>CM066043.1:39704016-44704016 GCA_033557465.1 Ichthyophis bannanicus
AAATGAGATGTGAAAGTAAATTGGACAGTTTGGAGCTACGTGGGCTTGAAGCTTCTGCTTATTTGAACATTTTTGGCCAGTGGAAACACCCACAGAGGGGACTTGATAAAGAGAAATAATTGCATTATAGAGGAGCAGTCGCCTGAGGGTCCCACTCACCAGCTATTGACCAGCGATGGAAGGCAAACTCAAAGATGTTCAGCTCTACCCTCTGAACAAACATGACCGCCATATATGGCGAAGGGAAAGAGAGCTGCCACAGGAGTTATAATGGTGATGAGAGGAGGGACTGGATTGGCCTGAGTAAGCCACTTGGTTTTCTGGTGGACACGGATGATTGCAAAATGCAATGAGCCAGGGGATCTGCTGTCAGGGAACCAACTTCAAACCATAAACTTTTCAGAAAGGAAGGTGAGTGAGATATATTATCGGAGCAGTGGGGATACGCCACTCTGCGTAATAAGAGCTTTGTGATGTGACAGAAGGCTAAGACCATTGATGTTATGAGATAATGACATGAAAAGATTGCGAATGAGAAACATAGAGACGGAAGTAGGGGAAAGGTGAAAGCAAGAAGTAGGGTCTCAGGACCTGGCCCCAACTAATGTCGAAATGAACTGTGAAAGTATAATTTCAAAATTGTTTTAATCTGAAACATGGCACTGAACAATTCAAACTAATTGGGGTTTTCTCCTATTTTGTTACAGTACATGTTGACTTTGAACCATTAAACTTTGGCGATTGTCTCTAGCAAGCAGTGCTGTAATGCTGGTGATTTTATTTTTTGCTTCCTGGTTTGCATAAAGTTTGTCTGGTAGGGAGCTTTATGTAAAATGCTACACTGGATTTTAACTCCTGGAGACATTTTCTCCAAAGATTTTTTTTTTTTTGCTATGTTCTTGTGCCAGAAATTCTGTGTTGAAGCCAATGTCACTGAATTTATACTCTCAGAGTCAGAATTTATGGCAGCCGAAAGAAACATGGCAAAAGAAAACTCTTTGGAGTAAATCGGCAAAAAGTAGACTTTACCCAGATCTACTTTAAATCCTTAGTGACCTATTATATGATTCTCTGTCTCAGCAAAGTTGTAAGCTCTGTGGAACAGGGACTGTCTTTTATGTATATTTGTTACCACCGTGCTGTGAATGCATTAGTAATACCATAATAAATGAAAAAAAAAAATTAGTAGCATTTTACATAGAGCTGCAGACACAGAAAACTTGGGGCCAGTCAGGAAACAGAATAAAAAAATCATCAGACAATATAGAAAATACTGCTAGAGCCAGGGCACATGGAGCTGAGATTCACGCTGCAAAGATGCTTGCCTTTGTAATTGGAAAGCCTTTGGTTGAGACAATCCTTCTAACTATGAGAAATACCCATTGGGTGTTTGAATTTGCCTGAAGCAGCTTCTAGTTTTTCATTTGGGAAGCTGCTGTAGCTTCCTCTTTAATTTAACAGAATTGCCCTGAAATGAACATTTATAAAAAAAAGACACAAACCCCCCCAAAGAAAAATGTAATTAAAATGAAACAACTTGCTAACAAAACAGGAAAACAAAATGAAACAATTTTTTTTTTGCCAGCACATCCCTACATTCTACATGGCACTGCCAAAAAACATCGCCATTTCTCTAGAAATATTCAGGAGCGTTTTCCTGAATGGTAAATGTAGTTCAAGTGAGGGGACATGTTACCTTCAGAAATTACGTCGTCCTCCTACCACTTCCAAACTGTTATACAGATCCTGATACGTCTATTAGCAGCTTGCCATCCCATACGCTGGGTTCTGATTTGCATCTCAGGGTCAAGTTCTGCATATATTCAAAGAAACATTAAGATTTCTTTGGAACCGAGTAGTTAGCCGCTGTTTTCAACGACAAATATAGAAAGGAGGTAGCTGAAGAAATAACAAATCCATATTTTAGGTTTTTGGGTTTTCATTATTGCAAAGTTCTTAAAAATGTAAGATCTAAAGAAAATCTTAGTCACCAAACACATGAACTGTTATGCCCATTGAATCCTAGGACAAGGGTGATGCTACCGTTGGAAAGTTCTTTCTTAATATCTAATCTTATTGTTTCCCTTTACCTTAGCAGTTGAAGCCTGTTCATTACGTCTCTTCCTGGCCTTAGTAAGACAGAGGGCTCAATATACAAAAAGGTTTTAACCAGTTAGGAGGATCTCAATTGAACCCGATACTCAGTGGCACTAAGTGGCCAGCTATCTGGATATACTGGTCAGGGTGAGCGTGGGTGCTCCGAGCAATATATTGGTTAGTGAGATGATTTTCAGCCTCTAACTTATATAGTGATTGTGCTGTACGGATAATGGCTGAATATTACCACTAACAGGATATCAACAGAGGTTAGTGATGAAAATCAGAGCATTCAGCACCAGAGGAATTTTTTTCCTTTGTTTGGCTTTCAGCACTGGATAGCTGATTTCATTGTCTGCTGACAGTGGCTAGTGCTTTGCAAACAATGACAGCAGTGGCTTGCATATCAGGCCTAGAGAGTAGTCCTGACGGTGGTGAGGGTGAATGTAATGCAACTGGGTTTAGGATCGCGCAGCATAGGCAGGTCCCAGCTTCCCACCTCAAATCTCTATGATTTGCTCCCTCTATCTAGCCCTTCCAGTGCTAGTACCATCCCCAATGTCAGCTCCCTTCCAGTCCTAACCTCACACCCAAGGTCTAGCTCCTTTCAGTCCCAATACCATCATCACTGACACCACCTTCTACTCACAGTCCTCCCTCACTGTCTGGACCACTTCTAATCTCATTGTCAGAATCAGCGACTTGAATTCCCAGCCACCCAGTATCAATTGTCAGCTCTAATCTATTCCCAGTCTCACCCGCTGTCTAGCCCCCTTTCCAGTTCCAGTACCATCCATAGTGTCATTCTCTTCCAGTGCCAGTCCCTCCTCCACGCCAAATCAGGCACAGGCCAGGCTGCCTCCTGTCTCTCCCCAGCATCAGTCACCTCCTGCCCTTACAGTCAATGTACATAGCTGCGGGAGTATTTTCCTTTGCTTCCTTGGCTGTGCTGCCTTAATAGCTGTCGGACTCTGGAATTTCTAAAGACAGCAGCAACTACTTCCTGTTTCTCAGAAGAAGCAGTAAATGCTGTGCTTACCTCTTGTGATTTAACAACTTTGAATAATTTTGTGTCATCTGTAAATTTGATCACCTCACCCCATTATTTTCATTTCTTTTTCTATAAATGTGTTAAAGAGGAATGGGCCTGCAGTACTCTAGTGTTTACCTTCGCCATTGTGAAAACTGACCATTTAGCTCTATTCTCTGTTTTCTGTCTTTTGCCCAGTTCAGAATCCACAATAGAGCCCTGCCTCCTATCCCATGACTTTTGAATTTCTTCAAGAGATTGGTGCATGTTTACTAAAGTACAGTAACTGGGAGCGGGAGGTTTAGTTCGGGGTCAACTTGCATTTTTAGCCCGTGGTGTCCAGGAGCACATGGTCAAAAGAGGTTCTTGCTAAATCCACCATGCTACCCTAGCAGTGTGCAGATAGCCAAATTTAAGGCACAATCGGACTGGAAAGCAGGTGGCCGGCAAACCACACTAATGGTGCTCTATAAGCACAGACACCGCTAGCGGGGATGCAACTACCACATGCCTCTGATGAAGCTGTAGTTGCATCCGCCTTGCTAGCATGGCACAAACATGCGGTTCAAACATAAACACTGAAATCCAGACCAGAGCAAACACGTAGCAGAGCAGATGGGCAATGATTGCAGGAAGCCTAGGTACCTGCCTAGGGCACCTCTTCAGAGGGGCAGCACGGTGCAGCTGGCCATGGCAGTGGACACTAAAGCCTGACAGTCACAAAACAAGGACCTGCAGCAAAGGAGAGACCATGCTGGGACAGTGGGCCACTTGCAATGAACAGCAACGGCTGACTTGCCAGACTGCTGTTCACATCTGCCTATGCACTGGATAAATGTAAGAGGGTTACTGGTGTGATGTGTTGTGGAGGAGTCAAGGTAGATGCCCTGTCCTCTCAATGCAGCCAGTACTGGCCACAGAGCCAGGGATGGAGCCAGCAGAGTACAGCAGGGGGTGAGGTATGCAAATGAGCGTTGAATCTGCTGACCGCATCTTAAATATCACATGCAGTTCTTGTTACCATATCTTGAAAAGGATTTAGAAGAATTAGAAAAAGGTAGAAACGTCACCAAAACTGTAAACAGGATGGAAGACTACCACTAGGAGAAAAGTTTTAAAAGGTTGGGTCTCTTCAGCTTGGACTGAAAAGAGACAGCTGAGCAGAGATAGGATGGAGGTCTATAAAATAATGAATAGAGTGGCATGTGTAAAGGTAGATCGGTTTGTTTAGTCCTTCAAAAAGTAGAAATACTAGGGCCAGAGCTGTACCAAGCCATAATTGTGCCCTGTACGACTTCCCACATCTGGGGTGCCCCATCTCCTTCCCCCCCATACCTCCATGTCTAGCCAGCTTCCTGCCTTGCCCTGCCGCCACCGCTATTCATTTTATCGGCGGCGGTGGCACCGGTAGCGGCGAAGCAGACCTGACTTCAAACTAAAAAGTAAAAGAATCACACGGGTCTTTCGACTCCAAGCTTGTACGCAGACCTGACCCTTCCTGCTCTGAGGTAGGTTTGCATCAGAGGTGGGAGAGGCCAGACCAGCCATTCCAACATGGCTCTTTAAAGCTCTACGCTTGAATGGCTGGTTGGGTCCCTCCCTCCTCTGACGCGACCTACGTCAGAAAAAGGAAGGAGGGACCAGACCTGCATATAAGTGCAAAGTTGGAAAGACTCATGTTTTTTTTTTAATTTGAGGTCAGGTCTGCTCCGCTGCTACTGCCCCACCATCAATGAGAAAACAAAGTGGCTGCAGCAGGGCATAGGCAAGGAGCGTGGGGAGAGCCATGGCCGGCAACCCGAAATGCACCTTAATCCTTTGCGCCCTGTGTGGTACGGCGCTGACTAGGGGACAATGTAGCACATTTAAGATTAATCAGAGAAAATAAGATAGGAGCATAAATCCTTTAAATGTCAGATCCCATGTATCAGACTTGAATTAACAGTGGACAAAGGACAGGAGAGGTTAGTTAGGAATTCATATATACAGAATTGCCAAGTTACTCAGTTCCAGGAGGGAGATTTGAAGCCGATCCTGGATTTCTGACAATCTCATTCTGATGCATTGTGGGACCTGCAGCACTAATTCCAATGTGTAAAATCAGACTACAAATACCATAATGCATTTGCAATACACATTTAAAATCCAGAGGCAAAGAATCTCAGTCCTGAAACTGGGTAACTTGGCAAGTCTGTGAATATAGAGGGATTTAGATTAACATATGAGCTACTTAAGTTTAAGGAGGAAACATTTTTTTTTCCAATCCTAGCCTTGACCGCAATGAAAAGGTGGAAGACTTACCCTGCTGATCATCAGTTACAGAAGCATCAATAGAACCTAAAAGAGAGGGAAAATTATAAGCTGGACAATCAGTATCTGTATTAATTAAAAAAGAGGCATAGTGCTTCAATGAGCTAACATTCGTATCGACTGAAGGCACAGAGGGGGAAGAACAGATGTGGGAAGGACACCTGAGAATGGATTTCAGAGGAAACAACACTGCTTTACAGCAAAATATTTTTTCTTCTTCAAAAGTGAAATCATGTTTTTGTACGGCAGTTTTTCATGCTGATTCTAAATCTAATTAGTTTTTCTCTAGCACAAAGGGTACTCGAAGAACTACTCATGTAAATTTCAACTCATCTAGCGATGATATTACCATTATTAAAACATAGTACCATCAGCCTTGTACTGTGCTCATTTGCACCCTGTCTCCCACGGTTGGGGCCTCAGCATGAACTTTCCGCATGGGTTTACTCTCCTGATTCGTTTGTCCTGCCCTCTTATACTAATCCCATTGCTCTGAGTTCCTCCACCGGCAGCATTTTTGTTAACCGGGCAACAGAGATATTCAGTCACTGCCCAGTTAGTTAAACCGGCTAAGGTTAGGATTGCGCCACCCCTGGAATGCCCTGATACTATGCGGTTAGCATTGCAGGGCGCAGTGTGGATAGGGGGAGATATTCAGTGGCATAAACCGGCTCTGTACCCATGAATATCCAGGTCTGATAACCACATTAATCATTCTGAATAGGCCTTAGTGACTTTTCAATTTATGAATTTCTTCAATTACAATCAAAATAAGCATTTCATACGGAAAAAGAAGATATACCAATATAAAGAAAGAAAGAAAAAATTCCACCACACAAAATAAAATGGCCATCTGAAAATCTCTTACTAGCCCACAATTGGGGGGAGGGGGGAATTAGGCTCAGCAAATCAGAAAGGAACCACTTGGAGTACGAAGGGGATGTTGCCAGCTAGAACTTAAGACACCAAATCATTTGGCTGAAAAAATACATATTTAACTGATTATAGGTAATTAGTGGTTAGAGCCACTGCTTAGTACCCAGAAGATCAAGGGTTTGATTCCCACTGGCACTCCTTGTGAGCTTGGGCAAGGCACTTTTACCCTGCATTGCTTCAGAGAAAAGTCCTGGCAATCTACTTCCGGTGATACATTGCCAAGAAAGCTCAGAGGCTGCTGGGTCGCCAGGAGCAGGGCCGGCCCGTCCATTGAGCAAGAATGTTTTTTGCACAGGGCCCCGCGTTTCAGGGGGCCCCGCGCAAAAAAAATTCTTCAGCATCCCACGTTTAAAAAAAAAAAAACCAACGCGGCTGCTTCTGCCGCGGCAGCAGCAAGAGCTCTGCCGTGGCAGCAGCAAGAGCTCTGCCGCGGGGCCCCCCCCTGCCCGGCAGAGCCTCCGTGCATCCTCAGCAGCTTTCTTCATGTCCAAAACGCGGGCTTCTTTCAGAGCCGCGAGAGTTTCCTTTCTCGCAGGCTCTGTTAATCCCGCCGAGGGTGATGGGAAATCCCATCAGCCCCGCGGGATTAACAGAGCCGCGCGAAAAGAAACTCTCGCGGCTCTGAAAGAAGCCCGCGTTTTGGACATGAAGAAAGCTGCTGAGGATGCACGGAGGCTCTCCGGGCAGGGGGGGGCCCCGCGGCAGAGCTCTTGCTGCTGCCGCGCAGAAGCAGCCGGTTTGGTTTTTTTTATTATTTTAATTTGGAATGATAGGGGGGTGGTGGTTAGGACTGGTAATGGGCTATAGGAGGGGAGGCTAAACTGGAAGTGGGCTGATGGGGGGGGGTGGTGAGGACTGGTAATGGGCCGGGGGGGGGGGGCTGGTTAGGACTGGTAATGGGCCGGGGGGGGGCTGGTTAGGACTGGTAAGGGGCCAGGGGGGGTGGTTAGGACTGGTAATGGGCCATGGGGGGGGAGGCTAAGACTGGAAAGTGGGCTGATGGGGGGGGGGGTTAGGACTGGTAATGGGCTATGGGGGGGGTTAGGACTGGTAATGGGCTATGGGGGGGGCTAAGTGGGCTGATATGGGGGGGGGTTAGGAATGGTAATGGGCAATGGGAGGGGGGGAGGCTAGTCTGGTAATGGGCCATGGGGGGGGGCTAAGTGGGCTGGGGGGTTAGGACTGGTAATGGGCCATGGGGGGGGAGGCTAGGACTGGTAATGGGCCATGGGGGGGAGGCTAAGACTGGAAGTGGGCTGATGGGGGGGGGTGAGGACTGGTAATGGGCTATGGGGAGGGGGCTAAGGCTGGAAGTGAGGGGGGGGTAGGACTGGAAATGGGCTGATGGGGGGGTTAGGACTGGTAATGGGCTATGGGGGGGCTAAGACTGGAAATGGGCTGATGGGGGGTAGGACTGGTAATTGACTATGGGGAGGGGGCTAAGGCTGGAAGTGGGGGGGTCGGACTGGAAATGGGCTGATGGGGGGGGGTTAGGAATGGTAATGGGCTATGGGGGGGTCTAAGACTGGAAGTGGGCTGATGGGTGGGGTGGTTAGGACTGGTAATGGGCCATGGGGGGGTGTTAGGGACTGGTAATGGGCCATGGGGGGGCTAAGTGGGCTGATGGGGGGGTTAGGACTGGTAATGGGCTATGGGGAGGGGGCTAAGGCTGGAAGTGGGGGGTAGGACTGGAAATGGGCTGATGGGGGGGTTAGGACTGGTAATGGGCTATGGGGGGGCTAAGACTGGAAATGGGCTGATGGGGGGGTAGGACTGGTAATTGACAAGGGGGAAGGGGCTAAGCCTGGAAGTGGGGGGTAGGACAGGAACAGGGCTGATGGGGGGGATACGACTGGTAATGGGCTATGGGGGGGCTAAGAGTGGAAGTGGGCTGATGGGGGGGGGTGGTTAGGACTGGTAATGGGCCATGGGGGGGTGTTAGGACTGGTAATGGGCCATGGGGGGGAGGCTAGGACTGTTAATTGGCTGATGGGGGGGGAGGGTTAAGACTGGTAATGGGCCATGGGGGGGGGTTAGGACTGGTAATGGGCCATGGGGGGGGAGGCTAAGACTGGAAGTGGGCTGATGGGGGGGGGTAGGACTGGTAATTGGCTATGGGGGGGCTAAGACTGGAAATAGGCTGATGGGGGGGCTGGGACTGGAAATAGGGTGATGGGGGGGTAAGGAAGGGTAATGGGCTATGGGGGCTAAGACTGGAAATAGGGCTGATGGGGGGGCTAGGACTGGAAATAGGGTGATGGGGGGTTAGGACTGGTAATGGGCTGATGGGGGGGTAGGACTGGTAATTGGCTATGGGGGGGGGCTAAGACTGGAAATAGGCTGATGGGGGGGCTAGGACTGGAAATAGGCTGATGGGGGGCTAGGACATGAAATAGGGAGATGGGGGGTTAGGACGTAATGTGCTGATGGGGGGTTAGGACTAGTAATGGGCTATGAGGAGGCTAGGACTGGAAATGGGCTGAGTGGAAGGAGGGCTTGAACTGCAAATAGGCTGATGGGGATGGGGGCGTGGAATGGACCTGGGTGGGGAGGGGGAGGGCGCTAGGACTGGAACTGGGTGAGGGGGGCTAGGACAGGAAATGGGCTGCTGGAGGGGCTAGAATAGGACTGGAAATTGGCTGTTGGGGGGTGCTAAGATTGGAAATGGGCTGTGGGTGGGGTGGGGATTGAAATGAACTCATTAAGGGGCTAGATCTGGAAGTAGGCTCATGGGGGGCTTGGATTGGAAATGGGCTGAGTGGAGGGGAGCTTGGAGTTGACAGGGGCTGTTGGTGGGGCTAGGTAAGGACTAGACATGGGCGCTGGGGGGGCTGGGAGTGGAATTGAGCTGTGGGAGGGACTGGGATGGGCCGGCAATTAGATGGGGGAGCGAGGACTGGAAATGGGCTTATGGGGGCTAGGACTGGAAAATGGGCTGATGCGGGGACTAGAAGGAGCGGATGCTGGGTGGGACTGGAACTAGAATGGAGCTGATGTTGGGGGAGGATTAGAATGGGATGGAGCTGGGAGAGTGAAATGGAGAGGGAAAAAATATTTTGTGTGGGAGGGAAGACAAATCTACAATTGTCCGGATATTGGCAGAGTAAGTGGGGATTGAGGATGGAGGGGTAAAATTTGAGTGGATGAAATAGGAATGAGGAAAGAGCAAAAGGAGAAAGCTTAGTATGTTAAAGCAGATGTAGAGAGAGAATGGAAAAAACTAGAATGAGAGAAGAAAGCACAAATGAACAGCAGACGATGGAGAGTTAGCAGAAGACACGAAGAAACCAGAAGAAAGTGGCTGGAGCAATTGCAGCTGAAAAAAAATGCACAAAAGGTAGAAAATATCTCTTTATTTTGAATTTATTAATTGGAATATGTCAGCTCTGGTAAATGTGCATCATTAACGTCTGCGCTTTGTTTAGTACAAGAGCAAATTAATGTATAGTTTTATTTCTACAGTGTTGTACATTCCAAGTTTGGCTTTTGGGATTCCCAGTTTAATTATTGTCTTCCTGTTTCTAAATTGTGATTCCTTGTTTGGTGATGGTCTATGTTCTGCATGTGTAACTGAGCTGAGGTATTCTGTTTATGTAATTCCTATTTGACATTGCCACTTGTTCTCTTTCCCCAGTAGGTCATGTATTGTTGTTCTCTGAAATGTATTGGTTTAATATTTGCAGCGTTTCCTTTTGATAGTTAGGGTATGGTGCTTTATGAGTCCTGGTAGTGCTGTTAGGATACGGCGGGTTTGCTATGGGTTTGTAAATGGGCAGTGTTTGTAGTAGTTTCCTAATGTGTCTGGCGGTTGGCACTGGATTATAGTAATGTAGAAGTTTTTTAGTCTTTCTTTATTCATACACTCATTAAGAGGCATGTTTACTAAAAGTTCGTGTATGGTAACATTATGCAAATATTTATGCAAATGAGGCCCCTTATGCAAATGAGGCCCCGCACCGAGTCTCCGCACATGGCCCCGCACCCCCCTTGGGCCGCCCCTGGCCAGGAGTCAGCAGTGACTTGATGGCACTTAAAAAAAACATTTACAAGGAAATTTCAGGTGAAATAGGGTCCCAGCTGCAGTGCCCCAGGTCTGAACAGGAGAAACTGGCACCGCCTCTTATGAGTTTCTCTTGCTAGGCTCAGAAAAAAGAAGATATGGAGTAAGCAGAAAACATTACAGACCTTTTCTTAAAGAACATTTATAGAACCCAATCATCATCAGTAGTCAAAGTACAGGGTACAAATAAAGTTGCAGGAACATACGTCTCCATATCTGAATTCTCCAATAGAGCTGTTAAATGTAAAATATCTATGCCTGGAACCTGTTCAGAAGGAGTCTCCTTAGCAGAAGGGAGATAATCTGCCCTTGAAATAGGAGGGCGTATTATCAACAACACCTCCATCAAGTAGCACTTAAACATTTCTATAGGTGAAATATCTGTAAATTTCAGAAAACTCAAAATCTTCAGGTTTGCAGCCCTGAAAACATTCTCCAGGGTTTCGACCTTGAACTTCATAGACAAATTTTCCTTAATTAAAGCTGCATTGAAGGTACTTTGCCAGCAAGTTCCAGTGTAACTGTTTCAAGAGACTCAGTAATTTATTGATTTGCTTGTATCGATCTGAAATTTAAGCAATGTCTCTAATGATTGTTTAGGGAAGGCCTCACTAAGATTAACAGTAGCTACTCTAAAGTAAAGGTTTGGGGCCTAGCTAATGGAAACAGACCAGATGGTAGAGTAGTTGGCAAACCTGTGGTCTGAGTTAGGTCCCTCTCGTTGGCAGCATCACTCCTCTGGATTTCTTTGGGGGCTTCATTTTCTGCCTCTGCAGACCGTGGTCCTATGCCTCCACACCCAATCCATCTGGCAGTTCTACTCAAACAGTAGCACTGCTAACACCGACTTCCAACAGCAGGTCCCCAGAGCTATCTTCCGGCAGTTTGTCTCTATGTGGAAGAGGAGGTGGCATCCATGGCTCTGGGGAGAACAAGTTGTCGGCATCCTAAGATGACATTGGATCCTCCGTTCTCAGCATCGGTAAAGCCAGACTCACCCCAGATTCTTTGGCCAGTGGAGCTCTGGGTGTTGCAAAATGGTCTATCGGACCTACAACTTGAGCTGGCTGGGGAGTCGAGGTATTTTTCCTGGTTTTCCCTTTTCTCTTAGGTATTGGAACAAAGACAGCATGGAGTACCAGCACTATGCCGCCATATTTGCCACACCTCCTTAGTAAAATTTTAAGTAAAAATGTATACACTCAGCCCTAGTAAAATTTCAAATAAGCAATCTAGGGGCAAAACCTTCAAAGTTAGGAGCATAAATCCTTAAGATATTGGATCCCATGTATCAGACTTGAATTAACAGTGCCCAACAAAGGACAGGAGAGGTTAGCTAGGAATTCCTGTATACAGAGTTGCCAAGTTACTCAGTTCCAAGAGTGAGGTTTTACGGTAATTCTGGATTTCTGACAATCTCATTCTGTTGCACTGTGGGACCTGCGGCGCTAATTCCATTGGGTAGACCCTGGGAGTACAAATGCCGTACTGTAGGCAATGCAAATTTAAAACCAAATTGACAAAAAATCTCAGTCCTGAAACTGGGTAACTTGGAAACTCTGTATATAGAGGGAATTAGGTTGGCAGGTGAGCCAGAGAAGTTTAAGAAGGAAAAGATTTTTTCCATTTCTAGCCTTGACAGCAGTGAAAAGGTAGAAGACTTACCCTGCTGAACATCAGCCGCAGAAGAGTCAATAGAACCTAAAACAGAGGGAACATTATGATGTAACCGAAGATGGACAATCAGTATCTGTATTAACTAAACAAGAGGCACAGTGCATCAACGAGCTAACATTAGTATCAACTGAAGGCACAGAGGGGGAGCAACTGATGTGGGAAGCACATCTGAGAATGGATTTTAGAGGAAACATAATTAATCTTGGTTGGCTTGAACATAGACTCCTATTTTGACTGTTAGGCTTTGCAGAAGGAGAGGTTCGAAGGGACTTACGTTACTGCGACTGGTGTTCTCTCTGACACATATGCCTTTTAATTTTGAAAAATGACCAAGCCGGCAACTTTGGAAATTCAGAATTAAAGAGTTCAATTGAGTAAGGGGCATGTTTGCTAAGGGTCAATGCAGGGTATAGAGCACATTAAGTCTGGGCCAGAGATTGGGGGGTTCAGGGCAGAGCGTGCATATGAGGGATAGTGCGGCATCTGCAACGCATGCAAAATGGCAATGTCGCAATTAGTGCAGGTGCAGCGACTGCCCAGCGCGCCCGTGTTAATCACTGCAAATGATTTAACAAGGGAGCAGACCAAACCCATGCTAACTGCATCGGGACATGCCAGAGTCACTCCATCAGCTAGCAAGGGTCTGGCCCGGCCCCCGTGCTAAAAGACAGGCACATTTTAGTAAACCTGCCCCTTAATGCACAGAATAATATAAATCCATCGGCTATCACCTGAAAATATCTGAGAAGTGATTGAAGAAGAAGCTGCACTTTACAGCAGCAGATAAAGGCCGTTTCTGTGGCTGTAGCAGTGTGAAAGAGCAAAGATCTGTAAGTCTAGGGTGAGTTTAGATGAGAGGGTGCAGATACGTGAGGCTGATGTAAAATTAACAGAGTTCTGCCCTGCAAAATGGCCATGTTTAGCAATTCATAGAGGACAGTGCAGGAACGCATGGGGATAGAAACATAGAGCATAGAAACATAGAAACATGATGACAGAAAAAGACCACATGGCCTATCTAGTCTGTCCTTCCATAACAACAACTACAACAGTCCACTTTTTACCTTTAGAGATCCTCTGTGTTGGTCCCATGCTTTTTTGAATTCAGTTACTGTCCTCATCTCTACCACCTCCACTGGGAGACGACTATTCCATGGATCCACTACTCTTTCCGTAAAGAAATATTTCCGCATATCACTCCTGAATCTCTCTCCCTTCACCCTCATCCCATGTCCCCTCGTAGCAGAACTTGCTTTCAATTGAAAGAGGCTCTCTCCCTGAACATTTATGCCACGGAGGTATTTAAACATCTCAATCATATCACCTCTATCCCGCCTTTCCTCTAAGGTGTACATATTAAGATCCTTAAGTCTGTCCTCATATGCTTTATAATGAAGCCCATTAATCATTTTAGTAGCAACCCTCTGCACCGACTCCATCCTGTTCACATCCTTTTGAAGGTGCGGTCTCCAGAATTGCACACCATACTCCAAATGAGGTCGCACCAAAGACTTATACAGAGGCATTATCACCTCCTTTTTTCTGCTAGCCATTCCTCTCCATATGCACCCAAGCATCCTTCTAGCTTTTGCCGTCGCCTTTTCTACCTGTTTAGCTACTTTAAGATCATCAGACACAACCACGCCTAGGTCCCGCTCTTCTTTAGTGGACAAAAGTACTTCACCTCCTATACTGTATTGCTCCCTTGGATTGCTGCAGCCCAAATGCATGACCTTACATTTTTTAACATTAAATCCCAGCTGCCAAATTCTAGACCATTCTTCAAGCTTAGCTAGATCCCTCCTCATGTTATCTACCCCTTCCTGGGTGTCTACTCTATTGCAGATTTTGGTATCATCCGCAAAGAGGCAAACCTTACCCGACAGCCCTTCCGCTATATCACTAACAAAGATGTTAAAAAGAATCGGACCAAGGACAGATCCCTGGGGCACACCACTGGTAACATCCTTCTCCTCAGAGTGAGCTCCATTTACTTGTACTCTTTGTCGCCTCCCACCCAACCAATTTCTAACCCAAGCAGTAACTTTAGGGTCCATCCCTAGGGTGCTCAGTTTGTTTATAAGTCGCCTGTGAGGAACATTGTCAAAGGCTTTACTGAAATCTAAATACACCACATCTAGAGCTCTCCCTTGGTCCAACTCCCTGGTCACCCAGTCAAAGAAAATCAATCAGATTTGTCTGACAAGACCTGCCTCTGGTGAATCCATGCTGCCTCGGATCCTGTAATCCGCTGGACTCCAGAAACCTCACTATTTTCTCTTTCAGCAGCGTTTCCAATAATTTACTCACCACCGAAGTTAAACTAACCGGCCTGTAGTTTTCAACCACATCCTTACTTCCGCTTTTGTGTAAAGGCACCACATGAGCCTCTCTCCAGTCCTTTGGCACCACTCCCGACTCCAACGAGGCATTGAAAAGGTCAGTCAGTGGAGTTGCTAGAACGTCCCCAAGTTCCCTCAGTATTCTAGGGTGTATCCCATCCGGTCCCATCGCTTTGTCTACTTTAAGTTGAGCTAGTTTCTCACGAACACAGTCTTCTGAAAATTGTTCAAGATGTCCCTCACTTCTGTTCTTATTTGTGGGTGTTTTCTGAGGTCCTGCTCCTAGTTCTTCATCTGTGAACACAGAACAAAAATATTTGTTAAGCAATTCCGCTTTATCCTGATCAGCTTCTATATATTCCCCCCCTGCACCCTTGAGTCTGACAATACCACTTTTGCCCTTCCTCTTCTCACTAATATATCTGAAAAATGTCTTATCCCCCCATTTTATTGCATTGGCTAT
Source organism: Ichthyophis bannanicus (assembly GCA_033557465.1). NCBI lineage: Eukaryota > Metazoa > Chordata > Amphibia > Gymnophiona > Ichthyophiidae > Ichthyophis > Ichthyophis bannanicus. Next base: position 39,718,932 of record CM066043.1, read on the forward strand.
TTCCTCCTCCTTTTGAATCTTTGCCTTCTTGATTACTTTGCTAGCTTCTCTAAGTTTTTCCAAATACAGATGCCTGTCTTCCTCTCTGTGCTCTCTTGTATTTCATGAAGGCCTCCCTCTTTTCTTCACTTTTTCAGCTACTTCCTTCGAAAACCATAGTGGTCTCCTGTTCCTTTTGCCTTTATTTACCATTTTAACAAAAAGGTTGGTTGCCTTTAAAATACCCCCTTTCAGTTTTGCCCACTGTTTTTCTACATCCCCCAGCTGTTCCCATCCCACTAACGACTACCTGAGGTATTGGCCCATCTTCGCAAAGTTAGTCTTCCTAAAGTCTAAGATCCTCACCTTGGAATGGATTCTAACAGCCCTAGTCCTAATACTGAACCACACCATCTGGTGATCACTGGATGCAAAATGATCTCCCACTACAACATCAGAAACACTTTCACCATTGGTAAGCACCAAGTCCAGTATGGCCCCTTCACGTGTGGGGTGTGTTACCAATTGCCTGAATAGTTCTCCCTGTAGAAAATCCAGGATCTCCTTACTTCTAGATGATACTGCAGCAGGAATGTGCCAATCAACATCTGGCATATTGAAATCTCCTATCAGTAGCACTTCCCCTTTCCTAGCAATGCTGAGTATGTCTTCAATTAACTCTCTGTCCACCTCTTCCTCTTGTGAGGGAGGTCTGTATATCATACCAATGTAAATAGATTTCTCTTTCCCTCTTTCTAGCTTAACCCACAATGCCTCCTCTCTCCCTTTTAAGCTCTGTAATTCCAAAGCTTTAATAGTAGTTTTTACATATAGTGCCACCCCTCCTCCCCTTCTTCCTACCCTGTCCTTTCTGAATAAAGTATAGCCAGGTATAGTTACATCCCAATCATGGTTTTCTGTTAACCATGTTTCTTTAACTGCCACTACATCCAAATCAGCCACTCCCACCAAAGCTTCAACATCAGGGATCTTATTTCCCATGCTACGGGCATTAATACACACTGCTTTCCATGTGTTACCCCTGTTACCCATTTCCATAAAGGTATTTAATGTATCACCTACCTGGGGGCTTTCACTTACCTGGGGGCTTTCACTTGCCTGGGGGCTTTCTTCACCCATCCCCAACAAATCTAGTTTAAAGCCCTCTTCAGTAGATTAGCCAGTCTACTACCAAAGATGCGTTGACCTCTCTTGGACAGATGGATGCCATCTCTGCTCTGCAACCCTTGGAACAGCATCCCATGGTCTAGGAAACCAAAACGATGGCCATCCATGTACAGTAGGAGGCGCCATTTCACAGCGATACACAGGAACCAATCAACGGCCGAATCCCAGCAACTTACACATGCAAGTTCCAACATTTCACAAGAGACATGCACAAACGTTAGTGCTTACATGAGTATCTTTGCCATTTTGCAAATCTCGAGGTGAGATGCTGCTAATTAACTATTAAATTCTCCAGCTTCAAGATACTTCAGTTTAGTGGGGAAAATAAGCACTGGGAGATTAAGGGAGATAACACCTTAATCCCCCCTGTAAAGCGGAGGACAGTAGAAGCACTTTTTTCATACATATTAGTGTCAGAGAGAAGATGTAAGTCTGGGCGGGGCAATTTTAGGCTTACACGTGCATCCCTTATATGACAACGGACTGTACTTGTAGGTTTTGGTGCCACTGTGGGCATGATACATCCACTGGAATACCCCTGATACACACCTGGGCAACATCTTCGTTCTATGGACATCCACACATAATCTGGAGCGGCAGGTGCACCTACTCTTGCCGACTTGCTGGGCAGACTAGAAGGACCATGCTGGTCTTTATCTGTCATCATATACTATGGTGTATGTTTACTAAACAACGGTAGCGGACTCCATGCGATATAGGAACTGCGGCCCCTTTGATTTCAATAAAGCCGTGACTCCGATATCGCACTGAGTCCCCTATCGCAGTTTAATAAACATGCAATGAAGCTACAGGGGACATGCAATGAAGCTACAGAGTAACCTATTTAAGACTAATAAGAGAAAATATTTTTTCACTCAACGTGTAATCAAACTCTGGAATTTGTTACCAGAGGATGTAGTAAAAGCTCATAGTAGCCGGGTTTAAAAAAGGTTTGGACAAGTTCCTGGAGGAAAGGTCCATAAACCATTATTAAAAGGGGATATCACTGCTTGACCCAATACAAGCATTGAGGAACCTGTGTCTTTTGGGGAAACTGCTAGGTACTTGTGACCTGGATTGGCCACTGTTGGAAACAGGATACTGGGCTTGATAGACATTGGTCTGACCCAGTATGGCATATCTTATGTTCTTATGTTCTTATACCCCTATATTATTATGTTACATGTGATTTTCTCTTCAATATTTCATATTATTTCTATGTTGCACCCAACTGCCCTCTGCTGTCTGTAGAGATTCCTAGAGAGCTGCTGTGGGCTCCACAGCGCATGGTTCGGACGAAGGTATCCTTGAAGGATACTACCAAAAGCAGTGAGGTTCCAAAAAAGAGTATAGTAGCCCAAATGCCCTTGAGTAAGGTGCAGACAGAGCGTAAAGATTCCAAATTACCCATGCCTACCAATAGCCAGATTAATATTAATAAAATACAGTCTCTAAAATGCTTGTATGCAAATGCTAGAAGTCTAAACAATAAGATGGGAGAGTTAGAATATATAGCACTAAATGAGAGGTTTGATATGATTGCAATCTCAGAGACATGGTGGAAGGAGGATAACCAGTGGGACACTGTGATACCTGGATACAAACTATATCGTAATGATAGAACTGATCAAATTGGTGGAGGGGTTGCGCTCTATGTTAGAGAGAGCATTGAGTCAGAAAGGATTAAAGTTTTGCAGGGAACAAAATTTGCTGTAGAATCTCTATGAATTGAAATTCCATGTATGAAGGGGAAGGTGATGACAGTGGGAGTGTACTATCGACCACCTGGCCAGAATGAACAAATGGATGATGAAATGCTCAAAGAAATCAAGGAAGCTAACAAAAGTCACAGCAGAGTAGTAATAATGGGTGATTTCAATTACCCTGGTATCGACTGGGTCAGTGTTACGGCAGGACAAGCTAGAGAGATAAAGTTTCTAGATGAAATAAATGACTGCTTCTTGGAGCAGCTGGTTCATGAACCGACCAAAGGGGAAGCCATACTGGACCTAGTCCTTAGTGGAATGCCAGATCTGATTCAAGAAATAAGGGTGTTGGGACCACTTGGCAATAGTGATCATAGCATGATCATGTTTGATTTAATTAGTGGAGGAGGGATAGTAAAGAAATCCACAGTACTACCTTTTTAACTTTCAAAAGGGAGACTATGATAAAATGAGGAATATAGTTAAGAAAAAACTAAAAGGAGCGGTTGCAAAGGTTAAAGACTTACAGCAAGCTTGGGTGTTATTTAAAAATACTATCCTCGAAGCCCAGACCAGCTGTATTCCACGCATTAAGAAAAGTGGAAGAAAGTCCAAAAAACTGCCAGCATGGTTTAAAGGTGAGGTCAGAGAGGCTGTTGCTGCCAAAAAAGCATCCTTCAGGAAATGGAAAAAAGAATCAAACGAAGAAAACTGGAAACAGCACAAGCACTGGCAAGTTAAATGCAAAGCATTGATAAGGCACGCAAAGCGAGAATTTGAGAAGGAACTTGCTATGGAAGCAAAAACACGAAATAAAGACTTTTTCAAGTACATTCGTAGCAAAAGGCCTGTGAGAGAGTCAATTGGGCCATTAGATGATAGAGGGGTAAAAGGGGCAGTAAGAGGAGACAAGGCTATAGCAGAGAGACTGAATGAATTCTTTGCTTCGGTCTTTACTGAGGAAGATGTAGGGATGTTACCCAAGACTGAAGTGGTATTTAAAGGTGATACTGCAGAGGAATTGAGAGAAATATCACTACTCTGGGAAGATATATTACAACTATTTGTTAAACTGAATAGTAGCAAATCACCTGGACCGGATGGTATACATCCAAGAGTGTTGAAGGAACTGAAATATGAGATTGCAGACCTGCTATTGGTAATCTGTGAACTTTCATTAAAATCATCTGTAATACCTGAAGATTGGAGGGTCGCCAACGTAACACCAATCTTTAAAATTGGTTCCAGGGGTGAGCCGGGTAATTACAGACCGGTTAGTCTGACGTCAGTACTGGGGAAAATGGTAGAAACCATCATAAAGAACAAAATTACACAGCATGTAGATAGTCATGGCCTAATGGGAGACAGCCAACATGGCTATAGACAAGGAAGATCTTGTCTTACTAATCTGATATGTTTTTTTGAAGGTGTGCATAAACAGGTAGACAACGGTGAGTCGGTTGATATAGTGTATCTGGACTTTCAGAAAGCTTTTGATAAGGTCCCTCATCAGAGACTTTTGGCGAAACTAAAAAATCATGGGATAGGAGGCAGTGCACTATTGTTGATCGGGAACTGGTTAAAAGATAGAAAGCAGAGGGTAGGGCTAAATGGCCAATATTCCCAATGGAAAAAGGTGAATAGTGGAGTACCCCAGGGATCTGTACTGGGTCTGCTACTTTTTGACATATTCATAAATGACCTGGAAAAGGGAATAACGAGTGAGGTTATCAAATTTGCAGATGATACAAAACTGTTTAAAGTTGTTAAAACCCAAAAGGATTGTGGAAAACTGCAGGAGGATCTGGATAAATTGGAAGACTGGGCATCCAAATGGCAGATGAAATTTAATGTGGACAAGTGCAAAGTTATGCACCTAGGAAAGAACAACCCACACTATAGTTACACAATGCAAGGTTCCACATTGGGAACCACCACCCAGGAAAAAGATTTAGGAGTCATCATGGATAACATGTTAAAACCCTCTGCCCAGTGTGCAGCGGCAGCCAAGAGAGCAAACAGAATGCTAGGTATCATAAAGAAAGGGATGGAAAATAAAACAAAGGATATTATAATGCCTCTGTATCGTTCCATGGTACGACCGCACCTTGAATATTGTGTGCAGTTCTGGTCACCGTATCTTAAAAAGGACATAGCATTATTAGAAAAAGTACAGAGAAGAGCCACCAAAATGGTGAAGGGGATGGAAGGCTACTCCTATGAAGAGAGGCTACAAAGGTTGGGGCTCTTCAACCTGGAAAAGAGACGGCTGAGGGGAGATATGATAGAGGTCTATAAATTAATGAATGGAGTGGAGCAGGTAAACGTGGATCAATTGTTTACGCTATCAGAATATAGAAAGACTAGGGGACATGCAATGAAGCTACAGGGTAAACTATTTAAGACAAATAAGAGAAAATATTTTTTCACTCAACGTGTAATCAAACTCTGGAATTTGTTACCGGAGGATGTAGTAAGGGCTGTTAGTGTAGCTGGGTTTAGAAAAGGTTTGGACAAGTTCCTGGAGGAAAAGTCCATAAACCATTATTAAGAAGGGACCCAGGATATCAATGCTTGACCTAGTACAAGCATTGTGGAACCTGTGTCTTTTGGGGATATTGCTAGGTACGTATGACCTAGATTGGCCACTGTTGGAAACAGGATACTGGGCTTGATGGACCTCGGTCTGACCCAGTATGGCATATCATATGTTCTTATGTTCTGCTGGGTCCCAAGGGGCTTGGAGAGACCTATAGCACTCATGTCCAATGCTCTGATCAGATCTCGGTAAGAAGGACATTTCATTTTAAAATATTGCGTTATCTATTAGTACTGGAAGCCCTCAGAAAGCACTTTTCCATCTCTTTGAAATGCCTCTTTAAGGGTCTGTATAAAGATAATTCAGAAAAAAATCTTTCATGCTAAGGACAACCTTACCCTGAGCAATTTGACCTCCCATGTTTACCTGCATGACCTTGCCACCCCCCACCCCACCCCCATTTCTCCCCCCTCCTTGTTAGTACTTCCACTGTAATGTCAAAGTTGGTTCCAATACCCTGTTAAACTGTTCACTATGTTAAAGCTATGTATCTTGTTATAATGTTCCCTGTAATGTTAAAAATATGTTCTATGTAAACCGCCTTGATCCTTGGAAATGCGGTATGTAAAACCTATTAAATAATTACAGTTTTTTCTATTTCCATTCTGTTCTCCCATTTCTTCCATAGATTCCCTCTTTCTGAGCTAAACATACTGAACCCCTCAGTAATAATAATCTGAAACTGTCACACTCACCCGGTTTATCCTCCTTTTCCTGAGCCAAAGAGCAGGCTGCGAACACCAGGGCAATGAGGAGCACTGGGAAGACGCGGGACGCCATTCTGATTCTTGGTGGTTTGATCTCTGGAGAGAACTGAGCTCTGAGGTGAAGAGTCCCTCATTTTATACTCTCTTAATTACTTTATTACCCCACGCTGACATTTACTCAGGGTCTCCATTATCTAATTAGCTTTAGAAGGGCTGTTGATAGAGATAACGAGAATGACACAGTAGATCAGAATCTTCTTTGTGTGAGTGCCAGAATGTGAAATAACTAAACCATAATCCACACAAAGACCCCAAATTGGCGATGAGACAGCTGAGGAGCGATATTGTAGAGGCCTATACGGGGCCAGCCCTAGGCATGTTGTTTGCACAGGGACTTGCTCCAGGATGACTGTCCAAAGGCGTTAGGTATGCACCAATTCCCATGGCATGCCGTCTTTTCCATTCCTAATCCCAATACACCTCTCCACCTTTCCCACTATTGCTTGCCAGCTAACCCTTCTTCTCTTCCACACCTCCCCCTCCTGATGCACAATATGGCAGACAAGTGGGAAGAGTGACTACATACTGGCTGCTGCTGCTGCTGCTCTGAGAATTATTTTTGCCGCCCTGCCAGTTCCCCTGGGGTCTGTCTTTCCTGCAAACACTGCTCTGAGCATTTTGATTGTCCATCTCATGTGACTTTCTTTGCCCACTGCCACTGCCCTTGGGGGCCTTCTCTGCCTGCTGCCGACACTCTCAGCAATTTTTAACATTCCCCTTGCCGCTGCTGCCTCTAACAGCAAGTCGCACATTGATCTCCACCTGACTGCGCTGCTGAGGGAATCTCAGTTCTGCCCCTGCCCTCCTGTCAATTCCATGGACATATACAAAAGGTATCGGCCGAGGAGCGGGGTTTCAAAATAAATATGGAGAGCTAAGGGGGGTGAGACTGAAGGTGAGTTTGAGAGTAAGAGGGGAGGCTAGCATGGTGGGGAAGGTGAGTCTGGGGGCATATGAGCATTCTGCCTAGGCTCCTGCTTGAGTAAGAATAGGGAAAGGTAGGTTTTGGGGAGGGGCATGAGCTTGGTCATGGGGAACAGTGCAAGGCGAGGGGTAAGTCTGCAGGATGGGTGGGATTGAGAGGGACATAAGCCTGGACTGAGTGGGGAGTATGGATAGGAAGAAGGTGCCATTTTCTGGTGATTGGCTGCTCTACTCTGTTTTTTCTTTACAAGCTCTTACTGTCCATTTCACTCAGTGTCCGACCCCGGAAGTGACGCAACAACTGTGTCCACGCGGCTGGCGTCATCAAGGTAAATGCTGGCACAGCATATATTGGAATCTACTGCAGTGTCACGTGCTGCCATTTTCTGACTCTTCTTACTGTTTAACCTGCTGTTGTTGATTGACTGCTCTACCCAGTTTTTCCTTTACAGGCTCTTACTGTCCATTTTGCTCAGTCTCCACCCCCCTGAAATGATGCACCGGCTGCTTCCACGCAGTCGGCATCTTCATGGTAAACCCTGGCACAGCATATATTGGAATCTGCTGTGGCATCCGGCGACTCCATTTTCCCCTGCATCACCTATCATTGGTTCTCGTCCTACTGGTTCTTCATATCTGATAGGATTACCCAAGTTCACTTTTCTTAGATACCTCTGTTTATCCTTAGCTACTTCATCATGTCTGCCATCCCGGAACACTGGGAATAAGAACATAAGAACATAAGATATGCCATACTGGGTCAGACCGAGGTCCAATTTATCCAGATCCTCCTGCAGTTTTCCACAATCCACAATCCACAATCCTCTTGTGTTTTAACAACTTTAAACAGTTTTGTGTCATCTGCAAATTTGATAACCTCACTAGTTATTCCCTTTTCCAGGTCATTTATGAATATGTCAAAAAGTAGCGGACCCAGTACAGATCCCTGGGGTACTCCACTATTCACCTTTATCCATTGGGAATATTGGCCATTTAGCCCTACCCTCTGCTTTCTATCTTTTAACCAGTTCCCGATCCACAATAGAACACTGCCTCCTATCCCATGACTTTTTAGCTTTGCCAAAAGTCTCTGATGGGGGACCTTGTCAAAAGCTTTCTGAAAGTCCAGATACACTATATCAACCGACTCACCTTTGTCTACCTGTTTATGCACACCTTCAAAAAAACATATCAGATTAGTAAGACAAGATCTTCCTTGTCTAAAGCCATGTTGGCTGTCTCCCATTAGAACAAACAAAAACAAGGAGCAGGAGATGTTTAGAAGAGAGTCTTTATTGTGCACAGGACACCCCAACACGTTTCGGCAACGCCTTCCTCAGGGGGAGGAACACTAATAAATACAATCAAAATGTGTACATTAAAAAACAATGTGTACATTAAAAAAACAGTTAAAAAATATATATTAAAAAACATATTTAAAATATGAAAGCACCGGCAGGACATGAAACATAGATTATTATAATAATACAACAATAAAAACAATACAAAACACACAAAGAACAAAGCAGGGCTGAGGGAACAGAACAATTATATCTAAAGCAGTGTATAAAGAAAAAAGGAACAAAACATAAAGATCACAAGGATAGTGTGAAAGCATGCTATATGTGCCATATGAGTAGAACTAATATGCTAATGAAATTGACATAAAATGATGTAACTGGGGTACATCTCTTATATCAACTGGTGGAGCACAGAGGACGAAGAGCCTGAAAGGGCCAGGCAAATTACATATAATTATGAACAATAAATAAGTGAGTAATAAATACTATCTAACTAAAACTTCATGCACAAAGACAAATAAGCACAGAAATAAAACAATGAGTATATGATAATCTAAATATTAAAAAGGAGAATAAAATTAGGGTACATCTCTTATATCAACTGGTGAGCGTAAGAGACAACAAGCCTGATAGGGCCAGGCAAATTGCATATAATTATGAACAATAAATAAATGAGTAATAAATACTATCTAACTAAAACTTCATGCACAAAGACAAATAAACACAGAAATAAAACAATGAGTATATGATTATCTGTATATTAAAAAAAGGGGAAATAAAACACAATGATCATCTAAAAAGAATAAAAAGAGAGAGATAAATTGATATTAAAAAGTTAAACTAAAAATTACCAATTCAAAAAAGATAATTTAAAAGGGGGGAGTTTTAATAATAAAACCAATAGAGCAAATAAAATCATAAAAATAAAATATAGGGAAACAGGACAAATGCTTGACAAAGGGCATATAGGACAATCAAAATTGGAAAACATACACCTTTCTATGGGCTCACTCAGAATTACAACTGTATACAAAAATAAACCAGGGGGACCATGGTGTACTGTCACAACCCAAAATAAAAACATATAATGAAAACAAGAACCTCTAAATTGTACTAAAAAAGGAAAAATGCTATACTAACATAATGAATGATACTATTAAAATTTAAAAATTGTATATAATAATAATGAATATGTTGTTAATCCTATGAGGAAGATGTGTGGAAATGATGATAGTATCAAATACCCAAGAGACTCCTTGCAGTGTGGCAAAAACTTATCTGGCAACACAAATGAGGTAGCAGGAGTGAAGCGCTATTCAGAATAAATGCCGTTTAAGCAAACCTTATATGCAATAGTGGCAAACATACAGAAGTGGAAAGAAACAAGAAAATGCAAGTGTATCCCAGAGAACGACTGCACCGTATGAGCAATATGCAAATGAGATAGGCATGGAATACCTTGATTGCACGGCGAACTGTGAGAAGTGGAGTAAATTAACACCGAACTTATCCTTATGATGCCATTACCCAAGGTGCAAACCATAACCACCAATTCAATTACATGACGACAATAGGGAAGCCGGGGTGGGGAACGCAGTGAGAACTTGCAGAAGGTAAACGGCTAGGTATCCCAGCAAAATCGTGTATCCAAGAAGGGGAGCCGGTAAGAATTAAAGCCGTGGAGGAAGGTGCGCCCCCGTGACACACATTATCCCATGAGATATGTCAAAAGCACACCGGCAGAATGGAGGAGTGAAGGCAGTGGTAAGGCAGGCTGGCGCCACGATGCCAAATATACATAAAACTACACTGACTCCAGTAAAGAAGAAGGTATAACTCAAGGAAATCAGGCCAAAAATTATATATATAACAATTAGATGAAAAAAAAAAAAAAAAGTAATGAGGGGGAGATGTCACTAATATAATGAGGGTCCGAGCACTCACCCGTATGCACTTGGTTAGAAACCTCACCAACTAGTGTAAAGGCGAATCACAATGTTGCTAACATTGTGATTCGCCTTTACACTAGTTGGTGAGGTTTCTAACCAAGTGCATACGGGTGAGTGCTCGGACCCTCATTATATTAGTGACATCTCCCCCTAATTACTTTTTTTTTTTTTTTCATCTAATTGTTATATATATAATTTTTGGCCTGATTTCCTTGAGTTATACCTTCTTCTTTACTGGAGTCGGTGTAGTTTTATGTATATTTGGCATCGTGGCGCCAGCCTGCCTTACCACTGCCTTCACTCCTCCATTCTGCCGGTGTGCTTTTGACATATCTCATGGGATAATGTGTGTCACGGGGGCGCACCTTCCTCCACGGCTTTAATTCTTACCGGCTCCCCTTCTTGGATACACGATTTTGCTGGGATACCTAGCCGTTTAACTTCTGCAAGTTCTCACTGCGTTCCCCACCCCGGCTTCCCTATTGTCGTCATGTAATTGAATTGGTGGTTATGGTTTGCACCTTGGGTAATGGCATCATAAGGATAAGTTCGGTGTTAATTTACTCCACTTCTCACAGTTCGCCGTGCAATCAAGGTATTCCATGCCTATCTCATTTGCATATTGCTCATACGGTGCAGTCGTTCTCTGGATACACTTGCTTTTTCTTGTTTTTTTCCACTTCTGTATGTTTGCCACTATTGCATATAAGGTTTGCTTAAACGGCATTTATTCTGAATAGCGCTTCACTCCTGCTACCTCATTTGTGTTGCCAGATAAGTTTTGCCACACTGCAAGGAGTCTCTTGGGTATTTGATACTATCATCATTTCCACACATCTTCCTCATAGGATTAACAACATATTCATTATTATTATATACAATTTTTAAATTTTAATAGTATCATTCATTATGTTAGTATAGCATTTTTCCTTTTTTAGTACAATTTAGAGGTTCTTGTTTTCATTATATGTTTTTATTTTGGGTTGTGACAGTACACCATGGTCCCCCTGGTTTATTTTGTATACAGTTGTAATTCTGAGTGAGCCCATAGAAAGGTGTATGTTTTCCAATTTTGATTGTCCTATATGCCCTTTGTCAAGCATTTGTCCTGTTTCCCTATATTTTATTTTTATGATTTTATTTGCTCTATTGGTTTTATTATTAAAACTCCCCCCTTTTAAATTATCTTTTTTGAATTGGTAATTTTTAGTTTAACTTTTTAATATCAATTTATCTCTCTCTTTTTATTCTTTTTAGATGATCATTGTGTTTTATTTCCCCTTTTTTTAATATACAGATAATCATATACTTATTGTTTTATTTCTGTGTTTATTTGTCTTTGTGCATGAAGTTTTAGTTAGATAGTATTTATTACTCATTTATTTATTGTTCATAATTATATGCAATTTGCCTGGCCCTATCAGGCTTGTTGTCTCTTACGCTCACCAGTTGATATAAGAGATGTACCCTAATTTTATTCTCCTTTTTAATATTTAGATTATCATATACTCATTGTTTTATTTCTGTGCTTATTTGTCTTTGTGCATGAAGTTTTAGTTAGATAGTATTTATTACTCACTTATTTATTGTTCATAATTATATGTAATTTGCCTGGCCCTTTCAGGCTCTTCGTCCTCTGTGCTCCACCAGTTGATATAAGAGATGTACCCCAGTTACATCATTTTATGTCAATTTCATTAGCATATTAGTTCTACTCATATGGCACATATAGCATGCTTTCACACTATCCTTGTGATCTTTATGTTTTGTTCCTTTTTTCTTTATACACTGCTTTAGATATAATTGTTCTGTTCCCTCAGCCCTGCTTTGTTCTTTGTGTGTTTTGTATTGTTTTTATTGTTGTATTATTATAATAATCTATGTTTCATGTCCTGCCGGTGCTTTCATATTTTAAATATGTTTTTTAATATATATTTTTTAACTGTTTTTTTAATGTACACATTGTTTTTTAATGTACACATTTTGATTGTATTTATTAGTGTTCCTCCCCCTGAGGAAGGCGTTGCCGAAACGCGTTGGGGTGTCCTGTGCACAATAAAGACTCTCTTCTAAACATCTCCTGCTCCTTGTTTTTGTTTGGACTCTCTGCGGGAGGTAGCTCCTCCTTGTGTCCCCGGCTGTCTCCCATTAGGCCATGACTATCTACATGCTGTGTAATTTTGTTCTTTATGATGGTTTCTACAATCTTCCCTGGTACTGACGTCAGGCTCACCGGTCTGTAATTTCCCGGGTCAGCCCTCGAACCCTTTTTAAAAATCGGTGTTATGTTGGCGACCTTCCAATCTTCAGGTATTACAGATGATTTTAATGAAAGTTCACAGATTACCAATAGCAGGTCTGCAATCTCATATTTCAGTTCATTCAACACTCTGGGATGTATACCATCCGGTCCCGGTGATTTGCTACTATTCAGTTTATCAAATAATTGTAATATATCTTCCCGGTGTAGTGATATTTCTCTCAATTCCTCTGCAGTATCACCTTTAAATACCACCTCAGTCTTGGGTAACATCCCTACATCTTCCTCAGGAAAGACCGAAGCAAAGAATTCATTCAGTCTCTCTGCTATAGCCTTGTCTCCTCTTACTGCCCCTTTTACCCCTCTATCATCTAATGGTCCAATTGACTCTCTCACAGGCCTTTTGCTATGAATGTACTTGAAAAAGTCTTTATTTCGTGTTTTTGCTTCCGTAGCAAGTTTCTTCTCAAATTCCCGCTTTGCCTGCCTTATCAATGCTTTGCATTTAACTTTCCAGTGCTTCTGTTGTTTCCAGTTTTCATCATTTGGCTCTTTTTTCCATTTCCTGAAGGTTGCTTTTTTGGCAGCAACAGCCTCTCTGACCTCACCTTTAAACCATGCTGGCAGTTTTTTGGACTTTCTTCCACTTTTCTTAATGCGTGGAATACAGCTGGTCTGGGCTTTGAGGATAGTATTTTTAAATAACACCCAAGCTTGCTGTAAGTCTTTAACCTTTGCAACCACTCCTTTTAGTTTTTTCCTAACTATATTCCTCATTCTATCATAGGGGTATGTTTACTAAACGGCGCACTTGTGCGGGGCGCACTTGAGCGCCCTAAAATGATGCATTTAAGTGCTCTTAAGCGCCCCGTACGCGTGCGTGTCACATTAACGGGCCCCGCACATGTGCGCCAAAAACGCGCACGTTTGCGGGGCGCTCATGTGCGATAGAGGCGTGGAAAGGCGAAATGAGGGCGGAGGAAGGCCCCCGAGGGGCGGAGAGACGGGGAAATGGGTGGAATGTGGGAGGGGAGAGACTCCCCGCACAGGAGCGTGCCCGAATTTACAAGGCAAAAATACCGCGAGTGAAACACTCGCGGTAGAGCGCATTTAAAGGGAAGAGAAACCATTTCCGTCAGCAATGTACAGCAAAATAGGGGAAACCAAAAACACGTGAGCAGTGTGATACATGTGCACAGAACAAAATAGCAAATATGATATGAAAATGACCACAACAAATTCTAAGAAAATTATAATCCAGCTGGGCAACAGTGATATTAATGGGCAACAAGAAAAAACACTCCCAGGAAAGCCCCAAAAAATAGAAATGAATTTTGGAAGGGTCTTCGCTCCGTAGACTCTTTCAAAAGCAATGCATTGTAATGGAGCTTTACTGGGAGTGTATTGCAGGTTGTCCATTGATATCACTGTTGCGCAGCTTGGTGTTATAATATCCCCACTTTTTTGAAGAACATATGTGAGGTTTTTCTGCACCTTTGTCCCCATACAAGGTCAACGAGGCCACAGTAAAATTGTGAAGAGCAGGGTGTCTGACTCGTGCGGCCAGGTATCACATCTCCAGAGACTGCACTGTTTCTGTGGCCACAGTGTGGTGCAGCAGACACAGCCAGTACCTGTAGGATCAGAGGGTCACAGGTTCAAAGCCCAGCTGGGGCTACTGGCAATCCAGTCCACATATTTTTCCTACAACTAAACCGTGATAGTAAGGACAAAACTGTATAGCTAGGAACATATGCATGATTAATACGCCTATATTTTACCACAGCACTCACAGACACCATAAACAGGCGCATTACCTGGAGCAGAGTCTCCCAAATGCAGTCCTGGAGGGCCCCACTCCATTCAGGTTCCATGCTGCCTCTAACAAAGATGGCTGTGCTGCATAGCTATGCACCACCCCCATGGTATGCAGATGTAGCTCATGCATATTTATGAGGGATAGCAAGAAAACCAGAACAGTGTGTGGAACACCAGGACTGGATTTGGGGAACTCTGCCGTACAGCAGCAGCCAACAGGGCCAGACACCCCCCCACAGGCCCCATTGACCAATGCCTCCTGGAGAGGCAGGACATTGGGCCCTGCCTGTATCTCCCAATACTAACAGTTGCATACCTCAGCACTGCCACCCTACACCTGGGTATACGGTACACAGCTATCAAGCGTTTCCCATTATAACTGGCAGATCTCCAGTCCTACGTAAAGCACAGTTTGCTCATTCAGCTCCACCATAACACTCAAACAGATGTCTGCAGTGTGTGCTGCAGGTCTGGTCTCTGACAGTGTTTACCACCCTGGGATGTGACCCCCAACAGTAATGCGTACCATATCCATGCATGTACTGTGTCCAGGACTGGTGTGGTGGGTATGGCTGCTGAACCCCTCTATAGTAGCACAATGCTGGCATAGGTTTGGGGGTGGCTGTCTGTCTATCCAGTGTGGGGTGGCTGCAAACACCTTCTACAGCCCACACTGCCAGCAATGTTGCCAGTATTGGGATGGCAATGTGCATAATGAGGAGCAAGGTACCATGGGTATAGGCCGGACAGGGTGGCCTGGCCAGGGTGCATCTGCACAGGGCATAGGGCACTGTCTGGGACATTGTAGTGCTCGGCCACCACCGACACAGACAGGGTGACCTCAGTATGTCCTGCTGAGAGATCACTCTCACCCTGACTGTGTAGTGACCACAGCATGGCTAGGCACCACCATAGTGCTATATAGTATTTCTCTCATGTGATACTTATGGGTTTCCATTTGGGGCCCAGTCACTGATTTTTCTGCTTGCTGTGTATGCTGACAGCCCAGTTCTGGGTGCATGCATCTCCACTGGGAGCATGCACTATGGACTAACTAGCAGACTGTTTGTAGCTGGTATGTGTCTTGCTGGAATGACTTGCAGGGTGCAGTGGCTGTTGGCTTGCTGCAGGGGAATATCAGATGGGGGTGGAGTGCAGCTTACCATATCCTGGTCCATATGTCTGTCTGCTATTGAGGTATGGCTGTGTATAGAGCTGCACTGACTGCCCTGTGGGGTGTGTGTTCCTCAGCAGGTCTGGGGTTGATGTTGCCCTCTACTGCCACCTTTGCAGGGAGGTAGAGTGTGGATCTATTGATGGGAGACCATGTTTGCCACCTTTGGCCCATGGGGGCTGCACCTGACTGTGGCAGACAGAGATATCCATGGTGTTTGTGCAGACACTACCTATCTTACACATTAACACTGCTCTGGACCTCCCGCATGGCCTCTATCAGCCATGGAAGGTGTTGTGGACCTGGTCCTGGGCGCCTCATTGCACACTCAGGGTGAGCACAGTACCCGCACGATGTGATGGTGTGTAGCTACTCTGTGCCAGTAAAACACCCAGTAAGTACCCCCTACCAGGCCGAGGTGCTGTGTGGGTGCGCCCGGTCTCTTCCCCCAACCAGGCCGAGGTGCTGTGGGGGTGCATTCCCCATCTTGTGTCCATCTGTGGACAGCTGATTTGCATGTGCAGTGCATCAGGGGTACGGGTGGGCTAACCCTATCCTGGTGACCACAGCAGACTGTCTGTGTGGTGACATGCAGGCTTTCTGCAGCCAGCCAGGGGCTTGCTAGTAACCATAGAGCTGTAGCCTAATGGTTACATACTTGCCTGTGAAGCCAGAGATCATGGGTTCAAACCCATGTTGGGGTTATTTGTTAGGGTTGTCCAAAGCATTATTTGTCTTTAATGTACATATTTTGTTGCCAGCAAACAAACCCTCAGCGTACTGTACCCATAGGATGCCGCTTTATATGGCGCCCTATCGGGCACCCTATGGTTTCCATCCATATAAGGTGCACTATACATTATCCTGTGACACAACTTATAGGGTTCCCTATGGGGGACATATTAGGGTGCCGTGGCGGATAGTGCACTTTAGGACATATTAGGGGACATATTAGGGTGCCTTATGGGGCGCATTATGTTCACACGCTTTAAGGGTGCGTTTGCTAGTACTGTAAATTAAAATAAACATAAATTGACTCCTAAAGCAACCTTCCCCATAATATGTAATGCTTCAGCTAGCCCTGTTCATTGGGCACTGTGAGGAATTGAACCCTTGCTCCCTGCACCATTGGTCAGTGTCATAACCATTGTGCTGTGGTTCTATTCCTGTGTTTGCACATCAGCGTGCCGCCTTATGCCTCCCATTATTAAATAGCCTCCTTAAGCAATAGCCTAATGCCCATCTGCGCGCCACCTTATGCCGCCCATTATTTGTATGTCTCCTAAAATATCACCTCACCAAGCCCTGTTCATTGAGCACAGTGGGGGATCGAACCCCTGATCCCCACACTATTGGTCAGTGCTTTAACCATTGTGCTGTGGCTCTGCTCTTCTGTTTGCAGATCAGCGTGACACATATGCCTCCCGTTCAGCTCTCAGTTGCGCTAAGGTGCAGGGCGCACACGGGCGCCGCGCACCTTAGCGCATCTGTCAATCACGGCTTTTCTTCTTCAGGACAGAACGCCCACTCCTTATACGGCACCCGCACTCTACCGCGGCCCGCACTTTACCGGGCTTTTAGTAAACATACCCCATAGTCTCCCTTTTGAAAGTTAAAAGGTCGTACTGTGGATTCCTTTACTATCTGTCCTCCACTAATTAAATCAAACATGATCATACTATGATCACTATTGCCAAGTGGTCCCAACACCCTTATTTCTTGCACCAGATCTGGCGTTCCACTAAGGACTAGGTCCAGTATGGTTTCCCCTCTGGTCGGTTCATGAACCAGCTGCTCCAAGAAGCTGTCAATGGGAATGGTAGCCCTCCCATTCATTTATCCCTCCTTCTAGTCATTCCTCTTGTTGCTTGAGCAGTTTGGTTTTCTCTCTCCTTCACCTGCCCCACTTTAGAAGTCTCCTCTCAGCTATTACTTCATCTAGCCTTAGTCAAGTGTAGAACCCTCCGCTCTAAGACTGTCCTGGTCCAGGACCTTGCCAACCGACACCATCTGGTTTCTCCTTTGTTCACTGAAACTAGGTTGAAGGAGGAAGAGTACCCCATCCTCAATGGTTGCCTCCCTCCAGGCTATGGTGCTTTTCAACCCCACGTCTAGGCTACAGCGGGGGGGGGGATGGCCGCTCTTGTCCACTCCTCCCTACCCGTTTCTGAAGTCCACTATCCCGTGCTTCACTACCCCAAATTGCTCCTCCTTCGACTTAACTTCACCCCTCTTCATTTTCTCCTTATCTATTCCCCTCCATCCTCACCTTATCCTCCTTATCCTCTCAGACATTTCCCTCCTGTATCCCCATCTTATCATTCCTGGGGATTTTAAAATCCATAGTGATCTCCCCACAAAACCTCAGGACAGAATCTTTCTCACCCAGCTTCAAGATCTCTCTCTCTCAGCACATCCACTGTCCCACCCATGCTACAGACCACAGCCTCGATCTGAGCCTGATACCCAATGAGTCACCCTCCCTCTCCTCTTCTCTCTCCACCGTTCCACTGTCCTGGATTGATCACCTATGTATTCTCTTCCCTCTCCACCTAATCTCACCCGACCTTTCCTCCACGTCTGCTCACTCTCTTCTGCAGATCGGGTTCATCTTTCTCGGCGTATTACACCTTTGAGCATTTCTCATCTTCTGAGATGCTTCTTCCCACTGATTGCAAAATAAGCAAGAAGATGGTGAGAATCTGAAGGTGTCTGAAAGGTTATAATCGTATTGCTCAATAATCATAAAAACTAAAACCTGTTAAAACAATTCTGTTTTCTTCCCCCCTCCATTCATAACTTAGTTGTGAGAGGGATAGCATCTACATGAGGGATTTAACATCTTATCCCAATAAATCGAATTAAAAACATTTTGCATCACATCAGCCGATATAAAACATGGCGGCTCTGACCATTTGAACTCTGAACCACATTATGGTGCGAAATCATCAGTTTAAAAACAGCCTTCAAGTGTGGACTATCTAATGCTGCTAGCAATTGGATGCTGCTCTTTGATGGATTTAGTCGATTTCTGTACTATGGTCTCAGTGAGTACCCGTGCACTCAGGTACACAACAATATCGCTATTGTTTATATTTCTTATGACCTCACCACTTTCTGATATTTGCAAGAATGGCACCGTGGGTAACGTAAGCCGCTTCAGCGATTGTTTCCTCAGGCCATTTTAGATTGGCCTTAGGAGGTGGAGTATCGCTCAACATTTGCTTACACATGTTACATTCCAAGTACTAGTTCAATGTAACCTTTTTGACCTGTATTTACCAACACTTAAATGTAATAGTGACTTCACTATGTAGAATACTTTGCTCAGTATACCTGACAGCTAAGGACTTGCTCCCAATATAGGGCATTTAACACAGGATTTTTTAAAAAATGAGCCCTATCTTGGCGTGTTGGACGTACAACTGACATATCGCCTAGCTGGCTTAGTCTTTCAAAATATCATTTTCTACAGAGCACGTCAGTTGAGAAAGTGATATGGTGACAGAACTTTTAAATACTGTTTTTATATAAACTCCATTTCCCAGATTAATGATTAGAACTGTTTTTTAACGTTATGTTGTCCACATAAAAAAGATCGGGTTCATTTGCCCAATGTAAATGTGGTCACCAATAATAAAAGCACCCACATAATTCCTTTTTATTGAAATCCATAGATTTAGGTTCACAAGCATTGTAACACATTTTTTGAAGCTACACTATTGTTATTGTTCATAAAGAATATTTTCAATATATTTTTCAATAGGTGGATTTGTGAAGTGTTTGACAGACTCATATTGGGTGTTCATCATTGCAACACTCTAAACACTAGGGGCCCGTCAACCCCCTTAACCCGGATTTTCACTTCCTATTTACTTTTCTCACTGAATTGTATGCTTCTCACGAATGTGGTGATATCTCCCTGGCTGTCTTCCTTGACCTCTCTTCAGCTTTCAAACTTGTTAACTGCTCTACTCTCCTCGCTCAACTTCACAACTTCAGTGTTCGAGGGTCTATCCTCTGCTGGTTTCGCTCATGTCTTTCCTCCAGGTCCTTTCTTCACATTCCTCACCCCTCCTTGTGGTGTCCTTCAAGGGTCGGTGTTGGCTCCCCTACTCTAATATATTTCTGGTGCACCTGACACTCTTGATTCAGCAGCATAGCATATCAGCATACACTGACATCATCCTCGTTGAATATTTGGCATACATGGTAATAGAATCCTTCCACAAGTCTCTCATTTCAGTGTCCAGTGCATGCCTAGCTCTTTGAATAATCGGCCCATTATCTATATCAAAAGATCATCTAAAGCAATCAATACAAATAATCCCTGAGTAAATGTCAGTGTGAGGTAATAAAGTAATCTGAAGATAATAAAATGAGTGACTCCACTTCAGACCTCAGATCTCTCCAGAGATCAAAAGAACAAGGACCAGAATGGCATCCGGCTTCTTCCCAATGCTGCTGATTGCCCTGGTGTTCGCAGCCTGCTGTTTGGCTGAGGACAAGGAGGATGAATCAAGTGAGTGTGACAGTTTCAGTTTAAAGAGGCATTTCAAAGAGATGGAAAGTTAAAGTGCTTTCTGAGGGTTTCCAGCACTAATATATAATACAATATTTTAAAATGAGGGCAGTTGGGTGCAACATAGAAGTAATATTCAAAATTGCAGAGAAAATCATATGTATTTGAACTGTTCTGTCGTTCAAGAGTGAGTAGTGCTATATCTGAGTATATCATACTGCATTTCAGTTTAAATGACATTTGATTCAGCTAAGTTGAAATGATACTTTAAAAAGATTCTTCACGTTCCTGATCATTTTTTTTTCAGTTTCATGTTATTTTTACACCTTTTCTTTTTCTGAGCCCAGTTCTCTGAGGTCGAAAATTTATTTTGTAATATCATATATGGAGAAAACCTTGAGTAATGCGCAGAGAGCTCTGATAGGCTAACACGCATGTCAGTCATCGCTGCTAATGTGCACAACATCCTGTTTCTGCACATCCTCTTCCTGTTTCTTCTGGTACTCTGCCTTTCAAGGCTAAGGGAAGCTGATTTACAGGACAGTGGTGCTTATATGTTTCTTTTGCTGAACTGTGAGCTTCTTTATAAAATAGAAAAATACATTTAAAATATTATCATTTATATTATAGGATTTTGGGAGTCAAATCAGGCAGAAAAAAGAGTAACAATAGGAGTGGAACAAGATTATTTTGGAAATCTTATTTGCAGAGCCGGCCGATTCACTAGGCGAACTAGGTGGTCACCTAGTTTGATAGACCATGGTGGGCAGCAGCCCTAGATTATCCCGATGTGCCAACTCCACTGCATCACGTGCTGTCGTTGCGCTGCCCCCAACACCAGCCTCTCTGTTGGGGTTGATGGGGGAGATGATGATCACCTCTTTGAAGCCGTAGCATGCGGGGGCAGGAAGAGCAGGCCATGAGTGCATGCATGCACTTTAAGGCCTGCCATGGCTTCAAAGAGGTAATCACCGTGCCACCAATCAACCCCAAGTGAAATGCTGGATGTCGGGGCAGTGTGGCGATGGGGAGTGGAATAGGGGTGTTACATGTGACCCGCCTAGGGCTGCAAGAACACTTGGGCCCCTCTGCCTTTTTGCAATTTATATGTAAATGCAACTTCTTGGTTGGGCATATCGCATTCATGTTTAAAAGGCAATTTTTTGCAGGGGCCTATTTTGCACATGGATGTCCTTATGACTTCAGTGTTGCGTGGAGACATGTTAGGGGCATGCCTGGGGGGTGTGGCCAGGGTAATACAAAAACCTACACGTGTATGCCTGATTTCATTTAGGGGATGCGAGTGTAATCCTAAAACTGTTTGCATCTGGACTTACACCTGCTTCGCAACACAAATAAGTAATAAAAAGTGCTTCTTTTGCCCACACCTTTACATGGGGACTAAGGGATAGAGCCTGATGTATGACTCAGGTAGTCTATTCTAGGCATATGGTGCAGCAAGGTTGAAGGAACAGAATCTGAGGTGGTGGCAGACGAGAAGGGCAAAGATAAAACTGATTTGCTCTCTCTCGCCCAGACTCTGAGTTTCGACACAGGGAAGAAAATGACATTGGAGGGAAGCAACGGAGTGGGGAAAAGGGGGGGGGGCTTAGTGGAAGAGGGAAGGGAGTGCTTTGCATGAGGGAAGGAAAGGAAGAGAGAAACGTTGGGGGGAAAGAAGTGACAGAGAGAGAAAAGGAAAAAAGAGAAGGGGTCAATGGGCATGCTGGGGCTACTACAAATAGTTTGTGGGTGTCTCCTAGAACACAACAACCACAGCAATGGAACTGCAATTCACGAGGCAAGAACTGACCAACAGTAACGAACCTGTACATTACTGCCTGTTTTTTTATTTGAAGCTGGTAGAGCCATTAGCTGATCCTAACTCGGTGTCTGAATGCAGGATGGCCCGTGGGGAATGCAGGGCTGTGACCAAGATAATGATGGAGTTGGAGAGTCACACAGATAGGACAGTGGGCTTACTGTCGGCCAGATGTACTACTATGGGGTTTTATGGGAACAATTTGAAACATCTACAAGATAGCATCAAGCACATGGGAACTCAACTGACTGAATTTTGTTTGTGGGAGCTGTGAGGTTGATGGAATCACCTGAAGGGTGTTCAGGGTGGATGATGGTAGTGGAATATGGATTGTGTATGAGATTTGCAGTTTTGTGTTCTTGATGCTGCCACTCTGAAATTTAACATATTTTATCTGTTCAGATTCAAGGAAATCTGAAATTTTAAGGGAAAATTAGTTTAATTTTCTTTTTTGGTCAGGATAACTTCACTGTTGCTAATTTTCAGAGCTTTTTCAGCTCTGGAAGTTCTAGTCCAGCCTGGGTACATCATCTTGAATTCACAGCTACCAGGATTTTTTTTTTCATTTTATATCTCCCCTCCTCCTCATTAACCTGATCATCACACTGACTAAATAATTCTGATCTGCTACATTTATGCAAATGAGGACCTGTGGCTATGTAAATGAGGCCCTGCAATTAGTGGCCAAATTTGGCCCTGCATCCCCCTCAGGCCACCCATGCTTGCTACCACCATCTTTAGAATTCACTTCTCTTGGATTTACAGTTAGAAGGTTCCTATGAGAAATTATTAAAAAAGGACTAAAAATATGGTTATCTAATCTTGCCTGTTCTGAAACGTTTACTTGAAAGGGTGTTTTCTGGCTCAGTCACTTCCATTCCCCTCTTCTCCTTATGTGTCCCAGAATTTTAGTATTGTTTGTGGTTTATTAATGTTGTTCTATTCATCCCATTCCTACTGTTTCTTTTTTTCCCTTTATGTTTTCTCATTTGCTGATTTGTTTTTGATTTTTTAAATTCTGCCTTGTTTTTAAATTTTGTAAACCACCTTGTCATATTTGCAAAGGGCAGTATATGAAATAAATTAATAAATAACAGCAGATATCACTTGCTGACCGGGGACAGTTATATATGATATGAACAATCTGCGATAGAGTGAGGATGACTGAAGTCCACAATGCATCCAGGCAGAGTGGTCAGAAATACATCCCCAGAGTACAGGATTTCTCATTGGAAAAAAACATGCCATATCTTAGCTTATCTTCACAAGTTGAAAAGAGTACACGTGCAGTGTGACACAATGACACGTTTCCCCCATTTATAGAATCATGCATCCGGGAGTTTTACCTGAGTGTCATAGGAACTGTCGGAGCATGTGCATTTGTGTGTCATTGGACGCATGTGCTTGTGTCTTTCAGTGTGTATCAGTGGGACGGTTAAGGGACACATGTACACATATGTGTGTGTGTGTGTGTGTGTGTGTCTTCCATAAGGACTGTTGGGGGCTACATACATTCATGGGTGCAAGAGTGTCCTGGAGACTATTGGAAGCTATGTGCATATGT
Source organism: Ichthyophis bannanicus (assembly GCA_033557465.1). Lineage (NCBI taxonomy): Eukaryota > Metazoa > Chordata > Amphibia > Gymnophiona > Ichthyophiidae > Ichthyophis > Ichthyophis bannanicus. Next base: position 39,742,505 of record CM066043.1, read on the forward strand.
GTGTTGAGGAGCGTCAGGGACAGTATGCGTGTATATGTGTGTTGGGCTGGAGTTGTTCATATCTGTCAGGGACTGTATATATGTATAAAAAGTGTTCACATTTCCCCTTCATTTGCTAAATCATACATGTTGGGGGAGGGAAGAGTTCAAAGAGAGAAGATGAAGGGTGTCTTCTTATGGTAGCTGATAGAAACATAGAAACATGATGACAGAAAAAGACCACAAGGCCCATCTAGTCTGTCCTTCCATAACAACAACTACAACAGTCCACTTTTTACCTTTAGAGATCCTCTGTGTTGGTCCCATGCTTTTTTGAATTCAGTTACTGTCCTCATCTCTACCACCTCCACTGGGAGACTATTCCACGGATCCACTACTCTTTCCGTAAAGAAATATTTCCGCATATCACTCCTGAATCTATCTCCCTTCACCCTCATCCCATGTCCCCTCGTCGCAGAACTTGCTTTCAATTGAAAGAGGCTCTCTCCCTGAACATTTATGCCACGGAGGTATTTAAACATCTCAATCATATCACCTCTATCCCGCCTTTCCTCTAAGGTGTACATATTAAGATCCTTAAGTCTGTCCTCATATGCTTTATAATGAAGACCACTAATCATCTTAGTAGCAACCCTCTGCACCGACTCCATCCTGTTCACATCCTTTTGAAGGTGCGGTCTCCAGAATTGCACACCATACTCCAAATGAGGTCGCACCAAAGACTTATACAGAGGCATTATCACCTCCTTTTTTCTGCTAGCCATTCCTCTCCGTATGCACCCAAGCATCCTTCTAGCTTTTGCCGTCGCCTTTTCTACCTGTTTAGCTACTTTAAGATCATCGGACACAACTACGCCTAGGTCCCGCTCTTCTTTAGTGGACAAAAGTACTTCACCTCCTATACTGTATTGCTCCCTTGGATTGCTGCAGCCCAAATGCATGACCTTACATTTTTTAACATTAAATCCCAGTTGCCAAATTCTAGACCATTCTTCAAGCTTAGCTAGATCCCTCCTCATGTTATCTACACCTTCCTGGGTGTCTACTCTATTGCAGATTTTGGTATCATCCGCAAAGAGGCAAACCTTACCCGACAGCCCTTCCGCTATATCACTAACAAAGATGTTAAAAAGAATCGGACCAAGGACAGATCCCTGGGGCACACCACTGGTAACATCCTTCTCCTCAGAGTGAGCTCCATTTACTTGTACTCTTTATCGCCTCCCACCCAACCAATTTCTAACCCAAGCAGTAACTTTAGGGTCCATCCCTAGGGTGCTCAGTTTGTTTATAAGTCGCCTGTGAGGAACAGTGTCAAAGGCTTTACTGAAATCTAAATACACCACATCTAGAGCTCTCCCGCGGTCCAACTCCCTGGTCACCCAGTCAAAGAAATCAATCAGATTTGTCTGACAAGACCTGCCTCTGGTGAATCAATGCTGCCTCGGATCCTGTAATCCGCTGGACTCCAGAAACCTCACTGTTTTCTCTTTCAACAGCGTTTCCATTAATTTACTTACCACTGAAGTTAAACTAACCGGCCTGTAGTTTTCAACCACATCCTTACTACCGCTTTTGTGTAAAGGCACCACATGAGCCTCTCTCCAGTCCTTTGGCACCACTCCCGACTCCAATGAGGCATTGAAAAGGTCAGTCAGTGGAGTTGCTAGAACGTCCCCAAGTTCCCTCAGTATTCTAGGATGTATCCCATCTGGTCCCATCGCTTTGTCTACTTTAAGTTGAGCTAGTTTCTCACGAACACAGTCTTCTGAAAATTGTTCAAGATGTCCCTCGCTTCTGTTCTTATTTGTGGGTGTTTTCTGAGGTCCTGCTCCTGGTTCTTCATCTGTGAACACAGAACAAAAATATTTGTTAAGCAATTCCGCTTTATCCTTATCAGCTTCTACATATTCCCCCCCCTGCACCCTTGAGTCTGACAATACCACTTTTGCCCTTCCTCTTCTCACTAATATATCTGAAAAATGTCTTATCCCCCCATTTTATTGCATTGGCTATTTCCTCCTCCTTTTGAATCTTTGCCTTCTTGACTACTTTGCTAGCTTCTCTAAGTTTTTCCAAATACAGATGCCTGTCTTCCTCTCTCTGTGATCTCTTGTATTTCATGAAGGCCTCCCTCTTTTTCTTCACTTTTTCAGCTACTTCCTTCGAAAACCATAGCGGTCTCCTGTTCCTTTTGCCTTTATTTACCTTTTTAACAAAAAGGTTGGTTGCCTTTAAAATACCCCCTTTCAGTTTTGCCCACTGATGTTATCTATAGATCTGTGTCTATCTTCAGATAAATACCTCTGTAGAAATGGGCAATAAGGGCAACATCTGGAAAGCGGTGTGTATAAATGCCTGTAGCATGGGAAATAAGATCCCAAGTGTTGAGGCTTTAATGGAAGATGCGGACTTGGATTTAGTGGCAATTACAGAGACATGGTTCACAGAAAACCATGACTGGGATGTAATTATACCGGGTTATACTTTATTCAGAAAGGATGGGGTAGGAAGAGGGGGAGATGGAGTGGCACTATATGTCAAAAAATAATATTAAAGCTATAGAATTGCAAGGCTTAAAAGGAAGAGAGGGGGCACTGTGGGTTAAATTAGAAAGAGTGAAAGGGAAATCCATTTGCATTGGAGTACGTATATACAGACCTCCCTCACAGGGAGTAGAAGTGGATGAAGATTTAACAAAAGACATACACGGTGCTACTGATAGGTGATTTCAATATGCCGGATGTGGATTGGCACATCCCTACTGCAGTGTCATCTAGAAGTAAGGAGATCCTGGATTCTCTACAGGGAGAACTATTCAGGCAACTGGTAGCAGAACCCACACGTGAAGGGGCCATACTGGACTTAGTACTTACCAATGGGAAAAGTGTTTCTGATGTTGTAGTGAGAGATCATCTCGCATCCAGTGATCATCAGATGGTATGGTCCATTATTAGTACTAGGGCTGATAAAATCTATTCAAAAATAAGGGTCTTAGACTTTAGGAAAACTAACTTTGCCAAGATGGGACAATACCTCAAGGAGTTGTTAGTGAGATGGGAGCAGCTGGAGGATGTATAAAAACAGTGGGCAAAACTGAAAGGGGATATTTTAAAGGCAATAAACCTTTTTGTTAGAAAGGTAAATAAATGTAAAAGGAAAAGGAGGCCACTATGGTTCTCAAAAGAAGTAGCTGAAAAGGTGAATCAAAAAAGGCCTTCATGAAATACAAGAGATCACAGAGAGAGAGGAAAAACTTAGGGAAGCTAGCAAAGTAGTCAGGAAAGCAAAAGGTACAAAAAGAAAAAGAAATAGCCAATGCAATAAAATGTGGGGATAAGACATTTTTCAGATATGTTAGTGAGAGGAGGAAGGGCAAAATTGGTATTGTCAGATTCAAGGGTGAAGGGGAGAAATATGTAGAAGCTGATGAGAATAATGCGGAATTGCTTAACAAATATTTCTATTCTGTGTTCACAGATGAAGGGTCAGGAGCAGAACCTCAGAAAATACCTACAAATAGGAACCGAAGCGACAGGGATCCTGAACAATGTTCAGAAGACTGTGTTCATGAGGAACTAGCTAAATTAAATGTAGACAAAGCCATGGGTCCGGATGGGATATATCCAAGAATACTGAGGGAACTTGGGGATGTTCTAGCGGCTCCATTGTCTGACCTTTTCAATGCCTCTTTAAAGTAGAAAGTGGTGCCAGAGGACTGGAGAAAGGCACATGTGGTCCCTTTACACAAAAGTGGGTGTAAGATAACATTGAGAACTACTGCCCGGTTAGTCTAATCTTCTAATCTCTGTGGTTAGAAAATTATTGAAAGGCTACTAAAGAAGAGAATAGTGAGGTTTCTGAAGTCCAATAGATTACAAGATCCCAGGCAGCATGGATTCACCAGAGGCAGGTCTTGTCAGACAAATCTGATAGATTTCTTTGACTGAGTGACCAAGGAGTTGGACCAAGGGAGAGCCCTAGATGTGGTGTATTTAGATTTCAGTAAAGCCTTTGACACCGTTCCTCACAGGTGACTTATAAACAAACTGAGCACCCTAGGGATGGATTCTAAAGTTGCTGACTGGGTTAGAAATTGGTTGAGTGGAAGGCGACAAAGGGTACAGGTAAATGGAGCTCACTCTGAGGAGAAGGAGATTACCAGTGGTGTGCTGCAGGGATCTGCCCTTGGTCCCATTCTGTTTAACGTCTTTTTTTAGTGATATTGCAGAAGGACTGTCGGGTAAGATTTGCTTCTTTGCAGATGATACCAAAATCTGCAATAGAGTAGACATACAGGAAGGAATCGAAAACATGAGGAGGGATCCTGCTAAGCTTGAAGAATGGTCTAGAATTTGGCAACTGAACTTTAATGCTAAAAAATGTACAGTCATGAATTTAGGCTGCAAAAATCCAAAGGAATTGGAGGTGAGGTACTTCTGTCCAGAAAAGAAGAGCAGGACCTGGACGTAATTGTGTCTGATCTTTATCTTTATCTTTATTCCAATTCTTGATATACCGCCCTTTGAAAATACTACAGAGCGATTTACAAAAGAGCAAAAGGCACACTGCCAGGAAAAGAACACCATAATTTTGATAGGACAGAGAAAAACAAAGAAAAAGGGAGAAACTAGAGACAGAGAGAAGAACCAAGCAGCGAGAGAGAAGAGAGATGATGGAAACCTCAGGTAGGGACAGAAGGGGGAGGAAGATTAAAAGCAGTGCAGATTAACAAAGCCTTGAACATGGTGAAGGAAGGCTCGAGGCGGAGGTCAGGTGGTGGAGAGAATTTCAGAGCTTGGGACCAAAAAAGAAAAATGCAGAGCTGCGAGTTGATTCAAGGTGAGCCAGGCAGCGGGAGGGGAGAGACATGCTGTTTGTGTGGATGTGTTGTAGCGAGCGGTGAGAGGTGTGAAGATGGACTAGGTCAGAGATTTACTGAGGGGAAGTGAAATGAATAGCCTTGTCTACAAAGGTGAGAATCTTAAGCTGAATCCTATAGGCAATGAGAAGCCGATGGAGACGGATAAGCAGAGGCGTAATATGATGAGTACGGGAGGCTTACATAAAAATACGGGCTGCTGTGTTTTGCAGTAATTGATGCTCATAAAGTGGCTAAACAGGTACAAAAGGTGAAAGTGAAAGCTAGAGGAATTATTGGGTGCATACGGAGAGGAATAGCTAGCAGAAAAAAGGAGGTGATAGTGTCTCTTTATAAGTCTATGGTGCAACCTCATTTGGAGTATTTTGTGCAATTCTAGAGACTGCACCTTCAAAAGGATATAAACAGGTTGGAGTCAGTGCAGAGGGTGGCTACTAAAATGGTTAGTGGTCTTCATTATAAAGTATATGAGGACAGACTTAAAGATCTTAGTATGTACACCTTAGAGGAAAGGCGGGAGAGAGGTGATATGATTGAGACCTTTAAATACCTCCATGGCATAAATGCACAGGAGGGTCTCTTTCAATTGAAGGCAAGCTCTGATATGAAGGGACATAGGATGAGAGTGAAAGGGAATAGACTCAGGAGTAATATGCAGAAATATTTCTTTACGGAAAGAGTGGTGGATCCGTGGAATAGTCTCCCAATGGAGACAGTGGAAACGAAGACAGTATCTGAATTTTAAAAAACATGGGACAAACACAGAGGATCTCTAAAGGAAAAAGGGGACTCTTGTAGTGGGTGATATGGAAGGCCAGACTAGATAGGCCATGTGGTCTTTTTCTGCCGTCATATTTCTATGTTTCTATATGTGTGCTGGGCTGGGTTGTTCATATCTGTTGGGGACTGTATGTGCATGTAAAAAGAACGCACTGTGACAAATTAATACATTTCCTTTCATTTAACAAAGAAACATAGAAACAGAGAAAAATGACGACAGAAAAAGACCACATGGCCTATCTAGTCTGTCCTTCCATTTCAACAACTACAGCAATCCCCTTTTTTCCTTTAGAGATCCTCTGTGTTTGTCCCATGCTTTTTTGAATTCAGATACTGTCCTCATCTCTACCACCTCCACTGGGAGACTATTCCACGGATCCACCACCCTTTCCGTAAAGAAATATTTCCGTGTATCACTCCTGAATCTATCCCCTTTCACCCTCATCCCATGTCCCCTCATAGTAGAACTTGCTTTCAATCGAAAGAGGTTCTCCCCCTGTGCATTTATGCCATTGAGGTATTTAAACATCTCAGTCATATCACCTCTATCTCACCTTTCCTCTAATGTGTACATATTAAGATCCTTAAGTCTGTCCACATATGCTTTATAATGAAGACCACTAACCATTTTAGTAGCCACCCTCTGTACTGACTCCATCCTGTTTATATCCTTTTGAAGGTGCGGTCTCCAGAATTGCACATAATACTCCAAATGAGGCCGCACCAAAGACTTATACAGAGGCATTATCACCTCCTTTTTTCTGCTAGCCATTCCTCTCCGTATGCACCCAAGCATCCTTGTAGCTTTTGCTGTCGCCTTTTCTGTTTAGCCAATTTAAGATCATCAGACACAACCATGCCTAGGTCCCGCTCTTCTTTAGTGGACAAAGTACTTCACCCCTATACTATATTGCTCCCTTGGATTGCTGCAGCCCAAATGCATGACCTTGCATTTTTTAACATTAAATCCCAGCTGCCAAATTCTAGACTATTCTTCAAGCTTAGCTAAATCCCTCCTCATGTTATCTACACCTTCCTGTGTGTCTACTCTATTGCAGATTTTGGTGTCATCCGCAAAGAGGCAAACCTTACCCGACAGCCCTTCTGCTATATCACTAACAAAGATGTTAAAAAGAATCAGATCAAGGACAGATCCCTGGCGCACACCACTGGTAACTTCCTTCTCAGAGTGTGCTCCATTTACCTGTACCCTTTGTCACCTCCCACTCAACAAATTTCTAACCCAAACAGTAACTTTAGGGTCCATCCCTAGGGTGCTCAGTTTGTTTATAAGTCGCAAGTATGGAACGGTGTTAAAGGCTTTACTGAAATCTAAATACACCACATTGAGGGCTCTCCCATGATCCAACTCCCTGGTCACCCAGTCAAAGACATCAATCAGATTTTTCTGACAAGACCTGTCTCTGGTGAATCCATGCTGCCTCGGATCCTGTAATCCGCTGGACTCCAGAAACCTCACTATTTTCTCTTTCAGCAGCGTTTCCAATAATTTACTCACCACCGAAGTTAAACTAACCGGCCTGTAGTTTTCAACCACATCCTTACTTCCGCTTTTGTGTAAAGGCACCACATGAGCCTCTCTCCAGTCCTTTGGCACCACTCTCAACTCCAACGAGGCATTGAAAAGGTCAGTCAGTGGCACTGATAGAACGTCCCCAAGTTCCCTCAGTATTCTAGGGTGTATCCCATCCAGTCCCATCGCTTTGTCTACTTTAAGTTTAGCTAGTTTCTCACGAATATAGTCTTCTGAAAATTGTTCAAGACGCCCCTCGCTTCTGTTCCTGTTTGTGGGTGTTTTCTGAGATCCTGTTCCTGGTTCTTCTTCTGTGAACACAGAACAGAAATATTTGTTAAGCAAGTCCGCTTTATCTTCATCAACTTCTACATATTCCTCCCCTTCACCCTTGAGTCTGACAATACCACTTTTGCCCGTTCAGGGCTCGGGTGGCAGGGAAATCATCATTTAAAAATCTGCAGGGGTTCAGGGCTTCTGCATGGAGTTCCAGTGCCATGGCGACAGACTCCATGGCACCAACCACCATTTAGAAGCATTGGGAGGGTTAGATAGGGAGAATTCCGGACGTGGAATGGGCCTGATTCTGCTTCTGGGGGGATATCTAGCTCCTGCAGGTTCAGTATCGGGTGCAAATCTGGCCTGTCCAAATTTTGGACATCCGAACGGGCCAGACGGGCCCCATTCAGAGTTGGCATCTAAGAGTTTACATCAGGCCTGGGTGTTGTTTCAAACATTAGCTTGGAAGGAAGGCCAAATGACAGCTAGCATGGCCTAAAGGTGTGTAAGAAAACATAACTTTTTACACAATGACAGACTTCTCAGTAAAGCCGAGTTTAATGTCTTTGCTTGCAAGTAAAGGGTGAGACGCTTCAGCAAGCACTCACACCCAACCTCTGTTTCACAGTTATTTTTATAGAAAATTTGGTAATTAATAATTGTCAGGCTACGTATTATTTAGCCACATAGTCTCTCTTCCCAGAATGCAGACATACAGTAAGGAAGTCAGAAAATCATTACATACATCAGGCTATGTGTTATTTAGCCACGTATCCCTTTTTCCCAGAATGCAGACATACAGTAAAGGTGAATCAGCTTTGTACCTCTGCACCTGTGACAGGCTAAGTATTATTTAGCCACGTAGTCTCTCTTCCCAGAATGCAGACATACAAAATTATATTACAGAATGGTGAATGAATGGAATGCAAGCCTTATATTACATTGTAAAAATAACCTATCACATTTGTTTACATCAAACCCCTCCCTCTTTCTTTTTAAAGTTTTCTTGTTACTTTTTACATTTACTCCACAGTTCCATAAGAAGCCTCTAACTTAGATAACATTCTTCCTAACTCTCTTTCTTCCCTTTTATCGTCCATTATTAACATTGCACCTTTGTGCACTGGAAATGATACTATCATTTGTTTAGTGCTTACTGTTTCTATCAATCTTTGAGTTAACCCTCCTATACACAGTATTATGCAACACCCCACCGTAGTTAATACTCCAATTACAACAAGTACAGAAGTAAATATAGATACTACCACCCCTTTCCATTTCCCAAACCATGACCCCGTACCAGAATTTTCTGCCAATTCCTCTGCCAAGATAGTTAATCCTTGCAGGGCTTTAGTGATGGTACCATCAGGGGCCGTGTTATTGGGGATGAACATACAAAATTCCCCCCCCCCCCCCATTATCACACATGCCCCCTTTTTCAGCCGCCATCCTATCTAAAATCATTTGGTTCTCCCAGGCCATTCTGCTAGTGGTGTCCAATTGTTCTGTGATCTCCTTTATTGCATCCCAGGTATAGTTGATAAACCACTGTTGGTTATAATATATATAATTTATCCAATCTACATTTTTATTTATCGTAATTACCCATAACAGGGATTTGAATCCAGCTGCAATCTGGTTTCGTGCTTTATACTCATCCGGAACTCCCCGAGGGACTCCTATTGCATCTATATATATTCTGTCATCAAATGAGGCTCCCAGGATACTCCTCCTTTCCCTTTCTATTTGCCCCTTGTCGTGTTCTGTGAACACCAAGGTGAAAAGAACTGCCAATTGAACTATTGCACATGTTCCCGACTATAGGGTAGGCAATGTTGGTCTCAACATCCGCCCTCCACAGTACCACCACAGGTCTGCCCTAGGGATTACCAGGTTGGAGTAGTTCTTCTCTTCTCCTTCCATCCCTGTCAGGTTTAGGCTTAGAACGCAGGTGTTCAGTTCCCCCACTATTCTTCCCTCGCTTGGTGAGACAGGCAGAGTAATTTCCAAACACTGTTGAGAATGTGGGGGGAGCTCTTAACTCCTTCAAGTCTGTAGGGGGAAAGAGCAGATTCAACGTCTTGCAACTTTCATTTCCCCAAGCCATTTTTTCCTGATACAGAGATATGAGGCATCTTACTCCATCGGGATCTGTAGCCCACCTCAAGGGTAAGGGTACAACCTGTGCAGTGGACCTCCCCGGAGGCACATGCGTAGCAATTGCTACGGTTGAGACTTCCTACGGTATATTTAACCCATTCCATCCAGGCGTTCACATCCTCATAACCTGTTTCCACCTCTAGAGTGTCCCTCAAATCTTTAATCTCCACTATTTTGACTACATTAGGGTCCTTATTAGGTTCAAAGGATATGCTGGGGAATGATGTGGGGACCTGAGTCTGATTCTTGAGGGGTATTCTTATCCTCAATCTTCCCAGGGGATCTTCCCCACTAACGTCTATTCCTAGTCCATAGGTCGCATCCAGTGAGTCATCCCTTCCAAAGAGGGTGACCACAATGGGATTGCAACTTCCTGAGTTACATTGCTGAATACTATGTTTCTTCATAATTTTTATTTTCTTTTGAACTGGGTGTTTCTTCCCCTCTGAGGAGACCCAGCCTCCATCCTCGGTGGTCCACCAAACTTGTGACCACCCATAACAGGGCATCCCGAACACCAGTGTCTGAGCAGTCTCTGGACACTTATACTTATGACTATTTCCCCACAACTTTTCGTAGTATCCCCCATCACAACTTATCACTTGGCAGGCATCAAATTCTATGCTCACCGGTCCCTCTCCCTCTGGTACGGTTACAGTAAATATGTTAGGGTACATCCTTCCCCATCATGTTTGTGTTTGTATTTGTTCATCAGTCCATCCCTTTCCCTGTCCTAGATCCCATGTCATTCCCCTTAACAGAGAAAGTGATCCCCCCCATCATAGCAACATCATCCACTTTTCTTTGTCCATGTTAGAATTGTTATTAGTCCTTGTTAACAAACTCCTCTCCTGTTCTTCTATGTTTCCTTGGTATTTTCAGGCACAGAGGGTCAATAGGTCCCTGGACCTTCCATTGTGCGTCTGAAGGAGCTTCAACCGGACCTTTAATCGTCCAACCTTTTTCCGCAGTTCTTACAGCAGTCTCAGTACTCAGTAAGACCTGGAACGGGCCTTCCCAGGATTTTATCAAGACCCACTGTCCTGGTTTGAGACTGTGAATTGCAAACTCCAATGGGGGTGTTTGTGCCAACAATCCTTTATTCCTGAGAACAGATAAAGAAGAGGACAGCCAAAGTATATATTCTTTAAGAAGCTTATCTTTAGTTTCAAACTGGGGAGGTTCCTTTAATTGTCCCATATAGGGTAATCCAAATAACATTTCGTAGGGAGACAATCCTAAATCTTTCTGAGGTGCTGTTCGGATTCTTAACAATACTAAGGGCAAACACTTAGCCCACGGTAATTTTGTTTCTAACATCAGTTTGGTTAACTGCTTCTTTATAGTCTGGTTCATGCGTTCCACTCTCCCTGAGGAGGGTGGATTCCATGGAGTTTGGAAATCCCAGGATATTCCCAGAGTTTCCATTATGTTTTGCAATACCTTGGCTGTGAAGTGACTTCCCTGGTCCGAGTCAATGTGACCTACCATCCCATATCTTGGAATGATTTGTTCCAAAACTATCTTTGCTACTCCTATTGCTGTGGCAAGTACCATGGGATATGCCTCCACCCATCCCATCAAATGGTCCACTATTACCAAAAGTTACTTCACCTGCCCAACCAGGGGCAACTCAGTGAAATCAACCTGTATACTTTAGAATGGACTAAGACCAGGGTCTCTGTCTCCCTGCGGTTGTTTCCTAAGGACCATTTTGTTTATTTTCTTACAGGTTATACAACTCTCACACACTTGCTTGGCTACTGTGTATATTCACATACACCCCAATGACTATTTTATTTATTTATTTAACAGGTTTTATATACCGCTTTATTATTTCAATCAAAGCGGTTTACATTGAAACTTGAACTTGGTAATGTACATTAAAACAGGGGCATTGATAACTTGGCTTTTTCTGAGGCAATGGAAGGCCAAATGACCTGCCCAAGACTACAGAGTGGTAGTGGGAATCAAACCCTGGTCTCTGGATTCCCAATCCAATGTTCTTAACCATTAGGCTACTCCTTCACTCTTGATGTAGAATAGCCATAATTTCTCTCATTATTTGTTTGTTTATCATCTGCCTGCCATTGGGTAAAACCCATTTCTCACCTTTCAGTTTCTACTGCCACTATATCTTCGAGTTTTCACGTTTCCCTTTCAGTAAATAAGAACATAAGAACATATGATATGCCATACTGGGTCAGACTGAGGTCCATCAAGCCCAGTATCTTGTTTTCAACAGTGACCAATCTACAAGTACCTAGCAGTTTCCCCAAAAGACACAGGTTCCTCAATGCTTGTATTGGGTCAAGCAGTGATATTCTGGGTCCCTTTTAATAATGGTTTATGGACCTTTAACTTGTCCAAACCCCCCCCCCCTTTTTTTTTTTTAAGCCCAGCTGCACTAACAGCTTTTACTACATCCTCCGGTAACAAATTATAGAGTTTGATTACACGTTGAGTGAGAAAATAAAAAATTTATTTTCCTAACTTCATTGCATGTCCCCTAGTCTTTTTATATTCTGATGACGTAAACAATCGATCTACGTTTACCCGTTCCACTCCCATAGGAAGGCAGCTGGGTTTAAACACTGATCTGTAGTCAACACTAGGTCATCTTTTCCATTAATATTGCTTCATATTTCAGGTTTCGTGAATCAATGAGCCACCTCCCAGCCCTCTGGGTTAAGATGGTTCTCACTTGATGTGGGGTACTTACTACCAGGGCCCCTCTGAATGTCAATTTCCTACTCTCCTCTACCAATAGGAGCTGTTGCCGCTACTGCTTGAACACATTCTGGCCATCCCCTAGAAATGGGCTATGGGGGGGCTAGGACAGGAAATGGGCTGGTCACGGGAGGATCTGGATATCCCACTTCCTGACGCTTCGGCACGCAATAACTGCAGATTCATGTGAGGTGATTTCGAGTCAAAACGTTTGCCCACCCCTGCCCTAGACACTGAATCTAAGATTTTAGATAAATATGCTACTGGTTGTCTCTTCCCTGCCCATTTTTGAGTGAGGACCCCTAAGGCTACTCCCCCATTTACAGTAACAAACAAATGAAAAGGTTTATCCAGTGAGGGTAAGGCCAGAACCGGGGCTTCTACCCAGCTCCGTTTTAAATCCTTAACCGACTCTTTCTCTTCTTCTTCCCAGATTATAATGTTAGGTTGCTCTTCTAACAGTTTTGAATATAATCTCTTAGTCTTTTGGGCATATGAGTCTATCCATAGTCTACAATACCAGGTTAATCCTAGGAACTTCCTTAATTCTCTCTTTGTCCTAGGTAGGGGTAAATCTGTAATCCCTTTTATTTATTCTGGACCTATTCTCCTTTTTCCTTCACTAATTAGATGTCCAAGGTATTTTACTTCTCTCTCTACAAATTGTAATTTAGTCTTGGAAACCCGGAACCCTTGTCTTCCCAGAAAGTCTAATAGGGCTTTGGTGGCTTCACTTACTTGGGTCTTCTTTTTCCCTGATCTTAAAGGATCATCTACATATTGCAAAAGAGTTACGCCAGATGGTTTAGAAAATTTTTCTAATACCTGTTCCAGCACTTGCCCAAACAAGTTAGGTGATTCCGTAAACCCTTGGGGTAACACTGTCCACAGGAACTGTTGTTTCCGACCAGTATTGGGGTCTTCCCATTCAAAGGCAAACATGTCTCTACTTCTTGGGTCCAGAGGACAGGACCAAAATGCATCCTTCAAATCTATAGCACTAAACCATTTATGTTCATGGGGTATTTTACACAGTATTGTATAGGGGTTTGGTACCACTGGGTGCCTTATCTGTACTATTTGGTTCAGTCTCCTCAGATCCTGTACTAACCTATATGATCCATCTGGATTTCTTACTGGCAAGACGGGAGTATTAAATGGGGACATGCATGGTTCTAATAGTGCATCTTTTAACAAACTTAATCCTCTTAACCCTCCATAACAAACTTAACCCACTTAACCCTAACAAACTTAACCCACTTAACCCTCCATAGCCCATGTTCCCTGTAAAATAGTTATCTCCAAGTTATAATGCCCTGTTCAATGTAATTTCAGTTTGTTCAATGTAAACCGCACTGATGCAGAATAGCGTGGTATATAAGAGAATGTAAATAAATAAATAAATAAACTTCTTATAACAGGCTGGAGGCCCTTACGACCTTCCAACGAATTGGGATATTGTTTTTGGCGCACTACTTCGGCTTCCTTGTTCAGTTCAACTTTCAATGGTGGGATGTTCAGTCCTCCCCTATTTCCTTCCCTTGCCCAGACTATAGGGTCTATCTGACTCTCTTCTTCTTCGGTGAGAACAGCCATTTCTACAATGATTTGGCTGTCTTTCACCTTTATTTCTAAGTTTAACTGTGTGTTGTATATCCCTTCCTAATAGATTACTCCCTGCTTCTGGGATAGACAACAACTGTCCCTCTATCTCCTCATGGTCCATTTTTAACAAATGTGTGCCTTCGAGTCAGTCCTGACTCCTGGCGACCCAGAACCTCCTGGGTTTTCTTGGCAGTGTCACCGGAAGTAGATTGCCAGGCCTTTCTTCCGAGGCAATGGAGGGTTAAGTGACTTGCCCAAGGCCACAAGGAGTGCTAGTGGGAATTGAACCCTGGTTGCTTGGTTACCAAGCCAGTGTTCTAACCACTAGGCTACGGGTGGGCTCAAATATTGAGACCAAAAACCCCCCTCCTTTTACCCCTGAGATTGTAAGCTTCTGATTTGTTTATCTCATTCCCTCTGGTATATAATTTAAGGATGTCCAGGCAGCTCCTGTGTCTACTAAAAATACTACTTCTATCATATCTCCCCTCAGCCGTCTCTTTTCCAGGTTGAAGAGCCCTAACCTTTTTAGCTTCTCTCCATAGGAGTATCCTTCTATCCCCTTTACCATTTTGGTGGCTCTTCTCTTTACCTTTTCTAATAATGCTATATCCTTTTTAAGATAAGAGGATTTGCTGCCTGACTCCCTATTTCTGGGGTTAAATTGTATATAGAGGTTAAATCTACCTCTAAGGCGGCTCCCTTAGCAGTCTCATCTGCTAATCTATGTTTCTCTGGCTTCAAAAGAATTCCCTACTTAATGACCGTTTTCATGCACCACTGCTATTCCTTTTTGGCAGTAGCAAACACTTGCTGAATTAATCTTTTCACTGCTTACATATAAGTTAAGGATTTGACATAACCACCCTTCGTCTGTGCCAAATTCCAGCCAGAAGACTGCAGCTAGCTTTTATGCTTTCTTTTTTTTTTTTTCTATGTAAAATAACAATATCTTATCATCTTAGTTTTATCTTTATCCTGAGTACTCTTATTATATTTCCAATATTTCAACATTCTCTCTAATAGACTGTCTAGAGGAATGTCCCTGGGGTCCTTATCCCTGACCCCATCCTTACTCGAGTTTCATTTAAAATTCCTGACACCCATCGAGACCTGTTTCACCAATGTGCCTTTCACTTTGTCTCTCTCCGGCCACACTCCTCGCGGATGTGTTGGAACCGTGGATTGAGACTCCGCACTCACTTCGTGTCTAGGACACGTCTCATACACACAACAGTCTGTCTCAATAACCAACCACCAAGGTAATATTTTACAGTCTTGTTTCTTACCTTGGTCTGTGCACAGAATTACTTGGTTGTCATTTATCTTTGTCTAATACCTAGTCTGCGTCACTGAGTCTGTATTGATTTTTCCTTCATGGTCTCAGGATTCTACTGTCAGTCCACTGTTGGAGCCCTCCATCACTGATAAATGAGGCCGTTGAACTCAACGGGATGCGTCTTCCCGTCCTCATGGCCGGGGTTCTCCTCCAGTGATGACACAATCCCGGACAGCCCCCAATCTGTAAGAAAACATAACTTTTTACATAATAACAGACTTCTCAGTAAAGCAGAGTTTAATGTCTTTGCTTGCAAGTAAAGGGTAAGACACTTCAGTAAGCACTCACACCCAACCTCTGTTTACATAGTAACATAGTAAATGACAGCAGATAAAGACCAGCATGGTCCATCTAGTCTGCCCAGCACGATGGCAAGAGTAGGTGCCCTGCCGCTCTGCCACCCCTCCTCACGTCCCTGTTTAGGGGTGAACCCACCACTCCATGTAGGACACCCCTATTTGTTGAGAAATTAGATGGTTCAGTTTATTTTGATTTTATCCTGTTGCTGTAAAGGGATCCACTGTCTCTGTCCCATGCCATTTTGAATTCCGTCACCGTGTTTGCCCCCACCACTTCTATCAGGAGGGCATTCCAAGCATCCACCACCCTTTCTGTGAAAAATTATTTCCTGACATTGCCTTTCAATTTACCACCTCGCAGCTTCATGTTGTGCCCTCTAGTTGTACAGCTTCCCCTTCTTTGGAAGAGGTTTGTTTGTTCATTATTTCCCTTTAAGTATTTAAAGGTCTGAATCATATCTCCTCTGTCCCTCCTCTCCTCCAAAGTGTATATGTTTAGGTCTTCAAGTCTCTTCTCATATGGCTTCTGACACTGGAACAAATCATTTTGGCCGCCTTCCTCTGAACAGTTTCCAGTCTTTTTACATCCTTTGCAAGATACGGTCTCCAAAACTGAACACAGTATTCCAAGTGAGACCTCACCAGTGACTTGTACAGTGGCATAAGTACCTCTTCCTTTCTGCTGGTGATTCCTCTTTGCATGCAGCCCAACATCCTCCTGGCTTTTGCCACCGCCTTGTCGCACTGTTTTGCCACCTTGAGATCTTCAGAAATAATCACACCAAGGTCTTTCTCCTGATCCGTGCATACTAACCTCTCGCCCCCTATTACGTACATTTCCCTTGGATTTCTGCTACCCAAGTGCATGACTCTGCACTTCTTTGCCTTAAATCTTAATTGCCAAGCATTAGACCATTCTTCCAGCTTTTGTAGATCTTTCCTCATGTTAACCACTCCCTCAGGGGAGTCAACTCTGTTGCAAATTTTCATGTCATCTGCAAAAAGACATACTTTTCCATTCAGTCCTTCAGCAATATCACTCACAAATACATTGAACAGTGCCGGGCCCAGGACCGACCCCTGGGGCACCCCGCTAATCACCTTCCCTTCATCCGAGTGAGCTCCGTTTACCATCACCCTCTGTCGTCTGTCAGGCAACCAATTTCTGATCCAATTTACCATCTTAGCATCAATCCCCAAGCTACTGAGTTTATTGATAAGCCTCCTATAAGGAACAGTATCAAAGGCTTTGCTGAAATCCAGGTAGATGACATCCATCGAATGTCCCTGATCTAGCTCC
Source organism: Ichthyophis bannanicus (assembly GCA_033557465.1). Lineage (NCBI taxonomy): Eukaryota > Metazoa > Chordata > Amphibia > Gymnophiona > Ichthyophiidae > Ichthyophis > Ichthyophis bannanicus. Next base: position 39,759,413 of record CM066043.1, read on the forward strand.
CTGGTCACCCGGTCAAAGAACTCAATCAGATTTGTTTGGCAAGATCGTCCTTCGGTAAAACCATGTTACCTCGGGTCTTGAAACCTGTTGGTTTTGAGAAAGTTCACTATTCGCTCTTTCAAGAGCGCCTCCATTACTTTTCCCACCACCGAGGTAAGGCTCACAGGACTGTAGTTTGACACTTCTTCCCTGTCACCACTTTTGTGTAGAGGTATGACATCAGCCATTCTCCAGTCCTGAGGAACCTCTCCTGTTTCCAAGGATCTGTTGAAAACATCCTTTAACGGCCCTGCAAGAACCTCTCTGAGCTCTTTCAGAATCCTGGGATGTATCCTATCCGGTCCCATGGCCTTGTCCACTTTCAGTTTTGCAAGTTGTTCTAACACATCATCCTCTGTGAATGGTGTGGTATCTACTTCATTCCCATTTTTATAATATTTGGGAGTCACAGGTGGTCCTTCTCCAGGACTTTCTTTAGTAAAAACAGAGCAGAAGTATTTGTTTAGCAATTTCGCTTTTTCTATGTCACTTTCCACGAGTCTTTTCCCAAAACTTCTGAGTCCTGCAATTCCAACTCTGATCTTCTTCCTTTCCCGAATATACCCGAAGAAGGTTTTGTCGCCACACTTAACATCATTAGCCATCTTTTGCTCTGCCTTTGATTTTGCTATCCTTATTTCTCTCTTTGTCTCTTTGAGTTTGATTCTATATTCATTTCTGTGTTCCTCTGTTTGCAAACTTTTGAATCTTGCGAAAGCTGTGTTTTTTGCCTTTATTTGAGCAGCCACTTCTTTGAAAAACCGAATGGATTTTCTTCTCTTGTTTTTGTTTACTTTTGTTACATATTTATTTGTTGCCCCTTTTATTGCCACCTTTAGTTTAGCCCATAACAATTTCACTTCCCTTATCCCCTTCCAGCCTGTCAGCTCCTCCTTTAGGTACTCGGCCATTTTATTGAAGTCAGTGTTTTTGAAGTTTAGGACTTTGAGCTTGCTATGATTGGCTTGTACCATGGCTTTTATCTCAAACCACACCGTGAGATGATCGCTGCTGCTCACAGGGGCACTCACGCAGACATTTGACACGCTATCACCGTTGGTGAGCACTAAATCCAGCGTTGAGCTTTCCCTGGTTGGTTCCATCACCATTTGTCTAAGTAACGCATCTTGGAGAGCATCCATGATTTTTTTGCTTCTTTCCAGATTTACAGAAGGAGTAATCCAATCCACATCAGTTAGATTAAAGTCTCCCAATATGATTGCTTCCCCTTTTGTGGCTATCTTGGCAATATCTATAATCAATTCATTATCTATCTCTTCAATTTGTGTTGGAGGTCTGTAGACTACAGTAGTATGGATGACAGTGCCATCTCCTCTTTCCAACACAATCCAGAGTGCTTCTTCTTTTCCCCATGCCCCCTGCATGTCAGTAGCTTTAATATTGCTTTTGACATACAAAGCTACTCCTCCTCCTCTTCCATTTTCTCTGTCTCTTCTGAATAGATTATAGCCAGGTATGACTATATCCCAATCATGCGATTCATTAAACCATGTTTCTGTAATGGCCACAATGTCCAAATCCGTTTCCACCATTAGGGCTTCTAGGTCCGGAACTTTGTTGGCTAAGCTTCGAGCATTTGTGCTCATTGCTTTCCAGCATTTACCTCGCTTGTGTGTATTTAGCATTGATTTTGTTCTGCCTACATCTTCCCACTTGTTATTGATGTGTGGTTTAAAAGAGTGGCTGTTTCTGATTTTAATCTGCTTTTGCAGGGGGTGACATCCAGAGCTTGACCTTCTACATCCGTCACCCCCTTTTTCTAGTTTAAATGCATATCCACATATTGCTTGAATTTTTCACTTAGGATTCTTTTCCCTGCGACAGAGAGATGTAGTCCATCAGCACTGTATAGTCTCTTGTTGTTCCATCTGTTACCCCAGTCGCCAATAAATCTGAATCCTTCTTGTTTGCACCAGGTCTGGAGCCATGTATTAAAGCTGTTAATGCGATGCAGCCTTTTTGCCCCCTTACCAAGAACAGGCAGAACCTCTGAGAATGCAACAATGTTAACAATGGGCTTGAGTTTCTCTCCCAGAGATTGGAAGTCCTTTTGGACTATAGAGGCACTGTTTCTAGCCAGGTCATTTGTGCCCAAGTGGATAACAACATCAAGTTTGGAGTGTTCACGTTCTGTGCTAAGTACTTCAACAATGTGGTTTGTGTTCTTGCTGGCTGAAGAGCCTGGGAGGCACCTGATTATCTTCTCTCCTTTGAACTGTGTTCCCAAGTTGATGGCACTGATGATGGAATCTCCAAGTAGTAGTAGTTTGCTGTTTGGTGAGGTTTTCTTCATATTTGGTCCTTTATCAGGAGATTGAGCATTGTCTGTCTCATTTAAGGGTCCTTCAGTTTCTTTGGATTGGGCATCCTCATTCGCCAAGGCAGAGAAGGCATTATGCAGAGATATCTCAAGATGCATAGGATGCCTCTGTGTCACAGGTTGCAATCTACCAGAACCCACTGTGATCCATTTGTTCCTGGGATGTTTCATTCTTTGTGGGAGCGATGGTGGACTTTGTTCACTTTGTATCTTAGAAGATGTGTGCTTCATTGCAGCCAGTTCCTCCCTCAGTTCCACATCCTCATTATCCAAGGAAGAGAAGGCATTATGCAGGGATATCTTTTGATGCATAGGATGTCTGTGCATTACAGCTCTCAATCTACCAGAACCCACTGTGATCCACTTGTTCCTGGGGTGTTTGATGCTTTGTGGGAGCGGTGGTGGATATTGCTCAGTTTGTATCCTAGAAGAGGTGCGCTTCATTGCAGCCAGTTCCTCCCTCAGTAGGGTCACCTCCTTATGCATGGCAGCTAGGTCTTCCCTTAGTCGAGTCAGTTCTTTATGCATGGCAGCTTACCTGAGGCACATAGGACAAGCTCTGAGGTTCCAAATGATTTGTCTTGGAATGAAAGTGCTGCAGTTATTGCACTGAATAGATGACATACTGAATAAGCAGTCCTAGAAGGAGAAGAGGAAGAAGAAAAAAGGAGGAAGAAGATGTGGGCTCTAACCCAAGTTAAAGGGATAGATGACAACGTATGCGAGTACTATATAGGCAACCCTGGGGTGGGTGGGGCGTGGGGTAGGGTGGGCGGGACCCTATGTGTCTCTGGCCAGTAGGCTGTTCCTGAACTGGGGGCACCCACAGATATCTGCTCCAAGGCTACCCAGAAAAGCAGTAAGTCAGATTATCCCCAAGCTTAATTTATAAGCACGGTTAATCTTAATATCAGCAATTCCCACAAAACAGACAGTTAAACTCTGAAACCAGCAGAGATGAGAAAGAAAATTAGAGTCTTAGCTTTGGGAAAGATCCACAGCTCATGCAGCTCCTGCAGCCAGTCTCAGACTCGTAGGTGTGGTTTTTTTATTTTTACAGTTATATTTATAGCAAATTTGGTAATTTTGCTATAAATAAAGCCCATGTTCCCTGTAAAATAGTTATCTCCAAGTTATAATGCCCTGTTCAATGTAATTTCAGTTTGTTCAATGTAAACCGCACTGATGCAGAATAGCGCGGTATATAAGAGAATGTAAATAAATAAAAAATAATTAATTAATCATTGTCAGGCTATGTATTATTTAGCCACATAGTCTCTCTTTCCAGAATGCAGACATACAGTAAGGAAGTCAGAAAATCATTACATACATCAGGCTATGTGTTATTTAGACACGTATCCCTTTTTCCCAGAATGCAGACATACAGTAAAGGTGAACCAGCCTTGTACCTCTGCACATGTGATAGGCTACGTATTATTCCACCATGTAGTCTCTCTTCCCAGAATGCAGACATACAGTAAAGGTGAATCAGCTTTGTACCTCTGCACCTATGACAGGCTAAGTATTATTTAGCCACGTAGTCTCTCTTCCCAGAATGCAGATATACAAAATTATATTACAGAATGGTGAATGAATGGAATACAAGCCTTATATTACATTGTAAAAATAACATATCACATTTGTTTATATCAGGTGAAGTCAGAGAGGCTGTTATAGTTAAGAGAAAATCTTTCAGAAAATGGAAAAAAGAGCCAAATGTTGAAAACAGGAACGGCATAAGCACTGACAAGTTAAATACAAGGCATTGATAAGGCAGGCAAAGAGAGGATTTGCAAAGAAGCTTGCTATAGAAGCAAAAGTCCATAATTAAAACTTTTCCAAGTACATTTGTAGCAAAACACCTGTGAGAGAGAGTTGGACCATTAGATGATAGAGGAGTAAAATGGGCGCTAAGAGAGGACAAGGCCAAAGTGAAGAGACTGAATGAATTCTTTGCTCTAAAGAAGATGTAGGAAACTTACCATGGCAGAAATGATATGAGGTGTGATCAAAAAGTATTGAGACTTGTTGTGTAGCTATATAACAATATGTTGCTATTAAGCATGCAGTGATCTAGTTATGTGCTCTGCATATTTTTTTTAATCATGTGATGTTTGGTATTGTGTGAATGCAATTTGTCAGATTTATGATGAGTGAAAAAATTAAACATCGAATTTGCATTAAATTCTGCCAGAAACTTGGAGATTTATGCAAAAAGACTTAAGACAGTTTACAACAAGTGTATGGCGATGAATGCATGAGTCATGCTTGAGTTTATAACTGGTACAACCGTTTCCAAGAGGACCGCCAAAGTGTTGACAGTGACGAACATTCTGGAAGGCCATCCATGAGCAGGAATTAAGACAAAATTGAAACAGTGTGTGCTGCAAATCATCGATTGACTATCAAGGAGCTTGCTGAAGACATGGACATCAGTTTGGGGTTGGTACAGTCCATTCTTACTGTCAATTTGGGGATGAGATGTGTGTCTGCAGAATTCATGCTGAAACTCCTGTCCCCTGACCAAAAAAAAGATTGATTGTCTGCAGCCAGGGAGTTGTTGGAATGCATTGAAAATTACTCAGATTTTATCGAAAATATTATTATTGGTGATGAATCATGGGTTTATGGTTATGACCCAGAAACTAAGGCTCAATCCTCACAATGGAAGGCTCCAGACACTCCCAGACCCAAGAATGATCCTCACCTGACAGGCTATGTCAAAGTCATGCTCAGTTTTCTTTGATTACTATGGTATTGTTCACCATGAGTATGCTTTAAAAGGCCAAACCATCAATAAGGAATACTATGTCCAAGTTCTGACTTGTTTGAGAGATGTGGTTCCTCATAAGAGGCCAGAGTTGCACAGGAATGGTGAATGGTTGCTTCATCACGATAATGCCCCTGCTGACATATCACGTCTTGTCCAGCAATTCTTGGCCAAACACCAAACTGAGTATGTCAGAGACACCGCCGAGACCACTCCATTTTAATAAGTAAATTTTAAACTTTAAAAATGAACCAAAAGGTAGCTGAAATCGCCAAAATGCCAAGACTCTCAAAGGACTCATTCTAGACACTTAGCAGACCTTTCTCCGACAAAAAAAGTTTTTCTGGTAATTAGGGGGATTTCCTTTCTTTAGAGTTGGATATTTTTTTGTTTTGGTGTTTTCCTATTTGATCCAACTGGGTTCATTTTTGTTTACAAACACCAAACTGAGCAAGTCATTCACCTCTGTACTGAACTTGCAGATAATCATGGTTTAATGGCAGAAAGCCAACATGGATTTAGCCAAGAAAAGTATTTTCTCACTAATCTCTTACATTTTTTGAAGGTGTGAATGAAGAGGTAGATAAAGGTGAGCCGTTGGATATAATGTACCTAGATTTTCAGAAAGCCTTTGACAAGGTCCCTCATGAGAGACTCTTGTGGAAATTAAAAAGTCATGGGATAGGAGGCAATGTACTGTTGTGGATCAGAAACTTGTTAAAAGATAGAAAACAGAGAAAAGGGCTAAATGGCCAATTTTCTCAGTGGATAAAGTAAATTGTCAAGTACCCTAGGGATCTGTTCTGGGGTTGCTGCTTATTCCCATTTTCAGGTCATTTATGAATATGTTAATAACGAGTGAGGTGATCAAATCTGTTGATGACACAAAGTTATTCAAAGCTGTTAAAACCCAAGAGGAGTGTGAAAAATTGCAAGAGGACCTTGAAAAATTGGAAGACTGGGCATCCAAATGACACATGAAATTTAATATGGATGAGTGTAAAGTTATGCATTTATGGAAGAACAACCTAAACCATAGTTACAGAATATAAGATTCCACATTAGGAATCACCAGCCAAAAAATGGATCTAGGTGTCTTTGTGGATAATACGTTGAAACCCTCTGCCTAGTGGTGACCAAGAAAGCAAACATTCAGCACACTTCACTAGAAAACAACTGTCAGCATGAGGGAAAACACAGCTCTTCACGCTGGTGGCTGTGCAGAGATGAGCCGGGGCCTCGTGCAGGCTTCCCCGGCTCCCTCTGAAGCCACTTAGGCAGACCTGGGACTCTTTGAGGGGGGGGGGATCTAGGATAGGACTGGAAATGGCCAATGGGTTGGCTAGGATTGGAAATGGGCTGATGGAGCACTAGCATAGGAATGGAAGGATAGGACTTCTGTGGCTATGGAAGTGAATATCCGGGTCTGGCCACGCTGTCCAGAAGCTGCCGAGGCTAATTGTACAGCATCGATATTGGATGCTACACAGTTAGCCTCAGCGCCTATAAGATAAGCAAAGGTTTTCCTCACCTATCTTATAGGCACTGAGCGCTAACCATGCAGCTGCCAATATTAGTGCTGCATAGTGTGATACTGCAGGCCCTCGGACACAAAGAAAAAAAGTTTTAAATCTTGAAAAAAACAAGATTTACCCGCAATTACATGAAGGTACACATAGAGGGAGCAGGAGAGCAAGCCTGGAAGCAGAGGAACCACGCCTCTATGGGCAGGATCCAGAAGCAGCTGGTCTCGATTTAAGCAGGGACAGAGCATTACAAGAGGGGAGGCAAGGAGCTTGGCAGAGAGCTTCACAGAGAGCATTACGGGAAGCAGTGCCAAGAGCAGCTCCAGAAGCTGGAGTCAGAGACCGGGGTGAAGTCACTGACAGACCCAGAATAACTCAAGGAGTGAAAGCTACTGGGAGAGCAGGCCGAGGTGAAGGCCCAAGAGCAGGCCTAGAGGAAGGCCATACACAACTGCAAGGGGCAGTATTACAGAGTGCAGCCAAGGAAGGAGGTGCTTACCCTTCCAGCTGGAGAGGAAGCCTTGTCCAAGGAGAAGGACGGGGATACAAGCAGAGGAAGATATATCCACTGGAAAGGAACCTTCCAGGAGGAAAAGGTACTTTTAAAAGTTTTTATAAAGGTGACCTGAAAGATGAAAGAAAGATTCAGAGGTATGGGGAAGAGGACATAGCTGAGAGGGCGCGGCCAGTAGCCAACTGCCACAGGGGTGGAGGTGGAAGACAGGCGCCTCAGCAGCAGCCCTGCCTCAAAAGAGTTATACCCTATTCTAAAGCAAGAAAGATATCCTGGGATCACTGGAAACTGCCTGAAGCGGAAGACATTCAGACTAGGCCACAAGCCTTACAGAAAAGGGATTGCAGGAAGTTTAAAGGGGAAACAGTTGGTGCCTGTAATTGTCTACCAAGGCCTAGACCAAGAGAGAAACAAAGGACTAACTTTTATCTGGATGATAAGGACAGTTTTAAACCAGAAATACCAGATAATCTTTATAGGAAAAAGGTTAGTGCTGCCAAAGACTGGAATAAGCAAACTTTTAATCCTGTAACAGCAGAAAATCCAGGGTGTTACAACATACCTAAAAGCCGACGCCCCAAACTGTCAAGCCAACACTGGGATACAGTATGGCATGCTTTTAGAAAGTCAGATTTTAACATCCCTGAGACATCAGATTCGGACCCCTCAGAAATGGAATGGCTGCCAGGGGAATCTGAGGTTATGGAAGCCATCGAACCGATGGACTGTAATTATTGCACCATGAGACGTGTTTAAGTTAAGGGAAGCAAACCCAATGTATGAAAAGAATACAGGAGACCTTATGCTTTGAGTTTGTGAAGGTTAACCAATGTTACTTTGAATGTTTTGCTGATTTACATTTTTGATACAAGGAAAGTTATCGCTCTGTTACTCATAACCGCCTATTTTGAACTTCTTTTTGCGCAAAGGTGAAATAAATGCCTTTTCTTTACCCTACACTTGGCTAAGAGTTGCTTTTTGGGAAGTTGACCATGAGGCTGACACAGAGGGCTGCTACCTCATTGACCCTCACAACAGGTCAACCCTAAAACCCCTATTTCTTATGCGCTCCCCAGCCCCGGTGGTACCACTATGCCGCCACCAGAGGGGGCTGAGGGGGACAATAGTTAGCGCCGGTCCCCATCTCCACTCTGCCCCGGAACGCCCCTGGCACACCCCGATACTAGCCAGCTAGCACTGGGGCACGTAAGGGACTTAGTTGGGGATATTCGACAGTACTACCCATGTATGTGCCGTGGAATATCTGATTAGCAGGCATTTACACGGTTAACTGGCTGTTAACCGTGTAAATGCCTTTTCAATATCAGGCCTGTCTCTTTAAATTTAAAAATAAACATAGCGTCATATTAGCCTAAACCCGCTTACCTGTATCCTAACCTCAAATCCCATTTTCGTTAAAGTTTTACCTTTATTCTTTTAAAAGTCGCAGGGCCTCTTTAAATTCACCAGAATTTCAGTCAGCACAGTCCTTCATTCGGCATTGCGGATTTGGCAGGTGAGAAGCTCTTGCCTCCAGCCTCTGGCCAGACCAGCAACCCCCTGAATCAGGTCCCCAGCACCCCAGGACACCCAGGAATCCAGCAGGCAGCATATTTCTTTTTTAATGGGTCCCTGGCATTGCGATACCTCATGGTAACTTTAACTTTTTTTTTTTTTACTTTAAAACTTTTCCGGCTGCCTCTTCTGCTCTCCCGATGCGGGGGGGCATTTTTTTTACTTTTAAATCCTGCAGCCTGCTCCAAAATGCTGCATTCCATCGCGGCCTACTTCAGAGGCATCATCCTGCCCCTATGCTCAATTTCCTGGGCTGCGGGCCATACAGAGTACCGCGGGACACTAGATAATTATTTATTAAAATGTTTTACACACTATCCACAATAGCACTATGTTTCGAATCTTCCCCGCTTTGCTTCAAGGATTCACATTGAGACTCTTATTTATTTAGCAACATTTCTATACCGCTGTATCTACCAGTCACAGCAGTGCACAGGGAACAAGAACATGTATAAGTTTACATGGAACGTAGTTGATAACAGGTTAAACAATTTCAACAAGAAAATAACTTGTGGATTTTAATATTGGCTAAACAGGTGGTGGGGAAGATTATTATACATGGTGTGAGACAAACATTTGGGGAGCTGGGGAGCTAGGAGACAATGGGATAGATCCGAAATGTTCCAGGTTAATGAGCGCTTTGGTTAATGAGCGCATTTCTGGGGTGAGGGAGTTCCAGATAGTGGGTGCGTACAATGAAAAGGTTCTACTGGGGGTGGATAGTTGGGAGAGAGAGAATGCAACTTGGACAGCTAGCAGGTTGTGGCTGGCCTTTCTCCTGAATCTATTATTGTGAGATTCAAGAGTAAGATGTTGAAGGATGTTTGCTGAGAGGCTATGAAGCATCTTGAAGATGTTCAGGGCAACTTTGTATTTGACTCTCATGTGGATGGGGAGCCAGTGTAGCTGCTTCAGGACTGGGGTGATGTGAGCTCATTGACTGGTACCTGTGATGATTCTGTGCAAGTTGAAGGGGGAGTAAGGTGGATTTTGGAAGTCCCTGGTATGTTATGTTGGCATAGTCGAATATTGGGGTGATTAGAGCTTGAAAGACATTTCTGAAATTGGCTTGCTCCAGAAGGGGTCGAAGCTTTTGAACTGTCTTCATTTGGAAATATGCTGCCTTGGTAACTTGTTTGATGTACGCATGGAAGCTTAAGTTCTGGTCTAGGAATATGCCGAGGTATTTTACATGCTTAATCATTTTCATCACACCCATAGCATTAGATCTTTTTCCTCTGCATTCTTTATCAGTTCTGCCCCTTAGGGTTTCTATCTTTCTCTCACAGCCATGTTTGTTTAAAGGAAATCAAGTGATCATTTTGACCAGTCAGATTAAAGACCCCCTTCTTTTCGTATTAAGTTATACCATTCAGCTTCAGAATTTAAAGCTTACCGGGCAACTGTGTCTAAAATGAAAACCCAAAACTGTTCCCTAAAATATTTTTTTGTCTTGACAATCTCCTTCCCTCAGTACATTTCCTCCTTTTCTAAAACTCACCCTCTTAAATCTTCAAAGGCGTGCTGTCTTTGTATGCAATGATCCACCATCAGAACAGTCAATATCTTACTGCTCATCTGGATGAGATATTATATGAGCTATGTTCTAAAAGACACCTTACAAACAGTACAGGAGATCACAGAGGCATTAGTCAGATATACAACTCTTTCTGAATAACAGATGGTAAATGATTTAGCAACTAATACTCTGATCTGCAGGTTGAATCCGTCTTTCACCCTCCCAGGTTTGTCCACAAAATTCACAATGTCCACATGCAAAGTGGCTAATACGATCAACCGGCTCAATGTTTAATTTGCTTCTGTGGAAGTGCATGGAAGTTAAAAAAATTTCTGAGATCACATTCCTCAAGTTGTGCATCCCTGGACTGGAGATCCTCAATTAAGTACCCCAGGTCTCAGGACACCAGAGCTAAAGATCTCCTGAGCTCTTAACTCAGTACCAAGCTAGAGAGTCCCTGACTCTGGACCTCCAAGCCAAAAGCTTCCTGACCTGGGACACCCAAGTGAGCCTTCAGTCAGTGAATATCCAGTGGTCATGATGTTTGCCCTGCTGGAAGGGATTTAGAATAGTGTCAGAAGGTAAAAGAGAGAGCATACTAGCATAGTGCTCCGCATTTTTTTTTCAGTGAAGACTGCCGCAGTTAAATAAAATTGGGATATTCAGCAACGGCAATCAGATAGTGCCCAGCTTTGAATATCTTCGTTCAGTGGTTAGTGTTGGCATCATCTGGTTAGTGACGATATTCAGCCTATCCACATAGTACTTAGCACAGTAGCACTGAATATCATCACTAACTAGATATCCTCCAACTCTACCCACAAATCACCCCAGTACTATCCAGATAGTGCTGAGGCAGTCAGAAGCAATATCCAACAGCACTATCAGCATAGTGCCGTTGAGTATTCCTTTCACTGTCACTTATCTGATTAACCGATGCTGCTGGTCAGATAAGTGCCTTTGAATATTGCTCCCCTGGTGTTTTGAACAAAATTTGAAAAAGTATCACACAGTATCCTCTGGGAAGAGGGAAATACTGATTGTACCTAAATGGAACTTGGCTTGACCTCCCACGGGAAAGGCACAAGCTAAACATAAATAAATGACAGTGCATAAATGTTTTAATGGATTCAACAGAAGGCACGTTTTAATGGATTCAATGGAAGGCACAGCAAATGAAACGTTAGTAAATGTTGAGCAGTCAGAGAGGTTTTCTGAAGAATTCCTTTTATTTATCCATCATATTCACTTAACTCATGATCAGAGACACAGCAAGACAAGCCATAACGACACCTCTCCCCCTGCCCCCGCTAGAGCATTACGATTCAAAGGAAAGGTAAGAGCATCCTGAAGCATGGAGAGACTCTTCCTACATCAATGGGCAAAAAAGGGATTTAGCTGCAGGTGAGGACAAGGCCTTTGCTGGAGAGAATGAAGGTCTGGGCATCAGTACGTGGTGAAGTTGGCCAGGATATGCTCATTGTTCTTGGGTTTATAGAGTCCGACACCTGTGAGAAGGAAAACAAGAACATTGAAAAAAAAGATGAAGAGAGCAAAAGCAAGAAAAGCAAAACGGGTACGAGCATGAGACACAGGGGTATGTTTACTAAACCGGGCTAACGGTTAACCCGGGCTATCTGCCACTAGGTCCCATTGAATAAACACAGATAGCCCGGGTTAACCGTTACCCCGGTTTAGTAAACATACCCCATAGAGTAAAAGAAAATGACTGAAAGGTATCTTTAAAGAGAATGAAGCAAAATTGGAAAGAGATATGGAGGAAAGATGAAGATGAGGAGCATTACCTTAATATTTGGAAACTGTGAGGAAATTTAAAGATCAATGAAGTCATGACCTCAAAGGTGTCTAAGGGGTATGTTTACTATTCGGCTGTAGTGGCTTCCATGTGATATCGGAGCCGCAGCCCCATTGATTTCGCTCCATTGATTGGCTCCGATATCACACGGAAGCCGCTACCGCCGAATAGTAAACATACCACTAAGTCACAGATATATTTTAAGTCGTAGTCTTACAGGCTTCTCTGAAATTCACATTCAAGAGGCTTATTTAAAAATTACAGGCCAAAACATAAAGTTCTCTAGTAATAAAGAGCCAAGGAATAGATTTCTCTAACTATTACTGGCTAAACCACAGATTTCTCCCAGGCATAGATCTCACTGGGTGTCACATTTTATCAATGTAAATTTCATGGTAAGGTTTTCTTATGTAGCCTTATGTGTGCCTTGATCCTCACACATTCCTCTTCTCTGCATCATTTATTCTCAACAAAGCAGTACAGAGTCAGCCTGATGACTCAATGGCTGTGCAGCAAAAAAACCATGCTACCTGGCCAGCGCATGTCTAGCTGGTGCTTAGATGGTGCATGGGTGTTCCTACCGCAGCACCACATATGTGGTTGGGACAGGTTACCTCAGGCCGGAAGGCCAGGGGTTCAATTCCCACATGGGGACAAGCAACTTCAGGCCGGAGGGACTGGGGTCTCTAGTCCCATGGCCACTCCTTGTGGCCTTGGGCAAGCCACTTAACCCTCCATTGCCCCAGGTACACTTAGATTGTGAGCCCTTTGGGGACAAGGGAATAAAAAGTGCCTGTTAGTATACATGTAAACCGTACTGATTCTAAAGAGCGCGGTATAAAAAATAAATAAATAAATATGTGGGCCTTGAAAGCCCATGCTGCTGGCACTTGGCAGGGAGCAATTACTGCCAGCACAATGGGTGGCTGTATTCTCCCCATGGCAATATTAATGCAGCAAGCTATGCTAAATTCAGGGAGATAACTGTCCCCACCTCCCTGCATCTAGCATGGTACCCCGCACTAGTAATGTGGCCCAAACTCATGTTACTAGTGTGGGGCTTAGTTAATATGCCCCTAAATTTGTAATCTGCAAGAGATTTGTGTGAGTTGAATATTGGACGCTCAGTCTTCATGAAACCACTACCAGGATCATTGGAGGTTGGGTACCTGTGTGCCAAAGGTCGCACCATACTCGTATCTAGTGGACGTTGAATGAACTATCTACCACTGCATTTGTGTGGACCTGCAAGTGGCTGAGCAGCTAGTTTCACAAGGACAGTACACATACAGCTCAGCTGAAGAGCCAAGCAATCCTTAAGAACATAAGATATGCCATACTGGGTCGACCAAGGTCCATCAAGCCCAGTATCCTGTTTGCAACAGTGGCCAATCTAGATCATACGTACCTAGCAGTTTACCCAAAAGACACAGGTTCCACAATACTTGTATTGGGTCAAGCATTGATATCCGGGGTCCCTTTTAATAATGGTTTATGGACCTTTCCTCCAGGAACTTGTCCAAACCTTTTTTAAACCCAGCTACACTAACAGCCTTTACTACATCCTCTGGTAACAAATTCCAGAGTTTGATTACACGTTGGGTGAAAAATAATTTCTCTTATTTGTCTTAAATAGTTTACCCTGTAGACTCATTGCATGTCCCCTAGTCTTTCTATATTCTGATAATGTAAACAATCAATCTACGTAATCCTTCTTGCTCCAGTACATCCACAAGAAAGGAGAGTACAGATTCTGCAGGGAATTGCAGTGATGAGACTCCCGAGCCAGTTGGTACACATGCCAAAAATATAATAGCAAGTATGCCTGTCATGTTGGACAATAGCTCACCAACACCAGAAAGGGATCAGCACCTGCATGCACAGAAAACCCCATTCTACACTAGCAGTGGTCGGCTGTCAAAACCACCTCGGAGACTTGATCTGGCCAACTTTTACAATAGAAAGTTGTGCATAAACTCAGTGTAAAAAAGGGAGATGTTTCAGATGTTAATTTATACTGATGCCATCTAGTGACTCGTTCTATCTCACTGTTTTCTACTTCCTTCTTGTTATCGTTTTCGACCTTCTGATATAATACATCATGGTTTCTGTGTTACAGCTGAGTTTAGTGTGTCTTTACTTCTAGTTCTGAAATAGTTACTACCACCCAAAATAAGATCTTTCAGATCAGGTTCTTCAGCTCAGAAAAGGCTTGTAGCTCAAATGGAGATTTCATCAGCAGTAAGAAAAATGTTGAGGCCCCAGGACAGAGCAAGTGGCTTAATGGGAGGTTTCCAAAGAAGCAACTCCCACATAAAGTGAACAACTACTGTGAAGCTGTACAGAGATGTGAACATGCCAGTTGTACTAAGAAGCTGGTCTTCAAAGTTGACTCAGAAAAATGTGGAAGATATTTAAGCAGTTTTTGTCTGGACAGGAAACGTGGTCTAGAAGCTTTCTGTCAGACAGGATGGCAAACCTCTTCCACTTAAAACCACAAGATAATCTAGTGGAGTCTCTGAGAATTCAGGACCTCAATACATTGTCAAACAAATTCAGAGCAGCCAAAGATACCCTCTCAACATCGAAGCTCTGAGGACAAGAAACCTAATATTGGGATGTAACATTGTTCCCCAATCATGTGCGTTCAGTGTTGAAGAATGCCCAAGTCAAGTTTTGTTATGGATAAATCCTGAAAGACATGGAACCAAACTTGGGGGACTATGAGAACAATGGTGCCCCATTTCTGCTTGAGTTTCAGGAGAGTCTTCACTATGTATAGTGTGGAAGAATTCACTTACAGAAAACTCTCTCCCCAATTCAGAGGGAAGGTATCTGAGGCTAGTTTATCATGGGCCTGTTATTCATTTGGGTGGGCTATGTGCTACGTCGGTGCATAGCCCTGCCCACCGACCCCAACCCCGGATATTCAATGCCACGATGATAGCAGTGAATAGCCAGGGTCACCACACAAGCTCTGGAGCCACCGGATAGCATCAAGGGGACATCGACGGGGATATTCAATGGCACTAACCGTGTAGGTGCCATTGAATATTCCCGGGTAAGGCATTTACACATTTTTCTGGGCTGTAAACTGTGTAAATGCCTTTCGAATATCGAGCCCCATGTGTTCCTGTCCTGGAACAAAACTAAGGAACTTGCCTGTTCTGAGGAAATGTGAATAGATCCACCTTGGATGTTCCACATTTGTGAAAAATTTTGCTATTCATGAGTTCAGACACCACTCATGTGGTTGAAGTATTGACCAGGACATTATCTATCCCTTCCGGATATGCTGGATCTGAAAGTCATCCCATGAGAGATGGCCAGTTCCACATCCTGATAGATTCCCAAACACAGGAAGTAGTGTCCTATTCCTCCTCGCTTGTTGATGTAACACATGACTACTTGGTTGTCCATCTGGACTAAGAAAATTTAGTTTGATAACTTATCCCTGAAAGCCATACAGTTCTCAACTTCAGGAAATTGATCTGATGGAGGCTTTCCTGGATAAACTAGAGATCCTAAGTACACTGCCCATCTACATGCACTCCTGAACTACTTTGGACACATCTATGGTGAAGGTAATGCATACAGTAGAAATTTGTAAATGGATTCCTTTTGCCAGCTTAAAATGATACATGCACCAGGACACAGAGTCCCATAGAGATTTTGTGATGCAGACTATCTTCCACAAGTTCTGAGTGGCCTATACCCCAAGTGCATAAGGTCCATTGGGTTTGTCTCATTTTGAGATGTGCTAGGAGAATCATATGTACTGTTGATGTCATGTGACCTAACAACTTCAACATACCCCAAGCTGATATCTGCTGACTCTCAAAGACCTGCCAGACTACAGACACCAAGGTGGCAATCCTGACCACCAGAAGAAATACTCTTATATGAGTCATGTCTTTCAGAGATTTAATGATTCTAATTGAGATGCTGGATTCAAATGTGACTTTGGGTACTTTACAATGAACCCCAGTAACTCCAGCCAATCATCTAGTTAGGGAATCACATGCATTCACTGTTTGCTTAAGTGTGAACATAACATAAGAACATAAGAAATGCTATACTGGGTCAGACTAAGGTACATCAAGCCCAGTATCCCTTTTCCAATGATGGCCAATCCAGGCCATAAGTACCTGGCAGGTTCCCAAAAAGGCACACAGGTTCCACAATTCTTGTACAAAGGTAAGCTGTGGATTTCCCGGGTCCTCTTTAATAATGGCTTATGGACCTTTCCTCCAGGAACTTGTCCAAACCTATGTGTTGAGTGAAAAAAATATTTTCTCTAATTAGTTTTAAATGGATTACACTGTAGCTTCATTGCGTGTCCTCTAGTCTTTCTACTTTTTGATGGCATAAACAATCGATCTGTGTTTATCTGTTCTACTCCATTCATTCATTTATAGACCTCTATCATATCTCCCCTCAGCCGTCTCTTTTCCAAGTTGAAGAGCCCTAACCTTTTAAGCCTTTCCTCATAGGGTTATCCTTCCATCCCCTTTACCATTTTGGTGGCTCTTCTCTGTACCTTTTCTAATTCTGCTATATTCTTTTTAAGATATGATGAGCAGAATTGCACACAATATTCAAGGTGTAGTTGTACCATGGAATGATATAGAGGCAGTATAATATCCTTGGTTTTATTCTCCTTTCCTTTCCTTATGATTCCTAGCATTCTATTTGCTTTCTTGGCTGCCACTGCACGCTGGACAAAGGGTTTCAACATATTATCCACGATGATGCTTAAATCTTTTTTCTGGGTAGTGGTTTCTAAGGTGGTGCCTTATATCATTTAACCAAAGTTTGGGTTGTTCTTTCCTAGGTGCATAATTTTGCATTTGTCCGCATTAAATTTAATCTGCCATTTGGAATCCAGTCTTCCAGTTTATCAAGGGGCCTCTTGCAGTTTTTCACAATCCTCTTGTGTTTAAACTACTTTGAATAATTTTGTGTCATTTGCAGATTTGATCACCTCAACTAGGCACTTGGTAAATGTACATGGAGCTGAAGCTAGGTCAAAAAGCAAGATGTGATACTGGTTGTGATGTTTCCCTATTAGAAACATAGGAACATGATGGCAGAAACGACCACATAGTCTATCTATTCTGCCCTTCCAAATCAACTACAATAATCCCCTTTTTCCCTTTAGAGATGTGTTTGTCCCATGGTTTTTTTTAAATTCAGATACTGTCCTCGTGTCCACCACCTCCACTGAGAGACTATTCCACGCATCTAATACTCTTTCCATAAAGAACTATTTCTGCATATTACTCCTGAGTCTATCCCCTTTCACTCTCATCCTATGTCCCCTCATAGCAGAGCTTGCATTCAAGAGACCCTCCTGTGCATTTATGCCATGGGCTGATCCCCGGTGGGATTAACAGAGCCGCGAGAAAGGAAACTCTTGCGGCTCTGAAAGAAACCCGCGTTCGGGGATTCAATGCTAGCCTACGATGCAGGGAGGCTTTGCCAGGCAGGGGGGGCCCCGCGGCGGCACTCTTGATGCTGCCGCGGCAGAAACAGCTGTTTTTTTGGTTTTTTTTAAACTTGGGATGATGAAGAATGTTTTTTGCGCGGGGGCCCCCTGAAACGCGGGGCCCTGTGCAAAAAACATTCTTGCTCAATGGACGGGCTGGCCCTGCTTATACAGAGTCATTATCACCTCCTTTTTTCTGCTGGACATTTCTCTCCTTATGTACCCAAGCATCCTTTTGGCTTTCATAGTCACCTTTTCTATGTATTTAGCTATTTTAAGATCATCAGACACAATTACACCCAGGTACCGCTCTTCTTTTGTGGACAGAAGTACCTCAGTCCCTACACTGTACTGCTCCTTTGGATTTTTGCAGCCCAAATGCATGACCCTGCATTTTTTAGCATTAAATTTCAGCTGCCAAATTCTAGACTATTCTTCAAGCTTAGATAGATCGCTCCTCATTTTATCTATTCCTCTATTGCAGATTTTGATTTCATTTGCAAACAAGCAAACCTTACCTGATATCACTAATAAAAATGTTAAAAAGTATCAGACCAAGGACAGATCCCTGTGGCCAGGATCATACCTAGCCCTGTGCGAGCGGTGCGGCTGCACAGGGCGCAAAGGCTTAAGGGGCGCATTTTAGCTGTCTGCCGTTGCCTGCCGCCACCACGTTTTCTTCTCTCAGTGGCAGCAGGCAACGACAGACAGCTAAAATGCACCCCTTAAGCCTTCTTGCCAGCATGCTAAGTAGATCTGTCCCTCCCTGCTCCCTGCTCAGATCTGCTTAGCATGCCGGTGACTTGCACATCGGCGCGCCTCTTCTCTCCCACCGCAGGGGGGGAGGGGTTGCGCGCCCGATGTGCAGGTCGCACATGGCATGATTTACACTCAGTACAGCCCTGCCTGTGGCACACCACTAGTAACCTCCTTCTCCTCAGAGTGAGCTCCATTTGCATGTATCCTTTGTGGCCTCTCACTCACCCAATTTCTAACCCAATCAGATCAGTAACTTTTGGGTCCATCCCCAGTTTGTTTATAAGTCACCTGTGCGGAACGGTGTCAAAGGCTTTACTGAAATCTAAATACACCACATCTAGGGCTCTTCCTCATTCCAACTCCCTGGTCACCCATCAAAGAAATCAATCAGATTACAAATCTGTGATTTAATGATATTTATTTCTGACATTCCAAATCACTATGGGCCCGATATTCAAAGGGGTTTATCTAGTTAGAAGGTAAATGCCATGGAGAGGGAAGTTCAGTGTCACTAACTGGGAAGCATCGCTGAATATCCCCTCTAACTGGCAATGTCTGGACCGAGCAGCCATGGGTGGAACAATGATAAGTACAATGTTTATCCAGTTATTGGCTATTTTCTTTGTTGGGAACATGAGGGATGCTGGGAATTGATAGGTGCCCACATAAAGTTAGACCACTTGAAAGGCTGTTCTAACTTTATGAATTTTCAATGTCCAGATAGCAGCTGAATATCACCACTATATGGATAGCAATGGCAGTCAACATTGAACCTGGATATTGAGCACAAGAGGATATCCAGTTTCCAGTGCTGAATATCTGGTATCTGTTTTAGCTGACCACCATGGTTGAATATTGACCGATATAATTCTTAGCAAATTACAACAAACATTAAAAATATCAGTTAACATAACAATGCAAGTTTACTAGACACCACAAATACGTTTCCATACAGTCATCTAGAGGTGATATCTTCAAATACTGGCCTTACACATTACATGTGTCTTTAGAGTCCTCTTCTGGTGACTGTGATGGGTCTTTATGTAAATATATTACTTTGAGTAAAATCCCTGCCCTTTTTCCCCTGGTAGAATGGGTTTGATTGGATTGATCTCTAAAAATGGGAGCAAGCACCTTGGTAAATATTTCCTAATGCTGAGTGTTTGACCAAATTTTCTTGGTGATCAATTTGGAAGGACTTTGAATAGGTGGTCTGCATTCTTGCTGGATAATGTTTAGAATCCAGTGGTCAGAGGTTATAAGGAGCCAGTGGTATATGTAAAACCTTAGTCTATCCCCTACTTCAAGGTTTTCCAGAATATATACTGGAAGATTGGTTATGTTCTCCTAAAGCCAGTCAAAACCTTGGCCCAGGCTTTAAGTCGTGGCTTCTAGGCTCTTTGCTGTCTGAGATGAGAATGATATCCCTGTTGGATTTGTCAGGAACAAGAAGAGAGAGGATACCTATAACTTTGAGAACAGTAGATTCTCTTTTGTCTTCCAGATGTATACCTCCTGGTAGAAGAAAAGGTCAGGTCAGAAGCGGACTAAGAGAGAAATATGAGTGTTTTTCAGTGCATTCTCATTAAAAAAAAGCTACCTTATCTCCAATGACAAGGCACACCAGCCAATCTTTCCTACACATCTTAACACAGTTCCAAGACTTGCAGCCATGAGAGTTGTGAGCACCAGTACCTATTGCAGAGGCTCTTAATGTTGCCTCAGAGCATCAGAATTTGACCTGACTTTGTGCTTTCCAGATATCTTACTCTTACCCACTAGTAACTAGAGTTGAGCAGACTTGTCTTGAGGAAGAGAGTCTGCAAACTCCACAAGTTTATGCAAAACGTGAAAGCTGCAGAAAAAGCAAAGCATTCTAGAATGCCTTTCTTCCAAGAGAATCCAATATCCTAGCTTCTCTCTCCGAAGGCATTGAAAAACGTGACTCGGAACTTTTAGTTTTTCGCCACCATTGATGGTACAGTAACTGCTGCTTCTTGAATCTAGAAGCTTTCTGGGCTCTATACATGAAGTCAGCTTTCTTATTCACTGGATGCAGTAAATAAGAAAGCTCTTCTGACCATCTTTCAGGATTCTGTGAAAGTGCACTGTCGCAGACTCTTTGGGAGTGGGTGGGGGGGGGATCGAGAAATTAGATAACATCCAGTTGTTCTGCCGTGGTTTCCTCCTTCATCTGTAATTTAAATTGAATGGCATCCACAATTTCCCTGAAAGTCAGTGAGGTCTTCTGACTGAAGCTTTCTCCTTTCATGGAAAGGAGTAGGATATGAAGGTAAATCAGTGGAACCATCCTCTTCATAGAATTCAACAGACTCATAAAATGAATCCCATGAGTGCTCTTATTGAGACCCAGAGATGTCTGGATCTGAACCTGGCTAAACTCAAATGATTTAGTGGAAGCATCCCTCAACTGAGCACATCTAGAGATTGCAGTATACCTGAGCCTTGCAGAAACTTCCCTTGATGCACTGGAATTAAACACTGGCTCAACTGACACTAACTCTGAGGCTCTTTGAGACATTGATATTAATGAGCCGCCTACAGGCAGAGCATGGGAATTGAGGACTGGCCTTATGACTTTCTGCATTGGCCTCAATGATGTCAAAGTTGAGGTATCACATCAAGCAATGATCCATACCAGCATCTCATTGATATTCTGATTGAGCTTCTCCTTAAAGACTTCCAACGCCAAGTTTGAAGTGGGCGAAGCAGATGAAGTCATATATTCCTGAATCACTTGAGGAGTATCAGTGTCTTGGTCTCAGGTCCTTGGAGAGTGGCACAGTCCCCATGACATCAAGAAGGTTAAGCAGACCCTCATCCAGGAACACTGCACGGGTATAGTGGCCACCAGTAACTTGATGCTCTTGATGCCACGCTCCAATGGGGTCTGATGTCAGTATTTCTGAGCCTCTGGCTAATGTCAGGAGTCCTCAATGTTGAGGAAAGAGAAGACAACCTCCTTCTTCAGGCAGGAATCAGTTTGTGTCCATTCTCAATTGCCTCTATTAACATTCGACATTGAGCGTAACTGATGCACATCTTCAGTGTCTGTTCCTGTACCCTCCGAAACTGACACCACCAATGCTGATGGTAATGGATAGACCTGGAAAGTAATAATCTCATGGCTGTATTGAAATACTTTTCTTCTTTTTCTTTCTCTTGTTCTTTTCTCTTCTTAGTTTTGGTTCATAATTGTTCCACATAATTTCTTAAGTTAGCTGCTCTGTTGTTTACACAATACACAATTTGTATGTCACATTGTACTGTCTCTCTCCATATTGTCTGCTTTTATGTGTTTTTTCAATATCAGACTCAAAACTTTACATGTGCTAAGTTTTTTCTTGGACGTTTTCAATTATTTTATGTTATCTACTAATTATTCTACTTATTATTGATTTTTATTGCATTTTTATGGTTTTCCATTGTTTTTAATATGCATGTTTGATTTTTAAATGTGTTATTATTAAAAGTTCTTTATTTTATGTATTGTAGAGGTCATAAACCCCTGAAGAAGGCCTCCCGGCCGAAACACGTGTCGGGTTGACCTCATAGGCTTTAATAAAGATCTCTTTCCATGGTTGGTCCTTTGTCCTGCTTTTCTTGTGCCTGCTGACGCTGCGGGAAGAGTGTTCCCCTTTGCCATCCAAAACTGACACCACCAAAGCTGATGGTAATGGATCAGACTTTGATGCCATGAAGAACATTTCTTGCTGCTCTTCACAGTACAACATTGAGCAGGATTATTATTGGGCCCTATGAACTTCAAGCACCAGTTGTGGTATCCATATGATAAATTTGGAGTTGCCATGTTACCCAATTCCAGGAGAGAGATTTTTTGCCAGTTCAAGTTTTAAATTTGCATTGCAGTGCAGTGTTGTATTTGTAGTTCCTGATTTTACCCATTGGAAACAATGCTGCAGGTCTCATAAAGCATCAGGATGAGATTGTCAGAAACCCAGGACTGGCTTAAATTCTCATTCCTGGAACTGGGTAACTTGGCAACTCTGGATATTGTCTTGCCACACCTGCCTCTTCTTCTTAAAGCCACTGGTGCTTTTCTTCTGGGACATACTGTCAAAAACATACCACAGCAAAATCAAACTACTCAGTTTTTGAAAAATAGGCCTCAACTTTCAGAAGTAGGACAAACCCACTGTTAGGGCCTACGCCGGGCAGAAGCATGGTGGAGAGGCTACGCCCAGGGCATGGTGGAGCAGTGCAGGTGAGGAAGAGGAGCCAGACGTTAATCAGGAGCCGGGAGTCGCATAGGAATCCAATGAAGCAGTGGAAACACGCCAGTGAAACAGCAAAGTGGAGTTGGACCGCAGGAGACAGAGGAAAAGCTCTCTGAAAGTTGTTGAACCAACAAGGGTTGTCCGGCTGAGCTTCCTTATATACAAAGGACCTGATATTTAGCCCATGATGGTCAGTGTTTCTAAAGCCCCTCACTGCTACAGGCAAAAGGAAAACCAGATATTGAGCACCGGAGCTTATCTGACATCTGCTACTGAATATCCGGTTTTGCCACTGACAACTTTTGCTATGCGATCAGCTGTGATCTTCAGTCACTAACCAGATAGCAAAACCACATAACGTAAGGCCAGTCATTGACATATCCTAACCTTATGCAGTTACCTATCCGGTTAGCAGGCTGAAATTGCCACTAACTGGATAGGTAGTGGGACCACTCCAGCCCCGCCCACAGACCAACCAGACAATATCTGGTTACCGTTAGAGTTAAGGCAATCTGTGGAGATATTGAGCAGCGGTAGCTAGTTAATGCCATTGAATACCAGGTTCGGTGGGGTTTCTGCTGTTTTCAGTGCCTGCGAAGCACATAAACCCCTTTGAATATCAGGCCTAGAGTCTTATAAAACACATTTCTTCCTGGTGCAGCGGCTTCTTCAGGGGGTGGGGCCTCTCTCTCTGCTGCCTCGTACTCAAAGCTCCTAGAGCTAGGTCATATGCTGTGCTGGCTCTGCAGCTCCACTAGAGGTCACCAGTCACTGGAGGGCAGAGTCATGGATTCAATTCCCAGTATCCCTCATGTACCCACCAAAGAAATAAAACTAGAAAATATCTAAAAAAAAAATGCTAAGAAGTGTTTAAAATAAGAGAAATACAAAGCAGCACATTTTACTAATTCTGTGGAGAATCAAAGACAGCAGAGGTCCCATGGGGCAACACAAGGTGGGAACTGGCATGTAAGCAAGGTCAGGTCTCTCAATGCTTTTCCAGAATCCTTCTGGCTGGAGAGACCTCTTTCAATGTGGGCTTCCTCAGAAGATGTCCCCCATCTTGAGGACTTGATATCCTGATTGTCCTCTGAGAACATAAAGATAAAAGCCCCAGTAGTTGAAAATGAAGGTTTGGGTTGTTCCAGCCTATTCAAGGCTAGTTCCAATCATGCACAGTCTATCAAGTTTCTAAAATAAATAAATAAATACATAAGCGAGCAGAGAGAGTCTTCTGGGGTCAAGAAAAACAAATTTTTTTCTATTTTAAAACATTTCCTTCACCTCTATCCAAGGGAGTAGTGTCACGTAAGAACTGCCAGTAGGTTTTGGTATTGTTGCTGCCGTACAGACCATGGATCGATGTTACAAAAGGTCCAAAGCATGTATCGCTTGTTGTAAAGCTAGAAAATGCAAGAGGAGAAGCAGAGAGAAGTATTAGGATCACAGTCATGGAGAGAGTGTAAGCGCATGTCACTACCGGACTCTCGGAAAAGGAGACTGAAACAAACGGCAAGCAAGAGAGACAGAAAGAACAGAAAAATAGAGGTAAGCAAGAAAGCTAGATGATAGAGGTTGAAAAAGCAAGAAAAGAAACAGAGGGAGACCAGAGAAAGAAAATAAGAATAGAAAGAACAAAGTAAGAAAGATTAAATTAAATAAATGAAACTGTGTCCTTTTGTCACACTGATGCAATGCACTTTAAGGATCAGTACACCTCCCTCATCTCTCACCTGAACTCCTCAGGGTTTATCAGCTGAGCTTTTTTCATTACATCCAGCAGCGCCGATCCCTCTGGTACCATGATGGGGATGGAAAACTTAAAGGTATTTCCCTGGAGAACATTACAAACCGTGTAATCCACCGTGATGCTCAGAACTGGAGAGAATGATAAAGGGGAAGGTTACTGCAGACACAGTTTCCATTCCTATTTCCTTGCACAGGGCTGCTGGCTCCGAGGCAGAGAGGGGTAAAGAGGTGAACAGCAACTTTTGTGCTTCACTAGCAACTCTGTGCAAAAGCGAGTGTGCAGTCACTTAACAGCTCACAGGTATCATCTTCGCAATACTGAGTCAACTTCCCATACACAAGCTGTTCAGGATCGGAACCTCTTGGATACACATTTCAAGGGATCTCAATGAAGCTTGTAATTTCCTGAATGTTAATGTGAATATTCTTAGGCAGGAGACCAAACAAGACAAGGAAATGTTTAGAGGGAGAGAGAGAGAAAGGAAACATTGCAAATTATAGCCACAAAAGGAGGAAATTGTAAATTGTTAGTATTTTGTAGTTTTAGAATTTTTCTTTACTTCTGCTTTATTCTCTAGGAGGGGGGGAGGGGTTATTCAGCATCATCAGCTAGTGCCAGCGTTGAAATCTAAACCCGGATATTAAATGCCGGGGTCACATCTGGCCCGGCATTGAATATCCGATTTGCCGCATTGCAATTCGGAGCTGTTGCCCGGTTAGCTAACATTCCAACAAACAGGGAAACAGACAAACAGATATTTTTTTGTCGGAACGTGCACCATGAGGAACAATTCAAATTCCTGGCTCTTTCTCAAACCTGGTTTGAGAAAGGGCCAGGAATGCCTACGGCCAGAAACACAACATTGGATTACGAATTGAGATAGTTATTCTCGATGCTGTTGCCATATTCGGATTGAGGAAAAGCATTGTCTAAAGCTGGATCTGTGATGGACTATTTGTGACGGTTTCTCGTACCATTTGAAAGATTACCACTTAAAAATTATCTTCAGAGTTGGAATACGTAGGAGATTGGACACATATGTTTGCTGCCTCAGCTAAGTAGTTCTTTAACTTTTAAGGTAGAGGTATTTTATATGGTGTTGGGAGGTCACTCTCTCAGGGCCTAATTTGTGGAATTTCCACTTATAAAAGATAAAAAGGAACATTACACCTCGAGAGGAATTGTTCCTCATGGTGCATGCTCCGACAAAAAAATATATGTTTGTCTGTTTCCCTATTTGTTGGAATGTTCTAGTGGGAGATAGTCTAAGGTTAGTTGATAGTTTCCGGTTAGCTAACATGGCAAAAGTTAGACCAGAGTTTCCTGCGCCTTTCGCTTAGCATCGGGGCGTGTAGCAGCGGCATGAACAGTGTTCGTGCCGTTGAATATCCCGCAGAGTGGTATTTACACAGTTTATAAGTCTGCAAATCGTGTAGATGCCTCCTTCTGTTTCTAGTTGCTCTTCTCCTTTATCCAGTCTCCCACTCTATTCCTCTTTCTTTTTTTTTATTTGGTTTTTGTCATTTCATTTTCTAATATCTCTCCTTGAACTTTTGCAACTTATCTTTTTCTGGTTTTCTTGTTTCTTCTCTTCCTCTCTGGCTCTCTGTACGCTTCGTCATTTCCAGGAAGCCCTGCAGTGACACGAGTTTACATTCAGCTCATGTCTATCCTCCTAACTCTTCTCTCTCTGATTCTCCTTGTCCATGTTCTAGCATAACGGGAGGAATCCTGGGGGCCCTCTGTCACCTCTATCTGTGGTGTCCATCCAAGGCCGGATTTATGATGCTCGCGCCTATAGGCAGGACCAGAGAGCAGCGGGAAAGGGAGGTTTCTGCTCCGGAGAACAGAGTACACGGTCCTAAAGCAAGCAAAAAATCAGGTTCCTCTTTGAGCTAATTATTTGGTACCTTCAAAATGTGGTATCCAGGCAATTGCCTATCCATGACAGCATCGCTGACAAAACCGAGGAGCATTTCTTAAGTGACAGTACTCCCTTGGATCAAGTGGAAAGAAACATGTTATATAATTTCAGTATTGGCACAGTAGTTTCCGGTTGCTCTTTTTGGACTGTCTCAGTCAGAACTGGTCTTTAGTGGGCCGCAGCACCGTCAGAGGAACAGATGGGTCCAGGGCATCCCAGATTTATAGTATCAGTTTTCTTTAGTTAGATAAAAGGAGAAAGAAAAATGGAAAATAAGGTGATACCTTTTTATTGGACTAACTTAATACATTCTTGGACTAGCTTTCAAAGGATAAAACCTTTTTCTTCAGCTCAGAACTGTGTGAGCAACAGATGGCAATAGCTTTTCTCTAACTACCATTAAAGTGGACTAAGACGGCAATCACATTACTTTAGTAAAGGGGAACTACAAATCTCATTATACACTCTCCTGACCTCACCTTTTGCATAACTGCCCAGGGTTGGTGTTACACATGTAGGGGCCCAGGGCAGAAAGTAGTAATGTGGTCCCAAAGGCCACCACCAAGCTATGCCTCATTCAGCTTGGGGCTCCCTGTTTCAAAGGGCCCAGGGCAATTGCCCTGTTTGCCATCCTGTAACACCAGCCCTGGAACTGCCCATGGGCTCATAGCTGCAGTTTCTCTAAGAATATAAATTCATCGGATCGAAGTAAAGAAAAGGCCCTACCTTTCCTCTAGTCGATGAGTAGTGGACAGAAACTGAAATGCACAAGCTGTAGTGTTATGCAGTACATTTCCTCTCAAGGCTAAAATATGTAGCATTTGCCACCAGAGGCTGGGACTGTACTCCACCAACTGAAGTAACACAACTGCTCCGTGTTTGGCTTGGATGCTACTGGAAAGCTGCACTTTCCATAGGTTCTGGCGCCATCTTGTGACCATGTCAGTCTTTGCTCTTTTCAGCTCTAGACTTTAGCTCTTTTGTTTTTGCTTATTAAAAATTAGGGGGGGGAGGAGTTGTACAGCATTGGTCATTCGAGGAAATGCAGTTTAAAAGCATGCATTTCCGGTGACGCAAATAACCTTCTAAACTACATCTACAAGCCTGCTTTGTGAACGGCACATTATCAGGATGTGTCGGTGTTCCTGGTGGCCAGCTCAACACTGTACACTAATGCAAGTCACAGAAGCACCGGTTTGTTTGCTGAAAGGCGATATACCAAATTAAAATAAAATTAACTAAATTAAATGATATCAGGACAAAAACTAAAACAAACCTGAGAACTTGAGTGAAAGATGAAGCGACACAATAAATAATTAGGAAAGCTGGTATACTGAAAAGTGCAACTCTTGGTTTTTAAGTAATAATAATATGTGGAATCTCTGCAGCCCCTCGCCACCACCGGCAGCTCTCCCCTTCCCGGGGATCGAGCCACTACCAGCGGGAGGGGCTACCAGCTCAACACAGTCCAATCGGGACCCTGCAAGCTCGGCAGAGCACTTTTAAACTTCGCGCCATCGGGCGCTGAATCTCTGCAGCCCCTCGCCGCCACCGGCAGCTCTCCCCTTCCCGGGGATCGAGCCACTACCAGCGGGAGGGGCTACCAGCTCAACACAGTCCAATTGGGACCCTGCAAGCTCGGCAGAGCACTTTTAAACTTCGCGCCATCGGGCGCTGAATCTCTGCAGCCCCTCGCCACCACCGGCAGCTCTCCCCTTCCCGGGGATCGAGCCACTACCAGCGGGAGGGGCTACCAGCTCAACACAGTCCAATCGGGACCCTGCAAGCTCGGCAGAGCACTTTTAAATTTGCGCCATCGGGCGCGCCCGCGCCTGGTGGGCCCGCGCCGGAGGGCCCTTTGGCGTGGCCCTTAGGCGAGGCACGATAGGCGACACGAAATATCCTAAGCAGCGCTCCAGCGACCCGAAACCTGCTTCTCGCAGCACCCTGCGGCACAACCAAGAAACCAACTATTTGCTCACCCGCCCGAGGACCGAGAGGAGGGCCACCAGATGTCCACCGCACCCAACACAACTCCTAACGGCTCTCGCTATCAGCAATCCCTTCAACTACAGTCAGCAGCACCAGTCAGTATCCATGTACCAGACACCAAGCCCACATTGGAACACTACGATCCAATTCTATGGACTATCATTAAGTCACTTGTAACTTGTAAAGTAACCTATATATATAAAATATATATATAAGTAACCTATATATATAACCTATACATATAAAATATATATATATGAATAACCTGTATATATAGATGCTATATATATGCCAGCAAACACAGTTTATGCTGTACCACCTTAATACTGCTTTTTACCACCTTAATACTGCTATTTTGCCAATTGAAGATCAATATACTGTTAATTTCTTTCTTGATAAATGTATCATCTCTGTATCACACCCTCTCTCTTTTAAGATAGGCTATATATTAGCATGTAAACCGTACCTCCTCATTATTTGCAATCTCGTATAACTGCTCCTCTGTACTGAAGAATCTCAGCACTATTTTGGGGCTCATAAAAGCTTCACACCAGTACTACAGTATTGCTCTTCCACACTTCGTACCTACCTATAGGGTCTCACACCCAATCGAAATCCTCAGAATGGCCCTCCAGGTCGCTGTCTTGCTTAGCTTCTACCTCTTCACCCACTGGCTTGGAACCTCCCAGGCTCTTTACACACCACAAAGCAGGATCCCAATCCTGAATAGCCATGGAAAAAGATGGAATTGCCCCCCTTACTCCAACCCAGGAAGTAACACCTACACGCGCCACTCCCACCTGATTCATGTGGCACTCCAGCTATCCAAGTCAACCAGACAGGAAAAACCTTTGAGATGCCGACCCCTAAAAGGTGCCATCATCAATGCACGTTCCATTCGCAATAAATGGCCGGTGGTCCTTGACACAATCTCCTCTTATGACCTGGAAATACTTATGATCACAGAAACATGGCTATCTTCAGAAGACAACGTCATCCTACACCAGCTACTACCCCCAATTTCTCAATACATACGCGGCATAGGGAAAACAAAAAGGAGGAGGTGTACTCATAATCTCCAAATCTGAGCTCAACTTCCACATTCTAGACTCTTCCAGCACAAACAGCCTAGACATCCTCTCCATTGCTAATCAACAATGTTCCCTCAACCTGATATATAGATCACCATCCACTTCTCCAGAAGATCTTCCATCCATTATTGACCTCGCAGCTAACACCCTCTCTCCCAATAAGCCAAATTGGTTAATGGGCGATTTCAATCTCCCGTCCTTACCACAAAGCCATGCAAATGCGTTCCTTGATGCAATGGAAGACCTAGGTCTCAAACAAATCATCGGTGAACCCACACACAAAGGGGAACATTCTTGACATGGTATTTGCTCCGCTCCCTGTCATGGACCAAAGCCACTATCCTCCGATATCAGTCATAGAAGTACCCTGGTCCGACCACAAATTGATCATCATACAGATACCCATCAACAATGTCCAACTAGACAGAAGCCGACCTTCGAACATATCCTCTCGAACTACCACCAGATGCTTTCGCCCCTTCGATAGGGAACACATCCTGTCGGAGACCCCATCACTCATCAACAAAACCACACCAGACCTTGATGAACTAATCGCTTACTGGAACTCTAGCCTGCTTGCCATCTCACAACGCCCGAACCCGAAGAATACAGCAAGGTCAAAAGGATGCTCCGCCCCCTGGTTCTCTCCTGAGCTGCGAGCATCCCTTACGCAACTACGTAAACTTGAACGCCGATGGCGCAGATCGCATTCAACTGAAGATTCAGACCGCTTACCGAACCCACCTTGCAATACACCGAGAATCAATCACTACCAAAATGAGACAATATCACACTGACACCTTAAAGAGGTCTCTGAACAAGCCACGTGACCTTTTCAATCTAGTCAAATCCCTCTCAAAAGAACCTTCCCCTGTACAGCACAGTGAAATTCACCCGCAGGAATTCGCGGATTATCTGCAATCCAAGATCGTGCAAACCAATAAGGTGGTAGCGGCCCCATATCAAGAACCAACGGGCCTATCACCACTTAACATATTTTCTACACCATCCACTAAATGTATCGAGGACACCATAGCCTCCCTCAACACCTCCACCGCACAAACTGACCCATGTCCAGCTTTTTGGATCAAGGAGCTACGTGATGTGTTCAGCCCTGTCATTGCAAAAATAATGAAACTATCCTTCACTACAGCATATTTCCCCACTTCACTTAAGCAGACTTCCATTAGACCACTATTGAAGAACCCCAAGCTTGATCCACAAAGAGTTGACTCCTACCGACCAATAGCCAGCATCCCCCTCTTGGCCAAAATAATTGAGAAAGAAGCACAACGGCAAATTCAAGATCACATCAATGCTGCTTCCCCCTTAGATAGCTGCCAACACGGATTCAGAGAATATCATGGGGTAGAGACACTACTCACTGGTCTTTTCAATGAAATCATCACTGGAATTGACAACATCCGTCAAGGTTTTGTGCTCATATTTCTAGACATTGCCGCGGCGTTCGACTCCGTGAGTCACGAAATTCTCCTTGGAAGACTGAAGGAGAAGGGAGTGCAACAGTGCACTAGGATGGTGCAAATCTTACCTTGACGACAGATGGCAATATGTGAAATCGGGATCAGAAGAGTCAACACATTTCCATCAAAAGCAAGGAGTACCCCAGGGCTCATCGTTATCCTCATTACTTTTCAATATCTACATGCAGCCCATCTGCAATATCATAAGATCATTCAACGTGAATTGTTTGATATATGCAGATGATATCCTATTATACATGCCCTTCTCCACAACTCACATGGACCTGACCCCTCTCACAGACTGCTTCAACGCAGTTTCAACTTGGCTCCAGACACAGAACCTTCGCATCCAACATAAAAAAACGGAGGTGCTATTCATCACCAGAGACACCTACTTTACCCCCCCATCCCACGTCAGTGTCAATGAAGCTGATTTGCAAACCAAAGATGCAATAAAATATTTGGGAGTTACCTTGGATCAACATCTTTTTTTTTTTTTCAATATTTTATTTTGAACCATCAAACAAAACAGCAAATACAGAACATAAGACAATCGCTCCCTGGGGTAGACTCTTATCCCCGAGGTGCGCGATACATAGATGGTTACATAATTTTTTAAGTATAGTACCCCCAGATCCCCCCCCACCCCACCTCCCCCCCAAGAAACCCTACCCCCCC
Source organism: Ichthyophis bannanicus (assembly GCA_033557465.1). Lineage (NCBI taxonomy): Eukaryota > Metazoa > Chordata > Amphibia > Gymnophiona > Ichthyophiidae > Ichthyophis > Ichthyophis bannanicus. The sequence goes on from CM066043.1 coordinate 39,790,938, forward strand.
CCCTTCCCACCTAAAGGCTATACCCACCTGGACCAGGATATATAACATTCCCGAGCCTCCATAGGTCTCCACATACAAAGAGGGCTATCAACAGCCCAATTGCAGGGTTACATTACGTGCCCGAGGGCTCAACTTTTGAATATAGGGCTCCCATAGTAACCAGAAAGCAGACCATCGCTTCACATGACCTCGCGCGGCCCGACACTCCAGGAGCATAAATTGATGGAAGGAGTTCCGCCACTCCCAAAAAGAGGGAGGGTGGCTGTCCCTCCACCCCCGGAGGATCGGGCCCTTACCCACCAGACATGCCTTCCGCACCAACCAGCGACTCCATTTCCCCTTTGGAGAGGCGGGACCCAGGAGATCCAAACCGATCAAGGCCGCATCCAGTAAACAGGTTGTCCAAGAATGTCGGCCATAAATAGGGCAATTCTATGCCAGTAGGGGCGGATGCGTCGGCAGCCCCACCACATATGATACAAAGTCGCCAGGGGCTCCGCACAGCGTGGACAGCTGCCATCCGCTGTCAAATGACAACGAAGGGCTCGCCGCGGGGAGAAGTGAACCCTAGTTAAACACTTAATTTGAATTTCTCGCCAGCGAACACCATCTGCCAAGCTTGCCACTCTCCGGAGGGCCGCCAAGACAGTGCCCCGAGGAATCTCCCGACCCAGTTCCACCCCCCAGGCTCGTTCCACACCACTATAGTCTGGTTGTGGTCGAAATTGTTCCAACCGAGAATGAAAGGTCCGAATAGACGGCCGTTCAAGTTCGCCAAACCCGAAGAACGCTATTATCTGGGCCGAGCGGTCGCCACAGAGTTCCGACCTAGGAAGGGAAGCCACATAATGGGCCACTTGCATATAGGCAAAGAAATGTAGGGGCCCCAATTCATATTCGCGGGCCAGCATTTGAAAGGGCTTAGGTTTGCCCTCCAGGTCCACCACATGGCCCAGAGTCAACACTCCTCTCTCCCCCCACAGCCGAAGCGCCGCGGTTTTCAGTGCCCGGGGTAAAACTGGCATTGCCCCGAATAGGCAACCAGCTAGACACCTGCCACCGGCGGCCCCAGTAGGCATTCAATTTCCGCCAGGTTTTATAAACCGGGGCCAGCAACACGCTGTCCACTAGATGCGTAGGCCACCTGCTTGCCTCCAGGTGTAGGAGGGCTCGTAAAGAGTGGGGCGCCACGTAGGCCTCCTCAAGTGCTCGGGGGGTATAAAGATCGGTATCTCCAAGCCAGTCCCCCAGATGGCGGGCCTGACAGGCCAAAGCATAAGCACCAAGATCTGGGAGCCCCCATCCCCCCCCACGAATCCTCCCCATTAGTCTACGATAGGAGATACGAGCTCTCGACCCCCGCCAGAGAAAGCCCCGAAATTCCGCCTCAAAGCGCCCGACATCCCGACGAAGAAGCCAAACCGGGAGGGTCTGTAACCAATATAGGATCCGCGGCAGGAGGACCAGTTTGATCGCCGCAATTCTCCCCATAAGGGACAGAGGGAGGGGTAGCCACGCCTGCAGCTGATTTCTCACCTTGGTCAACATCCGTTGCAAATTGGCCCTATATAACTGACCGGAATGACAGGCCAGTACAATCCCCAGGTAGAGGAATTGGTGCTCCGCCCATCGAAGAGGAAAGTCACCCAACCAACTGCCCCTAAGTCGTCCAGAAACATCAAGGGCTTCAGACTTATCCCTATTAATACTGAACCCCGCAAACTGCCCAAAGGCGCGGAACTCTCTCAATAGAAGGGGCAGGGAATCCTCGGGAGAAAGCAAGTGCACTAACAAGTCATCTGCAAAGGCCGAGACCTTAAATACCTGGGACCCAACACTTACCCCCTGATTGCCCGCAAGTCCGCCACACGGCGTAGAAGAGGGTCCAGAGAAAGGACAAAGAGGAGAGGGGAGAGGGGGCAACCCTGGCGGGTCCCCCTCTGCAATGAAAAAGGCTCCGAGAGGACCCCATTACAGAGTATCGCTGCGGTGGGGTTGGCATACAGGCTGTCAACCATACTACAGAACGACGGCCCCAAACCATACTGAGGGAGGATGAATCTCAGGTATGCCAGTCCACTCTATCAAAGGCCTTTTCCGCATCAAAGCTAATCAAGAGGGAGGGCAGATGTCTATGCTGAACCCACTCTAAGGACGCAATAATCTTGCGTAAGTTACGGACCGCGTAACGCCCCTTAACAAAACCGACCTGAGACTCATGGACCAGCTGTCCCAAAAATTCCGCCAAACGGTCCGCCAAGATCTTGGCCATTAATTTAAGGTCGAAATTAAGCAAGGAAATCGGACGATACGAGGCCGCTGCAAGCGGGTCCTTTGCTGGTTTGGGGATAAGAACAATATGAGCATGGTTAGCCCCCACCGAAATGAGCCCTGCTGCGCTCTCCGATTATGTACAGCAGCCAGTGTCGGGGAAATCTGTTCATTCAGTATCTTATAAAATTCGGCACCTAAACCATCGGAGCCTGGGGATTTGTAGCAACTGGCCTTAGAAATAGCCCCTTGCAACTCGGCCACCGTAATTGGCCGATCTAACTGGGCCCTTTGCTCTATGGAGAGACGGGGCAAGTCCAGTCCCTTCACATAGTCCGCCATCCGCGTGGGGGAAGTCGCCTCCGCGGCGTAGAGGGTCTGAAAGAAGGTGCGAAAAAACACGCGCTATCGCCGGGCTGTCCCTGTGCAGGGTCCCAAGATCATCTCGCAAGGCAGGCACCAACTTAGAGCCCCGGGGTCCACGAAGGCACCGGGCCAATAACTTCCCCGGCTTGTCCCCATATCGGTACAGTTGATAGCGATAATACAAGACCGACTTCTTTGCTCTCTGATGCAAGAGTTCGTTTAATTCCACTTGAGAATCCCACAGCTGCTTTTTCAAGCCTGCGGTGGGAGTGTGAGCCCAACGGCGTCGCAACTTCGTCACCAACCTCTCCAAAACCATAATACGTTCGGCCCGTACGCGTCGTTTTCTGGCAAGGAAGCCAATTATATCCCCCCTCAGTACAACCTTTGCGGTTTCCCAAAGCAATTCTGGGTCATCCTGGTGACCCCTATGATCAGCTTCAAATTCCTGCCACCGCCGCTGAAGGAACGAGCGAAATTGAGCGTCTCTGTATAATTCCAAGGGGAAACGCCACTGAAAGGTCCGTGAAGTACTCCCAGTCCAGAAGACCTCCATCCACACAAATGCATGGTCAGATATCTCCAGAGGGCCTATCTGGGCGTCCCCCACCTTGGCAAACAGCCCAGCGGATAACAACAAGTAGTCTATACGTGCACTTGTGCCATGGGCCCGAGATTGGTGTGTATAGTCCCGCTCAACCGGATGCAATAGTCGCCAGGGATCCACTAGCCCCAGCCTAGAACAGAAACGTCGCATTGCCCGAACCGTCGCCAGTCTGTCTCTGTGTTCCCCCGCGTTAGAGGTATCGAGGTCAACATCCATGACCCCGTTAAAGTCCCCCCCCAGAATAACGGGATGTTCCGGCCACGTCTCCAGTGTGGAGGCAATGCGCGCATACAGGGACAGGTCCAGTGCGTTGGGACAGTACACGCTGCCAAGAACTACCGGCCTCCCTTCAAGGACTCCCCGCACCAGTACATATCTGCCCGTCGGATCAACGAGGTCCTTCACCACCTCCATCCTTACACGTTTGTGTATCAAAAGCACCACCCCGCCCTTCTTACCAAGAGCTGGGGCCCCCCAGACCTGCCCCACCCACTCCCGGCAGAGTTTACGGTGTTCGTCAGCAGTCTGGTGGGTTTCCTGAAGCATAGCGATGTCTGCTCCCTGCCTAGCCAGGGCCTGCAAAATTTTTGCCCGCTTAATTGGACTACCGAGACCACAAACATTCCAGGAAATTATCTTAAGTGGCATGCAACAGTGAATTAGGCACAGAGATGTCTGTTATATACCATACAAAATATAGGGAAGACACCCCCCCAGCCTGGGGCCCTCCCCCACCACCCTTCAAAGACGGTCCTGGATCCGTCCCTTCTTCAACTGGTCCCTGAGAAGACAGCATTTTATCTCCCCCCCCAACCCCTATCCCCCCTCTTCCCCTCTCCCCCCCCTGAAATACTCCCTCTCCCTCTCTTCCCCTCCCCCTCCCTCCCCCCGTCCCCCTCCGATCCTTAATTTCTACTACCATCCTCCTCTCCTCTTCCGTGAATTCCTAGATGCGTGTGGCACCCCCCCACTCCCCCAGCTCCCCGTCTCCACGATAGGGCGGCTCACCCCCCGGCCCCCCCAAAACACAGTCACCTCCCGGGCCTCCCCCCACACCCAGAGAAGCCCACAACATCTCTGCTCAAAGACAATCAAAACAAGCCCGGCAGCCCTCCACCCCCACCCCCACCCCAATCACCATCACCCTCATGTTACAGTCCAACACAAAATGCTCCAAACTTGTTCACCAAGGCTGCGGTCCTCTCCTCCGAGCCTCAGGTCTCGGCTGCCACTGCGGCCCTCCGGCGTATCTCCTCCACGTATGGCGTTGCTGCTGCCGCGGAGTCAAAAGTCCGACGAATCCCGTCATGGGTGAAGACCAGACGGGCGGGATAGTGCACCATAAATTTAATGTGATTGTCTATCAAGGTCTGGCACAATGGTCCATAATCTCGCCGCCGCTGCCCTAGGGCTGCTGAGTAGTCCTGAACGATACGTATCCGAGCGTTGTCCTTCTGGATGGTCCCTTGTTTTCGCGCTGCACGCAAAACCGCTTCTTTCTGTGGGAATCTCAGGAATCGTGCAATTGTCACCCTGGGTCGGGTATCATTGGTCCTCCTAGGTCCAACCCGGTGTGCCCTCTCCAGCTGCACCGAGGCCCCCTCCGGGTCGTTTGCCAGGAGTAGTTTCACCAGATCCTCCAAGTAGGATTGTAAGGCCCGATCCTCAACGGTGTCTGGAATCCCAAGGAACCTCAAGTTATTGCGGCGGGATCTGTTTTCGAGGTCCTCTAGTTTGGCTTCCTGCCCCTGGAGTAGTTTTTTTACCCGGACCATCTCCCGCTGTAGCTCCAGCACGTGCTCCTCTGACTTCTCGATCCGGTGTTCCACCTCCTGTAGGCGGCCGCCCAAGGTCTCCACGGAGGTCTGGACCAGGTCCATACGGCCCCGCAGGTCCTCAAACTGAGCCGACAGTGCCCCCGCTACGGCTTTGGAGATTTCATCCACCATCCCTGCTGAGGTCTTGGCCTCCCCCTTCAGCGGTGAGGATGGTTTCCCCACCCTTAGGCGGGAGGGGGGTCTTCTCCTTCTCCACCCGGCGGCCTCCCTTCGCCGCCATCGCCAGGGCCGCTGCTGTAGTCCCCTCGAAGAGAGGGGAGGTCGCTCTCCCGTCCCTGCTCCACACGCCGGGCGACGAGGGTCTCAGGCGTCGACTTCCCTGGATCACAGCACAGTCCCCAGATCCGAGCCTCAGGCGTCGCCTGGGCAGCGCAGGCCTCTGTACACAGGAAAGAAAATGCGGACTCGGGCCTCAGAGGAGCTAGATGAAAGGCAAGGGTCCCGGTCAGCCGAGCGCTAGAGGAAGGGCCGGAGTCACAAGCTCTGGTGCACTGGGGTCACGCACGGACTTGGGGTCCCGAGATGCCAAGGGTGGGGCGGCTCAGTGAAGAAAGAACATCAGTCCCAGGTCACAGGCTCGTTTTCACTGCGGGCAGGGCACCGGTCAGAGGTTCCAAGATGCAGAAGACAGGGAGATCAAGGGCTAATCCTGCATGCCCCAACGCCGGAAGGCCCCCGTCGGGCAGAAGAAGGCATTAGTCTCTGTTTCCCATGAAAGTAGAAGGAGGGCTGGAGACAGAACCATTCAGCCCTGTGTGGGTACCCTGGAGGGTGGGTGGAAGCAGGCAGAGCCGAGGACAGCCCACAGCCGGGCCCAGATTGGGAGCACAGCCTCCCCCGGTCCCTCACCAGTCAAACACCCAAGCTTGGGAAGAGCGAACTCAGCCAGACAAGTTGGAGGCAGGAGCAGAGAGGGGGAACGAAGCCCGACTATGGAGCCGCAGCCGCCGCACGGGGCCCCCTGCCGTCCCGATTCAGGCTCACCGACCGGCCCAGTCTCCGCTCCACGTGGCACTCACCCCAGCGCGGTGCCTGCAGCGCGAGCCGCGTGGTTCCAGGCCGCCGCCGCCGATCCTCAGGCGCAGGGGAGAGGGGATCGCCGGATTCTCCTTCCGGGCTCCAACCTGGGTAAGGCAGCTCGGGGGGTGCAGGGGAACCCCGATTCTAGCCCCGATCGGGCATTATTCGGCGCCGGGGGAGCAAGGGGGCCCAGAGCTCGAGCGGTGTGCGTCCGCCCGGGCTCACCGCATCACCGGAAGTCTTGGATCAACATCTTAACATGAAAAGCCACATAAGCAACATAGTCAAAGCCGTCTACTTCAAAATACGCTCTCTCAAGCACCTACGCTCCCTTTTAGACCCAGATGACTTCCGAACCATATATCAAGCGTTGATCCTGCCGCACTTTGATTTTGCAAATGCCATCTTACAAGGTCTCCCCCAATCCACACTAACCCCCTTACAGTTGGCCATGAACGCCGCAGCTAGGATCCTTTACGGAGCATCCAGATACGACCACGTGACCCCCATTCTCAAACAGCTGCACTGGCTACCAATCCATGGGAGAATCACCTTCAAAACCCTTCTATTAGCTTTCAAGGCAATCAAAGGTATTTCAGCCTCCTCACTCACTCATCTTATCCACTTTGTCCCTCCCAACAGATCCAGAAGATCAACAGCTGTAAACTTGCTTGCAATACCAAAGGCTTCGACAAAGTACAACATGACAACCACAAACAGGGCTTTCAGCTTTTATGTACCCAAATGCTGGAATGCTCTACCCCCTGACATTAGGGCCATAGCCAACCTATATCAGTTCAGGAAGGCTCTCAAAACCCACCTGTTCCTCCAACACTTACCTGACAGCAATTGATCCTAGATATACCTTTCAGGAAATGACCCAATTTAGAAAAGACCTACATGCATTATCTGACTTTTATCTATCCTTCCATTGTAAATAGATTATGTATATAGTTAACCCTGTTTTCCAAGTTTATACTCCTGTTCGATGTAAACCTGACAGCTTGTTGTTATGGTTGTTAAGTTATAATGTAAACCGCACTGATGCTAAATAGCGCGGTATATAAGAAATTGTAATAAATAAATATAAATAAAAAATGTGGGTTAAGATTCAACAGCAGCAGTTAAGTACAGTGCCACTGTCTGGATAGCAGCTGGTGTTGAATGTTGGTATAGTGTGGTCAGCCCTGGAGCTCTCCAGATAGCAGCAAGATTCACTCTGCTATCCAGATAAATTATGACGGCAGAAAGTCTAGTCAGTCACGAATATTAGTCCTTTAATACACTATTGCCTGCTATGAGCTATCTGACGTTTTCAATGGTATCTGATGCTTTGCACACCTGCTCACCTGTTAGTGAGATATTGCCTAGGCCCTGAGAGCAAGGGAAGCAGCAACCCTGTCCCGAAGCTATGGAATGAGACTCTCTGAAAAATAGAAGGAGGGAAGAGCGGACATGAGCAGTATCTGAAGCAGGAAGCAGAAGGGACACCTGTGCACCCATCCATCCAGGATGTCAGCTTCAGGTGGAAGTCCACCAATGGGAGGTTAATGGAATAATGGGCTGCGCCATCAGATATCATACTAAGATCTGTAGCAAAAGCACCCTGGGATATCAGGACTGAGCAAATCGAACACGGGTCATGGAAGTCCAGAAGATGCCATTAGAAAACAGTAATCACAGGTGATTTCAATTACCCCAATATTGACAGGATAAATGTCACATCAGTTCATGCACCGGAGGTGAAGTTCCTGATCAGTGGTTCTCAGCCCAGTCCTTAGGACACACCTAGCTAGTCAGGATTTCAGATAACCGCAATGAATATGCAGGAGATAGATTTTCATGCAGTGCCTCCAAGGTATGAAAATCTCTATCATATATAGTCACTGTGGTTAGCCTGAAAACCTGACTGGCTAGGTGTGTCCTGAGGGTTGTGCTGAGAACCCTTGCTCTAGATTAAATAAATCACTGCTTCATGGAGCAAATGGTTCAGGAACTGACACAAGGGAAAATTGTTTTAGACTTAATCCTTAGTGGAACACAGGATTTGATGTGAAAGGTAATGATGTTGGGGTCACTTGGAAATAGTGTCATAACATGATCAATTTTGGGGAGTGTGATCTTCAGCACAGCTGTTCCTGCCCTGCGGGTGCTTAAACGCACAGAGGTGACGTCCTTTGGGGCCTGATAAAAGCGCGGCCCCTTTTGCGGGATACGGTCGGGGACACATGCCCAAAGGGGCAGGACACGCCCTTTTGGTGCCCATTTGGTGCACACCGGTGCAAGTCCAAGAAAACCAGTATGAAATATGGGCAAGAAGAAGAAGAAGGTCTTTCCGGTAGAATCTACAGTACGGTTAAAGCCTCTAAGGGGGATGGCCCCCTGGATACGTTTCTTGTGAGGAAACAAATGGAGGACATCTGTTTTGTCTGCTTCTGTAAGTACTGGTTCTCCATTGGACTTGACCCCGGTAGTGGGGGAGTTAACCCAACTCATTTCCTCTGGGATAGCAGTATTTGCAAGAGAGGAGAGTTCCCAGGGATTGGTTTCCCCTCCAGGAGTGCAAGTGGTGACCAGAGAGTTGGCGGTATCACCTCAAGCACCGATGGATACAACTGTTCCGATGCCTAAAGGTTTGCAGTTGCCTACTCATTTAAGTGATCTGCAAGACGTCTCCCTGGACCGGGAGATTTCACTTAAGGATATTTGGACGGTAGTTTTGAGAATTGAGGCTGCCCTGAATGACACTTTGGGGCATGTTTACTAAACTGCGGTAATGTCATTCCGCAGTAAAGGTAGAGATGCCCATATAAAGGAGTGGGAGGGGCAGCATTAAAGCTGTGTGTCAGATAAGGCGCGTTATATGTCGCGTTATAAGGTGCGTTATAAGGCACCGCATTTGGCACGTGCCTATGTGCCTTACGTGCCTTATAAAGCGCCTTATAACGCGCCGTATAACGCGCCTTATAAGGCGCCTTGTACTGTGCCTAATTAGGAGCCTTGTAACGTCTTTTAAGGAGTGTTGATAGCTGTGGTGAGGGTACTGTGTGGCTGGCAGCACAGATCTGCAAAGATATGACTGTCACAGGCAAGCAAAATATCTGCTTTGGACAGGAGAGAACAACAAGGAATTGAACCCATGACTTCTGCCTCTACAGTCTTCAACGTAACCAGTGGGCTACAGCTCTATAGTGTCTAACACACCGCTGGCTGGCTACAGAAAGACTGCAGGTGACCACACAAGCTGTCTGCTGTGGTTATCAGGATAGAGTAGACCTACCCATACCCATGATGCACTGCACATGCAGATCAGAAGCCTACGTCTGATCACAAGATGGGGTATGCACCACTATAGCACCCCGGCCTGGTAGGGGGAACTGACCGTGTGTGTTACTGGCACAGAGTAGCTACAGACCGTGACAGCATGTGGTTCCTGTGCTCACCCTGAGGGTGAGGTGGGGGGCCCAGCACCAGGTCCGCAGCACATGGCATGGCTGAAATAGGCTGTGCTACAGGTCCTCATCAGTGTCAGTGTGTGATGGGTAGTCCCTGCAGACACCCCTAAGATACGCCTGTGTCCATCTGTATTTCCCAGTCATGTCTAGGCCTTGTGGACAATGATGCACCCAGAACAGTGCATATCCTGTGTGGGTGCCATGGTCACAGAATAAGTGAAGGGTGGTATGCAGACCCCAAAGCGGATTATATGAACACCACCCAACCCGCCCCTGTGGGTCAGGGTGGGGAACAGGATCCCCCACCAACAGATCCACATTCTACATCCCTGCAATGGTGGCAGTAGAGGGGACCATCGACCTCAGTCCTGCTGGGGAACAGATACCCTACAGGGCAGGCAATGCAGACCTTTACGCATCCATAAGGCAAATGGCAGACAGACAGTAGACCTGGAAATGCTCAGCTGCCTCCCACCACTATCTGACATTCTCCAGCAGCAAGCCCAGTGAGTTCCCAGCCACTGCACCCTGCAAGGTGTTCCAGCAATACACATACTAACTACAGACAGTCTGCTAGCTAGTCCATAGTGCATGTTCCTGGAGGGGATGTGAGCACACCCACCAAGCAGCTAAGTCAGTGATTGGACCCCAGAAAAAAGAATCCATAAATATCACTTGAGAGAAATACTATATAGCACTATGGGGGAACTTAGCCATGCCATGGTCACTGCTCAGTCAGGTGAGAGTGACCTCTCAGCAGGACATGCTGTGGTCACCCTGTCCGTGCAGGTTGTGGCCGGGCACTACAATGTCCCAGCCATTGCCCTATGCCCTGTGCAGATGCATCCTGTTCAGGCCACCCTGTCCGGGCTATATCCACAGTACCTTGCTCCTCATTTTGCACATTGGCAGGCTAACACTGGAAACAGTGCAAGCAGTGTGGGCTGAGTAAGGTGTAGGCAGCCACCACACACTGGATAGACAGACACACACTCCCACATCTATGCCAGCATTGTGCAAATATAGAAGCTTTTGCAACCCTAGCCACCGCACCAGTCCTGGGCATGGCTATGGTACGCAATTCTTTTGGGGTCACTTCCCAGGGTGGTAAACACTGTCAGACACCAGACCTGAAACACACTCCACAGACATCAGAGAGGTTGCTATGATACAGCTCAATCAGCAGATCGTGCTTAACTTAGGAATTGTTATCTGCCAGTAATCATAGCAACCATTTGATATATGTGTACCGTATTCCCAGGTTTAGGGTGGCATTGCTAAGGTATGCAAGTGCTAGTATTGGGAGATGCTGCTGCACACAGGGCCCAACAGCCTGACTCTCCATGAGGCTTTGGATAGTGGAGCCTGTGGGTGTGGGTGTTTATGCCCCTGTTGGCCGCTGCTCTAGGGCAGAGGTTCCCAACTCCGGTCCTGGTGGGCCAAACACTGTTCGGGTTTTCATGCTGTCCCTAATGAATATGCCTGAGATACATCTGCATACCATGGGGGCGGCGCATAGAAATGCAGCACAGGCATCTGTATTAGAGACAGCATGAAACCTGAATGGTGTTTGGCCCTCCAGGAATGCATTTGGGAAACTCTGCTCTAGGTATTGTGCATGTTTATGGTGTCTGTGCTCTGTAGGGTAAAATATAGGCGTTTCGGGCATGTTTAATTTATCTGCCATAAAGGTTCTGTCTTTATTACCATGTTTTAGTAGTGGGTAGAATATGGGGACTGGGTTGGCAGGAGCCACAGCTGGGACTTGAATCTGTGATCTTCTGCTCCTGAACACACTGGCTGTGTGTACTGCACCACTGTGTTGCCACAGGGACAGTTCATTCTCTGGGGATACCATGACTGTTCATCAGACAGGGCCTGTATGTTGCAGTGCATGGCACCCACCTACACAGGGCTAGGCCATGGTCTGCTGTGGGCAGCTGCCACTGCCCCCTCCACCACCAGTACCCCTCCGCCACCATGCTGACATACCCTTCTGCTGGTGGTGCTGGTGGTGCGCCATCTCAAGCCATCCAGTGTGCCGGTAGGCGGCTGCCTATGGTGCGGGTTCTGGGGTAGGGGTATAGATGTCCATGCTTTCCCCCCCCGCCCCCGCACCACCTGCCAATGTTCTGTGCCCTTGGGGGGTATCTGCTGGGTACTATCCCCTCTGACACTGGGAAACACACTCGTGCCCATGTTGGGCCCTCATCAGTTGCTGTCTGGCTGCTTTACTGTTTCAGCATTCCTATGGGCCACCTAGGCATCACCCTAGTCCGCACTGTGGCCCAGCTGCACCACAGCATGTGCCGCCTGCAGCCTCCTGCAGCCCTCTGTATCCCATTTTCCAGCATCTGTCCAGTTCCCATTCCAACATGCTCACCCTGCTGTTGCGGAACATGTGCATGCCATAGGACACCTGTCCAATAAAAAGAGAAAACCCTGATCAGCGCTATTGCACTGTGGGATCATTCACCTTGTAAGGGGAAAGAGCATAGACCCTTCCAAACTTAATATCTTTTTTTCAGAGCTTTCTCAGTAGTGTTTTTTGATGTTTCCCATTAATATCACTATTGCCCAGCTTGGTTATGTTTTTTTTTACATTTTGTTGGGGTCATTTTCAATGTTTATTTGCCCTTTTGTTCCGTGCACATTTATCACACTTATCACTTTTGTTAGGTTTCCCTGGCTTTGCTGTACATTGCTGACCTGAAATGGTTTCTCTCTCCTGCAATTGTGTGCTAACGCCTGGTTTTCAGTTGCGTTAGGATTCAGCCCTTAAGTCCTCCGCGTTAGTGTGAAAGGGGCCTCTCCCCGCCCACTCCCTGCCCATTGACCCCTTCTCCCCGCCCTCTCTCCACCCTTTTCTGCACTTAACGCAGCCGGGAACGTTAAGGCGCGTTAAGTGCTGTTAAGGCGCCTTAACGTTACAGAATGTCCCGTTAAGGCGCCTTAATGTAGCCACTGCTACGTTAACGCAGTTTAGTAAACATGCCCCTTTGTGTCAGTTACAAGATTTTACTAGAGATTCTGTGGCAAAATTAGGGGAGCATGGTTTAAAAATTGACAACATGCTGTCCCGAGTAGATAAAGTTAAGGCTCAAGTTGCCACAGCCCAGTCTGCCTCAGCCACGTTTATTAAAGACAGTCTTTCTATCCATCGTCAACTTGAGTTGCTTGAAAATGCTCGTGCAAGGAATTTGCGTTGTTTGAATTTTCCTATTACCCACTATTTGTCTCCCTTAATATTGTTTTACAAATGCTTAAAGAAGTTCTGTTACTCCCTAATTCGGAGGGAATCAGCATTTCTAATATATATTATATATACCTCGTGGGAGGAAGACTGTAGCGGCTGCTCAGGAGGAATTGGACCAGGTGGTGACACCTGAAAGCTTAGATATTTCTGAGTTTTTAGAGTCTTCATCAGATGTTATAACTTCTCGTTCTACTCTCTTAGTTACGTTTGTATCTGAACTTGACAAAAGCTCAGTACTGAAAGCTTATGTCTTGAAAAAGGCTTGCTTGTTTTGTGGTCAGCGAGTTTTGCTTTTCCCTGATGTATCCCGGCCAACACTATTGCGTCGAAAAGCGTTCCTGGAGCTTCTGTCTCGAACCGTGGCTCTAGGAGCATCTTTTTTTCTTAAATTTCCATGTAAATGCCAGGTGATACATCAGGATAGACATTGTTTCTTTGATCCATTGCAATTTGAAGATTCTCTTAAGTCCCACAACTCTGGAAATACCCCAGGTGATTAGTATAATTTGGGTTTGTGTAGTTTTAGGGACAGCTAGTCACTGAGTCCTGTTTTGAGTTATTATTTCTTTTGGATAGTTGCGTCCCCTTTATCTATGAGGGCTAGAAGCAAATGTGTGTATTATCTATATTTTTCATTTATTTGAATATTGTAATTTGTTTTTCTCTTGGGTTGTGTATTTTTCTGGCTTGCTTATTTGTTTTGATGTACATTATAACAAACTTAAGAATAAAGAAAAATAACGATCAATTTTAACTTAAAAACTAGGAGAAAGACACTAAGGAAATTTACTACACTAAGCTTTAACTTTCAAAAGGAAGACTATGAAAAAAGGAGAAAAATGGTTACAAAAATTGAAAAAAGGGGGTGCTGCAAAGGTCTTCATGCTGTTTAATATGCCCTTAGGGAAGCCTGGACCAGAAGTGTACATAGTACCAAAAAAGGCCAAAGGAAAGCCAAGTAACAGCTGACATGGTTAAAAAGTGATGCGAAAGATGCTAGAATTGTGAAAAGAATATCTTCCAAAACATGGAAAAAGGACTTGAATGAAGAAACAGAAAACAGCATTTGCACTAGCAAGTTAGATGCAAAGCTTTGATAAAGAAAGCAAAAAGAAAAATTTAAAAGAAACTTGCTGTAGAGGCAAAAAGTTATGATAAAAACTTTTCCAGGCACATTCAAAGCAAGAAGCCTGTGAGGAGATCTGCTTTCTTCTTTGTTGCCCCCCTGCTCTAGAACCTTCTACCATCTAAGTATGTACAATTCAGAACTAATCTTGAAACTTATTTCTGTACCCTAGTCTATGGAAATTTTTTTCACATGGACATGATAATCTTTAATTATAATTCCCTATGTTTGTTTTTCCTCTCCTATTTATCTCCCTCCTATGTCTTTAACTATTGATTAGGTAAATTACTTTGATCTATTTAAAGAAGATGGTATAGGAAATAACCGGACAAACACAAGCATGTGCAGGCTGTTTTTTAAGGGAATTATGGCGACATACATGCATCACTTATATGTGAAAATTCCTATATGAAAGGATTTAGGTGTGTGAATGAACACCTTTCTGTGTGCTTTAAGCAGTCGCTGGCTATAAATCTGATCACAGGATCGCCTGGCACAAAAAACCGGAACCCCATGCACAGACGGCCTTCCTGGACAATTTAAGTGGAGGAGTGAAGGAGTGGCCTAGTGGTTGGGGCAAGGTACTTCAGGCCAGAAGGTCAGGGGTTCAAATCCCACTAGAGGACAGCAACTTTGGGCCGGAAGGACTGGGATTTCTAGTCCCACAGGTGCTCCTTGTGGTCTTGGGCAAACCACTTAACCCTCCATAGCCCATGTTCCCTGTAAAATAGTTATCTCCACGTTATAATGCCCTGTTCAATGTAATTTCAGTTTGTTCAATGTAAACTGCACTGATGCAGAATAGCACAGTATATAAGAGAATGTAAATAAATAAAATAAAATAAACTCTAGCACTCACCTTTATCCCCCACGACTATGCCTTAGTTACTTGTGCAACCTATAAGTTGTATATAGTTCTACTGGTTTACTCCTGTGATTCACCTCCATACTATACGCCTCCTCTGCATTCACTCATCCTGTTCTATGCTGTTACTTATGGTTCTAACTCATTCCACGTAACTTGTTTGTGTTCAATTGTTAACAAGTAAACTGCTTTGACAGGTTGATAAAGCGGTATATAAAAACAGACAAATAAATATGAGGAGGAGGGAAGACAGAGGAGAGAGAGGTGGACAAAGGATGCAGTTGTTGACTCTCGTTACTCCCTCCCATGCTGGAGACCGATGATGCTGTCAGAGGGAGAGACTCCGAGTGCTGCAGGGAGGAGGGGGTGAACATTTTTTATGTCTTTAAGTCATCTAAACCTCCTGAGAGTGATGGAGAGAGAGAGAGAGAGAGGAGCAGTGTGAGCAGGGGGCAAAAGCAATAGAGGTTTGGGGCAAGGGGGCATCTAAGGGTTCCGTTTACTAAGCCGGGCTAACGGTTAACCTGGGCTATCTGCAACTAAGTCCCATGCTCTTCAACATATTTCTTTACACTGTGTCAGCTTCGTGCATCTGATGAAGTAGACTCTTGTCTTCGAAAGCTCACGGTTAGTCTATAAGCTGCCCCCTGCCTCAGTCATTTTTGCACCAGATGTTAGTTGTTCTATACTGTAAGTCTTGCTTTTCATATTATCCTAGATTCTCGTTCATCTTTTTGACTTTACTTATTTTTTATTTTGTTAGACTCACCTTTTTCTGCTGGTGCTTCAAGTCTCCGTCCATTTACAGCAAGGAGAAACAGGACACAAACCATAAATGACAGCATGGTGGCAAACTTTCCAAATGAGCTCAGAGGTGGTGTTTAGAAAGAGACCATCCAACGTGCTGTTTAAATACTACACATCCTATATGATAGAATGCACGTATCTCACCCAATTTCCTTGTTTGATCCTGTGTGCTATTTAAATACTACACATCCTATATGATAGAATGCACTAATCTCTCCCGATTTCCTTGTTTGATCTTCCAAAAGGAGGGCAGGAGAGGTCGGGATAAAGAACCAGCCAAACCAGAGTCATCACAGATGAAAAACACATTTGCTCCAGTCACCTGCACAGAAAGAGTTTAACCATTAAGAAGAGAATTTTCAAACCATTTACCCTGATTGATTGATTTATTTAATGAGATTTCTATATTGCCTTATCCTGAAATCAAAGTGGTTAACATTGCAACACGAACTTAAAACCGGATACAAACGTTGGCGTGCAGGGTACTCAACTAGCCTGTCTGAAAATTATTCTCCTCAGACCACCAAAAAAATTACGGGTGGATTTCACAACGTGCTGGAAGTAAACAAGCACATCTGCTTGGCTTTTTCAAAGCTATTTTTTTCCTTCTTTATTTTTAATAGATATTTTCCATCCACCACTGCTCAGTGTCTGCACAAATAACTCACGCAACTAAGAGGACAGGTTTCTTGTGTATGCTTTAGGATAGCTACTACCCAGATACTTTCCCAATGACAATTTTCTGCAAACTATACATGGAAACAGTCCCGCCATACTCTGGGCTTTTCAAAAGTGCCCTATTAATACCCGAAATTGTGATCAATCTTCTCAGATGGAGCAAAGTAGCTAGCATACTGAACTCGTGTGCTGGACCCTTTTCTGTCTTCTTTTCTACTGCCACCTGACTACCCAAAGCCATCTCCCTTCTCCCTTTACACTAGTACCCCTGACACCTAGGCCCTAAGGCACTGGCACCCTCCCATTGTCTTTCCTCCCACCGCCAGGAGAACTTCAACTACTGTAGAGGATGTGTATTTGGGTCATTTGGGCACCTTAAAAATTTTAGTGCACACAAATCGATTGTACATGCATTAAAATACAAATACTGTCACAAGCACAATGCCAAAACCACTAGTCTTCTAGTTGTTGAGGGCGTGGTAGTTGAGAACCTTCTTCTATCAGCTGTTATATTTATGCTTTAAGTAGAAGGATTGTAGTCGTGTTAAACCAAGGGTAAGGCTTATGACAGAAAAAGGAATTTATTTTGAACACAATAGAACAGATCAGGTTCCTGGTACCATTTACAGAATTTTAAATTATAGGATTTTTGCTTAAGGTTCAGCAAGTTGGTGACAAAGCAAACAGAACTCAATATTGGCTTTTAAAGTCCTCTTCACTGCAGAAGCTTAGCCTTTTCACATATAACAAGATGCCACTTTTCTTATTGTCCTTTGTCAAACAGAGCAATAGAAAAACAAACTTTACTTCATCTATGGCAAAATTATCTTCACTCAGCCATAATTCTCTCTAGGCTGCACTTCCAGGTGAAGAACCAAACTTAGGTTATGAAATAAGCATTCAAAGTGTCCTCAACTGAACCAATAACGAACCAAACATTTTTTGCCCATACACATCCCTATACTATAGTACAATAGAAATATATTTACATAAGCCTTTCCCATGATCCAAAGTGAAAACACAGCAAATTGATATTGCAATAGTCGAAATATAAAAAACCTAAAATAATAAATAGTTAACCCAGGCAAGTGCAAAGTGATGCATATAGTCAAAAAATAACTACAGGTAGAAAATTATGAATTCTGAGCTACATTCCCACGGTTGCAGAATCGGGGCACTTGGATGGGCCCCAATTCTGAGGGCTTGGACATGCTGCACTCTCTCCATCTAACCATCCCCATTTTCCTGCTGGAGCCTCATAACCGGGTAGCCAGACCCGGCGCTCACCTTTACCTTATACATTGCTTCCCCCCCCCACCCCCACCCTCTTGCCCCATCAACCAATAGCATTTCTCTTTCTTTTCCCACAAATTACTCTGACAGCCAAGTATGGTAACAACTGGTCGCAGCTTTATTTCCCATAACAACAAAACCATAACAGGAACAATGCTCTTCCAATCCCCCCCCACCAGCAGAGCGATGCGTCACCAGCCATGCTACTAGCAAAGCGACCTCGCCTCCGCTGCAACCATGGTCCGACCACCGGCAACATTCCGACCACCCCTACCCGACTTCGCCATATTACTAGCAAACGTCTTCCAGGGGTAGTCCGGGTCGAGGGCACCCCGCCCCCGTCCTGAGTCGCCTAAGGCTCCGGACCCCGGAAACCTCCGGGATCCCGCCTCACCCCCCCCCCCCAGCTGCGACACCCCTACACCAGCCCCGCAACCGCGAAGGCTGGGCGGTCGGGTGGGCTGCCGCGCCTCCCGCCAAACAGCCTGTGCTCTGGAGAGTCTCCTACCCGCCAGAGCACATGGCTGCCTGCACCCTGATTGGCTCCGCTCGCCCGACTCCACGAGCGGAGCCAATCATTTTAAATAATGCACCGTGCGCACGGCCCTGCGTGGCCCCGACCTCAACCCCCTCCACCCCTGTGCACGAGCAGGGTCCCGCGCCGGGCAAAGCACCCGGTTATGAGCAGGCGCCGGGACCCTGCCCGCGCCTTTATTTGTACCGTGGCATCCCATCACCATGGCACTGGGCCGCCATGCATAAGAACATAAGATATGCCATACTAGGTCAGACCAAGGTCCATCAAGCCCAGTATCCTGTTTCCAACAGTGGTCAATCTAAGGTCATACATACCTAGCAGTTTCCCCAAAAGACACAGGTTCCACAATGCTTGTATTAGGTCAAGCATTGATATCCTGGTGTATTACTAATTAAAGATTTATATGGATTTTTGGATCAGCAAAGGATATTGTACTTTATCTGAGCCAACTTGCTCCAGAGATGAGAGATTTTTGCACATCTAGCCTGGGGAGTGTTAAGAGATCAGAGAGGGAGACAGAATCTTCCCTTGGCCTTTGAACAATTCTCTTGGACAGGATAAGAATTCATCAATTATAATGTAAAAGCTTTGAGATGCTTTTGGGTGGTCTCCCTTGACAGAGACCCATTAATGATAACAAAAGAACACTTAGGCCATGGAGGATGTGTCCTTTGAGCATTCTCAGATGTCTGACCATGTCTGACTGTGTAGGTTTGAGCTTCTAACGCCAAGGGGGGTAATCGGAAGCCTGCCCGGAAACCGAAGCAAAAAAGGTGGAGGGGATGGAGAGAGGCTCATGGGTGAGAGCTGGCTGCAACATATAAGTACAGAAAATGTCCAGAACAGGTAGAGCGTAGATCTGCTTGGCCAAGCATGAAGTATCCTAGACTGTCATTAGTTCCTCTCGCTGAGCGCTCCCAGCTGATGTGTAAAGGGGTTTATGACAAGTTTGGTGAAGTATATTCTTTGTACATAGCTGCATTCTCTCATAATTCTTTCAGTATTGTAATTAAGTGTGCATTCTAGTTATCTTTTCTAACTACTCATGTGTAACTAAGAGAATTACTTGTCTTTCTAAATGTTTCCTTACTTTGTTTGTAAATAAACTGCACGTCTTCATTACAAGGTGTTAGCCTTTGTTGAAGTAAGACAATTGGTACCAGAAGTGGGGTACGGAAAAAAGGCTTGGACAATGTTGAAAAGAAAAGAAAAGTGTGTATATAGTGTTAATAATGTAATTTTTCATAGCGGGTCTGAGGCTTTTTATGAAATATTAGCTTGAGAGTGTTATTATGGGTCAGGACTAAGTGAGAATTCGGATTCTGTTTTTAAAAGATGATGAACCTGTTAATTCCCTTACATGCTTGCAAAAAATACCTGTTGAAAAAGGAACAGAATTGCATACCTTAGGGAGAAGGAGATTGCTTTTGTTGTCTGCATATTGTAAGATGCATCAGACAAATTCTAGCAAATTAGATTTGATTGCATGGACAGATAAAATAGACATTTATCAGCAAGTTGCTGAGAGGGTGGCTCAGTATAAATACCGTAGGAGACGGGGAATTAATTCTGACCCACTGATACAAGATCAGGTATAATGCACTTGTAAGCTTTGATTTGTTCTGTATGATTGGTTCTGACCCACTGATACAAGATCAGTTTTGTTTGGGAAAATATGTAACCTTGTGCTGCAAAGATGTTTAATTCAGTGCTTTGAACAAAATGCCTATCTTGTACAGTTAGTATTAATTGTTATGGAAAATCCTTATAAGATTATGCTAACCTAGAATTTTTTTAGTCTTTTCATTTAATATTGGTGCTGCTCTTCTGAATGAGGCCTGGTGCCATGTCACCAACTGCAAGCCGGAGAGTCTGGCGGAGGGAATTGACCAGAGTCCAGATGGAGCAGACCATCCCGAGAGATCTGGACTACACACCGCAGAAACGTGTGAGGAAGTCCCTATCTACTTCAATGTGTCGCAATGAAAGAAAGGCCAAGATGTCCACCTACGAGAATGAGAGGTTCAACTGTTGAGAGAGGCCAAGTTTAAACTTCAGAGAAAGGTGAAAAAGACGCTACGGAGTCCTGAAAAACTGCTGAGAAGCAGGCCAAATTATCTGAAAATAGGAAAAGGACTATTGGACTTTTGTGGACTTTTGTGAATGATTTTTTTTTTCTCTTAGTATTGTTATTGTTTCCTTGGAAATTAAATGTAATTTTAGTATCTCCGATGTTTTCTGCTGAACATCATGGGCCCAAGGGCTGATGTCACCTGTTCGTCAGAGTTTAGGGATTATCGGCTATGGGGCGGATGTACAGTGGGAAAAAGTTCTGAATGTGCAGGTGAAATGAGTCCCCCACTGCATGGGGAACTGATGAAGATAGCTGAGACCTACAAGCCATTTGGCTTTGACAATTGTAATGCTGAAGGGGGGGGGGAATGGGAAAATATCACCCAAATTACACTGAGGCTTGTCCCCTCCAGCGTTTGCCTTAATGCTATCCACTATGTTTAAGCCCATGTTGTTATTGTTGTATTTCTGGATGAATTGCAAGTGCGATTCAGCCATTGCTTACGTACAATATCCTTGTTGATCCAAGGGTGGAATGTATTACTAATTAAAGATTTATATGGATTTTTGGATCAGCAAAGGATATTGTACTTTATCTGAGCCAACTTGCTCCAGAGATGAGAGATTTTTGCACATCTAGCCTGGGGAGTGTTAAGAGATCAGAGAGGGAGACAGAATTCTTCCCTTGGCCTTTGAACAATTCTCTTGGACAGGATAAGAATTCATCAATTATAATGTAAAAGCTTTGAGATGCTTTTGGGTGTCTCCCTTGACAGAGACCCATTAATGATAACAAAAGAACACTTAGGCCATGGAGGATGTGTCCTTTGAGCATTCTCAGATGTCTGACCATGTCTGGACTGTGTAGGTTTGAGCTTCTAACGCCAAGGGGGGTAATCGGAAGCCTGCCCGGGAAAAACCGAAGCAAGCAAAAAAAGGTGGAGGGGATGGAGAGAGGCTCATGGGTGAGAGCTGGCTGCAACATATAAGTACAGAAAATGTCCAGAACAGGTAGAGCGTAGATCTGCTTGGCCAAGCATGAAGTATCTAGACTGTCATCAGTTCCTCTCGCTGAGCGCTCCCAAGCTGATGTGTAAAGGGCTTATGACAAGTTTGGTGAAGTATATTCTTTGTACATAGCTGCATTTCTCTCATAATTCTTTCAGTATTGTAATTAAGTGTGCATTCTAGTTATCTTTTCTAACTACTCATGTGTAACTAAGAGAATTACTTGTCTTTCTAAATGTTTCCTTACTTTGTTTGTAAATAAACTGCACGTCTTCATTACAAGGTGTTAGCCTTTGTTGAAGTAAGACACCTGGGTCCCTTTTTAATAATGGTTTATGGACCTTTCCTCCAGGAACTTGTCCAAACCTTTTCTAAACCGAGCTACACTAACAGCCTTTACTACATCCTCCGGTAACAAATTCCAGAGTTTGATTACACGTTACGTGAAACAATATATTCTCTTATTAGTCTTAAATAGTTTACCCTATAGCTTCATTGCATGTCCCCTAGTCTTTCTATTTTTTGATAATGTAAACAATCGATCTACGTTTACCCGTTCCACTCCGTTCATTAATTTATAGACCTCTATCATATCTCCCCTCAGCCGTCTCTTTTCCAGGTTAAAGAGTCCTAACCTTTTTAGCCTTTCTTCATAGGGGTTTCCTTCCATCCCCTTTACCATTTTGGTGGCTCTTCTCTGAACCTTTTCTAATAACGCTATATCCTTTTTAAGATACGGCGACCAGAATTGCACCCAATATTCAAGGTGCGGTCACACCATGGAACAATATAGAGGCATTATAATATCCTTTGTTTTATTTTCTATTCCTTTCCTTATGATACCTAGCATTCTATTTGCTCTTTTGGCCACCGCTGCACACTGGGCAGAGGGTTTTAACATGTTATACACAATGATGCCTAAATCTTTTTCTTGGGTGGTGGTTCCTAATGTGGAACCTTGCATCGTGTAACCATAGTTTGGGTTGTTCTTCCCTAGGTGCATAACTTTGCACTTGCCCATGTTAAATTTCATCTGCCATTTTCATGCCCAGTCTTCCAATTTATCAAGATCCTCTTGCAACTTTCCACACTCCTCATGGGTTTTAACAACTTTAAATAGTTTTGTGTCATCTGCAAATGTGATAACCTCACTCATTACTCCCTTTTCCAGGTCATTTATAAATATGTCAAAAAGCAGCAGACCCAGCACAGATCCCTGGGGTACACCACTATTCACCTTTCTCCATTGGGAAAATTGGCCATTTAGCCCTACCCTCTGCTTTCTATCTTTTAACCAGGTCCTGATCCACAATAGCACACTGCCTCCTATCCCATGACTCTTTAGTTTTGCCAAAATTCTCTGATGAGGGACCTTGTCAAAGGTTTTCTAAAAGTCTAAATACACTATATCAACCGACTCACCTTTATCCACCTGTTTATTCACACCTTCAAAAAACATAACAGATTAGTAAGACAAGATCTTCCTTGTCTAAAGTCATGTTGCCTGTCTCCCATTAAGCCATACTTCATTCAACAAAAACAGCTCCAACTTCTCACCTAATCTTAATACCATTCAATCAACAAACCCAAGAGGAGAGAGAGCAAACCTCAGAAAATCATGTGCAGCGCTAATTGCCCACAACGGAGTCAAGCATCTGCCAGACTTAACACATCAACGGTCTGCTCAGATATCTCTTCACCTTGCTTGAAATACAGATGCCAAACAAACTCACATACCATTTCATACCCCTCTTAACACCCTTATGTACAGCAAGTATTGCTTTATACAGCAAAAACTGTTATGAACAGAAAATTAGCATATATATAAGTGTGGGGTATGCAGAGCATTGTTCACCAAGGCTCCCACTACTCAAATGAATCTCGGATATCTCGGAAAGGGAGAGGGGGGTATTGAATTATTGCATAGTGGCATCAAGAAGCGAGATAGCACAACATTGGACAGGGTTGGGGAAACCTCAGAGTGCAGGTTTTATCAGAAGAATGGAGGATCTGTGTTTGATGCATCAATTGACAGGGTTGCGACATGGGAAAGGGGACAAATGTATGGAACAATGGAAGAGTATCTGGAAATGGTTGGGAAAATGGAAAGCAGGAAAGAAGGAGGAAGGGCCAATGTAAAGCTGTTCAGAAAACAAAGGCACTGGTACTGAGCTAATTGGCAAAAGCGTATATGTATATAAGTGATACACACGAGAGAACGGTTGTGAGACAATAAGCATGTGTAATAGAAGGAGATAACTGCGAGGGGGGAAGGGGTGAAGACTAGGCAATAAGCAATGTTGTAATAGAAATTAGGGGAAAACAACCAATATGATGACAGATTGTTACTTAAATATAAATTTACATTGTTGGGCTAAGAAGAAGTTTGTATTATGTATGGAATAAATTTAATAAAAACATTAAATGGGAAAATGGCAGAAGAGTGCAAGGATTGACAGAAGGATCTTGTGAGACTAGGGGATTGGGCATCTAAATGGCAAATATAGATAAGAGGAAAGTGGGGTACGTAGGGAAAAATAATCCCAACTACAGGTACAAAGTGCTGGGTTCTCAATTAGGATCCTCACCCAAGAAAAACATCTCGGAGTTACTGTGGCCAGTACATTGATATTTTCAACCCAATGTGCTAGGGCTACTAAAAATGCAAATACTATGTTAGGGACTCTTCATAGATGAATGGAGAACAAAATGGATACTATCGCTATGCCTCTGAATAGGTTTCTGATGTGACCCCACTCTGGGGCATATTTACTGAAGTGCTTTAATGGGTAGCATGGGGTTTACCATGTACAGCGCTGTGTACGCCTTGTAGCGCTATGCAAAGGATAAGTGGTAGTAGTAAGTGCTGACCTCATCTGAATAGCGGAGATTTTCAGCTGGTACTTCTCCGAACAGCTAAGGGTGTATGAAAAGCAGGCCTAAGATGCTGTGTAGATAAACGCCACTGAAAATCGCCACTGTCTGGAGAAGGTCAGCACTTATTCCTACAGACACAGAAGCTGGATGCTAGGAATTTTGAGCCATTGCTGTTTTGCAGTAAGTGAGCAGATTACTGGAAGATTGCAGAAGTGACGGGGAGAATTGTAGAAATGGGCCTTGGAAAGCTTCTTTACTGCTAGTGATAGAGTGAATTTACCAATAGCTGTCTTTGCCTTTGAACCGCATAGTTGCTTGAGACTCCGACAGTGATGAAGCCAAGCCTGTGAAGAACTATATATTTGGAACTTTAGATTCCTTTGCATTGGCAAAACTAGGGTTAAGACCAGCAGGAACTGTGTGATTCCTTCTCAAGAAGCACCCCCAAGGTTGAGCAAACACTGGAGTTGATAGAAAAGCTGCAGACTATTATTTCCCAATGATATCCATGCAGGCCTAATCTTAAACAAACAATAGCACAAGCTGCTAAATAACTTCAAGTACAAAGAAAGATAAGCAGAGAGATTACAAAGATGAGTAAGACATTCACTGTATTGAAATCAGCTCTGAAGTTTTAGAGACATCCAGGTCTTAAAGAAGCAAGATTAAGGTTACTAAATCTCTGCAATTTCATGGATTATCCACAATTTTGAACTAGTGTCCCTGACTCCACAGACTGCAGCCATCTCCTATCCCCAGTTCATATTGGAAACAGATGCACAGAGGGAGTGAGGCTTAAAGCTGGGATAAGTGTACGGAGGATCCTTACAGTGGCAGTGTCTCCAAATGGGCTAATTTTGGCATACCCTGAGAGTGCTAAATCTCACTCCTAATCCACTGTATGGGGAGTATGATCTCAGTCAATGTTCCCACTAAACAGAGTAGAGTTGTGCGGGAGTCCTCTTTTGGTATTCCCACCGGAGGGGAATAATACAATGCTATCATTCTTATAATCACAAGTCACAGGCAGTTCCCAAGGATTGGCAAGTCCGGACCTGCCTGTGCCTTGTGTGTTTAACAGATTTGTGGAGAGTGAGAAGGAAAAAGCAGAATTGCTAAATAGATACTTCTGTTCTGTATTCACAAAAGAAAATCCTGGTGAAGGGCCATGACTGACAAAGGTAATAAGGGGAATGGAATAGATGACACTCCAGTCACAGAAGAAGATGTTTGTGTGAACCTTGCAAAACTGAAAGTGGACAAGGCCATGTGACCAGATCAGATACATTCCAGGATATTGAAGGAGTCTGGGGGCTTTTGTCAGGACCTTTAGAAAATGTGTTTAATAGATCCTTGGAAACCGGAGAGGTACCACAGGATTGGAGAAGGGCCGATATGGTCTTTTTTCACAAATGTGGCAGTAAAAAAGAGGTGACAAACTACAGGCTGTAAGCCTTACCTCGGTGGTGGGCAAAGTAATGGAGATGCTACTGAAAGAAAGGATAGCAATTTTTCTAGAATCCAATAGGCTACAAGATCCATATGAAGATTTGACTTGTTCAAGCCATAGTATTTTCAAAAATGTCACATGGATATGAAAGTTGGACAGTGAAAAAGATAGACAGGAAGAAAATCAATGTCTTTGAATTATGGTGCTGGTGACGAATACTGTGTATACCATGGACTGCCTGAAAAACAAACAAGTCAGTACTAGAGGAGACCAAACCTAAGCTCCTTAGAAGTTCAGATGACTTTGACTTTCATACTTTGGACACATCATATGAAGACAGAGATCGTTAGAAAAAGACATACTTGGCAAGGTAGAAGGTCAACACAAGAAGGCCAGCAATGAGATGGATCAATACAATAACAGTAGCTATGAGTACCACTCTATGAACAATGAGCCGCCTGACTGAAACATAGAAACATAGAAATATGACGACAGAAAAAGACCACATGGCCTATCTAGTCTGTCCTTCCATATCAACAACTACAACAGTCCCCTTTTTACCTTTAGAGATCCTCTGTTTTTGTCCCATGCTTTTTTTAGTTCAGTTTACTGTCCTCATCTCTACCATCTCCACTGGGAGACTATTCCACAGATCCACCACTCTTTCCGTAAAGAAATATTTCCACAAGTCACTCCTGAATCTATCCCCCTTCACCCTCTTCCCATGTCCCCTCGTAGCAGAACTTGCTTTCAATTGAAAGAGGCTCTCCCCCTGAACATTTATGCCATGGAGGTATTTAAACATCTCAATCATATCACCTCTATCCCGCCTTTCCTCTAAGGTGTACATATTAAGATCCTTAAGTCTGTCCTCATATGCTTTGTAATGAAGACCACTAACCATTTTAGTAGCCACCCTCTGCACTGACTCCATCCTGTTCACATCCTTATGAAAGTGCGGTCTCCAGAATTGCACACTATACCCCAAATGAGGTTGCACCTAAGACTTATACAGAGGCACTATCATCTCCTGTTTTCTGCTAGCCATTCCTCTCCGTATGCACCCAAGCATCCTTCTAGCTTTTGCCGTCGCCTTTTCTACCTGTTTAGCTACTTTAAGATCATCAGACACAAACACGCTCCCTTGGACCAAAGACAATTTAGGACAACTATCCAGAGGGTTGCTATGAGTCAACACCGACTCAATGGCACTTAATAACAACAACAAGATGCAAGGCAACATGGCTTTACCAAGGGAAAATGGAATTTGAAAGGAAATGCCTTTGGAATGTTTTTTTCCACCAGATCCTAGAGTCCTGGAGCCAGATAGTGTACTGTTGAGATCATGTGGCCCAGAATTCTCAACATGCTTCAGGTCGATATCTACTGACTCTTTTGAATTTCTTCCATGACAAACACAAGATCAGTGACCCTTTCTTGTGAAAGACAGGCTTTTGCCTGAGTCATGTCTAACAAAGCTCCTATGAAGTCCAATTGAGTTGACCAGCTTAAAATTGACATGGAATAATTTATGACAAATCCTAGCAACACCAACACCTCAATGGTAGTGTTCACGGGTTCTTGAGTTCTATCCTAAGATGTGTTTTTGACCAGCCATTCATCCAGATAGGGAAACATGCACTCCCAGTCTGCATAGATACACTATGACTATGGTAAGGCACTCTATGAAGACCAGTGTAGCTGATGCAAGGCCAAATGGAAGTGCATAGTAATATAAGTGATTTTTCCCTATTACTAATCTGAGATACTTCCTGTGACTGTGATGTATCTGAATATAGTGTGATGAAGAAGATGCTAGTGAGCCTATGGAGATAGGAAAAACTAGTGAATGTACCTTTAAAGAATGTGACAGGTCTGAAAAACACACACTGCAAAGTGCAGCTAGAGGGAGTAAGCACAGAGAGTCGGAAGTTAGGTTGCCACACCCAAGCTATCCTGACCTAGTTACAAACTCAGGGGATGATCACACACACTGTGGGGAGTGAGAGAGACCCTGACAGAGAAGCAGCTTTATAAGCCTTGCTTAGAAGGAGAGAAAAGGAAGAAGAGGGAGAAGGCGACGAAGCAGCTCCAAGAAAGGCAGCTGGAGTGGCTGTCGTTGCGGGATAAGAGAAAGTTCCAAAGAGGCCAGCAGTTCCAAGGTGGAGAGCTCCAAGGAGAAGCCGTCAGGAGAGGTACCAGGAAAGCACAGCTCAGGGAGAGAGAGCATAAAAGTCTTCCCACGTCTATGCCGGACTGGAAGTCTCAAGGTGTTCAGAGGTGGGTGCCCAGGGCTCAAGCTAGGAGGCAGAAGAACCCAGCCTGGAACAGGGAGCCATCGATTAACACCAGAGAGGAACTCAAGCAAGGAGGCCAGGAACTGTTTAACCGCAGCTGGAGAGAGGTTTGTGAACCTAGCCAGAAAGTGATAGCTCAAACCCCAGATACCTGTCGTCCATACCAGGCAGACCACTGCTGGAGGGAATTACAGAGATCCCCAGAGAAAGTGTATCCGGGGAGACACGGGGAAAGCTCAGAGCAAGTTGATGTTTCTTCAGAGCAGGAAGAAGTGCAGATAGATCCTAGCAAACAGGATTCCTTGCTGCCTGAGTTTCCCATGGATTGCACATTATGTTTGGCTGGAAGCATGTAGTCCTTAAATGAAGAATAGCTTTCAGGATGTGTGCTTTTGAGTAACAGAGTAAAGAAGCCTGACCTTGTTGAAGGTAAGAGCTTGTTTAACCAAACGAATATTGCCTAGCACCTGTGCTTGGTGTTACTAAAGAATGAAAGGATAAAAGAGAACATTTTTACTAAGCTGAATGAAGAAGCTTGTGTTTTGTTTTATCTGCTATGTTTTGCATTAAAAAGCCTGCACAGAAGTAATGACTATGAAACACATTCAACCTGAGTTTTTGTAAATATCTTTGGAAATACTAACTGGAGAGAATATCCTGATGCTTTATATTGAACCTTGTGACATTGGGGAAATAAACCTTTATCATTCACCTTCATACTGGTTTGTCACGGCTATACTTTTAAAAGGGAAACTACAACTCCCAACATGCCTCAGTGCTGAAGATAGTTTTCAACCCGTTTATGAAGGACATAATGTCCACCCTAGCTCTATAGGCACGAGGCCGGGGGCTGTGGTATGACAATAGGTGTAGGGGTCCTTTAAGTCCAGAGAATATAACCAGTATCCTTTTTGGAGAAGTAATGAAGGCATGCAGAGTAATCAGTTTTTCTCTTATGAGGTGCTTGTTCAGAATCCTTACATCTAGGATGGGATATTGACAGCTTGTCTAAGATTCTCTTGGTTGGCAATTTGGTAGAATGTCCAAAAGATGAAGATGGTATCCTAGCTGGACAATTTTTAGTACCCGAAGATCAGAGATTATAAGAAGCTAGTGATGTGCATAATATCCTAGCCTTCCTCCTGGACCACACCTAGTTTTGGCTGAGGAGCCAAATGGGATTTCTGGGCTCTGTGCTGGCAAGGAAAAGCAAAATACCTATGTAGTTTAAGGAGGTGTGTGAAAGAGGTGCATATGTAAACCTTTGAGAATACCAGGGCCTCCTTTGCTTTCCATTCTGATACTTCCTAGAGGATGAGGAGGTCAAGTTGAAAGTGGGCCTGGAGAAGGTTTTACATCAAGTGCGTCACTATGCTGCTCAATTAGCATTGCAGTCTCTTGCACCTTATCTTCAAAGAGACCCTCTCCATGGTATAGCTCATCAGAGAGCTTCTGCTGAAGATCATATTTTATGTCTGCAGCCCAGAGCCATGAGATTTTTGGGCACAGTACTTATTGAGGAGGCACTCAATGCTGTATCAAAAATATCATATGTCGTTCAAACCATATATTTTACACATTCCTTTTTTTGCCCACTAAAAACTGGAGTTGCTAGGCTTTTTCTTAGGGGAGAGTGTCATCCAACTTTTGTATCTGATGCTCAGTGTTCCTCAAATGCATGCCCATGATGAGCTGGAAAATGCTATATGACAGGTGAGCATAGTATTCTGAAAGAACTTCCTTCCAAAAGACTCCAATGCCCAGGCCTCTCTTTCAGGGGCTACTGAAGAGTATCTCTTGGACCTTTTGGCTCGTTACAGAGCAGATTTGACCACAGTAGCCTGGAAGCCAGAGAGACCAGGGTTCAAATCCCACTGCATCTCCTTGTGACCCTGACTCGTACAAACTTAGATTGCAAGCTTTCCAGGGACAGGGAAATACCTATTGTATCTGAACGTAATTTGCCTTGCCTTTCAATGGACCTTTGCTTCTACTCTGACATTTGGAGTTAGAGCTCTTATAGG
Organism: Ichthyophis bannanicus; assembly: GCA_033557465.1. Classification (NCBI taxonomy): domain Eukaryota; kingdom Metazoa; phylum Chordata; class Amphibia; order Gymnophiona; family Ichthyophiidae; genus Ichthyophis; species Ichthyophis bannanicus. Next base: position 39,820,787 of record CM066043.1, read on the forward strand.
AGAAAGTCCAAGGACTAGAAAATACCAAGAAACTGTTATTTGAAGCTAACATTATACTGTTTGCTGGAAAGTGATATAGTATGGCTTGAATATTTTTATATTAAATCCTGATTTTTCTTGAGCAAACTTTGCTTGGTTCAAAACCAATTTTCTTCCCTCATTTGATAGTGAAGAGAGTGACAGAATGGATAATGAACATAACATAAGAAAATGGAGTGGAGGAATAGCCTAATGGTTAGACCACTGGCTTAGAAACCAAGCAATCAAGGTTGGATTTCCACTAGCACACCTTAGCTAAACCACTTAACCCTCCATTGCCTCAAAAAATCCAAGTTATGAATGTCCCTATTTAATGTATAGAAACATAGAAAAATGATGACAGAAGAAGACCACATGGCCTATCTAGTCTGTCCTTCCATAACTACAACAGTCCCCTTTTTTCCTTTAGAGATCCTCTGTGTTTGTCCCAGGCTTTTTTGAATTCAGATAATGTCCTTATCTCTACCACCTCCACTGGGAGACTATTCCATGGATCCACCACTCCCTCCATAAAGAAATATTTCCACATATCACTCCTGAATCTATCTCCCCTTTCACCCTCATCCCATGTCCCCTCGTAGCAGAACTTGCTTTCAAATCGAAAGAGGCTCTCCCCCTGTGCATTTATGCCACAGAGGTATTTAAACATCTCAATCATATCACCTCTATCCCGCCTTTCCTCTAAGGTGTACATATTAAAATCCTTAAGTCTGTCCTCATATGCTTTATAATGAAGACCACTAACCATTTTAGTAGCCACCCTCTGTACTGACTCCATCCTGTTAATATCCTTTTGAAGCTGTGGTCTCCAGAATTGCACACAATTCTCCAAATGAGGTCACACCAGAGACTTATATAGAGGCACTATCACCTCCTTTTTTCTGCTAGTCATTAGAACATAAGAACATAAGATATGCCATACCGGGTCAGACCAAGGTCCATCAAGCCCAATATCCTGTTTCCAACAGTGACCAATCTAGGTCATACCTAGCAGTTTCCCCAAAATACACAGGTTCTACAATGCTTGTATTGGGTCAAGCAGTGATATCCTGGGCCCCTTTTTAATAATGGTTTATGGACCTTTCCTCCAGGAACTTGTCCAAACCTTCTTTAAACCCAGCTACACTATCAGTCTTTACTACATCCTCCGGTAACAAATTCCAGAGTTTGATTACACGTTGAGTGATAAAATATTTTCTCTTATTTGTCTTAAATAGTTTACCCTGTAGCTTCATTACATATCCCCTAGTCTTTCTATATTCTGATAACGTAAACAATCGATCTACGTTTACCTGTTCCACTCCGTTCATTAATTTATAGACTTCTATCATATCTCCCCTTAGCCTTCTCTTTTCCAGCTTGAAGAGCCCTAACCTTTTTAGCCTTTCTTCATAGGAGTATCCTTCCATCCCCTTCACCATTTTGGTGGCTCTTCTCTGAACCTTTTCTAATAACGCTATATCCTTTTTAAGATACGGTGAACAGAAGTGCACACAATATTCAACGTGCGGTCACACCATGAAACGATACAGAGGCATTATAATATCCTTTGTTTTATTTTCCATTCCTTTCCTTATGATACCTAGCATTCTATTTGCTCTCTTGGCTGCTGCTGTACACTGGACAGAGGGTTTTAACATGTTGTTCACAATGACGCCTAAATCTTATTCCTGGGTGGTGGTTCCCGATGTGGAACCTTGCATTGTGTAACCATAGTTTGGGTTTTTCATCCCTAGGTGCATAACTTTGCACTTGTTCACATTAAATTTCATCTGCCATTTTAATGCCCAGTCTTCCAATTTATCAAGATCCTCTTGCAATTTTCCACAATCCTCTTGTGTTTTACCAACTTTAAATAGTTTTGTGTCATCTGCAAATTTGATAACCTCACTCGTTATTCCCTTTTCCAGGTCATTTATGAATATGTCAAAAAGCAGCGGACCCAGCACAGATCCCTTTGGTACACCACTATTCACCTTTCTCCATTAGGAAAATTGGCCACTTAGCTCTACCCTCTCCGTATGCACCCAAGCATCCTTCTAGGTTTTGCTGTCACCTTTTCTACCTGTTTAGCTATATTAAGATCATCAGACACAACCACGCCTAGGTTAGTGGACAAAAGTACTTCACCCCCTATACTATATTGCTCCCTTGGATTGCTGCAGCCCAAATGCATGATCTTGCATTTTTTAACATTCAATCCTAGCTGCCAAATCATAGACCATTCTTCAAGCTTAGCCAGATCCCTGGGGCACACCACTGGTAACTTCCTTCTCTTCAGAGTGAGCTTCATTTATCTGTATTCTTTGTCGCCTCCCATTCAACCAATTTCTAACCCAAGCAGTAACTTTAGGGTCCATCCCTAGGGTGCGAAGTTTGTTTATAAGTCGCCTGTGAGGAACAGTGTCAAAGGCTTTACTGAAATCTAAATACACCACTTCTAGGGCTCTCCCTCGGTCCAACCTGGTCACCCAGTCAAAGAAATCAATCCGATTTGTCTGACAAGACATGCCTCTGGTGAATCCATGCTGCCTTGGATCCTGTAATCCACTGGACTCCAGAAACCCCACTATTTTCTCTTTCAGCAGCGTTTTCAATTTACTCACCACCGAAGTTAAACTAACCGGCCTGTAGTTTTCAACCACATCCTTACTTCCGCTTTTGTGTAAAGGCACCACATGAGCCTCTCTCCATTCCTTTGGCACCACTCCCGACTCCAACGAGGCATTGAAAAGGTCAGTCAGTGGAGCTGCTAGAACGTCCCCAGGTTCCCTCAGTATTCTTGGATGTATCCCATCTGGTCCCATTCCTTTGTCTACTTTTAAGTTTAGCTAGTTTCTCCGAACAGTCTTCTGAAAATTGTTCAAGATGCCCCTCGCTTCTGTTACTGTTTGTGGGTGTTTTCTGAGGTCCTGTTCCTGGTTCTTCATCTGTGAACACAGAACAGAAATATTTGTTAAGCAATTCTGCTTTATCCTTATCAGCTTCTACATATTCCGCCCCTTCACCCTTGATTGCGACAATACCATTTTTGCCCTTTCTCTTCTCACTAACATATCTGAAAAATGTGTTATCCCCCCATTTTATTGCAGTGGCTATTTCCTCCTCTTTTTTTGTATCTTTGCTTTCATGACTACTTTGCTAGCTTCTCTAAGTTTTTCCAAATATAGATGCCTGTTTTCCTCTCTCTGTGATCTCTTGTATTTCATGCAGGCCTCCCTTTTTCTCTTCGCCTTTTCAGCTACTTCTTTTGAAAGCCAGAAACTGTCTCCTTTTCCTTTTACCTTTATTTACCATTTTAACAAAAAGGTTGGTTGCCCTTAAAACATCTCCATTCCATTTTGCGCACTGTTTTTCTACATCCCCCAGCTGTTCCCATTCTTCTAACGACTCCCTGAGGTATTGGCCCATCTTGGCAAAGTTAGTTTTCCTAAAGTCTAAGACCCTCGCTTTTGAATAGATTCTAACAGCCCTAGTTCTAATACTGAAACACACCATCTGGTGATCACTGGATGAAAAATGATCTCCCACTATACCATCAGAAACACTTTCACCATTGGTAAGCACCAAGTCCATTATGGCCCCTTCACGTGTGGGGTATGTTACCAATTGCCTGAATAGTTCTCCCTGTAGAGAATCCAGGATCTCCTTACTTCTAGATGATACTGCAGCAGGAATGTGCCAATCAACATCTGGCATATTGAAATCCCCTATCCGTAGCACTTCCCCATTTCTAGCAATGCTGCGTATGTTTTCAATTAACTCTATCCACCTCTTCCTCTTGTGAGAGAGGTCTGTATATCCCGCCAATGCAAATAGATTTCTCTTTCCCTCTTTCTAGTCTAACCCACAGTGCCTTCTCTCTCCCTTTTAAGCTCTGTAATTCCAAAGCTTTAATATTTTTTACATATAGTGCCACTCCTCCACCCCTTCTTCCTACCCTGTCTTTTCTGAATAAAGTATAGCCTGGTATAGTTACATCCCAGTCATGTTTTTTTGTGAACCATGTTTTTGTAACTGCCACTAAATCCAAGTCAGCCACTCCCACCAAAGCTTCAACATCAGGGATCTTATTTCCCATGCTACGGCCATTTATACACACTGCTTTCCATATGTTACCCCTTTTACCCATTTCCATAAAGGTATTTAATGTTTCACTTACCTGGGGGCTTTCTTCACCCATCCCCAACGGATCTAGTTTAAAGCCCTCTTCAGTAGATTAGCCAGTCTACTACTGAAGACGCGTCAACCTTTCTCGGACAGATGGATGCCATCTCTGCTCTACAACCCTTAGAACAGCATCCCATGGTCCAGGAAACCAAAACGCTCTTGATGAGACCATCAACACAGTCATGCATTCGTCTCTAGGATGCGAGCTTCTCTGTCTTGGCCTTTACCCTCAACAGGGAGGATTGAAGAGAACACCACCTGCGCCCCTATCTGCTTTACCCTCTGTCCCAGAGCCGTGAAATCATTTTAATGGTGAGTACGATCTCAGTCTCATATTTACTGTTAATGCTTACCATAGTACACTTTACTTAGGGTCATATCCCAATGCTTTTCCGTACAGCCATGTTGTAATGTTTGCAAAGTTTCCAATGGATGACACAGGACACTTTATTGTGTCTTCTTGTATCAAGATTTTCTACCCTCAGAACTTTGCAGCCATCTATGAGATGAGTAACCATTCCCAGCTCTTCCCTACAGAATCTACCTGTCAGTTTTCCCATATTTTCTGTACTCGCTATGAACCTTCTTGTCCATAATCCACTCTACTGAACGTCTACTATCAATCTATCATCCTTAGATTTCAGTTCATCCCTCCTTAACCACTCATTTTGTCCAGTTTTGATCGACAAATGGCTCCTGCAGTAACACTTTAGTATTTCCCAATATATTTGGGCTTTTGCCACTTGTTTTTCCTAGCTGAAGAGCTTTTTCCTCTTCTTTTGCAAATTCTGTTCCTTCCTTCCCTGTGGGTACTGGCAGATTGTCATCTATACAGGATGCGTTGCCGTGTGAGTGGTGTTTCTTTATTGAAAAACTTGTGTAATGATTACAAAGTAATCAATAAGGCAAAGATAAATAAATATCTTTTGGGTTTTGTTTCTTTGATTTAAAAGTAATACCAAAAGTCCACATCATTGGGGAGGTAAGAGAGATAAAAAATAAGATAATATACAAAGGAAATTCAAATGGGGAGATTATTCCCAGACTTACGTAGACCAAAAACACACTTTCCAATTGCCATCCTGAATATACATAACAAGAAAGATGAATTAGACAGAATGTTTGTTCTCTTTCCTGCCAGCAATAAAAGCAGATAACGGAACCGTATCTTACCTTTTCTTGGTAGTTTAACAATACACCTACAGAGATGTCGCAAGAGGAAAGCGGAACCTACTTCATGCACCTGAGATTAACATCAAGACATTCTGGGCCACAAGGGCATGATTAGAAAATGCTTACACTGCCGGCATTGATATCCTGGTAGAGCGATCTTCAGGGCCAGGGACGAGCGGAGCAACAGAAGCTTGTGCTGCAGCTCCACAGATTGCTCTACCATGACATCAGTGCCAATGGTGCAAGCGTGTTCTAAACGCATCCTTGTGGCCCAGAATGTCTTGATGCTAATCTCACATGCAATGCGAGATTAGTATCAAGACATCTGGATGGCAAGGACACAATTAAAACATGCTTGCACTGTCGGCATTGAAGTCCCAGTAGAGCGATCTGCAGAGACATGGCATAAGCTTCTGATGCTCTAGAATTAAAGCTGCCAACTGGCTAGTTTTCAACTGGTCTGACTGGTTTTTAATGGCCAGGCCGGCTGCCAGCAGAGAACTAAAACCAGCAGTTGAAAAGCTGTTTGTTTTTTGTTCTGGCGGGACTCTCACTTTGTCCCTCCACAGCCTCACCCTTTCTTCCGATCCAGCCGCCTCTTTGATGGCAATAATAATAAAAAACAGAACAAGTGCGCAGCTGCTGCGTCGCCCTCCGACCTGCTGCTGTGTCCTGCTTCATCTAGCATACTTTTGGGGGCAGGACGCAGCAGCAGAGCACAGGCTGGAAGGCTCCGCAGTGGCTGCACACCTGTTATTGCTATCCAGCCACGGCTCTGTAAAATGCAGGAGCTGTGGCTGGATCGGAGTAGGAGAGGCTGAGGGTGAGTTTTTGTTTAATTATTGGAGTGGAGAAGTAGCCTGGTGGTTAGAACACTGGCTTGGTAATCAAGCAACCAGAGTTCAATTCCCACTAGCACTCCTTGTTGCCTTGAGCAAGTCACTTAACCCTCCATTGCCTTGGAAGAAAGGCCTGGCAATCTACTTCTGGTGACACTGCCAAGAAATCCCAGGAGCTTCTGGGTTGCCAGGAGTGACTCAAAGGCACGCTATTGCAGTTACAGCTCTGTAAGAGGCAGGAGCTGCAGCTGGATCAGAAACAGAGAGGGTGAATTTTTTAAAAATTGTTATTGCTTTCACAGCCGTGGCTCTGTAAGATGTAGGATCTGCAGCTGGACTGGAGGAGAGGGGTTTTGTTTTTTTTTTGTTTTTTTATTATTTCTATCGCAGCCATGACTGCTGAATGTGGGGGTAGGGAAAAGAGGAAGAGATGCTGGATGGGAAGTAGAGAATAGAGATGGAGAGGTGCTGGATCATGGAGGGAGAGGGGGAATCTACCCATGGAGGGAGAGGGGGAATCTACCCATGGAGGGAGAGGGGGAATCTACCCATTTCACAATCACACAGTGTCCTGCCACAATGGGTTCCCCCTTCACCACCATAATCGGATGTTACATCATCCTTGCTAGTTGGTTCTCCTGCTCTCTTACCTTAACCCCTCCTTCCAACCAGATTCCAATATTACAAAGCCATGGAAGAAGATGGTCTGGTGCATCCCGTCACAATGTAAATTGGGATACCCGCGCACGTCACCCGCATCTGCTACACATTGCGCTCCAGCACTCTGTGCAATCCAAGAAGGTGGAAAACTCCTACCCTCATAACCTAAAATGTGCCCTCATTAATGCCCGTTCTATCCGAAAGAAGTGGCCAGCTGTCATCGACTTGATTTCCCTCCACGACCTTGATATACTCTTAGTCACTGAGACATGGCTATCCGATGAGGACAACGTCATACTCAACCAACTCCTCCCTCCGAACTTCACAGCTCACACAAGTCATAGACGAGACAAAAGAGGAGGAGGGTGCTCATCATCACCAGAACAGATCTCCACTTCCAGACGGTTGACGCCACCAACGCTAATCACCTTGAAACCGTCACCATATCCAACAAACGCTGCTCAATCAACCTGCTCTACAGAGCACCTTCAGCTTCTCCGGATGATCTTGCTGCAATAATTGACCTCGCCTCCAACACGCATAACCCAAACATCCCAAACTGGATCCTAGGTGATTTCAACCTGCCAACACTGCAGGACAATCAAGTGTTATCCTTCCTTGATGCCCTTACAAATCTCGGCTTCAAACAATTAGTGAAGGAACCTACCCATACTAAGGGAAATATTCTGGACCTAGTATTCGCCCCTCAGATATCTCTTAACACATCACATGACCCGATAACGTCCATAACTCCTGTTCCATGGTCAGATCACAAACTGATCATCCTCCAGATCCCTTCGCACAAAACTGATTCAAAGTTCAATAAGATACCAAGCAACACTACAAGACTTCACTCCAGATGTTTCAAGCCTTTCAACAGAGACCTTATCCTCATGGAAACGCAACAACTCATTAGCGAAACCACCATGAACCTTGACGACCTGATTACTCACTGGAACAAGTGCCTTAGTGCAATCGCCCTACGCACACCAACTAACAAGCCCCCAAGGAAAGAATGAACGCTCCATGGTACACAGCCGATCTTAGAGCCTCTCTTACCCAATTACGGAAACTCGAGAAACGCTGGCGCCGATCCCACTCTTCAATTGACCAGACTGCATACAACTGTCATCTGGCTGATCACCGCAAGGCAACCACTGATGCAATGAAACAATACTACTCAGAGACCTTAAAGAGATCACTTAATAAACCCCATGATCTTTTTGACCTAGTCAAGACTCTATCAAAGGAACCAACCCCCGGACCGCAATTTGAGATTCACCCACAAGATTTTGCTAACTATGCACAATCCAAGATATGCCGGATTATCAACATCTCGACTACAACCACCACCCCTGAACGAGACGGCCCCACAGCTCTAACCATATTCTCTATCCCTACCAAAAAAGGAATTGAAGACACGATTATGGCCCTTAACACCACCACATCTCAGTCTGACCCATGCCCAGCCTTCTGGATTAAGGAGCTCCGCAGCCACTTCAGCCCAATACTATCCAATATAATGAACCTCTCCTTCACAACAGGTTCCTTCCCCTCCGCTCTTAAGCACACCTCTATCAGACCTCTTTTGAAAAACTGCAAACTCGACCCCCAAAAAGTGGATTCATATAGACCTATATCCAGTATTCCGTTACTTGCGAAGATCATCGAAAAAGAGGTACAACGACAACTACAAGATCACGTCGACATTGCCTCACCATTAGACCCCTGCCAACATGGTTTTAGGGAATCCCACGGAGTGGAAACCCTTCTTACCACCCTCTTCTGCAGGATAATCACTGGCATTGATGACATCCGTCAAGGATTTGCTCTCATCTTTCTGGACATCGCTGCAGCTTTTGACTCAGTAAGTCATGAGCTTCTCTTAGGTCGACTATTTGAGAAAGGAATTACTGGTAGAGCGCTTGATTGGTGCAGATCTTACCTGTCTGGAAGATGGCAGCATGTGCGTTCTGGAGGGATGACATCAGAACCTTTCCACCAAAGCCAGGGAGTCCCACAAGGTTCTTCCCTTTCGGCCCTCTTGTTTAACATTTACATGCAGCCAATTTGCAAGATCATCCGATCCTTCAATGTCGACTGCATGTTATACGCTGATGATGTCCTGCTGTACATACCCTTCTCTACGGAACATCTGGACCTCTCTCCACTGACGAGTTGCTTCAACGCAATATCTGACTGGCTTCTCTCCCAAAACCTCCGAATACAACATAAGAAAACAGAAGTACTCTTCATTACTAGGAACACTAACTTCACACCACCACAATTCCTTAAAGTAAAGAAGCAGAGCTACAAACTAAACCATCAATACGCTACCTGGGAGTCACCTTGGATCAGCGCCTAGACATGAAAGCCCACATAGGGAACACAGTCAGAGCAGTATACTACAAAATCCGCTCACTTCGGCATTTACGATCTATGCTGGAACCAAATGACTTCAGGACTATATACCAGGCATTGATCATACCTCATTTTGATTACGCCAATGCCATCCTTCAAGGCCTGCCCCTATCCACCCTACACCCGCTGCAGCTCGCCATGAACGCTGCAGCAAGGGTCATCCATGGAGCCCCCAGAAGCGACCACGTGACACCTCTGTTGATACAATTACATTGGCTACCTATCCAGGCTAGAATCGTTTTTAAGACTCTGTTACTCACTTTTAAAGCTATTAACAAGCTCTCCCCTGAATCAATAATGGCCCTCATCCATACCATATCTCCTAATAGAGCAAGGAGATCCACAGCTACAAACACCCTAAAAGTCCCGAAAGCATTAACAGTTTGCACTTCATCTACAGCCAACAGGGCGTTTAGTATCAGCGCACCAAGATGCTGGAACGCATTACCTCCAGATATCCGGGCTATTAAGGGCCTTACGCAGTTTAGGAAAGCCCTCAAGTACCATCTTTTCAATAAGTACCTCATAGAACCCAACCTCACCCACCGAGACAGAGATGCAACCCACTAAGCAAATATATGGTTTCCCAACAACATGCCAAGAAAGATTCTCTAACCCTTAGTGGTGCATTTGTTTCTATAGAATTCATGATCATACAACCTTATGTAGCAATATTTGTAAATAGTTTACAAGCTTATGTAGCAAGTTTTTGTAAATAGTTTACCCCTGTTATCTAAGTTACTTGCCCTGTTATCTGTAAACTCATACATGTTAACTGTACTGAGCGTTTCTGTTCCATGTAAACCGCGCTGATGCTGAATAGTGCGGTATATAAGAGAATGTAAATAAATAAATAAATAAATATAAGGAGATGGTGGGAATATACAGGATAAGGGGTGGAGGATTAAAGTTGGTAGTGGCAGATGGTAGGTTAGGAAAAGGGGGAATCATGTTAGAAGGGTCTGATGCTTGGGAATTACACAGTTAGGATTGCCAAGCGACCGGTTTTAGGGGCTGGAGGCCGGCGACTGGCAAGACTGTAAAATCGTCCAATGAAGGGTCAGTTTTCTACCAACCACCGACCTCTGCTCAGCTCACTCCCCTCCTCCTCGTGCTGTCTGCCCATCCTGCCCTTGCTTCGCTGCCGCTTTTCCTGTTCCGTTGGCATTGATGGTGGCACCAGCAGATCTTCAATTTTAAAAAAACAAAAAAGAAGGTGGGTCTTTGCAACTCCATGCTTGCAAAGCTGATCTGATCCTTCCCTCCTCTGATGTATGCTCACATCAGAGGGGGTGGGACCAGACCCTCCATCCATGGACAGAGTCGCAAAGACCCATTGTTTTTTTTTACTTGGTGATCTGCTGCCATCACCAACAGAACAGGAAAAGCGGCCGCGGGCAAGGACAGACAGCATGGGAAAGCTGGGCCTGGGATGGGGGTGGGGAAAAGATGCTGGACATCGGGGTACAGGGACAGAAGGGGATGCTGGGCATTGGGGGATGGGGCAGAAGGAGTATGCTGGACATGGCAGTAGAGGTACACATGAGGAGATGCTGGACATGGGGGAATAGGTACAGAGTGGGAATACTGGACCTCAGAGGAGGAACATGAGGGATAGGGACACAGAGAGAAGATGGTGGGCATGGAGGAAGGGAAGCATCATGGGGAAGGGGGTTGATACTGGACATGGGGGAGAGAGGGGAAGAGTTAGTGAAAGACTAGGAAATAATTATGCAAGCTTCCTTGTTGGAAACTCAAACTGAAGTTACCGTTTTGGAGGGTAAAGCTGAAGTCGCTCTTAGGAACTCTGTGATTGTACAAGCTAGATTGGAATTTTTGGAAAATTCGGCTTGTGCTGCTAACATTAGGGTTATAAATTTTCCTTGGGTCTCGATTACTTCAGGAAGCGACATGTTTAAGGTATACCTCATTGAGGTAATTTCTGTCCCCACTGAATCTTTTCCTCCAATTGTTCGAAGGTATTATTTACCATCGGAGGAAGGTACCCTCTTCTACAGTTATTGGGACACAACAAATGGATGTTTTAAATATCTCAGAGTTCCTGGAGTCATCTCGCGAAGAACCTGTAATACCAGCTACTTTGCTAGTAACCTTGGCGTTGGCTTTGGATAAAAAATGGTTGTTGAAATTGTACTTTAGAAAACAGAATTTACATTTTTGTGGATTTACAGTTCGAATATATCTGAACTTAGCCAAAGAAACACAGAAATGCCGTGGAGAACCTTTGCTCCTTCAGCCAGGAGGTCAGCAGTTGGGAGGGCTCGTTTTTCTTAAACATCCATGTAAGTGTTTGATTAAATATCAGTCTGTTTCTTATATTTTTTATGAGCCCTCCCAGCTGCTGACCTTCTTGAATGCTTGTCACCTTGAAGCCTCCATAAATTCTCCTGAGGGTTTGTGAGATTTATGTGATATGCTGGTTGTTAACTCAGCATATTTCTTGCATTTTAGGGAAAGTTTATTTCTCTTCTGTTTGTGGGCTACGGTGAGCAACTGCTTGTTTGTTTTTCTGCTTTGTATTATGTGATTTTTCTTATTTTGCTTGTAATTTGTTATTTTTATGAACAAGGATGTGTTCTTGGAATTATTGTATAATTGCATAAATATAAAACTTAAAAAGTTGGCAACCCTAATTAGAATAAAGGACTGTCTTCATTCCCTCATCCAATAGACAGTGCAGCAGCCAGTCCTGGACCCCTGCTAGCTGGGAAGGAGGGAGGTGAAACATGCAGCTGTCATCAGCAGTTCTCTGACTGCAAGAGAAGCACTGCCCCCCCCCCCCCACCTCTTTACCACTCCCTCAGAAGCCATCAACCTAGGCGACCACCTAGATTGCCTGATAATTGGGTTGGCCCTGCCTGTGGGTCACCTCAGACTTGGGGGCATGGATGTTCTTTGGGGGGGGGGGGCAAATGACAAAAGGCTGAGGTCATTGAGGGGAGGCACCAGGTTTGCAAGTCACACAGGGCAGTTATGGCTTGGTATGACCCTGGTCATGGGGGATACAACTGTTCTAGTCCCTCTCACCAGGCACCTCCAGAAGCTACTAGGCTCTCAGGTCAATCTCTCTCTGTCCCCGGGAGGGGTGGTGTTTCAATGATCTTGATTGTTGAGTTGGATTATCAAAATCTTGGGGAAGGGGGATCATAAGGTTGAAGGTTTTTCTAGAGCACCTAGTATCCTTGCACTGGCCCTGTGTAATTCCCTCCTTTTTCAACTTAACTTTTGGGGCCCATAAGTTAGAATGGATGGCTCATCCAAATATTAGTGGTGCTTATCTTTAACCCAGTTGAGTAGCAGACTGTCTAAGGGGATAGTGAGGCTGCGCAAGACCCCATGGCATCAGGTTCGGTCAGTGGTTCTCGAACTCCATCTGCATGTGGGTTAGCATGGCCTGTGCATCTAGACGGGACTGGAAGAGTTCAAGGAAAGAGAATTAGCAGGTAAGTCTTCATTCTTTGATACTGCCTTTGGATCCTGATCCCCCTAATCTCCTGTTCACCTCCTCTGTGTTTCCTTACCATTCCACTTGTTGTGTTGTTTGTCTTGACTAGACTGTAAGCTGTTATGAGCAGGGACTGTCTTACATGTCTCTGTATAGCGCTGTGTATGCTTTGTAGTGCTATACAAATGATAAGCAGTAATATTAGTAGTAGATACATGCCACTATGCTGAATATGTCTGGCAGAGGCAACACAACAACAAATAAATGAAAACACAGTTCTTCCATTGATATAATTATACCTTGTTCCCAACTGTAAGTCTTCACACTACTGTTCTGGCCTTCACAGCTCAGACCATAGGCTTGAAACTAGCAGGAGCTCATGTGGTCAGTGGGAGGGGTACGTTATTTGTGTACTTATGGCACTTTAGGAAGAAATCTCCAATCCTGGGCTCCTAAGCAGTGATTCGGATGAGCCAGTTCACCAGCGATCCTTGTACTAGCCGGGTACACTGAAGACAAATTCCTCAGTCAGCAGCAGCAGCAACTCTCTGTGCTGCCTCTCATTTCCCTGTAGCCGCCTCCTGCCTCTGGAAAACGCTCCTTTGCTCCAGCTGCCTCTCTAACCTAGCCAACTACAAACATTACAGTGCTTTTATCAGCAAGCCCTTCCTGCCCCCCTATTCCCAAAGAGCTCATAATACTCATACTCTAGAAGCTTCTTTCCATGCATTACCGAGCTGCTAGGGATCCAGCTGGGAACCAGGAAGTAACGATCTCACTAAATACCCAGAACCTGAGCGCACACAAATGCTGAAAGCGGCTTTAGAGGACCTTCCTGGTGCGGTGTCGTTGCTGCACTGTTGCCCCAAAGCCCTGTTTTTGGGCTCCCATAGAGGAAGGGTGGTGGGGGGAGATGCGAACAACTTGGGTGGGGGGTAAGGAAAGAGGGGAGCATGCTGGATACCTTGGGGGAAAGGGGAGGGGAAGCAGAGAAATACTGGAGACCTGGAAGGAAGGGAAGGAGAGAGATGCTAGAGACCTGGGAGGAAGGAAGGGAAGATGCTGGGAACCTGGGGGGTTGGGATGGAGAGATGCTGGTCTATGGGTGGGACAGGCAGGGGGCAGGGTGGGGTGAGATTGAGCACATGGCCGATGGTTTGCCTAGGGCATCAGATACCCTGGTTGCAGCATGTGTGTACTGTCCCTGTCTAGTTTATAGGTGTAACCCTGACTATGTTCTTCTGTCTTATTTGCATGTCATTTTATCCAGCTTTCACACGGCAAATCACACGCCCCCTCTTCTTGTGCAGGTGTGTGCAGTACGTCTACTAAACACAGAAGTGCCCTATTCATGCATTCTCAGCAGCTCTATCTGTATATGGACGGCCCTGGAATTGTACAGATAGCACCAGGATGGAGCAGGGGATGCGTGAGGGTGTGCTGGAGATATTGAGCAAAAGGCTGTCCTAGATTTACTCACGGAGCTCTCTGGATTGTAGCTGAATATCTCTGCTGTCTGTACAGCCACAGTAGTCAGTAGTCTAAGCTTACATTCAGCACTGCTGACTACATGTAAAGAGCCACTGAACATATGTGTTGTTGTTTTTTTTTTATATGCTGCAGCATTTAGGAAAACTACTGACTGCCGTGACCGTATGTATTTAAAGCTCCTGATTCTTCCTATTAAATTCAGTGCTGCGTGTTCCATGATGCATCAAGATAAAGTTGTCAGAAATCCAGGACTGACCTCTTTTCTACCTCCTGGAGCTGGGTAAGATGGCAGCAATATCATTAGCACTCACTCGTTCCTGTCAGAAACTACAGCCAACTAACTCGCTTGTAAGCCAGACACCCTCTTCTGTAAATGACATACACAGGACCCTTACCTAACCCAACACAGTGCAAAGCACCCAGTTGAACTTTCTGAAAAGCTTTATTCTTCCAAGGTGATGATAAAGACAGAATGCATATGTCAAACGTCTGTATACATGGTCCCTGAGAAGAAGCGACGCATCTTCTGTGAGCTGAGGTTTAGTGCAGTGGACAGGGAGCCATCTGCAATGTGCTTCCATAGGGCAGTATCGGCAGTAGATGAGGAGAGGGGTCAACTTTGTAAATGGAGGGAAGGATCGGGTAACAGCCGAGTCAAAGACAGAGGACATAGGAAATAATGAACAACGGAAGAAGGAGAATTTGGTTAAAAAGAAGTTATATTGAGATGTTACAGTACAGACCAAGACTAAATTAAGTAGGACATCTAGGGCTTGATTCTATAAGAGGTGCCTGCAAATATGTGCCAGTAAGGTACCTAAGTCTCTATTTTAAAGAACCTATGCATGTAGCTGAGCATTTAGACGCACGCTTTAGCCGGGTGCTATTCAAAAGGTTTGTGCCTAAGTGCAATCGCGAGTGTGGACATGCACAGAAGTAGAGCTTGAGTAGAGCATAAGCGGATCCTAAAGTTACATGCCTACGTTATAAAATGCTATGATTTATGCACATACTTGGAAAATCTAGTCATCTGCATTCACGCCCATTCTAGGGGAGGCATAAATGCAGATGCCTAGATATTTGCTCCACCTACGCTCATATTTTATAAAGGAAAGCAAGTACCCACTCTTCTTTATAAAATAGTGCCAGAATCAGTGCATTCTGGGGGCCTAACCCCACACACAGGCAATGTGTGTTAGTGAGCACATTTGTTTTTTTAGGGATCATTGACTCAATGCTGACTCCTGGTGACCCAGCAGCCCCTGGGGGTTTTTGGCAAGGAATGACCGGAAGTAGATTGCCAGGTCTTTTCTTCCAAGGCAATGGAGGGTTAGATGACTTGCCTAAGGTCACAAGGAGTAGCAGTGAGAACTGAACCCTGATCTCTGGGGTATTAGGGCTGTTGTTGTACCCACTAGGCTAGTCCTCCACTCAGTCTTCACATATTTGGGGCCTGTTTTATAAGTGAAGCACACTCAGACTTTATGAAATAGAGATATACTGGCAAACCTGAACCTAGTCATGGCAGTTACACCTGCTGTAGAGCAAATGTAACTGCACAAGCCTAGATTGGCAAAGAAACTTGCATAGATCATAATATTCTATAACCTTCGCATGTGAATTTAGACATCTTCTACACTCCGCCCAAGCACCGCCCCCATGCACACCCTTATAGAAAATACGCATAGTAGGACTTGCGCATGCGCTTACAGAATAACAACGTCCTGAAACGCACATGTGAGCGCCCATTCACTCATCCAAGTCCTTGAAAATAGGGATCTACACGCATTTCTAGCATGTAACTGTCCACAATCGTACCTAAGGGGAAGAAGAAAAGAAAAGGTATACGAAGATAACCAGGGGTCTGTCCTGGAGTCATAAATGGGGTGGGGGGGGGCACAGCACAGAATAAAAATGCGAGGGATATTGGAAGAAAGAGTTCTGTCATGGGGTCGTAAGGGAGGTGATTTGAAGACAACGAGGAGGGAAAGAGACCCATGAGGTTGGAATCCAGGTGAGTTCTTTCATGCCGTCACAGAGGTAAGTAGAGTGATGAGAAGAGACAAGTCAGTGGACATGAAAATAGTGACTCCTCAGGTACTTGTTCCTTCAGTACTTGCTGAAGATGGCCAGGATGTGCTCATTGTTCTTGGTTATGTAAGATCCAACACCTGTGAGAAATGGAAAACAAAAGAACATTTCTGAATTGTGAGGCTGCCCAGAATGAGAAGAGCTTTGATGAGACAGATCAATGCTAGGTCCTCCTGCCCAGGCTGCAAGCGATGGCATTTTCTTACCTTCTTTGAGTGGGGTTGTTCCACTGTAGAACTGCCAGTAGGTTTTGTCATTGCTGCTCCCAGCAAGGTCGTGGATGGAGGTGACGAAGGTACCCATGGAGCTCTGCTCTGTTGTAAAGCTAGAAGGGCGGAAAAGGGATTCGGAGATAAATCTCAGCAGTAATAGTTGGCAGGAGATGGTAACTCAGGGATAGTCAGTTTGAGGAAAAAATTTCAGGGGCCACTTGTTCCAAATGAGTTTGTTTTACACATGTGATATATTCAAGAGTGGTAAAATATACAGTACACTAAATGGTTCATTTTTTCAGTGACTGTGTAAAATTTATACACATGGAGGCCGATTCAGATCACCGCACATCCTGCCTGTCCGGACGTCCAAAATCTGGATGGGCCGAATTTGCACCTGATCTGGATAGGCAGGCTGTGCCCCAATCCCAATCCTTTGGACATCCAGCCCCCTTCCCACACAAGGCAGCGGGGACTCCAGCATAGAGCCTGATGCCATGCAGGAATCCCGATTTCCGGCCACCTGGTCCCCTGTTCGGTTCCCCACTGCCTGACCCCCGATTGGGCCTGCCAAGCCCAGGATCGGCCTGCAGGGAACCCCTTGTCCCCCTTACCACCTCTCCGTGCTCCCCCCAAGCCGCCAGCTGAGATGGGGGAAAATTATTCCACCTCCAAGGTGGAATAAGTTCCCCGTGTTTCATTGCCCCCTAGATGTACAGGGCCAGCTTATTGGTCCCGCCTATGTCCCGCCCTCACTCCTCCTTCAACCCACCCCCTTCCTCCCTTATACAGAGTCCCCCACATATCTCGCCTGTACATGTGGGGAGTTCTGCATTGGGGATACCGGTCAGACGTTTAGTGGGGCTTATGCGTCCGACCAGGATGTATAGCCCTGCTAAACACGGGTCAGAATGACCTCCATAATAACTGAATACCGCTGCTGTGCTGTTAAATTTTGCCCTCATTTGTGGCATGACCTGGGCCCCTATTTAACATAGAGATACATTTTGGGTGTATGTTGACTTATCGCCAAAATGTATCTATATATCATCCCCGGGTTTGCAAAATGAAACCCTTATGCAGTCAGAACCTATGACTGACTACATAAATATCAATCATTAAAGTAGTAATTTTTTAACAGTTTTTTTTGTTCGGATACCGATGGATTTCCAAATGAAAACGCATACGTCCACTCCGGAAACTATCCCAGGGAATGTACGCACTGACATTGACACCTCCTCCTCGGCATGCATACATTTTCTGGGATAATTTACATATATGCATGTGTATCTTCAAAAGAGTCTGCATAAATGTCAGCCTCGCCCCCGGGAATTTGTCCCCTCGATTCAAGTAAAGTTCTGCGGGCCCGATATTCAGCGGTGGCGGTTAGTGATTCTAAAGCACATAGCCATCGCCACTGAACCTTAACCCTAGATAGTCAATGCCAGGGCCATATCCAGCCACCAACATTGAATATCCTGGTCTGCCGCACAGCGCCGCACGCCGCAGAAGCTTACTGGGCAGCAGCGATATTGAGCCGCTGCCCAGTTAGCTCCCACAGGTAAAGATAGGTCATCTTTTCCCAAGCCTATCTTTACCTGCAGGTCACTAAGCTGCAACAGTTCAATATCACCACTGCCCGGTTAGCAACGGGTTCCGCCTCCGCTCTGTCCTGGAATACGCATGACATGCCTTGATGCTAACTATGTAGGATCGGTGCATGTAGCGACAGAACTCACAGATATTCAGCGGCACTAACCATGTTAGTGCCGCTGAATATCCCTCTAAGCGGCATTTACACTGTTTACAGGTCTGTAAACTGTAAATACCTTTGAATACGAATGGACAATGAATATTTTGCTTCCTGAACACTTTTGTGTGTATCTTATGGATTTTGGGTGGCTAATCACGAAAATCACCTTGAAATTTTCCTATCATGCACCACTTTTTTGCAATCACCTATTTTGTGATTTCCTCACATATTTTAAGTCCACTCATGTTGCCTAGAAAGTAAGTTGCTTTGTTTAGTCCATGTATATCTGGGCATGCACTCAGTACAGGCTCACAATGTGCAATGGAAATGCTACTGCTCAGGAATGCATGGGCATGCTTAGTCAGGATGGATGCTGGCAGTACAGGCTATAAAAGCAGCTTTCATACACAGATGCTATGCATGATGTTGGTATCAGTTTGTGTACTTAACAATAGCATTTACATGCAAGCTTCTTGTCTAAACAATGATTCGTTACAGCAGAAATGTCTCATCAATGTCGCAACAGCCACGATACATTCTGTTATATTTCTGGTGAGTATATGCTTAAGCCTCAAAGACGCAGCATGACTGCACTTATTAAGAAAGCAGATGATTACTTATGTTGTAAAGTTGGTGATCAAGACAAATCCTGGGCTCCTCACATTTGCTGTGCAACATGTGCTGTCCATCTCAGAGCTTGGCTCAGAGGTACTCAGAAGTCTATGCTGTTTGCAGTCCCAATGATATAGCCAGAACAGAAGGATCATATGATGGACTGTTACTTCTGTCTGACCACTGTATATGGCTTCTCTGCTAAAAATAAGAAATCTATTGAATATCCTAGTCTGCCTTCAGCCATGAGACCAGTGCCGCATGACGACAGTATGCCAGCAATGAAGCCACCAGAGACATAGAGCCTAAATGAGGCAAATGAAGATTCCACAATGCACGGGCCAGACATGGAAAATAACATGGATCCAGATTTTGAACCATTTATGTCCAGTGTGCCTCATCTGATAACACAGTCAGAATTGAATGACCTGGTGAGGGGCTTAAGTTTGTCAAAAACAAAAGCTGAACTACTTGGTTCAAGATTGCAAGGATGGGATCTGCTGTCACCAGGTATGAAAATTTCTGTCTTATGGACCCACCAAGAAGTTATGACAAATTTCTTTGCTCAGGTTGACAACCTCTGTTTCTGCACTGACATTGATGAGTTGTTCACAGCTTTGGGAATTACCCACAACAATAGTGCCTTTTTATCAATTCATCATTGTTAAGCCTGAAAGCTATCTTGTTATACAATGGCAATGTCCACTCTTCAATATCTATTGTCTATGCAGCACACATTAAAGAAACCTACAAAAACACAGAACTGTTGTTGAAACACTTACAATACAACAGCTACAACTGGAACATCTGTGGTGATCTAAAAGTAGTGGCATTGCTACTAGGAATGCAGCTCGGTTATACCAGATACTGTTGTTTCATTCGCGAATGGGACTCCCGTGCTAGAGAGTCTCATTGCATTAAAAAGAACTGGCTGCTCTGTAAGCATTTGGTTCCAGGACAGAAAAACGTGGCACATGAACCATTTCTCAACATAAGTAAGTTATTTTTGCCTCCTCTTCATATAAAACCAGAACTGATGAAAAGCTTTCTGAAAGCAATGAACAAGGAAGGTAAAGGATTTCGATATTTGAGACAGATGTTTCCAAGAATAACCGATGCCAAGATTAAGAAAGGCATTATTTGTGGGTCCACAAGTCAGATACACCATCAATGAAAAGCACTTTGAAGATATCTGCTAGTGGGCCCTGAGAAGATCACATGGAAGGTATTCAGAGATATTGCTGAGAATTTTCTTGGCAATTACAGTGCACCAAACTACATCCAGCTGATTGACAACATGGTTCAATCATACAAAACCATGAAGCGCAACATGTCGCTGAAGATTCATTTTCTGCATTCACACTTCTTCCCTGCTAATCTTGGTGCAATTAGCAATGAACATGTTGAAAGGTTTCACCAAGACATGGCAACGATGGAAAAGCGGTATCAGGGCAACTGGAGCCCATCAATGCTGGTCGGTTATTGTTGGACACTGAGACAAGAAGCATCAGATGCTGAGTACAAATGAAAATCAGGAGCTAAACACTTTTAGCTCAGGTGAACTAGTGTAAATCTGAAATTATATTTGTGTTCAGCTTAAAGCTGTTTATCATAATCAACAAACGTTTTTCAGGAAGTAAAACTTTTCATCAAATTTGTTGTCCAGTGGATTGGGTCCTTTGTTCACACGTATCAGACATGCAGTTTTATAAGCACCTATTGCCATGCATCTAATGCTGCTTTAAGAGCAGAAATGGCTTTTAAAATTGCCCTCTAAACTATATAAATATATAATATCTCATGTCAAATTAATATAAATTATATAATATTTTTTATTGACTCCTCATTCTCGGGAACTCCGCTCTTCTGGCAGATCCCGTCTATCTGTGCCCTTCTCTTCTACTGCCAACTCCAGACTTCGATCTTTCCACCTTGCTGCTCCTTATGCCTGGAACAAACTATCTGAGTCTGTACATCAGGCTCCATCTCTGGCCCTGTTCAAATCCAGGCTGAAAACTCACCTCTTCGAGGCTGGATCCTGATCCCCTCAGCCTCCTGTTCACCTCCTAAGTGTTTCCTTACCGTTCTGCTTGACATATCCTAGTCCCAAATTGTTGTGTTATGTATTTTGAGTAGACTGTAAGCTCTGATGAGCAGGGACTGTCTCTTACATGTGTCTCTACAGTGCCGCAAACACCGTGTAGTACTACACAAATGATTATTAGTAGTAGTATAAATTACATCTCCAATAAACCTTTAGAGAAGGAAACCAAGATGAATGCAATCACAATGCATAAAAGTGAAAGCAGAATTGTAAACAGCACTGCTTTGCCATCTTCCTTGCAACCCTGCTATTATTTCTCACATATTTAGGCTGAGGTCCCTTTAAGAGCCTGGCAGATCCCGTTTAGATAGGCCCTCCAGTTGGTCTAGAGATAAATGGGAGAAGTCTTTCAGTAGGGTGCAAAGTGCAATCTTTCCTTAACATTAGATTAGCTTTGAAAATTAAAACTAAATCCTAAAATATTGTTATATTCTACTAGATGACTTTTCTGTACGGTCATTAGGTGAAAGATCCTTTCTCTGTTTCTGTGTTTGAGACAGGTTCAGCTAAGCTGTTACTCAACCCTCTCTGTCCCACTCTCACTGTTGCATTCCCCTGTACAAGCTAGCATGGCCCACAGACTTAGAAAAGAAGAACACTTTTCTCTCCTTCTGACAGAGATCTCTGTCCCTCACAAGCTCTGTCTCCCAGTGTCTCTCCCTGTCACTGTACTGATTCCACCACTCTTTACCTCCTACCCCCAGCAACTCGCATACACAGAAAGGAAACACCCTTTTCTCTGTTTCTACTAGAGATCTTAGCTTACTTGAGATAAGGTTTGCCTTTTGTTTGCATCGCTATTAATTTATTATTTCCTCTACCAATTATTTCCCTTTCCTTATAGCTTCCTGTCTTTTAAGACTTTTACTAATCTGTAATTCTTATTCAATTTTATTTATTTTATTTTATCTTTTTTTACTTATTAACTTATTATCCTTCTCCTTCTTCTGCCATTTCTTATGGCCCCATATCATTCTTCGTTCCTTTTTCTGATCCTTCCTAACCTTCTTCCCTCATTTCACCAACCCAATACCCCTCATCTCTCTTACCCTCTCTCCACCTTCCCTATTTCCTCCCCCATCTTATCCTCCACCCTTTCCTCAGCTCTTGAGCTTCACTTCTCCTTCCTCTGATTCATCCCTCTCCTTCCTCTCTAAAACAATCTCATCCTCATTTCCACTGTGTTGTCTCTTCTCTCCCTCGCACCTCTTCTTCTCCTTCTCCTTCTGTCTTCTGGTGGCATTAATGCCAACCCTGGCCTCCCTTCATTTTTTTCTCTCCACCACCCCAATCTCATCCATATCCCTCTTCTTTCTTCCTTCTCTCTCACCTTCTCATGTGCCTTATGTAATGCTCATTCAATTTCTAACAAACTTCCCTTTACCCCGATCTCTTTATCTCTCATGCTTTCCATCTTCTCAATCTTACTGAGTCCTGACTCCTCCCCAATGACACTGCTTCAGTTGCTGCCCCTCTGCCACAGCGGTTATCAGTTCTCCCACTCTCCTCGTGCCAGTGGCTGCAGTGGTGGTGTTGGGTTTCTACTTTCTCCTTCCTGCCAATTTCAACCCCTCCTTCTACCTCAGTCCCATTCCTTTCCCTCCTTTGAAGCCCACTACATCCATCTTTTTAATCCCCATCCTCTCCGGATCGCTGTTATCTACAGCCCCCTGACAAGTCCACTTCTACCTTCCTCACTGATTTTGACTCTTGGCTCTCCTTATTCCTGGATTCTTCCTCCCCATCCCTTATTGTTGGCGACTTTAATTTTCATATTGATAACCCTTCTGACCCCTAAAGGGCCAATTCTGAGCAGCATTTGGCGGGGCTGGACGTCTTATCCAGATGTCCAGGCCCACTAAATGCCAGGTTGCTGGTCCAGAAGACAGAGCTCTCCACACGTATAGGCCAGTTGTGCAGGGAGCTCTGTTTGTGGGCAGGAGGGAGTGGACCGGAGGAGGAGCGAGGATGGGGAGCGAGCGGAAACCTGACCCCGGATGTACTGGGCCAATTCCAAGGTCAGCCCTGTAGGTCCAGGGGTGTCCATTTGCATGGGGGACTTATTACAACATGGAGGTGGAATACGGCCCCCAGGACAGCAGAGGACAGAGGACCCAGGCCCAGAAAGGAAGGTGAAGAGGTGTAGGGGCTTCCCCACCGCCTTACCCTGGTCACAGCAGGCCCGATCGGGGGTCGGGTGGCGGGGGAAGGAACATCTCGGGGCTACCGGGGATCATGGTTCCTGCATGGAGCCACGATGCCATGGCAACAGGATGCCATGGCACTGTAGCTCCATACCGGAGCCTGGCTGGGCTAGCTGGGTAGTGGGCTAAATGTCCAGGTGCCCAGAATCAGGGCACGGCTTGCACACCAGGCTGGTTGCTCCCAATTATGCTCCTGTGGGCACATCTAGCTTCCGTGGGAACAGAATCGGGTGCAACGCAGGCCCATCCAGATTCTGGGCACCCAGATAGCCTGGGGACGCCCAGAACAGAATTGGCCTCTATGGGCCTGATTCTGATCCCGACGTGGATCTTCT
Source organism: Ichthyophis bannanicus (assembly GCA_033557465.1). Taxonomy (NCBI): domain Eukaryota; kingdom Metazoa; phylum Chordata; class Amphibia; order Gymnophiona; family Ichthyophiidae; genus Ichthyophis; species Ichthyophis bannanicus. The sequence goes on from CM066043.1 coordinate 39,844,357, forward strand.
TTGTATGTCCAGGCTGACCCGGACGTACAAAGGAGATTGCGATTCTGATCCCGCAGGGCACGTCTAGTCCCACGGGATCAGAATCGCGAACAGCACTGCACGTGCAGGCCGGGACTGCAATTCAGTCCTGGCCTGCACATACAGCAAAGCTGAACTAACTCAGTCAGGGCATTTAAATGGAGCTGCGGCGCCAGAGTGTCATGTTGCCATGGCGGCACAGCTCCATTTAAATGCCACAATGCCGGTCGCTGCTACAAAAATTTAATTCCCCGCATCCCGATCCTCAATCCGGCCTTCTAAGGCCAGGGTCGGGCTGCAGGGAATTAACTTCCCCCCCGCCTCAGCCCCTTCCGCACCCCGCACCATTTAAAATAAACATTCAGGGAAGTTATTCCAACTTCTCCAGCCATTTCGCCAGCCCTGGACGTACAGGGCCGGCATTAGAATCGGCCCTGTGTCAGATCCAAGATGGCGATGGAGTAGGACGCTGAGAGTGTGGGTCAGGGCCGATACCTGAACATTCTTCTCTAATGGGGAGGAAAAGGAAACAGCATGCCTAGAAGCCCTCGGGGTCGCCTTCTCCGGCGGACCAGCTTGTTCAGATGTCTATTGCCGGATTCTGTACCCACCTCTGGCAGTGTGGCTTCGAGAGATTCGCCGTTGGTGCAGGCGGATCTCAGCGTGGAAAGGGTTTCTTTGAGCCCTGTTCAGGAGTCCCCAGAGCAACTGGGATGCCTTTTCGCGATGCAGCAGTGGAGTGAAGTTTCGCCGATGGGTGAAGCCGCTTTGAAGGCTGAGGGCTCCCTCGTGAAAGATTGGTCAGCTGTTGATGCCGCAGGAGGTCGAGTAGGGGTGTCTCCCCCCTGTGGCTCTCCGGGGGTCGAGCTTGGTGGAAGTAGCTCCCCCAGTATTGTGGCATCTCGGATTCCTGGGAGTGTGATAAAACCAGCGCCGGTAACTTTAGATAGCTTGTGGGAAGCTATCTCTACCCTCCAGCAGTCCCTTTTGCCCCTTGTGGGTGTCATTTCTCAGGAACTGTCTGTGGTTAAAGCTCAGTGCTCCTCAATGGAAACAGAGGCAGTTACTCAGTTGACAAGACTTTCTCAGGTGGAATCCAAGGTGGAGGAGTTGCAGGCCCTTGGTGTGGTGAATTCAAGGAATCAGCTGATTCAGGCGAGGAAAATTGAATTTCTTGATAACCAGTTAAGGAGGAATAATTTTGAGATTCCTGAATTTTCCGAGATCACCCTTGCTCGCACCACTGGACTTGGTCCGTAAGTACTTTGTGGATGTTTTACAAATGCCCGAGGGGTCATTACCACCGGTGGCAAAGGCTCAATATGTGTCTATTTCTTCGGTGGATCCGCTTGGTCAGCAGGGTAATGCTGCAGGACTAGCGTCTCCCACAATGGATTTGTCTGAATTTCTTGAAAGCTCGCTAGAGGTGGTGACGAGCCGGGCTACTTTGGTGGTTAATTTCGCCTTTGAATCAGATAGGAATGCTGTGCTTAAATTGTATTTCCTAAAAATGTCTCAATCTCAATTTATGGGCTCAAAAATACATATTTTTCCTGATCTTGCTCGAGATACCCAGAAAAGGAGACGAGATTTCTTGGCTTTACGCCAGAGAACTCCCTCTCTGGGGGCTCAATTTAAATTAAGATATCCGTGCAAATGTGTGATTATGTATCAAGCTAAACAACATTTGTTTTTTGAGTCTATGCAATTGTTGCAATTTATACAAAGTAGGGAGGGAGGGATAGAGGGGAGTCCCATGTCGGCTGCCATACCATGATATCTATGCTCCAGTGATTAATTTTGCTTTGTATCTTAGGGTTTCCTAAGTATGATTTCTTTTTTCTTGGATCTTATTGTGGGTTTTATTGTGGGCTAATTAATTTTGTTTTGTATTTCTTTGGTAATGTTTCTACTGAGATGATTATTGTATCTCTCTTTGTTTTTTGAATTGCGTTTCAGATTGTTTTCTGGAATTATTTGTAATGAAATATAAAATAAATAAAAAAATAAAAAAAGAATCGGCCCTGTATGTCTAGGGTCCGCAACTGCCCACTGCCTGCCCACTTTCCGCCCCCAGATGCCTCTTCCCCACCCCTGACTAACTTTCCCGCACAACCAGTGGGGACATGCAGCCAGCACGAATAGCGGAGATGAATGTTCTGTTGGGATGTCCATCCCCGCTATTCATGTCTCAGAATAACCCCCTATGCATCTAAGCTCCTTTCCCTTACCTCCTCTTTCAACCTTCAGCTTTGCTCTTCTGCCCCCACTCATCAGCTTGGTCACTGCCTTGACCTTGTTTTCTATTCTAATTGTTTACCTTCTAATTTCCGCACCTCAGTTCTTCCCTTATCTGACTACCATCTCTTAAATTTCACTCTTCATCACTCCCCGCCTCAATCTCACCCAATCTCCTCCTATCCTTTTAGGAATCTTCATGCTATTGATTCACTGACTCTATCCACTACTGTCTTTTTTCTTCTTTCTTCCTCTATGTCCTCTATGTCTGTTGATGAGGCCACAGTTTCCTACAATACAGCTCTCTCCTCTACTCTGGATACTCTTGCTCTGCCCATAGCACATCCTGTGAGGTGCACTTCACCTCAGCCCTGGTTGTCTTCAACTGCCCACTACCTACATTCCTGTGCCCACTCAGCTGAATTCACTTGGCTCAAATCTCGCTCCCTTTCTGACTTCCTTCATTTCAAATTCATGCTTACTTCTTTCTAGTCTGCCATTGCACTCACTAAGCAAAACTATTTTATCCATCTGATTAACTGTCTTGCCTCTAACCCTTTCTGTCTCTTCTCTACTCTGAATTCCCTTCTTAAGGCACTGCTTCCAATGCTTCCTTCTCTCTCTGCCCAAACCCTAGCCGACTATTTCCACAACAAAGTCCTTAAGAATACTTTTCAATTCCCTACTAATTCTTCTTCACCTCCTCTTCCCCCTCTCCAATACCAACTTTTACCTTCAACTTCTACCACCTTTTCATCCTTTTCTAAAATCTCTGAAGAAGAAACCTCCTTTATTCTTTCCTCCTCACTACCTGTTCTTCTGATCCTATCCCCACCCATCTCCTCAACTTCATCTCTTCCTCTGTCATCCCTTCCATCCCACATATTCTCAACCTTTCACTCTCCACTGCAACCTTCCCTGCAGCCTTCAAGAAGGCTGTGATCACTCCTCTCCTCAAAAAACCTTCACGTGACCCTACTTGTCCTCCTAATTACTGACTCATCTCCCTTCTCGCATTCATTTCCAAATTTCTTGAACGTGCAGTTCTCCGCCACTCCCTGGAATTTCTCTCCTCTCATGCCCTCCTTGATCTACTCCAGTCTGGTTTTTGTCCCTTTCATTCTATTGAAACAGCTCTTGCCAAAGTTTCCAGTGACTTGTTCCTGGCTAAGTAAAAAGGCCTTTACTCAGTTCTCATTCTTCTTGACCTTTCTGCTGCTATTGATACTGTTGACCGCCTCCTTCTCCTTGGCACATTATCCTCTCTTGGTTTTAGAAACTCTGTGCTGTCGTGGTTCTTTTCTTATCTCTCCAATTACTCTTTCAGTGTTTGTTCTGGTGGTTCCTCCTCTACTGCCTTCCTTCTTTCATTTGGTGTACCCCAAGGGTCTGTCCTAGGCCCTCTCCTTTTTTCTCTCTACACCCAGTCCCTTGGTGTCCTCATCTCTTCCCATGGCTTTCGGTATCATTTTTATGTTGATGACTCTCAAATCTAACTTCACCTGACATTTCTCTTACATTCCAAGCTCATCTCTCCGCCTGCTTATCTGACATCGCTGCCTGGATATCTCACCACCTTCTGAAATTGAACTTGACTACTTTTTTTTCCCCCTAAACCCTCCTCCCCCACTTCCTCCCTTCTCTATCACTGTTTCCTTGGCCCACAATCTTGGGGTCATCTTTAATTCCTCCCTTTGCTTCTCCACACATATTCAACAGATTGATAAAACCTGTCATTTCTTTCTCTATAACATTAACAAAATTCAATCCTTCCTCTCTGAACACACAACTAAAACTCTTGTCCACTCTTTAGTTACCTCCTGTCTTGACTACTGCAATCTCCTCCTTGATGGTCTCACTCAGAGTCATCTCTCTCCTCTTCAATCCATTTAGAACTTTGCTACGTGGCTAATCTTCCATCAGCCCCGATATACTCATAACCCCTCTTCTGAAATTACTTCACTGGCTCCCCTTCATTTCCATATCCAATTCAATCTTCTTCTTCTAACTTATAAATGCATTCATTCTTCTGCTCCTCTCTACCTTTCCTCTCTCCTCTCTCCCTACACCCCTCCTCATGAACTCCGCTCCTCCTCTAGCTTTCTTTTCTCTATGTTCTTTTCTTCTAATGCCAACTCCAGACTTTGATCTTTTCACCTTGCTGCTCCCTATGCCTGGAACAAACTTCCTATATCTTTATGTCAACTCTCATCTCTCTCCTTCTTCAAATCCATGCTAAAGGCTTACCTCTTTGAGGCTGCTTTTGGATCCTAATCTCTTGTTCCCCTTGTGTCTCCTCTCCCTATTGAACCCATTTCTCTTGTATTGTGCTGTCTGTCTTAACTAGATTGTAAGCTCTTTGAGCAAGGACTGTCTTCTAAATATGTTTGTACAGCACTGTGTATGTCTTATGTCCTATATAAATGATTAATAGTAGTAATAATAGTCATAGATCTACGTTCTGTGGACTCTCGGGATGATTTGTTCTTATTTTCTTTAAACCTTTCAAACTTTTGCAATATTTTTGAAGCACTGGGGAAAACAAGCAAGGGATCCTCTCTCTTTCTGAAAGCCTCAGAAAAAATGGTCATCTATGTATTCCCACCCAGCTGTGACATCATCATCCAGGCAATTTGGATAGGTCAGGCAGAGATAGGCTTGTTTGACTGCTTGTCAGAGACTTTCAACATGATTGGCTGAAGTGTCTTGTGCTTCTGGCTCCCGCCCCCCCCCCCCTCTCAAAGTGGCACTACTGTGTCTGGGTTATATGCACATACCCTCGATGAAAATAAATGAGGTTAATGGCAGTTTGCATAAAGATACAGACTCACGTATTCTGTTTAGCAGTGGTGAAACTAAATGAATATGTGCCGTTTGCCGTTTATTTCATTTTACCATTCAATGGATATCAGAATATGAAGGAGGCCAGAATGACCAAATGGATGATGAAATGCTGAAAGAAATCAAGGAAGTTAACAAAAGTTACAGCGCAGTAATAATAATGGGTGATTTCAATTACCCCGGTATCGACTGGGTCAGTGTCACGTCAGGACATGCTAGGGAGATAAAGTTCCTAGATGAAATAAATGACTGCTTCTTGGAGCAGCTAGTTCATGAACCGACCAGAGGGGAAGCCATATTAGACCTAGTCCTTAGTGGAACACCAGATCTAGTGCAAGAGATAAGGGTGTTGGGGCCACTTGGCAATAGTGATCATAGCATGATCGCCTTTGATTTAATTAGTGGAGGAGGGATAGTAAGGAAATCCACAGTACTACCTTTTAACTTTTGAGAGGGAGACTATGATAAAATGAGGAAAACAGTTAAGAAAAAACTAAAAGGAGCAGTTGCAAAGGTTAAAGACGTACATCAAGCTTGTGTGTTGAAAAATACTATTTTGGAAGCCCAGACCAGCTGTATTCCACGCTTTAAGAAAAGTGGAAGGAAGTCCAAAAAACTGCCAGCATGGTTTAAAGGTGAGGTCAGAGAGGCTGTTGCCAAAAAAGCATCTTTCAGGAAATGGAAAAAAGAGCCAAACGACAAAACCTGGAAACAGCACAAGCACTGGCAAATCAAATGCAAGGCATTGATAAGGCAGGCAAAGAGAGAATTTGAGAAGAAGCTTGCTGCGGAAGCAAAAACGCGAAATAAAGACCTTTTCAAGTACATTCGTAGCAAAAAACCTGTGAGAGAGTCAGTTGGTCCATTAGATGATAAAGGGGTTAAAGGAGCACTAAGAGGCGACAAGGCGATAGCGGAGAGACTGAATGAATTCTTTGCTTCAGTCTTTACTGAGGAAGATGTAGGGATGTTACCCATGACTGAAGTGGTATTTAAAGGTGCGGAAGAATTGAAGGAAATATCGATACATCGGGAAGATGTCTTACAACTATTAGATAAACTGAAGAGTAGCAAATCACCTGGGCCGGATGGTATACATCCAAGGGTGTTGAAAGAACTGAAATATGAGATTGCAGACCTGCTATTAGTAATCTATGAACTATCATTAAAATCATCTCTAATACCTGAAGATTGGAGGATCGCCAATGTAACACCAATTTTTAAAAAGGGTTCCAGGGGTGATCCGGGAAACTACAGACCGGTGAGCTTGACCTCAGTACCAGGAAAAATGGTAGAAACCATCATAAAGAATAAAATTACTCAGCATGTAGATAGTCACAACCTAATGGGAGACAGCCAACATGGCTTTAGACAAGGAAGATCTTGTTTTACTAATCTGTTATGTTTTTTTGAAGGAGTGAATAAACAGGTGGACAAAGGTGAGTCAGTTGATATTGTGTATCTGGACTTTCAGAAAGCCTTTGACAAGGTCCCTTATCAGAGACGTTTGGCAAAACTAAAGAGTCATGGGATAGGAGGCAGTGTACTATTGTCGATCAGGAACTGGTTAAAAGATAGAAAGCAGAGGGTAGGGCTAAATGGCCAATTTTCCCAATGGAGAAAGGTGAATAGTGGTGTACCCCAGGGATCTGTGCTGGGTCCGCTGCTTTTTGACATATTCATAAATGACCTGGAAAGTGGGATAACGAGTGAGGTTATCAAATTTGCAGATGACACAAAACTATTTAAAGTTGTTAAAACCCAAGAGGATTGTGAAAAATTGCAAGAGGATCTTGATAAATTGGAAGACTGGGCATCAAAATGGCAGATGAAATTTAATGTGGACAAGTGCAAGGTTATGCACCTAGGGAAGAAAAACCCAAACTATGGTTACACGATGCAAGGTTCCACATTAGGAATCACCACCCAGGAAAAAGATTTAGGCGTCATTGTGGATACCATGTTAAAACCCTCGGCCCAGTGTGCAGCGGCGGCCAAGAGAGCAAATAGAATGCTAGGTATGATAAGGAAAGGAATGGAAAATAAAACAAAAGATATTATAATGCCTCTATATCATTCCATGGTGAGACCGCACCTTGAATATTGTGTGCAATTCTGGTCGCCGTATCTTAAAAAGGATATAGCGATTTTAGAAAAGGTTCAGAGAAGAGCCACCAAAATGGTAAAGGGGATGGAAGGATACTCCTATGAAGAAAGGCTAAAAAGGTTAGGGCTCTTTAACCTGGAAAAGAGATGGCTGAGGGGAGATATCATAGAAGTCTATAAATTAATGAACGGAGTGGAACGGGTAAACGTAGATCGATTGTTTACCTTATCAGAATATAGAAAGACTAGGGGACATGCAATGAAGCTACAGGGTAAACTATTTAAGACTAATAAAAGAAAATATTTTTTCACTCAACGTGTAGCTGGGTTTAAAAAAGGTTTGGACAAGTTCCTGGAGGAAAGGTCCATAAACCATTATTAAGAAGTGACCGAAGATATCAATGCTTGACCCAGTACAAGCATTGTGGAACTTGTGTCTCTTGGGGATACTGCTAGGTACATATGACCTAGATTGGCCACTGTTGGAAACAGAATACTGGGCTTGATGGACCCTGGTCTGACCCAGTATGGCATATCTTATGTTCTTATGTTCTTATGCCTCCATTTGCAAAACCTTAGAACACAACAAAAGAAATTGCCTTCTTTTCTTTTGAGTACACTGAGATACATTAGGAAACAAATATCACGTACAATTCATAAATAGAAAATCCTTGTATTTAAAGGCAATTTTTAATAATAACAACTCATCTGAGTCTAATTCAAATTGAACCAAATGAGAAGCAAGTGTCAGTGTATCTGACTTCTTCAGGAACCAGTTAAACCAATACTATCTAAGGAGAACCAGCATTGCTGCACCTGGGATACCCGCCTTTTACCTTGAAGTAAATAATATGTTTTAGTGACTGAGAGGCAGATGATTTGGGCATCTTGAACACCTATAGAAGGTCTTTTTTAAATAAATCATATGCAGAAACACAGTGGAAAATTAATCAGGCATAAATTCCATTGCCTGACAGCATTTTCCAGATTTTACACCTTCCTCCAGAAATATTTATTTTATTTTATTTATTTAACAATTCTTATATACCGCACTATTTGCAATCAGCGCGGTTTACATGTAACAAAAAACATCCGACAAAATGCATATGTCTGGTCATTACATTGAACAGGGAGTGGGATTTGGAGAACAATATAAACTATCCTTCATCAAAACAGTTCTATCCATTCCCACATTTTTTAAGACTTTCTTCGTTAAGTATCCACTTTATTATTCAAAGTAGTAGAAGAGGCCTTGACGAAACTCAGCATTGGAGGATGAGCTCATGGCCTTCTTGATAATTTTAGAACAGACAACTTTAGTGGTGGGGTGGCCAGAGGGCTAACAGGGCATCTGTATGGCTCCATAACTCAGAGAGCCATTTCAATGATATTATAAGCCCTTGAAAGATTCCAGATTTCTAGTGTGATAGCGAGCTGAAATTTGCCCTTTCCGTCTAGGTGACCTCTTATAAAATCATCTTTTGTATCACCAAAATCACAGAAACCAAAGAGACACAAGTACAAAATGAAAAGAATGACAGAAGAAAAGGTCAACTTCACAAGTTCAACTGCAATTTTCACCTTTGGATGAAGGGCTGGTTTATTATCGCATCAATAGATATATAAATAAACGTAGCTGAAGGGAGTTGCTGAAAACTCGTATGTTATAGACAAGAGACTCCATCATTATGAGCTTGCATGTTTTAACTATGTTGGTCTCTTCAAGGGGACAGGATGTGGGTGAGCCTGAGGTGCGATATAAATATTGAAGGGAACTGGGCCAGGAGTAGGGTAGACCAACTGGGATAAACTGATGAGAATGAATGGTCAACACAAACTGTAAAACTACGATCAGTAAGATAGGAGCCAAACCATTTGACGACCGTATCACAGAGTATCATTAAAGCAAGCCATTAGAAGTTCATGATCAATGAGATCAAATGCAGATGTTAAATCAAGTTGGACTAAGATACTACTACTATTACTATTAATCATTTTTATAGCGCTACAAGGTATACGCAGCGCTGTACAGAGAAACTGATCTACCAAAGTCAAGTGCAAACTTAATTTCATTCAGCATTCCTACTATGAGAATTTGAGTGCTATGGGCATGGAAACCTGATTGGCAGGGTAAAGTATGGATGTTTTGATTAGGAAGTTAATCAATTGGGAGAAGATTACTTTTTCAGCCAGCTTAGCAAGAAAAGGAAGGAGAGATGGGTCAGAAATTGGTCAATAGAACCTGTGATAAGGAAGCTTATCATAGCTCAGGAAGGAGCTATAGAAAAGGTGAAGTGACTCTGAACAAGCAACCTGTCAGTTCTGGTAGAAATAAGAAAACTGAATTTTGCCATAAAAGACTACCAGTCCCAGAATGCACCAGGTTTCCAACAGCCATTAGAGGAGCTGAAGTGGGGAAACGTGTGTTCAATCAGGAGGGCTATGAGGTAATCCCTAAGCACTCATCTCAAAGGCCAGGGCCTGATTCAGCACAGCTGTGCTGTGTTAGGGAGGAGCACCCATCTAAGCAGAATAAGAGTAGAGTTTATTCTACAGATGACCATCTTCATGATCACCTTGGATATCCAGAGAATTGTCCTCACTATCCTGAGAATCAGCTTGAGTTTGATCATCAGTTTCATCTGAAGGATCATCAGAAGCAGAAGCCAAACCGGGCGGACAGAGAGGGAAAGAGACCCTTTGGAAGAAGGAAGAGAAAAGCCTTTGAGAGGTCTAGAAGAGTCCAAAGCAGTACGTATACTGGGAGGTATTCCAAGGGCCAGCATACACCATTGGACTGGGGAAAGCCAGAGGAATGGTGCTGCAGAGCTAGGAATCACCAGAGGCTACCTGTGAGGGAGACGGCTGCACGTGGAAGGGACCCTAAGACCTGTGCCAGAAGGTATGTGAAGAGAGATCCAGTGTCCAGGGATCTGGATTGGAAGGCTGGACATAAGAACTGGACTACATACTGGCCAGGCTATATAGAGAGGAACTCTAGCAGCAATGGAAGCTCAGGTATGAACACTGATCTATGCCCTAGCTATAACCTTGAAAGACAGCAGGGAAACAAGTATTCTCCTGAAAATGCTCCATTGAGAGATTCATCTGTGCCAATCCATGATATTGAACCCATGCTTGTTGAACAAGGGGGAATAATAGCAGATGAGGATCCTGTTTATATGGACTGCTCTCTATCTAAACTCCGTTGGTAACTTTCTGTTATAAAGTACAGCAACCATCACAAAGAAATACAAATTTGTTCTTTAATCTACTCAGAAAAGCTCCTGAAGCAGGATTTGACCCACACAGTGGAAGGCAAGTCAGCTAAGGGGTTTCAGCTGGTGACTGCTAGCAATTAAGCCTTACCAAATTGCTTGTGAGCTAGGAGAGAATCACTTCTGAATTTATGTGGGAAGTAATCAGAAGTTAACCTGAAAAGAACAGTTTGTTTCTTGCTTTGTAGCTTTTCATTTGTTGTTTTCCTGATTTTGACTTTGTTTTTCCAAGTTAACACTGAAAGCAAGTTACCTAATTTATGTGCTACCAAGCATATCTGTGTTGGGAGAAATAACCCCATAAATAAATATCTTATTGGCTTTACCCAAGAGCACAACTAAATTATTGTCAGCAGCTGTGTCTGGTGTGAATGAACTACATTGCCCACAATACCTTGCAAATCATATAGATATATGCACTTGACAAGACTGTGAAGATTCTCACCCAGGCAGCCGTCTGACAAACCAGATCCAGCTGAGTTTTTTCCAAAGAGAAGGTAAACAACCGATTGCTCCCAAGAGAAAGGAACAGAACCAAGAGAATGAACTAAGAGATATCAAGGAACAAATGAATCATTTACACAAAAAGGGGAAGTTGTAGACTCGAAGAAGGTAAACTTAAAAGCAACATCAGGAAATATTTTTTCACAGAAAGAGAGATGTGTGCTTGGAATGCTCTCCCATTGACGGAAACAGTGATAGAACTCAGTAATAGAAATGATAAGCACAGAGGATCCCTAAAAAAAATGTTTGGAGGATAGAAACCACAGAGTAGCAGTTGCAACCCTAAAGAAAGGCACAGGACGATAACCTGCAGGGAGAGACAGGCAGTACCGTCACTAGTGATGCGACTGCACAGTGTACATGTTCGGAAGGGGGGCTGATATCATCGCTGGGCTTCCAGAAAGCTCAAAAAGAGAGTGAGTTACTGCACATGGTTGGGGGAGGGGGCGCCAGATTCAATAGTTGCACAGGTTGCATTTCTAGCTTGGTACAGTTCTGGAGGCAAGTACAACCCTAAAAGCTATACTGGGCAAGCTGGATGAACCACGCTGGGCTTTATCTTCCATCATTTATTGCGCAACTATATTAGAAGGATGAGAGACAAAGAGATACTAGGGAGCAAAGGAAAAGAGACTCATGCAAGATGAAGAGTGGGGGCAATTGTTCAGATGTGTGAGCTCATTTCTCACCTGAAGTCCTTGGGGTTCATCTTCTCAGCCTTTTCCATCACATCTAGCAGCACAGATCCTTCTGGCACTATGACCAAGATGGAAAACTTAAATTTCTCTCCTAGAAGATCATTAATAACTGTGTATTCCACCATGATGTCAGGAACTAAAGAGAACGAGATGGAAGAATAGAAGATGAAATTACAAGTAATCACTTGTCAGTCGTTATTACTACAACTAGTCAAAGTGGCCCTATACTAAACAACCTTAGACTGCAATAGCTAAGGCTCGTCTAAAATACATGGTCAATGAATAATATTAAATCTTGAAGGGGCTGCTCATTTCCAGAGTGCTAGCAAGGGAAAGAGAGATAAATAACCATAGATCAAATAGCACAGGGACAACAGTGGCAAAAGACGTCCTTGCCCCTCTTATCTGACATTGTAACCAAAATGTTCCATCACCATCTTAAATAAAACTTACCTTTCCTCCAAAACCAACTTCCCTTTCCATCTCCATGGATAATTCTGTCATCCTCCCAGCCCTCTCACTCCACAACCCTGGGATCATCTTCAACTCCTACTCTGCACATGCTCAAAGCACTTCTACAGTGTATCATTCCCTTCTCCATATCAGCTACAGCGAACCAGGCATAGAATAAATAAATAAAGTGGATTCTTTTCCGTGGAAATGGAAAGGGAAAATGGAGCCTTTATCTGCCATCATATTCTACATTTCCATGTTTCATTTTGCTCTAGAGCTTCCTATGTGTAGCTTATGCTTAACTCTGAATATCCAGATTGTGCGGCCGTTATCTGGATAACTGCAGCACTTACCTGATTTTCAGCTGCTATGCAGATAAGTTATCCAGACAGCAACTTAGCCCAGTCTTTTCTGCAGCCCAAGCTATCCGGATAACTTAGCCGTACAGCAACTATCCAGACAAGTGCCATACGTTTCTGCATAGTGGCTGCACTGCCTCTCACTCTACCCACAGGCCGTCTCTACACAGATGGGTAGTGCAGAGATGGTGTGTGGAGATATTCAGTGGCAGATGAGGGCTTTTATTGAACCCCCTAGATTCTTATCTATCTTGGGGCAATTTGTCCAAATGGGTTGCTTTTGTACATACCATGACAGTCATGAACCTCATTTCTAAGCCAGACTATGGGGATATGATCTCAGTCTCCCAGATTTACTGCTAATGCTCGGCGTAGTACTTGCATCATGTCATCATGCTGGAGTTTGTACGATGTAACATAATTTTCAAGATGTACTTGGAGATTGTTCTTAATCAAGCCTGTGGCACCCAACATGATGGGAAATAGCTCAGTATCTTTCTGCCACATTTTCTTGGTCTCTAACTGCATTTCTTGGTACATGAAGATCTTCCTCTCAATGCAATTCACAGAATAGTCGCTTGGGACTGACACCTCTATTATCAATGTCATTCTGGTGTTTTTCTCCTTTATCACTATATCCGGCTTCCTCGCATCCAAATTTTTATCGGTCAGGATGGAATATCCCAAGTGATCATATCCTCTTCATTCTCTGTAATTCTCTTAGGGTCATGATCCCAGTGCTTTTCAGGCACAGTGATGCTACAGTGTTTCCAGAGTTTCCAGTGGATAAGACGCTCTACTATATTGTGCCTTTCTGAATAGAAATTTTCTGCCATCAGAATTTCACAACTATGAGCTATGAGGTAAGTCACTGTTTCCAGCTGTTTCTTACAGGATCTACATGTCTGATTTGCTAGTTTTCTTAATGCTCGCTGTTAACCATCTCGTCCATAATCCGCCAACCTCTCATCCATCAGTTTCAGTTCACCTCTCCTTAACCATCCATGTGTCTGTTCCTGATCGACAAAGTAACACTGGAGTAACACTATATTTCCCACTGTATTTGTTTATTTGCCACTTGTTCTTCCTCATTTGCTGATCTAATTATTTCAAGGGTTTTCTTTCTTGTTCTACAAATTCTGTTGCTTCCTTCCCTGTGTGTGCTTGTCGATTCTCATTCATTTCTTTTAGTCATTGGAATGCTTGTCCAAGTTTGATGATAGAGACAGATTCTGGACGTTTACTTTCATATTTCAGTACTTTTTGTTTATGTGGATCCGATGATGCTGTTAGGTAGGCCTGGGGGCCTATGATAGTAGCCCTGTTTGTGTAATCAATCTCTATGAGGCCTAGCCCTACTTCAGCTCTAGGGATGTACAATTTTAGCTCCTGTGAGTTTTATCTGTCTGTCTGTCTCCACTTCTTTATTTCTTTATTTGTTATTGTTAGTGTGCTCTCTTACCTCTCTGCCCCTTATTTTGCACTTTTGTTCAGCTTTCTCAGCTGTATAACTTATACCCCACCCACCCCATGGCTCACTGTCTCTTATTAAGCTCATTACCTACTTCACGCACAGGTGTGCCCAATCTCTTTGACTCGCCCACCTTCTATATACTCTGGCCTTTGTTCTCCTCTCTATTCCTCTTCTATGGCTCTTCATCACATTGTCTTCCTCTTCTTCATACTCCCTGCCTCCCCTCATACTAGCACCCTCACTCCTTCCCTCCTTATCTCCCCTTTACCATCCTCACTTACCCCTTCATTCTGTCGTCTACCCTATCATCAGCTCTTGAGCTTCATCACTTTCTCCCTCTCATTCAACCATCTCCTCTCTCTCTAAGGCAACCTCACCCTCGTTTCCGCCGTACTGTCTCCACTCTACCCCATTCTCTGCTACTCCTTCTCCTTCTCTCATCCGGAGATATCAACCCCAATCCTGGCCCCCCTTGTCTTTTGTCTCACTCTGAGATGAGATCTTCATGCAACACGTCTAATCTTATTCATATCCCTCTCTTTTACCTTCCACTCTTCCTTTCTCATGTGCCTTGTGGAGTGCACACTCTGTTTCTAATAAACTTGCTTTTACTCATGATCTCTTTATCTCTAATGCTCTCCATCTTGCTCTGAGACCTGGCTCCTCCCAGATGATACTGCTTCTATTGCTGCTCTCTGTCATGGGGGCTATCAGTTTTCCCACACGCCTCGTCCCACTGGCCATGGTGGTGGTCTTGGGCTTCTACTTTCTCCCTCCTGCCAATTCCAACCCCTCCTTCTGCCTCAGTCTCACTCCTTTCTCTCTTTTGAAGTCCACTCCATCTGCCTTTTCAATCCACTTCCTCTCCGAGTAGCTATTATTTATTGAGCTACTGACAAATCTGCTTCTACCTTTCTCACTGACTTTGACTCATGGCTTTCCTTCTTTCTGGATTCCTCTTCCCCCACTCTTATTCTTGGGGATTGTAACATTCATGTCAATAACCCCTCTGATCCTTATGCTTTAAAGCTCCTCTCCCTTACCTCCTCGTTAGACCTCCAGCTTTGTTCCACTGCCCCCACTCACCAACATGGCCACTGCTTTGACCTGGTATTTTTCTCTAGTTGCTTACCCTTGAACTTCTGTAGCTCAGTTCTTCCCTTATCTGACCATCAACTTTTAAGCTTTAATCTTCATCACCCGCTGCCTCAACCTCATCCTTTCTCCTTCAACCTATTTATAAATCTTCATGCTATTGATCCCTTGTTTCTCTCTTCCACTATTTCTTCATCTCTTTCTTCCACTATGTCATCCAAGTCTGTTGACGAGGCAGTAACTTCCTATAATGCTGCATTCTCCTCTGCTCTGGGTGCTCTTGCTCCGCCCATGCCACATCCTGTGAGACGTTCTACACCCCAGCCCTGGCTTTGATCCACTACCCACTATCTACATTCCTGTGCCCATCCTGCTGAGAGTGCTTGGCTCAAATCCTGCTCCCTTGCAGATTTTCTACACTTCAAATTCATGCTTGTCTCTTTCCAGTCAGCCATAGCTCTTGCCAAACAAGACTATTATATCAATCTGACTAACTCTCTTGCCTCTGATCTTTGCCGTCTCTTTACTACTCTCAGTTCTCTCCTCAAAGTGCCTCCCCCTCTGATCCCTCCCTCCCTTTCTGCCCAAACCCTGGCTGACTATTTCCATGACAAAATCCATAAGATCACCCTCCAATTCCCCACAAAGTCAGCTACTTCCCCTCCTCCCCCTCTTCACTCCCAATTACCCCCCCCCCCCCCCCCACACCTCTGCTACCCTCTCTTCCTTTCCTGTGATCTCTGAAGAGGAAACTGCACACCTTCTTTCTTCCTCCAAACTTACCACCTGCTCCTCTGATCCTATCCCGACCCATCTCCTAAGCCCCATCTCCTCCACCGTTGTCCCTTCCATTTCTCATATTCTCAACCTATCGCTCTCTACTACAACAATCCCTGCAGACTTTGAGCATGTTGTGGTCACACCTCTCCTCAAGAAACCCTCATTTGATCCCACTTGTCCTTCTAATTATTGACCCATCTCCCTCCTTCCCTTCATTTCTAAACTACTTGAATGTGCGGTTCACCACCGCTGCCTCAACTTCCTCTCCTCTCATGCCCTCCTGGATCCTTTACAGTCTGGCTTTCGTCCTTTACACTCTACTGAAATGGCTCTTGCCAAAGTCTCCAGTGACTTGTTCCTGGCAAAATCCAAGGGCCTTTACTCTTTCCTCATCCTTCTTGATCTCTCTGCTGCTTTTGACACTGTTGACTACAACCTTCTCCTCGATAGCGTCCTCACTTGGTTTTAAGGGCTCTGTACTATCCTGGTTCTCCTCCTATCTCTCCTATCTCTCCCATCGCTCTTTCTGTGTGTGTTCTGGTAGTTCCTCCTCCTCTGCTATTCTGCTCCCAGTTGGTGTACTCCAAGGATCTGTCTTGGGTCTGTTCCTTTTCTCTCTCTATACCCACTCCCTTGGTGTGCTTATCTCTTCCCATGGCTTTCAGTACAATCTGTATGCTGATGACTCCAAGATCTAACTCTCTACGCCTGAAATCTCTCCAGCAATCCAGACCTGGATCTCTGCCTGCTTTTCTGACATTGCTGCCTGGATGTCTCACCGCCGCTTGAAATTGAACATGGCCAAGACTGAACTTCTTATCTTTCCCCCTGAAACCTCCCCTCCTCTTCCTCCTTTCTCAGTCTCTGTGGATAACTCTGTACTCCTTCCTGTTTCCTCGGCCTGCAATCTTGGGGTTGTCTTGACTCCTCTCTCTCTCTTTCTCCACACATATCCATCTGATAGCTAAGACCTGTCGTTTCTTTCTCTATAACATCAGCAAAATCCACCCTTTCCTTTCTGAACACACTGCTAAGACGCTTATCCACTCCTTAATCACCTCCCGTCTTGACTACTGTAACCTACTCCTTGCTGGTCTCTCTTTGAATCATCTCTCTCCCCTTCAATCTGTTCAATACTCTGCTGCGCAGCTAATCTTCCGCCAGCCTCGTCATGCCCATATTACCATTCTTCTCAAGTCACTTCATTGGCTCCCTATCCGTTTCCACATCCAGTTCAAACTTCTCCTGCTGACCTATAAATGCATTCACTCTGCAGCTCCTCACTACCTTTCTTCTCTTATCTCTCCTTACAACCCCCCTCGGGAACTCCACTCTTCTAGCAAATTGTTTCTATCTGTCCCCTTCTCTTCTATTGCTAACTCCAGACTTTACTCCTTTTACCTTGCTGCACCTTACACCTGGAACAAACTACCTGTGTCTGTACGCCAGGCACTTTTTCTAACCCTCTTCAAATCCAGGCTGAAAACTCACCTCTTCGCTGCTGCTTTTGGATCTTGACTCACCTGATCTCCTTTTTCTTTTTCTTTCCCCTTTGTTTTATCCCTGCCTACACCTTCTGTGTTGTCTGTCTTGACTAAATTGTAAGCTCTGATGAACAGAGGCTGTCTCTTGCATGTCTGTGCAGTGCTGCGTATAACTTGCAGCGCTATACAAATGCTCAGTAGTAGTAGTAGTAGTAGTCTCACCATACATTGATTCTTGTAAATTACCTCATGGGCATGGAGGAGTTTCCTTGTTCACACATCCAGTTTTCAAAGTCTACAATCCCAAAGCTGTATGAGAGTGCAGAAATTGTCATCTGATTGATGATTTGTATCTTATTCCGTGATGCTAAAGCACTTTTCAATAATGATTTTAATCTCCTGTAGTATTGTTTACTGATCTTTCCTGTCAGTAATTTCTGCTTGAGTGTCATTCCTTCCTCTACTCCAAGATTTGTATATATACCTTCCTGTCCAAATTCCTTGATGTCACTGCTCTCTTAGCTCTTAGTAACTCTTTATTTTTCCTTTATCACTTTCCTTCTTGAATTCCTCATGCCCGTGTTGCCTTTTTTTAGTAATAATTTTACCAGTTAACCCTTAGTCATGATTGTCCAGCATGTCTCTCCCTCTTGTTGCCATTTACTACACTGCTATTGTAGCTACAGGGGCCAGTACCTGCCTTTGGCAGTTTATGGGATATGTAAACATTGAATGGGTGGATAGGTTCCAACTCTGATGTCTTGAGTGGCCAGTTTTCAATATTATAGTATCCATTTTTGTATTATAAAGAACTGTGGAAAGGAAAGTGAGAGCTTACTTCATCAAGGCAGTGAAGTCTGTATCTCAACAGGAAAATGCGTCAAGACCAGCAATGCTAAACAGCTCAGTAGCCAATCACAAGCAATACAGCAAAGAAAATAAGGAACTACTTTTACTAACTGTGCACCCTTAATATAAGACTTTAATAAAGTAAGATATATAGCGAATGATGGCAGATAAAGACCGATATGGTCCATCCAGTCTGCCCAGTAGGGCTGTCAGGGCAGTATTACCATTCCATACAGGTTACTTTCTCCATGCTTTCGTAACCTCATATCATGTCCTTGATCTTCCCCTCATTTGAAAAAGGCTCATTTGTTCTATAATGCCTTTCAAGTATTTTGAGGTCTTTATCTTATCTCCTCTGCCTCTTCTCTTCCCTCGGATATACATATTTGAGACCTCCAGTCTCTTCTCAATATTTATTAATGGTTCATCCATCTACAGGCATCTGAGTGAATAATAATAACACATACGTAATTAATAATAGATGCACAAAATCAAACGAAATAAGCCAAAAGTAAAATTATGTAGAAAAGCTTCAGCAAAAAAAAAAAATTGGATTTAATTTCTTATGGAAAGTCATAAGAACATAAGACATGCCATACTGGGTCAGACCAAGGTCCATCAAGCCCACTATCCTGTTTCCAACAGTGGCCAATCTAGGTCATATGTACCTAGCAGTTTCCCCAAAAGACACAGGTTTCACAATGCTTGTATTGGGTCAAGCATTGATATCCTGGGTCCCTTCTTAATAACGGTATATGGACCTTTCCTCCAGGAACTTGTCCAAACCTTTTTTAAACCCAGCTACACTAACAGCCTTTACTACATCCTCTGGTAACAAATTCCAGAGTTTGATTACATGTTGAGGGAAAAAATATTTTCTTTTATTAGTTTTAGTTTAAACAGAAGCTTCATTGCAGGTCCCCTAGTCTTTCTATATCCTGATAATGTAAACAATCGATCTACGTTTACCCATTCCACTCCGTTCATTAATTTATAGACTTCTATCATATCTCCCCTCAGCCGTCTCTTTTCCAGGTTAAAGAGCCCTAACCTTTTTAGCCTTTCTTCATAGGGGTATCCTTCCATCCACTTTACCATTTTGGTGGCTCTTCTCTGAACCTTTTCTAATAACGCTATATCCTTTTTAAGATACGGTGACCAGAGTTGCACACAATATTCAAGGTTTGGTCTCACCATGGAACGATATAGAGGCATTATAATATCCTTTGTTTTATTTTCCATTCCTTTCCTTATGATACCTAGCATTCTAGTTGCTCTCTTGGCCGCCACTGCACACTGGGCGAAGGGTTTTAACATGTTGTCCTCAATGACACCTAAATCTTTTTCCTGGGTGGTGGTTCCTAATGTGGAACCTTGCATCATGTAACCATAGTTTGAGATGTTCTGCCCTAGGTGCATAACTTTGCACTTGTCAACATTGGGAGGAGTGGCCTAGTGGTTGGGGCAAGGTACTTCAGGCCGGAAGGTTGGGGGTTCAAATCCCACTGGAGAACAGCAACCTTGGGCTGGAAGAACTGGGGTTTCTAGTCCCACAGGTGCTCCCTTGTGGGCTTGGGCAAGCCACTTAACCCTCCATAGCCCATGTTCCCTGTAAAATAGTTCTCTGTGTGCTGTGCTTTCCTATCTAATCAATGTGTTTATACCTAAAAAAAAATTTCCTGTCATGATTTGACAATTTCCAATCTGTAATCAAACCGCTGCTGATCGCTGGAAGTAGTGGTATACAAATGTATACTAAATAAAAATAAACATTAAATTTCATCTGCCATTTGGATGCCCAGTCTTCCAATTTATCAAGATCCTCTTGCAATTTTCCACAATCCTCTTGGGTTTTAACAACTTTAAATAGTTTTGTGTCATCTCCAAATCTGATAACCTCACTCGTTATTCCCTTTTCCAGGTCATTTATGAATATGTCAAAAAGCAGCGGACCCAGCACAGATCTCTGGGGTACACCACAATTCACCTTTCTCCATTGGGAAAATTGGCCATTTAGCCCTACCCTCTGCTTTCTATCTTTTAACCAGTTCCTGATCCACAATAGTACACTGCCTCCTATCCCATGACTCTTTAGTTTTGCCAAAAGTCTCTGATGAGGGACCTTGTCAAAGGCTTTCTGAAAGTCCAAATACACTATATTAACCAACTCACCTTTGTCTACCTGTTTATTCACACCTTCAAAAAACATAACAGATTAGTAAGACAAGCTCTTCCTTGTCTAAAACCATGTTGGCTGTCTCCCATTAAGCCATGACTAGCTATCTACATGTTCATCTATTTTGTTCTTTATGATGGTTTCTACCATTTTTCCCGATACTGACGTCAGGCTCACCGGTCTGTAGTTTCCCGGATCACCCCTGGAACCCTTTTTAAAAATTGGTGTTACGTTCACCATCCTCCAATCTTCAGGTATTACAGATGATTTTAATGATAGTTCACAGATTACTAATAGCAGGTCTGTAATCTCATATTTCAGTTCTTTCAACACCCTTTGATGTATATCATCCGGCCCAGGTGATTTGCTACTCTTCAGTTTATCTAATAGTTGTTATACATCTTCCTGATGTATCAATATTTCCTTCAATTCTTCCACACCTTTAAATACCACTTCAGTCATGGTTAACATCCCTACATCTTCCTCAGTAACGACCGAAGCAAAGAATTCATTCAGTCTCTATCACCTTGTCGCCTCTTAGTGCCCCTTTAGCCCCTCTATCATCTAATGGACCAACTAACTCTCTCAGAGGTTTTTTTGCTCCAAATGTACTTGAAAAGGTCTTTATTACATTTCCATGATTTGGATGTCCATGTGCTTGACCAGGACTTTTAAAATGACCCTTTAGGGATTAAGTGAGAGGAGGCATTCCCCCTAATGTTAAATGTCTTTGACATCAGTACTAACATGAGATACTGATCTGTAAAAGTGAAAGTAACCATACTGATGACGTCAAGTAGCTTTGTTGTTGCTGCTGTTGGGTGGAACGCTGGGGGGGGGGGGCAGTTGACGCTGTTGAGTGAGTTCGCAGCTAGTGAAATTCTGGAGTTGGTAGGGCCCCGGGGCTGGGATGGGGGGGGCCGGCGGACAGGGGGGCACAGCTGGACTTGGGTGTTATCGTTTCTATTAAGTGATCTCAATGTACTTTTGAGCAATATAAAGTTGTTTCTCTCCAGAGAACGTTTGTGGAGCGTGGGGGCGTGCCGCAGCCACGTCGAGGGATAGTATTTTTTGTTGTGTTTGAGATTGAATCATCTCCCTGGAGACGGGGGGTTTCTGGGGGATTTAGCTGGATATGTTTGTTGCCTGTGCGGTGGGGATGGTGTATTGAATCATTTCTGTGGAGTGGTGGAGCAGGGGGACTCTTGCGGTTGTGGTCTGCTAGTGAGATACTGATGGACTGTGTGCTACTCAGGGTCAACCCAAAAATAAATATTCATAAATATACTTTTGAATGGTAATGGAGAGTATATGAATGGTGTGATAGGAATAAGTACACTTTTATCATATGTACTTTTATACAATAGGCTTAAAAAGGGTACCTAGGTGCATTTTTCACATAGGCATCCCGTTTCAAAAATAACTCCTGCATGCATAGGTATTCTTGAGTGGATCCAGAGTACAAATGCAAGTTACAGATGTATGATCGGGGTTTACTGTCAGGGCCGGCCCGTCCATTGAGCAAGAATGTTTTTTGCACAGGGCCCCGCGTTTCAGGGGGCCCCGCGCAAAAAACATTCTACATTAGCACAAGCACATTAAAAAAAAAAAAAAACGGCTGCTGCTGCCTCCCTGAGCTCTGAGTCCCTCCCAAAGCGTGGGCTTTCAGAGCCGCGAGAGCTTCTCTGACCTCTCGCAGCTCTGTTAATCCCGCCGGGGCTGATGGGAAATGGGAAATCCCATCAGCCCCGGCGAGATTAACAGAGCCGCGAGAAGAAAGGGAAACTCTCCCGGCTCTGAAAGCCCATGCATTAGGAGGGACTCGGGAGCTCAGGGAGGCTCTGCTGGGCAGGCAGGGCCCCGCGGCGGGACATTTTTAATCTATCAGGGCTGATGGGGGGAGGGGGGTTAGGACTGGTAATGGGCTATGGGGGGGTTAGGACTGGTAATGGGCTATGGGGGGGGGCTAAGACTGGAAGTGGATTGATGGGGGAGGGGGTTAGGACTGGTAATGGGCTATGTGGGGGGGCTAAGACTCGAAATGGGCTATGGGGGGTTAGGACTAGTAATGGGCTATGGGGGGCTAGGACTCGAAATGGGCTATGGGGGGCTAGGACTGGAAATGGGCTGATGGGGGTTAGGACTGGTAATGGGCTATGGGGGGCTAATACTGAAAATGGGGTGATGGGGGGTCTTAGGACTGGAAGTGGGCTGATGGGGGGCTTAGGACTGGCAATGGGCTATGGGAGTGCTAAGAGTGGAAATGGGCTGATGGGGGGTTAGGACTGGAAATTGGCTATGGGGGGGCTAGGACTGGAAATGGGCTATGGGGGGGGCTAGGACTGGAAATGGGCTGATGGGGGTTAGCACTGGTAATGGACTATGGGGGGGTCAAGACTGAAAATGGGGTGATGGGGGGGCCTTAGGACTGGAAGTGGACTGATGGGGGGGCTTAGGACTGGAAATGGGCTATGTGGGGCTAGGACTTTAAATGGGCTGGGGGGTGGCTAGGACTGGAAATGGGCTGAGTGGAAGGAGGGCTTGAACTGCAAATAGCTGTTGGGGACGGGGGCTTGGAATGGAAATGGGCTGTGTGGAAGAAGGGCTTGAACTACAAATAGATGATGGGGAGGGGGGCTTGGAATGGAAATGGACTGTAAGGGAAGGGAGCTAGGACTTGAAATGGGCTGATGGGGGTTAGGACTGGCTATGGGGGGCTAAGACTGAAAATGGGGTGATGGGGGGCTTAGGAATGGAAATAGGCTGAGTGGAAGGAGGGCTTGAACTGCAAATATCTGATGGGGACGGGGGCTTGGAATGGAAATGGGCTGTGAGGGGAGGGAGCTAGGACTGGAAATGGGCTGAGTGAGGGGGGCTAGGACAGGAAATGGGCTGATGGAGGGCTAGGATAGGACTGGAAATGGGCTGTTGGGGGGGCTGGGATTGGAAATGAGCTGATGGAGGGACTCGGATGGGGGAGCTAGGACTGGAAATGGGCTGATGGTAGGGCTAGGATAGGGCTAGAAATGGGCTTATGGGGGCTGGGATTGGAAATGAGCTGATGGAGGGACTCGGATGGGGGAGCTAGGACTGGAAATGGGCTGATGCGGGGACTAGAAGGGAGCGGATGCTGGGTGGGGCTGGAACTAGAAGGGATGTTGGGGGAGGATTAGAATGGGATAGAGTTGGGAGAGTGAAATGGAGAGGGAAAAAATATTTTTTGTGGGAGGGAAGACAAATCTACAATTGGCCGGATATTGGGAGAGTAAGTGGGGATTGAGGGTGGTGGAGTAAAATTTGAGTGGATGAAATAGGAATGAGGAAAGAGCAAAAGGAGAGAGATTAGTATGTTAAAGCAGATGTAGAGAGAATGGAAAAAAACTAGAAAAGTGAAGAAAGGACAAATGGACAGCAGACGATGGAGAGTTTGCAGAAGACACAAAGAAACCAGAAGAAAGTGGCTGGAGCAATTGCAACTGAAAAGAAATGCACAAAAGGTAGAAAAATATCTCTTTATTGAATTTATTAACTGAAATATGCCAGCTCTGGGAAATTGTGCATCATTAACGTCTGTGCTTTGTTTAGTACAAGAGGAAATTAATTTATAGTTTTATTTCTACAGTGTTGTTGGGCTTTTGGGGTTCCCAGTTTAATTATTGTCTTCCTGTTTCTACATTGTGATTTCTTGTTTGGTGACGGTCTATGTTCTGCACGTGTAACTGAGCTGAGGTATTCTGTTTATGTAATTCCTATTTGACATTGCCACTTGTTCTCTTTCAAATAAAAACTCTTTGTTCAATAATCTAAACTCTGCAACTAGAAAATTATTTCAATGTTATTTCACAAGAGAAGTCAGGTCTCAGAAAAAACTGTAAGCACTAAACCATGGACAAACTGCCCTTTGTATGTGCTCGTTTTCACATCAACGACCTTTCTCCAATTTATTTTTTAAAAATTTTTAACGTGCTCAAACTATTATAGAACAAAAGTATGCCATTCTACTTAAAAAGATACAATGTGGTCAATTCCGACGCCTCCTCTCAGGCACCCCAAGCGTTTCGCCTTTAGCGGTTCTTCAGGGAATTGTTCTCTTTCCCCAGTAGGTCATGTATTATTGTTCTCTGAAATGTATTGGTTTAATATTTGTAGTGTTTGCCTTTTGATAGGTAGGGTCTTGTGCTTTGTGAGTCCTGGTAATGCTGTTATGATACGGCAGGATTGCTATGGGTTCTAAATGGGCAGTGTTTGTAGTAGTTCCTAATGTGCCTGGCAGTTGGCACTGGATTATAGTAATGTAGAAATCTTTTAGTCTTTCTTTATCCATATATTCATTAAGAGGCATGTTTACTAAAAGTTGGTGTGTGGTAACGTTATGCAAATAGTTATGCAAATGAGGCCCTTATGCAAATGAGGCCCCACACCGAGTCTCCGCACATGGCCCCGCATCCTCCTTGGGCCGCCACTGTTTAATGTTGTAGATATCATTTAGGGGCTTGTTTACAAAGCTGCGGTAGCGGTTCGCGATTGTTATCGGAGCCACGACCCCATTGATTTCAATGGGGCCGCGGCTCCGATAACGACCGCGAACCGCGAACCGCTACTGCGGCTTTGTAAACAAGCCCCTTAGTCAATGATGTAATTGTTCATGGACTTCACTTTGCAAACACGTTTGGCATTTGTTAAGGATGTGCCTGCAATAAAAAAAAAAAAGGTCTTTATTACGCATTTTTGCTTCCGCAGCAAGCTTCTTCTCAAATTCTCCCTTTGCCTGCCTTTTTAATGCCTTGCATTTAACTTGCCAGTGCTTGTGCTGTTTCCAGGTTTCGTCATTTGGCTCTTTTTTCCATTTCCTGAAAGATGCTTTTTTGGCAACAACAGCCTCTCTGACCTCACCTTTAAACCATGCTGGCAGTTTTTTGGACTTCCTTCCACTTTTCTTAAAGCGTGGAATACAGCTGGTCTGGGCTTCCAAGATAGTATTTTTAAACAACACCCAAGCTTGATGTAAGTCTTTAACCTTTGCAACTGCTCCTTTTAGTTTTTTCTTAACTATTTTCCTCATTTTATCATAGTCTCTCTTTCAAAAGTTAAAAGGTATTACTGTGGATTTCCTTACTATCCCTCCTCCAATTATTAAATCAAACGCGATCATGCTATGATCACTATTGCCAAGTGGCCCCAACACCCTTATCTCTTGCACCAGATCTGGTGTTCCACTAGGGACTAGGTCCAATATGGCTTCCCCTCTGCTCAGTTCATGAACCAGCTGCTCCAAGAAGCAGTCATTTATTTCATCTAGGAACTTTATCTCCCTAGCATGTTGACTGGCCAAGTCGATACCGGGGTAATTGAAATCACCTATTATTATTACTGTGCTGTAACCTTTGTTAGCTTCCTTGATTTCTTTGAGCATTTCATCATCCATTTCTTCATTCTAGCCAGGCAGTCGATAGTACACCCCCACTGCCATCGCCTTCCCCTTTTTACATGGAATTTCAATCCATAGAGATTCTACAGCAAATTTTGTTTCCTGCAAAATTTTAATACTTTCTGACTCAATGCCCTCTCTAACATAGAGCACAACCCCTCCACCAATTTGATCAGCTCTATCATTACAATATAGTTTGTACCCAGATATCACAGATAATCCTTCTCTAGTAAACATGTCCCATGGTGCAATATTGAAAGAGAAGATTTCTTTAAAATAAGTTGAATGGGTGAAAGCTTCAAAGCACACAGTAACAGACCAGATCTAAACAAAATAGTCATAAAGTTGCATAGAAAATTAGCTACAGACTCACGCGACAGTTTGTAGTGATGAAAGCTCCCAGGAAGACATGGAAGTGGAAGAAAATCCTAGTTTCCCCTTTGAAATGAATGACAGTTCACTTGTGCATAAGACTTTCAAGCCAGATCAGAAAAAAACCCAGCTCCCTGCTAAGGTCATGCCACGCCCTAGCTCAGGGCTGGAGACAAGCTTGCCTGATGATTGGTCACACAGGTGCAGAGAACAGGGAGTGCCTAGCAACCAACGGTTCTTAAAACCACGAGCAGAGCATAAAGAGGAGGGAAGGAGGAAGGCAAAGGACAACAGAGAGAGCAAGGCTGAGCATAGCTGGAGGAGAAAGAAAGTAGAAAACTCCCAGGAAAGCAGCTACCCAAGAGGGACTGGAGAAGGACATAAGGCAGCTGAATTTCAGAGCCTGGAGGATCCCAGGAAGAAAGAAATCAGCACTTGTCTGAGGAACCATCCCCAAGGTAAAGCCAGCAGTTTCAGAGCTGAGAAATCAACAGAGAAACAGTTTGCTATTGCTAAGGTCCAGGAAGCAGAGCCCTCACCGTCTACTGCTAAGAGGTGGGTGGAACGTTTTACATATGGGAAAAGTCATAGCCCTGATAAAAGCAGAACAGCTGAGTCTTCAAAGCTAGAAGCACTGAGAGAGTTGTTTGCTGAGGGAAAAGTTCACTCCCCTAATACAACTGTGCCTTTACAAGCTGAATTGCTGTGGAATCAGTTCCAGGAATTTCTAAAGGAGAGAAAGTCTGGGAGAGTTTGTAACTTTGATAGAGATACCACATATCCTGATGCCATAGAAGGAATGCAAATAGATTTCTGTTTGCCAAGCTCTGAGTGTGAACCTGTACCAATATATTGCTCATTGTGTTTAAAAGAAGAGTCTGCATTATTGAACTGAGCTGAGAGACTGTAAAACAATATAGAGAATAAGTCCAGTATCTGCTTAGAATTAAGGAAAGCTAATACTGTGTTTTACTAAGCTTAATTGCCTTCTGAAGCTAAGAAGCAGTGCTTAGAAGAAGTTTGCTTTGAGAAAAGAAAATCACAGCTGTTGCAAGTTTATCTGTATTTCTGTTGAATGACCACATGAGGCAGTCCTCGGTGTAAGCTTGTGGGAATAAGAACAGCTGAACAGTGAAAAGAGGTTTTTGTTACGTCCCTCTCTGTTACCTGATTTATCCTTTATGTTGGAGAAGCATCCTTTTTGCCTTGTTTGTGTATTGAGCTTAAATGCCCTGGAAATCCCCACAAAATAAATTTTCTTGATGCCTTGAACCACCGACTCACAACTACAATTTGTCCTTAAAGAATAAACTAACTACAAGTCCCAGCATACCTCTGGTGACAACAAGGGAAGCTTTATTCAAAAGTGGACAACATAAGGCTGTTTCCTGCTTGTAAGCTCTTGGGCCCAAGCGCAAGTTTTACATTGTGCATTGGTAATCATCACTTTGTCCATAAGACATGTAGAGGAGTTCATTCTATACAATGCATCTATCCCTTCAGAGCAAAACTATCCCATTTAATTATTATATTTGGGTCAGAACCTCCCACCTTTAATGAGGAAATAGAGGCAGAAATCATTATACTATAATAGCTGACAAATTGTTGAGCGGTTGTAGTAATATCAGAAATTGGTGTTGGAGCACTCAATAGCTTTCTAACTATGAAGGTTTAGATAACGTAGTCTCATGTTTTCTGATGGAGGCTTCTTACAATTTCAGCTGTTTTCCTCTTTACTTGATATTATAAAACAGGCATGAAATATGTGCACAAAAGTATGTGTTAACTATGTGGGACTTTAGAAAAACACATATTTTTGTGCACATATTTCATGCCTGTTTTATAATATCAAGCCTGTGCATGCTTGACTTTATAAAATACGGGCATAAGAGATTGAAAACACACCTTAATTTAAGGCACAATCGCTTACACCAGCTCTATAATTGGTGTATATGGCTTTACTTAGATTTGGAAAGAATGTTTGTAAATTATAATATATCATAATTTATGCACATATATCTGCTTTCCACCCATGTGCACACCAACAATGAAAGTACATGCCATCAGCCTTATGTGCATACTTATAGAATAGCGATTGGCTGAAGTATGTGTGTAGAGGGCTTTTATGCACATAAATCACTGAAATACTGTGACATATACACACTGATGGTATATAACTTTAGGCAGCTCTCTTAATGTCCCTGGTGAGATACAGTTTGGCATATCAGTGTCCTTTCCACAGGCATCATCACCTCCTTTCTGCTGGTATGCCTTTCTCTACAGCATCCTTGTGGCTTTGGCCACCACCCTGTGACATTGTTTTGCCACCTTGAGATCTTCAGACACTATCATCCCAAGGTCTCTCTCTTGGACGTGCACATCAGCTTCTCACCTTCTATCGCATACTGCTCTCTTAGATTTCTGCACCCTCTATACTATCAAGTATTCAACCAGTCCTCTAAGTTCTCCACTAATTTTCTCAGTGTCAACCCCTCCAAATCATCGGCTATTTGGTTTTCCTTCTCAACTTCCCCTCCCACCTTGGCTCCTCTAATGTCATCCCTGCCCATCCCTCTTGTATCCTGCCTTCGTTATCTTGGTGTAACCCTCGACACCTCCTTGTCTTTCCACTCCCACATCTCCTCCTTGGTCCGCAGCTGCTTCTTCTACCTTCGTCGTATCAGGTCCCTTCGTCCTTATCTTTCCTCTAGTTCTCTCACTACTTTAGTCCTCTCCCTTGTAATTTCTTGCCTTGATTACTGTAATTCCATCTTTGCTGGTCTCCCCTCTTTTCAGATACGCCGTCTCCAACTTATCCAAAATACCGCCGCCCGCCTAGTTACTTTCTCCTCTCCCCGTGAGCACATCACCCCTTGTCTCCTTTCCCTCCATTGGCTCCCTATTCGATACCGCTTTATCTTCAAATACCTCATTACCATTCATAAAACCCTCCACTCCGGTATCCCTCAGTATCTTTCCAATCTCATTTTTCACCAGCCTGTTCCTCGCCTTCTTCGTTCCTCCCATGGTAACCGTCTCTTTCTCCCTTCCCCTTCTCAAGCGCACCTCGAACTTACTCGCCACTCCACTTTCTTCTTCCTTGCTCCTGCCCTGTGGAATTCCCTCCCCCTCCCCCTCCGTACTGAGCCCTCTTTTCTACAATTCAAGTCTCTCCTTAAAACACACCTCTTTGCACAAGCTTTTGATCTTCCAGTTTCTCTTTGATACTATTGGCTCCCTCATTTATACCTACTGCTCCCACTACCCTCTAATATTTCATCACCATTCATAGAACCCTTCACTTCAGTACCCTTTACCCTCGTTTACCCCCCTCAGTCCCCTCTCTCTTGTTGTAAGTTTCTATTTGTGTCACTCTGCCCTTTTTACTCTCTCTCCTCTTCTCCTTTTTCTTTTCTTTCCTGTCATACCATGGCGTTCTTTTCTATCTTTCTTCCCTGCAGCCCATTTATTGTACACCGCTTTGATGCCTTATGGTTTAGGCGGTTTATCAAGAAACCGAATAAAGATAAAGATAAAGATAAGCTTTACAGATCACTTCTCATTTTTCTTACTCCCTCTGGGGTATCCACACATAGTTCACTAATCTTTGAGTAGATATTTACACCTGCTCTTGAGCAGGACTAATGGACGTGCCTATAGTGTATTTATTTATTTAACAATAAAGTAAGCAGTGAAACTGTACGAAAAAATAAAATCAACATTCAATAGCAAGGATTGCATAAGATGGGGAATGAGTAGCACAACAATCTTCACCAGTGGACATAAAACACCAGCGAGACATAAAAGTTAACATGGGAATGGGATGTGTTGAGCAGGTGAGAGCGGAAAGCCTTAGTAAAGAGCCAGGTCTTCGGCCCTCTTTTATACTTTTCATAGGAACTTCCTTTGTGTAACTTTTGAGGAAGTGCGCTCCAAAGCTGTGGGACCTGGTAACTAAATGCACTGTTTTGAAAAAAAGGTGAGATGGACTGTAATATTGGTGAGCAATGTCAATATAGTTTGCTTGAGAAGATCATAACATCCTATTTAGGAGTTAGGGAATTAAGAGAGTCCTGAGAGAGACAGGTAAGCCAATAACACTGATGAAGTGGGTCAGCAAGAGAAGCTCAAACTTAATTCGGCTGGCCACTGGGAGCCAGTGCTACTCTGTGAGGAGGGAAGTGACATGGTCATCCCTTTTTGCCCCGCAGAGGAGCCTAATTGTCGTATTTTGAATGAGCTGAAGTCTTTTAGCTAGTATTGTGGATGACCATTGAGTTACAATAGTCCAAGCAAGTCAAAAGAAGGGCATGAGACACTATCTCTGCAGGATTTACACCAGCATTTTATAAACACAATATGTGCCTAAAAGTGCCTTGTTATAAAATTGCCTTCATTGCCCCTGGGTTTTCTTCCCAATGTATGATTGGAAGTAGAGTGCCAGGCTTTTTCTGTAGAGGTAATGGAGGGTAAAATGTCCTGCCCAAGGTCACAGTAGGAACTGAACTCTGATTGCTTGGGTTGTAGGCTGTTAACTCTAATTACAGG
Organism: Ichthyophis bannanicus; assembly: GCA_033557465.1. Taxonomy (NCBI): domain Eukaryota; kingdom Metazoa; phylum Chordata; class Amphibia; order Gymnophiona; family Ichthyophiidae; genus Ichthyophis; species Ichthyophis bannanicus. The sequence continues at coordinate 39,875,058 of CM066043.1, forward strand.
GCTACTCCTCCATTCCAAGAGCTACGTTAACTACATTTAACTCTGATATTTGCCATCTGTAATGCAGCAGTGAGGAAAAACCTCGAGGAACGGGAGGACTAGGGCCAACCTAGCATAAGATTAGATCCAGAAGTAAAAAGCATACTTGAAAACAGGTCCAGGAGACTGCAGTGAAAAGCTAATATTGTTGTGAGCTGGCTACAAGCAAGTTTAAATCCAACACACACCATGCTAACCTAAACAACAAAGGCGAGACTCAAGGGAGAGGGTGTCTCCCTTCATATTAGTAGTGAGTGCATAAATAGGACTAAGGTCCAGGGCAGCCCTAGGATGACTCCAGTTCCAATCAACTGTCACCTTCACTCTTCAAAGAATGTGTTACAATGAGGGCTACTTGGCACATGGTCAGGAGGATCTTGCAGTGCAAGTTCTATGCAGGAAGTTTGTTAGAGGAAGCTATATGCATGCTATTGTCCTGAGGAAAAAAGCAAAGAGACCAGCGGGAGACTGGAGGATATCTGGGCCTCTGCCTTTGTGGGCTGCCAATCATCTAAGTACTTAAAGGGCCCCTTCATACTATCTTAGAAACACAATAAAGCACCAATAGAATAATTATTAGAGATTTGTGTACTTGAAATCCCCCGTAACAGAAACTAGACACCAAGGTAAAACTTGCCAGAGAACTGTGTGTCATGAGACCATCCTACCATTAAACAGTCTTCTCAGAACCTTCTTCCATGTGCAAGATTCTACAGCACGTCACAAGAAATCTACATGTGGCCACAGTAATGGAACCACAAGTAATGGGTTCTCTATGTGCCTTGCAGCCACAATTTATTTATTGATATTCAAAAGGCATTTACACGGTATACAGCCCAGTAAACCATGTACATGCTTTAAATGGGGATACTCAATGGGGATATCCGGTTAGCATCGAGGTGTGTTGGGGGCGTTCTGGAGTGGAGCGGGGGGTGGAGATTGCCGCTAACCAGGTAGCTTTTTGCTGGCCTGGTTTTACCCGTGGATGCTAACCAAGAAGCGATGCAGTATCTGTGCTACCCGGTTAGGCTCTGCGGTGGTGTCCTCTACACCGAACCCAGATATTCAATGTCATTGCTGCAGCATTGACTATCTAGAGTGAGGGGTCACCAGGCAGAGCTTTGCACCGTAGCGGCGCATAGTCTGCCCAGTTGAATATTGGGCCCATTATTTATTTAAAATTATTTCTGGCCCACCTATCCATGAAGGTCTTCTGCCTCTTGTTCAGCAGTAGGCTCTGGTCTGATATCTCTGTCAGTAGCTGTGCACCTGCCTGGCCATTACAAGGAACTGACTTACAAGCAACAGAATCGAGACAGGAAACAGGAAAAGGGAGTCACGCTGAGAGAGACAAAAGAAAACATCCAGTGCAACGTAGAGGAGAGATACAGCAACATTAAAGAGACACCTGGGATGAGAAACACACCGACCTACATTTAAGAGGAAACATGCAGATAGACACTTGGAGAGAGACATGGTGAGATGTAACAGAAACATAAAGAGAGACGCACAGTTGGGATTCAGAGAGAAAAAGTATACAAAGCCCGAGAAACTGAGGTGTAGAGTGCCAGTTCCGAAAATCAGTGAGTAGGCAGGTTCTTACCATTCTCTGGGACACAGATGTGACTTACATCCAAGTAGGTCTTTCCTTTCAAGAACGGGAGGACCTGAGATGCCGCCATGGGTAGAGAGAACGTGTCCTCAGGGATCTCAGCTAAGAGTTTAGCCATGGTCTTCGGGCAGTTCCAATCTGACATTGGATAAATGTCAGATACTGCAGTCAGGGCCTGGAGAAGAGATACAGCCCAGTTACAAAACTCTGCAAAATTAAGCTAAACTAATTCCTATACGTCTTTTATGCACTCTATTAAAAAGAATAGTATTTAAACATTTCTAGAAACAAATACAGGTACTTTAACACGTTACAGCAATGCAATCATTCCAATGAACAAAGAGCACTTCTGGGATCAAACACGACAGACCCCTTACTCTCTATCGCTCACGTGCACATGCAAAACATACCAACACAGACACATATGCACATGGCTGCTGTAAATATTCCCCTTCAACATGTTGCCATACCTCTCTCGATCACTGCACTAAAGAATAAAATAACCTTGTGTAGAGTTCCGGTGATGCGGTGAGCCCGAGCGGTCGCACGCCGCTCGAGCTCTGGGCCCCCCTGCTCCCCCGACGCCGCCGACGGACCGACCGGGGCTAATTTCGGGGATCCTGCACACCCCCCGAGCTTCCTCGCCCAGACTGTAGCCCGGAGCGATGACCCAGAGCCTTCTGCTCACCTGCATCGGAGGATCCGAGGAGGCGGCCTAGATGTGCGCGGCTCGCTCTGCAGGCGCCGCGTTGGAGTAGAGAGACACGTGGCGGGGTGAGTGGCCCAGTCAGCGCGACGAGACAGTTTGTGCGGGCTAGCAGGGGGATCCCTGAGGCGGCCGCGGCCCCCTGGCTGGCGTCCATCACTTCCATCTGCATCCAGCCTGTGCCCTGAACGGATGTCTGCTGCGAGAATGACCAGGGAGGCTGAGATCTTTGCTCGGGCCCGGCTGTGAGCTGCCGCCGGTTAAACCTGCCCCCCCTCCCATCCAAGGGACCCGCATAGGATTGCGCGGTTTTGGCTGATGCCCTCCTCACCCCTCCATGGGAGACAGAGACCCGTGCCGCCCTTTGCCCATTGGGAGCCTGTGACTTGTCTTTTTGCATGGGGGCATGCGGGACTGAGCCTGGCCCCCCTTCCCCTGGCACCCTGGAGTCTCTGACCGGCGCCCTGTTTCCATCTTCGAAGAGTCTCTGACCGGCGCCCTGCCTCCACTACCGATGAGTCCCTGATCAGTGCCTTGCTTTCGCCATTGAAGAGCTTATTTCCTGTGCCCTACGCCCGGCCCTCCAGTGCTTGGGAGCCCGTGGCTGACGCCGTGCCCCCCCCCCCGTGCGTCCCCTCTTGGGCTTCCTGCTCCACCTTTGGCACTTAGGGGCCCAGGATCTATACTTGCCCCCGGCGCATCAGTGCCCGAGACCTGGGCTCCCCCCAGCACTCCGCCGACCGAGCTTCCTGCCCTTCATCTAAGGCCTCGGAGCCCAGAACCCACACCCTATCTTCTGTGTACAGAGGCTTGGGCGTCCCGGGCGACCCCTGGGGCTCAAAACTGGGAGTGTACCACGAAATAGAGGAGGTCGACAACCGAGGCCCTCGTCGCCCGGCGGTGTAGAGCGGGGATAGGGGAGAGACCCCCCCCTCCTCCTGAGTGGACTACAGCAGGGGCCTCAGCGATGGCGGCAAAGGGAGGCCGCCGGGTGGACAAGGAGAAGACCCCCCTGCCGCCCAGGGGGGGGGAGCAATCCTCACCGTTGAAGGGGGAGGCCAGGACCGCAGCAGGGATGGTGGATGAAATTTCCATAGCCGTGGCAGGGGCGCTGTCTGCTCAGTTCGAGGACCTGCGGGGCCGTATGGACCTTGTCCAGACCTCAGTGGAGGCCTTGGGCGGCCGACTACAAGAGGCGGAGAACCGGATTGAGAAGTCGGAGGAGCACGTGCTGGAGCTACAGCGGGAGATGGCTCGGGTGAAAAAATTGCTTCATGAGCAGCAGGAAGCCAAACTGGATGACCTAGAAAACAGGTCCCGCCGTAATAATCTGAGATTTCTTGGGATCCCAGATACCGTCGAAGACCGGGACCTGCAATCCTACCTAGAAGATCTGGTGAAACAACTCCTGGCGACTGAACCTGAAGCCGCCTCAGTGCAAATTGAGCGGGCACACCGGGTTGGACCTCGGAGGACCCACGACACCAGACCTAGGGTGGCCATAGCACGGTTCCTGAGATTCCCACAGAAAGAAGCGGTCCTGCGTACAGCGCGACGGAAAGGGACCATTCAGAAGGACAATGCCCGGATACGTATTGTTCAGGATTACTCAGCAGCCCTGGGACAACGGCGACGAGAATACGGACCTTTGTGCCAGACCCTGATAGACAATAATATTAAATTCATGGTGCAATATCCTGCCCGATTGGTCTTCACCCATGACGGGATCCGTCGGACTTTTGACTCTGCGACAGCAGCAACGCCCTATGTGGAGGAGATACGGCGGAGGGCCGCAGTGGCGGCCGAGTCCTGAAGATTGGCGGAGAAGACTATTGCCGTGATGAACAAGCTCAGAGTATCCTGTTTTGGACTGTAAAGTGATGGTGATGGTAATTGGAGTGGGGGTGGGGGGTTGCCAGGTTTCTCTTGATTGCCATTAAGTAGAGCTCTAGGTTGTTTTATTTTTTGCTGGGTGCTGGGGAGGGGCGGGGAGAGGTACGGGGTAGTTGTGCCTTTGGAGGGGCCGGGGGGGGGGGGTGGCCTGTGGCAAAGTTGGGGCGTGGGAGGAGTGGGGGGGTACCACACGCATCTAGGAACTCACTGAAGAGGAGAGGAGGATGGTAGTAGAATTAAGGAGTCGAAGGGGGGGGGGAGGGAGGGGGAGGGGTACAAAGGGAGAGGTAGAAGTTAAGGGGGGGGAAGGGGGGGAAGGGGGGGAAGAGAAGTAGGGGGAGGGAGGTAGTGGCTTACTGTATTTTAGGAGACCAGTGGAGGTAGTAACGGGCCGAGGATGGTCTTTGACGGGCCATAGGGGGGGACCCCGGGCTGGGGGGGTGTCTTCCCTATATTTTGTATGGTACATAATAGATGTTTGCATGCCTAGTTTAATACTGTATGCCACTTAAGATAATCTCTTGGAATGTTTGTGGTCTGGGTAGTCCGATCAAAAGGGCGAAAATACTGCAGGCCCTGGCTAGGCAGGGAGCAGACATCGCTATGCTACAGGAAACCCACCAGACTGCCGACGAACACCGCAAACTCTCTGCCGGGAGTGGGTGGGACAGGTCTGGGGGGTTCCCCAGCGCTTGGTACGAAGGGTGGGGTAGTGCTTTTGATTCACAAACGGGTAAGGATGGATGTGGTGAAGGAACTTGTTGATCCGACGGGCCGATATGTACTGGTGCAGGGAGTCCTTGAGGGGAGGCCAGTAGTTCTTGGTAGCGTGTATTGTCCCTAATGTACTCGATTTGCCCCTGTATGCGCGCATTGCCTCCACACTTGAGACGTTGCCAGAGCTCCCCGTTATTTTGGGGGGAGACTTCAACGGGGTCATGGACATTGACCTCGATACCTCTAGAGTGGGGGAGCAAAGCGAAAGACGGGCGACGGCTCAGGCATTGCGACGTTTTTCTGTTCCAGGTTGGGGCTAGTGGATTTATGGCGCTTACTACACCCGGGCGAGCGGGATTACACCCACCAATCCCGGGCCCACGGCACAAGTGCACGAATAGACTATTTATTGATATCCGCTGAACTGTTTGCCAAGGTGGGGGACGCCCAGATAGGGCCTGTAGAGATATCTGACCATGCATTTGTCTGGATGGAAGTTTTTTGGGGTGGGAGTACGTCACGGGCCTTTCAATGGCGTTTCCCATTGGAGCTATACCGCGACGCCCAATTTCGTGCATTTATACAGCGGCGGTGGCAGGAATTTGAGGCTGATCACAGGGGTCACCAGGATGACCCCGAATTGCTCTGGGAAACGGCGAAGGTCGTACTGAGGGGAGATATCATTGGGTTTCTTGCCAGAAAACGTCGACTACGGGCCGAACGTATTATGGTTTTAGAACGCTTGGTGATGACCTTGCGACGTCGCTGGGCTCATACTCCCACTGCGAGCTTAAAAAAGCAGCTATGGGACTCTCAAATGGAACTAAACGAACTATTACACCAAAGAGCGAAGAAGTCAGTCTTGTATTATCGCTATCAATTGTACCGCTATGGGGACAAGCCGGGAAAGTTATTGGCTCGGTGTCTGCGTGGACCCAGGGGATCAAAATTGGTGCCCGCATTGCGAGATGATCTTGGGGTATTGCACAGGGAAAGCCCAGCGATAGCGCGTGTCTTTCGCTCTTTCTTTCAGAAACTGTATACTGCGGAGGCGACTTCTCCTACGGCGATGGCAGATTATGTGAAGGGGCTAGACTTGCCCCGCCTTTCTACTGAGCAAAGAGCTCAATTAGATCAGCCCCTTACGGTGGCCGAGCTGCAGGGGGCCATTTCCAAGGCCAGCTGCTACAAATCCCCAGGATCCGATGGTCTAGGTGCTGAATTTTACAAAATTCTCAAGGAACAGATTTCCCCAACGCTGACTGCAGTGCATAATCGGAGAGCGCAGCAGGGCACTTTTCGGTGGGGGGTCAATCATGCTCATATAGTCCTTATTCCCAAGCCGGCCAAAGACCCTCTTTCTGCAGCCTCATATCGTCCGATTTCCTTACTCAACTTCGACCTTAAACTAATGGCTAAGATCTTGGCAGACCGCCTGGCGGAGTTTTTGGGGCAGTTAGTTCATGAGTCCCAGGTCGGTTTTGTTAAAGGGCGTTACGCGGTCCGCAACTTACGTAAGATCATCGCATCCCTAGAATGGGTTCAGCATAGACACTTGTCCTCTCTCTTGATTAGCTTTGATGCAGAAAAAGCCTTTGACAGGGTGGATTGGCAATACCTGAGATTCATCCTCCCTCAGTATGGGCTGGGGCCGTCGTTTTGTAACATGGTTGACAGTTTATATGCTAATCCTACCGCAGCGATACTTTGTAATGGAGTTATATCAGAGCCTTTTTCATTGCAGAGGGGGACCCGTCAGGGCTGCCCCCTCTCCCCTCTCCTTTTTGTCCTTTCGTTGGATCCTCTCCTACGCCGTGTGGAGGATATGCGGACAATCCGGGGCGTAAGTATCGGCCCTCAGGTATTTAAGGTTTCGGCCTTTGCCGATGACTTGCTGGTCCACCTGCTTTCTCCTGGGGATTCCTTACCCCCTCTGTTGCAGGAGTTCCGCGTTTTTGGGCAGATTGCGGGGTTCCGTATTAACAGGGAAAAGTCCGAAGCCCTTGATGTTTCGGGCCGACTTCGGGGTAGCTGGGTGGGCGCATTCCCCCTCCGATGGGCTGAGCGCCAGTTCATGTACTTGGGGATCGTACTGTCCTGTCAACCGGGTCGCCTATATAGGGCTAACCTGCGACGGATGCTGGCTAAGGTGAGGACCCAGCTACAGGCGTGGCAGTCCCTTCCCCTATCCCTTATGGGGAGGATTGCGGCGATCAAATTGGTCCTTCTGCCGAGGATTTTATACTGGCTACAAACCCTCCCTGTGTGGCTCCTTCGTCGGGATATTAGGTGCTTTGAGGTGGAATTTCGGAGCTTTCTGTGGCGGGGGGCGAGAGCTCGGGTCTCGTACCGTAGACTCATGGGGAGGATCCGTGGGGGGGGATGGGGACTCCCAGATCTTGGTGCATATGTACTGGCTTGTCAAGCCCGCCATTTGGGGGACTGGCTCGGGATAATGATCTTTATACCCCTAGAGCGTTTGAGGAGGCGTACGCGGCCCCCCATTCTCTACGGGCCCTTTTGCATTTGGAGGTGAGTAGGTGGCCTACGCATTTAGCGGATAGCGTGTTATTGGCCCCGGTATATAAAACCTGGCGGAAATTGAATGTCTACTGGGGCCGACGGTGGCAGGTGTCGAGCTGGCTACCTATTTGGGGCAACACCAATTTTACCCCGGGGACGGATACGGCAGCGTTTCGTCAGTGGGGGGAGAGAGGAGTGCGGGCGCTGGGCCATGTGGTGGACCTGGCGGGTAAACCCAAGCCCTTTTCGTTGTTGTCCCGAGAATATCAATTGGGGCCCCTACATTTCTTTGCGTACATGCAAATGGCCCATTACGTGACTTCTCTTCCACGGTCGGAACTCTGTGGCGACCGCTCGGCCCAGCTAATCGCGTTTTTCGGGTTTGGCGAGGCTGAGAGGCCGTCTATTCGGACCTTTCATCTTCGATTGGAGCGGTTTCAGCCGCGGCCAGACTACAGTGGAGTGGAACGAGCCTGGGGGGTGGAACTGGGTCGAGACATTCCCCAGGGTACTATTCTGGTGGCCCTTCGGAGGGTGGCGAGCCTGGTAGACGGTGCTCGTTGGCGAGAAATTCAAATTAAGTGTTTAACTAGGGTTCACTTCTCCCCGCGGCGAGCCCTCCGCTGCCGTTTGACCGTGGATGGTAGCTGTCCACGCTGTGCGGAGCCCCTGGCGACCTTGTACCATATGTGGTGGGGCTGCCGGCGCATACGCCCCTACTGGCACAGAATTGCCCTCTATATGGCCGACCTCCTTGGACAACCTGTATACTGGGATGCAGCCTTGATCGTCTTGGATCTTCTAGGTCTCACCTCTCCAAAGGGGAAATGGAGTCGTTGGCTGGTGCGGAAGGCATGTCTGGTGGGTAAGGGTCCCATTCTCCGGGGGTGGAGGGACAGCCACCCTCCCTCCTTTTGGGAGTGGCGGAACTCCTTCCATCAACTTATGCTCCTGGAATGTCGGGCTGCGCGAGGTCATGTGAAGCGGTGGTCTGCTTTCTGGTTACTGTGGGAGCCCTATATTCAAAAGTTAAGCCCTCGGACACGTAATGTAACCCTGCAATTCGGCTGTTGACAGCCATGGCTGTGTCTGGAGACCACAGAGGTGTGACACTGTTATATATGCTGGTCCGGGTGGATATTGGGCCGGGGGGGAGGGGGGGGAGGGGGTTAATGGGGGGGGAGGGTAGGGGGGGGATGGGGGGGTAATAGAGGTACTACCTCGAAACTATGTAACCATCTATGTATCTGGCACCCTGGGGATAAGAGCCTACCCCAGGGAGCGATTGTTTTATGCTCTGTATTTGTTGTTTTGTTTGATGGTTCAAAATAAAATATTGAAAAAAAAAAAAAAAAAATAACCTTGTGTTGCAGTGAGTGACAATTAATGGCAAATTCATTTTAAGTAGCATGGAATACAATACAAGGCCCATTTTAGACATCAAAGTGAAAATATCTGCAAATCTATGTCATATTTAGCAGAGAGAGTGTGCATGTGTAAGGCTGATGTAAAATTGACATATCTCTGCCCCTCAGCGTGGACGTGTTTTATCATACATGGGGGAAAGTGCGGGAATGCTTGGGGGTGGACATCAGCCACAGTGGGAAGAGGCATTTTACAAATTAGCTCCATTTCCAAAAATTAGCTTAACAAGGTCGTAATAAGTTAAATAAAGCCTACCTGTGTCCAGTCATAATTGTCGCACTGATTAGGAACTTCTCTCAAGCTATTTGTTATACGAAATGATTTGAAGAAAAGATCTAAACATGCCAAAAGATCTCCAGGATAAAGTTATTCAAAAGTACACATTGGGAAAGGCTATAAAAAAATTCCAATGTGTTTGAAATCTTGTAAGATGATGTCAGGCCCAACATTTTAAAGTGGAAACAGTTTGGCAGTCACTAAGACACTCCGTTAGTCAAGCCATCCTTCCAAAGTCAGAAGCCCTGAGTTAAGAAAACTGCTCAAGAAGGTCACTGTGAGTTCTAAGATTACTTTGAAAGAAAAACTGAAGTCTCTGGTTGAGACGAGTGAAAATATTATTGTTCAACAACATGAAGATTCTTTCATAAATATGGTTTTTATGTGTGGGTGGCAAGAAGGAAGCCATCCTGAAGAAAGTCATATGACCCATCGTTCGACAGTCAAAATGCTTCCAAAAGAAATTCAATCACACTTCACTAAGTCTGGGTTGCTGAGAATGAAAATGATGCTTAAAATTGTTTATTGACTCTAGTTTTCAGTTTTACACTACTGGGTCAAAACATACGACCTTGACTTTGGAAGTGCTAAGGATATGTGAGTTATAATGAGAAGGGATCTCAATTTAAACCAGAAATTGCTAAAATACATGCACATTTTCGACTGCATTTGTGATAAATCTGTAAAAAAATTAGGGTGGTCAATAAGTTCCCCACAGCCGGACCCTGGCCATGGGAGGCCGGATCGAGGGTCCGGCTGCAGGGAAAGAAGTAAATTGACAGCAACCGGCAGTCAGGGGCTATTATGCCATTACAACAGGACACCATGGCACTACGGCTGCATTCAGGATCCTGACTGAGGTAGCCAGGCATGTGGCTGGGCATGCAGGCTGGTCGGAATCAGGGTCCAGCCTGCACATTCAGGCCGTAGACCCGATTCTTTATCCCGCGGGCATGTCTAGCCCCCATGGTATTAGAATTGGGTCTACCTCTGGGCGTCCCGATTCCGATCATCCACACAGGGGCCTGGATGGCCACATTGGAATGTGCCTCAATGTGCACTTCAATTCCAAGTAGCTATATATCAAAAGTGTTTCTGGCCAGTAGACCTTATATGAACTGAGGGCACACTCAGCTATCTGATTTAAAGGCTATGCAAGGAATGTAGGCAATCTAAATATTCCTAAACTTATAGCCAAATGTTAGGCTGTTTGCCACTATGACTAGACTGAAACTTCCTCCTTGCTGGTCTCCCTCAGAGTCATCTATCTCCTCTTCGATCTATCCAGAACTCTGCTGGGTGACTAATCTTCCGATAGCCCCCGATACACTCATATAACCCCTCTTCTGAAATCACTTTACTGGCTCCCCTTCCATTTCTGTATCCAATTCAAACTTCTTCTTCTAATCTATAAATGCATTCACTCTACTGCCCCTCATTACCTTTCCTCTCATCTCTCGCCCTACACCCCTCCTCGTGAACTCTGCTCTTCTTCTGGCTTGCTCCTCTCTTTGTCCTTTTCTTCCACTTCCAACTCCAGACTTCAGTCCTTTCACCTTGCTGCTCCTTATGCCTGGAACAAAATTCCTCTCTCCTTACGTCAAGTCTCTTCTCTCTCCCTCTTGAAATCCATGCTAAAGGCTCACCTCTTTGAGGCCGCCTTTGGATCCTAATCTCTTGTTTCCCTTGTGTCTCCTCTCCCTATTGAACCCTTATTTCGCTTGCATTGTACTGTTTGTCTTAGATTGTAAGCTCTTCAAGCAGGGACTGTCTTCTTAAGTGTTTGTGCAGTGCTGCGTACGTCTTGTAGCGCTTTATAAATGATTAATAGTAGTAGTAGAATAGGGCTTCTAAAAGAACCCCCTAAATGTTCAGGTTATACTTTTAGGAGGTCATTTTGTAAAGGTTTTCACATGTAAAATGCTGATTTACGCACTCAAAAAGCCTCTTATAAATTTACATCATGCCGAAAAGTACATGAACTATAAGTAAGCATTGCCCAGGGCAGGATTTTGGGTTAAGTGTGGGTGGAGCCGCAATTTACATGCATATGTTAGCAAATACTGTACACGCATACACACATACTTTACATACTAACATTCATGCTGGTTCCTGAGCAGCCGCATCTGTGCCTTTATTGTAAGTGTGATTTCTGCAGGATCTGTGATATTATCTTATGAAGACACATGGGCACTAAAATAGGCAAAAACCTCGGCACCCCATTATAAAATTACCCTCCGCAAGCTATACGTACAGCAGACGCAATGCTGAATATTTACCTTCTTTTGTCTAACGTTTGTGTCTGGTGTTTTTCTGATCTCTCTGCATCCGGCCCTCTCATTCCCCCCCCCTCCCCCCACCATATGTCTCTCTTCCTCTCTCCTACTGCTAACCTGCCACTCCAATAGCCTGATCTGTGGCAGTTCCCTCAGGCCTTTCCCCACTCCTCCTTGCTCCATTAGATCCCCTTTTCCCCTTCCCCAAAACCCTTAATCCTATTTGTCCCCATCTCCCTGCGTTTGTGCCCCCCCCCCCTCACCTCTGTCTCCAGTATTCCAACATGGCGTCACTACAGTCCAACCAAAGATGTCCTTCCTTCTCCTTCCTCATGGTTCTGTGCCCTCTTCTATTTAAACTGTGTGAGGGTCCATAGTTACAGGGCACCGTGCAAGGCATGCAAGGGGGAGTGGTGCCGGCAACCGAACCAAGGAGCTCTAGTGATGCCACGTTGGAGCACAAGAGGAGGTAGAGGGACAAAAAGCAGCAGGATTTGGGGCTCGGAGATCCTGCTCCTGCCTGCTCCCCTTCAGCAAGCCCCTACCTGCTGCTGATACCATCTTTTCCTCCTTGGCATGGGACTGCAGGCGCCAGCGCCCTCCTCTGCGAATCTTTCCTCCACCCTTGGGGAACTTTAGGATTTTACATAATTATGCATGAACTCATTAATTATGCCCAAATTTTGCATGGGCACATCACATAATTCCTCGAGCTGTGCTTTCACCATACTTCTTCCTGTGCCATTCTGTGCTGGATCTTTACAGGCAGCTGTAGATGGTCAGTATAGCTCTGCTATTTCATAATAACAGGCACCACATCTGCCTTTCATCAGAGATCCATTCATAGGTTTCTGAGCCCGTTAGAATAATCTTCAGTAAAGCCTTCAGCCTGGAGTCTCCAGGTAAAGTCTGCATGCCTGGAAATGCTCAGGGAACAGAAAAGGAAAGCCCCCCTCCCCCATTTGAGAGTTCATGGCCTCCCCTCTCTTCTTCTTTTCTCTCTGTTCAGCTCACTTTTCATCATTCAAGTGTCTCTCCTCCTTCCTGACTCCATAATCCCTCCACCTTTTATAACTCTCTCACAGTCTTACTTCACTCTGCCTCTCCATCTTTCTCTTCCGTTCTTTACTTTTGCCTCCCTCTCACATTCTTTCCATGCTTCTTGTATCCCCACCTACCCCTGTGTCTCCTTCTCTGAGCCCTCCTGCCCCATACCTGGGCAGCCAGGCCGGTGCTGTAGATATTTCCTATCACTCCGTCGCTCTTCTGGGCTTTCAGGATCCCTGCGGTAAGCACAGAAAGCGCCTCCTTCACATTGCTGCGCATCTGCTCAGAGACATCCACCACTGTCCTAGCATCGGTGACCAGCTTTCCATCAAAGATGCAGGTAAGCGCCAAAATGGCGACAGATGCCGTGTCTGCAATAACCCAGACACCGAAACCATCACCAACAGCAACATTCAGCAAAGAAACTATTCTCGCCTCAAATTAAAGGCAGCATAAATCAGGAAAAATAGAAGTGCACTATGAGGCTGTGAAAATAAATATAATTCATACATCTCTAAGATTCATAAAAGGAACATTTGTTAAATTGTTCATTTTTGGTGCAAAGCCCTCAGGTAGTTTTTGCTAGTAGGTTTTCAAGGGGAAAGCTTGCAAAGCACGTCCTCTTTGGAATCTCAGGCACAGTTTCTCTGGCCTTTTCCACCTCTTTTTTGAGCGGGTAGATTTTTCGGGGAATAAAATACATAAGACTTGAAAATTCAAGCTATGCATTTCTAATCCTGCACAAAATACATCCTGGAAATGCCTCCACTCGTTGCAGCTAAAATCATGCGTACTGTAGAACGGCGTGCAAACCTCTAGCTGCATTGCAGAAGGGCGGTCTTCACAGGGCCGGTATACTCAGAGAAATTGCTATTTACCCAGATAAGAGATTTTGAACATTTTCTTCCTCCACTCTGAATAACAATTGATATGGGGACATAGGAATAACTATTGTGACCAAATGTATCTAGAATTACTGGTTAGAAGAAGGTTTGTCACAGGTTGAGATTGGAGTATATACATGGAGCTATTAGGTAGTGGATCCCAGTCCTGAAACAGCAGGGGGAGTTACAGGTCAGGACTGAGGTGCATCAGCAGAGCTACAGGGAAGGGATTGCGTACTAAGCAGAGTCTCTAGTAGAACCATGTATAGAGATCTGAGGATGAAAGTGCTCACTTACCCACAGAGAAAGAAAAACTTGGTTCGTTTTTTAGAGCAGCGGTTGCAAGAGTCTCGGCTGCTGGGTACGCAGCTTGACTTCCTTCCTCGCACAGTGCCAGCACATCCAGCGCCACCTGGTAATATGTTGTCAGAGGAGTCTGAAACTTTTCTGCAAAGAATGACGTAGCAGTGTTTATCGAGTCCATCCATTCGTGCAAAAAACATATCTTTACGCTTTCACACCGCTCTTTGGTAAGTTTCAATTAGAATCTGACTGGCCTTTTAGAACGCAGAACTTCTTTTACTAGCATTGTACTAACATATGCATGAGAAGACTGGCTTCGGACCTCCCTGTAGATGAGCAAAGAGCTCAGCCTGTCAGAATGCAATGCGGAAAATAGACAAAGCCCTGGGACCATATGTGATGCATCCTCGAATCCTAAGGAGCTCAGAGAGGTTCTGGCAGGTGTGCCGGAGGGCCTGTTCAACAGGTTATTGGAAACCAGATAGATTGGAAAACAGTGCATAGTCCCTCTCCACATAGCGTTTCTTACAGGTACTCATATTGAATGAGAGGGTCAGTTCCAATCTCCTCACTCAGAAAACCTGGTTGGGCCAGTTCAGGACCCAAGGCACATTTCTAATTGGAACTCTCCAGATACAGGGTGTGGTGTTCCAAAATGAAAGACTTGACTGAATAAATGTTTGTTTGTTTTTTAATAAAACAACCACTTCTACAGATTCCAGTGGAGTATTACACCATAAATGAAGAGCAAACCAAACCAGGGTTAGATTTTTCTTCTATTCACTCTTGAAATACCCTTCCTCCATTTTGTTTTTGTTATTTGGACTCCTCCTGAAACATTATTGAGTTCCCAAACTCCGAACAACCATTTTGGTATCTTATGCTCCAAAGCTGGAATCTCTGTCTCTGCACACTTCCTCTTTCCTCTTCCTCTCTCCACTTCCTCTCTCCTCTTCCTCTCTCCTCTTCCTCTCTCCACTTCCTCTTTCCTCTTCCTCTCTCCACTTCCTCTCTCCTCTTCCTCTCTCCTCTTCCTCTGGAATCCACTGAACTCGGGTGTTAAGCGCTAGTGAGGATGTTTTCTCCTCTATTCTCCTCTCCACATTCACAAACCAAAAGAACATGAACAACTTCCACAGGTGAAAACATTGAAATTCCACTGCCAGAGTCTTCTGTTGGGTCTTCTGCTTCTATCACCACTGACATCAATACTAGAAAGAGATAAGACTCTTCATTCTCAGATACCTTTGTTCCCCTTGCTGGTGCCTCCTGGGAGCAGGCCAGTGGATTTCCACCAACCCCAAAACCACCAATTCCAGGCAGAGAGACCAGAAACACCTTCTACTCCTCTCTCCAAGACTGCTCTCAAGACTCCCCCAGGGCACTCACCCATTCTCCTCAAGGAACCCTGAACAAGCCCCTGGATTCTATCACTCTATCCATTCCTTTGAAGATGCATCATTGCAAATGGCTTAGTCCCTATTACACTTACTATTCTCTCTCTGTGTCTTCCATAGGCTACCCAGTTAGGAAGCATAGGCTCCTGGTAAAAGAGTGCAAGGACCTTTCTACAGTGGCAACAAAGAGGAGGTTGAAAAGAACAGGCCAAGCAGCTAGTCTTACCTCAATGGTGGAAAAATGAATGCAGAATGCTAGATTGCAAGCTGGAGGCAGCATGACTTTACTAGATGCAGACCATGTCAAAATGAATCAAACTAATTTCCAGGATTTCATTTTGGTTGACTAGAGAATTAGATCAAGAGCGTGCCCTAGATATTGGTTACTTAGATTTCAGCAAGACTTTTGATACTGTCTGAAACAGGTTTAAGAATAGACTGAGAAGCCTGAGTCCCAAGGTGAAGGACTGGATTAGAAACTCGTTAAGAGATAGACAACAGAGGATGATGATAAATGGAATTCCACGCTTTAAGAAAAGTGGAAAGATGTCCAAAAAACTGACAGCATGGTTTAAAGGTAAGGTCAGAGAGTCTGTTGTTGCCAAAAAAGCATCTTTCAGGAAATGGAAAAAAAAACCAAATGACGAAAACAGGAAACAGCAGAAGCACTGGCAAGTTAAATGCAAGGCATTGATAAGGCAGGCAAAGAGAGAATTTGAGAAAACACTTGCTGTGGAAGCAACAACACATAATAAAGACTTTTTCAAGTACATTCGTAGAAAAAAACCTGTGAGAGAGTCAGTTGGACCATTAGATGATAGAGAGGTAAAAGGAGCAGTAAGAGGGGACAAGGCTATAGCGGAGAGACTGAATGAATTCTTTGCTTAGGTCTTTACTGAGGAAGATGTAGGGATGTTACCCATGACTGAAATGGTATTTAAAGGTGATATTGCGGAAGAATTGCAAGAAATATCGATACACCGGGAAGATGTATTACAACTATTTGATAAGCTGAAGAGTAGGAAATCACCTGGACCGGATAGTATACATCCAAGGGTGTTGAAAGAACTAAAATATGAGATTGCAAACTTGCTATTAGTAATCTGTGAACTATCATTAAAATCATCTGAAATACCTGAAGATTGGAGGATCGCCAATGTAACACCAATTTTTAAAAAAGGTTCCAGGGGTGATCCGGGAAACTACAGACCAGTGAGCCTGACGTCAGTATCGGGAAAAATGGTAGAAACCATTATAAAGGACAAAATTACTCAACATGTAGATAGTCATAGCTTAATGGGAGACTGCCAACATGGTTTTAGACAAGGAAGATCTTGTCTTACTAATCTGCTATGTTTTTTAAAGGTGTGAATAAACAGGTAGACAAAGGTGAGTCAGTTGATATAGTGTATTTGGACTTTCAGAAAGGGTCCCTCATCAGAAACCTTTGGCAAAACTAAAGTCATGGGATAGGAGGTAGTGTACTATTGTGGATCAGGAACTGGTTAAAAAAGATAGAAAGCAGGGGGTAGCACTAAATGGCCAATTTCCCCAATGGAAAAAAGAGAATATGCTTTTTAACATATTCATAAATGACCTGGAAAAGGGAATAACGAGTGAGGTTATCAAATTTGCAGTTGAGTTGTTAAAACCCATGAGGATTGTGGAAAATTGCATGAGGATCTTGATAAATTGGAAGACTGGGCATCCAAATGGCAGATGAAATTTAATGTGGACAAGTGTAAAGTTATGCACCTAGGAAAGAACAACCCAAACTATGGTTACACAATGCAAGGTTCCACATTGGGAACCACCACCCAGGATAAAGATTTAGGCGTCATTGTGGATAACATGTTAAAACCCTCTACCCAGTGTGCAGCGGTGGCCAAGAGAGCAAATAGAATGCTAGGTATCATAAGGAAAGGAACGGAAAATAAAACAAAGGATAATGCCTCTGTATTGTTCCATGGTGAGACCACACCTTGAATATTGTGTGCAATTCTGGTCGCCGTATCTTAAAAAGGATATAGCGTTATTAGAAAAGGTACAGAGAAGAGCCACCAAAATGGTAAAGGGGATGGAAGGATACTCTTATGAAAAGAGGCTAAAAAGGTTAGGGCTCTTCAACCTGGAAGAGAGACGGCTGAGGGGAGATATGATAGAGGTCTATAAATTAATGAATGGAATGGAACGGGTAAACGTAAATCGATTGTTTACATCATCAGAATATAAAAAGACTAGGGGACATGCAATGAAGCTACAGGGTAAACTATTTAAGACTAACAAGAGAAAATATTTTATTCACTCTATGTGATAATGAAATTCTGGAATTTGTTACCGGAGGATGTAGTAAAAACTGTTAGTATAGCTGGGTTTAAAAAAGGTTTTGACAAGTTCCTGGAGGAAAGGTCCATAAACCATTATTAAAAGGGACCCAGGAAATCACTGCTTGACCCATAACAAGCATTGAGGAACCTGTGTCTTTTGGGGAGACTGCTAGGGAACTCTGGCTTGGGAACCCAGAGACCAGGGTTCAATTCCCACTAGCACTCCTTGTGGCCTTGGGTAAGTCACTTAACCCTCCATTGCCTCAGAAAAATCCAAATTATGAATGTCCCTGTTTAATGAACATTACCAAGTTTAAGTTTCAATGTAAACCGCTTTGATTGACATGATAAAGTGGTATATAAAACCTGTTAAATAAATAAATAAAAATAAATAAGTATTTATGACCTAGATTGGCCACTGTTGGAAACAGGATACTGGGCTTGGTCTGACCCACTATGGTATATCTTATGTTCTTATGAGTGTCTCAGGGATCCATCCCAAGGCCAGTTTGGTTCAATATCTTTGGGATCAATATGGTGGAGTGATTAGAAGAAGCAAACCTTCTTCAACAGAAAGGAAGTTCTAGAAATAGAAGCTCCAAGGGGATAGACTCACAAATAATGTCAGATAATACTTTTCACACAAAGGATGGTGGGTACCTTGAATACCCTCTCAGAGGAGGGAGTCGAGACAAAAACATAAAAGAAAGAATAGCTAATAGTGCAATGAGAATGGAAACTATTTTATTATCTGATAAAGAATATCACTAACTCATCTGTAACGTTCACTCTAAGCTGCACGGGAGTCCTCTGCCTATCTTCCTGCCGGGGAGGCTGGTGCTTCAGTACTGCATTTCCAACCATGAGAACCAGGCAGGTTCTCCAGGACTCCCAAAGAACCTACCTGCTCCTCAAGATTGAAAAAGCAATACAGAGGGACTCTCCTCCCCCCTCCACCCCCCATCAGTAATAACATGGGTGGAGGACTCCCACACAGCTTAGAGGGGAAGTTGTTGATCTGGTTAAAATATCCTGGGACCCAGCTGGAATGTACCTTCTACACAGAATTTTCAATTTACAAGGTGATAACATCTGAAATTTGTTAGCTGATTCATATTATTGGTGCATAATTAATTCACTTCTAGAGAGGACCTGGGGACCTGAGGGCTTTTGTATTGAATTAGAAATATCGAAAGAACAATTTAAAGAAAGTGCTTTTAGGTGTATTATGAGGGTAACGTTTCCATGGGAAAGTTCTCTGGACAACCATCCCTTCCCTCAAATGAACTGCTCAATGACTACTAGCATCACGGGGAACCAATGCTGTCCATGCCAAGTGGGCATCAAGTGGAGAAAGAGAAGATTTTGAAATTCCAAGCAAAGAGTCAGAGACCAAAAAATGTGGCAGAAAGATACAGAAATATTTCCCATCGTATTGAGTGCCACAGGCTTGATTAAGAAGAATCGTTAAAAACACTTTGATAAATTGCCTATATATGTTACATCCAATGAACTCCTGAAGGAAGTGCCCTTTGGTATGATGCAAGTAGTATGACGAGCATTCGCAGTAAATTTGAGAGCCTGAGATTATACTCTACATATCCTGGCTTAGGAGTGAGGTTCATGATAGCCACAGTAGGCACAAACCTAACCTATTTGGAGACATTTCCCCTGAGATTCACCCACTGCAGATCACGTAGCACATGTAAAGTGTCTTCAAACACTCTTAGGGGTATGTTTACTAAACCCTCTTATCGTGCGCGCCGCGTTAGTCTGCAGGATGCCATAAAAGGAGTGGGCGGTCCGGTCAAAAGTAGCAAAACGGGATTAGTGCACGCTGCGCTGCGTGCTCTTGTGCGCTGTGCACATTAGCGCACGAGGAACGCATGCAGGAAGCATAAGCAGGCGCGCTGATGTGCAACCAGAGGAACAGGGCTGCAGAACAATGATGAAGACACTGACAGATGGTGCAGGGGTCATGGTTTCAATCCCCCACTGTGCCCAATGAATAAGGCTGGCTGAGGCACTACCATTTATGTGTAATATTGCATTATGAGGCTTTTTAATTTTATTTTAATTACTGCTGCTAGCAAACGCACTCTCAAAGCGCTGTAACATAAGGTGCTGCATAAGGCACCCCATAAGGTACCCCAGAGGGCACATTTTAAAATGCACTGTCCGCCACAGCACCCTACAATGTTGCTTAAAAGGTGGCCTATAGGGCGCCATATAGGGTGCCCTATGAGGCACAGCAAGGTCATAGCACTGTTTTTGATGGCAGCACTGTGCATTTAAACGCATGAAAATCTTAAGTAGGTGCGCTGACATGCAAGAAGGAACAGCAGTGTAGCACAATGGTTAAGGCACTGACTGATGATACAGGGGTCATGAGTTCAAGCCCCAGTGTGCCTAATACTTAAGGCTGGCTGAGGCATCAGCTTTGACATGTAAGTATGGTTTCCTGTGGCACTTTATTTGTATTTTATTAATTGCTGCCAGCAAACACACCCTCACGTGCCGTAACCTAAGGTGCCGCATAAGGCACCCTATAAGGCACTCCATAGGGCACATTATAAAGTGCACTGTCCGCCACGGCACCCTATAATGTCCCCTATAGGGCACCCTATAAGTCGCTCCATAGGATACTGTATAGTGCACCTTATATGGACGTAACCATAAGGTGCCCTATAGGGCGCCCTATAAAGCGCCCTATGAGGCACCTTATGGGTACAGTACGCTGAGGGTGTTTTTGCTGGCAGCACTAATGTACATTAAAAATAGATAATGCTTTGGACAGCCCTATCAAATAACCCCACTGTGGGTTTAAACCCATGACCTCTGGCTCCACAGGCAGTGAAGTAACCAGTGGGCTACAGCTCTATAGCTGCTAGCAAGCCCCTGGCTGGCTGCAGAAGGACTGCACGTCACCACACAAACTGTCTGCTGTGGTCACCAGGATAGGGTTAGCCCACCCGTACCCATGATGCACTGCACATGCAAATCAGCCGTCTACAGATGAACACAAGATGGGGTATGCACCCCCACAGCAACTCGGCCTGGTAGGGGGAACTGACCATGTGTATTACTGGCACAGAGTAGCTACACACCGTCACATTGTGCGGGTACTGTGCTCACCCTGAGGGTGCGGTGGGGCGCCCAGCACCAGGTCCACAGCACCTTCCATGGCAGAAATAGGCCATGCTGTAGATCCCCAGCAGTGCTAGTGTGTGAGATAGGTAGTTCCTACAGACACACTTTGGATACATCTGTATTTCTCAGTCAGGTTTGACCCTTATGGACCCATAGGCGGATTATGTACCACCACCCAACCCACCGTCTGGGACTGTGGGTGGGAAACAGGGTCTCCCACCAACAGATCCACGTTTTACATCCCTGCAATGGCAGCAGTAGAGGGGACCAATAACCGCAGTCCTGCTGGGAAACAGACACACTACAGGGCAGTCAATGCAGCTCTGTACACATCTATAAAGCAATAGTAGACAGACATTAGGCCCGGAAATACTCAGTTGCACCCCACCACAATCTGATATTCTCCTGCAGCCACTGCACCCTGCAAGGTATTCCAGCAAGATACATACTAGCTGCAGACGGTCTGATAGCTAGTCCATAGGGCATGTTCCTGGAGAAGATGCATGCACCCAGAACTGGGATGTCAACATACACACCAAACAGATAAGTCAGTGATTGGGCTCCAAAAAGGAACCCATAAATATCACATGAGAGAAATACTATATAACACTATGGGGAAGCCTAGCCATGCCATGGTCACTGCTCAGTCAGGGTGAAAGTGATCTCCCAGAAGAACATGCTGTGGCCACCCTGTCTGTGCAGGTGGTGGCAGGGCACTACAATATCCCAGCCAGTGCCCTATGCCCTGTGCAGATGCATCCTGGCCAGGTCACCCTGTCCGGGCTATACCCATGGTACCTTGCTCCTCATTATGCACATTGGCAGGCCAATACTGGCAACAGTGCTGGCAGTGTGGGCTGTGGAGGGTGTTTGCAGCCACCACACACTGGATAGACAGACACACACTCCCACACCTATGCCAGCATTGTGCTACTATAGAGGTATTTAGCAGCCCTGGCCACCACACCAGTCCTGGGCACAGTGCAGGCATGGATATGGTACGCAGTACTGGTGGGGGTCACTCCCCAGAGTGGTAAACACTGTCAGAGACCAGACCTGAAGCACACTCCACAGACATCAGAAAGGTTGCTATGATGGAGCTCAATCAGCAAACTGTGCTTAACGTAGGAATTGCTATCTGCCAGTAATCATAGCAAACATTTGATAGCTGTGTACCGTATTCCCAGGTTAGGGTGGCATTGCTAAGGTATGCAAGTGCTAGTATTGGGAGATGCACGCAGGGCCCAATGTCTTGCCTCTCCAGGAGGCATTGGCTAGTGGAGCCTGTGGGTGTGGGTGTGTCTACCCCTGTTGGCTGCTGCTTTACGGCAGAGGTTCCCAACTCCAGTCCTGGTGTGCCAAACACTGTTCGGGTTTTCATGCTGTCCCTCATGAATATGCATGAGATACATCTGCATACCATGGGGGTGGTGCATAGATATGCAGCACAGGCATCTTTATTAGAGGCAGCATGGAACCTGAATGGTGTTTGGCCCTCCAGGACTGCATTTGGGAGACTCTGCTCTAGGTAATGCGCCTGTTTATAGTGTCTTTGCTCTGTAGGGTAAAATGTAAGTGTTTTGGGCATGTTTACGTCATCTGCAATAAAGGCTCAGTCTGTATTAGCACGTTGTAGTAGTGGGTAAAATATGGGGACTGGGTTGGCAGACACCATAGCTGGGACTTGAACCTGTGACCTTCTGTCTCCAAACACACTGGTTGTGTGCACTGCACCACCATGTTACCACAGAGACAGTGCATGCCCTGGTGATACCATGACTGTTTGTCTGGCAGGGCCTGTCTGTTGCAGTGCATGGCACCCACCTACACAGGGCTAGGCCATGGTCTGCTCTGGGCAGCTGCCACTGCCCCCCTCCACCACCAGTACCCCTCTGCCACCATGCTGACATGCCCTTCTGCTGGTGGTGCTGGTGGTGTGCAGTCTCAAGCCATCCAGTGTTCAGGTAGGCGGCTGCCTATGGTGCGTGTTCTGGGGTAGGGGTGCCTGCATAGATGTCCACGCTTCCCCCAACACCGCCTGCCAATGTTCTGTGCCCTTGGAGGTACCTGCTGGGTACTAACCCCTGTGACACTGTGATAAATACTCTCGTGCCCATGTTGGGCCCTCATCAGTTGCTGTCTGGCTGCTGTACAGTTTCAGCATTCCTAAGTGCCACCTAGGCATCTGCCTAGTCTGCACGGTGCCCCAGCTGCACCACAGCATGTGCCGCCTGCAGCCCTCTGTATCCCCTTTCCCAGCATCTGTCCAATTGCCCATTCCGACATGCCCGCCCTGCTGTTGTGGGACATGTGCATGCCATAGGAAACCTGTCCAGTGGAGAGGAAAACCCTGATGAGCTCAATTGCACTGTGGGATCAGTCACCTTGTATGGGGACGGAGCGTAGACCCTTCCAAAATTCATATCTTTTTTTGGGGGCTTTCTTGGGAGTGTTTTTGATGTTTCCCATTACTATCACTATTGCCCAGCTTCATTATGATTTTTTTTTATTTTGTTGGGGTCATTTTCAATGTTTATTTGCACTTTTGTTCCGTGCACATGTATCACACATAACTTTTTTGTAGGTTTCCCTGGTTTTGCTGTACATTGCTGACAGAAATGGTTTCTTTTCCCTTTAAATCAGCTCTAATGCGAGGTTTTCACTTGCGTTAGTTTTGGCCTCGGATTTCACATCGTTAGTGTGCGGGGAGCCTCTCCCCTCCCACTCTCCACCCATTGACCCCTTCTCTCCGCCCCTGGGGAGCCTTCCTCCGCCCTCCGGGAGCCTTTCCCCGCCTTCAGCACTTGTTTGCACCGCTGCACATGTGAGCGCGCACTACGGCACATTTGTGCCCCATAAAGCGTCATTAGCACGTGCTAAGGTACCTTAGCGCGCGCTAATTGCACAGCGCACACGTTAAGAAGGTTTAGTAAACATACCCCTTAGTTATTGTGTATGAAAAATAAGAAAATAGCAAATGACTCCATTAGAATCCACTGGGTGGGGAGGCAACATAACAATCGTTCATGCAAGGATGCCAAATAGCACTAGCCCTGGACCCTACAGCCCACAGGGAGGGGAATGGGTTGGGTCACAGGGCCATGGCTTCACCAATATATACTCCATCAACAAGTCAAGAACTTGGGGAGAGAGCTGGAGATTGGCTTGTTTGGCTGGATCCTACCCACAATCTCTGCTGCTAATTATACTGGAAGCAGGCAGGGCAGGCTCACTCACTCAGGGATGGGGGGGCAGATTAGAGAACTGCAGATAGAGGCTTTAAATTCAGAAAAATATCCAGACACGCTAGTGCAAAAATTCTGTCAAATCCTGAAAAAAATCAGACAGTTGGCAGTCTTAACCTCCTGAGTCCTGATCACATCTCACAGAAACCCCTAAACATTTAGAACCAAATGTGCATACTTTGCCAGTACTTTAATCTGGCCCTGCCCAAAACAACGGATGTTAGCTAGCAGGGCACATAGAAACCATTAAGGGAGCTGTATGATTCGGTCAGTAGTTTTCACAGTAGAATTAATAACAAAGAAAATGAAATATAGATTAAAAGGACTAAAGTGTATCCCATCAGAGGTAGAGAATTTTTCCCAATGCCATTGTGTGCTGTGTGTGTGCCGTGCATAGGATATATCTGTGGGCTGGGGCAGTATGTGAGGTGATAGGGCAGTGGTAGGGAGTATTTTTGGTAGTGAGGCAGTTTGCGGGGTAGTAAACCAGTTGCAGAGTAGCTTTTGGGGGCTGGGGCATCATGGGGGTGTTATGTGACAGTTGAGGGGGTAGCCTTTGGGGTAGAATCAGTTAGTGTCAATTTATATTTATTTGATATACTGCCTTCCACAGAAATTCCATCAAAATGGTTTACAATAAAATTATTTAGGGGAGGGCAATGCAAAATAGGAGTACATATAAATTTACAAACAAAAGTTCCTTAAGTGAAACATAGAACGGGGACAGTTGTAGGGTTTAGTTTTGGGGTGGGGCATTTTGCAGGGTGATAGGTCAATTATGGGGGTATTCTTGAGGGGTACAGTTTGTGGGGGGTGGGACTGTTTTGGGGATAGTGGAACAGTTGCAGTGGGATAATTTTGAAGTATGGGGCTATTTGAAGGTGTTTTGGAAAGTAGAGAACAGGGAGAGGAAGTCTGAAAGGAGGAATTCCCTAACTGCAATGTTTCTACACTACAGAAGCTGGAATTCCGTCTCACATAGAAATGCATTGGGCTATTTTTGGTGGAGCTTATTTTTCTCAAACCCCAAGTCTGCTCTGGACTATTTTTAAACTCAATGCGTTTTTGGGGGGGTTTTTAAACAATTTTTCCCCATACCACATTTCATCCCATTCCATTCCATTTTTGGAGACAAATTTTGCCCCAAACAGAGAGAAAGACATTCACAGCCCCTTCTGTATAATTTGTTCCAACTTCCATTAGATGGAAAGAATAAAAAAAAAACCAGAATGAAAGGAAATAACAAAAACATAACTCCTGTCCCCTTCACAAAACAAAAAAAAATACTTTGCGCACACTAGATCCTGCACGTCACACTTATCAGGGGGGTTTTCTACTCCCCTAATGCAAGTTTTCTCTTAGATCCTATTCTCACCTATATGTGCTATCTCATCCTTCAGTTTTCCTTCCAGCACAAACACTAGGTCAACGGTTTTCCCCATAGCGGAGACTTTGGAGGGATTTTCACAAGACGACCTAAGAGCGAGAATGTAGAGAGCGACTTGCCCTGAGGAGAAGGCCTGATCTGGAAATGGAAAGAAAACAGATACATTAGCTGGATTGTATTAATGTTCACAAGAGGCATGAGAGAAATAGAGGAATGGATGAAGGGGAGATAAAAATACAAACAGAGAAATTAAGGCAATTGAAGACAAAAAAACCCCACAAAGATGAGTCAGCAAGAAAGAGAAGTGAGAGACTTGAATGTGGAAGAGAAAAAATTACCAAGTTTCATTGGCCCTAGCTTTGATGATGATATTTCACTTGAAGAGCTGGAAGTACAAGAATACGGGGTCTCTAAATTTGAGAGGATTTTCCCAACTGCACTGCAGGCCAAAAGAAGGTGATGGATCACTGTGGACCATGTGAACCCTTGGGAAAACTAGAGAAGTGGTTAAGAGACAGAATGAGAAATGAAGATTAACAAAGGGGCAGAGAGAAAGGGGAAAAAGAGTGGCAGGAAAGTTGAGAGAAAGAGAAAAAAAGGAAAGAGAGAGAAAGAAACATTAAAGGAAAAAGAAAGGGACTGAGAGAAACATACAGAACAAACAAAGAATGACAGCAAAAGAGAGACCAGTGCAAGTCTGATACAAGGATATCTGATGCCCTACAGTAGCTGAACCTTCAGCCATGTGACCCCATCCATCCCCAGTTGGCCGAAGGTGCTACCCCTGTAGTCTAACATATCCCCTCTTCTTCCCTACTTCTCAAGGTGTCCAGCATCTCCTCTTCTTCCTCCTTCCCCCCAAGTGGTCAGCAGCCCCCCCCCCACCACCTCTATGTAAAGCAGCGGTTCTCAACCTGTGGGTCGCGACCCCCACGGGGATCGCCACAGGATTTAGCGGGGGTCGCTTTGTCTCCGCCAAGTTAAAAAAAAAAATTAAGACACGCACAAGTTGCTGCCGCTGCCGAGTCCACTTCTCGGCAGTGGCAAACTCACCGCCTCCCTTCTAATGCAGCCGCGGCTCACTGCCTCTTAGGGAACCGCGGCTGTGCCTGTAAAACCATTGCGGAGCCCTTCCTGTCTCGACGGGCTCCGTGCAGCATTGTCCTGCCTCCAAAGGAAGTGGTAAACAACTTCCTTTGGAGGCGGGACAATGCTGCACGGAGCCCGTCGAGACAGGGAGGGCTCCGCAACGATTTTACAGGCACAGCCGCAGTTCCCTAAGAGGCAGGGAGCCACAGCTGCATTAGAAGGGAGGCAGACATGGGGAGAGGGGATGAGGGGGCAGGGAACCTGCAACACGGCTGACATTGACAGAGGGGGGCTGATATGGATGGATGGAGGGAGGGAGGAAGGGGGCTGACATAGACAGAGGGGGGCTGACATGGAGGGATGGGACTGGGGGGCTGACATGGAGGGAGGGAGCTGATATGGATGGATGGAGGGAGGGGGGCTGACATGGAGGGAGGGGGCTGATATGGATGGATGGATGGAGGGAGGGAGGCTGACATGGACAGATGGAAGGATGGGGGCTGACATGGAGGGAGGAGGGAGGGACTGATATGGATGGATGGATGAATGGATGGAGGGAGGGGGCTGACATGGACAGATGGAAAGGGGGGCTGACATGGAGGGAGGGAGGGGGCTGATATGGATGGAGGGAGGGGGCTGACGTAGAGGGAGGGAGGGAGGGGGCTGACATGGACAGATGGAAGGATGGGGGCTGACATGGAGGGAGGGAGGGAAGGGGCTGATATGGATGGAGGGAGGGGGCTGATGTAGAGGGAGGGAGCTGATATGGATGAATGGAGGGAGGGGGCTGACATGGACAGAGGGGGGCTGACATGGAGGGAGGGAGGGGGCTGATATGGATGGATGGAGGGAGGGGGCTGGCATGGACAAAGGGGAGAGACAGGGGGACATACTGGACAGACAGGGGATAAATGCTGGACAGAGGCGAGAGACAGTGCGGGTTAGGATTATAATGGGCTGATGGGGGAGCTAGCACTGGTAATGGACAGATGGGGGGGCTAGGACTGGTAATGGGTTGATTAGGGAAGGCTAGGACTGGGAATGGACTGATCAAGGGGGGGCATAGGACTGGAAATGGGCTGATGGGGGGGATAGGACTGGTAATGGGCTGATTAGGGGAGCCTAGCACTGGTAATGGGGTTGAGGGGGGGACTAGCACTGGAAATGAGCTGATTAGGGGAGGCTAGGACTGGTAATGAGCTTATGGGGGGTAGGACTGGTATTGGACTGATTAGGGGAGCACTGGTAATGGGGTTGAGGGGGGATTAGCACTAGAAGTGAGCTGATTGGGGGGCTTTGACTGGGAATGGGCTGATTGTGGGGAGGGGAGGATAGAGCTGCTGGCCCTGGAAGAAAACTGGGGGCTAAGGCTACAAGTGGGCTGATACGAGGGGATGGGAGAATGGAACTGGAAGGGAGTGGATCTGAGAGGGGCTGCCATGGTGTTTGTACTAGAAGGGACTGGTCAGTGGGGAAGGAGGGGGACTGGAAGGGAATGGACACCAGTGGCAGTCATGGGAATGCAAGTTGACATTGGAAGATACTGGGAGTGAGGACTGGAAAGGGGCTGATACTGGGGAGGGTTACTGGGACTGGAAATAGGCTGATGGAAAGAAGTGAAGAAAACGAAAGAAGAGATAAGAAATGGCAGATGGACCATAGACCACAGAAAGAGAGCTAAGAGAAGACAGGAAAGCAGAAGCCTCAGATCGGGACCAGCATGATCAGAGAATAAATTGTTCAGACAACAAAGGTAGAAAAAATAATTTTATTTCATATTAGTGATTTGACTACAAAATCATCATAATTTTGAAATCAAATATTGTTATTTGTGATTAACTATTGTGGTTTAAGTAAGTATTTTATAAATAAAAACATATTGCAAAGGCCTATAATATATTAATAATTCAACAAATGATTACAACGACAATGCGTTAACGGTAAAGGAAGAGAGACGCATTTGATTTTATCATTGGGGGTCACCACAAGTTGACCAACGGTAAAAGGGGTCACGGTACAAAAAAGGTTGAGAAGCACTGATGTAAAGCAACTCCTTCCTCTTCTCTTCCCCTGTAGCAAAGGGTGAAAATCACTCCTCAATCTGTGCACAGGCAATGAGGAACTACTTGCAGCTCCCTGGAACATTCTCAGCACTCTGCCTGCCCTCCTCCCCTGCCTATACCTCATATCCCTCGCTTTGTCATAGATCAAAGAGCGGAGGAGTGGCCTAGTACCCAGGAGATCTGGGTTTGATTCTCACTAGCACTACTTGTGGCCTTGGTAAGTCACTTTACCCTCCATTGCCATGGAAGAAAAGGCCTGGCAATCTACTTCCAGTCATACCTTGCCAAGAAAACCCAAGGGCTGTTGGGTTGCAAGGAGTCAGCATTGACTTGAAGGCACGTAAAAATAAAATTATAGACCAGGGTGGGAAGGAAGTTCCTGCTGTGGATGCTGCTCACACCATCACTTTGAGCCTTTCCCCCTAAGCAGCTGTCCATCTGCTTGTACCCCTGCACCAGGGGTATTCCTTGGTATGTGATATTCCTCCTTGGTGTCTGTGGCTATGTACCTCACTGCAGGACAAGTCCTCCATTCCCCAATTATCTGTCCACTTCCTCAAATTGACTCAGTGGTAGAAAAAGCAGCAGGAATCAGTTCCCCTGTTGCTTGCTACCTTTTTAGTACCCTCTGATGCCTGCTGTTCGGGTGATGGAGCTGAGAGAAAAGGGAAGGGGAAGGGGAGGGGGGAGCAAAAGGTGGAAAACAACCACAGTGATTGGGCTGCCCCTAAATGTTGCTGTTCTCGGTGACCAGCCCTTGCTCAGGGACAAATAGTCAAGGAGAGATATATTATAAAGCAGAGAAAGAGTGAGATGGGCTGACACAGAGACAAATAGGAAGGAACTCTCACGTTTTACCATTTACAAGTTTCAGTACTGCGTCGTCCTTTAGCTGCTGCATTAGCAGCTTTTCGGCAGCCATATCAGGCTTCCCAGCAAGGTTCATGGCCAGGAGGACACTGGGATTTGGTAGAACATCCGTGCTCACAGATCTGATCATCTGGTGCAGGAGGGCAGTGACCAGGGACTGTTGACTAGCTGGGACAGCTAAAAAGAAAGGGAAATGTATCTGGTTTCATTAACCACACCAACTTTATCACAAGATTCACCTAAAGTAATACACAACAGTTCTCCTTTGACACAGAAAACTTACACTGTAGCAAAATGACCCTCAGTCAGCATAATAGACA
The DNA here is from genome assembly GCA_033557465.1 of Ichthyophis bannanicus. Taxonomy (NCBI): domain Eukaryota; kingdom Metazoa; phylum Chordata; class Amphibia; order Gymnophiona; family Ichthyophiidae; genus Ichthyophis; species Ichthyophis bannanicus. The sequence goes on from CM066043.1 coordinate 39,904,607, forward strand.
AAACAGTGGGATAAACTTGGAGATAGGCAATAATGATATCAATAATATGATACAATGTCAATAATACAAACCTTGAAATAGCATACGGTAATAAATTATTCAAATAACAGCAGAATACAAATGCATGCCTGCGTGGATGGTGTCATCGAGAACATTTTGGTTTCCTGGACCATGGGATGATTTTCCAAGGGCTGCAGAGCAGAGATGGTGTCCACCTATCCAAGAAGGGTCAAAGTGTCTTCAGCAGCAGACTAGCTAACGTACTGAAGAGGGCTTTAGACTAGGTTCATTGGGGATGGATGAAGAAAGCCCTCAGGTAAGTAAAACATTAAATACCTCTGTTTAAATGAGTAAAAGGGGCAACATCTGAAAAATGGTGTACATAAATGCCTGCAGATGTTGAAGCTTTAATGGATGAGGCTGACTTGGATTTGGTGGTGATTATGGAGACATGGTTCATGGACAACAATCACTGGGATGTAATTAAACTGGGCTATACTTTATTCAGGAAAGACAAGGTAGGAAGAAGGGGAGAAGGAGTGGCTTAAAGCTATAGAATTACAGAGCTTAAAAGGGAGTGAGGAGGCACTGTGGGTAAAACTAGAGAGAGGGAATGGGAAATCCATTTGCATTGGTGTTACTGTATATACAGATCTCCATCCATAAGGTACCTCAGAGTTCCACGGGGTTTTTGCCTTTTGAGTTCCTTTCGGAAGACGACCAAGAAGCATATTAGATGTGGTAAGGGAAACCTGGGAAGAAGAACCTCATGCCAGGCATAATTTGAAGGAGTATGTTATAAAATGCAAGACAAGCTGAGGAAAGCCATAGAGGTGGCCAAACTCAGCCTAGGGGCTACAATCAGGGAACTGTGCACCGCACCTTTCAACCAGGAGACAGAGTTTTAATCTTGCTGCCCTCATCTGAAAGCAAGTTACTCTGTAAATGGCAGGGGCCCTATGAGGTGGGAGAGAAAGTGGGGCCTGTTAACGATAAGATTGCCCAGGCAGATAACAAGAAGAAAGCCAAAATGTATCATATTAACCTATTGAAAAAGTGGACTCCAGTGACAGCTGTGGTAATACAGGGAGATGAATTTGGGTTGGAAATTTCAGCCCCATGGATCCAACTCAAGTCCTAATTGGAAACCAGCTCTCTGCTGCCCAGAGAAGAGATCTAGAAGATTTGGTCCAATGAAACCTAAAGGTCTTCTCCACCCTCCTGAGACAAACCACCTCTTTTATCATGATATCATTACTGACCCTGATACCAAATAAAACATAACTGAAGAGAGATCATTTGGACCTCCAGAACTGAAGTGCGCCCCTTGCTTTCTGTTTTGTTACAAGGCCAAAGACTTATCAGCCCCCCTCTTATGTACAATTTGAACAATCTAGATTAAAGATTTAAAATTATTTGTTAGACATCCTATTGGATATTGGGCCCTCTGTTACTAAGTTCTCATTTAGTTGGCTAGGTCCCTTTGAAAACTTATCTTTCTTTAGATAAGAGGAAGAGCAATAACTGGAAAGCTATGAACACCAGTACTCATTGTATGGGCAATAGAATTCCAGACCTGCAAGCTTTTATAGTGGAGGGAGACCTGGATATTATTGCTATCACAAAGATATGGTTCAATGAGTCCCCTGAATGGAAAACTGCCATAACAACTATAATCTGTTCATCAAAGATAGAGATGGAACAAAGGGGGAGGAATAGCTCTTTCTACAAAAAAACATCAAAGCTGTTCAAATGTAAGGAGTATGGGGAAATAAGAAGGCACCATGACATATCTTGAAAATAGGTGATGACATTTCCACTTGCCCTTATGAGGCTTACAAACATCCAACATGTGCAAGAATGTAATGGAGAGTAGGCATAAAGCATCCAAAAGGAGGACATGGAAGGGGATGTTTTAGTCAGATGTGAATTGAAGTATACCATCTGCAAAACAGCCAGAAGTAGAGAGATTCTGGACTCACATCATGGGACTATCCTCAGTCCAACGATAATGGAACTCACAGCAATACTAGACCTGTACTTACAATCAGAGAAATCATTTCTAATGTCCATGCAGGCACCAGTGATTATCAAATGATATGCTCTGATATGACAGCCAAAGTGGAGAGGCGTACCACCAAAGTCAATGTCCTTAGTTTCAAACATATGGGCAATCGTACAATGAAGAAGTGTACGTCCAAAAGCATCAACATATTCACAGCAATAAATAATATCAGTGCTCACAAATGGATCAAGTGCCCTGTGAGTTCATGCACTCAGAAAGGCACCAATGCATCTACAGCAATGTAATAATGTCCATAAATAGATCAATTGCCCAGCATGTTTTGGCATGGCCCCTGCATCAGTGGACTTTGGTATCTGAGGGTTGAGGCAATACAAAGATGGTCAAAAACTGTGGCAGATGGAGACCCTGAAACAATGACTACTTGCCAAATTAGGGCAGGGTGAGCAAAAGGAGTACCTCTAAAAGATACCTCCTTCTTGACTGATGAGGTCCACTGCCAAATTCTAAAAAGTTTGAGAAATACACCACTTCATGCACAACCATACTTCTAGTCCAGAAAACAGCCAGTCTTTCTTCAAAAGGAAAAACATGCAGGTGAAGTGAAAAATTGGCAAGCAAACTAACAGAAATAAATAATCATGGCAGGAAAGGAAATAAAAATAAAGAGACTGTTATGGTTTTCAAAATGTTTGATGCTAATAAATGTGATTAATCACTCTGAAAGACATCTAAATCAAAACAGACAAAATGCTCAAATACAACCAATAGCTAAACAAGAAGAGGACCAATTAAAATACAGTTGTGGTCAACATTATTGGCACCCTTGCAGTTCAACCCCCTTATTGTCCAATGTCTCATAAGGAAAAAAGTGGCCAGTGGAATGGCTTTAGATTATATATGCACACATATCTGGCACATAAAAGAATCAAATAAAACAATATCAATTGAAAAGGGAAATACTCTAAAAACTGGGACATTGCCAGGACATGATTATTGGCACCCTTATAAGCAATTCAAATCAGTTTGAACAGAAGAACCACATTCCCACTGCAGTAAAATTAGATGCACCTGTGATCGTCACTGCTCACATGATTTGAATCAACCAATGAATGATGACACTAATGTTTCAAATGGCTACATTCACTCCCTGTTCCATTTTCACAATGATGAAGACAAGAGAACAGCTTGAGACCATCAGAAAAGCCATTGTCACCATACATCAAACTTCAAATGGGTACAAGGCCATCTCCAAAGACCGTAGAATCCCTGTGTCTACAGTTCGCAACGTTATTAAGATGTTTTCTGCTCATGGAACTGTCAGGAATTTCCCAGGATGTGGCGGGAAGAGGACAATTAATCCAAGAAGTCTTTGAAGGGGAGTGCAAATTGTTGGAAAAATATCACATACAATATCTAAAGAGCTTAAGGCTGACCTGGAGCAATCTGGAGTTGTGGTTTCAACCCGCACCATACCTCACAGACTAAACAAAGAAGGACTTCATGGGTGAAGGCCAAGGAGGACGCCATTATCAAAGACAGACATAAAAAGGCACACCTGATCTTTGCCCAAACCCACTTGAGAAACCACAATCTTTCAGGGAAAATGTTCTCTGGACAGATGAAACCAAACTTGGGCTGAGGCAAAGAAATGAAGCTTATAAGGTCAAAAACACCCTTCTTACAGTTAAATATAGTGGAGATTCCATAATGTTTTGTAGCTGTTTTACTGCCTCAGGAACCGGAGGCCTAGAATGTATTAAAGGAATCATGAAATCAGAGGACTACCAAGATATTTTGGAAAGTAATGTGCTACTTAGTATCAGAAAGCTAGATCTGAGTTGAAGGTCATGGGTCCTCAAGCAGGATAATGACCCAAAAAATGCATCCAGAAGTACAAAATGGTTTAAAAAGAACAAATGACTGTTTTAAACTGGCCAGCAATGAGTCATGATCTCAATCTAATTGAGAACCTTTGGAAAGAACTGAAATCTGCCATTGGTAAAAGGAATCCTGAAAACATTCATGAGCTGGAACAAATCGCAGTTGAAGAGTGGGAGAAACTAGCAGCAGACAGATGTGTGAAACTTATAGATGGCTACAAGAAACATTTGGAGGCTGTCATCACTGCCAAGGGTTGTGCAACCAAATATCAGTGAAGGGTGCCATTAATCCTGTCCAGGTCATATTTAGCTTTTTTCTCAGAAATTACTACATCCAAGTTGCACAGACACCTTTTTTTGTCATTGCATACCTTTGAACCTACTATTAAAACATTATGATGACATACAGTTGGAATATTTCCAATTATTTCTCAAGATACTGTACACAACATATTAAAAATTGCAAGGGTGCCAATAATTTTAACCACATCTGTAAACAGTAATACACACAAGAGAGAGAAGACAAGGGTAAAACAAAGAAGGTGAAACACAAGCTAGGGGGAAAGTGGAGGAAGAATTGAGCAGAGGATGACAACATGTATGGACCAGTCCGAGGTGATAAGAGTGCAATCAGCAAAATCATGAGCAGCTTACCGCAGAAATGGATGAGGAGAAAAAATGGTTTTCATACCAACCTTAATGAGTTAGCCCTATCATGAAGTGGTAGAGTATTCCAGAGAAAGGGGGACAGACTGGCCAAGGGTGCCTTTCAAGGCAGTAGAAAAGCAGCCTTAAGAGAGGGAGAGGGGGAAATAGGAAGTAACAAGTCTGGATAAATAAGGTGGTGTCCCAGTGTAGAAAGCACCATATGTCAGATGGGGACTGTTGTAGTTGTTGATATGGAAGGACAGACTAGATAGGCCATGTGGTCTTTTTCTGTCATCATTTTTCTATATTTATATGTTTCTAAATGTCCATATGTCAAACCAAATCCCGAAAATGGGAGCCAATAAAGTAAAAAAAGCAAAGAGATAAATGATCAAATCGCCATGCTTTTGCCAGAACATAACCTCTCAATAATTCATTCATTCATTCTGATAATGAATGATCCTCAGCCGCTTGACGGCGTTTGATGGCATTTTGGCACAGTTGCTTGTGAATTTGGTAGTAAGAGCACTTGAAACAGGGAGTTTTCCCGAAACGTGCACGTCGTGTCAAGGAACTGATTCTAATGGCGACAATGAGAACAAATTTTCACTTCAAATATGATATTTTCAGATAAGTGACACATTTACTTTACATACTAAGTTGGTGAACCGTTTTATGAGTAATAGAAGTATACCGTCTGGTGTGGATGGATTTTTATTCCATTCCTCCCTCGGTACGCTCCGACACAAAGAGTGGGCGGAGAGAAGGGGTCAATGGGCGGAGAGTGGGCGGGGAGAGGCACCCCTATACTAACGCGCTGAATTTCAGAGCTCAATTCCAACGCGAATGAAGCATTTAAAGAGAGAGAAACCATTTCCGTCAGCAATGTACAGAAAAACCGGGAAACCCACAAAAACGTGAGCAGTGTGATACATTTGCACAGAACAAAATTTCACATCAAACGTTAAAAATGACCACAAGAAACATTTTAAAAAGCATAAGTCAGCTGGGCAAAAGTGATAGCAATGGGCAACAAGGAACAAACACTCCTGGAAAGCCAAAAAATAAAAAGAAATGATGTGTGGAAGGGTCTAACGCTCCGCAGACCCTTTCAACGAGCATTACATTGTATGGAGCTGTCCTGGGCGTGTGGTGTAATGTTTTCCAATGATATCATTGTTGCCAGCTTGGTGTATGGGTGTGTGCCCCTTTTGAGGTCTTTTCTGAGGTTTATGTACACCTTTGTCTGCATAAGGTAAATGAGGCCACAGTAAACCTGTTGCAGAGCAGGGTTTCTGGCTCGTCAGGCCGGTTTAACTAACTACTCAAGGAGTGTGCACTGTCTCTGTGGCCACAGTGTGGTGCAACAGACACAGCCAGTGCCTGTAAGACCAGAGGGTCACAGGTTCAAATCCCAGCTGGGGCTCTTGCCAACCCAGTCCCCATAGTTTTACCCACCACTAAACAGTGATAGTACAGTCACTCCTTTATTGCAGAGAACATACACATGGCCTATAGTTTACCACACCAAACACAGACACCAGAAACAGGCACATTACCTAAAGCAGAGTCCCCTCAAATGCAGTCCTGGAGTGTCCCTCACCATTACGGGTTCTTGCTGCCTCTAATACATATGCCTGTGCTGCATAGCTTTGCACCCACCCCCATGGATGCAGATGTAGCTCATGCATATTTATGAGGGACAGCATGAAAACCCGAACAGTGTTTGGAACACCAGGACTGGAGTTGGGGAACTCTGCCGTAAAGCAGCAGCCAACAGGGCCACCCACCCACCCACAGGCCCCATTGGCCAATGCCTCCTGGAGAGGCAAGACATTGGGCCCTGCCTGTATCTCCCAATACTAGCAGTTGCATACCTTAGCAATGCCACCCTACACCTGGGTATATGGTACAGAGCTATCAAACGTTCCCTATGATAACTGGCAGATCTCAATTCCTACGTTAAGCACAGTTTGCTCATTGCGCTCCACCATAACATCATTCTGATGTCTGCGGTGTTTGCTGCAGGTCTGGTCTCTGACAGTGTTCACCTCCCCTGGGGAGTGACCCCCCAACAGCCTTGTGTACCATATCCATGCCTGTACTATGCCCATGACTGGTGTCGTGGGTATGGCTGCTGACCACCTCTATAGTAGCACAATGCTGGCATAGGTGTGGTGGTGGCTGTCTGTCTATCCAGGGGTGGGCACCTCCGGTCCTGGAGGGCCGCAGACCAGTCAGGTTTTCGGGATATCCCTAATGAACATGCATGAGATATATATGCATTAGAGATATCCTGCCAACCTGACTGGTTTGTGGCCCTCCAGGGCTGGATTTGGAGACCCCCTGCCTTACACCTCTGTCATTTAAGATCGTGAGTGGGCAACGTACAGGTGTCCTAGACATCAAAATGGTATATAGAATGTGTCACAGTCCTCCTCGATTCTCACCACCACCAAAAAGTTGTCTAATAGACAAATTTTGGTGGTGGTGAGAAGTGAGGAGGACTGTGACAAATTCTATCTAACCTTTTTGATGTCTTGGACATCTGCACCTTGTCCACTCACAATCTTAAATGACAGAGGTGTAGGCAGGGTCACCAGATCCAGCCCTGGAGCGCCACAAACCAGTCAGGTTGGCAGGATATCTCTAATGCATATATATCTCATGCATATTCATTAGAGATATCCCGAAAACCTGACTGGTCTGCGGCCCTCCAGGACCAGGTTTGCCCACCCCTGGTCTATCCAGCAATGTTGACAGTATTGGGCTGCCAATGTGCATAATGAGGAGCAAGGTACCATGGGTATAGGCCGGACAGGGTGGCCTGGCCAGGGTGCATCTGCACAGGGCATAGGGCAGTGACAGGCACATTGTAGTGCCAGGCCACCACCTACACAGACAGGGTGACCTCAATATCCTGCTGAGAGATCACTATCAACGACTGTGCAGTGACCACAGTATGGCTAGGCACTCCTATAGTGCTATCTAGTATTTCTCTCATGTGATAAATATGGGTTTCCTTTTGGGGCCCAGTCACTGATGTATCTGCTTGCTGTGTATGCTGACATCCCAGTTCTGGGTGCAGGCCTCTCCACTGGGCACTAGCAGACTGTTTGCAGCTGGTAGTGTTGTGATGGAGTGGCTTGCAGGGTGCAGTGGCTGATGACTTGCACCAGGGGAATATCAGATAGTGGTGGGGTGCAGCATACCATATCCAGGCCTAATGTCTGTCTGCTGTTGTTATGGCTGTGTACAGATCTGCATTGACTGCCCTGTGGGGTGTCTGTTCCTCAGCAGGACTAGGGTTAATGTTCCCCTCTACTGCCACCTTTGCAGGGAGGTAGACTGTGGGTCTTTTGATGGGAGACCCTGTTTGCCACCCTCAGCCCTGGGGGAGGGGGGTGGTGGTGCATAGGGGCTACACCTGACTGAAACAGACAAATATGTCCAAGGTGGTCCTGCAGAACCTACCTATCTCACACAGTAACACAGCTTTGGACCTGTGCCATGGCCGGTGCTTTGGACCTGGTGCTGGGCACCTCACTGCACCCTCAGGGTGAGCACAATACCCGCACAATGTGATGGTGTGTAGCTACTCTGTGCCAGTACAACACTCGGTCAGTACCCCCTATCAGGCCGAGGTGCTGGGGGGGTGCACATGGTCAGTTCTCCCTACCAGGCCGAGGTGCTGTGGGGGTGCATTCCCCATGGTGTGTATCTGTGGACAGCTGATTTGCATGTGCAGTGCATCATGGGTGTGACTGGCCCAATCCAACCCTGTGAAACTCCAGCAGCTGCTCACAGGCTCTGATAAACCATAGGCCATCACACGTACATCTGTTAGCATAATGCATAGGTGCAGGACACCCCTACAAAGTCTGTAATATCAGATGCCCACACTGGTAAAAACACACGTATCCACGCACGTAAACAAACACGTACCCACGCACGTACCGACGCACAATTGTACGCGCACAGCTACGCACGGAACTACGCACGTACCAATGCACGCAACCTCGCACGTATCAACTTACGTGGCTAAGCACACTCCGAGGGTGTTTTTCTGACACCAATACTCAGCGTAACAAAAAACATGCCTCCTCTTTCCCTCTGTAATTTGCAGGGTGATGCCTGGGACAGCCTTCTGCGTTAGGCACACTGGGGACTCGAACCCATGCTGCCTGTAACAGCAGTCAGTACGTAACCATTGTGCTACAGCTCTGTTTCAGTGCTTTGTGTCTGTACGTCTTCTTATGATTAACGCGCAGTAACACGGCACGGCGCCCGGTAACGCTCGTTACGTTTTCTAACGCGCGGTAGTGGTGACGATGTACCGCCCATGTCCTTATTTGGGGTTTCTTTCACTACCGCGGCTCCTAACGCGAATTGCACTAACGCACTTTAGTAAACATGCCCCAAAGAGTTAAGAATTTGGGGACTTGTAACAGTGAATTACATTTTTTTAAGTTTGCCAGAACCCTGGCAGTAGTATTAGGAACCATGAAAAAAAGAGGTGGTTTAAAAGGTAAGGTCAAAAAGAGATTAGTATTCAAAATGTAGAAGGGATCTCAGAAAGAGGAGCACTGGGAAGAATATCTGATTAAGATGAAAGGGAAAGCAGAGAGAGCTGCAAAGGCGCAAGTAGATTTTGGATTTAGCTCAACCTTTCTCGGTAGTTGCTCAAAGGGAGTTACATTCAGGTACAGCAGGTATTTCCCTGTCTTCAGAAGAAGCATTGGCTTGCTCAAGATCAGAAGGAGCATCAGTGGAAGAATAGATGCTTAACGAAGTACAGGAAGGTGATAAAGAAATGAAAGGAGGAAGTTCAGAGGAGGGATTGTAAGAGGAGAAAAGGAGGGCTGTGGGGGCAGAGGATGACTAGGCAAAACCAGAAAAGTTAAACAAATACTTTTATTCTGTATTCACTGAAAAAAGAGATTGGAGAAGGCCAGCCAGGTCTACACAGGGGTACATGAGGTAGTAGGTGGCTTTCACAAAATTTACAGAAAAAAAGGTTTGCGTGAAATTAGCAAAACCACAAGTGGATAAAGCTCTGGGACTAGATTTATTTTTATATATTCATTTATGTAACATGTTTTTTTAATACTGCTTTATCTTGTATTCAAAGCAGTTTACATTGAACAATCAAAACAGAACTTTACATAGAACAGGGGAGCTAAACTGGGATGTTAACAGGGTCAAACAAACAATATGATTTAAATTACATTGCAAATTTACATCAAAAACTGAATGCTATGTTGCCATAGGATGTTTGGAAGGATATGGGGACAGTAGGAGAGGAAAGGGTGGGGAGGATTGTGTGTATGTGTTTCATTAGCCTGGGGTGGTATCCATAGTGTTCAGTAAAGAGGAATGTTTTTATGGCTTCCCTGAAGTCCCATAGGTCGTTGATAGTCCTTATGTTGTCTGGGAGTGAGTTCCAGATTGATGGGGCATATATTGAAAAGGCTCTGTGACAAGTTGTTTGTTTTGCCTTGATTTCAAGCTTGGATATTAATTATAGGTCTTTATTATGTTTCCGTTTTGCTCTGTTTTCTGGATCTTTGCTTATTTGCTCTTGGAAGATAGGTGGAGAAAATTGATGAGTGATTTTAAGGACCATAAGTAGTTTCCTTGTATTTGTACTTGGTAGTTATGGGCAGCCAGTGGAGCTGTTTCAAGGTTGGAATTATGTGATCGGTTTTTGTTGTTCCAGTTATTATTCTTGCAGCCATGTTTTGTAGTAATTGCAGAGAATAGGTGATCTGTATCGGTAGGCCCTGGTAGATGATATTACAGTAGTCCAGGATGGTCATTATCATAGCTTGGCAAACTCTGCGGAAGTTATTGGCGTTAAGTAGAGGTCTGAGTTTTTTAATTATTCTTAATTTATGGTAGGCAGCTTTTGTTGTCTTGTTTACATGTGCTTGGAAGTTCAGGTTTTGGTCTAGGCATATCCCTAGGTATTTGACTTCTGTTTTTACAGCTATTTCATTGTGGAATATTTGTATAGCTTTCAGTGGAGTGAAGTCCCAAATGAAAACCTCAAAAAAATCAATGACCATACCAGGTACTTTGAATGCAAAAAGTCATTGATTATAGAACTTTGAGTTCTATGCATATAATCACAGCGTCTACTTAATCCATATTATACGTGAAGTACAAAACCTTAAATATCTTATATATGTTGTTTGTATTTTTTTGTCGGGCATCCCCGGCAAGAGAGAGAAGGGGGGAAGCCTTTTCTCTCCGCTCCGGGAAGTCCCTTTTTTTGTATTAAAAAGATCACAAAAACCAAAATATTAGGTAGTGAAAAATCACTTATCTCAATGATGGCGAGACATGATTCTCCGTGAGGGGAAAGCTGCTTACACGACATGCATGTTTCGGACCTATGGAGGTCCTGTGTCAAGTGAAAAACCCCATCTTGGATCAATCACTTCAGTGGAGTGAAGGCAGTGTTCCTTGTCATGAAGAATGCTTCTGATTTCTTGTAGTTTATTGCGAGGTTATGTTCCTGGAGCCAGTTCGATATCTCCTCAATGCATGATATTATCCTTGAGTGATCAGGTCGATCTACGTTGATGGGGGTATATACCACAATGTCGTCTGCATATATACTGTATTTGGTCTTGTTTTTAGTTATTATTTTATATAGAGGTTGTAAGTATATGTTAAATAGTAAAGCGGAGAGTGCTGAGCCTTGTGGGAGTCCTTGTGGTTGGTTAATCAGTTTTGAGCATGTAAGTCCAGATTTTACTTGACTTTTTCTCTGTAAAAGGTATGATGTGAAACATTGGAAAGTTGCTTCTTGTAGACCAATTTCTTGTAGACATCTGGTGAGGGTGTTATGGTTTATTGAGTCAAATACTGTCTTGATATCAATGAATACCATTATGAATCCTTGTTTAGCACTGTCTAGTCTAGTGATTATGTTGTCCAGGAGTGAAGTGAATAGTGTTTCTATGCTGTGTTGGGAATGAACCCATGTTGATGGGGGTCAAGTGGAGCATGAGTGTTGTGATGGGGTCTGTAAGATAGACCTTCTCTGAACCCTATTAGGCGGCTGCCTATGTCTTTAAAGTTCACGATGCCTTTCTACCAAAAAGAGTCTTGCAGTCAAATGGTAAGGCAAAATAATGTCAGGGCTTTATTCCCCTTCCCAAACGGATATTCCTTGGATACAACACAAACAAAACAGCAGAAAAACAAAAAGAAACTGCTACAAAGAAAAATATCTTCTTTTCCTTTGATACTAGCACATGGCTGCTTTCCACAGGCTTAACATAAAGATATGACATCATCTGAAAAACATATTGTGCAATCCATAGGGACCGGGTCAGGAGTACAGCTGTTATTCTCCCACTGCATTAATTCGGATTCACTCCCGATAGCATAAGGGTCACACTCTTTACATGTGCTGGCTTCCTGAAAACCCTCCCTGTGGTGCACGGATTACTTTTCCCAAAAAGTGCTCTTCAAACCTAGGGCTCTGAATGCCTGGTATGGTGATAGCTTCTTTCTGGCTTTCCTTTCTCTTCCAACCTGGTGGAATCACTGGATATCTTTCAACATCAAAGTCACTTCCAGTGCCACGCCCTTGCTCTTTAAAACACACAGAGCTTTTAGCCTTTTCCTCAGAAAAGCAAGGTTCCCACCTTTTAACTGTGTTTCTGGTTCTTGTTTCTGGGCTCCTGACAGCTCTCTCCCGGACTCTCCAACCACCATCAAACCTAGCAGGCTCCTGGCCACGTCCCTGGCTGCTTCCTGCTCTGGGGTCAGACCTACTGTTTCCTTCTCCCAGCAAACTTCCTTTAGCATGACACGTGCTCACTGGTTGCTTGCTCAGTCCTCCTGAGTCGCTGCCCCTGCTGGCCTTTCCTGGTTCTAGCCAGCAACTTATATGCTTCCCTTCTCTGCACGCTACGTGGGTCTTTGTGAACAGGTGTTCCTGATGAGGCTTTCTGTTTCTAACTACGTCAGGACTATCACCAGGAAAATTCATTCTAATGCCTTTTGGCTTCTCCTGTGCTGAATGTATTTGCTGCTCAGCTGTTCCTACATGTACTGAGTTTATGTGCTGCTCAGCTAAATCTGAGGTAAGTTCCTCATTTTCTCTTACCTCCATGTGCTCTATACTGCCTACTGTGTCACAGTGTCTAGGTGGTCTTGTAATTTTATTTATTTATTTATCCACTCTTATATACCGCGCTATTCAAAGTCAGTGCGGTTTACATCAAACATAACATTTGCATTCCATCAGAACAGTGATATCAGTGCTTACATTGTAACAGGGATAATAAACTTGGGTTGAACGGGGAGTATAAGCTACAATATGAATATGAACTATTTACATATTTACAGGTTGAATTAAATAGTGTAGGGATGTAAAATCAGTGGGGTGTATCTGACGAGATATTTAGGTATATTCTTGGTTCAGAGGCAGGTTGTGAGAGTAAGGAATGGATGATCAGATGTTAGAGTGGAGGGAGGTTAATGAGGTGAGAGAAATGAAGGAGGAATAAATGATGCTTTAAAGCTTCTCTGAATTGGGGAAGGTCTCTAATTGCATGGAGGTGTGGAGGGAGGCTGTTCCAGATTCTTGGGGCATAGAATGTAAAGGCTCTGTTCCTGGTTAGTTGGTTACTCTTTATGGATTCCCGGGGGATAGTAAGGGAGTTGGCGGTTGCTGATCTTCTCAGTCTGATGTTAGGATTGATTGTGAGGAGTGCTGAGATGGATGACGGAGACAATTGGTTAATGGCCTTGAAGGTTATCAGTAGAGCTTTATAAGTGAGTCTACTGTGCAGCGGTAGCCAATGGAGTTCCATCAATATGGGCGTAATGTGCTCATTTCTGGCAGTGCCACTTAGAATGCGTGCTGCTGCATTCATGGCCATTTGGAGCGGGTTAAGGGTGCTCTTAGGGAGACCATGAAGGATTATGTTTGCGTAATCAAAATGAGGGATTACCAATGATTGGAAGATAGTTCTGAAGTCTTGAGGTGCTAATAGGGGTTTAAGGTGCCTTAAAGTTGAAATTTTGTTGTAGACGGATTTGGTTATGTTCTTGATATGCTCTTTAAAGTTAAATTGGTTATCGAGTGTGACTCCCAAATACCGTATGACAGATCTGCATGGGAGATCTGCGTCACATACTTTCAAGGTGGCGGGAGAGGAGAAGTTCTTGTTCCTGGAGATAAATAAGACCTCCGTCTTCTTGAAATTTATCCTCAAATTCTGGGACAAGAGCCAGTCAGTAATTGCGTTGAAGCAGTCGACTAGTTTGGAGGTGTCAGGATGCATAATTTTAACCGGGGTGAACAGTAGGACGTCATCTGCGTAGATAGATAAGGCTGAGGATGCCAAATGAACAGATAATGTTGCAAATCGGCTGCATATAGATGTTAAAAAGTAGGGCAGATAGGGAGGAACCTTGAGGGACTCCCTGCTGTTGCTGGAAAGGCTCAGATGTTGATGGTCCTACTCGGACATATTGCAGACGATTAGATAGATAAGATTTGCACCAGTTCCATGCAAGTCCTTGAATTCCTTTTTCTTGAAGTCTGGAGAGAAGTAAATCATGGTTGACAGAGTCGAAAGCTGCGGCTATATCGAGGAAGATTAGAATGAACCCATCTTCAATGTTGTCTATGCCTCTGGATAACGTGTTAGAGAGAATGGTGAGTAATGATTCAACGCCGTGTGCTTCCCGGAATCCGTGTTGATAAGGGTCAAGAGGGGCTGTTGTATCAATGTGTTGTTGCATCTGTATTTGAACAACTTTTTCAATGAGTTTAGACAGTAGAGGTATGCTTGAAATCGGGCGATATGATTCCGCTTTGGAAGGATCGAGACGATTGTTTTTGAGGAGGGGACGGATGGAAGTTTGTTTAAGTGAAGTAGGGAAGACTCCAGATGCAAAAGATAGCTTCATGATGTGAGCTAGGGTAGGACTGAGTTCTTTGCGCAGTGTCCTGATCCAGTAGGCTGGACATGGGTCATTAGGTGCTGTAGTAGTGTTGATCGAAGAGATAAGGTCAGAAATATACCTCTCTGCTGGTGGGATGAATTCTATAAGAGAAGACTGCGAGATAGGTAAGAGGTTAGGCATAGGGCTAATGACCACATTTGTTGTAAGGGTTTTGGACTGGAGGTAGCTAGAATATAATTGCGGTTGGATTGTGTCTGTTTGGGGTGCAGGTGTGGCTTTGGTAAGGGCTTTGACTATGTTGAAGAGGTCTCGTGGTTTGTTGATCGAGCGGAGGAGAAGATCGGTGTGGTATTCTCTCCTCTTTTCGGCTATAAGCTCCCTGTGCTGCTTCAAGAGGATGTTATAAGATGCTTGATCTTCAGTGGAGCGGGAGTGGCGCCATTTTCTTTCATGCCTCCTTAGGAGCAGAAGGGATGATTTCAGCTCGGCGGAATACCATGGAGCTTGTTTTCTGAACTTCGGAGGGTGATTGGGGGTAGTGGTCATAGTTGAGGGGGAAGGTTGTGAGCATGACTTCAAAGTGTTGTTCCATAGGTCAATCATATCATCTAGATTTGATTCAGGCTGTTGGAGCGCTGGAAGGACCTTATTGACAAACTCTTCCATATTCAAAGGTCTGGAGTGGAAGGCCTTTTTTTGGGGGTCTGTTTCTGTGGGGGAAGGTGGGACATGAGTTTGATGAGAAGGAAGTTGAAAGGTGAGGAGATTGTGGTCGGACCATGGCACCGGGGTGGATGTTTATTTATTTATTTAGCTGCATTTATATCCCGCTTTTCACCGGGTCAAAGCGGTTGGGGGATACATTTAACACGAGGGGATATGAGACACATACACTAATACAGGGAACATGGGCAATGGAAGGTTAAGTGGTTTGCCCAAGACCACAAGGAGCACCTGTGGGACTAGAAACCCCAGTCCTTCTGGCCCAAGGTTGCTGTCCTCTAGTGGGATTTGAACCACCGACCTTCCGGCCTGTAGTACCTTGCCCCAACCACTAGGCCACTGCTCCCTCCAATGTGAGTTGGGGATTGTATTTCGCCTCGGACCTAGGGGCGAAGATGAGGTCGAGAGTATTACCCTTAAGGTGGGTGGGGGCGTCGACCATCTGTGTGTAGTTAAGATTATCCATGGCCTCGAGAAAGGTGCTGGAGTGGGTGGATTGAAGGGACGATAAGTTAAAGTCGCCAATCAACCAATTAAGCTTCTGGGGACTCTCAGGGTTACAGGCCAAGTCTATTATGTTGGTGAGGTCTTCTGTAGGGGATGAGGGGGCTCTATATATGAGGTTAATGGTGATGTGATTGTTGGCTATGGTCACTATATCTAAGTGTTTAAGACTCCTGGAGGATAGGAGCTGGAATTGGAGAGAGGTTCGTGCTAAAATAAATACTCCTCCTCCTTTTCGTTCAGCTCTATGACATCGGTGTATAGAGAAGTCTTGTGGAATAAGTTGGTTGATGATAACCATGTCTGTGTCAGAGAGCCATGATTCAGTGACCATTAGTATGTCAAGCTTTAGATTCGCAACTAGATCTGCTAATACAGGCCATTTTTTGCGAGCTGAGCGTGAATTAATAAGAGCGCATCTGAGACTACTCTGTTTTGGAGTGGGGTTAGGTTTAGTAGGGCTACTGATAGCAACATAGAGTAGGTGGGATTGTCTAATTCTGTGTGGATGTGGGGAATCATGGAATGAGCTAGTGTAGTTCTTCCTGCCAATGCTGTGTAAAATAGGAATGGAATTTTGGTTGTGAGAAAGTGAAAGGGCAGATGTGTTTTGGAAGATATTGGACAGCAGGTATAAACTGGAGATAGTGAGCAAAGAGATGGCCATGTTAGTGACTGGGAATGCACAGGCGTGCCCGTAGGAGCAGGTGGTAAATCTTGGGAGATCTGACAGAGGATTTCTAACTATGAACAGGTTTAGAGATTGCTGGTAACAGTGTAGAGGGTTGTGGTAACAGTTGCTAACAGTGTTGGTAACAATAACCTTTCTAGGCTAGCAACAAGTATAGAGAATGCTGGTAGCAACAGACTTATTATACAAGCAACAATTATGAGGATGTTAACAATGATGCTTAGAATGAGTATACAACACAATAAGCTGGCGAACGGATTAGGTACTAACAATATTATAGCAAGACGGATATCAGAGATGCACGTTATTACTGTGAAAGTGGTAACAAATACTAGCATCCAGATGTTATGGAGAGCTTGCAGGTAGGATCACAGAGATTTAAAAGTTTTGCTACTGAGTACTATGTAAGGAGGTATAGATAGTGCAATACTTGCAGCTTGTCGAAGGGACAGAGCCTGTCCAGTTTCTGGTGCGTGTAACTGCTTGCAGACGCTGAATCGTTGGAAGGGAAAGTTCACGCTGAGATTATGATGTTTATAATTGAAGATGGACCACCTTTTTAATCATCTTTGCCATGAATGGGAGGCTTGAGATGGGTCGGTATGAGTTAGGGTCATTGGTATCTAGGGTAGAGCTTTTTAATATTGGTCTTATTATGTCTTGCTTGAGACTGGATGGGATGAAACCTTGTGTCAGTGAGAGTTTAATTATGTTAAGTAGAATAGGGGCTAATTGTTCTATTGTTGGCTTAACCCAAGGTATTGGGCATGGATCAGAAATTGTAGTATTAAGAGAGGTTATGATGCTTTTCAGTTCTTTTATGGATGGGATGTGGAAGGTTCTCCATTGATGGATATTTGTTTGTGTGGTACATGCTTTCAGCATCCTTATTAGTGTTTGGTTTGTGTTGGACTTAAATTTTAGTTCCATGAAGTTTGCCATAACTTGGGGGTCAATTAGTTGCTTGTAGTGCTCCTCCAGTTTTTCTTTGGTTAAGGTTAGTACTATGTTGAATAGTTCTCATGATTTATTCAGTGAACCCATGATTAGGTTTGCAGTCGTTTATTTGAGTCTTGTGTTCTTGCATCTTTGCAGTAAAGTGTTCCGGTCTTCTGTTTTTTTTGTTCTTCTCCATCTTCGTTCAATTTTCCTTAGTGTTCTTTCAATTCGTTGAGCTCTTTAGAGTAGCATGAGGCAATATTCTTTCTGATGTTGTTATTCATTTCCTTGTATGGAGTGATGGCTGCCTTGTGCCAGTTGTTTATTATTTCTTTAAAGTCTGTTATGCTTTTGTCAAGGTTAGATATGACTCGCTGTATGATTTTGTTAAACTGTTTGAATCTTTTTTGTGTCCTTGTTGTTCCTATTGGATTCTTTATGTTGTGAATGGTTACTGTGAGGGTTATGATATGATGATCCGACCAGGGAACAGGTGTTACAACTGGAGGACTTATGAGCTTGTTTTCTAGAAGTGTAGTGGGGATAAAGATGAGGTCCAGGATTCCTCCTTTGTCATGGGCTGGAGGGTCCATTATCTGTGTATATTGTAGGTCTTCTATGGCTTGTATGAAGGACTTACCATTTCTTGTGGAGGTGGATGGTATGTTGAAGTCTCCTAGAATGATGAGAGGTTTTGGTAGGCTTGAGTTAGTGCATATTTCTTCTAGGATGAGCAAGAGGTCATCATCGTTTGCACCTGGTACTCGGTATATGAGGCAAAGCGTTATGTTAATAACTATCAACCTTAGCTTCTGCTGATGGGTTGGGGGATAGTGATGGGGGTGGGGTATAAAGTTGTCTCAAGTAGAAGTACTGTCCTAAGATATGTAGAGACCCCTAGCACTCTATAAAGACAAAATATTCAGCCAAATAACAATCATTTAACTTTATAAGAATTACATGTCTGTACAAAGTTACACATATACAGTTGTGGCTATTATTGGCACTCTTGTATTTTAGGTATGTTGTGTACAATATCTTGAGAAATCAGTGGAAATATTCCAAATGCATGTCATCATAATATTTTGATAGTATCTTCAAAGGTATACACCAAAAAAGAATGTCTGTGCAACTTAGACAGTAATTTCTGAGAAAAACACAAAATATGATCTGGACAGGATTAATGGCACTCTTCACTAATATTTGGTTGCACAACTCCTGGCAGTAATGACAGCCTCCAAATGTTTCTTGTAGCCAAGTTTCGTACCTCTGTCTGTTGGTAGTTTCTCCCACTCTTCAATCGCGATCTGTTCCAGCTCATGAATGTTTCTGGATTCCTTTTACCAATGGCAGATTTCAGCTCTTTCCAAAGGTTCTTGATTGGATTGAGATACGGACTCATTGCTGGCCAGTTTAAAGCAGTCCATCTTTTCCTTTTTAACCATTTTTTTGTACTTTTGGATGTATGTTTTGGGTCATGATCTTGCTGGGGGACCCATTACCTTTGACCCAGATCTAGCTTTCTGACACTAGGTAGCACATTTCACTCCAAAATACTTTGATAGTCCTCTGACTTCATGATTCCTTTAGTATGTTCCAGGCCTCCAGTTCCTAAGGCAGCAAAACAGCCCCACAATATTATGGAACCTCCACCATATTTAACTGTAAGAATGGTGTTTTTCTCCTTATACGCTTAATTTCTTCACCTGCACATGTATCGCTGGTCTGCATTGCCAAAGAGCTCAAGTTTGGTTTTATCTGTCCACAGAACATTTTCCCAGAAAGACTGTGGTTTCTCAAGGTGGGTTTGGCAAAGATCAGGTATGCCTTTGAACAGTGGAGACCTTCTTGGCCTTCACCCATGAAGTCCTTTGTTTAGTGTGTGGTGTATGGTGTGGATTGAAACCACCACTCCAGATTGCTCCAGGTCAGTCTTAAGCTCTTTAGATGTGGTACGTGGTGTTTTTCCAATGGTTCGCACTAACCTTTGAAGACTTCTTGGATTAATTTTCCTCTTCCCACCACGTTCTAGGAGGTTCTTGACAGTTCCATGAGCAGAAAATATCTTAATAACATTGCAGATTGTAGACATAGGAATCCTAAGGTCTTTGGAAATGGCCTTGTACCCTTTTGAAGTTTGATGTTTGGTGATAAAGCTTTTCTGACTGTCTCGGGCAGCTCTCTTATCTTCACCATTGTGAAAATGGAACAGGGAGTGAATGTAGCCATTTTAAATATTAGAGCCATCATTCATTGGTTAATTTAAGTCATGTGAGTACTGACAATTGATCACAGGTGCGTCTAATTTTACTGCAGTGGGAATGTGGTTCTTCTGTTCAAACTGATTTGAATGGTTTATAAGGGTGACAATAATCATGTCCTGCCAATGTCCCAGATTTTATACTATTTCCTGTTTCCTTTTTTAATTGGTCTTGTTTTACTGTATTCGATTCTTTTATTGTAAAATATATGTTCACATATAGTCCCAGAGAGACATGCAGCCCTGCAAGCCACATCTCTGAATCGGGCCCATTTTTGCCTATCTTGCAGAAAGCACAACTATAAGGAACCTGCATAAATTTCCACCAATGCAAGAGCAGGCATAAATATACCTTCGTAAAACATGTGCGATTGCATGTAATTTAGAAAATGCATGAGTAAATCGGAACTCTGTCCAAATCCCAGCCTTGAACATGCCTACATAAAAGTTACATGTAAATGCACACATTCTTCTCAATGCATGAACTCATATGCAGGGGGTGATTTTATAAGAGGTATTCTATGTTCATACATTGGCACATGCATGCTAGAAATCCTTCATAAAATAACCCCTTTATGTGCTCAGTACAGCTGGCCCTTAATGTTTGGTGATTTCAGCTGGTGTGCCGGAACTTTTCCCAGGCGTCTGCTTCTCTTCAGCTGTTGTGAGATAAGGGGGACTGCCAGTGTAACCTGAAACCAATATGATATGGCCATGGGAAGGGAAACTAGATTAAACTAATTACACCAGATTAGAGCATTTTGGAAGTCTTCTTTTGCTGTTCTCAGACTTTTGGAGTTTTTTTGGGAGAAGTTCTAAAAGCATTAAATTGAGCTTTTCTGCAGTCCTGTTTATAGCTCAAAACTCTGACCATCATTAATATTTAAGTTGCTTTCTCTGCACCCTTAACTCTCAACAGAATAGAGGGAATAACAAATTTTTCTTTTTGATATCATTGCCATTGTATTGCATGTGCATACATAAGATAACATCCCTGCTATTAATATACAGGCTAATCAAAAGGAATCACCTTTTCTATTCACAAGTTATAAATAGCTTGTCTAGATGTCACCCATTCCCCTCTCTCCCGGTACCTCCCGAAAAATGAATCAAGATAGATCTAAATCTAACATAGACCTTTAGAACATAAGACATGCCGTGCTGAGTCAAGCCATCCAGCCCAGCATCCTTTCTCCGACAGTAGCCAATCTGTGGTTGCTCAGAAGCATCCACCATTTCCCAGGGATGAGTGGTAGCCTTCCGAGGTCTATTAGGCAGGTAAGTGCTCATGGACTTTTTTAAATCCATCTGTTAGATAACTTGACAATATCTTCTGGCAACAAATTGCACAGCTTGATGGTTCATTGAGGGAAAAATCCTTCTGTCAGTTTGTTGTAAATCTGTTCCTGTTAGTTTTATGGATCACGCCTAGGGCTGGTACAGTCTGAAAATGTACATCACCGTTCCACCCCACTCATGTTTTATAAACTTTAGCAAATAATCCTATAACAATTTCAAAAGAGGCAATTAAGACATAGTGCTAGGAAGTAAAAGTACCAAGCAGAGGCTACAAAAAAAAGCATAGGAAAATGGAGTCTTTTCAGGACCAAAACAAAAGATCTTATGGTGCATATGCTTTTGAGATCTCACAGGCCCCTTTTCAGACTTTGGCATCTCAAAAGCTCTGCTACTACAACTTTATCAATCATTTGAAAATATTTTTCAAACTATAGAGACTAGTGGAGGAGTAGTGGTCAGAGCAATGAACTGAGAATCGGGGAAGCCAGGTTTCAAAGCCTTATGACCTTGAGTAAGTCACTTAACCCTGCATTGCCTCAGGTAATTCACCTGAGCTAAACGCATGAGATAAAATACAAATAAATACATTTAAAAATGTGAAATTCCCTAAATTCCAGCTCAATCCAGGACGAATACAGTTATTAGAACTGCAGCACAGAAAGTGGGAATGAAATGGAGCAAAACCTCAGGGCACTCACAGCACAGTCCAGAGACGTCCCGCGTGGAGGCGGCAAGCAAGAAGAGAACACAGACCCTGAATGGCAGCATCCTGGGCATTGTCCTGATTAAGTCTGGCTACAGTGTTTGGCGCATAAGAAATTCCCATGCTCTTTCCTATCTATATACCTTCTTTTCTCCCTCCCCCAACACGCTGTTTTGCCTCCTTTTGAAGTTATTCACAATCTCTTATCTTGCTGTGTGGTACCAAACACAGCTGCCTGAGAACAAATAGAGAGCAGTGTGAACACGACACTCTTCAGAACAGGTCAAACATGCCGCTCTCAGGGCTGCCATTTTTTCAGGAAGCTTTTGGTTAGTTTTAGTATGCTTTGTTTTACGGTGTTTGTACTGTTGATTTCTTTTATATTATTTGTAAACTGCCTTGCAGTCTAAAGGAATTGCAGAATATAAGTATAATATTAACTAATTACATTTCCAAATTCCAAAAATTGGACACATCCAGAAAATGAAATCACAACATTTGCACACAAATTTACATTTAACACCTGACTAGTATAATAAACAGCATTTATAAATAACCTGTAGGTAATTTTACTTTAGATAAAGAAGAAGAGAATTGAACTGTCAGCAGAATTAAGAAAACATGGCCCATGGACCCCTGGAAGCTGGATTTAAAGCTCCCCTGGAGGGTTGTCATTGCCTAACCCTTCCTTATGTGAGTCTTCCTGTAAACTGATCCCTGAGTGATTGTCCCAGCATGTTACTTTAATAACTAATATGCCAACAAGCAATATGTCTTCTATCAGCGTTGTCCTGGATTTCTTCTTGTTGGGCCTGTGCATATTTTTCTCAAGATTATGCCATTTGCAGCAGGGTTTGATTGCTAATTAAGTACCCATGAAAGTCTTTGCAAGAAACGTCTCTGAAATTGTACTGCACAAGCAGAATCTCTTTCAGCAAGTCTACACTGAGTGGAGGAGTGGCCTAGTGGTTGGGGCAAGGTACTTCAGGCCAGAAAGTTGGGGGTTCAAATCCCACTAGAGGACAGCAACCTTGGGCCAGAAAAACTGGGGTTTCTAGTCCCACAGGTACTCCTTGTGGTCTTGGGCAAGCCACTTAACCCTCCATAGCCCATGGCCCCTGTAAAATAGTTATCAACAAGTTATAATGCCCTGTTCAATGTAATTTCAGTTTGTACAATGTAAACCGCACTGATGCAGAATAGCACGGTATATAAGAGAATATAAATAAAATACACTCTGGCTGTTCCGTTCATTTCCTTTACTGATGCAAAGTCAGAGCAAGATTGCCCCCGCATTTGCACTGAGAAAGGAACTGAATTGCCTGATCTTCAACTGTTCCAAGTAACATTCAGCTTTTGTTGATTTTTCAAAAGACTTGGTTCTTTTCTGATATAAGAAGTTTTTATAAAACTTCATCAATGCAAGCTCTCACAACTTTCTATAGATCCCTGCACTGACCAAAGCTGTTAATATCCACTTTCATGCCTTTCTCTACCAGGTCTTCACATCCATCCACTTTAGCACCTCACTCAGGACAATTCACGTGAAGCCAGAGAAGTTTGGAAGAGGTTTCAGCCACTTCTCCAAGTACTCTGTGCATGTGCTGTACAGACGTGTGCTGTGTCACAGACTGTGTCCCTCTGTGCATCCAGCCCTTCCTTGTACTTTAGAGCCAGCATTGCCTTGATTTTCAGTGACATGGTCTTGCAATCAAGAAGGACACTGTGCACTGAATTCAACTGGGTCAATGGTCAGCCACAGTGGTCAGCAGATTCTTTTAGTAAACGAAAGCTGCAACATTTTAAAAACCATATATATTTAGTGGCACTATTCAAATAGTCGGCATTGCTGAATATACATATATATCACTAGCAGCCCTACTTACAGCAGAAGTATTCAGTGGTTTCATTTAGGGCAGCTTTCCTTTCTGTACTAAATTAAACTTCTTAGCCAGCGGCATAGGTTCTAATGAGTGGCCCTCAAGAAAACGTTTGTCAAGGGACCCCATTGTTGGACAGAGATGGGAGTGCCCCGCTCCGATAAACTTTCTTGAAATTTTTGCCTCGCTGCCTCCCACTTCTTCATTGAAGATTTCAGGTTGTCATCAACAGACTTGGCCCAGCAGTGGAGGTAACAGCTGCCGGGCCTGAAAACATCTATGCACCGAAAAGAGGAGTGGAAGGCAGTGGGGCAAACAGTTTCAAGTATGTTTGTCACTTGGCCTTCACTGCCACAATGTGGGCCTCCTTCTTGCCTAGGTCCCCCCACATTTCAGGGACTGCTTGGGTGGAATTTACGCCACTGTGTTTAGCTCTGTATGTATAATTAAGTAAAATGTCTTAGCCTTTAGGGCGCAGGGTTAAGGGTCAGGTTTTTTTATATTAGAGTCCCAGGGTACATAATTTAACCACTATGGTGATCATTTTAGAAGTCTTATTCATACTTTGGACATCCAAAAACAGGCTTAGAGACTTCCAAAGCATAGAGATAGCTCTAAAGACATCTGCTTCTGAATGGGGACATGGAGGGGGCATAGCCAGGTTGTTCCCAGGAGCCTGGACTTATGGTTAGGATATTCCCAAGGACCAGGATGTGGGGCATTACATATCTAACACTAGATCTGCTCAGAGATTTTAGCTGAAAAACATCCAGAGAAGACTCAATAAGCCGGTACTCAGTACAATGTCAACAACAGCAGCAATAGGATTTGAGCCCTGGCTAAGCTGTCCCTAAGCCACTATTGCAATCACTAGGCTATCCTAGATGTCGAGGTTCTATCATACCATTCTGGGGATGTCTAGGTAGACACCCCCACAGATGTCCATATCGGGCATGTCCAGGTTTGTAAAATCACATCCTCACCTCGACGTGCCTGCATTTTTTTTCAGATGTTCTGGCTTAGATGTCCCAGATTGCACTTGAATGACTCTTCTTAAATTCCCCTCTATAATTTTTGCAACATTTTTTTTTTATTAAGAATTTTATAATTTTACAATCTCTACAGATAATGAACATCCAGCTAGTGCAATACACATAAAAAAGAAGCCAAGGAATAAAAGGAAACATTCCCACTAGTAGGAGCAAGCCCTCTTCAAGGAGAGAGCAGGATACCACATTTCAAACATTTTCAAAAAAAATCAAATAGATTGTGATGGGGTCTATTAAATGTTCCCCATCCCTCCCCAAAGGGATTATCAACAGTTCCCATTAAGAGAGTCTGCAGCCCAGAGTTCAGGGCTGGGAGGATGTGGCTCACAGGGAGAGGTTAAGAACCCAGCAGGCTGCCAATGGGAGAGAGGCCCATGGAGTCAGGAGTCCTTCCAAGGTAAGCCAGGCAAAGGAGTTCTGAGGTAGGAAATTCAACTGGGGCTGGAGGAAGGGTCAGGAGAATAGCTTGTGGAGGCTTAACAAGTAAGCTGGTTTTGTTTTCCCTGAACTGATGTCTGGTCTGGGTTTTGCTTTGTGGAGGTTTAACGAGCTGGGAGAGAAGTAAAGCTGATCTTGCTTTCCCTGGACTGCTGTCTTTTCTGGGTTTTCCTTTGTGGAGGTTTATTTATTTATTTATTTAACTGTATTTATATCCCGCTTTTCACCGGGTCAAAGCAGGTTTAACAAGTTGGGATAGAATAAAAACTGCTTTTGTTTTCACTAATCTGCTGTTTGGCCTGTGTTTTAAAGAAACCTCTTCCTACCGCACACCACACTATGACATATGGTGGTAGCTTGGGGATTTCCTCTAACCATGTGACTGAGAGTAAATCCATGTCCCTCCAGGGCTGGGCCTCTACAGCATGTCAGGATTTTGTTGTTTGTATGAGCTAAGAGGGTTAGTTAGAGAGATTCAAGAAGGTCTAGTCAGTGCTGGACAGCTAGGCTTTGTTTTGGCTATTAGAGACCGCTAAACGTTTGTTGGAGCTAAATACTGTAGCGTTAACTCAACTTCAGGAGAACAATGACAAGCTGGGATGGAGCGGCTCCTCCATCTTCTGGCAGAAGGTCAGCAGCAATAGCAACAATGTCAGTAGCAGTTTCAACAAACCCTGCTAGAAGGGCAACAGCAACCACAACAATGTCAGCAGCAACCACAGCAATGTCAGCAGCAACAATAACGTCAGCAGCAACCCCAACAATATCAGCAGCAACCACAACAATGTCAGCAGCAACCACAACAATATCAGCAGCAATCACAGCAATGTCAACAGCAACCACAACAATATCAGCAGCAACAACGTCAGCAGCAACCACAGCAATGTCAGCAGCAACAACAACGTCAGCAGCAACTACAACAATGTCAGCAGCAACAACAACAATGTCAGCAGCAACCACAACAATATCAGCAGCAACAACAACAATCTCAGCAACAGCTACAAAATCTTATTCAGACAGAAGGGGAATTAGAGAGGAGTTCCCTGGCTCAGGTGACCCATGCCCTACAGAGATCGCCACGCCACTCTTCAGGGTAAGTGCTACTTAAAATGATGGCAGAAGATGAACTTAATCACTTTTTGGAGAATGAACTGCCCACATGGCCAGGTGGCCAGAGGCAATATAGACTACTTACTTAGGGAATCTGCTGACAGATAGCAGTCTTTACATTTCAGAATGCCAACCCTGATAAGCAGAGCTACATATGCAGCTGTCAAGGCTGTCATATTGGAACAAACTGATGGTACATCAGAGGCCTACTGCAAGCAATTCAGAAAAAGGGGCTCAAGATTCCTTTGTCGATTGAAGGAGCTTGCATGGAAGTGTCTGCAACCAGAGGGCAAGACCGGGCCAGAGGTGGCCAAGGTTGTGCTACTGGAGCAGTTTTTGGAGGTCTTGATGAAAAAATAGGTATGTCAGCACCTCAAGCTTACACTGGAAAGTGCACTGGAAATAGCTGAAGGCAATCAAGAAGCCCAACCAGTGTCTGAAGCGAACAGTGAGAAGGGGAAGAAGTCACCTGTTAGCCCAGGAGGACTGAAAGGGAAGCCGGAACAGATATTGTCTCCCATGTTCCAATCCCCAAAGTCATCTCCTAGGTGAGGGCATGGCCCCAGCCATGACCCCTTCGCTTGTTTTAGGTGTGGGGCCTGGGGACACTTTGTCCGGGAATGTCCCCTGGGTTTGAAGGAACCCAGGGATATCAACCTAACCACCCCTCACACCTGCACTTTGTGGATGCTTCCCACCCAGGAGCACAGAACTTTGTGATTCCAGTGGAAATCAAGGGGACCTGCCTCCAGGCCTTGATAGACTCCGGGAGTGTGCAGACACTCATTTGCCAGGAAACCGTAACTCGATTTCAAATTGACTATGCAAAGATGGTAACACTGGTCTGTGTGCATGGAGACCTGAGAGAGTATCCTACAGCACAGGTTTTATTTAAGACTTCAGCAAGGAAAGCCACATTTTAGGCTGTGGTACTGCTCTGGCTCCCATATCCAGTGGTGATTTGCTGAGACTACCCAAACTTCGGAGCAATATGGGCCTAGCTAACTGATAGCTCTACTAAGTCAGACCAAGAAAATTTCCCAGAGATTTTCCTGCTGTAAGACCCCGATCTATATATCAAGAACCCCAAGCCTGCTAAGTCCCGGAGTTGGTATCACCAGGAAAAGCTACACTACTAACAGAACCTGGGGGCGGCTATGGGGGAGAGATCCGGGGAGGGAGAGCCTAGAGAAGAAACCCTTGGGGATAGCTCAGGTATCAGTGATAGTGACCCAAATATAGTGGTGCCTTCCCAGTGTGCTAAAAGGAGATTTATTATACAGAGTGGCCGAGGGTGCCCTAGAGTGGGTAGAACAACTGATAGTTCCCCGGCCCTATCATCAGCAGGTGTTATTGTTGGCCCATAGCCATTTATTAGGGGGACATCTGGGGATGGAGAAAGCACTGGAGCATGTTTTAGCATGATTTTTCTGCAGTTATATGTCATGTCCCACCTGCCAACTTCATAACCCTGCCAGAGTCCGACTTGCGCATCTAGTGCCTATGCCTATTATTAAAACCCCTTTGTAAAGAGTGGCCATGGATCTAGTAGGACCCTTGGAGCAAACAACCCAAGGCAACAAGTATATTTTAGTCATACTGGACTATGCTACCCAATACCCAGAGACCATTGCTCTAAGGAATATGAAGACTACTACATTTGCATATTAGACGTGGTAAGTGAAAACTGGGAAGAAGAAGAAACCTATGTTGGGCATAATGTGGTGGAATACAAATCCAAGACCAGCTGAGGAAAGCTGGAGAGATAACCAAACTCAGTCTGGAAAAAGCCCAACCGAGCAGGCCAGGGCTTACAATCGGCTAGCCGTGCAGCGCACCTTCCAATTGGGAGACCGAGTTTTAGTTTTGCTGCCCTCTTCCGAGAGTAAGTTACTCTATAAATGGCAGGGGTCCTATGAGGTGAAAGAGAAAATGGGGCCTGTTGACTACAAGATTGCCCAGCCACATAAACGGAAGAAAGTCAAAATTTACCATATTAACCTATTAAAAAGATGGACTTCAGTGACAACTGTGGTGGTACACGGAGATGATTTCGGACCAGAAATTTCAGCCCTATCAGATCCAACTCCAGTCCCAATTGGAAGCCAGCTCTCTGTTGCCCAGAAAAGCAATCTAGAAGTTTTGATCCACTGAAACTTAAAAGTATTCTCCACCCACCCAGGATGAACCCACCTCATTTGTCATGATAACATTATTGTGGATTCACAAATTAGTATAGTTGTGGTCTGTGCAAGAGCGGCATATAATATCATAAGGCTATTAAGATGATGCCTACCGCATAATAAGAAAGAAGTAAAAGCAAGAATAAGTCTACTACATTTTTTGTTTTTATGAACGTGTTTTCATACATCAGATGATAACATTATTGACAATGGGGTGGTTATCCGGCAACAATCCTGTTGGATTCCATAGGCCTGGCAACAGGCCATCACCAAGTAACTGAAGAGCTGCTTAACATGGGAGTTATAGAGTGACTGGTCGTCCCCATTGTCCTGGTTCCTAAACCCAACGGAAGCATCAGATTCTGTATTGACTTCCAAAGGATCAATGCACATTCTAAACCAGAAGCCCAGAGTAATGAGCTAATTGAGTGACTTGGGGGAACACGCTTTATATCAACCTTATGAACCCCCCCCTAAAGAGGGTGTTTGAGAATGTATTGAATAAAGTAGAATCAAAGGAAAATGGCCACTGTATGCTGCCAAAGAGGTGGTTGCTGGGGAGATCAAATGAGGGGCAATAGTAAAACAGCAGACTGCAGTAAATGTCACTAGGCTAGCAGAGCTGGAAAGTAAACATTTAAGCAGGATATGCAAATCACTGCCTGTGCTGAAGGAGCAAGGGTAATATTTGCTCACATTTATATCTTGTCGCGTCCACCCGTCCAGGCGGTAGCCTGGGAGCAGGTGGGCTCGCCTGTCTTACTCTCTACTATTACTTCTGTCCAAAATGGCTGCCGAGGAGGGCTGCTGGGTAATGTCGTTTTAGAGCAAGGAGTGTGACCACACGGTAATTAGGCAAACCAGAGAATTTATTTTAGGATTTCCCCTCCGCATTGAATTCATGACCTCAACTGAAATTGGATAATTCTCCAATAATGCAAACAAAGAATGTGAAAACAGGCTTAACACAAAAATACAGGAATGTCCTTTTGAATATCAGCTCTTAGCTTCCAGCGAGGAACAAGCTTCTAAAGCTCAGTCTGTTGTCCAGATTAGCTTCCTGCTTTTCACTTTCAAAAGAGCTTTTCACTTTACACAAGTTATGCAGGCAAACACTTGGCAGTATTCCAACTACCAGCACATTTCCTTTCTTTAAGCAATGTGCAGCACAAGTCCTTAATTGCTTTCATGAAACAGTCCTTCACATAGATAATGAATTAGCACATATTCAGGTTCTTGGCCATGCAAAAAGAACACTGCATTTCCTCTACATCAGAATCATTAGGGTTTTCAAGCAAATCTATTTCCATCTATTCATAGATTCACTGTGACTATCTTCCTTATCCTGTATATCAGGAGACTGGCTATTCTCCTTCCGTGTCAGCTCATTTAGTTTTAACAGCAGCTGTTCCCTGTGGTCTCCAGCCATGGGCTCTTGTAATGGAGTTTCTCTCCCTTTCAACAGGCTAGCAATCTCTTTCAGAGTTGAGGCTTGGCAGTCACTGGCATATATCCTATGCTTATTAAACATTTGCCTTTCAGGTTTCTTTAACTATTCCTTCAGCTTGGCTTTTGGTAGGAATTAAAGATAAGACATTTTCATTACCTTCAAGGCTTAAGGGCTGCTTTAATCTGTTTCCCCACCTGGAAACACGTCTTTGTCCTAGATACTGTTGCCTGCTCTGGGTTCCAGACACCCTCTGCTTCTCATTCACCCTTGCATGTGGATCAGCCAGGTTTCTTCCTGAAGTTCCCTTTTCTACTGGAACCAAAGTACCTGCTTCGGGACCCAGCAAGTTTCTGACTTCAAGCTTGTCCTCTTCAGAACCAGCTTCCCTTGCTTGAACTGCATCAACTGCCTCTGGAACTCCACGAACTCTAAGAACTGCCTGCTCCCTCTCTTCTAAAACGGAAGCACTTTTAAATTGCTGCCTTTCAGGCACCACACCCTTCTTCCTACTCACGTGCACCTCATCAGTGCTCAACCTAGCCCTGACGTCACTAGGTGGGTGGGGCTTAGTGCTCGGTATACTCTGCCTTGGAGGCTTGTGGTTTCTATAGGAACTGCTTTTCTCTCCAGATTTAAAGGGACAGGGCTCATTTTCCTCCCATTCCATTTCCTCTGCACAGCTCTCCTTACCACAATCTATTATTAAAATTTAACTTTAAATCTATAGTGAATAGTGTAGGGGAATAAAGTGCATACACTGTACAAAGGTTTGAGAATCAAATTCTGGGGAGAGTGGAAAATTGCTCACCCGAAGACAAATAGTATCACTTGGCACTGGCATCCTTAGCCCTGTGTAGCACAGAGTTGGAGAAGAGTTATCTGGGATTTAAAGGTATTAAGCGTCTTTATCTAAAAGAGCTTCATCCTCATCCTCATCTGAGAGAGGAACCTCTGCTGGTCCTCCTCCTGAAGATGGGGCTGGAAAATCTCCTGGGAGCTTAGCCAGGCTCAGAGTGAAGATACCAGCAGAGAAACCCCTACAGACCCAGTTGGGGGTAAGAATGAAGATGGAGGCAGATAATTTCCTCCCAACCAGGAGTCTAATCCAGGCTTGGGAGTCTAGCAGCAAATCAGCTCATTGGAGAGATGAAGCAGTGGGAATCTGCTCCAGAGGGAGCTACAGTGGTGGATTGGATCAGCTCCAGGGGGAGCTGCAGTGGCAGAGAGCCCATTCTGGACTAGGATCCACAAGACCCAGGGAGGTCCAGAGGCAGATCCACTTAAAGTAGATCTGCAACAGTTGTTCCAGAGTGGGCAGAAGATGTGAAATCTGGAGATATTGAACGAAGGTTGGAGGAAACTGAGTTGCTAGGCCTTGGTATAAAGAAAGATGGTGAAGTAAATAAAGACAACCATACTGTTTGTTGTGGGTAACAAGAGATTTAGGGAGGGGAGAGTATCCCCCCCACCCCCACCCCAAAGGTAGGTGTTTGAGAATGTGTTGAATAATGTAGAATCAGAAATAAATGGACACTGTATGCTGCTGAAGAGGTGGGGGCTGGGGAGGTCAGATGAGGGGCAACATTAAAACAGTAGCCTGCAGTAACAGTCACTGGGCTAGCAGAACTGGAAAGTGCACATTTAGGGGGGATATGCAAATCACTGTCTGTGCTGAAGGAGCAAGGGTAAAATTTGCTGACATTTATATCTATTATTAAGATTTAACTTTAAATCTATAGAAAATAGTGTAAGGGAATAAAGTGCACACAGAAGACAGAAGGTGGAGAAGCAAAAAAATAGGGGGTGAAGTACTTTTGTCCACTAAAGAAGAGCAAGACCTAGGCGTGATTGTGTCTAATGATCTTAAAGCAGCTAAACAGGTAGAAAAGGCAATAGCAAAAGCTAGAAGGATGCTTGGGTGCATAGGGAGAAGAATGGCCAGCAGAAGAAAGGAGGTGATAGTGCCTCTGTATGAGTCTTTGGTAAGACCTCATTTGGAGTATTGTGTACAGTTCTGGAGATCGCACCTTCAAAAGGATTTAAACAGGCTGGAGTCAGTACAGAGGGTGGCTACTAAAATGGTTAGTGGTCTTCATTATAAAGCATATGAGGACAGACTTAAGGATCTTAATATGTACACCTTAGAGGAAAGGCGGGATAGAGGTGATATGATTGAGATGTTTAAATACCTCCGTGGCATAAATGTACAGAGGGAGAGCCTCTGTCAATTGAAAGCAAGTTCTGCTATGAGGGGGTATGGGATGAGGGTGAAGGGGGATAGATTCAGGAGTGATATGCAGAAATATTGCTTTACGGAAAGAATGGTGGATCAGTGGAATAGTCTCCCAGTGGAGGAGGTAGAGATGACGACAGTATCTGAATTCAAAAAAGCATGGGACAAACACAGAGGATCTCTAAAGGGAAAAAGGGGACTGTTGTAGTGGTTGATATAGAAGGGCAGATTAGACAGGCCGTGTGGTTTTTTTCTCTCGTCATATTTCTATGTTTCTACGTAAACCTTTCAATACACAGTTGCCATATAACCAACAAAAGAGGCGGAGGAGTTCTAATACTCACAAAAACCTACCTCGAGTTCCACCTCACCAACAGCAGCAACACAACCAACCTTGACATAGTAGTCATAGCGAATGATCTATGCTCCATCAATCTAATATACAGAGCTCCGTCACCATCCCCTGACAACCCAGCCACGATAATCGAGCTAGCCTGCAATCCCCCAAACCCGCGCACCCCAAACTGGATACTAGGAGATTTCAATCTCCCAACCCTACATGACTCCCAAGTATCAGCACTCCATGATGCACTCAAGGATCTAGGTTATCTGCAGCTAATCGATGAACCAACTCACACAAAGGGAAACATGCTGAACTTGATCTTCGCCCCACTAACCGTCCATGACACCGCCCACTTCACTCTATCTACCTACAGTGCAGTACCTTGGTCCGATCATAAACTAATTATGTTTCAAATTCCCTTGGATAATCTGCCCAGGAAGCCCCCCCGGAACCAAGACAAACCCCACAAGACTACCACCACGAAGGTTCCAACCTTTCAACAAGGAAACCATCCTGAACAACACACAACCACTCCTTAGCATGACAACAACTCACCCAGATAAGCTAGTCTCCAGCTGGAATGACAGCCTTAGTGCCATTGCGCTATGCTCAGTCCACAACAAAGCCCCAAGGAAAAAAGCTCCTGCACCCTGGTACTCCAACGAACTGCGGACTTCTCTCCTCAAACTTAGAAAACCTGAAAGGCGATGGAGGCGATCACGATCCACTGAAAATCAGGAAGCCTATAACCTCCAGCTGACAATACACCGCAATGCGATAACTGAGAAAATGAGGCAAGCACTGTGGCGCTGCACCCTATCTAGGCGGTTGCCTATAAAAGAGCTTTCTTCAGCATACAGGACTAATGCTTCAAACAGTGTTAAGCAAAACACATTTGTAATCCTTTCCTTTTGCTTTCAGCATTCAAAAACCTCAGAGCATTTATCACAGTTCTGAATTTTCTCTTTGGCTAGCAATTCAGCTTTTCCCCTTATGAAACATAAGCTGTTGAGCAATCCATTAGAGACTCTGTATCCTGCTCCAATCCAGTTAACTCTATCTCCATGTCTTCAGTTTCACCCTGAAACAGCTCTGGATCTTTATTTGCACAATCGGGCTTCAATCGTTGCATTAACTTAAACATTTCATCCCAGGGATTCTCTTTTCTCCCTTTAGGCTTCCTATATGAGCTGCATGGCTTTGTATTTCTGGGCAAGACACTCACAGGTTTCTGCTGTCTTCCCTGGCTTCTAGGAACAGACTTTCTCTCAAGCTTTCCAGAAGGATAAATCTCTCCTTCTGAATTCTCAGCAGCCTCACTGCTATCTGAGCTGTATTCTACAATTCTCCCAGAGTTTGGGTTCCTACCTTCACAAGGGCTTGCAAACTCTGTACAGCTGTCTCTGGTAGAAGAGCTGCTGTTAGAATCCCTTCTGTGCCGAAGCTCAGACTTTCTCTGCCATTCTCCAGAGCCTCTGGTCAGACTCCTCAGTCTTTCTCTCCTAGACTGTCCAATCTGCCGGGACTCTCTTGGCTTTGGCTTCTTGCCTCTCTGCCGTGACTCCCGTCTCTGCCTTGTCCAAGACTCCTGTCTTGACTCTGCTCCTTCTGTTCCTTCCTCTGCTTCTCTCCCTGCTTCTCTCTCTCTCTCTCTCTGCCTTTGATCCTGTGAGCTTAAATGTTTTAGTGTGAGACCCGTTTCCTTGCCCCATCCCCCAGGTGTTTCTCATTTGCACTCTGTGTTGCCATGGAGGCAGGGTGTGGTCTGTACTCAGCACTCTCAATCATGTGGCTTTGCTCTCTAGGTGCTGATTTAAATGAATGCCTGCCTGAGCCATGCTTTAGCTCAGAAGAAAAAGTTTTAAAACCAGCCCTTTTTCTATGCTTGTCAGAAGCCTCATTACCACAGCACACACAGACACACTAATGTGATCACTACGAAAACCACATGACCTATTTAACCTCGTCAGGAACCTAACGAAAGAACCAGGTCTGGAGCAAAAACCTGAGATCCACGCCCAAGACTACGCTGACTTCCTTCAATCAAAATTATGCCAAACCAAGAAGATTGACCTACCCTCCCCCATCATGGAACCATCAAACACAATGACTCTAGCAATATTCACCACCCCAACCAATAAGCGAATCATTGACACCATCTCCACAATCAACACCACTACCGCTCAGACCGATCCCTGTCCCGCCTTCTGGATAAAGGAACTTCGGTCAGAATTTAGTCCTTTCATAGCTAGACTCATTGACACATCTTTCACGTCAGGCTCTTTCCCCCTAAATCTCAAACACACATCCATCAGACCTCTGCTAAAGAACAGCAAGTTGGACCCCCAGAAGGTGGAGTCATATAGACCAATTGCCAGCATCCCACTACTGGCAAAAATAATCAAAAAAGAAGTCCTATACCAGATACAAGAACACATCAACAATACCTCTCCGCTAGACCACTGCCAACACGGATTAAGAGAATCCCATGGTGTGGAGACGTTACTTACCACCCTCTTCAACAATATACTCAGCACAATAGATAACATCCATCATGGGGTTGCCCTCATATTCCTGGACATAGCTGCAGCGTTTGACTCCGTATTCCACGAAACTCTTCTGAAACGGCTCAAAGAGAAGGGCATCTGTGACCTAGCACTAACCTGGTGTAAGTCATACCTATCTGATAGATGGCAACATGTGCAAACAGAGACTTCCACCTCCAAACCGTTCCACCAGAAACAAGGCATCCCGCAAGGTTCCTCCCTATCAGCCTTATTGTTCAACATCTATATGCAGCCTATTTGCAACCTCATACGATCATTCAACATCGAATGCATGATCTATGCCGACGATGTGCTACTTTACAAACCATTCCAGATTGACCTCACATCACTAACTAACTGTTTTAACACAGTGGAAAAATGGCTCCAAAACCAGAATCTCAGAATCCAACACAAAAAGACCGAAGTGCTGTTCATCTCCAGAAACCCCAATTTTTCCCCTCCATCCTACCTAAAAATCAGAGAGATAGAACTGCAAACTAAACCCTCAATCCGCTACCTGGGTGTTACACTGGACCAAAGACTGGATTTGAAGACACACATTGGCAACATGGTAAAACCAAAATACCATAAGATCAAGTCACTCAAACATCTGCGCCCCTTACTACAAACGGACGACTTTCGAACAATCTTTCAGGCACTAACCCTT
The DNA here is from genome assembly GCA_033557465.1 of Ichthyophis bannanicus. Lineage (NCBI taxonomy): Eukaryota > Metazoa > Chordata > Amphibia > Gymnophiona > Ichthyophiidae > Ichthyophis > Ichthyophis bannanicus. Next base: position 39,940,115 of record CM066043.1, read on the forward strand.
CCCCATCTCGACTACGCCAATGCAATCCTCCAAGGGCTTCCACAATCCACCCTGAGCCTGCTCCAACTCGCCATGAACGCTGCAGCCAGAGTTCTAAATGGGACCTCAAGGCGAGACCATATAACACCCATCCTCAAAAGTCTCCACTGGCTCCCAGTCCATTGTAGGATCACCTTCAAGATCTTGCTACTAACATTCAAGACCATCAACGGCCTCGCCCCCTCTTCACTCACTGACCTCACGCACATTACTCCCCCAAATAGTCAGACAACAGACTGCAATAAACACCTTGGTAATCCCAAAGCAATGACCCATTGTACACAAACAACTGTAAACAGGGCTTTCAGCCTCTGCGCACCCAGATCCTGGAACGCTCTTCCACCCAATATACGAGCAATCCCTGATCTAGCTAAATTCAGGAAAGCACTGAAGCACTACCTCTTCCTCAAATGCTACCCGGAGGTAGATACACCCTCTCTCACAACAAAGCTACACGACCACATGTAAATACCCTCAAAGTGATGTATAACGTGTAATTACTTTTCTGTTAGCCATACAGATGTTAATAGTTAATACTGTTATCCAAGTTGAGCTACCTGTTATATGTAATTACGATGTAATCCCCCACCGTAAAACACCCCGATGTTCCATGTAAACCGCACTGATATCGAAGAGCGTGGTATACAAGAGAAATAAATAAATTAAATAAATAAATAAATAAATTCTGGGGCCGGTGGAAATTGTTCACCCTAAGAGAAATGGTATCACTTCACACTGGCAACAGCAGCCCTGTGCAGAAAAGATCTTGGAGAACAGTTACCTGGGGTTTGGAAGCATCAGGCCACTTTATCTGAAAGAGCTTAACTCTCATGTGAGAGGGGATGAGGGAACTTCTCGTTTTCTGCAGGCCCTCCTCCTGAAGATGGCACTGGAAAGTCTCCTGGGAGCCTAGACTGGCTCACAGTGAAAATGCCAGCAGAGAGCCTCCTATAGACCCATTCAGGGTTAGGAGTGAAGATGGGGGCAGATGATCTCTTCCCAACCCAGGGAGTGACGATAGCAGCAGAGAGACTCTGGAGACCCTAATCCAGGCTTGGGAGTCCAGTGGCAGATCAGCTCAAGAGAGAGCTGCAGCAGCAGATAATCTAGGAACCACAAGGCCCAGTAGCAGATCAGCTCCTTGGGGAGTTGCAGCAGCAGAGAATCAGCTCCAGAGGCAGGTACAACGGTAGATCAGATCAGCTCCAGGGGGAGCTGCTGCCGCAGAATCAGCTCAAGGGGAGAACCTTGGAGGCAGAATCAGATCCATAGAGAGGCAGCAAAATCACCTCCAGGGAGAGCTGCAGCAGTAGAATCAGCTCCAGGGGAGAGCTGTGGGGGCAGAATCAGCTCCAAACAGAACTGCAGCAGCAAAGAGTCTACCCTGGACTAGGAACCACAAGGCCCAGGGAGGTTCAGTGGTAGATCAGCTCAAGGGAGAGTTACAATAGTTGTTCTGGAGTGGATAGAAGTGCAAAACCCTCTCTGGATTGGAGGAGAGCTTGGAAGAGGTGGGGCCAAGGCTACAGCCTCAGCAATTGGACAGATCTACAAAACATCTTCTTTCACAAGCAGCCACTGGTCTAGCGCTCCAGCAGTGGATGAGAGGGCTGATGAGTAAAAGGAAAGGGAGGGGAGTTAGGAGAAAGGTTATTAAGGTTAAATCCATAATCTTTAAAGGTTTACTTGAGTCATTGCGTATAAGGCTATAGTTGGTTGTTTGAGCTGCCTTATCTCTTATATTGCATTGCTATTTCACCTTACCTACTTGAACCACTTATCATAATGCAGGTTGTACATACTGCATTATTTTATCACAATACTTGATGTATATATTTTGTAAATAAATTGTAAATGCTATTTAAGCCAGCCTTGTTCACAGCAGTGGGTTTTTTTTAGAGGTTTCCTGGGGTGAAAGGAGGGAAATCCTACCCAGCACCTTTCTTCCCCAGATGGAGGCATCAGACACAAAACTGGCAAGACCCAACTGAGCCCACCCTCAAGGGGACTCCAGCCAAGCCAGTCCCGGACCCAGAAGTGCACCCAAGGGGGTGCTACACTTGAATTTGACCAAGGAATACTGGCAGGTGCTCTTGACACCAGCTGCCAAGAAAAAGACTGCTTTTTCAACAACACAAGGTCTATTCCAGTTTACAGTGCTGCTCTTTGGATTACAAGGGGCTTCTGCCACATTTCACATTTCACCTACTGAAACCGCACAAGGAGTATGTGGCTACATACCTTGACAATATTGTCATCTACAGCAGAGACTGGACCACCCATATAACCAAAGTACAAGGCATGTTGACCAGCCTGTGGAAGGCCAGGTTGATGGTCAACCCCAAGAAATGTTTCTGGGAGGCAGAGACATTCAATATTTGGAATATTCAATTGCGAATGGGCAGATACGACTTCAAATGCATAAGGTGGATGCTATTGCCTAGGTCTCCACACCAAAATCAAAGAAAAAGGTTCATGTCTTCCTTAGATTGATTGGCTCTTGCCGCCGGTTCATCCCTAATTTTTCAGAGGTGGTGGAACCGTTAACCAATCTCCTCCAGAAGCAAGCTCTCAAATGGATTCAGTGGTCACCAGACCTAGATCTGGTCTTTCAGCATCTCAAGAAGGCTGTGTGCTCTGAACCCATCCTGATTAGCCCTGATTTCCCTCTACCATTTATTGTGCAAACTGATGCCTCAGAAGTGGGTCTAGGAGCCTTTCTGGCCCAGGAAGTCAGGGGTTAAGAACATCCTGTAGCATTCATCAGCAGGAAGCTGCTTCCTCGGGAACAGCATTATGCGGTGATCAAGAAGGAGGCCCTGGCTGTCAAAATTGAAGCTTGAGACCTTCAAATACTACCTGTTCAGCCATCCATTTACGCTGGTAATAGACCACCAAACCCTCAAGTGACTGACCCAGCATAAGGAGTCCAATGCCATATTATACAGTGGTTTTTGAGTCTCCAACTTTATCAGTTTCTGATATGCTATAGGGCTGATTGAACTCACTTGAATGTGGACTTACCTTCCTGAGTGGGGGTCCCGAATAAGACAGGCACTCAATGGAGCATGGTTGAGCTGAGAAGGAGGGTGTGTTATGGGGTCTATAGAATGCTACCCATCTCTCTCCAAAGGGATTATCAACAGTCCTCTATAAGAGAGTCTACAGCCCAGAGTTCAGGGCTGGGAGGGCATGGTTCACAGGAAGAGGTTAAGAACTGAACAGCTGCAGGTTGGGGAGAGGCCTATATAGTCAGGAATCCTTCCAAGCAAGCCAGGCAAAGGAGTTCTGAGGTAGAAACTTCAACCAGGGCTAGAGGAAGACCAGGAGAACCAGCTTGTAGAGGCTTAACAAGCTGAAACAGAATTAAGCTGCTTCTGTTTTCCCTGAGCTGCTGTCTGGTGTGGGTTTTGCTTTGTGGAAGTTTAACAAGTTAGGACAGAATAAAAACTGCTTTTGTTGTCCCTGAACTGATGTCTGGGCTATGCTTAAAAAAAAAGCCCTTCCCACTGCACATCATACTACCACATGGATATACATCTACATATATATCCCCCTAAAAATTCCTAGGGCGAAATCCTGTCATCATTCCACAAACCAGGATCCACAATAAATTTTTCCAGATGGGCTGGATCCATAAAAATATAATTACTACCCTGGAATGTAATCAAACATTTACAGGGGAATTTCAAGAAAAACATATCACCCACAGCCCCAGTTTTGGGGCGTTGGTAAAGAAATTGTCAGCAGGCCTGGGTAGCCTGAGCCACATCTGGAAAAACAAAACTCTTTTGACTACAAAAAATGAATCTTTCTTTGCAAAAAACCCTTTAACACCATGGGCTTATCCTTTAAAGCAGTGAAAGTCACCAGAAGGGTAGCTCTGTAAGAAATGATATCCATGGAGTCTGTTAAGTTAGTTACAGAAGGTACTTGAAGATTATCTATTGCACCCTCCTGGTCATTCACCCTCCTAACTTTCTGGGGAATATAATATATTTGAGAAAGTCATAGAATCAGAATTAGGGAGCCCAAGAATCGCTTTCAAAAATTGCCGCATAGAATTTTTGCAGATAAAAGATATATAATTGGAAAATTCAGAAATCATAAATGTTTTTACTTAGACATTTTTCAGTGCCTTCAATTTATTATGCAGCAACAGACTATCCTTCACATAAGCAGCCCCAGCAGCATGGAGAAAGGAGATTTGATGTGGCATTTTACCCAAAGATTGTTCCAAATCAGAAACTCATTTATCTAATTGCTGGAGCCTCTCAACAAACTGCTTAGAAAATTCACATAACTCGGACACTGTCCCCTTAAGCATGGTCTCTGTCTGAGCAGCCACCTTCCAAACATCCAACAAAGTAACTTCTATCATGAACAACTGGGGGTGAAACAGCCTGAAGTAAAAAAGATAAAGGCAACAATCCCTCTCAAAGTTTGGAAGTCACCCCCAGGTGAAACAGGAGGGAATGTCAGAGAGTCCTGACTGGGGGGGGGGGGCTATTGGGCAAACTCAATGAAGCTTCATCCAGGGAGGAGTCAGCAATAGCAACAGAAGACCATTCCTTAAAAGGCCCATGTCTCTATCCATGGGACTCTTCACTGCAATGTTGATGATGCAGTCTTGAAGGACTACCAAAAGGGACTGTTACTGCTGGAAAGAAATCTACACTTACCTGCTGTGAAATTCTCTAAATCTTGGGAAACAAGGGAATTAGAGTTAAAGCTGATAAATCTGTGTATTGTAGAATTCAATGGTTTTTTTTAAGTCAGTCAGGGCTTAGTACAACCAGAGAGCTTTTCATTTAAATCAAAATCAGAGTATAGCCTAGCATAGAAGGTAGACTAGGGTAAATATTCTTTGAGTAGAAAGAAAGAAATTGTTTCTAGAGACCTTTACAAAGACACCGTCCAGTTAGGGGGCAAGAGACCTGTGAAGTTGTTTTACATAGGTGTTAAAGCCAAGTGACAGATCAAAAAGGCAATTTGAAAGGCTCCTTCTATCAAAACAATGGCTGTGTGAATCACACAGAAATTTGTTAAGAGATTACCTTAGAAGCACAGGCCAGTGCACCATGTAGCAAGCCAGCTTTTACTAAGTGTTTCTTTCTCTCCCATCCATCCTGACTCTCATCCACCCTAGGCATAATCTTAGATGTAAGGGCTTTTAAACCTAAGAAAGGGAAAATCACTTTCAGTTTCCACTGGTTATCCTCATCAGGATTAGATTAATTAAGGCCCTGAAATTTAATTAATCTTGAGATGAACAAAGTCCCTCAAATCTGTAGGGTATAGTTATATTGGTACAAGTATCCCTAGCAGCCTTAAGCAAGTAAACAACTTAAATATATAAACAAATCCTTAAAACAAAGATGCAGACAGCAGTCCAGCAGTGAGATGGGGGCTATCCAGTCTTTTGCACTGAGTGTCATATGTACAATTTTCTCCCAGTTGGTGAAAGGTTTTACATGTGCACTAGGTGCAAGGAACGCTTTGTTCTCAGGGAATGAATCCAATCTCTGGAGGCTAGAGTAGCAGACTTGGAGGAGCTAAGGAAGACAGAGAGGTACATAGATGAGACCTACAGGGACATAGTACTGAAGTCCCACCTCCAGTCTGGCAGCCTTTCTCTTCCTACGGAGGAGAGAGGTCATCTGAAAGGAGCGCATCACTTTGATTTTGCAAGAAGTGATCCTGTAGCTACAACCTGTCTTCCAGGTGATGTAAAACCCTCTCACACCGATGTGGTTTCTCCAGGGCATGTGCCCATGAGGGAAGGGTTAGGACACCTGTTACAGTTGGCAATTCAATCATTAGGCATGTAGATAGCTGGGTGGATGGTGGACGTGAGGATCGCCTGGTAACATGCCTGCCTGGTGCAAAGGTAGCGGACCTCACATGCCACCTAGACAAGGATTTAAGTAGTGCTGGGGAGGAGCCTGCTGTCTTGGTACATGTTGGGGTACCAATAAGAACATAAGAAACATAGGAAAATGTGGGAGGGAAGTTCTGGAGACCAAATTTTGACTTTTAGATAGGAAACTGAAATCCAGAACTTCCAGGGTAGCATTCTCGGAAATGCTTCCCATTCCAAGCGTACAACCCAAAAGGCAGGCATTGCTCTGGAGTCTCAATGTGTGGATGGGACGATGGTGCAATGAAGACGGTTTTGCATTTGTTAGGAACTGGGTGACATTCTGGGGAAGGGGGGGGGTCCAAATGGATGAGCTCCACCTTAACCGGGGTGGAACCAGGCTGTTTGCCTTACCCTTGAAAAAGCAGATAGAGCAGCTTTTAAACTAGATAATAGGGGAACGCCAACAGTCACCCAAGAGCACATGGTTTGGAAGGATGTATACCAGCAAAAGAGGGAAGTTAGGGCATCCTGACAGAGAGGTTCCAATAAAGATAAAAGTAACCCAGATGCTTTTAAGTACAGAGACGACAGAGCTGAAAGATGATAAATTACCCGTGTCTACTGATAACCAGATTGTTAATTTGTATAAAATACAACCTCTAAAATGCCTGTTTCCAAATGCTAGAAGTCTAAAAAATAAGATGGGAGAGCTAGAATGTATAGCACTAAATGAAAGCTTAGATATAATTGGCAACTCAGAGACCTGGTGGAAGGAGGACAACCAGTGGGATACCGTGATACCTGGGTACAAACTAAATCACAATGATAGGGTAGATCAAATTGGTAGAGGGGTTACGCTCAATGTTAGAGAGGCCATTGAGTCACACACGATTAAAGATTAAACAAGGGAAGGCAATGGCAGTGGGGAGGTAGTACCGACCTCCTGACCAGAATGAACAGATGGATGATGAAATGCTAAAAGAATTCAGGGAAGCTATCAGAAGTTATAACGTAGTAATAATGGGTGATTTCAATTACCCCGGTATCAGCTGGGTCAATGTCACAGCAGGACATGCTAGGGTGATAAAGTCTCTAGATGAAATAAATGACTGCTTCTTGGAGCAGTTGGTTCATAAACTGACAAGAGGGGAAGCTATTTTGGACCTAGCCTTTAATGGAACACAGGATCTGGTTCAAGAGATAAAACAGTATTGGGGCCACTTGGCAATAGTGATCATAGCATGATTGCATTTGATTTAAAAAAATGGAGGGAGGACAGCAAGGAAATCCATAGTACTACCTTTTAGCATTCAAATGGAAACCATTATAAAATGAGGAAAATGTTAAGAAAAAAACTAAAAGTAGCAGCTGCAAAACTTAAAGATTTAAGTCAAGTATGGGCGCTGTTTAAAAATACTATTTTGAAAGCCTAGACCAGCTGTATTCCACACTTCAAGAAAAGTAGAAGGAAGATCAAAAAATTGCCAGCATTGTTTAAAGATGAGGTCAGAGAGGCTGTTGTAGGCAAAAAAATCATCTTTCAGGAAATGGAAAAAGAAGCTAAATAACAAAAATGGCAACAACATAAGCACTGGCAAGTTAGATGCAAGACATTTATAAGGCAGGTAAAGAGATAATTTGAAAAAAAGCTTGCCGTGGAAGTAAAATGCATAATCATAACTTTTTTTAGGTATATTTGTAGCAAAAAACCTGTGAGAGAGTCAGGTGAACTATAAAGGGGTAAAAGGAGCACTAAGGGAGACAAGGCCATAGCGGAGAGACTGAATGAATACTCTGCTTCAGTTTTTACTGAAGAAGATATAGGGAGGATACCCATTCCTGAAATGATATTTAAAGTGGATGTATCAGAAGAACTGAAACAAATTTTGATAACCAGGGATGATGTATTGCAACTATTTGATAAATGAAGGAGTAACAAATCACCTGGACTAGATGGCATACATCTGAGGGTGCTGAAAGAACTGAAATATGAGATTACAGACCTGCTATTATTAATCCATGAACTATCATTAAAATCATCTGTAGTACCTGAAGATTGGAGAATGGAAAATATAATGCCAATTTTCAAAAAGGGTTTCAGGGGTGATCCAGGAAACTACAGACCGGTGAGTACCGGTCAAAATGGTAGAAACCATTATAAAGAATAAAATTACTGAACAAGTAGTCATAATTTAATGGGAGAAAGCCAAAGTGGATTTAGCCAAGGAAGATCTCAAAGGTGTGAATAACCAGATAGATAGAGGAAAGCCAGTTAATACAGTTTATCTAAATGTTCAGAAAACCTTTGAGAAGGTCCTTTCTCCTGGCGAAATTAAAAAGCCATGGGGATAGGAGGCAGTATGCTATTATGGATCAGGAACTGGATAAAAGATAGAAAGCAGGGAGTATGGCTAAATGATCAGTTTTTTCAACAGAGAAAGATGAATAGTAGAGTACCCCAGTGATCTGTGCTGAGCCTGCTGCTTTTTAACATATTCTTTTTAACATCTTTGTTAATGATATAGCGGAAGGGCTGCCGGGTAAGGTTTGCCTGTTTGCGGATGATACCATAATCTGCAATGGAGTAGACACCCAGGAAGAAGTAGATAACATGAGCAGGATCTAGCTAAGCTTGAAGAATGGTCTAGAATTTGACAGCTGAAATTTAATGCTAAAAAATGCAGGGTCATCCATTTTGGCTGCAAAAGTCCAAAGGAGTGGTACAGAGTAGTGGGCAGAAGTACTTCTGTCCACAAAAGAAGAGCGGGATCTAGGAGTGATTGTATTTGATGATCTTAAAGTAGCTAAACAGGTAGAAAAGGCGACAGCAAAAGCTAGATTGATGCTTGAGTGCATAAGGAGAGGACTGGCCAGCAGAAAAAAGAAGGTGATAGTGCTTCTGTATAGGTCTTTGGTGCGACCTCATTTGGAGTATTGTGTGCAATTCTGGAGACCGCACCTTCGAAAGGATATAAGCAGGTTGGAGTTGGTGCAGAGGATGGCTACTAAAATGGTTAGTGGTCTTTGTTAAGCATATGAGGATAGACTTAAGGATCTTAATATGTATATTTTAGAGGAAAGGCGGAATAAAGAAGATATGATAGAGATGTTTAAATACCTCCATGGCATAAATGCACAGGAGGACAGTCTCTTTCATTTGAAAGCAAACTGCTACGAGGGGACATAGTATGAGGGTGAAAGGGATGGATAGACTCAGGAGTAATATGCTGAAATATTTCTTTGCGGAAAGAGTGGTAGATGCATGGAATAGATGCATGGAATACTCTCCCAGTGGAGGTGGTAGAGATGAGGACAGTATCTAAATTCAAAAAAGCATGGAACAAACACAGATTATCTTTAAGGGAAAAGAGGGGACTATTGTAGTAGTTGGTATGGAAGGGCAGACTAGATAGGCCATGTGGTCTTTTTCTGCCAGCATGTTTCTATGTTTCTATTGTGGTGACGAAACTGCTCTAGAGCCCATAGACATAGAGAAAACACAAACATTTACCTCCAAGCAGAAGGGAAGTGCAAGGAGCCGTGATTTTAAAACTTCAGCTAAAGAGAAAAAAGACATACCCAAAGCTGCTGTCTTCAGACCACGCCCAAGCTCCATAGCAACTAGGGGAGGTAACGAGAGACAGCTGGGGGAGGAGTGGAAAGTTGTAGGGCAGCCCCACTCATTTAAGCCCCAGAGAACAGGAAGTAGAGAGACCAGCAGGGAAACAGAAGCCGAGGAGATCCCGAGAGATACAGAAAGAAGGGATTCTTTCAGAGAGACCAGGAGAGAGAGGTGCTCCAGAGGCAGCCTAAGGAAGGATTCCCCTCATAGCCAGCACCACAGTCCTGAACAAAGCCAGTGCTGTAGAGAGACTACAGCTGGCACTGGAAACAGGAGGTTTTATCCTAATAAGCCAGGTACGGGGACAGTCCAGCAAGAGTCATGGCGAAGAGCTTTATCTCAGGGAAGGCTGGTAAGAAGAACTGCTAATAGAAGGGAGGTGAACCCTTTAGAAGCTTTAAACAGTCTACTGCAAGATAAGGATCTCCAAAGCCCTGCTAACACCCCTGAGTCAAGAGGGAGGTCTCGCTGGGAAAGGGTTTTTAAGTTATTGGAAGAAATCAAGCCCACGCTATCCCAAGCTGTTGCCAGTCAGGAGACTGCAGAGCCTGACTCTGAAAGCATGCAAGTAGATAATTATGATACTGAAAATGATTCCATAGAATGTAAAATGGATTGTTCTCTCTCTATGAGGGTAGAATGAAAAGCTATAGATTTTAAGCCTGAAGAAAACCCAGAAGTTATTATACCTGAAGGTCTGCAGTTAAGAATGTTAAGAATGTTTGAAAATGAAGTTGCTGGTGTCTTTTTAAAGGGCATGAAACGTTCAAAGGTTTGACTTGAATGTGTCTGGAGCAACTATATAAGAACATAAGAACATAAGATATGCCATACTGGGTCAGACCAAGGTCCATCAAGCCCAGTATTCTGTTTCCAACAGTGGCCAATCTAGGTCATACGTACCTAGCAGTTTCCCCAAGGGACACAGGTTCCACAATGCTGGTATTGGTTCAAGCATGGATATCCTGGGTCCCTTCTTAATAATGGTTTATGGACCTGTCCTCCAGGATCTTGTCCAAACTTTTTTAAAACCCAGCTACACTAACCCCTTTACTACATCCTCCGGTAACAAATTCCAGAGTTTGATTACACGTTGAGTGAAAAAATATTTTCTTTTATTAGTCTTAAATAGTTTACACTGTAGCTTCATTGCATGTCCCCTAGTCTTTCTATATTCTGATAAGGTAAACAATCGATCTACTTTTACACTTTCCACTCCGTTCATTAATTTATATAATTCTATCATATCTCCCCTCATCCTTATCTTTTACAGTTTAAAGAGCCCCAACCTTTTTATACTTTCTTAATAGTAGTAGCCTTACATCCACTTTACCATTTTGGTTGGTATTCTCTGAACATTTTCTAAAATTTCTATATCATTTTTAAGATATGTCGTCCTGAATTGCTCACAATATTCATGGTGCTGTCTCACCATGGAACTATATAGTGGCATTATAATATCTTTTGTTTTATTTCCATTCCTTTCCTTATCATACCTAGCATTCTATTTGCTCTCTTGGCCGCCGCTGCACACTGGGCCGAGGGTTTTAACATGGTATCCACAAGGACGCCTAAATCTTTTTCTTGGGTGGTGGTTCCTAATGTGGAACCTTGCATCGTGTAAACATAGTTTGGGTTGTTCTTCCCTAGGTGCATAACCTTGCACTTCTCCACATTAAATTTCATCTGCCATTTTGATGCCCAGTCTTCCAATTTATCAAGATCCTCTTGCAATTTTCCACAATCCTCTTGGGTTTTAACAACTTTAAATAGTTTTGTGTCATCTGCAAATTTGATAACCTCACTCGTTATTCCACTTTCCAGGTCATTTATGAAGATGTCAAAAAGCAGCGGACCCAGCACAGATCCCTGGGGTACACCACTATTCACCTTTCTCCATTGGGAAAATTGGCCATTTAGCCCTACCCTCTGCTTTCTATCTTTTAACCAGTTCCTGATCCACAGTAGTACACTGCCTCCTATCCCATGACTCTTTAGTTTTGCCAAAAGTCTCTCATGAGGGACCTTGTCAAAGGCTTTCTGAAAGTCCAGATACACAATATCAACCGACTCACCTTTGTCCACCTGTTTATTCACTCCTTCAAAAAAAAACATAACAGATTAGTAAGACAAGATCTTCCTTGTCTAAAGCCATGTTGGCTGTCTCCCATTAGGTCATGACTATCTATATGCTGAGTAATTTTATTCTTTGTGATGGTTTCTACCATTTTTTTTTTCCCGGTACTGATGTCAGGCTCACCGGTCTGTAGTTTCCCGGATCACCCCTCGAACCCTTTTTAAAAATTGGTGTTACATTGGCGATCCTCCAATCCTCAGGTATTAGAGATGATTTTAATGATAGTTCACAGATTACTGATAGCAGGTCTGCAATCTCAAATTTCAGTTATTTCAACACCCTTGGATGTATACCATCCGGCCCAGGTGATTTGCTACTCTTCAGTTTATCTAATAGTTGTAGGACATCTTCCCGATGTATCGATATTTCATTCAATTCTTCAACACATTTAAATAACACTTCAGTCGTGGGTAACAGCCCTACAACTTCCTCAGTAAAGACCGAAGCAAAGAATTCATTCAGTCTCTCCGCTAATCGCCTTGTCGCCTCTTAGTGCTCCTTTAACCCCTTTATCATCTAATGGACACTGACTCTCTCACGGGTTTTTTGCTACGAATGTACTTGAAAAGGTGTTTTTTTCGCGTTTTTGCTTACGCTGCTTTCTTCTTTTCAAATTCTCTCTGTGCCTGCCTTTTCATTGCATTGCATTTGACTTGCCAGTGCTTGTGCTGTTTCCAGGTTTCATCATTTGGCTCTATTTTCCATTTCTTGAAAGATGCTTTTTTGGCAACAACAGCCTCTCTGACCTCAGCTTTAAACCATGCTGGCAATTTTTTGGACTTCCTTCCACTTTTCTTAAAGCGTGAATTACAGCTGGTCTGGGCTTCCAAGATAGGATTTTTCAACAACACCCAAGCTTGATGTACGTCTTTAACCTTTGCAACTGCTCATTTTAGTTTTTTCTTAACTGTTTTCCTCATTCTATCAGTCTCCCTTTCGAAAGTTAAAGGGTAGTACTGTGGATTTCCTTACTATCCCTCCTCCACTAATTAAATCAAAGGCGATCATGCGATGATCCACTATTGCCAAGTGGCCCCAACCACCCTTATCTCTTGCACTACATCTGGTGTTCCACTAAGACTAGGTCCTAATATTGCTTCCCCTCTGGTCGGTTCATGAACCAGCTGCTCCAAGAAGCAGTCATTTATTTCATCTAGGAACTTTATCTCCCTAGCATGTCCTGTTGTGACACTGACCCAGTCGATGCCGGGGGTAATTGAATCACCCATTATATTACTGCACTGTAACTTTGCTAGCTTCCTGATTTCTTTGAGCATTTCAGCATCCATTTGTTCATTCTGGCCAGCGAGATAGTACAACCCCCACTGCCATCGCCTTCCCCTTTTTACATGGAATTTTCAATCCATAGAGATTCTACAGCAAATTTTGTTTCTTGCAAAACTTTAATCCTTTCTGACTCAATGCCCTCTCTAACATAGAGCGCAACCCCTCCACCAATTTGATCAGCTCTATCATTTCGATATAGTTTGTACCCAGGTATCACAGTGTCCCACTGGTTGTCCTCCTTCCACCATGTCTCTGATATTCCTTATTAAAAAAGGGCTGCTACACAGTACCTTGTCCTGTGCTGCTGAGGAAAACTATATTCTGATTTGATTTAAATTATAGCTCTTTGCTGCTACTAGGCTCTAACCTATTATGAAATTTAAAATACAAGCTCTCTGCTGGATTCTAAATTTTAACCAGAAAGCTCTCATCTGTGTTTTAAAATGAAACTAAAAGTACTTTGCTGATGCTAGGCCCTGAGTGACTATGAAATTTAAACTACAGCTGTCTACTGGGTATGAAAGGTAACCAGAAAGATCTCTTCTGTGTTTTTAAATTGAATCTTAAACTGTTGCTACTAGGCCCTGACTGATTTAACAAAAAAAATAGTGGGTTCACAGATTAAATAGCTTTATAAGACAAACAAATCCTTTCAGAATTATTCCCAGAAGTATATTCTCTCATTTTCAGATTTCTCTCCAGAAGTAACTGCGCCCCTTTCCAGTCCGTCAAGACTACAGGGTCACAGAGCTCTGGTTGAGCTATTTATGCTTGTGCTGATTATATAAGCAGTTACCTACTACCTGCGTAATTAACAGTCATTGAATTGATAGAAGGAGTCTTTAAAAAATGCCTAAAGAACTGCCAGCAGGTGTTAACACATATTGAAAAAGCTTCACAGGTGCTTGCCCACTAGGTAGAAGGCCTCTTTGTAAAGGTCTCTAGAAGACTTTATATGCTGCTCAAGGAGAATTGACCTTGTTTTGGCCTCTTGTGCTAAGCTATATTCTGATTGATTTAAATTATAGCTCTTTTGCTGCTACTAGGCTCTAACCTATTATGAAATTTAAACTACAAGCTCTCTGCTGGATTTCTAAATTTAACCAGAAAGCTCTCTTCTGTGTTAATTTGAAACTAAAAGTACTTTGCTGATGCTAGGCCCTGAGTGACTATGAAATTAAACTACTACGCTGTCTACTGGGTATGAAAGGTAACCAGAAAAGTTCTCTTCTGTGTTTTAAATTGAATCTTAAACTGTTGGCTACTAGGCCCTGACTGATTTAACAAAAAAAAAATAGTGGGGTTCACAGATTAATTAGCTTTAAAAGAAAAACAATTCCTTTCAGAAAAATTCCCAGAAGTATATACTCACAATTTCAGATTTCTCTCCAGAAGTAACAGCCCCCCTTTCCAGTCCGTCTGGAACATATAATAACCGAAGTAAAAAGGAAGCTTTAATGTGCATGTTGTGCAGTTAAAAAGCCGTTGTTTATACCTAAAGTCAGCAAAGGACTGTTAAGTGGTGTTTTGTCTGCTGAAAAAAGAAATTGCATTGCTGAAGGAAGCAAGTGTAACTAGTGGCACTGTGAAAGTTTTTGTATAGAAGTTTTTTTCTTTTGAGGGGAGAAGTATCCCAGTTTATGCGTTGTGCTGAGCTTCTATGGAGGTTCCTTTGAGCAAAAGAAGAAAATAAAATTCCTGTGTTGCCTTCAAAAACCCTCGGCTCAATCATTCATTTGTTCACAACTACAACTCTTTGGTCATCAACTACAACTCCCAGAAGCCCCGGCTCTGGGAACCCATGTAAAGGGACATTATAAGGCATACCCCCACCTTTAGGCAACTGCCTAGGCAGCCTGGGGGCGCCACACTATATTCCTAAATGTTGAGGGGGACTTGAAATGGGGTACCAGAGACCTTTGAAAGAGTTAATATGGAGAATGGCTTAGAATTCTCTAGCAGCCTGGAGAGATATGTGCACCCAAAACCAAAGCCATCTTTAGCAGAATGGGACAGAATATTTTTGCTTCTTCTAATTCAGCTAAGCATATGTCTGCTTACTTTGTCTCTGATATCTTAACAAGTAGAGGTGACCTGCACGGAGCAGTGGGTACACCCCTAAACAAAGGCATGGGGAGGGGTGACCTGCACCTTCCCTCATACTATGCCCATGGCCCCATGATGGGCACAATTGTTTAAAATGTGTGTTAGGCATTGGTTTATCAACTTTTTGGCTTTGCATAAATATTCTTTCCCTCTTCATCTCACCAGGGTCCACCAAACACTGTATTCAGTTGTCCCCAGCAACTGCGACACATTTCTCAAGCAAACAGTTATCAGTGTTTCAGTGTCAGTCTGCAGTTGTATCTGGCGTTCTGTCAGTTTAGTCTGTAATCAATGTTTTTCCAGTCAAGATAGTGTATTACCAGTGGAAAAGGTTTGGAATTGCTATGACTGTAAGCATCTGTGGCCATACCACAATAAGGTAAGCCATTCTTTTCCAGCGCTTTTAGGACACAGTCAGCAGAATGTGGTACAGCCACAGAGTTAAGTATTTATAACTTCTCCAGGTGTATCTGTCCTACCGCCATCTGAACCTTAACGTAGCCAAGACAGATATTCTTATCTTTCCTTCTAAACTCACTTCTCCCCTTCTTCCTCTCTCTTTTTCTGCAGGTAACATAATCAGAGTCCCCTCAGCTTGTAACCTTGAGGTCATTTGACTCTTCTCTCGCTTTCTTTACACATTTACAAGACACTGCTAGACCTTCCATTTCTTTCTCTATAGCATCATTTGTCTCTTTCTTTTTGAACACACTACCAACACCCTTAGCCACACTGCCTTTGTATCCTATTTAGACTACTGCAACCTGCTCTTCACTGGTCTCCCACAGAACCATCTCTCTCCACTTCAATCTATTCGAACTTCATTTGCACAACTATTTTTCCATCAATGTTGCTAGGCTCAAATAACTCCCTTCTTAAGTCACTTCATTGGTTCCTCATCTGTTCTGCATACAGTTCAAACTTTTCTTTCTGACCCCCGAGCACATTCATTCTGCAGCGGTTCATTAGCTCTCCTTTCTTATCTCTCCCATCACCCTCCTCGGTAATTCCGCTCAAATGCATAGCTCTTATCTCTGCCCCTTGCATCTACTACCTTGTGCATCGTACGCCCAGAGTCGATTTCTTGAGTCAATGCATCATGTTCCCTCTCTGGCCCTATTCAAATCCAGACTTAAAGCCCACCTTTTTGAGGTCGCTCTTTAGTCTCCAGTCTATAACCATGTTGATTTTAACCGTCCCCTAATAAATGAAACTGTCTGATGGTCTTATTTGTCCTGTTTGTAATAGATTGTGCCAGGATGGAGCAGGGACTGCATCTGATATGTGTGTTCACAGCACTGCATGCATCTAGCAGAGTTATAGAAATGATAAATTGTGGGAGGAAAGGAGGGGGAGGAGTTCATGAAAATGAGTGCAAAGAAGCAGAATATTTAGCGGAGATATTCAAAGGCATTTAGGCAGGATATTCAGTGTTGTGAACATGGCTGGTGCCACTGAATATCACTAGTTGCAGCCACTAAGCGCCCCGGCGCAAGCCGGCCAGCATTGGGGCGTTCCAGGGGCAGAACGGAGGGACGAGTGGCTAGCAATGATATTCAGCCGCTAGCCGGTTACCCTAAAGCAGTTAAACTTAGGACAGCGAAATGGCCAGCGGCTGAATATCGCTGCTGACCCGACTGCAAAAAGCGCAGTCCAACCAACCCAGATATTCGGTGTCGGTGGCTGTAACCACATTAGTGTCTGCTGCTAAATATCGCCCCTTAGTCAATATGGAGTCTGCTATGTGTGTGCTTTGAGAAAGAAGAGGGAAGACTGTGAGGAACAAGCTTGAATCCTAGAAGCACTTACTGTAACTAGCAAGATCCGAGGGACAAGGCTTCTTTCACAGGGGCTAATTGGGATCGCTTGCAGATTTTGTCACCCTCACGTTCTGTGAGTAGCCTACATGTTATAATAACTGTGAATCTGCTTGCAGTGACCCCTCTTACCAATGGAATTATGGTGGCATGTAGAAAGACTTCTTTAAATAGCCTCCCAAGACCCATTTCTTCGGTTAAGACATTTTCTTTGGGATCACCATCCACAAGAGTGATATCAGCTTTCCACCAATCACTTGAGCGTCTTAAGAAGCTTAAACTTCCTCCCTATGCCTAAGGAAAACTCATTGCAGTGTATTTGTAGGAGTGGAGGAGTGGCCTAGTGGTTGGGGCAAGGTATTTCAGGCTGGAAGGTCAGGGGTTCAAATCCCACTAAAGGACAGCAACCTTGGGCTGGAAGGACTGGGGTTTCTAGTCCCACAGGTGCTCCTTGTGGTCTTGGGCAAGCCACTTAACCCTCCATAGCCCATGTTCCCTGTAAAATAGTTATCTCCAAGTTATAATGCCTTGTTCAATGTAAACTGCACTGATTCAGAATAGTGTGGTATATAAGAGCATATAAATAAAATACAAATTTGTGTAGCTTAGGAGCCAAAGTGACAATAGCTTACCTGCATGGGTTTTAAATTTGCAACAAAGCTTTGATAAGGCCCAGGGCCGTTCCAAGGACTGTGCAAGCGGTGCGGCCACACAGGACTCAAGAACAGAAGGGGGTTCTGATATCATCATTGGGCTTCCAGGAATCTCATTAAGAGTGAGTTACTGCATGTGGCTGGGTGGAGCTGGGCACCAGATTCATTCATCACACGGGGCAAACATCTATTTTGGTATGGTCCTGACAGGGACTTTAAGCAGTTTCTTTCTATTCAAGACATTGACTCATGGTTTATGGTTTATTAGGTTTTTAAGGATTCAACTTTGACTATTTTGTCTTCAAAATGTAATGTTTTAAGAACAACAGAGGATCTGGAAGTTCAGTGAGAAAAGAGAGTTTATTGAATGCTCAAAGACAAAGTTAAAATTATGCAAAAACATTTTGACCAGAAAAACTAGTAAGTGGCCCTAGAAAAGATTTCATAGCTGCTTGAATTAAAGTTAATACAAGTTAACCAGATGAAATGAGGGTTAGACTAATACATTTAAAAAACAGATTAAAAAACCATTGGTTTATATGAAGGTGTTGGACTCCCTTGATCAGAACAACTGATTCTACATTACAGCAAAATTTTGGATCCCACTATATCTAGGAATGATCGTGTGAACAGGGCTTCCTCTCAGAAAATGTCAGAGTTTGCATCTAGGATTCTTGGACCCAGCTCTGAATCATTTACTAATTCTGTTCTGATTTCTATATTAGATCATTTTTAGGGCTGTGTTTACTAAGCAGCATTGCCTGTTAACGCAGCAGACAGCGCATGCTATCTGAACGCGTTAGATAATGCAGGGAAATTGCAGATAAGGCAGTGATGTTTTGTGCTTTCTGCAGATCCCATGCTAACTGCTGGAAAAGGTGGGACATAGACAGAGGATGGGTGTGTCTACAAGGCACGGTTACCACAGGCATACTCAACGTACGGTAACGGGTAAAGCTGCAGATAGCACGGGTGTTTATAATTCCATCACAATGGGTGGCGTTAGCTGTATCCATGATGCTGTTGTGGTGCACGCTCTGCAATTTTGTTGCATTATCTACTGGGAAATGCTGTGCAGGCCCCCGAAAGATAACACATGGCTTTTGCTGCCTATTCCATCCTATCTGCACTTTTTTTGCCGTCTTAGCAGCAAAAGCCTAACATGCTTTAGTAAACAGACACCTTTGTATTTTTGAAAGATGATTGAATTATGAAAGTATAAAAAATGCACCAGTTTTGAAACCAATTGATGCTACTGCTCACACGTTTCACCCCTATTTATAACTACTCCTTTTGCAGAATTAATATTGGATTTAATTATTTGTCTTTTCTAAATCTGAACTCAAGACAAGCTACAAGCAGGTACATAAGTTATTACCTTGTCCTTGGTCTTCACTCCCACTTCCTTAGTGCTGCTTACAGGCCAGGCTTTCAGGATATCGCTAATGAATATGCATGAGAGATTTGCATGCCCACTACCTCCATTGTATGTAGGCATCTCTTATGCATATTCATTAGGGGATATCCTGACTACCTGGCCCACTGGCAACATTTGAGGGGTGGGAATGAAGAACAAGGAAGTAAGTGGTGCCTGAAGGGTGATGGAGGGTAAAGAGACTTGCCCAGAGAGCATCACCGAGAGAAGTAGGATTTGAACCCAGAACCCAGGCTTCTTCTATAGGGCTCAGCTCACAGCTCTACCATCTATTCTAGGCTACTCCTCTGATGAGTATGTTTTCTTTCAAATTGGATAAAGAGACAATTGTCAATTTAGCTAAAAAGAAAAAATATACTCATGCATAAGAGAATTACAGTTCTTATTTTCCTAGAACTGCCTTGGCCTATAAGAACATAAGATATGCCATACTGGGTCAGACCAAGGTCCATCAAGCCCAGTATCCTGTTTCCAACAGTGGCCAATGTAGGTCACAAGTACCTAGCAGTTTCCCCAAACGACACAGGTTGCATAATGCTTGTATTGGGTCATGCAGTGGATATTCTGGATCCACTTTAATAATGGTTTATGGACCTTTCCTCCAGGAACTTGTCCAAACCTTTTTTAAACCCAGCTACACTAACAGCCTTTACTACATCCTCTGGTAACAAATTCCAGAGTTTGATTACATGTTGAATGAAAAATATACTTTCTCTTATTAGTCTTAAATAGGTTACCCTGTAGCTTCATTGCATGTCCCCTAATCTTTCAATATTCTGATGACGTAAACAATCAATCTACGTTTACCCGTTCCACTATGTTCATTAATTTATAGACTTCTATCATATCTCCCCTCAGCCGTCTCTTTTCCAGGATGCAGAAGAAAACTCAATACTCTAATTTAAGATTTTCATAATTTAAAAGGAGAAGCTATTATTTTATCACCAGCAAAGTTTACGTTTCCTCTGGCATTGTTAGATATGTTGAGTCTCTTAGAAATTTCCTAGGCAACATTGAACAGAATCAATTTAGCGACGGTGCAACTAATGAATCTCTGTTGGGTCTCTCTTTTAATTCTGTCCGTAAATTGTGTTGGCACAAGTATGTACAACTTTTATATATCAGAATGCAACAAAATCCTCAATTAATGAACAATTTTAAAAGGTCCCAAACTAAAAACTACAGCACAGGCAAATCTTAAAGTGATGTTGCGGTGGGAGATTTTAATGTGTAGACTGATTCTCGCCCAAGAAAATTAAGCGTTAAAGGAAAATTAAGGGAAAACGGGATGGCAAAATATGCCTTTGCTGTTTTTATTTCTAAGACTACATAACTTGCAAAGTATAAAGTCTATTTATCTGCTGAAGAGCATGAGGCAAGGTCATTTCCAGACAATTCAAATATTTCTGTTGCTCAGTAGGTGCTCAGCTTCACCACAAGGCTCTCTCCGTTGAACGGTTTATAATCTCCAACACCTAAAAGCACAGGGATGAAAAAACCTTTTAATAAATTACTGCCTAAAATTCAGATTTCATAATAATATAATAAATATTTGTGGAGGAGTTGGTTTTGGTCAGGTGAAAGTTCATTCCCCACAAACATTCATGGGTTTATTTTTCAAAAGAATTGATCTGGTTAGCAGCATCAGCTAATTGGATAAATGCTCCTGAACGAGATATTCAGCGGCATTGAACATAGTGCTACGGAATACGCTGACAGATTTCCTCAGCACTGTTCATGGGCGGAGAGCCAAAGTATCCGTCTAGCAAATTTGTTACGTTTAGCAAAAAAAAGAAACACGGGGAAATGAAAAGCAAAATAACTTTTGTCAATATCCAAAATAATGAACAAAAACTCTACGGAAATTCTAAAATAAATCTTTAACGCCAACTTTCTTCAACTCTTTGTAACGTCTAGTCATCTCTTTCTATCTTCTTTCTTTCCTTACCTTCTATTGGCACTCTCCTCTTACCCCTTTATCTCACTCTTTCCACATGAACTTCCCTTTTCTCACCTTGTGACAAAGGCGTGGTTCCACTGAGGAGCTGCCAATATGTCCTGTCCTTGTCACTGGCTGCCACACCATGGACAGAATTGACATAAGGACCCCAGGAGCTGGGTACCACGGTGAAACTGCAAACAAAGACAAAAAATATATATGAAGACCCACTATGGTCCTGAATCTCTGGAGAGCAGAAGATGCACCGGGAAGCAGAGACCAGAGACTGATCACTGCAGCCCTGAGCCTCTGGACAGCAGGAAATGTACCTGAATTTGGCACTGTTCATTTCTTGCGCTTTCTCCATCACGGTCAATAAGACAGATCCCTTTGGCACCGTAACAGTAATCGAGTCATTGAAGGTGTTATTTACACCATCAGCCACTGTGTAGGTGACCGTAATGTTAATGGGAGGTGAAGTGGGAGCAGGGACTGTGGGAACAATTGTCAAATTATCTGAAAGAGAAAAATTACAATTGATATAGTAGTAAACGTTAAATTACTTAGCCATTCTCTTAATGCAGTATCCTTCACTGTCAGTTCATCGTCCAGTTTTGTATAATCACAGAGACAAAGAGGGTGATTTCAGAAAGGACATCCAAGTGAAATCTGGGATGTCTAAGCCAGAACATCTGATAAAAAAAACAAGCACGTCCAGGTGCAGACATTATTTCACAAACATGGACATGTCCACAGGGGTGGCTCAAGGCAATCTGCTGCCTGAGGCGAAGAATGAGATGGCGTCCCCCCCCCCCCCCACCTTAGAGGGGGCGGGGCTTTTTCAGAACTCCAATCGGGGACTGAACCAAACCAAAAAGCCAATTAGATTATATGGAGGAAATGCAAGATGTTTGCACACAGGGCCGTATCAAGCTGCAGCTTGGGTGCGCACCCCCCCTCCCCCCCATACCTCCGTCCAGTGCTGCCTGCTCTTTCCCTGCTGCTGCCACCCTCTGTTTTTTTCACAGCAGCGACGGAAGCAGGGAAAGAGCAGGCAGCGCTGGATGGAGGTATGGGGAGGAGGAGGGGGGCGTATGCTCGATCTGAAAGTCGCTGGCACTTTAAGCAGATCTGTCCCTCCCTGCTCTGACATCGCATTGGAGGAGGGAGGGATCAGACTTGCTAAAAATGCTG
This sequence comes from Ichthyophis bannanicus, assembly GCA_033557465.1. NCBI lineage: Eukaryota > Metazoa > Chordata > Amphibia > Gymnophiona > Ichthyophiidae > Ichthyophis > Ichthyophis bannanicus. The sequence goes on from CM066043.1 coordinate 39,962,207, forward strand.
CGAAAAGGCTTGGGGGGCACAATTTGGCTGCCTGCTATTGTCCTGCCAACGGCAGCAGGGCAACAGTAGACAGCTGAAATGCGCCCCCCCCCCTCCCCCCCAAGCCTTTGTGCCTTGTGCGGCTGCACCGCTTACACAGGTCTAGGTACGGTCCTGTTTGCACACCAAGGAACTAAAAGAGAGCAAGAATCAACAGCACAGTTTATAAAACTTAATTATAACTCATTTTTCTTTTGTTGTTATAAACTACATTATGGTTCTTGCTTTTTCTTTTTCAACATATATTTTACATACACAGTAGGTGCAGAGCAGAACCAGGACATTCACCCACAGAACTCAATATTTAAAAAAAAAAAATCTGATTCTGATCATCTCACTAACAACAACAACCACCACTATTCTCCAGTAACATAGTAACATAGTATATGACGGCAGATAAAGACCAGTATGGTCCATCTAGTCTGCCCAGCAAGGCGGCAAGAGTAGGTGCACCTGCCGCTCCATGCAGGTCACCCCTCCCCATGCCTCTGTTTAGGGGTGTACCCACTGCTCTGTGAAGGTCACCCCTATTTGATGAAATATAAAAGATAGTTATGTTTCATTTTTATTTTATCCCGTTGCTATAAAGGGTCCCGTCTTCCCACAACTGTCCCACCCATTTTAATCCCTAGTTTGCCCAGCGTTTGAAGATCTCTCCCGAAGTTCCCAGAGCAAACTCTGAATTCCTCTCCACCCCGCCCTCTAGGTGAGTGAAATCTAGAATAACCATGCACGCCAACCACTCCTTCTTCCATGCCTGCCAGATTTTCATGGTTAAGGCTACAAATGGGTTGTGGTCCAGTCCCTCTCCCCCACCTGGTCCGGGATTCCAGATCTTAAGCCCTAAAGACCCCTGTCCCTCATCTCCCTCTTTCAGCACCACCCATTCACGCTCACCCCAGGTCCACCATTCTAAGTACCAGGCATATTGTGAACTAATACAAAACCCTACAACAAAGAGCAAACCTACCATACCATATCAGCACAAACTTCCAAAACTCACAAAAGGAGCCCATCCAAAAAGACGTCACTGTAAATACTACAGTGGTCCCTGGAACATCCATACACCTATTTGAAAAGCTGAAACAGTCAAATTACTACAGAACAGTATAGATCTTTATGTACAAACTCCATGTTAATAGAACACCTGGCCTCAGTCACACACTCACAATATCGACCCTCACCAAGTACAGAATAAGTAACCACAATCTAAAGTTAAAATAAAAACATGCAGACAAAATTTAAACTGAAACCCCAAGAAGCCAGAGTCAACATGCAGTGCAACATCAGATAAATAAGAGATGCAATTCCCCAATACTATGTAAAATATAAAAATAGCACAAAGTCCAATCACTAAAATTAAATAAAATTATTTTTTCTACCTTTGTTGTCTGACTATTTTATTCTCTGATCATGCTGATCCCGATCTGAGGCTTCTGCTTTCCTGTCTTCTCTTAGCTTCACCACTCTCTCCCTCTCATTTAGCCATTTTGTGCGGCCCGTGACGCATAGCTGGCTGGCTGCTGCTGCTGCCGCCGTGGCAGCAGCAGAATCGAGTGTCCCGCAGCCCCCCTCTGCCAGGCAGAGCCCTCCCTCCCTCCCTGCATCAATCCATTCGGCGCGACTTTCAGAGCCGTGAAGGGAGAATTTCCCTTTCGTGGCTCTGTTAAGCCCGCCGGGGCTGATGGGAAATAGGAAATGCCCGTTTCCCATCAGCCCCAGCAGGCTTAACAGAGCCGCAAGGGAGAAACTCTCTCTTCGCGGCTCTGAAAGCCGCGCCGAAGGCACTGATGCAGAGAGGGAGGGATGGCTCTGCCAGGCAGAGGGGGGCTGCGGGACACTCGATTCTGCTGCTGCCACGGCAGCAGCGGCAGCAGCCAGCCAGCTTTTTATTTTATTTTAAACTTTCCCTGGGCTGATGGGGGAAGGGGGGTTAGGACTGGTAATGGGCTGTGGGCTGACGGGGGGTTAGGACTGGTAATGGGCTATGGGGGGGAGATAAGACTGAAAATGGGGTGATGGGGGGTTAGGACTGGAAGTGGGCTGATAGGGGGGACTAGGACTGGAAATGGGCTGATGGGGGGTTAGGACTTGAATTGGGCTGATGGGGTTAGGACTGGTAATGGGCTGTGGGCTGTTGGGAGGGTTAGAATTGGTAATGGGCTATGGGGGGGCTAAGACTGGAAATGGGCTGATGGGGTTAGGACTGGAAGTGGGCTGATGGGGGGTTAGGACTGGTAATGGGCTATGGGGGGGCTAAGACTGAAAATGGGGTGATGGGGGGGTTAGGACTGGAATTGGGCTGATGGGGGGCTTAGGACTGGTAATGGGCTATGGGGGGGCAAGTACTGGTAATGGGTTGGGGGGGTTGCTAGGACTGGAAATGGGCTGAGTGGAAGGGGAGGCTTGAACTGCAAATAGCTGATGTGGACGGGGGCTCAGAATGGAAATGGGCTGAGTGTAAGGGGGGCTTGAAATGCAAATACTGATGGGGAGGGGGGCTTGGAATGGAAATGGGCTGAGTGGAAGGGGGGCTTTAACTGCAAATAGCTGATGGGGAGGGGGGCCTGGAATGGAAATGGGCTGTGAGGGGAGGGAGCTAGGACTGGAAATGCGCTGAGTGGGGGGGGGGGAGCTAGGACAGGAAATGGGCTGATGGAGGGGCTAGGATAGGACTGGAAATGGGCTGTTGGGGGGGAGCTAAGATTGGAAATGGGCTGTGGTGGGGGCTTGGATTGAAATGGACTCATGGAGGGGCTAGAACTGGAAGTAGGCTCATGGGGGGCTTGGAGGAAAAGTCCATAAACCATTATTAAGAAGGGACCCAGGATATCAATGCTTGACCCAGTACAAGCATTGTGGAACCTGTGTCTTTTGGGGAAACTGCTAGATACGTATGACCTAGATTGGCCACTGTTGGAAACAGGATACTGGGCTTGATGGACCTTGGTATGACCCAGTATGGCATATCTTATGTTCTTATGATTGGAAATGGACTGAGTGGAGGGGAGCTAGGATTTGACATGGCTGATGGTGGGGCTAGGAAAGGACTAGAAATTGGCTGATGGGGGGCTGGGATTGGAAATGAGCTGATGGAGGGATCGGAGAGCCAGGTTTAACGGCGAAACTCACCCGTATTAAAGCAAGTGCTACTGAGTGCAGATGGAATGCAGGAGTGGCTGGCATGGTGAGAGGTGAATGAGGAGCTCTTGCTGCTGTTCTGGCCCTGAGATTTGGCTGCCTGAGGGTGATTTCCAGTCCCTGGATGGCTGCGGCCATTACCACGAGGAGGTGGAACGCATGAGGGGTCCTGCGTTCCACATGGCCCGAGCGGGAAGCTAATCCATCTGGCGGAGACATGAGACATCCGGTGGGTGACTGAAGAGAACACAAGGTAAACTCCCCCTCTGGGCACTATGAGTCAGCACTATGTTCTTTTTATGTTGACTTTTTTATTGACTTTTTTCCCTTGTAAAAAAATGTTCCGACGATGCGGCCCGCGGGTTACTTTACATGTCCTCATTTGGCCCTCAAAGCAATTTGAGTTTGAGACCCCTGCTTTAAGGCAACCTCACCCTCATTTCTGCCATGCTGTCTCCTCTCTGCCCCATACTCTGCTACTCTTTTTCCTTCTCTCATCTGGAGAGATCAACCCCAACCCTGGTCCCCCTAGACTTCTGTCATACTCCGAGAAGAGATCTACACGCAACACCTCTAATCTTATTCATATCTCTCTCCATTCCTCTTTCTCTCTCCCTTCTCATGTGCCTTGTGGAACGAACACTCCATCTCTAATAAACTTGCTTTTACTCATGATCTCTTTATCTTTAATGCTCTCCATCTTCTTGCTTTAACTGAGACCTGGCTCCTCTCTGAAGACACGGCATCTGTCGCTGCTCACTGTCGTGGCAGTTATCAGTTCTCCCACATGCCTCATCCCACTAGCCGTGGTGGTGGTGTTGGGCTTTTACTTTCTCCTTCCTGCCAATTCCAACCCCTCCTGCTGCCTCATTCTTACTCCTTTCCCTCCTTTGAAGTCCACTCCATCCGCATTTTCACTCCACTACCTCTCCGGGTAGCTATTATTTATCAATCTCCTGACAAGTCCACCTCTATCTTTCTCACTGACTTTGACTCGTGGCTTTCCTTCTTTCTGGATTCCTCTTCCCCCACTCTTATTCTCAGGGATTTTAACATTCATGTTGATAACCCCTCTGATCCTTATGCTTTAAAGCTTCTTTCCCTTACCTCCTCATTCAACCTCCAGCTTTGCTCTACTACCCCAACTCATCAGCATGACCACTGCCTTGACCTTGACTGCCTTGACCACTGCCTTGACCTTGCCTTGACCTTGCCTTGACCTTGACTGCCTTGACCACTGCCTTGACCTTGTATTTTTCTGTACCTCAGTTCTTCCCTTAAATGACCATCACCTGTTAAGCTTCACTCTTCATCACCCACCGCCTCAATGTCGTCCTGTCTCCTTCAGCCCATTTAGAAATCTTCATGCTATTGACCCTTTTGTTCTCTCCTCCACTGTTTCATCACCCCTTTCTTCCACTATGTCATCTGAGTCTGTTGATGAGGCAGTGGCTTCCTATAACACTGCACTCTACTCTACTCTGGATACTCTTGCTCTGCCCATACCATGTCCTGTGAGGCGTACTATACCCCAGCCCTGGCTTTCATCCAATACCCGCTATCTACATTCCTGTGCCCGTTCTGCTGCGTGTGCCTGGCTCAAATCCCGCTACCTTGCAGACTTTCTACACTTCAAATTCATGCTTGTCTCTTTCCATTCTGCCACAGCACTCGCCAAACAAGACTGTTATATCGATCTGACTAACTCGCTTGCCTCTGACCCTCGCCCTCTTTACTACTCTCAACTCTCTCCTCAAGGTGCCTCCACCTCCAACCCCTCCCTCCCTTTCTGCCCAAACCTTGGCTGACTATTTCCATGATAAAATCCACAAGATCACCCTCCAATTCCCCACAAAGTCAGCTACTTCCCCTCCCCCCCTTCACTCCCAACTTTCCCCCTCTACCTCTGCTACCCTCTCTTCCTTTTCTGTGATCTCTGAAGAGGAAACTGTGCACTTTCTTTCTTCCTCTAAACTCACTACCTGCTCCTCTTATCCTATCCCCACCTGTCATCTAAGCCCCATCTCCTTCACTATTGTCCCTTCTATCTCTCATATTCTCAACCTATTGCTCTCCATTACAGCTGTCCTTGCAGCCTTCAAGCATGCTGTAGATACATCTCTCTTCAAGAAACCCTCACTTGATCCTTACAACTATCGACACATCTCCCTCCTCCCCTTCAATTCTAAACTACTTGGACATGCGGTTCACCACTGTTGCCTTGACTTTCTCTCTTCTCAAGCCCTCCTGGATTCTTTACAATCTGGCTTTCATCCTTTGCATTCTACTGAAATGGCTCTTGCCAAAGTCTCCAGTAATTTATTCCTGAAAAAATCCAAGGGCCTTTACTCTGTCCTCATCCTTTTTTAACCTCTCTGCTCTTTGGAGACCACGTGACGCATGAGCGAGTGAGGAAGTCTCCTGGCTCGCTCCGGGGCTGCCTCGAGTCTTTACTGAAATTGCAGCGCTGTTTGCAAGGATAGCCTGCCGATAATAAAACCGGAGGAGAGAGAAAGCCAAGCTAATTCGAACGAGCCGAAAATCAGATCGCTACCATGCCAGTAACCCAGAAAAGAGAGCGGGAGAAGATCAGTAAGCCGGGGCCTACCGCAGCCATGGTATCACAGCCTGCGTCCCCGGGAACTGAGAGTGTGGACTCAGCAAATGAAGATGTGGTGAAGGAGGTGGTCAAGCTGTTAGATCCAGAGTTTGACCTAGTCCTGAAAAACTGGACGCGATGGGGGAATCGCTGACAGAGGTGGGCAAGCGCGTGGAGGAGCTGGAGCACCGCGTGATGGCCATAGAGGAGGCGGAGGGCCGACAAGAAAGAGAAACCGCTGTGCAGCAGAAGCAAATAGAGTATCTGCAAGCCAAAGTGGAGGACCTCGAGAATAGGTCGCGGAGGAACAATATACGCATTATTGGGGTACCGGAGGAGAAAACGGATGCCCAATTGGTGCTCTTCATTGAAGTTTGGCTCCCGAAGGAGTTGGGCCTGGAGGCACTGGTCAGAGAGGTGCGAGTGGAGCGTGCACATCGGATTGGGCCAAGGCTGGAGCCGCGTGGCAGGCCGAGAGTAATGAAGCCCGGATTTTAAATTTCCAGCACAAAAATCAGTTACTGCAAGCGTATTGCAGGAAAGGAGAGTTGAAGATCAACATTCAGAAACTGCTTATATTTCAGGACTACTCGGCGGCTGTAGCATTGAAGAGGAAAGCATTTTCACCTATTGTGCCACCCTGTTCAAGAGGAAACTTCGTTTTACTCTGGCTTATCCGGCGGTGCTGCGAGTCGCCAAACATGGACACGATTATTCATTTGACACTATTGATGCGGCCAGGAGATTTGTGGAGGGCTTGGAGGAGGAAAGTGTGGACTCTAGCAGCGCCCTGCTGTGAAAAAGGCAGGCATATGGAACTTAATTGCTGCTTGTGATTACATTACGCTGCACTGTTATTATCCTGTGGACAGTTTGAATGGTGCGTGTGGGTGTGGGTGTTTGAGTAAGGGTGCGGGGGTATGTTGACGGGTGTGTAGAAGTGGGCATGGGTGTGTGTGGCTGAGTTGGTGTAAGGGTGTGGGTGTGTGTGTGAGGTCGTGGATGGGGGTATGGGAGATGGAGGAGTTGATGGAATCGGTGGAGTTGATGAGGTGCGGATGAGTGGGAATGTGGATGTGGGAGCAAATGCACGAGGAAGTTCAGTGCAAGGAAGTCTGTTCAGGCGGGGCAGCCCTGCAGCGTTACATACGGTCTAGATCCCGGCAGTGGAGCTGGGAATGGAGCTAATGATGAGTGGTGGGGATGGGGGGGGATCGGACTGGGGTGTGGGTGGGAAGGGGGCTGTGTGTGTGTGTGTATGTGGGACAACTGGGAAGCAGGGGGGGGGAAGGAGTTGAGGGGGCAGGTAGTGCTGGATGTTGGGTTCCTCTGGAGGTGAGAGGGCTGGAAACGATAAGTGGGTTTTCACTTAGAAAGGTGGGGGCCAGGGTTGAGGCTGGGAGATCCTGGGCTTTAAGAGAATCTAAATACTTTGTGAGATTGATGAGAGCTGCTGAACTTAATGCATGACCTACGTATCATAACATGAAATGTGGGTGGGGTTAGTACTCCCATAAAGCGAACCAAGATTTTGCAAGCGCTAAAGAGGAGCAAGGCCCAGTTAGCCATGCTCCAGGAGACACATCTAAGTTTGTTAGAACATGAGAAGCTGAAGCGAGACTGGGTGGGGCATGTATATGCTGCCTTCTCGGGGGGTAGGAAGAAGGGAGTAGCCATCCTGGTTAGGAAGGGAACTCAGATAGAAATCTTGCATGAGGAGGCAGACCCCCAGAGTAGGTACATATTTCTGCATGCAAAACTTTAAGGGGAAGAATTGCTGCTGGGCAATGTTTATGCGCCAAATATTTATGATCATCAATTCTTTAAAGATATTTTGGCTAAGGTGGGGAGGGTTTCAAATATTCCAGTCATCTTAGTGGGGGACTTTAACTGCTCACATGACCCGGAGATGGATAGGCAACAGCTGAGACTAGGTGGAGGTTGGAGTAAAAAAGGGGTGAGTTATCTGTGTAAGATGGGGCAACTCATAGATGCATGGAGAGTTCTACATGAGGGGGAGAGAGACTACACGCATCTGTCGCGGGCCTACCAGTCCTGGTCTCAGATTGACTATATATTAGTATTGAAGCAGAGTTTTGGCAAGGTGAGTGCAGTAGAGATAGATCCGATGGTAATCTCAGATCACGCTATGGTCCGGATGGACTGGAAGGGGAAGTCAGATGGGCGTTCCAAGTGGTCTTTTCCGAGACATCTGTGGCAAAACAAAGAATTTACAAAGTATCTGAAATTGCAGTGGGAGGAGTATGTTAGGTTTAATGAAGATAGTGTAGGAAAGATGGCGGTATTTTGGGAGGTGGGGAAAGCAGTGCTGCATGGACATATTATGGCGTATGTTGCAAAAGAAAGGAAGAGAGTTGATGACACTATATTGCAACTGGCTCAGGAACTTCAACGGAAAAAAAAGCAAGACGTGCGAGGGGGGGCAGCTGTATCAGGGAGGAATACTTAGAACTGCAAAGGCAGTTAAATAAGGTGCTTCAAGAACGAGCAATATATTCGATGCAGTACTATAGGCATCAGCTGTTTCGGTATGGAGATAGGACAGGGAAGCTGCTCGTGGGATTGGTTAGAGAGGGGGGAGGATCAAAGGTGATTGCCACCATCAAGGACAAGGAGGGGGTAAAGCATACTACCACTCAGGAAATCATGAAGGTATTTAGGCGGTTCTATCAAGATCTGTATACGCCAGAGGAAGAGGATAGAGCACAGGAGAGCCTCTTTCTTAAGGCGGTGGAGTTGCCAACGGTGAGAGAGGATGAGTTGCAGGAACTGAACACGGTGATTTCTGGCATGGAAATCCAGAAGGTTATTAAGGATTCGTCTCCACACAAGACTCCAGGGCCAGAAGGCTATGGGGCAGAATTTTATAAAATTCTGGAAATGCAGGTGATGCCCTCGCTGGCGGCTCTGTACCAGGAGGTGTTAGAGATGGGAGGGTTCCTGAGGGACATGAGGACAGCGGCGATCACGGTAATCGCCAAGGTGGGGAAGGATCCAGAGGATCCAGCATCCTACCGTCCCATCTCGCTAATTAATTATGATATGAAAATATTGGCTTCGGTTTTGGCAGAGAGGCTGCAGAGGCTTTTGCCGAGATTGATTGGGAAACATCAGTCGGGATTTATTAGGGGAAGAGAGGCGTTCTCGAATATCAGCAAGGTACTGCTGGGAATGGAACTGTGTCTGTTGCAGGAGGAGCCGCTAGTCTTAGTGAGTCTGGATGCTGAAAAGGCGTTTGATCGAGTATCCTGGCAATACATGTTTGCTGTTCTCCAGGAGTTTGGCTTTGAGGGAGCCTTTGTAAGTTGGATTAAGGCCTTGTATTTGGATCCGTTGGCATGTATGATCATGGGAGGGGAGTTTGCGGAATCTTTCTCCCTTCGGCGGGGCACAAGGCAGGGCTGTCCCATATCTTCCTTGTTATTTGTTCTGCAGCTGGAACCCCTGTTGCTTACTCTTGCACGTGAAGAGGAGATCAGAGGTATACAGTGGCACCATGGTGGGATCAAAGTTAGTGCGTTTGCTGACGATATGCTCCTCTGTTTACGGGAAACGCAGGCATCGCTGGTGGCAGCTCTTAAACAGATTGAGAGGTTCAGCACTTTCTCGGGGCTGTGTATTAATAGGTCTAAGTCGGTAGTGTTGGATGTCGGAGGGAGGATGTGTCGTAAATGGGTAGGGGAGTTCCCACTGAGCTGGGCGGTGGGGCAGATAAGGTATTTAGGAGTACAGATCCCAGAGGAAGTGTCTCGGCTTTATGCGGTAAATATTACTCCGAGATTAGAAAAGACTATATCGACCTTAAGGAAATGGAGGGAGTTGCCCATCTCTTTGATGGGTCGTATTGCCTTGTTTAAAATGGTGGAGCTCCCGAGATGGCTATACTTACTACGCCACACTCCGCTCTGGATTTCTAGAAGAGATATGAGGGTACTGCAAACCCATTTGGGCAAATTTCTCTGGAAGGGTCGGAGGGCAAGGATACCCTTGGCAGCTCTAATGGGGCCGCTAGAGGAGGGAGGGGGGAACTTGTGTCATTGAGAGAATACAATGTGGTTAGTTTGATGCGCCCCCTTCGAGATGTGTTGAGGGGAACGGATGAGATTGTACCCATCGAGCTCATTAACGAGCTGTCGGGTCCTGTACATCGAGTGGCTTTGCTGCATAGTGGGAATAGGGATCTGCCCTTGTGGTGGAAGGTTTCGGTGTATATGTGAGCGCTGAGGCAGGTCTGGAAGGTGGTATGTCAGAGGCTGAACTTGTCATGGAGAAGGACGGATTATTTGACTTTAAGGGGCAATAGGGATTTTGTGCCGGGGAATCAGGCTGCGGTGGCGAAGCGGTGGGAGGAACGGGGAGTGAAGTGTCTGGGCCACCTGAAGATGGTCGGGACCCCCGAGTTAGACTCTTTCCAGTCATTGTGGCAACGATTTGGGTTGGACGTCAAAGGCTTCTATTTTTACCTGCAGGCTAGACATTATGTGTATATGGTACAGAAGGAAGAGGGGGCACTATTAGGACCGGGAAGTATGCTGGATTTGGTGCAGGGGTTGGAGGGGAAAATAACGGTGTCTGCTTTGAGGCGGGAGTTAGGCCCCAATGTGGTGGGGAGAGCTCTAGAAGGTTTGGCTGCGAAGTGGAAGTGTGACGGGATGCCAGGGATGACGGCAGAGAAGCTTGCGGAGGCATTCAGAGGAGTGAAAGGTATATCGGAGTCGGTGTGATTGCGAGAAATTCAATTTAGATTCATTTGGAGGTTGTATGTGGCAGAGGCTTGGGCAGCCAGGGCTGGGGTCACGCAGACGGATGTGTGCCGGTTTTGTAGGAGGGAAAGGGGAACCTTCATGCATCGCTTCTGGTCATGTGTAAACATGCAATATTTTTGGAGGGGGATTTGGGAAAGAGTTTCCACCTGGATGACTCAGGATCTAGAGTTAGTCCCGGACTGCTGTCTGTTCGGGATAAGGTTACCAGAGCTGGTTACGGGAGAAGGTCGGGTGAGGTTGGTGCAGAGAAGTATGGCGGTGGGGAAGCAGTGTATCCTGAGACATTGGCTGCGGGATGATCCTCCGGGGGTCAAAGAATGGGAGAGCTTGATGTTAGAACTCATGAGCATGGAGAAGAGATCAGCCAGGCTGCTAGGTCCCCAAAAGTTGGCAGGTTGGCGCAAAATCTGGGAACCGCTGGATACAGGGGGAGCGAGTCATGCGGCTAGTGCTCATCTGAATCTCTACCACAGTGGCAATTATTAGTGGAATTTTTCCACCCAATACCAACACTGTGCAGGTGCTGGGCTTTGGGAGCTAGGGTACAGTGATAAATGACTGGATGATTGCTCAGGCATACATGAAATTTCGGGGACTGACTGGGAGCTTTCAGTGGCATTGCAAAGTATTATTACGTAGCAAAGGCATGGGGAGCGGGGTATGATCTACAACTCTAGATATGAGGTAGAGTAGAGGGGGAGCAAGGATGAGGAATGAAGGAGAATGAATGAGGAATGAGGGGGGACTGTAGTTGGGAGGGGCGGGTGGAGAGAGGCTTGCTGGGAGTGGGTGGGTTTGGGAATGGTTGTTTGGCATTTCTGCTGCTAGGATTGTTATATCTCCTAGGGGAGTCATCTGTGTCTGAAGATCGTGGGGGTAGACTAGGGTGGTGGGGGGGGTGGTGGGAGGTGGTCTCTACTTGGGCCGTCAGGGGGGGGTTGAATGTACTAGGTACAATGTTGAGAATTTGTATCATGCTGAAGACTGGGGGGTTATATGGTATTGTTACTGTTAAGTCCGTGACTATAATGTGGACTGCGTTGCCAATGAAAATAATAATAAAAATTATTTTCCTTAACCTCTCTGCTCTTTTGATACGGTTGACCACAATCTTCTCCTTGATACCCTGTCCTCACTTGGTTTTAAGGGTTCTGTACTATCCTGGTTCTCCTCTTATCTCTCCCATCATTCTTTCAGTGTTTGTTCTGGTAGATCCACCTCTGCTGCTATCCCGCTCTCGGTTGGTTTACCCCAAGGATCTGTCTTGGATCGCTCCTTTTCTCTCTATATACCCAGTCCCTTGGTGCGCTCATCTCTTCCCATGGTTTTCAGTATCATCTTTATGCTGATGACTCCCAGATCTACCTCTCTACACCTGAAATCTCTCCGGCAATCCAGACCCAGATCTCTGCCTGACTTTCTGACATTGCTGCTTGGATGTCTCACCGCCACTTGAAATTGAACATGGCCAAAACTGATCTTATTTTTCCCCCTAATACCTCCTCTCCTCTTCCTCCTTTCTCAGTCTCTGTGGATAACTCTCTACTCCTTCCTGTTTCCTCGGCTCGCAACCTTGGGGTCATCTTTAATCCTCTCTCTCCTTCTCCACACACATCCATCTGATAGCTAAAACCTGCTGTTTCTTTCTCTATAACATCAACAAAATCCACCCATTCCTCTCTGAACACACTACTAAGACACGTATCCACTCTTAACCTCCTGTCTTGATTACTGCAAACTACTTCTTGCTGGTCTCTCGCTAAATCATCTCTCTCCTGTTCAACACACTGCTGTGCTGCTAATCCTCTGCCAGCCTCATCATGCTCATATTATCCCTCTTCTCAAGTCTCTTCATTGGTTCCTATCCGTTTCCACATCCAATTCAAACTTCTCCTGTTGACCTATGAGTGCATTCACTCTGCAGCTCCTCACTACCTTTCCTCTCTTATCTTTCCCTACACCCCTTCTTGGGAACTCCGCTCTTCTAGCAAATTGCATCTGTGCCCTACGCTTCTACTGCTAATTCAACTTCGCTCCTTTCACCTTGCTGCACCTTACGCCTGGAACAAATTACCTGAGTTTGTATGTCAGGCATCGTCTCTGGCCCTTTTCAGATCTAGGCTAAAAACTCACCTCTTCACTGCCGCTTTCAGATCTTCACTCATCTGATCTCCTGGTGTTTCCTTACCATTCCCCCTAGATGTATCCCATGTCTACACCTACTGTGTTGTCGGTCTTGACTCGATTGTAAGCTCTGATGAGCAGTGTCTGTCTTTTACATCTTGTAGAACTATAGAAATGCTCAGTAGTAGTAGTAGTAGTAGTAGTTTACTCTGTTGGTCTTCGGGGTACTGTTTTACAATTTATGTAACTGGTTTTATGTACCATTTTTCTTCAAGGCAAAACGGTTTACATAGAACAAGTAGTAACGTTTACATGGAATAGTTAGAACTATGTACAGATAACTGGTATAAAATTTATATTGTTACAATTGTACAAGATACTACAATGGTTCCTTTCTTTCCTCATTAGTGGGTCTTGCTTTGTTAGTTTTGCTGGATCCACTTCTTCTACCTTCCCTGTGACTTGTGGCATTCCCCAGGGTTCAGTTTTGGCCCTCCTTCTATTCAATATATTTTTAGCCCCCCCTGGCCACGATCATCCAGTGGCAAGGTATCTCTGCATACCACTATACAGACGACATCCTGCTGCTGTTCCACACAGATCCCCTTTCACCCAATGTGACCATTTTGGATAACTGCCTTTCCTCAATAGCCACTTGGCCAAAACTTAACTTCACTAAATCCTCGGCACTATGGCTCACAAGTTCCATTGTATCTCCAACTATCTCTCCTGCCCTGTATAATCATGCTATCTCCCTAGTGTTTTCGATGCGATATCTTGGGGTTGTATTTGACACCTCTTTTTCTTTAAAGGCCATATTAGAACAATTGTCAAGCGCTCTTTGTATATATTACACCAAATTCGTTCAGTATGCTTGTACCTTTCTGAATCCTCCATTCTAATCCTACTTCTCACTCTCACCATTACTTGACTTGATTACTGCAACATTATCTATGCTGGTCTTCCTCAACAACTCAAACAACTACAGTCTATTCAAAATGCTGCATTCATCTTTTACATTGTGCTTCAAGATTTGACCATGTAACGCCTCTCCTCATTAAATCCCATTGGTTACCTATCACTTGCTGGATTCAATATAAACTTCTAACACCCACCCACAATTCTGAGACACCAGCATATCTCTTGTCCTCTCTCACTTTGCATTTCCCTCCTTGATTACTGCACTCAATACATGGCTTCTGTCTCCATCTGCCTTCGCCTTCACAAGCCTGCTACAAAACCACTAGAAGATCTGCTTTTATTATTTAGGTCCTACTTTATGGAACTCACTACCAGCTCCCTTCAGGCTTCAAGTATCATATTCAAAGTTTAAAAAAGCCTTAAAAAACCATCTTTTTTCTCTGGCCTATAATCTACCTATAAATACTATACAATACCATGGAACTTAGCTCTAATCCCCTGTTTTCTCTTTCCCTGTTTCCCTCCTCCTTTTACTACTGTTGCCTTTAGCATTATTTTTAAAATGAAGTTCCTTTCCTTCTCTTTTAATTTTTAACTCATATTGTAAACCGCTTTGATTTAATTGAAAGGTGGTATATCACCTTTTTAATAAACTGTAAACTGAAAGGAATGGAGAATAAAACCGTGGATATTATAATGCTTCTGTATCGTTCCATGGTATGACCACACCTTGAATATTGTGTGCCAGTCTGGTCGCCATATCTTAAAAAAGATATAGCATAATTGGAAAATGTACGAAGAGCGACCAAAATGGTAAAGAGGACGGAAGGATATCCCTATGAGGAAAGACTTAAAAGGTTAGGGCTCCTTCAACTTCAGAAACGGCTGAGGGGAGATATGATAGAGCTCTCTAAATAATGAATGGAGAGGAATGGGTAAACGTAGATCGGTTGTTTACGCCATCAAAAAGTAAAAATAATAAGGGACATGCAATGAAGCTACTATGTGGAATATTTATGACTAATAAGAAGAAATATTTTATCATTCAATGCATGATCAAACTCTGGAATTCATTACCGGAGGATGTATTAAAAGCTGTTAGTCTAGCTGAGTTCAAAACAAGTTTGGACAAGTTCCTGGAGGAAAAGTCTATAAACCATTATTAAAGAGGACTGGGGAAATCCAATGCTTAACCCTGGGACAAGCAGCATGGAATGTGTATACCTTTGGGAGCCCTACAGTTACTTGAGAGCTGGAATGGCCACTGCTGGAAATAGGATACTGGGCTTGATGGACCCTTGGTCTGACCCAGTATGGCAGATCTTATGTTCTTTTGACTTTCCCTTTATGACAGGGGCTTACCATTGTAGCCCCATCATTTTCTTTTACAAAACCTCCCTACAGAGGTGGAAGTGGGGATTGGGATGGTAATAGTGGTGGTTATAGGGGTTATTCAATGTGAATTATTAAGATGTTGGCATATGAAGAAAGTGCCAGATAAAGGTTTATTGCAACAGTACGTTTTCTAAGCAAACTATGGTTACACGATGCAAGGTTCCACATTAGGAACCACCATCCAAGAAAAAGATTTAGGATAACATGTTAAAACCCTCCGCCCAGTGTGCAGCGGCGGCCAAGAGAGCAAATAGAATGCTAAGTATCATAAGGAAGGGAATGGAGAATAAATCAAAGGATATTATAATGCCTCTGTATCGTTCCATGGTGCGACCGCACCTTGAATATTGTGTGCAATTCTGGTCGCTGTTTCTTAGAAATGATATAGCGTTATTAGAAAAGATTCAGAGAAGAGTCACCAAAATGGTAAAGGGGATGGAAGGATACCCCTATGAAGAGAGGCTAAAAAGGTTAGAGCTCTTCAACCTGGAAAAGAGACGGCTGAGGGGAGATATGATAGAGGTCTATAAATTAATGAAGAGTGGAACAGGTAAACGTAGATCGATTGTTTACGCCATCAAAATATAGAAAGACTAGGGGACTTGCAATGAAGCTACAGGGTAACCTATTTAAGACTAATAGGAGAAAATATTTTTTCCCTCAACGTTTAATCAAAGTCTGGAATTTGCTACCGGAGGATGTAGTAAAAGCTCTTAGCCTAGCTAGGTTTAAAAAAGGATATGGACAAGTTCATGGAGGAAAGGTCCATAAGCCATTATTAAAGGGGACCCAGAATATCCACTGTGTGACCTAATACAAGCATTGTGGAACCTGTTTCTTTTGGGGAAATTGCTAGGTACTTGTGACCTAGATTGGCCACTGTTGGAAACAGGATACTGGGCTTGATGGACCTTGGTCTGACCCAGTATGGCATATCTTATGTTCTTATGTTCTTAACTAATAGCATGCAAATATGAGAGGTTTGAAAGGACATGGGCTCCAATTGGACCTGGATGAAGGAAAACATATAGAGCCCAATTCCATTAGGGGCATGTCCGAGTTGTCTGGGCGCCCCCGAGCATGACATGCCCATTAGTACCCGATTCTGCACGCGGGAGCCAGACGCTCCCATGAGTGCAGTATTGGGTCCTGAGACGGCCCGGCGTGCCCCTGCATACACGCAGAGACATCCTCCCCGCATGCCTTTCCGACTCCCACAGCGCCAACCCCCTATTACCCCATTGCCCGACTCTAAGCTGGACAGCCGAGGCCCGGATCGGGCATCAGGGACCTACCTGCCACTTGCCTTGGCCTTGGGGGGGTTCTGGGCCCAGTCACTGCAGACCCAGCTGCTTATTCCACCTTTGAGGTGGAATAAGCAGCACGTCTACCCCTAACCCACAGGACATACAAGGCCTTGATCTGAATCGGCCCTGTAAGTCCTGCCACCTCAGCCCATCCCTACTCTGCCCTCACTCCGCCCCCCTGCCAGCACTCCCTATACTGCTGCTCTGGCCATGTGGGGAGAGTCTATGGGGGCATATGGGCAGGACGGCTTGCAAGTCGCCTTACTGAATTGGGCCCGAAGGGGGGAGATTGCCTTGGTCTAAGAGGGTTAGAATGAAGAATTCTATGATGTCTGAGCAGTAGGAATATTGCTATTCTATGTTACAATTGGTTGATATTAAGGTGGGAGTGAAGGGGTCTGTTTTATTTTGCACATTGTATGATGTCTTCTGGATATATCTTATACCTTATTCTGTATAATGCACATAGTTTCGGTACTTGAATACCTGCCTCTACAGGGAATAGCATGTATGGTGGGGGTGTGGTGGGGAGGGAAGTGAAGGGAAGGGTTGAGGTTAGGGAGTAAGGGTGGGAGGGGATTTAGAGTGGTTCAGGGGTAAAGCATAAGGGGGAATCTGATGTAATAAGATTATTTTTCATGTGTTGGTGGAATTGGAAATGCCCTGATATCTATTGCTGATCATTTTGAAATGTTCAAATATGGAAAAATAAAGTTTAAAATAAAAACTTGCAGCAGGTGCAAAATACTAATAGACCTTTGCATCTGTTTTTTAGGCACGTCGTCTGCACAAAGGATGAAGTATATGCAGAGTTTAAAACATATATTTTATGCACTTTATTTTTTAATCCTGCTAAAACGTTCCTTGGAACATCGCCCCTACAGGAGACTAAAGTACATGGAAAACTGCACATTTTTAGGAATACTGAGGGAGAACAAAGTTCAGATGACTAATTTACAAGAGTAAATCATTATTTGCCTTGCCCGTTTACATGGCTTTGAAATCTGGTATCACTGAGACAGCTAGAGATAGACCACCAAACACAGTGACAGGGAAATGGACAAACAGTAAATGAATGAAATAGATTCATACACTGAGACAAACTGTGATGGGGTTTATAGAATGTTACCTGTCCCTCTCCAAAGGGATTATCAACAGTACTCTTTAAGAGAGCCTGCAGCCCAGAGTTCAGGGCTGGGGGGGGGGGAGGGGGTATGGCTCACAGGGAGAGGTTAAGAACCCAGAAAGTGTAGGAAGGGGAGAGGTCCGTGGAGCCAGAAGTCCATGCAGAGGAGTTCTGAGGTAGGAACTTCAATTGGAGCTGGAGGAAGGGCTGGGTAAACCAGCTTGTGAAGGTTTAACAAGCTGAGATGGAAATAAAGCTGCTCTTGTTTTTCCTAAACTGCTGTCTATTCTGGGATTTGCTTTGTGGAGGTTTAACATGCTGGGGCAGAAAAAAAAAATTTTTGTTTTCTCTAAACTGCTGTCCTGAGTTTTGCTTTGTGGAGGTTTAACATGCTGGGATAGAATAAAAACTGCTTTTGTTTTCCCCGAACCTGCTGTCTGGTCTGTGTATTAAAGAAAACCCCTTCCCACCACATGCCATACTACCACACAAACATATATAGATATTAGGGATATGCATTGGTTTGAAATGATATGGGGAATATCAATGGCATTTCCTATGTCATTTCGTATCATTTTTAATCCAAACATGATATTAAAAAATATAAAATCTTGTTTTATTCCCCCCCCCCCCTCCATAGTGTTGCCACAAACAAGCAGGCCTCAAACCAGTAACTACTGTGTTCGAAGGCAGGCTTTTTACAGGAATAATTGTTATATCTCCATACAAGCTCACTCTAGACAGCCTGCTCTTAACTGTATCTTGTATTGCTGGTGATCTTTGTTCCTGTTTCTAATTGGTCCAAAGTTTGTCTGGTCTGCAGCTCTGTGGAAAACCCTTCCTGCATTTTTTTTGTCTTGTTAATCTATTGACTCCTGCTCTAGAGATTGACTCTAAAAACTTTTCTTGTGCCAGAAATTCTGTGAAACTATGTCTATGTTTCACAGACATGGTTTCACAGAATTTCTGAACAGGATCATTAATTAGACATCCAGGATCTGGAGTAGGCTTGATAAATGTCTCTGATAGTATAATAATAACTTGGAATTTCCCACAACAATTCAGGATTGTGAGTCCAAGAATTCAAGAGGGAAAAAAAATTAACAAGTGTTCTAGGACACTTTCTCCAGAACTTATAAAGCTAGGCACAAGAAGTCTCTATAGAGCAGGAATCAATAGGTTCACAAGGCAAAAAATCCAAGAAGGGTTTTCCACAGAGTTCAAGACTAAACAAGGAAACTTTGGGCCACTCAGGAATATTACCAGGGCTGGCACAAGAAGATAAGGCACCCTAGGCGAACCTATGCCTTGCACCACCACCCCCCTCCCCCCATCATTGCTGCAGTTTCCGACCCTTCTCTGAGACCTACAGTGGCAACAATGGCCTGAAACAGCCTCAGGGTGCTTATCTCAAAACTTCAGTGCCATGGGGCTGTTTTCAGCTGCTTTTTTTTGTTTGTTTGGGCAGCAGACATAGCCATATCTTAATTAAAATTGCCCTGAAATGAAAATTTATAAAAAACCAAATTAAACAAAATGAAAAAACCTGCAAATGCTTCATGAAGCAAAAGAAAACAACTTTTCTTGTGCTTGCTCCATCCCTAATAGAGACAGATACATACATATAAAAAGAGATAACGACAGGCAGTCAGACAGAAAAGAAGGCAGTCAGACAAACTGAGAAAAAGCTAAACTGACAGAGGTAAACAAATGGAGAGAGCCCCAGAGAAGGACAGATAAAGGCAAAGACTGCAGACAGACAGGGACAGTTAACAGTGAACAACCTAACTTTATTACCTTTAGGTTGGCTTATAGAATAATACCTTGATCAGCTGCACAATTCTTCCCTCGCACATCCAGGTATGTCTTTCCCTCCAGAGCGGGAGTGATCTGCGATGCTGCCATGGGGTTATCAAAAGTGCCCAAGGAAATTTCACTTAGAGCCTTGTGAAGAGTTTTGCTGCAATTCCATAAAAAGGGGTTGTAGAACTCATCTGATACAAAGAGTGCCTGTAGAAGGGAGACCAGCAGACAAGAAGAGTAGCTCTAATGTAAGTTTCAGACTTCCAAAATTATCTTTAAAACCTTAGTAGTATGAACATTAAGGGGATGGTATTCAAAAGATCTAGGCATCCAGTCTAAGGAGGTATGTACCTAGATCTTTCTAAATGAAAATAATCTCTCCTCCTCCCACTGAACGTTTTAACTTAGGTATCTAAAAAGTGGATGGAGTCAGGGGTTGGGTCAGGTCAAGTGAAGTAAGTTAGATACATAGACGATAATTTTATAGTAGAGCATTTAGGCATTTTCAGGACTATTGATTCTACATGTGTAGATGTTGGGCAATAACCTCCTAAACATAGGCAAAAAATGTTTATATTGTTCTTAAGTGGCATCAAGTTGATTTCAACTCATGGCAACTCTGTGGATACTTGTCTTAAATTATGTTCAATCTTCAGTCAGGTGGTTAATTGCTGATAGAGCGACATCTATAGCTGCTATTATTGTATTGATCCATCGCATCGCTGACCTTCCCCTTTGCATTGACCTTCAATCTTGCCAAGCCTGATGTCTTTCTCTAATGATCTTTCTCTTCTCATGATGTGCCCAAAGTATGAAAGTCAAAGTCTTGTCATTTGAGTTTCTAAAGAAAGCTTAGGTTTGACCTCCTTTAGTACCAACTAATTTTTGTTCTTCAGACTTTCCATGGTATACACAGTATTCGTCACCAGCATCATAATGAGAAGACATCGATTTTCTTCCTGTCTTTCCTCTTCATTGTCCAAACCTTTCCATCCATATGATGTTATTAAAATACCATGGCTTGGACAAGTTGAATCTTTGCATGCAGAGATACATCTTTGCATTTGAGAATCTTGACTAGGTCCTTTATAGCCATTCTGCCAAGAGCAAATGTGTTGTTGGATTTCTTGAATGCATGTTTTTTTAATTTAAAAAAACCCAAAAAACCAAGCAGTCAAGAAACTTTGTGCATGAGAACTATCAGGTGTTCTGGTAGACCCATGCTTCATAATGTGGCTCAGGGTCGCCAGGAGTCAGCATTGACTTGATGGCACACTTTGCATTACACAATCAAAGGCTTTGCTGTAATAAATAAAACATATATAGATATCCTCTTGGTATTCTTTTGTCATTTTAAGGATCCATCTAACATCCACGGTGATGTCTCTTGTTCCTTACCCTTTTCTGAACCCTGCTTTCACTCCAGGCAGTTCTCATTCCAGGTATGGTTGTAGTCTCCACTGAGTGATCTTGAGTAGAATCTTGCTAGTGCATGAAATCAAAGTGATTGGGCGATAATTTCCACAGTCAATGGGATCACATTTCTTCAGTATTGGTATGAACACAGATCTTTCCCAGTCAGTTGTCCATGGTATTGCCTTCCAAATTTCCTGGCAGAACCTTGTAAGTATTGCAATAGCTGCTTCTGTTTGCTGTAATACTTTTGTGCGGTGTTTTGTTCTTCCACTTCTTTCATCGCTGATTTCTGATCGTAAGGTAGAGGTTGAAACGACTGTTGATCTACTTGATCTTTATGGTATAATGACTCTGTGTACTCTTTCCATCTTTTTTGATCCAGTAGCATGTTAAGGGTGGGCGATGGGTGCGGCCCGCCCCAGGTGCCAGCCGGGAGGGGGGTGCACCCCCCACTGAACCCATGGAAGCAGCACAGCAAACTTATGAGTAAGCTGGCTTGTCACAGTGCCTCGTGTTCTAGGGGCTAGTTGCTCTTCTCTCCCAACTGAAGTCTCATGAATTGTGAGACTTTGGCTGGGAGAGAAGAGCGGCAGCCCCTGGAGCACAAGACACCGTGGCAAGCCAGCTTAGTCATAAGTTTGCTGGATTGCGAGTGGGGGTGCCAAGGGGGCTGGGAACACCACTGCTTCTCAGCATCATTCGACATGGATCCTTGAACATCTTTTAGATTCTAACTTGAGGATGGAATTTTCTCTAGCTCTCAGCTTTAGGAAAGCCAATCTTGTTCTTCCTCTAATTAGTTTCTGATTCTATTTCTTTGCATGCATCATTTTAGTACTTCTCTTCGTTTCATCTTGCTGTATACTTTGGAAATCTCTGTTAAGTTCCATGATTACTTCTCTTTCTCGTCTGGCTTTAGCTTCTCTGAGCAATTTTCAGAATTTCTTCGGTCATCCATTTTTGTCGTTTTTGTTTTTTCACCTTTTGCAGAGGCTTTTCAGTTTCTTCAAGCACAACCTTCTTGATCTCATCCCATAACTCTTCTGGTGCTCTGTCATTTATATCCAAAGCAACACATCAATTTTGCAGGCTAGTGGTATATTTTCAGAATCATATTTTGCTACATTCATGAGTGACTTGCTTTTTTTCAACTTTAGCTTGAGTTTACATTCTAGTAGCTGGTGATCTGTACCAAAGTTAGCTCCATGTTTCGTCTTTGTTGACATTATTGAACTTTCCCATCATTAATTTCCACAGACGTAGTCAATTTGATTTTTGTACAATCCACTGGATGAAGTCCATGTGTACAGTTGCCGCTTGTGTTGCTGGAAGAAGGTGTTTGAGATGAATGTTGGTCTTGCAAAATTCTGTTAGTCTTTTGCCAAGTCCATATTTTCCAATCACTTTACTTCTTCTTTGTTCCCACCTTTAGTTTTCCAGTCGCCCATGATTATCCTGTTCTGTTCATTTCAGCTTGAATTGGTTCACAGAACTGATCAGCCTCTTCCGCTTCTGCAGCTGTTGTTGGGGCATATACTTGAATTATAGTTGTGTTGATAGGCATTCCTCATAGATGAATAGTAATTAAGCATTCACTGATTGCATTGCATTTCATTACAGTTCTTGCAAGTCTCTTCTTAATTTTAATTGCAACACCATTTCTTCTTCGTCTTTCAGTTCTGGCACAGTATACCATGTGATCATTAGATGCAACGTGCCCGATACCAGTCCATAAAGATCACATTGTACACGCTCCATTTCATTTTTCACCACCTCCAACTTCCCTTGGTTCATGCTTCGTACATTCCATGTCCCAATATGTAAGACATCTTTGCAGCTTCCAACATTCATTTCATGCACAGCAGTCAAATGTTCTGAGGGATTTGTTCCAAGCACATCATAAATGCTGGCTTTACTCTAAAGAGTCTTTCCCAGTGGTCTATTGAGTGCCTTCTGACCTGGGGGGTCTCATCTTCCAGCAGTTTATTGTGATTTGTTTTGTTGTGACTATCCATTGGATTTTCGGGAAAACTACAGGAATAGATGGCCAACCCTTCTTCCATGCAGGTAATGCCAGTGTTGCTGCCATTGTCACAGAAATGTGATCCTTCGCCGCCAACACCTTCCCATACTGTTGTCATCCTGATGGGTGGTTTGTCTTTGTCTGGCACCTCAGCTGAGACCTGTCCATCTTGGGAGACCAGGCCAGTAGTTAAGCTGCCAATAAAGCTCTCAGCATCACTGATGCACATAAGTCCTCGCGGCACGACAAGCCGCAAACCAAGCAAGGGAGGCCAAAATAGCAAGCCTATATGTAGGTGCTTCCGTTTTAGGCACCTATAGTTTGGTGAATTTGAAGGCAAAAATGTAAGCCGCAATTCATTTGAAAATTTAGCTTAGGTGCCTAGGTCAGGCAGTTAGTTTTCTTAAATATGAGCCACTAAGGGATTAAAATCAGCCTTAGTCAGAGGGCCAGTATTCTACAACTGTCCTGTCTAGCTCACAGTCTCTCCGTTTCTTCCCTTACCATCGGATTAGCAGTACCATGGTGTTACATACCTGGCTGCAGCATCTCCAAGAATCAGGGCCCACCAGCCTCAGTGATCCAAGTGCCGAGCAGCAGCAGCGACTCCTCATGTGGCACGTCGGGAGATTTCTAGCCTGCATTCATTAATGGGCCCATCTGAAGGTGCCAGTGAGCAGCAGGGGGCCACAGTCCGATCTTTGCCACCGCCGCTGCTGCTTTTTTTCCCAGAGCTCTGCCCCTGAATCTGTATGGAGCATGACTACAGAGCCTTGTGCCAATTATGGCTGGGAAAGAAGGGAGAGGGAGGTATAACTGTGAGGGCGCAGTTGTGCGCTGCAGCCTGGCAAGAGGCTGAACTCCAGCTCCCAGCTCACCCATACCCTGCTTGTGTGGAGAGAGGTGGGGGATGGGGGGGGGAAGCAGGACTTGGCTGACATGCAAGCTGGCAGGCCAACTGCACTTATGATGAAAGACACCAAACCAATTGCATAGGGGATAGTTTTTTTAAGGGCATTAATTTAGGGCGTTCATGGCTTATCTTTTGAGAGTCATGGTCCCTTCTTTGGATCAAACCAGAATATGAAGGAGAAAGTAAGAACTGCTATCCTGGGTCAGACCAAAGATCCATCAAGCTCAGTATCCTGTTTCCAGCACAATTACCTGGCAGTATCCCAATGAACCCAGTAAATCACAGACAGGGCAACAGTCGTGACCTGGTGGCGGATCATTAGTTTCTAAGTCTGAGGGCAAACATGCAGTGCATTTAAAATCAGGATATTTCTTTATTCATTTTACAAATATTTCCAAATACATTTTAAATAAACTGCTGTCACCGATAGCTAAAACTGATTTATTGAGTTAATATCGACTATCAGCAGTTACAACCCTAAATGAAGACATAGAGATGCAGTTACAACTCCGACCACCTTACCGGACAGAACATACGGACCATTTTGGTCTCTATCAGCCATCATCTACTAAGATACTATTTTAAAAGATAGTTTGTTTATTTGTAAATGGATATAAATGTGTGTGTATTAAGCCCATTCAGTTCTTTAAAAAAATGTGAACTATCACCAAATAAACGATGCACCTACAGTGTAATTTTATAACAGGGGCCTAGGTTAAGGAAGCCAGAATACCTCTTTAAAACCTATTTTATAAAGATATTGCTGTACTCCAGGGGTTTTCAACCCAGTCCTAGGGGAACCCTAGACCAGTCAGGTTTTCAGGATTCCCAGACTGAATATGCATGAGAAAGATTTGCATGTTCTGCCTTCATTGTATGCAAATCTATCTAATGCATATTCATTGTGGGAATCCTGAAAAGCTGACTGGCCTAGGGTTCCCCAAGGACTGGGTTGAAAACCTATACTGTACTCTCTCAAGTCACTTATGAAATACCTCCATAGAGGACAATTTCTAAAAACCATTTATTTGTTCTCCAGGACCAAGCAGGAAGTCAGTCCTCACATATGGGCGACATCGGCGTCGATGGAGCCCTCGTGCGGAGCATTTCCCCAGCTTTCAAAGAAAGCCTTTGGGAATGCAGCACGCATGCGCGGTCCCCTTCCCACCCAAGGGTGCCATCTTGCTCAGTCTTCTTTTTTCCGCGGAGCCCGACGGATGTGTGTCCTAGTCACCCAGTTAAAAGTTGATTTTTCCTTCGAAGATTCGAGTTTTTTTGCCGGTTCGACGCCGGTTCCCCTTCCCGCTTGGGCACGGTAAACCGGTATCAAGCCCGGAGCTGTTTTTCCATTTTTTGTCCTTTGAGACTAGCGTTCGCGCTCTTTTTCTTTTTCACTGGCAGCCCGGTCTTTTGACCTTGCAGGGGCCCTTTTTCCCCCGATGGCTGCCAACGGGTTCAAGAAGTGCGATCGGTGTAAGAAACTGATGTCTCTCACCGACACACACAACTGCTGCCTCCGGTGCCTCGGGCCCGATCATGACCCGATGATCTGTGGCCCGTGTGGCAAAATGTCCTCGAAGGCGTTGAGGAGCCGTCAGCATCAGCGAGAAAGGATCTTCTCTGACTCCGCGTCCGGCTGGGCCCGGACTTCGTCAGAGGCCTCGACGTCTCGGGAGTCCGACCCCGAGCATCGTCGGGGTCCTCTGAGCAGGGGTCTCCCTCACGGGAACACAAAAGGAAGAAGAAACCTGCGAGGGCGGTGTCGGTGGATGCTCTTGGTCCCTCGAGGGCCAGGTCGCATAGCCCCGACCACCGTCCCGGGTCCTCGGAGCCGGAGAGGCCTGCAAAATTGCCTTATGTGGAGCCGGAGTCCCCGAGTCACGTGAGTGCTGTAGTCCTCATGGACTCTCCTCCGGGGGAGCCAATGTTGGCCCCGACACCGTCGGGGGCCGAGTCAGGGGCTGCTGAGTCTCCTGAGCTCGGACTCAGGTTGACGGCCTTGGAGAGCAGTTTGGCTGCCTTCATGGAACAGCAGCGGGTGCTGATCGCCGGTCTGACCGGTGCATCTGCCCTGACCACCCGGACCTTGACGTCCAAGTCGACCCCGGAGGCCGAGCCGATCCTCGAGTCCATGCGGTCTCGAGTCGATCCTCGGCCAAGGTCTCCCTCGGCCTCCCATACAGGGCCGAGGTCGTCAACATCGGTACCCTCGGCGTCGGGGCAGATGGCATCAGTGCCCGCCCGGCCGGAGCCGCTCGATTCCTCCTTGGAGGGGTCGGGTGGGAGACGGAGGACGAGGAGTCCCCAGACACTTTTCGGACCCGGTGCATCCCATCGGACTCACCGGAGTCCGAGCCTCAGAGAAGGTCCCCCCCCAGAGGATACTTGGTTCTCGGACTTCGTGAGGGATATGGCCAAGGCCTTGGCCTTCTCCGCGGATCCCGAGGAGGAGCCTCGAGCCGAGGAGCTCGAGGCCCTCCAGTATGACTCTCCCCTGAAGGAGGCCTTTACTGTACCAGTTCCTCCGATGCTGGAACGGCTGCTGTTCCGCATGTGGGAGGCACCAGCCTCGGCGCCGGTTCTCAGCAAACGGGTCGATTCCATTTATCGAGTCCATAAGAGCCCTGGGTTCCAGAAGGCACAGCTACTGCACCACTCCATGGTTGTGGAATCGGCCATGCATCGTCTGAAGAGTCAGAAGATGCACTCCTTGGTGCCCCCCGGCCGGGAGGCCCGGAACCTGGATGCCCTCGGTAGAAAGTGCTTGCAGGGCTCTATGCTGGCGTGCCGTGTCCAGACTTACCAGCTGTACATGGGCATGTACCTCCGAGACCTGGCAAAGGAGATTGCCGAGTTCTCTGCTGGCCTCTCCGAGGAACCTTTGCAGAGGTTCAAGGCTTTGTCATCAGGGATTCGAGAGTGCTCGAAGTTTATATCTCAAGCAGCCTATGATGGCTTTGAGGCTTCAGCCCGAGTAGCAGCGGCCGGCATCGGTGCATGCCGTCAGGCCTGGCTACAGTCATTGGACCTCGAGCCATGGGTCCAGGACAAGTTGGTCAATGTCCCTTGCTGGGGTGAGAACCTCTTTGGCAAACCCATGGCTGAAAAGGCTGCAGAAATTGAGACTGAGACTCTCACCAGGACAAGGCTGTCCAGAAAGATTTCTGCCCCTTCTCAGAAGAAGAAGGGCTCAGGGAAAAAGTCCCTTTACCCAAGGAAGGCCTCTGCCTACAAATCCTACCCTCAGTTCCAGGCCTCTACAGCTCCCCAACAGGGTCAGCAGGCCAAGGGGCAGGGACATGGGCCCCATAGTCAGAAAACCCCCAAGCCGCCAGCTCCGGCTCCTGCACAGCAGGGAGCGGGGTTTTGACTCCCACTGCATAGCCTCTCCCCCACAGCTGGCTCCACTCAGCACAGGAGGCCGGCTGACACTGTACGCCCACAGATGGTCATCTATAACAGGGGATACCTGGGTACTGAGCGTAGTTCAAAAGGGCTACTTGCTCCACTTCAACCAGTTACCTCCCTCCTGTTTTCCAGGGGAGCCTCCAAGACTCCCTCTGCACAGGAACCTCCTCCTTCAGGAGTTGGCAAGTCTTCTACAGGAGCAGGTGGTGGAACCGGTGCCTCACCACCTGATAGGAAGAGGCTTCTATTCCAGGTACTTTCTGGTACCAAAAAGGACAGGAGGCCTCAGGCCCATCCTAGACTTGCGAAATCTCAACAAGTTCCTGGAGAGGGAAAAGTTCAAGATGCTTATCCTTGGAATACTGCTGCCCTACCTCCAGCAGGGAGATTGGCTATGCTCCTTAGACCTAAAGGATGATTATACTCACATCCTCATTCATCCAGACCACAGACAATATCTCAGATTTGTAGTAGGAGGAAATAACTTTCAGTACAGAGTACTTCCATTTGACCTAACCTCCGCACCCAGGGTTTTCACCAAATGCCTGGCGGTGGTGGCAGCCTATCTCAGAAACCAGGGTATCTTTGTCTTTCCATACCTGGATGACTGGCTCATCAGGGGTCAGTCTCCACAGGAGGCCAGACAAGCCACTCTTCGCACTGTCTCTCTTCTCCAGCACCTGGGCTTCGTCATAAACTTCGCAAAGTCCACTTTTCTCCCCTCACAGGACATAGAGTTCATAGGGACAAGGTCGAATACCTTACAAGCAATGGCTTATTTGCCCAGGAACAGGGCTCACAGACTGATGGCTCTGGCCCAGCAGTTTCGCAGTGGATCTCTGGTCTCTGCCAGACATTTCCTGAGGCTTTTGGGCCACATGGCATCCACGGTCCATGTAACTCCAAATGCTTGTCTGCATATGCGGTCTGCCGAATGGTGCCTCAGAGCTCAGTGGGTACAGGAGACTTAAGAGACAGAGTAAGAGTGTCCAAACTACTAGCGGCCTCCCTGCAGTGGTGGCTGCATCTCCCAAACCTGATCAAAGGGGTGCCTTTCTAGGCACCACCACACACACAGGTGCTGATGACCGATGCTTCTCTTCAAGGTTGGGGTGCACATTGCCAGGGGGCATGCACTCATGGCCTCTGTTCCCCTTGGGAGGCCACACAGCAGATCAATCTGTTGGAGTTGCGAGCTATTCGATTAGCTCTGCAAACTTTCTCTCATGTCCTCTCTCACCAGTCTGTCTTGATTCAGACAGACAACCAAGTAGCAATGTTCTATGTGAACAGACAAGGGGGCACAGGGTCCAGGCTTCTGTGTCAGGAAGCACAGGCCCTGTGCGCCTTTGCATTCAAATAAGGCATGTTTCTCAAGGCAGTTTATCTACCTGGCCAAGAGAATTACCTGGCAGACAGGTTGAGCAGGATTCTACAGCCTCACGAATGGCATTTGAATACCCTAGTGGTCCAGCAGATCTTCCTAAAATGGGGTCTTCCAACCATCGATCTCTTTGCCAGTCCACTGAACCATCAGCTGCCCAGGTTCTGTTGCAGACAACCGCATCCTCTGCGAATAGCAGCAGATGCCTTCCTAATCTCTTGGTCTACGGGCCTGCTGTATGCGTTTCCTCCAACGCTTCTAGTGGCCCGAACCCTATTCAAGGTTCTTCGGGACAGGGCCTCGCTGATCCTGGTAGCCCCCAGATGGCCGAGGCAACCGTGGTTTCCACTCCTTCTGCAATTGGCGGTGGACACCACTCCCTCTAGGGGTGCAACCCGATCTCCTCTCTCAGGATCAGGGATCTCTCCTGCACCCCAACCTCCAGTCCCTCCATTTGATGGCCTGGCTGCTGAAAGGGTAGTTCTAGCCCTCTTACTTCTACCTAGGGAAGTAGAGGAGGTGGTTTTGGCCTCTAGGAGACAATCCACCCGGAAATCTTATGCCCTCAAGTGGCGTAGGTTCTCCACCTGGTGTGCTCAGCTTCAAGAGGATCCGTTTTCATGCCTGATACCAGTGGTGCTGCAGTATCTGCTTCACCTATCGGACCTAGGCCTTAAATCCAACTCTGTTCGGGTCCACCTTAGTGCTCTGTCAGTGCACCACTCACCAGAGGAGGGCCAGTCTCTGTCAGTCCACCCCTTAGTGGCCCGTTTCCTCAGAGGCTTGCTTTTGCTCAAGCCTCTGATTCGTCCACCAGCCCCTGAGTGGGATTTGAATGTGGTCTTGCAACAACTTACTTGCCCACCGTTTGAGCCAATGGCTACCTGTCATTTACGCTTCCTTTCCTGGAAGGCGCTGTTCTTGGTAGCTCTTACCTCGGCCAGGCGTGTGAGTGAACTACAAGCTCTGGTTTCTGATAGACCGTACAGACATAAGAACAGGGTGGTCTTACAGACTCATCCTAAGTTCCTTCCAAAAGTTGTCTCCTACTTCCACCTCAATCAAGAGGTGGTTCTTCCGACCTTTTTTCCCAGACTGCATGCCAGACGGGCCGAAATGGTCTTGCATACCCTGGATTGTAGGAGGGCGTTGTCTTTCTACCTTGACTGTACACAGGGGCATTGAAGGGCTGTCCAGCTCTTCGTCTCTTTTGACCCTAATAGGCTGGGGTTACCTGTCTCCAAGCGTACCCTGTCCATTTGGGTAGCAGACTGTATCGCCTGAGCATACAGGGCAGCCGGTCTCTCCTTGCAGGGTCGAGTCACGGCCCACTGTGTCAGGGCGAAGGCTGCGTCAGTAGCTCATCTCCGCTCTGTTCCATTGGCAGACATCTGCCGGGCCACTACTTGGTCTTCAAGCCAGACCTTTGCAGCCCATTACTGCCTCGAGAGGGAGTCCCGCAGGGACAGTGCTTTCGGACAGGCAGTGCTCCGTAATCTCTTTGAGGTTTAGGCAACTCCTACCCTCCGGCCCTTGTGTTGAGCTACTGTTCGGGGGCGTTCTCAAAGAAGATTCTTATCTCGCATGCTGAGGCTCTAGAGGGAGCTTATTTTTCAGCTTTGGGTTCTTGGTAGCCTAGAGCTGGGGAGTCCCATATGTGAGGACTGACTTCCTGCTTGGTCCTGGAGAAAGCGTAGTTACTCACCTGTAACAGGTGTTCTCCAGGAGCAGCAGGAATCAGTCCTCACGACCCTCCCTCCTCCCCTTGGAGTTGCAGTCATATTTCATTTTATTTTTTGCTGTCTTTTAGCTATGTCATCAGACTGAGCAAGATGGCACCCTTGGGCGGGAAGGGGACCGCACATGCGTGCTGCATTCCCAAAGGCTTTCTTTGAAAGCTGGGGAAATGCTCCGCACAAGGGCTCCGTCGATGCCGACGTCACCCATATGTGAGGACTGATTCCTGCTGCTCCTGGAGAACACCTGTTACAGGTGAGTAACTACGCTAAAACTGCCCACCCCCCTCGGGGTAAAAGTGTGTCTGTCAGGACCTAGTGTTTTGCTTTGACTGCTGCTGCTCTTTGCCGCCCCCTAGAGGCTGCAGCATCTGTTCAACCAAATGCTCCTACAGACATACAGGACATTGCCCCAAACTACTTTTTCAGTATTTTACCTATAGTTTCAATATGTAAATTTGGTAAAACGGCTTTCATATTTTCCAAATGTTGTGACAAAGTGAATTATTTACATTTCAAAAGAAACAGCAAGCTACTCTGCTACTACTTGTCTTCCATTTTCCAAATCAAATGTTAATCGTCTGTGCCTCTGCCTTTGGCATGTAACCCAGACAGTGGAAAACACTGAAGCAGAAAGAAAGAAGTAAAGTGAGAGATGGTGGAAAAGACTAAGAGTAAAGAAATGAATTTAGAGAAATACTGGGAGAAGAAAGCAATAAGAAAATGTGATAGAGTGAGCTGCCCTAAAGACAAAGAGGTAGAAGGGGGTAGGAGAGTAGACGAAGAGAAGAGGGCAGAGTCGATCAATATGGCATGCAGCAGAAGAGAGCATAGAGTAGACTGAAGTACAGTAGAGGACACAAAGAGAAGGCGATACAATAGGCCAATGTAACATACCATAAGAAAATGGTCAGAGTAGAGGACAAAACTTGAGTTACTCATTTGAACTTCCCTCAGTTATCTCCACCTTTACCAAGTTCCTGAAATATCTGCCAACTCAATGACATCTATTCTGTATCTTCCCCAGTCCATAAAATGTCCCACTCATTCTCTTTCTTTGCTCCCATTGCCAACTCCAGAGGTACCTCCTCCTCACCTGCATTGCCAGGCCTGTGCTGTAGATATTCCCAATCATTCCACTGGCCTTTTTCTCCATTAGGATCTTCTTTGTCAGGTGGAACAGAGAGAGCCTCACCTTCTCTCTGTCTGCCCTGCTCAGGTCTTTTCTGTCTTTCACACATATCAGACCTAAAACCACGACTGAGGCTGTATCTGCAAGAGACAAGCACAGCGCAAACATTGGACTCCAGATCTAACAGAATTCTACTCTCAGGTTTTCAGTACGATATCTTTGAAAATACCCACATTTGAAGGGAAGAAATCACAAACAAGACCTCCAGAAGCCACTAGAAAACACTCAGACACCACGTCAAGTGGCACAGAAATCCAGTTCATAATTTCACCCAGGACCTGCATTCATAATCCATTCCATGGACCACAGAAATCCAGTTCAGGTTTTCTACTGCCCTTGGGGGTTTTATCTACAATTCATTCAAAGGGACTAGATAAGTCTGACCCTAACTCATAAGGCTTAACACACTGGGACACCAGCATCCTTTTCCTCGCATCACTTTACATACATCCACACATGGTCTTTGTTCAGTCCATGGAAATTGTTTACATAATCCTTCCCCCTCTAGAGCTAAACTTGAATCCACCCGCCAGTCTGTATTCTTTTTCAGAAGCCCCGCCCTGTGGAATGCCCTATTTCCACATCTCCATCTTGAACTATCTTATAAGGCGTTCAAGGCTGGCTTAAAAACGTAGGGGTCGATATTCAAAAGGGTTTACATGGTTTGCAGGACCGCCAAACCACATAAACTCCATTCTGAATTTCCCCACAGACTGCCCTAGAAACATGTGGTTGGTTTCAAGGCGGCCCATGGGGGGAGCTGGGACGGTCCAGGAGCCTAAATGGTTAGCCATGATATTCAAGCAGTAGCCGGATTGGTAAATAGCATAAAGTCCTATCTGTTAGCGGCTGAATATCACCGTTAACTGGATAGCAAGACTGATTACTGGCAAAACCAGTTTTTCAGTGCTGGATGTCAGATAGGCTTCAGTGTTGAATATCTGCTTTCATTTTTGGCCGCGGTGATCAGGCACTTCAGCGGTGCTGACCGCCGGGGTCGTAGATCCCTGGGCTGGGGGTTCGCAGCTAATGCATATGGAACATCGCCCCCTCTTCCTCTCATTTACTCTTCCTTTCCTATTTTAAGACCTGGAGTTCTTTTCCTTTTAACTCCAATTTTATTGTAAACCACTTTCTATTGCAAAAAGCAGCTTATTAAATATTAATAAACCACATTGCTGCTTCTTGTCCCAACAGCTACAAGCGTCTCAGAACTTTCAGGAACCTTGCTCACCGACAGAAAACTGGGAGCCGTAGCTATACTTCATGCATTTTTGAGAAGAAACGAAGATTGGCGATGCATCAACGCTGACATTCTGTAGACACAGCGTTAAGACGTCCAGACCCAACTGGTAGTAGTTAGTGATTGGAAAATTGTGATTTTCTGATGGATAAAACAGGAAGAAGGACATTAGTACAACCAGCTGGATAGTTTGTAGACTAATTAGAAAAGCAAAACAAAACCACGGTGTGCAAAAGCTGCTAACTACCAACCTCAGTTCATTGTCATGCGACATCGCTGTATCTATCCTTTCCTTTTATGCTGCTAAACGTGGCACTCGAGGGCAAATCTTAGACAGAACATGGAAAGACCACCAGGGGGGAAGGGAAAATTCCCGCTATATTTTAAAAGAGGCCCTGCCAAACCTAGAACCTCTTGTAAAATACATGCAAGGACTGCAGCTTGATGTTCCCCCACGTCCATCGGGAGCAGAGATTTTATAAAGCTGCACATAGGAGAAAAACATGCAGCTTTTCCCCACATGTGTATCAGTGAACATAAGCACATAAGATATGTCATACTGTGTCAGACCAAGGGTCCATCAAGCCCAGTATCCTCTTTTAACAGTGGCCAATCCCAGTCACAAGTACTTGTCAGGTTCCCAAACAGTACACGGATTTCATGTTGCTTATCTAAGAGGTAAGCAATGGATTTCCCGTCTTATTTAATAATGATTTATGGACTTTTACTCCAGAAACGTGTCCAAACATTTTTTTTAAACACGCTACACTAATAGCTTTTATTACATGTTCTGGTAACGAATTCCAGAGTTTGATTAGACATTGAGTGAAGAAATATTTTATATATAGACCTCTATCATATCTCCCTCAGCCATCTCTTTTCCAAGCTGAAGAGCCCTAATCTTTTAAACTCTTCCTTGTAGGTGTATCCTTCCATCCCCTTTACCATTTTTGTCACGCTTCTCTGTGTCTTTTCTAATAACGCTATATCCTTTTTAAGATACGATGACCAAAATTGCACACAATATTCAAGGTGCGGTCGCACCATAGAGCGATACAGGGACATTAGAATATCCTTTGTTTTATTCTCCATTCCTTTCGTTATAATTCGCAGCATTCAAAGTATTATCCACAATGACACCTTAATCTTTTTCTTGGCTGGTGATTCCTAATGTGGAACCTTGCATCGTGTAACTATAGTTTGGGTTGCTCTTCCCTAAGGGGGTCATTCCATGAAGAGCAGCCTCACTATTCACCCTCCTGCCGGCCCTGGCAAGAGCCAACCCGTATGAACATTTGTACAGGGAGGCTTAGACGGGGCAAGAGGGGGGCATTCTGGAGGCAGAGCAAGGGTGGGGGCATGGGCAGTCCATGATCCCAGACATACAGGGCCGATTCTGAGGTCGGTCCTGTACGTCCGGGGCTGTGAAGTTACACAGGGTCTTATTCCAGTGCAGACGTGGAATAAGCCCCCCTGGATGTCGGGGGATCAAGCTGCTGGGCCAGGGACAAAATGTGCAGGAAATTCCCTGCAGCCGGACGCTGACCATAGGAGGGCAGATTGAGGGTCCGGCTGAGGAGAATAAAGAAAATCAGCAGCGGTCAGCATTCACGGCTCCTAAACGGAGCCACAGTGCTATAGTGATGGGACGCCATGGCACTACGGCTCCATTCAGGAACCTGACTAAGGTAGCCGGGGATCTGCTGGGCATGCAGGCCAATCAGAATCGGGGCCTGGCCTGCATGTTCAGGCCTTAGACCCGATTATGATCCCACGGTCACGTCTAGTCCCCGTGGGATCAGAACTGGGTCTACCTCTGAGCCTGTACGTCCACATTGGAATGTGACTTTAAGTGCATAACTTTGTACTTGTCCACATTAAATGTCATCTGCCATTTGGACTAGGGTTGCCAACTTTTTCACCAAGAAAACCCCGACACCTGTGGCTCGCCATGCTCCACCCATTCTCCGCCCCTAGTCCCACCCCTGCCCCGCCCCCAGCCCCAACCATGCTGCACCCCAGCCCCACCCACAAAAATTACCAAGGATAAGTGTAGGCTAACTCCCTCGGTCACATAATAATTAAACTGGGAACCCCAAAAGTCAAACATGAAATGTACAACACTGGAGAAATAAAACTATAAAGTAATTTCCTCTTGCACTAAACAAAAACGCAAAGATGTTAGCAATACACACTTCCCAGACCAGACATATTCCAGTTAAATTCAAAATAAAAAGTATTTTTCTACCTTGTTTGGGCGTTTTATTTTTCAGTTGCAATTGCTCCAGTCACTTTCTTCTGGTTTCTTCGTGTCTTCTGTAAGCTATCCATTTGTCCTTTCTTCTCTTTTAGATTTTTTCCATTCTCTCTCTATATCTGCTTTAACATACTGATCGTTTCCCTTTTGCTCTTTCCCCTATTTATTTCCTTATTCCTTTATCATCCACTCAAAATTCACCCTTCCATTCTCAATCTCCTCTTACTCTCCCAATACCCGGCCCATCGTACACTTTTCTTCCACACAAAATATCTTTTCCCCTCTCCATTCTCATTCCACATCCCTTCTAGTCCTCCCCCAAAATCAGCTCCCTTATAGTTCTAGACCCACCCAGCATCCGCTGCCTTCTAGTCCCATTCTCCCATGCCCCACATCAGCCCATTTCCAGTCCTATTCTAGCCCATCACCCATTTGCAGTCCAAGCTCCCCACATATGCTCTTTTCCAGTTCCAGTCCAGCCCCCATCAGATAATTTCCACTCCAAGCTCCCCCGTCAGCCAATTTCCAATCCTAGCCCCCTCGTCAGCCCACTTCCAGTCCTATTCCAGCCCCCATCAACCCATTTCCAGTCTTATTTCAGCTCTTCATCAGCCCATTTCCAGTGCTAGCCCCCCCACCATCACAGCCCATTTGCAGTCCTAGCCCCCCTCCCCCCATCAAAGCCCATTTCCAGCAAGTTCCCCCACCATAGTCCATTTCCAGTCCATGTTTATGTATATGGTCTTCGCTCCAGACTTCTCTCCTTTCACCTTGCTGCTGCTTATGCCTGGAACAATCCACCCGAGTCTGTACGTCAGGCGCCTTCTCTGACCCTTTTCAAATCCAGGCTGAAAACCCACCTCTTCACTGCCGCTTTCGGATCTTGACTCACCTGATCTCCTTTGTGTTTCCTTACCATTCCCCTTAACTGTATCCCATGTCCACAGCTACTGTGTTGTCTACTGTATCTTGACTAGATTGTAAGCTCGGATGAGCAGGGACCGTCTTTTAGAGGTGTCTGTGCAGCGCTGTGTACATCTTGTAGCGCTATACAAATGTTCAATAATAGTAGTAGTAGAAGGTCCCACAAACGTCCATATCGGGCACATTCTGGCTTAGATGTCCCAGATTACACTTGGACGCCCTTTGTAAAACATGCCTTACTGTCTCCATTTGTGAATACAAGATACAGCATCGCCCCCTTCCCTTCCCTTCCCAAGTGATATTCAGATATTCTTAAAATTTCCTTATAGCCTTTCCCCAGTCTGAATAACTTTATTCCGGAGCTCTTTTGGCAACTCCAAGTTCGGCATGTTTAGAATTGTGGTTCAGATTCATTTCATACAATAGAACAGCTTGATTCTTCATCCCAGAGTATTAGAATCAGCTCCATACTGTGACTGGAAAAAGGCAGGCTCTGTTTAACTAACTGTGGGCCTTGTTAAGGTAGTTTTTGGAAAAAGAGTTAACCTGGGTTTCCTATGATAAAAGGTGTGAAGACTTATGCAATAAAGACTTCAGGTTTTTTATTCCTAATTACTTGAATATTTCTATTATTATGTTTCTTACTGTATGATGCATAGATCATTGAATAAATGTCACTTACAGCATACAGTATCTTAGGTTCACTGAAATTAAGCCCTCAAAACAATTTTTTGTCAGTTTCCTTATTGAAGATATTACAGGTATATAAGAGCTGAATCTGAGCACTAGGATGAAATGAAACAGGGAATTTGTAGACTTTCATAAGATAAGCGGTTCAAAACATCTGTGGTCTCGGAAAGATTTATGAGTCCCTTTGACTGAACGTGGAATGGAATGAACTGCGCGGTTTCTGACCATCTGAAGCAAAAATATTAACCACATGGATGAAGTCTGATGTGCCATGAGATATTGCTTCATGGCTAGAAAGTTTTTAAATGTGTTTAATAAAGTAAAAAGAACTGAGCGATTGCTGGCTAATGTCAAGTTAGTATCTTCAGGAAGGAAGGTCCAACAAAAAATTGTTTTGAGGGCATCATTTCAGTGAATCTAAGATATTGTATGCTGTAAGTGATATTTATTTGCTGAAAGATCCTTGAAGAATAGATCGGTGAAACAAACCCCTACATTGATGTATTTTGAGTTTTATTTTTTAGACTGCAAAATGTGAAAAATACAAGGATTTGAAGATTTTTGCAAGGTCATCTCATCTTTTTTAAATTATCCAATGCAGACACAAATATGGGGTCAGGTTAACTAAAGACTGTTATATTTGTGAAATACAATGCCTGAAGCAGAAATGTGGAGCATATATATATATATTTTTTTTTTCTACCATCAAGTCAGTGCTGATTCAGCTGCCTCTGAGTTTTCTTGGCAATGTATCATTGGAAGTAGATTGCCAGCCTTTTCTTCTTAGGCATTAGAGGGTAAAGTGACTTGCCCATGTTCACAAGGAGTGCCAGTGGGAATTGAACCCTTGATCATCTGGTTACTAAGCAGGCTCCTCTAACTACTAGGCTACTCCTGTACTCCATAGGGCATATTAACTTTTAGAAAGCCCTCTTCTAAGCCCTTGACACCATTTCTATGCTCCTACAAACTCTCATCTCCTTTCATCCCCGCAGCTTGGCTCTGGAATATTTTAATGAGCTGGTTTGGTGACCATATCAGGGACAAAGGCAACGATGTAGACCAGGGTCCAGTATGCACTGGTAAAAAATAAAGCTGGACGGTGCATACAAGTCTTACACAAAAGAGAGAGCATGGGGCAAAGATTTAGGAGGGTGCAGCAAGACAGTAACACAAAGAATCTGAAAGGAAAAGATAGACAACCAGGGAGAGTAGGATACAGAGCAAAAGGAGGACAGGGATGGTTTTAGAAGTAAATGTAAATAGTCTCCTAAGAAAGAAGGGGAGAGAGAAAGAAGGAGAAGATTCCCGGAGAAACAAATTCCAGGCTCACTTTAATTTGCCAACCAAGTGCCATGACTTGCACAGGGCTCAATACACCTGAGAGATCCCCCAGGAATGAAGCTGTGGACAGTCCTCTAGGACTCTACAGCTGGAGAACCACCTTTCATGGCTGGGTTATTACTAGGGTTGCCAACTGGCTCCAGATGCGCCCGACACACTTGATCCAGTCCTAGGTTTACTCCACTGCATGCAGGGTCATGTAGTTCTAATTTTTCCATTGCACCCTATAATAAAAGCAAGACTACATGTCCCTGCATGCAATGGGGTAAACCCAGGACTGGATCAAGCCTGTCGGGCGCATCTGGAGCCAGTTGGCAACCCTAGTTATTACTGTCTGGGCAGAGGTAAGCCCTAAAACACTGTATAAGGGCTATCAAATAGCAAAGTGGAATTACAAAATATTTGCACTTGATATTTCTTAAAGAGATACTACCCCAAAGAACCCCTAAACCAAAATAAATTTGGTGTCCATTATCCTATCTCTGTAGTCAATCATTGTAGTTGCATATGGAAGAAAGAAATTTCAGCAAGATCAAAGGGACAGGGAGTCACACCAGGGCTCGGGAGAGTCCACACATGCCTGGGACTCCTTTCTCCTAGGACAAGCAGGATGTGTCAGCCACACCTGGTGACGTCATCCGATGGCGCCGTGACGGAAGTGCTCTCTAGCTCAGAAGCTTCTGAGCATGTGTGAGGTGCCCCCACCTCCCCGGCCCGCCCCTAGCCGGCCAGTTTTTTTCCTTCCGCCTTCGCCTCAAGACGGATTTCTAAGCTCTCCTATACAAAATTTAATCACCATGCCCAAACCGGGATTTAAAAAGTGTCTACACTGCAGCAGAAAAATGAACATCACGGACACTCACCAGCACTGCATCAAATGCCTGGGGACTTCTCACGAGGTGGAAAACTGTGTCAGCTGCGCTCGGATGTCCCCCAGGGCGAGAAAGCATCGGGAACACTCCCTGAAGGACTTGCTGTCCTCCTCTGCAGCCTCGCGTAAGTCTCCTGCATTCCGGACACCCAGATCTGAACTGCCAAGATCCACGGAGCTTCC
The DNA here is from genome assembly GCA_033557465.1 of Ichthyophis bannanicus. Classification (NCBI taxonomy): domain Eukaryota; kingdom Metazoa; phylum Chordata; class Amphibia; order Gymnophiona; family Ichthyophiidae; genus Ichthyophis; species Ichthyophis bannanicus. The sequence continues at coordinate 40,001,033 of CM066043.1, forward strand.
CAGATCAAGCGAGCATCCTAGAGCAGAGGCAGGGAACGCGCCATCCAAACCAGCCAGTTCCACTCACCGGGGACACAGCGCTTCTTCCCCCACTGAGCAGTCCGCTCCCGAAGAGGCCTCTACCTCCAGGGTAAGCCCCGCCGTTGATATCAGCGCCCCGGGCTGTTCCTCCTGGCCATGTGGTCCTCCTGCAGCCTTCCAAAATGGCGCCGCCCTCGTGGCCCCTCCTGGCTCCTCCCCCAGACACGCCTACTCCCCCCTGATTGGCCGGAGCAGATCCTGTCCTTCCTCGGCCGGCCCTCCCCCCGGTCCAGCACATCTACTCTCCAGGCAGATCGGAGCGGCGCGGAGGAGAAAGACCGCGCCGAGTCGGAGCATCAGCGCAGGGCGGAAGAGCACGGCATGGTGGGAAGAGACCGCACCAAGTCGGCGCATCAGCGTGGCGTGGAAGAGCGCGGCGCAGTGGAGAGAGACCACGCCAAGTCGGAGCATCAGCGCGGGAGCCGGAAGCACTGCGCAGACAACGGGGATGACCGCGCTACAGCGCAGCACCGACGGGGGAGCCACGAACACCGCTCCCCCAGCAGGGAATCACCCAAACAGCACGAAAAGGGACAGAAGAGAACAGGCAAGCACCGGAGACACAGGGACAGTCGGTCTCCATCGGGTGCAAGTAATTCCCGCAGTGTGTCACCCCCCAGCCGCAAGAGGAGCAGGAGATCCAACTCTGGCTACAGCAAAAGCCGCAGAAGCAGCCGGTCCACAGATTCCACCTCCTCTGCCATTCTGCACCTGCTCTCTCACCTTGTCGAGCAGACAGCTCCCCCACGGCTGGAACAGGAGTGGGTAGCGCCAACGAACCTTTCTCCGGCGGCCCGGCCTTGCTTGGAGCAGTCTCCCTCCCCGCAATCTCCGAGCAGGTCGCCTTCCAGAGTGCGGTCGCCTTCCCCAGCACCTTCTAGAGTTCAGACTCCTTCCTTGGTGCAGCTGGACTCTGGGGGGAGCGACGCGGAGGAGTTGAGGCCAGGTTCCGACACCTCCAAGAAACCAGCTGATGAGCTGGAAGACCCACCGGCACCGGTACCTGAAGACCTAACATACCCCAAATTTCTCAGGAAGGTGGTGTCCAAGCTGGGGCTGACAATGGAGGAGGAGTCAGACGAGAAGGAACCGGAGATCATGAAATACCTCAACGGCCCTAGACCAGCCATGGCCCTGCCCCTCCACCGCAAATTGAAGGATAAACAGCTCACTCTCTGGCAGGCCCCAGCATCCGGCCAAGCATGCTCCAGACGCCTGGACAGCAAATACATCATCCACATGGCACCTTGATTCAACAAACCTCAGCTACCCCACCAGTCAATCGTGGTGTCGTCTGCACTTAAAAGATCTAAGTCTGCGCGTGCCCAAGCCAACCACCCACCGGGACGGGACACAAAGCGTCTGGACGACGTGGGGAGGAAGGTGTTTCAAGGGGCCATGCTCAATGCCAAGATAGCAGCACATCAATTTCAGCATGTCCTATTCCAGGACGCCCTCTTTGCTGACCTCAAAAGCCAACTGCATAATCTTCCCAAGGACTCACGTGCGTCTACCTCGACCACCATGCAGGAACTGGCCGAATGCAGCAAGCACATGATGAGTACAGCCTTTGATGCCTTTGATACGGCCGTCCGGACAGCGGGCACGGCCATCTCGGCCCATCGCTGGGCATGGCTTCATGCTTCGGGACTCTCGGACAATACCCATGACCGTATTGCGAATGCACCCTGCTTGGGCGACTCCCTATTTGGGGACAAAGTTGCGGATACCGTGAAAGGTCTAAAAGAGGACTGCACCACTCTAAAGACACTGGCAGTGGACGGACTTGAACATCCCTCCTGGTCACAGAAAGGGAGCTACTTCCGCAAGCCATTTTCCTCTTCAAAGCAATATTATGGCTCCAACTGGCAGTGGCAGACGCCAAAATTTAAGCAGAACTATCACAAGTCGTCCTTTCAGAGGCAGCAGCTGCGACAGCACAAACAGAAACAGTCAAACCCTCCACATTCCGGTAAAGACACCTCTTCCTTCTGACTGCCCGACCTGGCTGGGCCCTGTGCTGGACTCAACGACGGCCCCCCCCGGTGGGGGGTCGCCTGTCCCATTTCCTCTCGGACTGGCGGGAAATTACCACAGACAAGTGGGTCATTCAGATAGTCCAGTCGGGCTATCGTTTGCATTTCTCCTCCACCCCATGGCAGCACAAGCAGCCCACCAGCCAGCCTCCAATACATCTACAAAAACCACTTTCAGACCTTCTACAGCAACTTCTCCTGTCCCGGACGATAGAGCGGGTGCCCCCGGGCGAAATCAACACTGGCTTCTACTCCCGGTACTTCCTTATTCCCAAGAAGTCAGGGGGCCTCCGCTCCATCCTGGACCTCCGAAAGCTGAACAACTGCACCGCAAAGGAGAAATTCAGAATGTATTCGCTCAACTCCATCCTTCCCCTCATCAGAGCGGGGGACTGGGTGGTTACGCTGGACTTGCAGGATGCTTACTCCCACATCCCAGTCCACGCTTCCCACAGGAACTTCCTGAGATTCATAGCACTGGGGTGCCATTACCAGTATCGAGTCCTGCCATTTGGCCTCTCCCCAGCACCCAGAGTCTTCACGAAGTGCGTGGCAGTGGCCGCAGCACACCTATGCAAACAAGGCGTCACCATCTTTCCCTACCTGGACGACTGGCTCCTGTCGGCGAACTCTGCCCCCGAGCTCAGGAGAGCGGTGCACCAGACTACATCACTACTAGTCAAACTGGGCTTCCTTCTCAACAAAGACAAGTCCCGGTTGGAACCGGTGCAGCGTACAGAATTCATCGGGGCGATAATCGACACCAATGCCTGCAAGGCCTTCCTGCCCAAGATCTGGATCAGAGCAATCATTCGACTGGCCAAGAAAGTGGCTGCGGCTCAACTGACCTCGGCCCACGAGATACTGCGTCTGCTAAGCCACATGGCTGCAACAACATCGGTCCTCCCATTGGCGAGGCTCCATATGTGCACTCTTCAGTGGCACCTGCGGACTCATTGGAAACAACTCTCCCAACCACTCAGCACCCGCATACCGATCAATGCCAAGGTTGTTCAGAGCCTGCTTTGGTGGGCAGAACCAGCCAACCTCTCAGTGGGCAAGAATCTGCAACCCCACATTCATCAACTTGTTCTCACCACGGATGCCTCCTCCAAGGGATGGGGGGCTCATCTAATGCATCTCAACACGCAAGGAGCCTGGACCAAAGCGGAGCAAGCACTCCACATCAATGTTCTGGAACTCCGGACTGTCAAATATGCCCTCCAGACCTTCATGCCTTACCTGGCAGGGAAAGCGGTCTTGGTGCAGACAGACAACCAGGTGACCATGTTCTATATAAACAAGCAAGGGGGCACGGGTTCCCGTTCACTATGCCGGGAGGCCCTCGAGACATGGGCCCTAGGGATAGCCAACGACTGCGTCCTGTAGGCGACCTACCTTCCCGGGGATCAGAACACCTTAGCAGACAGACTCAGCAGACAACTCCAACCGCACGAGTGGATGCTCCACATGGAGGTGGCAGACAACCTCTTCCGGCACTGGGGAGCTCCCCAGATCGACCTCTTCGCAACAGAAGCGAACGCCAGATGCCCCTTGTTCTGCTCCAAGCACCCGTCGCAACAGAGAGTGGCTGCGGATGCGTTTGCCATCCCGTGGGGGACTTGGGAGTTGGCATACGCTTTCCCCCCAACACCTCTCGTGACAGCCACGATACAACGCATCATCGAGGAGAAAGCACACGTTATTCTGATCGCCCCCTATTGGCCATGACAGATGTGGTTCTCCCTGCTGCTGCAGCTCGCTCAAGAACCTCCAATTCGGCTACCACTAAGACCAGACCTGTTAACCCAGAACGGTGGCAGAACCTGGCACCCCAACCTCCAGACGCTAGCCTTGACAGCCTGGAGGCTGAAAGGATAACCTTCAACGACTCGCATCTATCCTCGGAGGTGCAGCAGATTGTTCTGGCCTCCCGGAGACCGTCAACCAGAAAGGCATACGGCCTCAAGGTGGAAACGTTTCAGTATTTGGTGCGAGGACCAAGGAGTCCGGCCAGCCTCTTGCCCGGTACCCACTATCCTGCAGTACCTCTCCTCCCTCTTCAGCTTAGGCCTGAAACCGCAATCCATCAAGGTACATCTTGCGGCCATTGCCTCTCTGCACGAACGCCCAGAAGACCCAACTCCTGGCTCCATAGCCACCCTTCCCATTGTGACGCGCTTCATGAGAGGGCTCCGAAATTTGCAACCCCCGGTACAGAAACCGGTACCTTCGTGGGACCTTAACATCGTCCTGCAACAGCTCATGCAAGAGCCGTTCGAACCGCTGTCCACAGCTGCCGGAAAATATCTTTCCTGGAAGACTCTGTTCCTCATCGCCATCACCTCAGCTCAGAGGGTTAGCAAGTTGCAGGCCCTAGTGGCACACCCGCCATACACGAAACTCTACCACAACCGGGCGTCCCTCAGGACCCACCCCAAGTTTGTGCCAAAGGTCTCCTCCGCTTTTCACATCAATCAGTCAGTGGAGCTGCCAATCTTCTTCCCAGCTTCGCACTCATCCCCGGAGGAGCAACGACTCCACTCCCTAGATTGCGTACACGCCCTGCGCATCTACATCAACAGGACGTCCGCCACTCGATGGGGGACCCAGCTCTTTGTCTCCTTTGACCCGAACAAACCAGGGAGACCTGTCACCAAGTGCACACTCTCCCACTGGATCTCAGACTGCGTCGCTTATTGCCTACAGAAGGCGGGTGCACTCCCGGCGAACAGGGCGACTGTGCACCAGCTCCGCGCCCTAGCCGCTTCTCTGGCCTGCGCAAAGGAAATTCCGGTGAGCGAGATTTGCAGAGCCGCCACCTGGTCCTCTCAGTTAACCTTTCAGAAACACTACTGCCTGGACAGCTCCTTTGGCCGAGCAGTCCTATCGGCGGCTACGGCATCCTTGAGTGGGAGCCCAACGGAACCAGCCCAAGACTGAGCTGGGGACTATACACCGGACTCTTGCTGCTATTTCCAGTTGCTGCCAGGCACTGGCTTTATTTGCACATACTATTTCTTGCACTGTTGTTGTTGCACTGTTTGTTGAGTTGCACTGCCAATGTTGATTGCACACTTAATGATCTACCTCTCGCATTGTTTTGCACGATTGAGATTTTCCTGTCCCCTGGCACGTTGCCTAGGAGTTTGCACATTGCTATGTATACATGTTGTGTTCTTCAATAAACACGTTGCTATTCTATCGCATGCCTCCCTCATTCTCCACAGCGTGGACGCCTAGCTTGGGAGACACCAGGTGTGGCTGACACATCCTGCTTGTCCTAGGAGAAAACAGAGTTACTTACCTGTAACAGAGTTCTCCGTGGACAGCAGGATAAGTCAGCCACACGATCCCACCCACCTCCCCTGCATGAGGGTGGCCTGCGCGTCCCGCACCTAGCCGCGAGGGCATAGCTAGTCACTCACTGGCCGGCTAGGGGCAGGCCGGGGAGGTGGGGGCACCTCACACATGCTCAGAAGCTTCTGAGCTAGAGAGCACTTCCGTCACGGCGTCATCGGATGACGTCACCAGGTGTGGCTGACTTATCCTGCTGTCCACGGAGAACTCTGTTACAGGTAAGTAACTCTGTTATCTCTGCGTGCTTGTAAAAAGGACCTAGATGTGACTCAGTGTTGGGAAATATAAGGTTCATTAAGATTTTAACCTATAACCCCAGGTTCGTGGGACTAGGAATTAGCCCATTGAGCAATGAAACTGGTAAAAAGATGGTGGCTCCATCAAATAACTCGCTGTTCCTCCGAAATGTTGCGCTACCCCCTGAGAATTATGATTGGACTAGGATTGAGACGAGCCCTGCCTAGAGGCTGGATATAATTCTAGCAGTTTCAGACACCCTTTATTGGCACAGACAGCATCTTGCAAGTTCCTCCTGAAACATTGCCTGTTTATCTGCACCCTGGTTTACCTTGAACCTCCACTTGTAATATTTTGCTTTGACTTTTCGCATGGACTTTTCCTGGACTGCATCTTACCCTGCGTCGCTAGATCTCGCCCTCAACAGAAACTATAGGCACCAACAGCATGTAGTGCTGGAGACTTTGAGTACCTCAACCAAAAAATCCCAATTCAGTGATAAATAAACAATGTTCAAACAAAATCATATGGCGGTTGAGAGAAGCCAGGAAGACAGCACTTACAATATTTGAGTTACATCTCTGCTGGCACTTGATACAGGGACATTCGTCCCGAAACGTGCACGTTGTGCGTGGAGATTTACTGCTGCTTACCTTTCTACTTGGTTTCTGAAGCGAGTGACTGAAGAAGATACAATTTTGCTAAGTTAAGTACTTCTAAAAATCTTTTTTAAAGATTAATTAAAAGGGAGACAACTGAAGGTAAGGCACGAAATACAAAGTGTGTGCCTTTTTCAGTAGTATCCGACAAAAATATAAGTGTCACTTTTTAAGGGTTTTTTGGTGATTTTGTTTGAACAACGGAGACTTTGAGTAAGCATTGCATTGCTGTTGTCATGTCATTACTGCCGCTGAAGGTCCCAGTGGCTTGACACTCCAGGCGACTACCTAGTTCACATAATGAGTCACACCGGCCCCGATTATCTGGACTGGAATCCAGGATACTGTTAATTGTTTTCATAGGTCACCTATAACTGAGCACGCCTGTCAGGAAGCAAGCAATGTCCACATATGAGAATGAGTGTGAGAGACAGTAATAGGCGTGAAGCTCAGGTTTGAGCTACGGCATGTATATATTTGAGATGGGAGCAATGAAATTATGTTGATGAATGTTATGGGGATGTACTGTCTGGTTTGTTTTTTCATGTTTCAGTGTGTGTGAGCTTTTTTGCAACTGACCTAGAAGTGCTATGATAGGTGAGGAATAATTATTTTAAATCATAATCATCATGTTACTAAGTGCAAGAAGAACCAAGTCATAGGTCCAATGAAAATAACAGTGAAACAGATTAAAAGAGAACGACACAAGTACAGGTACTTAAAGGACCTACTTCTCTTAAAGGCATTCCACTTCAGAGAAAAGAAGTGATACTTACTGATATTTTCTACCTCTTCCTTGTACTTCTTCTGCAACAACTGCACCAGGTCAACAGTGGAATTCAAGGCTGAGACATTGCGAGGGTTATCGCAAGATGCCTGGAGAGCCAGGATGTAGAGGGCCACAGTCCCCGAGCTAAAGGTCTGATCTGTAGGACACAAAAGTAGAGAATAAAGATCATATGGCCAATCTAGTCTGCCCGTCCATACCAGCTGCTCAGCTTTATAATCCCTACCTTTCCCTCCGAGATCCTTACCTCATGCTTTCTTGAATTCTGTTACTGCGCTTGTTTCCACCACAACCCCTAAGAGGCTGTACCCACGTCCCCAGCACTTCTGCTGTAAAGACTATCACCCCTCGTTCCAAATCCTCTCTTCCACTGAAAGAGGCCTGCCTTCTCTGCATTATATTTTAAGAGTATTTAAATATCTCTATCATATCTCCCCTTTTCTCCAGGGTATATGGGCCCAATATTCGAAAGGTGTTTACACGGTTTACAACCCGGTAAGCCATGTAAATGTCTTAAATCGGGATAGTCAATAGTACTTATATGGTTAGTGCCATTGAATGTCCTCGTCTAACTCCCCTACGTGTCCCAATGATATCCGGTTAGCATCGGGGTGGTTTGGGGGCATTTCACAGCAGAACAGAGGTGGCAAAAAGCAATAACCGGGCCGCAGCGATATTGCATGCTCCCGGTTAGCGATCTGCGCTGAAAAGATAGGCGACGAAAGCCCTCGCCTATCTTTTGGCACAGGAGCTAACCAGGCAGCATGCAATATCGCTGCGGCCTGGTTACCTAATGTGGTTTCCGTCATGTGCGATGATCCCCGGATAGTCAATGCTGGGGGCCGCATAGGACCCCAGCCCTGAATATCCACGATTAAGGATCAGTGGGCAGGGCTATGCGCCATAGCAGCACATAGCCCTGTCCAGAATATCAGGCCCTACATATTTAGATCATTAAGTCTCTTTCCATATGCTCTACAGTATGACGGACATCACTGACCATTTGAGCAGGTGCCACTGGACTGCTTCTATCTGGTCTATATCCTTTTGACAGGGCCAGTGATACCATTAGGCGAACCAGGCAGTCACCTAGAGCACCAGCTTTCAAGGAGCATCCATTGCCTTCGCTGCTGCCCCCCTCTGGAGCCTGCAGCAGCAATGTCATTGAAAGCACAATGCAGCACTTATCCAAACTCTCCGGTGCTGCGTCACAGTTCCTGCCTTCTATTATCTGTCGCTTCCACCCCTTCCAATGCAGACGTCCGGAGGGGTGCACAGCAGCAGATAATAGAAGGCAGGAACCACAGCGCAACACCGGAGAGTTTAGATAAGTGCTGCATTGTGGTTTCGATGACATGTTGCTGCTGCAGGCTCCAGAGAGGGGCGTCAGCGGAGGGGTGGCAGGATGGACGACCCACGTAGGGCGCCTCCAATTCTTGCACTAGCCCTGATTTTAAAGCTGAATCTCATTACCTCTCTGTGTGTCTGTCGCCCCTTGTCAGAGACAAAGAGAGAGAGGAAGTGGTAGCTGAGTATAGCTAAGAACAAATGAAGGACTTCAAAGGGCATTATCTGCATGGATAAGAGACGGCATCAATACAGTCTCCTTGAAACAAATACAAAGTGGAATTATTGCAACTATTACAAAACAAAGAAAAAGTGGCGGTAGAAAAGATTAAACAGGCACAGAGAGAATGCTTCTGGCCCAGAGGAAGAGCAATCAGGAGTGAAAGAGGAAGGGAGAGACAGCAAGGGGAAGTGAATAAGAGAAAAGAAAACAGAAAAATGAATATAGAAAAGGAGAGAATGCTTTAGTTGAAAGTTGATTCTTTACTGTTTTGGATTCTGGAGACTGCATCCTCTTTGAGTTTCTCGATCATCGCTTTCTCTGTCATCAAGCTGTGATCTCTAGCAAGCCGCAGAGCGAGAAGGACACTGGGGTTTGGAACGGCATTCGGACTGTAGGAACTGACCATCCGTCTCAGAAGATAAGTCACTGATGCTTGTTCGGCCTCACTGACAGCTGAGGAAAAAGAAACGGGAAAGGTATGTTTTTAATATTCTTTGCCTTAGTCTGTGATGTGATAACTACAAGATCCATCTATTGATGATAAGTACTCAACTGTAAATTACATTTCTGTCACTGCTCTGACTATAGCACGGAAACATCCCAATGGCGGATTCTGTTCATCCATATGAACTACTAAACGCTACAATCCTTCCTTTTCCTTAGAGAACCTCTCTGCTTGTCTCATGCTTTCTTGAATTCAGATCCTGTCCTCACTTTCACTACCTCTACCGGGAGGCTGTTCCACACATTCACCACCCTTTCCATAAAGCAATATTCCCTTAGATTATCTATCCCCTTTCACCCCTCGTTCAAGAGTTTCCTTTCAATTGAAAGAGGCTCGCCTCCTCTGCATTCATCGTATCTCTCTTTTCCTGCCTTTTTTCAAAATAATATAGATTGAGGTCTTTAAGTCTGTCTCAAAATGCTTTATGACGAAGACCACTGTCCATTTTAGTAGCCAGACTCTAGACCAACTCCCATCATGTTTATATCCTTTTGAAGGCACCATCTCTAGAACTGTATGCAGTACTCCATCAGAATGATGCAGAAATCCTGCGTTGGTGCCCTGCAGTAAAGCTCAGTATTGGGTTCCCTAATGCAGCCCACTGATGCTGGAAGCAAACAGCATGCAAATAAGTCGCATGCAAAATCTCTGCGCTATACAAGGAGAATAAGCTAGACACAGGTGCACACAGGTCTGCACTAGCAAGACCTGTATCTTGCGCACAAAAAAAAACGACATTTGCATGGGTGTATGAGAATGCTATCTGGTGCATCAACATCAATATTATTCTGTGCAGACGTTCTCTACAGAATACTATAATATCCGTGTTCATAAATCAGCACGTGAGCAGAGCATTGCTCCTGCAGACCTCCTCCTCAGCTCTCATCCGCTGCGGCTTATTTCACCACTCCCCTTCAGCAAAGCAGGAAAAAAGTTGCAGTTGCCGTTCTTCAAGATAAAGAAAAGAAACAGGCCTAAATTCCTCATTAGCGCCAACCTCAGACCTATGAGTTGACCCTTTACATCTCCTTAGACCTTGCGTTAAAATCCCAGCATTGAGCTCACCCTTCTGGTCTTCTGCACACTTTTCATTTGTCCTGAATTGCTTCTTTACCATGGATTTAAAAGTGCTGTGCATTGCTGTCTGGTGGAGGCTTTGTGTGCTGTCAATTCGTGCACAAAACTCCTTTCTACAGTGATAGCACACAAAAATGTGCACAAAACCGGAGCTGACCTTTGTGCAAAGCCTAGCACGCTTTACCGCATTGGCCCACAAATGAAGTCTCACCGGAGCCGTATACAGAGGCACTACCCCCTCCCTTTTCCTGTTGACCATTGCTCCCCTATGCACCCAAGCATGCATTTGGCTTTTGCTATCACATTTTCTACCTATTTGGCCACCTTAAGATCATCAAATATGTTCAACCCCTGATCCCACTATACATCAGGCACATGAAGGGTAATTTTATAAAGCACGTCTAAGTTAATTTGCATTTTAAACACATATTTCACACAGATCTTATAAACTATTTCCAATTTTGAAAATCTCTAAAGACTTGGTTACGGAGGAAATGTTTGATGTGACTTTGATTCTATAGGTGTTGCAATAATGTTTTTGTACTCTGCTTTGTACGACTTTGGATGGTAAAAGCAGATTATAAATTATTAAATTAAATTATTAAATCAAGTAAGTACATACTTTACTTTATAAAACAGGGGCATAATTGGGTAAGAATGAGTGTTAAATCTAGGCATGAGCCCGTCAGTGGGAGAGCAATTCTATTCTTTTTATTCCAGCAAGGGAAAGCACTGATGTCTCTCATACCTTTGCAGAAAAGTTTTAAACTATGCGAGGGACAATGAGGGTGTAGTGACCGAGATACAGTACTGTAGCTCAGAAAGATTCGCAAAGCAAATGATCTTTAGCACAAACAAGAATTTCAACTGTGCCCAGAAAGTCTCTTACAGCCCCTACAAAGACTTGGTGTAATATGCTCAAAGATTTACATACCTGGCAGCCAAATTCTGAGTTAGGTGTATAGAGTTTGCTTCATATTCGGCAATCTCACATACGGGGAATTGCAATAATCAAATGTCAGCGATAACATTGTACAACTGATCGAAAATCCTCCAGTTCCAACAAAGACTTTAGCTGTTTCAATAGCTGCAGCTGGAAGAATAGGAGGTGGAATACATGTTGTAGATGTATAGCCAGCAGAGGCCTCAGAAATATCCTTCTGGACTCCTTGCCCCTAAACAGAGTTCTGGACCATAGACAGCAGAATGGGATGAGCTACAGGGGCCATAGTCACCTCAGTGTTTTGCCCAACAAAGTATCAGCAACTAGAGACCTTGAGGGTGTGAGCGGAGATTGGTTTGTTTGCCCTCCAGTCAAAGAGATGTTCCACTGCCCATCCTTCTATCTGTGACGATAACAGATGAGCTGTATTTATTATTCTTATTAACTGGGTAAAGATACATTTTCATTATATATTGCCTTCTGAAGTGAACAGTGGGTTCCTTGGAAGTAACTGTGATTCAGGCGAGCAAGAATGAGAGGCATTGGGAGAGTGCAATGTACATCCAGCAAACTAGGGCCATCAAGAACCGTTTTTCCCCTAAACAGGAAGTGAGGAGAGAATTCTCCCCTCCACACACACAATTTCTTAGTTCCCTGGAGCTGCAACACATGGGCCCCTGGGGACTGGCTATATTGGTTGAATCTTTGCTGTTAAAATTCTTCCCCTGCTAAGAGGCCTTTGGCCAACTAAATTCAATGGGTGGCTAAATTCAGCTATTCACAAAATGGACATCTCAAGAGACATTCCCATGGTGGGCTCACGACTTAGCACTCAAATGGCAAGTCTAAAGCTGGAGGATTTTGAGCAGGCAGTCTTAAGGGAACACATCAGGCATGCAACGTTTTAGCCAGTGATCTTTGGTGTTCCTCGACCAGCTGAAAATTTTTATTATTATTAATATTACAATTGCATACTATACATCATAGAAAAACATTCCCTAAGCACTTACCACGACTGAAAAATTGAAGTACATGGCAAATGCCAATAACATGGTCCACAGTAACTGTATATCCATATAGAGCAATGAAGGATAGTGGACTGTTTCCACATTCACCCCCTATGTCGGGGGACAGGAAACCCGTCACATGTATATCAGACAGTGGCACATGAAACCCTCAGAGCAGCACATCGCTTGCTGCAAAATGAGGACAGCATGAACATTTGGACAACAAGTAGAACCAGCCCATGAGTTTTGAAAACAGTCATGATACTGGGCAGGAATACGGCAACAGCTTTTTGTCTGGCAGAAACAATGGGCATCCTTCTCAGTCTTTTATGGATATAAGAACATAAGAAATGTCATACTAGGCCTGACCAAGGTCCATCAAGCCCAGTATCCTGTTTCCAACAGTGGCCAATCCAGATCACAAGTACCTGTCAGGGTTCCAAAAAGGCACACGGGTTCCACAATGCTTGTCCCAGGATAAGCAGTGGATTTCTCTGATCCTCTTTAATAGTAATTTATGGACTTTTCCTCCAGAAACTTGCCAAACCTTTTCTAAACCCGGGTAACAAAAAGCCCGTGTTTCCAAAAAGAATTTACAGCAAATCATTAAGTTTTTTGTTGGAGAGGCCAGCCAAGCAGAAGGGAGCATACCTTGTGCCGTTGTGGCCCGTCCATTTTATTAAATAAGACGTGAATCTTAAATGTTCATAAAATAGCAATAGAATGCGTTACTTAGCTGCATCAGTATCAAAAAGGCTGCAAGTTGAAAGATGACGTGACACGTTTCGGGGTAGTTAAAAAATTTTTAACCCCTGCTTCAGGTCAGAACCGCCGTGTGATGTGTATTCAGCCCTGTAAAGCTGAATACACATCACGCGGCTGAATACACATCACACAGGGCTGAATACACATCACACGGCGGTTCTGACCTGAAGCAGGGGTTAAAAAATTTTTAACTACCCCGAAACGTGTCACGTCGTCTTTCCGCTGTTTCAACTTGCAGCCTTTTTGATACTGATGCAGCTAAGTAACGCATTCTATTGCTATTTTATGAACGTTTGAGATTCACGTCTTATTTAATAAAATGGACGGGCCACAACGGCACAAGGTATGCTCCCTTCTGCTTGGCTGGCCTCTCCGACAAAAAAATTAATGATTTGCTGTAAATTCTTTTTGGAAACACGGGCTTTTTGTTACCCAGGTTTTTTCATTGTTTGATTGTTTAATTTAACTTGGTGCTAGGTATTTGATTTTTGGTAAAACCTTTTCTAAACCCAGCTACACTCACAGCTTTTACTACATCCTCCAGTTATGAATTACAGAGTTTGATTACTTGTTGAGTGAAAAAATATTTTCTCTTATTAGTCTTAAATGGGCTACATTGTAGCTTCATTGAATATCCTTTAGTCTCTATTTTTGAAGGAGTAAACAACCAATGTACGCTTACCCGTTCCACTCCATTCATTAATTTATAGGTCTCTATCATATTTCCCATCTGCTGTCTCTTTTCCAAGTTGAAGAGCCCTAAACTTTTAAGCTTCTCCTCATAGAGGTATCCTTCCATCCCCTTTATCATTTTGGTGGCTCTTCTCTGTACCTTTTCCAATTCTGCTATCTCCTTTTTAAGATATGGTGACCAGAATTGCACATAATAATCACGGTGCGGTTGCACCACAGAAAAATACAGAGGCATTACAATATCCTCCATTCCTTTCCTTATGGCTCCAAGCATTGTATTTGCTCTCTTGGCCGTCGCTGCACACTGGGCGGAGGGTTGCAACATATTATCCACAATGACGCCTAAATTCTTTTTCTGGATGGTGGTTCCTAATGTGGAAACGTGTATTGTGTAACCATAGTTTGGTTGTTCTTACCTAAGTGCATAACTTTGCATTTGTCCACATTAAATTTCATCTGCCATTTGCATGTCCAGTCTTCCAATTTATCAAGGTCCTTTTACAATTTTCACAATCTTCTAGAGTTTTATTAACTTTGAATAATAATTTTGAATCATCTGCAAATCTGATCACCTCACTCGTAATTCCCATTTCCAACGGGTCCAGCACAGATCCCTAGGATACACCACTATTCACCTTTCTCGATCAATAAAATTGGCCATTTAGCCCTATCCTCTGCTTTCTACCTTTTAACCTGTTCCTGATCCACAATACTACACTGCCTCCAATCCCATGACTTTTTAATTTCAACAAGAGTCTCTCATGAGGGACCTTGTCAAAATCTTTCTGAAAATCCAGATATACTATATCAACTGGCTCACCTTTGTCTACTTATCTATTCACACCTTCAAAAAAATATAACAGATTAGTAAGACAAGATCTTCCTTTGCTAAAGCCATGTTGGCTGTCTCCCATTAAACTATGACTATCTATATGTTCAGTAATTTTGTTCTTTATAATGGTTTCTATCATTTTGCCCAATACAGATGTCAGGCTCACCGGTCTGTAGTTTCCCAGATCAGCCCTGGAACCCTTTTTGAAAATAGGTGTTACATTAGCCATTCTCCAATCTTCAGGTACTACAGATGATTTTAATAATAGTTCACAGATTAGTAATAGTAGGTCTGCAATCTCATCTTTCAGTTTTTATAACACCCTCAGATGTACACCATCCAGTCCAGGATATTTACTACTCTTCAGTTTATACTTGTAATAATACATCTTCCCGGTTTAACAATATTTCTTTCAATTCTTCCAAAATATCACCTTTAAATACCATTTTAGGCATGGGTAACTTCTCTACATCTTTTTCAGTAAAGACTGAAGCAAAGAATTCATTCAATCTCTCCGCTATGGCCTTTTTACCCCTCTATCATTCCAACTGCTACTACCACCCCAACTTGTACCTAACCTAATTTTACCACAGCACTGACACAGTTCTGTTACATGTACTGTTACTTTGTTACACTGTTATACTCTAGCTGCTACTGCCTTAAATTGTACCTTGCTATCAAGCTCGAATCCTACACCCAAAGTAGCTGCCCCACTTTGAACATCCAAAATGCCCCCTTCCTTATCCTTATTCCTCTTCCTCCTCACCGCTTGGGCCCCCAACCTATTACAGGCCCTCAATCCTGATATCAAGCATATCCCAATCCTCTTTAACTATAGCAGAAGATGGTCTGAGAATCCCCGTCAACATTCAACAAAAGCCAGTGCCCTTCATCCCCACCTCCTACACATCCCCTTACAAGATTTTAAAAGGATCCAAACTGAGAAATGCAATTACCAACAGTTACTTAAATGTGCACTTATCAATGCCAGATCAACACGCTCAAAATGGCCAGCTGTCAATGACCTTATAACCCTACATGATCTCGATATTCTAATGAGAACAGAATCTTGGTTATCCGATCATGATAATGCTCTAATCAACCTGATGTTACCACCCGGTTATTCAACCTTTGCCTGCCATAGGTCCCACCAGAGAGGAGGTGGAACACTCATTTTTGCTAAATCCGATCTTCAATTTACTCTAAAGAATTCTATCAGCTCAACCTACCTGGACATAATATCCATATCGAATGAACACTGTTCAATAAATCTTTTATACCGAGCACCAACTGCATCACCAGATGACCTCCCGTCAATAATCGACTTAGCTTGCAACTCCGCTAACCCACGCACCCTAAATGTCCTGATGGGAGATTTCAACCTGCCATCCCTACATGATACACATTCGACAGCATTCCTTGACGCAATGAATGAGCTGGGCTACACGCAACTTATCAACTCCCCTACTCATAACAAAGGTGGCATACTTGACTTGATCTTCATACCACAGACCGCTATCAACACCTCCCAGAGTTTGCTACTCTCCATAACACCTGTACCCTGGTCCGACCATCATTTACTCCTATTTCACATACCCACCAACGATCCTGGCATTTCCAGCACCAAAACACACGCCCCCACTAGAACCGTGACAACACGCTTTCGACCACTTGTTAAGGATACGGCTCTCAAGATCCTACCTCTACTCACCAACAATTCTCTCGATCCAGTTGAACTAGTTTCCAATTGGGACGACACCCTTAGAGCTGCCTCCTGCCTATCATCCGTCAACACAAACCAAGCGAAACGCGATCACGCACCATGGTACTCTCTGGATCTGCGAACATCGCTCCTCCAGCTACGTAAACTAGAGAGACAGTGGCGCCACACTCGGACTCCTGAGGCACTCGGTGCATACTCCACGCACCTGCAAGACCACCGAAGAAAAACCATGGAAAAAAGAAAGTTGTATTACTCAGAACTACTAAAGCGATCACTTAACAAACCTCATGACCTATTTAACATAGTGAAGTCACTAACCGGCGATCCAGCACTAGCCCAAACAACCTTGCCCCAGCCGCAAGACTATTCTACCTACCTTCAATCTAAGATGATACAAACCAAGGACAACATGAATACATCCATATTTCATACCTCCCACAGACTTCCACAACCAACCCCATTACTATCATTCTCCAAGGTATCCAACAAAGAAATTGCAGATATCATCACATCTATTAACCTCACCACTGCCCCCAATGATCCCTGTCCTGCTAGTTGGATTAAAGAATTGCGCCATGACCTCAGTCCATTTATATGCAGAATTTTGAATCAATCATTCATAACAGGATCCTTCCCTCAAAGCTTAAAAAACACTTCAATCCGCCCCCTGTTAAAGAATAGTAAACTTGATCCATCTAAAGTTGAGTCATTCTGGCCAATCTCGAGCATCCCACTGCTTGCCAAAATTATGGAGAAGGTAGTCCAACGGCAAATCCAACACCATGTTGATACAGTCGCGCCACTGGACCCATCCCAACACGGCTTCAGGGAAGCTCACGGAGTGGACACCATCCTCACAACCCTCTTCAACAACCTAATCACAGGAACTGACAATATCAACCATGGATTCGTCCTCATTTTTTTAAACATAGCAGCTGCCTTTGATTCAGTGAACCACGAAACACTTCTAGATCGCCTCAAAGATAAAGGTCTGCAAGGCTCAGCGCTAGCATGGTGTGAATCCTATTTATGTAACAGATCGCAACAAGTCAGAGCAGGCTCCAAGACCTCCGAACCATTCTCACTAAAGCAAGGTGTACCCCAGGGTTCCTCCCTCTCGGCATTAATGTTTAATATATACATGCAGCCCATTTGCGCTTTAATCCGCTCCTTCAATGTCCAATGCCTTGCATATGCAGATGACATCTTAATGTACCTTCAATTTAAAATCGATCAACCAGATTTTACTCCAATTATAAGATGTTTTGAAGCTGTAGCAGATTGGCTCCTCTCTCAAAATCTCCGCATTAACCATAGCAAAACAGATGTACTATTCATCTCACGAAACCAGAAGTTCACGCCACCTCCCTCTCTTCTAGTTAATAACTTTGAACTAAAGTCCAAATCTACAATTCGCTACCTGGGCATCACCCTCGACCAGCGGCTTGACATGTCAGCACATGTTACAAACACAGCTAAAGCAATCTATCATAAGATCTGATCACTACGCCATCTCCGCCCACTGCTTGACTTCCCTGACTACCGCTCAATTTTCCAAGCCTTAGTCATCCCACACCTTGACTTTGCCAACATTATCCTACTGGGACTCCCACAATCGACTCTTAACCCATTACGCCTTGCCATGAACTCAGCTGCAAGGGCACTGTCAGGGCTTTCAAGATCAGACCACATAACGCCAGTTCTAAAGAACCTACACTGGCTCCCACTGCGGGCCAGAGTCCACTTCAAGGCTCTTAGCATGACGTTCAAGGCATGTAAGAATCTTACTCACACACCCATCAGCGATCTCTTCAACAGCACACCAGACAATAGAACTAGGAGATCTACTTCATTGAATAAACTTGAAGTCCCAAAAGTGTTGGTAAAATGTAAGAAATCAACAGCAAGTAGAGCCTTCTCCATTGCTGCACCTATGGCATGGAACGCCCTCCCAGCAGAAATCCGGGCCATCTCAAATTTGGCACTATTCTGTAAAGCCCTCAAACCTCACCTGTTCCTACAATATTACCCTGACAGCATTCCCGACATTTACAATGCCCCCACCTCACCTCCCTGCCTAACCCGTCCCTCAGATCATCTTCCTGTAGATAATGGCTAACCACTATCTCTCCCACTGATCTCCTTGACCACCTAGCCAACCCTCTAGGCAAAGGTCATATTTTATTTATCTGTAAGAGCATTATAATTTGTTTATAATATGTACATAGTCTCTCCCTCGTTTTTACTCCATGTTTACATTCCCTGTTCAATGTAAAAAACTTGATGTAACTTGCTTACATTCTTGTATGTTCTGTTTCAAATGTAAACCGCACTGATTATAATAGCGCGGTATATAAGAAATAAAAATAAATAAATAAATAATAAATAATGGTCCAACTGACTCTTTCACAGGTTTTTTTTTACTATGAATGTAGTTGAGAAAGCTTTTATTATGCATTTTTGTTTTCACAGCAAGCTTTTTTTTCAAATTCTCTCTTTACCAGCCTTATCAATGCCTTGTATCTAATTTGCCTGTGCTTATGTTGTTTCCTGTTTTCATCCTTTGGCTCCTTTTTCCATTTCTTGAAGAATGCTTTTTTGGATACAACAGCTTCTCTAACCTTGCCTTTACATCATGCTGGCAGTTTTATGGCCTTCCTTCCAGTTTTCTTAAAGCATAGAATGCATCTGGTCTGGGCTTCCAAGATAGTGTTTTTAAACAATGCTCATGTTTGATGTAAGTCTTTCAACTTTGCAGCTGATCCTTTTAGTTTTTTCTTAACTATTGTCCTCATTTTATCATAGTCTCCCTTTTGAAAGTTAAAAGGTAGTACTGTGGATTTCCTTGCCGTCCTTCTTCCATTTGTTAAATCAAGCGTGATCATGCTATGATCACTATTGCCAAGTGGCCCCAACGCCCTTATCTCTTGCACCAGATCCTGTGTTCCACTAAGGACTATGTCCAGAATAGCTTCCCCTCTTGTCGGTTCATGAAATGGCTGCTCCAAGAAGCAATCATTTATTTCATCTAGAAACTTTATCTCCCTGGCATATCATGCAGTGACATTGACCCAGTCGATATCGGGGTAATTGAAATCAACCATTATTCAACCATTATTACTATGTTGTAACTTTTGTTAGCTTCCCTGATTTCTCTTAGCATTTCATTATCCATCTGCTCATTTTGGCCAAGTGGTCAGTAGTACACCCCCAGAACCATTGTCTTCCCCTTTTTACATGGAACCTCTATCTATAGAGATTCTACAGTGCATTTTGTTTCATGCAAAATATTAATCCTTTTGACTCAATGTCCTCTCAAACATAGAGCGCAGCGTCTCCACCAATTTGATCTACTCTATCATTTCAATATAGTTTGTTCCCAGGTATCATAGTGTCCCATTGGTTGTCCTCCTTCCACCAGGTCTCTGTGATACCAATCATATCGAACTTTCATTTAGTGCTATATATTCTAGCTCTCTCTCATCTTATTCATTAGACTTCTAGCATTTGCATTCATGCATCTTAGAGGTTGTATTTTATTCATATTAATCTGGTTATCAGTTGATGGGGTAATTTAGAATCTTTCAGCTTTATACTTAAGGGTATCTGGGTTATTTTGATCTTTATTGGACTCTCTCTCTGTTGGGATGCTCTAACTTCCCTCTTATGCTAGTATCCTTCAAGGATGCATCCTTCCAAACCATGCGCTCTTGGGCAACCGTCGGCTTTTCCCTATTATCTAGTTTAAAAACTGCTCTATCTTATTTTTAAAGATTAATGCCAGCAACCTGGTACCATCCCAGTTAAGATGGAGCCCATCCCTTCAGAAAAGCCCCTGCCTTCACCAGAATGTTTCCCAGCTCCTAATGAATCTTCTTTGTGCCATCATCTCATCGATGCATTGAGACTCTGGAGATCTGCCTGCATTTTGGATCCTGCACGTGGAATGGGAAGCATTTTGGAGAATGCCATCCTGGAAGTTCTGGATTTCAACTTCTTACCTAAAAGCCTAAATTTGATCTCCAGAATCTCCCTCCCACAGTTTCGTATGTCATTTGTACCAACATGTACCAAGACAGCAGTCTCCTCCCCAGCACTATCTAAAAGCTTGTCTAGGTGGCATGTGAGGTCCGCTACCTTTGCCCCAGGCAGGCATGTAACCAGGTGATCCTCGTCCACCAGCCACCCACATGCCTAATGATTGAATCACTAACTATAACAGCCATCCTAAACCTTCCCTCATGGGTAAATGGCCTTGGAGAAACCTCCTTGGTGTGAGAGGGTTTTACATCACCAGGGGGATAGGTCCAAGCTACAAGATCAAAACACCAATGTGATGCTCTCCTATTATGGGACCTCTCTCCTCCATGGCAAATGAGAGGCTGCCAGACTGGAGGTGGGACTTCAGTAATACAACCCTGTAGTGATCATCTATTTGTTTGTCTTTCTTCCTTATGTTCTGTAATTCTGCCACTCTAGCCTCCAGATATTGGACTTTTTCCTTATTTACATAAGAACATAAGATATGCCATACTGGGTCAGACCAAGGTCCATCAAGCCCAGTATTCTGTTTTCAACAGTGGCCAATCTAGGTCATATGTACCTAGCAGTTTCCCCAAGGGACACAGGTTCCACAATGCTTGTATTGGTTCAAGCATTGATATCCTGGGTCCCTTCTTAATAATGGTTTATGGACCTTTCCTCCAGGAACTTGTCCAAACCTTTTTTAAACCCAGCTACACTAACAGCCTTTACTACATCCTCCAGTAACAAATTCCAGAGTTTGATTACACGTTGAGTGAAAAAATATTTTCTTTTATTAGTCTTAAATAGTTTACCCTATAGCTTCATTGCATGTCCCTTAGTCTTTCTATATTCTGATAAGGTAAACAATCGATCTACGTTTACCCGTTCCACTCCGTTCATTAATTTATAGACTTCTATCATATCTCCCCTCAGCCATCTCTTTTCCAGGTTAAAAAGCCCTAACCTTTTTAGCCTTTCTTCATAGGAGTATCCTTCCATCCCCTTTACCATTTTGGTGGCTCTTCTCTGAACCTTTTCTAAAATCGCTATATCCTTTTTAAGATACGGCGACCAGAATTGCACACAATATTCAAGGTGCGGTCTCACCATGGAACGATATAGAGGCATTATAATATCTTTTGTTTTATTTTCCATTCCTTTCCTTATACCTAGCATTCTATTTGCTCTCTTGGCCGCTGCTGCACACTGGGCCGAGGGTTTTAACATGGTATCCACAATGACGCCTAAATCTTTTTCCTGGGTAGTGGTTCCTAATGTGGAACCTTGCATCGTGTAACCATAGTTTGGGTTGGTCTTCCCTAGGTGCATAACCTTGCACTTGTCCACATTAAATTTCATCTGCCATTTTGATGCCAATCTCATTTTAAGATCCAGTATCAAATCCAGAAAGCTCTTTGAGATTGTCCGTGGGCTGACAAAGGATCCAGCCCAGACTGGAGAAGACACAATTCACCCTCAGTTCTTTGCAAATTTTCTTCTCGCCAAGTTCAAACCCTCTCCGAGAGCCATAATACCTGGGAATCCCTCAGACTGCACAATACCCACTCACAAACACACATGGGAAGAATTTTACATACCCACATCTGATCAAGTTGCCCATACCATCATCGAACTAAACGCCAGCACAGCACCCTCTGAGCCCTGTCCGGTAAGATGGATTAAATCAGCCAAAGATGAGCTTGTACAATACATCCACAAAATATTAAGCTCCTCTCTAATTCAAGGATGCATGTCCCCCAACCTCAAGCAGGCGGTCATCCAAACAATCCTCAAAAACAAGTCAGCAGATAACGTTGACCCCGTGTCGTACCAACCGATCTACAGCCTTCCATTTCTATCCAAAAATATTGAAAAGATAGTACAGGACCACATTGACTCCCACATCCCTCTAGAACCCCACCAACATTGATTTTGACCCAACCACAGTGTCGAATCCCTACTCACGCAGTTATTTGACAACTTGATCAAAGGGACTGACAATATGAAAAGTGATTCCTGCTCATCGTCGATACCTCCTCTGCATTGGCATCCTATTAAACAGACTCAAAGACATTGGTCTTCACAGTACACCATTTAAGTGGTTTCAGTCCTACCTCAGTGACCGGCGACAACAGGTCAAAGTTGGAGCAAACATCTACACCCCTTTTGACACAGATCAGGGAGTCACACAAAGGTCCTCCCTGTCCGTTCTACTCTTCAACCTTTATTATACAACCAACCTGCAGTATCTTCAGAAAGCATAACATTCAATATGCCATATGTGCAGACGACATCATGGCATTCACCCTAATTCACCTAGACTTACCAGACTATATAACTATGGCAGACTGCATACAAGAGATGATTGATTTGCTAGCAAACAACAACCTAAGCATCAACTTCAAAAAGACTGAGGCTCTAATTATCACATGAGGCATCTCCTTTACTCCCCCCACCCCCCCATCTCAATCAGCTTGGCAGATACATCCATACCAGTAAAGGAAGACGTGAGGTACCTGGGAGTTCCCTTGAACCGCAACTTGAACCTAAAAGCACACATCAACAAGATCACCAGAAATGTATTCCACAAAATGGCCACTATCCGAAGACTCAAACCCCTCCCCGGCCAAGACCATTTCCACACAGTTTGCCAAGCAGTCATTACACCTATACTGGACTACTGCAACTCCATTTTCAGTGGTCTACTGAAACAAGCTACTCATCCTCTGCAATTGGCCCAAAACACTGGCACCCGAATCATCTATGGTTCTGCAAAATTTGATCACATTACACCCCTGTTACACCAGCTCCACTGGCTACCATTCACCTCACTTAAGAACATAAGAACATAAGAACATAAGAAATGCCATACTGGGTCAGACCGAGGTCCATCAAGCCCAGTATCCTGTTTCCAACAGTGGCCAATCTAGGTCATACGTACCTAGCAGTTTCCCCAAAAGACACAGGTTCTGCAGTGCTTGTACTAGGCCAAGCATTGATATCCTGGGTCCCTTTTTAATAGTGGTTTATGGACCTTTCCTCCAGGAACTTGTCCAAACCTTTTTTAAACCCAGCTATACTAACAGCCCTTACTACATCCTCCGGTAACAGATTCCAGAGTTTGATTACACGTTGAGAGAAGAAATATTTTCTCCTATTTGTCTTAAATAGTTTACCCTGTAGCTTCATTACATGCCCCCTAGTCCTTCTATATTCTGATAGCGTAAACAATTTATCCACGTTTATCCGTTCCACTCCATTCATTAATTTATACACCTCTATCATATCTCCCCTCAGCCGCCTCTTTTCTAGGTTAAAGAGCCCTAACCTTTTTAGCCTCTCTTCATAGGAGTAGCCTTCCATCCCCTTCACCAATTTGGTGGCTCTTCTCTGTACTTTTTCTAATAACTCTATGTCCTTTTTAAGATACGGTGACCAGAATTGCACACAATATTCAAGGTGCGGTCGTACCATGGAGCGATACAGAGGCATTATAATATCCTTTGTTTTATTCTCCATCCCTTTCCTTATGATACCTAGCATTCTATTTGCTTTCTTGGCCGCCGCTGCACACTGGGCGGAGGGTTTTAACATGTTATCCACGATGACTCCTAAATCTTTTTCCTGGGTGGTGGTTTCTAATGTGGAGCCTTGCATCTTGTAACTATAGTGTGGGTTGTTCTTTCCTAGGTGCATAACTTTGCACTTGTCCACATTAAATTTCATCTGCCATTTGGATGCCCAGTCTTCCAATTTATCCAGATCCTCCTGCAGTTTTCCACAATCCTCTTGGGTTTTAACAACTTTAAACAGTTTTGTGTCATCTGCAAATTTGAGTACCTCACTAGTTATTCCCTTTTCCAGGTCATTTATGAATATGTCAAAAAGTAGCGGACCCAGTACAGATCCCTGGGGTACTCCACTATTCACCTTTTTCCATTGGGAATATTGGCCATTTAGCCCTACCCTCTGCTTTCTATCTTTTAACCAGTTCCCGATCCACAATAGTACACTGCCTCCTATCCCATGACTTTTTAGCTTCGCCAAAAGTCTCTGATGGGGGACCTTGTCAAAAGCTTTCTGAAAGTCCAGATACACTATATCAACCGACTCACCTTTGTCTACCTGTTTATGCACACCTTCAAAAAAACAGATCAGATTAGTAAGACAAGATCTTCCTTGTCTAAAGCCATGTTGGCTGTCTCCCATTAGGCCATGACTATCTACATGCTGTGTAATTTTGTTCTTTATGATGGCTTCTACCATTTTCCCTGGTACTGACGTCAGGCTCACCGGTCTGTAATTTCCCGGGTCACCCCTGGAACCCTTTTTAAAAATTGGTGTTACGTTGGCGACCCTCCAATCTTCAGGTATTACAGATGATTTTAATGAAAGTTCACAGATTACCAATAACAGGTCTGCAATCTCATATTTCAGTTCTTTCAACACTCTGGGATGTATACCATCCGGTCCAGGTGATTTGCTACTATTCAGTTTATCAAATAGTTGTAATATATCTTCCCGGTGTAGCGATATTTCTCTCAATTCCTCTGCAGTATCACCTTTAAATACCACTTCAGTCTTGGGTAACACCCCTACATCTTCCTCAGTAAAGACCGAAGCAAAGAATTCATTCAGTCTCTCTGCTATAGCCTTGTCTCCTCTTATTGCACCTTTTACCCCTCTATCATCTAATGGTCCAATTGACTCTCTCACAGGCCTTTTGCTACGAATGTACTTGAAAAAGTCCTTATTTCGTGTTTTTGCTTCCGTAGCAAGTTTCTTCTCAAATTCCCGCTTTGCCTGCCTTATCAATGCTTTGCATTTAACTTGCCAGTGCTTGTGCTGTTTCCAGTTTTCATCATTTGGCTCTTTTTTCCATTTTCTGAAGGTTGCTCTTTTGGCAGCAACAGCCTCTCTGACCTCACCTTTAAACCATGCTGGCAGTTTTTTGGACTTTCTTCCACTTTTCTTAATGCGTGGAATACAGCTGGTCTGGGCTTCGAGGATAGTATTTTTAAATAACACCCAAGCTTGCTGTAAGTCTTTAACCTTTGGAACCGCTCCTTTTAGTTTTTTCCGAACTATATTCCTCATTCTATCATAGTCACCCTTTTGAAAGTTAAAAGGTAGTACTGTGGATTCCTTTACTATCTGTCCTCCACTGATTAAATCAAACATGATCATACTATGATCACTATTGCCAAGTGGTCCCAACACCCTTATTTCTTGCACCAGATCTGGCGTTCCACTAAGGACTAGGTCCAGTATGGCTTCCCCTCTGGTCGGTTCATGAACCAGCTGCTCCAAGAAGCAGTCATTCATTTCATCTAGAAACTTTATCTCTTTAGCTTGTCCTGCTGTGACACTGTCCCAGTCGATACCGGGGTAATTGAAATCACCCATTATTACTACTCTGTTGTGGCTTTTGTTAGCTTCCTTGATTTCTTTGAGCATTTCATCATCCATTTGTTCATTCTGGCCAGGTGGTCGATAGTATACTCCCACTGCCATCACCTTCCCCTTCGTAAATGGAATTTCAATCCATAGAGATTCTACAGCATATTTTGTTCCCTGCAAAACTTTAATCCTTTCTGACTCAATGCCCTCTCTAACATAGAGCGCAACCCCTCCACCAATTTGTTCAGCTCTATCATTACGATATAGTTTGTATCCAGGTATCACAGTGTCCCACTGGTTATCCTCCTTCCACCATGTCTCTGAGAGTGCAATCATATCTAACCTCTCATTTAATGCTATATATTCTAATTCTCCCATCTTATTGTTTAGACTTCTAGCATTGGCATACAAGCATTTTAGAGACTGTATTTTATTAATATTAATCTGGCTATTGGTAGGCATGGGTAATGGGGAATCTTTATGCTCTGTCTGCTCCTTACTCAAGGGCATTTGGGCTACTATACTCCCTTTTGGAACCTCACTGCTTTTGGTAGTATCCTTCAAGGATACCTTTGTCCGAACCGTGCGCTCCTGGGTGACTGTCGGCTTTCCCCTATTTTCTAGTTTAAAAGCTTCTCTATCTCTTTTTTAAAGGTTAATGCCAGCAGTCTGGTCCCATCCTGATTAAGGTGAAGCCCATCCCTTCGGAAGAGCCCCCCCTTTCCCCAGAATGTTCCCCAGTTCCTAGCAAATCCAAAACCCTCATCCTTGCACCATTGTCTCATCCACGCATTGAGACTCCGGAGCTCTGCCTGTCTTTTGGGTCCTGCACGTGGAACAGGAAGCATTTCGGAGAACGCTATCCTGGAAGTTCTGGATTTCAACTTCCTACCTAAAAGCTTAAATTTAGCCTCCAGAACTTCCCTACCACATTTTCCTATGTCATTGGTACCAACATGTACCAAGACAGCAGACTCCCCCCCAGCACTATCTATGATCCTATCTAGGCGGTGCGTGAGATCTGCTACCTTCGCACCAGGCAGGCATGTTACCAGGCGATCCTCACGTCCACCAGCCACCCAGCTATCTACATTCCTAATGATTGAATCACCAACTATAACAGCTGTCCTGACCCTCCCCTCATGGGGACATGGCCCTGGAGAAACGTCCTCGGTGCGAGAGGGTTTTACATCACCTGGAGGACAGGTCCTAGTTACAGGATCACTTCCTGCCACACCAGGGTGATGCTCTCCTGTCACGTGACCTCTCTCCTCCATGGCAACAGGGATGCTGCCAGACTGGAGGTGGGACTTCAGGACTATATCCCTGTAGGTCTCGTCCATGTACTTCTCTGTCTTTCTTATGTCTTCCAGGTCTGCTACTCTAGCCTCTAGAGAACGGACTCGTTCCCTGAGAGCAAAGAGCTCCCTGCACTTAGTGCATATGTAGGACCTCTCACCAACTGGGAGATAATCATACATGTGACACTCGATGCAAAAGACTGGAGAACCCCCATCTCGTTGCTGGACCTCTGACTGCATCTTAGTTTAAAGCTTGTGTTTAGGTCTTTTAAATCGGTATATAATAAGGATTGGTGTAGATGCTTATACTAATAAAAGTGTATCTAATACCCCTAATACACCCTGTGTACCTGAAGCTAATTAATCACAGGTCCTCTGTGTATGACTGATTTGGATTAAGAGCTGCACCTGAGAGCAGCCCCTTTCCTCTAAGATGTCCAAGTACCTATAAAACTACAATTTCCCCAGGGGTGGGTGGGTGCTGGGGAGGGAGGGGGGGAGATAAGTCCTATTAAAGAGGGCAGTTACAAGGTACCCTGTCCTGAACCCTCAGCAGGGGGATGGGGGTACCACACAAAGCCCAGTTGAGAGAGGCAAGGTAAGTACAGCTGAGAAGGCTGAAACGTGCACACCACTAAGACAAACACTAAATAATTAAACAACAGTTAGACAAACAGTAAATAATTAAATAAACAGCTAGAACTCACAGTAAGATGTCCCAGGAGGCAAAAATCCACTCACTAGCAGAGCTCTGTAAAAGTTCAGCCTTTCTCTGATCAGAGAAAAGCAAACTAAAACAGCCTATGCACACGTGGAGAAAACAGGAACAAGGTTACAGGATACCTCAGGGGGAGGGGGGCAGGGGGAGGAGTCACTCAGGCAGGCAAGGACAGGAAAAAGCTTAACAGCAGGCTCTGGGGAGAGAGATTAATTCAAAATGGCTACCACACACACAGGGGGAGGAGTCACTCAGGCAGGCAAGGACAGGAAAAGCTTAACAAACAACAGGCTCTGGGGAGAGAGATTAATTCAAAATGGCTACCACACAAAGCCCAGTTGAGAGAGGCAAGGTAAGTACAGCTGAGAAGGCTGAAACGTGCACACC
Organism: Ichthyophis bannanicus; assembly: GCA_033557465.1. NCBI lineage: Eukaryota > Metazoa > Chordata > Amphibia > Gymnophiona > Ichthyophiidae > Ichthyophis > Ichthyophis bannanicus. Next base: position 40,029,140 of record CM066043.1, read on the forward strand.
ACTAAGACAAACACTAAATAATTAAACAAACAACAGTTAGACAAACAGTAAATAATTAAATAAACAGCTAGAACTCACAGTAAGATGTCCCAGGAGGCAAAAATCCACTCACTAGCAGAGCTCTGTAAAAGTTCAGCCTTTCTCTGATCAGAGAAAAGCAAACTAAAACAGCCTATGCACACGTGGAGAAAACAGGAACAAGGTTACAGGATACCTCAGGGGGAGGGGGGCAGGGGGAGGAGTCACTCAGGCAGGCAAGGACAGGAAAAAGCTTAACAGCAGGCTCTGGGGAGAGAGATTAATTCAAAATGGCTACCACACACACAGGGGGAGGAGTCACTCAGGCAGGCAAGGACAGGAAAAGCTTAACAAACAACAGGCTCTGGGGAGAGAGATTAATTCAAAATGGCTACCACACAAAGCCCAGTTGAGAGAGGCAAGGTAAGTACAGCTGAGAAGGCTGAAACGTGCACACCACTAAGACAAACACTAAATAATTAAACAAACAACAGTTAGACAAACAGTAAATAATTAAATAAACAGCTAGAACTCACAGTAAGATGTCCCAGGAGGCAAAAATCCACTCACTAGCAGAGCTCTGTAAAAGTTCAGCCTTTCTCTGATCAGAGAAAAGCAAACTAACTAATACAAGATGGCTCTGACCATCTTCAAAATCCCACACAACATATCGGCCAACATACTCCAGGACCTAATCTGCACAATGCCCAACAGAGCACAATAGACACCATCCAAACCTTTACCCAGCTCATTCTCCAAAGCCAACAATTCCATAATCAAGAGACCTATATCTCTAGCAGCACCTGCCATTTGGAACTCTCTTCCAGAGGCACTAAGGACTACCACAGACTTACAAGACTTTAGGATAAAGCTGAAAACCTTCCTTTTCATGGAACTCTTCAGTGGACTCTCCTAGCACTCCACATTCCGGTCCTCCCTTGTACCCTTATCCCCCCCCCCCCACCCCTGCCTAGTAAACGCATATATGTCAAAATGTAAATAAGCTATGCTCTTGAGCATTTCTCGCATGCCACCCTCACCTTTACCACAAGTTCTCTGTAATGTTTGTTTGAGTTGTATTGTAAACCACTTTGATTTTACGATAAGGAGATATACAAAAAACAAAAAACTATTAAATAAATAAGTGAAGGCTCAGCTTTGCAGTCCCAGTAGAAACTGATCCCAAATGAGCTGGAAGCCCAGAGGAGCAGAAGAGAATACCATTCATAGAGAAAAGAATTCTGTTTTGTTCATTTTAAGCCAGTTTTCAATCCTGGCTTTCAATCCTGAAGTTTTCATTTCAATCCTGTTTTGTTCATTTTAAGCCAGTTTCTTTGAATCATAGTTTTAAGCTGACTCAAGTGTTGCCAGGGCTGGAATGTTATACTGGAGGATTATTGTCCATGAATAGTAAAATCGTAATTATCACAAGTTAGAACTGCAAGAGTTAATATTTTGCAATACTGAATTATATTTGGTCGCTGCAGGGGAATGACGGAACTTGATATTCCTGGGGAATCAGGAGCAGGATGTATAATAGAAACCATACTAAGGCTGTAATATAATTTTCACTATTCTGTTTCTTTTCCTGTTTTAGAGGGAATTTCCCAAGTTCTTTACATTCAGAGCGAGAGACGAGGTTTGGACACATTCTGTTGTTCCCTTTTTGTTGCTTAAAGAGGGTCTTTTGTGATAGAAATCACATGTGGGAAGGAGGTTTTAAGCGTTCCTCTTTGGGGTTGCTCTGTATTGTACAGATCAAGTGATAGTAAATGTGTGTCTCCTCCTTTAGTGCGTGCGTTGGAATATGCGGTGTCATCTCCTGAATCATCCTAACACTAAGCCATATGTTGGCTAGTAGTATCAGTTACTACAGTTCCCTAATATTTGCACTTGTCCCTGTTAACTTGTCTTACCAGGCTTTTATTATGTTATTTATATAATCTTTAGCTTTATTATATTTTTTTGGTATCGTGTTATATATATTGACTTCTTTTAAAATTGTATACTGCTGTGGGTCTCCTTTTTGGGGAGGAAGGGTAGTATTAAACATCTAATGCGGAAATTCAGAATCAAGTTATTTGTTGTGTGGATTCTGTGGAATGATGGGTGGCATAAACTGATTTATTGTCTGTTCCACCCCTCCCCCCTCAGTTTGCCGAAGACCGGATTTATCGCTATTTGGAGCCGGCACTGGCATTCCAGCTGGAGCTGAACCGAATGCGCAATTTTGACCTGACCGCTGTGCCTTGTGCTAACCACAAGATGCACCTCTACCTAGGAGCTGCCAAAGTCGAAGATGGCACTGAGGTTACAGACTACAGGTTTTTTATACGCGCCATCATTAGACACTCCGATCTCATCACAAAGGTAACAAATCGATGATGGTGGCGATCTTTTATATGCAGTATCCTGTGTGACTTGGCTAGAAGCTTTCCATTGGTCGGTCTGACAAGCATTTGAAAAAAAAACTGAGGAAAAGTTTTACAAAAATATGGAGACCTTTAAAAGTAAAACCAACATAAGTAGTTACTCTACTCATAAACGGATAATAGGGTAAAATTGGGACTGCAGCCTCATGAACTTGCTCAGTAGCTCGTGACGGACACATTTGTACTTGCTGTATTCTAAGAACAATTAGCCACAAAGATCTTTACAATTCTGGAACTTTTAGATGCTGTTCAGTAAAACTGGAGCATGCACAGAATGGTTAGTATTTGTTATCACTGAAGATATTTTGATACTTAATAAAGGGACCTATTTTCTAATGCTTTGTGTGCACTAATGGTCACTAGTGTGAGCTATCTGCCTCCATGCCCATTGGTATCAACGTGTACTGAATTTAGTAAACAAGTTCACTAGAAGCACAATATCTTCTATTTTAGCCTCCTATTTTGGAATACTCTGCCTATATATCTGAGAATTAAACTGTTCTTGACTAAATTTAAATTGGGATTTAAAGCTCATTTCCCCCCCTGGCTTATGGGGTCTGTTGGCTGCAGGGTATAGAGGCTGGGGAACCAGGTCACAGAACTGCAGATTCTGTCTGTTTTTTCTTTTTTTCTTGATACTGTAGTATGTATTTGCAAACTGCTATGATATGTTAAAAGTTTAAATAAAGATAAACAAATATTGGCAGCCACTAACTTTGCATGTGAAAGCAGATGCATCGTCTGACGTTATTTCATGCTCACACACATACATGAAAATATCCCAGCGCTAGGGAGCAAGGTATTAATGTTCAGGTTTGTATCTTAACTTTAAAATTCTTTTTTCTGCTCACTAAAGATTGCCATGAATTTTTGACTGTAAATGTTTTTTAAACGTCCTTTTTGGTGCCTTTTGTATGCCTGCTTAGGTGTGTTTCTGTTGCAGCGGTTTATGGGCATGATGGCAACAACTCATAGGATTATGTTGCCTTTCTTTTGCAGGAAGCTTCTTTCGAGTACCTGCAAAATGAAGGTGAACGCCTGCTTTTGGAAGCCATGGATGAACTGGATGTGGCCTTCAATAACACCAATGTCCGTACAGACTGCAATCACATCTTCCTGAATTTTGTGCCTACAGTTATCATGGATCCCTCTAAGGCAAGTGAAGTTTTACTTTGTAAAATAGTTCTGCACAATGGGCAGGAGATGGGGGGGGGGATCCCATAAAGTACTGTATTCTAGTTATATTTATTTCAAATTTATATGATGCCCTAATCATAGCACCATATAATTTAAAATAAGAAGTATAAGGGAATATAATAGCAAAGTAAACGGGTCAGTATTTGAGAAAGTGGAGCGAATAAGTCTCGAAGGCAAATTGGAGGAAAGAGTTTTTTTCAGGTTGTACCTAAGGGCAGAGAGTGACCTAAGGTCTTGTGTGTGAGAGATCTGTCCGACACTGAGAAGGCGCACGGAGCTGGATGTAAGACGCTGATGTCCATAAGTAGGACCAGAGAGTTAGAATGGTGGCACACAGCTCATAGGGTATGGTCATAAGGCAAGTGGCATTGGGCCCCTGTTTAGTTGGTGCCTTCAGAAGTTGGCATCTGTTACCTATATCTAAATCCAGGCTTTACTGCGTGGCTACAGCAATAGGTATGAAACCTTTCTGTGCCGTAAAGTGCACGATTGTGAGCTGAAAGAGTGGGGAAGAAGAGTCTAGAACATAAGAATATTTAACCAGTTTTCTATACTGCCTTATCCTTCCATCAAAGTGGTTTACATTATGTAATCACTACAAACAGGTACTGGATGTATTCCCTAGTCACCAAAGGGGCTCACAATCTATGTGTACCTGAGGCAACAGAGGGTTAAGTGGCTTGCCCAAGGCCACAAGGAGTGCCTATAGGACTAGTAACCCCAGTCCCTCCGGCCTGAGATACCATGTCCTAGCCACTAGGCCACTCCTCCCTCCTTGAGGACAAAGAGCTTCTTGCACCTTGTGCACATGAAAAAACCCTCACCAACTGGGAGAAAATCGTACATGCGGTACTCAATGCAAAAGACTTGATAGCCCTATCTTAATGCTGGACTATTGTCTGCATCTTAGTTTTAAGGTTTTATTTATTTATTTATTTATTTTACATTTCTTTTATATCGCGCTATTCAACATCAGTGCGGTTTACATGGAACATAAAACATACACATTGCATTTACTGAACTGTGCTTACAATGAACAGGTACGAAAACTTGGATTTATTTATTTTTTATTTATTTACTTCTCTTATATACCGCGCTATTAAAATCAGTGCGGTTTACAATTGAACAAAAAACATACTGCAATGTCACACGACAATTGAGTTTTTACATTGAACATTGCCCTCCCCACCTATATACGAAACATCACCCACCTAACCCAATTCAGGAAAGCATTAAAACACCACCTGTTCACCACATACTACCCTGAATCCAGCCTCAGTATTCATACATGTTGCCCCTCAGACAATCACGCACCACACCTAAACAATCAGACTCAGTATGAAAAAGGCTAACCCACCGATCCTTCAAAAGTAATAAGATGTAGATAGACCCTGCTTGAAAAAGGTAATAGTGTAAATACAATGTAGATAGTTTCCCCAGTTGTTTCCGTGTTGATTTCCCTGTTTATTGTAAAGTTTACAACTCAGAATGCCTGTGTTGTATAGTTGACGTTGAATGTAAACCGCACTGATCTGAAAAGCGCGGTATAGAAGAACTGTTAAATAAATAAATAAATAAACATGGACGAGATAACCTGGAGGTAACAGGGGTAACTAATTACAGAGTAATTATTCATGGATAACTTGGGAAACTATTTACATCTAATCTTCATGGAAGTCGTATTTCTCTAGTCATATTCTTTGGTGTCTTGTAGGGTCAGATTCGATTGTATGGCCAAGTCTAGTCCGTGGATGGGGCTATGCTATCGCCGTCTACCTGGTAGTACATGCGGAATAGGTAGTGCTTTACTGCCTTCCTAAACTGGGCTAGGTCAGGGATTGAGCGTATGTTGGGTGGTAGAGTGTTCCAGCATCTAGGTGCGCAAAATATGAAGGCTCTGTTTGCTGTTGCCTGGGTGCATTGGGTTATTTCTTTCAGGACTATTAGTGTGTTGACCGCTACTGATCTTCTGGACCTGTTGGGGGGAGTGATTTGGATAAGATCTGCTAGTGATGCAGAGGAGAGCCCATTGATGGCTTTGAAGGTAAGCAGTAGGGTTTTGAAAGTGAGTCTGGCCTGTATAGGAAGCCAGTGGAGATGTTTCAGGATCGGCATGATGTGGTCTTTCCTGGAAGCTCCAAGTAGTATTCTCGCTGCAGTGTTCATCGCAAGCTGTAGAGGGTTCAAAGTAGATTGAGGAAGACCATGCAGGATTGAATTGGCATAGTCAAATTGTGGTATGATTAGTGCTTGATAAATTGTCTGGAAGTCATCCGGTTCTAGCAGGAAACGGAGGTGCCTGAGGGTACGGCTCTTATGGTATACCGCTCTAACTACGTTGCTTATGTGCACCTTCATGTCTAGGCGCTGGTCCAAGGTGACTCCAAGGTACCGGATCGTGGGTTTGGTCTGTAGTTCAGCTTCCTTGACCTTTAGGTGAGGCGGTGTGGTGAAGTTTGGATTCCTCGTGATGAACAGGACCTCTGTTTTATTGTGCTGAATTCTGAGGTTCTGGGTTTGCAGCCAATTGGATACTGCATTAAAGCAGTCTGTCAGTGGGGAGAGGTCTGGGTTCTCTGTCGAGAAGGGCATGTAAAGTAGTACATCGTCTGCATATATCAAGCAGTTAACACTGTAAGACCGGATGAGGTTATAGATGGGCTGCATGTATATGTTGTATATGTATATGTTGTATATGTTTATCTATTTATGGTGCCTATTTGCTAAAAGTTGCTAGGGATACTTGTACTGATACAACTGTACCTAATAAATTTAAGGAACTTAGTTCACCTCAAGATTAATCAATCTATTCCTGGTGAGGGTAACCAGCTGAACCTGAAGTGAAGTTGACCACCTCTTCCCTTTTAATAGGTTTACAAGCCTATAAAGCTAAGATTATGCCTGGGGTGGATGGGAAGGAAAGAATACCTAGAAAAAGCTAGATTGCTTCACAGTGCCCTGACCTGTGCTTCTAAGGTAATGTCTGCAAGTGCTGATATTCTTGGCTTCATTACAAGGAAATAACAGGACTAGTTTGACAAAAATGCCACAGAAACAGCTCATGTCCTAAACAAGATGCACATACCGTACAGTAAATACTGTACATTGCAGACAAAGGTGGATTCACACCTGACAAAGGAACGATATGATATTCTCATATAGGCAGATTCAATAAAAGTGCCTTGAGCAAAATTGAGCTTGATATATTGTCCTTATTAACCTGACAAATGCTTTGTCACTCTGCCGCCCAAACCTGGAAATCAAGAGAACTTAAGCCAGCGGTTCTCAAACTATGGGATCACAGCCACTATCGCTAACTATCACCTTCTTCTCCTCCAGCACTGTGAGTCAACACAGTGCAGGGCATCACCTCCATGCCTGTAGCAGCAGCTTATATCTTCGGTATAAACGGGAAGCACAAGGAACTTGAGCGTGTGGCAGCGTAGAAAACTCAGCCTCGGCCATGTCTCACCACTGGAAGATCTCCTGTTTCTATGGGGGCTGGATGTCACTGAGCTGAGCTTTTTGCGCAATATGAGCTTGAGGTTCATGAGCTGTTCATTGGACGGAAGATGCAAGCTTCAGCTGCTACGCGTTGGGAAGGGCAATGCTCTAGGCTATGTTGTGGTGGGCCATGACTCATGACACTAAGGAGGAGGTTGAGAGTGTTGGATTGACGCAGGCCTAATGTGAGGGGAGGGAAGAAACTGCAGTCATCAAGGGTAGAGAGGTGCTGCACTGAGAGGTGGGAAGGGGAAAGATTGGATGCTGAACTACCTGGGAGGGGAAAATAAGGAAGACGCTGGACATGATAGAGGATGGAATATGTCAGATGACTGGAATGCCTTACTTTGGGGGTGGTACTAGGGAGAGGAGACAAGGGGAGGGGGGAAGACTAGTGAGACAGATAAAAGAGATGCTTGACATTTAGGAAGGAGTACTAGGGCAATGGAGTAGGTACTAGACTTGGGAGGAAGGGAGACAAAATAGATGTTGGACTTTGGGGGGAGTGAAACTAGCAGCTCAGAGGAAATGCTAGACAGGGGGAGAACTAAAGAGCCAATGAGGTGATACTGGGCATGGAGGAGGGGAGATAAGAGAGATAGAGAGGAGATATTGGACATGGGGAGGGGATACTGGACAGGGAGGGGACTAGGGAGAGAGGAGATAGAAGGGAGGAAGATGCTGGACATGGGGGGGATGGGAGACAGAAAAAAAGTTACTGGACATAGGGGAAGGGACGGTCAGAGATAATAGGCATGGGGGAAGGAGGGGGATACTCGACATGGGCAGAGGAGAGAGTTAGTGAAATATTGGATAATAAGAGGCTTGGGAAGGAGAGAAAGATGAAGAATGGGAGGTTTGGGTGAAGGAAAGTGATGGAAAGCTGTAGGTAAATGAGTACTACATGATAAAGAGGAGAAGTGAAATCGGAATAGAGGTGCAGAAAAATACATGGAAGAAAACTGAAAGGAAGAGAACAATATTAACATGTTCAATTCCCTGTTATTTGTAAACTCAATGTTGTTTGTATACATTGCAGTATGCTTGTTCGATGTACACCGCGCTGATTTTAATAGTGCGGTATAGAAGAAATGTCAAATAAATAAATAAATAAAATTAAAGATTGATTTAGAAGTCAAGATAGGAGAAGAAATGGCAAATGGACAGGAGACCCTAAAACAGAGTTAAAAAAAGACAAAGGAAAGCAGAAATCAGAGCCTGGGGCCCAACATGATTAGAAAAATAAAATGGTCTGATAACACAGAAAAATGTGTATTCTCTATTCAGTAATTGGAATCTGTCATCTGTTGGAATGTAGTTCTGCAAAGACAGGTGTCAACACATATGTGGGGCCCAGCCCTGGGCAAAACCTTGGGAGGGAAACTCGCTATCCTTTCTTCATCATCAGACACACACACATTGCCTCCAGCCACTCAGCCCTTGCATCCACACACACGCACACACACGCGCGGACACACACACACACACAGCCCCAGCCACTCAGCCTTTGCATCCACACACACGCGCACACACACACACACACACAACCCCAGCCACTCAGCCCTTGCATCCACACACACGCACACACACGCGCGCACACACACACACACACACACACACAGCCCCAGCCACTCAGCCCTTGCATCCGCACACACACGGGCGGACACACACACACACACAGCCCCAGCCACTCAGCCCTTGCATCCACACACACGCACACACACGCGCGGACACACACACACACACAGCCCCAGCCACTCAGCCCTTGCATCCACACACACGCACACACACGCGCGCACACACACACACACACACACAGCCCCAGCCACTCAGCCCTTGCATCCACACACACGCACACACACACGCGCGCGCACACACACACACACACACACACACACAGCCCCAGCCACTCAGCCCTTGCATCCACACACACGCACACACACGCGCACAAACACACACACACAGCCCCAGCCACTCAGCCCTTGCATCCACACACACGCGCGCGCGCACACACACACAGCCCCAGCCACTCAGCCCTTGCATCCACACACACGCACACACACATTGCCTCCAGCCACTCAGCCCTTGCATCCACACACACGCACGCGCACACACACACAGCCCCAGCCACTCAGCCCTTGCATCCACACACACGCACACACACGCGCACACACACACACAGCCCCAGCCACTCAGCCCTTGCATCCACACACATGCACACACACACGCACACGCACACACACACACATTGCCTCCAGTCACTCAGCCCTTGCATCCACACACACGCACACACACGCACACACGCACACACACATTGCCTCCAGCCACTCAGCCCCTGCACCTGCATACACACACACACACACACACACACATACACACAGCCCTAGCCACTCAGCCCTGATCCCCTGCACTGCAAATGTTCAAGAAGCTGTGTCATAGCTTCCAAGTCTGTATATGTCAAACATTGTGTGCATCAGAAAATCATTCTATAATCATAGATGTACCTATTTATATCTACTAGAAAAGAATAAGAAAGAAAAGCCAATGATGCAGGTTCATCAGCTGATTTCCTTCACCTGTGTCACCTGTGGTTTAATTTGTGGGTGAAGGATAGGTCTTATGGTACATCATTTAACTCCCTCCATCAGAGCCACTTGACTTCGGTGGCTGGAAAAAGGAGCCTAATGACGAACACCGGGAACAACATGAGCACTGGCAAGTTAGATGAAAAGCATTGATAAGGCAGGCAAAGAGACGTTTTCAAAAGAAGCTTGCCATGGAAGCAAAAATACATAAAAAAACTTTTTCAAGTACATTCATAGCAAAAAACCTGTAAGAGAGTTAGTTGAACCACTGGATGATAGAGGGGTAAAAGAGGCACTAAGGGAGGACAAGGCCATAGCGAAGAGACTGAATGAATTCTTTGCTTCAGCTTTTACCGAAGAAGATGTAGGGAAGTTACCCATGCCTGAAATGGTATTTAAAGGTGATGTATTGGAAGAATTGAAAGAAATATCAATAAACCGGGAGGATGTATTACAACTGCTTGATAAACTGAAGAGAAGCAAATCACCTGGACTGGATGGTATACAATATACATCCAAGGGTGTTGAAAGAGCTGAAATGTGAGATTGCAGACCTGCCATTAGTAAACTGCGAACTATCATTAAAATCATCCATAGTATCTGAGGATTGGAGAGTGGCCAAAGTAACTCTAATTTTTAAAAAGGGTACCAGGGGTGATCTGGGAAACTACAGACTGGCAAGCCTGACATCTGCACTGGGCAAAATGGTAGAAACCATTATAAAGAATAAAATTACTGAACATGTAGATAGCCATGTAATGGGAGAAAGCCAACATGGATTTAGCCAAGGAAAATCTTGTTTTACTAATCTGTTAGATTTTTTTGAAGGTGTGAATAGACAGATAGATAAAGGTGAGGTTGATATAGTGTATCTAGATTTTCAGAAAGTCTTTGACAAGAGACTCTTGGCCAAATTAAAAAGTCATGGGATTGGAGGCAGTGTAGTACTGTGGATCTAGAACTGCTTAAAAGGTAGAAAGCAGAGAGTAGGGCTAAAGGGCCAATTTTCTCAATGGAGAAGGCAGAGGAGGGAGGGACTAGGAGTAATATTGTAAGGGTCCCTCCCTCCTCAGACGTGACCTATATCAGAGAAGGGAAGGAGGGACCCGACCTGCCTAGAAGCGCGGAGTCGGAAATACCTGCAAGGTGCACCTACTGTTGCCATCTTACTGGGCAGACTAGATGGACCCTACTGGTCTTTATCTGCCGTCATTTACTATGTTACTATGTTATTGGGTTTTTTTTAATTTGAAGTCAGATCTGCCTTACTGCTGCCACCGCTGCCTCTGAGAAAACAAAAAGTGGCAGCAGCAGGCAGCCGGCTGGACATGGAGGAACATAGAGGTATGGGGCGTGCCAGATATGCAAGTAGCATAGGGTGCAATTATGGCTTGGTACTGTCCTGGTTTGATGGACCTTGGTCTGACTCAGTAAGGCATTTCTTATGTTTTTATGAGTCATTTTAAGATGTGCTCTTCCTGGATCAGATATCACGGATTTGTTACATAATATCATTAGACAATCACTATTGTTTGTACAAAGTTCTCACTAGCCCCACAGGTTATACATACCATAGTTGGCATAATGCAATGCCTTGTTCTTCTAAATGGAGAGCTGCCAAGTAGCTTCAATCAACAGGGACAGGTTACACCAGTTCTAATTTTGTCCCATTGTATTTGTGTACCGGTAGCACCAGTTTCTCTAAGTAAACCAGACCTCCAAAATTCAAATTAGGCTGTCCCTGATAATAAAGGTGCATTGGTGACCCTGTAATGTGAATCGTATTTACCAGTTTCCAAGTTTATTCTGAGAAGTAGGAGTGGATAAGGTGCATCATTTACACTTAAGGGCTTCACTTTAGCTACCTGCCGGTACCATTTTAACAAGCGTAATTTTGCATTTGCAAGCCCATTTGCCACACTTACACTAAAACTGCTAATGGGTTCAAAGGTCATCCAGATCCGCTCAGTAGAGATTACCAATAGCAAATTTATATGTAAAAACGCTCATTTTTGTGAAATTTAATTGCACCCCTGGAAGGTGTACTCCAGCTTTTTGCGATAAAGTCCATGTTTTTACACAAACCATATAGCAAAAGTTTAAGCTGTGAAAGAATTGTAATATTTAAATAGCTAATAGTGCCCAAAATGTCACACAATACCAGCCCACTTCCACAGAGAACCCCACTGCTTGAAATTTCATAGCTGTGAATATCACTTGCATTCAGAATTCAATCTTACTATAAAGACTTCACCAATTCCGGCCCTGGGGGCTTCCCTGCTTGCCCTAACCTAAACTCAGCTTTATGTGTGTGTGTATATATGTGTGTGCTTTCTTTTAAACCAGAAACAAGATTACTTCATCACGTAAAACAATCAAGTCCTCCTTTTTAGGTTATTTCTCAAAAAAAGAGAAAGCACCTGGTCCTGAAGGTCAGTCTGCCTAGTGGTCCATCAGTCCATACTTGTCTCTTTTTTTGCATCTGTACAAACAAACAAACTGACAGGTAAGAAACAGGAAACCCAAAGATGAGACAGGACCATAGCTGAGAAAGAAGAAAGGGGGGCTTCAAGGGGGTGAGAATAGGAGGGGGCTATGAGACCATCAGAAGGGATTGTGTAAGGGAAGAGGAGGGCCAGCCCTACCACTAAGAGAACTAGGTATCCACATAAGGTAGCGAATTTCTGGAGCAGCAGTACAGCTGACACCACTTGAAAGCTACTCTCAGCGTGGTGGGGGCTCAAGCAGTGGATACAGGTAGGACAGAGGTGGCAATAAAAGAAGGGGAGATGCTGGATAAGGCAGAGAATAGAGAAGGGAAGAAGAGGTGCTGGACCTCTGGGGGGTGGGGGGTAAGAAAGGGAAGTAGAGGTGCTGCATTACAGGGGGAGTAAGGGAGAGGGATGCTGGACTATGGGTTGGGGCACATGGCTGAAGGGCTGTCTAGGGTGTCAGATATCTTGGTCTTTGGGGAGCAGGAGAGGAAGAGATGTTATGAGAAAGGGAGGGGAAGACGGGAAAGAGGAAGCAATGTGGGCTACAAGGAGAGAAGGGGAAGAGAAGGAGGCTATGAGGAGAGGAAAGGGGGACGGGGAAAAGTGGGTTGGATTTGAGGAGGTTTGGAAGGGAGAATAGGCATAGTACATGGAATAGAGGGTGGAAGGAAGAAAGTGTGCATTACAGGTCTCTATCACAGACACATAAATTCCTGCGTGTGGAACCCCATACATTCCCACTTACTCCTCCACTCACACACACATATCCACATTCTTCCATCTCCCTCCCTCTCCCCCCCCCCCACCCCCCCCCCAACCCCCCCCCCCCCCCCCCCCCCCCCCCCCCCCCCCCCCCCCCCCACCCCCCCCCCCAACCCCCCCCCCCCCCCCCCCCCCCCCCCCACACACACACACAGATTCTTACATCCTGCGCAGATACCCATGTTTTCTCCTTGGAAAGCGGGATAAGTAGTCACACCTGGTGACGTCATCCAACAGCGCCATGGACAGAAGTAGCTCTCCGGAGTTCAGAAAGGCAAGCCTTTCTGAGCATGTGCCAGGTAACCCTACTTCACGGGCCCACCCCTACATAGCCCAGTTTCACTTATTCCACCTTGCCAGCAAGGACAAAACTTACAGCTCTCTTACAAATCACTACTACAAAGAAGAAAAAGAAAGAAAAGAACATCCAAACTAGAGAAAAGAGAACAGCATCAAGCCGAACCAGCATCTTGCAGGATGAGCCCTAAGCCAGGTTTTAAAAAATGATCAAAGTGCAGCAAAAAAATAAACACCACAGATGCCCACGACCACTGCCTCAGATGCCTTGGAATGTACCACCACATGGAGGATTGCCCCCACTGTGCCTGCATGATGCCACAGGCATGAATATCACACAGCCACACTCTAACAGACTTTGCTGAGGCACTCACCTCGTTTGACTGAAAAGAGAGCTCCCATGCAATGAAGAAAGTTAAGAAAAAGCTGCACCCTGCCGTGGCATGGGATGCACCGAAAAAGACCTCCATTCTCTGCCCGGCAAACAGGACAACCTCAGGCAAGATCCCATCTTCCATGGAAGCAGAGGATCAGACTCAGCCCCTGCCTCCGGCTGCAGCACCGATTCTCCCAGATGCATATGGAGCCCTGGCAGCCGCGCTGCAACTGGCATGGCGCTGATAGATCCGCCTCCAAAGATGGCCATCGGCCCAGAACCAGGAAGAAGAGAAGCCTCATCTGTGCGTCATCGAGCCAGCATGCGTCATCGCACCGGCGAAGACTCCTTATCCCTGCGCAGGGAAAGCCTTTCCAAGCCTCCTCAAGCCAAAAAGATGCAGAACTGATGAGATGCGCGGCCAGAACAGGGCCTTCTCTATGCCAGCAGCATTTCCCCTGCAATATATAGAGAACCTCAGTCCCCACCATGTGCACCAGTGCCGTGCACCAGTGCCATGCACAAGGAAACCCAACAGAGGCATAAGGGGCACAAGAGGCAACATAGCAGAGGCAGCTGCATCAGTTTCAACAGCTCCTCCAGTGAGCCTCGCTGCAGCAGATGCTGCAGAGCTAAGGGGAGCAGGACCCATACACCCTCCCTGGGCTCCCACAGCTCGGGCACTCCCACCGCGGGCCACACATAACCACAACACACGGCATCGACATGGCAAAGGGCATGGGTCACAATTGCCATCAGAGGTCCTGGACCTTCTTGCCCAATTCCTGGAGTAACATGCTCCCAGATAGTCAAAACCTCCAAAACATCAGGAAATAGACAAGATGCTAATGCCGTTAATCCTGCCACTGTGGAAGGAAGGGACCGCACCATCCCACTTTCACCTTCACCTTCACCTCCATGCTTCTCCCAAGAACCCTTCACGATGGACAGTCATGGGGAGGAGGCCATCACCCAGGGCTCTGCAGCAGAGGACCACCGTTCCTTCAGCTCTCCAGATGCCAGATTGGAGCCGTCACCAACACCACCGCAGCCGCCTTTGCTGCCTGAGGACCTCACCTACCCCAATTTCCTCCAGAGGCTCATGACTCAGCTTTCTCTCATGCCTATGAGCATACCAGACATCTGATTCACTTGGCCTTTGGTGCCTTTGACTCTGCATCCTGCACAGTGGGAACTGCCATCATGGCCCACCGCTTGGCATGGCTCCGAACATCTGGCTTGAGGAAGGACACTCATGAGTGGATTGCTGATGCCCCATGTGGGGGCGACAACTTGTTTGGAGACAAAGTAAAGGACACGGTGAATGATCTGAAGGAACACTGCACTACCTTTCAAGCCCTCACTGCGGATGACCTGGAACGCAACTCGAGCCCCAGGAAAACTGCAACATAACATAAGAACATAAGAACATAAGATGTGCCATACTGGGTCAGACCAAGGTCCATCAAGCCCAGTATCCTGTTTCCAACAGTGGCCAATCTAGGTCATACGTAGCTAGCAGTTTCCCCAAAAGACACAGTCACCCATGAAAATCCTATTCCTCCTCCCGTCGCTACTGCAACCCCTACAACCGTTAGCAACCACAACACTTCAAGCAGCAGTTGTCCTATCACAGCTCATACCACTAGAAGCCTCGCCAAAGAGACCATAAGCAACAAAAGCAGTCCCCCTTCTTTTGACAAAGCATGCAGTGCCAATCCACCAGTGGGGAGCCGGCTCTCTGCTTTCCTGAGTGCCTGGGAACACATTACCATGGGTCCTTGCCATCATCGCCAAAGGATACAAGATCAACTTCTCCAAGCCTTCCCAACAACACATCCAGCCACGCAGCAACACCCCACCAGATCTGGTACCGGCCATTACAGTGGCAATCTTCTCGCTCCTGGCATCAAGGGCCATTGAATCAATTCCACCAGAGGAGGTCAACCACATATTCTACTCCAGGTACTTCCTTATCCTCAAGAAGTCTGGTGGTGTAAGCCCCATCCTCGACCTCCGGAACTTGAACAAGTTCATCCAGAATGAAAAGTTCAAGATGTACTCGCTGGGTTACATCCTGCTCCTTATACAACCCAGTGACTGAATGGCATCATTGGATTTGCAGGACGCATACATCCATGTCTGAACTATCTCCACTTCTGTGTGTTGGAGAAGGTGCTCCCCTTCATGCTCTCTCCCACTCCAAGGGTCTTCACAAAGTGTGTCGCAGTGGCAGGTGCACACCTCTGCAAGAAGGGGGAATGCATCTTCCCCTACCTGGATGACTGGCTTCTCACAGTTCCATCATGTCACAACCTCCTGGCTTCCATCCACCAGACAACCAAGCTACTATCCTCCCTGGGATTTCTGCCAAACATACTGAAGTCTCACCTACATCCAAAGCAGCAGTTGGAGTTCATCGCAGTGACCACCCAGGCCAAGGTGTTCCTCCTGCCCCAGCGGGTGGCAGCCATCATCTACCTGATCCTGGAGATCTCCTCAACTGACCAGGTCACTGCCAGGATCCTGCTTCATCTCCTGGGCCACATGACAGCAACCACCAAAGTTCTGCCCCTCATCAAATTCCACATGAGACACCTCAAGTGACATCTCCGCAAACACTGGAGCCAGCAATCTCAGCTACTGTCCAGTCATCGCTGAAGTTTAGGAAGCCCTTGGCTGGTGGGCACAACAGGACAATCTTTTGGGAGGCAGTCCCCTCCAGCAGTTGTGTCACCACCTCATGATCACGACAGATGCCTCCAACACAGGCTGGGGTATGCAACTTCTAAGTTTCTGCAAGCAAGGTACTTGAAACGCTTGGAAACACAGCTGCCACATCATCTTCCTGGAGCTTTGCATGATCAGGTATGGATTGAGAGCCTTCCAACACCTAATCCAGAATCAGAACTTCCTGATCCAGACCAACAACCAGGTAGCAATGTTCTATATCAACAGGTAGAGAAGGACGGGGTACCTCTCCCTCTGCAGGGAAGCACTCAAGCTGTGATCCTTCATCACCTCCAAGGGCTGCCTCCTGCAGGCCTCCTACCTGCCAGATGAAGACAACCATATAGCAGACTGCCTCAGCTGACAGCTAGACTCGCATGAGTGGTCCCTTGACCCGCTCATGGCAACACAGCTCTTCAGAAGGTGGGGACAGCCGCAGGTGGCCCTCTTTGCCAGCGAGAAGAATGTGAAGTGCGCCAACTTCTACTCCAAGTGCCTGTCCTCTCACAGTCTGGCCTCAGACACATTTGTCATACTCTGGGAGACTACACCACTCCTCTATGCATTTCCACCCTTCCACTGATCTTCATGACAATAGAGAAGGGAATCCAGGACAGGGCCACAATCATCCTTGTTGCTCCTTTCTGACCCAGGCAGATGTGGTTTTCCCTCCTCCAGTGCCTTGCACAGGAACCACCCATAAAGCTATCACCGAAACTGGACCTCATCACACAGAACAAAGGCACAACTCTACACTCCAACCTGCTGACCACTGAGCTATCGGCCTGGATGTGGAAAGGCTAACTCTGGCATCTATCCAACTCACCACAAAGGTGCAGCAGATCATCCTGGCAGCCAGGCGCCTGGCCACGGGGAAGTCATATGGACTCAAGTGGAAAAGCTTCATCATCTGGTGTACCTCCGATGGGCTCGACCACTACTCCTGCCTGACTCTGCATATCCTCCAATACCTCACTACCCTCATCAATGCCAGGCTCATGATGGCAATGATATGATGCCACCTCTCCACCACTGCAACCTACCACAACCACCCAAATGATGTCTCCATCTTGACCCAGCCACCGGTCTTGTGCTTCATGTGAGGTCTGGCCAACCTCAGGCCTACCACCAAGCAACCGGCACTGCCTTGGGACCTCAACATTGTCCTGTACCACCCCACACAGGTCCCTTTTGAGCCCTTAAATACATCACCTAGAAAATCATCTTCCTGGTCGCCATCACCTCGGCCAGATGCATCAGTGAGCTCCAGGCACTAGTAACATACTCACCTTACATGCTCCTGCACCATGACCGAACCACCCTATGCACCCACCCCAAGTTCGTTCTGAAGGTGGCCTCCGCCTTTCACATAAACCAGACAATTCGCCTGCCAACCTTCTACCTGGAACCATGCACGCCCAAGAAGCAATGGCTGCACACTCTCAACTGTGTACATGCCCTGCAGACTTACATCAGCAGGACAGAACCCCAGTGACAAGTGACTAGCTTTTCATCTCCTTTGACCCCAACAGGTCAGGGCACCCCATCACCAAAAGAACTCTAATGCTTTGGATCATGGACTGCATAGCGGTCTGCTACCCCTCAAGCAGGGACCCAAGCCGCTGACAACATCCATGCCAATCAGCTCAGAGCCATGACTGCTAACCTCAACAACCATCTTGATGCGGGACATCTGCACAGCGGCCACCTAGTCATCAGTGCACAACTTCCAGAAGCACTACAGCCTCAATTGGGTGCTCAAGAGGACACTCCTTCAGCCGAATGGTACTGGCCCTGGCATCACTTCTAGGACTTTAAATGGCCTCAGGACTCTGCCCCCAAGGACTCACTGCAGGCCCCAGGCCACGCAGGCGCAGTCCTCTGTAAGGGCGCATACACTGCTGTATTCTTCCAGTCCCACAGCGTCTTGCTGTTTTGCATATGCTGTTGCTGTCTTTAATACATTGTTTGACACATTGTTTTACTACTCCCAGACCACTGTTTTTCCAGGAGCTGTTTTATTGCATGCTTATGAGTTGTGTTGTTGTGTTGCACTGAGTTGACAAACTTGTTCAATAAATCCCTTTGACTGAACTTGGTCATCTGCCTCATCCACCGCAGCACTTGGTAGCCAGTGCCACAGCTACAGAGTCACCAGGTGTGTCTGCTTATCCTGCTTGTCCAAGGAGAAAGCGGGGTTACTTACTTGTAATGGGGATTCCCCGTAGACTGCAGGATAAATTAGCCACACATTCCTGCCCACCTCCCCTTGGATGAAGACGACCTCACACCTACACAGCCTGCTGGCCTAGCCTTCAAGCCCAAAGCTTTGGAACAAACTGGGCTAGGTGGGGGTAGGGCTACCTGGCACATGCTCAGAAAGGCTTGCCTTTCCAAACTCCAGAGAGCTACTTCCATCCATGGCACCATCGAATGACATCACCAGGTCTGGTGTCCATGGAAAACTCCCATTACAGGTAAGTAACCCCACTTTCCCCTCCGTCTCTTACACATATTTCAACCCACCCTCCCATACACTGAGCTCCAGATGCAGAACCAATCCAACGTACAGATACCCTCCTCATACTCCTTGCTCTTCCCATCCCCGCATATATCACCAGATCTTCCCCCAAGGTGCACATCCCCATGCCCCACAAATTCCACAAATAAATAGACTCCTAACACTTCCAGGTTTAAACAGAGGGCTATGAACATCACCATACCAAAGTTTTCCCTGTTAACACTCTATATATTCCTCCCAGACCCCAAATTCTGAGCCTGCAAACATAGAACGAGCAAACACGGCTTTGTGTCATACTGCAAGGAGCACCTTACAACTTGTTATAGTTTGCAAACTGAGGCATTTGATAAACCTGATTTACTGTATATGCAGGGGCCAGCTTCTTAGTCACAGCTAGTCCGAGAGCTTAAGAGTGTGTGCCGCTTTCTTGGAATTCGATATGACAACATTCCAGGATAAACTCAAGAACAATTGCAGCATCAGCATCCTGACAGTGACATCAAGAGTTGAAAAAGGAAAAAAACAAAGGGTTTGACCACAATATGCACAGTAAAAGATACACAGTGGCCAGAAAAGGGAACTGTATAGCTTATAAACAGAGAAAAACACAGCATATTGCAAAACAGATAGGAAAGAGAGGGGACAGCCAGAGAGAGATGAACAGTATGAGGCTAATAGTCAGTGGTATTGCCGCCATATAATTTTAAAACTATGTTAGATAAGAACATAAGATATACCAAACTGGGTCAGACCAAGGTCCATCAAGCCCAGTATCCTGTTTCCAACAGTGGCCAATCTAGGTCATACATACCTAGCAGCTTCCCCAAAAGACATAGGTTCCACAATGCTTGACTGGGGCAAGCAGTGATATCCCAGGTCTCCTTTAATAATAGTTTATGGACCTTTCCTCCAGGAACTTGTCCAAACCTTTTTTGAACCCAGCTACACTAACAACGTTTACTACATCCTCTGGCAACAAATTCCAAAGTTTGATTACACGTTGAGTGAAAAAATATTTTCTTTTATTAGTCTTAAATAGTTTACCCTCTAGCTTCATTGCATGCCCCCTAGTCTTTCTATGTTTGGATAGCGTAAACAATCGATCTACGTTTATCCATCCACTGCACTCATCATTTTATAGACCTCTATCATATCTCCCCTCAGCTAACTCTTTTCCAAGTGGAAGAGCCCTAACCGTTTAAGCCTTTCCTCATAGGGGTATCCCTTCATTCTCTTTACCATTTTGGTGGCTGTTCTCTGTACCTTTTCTAGTTCTGCTTTTAAGATATGATGACAAGAACTGCATACAATATTCAAGATGTGGTCACACCATTGAATGATACAGAGGCATTATGATGTCATCCTTTGTTTTATTCTCCATTCCCTTCCTTATGATTCCCAGCATTCTATTTGCTTTCTTGGCGGCCATTGCACACTGCCATCATCTTAAAGCTCATACATTTAAGCTGGTCGGAATTTAATAAGCAGCCACATGTACATAGGAATAACTTTATATAGTTACTGTAATAACTGTGACAATGAAAGCACATTTTGCCCTTCTCCCTGCATCCATGAAAGAGGCACTTTCTTCACCTTATTCATGCAAGTATAGCCGTGGACGCCTCAGTATTCAGGACCAGATGTACTTGTTCCGTTCTGCAATTTCCCCGCCACATGTATCCCCCTTGCTCTGCCCAGGCCACGCTTCCACTCATTCTACATAGAGGTTCTCATGTTGAGAACATCTCTATACCCAACTTCTAAAATGTTCCTGGGGATGTATCCATGCTTTGCCCATCTAAGTGCCAATTTTCATATGTCTGACTCATGAAGAGGACTTCTAAAATGCTCCCCATAGAGTTCTACCTGCTAGTTAGGTATCAGCACTTAGATGCAAACCTCATATCTGTGGCAGGTAATGTTATATAGTATTGGCAGGTGAATAAGTGTTTTTATGTACATTGATTGTGGCTATTTCATAAGTCAGCTGCTTGCATGCTCTATAAAATAAGAGTGTAAGTGGTCAAAGCAAGCGTTAATCTAAAGCACCTACACCCTAAGGCTGGGATAAATGCCTGTGCTTAGATCTTTAAAGAATGCCCATAAATAAGAATATTTTATCATTTGCACATGTAAATTTGCGCTCCATGCACACCCACAGTGAAAGGCTAGCGTACATGCATAGAGTCCCATTGACACATATAATTCACTGAAAATATGTGATTTACGTGCGTTGATGGTGTATACATTTACTCCGTTCCTTATAAAATTACCTCCGAAGTGCCTGAATTTCATCGCTGACTATGTATGTTTTTTCCCTGCCTCACTCCTCCCCAAAACACTCCCCATTTTTGGGTACATCACCTTGGCCGTTTAATGATCCAAATGGCCAGAGTCACATGTATAATCACTGTCTATTTTAAAAGAAAAATATCTATTCAGCCAGCACTACAGCGGACCGCATAAGTACTTCTGAACATGAGCTTACATACACCCAGCAGGTAGAGAGGGACAGAATCTAAACAGCTAGAGAGAGCTCCTGTTAGCCAAAGGGAAGGGAAGTAGAGAAATGGAACATTAACATAGAAACACACAAAACCGACAGAAAGAAAATGCAAGAGCAGGGCAAGATAAAGAATTCAGGAGATGACGTAGGTATATGCAGAAGGTGTTTGAATGGAAAAACGATGCAGAGCACTGACAAGGCATTGGGTAGAGAGGGAAGGGATGGAGACAGGGTTAGAAGACACCACCACTGAAGTGACAGACTCACAGCACTTTTTGGCCTCCAGTCCAGGGCCAAGGAGAGCAAGCAGCAGGGTGAGCAGGATCCCTTGGAGTATCATTGTTGAGTCTCCTACAGCTCCTGAAACCAGAAGATACACTGTGCCGTGACCTCAGCTCCTCTCACATTTATTCAGCCTGTGATGTAATTACAGAATGATTGTGGGCAGGGATTTCTCAATAATGTTCTTTCCAGCCTGGGAGGGGTCAGAAAGGAATCATATATCTTCCTAATTCTGTTAAAAGCACTCCCTTTTTACACTCTGTGTGATATGCAATGCCACAAAAGCAGGCAAGAACCAGCTAGGAAAAATGTTACCTTTAGGTCATCAGTGTAGGTCTTTCGGTTGCTGCTCTGTTCCCTGGGACCTGACATGTTTGGAAGATTGTCAAGACTCGATATTCAAAGCGCTTAACATGGTTAGCAGAGTGGTGAACGGGAGATTCAGCGGCACTAATGTGGTTCGTGCTGCTGAATATTCACAGTTGCCAGGTCTACGTGCCCCGACGCTAACTGCATAGCATCAGGGCGTTCCAGGGCGAAGAAGAAATGGCGCTGAGCGGTAACAGGTCAGTGGCAATATTGAGCCGCTAGTCGATTAGAGATATGTGGCAAAAGCCAGGCACAGGTAACCCTGGCCTAACTTTAGCCACATATCACTAACTGGTCAGTGACCAATATCACCGCTGCACGGTTACCGATCAGCAAGAGCAGCTAACCTGGATATTCAATGTCGGGGCCGGATACGACTGTGACATCGGGTTTACTGTTTGGCGCTGGTGGCTAGTTGCTTTAGCAGCTCTAGATGCCGGCGCTGAATATCTGGCCCGTCAGGATCTGTATCCTGTGCATTGGTTTCTCATGATTTCATACAGGTTCTGATGTCATTTGTGACATCATTATAAAGTACAGATCTTTCCAAAGCAGGCCTGTGTAATATCATTTACGGCTGCTCCTAAAGGATTTACGGGAAATGGTTAAACAAAATAAAAGATTGTCATTCTAAAGTTATGCTACTTGGTCTTTATCTGACATCATTTTCTATGTTCCTAGGCCACCTGCCAAGGTTTATGTGCTGGTGTCCCTGTTCCCAGACCAACTCAATTCTAGTAATATATTAATCCACCACCTGGAGGCAAGTTGCGCACAGATGGATGTTAGGTGAAAAAAATACACAGGTTGATAAGAAATGAAAGAAGGCAAATTAAATGTTCCCCTTTTTTTATTCACAGGACTGGAAGAGCAGAGGGTGCTATGGGGCAGGACGGAAGTGCACCGTTAAACCTGTGTGGGCTTCAGTGCTGGGATAACGAGTGTGAGCAGCAGTGACGTGTGCTGGAAGAGGTGGGTGGTGGAGAATTTTCATTAGGGGAATCTTAGGGTGAGTGCAGCAGGTTCAGACAGAGACACAGTTTCAGATGCAGCAACATGGATATCTTAATATGCTCCCACTCCTGATGGCAGAGGATCATAGAAAACGATGGCAGATAAAGACCTGGCAGCCTATCCAGTTTGCCCATTCACACCAGCTACTAAGCTCTGTAAGCTTTTCCTCTCCCTCACAGATCACAATCTGTGCTTGTCCCATGGTTTCCTGAATTCAAATACTGTCTATGGGAACCCATTATAAGAACATAAGAAATGCCATACTGGGTCAGACCAAGGTCCATCAAGTCCAGTGTCCTGTTTCCAACAGTGGCCAATCTAGGTCATACGTACCTAGCAGTTTCCCCAAAGGACACAGGTTCCACACTGCTTGTACTGGGTCAAGCATTGATATCCTGGGTCCCTTCTTAATAATGGTTTATGGACCTTTCCTCCAGGAACTTGTCCAAACCTTTTTTAAACCCAGTTACACTAACAGCCTTTACTACATCATCCGGTAACAAATTGCAGAGTTTGATTACACGTTGAGTGAAAAAATATTTTCTTTTATTAGTCTTAAATAGTTTACCCTGTAGCTTCATTGCATGTCCCCTAGTCTTTCTATATTCTGATAAGGTAAACAATCGATCTACGTTTACCCATTCCACTCCGTTCATTAATTTATAGACCTCTATCATATCTCCCCTCAGCCTTCTCTTTTCCATGTTAAAGAGCCCTAACCTTTTTAGCCTTTCTTCATAGGAGTATCCTTCCATCCCCTTGACCATTTTGGTGGCTCTCCTCTGAACCTTTTCTAATAACGCTGTATCCTTTTTAAGATACGGCAACCAGAATTGCACACAATATTCAAGGTGCGGTCTCACCATGAAACAATACAGAGGCATTATAATATCCTTTGTTTTATTTTCCATTCCTTTCCTTATGATACCTAGCATTCTATTTGCTCTCTTGGCCGACGCTGCACACTGCGCTGAGGGTTTTAACATGTTATCCACAATGACGCCTAAATCTTTTTCCTGGGTGGTAGTTCCTAAAGTGGAACCTTGCATTGTGTAACCATAGTTTGGGTTGTTCTTTCCTAGGTGCATAACTTTGCACTTGTCCACATTAATTTTCATCTGCCATTTTGATGCCCAGTCTTCCAATTTATCAAGATCCTCTTGCAATTTTCCACAATCCTCTCGGGTTTTAAAACTTTAAATAGTTTTGTGTCATCTGCAAATTTGATAACCTCACTCGTTATTCCCTTTTTCAGGTCATTAATGAATATGTCAAAAAGCAGCGGACCCAGCACAGATCCCTGGGGTACACCACTATTTACCGTTCTCCATTGGGAAAATTGGCCATTTAGCCCTACCCTCTGCTTTCTATCTTTTAACCAGTTCCTGATCCACAATAGTACACTGCCTCCTATCCCATGACTCTTTAGTTTTGCCAAAAGTCTTTGATGAGGGACCTTGTCAAAGGCTTTCTGAAAGTCCAAATACACTATATCAACCGACTCACCTTTGTCTACCTGTTTATTCACACCTTCAAGAAAACATAACAGATTAGTAGGACAAGATCTTCCTTGTCTAAAGCCATGTTGGCTGTCTTCCATTAAGCCATGACTATCTACATGTTCAGCAATTTTGTTCTTTATGATGGTTTCTACCATTTTTCCCGGTACTGATGTCAGGCTCACCAGTCTGTAGTTTCCTGGATCACCCCTGGAACCCTTTTTAAAAATTGGTCTTACGTTCGCCATCTTCCAGTCTTCAGGTATTGCAGATGATTTTAATGATAGTTCACAGATTACTAATAGCAGGTCTGCAATCTCATATTTCAGTTCTTTCAACACCCTTGGATATATACCATGCGGCCCAGGTGATTTGCTACTCTTCTGTTTATATAATAGAAACATAGAAACATGATGACAGAAAAAGACCACAAGGCCCATCTAGTCTGTCCTTCCATAACAACAACTACAACAGTTGTAATACATCTTCCCGATGTATCAATATTTCCTTCAATTCTTCCGCACCTTTAAATACCACTTCAGTCATGGGTAACATCCCTACATCTTCCTCAGTAAAGACCGAAGCAAAGAATTCATTCAGTCTCTCCGCTATCGCCTTGTCGCCTCTTAGTGCCCCTTTAACCCCTCTATCATCTAATGGACCAACTGATTCTCTCACAGGTTTTTTGCTACGAATGTACTTGAAAAAGTCTTTATTACGCGTTTTTGCTTCTGCAGCAAGCTTCTTCTCAAATTTTCCCTTTGCCTGCCTTATCAATGCCTTGCATTTAACTTGCCAGTGCTTGTGCTGTTTCCAGGTTTCATACACCCATCACCTTCTGTTTTTTTATTAGTTTTGAGTCCATCTCCTGTCACTCTTATCTTATGACTCCTTTTCCAGAGCTTCCTTTCAATTCAAAGAGGCCTGCCATGGAGGTATTTAAAGGTATCTATCATATCTCCCCTTTCCCACCTTTCTTCCACTAAGCATTTTAGTAGCCACTGTTAGGACCGATTCTATGCTGTTTATATCTTTTTGAAGGTGCGGTCTCTAGAATTGTACCCAGTACTTCAAATGAGGTCTTGCCAAAGGCTCTATCACCTCCTTTGTCTTGCTGGTCGTTCCTCTCCCTATGCACCCAAGAACCCTTCTGGGTTTTACTATTGCCTTTTCTACATTTTTTGGCCACCTTAAGGTCATCAGATACAATAACCCCCAGGTTCCACTTTTCGTTCATGCACAGATGTACTTTATCCCTTATAGTGTATGGCCCCATTAGGTTTTTACAGTCCGAATGCATGACTTTACATCTTTTAACATTTAATCTTAGCTGAGAAATTCTGAACTATTCTTCAAGCTTCACTAGATCCCTCTTCCTTACTGCTTATCAGATGATTGCCCACATCAGAAACACTTTCCCCATTAGTAAGCAGCAGGTCCAGTATGAAACCCTCGCTCATGGGTTCTATTACTAGTTACCAGAACCATCCTCCCTGTAGAGAATCCAGAATCTCCTTACTTCCAGACACCACAGCAGGAATGTCCCAATCAACATCTGGCATACCAAAATCAGTTATCAATAGTACTTCCCCTTTCATAGCAATGTTGTGAATGACTTCAATTAAATTTCTGTCTACTTCTGCCTGTGAAGGAGGTCTGTAGATCAAACTAATCTAGACAGATGTCCCAGTTCCTCTTTTCAGATTAACCCATAGTGCCCTTAGTCCTTAATTCCTGCAATTCTGTTGCTATTATCTTTTTTACATAGTGTGTCATTCCTCCTCCCTTTATTCCTTTTCTTTCCTTCCTGAATAGATTATAACCTGATATAATTAAACCCCATTCAGGGTTCTCCATGAACTATGTCTTCATTGTTGCCACTAAATCCAAGTCAGTCTCTTTCAGAATCATATTTCCTATACTATGGACATTAGCACACACAGGTTTCCAGATGTTGCCATTTTTCCTATTGCTGGGGGCGCTGATCACTCATCTCTGGCAATGCTAGCTTAACACATTCTTCAGTAGGTAGCCAGTCTGCTGTGGAAGACATTTTGCCCCTTCTTTGATAGGTGGATGCCATCTCTTATTAACCTGCAAATTTTTTATCTATCTGCAACATCCCTGTGTAACTTACCTCCAGGTGGTGAGTTAATATATTACCAGAATTCGCACGAGTCAGTCTGGGAACAGAGACACGACCATAGAAATCTTAGCAGGTGGCATGGGAACACAGAAAATGATGGCTGATAACACACATTAAACCCCATATTAAGCACTCTGATGTACATACAAAGGGCAGTATAGCAAACATACAAAAAAGTATAAACACCTCTGCTCGGCAACCTCTGGAAAAACATTCCATGGTCCAGAAAGCTGAAATGCACACAGGAGAGGAAGCAACAGAATTTGCAAAACAAGAGAAAAACTATTCAAAGGATTAGATCAGCAAATGAGGAAAAATAAGTGGCAAATACAAAGTGTTACTCCAGAACCCCTTTGTCGGACACATGAATGGTTAAGGAGAGGTGAACTGAAACTGAAGAATGAAAGATTGATAGTTTAGCCCAGGACAGCGGATTAGGAACGAGATGGTTTACAGCGAGCAGTGAAAAAAACTAGAAAAACAGACATATGCCGATTCTGTAAGAAAGAGCTGGAAACAGTGACTCTCCTCATAGCTGGCTGTGAAGTTCTGATTGCGGAAAATTCCTGTACAGAAAGGCACAACAAAGTAGAACACCTCATCCACTGGAAACTCTGTAAACACTACAACATCACTGTGCCTGAAAAGCATTGGGATCATGACCCTAAGAGAATTATAGAGAATGAAGAGATTATGATCACCTGGGACATTCCCATTCCGACAGATAAGAAACTGAATGCGAGGAAGCTGGATATAGTGGTAAAGGAGAAAAACACCAGAACAGCATTGATAATAGCGGTATCAGTCCCGAGTGATTATTCTGTGAATCGTAAGGCGAGACAGAAGATCCTGAATTACCAAGAAATGCAGTCAGAGACCAAGAAAAGGTAGCAGAAAGATAAGGAAATATTTCCCATCAAGAATTTCCAAGCACATCTTGACAAACTACCCATACATGTTACATCTTACGAACTCCAGAAGGAAGCTCTCTTTGACACGATGCAAGTACTAAGCCGAGCATTAGCATTAAATTTGAGAGACTGAGATCATACTCCACATACACTGGTTTAGAAGTGAAGTTCATGACTGTCGTGGTATGCGCAAAATTAACCAAAAAACCTTTACACAAAATACCCACTACTCCACTTAATCGCTCATCCTCAAGTAGAAAATCACAAAACAATAAATGAAAGCATTCAATTAAATATCAACCACAAATAGGTGGACCTTATACGCACATGGTGCTCACTATTAATAAGGGGAGAAAAAGACCTCAGTACGACCAGTACTCCCTCTATGCGGCAAAATAAATTACCATAGGGGAACTTTCATCTCACACATCACCGGTCTTACAGAAAACTCCCCCTAATTCTACATATCAAAAAAAGTACTTTTTATATTTTTATAATAATTTATGATTATATTTAACTACTAATCTTTACTTCTATAAAACCGGGTCTCTCATATTCAACTCTCATATGTAGGAGTACCACTCTCCTCTATTGGTACAACAATCCCATTCTCGTAAGGTCAATTGACCTCATGTAATAGTCCTTGAAGCAGAACAAAGCATCAGGTAACTGTCCAAAACTGTGAACCAATAATTAAGCAAGAAAACCACACTTATCTGCTTAAGAGTCCACCGTATGTCTCAAATCTTAGTCAGCCTCAATCGCCCAACAAAGATCTTTGTTTCTCCCATGCAAGGCTTCCTCAGGGGCGCATTAGTTTATTTTAGACAAAGGCTCATAAACTAATATGCCCCTGAGGAATATAGGATCTAGTGCAAGAGATAAGGGTTTTGTGGCCACTTATCAATAGTGGTCATAGCATGATCGCATTTGATTTAATAAATGGAAGAAAGGTGGCAAGGAAACCCACAGTACTACCTTTTAACTTTCAAAAGGGAGACTATGATAAAATGAGGAAAATAGTTAAGAAAAAACTAAAAGAAGCATTTGCAAAGGTTAATGATCTACATCAAGCATGGACATTGTTTAAAAATACTATTTTGGAAGCCCAGACCAGCTGAATTCCACTCTTTAAGAAAAGTGGAAGGAAGTAAAAAAACTGCCAGCATGGTTTAAAGGTGAGGTCAGAGCAGCTGTTGAAGCCAAAAAAACATCCTTCAGAAATGCAAAAAGGAGCCTAATGATGAACACCGGAAACAACACAAGCATTGGCAAGATAATGCAAGGCATTGATAAGGCAGGCAAAGAGAAAATTTGAAAAAAGCTTGCCATGGAAGCAAAAATATATAATAAAAACTTTTTCAAGTACATTTATAGCAAAAAACCTGTGAGAGAGTCAGTTGGATCACTGGATGATAGAGGGTAAAAGGGGTGCTAAGGGAGGACAAGGTCATAGCAGACAGACTGAATGAATTTTTTGCTTCAGTCTTTACTAAAGAAGATGTAGAAAAGTTACCCTGAAATGGTATATAAATGTGATGTAAAGGAAGAATTGAAAGAAATATCAATAAACTGGGAGGACGTATTATAACTGTTTCATAAACTGAAGAGTAGCAAATCACCTGGACAGGATGGTAGAGTGTAGAAAAAAACTGAAATATGAGATTTCAGACCTACTATTAGCAATCTGTGAACTATCGCTAAAATCATGCCTGAGGTTTGGAATGTTCAATGTAACTCCAACTTTTAAAAAGGGCTCCAGGGGTGATCCGGGAAACTACAGACCAGTGAGCCTGATGTCAGTACTGGGAAAAATGGTAGAAACCATTATAAAGAATAAAATTACTGAACATGTA
The DNA here is from genome assembly GCA_033557465.1 of Ichthyophis bannanicus. NCBI lineage: Eukaryota > Metazoa > Chordata > Amphibia > Gymnophiona > Ichthyophiidae > Ichthyophis > Ichthyophis bannanicus. The sequence goes on from CM066043.1 coordinate 40,058,640, forward strand.
GATAGCCATAGTTTAATGGAAGAAAGCCAACATGGAAAGTCTTGTCTTTCTATTGTACTTTTTTGAAGGTATGAATAGACAGGTAGACAGAGGTTAGCCGGTTGACATAACGTATCTGGATTTTCAGAAAACCTTTGACAAAGTCCTTCATGAGAGACTCTTGGCGGAATTAAAAAGTCATGGAATTGGAGGCAGTGTAGTATTATGGATCAGGAACTGGTTAAAAGATAGAAAGCACAGAGTAGTACTAAATGGCCAATTTTCTCAGTGGAGAAAGGCGAATAGTGGAGTACCCCAGGGATCTGTGCTGGGCCCACTGCTTTTTAACATATTTATAAATGACCTGGAAATAGGAATAACAAGTGAAGTGATCAAATTTGCAGATGACAAAAAAATTATTCAAAGTTGTTAAAACCCAGAAGGATTGTAAAAAATTGCAAGAGGACCTTGAAAAATTAGAAGACTGGACTTCCAAATGGTAGGTGAAATTTAATGTGTACAAGTACAAAGTTATGCACTTTGGAAAGAACAACCCAAACTATTTTTACATGATACAAGGTACCACCTTAGAAACTACCACCCAGGAAAAAGATTTAGACACCATCATGGATAATACTTTGAAATCCTTCACCCAGTGTGCAGCTGCGGCCAAGAAAGCAAATAGAATGATAGGAATGATAAGGAAAGGAATGGAAAATGAAACAAAGGATATTATAATGCCTCTGTATCATTCCATGGTGCGACCACACCCTGAATATCGTGAGCAATTCTGGTCACCATATCTTAAAAATGATATAGCTCAGTTAGAAAAGGTACAAAGAAGAGCGACAAAAATGGCAAAGGGAATGGAAGGATACCCCTATGAGGAGAGGCATAAAAGGTTGGGACTATTCAACTTGGAAAAGAGACGGCTGAGAGGGATATGATAGAGGTCTATATATTAATGAATAGAGTGGAACAGGTAAACATAGGTTGGTTGTTTACACCATCAAAAAGTAGAAAGACTAGGGGACACACAAGGAAACTACCATGCAACCTATTTAGGAGGGAGGAGTAGCCTAGTGGTTGGGGCAAGGTACTTCAGGCCAGAAGGTCAGAGGTTCAAATCCCACGAGGACAGCAACCTTGGGCCAGAAGGACAATGCTCCTTGTGGTCTTGGGCAAGCCACTTAACCCTCCATTGCCCATGTTCCCTGTAAGTATTAGTGTATGTGTCTCATATCGCCACATGTTAAATGTATCCCCCAATTGTGTTGTGACCGCTTTGATTGAAGGATAAGGCGGTATACAAAAACTGTCTAAATAAATAAATAAAATAAAATTTAAGACTAATAAGAGAAAATATCTTTTATTCAATGAGTAATCAAATTCTGGAATTCATTACCAGAGAATGTAGTAAAAGTTGTTAGTGTAGCTGGGTTTAAAAAAGGTTTGGACAAGTTCCTGGAGGAAAGGTCCATAAGCCATTATTAAAGAGGACTCGGGAAATCCACTGCTTGCCCCAGGACAAGCATTAAGGAACCTGTGTGCCTCTTTGGGAGCCTACCAGGTACTTGTGGCCTGGATTGGCCACTGTTGGAAACAGGATACTGGGCTTGATGGACCTTCGTCTGACCCAGTATGGCATTTTTTATGTTCTTATGTTCTAAAAGGTTATTCCTGCTCTGGGCACGAATGAAAAGTGCTTATTTTGTCAACCAAACATCAGGATGGTGTAGAGAAGGAAGTATCCTCATATCCCCTATATTTTCCGTTTTGACAATGAACACTGATGGGGAATGAGGCTCATGTTTTCATTTGCCACGCCAATGGATATGTCAAGGCAACTAACATAGGTGGGTTCAAAAGAGGTTTGGACAAGTTCCTAGAGGAAAAGTCCATATAAAATTGTTAGCCAATTAAAATCACTAGAAATAAGCTATAAGAAATAGATCTGCTTTTTGGGATCTGCTAGGTATTTGTGACTGTGGGGCTCTTTTACTAAAGTCCACAAAGGTTTTGCACTTAACGAGCCAAATAACACTCTAAGTGCAAGGCCTCTACTTAGTTGTTAGGGGAGTGACCAGCATGTTCCCAGGAGTTAACGCGGGATAGGCTCAGCAATTGCCCTGGCAGTCTTGGCGATGCATTCTCCATGCCCACACTCCACCATTCTCCACCACATCTTGCAATCGCTGGTTAATGTGCATTTTTGCATGTCGTGGCGGCATGATCCCGCCTTAGTGGTCCTGGCTTCCAGTTGCCATACGTTAAAACACAGGGCTTTAGTAAAAAGGTCCCTTTATCTAGCCACTGCCGGAGACAGGCTGATGGATTCAATGGGCTTTCGTCTGACTCAGCAAGGCTTATATTAGGTTCTCACTGGACAATATTTAAACGCTGTGGTCAGTGTGAGTAAACATGTACAATGGTCAGTGCCAGAGATATGCAGATGGCGGCAGTGTTCAGTCAACTCTCTGGATAACTATGCAGATAAATTTTGGACAAGTTTTTTGTGGTCCTACATATATCCAGATAGTGATACAGACGGCGGGCTAATATTGTCGCTCTCCATATAACTTGCCACTCTACCCAATACACCGCCCTGGCACTATCCAGATCGTGTTGAGATGGTCTGAAGTGATTTTCAGTGGCACAATGCGTACAATATTGCTGAAAATCCAACGATAATTCCCCTAACAGGCACTATCTGATTAACAGCTTCCATTATCCAGATAATTCCCTTTGAATATCGAGCCATTAGCTTCTAAATCTCTTGGATGAATATGATCTTAGAGGCAGCCATATGAGGAATCATCAAAAAATCCAGTGACAGGGGAAACGTCCCCCAATTTGCTTGCCTTCCTAGCTCTTCTAAGCCAAAACAGGGACAATAATTAGACTCATCCACCCCCAGGCTTCTCACTTTCTCTTCAAATGGCTGAATTACACCTTGATCCTTGGGCAAATCACTGAACTCTCCATTGGCTGTGTTGCCAGGAGTCAGTATTGACTCGAAGGCACACATTGCATTTTGGCCTCCACCAATTCCTTGCTGCTCACCCTTCACACCATTGCATCATCACATGATAACGAACTCCAGTGGGGCATTGTCCCTCTTGAGCCAAGGCATGCCTTGGCAAAAAACAGCGTGGATTTTTTTTCCTGCCTTACCACATGCTACTGATCACACTTCAGGAATGTCAGCAGGTGCTTCAGACAGCTGGTACCGTTTCCCTTTAACTTTCCATTTCCCCAAAACAATGGATGCTCAGTCACTGTTAGCAGATGTAAATACCAAACACATGTGGGGCTCTGCTCAGCAGCATCCTGCAATGTCTGCCATCTGGCCCCCTGGAAGGGGATTTCCCAGACTGTATTATTGAAATGTTACGTGAAACCTCTAAATGAGATCATGCTTTCTTGACAATGGCCATCATATCTCGAGGCAAGGCAACTAGAGACATACTATTCTCCAATGCATGAAAGGAGAATGCTAAAATACAATGCTGAAAAAAAGACATTTTCATTAAAACATTTGAATGGACATAAAGGTTAACTAACAAAAGAATGATATAAGGTGCTTATATTGATAAAAATACATTTCTCGATTAGCTTCCGGGTACTCTCCCTTCTTATGTCTAGAAACATTGCCTTTCAATGAATCATTGCCACCTGAACCATGCTGGATCCTAGGTGATCACACGCGATGACAGCAGAAAACTCTCATCATTTGTAAGCACCAAGTCCAGTATCACCTCCTCCTGAGTGATTTCCTTTTTCAGTTGCTGGAACATTCTCCCTGTAGAGAATGCAATCTCCTTACTTATAGATGATTCCACAACGGAGATATTCCAATCAACATCTGCAGAGTCACTACAAGGATATGAGATGCCCTAGGTGAACCCTCATTCCTGCCACTGCTCCTGCTCCCACCCCTGCCCTTACTGCGACTACTGCTGCTCCTCTCTGGGACTTGCAGCAGTGGCAACGACAATAAAACAGTGACACACCGCTTACCCAGAGCCTCCAACACTGTGTGCTGTTGGTGTTGCTTCCTGTTTGCATGGGGGCAGAAATGGCTAGTCAAAGCACAGTACCAACAGCACATCGCGTCAGAGGCTCTGGGTAAGCACCGCATTGCTATTTTATTGTCACTGCTGGAGATGCCGTTCCCAAAAAGGGGCGGCAGAAGTAGCAATGGCAGTAATGGGCCACCCTCAAAATGTTGGTGATTTAGGCAAATGCCTAGTTTGCCTAATGGTAGCACCAGTCCTGAACAACTGGCAGGCTGAAATCACCTAGGAATGGCCCTCATGGTATTTTGCGAATGTCTTCAAATAAATCTCTGTTTCTTCTGACTGCAAAGAAACTGCAGATCACATCAGTATAACTAGATATTATATTTCCTCTTTCCAGCCCTGCAGATCTGTTTCTGTAGTATTATTTTTTTAGACAGTCAGTGGACTTTGTCATAAGGCAAATTGAGACAGAATTAAAGATCTCAATATGTAGAATTTGCAAGAAAGACAAGAGAGGGGAGATATAATAGAGACATTTAAATACCTCCGTGGTGTAAATGCACAGGAGGAGAGCCTCTTTCGATTGAAAGTAAGCTCTGCAATGAGGGGACATAAGATGACGGTGAAAGGGGATAGACTCAGGAGTAATATGTGGAAATATTTCTTTACAGAAAGAGTGGTAGATGCGTGGAATAGTCTCCCATTGGAGGTGGTAGAGATGAGGACAATATCTGAATTCAAGAATTCAAGAAAGCATGGGAAAACAGAAGATTTCTAAAGGCAAAAAAGGGACTATAGTAGTTGATACGGAAGGGCAAGCTAGATAGGCCATGTGGTCTTTATTTGCCATCATGTTTCTACTTCTCTTTCCTTTCTCTCTCTCCCTTACTTCCTAAATAGGCAGTGCATGGTCTCTACTACAAGTCAACTAAAGATGTGCTCACTAGAGGAAAGAAGGAAAGGAGAGAAACGATACAAACATTCAAATATCTAGGAAGCTTCAACAAAGTACCGATTTCTTGTGGTTTATTAAGGTTAACCTCTTTTTCCTTAGAGTCATTGGAGAAAGAGAATGATGAAGTCAGAGAGCAGATACCTTCAGTGGAGTGTGATTCTATTAAAACTTAAACCCCACTGAACCTCACCTTGTCTTCTCCTTCCTGTATACTGAGGGTCAAAGGGGTTGTTGCAGGCACCCAGGAGTGGGGGAGTCTCTGAGGATCCAAAGAGGATCTGGAGACTGGGGAACACCAGAGGCTGAAAATGGTGAAGGAGTTGGTTCCATGCTTCTAGATCCTAGTAGGTTTTCCTGAATTCTGGTAGAAATGGAGCTTCATGTTGGAGTCAGAGTTGCTGCTAAAGGTTCGTCAGCAAGACCTCTTCTGCCTTGCATCAGGAGCTTTCTGGGAGGAGACCTTAGCCTGTTTGGTGTTGGAATGTGCCTCAAGTTAGGAACGAAACCCAGGGAGGATCTTTCTCTAAAGCAGTAGTTCTCAACCCAGTTCTCCGAGCACAACCAGCCCATCAGATTTCCGGGACAGCCACGATCAAGATGCATGACAGAGGTTTGCATACTAAGGAGGCAATACATGCAAACCTTTCCCATGCATATTCACTGTGGGTTATCCTGAAAACCTGACTGGTTGGATACGTCCTGAGGAACGGGTTATAGCCAACTGCTCTGAAGAGTGCTTTTTTGCAAGTGAGCAGTGGTGAAGAAACCCCTAGTATGTGCTGAAATTGTTATTTACTGTTTCTATGGATTTTTGGACTGTTTTGCTTTTTAATTTTCTGTATAGATTTACAAGTCATAAATGCATTACATTTGTATCAGGTACCCCAGTGAAAGGATTCAGCAATGTGTATTTTTCCTGGGAAGCACAAAAGATTATTCCATAAGCCTAGGGTCCTGATGAGAGGAGGAGTAGCTAGTGGTGAGAGCAACAGCCAAGTATCCAAGAGAGCAGGGTTTGGTTCCCACTGACATGCTTTGTGACCTTGGGTAAGTCACTTTAAGTCTTGGGTAAGTCTTAGAAGAAAAGGCCTTGGTAGGGGTGTGAGTCAAACAGCCTTGTAGTGCCAGAGGCTTAAGGTAAGTAGTGTTGTCATACCAGCCCTGTATGTATGCACCCTTAGACTTTCTTGGCAAGCTGCAACTGGAAGTAGATTGCCAGACCTTTCTTCCACACAGTGTGTCTATCACACCTGCTGTTCCAAGGTGGTCACCTCCAAGTACTAGCCAAGTTTAACCCTGCTTAGTTTCTGAGATCAGCCAAAATCAGGATCAGGGCAGCAAAGCTATAGATCACTGCTCTTTATTAATTACCTATAGATAAATATTGGAAACATAGAAACATGATGGCAGAAAAAGACCACATGGCCCATCTAGTCTGCCCTTCCATATCAACTGCAATAGTCCCCTTTTTGCCGTTAGAGATCCTCTGTGTTGGTCCCATGCTTTTTTGAATTCAGATACTGTCCTCATCTCTACCACCTCCACTGGGAGACTATTACACCATCTACCACTCTTTCTGTAAAGAAATATTTCTGCATATTACTCCTGAGTCTATCCTCTTTCATTCTCATCCTATGTCCCCTCATTGCAGAGCTTGACTTCAATTGCAAGAGACCCTTCTGTGCATTTATGTCAAAGAGGTATTAAAATGTCTCTATCATATCACCCCTATCCTGCCTTTCCTCTAAAGTATACATATTAAGATCTTTAAATCTGTCCTCATATGCTACATAATGAAGACCACTAATAAGTTTAGTAGCCACACTCTGCACCGACTCCAATCTGCATATATCCTTTTGAAGGTGCGGTCTCCAGAATTGCACACAATACTCCAAATGAGTTTGCACCAGAGACTTATACAAAGGCATTATCATCTCCTTTTTCTGCTGGCCATTCCTCTCCCTATACACCCAAGCATCCTTCTGACTTTCACAGTCACCTTTTCTACATGTTTAGCTACTGTAAGATCATCAGGCACAATTACGCCAAGGTCCCACTCTTCTTTTATAGACAGAAGTACCTCACCTCCTACACTGTACTCCTTTGGATTTTTGCAGTCGAAATGCATGACCCTGCATTTTTTAGCATTAAATTTCAGTTGCCAAATTCTAGACCATTCTTCAAGCTTAGCTAGATTCTTCTTCATGTTATCTACACTTTCATGGGTGTCTACTCTATTGCAGATTTTGGTATCTTCCACAAACAAGCAAAACTTACCTAACAGCTCTTCCGCAGTAAACTATAAAAGATCTTAAAAAGAATCGGACCAAGGACAGATCCCTGGGGCACACCACTAGTAACCTCCTTCTCCTCAAAGTGAGCTCCATTTACCTGTACCCTTTGTCGCCTCCCACTCAACCAATTTCTAACCCAATCAGTAACTTTAGGATCCATTCCTAGGGTGCTCACTTTGTTTATAAGTGCCTGTGTACGGAACTGTGTCAAAGGCTTTACTGAAATCTAAATACACCACATCTAGGGCTCTCCCTCAGTCCAATCTCCTGGTCACCCAGTCAAAGAAATCAATCAAATTTGTCTGACAAGACCTGCCTCTGGTGAATCCATGCTGCCTCAGATCCTGGAATCTATGGGACTCCAGAAACCTCATTATTCTCTCTTTTAGTAGCCTTTCCAATATTTACTAACCACAGAGGTTATACTAACCGGCCTATAGCTTCCAACATCTGCTTTTGTAAAAAGGGACCACAGCTGCCTTTCTCCAGTCCTCTGGCAACACTCCCAACTCCAAAGAGGCATTGAAAAGATCAGACAGCAGAGCCACAAGAATGTCCCCAAGTTCCCTCTGTATTCTTGGATGTATCCCATCTGGACCCATGGCTTTGTCTACTTTTAGTTTAGCTAGTTCCTAATGAACACAGTCTTCTGATAATCATTCAAGATCCCCTTCGCTTCTGTTCCTATTTGTCGGTGTTTTCTGAAGTCCTGCTCCTAGCCCTTCATTTGTGAACACAGAACATAAATATTTGTTAAACAATTTCACTTTATCCTCATCAGTTTCTACATATTCCTCCCCTGCACCCTTGAGTCTGACAATACCACTTTTGCCTTTCCTCCTCTCACTAACATATCTGAAAAATGTTTTGTCGTCCCCCCCCCCCCCCCCCATTTTATTGCATTGGCTATTTCTTCTTCTTTTTGTACCTTTGCTTTCCTGACTACTTTGCTAGCTTCTCTAAGTTTTTCCAAATATAGATGCCTGTCTTCCTCTCTCTGTGATCTTTTGTATTTCATGAAGGCCTCCCTCTTTTTCTTCATCTTTTCAGCTACTTCTTTTGAGAACCATAGCAGCCTCCTTTTCCTTTTCCATTTATTTACCTTTCCAACAAAAAGGTTTGTTGCCCTTAAAATATCCCCTTTCAGTTTTGCCCACTGTTTTTCTACATCCCCCAGCTGTTCCCATCCCACTAATGACTCCCTGAGGTATTGGCCCATTTTTGCAAAGTTAGTTTTCCTAAAGTCTAAGACCCTCACTTTTGAATGAATTTTATCAGCTCTAGTCCTAACACCGAACCATACCATCTGATGATCACTAGATGTAAGATAATCTCCCTCTGTAACACCAGAAACCCTTTTCCCTTTGGTAAGCACTAAGTCCAGTATGGCCCCATCACATGTGGGTTGTGTTACCAGTTGCCTGAATAGTTCTCCCTGCAGAGAATCCAGGATCTCCTTACTTCTAGATGACACTGCAGCAGGGATGGCCGGCATATTGAAATCACCTATCAGTAGCACTTCTTTCATGGCAATACTGTATATGACTTCTAATAAATCTTCGTCCACTTCTACGCCCTGTGAGGGGGGTCTGTATATAACTCCAGTGCAAATGGATTTCCCTTTCTCTGTTTCTAGTTTAACCCACAGTGCCTCCTCTCTTCCTTTTAGGCCCTGCAATTCTATAGCTTTAATATTATTTCTTACATATAGTGCCACTCCTCTTCCCCTTCTTCCTACCCTGTCCTTCCTGAATAAAGTATAGCCCAGTATAATTACATCCCAGTGATGGTTTTCCATAAACCATACCTCCATAACCGCCACTAAATCCAAGTCAGTAAAACCTTATTCCTGCTCTCCATCACCCCTTCCGTTGCAGTACTAAAGACTCATATGCAATTCTGCCCGTGCATCTGAGTCCTCTCCTACAGCTCCCACTACAAAGATTCCTCACATCTGTGCCAGTGCAACTTCAGTACTGTCTTGCTAGTCTAGTGCTGGGTCCCCACTTAGCTCTTTCTCTTTGCTGTCTCATTGTGTTGACCAAGAGAGGCTGCTTGACAAATCTGAGGTTTCTTGCATCCTCTGAAGCAACCTGTTTTGCTAGTTTAGTCTGCCGGTTAGGAAAGGCTTCTGCTTTTCCAGCCCCAACATGTCATTTTCAGCCCAGTAAACAGCACATTTTCTAGGCTGGAGGAATTCTCAAAAATGTATAATAATAGGAGAAAGAAATCCTCCAGCTGTGACCCCTGTTCTCCCCATGTGTTCTCTGATTGAAAGAACTTAGGATGAGCACATGTCTCCAGGTCACAAACAACAGCTGAATTAGTCATAGAGATAGACAAGGTGATAACACATTAGATTGTCAGGTTTATCCATTGTACATGTTGTGATGACATAGTCATGGGTTCCAGCCCTTCTGTCAACATGTTTGGCATGAGGAAGTTCCACTCTCTAACTAACTTCAAAAAATACTAGGATAATTAGGGAACGGGTCTCAGACTAAATCGGGGATGGAACATATGAGGTGCAATACCTCTAAAGCACCAATCCCCTATATTGCATCAAGGACCCGAAATGTTCCCTTAAAAACTTGATGATACAGCTTAATAATAATCTAATGGTGAAAGATACTGTCCAAACATTATTAAATCATTTTTACGTTCTTGATCCGATTGATTAGCTAGAAGCATAGCAAAACGCTTATCTGTGAAATTTTGTCGGAGTCAGAACTCAATCTGACTCCGACAAAATTTCACAGTTAAGCGTTTTGCTATGCTTCTAGCTAATCAATCGGATCAAGAACGTAAAAATGATTTAATAATGTTTGGACAGTATCTTTCACCATTAGATTATTATTAAGCTGTATCATCAAGTTTTTAAGGAACATTTCGGGTCCTTGATGCAATATAGGGGATTGGTGCTTTAGAGGTATTACACCTCATATGTTCCATCCCCGATTTAGTCTGAGACCCGTTCCCTAATTATCCTAGTATTTTTTGGAGTTAGTTAGAGAGTGGAGCAATATTTCGTGTTTACAAATTGAATTGCTCTAACAACCCCGTTGACAATTTGTTGATGAGGAAGTTCCAGACCGCCTTAAGCAACAGCTCCGAAAGCACGGACTAGGGCTGCCAACTGGTTCCAGATGCTCCAAACAGGCTTGATACAGTCCTGAGTTTACCCCATTGCATGCAGGGACTTGTAATCTTGCTTTTCTTATAGTGTGTAATAGAGAAATCAGAACGACATATCCTTGCATGCATATAATCCCCAGACTGGATCAAGTCTATCGGGCACATCTAGAGCCTGTTGGCAACCCTAACAGGGACTAACTCCCTAAGAGCTCAGAGGGTAGCCTCTGGTGACTGTCATGACACAGATTGGCATAGACTATCTTAATTCAGTAAAATAAGTCTTCCTGAACCCATCCTGGGGACCTCACAGCTGGTCAGAGATTTAGGATATCTACAATGAATATGTATGAGATACATTTGTAAATACAGGCATGCGACCCTGAGTGTACCCGATCCTGTCTGATTTTATTTATTTAACATCTTTCTACCAGTCAAAATGGTTTTCAGAGAACTTGGTGCATGCAAAAAGATACCTAACAAGTCTGATCTTGGAAGGTAAACAGGGTTGGGCCTGGTTAATATTTGGACAGGAGACCACTTTGAAAGATCAGGTGCTGTAGGCTTACTGTATCGAAGAAAAACCTGGCAAGCTACTTCTGCTTGTACCTTGCCAAGAAAACCCTGCATAGGCAACTATCCATAGGGTTGCCAGGAGTCGACATGGATTCGGCGGCACTTAACATTTGAATATGCTGGGTCCACAAAGCAATTGGATTTATTTCAGGCGTACTCGTGAATATCCTAAAACTTGCTTGGTTGTGGGGTTCCTTAGGACGGGTTTGGGAAACGCTGCAGTAGAAAGAAAAGAAACAAAACTCAATTGTGGTGACCAAAGATTTTGTTTTCAGTGTCTTCTCCAGTGCACATGCAGGAAACATAGTAACAGGTACAAACAGGCTGAATTAGTGCAAATTTGAAACGTGGGAGCAGTAATGACGATCATTAAGGTTTCAATCATCGTTAATGTCCCCTCATGTATCTTTCAGCACACGATGGATGTGAAAGGTGCATGTGTAACCTTCGGGGCCTGCAGGAAGGCCTGAGGTGCCCAATTCAAGGGAGGAAGTACTGCTCAGTGAGCGTCTACACCAGTAGCATAAATCCACCCAAGCACTGCAGGGCAGAGACAAAGTGTGGCAAATATTAGCTCCTCCGAGTTTGAAAGTGCTGTACTGCCTCTCTAATGCTTTTTGCAAGGTAAGGCCTTCGGCCCTACCTCCTGGCAGCCAGAGGACGGTAGATGTGCCTCTTCTCCCACTGTCAAGCCGAAGTCTTGTGATAACAGCCACGATCCCAAAGAATTTGTACACTTCTCCAGCTGCTGGGAGGCAGGGCTGAAGGATTTTTTTTTATTTAACAGTTTTTTTATACCACTTTATCCTTCAGTCAAAGCAATTTACATTAAAAGCTCAGTAATGGTTTACAAAAAGCCAAGAGGGGTAAGAGCTGATATAGTGGAAATTTAGAAATAGCAACTTATATACATGAAGTTATAACTTATATACACGGTGAATTTGGTACATGGCAAAATAAGGGGGGGGGGGAGTAGCTAGGTGCTAGCATAGGTTGATACGGAAACGGACAGGGGAAGGGAGCTGCGTGGAAGCGGACAGGTTGCCTTACAAAAAGCCCACAGGACAGGGCACAGCAACTTTTTAAAAAGTAGGTGCCTCAAAACAAAAGCTGGCAGACGTGGCTAGAGGGAAGACTAGGGAAGGGAAGATGCGGGGCCATGCAGGGCCTTCAGAAAGGTTTTGTTTGAGGACTCCTCATTTGAATTTATGCCTCTGTCTACCGCTCTTGGGATATAGGGTTCTGGGATGAGACCAGAAAAGGCTGAGAGGCTGTTGGCCCTCCTGAGATCATTAATTCAATATCTGCCACTTGCTTCCACTTCTACAAACTCACAGTCTAGGCCAGGGTTTATTCTCAACTAAACTTCCTGAAAGTCTTTTACAGTTTAAAAAAAAAAAAAGCTATTTGCTAGAGATGAAGTATCCAATATGCGCCACATAGCCCAACCCGTTCACCCTTAACCCCGGATATTCATGGCCATGTCGATGACATTGAATATCTGATTTGGGCACTCTGGGGAAACCACCGCACAGCCTAACCGGGTAGCGACGATATTGGACCACTACCTGGTTAGCATCCATGACTAAGACGTAGCCATGGAGCACTAACCATGTAGCGGTCCAATATTGCTGCTACCCGGCTACCGCCATTCTCTGCCCCCACTCCATCCCAGAACGCCCCCAAAACGCCTTGATGCATGCGGCTATTCCCTGTAAAACGAGCGTGAGGGAATGATCCGCTGGGCAGCGTCAAGTTACCCTGTTCCGGAAGTGAGATTTTAAGCTGGTCCTGGATTTCTGACAATCTCATCCCGATGCATTGTGGGACCTGCAGGGACTACAAACACCATACTGCATTGCAATGCAAATTTAAAACCAGAACTGGCAAACTATCTCCCTCCTGCAACTGGGTAAATTGGCAACTCCGAATATGCATGAGAGAGATTTGCATGTGCCGCCTCTGCTGTATTTACATCTCTTTTATGCATATTCAGCACGGTTATCCTGCAAACCCAACGGACTAGGTGTGTTCCCTGGAATGGGTTGAGAACCCCTGACTAAGAGGTACTAGTCAGAGTTGCCAAGCTGCCCTAGCTACAGAAGAACCCTGACATTTGGCACTACTGCTTAGCGGTTTCAGACTTATGCTACTTCAGCCCCTTTTAGTGTCTACCCTCCAGTGAGAGAACAAAAGCAAACCTAGAGGCCACATTATAATTAGGGTTACCAACTGGCTCCAGATGTATCTGACAAGCTTGATCCAGTCCTGGGTTTACCCCATTGCATGCAGGGACTTGTAGTTCTTATTTCTCTATTGTACTCCATAAGAGAGCCAAGACTACAAGTCCCTGCATGCAATGGGGTAAACCAAGGATTGGATCAAGCTTGTCGGTGAATCTAGAGCCAGTTGGCAACCCTAATTCTAATGCAAAAATAGAGCCCAGACAGGACTGGTGATTATATTGCATCTCATTTCAGACACAGTAATCTTCTTACAGTTGAACCACAACATTTAAAGCTAGAAGTGCCTGTGGAGTAGGGTTGCCAACTGGCTCTAGATTTGCCCAACAGGTTGGATCCAGTCCTCTGTTGTACTCAATAAGAGAGGCAAGACTACAAGTTCCTGCATGCAGTGGGATAAATCCAGGACTGGAGCCAACTGTCAGGCAAATCCGGTGCCAGTTGGTAACCCTGCTGTGGAATAAAGAACCCTTTGGGCTGCTTATGTGATGCAGAGTTGGCAGGAGTGAGATTTTTGGCCAGTTCTGGTTTTAAATGTAGCCTTGCATTGCAATATGGTATTTGTAGTCCCTGATTTTACCCATTGAAATCAGTGCTGCAGGTCCCACAATGCATCAGGATAAGATTGTCAGAAATCCAGAACCAACTTAGAATCTCACTTCCAGAACTGGGTAACTTGATACTGCTCAGTGGATCATTCCCTCACACTCGTTTTACAGGGAATAGCCGCATGCATATGCAATCACTGTTATATGCACTGAGAATGGGTTACTCAGACTCTGAGTGTCTAGGAGTCAAGCCTCCATTCAGCCAGGTGACTCTGGACTGAACAAAGACTAGACAGCATGTGAGCTGTAAGGGGGAACACCTGGTGGAATTACTGTGGGAGGGGAGACACAGAAGCATCAATATAAAGCAGGTGCAAAAGGAGGCTTCTGCTCAGTAAGTTTTTTGGGTTGTGCTATAATGAGGCAGGACAAGCTTTGGAAGGCTCTTTTGCAACTATGGCTCGTGCTGTTTGGGATCTGGTTTGTTTCAGCACAGAATGCATCAGGTGAAAAGTGACAGACAACCTGGCATAGTTCTACTATGCCCTCAAAATGTTTTTAGGAGGTTGGGATGGTCCCTTCTGTTCCCTTGTTGCTTTCTCACTCTGTCAATAGAGCACAAGTTTAGTGATTGGACTCTCCCTGCAAAATGTTTTCATAAGTTCCTCCTTTGACTTGATAGCTAAACGTTGAAATGCTGCTAGCCTCTTTAAGTGCTGCTGTAGAAACTAACATTTTTGGTATTACTTTGATACCTGCTGCCTTGTCAAACGTTTGTTCTATATACTACTATGTGTATATTTTATTTATTTAATAGGCATTTTTTATGCCGCTTTATCATTTAAGTCAAAGCAGTTTACATTGTAACTTAAACAGGGACATTGATAACTTGGATTCTTCTGAGGCAATGGAGGGTTAAGTGACTTGCCCAAGGCCACAAGGAGTGCTAGTGGGAATTGAACCCTGGATTCTTGGTCTCTTATAATGTTTTCCTTTTACAGACAAGCAAATGCTGATTAGCTGACATGTTTGACAAAATAAAACTATAAGAAGCTCCTGTTCTGTAAAGCTGGGGTATGGCTTTTCTTCCCCCTTGTGATAGCCATCTATCCAGGAAGTGACCATGTGTGTACCTTGGGATTCCTAGATCTAGTTATTCAATGCCTTGAGCTCCTCTGTACATGCAAGGCAGTCCTGTTAAAGCGGACTATCTGAGCCTGAGAGCAAGTGGCCTCTGGCCTAGATTTCCTTGCCTTTCTAGAAAGGCATCTAGCTCACCCTGTAGTAACGATTAGGCAATGGTGCTAGACTGATTCATCATTGCTTACTAGGAACTGGTTCTCCATGTCTTGTTTCTCTATTGCAACAGTGTCGCTGAGATGCGGCAGTTCCCGGCTGGTTATCGCGGTGGCAGTGGATCTCTTTGGGAACGGTGTATTGGTACGTCCAGAGGAGCTGGTGCTTGGCAAGAACTGTTCGGTGTCCCAGCAACTCAAAGACCAGCTCCTATTTGATTACCTGCTCCAGGACTGTGGTGCAGTCAGAAAGGTGAGGCAGGGGCAACGATGCCCGCTCTTCAGCTAGCTTTCTTGAAACAGTTCCTGCTTGCCATTAAGGCTTCTGCTCCTCCTCCTACTGAACTGGTGGCCAAGTAACCCTAAGGGTTGCAGAGTGCCATGTTAGGGTATTTCTTGTCCTGTCTCTAACATGTTGCTGTATCTTCTGTGTTGTGTTAACCACCTCTTGGTGGTGGTTCTTGCTCATTTAAGACTCAAGTCAAGGGTGTTGAACTCCAGTCTTGCAGAGCCATGAACCGGCCTAGTTTTCAGGATATTACTAACTCGGTCATGAGACTTGTAGGCACTGCCCCCATTCTATGCAAATAGATCACAAACCTGACTGGTTTGTTGCCCTCCAGGGCTGGAGTTTGCCACTCGGTTGTAGTTTTGCTGCTAACCAGACTTCCCACCCTAGAGGTGGCTGTAACTATACAGACTGTAGTGTAGTAAGGCTTTTTGAATGATAATTGAAAAATTTTATAATCAGGGTGTGGGTGTAGCATCTTGCTTAAAATAAAGGGCTGAAAGGAAGCAGAAACCAATAGATAAGGGCTTGGCTCTTGCTGTTTCGCTCCCCACTAATGTGACTTGATATCTTGGGCAAACAGTTGCTGAGTTACCCTGTTCCAGAAGTGAGATTTTAAGCCAGTCCTGGATTTGATAGTCTCATTGTGATGCATTATGGGACCTGCATCACTTGTTTTCAATGGGTAAAATCGGGGACTACAAATAGCATATTGCATTGCAAGGCACACTTAAAACCAGACCTAGCCAAAAATCTCACTCCTGGAACTGGGTGGCTTGGCAACTCTGCAAAGGTGACCACCTCATTTAGGTACTGTCTTCAGTTAGTGTCTACCATGCAGCTGCCTTTAAAAGGAAGTTAAGATGCCTTAAGCAACTTTCAAATCTCTTTGAGAAATGAAGGGTTTCTGGTTCTAATTGTCAACTAATAAAGACTTCTAGAAATGCTAAAGTTGAAAAAGCACTTTATTATCACAGATCTGTGGCTTGCAATAGCAGAAAGGTTTGTATTGGTTTCCACACCGATGGGCCAATGTATTGTCAGAAATGGAGGCTGTCTAATAAGAGCTGGGCTGCGAGTCTGTGCAGGATGAGCTTAGTCCCTTAAAACTATTGCTTGTTGAGGATAAAACCTTCAGGTAGACTTTGGGCTCTCCAAGTGCTAGACAGCGTGTTCCCAGCTTCTCTGGTGTACTGGCAGAGCTTCAGGGATATCTCTGGGAAACAACTACTTGCTACACAACCCAGGAAGGGGTGGCAAGGCTATTGCAAGAGGTGGATATGAGTTACCACCTGGGAGACACCATTAACCTTTTGATTAGTCTAGAGATCAGTGAGCATGCAAACCCAGAAGGAAGGAGAGCACAAGAAGCAACCCTTGCCCGGATGCCTCTTTGTCCAGTGCCTACTGACATCACATCTCTTATACTACTGCACTCCAGTGTAGCCTGTTGGCAGGAGCCAAATTAAGTATTAAATGGCTCCTACTGACTCTATTAGATCTTTGCATGCTATAGAAGAGTGTTCTAGGGCAACAGAGGAAACTAATTAAAGCAATCGCTTATTACTTAAATTGTAATGATGCAAGGCTGGTGTTTCTAACTGTTGGTGCACAGCTTCCAATAGGGTAGGAATAACGGAAGAATTCTGTCGGCCCACAAAAATAATGGACTAGTGGTTCCTAACCTGTGATCTACAGATCCTGGGGCTACGTGAGACCATCAGGTCTACATGACAAGAACTTGGTGGGGATGTGGCTGGAGAAGAGGTTGGTGGGGACTAGCTAGAGAGATTGGAGAGAACTATTTCCTTATCTTAGGTTTAGTTGAGGTCTCTGGGACGGTTTCAGCTAGCTTTCATTACAACCCAGAGTGAAAAAGGTGGATCATTCCAATGTATAACTGAAAAGGGGAGGGAAGGGGTTAGTATGTTGTAGCTTTTTATCTCCGAATAACCTGTAATCTTTGGTCGCTTAGCACAGTTATGAAACGTCCCTAATAAAGCACTATCATTTTGTTAGATACAACTTGCGTTTGAGTAACATTCAGGGGAATTTCTAGTCTCTTGACCTTCCCCCCCCCCCCCCCCAAATGGGTGAGAGGTTACATTTCTCCTAACTTCTAACCATAGCGAGCTAATAAAATCTGCCGAGGGCAATGAGCCTGGCTTGGTGTTTGGGGGGAGCTGGAAGTGTTGAAAGGAAGACCACAAACCTGCAGGTGCCTGTGGGAAGTTTATTTACAGTAATTCTCCACATCGGAAGACTGACTCTTCTGGTGGGAAGGGGTCTGGCTATCAATGTAGGTAAGTCAGTTTGTGGTGCTGGAAGGCTCAGATTGGGAGGAGGGGGGTTGATTGTGTACCTGCACTGATCTGAGGTTAGAGTATCTCTATACTAGCCATAAAAGCAGTGCTGGGATTCAGGCTTTGAATAAGGCATTTATTCAACTCTTGTAGGATTTTACTACTAACCTTTTCCTCTGCAGTTCCTGCCAGACAGCTTCAGTTATGAGAACCAGTTGCATTATCAACCATCGTTTGTAGGGGGCATTCAGCGTGCCAACGCCATATCAGTGCCTGTAAACTGCTTTTACCCCAGGTGAGTCCATGCATGGAAATGGGGAGTAAGCCGGCTGTAAGGTCCCATACACAGCCAGCTTACTGACTAGGTGGCAGCTTGGGGGGGCAGGGGGGGGGGTGCTGGTGAACACCTGCAGACAAAACAAATCATTAGGCCCTGGCCACACAAACTGAGAACCATAAGCACATGTTCTAACTTTCAGGGAGGATGGGGAACTATCAAATATCCATTAGCTGGATCAATAGCTTTTGAAAATTGCCCTTGCCATATACTATAAACAAAGCACTAATTTAAAATATGGTGCTTCAACATTAAAATATTGGGAAAAGGGGATCCGAGGACATGAAAGAACTTGGAAGGAATGCATGACGGAGGGTTCATATAGTATGCACAATATCCTTGCACCTCCTCTGTCCATATAAAGAAGGGATGGAAGATGGCTGACATGCCACATACTGAGCTGGGGGTGGGGTGTTGTGGCTGCCCTATTACATCTCTCAATACTAAGAGGAGGGTAATCTGTAGTGTGATTGACTGGCTTACATTTATTCATTTCAATGGCATTTCCGAGCAGGCTGAGGAATGGTGACGAGCAGTGGTGTGCAAGCCTTTAGATCTCAACTGGCTAGGATGAGTGTAGGTCTGCTGCCCTACCTGAGTTGGAAAGGGATGGGGAAGAGTAAGACTCTTCAGAGCTGCCATGTGTCCTAATTGTGTGGATTGCCACCCTCACGCACATCTCTTCTCCCAGGACTGGGAATGCCTCCTCTCTGGGTGTCCAGCCTACGTGGATCCCCTTCAGATCTACATATCATAGCAGGGGACAACTGGACTTCACACTGCAACTCTATGATAGTAAGTGACCAACTCCCTTAATGCCCTGCGCTGGGCTACAAATAGACCAGGCCAAGCACAGCATCTGTTCAACCCTTGCCTTCAACATCCAGACATACATACAAAAGGAAGAATCGGTTATCGCAGCCTCCTAGAGCTTTTGATTTAGTGTTGAATGTGGTCATTTTGTGTAAATACTGTATATAAGGATCCTGACTTTTATTTCATCCTACAAACACAATAGTGTACCCTGATACATGACACTAACTAAAGTGTAATACTAACACTTTCAATGGCTATTGAATAGAAAATACTAACAATTTAGTACTTCTCCCCTCCCCCCACCCCACCCCTTTCTGGCTTGCCTTGTATCCTTCCCTCTGTGCTGACTATTCCTAAGTGCCTTCACCTCAAGTTACAAAGCAATAGTTCCTGACACAGCTGTATTTATATTCTCTCAAAGAATGCCTAATGAACTAAAATGTAGGTAGGGCTTCTGTTTTTTTTCAAGTGTTGGAGAACCATAGGCATAGTTGGTGGCTTTTATTTAAGTAAGCAGATGAGGGGAAGGAAGCCCAGCTACTGTCTGTCCATATGCAGCTCTTATCTGTTTGTAGGTGTGCAATGGTGCTTGCCAAATTGCAGGGCAGCACAAATGGACTATGGGAGCGCCTGCATCCTACTCGGCAGAAATTATGAAGACGTAGTTAAGAATCCCAGAATCACTGCCAGCAAGATTACACCCTCAGCAAGGGGGCTGGTGGAAAGGAAGGGGGTGTTTGCTGTACCACGTTACCTTGTAAATATCAAGAGCTTTCAAATACCCAAAAAAGCAATAACTCATTAAATAGGTTTGTTCTTCACTAATAGCACACGTCTGTGTGCCAAGAACTATGGCTAACCTAAGCCTTTTGAGAAGGGGACAGATTACCCTTGTCTCGTCTTACCAAAATCTAGGGTACAGATGGGTTTATTCCTACTTCTAAATCAAGAAGATTCAGCTAAGGCAGAGGGGGGGGGGGTGGCAGGGGACAGGATGAAGGAATTTCATAGCTTAAGTTCTATGAAACACTGTCCAGACTTTAAAGTGGACCAGACAAATGTTCTGTGTACTAGACAAGACATGTGGTATCAGAATAAAGGTAGCTATATGCTTGTCTTTAAGACCTTGAAAGTTCATAAGTATCTTAAATTGTGCACGACAAAGCCAGAAGCAAACCATTATGGAACAGTAAGGGAGTAACATCAAAACTTGTGGGTACGAGTGAGTTCAGATGGCAACATGTTTGGCATGCACTGAAGACATTTCAGGTCAATAGTTAAGTCCAGAATAGATGACGTTACATCCTGTCTAGCCTACTGTAACGTCATCTATAAGGATGTGCTGATCAGGTGATTCCAGAATTGATGAGCAAAGATTGGGGTTCTGAAATTTAGTAACGAGTGCTTCAATATGGCCTAAATAGTTACTGGATTCTGCCATTTGGCATGGGATGCCCTGCATAGTAGGAGACATCGGAGGACAAGCTCTGCCAGTTATCCAGGTAGCAATTGATTTATTGGGATTCATTTTTAAGATGGTGCTTTCTTTGGCCACTCATCTATGGTATCTAAACATTGATTTATAGTATTAGTCAGGACTGAGCAAAGTTGATGCACAGAACATCTGCATAACCAGGGGTATGTAAAAGGATGGGTAAAGGGCTGAAATGTTCGAGCAGTGGGGTGAGAAGGGATCCCTGTGGCACCACACAGAGCATATAGGATCTAGACAGTGATGCTTAATGTCCTGGGCAATCAGTCAAGAGTGCAACTATTGCAAGACTACCATAGATCCCACTGTCTTTGAGACAACGTAGAGTAAAAGTGAATGCAAGATCAGCAATAATACTAAAAGCTGCCCTTCCTCTGTCCAGAACTAGGTTAGTATGGTAAGATGCTAGGATGGTCTCTCTCGGTACTGTGCCCCAGTCTGAAACTGGCCTGTTGTGAGTGTAGGACATTAGGCTTATTTACAAAGTTCCATAGACTATATCTCCATTTTAGATATGTATGGGAAATTGGAAATGGGGTGACAGACCGTAAATATAGAAGCCAAGCACCCCTTTCCCCACCATCTGCTCTCTTGCCTGAAATGCTGAAGAGATGTACAATACGTTTTCTCCTGTACAGAACAAAATACAAAATATTTTCTAAGCTTCCAAGTTCATTTTTCTAAAATTTGAGTCCTTGACTTTTTCCCCCATTTTGAGCTGCGTGTACTTAAATCATTCCACACTGCAATTTTCTGTTTCTTCCCCCTCCTTTTCCTCCCACATCTGTCTGAAACTGATCCATCCTTCTGTGTTTAATCCTTTCTCCATTTTATTTGTCTTTTTTGTACTTATAGCTAGGTTTTATTCCTGTCTCTAGTCCTTCCCACTTTCACCTGTCTCATTCCTTCCCAAACTCCTAGTCCCCCTGTCTCTTCACTTTCTCGTTTTTTCCATCCTCTGTGCCCATGGTCTCTTCACATTTCCTCGTCATTCCCTCTTACCACCTCAGACATGTCCCCTTTCTCTCTCTTCATAGCCATTTGCCCATCCCTTTACCTTAGCATTTATTGCCACTGCCTCTCCTAACCTATTCTCTCCCCCCCCCTTGCTTGCCTATTGCATCTAGTATTGAACTTGCTCTGTATTTCTTTTCTTGCCCTCTGCCCCTGCCCTTTCCACCTCCCAGTTTCCCTTCTTCCTATTCTCCCCCCCAACACACCCTTCCATCTGCAATAATGTTTGCCCATAATCCAGCATCTTCCCTCTCCCCTTCTGCTGCCTGCTCCCCATTGTGATCTGAAACACCCCTCAAACCTGTCCCTACAATGGCTCCTCCACATTGGTGTGGCCATGATGGTGGTGGTAGTAATAAAGGACATTAACACAGCATGAAGCATTCCCTCGGTGCTCTTCAAGGCTTTGCACTTCCTTGCCCCTCTTCCACTTAAATGCTTCAGCTTTTAAGAGCACATGGGTGCAAAGGCACCATAGTACATTCAATCCGTTTTATTGATATGGCTCCTTCGTATTGGCAGGGCTGCAACATCGGGGATAGAAATGTGGAACAGGGAGAAATGCCTTGAGTTTGCCATGAGGGCCTCTCCAATGCCTATACCCAGTGTCAGAAGATGGGAGGGGATACTACCCCCCCCCCCCCCACCCCATGCTATGCCCCTCAGGGAACCAAACCAGACTGGATAGGCCACATGGTCTGTATCTGCCATTATGTGTGGGCTTTTTTGTGGTGTTCCCCCCTTCCTATTTCCAGGTACATGGTCGGTGCCTCAGCAGAACACCCACTATTTCTTTGGGGATCTACTAAATATCCAAGCATCGGTGAGCACACTGCACCATATGCCACTGAGGATCTATGTGGATGAATGTGTGGCAAGACCAAGCCCAGACTCTACTCTCAAGTATGAGGTCATTACAGACCATGGGTGAGTAGGGCAGGTGAGCCCCTGTCATATATGCAGCTCCCAAGGTATTTGGCCCTCTTCAGATCTTTGTTTTGTGGAGAAACCCAGGCTACATACATCACAAGAGAAGACACAATCCTGGGATATAGGGTTCCTGGGATCAGGAATTAGACTGGTCCATTGGAGCACTTGTTCTACTCAGACTTCCAAACATTGCAGTCCAGGTTTTGTTACGAATAGCTGAATGTTTGGAACAGGCAGAAATGAGGTTTTAGAGTATAAAAACATCTAGTTCAGGTCATACTTGTGTTCACTGTTAGGTTGAGAAACACCTTCTCAGTTGACTGGGATTTCCCACAAACTGTCTTGGCAAGCAAATAACATTTTAATTTGCTGAAGATGGGATGTGGACCTAGAACCCTGGACCACCTGGATCTGAATCCACTTCCAGGACCACAAACCCCGGGCTCTCCTTTGCCCAGCAACAGCCTTCTGCCCCTGGCTGCTAAATTATCTGAAGGTGGTGTATTAGCTTAGTCAGCTGAAGACACTTGCCCTGAGCTGTAATTTTTACTTGGGTCACCCCTTTTTGAAGACGTCTACTTACCATTGCCTTACTGATGGAGAAACCCTCCAAATTACTCAAGTTCTGCATTTTGAAAAATGTCACCTATAATTGGTGACACCACTAAACATCTATGCTTAGAATGTAACAGTTAAACCTATAGACTTGGTCACTGTAGAATTCAATATCTAGTCAAATGGTAGGAACTCTGTTCTGATGCGCTGCAAATGTTGCGGGATTATAAATACAGATAGTTCAGTGATTGTTTTAAAATGTGCATTGTGGTGCGATCTTAACAGACCGAGCCAATTGTAGAAAGCAATAAATGCTTTTATCAAGGGGTTCACCTTACCCAGTTCAATGTACTGGTACTGAATTCATGGTAGTGGGGTGTGGTGGTTTTTGTGCTTTAAGTACCTGTATATTAGCCATCTGATTAACAAGCAGCTGGTATCTGAGATGCATCTCTCTGTTCTAGTGTGATCCTAAGAGCATGGAGTTGCAAGGACAGCTTGCTAGAGCCAAAGCTTGACCCTACTGAACACACATCCTGACACAGCAGTTCTAGTATAACACTTTAGCCCATCCCCGCTTCTACTGCTGCATAGTATCAAACCTATAGCAGAACAGGTGGTGTGTGTGCTATGGTTCCCAACTAGGATGGAGATTAGAACACTTTCTTGAGGAGAAGACTTGGGGATATCTAATGGTGCCTATGACTAGCTCATTGACAAAGGCAAACCCCATTTTAAGGGGTTACAGAACAAATCTTTGCAAAAAAAGCAGATTTAAGTACTTGAAGGTAGATAGCCTGCAGACTTCTGGTACATGACCTACCCCTTCATGAACAATTAATTGGCAATTGGGGGACTAACAGGAACTTTTTTATTCATATGCCAGAGTATAAAAGGTGTTGCTGCCTTCTCCACAGGTGCCTAGTGGATGGGTTGCAGAGTCGCTCCAAGTTTATTAGCCCACGGGGAGATGGCTTCCTCCGTTTCCAGTTGGATGCTTTCGCCTTTGCAGGGGCACTGGACAGACAGGTATTGATTCAGGATGAAAACTGGCTGCTCATATAATCCCATAATATTTGAATCAGACTTTCAGCAAGATCAAACTCGGAGCTCTGCAGCACTGCAGGGGAAAAAAGTCAGCATTTAGAAAACAAGCAAAACCCCATATCTAGCTTCCGGTTTGCATCCTTCCTCCAATGGAAGGCCATTACCAGTAGACAAACCAGTGCAGCACCTAGCTATTTCAGCACCCTCTGTACACTGGCCCCCTTGCAGTTCAACCCCGCAATGTCAAATATCTCCTTTAAAAAAAGTGGCCAGTGAAATGGCTTTGGACTATATGCACATTTTGACACACAGTCAAATAAAACAAGACTTTAAAAAAGCAAAAAAAAAAAAACCTGGGACATTGCCAGGGCATGATTATTGGCACCCTTAGAAACAATTAGAATTACTTTGAACAGAGGCGTATTTCCATTGCAGTAAAACTAAATGTACCTGTGATTCAAGTCATGTGGGTACTGAATTGATCAATCAAATGATGGCTCTGATGTTTAAAATGGCCACATTTCATTTTCACAATGGTAAAGACCAGAGAGCTGCCTGAGACAATCAGAAAAGACATTATCAAACTTCAAAGGGGCACAAGGCCATCTCCAAAGACTTTGGGATTCCTGTGTCTACAGCTTGTAATGTTGAGCTTTATTTGCTCATGGACTTTTCCACCTCACAGGACATGGTGGGAAGAGGAAAATTAATCCAAGAAGTCTTGAATGAATTAGTGCAAACTGGTGGAAAAACACCACATACAATATTCAAAGAGCTTAAGGCTGACCTGGAGCAATCTGGAGTGGTCTCAGTCTGCACCATATGCTGCAACACTGAAAGAACTTCATGGGCGAAGGCCAAGGAGGAGCCCTCTGCTCAGACACACCTAATCCTAGTCCAAACCCATCTTGAGAAACAACCATCCTTCTGGGGAAAATGTTCTGTGGACAGACAAAACCAAATGAACTCTTTGGCAGTGCAGACCAGCAACACGTTTACAGGCAACGAAATGAAACTTATAAGGAAAAAACACACCCTTCCTATAGTTAAATATGGTGGAGGTTCCATAATATTGTGGGGTGGTTTTGCTGCCTCAAACTGGAGGCCTGGAACATATTAAAGGAATCATGAAGTTGGTAGGACTATTGCGATTTTGGAGTGAAATGTGCTAACTAGTGTCGGAAAGCTAGGTCTGGGTCCTCCAGCAAGACAATGATCCAAAGGTACAAACAAATGCTTAAAGGTAAAAATGGACTGTTAAACTGGCCAGCAATGAATCCTGATCGCAATCCAATCAAACCTTTGGAGACAGCTGAAATCTGCCATTGGTAAAGGGAATCCTGGAAATGAGGAACTGCAATAAATTGTAGTTGAAGAATGGGAGAAACTACCAGCAGACAGATCTATGAAACTTATAGATGGCTAAAAAGACATTTGGAGTCTGTCATCACTGCCAAGGGTTGTGCAAGAGAATATTAGTGAAAGGTGCCATTAATCCTGTCCAGGTCATATCTTGTGTCTTTGGGGTTGGGGGGGGGGGGGTCTGGGTCCTCAAATTACTGTAAGTTGCACAGATCTAATTTTTTGTTATACCTTTAACCATACTATTAAAATGTTATGACATACAGTTAAAACTTCCAATAATTTCTCAAGGTATTGCACACACCATACTAAAAGGCAAAAGGTGCCGTGTTGACCAACTGTATAAAACAACATCTTAGAGCAAGTTTAACACCCCAAATTGTTTTGAAGCTGGTTCCCATGATTTAAAATTGAGACACTGGTGCCTTCTGAATCCCCTGCCCAGTTTATTACCTGTATTTTAGCAGCTAATGTCTGTTCTGGAGTATGCTACAGTGTAAATAAATTTACTACAGTAAATCTACTGTAATCCAGAAGCATACTTTTTTTAGTATAAGGACCTCTCTGCCCAGCTTATCCCTTCTCCCCAAGAATGTAGCATCTTTCTGGCCCACACCTGTGTGCATATGTGTTGCAACAGGTAAAACTACCTAGATCTTACACAACACGCATGCACTTTATCAGCACAGTGGCTGGATGGTACCTGAAAGTGGAGTGGCTCTACATACTCATGTACTTGCATCTACAGCACAAAAATACTACTTGTCTCTTAATCCAGGATTCCTATGGGACAACTCGGACACTAAAGCTGAAGGAAATGAGTGCTACAGGACCCCAAAAGGCAGTGCTACTTGTCTTAAACCTATTAAATTAAATGTACTAACAGTTACCTGCAAATGTTTTTTTTTTAGTATAGATGTCTGGTAAATTACTCGCTTAGTTGCCAAGCTTAACACAGCACCTAGTCCTGCCCTCACCCCCTGCCTCTCGAGCCTTCTGGCCTTAGCACTGTCACACTCATGAGCCCATGAGGCTGCAGCTCTGCATGTCTGACAGGTGCCAAACAGCCTGGTAACTATTTAACATGTTTTCTATACCACCTTATCACTTAATCAAGGTGGTTTACATTGTAACTCAACCATTACACAACTCTTTATGGAGAACAAAAAGGGAGGGTCATGTAGGAGGTGTTAAATATTTGCTCATGATGTGTGTGCATGAATCCAGAGATTGCTGGAGGTGTTAGGGATTTCCACTAAAGTGTTTGAAAAAGAGGGTCTTGAGCTGCTTCCTGAAGTATTTTATTGCCAAGGTGGTTCTTAGATTTTCTGGAAGGGCGTTTCAGATAGCAGGAGCAGCAAGTGAAAAAGAGCACTCTTCGCAGTGGATTTGACTCTTATAAACAAGCTGGGTGTAGGTATTGTGTGTTATGGTGCTATGTCTCACTGGTCTGATGGTACTGGTACAAATCGGGCCCTGTAAGATTACAGCTGACAAGTTGGTTTTAAATTTTGAAGATGGTGAGTGATTTATATTTGGCATGTGAAATGATTGGTAGCCAGTGGAGCTGGTTCAGGAGGGGGGTTATGTGGTCGTGTTGAGATCCAGGTGTGATTTGGGCGGTGGCGTTGGATTTGTTGCAGGGGTCAGATGGTTTGCTTGGGTAATCCATGGAAAAAGAGCATTACAGTAGTATTATGATCTGATACTGTGCAGGATTGCTCTTGACTGAGGAGAGGTTTGTCTTCAAATTGTGGTGAGCTTGTGGAAGACACTTAGCAGCCCTGTTATGGGCTTGAAGGTTAAGGTGCTGGTCAAGGATGAGTCCAAGGTACCATACTTCATCTTTTGTTGCAATTGGAATGTCAGCAATGTTTGTATGGGGAGAGGGGGGTGAAAGATTTTACATGTAATGACTGTCTCAGGGTTGGGTTGTGGGTTTTTTGTTTTGTTTAATGTTGATTAGCTGACTCATCAACAACCACCTCATCTCTTGGAGGCATGTTGACATTGTAGTGAAGTCCGGGAATTCAGATGGATTGGAGTGTAAGCCATAATATCTGCATATATGGCATATTGTATTGTATTTTTTGAATATGTTGAATATTGGTTGTGTATGTGAGGACCCTTGAACTCCTTGTGCTGTGAGGGGACCAACTTTGACTCTCTGTTGCTGAGATAGGATTGGAACTATTTGTGTGATGCTTTGGAGTCCAAATCATCATTAGTTGCTTCAGCAGGGTATCATGTGATACAGTATTGAAGGCAGAGGAGATGTCAGAAGGCAGAGGGAACTAGCTGCATTATAAAGCAAATGGAGTGCTGTCCTCAGCACACACTGTCCCTCTAGTGCAGGTCATTGGGAGTCCCTAGCCCTGCCAGTCATGCATCTGAATTTCCCTACTACAATCTTCTGCTTCAATGCCTGACTGCATATAGCATATCATGCATAGCCTGCTGTGAGCTGACAAGTGAAGTACATATTCTGTATTTGAGGTGCAGATGCCTTTTTCTGTTCAATTCAACTACTGTACTTTGCACTAGTGTACTTTTGCTGAAGCTCAATCACAAGGTTCATTAAAACTGAAGAGTCTCTTGTTTCAGGTCTTTCTGTTCTGCCACCTTAAGGTGGTGAATGCTGGCACTGCCATGATCCAGGCCCAGCTGAACAAAGCATGTTCCTACAACAGCTCCAGTGCTGCCTTCTACTCTGAGGAACTGGGGGAGGACTGCTCTTGCTGCAACTCTGCCACAGGCTGTAGGACTGTGGAGGCCAGGAAACGCCGTCAGCTGGTGAAAACAGGCAAGTTTGAGCTGAAACTATTTGCCAGATTGATTTGTGTCCTATTGCACTGTCTGGATTAGCCAAGGGGGACCAGAAGCTGAATATCAAACTTGCACAGTGCGTATGTTTGGGGAAGTGGTGGTAAAACTAAACATCAAATAGTGCACATGATAGGATAGATGGATCTGGTAGTCCACATAGGAGAAAATGCATTTGCAGAAAGATGAAATTACCTAGAAAGGTGCTTAAAGCACTGACAGTATGGCAAATGTCCCAACTGTATTGGGCACTATAGACCTTAAATACATCTTTGTTACCTATAGATATTACATCCTAGGACCTCCAGAAGGAAGCTCCTTGGCAAAAGGCAAGTGTTAGGGTGAGTGCTCAAGAGTATTATACTTGGCACATCCTGACTTGTGAGTAAGATAGGTCTGTTTTGTACATACCATGGCAGGAATCAATCTGGAGAGACTACCCTGAGAAGGTGTGACTGAGTGCCCTTTGACCTGGATTAAACTGCTTTCAGACAGTCAACCCTAGGTCATCCATGCCAAGGCCTTTAGCTGAGATATTAGGAAGTCCTAGGCCACGGTATCATGTGCCATAGAAGTTGACCAGAACCAAATGGGGCATATTAGCTGAATGGTCAGTCTGGTATGGTAGGTCATGTGTCAAGTCAAATATTACACAAAGGCAGTGGGCACTAAGTCTGCAAGTGACATACCATGTGTAGCTGGCCCCACTAGCACTTAAAGGTAAAGATAGTCCTGGAGGCACCACAAACAGATTTGGGGGTGGCTGGTGCCTTAAGCAGGGAGGAAAACTAAAAGCAAACACAACACACAGCAATCCAGTGCACCTAAAAATGGCTCTAGTGGATGGAGGGGTGGTAACAGTTCAAGACAAAACTGGAGGGAGAATTCAAAAGCAAAAGGACACAGTATAGTTTAAACACTGTTTTTTGGTGATTCCCAAAAGTGAAATATACAGTACTGCACAAGCAAGAGAAAAGTGACATTGTAAAGTAGTCCTTGTACCTGACGTAGTCCTTGACGCGTCTCTAGGTTCTTCTGATGGTCCCTAGCTGGGCACCATCCTCTGTCAAGAGCTGCTGTTCATAGTAGTTTATCTTCAGACATTTAGTTGCCTACACAAATGCCTTCGGTGCATTAGTGCTCAGGATAGCAAATGTCCCTCTTGCCTAATATAATATTCGGATAGTCCTCGACTCGCTACCTTCACTGGAAGACTGTTCCATGCATCTACCACTCCTTCTGTAAAGAAATATGTCCACGTTAATCCTGAGTATCCACTTTCACCCTCATCTTATGTCCCTCATTGCAAAGCTTTCTTTGAATTGAGAGTCTCCCCTGTGCATTTGTTCCATGGAGGCGTGTTAAACATCTCATCTCCTCTATCCTGCCTTTCCTCTAAAGTATACAAATTGATCTTTAAGTCCGCCCCATATGGCTTATAACAAAGACCACTCTATTTTGGTAGCCACCCTCTGCATTGATTCCGTCCTGTATTTATCCCTTTTTTTGAAGGTGCAGTCTCCAGAATTGCACAGAATACTCCAAATGAGGTCTTAGACATAGATGCAGAGACGCTTTCTGCTGGCCATGCCTCACTGCATCCTAAGCATCTTTCTGGCTTTTGCTGTTGCCTTTTCTACCGGTTTAGCCACTTTAAGATCAAACCATCTCACCCAGGTCCTACTCTTTTTTTTTTTTTTTTTTTTTTTTTTTTTTTTTTTTTTGTGTACCCCTACACTAATACTCGGATTTTTGCAGCCCAAATGCATGACCCTGCTTTTTTTTTTTAAAGCATTAAATCTCTGCTGCCAATATCAAAAGCTTGGCTAGATCTCCCCATGCTATCTACTCCTTCCTGGGTGTCTACTCTGCAGATTTTGGTATCTGCAGAGACAAACCTTACTTGACACTCTTCCACAATATTGCTAAAAAAGATGGTGAGGAGAATCAGACCAAGCACAGATCCCAGCAGCACACCACTGGTAACCACCTCCTCAGTGGGCTCCATTTACCTGTACCCTTTGCCTCCACTCAATTTTCTAACCCAGTCAGTCCTTTTTGAGGCTTGTACCTAGGGTGCTCAATAAGTCGCCTGTGTGGAACAGTGTCAGACTTTACTGAAATCAAAGTATACCACATTTAGGGCTCTCTATAAATTCTCTGGTCACCCAGCCAAAGATCAATCAGATTTCTGACGAGACCTGCCTCAGATCCTGCAATCCATTGGACTCCAAAAAAAAACCTCACTAGCCTCTCTTAGCAGAGTTTCCATTAATTTATTCACCAGTGGTCAGACCAACTGGCTTGTAGTTTTCAACTTCATCCTTCTGCTCTGGTGTATAGGGGCCACATGTCTTTTGCCATTCCTCTGGGACCACTCCCAAATCTAAAGGAGCATTGAAAAGATCAGATAGTGGATAAGCTAGAACTTCCCGAGTTCCTTCAATATGTTTTAGGACAAGATGGGATTTCTCATTACTGAGAACGGCCTACAATAAAAGGCAGACTATCCTGAAAATCATTCTGAGATTCCTTTCACTGGGGGGGGGGGGGGGTTGAGGTCCTTCTCCTGGCCCTTCAACACAGAACAAAAATATTTAAGCCTTTCTGCCCGAGGTCAGTGACTTCAGAGCTTGCCTATCTCTTTGAACTTGAAGGCTAGAGAAGAAAACTCTAGCAGCAAAAAAATCTTTGCCCAAGAATGCAAAATCCCCTTTGGCAATACAGCTATAACTTTAATATGCAATACAGTAGAGAAAATTAGCTATTAAAAAATAGAGAAATCCTTTTAAGAGCTCTGTTAGTCACAGTATTACTTTGCTTGCAATGGCACTTCCAGGCACTGAACTGGGATGTACCCCACTGGCTGCAATGCTTCAAGCATCCTGAAACACCGTGGAATAACCTGGCTAGGTCCTTTGACATCTAGCTGAACCTTCTTGGTTCTATTCCTGCTAGTTTCCTCTCTGCCTAATTGGCCAGCCTTGGACAAACCTTTTTCAGTTCTAGGCCTAGC
Organism: Ichthyophis bannanicus; assembly: GCA_033557465.1. NCBI lineage: Eukaryota > Metazoa > Chordata > Amphibia > Gymnophiona > Ichthyophiidae > Ichthyophis > Ichthyophis bannanicus. The sequence goes on from CM066043.1 coordinate 40,089,668, forward strand.
TGGCCATCAAAAGCTCCCTCCTGCCTCAAAGCAGGGCCTAAGGCATGTGCCCTCTTGTCAATGTACCTTTCTATAACTCCTCCAAAACCAAGCTCAGTACAGGGAACACCCATTTAATGTCTGCCACCATTACATCACTCATTCATTCTAGAGGAATTTGCCGTTGGAGGAAGGTGAAATCCCTATGGGGAAGGATCCCTCAGTGAGATTTTCAGTCTTTGACAAGGTATCTCAGACTCTAGGCCAAATTAAAGTCATGGGATAGGAGGCAGTGTGCTATTGTGGATCAGGAAAGGGTTAGAGCAGTGAGTAGGGTTAAATGGCCGATTCTCTGAATGGTGAAAGGTGAATAGTGGAGAACCCCAGGGGTGCTGGGCCTGCTGCTCTTTAACATTTATAGATGACCTGGAAATGGGAAGAAGTGAGGTGATCAAATTTGCAGATGACACATGATTATTCAAAGCTTAAAATGCAAGAGGATTGAGAAATTGCAAGAGGACCTTACTACTGATCATTTATATAGCACTACAAGGCATACACTGATGTGCACATATGTAAGATAAATTGAGACTGGACAACCAAATGGCAGATGAAAACTTTCAATGTGAACAAGTGCAGAATCATGCACCTAGGAAAGAACAACTCATACTATGGCTACATGATGCAAGGTTCCACATTAGGAACCACCACCCAGGAAATGGATTTAGGTGCCATGGATAATGCATTGAAACCCTCTGTCCAATATGCAGCAGCAGCCAAGAAAACAAATAGAATGCTAGGAATCAAAAAAGGAATGGAGAATAAAACCAAGGATATTATAATGCCTCTAGCATTCCATGGTGCAACTGCACCTTGAATATTGTGTGCAGTTCTGGTTGCCATATCCTAATGAGATAGCAGCATTAGAAAAGGTACAGAGAAGAGCCACCAAAATGGTTCAGGGATGGAAGGATACCCCTATGAGGAAAGGCTTAAGGTTAGGGCTCCAACTTGGAAAAAACTGCTGTGAGGACAGGTCTATAAATTTACTGGTTCTACTCCATTAATGTAGATCAGTTTACGCCGTCAAAGTAGAAAGACTCAGACATGCAGTGAAGCTACAACGTAACCTATTTAAGACTAACGAATTTTTTTTTCACAACATATAATCAGCTCTGGAACTTGTTACTGGAGGATGTGGTAAAAGCAGTTAGTGTACTTCTTTTTTTTTTTGTTTTGTTTTTTGGTTGGAGAAATTCCTGGAGGAAAGGTCCACAAACCATTTTATTAAAGAGGACCTATCCCAAGTTTTTTGACTGAGGAGCTGACTGAGCCTTTTGGGTCCTCTGCTGGCATGAACAAGAGCAAGAACCTTGTCTAATCTGGGTAGAGTGAGATAGGAGCACACCTACACCTTCCAGTGCACTAGGATCTCCCACATTTCCACTGCTATATCATTAAATATACAGCAGAATTAGAAAAGGTACAAAGAGTGACAAATGGTAAAGGGAATGGAAGGATACCCCTATGAGGAGAGGCTTAAGAGGTTGGGACTTCATCTTGGAAGACAGCTGAGGGGGGATATGATAGGTCTAAATCAAGGAATAGAGTAGAATGGGTAAACATAGATGGTGTGTTACATCATTAAAGTAGACTAAACACACAAGCTACAATGCAACCCATTTAAAACTAAAGAGTTTTTTTCACTAAACGCATAGACTCATGTGTTGCTGGAGGCTGTAGTAAAAGCTGTTAGGTTTATGGACCGTTCCTCCAGGAACTTCTCCAAACCATTAGAGGACCTGGGAAATCCATTGCTTGCCCTGGGACAGGCATTGTGGAACCTGTGCCTTTTTGGGAACATGCCACATACTTATGACCTGGATTGGCTACGGTTGGAAACAGGATGCTGGGCTTGATGGACCTTGATCTAACACATTATGGCAAGTATATTTTTATATACCATAGCAGTACTACAGATCAGCCCAAAATGACAAGGGATCCACTGTCACAAAGAATGCAGAAGCTTCCTAAAGTCTTCCCCTTTCTCCAGGTGATTACCACCAAGTGGCGGTCCCCCAGATGCTGGCCTACAGGTCAGACCAAGTATGGCAAGGCTATACCTGATTCTTGCTTAGAAGCTGCTTCTTCCTTGGATGAACGCCCTGGTAATGGCAGCCACAAGGAAGCTTTGAACGATCTGCAGGATTGTTGTATGGAGGCTCTGCTCAAGCGTCCTTTCAGATCTCTGCACTGGCACTCCAAGCTTTTGAGGTGGGGTGTATGTAGCCCAGGCTTGCCTGATATGGTCACAACAGATCCCAGAGGGTTTGGGGTTGGAAGAGATGACTCTAGGGGAGGTGGCTCACCTGGAATACAGTTCAGCTTTCTTCACCAATCTTCTGCATGATCCGTTTTTTATACTTCTACAAAGTCTTTGGCCACAGTAGTGGTGTCATGACAGTTCTTGCGGCTATACGGTTGGTCTGACATTTTGTGGCATCTAAGACTAGGCTCAGCAAGCTTCCTTTTGTGGACCATTTGCTTTTTGATTTGGAAAAGTTGGTCAAGTGCCTGGGGGGATACAAAGGTCCCTCACCTTCCAAAGGATAGGCCCAGGGGCTCTGATAGAGGAGCCCCTGCCAGGGATTGTGGGGTGAGACTTTAAGTTTCACTTGCCCCAAGTTGGGCAACTCCAGTGCTCTACATTCCTTCCACAGGAGTAGTCCTTCAATGGAGGGTGCTGGGGAGGAAAAGATGGAGCATCTGGCAACATGGGGGGGGGGGGCCCTAAGCATTCCCAGTGAGGGTTTTTGGGCATCCCAGCAGGGCTGCAGTTGGTAGGTCATCACCTGCAATGCTTCTACCCACCTGGGTCCAACTTTCCAGAATTGTTTTGGGGGGTCTAAACTGGAATTTTCATTCCCCATCCCCCCCTCCAATGCCTTTATGGCTTCTTCCTGCCAGGCTCTGGCCATGGCATGCTTGGTTCAGGTTGCTCTGGAGTGGCTGTTTGCAGCTTAAGACCGTGGTCCCAGTTCCAAGGAGCAAAAGGGGGGGGGGGGGGGTGGTACAGTGAGATTACATTACTTTTGTGGTCCCCAAGGAGAGGGATATGGGGACCCATTTTTGGATATCAAGACTGGGAACCAGGCTTTAAGGGTGCCCCAGTTTCATATGGAAAACCCTGCATTCTGTGATTGACAGGGGGACGTTTTTGACTTCTGTAGACCTGTCTGAGGCTTATCTACATATTCCTATCTGTCTGGATCGCCAGCACTTCCTGCATTTTGCAGTACCACTGGGCTATTTCTAGTTTCAGACCTTACCCTTCAGTTTGACCAACATGCCTCTGGTGTTCACCAAGGTGATGGTGGTGGCAGCTGCCTTGAGGCAGGAAATACTGGTTCACCCATATTTGGATGATTGGTTGATTTGGGTCAAAACTCCTCAGTCGAGACAACCCAGCTTGTGGTCTCATATTTTGCAAAAATTAGGCTGGATGCTCAACTTTACAAAGAGCCAGACAGTTCTGTCAGTCCTTGGAGTACCTCAGGACCCACTTCAACACACAGGCAGGCATGGCCACCTCCCAGAGGATCAGATATAGAAGCTGCAGGCTCAAGTTCAGCAGTTGATCAGAACTCTCTCTGAGGGTGTGGGATTATCTTCAGGTCCTTGACATGATGGTGGTGACTCTGGAGTTGGTACTTTGGGGTGTGGCTCCATATCCATCTGCAGGCAGCACTTCTATCACACTGGTCTATCTCAGTCCATGGAGTTGTACCTCTTCATAAAGGGAGAGGCTAGGACAAGCCTTCAGTGGTGGATGGACAGGGAGCAGCTGTCAGGGACATCCCTCAAACCACTGGACTGGATCATTCTGACCAGATGCCAGTCTGTTCAGCTGGGAAGGCCCATTGTCTGTCCCAGGTTGCATAAGGGTGCTTGGTCCAATCATTTAGAGACAGGCTGTGTTCTAGCCTTGCAGGCCTGCCTTCCTCTGATAGAAGGAAAGGCAGTGCAGATTTTGTCCAACAAAGCAACACTGGCTTAAATCAGTTGGTAAGGGGGCCTGAAGCTGATCTGTGGTGGCAGAGGCATTTCTGCTTCTACATTGGGCAGAGCAGCACCTGACACTCCTTTTTAGCAGCCCAAGTAAGTGGGCAAGGACAACATACAAGCAGACTACTTGATTCTCAACCAGCTGGACCTGGGGGAATGGTCCCTTCTTGGTCACACTTCTGGTTAACAGTGGCCCACTGGGGATCAGCAGTGATGGATCTGTCATTTGTTAACACAAGGGTAAGCTGTGTGGGTGTTTTTTTTTTCAGCAGACACCAAGAGCACATGACTGAAGCGAGAGATGTTCTGGTTCAGGTGTGGCCCAGCACAGGTCTGCTGTAAATGTTCCCTCCCTGGCTGTTGATCAGACAGGTCCTACGGCGTGGAGGCTCACTCAAGTTGGTGGTTCTGGTATGTTGATCTTTACCTTCAGGTGGCAGACCCCCTTATAGCACCTGAGGGAGGCCAGCCTGCCCTCGCAGGGTCCAATTCTGATGCCAGAGATGCATCAATGCTTGCTCACAGCTTAGCTCTTGCAAGGGCATGCTCAAAGCTTAGAAGTTACTCTCCAGGTGGTGGACATGTTGCAAGCTCAGCATCTGTCCACTTCATTGGCATTTGTGCAAGTATGGCACATCTTTGAGAACTGGTTTGAAGAACAAGGATGCCACCCACTTGGGGCCTCTTCTGAGATCCTGGCTTTTTTTGTAGGCGGGACTTGAAAAGTCTGCCATAGTTTTTGTAAGGAACTCCAGGAAAGAACCCAGGTAAGGTTTAATTTCACCTGTCTTTGTAGAAATGTCTTATATCCCAACACATTCTAAGTTTATACCATTTTCGGTCTTTATTTTATACCAACTATGGTGTGCTTTGACTGTTCCTGTGATCTGGCTTCATGTGCAGTTTCAGTGACCAATAGTCAAACTAGGGATTTTGAGCCTGTCCAGGCTTATGGACATTAATTTTTGTAGCTTTTATGTAGTAGTTGTAGCACTTCACCATCAAGCTTTTGGAGTGCTGTGTCCAAACTTGATTTGTCCAGAGCAGCATACAACATGGAGCTTGGGTCCCTCTGGTCATAAGGCAAGTAATACCCCAAAGGACTTTTTTTTTTTTTTTTTTTTTTTTGTTTTTAAAGTGTGAATAAACAGGTGGACAAAGGCAAGTTGGTTGATATAGTGTATCTGGACTTTCAGAAAGCATTTGACAAGGTCCTGCATCAGACTTTTGGCAAAACTAAAGAGTCATGGGATAGGAGGCAGTGTACTACTGTGGATCAAGAACTTGTTAAAAGATAGAAAGCAGAGGGTTGGGCTAAATGTCATTTTTCCCAATGGAGAAAGGTGAATAGTGGTGTACCCCAGAGATCTGTGCTGGGTCCGCTGCTTTTTGACATATTCATAAATGACCTGGAAAGTAGAATAACGAGTGAGGCTATCAAATTTGCAGATGACACAACTATTTAAAGTTGTTAAAACCCAAGAGGATTCTGGAAAATTGCAAGAGGATCTTGATAAATTGGAAGACTGGGCATCAAAATGGCAGATGAAATTTAATGTGGACAAGTGCAAAGTTATGCACCTAGGGAAGAACCCAAACTATGGTTACACAATGCCAACCCAAACTATGGTTACATGATGCAAGGTTCCACATTAGGAAACACCACCCAGGAAAAAGATTTAGGCGTCATTGTGGATAACATGTTAAAACTCTCTCGGCCCAGTGTGCAGCAGCAGCCAAGAGCAAATAGAATGCTAGGTATCATAAGGAAAGGAATGGAAAATAAAACAAAAGATATTATAATGCCTCTATCGTTCCATAGTTAGATTGCACCTTGAATATTGTGTGCAATTCTGGTCGCCATATCTTAAAGGATATAGCGTTATTAGAAAAGGTTCAGAGAAGAGCCACCAAAATGGTAAAGGGGATGGAAGGATACTCCTATGAAGAGAGGTTAAAAAGGTTTGGCCTCTTTAACCTGGAAAAGAGACAGCTGAGGGGAGATATGATAGTCTATAAATTAATGAATGGAGTGGAACAGGTAAATGTAGGTAGATTGTTTACATTATCAGAATATAGAAAGACTAGGGGACATGCAATGAAGCTACAGGGTAAACTATTTAAGACTAAGAAGAAAATTTCACTCAACGTGTAATCAAACTCGAATTTGTTACCAGAGGATGTAGTAAAGGCTGTTAATGTAGCTGGGTTTAAAAAAAGGTTTGGACAAGTTCCTGGAGGAAAGGTCCATAAAACATTATTAAGAAGGGACCCAGGATATCAATGCTTGACCCAGTACAAGCATTGCGGAACCTGTCTTTTGGGGAAACTGCTAGGTACGTATGACCTAGATTGGTCTGACCCAGTATGGCATATCTTATGTTTTTATACAAAAGATGATACAACTGGATGGCCTCGCACTAATTGGAGGAGCCCTGTCTTGGGCTGTTAATGTGATTAGCAGATTGGCCCTTCCCCCCCCTCCCCCCTCCCTCTCTCCTTACATTCGCATCCAGTTAATCTGAAGATCACACCATAGTTGAGTGTGAAATTTGTCTGCTGGAAACAGGGTCAGTGGGATCATTAGGCAAACTAAGTGCTCAAATGGTCAGGGAGGTGTCTATGGATACCTCCCACCACCCTTCTCCAGGATGTGCAGTGGTGACAAGACAGTTAAAGGCCCCACAGTGCTGAGGTTACCTTCTGTCCAGTGCTGTGGTGCCGTTCACATTTCCACTTACCTTCCCAGCCAGGATGGGTACAAGGGCATAAGGCAAGTGGAAGAATCTCCCTCCTTGGGCTTGCAACTCGGACCTGCTCTCAATCCTTTCTCCAACACGGAGCTGGGTAAAACTTGTCATCTACACATGCATCCCATGTAGACAAGCTCAAGAATTGGTGTTTCCACACTGGACATAAAGGCTCATCAGACAGTTCAACCAAATTACAGAACAAATAGCCAAACTATTTGGTTTTGATTGGTTTGTTGGTAGTAATAGCAATATAGTGTACTCTACATAGACATTTAAACAGCACAGTAGAAATAGTATTTTAGAACACTTTATGATTAGACTTCTATCATGCTGTTTTAATATGGTGTAACAGTTGCCACAGTATAAATGAGACCTTAAAGACAGCACAGCAGACTTGCCTATCATCTAATCAAATCATTTCCAAGACTCTTTTGTGGTTTTCTTTTCTTCCCCCCCCCCCCCCCCATCCACAACTGCAATGCAGATCTTTTTCTCCCCAGCTCCTTTTCTATATAGCAGTTTCAAATCTGCCCCCCCCCCCCTGACAGCTTGCAAACCTTTTTTTCCTAAACAAGGCTGTATCTGGAAACTTTGTTTTTTGTTGTAAATTGCAATGCTATAAAACAGTCTCTTAATCATTTCTCTTTGCTTCCCTTTCTTCCTTAAGTCAACTGGCCCCCATCAATGGCTTCCCTCTCAATAGAGCTTTAACTAGTCACAAGACATCCTGCAGTCACTTTCCCTATATTGATCCAAGTGCTTCTGAATGCTGTTCCCCCTTCATTTTCAAAAGGGAGTCATCCAGTTGACAAAACTGACTTTCTCCATGACCATTTCAGATCCTCCCTTAAAGGTCATGATCAGACCATACAATTGATTTCTGAACCCAAAAATACTTTTAACTAGCTTTATAAATTAGGGCAATACTTAAATGTGTGTTCTCTGCAAATGTTTTAGGATACTAAACATCAAACATAGAATACACCAGCCTGAATCAAGTTCTCAGGTTTTGGCATGTCTCCCTTTTCTAGCACTGGGTCACTGTTAGACTGAAATACCCTCAATACCAATCTAGCCTCATCCCACTCTGATTTACCTTTGAAAACATTTACATTTTTATTTGGTTGGAACTGGATGCATAAGCACTAACAGTCTGAGCCTTGTTTAGAAGGGTGATTTGGAATTCAGTCATCTTCCCTCAGGATCAGCTGATTTAACAATTTTTCTATACTGCCTTCTCATTTAATCAAGGCAGTTTACATTGAAACTCAAAACCTCAAACTTGCATCAGGAAGAACATTAATTCAAACCGTTACAAGGAACTCTCTAAGGAGAACAAGGGGAGGGGGGGGGGGGACATGCAGTATAGCACAACATATATACAGTGGGACAGTTGATTGAATTTGCTTGTGCTGTTATATGATCAGTCTTTTGAAAACCAGTTTTGCCATCCTGTTTCATGTTGCTGGATGCACAATGCATGAGAAATTGCAAGGATCTTGGGACTTATCTTGCGTTTTTTGTACAAATCCCAGACTCTCTAAAACTTCAGGGTTTTTTCCTGCAGTGACTTTAAACCTTTAACAATAAGGTGGCCATTTTAGAAACCTTATTTATGAGTTGGCTGTCCAAAAACTGGTACATAAGCATGCAAATCATGGAGATGTCCCCCGGAGCCATTTTAAAAGCCAGCTTTTGGAGATGCCTCAGCATGAGTCTGTGTTGCACAGGGGCACTCCATAAAGACATGTCTGTGTGCTAGATCTCAGAAGCAGCAAGAATGTTTCTACCTAGCAGCAGTAACATCCATGTCTATCGGCTCCAGGGCAGGAATGGACATCGGGGAAAGCTCTTTGCCAGCAAAACACATGCAGCAGAAAAGGTGGTACTCTATCCCCATTACTGGTCTCAACTATAAGGAAAACGGAAGAAATGCTGACACTTTGGTTATGGTCAGCATGCCAATGCACATCTCTGCTTGCAAAATAGCAGGCAGGGATGTGCATTCACCACAGACTAGATAACCCTGTCCTGAAACACTGCAGGTATGTCTATGGGGCTGTCCACATCTTCTGAAACTGCCCCTGAACTTGCACGTTGCTGGTTGCTCTATTTGTAGGTGTCTGGCCTGGACATCCCAGATCACACCTAGATGTCACTTCTAAAAAGTCACAATGCTTCACTAAAAAGTGCCTTCACAGGTCACAGTGACAAATTATTCATAATGCATTAATTGTCCAAATGCCAACTTTACAAATCAAAACCCACCCCCAGCCCCCACAATGCCCATAGCTGCCTATCGTACATCTAGCAGCCTAAGCCTCCAGGAACTGCAACATTGGCAGCCTTGCAGTTCAACTCTAATGTCCAGTATCTCCTAAAGGAAAAGTGTCCAGTGAAATGGCTTTGGACTAGGACTACATGCACACGTTTGACACATTAAGAATCAAAACAAGGCCAATTAAAGGAAATGGTAGGAAATAGAAAAACAGGGATGTTGCTAGGACATGATTTACATATAGCAAAGAGAAACTAAATACTAACAATCTGCCCAACTATTTTAGCTGTATTTCATTTTTTGTCAGATTCTTTGCCCTGAGGGGGAACTTTCCCTCTCTCGTAGCAAACCCTCCTTTTTTTCGATTTTAAGAGTGCACTCGCCCTTTTACCCACCAAGGTAAAATTTACAAAATAATCCTCAGTAATTGAGAAACACAAGTAGAGCAAAACTAGATTATATGGTAATCAGGCAACCTAATTTGGAGTCCATGATTTTCAGTCTTCAGTCATCAAAGATGTTTCATATTACTGGTGGGTTAACCCGTTCAAATGCTGAGTATCCCAAACACTAACCGTGCCTTCCTCTATAATCCAAATGATGGAGGCTGTGGTCCTCAAAGTATAATAAAGCCTTGTTTCATCCTCCTTTCTCGAACTCACATTTTCCACAATAGATCTTTGAGAGACGTATATAAAGTACACAACGCCCTGTTTCAGACCGTGATACTCCTGGTCATCCTTCATGCAATTAACATCCTATTCCTCCCTACTATCCTATACCTATTTAAAACCAACCTCGTTTTCATCTGTAGAAAAACCGGGCTATCATTGGCTGTCACAAGGGTTCAGTCTATTAAAGTCCACCAATCCAAAGAGATTCAAACCTCCAGGTGCTACTGATCGTAAGTGATAGATCCAAAATTGTTCCCTAAGTTGTAAGTTTTGTAGTTGGTCACCTCCATGTGTTTGTGCTGGAATAAATTTGATGTTTCGCCATCTGAGATCCTGAAATGTATGTCCAAATTCCTGACAATGTTGAGCCACTGGGGCTGATAAGACTATTTACAACTACAAGGCTTTATTATACTTTGAGGACCACAGCGTCCGTCATTTGATTATAGAGGAAGGCATTTAGTATTTAGTTTGCTGTATGTAGGTATTGATTAGGATGAACCAGTTAAGTTATAAGACACGATTATTGGCACCCTTATAAACAATTTAAAATCAGTTTGAACAGAACCACACTCCATTGCAGTATAATTGGGTACACTGGTGATCCCATTTAGCTGTTTATACTGTTGATCTAAAAGTCTTCAGTACTCATGGAACTTGAATAAACCAATGAATGATGGCTCTAATGTTTAAAATGCCCACATTCATTCCCTGTTAATCTTCACAATGGAACAGGTGACGACGAGAGCTGTCTGAGACGATCAAAAGCCATTATCAAACTTCATAGGGTACAAGGCCATTGCCAAAGACCATGGAATTCCTGTGTCTACACTTAACAATATTAAGAAGCTTTCTGCTCATGGAACTGTCAAGCTCCCAGGATGTGGTGGGAAGAAAATTTAATCCAAGTAGTCTTGGAAAGTTTAATATGAACTATTGGAAAAAAACCACTATGTACAACATCCAGAGTTTAAAGCTGGCCTTGAGCAATCTGGAGTGGTGGCTTCAACCCCAAGGATGACCTTGCTGCTCCAGACAAAGACCTGCCTGATCTTTGCCCAAACCCACTTTGAGAAACCACAATCCCTTCTGGGAAATTGTTTTGATGACAGATGGCATCTAACTTGAGCTCTTGGACAAGGCAGACCAGAGATACATTTACAGGCAAAGAAATGAAGATTATAAGGGAAAAAAAACACCCTGTCTAAGTTAAATATGGTAGAAGATCCATAAGAACATAAGAGATGCCATACTGGGTCAGACCAAGGTCCATCAAGCCCAGTATCCTGTTTCCAAAAGTGGCCAATCCTAGGTCATACATAGCAGTTTCCCCAAAAGACACAGGTTCCACAATGCTTGTATTGGGTCAAACGGTGATATCCTGGGTCCCTTTTTAATAATTTATGGACCTTTTCTCCAGGAACTTGTCCAAACCTTTTTTTAAACCCAGCTACACTAACAGCTTTTACTACATCCTCTGATAAATTCCAGAGTTTGATTACATGTTGAGTGGAAATTTTCTTATTTGTCTTTAAATAGTTTACCCTGTAGCTTCATTGCATGTCCCCTGGTCTTCCTATATTCTGATAATGTAAACAATCGATCTACGTTTACCCGTTCCACTCCGTTCATTAATTTATAGACCTCTATCATATCTCCCCTCAGCCGTCTTTTCCAGGTTAGAGCCCTAACCTTTTTAGCCTCTCTTCATAGGAGTATCCTTCCATCCCCTTTACCATTTTGGTGACTCTTCTGAACCTTTCCTAATAACGCTATATCCTTTTTAAAAAAAAAATGGCGACCAGAATTGCACACAATATTCAAGGTGCGGTCGCACAATGGAATGATACAGAGGCATTATAATATCCTTTGTTTTATTTTCCATTCCTTTCCTTATGATACCTAGCATTCTATTTGCTCTCTTGGCTGCCGCTGCACACTGGGCCAAGGGTTCTAACATGTTATCCACAGTGATGCCTAAATCTTTCCTGGGTGGTGGTTCCTAATGTGGAACCTTGCATTGTGTAACCATAGTTTGGGTTGTCCTTACCTAGGTGCATAACATTGCACTTGTCCACATTAAATTTCATTGCCATTTTATTAAGATCCTCTTGCAATTTTCCACAATCCTCATGGGTTTTAACAACCTTTAAATAGTTTTGTGTCATCTGCAAAGTTGATAACCTCACTTGTTCCCTTTTCCAGGTCATTTATGAATGTTAAAGCAGCGGACCCAGCACAGATCCCTGGGGGTACACCTCTTTTCACCTTTCTCCATTAGGAAAATGGGCCATTTAGCCCTACCCTCTGCTTTCTATAGAAACATAGGCCATGTGGTCTTTGTCATCAGCCATTACTATCTACATGTTCAGCAATTTTGTTTATGATGGTTTCTACTATTTTTTCCTAGTATTGATATCAGGCTCACTGGTCTGTAGCTTCCTGGATCATGTTGGCCATCCTCCAATCTTCATGTATTACAGATTTTAATGAGAGTTCAGATTATTAATAGAAGGTCTGCAATCTCATATTTCAGTTCCTTCAATACCCTTTTATGTATACCATCTGGTCCAGGTGATTTGCTACTCAGTTTATCAAATAGTTGTAATACATCTTCCTGATGTATCGCTTTATTTCCTTCAATTCTTCCACACCTTTAAATACCACTTCAGTTATGGGTAACATCTCTACATCTTCCTCAGTAAAGACCAAAGAATTCATTCAGTCTCTATCACCTTGTTGCCTCTTAGTGCCCCTTTAACCCCTCTATCATTTAACGGACCAACTGACTTTCGCAGGTGATTTTGCTACGAATGTACTTAAAGTCTTTGCTGCAGAAGCAAAAAATACATAGGCTTCTCAAATTCTCCCTTTTCCTGCCTTATCAATGCCTTGCATTTAACTTGCCAGTGCTTGTGCTGTTTCCAGTTTTCGTCATTTGGGCTTTTTTTTTTCCCTCCATTTCCTGAAAGATGCTTTTTTTGGCAACAGCCTCTGACCTCACCTTTTTAAACCATGCTGGCAGTTTTTTGGACTTCCTTCCACTTCTCTTAAAGTGTGGAATACAACTGGTCTGGGCTTCCAAGATAATATTTTTAAGCAACACCCAAGCTTGATGTAAGTCTTTAACCTTTGCAACTACTCCTATTTTTTTTTCTTAACTATTTTCCTCATTTTCAGTCTCTTTTGAAAGTTCAAAGGTAGTACTGTGGATTTCCTTACCATCCCTCCTCCACTAATTAAATCAAATGCAATCATGCTATGACCACTATTGCCAAGTGTCCCCAACACCCTTATCTTTTGCACCAGATATGGTGTTCCACTAAGGACTAGGTCCAATTATGGCTTCCCCTCTGGCCGGTTTATGAACCAGCTGCTCTAAGAAGCAGTCATTTATTTCATCTAGGAACTTTATCTCCCTAGCATGTCCTGCCGTGACACTGACCCAGTCAATACTGGGGTAATTGAAATCACTCATTATTACTGTGCAGTAACTTTTGTTAGCTTCCTTGATTTCTTTGAGCATTTCATCCATTTGTTCATTCTGGCCAGGTGGTCGATAGTACACCCCCTCTGCCATCACCTTCCCCTTTTTACATGGAATTTTAATCCATAGAGATTCTACAGCAAATGCTTCCTGCAAAACTTTAATCCTTTCTGACTCGATGTCTTTTCTAACAGAGTGCAACCCCTCTTCCAATTTGATCAGCTCTATCATCCCAGGAGCTTCTGGGTCACCAGGAGTCAGCATTGACTCGAAGGCACACATTGCATTGCATTATTACAATATAGTTTGTACCCAAGTATCAGTGTCCCACTGGTTTTCCTCCTTCCACATGTCTCTGAGATTCCAATCATGTCTAACCTCTCATTTAGTGCTATATATTACAACTCTTCCATCTTTTATAGGCTTCTAGCTTTTGCATACAAGCATTTTAGAGACTCTGTTTTGTTCATATTAATCTGGCTATTGGTAGGCATGGGTAATTTGGAATCTTTAAGCTTTGTCTGCTCCTTACTAAAGGGCATTTGGGCTACTTTACTCTTTTGGAACCTCTGCTTTTGGTAGTATCCTTCAAAGATACATTGTTCTGAACCATGTGCTCTTGGGTGACTGTCGGCTTTCCCCTATCTCCTTTTTAAAGGTTAATGCCAGCAGCCTGGTTCCATCCTGGTTAAGGTGAAGCCCATCCCTTCAGAAGAGCCCCCTCCTTTCCCCAAAATGTTCCCCAGTTCCTAACAATCCAATACCCTCATCCTTCCACCATCTCCTCCATAATGTTGTGGGTTTGTCTTGCTGCCTTAAGAACTAAAAGCCTGGAATGTATTAAAGGAATCATTAAGACAGGACTGGAGTGAAATATGCTACCTAATCTCAAAACTAGATCTGTGAGTTCATGGGCCCTCCAGCAGAACAATGTTTGAAAGCACACATCCAAAAGTACTAAAGAATGTAGTTAAAAAGGAAAAATAGTTGACTCTAATTGGCCAGCAAGGAGTCCTGACCTTCATCAAATCTTTTTGGAAAACTGAAATCTGATTGATAAAAGGAATCATGAAAACAGTCATGACCTGGAACAAACTGCAGTTGAAGAGTGGCAGAAACTACCAGCAGACAGATGTACAAATCTTAGATGGCTACAAGAAATATTTGAAGGTCATTGTCAAGGGGGGTGCAACCAAATATTAGTGAACAGTGCCATTAATTTTATTTAAGAGGTTTTTTATAACGCCTCTTCATTAAATCAAAGCGGTTTACAATGAACAAGATTAAGCAATTACATCGAACAGTAGAATAACATACTTAAATTACTATGTTACTAATATGGTAACTTGCAAACTATGTACAATTGGGTTGGCTGATTAAATATATAGTGTTTACACAATGTTTGCATATTGTATTCCTGTCCATGTCTGGGTTTTTTCTCAAATTGCTATGTTTTAAGTAGTGGACATCTATATATATATTTTGTGTACCTTTTGAACATACTATTTATAGATGGAATATTTCCAATTATTTCTCAATCTTGTATACAACATACCTAAATGCAAGGGTACCATTAATGTTGACCACAACTGTACATTCAGCACTGCAGTTTCTATGAATAGCAGTGCTAATGTGCCAAACTATTTATTTAAAAGCCAAGACTAGTGTAGTTAAAACACTTTTGTAACTGACCCATAAGTGTAGTGTGGATGTGGTTTGTTTTTTCCCACCCATCCCTTCCCCTGGGCCTTCACATTCCTAAGCAGAATGGAATGCTGTATTTATCTCAATATTTAAAAGTAAAAATAGCAAGGTGTTAAACTCATCTAGCTGCATGTGTAATAGGGGCAATAGTATAATCTAAAGCCAGCCTTCCTAGCTTTTTATCTCTTTAAAAGAGAAATCTGATTACATGGGGGGATCAGTGTTCACTAAGGGGAATTTATTTTTGGAAATACTCAAATTCCTCATTCCCTCCCTCCCCCTCCCTCTTCTCCCCCCCCCCAATAAAAAGCACATATGCTGTGCCAGAATTCTAAATCTGCTTTAAAGGATGGTCTTTATATTCATTTTGATTTTCCTCATGCATAGTCTACAATGCTAGTTGACATCCAGAGAGTCCCTTTTCCATGGAGCTTTGCCTAGCTACACAGGATATAGGATATAGTTTGTCTAGCTACAGTTTAGAACTATTCAGAGGGTTGCCATGAGTCAACACACTCAATGGCACTTAACAATCTCTAGCTAAGGCTTGAATTTCTTTTGCTTTTATAAACAGAACTTAAGATCAAGAGGTATAAGACTTGTCAATATGCATGAGTTCTGCCAAAATCAGCTATTTATCCTTCAGAATTTTCATAAATGAAGAAATGAACTTACTAAACAGAACACATTAAATCTGCTACTTTTTAAATCTCTTTAAAGCTCATCAGTCTACAGGTAATGCCAAGCCTAAAAGCTAGTCTAGGGTAGTCTAGACTTTATGGAAAAGGCTGTGCTCTAGTAGGTCACTAACATTTAAATGAGCTCGTAGAGTGGCAAGTGATTAGGTTCACATTCCAACATGCATTGAAATTGGAAGGAAATCAGACTGGGAAGAATATTTTTGCTATAACCTAACGTTGGTACTAAAAAGGTGATGAGGGGGAGGTTCTCACTCTGTCATATGTTTATCTTAATCATCTGTATTTTAGATTCTCCCTGGGAGGCAAACATCTCACTGGGCCCAATCTTCATCATGCCAGCTAACAATGGCTTAATTATGCTGGATTCTACTCGGACAATAGTGGTGCACCCACTGACAGCACACAAGTTCTCTGGTAAGTAATAAAACCTTCAATTCAACTTGTCGTCTCAAAGTGCCATTCTGGGCATTAGCTGGGGCTAACCTCTTGCTCTGCTAGGCGGGAATAAGAACTTGAATGATGGAGTTAATTCCTTTCCACCCAATCCCACTAATATGAAACTCTGGACCCCCTTCAAATGAGGCAAATTATACTTCAGGATGATACAAATGGGATTATATGAAAATGATAAAGCCTTTAAGGTGCATGTACTTCAGAAGGGTGGCCATGTTTGGCTTTTTTATTTACCATAATTTTTATACTGTAAATCAGGATGGTTTACAAAGAATTATGTGATTAAGTGTAATGTTATAACAATTAAACATTAAACTAGATGCAGGGTTCTGGGATACAGGGTGGCAGCGAACTAAAGGCGGCACTAACTATATAGTCACACGAATTTCAGATTTTGGTGTTTAACTACCGGTAGTAGTGGGTTATTCTAGTATTTGCTCCATAGTATTCAAGGAACAGCTGAGTGTTCAGCTTTTTGTGGAAATCTCCCATGGAGTCAGGATTTTAGTTGATGTGGCTATAGCATTCCATATGGTTGGGGCAGAGAATGCCCTATTGCATGTCCTTTGGCTCTTGGTGACTTACAGTTGGTATCCCAGTAAGTTGATGGTGTGGTCTTGGTCTATTGTTAGTGATTGGTGGTTCAATAAAAAAAATATTTTTTTTATAGGTGTTAAGGATTACCTTGTTTTGATTCTTGCAGTAACGGGTAACCAGTGAAATTGTTTGAGGATTGGGATGATGCAATTCTGGAAGGAAGCTCCTTAAATGATTCTTGTAGCCATGTTTGAGCAAGTTGTAGGGGGTATATGGTGTGTTTTGAGAGTACCTGGTAGATTTCTGCACTGTATGCCAGGTCACCACACCTATACTAGCTTATTATATCTCAAAACGTATTAAGTAGGGGACATAGGCTTAGAATACTAAAGAACCTGTAGTAGTGAGAGGCTGGGGGGGGGGGGAATGAATCACCCCTAGACAACTTTTATTTTAAAAAATAAATAAAAATAAAACCTCCTGGTATATTTGTAACAGACAAGGCAACAATCTCATGTTTAGAATGTTATCCAACTAGCAATAACAGCTTCATTCTTGTATTTGCTATAGCTTATGTTGTCCTGTTAAAGCACTAGTCCTCGCATGAAGCCAATACAAATTCCTTTTAGAAAGCAAATACCACGTTTCTTGTGCTTCACAATAAAAAATCTCGACTGGCATCCTCTTGTGCCTGAGAAGTCAATCTGTCAGCATCCTGGACAACAGCAGCTCTAATCAGTCGGGGATTATGCTTATGTTAAAGCTAGCTGAGTTTAGCCCTTGAACCGCTATTTAGTACTAACCAGAGACTACCACTAGGACAGAGCCACCATGTTGATGGTGGCTGCGGCCAGAACAAGAGCAGAGGACCACAGGGATTAGGACCTGGAAGGTGGTCTGAACAGGGGCCATGGATTGATGGGCTCTGCTTTCTGGGGTGGGATGATATTGGAGGGGAGGGCACTTGGGGATAGGTTTGGGTCAGGACTAGTGCAGTCGGTGCCACCCTTTCAGTACTACTGTAGCATGGGTGCTCATCCGTCTGCTGAGGTAGGGAACTTTGCTCTGACGTGGTGTCTTCCCTGTACTTGTACAGAGTGCTGGACCTGCCCCTGCATTTACCTTATAGGGTTTGCACTTACTGCATCAGAGCTAAGGTGCAGTAAGTAGGAATGGTGGGGTTTTTTGTTTTGGTTTTTTTTTTACCATATTCCTAGTAAGAGGGGTCCCCAATGTGTTTTTCTTAAACAGGTTTGTCACTTTCTGTAGTCTAATATCAAAAATAAATTGTTCCACTTTCTAACTGCAGAAGTAACTGTTTTTCTTTTACGGGAAATGGGTCTCAGACTGATTTAGGAAGCACAACGTCGGAGAGAAACTCTGTCTCAGCAACCGACTAGCTCCTTACTTGCATCAATGACCCAGATATTTCTCCTTTTTTCTTTTTTTATAATGTTTTATTAAAACTTGTAATTGCTTAACTTGAAACAGGCTAGACAATGCGTTCCATGTGCTTGAAATGGTATAAGACTTTCCACATTTGTAAAAAATAAAGCTGAACGCTTATCTGTAAAATCCAGAAGACTGGAATCTCATCCCGACACTGATCAAATAGCGCCAATGCGTTTCACCGCTTACGCGGTTTCATCGGGGGAATGTTGCCTGAAAAGCTACATTCAAACTGCTTGACCCGGTGAGTTCTAAAAAGCAAAAGAGTTCAATCAGTACTTCTATATCATAAGAAATTAAACAGTTTTGATAATTCACGGGGGCTAAAGAACACTGGTAGGGATCATACCTCTTTCCATTCTCTCCGGACTCGTCTCACAACCGGAAGACGCCAGCACATGCGTATTCAGAAACTCCTGCTGGTTCTTATTAGCATACCCTTGCATGACGTAAGATTTGCTACCTGACCCCTGATTAGCAAAGTTTAAAGGGACTTCGCCACCACATACATATTTAAAGACCTAATGTTAGTCTTTAATAATGAGCCTTTCCATGGCATGGGATATGCTATCCAACAGTACTTGAAGAATAAATATAATCTGATATTGACTTTCTAGAACGTTGTAAATGTAAAATGTAAAATCGCTAGATTTACTACACTTGATTCTCCCATATTTCAAACAGGACCTCAGACACACTGACCAGTCTATTTGAGCATTAAGTCCATCTGGATGGACTATTTGAAGAGTGTAAATCCAGCGCTGTTCTCGAAGGAGCAAACATTGATCTTGAGTTTTGCCCGAATATCTAGTTAACACTTGGTCTATACAAAAAACTTGCAGTTGTTCAAACTGATGATTGTGCTCTAGACAATGGGATACAATAGGTGCTTCTAATTTTTTACACCGCAGACGACTGCGGTGTTCGTTTATCCGAACTGAAAGTGAACGGATAGTTTTACCTACGTAAAAAAGGTGACATGGACATTGAATTATGTAAACTACTCCTTTTGAGTTGCAGGTGGTTTGTCTTAAAACATAGGTCGTATCATGATAAATGAACTCTGTTAACGTTGCGGAAATCTAACATATATTACATTGACCACAAGGCGTGTGGCCCATGTAGGAAGTCGATTCTGTTGTCACAGGTCGCAGCACCGCTGGACTCAGCAATTCTTTCAGATTTTTATGTCTTTGCCAAACGCAACGAATAGTTCTCATCTCTAATCCTGGAACAGTATGAAGAACATTAGTATGGCGCTTGAGAATTTTCTTAAGATTACTGAACGGTGAGTATTTTGTGATCAAATTTACTGATGTCTCTTCAACCCCATTTCGCAATCCAGTTGACTCTAATAAGAGATCCCGATTATTGAATTTTGCCCGAATATAAGACCGTTTAACTACAGATCTTGGATACGCTCTTGCCATGAAATTCTTCTGTAGCGGTCGTGATTGTTCCTTGAAAACAGTTTCGCTAGAGCAATTCCGTCGGTATCGCAAGAACTGCGAAAAAGGAAGACTATTTTTTAACTGTACTGGGTGAGCACTATGATAATGGAGCATCGCATTCCGTTCTACGTCCTTACGATAAATTGAAGTGCCCCAATGATTGTGCTGTCGGGTCACTAATACATCTAGGTAGGTAATCCGTTCTTTATGATAAGAATGAGTAAATTGAATACAAGCATCTTGCTGATTTAGCCACTTGAAAAAAGTACACAACTGAATTTCAGAACCAGACCAGATCATGAAAATATCGTCGATATAACGTCCCCACAAAGAAATGTTATGCTGAAAAGGGGATGATGTCAACCATTTCTGTTCGAATTCTCCCATATATAAATTGGCTACAGAGGGGGCACATGTGGCCCCCATAGCAACTCCTGAAATCTGTTGGTATATCGTATTCTCGAAGATGAGAAAATTCTCAAAAATAACCAATTTTGTTAATGCAGCCAAAAAATTCAAATGAGATTCAGTTAGCTTTTTTCGTCCTTGCAGTGCTGACATAGTACTTTGAAAAGCAGCCATTTGTGGTATGCTCGTATATAATGAAGTCACATCCAGTGTGACCAGAAATTTGTCTTCATTACTAGCTAATTGTGCATGCTGAATAAGTAGTTGCAAAAAGTTTGTAGTGTCTTTTATATACGAGGGAATAGATGGTAATAAAGGCCTCAAAGAATCAAAGTATGTAGAAAGGGGCTCCAATAGTGACCCTCTAGTGGACACTATTGGACGTCCCGGCGGGTTATTCAATCGTTTGTGCACCTTAGGCACCAAGTATAACTTGGCCAGCACAGGATTTACCGCATTAAGATACTGCCATTCTTTTTTGGAGATCAGATGTTCTTGTAATGCTTTAGTTGTCAAATCTCTAACCCGTTGTAACAAACCTGTGGGATCTTGTGTCTTAATCCTATAAGTAGATTCTTCTGACAGTTGTCTGTGAGCTTCACCTAAATAGTGTTCCCGATCTTGCACTACTAAATTATTGGAGAAGGTTAAAGAAGATACCATGAAAGTAAAATTATCAAAACTGGCACGGGATCACGCAGACTATACCACTGGGTATGTTTACCCGTGGATGAACTTAAAGCGAAAAGAGACCACAGCGTAAACGAGTTGGTTTTGATGAAACTTCAGGAGATTCGGGATCCTCTGATTCCAGCGATAATCCCAAGCAGGATTTTTTAGACGAAGGGAGACAATTCCAAGAAGAAACAATCCAAAGATCACAAAAGCCCAAGTCAGCAGGTCGAGGAACTGGGAGATCCAAAACCTAAATGAAGGTTCCTTTTTACCATCAGATACATTAGTTATCAATATCTCCTCACGGAGGTTAACACAAGAACTGAGTCTTTTGAATAAAGGCTTGTCGTATGTACCAAAAATATATCATGATGAGTTCCAATTCCGTATAGATTTAGAAGGGTTAATTCGTAAGCTTAATCTGAAATCTTATTTTGCCACATTAGACACCTTTTCAACCAACTTTACCCTTGGGAGAACGTATTCCCTTGCCTCTAGTGTCATCTTGGAATCCACCGGGACCTATTCACCCTTCTTTGCTCTTATTTAAAAATTTAGTTTTGCAGGACATAGTAGCATTGGAACAACGGGGCAGGGCAAAATATAACGCATTGACACACACAGAGCATCTGGCATTGCAATCCCTCCTCTCGTGCCCTGAGTTAGTAATTAGGAGAGCGGATAAAGGAGGGGCGGTAGTAGTGCAAGATCGGGAACACTATTTAGGTGAAGCTCACAGACAACTGTCAGAAGAATCTACTTATAGGATTAAGACACAAGATCCCACAGGTTTGTTACAACGGGTTAGAGATTTGACAACTAAAGCATTACAAGAACATCTGATCTCCAAAAAAGAATGGCAGTATCTTAATGCGGTAAATCCTGTGCTGGCCAAGTTATACTTGGTGCCTAAGGTGCACAAACGATTGAATAACCCGCCGGGACGTCCAATAGTGTCCACTAGAGGGTCACTATTGGAGCCCCTTTCTACATACTTTGATTCTTTGAGGCCTTTATTACCATCTATTCCCTCGTATATAAAAGACACTACAAACTTTTTGCAACTACTTATTCAGCATGCACAATTAGCTAGTAATGAAGACAAATTTCTGGTCACACTGGATGTGACTTCATTATATACGAGCATACCACAAATGGCTGCTTTTCAAAGTACTATGTCAGCACTGCAAGGACGAAAAAAGCTAACTGAATCTCATTTGAATTTTTTGGCTGCATTAACAAAATTGGTTATTTTTGAGAATTTTCTCATCTTCGAGAATACGATATACCAACAGATTTCAGGAGTTGCTATGGGGGCCACATGTGCCCCCTCTGTAGCCAATTTATATATGGGAGAATTCGAACAGAAATGGTTGACATCATCCCCTTTTCAGCATAACATTTCTTTGTGGGGACGTTATATCGACGATATTTTCATGATCTGGTCTGGTTCTGAAATTCAGTTGTGTACTTTTTTCAAGTGGCTAAATCAGCAAGATGCTTGTATTCAATTTACTCATTCTTATCATAAAGAACGGATTACCTACCTAGATGTATTAGTGACCCGACAGCACAATCATTGGGGCACTTCAATTTATCGTAAGGACGTAGAACGGAATGCGATGCTCCATTATCATAGTGCTCACCCAGTACAGTTAAAAAAAATAGTCTTCCTTTTTCGCAGTTCTTGCGATACCGACGGAATTGCTCTAGCGAAACTGTTTTCAAGGAACAATCACAACCGCTACAGAAGAATTTCATGGCAAGAGCGTATCCAAGATCTGTAGTTAACGGGCTTATATTCGGGCAAAATTCAATAATCGGGATCTCTTATTAGAGTCAACTGGATTGCGAAATGGGGTTGAAGACATCAGTAAATTTGATCACAAAATACTCACCGTTCAGTAATCTTAAGAAAATTCTCAAGCGCCATACTAATGTTCTTCATACTGTTCCAGGATTAGAGATGAGAACTATTCGTTGCGTTTGGCAAAGACATAAAAATCTGAAAATTGCTGAGTCCAGCGGTGCTGCGACCTGTGACAACAGAATCGACTTCCTACATGGGCCACACGCCTTGTGGTCAATGTCATATATGTTCGATTTCCGCAACGTTAACAGAGGTCGTATCATGATAAATGAACTATGTTTTAAGACAACAAACCACCTGCAACTCAAAAGGAGTAGTTTACATAATTCAATGTCCATGTCACCTTTTTTACGTAGGTAAAACTATCCGTTCATTTTCAGTTCGGATAAATGAACACCGCAGTCGTCTGCGGTGTAAAAAATTAGAAGCACCTATTGTATCCCATTGTCTAGAGCACAATCAGTTTGAACAACTGCAAGTTTTTTGTATAGACCAAGTGTTAACTGGATATTCGGGCAAAACTCAAGATCAATGTTTGCTCCTTCGAGAACAGCGCTGGATTTACACTCTTCAAACAGTCCATCCAGATGGACTTAATGCTCAAATAGACTGGTCAGTGTGTCTGAGGTCCTATTTGAAATATGGGAGAATCAAGTGTAGTAAATCTAGCGATTTTACATTTTACATTTACAACGTTCTAGAAAGTCAATATCAACAGATTATATTTATTCAAGTACTGTTGGATAGCATATCCCATGCCATGGAAAGGCTCATTATTAAAGACTAACATTAGGTCTTTAAATATGTATGTGGTGGCGAAGTCCCTTTAAACTTTGCTAATCAGGGGTCAGGTAGCAAATCTTACGTCATGCAAGGGTATGCTAATAAGAACCAGCAGGAGTTTCTGAATACGCATGTGCTGGCGTCTTCCGGTTGTGAGACGAGTCCAGAGAGAATGGAAAGAGGTATGATCCCTACCAGTGTTCTTTAGCCCCCGTGAATTATCAAAACTGTTTAATTTCTTATGATATAGAAGTACTGATTGGACTCTTGCTTTTTAGAACTCACCGGGTCAAGCAGTTTGAATGTAACTTTTCAGGCAACATTCCCCCGATGAAACCGCGTAAGCGGTGAAACGCATTGGCGCTATTTGATCAGCGTCGGGATGAGATTCCAGTCTTCTGGATTTTACAGATAAGCGTTCAGCTTTATTTTTTACAAATGTGGAAAGTCTTATACCATCTCAAGCACATGGAACGCATTGTCTAGTCTGTTTCAAGTTAAGCAATTACAAGTTTTAATAAAACATTATAAAAGAAAAAAGGAGAAATATCTGGGTCATTGATGCAAGTAAGGAGCTAGTCAGTTGCTGAGACAGTTTCTCTCCGACGTTGTGCTTCCTAAATCAGTCTGAGACCCATTTCCCATAAAAGAAAGTTACTTCTGCAGTTAGAAAGTGGAACAATTTTTGATATTATACTTTCTGTAGTCTAACAAGTTGCATTCTTAGCTTCAGAGAATCCATTGGGTTGGTCCAGGCCTCATCGGTCTCTACAGATCCCATAATCTGTAGGAATATTAAATTTTAAGTTCAGCCTAAGTTCCGTCCTGGAATAGACACCGGAGCAGCTTTAATTTTTAACTGAGGTGTGTGGTTTGGTTTATTTTTGTTTTTCTTTTCAAATTTACATTCCCACTGGCCAATTTTGGCTAAACAGTGAAGCCTGAGCTGCCCCCCCCCCCCACTCCCCAACTACACACACCACCACTTTCCAATACTGAGCTACCAATAAACATTAACAGGTCATACAAAGACCCTTGAGGACTAGTCCATTTTCATTAGATGGAAATATATTGATTTTTAAATTAACTAACTAGATTTTTAGTCCCTATTCCCACCCAGAAATGCCTCAATATCTGAAGAAATCAGGACCATGATGCAGGAGCAGTGAAGCACCAGCAGCAGTTTGAAAGCACACTTGGGTGCTCTGAGTTTTTCCTGATCTCACGAGACCATCAGGAAATGCTTGCCTGCCAGTACTCTCAATGCTCATAGTGCAGATTCTTCAGCAGGTGGGGCTTGGATATCTGCCTGCTACTGTACAAAACATCTCCACATGTTTGTTTGTGGAGGGGGAAAGCATAGGGCTGTGGATGGAGAGGGGGAAAATGGGGGGGGGGGGTGGCAATATGAGGCAGAGGAGATAAAAGGCTATGGCAAGAGCAAAAGACCATGAGGACAGGTCTTTGAAGTAGTGGAAACCCTTTGGGATTGTTGCCACAGATGCATGGTCCTCTTCCCGCCCAAGGGTGCCATCTTGCTCAGTCAGGTCCCAAAGCTAGAGCCCTACTAAGCAGATGGCAAGGAAAGGATAAAAATGCAACTCTTCAGGGGAGGTGGGAAGGTAGTGAGGACTGATTCCTGCTGTCCCTGGAGAACACCTGTTGCAGGTGAGTAACTATGCTTTCTCCAGGAAGTCAGTCCTCACTTATGGGACTCCCCAGCTATAGGCTACTGAACCTGTAAGCCAAAAATACAGCCGTGAGCAGAAGCCGATGTCCAAAGGAAGCCAAAGTCCTCAGGCTTTTGGGGAAAGTTCAGTAGCTGCAGAAGGGCAGGAGTTGCTTATACCCCAAACAGACTAGAGTACAGCCTGGCCAAAGGCACTGTCCCAGTGGGACTCTCTCCAGGCAGTAGTGCAAAGCAAAGGTATTCACTGAAGACCAGGTTGCAGCCCAGCAGATGTCCATCAGAGGCACTGAGCACAGCAAAGCCATGGAGGCTGTGCGCAGTGACCCAATGATCCAGTGGGGTGCCCACCTTTGCCTGGGCAAAGGCAATAGTCTGCCACCCAGATGGAGAGGATGTGCTTGGTGACTGCCAGCCCCAGGTAGTTGGGATAGTAGGTGATGTAGAGCTGGTTGGGCTTGCAATAAGCCTGGGTGTGCAGCAGGTAGAAGGCGAGAGCTCTTGCAGTTGCGTGTATGCAGGACTTCTGTACCCAGTTGGCATGAAGTCTCTGGAAGAAAGTCAGCAAGACCACCTGATTGAGGTGGAAATCAGAGACAACCTTTGGTAGGAACTTGGGGTAGGTGCGAAGACCCACCCTGTTTCTGTAAAACCTGGTGTAGGGGGCCTCAGCCATGAGGGCTTGAAGTTCACTGACTTGCTGCACCAATGTCAGTGCCTCCAGGAGAGGTGCCAGAGCAAGCATGTCTCCATTGGCTCGAAGGGCACCTCCATGAGTACAATCAGGTCCCATTCCGCTGGTGGAGGCTGGATGGGGGATTTGGAAAGCAAGAGGCCCCGCAAGAAGCAGGAGACCAGAGGCTGGCCCAAAAGGGATTCACCCTTGACAGGCAAGTGGGTGGTTAAGATGGTGCTCAGGTGAACCCTGACTGAGTTGGACTTCAGTACCTTCTCCACCTATCGCAGATGGGGCTGGAGACCCCAACAGCTAGAGCAGGAGAACAGGTCACTCTGAAGCTTGGAGCACCAGATCAAAAACTGCTGCCACTTCATGGCATAGGCCTGCCTTGTCAAGTCCTTGACGTGAGGACGTCCTCTATCTCCACTGGGAAGTGCAGTGAGGCTAAAGAGACACATTCAGCCATCAGGCTGTCAAGGATAGTGAGACCAAGTTCAGGTGAAGCACCCATCCCCCCTCCTGTGTCAGCAATCCTGGAGCACTGCCCAGGGGGACTGGAGGCTCCAACGAGAACCGGAGTAAAAGCGGGAACCAAGGTTGTCAGCCCCAAAGGAGCCACAAGAATTGCCAAGACTCAGTCGCACTGGATCTTGTGGAGGGTCCTCAAGGAGAGGAGTGGGAGGGAATGCATACAAAAACCCAGAGGCCCAGTTCAGGAGGAACAAATCCAGGGCCATCCTGCTCGGGTGCAGTATCTGTCTGCAGAAACAGGAAAGCTGCACGTTTGCCGGGCTGGTGAACAGGTCTAGGGACAGAGTCCCCCCAGCAGTGGAACAGGTGGAGAACCACCTCTGGACTCAGGAGCCACTTGTGTGGGCGAAGGAGCCTGCTGAGTTTATCCTGGCCCAGGAGGTAGACTGCTCTGTCATGCCCCTGCATACATGCTTCTGCTCTTGTCCCCCTCCTTGTTTATGTAGAACATTGCAACTGTCAGTCTGCACAAATGCAGACATGCCCTTCAAGTGGTACTCTAAAGACCTTCAGGGCCATTCGGACTGCTCTAAGCTCGAACAGGTTGATCTGCTGCCAAGATTCCTCCGTCCCTGGGTGCAGAGGTGGCTGCAGTGGGCTCCCCAGCCCAACAGTGAGGCATCCATCAAG
Source organism: Ichthyophis bannanicus (assembly GCA_033557465.1). Taxonomy (NCBI): domain Eukaryota; kingdom Metazoa; phylum Chordata; class Amphibia; order Gymnophiona; family Ichthyophiidae; genus Ichthyophis; species Ichthyophis bannanicus. The sequence goes on from CM066043.1 coordinate 40,116,462, forward strand.
ACTAGCTTGTGCTGTCAAGTCTGGTAGGGCATGCCCCAAAAGGAGGCTCTGGGGGTTCTGCCACTAGATTAGGGACCCAAATAGGCTGCGAGACACCCAGATGGGATCTCGGAGTTGGCCCAAGGCTTGAGCCTACTGTGCTCTGAGGCACTATTGGGCCGTTCACATGTGCATGGGGAATGACAAGGACAGTCAAGGCCATGTGCCCCAGGAGGCACAGCATGGCCCGCACTGACCCTGGGCCAGCCTTGGACCTCAGCAGCCAAAGCACAGAGCCAATCCGCATGTGCTCAAGGGAGAAAGGCAGTTGCACATTGTGTCAAGAGTGTCAATGAACTCCAGTCTGCACCGGTTTGAGGTGGGATTTGGAGTAGTTGATCAGGAAACCGAGGCACTTGGAGGAGGACCATGTGCAGCACCAAGAGGCAAGCCGCCTACACCAATGTGCTTGAGACAAGCCAGTCACCTAGGTAAGGGTAGACTGATATGCCCTGCAGCCAGAGTGGGCTGTGGCCACTGACAGGCAATTAGTGAAGACTCACAGGGCAGATGCAAGCCCAAAGGGGAGCACTCTGTACTGGAGGTGCTCTCCCTGCACCCTGAAACGCAGGTACTTCCTATGTTTGGGGTGGACAGGAATATGGGCATAAGCATCTCAGATTCAAGGAGCATAGCCAATTGCCCTGCCAGAGGTAGGGCAGCAGGATGCCAAGTGATAGCATTTTGAACTTCTCTCACACAAGAACATAAGATATGCCATACTGGGTCAGACCAAGGTCCATCAAGCCCAGTATCCTGTTTCCAACAGTGGCCAATCTAGGTCATACGTACCTAGCAGTTTCCCCAAAAGACACAGGTTCCACAATGCTTATACTGGGTCAAGCATTGATATCCTGGGTCCCTTAATGGTTTATGGACCTTTCCTCCAGGAACTTGTCCAAACCTTTTTTTTAAACCCAGCTACACTAAGTCTTTACTACATCCTCTGGTAACAAATTCCAGAGTTTGATTACATGTTGAGTGAAAAAATATTTTTTTTTATTAGTCTTAAATAGTTTACCCTATAGCTTCATTGCATGTCCCCTAGTCTTTCTATATTCTGATAACGTAAACAATCGATCTACGTTTCAGTTCCACTCCGTTCATTAATTTATAGACGTCTATCATATTTCCCCTCGGCCATCTCTTTTCCAGGTTAGAGCCCTAACCTTTTCAGCTTTTCTTCATAGGAGTATTCTTCATCCCCCTTTACCATTTTGGTGGCTCTTCTCTGAACCTTTTCTAATAACGCTATATCCTTTTTAGGATACAGCAACCAGAATTGCACACAATATTCAAGGTGCGGTCTCACCATAGAACGATATAGAGGCATTATAATATCTCTTGTTTTCCATTCCTTTCCTTATGATAGCTAGCATTCTATTTGCTCTCTTGGCTGCCGCTGCACACTGGGCCAAGGGTTTTAACATGTTATCCACAATGATGCCTAAATCTCTTTCCTGGGTGGTGGTTCCTAATGTGGAACCTTGCATCTTGTAACCATAGTGTGGGTGGTTCTTTCCTAGGTGCATAACTTTGCACTTGTCCAAATTTAAATTTCATCTACCATTTTGATGCCTAGTCTTCCAATTTATCAAGATCCTCTTGCAATTTTCCACAATCCTCTTGGGTTTTAACAACTTTAAATAGTTTTCTGTCATGAAATTTGATAACCTCACTCGTTGTTCCCTTTTTCCAGGTAATTTATGAATATGTCAAAGCAGCAGACCCAGCACAGATCCCTGGGGTACGCCACTATTCACCTTTCTCTATTGGGAAAATTGGCCATTTAGCCCTACCCTCTGCTTTCTATCTTTTTAACCAGTTCCCGATCCACAATAGTACACTGCCTCCTATCCATAACTCTTTAGTTTTGCCAAAAGTCTCTGAGGGACCTTGTCAAAGGCTTTCTAAAAGTCCAGATACACTATATCAACCGACTCACCTTTGCCCACCTGTTCATTCACACCTTCAAAAACCATAACAGATTAGTAAGACAAGATTGTCCTTGTCTAAAGCCATGTTGGCTGTCTCCCATTAGGCCATGACGATCTACATGCTGAGTAATTTTGTTCTTTATGATTTCTACCATTTTGCCCAGTCTGTAGTTTCACAGATCACCCCTGGAACCCTTTTATTAAAAATTGGTGTTACATTGGCAATCCTCCAATCTTCAGGTATTACAGATTTTAATAAAAATTCAGATTACTAATAGCAGGTCTGCAATCTCATATTTCAGTTCTTTCAACACCCTTGTATGTATACCATCTGGCCCAGGTGATTTGCTACTCTTCAGTTTATCTAATAGATCGGGAAGATGTATTAAAACTATTTCCTTCAATTCTTCCGCACCTTTAAATACCACTTCAGTCATGGGTAACATCCCTACATTTTCCTTAGTAAAGACCAAAGCAAAGAATTCATTCAGTCTCTCTGCTATTGCCTTGTCCACCTTTTAGTGCCCCTTTAACCCCTCTATCATCTAATGGACCAACTGACTCTCACAGGTTTTTTTGCTACAAATGTACTTAAAGTCTTTATTTTCTGTTTTTGCTTCCGCAACAAGCTTCTCAAATTCTCCATTTGCCTGCCTTATCAATGCCTTGCATTTGACTTGCCAGTGCTTATGCTGTTTCCAGGTTTCATCATTTGGCTCTTTTCCATTTCCTGAAAGATGTTTTGTTTTTGGTTTTTTTGGCAACAGCCACTGACCTCACCTTTAAACCATGCTGGCAGTTTTTTGGACTTCCTTCCACTTAAAGCGTGGAATACAGCTGGTCTGGGCTTCCAAGATAGTAGTTTTCAACACCCAAGCTTGATGTAAGTCTTTAACCTTTGCAACAGCTCCTTTTTAAGGGTTTTGTGTAGGGGTTTTTTGTTAACTATTTTCCTCATTTTATCATAGTCTCCCTTTCAAAAGTTAAAAGGTAGCACTGTGGATTTCCTTACTATCTCTCCTCCACTAAATAAATCAAACGTGATTATGCTATGATTACTATTGCCAAGTGGCCCCAACACTCTTATCTCTTGCACCACATCTGGTGTTCCACTAAGGACTAGGTCCAATATGGCTTCCCCTCTGGTCAGTCCAAGAAGCAGTCATTTATTTCATCTAGAAACTTTATCTCCCTAGCATGTCCTGCTGTGACACTGACCCAGTCGATACCGGGGTAATTGAAATCACCCATTTATTACTATTGTAACTTTTCAGCTTCCCTGATTTCTTTGAGCATTTCATCATCCATTTGTTCATTCTGGCCAGGTGGTCGATAGTACACCCCCACTGCCATTGCCTTCCCCTTTTTACATGGAATTTCAATCCAGAGATTCTACAGCAATTGTTTCCTGCAAAACGTTAATCCTTTCTGACTCAATGCCCTCTAACATAGAGCACCACCCCTCCACCAATTTGATCAGCTCTATCATGATATAGTTTGTACCCAGGTATCACAGAATGGGCAGAAATGTGTCCAGATTCCTGAGATCAAGGATGAGGCAAGGCCCCCTGTCCTCTTCGGAAGAAAGTACCAGGAGTAAAACCCCTGATCTCTGAGGCACGGTGGAACTCTTGACTGCCTGTTGACCAAGGAGGTTCAGCTCTTGCTGCAAGCAAGCCTGATGTGAGGGAAGCAGAGTAGGCTCTGCTAGGGAGGAAGGAGTCTGTCCAGATGAAGATACCCATTCGGGGGCAAAGACAGGCATCCTCCCATGGTCAGAAGCATTCCCAGTTGGGGTGAGGCTATGCTTTTCAGCATCAAAACCCCAGGGTTGGCTGGGGTGGTGCCAGTGGTTGGGTCTTGTGCCCCTTGGGCTTCCAGTGACCTTGAGCTCCCCCTTTGCCCTGAGTGCTGGTTGTCAGTGCAGGGGTAGGCAGGTATCCTCAGTAGGGGAGCCCTTTCCTCTGGAAGAGGAGTTTTTTGTTTGGTCTTTTTTTTTTTTTTTTGCTGTGCTGCTTATTCCGTGGAAGAGAGGTTTTGTGAGACTGGTGCGAATCACAAACTCTGTCTCTATCTCAGCTGTATTTTCCTCCATGAGCTTGCTGAACAGTTGCTCACTGAGGTAGGGGACATCCAGGAGCTTTTCCTGGACCCACTATTCCAGGTCCGAAGACTGGAGCCATGCCTGGCATTGGGCTCCAATGCCAGCCGCTGCCACACAGGCAAGAGGACTGTAACCCATCATGCAGCATGGGAAAGGTATTTCGAGCAGTCCGTGACTGACCTCAGGAGGGTCTGAAACCTGAGGGTGCTTGCCCCAACAAGACCCCCAGAAAACCCACCAAGCTCTTTGGCAAGGTCACAAAGAAACATACCCATAGAGTTGGTACGCCTGAATGCGGCATGGCAGCATGGATCCCTGGTAAGCCTTGCACCTGAGGGTGTTGGGCATGGGATTCCCTACGAGGTGGGACCAAGGAGTGTGACTTTGGGCTCTTCTGTTTCCACATCAGATTAGACTACCATGGAGGTATGAGGAAGTTGTGTCTTACAAAACCCTGGGCTGTGCTGAACCCTATACATGGCATAGTCTCTTACTGACAATAGGGACCGAGGCTGTTGCTTTCCACATACAGAGGAGGAGCAGCTGGGATAGGATGGATGGTACCAAAACCATAAGACTCCCTGGGTGGAGACTCGTACTGCAAGATGTCAAGTTCCTCTGTCCTCTGCTCCTCAGTCTGCTTATGCAGATTGAGGGCCCGAACCATATCCCGCACAAACATCAGGGATGGGTCAGAAGGGAGATCCCTATGTGTGCAGGTCTCTCTGGGGAAGTGTCCTGTCTGATTCCCATGCCCAGTGACCAAGGCCTGCTTGGAGCCAGAGGCACTGACTCTGGAAGACCTTACTCCAAAGGAATGGGATGGCAAGCAAGACCGGTGCCAAGGACTTTCAGGAGGCCTGTGGCTCTCAAGGGTTTCCAAGGCAGTTTTCAGGACCCCAGTCAGGGGACCCTCTGTCTCAAGACACAAGCTAGCCATGCTGGGCAAAAGTGCCTACTGAGTAGTTAGAATGGCAGAAATGCTGTGCTCCAGTGCCAGCATACGGGACTCCCACTCAGAAGTGGGTCCCTGCAATGTTTATGCCAGTGTTACTGGGTCTGGCATGGAGAAAGGGAGTCCTATGCTGAGGCGACCCTCAGATTGGGCACCATGGCCAGCGGCCTCTGAGGTAACTTTTTTTCAAGGCCACTCCTTGACATTCTTGAATGCTGGGGTGGGCTAAGGGAATGAGCACGAGACTGCTCATGCTTGTCCAGAGCCCCCAACAGTGACTTCAAGGTCATCTTTTGCCACTCCACCTTGGGGAAAACCCTGATCAGTGTGATGCCTGGGGTGCAGGTTCACTGCAGGGGGACACTGCAGGGTGAGGTGCCATCAGAGATCCTGGGGCTGCCTTGCAGAAAACATCTGACTTCTGTTTGCAGCTTAGCAAAGCCTTAGTGGACATCTTACAAAGAGCAAAGTTATGGGTTGTGGTCAGCCCCAGACACTAGAAAAATCGTGGGTGTCTGAGCAACACATTTTTGGAGCATCTGTCACATTTCTTGAAGCTGGTGGCCATGTGGGCAAAAGGGCCCCTGCAAGGTCAAAAACCCTCAAGGCCAGAGGTTGGAGAGAAAGGCACAAAGGGCCCAAAAGGGAATCCCCTAGCCCACAGCTGGAGCAGGGGTGAAAGGACAGAGGACCAATGCTACTGGAAAAAAGGCCGAAGACAAACCTTTTCCAAGGGATGAGGACATGCATCCGAAGGGCTCTGCAGAAAGACTGAGCCAAGATGGCACCTCTGGGCAGGAAGATGACAATGCATGTGGTAGCAATTACAAAGGCTTTCTTTGAAAACTGGGGAATTGCTCCGTGTGGGCTCCTTTGGTGCTGACGTCTCCCATAAGTGAGGACTGACTTCCTGCTTGTTCTGGAGAAAAATGTCTTAGAAATATCAACAAAGTAAATGGAAAGACCAGGCTCATTAGAAAAATAAAGGACTAGAGGTTTGGTTTTATTTTTAGACTATCTGCTCTGGGAATAAGCATCTTTGTATTTTGCTCAGTATAGGACAAAACGATGTACATTTGGTTTCCTTCAGTGTTCCACTGCAGAAAATCGGATTTCTTGGTCTTGCCATTTCAGTATTTGTATGTGGACTTGTGTCTGACTTGTAGCTGCTTATTCTGTATTTGAAGGATTGTCTGTTCTGCATGAGTTCTACCTCATAGAATACTAGCAAAATAGCTTGTCTTGTCCAGTAGGTATCTAGTATTCTAAGGCCTGGTGTAATTTTAGTGCTACCTTTTTCCTAGATAGGGTCATTGCTGTGTTTGAGTCTGTGGCTCTCTAGATCTACTTAATTTCTTTTTTTGGTGCAGCTCTGTATGTGAGCAATTTTGTGGTGCAATTCCTCAGGACTAGTACATGGTTCTGTGTAGGGCTCAGTTTCTGTTTTTCCAAATAGTAAATGTGTTTGGAACATGGCAGGCCCCACATACTTTGCCTTCTGTGAGATGGGATCCCCATAGGCTCAAGGCTATAATCACAGCCTTCCCCCTCCCCCCCCCCCTTTCCTGGCTGCCCATGGGGATCCCACAATTGGGATGGATTCCTGTCTACCTGCAAGAGACAATCCTGGTAGGAAGACCAGGAAGGAAAGACTGTGGAGGTCTTGGAGCCAGTATTCATATACTATGGTTTGGAATATTTGTGGTGATGCCTTTTCATATGGGTTTTGCTAAACTTTCTGGTGCATCACTTGTCACCCTTGACCCTGCCCATAGCTAAACCACTTGATCATGAATGTTGAGGGGTTTCCTTTGAGGGTTTTAGGGTGGGTGGAGGAGACAGGACTAAAAACATTGTTGGGACCTGGAGTGGGAGAGGATAAGCTAACTAAATTTATAGATTTATTCTTTGTCTTTTCAGAGTTCTCTCTGCATTGGAAGATGTTGATCCTGCCCTTATTGGCCATGTTGGTATTTATTCTGGGGTTTATTGTATGTCAGACTACTCGCCAATATCAGCAACTCGAGGGTCCCTCAGAGGATAGGATGGATCAGATTGCCATGCTTGGAATTCAATAAAAGACTGATTGCTTTGTACACTGGAGTGCTGTGTTTATTATGACAGTGCTATGGTGAATTAGGATGCATATCTGCATTTTAGAAGGGAGTACCATTATGATCTTAAAACTAAGACTGCTTTGTGGTATAATAGGCCCTGTGGTCTGTCACTTTTTTTATGTTTCTATCTAGGCTGTCCTTCCATATCAACTACAACAGTCCCCTGTTTTCCTTTAGAGATCCTGTGTTTGTCACATGCTTTTTTTTAATTCGGATACCATCCTCATTGTCTACCACCTCCACTGGGAGACTATTCCACAGATCCACCACTCTTTCCGTAAAAAAAATTTCCACATCACTCCTGAATCTATTCCTTCACCCTCATCCCATATCCCCTCGTAGCAGAACTTGCTTTCAATTGAAAGAGGCTCTTCCCCTGTGCATTTATGCCACAGAGGAATTTAAACATCTCAAACATATCACCTCTATTCTGCCTTTCCTCTAAGGTGTACGTATTAAGATCTCCAAGTCTCTCCTCATATGCTTTATAATGAAGACCACTAACCATTTTAGTAGCCACCTTCTGTACTGACTTCATCCTGTTTATCCTTTTGAAGTGCAGTCTCCAGAATTGCACACTATACTCCAAATGAGGTCGCACCAAAAACTTATACAGAGGCACTAAGAACATAAGATATGCCATACTGGGTCAGACCAAGGTCCAAGCCCAGTATCCTGTTTCCAACAGTGGCCAATCTAGGTCATAAGTACCTAGCACTTTCCCCAAAACACAGGTTCCTCAATGACTATTGGGTCAAGCAGTGATATCGCATGTCCCTTTTTAATAATGGTTTATGGACCTTTCCTCCAGGAACTTGTCCAAACCTTTTTTAAACCCAGCTATACTAACAGCTTTTACTACATCCTCTGGTAACAAATTCCAGAGTTTGATTACATGTTGAGTGAAGAAATTATTTTCTCTTATTAGCCTTAAATAGGTTACCCTGTAGCATCATTGCATGTCCCCTAATCTTTTTATATTCTGATGACAAACAATCAATCTACATTTACCCATTCCACTCCATTAATTTATAGACTATTGCCTTTTTTTTTCTGCTAGCCATTCCTCTGTATGCACCCAAGCATCCTTCTAGCTTTTGTCACCTTTTCTACCTGCTTAGCTACTTTAAGATCAGACACAACCACACTGAGGTCCCACTCTTTAGTGGACAAAAGTACTTCACCTCCTATACTATATTGCTCCCTTGGATTGCTGCAACCCAAATGCATGACCTTGCATTTTTTAACATTAAATCTCAGCTACCAAATTCTAGACCATTCTGCAAGCTTAACATGATGGATCTAGCTATCTATACCTTCCTGGGTGTGTAATCTATTGCAGATTTTAGTATCTGCAAAGAGGCAAACCTTACCTGACAGCTGTTCTGCTATATCACTAACAAAGATGTTAAAGAATCAAACCAAGGACAGATCCCTCGGGCACACCACTGGTAACCTCCTTCTCAGCGAACTCCATTTACCTGTACCCTTTGGGTTAAAAATTGGTTGAGTTGGAGGCAACAAACAGTAACTTTAGAACCCATCCCTAGGGTGCTCAGTTTGTTCCTCACAGGTGTCTTATAAACAGTGTCAAAAGCTTTACTGAAATCTAAATACACAATCTAGGGCTGTCCCTCGGTTTAACTCCCTGGCCACCCAGTCAAAGAAATCAATCCAGTTTGTCTGACAAGACCTACCTCTGGTGAATCCATGCTGCCTCAGATCCTGTGTTCCACTGGACTCCAGAAACCTCACTATTTTTTCTCTTTCAGTAGTGTTTCCAATTTACTCACCACCAAAGTTAAACTAACCGGCCTGTAGTTTTCAACAACATCTTTACTTACACCTTTGTGTAAAGCAGAGGTTCTCAACCCAGTCCTCAGGACCCACCTAGCCAGTCGGGTTTTCAGGATAACCACAATGAATGTCTGAGATTTGCATAGACTGCCTCCATTATATGAAAATCTCTCCATGCATATTCATTGTGGTTATCCTAAAAACCTGACTGGCTAGGTGGGTCCCAAGGACTGGGTTGAGAACCCCTGGTGTAAAGGCACCATATGCACCTCTCCAGTTCTTTGGCACCATTCCCAACAAGGCATTGAAAAGATCAGTCAGTGGAGCTGCTAGAACGTCCCCAAGTTTCCTCAGTATTCTAGGGTGTATCCCATCCGGTCCCATCACTTTGTCTACTTTAAGTTGACTCTGTTTGAGAAACTAGATCTTTTGAAAATTCTTCAAAATGCCCATAGCTTCTGTTCCTGTTTGGGTGTTTTTCTGAGGGTGCTGCTCCTGGTTCCTCATCTGTGAACACAGAACAGAAATATTTGTTAAGCAATTCTGCTTTTATCCTCATCAGCTTCTACATATTCCTCCTCTTCACTCTAGAGTCTGACAATATGACTTTTGCATGTCCTCTTCTCACTAACATATTTGAAAAATGTCTTATCCCCCTATTTTATGTCCTTTTACAAGCTTGTGTGTTCTGTAGAATGAAGTTTGCTGATGTTTTGGGGACTGAAAACATCAGATCTATAGGTCTGTGTCCTTCAGTGTGAAAGTGTTTAAAGACTCAAAAGTTAAGGATAAAGCGTAGCACATGGCAGGGAGATGTGCCAAGTAAATTCCCCATTGCACTGGGAGCTATGGTATTAATGTGAAAATGTGATTGGAAATTCTTAACTACCCAGCCATGTTATGATATATGAACTCCAGAAGGATGCTCTTTGGCATGATGCAAGTACTATGCCAAGCATTAATAGTAAATTTGAGGGACTGAGAGATACTCCACATACACCAGCTTAAGTGAGGTTCATGACTCGTCATATGCACAAAACTAACCCAATTGGAGAAACTACCCCAGCAGTATTAAAGCCTTTAGCTATAAAGACTAACTTAACCATTCCTCATACAGGAGGTTGCTCAGTTTAAAGTGAAATAGGTCCTGAGGGCCACAGCAGTTCTTACTATCTGCATATGCTTCTTACTTGGTCAGGGTGTGGATTTTTCCAACTAGCTTTTAGTAATTTGTGCTTGTGACTGTACACTAGCATTTAAAAAGGAGTGCCTCCCAGCACAGAAGGACTTCTTATCCATACAGCTCCCCTGAGCGTCATTCTGCAAGAGAGCAGGAGGTGGAAACCCCCCCTCAAACTAAAGGCCAATCGGGCCCAAACACCAGCATTTAAAAATGAGCACCTCTTGGCATGGAACATACAAAGCACCTCAAGCCACACTCCACAAAAGAACAGTCAGCCAACTGCACTAAATCAAACAAGAATGTATAAACAACCTATCTGCGAGCAAGCCTGCACTCCTTCAAGCAAACCGTTGCCTTCCTCATCCCAGGAAGAGCTCAGCACAGCACCCAATACTCCCTCTACCAACCTCAACTGTAAGTACTATGATAGAACTATTGTTCACACCACCCTTGGGACTCTAGCTACCTATGTTGGGGTTGCAAACACAAAGCAATGTCAGCTACCAGCACATTATACATCATCCTCCTTATCCTGACACTATTTGGCTGCCCTTCAACTACAAATCTACCCAACATAGCCCTACACCTATTCCCTTTGCACATATCAAGCCCAGCTCAATTATGGCAGAACACCCACAAGCATACTAACAGAGCAATAAGGATACAAACTACCACCCAAAACACCAATCACTGAACTCCACCCATTCAAAACACACTCCTAACCACTGGGCTAATAAACACCAGATCCATCAGGAATAAGCATAACATCATCCTAGATCACATGCAACACCACCACTATGATATACTCAGAATCACCGAATCCTGGCTAAAAACCACAAACCAAGTCATTCTAAACCAAATCACACCACAAAACTACACGATGTTCAAACTGCTCATGCACCCATAAAAGAGGTGGTTGGGTCCTAATCCTCACAAGAACAGACCTCCATCTCAAAGCCTCGAGTTCCAAACATTGCGACTTAGTCAAGTGTGTGTTCTCTAGTGTGATTATCTTCCTCACCTACCAACCTCCTAATGCAGCCGCTGAAGAAACATTCAATTTATTTTTTTTACATTCTCTTATATACTGTGCTATTCTGCATCAGTGTGGTTTACATTGAACAGGGCATTATAACTTGGAGATAACCCTCCATAGCCCATGTTCCCTGTAAAATAGTTAAGTGGCTTGCCCAAGACCACAAGGAGCACCTGTGGGACTAAAAACCCCAGTCCTTCCGGCCCAAGGTTGAAGTCCTCTAGTGGGATTTGAACCCCTGACCTTCCAGCCTGAAGTACCTTGCCCCATCCACTAGGCCACTCCTCCACTGAAGCTGTCTGCTCAGCTAACCCAACCTCCCCCCCACAAATCGTATTAGGGGACCTAAATTTAACATCTGCCTCCACCAAGGAAAAAGTAGACTTCCTCAATGAAATGGATTCCCTCTAATTTTACCAAATTCTTACAGGTCCCTCACACTGGTCTGGCTCTACCCCAGACCTCATCTTCATCCCAAAGAACTTCCTCTCACAAAGCAACATAACAGACCTTCATGTCATACTGATCCCATGGTCAGACCACCATGCAATAGATTTCAAGGTCCATCTTCCCCCACATGAAAAATCACAAATCAAACCTCACCCAACAAGGAAATTTAAAGGCTTTAACAAAGACCAGTTCTTCCCCATCTCCCCACGAATTTCACTGATCTGGATGAAGCCATCCATTCCTGGAACACCACAGTCTATGAAGCAGCAAAGTCCCTAAACCCTCCAAACGCACAACACAAAGAGACAAGATCCAAATCGGCCCCTATGGTACTCAGCAGCAATACGAGAAATTAAGAGCAAACTCTGTCAACTGGAAAGAAAATGGAGACTTTGATTGTTGTATTCTTTTTGCATTATTTGTTCACATACCAACCTAATACATAGAAACAAGAATACCACACAAACATAATAAAATCGCACAATAAACCCAGAGAACTATTTGAGATGTGTCCCTTGTGAGCTTGCGGACAATCTAATAAAGAAGAGAGCTCCATACAATCTCAAATATTTGCTGAATACCTCATCACCAAGAATAAACCAACCCAGAAGACACCTCCCCATCCCATCCACAATACCACAAAGGCAGAACCCAACCACACACAAGAATAGAGAGAATTCTACATCCCCATTCCTGAAGAGATTCTCTGGACCATAGCCTTTCTAAACACTAGCACGGCCCCATCTGACCCTTGCCCAGTAGAATGGATCAAAGCAACCAAAGAAGAGGTTATCAGCTACATCCACAACATAGTAAGCAAGTCTCTATCACTAGGCGATATGCCTCATGCCTTCAAGCATACAACAATCTGCCCCATCAAAAAAACAAACATCAGACAGCTCAGACCTTGCATCCTACTACCCAATCTCCAGCATTCCCTTCCTATCCAAGATAATTGAAAAAGTACAGAAATAGCTACACAATCCATATTGACACACATGCCCTGCTTCATCCACACCAACACGGTTTCCGCCCCAACCACAGTGTTGAGACTCTCCTTACTCACTTACTGAACACACTACTTAGAGGCATCCACAATATAAAACCAGGATTTTTACTCGTGTTAATTGACGACATCTCAGCTTTTGACACCGTATCTCATAACATCCTAATAGAGCGTCTAGCCAGTATTGGTCTACTTAACACCACCCTCAAATTGTTTCAGTCCTATCTAAGTCACAGACAACAAATGGTCAGAGTTGGATCAACCACCTCCACGCCAATCAACACCACAAAGGGAGTCCTGCAAGGGTCCTCCCTGTCCACTCTCCTGTTCAATATATACATACAGCCAGTCAGCATAGAGAATCTTATGTTTTTTGAAAATGTTGCAATCTATGCATATGACATTATGGCCTACACACCAATCCTCCTTGATAAACCAATCTGCTTCATAGCAATCACAGCCTGCTTACATGAAATGAACAACTGGCTTTCCTCAAACAATCTACTTGTTAACTTCAAGAAATCCGAGGCACTATTCATATCATGTGATACCTCTTTTACCACCCCAACTTCCATCATCCTACAGGATACTCCAGTCACAATAAAGGATGAGGTCAGATAGCTGGGTGTGACCCTGGACCAAGCTCTAAATTTACAATCGCACATCAACAGAACCTCCAAGAATGCTTTCCACAAACTGGCCATCATCCGTAGACTAAAACCCCTCCTAAGCCAGGAACACTTTTGCATGGTTTGTCAAGCCATTATTGCCCCCATTCTTGACTACTGCAATTCCCTCTTCCAAGGTCTCCCAGCACAATCTACAAGACTGCTTCAACTGGTCCAGAACACTGCCACCCAACTCATAACAGGATCAGCTAAACACAAACACATAGCACCCATTTTACTTCAGCAGCACTGGCCACCAATAACTTTCAGAGCCAAATACAAAATAGAATTAACCATATTCAAGATCAGAAACAAAACATCAGCCGGATCCTTAGAAGAGCTCCTAAGCACAAAACCCAACAATAGACCCAAAAGACAAAACACAAGAGCAACAATACCACCTCCTGAATCTTTCACTAAAGCCAACAAGACAATATCAAAAAGGGCTCTCACTTGCAGCACCTGCCATCTGGAATGCCTTGCCAGAGAAAATAAGAACCAAAGACATTAAGGACTTCAGGAAACAACTAAAAACGTTCCTGTTTACTGAACATGTCAAAGATGACTTCCATAACTCACACCTCTAAATAGTTTCAAACCCAATTACATCAACTGTAAGTATGTTATGCTCCTAGCATGTACCCCTTCCAATGTTTTGAAATGTTCTTTGTAATGTTCTGTTGAAGTTGTACTGTAAACCGCTTTGATACCAAGAAAGGTGGTATAGAAAACTTGCTAAATAAATAAATATCTGGAACAGTTAGTGTGACATCTAATTGTACTCAGGATTGCTCTATGATTGATGTTGGGATGACCATGTGCCAAAAAACTGGAGGGGCCTAGAGGCCTGAAAGTTGCATGAGGTAAGGTGTAATAAGGCTTAAAATTTGCTTAGGGTACCTAATCAGCCTTGTAATGACCCTGCCCAACATACTGCTCCCCATAATAGCAACACGTAGTTTCAAGGCCTGGTACAAGAAATCAAGTTCAGCAGGGGGAAAAAGCATAGTTACTCACCTGTAATAGGTGTTCTCTGGGGGACAGCAGGAATTGGTCCTCACATATGGGTGACATCAGCCCACACAGTAATAACTCCCCAGCTTTCAAAGAAACTCTTTGGGAGTGAGACTGCTCATGCAGTCACCTTCCTGCCCAAAGGTGCCATCTTACTTCAGTATAATGACATAGTTTAAGCATAAAGAACAACTCTATGGGGAGAAGGGAGGATTGTGTGGACTTTTTCCTGCTATCCCCAAAGCACACCTGTTATAGGGAGTAACTATGCTTTCTCTGGGAACCAAACAGGAAGTTTAGTCCTCACCTATGGGACTCCCAAAAAACCCTGTAGGAGCCACAGGCAAACAGAAGGGCAGTAAGGAGTTCTGAATAGCCAGACGTCCAGTGGTGCAGTCTCAACATTGATGGAATCACCTCTCTGGTAGCCTGGACATAAAGGGCCAGAGGGAAAGAGTTGTACTAGTCTCTCAGAGGTGACTGCTTGGCCAAATGCTCTATTGTGCCAGGAGCTCTCCTCCAAGCAGTAGTGCACTGCAAAGGTATGGATAGAAGACCAGGAGGTGGTCCAGCAGATGCCTTGCAGGGGGACAGTGTGCAGGTGAGCAGAGGCCAACATGGCATGCACATTTATGTGAGACATGTGCCAGAGTCTAGCCTGCTCATGGGCAAGAGATGGTCTGCCATCAAAGTAGACAGGGAAAGCTTAGACTGCGACCCCAAGCTTGATGTCATAGACTAACAGCTGTGATGGGCCTTTGTCCTCCCAAGGTAGAAGGCCAGTGCCTTTTTGCAATACAAGGTGTGAAGCAAGGCCTCTTCCAAGAAAGTGGGAAGGACCACCTCTTGGTTAATATGAAAAGGCAGATACCACCTTAGGCAGAGATTTCAGGTGATTCCGGATGACAACCCTGTTTTTGTGGGGCATGGGCCAACAATGCTGTAGCTCACTGACCCGTCTGGCGAAAGTGAGCACTATTAGGAACACTACTTACCACAACTGGAACTTGAGATGGTACAAAGCCAGCGGCTCAAATAGGGGAGCCATCAGCTTCCTGAGGATATCATTCTGGTCTCACACCAGATGGGAGGCCCCAAGACAAGCCACCTCAAATGGCCCACAAGGGGTGCACAGATGGATTGGCCATTGAGGTGGTGATGCACAGCCAGGGAACTGAAGTGCACTCTGATGGAATTAGATTTTAGATCAGCTTGGGAGAGGTGCAGCTGGAGTACATCTTGCACTGAACAAGAATTTACACCATTTGAAGGCAATGCCAATAGAACATCCATATCCCAGCAGAGGTGGAGGTGTGCTAGCAGCCATGCCATCAGGGTGAAGGACAGGAGGTTGGGATGGAGAAGGGTCCCGTACTGCAAGAGCAAGTCCAGGGCATGGCCCAGGGGTATCGGGGCTGCCCATAATATTTTATTTAGCAATGCTTATATACCGCTTTTCACTGGGTCAAAGCAGTGTACATTCAGGTACAGTATATATATATATATTTCCCTTGTCCTCAAAGTGATCACAATCTGTTATGTACCCGAGGCAATGGAGGGTTAAGTGGCTTGCACAAGGCCACAAGGAGCACCTGTGGGACTAGGAATACCAGTCCCTCCAGCTGGATTTAAACCCTGGCCCTCAAACCTGAGGCAACTTCCCCAACCACTAGGCTACTCCTCCCTAGTTACAGGAGTAGGGAGAAACTACAGCTGCCAGGCCCACAGAGGAGCAATGAGAATTAGAGGCCCAGACACACTACCTTGAGTAAGGTTTTGGGGACCAGGGCATACAGTAGGCTCCCAGACCAAGACAGGAGGAAGGCATCTGCCGTCACCTGGACCAGAGTCAAGCAGCTGCGCATTCTTGGGGCTGGAGGAAAGGTCCATTGGGGTCTCCCAATGTCAGAAGATGGAGATGGCTACCACTGAGTTGAGGTGCCACTTGTAGAGCTGAAGGACTGAGCCAATCCATGAGCAGATTGTCTTGGCCCAGCAGGTAGACCACCCGGAGGATCATGCCCTTCTCTATGGGCAAAGTAGAGACAGACAGTCTCCCAACAGAAGACCCCCTCTGCTTGTTGATGTAGCACATTGCTACATGGCTGTCTATGTTTGTGGTGTGTTTAAACAAGCACTACCTGAGTTATCAAGTGGACTTGAAACACCTGAAGGGCATTCGTCACAGCTCAGAGCTTCTGGATGGCACTTTCCTTCTGAGTCCAGGCGCCCTGTGACTGAAGACCATCACAGTGGGCTCCCCAGCCATGCTTAGAGATGTCTGTGGTAAGAATATGTTGGGCTGGCGGGGATTGGAAGGGTAGGCTGGCCATGAGATTCTGCCGGCAGGTGAGGGAGACTGCATGAACTGGACACAATCCTTCAGTTGGCCTGTGGCCTGAGTCCATTGAGAGCTGAGGGTCCACTGGGCCTAATGCATGCGCAGATGGGCCTCTTGAGTCATGTGAACAATTGAGGCCACGTGCCCCAATAGGTACAGCAGGAGATGACAGATGGCCACCATTGAGACTATGTGCCTCCCTTGCTAGAGTCACCAGACACTGAGCCCGGTTCACAGAGGAAGGCCCCGGCCTGGGTTGTGCCCAGAAGGGCTCCTATGAACTCCAGGCACTAGGATGGCTGCAGATTTGACTTTGGAAAATTTATCACAAATCCCAGATGCTGCAGTACCCCAATTGGGGCAGGTGGTGAACCTCCTCTGGCAAGCCGCCCTTCAGAAGCCAGTTGCCCAGATAGGGGACGACAAACCCTCAGCAAGCGGAGGTGAGTGGTGATTACTGCCAGGCACTTGGTGAACACCCTGGAGGCCAAGGAGGGGCCAAAGGGGAGCACCCTCTACTGGTAATGGCAGACTGTGACTAACAGGTACTGATGGTGCTAGGGATGGATCAGGATGTGGGTTTAGGCATCTTTGCTGCCCTACCTCAAGAAGAGTGATTGGCTATGCTCCTTGGATCACAATGTTCCAAGGGATAACATCTTGCACTTCTCCTTAACCAGAAAGCAGTTTAGATTCTGCAGATCCAGGATAAGCCAAAAGCCCTCTGTCCTCCCTTTTTTGGGGACAAGGAAGTACTGAGTAGAACTCCATGCCCCAGGGGAGTTGAGGGACTGGCTCTACTGCTTGATCCTCAAGCGGGGACTAGAGTACCTTCAGCAGGAGTTCTGTGCAGGGAGTTCATGGGAAGTCCCCCTGAGAAGAAGGGAGACGGCATCTGGTTGAAGTGCAGAAGATAACCTTCCTGCAGCACCCAGCCTGGTCAGAGGTGAGTGACATAAACCAGACATCCTCCCATGTGCCTTGGGCCCTGGCCCATAGGAAAGAACTATGCCCAAGGAGACAAAAGCTTCCCTCCTCCCCCCCTCCCCCCCCGGCTGCAGATTTCTGCTTACAGGAGCCATGCCCCTGGCCCATGGCCTGCTGACCCTGTTGGGGAGACGGATAGGCCAGAAATTGGGGGTATTTTTCCATAAGCCTTTTGCCTTTGGGTGGAGGGACTCTTTCCCTAAAGTCTTCTGTCTAGAAGGGTCAGTGTGGTCTTCTGGGACAGCCTAGTCCTGGTCATAAACTGACTCCAACTCAGTGGCCTTGTCTTTCATGGGTTTGCAGAAGAGGTTCTCTCCCTGGCAGAGGATATCGGCTAGTTTGTCCTGTACCCATTTGCTCAAAGTCAAAGGACTGTAGCCAAGCCAGACAGCGGGCAGTAATGCCCACTGCAACCACAGACTCAAAGCTGCTCAAGTCTGACATTTGGAGCATTCCTTGACAGAGGATATGAGGGCCCAAAAAGCTTGAGATTCACCTGCCAACACAGCGAGCTCCTTCACCAGGTCCTTCAGATACATGCCTACATGCAGCTGGTAAGCCTGGATGTGGGTGATGAGCATCAAGCCCTCGTAGCACTTTGACAAATGCATCCATAGTGTGTGGCTCCCTACCAGGGGGCACTGATGAGTGAGTGCATCTTCTGACTTTTTTTTTTTTTTTAAGATGCATGGCTGACTCCACCACCATGGCGTTGATTCAGCTGTCTTCATAAAGCCTGGGCTTTTGCCAACTCAACAATGGGAAATGAGTTGCTGGCTCACTATTGGCACTGTCAGACTTTCCCACATCCTGAACAGCAAGCACTCCGGGATGGGAGATATTAGCATAGTCAGTGCTCCCTGCAGAGGGGCCTTATAGTGGGGATCTGTGTCCTCAGCACAAGGCTCATCCTCTAGTTCCATCATGAAGGCCAGGGCCTTTGACATTCCCTTGAGGAACGCAAGATCCTCTGGTGGGGACCTCTGGCACTCCGGAGGGGGAGACAGGCCAGAGGGAACATCACTGTGTAACCTGGTGTCAGGTGACTCATCAGTCTCCCAGTCCGACTCGGAGTCGGATGAGACCTTGAGCACCAGATGGCTGTCCAGGGAGATGAGCAGCCTGCACCATGGGAGAACAAGGTGCCTAAGTCAACCCTGAGGTGCTTGTGGGTTTGTCACACCTCAAGCGGGAAGCCGACTGAGGTGGCTTGGAGCAAGTTGCAGACTGTTCAGCACAAGCTGGACATCCTCTGCAGAGGTCCAGATGTTGGCACAAATGACCCAGGCATCAGGCCACACTGCACCTTGAGCAAGGTAGGCAGGCAGCCAGGTAGCCAGCCAGCATTCCAAGGCCACCATCCTGGCTTTAATACCAGTAAGCTTCATAGCAACCAGTTCAGGCCTCTAGCATGCAGCCCAAAGCCAACTACTTTATGGGGACCAATCAATGGTGATTGTGTTGGAAGACAGAGCCCAGTCTCCTCCCACGGGGGCAGCTTAGAGGTCCACTCCCAGCCATCGCCCTTGGCATCAGGTCAAGGACTCTGAAGCTGGGGACCAGAGGTCTTACCCCCAGCTCCGCAATTAGATTTCAACCTCAATGTTGTCATGGACCCATGGGGGAAATCTTCTAGAGGATAACTCCTGATATGCCGCATGTGTTTGATCAGAGCCCCAAGTTGTCATACATGGTCTCTGAGGGCAGCAATCCCAGATTCTATGCCAGAACCACAGCAGTGGCCTTCAAGCCAAACAGCTCCCCCCACTGCCTTTCATGATTCCTTTAGCTCTTGCTAGACATCTACAGGCAAGGGGAGTCATTGTGATCCACACCGAGGTACTCACTGCATCAACTGTGGTGGTCCATGATGGACCTAGTATAGGGGCTATTTGTCACACTGTTTAAATCTGCTGACTGAAGACATAGCAGGGAATATGGCACCCATGAAGTCAAACTCAAACATCTGTCAGGCAGGGCACGAGAAGAGACCTGTGCACCAAAGAAAGAAAAAAGAACCCAAGGAAAAAAACAATGCAGAGGTGAGGGTGGACTCAGTCTGCAAGGTGGTGATCAGGAGCAGACTGGCAAAAAGAGTGAAAAAGTACTAAGACGGTTTAGAAAATCCACTTTTACTGGGGATGACAGACAGGAGGTCTGCAGGGCTCTGGAGAAAAGACTGAGGTAAGACAGCAGTATCTTTGGGTGGAAAGGTAACTGCATGTTCTTTGAAAGCTGGGGAGTGATTACTGCATGGGCTCAATCTATGCTGACATCACCCATATGTAAGGACTGATTTCTTGCTTTTTCCCAGAGAATGGAACTTCTTAGCCCCTGGGAGACCTCCTCAGGCGTGGCCAGCCACAATCCATGTGCTACTGAACTTCAGGCAAAATTGGGACCTTGGAGGGCTCCCTGGTGGCAGCTGTGGTATCTGCCAATATGGTGGCACTTCTGTCAGATCATGCAGAAGCCATGATTTTGGCATGAAGTCAAGCCATGGCAGAAACCAGCATCACACAGCTGACACTGGGGGCTCCCACAGGCTACATGAAGTGAAGCCATGCTCCATGTGAAATCCATTCCCCTTCTGCCAACCAATCTAGAAAGATTGGGCCTTGCTCACCTGAATCACTGCTGATAGGCCCAACTATGTTGTAGCCTTGTGGCAATGCCTGGTGCATTGCCCCTCTGCTGCTGCTCCCTTGTTGCTATGACTAGGTATCTTTTTAAGATCATTGAAGGGATAGCACTTGTCAGACGGCTGCCTAGGGTGAGAACTTACACAATCTTGACGATGCATATATTCATATGATTCTTGCAAGGTATTGTGGGTATTGTAGTTCATTCACTCCCAAACACAGCTGATGACAATAATTTGAGTTGTGAAACCAAGTGGTAAGATCAATAAAATACTTCTTTTATTGATGGGGTTTAATTCACCCAGCACATGTATGCTTGATAGCACTATAAATGAGGTTACTTGCTTGCAGTGTTTAAAAATGGATAACAAAAAGTCACAAAGTAAACCAGAAACAACCTTCAGCTTGTCAGGCAATTAGCTAATGTTTTCTTAGCAAATAATTACCAAATACAAAGGCACAAAGAAAAGAATAAACTTTGCTGGTTAGGTTAACTTCTGCTTATTTTCCACGCAGATCTCAGCAGTGATTCTCCCTTGCTCACACACACAATCAGGTGCAGCCCTAATTACTATCAATGGACCAGCTGAAAGCCTTTAGCTGGCTGGCTGCTACTGTGTGAGCCCAAATCCTGCTTTAAGAGCTGTTTGCAGTGGAAATAAAGAACAAAGTTAGGTTTCTTTGTGATGGCTGATGTGTTTGCTCACGGAAAACTAGCAATAGCATTTAGATAGAGAACAGTCCATGTAAACTGTATTTTCATCTGCTGTATCAATCAGCATATGGTCACTATCATACATTGGCACAGACGAGTCTTTCATTAAGGCACTATCATGAGAATGCTTATTCCCTTGCTGCCATTCTCTATTATAGATAGGGTCTGGATCAGTGTTCATACCTGAGCCTCTCCTGCTATCATTATTTCTCTCTGTATAGCCTGGCCAATATGTAATCCAATTCTGATGTCCAGCCTTCCAATCTTGATCCCTGGACACTGGATCTTCTCTCACATACCTTCTGGCCTTGGTCTGAAAGTCCCTTCCACATGCAGTCTTCTCTCTTCCAGGTAGCCACTGGTGATTCCTATCTCTGCCACTCCATTCCTCTGGCTGAATCCAGTCCAATGGACTCTGCTGGCTTTTGGAATACCTCCCAGTATGAGTACTGCCTTGGAATCTCCCAGACCTTCCAATGGCCTTTCTTCTCTTCCTTCCAGAGAGCTTCCTTCTCTCTCTATCTGCGTGGCTTTTGCTGAAGCTGTTCT
Organism: Ichthyophis bannanicus; assembly: GCA_033557465.1. Lineage (NCBI taxonomy): Eukaryota > Metazoa > Chordata > Amphibia > Gymnophiona > Ichthyophiidae > Ichthyophis > Ichthyophis bannanicus. The sequence goes on from CM066043.1 coordinate 40,138,002, forward strand.
TCCAACTCTCCCTGAAGCTGGGCTGGAGCTTATAGTAACCGTTATCTGAAGAATAAGCTCTATTCTTATTCTGTCCTAATGTGTGCTGCTCCCTAACACAGCGCAGCTGTGTTGAATCAGGCCCTGCCCTTTGAGATGAGTGCTTAGGGATTACCTCATAGCTCTCTTGATTGCACACACATTTTCTCACTTCAGCCCCTCTCATGGCTGCTGGAAACCTGGTGCATTCTGGGACTGGTAGTCTTTTATGTGAAAACTGTTTTCTCACTTCTACCAGAACTGACAGGTTGCTTGTTCAGAGTCACATCATCTTTTCTATAGCTCCTACCTGAGCTATGATAAGCTTCCTTATCACACACTCTACTACTAATCTGTATAGCATTACACCATGCCTGCAGCACTGTACATAAACATGTAAGACCGTCTCCTCTCATAAGAGCATAGTATAGTCAAGTCCAATGATGCAAAAACTGGAGACTAGGATATATCTAGGGGAACGGTAAGGAAACTCAAAAGAGGTGAACAGGAGCCTAAGGGGATCAGGATCTGAAAGCAGTCTCAAAGAAGTGAGTTTTTAGCCTGGATTTGAACAGGGCCATAGATGGTGCCTGATGTACTGACTCAGTTTGTTCCAGGCATAAGAAGCAACTAGAGTGGAGGAGTAGCCTTTTCAACTAGAGGAGTGGAGGAGTAGCCTAATGGTTAAGAACACTGGCTTGGGAATCCAGAGACCAGGGTTCAATTTCCCACTAGCACTCCTTGTGGCCTTGGGCAAGTCACTTAACCCTCCATTGTCTCAAAAAAATCCAAGCTATCAATGTCCCTGTTTAATGTACATTACCAAGTTTAAGTTTCAATGTAAACCGCTTTGATTGAAATGATAAAGAGGTATATAAAACCGGTTAAATAAATAGAAAGAATGAAGTTCAGTTGGCAGTGAAAAGGTACAAATAGAAGGGATCTGCCAGAAGAGTGGAGTTCACAAGGGGGGGGGGGGGGGTGTAAGGGGAGAGGAGAGGAAAAGTAGCGAGGAGCAGCCGAATGTAGGCACTTATACGTCGGTAGTAGAAGTTTGAATGAAATATGGAAATGAATAGGGAGCCAATGAAGTGACTGGAGAAGAGGGGTGGCATGGGAGCACGTTCCAGCTCCTGCCCAATCGGGGCAGTGGGAGCCCGTTCCAGCCGCCGGCAGAGGAGGATAAAAGCGGCGCCCCTGCACTAGGAGCGCCGCTGCCGGGCCATTACCATCTCCCCTCCCCTGCTCCTGCCCTATCGGGGCAGTGGGAGCACGTTCCAGCTCCTGCCCAATCGGGGCAGTGGGAGCCCGTTCCAGCCGCCGGCAGAGGAGGATAAAAGCGGCGCCCCTGCAGGGCACGCCCGCGCCTGAGGGCCTCACCAGAGGGCCCTATGGCGTGGCCCTTAGGCGCGGCACGAAGGCGAGCAGAAGGAAACAACAAAAGAAACAGCAGCGCCGACAGCATCACCGCAGAACCCAACAAGGAGCAGACCGAGGCGAAGGACGTCAGAACCGCAAGTAGAATTCTCACAGAACATCACACATTTCCCACCACCAAACTCTCACTTCCACTACCCACACCCTAATAGATCCGGCTCTCCCTCCACGGGACAGGCTCCCGCACCAAGGCACCCTACGCAGATTCGGCTCTTCCTCCACGGGACAGGCTCCCTCCACGGGACAGGCTCCCGCACCAAGGCACCCTACGCAGATCCGGCTCTTCCTCCACGGGACAGGCTCCCGCACCAAGGCACCCTACGCAGATCCGGCTCTTCCTCCAAGGGACAGGCTCCCTCCACGGGACAGGCTCCCGCACCAAGGCACCCTACGCAGATCCGGCTCTCCCTCCAGGGGACAGGCTCCCTCCACGGGACAGGCTCCCGCACCAAGGCACCCTACGCAGATCCGGCTCTCCATCCACGGGACAGGCTCCCTCCACGGGACAGGCTTCCGCACCAAGACACCCTACGCAGATCCGGCTCTCCCTCCAAGGGACAGGCTCCCTCCATGGGACAGACTCACGCACCAAGTTCAGCTCTCCCCAGGCGGACAACAGCCGAAGACTCAAGAAAACAGACATCACCCTAACAGAACATCACAAAAAAACCAACATGCACGCCACATACTTCCTACCACTCTACCTACTCGTCATACAACTCCTCCCACCAACCACACACCTCCACTACTCACAAGCAAACACAACATGGCACCCTCCAACTGCATTGCCATATTTAGAACCACAGCACACACACAAAGAGACACTCAGAACTCACCAGGCAAAGCGAACAAACAGACACAAACCAAACCCCCACACCTGCACAAAGGAAGCACATGTAACAGCAACCTCATCAACAAGGACAACAACGATTGAGCTCATAAACGACAGATCCGTCTGCAACAAGATACACACTATTGTAGACCACATAGAAGAGCGCCAGCCCGACATAATATGCATCACAGAGACATGGCTCAACCCTACCGACAACGTACTACTCAACCAACTAGTACCGGACAACTACTCAGCGTACAACTGCCCACGCACCCACAAGCGTGGAGGAGGAGTCCTGCTAATAGCGAAAACAAAACTAAAGTTCAAGACACTGAGCTTCACCGATACACAGCAATGTAACACAATTAGCATCAAGAACAAGAACATTGCAATCTGCCTAACCTACAGAGCACCCAGAGCTCCACCCGACGAACTAGCCCTCACACTCGAAGAAGCCTGTGCCATAACAACAAACAACAAACCAGCGCTACTGATTGGAGACTTCAACCTCAAGTCCACCAATGCCAAAGACGCAGAGGCCTTCCTTCAAGCAATGAACTCACTTCAATTCACACAGATAGTCAATGCTCCAACGCACAGACTTGGATCATCCCCAGACCTCATCTTCGCATCCAATTACCTAACATCAAGAGACCTAATTTCGCCACTCACCATTACCCCAGTGCCATGGTCTGACCATTACTTAATCGAGACAAAGCTGCAATCTCAAGAGGACCAGACAAACGAAAGAGCTAGCATCTCACACACACAAAGACGATTCAAGCATTTCGACAGGGACGAATTCATACAAGACACAATACAACACTTGAACATTACTACAGACGACCTGGAGGAACAAGTTTCCAGCTGGAACAGCATTTTAGCTAACGCCGCAAAACCATCTGGCGGCGGGACCGAGAAACAACACCACAACAAGAGACAAAACAAACCATGGTACTCAGCAAAAATACGACAGGAAAAGAGGGAGCTCAGGAAGATTGAACGGAGATGGAGAAAAAACAAAGCAACTGCCGACCAGCATCTTTACCTAACAAAGCAAAAACAATACAACGAACACATCAACCAATCAAAGAGGGAATTCCACACAAACATGATAAATACTTCCATCAACAAACCCAGAGAGCTTTTCGAAATAGTAAAGATCCTCACAAAAGAGCAAACAACAGAAGGGGAAGTACAAGTTGATCCACAGGAATTTGCCGACCACATCAAAAACAAATTTCACTCCACAAAGCGAACAACACCTAGTGGGACCACCAGGACGGACGTACACCCCAGAACCTGGGGCACATTCTACTCACCCTCAACAGAACAGATATCCCACATCATTTCTACAATCAATACAAGCACTGCTCCTACAGACCCGTGCCCAGTGTCATGGGTCAAAGCCACCAAATCCAGCCTCATCCCCACCATACATAAAATGGTACACAACTCGCTCACTCAAGGAATCATGCCAAAGCAACTAAAGCTTGCCTCAGTAAGACCAATCACAAAGAAAACAACTCTCGACAAAAAAGATCCAGCAGCATACCGACCAATCTCCAGCATACCCTTCCTCGCAAAAATCATCGAAAAAACGGTTCAACTACAACTTCTGGAACACATCGACAAACACGAAACACTCGATGACAACCAACACGGATTTTGGCCCAACCATGGAGTTGAAACGCTACTGATCTACCTCTTCGACAGCATCTTAAGAATAATTGACAACACCAGGAATGGAATCATAATGATCTTCATTGACATCTCCTCAGCCTTCGACACAGTAGACCACAACACGCTCCTGGAAAGAATAAAGAACACTGGTATACACGGTATCACATTGAAATGGTTCCACTCATACCTAACCGAAAGACAAATACAGGTCAAGTTGGGACACAACACCTCCCGACCCATAAACGTCCAACAAGGAGTACCTCAAGGATCCGCACTCTCAGCACTCCTATTTAACATCTACATCCAACCAATATGCAACATCATGAAAGAGAACAACATTCAATACACAATATATGCAGACGACATCATGATATACACCCCGATATCAATCGACAACCCGGACTTCTCCAAGATAACAGACTGCCTCACCCAAATGGCGAGTTGGTGTCAAAACAACAACCTCGCAATAAACTACAACAAGACCGAAGCTTTAATCATCACTCGGAACCAAAGCTTCATACACCCACCAAATATAAAGATACAAAGCACTACTATACCAATAAGATCAGAAGTGAGATACCTCGGAGTTACTCTGGACAATAAACTCAATCTCAAGCCACACATAAACAAAACAATCCAAAAAGCCTACTACAAGATGCGAATCATCAGGAGACTGAAACCGCTCCTCGCCCCAGAACACTTCCGTACCGTCTGTCAAGCACTGATAACCCCACTACTGGACTTCTGCAATCCGATATACCTTGGACTACCGAAACAAGCCCTCAAACCACTCCAACTGGCACAAAACACTGCAGCACAAATCATATCAGGAACCGCACGACAGGAGCACATCACACCCACCTTAAAGGACTTACACTGGCTTCCAATCCGTGCACGCATCAGATACAAAACAATCATAAACCTATTTAAGATAAAACAGCACACATCAGCCAACAGCCTGCACACCCTCATACAACCAGACACCAGCACACGTCCCAGAAGAAAACATACACACAACCGAGTCAGCACCCCAAGTGAATACAAACACACACGCAAGGACACAACAGACAGAGCACTCTCCATGGCTGCTCCAACAATATGGAACAAACTACCGGATGATCTGAGGGCTACTACAGACCTCAAGGACTTTAGAAAAGAGCTGAAAACCATGCTGTTCATAGAGCACTATGGACACATCACATAACCTCAGAGAATGTATAACAGCACATGATACCGCCTAAACAATGTATGTATGGAATATGTTTTTTGCACCACTGTATATAGCCCACTCTGTACATAGCTCATACCAATCTAGCACACAATACAACACACACTCAACTTCACCCTCACTGCATGTATAACACACTCACTTTACTCGATTGTTTGCTGTGATACCACCTTGATTATTAAGATAAGGCGGTTTAGAAATACTGTTAAATAAATAAATAAAATGAATATAGTGAACTATAATTAAAATCATCCAATACTTGTAGATTGGCAAATGGCCAACATAATGCCAGTCCTTAAAAAGGAATCATCTGGGAAACTACCAACTGGTGAGCCTGACAGTAGTGAGCAAAATGGTTGACACAATTATAAAGAACAAAATTTCTGAACATGTAGATAGTCTTGGTTTAATGAGAGAATGCCAGCATGGTTTTGGCCAAGGAAGGTCTTGCCTTACTAATCTGTGTTATTTTTTGAGGGTGTGAATAAGCAGGTAGACAAAGGTGAACAGGTCGATCTAGTGCAAATGGATTTACAGAAAGCCTTTGACAACATCCCTTATGAGAGACTCCTCTTGGTGAAATAATAGTCATGGGATAGGAGGCAGTGTGCTATTTTGTAAATGACCTGGAAATGGGAACAACAAGTGAGAAGTCAAATTTGCAGATGACGCATGCAATTATTCAAAGTTGTTAAAACACATGAAGATTGTGAAGAATTGCAAGAAAAATTGGAAGACTGGATGTTCAAATGGCAGAAGAAATTTACTGTGGACAAGTGCAAAGTTATGCACCTAGGAAAGAACAACCCAAACTATAGTTACATAGTGCAACGTTCCATATTAGGAAACGTCACCCAGGAAAAAGATTTTGGCTTCATTGTGGCTAACACGTTGCAACCCTCAACCCAGTGTGCAGTGGCGGCCAAGAAGGCAAATAAAATACTGGGAATCATAAGGAAAGGAATGGAGAATAAAATCAAGGATATTATATGCCTCTGTATCGTTCCACAGTGTGTTCGCACCTTGAATATTGTGTGCAATTCTAGCACCATATCTTAAAAAGGATGTAGCGTAATTAGAAAAGGTACAGAGAAGAGCCACCAAAATAGTCAAGAGGATGGAAGGATACCCCTATGAGGAGAAGCTTAAAAGGTTAGGGCTAGTTGCCCTCAAAGAGACGGCTGGGGGGAGATGATAGATCTATAAACTAACGAATGGAGTGGAACAGGTAAAGAGAGGTCAATTGTTTATGCCATCAAAAAGTAGAAAGACTAGGGGACATGTGATTAAACTACAGTATAACCCGTTTAAGACTAATAAGAATGAGAGAATATTTTTTCACTCGATGTGTAATCAAACTCTGGACTTCATTACCTGAGTAAATAGTAAAAGCTGTTAGAGTAGCTAGGTTTAAAATAGGTTAGACAAGTTCCTGGAGGAAAGGTCCATAAACCATTATTAAAGAGGACCTGAGAAATCCACTGCTTGCCCTAGTACAAGCATTGTGGAACCTCTGTGTCTTTTTGGGAAAAGTGTAGTTACTCACCTGTAACAGGTGTTCTCCAGGGACAGCAGGAATCAGTCCTCGTATATGGGTGACATCAGTACAGACTGAGCCCGCGCGAAGCATTTCCCCAACTTTTAAAGAAAGCCTTTGGGAATGCCACCATGCATGTGTGGTCCCCTTGCCGCCAAAGGGTGCCATCAAACTCAGTCAGGTGCCATAGCTATAGCCCCTACAATAAGATGGCAAAAAAGGATAGCAACTCCAAGGGGAGGAGGGAAGGTTGTTACAGGTAACTATGCTTTCTCCAGGAACAAGCAGAGAGTCAGTCCTCACATATGGGACTCCCCGACTACCAAGGACCTGTAGGAAAAAGCACAGCAGAGCTGTGGGCAGTTGCAGTGAAGGCCGAAGGCAGCCTGAGGACCCTGGGTCCATGGATGGCCACACTCCCAGTAGCCAGAACAAGAAGTATCGTAAGGCAGGAGTTGCTTAAACACCGAACAGATTACAGAGTACGGCCTCGTTGAAGGCACTGTCCTGACAGACTCCCTCTCCAGGCAGTAATGCACCACAAAGGTGTGAGAGGAGGACCAGGTGGTGACCCGGCAGATGTCTGTCAGTGGCACCGAGCGCAGACTAGCAACAGACGTCACCATCGATCGGACATTGTGAGCCATGACTCAACGGTCCAGGGGGATCCAGTCCGCCATCCAGATGGACAATGTATGCTTGGTGACTGCCAGTCCAAAATGGCTGGGATCATAGGAGATGAACAGCTGCCTGGATCTGTGGTGGACCACAGTACGCTGCAGGTAGAAGGAAAGAGCCCTCTTACAATCCAGTGTATGGAGAATAGCTGACGCCTGGTTGGTGTGGGGCCTCGGAAAGAAAGTGGGCAGCACTATCTCCTGGTTGAGGTGGAAGTCGGAGACTACATTCGGGAGGAACTTCGGGTGCGTGCGCAGAACCATCCTGTTCCGATAGAACCTTATGTACGGTGCCTTGGCCATCAGTGCCTGGAGCTTGCTGACTCTACGGGCAGAGGTGAGAACCACCAGGAAGGCCACCTTCCATGACAGGTGCCACAGTGAGCAGGTAGCCATGGGCTCAAAGGGCAGTTTGGTCAGTTGCATGAGGACCACATTGAGGTCCCCATTCTGCTGGGGGAGGGCGGGTAGGGGGCTTGGATAGGAGCAGGCCCCACATGAAGCGGGAGACAAGCAGTTACTCTGAGAGGGGTTTACCCTTGATGGGGTGGTGGTTTGCTGAGATGGCACTCGGGTAAACCCTGACCAAGTTAGACTTCAGACCAGCCTGCAAGAGGCATAGCAAGTACTGCAAGACCAAGCTGGTAGGGCAGTGAAATGGGTCCGCTCGGAGCTCCGAGCACCACACTGAAAACCGGTGCCACTTGAAGGCGTATGCCTGCCTGGTCAAGTCCTTTCATGAGGCCAAAAGAATATCCTTGATCTCCATGGGGTGATAGTAGGGGGCTAGAGCAACCCGCTCAGCTGCTATGCTGTGAGGGATAGAGACCTCAAGTTGGGGTGGAGTAGCAGACACCCCTCCTGTGACAGCAGCTATGGTGAGTTCCCAAAAGTGAACGGAGACGCCGTCAAGAGGCGGAGCAGCAGGGGAAACCACGGCTGCCTGGGCCACCTCAGGGCAACACGGATCATTGAGACCTTGTCCTGCTAGACCTTAAGAAGGGTCCAGGTAATGAGGGATGTGGGAGGGGGGGAAGGCATATAACAGGCCCGTTGTCCACAAAGGAGGAAGGTGTCCAGGGCTACCCTGTCCGGGTGAGGGAGGGACCACAGAACCGGGGGAGCTGCAAATTCGCAGGGCTGGCAAAGAGGTCCAGGACTGGGGTCCCCCAATGCTGGAAGAGCCATTGCACTGTCCAGGGTAATGGGCACCACTCGTGCGGTTGGAGGACTCTGCTGAGCCGGTCCACCAATACATTGTCCTGGCCCAGGAGGTAGGTGGCTCAAATGATCATGCTCTGGCTCGTGGTGAAGAAGCACAGAGCCACCGCCTCTGAACAGAGCCACCGCCTCTGAACAGAGCCTGTAGGAGCTGGTCCCTCTTTGTTTGTTCACATAGAACATTGTGACCTGGTTGTCTGTCTGGACAAGTACCGCTTGGTGCTGTAGATGGTTCCTGAAAGCCTTGAGTGCAAGGCGGATGGCCTGGAGCTCCAGTAGGTTGATCTGCTGCTGGGACTCCTCGAGGGACCAGGTCCCCTGAGTGCGCCGCCCCTTGCAGTGGGCTCCCCAGCCCACCAGGGAGATGTCTGTAGTTGACCACCTGATGAGTCGGAGCTTGAAAGGGCATGCCTCGAAGCAGGTTCCAAACCTCCCACCACCATGCGAGAGACTCCACCACGCCGGGTGTGACCGAGATGGGGTCTCCGAGGTGGCTGGTTGATTGTGCCTACTGTGCATGGAGGCACCACTGTGCCACCTGCATGTTGAGGCGGGCATTGAGCACGACATGGACCGTGGAGGCCATGTGGCCGAGAAGGCGCTGCAACACCGCACCTCAGATGCCAGGGACATGAGGCAGTCTGCCCTCTCCTGAGGAAGGAAAGCCATGGCCCGCAGGGTGTCCAAGCGAGCCACGATGAATTCCAGGGACTAAACTGGAGTGAGGTGGGATTTTTGATAATTGATCACAAACCCCAGATGCTCCAGGAGGTGAATGGTATGGTCTGTGACTTGCTGGGCTGCAGAGGCCGTGCCCTCTGTTACGGCTCATCTAGATAGGGATAAACGAAGGCGCCCTGCAGCCGGAGGAGGGCCACTGCCAGGCATTTTGTGAAGACCCATGGGGCAGATGCAAGGCTGAAGGTAAGCACCCTGTACTGGTAATGGTTTCCCTGAACCATGAAGTGGAGATACTTTTTCTGTGCTTGGGATGGATGAGGATGTGAGCGTAAGCATCCTTCAAGTCCAAAGAGCATAGCCAATCGCCCTGCTGGAGGTAGGGCAGGAACGTTACAACGTTACAAGAGCATCTTGAACTTCTCCCGCACCAGGAACTTGTTTAGGTACCGCAGGTCGAGGATGGGCCGGAGGCCCCCTGTCCTCTTTGGGATGAGGAAGTATCAGGAGTAAAAACCCCTGTCTTCTGAGGTGCGGTGGGACTGCTTCTACCACCCTGTCCTCGAGTGGGCCTATGAACTCTTGACTCAGGAGGGCCTGGTGCTGGGGAAGTCACCTTGGCTCCCCAGGGAAGTATGGAGGGGGGAGCTGGTCCAGATGGAGAAGAGAGCCTCTTGGCTGCTGACAGATCGGCTGTCCATCGGGGGGGGGGGGGGTCCATCTCCACCAATGCCTGGGTCCTCCAGGTCATTCAGGAGGGCTATGCCAATGGCGTTAAAACCCCAAGGCGGTTGAGCCGGCGCTGGGGGTTGGGTCTTGGGACATTGGCTTACGAGGGCTGTGCGCCATGCTCTTGCCCTGACCAGGGGTCAGTGCCAGCGGGTAAGTTGGGTATCCCCTGTACAAGAACCCCTTCTGGTGGAAGAAAGGCTTCTTACCCTACTGTTTCTGGACGTTTTCCAGGAGAGGAGAGTATGAGTCAAATACTCTGTTTCAATCTCCGCTGCCTTATTCTCCATGGGTTTGCCAGATAGTTGCTCCCCAAGGCAAGGTATGTCCAGCAACTTCTCCTGGACTTACTGCTCCAGGTCCGAGGACTAGAGCCAAGCCTGCTGGCAGGCTCCGATGCCAGCCACCGCCACCCAGGCGGAAGACTCAGCCATCGTATGCCGCTCGGGAGAGGTACTTTGAGCATTCTCCGACGGACTTCGAGAGGGCCTGAAAACATCAGAGATGGTCTCTGTCAAGGCCCGCCGCACAGCCTCCAAGCTCTCTAGTGAGTTCACGGCGGAACATCCCAATGTATAATTAGTGAACTTGGATGCAGCATGAAAGCAGGGAGCCCTGAGAAGCCTTGCGCCCAAGGGCATCGAGAGTATGAGACTCTCTGCCCGGAGGAACCGAAGAATGAGTTTTTGGGCTTTTAAGCTTCCACATGGCTGATTCAACCACATTCGAGGTGTGAGGAAGCTGGGCTTTCCAAAACCCCGGGCCCCACTGAATCCTATACATAGCATCCAGATGCTTGCTCATGATAGGGACAGAGGCAGGGATCTCCCACATGCGGAAGAGGAGTCAGTTCAGAATGGGAGGAACCGGCACCGAGAGAGCTTTCTTTGGAGGGGCTTCATATTGTAGAATATCATAGTAACATAGTAAATGACGGCAGATAAAGACCAGTATGGTCCATCTAGTCTGCCCAGTAAGATGGCAAGAGTAGGTGCACCTGCCACTCCGTGCAAGTCACCCCTCACCGTGTCTTTGTTTAGGGGTGAACCCACCGCTCCGTGTAGGACACCCCTGTTTGTTGAGAAATTAGTTTATTTTGATTTTATCCTGTTGCTGTAAAGGGATCCACTGTGTCTGTCCCATGCCATTTTGAATTCTGTCACTGTATTTGTCCCCATCACTTCCATTGGGAGGGCATTCCAAGCAACCACCACCCTTTCAGTGAAAAAGTATTTCCTGACATTGCCTTTCAATTTACCCCCTTGCAGCTTCATGTTATGCCCTCTAGTTTTACAGCTTCCCCATCTTTGGAAGAGGTTTGTTTGTTCATTAATACTCTTTAAGTATTTAAAGGTCTGAATCATATCTCCCCTGTCCCTCCTCTCCTCCAGAGTATACATATTTAGGTCTTCAAGTCTCTTTTCATAAAGCTTCTGACGCAGGCTCCAAATCATTTTGGTCGCCTTCCTCTGAACCATTTCCAGTCTTTTTACATCCTTTACAAGATATGGTCTCCAAAACTGAACACAGTATTCCAAGTGAGGCCTTACCAGTGACTTATACAGTGACATTAGTACCTCTTCCTTTCTGCTGGTAATTCCTCTTTGTATGCAACCCAACATCCTCCTGGCTTTTGCCACTGCCTTGTGCACTGTTTTGCCACCTTGAGATCCTCAGAATAATCACGCCAAGGTCCTTCTCCTGGTTCGTGCACACTAACCTCTCGCCTCCTATCGTGTACATTTCCCTTGGATTTCTGCTTCCCAAGTGCATGACATTTCAATTCTTCGCATTAAATCTTAACTGCCAAGCATTAGACCATTCTTCCAGCTTTTGTAGAGCTCCTCCTCTGACTCTGTGGTGAGCACTAGGGCCCACGCCATGTCCTGGACTATCTCCAGAAAGGAGGTGCCCTCGAGAGGTGACCGCTGCCTCTGGATCAGTGGAGAGGGGTCTGAGAGGAAGTCTCCATGGGACAGAGTCGGCAGGAGGTTTCCCTGTCAGATTCCCACTCTGTGTAGTTCATGGAGGACTCTAGGTCGGGCGGCTCGAGAGGGGTTGGTGACCCACGCAGGGCTCCCGAGGCCAAAGCCTGCTCAGAGCTGGAGACGCTTGCCCAAGAAGATCTTGTACCGGAGGACCAGGATAGAGATCAATACCCATGCCAAGGATCCTGGCTCTCAGGGGTCACTGCGGCAGCCTGGGAAGTCGTCGAGGTCCCTTTGGTCTCAAGGTGCATGCCAGCAGGGCCGGGCACCAGTGCTTGCTGGGCAGCGAGGAACACAGAAACACTGCGCTCGAAGGCCAGCATTTGGGCCTCCCACTCAGGAGTGGGGCGCTGCATCACCGATGCTAGGGTGACCAGGTCAGGTGTCGGAGAGGGGGTCCTCACCGGGATGACCCGTGGGAGACCAGGTGCCTTCTCTAGAGGCATCCTTATCGGTTCGAGGTACCCTATTGGGCCACTCCCCCTCCCATTTCAAAGTTTGCCAGGGGGGGGGAGCTGAGAGACTGGGCGCATGACCTCTCACGTTCATCTGGTGCCCCCGACAGAGTCCTCATGGCCGCCTTCTTCCATTTGTGTTCAGGCGACCCCTGGTCAGTGCCACCAGGTCCGGGGAGGAGCCTTGGGAGACTCCAGAAATAGAGGAGGAATGAGGAAGGTGGGCTTAGGGAGAAAGATAAGGAGCCTAGTTCTGGCCATGTTCAATTTCAAATGGCAGTGAGAAAGTCGGGCACTAGTTTCAGATAAACAGGTAGAGAACCAGGTCTGGATTTGTGTGGAGAGGTAGATATGAGAGTCTTCAGCATTGAAGTGGTAGTGAAAACCATGGGAGGAGCTGATTGCACAAACGGACTGAGTAGAAAGGGAAAAGGACAAAGCCTTGGGGTTCATGGACTAAATACTGGATAGCAGCAGAGGAGGATCTACCAGAACATATACTAAAAGTGCGGTGGAGAGAGACAGGAAGAAAACCAGGACCGGACAGAGTCCCTAAACTCAAATGGGGATAGGGTATAAAGGAGAAGGTGGTAATCGAGTGTCAAAAGCAACAAAGAGCTCCAGAAAGATGAAGATAAAGTAAAGGCCCACCCTTCTCTGGGTAGTTTACTCCAGGCCCCCTTCCAAAAGCATGGGAGGGGAGGAATGGGGGATGAAGGGAGGATCCTACAAAAAGCCACTCTGTTTCAGCTATGAGCCTGCAGCCAGAGAGGGGGATCAATGGGAAAAGAATATGGCCTGCTAGGTTCTGCCTCCCTGGGCCCACAAAGGAGCTACTCCAGCCAATCCATTTTCCTTCTTTAAAAAAAAATAAAGTGCACAGTGTAGCCTTGCACCTCTGTCTACCAGAGACTGAGAAATATTGGTGAGGATGGTTGCACAGGACCCTTATGATTCAGTCTCCATCTGCTGGTAGGAAGGCATAAACCCTTGCATCTGGACTAGACTGTTGGGAGAATGAGGGATCAGAATTTTCCCTAGTTTCAGCTCAAAATATCTCTAGTTCTTTTAAAGCAATTCTTAGGCTTCAAAATAACTTATCAGTTTCCTTAACTCATGATTGACTTTTGGCAGGATAGTCTAAACCTTACACTGAGGCACCCAACAGTGCTCCAAACATTACTGGTAGAATTCTACATGAAGATTTTAATAACTTTATCCTGGATTTCTTTTTTAGATCCATGTTTGCTGTGCTTCAAATTAGCTTCATGCAACAGAGTTAGATTTTTTTTGTGCAGGAGTATTTGAATTAGCTTAGCTACCGTGACTAGACACAAATGGACTCTATTTAACGTATTACTAGCCTTGCTATAGCAGTTTTTGGAAGGAGAAATTTCACTTGCCGTTAATTTCCTTTCCTGGAATCCTGCTAGACCAGTCCAGACAAATGGGTTAAGTCCCCCTGCCAGCAGATGTTGGAGACAGAAAATTACCAGAAGCTTGATTTTGGCTGAGTGCTGGTAGATATATGGCTGTATCCCTAGGGGTCACCTTCAGTATACTCTGACAAGCAATAAGGTGCAAAGGCACCAGTTATGTACAAGGCCCCCTCGGTGGGGTGAGAGCAACCGAACGAGCAGCCCCGTAGGAACGGGAGCCATGGCTCTGCTATATACAGTCTGGGAGGGTCCTGGATTGGTCTAGCAGGATGAGTTGGAAGAAGAAATTTCACTTACTGTTCATTTCCTTTCCTGAAATCCTGCTAGACCAGTCCAGACAAGTGGGAAGTACCTAAGCTAACTCATCACAGGGCGGGAAGAGCCAGCCGCTGCTACCACACTGGCCCCAAAGCACGCTGCATCCCATGCTTGGAGATTGAGGTGGTAATGGCGAACGAAGGAGGACCAGGTCACCGCTCTACAAATGTCCAGGGGAGAGACCTGCAAGCGCTTCGCCCATGATGTCATCTGGGACAAAGTGGAGTGTGCCCTGTGTCCTGGGGCCACCTGTTTACCAAGTAGGATGTATGCCGATTCGTGGTCTGACAGAGCCAGCAAAGAGAACAAAGACGAAATTAGACCTTACCTGCTAATTGTCTTTCCTTGAGTATTCTCCGGGCCAGTCCAGAACAGATGGGTAGTCAAATCCCCCTCCTCTAGCAGCTGAGGACTGAATGCTGATTCTTGTTGCTAGGATACCTATCTCTCCCCTAGCGACAGAAGGCAGTCTTAACGTAACAAGCAGATGAAAAAAACAACAAAGTGGCATAGCAAAAAGGAGAAAGAGTTACACCAAAAGACTATGAGCGTGTGCAGAGCGCCGCCAAGGAACACGGCTATACTGCATAATAAGAGGCACGCTGAGGCACGGACTAGAGCTGCGCCCGAGGAACCACCCACAGAGTGAACCTCTCATTTTCTTTCTTTTTTTTTTTTTTTAATTTAGTTCTTTTATTTATGTATTTAGTTTCTTCCGATTATCATAATACGCCAAACTGACTATGAATAAGACCTTGAGCTCACAGAAACCACAGAAAACACAGCAGGGCGGGCTCTGGACTGGCCCGGAGAATACTCAAGGAAAGACAATTAGCAGGTAAGGTCTAATTTCGTCTTATCATCTCTCCGGGCCAGTCCAGAACAGATGGGTAGTACCAAAGCAGTGACTAACCCAGGGAGGGACCTGTGAGCCCCGCTAGCACGGCGGAAGCCCCTACCGAAGCATCCTGACGCGCAAGCACATCCAAACGATAATGACGCGAAAACGCATGAAGAGACGACCAGGCCGCCGCCCGACAAATATCCACCGGCGGAACCAAGGCCGACTCTGCCCAGGACGTGGCCTGCCCCCTGGTAGAATGAGCCCGCAGCCCGACCGGCACGGGCTTACCTCTGGACTCATACGCCACCCGAATGGCTTGCTTCACCCAACGCGCAATGGAGGCCTTAGAGGCCGCCTTACCCTTGGACGGCCCTCCAAACAGCACAAACAAACGGTCGGACTTACGAAAAGACTCTGTCTCCCTAAGATAGCGCCGCAGAACAGGGCCCATATCTAGCCGTCGTAGCGAACGATCAACCGAAGATCCTGCTTCGGTAGCCACGAAGGTGGGAAGCGAAACCGACTGATTCAAATGGAAGGCAGAGACCACCTTGGGCAGAAAAGATGGAACAGGACGCAATACCACCTTTTCCGCAGAAAACTGAAGAAAAGGAGGCCGACAGGACAGCGCCTGCAAATCGGAAATGCGGCGAGCGGAACATAAGGCAACCAAGAAGGCCGTTTTCCAGGAAACTTCCTGGATGGAACTGGAGGAGCGCGGTTCAAAGGGAGCGGAGGTCAAAGCCTCCAGCACAAGGTTCAAATCCCATGGAGGAATAACCTGCCGGACAGGAGGCCGAATAAGCTTGGCCGCCCTGAGGAACCGCAAGATATCTGGATGCGAAGAAAGCCGAGTCCCGCGAACCGGACCCCGAAACACCGCCAACGCCGCCAACTGCACCCGCAAAGTGCTCAGAGCAAGTCCCTTTTCCAGGCCACACTGGAGAAACGCGAGAATATCCGGGATGGAAGAAAAACGTGCTCGCAGGGAGCGATCGCCACACCAAGCTTCAAACACACGCCACACGCGGATGTACGCCAGCGACGTGGAGCGTTGGCGCGATTGCAGCAACGTGGCAATCACCGAAGAGGAGTAACCCTTTCGTCGCAAGCGATCCCGCTCAATAGCCAGGCTGTAAGCAAGAACTGATCCGCCTGGGGCATCGGAACGGGCCCCTGCATTAGCAAGTCCGCTCGAGCGGGCAACCGCCAGGGCGGCGCTACCAGCAGCCACATCAGATCGGCATACCAAGGGCGCCTGGGCCAATCCGGAGCAATAAGGATCACCCGACCCTCGTGAGTGGCTGCTTTCTGAAGCACGCGCCCTATCAAGGGCCACGGCGGAAACACATAGAGAAGTTGACCCAACGGCCAGGGCTGAGCGAGACCGTCGAGACCCTCCGACATATGTTCCCTGCGCCTGCTGAAAAAACGCTCGGTCTTGGCATTGCACAGAGTTGCCATCAAATCCATGACCGGGTGACCCCAATGCCGAGTGACTTCCAGAAACACGTCCGCATGGAGTTCCCACTCCCCGGGATCTAGACGGTGACGACTGAGGTAGTCGGCCTGCACATTGTGCTTGCCCGCGACATGCGATGCCGAAAGTGCCACCAGGTGCACTTCCGCCCATTGAAACAAGCGCTGACTCTCCTCTAGGAGAGAGAGACTGCCCGTGCCGCCTTGGCGATTTATGTAAGACACCGTCACGAGGTTGTCGGAAAAGACGCGTACAGGCTTTCCCTCCAGCAACTCTGCAAATGCCAGCAGTGCCAGAAAAACGGTGCGGAGCTCCAGGCGATTGATGGACCAGAGAGCCTCCTCCTTCGACCAGGAGCCCTGTGCTATGCGAGTCAAGCAATGCGCCCCCCAACCGGACAGACTGGCATCCGTAGTAACCAAGACCCAATCCGGCAGAGACAAAGGGACGCCCGCTAGGAGATGATTGGGTACCATCCACCAGAGGAGACTGGCTCTCACATGCTCGGGACAGCCCAAGCGCCGGGAGAGCGGATGACGCTGCGGAGACCACCGCGAGAGAAGAGCCTGTTGAAGTGGCTGCATGTGCGCTCGAGCCCAAGGCACCAGATCCAAGGCCGCCGCCATTAGACCCAGCAACTGCAAGTACTTCCAAGCTGTGGGAGCACGAAGACGTAAGAAACCGGACACGTGAGAGAGAAGCTTGCGAACACGGTCCAGAGGCAAGGAGACGTGCCCCATTCTCGTGTCGAAAAAGGCCCCCAGGTAGGGAAGCTGCTGAACCGGCTGCAGGCGACTCTTGGCCTGGTTCACTATCCAACCCAGATGCTCGAGACAAGAAACCACTCGGGCGATGGCCGCGACCGACTCCTTGCGTGACGGAGCCCGAATCAACCAGTCGTCGAGATAGGGATGCACCTGCACGCCCTCCTTGCGGAGCGCCGCTGCCACCACCACCATCACTTTGGTGAATGTGCGGGGCGCCGTCGCCAGCCCGAAGGGCAAGGCCCGAAACTGATAGTGACCCATGGGAACCGCAAACCGAAGGAAACGCTGATGAGCTGGAAAGATCGGAATGTGGAGGTAAGCCTCCGTCAAATCGATGGAAGCCAGAAACTCCCCCGGACGCACGGACCGGATTACCGATCGCAATGTTTCCATACGGAAATGCGAGACGCGCAGACAGCGGTTGACGTGCTTCAAATCCAAAATTGGCCGGAAGGAGTCTCCCTTCTTGGGAACCACAAAATAAATTGAGTATCGACCGAAACCGCACTGGTCTCGAGGAACGGGAACCACGGCCCAGAGCTGCAGCAAACACAGCAACGTGTCGCGAATGGCCTGCCATTTGACTGGCGAAGCGCAGGGAGAAAAAAGGAACGCATCCGACAGAGGAGAAGCGAATTCGAGCGCATAACCCTCGCTGATAATCTGCAGCACCCAGCGATCGGTGGTGATGGCGGCCCAAGCGGAAAGAAACTCCTGCAAACGACCTCCTACCGGAAGCTCCGCTTGGACCTGCCTCGTTTCATTGGGGCTTCTTGGCGGCCGCAGAAGAGGCTCCAAAATAGCCTCTTCCGGAGCCTCTAGCTCCCCGAAAGGAATGACCCCGAGACGGAAAACGCCTGCGCTGATATGGGTTAAAACGAGCTCCCCGGAAGCGGCGAAACTCACGCCCTTGACCCCTAGAGAAGGAGCCTTGCTTACCCCCCCTAGGGCGGTCCTCCGGAAGGCAACCCCCTTTGGAATCACCCAAATCCTTGACAATCTTTTCCAGGGCTTCACCAAACAGAAGCTTACCCTTATACGGCAGCTTACTAAGCCGCGCCTTGGAAGAGGCATCCGCCGCCCAATTACGCAACCAGAGAAACCGACGGGCGGCAATCACGGAAGCCATCGCCTTCGCGGTAATGCGAATCAAATCATAGAAGGCATCCGCCAGGTAAGCTGCCGCAGACTCCAGCTTCGCTCCTTCAGAAGCAGAAGAAGCCCCCTCGGAACCGGACGCCAGCTGACTCCACCGAATCGAAGCTCGAGAGACGAACGCTCCACAAACAGAGGTCTGCAGTGCCAGGGCGCTGGCATCAAAGGCCTGCTTCAAGAGCCCCTCCAAGCGACGATCCTGTATATCCTTCAGGGCAGTAGCCCCCTCCACCGGAATGGTGGTCTTCTTGGTGACCGCCGAAACTAGCGCATCCACCTTCGGCATGCGCAAGAGCTCCAACTCCTCCTGGGGCACCGGATACAAGCGAGCCATGTTCTGAGCCCCTCTCAAGGAGGCCTCTGGAAACTCCCACTCTGACTCTATCATCTGTTTGATGACTCTGTGGAAGGGAAAACATTTCTGCTCGGACTTAAACCCCTGCAATAAGGGATCCTCCAACGGCTCACTTTGTACCACCGGTGGAACAATATTGAGCGCCAGTAGGGACTGCGCAATCAGAGCAGACAACTCTTCCCTCCTAAAAACCCTAAACATATTAGGGTCCTCCCCTGGCCCCAATTCACCTTCTTCCAAATCAGCAGGCCAGGGGTCCAAACATGAATCGTCTGGTAGCTCACCGTCCTCTGGCCCCAGAGCCTCTGCAGCCAGGGAAAAACCATCCCCCCTAGACTCTGTAGGGGTAGGCAAGGCCGGAACCCCCTCTGCGGGTTCTGAACAGCTAGAAACCCCAGCCTGAGACTGCGGAAGAGAACCTGCCCCCACAGGCAAAGGAGCCCGCGATTGTTTGAGCAG
The DNA here is from genome assembly GCA_033557465.1 of Ichthyophis bannanicus. Classification (NCBI taxonomy): domain Eukaryota; kingdom Metazoa; phylum Chordata; class Amphibia; order Gymnophiona; family Ichthyophiidae; genus Ichthyophis; species Ichthyophis bannanicus. The sequence continues at coordinate 40,157,302 of CM066043.1, forward strand.
ATACGCCTGGTGGAACGCCAAAATGAATTCGGGACTAAGAAGAGGATCCAGCACTTCAGGGAGAGGAGATACCGAAGGCTTTTCCTGCTCCACCACCACATGGCGCGATTTGGCCTTTTTCTTAGTCGGCTTAGCCGGCGGGCCTGCCTCCGCGGGTGGCGCGGACAAAATGGCCGCCGCTCCCGCGCTTTCCGTGGGAGTCAGAAACTTCTCCAAATGCTCCCCCTGAGAACTGGAGCGTTCCGGCATCACGAGGAAGCGGCGCGCAGCCCAAATGAAGCAAAGAAACCCGAAGAGAGAGCAATTACCGGCAAACTCCCACACGGAAAGCACGCGCCCGCGCGCAGCCGACAGAAGCAACGGAATCAGGAAGGCAACACAAGAAATACCTGGTAAGGAGCTTATTTATCAAGACACTCTCAGCGAGTCAGGAAACTGCTGCTAGCGAGTCCCGAAGAGAGAAGTGCAGAAAAAGACAGGGTACCTGCGATTCAGGACAGCAACTGGGGCTCCCAGGTCTGATCCCTAGCAGCACATGACACCGAGAAGCGGAGACAGGCTCTGTCCCATTCACTGTGCACAGCCGGGCAGGTACTCACAGCAATAGTAAAGTGCTAAACACCCTGCTAGGGCTAAGCACCAACTTAAGGTGAAACTCTTCCAAAATAAAACAATAAAGAAGGCCAGAAAACTAAGGCCACAGAACAGCAATGGGGAGACAAATCTCTACACATCCAGTCTAGCTGCTGAGGACATTAAGACTGCCTTCTCTCGCCAGGGGAGAGATAGGTATCCTAGCAACAAGAATCAGCATTCAGTCCTCAGCTGCTAGAGGAGGGGGATTTGACTACCCATCTGTTCTGGACTGGCCCGGAGAGACGATAAGGAAGAGCTGATTAGACTTGCAAAAGGAATTTGTAACCTTGAATGCTTTAGTATCTTACTGAGGTCTACAGCATGGAGGCCCTTGTTGGACCCAGAACACTGCTCTTTGGAAAAGACAGGTAGTGCGATTGGCCGATTGATGTGAAAGGATGTAAGAACCTTCAGAAATTAGGAAGGAACCACTCGCAGAGACACTCCTTCTGCAGAGAAGGAGAGGAAAGGGTCCCGACATGAGAGAGCTTGTAGCTTGGAGATCCTCCATGCCGAAGTGATGTCAACTAGGAATGCCATCTTGAGGGACAAGTCCCTGAGAGATATCCGCTTGCACTGGCGTGATATACAGACCTCCATCACAGGGAAAACACATACACAGCACTGCCAGAAAACGGGAAGTACTACTGATAGAGGATTTTAATATGCCAGATGTTAATTGGTGCATCCCTGCTACGGAGTCATCTAGAAGCAAGGAGATCCTGGATTTTTTACACAAAGAAGTATTCAGGCAACTGGTAACAGAACCCACACTGGATTTGGGGTTTACCAATGGGAAAAATGTTTCTGATGTTATAGTGGAGATGATCTCACATCCAGTGATCACCAGATGGTATGGTTCAGTATTAGGACTAGAGCTGATAAAATCCATTCAAAAGCAAGAATTTTAAACTTTGACAACTAACTTTGCCAAGATGGACCAATACCTCGTTAATGGGATGGGAACAGCTGGGGGATGTTAAAATATCCCCTTTCAGTTTTGCCCTCTGTTTTTCAAGGGCAACCAACCTTTTTTGTTAGAATGGAAAATTAAAGGTAAAAGGAAAAGGAGGCCGCTATGGTTTTCAAGAGGTAGCTGAAAAGGTGAAGAAAAAGAGGGAGGCCTTCATGAACTACAAGAGATCACAGAGAGAGGAAGACGGGCATCTATATTTGGAAAAACTTAGAGAGGCTGGCAAAGTAGTCAAGAAAGTAAAGATACAAAAAGAAGAAGAAATAGCCAATGCAATAAAATAGGGGGGAGGGGATAAGACATTTGTCAGATGTTAGTGAGAGGAGGAAGGGCAAAAGTGGTATTGTTAGACTCAAGGGTGAAGGGGAGGAATATGTAGAAGCTGATGAGAATAAAGCAGAATTGATTAACAAATATTTATGTTCTGTGTTCACAGATGAAGGACTGGGAGCAGGACCTCAGACAACGCCCATAAATAGGAACAAAAGCGAGGGGCATCTCAAATAATTTTCAGAGGACTGTGTGAGTTGAACTAAAAGTGAACAAAGCAATGGGACCAGATGGGATACATCTGAGAATAGTGAAGGAACTTTGACATCCTAGCAGCTCCACTGACTGACATTTTCAATGCCACTTTGAAGTTGGGGTTGGTGCCAGAGGACTGGAGAGAGGCACATGTAGTCTGTTTACACAAAGCCGGAAGTAAGGATTTGGTTGAAAACTTCAGGCCAGTTAGTTTAACCTCTGTGGTGAGTAAATTATTGGAAACACCGCTGAAAGAGAAAATAGTGAGGTTTATGGAGTCCAACGGATTACCAGATCTGAGACTGCATGGATTCCCCAGGGGCAGGTCTTGTCAGACAAATCTGATTGATGTCTTTGACTGGGTGACCAGGGAGTTGGACTGAGGGAGAGCCCTAGATTTGGTGTATTTAAATTTCAGTAAAGCATTTGACAATTCCACACAGGCGATTTTATAAACGAACTGAGCACCCTAGGGATGGACCCTAAAGTTACTGTTTGGGTTAGAAATTGGTTGAGTGGGAGGTGACAAAGGGTACAGGTAAATGGAGTTCCTTCTGAGAAGAAGGAGGTTACCAGTAGAGTGCTGCAGGGATCTGTCCTTGGTCCGATTCTTTTTAACATCTTTATTAGTGATATTGTGGAACGGCTGTTGGGTAAGGTTTGCCTTTTTGCAGACGATACCAAAATCTGAAACTGAGTAGACACCCAGGAAGATGTAGATAACATGAGGAGGGATCTAGCTAAGCTTGAAGAATGGTCTAGAATTTGGCAGCTGAGATTTAATGCTAAAATATGTAGGTAGAAAAGTCAACAGCGAAAGCTACAGTAGAAGGATGCTGGGGTACACAGAAAGAGGAATGGCTAGCAGAAGAAAGGAGGTGATAGTACCTCTGTATAAGTCTTTGGTATGACCTCATTTGGAGTATTGTGTGAAGTCTTGAGCCTGCACCTTCAAAACAATATAAACAGGTCAAAGTCTGTGCAGAGGATGGCTACTAAAATGGTTAATGGTCTTCATTGTAAAGCATATGAGGATAGACTTGAGGACCTTTAATATATATACTTTAGAGGAAAGGCAGGACAGAGGTGTACAGGAGGAGAGCCTTTCGATTAAAAGCAAGCTCTGCTACAAGGGGACATAGGATGAGGGTGAAAGGGGATAGACTGAGGAGTAATATAAAGAAATATTTTTCTTATGGAAAGAGTGGTAGATGTGTGGCATAGTCTCCCAGTGGAGGTAGTAGAGATGAGGACAGTATCTAAATCCAAAAAAAGCATGGGACAAACAGAGGCTCCCTAAAAGAAAAAAGGGGATTCTTGTAGTGGTTGATATGGAAGAGCAGACTGGATAGGCCATGTGGTCTTTTTCTGCTGTCATGTTTCTGAGTCACCACAAAAAAGTATAATTATAGTTCCTCCACTGTCCTACAGGTTAGATGCTTGGAGGAACTATATTTATACTTTTTTGTGGTGACACACTCCTCCGTAACACGGACCAAGTTTTCAGTGGTAATACACAAACATGGATGTTTCTATGAGTGGCTCGAAGGATGGTCCCATAAGGGATTTGAGGACCAAGGAGAGATCCCATAGGGGAACTACAGGGTGGACTGGAGGGCGAAGCACCCGCATGCCCTTGAGAAACCTGCTAACATCGGCATGGGACGCAACTGAGCAACCCACGATGGGCTCCCGGAAGCAAGTCCGTGCAGCGACCTGTCCCTGGAGAGAGCAGAGTGAGAGTCCCTTGTTGAAGCCCTCTTGGAGGAATGCCAACACCTGTGGGATCTTTACGCGCCAAGGAGAGACGCACTGGCGAGCACACCAAGTCGCAAGATGCCAAACCCTGGCATATGCCAGAAAGGTAGAGAGGGGTGCTGTACCTGCAGAAGGGTAGTCACCACTTGTCCCAAGTAGCCTTTCAGAGACAGTCAATCTGCACCTCTCAAGAGCCAGGCCATAAGTGAGGGAGTTGGATCCTCCAGCGTGACTGGCCCCTGATGTAGAAGCACTCTGTGACATCCAAACGCCAAGGGTGACGCCTGGAGCAGGCGAACGAGGTCGGCCTATCATGGCTGCCAAGGCCAGTGGGGAGCCACAGGAATCACTGTGCCCGGGTGATACTCGATTCACCAGAGAACTTGATTGATCATTGCCTAGGGAGGAAAAGAGTACAGTAGCTTTGAGACAGGCCACAGCTGCATCAAGGTGTCCAGGCCCAATGACCTGCATTCTCTCTGCCGACTGAAGAACGTGTATGTCTTTGCGTTCACCGCAGACACCATCAGATCCATCACAGGCTGCCCCCAGGCATGCACAATCCTCTGAAAAACCCAAGGGGAGAGTTCCCACTCAGCTGGGTCTAGGGTGTTACAGCTGAGGAAGTCTGCCTGTATGTTCTCGATCCCATGATATGCTGGGCTGACTGAGCCTGCAGATGACGCTCCATCCAAGGGAATAGGATAGCCATCTCCCGGGCTACTCCTAGACATTTGGTGCTGCCCTGTCTGTTGAGATAGGATACCGTTGTTGCATTGTCAGAAAAGACAAGGATCGCTTGATTGCAAAGGAAACTCAGGAAGTAGAGAAGAACAAAAGGAAGCAACAAGAGTATCTGTAAAATACGCAGGAACAAAGGAACAGATACCATGACTGGCAGATGTTTTCAGGTTTTGCGAACCCCTTTTATTGTCCCCTACACGTTTCAGCCCTTGGCCTTCCTCATGGGAATATCAGGTGAGGGAGCAAACCTTCTTGGAAAAACTTTCCTTCAAATAAAAGACATATGACACGCAGTAGCGTGAACCTCCATATGCAAAGAATGTACAATGACTCAGGAAGTAGAACAGGATCAGGCAAGCTACCTGGGCCTCCAGACGGTTGATCATCCACCTGGCTTTCCATTACAACCAGAAGCCCTGAGTCATCTGGTTCTGGCAATGGGCTCCCTAGCCCGAGAGACTTGCATTGGTGGTCACGAGAATCCAGTGAGGAGACTCTAATAGGATGCTGTGGAGAAGCTGATCTGATGAGAGCCATCAGTGAAGGCTGTTGCGGGACAGTCGAGACAGAAGTAGTCTGTGGTCATAATCCTTTGAAACTGGGGACCTGCGGGAGAGCAGGGCCCATTGAAGGGTCCACATGTGTGCTCAGGCCCAAGGGACAACATCGATGGTGGCTGCCATGGATCCAAGAATCTGAAGGTAGTCCCTGCACCCTTTGACTGCTCTGCAGTAGGAAGAGGTAGAGCTGTGCAGACAGCTTTTGAAATCTTTTTTGTGTGAGAAAAAAACCTTGCCCTGAAGGGTATTGAACCGGGCCCCCAGAAAATCCATGGCCTGAGACGGCTGCAGGCAACTCAACCGAGGCTCTCAAGGAAAGAAACCACGTGGGAGACAGTCTGGTCTGCCTCATCGGAGGACCCTACTTGAATGAGCCGGCCGTCCAGGTACGGGTGCACACGAATGCCCTACTTCCTCAAGGCTACTACTGCTGCTGCCACCACCACGACCTTGGAGAAGGTGCATGGGGCCAACGCCAGGCCGAAGGGTAGAGTGCAGAACTGGAAATGCTGCCCGGTTGCAAAACGCAGGAGCCACTGTTGATCCTCTCGGATAGGAATGTGAAAATACACTTCTGCAAGGTCGAGGGTAGCTAAGAACCCACCCTTCTGGACCGCCTGGATGATGGGACCACAACATTTCCATGCGAAAGAGAGGGACTCGCAAGGCCCGATTGGCCTCTTTGAGATCCAGCATTGGGCAAAAGGATCCATCCTTCTTGGGGACCACAAAGTAGATGGCCTACTGTCCTGAACCTCTCAGAAGGTGGAACCAGCTGGCTGGCCCGCAGGTGAATTTTATTTATTTATTTATTTTATTTACATTTCTTATATACCGCACTATTTGCGATCAGCGCGGTTTACATAAAACAAACAATATCCGACAATAACAAGAGTCAGGTCATTACAATGAATGAGGCGTTGAAGGATGTCCCGTATGGCAGCAATCTTCCCGGGCAACCTGTAGGGCAAAATGAGGAAGGCCTCCCAAATAGGGCGCAGACAGTCGAGGACCTATTGATTGGAGGTGATGATAGCGTAGTTACTCACCTGTAACAGGTGTTCTCCAGGGACAGCAGGAATCAGTCCTCACATAGGGTTGACGTTGACGGAGACCCCATGCGGAGCAAATCCCCAGCTTTTGGAGAAAGCCTTTGGGACTGCATCACGCATGTGCGGTCCCCTTCCCGCCCAAGGGTGCCATATTTGGCCTCAAAGGTTGGAAACCCTGTCCTAAAGCACAGGCGAGTTACTGTTTTATAGTAATGGTCATACTGCCTTTCTGCCATCATTATGCACAGACTCTGACAGTAGGTGTGCCTGGGTGTAAAACAATGATCACATTTTCTAGCCCAAGTCTGAAACGATACCTGTACTGTACAATCACCCATTAATGTCATGCTTTCTGAATGGATATTAAGTGTTCACATTTTTTAATAAACTAGTTGTGCCTATATAAGAGGTGGAAACAATGTTATAAAGACAGTATAGAAGGCTATGATGATCGACTGCCCATGAATTTCCTCCAGTTGGCGCTCGCCCATGTTCTAATTCTTCCACGCTTATCAGCAGGAGCGTGTGGGTACTCCGCCGCTCAGCCTTTATGGGGGCATGGGGCTGGCTCTCTCTCAATCTATCTTAAGTTATTTATTAATAAATAAAAATGTCTCTGCGGCTCACAATCTCACTTTTTTTTTAAAGTACCATCTAGTCAATGCTGACTCCTGCCAACCCCTTTCTTGGCAGGGTATGACCAGAAGTAGTTTGCCAGGCCTTTTCTTCCAAGGCACTGGAGGGTAAAGTAACTTGCCCAAGGTTACAAGGTGTGCCAGTGGGAACTGAACCCAGATCTCCTGGGTGCTAGGTTGTTGCCCTAACTGGCTGACAATCTTGCTTACATAATAAATAAAAACAACATATAAATATAAAGCATACCAGCAACCTTCAAAACATAAAATAAACGTACTCACCAGTAAATGATAAAGAATAGGTGAAGTAGGATTAAATCTGCTAATAGCTGTGATTACCTAATGTGGTGGGCGCGCCTCCACTAGGCGGTCGCCTAGTGAAGACGGGATCCCATCTTGTATCTTTTAGCTTTAAACGTGTAGTTGTGTATAAAAGCAGTCCAAGTGGTTTTAAAGCAACGCAGGAATTTTTATTGATTTTTAACTTGGTGCAGTTTAGTAACAGTCCTTTGTAGAAGATTCCAAACCCAGCAACAGAAAACAAGGATATTTTCTCCCAAATAAAGTTCTTTACAAACAGTGTGTTTCAGTGGTATTATTTACAAGCAAATGTCTTTACTTCTTTCATTAGGAAATTTCTCATCTCAGAAACAACAGCTTTATTTGCAGTTAAAGCACACAACGGAACTCAGTAATTCTGTCGGCTCCCTTTAGCTGCTTCAGTTTAAAACACTTCTCAGCTTGTCAGCACAGAACTCAATTGCACCATCAACTTCTCTTCAACAGACAGAGCTTTGCAAGTTTTAGACTAAGAGATTTCCTTTCTCTCTTTTCAAAGCTTTCAGCTATCATGAACCTGAGAACTGCTGCCTGAGATTCTTCCTAGTATTTTACTTCTTTCAATCAGCAGTAACACATAGAGCACATTCCATTTCAGAGCAAGTGGAATCAGGGTCATCTTCCTTATAATCCACCTCCATTTCTTCCTCTGCACTGCCTGATTGTGGAACTTGAATACGTTCAGGTACTTTAAGGTTTATATGCTTTAACAGCTTAAACAGTTTCTCCCATTGAACTGCCTTTCTTTCTCTTGGTAAAACATTAACAGGCTTTGTTTGCTTGGCTTTATCTACAAAACCCTTCTTCCTGTTCTGCGTGCTAGCAGGTATAACTATCTCCTCAGTATCTGAGTCAGAGTTATAAGCATTAACTCTTTCCAACTTTCCTCTCCTACCTTGGAGCTTAACTGTGGGAGTTTCACAGCTGTGACATCTGTTGGAGGTAGCGTCCTCTGAGTCAGAGCTGCTCAGGGAATCACTGCAGGATTTTCTTCCAGCTTTTCTGGGCTTTCTCAGCCTGAAGATTTGTCTTTCTTCAGAAGAAGCTGAACCTTCCTGTTCTAGCTTTCTTACAGCCAGCCTTTTGCCCTTCTCTCTCCTAGAAGGAAAGTACTCAGCCTGTCCTCTGGCCTTTCCCCAGCTGCTGCTTCTCAAGCTGTTCCCGTGACTTCCAACACCTCCAAGGCTTCTAACAGTTCTACCGAGTCCATTACTTTCTGTTTGCTTAACCTTAAATGCTGGGCAGTGTGCCTCCCCCTCTGGCTCCACCCACAGGTGTCCCTTATCCTTACTTAGGGTTGCCATGGAGTCTGGGTGTGGCTTCAGCCTAGCTCTGCAAGCGTGGTTTCTTTCACTGCTTTTACTTTTGCACATGTGTTTAGGTGAGCCCATCCCCCTTAAAGAAGCAAAAGTTCCTTTTTCCTCTATTTCCCAGGGCTGTGCTACACTCTCCTTACCACACTACACAGCTGAATTCTGAAAATAATATATGCTGGCAATCCTACCTATAAACCATTGCAGTAATCTAGATGAGACATGACTCATGCCTGAATCACTGTACGAAGATTGGGATTTTGGATAAGTTATATTCAGATACAAGTGCTTTTCTGCACCTAGACAACTTTCTCTTGAAGTTTGCACCCGAGGGAATGAAGGGTTAAAGGACTTTCCTAAAATCACAAAGGAATAGCAGTGGGATTTGAACTAGGGCTTCCCTGCCGCTCCAACGATTAAGCTACTCTGTAACGTTCCTGGCAAGCAACAGCAGCCTGTGTGCAGCTACGCTTGAGCTCCGTTACTGGTTTAGCCCTAGGTGTTCGGGGGTTGCTGAGCGACTTGTCAAGAATGAGAAGTAGCACGGACCAAGCCACATTTTACTCTATAATAACTTTTTATTATAAACTTAGCTTTAAATGTCTCTTGACTATTGAAATCTTTAACTGAAACCATACAGACTGAAAAATTTGACTCTACATTTGTTTTTCAACATGACAATATCCAAATTGTTACAATCCTTCCAGAACTGTATTATTTGTATTAAAGTTCTTCTTGTTCAGTGCGCTCCCGAGAAGAGACCCAGCGACATACAATTAATTCCTGAAACACAAAACAGCATTAAATACATATCATGTTGTTCTTTTTCAACACCCATACAAATATATGCATCACCACACACATTCAAACTTTTGTTCAAATTACAGATGTAAAAAATTCATAACTACTTGGTACAAGCCACCTACAATTCTTCATTATAAAGCATAGTAACATAGTAGATGACGGCAGATAAAGACCAGCATGGTCCATCTAGTCTGCCCAGCAAGATGGCAAGAGTAGGTGCAGACCACCCCTCTCCATATCTTTGTTTAGGGGTGAACCCACCACTCCATGTAGGACACCCCTATTTGTTGAGGACAGAATTAAGGATCTTAATATGTACACCTTAGAGGAAAGACGGGATAGAGGTGATATGATTGAGATGTTTAAATACCTCCGTGGCATAAATGCACAGGGGGAGAGCCTCTTTCAAGTGAAAGTAAGTTCTGCTACGAGGGAACATGGGATGAGGGTGAAAGGGGATAGATTCGGGAGTGATATGAGGAAAAATTTCTTTACGGAAAGAGTGGTGGATCTGTGGCATAGTCTCACAGTGGAGGTGGTAGAGATGAGGACAGTAACTGAATTCAAAAAAGTATGGGACAAACACAGAGGACCTCTAAAGAAAAAAAGGGGACTGTTGTAGTTGTTGATATGGAAGGACAGACTAGATAGGCCATATGGTCTTTTTCTGTCATCATATTTCTATTTTCAATAACATCATATGGATGTGAAAGCTGGACAGTGAAAAAGATAGACAGGAAGAAAACTGATGCCTTTGGATTATGGTGCTGGCGGCGAATACTGTGTATACCATGGACTGCCCGAAGAACAAACCAGTCTGTACTAGAGGAGATCAAACCTAAGCTTTCTTTAGAAGCTCAAAAGAGACACAGCTTCCTCTTAGAAATACATTTTCTTAAAGATTTATTATACTAGTTATTTTTAGAACAGCCATTAGTTTTAGCGGTTTACTGACAAGTTTGATGTGAATGGATTCTGCCATGCCATCCCCCCCTTTAGGTCCCGCTTCATGTTAAGTTTTAAAGGTTTGCGTACGCGTCGTCGGTTTTTAGTCTGACGTTTTCCGGCGCTATTGGCAACGAGCTGCTTGCTTTGAAAGGCAGAAATATTTGATAATTACATATCATAGTAAGTTGAATCTTATAAATTATATTGCTATAGTTGTGTGCACCATCTTGATACCGGCCAAGAGGCAGCTTCCTTTTAGAAATACATTTTCCTAAAGATTTATTATACTAGTTATTTTTAGAACAGCCATAGTTTCAGCAGTTCGTTGATACGTTTTTATGTGGTTAGGTTCCGTCTGTGCCACTTCTCTTTCTGTTTCCCGCTCTACGCAAAGATTTATAAGTTTGCGTTTTTTAGTTAGAAAATTTTGGGCGTAATTGACAATTAGTTGTTTGTTTTGAAAGGCAGAAACGTTTGGTAGGTACACACCATAGTAAATTGAATCTTATTAGTTTTAACGTTATTTTTAGCTAGCCAATCCTAATTCTAAATAAAGATTATCTTCATCAGGAGTACTAAGTCTCCACCTCTTCGATATACTCATATTTATGATGACATCTTATAACAGTCACTCTTAGAAGTCCTACCAGTATTTTGAGCTCGGGTCTGACCTCCTCCCTTCTTACCCTTTGGCACATGTATTCCGCACCTGCTGCCTCCACTGGTTAATTTCTAAAGGTTTTTAATTAATTTTTTTAAAGGTTTTTATTTCCTTCAGATGTTTATTTATTTATTTATTGTTTTAACGTTTACTATTTATTATTTATTATTATTATTATTATTATTGTTAGTTAAGTTAATATCTCCAATGTATACATATGCCTGTATCTGTTTTCTCCTTTTTAGTTCTGTAACCTCGATCCTGTTGAGGGCTACATGTTCATCATATCTACAATAGAGGTATTCTTGGTAAAATTATATTGCTTGCTACATCCCCTAATGGTTTTGATTCAACCTCAGTCATGTTGTTTTATTATTGGCTTTATTTTATATTATTTGATTATATTTGTTCATTTTGATAAAAAAGTATTGCTTGTTACATTTTCTAATGTTTTTTATATTTGCGTTCCACACTTTTTAGTATTCTTTTTATATAATTTTTATATCATTTATGCATAAGGTGTTTTATTTATTTATTATGCATATATGCATGTTTTATGTTTCTAATCAACAATTTGTTCTTTCCCGATTGTTATATTTTAATTTATTGATATGTTTTTAGTACCTACCCGAACAACCTCTGACGAAGGTTTTCGAAACACGGCCTGTGTTGGGTTGTCTTTAGGTCCTTGTTATTTAATAAAGTGTTTTTCCACCCATATCACGTCTTGGACTGCCATGCCAGTTCTACTTGGAACATGAAATTGTTTGGAATAGAGCTGATCCCGGGCAGTGCCCAAGACAAATAGGACACAATATGTCCCGCAATAACCCTTCCTCCCCTATCTCAGTCTCAAGCATGGCCCTGCAAACACCTACTCTCTGCATCCCCAGCCTGAAGGCTGCCACTCCTCCTGCCTCCAAGTCGGTAGTAAAAAGAGAGAGATGAAACACAAGAAAGAATAACATTAAAATAAGGTCTGGTCCGGGAAGCTGCCAAGGCTGGTGGAGTCTGAGGGTGGATTCAGTCCTGCTAGACCAGTCCAGACAAGTGGGTCGTGTTCCCCTACCAGCAGATGAGTAGACATGAAAAAAAAATGTCCATGTTTTAATGAAATCACTCTCATGTCTCTATCAGCATGAGCCATTAGGGGCAACTCAGTATTTGTCCCAAAGCATATCAAAAGGCAAGGCAAACCTCAATGACGGCAACAATGATTAATCAAAACAGCAGAGAAACTATGCACAGGAGAGACTGAACAGCAGACTGTCAGTAGGATATGAGCCCACAGGGCCAACCATGTAGAACGTAGCAGACCAAAACACAACAGACCAATCACAGTTCCAGGGGCAGTTCCTTTACTGGTCTAGCAAGACTCAAGGAAAGGACACTATCCAGTAAGTAAAATGTCACCTTCTACATCGTCCCACTAGACCAGTCCAGACAAGTGGGACGTACCAAAGCTATGCCTCCAGTGGGAGGGGGGGGGGGGAGAAGACACAGCAGCTCACAAAACCTTTGATTCAAAGGTTGTCCGCCTGAGCATGGACATCCAAGTGGTAATGCTTGACAAAAGTGGAAAGTGATGCCTACATTGCTGGCTGATAAATGTCTAAAGGGGCTACGCTCCACCAACAAAGAGACACTTGTGCTCATGTAGAAAAAGTGCACAAACCCTCCGGAACAGTTCAGTTCTGTAACAGATACACTGAGGTAATAGCCTCCTAGATCCAGCACCCCAATGTAGACATGGCCGCTGCGTCATCCTTGCATGGGCAGCAAACAGCACAAAAAGTTGATCTGACTAACAAAAGGAATTTGTAACCTCCAAGTACCAGAGAAGCACCCTCCAGACATCCACAAGGCAAAGATCCTTATCTTTCCCTCGACACTGCTCCTTAGAAAAGGAGTGAACCAAAACCTCATGGGCCAATAAGTTCACCAAGCCCAAATACAAATAAGAACACCTATAAGTGAACTCCAAATTAGGTCAAGTCCCTCATAAATATTTTTTGTCGGACCTATAATCCCCACACCGAAGCTCTTGGCCCTGGATTGGAGGCACAGTGGACATGTGACATTTTACTTACGTCAGCTGTAGGCATTTAAAAGGGTGTTCGCTCAGTTTTGTTTTATGGCATTTTTTGTTGGGTGATGACAAGCTAACCTGAAGAAGGGTGTTGAAAAATGAAAACCTGAAACACAGGATTGTGTCGTGTGTGTGTGGATCACCTGTTCCAGCATTTTTCGCCAAAAATTGCAGTTAAGTACAAAGTGTTCTGACCGGATGAAATTTCTGTCAGTTGTGAGTTCTTACTGCTTTTTGATTAAAAAGGACACTTCTCCCCTTTACCGTGATTTTCATGGATGGTAGCTTCGGTGTGGGGATTATAGGTCTGACAAAAAAATATTTATGAGGGACTTGACCTAATTTGGAGTTCACTTATAGGTGTTCTTCCTTAGAAAAGGAGAGCAGACAAACAACCTGGTTCACATGAAAGGGAGCTATCACCTTGGGTAAAAGGAAGGCACAGGTCGAATGGAAACAGTCTCCTATGAAAAAGCCAGATATGGATCCCGGCAAGACAGAATCTGCAGCTTGGAAATCTGCCTTGCCAAACAAATTGCAACCAAGAAAACAGTCTTGAGAGTCAAGTTCTTCAGAGTAGCATGCTCAAAGGGCTCCGACATCAAGGGCCTGAGAACTAGACAGAGATCCCAGGGACAACTGACCAGATGGGAGAATGCAGACGCAGACTCCAAACCCCTTAAAGAAAACACGAAACATCCGGATGCAAGGCTAAAGACTTTCCAGCTACCAGACCTCTGAAACAGGACAAAGCTGCCACCTGGACTTTCAGGGAGCTAAGAGAGAAGCCATTTTCCAGACCATCCTGCAGAAAGGCCAAAAGAGCCGGCACCTTGGCCGCCTTAGGAACAAGGTGTTGTATGCTGCACCAACGCTCAAAGTAGTACCAGACTTGCATGTACTGTATGTCAGGCTTGAAGAACCCCTCCAGACTTTGAGCAGAGCAGAAACCACCATAGAAGAGTAGCCCTTCTGGTCCCTGAATCATGCTCTCCTCAGCTAATCTGGCATCATGATCTCTGTGCAGTCTTCATTCTTTGGGGAAGAGCAGGGAAACAGAGGTGGAGGGAGGGGGCATTGAGGTTGTGTGAAACAGCTTAAAATCATTCCAGTTTTCTGGCTGCTCAACAGGCCTTTAACAGGATAAGGGCATGGAGCTCCACCTATGGATACTAAAAAGGCTGCAGTCTAGTGGATTCTCCCACGCCGCATTCAAGTGAGAGAGTCACCCGCAGATGGTCGTTTACAAGCAAATTCAATCTTTTTCCTCTCAATCACATCTTCATTTGTTCAGATTTTACCAGAGCTGGAAAAAAAAAATACCGAGTTGCACCTAGTAGCTCAGGCTGATAGAGGCATGGGAGCGATGTCATTGAAACCTGGGCATTTCATTGGTTCTCTGTCTCAACCCATCTGCTGGTAGGGGAGCATAGCCCACTTGTCCGGACTGGTCTAGCAGGAAGATATGGAATGATGTGATACCAGGGATGGAGCCGGAGCAGTATGGTGGGGTATGCCAAAAGTGTAGAGACCGGGATAGCTGCCATAATAAATTCCCTCTCATCTACTCATCCACCCGCTTCACGGGATGGCCCTGGTTTGGTCCCTGGCTAAACATAGAGGCTTAATCCTCCAGTGAAACAAAATATCTTAAGGTGCTGTACCCCTTTAAGGCACATTGAGAAGCTGACATATCAACCTGTAGAAGCTGCTGCAGAAACTTGGGACTTGATATTCAATTGGGACGGCTATTCAATGCCAGGGTCATATGCGACCCCAACATTGAATATCCAGGGTCATTGCACAGTCTCCGACGCCGCAGAAGCTAATTGGGTTGCGGCGATATTGCACTGCGACCGGGTTAGCTCCTGCGGGTAAAACTAGGCCAACTTTTGCAGTCGCTAATCAGGTAGTGGTGCAATATCACCACTACCTGGTTAGCAACTATCTCTGCCTACGACATGCCTTGATGCTAAGCGGTTAGCAGTAGGGCGTATAGCAGCATTACTTGGGGATATTCAGCGGCACTAACCGTGTTAGTGCTGTTGAATGTCCCGTTCAGAGGCATTTACACAGTTTACAGATCTGTAAACTGGTAAATGCTTTTTGAAAGAAAGCTTGATTGTACCAGGCTGGATACACAGTCAGGCCCTGTGTATAACATTATATTATTATAAGCCCTAAGAAAGAGTTAATATCATTTGTAGCTCCTTAATACCATCCTTGAAAGACTCTGTAGAAGTAACTGGGTGAAAGGTTTCAGATAACATAAACATTAGTCTTGTTATTAGAAAGATAAGTAAAAGGCAAGTTGTTTACCCAGCCTCTCAGTCTCTGGTCAGAGATATCAAACTGTCAGTGTTAGAATTAATTAGAATTAAGGCCTACATAGTCATGTCTGAGAATATATGTATGTCTTTTCATGATTGTCTATGACGTGCATGCCTATAGAAAAGTAATACGTGACACTAGACGTAGAATAGAATATGTATATTATGAATATACGTGATGCGAGACGTAGAATAATAAAGTGAAATTATGCTGTGTAATGGAATATTTACCTATAAATAAAATGGCCAAAAGCTAAGATAGCAGAGTAAACATAGGCAGAGGCCTAGCTTGCTCTCCCAAAGCTTTGGTTGATCTTTATAATACAAGTGTGTTTTGTATTATTTACAGATTTGTGTATTATTCAAAGAATTGTGATCAATTAACCTTCTCCTTGCTTTGTGTGTGGATTTCTGTTACCCAAGAGCCCTGCCTGTTGTAGGTGAGGGGGGAGGTGCAGAGTACACTTTCAGTTGGTGCCGTGCCGGATAGATCTCTGCATTCAAGGCAAGGGCAGAAGGTGCCTGAAGATTTGTGAGTATTATGAAAATTACCAGTGATGGGTAATCTGTTAAGGCAAGGGCAGAAGGTGCCTGAAAGATTTGTGAGTATTATGAAAATTACCAGTGATGGGTAATCTGTTAAGTAGACAGGCTCCGTCTCAGATGCGTAAGTGGCATGACAGAGCTAGGGCTTTAGTGTTTAAGAAAGGTAGCCCTTCTTATTGTATGCTTCTATTGTATGTATGAGAAGCATGGTGATGTAGCCATCGATTCCGTAGCACATAGGGATTCAGTGACAAAAGGTAATGTGAAATTGCAGTTTCCTTGGGAGGGAACTTTCTCTGTAGATAAGGTCCATTGCCTGAGATATGAGTTAGCGGTTAAAGGTAAACCGTGCAATTGTGCTTACATGGTGGGAACGGATGGTACATGATGCAAAACATTGGAATGTTTATGTTTTGAAACAAAAGATGTTTGTGTTAAGAAATGTAATTAATGACCAGCTGAGTGAGTGAGGATCACTCGTGTAGCAGAACTAAGAGAAAAGGAAAATACTTAAAGAGCAACAGCAGTTAGGGGGAGTAGAATTGTGTATTTTGGATATTTGGAATGTCTCCCAGCTCAAGGAATTGAGAGCACGTTTGAATCAAGAAACGGAAAGTGTTGTACTTGTAATAAGAATCTTAAAAGTAGTAATAGGTCATAGTGTTTCTGTTGCGAAAGAATTAAGTGTTTCTGATGAACTTATTGATAAAAATGAGAGAGATTTGGACAGATATTATGAAACTTACAAAGAGGAGTGTGATCAATTATATTCTGTTAAACTGCAGCAGCTGTGGGAAATGATCTTGTGTCTATTTAAAGAAGTGTTTGATTTGGCTAAAACCTTTCCTAACTACGGGGATAACCCTGGCAAATTTGTGTCTTTATGGTCTCAAATAATTAACAGTTCTAATCTACTTGGGCAGCTCTAGATAATTTGCTCAGAACTGTGTTTTTATAATTCAGCTGATTTTCATAGGGTCACTCATCCAGTTCGTGGCAGACCCTGTGATAGATTTCCAAGAGAAGACTAAAAGAGATAATTTTGTTTTTGTATAGAGAAAAATTGTTAGAATCCCTTAAAGTAGTATGCAAACCTGTAAAGGATTGGTCGAGATTAACATCTCTAAGGCAGGATAGGGGTGAAAAGGTTACAGATTTTCACACTAGGTGTATGCTAGCTTTTAAAGACTATTCTGGTGAGGCAGAAGACACACCTTCAGGATTCACTAATATTTTTGTAAATGGTTTGATCCCGAGAATAAAAGAAATTTTAGAAACTTCAATAATAGATTGGCCAGCTAGAACAGCTGATGCAATTCTGGAAGGAGCTCGATACAGTGACTTGAAATTTATCAAGGAACAGCAAGAAGAGCGAACTAAAATAGATGTGAAAAGACTAAATTGCTCAATTTACAGATTGTTTATGCAGCCACCCATGGGTAGGGGGGAGAGGTCAAAACAGAGGAGGTCATGGGAATCCTCAGCGAGGGCGTGGACAGTCTAGAGAAATGCGTACTTGTTATACTTGTGGTGAGATTGGGTATTTGCAGCGAGACTGTCCCCAGAGTCGGAATCTTGATGGCCAGAGAGCTGATTTCCCTCCTCCCCCTCCGGTAACAGCTGAATTCACTCCCGTATATCAGTGCTTCTCTAACCCAGAAGATTGGGGAGATGATACATGGGATGCATGACTATTGTTAAGTTTGAATGTAACTCCTCAGGGTGAGTTGGAAGCTAAGCTGGGAGGATCCACTTTGAAGTTTGTTATTTTTTTTGTGTAATAAATTTTATTGAACAGTATCCAGAGATAAACATACACACTCCTCAAATCACATTTGAAATACACATATCATATCCTAGCCACATACAGCGCAGCCAGTAAACAATCAAATGCATATAAACAAATACAATCAAATGCATATAAATATAAAATGAGAGGAGAGATAAAGAGTGACAGCATTCTTCATGCTCGTAACAGAATAAACCTGCCAAGTATACAGGGCAGGAGAAAGAAAACCACCCCAAAAACAAAACCTCACAACAATGCAGCAATCAAGTGTTAACAGTTTGATACCAAGATGACGCCAGATTGAAACCTTGCCTGGCCCTGACGCTAACCAACTATAATAACGTTAAGTACAGCCCCAAGGCAGGCACCAAACACCACCTAGCACAGAAGATGTTTGAGTACCAGACTCAGATAAGGACCCCCCCCCCTCCTATCCCAGCTAGCTATGCCTCAAATATCTGTGACACAAACCTTCAGGGATACTGAAGCTCAACGAACACTGCTCAAAATTTTCCCCCTCCCCCCCCACCCAACCCCCCTCCCCCCCAGCCCCACCCATCCACCCCCCCTCCCACCCGATCTGATCCCACACAGCCTAAATGGAGACTAGTTAATACTGACAAGGAAAAGAAGAAAAAGATGAAAAAGAGAGGAAGAAGCAAGGGGCTCAGCCCTCAGATAACATTGGGAATAGAGTATAAAAAAAGAAGAAGAAGGAGGAAACCCAAAGCCCCCCCACAAGCAAATGGCCAGTATGGCAGTCTTAGATATCAATTACCGGAATCGCCTTTCAACACCAAAGCCCAGATATCTTCCCCCTGAAAAGAGACACCGTGAGTAACAGCCGTGATTTTCTCTAGCCGGAAAATGTCCCAACACTTAACTTGCCACTCTACGATCGACGGTGCCGTGCTACGCTTCCAGAATCGTGCTATGATCGACCTGGCCGCTAGCAGGAGTGACTGAGCCACCCTCCGAATCGTAGCATCACCAATAGCAACAGGTAAAACCCCCAACAGACAAATCACCATGTCACAGGGAAAGGTTATCTGTAGACCACTAGTGATACACTCCCATACCTTCTTCCAAAACTGGCGAATATGAGGACAATGCCACCATATGTGATCAAAGTCCCCCCGACGTCCACACTGTCGCCAACATAGTGAGTCATCTGCACGATTCCAGCGAAAAAGCAATTGCGGAGTTATATATAACCGATAGAGAATTCGCAATTGAGTGTTTATTAAACCCAATGAAATAGAACAAGTATGTGAGTACTGGTAAGTCTCCAACCAAAAAGCCTGATCCCTCCCCTGCAAGGTCTTTTCCCATCTCTTCTGCGGAAGCTTCAAACTGGAGAGCACAGGAAGATCTTCTACCAGACTACGGTGCAGCCTTGCAATGAAGGCTGGAAGTCGTCTGGATTCAAAGAGCTCGAATTCCCACCGTCTAAGACATCTGACCCCATCCGACTTTAATAACAGGGCGTCCAGACAATGACGAAACTGAAGAAACTGAAACAGGGAAAGATGGAAACCTATGCGCTCCTCCAGTCGACTCTTAGGTAAAGGATGGGAGTCTTCATACAAGGAGGAAAATCTGGTTAATAGAGTCTCCGAAACCAGTCCTCTTTTCATGTCTCTGACAAACCCCATGGCTCCTAAAATCAAAAAAGGTGAATGAGCCGCTTGTATTCCGAACTGGCAGCAAATTCTCTTCCAAGCCTCCCAACAAGGACCAATAAAGGGGTGTGCCCATATCACAGCCACCTCCCGAACTTCATCAAGGAAAGGCACAACTTCCAATGGAATAGGTTTCAACCATTCCCTTTCCAAATGGACCCAATCTGTCTGCGCACTAATTCTCCAAAGCAACAAGGATCGCAAACAAATGCAAGAATAATACATCTCTGGATCAGGAAATCCTAACCCCCCCGACCATTTAGGAAGTGTAAGAATCTGCCAACTAATTAAGGGATGCCCACCCTTCCACAGAAAACTTGACACCGCTCGTCTTAAATTGTGAAAGAAAGTTCGAGGAAGAGAAACTGGAAGTTGCATAAAAAGAAAAAGTAGCCTGGGCAGTACCAGCATCTTATATGTATTGATCCTTCCTAACCAGGAGACCGTACACAGACCCCACCGATCCATATCACGCGTAGTGGCCTTAAGAAGAGGAAGGTAATTCAGCTTATATAGCTGTGATATATCGCTGTGTATTATAACACCTAGATAGCGGAAATGATCCACCACCGGAAATCCTCCCCCAAGCAACATAGCTCTGTTCGAGGATCGAGATATGCAGCTGAGTAGAGTCGACTTTTGCATATTCACCGTAAACCCAGATAGAAATGAAAAATGGTCTAAGATGGATACCACTATTGGAAGGGATTTGGAAGGATTACTAAGATAGATTAAGGTATCATCCGCATATAACGAAATAGCGTGCCAGTCAGAGCCAAGATAGATACCAAATTCCTCAGCCCGCAGACGGATATGCACCGCTAACGGTTCCATCGCAAGGGCAAATAACAGAGGGGAGAGCGGGCAGCCCTGTCTAGTGCCCCTGCCCAACAGAAAAAGTGCAGACTGAAAACCTATTATGGAAACTGACGCTTGGGGACTAGC
Organism: Ichthyophis bannanicus; assembly: GCA_033557465.1. Taxonomy (NCBI): domain Eukaryota; kingdom Metazoa; phylum Chordata; class Amphibia; order Gymnophiona; family Ichthyophiidae; genus Ichthyophis; species Ichthyophis bannanicus. Next base: position 40,177,631 of record CM066043.1, read on the forward strand.
ATATAAAGCAGACATCCACTTGCAAAAGGAATCTCCAAAGCCAAACTCTCGGAGAACCTGTAAAAGGTAGGCCCATTTTAGCTTATCGAATGCTTTCTCAGCATCAAGTGAGAGGATACCATACGAACCAACCTTAGATCTCAGACCCTGCAACACATTCACTAGCCTGCGCACATTTTCAAAACCATATCGACTTTTAATAAACCCCGTCTGATTGGGGTGTACTAAATCCGGGACGAAAGTAGCCAACCGATTAGCTAAGACCGTGGTAAAGATTTTATAATCCAAGTTCAACAAAGAAATCGGGCGATAGCTAGAACATTGTAAAGGATCTTTACCTACTTTGGGAATTACTACAATAGATGCCTGAAAAAAAGGATACCGGAAGCGTCCCCTTGGAGAGAATCTCATTAAAGACCGTTAACAGAGTCGGTGTTAATAGATCCGGAAACAACTTATATAATTCAGCTGGCAATAAATCAGGCCCAGCCGCCTTTGCAGACTTAAGGTTCCTCATAACCTGTAGGATTTCCTGAAGATTAAAGGGACGATCCAAGCACTCCCTACCCTCAAATGAAAGCTGGGGGAGAGCTGCCTCCCGTAACCATTCACTGATATCATGGGCTACTGCCGAGGACTCACTCGTGTATAACTGCTCATAAAATTTTTCAAAGGTTGTCGCTATATCTTTGGAACTGCGTAAAACCTGACCCTGTGGTGAGTGGATCGCCACTATTCTATGACGTTGCCGTTGTCGATTCAATTGCCACAGTAACACCTTCCCGGCCTTATTACCCTGTTCGTAAAACTTCTGCCTAGTCCGCAGGAGAAGCGAAGCAATGCGGTCCGATTCTAGCGCCTCCAACTCTCCCCTACGAGCCGTCAACTCCCTCCACACCTTCGCCTCCCCTTTACATCTATGAATTTTCTCTAAATCAGCAATCTCGCACCGCAGAGCACTCTGCCTAGCCTCCGTTTTCTTCTTGAATGCACTGGATAAAGAAATAAGCTGCCCTCGTAAAACAGCCTTCCCTGACTCCCACAAAAATGCTCTAGATATCTCCGAGGAATCGTTGAATGCCAAAAACTCCTTCCAGCCCCTTCGAACTGCAGAAGCAAACTCCGTATTATACAACCACCCACGGGGAAGAGACCAACAAAACGGTGGAGTTTCCATGTTTCCTAGTGTAAGACTGATAGTTATAATCGCATGATCGGAAGGACCCATTGTTCCAATGGATGCTTGCGTCACCCAATCAATCACCGAACCGGACACCAACCACATATCAATATGAGAGTGCGAATTGTGTACCCTGGAATAAAAAGTGTAGTCTCTTTCCGTAGAATGAAGGCCTCTCCAAGCATCCCAGAGATCAAAGCTGGAAATCCAGTCCTCCAACCCAATCACCGGAGGATTCCTAGTTATGCCGGACTCAGAACGATCTAATTCAGAACGCACACAATTAAAATCCCCCCCAACCAACAGGTCTCCCTGACGAAATCTCTGAAGCACCTCCTTCAGTTCCAACAAAGAGCTCCCCACCGACGCAGGGGGAAGGTAAACATTTACTAACGTCAAAGTAATCCCATTAATAGACCCCACCACTAATAGGAAACGACCCTCTGGATCCATAAATTGATCTATAAGCTGAAAGGGACAGTTAGGAAACAGAAGAATAGCAACCCCTCTCTTTCTGGAGGAAACGTTTGCCAAAATTATCGGAGGAAATTTACTTCTAGCAGAATTGAAATGATCTTGTAGGGAAAAATGGGTTTCCTGAAGAAAAACTATCTCCGCTTTCTCCCGACACAACTGAACTAGAACCCTCCTACGCTTGCATGGGTTGTTTAAACCATGCACATTCCAGGAAAGTGCCCTAACCATGCCCAAGCGATACGAAAAACGAAATGCCAACATACCCTATCCCGGGGTGATCAACCTCTGTGACCCACCAGCCTCCCTTCCCCATTCCCAATAAGAACCGCTGAGCCAGAAAACTATCCCCATGATTCCAAGTGAGCTGTTGACTGCCGAGACCAGATACCCTCCCTAACCCCCCCACCCATGTAACCCCTCCCCTCCCCACTCCCCTCACATTCCTAAGTAAACAGGAAGTGACCCAGATACACAAGCAAGCTCTAAAGTGCGATACTGTGTCCTTGGAGAAGACGCAATGCACATGTATACAGACAAACCCCCTCTCTCCCCCCCCCACCCTCTAATCTAAATAGATACATGCCTAGGAAAAGCTTCTCTATTATGCACCATTCTAAACCAAGGTAGCCCCTCCTGCTAACCTCCTCTCCCTACCCTACCTCCCCTAAAACTCCCTCTGCCTTCTCCCAAAACCCCCAAAAAAAGGTCCCGACCCACAGTGCTATCAAGAAAGACACAAAACTCTTAATCAGTATTGGTGGATTGAATACTAACCCAATCCTGAAAGACTCAAGCAACCATCCCAGCAAATCCTACCAATGCAAACAGACAAATGATACTCAAGAAGGTGATGTAGTGTCCATCTCAGTCGGACGAGTGGATTCTGAATCAGAGCTGGACGGTTTACGGGAGCTGGGAACTTTGCGTCTCTTCGGTAAAGATGTCTCCCATTCCCCATTCTTACTTCTCAGGCGCAAATTCCATTCTCCGTGTTGCATCAGGTCCAAGAACTCCAACGCAGTGGGAAAATCTGAAATTTTTTGTGCCCCGTTGTTCCACTCAAACAGAGCAAAGGGGAACCCCCACCGATATGGAATTGCAGCTTTCTGAAGCACTTGAGTTAAGGGTTTAAAACTTCTTCGCCTCTCCAGAGTATATTGAGAGAGATCTTGATATATCTGAATTTCCTGGCCTCTAAAAACAACCGCACGTTTACCCTTGAGACTTCTCATTAAGGCGACTTTATCTTCAAAGAAGCTAAAACAAGCTATTATTGCCCTTGGATGAGTGCCAGCAGATCTCCGCGATCCATAACTTCGATGTGCCCTTTCTAGACGTACTGGATTAGAAGCATGTGGCACACACATGGCAAAAAGCTCCTGTATTACAGCCATGGTATTTTCTCGCTCTGCCTCCTGTTCAGGAAGCCCAAACACTCGAATATTATTATGTCTTTGGCGGTTTTCCAATTCATCTTGTCTCTCTTTAAGATCTTTTGTGAGAAGATCTAGTTTATTAATTTTGGACTGAAAAGCCACCGTCGAATCCATTTGTTCCCCTATATTAAGCTCAGCTTGTGTGACACGGTCATCCAGTGATTTGAGATCCATCCTTATATCACTCACCGCCTTGGTGAAATCTTGTCGGAAAAGCTTGAGCTCCTTTAAAATTTCCAGAAAATCGGCTTTCGTGACTGGAGATTATGGTCCAGAGACATTGACTTTTGAAGCGACAATTCCTTCTGTTGTTGCCGAGAGGTTCGGGGTCGGAGACTCAGCAGATCTTGCAAATTTAGAGAGAGAAGAAGCATATGATTTTGGATTGGCCATCCTGAAAGACTTTCGTTCTGCTCCACCAGATCGGCTTTGCTACGTGCACTATGGAAATCAGATAGAACTTCCAATAGTAGTGACCACCAGTGATTTCAGCGTGACCAGGAAATTCTTTATCAACACGCTGTGCCCTAAACACTATGCAGTGAGGGGCCCCAAGAACTGAGAGTTGGCAGCCAATCGTAACTCCTCCACTGTATTATTGCACTGAGATGCTATGTAAACTAGATTGTACTCTCCGGCAATCAGAACTCTGAGAGACCGAAACCGTCTCAACGGTGCTGACTGCCTCTTGTAGGATAGCTATACAACGCTGCGAATCTGAAGCTCCAGAAGTGCAAAATAGCCTTAATGGTAGGGCAGGAGCAATACACTCATCAAAGCTGGCTTCCCGTAGAAGGTCGAAAGCTTGGCAATAGATCTGTATTCAGTTACAACAAGTATTGAAGAATGAGGTTCTTTCCAGGTTAGGACATCGAATAGCACCAACACACTCCCATCTGTCACATCAGAAGCCACCAATGTGAAGCACTTAAGAACTAGGAACTCATCACATATCTCAAGGGCAAGTGCAGGGATCTAAAGGCTCAGAAAATATATAGCATGCAATTCAGGCACTAACCACACGGAGGAGCTCCAGGATCAGAAATGTGCCTTTGCTGTCAGTCACGGCACTGAAAAGCCGATTGAAGTCAGGCTGAGACACTGCAGCGGAGGTAGCCAATCCAGGAAGAAAGAAGACGCTGTGTTTTAAACCCCAACGGGACCCTTCAGCACTGCTTGAAACCGGAATGACAGCAAAAGCCACTACACATCCGCAGCACTAATCCGATGCCTGCCAGTCCCCTTTAAATTCTTCTTTAGTCGGCCATCTTGTGGAGTGACTCACACCTTCCCCAGACGCATATCAGTACTCGACAGCCATCTCAGGGGAACTCCTGTTTGCGTTCCAAACCCTTCACTCAGAAGGGCTGCACTGATGACATCCACACCACTTTGCGTTCCACAAGAACCTCTCCACGATGTTCCCGCCAGCAAAGAAGCCCCCTCCTGCGTTCCACTGGGAAGTTAGCAATGGCGGCGATTATATGAGGTAAAATTTCAAAATTTCAAATCATCTCTCAGACAGGCAGCGGATGAGTTAAAAAGTCTCGACATAGAAACAGAGGCAGGAATTGCAAACATTCACTCATTTATCTTCTGATCCTCTCTGACCGGCATCTTAGAACCCATTTCAGGGACAAATATACCCTTCAGCGCTTTACTCACAGGGGGTCATGGGCAGCCACAACAATTATCCGGCTCCATAAACACGGAGGGTTAATCCATCGGCGGACAGACCGGTGTCTCCAAGTAGGGCAGGATCAAGGGTCACAGGAGAGAACGCGGCAGGAAGATCACCTCTGCTGACTAGTGCAGCGATCCCCACATCGCCCCCTCAGATCGCTGAGAAAAATGAAAAGCTGATTTAACGCCATCAGAATGGCGGAGGAGCGATCAGATCACATCAGCCACTACAGCTAACCCCGCGTTTCAATTAGCAGCCCTTTGAAGACGCATAATAAAAAAATTTTCAGAGGTAAATTAATAGAGGGGAGAAAGAAGGCTACGGAGCTTACAGGATCGTGGCCATCTTGAATGGGCTCACGAGCGCCCCCCCCTGAAGTTTGTTATTGATACTGGAGCTACAACATCAGCACTGCGTTTACAGGATTTGCCTGCCAGTTATCACACTCACCTAGCACAAGCTCCGGTAGTACATTGTGAAGGCATTGAGGGTAAGATAATACCTCATCGTAAACTTGAATTTTTACCTTTGCAGATTGGAGAGAGACTGTATATCCTACTACTTTTCTTGTAGGAGACACTTTACTAGTGAATCTTTTAGGTCAGGATTTTGATTATGCTTTTATGTCAGCTTCACATCATGCTACTCTATCCTGGCTGAGTGGGAAGTTATATTTCCAGCTGTATTCTCTCTCTGAAGTGCCGTCTCCTGCAGATGCCAGTACCATTCATCCTGCTCTTGGAGAACTTCCTTCTACTTTGTGGGCAGTGCCGGGATCTAATATCGGATGCCTTTCTATCCCGCCTGTGAAAATCACCGTGAAACCTGGAGTTCAGCTTCCTAGACTCAAGCAGTATCCACTACCAGCAGCTGCCATTGAAGGAATTCGTCCTGTGACTGAAGATCTCCAGAAACAAGGTGTAATTTATTCTACAACTTCATCATGTAAGACTCCAATTCTTCCTGTACTAAAGGCTGACGGTAAGACTTATAGAGTTGTACAAGACCTGCGAGCAGTAAATAATGTGATTTTGCCAATTTTTCCACATGATATCTGGACACAGATACCTTCAGGGACTACCTGGTTTTCTGTTGTAGATTTAAGTTCTGTTTATTTTTCAGTGAGAGTTAGCAAAGAAAGCCAATTTTTGTTTGCTTTCCATTTTGACAATAAGCAGTATACTTTGTGTCAAGGGTACACCGATAGTCCTGCATATGTTTCACAGGCCCTAAGAACTGCATTATTTGATGTAAGACTCGACCATTCCTCTTTAGTTCAATATGTGGATGATTTGCTTTTATGTTCACCATGTTATGAGTTTGTTTGTCAGATTCTTTGTCTCTATTAGCTCATATTACTAATTTAGGTTTGAAGGTTAATCTGTCCAAACTGCAATTTGTATCTCAAATTGTTACTTTCCTGGGCGTTGTCCTAACAACATCTGGTCGTGCAATTACCTCTGCTAGATTGAAACCTATTCTGTCATTGTGTTTTTCCAGAGACACCTGTGTTATTGCGTAGATTCCTGGATCTATTAATCTTCTGTAAACAATAGCTAGCGAATTTCTCAGATCTTACTGCTCCGCTTTATGCTCTCATTTTGGAAAGAAGGATCTGAAGGCCTCATTGTACCCACATTATCACAGTGGGAGGTTTGTTTTAAATGTAAAAATTGCACTGGGAAATGCACCATGTTATTGTATATGATTATTCTTTACCATTCAAATTGTATGTGGCTATTTCTGATTCCTCTGCTACCTGTGTGCTTTTACAAGCTTTCCCAACTGGTTGCAAGCCGGTAGGCTATTTCTCAAAGTGATTTGATGCAGTGACTTTGAGACTCCCACTATGTCTACGTAGTTTGGTAGCAGTGGCTTTTGCAATTGAAACTTACTGATTTTCTGGTTCTACAGCGCACTTTTGTTCCATCTAACCAAGACTCAGCCTTTGTCCTCCACACGTTTTATTGACTTTGGAATTAGTCATTTCTCCGCTTCATGTTTCAGTATGTACTACATCAATATGCAACCCTTCAACACCTGTGGAGGAGGATGGGTCTCATGATTGTTTCCAAACTATTTTGACGTTTTCTCGAGCTAGATCTGAACTTTCCCCTGTACCTTTACCAGACCCGGATTATACCTTTGTTTGTGGATGGTTCTGCTTTCAGAGATGACAAGGGCAAACTTCATGTGGGCTATGCAGTCACAACAGTTCATGATGTAGTGGAATCAGCTTCTTTGCCATTTGCCAGTGCACAGCTAGCAGAAGTGTTTGCAAAGGGCAACCATTTTGCAGACCAAGAAGCACGGCGAGCTGTTCAAGCATCGGTGTCACTGACGTTGCTGTATTTAACACCGTCTAATATGACTTTGTTTTCCCTTTCATTTCTCTTGCAGTAATATCAAGATACTTCTTTACTGGAAAAAGGACAGTCTATTGTTTCCACTTGCCCTGTTCCTGCATCATAAGCTTTACCACTGTGGCTATGAATTATGTCTTTTTGGTTCTCCGGTATCACCTGAACTTCTGTTATTTTTTTTCTTTGGCACAGCTTGTCTGTACTGTCTCCAGTCTGGCACTGTAGGGTCAGCTTAGGGTCAGTTATTACGATTTCTGCCTTCCGAACTCTTTTTGATTTTGTAGCCTGTTTTGCAGATCTGCCCTGTGCCAGAGGAGGGAAGTGGTAATTGTTTGGTGGTCACTTGTCTTTTCTCTGAATGGATAGCGGCTTATCCCACTACCAGTATGACTGCTGGGGTTGCCATCAGATTACTGCTCACTCGGTTTATTCCTGTTTGGGGTATACCTTTTGTTCTTTCTTCTTGTCTGGGTCCAGCCTTTGTTGCGAGTGTCTGGGAGGGTATTGAAAATTTGGTTTGGTATTAAGAGACAACTGCACACTCCTTATCATCGGCAAAGCTCTGGCCAAGTGGAACGGATGACTAGGACACTCAAAGGTCACTTACGCACTCTGACACAGGATTGAGCTTCAGATTGGACAGAAGCCCTTCCTTTTACCCTTATGGCAGTGTGTAATTCCCCCAGCCTGACACTATATGAAATAGTTACTGGACGTCCAGCTACTTCTCCACATGACTTGGCAGTTATCCCAGATCCCCAATTGTTGCGCAGCGATATTTTGACTTATTGCTCACAGTTGCACTCAGTCCTGTTTCCCCTTTATTGCAAGTGAATCCTCAACGAGATGACAGAATAATCATATCCAGAATCATCAGAATCATTATATCCAGAAGTGAAGTCACCAGATTGGATCCTGATTAAGAATTTGCATCCAAAGACACTTCTGGCTCCCAAGTTTCTAGGTCCATTTCGTGTGCTCCTGGTGGGATACTCGGCTTGTAAAGTGGAAGGACATTCTCGTTGGATACACCTTACACAGTGTAAAAAGGCTCCTTCACAGACTCCAGACGGCAGCTCCTTTCATCAGTGAATCAAGAAAATACAACGCAGAGACTTACTGAACATTACATTGATATTACAGAAAAGATAATCAGGATTTACATGCTTTTTGAATGAACTAATTATGCAAAAAACTTTTTCCAGCATTTATACTACTGATTAGGTGGATAAAGGTGGTTTGATTTAGTATTTTACTAATATATAAGCAATGACCTTTGGGTACTTGACCTCTACTTCATGACGTAATTGAGAATTAAGGGGCAATTATAGTTATAGAAGATATCTTCATCTTAGTATGCAGAATAGGTGGCTTTTCATTTTATTTTTAGACCATTTAGTCTTGGAGCATTATAGTTATAGATATTTCAAGGTTTGTTGAGAATGTTTCCTTATCAGGTCCTAGTTGTGCTCTGGCATATTATTGTTAATGAAGCAGTACTGCATTTAGAATCTTGGGAAAGTTATGGGGAATATCCAAATATTTTTGAGTCACATTTACACTCAGTTACAAAACATTTTAATCTGTCACGTTGTGCAGTTTGCCTGCCATCTGTGACGGCCACTCAACATGGGGTTTTAACCACAAGTTAGGCCCAAAGCCTTTGAAGAGTTCCGTGCTACAGCTTTTAATCTAACTACTGTACAATGGTCTCATACAAACACAGAACCTAGAGTAGTTAGTTCTATGCCTTTACAGTCCCCTCCAATATGTTTTATGGCTCAAGGTACAGGGAAAAAGGTATGGGACACCCCATGGAATGTTTGTAGAATAATAATGCTACATAATTCTTCCGTCTGGTATAAGAAATCCCACGTACAGAAACCTTATATTTCCGTAGTACAATTAATGCAAGTTCAAGGGAATCAGGTGCATGATTATGACTTGTTACAGTATAATAGTTCTGGCTACCTTTTGAATGACTCAGTCCGAGACATACCTAACTGGAGTTGTCCCTTATTAGGATATTACCATCCCTGGGAACGTAATCTATCTGTAGGAATTAAGGAAATGAACATTACTCATAATTGTACACAGAATCTAGTCTGTCCTCGCAACTTGACAATTTGGGAAAATGGATTAGTAGCTTTAGAGGGAGACTATTTTGTGTGTGGTAATCTTGCATATACAGAACTTCCCAGAGGATGGTCAGGTACTTGCTATGTTGCTCAGTTAGATACCCCGTGGCGGTTTTTACCTTACCAAAATGTTACTTTATTATCAACCTTGAATAAATCCTTAAGAAGAAAAAGGGATGTTTCCCCTCAGGATGAAGCCATAATAGCAGCACAACAGTTTAACTAAATCTCAGATAGATGCATTTACAGGTACTGTTTGGCTCTCAACTTAGCCATAGCACCCACTAGAGAATATGGTACCCAGATTATGCGATTACAGGCAGTTGTTGAACTTACAGCCCTGGATCTCACAGAGGCTATTAGCGTGTTACAAGGTGCAGTAGACAAGGTGTCCACTTATGCAGCTCAGAATCGCATGGCTTTAGACTACCTACTAGTGAAGGAAAATGGCGTATGTGGCCTAATTTTTGATTACTGTTGCAGTATGCTTGATGATGAAGGAAAAGTAGTGAAAGGCCTACTAGATAAGGTTAGGAATCGTACATTTGTATCAAGTAGTAGTTATGTAAGTTCTTTTTCTGATTTTTTTTTATTCTGTTTCTTCTTTCTGGAGTTTTATTATCTAGGCCCCTGCAAGGCATATTAGCTTCATTATTTGGCTTATTAGGGATTATCATTTTAGGAGCATTAATTCTTTGTGAAATATCTGCTTGCTGTAAGAAATCAGTGGAGACACTGACCCCTAAAATGATGTTACAGATTGACCCAGAAGCTAGCTACAATCCATTTTTAATACCGATGTCTGAGTTTCCTTATCTGTGAAATGATTCTTTACAGAATCAGAGGAAGGACTGAAAGAAAGCTTGATTGTACCAGGCTGGATACACAGTCAGGCCCTGTGTATAACATTATATTACTATAAGCCCTAAGAAAGAGTTAATATCATTTGTAGCTCCTTAATACCATCCTTGAAAGACTCTGTAGAAGTAACTGGGTGAAAGGTTTCAGATAACATAAACATTAGTCTTGTTATTAGAAAGATAAGTAAAAGGCAAGTTGTTTACCCAGCCTCTCAGTCTCTGGTCAGAGATATCAAACTGTCAGTGTTAGAATTAATTAGAATTAAGGCCTACATAGTCATGTCTGAGAATATATGTATGTCTTTTCATGATTGTCTATGACGTGCATGCCTATAGAAAAGTATGTTATGAATATACGTGACACTAGACGTAGAATAGAATATGTATATTATGAATATACGTGATGTGAGACGTAGAATAATAAAGTGAAATTATGCTGTGTAATGGAATATTTACCTATAAATAAAATGGCCAAAAGCTAAGATAGCAGAGTAAACATAGGCAGAGGCCTAGCTTGCTCTCCCAAAGCTTTGGTTGATCTTTATAATACAAGTGTGTTGTGTATTATTTACAGATTTGTGTATTATTCAAAGAATTGTGATCAATTAATCTTCTCCTTGCTTTGTGTGTGGATTTCTGTTACCCAAGAGCCCTGCCTGTTGTAGGTGAGGGGGGGTGCAGAGTACACTTTCACTTTTCAGTATCGGCCCTTGATAGTTTTCTTCCAGTGCTGGGCCATCTACACAACATACAAATGACTGTTGCAGCAACTTCCATGCAAAAAGGTTAGCAAGAAATCATTCGCTTTTTCACAAAAAAGCTTAATTAGAATCCCACAAAGCATAGCTAAGATTTTCAGCAAATTGCTCATTTGTACACATTTCTGTATGAAATTTAATTTATGCCAAAATTTGCTAAACAAGACAATCTGCATAATCACTAGTTATTTGGCAGTATTATTGAGAACAGATTTGCAAAAGCAAAATAATTGTGCAAAATTGCTGTATAGTATACACAATATTTTGTGAACAAGTTTTGGCATGAGTTAGCACACCTGAACATCAATTCACACTTTAGTACATTGGCCCTTTAGTAAGGCAAAAATTATTTAAATGACCAAGATTACTTGCCTGAACTTTAATTCTTTTCATACATTCTGGTGATAACATCTCCTGTTCACTCATGTCTGATGGTTTAATCAAATAGCAAAACAGAAGCTCCTGTTAGCAAACAAAGCAAGCATTATTCAGTGCCAGACGAACCAGTGGGCATAACATACATTATTACCTGAACTAACAAGAAGGGAAAGCAGGTGGAACATGGCTTTTGGAATTCTTTCCATGCATGTGTGAGTCAGTAAGAATATATATCTGTGTGTGTGTGTGTGGTTTTTTTGTTGTTGTTTTTTTGACTTAGAAGAGAGGGAAAGGAAGGCTCTCTTTCTGAGGGTAATTACAGGGAGCAACGAGGACTAGCTGGCGGGAACAGTTCTGGGAGGCAGTGATGCAGGGTAGTATTATAGGTAGGGTAGTTTTTGGGGGTGGGGAAGTTGTGGAGGGTAGTTTGGAAGGGTGGGGCAGTTTGTAGGATGGTGGTACAGTTGCAGACAGGTAGTTTGGGTAGGAGGGGACAGGGGTGGGGGCAACAGGAAGAGGCAATTTGAAAGGAGGAATTCCCTAACTGCTATGTTTTATTATATTTACGTTTCTATACTGCAAAAGCTAGAACTGTTTTTCCAATAGATATGCATTGGGCCATTTTTGTTTTGAAGGGGGCTTATTTCTCTGGAATCCCCCTTCCAATGTGGTCCATTTTCAAACTCTGTGTCTTTTCTACTGTTTTTCCCCATGCCAAGTTTCATCCCATTCCATTAAATTTTTGGAGTCTTATTTTGCCCCCAGACAGACAGATATTCTTGACTCCTTTTTTATAATTTTATCCAACTTTGGTTTGGTTGAAAGAATAAAAATGAATAAGTAAATAATTTTTTTCAAAATGTGTTAGAGTTATTATATTTATGCTATGAAAGATTTTGTCTACTCTTTGGGGCTTCCATCTCACTTAGAATCAGGACTGGGATCTGGCGCTATACATCCTTGTTTGTAACTACCTGGTGATTTCTCCCCAATTTTATATCCCCGCCTGATTACTTAATTCACTCAGTGAAATGACAGTCCTTAGCTGGAGGCCATGCCCTACAGCTCCTTCCAGAGCACAGCAATCACTGACTCTAAATCAGGCCACTAAGTATAGCCGTTGCTTCATGGCTATGACCTTCCCTGCCCTCCAGAGATTGTGAACACTGCCTCCGCAGCACATCCTGCGCTGATCAATCTGGAAATTAAATACGTCCCTCTACATGGCAGTGCACAGTACTGCCTGCCACCAGGCTGGCCAGAAATAGTTTATAAATCAATACACTAAGGTGAAGAGTTACATATTGTTAGTTTCCTTTCCTGTAGTCTTGCTAGACTAGTCCAGACAAGTGGTCTATTCCCTCCTGCCAGCAGATGTCTGAGACAGGAAAAAACCCCAGAATCTTCAGTGACATCACCACTGGTATTAAGCCTGCTGCAGCTAGGGGTACCCTCCAGTTTAATTAACTAACCAAGCAGAAGGAGAACCCCATCAAAACAACGCCAAAATCAAAGTGTTATTATAAATAGTGTTTAAAAAAATCAAACAGGTACAACAGAGTGATACTAACAGCCAAATCAAAAATGCACTTCAGATATATACAGTAAAGCTAGACCAGGTGAGTCGTGGACTGGTCTAGGTCTAGCAGGACTACATGAAAAATTAACAGTAAGTAAAATGTCACCTTCCAAGCATCCTGCTAGACCAGTACAGACAAGTGGAAAGTACCAAAGCTACTCCTCCACTGGGTGGGAAGACACCGCAGCTGCTAGGATCCAAGAACCAAAGCAGCCCTCTGCTTAGGCCCTAGCAACCACGTGGTAATGCCTCACAAAAACAGACAAGGAAGATCCAAGGTGGTGATTTGCACAGACCGTTGTACCTGACGTGCTTATTTCATGCCGCATCGGAGGAAACTAAGGCTTGGGAAAGTACCCCAGACTTCCCTGCCTTCTGCCTCTTTGATTTCCTCTGGTCCGCTTGATGCTTTTGTGCGTCGGGAGTCTCAGCCGCAAATCCTGGGGGTTGAGTAGCCCGGCTGAGAGTTTGCGGGAGCAAGAGTGCTCTGCGTCTCCCTCAGGCAGTGACCTCCGAAGGTGGTGTGTCTCCTGCTCGGCTGGGGCCGAACCTGAGCGTGAGTGCAGGAGTTTCCTCACGAGGTCTTTCTTGCCCTGAGATGCCGTTTGGAGTACAGTCGCTGCCGGACGAGGCGAGGAGAGCTGCTTCTTTTCCTCCACGGGACACCATGATGGCAGCAATTGCAGTGGATACTGTAAGAGAGGCTTCACCCTTTTCCTTGGATTTAAAGCGACTGGAGCAGTTTACTTTGGAGGCAATTTGGTCTGCCATTAAACAGCTTGGTGAGGCTATCATTCGTCAGGTACAACTTTTACAAGCCCAGGTGTTGCATAATGAGAAGGCCTGTTCCACAAATGCTGAGTTGACTGAAACTTTTAGAACTTCTGTGACCAATTTCTCACTGAAAACCAACCTTTTGGAAACTCAAGCGTTGATGAAAGATTTTGGAAATGTGAGGAGTCGTTTGGAATACTTGGATAACCACTCAAGATTGACTAATCTATGTTTGATTAATTTTCCAAAAGTAATTGGTATATCTGCTAAAGAGATGTTTAAAATGTATTTGTTGGAAGTGTTGGGGGTTTCTTTTGATCTTTGTCCACCATTGGCTAAGATATATTATATCCCTAGTGGTCAGAAAGTTTTGTCTAATGTTGAGCTACCTGGACCACAAACGGCTGATGTATTAAATGTAACTGCTTTGTTAGAAAATTCAGATGTGGAAATGGCTGTTCCTGCTACTTGTTTGGTTACGTTTGTTTTGGCTTCAGATAGGGAATGGTCTCTTAAAATGTTTTTTAAGAAGAGAAATGTGCCCTTTAAGGGCAGCCTGGTAGTATATTTCCTGATTTTTTCTGGAGTGGAGGAGTGGCCTAGTGGTTGGGGCAAGGTACTTCAGGCTGGAGGGTCGGGGGTTCAAATCCCACTAGAGGACAGCAACCTTGGGCCGGAAGGACGGGGGGTTTCTAGTCCCACATGTGCTCCTTGTGGTCTTGGGCAAGCCACTTAACCCTCCATAGCCCATGTTCCCTGTAAAATAGTTATCTCCAAGTTATAATGCCCTGTTCAATGTAATTTCAGTTTGTTCAATGTAAACTGCACTGATGCAGAATAGCGCGGTATATAAGAGAATGTAAGTAAATAAATAAATTTAGCAAGGGAAACCCAACGACGCAGATAAGATTTTTTACTTCTGCATCCGAGGGTTTTGCAATTGGATAGGATCTTTTTTTCTAAAGTATCCCTGCAAGTGTCTTGTGAAACTGGAGGGTATTTTCAATATTTTCTTTTTTCCATCTCAATTAATTTCTTTTTTGAATGCTCGGGGCCGGGGGTCCACTGGTTGGGGGTCCGCCAGTTGCTCTACACCGCTTTAATTGGGTATATAGGCTGAGATTTGTCTCTGCATATTTCTTGTAAGAGTATCTATTTTGTTTAGTATTTTCCTGTTTATTTTTGGATCCTGTATTGTGGGCTAGAGCGGGGTTAGCTAGTTGATGTTTCCTCTGATTTGTATCCCTTTATTCTTAATTCATTGGTTTCCCCGATTTCCGTGCAAGTGATTGTATCCTTGTATTAAAAATGTATATTCTATAAATATATATTGGCCTAGTGGTTGGGGCAAGGTACTTCAGGCCGGAAGGTCAGGGGTTCAAATCCCACTAGAGGATAGCAACCTTGGGCCGGAAGGACTGGGGTTTCTAGTCCCACAGGTGCTCTTTGTGGTCTTGGGCAAGCCACTTAACCCTCCATAGCCCATGTTCCCTGTAAAATAGTTATCTCCAAGTTATAATGCCCTGTTCAATGTAATTTCAGTTTGTTCAATGTAAACCGCACTGATGCAAAATAGCGCGGTATATAAGAGAATGTAAATAAATAAAAATAAATAAATATAAAATTTAAAAAAAAGACAGACGAAGAAGAGCATGTCACCGCCCAACAGATATCCAGGGGAAAGACCCTACAGTACTCTGTCCAGGAGGTCGCCTGAGCCCTGGTAGAATGGGCTCTAAAGACCCTCTGGAAGAAGCTTGCCCCGCAACAGATACGCTGATGTGAAAACCTCCTTAATCAAGCATGTAAGCAGGGCTTTAGAGGCAGCATGACCTCTCAGAGGTCCAGCAAAAAGGATAAATAACTGGTCCGACAGCCGAAAGGAATTCGTAACTTCCAGGTACTTAAGCAGGACCTGCTGAACATCCACAAAATAAAGGTAACCTGTCCCTGCCAGTGTACTGCTCTGACAAAAAGGAGGGCAGGAAGGTCATTTGGGTAACAAGGAATGCTGACACAACCTTGGGTAGAAAGGAAGGCACTGGGTACAATGAAATCCTTGAGGAAGTAATGGTCAAGAAAATGGTCTCTGCAGAACAAAGCCTGTAGCTCAGATACCTGATGATCCAAAGCCACTGCCGATAGAAACATGGCTTTCAAGGAAAGATCCTTCAGCGTAGCTAAGGGCTCACAAGGAGCAGCCAAAAGGGCCCCAAGCATGAGAGGGAGACTTCAAGGCAGCAACACTAGATGCAATGGAGGTCAAACAGATGCACCCTGTGAAGAAAGCGCGACATATCTACATCAGAAGCAAGGGGCCAGCCAGCAACCGGCCCCTGGAAACAAGCCTGGGCTGCTGCCTGGACCCTGAGGGAATTATAGGCGGGACCCTAGTCAAATCTGTCCTGCGGGAATGCCAGCACAGCCGATATCTATGCTTGGTATGGCAAAAGACTGTGTCTGTGACACCACTGCTCAAACATTCACCACACCCGCATGTATGCCAGGGAAGTAGAACTGTGTCTGGCTCCTAGCAGTGTAGAAATAACAGCTGATGAATACACCTTACAGGCTAATATTTTGTCTCTCAAGAGCCAGGCTATAAGCAAGGGAGTCGGATCATCCAGAAGGATAGGCTCCTGACGCAATAGTCCCATGTGGCTCGCCAGGGGCATGGGCTGCGCCACCAAGAGCCTCCCCAAATCTGCATACCATGGATGATGCAGCAAGGTACCACCAGGTATCACCAACCCTGGGTGACCCTCTATCTGGCGAAGAACGTGAGCATTCATTGCCCATGGAGGAAACACATAGAGAAGTGCCGAGTGGGGACATGGCTGAACTAGTGCACGAGATCCACACATACTCCAACAGCTGTAGAACTGAAGCACCTTGTAATTGGCTTTGGTCACCATCAGATACATCACAGGAGGTCCCCAGTGCTGGACTATGTGATGAAACACATAGGAGGGAGGAGTGGCCTAGTGGTTAGGTCAAGGTACCTCAGGCCGGAGGGACTGGAGTTACTAGTCCTATAGGCACTCCTTGTGGCCTTGGGCAAGCCACTTAACCCTCCGTTGCCTCAGGTACACATAGATTGTGAGTCCCTTTGGGGACGAGGGAATGTATCCAGTACCTGCTTGTAGTGATTGTAAAACACTCTGATGCCCTTCAGCCTGGGCGGTATATCAAGAAATTGCATAAACAAACACCCACAGCGCTAGCTCCCACTCCCCTAGGTCCAACACATGTTGGCTGAGGAAGTCGGCCTGCACATTCTCCTTCCCAGCAATGTGCTGCACTGACAAGGTTTGGAGATGACACTAAGCCCCACAGGAAAAGGAGAGCCATTTCCTGTGTCATCCCCGCATTCCTGGTTACCCCCCTGGCGACTGTCATAAGCTACCGCTATCTCACTGCACTCTCACTGCTCGAAGAGATCAAGTGTTGAAACACCTGTAAGGCCAAGAGAATGGCCCTAGCCTTTAGGTGGTTGATGGGCCAACGTGCCTCTCTGAGAGACCACAGCCCCTGCAATGAATGGTCTAAGCAGTGCGCTCCTCACTTCAAAAGACTAGCATCCATTGTTAGAAATGTCCAAACTGGAGATTCCAACAGAATGCCTCATAGGATATTGTTGGCACAGACCCACCAGCAGAGACTGGGCACCACCATCGTGAGCAGGGGAAGCCACACAGAGTAATTCTGCAAAGGAGACCAGCAACTCAAAAGAGACTGTTGCAGAGAAAGAATGTGGGCCAGAGCCCAAGGAATGAGATCCAAGGTAGCTGTCATGGAACCAAACAACTGCAGATAGTGCCATGCACTGGGCGCCTGGCGAACCTGAAAGTTCAGTAGCTGAGACCAAAATGTGACCCATTGTTACTTGGTGAGGAAGACTATCCCTTTCTGCGTGTTGAACCTCGCCCCAGGAATTCCAAGCTATGGATTGGCTGCAAATGGCTCTTGGCGTGGTTCACTACCCAGCCTAGACTCTTGAGGAATTTAACCATTTTCACCACCACTTTCTGAGCCTCTGCCTGGGACTTTGCTCGAATGAGCCAGACATCCAATAAGGTATGAACACTCACGCCTTCCTTGCGTAGCCACCATCACCATAACTTTGGAAAAAGTCCAAGGAGTGGTGGCTGGAAATACTGATCCAAAATGGCAAAGCACAGGAAGTGTTACTGATTCTCTTGAATAGAAATGTGCAAGTAGGGCTCGGTGAGGTCTAGGGATTAAAGAAATTCTCCTGTACACACCGCACGAATGACAGACCTCAATGTCTCCATGCAAAAATGGGTAACTCGTAAAGAGATGTTGACTCTCTTCAAATTGAGAATGGGGTGGAAGGTGTCATCCTTCTCTGGAACGACAAAATATATGGAGTACTGTCCCATCCACCGTTTGGCTGGCAGCAACGCAAGAACTGCACAGAGACAAAGGGAATATTCCAGTGTGGTCTCTACTGCTGCACGTTTGGTTGCGGAACCGCAGGGTGAAACCGCAAAGACATTTTGAATCGGTTGCATGCACTCTAACTCATAGTTCTGCCTGTTTTCGAGCACCCAGAAATCAAATGTAATTCGGGACCATTTCTAATAAAGTTGCTGTAGCCTTCCACCCACTTGTGGAACCTCTGAATGGGCCCCTTGCCCATCAAGGGGACAGATGAGCCAAAGAGGACTTCGACAAAGAGCTAGGCCTGTCCCAAGATCGTTGCCAGTTTCTCCAAGTCCTCTCCAAAGAGGAACTTGCCCTTGAAGGGCAACTAGTTAGCTGTGCTTTAGAAGATGCATCCACAGACCAGCTGTGGAGCCAAAGCCATCTGCATGCCACTGTAATGGCCACACAACTAGCGGCTAATCTCAGAAGATCATAAAGTGCATCCACGTGAAAAACCACCACCAACTCTAGGTGGTCTAGGGCAGAATCTTCCAGCAAAAGCTGCAGTCATCTCAGGAGTGCTCGAGTGACCAGGCCATCATGTCAAGATTTGCACAGCTAAGGATGACACTGAGAATCCCGTATTCAGCAAGCCCTCCAACTTTCTAGCCTGCTGATCATGTTCCCTGTAAAATAGTTATCTCCAAGTTATAATGCCCTGTTCAATGTAATTTCAGTTTGTTCAATGTAAACCGCACTGATGCAGAATAGCGCGGTATATAAGAGAATGTAAATAAATAAAATAAATAAATCATGGAGAGCAGCCCCACCTTCGATGGGAATACTGGTATGCTTTATGACCACCGCCACCAAGGCATCCACTTTTGGGAAATGCAGCCACTTATCCAATTCAGCCTACCAGGTATACATTTTTCCCAAATGCCACCCACTTCTTAGCATGGCGTCTGAAGCATCCCACTTCGCGGATACCAACTGCTGCAATTCTAGTGGGAAGGGAGAGGCTTTTGCTGGTCTCAGTCTGCCTGTCAAGATAGAGTCAGACTGGGATTTGGTCTGTTTCTTGTCCATACAGAGCATGAAAACAATCTGGGAAATCAAGGCTGAAAGTTCACCCATACCAGAAGAGGCAGACCATCAACAAATCCCCATCCTCTTGGCTGACGTCACTGACTGAGGTGTCATCACAGGAATCGGCCTCTTGGTCAAAGTTCTCCATTGACAGCCAAGAAGCTGCTTTAAAGGGGCCTCAAACCAACGCCTTCTGGACACTCTTAGGACCTCTGACACTTTCTGGAGAACACAGCACCCTTTAAGGACCCATCCGCAGAAGCCCTCCCAGGCCCCAATGGCTGAGAGCCTGTGCGCCTGGGACCCTGCTGACCAACCCTTCTGAAACAGAGAGAAAACGTCCGTTGCCAACAGATCCCACATAGCAGCTGCCTTCGGAGGTTCCTCAGGTGCTAGGACTGGAAGAGAAGGATCCTGGGCTTCGCATACGGCTGCTACAGCTTTAAAAGTTCTTCCTGAGATCTCCGAGATACCTCCCCCAGAACCTCCAAACCTGCGGCGCATAAATCCTCCATCAACACTCGGCGCCGCTTCCCAAAGTCTTGCACCAGTGGCCCTCTTGACCAGGTTTAAGAACCCCCTACGATGGACAGGCAACTCTAGAGAGATATTCTGAAATATGCCCTGGAGACCTCCATCAAAAAAAGCTACACTGGAAAGCGCTCCTGGGGACGGCTGCCAGGACCTCACAGGCCTCACTGCATCAGACACACGACTATCATCTGTTGGAGAAAGAGAAAAACTGAAGTCTGCCTAGCTGCACCAGGCTTAATACCAGTGATGATGTCACTAAAGTTTCGTGGGGGGGGGGGGGGCATTTCTCTGTCTCTATCATCTGCTGGCAGGGGGCATAAACCACTTGTCTGGACTGGTCTAGCAGGATGCTCTGGAATTGTTTGTTGGAAGGCTGCTATCCTAACTTTACCAAACAAAATCAGTACGTTCTTCTAAAACAGCATAAGAAAAAAATATGAATACTGTAAACTGCTTTTATCTGTAATTATGCAGTTCATCTTTGGCAAAACAATTTACTTGAATAATTCCTACCGCATTACCTTGGAAACATTGAGAGTTGTTCTATTCAACCCAGCTAATGACTTCCAAGTGAATGGCCTGCGTGGTGTTCCCTGGAAATGATCATCCACTAATTCCACAATTACAGAATAGCTGAAACACAAAAGGCACAGTTCTTAAGCGGAAATCTTCCTACATTATACAATAAAGAATAACAACACACTCATCTGCAGAACTATATGATTAAGGCTCCTAGTTTTATGCCATGGGAGGAGAGGCCTAGTGGTTGGGACAAGTTACCTCAGGCCGGAAGGTCAGGGGTTCAAATCCCACTACAGGACAGCAATCTTGGGCTGGAAGGACTGGGGTTTCTAGTCCCACAGGTGCTCCTTGTGGTCTTGCGCAAGCCACTTAACCCTCCATTGCCCATGTTCCCTGTAAATAGTTATCTCCAAGTTATAATGCCCTGTTCAATGTAAACTGCCTTGATATCATGAAAGGTGGTATATAAGAAATGTTAAATAAATAATGCCCGTACTACTAAAAAAACCAGAACAAATAATTGTCATTAAACAGTGAAGTCACTGCATATGGAAAGGCTGATTTCATAAAATAGACACGGAAAACTATATTGCAGCTGTTTTCAGTACTATCCCTGGATTAACATGTCATTAAAATACGAATGTCCTGTAAAAGCAGACTATTTTGACGTATCCACATTCAGTACCCCATTGCACATATTCAGCCAAGTTTCACATTAAATCCCTTTTACCCTTGACTTATTTCCTTTCAGGTTCCCTAATGCAGCATTTTCATGAAAGACAACAGGACTCTTAAGACGATCACAATTGGCCTGCCTCCCCCATATATTATCAGGGCCAAAGTTATGAGGCCGTCTCTGCTGCATTCATTTCTGTAGAAAAACCCCGTGTCTTAGGACCATTTTTCAGTAATTTTCTTTTTTTCTTGCTCAATTACAAATATAAAAACACTGGGAAGGGGGGGGGGGGGTGGTCGCTCGTGAGCCCAGCGAAGATGAAACATACAAACATGGAAACATGACGGCAGAAAAAGACCACATGGCCTATCTAGTCTGCCCTTCCTATCAACCACTACAACAGTCCCATTTTTTTTCCTTTAGAGATCCTCTGTCTTTGTTCCATGCCTTTTTGAATTCAGACACTGTCCTTGTCTCTACCACCTCCACTGGGAGACTAATTCCACGGATTTACCACTCTTTCCATAAAAAATATTTCCGCATATTACTCCTGAGTGTATCCCCTTTCACCCTCATCCTATGTCCCCTTGTAGCAGAGCTTGCTTTCAATCGAAAGAGTCTCTTCTCCTGTGCATTTATGCCATGGAGGTATTTAAATGTCTCAATCATATCACCTCTATCCTGCCTTTGCTCTAAAGTATACATATTAAGATGCTTAAGTCTGTCCTCATATGCTTTATAACGAAGACCACTAACCATTTTTGTAGCCACCCTCTGTACCTACTCCAATCTGTTTATATCCTTTTGAAAGTGCGGCTTCCAGAATTGAACGCAATACTCCAAATGAGGTCGCACCACAGACTTATACAGAGGCAATATCTCCTCCTTGCTTCTGATGGCCATTCCTCACCCTATTCACACAAGCATCCTTCTAGCTTTTGCCATTGCCTTTTCTACCTGTTTAGCTACTTTAAGAACATCAGACACAATCATGCCTAGGTCCCGCTCTTCTTTTGTGGACAGAAATACTTCACCCCCTATACTATATTGCTCCCTTGAATTGCTGCAGTCCAAATGCATGACCTTGCATTTTTTAACATTAAATCTCAGCTACCAAATTCTAGACCATTCTTCAAGCTTAGCTAGATCTCTCCTCAAGTTATCTACACCTTCCTAGGTGTCTACTCTATTGCAGATTTTGGTATCATCCGTAAAGAGGCAAACCTTACCCGACAGCCCTTCTGCAATATCACTAACAAAGATGTTAAAAAGAAGAATCAGACCAAGGACAGATCCCTGTGGCACACCACTGGTAACCTCCCTCCCCTCTGAGTGAGCTCCATTTACCCATGCCCTTTGTCGCCTCCCACTCAACCAGTTTCTAACCCAAGCAATAACTTTAGGGTCCATCCCTAGGGTGCTCAGTTTGTTTATAAGTTGCCTGTGTGGAATGGTGTCAAAGGCTTTACTAAAATCTAAATACACCACATCTAGAGCTCTCCCTCGGTCCAACTCCTTGGTCACCCAGTCAAAGAAATCAATCATATCTGTCTGACAAGACCTGCCTCTGGTGAATCCATGCTGCCTTGGATCTGGTAATCGATTCGATTCCAGAAACCTCACTATTTTCTCTTTTATGCCCTGAATTTAGTGAGACTCACCTGCTTTTATGCTAATAAAACAGACGATGTGGTAAACTCCCGCATACCTTCCCCCCTTCCCCTCACCCCTGATATCAGGATCCAGCGGCTCTCTTTATCTCTGCCGATCAGCAATTCCTGATGGAACCGCTCCCATCCATCACCACCACCTATGTAACTGCCTCTTCCTCGGAAGTCAGTGGCCAACCACCGCCATTTCCCAGCCCACTTACGATGTACTTCTTACAGGTCCGTGATCGCAAATCCTGATGGTAGAAAATATTAGAGAAGTCTGGGAGGTTTCTGGGACTGGACTGGAGATATTCAAGAAAAGATAATTAGTAGGTAAGGTCTAATTTCACCTTTCTTATCATCTCTCCAGTCCAGTCCCGTCATCCGAGGGATGTATCATAGCAGTACTAACCCTGGGAGGGACCTGCGAGCCCGGCCTGTATCACTGCTGACCCGAAACTCGCGTCCCTCACTGTTTGCACATCCAATCGCCAGTATTTTACAAAGGTATACAAGGATGCCCAGGTTGCCGCCCTGCAGATGCCTGCCAGTGGAATCGGGCCTATCTCTGTCCAAGATGTCGCCTGTGCTTGGGTCAAGAGTACCTGTAACCCTAACGGCACCGCCTTTCATTTCTGCACATAGGCTGCAGAAATCACTACTTACACCCACCTGGAAATAGAAGCTTTAGATACCGCCTCTCCCTTACACGCCCCCCCCCCCCCCCAAATCAAACAAACTGCCTATCCATACTTCTAAAAGAACTGACAACTTTCAATAGCGCCAGAGAGTACGGTGAACATTCAAGAGTCGCAAGAAAAGGATCCGAGTGATTACTCCCTGCTCCAAAAAACACTGGAAGAGTGACCAGCTGGTTCAAGAGGAAGGCCAATAACACCTTCGGTAGGAAAGATGGCCCGGTCGTAACACTACTTTCTCTCTTGACATGGAAAAGAACAGTTTGACAGGATAAAGCTTGGAGCTCTGAAAATCTCCTGGCTGAGCGGATAGCCACCAAAAAGATTGTCTTTCAGAGTACATGCCATCAGTGGCTCAAAGGGCGTCTCTGTCAGAATGGATAACATCAGATTAAGATCCCAGGGTGGCACTATAGATAGTACTGGCGGCCGCACCTGCTTCACGGCCTGCAAGAATCTCAGTACATCTGGGTGTGCTGCCAGCAACACCCGTCGTACTTTCCCCCGGTTACACGTTACACTGCAACCTGCACCCATAGGGAATTACACGCCAGCCCCTTCTCCAGCCCTGCCTGTAGAAAGGCTAGAAGCAGAGGAATGGAGGCGGCTAGCGCCACAATACCATGCTCCAAACACCAGTTCACAAAGAGCCGCCAAACTCTAATATAGGTCAGCGTCATGGAGCGCTTGCGCTCCTTTAATAGCATTGCTATTACTGAATTTGAGTAGCTGTGCTTTCTCAGCCTAGCCCTCTCAAGAGCCATGCCGTAAGTGAGAATTGACTCACTTGTGGCATCCACAGCGGACCCTGCAAAAGCAGGTCGTCCTTTTGCGGAAGATGCCAATGGCACTCCGCTGTAAGCCGTACCAGATTGGTGTAATGAGGACGATGAGACTGCTGTGTGCCTCGATCCTCTGCACTACACGCTCTATCAAGGCCCACGGAGGAAAACACATAGAGCAGGATGTTCGCAGGCCAATGCTGCCCCAATGTGTCAAGGCCCTTGGACATTTTGGATGACAGGAGGGTGTTTTGTTTTGTTTTGTTTTTTAATGCGACAGCAATTTACAGCAGGACAGGTCTCCGTTAGGGAGCTGGTACTCATGTTCTTCGCTGGTCACTCTCTTTCCTTATTACACTTGGTCTGTTTTATTTGTGATCTATCCTCTGTTCAGCTATGATTAAACTTATTTCGTGGAATGTTCACAGGCTACACAAACCGGTTAAACACTCCCTGGTTCAGGACAAGCTCTTTCGTGAGAAAATGGATATTGCCTTTTTACAAGAGACTCATCTTGCATGGCAAGAAGTTTATCTCATGTAAATTCCTCCATATTTTTATTGCAAAATATTTCCTCTCACAAACAGGGGGGGGGGGGGGGGGAATCCACATTTCTCACACAAGCCCTTTCAAATTGATTGACCAGTATATATAGTGACCCAGGGGGTAAAGTCCTCATTCTTACAGGTTATGTGAACGAGTGCATACTCACTTTGGTTAGTGTCTATATTCCTCCCTCACTGATTGGCAGCTCTCTTTGAGAGGTACTGGAGGCTGTGCAGTCTTGTCATCAGGGTGAGATTCTGATCAGAAGGGATTTTAATTGTGTGATGTCTCCGCTAGATTGCACCAGAATGGTGACCTCGACCCTTATGTTGCCGTCCCAGCTGGTTGACTCAGTTTAGCGTCTGGATCTTTGTGATGCGTGGAGGACCTCTCATGCACGGGAGTGGGATTATACTTACTTTTCACAAGTTCACAACAGTCATTCTCACATCGATATGTGGTTTGTGTCCTGGACACTCCTCCCCTTGTCAATCCAGGTTGCTATCAGCACTAAGGGCCCTTTGGACCTCGCTCTTCTTTCCATGGATCTCTGTGCGGTGACTGCAGAGATACCGCCCCGCACTTGGGCCTTGCAATGTGGCCTGCTTATGAATAAAGACTTTCTCGAGGTCATTCGCAAGGGCTGTCAGGAATACTTATATTTCAAGGACTCTGCTGATATTATGGCCTTCTCACTTGTCTTGGTTTTCTCTGTTATCTTATATGCATGTCTGTCCTTTAACTGTCCTGTCAACATTGTATTTCTTTTCTTCTTTCTGGCCAGTGGCCTTTTCCTTATAATTTGAATATTGTAAACCACTCTGTTGTAACTACGAATGGCAGTATATCAAATAAATAAACATTAAAACATTAAGGCGGTATTGCATGGCCAGCTGATTTCTCTCTCTCTAGTGTGTTTAAAAAGAAAAACTATTGCCCAACAGGAGGATCTATGCCATGGCATACTTACCTAGGAATGTTGTTGACAAGAGGGTGGTTCCCGAGTTTGGCACCAGTTGGTTTGCTTGCGTGGAGAGTTAGCTGCTCTGGCTTCTAAACATGTCGCGTCTTTGCTCCTCCTCATTTGGAGACGCTTTTATGAACATGGTAATAAGGCCAGCAGGCTACTCCTTTGGCAGTTAAAGAGACAGACATCGACATCAGATCTCAGCTTTGTCTTCCGCCCAAGGTCTGCCCATTCGGTGTTCTGCGGACATGGATGCTCTTTTTGTTAAATTTTATGAGAAATTTTATTCTTCCTCTTTGGCTGAAAGTACAACCATTTGGCATTGGTTGTAGGGGGGTGGGTCCTACCTCAATTTTCCTCCAAGGCTTGTGACGCACTTTTCGTTAACCACAACCTGAAGTTTTCTAAAGCGACAAGTCTCCTGCCTTAGTATATAAAGCTTTGCCGGACCTTTTTGCTCCTGTTTTGGTCCGAGTGTTTAATGCCATTTTGCCTATGCAGTGTTTCCCTGCCTCTTTTTACTAGGCTACTATCACGGTTATCCCTAAAGCGGATAAAGATCCCTTATTGTGCAGTAATTGTTGCCCCATTTCTCTACTGAACACTGATTATATAATTTTTGCTAAGCTACTGGCCATTCACCTAGACTCCAAAATTCATTGTTCATTGTTCATCCAGACCAAACTGGCTTTATTAAACACCAGTATGGTTTTGAAAATGTTCGGCAGCTTATTAATGTTCTGCACTGTCTTCGATCCATGTCCGGGCAATACGCGATTCTGTCGCTGGATGCCGAAAAGGCATCTGACAAGGTGGAATGGCCTCGTTTTTTGACGTTTTAGAATCTTTTGGCTTTGGACTGTATTTTCAGAGCTGGATTGCTGCTCTGTATGCTGGGCCTCAGGCCTCTGTACTGATGAATGGCTTTCGTTCTCAGTCTTTCCGTCTCGGGAGGGGCACTAGACAGAGGTGCCTGTTATCTCCACTCCTCTTTGCCTTGGCTATTGAGCCCCTTGTAGCCTATATTCGTCAGCGGCAATAGAGACTGGCATTCCCTCAGGTGCTGGCCAGCATATAATCTCGTTGTATGCTGACGATACTCTGATCTACCTTTGTGAGCCTTCTATCTCTCTCCCAATAGTAGAGAATATTCTGCATTCTTCTCCCACGTCTGGCTTTACTGTCAATAAGCAGAAGTCAGTGCTGCTTCCGTGTGTGTCGGTGTCCTCTTCGCCTGCTGCTTCACTTCCTGGGGGCTTCCAGATGGTGGGGCAGTTTCAATACTTAGGAGTCCTCATCCCTCGGGATCTCAACCATCTTTACTTGCTCGATTACGATGCCCTCCTTAAGAAGGTCCCTCAAGACTTGGAGTCTTGGCATTCTGCTTCCGTTTCTGGGATGGATAAATACTATCAAAATACTCCTCCTGCCAAAGCTTTTGTTTTTATTTACTTGCTGCCGATTGCCATCCTGCGCAATTTCTTTCTTACCCTCTGTCATGCTTACTCATTTTCTCTGGCATGGCCAGAGACCAAGGATTAGCTGGGTGAGTGTAGTCCACTCCAAGCTTTCTGGTGGCCTGGGCCTTCCAGATCCCGAGTTATATTACTGGTGCTCTTGTTTGCGGGCCCTGAACCTGTGGGTATATACCCTTGAGTCTGACTGGGTTGTTTTTGAGCGAGTGTAAATGGCTCCAATTCCTCTGGCGGCAGATCCCTTCCTTCAACATCCGGTTGACACCCACTTAGTGTTATGGCATCCAAGCCCTCCATAGTGGATTGAGAAAAGGATGCGACATGTCATAGATTCTGCTTGTTCTCGCAGTTATCCCCTTCCTCTGTTCTCATCCTTTGCTTCTGTTTGGGATTTTAGGCAGCGGCTCCTTGAATGTGATCAGTCCTTGTGAACAGTGACCCTTTTTGAACAATCTTAGTCTTGAAGGCCCATCTGGAACAGCTGTGGGGGGCATCCTTGTCTTATTATCAGTACTTTCAGCTATGTCGTTGCTTGAGTGCTCTTTCTCAACGTGAGGCGGTCTTACATTCTCCTTGCTCCTTGGAGCATGTTCTTTTTGACTCAACGTGTTTTAAATCTTTTTTAGTTTGACTTTACAAAGCTATTGCCTCGGACCTCCTTTGTTCACTGGGGGTCCACTTACCCAAGGAAAAGTGGGGTTCGGTTCTGCCCAATAAGACTGAGGACTTTAGGGATGATGATTATAACTATTCCCATTCTTGCTCCATCTCTCTCTCCCTAGTGAACATGCAATTACGAATCTTGTTTTAAATGACCATGCTTCTGACAGATCTTTTCCGTTGGAAATGCGCTGATGGCCTCCTTTACTGGAGGTTCTGTAGCCAGAGAGGCAACTTTGAACATATGTAGTGGTCTGCAGCTATTTTGGTCTCTTGTGTATGAGCATATTACACGTATTTTAGGTGTTCATTTCACCTTTGACATTGACTCTTGTGTGCTGGGTTTTTTGCCCTGTGATCTTCTCACGGGTCCACTCTGCCATGTTTCAAATTGTCTGCACCTCGCTGCTCGGTCAGTCATAGAGTGGTTTTGGAAAAGATCACAGGCACCCTTCTTTTGATGAATGGATGGTTAAAGTTTGAGATATTTATTATTTAGAAAAATTCACCTCAGAAGTCCATGGCCGACTGCTTAAGGATAACGCTTTAAAGACCAGAGTTGAGAGCTGATGTGACATTTCCAGCCTTCCCTCTATTCTCAGACTTTCCTGGGGGGAAAGGGGGTCCCTTCCTTTTGCTGCCTGTCTTGGAGCTGGACCTGAGAAGGGGTTGCCTCTGGTCACCCTGTTTCGGTCTCAGTATGTTTCCTTTTCTTAGATTCTTTTTATCTTCCTGTCCTTTGTGTTTGCACTCTTGCTGTTCCCTTGCCTATGTGTCGCTGTCGTCTTCTTTTTATTCTTTGCTTTTGGGGAGGGAGGGGAAAGGTGGAGGACAGGTTGGAGGGGTAGGTAGAGGGGTTTAGTGGGGTCTAGGGTTATTGGGCATGACCTTATTAGATGTTCTCAAGTTTTTCAGATGTCTTTGGTGGGGGGGGACATGTTCTGCATTTCTTGGAGTGTTTCACCTTTGGTATTTACTTCTTTTCTTTTTCTTTTCATACTTGTAATATGCTCAGTGCACTTGTGGTGCTTAGTGTACTTTTTCTTATCTGCTTGAGAATGTTTGGTTTTGTTCTTATTTTGCTCAATAAATATTTAAAACAAAAAAAGACAAA
Organism: Ichthyophis bannanicus; assembly: GCA_033557465.1. Lineage (NCBI taxonomy): Eukaryota > Metazoa > Chordata > Amphibia > Gymnophiona > Ichthyophiidae > Ichthyophis > Ichthyophis bannanicus. The sequence goes on from CM066043.1 coordinate 40,206,362, forward strand.
TATAAAAACAGTGGGGTTGATATTCAAAACAACTTATGTGGTTAACTTTGGAGTTAACCGTATAAATTGTTGGCTATGAAAATTTGGGCAACTGACCACATAATGTTCGGCTGTCCGTTGCGACGTCTGGCCAAACGTTATTCATCAATTAAGTCAGGGAGAGGTCAGAGGCATTCTAAGACTGGCAAAACACCAATATTGATCACTTTATCCACTTAAGGAGGGCTACATATATCTGGTTAGATTTAGGACTGTTAAGCACTCCAACATAAGCAGATAAAGTGCCTGAAAATGGATTTGTTCACATTGACTACTGGCCCTGGTATGCTTTATCACTAGAAGCCCCAAAGTGCGTCAATTGACGCAAATGCATCTTCGAAGTTGTATACCGGCGCCACTGCTAGAACCATGTCAGTCATGTTCCATGACTTTGTTAGCAAGGTCAAGATGTTCAAATATGTGCATTGAAAATTAATGACAGATGCACCACCTAGCGGGAAAATGAATTTATACCTAGAAGCCCCAAAGTACGTCAATTGACGCACTCAATTGTCTTGGATGCGTCAATTGATGTACTTTGGGGCTTCTAGGTATAAATTCATGTCCACACTAGGTGGCGCATCTCAATCACTGTTTACAGGTTTACTCCGACATTACAAAAAATAAACACACGATGACGTCATGTAATGACATCACATACTGCACGTATTTAACAAATAAGTAACTTCACATTAATTCACATCTGCATTTCATGCTAAATGCAGTCGTCGTGATAATGGGTCAATTGACACACTTTGGGGTTTCTAGGTAAAATTCCTTTTGGGGCTTCTAGTGTTAAATATCAAAATTAAAGATGGGAAGGGGAGGTTATAGTCTTCTCTCTCGGACTAATGCTCTGTACTGTCCTAACTAGATTGTAAGCTCTGATGAGCACGACTCTGACGGGCAGGGACTGTCTCTTGTATATTGGCCACCTCTTGTAGGTTGGCTGTACAGCGCTGCGTGCATGGTGCTTTAGAAGTGCTGAATAGTAGTAGTAGTAGGGAATGAAAATCCATGGGGATCAGTTTTAACCCCATCTTGTTCAGTTTAATGATTTGATATACTGCCTTACTTTTGACATAGCTAGATGGTTTACAACAAAGCATTGCAAATAATGCATTTAATATTTAATATTGATGTTCAACCTGAACAGAAACGAATTAGAGGTGCCAACTGTGAAATATCTACCTTCCGTTATATTGTGAAGTCTGCTATACTGTTCTGACCTGAAGACATGCTGGCTGCCGAAAGACAGTCAGGAAATATATTTAGTAAAGTAAAAAAGAAATCATCTTATATATATTTTTTCATTTTTACTTGTTAATCTTTACTATCGTGAATTTGAATATTCTTGTGAGGAAGCTATGAATAAGGTAAACAGTGGTTTGTACTTAGTTACAGATTGCTTGGGGACAAATAAATTAGCTTTTAATTTGCAAGAACAAGAGGTCATGCAAATTACAAAACCCTATCACTTGTATTGTCCCTCGGGTTTCTTGATCAGGGAACCACTTACTGCTGAAATTCAGGTATGCATCCAAGGGGTTGTGTTTTAAGCTGTGAACTGAAGCTCCAGCCTCATATGTCTAGTGTGGTTTATGGCTGCTTTGCACAACTACATGCTGGTTAAAGTAGTGGGCTAAGAACCAGGGAAATCAGGGTTCAAATTCCACTGACAAGTCACTTCACCCTCCACTGCTTCAGGCAGACTTATATTGCAAGTACGCTGGGAACAAGGATAGAGCTACTGTACCTAAATGCAACTCGCTTTCAACTGTCACTAAAAACGCAGCAGCTAGATGCAGAGAAAGAACAATGGCTTATCTGTTATACAACTATTCTTTAACTGATTACCAAAAGCCTGTATTACTGTAATTCATTAGATCATTCCCAACTCATGCATTACAGTTTATTCAAACATGATGGCATTTTTTTTGTTTTGTCTTTTTTTTTTTAAATTTTAGTATTTAGCTCATACCTTTCCAGGAGAAGATCAAGGCAAGTTACATTCACATACAGTATGCACACTTCCCTGTCCTCAAAAGGCTCACCGTCCAAGTTTGTACCTGAGGCAATGGAGGGTTAAATGGCTTGCCCAAGGCCACAAGGAGTGCCAGTGGGATTTGAACCCTGGTCTTGCTGGTTATAGGCTGCTGCCCTAATCACAAGGCTACTTCTCCACGCCTATGAGCTATAAAATCACATGACCATATTTCAGTAGCACAATATTTACATTGCTTATTAATTTCCTTTAAAGTTTAGTTCAAGATCCCATCTCTAGTATTTAAATCCTTAAAGAGTGCAGGACAGCAATATCTGAAAGACTGCCTGCCAGTTTCTATTCCAAGAAGAAATCATTCATCTTAACAGATTCTTCTGAAGTATAGAGACGAATAGGGAGGCCTTCTCTTTCACTGGGCCCTGCCTATGAAACTGTGGGGATCTTTCAGTACACGGCGCTGTCAGCGCGTGCTCTCGCATTCACTGAAGGTGCACTGGGACACAAACGGACAGCTAATGTGGGGCCATGACAGCGCAGCTGGATTTCCACGCTAACTGTCCATGGCGCGTTAGAGGAGCAAATGGGCGCACTGACTGCAAGATGGCCAGTTAGCATGGGTGCACTTAACGCCACCTCAATAGCTGGTTGGAAATGCACAAGCACTAAAGCACAATGATTAGACGTTTAACAAGTCTATAAATTCAAGTGCCATCTAGTCTTGAGACCCTCACTAGCATTGAAGAATAACCATATGCGATGAGAGGTTAGAGAAAAGATCTAGATCCTTTATTAAAATAATTGAGTGTTTTTTCACTTTTTATATTTGACATAAATTTACACTCCGAGAAATAGACCGTTTGTTGTTTCATCACAAGCACTAAAGGTGGCATACGTTAGGGGACAGTGCTGAACATTCACCTATGGCAACATGCTTTTCACACCCCAACAGTTAACGTGGTGGCGCGCCATGCTCTTGGCAAGTTAGGTACAAATCACGACACACTTTAGTAAAAGAGCTCCATTGTTGCAATGAAGTTGTGCACAATACGAGAGTACTTGTTATTCAAAGTTACGCAAAGCTTGGCTGTTCTCTTTAGCCTTTAATATTATTTTCTTTTTCAGATTATGTTTTTATTTGCGGCAATTTGGTTGTGGTATTTGCTTACGTTTTTATTTAATTGTACTTATGTCTCGTTCGCTGCTTAATTTCTCAGAGTATATTTTATATTGAATGTACTGCAGCTTGGCTGGAGCCTCTCGTAGAACAGGTGGCTTAGAAATTGAAAAAAATGCAAAAACTGATAAATAAGAACTTCTGTGGCTAATTTTATGGTTGCAAAGTTACAGAAAACTAGGGTGTCATAAACCATAAATGTGATCTAGCCACAATGCTTAATTATTGAAAAAAAAATAGAAATATAGTTACAAAAGAGTTCGGAAATAAAGGGGTATGTTTACTAAACTGCGGTAGTGGACTCCGTGTGCTACTGGAGCCACGGCTCTGATATCGCATGGAGTCTGCTACCGCAGTTTAGTAAACATACCCCAAAGTGAATTTAAACGGTTTTGATAGTATGCTTAAATTCATCTTATTTATTGACTCCCCTCTTTACTTTAATAAAAAACTATTTTTAGAACTCTCTCCCAGATATTCTATATAGCCGCAAGACTGTGGAAAATGATCTTTCAAGAGTTTCTACATTTACAATTTTAAATATTAAAACTATGAGCCTTAATCACTATGTTTTTTCTTTCCTTTCCCTTAACACAGAAAGTCAGGAAAGTCTTAGGGGCATGTTTACTAACGTGGCATTAGCTGAAAAGTAGTGCAATATCGGTTGGTGGTGTGTACAGCATTTCCCCTGGAGGTCGCGCAGATCATGGCCCAGCAGCACCATGCTTATACCCACTGTGGTACTTTCTGCCCCCATGCTTTCTGCAACTTTGACTGTTACCGTGTGCTGTTTACACTTGCGGCAACCGTGCATTGCAGACACGCCCGCTCTCCGCCCTTAGTCCGCCCACTATTGTACTTACCACAGACTCTGTAGCTAATGCAGTGATTTTCTGCACTCTGTTAATGCAGGCTGATAACACAGCCGAGAGCATGCACCAACAGGTAGTGCAGGTTAGTAAACATACCCCTTGGTGAATCAGGCACTATCTTTTTTTTCTCCTCCTTTCTGCATGCAAATAGAATTAATTTTGCCATGAGATGGACAATGTATTTCCTGCTTTATTGAACATATCTAATATATACGTACTTGCTTAGTTTAAAAAAAATGTATTATGGGTAATAAAAATACATAAAATTTCAAACCTGGCATGGTAAAAAGGTGGGCCTTTCCGATATAGCACTGAAAATGAGAAATAAAATCTTAATTTCAACTTTTGGATTTGATTCACTTTGCCAGATATAATTTACTTATTCTTGTTGAAGTATACTTAAAATCAAACTATATACTTAGGGCTCGATATTCAAAACTATTAACATGGTTAGCAGAGCTTCTAAGCACATTAATTGCAGTGGATCGGATATTCAGAGGCACTAATGGTTTGTGCCGCTGAATATCCACAGCTCCCGCCGTTGCACGCCCCAATGCTAACCAGCGATGAAAGTCAGGCACCCGCCGTTGCCCGGTTAGCTTCCAGGTTCTGCAGCCGACCCAGATATTCAATGCCAGGTCTATAGTTCAGCGCTGGCAGCGGGCCGCTGAATATCAGGCTCTTAATTCTTACGTCACAATTTCCACGTTCCCTTTTCCTAGAATACTTCAGGGCCCATTTATTAAGTTGTATTAGCAGTTGGCAGGGCAGTGAGCACACGTTAACACTTACTACAGCACCTTAGCAGGTAGCATGCACTGATTTCTACAGAAACAGCCTGGGTGAGGACTGGGCCTTACAGTAAATGCAGAGGTGGTGACGTCTGGTAACAAGGCAGACAACGCAGTGCAAGCAACCTTACCTAGATCGTGTTATCTGCTGCATCACATTATCTACAATGTAAACACTCAGTAAAGAACTTTCTTCTGCTTTACCATTATGGGAAAATCCTGGGAACACTCCCAACAGCTAACGCTGAAGTTTTCAGTTACCGCGGACTTCAAAACTTTACCACACTCCTTGATGTGCACAGCATTTTGCTGCAGCATTCAGAGTTCATGAAAGTTTTCAATAATCCAATCACTTATATTGTTCTATCTGGTGGGCCTCACAAGGGGAGGTAGTCACGAAGACTACAATAGCTAGGTCGCTCAAGGAAACAAATCGCTTTCGTCTACATGCTGAAGAGTCGAGTGGTTCCACCTCTTGGGCAGAGTTATAGTCTCTTTCCCTTGAAGATCTGTACATCAGCCATTTTAACAAGACACACATGAAAAAAAATAAAGCCACATCACTTGGAATTTTAAACATATAAAAGTGTTTGCACTTACAATTTTAGGTGCATGATTTTACAAATTTGGTTGTACAGAAAATAGTCAAATAGATGAGCTGAGTGAAATTTTAAAAAGTAACATCTGAGGGGTTTTAAACACTAGAGTGCTCATCACTGGCAGTTGACATACACCACTGTTGTGACATTTTCATAAACTATCTGAAGCACCTTGCTACAGAGCAGGGATTCAGATATATGCAGCGTGCTACTTATGGCCCCCATCTTCAGATTGATTGATTGATTGATCACTCTGCCTCGGACATGCTTTACAGACTCCAAGCTGTTCACCCTTGATAATGCATTCCTCAGTCCTTCAGACTGCCATCCATCATGGCACTTGCCCACTGGGGTATCTCCAAGTCCACTCCCTTCTTCAGGTTCCTCGCATCCAGCCACAAGCCAGACTGGACCTGACTTCCTGCAGCACAGGCAGCCTGATCTCATAACTCTGCATCTGCGCAGACCAGAGACCCAGAAAAGACGTCTGCAAAAGCCCTATATGTGCCTGGCACCAAGTTCAGGCTGCCATGCCTCCCAATATTTGCAGATAATCCCAGGCTTGCGGTGCTGCCCTCTCCAGCAGATGCTGAACCTGATCTTGGAACTTGAGAATCCTCTCTGCGGTCAAGAACCCTTATCTTGGTATTGAAACCAGCTCCTACAAGGTCTTCCAGGGCTCTAACTTGCTCTTGACAAAACTGACCACCCAAGTGAGAGCTTGCAGCACCTACATCATGCAGGATGTGACCACATGGCTCTCAGACTCACACTTCACCTTGTTGAAACCATCATATGATAGGTATGCACCAAGATGCTCTCCCTGCACAATGCTGCAACCACCACCACCACCAAAACTTACAAATCTTATATATCTCTGGTGTTTTGACGTAGCTAGAATATTATGCCTCCTTGAGTTCCAAGGCTGTTAGGAACTGCTTCTGCCTTACAACCAAAATGACCGAATGCTGACACTCCATATGGAAATAGGGAACCCATAAGGTCATATTCATGTGCTTCAGATATGGAGGTATGGATAGAGAGCTGGCTGGCCAGTCAAAATCACCATGGCCATACCGCTTGTGGCTGTCCTAGTAATTCATAAATAGCATCCGCCTCATTGACCATCCTGGCTTCCAGCCAAATTTCTGCATCCTTTAGGATCAGCCATCTTGTCCTGTTGGATCCAGGCCCTAGACACAGAGCCAATGCAGACCACCACCTGCAGAGCTAACAAGTAGAGAAGTAGCCTTGTGGTTGGGCAACAGCCTGGGGCCCAGAAAGACCAGGGTTCAAATCCTACTGGTACTCCTTGCGGAGTTAAGTAAATCACTTAACCCTCCACTAACTCAGGTACACACTTAGATTGCAGGCTCTCTAGGGACAGGGAAATGCCTGCTGTATCTGAATGTAACTCGCCTTAACTACTACTAAAAAGGTGTGAACTAAATACTACTAAATAAATCAATAAAATTTAAAAAAAGACAAAACACAAAGATCTGCTTCAGCATAGCCTTAATATTTTAGCCCTGAATGTAGCACCTTCCACTGGAATGATGGTCTTCTGAGTGACCACTGTAACCAGAGCATCTAGCTTCAGAGCCCTCAGCTTTTCCTTCTAATCCATAGCTGAAGGATACAACATACCTATGGCTCTGCCCACTGTCGGGTAGCCTCTGGAGACTCCCACTTAACTGTAGTCAGTATTCTGATCACCTGGTGCGTAGTAAAAGCCTTCCTGGGCTTGTGTAGACGCTTCAATATAGGGTCCCCCACTGCTTCTGATGCCTTTATTGGCTCTTCTGAAATACGAAGCACTCCCAGCACCTTCAAAATCATGAAGATCAGCTCTTCCCTCCAAAAGAGACATATCAACATGGGATCATCCCCCTCACCCACCAGCCACTCCCCTTCCTTGAGATCTCCTTCCTTTGATGCTTTCCCTTGGCCAGCCAGGCTGAGAGAGAGCTCCCCAAGTCCTCTGACTGGCTCTCCTAGTCCTCTAGGACCTCCTACTGTACTTAGTCCTTTTCGCCATCCTCAGATGTTTGGGCAATCAAGGTGCTCCCAAAGTGGGAACAGGTGAGGAGGACAACAGCCCCTGCCTCAATACAGAAAGCTGTGTGCATAAGTAGCACAACATCAGAGAGAAAAATTCCACTGAATAGCAAGATTTTTGCTGCTTCTCAGGCTGGCCAAGAACCAGCTGCAGCTGCAAAGCCCCTGTAGAAATAGACTAGACTGCAAGGCTCGGGGCACCCTGCTCCAAGTGATACCCTGACACCAAAATGGCACAGATTCCTGCGCTGCCAGTCTCCTCTAGAGACTTCCCATTCAGGACGCAAATGAACCGATAGTCTAGGCTATGGAAAGTTCCCTCCCATGCTGCTGCTGGTCTTTGGAGCTTCACTCTGTTTCCTACCACTTGCAGCTACTCCTCCAAACAGCTGTGGCAGAACTTGCTGGGCCCTAAGTTCCCACAGCAATCTCCACATACCGCACAACACTTCCTGTGCTCAACAAGCTCTGCCATCCTTTTGCCGCAGTTGGGGGTATTTTGAGGACAGCTGCCAGGCTGGGGCCCACAGATGCCTCGCCCAGCATCGCTCGTGAAAAGACCAGCTCACCAGCCACCCATCAGTTCTTTCAAACTCTCCATACCACCCTACAACTGCATGAGTTACCGAGTTAACATCTGCTGGGGACAGAAACTATTGGAAATCTGTAATCTGTATGGTGCCCGAAATAGAATAGGTTCCACAAGCTTGTGTTCTCTGTCTCCATCTGCTGGTAGGTATCAAAGCCCATGCATCTGGAGTGGCTTAGTGGACAAAAGGAATAGGAGTTTGTTTCACTGCTCTACACAATATTCTACACTCAGTTTGCTCACATTGAATTATGGAAATATTAAAAAAATAATAAAGAATAAGAAATCTAAAAGTTTTGATTGTATAAGCTTTGCACCCTTTATAAGAACAAACCCAAATTAGCTCCAGTTTCAATAACTGCCTTAACAAGACCCATAATAAGATCACTACAGCCCACCTGTGTCTAGTCTCAACTGTAGATCTGATCCCAGTATTCCTGCATTTCTTTTGTGCAAAGTGTATTTGAAGCCTAGGTCGAAATGTGCCCAATATGGAGCTGCAGAAAAATCTCCAGGAAAAAAATCTTCAACGGTGCCAGTTAAAGAAAGACTATAAGGATTTCAATGTGTTTGAAAATCCCTTGAGGTGCTGTAAGCGCTGGGGGAGACAGTCCCCAGAGAAAGAGATGGGGCACACAGGCCCCAGGGCACTAACCGGGGAACGCAAGCATGCAGCTCCCTATGTAAGAGACGAGGAGCACAGGTATGCAGCCTCCTGTTTCCCAGAGCAAGAAGTTCAGGCTGCGGAAGAGACCACGGAATCATTCTCATCAATGTGATGCTCTCCATGGACGGCTCTTATATGTTGCTGTTATATGTAGATGAGAAAGAAAACATAAGGGCTGTCCTTGAACTCCCCTCGCATTCAGTATGATTGTTTTATATTATGTTTACGTTCTATCTTCTAGCATCCTAGATACGGAACTCCCTTCTAAATCATATCTGCTTAGAAACTTCACTATCGAAGTTTAAAGATAGCCCTCAAAACCTGTTTCTTCTCACAAGCGTTTCCTGGAAGTTAGATTCTATGGCCTTCTCTTGGCAGCCTAGGGAGGATCTCTGCAAGCTCTAATTGTTTTCTTTCCTCTTGCTTTTCAAGGTTAGGTTATGAGATAATGTATCAGCTGCTATCCACTTCTTTCTGTATTTTTCCAGCGTATTTTCTATCGCTGTTTTTCTTAGGAATGATTACCTACTTGATGTAAACAGCCCTGATGCCCTCCAAAGGATGTCAGGGAAGATATGAATTAAACAAATATATTTTAACTTTCATAAAGTGTTTACAGGTGAACTCATCACAGTTTTTTGCATTCTACAGCACTGAAACTGTGTTAATGTCATTGCTAGATGAACTTATGCATCATATGGACAGACCCATCCTTCTTTACCAGTATTCCATGATCCAAAATGTGGCTTTCGATACTATAGATCATGGGTTTACTAATTTATTGTGTACTTGCTGCCAGTTTTGGATGTCTGATGGTTTAACTCATTTCTAAAGATCCAGTCTAATGTGACAGTTCATTCTTTTCCTTATACCCTAAAGTATACCTCGCTGCTATTATTAAAACACACACACATATTGAGAGAGATAGAGAGACAAAGAAAGAGTATGTGTGAGAGCGAGTGTGGTATGCTACTGATGATTTCATTTAGAAAGCTTTGATTTCATTCACAGTTTTATGCAGAGGACATTCCACTTTTAATCCCCTTAGCCCAGGATGGAGCAGTAGCCTTGTGGTTAGAGCAACAACCTAGCATCCAGGAGATCCAGGTTCAATTCCCACTGGTACTCCTTGTGACCTTGGGCAAGTCCCTTTATCCTCCATTGCCTTGGAAGAAAAGGCCTGGCAATCTACTTCCAGTCATACATTGCCAAGAAAGCTCAGGGGCTGCTGGGGTGCCAGGAGTCAGCATTGTCTTGACAGCACTTAAAAACAAAACAAAACAGGATAGTACTTGGCAGAAAATAAATGTCAGTCTAGAAAATAATTCAGTGGCCAGCCAGAAATAGTCTAATCCTTAAGTCAAAAACAAAAGTGCTCTGAGCCGACAAGTTCTCACCTTTAGCTTGCACACTCTCATCGGCCTTGGTGAGAATATAGCTGTCAATTAAGGATCCTGCGCATAGCCTGGGAGTGACCCTGGATTCAGTGTTCACACTGGATAAACATATCTCTAAGGTAAGCTCATTTTTGTTAAAGTTGGTTCGCCAACCGTGTTGCCGAGTGCTCAAGACTTGGCTATAGCAATCCAGGCACTCATTATCTCTTACCTGAATTACTGTACTAGTTTTTAAATGTGCTTGTTTTCTAACTCCATTTTCAGACTTGTAAACGGGGGCGCTGGGTGAGAATGTCCACAGTCTTGGCAAAGGCAAATACTATTATGACTTTCAAAGGATTGTGGGGAATGTAGTCCATTCATACCAGAATCAGCCGTTCACAAAATAATGAGTTGTGTTGCTCGAGTGTAAGCAAAGAAAATATATTTTATTTATGGGGTTATTTCTCCCACACAGATTTACTTGGTAACACAAAAGGACACTTGCTTTCAGTATTGTACTTAGGAAAAACAAATCATGATATAAGCAACTGAGCTTCTTAAGCAATCAATCAAACAATAAAGACCTTGATGGGAAACAGAAAGGTCTTTCTGAGGGCTCCTGCTAATACCTTTTAGCAGTGCTCCAAAAGCAAAACCAAAACCCAAAAAGTAACCAAAAACTGTTCTTTTTCAAGGATAACTTTCTTGTATTTTCACACACAAACAGTAGTTTCCTTTCAGAGCTCACGTGCAACTGAGCATGGCTTAATTACCAATAATTAGCCAGCTGCAAACCCCTTTGCTGGTTCACTTTCTCTACGTGGCTCAAATCCTACCCTAAAGCTTTCTTGTAAACTTTTCTGGGTAGATAAAAGAACAAGTTATATTTCCTTTTGATGGTTGTTGTATTTGTGAAAGTATTTTACCACAGCAGCCTAGACAGAGAGCAATCCATGTATTCATTCTGATCATTTAAAATATCTCCTTCTTCTTCAACTATCATAGAATCAATATCATGGTCTGGCTCAGAGGAATTCCTTAATGAAGCACTCTCAGGATAATATCTGTTTCCCTGCTGTCTTCCAGATGAAGAGCTAGGGCATAGATCAGAGTTCATACCTGAGCTTCCTTTACTGTTAGGTTTCCTCTCCAGATATCCTGGCCAATAAGTAGTCCAGCTTTCCAATCAAGATCCCTGGACACTGGGTCTCTCTTCACATACCTTCTTGCACTGGTCTTAGGGCCCCTTCCAAATGCAGCCGTCTCCCTCACAGGTGCCGTCCGGGAATTCCTGGCTCTGTAACCCCACTCCTCTGGCTTCCTCCAGTCCAATGGAGTATGCTTGCCTCTGGAATGACTCCCAACACACGTGCTGCTGTGAGCTCCTTCTTTAGACCTCCAAGATGTTTTCCTCTTCTTCCTTCCACGCTGATGCTGCTGCTTCCTCTCTCTGTCCTTGAGCTCTGAGTTCCTCCACTCCATCTGATTCTGTGTAGAATCTGTTTTACTTTTAACTTGTTTAGAGGGATACTCCACCCTAGCACAGCTCAGCTGTGCTGAATCAAGCCCTGCCCTTGGAGATGAGTGATTGGGGATTACCTCATAGCTCTCCTGACTGAACACACGTTTCCCCACTTCAGCTCTTCTAGTGGCTGTTTGAAACCTGGTGCATTCTGGGACTGGTAGTCTTTTATGAAAACATTCTGTTTTATTATTTCTACCAGCAAAGACAGGTTGCTTGTTCAGAGCCAATTCACCTCTATTATAGCTCCTTCCTGAACTATGATAAGCTTCCTTATCACAGACTGCAATTAAATCACAGGCTATATTGTTCTGGATTATCTGACATTAGCACTAGGAAACACACAAATCCAGTACGGATATACTGGCTACCAGTTTTTGGTAAAAAAAAAAAAAAAAAAGATTTAAGTTTGGAGGGCATATTTAACAGCACCAGCCAGCCCATTTAAAGAAACTGGCTGTCGCCGCTTTAAATTAAAGCCAAATATTCAATGCCGGGACCATATCCGGTACCTTCCTTCATTTAAAGGGACATCAATTCGTACTCTGTGACAAGCATTTTCTTTTATCTATCATTTTTGCGGAATGCTCCAACTGCCTGAATAATGATTTGTCCAACATCCAGTGTTTAGTAAAATAAATTTATTTTAAACAAAGCTTTTGAAGTATATTTTTGCTGCTGTTAAACTACTGGATATTGATTTAGGGTTATCTAAATCCCTTCTTTTATTAATATCCATATTTTATATTATGTTATTCTTATTAAGGTGAAATTACACCTTACCTGCTAATTTTCTTTCCTGGAGCCCCTCTAGTCCAGTCCAGATGCGTGGGTTATGCGCTCACCTACCAGCAGATGGAGACTGAGATACACTGAACTTCAAGTCAGCCTATAAGAAGCCTGTTTCTGGAATCTCCTCTTCAGTAGGACCTTCACAAAGCCGATAGGAAATCCCAAGAACCTCCATTCTCCACCAACACCACATTGCTACCAGCTTTTTGTTTTTTTTCTATTTTGAGGTCCAGCCGCCAAAGCATGGGATCCAAAGGTCTCGTGAACCAAAACTTTCCCAACAGGGAAGAAAGGAAATCATAAGCAGAACAGTGGGGAATACAGCGGTCGTGTCCCCCCCCCCCCCAACCACCACCATCGGAGCAAATTGGATCCGGCACCCTGAACTCGGCTGTCATACTGCAAAATCTTCAAGCAGAAACGAGGCTGACACAATATACTACAACATCCTGGGTGGGAGCTGGATTGGATGGGAGGGACTCCAGGAAAGAAAATTAGCAGGTAAGGTCTAATTTCACCTTCCTATTCATCTGACCAGTTCAGTCCAGATGCGTCGAACGTAACAAAGCACAATTAATGACGGGTGGGACCCAAAACTCCGGTCTGCAAAACCCTTGCTCCAAAGACCTACGTCCTGGTGTGTCTGCACATCAAGCAAATAATGACACGTAAAGGAGTGAAGGGAAGACCAGATCGCTGACTTAAAGATGTCCTGAGGTGGATCAAGCCCAAACTCCGCCCAAGACGAAGCCTGAGCCCAAGTCGAATACGCCCGCAAGTCCGCCAGAGCCGCTTGGCCCTTCTCCAAATAGGCCAAAGCAATGGACTCCCTAATCAAGCTCGAAATAGAGGCCTTCAAAGCTGCCTCTGCCTTCATCGACCCTCTAAACAAGACAAAGAGGCAATCTGAGTGCCGAAAACTCTGCGTAACCTTTAGATAGCGCTAGAGAGAATGGCGAACATCGAGCAAATGAAGGATCTGAGAATCATGAGACTCCAGAGTCTCTGGAAAAACTGGCAACGTGACCACCTAATTAACTTGGAAAGTTGATGTCATTGTAGGCATAAAAGAATAAACAGGACGAAGGACCACCTTTTCCTTGGACATGACCAAATAGATCCCGACAGAACAAAGCTTGCAACTCAGAAATCCTGCACGCTGAACAAATCGCCATGAGGAAAAATTACCTTCAAGGTTAAATCCTTCAGGGTGGCCCCCCCATAAAGGTTCAAAGGGGGCTTCCAACAGTGCTGAGAGGACCAAATTCAGATCCCAAGTAGAAACCACCAAGTGAGACAGTGGCCAGACATGCTTAACCTCTCTAAGGAAACAGACCACATCTGCATGACAGGCTAGGGTCTGACCCTGAATCTGGCCCCAAAACCAAGCTTGAGCCGCAACTTGCACCTTTTCAAAGAATTCAAAGCCAAGCCCTTTTCCAGGCCAATTTTCAAAAAGGCTAGGATCTCTGGAAGAGAGGTCCCAAGAGGGCGGACTCCCCATGCCTCACACCAATTCTCAAGGACGAGCCATACTTGCACACATGCAAGAGGTGGACTGGCACCGCGCCTACAGCAAGGTGCCCATCACTTGCGGAGAATAATCCCGGCGTCTTAAACGCACCCTCAAGAGCCACACCATAAGCGAGAATCGATGTGCCTCTGCCATCAGAACTGGGTCCTGGAACAGCAGGAAGTCCACCCCCGGAAGCAGAAGGGGATCTGCCACCAGGAGGAACACTAGATCCATGTACCACGGCAGCCGCAGTCAATTTTGAGCGATCAGAACCACCAAGTCCAAGTGAGACTCGCCCGATCAACGGCCAGGGAAGAAACATATACAGAAAAACTGCATCGGGCCAAGATTGAACCACAGCATCTATCCCCTTGGCCATGCACTCCCGGTGCCTGCTGAAAAACCTTCTCACTGACAAAGGATGCCATGAGATATGTCACTGGCATCCCCCTGTAATTCACTATGAGCCGGTAAGCCAGTCTGACAGGGGCCCCCCACCCCGTCCAGTATGTTGCGCCTCAAGTAGACCGCTTGCGCACTGTCCTTGCCCGCTACATAGGCCGCTGACAAGAATGTCAGGTGATGTTTCACCCACCACAGGAGCAGATGCGCCTCTGCCACCACTAGCGAGTTTTTGGTGCCCCCTTGCCGATTGGTATAAGCCACTGTTGTTGCACCGTCAGACAAAATCCGCACCACCCTGCCCTCCACCAGAAGCAGAGGCCTGCAGGGCTAGGCACACTTCCCATGTCTCAAATCGATTGATGGACCAACTGCTCTCCTCAGGGATCCAGCACCCAAGTGACCCAGAAGAAACAGTGGCCCCCCAGCCGGATAGACTGGCATCTATGGTCAGGACTATCTAGTCTGATGGCTCAAGGTACATCCCCTTTGACAGCTTCTCCCTGACCAGCCACCACTGGAGACTCACCCTGGCTTCACCCTGCAAGAGAGATGCAACTCCATGGACCGAGACAGAGGGGACCACCGCAATAGGAGCACCATCTGCTGGGGGTGCATGTGCAACTGCGCCCATGGTACAACTCCAAGGTCATTGCTATTGAGCCGAAAACTTGAAGATAATCCTATGCCCTCGGCCATGGGACTCGCATCAACTGCCAGACTTTAGCCTGCAGCTTTGTTATCCAGCCCTCTGGGAGGAAGACCATGCCCGCCTTCATGTCGAATCAGGCACAGAGGTACTCCAATAACTGTGTCGGCACTGTCCGACAATTTGCAAAATTGACTACCCAGCCCAACCCCTCAGATGAGAGATTACAAAGCTGAGTCACCTCTCGGCTCTCCTGAGGCGATTTTGCCCAAATCAGCTAACTGTCCAAATACAGATGGACCAGTATACCCTGCTTCCATAAGGCAGCCGCTACTACCACCATCACCTTGGTGAATACCCAAGGCATGGTAGCTAAGCCAAAGGGCAAGGCCCGAAATTGGAAATGTTGCAATCAGAACAGCAAAACACAGGGCAGATCAGAATATGCAGGTAAGCCTCAGACAAGTCTAAGGAAGTTAGAAACTCTCCCTTTCGTATGGCGACAATCACAGAACACAGGGTCTCCAAACAAAACCGGGGTACTCTTAATGCCCTCTTCACAGACTTGAGATCCAAAGTGGGTCTCCATGTCACCTCCTTCTTGGGAACCACAAAATAAATGGAATATCTCCCTGCACCCCAGTAGCTTTGCAATACTGAGACTATGGCTTCAAGCTGCAACAGCCACTCCAAGGTGACCAGAACTGCCAGCAGTTTGGTGTGAGCCAGGCATGGGGAAACCATAAAGGCATCAGAGTGGACACACAAACTCCAGTGCATAACCCTCTCGATTGAGCTCCAACACCCATTCATCTGATGTGAGTCGGGTTCAGGAGGGGTAAAAGTGCTGCAGGCACCCACTTACAGACTGCACCCCCGCAGGACTCCCTAACCCTTACTGGGAGGGTTTAGGGACCCCATTCTCTACCTCCCCAGTGCCCTCCATGAAAGGACTGCCCCCACGGGAGGAACCTAGAGCGCTGGGAGATGCCCGCTTTGGGCAACGGGAACTTCTGAAGATCGCACCCTTGACCCCTGACAGAGGCTCCCCTGCCAGGGCCCTTGGGTCAGTCTTCCATGATTCAAGGGACTTTAGAGTTCCCCAGGTTCTTAACCAAATGTATCGAAATCCTCCCCAAAGAGCAAATGGCCCACAAAGGGAAGCTTACTGAGCCGTGTTTTAGAGGCTACATTGGCAGACCAATTGCGCAGCCACAAGAATTGCCATGCTGCCACCACAGTGGCCATATTCTTTACAGAGGTGTGGAGTAAGTCGTAGTGGAGATCAGCCAGAAATTCCGAGCCCGACTCCAGACAGGCTGTCTCCCCCAGGCTCACCATATCCGACCCAGATCCCTCTGAGATTTGTTGTGACCATCTCAGACACTCCTGGGCCACATACGCCCCACAAACCGAAGCTTGGAGCACCAGCGCCAATATCTCAAAGGACTGCTTGAGCAGAGCCTCCATTCGACGATCCTGTGGATCCCTCTACTGGGATGGTCATCTTCCTTGTGATGGCCATCATGAGGGCATCCACACAAGGAAGGAGCACCTTCTCCTTCTCCTCAACAGGGTTGGGGTAATGCCTCACCATACTCCAGCCAACCTGCAGTCCTGCGTCAGATTTCCATTCAGTGGCAATCATGTCCTCCACCACCTGATGAAAGGGAAAGAACCTAATAGGTTACCGCGCCCCTTGTAACAAAGGATCACCTATCATCTCAGGCTGATCCAACCAGGGCTCATCGCTTATCCGAAAGACTGTTAAGGTATGTGTATTCGGGGAGGGGAGTTCATCTTTGTTAAAAATCCATATCACTGATGGATCTTCTCCAACAGGAATCTCCCCTTCCTCCAACTCCTCCAGAGGAATGTCCTCCAGGAGATCATAGAGTCCTTCTAGGGCCCCAGGGAGTCCAAAGGCCACCTCCCCCCACCCTCCACTAACTCTGCCTCAGCAAAAATGCCTGGTGGAGTAACACAAACTCTGGAGAGAAAGGGGAAGAAGCTCCAAAGGAACCATGCCCTGTGGGACTCTCCTCACCTCCATATGCAAGTGCTCCTCCTGGGAGAACAGAGCTGCAACAGAAATGGTGGCGTTTCCTGCCAAATTGAATGGGCCTACTGCACTGTTCTTCACGTGTTCATGGTCCCCTGAGGTCGTCCCAGTTGTACCTGGCATCAGCGGACTTCCAAAAATATCTTTTATTATGGCCGCATTCTCCTTTTAAGCAGCTGTGGCACGGCCTTTCTGCTGACAGCTGAGCTCACTGGCTCCCGCGTGCTGCATAGCAGCCACGGTGGAAGGGCTCAGACATGTTATTGCCCCACCTTGCAGCTGCATGGTGCAAAGTCTCCTTGGCTGGACCCCCTTCCGGCACCCGAAGGCCCAGCTGCTTCGGGAGACCTGCTGTACTGACACCAGACTTTTTTTTATGCTTAAGCTTCAAGCACTAGATAGCACCAAGTGCTTTCCACAATGCTTGCCCTTCAACCCCCTCTCAAGAGTTGGGAAGAGAGAAGAAGAGAGAACTCAGGGGCAGCTGGAGGTGAAGGGAGGGGGGACTTGGACCACCAGGTTCCTCATCCCCAAACAGATGGCCAGGCACCGCTTCCCTTCCAATCTCCAGTTAGAGCACACAGGTTATGCTCACAACCATCTGCTGGAGACTGAGAACTACTGAAGGGGAGGTTCTAGGCTTCTCATAGCCTGACTTGGAAGTTCAGTGTATCTCAGTCTCCATCTGCTGATAAGTGAGCATAACCCACGTGACTGGAGGGACGAATAGGAATGCAATATTTCTTTTTTCTGATATATTTTGAAGCATATTGATAGCATTACTGCTGATCATTGTATATTTTTGTTAATGACATTGATTTGTATGATTTTGTATTAAATGTTTTACTGAATTATTGGATTTCCAATGTATACTATTTTATATTTATGTAGATGCTGTCTTTAAATTAGTTTGCTGTTACACTTATTTACAAAGTGCTTGAAGCATGGACAAATATATTGATAAGTGGTGGCAATTTCAGCTTTAAGGATCTTGAAAAGGTTAAAATACAACTTTTGTCCAAACCACACCTGCACACTAAGTGTTAACATATTTGTAAAGAGCATATCACAAGAAATTTGGTGTACTTCCAAAGAAAAAAACATGGAAATGAACTGGCTACATGGTAACATGCACACCAAACCAGCAGATGCTTGCAACTTGTGTGCAGATGAAATGCAACGTGTGCTGCTGAGTCAATGCTGACTCCTGGTGACCCAATCCCTGGGGTTTTTTGGCAAAGTGTGATCGGAAGTAGATTGCCAGTCCTTTCTTCCGCGCTGTGAGTTTATGGCCCCTGGTATTACAAGGTGGTCTCCTATCCAAGTGCCAGCCAGGCCCAACCCTGCTTAGTTTGAAGCTGCTCTTGGCTGATCTCTAAATCAGGACAGCTGAAGGTTCGTGTGCAGATGCAGCAACAGTTAAAAGTAACTATTATTCCAGAACACAGTTAGCTGGCAAAAAACTAAAGGGCTCCGTTATCCTCTCAAAAGTCAATAATGACAATTAACTTGGTATTTCAAAATCCAAACCCTAAATCAGCTAACTTCAAACATTACACATGGACGAGCAGTGAGATGATAAGGATCTGTAAACCGTTCCACATTTCTTTCACACGCTTCTGAAACCAAAATAGGTTGTGTAGCTCTGGCCATTGACAGTACTCACAGAGATCTGTTCCATACTTCAGTCCTGTTTTGGGCACCCAGCCCTTGCTTCGGAAGTAGTGATATGCCATATAAGTGGTTTGGAAACTGGGTTGGATGATACTGAAAACTTCCCATAGCTTCAAAATTGTTAAAGGCTCCTACAACCACAACATAAAATAAAAGGTTTGGCTACAAGTAATGACCAGACTGACTCTCAGCTGATTGTAGACAGACATGAAGACTAAAAACACTACTGCTTCTGGAACACTTCGGCTCACACACATAGCCACCTTCACATCCCATGGACCCACATACTCAGCTAGAAACTATTACTTAACATGTTAATAAGTTCTGTGTTCCCTATGTTCAGAGTTATCATTTTTAGTTCTTGGCATGTTCAACATCTGTTCCATGTAAACCGCTGTGACTTGTAGATACGGCGGTATAAAAGTGTGGTTAAATAAATAAATAATGATACGCCTAAGGTCAGTCAGTTTAAGAAACAACAAGATGGTTTCATTAATGCGACCAAAAACAGCTTTTATGGTGGCACTAATGGTATTCACGTATAAGTTCCCAATTCCCATGGTTAAAAGGTTCATTTTGTGTGTTTCCTCTCCTTTCCAGAAAGGACTGAAGATTTTCATTCATTATTCTGACAATATATAATCCCAGGGGAAGGGAAGAATTTGGACAATTTTGAGGGGATTTTTTTCACTGTTGTTATCTGCCTTGAAACAAATCATGCGAGGTAAACAAATGTTTTAAAACTAGCAAAACCAAACTGTCAGGCTTGTATATAGTCATCATTCACAATCAACAACTGTTCAAATCTCCCCTTCAGAATGAACATACATGAGGTTCTTAACTGAGAGAAGTAAGAGTGCATTGTTTGGGCTTAGCAGGGACAGAGTTGCAATATACAGTACTATTGTAGTTGATAAGGAAAGGCAGGCTAGATAGGCCATGTGGTCTTTTTCTGTCATCATGTTTCTATGTTTCTATCGATATTTGTTTAAAAAAATACACAAACACAAGCATATACTTAAAGCTGCCTCAAAATTTGTGCACTAGTATTTTTATACTATTGGAGGCCTATTTTATAAAAAGGCACTATCCAGAGGGTCACCATGAGTCGACACAGACTCGACGGCACTTAACAACAGATGTCTATGTTGTCTTTATAAAATAGGTTTAAAATAGGAGACTTTTTGGGCTTCTCACACAGGTGCACTACTATAAAAATCAGGCCCTAAATGTTCTGTCAAATCAACATAAGGTTTCCAAGTGCCATGCTTTTCTCTTGATACTTTGAATGCAAAAAAGCACTGCAGCGCACACCATGCTCTCCATCAGAGTCAGCAGAACTTTCTATGCCACATCCCTTCAGATAAACCCAAGGACACAAATCACTGTCTCTCCTCCCTCATAATCCTACAATGCTGAGCTCACGAAACGGTCAGCTTACCTCATTATAACAAACCGTTAAACATCCCAAAGCATAGACCAAGAAAAAAGTCTGAAAAAAAACCCAAGAATGCATGTTACTGCACTGTACAAGGATGTTAAAGTATTCATCCAAGAATTACATGATAAAATGATAAATAATTTAAAAACATAAGCACGCAAAAACTAACCTTTAAAATATGAATTAATTGTTAGGGTACATTTTCAAAGTAATCAGGACAAAACAGGACATTTATTAGGGGAACTTAACCGTAATCGGGAGGCGCTGAACCTATCCAATATCATCAACAGGAATATCCCAGTTTGGTAGTCACTATCAAAACCGCCCTCAGAAATATATAAGTTAAAATAAAAAAACAGCATGTCATTACTTCGTTTGGAAGACTGTTGTAAAATTATTGAGATAAAGGTCCTGCATACTCTAGCGGCCCCTATCAGTGCAATGATGATCAGCTGATGGAATAATAAAAACAATACCAAAAATAGTTCCCATCATTACTCAATTCCAGCTGGAAACAGAGTCATATGGGAATAAAATGACGTCTTCCGAAGTTGCACACCATAGCTCAAAGTGACCAGCAACTGTGCTGAGCCATAAGTCAGTAACACTGGGTGAGAGGAGCAGTGGGAGACAGAATAAACAATGGGAGGGGGGAGTGAGACAACGAAGAGGGAGAGCCAGCTAGCGAAAGGGAAGAGAGAAAACATAAAGCAAGGGGAACTGAGGAAGGAGACAGCACGAGTATCGTGAATGAAACAAAGAGAAGAAAGAAATAGAAAAAAGAACTGATTGTGAGGGGGAAATCCGGTCACCTTTTAACCCTTTCACTGTTAAGGATACGATAAGCCAGAAAAAAGTAGGGTAAAATGATAAACTCTTCTGTGGCATTTTATTTTATCTTCATGTTTACTGAGATTTGATATACTGCCTCTTGTACTTTACACTGAAGCAATTTACAACAAAAATAAAATTTAGATCAGTGAAAAGGAACTCCAAAATAATGGAGATGACGGACAAAGCCTAGGCAACAGAGAGACAGAAACAGGTCAACTAAATATTGCCTATGATCCCGGAAATGCTAAGGAGAACAGGTGGATTTTTAGGTCCTTTTTAAAATTTTTCAAAGATGATCCAACACAAAGTGTGGGGGGGAGGAAGAGCATTCCAGAGGGAGGGAAGCCTTAAAGAAGAATGTGGCTTGTTGGGTTACATAGTATATGACGGCAGATAAAGACCAGTATGGTCGTTCTAGCCTACCCAGTAAGGTGGCCAGAGTGGTTGTAACTGCAGCTCCATGCAGGTCACCCCCCCCTCCTCCTCTATGCCTGTGTTGAGGGTTGTACCTGCTGCTCTGTGCAGGTCAGCCCCTTCGATTAAAAGATATTTAAGTTTAAGTCTGCTTTGATTTCATCCTCTTGCCGTAAAGGGATTCTAACCTAGTGCAAGAGAAGGGATGGAATGATGAAGGGGTGATCCTGGGGGAGGTAGACGTTCCAGGCTGGGCTATACGAGGTAACTGAAGAGGGGATTCTTGCATTAAGTGCCTTAGAGGTAAAAACAAATATTTTATAGCAAATTCAGTAAAAGACCCGGAGCCAATGAAGCTGAAGGAAGTCAAAATCCTGATGGCTGTATTCTGTAAGCATCCTATTTTGTGTTCACAAACCAAAGGCCGAGGCTCATTCATCCCATGAAAGATAAAGAGGATAGAGGATGGTGGCACCTTCTACGCTAACTGGATTATTAAAGCATGAACGTTCAAGAGCCAAGGGATTCTTGTTCTTCAATGCTCAGGCCTCAAACTGGTTAGTCTATAAAGGTGCAACAAGCATCTGTGTCTTTTTGCTGCTACATATTAACAAAGCCGCTCCTCTGAAAGGTATTAAAAATAAGGGAAATGCAACGTGGTCTTATGTTGCCATATTTATATGTAGGGATTTATTTTTTTTTTGAGGGGGTACGTAGTGGTACAGAGTACAGGAACTCATTTCATTGCCTGCTATAACTGACTCATGGCCCTCATGTATTCCTGAAACAGCCCTGCATGAGTCCAGGTACCTTTTTGCTAGGAAAAATGCACTGTTTATGTGGCATTTGAAATGTTTTAGAAGCAACATCAATATTAAATGCAGCTATGCCTTGAAGTAACATGGATGAAGAGAGAAATTATTGCTTTTCATCTCTCTCATGAAAACTCAAATCATAAAATATAATTGCTTGGATCATGGAATACGTGGTCCTTTTATAAAAGTGTTAAAATTTTGCAGTTACCACTCAAGGCTTCTATATTAACTGTTGGGAATATGCCCGGCATCTTTTCATACCACACAGAGAAAATACACTTAATGGGGCATGTTTATCAAAGTGCGCTACCCGGTAGTGCAGGGTTAAACATGCAGTAAGGGTGTTGCACTAAAAAACAGCACGAGGCTTGTATCAAAAAATCCCACACTAACTGGGTAGCGCATAATGGGGTGGGGACTGGGTAGGTCAGCGGTGGAATGACAATTTGCAGCGAGCAAGGGTGTTAGTAGCTCATGCTAACTGCGCTCGTTATCGGGGTTAAGTGCACACGTGTGCTGGCCTGCATGGTGCAAACTGCAGGGGGTCGGATGCACATGCCCCTAAAGTTTGTGCGGGGCCCTCATGTTGGAAGAGTGGCACGCACACACACACACACACACAATCGGCATGGGCTTTAGTGAACATGTCCCAGTGTGCATTCACTGTGCCACAGATAACACTGATGCACTTAAAATCACTTCTTGATGTGGTGTTAATTGTTAATACAGAGCAGTTAACAAGTTACCGTGCATTAATTGGACGGTGCAGTATATCCCATTCCCCGCCCCATTCCATCCTATGCGGCTATCATGAGAATTAGCATGTGCTAAGTGTCAAGCTGTTAGAGTGAGCGGGTGCCAACAATTAGTGCAAACTAATTCCCACTTTAATTGCTTAATGCACTAATAACATGGCAGTCTAAGTGTTGTGCTTGCACTGGATCCTGAGAAAATAAAAATATTTGAAAAACAGCGTTTTAGAAAAATGTTTCTAAGTTACTTACCTCTTCAAGACTAAGTTGCAAATATTCAAAAATTCTAAATGGGTTTCTTCGACATACTAATTTTTCAATTTTTGTCAACTGAGGAAAAATACAAATATAGAGCTGTAACCAGAAGATGACAAATGTAAAATGGCATGCTTATTTTAAATAAGAAGAAATTAGACCTTACCTGCTAATTGTCTTTCCTTGAGTTCTCTCCGGGCCAGTCCAGGTACTGTTGCGTGATGAATCCCTTCTAGCAGCTCAGGACTGAATGCTGAAACTTTTGCTGGCAGATGCTATAGCTCCCTCTAGTGCCTGAAAGCCAGTCACCTATTGACAAAGCAGCGAACCACAAAACCTAACTCGAAACTTAGTAACGCTATGGGAACAAATCAAAAACTCCCAAACAAAGGAAACATGCGAGAAGCTGCTTGAAAGCTTCCGAAGCATGTCCCCCCTAAGGGGATCCCCCCTCAAACGCCAAGCTGAATCCCTCACGCCCCCGAGCAAGGTGTCTCCTGTAGGATGCTCCACCCGCTAAGGAGGCGACCTTAACGCGCCGCCCAAGTGTTTTGTTTTTTTTTGTTGTTTTTTTTTTATTTTGGTATATATTCCATTTCTGTTTGCACTTCTAACATAGAAATCCCAGGCATAAGGGCCCAGGAAGTGAGAACCTACCAATATCCTCTTCCACACAGCTGAGCCGTATCAGGCACACAGACAAAAAGGAGCACCAAGTACTAGGCAGCAATTGCTCCCCGACCCCAAGGACGTAACCGACGCTCGCGGCCCCATGGGGTGGGACCTGGACTGGCCCGGAGAGGACTCAAGGAAAGACAATTAGCAGGTAAGGTCTAATTTCTTCTTCCTTTTTGTCTCTCCGGGCCAGTCCAGGTACTGTTGGGCAGTACCAAAGCAGTACCTAAACCGGGGAGGGTCCCGCGAGCCCCGCCAGAATGGCTGAGGCCCCAACCTTAGCATCCGAACGCGCCTGAACATCCAATCGATAATGCTTAGCGAAGGTATGCAAAGAAGACCAGGTAGCCGCCCGACAAATATCCGCAGGCGGAATTAAGGCCAACTCCGCCCACGAGGTCGCTTGCGCCCTAGTCGAATGCGCCCGGAGCTCACGCGGAGGCAGCTTACCCGCAGCCTCATAAGCGCCCGCTATCGCTCTTTTCACCCAACGAGCGATGGAAGCCTTGGTTGCCGCATGCCCTTTGCGAGGGCCACCATAGAGAACAAACAAACGATCCGACATGCGAAACGGCTTTGTTCGTCGAAGATACTTTCGTAACACTCGACCCATGTCCAAGCCCCTCAAGGTGCGGCCCAAGGGAGTGTCGCCCTGCGACCGAAAGGTCGGCAGCGAGACCGGCTGGTTCATATGAAAGTCCGAGACCACCTTCGGCAGAAAAGAAGGAACGGGCCGAAAAACCAATTTCTCCTCCGAAAAACACAAATAAGTCTCCTTACAGGATAGAGCTTGCAAATCTGAAATCCGCCGAGCCGAACACAAGGCCACGAGGAAGGCCGTCTTCCAAGACAATTCCCGCAGAACAGTGTCCGACCCAGTCGCAAATGGCGGCCACGTCAACGCTTCGAGAGCTAAATTCAAGTCCCACGGAGGAACCACAACCCGGAAGGGCGGCCAGATGTTTTTAGCCGCCCGAAGGAACCTCTGAACATCAGGGTGAGACAAGAGCAAGCAACCCTGCACCCGACCCCGAAAACAGGCAAGGGCAGCCAGATGCACCTTAAGAGTGTTGAAGGCTAGACCTCTCTCGAGACCGCCCTGCAGGACCGCCAAAACCTCCGGCAACCCTGCAGCACGAGGCGTAACGCCCCTGTCAGCAGCCCAGGCCTCAAACACTCGCCAAATGCAAACATACGCCAAGGACGTAGAGCGGCATCGGGATTGCAACATAGTCGCGATCACGGAGTTCGAGTACCCTCTGCGTCGCAACCGATGCCCTTCAACAGCCAAGCCGTAAGCAAGAATCGATCCACCTGTGGCATCAGCACCGGACCCTGGAACAAAAGATTGACTCGGGAAGGCAACTGCCAAGGAGGCGCGATCAGCAATGGCACGAGATCGGCATACCAGGGACGCCGAGGCCAGTCTGGAGCAATGAGAATCACCTTGCCCTCGTGACGCGATATCCTCCTGATGACTCTGGCCAACAACGGCCAAGGAGGAAAAATGTACAGAAGCAGATCCGTTGGTCAGGGCTGGACCAGCCCGTCCAGGCCCTCCGACATGCGCTCCCTGCGCCTGCTGAAAAACCGGCTCGACTTGGCATTGTCCAGAGTCGCCATGAGATCCATCCCCGGCTGACCACAACGCAACGTGAGCTCGTGAAAAACCGCCCAGTTGAGCTCCCATTCTCCGGGATCCAGGCGATGTCGACTGAGAAAATCGGCCTGCACATTGTCCTTTCCTGCCACATGGGCGGCTGACAGAGCTTGCAGATGCAACTCCGCCCACTGAAACAGAAGCTGACTCTCCTGCAGTAGGGACGCACTGCCCATGCCACCCTGCTTGTTGATGTAGGCCACCGTTACTAGATTGTCGGAAAATACGCGCACCGCTCTCCCCTCGAGGAGACCCGAGAAGTGCAAGAGGGCAAGACGAACCGCCCGCAGCTCCAAGCGATTGATGGACCAAGTGCTCTCCTCCCCCGACCAACTGCCCTGCGCTATCTGGGCAAGACAATGAGTCCCCCAACCGGAGAGGCTGGCATCCGTCGTGACCAGAATCCACTCCGGATCATCCAGAGGAACACCCGCCTGCAGGTGGGCTGGGGACTGCCACCACCGAAGGCTGACGCGAACGTCGTCCGGACAAGGCAGCCGCCGAGTCAGAGGATGCTGCTGAGGGGACCACCAAGAGAGAAGAGCATGCTGCAGCGGACGCATGTGAGCCCTGGCCCACGGAACCAGATCCAAGGCTGCGGCCATTAAGCCCAACAACTGAAGGTACCTCCAAGCGGACGGCGCCTGGAAGTGTAGGAAGGATTGTACCTGCGCTAACAGCTTCTGCACCCGAATCGGCGGCAGATGAACCTTTCCGCTGTTGGTATCGAAAAGCGCTCCCAGGTACAGCAACCGCTGCGCGGGACGCAACTGGCTCTTTGCTTGGTTGATAACCCAACCAAGACGCTCCAGAAACTGGATGACCCGAGTTGTCGCTGCCGCCGACTCCATCTGCGAACTTGCACGGATGAGCCAATCGTCCAGATAAGGGTGCACCTGGATGCCCTCTTTGCGAAGGGCAGCCGCCACCACTACCATCACCTTCGTGAATGTGCGCGGCGCGGTCGCCAGACCGAACGGCAACGCCCGAAACTCAAAATGCCCCAATGGCACCGCGAAACGGAGAAAAACGGTGATGCTCCGGCCGGATCGGAATGTGTAGGTAAGCCTCCGTGAGATCTATGGAGGACAGCCACTCTCCCGGCTTCACCGCTCGAAGCACCGCCCTCAGGGTTTCCATCCGAAAGTGAGGCACCCGTAAGCAACGGTTCACATGCTTGAGATCCAGAATGGGACGGAACGACCCTTCTTTCTTGGGCACTACAAAATAAATCGAGTATCGACCTAAGCCGCATTGGTCGAGCGGCACCGGCTCCACGGCTCGCAGTTGCAAGAGACGCCGCAGCGTCAACTCGACCGCCTGACGCTTCGCGCGCGGACCGCAAGGAGAGAACACGAAGGCATCCGACAGAGGAGTAGCAAATTCCAGAGCATAACCCTCGCGGATAATCTCCAGCACCCAGAGATCGGAAGTTATGGTGGTCCAGACGGAGAGAAACTCCTGCAAACGACCTCCTATCGGAATCTCCGGCTGGACCTGCACACCTTCATTACGGCTTTTTGGAGGAAGACTGCGGGGCACCGAAGAAACCTCTGCCAAACCCACGGGCCCCTTGAAAGGACTGTCCTGTCAGGAAAACGACCCCTCTGATAAGGGATAAACCGAGACCCGCGAAACTTACGAACGTCCCTGCTGTGACCCCTGCTGCATGGGACCTGTTCTGGGCGCTCTAGGTTGATCTTCCGGCAGGCGACCCCCTTTGGAGTCACCTAAATCCTTAACAATCTTCTCTAGCGCCTCCCCAAACAGCAGTTTCCCCTTGTAAGGGAGCTTACTGAGGCGCGACTTGGAAGACGTGTCCGCCGCCCAGTTCCGCAGCCAAAGAAAACGCCGAGCCGCAATGACCGACGCCATAGACTTTGCCGAAATTCTGATCAGATCATAAAAGGCATCCGCCAGATACGCCGACGCAGACTCCAGCTTGGCTCTGTCCGGAGCGATAGCCTCCTGCTTGAGATCCGACTGCTCTCCCTGAATCCAGCGGATAGAAGCCCGGGACACAAAGGCCCCGCAAACTGGCGCTTGCAACGCCAGGGCATTAGCGTCGAAAGCCTGCTTCAACAGGACTTCCAACTTTCGATCCTGAACATCCTTGAGGGCAGCCCCGCCCTCCACCGGAATCGTTGTTTTCTTAGTGACCGCCGAAACTAGCGCGTCCACCTTTGGCATGCGTAAGAAATCTTTCTCCTCCTTGGGAAACGGGTAAAGACGGGAAAGGCTATGGCCCCCCCGTAAGCTAGCCTCAGGGCACTCCCACTCAGACTCTATCATCTTCTTAATCACCCGATGCATGGGAAAGCACCGCTGTTCCGGTTTAAACCCCTGCAATAACGGATCCTCTAGGGGCTACTGCTGCTGCGCTGGCAGCACGAGATTTAAAGCAGCAAGGGACTGAACTATCAGCGCTCCGAGCTCCTCCTTACGAAAAACCCTGAAGACATTAGGGTCCTCACCAGGCCCGAGTTCCCCCTCCTCTAAATCCAGAGGCCAGGACTCAAGACCTTCCTCAGAGCCAATCTCCCCCTCCTCAGGAAGAGAAGGACAAGATATATCAGGTTCCATCGCTACTGAGGAGATCCCTGCCCCCTGCTGCGCTGATGAGCTCTCTCCCCGATCAGACAGCCCAGGCTCATGAAATAATGTCTCCTGAAGCCCTGTCGGACTGACCACTGGCTGAGACAACTTTAAAAGATAAGCCTTATGCATAGCCAGTATACAATCTGGTGAGAAAAAAGAATCCCCCGATTCCTGGGCTGCAGGGGGCAAGAAAACATCCTTCTCCGCCTTAGCTGAAGACTTGTGAGATTTTGCCTTTCTTTTCCCGGTACTTTTCAAAAGCGCGGGAGAATCTGCACCCGCTGAAGGCAACGACGCAGCCGTCCCCGATTTCGGCACGGGCGCCTGCAGCCGGTCCCCCGACAGCTCTGCCGATCCAGCAGCCTCCATGCCTCCAAAAACCAAAGAAACGAAAACAAAAAATGCAGCCTGAAAAACGCCGCCGAGCAACACCGGCGAAAAGAAAATGGCGCTCCCGCCTAAAACCGCCGGAGAAAACCGCCACGACCGAACACCTAGGAAAGCAAAACTAAGCCAGCTGACACCGGGCTAAGGCAGGTAGGAACGCTGCTTACCTTGAGAAGCCCAAGATGTGCCTCAAGACCTGCTGCTAGCAAGGCACGGAGACACAGGGACAGCGCCGGGAAGAGGATACTGGGGCTCCCAGCTCCTACCCACCCTCTGAGAGTCAGCGGATCCTCCGGAAGCAGGTTCTGCCTCCGGTAAGGTTAAAAAACAAAAAACCAAATAAAGGAGAGGATCGCTGACTTTTAGTGTGAACAGGCTCACTTCTGTGAAGGGAGAAATCCCGCTATGGTGCTCTGCTAGAGCCAGTGAGCAGGGATCCCCTTGGAAAGTCTGAGCTGTCCCCTAGTATTAATCTCGGTCAGCAAAAACAAAAAGAACCTAAATCAATTCACTATAGCTGTCAATTCGTCTCTCCAGGGAGCCTGCCAGAGATACGTCCGTTCCAGCTGCTGAGGGCTGAAGACTGGCTTTCAGGCACTAGAGGGAGCTATAGCATCTGCCAGCAAAGGTTTCAGCATTCAGTCCTCAGCTGCTAGAAGGGATTCATCACCCAACAGTACCTGGACTGGCCCGGAGAGACGAAAAGGAACATACTTTAACATATTTTATAACAGTAAATCTAGGAAACATTTTTAAAGGGATTCTCAGAAGATCCTTCAGTGCAAGGAAAAGCAGACTCACTGGTCACAGCGTGTGTACGTTTCAACTATGGAGAAAAGGGGCTGGATGAACGTGGTGGGGGGGGGGATTTCATTTTGTTTTCCCCAGCATCAATCCCGTCCCGGTAACTTTGCAGGGAGCTACCCTTTCAGTATCAGTTTGCAGGCACAAAGCCTGAAAACGAGGCTCTTAAAATGGACAACAAAAGACCTGGCACACAATTAGATGACCTTTTGGGAAAAATACAATTATGTGAAAAGGAAAACTTTTAAGAACAAATC
Source organism: Ichthyophis bannanicus (assembly GCA_033557465.1). Lineage (NCBI taxonomy): Eukaryota > Metazoa > Chordata > Amphibia > Gymnophiona > Ichthyophiidae > Ichthyophis > Ichthyophis bannanicus. The sequence goes on from CM066043.1 coordinate 40,236,044, forward strand.
ATATGATCCTCTGCAGTGTTTCATGGTTTCTCTAGTAATGGAACCAATGAAACGCTGCTTTTCCTAAAAACTCACTTTTCCTTCATCCTCTTCCTCGTCATTAGGCTGCCGCTTTGCTTCTTCCTGTACCAATACATACTCATGATCATGCTCCTTCGTTCTGGAAAATTCAGGACACCCTTGGCTAATGCCCTCCTGTACTTTACAGCCACAGTACACAATAAGGTCATTATGTCTGTGACAATGTACTCTAGCCAAAGCTTCTTTGTCTACAATATCCGATGCATCCAAGCCATACTTGGCTAATGGGTCATGAGCGGGATGCCCTTCTAAGCGTATTTTCTTATAGCTTGCCCCTTGGCTTTGGCCTTTACTATTAGAGGCTGCCGAGTCGCCACTGAAGGTCAGTGTAGAGGTTGCTTCTTCTGCCCCTTTTTTGGCTCCGACTGGCTCATGCTGAAACTCGGCCACCTCCTCCTCTTTCATAAGGGGCAGTTCAAGCGGCTTTATGTAATTCTCCAGAATATTCTCAACTGCCGTATCGTTCAGTCCTTGTCGTTTTATTAGGCTTTTTGCCCACTCTACATGATGCTGGTATCTACATGAAGGAAATAAACAACTGAGATTTAGATTATTCAGAAAAGTAAAAACTGCATAAATTTCACCAAGCACAAGTCATGTGGCAGGCAGAGAGAAATGCAGGCTTGTCAGCCTTTCAGTACGCTTCTATTCTTCTTGCTCCGGGATAACCCGCTGAGGAAAACAATTACAAATATGCTAGAAACTACTTTAGGACATCAATTGAACAGGGCATACAGATATGTGATAAATAAACATTGAGCCTGATATGTCTGATAGCTGTGTTTAAACATATGACTCAAAATACAGACTTCATTTCATGAATATATATATTGTCCTCAAAAGCAGACCTGACCACTAGAAAAACTTACTTGCATGATGTGATTACAGGCATGTTCATATTGTAATCTAGAACAAAACAGAACAAAATACACTAAATTGTAGTTTTTCAGAGGTTTTTCATGAAGCAAGCTATGTAGTTTTTCTCTGGATGAGTCTTGTTTAGCTAGGTTTCTAAAGACCAGGGCTGGCATAAGGAGAGAAGGCACCCTAGGCAAACAACCCTTGTGCACCCCCTCAACCCCCATTGCCATCGCTGCTGCTCCTTTCCGGGACCTATAGCAGTGGCAATGGCCTTACCTCAGAACTTCAGTGCTGCGGGGCTGTTTGCTTCCACACCAGATGCAGACTTCCTTTTGTATGGGAGCGGAAGCCACTTCCACACCCATGCAAACAGAAATTGGCAGCAGTGGATACGGAAGCAAACAGTTCCGTGGTGCCACTGCTGTAAGTCCCTCCAGGTCTGGCAGCAATGAAAACGGACACTCCTGGAGGGCCAGTGCTCTAGGCAACTGCCTAATTCACCTAATGGTAGCACCAGCCCTGGTAAAGTCACTGACAGAAGTCATTACTTCAAAACTGTGTTTTTTTTAATGTTCTCTGAATGAGCTTTTGTAGAGAGGGAGGCAGCGGCGAGTGTGAATGTGGACCCTCCAGCGCCCTTGGGATAAAGAGGGCATGGGGGTTCTGGATCTCGCTAGGTATAATGTTGCTTGTTTGCTTCGGAATGTTTGGGATTGGATAGAGGGGATGACGGATTATACCTGTTGGTGAGGAAGGTGCGGTAGCGGCCCCTCTGCCTTCATGCCCCAATCACAACCCTGCCGGGCTCTTTAAGACATTATGTGGCACTTCGCTTGATGCGGTGGGGCTGGCGGATGCTCTGTCAGTGATGTGCCTGCAAGCCGTGAGCGACGCCCTTCTTGCCATTATGTGGTAATGCAGACTTCTGTCTGGGTCTGGAGAGTAATGCTTTTAGACAAAGGGAGGATAGAAGTATCACTGGTATCAATCAAGCGGTATAAGAGGATGGTGCCCCAGTGGATTTTGCTAAGCTCCAAGACCTGTTTGGTCTGCAGGTTAGAAATGTGTTTTGTTACAAGCAGGTATGTTGTTTTCTGCACAGCTTGCCACAGGCAGACCTGCAGGGGTTGGTTAGTACCTGATTGGAGCTGCTCCTGCATTCTGGCAGTGGGGGTGGGTGCACATTGTGGCCCTCCATAGGGCATTACTGGAACTTGAAGCTGTTTCAGTTGAAAGAGAATTGGCGGAAGCATAGGGGAAGCTTTTGGGTTGGTCTTTAGTGGAGACTGATATAATGGAGGCTTTTCAGACTGTGTCAGGTGTGACCGGCTGCATGGAACACCGTGAACTGCAGTATAAAATTCTTTGCCATGTACATTTCCCTCCTCATCGTGCATTTTGAGCCAGGTGTACCTCCTTGTCGGGCTGTCCCAAGTGTGTAGAGGGAAGGGCAACTTTGGGGCATATGTTATGGAGTTGCCAGTGATTGCCTGTTTTTGAGAGCGGCTGCACAGTTATTTGGGTAATGTTTTACATGTAAACCTGCCAGTGGAGGCCCAATTTGCAGTATTGGGTCTTCCACCCATCGATGAAGTGCATCTTCCATATCTCCTAAGTGGGAGTGGATGGGTTTTTCTTTTCACATGGAAACTCATTCTTTGTTGTTGGTTGTCCAAGGGCAGTCCGTCCTATTGGGCCTGGTGTAATGAGCTGCATAGTTTGATGGCATTAGAACATGCTGGGGCATTGCGAGATGGCAGTATGTGTATGCAGTTTCTGGTGGATTGGGGCCCCTACATACAATCCCTACCGATGAGGGCCAGTCGTAGGATTCTCAATGTCCTTTGACTGGTTGACATAAACAGTTTCTTCTTTGCACCGATCTGATGGCTGTGCACCAGGGCTCCAGGGGTTGGAAAGGAGTTAAAGGTACATGCGTATTGATATGAGTAGGTAAGATGTCTCAGGGAGGAAAGCTGGGGGTATTTCTTTTTCCTTTCCTTTGGAGGAGTAGCCTAGTGGTTAGAACACTGGCTTGGTAACCAAGCAACCAGGGTTCGATTCCCACTAGCACTCCTTGTGGCCTTGGGCAAGTCACTTAACCATCCATTGCCTCGGAAGAAAGGCCTGGCAATCTACTTCCAGTGACACTGCCAAGAAAACCCAGGGGCTTCTGGGTCGCCAGGAGTCAGGACTGACTCGAAGGCACACATTGCATTTTTGCATTTTTTCCTTTGAAATACAGGTTACTGTTGTTTTGCATATTGCTTGGCTGTATGCAAGAATTGTCACAGGCCAAGCTGTGGGGTTTGTTTTTGTGTTATCAAGTACAGGACACTTATGCCTATATTTGGGGTATCATATGGGTTGGGGAGAGGGGATGGGGAGGGACTCAGAAACTCATATATATTGTATGCTGGATTTTCTGCTTTTGTGTAATAGTATCAGAGAAGCGGGAGGAGTTCATTGATAGTTGTATAAGTCTGTTGTTCTATGTCCCTGGAGTGATTAGGGAATTTTGTATTCTAACTGCAATGTAGTTACATATATCGTTGATAGGGAAGGAGAGGATGCATGGATGGAAGGGATGGGTCGGGAGAAAACGTGAAAAGTAAAAATGGTTTTATCTGTTATTGTTGTTCTACTCCTGGCAATGTGTAAGTGTACCCACACACTGGGAATGTTGTTATTTTGGTCAATAAAATAGATTTGGAGATGAAGCAAAATTAAAAAAAAAATTGTGTTTATGCACAGAGTTTTACAGGATCCACAATTCTAGTGGCACAGCAAATTCAATACCACGTGTTACCAAACTTTTGTGTTTTTTTTTAAAGAAGGGAGTTCTTGAGTAAAGGATGTGATACTGGATTAAAAAGAATACAAGTTTATGCTTTGAGAAGAACTAACACTATCTGAATCTTGCTGCACATTCAAATACCCATGAACAAAACCACAGATTTACCTTTCAACTGTGCTGTCATCTTAGGGTCTGAAATATTGTACTCTGGCCTGCTTCTGGACAGAATTCCTTTCCCAAAATAACCCTTCAATATAAAATAAAGAAATCCATACACATACACAAAACAGGCTGGTAACATGCATAGCATTATAATATAATACTTCACACCCTTCAGAGAGACACTGCTTTTAAAGTTAAAGCTATTTCATTATGATCTCTGAGATCAGTATAGCTACTGAGGTGAGCTAATGATACCACGCATTAATTTACTGTTAACACACGTTATTAGCAACTAGGTCCCACTGAATAACATGGGACCTGCAAGTTAACATTAGTGCACTTTGCTAACTTGCCCCTTAAAAGGTTCTTGACAGGCTCAGTGGGGAATGAGAGCTTTACTGGTATGTAATAAAATAGACTTTCACGTACTAAACTCTAACAACATAAAAAAAAATCTGTAAGAAAAATATTACATTATCTAAAAATATTTTTTTTCAAAGCCATTTGTGCAGGTAAAGAGCAGTTTACTCAGATAAACTGGCTTGTCTGAAAACTGTGCTCCTACATGAGGGTTCAAAATCTGTATACTTTCATCCTCAATAGAAAGCAACACTCCTCTAGGCATGTTTAGGTTGGAAGAGGAAACCAATAGAGATGTGCTTTCATTTGAAACAAAAGCAGTGATCCCAGCAAAACAGGAAATAAAGACTGTGTCGTCGGTTCCCATTTTCCATCAATAGTGCACATTATTTCACAAGAGTGCACATTCTTTTCATGATAAAAACAAAAACTACATTTTTTTGCCCTGCACATCCCTAGAAACTAATATGCATACATGACATTTTCAAAAGTACATATATGATTTTCTACCTACAGAGAAGAGAGGTATAAAGACCATGGATAGTTCTAACATTTGTAATTTACTTAAATTTTCAAGGGAAAAATATCATGTGGCTTCTCTTTGATAATTCAGATAATATACAAGCTGTCTCAAAATTGACTTTTATAATTATATGATTCTATGTCTACAAACAGTTGTAATATTTAAAGGGCAAAGTGAAAAACAAACACCTAAGGGAGAGCACAAAAATAACCTAGTAGTAGAGGATTAAATGGTGCTTATTGCTCAAAGCTATAGCAAAATATCTCGCTCTTGTTCAATTACTGAAAAATGACTCGCTTATTTAGCTACTCAAATTTTTTTTCTTTTAAACAGTAGAAACAACAGCAAGTATTTTCACAGAGATTTTACAGAATGCAATCTCCCTATTCAAAGACAAGATCCCATTAAATATTATTAAATCAGTATCTCTACTTCATTGGCACAACCCATTTCTTAGAATGATGCATCTCTCATCTATATAACTATAGATAAGCAGTACTGATCCTCCTGCTTTGTTAATAGATGCTTTCCTAGAGTGTGAAGACTGTGATTCCATTCATGTATTTCAGGGAATTCACAACATGGTCATGGGCCATGGAAAGTAGCAAGAAAATAAAACAACAAAGAATGATTTCTTCAGAGAAGATAAATAAAAATACCTTTCCATATAGGTGTTGTATATCCTCTGGGTTCCTCACAATCACGCTGTTGCTATGAATTTCAGCATAGCAAATCTTGAAGTCTTTTACATTAGTGTCTCCCTGACATGTCAGGACAGGGAATGCAGCTTCATAAGATTCATAGACCCTTTTCTTTCGTCTTGGGGCACGAAAAATTGCCTTTGCCATTGTTTGGACAGTTACATGTACCTGTAAAGAAAATAAAAAAATTGAAACAAAGCCAACTACTGATAGAGTTAAATAGGATTGGATATGGCTTGGTTTTGCCAGGGCAAAACTCTGGATTTCCATAATGTCTTTCAATAAATCTGTATCTTGGAATGTTTTATAATGTAATAGATTGTCACTTTCTCTTAAATTTTAGACTTATGGTCCAGGAGGATGGCGGGTATCAACAACCATGCTATAAACTCAGGAATGTTATGAAATCCCTGATGGGCATACTTGAAAGTCAGTAATGTCCAAGCCTCAACAAGCCTTTGGATGTGTGTGTGTATAGAACTATAGTTGCCAACTGGCCAGTTTTAGCCCACCTGGGCTGTTTTTCTCAGGCAAGTTGGGCAAATGGGGGGGGGGGGGGGCTGCAGGGCCAGGCCAATCATTAGACAAACTAGATTGTCTCCTAGGGCAGCAACCTTTTCTTTAGGGGGGGGGGGGGGGGGGGGGGGGGGAAGAGAGGCAAAGAGCAGGCAATTCAAATCTAAACAATAGATTTTGTCAGCCAAGGGACAGGAGGTATAATGCTTTAGGTCTGCCAGGGATCCAATACCTCTAACTCTGGATGGGAGGTCTCTACTTTCCTTAAAAAGAAACTGAGGCAGCAGTTGTGGTCCCAACTGGTTGGAGCCATAAATATGTTGCTGCTCAAAGGGAAAGGGTGGATGTTACAGAAATCGGTTCTCTTCCCAACAAAGGGAGAAAGAGGAATCTAATTATGTTTAATGTTTTGATACTGTTTCAATATAGTCTTCCCCTCCCTATCTTATAAATAAAATTATAGCTGAAAGGCCGACTTTTAAAAATGGGAAAAGCCTCATCCTTTCAGATGCTTCTACACTCCAGGCCCCTCCTATCTCGCCCATCCCCATCCTCTATTTCCTGCCCCAGCTCCGTTCTCCTTGCATTGCCTCTTCATTTTCAAATTTCAAGCGCATCTGCTCCTCTGCCACACTGCTGCTTCCGATGCTCTCTGGTCTTTCCCTGCTGGAGGGGGAGGGGAAGGGGACCCTGACTTATCATGAGCATCTACGTTAGAGGAGCAGATCACCTCAAAGGCGAGAGAACGGCTTATTAATGCAGCCAGGTTAGCCACCCCAGCCGTCTCGCAGCTCACCGTAGAGATCCCATTTACAACATCAAACCTTACTCTCGGCGCGCGAGCACCTCGGTTCCGGCGGACGTCGTTTCCGCACGGAAGATGGAAGCAGACGGAACACTGCTTCCGGGTTCCTCTGTCCGCGAGGCGAGGCCTTAGCGCTCCGCACGAGCTCCGAGGACAGCGACTGGAGGCCGACGGAATGCTGCTGTGGCTGCGCTGCACCCGGCTCGCGCGCCGCTGTCTGAAGGCGCCCAGCGTTGCAGGTCAGAGGTCATCAGCGGCAGATGTGTAAACCAGGCTTCTCCTTCCAGCTCAGCTGCACGTGCTCCTGGGTTTACCCCCGTTCTTGTCTTAGGAAAGTAGACCTCATAGGTGTGAAAAGCAGGACTCGCTCAGTTTGTTCACGCAGCAAGGCCCATGAGCTGAATACAAACGTCTATTAGGCCGGGAGGTGACATGCTCCTGTACCGAGAAATCCCATGCAGCAGTGCTTCTCGCACTCTCCTGGAGGCACATCTACCCAGCTGGGTTTTCAGCATTCCCACCAAGAATATGCATGAAATGGTGACACATTGCTATGTTTATTTATCTCATGCATATTCTTGGTGGGAATACTGAAAACCCTACTGGTAAGTGCGCCTCCAGGAGGGAGTCGAAAAGCACTGTTGTAGCCTGTATACAGCGCGTGTGAAAACATTACTAGCCAGCCAGTGGAAGGGTATTGAGTGCACTAGGCCACTGTTATTTATTTTTATTTATTTAACAGTTTTTATATACCGCCTTTACTTAAGATCAAAGCGGTTTACATTATAACTCATACTTTTACATAGAACTTATTGAACTTGCACCCTTACAGAAAAACGTATTTTGGAAACAGGGCAGGGAATCGTGCAGGAGATGCTTTGTAGCATAACTTATATACAGTTAAGTCTTGGTATAGACAGAATATGGAGGATTTCTAACTAATCTGGTGGTTGGTGGATTCATTGAAACAGTCAATAAACTGGAAGGTTTTTAGTTGCTTTCTAAAGTCCTTCTATCAGTGCTGGTCCTTAAAGTTCCAGGGAGGGAGTTCCAGATGGCAGGCGCAGCAAGGGAGAATGCTCTTTTGGTGGTGGATTTGTTTGCACTTCTGTATGTGCAGGGTATTGGAATTTTCTCAGTGGTGCTCTGTCTCTTTGGCCTGTTGTTGGGACTGGTGCAAAGTAAATCTAGGGCTGCAGCCGACATGCTATTTCTGATCCTAAAGTTGGTCAAGGCAGATTTGTATTTAGAACAGGCAGTAATTGGGAGCCAGTGTAGCTGGTGTAAGATGGGTGGTATGTGCTCTTTCTTGCTTGATCCTGTGATTGTTCTAGTGGCGTTATTTTGGACCAGTTGTAGTGATCGTGTGGCCTGCTTTGGAAGTCCTAGATATAGGCCATTGCAGTAGTCTAGGATGGGGGTTGTAGTGATTTTGGTTGAGGAGTGGTTTTAGTCTTTGAATGGTGGCAAGCTTGTATAATGTGTTCCTAGTGGTCCTGTTTATATGTTGTTGTAAACTTAATTGACGGTCAAGTGTTATACCCAGATATCGAACTTTGTCCTTTATTGGGATCGTAGTGTCTGCTATCTTGATTTAAGTAGGGAGGGTGGAGGAAGTATTCCGTGTTATGATTAGTGCCTCCAGTTTTTTCATGTTTATGCTTAGATTGTTATTGGAAAGCCAGATGGTTATCTCCTGGATACATTTGGACATGGTGTTATATTCTGGAGAGTCTATGCAGATTGTGGTGTAAGCCATATCATCATCTGCATAGATAGCATATTGTATCCTGTGCTTCTTGAAGATATTGCAGATTGGCTGTATGTATAGGTTAAAAAGGGCAGACAGGGAGGATCCTTGAAGGACCCCTTGCGTTGAGTGAAATGGAGTAGAGAATTGAGTTCCTACTTTGATCCTTTGCTGTCTGTCATGAAGGTATGATTGGAACCATTTATGGGTAGTGTTTTATAGACTAATCTCAGTTAGTCTGTTTAAAAGGATGCTGTGGGATACAGTATCAAAAGCAGAGGCGATATCAATGAACACTAACAGGAAACCGGTCTTGATGTTGTTGATTCCTCTGAGTAAACATATGAGTAGGGTTTCCATGCTATGGTTAGAGCGGAAGCCATGTTGATGTGGGTCTAGCGGGGCATATGTGTCCAGAGGATCCTGGAGCTGTCTCTGCACAGTCTTCTCAATAATCTTTGTTAGAAAAGGGAGGCTAGAGATGGGTCTGTAGGTTGATGGATCTGTGGGGTCCGGTGATGTCGTCTTCGGGCTTGGTTGGATTGTTGCTTCTTTGAGAGCTGTGGGCATGTAACCTTGGGTTAGGGAGGTGCTTATTATCCTGTGAATATCCATGGCTAGCTCTTCCTTTGTTGATTTTATCCATAGTACCGGGCATGGATCTGACGGAGCTGTGCTGAAGTTTATCTCGGAGATGGTGCGTTTTACCTGCTCAGTCGTTGTGGGGATGTGGAATTCATTCCACCTCTCTAGTGGAGTGGTTCTTGTGATTATTGAAGGAGTGGAAGCATTGGTAGCGTCTTGGGCTTTCGAGGCAGTGTTGTTTTTAGTGGAAAGATAATCTGCGATAATCCTGTGTTTGGAGTTTTAGGTGTTGATTATATGTAATTTGGCACTTATATTTTAATATATACTGCTTTTAATGTGTCTTATTTTTTGTATATCGAGTGTTGTTATCTATTGTCATGAGGTAGACAGCACTCAGCCTGGGATAATAAAAGAAAAAGGAAAAGAAGAGCTTACCTCACAGCCACATGAGCAGTTAAGACATTCAGATTGCAGGGAAGCAAGGAATGGAGAAACAAACTTTCCTCATAGCATTGGTGACGCAGTAGAAACTCAGAGTCCTAATCATGCTCACCTGAGGAAAGAATCACGTACAACGTACAACAAGCAGGGAGATAAAACCAGGTGGGAAATCCCACAGAGAGGGCAGAGAGAGGAGGAGACAGAGACTCAGGAAGGGAGTCAGATTCAGAAGCAGACAAAGAGAGAGACGCTGTCACGAAGAGAGAGGGCAGAGCGGAAGCAAGCTGTTGAACCAGAGAGTGCTGGGAAAAGCAGTGCAAGAGACTTCCAAGCCAGAGGGGTCCTCGTACCGGGGAAGGCAACCAAGCAGGTAGAGAGCAAACGTCACACTCAAGAAAGCTCACTGAAGCCAGGAGGTGATTACAGCTCAGCTAAGCCTAATGCTTGGAACTCCTGGAGAAAGGCAGCTTACACTCCAGAGAAGAAACCCTGGTTAACAGAGGAAGGGCTGGAAACTCTTTACACCAGAAAGAAAGAAAGATAAGTACCCTGTTTTCTCCAGAGGGAAGGAAGTGGGTCCTTTTATAAAGAGCCAAGCTTACAGGGGGTCAGAAAACCCTTATTGGAGTGGGTATTGGAAAGAAGCCCCAAGCACAGCTCCTCATGTCCATGTCTGCACAGAACAGTCTCCTCCCATAGAAGCTGAGGTCTCTCAGGTGCCAGGTGGTGAAACCAGCAATGCTGAAGCATGGTGCCCGTTTACAGGACCAGGTCCTGATTTAATGCAGTGGGAAAGTTCAAGCCCAGAGACTGGTCCAGAACCCATGGACTGTGCTCTTTGTTTTTCTGATGAGATAGACTCTTTATGTTAAAAAGCAAGAAGAAGCCTTGTTATAGTTTGAAAAGCTTTTATTTTTCCTGTGAAGCAACAGTTTATTTTTGTTATCGTTATCTACTGTATCTGGAAGGCAATCCTCAAGGGAAGGGGAATAAAGCCCAGCTTTAATTATACTTGGACACACGACTACAGATTATTCTTTTAAGAAATACAGCTATACCACCTGCTTAGGCAGCTGCCTAAGGAGGGTATAGTCTCACACTATGTTTTTACTATGTATCACTTATGAAATGTAACTTTTATTGGCATTACTTGTACATACAAGACATATAGTATGCCATATTTATCTTTTTGGTGTGTTTACCACATAAATTATTTCCCTTATGAGTGTTTAAGATGTTATATTTTTTCTTTTTTGTTTATTCATCCACCATAGATTGGGAAGAGTGGTTTGTTCCACCCTCTTTTTGATGTTGCTTTTTGTCCTCTTTGGTAATGTATTATACTTCTTTTGGATGTTTTGTAATATAAATTAATAACCATTCAAAATGTTCATATTGTAATTTTATGTCTGTGTCTGTCCTTAGACCCCTGAAGAAGGCCTACGGCCGAAACATTTTAGTTGGGTCTTCGAATAAAGTTTTTTAGATATACCTAACTGTGTCTGGCCGTTGTTTTTGGCTTCCATTCCCTCCTCCTAGATCCCTTAACTGACAAAAAACCTCCTAAGACTTCCAGGCCTCCCAAGGCACAGATGGTTCTCTCTTCTATGATCCAAGAGACCAGTTTGGTGGATATCTGGCGACTGCAACACCCCGTAGACCATGATTTTACCTTTTTCTCACCCCCTCATCAATCCTTATCGCAAATAGATTTTGTTTTTATTTCCAAGACACTGATTTCCAATATAGTAACATCATGCATACATGCGGCTCATATCTCAGACCATGCGGCCATCTCCATATTGTTGCAAGATGGGAGAATATTTTTTGATAGATCCCTCAGGTAATGTGGATTTTTGGATGAGAATTCAGGCTGCTATTGCCGAATATTTTCAATTCAATTCCTCTCAGGCCACCGCGGGTTGGGCTTGGTGGGAGGGCTTTAAAGCCTCTATAAGAGCTACCATTACTAGCTTTGGTATTCTGCGGGCAAGACAATGCAAGGAGCAAATTATCTGCCCTGGAAATACAGATAAAAGCTGGCGAGCGTATTTTAACTAAATGTTCTGACTCATGCATCCTGTTGCGTTTGCAGCTATTGAGATTTAAATACAATACGCTGCTTTCAAACAAGGCTTCGCAGAATATTAAAGCGCAAAAAGGTGCTTACTACTGGGAAGGTAACAAATCAGGTCGGCTATTAACCAATGCATTGCGGGCCCGTAGAGACGCTGGCCGAATAGCGGCGCTGCGTGATCCTCAATGTCAGAACTTGCTAGTGAAGGATTCTGAAATTGCAGAAACCTTTAGATCCTTTTTTGCCCAACTTTATGCGTCAGAAACTGAGTTTTCACAAGACGCATATGAAAATCTGTTGGCCGGGGTACAGAGACCAACTCTAAACAAAGAAACATCCGAAGCGTTGGATAACCCTATTTCCATAACTGAAATTTGTGAGGCCATAGATTCATTGGCCACAGGTAAGGCTGCTGGCCCAGGTGGACTTCCCACAGACTTTTTAAAATCCTTTTCCAAAGAATTAGGCCCATATTTACAGCAGTACGTTTAGTCCTTAGTGGAGGCGACTCCCCAAGTGGGTGTATTTGCTTCAGCAAATGTGATAGTCCCGGAAAAGGCAGGGAGGGATCCTCAAGTGGTAAGCAATTACCATCAAATCTCTCTCCTAAATGCTGATTATAAAATTTATGCAACCGTCCTGACTCGCCGTTTGTCAAAGGTGATTCCTTTGCTGATTCACCCTGATCAATGTGGATTTGTGGAGGGTCAGTCAACGGCTGACTATGCCAGACTTTTATGTCATATACTATCGGGTGCAGAGAACATGAACAGTCCTTTAGTAGGATTATCCCTAGACGCTGAAAAGGCGTTTGACTGCTTAGAATGGTCATTCTTGTTCTCCGTCCTTAGTTGGTTCGGCTTTGGGGAAGGTTTTCTTAAGTTACTCAAAGTAAGGTATATCCGGCCTGCAGCTAACATCTGTGTAAATGCTACCAAATCTCGTGAAATTAAGCTGAGTTGAGGTACCCGTCAGTGTTGTCCTCTCTCCCCATTATTGTTTAATCTTACTTTAGAACCTTTAAAACTTCTTTTGCAACAGTGCCCGAAGATTCAGGGGGTATTAATCGCTAATATGGAAATTAAACTTTCGGCATATGCCAACGACCTCCTTTTGTTTACTACCCCGGACTCCGTGCCATTTGTACTTGAACAGATAGACCAATACTCACGGCTGTCAGGTTACAAAATTAATTGGTCAAAATCGGTAGCCTTCCCGCTTAATTCACAAATGCATAAAGAGGACATGGTGAAATTTCCATTTATGTGGGAATCAAAAATGGTTAAATATCTTGGGGTATACTACTGCTACCCACTTGAGGAGACGATAGGTTTAACACCAGTGCCTTATTGTCTAAGGTTTGGACTATGACTGCTAAATGGTCCCCCCTGGTCTTATCCTGGTGGGGTTGATTGGAGACGATCAAAATGACTATTGTCCCAAAGATCAATTATATACTGGAAATGTTGCTGTGCTATATGCTGACACATCTATCGGCAGATAGAGAGGACACTAATACATTTCTTATGGAACAATAAAACACCCAGAATAGCTCTTAAAAAAATTAAATCCTGCAAAGAGGAAGAAGGGGTCAATTTTCCAGACTTTGTCTTACCATAACGCATTTCTATTTAAAGCAAGGCTCCAGATGGATAGAACAACGATCAGATCAGAGTCTGGTATGGTTAGCATTGGAAGAGAATCTAGGAGGCCCCTTTTCCCATGAAGCTTCTTCCGGGTATTCTATTATCGGCATGTACAGGTGGCCCTCGGATGATGACAGATAGGCAAAAGGCCTTTTTAACTCTAGCACATACTGGGGGTTTTGGTAAAAGGTTTTCTGGGCTTCTTTCTTTGTGGTACAATCCCCTTTTCAAAATTCAACAGAAAACGTTTGCCTGGAGTCAGTGGTACTCCAGAGGAATCTGGTCTATTGGGCAATTGATAGAGGGCGGCAAATGGAAGAAATTTGATAGTTTACAACAGGAATTCATCCTTCCGGGACCACACTATTTCCAATGGTTGCAGCTTAGACACTGTATTGAGAAATCTATGGATTATCTCCACGATCCAGAAAGCCACACAGGCATCAGGAGTGGCTTCCTATTACTACAAAATAGTGAGCCAGCACTCTCAACCTCAGACACTCGGCCTACAACGGGTGTGGGAACATGACACCGGGATCATCCTCCCCCCACAGAAGTGGGAAAAAGTTTGGGCAAAACAACTGAGACTATCTAAGTCTGCTTCTATTACTCGGACCTTATTTTTCTTTGCCCATAGAGCTTACTATACTCCAGTTAGGATTGTTAAGTGGGATAAGACTGCCAGTAACCAATTGCCAAAGAAATGTAGGCACGTTTGCCCATGTAGTTTTTGGCTGCCCTAGCGTGCAGATTTTCTGGTCTCATGGTTTGGGAGCGGAGACAAGTAATCCTGGGATTTAGGGCTCTTCTTACTTGGGGGATTTTAGGATTTCGCTGAGCTGTGGATATTCCTTCCCTGTGAAGAGAGTGTCACTTTTTACTGGATTTTATGCTAGGGGTAGCCATACATCTACTAGTTCTTAATTGGAAACATACCTTTGATATTAACTAGCAAACATGGTGGAATCGTGTATGTTTGTATAGTAAACTTGAACAAATGCCCAGAAAAGGTTCACCACAAGCGTGTTCCAACCTACTTTAAATGGAAGACTCTGACAGATTTTGTGGCTGCAGCACAGTGTCACGACACATAAGAGCTTTCGAATAATTTTGTTCTGTTCTCATGCTATATATTTTAATTTCTAGGTATCAGATACATTTGAAGTTATATAAAGCAAATACACCAGTGGACGCTGGAGGGTAGGGGGGGTGGCTAGGGTTTTAGGTGTTGATTGTACAATTTTGCAACAGAGTTATGTTTCTTTTGTGTGTAAAGGTTGAAAGTTAAATATAGATATATTTAAAAAAAAAAAAAGAAGCACTGGTATGGGACCTATGTAGCAACCCAGCTTTACTAAGTGTTAGTTCCTACCCGCCGACCCCAGGCATAATCTTAGCTTTATACAGTGCTGTGCAAAAGTCTGGAATCACTTGTAAATTCAACATTCTTTCAACTTTGTGACCTTATATCTTAATTTCTTTTTCCTCTCAGTGGCCTTTTCTGTCTATTAGGCCCAACGTTTAGTATTGGTTTGGCCCTTATTTTCTGTGTTTGTTCTCCATAGTTGTCCTGTTGATAGATTTTCTGTGAAAATCGCGTAATGTACATCGTTGGCCAATGATATATTATAGTAAGTATGCTTTAAAATATTATGGATGCATGCCAGGTTTCAAACCTTCAAATTAATGTATGTGGCCTTGAAAAAGGCCATTTTTATGTGTCAGTGATGGCTTAGTATTTGATGGGCCACCCTTTGTTCTTGATCACCTGACTGCACCTTGTCGGCATTGAATGAACCAGTCTGACAAGGTGATCATTGGTGACAACCACTGTTCCCTCTAAGCTGTGCGTGTGTGCGCGCGCACACACCTCGCCGAGCGAGCGCACATACTTTACAACAGAACGCACAAAAATTACGGCTCTGATTCTGATAGAAAACAACACAGACGTCTTAAAATTTAAAAGTTATGATTGTAATTACTAGAAATTTCCCGCTTCATTTAGTAATCGTCTATTTTCATTTAATTTGATTAAAATCAATGTGGTGTACATACTGTATTCTGACGTGTAGTCAAATTTTAAAGTATATAACTCAGTGTCGTTATGTGGCACACATAAATTTAACTTTCCTTCAAAAGCTGCACACAGCTGATATTTTATGCGCACACAGCCTACAGAAAATTATGTTTAAAATTTTTTATTAGCACCCAACACAGCATACAATGCACAACAGAAACCATGAACCCCCCCACATATATCCAATATACATTCTGAACATCAATCACATTAACCATTGGGAAGGCCCCTGCACCTAGCGCTTCCCCGTATGTTTTCCATTTAACCCAAACCCCCCCCCTTGTACCTTTTACACAGCTTATACAATATATAATTTAACCCCGCTTATAATACTTCACATTGGCCCAATCATAAATTCTCCACGCCCCCCACCCATCCTCCCACATTCTACTAACCTCACGCCCGCGCCCCGAGCAGAAATTTTTCCATTATAAAACCACACCAACATAATGACCGCTAATTCCCCACTTCCCCCCCCTTACCCCGTACTACCCCCCCACCTCCGCCCATCCCCCAACCCTCCATCTATATGCTGCAAGACCTGTCCTCCACCCAGACCTCCAGTTGGTGAGGTCTCCTGTCCGCATACCCCTCAATTGTACACTGGCCATGATCTACCAGTAAAGGCCTTATCAACCCTGTGGACAATATGTGAGCGCCCCGCCCAGGACCCCTTCAATGGAGTAGGATGGGGCAGAATATAAGCCTTCTAGCCCTACCCCTTTCGGTGTACAAAGCACTCCTACCCCCCACCCTCATTCCTCTAGATTTCCCCCCCCCCTCTCTGCCCTCCAGTGTTCATATCTTTCCCACACCTTATTATATCGCGAAACAGTATGTTTTTGATGGGCTTCTATTGCACAGTACCCCCAAAGCTGCTCCATTCGCCCCACTACCTCCGCTAAGGGGGGAACATCCGGCTTCTTCCACCAGCGGAGCAGACTCATCCGCCCTGCAATTACACAATACCCCTGTAGTCTCCCCTTGTCCCTCCCGCCTTCTCCCGTCCCCCCTTCATTCAATATCACCATAATAGGAGTAAAGCCGGTCTTCACCCCTGTGATGTCTTCCGTGAGTCTTTCCACCCCACTCCAATATTCCTGAACTACCGGACAGCCCCACACCATATGCAGCAAGTCTCCTCTGGCCCCACACCCCTTCCAGCACCGATCTGAACTAGCAGGGTATAAAGCGTGTAGCCACACCGGGGTCCAATACATTCTAAGCCTTAGCTTATAGCTGTTTTCCAGCATTGCCGTACCCGGTGCTAATTTATGAGTTCTGATATAGATTCTATCCCACCTCTCGCCGTCCCATTGCCCCCCCAGGTCGTCCTCCCACTGCCTCTGACCCCGTACGGCCCCTTGCTCGAATTCCCCCAGGAGTTTGTATAGCTTCGATATAGTCCTAGTGGGCATCCCAGTACCCCCATCATCTCCTCAAAGGGCGCAGGTTTCGCCGTCCAATCTCGCTTCACCTCCTTCCTCTGAAGCCAATACCACAAACTAACATAAGCATATCTATCATGTCTCTCCAAGCAATATTTCTGCTGCAACTCCTCAAAGCCTCTAATCCTCGCCCCCTCCCCCCACCAATTGTCCCAACGTCTGTAACCCTTTCTCTCCCCATCTGCTAAAGACCCCTGCCTCCTCCCCCATCCTACCCTTCATTGCTATCGGAATTCGAGTTTCTCGAGAATACTGCTTCCCCCCTAACAGGTACCCCTTCCATTTCATCCAAACCTGTCTGGTAAGTTCTCTGTAGGGATTCTCTTCTCCCAGCCTCTTCCCTCCCCCCCCCCCCCCCCGGATCCCAAATCCAGGCTCCCTCTTCAGTACCCGCCTCCCCCTCCATCCCCACCCACCCTGCTGCCCTCCAATGTAAGAACCTGTCCCCAGGTCCGCCCCCTGGGTGCTCAGGCCCACGCTCCTGAGAGCTTTCATGGCCTCCTCCGGTGTCTGTGTCCTCCATGTCCGCCCTTTATAGGTGAATGATAGTCCAAAAGGATGGAGCCATCAGTATTTAATGTCCTCTCTGCGCAATATTTGTGTAACGGGCTGCATGGCCCTCCGCCTCTGCAACGTGCCTGCAGAAAGATCTTCGTATATGTGCACCGGATAGCCCTGCCACATGAGGGCATCTTCTCGTCTGATTTTGTTAACAATTGTCTCCTTAGTTTTGTAGCGTGCCAGACAGATGATTATGTCGCGAGGCCTATTGCCTACGGGTTTCCCCAGTGCTCGATGGGCTCTTTCAAGTTGTATATCTGTAACAGTCGCCTCCCCACCGCCCAGTCGTAGGGCCTCCAAGCAGACTGAACGAGCAACCTTCTCGCTATCCTGAAACTCTTTCTCCTCTGGTATTCCACGGAGTCTCAGATTATTACGGCGAGAACGGTTTTCTAGATCCTCCAGCTTATATAACAAAGTCTCATATTGTGACCCCAACTTCACCGATCTTTGTGTCTCTTCTTCCTGATGTAGTTCAATCTCTTGCAGCCTGTTCTCGTGGTCCTCCATTCTACATACCAATTCTCCAACTTCTTCTTTCAGGGGGGCCAGCACGTCATTCAACTCACTCTTCACTGACTGCACTTCATTTTTGATTTCAAGAAACCAGTCTCTGAGCTCCGCTCTCGTGATAGGTTGCGTCAAGTCAATTCCTGGGGCTTTTGCATTCTCCATGTCCCCTGCTCCCCCCTGCTCTCCTTGCACCTCTGGGAGCTTTTTGTTCTCCATCTGCCCAACAGCACCTTTTCCTCCATGCGCCCCTGAGTACTCATAGTCTCGGAGATCTGCCGCTTTTCGTCTGGTGGTCATCTCTGTACCAGATGCCTCTTGCAAGGTCAGCAGAAAACTTCCAGTGTTTGGGCTCCCCAGCCCTTTTCGCTAATTTACAAAGCTCTTATATCCACCTCTGCGTCGTGCTGCCCTGACGCTGGTGGCCGGCTTCCTCCGGTTCCTCTCAGTGCCCCTCCGCCAGGCCCAGTGCTCTCACAGCCTTCTCAGCGTGCACAGATCTGCTAGGCTTCTCTCCTCAGCCCCTGCATTCCACCAGCAGCACTCAGCACAGCTGACCTGCTCCTCTCCTCCTTGCTAGCCTCCTCGATCCAGCTCACCTCCAGCTCTCTGGTTCCGGTAGTGTTCTCACGCTGGGTAGCTGCAGCACTTCCGAAGGTACAGGCCCTTAACATCTGCCTGCCTCAATCGCCATCTCCTTGCTGCCTCCGGGTGCCATTTTCGGCCCACCACGCTGCCTCCGTGCTCTCCCGATGTTGCGGCGCACCGCCGAAGCACTTTTAGTACTGCCGACATTTCATCGGTCCCGGCACCTCCGGCCCGCTTTCTGCGCCCGATTCCCCCACTAGCCGCCTCCGAGGGAGTTTTTTTAAGGCTTTTGGCTGGGTCAGCGCCGGAGCAGCTCTTTCAAGCCGCCATCGGCTCCGGTGACGTCACTTCCTCCGTCTTCCAGCCTACAGAAAATTAGAGGGAACATTGGTGACAACGTGGTTCCATGCTGCAATGAGTGACTCAATCAGCTCACGCTTTGATGTCGGATGCCTCTTGGATATTTCCAAGGCCACCTTGTGCCACAGGTTCTCGATTGGATTCAGATCTGGAGACTGGGCAGGCCAGTCCATTGACTTGATGTTCCGCTGCTTCCAGCTGATCACCTGTCTGGAGCGATGGCAGGGTGCATTGATATCTTGGAACAGGAACTGGCCAGGAAACAGCTGGTGTGCTGATGGCACCATGCACTTTTGCAGTATGGTGATGTACTTGGCCCCGTTGACCATTCCATCGAAGATGTGAAGACGTCCAACGCCACTGGCAGCCATGCAGCCCCAGACCATGACCTTCAAAGGATGCTTCACAGTGAGGTTGAGACACTCATGCCTGAATTCCTCTCCAGGAAATCTCCTCACATAGGTGTGGGCCTGGTTACCAAACAGGCAGAAGGTGCTTTCATCCGCTGAATAGCACCTTTTCCCACATTTCAGTCGACCAGGTTGAGTGCTTTCTCGCCCACACGATCCGGTTGCGCCTTTGTATGTCAGTCAGCAGTGGCTTATTCCGTGCTTTGCAACCCCGGAGACCAAACTGCAGGCACCGGCGATGAACTGTTGATGAGCTGACACTGACCTCACTCTTGTCTGACCACTCTCAAAGTAGCTGAGGAGAGGTCAACTTGCGATTAGTCAGTGAAATGTGTCGTAGTGCGTGGTCCTGGCGTGATGTTGATGCACGTGGATGACCTGAACGAGGCTTGTCCACCACTGAACCCATTTCTTTCTTCTTCTGTACAATCTTAACAACAACTCTCTGACTGCAGCCAACTTTCCTGTCTATCTGATGGCTTGAAAATCCTTCCTCGCTCATAAAGGACACACAAACACGCTCCTCCAACGTCAGGGTCTGAGTCATCTTCATGGTTGATCCAGAAAGCGTATGAAATTCAAAAATTCTGTACGTTTTTATAACTGCACTGTTGACTAGATATCTGCATTATGATTGGTTAGTGAAACCAGCCTCCTGATTGGTCAGAAATAACGTGTGCATATTGAATAATCTCAATCCAGTTTTGACGCAGGATCCACAAAAATCACAGTAGCTATCTCCCAGTGTCTGTAAGTATTTAAATTGGAAGCAAAAACGTCAACTCTAATAGCCAAATGTTTCCCTTTTAATGTGGTAGAAAGACGAATATGCTGGGCTAACGCAAAATTTAAAAAAAAACCATTAGAAAATATGAAAAACACAAAACTCACAAGTGATTCCAGACTTTTGCACACTACTGTAGGTGCTTAAACCTATTAAAGGGGGAAGGGTGGTCAAAGTCACTTTCAGGTTCAGATGGTTATCATCACCAGGCATAGATTAAGGCCCTGAAGTTAATTAATCATGAAGTGAACAAAGTCCCTTAAAGATAATTGGTATAGTTGTATCAGTTGTAATGTAGTGGATCTTCCAGAAGCTATGGATCTGGGTGAAGCTGAAGAAAGTGTGTCTGAAACTGACAGCATAGAAAAGCACATGGCCCAGGGTTGCCATGAGCAATGTAAACAAAGAGTGTCACAAGGGGAGAGAACACGCCCAAACTGCAAACAAGCCCCGAGCTCAGTGTGTAATGAGAGGCAGCTGGATGAGGGCAGGGTGCAGTTAAGCCCTAGGACACACGCACATAAAAATTACTCACCTGAGGATAGTGAGAGAGCAGCAAGGGAGAGAGCAAGGAGCGGACTCAGAACCAGGAGGAGTCTCAGCAGGAGAGTTGATGAGAGACCCAGCTGCAGGACTGAAGGAAGCCTTGGTCGGAGAACTGGTTGGGGAACCAGTTGGAGAAAGGGACCAGAGGAAAGTGTCCTAGTTGAAAGCTGCCGGTCCAGTGAAGCAGAGACGTCCTGGCCAGAGGACATTTTATATGTCAGAGAGAAAGCAAAGAGTAAAAGGCAGGAGAACGCAGCCGTCTTATGAAAGCCTTATTGACCCAGCTGTGCTGAGAGGTTCCTGTATGAGAAAGCCGGAAGGTAGGCTGTATAAACCTTATCGAAGAGAAACTGAATGTAAAAGTTTTCCCTGTAACTGCCAGAGTTTGTGGGGCTCTCCTATAGCAAACTCCAGTATATGTGGTAATCTTCCACCCTGCTCTGTAGCAACGGGGGAAGGGAAGTCTCGAGGCAGTGAAGAGAGACTGCTCTTTGGAGGGACGTATAATAATCCACAAGAATACTTAGCTGGGGGTGAGTGTGAAGAAATGCCATTAGAATTTCTTATGGAACAAACCCCAGAAGAAGAAATGGATTGTACGCTGTCTGTAGCAGACCATGTCACGTCTCTATGCTAGAATAGCTGTTTAAAAGTTTTGGTGAAACAGCACTGAAAGCAAGAGAGTTTGCCTTTGAGAAAAGGGACTGCTGCAGTTACGTTTTTGTTCAACGAATTGTTTATGTGAGCTGAAGATAGAAGCTGTTTCTGTTCCTGTTTCGTTTCATTTTTGTACCAGAAGTATGGTCATTTTTGTTCTTGTTTTTCTTGCAAATGAATCCACCCGGAAGGGGAAATAAAATCCTGTCTTTTGCCTAACTGCACTCAACTACAACTCATTCCTTGCTTAGTAAGAGGGACTACAATATCCAGAAGGCAGTGCAGGGCCAACTGCACTATCCTTCTTGCTAGGTTTGGACACGCCCAGGCTGACCTACCCCCATGCTTTTGCCTCTGGGGAGGGTTACTGGTGACACAGTACAACTATCCCTAGCAACTTTAAACAAATAGCTAAAAAAAACCCTTAAAGCTAAGATGCAGACAGCAGTCCAGCTGCGAGATGGGGGCTATCCAGTCTTTTGCATTGAGTGTCACATTTATGATTTTCTCCCTGTTGGTGAGATGTCTTACATGTGTCCTAGATGCAAGGAACACTTTGCCCTCAGGGAGCGAGTCCAATCTCTGGAAATTAGAGTAGCAGACTTGGAGAACATAAGGAGACAGAGAGATACATAGACAAAACCTACAGGGACGTAGTACTGAAGTTCCACCTCCAATCTGGCAGCCTCTCAGTTGCCATAGAGGAGAGAAGTGACGTGAAAGGAGAGCATTGCCTTGGTGTGGCAGGAAGTGATCTTGTAGCTAGGACCAGTCCGCCAGGAAATGTAAAAACCCTCTTGCACAGAAGAGGTTTCTCCGGGGCCATGTGCCCATGAGCTGTTATAGTTGGTGAGTCAATCATTAGGCATATAGACGACTGGCAGACTGGTGGACGTGAGAACTGCCTGGTAACATGCCTGCCTGGTGCGAAGGTAGCAGACCTTAAGCGCCACCCAAACAAGGTTTTAAATAGTGCTGGGGAGGAGTCTGCTATCTTGGTACATGTTGGCATTAATGACATAGCAAAGTGTGAGAGGGAGGTTCTGGAGGCCAAATTGAGGCTTTTAGGTAAGTTTGTTGAAATCCAGAACTTCCAGGGTAGCATTCTCTGAAATGCTTCCCGTTCCACACACAGAACCCAAAAGGCAAACAAAGCTCCGGAGTCTCAATGCGTGGATGAGGCGATGGTGCAAAGGAGAGGGTTTTGGATTTATTAGGAAATGGGCAATATTCTGGGGAAGGGAGGGGCTCTTCCGAAGGGATGGGCTCCATCTTAACCGGGATGGAACTAGGCTGCTGGCATTAACCTTTAAAAAGGAGATGATAGGGGAAAGCAGGTAGTCGCCCAGCAGCAATGGTTCGGAAGGATGTATCCTTGAAGGATAGTAGCGAAACAGGGAAGGAAGGACATCCCAACAGAGAGGTTCCAACAAAAATAAAAGTAACCCAGATGTCCTTCAGTAGAGAGCGAAAAGATTCCAAATTACACCTATCAACTGATAGCTAGATTAATATGAATAAAATACAACCTCTAAAATGCCTGTATGCAAATGCTAGAAATCTAAAAAATAAGATGGAAGAGTTAGAATATATAATACTAAATGAAAGGTTAGATATGATTGGTATCACAAAGACCTGGTGGAAGGAGAACAACCAATGGGACACTGTGATACCTGGGTACAAACTATATCATAATATAGGAGAGGTTTAAATGGTTGGGACTCTTCAACTTGAAAAAGAGACTGCTGAGGGGGGATATGATAGAGGTCTATAAATTAATGAATGGAGTGAAATGGGTGAACGTTGATCGGTTGTTTACGCCATCAAAAAGTAAAAGACTACAGGTCGCACAATGAAGCTACAATGCAACCCATTTAAAACTAATAAGGGAAAATTATTTTGTTACCGCTTCAAAGAATAATACTCTCCTCTCCCAACACAGACCATGTATCCCCACTTACATTGTATATAAGTTTAATTACGAGATGTAGTGATTTAGTTTAAATTGTATCTGATGTATCCTAAGTTCTTTGTTATATGTAAATGGAAAGTTCAATTTGATGTAAACTTCTTTGATTTATTGACTAAGCAGTATAGAAAAACAGTTAAATACTCAACGCGTAATCAAACTCTGGAATTCATTACCGGAGGATGTAGTAAAAGCTGTTAGTGTAGCTGGGCTTAAAAAAGGGTTGGACAAGTTGCTGGAGGAAAGGTCCATAAACCATTATTAAAGAGGAAGCAGGAAATCCACTGCTTATCCCAGGACAAGCATTGTGGAACCTGTGTGCCACCGTTGGAAACAGGATACTGGGCTTGATGGACCTTGGTCTGATCCAGTAAGGCACTTTTTATGTTCTTATGGTGAAAATGTGGGAATCGTGGCAAGAAAGCATTGCTTACGCAGCTATTGCCACTCATAGAAATAGTGCTAGCTGCATCCATGATGTCTGCCAAAATGTGCAGTTTCTGCATGCTGTCAACACCTGCGATAGCCACATGGTACAGGCATGCCCACTCTGCGCCACACCCACTTGCACTTCTAATGTACAAAATGCAGCTACTGCGAAAAGTTTCCTGTGGTAGCTGCATTTGTTCTGCATTAGCTATCACTACAGCATGATTTTCCCACCTTAGCGCCACAATGACAGCTAACGCTATTTAGTAGACATACCCCATTGTGCTATGGTTTGTATTTTTATTTGTTGTGAATGGCTGTGCATCAAAAATGGCATGTAAAAGCTCTTTTTAATGAAATTAAAACTACCAGGTTGAAGTTGCATTACCAGCACTGTTCCCTCTAAGCTGTGTGCGTGTGCGCACGCGCACACCTCGCCGAGCGAGCGCACATACTTTACAACAGAGCGCACAAAAATTACGGTTCTGATTCTGATAGAAAACAACACAGACGTCTTAAAATTTAAAAGTTGTTGTGTGTTTATGGTTTTCACAAGTTCTACAATATTTTCTAGTGCAATCAATGTGGTGTACATACTGTATTCTGACGTGTAGTCAAATTTTAAAGTATATAACTCCGAGTGTCGTTATGTGGCGCACAAAAATTTAACCTTCATTCAAAAGCTGCACAGCTGATATTTTATGCACACACAGCCTACAGAAAATTAGAGGGAACATTGATTACCAGAAACTGTTAAATGTCACTAGTAAGGA
The DNA here is from genome assembly GCA_033557465.1 of Ichthyophis bannanicus. Lineage (NCBI taxonomy): Eukaryota > Metazoa > Chordata > Amphibia > Gymnophiona > Ichthyophiidae > Ichthyophis > Ichthyophis bannanicus. The sequence continues at coordinate 40,260,464 of CM066043.1, forward strand.
GAGTCAGAGCTCTTGAAGAATTACATTATAATTGTGAAGAAAGAGAAGCCTGCGATATTCTCATTCAAGTTTGCGTTTGATTTCTGATAAAACTGTTAGAGAGCTTGAGAATAAGGGCACACAGTACTTGAGAGAAGGAAAAAAAGTAGTGAATAAGAGATCGATGTTTTTGCCCACCCCTACACAGTTGCTTCAGCTCTAACTACCATAACGTCCCTCCAGCCCAGTCCAGACTACCAGGTTTTCTCCCCTTTCCAGCAGATGGAAACTGAGAATTCCAAGCTTTTGGTTATGTCAGTCCATAAAGGAGCATGAACTCCACCCACCAAGCCAGTATCCTCAGTCTCCAGCAGATTTTTATTTATTTATTTATTTATCTATTTCTTCTATACCGCCCCTTCCAGAGATCAGGGGCGGTTTACATGGAACAAGTAAACAAATTTGTATACTAATGTATACATTACATGGAACAGAGATTTTTTTTAACTTTATACAGATAATAGTTATTAACAGAGATTTATAACATTGTAACTTTATACAAATAACTGTGCATTAATTGTCAAAACTATTTACATTTTATATACATTAATAAGTTTCTGTAGCGTAGATGGGGAAGAGTTCGTTGTAGGGGGAATTAAAAAAAAAAAAAAAAAAAAGTATCAATTGGCTGGTCAGGACAGAGAGTCAGGTCAGAAGCTGTATCCCTATGAATGTCTGCCTCAGAGCTGCAGAAGAGGGCCTGTTGATCATGGGAGCTCAAGCTCGTTTAGATGGGAGAGGATTGTGGCCCGGGAGCACACCCGGTGGGGCCAGGTCCCTGCTCTCTCTCCCTCTTGTTTATTTGAGCAGCCGAGGGGAGCTCTGCCTGCATGGCAGAGTTCACTGCATTTAGTCATTGACTGCAGCGGCTGGTTCTTTGTATATGTCATTTCCTCTTTGTCGTTGGAAGAAGTGGCTGTGGGGGGCAGTTCCTTCTGGAGCCTGGTGGTTTTTCGCAGTAAGTTTTACCCACTCTGAGGTGGTCCCACGGTTTCCTTGTGTCAAGGTGATGTTGTGAAGCAGTTGTAGCAATTTTGAGTTCCTGCGTTCATTCCCGCCTTTGCGGCCATGCTGTCGGGCAATCTAAAAGCTACCTGTGTGGGCTGCGGCCTGCAGAGAGGGTGTCTATTTTTGGTCAGCCATGTGAGGAGGCCAATCACAATGCAGGGGAACATTTGTGGGGCTCATAATCGCTCAAAGGAAGATCTGGGAGCAAAGTCCTTCTGGCAGTAGCAGAAGCACTGAGTTCAGCTGATGTGGCGTTTCCCACAGTTTTGGCACAAAACACCATCATTGCTGCTTCACAGCTGCTGGCTTCAGGGGAGACCTCAGACAGGCGAGATCTCGCCCTGGTAGGGCATCAGGCATCAGTTTTGGAGTGAGATGAGACTCCTCTCTCACCTGGTTTTGTCATCCTAATGCACCAGGCCTATCTTTTGAAGAAAGGCCGGGGTGCACAACAGGAGATCCCTGCATCATCCAGGGGGTCCCTTTGGGTACCACATCTGTCAAGACTTAGCAGGGCATTCTGGGGATGCAGGGGGATGTGGTTTGTTCAGACCTCGACTCTGATCAGTCCTCTGAGCACTTGGAGGCTTCTGATGGTGGTAAATTGAAAGGCAATGTCAGGAAATACTGTTTCACTGACCGGGTGGTGGATGCTTGGAATGCCCTCCCGATGGAGGTGGTGGGGGCAAACACAGTGACGGAATTCAAAATGGCATAGGACAGACACAGTGGATCCCTTTACAGCAACAGGATAAAATCAAAATAAACTGAACCATCTAATTTCTCAACAAATAGGGGTGTACTACATGGAGCGGTGGGTTCACCCCTAAAAAAAGACATGGGGAGGGGTGCACCTACTCCTGCCATCTTACTCCTGCCATCTTACTGGGCAGACTAGATGGACCATACTGGTCTTTATCTGCCATCATTTACTATGTTATTATGACCTCTTGGAAAGTCCATTTGGACTGGAACACATAGGGTCCCAATTAGACCTTGTGGAAGGGCACATCCCAACGGGGGAGGACCCTCGTATTGTGAGGATTTTTCACTGGGAGGCGCTTGGGATGAGCTCTTGGGGCTCTTGGGATGAGCTCTTTGGGCTCTTACTATTCTTTATGAGCCCCAGGCCCTGGATCCTCCACTTGAGGATCCCTTGCTGCAGGGGATCTGGGAGTCTGAGCCAGCTTTCCCAGCCCACAGAGCCAACAAGAAAATGACTGAGGCAGAATAAGCCGTGCCAGAGGATGGGTTGCGTGGAAGATGGGCTGTGGCTCATCTCTACCCCATTTCGGCAGGAGAAAAGGAGCCCCTTCCTTATCATCCCTCCATGATAGTCCCGCACCTCTGGGTAGTAAACCCCCAGCAGCAGCTTGAAGACTGAGCATGTCATTTTCTTGATGACATCACTATACTTAGGCAACTGGTTCCGCCTTCCAGCCCCAGTAAGCTCCATCTCCAAGCATCTGGAGGTGGTGATCCAGAAGGCTGGACTCACTGAAGGGACAACTAAGGAGTTTAGCGGTTAGTCTAAGGTTATTTGGCCTGCGCTGCTCTGCAGATTAAGCATTAACAATTGGAGGTACCTGTAATTTGCTTGGCTTATTTATTTAACTAGGTTTATATACTACTTTTCTACTAGTCAAAGTGGTGTACATTCAGTTACTGTATATATATTTTTCTCTTGTCCCTGAAGAGTTCAGAATCTGTTTTTGTACCTGAGGCAACAAAGGGTTAAGTAGCTTGCCCAAGGCCACAAGGAGCACCTGTGGAACTAGAAACCCCAGTTATTCCAGCCCAAGGTTGCTGTCCTCTAGTAGGATTCAAACCTCTGGCCCAAGGTAAACTTGCCCCAACCACTAGGCCACCTCTCCCTGGCTGCTCTGAGATTTACGTTTTTCTGAAAGGAAAAAAAAAGAAAGCAGCAGAGGCTCACCCCCCCCCCCCCCCTGGACACAAGGGAAGTGTTTTTTCCTGGGGGGGGGGCCTCCCAATGCTGTGAAACTTAAAAGCAGCAGCAGCTCCCGAACCCGTGATCAGGTGAGGAGCCGCAGGGTGGTAGGCAGATTCGCAGGCAGCACTTCGGCGGTGCTGATGCTGAAGCTGTGCCAGAGGTGGGAAAGCTGCTCCTGAGATAGCATTTCTCCTGCTCGTTGTTTCCAGCTGCTGGTGAGTGGGGGAAAGTTGCATTTAGCGAGACCAGCTCTCTTTAGTCCTCCCTTCTTCTCTCTTGCACACCGTGTGGTTTGATGCTGTTTTCCGTATGTGCAGGAAGGTGTCGGGTAAGGCCATGACTTAGCTGAGGAGATAATTACAGCAGGAGTGGAATTTTCCCGGTTGGTCTGTAGCCCTGTGGTTTTATTTTTATTTTTTTTTCAATTGAAGAGGCAGTTGGAGGTCAGGGAAAGTGTAAAAAAAAAAAAGACTAAAAGACTAACTAGTCTTGGATAAGGCAGGCTTGACAGGGGGGTTCCCTTTGTTGCTGCCTTCTCTCATGGCACGCAGGCCGCAGGCTGATCCGGGACCTTCCACATCCCATGGGCTGGGCAGTGCTGGGGTCCCAGGGGGGGTTTTCTCTGAAATTTGTTCTTCTCTTGCATACGGCCTAATGCATGAAGCTCCAGGGAGCGGACCATCAGCAGTTGTCCAAGATAGCTCGATTGGAGTCGGGAGCAGTGTACCTGAAGGACGCAAGCTATTATTTGGTTAGGGCATCGGCAAAGAGCATGGCCTCTACAGTGGTGACCCAGCATCTGCTCTGGTTGCAAAACTGGTCGGCTGATGTCTCCTCCAAAGCGTGGCTGACAAAGCTATCCTTTAGAGGGAAGCTCCTGTTCGGTGAGGATTTGGAGAAATTGGTAATGGACTCAGTGGAGTCCAAGTCCTTCAGACTTCCAGAGGATAAGCTCAAGGCAGGCAAGGCACTGGGGGTGGCATAAGCTCCATCTTGGGATTTTCAACGCTATTGATCGAATCATTTCACACCCTATCAGCAATCCCATTACCCGGCACGGAGTCAGCCCTTTTGGAGGACTGGGGGACAGGGCGAGGCTTTGGTTCCAGCACAGCGACCTGGCCCAAGAAAGCCCAGTGAGTTGAGGCGGGCCTAGGACTGGGGTCTCTATTCCCATGGCTACTTCTTGTGGCCTTGGGCAAGCCATTTAACCCTCCATTGCCTCAGGTAGCATAGATTGTGATGCACATAATAAAGGGCAGTATATCAGGTGCCTAAAACATAACCATAAACCATAGGCAGAGGTGGTTCCAGTGGACGACTGTCTGCAGCAGTTCTGTTCAGCCTGGGTCCAAATAACGTCTGATAACTGGGTGCTGGAAGTGATTTGCGAAGGCTATGCGCTGAGTTCATGCGACCGATCATGGATGCCTTTCTTCGTTCTCTCTGCAAGGCAGCAAACAAGTGAGCAGCAGTCGAGGCTATCCTTCAGTGACTCCTTCAGCTCCAGGTGATCGTTCCCATCTCGGCAGGCGAGTTAGGTTCCGGTTGATACTCCATTTAATTCGTGGTCCCCAAGAAAGGGGGGGGGTCTTTTCGGCCCATTTTGGATCTCAGTACATCAATCACGCCTTACGAGTGCTGCACTTTCGGATGGAAACCCTGTGTTCTGTGATTTCGGCAGTAATGACAGGCGAATACCTGACCACGCAGGATCTCACGGAGGTGTACCTGCATGTGCTCGTTTAGGTGGAGCACCTGCAGTTTGCAGTCCCAATGGGACACTTCCAGTTTCAGGCCTGGCCCTTCATCCTCGCCACGGCACTATGGAATTTTATGAAGATCATGGTAGTGGTAGCAGCGGCACTCTGGTAGGAAGGCGTCATGGTCCACCCCTATCGGGACAGTTGGCTGATCTGGGCAAAATCTCTCCAAGAGAGCAGATCCACAACATCCCAGGTGCTCGATGTTCTGCAGAGCCCCAGATGGGTGGTCAGCTTGGCCAAGAGTCACTTGGCTCCATTTCAGACTCTCATATACTTGGGGGTGCGTTTTGACACCCAAGTGGGAATGGTCTTCCTGCCTGAGAAGAGAGCCCAAAAGCAGCAGGGCCAAATTCAACTGTTGAATTCTATTTACAAGTGTTGGCGTCTATGATGGCGACTTTGGATCTGGTTCCGTGGGCTCGAGGGCATATGCGGCCACTCCAATGGGCATTACTCTCACTTTGGTCTCCGCAGCATCATCTGCTGTCATGCAAGTTGTGCTCTCCATCATAGGTGCACGCCAAGCTGGAGTGGTGGCTGCGTACCGAGACAGTGTTGGCGAGCATGCCTTGGACCTGCCAGAGTGGACAGTGATAACAGTGGACGCCAGCCTGTCGGGTTGAGGAGCACATTGTATAACATATATTGCTGAGGGCTACTGGTCACAGGCTCAGCAGACATGTTTGATCAACCGGCTGGAAATGAGAGCTGTCTTCCTAGCGCATCTGGAGTTCCACGAGTTGATGGAAGTGAAGGCATTGCAGGTCTTCTGGGGCAATGCAACCACAGTAGCCTATATCAAGCGCCAGGGGGCACAGGAAGTCCTACGCTTGCCGAGGAGATTGCCCCGCTACTTCAGTGGGCGGAGGCACTTTTTTTTTTTTTTTTTTTTAATTTAAGATTTTAGGTTTAAAAACCAAATAAAGTAAATACAAGAAACATTAAAAAGAAAGAAATAATATTTGTAAAGCCCACATTACAAGAGCTACGTCTGTGAAATACATTAGTAATAATACAGAGGAAATAAGCCAAATGCCACATAAGGAGGGAAAACAAACATACTAGTTACCCGTTAACCACCTCAAGAACAGAGCCTTTCCTTTCTTGAAGAAATTTTCCAGGTGCGAGATGTCCTGAGATACATATATATCACCCCTAAGGGTAATGATACACTTACAAGGAAAACCGTAAATAAAACGTAGCTCCAAAGGCCAAAACTTGAGCTTTAAATCAAGAAACTGCCTCCGGCAGAGTTAAGTACTTTGCGTTACATCAGGAAAAATATTTAGGCACTGTCCACAAAACTGAGCTTCTTTATTCTTAAAAACAGCTTTAAGGATCTGAACTTTAATAATAGATTCAGTAGCAAAGGTTGCCAGTAGTGCGGACCACTTAGAAATTATATCTAACAAATCCTCCAAAAAGGCAGTAAGGTTTTAACTAGATGAAGGAATCAAAACATCCAAACCACCCTTGGTGGCATTAGGATCTAGTGGGTAGATAATACTCTTGAACCAGCTGAACAGGATCAGATATAGCAAGAACTTCATTAAGAATTTTTTTCAAAAGAATATCTGGAGCCAAAAGATGAGTATAAAGAAAATTTAAAAGATATAAATTAAGTGCATGAAGCAAATTATTTAGCACCTCTACTTTAGTATGCAAAACAAGGGAATCCTTTGTGAGCCAAATTAACCATTTGCATCGGCTGCGCTAGAGAATCTAGCTTGGCAACAGTTTTATCAAAAGTGGAAACTTTACAATCAAGATCCCGTAGAGCAACTACGGTTTCAAGGGAGGAAACTGTAGAGCATAATTTCACATCAATATTTTTAATTGCACCCCAAACATACTTTAAGGTGATCTCTTCCTCAGGGGCTGCTGTGAGGGAGACGGAAACAACACCAGACTTCCAAGATAGCACAGATTTGGTAACAACCACATGAGAAACCACCTGCACTTCTTGACTGGGGGAAGTGTTACCAACCAAGGTAGAAGATGGTAGTGAGACAGGACAAGGTGGGGGGATCCTCCTGCCAGAGCTGGGAGAAACCCCTTCAGGTGAGGACTGAGTTGATGTAAGAGGAACAAAGTGCTTATCCAGAGGGCCAACGATCTTACCTTACGGCACATTGGAAGTCTGCACCATAGTCCCGACCTTGTTCTTCCATTTCCCCATTAAGCACAATACAAATAACAGAAATAAAAATAAAAACAACTGAAGAGCAAGTATGCCGCTGTAATGCCAAAGGGACGTGTTCTGCCCCTTTGTACTCACCCCGTGGTCTCGAAAATACAGCGGCAAAAACTTATAGTCCCAAGGGGTCCTTCGAAGGAATGGGCTGTCCCCTCGGTGCCTGCCTCCGTTTTCGAGGTAGGCAAACAGCATTCTCACAAGGCAGAACCTACTGCCGATGGATGGGCAGAGCACACCTCCTTCACTCACAGAAGCAGTTCCCGGTGGAGGCACATCTTCTAATGATATCAGTAGCCATGTCGCGGGCAAGGAGAATGTGGAAGCTGATTTTCTCAGTCGACATCGAGTCGTCCGGGAGAATGGACGTTGGAGGACTTGTTCCAGCGAGTAACGCGGTGCTGGGGGATACCTGTAATGAATTTGATGGCAACCATCCTCACTACAAAGGTTCCTTAGTTTTTCAGTCGTTGCTGTGAGAGCATGTCCAAAGGACTTGATGCACTGGCACAGCCATGGCCTCAGGAAGGGCTGCTGTATGTATTTCCTCCGTGACCTCTGATTGATCATGTAGTTCAGTGGATAGAGGCACATCATGGGACTGTGGTCCTAGTAGTGCCTGATTGGCTTTGGAGGCCATGGTATGTGGAACCTCATCAGACTGTCGGTGATCCAGCCATGAAGATTTACAGCACAAGATGACCTGCTGTCGCAGGGGCCAGTATGCATGCCTCAGGGGTTAATTCTCACTTACGGCCTGGCTCTTGAAAGGGTGCAGCTGAGGAAGAGGGGATAGTCACTGGCAGTGATTGCCATTCTCTTGCGTTCGTGCAGGTGTTCCACATCCTTGGACTACATCAGGTTTGGCGGCTGTGTGTGACAACGGAGGCATGTCTGACTTGCAGGCTTCCATTCCTGAGATTCTAGCTTTCCTAAAAACAGGTATCGACAAAGGCCTGGTGTTGAACTTGCTTTGAGTTCAGATGGTGGTCTTGGCATGCTACCGGGGTTGGATTCAGGGTCTTCCCTAGGCGTCTCACCCCGATGTCACTCGGTCCCTTCGGGCAGTACGGCATATTCATCTGCCGCTGTATACCCCAGTCCCCAGATGGGATCTGAACTTGGTCCTGTCAGCATTGATGGACCCTCCCTTTGAGCCCTTGAGGGCTGCTACCCTAAAGGATCTCGCCTTGAAAGTGGTGTTTCTCATGGCGATTTGTTCGGCTAGGCAGATTTCAGAGCTGCAGACTCTGTCCTGTCAGGAACCATTTCTCATGCTCTCTAAGGAAAGGGTGGTGTTGAGGCCAGTGCTCTCTTTTCTGCCTAAGGTGGTATCCGGTTCTCATTTGGATCAGTCTATGGGGTTGTCAAATTTTTCAAACGTGGCAGATCGGGACATGCGTCAAGTGCTGTGTCATTATCTGAAGCGCGCTTGGCCATTTTGAAAATCTGACCTCTTGTTCGTCGTATTTGGGGGGCCTTGTAAGGGAGAGGCTTCTTCCAAGGCTTCCATTGCGCGCTGGCTCAGGGAAGCAATAGCCTCAACATATCTGTTGAGAGGTAAGGTTTTGCCGGATGGGCTGCAGGCCCATTCAACCAGGGCTTGGGTGACTTCTTGGCCTTGTTCTGCCATCAGATATTTGCAGGGCAGCGACCTGGTCATCCTTGCATACTTTTGTGAAGCATTACCAGTTGGATGTGCAGGTGAGATTGGATGCTGATTTCGGATCACATGTCCCGGAGGCCAGTCTTGTGGGTTCTGCCCACCTTTGAGTATTGCTCTGAAACATCTGGGTAGTCTGGACTGGACTGGACTGAACTGGTGGGACGCTATTGAACGTGAAAATTAGGCCTTACCTGCTAATTTTATTTCGTTTAGTCCCTCCAGTCCAGTTCAGAACCCGCCCATTATTCTTATTTTCTTAGATTGTGCAAGCCCAATTCAGGTGGTCAGCATAAGGGATTTTGGAGGATCCTGCTACTGTATCACTGCTTCATGGGGGGGGGGGGGGGGTGTCCGTGTCCTGGGTGCTTTTTGGCCTCGGGTTTCCACAGGATTTGGGTCCTCCGCTTCATGAATGTAGTAGTTGGGTATCTTTCTGGGGTGGTTCTTGCAGGTGCTCGTTGCAGCTGCTTTGTCATTAAGGATACTGGCTTAGTGTGTGGAGTTCATGCTCCTTTATGGAGTGGCATCATCAGAAGCCTGGAATTCTCAAGTCTCCATCTGCTGGAAGGGGGGAAAACCCCAGTAGTCTAGACTGGACTGGAGGGACTAAAGGAAAGAAAATTAGCAGGTAAGACCTAATTTCACCTTTAACTCTCTGAAATGTTTTATCCTCATCTGTATATCTCCTGTCTCCTGCAGGTCCTGGTGAGAGTGTGACCAAAACATGTACTGCTAGATCAAAAGCATACAAAATCCCACCAGACTACAGTGGTAAGCACAGAGTTGAGATGTGGGTAAAACTTGTATTGCTGTTTATAACATTACCCCATTTTGTAACTGTATGTTGTTGGTGAACAGTGATGGGCGTGTATGGAAACTGGAGTTCTCCTTTTGTTGGCAGATAAGATACAGCTGAGAAACCAGAATACAAGCTGCACATGCTCATTTCTGTCCATCTCTGCTGCCCCCTTTAAAGCAAGCAGTGTTTCCAGAAATGAAAAAGGGTTTTATAGTTCAAAGTGAGGGCTCTGATCTCCTTTAGAAGTTCAAAAAATAAAATAAAATAAAGGAGAATGGGGGGAAATGCTCCTCATGTTTTGTAGGCTCTGTTACCTCTCTTTCTGTCTGGATGCACAGTACAGGATCAGGAGGGTTCACAGAGAGGTAATCCAAGATTAGCCTAACCTATACACATAGACGTTTACTGCACCGTGAGGAAAAGAACTAGCCCATCTGGGGATGAAATAGCCCAAACTGGCAACACTGAATGCACACTCACTGTACACTGCTTTACATATGGGCCTCAAATTTGGTATACAGAATCAGAGTTCAATTTGCTTCCTACAGAGTTTTAGTTCTTAACATTTTTTGCATCAGAGACTGTTAAACCTCTTACTTCTCATATGCTGAAAAGAAACCCGAGCCTGCACAAATCTACTGCAAACCTGATTGAATGTCTGGGGAAGATCTCTAGCAGATTGCAGCAAAATGAACTGAAAGTATATCCATAAAATAAATAGGTACTGTGGTTATGCAAAAATGGCCCTGGCCACTTAAACTCCAAGGTGATCCTCAAAAGGACAACTCTACTGTTCAGTAACAAATACTGTAGCTTGGGATGTACTGTATATTGACATGTGTCACATCCCAGCAATAGCTAAATAAGCTTTCTTTCAGCTACATCATGCCTCTGATGCACGTGCCTTTGCCACAGTTATCCAAGTTTTCATGATCTCCTGTTTGGATTACTGCAACTCGCAGTACACTTGGATCCTTAAAAAAAAAAATCGGCAACTACAACTCATTCAGAATTTGGCAGCTTGAATGCTACTGAGTGTGAGTAAATTTGAAAGGATCATCACAATATTAAAAGCTCTGTACTTGCTCCCACTACTCTATCAAGCCAAGTTCTAAAATCTTGGCAGTAGCCTTTAAAACAGGGGTTCTCAACCCAGTTCTCACGACACACTTAGCTGATCAGGTTTTCAGGATGACCACAGTGACTGTGTGTGAGAGAGATTTGTATACAGTAGAGGAAGTGTATGCAGATCTGTCTCGTCCATATTCATTATGGTTATCCTGAAAACCTGACTGGCTAGGTGTGTCCTGAGGACCTGGGTGAGAACCCCTGCTTTAAAGCCTTCAAAGAAGGTGCACCACTGTCCCTCACCCATGCATGTCTTCTCGCTCACTCTCACAAGTTCTTCTAGCTGTGTGAATATCCAAAAGACATGTGTCTCACAAGTACCAAAAAAAGCTCTCCGCATCAGAACACATTCAACATCGCAACACTCAAAGCTCAGAGTACACAAGCAGCCAGTATTTGCGGATTTTACCATAATGCTACAGGACTCTAGAACATCTTGCCTTACAAGATATTGGCCCTCCAAAATCACCCAGCATTTTGGAAGAACCTAAAAAACATTTTTTTCAAGGAATACTACAGAGAAGAAACATAACCCAAGTTCTCTGCTGTAACAAACTCTAAGCTCTATTGTAGTTGGAAAAGGGTAAAATGGATATGATAACATTATAGTTATATACCATCTTCCTTCAACAAGCATTTGACCCAAAGCAGTTTCCAATTAACAAAATAAAACAGTAATAAAGTATGCATTATTAATACAGTACATCTGTAAAAATATACTAATACTTTTGGGGTTATTTTAGAAGCATTTCCATGTGTAAAGAGCGACATTTACACGTGTATGTTGGCTACACATGGAAATAATGATTGTAGAAAGCTGCTGTTTATTCCTGAACGTCTATACCACATACAAATTTCAAGAAGATGTATTTTGGCAGGCCATACATCTAGATTTGTATTCCCCATTGGAAAACATGTGCAGGCCTAAAAATTTCCATGTTGGCTTTTATTCCTGCCTCAAGGTACATACAAGTGTCAGATTGAAGGGGGCAGGTGCAAAGGCTGATGGGACCCCCTCACCAACAACATCACTACCCAGTAGCAAGCCCTCCAAACCCTACTCCTTTCAATTCATCACCAATCCTGATCCCCCCTGAAACACCCTCAGTTAAGTGTCAAGCCTAAACCTCTTGAAGCAATCTAGGAACTCCCTGACCTTTGCCCCTGCTAGACCTGACCCACCCCACCCCCAATCCAACCCTAGAGATTCTCTCTCGCTCTCTGGAGATCTAGGGAAAGCAGGAGTTGAAACTCAGTTGCTCCTGTTTCACAGTGCTTCTGGTTCAAAATAGTATCTTTGACCACCCCCCTCCCCAGCACAGGGCTCGACAAATCCTGGGTGCCAGGCTGCCATAGTACCTAGAAACTGGACTCTGGCACTCAAAATTTCAAGGCCCTAAAAAGTGGGTTTTTTTTAATGCAAGCTGAGTTTCTTAATTTTATGCTAGCCCCAGAACTGCCGATGCACCAGCCAAACCATACCCCCACACTGACAGTTCCTGGATCAAGACTGGCTTCGGGGCTTTCTGGCCAGGGATCTTCTTTTCTCTTGGCCCACCCACTTAAAGGGCTCCCACTTTTAGGGAGGCTGGCTCCAGCTGAACCAGGACCTATTGATGCTGGATACACCCCCCCTCCCCCCGACCCCTTTAGCTGTGACTACGGTCTGGCAGCTCCATTCACAGTTCTGCTCTTCCAAGGCCCTTCAGTGCCACAGCCATGACGCAACAAAAATTGCCTTGTTGCAAACCCAGAATCAACTGTTCCAGCCTCTTCCCTCCCCGATGGTGCATGGCACTGCGATGCACACATTAAAAAAAAACATGGCCTACCCAATGTCCTGTGGCTTCCCTTTGCTGCCATGATGCATATACAAAAAATATCACCAGCAGCAGCCTTGGGAGAAGATCATCCAGAGCCTGCCACATAGAAATCACAGAGCCACCCCCATGGACCTGCCAGAGGCCACACCCGCAGGTGAAACAATATTGTCTTTTTAATCCCTGGATGATGGCTGTTGGGGGGAGGGGCTATGAGAGAGAGAAAACTGGCTGTGGGTGGTCTATGAGAAAGGAGAGACGCTGTGTGATAGCTGTGGGGGTGCTATGAGAGCGAGAGAGAGACAATGAGTGATGGCTTGAGGGCTATGAGAGAGAGGACAGGATGATGGCTGTGGTGGACTAAAAGAGAGAAAGACACTGGGTTATGGCTGTGGGTGAGCATTATGAAAGAAAAAGAGAGAGAGGAGAGACTAGGTTATGGCTGTGGGGGCGTTATGAGAGAGCGAGAGAGACTGGGTGAAAGCTATTTGGGGGGCTATGAAGACAGAGAGAGAGACACTGGGTGATGGTTGTGGGGGAGCTATGAGAGAGAGAGAGACAGACACTGGGTGATGACTGTTGGGGGGGGGGCTATGAGAGAGACTGGGTGATGGGTCAGGAGGAGGGGTGGCAATGAGAGCTGTTTTTTGCGTCACAAATTACCAGGCCATAGTGATATATGAAGCAAAAAGGAAATTGCCTCAGGTGCAGCTATAAAAGGTCACCAATATTTAAGCTTTCTTTTCCCACAGAAAATGGAAGGACTGAAAAATTAGGCCCTTAAAAAGGAGCTGCAATCCCCATAGCTATGTGGGAACTGGAAGAATATGGTAAAGTGTCGGGGTTTACCATCAACTGGAACAAATCGGAAATCCTGAATTTGGCATTCCCCAGCGAGGTAGTTAATGTACTGGCAAAGACATATCCTTTCAAATGGGCGCGAGAAAGTATCAGGTACCTTGGCATATGGATTAGCAATAACATTGATGAGTTATATAACTTGAACTATCGGAGGGTTCTGGGGAAGATAGAGGGCTGGTTGGATGGGTGGGGAAGGGGATACCTATCGTGGTTCGGGCGCATTGCAACGGTTAAAATGATGCTTGTGCCCAGACTGTTGTTTTTGTTCCAGACGCTCCCGATATGGGTTCCGCCGACAACTTTGAAAAGGATACAACGGTTAGTTAACAGGTTTATATGGGTGCAGAAGCGCCCGAGGGTAGCACTGCGAGTATTGCAACGGACAAAAGAAGAGGGGGGTCTGGGGGTACCTAATATCTGCAAATATTACGAGGCAGCGCAACTAAAAACGATTTATGACTGGCAAAGAGGAACATTGAAATCTTGGGTTCAAATGGAGCACGAGTTGGTGGGGGGGGGGGGGGTGGAACTTGACCGGGTGATTTGGAGGGGGGCTAAGGGTCTTGACACACAGGCACTAAACCCCATGGTGGCAACTAGTTTGAAAATCTGGAAACGCAACAAGCCTCAGCTTGTTCCCGATAAAGGCTACATGCAGGGGATGCCTATCGCGGCCTGTTTCGAGCGGGGACAGGGCCCAGATGAGCTACTTTTACGTAGATGGGCACAAAATGGGCTGGAGTACATTCACCAAGTTATACACCCTCAGGGAATGCATCCGTTTGAGGGCATTAAGGATCTCTATAAGCTGAAAGAGAGTGATCATTTTGCCTATATACAATTAAGTTACTTTGTAAGGCAACCGAAGATATGGAAAGATCTCTGGGAAAATAGAGGCTGGTTTGAGGCTCTGTGCTCGGGCCAGATGGGTCAAAAGGGGGTTTTGTCCAGAATTTATCGAGGCCTAATAGGGACTGGTGTATGCAAGTTACGCTATATGCTGCAATGGGAGGAGGATTTGGGGGTGTGTTGGACAGTAGAGGCTTGGGAGAAGATACTCCAGACGATTGCTACTGTGTCCATAGCCACGCAAATTAAAGAAAATGCATATATAAAGTATTATACAGATGGTATTGGACGCCAGTACGTCAATATCGAGCGGGGAGGGGAAGGGATGCCCTATGCTGGCGGGGGTGTGCGGAAAGAGGGGACTGGATGCACATGTGGTGGAAGTGTGATAAGTTACAGGGGTACTGGGAGCAGGTAATTGCGGTGATACATGGCATGACCGGGCATAGTTTGCATGGAAGACCGGAGGCATGCCTGTTGCATCAACTGGATGATGATCTTTCGAGACGGGAGGAGGGGGTACTGCATCATTGTATTGCTGTAGCCCGTTGCGAGATCGCACAGCACTGGGGGGGACAGAGTATGCCACAATTGGCGGGATTTGTGCGAAGAGTGGCTGAGGTGAGCCTGATGTATAAATTAACAGAGTTGAGACGGGGGAAAGGAGGGCAAAGTGCGATATATTGGCAGGGGGTTTGGAGATGGTTGGAGGCATGGAGAGAGGGGGTGGGGGAGGGGGGGTTGGAAGGCGGAGGAGGACAACGCGTGTAGAGTTACGGCTGAGATGCTTGGTGAGTGTGCAGTGGCATGTAGACTATAGGGGGTGCAGAAGGGGAGCTGGGGGGGGAGAAAGGCGGGGGAGGGATAGGTTATCATATGGTGGGGGGTAGTGGGGGATTGCTGGGGGGGAGGGGGGGAACTTTAGTGTAGTATATTTGCATTGTACTACGAGTTTTTTAGGCATAATACCCAGGTTGAGGTTTGCTTTTAGATTCTAATGTGTGAACGCTGTTTTTTCTTTCAAATGGTTTGTATTTCTATCGTATAATTTCAATAAAAACAAAAATTAAAAAAAAAAAAAAAAAAAAAAAGGAGCTGCAATAAACCTTTTAGGAGGTGGGTTGGGGTGGCAGGGAGTACTGTGACTATGGTCTCAACTGCTGGCTCCTAGATTCCAAGAAAATTTGTCAAAGCCTGCCCTAGCAGTAATCTCACAGTACTTCCTCTAGAGGTCAAAGATGCTATTTTGATTACAGAGCACCACTAAGCAGGCCACCAGAGCTAGTCCCTGGTATAAGCCAGGGGGTATTAGAGGTTACTGGACTGCTTTTTTGGGGGGGGGGGGAGGAGAGTTAGTGTTAATGCTGAATTGAAGTGGGGAGTGTCAGGGTTGTTGTTGAAGTGAAGCAAGGGAGTTAGGGTGAGTAATGCTTCTGTGGGAGGTGGAGTCTAGACTGGCATAGAGGGGCATCGATGTCGAGACCAATGATTTTGAAAGCTGTTCCTATTAACAACTGGGAGAAAGAAGGACACCCATTTTTTCCAGATGCAACTGTTTAAAATCACTGCCCCCTCTGGATGTGCTGGTATTCTTGTGTATGCTATATCTAGGTATTTTACAAAAGGCTTCATATTTGGCAAAGCCTTTGTAAAATTTATTTATTCCTTATCGTCCCTCCAGTCTAGTCCCGAACATCTAGGGTTGTGCCCCTCCTCCAGCAGCTTTGGAGACTGAGAAACATCATTCTTTTGATGACACTGTTATAAAGACACAGGCACCGCCTCCTTACTCCAGTTATCTCGGTCTCCAAGCAGCTGGAGGGTGGTGAGCCTGGAGGTCTGGGCCCACTAGAGGAACAATTAAGGACAGTTAGAATAGGAGTGTTTTAGTAAGGAGGATAGCAGGATTGGTAGTGAAAGGGAAATTTTATTTAAGAGGTATACCTTTAAATTGGTTTGGATCTGCTGGAGAGCTCTCTTCCCTTCCTCCTCCCTTTTTTCTCCCGGGGGTGGGGGGGGGGGGGGGGTGTAGCTTAAGCATCGGGGGGGAGGCAGGTGAAAAGAAAGCAGAAGCTCCGGTTCCGATCACTCCGATTGGAGTGGGGAGCTGGGGACAGCCACAGACCAGCGCATTGCAGAAGGTTTGCCTGCTAGCGCTTGGGGGATCTGTATGTGTGTGCAGACAGCCTAAGAGAGAGGGCAGCTGGACGCATAGGCGATACCGATTCCCAGCTCTCTGACCTGTCGTTCACGGCAGAGTCCAGCGCTGGTCAGTCTCTGCGGGGGAGAAACTGCAGTTACAGAGGCATCTGTGAGAAACTGCAGAGGGCTTCAGCACAGTGTCTGGTAAGGAGAAAAGCTGCAGGGCGCGCCGGAGGCCCGCAGCAGGCCATGCCGCATGGGGTTTTTTTCGCGCGGGAAAGGCAGTTGAGAGTTTTTCACTTCTGAGGTGTATTGTGCGGCGGGAAAACTTTGTTTTTAAGTTTTCTCTTCAGGATTTGCATCTGAGGGATGCAGTGATATTCTAAAAAAAAAAAAAAAAACCAACCATCAACATGTTTTGTTGGAAGAGAGGGTTTGTTAAGAACACCTGTGGAGGGCACAAGGCTTGTTCTGTTGCGGATCCTAGGTAGTTTCACAGCGGTACCGCTTGGCGGGATGCCTTCTAATCCGCAGTGTTTACTCTGCGTTGTTAGAAGGAGTGCACTCTCTGAGGCAGGTGTTTGCAGAGGCTGCATTCAGGCGTCAGCTTCCATGGAACAGGAATTGGAAGGTGGTAGTGAAACTCAGCCTGCAGTCCTGCCGGAACCAGGCTTGCCCAACTTATCTCCGCTAGAGCCTGTAGCGGAAACTTCCAGCACTCCGGTTCTGCCAACATCTCAACCGCCGTTGCCAGGGGGCCTGGCGGCAATTTTTTCCCCAGAGTTTGTTACACTCATTCAGCAAGCGTTCGGGGGCGCTCAGGGACGATCTGCAGTGGATTCCCCTGACGTGGGGCTGGGAGAGAAAAGGCCAGGAACACCGATGTCGGCAGGGGCATCAGGGGTAGTTCCTAAGAAAGCTAGGTTAGAGAAAGACCGGCTTGAGCAGTCGGTGACTTCAGAAGGTTTGCATTCGGAAGATGGAGAGCCGGATCTGGATTTGGATGAGGAGTTGGAAGAAGGGGAGATTGGTGAACAGGAGGACCAGGCCAGGGTGGTCCGCATTTTTTGGAGAGAGGAATTACCGGCTTTAATTTCAGAGACACTCAAAGCTCTTAATATGCCTACAGCGGGTCCAGCGGAGGATTCTACTTTGGAGGATCCTTTGCTTCAAGCTTTTAGGAAAACTCAGCGGGCATTTACAATTCACAGGGTAGTTAAGGAAATGATTCAGGGAGAATGGGACGTGCCTGAAGCGGGACTTAAAGGGTCTAGGGTCATGTCTCGACTTTATCCACTCGTAGACCAGGATAGAGAGTTGTTTAAGTCACCAAAGGTGGATGCAGCCGTTTTGGCGGTAACAAAAAAAGACTACCATTCCAGTTGAAGGTAGTGCAGCTCTTAAAGATACCCAGGACAGGAAGCTAGATTCTTTGTTGAAACAGGTCTTCAAGGTGAATGCGCTGTCTATTCAGGCCTCAATTTGTGGTGCATGGGTAGCAAGAGCTTGTCTTCGCTGGTCTCAACGAATCCGTGGGGAGCAGGTGCAGGAAGCGACAGGTGAAGTGGCTAGACTAGAGTCAGGGGCGGCTTATCTGGTGGATATTCATTATGATCTTATTCGAGGATTATCGAACAGTATGGCTTCGGTAGTAGCGGCACGTTGATATCTATCTGTGGCTACACAATTGGGCAGTAGATACGTCTTTCAAAGCGAGGCTAAGTAAACTCCCCTTTAGGGGAAAGCTTTTTGGAGAGGATTTAGATAAACTAGTAAAGGATCTAGGAGACTCCAAAGGAGGTAGACTACCGGAGGACAAACAGAAACAAGATCGGTTGACTCCAAATTCCAAGATGCCGCAGAGGGAGTTTTGTCGATTTCGGTCGCCAAGGTTCAGTCAAGGTCAAAGAGGTCATTTTCCCTATAGAAACCAGGGATTTCGGGGGTTTCGAGGAGCGGGCAGAGGATTTGCTGCCTCCTCGTCAAATCTCAGAAAATCACAATGAAGTGAGGGGGACCCAGGCAGACCTAGTACCGGTGGGAGGTCGTTTAAGGGAGTTTTACTCTGCCTGGGTCCATATTACGTCAGACCAATGGGTACTAGAAGTTATTCGAGAAGGTTATGCTTTGTAGTTTCTTCGGCCGGTGACCGACTCTTTCGTGCAGTCCCCATGCAGGGCTCATCTCAAGTGCAAAGCCATCAAACAGACCATGGAGAGACTGATAGATTTAGAAGCGATAGTGCCGGTGACTCGAGACCAATACGGTTCTGGTCGATACTCAATTTATTTCGTAGTTCCAAAAAAGGAGGGAACTTATCGGCCAATTCTGGATCTCAAGAGAGTAAATCGTGTCTCCGAGTGTCTCTTTTTCATATGGAAACCTTGAGGTTGGTCATAGTAGCAGTAAGAAAAGGAGAATTCCTTACTGTTCTGGATCTGTCGGAAGTGTACCTTCACATTCCGATTCGGCAGGAACACCAAAGGTTTCTAAGATTTGCTGTTCCGATGGGACATTTTCAATTCCGAGCGTTGCCATTTGGACTCGTGACGTCACCACGTACTTTCACCAAAGTGATGGTGGTAGTAGCGGCATCGCTAAGAAGGGATGGAGTGCTAGTACATCCTTATCTAGACAATTGGCTAATTCGAGCGAAGTCGAGTGCCGAGAGCGAGGCAGCTACGGCAAAGGTAGTCGCATTACTGCGGAGTCTAGGTTGGGTAATCAATATGGCAAAGAGCAGATTGATACCATCACAGAGTCTGGAGTACCTGGGGGCCCGTTTCGATACGGAAGTCGGCAGAGTATTACTTCCTTAACATCGGGCGCAAGAACTAAGGATGTTGATCAGGAAGTTTCTAGACAGACCAATGCCCACAGCATGGCATTATATATGCAGGTGCTCGGAACCATGGCGGCAACGCTAGAGCTGGTGCTGTGGGCAAGGGCACATTTGAGACCGTTACAGAAAGCGTTGCTTCGGCAGTGGTCTCATCAGAACTAGTCTCTGTCCAGAAAGCTGCCCTGTCCGCGCCAGACTCGACTGGCACTGCAGTGGTGGTTGAGTCCAGGAAATCTGGAGAAGGGGATGCCCTTGGAAACGCCTTGTTATAGGTTACTCACAACAGATGCCAGCCGAATAGGATGGGGGGCACATTTCCAAGGACGGTTCGTGCAGGGTCTGTGGACAGATCAGGAAAAGCAGTGGTCAATCAACAGGTTGGAACTCAGAGCAGTGGCGTTAGGGTTGCAGGTTTTTCACCCTTATCTATGCAAAAAGGCGATTTGGGTATTTTCCGACAACACGACTGCAGTAGCCTACATCAGCCGTCAAGGAGGCACCAGCAGTGTGTCACTGGAAGCTGAGGCCGAAAAGTTGTTTGATTGGGTCGAACGAAATCTAGAGGCTCTGTCGGCGGCACATGTAGCAGGAGTAGACAATGTGGAAGCCGACTTCCTGAGTTGGGTGAAGGTGGACCCAGGAGAGTGGATTCTTCATCCGGAAGTATACGAGATGATGGTGCGTCGCTGGGGGTCACCGGTAATGGATCTCATGTCGACTTTCCAGTCAGCAAAGGTCAGTCGATTCTTCAGCAGAAGGCGGGAGAGAATGTCGGAGGGCCTGGATGCTCTCATACAGGACTGGCCAACGGAGCATCTCTTGTACGTGTTTCCTCCGTGGGTGTTAATAGGCCGCATAGTGCAAAGCATCGAACGGCACAGAGGATTGGTTATATTGATCGCGCCGTATTGGCCGAGAAGGCCTTGGTATGCAGAGTTGCGGAGACTCGTAGTAGAGCGGCCATGGCATCTGCCGGTCAGGAGAGACCTGTTGTCTCAGGGTCCTCTGTACATACCACAGATGGGTCGATTCTCGCTTACGGCTTGGCTCTTGAAGAGGCATGGTTAAGAGCGAAAGGATATTCTGCATCAGTAATTGCTACCTTATTGAAAGCTCGGAGGCAATCTACTTCATTAGCTTACATTCGCGTTTGGAGTATTTTTGAAGCGTGGTGTGTGGATAGGAATTTGGAGGCGTTAAGAGTGTCAATTCCACAAATTCTGGAGTTCTTACAGGATGGATTTCAGAAGGGACTAGCGGCCTCATCTTTAAGGGTGCAGTTGGCAGCGCTCTCCTGTTATAGAGGAAAGATCAAGGGTGAAGCGCTGGGAGCTCATCCGGATGTTAAGCATTTTCTAAGAGCGGTGTTGCTCTTGAGACCACCATGTCGGCAGTTGGTTGTGGTTTCCGCAGGGGGAGCTTCAATTGGTTTTGGAAGCGTTAGTGCGGGAGCCGTTTGAGCCATTGTCTAGGGCATCGTTGAAGGATCTTACTCTCAAGGTGGTTTTCCTAGTAGCGATTTGTTCGGCCAGGTGGATCTTGGAGTTGCAAACGTTGTCCTGTAGGAAACCTTTTTTGTCCTTTTACGAGTCAAAGGTGGTATTGAGGTCGGTTCCGTCTTTTTTGCCAAAAGTTGTGTCATCTTTTCATATGAATCAGGTGGTTTCGTTACCAGTATTCTTTGCTGGTTCGGAGGAGAATTCTGCGGGGCAGTTGCATCTGTTGGATGTTCACCGGGCATTGAAGAAATATATTCGACGGAAGGCAGATTTCCGGAAGTCGGATAGACTATTTGTTTTGTTTGGTGGTGCAAGGAAGGGAGAGGCAGCGTCAAAGGCTTCTCTTGCAAGATGGATTAAGGAATCTATAACATCAGCATATTTTTTGAAGGGTAAGCTGGTGCCTGAAGGGCTTAGGGTTCATTCGACTAGGGCTCAAGCAGCTTCATGGACTGAGTAGAGATTTGTAAAGCAGCGGACCTGGTCATCTTTAAATTCATTTGTCAGGCATTACTGTCTGGATGTCCAGGTGGAAAGGGATACCTGTTTTGGGACTGCAGTGCTTCAGGCTGGTCTAGCAGGTCCCTCCCAATGATTTATTTCACTGCTCTGTTACATCCCTAGAAGTTCGGGACTAGACTGGAGGGATGATAAGGAAGGTGAAATTAGACTTACCTGCTAATTATTGTTCCTTTAGAAACTCCAGTCTAGTCCCGTATCCCTCCCTGGTTTTTCCTTTGGACTAGAGCCTGAAGCAAATGAAGTATCACGGGTAAGAGAAGAATATAACTGTGTGGGTTTTAGTTCATATGGGGAGGTTCTACATAGGGGATTTTGAAGGGGTCTCTTTTCCCCGTAAGGGGGGAGAGCAGGCCTCAGCAGTTCTAACAAGTGTTAGCAAGGCGTAACAGGGGATGTTTTCTCCATTAAAGGGTTATAGGTTAAGTTAGTTTACAGTTTGATAATAGTGTTGACTACTTAACTGTTGCTCCGGTGAGTCTGCTTTGTCAATAGGTTACTGGAGTAAGGAGGCGGTGCCTGTGTCTTTATACCAGTGTCATCAAAAGAATGATGTTTCTCAGTCTCCAAAGCTGCTGGAGGAGGGGCACAACCCTAGAAGTTCGGAACTAGACTGGAGTTCCTAAAGGAACAACAATTAGCAGGTAAGTCTAATTTCACCTTTATTTATGTAACATTTTTTATATATCGCTTTTCATTTTATCAAAGCAGTTTACAGAAAACAGAACATTCTTAGAAGGAACGGTAGTAGAACTATTTACATTTAACAGTTTACAACTTTATAACTAAGTACAATGTATAGGTACAAGCTTGGACGTCATTTTGTTGAGGGGGACAGAGGGATTGTGCATATCTGGACCTGGAAGTCGCAGACCTATTATTAGTATTATTAGAATTACCAGCAGAAAGGAGGAGGTACTAATGCCACTGTACAAGTCACTGGTGAGGCTTCACTTGGAATATTTTGTTGAGTTTTTGAGAACATATCTCGCAAAGGATATAAAATAATTTGGAGCCTGCGCCAGAAGACGTATGAGAAGAGACTTGAAGACCTAAATATGTATTCGCTAAAGGAGAAGAGGGACTGGGGAGATATGATACAGACCTTTACATACTTAGAGTATTAATGAACAAACAAACTTTTTCAAAAATGTGGAAGCTGTAAAACTAGAGAGCATAACATGAAACTGCAAGGGAGTAAACTGAAAGACAACTTCAGGAAATACTTTTTCACTGAAAGGATGATGAATGCTTGGAATGCCCTGCCGATGGAAGTAGTGGGAGCAAATACAGTGACAGAATTCAAAAAGGCATGGGACAGACACAGTGGATCCCTCTATAGCAACAGGACAAAATCAAAATAACTACCTCTTATATCTCAGCAAATAGGGGGGATCTGCACAGAACGGTAGGTACACCCCTAAACAAAGGCACGGGGAGGGTTGACCTGCACAGAGCAGCAGCTGCACCTACTCTAGCCACCTTGCTCTGCAAACTAGATGGACCATGCTAGTCTTTATCTGCTGTCATATACTATGTTAGTAATCTCTGAGCTATCATTAAAATCACCTGTAGTACCCGATGACACGAAAATTTGCAACAGAGTGGACTCCTCTGAGGGCGTGGATAACATGAGGAAAGAGCTACAAAAGCTGGAAGAATGGTCTAATGCTTGGCAGTTAAGATTTAATGCGAAGAAGTGCAGTGTCATGCACTTGGGAAGCAGAAATCCAAGGGAAATGTACGCAATAGGGGGCAAGAGGTTGGTGTGCATGGACCAGGAGAAGGACCTTGGTGTGATTATTTCTGAGGATCTCAAGGTGGCAGAATAGTGCGACAAGGCAGTGGCAAAAGCCAGGAGGATGTTGGGTTGCATATGAAGAGGAAACACCAGCAGAAAGGAAGAGGTACTAATGCCCCTGTATAAGTCACTGGTGAGGCCTCACTTGGAATACTGTGTTCAGTTTTGGAGACCATATCTCGCAAATGATGTAAAAAGACTGGAAACGGTTCAGAGGAAGGTGACCAAAATGATTTGCAGTCTGCGTCAGAAGCCTTATGAAAAGAGACTTGAAGACCTAAATATGTACACTCTTGAGAAGAAGAGGGACAGGGGAGATATGATTCAGACCTTTAAATATTTAAAGAGTATTAATGAACAAACAAACCTCTTCCAAAGACAGGGAAGCTGTAGAACTAGAGGGCATAACATGAAGTTGCAGGGGGTAAATTGAAAAGCAATGTCAGGAAATACTTTTTCACTGAAAGGGTGGTGGATGCTTGGAATGCCCTCCCGATGGAAGTGGTAGGGGCAAATACAGTGACAGAATTCAAAATGGCATGGGACAGACACAGTGGATCCCTTTATAGCAGCAGGATAAAATCAAAATAAGCTGAACTATCTAATTTCTCAACACATAGGTGTGCCCTACACGGAGTGGTGGGTTCACCCCTAAACAAAGACATGGGGAGGGGTGACCTGCACGGAGCGGCAGGTGCACCTACTCTTGCCACATTGCTGGGCAGACTAGATGGACCATACTGGCCTTTATCTGCCATCATTTACTATGTTACCTGATGATTAGAGAGTGGCCAATGTAACACCAATTTTATAAAGGATTCTAGGGGTGATCCAGAAAACTACAGACTGGTGAGCTTGACGTCTGTACCGGGCAAAATGGTAGAAACCATTATAAAGAATAAAATTACTGAACATGTAGATAGTCATGGTTTAATGGGGGAAAGTCAACATGGATTTAGCCAAGGAAAATCTTGTCTCACTAATCTGTGTTGTTTTTTTGATGGTGTGAATAAACCAGCTAGATAAAGATCACCTGGTTGATAACAGTGTATCTGTATTTTCAGAAAGCCTTTGACAAGGTCCTTCATGAAAGACTCTTAGAGAAATTAAAAAGTCATGGGATAGGAGGCAATGTACTGTTGTGGATTAGGAAAGCGTAGTTACTCACCTGTAACAGGTGTTCTCTGGGGACAGCAGGATTCAGTCCTCACATATGGGTGACGTCGACACCAACAGAGCCTGCATGGTAATCACTCCCCAGCTTTCAGAGAAAGCCTTTGAGGGTTACACCATGCATGCGTGGTCACCTTCCCGCCCAAGTGTGCCATCTTACCTCAGTATGATGACATAGCTCAAACAAGCATAAAAAAAGAAAACAACTACACAGAGAAGAGGGAGGGTTGTGAGGACTGATTCCTGCTGTCCCCAGAGAACACCTGTTATAGGTGAGTAGCTAAACTTTCTCCGGGAACAAACAGGAAGTCAATCCTCACATATGGGACTCCCCAGCTACAGGCTACTGAAAAAACCTGCAAAAGGCAACAGGTGACCAAAAAATGGCAGGCTGTGAATGGCAGAAGGGGAGCGATGATAGCAAAGATGGAATTGCCTCTTTGGTAGCCTGGATGTAAGGGCCAGAGGAAAGGAGTTGCACTAATCCCCAAAGAGATGATAGAGTACTGTTTGGCCAAAAGCGCTTTCATGCCGTGAGCTCCCTTCCAGTCAGGAATGAGCTGTGAAGGTATGGACCAAGCAACAGATGGTGGTCAGCATATTTCTTGCAGAGGGACCAAGCGCAGATGTACCACCGAAGTCACCATGGCGAGTACATTATGAGCGGTGACATGACGCTCCAGAGAGAGTCCAGTCTGCTCGTAGGCAAAGGAGTTGTAGTCTATCACCCAAGTGGATGGGGTGCACTTTAAGACAGCAATGCCAAGACTTTTCAGGTCATTGGAGACAAACAGTTGCGACAAGCGGTGGTGGGCCTTCATCCGCTCAAGGCAGAAGGCCAGTACCTTCTTACGGTCGAGGGTATGAAGGGAGGCCTCTGCTCAAGACGCATAAGGTCTAGGAAAAAAGGTGGGAAGAACCACCTCCTGATTGAGATGAAAAGTAGATACAACTTTCGGCAGAATCTTGGAATTCCTATTTTTGAGGATTCTGGTGTATGGGGCATGGGGCACAAATGCCTGGAGCTCACTGACTCGCCGAGCAGAAGTAAGCATGATGAGAGACAACTTTCCAGGAAAGTAATTTGATGTGAGCAGAAGCAAGTGGTTCAAAAGGAGGAGCCATGAGTTTCCCAAGAACCACATTCAGGTCCCATGCCACCAGGGGCTGCCGAACCAGGAGCAGCAAGAGGAGGAGACCCCTCATTAAGCAGCCCACGAGAGGGTAAACAGAGATGGAATTTCCGTCCACCAGATGGTGATACTCCAGTACCTGCTGCACCTTTCTCATGTTGGCCTGAAGTCCAACTGCACAGGATAGGAAAAAGGGCTAAGACCCTTGTCGGTGCACCATAGTGAAAACCGGCACTTTTTAGAGGCATACGCCCGCTGGGAGAATCCTTGCAGGAGGCCAACAGGACATCCTCAACCTCCCTGGAAAGATGGAAGGGGGCCAGAGCTACCCTTTCAACAGCCAGACCATCAGCGCTAGGGACTGGAGGTTGGAGTGCAGGAGATTGCCGTCCTCCTGCGAGATCAAGTCCAGAGAGTAGCACGGGGATCGGGGCCACCTGAGAAAGTTGCAGCAGCAGCGGGAACCACAGCTGTCGGGGCCATCGGGGAGCTGTAAGGATCACTGCTGTCCGATCTGACTGAATCTTGAGCAGGGTGTGGGGAACCTGTGGAGTGGGAGGATAAGCCTACAGCAGACTCCCTGTCCATGGCAAGAGGAATGCATCAGGTGCCATTCTGTCCCAGGTTGGCATCCAGGAGCAAAAGTGGGGTAACTGAGCAATGCTGGGGCTGGCAAAAAGGTCTATCGCCGGAAGAGAGAGCAGGCTATGGCCAGATCCAGATGCCACTCGTGTGGCTGAAGGACCTTGCTGACTCCATCTGCCAGGACATTTGCGTGTTCCGGGAGGTAGGCCACCCGAAGGAACATGCCCCTTGCCATGGCAAAGATCCAGATGTGAACTGCTACCCAGCAAAGGAGGTACGAGCCTGTGCCACCCTGCTTGTTGACATAGAACATTGCGTCCTGATTATCCATTTGGATGAGGACTACCTAGTTCGACTGCTGACTCTAAAACACTCAAGGACTTTTGCCACAGCCTGGAGCTCGAGAAAGTTGATTTGATGCAGGTTTTCCTCCTGCATCTAAATGCCCTAGGATTGGAGACCGTCACAGTGGGCTCCCCATCTGAGCTTGGATATGTCTGTTGTGAGGATGTGCTGGACTGGCAGGGCTTGGAAAGGCAGGCCTGCCAAGAGTTCGGCGGGTGCTGCCACCAGGCGAAGGAATTTGCAAGGAGCAAGTGACCTGCATACCATCGTCCAGGCAACCCGTGGCCTGTGACCATTGAGCAGTGAGGGACCATTGTGCCTGCCACATCCACAGGTAGGTGTCTGGAGTCACGTGAACCTTCAAGGCCATGTGCCCCAAGAGGAGCAGCATGAGACGGGCTGATGCAGTTGTGCGACCCTGCACCTCTTTTGCCAGGGACGCTAGCTGCTGAGCCTTGTCCAGAGGGAGGAAGGCCCTAGCCTGGGTCGTGTTGAGGAGAGCCCCTATGAACTCCAGGCTTTGCGTTGGCTGCAGATGGGACTTGGGGTAGCTGAGGGAGTAGAACCTCTTCCTCCAGAGATATTGTGGGACGGGCTCCACAGCCCGGTCCGCAAGGAGGGTCCTGAGTTCTTTCTGCAGGAGGTCTCTGTGAAAAGAAGTCATGGACGGCTCCCCTGGAAAGAATAGAGGGGGGGGGTGTCTGCTCAAAGTGGAGGAGGTAACCCTTCTACACCATCTGTAGAACCCAGGTGTTGGTGGTGATGCTGGGCCAGAGGTGGGCGACGTGAATGAGGCGCCCCCCCCCCCATGTGCCCTGGGTCTTGACCCTCGAGGGGGAGAGAGACTATGCCCAGGGAGTCAAAAGCACCCCCCCCCCAGGTTGCAGCGGGGGCTCTGTCTGGGGTTTGGGGGCCTTAGACCTACGAGAGCTGTGACCCTGGCCCTTGGCCTGCTGACCTTGTTGGGGAGCTTGGTAGGCTGGAAACTGTGAGCAAGTTCCGTAAGTATTTTTCTTCGTCAGGTAGAAGGACTTTTTCCCTGAAGTCTTCTGCCGGGAAGGGTTAGCGGTCTTCCTCGAGAGCCTGGTTCTGGTCACATATTCAGATTCCAACTCTGCAGCCTTGTCCGTCATGGGTTTCCCAAGGAAGTTTTCCTCTCAGCATGGGACATCGAACAACTTGTCCTGAACCTGTTGCTCTAGGTCCAGGGACTGTAGCCAGGCCAGTTGGCGGGCCCTATTGCCCATAGCAGCTACTCAAGCCACAGACTCAAAGCCATCGTAGGCCGCCCAAGTCATAAACTTAGAACAGTCCTTGACCAAAGACACCAGGATCCAGAACCATGCCAGAAGTTCATCGGTCAGCCCAGATGAGAACCCAGCAAGCTCCATTGCCATGTTCCTCAGGTACATGCCCATGCACAGCTGGTAGGCCTGGATGTGGGCCACAAGCATGGAGCCCTATTAGCATTTCCTACCAAGCCCATCCATGGTGCAGGCTTCCCTGCCTAGGGGCACCAAGGAGTGCGTCGTCTGGCTTTTGATATGACGCATGGCTGACTCCACCATCATGGAGTTGTGTGGCAGTTGTGTCTTTTAAAACCCTTGCGCACTCGATACTGGGAATCGAGCCACTTGCTCACAATAGGCACTGTCACTTCCCACATTGTGAAGAGCAACCACTCCAGTATGGGTGAGACTGGCACCATCAGTGCCTCCCTCTGAGGAGTATTGTACTGGAGGATTTCAAGGTCCTCGGCACAAGGCTCATCCTCCAGCTCAGCCAGAAAGGACAGGGCCCTGGACATCTCCTGCACAAAGTTGAGGAATGCAAGGTCCTCGAGTGGGGACTGCCTCCACTCTTATGGCAGGGAGGGATTAGACAGGACATCCCTATGCAGCTAGGTATCGGGTGAGTCGTCCTTGGTCTCCCACTCCGGGTCTGAGTCAGACAGTGCCTCGGGAATTCAATGAGCATCAGATCGATGCCCGGCTGAAGGCATTGAGGGGAGACAGATGTACCCGATGTCCCAACTCGGAGGCGAGACCCGAGGCCTCAAGGGAGGAGAGGAGGGCCACATTTCAGCTCGGAGTGTATGCTTCTTGAGCAGCGGCTGGACATTATCCAGAGAAACCCTTGCTGAGGAGGATCCCAATGTCGATACCAATAACCCGGAGGCACGAGGCATCAGTCCATGCTGTGACTCCAGGAAGGCAGCCAGGCTGCGTTCCAGGGCCACTATCCTGACCTCCAGGCCAGATGGCTCAACAACCACCAGCTCAGGCACCGAGGGAATCGGTCCTGGACCAGCTTTACCAATGGGGAATCACCAATGGTGATCGGTTTGTTCTCCAGCTGGGGCAGCTTCAGGGGTCACTCCTGGCCATCACCCTCAGCATCGCACCAAGGACTTTGATTCCAGTAGCCGAAGTCTTACCCCTGGCTCTGGCATTAGACCTTGATGCCGACTCGAGTGGAGTTTTAACCTTACGGGGGAGGTCCTCTGAGGACCATCCTGGGGCTCAGAGCGAGCTCTGCCGGTGCGATAAGTCATCAGACGCAACCCCTGAGGGCAGCGACACGTGATGTCAGGGCCGAAACTGAGGACTTCTGGCCGAAGATCAATTCACGCTGTTTTTCACGAATCTTCTGACTCTTGCTCGACATCTGCAGGCAGAGCAGGTAGGTGGAGTTGTCATGATCAGCACCGAAGCATCGAAGGCAGCAGTTATGGCGGTCCTTGTTGGACATGGTGTGTGTGCACTTTCCATACTGCTTGAAGCCACTGACCATATACATAGTGGGAAGACAGCTTCTGCAAAGTCAAACTCAAACATCACGATCAGTGTGTGCATGAGAAAAACCCCCACGCACCAAGCAAAAGTGAGAAAGAAGAAAGGGATCTGAGAAATGTGACGCCAAGGCAAGGATGATCCTGGGTGAGGAGAAGGTGATCAGAACATGAACTGGTAGAAAAGAAGTGAAAAAATGCCAAGAAAATTTTTTAAAAAATCAACTTTTTACTGGGTGATCAGACAGGACATCTGCTGGGCTCTGCAGAAAAAATAAGATTGAGGTAAGATGGCACTCTTGGGCAGGAAGGTGCAACTCCCAAAGGCTTTCTTTGAAAGCTGGGAATGGTTACCATGTGGGCTCAGTCTGTGCTGATGTCACTCATATGTGAGGACTGACGTCTGCTTGTTCCCAGAGAATTGGTTAAAAGAGAGAAAGCAGAGTAGGGCTAAATGGCCAATTTTCTTAGGCGAATAGTGGAGTTCCCCAGTGATCTGTGCTGGGCCCGCTGCTTTTTTTTTTAAATTTCTGAATATTAAACAATATACATCAAGCAACATTAGCATACTTGAAGGAAATGGAAAGGTGCAAACAAGAAATGCTACATAAGAAACATTTTAAATAACAAAAAGTCAATATATCAAAATTCACACCTGACACTACAAGCCCTAAATAAGAGAAGGGAGGATTCCGGAAAGAAGGCCAGAATAGTAAACACAAACAATAACAAGACATATAATTCCTAGGAAAAAGGAGACTGTGCGATGCTAATACTTAATAAATGTCCAAGATGAGTCTAAGAGGGCCCCACTGTAACTGAGACAGATCAGATACATTTCTGGCATCCAAAAACGCACGTAAATGCTTTAGATCATAAAAAATATATGTAGATGATATAGACTTACTACTTCACTTACAAGGAAATCTTAATAAATAGGAAAAACCTAATGAGACTACCTCAGAGCGCATAGACAGAAATAACCTCTTTTTAGCTTGAGTTGCATAGGAAACATCTGGAAAAACCCAGACTTTCTGACCAAAGAACAGTTTTTTTTCAGCATTCCTAAAATACAGTTTTAAAGTCCAAGCCCTATCAGGCTCCAACACAAACACCACCAAGAGAGTTGCTCTCCGCATTGCTTCTTCAGTAGAGGTTTCCAAAACTTGAGACAAATTCAGAGTGTCAGAGTTGTCCTTCTCCTCCCCCACTTCATTAACTAAAATACTACTAGAACGCTTCTTCATAGGCAAATAATAAACTTTAGAAGTAGGTGGGAGGGTGGAGAACTTCCAACAAATACTTTTGAAATAGCTGAACTGAAGAAATAGCAGAAGAAACTGGAAAGTTAACAAAGCACAAATTAAGCCTCTTGGAGAAGTTTTCCAACTTAGCTTGGAGCACAGAGCTATCCTTAACAAAGGCAGTACACTGTGCTTGTAATGTAGTCACTTGAGAAGAAAAAGACTCTAGTTTTAGTAGAATCTCTACAAATGATCATGTCATTCAAGCCTTGTCTGAAGGTCCTGGGTAGCCCCTTCCACTAAATTTAAACGAGTGGAGACAGCTTCATTGGAATGTTCTATCGCAGTCCAGATAGAGTTCAAAGTAACCACTGTTGGTTTCACCAGAGCACTGCCAACCGGCCGGGGTACCAGGGTTCCCTGCAAACTTCAGGCAAGATAGATTAACCTCATTGGACACCATAGGGGCCAAACCCCCAACACACTGTCCTGAATCAAGTAGGGAGGCTTCCCCGACCCCTCCGGAAACATTCAGCAGTGTCCCTGGGCTCGGCATTCCCCCGAAGACAGCAATCACCTCACCTGGAGGTAGCTGCAGCTGGGAAGCCTGCTCATCTGGAGGTAGAAGAGGCTCATCTGGTGGAACACGCTGCTCAGGGCTCAGACTGACATCTGAGTTTGAAAGGACCGCCTTCAAGTCAGCTCCGATACTAACCCCAGCAGAACTCTGCATAGCTCCGGCAACAAACTTAGTTTTGACTGTTTCTTAAGCGAAGAGTCAGCTTCAGAGTACTTGACTTTGCCCTTCCTCTTCCCCATCACAAAATAAATTGAGCGCCAAAAATAAGAAATTCTCGAGGCCAGAGTCCATTCACCAGCAGGCAACCATAGTGCATACAATCATGGCCTCCATCTAGGATCCTCCCCCGGCCCGCTGCTTTTTAACATATTCATATTAACATATTCATGGACATGGGAATAACGATTGAGGTAATCAAATTTTCAGATGACAGAAAATTTATTCAGTTATTAAAACACAAGAGGATTGTGAAAAAATTGCAAGAGGACCTTGATAAATTGGAAGACTGGACGTCCAAATGGTGGTGTTGTCCATTCCTTTCCTTATTAGTCCTAGCTTTCTATTTGTTTTCTTGGCTGCCACTGCACACTGGGCAGAAGGTTTCAACGTATTATCCACAATGACACCCAGAATGTTTTCCTGGATGGTGATTCCTAATGTGGAACCTTGCATCATGTGACCTTTGTATGTATGGGTTGTTCTTCCTTATGTGCATAACTTTGCATTTGTCCTCATTAAATTTCATCTACCATTTGGACACCCAATTTCTCTTGGTCCTCCTGCAATTTTTCACAATCTTCTTGTGTTTTAACAACTTTAAATAATTTTGTGGGGGTTCCGGTGATGTCAGTACCAAGATGGCCGCCTAAAGCGGGAGCTCCCGAGTTAGCAAAGCAACAGCCCCTGAAATAACCACTCTGTTGGGGATGACGACCCAGAAGAAAGGAAGCCTGTACTAGCGGCAGAGGAATGGCCAGCGCAGCAAAGAAAGCAGGATCAGATTTAAAGCCCTTTGCCTTTAAAACCACCGACAGCGCAGTTGGGGGCTCCCACTAAATGGCGAATAAAGAGAGCGAGGTGAGAGGGAAGACTGAGGCCCTGTGCATGGGAGGAATCTGATGGAGAGCTAGCAGCACTATGGCAGAAAATAAAAAATGGCTTCAAAGAGTAAAGAAACGATGTGCAAGGCCTGAAAGAGGATGTACAAACATTGGATGTCTGACATCCGATCTGAGACCCACAAACTTGGGGGCCGAGTAGAGTAGACTGAGGCCTGCATGGAGGAGCAGGAGAAGACTTTGGTTGAGGTCCAAAAGAACATTAACAACATATCAGAGCAACAGGCGGAGTTCAGTGCAGATCAACTCTGATTTTAGCAGAGGTGAGTGCTGTGAGTGGGGAAAACAAGGTAGGCCTCTCTGCCGCGGTCTGCTGCCTTGTGGGAGTTTCTGCTGCACTTCCTTCTACCCTGTTGGTAAATGGCCCGATTTCCCGCATTTTTTCTGAAGCCGCAGATCTCATCTGGGTTTATCTTTTCTCTCAGATTTCTCTTCTTGTTAGTGTAAATAGCCAGTTTTACCCTTTTAGGAGTTTTTTTCTACGGTTGGTTTTGAAAGTATAACAGTATATATTTTTTTAAAAAGTAGTAATCCTGTTATCCCTTAACTGTAGTGTTGCCAAGGCGCAGTGATTTGGGCTAATGCCGGCGCGTCCGCAGTGTCTTGTCTGTGGTTCCCGTCGGGGGGCGGTCTTGGACGCTGGTGTGTGCTGTGGCTGTGCGGCAGAGGCGCTTATTTTGGAGCTCCTGCTCCATATTAAAGCTAAAGAGGTGGCTTCTTCGCCTGGACATAAAGCTCAGGTCATTACGGAGGTTAGTCCTCTGCTGGAGGCTCCTGTCTCTCTGCAAGCTATGGCTCCGTCAGTTCCAGGGCCCTCGAGTATGCCAGGCTTGGGGGGGGGGCTCTGGCAGGACTTTCCCCAGAGTTTTTCCTTCTCATACATCATGTCTTTTGTTTGCAGCAGCAGGGTGCCACTTCGGATCTCTCGGTTCTCGGAGCCACAGCAGGTCTAGTGTCCATGGAGAAGGTTGAGATTTCAACAGTGGGACCGGCTAAGAAGGTTCGAACCATGGAGGAACAGCCTTTTCTGTCCGACTGGCTTAAGGGTTGACGAGTTTGACATGGAGCCAGAGGCAGGTGTGGAGGATCTCGAGGAAGGTGAGATCCCAGAGCCAGAAGACCAAGCTAGGATCACCCGTGTATTTCGAAGAGAGGAACTGATGGCTTTGATTACAGAGTCGCTTCAAGCGCTCAATCTGACGGTGGCTCAGCCAGCGGAAGATGAGGTGGTAGAAGACCCTCTCAGTCAGGTGGTACAAAAGACCCAGGCGGTGTTTCCGGTTCATCGGGTTGTCAGGCAAATGGATTCAGGATGAGTGGAATCTGCCTGAAGCAGGTCTACAGTCAGTAAGAACTATGTCTCGTGTCTTGTCTGGCCAAGAGCGAGAGCTGTTTTGTTCTCCACGTGTGGATGCAGCCGTGTCGGCTGTTACCAAAAAGACTACCATTCCAGTAGAAGGCAGTGCTGCCTTAAAGGATGGGCAGGACCGGAGATTGGATTCTTTATTAAAGCAGGCCTTTGATGTTAATGCGCTATCCCTACAAGCCTCTAGTTGTGGAGCTTGGGTGGCAAGGACCTGTCTTCATTGGTCGCAGCATCTACAGCAGCCGGGGGAGCAGATGCAAGATCATGTGGCGGACGTAACTAGGCTGGAGTCTGGAGCGGCTTATCTAGCCGATCTGCATTATGACCTCATTAGGGGGTTAGCTAATAGCATGGCATCGCTAGTGGCGGCTTGACGTTATCTTTGACTTTGGAATTGGGCAGCGGATAGTTCCTCCAAGTCACGTCTTAGCAAGCTCCCTTTTAAGGGGAAACACTCTTATTTGGAGAAGACCGTGAGAAGCTAGTCAAGGACTTGGGGGAATCGAAAGGTGGTCGCTTGCCAGAGGACAAGCCAAAGCCCGGTCATACAGCGATGACTTCTTGGGCCCAGTCGTGGGATTTCAGATGTTTTCGAACCTCTCGACTGGGTGGGTTCCAGAGAGGGAGATTTCCTTCGCGTGGCCAAGGTTTCAGGGGATTTTGGGGAGCGGGCAGAGGTTTCGCTAGCCTTTCTTCCTCAGGATTCCGAAAGACCTAATAAAGCAAGGAAGACCCAGGCTGCGATACAACCCATAGGAGGGCGTCTTCGGGAATTTTTCGCAGCCTAGGTCCAGATAACTTCAGACAGTTGGGTGTTGGAAGTTATTTGCGAGGGCTACGCCCTCGAATTCGTCTGGCCAGTGACTGGCTCATTTGTGCTCTCTCCCTGCAGGGCACGGAACAAGACATTGGCGGTGGAAGAGACACTGTCTCGTCTGCTTCAGCTGGGGACAGTAGTTCTGGTTCCGCGAGAGCAGTACGGCTGTGGTCAATACTCAATTTATTTCATGGTTCCAAAGAAGGACGTGTCTTTTTGCCCAATTCTGGACCTCAAGGGAGTAAATGGGTGTCTCATTTTCGCATGGAAACTTTGCGTTCTGTAATAGTGGCGGTTCAAAAGGGGGAGTTTTTGACGTCTCTCAATCTCACCGAAGCGTACTTGCATATCCCAATCGGGCCAGATCATTAACGGTTTCTAAGATTTGCAGTACCTCGGGGGCAATTTCAGTTTCAGGCGTTGCCGTTCGGTCTAACGACAGCTCCACGAACCTTCACCAAGGTGATGGTGGTGGTGATGGCGACGCTTCACAAAGAGGGAGTGTTGGTACATCCCTATCTGGACGACTGGTTGATTTGGGCAAAGTCCAGAGTCGAAAGTGTACGGGCTAGCCAGAGTGGTGCAGCTCCTAGAAGGTCTCAGTTGGGTGGTCAACGTAGCCAAGAGCCGTTTGGTACCCTCTCAGGCTCTGGAATATTTGGGAGTCCGGTTCGACACTCGAGTGGGATTGATCTTTCTGCCGGAACACCGAGCCCAAGGGCTGCGTCG
Organism: Ichthyophis bannanicus; assembly: GCA_033557465.1. Classification (NCBI taxonomy): domain Eukaryota; kingdom Metazoa; phylum Chordata; class Amphibia; order Gymnophiona; family Ichthyophiidae; genus Ichthyophis; species Ichthyophis bannanicus. The sequence goes on from CM066043.1 coordinate 40,295,232, forward strand.
CTTGGTGTGCACGTTTTTGAAGCGGTCAGTGCCGATGGCCTGGAAGTATCTTCAAGTTCTGGGGACTATGGCAACTACTCTGGAGGTAGTACCATGGGCGGGAGCACACATGCGTCCTCTGCAGAGGTCCTTACTTCGCTGCTGGTCCCATCAGGGGGACTCGCTGACCAAGCGTCTGCCCTGTCCGACAGGAGTCAGGGAGTCTCTACGTTGGTGGCTTCTGCCAGAGAACTTGGCGGGCATGCCGCTCAAATAGCCACAGTGGGTTCCTGTCTTAACCGATACCAGTCTGGTAGGTTGTGAGGTTCATTGCGGGGAGCTCTTTGTGCAAGGAAACTGGAGCGAACAAAAGGTTCAGTGGTCAATCAACCGGCTAGAATTGAGAGCAGTAGCTCTGGCGCTCTGTGCCTTCGAGTACAATCTTCGAGGTTGGGCGGTCTGAGTCCTATCAGACAATGCCTCCGTGGTGGCCTATCTCCACAGGCAAAGAGGGACAGGCAGCGCGGCTCTGGAAGAGGAGGCAGAGTTCTTGTTCAGCTGGGCAGAGCATCGGCTTCAGGCGCTGTCAGTGGCTCACATTGCGGGAGTACACAATGTGACAACAGATTATCTCAGTCGGGTTTGTGTAGATCCCAGGGAATGGGAGCTCCATTCAGAGGTCTTTGCTCAGATAGTGAGAAAATGGGGGGGACGCCCATTATGGACTTGATGGCTACATTCCGATCCGCTAAGACGAGCTGCTTCTTCAGCAGAAGGTGGGAAAGAATGTCCAAGGGTTTACATGCCTTGTTGCAGCGATAGCCTACCGAAGGCCTTCTTTGTTTTCGTGCCTTGGGCGCTCTTAGGCCGTGTGATTCAATGCATAGAGTCTCATCAGGGGTGGATAATCCTGATCGCTCTGAATTGGCTGCAATGTCCATGGTATGCCAATTTGGTGCATCTTCTCGACAGTCGACCTTGGAGGCTTCCAATGCAGAAGGATCTCCTGCGGCAGGGTCCTCTTCAAATGCCACAGGTGGATAGGTTCTTGCTTACGACTTGGCCATTGAAAGGGCGAGGCTAAGAATGAAGGGTTACTCAGGGGCGGTAATCTCTACCTTGCTCTTAGCCAGAAAACAGTCGATCTCGTTAGCCTACATTTGCGTTTGGTGTATGTTTGAGGATTGGTGCGTGGCATGGAAGGCACAGGTGGCATCGGCGTCAATTCCGGAGGTGTTAAGCTTTCTGCAGGATTGTTTTGACAAGGGACTGGCGGCCAGTTCTTTAAGGGTGCAACTGGCAGCTATTGCTTGCTATCGCGGGAAGGTTCAAGGTGTAGCTTTAGGCTTCCATCCAGATGTATTGCGGTTTTTGAGGGCGGTTTCTCGACTGCGTCCTCCAAGGAGAGTAGTGATCCCACCCTGGGATCTCAACTTGGTTTTAACTGCGTTGACCAAGGAGCCCTTCGAGCCGTTGCAACAGACTTCGTTAAAGGATCTGACGTTGAAGGTTGTTTTCTTGGTGGCAATTTGTTCTGCACGTCAGGTCTCTGAGTTGCAGGCCTTGTCTTGCTGGGAACCTTTTTTGACTTTCGGGACAAGGTGGTTTTGCGTCCCGTTCAGTCGTTTCTGCAAAAGGTGGTTTCAGCCTTTCATGTGAATCAATCGGTGTCCTTGCCAGTTTTAGGAGCTTCGGGGGAGAATGTAATTTACTCCTGCTGGATGTCAAGAGGGTTCTTTGTCATTATCTGAAGGCCTCGGAGTCCTTTCGTAAGTCTGATCGTTTGTTCGTCCTGTTTGGAGGGCCGTGTAAGGGCGAAGCAGCGGCCAAAGCTTCCATTTCTAGGTGGATCCGCGAGGCGATTTCATCAGCTTATATTTTGCAAGGTCGCCCGGTTCCTTTGGGGTTGCGAGCTCATTCTACTAGAGCTCAGGCAGCTTTATGAGCGGAATATACTCTGGTTCCTCCAGTTGAGATTTGTAAAGCGGTTACATGGTCTTTGTTGCATACATTCAGTAGACATTATCGTCTGGATATTCAGGCGGCAGGAGATGCCTGTTTTGGGTCTGCGGTTTTGCGATCCAGTTGGGCAGGTACCTCCCATTAATTTACTCCTCTGATACATCACAGAGGTGCGGGACTGGACTGAAGGGACGATAAGGAAAGAGAAATTAGACTTATCTGCTAATTGTTGTTCCTTGAGGAACTCCAGTCCATACCTGGATCCCACCATGATTTCAGTTGTAGAATGCGGACCGTGTGCGTGCCATCGCGGCAGCAGGTGCGAAAGGTACCTTGTGCGCTTCAGACTATTGTTCTCTCTATCTTTCTCGCTGTTCTTTCTGGTTCTATCTCTCAAGCCTGGGGGTATTCTCTCTAGCTTTTTTCTTCCCTATCCACGTCTCCTTTGGCAGTGGAGGGAGGAATTTTCCTCTGATTGCGGGGGGGGGGGGGGGGTGTCAATTTTGTTAAATATATTTAGTTACCTGTTTGGGTTAACCGGTTAATTATTCAGTTTATTGATGTTGTAGCTACTTATTTGTTGCTCCTCTTAGTCTGCTTTGTCAGTAGGTCACTGGGAGCTGGTGGGAGGTGCCAGCAGTATATGTGCAAGTGGCTTCAGAATCTGACATGCCCAGTCCTCCAAGCTGTGGGAGGGAGGTGCACTACCCAGAGGTGCGGGACTGGACTGGAGTTCCTCGAGGAACAACAATTAGCAGGTAAGTCTAATTTCTCTTTATGCTCCAAACCCCTCATATACACATCTGCGCGTATAGCCTGCACTAAGTTCAACCACCAAGGCAAATAAGAGTAGGGACTTTGGGCATCCTTGTTTGGTACCTCTTTCTAATCAAAACATTTCAGTATATCTGCCATTGAGTTTTACCTATGCCTGGGGATTCTGATATAGGGCTTGTACCCAGCTCAGATACTTGGGCCCAAAGCCCATCTTTTGTATTACTGAAAACAAAACTGCCCATTCTACTCTATTGAACGCTTTCTCGGCGTCGATAGAGAGTACCATCATTCCTACTCGCTGTTGGTGTGCCACACAAATTCACTTAATGTTATCTGAGGCTTGTTGCCCTCCTTTGAAACCCATTTGATCAACGCCGACAAGTGTGGGCATCCACCTAGCTAATCGGTTTGCGAGCACTTTAGCGAGAATCTTTACATCTACATTGAGCAGGGAGATTGATCGGTATGAGCCACATTGTAATGGGTCCTTTCCCAATTTTGGTAAGATTGTGATCCTGCTGTTAGCATTTCTGCGGACAAGTGCCACCCCCCTCATCTACTATTCCATTAAACACCTCCCCCCCCCCCAGGACGTCCACCACCTCCTCTCTGAAGGTCTTATAAAAAACATTAGGTAGCCCATCGAACCCTGGCGCCTTCCCATTAGGCAGCTCTTTAAGCATCTTCTCACGTTCTTTCCTCGGTATTTTCTATAGTCTTGCCTTCATATCTTCTCCTAATTTTGGAAGGTCAGTCCCCTCCAGATATTTCTTGACCTGCGTTCGAATCTCTCCCCCTGCTGGGTATATAATTCTTTATAGAAATTGGCAGAATCGTGCCCCAATTTGCTTCTCATTCCTCAAAATGTCTCCCTCCCCCCTTTAATAGCATTTATAGTGGCGAATATGTCTTTTCTATAGCTTGCATGCTAACAGGCGCCCTGCCCTGTCCCTCCATTCATAAAATCTCTGCTTAATCATGTCCATTTGAAATGCAATTGCCTCTCTGCAGTTTATTTAACTCCATTCATAACTGATTAAAGTTATTTAATCTCTGCGCTGTTCCTCTCCACTGTGATTTCAAGATCCCTTTGCAGCTTTTCTTCTTTTTCCATTGGGCAGCCCACATTATCAGATGCCCACGAATCACTGCTTTCATTCCCTCCCATACTCCCGCCTCTTGTACTTCCCCATTATCATTCACCTGCCAATAGTCCTATATGCAGGTTCTTATATCTTTCACTACTTCTTCCTGCTTAAGGAGGCTCTCATTCAGCCTCCAAAATCATACCCCTTCCTCTTCCCTAGCCTCTCGTATCGCTACCTAGGTTGGGGCATGATCAGAATATGTTATATTACCTATGTCCACTTCTCGCACCCTTAATTCCCATACCCTATCAATCAAAATGTATTGATCCAACTATAGTTTTTGTGTGGATTTGAATAGAATATATAATCTCTACATCCCCTATTTCCTATTTTGTACCCTCCAAATATCCAGAAAAGGTTTGGACGGGAGGATCCAAGATGGTGACCGTGATTGGGCATGCTCCAGCTGCCTGCTGGTGAATGGACTCTTTTCTCGAGAATTTTGTGCTTTCTGGTTCTAGGTTTCTTACCTTTTCGATGGGGAAAAGAAAGGGGAAAGTCAAGTACCTAGAAGCTGACTTTTTGTCTAAGCAGCAGTCCATAACCAAGTTTGTTGCCATCTGAGCGATGCAGAGTTCTGCTGGGTTGAGCATCAGAGCTGACTCGAAGGCGGTCCTTTCGACCTCAGACATCAATCTTAGCCTCAAACAGCGTGTTCCACCAGATGAGCCTCTCTCACCATCAAATGAGCAAGCTTCCTGGCTGCAGCCACATCGTTTTGAGGCGAGTGCTGTTTTGCCATCTTTGGGGGTAATGCCAAGTCCATGGATGCTGTTGAATGCTCCCGGAGGGGTCGAGGATGCCTCCCTGCTTGTTCCTGGACAAAGTGACGGTGGTGTGGCGCTTATGGTGTCTAGTGGGGTGAATCCATCTCACCCAAAGCTTGCAGGGAACCCTAGTATCCTGGGTGGTGGCAGCACTCTAGTGAAGCCACTGGTGGTTACCTTGGATTCTGTTTGGGCTGCGATAGTTTCATTGGAACATTCTATCTCCAACTGCTTAAATGTAGTGGAAGGGGCTACCCAGGACCTCCAAACAAGGCTGGAATGACAAGATCGTAGGGATTCTGATAAAACATTCAAACGTTTTTCTTCTCAAGTGAATACAATAAAAGCACAGTGCACTTCCTTGTTAAGGATAGCTCTGTGCTTCTTACTAAGTTGGAAAAGTTGGAGAACTTTTCCAGAAGCTTAATTTATGTTTTGTTAATTTTCCTGTTTCCTCTGCTGTTAACTCCAGTTGAGCTTTTTAAAAAATATCTGCTGGAAGTTCTTAGGGTGCCGGAAAATGCCCTCCCCCCCCCCTCTAAAATCTATTATTTGCCTATGAAGAAGCATTCTAGTAGTATTGCAGTTGATGAAGGGTGGGAGGAGATGGCTAGCCTTGACACTCTGTATTTGACTCAAGTTTTGGAAATCTCTACTGAAGAAATAATGCAGAGAGCAACTCTGTTGGTGATTGTGCTGGATCCCGACCAGGCTTGGACTTTAAAATTGTATTTTAGGAATGCTGCTAAATAATTTCTTGATCAGAAAGTCTGGGATTTTCTAGACATATCTTATGTAACCCAAGTTAAAAGGAGGTTCTTTCTGTCTATGCGCCCTGAAATAGTCTCACTAGGTTTTTCCCATGTATTTAGATTTCCTTGTAAGTTGTAATTAAGTCTGTATCTTCTAGATATATTTTCTATGATCCAAAGCATTTATATGCATTTTTGGATGCCAGAAAGGTACCTGGATCTGTTTCAGTTATAGCTGGGGTCTCTTAAATCGGCTGATTTTTGGATACTTAGGGGGTTATTCTGAGACACAAATAGTGGGGATCCATCCCTGCTATTCGTGCCGGCTGCATGCCCTGACTAACTTCCCCACCGATTGTGCGGGGAAGTTATTCGGGAGCGGGGAAGAGGCGGCCCGGGGCAGAGAGTGGGTGGGCAATGGGTGGTCACCGTCCCTGGACGTACAGGGCCGATTCTAATATCGGCCCTCTGTCCATGGCCGGGGAAGTTATTCCACCTCCAAGGTGGAATAACTCACATGGTCGTGTCTTTTTAAGCAGCCCGGAGCACGAAAGGGGCTGGGGGCAGAGTTAATTCCCCGCAGCCCAATCTTGGCCTTAGGAGACCGGATTAGGGTCTCAGGCTGCGGGGAATTAACTCCGTTTGTAGGCGGCCAGCATAGCGGCTTTTAAATGGAGCCGCGGTGCCATGGCAACATGATGCAATGACACCACGGCTCCATTCAAAAGCCCCGGCTGTGTTAGCCGGGCTGTGGCTGCAGAGGCGGCTCTATAATGAGGCTGAGTGAGGCGGTAGCCTCAGGCGGCAACTTTTTTGGGGCGGCAAAAATTGCCCCCGAAAAGACCGTCTTGCTCGGCCTTAAAAAAAAAAAACCAAAAAAAAAACTATTGCAGAATTTCAGCTTTCCTTCAGAAGGTCAGGCTAGGCTAAGCTGGGCTGGGGGGGGGGGGTAGCACAGGAAATAGTAATGGGCTGATGGGGGAGGGCTAGGACTGGAAATGGGCTGATGGGGGAGTTAGAACTAGAAATGGGCTGATTGGGAGGGGGCTAGGACTGGTAATGGACTATCGTGGGGGTTAGAACTGGAAATGGGCTGATGGGGGTTAAGAATAGAAATAGGCTGATCGGGAGGGGGGCTAGGACTGGTAATGGGCTGATGGGGGGGTTAGAACTGGACAAGGGCTGATGGGGGGTTAAGAATAGAAATAGGCTGATCAGGAGGGGAGGCTAGAACTGGAAAAGGGCTGATTGATGGGTTTAGGCCTGGAAATGGGATGATTAGGGGTGCTAGGACAGGAAATGAACTGATGGGGGCTAGGACTGGAAATTGACTTATGGGGGGATTAGGACTAGTAATGTGCTCATGGGGGGCTAGGACTGGAGTGGGCTAATAAGGGGGGGATATAGGACTGGAAATGGGTGAATGGGGGAGGGGAAGAGAGTGCTGCTGGCCCTGGAAGAAAACTAGGGGCTAGGGCTACAAATGGGCTGGCTGATGCAGGGGATGGAAGAATAGGACTGGAAGGGAGCGGATACTGAGAGGGTCTGCCAGGGGAAGGAGGGGGCAGGAAGGGAGCTGACACAGGGGAAGGAGGGGGCTGGAAAGGAGCTTACACCTGGGATGTACTGAAGGGGAACTGGAAGGGAGCTGACACTTGGGGATGGGAGTGATAGGTGGCTGAGTAATGGGGAGGAGGCTGGAAGGGAGCTGATGTGCGAATGGCACTGGAAGGGTGATGGACAGAGGGTAGGGTGACTGGAAGGTAGCTGACTGGGGGGGTGGCACTGAGAGTGGACGTGAGCTGATACCTGAGATGGTATTTGGACTAGAAGGGGCTGGACAGTGGGGAAGGAGGGGGACTGGAAAGGAATGGACACCAGTGGCAGTTGTGGGAATGCAAGGCAGTTGACATTTGAAGGTACTGCGAGGGGAGGACTGGAAAGGGGGCTGATAGTGGGGAGGGTTACTGGAAATGGGCTGATGGAAGAAAGTGAAGAAAACAAAAGAGAGAAGAAATGGCAGATGGACCATGAACCATAGACCACAGAAAGAGAGCTAAGAGAAGACAGGAAAGCAGAAGCCTCAGATCGGGACCAACATGATCAGAGAATAAAATGGTCAGACAACAAAGGTAGAAAACATAATTTTATTTAATTTTAGTGATTGGACTTTATGCTATCTTTACATTTTACACAGTATTGGGGAGCTGCATCTCTTATTTATCTGATGTTGCACTGCATGTGGACTCTGGCTTCTTGGGGTTTCAGTTTAAATTTTGTCTACATATTTTTATTTTTACTTTAGATTGTGGTTACTTAATCTCCAAGAACAAGCAGGAATGTAGTCTTCACATATGGGTATCATCGGTACCGATGGAGCCTGTGCGGGAATGCTCCCCAGTGTCCAATAGGAAAGCTTTTGGGAGCATCCCACAACGCATGCGTGCTGCCTTCCTGCCTCTGTACCTCTCTCACTTCAGTTTTCCGCTGAGCCGACAGGACACGGTACCCCATCACCGCAGAAAATCTACCTTTATTTCTTATTTTTTGTGGTCGCGTCTGCCTTCATTCGACGCCTACCGGTACCGCCGGTTCTCTTCTTCTTTCTTTAAAAAAAAAAAAAGTATATTTTTCTTCAGGGATCTTTCCCTGTTTCTGGTGCTAGGCACCATTTTGGGCACTAGACCCATTTTTCTTCAAGCATGGAGAAAACCAGCCAGTGGTTTCAAAAAATGCTTAAAATGTGGTGGTGCCATCTCCATCGAGTCAGGAGCTGTAAAGTTGTCTTACACATTGGAACATGGAACGTACGAAGCATGAACCAAGGGACGTTGGAGGTGGTCAAGAATGAAATGGAACGTGTACAACTTGATCTGTTGGGTGTCAGCTAACTGAAATGGACTGGCATCGGTCTACTATGCTGGAAATGAAAGACAAAGAAAAAATGGTGTTGCATTTATAATAAAGAAGAAACTTGCAAGAACTGTAATGAAATACAATGCAGTCAGCGGACGCTTAATCTCTATTCGTCTACGAGGAATGCCTATCAACACAACTATAATTCAAGTATATGCCCCAACTATAGCTGCAGAAGAGAATGAAATTGAATAGTTCTATGAACAAGTACAAGCTGAAATTGACAGAACATGCAAACAGGATATCCTGATAGTCATGGGTGACTGGAACGCAAAAGTTGGCAACAAAGAAGAAGACAAAGTAGTTGGAAAATATGGACTTGGCAACAGAAATGAAGCTGGAGAAAGACTGATAGAATTCTGCAAGACCAACGATCTATTCATCTCAAACACCTTCTTCCAGCAACACAAGCGGCGACTGTATACATGGACTTCACCCAATGGATTGTATAAAAATCAAATTGACTACATCTGTGGAAGTCAACGATGGAAAAGCTCTATAACATCAACAAAGACAAAACCTGGAGCTGACTGTGGTACAGATCATCAACTACTAGTATGCAAACTCAAGCTAAAGTTGAAAAAGAGCAAACCACTCATGAATGCAGCAAAATATGACCTTGAGAATATACCACTGGAATTTAAAGACTGCCTGCAAAATCGATTTGCTGCTTTAGATACAAATGACAGAGCTCCAGAAGAGTTATGGAATGACATCAAGAAAGTTGTGTTGGAAGAAAGCGAGAAGTCTCTACAAAAGGTGAAAAAGAAAAAACGGCCAAAATGGATGACGGAAGAAACTCTGAAAATTGCCCAGAAACGCAGAGAAGCTAAAGCCAGAGGAGAAAGCAAGACAATCACAGAACTCAACAGAGATTTCCAACATGCAGCAAGACAGGACAAGGAAAAGTACTACAATGACGCATGCAAGGAAATAATAGAGTTAAAGAAAAAGTTCCAGCCTCGAATTGGAATGTTATAAGATGCTGAAGGTTCTATGTTGAATGATGCTGAGAAGATCAAGAAAAGATGGAAGGAATATACAGAGTTTTTATATGATAAGGTTCAAGTGGACCAACAGCCGTTTCAACCTGTACCTTATGATCGGGAACCATTGGTGATTAAAGAAGAAGTTGAAGCAGCATTGAAAGCCTTATCAAAGAACAAAGCACCAGGCATTGATAGCATTCCCATAGAAGTATTACAGCAATCTGATGCAGCTGTTACCATACTTACAAGGCTGTGCCAAGAAATATGGAAGACAACATCATGGCCAACTGACTGGAAAAGATCCTTGTTTATACCAATACTAAAGAAAGGTGATCCAACTGACTGTGGAAATTATCGCACAATCACTCTGATCCCACATGCCAGCAAGATTCTACTAAAGATTATTCAAAAGAGACTACAATCATACCTGGAACAAGAACTATCTGAAGTGCAAGCAGGGTTCAGGAAAGGGCGAGGAACGAGAGACATCATTGCAGATGTGAGATGGATCCTTGAAAAGACTAAAGAATACCAAAATGATATCTATTTGTGCTTTATCGACTATAGCAAAGCCTTTGACTGTATAAACCATGAGAAACTCTGGGCCCATTAAGAAGCATGGGTATACCAGAACACCTGATCGTACTCTTGCACAATCTGTACATTGATCAAGAAGCAACAGTTCAAATGGAACAAGGAGAAACAGAATGGTTTAAAATAAGCAAAGGTGTAAGACAAGGCTGCATACTTTCCCCCTACCTGTTTAATTTTTATGCAGAACAAATCATCAGAGAAGCAGGATTGTATGAAGACAACAGAGGTGTGAAGATTGGTGGAACACTCATCAACAACCTTCGCTATGCTGATGATACCACATTACTGGCTAAAAGTGAAGATGATCTGAAACATTTGCTTCTCACAATCAAAGAACATAGTCTCAAAATGGGCCTGCACCTTAAGGTAAAGAAGACAAAGATCATGACAACTGGCATAATCAACAGGTTCATCATTGAAGGAGAAGAAATTGAAATCGTGAACAACTTTAACCTACTTGGATCAACTATCAATAAAGAAGCAACAAGCAGTCAAGAAATCAGACGACGCATTGCTCTTGGCAGAATGGCTATGGAAGACCTAGATAAGATTCTCAAGAGCAGAGATGTCTCTCTCCATACAAAGATTCGACTTGTTCAAGCCATGGTATTTTCAATAACATCATATGGATGTGAAAGCTGGACAGTGAAAAAGGTAGACGGGAAGAAAATTGATGCCTTTGAATTATGGTGCTGGCGGCAAATACTGTGTATACCATGGACTGCCTGAAGAACAAACCAGTCAGTACTAGAGGAGATCAAACCTAAGCTTTCTTTAGAAGCTCAGATGACAAGACTTCGACTTTCATACTTTGGACACATCATGCGAAGAGAGATCATTAGAGAAAGACATCATGCTTGGCAAGATAGAAGGTCAACGCAAAAGAGAAAGGCCAGCAATGAGATGGATCGATACTATAACAGCAGCTACGGGTACCAGTCTGTCAACAATGAGCCGCCTGACTGAAGACCGAACACAATTTAGGATAGCTATCCAGAGGGTCGCCATGAGTCGACTCCGACTCGACGGCACTTAACAACAACAACCATCTCCATCACCGACACCCATGATTGGTGTCTAAAATGTTTGGGTCCTGAACATTGTCCAACGAGGTGTCTCTCTTGCACGAGGATGACCAAGAGGGGCTGGCAGAATAGAGCTGCAAAACTCGGTACCCTTTTTGCGTCCGACACGATGTCAGTTGCATCGACGTCTTCCAGGGCTTCATCTTCCTCCCTTGGATCTCAGGTAACCAAAAGTAAATCTAGCTGGTCCTCAAAGGGAAAATCTCCATCGAAGTATCGATATGCTTCAGGCGTTTCCCTCAAGGACACTTCACCGGCAAAAGAGCCCTGGCGGGAGTCTTCGAGCTCCAAAGCATTAACGGGGGCTCCAGGATGTTCCAGAGGCCTCGACCTCTGCGGAACTACTGGTGCCATGCTCTGGGGTCGTGGCCGTGGCCGCATCCACCGGTACCAGCACCCAGGCATCGGCAGGAGCGGTGGATCATAGAATCCTTGCTATCTAACGCAGTCTAGCTGCCCTCTTAGCAGCCTCGGTACCACTAGGACTGCATCAGACAGTTCCACAGGTATTGGTACCGACAACACCTGCTTTGACAGGATTGCTTCCCCCCATGCCGATGTCCAGTATCGGGGATCAGGAACCGAGACACTTCAGTACCGACTTCAAGCGGTACCGATACCATGCGTCACAAGAGTACCCGGTGGTTGAGTCTTCCGATTCTAATGACTCTGATGATTCTACCAGTACCAGAGTGAATCTATTAGAAGATTCAACTCTCTCTCCTCAACGCAGGATGTCTCCTCCAGAAGATATGTCCTTCCAGGACTTCATACGTGATTTAGCAAAAGGCCTTGCAATCACTGTGATTCCAGAAAAAGAACCTAGGACAGAGGAATTAAGAATTCTACAAAAATACCCTATGGCTCCCAAGGAGGCAGCTATGCTTCCCATTCACAAGATCTTATATGATCTGATGTTGAGAATGTGGGAGATTCCTTTTACAGTATCTTCACATTCCCGACACCTGGACACTATGTACCGAGTGCCAAGTTGTCCTGGTTTTCAAAAATACTCAGTTACCACAGCATTCAACGGTAGTGGAATCGGCCATGCGAAGAATCAAGAGTACAAAAACACACTCTTCTAATCCTCCAGGCTGTGAATCCAGGACACTCGATGCCTTTGGCTGTCAATGTTTTCAATCCTCCATGCTGGGAGCCAGGATCAGTTCTTACATTCTGTATATGGGAATGTTCCTGGAAGAAGTCACAAAAGACTTGGAGCTCATTAGTCCTTCATTCTCAGAGGAAAAAAGAGCAGACTACCTTATTCTGGTCAAACATGCCCAGAATGTCTCTCAATTTATGAACTGTGCTACCTTTGACTGTTTTGAATGTCTTAGCAGAACCTCTGCTATATCCATAGGAGCACGTCGTATTGCTTGGCTTCCAGCATCAGACTTGGAACAATGGGTGCAAGAAAAACTGGGAAACATTCCTTGCACAGGAGAAAATCTCTTTGGTAAGGACTGGTAAGACAAGGCTAATCAGCTTGAATCTGACAATACTACTTTGAACAGATTATCAAAGGCTACAGCCAACCCAGCAAAAAAGAAAACATTCAAGAAACTTTTTTTCAGTAAGAAAAAGAAGTCTTACCAATCTTACACCCATCAAATTCACTGTCCACTTCATATTTCCCAAAAGGGACAACAACAGAACAGACAGCAGAGAAAGCCACAAGCTGAAAAAGCTCAACTGTCTCAACAGACCCAGCCCCTTCAGGGTCTTTGACTTCCACCTAGAGAACTTAGTCATTCTGCCCCTAAAAGGTCCAGAACCCTTGACCATTCCAGGCAGACTATGCCATTTTGTCAAAAGATGGCAAAAAATTACATCAGAAAATTGGACTCTGTCCATTGTAAGATTGGGATACAAGCTTCATTTCCTCAACTTGCCCCACCTACAATTCTGAGACAGTTCAATTCTCAGGGCCCTTCCACCGATCTCTGGTGGCAGGAGGTCACGTCACTTCTGGCTCAAGGAGCAATAGAAGAAGTGCCCATATCCCAACAGGGGACAGGGTTCTACTCCCCCCCCCTATTTTCTTATTCCAAAGAAGACAGGGGGACACTAGACCTCAAAGAATTAAACAAGTATTTGCTCCGAGAAAAGTTCAAGATGATCTCCCTCGGAACACTTTTACCATACCTTCAAAGTCAAGATTGGCTATGTTCTCTAGATCTAAGAGATGTGTACACGCATATTCTCATCCACTCAGATCACAAGAAGTTCCTTCAATTCTTGATCCAAGGAAGACACTTCCAGTACAGAGTTCTTCCTTTCAGACTTGCCTCTGTTCCGAGAGTCTTCACAAAATGCATGGCAGTGGTAGCAGCATTAATGAGGACTCTGGGAATATTCGTCTTCCCTTACTTAGACGATTGGCTCATTCGAGCATCGACAGATCCAGAGGCCAGCTTCGCTCTCTCTTGAGCAATGACAATTTTTCAATATTTGGGGTTGGTCATAAACCTCCCAAAATCTCATCTCACTCCCTCTCAATCTCTAGAATTCATAGGGGCTCATCTAGACACATGGCAGTCAAAAGCTTTCCTACCCCAGCCACGCTGTCTACGTATAATACAACTGGCATCTCAAGCATCTATGAAGGTATTCCTTACTGCTCGGGAGATGCTTCAACTGCTGGGACACATGGCATCCACTGTCCATGTGGTTGCACATGCGAGCAGCCCAGTGGACCCTTTCCTCTCAGTGGTCACAAGCCTCGGGTCGACTAACAGACAAAATCAGAACTACCACATGTCTGATTTCATCCCTGCAATGGTGGGAATCCCTGGAAAACCTCCTTCTAGGCTCTCCTTTCCAGCAGCCTTTATGCCAAACCACTCTGATGACAGATGCGTCCATGATGGGTTGGGGGCCCACTTGCACGATCTCTCCATTCAGGGTCTTTGGACCTCACAGGAGGTTTCCCTTCACATAAACTTCCTAGAGCTGACAGCCATTTTCAATGCTATTCAAGTCTTTCAGGGCCATCTCCGCAACAAAACAGTTCTGGTCCAAACCGACAATCAGGTAACTATGTTCTCTGTGAAGAAGCAAGGTGGAACAGGCTCTCTGTCGCTATGCAACGAAGCTTTGCGACTATGGGCCCTTGCCAGAGAGTTACAAATTCACCTGCTTGTGGTATACCTTCCGGGCATTCAAAACTTGTGGGCAGACAAACTCGGTCGAATACTGCTGCCACACTAGTGGTCCCTCCACACATACCAGCTTGCTCGAGTTTTTCAAATCTGGGGAACACCAGATATAGACCTCTTTGCAAGTCCACAGAATGCCAAACTTCCCCGATTCTGTTCCAGAATTCCGGCTCAAAACTGTCAGACAAGAGATGCTTTCCTACTCCACTGGGGACAGGACTTCCTCTATGCCTTCCCACCCATTCCCCTCATTCCCAAGACTTTATTCAAACTTCAGAGAGACAGAGGTTGTATGATACTCATAGCCCCACGTTGGCCACGGCAGATGTGGTACCTCTTCTACGTCTCTCTCAAACCACTCCTCTGGAATTGGGGAATGCTCCAGATCTGTCGCAGGAGGACGGATCTTTACTGCATCCCAGTTCCCAGTCCCTACATCTCAGGGCCTGTTTACTGAAAGCCTAGAATTCCAAGATGTTAACCTTTCTCAACAAGTAAAGGTTATCCTCCTGGCTTCCAGAAAACCTTCCACAAGACGTTCCTACGCTTTCAAGTGGAAAAGGTTCTCTATCTGGTATTCACAAAAGGGACTTAACCTCCTTTTATTACCTGTAGAGTTGCTACTAGAGTATCTTCTACAATTATCAACTTCTGGTCTGAAGACCAGTTCAGTTAGAGTCCATTTTAGAGCTATTGCTGCTTTTCATAAACCTTTCGATGAACAACCTATTTCCTCTCATCCACTTATATCAAGATTTATGAGAGGCCTACTTTTATCAAAACCTCCCATCAAAACACCACCGGTGGCATGGGATCTAAATCTTGTTCTTGGTCAGCTTATGAAACCGCCCTTTGAACCTTTAGCCACTTCAGATATACATTTTCTTTCATGGAAAGTTATTTTCCTAATTGCCATCACTTCTGCAAGACGCATTAGTGAACTACAGGCGTGTTAGTAGCTGACCCTCCTTATACAAGGTTTCACCATGATAATGTAGTCCTCAGGACTCATCCTCACTTTCTGCCAAAGGTGGTATCGCCTTTTCATTTAAACCAGTCTGTTTATCTTCCTATATTCTTCCCTAGGCCTCATGCCTCCAGTGCGGAAAGAAATCTTCACACATTGGATTGTAAAAGAGCCTTGGCTTTTTATCTCCAAAGAACTAAGCCACATAGAAAATCTTCTCAGCTATTTGTGGCTTTTGACTCTAGTCATTTGGGACTTCCTGTTTCTAAAAGAACTCTTAAATTGGATTGCAGATTGCATATCCTATACATATCAGAGTAAGGAACTTTCTCTTGAAGGCCATGTCACAGCTCACATTGTGAGAGCAATGGCAGCCTCAACGGCTAACCTTCGTTCTGTCTCTATTGATGACATCTGCAAAGCAGCCACTTGGACTTCGGTACATACCTTCACAGCCCACTATTGCTTAGACAAGGACTCCCGTTGGGATGCCTCGTTTGGCCAGGCTGTTCTACAACATCTCTTCCATACTTAATACAACTCCTACCTACCATCCACAGTTTGGATGCCTAAGGTCCATGGGAGGAAGCATGACCCATCTCTCCTGGGTTCTCAGCTAGCTGGGGTCACCCCTTGGCATCTTTCAGCTGGGGAGTCCCCATATGTGAAGACTACATTCCTGCTTGTTCCTGGAGATAGCGTAGTTACTCACCTGTAACAGGTGATCTCCGGGAACAGCAGTAATTTAGTCTTCACAACCCACCCACCTCCCCTAGGAGTTGTCTCTCTCTCTCTCTCTTTCTCTCCTTCTCTCCTTTGGTCTCAGCTATAAACTCAACTGAAGTGAGAGAGGTACAGAGGCGGGAAGGCAGCACGCTTGCACTGTGGGATGCTCCCAAAAGCTTTCTTATTGGACGCTGGGGAGCGTTCCCGCTGGGGCTCTGTCGGTACCGACGATACCCATATGTGAAGACTAAATTCCTGCTGTTCCCGGAGATCACCTGTTACAGGTGAGTAACTACGCTTTCTGTACTTGGTAGGGGTCAATGTTGCGAGTGTGTGACTGAGGTCAGGTGTTCTGTTAACATGGAGTTTGTACATAAAGATCTATACTGTATTGTAGTAATTTGACTTGTTCAGCTTTTCAGATAGGTGTATAGATATTCCAGGGCCCACTGTAGTATTTACAGTGACACTTTTTTTGGATGGGCTCCTTATGTGAGTTTTGGAAACTTGTGCTGATATGGTTTGGTATGGTATGGTAGGTTTGCTCTTTGTTGTAGCTTTTTGTATTAGTTCACAATATGCCTGGTACTGGAGAATAGTGGTGGTGGTTGTTGTTAGTGAGATGATCAGAATCAGATTTCTTTTTTAAAATATTGAGTTCTGTGGGTGAATGTCCTGGTTCTGCTCTACACCCACTGTGGATGCAAAATATATGTTGAAAAAGAAAAAGCAAGAACCATAACGCAGTTTATAACAGCAAAATAAAAATGAGTTATAATTTAGTTTTATAAACTGTGCTGTTCTTGCTCTCTTTTAGTTCTTTGGTGTGCAGATAGGACAGTACCTAGCTCTATGCAAGCAGTGCAGCCGCACAGTGCGCAAAGGCTTGAGGGGCGCATTTCGGCTGTCTGCTGTTACTCTGCCGCCGCTGTCAGGACAATAGCAGCAGGCAGCCGAAATGTGCCCCCCAAGCCTTTTTGCAACACTTTAAGCAGGTCTGGTCCCTCCCTCCTCGAAAGCAGTGTCAGAGCAGGGAGGGACAGATCTTCTGAAAGTGCTGGCACCTTTCAGATTGGGCGCATGCCCCCCCCCCCCCCACCTCCTCCTCCCCATACTTCCGTCCAGTGCTGCCTGCTCTTTCCCTGCTGCTGGTGCCGCCGTGAAAAAAACAGGGCGGCAACAGCAGGGAAAGAGCAGGCAGCGCTGGACGGAGGTATGGGGGGAGGAGGGGGTGCATGCCCGAGCTGCAAGTCGCATAGAGAGCGATTGCAGCTCGATATGACCCTGTGTGCAGACATTTTGCATTTCCTCCATATAATCTAATCTGCTTTTTGGTTTGGTTCAGTCCCTGATTGGAGTTCTGAAAAAGCCCCGCCCCCCTCTAAGGAGGGGGTGGGATGTCATTCTTCGCCTCAGACAGCAGATTGCCTTGAGCCTCCCCTGTGTGGCTGTATGTGCAGGCCGGGACTGAATTGCAGTCCCGGCCTGCACGTATATGCCTGTTCACGATTCTGATCCCGTGGGGCTAGATGTGCCCCGTGGGATCAGATCGCGATCTCCTTTGTACGTCCAGGTCAGTCTGGACGTTCAAAGATGTATGTGCAGGATAGAATTGGGCCCTCTATAAGTAGTTGCACCGCATGGTGTGCTTTTTCTTAGGGATTATGTTTCCTGTTGTTGTATTTTGTTTGTTATTCTAGCCTCTTTTCCGGAATCCTTCCCCTTCTCTCTTTTTAGGGCTTGTAGTGTCAGGTGCAAATTTTGACACATTGCCTTTTTTGCTGTTTAAAATGTTTCTTGAAGGTTTACTCTGCACCTCCCCTCACCAGTAACACACCAGGGCTCTTGGGTAACGGAAATCCACACACAAAGCAATGAGAAGGGAATCTGTAAATCAGTAAATAATATACAACACACTTATATTATTTAAGAAAACAACCAAAGCTTTGGGAGAGCAAACCAAGTTACCACCTTGTTTACTCTGCCATCTTAGCTTTCGGCCACTTTATTTATAGGTAAATATTCCATTACACAGCATGATTTTCACTTTATTGTTCTACGTCACGCATCACGTATTCATAACATCATAGTTCAATACTCATTAGCATAGGTCATCATGAGGACACATACACATATTCCCAGACATAACTGTGTAGACATTAATTCTAATTAATTCTAATACTGACAATTTGATATCTCTGACTCGAGACTGGGAGACAACTTGCCCTTTACTTATCTTTATTAAACAAAGAGTGTTTGTTATTTGGAACCTTCTACCTAATTATCTTAGCAGAGTCTTTCAAGGATGTTACTGAGTAAAAAGCTCTGAATGGTATTAACTCTTTCTTAGGGCTAATAGTAATATATGGTTGAGTACCCTGGCTGTGTACATAGCCCTGTACAGACAAGCTTACTTTCATTTCTTATGTAGTATTTCTGTTTGAACCTTTCCTTTTCCTTCAAGTATGTGATTGTTGCTTGATGTAAATTGATTAAATTTAGAAATAAAAAATTAAAAAAAAAAAATCTCCCCCAAGCACCAATTTCCCTTGAACTGACCGATCAAGCAGCCCTCTGACTTCCCTCCAAAAAGGAGCTTGTCTCGCATTTGGCGCATATACATTCATTAAAGTTACTGATTCCCCCAGTAATTCCCCCCTTAGCATCAACATCCTGCCCTCTTTGTCTCATATTCTCTCTTCTACTTGGAGTGAGCATCCTCACTTCACCAGAATGGCCACTCCCCCTTTTTCTCTTCCCCTTCACCTCTGGTGCCTACAAAATACTAATGCAGGTATGGATTTCTAAATCATAATCCCTCATCCTTGCACCTCAAATGGGCTTCTTGAATATATACTGTATTATATCCCATCTTAACCTCTCCGCCTCTCAGAAGAGCTGTTGCCTCTGTGGGGTGTTCAGCCCCTTAGCATTTATAGTTCCTATCTGCACCATCAAAATATTTGATTATTTGCTAGCACAGCACAGATTCCCCTCTTAACCTCCCCCTGCCACCCCCATCTTCCCTCCCTTCTCTTTCCCTTGATGTCCGCTCTCCTTTTGGAGTCTTAGGTCAGAAGTATCCCCCTTGTTCTCCCCCCATTTGCATTCAGCCATATCTCACCATGTCTTCACTCTCAATCATCCACACCTTTCCAGCCCCCCTGGCATTGTAGCCTATATTTAGTTCCAGAGCCACAGTTTAAAACCACCTCTCAACAAACTTTGATAAAAGCTTATCACAAAAGTTCAGTTTAATACCATCAACTCCACTTTGTCTAAAGCCTACTCATCCCATATATCATTGGAGTTGAACACCTCCTTATTTTCTTGCAAGCTCTCTTTCAGAAATACATCCCTCTACATAGATCTCTCTACCCTTTCATTCATCCTTACCACCTCAAGCAGTCCACCTTTATCACCCACACACCCTTCCATCCCTCCTTTACATTAAAGCCTATAGTTAAACACACAACCATCCCCTCCATGAACTTGCTTCAACAAATCACATTAAGAACATCCAGTCACTTGATGCTGTACTAACGGCGCTTCCCTTAAGATTATTGGGTCATATCTTGCATATGTCTGCATTAGTTCTTTCAAGTTGCTCCACTCTCCAAGTGTTCTCTTGGGTCTTTTCACTTTGACAGTCGTGTTAGACACTTGCTTTTAGTGGCCACTTTCTGTCACTTCAGTCCTGCAGTCTTAGGCGCTGCAATTCGAGAAGGTGCTGAGTGGGACAATGTGGCTTTTGTGATATTTGTATTCCTAAGTCTTTTAACACCTGTCATGCATCTCTGCTGCTCTTTACTCGTCTTGATGTGTCATTTACCATTACTAAGAAACCAAAGGGGAAGAACCATTTGTATTTCCAGCCCTCTCTCCTAAGAAACGCTATCATCTCTCTCAATTCCTGACGTCTTTGTAGCATACATGTCGACAGGTCCTGATACAGTTCTACTGTGCACCCGTCCCACTTAAAAGGTCCTAGCTTTTGGGATGCTGCCAACAGCCTCTCTTTTGTCTTGTAATATCTCAGACACACTATCATATCTCTAGGCCTGTTTTCTTTAATAGATCCATGGCTCTGATGGGCTCTTTCGATCTGTAATTGTGCCATGTCCAATTCCTGTACAGGCTCCGCTGATTTCAATAAAGTCCCAAACATTTGTAGTAACCCAGCTTCACAGTCTTTATATTTAGGCTCCTCCAGGATGCCGCGGACCCACACATTACACCTATGCGATCAGTCCTCAAGATCTTCTGCTTCCTCTTTTAAGAGCTCCTGTGCCTGCTTCAGTTCTTCCCAGCCATTCTGCAGCTTCCCTATTGTATCTGCTTGTTCTCCGCCACAAGGGCGTCAAGGTCTGCTATGTCTTGCGTTATTGCACTTAAAGTCTCCTTTATGTCGTTTTTGATCCATGCTCTGTCAGCCAAGCTTTCAGCGTTTTCGGCTGCCCCAGATCCCCATGCCTCAACTCCACTTCTGCGTCATTCTTATTCTCGGCAGCCATCTTGCTTTCAACTTCAGAGCTTCTTGCTGTTCCAGCCGCTTTTTCACCGACATATCTCTCTTGTGCCACTCAGGTGTTCTGGTGCTTTTGGGGTAGGCGGAGTAAGGTTTCGCCACACTTTATTGCATTATTAAGGCAGCATGCCGGGGAGCTCCCTCAGTATGCAACCATCCTTCCCACTGATGTCACTTCCTCTACTGTCCTCTGTTTTTAATGGCGTTTCCATTCATTTACTCACCACAAAGGTTAGACTAACCAACCTGTAGTTTCCAATCTTATCCTTATTTCCACTTTGTGTATAGGGACCACATAAGATATGTCATACTGGGTTGACCAAAGTCCATCAAGCCCAGTATCCTGTTTCCAACAGTGGCCAATCCAGATCATAAGAACCTAGCAGTTTCCCAAAAAGACACATAGGTTCCACGATGTTTGTATCGGGACAAGCAGTGGATTTCCTGGGTCCTCTTTAATAATGGTTTATGGACATTTCCTCCAGGAACTTGTCCAAACTTTTTTCAAACCCAGCTACACTAACAGCTTTTACTACATCGTCCAGAAATAAATTCCAGAGTTTGATTACATGTTCAGTGAAAAAATATTTTCTCTTATTTGTCTTAAACGGATTACAATGTAGCTTCCTTGCATGTCCTCTAGTCTTTCTACTTTTTAATGGCATAAACAATCTATCTACGTTTATCTGTTCCACTCCATTCATTAATTTATAGACCTCTATCATATCTCCCCTCAGCCATCTCTTTTCCAGGTTGAAGAGCCCTAACCTCATAGGAATATCCTTCCATCCCCTTTACCATTTTGGTGGCTCTTCTCTGTAACTTTTCTGATTCCGCTATATCTGTTTTAGGATACGGCAACCAGAATTGCACACAATATTCAAGGTGAAACAATACAGAGGAATTATAATATCCTTTATTTTATTCTCCATTCCTTTCCTTATGATTCCTAGCATTCTATTTGCCTTCTTGGCCGCTGCTGCATACTGGGTGGAG
Source organism: Ichthyophis bannanicus (assembly GCA_033557465.1). Classification (NCBI taxonomy): domain Eukaryota; kingdom Metazoa; phylum Chordata; class Amphibia; order Gymnophiona; family Ichthyophiidae; genus Ichthyophis; species Ichthyophis bannanicus. The sequence continues at coordinate 40,316,582 of CM066043.1, forward strand.
ACTGTCAAGGTGTTATCCACGATGATGCCTAAATCTTTTTCCTGAGTGGTGGTTCCTAATGTGGAGCATTGCATCGTGTAACCATAGTTCCTGTTCGGTAATCCAGTTTAGTCCTCCAACATCGGGTAGTGCCCCTCCTCCTGCAGCCTGGAGACTGGACCAATCAAGTCTTCTGTAGTATATATGCAGACGGAGCTCCCAGAAGCCCCCAGTGTGTCCAGTCTCCTTGCAGCTTGCAGACTTCTGTGCCCTTTCTGGGCACACTAAGTGACACTTGAAGGAGCAACACTAGTTAGTTAGTTCTTTTGGGGTTTTATTTTGGGTCCTTTATTTACCATTTCTTTGCTAGGTAGCTGTATCTTTAAAAAAAAAAAAGGAGCATTGCCACAGGGGACACCCTGGGGGAAGCCAGACCTGCATTGGGCTCCTGCCTTCCTGCCTGGGAATATCTGAAACCTGGGTTGAGCTCTCCCCAAGACTGTTCGGGGAAGAGCCATACCTGCTACAGCATTGCCTGTCACTTGGAGGAGTTGGCTGAGTTCCTTGCTGTTCCCTGAGCTGGTAGGAATTTTCCTTGCTTTATCTTTTCAGCTCTGTTGTTTTTTGCATTGCCAGAGGCTCTGTCGGCTCCCCTGGCTTCCGAATAGCACTTTTTCCTGATTTTTTTCGCTTGCCCTGTATTAGAGGGTCGTTTTCTTTCTTTTCCATATTATTTGGTTACCTTTGTATTTTCGCGCCTTTTTTTATTGTAGGTGAAAAAGTGCGGCGGCCATTTTGGATTTCTAAAGTGTGCTTTTTAAGGGCACTTTTTAACACTTGTGCACGGGTTCCCCTGGCATTTTTGGGGTTTCTTTTGCTGGCGATTTTGCTCAGGGCACCCCTAGGATTCTGGGGAGTATTTTGTTTTCTGTATAAAAAAAAAAAAAAAAAAAAAAGTTTTTAAATTTAAAGCTGTACTGATTTGAATACGGTTAGTCCCTTTGCTGTGGGCTTCCCTGTCCCTGTTTCCTTCTTTCCCCCTGGAAGCAGGTTGCCTTAGCATGGCTGCCAAACCTCAATGTGTGGTTTGTGGGTCCCGCAGAGGTACAATGACTGACTCTGGCATCTGCAGGAGCTGTGCTGCAGTTTCTTTAGACCTGGAATGTCTTCTCCCACTGCTGTTTGCAGCTCTGTGGTAACTCGATTGATTTTTCTTGATTTTTCAGCGATTTTAGGCATTTCTCTCATGCCTGCAACCCTCCCACCTTCTTCTGTGACTTTTTAAGTTAATTCCTTAGCTTTTGGGGGTTTTAATTCACCCTTTTGGTGTTTTTATTTTGCTGGTGGCCATTTTGAATAGCTAATGAGCCTCGGTTTTTGGCGGGAAGCCTGATTACTTCTCTGCTGGCTTCTAAAAGCTATATTGTTGTTTCAGTTTTTTTCCACAACACTTGCTAGATGTCAGTTGTGCAGAGGTTACTTTTTTCTCTGCCTATGTATGAACATAATGGATAAAAAGTACAGAAGGCATGGATAGAGAACAGTATGCAATTCAGAGCCACAGTACAATGCTGAGTCACTGACGAAGGGTGCAGGGCTCATGGGTTCCATTCCCCACTGTGCCCAACAAAGAAGGCTGGCTGAGGCATTACCTATTATGGGGAATATTATTAAATGCCTGTTCCTGCGGGACGCAGTTATTTCTTTTTACTTCTCCCTGTGCCTTATTCAGGTTTACGCTGCATAGGCTGTCAGAAGAAACACAGGGACCTCAGGCATCCAGCATCTTGCTTTCCCTGAGGAACTTGGGAACTCTGGAGCTTGGCTTCGGGGGAGCTCTCCATTGGCTTTACGCTGCACTGAGTCTTTACCACGAGAGTTTGGATACCTCCAGGAAGTTCAGGTATCATTTTCTGTAAGAAAACTGTGAGTACTCTGTTTTTGTTTTTTCTTCCTTGCCTCAGCTGCTCTGGGATGCTTTCAGCTGTATACGGACCGGCTGCCCCTGAGTTTGGAAGTGCCTACTTTGACTTTTTAGTCCACAAACTGCAGCCGGGTTACTTTGTACGTCCTACTGATTATTGTACCTGTCTTATTCAATATACCATTTGGTTGAGGTTTTAAGTCAGGGTTTTGGATCCTGACTGTTTTGGGCTCGGCCTAATTAAGCATGCTCACTGTAATTTTCCTATGGCTGGATTGAGCTTCTACGTCCCTCCCCAGAAACACCTTTCAGCCCCTACCATGGAGGTCTGAATGGCTGCGGAGGGATCCCACTCTAATTTCCCTACTTTCAGTCACTGTAATTGCCTTACCCTGACCTTGGAAGTTTCTCTATGCCAGCACAGTGAATGACTGACAGTTCCCTTCTCAGTTCTGCGAATACCTGACAGTTTTTCGGTGCCAGCGGCTGTTTTGTTTTTCTCTTCAGTGTTTCTTTTTAGAGGAAACAGCTCTAAACAGCAGTTTCCACACACTTAATCATGCTGTGGAGGCACGTGGAGTTTCAAAATCCTTTTCTTAAACAGTCTTGGGTTTCCCTGAGCCTTCCTTGCTTTTTGTTTTAAATGCAAAAAAAAATAAATAAATAAATAAATAAATAAATGAAACCCCACACAAGAAGAGGAAAGGTGGTTTAAGTCTCTACAATGCTTTTTCTATGGCTGTATTATATGTGAAATGTAATCAGCCGAAGGGTACATTAATAGCTTGCTTGTGTTACACCTGCACGCTGCATCCCGGAGGCTTTCCCCATACCCACTGCGTTGTTAGCTGGGTCCCTCAGCGCCTTATCTCCCCCCTCCTCAGAGCCCCTGCTGCAGGATCTTCCACAGCCGCTGCAGACCACATTACACATTCCCATCCGGCCGTCTCATCAACGGTTTCTCCACTTCGCTCTTCCGTGAGGCCACTTCCAATTTCCGGCCATGCCGTTTGGTCTCGCCACGGCCCCCCGCACCTTCACAAACGTGATGGTAGTGGTCGCGGTGGCCTTGTGCAAAGACGGCATCCTGGTCCATCCGTATCTCGACAACTGGTGGATTCGGGCAAAGTCCAGTCGGGAGTGTGTGCACGTCACGAGCAGGGTGGTGGCTCTGCGGCGGTCCCTCGGCTGGGTGGTGAAAGAATGCAAGAGTTGTCTGTGCCCGACTCAGGATCTCGAGTATCGGGGAGTGAGCCTCGACACAGCACGGGGCTTGGTGTGCCTACCGGAGCGCCGCATTCGGTCTCTTGTCCGACTCTTCAGGGGGATGCCCGCTCCGTCTGCATGGTGATAGCTACAGCTCCTCGGTACGATGGCAGCAACCTTGGAGGTGGTGCCCTGGGCGCGCTTCCACATGCGCCCGCGGTAGAGTGCTCTGCTGCACCGTTGGTCCAACCAATTCGACTCGTTGAACAGGAGATTGACTTGCCCAAGGGCGGTTCGCCGATCACTCCGGTGGTGGCTCTTCTCCGAGAACCTGGCGCGGGGGATTCCCTGGAGCCTCCACTTTGGGTTCCGTTCACAACGGATGCCAGCTTAACCGGCTGGGGGGCTCGCTGCGAGACACGCTTCGCTCAAGGGAAATGGTCTCCCCTGGAGACTTCTTGGTCGATCAACCGCCTCGAATTGCGGGCGGTGCGGCTAGCCCTCTTGGCCTCAAAGCCCTAGTTCTCGACCGGCCGGTGCGAGTCCTCTTGGACGTTGCGACCACCGTAGCTTACATCAATCGCCAAGGGGGCACCGGCAGCATGGCCCTGGAATCAGAAGCGATGGCCTTGGTCAATTGGGTGTAGTCTCGTCTTCCGGCCATCTCGGCAGCGCCTATTGCAGGCGCAGACAATGTTCAGGCCGATTTTCTCTGCAGAGTGCGGGTGGACCCCGGAGAGTGGGAGCTAAACCCGCACGTTTACGCGCAAATAGTTCGTCGGGGGGGGGGCATCCTTCATGGATCTCATGGCGACATTTCAATCGACCGAGACAGGACGCTTCTTCAGCAGGCAAAGGGAGCGCATGTCCGAGGGGCTCGACGCTCTCATTCAGCCGTGGCCAACGTCCGGCCTTCTTTATGTCTTCCTCCGTGGGTTCTGCTTGGCCGGGTCGTTCAGCGCATCGAGGGCCATCGGGGTCGAGTGTTACTAGTGGCCCCGGACTGGCCTGGGTGGCCCTGGTATGCCGATCTGGTCCGGCTGAGCATCGGCATTCCTTGGCTCCTATCCACGCTGCCGAATCTTCTTTTTCAGGGACCCTTGCGGATGCCCCAAGTGGGTCGATTCTCGCTTACGGTTTGGCCATGGAGAGGGCTCGGCTGAAAAAGAAGGGTTACTCCCCCCGCGGTGATTTCTACCCTACTGCGGGCGGGGAAAACGTCCACTTCTCTTACTTACGTTCGGATTTGGGGGATCTTTGAAGACTGGTGCTCCCGGCGTGGAGTCCGGGCGGCGACGGTTTCCATTTCCGTCGTTTTAAGTTTCTTCGGGTTGCTTTTGATAAGGGCCTTGCGGCTAGTTCCCGGAAAGTCCAGTTGGCGGCTATCTCGTTATCGAGGCAAAGTGTTCGGCCGTCTCCGCGGTTCTTATCCGGACGTACGTCGTTTTCTTACGACTGTTTTTCATTTGCAGCCCTCCCGCAGGATTTTCGTTCCTCCGGGGGACTTGAATCTAGTGATGCGGGCCCTGGTTCGTGAACCTTTTGAACCCCTGAGTAGGGCGTTTCTGAAAGATTTTACGCTGAAGACGGTTTTTTTCTTGTAGCCATCTGTTCGGCACGGCGTATTTCAGATCTACATGCGTTGTCCTGCCGAGAACCTTTTTTGTCTTTTTTCCCCCCGGTCCCTTCTTTTTTGCCGTAGGTGGTTTCCCCTATTCATGTGAATCAGGCAGTGTTTCTTCCAGTTCTTTCTTCCCACTCTGTCGGGTCGGCGGACAGAAGTCTTCACCGTCTCGATGTGGGTCGTGCACTTCGTCGTTATTTGAAGGCTACCGAATCTTTTCGGAAGACTGACCGGCTATTCGTGCTCTTCGGTAGTGCACGTAAAGGGGAAGCGGCGGCTAAGGCCTCCGTTGCAAGATGGCTCAAGGACGCGTTCGCGTCTGCGTATCTCTTGCAGCAGCGGTCTGTTCCGGAGGGGCTACTGGATCATTCCACTAGGGCTCAGGCGACCGCTTGGGCGGAGTATAGCCTAGTTCCGCCAGCAGATACCTGTAAGGCGGCCACCTGGTCGTCTCGGCATGCTTTCAGTACACACTATCGTTTAGATGTGTCAGCGGCTCGGGATTCCTCTTTTGTTCGGCGGTTCTGCGCGCCGGATGGCAAGGTCCCGCCCGGTCTTAACTGCTCTGTTACATCCCGATGTTGGAGGACTAAACTGGATTACCGAACAGGAAATGGAAATTACACTAACCTGGTAATTGTAGTTCCTGGAGGGTCCAGTTTAGTCCTCCTTCCCTCCCGACTATCTGTTATAAAAATGCGGCGCGCTTTCCGAACGGTGGATCATAAGACGGTTCCTCTTGCCGTTCGAACCTTTTTTGCAGCCGCGTTTTTGGCTATGGCTCTTTCTTTCTCAGGTGTTCAGTCAGCTCCTGAGATTTCTGATACGGAGCTGTATTTTGATTCTGGGGCGTTGGTTCCAGCGCAATACAGTGTTCTGACTTCCTCGTTTGGGGAGAAAGTTGGATATTTTTGTGGGGGGAAACAAATTGTTCTTTAATTATGTCATTTTCATTATGTCATTTTGTATATTAATCTAATGTGTTGCTTCGTTAAGTATGCTTTGTTACTAGTACACTGGGGGCTTCTGGGAGCTCCGTCTGCATATATACTACAGAAGACTTGATTGGTCCAGTCTCCAGGCTGCAGGAGGAGGGGCACTACCCAATGTTGGAGGACTAAACTGGACCCTCCAGGAACTACAATTACCAGGTTAGTGTAATTTCCATTTCCTTATTGTTCCTCCAGTTTAGTCCACACTTCTTGGTTGTGCACCTCCTCTCGCAGCTTGGAGACTGGACATGTCAAAAACGTGACATCACTGGATGTAGTCTGCTGGCATCTCCCATCAGCCCCAGTGTGTCCCGTCTCTATGCAGCAGGAGGACGTAGTGAGCCTAAGTGCTGGGCTCACTAGAGGAACACATAAGGAGCTGTTAGTGTAGAGTAGGAGAAATTTTTGTTTGGTTTTGGGACTCCTTTAATGCTTGCTTGATTTGTGGGTCTGTAGCTTTAAAAAAAAAAAGAAAAGAGGCCATTTTAACTTGCCTTCTCTTGCTTGTGCCGTGTCCTGCTTCACCTGTCTGTGTGTTTCTGTTATTGAATGCTTACCCGGCTCAGATCTCTCTCCCTGGTGGGTACGGGAGAGAGCCCTGCAGTAGAGGAGCAGCAGTGTGCATCCGGCGCTCCGGGACAGCCACAACCCTGAAAGCTCAGACTGGTAACCAGAGGGGAGCTCGTCCGCGGCTGATCGCTCGCTATTCAGCTGAGCGCGGACTAGAGCACCGCGGCAGCGAAATCACACCGGCAGACCTGGCAGGTATTGTGTTGGGGGGCAGTTCACCGGTACTGTCGGGGTCCGAAAGGCCACAGGCACGCGAGTCTGATCGCGGCGATTTTAGCGCCCTTTTGCTAATTCAGTCAGCAGCGGCCATTTTAGCAGCGTGGTGGCCGTGTGGCGCGCTGCTTAGCCAGGGATCGCACGGGTGGACAGTTTTTAGGCCATTTTTGTTTTTCTCTCTCTCTCGTGGTCCCTGTTCTGTAATTTTGGGGCTCGATAGGTGATTAATGCAGTTTATTTTGGGGGGAGTTCTATTTATTCTGAGGTCTAATAGCAGCATATGGTGGATCCCTGGATTGACGCTCCAAGCTCTGGGAACTTGGGATTATTGATCTTCGGGCTGGAAGGTCGGGGGTTCAAATCCCACTAGAGGACAGCAACCTTGGGCCGGAAGGACTGGGGTTTCTAGTCCCACAGGTGCTCCTTGTGGTCTTGGGCAAGCCACTTAACCCTCCATAGCCCATGTTCATGTAAAATAGTTCTCTGTGTGCTGTGCTTTCCTGTCTAATCAATGTGTTTATACCTCAAAAATTTCCTGTCATGATTTGACAATTTCCAATCTGTAATCAAACCGCTGCTGATCGCTGGAAGTAGCGGTATACAAATGTATACTAAATAAATAAATAAATTGATCTAACCCCCTGGCTGGGGGAAGGGTCTTGCTGATAGTTTAAAAAAAAAACACAAAAAAACAGTTTTTGTGTGTTAGGACAAAGTTGCTCTTCTGGTTTTTACCATTGGGGTTTGTTACCAGAGCTGTGGAAGATGGCGTCCTGTCCGCTTTGCGTGGTCTGCGGTTCCCGTAGGGGCGCTATCACGGATTCTGGGATCTGCCGTGGCCGTACGGCGACGTCTGCCAGGGTAGAGCAGCAGATGGAGATAAAAGCAGGACAGGACCTGCAGGGGGTGTCCGCTGAACCAGAAGGAGAGGTCCTGCTGGCCAATCTGCCAGGGGTCGGTCAAGAAGCCCAAGCGGGGTCTTCGGGGGTTCCTCCGGCTTTGGAATCGGCATCTTAGCTCGGAGATTTCTGCCCAGACTTTGTGTTAATTATGCATCAGGCCTTTTGTTTACAAAGGCAGGGGAAGCTGCCAGAGCCCTTGCCATTGCCTGCGAGGCTACAGCAGCCAGGTCCAGCAGAAGCAGGTAGCGGTTCGGCCAGGCCACCTAAGTGGGCCAGACCATGTGATCTTTCACCCTCTGAGTTGGAGTGGCAGGAAGCATACGAAAATGAAGTGGACCTGGAAGCTGGACTGGAGGAGTTGGAAGAAGGAGAGATTCCAGAGCCGGAGGATTAGGCGAAAATTATTTGGATCTTCCGGAAAGATGAGTTGACGGCTCTTATCACAGAATCTCTTCAGACACTAAAGCTGGCCACGGAACAGCCGGTGAAGGAAGATAATGGGGAAGACCCAATCATTCAGGCGGTGAGGCAAACTCAGATAGTGTTTCCCATCCACAAAGTGGTAGATCGGATGATACAGAACGAGTGGAATCAGCCGGAAGCAGGGCTCAGAGGAGCTCGGTTTATGAATAGGTTGTATCCTCTGGCAGATAAGGACAAGGAAAGATTTCATTCTCCGCGGATTGATGCGGCAGTGTTGGCGGTAACCAAAAAGACCACTATTTCGGTGGAAGGTAGTTCAGCCTTGAAAGATGCGCAGGATAGAAAGGTGGATGGGTTGCTGAAGCAATCCTTTGAAGCCAACGCCTTGTCATTGCAAGCTTCCATTTGTGGGACTTGGGTGACGAGAGCGTGTCTCCGCTGGTCGCAGGGTTTGCAGCAGTCGACTGAGCTGAAGCAAGAGGGTCTACGAGAGCTAGATCGTCTGGAGTCAGGCTCAGCTTATTTGGCAGATGTGCATTATGATTTGATCAGTGCTCTAGCTAATAGCATGGCACCGTTAGTAGCTGCCCGTAGATCCTTGTGGTTAAGAAATTGGGTGGCGGACGGTTCTTCTAAGGCCTGTCTCGGTAAACGTTCGTTCAAAGAATGGCTGTTATTCGGGGAGGATCTTGATAAGCTGGTTAAAGATTTAGGGGAGTCCAAGGGGGGGGGGGGGTAGGCTCCCAGAGGATAAGCCTAAGCAGGAGAAGTCCTCGCCGACCTTTAGGGGCTCCTTCAGAGATTTTAGAAGGTTTCAGACTTCCCGCTTGGGTGGTTTTCAAAGAGGAAGGTTTGCTCCTAGAGCCCAGGGGTTTTGTGGGTTTCGCGGAGCAGGTAGAGGTTTTGCCGCGACGTCCGCAGCAACCACTCGAAAGCCGCAATGAAGCGAGGGGGGCCCTGGTGGGAAGCGATCCGATAGGCGGGCAACTTTGGAATTTTTTTCCTGCCTGGGCCCAAATAACGTCCGACCAGTGGGTCTTGGAAATAATCCACGAGGGCTATGCTCTGGAGTTCGCAAGGCCAGTTCACGATTCGTTTGTGATGTCTCCCTGCAAAGGTCAACAAAAGGTTCTGGCGGTTCGCGGCACCTTGAATGGGCTCTTGCAAATCGGAGCAGTCATTCCGGTACCCAGGGAGGATTACAACAGGGGTCGATACTCAATTTATTTTGTGGTCCCAAAGAAGGACGGGTCTCTTCGCCCAATCTTGGACCTAAAAGGAGTGAACCGGTGTCTGAGTACCGCATTTCAGGATGGAAACGTTGCGGTCCGTCATTGTGGCGGTGTGTCGGGGGAGTACTTGACGTCCCTCGACCTTATGGAAGTGTATTTACGTATCCCGATCAGAGCGGGGCATCAAAAATGTCTGCGTTTCACTCTGCTGTGGGAACACTATCAGTTCCAGGCATTGCCCTTCGGGCTAGCGACAGCGCCGCGGACCTTCACCAAGATCATGGTGGTGGTAGCCGCAGCATTGCGAAAGGAGGGAATTGGAGTGGAGGAGTGGCCTAGTGGTTGGGGCAAGGTACTTCAGGCCGGAAGGTCGGGGGTTCAAATCCCACTAGAGGAGAGCAACCTTGGGCCGGAAGGACTGGGGTTTCTAGTCCCACAGGTGCTCCTTGTGGTCTTGGGCAAGCCACTTAACCCTCCATAGCCCACGTTCCCTGTAAAATAGTTATCTCCAAGTTATAATGCCCTGTTCAGTGTAATTTCAGTTTGTTCAATGTAAACCGCACTGATGCAGAATAGCGCGGTATATAAGAGAATGTAAATAAAATAAATAAATAAAATAAATAATTCTGATACGTCCCTATCTCGACAACTGGTTGATTCTGGCAAAGTCCAAGAACGAAAGCATAAGAGTTACGGAAAAGGTGGTGAAGTTCTTGGAGGGGCTCGGCTGGGAGGTCAATATGGCAAAAAGTCATCTGAGCCCGTCCCAGGATCTCGAGTATCTAGGATTGCGCTTCGACACTCAGCAGGGGGCAGTGTTTTCTCCCGGATCAACGAAGCCAAATTCTTCAGCAAGTGGTACGCTAGTTTAGGGCAACTCCGGCACCTTCGGCATGGAGTTACATCAGGGTGCTAGGAACAATGGCGGCGACCTTGGAAGCAGTGCCTTGGGCCAGGTTTCATATGCGGCCACTGCAACGGGCGTTACTTCACCAATGGTCTCATCAGTCCGACTCGCTGAGCAGAGGACTGCCCTGTTCTCTTGGGGTCAAGCAGGCGCTGAAGTGGTGGCTATGTCCAGAATCCCTTTCGGCCAGGATGCCTCTGGAACAACCGGAGTGGCTGCCATTGTTGACAGACGCAAGTCTCGCAGGATGGGGAGCTCATTGCGGAGAGCTCTTCGCGCAAGGCCTTTGGTCAGGTCAGGAGAGTGCTTGGTCGATCAACAGGCTAGAGCTCCGTGTGGTGATATTAGCTCTGCACGCATTTGAGGCGGCGGTGAAGGGTCGTGCGGTGCGAGTTCTATCGGACAATTCCGCTACAGTGGCTTACATCAATCGACAGGGCGGTAGAGAAAGTACAGCCATGGAAGAAGAGGCAGAGGCTCTGTTCACTTGGGTAGAACATCAACTGCCGGCGATTTCGGCAGCACACATTGCGGGGAAGGACAGTGTGATTTCGGATTTCCTCAGCAGGGTTCAAATGGATGCCGGAGAATGGGAATTACATCCGGAGGTGTTTGCACAGTTGGTTCACCGGTGGGGGCTACTGATCATGGATCTCATGGCGACCTTCTGGTCCGCGAAGGTGAGTCGGTTCTTTAGCAGACGACGAGAAAAGATGTCAGAAGGGATCGACGCACTAATGCAGAGTTGGCCGGTGTTGGGTCTTCTCTACGTATTTCCACCGTGGGCGATGATAGGTCGGGTGGTGCAGCGTATAGAAGCTCATCGGGGGAGAGTGTTGCTAGTGGCTCCGGAGTAGCCAAGGCGTCCATGGTATGCCGATCTCATACGTCTTCTCGACGGGGAGCTGTGGAGGCTACCGGTTTCGGAGAGTCTGTTGCTTCAAGGGCCTCTGCAGATGCCTCAAGTGGATCGGTTCTCGCTTACTGTCTGGCCATTGAAAGGGCGAAGCTAAGGAGAAAAGGTTTTTCTGGAGCAGTCATCACTACTCTTCTTAAAGCGAGGAAGACGTCTATGTTTTTGGCGTATGTTCGTATATGGCGTATATTTGAGGACTGGTGTTCGAGGAGGCAGGTGTGCACGGCGAAGGTATCTGTGCCGATAGCCTTAAGTTTTCTACAAGAGGGGTTTGAGAAGGACCTAGCGGCCGGTTCCTTGAGAGTTCAGTTGGCAGCGCTGGCTTGCTATAGAGGCAAGGTTCAGGGAGTGGCGCTCGGCGTGCATGCAGATGTTTCGCGTTTTCTGAAGGCAGTCACCAGGTTGCGTTCCTCTTGTAGAGTCTTGGTACCTCCGTGGGATCTCAATTTAGTTCTGGGAGCACTGGCTAAGGCACCTTTCAAACTGTTACAGCGAGCATCCATAAAGAACTTAACTCTGAAGACAGCGTTTTTGGTGGCTATTGGTTCAGCGAGGCGTATTTCAGAGTTACAGGTGTTATCTTGCAGGGAGCCGGTTTTGTCTTTTTCTCATGAAAAGGTGGTGCTACGGCCCGTTCCATCCTTTTTGCCTAAGGTAGTCTCCCCGTTTCATTTAAATCAGCAAGTTTCTCTTCCGGTGCTGGGTTCTGTGGGTAGGGACACAGCGGACCGGGGACTGCCCCACTTTGATGTTAAGCGAGTGCTTCAGCATTATTTAAAAGTGTCAAAGGCCTTTCGCAGATCGGACCATCTGTTCGTTTTGTTCGGGGGTTCCCGTAAGGGCAAGGCGGCTGCGAAGGCTTCTATTTCTCAGTGAATTAGAGAAGCGATTGCTTCGACATATCTCTTGTCAGGTCGACAGATTCTGTCTGGATTACGAGCTCATTCTACCAGACTTCTTGGGCGGAGCACAGTTTGGTTCCGCCTGTGGAGATTTGTAGGGCGGCTACTTGGTCGTCCCTTCACACTTTCAGTAAACATTACCACCTAGATGTCTTGTCAGCAAAGGATGGTGTATTTGGGTCTGCGGTGTTGCAAGCAGGTTGGAGAGGTCACTCCCAATAACTACTGCTCTGTTACATCCCAGAAGTGTAGACTAAACTGGAGGAACGATAAGGAAATGGAAATTATACTTACCTGGTAATTGATGTTCCTGGAGGACCTCCAGTTTAGTCCTCATTCCCGCCCGGGAACGTACAATTGCAGTGAAAGTTCTGTCGGAGGAAAGCTTGGATGACCAGTAGGTCTCCTTATTTCTCTCATTTTCTGTCTATTCTTGTTCTTCTAGTCTGTCATTCTGGTGAGGTGGAAGGAAGTGGCACAAGGAAGAAGTCCTATCTTCCAGGAAGGAAGTTCTCTTGTATATAGTAGTAATTATACGTTTGTTTTTTTGCATACAGTTAATTTGATATGGTTGGCTACTTATTTTGTTGCTCCTTTAAGTGTGTTTTGTCAATAGTTCACTGGGGCTGATGGGAGATGCCTGCAGACTACATCCAGTGATGTCACGTTTTTGACATGCCCAGTCTCCAAGCTGTGAGAGGAGGTGCGCAACCCAGAAGTGTGGACTAAACTGGAGTTCCTCCAGGAACACCAATTACCAGGTAAGTGTAATTTCCATTTTGGGTTGTTCTTTCCTAGGTGCATAACTTTGCACTTCTCTACATTAAATTTCATGGGCCATTGAACTTCTAGTCTTCCAATTTATCAAGGTCCTCTTGCAGTATTTCACAATCCGCTTGGGTTTTAACAACTTTGAATAATTTTGTGTCATCTGCAAATTTGATTACCTCGCTCATTATTCCCATTTCCAGGTTGTTTACGAATATGTTAAAAAGCAGCAGACCCCACACAGATCCCTGGGGTACTCCATGATTCACCTTTCTTCATTGGGAAAATTGGCCATTTAACCCTACCCTCTGCTTTCTATCTTTTAACCAGATCCTGATCCACAATAGTACACTGCCTCTAATCCCATGACTCTTTAATTTCGCCAAGAGTCTGGCATGAGGGACCTTGTCAAAGGCTTTCTGAAAATCCAGATATGCTAGATCGACCTGCTTATCTTTGCCTGTTTATTTACACCTTCAGAAAAATTTAACAGATTAATAAGACAAGACCTTTCTTGGCTAAAGCCATGCTGGTTTTCTCCCTTTAAACCATGACTATGTACATGTTCAACAATTTTGTTCTTTATAATGGTTTCTATCATTTTGCCCGCTACTGACATCAGGCTCGCCGGTCTGTAGTTTCCTGGATCACCCCTGGAACCCTTTTAAAAATTGGCATTACATTGGCCATTCTCCAGTCTTCAAGTATTACAGATAATTTTAATGATAGTCCTCAGATTACTAATAGGTCTGCAGTCTCATATTTCAGTTCTTTCAACACCCTCTGTATACCATCCCATCCAGGTAATTTGTTACTCTTTAGTTTATCAAATAGTTGAAATACATCTTCCCAGTTTATCAATATTTTTTTCAGTCATGGGTAACTTCCCTACATCATCTTCAGTAAAGACCAAAACAAAGAATTCATTCAGGCTCTCTGCTATGGCCTTGTCCCCTCTTAGTGCCCCTTTTACCCCTCTATCATCTAATGGTCCAACTGACTCTCACAGGTGTTTTGCTATGAATGTACTTGAAAAAGTTTTTATTATGAGTTTTTCCTTCCACTGCAAGCTTTTTTTCAAATTCTCTCTTTGCCTGCCTTATCAATGCCTTGCTTTAACTTGCCAATGCCTATGTTGTTTCCAGTTTTCGTCATTTGTCTCCTTTTTTCCATTTCCTGAAAGATACCTTTTGGCTACAGCAGCCTCTCTGACTTCACTTTTTAACCATGCTGGCAGTAGTTTGGATTTCCTTCTACTTTCTTAAAGCGTGGAATACCGCTAGTCTGGGCTTCCAAGATAGTATTTTTAAACAACATCTATGCTTTATGTAAATCTTTAACCTTTGCAACTGCTTCTTTTAGTATTTTTCTTAATAGTTTTCTTATTTTGTCATGGTCTCCCTTTTGAATGTTAAAAAAGGTAGTACTGTGGATTTCCCTGCCGTCCTTCCTCCATTTATTAAATCAAACGCGATCATGCTATGATCACTATTGCCAAATGGTCCCAACACCCTTATTTCTTGCACCAGATCTTGTATTCCACTGGGGACTAGGTCCAAAATGGCTTTTCCTCTTGTCTGTTCATGAACCAACTACTTCAAGAAGCAGTCATTTATTTCATCTACAAACTTTATCTCTCTAGCATGTCCTGCCAGGACATTGACCCATTACTGTGTTGTAACTTGTGTTAGCTTCCCTGATTTCTTTGAGCTTTTCGTCATACATTTGCTCATTCTGGCCATGCAGTCGGCTATCGCCATCCCCTTTTACATGAAATTTCACTCCATAGAGATTCTGCAGTATGTTTTGTTTCCTGCAAAACTTTAATCCTGTGTGACTCAATGCCCTCTCTAACATAGAGCACACCCCTCCACCAATTTGATCTGCTCTATCATTAAAATATAATTTGTACCCAGGTATCACAGTATCCCATTGGTTGCCCTCCTTCCACCAGGTCTCTTAAGAAACCAATCATATCTAACCTCTCATTTAATGTTATATATTCTAACTCTCCCATCTTATTTTTTAGACTTCTAGCATTTGCATAGTTGAGTGGAGGAGTAGCCTAATGGTTAGAGCAACAGCCTAGCACCCAGGAGATATGGTTTTGATTCCCACTGGCACCCCTTGTGACTTTGGGCAAGTCACTTTACTCTCCATTGCCTTGGAAGAAAAGGCCTGGCATCCTACTTCTGGTCATACCATGTCAAAAAAACCCAGGGGCTGCTGGGGTGTCAGGAGTCAGCATTGACTTGACAGCACTTAACCCCCCCCCCAAAAAAAAACAAACCACCATTTGCATACAAGCATTTTAGAGGATGTATTTTATTCATATTAATCTAGCTATCGGTAGGCAGGGGTAATTTGGAATCTTTAAGCTCTGCCTGCTTTGTACTTAAGGGCATTTGGGTTATTTTTGTCTTTATTGGCACCTCTTTGTTGATATCCCCTAACTTCAGTTTTTTGCTAGTATCCTTCAAGGATACATCCTTCCGAACCATGCACTCTTGGGCGACTGTCAGCTTTGCCCTGTTATCTAGTTTAAAAGCTGTTCTATCTCCTTTTTAAAGGTTAATGCCAGCAGCCTGGTTCCATCCCATTGCCTCAGGTACACATAGATTGAGAGCCCTTTGGGAACGAGGGAATATATCCAGTACCTGCTTGTAGCGATTGTAAACCTGGGCAGGTTATCAAGAAATTGCATAAACATAAATATCCCGGTTATGGTGGAGCTCATCCCTTTTGAAAAGCCCCTCCTTTCCCTAGAATGCTGCCCAGTTCCTAACAAATATAAAACCCTTTTCCTTGCACCATCGTCCCATCCATGCATTGAGACTCCGGAGCTCTGCCTGCCTTTTGTGTCCTGCGCTTGGAATGGGAAGCAATTCTGAGAATGCTACCGTGGAAGTTCTGGATTTCAACTTTCTTATCTAAAAGCCTTAATTTGGTCTCCATTACCTCCCTCCCACACTTCTATGTCATTGGTACCAACATGTACTAAGACAACAGACACATGCATTGGGAAGATCAACTTTAAGACAGCCTTTTATATAGTCCAACTTGACTGCATAAAGTTAATTTGATGTCTCTGATATTTAGCACTCTCTTGTTAACTTTTGGTATGCCCCCAAATTGCCTCGTAGCTGTTCTCCACAAAGTTTTGGTAATCTTATCATCCAGTTCCTTAATCTGCTGATGATTTTAACAACTTTGAATAACTTTGTGTCATCTGCAAATTGCATTGCCTCCTTTTCCAGATCACCAATGAATACTTCCTTATCATCTCTCCAGTCCAGTCCAGATGAGTGGTTTGTCTCCCCCTACCAGCAGCTGGAGACTGAGCATGCCCAAACTTTGGTGATGTCACGGGTTTGGTGGAAACAGAAGCCATCTTGGTGGCAGGCAGCAGGGCGCCCGCTGAAATGGCTGACAGGTCTGATCTCTCTTGTCAGCTCCCACCTTTTGCGGATTTCCTGTTGGAAAGGGGGGATTCGGGATCCTTGGA
Source organism: Ichthyophis bannanicus (assembly GCA_033557465.1). NCBI lineage: Eukaryota > Metazoa > Chordata > Amphibia > Gymnophiona > Ichthyophiidae > Ichthyophis > Ichthyophis bannanicus. Next base: position 40,332,648 of record CM066043.1, read on the forward strand.
GCCATTTTCCCTGGGTTTTATACTGCTCCTGCACCAGGCTTATTGCCTGCAGCAGGGAGCAGCAAGGAAGGTGGTGGGATCTGCAGCAGCATGCAGTAAGGCAGGGTTGCCGGTGCCTGCTCTACAAAGATTACGAGACACGGGGGAGCCTGTGCCCAAGCGCCCTTGGCTGGACTTGGAGCTCTAGGAGGACCCTCACAGTGGGTTCTTTGACACCTCAGAGGATCCATTGAAGAACAGTTTGGACATGCTGGGGGAGCTGGAAGAAATGGAGGTTCCTCCTGGGGAGGACCCAAATGTAGTTCGCTTCTTCCATAGGGAAGAGTTGGCGGCCCTCATCGCTCAGTTGTTGGTGGCTTTGGATATCGTCCATATGGCACAGGCCGACAAGGAACCCTTAGAAGATCCCCTGTTGCCCAGCCTCCACAAGTCCCAGGCGGCCTTTCTGGTCCACAGGATCATTAGGCACATGATGGAAGCCAAGTGGGAAATGCTGGAGGCGAGGTTGCAGGGGACTCGGGCATGGTTCAGCTGTACCTGCTGCCAGACAAGGAGCTATTAAGGTCCCCAAGGATGGACGTGGCGGTGTCCATAGTCACTAAGATGACTATTCCGGTCGAAAGGGGGGCAGCCTTGAAGGACCCCCAGGATAAGAAGCTTGGCATTTGACATCAACGCCTTCACATTGCAGGCCTCAATTTGTGGAGCCTATGTCTCTCGAGCATGTTTGAGATGGACGCAAGTTCTTCCAGAGCTGGATTGAAGTTAGCAGAAGTGGCTCGCCTGGAGTCAGGGACAGCCTTCCTAGTGGATACCTTCTATGACTTGATCAGGGCCTCGTCCAAAGCTATGGCCTTGGTTATTGTGGCATGGCATCTCTTGTGGCTGAGCAGTTGGGCAGAGGATGTTTTGTCCAAGGCATGGCTTAGCTGGCTTCTTTTTAAGGGCAAGCTCCTCTTCAGAGAGACTTTGGAGAAGCTGGTAAAGGTGTTAGGGAGATCCAAGCTTCCGGAGAATAAGCCAATATCTGCTGCAGGGCCAGGCGCAGGATTTCTGGCATTTCCAGGCAGCTCGTTTTGCCCCGTTTCAGAGAGCATGATACCCGAATAGGGGCCCATCCTTTCATGGTGGCAGGGGGTCAGCAGAGGTTATTACACTGCTGCTCCCATGGCCACTAAAAAGATTCAATGAGGCAAAGGAGGCCCAGGGAAGAGTGGAGCCAGTGGGGGGGACGCCTTCAGCGGTTCCTATCCACCTAGACCCACATCATCAGTGGATGCTGGAGATGATCACAGGTTATGTGCTGGAGTTCACACACCAGCTGTTGGACTCCTTCATGTTATCCCCTTGCAGGTCTATGGGGAAACTTCTGGTGGTTCAGGAAACTCTTCAGCGGCTGTTGCAACTAGAGGCAGTGCCTGGAGACCAATGCGGCGGAGGTTGATACTCCATTTCCTTTGTAGTTCCCAAAAAGGAGGGCTTGTTCAGGCCTATTCTAGATCTGAATCACATCAACAGGTCACTGCGGGTTCCGCTTTTCTGTATGGATGCATTCCATCATAGCAGTACGTGCTGAATCTCATAGACCCCAATACCTTCACAGACCCCAATACCTTTCCGACTTGCTCTCCTTCCATGTCCCTTCCCGAAGCCTCCGGTCCATTCATATTAATCGCCTTCACCTTCCAGCCCCTTCCTGTGCTCATCTCCAATCCACCCGTAAATCAGCATTTTTCTACCTTGGTCCCTCCCTCTGGAACTCACTACCCACTGCCCTCCGTCTTGAAGAATCATATTCTAAATTTCGCTCCTTTCTCAAAACTCATCTGTTCTCCTGTGCCTTCCCTGGATCTAGCTGACTCCTCTGACTCTATCTTTCTATCTTCTCCTGTTCTCTGTTTCCTTTTCTTCCTTCTTTAAGTAATTGTAACTTTCTCTTTCTGTCTCTGATTTACTGTTTTTATTTATATTGTAAACCGCCCCGATGTAACGGGGGGCGGTATATCAAATGTTATATAAACAATATAAACAATAGAGGCCTACTTGCATATTCCGATAAGGCCGGAATGTCCATGATTTCTCTGGTTCACAGTGCCCATGGGGCACTTTCAGTTCTGGACACTGCCGTTCGGGTTTGCCACGGCGCCTCATAGATTTACCAAGGTTGTGGTGGTTGTGGCAGTGGCTTTGCATTGGGAAGGGGTGCTGGTGCATCTGTATCTTGACGACTAGCTGATACGGGCAAAGTCAGCCAAGGAGAGATGGAAGGCCACCCAGCATGTGGTATCGTGCCTACAGGAGCTGGGTTGGGTAATCAGCTTTGCTAAGAGCCACCTACAGCCCTCACAAGAACTGGTGCACTTGGGAGCATGTTTCCAGACATCTTGCCCTAGGAGAGGGTAGAGAAGCTTCATCTCCAGGTTTTTCAGTTCTTGCAATCATCAGCCCCCATGGCATGGCATTATCTCCAGCTGTTGGGGTTGATGGTGGCGACATTGGAGCTGGTCCCTTGAGCACAGGCACACATGCGGCCACTGCGGAGGCTGTTGCTGGTGCGCTGTTCTCCGCAAAGCCAGGAGTTATCACAGAAGCTGGATTGTCTGAGGAACACCAGGATGGCTCTTCAGTGGTGGTTCAACCAGAGGAACCTTTTGACAGGGATGCTTTTAGAGGTGCCCAAATTGGATTTTTTTGACCACTGATGCCAGTCTGTCTAGCTGGAGGACACTGCCTGTCTCAGGTCACACAGGGTCAGTGGACCCATGAGGAGAGAGGTTAGTCCATCAATCAGTTGGAGATGAGAGCAGTTTTCCTAGCTCTGCAGCACTTTCACCCAGCCCTCCAGGCGAGAGCAGTGCTTGTGTTCTGACAATGCAACAACAGTGGTATATCTAAAACGTTGAGGGGGGAGTGTGTCGCGGGCAGCTTGGTGCTGGAGAATGAGATTGCTCCGATCCTGGCTTGGGCAAACCTGCAGGCACTCTCGGTGGCACACATGGTAGCGAAAGAAAAAGATTTCTTCAGCCAGCATCGCCTGAACCCGGGTGAATGGACTCTAGACCCTGCGGTGTTCAACAGGGTGGTCTGAAAGGGAGGCCAACCTGTCATGGACATGATGGTACACAAATAAAGATATGGCCTCTCTTGCCGGAGTTAAGTGCCTACTATGTAAAAATCTCTGCAATGCAACTAGAAAGTATACTGTATCTTTTCTGGAACTAGAAACGTTATATCAAATACATTAATTTTCTTAAAGTAGCCGTAAGGTCTCAGAAACTCAGGCTGCCACTGACTTATACTGCACCATCAAGTGGACAAAATGCCATCAATACATCAACGGCCTTAAATCTGTACGGCCACTATGGTTATCAGAATAATTATTTAACTTATATTGAAAAATAGCTCAGTGCTTAGCTTTGAACAGGAGCTTCAAGTTCTAATGCTTCTCCTGATGCTGTCAGGCGCGCTATTGTTAGCGTTTCACCTTTACAGGTTTCCTCAGGGGAATATTTTCAAAGCACTGTAAAGCAAAATAAGCATCAGTTCAATGAGTACATACTTTCAATAATTTTTCTCCAAATAACAAAGATATTCATTAATTTCTTACTTATGATCTTGCCAAAACTCCTTCCAAATGGCCTGTTCGCTCTACTTTCACCAACTGTTAAAAAACGCCGCGCATGCGGGTTGGTCATATAGGGTCTGACTTACCCAGCTCACATGGGAGAATCAATTTATAAACATACTTCCCATTCGATCTTCGCATTTAAACCTTCAGGAATCACTGTTTTTAGTTGATAGATCCAACGTTGTTCACAATACAGGAGGGTCTGTTCTATAGTTTTTCCATGTCGTGCTCTATCAATCTGATCAATGCAAAAGCATTTTAACTCTTCAAAAGTATGATGGAAATTCAAGCAATGATCTACTATAGGTGCTTCACGTTGGCAGCACTTCAAGAGCGCATTAAAATGATCACTACACTGTCATTAGAGAAGAGTGTAATCTCCAAGAAAGAATGGTTCTACATGAATCCGTGGGATCCAACCATTGCAAAATTTTATCTTGTCCCCAAGATCCACAAGGATATTAATAATCCTCCAGGGAGACCTATAGTTGCTACGCGTAATTCAGTGTTAGAGCCGCTGTCAGTGTATGTTGATTCTTTTTTACGTCCTCTAATGACTTCCATTCCTTCGTTTATTAAAGATACTACTCATTTTTTACAAATTTTAGAAGCCCATACACAATTGGCTACTGCTTCAGATCTTATTTTAGTGACATTGGATGTCACATCGTTGTACACGATTATTCCTCAAATACAAGCACATTCCACGGTTTTGGCTGCGCTCAGAGGGAGAGGTGATTTATCAGAACAACAACAATGTTTTTTGTCGGAATTGATGACTCTAATATTGTATAATAATTTCTTTATCTTTGAGCAAGTCATTTATCATCAATTATCGGGAGTGGCTATGGGGGCTACGTGTGCCCCCTCCATTGCCAACCTTTATATGCAAGTTTTTGAAGATAATTGGATTCCAGTTTCTCCCTATAAGGAATGTATAAGATTATGGTGACGCTATATTGATGATATTTTTGTCATATAGCAAGGAACAATGGAAGTTTTACATACGTTTTTCGAGTGGCTTAATAGAGATTCAAACATCAAATTTACCTTGAACTATCGCACTGATCAGATTACTTTTCTTGATGTTTTAGTTAAAAAAACATCATCGGGATGGAACACTTCGGTTTATCGTAAACCCATCGACAAGAATACCTTTTTGCACTACACAAGTGCACATCCGATACAATTGCATAGCAGTTTACCCTTGCCACAGTTTATTCGCTTTCGCCAAAATTGTTCTGATATAAGTGATTTCAAGGTCCAGTCTAGAACTTTGAGGCATAATTTTTACCAGCGTGGTTATCAAAAAAAAGTGGTCCATCAGGCTTATAAGAGAGCATTGTTTTATAACCGCGATCCATTGATCTACCCGCAAGATAGAACAACTTTCGTGGAGGGTAATCAACAAGTTAACTTGGTTACGCCATTTTCTCCTTTTAGTGCCCATTTACAACGGAGCATTAGATGCCACAAAAATGTTCTAAATAGTATTCCAGGCTTAAAGCAACATGTAGTGCGTTGTGTATGGAAAAGACAAAGCAATCTTAAAGAGATATTGAGCCCGGCGGTTTTACGACCTCTGGTGTCTAGTGACAATATGGTAGTGATGGGGCATAAAAAATGTGATACATGCAATATCTGTATGGTCACTCGAACTAACGGAATTGCGCCACAAAGATAAAGTATACCATTTGAGGTGCTCTACATCATGTATGTCTACTAATGTAATCTACTGTATCTGCTGTCCGTGTGGTTTATTATACGTCGGCAAGACAGTTAGGACCTTTAAAATACGGCTAAATGAACATAAGAGCAAATTTAAAATGCTGCCGACGTGAAGCACCTATAGATCATTGCTTGAATTTCCATCATACTTTTGAAGAGTTAAAATGCTTTTGCGTTGATCAGATTGATAGAGCACGACATGGAAAAACTATAGAACAGACCCTCCTGTATTGTGAACAACGTTGGATCTATCAACTAAAAACAGTGATTCCTGAAGGTTTAAATGCGAAGATCGAATGGGAAGTATGTTTATAAATTGATTCTCCCATGTGAGCTGGGTCAGTCAGTCCCTATATAACCAACCCGCATGCGCGGCGTTTTTTAACAGTTGGTGAAAGTAGAGCGAACAGGCCATTTGGAAGGAGTTTTGGCAAGATCATAAGTAAGAAATTAATTAATATCTTCGTTATTTGGAGAAAAATTATTGAAAGTATGTACTCATTGAACTAATGCTTATTTTGCTTTACAGTGCTTTGAAAATATTCCCCCGAGGAAACCTGTAAAGGTGAAACGCTAATGATAGCGCGCCTGACAGCATCGGGAGAAGCATTAGAACATGAAGCTCCTGTTCAAAGCTAAGCACTGAGCTATTTTTCAATATAAGTTAAATAATTATTCTGTTAACCATAGTGGCCGTATAGATTTAAGGTCGTTGATGTATTGATGGTATTTTGTCCACTTGATGGTGCAGTATACGTCAGTGGCAACCTGAGTTTCTGAGACCTTACGGCTACTTTAAGAAAATTAATGTATTTGATATAACGTTTCTAGTTCCAGAAAAGATACAGTATATTTTCTAGTTGCATTGCGGAGAATTTTACATAGTATAGACATGATGGTGACATTTGAGAATGTGAAGGCATCTCGGTTTTACAGTCAGCAGTGCAAACGAATGTCCAAGGGCCTGGATGCATTGATGCTGCCCTGACTGGTGAGTGGTCGTCTTTATGTGTTCCTACCATGGACTCTCATCGGGCGGCTACTGCAGCACGTCAAGGCACATTCAGGTCTCGTTATTCTGATAGTGCCAGACTGAACCTCCTGTCTCAAGGTCTGATTCTCATGCCGCAGGTGGATCTATTCTTGCTTATGGCCTGGCTCTTAAGAGGGCTAGATTGAGGAAGAAGGGGCACTCATGTAAGTTATTGCCACACTGCTGCGGGCATGTAACAGGTCTACCTCCTTGTCCTATGTGCGCGTCTAGAGGATATTTGAGAGTTGGTGTGCAGACTCAGAGCCCTGATACTGCTGTTGTCAGAGATTCTCAGCCTTCTGCAGGTGGGTCTCGACAAAGGTCTGACTAGGTTTCTTGTGGGTGCAAGTGGTCACTGGCATGTTATCAAGGGTGGGTCCAGGGCTGGTCTCTGGCAACTGACCTGGATGTGGTTCATTTTCTTTGACAGTCAAACAGATTCATCCCCTGAGGCACCCCATTGTGCTAATGTGGGATTATAATCTGGTCTTCTCCGCTGTTATGGAACCATCATTCGAACCATTGGGTATGGCTACGCTGAAGGACCTCACGTTGAAGATGGTGTTTTTTTATGGCGATTTATGTGGTGAGGAGGATATCTGAGCTCCAGGCTCTCTCCTGTCGGGAGCCACTTCTGATGATGTCTAAGGAAAAAGGTGGTTCTCTGGCTGGTTCTCTCCTTTTTGCCAAAAGTGGTATCTGTTTTTCATGCGAACCAGCTGGTGGCATTACCAGTTTTCGCAAGTGACGAGTCCTCAGAGGAGAATTAACAGTTGCATCTATCGGATGTGTGGCACATTCTTCGCAAGTATTTGAAGCATGCGGAGCCTCTTCATAAGTCGGATCGGCTTTTTGTGCTCTTCGTGGAGCTGTGTAAAGGGGGAGGCACCCTCCAAGGCTTCAGTGGTACGCTGGATTAAGGAGATGATCGCTTCTGCATACCTCTTAAAGTACAAGTCTGTGCCGCAGGATTGGGAGCACACTCTGAGAGCACAGGTGGCATCTTGGGCTGAGTGTTCTTTGCTGCCCCCTTTGGACATCCATCGGGCGACAACTTGGGCATCATTGCATACTTTCATGTGTTATTACCGACTGGATATGCAAGCGACTTGGGACATGAGGTTCAGGGCCTCTGTATTCTAGGCCGGGCTCACGGGTCCTGCCCTTGTGTAGTACTGCTCTGGTACATCGCACTCATCTGATCTGGACTGGACAGGAGGGATGATAAAGAAGAGGAAATTAGGTCTCACCTGCTAATTTGCTTTCCTTGAGTTCCTCTAGTCCAGCCCAGAACCCACCCAGAATTTCAGTTATTTTGGTACAGCAAGCCCAGTCCTCGCGGAGTTCATAGGTCAGCTTGGGGGCTGGGCAGTGAGTGATTGGATGAAACGACATGTCTTTCAGTTCTCTCAGGAAGGATCTTGAGGTAGTGTTGGTGTGTTCTCAGCATGCCGCAGAGCAACCCAATGCAATACAATTTAAAAAAATGGAAAAAAAAGCAAATGTGTTTATGTGCTGGACGTTTTCTGTTTGGCTTCAGGTTAGTGGTTAGTTGCACTGCTTTGTCAGGCGGATACTGGCTTGGTGGGTAGTGCAGGGGTATTTGTGTACTGACATCACCAAAGTTTGGGCATGCTCAGTCTCCCACTGCTGGTGGGGGGAGACAATCCACTTGTCTGGACTGGACTGGAGGGACTCAAGGAAAATTAACAGGTGAGACCTAATTTCCCCATTAAAGGACACCAATTTCAGTACAGGGCTTAGCTACTCACCTCTCTTTAATGGGAAAGCTGACTATTTAGTCCTACTCTTTGTTTCCTGTCCTTTTAACTAGTTACCACTCAGTAATAAAATACTGCCTCCTATCCCATGACTTTGTAATTTCTTGATGAATTCCTCATGAGGGATTTTATTAAATGCCTTCTGAAAATCCTGATACACTTACCTCATCATCTAGGCCAGACCAATTCAGAAAGTGGAGAATAGAGACACAAGTGGAGAAAGCATGCATAACATGGCTTATGGAACTCTTTCCAACCCCTGTGTGCATACACGTATATCTCTGTTTTATCTGTTTCTCATCCATTTTATTCTTGTGTGTATATCTGTCTTTGTGGGTTTGTATGTCTGTGTGTATATGAATGTGCGTCGCTGCGTATGTTATCTGTGCATTCTTGCATGTGTGTGTGAATGTTCATATGTGTCTGTGCGTGTGTGTGTTTGTTCTGTGTGTCTGATCAGTAGAGGGGATAAGAAGGGGAACTGTATGACAAATACAATTGTATATTTACTATGTTACTGTGAATCAGTGCTAGTGTACTGCAACTGTTGCAACAGCTTTTCCTAAAGAAATGCATTGAGGCATATTTTTTTGGGGAGGAGGGGTTCATTTCTTCCATCTTCTACCACATGCAGAAACTAAGCAGTACAGGAACTTCCCCTAGCAGAGCAGGTGCTGGTTATTGTGCTCCCAAGTTATTAGGGGAAAAAATGAAAGAAATAGGTTAGAAAAGTGAGCGGCCACAAATACAGAGTCTGTGTAAACCATTAAAGTACCCAGTAGCTGTCAAGAGTTGGAGAAACAAGCCAACCTTCCTCCCACGGCAATGTACAGCATGCCGGCAGCAGTGGCCGCCATGTTAGATCTGGCTTTTCAGATGTCCTTTTTTCCCATTCTTTTGGAAGTATTTAATGTTTACTTACTCGAGTTCTTTGTCCATCCATCCCTGATGATTCTAGTTTAAAGGACTGTATCTCTGTGCCATTCGGTGTTAGAAGCAGAAGATCGCATCCCTCCATCGTTCCCTGAACCACTGTGTACTAGAAGTGACAGCATCTCTTTCTCTTTGCAAGCTCCCTGAATAATCTAGTCTTAGAGATGCAACACTGTATAACCTTTGCCAGTTCCCTAAACGTTGCCGTTGAGATTGCAATGAGTGTGATACTTTAACTATTGTTTCTACCGTTTTCTTTTTCTCTCTGGCAGAAGTAACTCTTCTGGAGCCTGTGAAGTTAAAGTTTATAGATAAAGCTCCAAACCTGGCCAAACCCAAGAAAGAGATGAAAAACCTGAATGACATTCGTGGCCCAATTTCCGACCCTAGCGCCAGCACTTTTTGTTATGGCGACTACGGCATTGTGGTAAGTGAGGAAAGAAGGATGATTGGGAACCATGTGCCGTCTCCTCACCTACAGCACTGGGAAAGGAGATACCTGGGGATTTGTTCTGCTTTTATCCTAGAATCTCCAAAGAGACAGAGCAGCGGAGTCAACCTGCACAGGAAATGTTCTAGTCTCAGTTAAGCAGCAGTGCTAGCAGGAATACTCAAAATACCAACTTGACATTATTGCCTCTATTCAAATTATTCATAGATCACCTTTTTCGGCTCAGTGTATTGTAGTTTCACTCTCTCCTCTGGCAATTGTTATTGTTGCTGCCCTCATGTTTTTTTTAAATTCTACTTCAAATCCCAAAGTTGGGGAGTACCAGGGTTATGAGGACAAGAGTTTTGAGGAGGCAAGGGAGAATGAGAATGAATATGTGTTTGTGTATGCGGTTGGGGGGAGACGAGAAACAGTGTGGCCTGTCTCATCCCTGCTTATACATGTGAAGGAGAAAGGTTCCCAGCAGGACAAAGGCTGCCCTGCCATGCTGAGTGCAGAGGAGCAGATGAACAGATACGAGGCAAGGGAAAGAGAAGAACCTTAGGACTGAGTGAGGGAAGAAAAGGGATAGAGGGTTCGGCTACAGCAGTGGTATCAAACCTGTCCCAGGGAACCATCAACCAGTCAGATTTTCAAGACATCCACAATGAATAGGCAGAGAGAGATTTGCATAAAGTGGAGGCAGTGGGCATGCAAATCTCTCTCCTCCATATTCATTGTGGGGGTCATTCTGTCCTGCAAATATTGGGGATGGGCGTCCCATCGGGACATCTGTCCCTGCTATTCGTCTCCCCACTGGTCCCATCAATACCCTCCCTGTATGTGCAGCAGGTTTGTACGAAGAGGCCTAGTCAGGGGTGGGAGGGAGCATCCTAGAGGTGGAGCGAGGGTGGGGCATGGACGGGCCTGACCCCAGATGTACAGGGCCGATTCAGAGGTTGGCCGTGTTCGTCCGGGGCCTTGAATCTAGGAGGAATAAGTCCCCCTGGACAGAGGGGGATCACGACATGGGACCCGGGGACACAGGTGAGGTGGCGTTGGGGGTTCCCTGCAGCCCGACCCAGGCCTTGGAAGCCTGGATTGGGGATCTGGCTGCAGGGAACAGGCATCCGGGTTTGGCGGGTCAGGATTGCAGCTGGTGGTTCCATGGTACCACGGCTTCACTCACAGGACCAGCTGACTTAATTGGGTAGTTGCTGGGACGTACGGCCGGACAGAATCGGGTCCAGGCGCTAGACCCGATTCTCATCCCTTGGGGGCTGTGGGATCAGAATCAGGTCTAACTTTGCATGCCCAATTCTGCCTCGCCATACAGGGGGCTGGACTTGCATAATGAAATTAGCCTCTGGATATCCTGAAAACCCAACTGACTGGTGGTCCCCAAGACAGGTTTGAGGACTACTACTGAATTGGAGGGCGAACCCCCCCCCCCCCAAGTAAAACACTGGACATATGTGTCAGTGTGTGTGGGTCCCTCCTCTGCTAATCCATGTTGTGTAGGAGTATGGAAAATGTCACAACCTCCTCATCACCAGTCTGACCTCCTTAGCACTTACTCCCACACCCCATCCCAACTTAGATAGTTACTCCTACCCCTTTCAATGCAACAGCCTTTTCAGTAGTTACAAATAAAATATTTCCACCACTGTAATTTTTTTTCACCTCTATCTTACTGTTCTTGGCTTTCTCGTTCATTGTCTTTCATCTCACCTCTTCTCCTAGTTCTTGTTTCCATTTTTACAAGACATATGCAGCCTGGTACAGATACACATAAGAGACTGTCCCTGTTCTATGGAGCACATACAGTCTTGTTAAGACAGACAAGGAATGGAGGAGTAGCCTAGTGGGACCCGAACCCTGTCTTCCTTGTTTCTCAGCCTGTTGCTCTGAACTAGGATTCAAATTCCACTGCTGTTCATTGTGACCTTGGGCAAATCACTTCACCCTCCATTACCTCAGGTACAGATTTAGATTATAAGCCCTCCGGAGACAGGGAAGTATCTGAATGTGACAGCTATTACTAAAAAAGATGCAAGCTAAATATAAATAGTGAGTTTCTGGTTTAAGATGTGAGGAGACATGGCAGAAATAATAGAGCAGCTCTTCTGCCCCACCTCTTTATGCAGCAGAGCCAGGAGATTTCCCAAAGAATCAGGAGGCTGCTGAGAGAGCCAGGGAATTTCCCTTGTTGAGCTGACCAGGCTGTGATCACGCCTTGCATGTACCATGGCGATATCTCCATGGTGTTTGGTAAGGATCAATACAGAAGTGATTTTAGATTTATGCTGGGAGTGGCTTTGCAGGAGGAACTCTCCAAAAATGTTGAATGCTAATTTCCTTATCATCCTTCCAGTCCAGTCCCACACCTCAGGATAATCAACCCCCACCAGCAGCTTGGAGACTGAGCATGTCATTTTTTGATGACCTCAGAGTACTTAGGCATCTGGCTCCACCTTCAAGTCCCCAGTGAGCTCAGCCTCCAAGCAGCTGGAGGTGATCCCTGAGATCAGGACTCACTGAAGGGACAACTAAGCAGAAGCTCCTTTATTGGGGGTTTCCAGTTCATCCTGCTAGACCAGTCCAGACAAGCAGTTAAGTCCCCCTGCCAGCAGATGTTGGAGACAAGAGAAAAAAAACCCTTCAGTATTTTCTCTGTCTCCAGCAGATAATGGTGGTGTTTTATTTCCTCTTCATTTTCTTTTTATTCTTTATTCTTTTCATTTCCATTGCTGGACGTGTCCATGGCGCACAAGAGGTGCCCCTCTGGTCTTCCCAGCCCTCAAATTACTACGGTGAGCTCCTGATCACGAGGATCAGTTGAGCTCCCTTCATCAGGGGGACCCCCAGCTCCTGGCCATGAGGGCCTGTTTGGCTGGATGCAGCGGAAGCCTTCAGGACTCTGCAGCTTTTGTTGTTAATTCCAAGCTAGGCTAGTGCTGTCCTGGACCTCTGCTTCCCTGCTCTCCGGACACAGTGAGTGACAGCCTCCCATCGCCATTCTCGTGCAGCCACCAGCATCCGACTCTCTCGTTCTGCTGGATTGCCCTTCTGTCCTCCCATCACGATCATCTCGGTTCGGCAGTTTTTGATGCAATCGGGTGCTTTTTACCGGCGTGCGTTTGACGGCGGCCATTTTCACGGCAGCCATTTTAGAGCGCGAAACACACTCGATTCTGAAGGGACAACTAAGCAGAAGCTTCTTTAGTGGGGGTTTATTCAATTGAATTTGATTAAGTTTCAGAAGACAAAACAAAAAAAAATGAGGAGAAAGTAGAGAGGCAGCTCACAAAAAGGAGAGAACACCACCGCAAGTTCTGCAGGTAAGGGGTACTCCTCCTGCGGAGATAAAGAGGGGATTTTCCTGTCTGGCTGATTTCCTGCAGAACGGCAGCTCCCGAACTCATCAGCGGGTGAGAAGCCACCTCGTCAGAGAAGGCCCGCAGTCATCACTCGCAGCGCAGAAGCAGAAAGAAGATTGAGAGCGAGAACTGTGCATATAGAGCAGGATTCTTGTTTTTGGTGCTGGTGGGTGCAAACAGAGCCGAACTCTTTCCAAACCAATGTTGGGCTGCCTGGCTCCAGCCATCTTCCCGCAAATGCAGGAAGAACCTCCATTTTGAGTTGCTCCCTCAACATGGCAGCCGCATGGTCAGGTCAGGGGGCATTTTCGGACACAGGGCCTTACACTCGCACTTTCTCGTTTTGCTTGCAAATGATGCCTGTAGGGAGCTGTTGGCTGATATTTTTGTTTTAAGAAAAAAGAAAAAAAAACAAGAGAAGATTAAAAGAGGAAAAAGAGAGCAGTGGCCCTGTGGAGGAAGATCAGAAGGCAGCAAGGTAGTCGTCAGGAAATACTGCAGGCCCATGCCAGCACAGCTGCAGTACTTAGTGTGCTGTAGCAGGCGGGCACCAGAGTATGCCAGGACTGTCAGACAGAAGCTGGAATGGCGGAGCGGAGTCTGCCAGAGGAAGTGGCCAGTGCAGAGCAGGCTGGTACCTCAGGGGTGGCGTTGGGGTCCTTGACGTGGGCCCACTGGGGTGGCAGGTGACCCCAGTGACTCACCACCCCTGCTAGCACCATTCAGCGGAGAGCGGGACTCTCCAGGCCCCTCAACTTCCCAGGGTGTGGGACCCAGGGGTTGTTAGGGGGCTTTTCACTTGAGTTTGTTCTCTTCAAGCACAGGGCATTCTGCATGAGACAGCAGGGTAAGGATGCTACGCCTGTGGCAGTATGTGGCAAGAGGATGGCATCCGTGATGGCGACAAGGGAGGATGCAGGTCCTAGGCAGGGCTGACGGAGGCTCGAGACCGACCTTGGTGAAGGCAGCGCGTCACCTGACTCGGAAGAGCATGAGGAATTGATGGATGATGGTGAGGAGTTGGAAGAGGGCGAGCTCCCTAAAGAGGAGGAATCTCGAATCATTTGGGTATTCCACTTGGAGAAATTAGCTCTCATAGCAGAGTCCTTGGTGGTGCTACAAATGCAGGCAGAGTGCTCAGCGGCAGAGGATGCACTCGAATATCCGCTGCTACAGGATGTGTGGACGCTGCAAAAGGTCTTTCTCATGCATTGGGTAATCAAGCAGATGATCCAGGAGGAATGGAACCTTCCAGAGGCTGCGTGTTGGGGGACCAGAACCATGACCAGGCTTTACCTGCTCCCAGAGCAGGAGAGGGAGCTGCTGCGGTTCTCAAAGGTTGATGCTGCTGTCTTGGCTGTGACTAGGAAGACCACTATTCCGGTGGAGGGCAGTGTGGCCCTCAAAGACATCCAGGATAGGAAGTTGGATACCTTGTTGAAACAAGCCTTTGACAGTATTGCGTTGTTGTTACAGGCATTGGTCTGTGGAGCAGTTGTGGCCGGAGCCTGCCTGCAGGGGGTGCCGGAGCCACAAGAGGTTTCAGGTGGCTCCACAGAGCAGCAGCACTGCTGGAGTCAGGGACGGCCTACCTCGTAGATGCCTTTTATGATCTTATTAGTGCTCTTTTGAAAAGCATGGCATTGGTAGTGGCGGCACACCACTACCTGTGGCTGTGGAATTGGCAGCAGATGGCTCCTCAAAATCCCATCTCAGTAGGCTGCCATTTAAAGGGAAGCTCTTGTTTAGGGAGAGCTGGAAAAGTTGATGAAGGACCTAGGAGAATCCAAAGGGGGCCGTCTCCCCGAGGACAAGCAGAATCAGGTTCACTCTGCTGCTCCATCGCGAGCCCAGTCGAGGGATTTTTGCAGGTTCCACGGAGCATGTTCTACGCCTTACCAGAGAGGTCAGTTTACTTTCAGAGAGACATTTTGGGGCTTTTGAGGGACAGAGTAGGCCTACTTCTCAGCCCGGCCGCTCTGTCCTTCGGCCCGAAGAAGTCACAATGAGATGAGACCGGGCCAGGCGATGGTACCGCCCGTGGGGGGTCGGCTGCGAGAAATTTACCACATCTGGGCTCGGATCACCTCCAATCAGTGGGTGCTGGAGATCATTTGAGATGGTTATGCACTAGAGTTCACCAGGCCGGTAGCCCCCTCCTTTGTACTCTCCCCATGCAAGTCACGGACGAAATCTGGGGCTGTGCGGAACACCCTACAGTGGCCTTAGGGGCAGTGGCACCGGTGCAGCTGAGGTCGATACTCCTTTTATTTCGTCATGCCTCAGAAGGAGGGCATTTTTCGGCCTATCCTTGACCTCAAGCATGTGAACAAGTGTCTGCGAGTACCCAGGTTTCACATGGAAACTCTAAGGTTGGTCATTGTAGCCATGTGTGAGGGGGAGTTCTTGACATCACTCGACTTCAAGGAGGCCTATTTGCACATCCCGATCCGGCTGGAGATTCATCAATTCCTCCGGTTTGCAGTTCCCATGGGACAGTGCTAGTTCCAGGCATTGCCCTTTGGTCTGGCGATTGCACCCCGTACCTTTACCAAGATGGTGGTGGTAGCGGCAGCACTCTGACAGGAGGGAATTCTGGTGCATCCTTACCTCAACAATTGGCTCATACGGGCGAAGTCAAGCCGGGAAAGCAAGGAGGCAACAGCAAGAGTGGTCCAATTCCTGAAAAGTCTCGGATGGTTTATCAATGTAGCCAAGAGCCATTGGAGCCTTCTCAGGACCTCAAGTACCCAGGGGCCAGATTCAACACACGCAGCAGCAGGGTTTTTCTGCCCAGCTCAAGGGTTTGGGTGTTGCGTCTTCGGGTACGAGAGTTCCTCAAGATGCCAGCGCCGACCGTGTGGCATTATCTGCAGTTGTTGGGGACTATGGCAGTGTCCTTAGAGCTAGTACCATGGGCAAGAGCCCACATAAGGCCATTACAGAGGGCACGCCTGCACAGGTGGTCATACCAGAGGCATCCTCTATCACATCCATTGTCATGTCCAGGAGTGACTCAGAAGGCCCTCAGGTGATGGTTATGTCCCTCGAATCTGGCAGCAGGGATGCCCTTGGAGGCACCGAGCTGGGTCCTGCTGACTATGGATGCCAGTCTCTCAGGATGGGGAGCTCACTGCAAGAGTCTGGTGGCACAGGGAAGCAATGTAGTCCATAAACAGGCTGGAGATGAGAGCGGTGGTCTTAGAACTTCAGCGATTTCTCCCATTGCTTCAAGGGAAGGCGGTCCGGATCTTTTTCGACAATGCTACCACAGTGGCCTATGTCAATGAGCAGGGGAGCACAGGCAGTGTGCGCTTAGAAGCCGAAACCAAGGTTCTCTTGGGATGGGCCGAAGAGCATCTCCAGGCAATCTCTGCGGCGCACGTCGCAGGGACAACAGTATTATTGTTTGTTACATTTGATATACCGCTCAGGCCAAAGCATCAGAGCGGTTTACAATACAATATTAATGTTACAGAAAATATGAAAAGAACGCCATTTATAAGATAGGACAGAATAATCCTTTAATGTCAGTTACATGATATATGCAGATGATGTTCTATTATATATGCCAATATCACTCGATTGCCTAGACCTCACTCCGCTGACTAACTGTTTTGATACCATATCAGAGTGGCTGCTATCACAAAATCTGAGAATACAACACAAAAAGACGGAAGTCCTTTTCGTCTCGAGGAACACCAACTTCACCCCTTCTAGTTGTATTAACGTAAAGGATGCCCAACTCCAAGTGAAACATGCAATACGTTACCTTGGAGTAACACTAGACCAACACCTTGACATGAAGAACCACATAGCCAATACAGTCAAGGCAATCTACTTTAAAATCAGATCCCTCAGACACCTACGCACACTACTTGAACCGGAAGACTTCCGAACCATTTATCAAGCTCTTATACTTCCCCACTTCGACTTCTCAAATTCCATACTACAAGGACTCCCCCAGTCCACCCTGAACCCCCTGCAGCTAGCCATGAACAGTGCAGCGAGAGTACTCCTTGGGGCATCCAGGAGAGACCACATGACACCCCTTCTAAAACAGCTACACTGGCTCCCCATCCAAGCAAGGATTAGTTTCAAGACCTTGCTGCTAACGTTCAAAGCGACTATGGGACTCACCTCTTCCTCCCTCTCCAACCTCATACAACCACTTGCACCAAACAGGCCGCGAAGAACAGCAGAATTGAACACGCTGGTCATCCCAATAGAAACCACAAGATGCAACAGATCAACATCTAACAGAGCCTTCCGACTCTGTGCCCCAAACCTATGGAACACCTTACCAGCACAAATCAGAGCAATGACCAATTTGAATCAGTTCAGAAAGGAGCTAAAACATTTCCTTTTCCTCAAATATCTCAATGACAGCTCCGATCACAACCATCAGGTGAATAGCAGGAGTGGCCAAAGGGATAGACCCTCGCAACAAGCCAACTTTACTCTGTAGATAACAAACAGTTCCATACACTGTTGGTAACACTCTGTATATAGTTAACCATGTTATCCCTTAATAGATAAACCACCATTGTATTTAGTTTCCCCTATTTCGCCAAGTTATACCAGTTAAATGTAATGACCAGACAGATGTAAACTGTTGGATGTTTTCTGTTTTAATGTAAACCGCGCTGATGTCTAATAGTGCGGTATATAAGAATTGTTAATAAATAAAAAAATAAAAAATAAATAAGAGACACAGTGATAGACAAAGGAATAGAAGAGGCAAGGGGAAGGAAATGGCAGATTACAACTCACAGCTGTTCATTCGCCACGGACTCACGCCTGAGGGCCACGCCAAAGGGCCCTCAGGCACGAGCCCGCCTCTGGAGCAGCGGTTTTAAAGCCGTTGTGCAGGGAACATGATTGGCAGGCAGCTGTGATGAGTAGAAGCTCCCGCCCACACTCCCCGATCATGGCTTCTGCTGCTGCTGCTCTCCCCGTTCTACTGAGAGCCTCTGGAGCGGCGGTTTTAAAGCCGTTGTGCAGGGAACATGATTGGCAGGCAGTAACAGCCAATTACCTCAACTGAGTTCACTTGGACCCCAGTGAGTGGACGCTCAATCAGCACGTCTTCGAACAGATCGTACTTCGCTGGGGCGTGCCAATAATGGATCTCAAGGCCGAGTGGTGCAGAGAATAGAAGCACACCAGGAACTGGCAGTCCTGATTGATCGAGGTGCCCGTGGTATGCGGATCTAGTGTGCCTGAAGGTGGATTTGCCATGGAGGTTGCCAGTCGGGGACGATCTCTTGACCCAGGGGCCAGTAAAGATGCCGCAGGTGGCTCGATTCTTGCTTACGGCATGGCTCTTGAGAGCTCGGTTGAGGAAGCGTTGCTACTTGAACCCGATGATCTCAGCGTTGTTAAAGGCCAGGAAGAGGTCCACATCTCTGTCCTATATCTGAGTATGGCGGATTTTTGAAGCATGGTGTGCAGAGCGCCAGTGTCATCCTCTGGTGGCAATAGTGCCAGACGTTCTCACCTTCCTGCAGGCTGCCCTGGATAAGGGTTTGGCATGTAGTTTATTGAAGGTGCAGGTGGCCGCGATTACTTATTATCGCAATAGCATCCAAGGGAGGTTCCTGGGGTCCCATCCTGATGTGGTTTGCGTCTTGAGAGTGGTAAAGCAACTTCGGCCACTGCAGCGGTTCTTGCCTAGGGTCCTATCTGTGTTTCACGTAAATCAGCCTGTTACCCTTCCATTGCTGGCGGAGGGGCCGGCAGGGGACACAGAACCGCAGCTACGCCGGTTGGATGTCTGGTGGGCATTGCGATGTTACTTTGAGGACTGCTTCATTCCGAAGATCAGATCACTTTTTTGTCTTGTTTGGGGGCCCATGGAAAGGGGAGGCAGCATCCAAGGCTTCCATTTCCAGATGGATTAAGGAATTGATTGCATCAGCATATTTGTTGAGAGGAAGGATGGTGCCTACAGGGCTCCAGGCACATTAGACTAGAGCTCAGGAGGCTTCCTGGGTAGAATTTGGTCTGGTACACCGGATGATATTTGCAGGGTGGCCATGTGGTCCTCTTTCCATACTTTCGCGAAGCATTATTGTTTGGGTGTGCAGGCGGCAGGGACGTGTGGTTTGGTACGGCGGTTCTTCAGGCCGGACTCGCAGGTCCCCCCTCCCCTGCTCTGTTACATCCCTGAGGTGCAGGACTGGACTGGAGAGATAAGGAAGGTGAAATTAGGCCTTACCTGCTAATTTTATTTATTATTTATTTATTTATTACAATTTTTTATATACCGCACTATACGGCATCAGCGCGGTTTACAGATAACACAAAAGACCAGAACGACAGGTTGTTCAGTGTTACATATAACAGGAGAATCAACTTGGAAAAAACATGGGGAACTATTTACATAGAATATAATATATTGGCTTTCATTGGGGAACTCCAGTCCAGTCCCAGAGCCCTCCCTGGTGTTTTTCTGCATAGAGGTTTGGACGTGACCCCAGGGCCTGAAGAAGGTCATCTTACCGTTCTGGACCCGAAGGGGTCTGAGGGGTCATGCTCTGGAGTCTCTATGGGATACGACTTCACAGAAGCCATTCACGTTTTTTGATATTGTGGGCTGGCGTTTTTCCTAGTCAGTCAGAGAGAAGCAGAATGAACAGGTAAGCTCCCTCACTGTTCAGAGGAGGACCCCTAGTGAGGATAGGGATCTGGGTTTAGTAAAGTTTGTTTAGTAAGGTTTTTGTTTTTGGTTGAACTACTTATTTTGTTGCTCCTGTGAGTCTGCTTTGTCAATAGGTTACTGGGGACTTGAAAGTGGAGCCAAATGCCTAAGTACTCTGAGGTCATCAAAAAATGGCATGCTCGGGGGCGCTAGTGAGCCCGTGAAGGAATGGCCGCACTTTAACACAGCTCTGAGCCGGGTTCTCCCCCTATTCAGCTAGCAATTGCTTTTCATTAGCGTAATCCCCACCGCCTACCCGATCCTGCTCTTTGAGACCTGGTGGAGTCGTTTTGATACCTGGCGGGGCGATCGGAGGTGCGCGGTGCGCTGTGGAGACCGGGGGTATTCGCACCCGTGGCAGGAGCTGCTGTCTTCCCAACATCTGTGGCTCGGAGCGGGGCCCCTCTATTGGTGATTCTTGGGGAACGATCATCCAGCGATTCTGCTTCGGATCCCCCCCGATTGGAGAGAGTGAGGAGCCTGGAGGTGGATGTGCGGCTGACGGCATCGCTGCCGGTAACAGGAGCAGCGAGAGGGATCGGCCCCGCGGTATCATCTTTCTTTTGACTATCGAAGCCGACTCCTGTTTGCCGCAATCTCCGCACTCAGAAGACGTGGGAGCAATGCTGTCTTTGGCATGCTGGGGCTGAGTGAAGGCCGGTGGCTTGGTTAGTTGCTACAGCGGCCATTGCCACGTACTCCTGGAACGCATGGTCCTGCCTGCGTTCCAGCCAGCCTCTGCGGGAAAGAACCACGTGTCCTGCAACCAACGAATCAGCACCCAGCACCGTGAGTCTCGGCGTTCCTGGAGATTGGTGTTGTGACTGTTGGACCCTCTATCCTTTTGCTTTGCCTCGGTGCCTGGTTCGTTGAGCCTCTTTATCTGTGTGGCTGAAATTGTATCAATTGCATCGGGTGCAGTTTCTTTATGTGCCTGTTGGAACCTGCCTCTGTAAGTGTGTGACTGGAGCGCCATCTACTGCTCAAGAGTGGGATTTTTTCTTCATTTTTTTCCCTTTTCTTGCTTTTTGTACTGATAGCTGCTCCTCTCCTGCTTGATACCACTACTTTCATATTTTTGGACTGTAGGGTCCCAACTACCCATGGCTGCCAAAACCAGGGGGCTTGAGGCCCGGGAGGGAATGCGGGCCTCCCAGCGTCTGCTGGGAAAGAGTGGTACCCAGACTAGCCCAACCAGTAAACAACCTTCTGAGGGCTCCGGTGATGAGACAATGAGTGAAAATGACCTGGGTCCCGCGGCGCTGTCCTCGCATGCCCTTCTACAATGGGAGCTTCGGAGGGGCTTTGAGGATCTGGCTGGTGAATTCCGCTCCATGCACGAGGAAGTGATGAGCACAATTGCGGACCTCAGGGGTGATATAAAAGACCTAGGTACCCGAGTGGAAGAGGTCGAGACTAAAATTGACGATCATGATGGTGCCTTGGTGGATTTACAGTACGCAGTAGATAGGCACCACTCGCAAGCGATGGAACTGACTTATAAAATTGATGATATTGAAAACCGGTTCCATCGTAATAATGTGCGCTTCCGAGGAATTCCGGAGGCTGCGGGAGACGGTGAAGACCTGGCAGTGGTGCTCAAAACTTTGATGGGAGAATTGCTTACGGCGGAGGAACTTGCATCCCGTGGGCCTGGAATGGAGATCGAACATGTGCACCGTGCCCTGGGAAAGCCCCCGAATAACCAACCTCGGGATGTTGTTGTTAGATTCCTGCGGTATGTTGATGCGGAGCTTCTCCTACGAAGGGGTCGGGAGAAAAAAAACTATCCCGTATCAGGGAGCAGCGGTAACTGTATATCAGGATCTCTCGGCTTTCACGCTGGCTCGCCGGAGGGAGGTGAAGCCAATCACAGCGGTGCTGAACAACAAAGGGATTCGCTACTCCTGGTCCTTCCCGTTCCGGATGAACTTCCTCTTGGGCAATAAAAAGATCTCGGCTAAGGACCATACAGAAGCTTGGAGAGCATTGCGCCAGGCGGGTCTTGTGGAAGATACTGCATTACCAGCACCTCCGACCTCTAAGCCACAGCACTCGAAATGGACTCAGGTGGGACGATCTTCGTAATAGCACTCAGGGATGGTTGAAGCGTAATCCTTACTCTGATGTGTGGGTAGCGTTGGACATGAATGGACGGAAGAAATGTGGTGTGGCCTTGCTGTTCCATCAGTGCTTATCCCTCAAGGTGGAGGAGGATAAGAAAGATACTCTGGGGAGATGGCTTTTCTTGAATGTGCGATTAGAAGGCCAGTTATTAACGCTTGCTAATATTTATGCTCCTAATGAAGGCCAAGTAACCTTTTTTGCACGGCTGAAAACTTTGTTAGCTGAATTTGCGAAAGGCCCTATTATCTTAGGCAGGGATTGTAACGCCCACATGGTGCTCCACTGGGATTCGACGGGTAGCGCTGGTAGGGTAGCTGGTGGGCCTAGTAAGGTGCTGCGGAGTTTTATGCTGGATTTAGGCTTGCGGGATGTTTGGAGAGATACACATGAAGGAGAAAAAAGCTACACTTATTACTCGCCCGTTCACCGGGTGCATACCCGCATGGACTACTTTCAATTGGATCAACGCCTGATGGATGAGAGGGTAGAGGCTGGGCATGGGACTTTGACATGGTTGGACCATGCTCCATGTTGGATTGCTTTTCCGGCAGATTTCTACAGTGAGCGCCTTAGGCTTTGGCGACTAGATGCACGTTTTTTCCAGCGACAGTGCGCTGTTCAGGAGCATGGCTGCTTCATAGCCAATTTTTTTGAGCTAAATGATTCTGGGGAAATTCCCCTCCCCATGGTTTGGGACGCTTTTAAGGCCACAGCTCGGGGCCGTCTAATAGCTGAAGCAGCTCGTACCCGAAAGGCTTGGGGACGGGAATATTCCCACCTAATGGGGGAGACTTCCCGTCTCCAATTAGAACACGCTCGGACTGGCTCTAGACGGGCCTTGCGCCAATGGCGGGCGGCACGTGCCAACTTAGATGCGTGTCTACAGAGAGAGTTAGATAATAAACATCGGAAATTAAGGCAAACTTTTTATGAAAGGGGGAATAAGCCAGGACGGTTCCTGGCCTTACGGCTTCGGCAGCAGCATACCACAAGGGTGGTTCGTGAAATTCGAGATTCCGGGGGGCAGAGGAGGGTGGTCTCCCGGGAGATCCGTGAGGTTTTTGCCACTTTTCTGGAGCAGTTATATAGAGCTGAGCCTTGTGACTTGGCCCGTGTGCAGGCTTACCTGCGGTCTGTTGCTTCGCCGCGGTTGAATGCTTTGGATAGAGATCAGCTCGATGCTGAACTTACTGTGGAGGAGGTGGAAATTGCAATCCGCCGGTTAAAAACTGGGGGAGTGCCGGGTAGTGATGGCTTTCCTGCGGAGTACTATAAAAAATTTCGTGCTGAATTAGCCCCAACCCTGGTGGTACTCTTTAATGAGTTTCTGCGGGGGGTGTCGATGCCCCCTTCTGAGCGAGAGGCTTTTATAGGAATGCTCCCTAAGCCGAGTAAGCCCATGCAGGAGGCCGCCTCATACCGCCCCATCTCCCTGCTAAACACGGATGTTAAAATACTAGCCTCCGCATTGGCTGCCCAATTGAACCAGGTTCTCCCTGCTTTGGTACATCCAGATCAGGTCGGCTTCGTGCCGGGCCGTCAGGCGACGGATAATATCAGGCGAATGTTACAGGTTATTCATATTGCTCGGTAGGACTCTCAGCTGACGCTTTTGGTCGGAATTGATGCTGAGAGGGCCTTTGACCATGTTAGTTGGGACTATCTCTCGTGCGTGCTCGACACGATGGGGTTTGGTCCTAACTTTATCCGATGGGTCTGTAGCTTATATCAAGACCCTACGGCATGTGTCCGGGTTAACGGGGGTCAGTCGAGGAGTTTCCCCTTGGAAAGGGGCACTCGTCAGGGATGCCCTCTGTTGCCGTTGTTGTTTTGCGATGGTGATGGAACCCTTGGCGCAAAGCTTTCGCAAGCAGCCGGACATAGTGGGCGTTCGAGTGGGTCCTATTGACTATAGGATTGCACTCTTCGCGGATGATATCATCCTATCGTTGGTGAATCCAGCTGCGTCCCTTCCCATTGCTATGCAGCTCTTTGAGGCCTTTTCCCAGGTGTCTGGATTCAAAATTAACTATACTAAATCTGAGAATCTCCAGGAACAAGCAGGAATGAGTCTTCACATATGGGTATCGTCGGCACCGACGGAGCCTGCGCAGGAACGCTCCCCAGCGTCCAGTAAGAAAGCTTTTGGGAGCATCCCACAGCGCCTGCGCGCTTCCTTCCCGCCTTTCCTAACCGCCTCTCTCCAGTTCTTCTTTTCCGCGGAGCCAACAGGTCATGTTTCTGTCACCGCTGAAGAAGTTCTTTATTTTTCTTTATTTCTTTGGTCGCGCGTCTGCCTTCTTCGACGTCGGACCGGTACCGCTGGTCTTTCTTTCTTCTTTTAAAAAAAAAAAAAAAATCTACCGTTTTCCCACTTCTGTGCAATTTTGTCTTTTGGGCTTTGGGCCTACAAGATTTTTCCTCATGGAAAAGCCCGCTTCCGGGTGTAAAAAGTGCACGAAGTGCAGCGGTACTCTTTCTATCACAGACACCCATGACTGGTGTCTAAAATGTTTGGGTCCTGACCACTCCATCACCGATTGTGAGTCCTGTTCCATGATGTCTAAAAGAGGTCGACAGAATCGAGCGGCAAAGCTCAGTACCCTGTTTCCCTCTGATGCAGCTTCGGTGGCATCGACATCTTCCAGGGCTTCGTCTTCTTCCCATGGATCTCAGGTAACCAAACATAAGTCCAGCCGGTCCTCGAAGGGTAGATCTCCCTCTAAGTATTGAGATGCCTTCGGGCTTGCCCTTGAGGATCCTGCACCGGCAAAATTACCCCGGCGGGAGGCTCCGGCTTCCAAAGCTTCATCTATGGGGTCACAGGTTGACATCGATGGCGTGGCCTCGACCGATCACCTGTTGCCATGTTCTGGGGTACCGGTGGTCTCCACTGGTACCGACATCCAGACATTGGTTGCGTCAATGGATCAGAATATTCTGACCATGCAGCGTGCCATCACGGCATTCATACAAGCTGCGACGCCTCCGGTACCGCAACAAACTCCGTTGGCGGTACCGGTTCCGGCACCGGCACCGATATCGGTTCCGGTGCCGGTACCGGTACCGATTGCATCAACATCGGCTTTGGTGTCAACTGCAGCGGTACCCTGTCCTGTGATGCCTATCGGTACCGAATCGGTACCGATCACTCCCGAAGTCGATACCACTGGGTACGTGTATCGGGCTCTGCAAGAGCATCCAGACAGGTGATACTTCGATTCCTCCGAGGACTCTGATGAATCAGAGGCTTCTGTCGAAGCATCAGTACTCCTTCCTTAGGAGCCCTCTTCTCCAAAAAGAAGAATGTCTCCTCCAGAAGACTTGTCTTTTCAAGACTTCATTAGGGAAGTGGCCAGGGGCCTCTCTATTTCAGTGGCCCCTGAACCAGAGCCTAGAGCCAAGAAATTAGATATTTTACAATATCCTAAGGCTCCTAAAGAGGCAGCTACTTTACCAATTCATGAGATCCTTTATGATCACATGTTGGGCATATGGGAGACACCTCTTACTACTTCCCCTCATTCTCGCAGGTTGGACACCATGTACCATGTTCCTCCTTGTCCTGGCTTTCATAAGACTCAGCTTCCTCACCACTCTATTGTGGTGGAGTCTGCTATGAAAAAGATAGAGTGCAAAAAGACACTCATCTAATCCTCCAGGAAGAGAATGCAGAACCTTAGATGCTTTTGGCAGGAGAATATTCCAGGCCAATATGCTTACTGCCAGAATCAACTCCTATAGTCTCTATATGGGGATGTTTCTAAAGGAAGTTACAGATCATTTGCTAACTTTATCTCCTTTTATCTCAGAAGATAAAAGGGAAGAGTTTCTCACCTGGCTTAAACATGCCCAGGATGTTTCCAAATTCTCCAACCGTGCAGCCTTTGACTCTTTTGGGTGTGCCAGCAGAGCCTCGGCTATTGCTATAGGTGCACGCAGACTTGCTTGGTTACAAGCTTCTGATTTGGAACCCTGGGTCCAGGATGGATTAGGAAATCTTTCTTGTACAGGTGAAAACCTTTTTGGTAAGGATTGGCAAGAAAAGGCCACTCAGATGGATGCTGAAAATTCTGCCTTAGATAGACTTTCAAAGTCTACTTCTGCTCCTGCTAGAAAAAGGTTATTCAAAAAGATTTTCTTTCCCAAAAAAGGGAAATATTATCCTGGTTATGGTCTCCAGGCATCTTCTACAGGTCGTTTTGCTGCAAAGCGTCAACAACAACCTAAACAAGCCAAGCCTAAGGCTACAAGGACTGCTACGGCCCAACAGCCTCAGCCTCCTCAGGGCCTTTGACTTACAACTAGAGAACTTAGCCTTTCTGGCTCTAGAAGAACCAGAGCCTCTCACCATTCCAGGAAGGTTAGCTCATTTTGCTCCCAGATGGGAACAAATCACAGCAGAGCAATGAACCCTCTCCATCATAAGGGAGGGGTACAAGCTTCATTTCTTAAACCTTCCTCCTCACACTATGGTGAGACAGTTCAATTCTCCAACATCTCTCCTCGACCTTCTGGGTCAGGAGATTGCTACCCTTCTTGCCCAAAGGGCAATAGAAGAAGTACCCCTTCTTCAACAGGGTTCAGGGTTCTACTCCCCCTATTTTCTTATTCCAAAGAAAACAGGGGGCTACAGACCTCTATTAGATCTCAGAGAATTGAACAAGTTTCTATGCAAGGAGAAATTCAAGATGATTTCTCTCGGTGCTCTCCTTCCATACCTTCAGAGTCAGGATTGGCTTTGTTCTCTAGATCTCAAGGATGCGTACACCCATGTCCTCATCCATCCAACACACAGAAGGTTCCTTCGGTTCCTTTATCAGGGAAAGCACTACCAATACAGAGTGCTGCTAGGTCTGGACAATCTTATTCAGGGTTAGTGATAAGAAGTGCTGGGAAAGGAATAATGTACCCTTACAAGTGCTTCCTTTCGGTCTGGCCTCTGCTCCAAGAGTGTTCACAAAATGCATGGCAGTAGTAGCTGCATTTGTACGCACTCTAGGAATATTTGTATTCCCATATCTGGACGACTAGCTCATCCGAGCACCATCCCAGTCAGAGGCCCAGACTTCCCTAGCCTGCACAAGGCGTGTTCTTCAGTATCTGGGACTTGTGATAAACATCCCAAAATCACAACTCACCCCTACTCAGTCATTGGAGTTCATAGGGGCCTTGCTAGATACCACAACTGCAAGGGCCTATCTTCCCCAGGCCCGTTGCCTACGCTTGGTGCAGTTAGCCTCTCAAATTCAGTTAAAATCCCATTTAACTGCTCGAGAGATGTTACAACTGTTAGGCCACATGGCATCCACCGTGCATGTGGTTCCTTACGCTCGCCTTCAAATGAGGGCAGCTCAGTGGACTCTGTCCACCCAATGGACCCAGGCATCAGGTTGCCTGTCAGACAAAATAGCAACCTCCAGTCGTCTCTTTTGGTCCCTCCAGTGGTGGAAGTCCACTCAAAATCTGTTGCTGGGGTCCCCCTTTCAACAGTTGCTACCCCAAGCAACCCTCACAACAGATGCCTCCCCAAAGGGTTGGGGAGCTCATCTACAAGATCTCTCCACCCAGGGCATCTGGTCCCCACAGGAGACATCTCTACATATCAACCTCTTAGAGCTCAGAGCAATTCTTCTAGCTCTCAGAGTCTTCCACACCTTGCTCAGCTACAAGACAGTCCTCATCCATACGGACAACCAAGTAGCCATGTTCTACGTGAACAAGCAGGGCGGGACTGGCTCTCTGTCGCTTTGCAACAAAGCTTTGAGATTGTGAGCCTTCGCCAGAGAGCATCAGATTCATCTCATGGCAGTGTATCTTCCAGGGGTTCAAAACTCTTGGGCAGATAGACTCAGTCGAGTTCTGCTTCCACACAAATGGTCCCTCCATGGGGACCAGATAGCCAGGATCTTTCGAATTTGGGGAACCCCAGACATAGACCTGTTTGCAAGTCCATGGAATGCCAAACTTCCCCGGTTCTGTTCCAGGATTCCATGTCAGGGAGTTCAGGCCAGGGATGCCTTCCTCCTCCACTGGGGGCAAGACTTCCTCTATGCCTTTCCACCCATTCCCCTAATTTTCAAGACACTGTTCAAGCTTCAGAGAGACAAGGGGTCTATGATACTCATAGCTCCACGTTGGCCACGCCAAGTGTGGTACCCTCTACTTCTTCATCTCTCTCAAGCTCCCTCCCTGGACTTGGGATCTGCTCCACACCTCCTGTCCCAGGAGGAGGGAACGTTATGTCACCCAAATCCCCAGTCTCTTCATCTCAGAGCCTGGTTGCTGAAGGCCTAGACCTTCAAGATTGGCATCTGTCTCAGCAAGTGAAGGATATCCTTCATGCTTCCAGAAAGCCTTCCACTAGACGTTCCTATGCTTTTAAATGGAAAAGGTTTACCATTTGGTGTGCAGAGAAGGGTCTTAACCCTCTTGCAATACCTCTGAATTCTTTACTAGAGTATTTGCTGCATTTATCCCATGCAGGCCTCAAAACGAATTCAGTAAGAGTCCATTTGAGTGCTATTGCAGCAAACCTTAAGCCTCTCAATGGACATCCTATTTCCTCTCATCCTCTTATTGCAAGATTCATGAGAGGCCTTCTTTTAACTAAACCTCCCATTAGACCACCTCCAGTGGCATGGGATTTGAATTTGGTTCTTGGCCAGCTTATGAAGCCACCCTTTGAACCCTTAGCCACTACCTCCTTGAAATTCCTTTCCTGGAAGGTTATTTTTCTCATTGCAGTCACCTCAGCTCGCCGTATCAGTGAGCTGCAAGCCTTGGTGGCTAATCCTCCTTATACAAGGTTCCATCATGACAAGGTTGTCCTCAGAACTAATCCACACTTTATGCCTAAAGTGGTCTCACCTTTTCATCTGAACCAGGAGGTGTATTTACCTGTCTTTTTTCCAGGACCTCATGCATCAAGTGCAGAGAGGAATCTTCATACCCTGGATTGTAAAAGAGCACTTGCTTTCTACTTACAAAGGACACAGCAACATAGAAAGTCCTCTCAACTCTTTGTTGCTTTTGATCCCTCTCATTTAGGACTTCCAGTCTCTAAGAGAACTCTGTCCAATTGGATTGCTCAGTGTATTTCCTTCGCCTACCAAAGTAAGAACCTTTCTCTGGAGGGCCATGTCACAGCTCACAATGTGAGGGCCATGGCAGCCTCTATGGCTCATCTAAACTCTATGTCCATCGACCAAATCTGTCGCGCGGCCACCTGGGCTTCGGTTCATACCTTTACAGCCCATTACTGCTTGGACAAGGACTCCCGCCGGGATGCCTTGTTTGGTCAGGCTGTTCTCAAACACCTGTTCCATACCTAATCAACTCCTACCCCCCATCCCTGGTTGGATGCCCGAGATCCATGGGGTGAGGTAGAGCCCTTCTCAGGGACTCACAACTTTGGAGATCTCCCTGGCATCTCTAGCTGGGGAGTCCCCATATGTGAAGACTCATTCCTGCTTGTTCCTGGAGATAGCATAGTTACTTACCTGTAACAGGTGATCTCTGGGAACAGCAGGAATAAGTCTTGACAACCCACCCACCTCCCCTAGGAGTTGTATCTCTCTATCTGTCTTTCCTTTCCTCTCTCTCTCTTTGTCTCAGCTTTAAAACTCGAACTGGAGAGAGGCAGTTAGGAAAGGCGGGAAGACAGTGCGCAGGCGCTGTGGGATGCTCCCAAAAGCTTTCTTACTGGACGCTGGGGAGCGTTCCCGCGCAGGCTCCGTCGGTACCGACGATACCCATATGTGAAGACTTACTCCTGCTGTTCCCAGAGATCACCTGTTACAGGTAAGTAATTGTGCTTTCTTAACGGTGGGGTTCCGGAGGCGGTCTGCGTGGAATTGAGGGCTACCTATCCCTTTCGTTGGGTGTCCGGAGCTCTTCGCTGTTTAGGTGTGAACCTGACGGTTGAGCGGGCGGCGCTTTTTAAGGCTAATTATGATCCGCTACTACAGCAGGTTCGGCACGATCTGGAGTCTTGGGCCAGCCTGACGTTCTCCTGGTTTGGGCGTATAGCGGTGGTTAAGATGGTGGTTGTTCCGAGGTTTCTATACTTCTTTCAGGTTCTTCCTATACCGCTGTCTCGGGGACTATTGGCCATCTGGCAAGCTATGCTCATGAAGTTTATATGGCGGTTTCGTCGGCCGCGTATAGCCCGTCGAATTCTTTATATGCGCACACAATGTGGGGGTATGGGGGCACCTAACCTTCATTGGTACTATGCGGCGGCGCAGTGTCGCACCGGGGTGGAATGGATGAACCTCGGTAGCCCCAAACGTTGGGTACAATTGGAAATGCATATTGCGGGGGGAGGGGGGGGGGCGGGTCTGGGAGATCGGTTGTGGCTTAGTCCCAAGTTGCGAGGTGGTTTGCGTTTAAGTAACCCATATATCCTACATACTGGGACCTATCATTTCGAACTCGGGGGGTGGACCTGACTCCTTTGGCCCCTATAGTGGATAATGCTATGTTTCCCCCCGGGATGACTGAGCCGGTTTTTCGGATGTGGGGGCACAAGGGACTTAGTCGTGTGGGTCAATTGTTTGATGAGGGCCGGTTGCGCTCTTTTAGTACGTCGCAGGAGGACTTTGACCTCCCCGACTGTCATGTTTTCCACTATACGCAAGTGGCCCACTGGCTTCAAGCTCGCAATGTTCGATCGCAGGTTGCCCGCGATTTGTCGGATATAGAGCGTTTCTGCGAGGAGTGCACTACCACGAAAGGTCTTATAGCTGCTTTGTATGCCCATTTGCAGGTGCAGTAGCCGAGATTAGGCAAGTATAGAGAGCACTGGAATTCTGACTTGAGTATCTGTTGTTCTGAGCAGCAATGGGAACAGGTGGAGGGCAGGCTGTGGAAACGTTCGGTGGTGATTGATGTCCATGAAACTAATTACAGTATAAGCTATTGTATAGATGGTATATGACACCTGAGCGGATTGCTCAAGCGTATCCTGGAGCGTCGGATCTGTGCTGGCGGAACTGTGGACAAAAAGGTATTTTGGCGCATGTCTGGTGGTCTTGTCCTCGCATCCGTACTTTTTGGAGGGGGATTCAGTACCGCTTGAAACAATTAGTTGGGTTGACCATTCCTTGGGATCCGGGCATTTTCAACATGGTTTGAATGTGGCTCGGCTAGCTGTGGCTACTGCTTGGAAGCAGGCCCTGTCTCCGCCCTTCTCTGCCTGGTTGGAACAGATGTGGGATACTTATACAATGGAGCGTGGGGTGGCAGCCGGTAAATTGCGGTTGTCACGTTTTGAACAAGTGTGGGAAGCTTTTGTCCTACAATATGGTTCCTGTTTGCTTGAGCGTTTTGTATATTCCATGGGGGGGCTAGTCTTGCGCTTATCTGTGAAGCTGGAGTTCCAGAGCTTCCCCCTTGCCCCATGTGGTCTGGTTAGCTTGTCCGCTCCCCTCACTTTTAACTAGTGCGGAGGCTCGTGGGGGGAGGGAGGGGGGAAGATAGGGGGGGGGGTGGGGGGGTTGGAGGGCGGAGGGGGTGGGTAGAGTGTTTTGGGAGTGCCATTTGCTGATAGAGGGTGTGTCTGGGGGGGAGGAAAACAAAAACAAAAAAAAAGGCGTTTTGTTGGATTTCTCTCTGATGTTTGCGTCTTTCGCATTGTTCCATTTTGCTATTGTATTATGTATATAGCCCATGAGACTGTTGTTTTCTTTTATGTTTCATTGCTGCCTTTTAATAAAAAAAAAAAATGACATGCTCAGTCTCCAAGCTGCTGGGGTTGTTGACTACCCAGAGGTGCGGGACTGGGCTGGAGTTCCTCTAAGGAAAGCCAATTAGCAGGTAAGGCCTAACTTCGCCATCTACTTTAGAATCAAATTAGATCAATTAGTTTATCCACTGAATTATTTAAAGAAATTTGTCTCAGAAATCTTCAAGGTGAGAGGATTTTAGAGTTGCTTTTGTATTGTTGGGTCTATGCTAGGTATATTTTTTTTGGGCTTGCCACCATCTTTTTGGATTCTAGGAGCAGGAATTTTATTTATGCCTAAAATCCGAGTGCATCATCTAATATTTTGTTTTCTCCTTTTGTCTTCTATTTCTTTATATCCTCTTTTTCTCCAGGAACAAGCAGGAAGTCAGTCCTCACATATGGGTGACGGTGGTGCTGATGGAGCCCGCGCGGAAGCATCTCCCCGGCATTCAAAGAAAGCCTTTGGGAGGTGCCACCACGCATGGGTGCCCCCCTTCCCACCCAAGGGTGCCATCTTGCTCAGTCTTCTTTTTTGCATGGAACCCAACAGACGTATGTCCTGTTCCCCCCGAAAAATCTTTGAAAAACTGTTCCTAAAACTTAATTTCCTGGTAGGTGTACCGGTTCATCTTCCCTCCTCAAGTCGGTGCTTCCTGGCGCCGTTCTCAGACCCTTTTTTTTTTTTATCAAGGTCTCCCTCATCCGGCATTCGTGCCTTCGTTCCCACAGGTCGTCGACCCCATCTGGGTGTCTCCCACCATGTCTCCCACTGGGTTCAAAAAGTATGACCGCTGCAGTCAAACTATGTCCATTACTGACATCCATGACTGTTGCTTGTGCTGTCTGGGCCCAGACCATGACAGCACCTCCTGCGACCTTTGCCAGGCCATGTGGGCCAAAATCAATAGAAAAAGGTCGGAGTTGCAGGAAAAGCTGTTTCCATGGTCTGCCTCGGCACTCGCCTCCCCGGCACAGAGTTCCAAGCCCAGCATATCCCAAGAAGCCCAGTTGTCCTCAGAGTCCTGCGGCCACGGATCCTCCGAGAAGACCCCAGAGCCAGAGAAGAAGTCAAACTCCACTGAGGCTGCACCGGAGAAACCTGGTAAAACCAAACGGAGGGACTCTGGCAACTCCGAGAAGCACCCCACCAAGATCCTCAAGAAGAATTCCTCGAGGCCATAGTCCTCATCAAGGACACACTGCCAAAGGCTCCGGTGCTGGGCCCAAAATCTTCGATGCCCACGCCAAAGGCTGCAGAGCTTTCTGGCTTAGAAACCAGAATGGCGGTCCTGGAGCAGAACATCACTGCTATCCTGGCCCTGCAGCAGGCAATGATGGCCGGTTTGTCCACCTCATCTGCCCTGATGACCGGGCCCTCTACTGCAAGGAAGTCCCCAGTCGTTTACCGAGCATCGAGCGCCCCCAGCTTCAAGACAGCCCTTGGCATCGGTCGAGGTTCCGGTCCCGTTCCTCAGGTCTCTGGCCTCGCCGGCCAGTGTCCGCAACTCAGACCCCAGGTCCTTTGCAGGCCATCGGCCCTTCGGCACCAGCCTCGATGAAAGGAGTCACTGGGCCTCAGACTCATTGTCACCGCTCGATTCCCGAGGACCTGCCTCCCCCAGCGCCTCAATGCCACTCTCCTCCCGAGGACGTGGCTTCCATGACTTCGTCAGGGATATGGCCAGGGCCCTCTCGGTACAAACGGAGGTGGAGGAGGACCCGTGCACTGAGGAGTTGGAGATTCTCCAGTACGAGACTCCACCCAAAGAAACCCTCACGGTGCCCATACAGCTGATCCCCGAGAGGCTGTTACTCAGAATGTGGGAAACCCTGGCATCGGTGCCAGTAGTTAGATGTCAGTTTGACGCTATGTTCTTCGTCTGGAAAGGACCAGGGTTCCACAAACCCCAACTTCTACACAATTCCATGGTCGTTGAATTGATCATGCAAAAGCTCAAGAGCCAGAAAACCCATTCCTCTGTTATCAAGGCTCGATGCTGGGTTGCCGGATCCAAGCCTATGAACTCTACATAGGCATATACCTAAAGGCACTGGCTAAAAGGTTCTCGGGGTTTTGAGTCAGCGGCTCAAGTTGAAGCGGCCGGCATT
This sequence comes from Ichthyophis bannanicus, assembly GCA_033557465.1. Lineage (NCBI taxonomy): Eukaryota > Metazoa > Chordata > Amphibia > Gymnophiona > Ichthyophiidae > Ichthyophis > Ichthyophis bannanicus. Next base: position 40,366,230 of record CM066043.1, read on the forward strand.
GGGGCCCGACGCCAGGCCTGGCTGCAATCCTCTGACCTCGAGCAGTGGATCCAGGACAAACTGCTCCGTGCCCCCTGTAAGGATGAGAACCTCTTCGGCAAACCAATGGCCGACAAAGCTGCTGAGATCGAGGCCAACTTTGTGACCCAGCAGAGGCCTTCCAAGAAGACCTCAGCCCATTCCCGCAAAAAATTGTGAGGGAAAAGGACACCTTTGCACAGGGTCATCAGTACCGGCCCTACTCTGGCCATCAGCAGGGTTCTCACCCCAAGAGGCAGGGGGCTCAGAAGGCAAAAGTACCAAAGCCCCAGACTCCAGCTCCCACCCAGTCTGGGGGGGGAGCTTTTGACTCCCAGGGCAGGGCCTCCCCTCCCCCAAGAGACCTTCACCAGCCCATAGGCGGCGCCTGACACACTTCACCCACAGAAGGGCCTCAATCACCTCGGACCTGTGGTTACTGCAGGTGGTGAGGGATGGATACCTCCTCCACCTATAGCAAATTCCACCCAGGTTCTTTCCAGGAGAGCCGATACAACACCTCCTTCACCAGACCTTGCTGCTCGCAGGTCTTCTCAAGGACAACACAGTAGAACCTGTACCCAGACATCTGTGGGGCAGAGGCTTCTACTCCAGGTACTTCCTTGTCCCAAAGAGGACTGGGGGGGCCTCGGGCCCATCCTAGACCTGCGAAACTTAAACAAGTTTCTGGTGAGGGAGATGTTCAAGATGCTGTCTCTTGGAACACTGCTGCCCTACCTCCACCAGGGAGATTGGCTTTGCTCCTTGGATCTAAAGGATGCTTACACACACATTCTGATCCACCCCTCCCATAGGAGGTGGGCACTACCAGTACAGAGTGCTACCCTTTGGCCTGGCCTCCTCACCAAGGGTTTTCACAAAATGCCTAGCAGCAACCACTGCCAGCCTTCGTCTTCCCCTTCCTGGACAACTGACTTATGAGGGGCAGCACGGCTGCAGAGGCCCACCAGGCCATAGGGCGCGCAACTCTCCTGCTTCAGCACTGGGGTTTGTCATCAGCTCTCCCAAATCTCCTCTCACTCCAGCCCAGGGCCTGGAATTCATAGGTGTTCAGTTGGACACCCTGCAGGCCAAGGCCTTTCTTCTCAAGGAAAGGGAAGACCGCCTCAGGAAGTTAGTGACAAAGAATGCCATTGTGCCATTGGATGCTAGAGTCTTGCAGAGTATCTCGGTTGGGGACTTACCTTCTGCAACTCGCGGCTACCCAATTTGATCACCACTGGTGCCGTCTTGGTTCAGTCCTTGGTAGCCTGGATCTAGGGAATCCCATATGTGAGGACTGACTTCCTGCTTTTTCCTGGAGAAAGCGTAGTTACTCACCTGAAACAGATGTTCTCCAGGGACAGCAGGACTCAGTCCTCACAATCCTCCCTCCTCCCCTGGGAGTTGCCTCCCTACATTGTTTTATTTTTACTACCGTCCTAGCTATGTCATTTGATTGAGCAAGATGGCACCATTGGGCAGGAACGGGACCACCATGCATGGTGGCACCTCCCAAAGGCTTTCTTTGAAAGCTGGAGAGATGCTTTTGCGCGGGCTCCGTCAGCGCCTATGTCGCCCATATGTGAGGACTGATTCCTGCTTGTCCCTCGAAAACACCTGTTAGAGGTGAGTAATTACGCTTTTTCAGTTTGTCTGTTATACTCACTGTCTTAATGCCATTCATCTCTCTTGGTCACCACCTGTATTTTTTCCCCTCTTTTTTTCTTACCCCTACTTGTCTTTCCTTCCTTTACCTCTTTTTCTGTCTTCCTAACCTCATTTCTCTCTTCTCTCTAACAGGCGTTGGGGGGTGGATACCTTCACTGGGGTCACTTTGAAATGATGCGACTGACCATCAACCGCTTCCTGGATCCCAAGACTATGTTTGCACGTTGGCGTATCAGCGCTCCATACAAGCCAATAACACGTAAAGGGCTGGGACAGCGTATGGGTGGTGGCAAGGGTGCCATTGACCACTATGTCACACCTGTGAAATACGGTCAGATAGTGTTGGAGCTGGGTGGGCATTGTGAATTTGTGGAGGTACAGCCTATCCTGAAACAAGTAGCAATGAAACTGCCATTCCTGGCACAAGCAATGAGTCGTAAGATGCTAGAGGAGATGTATCAGGAGGAGGAGCGAATGAAGGAGAACAATCAGAACCCATGGACCTTTGAGCGCATTGCCGAAGCCAACATGCTGGGCTTACGCAAGGTGCTCAGTCCCTATGATTTAAAGTTCAAAGGCAAATTCTGGGGCAAGTTCCGCCTGCCAGGTCGTGTGTAACACCAGCAAGATCTGCAGTGCCTGGATAATAACTCCTCCAATTTTATCTCAAGTTATCATCTTCCTCATCTTACCGGTATTGGGAAGAGCTATTGCTGTCATCAGATTCAGCAAATGACAGTCATGCGATTAAGAATTAGTCTCTAACCCATCTATGGCTGGCATCATTGTACTGGAGAATCAGAAAGTAAAATGGAGAATGAAGGTCATTGAGATTTGGAATAAGATGGTATTTTTAATAAATGAAAGATGGGGATAAGGGTAAGAAGATCCCTTTTCCAAGATTAATTTGATGAGAACTGTAACAACAAATAAATCTTCAGCATGCACTGATTTTTAAAGTTATTTGGTTTGTCTGCGATGGTGGATTTGAGAAGGTAAGAGTGGGGTTCTGACTGAGAAGCTGCCATCATGACCGGATTGTGAAAAATTATATAGAAGGGATAGGCGATAAAATGCTTCAGTGGTCAGAAACTGGTGTTAAAATCCTTGCTTTCCTCTGTCTTCGCCCTTCGAAAAATCAAATAAATAAACTATAAACTTTTTTTCATTGTGCATCAAGTTGGCCAATTAAAATTTGATGTTATAGGGTGAAGGGGACTGGGATCTCCAACTTTTGTTGAATTTTGATTGTTTGTTCTGGACTTTTGGGGGTCATGGAAGCTGAGAAATACAGTGAGTAATACTAGCTTGCTGATAATCCTACTTTGAGAGTGTGTGTGATAGCGCCTTTTAATCTCCTCAAGAGAGATACTTGTAATCATCCTTGGGATGGGTGGCCTGAATCATAGTTTTGGTGCCCAGGCTTTAAGAAACCATGTAAAGGGGAGTGTAGAGAAGGAAGGTGTATAGATCATCGTACTGTAAGTTGGATTCATAATTAACTAAAGAATTGTACTGCAGGAATAGTTACAATTTAAAATCAGCATTGGTTTCCACAGAGATCAGTCCTAGCTTTAGGTATTGTTCATTCTCCCATCAGTCATCAGGAGAATTCGGCAACATAAATGGGCGATGTCAACCGAGGGCACCACCATGGACTAACTCTCTTAGAGACCACCTATGCTTTTCCTGCGCAGCTGCTGCTTCATCAGTCTTCTATTGCTATTGGCCAGATGCAATTTCACACTCTCTATTTCTTACCTCAGTTTTGCCGCCGAGAGGATTTTTCCCTAGCATCTTTGCTTCTCTCTCTATCTCTCCAGATCTCTCGGGTAGACCCCATTGTTCAAGTAGTCTGGTAGACTGTCTCATGCAGTTAGCACATTCAAAAAATGTTTCTGAAGAAGAAATAGGTTTATTACAGGCACCCTTTTACGTGCTGTTGATGTTTGGGCCATACCCATGGCTTCTCATCAGACTTCCTCCCTCCCCCCCCCCCTCCAACCTCAGGGAAGTCTAAGGGATCTGATAGTTTAAGGGAAAAAGGTGAGAGAAGTACTTGTTGGGGAGTAGAGCAGACAGTCTCATGTGACCCCAAGCAGCAAATTCTCCTGAAAGAATGTAGAGAAGGAGTCGCACCAAAGAAAGCAGCTTTGTCAGGAAGAGCCTTTCTCTAAGGAAGGTAAGCTAGATCTCTTAAAGCTGCAGATCCTGAGTATCTAAAACAGCTGCAGCAGCCCATAGGCTATCAGCACAGAAACGGTCTCCACAGTGTCCTATGGTGCCAAAAGCAATATGGTGCAGAATGCACACTTGGCACCAGAACACACAAGGAAACAATAAGAGTGCTCATCACAGAAAGCACATTCCGTGCCAAAAATGTACTTGGAACAGGAGTTAAATTCAGGGCCAAAAGATATCTACACCCATTCTCTTCCCAGATACAAATAATGCCTCACCTGGTCCTTGAGAAATTTTCAGGACAGATCTGTTCTACAATAGATAACTTCAACAAATGGTTTGAGTGTCTTGTTCGCAATCACTTTGTGTATATGGTCATTCCACCTCCTATAAATGAGCCAGTGAGATTAGTCTTGGAAGTTCTTCAAAACTACGAGGTGTGACAAAACAGAAGCAAGACTGTGGCAGCCACACCCATGACTCAATGCCACTTTGCTAACCACTTATGTCACTGTGTTGTGCAACATCTCGCCACTATTCTATAATATTTTTCATCTCTCTCACTCTGTTTTTCTTTCAGGTTTTTTTGTAGCACACTGTTCCATCGCTTTGTCACGCAACTGGAGGTGGCAGAAATATGGAGCAAAGAATCAACTTGAAATTTCTTGTTAAGTTGGAGAAGGGCCCAACTGAGCATCTCCAACTTCTCCAAAAGGCTTATGGAGAAGATGCAATGTCAAGGCCGCGAGTCTTCGAGTGGTACAAATGCTTCAAGACTGGCTGCGAGGAGGTGGAGGATAACCCCAAGTCAGGACGGCCTTCCATGACAAAGACGGCTGAGAACATTAACAGAGAAAACCAGCTGGTATGGAGTGATCACAGATTGATGGTGCGGATGATAGCTGAGGAGCTCAGCCTGAACAGGGAGTCAGTGTGGACCATCTTGGTGCAGGAGCTGGGGATGCGGAATGTGTGCACCAAGATGGTGTCCAAGCTTTTATCGGACGACCAGAAGGAGCACTGGGTCAATGTTTGTCGAGACTTGCTAGAGAAGATTGGAGAAAATCCAGAGTTCATTGGCTGAGTCATCACAGGAGACAAGACTTGGGTCTTCCAGTATGACCCTGAAAGCAAGAGACAGAGCCTGCAGTGGAAGACTCGATTGTCACCCAGACCCAAGAAGGTGTACATGTCCAAATCAAGGATCAAGGTCATGCTGATTGCATTCTTCGACCAGAAGGGAGTGGTCCATCATGAGTTTTTGCCTGAGGGTCAGACAGTCAACCAGTACTTCTACCAGCAGGTCCTCAATTGCCTCCATGACTGGGTTCGGCGCAGCAGGCGGGCTCTGAGGAGAGACAAGTCATGGCTGCTCCACCACGACACCGCACTCAGTGTAAGGCAGTTCTTGGCCAACAAACAGATCACAGCTCTCGACCACCCTCCTTATTCCCCAGATCTCGTACCTTGCGACTTCTGGCTCTTCCCCAGGCTGAAGACTGTGCTCAAAGGAACTCATTTGATGGGGGGCACTCGTGAGCCCAGCAAGATGGCCACGGTTTTCTGATACTCCTTATCCTGCTTTTCCCCTTCATAAGGCATCCTGCTTTCAGTTTGGTTGAACTCAGATCAAAACCTTCTCTGTTGATTGTGCTGGTTCGCCTGAGTCTAAATATGCAGCCTGCTCTGGAATCGGGGGCTTAGATGAGCTACAATACTTGTGGAACTATCAGCCCTGCCTGGTGTATATGGAGAGCTATAAGATCAGCGATGATGAGGGTGGTCGTGTCTCTGAGGATATCCACAGTGTGAGTGATTTTCAGCCCGCGTGGGCTTTCCCCCATTTGGATCGGCTCTCTCCCCTACCAGAGGCACCCCAACTCCCCCTGAGGCAAATAGTCGGGAGGATCCTTTTATTGCACTGCTGGGATCTCTGGCAGAGGAGGGGTTGAGCCTCATGTGAGGGCTATTTGTTTCAAACGGCAGAATTAATTTAAACAAAGTACCTGTCCTGTAGAGCTTAGCGTATTCAGCGGTGGTTTCGGAAGGTTCGGGATGCCCATGTGAGCCACTCGGCAGGCTGATGTTCTTTTACCACAGCTTTTTGGGTAGCTATTGAAGTCCAACGATGGTGGAATGCAAGCTGGAATGCAGGAGTGTGTACAGGCCGAGGCGGGAAAAGAAGATGCAGTAGTTCCTGGAACGCATTTGTGTGGGGCTCTCCCTGCAGCTGTCTTCTCTGCTCCGTCTGCTGAAACGCAGGAATGTGCTTCAAAATGGCCGCCGGCTGCGGTACACATCATTGGAATGCATAACACCCCCCCCCCCAAAATGGCCGCGATATGCTAATTAGCACCACCAGTCTGAATGTGCTCTGTGGGACGTTGCTTCTACTTATGTCCATTTGAATATTGCGGATCAGCTTCCAGGAGGCAATAGAGGCGGCTTGTCTCTCCCCTCCCTGCTCTCTGCCTGAGACTTTGTTGGCTCCCTGCTGGGGTGGCGTCTTCATTGGCTGAAGTTTGAAGACATTCTGCTGCCGTGTTTGCTGAGCCTAGAGCTCCCTCGTGTGCCTGTCTGGCAATTTACAAGTACATCAATTCTGCAGTTCCTCCATCAAGTCTTGGTTCTCCAGGAAGATGGCCAAAGTTAAGAATTATGCCTCGGCTCTGTCCAAGTTCTCTAGATCTGGGAATGAGCAACCCAAATTGGCACCTGAAACGGAGCAGCATATGGCACCTAGAGTAATTGAGGATGCTGTGCTGTCTACGCTTGCAAAGAAACAAGATCTAGCCGAAATTTTACAAGAACTTAAGCTTTTCCGTACGGACTTCACTAAAGTAATTGCAGGCATGCGCTCCGATATCAAAGCTTTGGATGATCGCGTATCTCATGCGGAAGCTCTTATTGGTGAACAGATGGATTCCTCGATCGTTGCGCAGACCAAACTAAGGAAAATAGACCAAGCCACTAAGGATTTGCTAGACCGGCAGGAGGATCTCGAGAACAGACAGAGGAGAAACAACGTTCGCATCCTGGGAGTCCCAGAGAGTTCCGGTGACAAAGACGACTCGAAAGCACTTGTGCAGGAGATATTTGCATTCTGTGTCTCCTAGGCAGAGCGCCTGGTGAAATTAGAACGTGCACACCGTAGTTTAGGTCCTAAGAAAGATCTCAATGCTCGCCCACGACCTATCATTGTCTGCTTCTCTTTCTTTGAGGACAAGGTGGCGCTACTGCGTAGTGTGCAAGGCCAACGCTCTTTTCTCTACAAGGGGCATGAGTTGCAGATTTTTCAAGACATTACTCAACATACCCTGGAACGGCGGAAAAGCTTTCGCCCCCTCACACAGGCTTTGCAGAAGAGGTCAATACAGTATCGATGGGGATTCCTGTTCTCTCTGAATTTTGAATGGGAGGGGTCTCGACATTGCATCTCAGAATTCCCGGACTGCCTACGTTTTTTTGGACTCTCTTCAATTTGGGGACCGATCCCTTCCAAACCGCCCTCCAAAAAGAGATCGGGAAGTCTCCATGCCCAAACGGAGGAAAGTGCCTCATTCCAGAAGCTCCTCTGAAGCAGATCCAGATGGTGCGGGAGCCTTGGAATGGACACCGCTGCTTCCATTTGAGAGACGGACATTTGATTCTTTGCTGAATTTCTCTGTGGCCATTTATTTGGGGGGTTTCTACATAGTCCCTCTCTGAGCGGGTTTAGCTTGACTTGACTCTGTGTTTCGCTCTTTGGAGGGGAGGTGAGGTCTAATTTTTCATATCCTTCTGTTTTATTGTTAAGCACTTGACAAGTTTCAGTAAGTAAATGACAGGAATTGCTCTATAGCAGGTTAAGCGTTTAATCAGTTTTCCGTAAGGGGAATGTAGGCTGGGATGTCCTAGCCAGGTATCCCAAGCCCTGGGTGCCCCTCGACGGGTGGGAAGATACTCCATCAATGTTAAGAGCTCTCCTTGTGAAGGGATGACAGGTTCCTTTAGCTCTCCGAGAGGAGAGTTTAAGCTTTCTGGGAAGGGGGTTGGGGGGGAGGGTTTAAAGGGAGGGGGGTCGGAGGGGAGATAGGTCGCAAGGTAGCCCCGCTGATACGGAACACCAGGAGAGACAGGAAGATACAGTGTTGGGCGAATTCACAAGTGGGGAGGAGGTCCCGTGGGGTGTTCAGATGGGCAGAGGTGCAGTGGAAATACTGGACGGGAGGATTCCAGGCATTGTTAAACAAAGGCTTCTTATGGCCTAGTATGGGTTTTCAGATCCGAGATGGCCTGATAGATAATGGTTAAACTTGTATCTTGGAATGTGCGTGATCTACATCACTCGATTAAATGACGCAGAGTGCTGGAGGGTCTACACAGAGAACGTGCCGATATTGTTTTTCCGCAGGAGTCGCATCTGGCTCCGGGTGCGCATTCTTGTTTAATCTCCCAGAGATATCCTACTGTTTATTCTGCTGGGTTTTCTACACATAAAAGAGGAGTTGCCATTATGCTAGCTCAGAAATGTCCTTTCCAATTAGAGAAGCAGATCCAAGATCCTAAAGGACGCTTCTTAATACTGACCGGCAAGCTTAGCGGAGCGGCGATCGCCCTTGTTAACGTGTTCACCCCCCCCCCCCCCCCCCCCCCGCGGACATTGTTCAGTCCCTGTTGGAGACTTTCTCAACTCAAGTGACGGGTGACATAATCATGGGGGGAGATTTTAATTGTGTTCTCACGGATTCCGATAAATCTTCCGGTCTAATTCTTCGCCAGGCGCATCACGAGCTCTTGCTACGCTACTTTCAACCCTTGCTTTGGAGGATGTCTGGTGCTCACGTCACCTTGGTGAGAAGGATTATACCTTTTTCTCCTTGGTTTATCATTCATATTCCCATATTGATTTGTGGCTTACCTCCAAGCAGTTATCAGGTGCGATTCATCAGGTGAAGATTGGCACGCGAGGTCCCTCGGATCATTATTTAATATCCTTAGTTTGGGAGCCTAGGGATTCGGAACTTCCTCCGCGCTCTTGGGCCTTTCCTCGGTATTTATTGCGAAATATGGACTTCGTGAAGCAGCTACAGGAGAGTTGGAAGGAATATCTTGTCTATAATGATAGAGAGAGACCTCTCCATTTTTACTCTGGGAGGCAGGGAAGGCAGTGATGAGAGGACAGGTTATCTCCTTAGCGACTTCTTACAAGCGCCAAAATGAAATCATCCAAGCGGATCTTAGATCTCAAATTGCTATTCTCGAAAAACAACACAAGCGATACCAGGCTCCCTCGGTCTTCCGGCAGCTCACAGTACTGCGGGGTAAGTTAGCAGCTCGGGAGACGGAGGAGATTTCTTCTTGTCTATTAAAAACACGTCAGCATTTCTTCGAACATGGGGACAAAGCCCATAAATTACTTTTATGGCAGTTGAAAAGACAAAGAGTAAATCGACGGGTATACTGTCTTAGATGAACAAAACCGGCCTCTTATCAAATCTAAAGAGATTGCAGAGCGATTTGCTAGGTTCTACAAAGACTTATACTCCTCTCACCTTTCTGCTGACAGCTCTGTAATAAATTGGTTCTTATCGGAACATCATCTTCCTCAGCTGTCGGTAGAAGCTAGAGACGCCCTAGACAGAGAAATCAGCCTCCCAGAAGTGCGGTTGGCCTTGAAACAACTTAAATCTGCCAAAGCAGCAGGCCCTGACTTGCTTCCGGCTGAATTTTAAAAGTCTCTCGCGGACCTGGTAGCTCCAGTGTTGACTAGGGTATATAACTCCATCTTACATAGCCAAAGGCTACCAGAGTCGTCGTGTCAAGCTCTAATCACAGTAATCCCAAAGGAAGGCAAAGACCCCTTGCAAGGAAGTAATTATAGGCCAATCTCCCTGTTAAATATAGACTATAAAATCTTTACCAAGATTCTTGCATCCCGCTTAAACTCCAAGATATCAGATCTAGTCCATCCGGATCAAACGGGTTTTATTTCAGGGCGTCAGGGTTCTGAAAATGTTCGCCGTCTCATCAATATTCTGGCGGGGGTTAGACGACTCAATGGCAATTATACAGTTCTCTCACTGGACGCGGAAAAAGCATTTGACAAGGTAGAATGGAGGTATCTCTTCAGTGTCCTGCAGCAATTTGGGGTTGGACCCTCATTTCTGACTTGGATTTCAGCCCTTTATAAAGCACCCATGAGCATGGTTCAAGTCAATGGTTTCTTTCGGCGCCTTTTTCGTTAGAACGCGGGACCAGACAGGGGTGCCCGCTTTCCCCTCTGTTGTTCGCTTTAGCCCCTGGCAGTACAATTAAGGGCCCATGAACTGCAACTTGGAATTCCTTTAGCGAATCAGCACCACATTGTTTCGCTATATGCAGACGACACCTTAGTATTTCTTCGAGACCCGGACTTGAATATGCCGATTCTGGCTTCTATCTTAACTGACTTTTCCTATTTGTCAGGATATACGATTAACTTCATGAAATCTGCTTTGATGCCGTGCGTGTCATTGCGAGGGGTGTGTTTGCTGCAGAATGATAGTACCTTTCCGAAAGTTACGGGTTTCAGATATTTGCGAATCCAGATATCTCAGAAGGTGGAAGAGCTCTGTGTTTGCAATTACGCCCCTTTGCTGTCCACGCTGTATAAGGAGCTCGCAGTCTGGCAGGCTCTGTCTGTTTCGTGGCTTGGCAGAGTAAATACTATTAAGATGTTGCTTTTACCGAAAATCTTTTTTTTTTATTTCAGCAACTCCCTATTCATGTACCGTGTTCTTTTTTTCTCCACTTGCGTAAGATTCTCATGCACTTTGTGTGGAAGGGGCGGAGGTCTAGATTAAGTTGGGACATTATGATTCGTCCCAAACTATGGGGAAGGGTTGGTCTCCCTGACTTCAAACTCTATTATCTCTGCGCCTGTTTGCGGGCCATCCCGTTATGGCGTCTGAAAGGGGCCTCGGCATGGGTTGATCTGGAAGCCTTGGTAATCGCTCCCTTTCCCCTAATAGGAGTCCCTTTCATAACTGATACCCGGCTATTACATAATATTCGATCTCACATTTTTCTGGGTCCCATTTGGGGAGCTTGGTGCAAGGTTTGTGTCAAAACTGCTCGATCCTCGTTTTGGTCTCCTTTTCACGTCCATAGCAGCTTTTCCCTTTGTAAGAAGTCTGCCTCTTTCTCTTCAAGGTACGCTGGATAATCTGCACTTGGCTTCTCTCCTTCAGCAATCACAGTTGCTTTCACATTCACGTTTGGAGTCGAAGTTACAAGGCTCTCTCTCCGCATTCTGATATCTACAATTTTGCCATTGTCTTTCATCTCAGGATATTTTAGAAGCAGCCGCAACCACTCCTTCTATTTGGAAGAGATTACTTTTTCTTTCTAAATCTGATAAGGCGCTTCTGGCGAAATTATACCACTCACTGTCAGGAGTAGCTGCTCAGGTGGCCCCGAATCTGAAAGCTTGTAAACAGTGGGAAGAGACTATTCAGCCTCAAACTGAGGACTTTTGGATTGAGGTGTTTCAACATGCACACACTTGTTCGATTTCCTTATCGCTAATTAACACCCAACTAAGGATTGTCTTGAGGATGTCTGTTGTGCCGACTGCCCTCTTTTCAGTGGGGACGGGCTGATGATCACCTTTGCTGGCGTCTATGTGGAGAGGTAGGGAATTTTTTTCACATGTGGTGGGGATGCCCTAAGATTCATTCCTACTGGCTCTTGATTTATACGGCGATAACCCAACAACTGGAGATCACCTTCCCATTTGATGTTGAACACTCTATTTTAGGTCATTTTCATCCTGATCTACTGCCCAAAGATTATACATGTATAGCTCAGTGTTTGCTTCTGGCTGCGCGCTCAGTCGATTCTGGAAGAGGCCGGCCATTCCAACCTATACTGAATGGATGGTTAAGGTATGGGATCTCTACCAAATAGATAAGATGATGGCGGAACTGCGGGGGGGGGGGGGCAAGCTGAATAGACTTTGGAACAAAGTTCTACCCCTTTGACAAGGGAGGACAGGGGAATCTTGAGATGCCTGGACTTCCTGTCTTCTCCCATCTGTGACCTGGGCAGGTCCTCGTTGTTTTTCCTTGTTAGTGGGTCTGGAGTAGTAGGGGGACTCTAACCTTTTGGGGTTTGGATTGCGATCCTTGACTTTGTCTGTCTTTTCTCCCTTGGTGTTCGTGTTTTTACATTAGGCTGAGGGTGGGATGGGAGGGGGAGGGAGGTGGGTGGGATTGGGATAGGGCCTGGGTCTAGATAAGGAAAGTCTCTACTTTGGGTTCAGGTTCTCGCTTAGGAGGATAAAGCTTTTCTGATTACTCAGTGTATTCTTGCTGTTAGTTCTCAGTCTAGCATTGGCAGTTTTTTCCTTCTGGATATTCCGAAGTAGCCAATGTGTATTTATATAGATAATTTGAAAAGGGTTGTATCACATTGTATTCTTAACAGTACTGAGTGTGTTAGTGTATAGAGAATTGTGTTTATCTTGCTCATGACTTTCAATAAAAAAATTTACACATAAAAAAAAGGAACTCATTTTGCCTCTGTAGAATAGATCAAGGCTACTGTGATGAGGGAGCTGAGGGACCTCAAGGAGGAGGACTTTACCGAGTGCTTCCGTACATGGCAGAAGCGAATGCAGAAGTGCATTAACTCGGGGGGGGGGGGGATTACTTTGAAGAGGACAATGCGTTATTTCTCTGTAGATTTTGTAATAAAACATTTATGGGATAGTCTCATTTCTTTTTTGTCACACCTCGTATTCTGCTTTTGGACCCTGAAGAGGTAATTGTAGAAGCCTAGAGTCACAAAGGCTCATGACGGGATTTAAAAATCACATACTCTCTGTTCTTGCCAGCTCAATCATTGACAAAATCAGCCTCTGTCCTAATGAGGGCTCTTTAATAAAAGAAAAGTCCCATCTTACTAGATGTACTGGAGAAATATCTTGGAAACTTGGGTCAAAATCAGTGTTTCTTTTCAGGCTGAGGACACTCTGAACATTTCTGGGAAGATTTGTCAGAATTGTTAGAAAGTGAAAAATCAATGGCATTCTTTCAAATCCTTTGGCCTTTTTAGAAGTACCTCACTGTCTGAGAATCTCACACAGCCTAAATTCATGAAAAGAATATTAAGACAGTGGAATCGTAGATGACACAAAGACCAAAACGGCCCATCTAGTAAACTGCTTTTATTTTAGGTTTTAACTGCCGTTCGCTGTGGACAAGCAGGAATGAGTCCTCTTGTATGGGTGACATCCCCCATGGAGCCCCACACGGGAATGCTCCCCAGCTTCTATTGGAATCTTTTGGGAGGCTCAACCATTTATTTATTTATTTACATTCTCTTATATACCGCGCTATTCTGCATCAGTGCGGTTTACATCGAACAAACTGAAATTACATTGAACCAGGGCATTATAACTTGGAGATAACTATTTTACAGGGAACATGGGCTATGGAGGGTTAAGTGGCTTGCCCAAGACCACAAGGAGCACCTGTGGGACTAGAAACCCCAGACCTTCCGGCCCAAGGTTGCTGTCCTCTAGTGGGATTTGAACCCCCGGCCTGAAGTACCTTGCCCCAACCACTAGGCTACTCCTCCACTCCATGCCTGTGTACCTTGTCCTCGCTTGCCACAGTGGTGCCATGATGCCCCACGGGCACATTCCAGACATCCTCCATTTTGGTAAACTTCTTTCTTCCCCTAATGGGAAGAAACAAGTGACCTACAATAACACCATCTCCGCACAATTCATCCAAATACAAGGCATGCCACAGGGCTCGGCCCTTTCTGCACTTCTCTTTAATATATATCTCCAGCCTATATGTAAAATCATCAGAGCACACACTGTGGATTACAGGATATATGCTGATGACATCATGGTTATTCACATCAATTGAAGCAATAAACCCAGCTACCAGAAAATCATCAATTACTTCAATGACGTCTTGCTTTGGCTTAATTCTGTTAACCTCTCAATCATCCCGAAAAAGACAGAAGCACTAATCATCACAAGGAACAAAACATTTGACCCACCTCAACACCTACAAGTAAACGATACTCTGCTCGAGGTAAAAAAAGAAATAAAATATCTGCGGATCTACTTGGACCAAAACCTCAATATGACAAAGAACATTAACATGACAACTCAATCAATATGCCACAAAGCCAAAATGATACAGAACTTAAGACCCCCCTCCTCTCTCCAGAAGACTTCTGCGCCATATCGCAAACACTAATATGTCCTCACTTCGACTACAGCATCATCATCCTACAAGGATTACCCAAGCAAATACTGAAACCACTTCAACTAGCCCAGAACACAGTTGCACGCACAATAATGAAAGCCGCAAGATTAGAACACATAACACCTATGCTATATCGCCTCCATTGGCTCCCTGTAATACAAAGATTCAAATTCAAGACTCGGATGACCACCTTCAAAACAATAAACAAAATTGAACCCACACACTTTAACACACTCATCAAGATGCAACAAAACACAAGAAGAATAGACAACCAAAAGAATACTCTAACCACACCGAGAAGATTCAGAAACACAACCCAAGCAACAACAAACAGAGTGTTCTCCCTCTTCGTTCCAACCTTATGGAACAGCCTACCCAACAACTTGAGAGAAATCAAAGACTTAAGGTGTTTTCTGAACAGTGTTAAGACATTCCTCTTTACGGACTACTACCAACATGAATAAGAACCACGAATCCCCACCCAACCTACCAACAACCAAGAATGCCTCAAATTATCCTAACCCCAGCATAGTTATGACCCAATGTTCATATCATCGGTAAATCATAGTACCCTTCCTCCACATGATATAACAACATCACACAGCCTCTCTATGTGTACATAGTTATAGTTAAAATGTCCACATACTGTATATAGTTGAGTTAAATACTCCTTGTATGCTTGTAATCTGTACATTGAAAATTTGTAAACTATTCATTGTAAACTGCCCAGAGCAGTATTTAAAAATGTTCCCTGTAAACCCACCTTGATTGCCTAGATAAAGCGGTATATAAATCAATTAAATAAATAAATAAATAATGCTTTTTTTCGCCTCGGGTTTTCTACCTGGTCACCTGCCATCACGGTTCTCTCCTCCCTTTACTTTTTTCTCCTCCGGTCATGCGTTTTTACTCTTGCCGCAGCATCCCAGCCCCTCTGGTGTCAGTGATTGAGCCTTTTGACTTTGCCATGGCTATTTTTCTGGATGACATGTCCCAGAAACCCGCCAGTGGGTTTAAGAAATGTTCCAAGTGCTCTAGGACTATATCCGCCACAGATATCCATAACTGGTGCCTACCATGCTTGGGACCCGATAATTAGCCCTCTTGTAATTTGTGTTTGTAAATGATAAAAAGAAGGATCATCAGAAGTAGTGCAAATCACCTTTTGGCTCACACAAGTCCGATCTATTACCTTCAGCATTGGTCTCTATGTCATCCAAGGCTGCTGGCAGTGCATCAACAGCGAGGAGTTCTCAAACTCAATCAGAGCTGAGTACCCATAGTGTTCTAGAGCATCGGCTATCAATCAATCTCCACCTGAAGATGAGGAAGGATTCAGCCTCGTATTCTTTGACGTTGAGGGGTGACCACACTGAACATCGGGTAAAGATTCTGGTGCATCAGCATTGGAACCCATCGAGAGCAATGGGGGTCCATGTGAGCGCCACTCAAAGGTGCCCCAAAGGGAGGAGAGCGCATCCTCCAGGACATCAGAGGGCACTGACAGCTGAGACCCAACTGTCATTCCAGAGTGTCACTGATAGATCAATCCAGACCAATGGGTTAACTCCAACCAGCATATGTGAGACAAAGAAAACACCAGAACAGTGTCGCGACATCACCATTGTCACCTTACCTAGCACAACTAGGAGCATTCTCCAGTATTGCTCTGTCCCAGCAGATGTTGGTTGTGTTCTGCACAGCTCCTGAAGATTAGCTGCTGCCCCAGTCTGGAGGACTGTAAGTATCTCCTGCAGAGTGATGGTTCTTGTTTGATTGCCTGCCGGAGTCAGCCTTCACATTGGAGGCTTGACCTTCCCGCCGTTTCTGGTCTGCGGCCAGTTTTAGCGCTCTGCTGGAATACTCTTCTCCTTCTTCCTTCACTTCCCCTGAGGGCAAGAGGCCAGGGTGTTAGCAAGGGGCCATGTTCTCATCCATTTCGCCGAATGGGGGACTTCCTGCTGCATTTGGGAGTCCTGCAGGAAACAAAGCCTATTTCCGCCCTGTTTTCTCAGATGAGCATGCAGGCGTGCGCTTGCTTGCCACAATGTTGAGCAAGCCCCCACACTGCTTAGCATGTGGGAAACGCCATCGAGGACTTGTTCAGCAGCTCTGTACAGCCTGTGCCGTGGATCCAGGACACCTGTTAGGAATGGCCCCAGGGGATCAGTGCTAGACAACCCTGATGGGAGACTCTCTATTTCCGGCCAGACCATGCTGAATTTGCCAACTCCTGCCTCCACATCGGAAGCTCAGCGGGTGAAGCCTTTATCAGTGACAGTGGAGGCAGAGGACAGTGCCCCTCTGACTCTTCTCCCTCAAATGGGGGACAGCCATGGTCACTTGTCGGAGCCCTGCGGTGCACTGGATGACGCCTCTGAGTTTGCCACCATTTTCAAACAGACTTGAGATCCGGAAAGGGGGGCGTGCTGGGGTTGCAGTCCCCAGAAAACGCAACTCGACCCAGCAGAGGGTACAGGGGCAAAGCAACACCGTAAAACCCTTGCCTGGCACTCGGCAACCTAGATTCCCCTAGGGAAGAGGATCAGGTAAGTGACCTCAAGGGTTCCACCCCTGTATTGTCTAACTTGGAGGAGAGCGAATTTTCATACTCTGAAGAAGACGATTCCTCCCGGATAATTTGTCTCTTCCGTAGCGAGGAAATCAGCTCTTATCAGCCAGGTGGCCACTGAGCTACACATCCTAGAGGCTACATGCCCTGCTGAGCAGTCCATGTCTGATCCCATCATTAAGGGTGTTCGGGCACTGTCTAAAGCCTTCCCATTTCCTCCCGAGCTCCAACAGCGGGTCACGGAAGAATGGAACATGCCTGACGCCTTGCTGCATATAGCCTTATGACTCAGCCAAATGTACCCTTGGACCCAGGAGGATCTTCAGCGATGGCTCTGGTACCCCAAAGTGGACTCCCTCATCACGGCAGTGACCAAGAAGACTACCATTCCCATGGAGGGTAGAGCGGCTCTCAAGGATCCACAGGACTGTAAAGTTGAGAATCTCCTCACCGGCCTTTTCTGCATCTTCTCTTGCGATTTAGAACTCTGCATGTGGAAAGCTAGCAGCCTGTACTGTCCTCTGCTGGATTCAGCTTCTTCTGGAGGACACCGCATCTGCGCGCATAGAGTTCATGGCTGCCTTCGTAGTGGATGGATTTTATGATCTCCGCCTGGCCACCAGAGCAGTAGCAGCTGCTAATGTTGTTCAGTGCTGGCTCTGGTTCCTCAATTGGTCAGCAGATGATACTTCCAAGGGGCCCTGATGAGCCTTCCCTACAAGGGAGACCTGTTTGGTGAGGACTTCTAAAAACT
The DNA here is from genome assembly GCA_033557465.1 of Ichthyophis bannanicus. Lineage (NCBI taxonomy): Eukaryota > Metazoa > Chordata > Amphibia > Gymnophiona > Ichthyophiidae > Ichthyophis > Ichthyophis bannanicus. The sequence goes on from CM066043.1 coordinate 40,383,676, forward strand.
CTTCAGAAATCTATTGGAGGTCAAGCCACAGTATCTGCCGGAAGACAAGCCGAAAACAACTTTTCGTCGCTCGGTGTCGGTCAAGTACAGCTCCATGTGGTCCGTGTTTCATAAGACATAAGATATGCCATACTGGGTCAGACCAAGGTCCATCAAGCCCAGTATTCTGTTTCCAACAGTGGCCAATCTAGGTCATACGTACCTAGCAGTTTCCCCAAGAGACACAAGTTCCACAATGCTTGTACTGGGTCAAGCATTGATATCTTCGGTCACTTCTTAATAATGGTTTATGGACCTTTCCTCCAGGAACTTCTCCAAACCTTTTTTAAACCCAGCTACACTAACAGCCTTTACTACATCCTCCGGTAACAAATTCCAGAGTTTGATTACACGTTGAGTGAAAAAATATTTTCTTTTATTAGTCTTAAATAGTTTACCCTGTAGCTTCATTGCATGTCCCCCTAGTCTTTCTATATTCTGATAACGTAAACAGTCGATCTACGTTTACCCGTTCCACTCCGTTCATTAATTTATAGACTTCTATCATATCTCCCCTCAGCCGTCTCTTTTCCAGGTTAAAGAGCCCTAACCTTTTTAGCCTTTCTTCATAGGAGTATCCTTCCATCCCCTTTACCATTTTGGTGGCTCTTCTCTGAACCTTTTCTAAAATCGCTATATCCTTTTTAAGATACGGCGACCAGAATTGCACACAATATTCAAGGTGCGGTCTCACCATGGAACGATATAGAGGCATTATAATATGTTTTGTTTTATTTTCCATTCCTTTCCTTATCATACCTAGCATTCTATTTGCTCTCTTGGCTGCCGCTGCACACTGGGCCGAGGGTTTTAACATGGTATCCACAATGACGCCTAAATCTTTTTCCTGGGTGGTGGTTCCTAATGTGGAACCTTGCATCGTGTAACCATAGTTTGGGTTGTTCTTCCCTAGGTGCATAACCTTGCACTTGTCCACATTAAATTTCATCTGCCATTTTGATGCCCAGTCTTCCAATTTATCAAGATCCTCTTGCAATTTTTAACAACTTTAAATAGTTTTGTGTCATCTGCAAATTTGATAACATCACTCGTTATTCCACTTTCCAGGTCATTTATGAATATGTCAAAAAGCAGCGGACCCAACACAGATCCCTGGGGTACACCACTATTCACCTTTCTCCATTGGGAAAATTGGCCATTTAGCCCTACCCTCTGCTTTCTATCTTTTAACCAGTTCCTGATCCACAATAGTACACTGCCTCCTATCCCATGACTCTTTAGTTTTGCCAAAAATCTCTAATGAGGGACCTTGTCAAAGGCTTTCTCAAAGTCCAGATACACAATATCAACTGACTCACCTTTGTCCACCTGTTTATTCACTCCTTCAAAAAAACATAACAGATTAGTAAGACAAGATCTTCCTTGTATAAAGCCATGTTGGCTGTCTCCCATTAGGTTGTGACTATCTACATGCTGAGTAATTTTATTCTTTATGATGGTTTCTACCATTTTTCCTGGTACTGACGTCAGGCTCACCGGTCTGTAGTTTCCCGGATCACCCCTGGAACCCTTTTTAAAAATTGGTGTTACATTGGCGATCCTCCAATCTTCAGGTATTGGAGATGATTTTAATGATAGTTCACAGATTACTGATAGCAGGTCTGCAATCTCATATTTCAATTCTTTCAACACCCTTGGATGTATACCATCCGGCCCAGGTGATTTGCTACTCTTCAGTTTATCTAATAGTTGTAAGACATCTTCCCGATGTATCGATATTTCCTTCAATTCTTCCGCACCTTTAAATACCACTTCAGTCATGGGTAACATCCCTACATCTTCCTCAGTAAAGACCGAAGCAAAGAATTCATTCAGTCTCTCCGCTATCGCCTTGTCGCCTCTTAGTGCTCCTTTAACCCCTTTATCATCTAATCGACCAACTGACTCTCTCACAGGTTTTTGGCTATGAATATACTTGAAAAGGTCTTTATTTCGCGTTTTTGCTTCTGCAGCAAGCTTCTTCTCAAATTCTCTCTTTGCCTGCCTTATCAATGCCTTGCATTTGACTTGCCAGTGCTTGTGCTGTTTCCAGGTTTCGTCGTTTGGCTCTTTTTTCCATTTCCTGAAAGATGCTTTTTTGGCAACAACAGCCTCTCTGACCTCACCTTTAAACCATGCTGGCAGTTTTTTGGACTTCCTTCCACTTTTCTTAAAGCGTGGAATACAGCTGGTCTGGGCTTCCAAGATAGTATTTTTCAACAACACCCAAGCTTGATGTACGTCTTTAACCTTTGCAACTGCTCCTTTTAGTTTTTTCTTAACTGTTTTCCTCATTTTATCATAGTCTCCCTTTCGAAAGTTAAAAGGTAGTACTGTGGATTTCCTTACTATCCGTCCTCCACTAATTAAATCAAAGGCGATCATGCTATAGAAACATAGAAACATGATGACAGAAAACGACCACAAGGTCCATCTAGTCTGTCCTTCCATAACAACTACAACAGTCCACTTTTTACCTTTAGAGATCCTCTGTGTTGGTCCCATGCTTTTTTTAATTCAGTTACTGTCCTCATCTCTACCACCTCCACTGGGAGACTATTCCACGGATCCACTACTCTTTCCGTAAAGAAATATTTCCGCATATCACTCCTGAATCTATCTCCCTTCACCCTCATCCCATGTCCCCTCGTAGCAGAACTTGCTTTCAATTGAAAGAGGCTCTCTCCCTGAACATTTATGCCACGGACTTATTTAAACATCTCAATCATATCACCTCTATCCCGCCTTTCCTCTAAGGTGTACATATTAAGATCCTTAAGTCTGTCTTCATATGCTTTATAATGAAGCCCATTAATCATTTTAGTAGCAACCCTCTGCACCGACTCCATCCTGTTCACATCCTTTTGAAGGTGCGGTCTCCAGAATTGCACACCATACTCCAAATGAGGTCGCACCAAAGACTTATACAGAGGCATTATCACCTCCTTTTTTCTGCTAGCCATTCCTCTCCGTATGCACCCAAGCATCCTTCTAGCTTTTGCCGTTGCCTTTTCTACCTGTTTAGCTACTTTAAGATCATCAGACACAACCACGCCTAGGTCCCGCTCTTCTTTAGTGGACAAAAGTACTTCACCTCCTATACTGTATTGCTCCCTTGGATTGCTGCAGCCCAAATGCATGACCTTACATTTTTTAACATTAAATCCCAGCTGCCAAATTCTAGACCATTCTTCAAGCTTAGCTAGATCCCTCCTCATGTTATCTACACCTTCCTGGGTGTCTACTTTATTGCAGATTTTGGTATCATCCGCAAAGAGGCAAACCTTACCCGACAGCCCTTCCGCTATATCACTAACAAAGATATTAAAAAGAATCGGACCAAGGACAGATCCCTGGGGCACACCACTGGTAACATCTTTCTCCTCAGAGTGAGCTCCATTTACTTGTACTCTTTGTCGCCTCCCACCCAACCAATTTCTAACCCAAGCAGTAACTTTAGGGTCCATCCGTAGGGTGCTCAGTTTGTTTATAAGTCGCCTGTGAGGAACAGTGTCAAAGGCTTTACTGAAATCTAAATACACCACATCTAGAGCTCTCCCTCGGTCCAACTCCCTGGTCACCCAGTCAAAGAAATCAATCAGATTTGTCTGACAAGACCTGCCTCTGGTGAATCCATGCTGCCTCAGATCCTGTAATCCGCCGGACTCCAGAAACCTCACTATTTTCTCTTTCAGCAGCGTTTCCAATAATTTACTCACCACCGAAGTTAAACTAACCTGCCTGTAGTTTTCAACCACATCCTTACTTCCGCTTTTGTGTAAAGGCACCACATGAGCCTCTCTCCAGTCCTTTGGCACCACTCCCGACTCCAACGAGGCATTGAAAAGGTCAGTCAGTGGAGTTGCTAGAACGTCCCCAAGTTCCCTCAGTATTCTAGGGTGTATCCCATCCGGTCCCATCGCTTTGTCTACTTTAAGTTGAGCTAGTTTCTCACGAACACAGTCTTCTGAAAATTGCTCAAGATGTCCCTCGCTTCTTTTCTTATTTGTGGGTGTTTTCTGAGGTCCTGCTCCTGGTTCTTCATCTGTGAACACAGAACAAAAATATTTGTTAAGCAATTCCGCTTTATCCTTATCAGCTTCTACATATCCCCCCCCCCCCCTCAACCTTGAGTCTGACAATACCACTTTTGCCCTTCCTCTTCTCACTAATATATCTGAAAAATGTCTTATCCCCCCATTTTATTGCATTGGCTATTTCCTCCTCCTTTTGAATCTTTGCCTTCTTGACTACTTTGCTAGCTTCTCTAAGTTTTTCCAAATACAGATGCCTGTCTTCCTCTCTCTGTGATCTCTTGTATTTCATGAAGGCCTCCCTCTTTTTCTTCACTTTTTCAGCTACTTCCTTCGAAAACCATAGCGGTCTCCTGTTCCTTTTGCCTTTATTTACCATTTTAACAAAATGTTGGTTGCCTTTAAAATACCCCCTTTCAGTTTTGCCCACTGTTTCTCTACATCCCCCAGCTGTTCCCATCCCACTAACGACTCCCTGAGGTATTGGCCCATCTTCGCAAAGTTAGTCTTCCTAAAGTCTAAGATCTTCACCTTGGAATGGATTCTAACAGCCCTAGTCCTAATACTGAACCACACCATCTGGTGATCACTGGATGCAAAATGATCTCCCACTACAACATCAGAAACACTTTCACCATTGGTAAGCACCAAGTCCAGTATGACCCCTTCACGTGTGGGGTCTGTTACCAATTGCCTGAATAGTTCTCCTTGTAGAGAATCCAGGATCTCCTTACTTCTAGATGATACTGCAGCAGGAATGTGCCAATCAACATCTGGCATATTGAAATCTCCTAGCAGTAGCACTTCCCCTTTCCTAGCAATGCTGCGTATGTCTTCAATTAGCTCTCTGTCCACCTCTTCTTCTTGTGAGGGAGGTCTGTATATCACACCAATGCAAATAGATTTCTCTTTCCCTCTTTCTAGTTTAACCCACAATGCCTCCTCTCTCCCTTTTAAGCTCTGTAATTCCAAAGCTTTAATAGTAGTTTTTACATATAGTGCCACTCCTCCTCCCCTTCTTCCTACCCTGTCCTTTCTGAATAAAGTATAGCCAGGTATAGTTACATCCCAGTCATAGTTTTCTGTGAACCATGTTTCTGTAACTGCCACTAAATCCAAGTCAGCCACTCCCACCAAAGCTTCAACTTCAGGGATCTTATTTCCCATGCTACGGGCATTAATACACACTGCTTTCCATATGTTACCCCTGTTACCCATTTCCATAAAGGTATTTAATGTATCACCTACCTGGGGGCTTTCACTTACCTGGGGGCTTTCTTCACCCATCCCCAACGAATCTAGTTTAAAGCCCTCTTCAGTAGATTAGCCAGTCTACTACCAAAGATGCGTTGACCTTTCTTGGACAGATGGATGCCATCTCTGCTCTGCAACCCTTGGAACAGCATCCCATGGTCTAGGAAACCAAAACGCTCTCGAAGACACCATCCACGCAGCCATGCATTCATCTCCAGGATGCGAGCCTCTATGATCACTATTGCCAAGTGGCCCCAACACCCTTATCTCTTGCACTAGATCTGGTGTTCCAGTAAGGACTAGGTCTAATATTGCTTCCCCTCTGGTCGGTTCATGAACCATCTGCTCCAAGAAGCAGTCATTTATTTCATCTAGGAACTTTATCTCCCTAGCATGTCCTGACGTGACACTGACCCAGTCGATACCGGGGTAATTGAAATCAGCCATTATTATTACTGCACTGTAACTTTTGTTAGCTTCCTTGATTTCTTTGAGCATTTCATCATCCATTTGGTCATTCTGGCCAGGTGCTCGATAGTACACCCCCACTGCCATTTCCTTCCCCCTTTTATATGGAATTTCAATCCATATAGATTCTACAGTAGATTTTATTTCCTACAAAACTTTAATCCTTTCTGAGTCAATGCCCTCTCTAACATAGAGCGCAACCCCTCAACCAATTTGATCAGCTCTATCATTACGATATAGTTTGTACCCAGGTATCACAGTGTCCCACTGGTTGTCCTCCTTCCACCATGTCTCTGATATTAAAATCATATCTAACCTTTCATTTAGTGCTATATATTCTAACTCTCCCATCTTATTCTTTAGACTTCTAGCATTTGCATACAAGCATTTTAGAGAATGTATTTTATTCATGTTAATTTGGCTATTGTTAGACATGGGTAAATTGGTATCTTTAAGCTCTGTCTGCTCCATACTTGAGGGCATTTGGGCTACTTTACTCTTTTGTGGAACCTCTCTCCTTTTGGTAGTATCCTTCAAGGATACATTCTTCCGAACCATCCGCTCTTGGGCGACTGTCGGCTTTCCCCTAATATCTAGTTTAAAAGCTGCTCTATCTCCTTTTTAAAGGTTAATGCCAGCAGCCTGGTTCCATCCCGGTTAAGGTGAAGCCCATCCCTTCGGAAGAGCCCCTCCTTTCCCCAGAATGTTCCCCAGTTCCTAACAAATCCAAAACCCTCATCTCTGCACCATTGTCTCATCCACGCATTGAGACTCCGGAGCTCTGCCTGCCTTTTGGGTCCTGCGCGTGGAACAGGAAGCATTTCGGAGAATGCTACCATGGACTTGGGTTACTGCGAATTGCAGCATAATCGCTCAGAGCAACAGTCTGCATCGTACTCCACTTCTAGCAACTGAGGACCATCCTTTTGCAGAGCATGGCAGGGCTCTGCAGGAGGATCCAAGAAGTCGGGGTCCTCTAGCCTCTCCTCACGCTGACAGGCCTAAAGCCCATTCAGAGGTGCTGCAGGTCAGGGAGCGCTTCCGCCTGTTTTACCTGGAATAGGCTTGCAGCACTTATTACACTTATTGGAACTGCCACTAAATTGCCCCCTGAGAGAGTGCATTGTCTCGATGCTCTGCATCAGGAACAGCTTCAGAGAGAAATCACCACCCTCTTATCAGATCTCGTGATCGAGCTTGTACCATCAGAGCAAAGAGGTTGGGGATTTTTATTCCAAGTACATTCAGGTCCCCAAGAAAACAAGGGAATACATCGAATCCTAGACCTCGGAGATCTGAGCAAGTTCTTGCCATGAGAAAAATTAAGAATGATTTCTTTGGGCAACCTGCTTCCTTCCCTGCAAAGCAGAGATTGGCTGTGCTCCTTGGATCTGAAAGATTTGTATATCCACATACAGATACATCCCACTTACAGAAAATATCTCAGATTCGTCCTGGGAGGACAACACTTCTAGTACCGTTACCATTTAGCCTGGCCTCAGCACTTTGCATCTTCACAAAATGCCTCGCGGTAGTAGCTTACCTACAGATGCTGGGAGTGTTTGTCTTCCCCTATCTGGATGATTGGCTGATCAAGAGTACCACTCCGGAAGGAGTACAAGAATCAATACGATTAACCATTCGGGTGTTGGAACTAATAGGGTTTGTTGTAAATTACCCAAAGTCCCACTTGCAGCTCACCCAACAATTGGAGTTAATAGGAGTCCTGCTCGACATGACTTGGACGAGAGTTTCTGCTGCACGACTGACTTCTCAGATTGACAGCAGTTGTGCAGGAGACTCAATTGAGTCAGCAGGTAACAACTCGCAGGATGAGAACATAAGGACATAAGATATGCCATACTGGGTCAGACCAAGGTCCATCAAGCCCAGTATCCTGTTGACTATGCTAGGCCACGTGGCCTCTATGGTACATGTCACACCCTTGGCATGCCTCCACATGAGGCAAGCTCAATGGACCCAGGCCACAGGTTGACTCTGGGATCGTCTGTGTGTCACCACCCCTCTTGTTCAGTCATTACACTGGTGGACAGACCTTCCTTTCCAGATTGCTCCACCACAAAAAGTGGAACTAAGAGCAGTGGCAAATGCTCTAAAGGCTTTCTGAGATCAACTGGCCAACCAAATTGTTCGGGTTCAGACAGACAATCAGGTCACCATGTTCTACATCAACAAGCAGGGAGGAGCAGGTTCTTACCTCCTGTGTTGGGAAGCAGTCAGGTTGTGAAAGTTCACCATTGCATACAGAATGGACTTGAGAGCCATGTCAGGGGAGCAAAGCACTCTGGCAGACAAACTGAGTGGAGTCCTCCAGCTACACGAGTGGATGCTGGACAGGGAAGTTGCAACTCGCAACTTTCAAGAGTGGGGCACCACCTCAATAGATCTGTTTGCCACCCTGCAGAATGCCGAGGTGGATCAGTTCTGCTCCTGAGTAAGATCACACAGGAGTGGAGGAGTAGCCTAGTGGTTGGGGCAAGGTACTTCAGGCCAGAAGGTCAGGGGTTCAAATCCTACTACAGGACAGCAACCTTGGGCTGGAAGGACTGGGGTTTCTAGTCCCACAGTTGCTCCTTGTGGTCTTGGGCAAGCCACTTAACCTTCCATTGCCCATGTTCCCTGTAAGTATTAGTGTATGTGTCTCATATCCCCATGTGTTAAATGTATCCCCCAATTGTGTTGTGACCGCTTTGATTGAAGGATAAGGCGGTATACAAAATTGTCTAAATAAATAAATATATAAGACTAGTGTCAGATGCTTTCCTCTTTCATTGGGGGGAGGGTCTTCTGTACGCTTATTCTCCAATATCTCTCATTGCAAAGACGCTTCTGAAGCTCAAAACAGACAGCGGCATAATGATTCTTATCACTCCCTACTGACCCAGACAGCCTTGGTTTCCCCTCCTACTGAGCTCTCCAGTCTAGAGCTGCTACAGCTTGGCCACATGCCTGATCTAATAATGCAGGAGGATGGGATGATATTGAGAGGCTAATGGTGTCTCAGCTCGATCTGCCAGATGGTGTAACTGAAGTTCTTTTGGCCTCCAGGAGGAACTCTACAAGAAAGTCTTACTCGTGCAAATGGAAGAGGTTTGCTGTCTGGTGTGAGGGCCAGGCCCTAGATACTTTCATCTGTTCCACATAAAAACTGCTTGAATATCGTCTACACCTCTCTGAGTCTGGACAGTACAGTTCCATCAGGGTCCACCCCAGTGCGATTGAAGCTTATCATTGAGGCGTGGAAGGCAAGTCCATCTCAGTACAGTCTTTAGTTGTTCACTTTCTGTGGGGCTTGCTTCTCTTGAAGCCTCCTGTAGTGTCTTGGGAGCTCAGTATGGTTCTTGCAGAGCTCATAAAAGTTTCCTTTGATTTGCTCAATTCCTGTCCTCTGAGGTTCTTGACCTGGAAGTTATTGTTTCTGATGGCAGTCACTTCAGCACACAGAGTGAGCAAGCTTCAGACTCTAGTGGTTCATCTGCCTTACACAAATTCCACCATAATAGTGGTCCTTTGTAGTCATCCTATATTCCTTCCAAAAGTGGTATTGGATTTCCACCTTAATCAGTCAGTTGTTCTTCCAACATTTTTCCCGAGGCCTCATGCACACAAAGGGGAAGCTGCATTGCATATGCTGGACTGCAGGTGAGCCCTAGCCTTCAACTTGGAGCGGTCAAAACCCCATAGAAACTCCATCCAGTGTTTTATTTCTTTTGACCCTAGCAAGCTAGGGGCTGCCATTTCCAAGTGCTGTCTTTCAATTTGGCTGATGCCCAGGCAGGCCTGAGCCTTGATGGTCATGTCACTATGGCTGTGTCGGTGGCCAATTTACACACGGTCTCCATAGAAGAGATCTGCAGGGCTGCAACCTGGTCTTCAGTCCACACATTCACATCCCACTATTGCCTAGACGGGGATAGCGCAGTTACCTGTAACAGGTGTTCTCCAGAGACAGCAGGAATCAGTCCTCACAAACAGGTGACGTCGGAGCTGACGGAGCCCTCGTGCGGAGCAAATCCCCAGCTTTCAAAGAAAGCTTTTGGGAAGCGCATCACGCAGGTGCGGTCCCCATCCCGCCCAATGGTGCCATCTTGCTCAGACAAATGACATAGCTAAAAAGACAGCAAAAGAATAAAAAATTAATAATAGGACTGCAACTCCAAGGGGGAGGGTCGTGAGGACTGATTCCTGCTGTCCCTGGAGAACACCTGTTACAGGTGAGTAACTACGCTTTCTCCAGGAACAAGCAGGAAGTCAGTCCTCACATATAGGACTCCCCAGCTATAGGCTACTGAGAACCCATAGCTGAAAAATAGGCTCCCTCTACGAGAGCCGCAAACAGCCACAATAGGAATCTAACTGAGAGAGTAACACTTCGGTAGCCTGACACCAGAGGATCGGAGGGTAGGAGTTAGAAACAGAAATATGACGACAGAAAAAGACCACATGGCCTATCTAGTCTGTCCTTCCATATCAACAACTACAACAGTCCCCTTTTTTCCTTTAGAGATCCTCTGTGTTTGTCCCATGCTTTTTTAAATTCAGTTACTGTCTTCATCTCCACCACCTCCACTGGGAGACTATTCCACGGCTCCACCACTCTTTCCATAAAGAAATATTTCCGCATATCACTCCTGAATCTATTCCCCTTCACCTATGTCCCCTCGTTGCAGAACTTGCTTTCAATTGAAAGAGGCTTTCCCCCTGAACATTTATGCCACAGAGGTATTTAAACATCTCAATCATATCACCTTTTTCTCCAGGACCAAGCAGGAAGTCAGTCCTCACTTATGGGTGACGTCGGCGCCGACGGAGCCCTCGCGGAGCAATTTTCCCCAGCTTTCAAAGAAAGCCTTTGGGAATTGCAGCGCGCATGCGCGGTCGTCTTCCCGCCCGAGGGTGCCATCTTAGCCAGTCTTCTTTTTTCCGCGGAGCCCTACAGACGTCCCCGTCTTGTCCCCGCGAAAAAGTCGATTTTCTTCATTATTTTATTCTTTTTCCTTTCGGTTCGACGCCGATCGCTTTCCCGCCCGGACTCGCGACGCCGGTCTCGAGTCCGCTTACTTTTTTCGGTTTTTCTGACTTAGTCAGCTTTCGTTTTCGGTTTCCCTGGCAGCCCGGTCCTTTGACCTCGCAGGGGCCCTTTTTCCCCCGATGGCTGCCAGTGGGTTTAAGCGGTGTGGTCGGTGTGACCGAAATATGTCACTAACCGACACACACGACTTTTGCCTCCGCTGCCTGGGCCCGGATCATGAGGAACTGATCTGTGGGCCCTGCAGCAAACTGTCCTCAAAGGCGTTGAGGAGTCGGCGGCATCAGCGTGAGAGAATCTTCGCTGACCCCAGCCGTACCCGGACCTCGTCGGAGGCCTCCGCGTCGAAAGGCTCCAGCTCGGACCGTCGACGGAGCTCCTCCGACCGGGGTTCTCCCTCCGGGGACCATCGTCGGAAGGAAAAACCCGCGAGGGCGGCGTCGGTGGACGCTCCTGGCTCCGCGAGGGCCAGGTCGCATAGCCCCGACAGCCGCCCCGGGTCCTTGGAGAAGGAGCACATCCCGAAGCGACCTCGCCTGGAGTCGGAGATGCCTGCCCGGGTAAGTCCTGTGGTCCTTCTGGACTCGCCTCCGCGACAGCCGACGTCGGGCCCGACGCCGTCGGGGCCCGAGTCGGGGGCTGCTGGGTCACCTGAGCTCGGACTCAGGTTGACGGCCTTGGAGAGCAGACTGTCTGCCTTCATGGACCAGCAGCGGGCACTGCTCGCTGGCCTCGCTGGCGCCGCTGCCCCGACCACCGGGACGTCGACGTCCAAGTCGACCCCGGAGACCGAGCCGATCCTCGAGTCAATGAGAACTCGAGTCGATCCTCGGTCGAGGTCACCCTCGGCCTCCCGTTCGGGACCGAGGTCGCCGACGCCGACTCCCTCGACGTCGGGACGGCTGGCGCCGCACCCTGCCCGGGCCGACCCCACCGAGTCCTCGTCGGAGTCGGTCTGGGAGTCTGAGGAGGAAGAGTCACCTGATTCTTTCCGGACTCGGTGTGTCCCATCGGACTCACCGGGGTCCGAGCCTCGGAAGCAGTCCCCCCCGGAGGATGCCCGGTTCTCGGACTTCGTTAGGGATATGGCCAAGGCTTTGGCCTTCCCTGCGGATCCCGAGGAGGAGCCTCGAGCCGAAGAGCTCGACGCCCTCCAGTATGACTCTCCCGCGAGGGAGCACTTTACTGTGCCGGTTCCTCCTATGCTGGAACGACTACTCTTCCGCATGTGGGAGAGTCCGGCCTCCTCGCCGGTCCTGAGCAAGCGGGTCGATTCTATCTATCGGGTCCGCAAGAGCCCTGGCTTTCAGAAGGCACAGCTGCCACACCATTCCATGGTAGTGGAATCGGCCATGCATCGTCTTAAGAGCCAGAAGATGCACTCCTCGGTGCCTCCTGGAAGGGAGGCCCGTAACCTGGATGGCCTTGGCAAGAAGTGCTTCCAGGGCTCTATGCTCGCATGTCGTGTCCAGACTTACCAGCTCTACATGGGCATGTATCTCCGGGATCTGGCTAAAGAGCTAGCCGGATTCTCCGCTGGTCTCTCCGAGGAGCCCTTGCGGAGGTTCCTAGCCTTGTCCACGGGCATTCGGGAATGCTCAAAGTTCATGTCCCGAGCAGCCTATGATGGCTTTGAGGCCTCGGCTAGAGTGGCCGCAGCCGGCATCGGTGCCCGCCGACAGGCTTGGCTTCAGTCGTCGGACCTTGAGCCCTGGGTACAGGACAAGTTGGTCGATGTCCCCTGCCGAGGCGAAAACCTCTTTGGCAAGCCCATGGCGGAAAAGGCTGCACAAATTGAGACTGAGACTCTCACCAGGACCAGGCTTTCTAGGAAGACCTCCGCCCCTTCCCAGAAAAAGAAGGGCTCGGGAAAAAAGTCCTTTTACCCGAGGAAGGCGGCTGCCTACAAACAGTACCCCCATTATCAGGCCCCTGCAGCTCCCCAACAGGGCCAGCAGGCCAAGGGACGGGGTAACGGGTCCCGTAGGCAGCAAGCCCCCAAGCCTGCACCACCAGCCCCTGCTCAGCAGGGTGGGGGTTTTTGACTCGCTCAGCATAGCCTCTCCCCCCCCGCTGGTTCCTCCCAGCACCGGAGGCCGGCTGGTTCACTTCGGCCACAGGTGGTCCAGCATCACCGCAGATGCCTGGGTACTTCAGGTCGTGCGAGAAGGCTACCTTCTCCACTTCCATCAGGTCCCTCCCTCCTATTTTCCGGGAGAACCTTCGCGCCCCCCTCTGCACAGGGAGTTGCTCCTTCAGGAGTTAGCAGGTCTTCTGCAGGAACAGGCGGTGGAACCGGTGCCCCACCACCTGAGAGGTCAAGGCTTTTATTCAAGGTATTTTCTGATACCAAAGAGAACAGGGGGCCTCAGACCCATCCTGGACTTGCGCAACCTCAACAAGTTCCTTGTGCGGGAGAAGTTCAAAATGCTTACCCTTGGAATCCTTCTGCCCTACCTCCAGCAGGGAGATTGGCTATGCTCCTTGGATCTAAAGGATGCCTACACGCACATCCTCATCCACCCAAGCCACCGCCAATACCTAAGGTTTGTGGTGGCAGGAAATCATTACCAGTACAGAGTACTGCCCTTTGGCCTATCCTCCGCACCGCGAGTCTTCACAAAATGTCTCGCGGTCGTGGCGGCCCATCTCCGGCTTCACGGCCTCTATGTCTTTCCGTACCTCGACGACTGGCTCATCAGAGCAGCGTCCGCTCAGGAGGTCGCCAACGCCACGCGCCGCACGGTGACTCTGCTGCAGCACTTGGGCTTTGTCATAAACTTCGCAAAGTCCACTTTGCTCCCCTCACAGGATCTCGAGTTCATCGGCGCAAGGCTGCACACTCCTCGGGCACGAGCGTACCTACCGCTCGACAGGGCGCAACGGCTCATGGACCTAGCCGACCGCTTTCGCAGCCAGCCCCTGGTCTCCGCCAGACGCTTACTGAGACTGCTCGGCCATATGGCTTCCACCGTCCATGTGACCCCCAATGCCCGCCTGAACATGCGGTCTGCTCAATGGTGTCTCCGCCAGCAGTGGCGACAAGCCACAGGCGGCCTGGCGGACCTGGTGCGCGTCTCCGAGCCGCTGCTCTCGTCTCTCCGGTGGTGGCTCCGGCAGCCGAACCTGATATTCGGAATGCCTTTCCAGTCACCTCAGCCGACCCGGGTGCTGACCACCGATGCATCCCTCCTGGGCTGGGGAGCGCATTGCCAAGAGGCACGTACTCAGGGCCTCTGGACCACGTGGGAGTCTGCTCAGCAGATCAACTTCCTGGAGCTCAGGGCGATCCGCCTAGCTCTCAAGGCCTTCTCCCACCTGACTTCCCAACAGTCCGTCCTTGTCCAGACGGACAATCAAGTTGCCATGTTCTACGTGAACAAGCAGGGGGGCACGGGCTCCTTCCTCCTCTGCCGGGAGGCACAGAAGCTCTGCTCTTGGGCCGTCAGTCACGGCATTCTCCTCAAGGCAGTTTATCTCCCGGGCCAAGAAAATTGCCTTGCAGACAAACTCAGCAGGGTCCTCCAGCCGCACGAGTGGCGTCTGGATCCCTTGGTAGTTCAGAAGCTCTTCCTCAAGTGGGGTCTCCCCACGGTGGATCTCTTTGCCAGTCCTCACAACCGGCAGCTTCCTCGCTTCTGCTCTCGTCAGCCACACCCCCTTCGGGTGGCGGCGGACGCCTTTCTGATCTCGTGGTCGGGGAGCCTTCTGTACGCTTTCCCTCCCATCCCGCTGGTCTCTCGGACTCTTTTCAAGGTTCTCCGAGACAAAGCCTTCATGATCCTGGTGGCCCCTCGCTGGCCCAGGCAGCCGTGGTTTCCGCTCCTGCTGCAACTGGCGGTGGAGGATCCAATCCCTCTGGGGGTACAACCGGATCTCCTCACTCAGGATCAGGGGTCCCTTCTGCACCCCAACCTCAGGTCTCTCAACCTCATGGCCTGGCTGCTGAGAGGGTAGTCCTTGCTCCCCTTCTCCTGCCGGCGGAGGTGGAGGAGGTCGTCTTAGCTTCGCGACGGCCTTCTACCCGCAAATGCTACGCCCTTAAATGGCGTCGCTTTGCAGTCTGGTGTACCCAACAGTCTCAGGATCCCTTCTCCTGCCCGGTGTCGGTGATCTTGCAGTACTTGCTGCACCTCTCTAATCTGGGACTTAAGTCCAACTCCGTCAAAGTTCACCTCAGTGCTCTTTCAGCACATCATGTGCCAGTGGACGGCAGACCTCTCTCCAATGACCCTCTCGTAGCGAGGTTTCTCCGAGGTCTCCTTCTACTTAAACCACCTCTGCGCCCGCCAGCGCCTGACTGGGACCTGAATGTGGTTTTGCAGCGGATCACCTGTCCGCCTTTTGAACCTATGGCTACCTGTTCTCTCCGTTTTCTGTCTTGGAAAACACTGTTCTTGATAGCCCTCACTTCCGCTAGGCGCGTAAGTGAATTGCAGGCCCTTGTGTCTGATCCCCCTTACACTAGGTTCTACAAGAATAGGGTAGTCCTACGGACTCACCCAAAATTTCTGCCTAAAGTGGTCTCCCCTTTTCACATCAATCAGGAGGTGGTACTTCCAACCTTCTTTCCCAGACCACACTCCAGCCGAGCTGAAACGGTCCTCCATACCCTGGACTGTAGAAGGGCATTGAACTTCTACCTTGACCGTACGCGGGAGCACCGTAAAGCTGCTCAGCTTTTTGTGTCTTTTGACCCCAATAAATTGGGGCTCCCGGTCTCCAAGCGTACTCTGTCCATCTGGGTTGCGGACTGTATCTCTTGGGCTTATGGGGCAGCCGGACTCTCCTTAGAAAGTCGAGTCACGGCTCATTGCGTTCGGGCAAAGGCCACGTCAGTGGCTTACCTCCGCTCTGTTCCGCTGGCAGACATCTGCCGGGCCGCTACTTGGTCTTCGAGCCAGACTTTTGCGGTCCATTACTGTCTCGAGAGGGAGTCCCGCAGGGACAGTGCTTTCGGACAGGCAGTCCTCCGTAATCTCTTCGAGGTCTGAGCAACTCCTACCCTCCATCCCGGATGTGGGCTACCGGTGGGTGATAATTCAGCGAAGATTCTATCCTTCTGTGCTGCTGAGCTAGAGGGAGCTCATTTTTGTGCTTAGGGTCTCCGGTAGCCTTGAGCTTGGGAGTCCCATAAGTGAGGACTGACTTCCTGCTTGGTCCTGGAGAAAGCGTAGTTACTCACCTGTAACAGGTGTTCTCCAGGAGCAGCAGGAATCAGTCCTCACTACCCTCCCTCCTCCCCTTGGAGTTGCAATCGTCTGCTTATGTTCTTTTTTTGCAAATTTTTATGCTGTCTTTTTTAGCTATGTCATCTGACTGGCTAAGATGGCACCCTCGGGCGGGAAGACGACCGCGCATGCGCGCTGCAATTCCCAAAGGCTTTCTTTGAAAGCTGGGGAAAATTGCTCCGCGAGGGCTCCGTCGGCGCCGACGTCACCCATAAGTGAGGACTGATTCCTGCTGCTCCTGGAGAACACCTGTTACAGGTGAGTAACTACGCTATCCCGCCTTTCCTCTAAGGTGTATATATTAAGATCCTTAAGTCTGTCCTCATATGCTATATAATGAGGACCACTAACCATTTTAGTAGCCACCCTCTGCACCTACTCTATCCTGTTCACATCTTTTTGAAGGTGCGGTCTCCAGAATTGCACACTATACTCCAAATGAGGTCGCACCAAAGACTTATACAGAGGCACTATCACCTTTTTTTCTGCTAGCCATTCCTCTCCGTATGCACCCAAGCATCCTTCTAGCTTTTGCCATCGCCTTTTCTACCTGTTTAGCTACTTTAAGATCATCAGACACAACTACGCCTAGGTCCCTCTCTTCTTTAGTGGACAAAAGTACTTCACCCCCTATACTATATTGCTCCCTTGGATTGCTGCAGCCCAAATGCATGACCTTACATTTTTTAACATTAAATCCCAGCTGCCAAATTCTAGACCATTCTTCAAGCTTAGCTAGATCCCTCCTCATGTTAACTACACCTTCCTGGGTGTCTATTGCAGATTTTGGTATCATCCGCAAAGAGGCAAACCTTACCTGACAGCCCTTCCGCTATATCACTAACAAAGATGTTAAAAAGAATTGGAACAAGGACAGATCCCTGGGGCACACCACTGGTAACATCCTTCTCCTCAGAGTGAGCTCCATTTACCTGTACTCTTTGTCGCCTCCCACCCAGCCAATTTCTAACCCAAGCAGTAACTTTAGGGTCCATCCCTGGGGTGCTCGTTTGTTTATAAGTCGCCTGTGAGGAACAGTGTCAAAGGCTTTACTGAAATCTAAATACACCACATCTAGGGCTCTCCCTCGGTCCAACTCCCTGGTCACCCAGTCAAAGAAATCAATCAGATTTGTCTGACAAGACCTTCCTCTGGTGAATCCTTGCTGCCTCGGATCCTGTAATCTGCTGGACTCCAGTTGCCTAGATCTAGAAAAGTTTACGGAGTACAGCCTGGCTGAAAGCACCGTCCTGTTGGGACTCTCTGTCCAGGCAGTAATGGGTTGCGAAAGTCTAGCCCGAAGACCAGGTGGCGGCCCAGCAGATGTCTGCCAGCGGAAGTGAGCCACTGATGCCGCCTTAGCCCTGACCCAGTGGGGCCGTAACACGACCCTGCAACGGAAGGTCGTCCACCCTGTATGCACAGGCGATACAATCCACCACCCAGGTAGACAGCATATGTTTGGAGACGGCCATCCCCAGTTTACTGGGGTCATAGGATACGAAGAGCTGCGAGGCCCTTCTATGGCCTTGCTTACGCTGAATGCAGAAGGCCAGCGCCCTCTTACAGTCCAGGATATGCAGAACTGTCTCTGCCCGACTAGCATGCGGCCTGGGAAAGAAGGTAGGTAGTACTACCTCCTGATTGAGGTGGAACGAAGAGACCACCTTAGGGAGCAACTTGGGGTGAGTGCGGAGCACTACCCATTTCCTATAGAACCTTGTATAAGGCCTATCAGACACCAGGGCCTGGAGCTCACTCACTCACTGAGCCAACGTGAGTGCCACCAAGAACACTACCTTCCAAGAAAGGTAGCTTAGATGGCAAGTTGCCATCGGCTCAAATGGCGGCCGAGTAAGCTGCCCTAAGACCACATTCAAATCCCATTCGGTTGCCGAAGGGCGAACCGGAGGCTTCAGAAGAAGTAGGCCTCTTAGGAACCTGGACACCAAAGGATGTGCAGAAAGAGGCTTTTCCTCCACTGGGAAGTGGTGTGCCGCTAAGGCACTGAGGTGAACTCTGACAGAGTTGGACTTAAGGCCCAAATCTGAGAGATAGAGAAGATATTGCAAAATCACAGCAACCTGGCAAGAGAAAAGATCTTCTTTCTGCTTCTCGCACCACACCCTGAACCTATGCCACTTGAAAGCATAGGTCTGTCTAGTCGATTGCCTCCTTGAGGCCTGCAGAATTTCTTCCACATTTTTGGGAAGGAGAAATGGTGCGAGAACTACCCTTTCAGCAGCCATGCCATCAGGTTGAGTGATCTGAGTTTGGGGTGCAGAAGAGTGCCCCCCTCCTGAGACAGGAGGTTGGGATAGGATCCCAGAGGGATTGGGGCCTCCACCGCCACTTGAAGTAGTAGCGGAAACCAGGGTTGTCTCGGCCATCTGGGGGGCTACCAGAATGACCGAGGCCCTGTCTTGGAGAATTTTGAAAAGGGTTTTGGCCACCAGAGGTGTTGGAGGAAACGCATATAGGAGGCCCACAGCCCATGAGATGAGAAAGGCATCGGCAGCCACTCTGTTCGGATGTGGCTGTCTGGAGCAAAACCAGGACAACTGGTAGTTGTGTGGGCTCGCTAACAAGTCCAGTTTCGGCTGTCCCCAGATGTGAAAGAGCCATTGGGCCATATTCGTAACCAGCTGCCATTCGTGGGGCCGGAAAATCCTGCTGAGCCTGTCGGCTAAGTAGTTTTCCTGGCCTGGCAGATAAACTGCTTTCAGATGCATGTCGTGTTGGACTGCAAAGGAGCACAAGTCCAGAGTTTCCTGACACAGACTGCGGGACCCCGTGCCACCTTATTTGTTCACTTAGAACATCGTTACTTGGTTGTCCGTCTGTATTAAGACAGATTGATGAGCCAAAGTTTGCCAAAATGCTCGTAGAGCTAGGCGAATGGCATGATTATGGTCTCACACGGAAACCACACTCCTTGAGTGCACAGTCCCTGGCAATGGGCTCCCCAGCCCAGCAAGGATTTTATTTATTTATTACAGTTTCTTATATACCGCACTATTCGCCATCAGCGCGGTTTACATTAAAACAAAAGACCAGAACAACAGGCTGTTCGGTTTTACAGAGAACAAGGTGTACAAACTTGGATAACATGGGTGAACTATTTACATGAAATATCTACAAACAGGCGTTATGACAAAGCTCTAGAAGTATCATGTAGTTAATTTCTTTGGTGGGGTTAGCTAGGCGTCATTGCTGACTGGGTAGTACTTGAGGAACAGGTGATACTTGAGTGCCTTCCTGAACTGGGCTAAGTCAACGATAGCACGAATGTTCGCTGGTAGAGCATTCCAGCATCTTGGGGTGCAAAATTTGAAAGCCCTGTTTGCCGTTGTCAGGGTGCATTTTGTCAAGGCCTTCGGAATTATTAGAGAGTTTATTGCTGTTGGTCTTCTGGATCTGTTCGGTGAAACGGTGTGAATGAGCTCTGTAAGTGAGGAGGATGAAAGACCATTGACGGCCTTGAAGGTCAGTAGTAAGGTCTTGAAAACAAGCCTTCCATGTATGGGGAGCCAGTGAAGCTGATTCAGGATAGGCGTCACATGGTCGCTCCTAGAGGCCCCATGGAGGACCCTTGCTGCAGCATTCATGGCAAGTTGTAGCAGGTTCAAGGTAGATTGTGGGAGGCCTTGTAAAATGGCGTTAGCATAGTCGAAGTGAGGTAGGATTAGTGCTTGGTATAGGGTCCGGAAGTCATCTGGATCTAATAAGGAACGCAGGTGCCTGAGTGTTCGGATCTTGAAATATATTGCTCTAACTATGTTACCTATGTGTACCTTCATATCAAGACGTTGGTCCAACGTGACCCCAAGGTATCCTATTGTGGCTTTTGTTTGCAGATCTGCTTCCTTAACTCTTACATGGGGTGGTGGAGTGAAATTGTGGTCCCTCGTGATGAAGAGCACCTCAGTTTTCTTGTGTTGAATACGGAGGTTTTGAGATTGGAGCTATTCTGAAACTGCTTCAAAACATTCTATCAGGGGGGAAAGGTCCATTTGATCCGTAGAGAATGGCATGTAGAGCAGTATATCTTCTGCATATATCAAACAGTTCACATTGAAAGATCTGATGATAGAGAGGAACCTTGCGGTACACCTTGTCTTTGATGGAAAGGTTTTGATTCTACAGCTCCGGATTTTACATGTTGCAATCTTCCAGCCAGATATGATTTACACCATTCAAGTGCAGTGTCGCAGATGCCCTTCTCTTTTAGTCGCCCCAGGAGAAGATCATGACTTACTGAGTCGAATGCTGCAGCGATGTCTAAGAAAATAAGTACAAAACCTTGATGGATGTTGTCGATGCCTGTGATTATATTATTGAAGAGGGTGGTAAGGAGGGTTTCCACGCCATGAGACTCTCTGAACCCATGTTGGCACTGGTCTAGAGGGGCCGCGGAGTCTATGTGATCTTGGATTTGCCTTTGTACCTCTTTCTCAATTATTTTAGCTAGTAGAGGTATACTAGCTATGGGTCTGTATGAGTCGACCATCTGGGGGTCTAGTTTGGAGTTTTTTAAAAGGGGTCTAATGGATGTATGTTTGAGTGCTGTGGGGAAAGATCCAGTTGTGAATGATAGGTTCATAAGTCTTGTAATGAAAGGACTGAACTCACTGCGTAGCTCCTTTATCCAAAAGCCTGGGCAAGGATCAGTTTGAGCCGTGGTGGTATTGAGAGATGTAATTGTGTCCTCAATGTATTTTGCGGATGGTGTGGAGAACATAGATAGGGACATTAGGCAGGTTGGCTTTTGTGCGGTGGCTGCTGAGACCTTATCTGTCTGTAGTAGTTTAGACTGCAGGTAGTCGGCAAATTTTTGTGGGTGAATCTCATCATGCTGCTCAGGAGATGGTTCCTTCGATAGGGTTTTGACTAAATTGAACAGATCACGTGGTTTGTTCAGTGATCTTTTGAGGGTGTCAGTGTGAAATTGCTTCCTTTTGGCCCTGATTGTCTCTCAATGAATTGATAAGTGGAGTTTGTAAGCTGTCTGATCCTCTATGGAGAATGATCGGCGCTATCGTCTCTCAAGTCTTCGCAAGTGTGTAAGAGAAGACCGCAGCTCAGGGGAGTACCATGGAGCAGAGTTTCTTTTCCTTGGGGTGTTATTAAGGTGCGGTTGTTGTGCAATGGCACTAAGGTTGCTGTTCCAGGAGGAGATCAAATCTTCAAGGTTGAGAGTTGTGTCGTTGAGGAGTGGGTGGGTCTCAGACAGGATGAGCTCTCTGTTGAACGGTCGAAAACTTCTTGTTGACGCTCTTGAGGGTGCTGTTCAATCTTCTGTTGTCCTGTGGTTGCTTGTTGTTAATGGGTATCTGGAAGTTGATTAGCTTGTGGTCTGACCAAGGTACAGAGGTAACAGACATCACAAGGTTGCGGCTTGGTTCAAGGACAGACTGTGGAGCGAACACCATGTCGAGAGTATTTCCCTTTATATGCGTGGATTCTTTGATTATTTGCTTATATCCCAGATCTTCAATAGCATCTAGGAGGGCGGAAGCCTGATTTTGATGAAAAGATGGGAGATTGAAATCTCCCATTATCCAGTTTGGTGTATTGGGATTGTGGATGTTGGCAGCTAGGTCTAAAATAGTAGGGAGGTCGTCCGGGTAGGATGAGGGGGCTCTGTATAGCAGATTGATAGAGCACTGTTCGTTTGCAATGGATATTATATCCAAGTTATTTGTGCTAGTGGAGTCAGTTGTTTGGAATTGAAGGTCTGTCTTGGTGAGTATGAGCGCTCCTCCTCCCTTCTTATTTTCTCTATGTCGTGTGTGTATAGAGAAGTTGGGGGGTAGGAGTTGGTTTAGGAGGACATTGTCCTCATATGACAGCCAGGTTTCAGTGATCATGAGTATATCCAGATTATGGAGGGAAATTATGTCGGGAAATTATATCTGCGATGACTGGCCATTTCTTACGAATTGAACGTGCATTTGAGGGCACATTTTAGGCTTTGGGAATGAGGGGATTCCTCTTGTTTAGTTTTCCTAGATTGTTGGAGTGCGATGTGTAGCAAGTGAGAGTGGCGCGTATGAGCTTCACCTTTTGGATAATGATAGGGGGTCCCTGACCATCTTCTCCCTTGATTCTGAAGGATTGGGATTTGATTGGATGAGGGGGAAAGGGCGAGGGAGTTCCCAAGCCAAGCTGTGAGAAGGTAAAAACTGACAAAGGCAATGAAGTGGAAGGCCATTTTGGAATCTTCACAAGTGCGTGTTTGAAAGGAGACGTGTGGGTGGGTTACTTGTTTAAATAATGCTGTTAAAGCGGGCTGGTAGGAAGACACCGTAGATAATTAGCTGTATCATATGCAGTCAGGGATGCATCATAGGTATATACAGACATATGGCATGGATACAGATCAGAGACCATGTATAATTAACAGGCAATAATGTAAATTGCGAAGAAAAAAAGGTATGTACACGGGCAGTTCACTTAAGCTGTCAGTTGTCAATCATTAGTTATTACCACAATGATAAATTAGTGTTGTTATGATGTTTTAGCCCGGCGACGGGAATGAAATATATATAGTTAGCAGAGACCCGTTGGGGCAGGGTCTGACGTATAATAATGCTTATGAAGAAGTTCCAGGGTAAAGTACCTGTTTAGCTCTCTGGAGGATTGCGCTCTATTCTGGGACTGCCTTTCCTTAATTCAGCTTTCTGCACGGATGCATCTGTGGTTAGGATCCTCATGTGTTGAGGAGCTTGGAAGGCGACCCCGGCCTCCAAGTGATTTGGTTGAAGCCATCAGGCCAAGGCCTGTACCAGTCTTTTGGACACTTTGACTCTATCTCGGAGTCTGCCTGTGGCTTGTGTCCACTGGTCCCTGAGACACCACTGAGCTGTTCTCATGTGGAGGTGGGCATTCGGTGTCACATGTACTGTGGAGGCCATGTGGCCTAGGAGGTGCAGGAAATGTCTTGCTGATATCTGAGACCTGCGGCTCACTTGATGTGTCAGGGTCAGGAGTCTCTGTGCCCTGTCCACTGGCAGGTAGGCCCTCGCCTGAATGGTTTCTAGTTCGGCCCCAATGAACTCTAGTTGTTGAGTGGGGACTAGGGTAGACTTTGGATAATTGATCACAAATCCCAGGTTTTGGAGTACCTGAATGGTGCGATCTGTGGCTTGTTTTACCTCCCTGGCTGACGTGGCTCTGATGAGCCAATCGTCTAGGTAGGGGAAGATAAAAACTCCTTGAATTCTGAGGAAGGCAGCCACGACCACCAGGCACTTTGTGAACACCCTGGGGGAGGAGGCTAGGCCAAAGGTAAGCACTCTGTACTGGTAGTGTTTTCCCCCTACCACAAAGCGTAGATATTGTCTGTGGTCTGGATGAATTAGTATGTGTGTATACGCATCCTTTAGGTCTAAGGAGCATACCAAGTCTTCCTGGAGGAGGTAAGACAGCAATATTCCAAAGGAAAGCATTTTGAACTTCTCCCTCACCAGGAATTTGTTTAAGTTGCGCAAGTCGAGGATGGGCCTTAGGCCTCCTGTTCTTTTTCGTATTAGAAAGTACCTGGAATAGAAGCCTTTGCCCTGCAGGTGGTGGGGCACCGGTTATACCGCCTCGTCCTTCAGAAGGTGGTCCTGGTGAAGGGGAGACCTGAAGGGCTCTCCTGGAAGGTAAGGGGGTGGCACCTGGGTCAAGTGAAGTAGATAGCCCTGATGGACTATCTGAAGAACCCAAGTGTCTGTGGTGATGGCCGGCCACCTGTGGGCATACAGGGCAAGCCTTCCCCCTGTGCATTGCCTTTCTCCTAAGGTGAGAGGGGCTATGTTCTGAGAGTCAAAAGCCACTACCAGGCTGGGCCGGAGCCGCTGCCTGGGGTTTGGGGTCTTTCTGCTTATGCAGACCATGCCCCTGTCCCTTGGCCTGCTGCCCCTGTAGGGGAGCTTCGGTAAGCAGCACCCTTCCTCTGGAAAAAGGGCTTCTTACCCGAGCCCTTCTTTTTAGAAGGGGCAGAAGTCTTCTTCGAGAGCCGTGTCCTGGTCAGGTACTCGGACTCGATCTCAGCAGCCTTCTCGATCATGGGTTTGCCGAAGAGGTTTTCACCACAGCATGGGACATCGACCAACTTGTCCTGAACCCATTGTTCCAGGTCTGATGACTGTAGCCATGCATGGGTAACATATGGAAAGCAGTGTGTATTAATGCCCGTAGCATGAGAAATAAGATCCCTGAGGTTGAAGCTTTGGTGGGAGTGGCTGACTTGGATTTAGTGGCAGTTACAGAAACATGGTTCACAGAAAACAATGACTGGGATGTAACTATACCTGGCTATACTTTATTCAGGAAGGACAGGGTAGGAAGAAGAGGAGGAGGAGTGGCACTATATGTAAAAACTACTATTAAAGCTTTGGAATTACAGAGCTTAAAAGGGAGAGAGGAGGCATTGTGGGTTAAACTAGAAAGAGGGAAAGAGAAATCTATTTGCATTGGAGTGATATACAGACCTCCCTCACAAGAGGAAGAGGTGGACAGAGAGTTAATTGAAGACATACGCAGCATTGCTAGGAAAGGGGAAGTGCTACTGATAGG
The DNA here is from genome assembly GCA_033557465.1 of Ichthyophis bannanicus. Classification (NCBI taxonomy): domain Eukaryota; kingdom Metazoa; phylum Chordata; class Amphibia; order Gymnophiona; family Ichthyophiidae; genus Ichthyophis; species Ichthyophis bannanicus. Next base: position 40,408,317 of record CM066043.1, read on the forward strand.
AGATTTCAATATGCCAGATGTTGATTGGCACATTCCTGCTGCAGTATCATCTAGAAGTAAGGAGATCCTGGATTCTCTACAGGGAGAACTATTCAGGCAATTGGTAACAGACCCCACACGTGAAGGGGCCATACTGGACTTGGTGCTTACCAATGGTGAAAGTGTTTCTGATGTTGTAGTGGGAGATCATTTTGCATCCAGTGATCACCAGATGGTGTGGTTCAGTATTAGGACTAGGGCTGTTAGAATCCATTCCAAGGTGAGGATCTTAGACTTTAGGAAGACTAACTTTGCAAAGATGGGCCAATACCTCAGGGAGTCATTAGTGGGATGGGAACAGCTGGGGGATGTAGAAAAACAGTGGGCAAAACTGAAAGGGGGTATTTTAAGGGCAACCAACCTTTTTGTTAAAATGGTAAATAAAGGCAAAAGGAACAGGAGACCGCTATGGTTTTCGAAGGAAGTAGCTGAAAAAGTGAAGAAAAAGAGGGAGGCCTTCATGAAATACAAGAGATCACAGAGAGCAGAAGACAGGCATCTGTATTTGGAAAAACTTAGAGAAGCTAGCAAAGTAGTCAAGAAGGCAAAGATTCAAAAGGAGGAGGAAATAGCCAATGCAATAAAATGGGGGGATAAGACATTTTTCAGATATATTAGTGAGAAGAGGAAGAGCAAAAGTGGTATTGTCAGACTCAAGGGTGCAGGGGGGGAATATGTAGAAGCTGATAAGGATAAAGCGGAATTGCTTAACAAATATTTTTGTTCTGTGTTCACAGATGAAGAACCAGGAGCAGGACCTCAGAAAACACCCACAAATAAGAACAGAAGCGAGGGACATCTAGAACTATTTTCAGAAGACTGTGTTCGTGAGAAACTAGCTCAACTTAAAGTAGACAAAGCGATGGGACCGGATGGGATACACCCTAGAATACTGAGGGAACTTGGGGACGTTCTAGCAGCTCCACTGACTGATCTTTTCAATGCCTCGTTGGAGTCAGGAGTGGTGCCAAAGGACTGGAGAGAGGCTCATGTGGTGCCTTTACACAAAAGCGGAAGTAAGGATGTGGTTGAAAACTACAGGCCGGTTAGTTTAACTTCAGTGGTGAGTAAATTATTGGAAACGCTGCTGAAAGAGAAAATAGTGAGGTTTCTGGAGTCCAGCGGATTACAGGATCCGAGGCAGCATGGATTCACCAGAGGCAGGTCTTGTCAGACAAATCTGATTGATTTTTTTGACTGGGTGACCAGGGAGTTGGACCGAGGGAGAGCTCTAGATGTGGTGTATTTAGATTTCCGTAAAGCCTTTGACACTGTTCCTCACAGGCGACTTATAAACAAACTGAGAACCCTAGGGATGGACCCTAAAGTTACTGCTTGGGTTAGAAATTGGTTGGGTGGGAGGCGACAAAGAGTACAAGTAAATGGAGCTCACTCTGAGGAGAAGGATGTTACCAGTGGTGTGCCCCAGGGATCTGTCCTTGGTCCGATTCTTTTTAACATCTTTGTTAGTGATATAGCGGAAGGGCTGTCGGGTAAGGTTTGCCTCTTTGCGGATGATACCAAAATCTGCAATAGAGTAGACACCCAGGAAGGGGTAGATAACATGAGGAGGGATCTAGCTAAGCTTGAAGAATGGTCTAGAATTTGGCAGCTGGGATTTAATGTTAAAAAATGTAAGGTCATGCATTTGGGCTGCAGCAATCCAAGGGAGCAATACAGTATAGGAGGTGAAGTACTTTTGTCCACTAAAGAAGAGCGGGACCTAGGCGTGGTTGTGTCTGATGATCTTAAAGTAGCTAAACAGGTGGAAAAGGCGACAGCAAAAGCTAGAAGGATGCTTGGGTGCATACGGAGAGGAATGGCTAGCAGAAAAAAGGAGGTGATAATGCCTCTGTATAAGTCTTTGGTGCGACCTCATTTGGAGTATGGTGTGCAATTCTGGAGACCGCACCTTCAAAAGGATGTGAACAGGATGGAGTCGGTGCAGAGGGTTGCTACCAAAATGATTAATGGGCTTCATTATAAAGCATATGAGGACAGACTTAAGGATCTTAATATGTACACCTTAGAGGAAAGGCGGGATAGAGGTGATATGATTGAGATGTTTAAATACCTCCGTGGCATAAATGTTCAGGGAGAGAGCCTCTTTCAATTGAAAGCAAGTTCTGCCACGAGGGGACATGGGATGAGGGTGAAGGGAGATAGATTCAGGAGTGATATGCGGAAATATTTCTTTACGGAAAGAGTAGTGGATCCGTGGAATAGTCTCCCAGTGGAGGTGGTAGAGATGAGGACAGTAACTGAATTCAAGAAAGCATGGGACCAACACAGAGGATCTCTAAAGGCAAAAAGTGGACTGTTGTAGTTGTTATGGAAGGACAGACTAGATAGGCCATGTGGTCTTTTTCTGTCGTCATATTTCTATGTTTCTATGGCGGCATGCACCGATGCCAGCTGCAGCTACTCGGGCCGATGCCTCGAACCAGTCATAGGCTGCTCGAGTCATGAACTTTGAGCAGTCACGGACTCCGGTGGACAGAGTCTTGAAGTGCTGCAAAGGTCCCTCAGAGAGTCCAGCAGAGAATCCGTTGATTTCCTTCGCCAGGTCTCGCAAGTACATGCCCATGTACAGCTTGTAAGCCTGGATCCGACATGCCGGCATAGAACCCTGGTAGCACTTCCTGCCGAGGGCGTCCAAGTTGCGGGGCTCCCTGCCAGGAGGCACCAAGGAGTGCGTCTTTTGGCTCTTGAGCCAGCGCATGGCCGATTCCACAACCATGGAGTTCTGCGGCAGTTGAGCTTTTTGGAACCCAGGGCTCTTGCGGACTCGATACATTGAATCAAGCCGCCTGCTGATCGCCAACGCCAGCATCTCCCACATCCAGAGCATCAGTCGTTCCAGGATTGGAGGTACTGGTACAGTAAGGGCTTCCTGAGGGGAAAAGTCATACTGGAGGATCTCGAGCTCCTCGGACTCCGTAGGGAATGCCAAAGCCTTTGCGATGTCCCTAACAAAGTCCAAGAACTGAGTGTCCTCTGGGGGGGACCTTCTCCGAGGTTCGGAACCCGGGGAATCGGATGGAACGTACTTGGTCTTGTAGGTGTCCGAGGACTCTTCGTCCTCCATTACCCAATCCGACTCCGAAGAGGAGTCGAGTGGCTCTGGCCTTGAGGGCTTTGGCCTCGACCGTCCCCTCGGTGGCACCGGCGTCAACGACCTCGGTCCCGAATGGGAGGTTGAGGGGGACCTCGGCCGACGATCGACTCGAGTCCATATGGTCTCTAGGAACGGCTTGGCCTCCGGGGTCGACTTGGACATTGGGTGCCCAGTGGTCGGGGTGAAAGGACCGGTGAGACCAGCTATCAGTGCCCGATGCTGGTCCATGAAGGCAGACATGCTACACTCCAAGGCCACCATTCTGAGACTGAGCTCAGAAGGCTCTGCAGCCCCCGGGTCGGGTCCCGACACCGGTTCTCCCAGAGGAGAGTCCACAACGAGGACAGTGGTTACCTGCCTCGGCTGATCTGGGTCCTTTCGAGGAAGTTTCGCTGGGTGATCCAACTCCGAAGATCCAGGCCGATGGTCGGGGCACTCAAAATTCTATGTCAGAAGGTCTCTGAATTGTGCCAAATTATCCATGCTTTGTTTGTCAGAATAGTAAAGCATATTGCTTTGAGTGATACTTAATTTAAAATACAATTCAGAAATAAAATCACCAAACCACATTTTGAATTATTGTGTGTAAACTTCCACCATGCATAACAAAATTTAATCAGGTCAACTTATGAAACATAAGCACATCAGCTAGAACTTCAGCAGTAGCCCTTGGTGTGGGAGGGATAGCATGGTTCAGTGTGTCAGGTCTCTGTGACTGTACAATATAGGTTGGCAGACATCCCATACGTTGCTGAAAACCTCTTTGGCAGCAAAGTTAAACTGTCAACCTAATAAAAACATCCACCCTCATCTGCCACAGCAGAGCAGTCCACCTTCACTAAGAAACTGCTTATATGAGGAAGTTATATTCCGAAATGCCAATAGCAGCAACAGCTGGCAAGGCCTCGTCAGAGAGAGAGGGGGTACTCGAGCTGCAGCCAGCAGAACAGGCTAAGCATGCCTCTGCTTTTTGAAGATGGCCTGCATAACTAGCCTTTCAAGTTCCACCAGTTCTGTCAGCTCTTTCAGTGGGATAAAGGACAAATGGATTTTGAAAGTAGTGAGTCAAAGCAGCATATTTACTAAAGCGTGGTAATTTTTTTTACACTTTCCGCATGGCGCATGTTACATTGTCATGCGGTAGGTGCAAAACCTGTGTGGTGAGTGCAGGGGGAGTGGTCAGCATTTGTCCTGTAGATACTGCATGAGACGTACAGTTACTGATCCGGCCTGCGTTCCCTGCATCACAGGCAGCTCAGGAGTGCGTGTGCTATAAGCCAATGCAGTAAATGCAAGACCGGAGTGAGTGAGAAGGGAAAGGACATGAGGCAGTGGCGGCTTGATCCTTCCCATTTGTTGCAGGACGGCAGCGGTGGTGCGACCCCCACCCCCCTGCCGGCAGCCTCCCCATGTGCATCAAAAGTCTAGTACTGTGGATCGGAAGATCCGTGAAACTCACAAAGGGCAAATGCTGGCCATAAAGGACTGCCCCCCAAAACACCTTAAGTACTCTCCCCTTTCCAAGATAGCATCCATATCATGTGGATGGCTGTCATCCCCCTCCCCAATCTGGATACACAACACGAGAAGGCTGAGCTCCCATCCCTCTGAACATGCCCTCCACTCCTGCTTTGTCTCCTTCAGAATGATGCTGGTCTTGCAACGCTGACCCCTAGTGGGCACCTTAAACTGTTTCACAAACTGTAGCAGATGAAATGACGATTGAGCTTCATATTACAAAGATGGTCCAAAGTCAGTTTGGGATCCATGCACACCACCAAATTCTGAACCATAGAAAAAAAACTCTACTAGATATCCTGCTATAGAAACTACCGCATCAGAATAACCCCAATCCAACTACATATTCCCAGCTTTCCCCATATTCACCTTCATTCTACTTTCTTTCAACCACTGAACAGCCCTAGATAGTTTAGTATTGAAACTTACTACCTCTTCCTGACAACTTGCTCCTCCGAATACAAAGATCTGGATATCGAATGCAAAATAGAAAAACCTCCATCCCAGGGACTCTAACAGAGCCCCCAAGAGCTACAAAAACAAACTAAATAACACTGATTTCCAGGGAACCCCACATGACAAACTACCCACCTGGGATGGCTCTTTTTTCCAAAACACCTACTGCCTCCACCCCTGCAAAAAACACTGAAACCACTCAAGAACCTCAAAGGCTCAGTTCTTGTAACCGATGCACCAGTGGTCCATGATGAACTGTATCAAATGCTGACGATAAATCCAAGAAAAGGATTCTGCTGATTTTGGCCCTGGAAGACCTGAACAAATTTTTTGGTTTTCTGTGAATTTATTTTACATTTTTTTTCATTCTTCCTCTCCTGGATAGGGAAGACTGGCTATGCTCTCTGGATTTCAAGGATGCTTACACGTGCATCTTAATTTTTTTATCACCTTCTGTCATCTGTCAGCCAATTTCTTATCCAGTTTACCACCTTGGGCAAAAATGCAATGTGTGCCTTCAAGTCAGTCTGACTCCTGGTGACCCAGAAGCTCCTGGGTTTTCTTGGCAGTGTCACTGGAAGTAGATTGCCTGGCCTTTCTTCCGAGGCAGTGGAGGGTTAAGTGACTTGCCCAAGGCCACAAGGAGTGTTAGTGGGAATCGAACCCTGGTTGCTTGGGACCCAACCCCAAACTACTGAGTTTGTTGGTGGGCCTCCTGTGAGGAACGGTGTCGGGGGCTTTGCTGAGATCCGGGTAGATGACATCCATCGCATGCCCCTGATCTGGTTCTCTTGTCGCCCAGTCAGGGAACTCAATCAGATTTGTTTGGCAAGATCGTCCTTCGGTAAAACCATGTTGCCTCGGATCTTGCAGCCTGTTGGTTTTGAGAAAGTCCTCTATCCGCTCTTTCAGGAGCACCTCCATTACTTTTCCCGCCACTGAGGTAAGGCTCACGGGCCTGTAGTTTGTCACTTCTTCCTGTCACCACTTTTGTGAAAAGGTACCACATCAGCCATTCTCCAGTCCTGAGGAACTTCTCCTGTTTCCAAGGATCTGTTGAAAACATCCTTTAATGGCCATGCAAGAACCTCTCTGAACTCTTTCAGTATCCTGGGATGTATCCCATCCGGTCCCATGGCCTTGTCCACTTTCAGCTTCGCAAGTTGTTCTAACACATCATCTTCTGTGAATGGTGTGGTATCTACTTCATTCCCATTTTTATATTTGGGAGTCACAGGTGGTCCTTCTCCAGGATTTTCTTTAGTAAAAACAGAGCAGAAGTATTTGTTTAGCAATTTTGCTTTTTCAATGTCACTTTCCACGAGTCCATTCCCAGCACTTCTGAGTCCTGCAATTCCACCTCTGATTTTCCTTTCCCTTTATATACCTGAAAAAAGTTTTGTCGCCACACTTCACATCTTTAGCCATCTTTTCCTCTGCCTTTGATTTTGCTTTCCTTATTTCTCTTTTTGTATCTGAGTTTGATCTTGTATTCATTTCTGTGTTCCTCTGTTTGCAAGCTTTTGAATTTTGCGAAAGCTGTGCTTTTTGCCTTTATTTGAGCAGCCACTTCTTTGAAAAACCAAATAGGTTTCCTTCTCCTCTTGTTTTTATTTACTTTTCTTACATATTTGTTGCCCCTTTAATTGCCACCATTAGTTTAGCCCATTGCAATTCCACATCCCTTATCCCCTTATCCCTACGAGGGGACATGGGATGAGGGTGAAGGGAGATAGATTCAGGAGTGATATGCGGAAATATTTCTTTACGGAAAGAGTAGTGGATCCATGGAATAGTCTCCCAGTGGAGGTGGTAGAGATGAGGACAGTAACTGAATTCAAAAAAGCATGGGACAAACACAGAGGATCTCTAAAGGAAAAAAGGGGACTGTTGTAGTTGTTGATATGAAAGGACAAACTAGATAGGCCATGTGGTCTTTTTCTGTCATCATGCTTCTATCTAGTTTGTCCTTCCATATCAACAACTAGGCCATGTGGTCTTTTTCTGTCATATTTCTCTGTTTCTAATTCACTCTCTACACTCAGGATATTTACTGATAGTCTTTGAGGGCTGCAAACAGGTTAGGTTCCAGGGTATCACCAATGAATATGCATGAAAGAGACTCTACAGGTATGAAAGTGAAGACCCACTGCTTTAATTGTGAAAAAAGGGTGCCAGTACTCAAATAGTCGGCAAATTTTAGAGGGCATGTGATTTCCATGGTTCTGCCTCTATGTAGCCACACCCACTGTGATCAGTCACAGAGCATGTCAGAAGAATACATCACCTCAGTCACATCTACAGAAAACATGGATAGAGCTTCACCTTTTTAAAAAAAGTGATCACAAAATTAGAAATAAAAACGTGTGGCAAAAATTGAACTGGAAACTCCAAGAAGCTGGACTCTAGTGCAACACTGAAGAAATTGTTCTTTTCCAACCTTTTCTAATCTACATGATAGGGCACAACCACAACCTTGCCTTAAGGCTACTACTGCTGTCATTATGGAGATGTGATTCAATGCGTACCTCACAGGGATACAAATACACCTTGTACAGGGGCTCTAATACCTTCTTCCTTTTGCTGGTTATTCTTCTCTATATGCAGCTTAGCAACCTTCTGGCTTTGGCCACCATATTGTTGCATTGTTTCTCCACCTTGAGATCCCTCCCCCCCCCCGGTCGTATACAGCTCTTTTGGATTTCTGCATTCTTTGCATTAAATCATGACTGCCAAGCACTAGACCAGTCTTTTAAATTTTTGTAGATCTTTTCTCATGTTGCCTACCCCCTCCAAGATGGCCACTGTTACAAATTTTTGTGTCATCCACAAAAAGGCAAACCTTTCCTTTAAACCTTTCAGTAATATCACTCACAAAGACGGTGAACAATACTGGTTCCAAAACTGATCCCTGAGGTTACTCCACTACCCACTTTCTTTTCTTCACCCTTGCAACAAATACATTCATCTTTGGGATGTGAGCTTCTGTGTTCCAGCCTTTAACTTTATCTGGCAGATTCAAGCTTCAACCTCTTTCCCATATCCATGAAATCACCCTTGATATGATTGGAGGAATACTTAACAGTATGATTTGTGCCAACAAGGATGAGCAGCATCAAATCATAGTCAATAGGCAGAGCCTGTGCAAAGATATGAGACAGCCAAGGCAAACCTTCAGTCTTGTGTCTACTTGCAATTGAGTTTTAGACCCCCCTAGTCCCCCCCTCCAGATTTTGATAAGTAAACTCAGCCATACTCATCTCAACATCATCCCTCAGAACAATCCTATAAAAATGCATATGTGGACATCATACATTTAAATATTAAACTTTGTTTTGCAAAGATACATATTTTGACACTTGAAGAAGCATTTCATTAATGTAGCTCTTGCTATTTTGGATGCTTGGCAGCCTTGCCACCTCATCTCTCAGTTCCTTCACTTGTGTCATGAGGTATTCAACATCTCCAGGAACAAGCAGGAATGAGTCTTCACATATGGGTACGTCGGTACCGACGGAGCCTGCGCGGGAACGCTCCCCAGCATCCAATCAGAAAGCTTTTGGGAGCATCCCACAGCGCCTGCGCGCTGCCTTCCCGCCTTTCCAACTGTCTCTCCTCAGTTGTTCTTTTTCCATGGAGCCAGCAGGTCGTGTTCCTGTCACCGCAGAAGAATTTCCTTATTTTTTCTTTATTTCTTGTCTGTCGCGTCTGCCTTCTTCGACACTGTACCGGTATCGCCGGTCGTTCTTTTCTTCTTTAAAAAACAAAACAAAACACCTTTTTTCCATTTATTTTTCTTCAGGTGCACTTGAGTTTTGGGCCTTAGGCCCAGAACCTTTTTCCTTTAACTATGGAAAAGCCTGCCTCAGGATTTAAAAAGTGCACAAAATGTGGCGGTACTATCTCCGTCACCGACACCCATGACTGGTGTCTAAAATGTTTAGGTCCTGACCATTCCATAACAGATTGTGTGTCCTGTTCCATGATGTCTAAGAGAGGTCAACAGAACCGAGCTGCCAAGCTCAGTACCCTGTTTCCCCTCTGATGCGGCTTCGGTGGCATCGACGTCTTCCAGGGCTGCTTCTTCCTCACATGGATCTCAGGTAACTAAACATAAATCCAGCCGGTCCTCGAAGGGTAGATCTCCTTCTAAGCATCGAGATGCCTCTGGCCTTGCCCTCGAGGATTCTGCACCGGCAAAATTACCCCGGCGGGAGGCTTCGGCCTCTAAAGCATCATCATCGGGGTTCCAGGATGATCTCGATGGCGTGGTCTTGACAGATCTCTTTGTGCCATGCTATGGGGTACCGGTGGCTTCCGCCGGTACCGACTTCCAGGCATTGGCAGCGTCGATGGATCAGAGGATTCTGTCCATAGAACGCAGTCTGGCGGCTTTCCTTGTGGCATCGACGCCCGTGGTACCGCAACAGACTACTCCGCTGGTACCGGCACCAGCATCGCCATCGGTACCGATCCCGGTACCGGTGGCATCGGCGTCCGCTATGCCAGTACTCTGTCCTCTGAAGCCCTCCGGTACCGATGTACCGGTTATTCCCGATACCGATCCCGGTCGGTACGGGTATCGGGCGTTGCAAGAGCATCCGGACAGACGATACTTCGATTCCTCTGAGGACTCTGAGGATTCTGAAGAGTCTTTCGATGCAGTGATGCGTCTTCCACAGGAGGAGTCCTCTCCTAAGCGAAGGATGTCTCCTCCAGAGGACTTGCCTTTTCAAGACTTTATCAGAGAGGTGGCTCGGGGCCTCTCTATCACAGTGGCCCCGGAGTCAGAGCCCAGAGCCAAGGAGTTAGATATTTTGCAGTATCCTAAAACTCCTAAAGAGGCAGCTACCTTACCTATTCATGAGATTCTTTATGATCTCATGCTAAGGATGTGGGAAGCACCTCTAACCACCTCTCCTCATTCTCGCAGGTTGCACACCATGTATCATGTCCCTCCTTGTCCTGGTTTCCATAAAACTCAACTTCCTCACCACTCTATTGTGGTTGAGTCTGCAATGAGAAAGATTAGGAGTGCCAAAAGACATGCCTCTAATCCACCAGGACGTGAATGTAGAACCCTGGATGCTTTTGGAAGAAGAATCTTCCAAGCTTCCATGCTTGCTGCGAGAACTAATTCTTATAGTCTCTATATGGGAATGTTCTTAAAAGAAGTCACTGACCATTTGCAGACTTTAAGTCCTTTTATATCTGATGATAAAAGGCAAGAATTTCTCACTGGGCTCAAACATGCCCAGGATATCTCCAAATTCTCCAACCGTGCAGCTTTCGACTCCTTTGAATGCGTAAGCAGAGCCTCAGCTATAGCTATAGGTGCACATAGGATTGCTTGGCTTCAAGCATCTGATTTGGAGACCTGGGTCCAAGATGAATTGGGAAATATCCCTTGTACAGGTGAGAATCTGTTTGGTAAGGATTGGCAAGCAAAAGCCAATCAGATGGATGCTGAAAATTCTGTTTTGGATAGACTATCCAAATCCACAGCTGCTCCTGCTAAGAAAAGGTTGTTCAAGAAAACACCTTTTTCTAAAAAGGGAAGATTCTATCCTGCTTATAGTCAGAGGGCATCTTCTGCGGCTCAGTTCCCTTCCAAACGTCAGCAATCCTCCAAACAGAGCAGAGCAAAGCAAAGGCTGCGAGGCCTGCTACAGCCCAGCAATCTCAGCCCCCTCAGGGCCTTTGACTTTCTGCTAAAGAACTTAGCCTTCCTGGCTCTAGAAGGACCACAGCCCTCCACCATTCCAGGAAGGTTATGTCACTTTGCTCCCAGGTGGGGGCAAATCACAGCAGAGCATTGGACGCTCTCCATCATAAGAGAGGGGTACAAACTTCATTTTTCCAGCTTGCCCCCTCTCACGAGTGCACCAGTTCAATTCTCCAACCTCCCTCCTCAGAGCAGGAGGTTGCCACTCTTCTAGCCCGGGGGCAATAGAGGAAGTGTCTTCTCAACAACAGGGCACAGGGTTCTACTCCCCCTATTTTCTTATTCCAAAGAAAACAGGGGGCTTCAGACCCATCTTAGATCTCAGAGAGTTGAACAGATTCCTAGTCAAAGAAAAATTCAAGATGGTTTCTCTAGGAACTCTCCTGCCATACCTTCAGAGTCAGGATTGGCTTTGTTCTCTAGATCTCAAGGATGCATACACTCAACTCACAGAAGGTTCCTTCGGTTCCTTTTCCAGGAGAAGCACTATCAATACAAAGTGCTCCCTTTTGGCCTGGCCTCTGCACCAAGGGTGTTCACGAAATGCATGGCAGTGGTTGCTGCTTTTCTGTGCACCCTGGGAATATTTGTCTTCCCTTACCTGGACGACTGGCTCATTCGAGCTCCCACTCAATCAGAGGCCAAGACTTCTCTAACCTGTACAATGCGTATCCTTCAATATTTAGGGCTGGTAATAAACATCCCAAAATCCAATTTGATCCCTACTCAGTCCCTGGAGTTTATAGGGGCGTTGCTGGATACCACAAGGGCAAGGGCCTATCTTCCCCAGGCCCGTTGCCTTTGCTTGATGCAGTTAGCTTCTCAAGCAGAGTTAAAACCCCTACTAACTGCTCGAGAAATGTTACAGTTGCTAGGCCACATGGCATCCACCGTTCATGTGGTACCATATGCTCGCCTTCACATGAGAGCAGCTCAGTGGACTTTATCCACCCAATGGACCCAGGCATTAGGATGCCTATCAGACAAAATAGCAAACACAAGTTGCCTCATTTTGTCTCTCCAATGGTGGAAGTCCCCTCAAAACCTGTTGCTGGGGTCCCCCTTTCAACAGCCTCTACCCCAAGCAACTCTAACAACAGATGCTTCTCCAATGGGCTGGGGAGCTCATCTTCAGGACCTCTCCACCCAGGGCATCTGGCCCCCACAGGAGACTTGTCTACATATCAATCTCTTGGAACGCAGGGCAATCTCCTTGCTCTGTGAGTTTTCCACACCCTGCTCAGCCACAAGACAGTCCTTATCCACACGGACAATCAGGTAGCCATGTTCTATATAAACAAGCAGGGAGGAACTGGCTCTCTGTCGCTTTGCAACGAAGCTCTGCGACTGTGGGCCCTCGTCAGAAAGCATCACATTCACCTTCTGGCAGTTTATCTTCCAGGTGTTCAAAACTCTTGGGCAGACAGACTCAGTCGAGTTCTGCTTCCACACGAGTGGTCCCTACATATGGACCAGGTGTCCAAAATCTTTCAAATTTGGGGAACCCCGGACATAGACCTCTTTGCAAGTCCGTGGAATGCCAAACTTCCCCGGTTCTGTTCCAGAACTCCGGCTCAGGCAAGGGATGCTTTCCTCCTTCATTGGGGTCAAGACTTCCTGTATGCCTTTCCACCCATTCCCCTAATTCCTAAAACCCTATTCAAGCTTCAGAGAGACAGAGGCCACATAATTCTCATAGCTCCACATTGGCCACGGCAAGCGTGGTACCCTCTGCTTCTACATCTCTCTCAAGCTCCCTCCCTAGAGTTAGGGTCTGCTCCAGACCTCCTCTCTCAGGAGGATGGAAAGTTGTGGCATCCCAATCCTCAGTCTCTGCATCTCAGGGCTTGGTTGCTGAAGGCCTAGATCTCCAGGATCTTCATCTTTCTCAACAAGTGAAAGATGTTCTTTATGCTTCCAGAAAACCTTCCACTAGACGTTCTTACGCTTTCAAATGGAAGAGGTTTACCATCTGGTGTTCTGAGAAGGGTCTTAACCCCCGTGCCATACCTCTGGAATTGTTGCTGGAGTATCTCCTTCATCTGTCTAATGCAGGCCTCAAGACAAATTCAGTAAGAGTCCATCTGAGTGCTATTGCAGCTTCCCTCAAGCCTCTAAATGGACAACCTGTTTCCTCTCATCCTCTTGTAGCAAGGTTCATGAGAAGCCTCCTTTTAACAAAGCCTCCCATTAGACCACCCCCGGTGGCATGGGACTTAAATTTAGTTCTTGGTCAGCTTATGAAGCCGCCTTTTGAACCTTTAGCTACCACCTCCTTGAAATACCTTTCTTGGAAGGTTATCTTTCTCATTGCAATCACATCAGCACGCCGCATCAGGGAGGAGTGGCCTAGTGATTGGGGCAAGGTACTACAGGCTGGAAGGTCGGTGGTTCAAATCCCACTGGAGGACAGCAACCTTGGGCCGGAAGGACTGGGGTTTCTAGTCCCACAGGTGCTCCTTGTGGTCTTGGGTAAGCCACTTAACCCTCCATAGCCCATGTCCCCTGTAAGTATTAGTGTATGTGTCTCATATCCCCTCGTGTGAAATGTATCCCCCATCCGCTTTGACCCGGTGAAAAGCGGGATATAAATGCAGCTAAATAAATAAATAAATAAATCAGTGAATTGCAAGCACTAGTAGTTAATCCACCTTATACAAGGTTCCATCATGACAAGGTGGTCCTTAGGACTAATCCACACTTTATGCCTAAGGTGGTCTCACCTTTTCACCTCAACCAAGAGGTCTACCTACCTGTCTTTTTTCCAGGACCTCATGCATCAAGTGCAGAGAGGAATCTTCATACCCTAGACTGTAAAAGAGCTCTGGCTTTTTACTTACAGAGGACACAGCAACATAGAAAGTCTTCCCAACTCTTTGTTGCCTTTGATCCTTCTCATTTGGGACAACCAGTCTCCAAGAGAACACTTTCTAACTGGATTGCCCAATGTATTTCTTTCGCCTATCAGGGGTCGCCAGGAATCAGGACTGACTCGAAGGCACACATTGTATTGCATTGCATCAGAGCAAGATCATTTCTCTGGAGGGCCATGTCACAGCTCACAATGTGAGAGCCATGGCAGCCTCTATGGCTCATCTGAACTCTGTGTCTTTCGACGACATCTGTCGAGCAGCCACTTGGGCCTCGGTTCATACCTTCACAGCCCATTACTGCTTGGACAAGGACTCCCGCCGGGATGCCTTGTTTGGTCAGGCTGTTCTCAAACACCTGTTCCATACTTAATCAACTCCTACCCACCATCCCTCATGGGATGCCAGAGATCCAGGTGGGGAAGTGCAGCCCTGTCCCAGGGACACACAACTTATGGGCTCTCTCCCTTGCATCTAAAGCTGAGTCCCCATATGTGAAGACTCATTCCTGCTTGTTCCTGGAGATAGCACAGTTATTTACCTGTAACAGGTGATCTCTGGTAACAGCAGGAATAAGTCTTCACCACCCACCCACCTCCCCTAGGAGTTCTCTCTCTCTCTCCCTCTTTGTCTCAGCTATAAAACTCAACTGAGGAGAGACAGTTGGAAAGGCGGGAAGGCAGCACGCAGGCGCTGTGGGATGCTCCCAAAAGCTTTCTGATTGGACGCTGGGGAGCATTCCCGCGCAGGCTCTATCGGTACTGACGTACCCATATGTGAAGACTTATTCCTGCTGTTCCCAGAGATCACCTGTTACAGGTAAGTAACTGCTTTGCAGGCATGGAATCAGTCCCTCACCTGGAATTAAGGTTGTCCTTCTGGATATAAGCAGAAGCTGTAACAGAGCCAACAGCTTTAGTGGCATGATGTTTCCTAGCCATACTGCAGCTGTAGGAGATTTGTGAAATCTGATATATGCTTGTACCATGTATAGTCTAATGTGGTTAAAAGACAGAAAGCAGAGGGTAGGGCTAAATGGCCAATTTTCCCAATGGAGAAAGGTAAATAGTGGTGTACCCCAGGGAGCTGTCCTGGGTCCACTGCTTTTTGACATATTCATAAATGACCTGGAAAAGAGAATAACAAGTGAGGTTATCAAATTTGCAGATGACACAAAGCTATTTAAAGTTGTTAAAACCCAAGAGGATTGTAGAAAATTGCAAGAGAATCTTGATAAATTGGAAGACTGGGCATCAAAATGGCAGATGAAATTTAATGTGGACAAGTGCAAAGTTTTATGCATCTATGGAAGAACAACCCAAACTATGGTTACACGATGCAAGGTTCCACATTAGGAACCACCACCCAGGAAAAAGATTTAGGCGTCATTGTGGATAACATGTTAAAACCCTCGGCCCAGTGTGCAGCAGCAGCAGCCAAGAGAGCAAATAGAATGCTAGGTATCATAAGGAAAGGAATGGAAAATAAAACGAAGGATATTATAATGCCTCTGTATTGTTCCATGGTGAGACCGCACCTTGAATATTGTGTGCAATTCTGGTCGCCGTATCTTAAAAAGGATATAGCGTTATTAGAAAAGGTGAAGAGAAGAGCCACCACAATGGTAAAGAGGATGGAAGGATAACCCTATGAAGAAAGGCTAAAAAGGTTAGGGCTCTTTAACCTGGAAAAGAGACGGCTGAGGGGAGATATGATAGAGGTCTATAAATTAATGAACAGAGTGGAACGGGTAAATGTAGATCAATTGTTTACGTTATCAGAATATAGAAAGACTAGGGGACATGCAATGAAGCTACAGGGTAAATTAACTATTTAAGACTAATAAAAGAAAATATTTTTTCACTCAACGTGTAATCAAACTCTGGAATTTATTACCGGAGGATGTAGTAAAGGCTGCTAGTGTAGCCAGGTTTAAAAAAGGTTTGGATAAGTTCCTAGAGGAAAGGTCCATAAACCATTATTAAGAAGGGACCCAGGATATCAATGCTTGACCCAATACAAGCATTGTGGAACCTGTGTCTTTTAGGGAAACTGCTAGGTACGTATGACCTAGATTGGCCACTGTTGGAAACAGGATACTGGGTTTGATGGACCTTGGTCTGAACCAGTATGGCATATCTTATGTTCTTAATGTGCTCACTTTGTCAAATTACCTAATTCCTTGAACTATAACAAATTACATCCAGATTTTCCCTCCCAAACACATTTTTCTTACATCAACACACTAATTGGCTTGTGATTTTATATAGCCTGATCTCACATGGGGGGTGTGGGAGTTGGGGTAAGAGGAAAGAAATTTAATACTTCAGTACTGCACTGACATCAAAGAGTACCTTCTTTCCTCTTTGAACCCGAAGGCTAGAGGAAAGAAAACAGTACAAAAAGAAAAGCCTTGCCTAAAACAGAAAAATACACTTCTGCAAACAGGTACAAAATGTTATAGAATAAAAATAGAGATCTATTTTTAAGAACTCTGAGGCAGTGAATTTGTAGTAAAAGCCACAGAGGTACCTTGCTTAAAACAAAGTCCCTCCAGGAATGACAGAACTTGCAAGGTAATGTAGACAACCTGACTCTTTGTCAAGTTAATTAAGAACATTAACACCTCCACAATATAGTGACTTGATAGAGCACATTCCCTCCTCTTTCAGCTTGAAGGCTAGAGAAAAGGAAAAAAAAAACATCTGCAAAAAGAGCCTTGCCTAAAAAAAAAATGCTACAAACCCCCCCCCCCCCCAGCTGAAAATAGCACACATAGTGTGACAAAATGAAACATTTCCCCCTTTCTCCATTTGCAAACTTACACATGGCCGGGTAGAAGATGGGGAAGCAGAGAGTTTGAGTAGAGATGATAATGTGTATCTTGGTATGGTACCAGGATGGGTATGAGGCATCTTTATAACAACTATTATTTATATATTTATGTTTATCACCAGATGGTGGTTGTGTGTGTGATATGAAGGTAGGTGGTTGTGCTCTTTGGTACATATATATAGTGGCCTTTTATCCCTATGCAATCATTTCTTCAACCCCCAACGCTTTGCACTCTTCCGTCCCAGCCTCTGTCCTTCTGCGTGCCCCCAACTCTCCCCAGACTCTTTCCCTTCCCCTTGCACTCTCAGCCCATGTCCTCCATTGCCCCCCTTTTTCCTTTCCCACATGCACTGCCCCTTTAAATTTCTCCTGTCATAAGAAATGCTGTACTGGGTCAGACCAAGGTCCATCAAGCCCAGTATCCTGTTTCCAACAGTGGCCAATTCAAGTCACAAGCACCTAGCAGTTTCTCAAAAAGACACACAGGTGCCACAATGCTTGTATTGGGGCAAGCAGTGGATTACCTGGGTCCTCTTTAATAATAGTTTATGGACCTTTCTTCCAGGAACTTTTCCAACCGTTTTTTTAACCCAGCTACACTAACAGCTTTTACTACATTCTCCAGTAACAAAGTTTTCTCTAGGAACAGCAGAAATCAGTCCTCGCATATGGGGTGACTGCAGCACCAACAGACCCTGCGCAAAGCATTTCCCCAGCGTTCAAAGAAAGCCTTTGGGAATGCCACTACGCAGGCGTGGTCCCCTTCCCACCCAAAGGTGCCATAGCTATAGCTCCTTCAAGATGGCAAAAATATACAGCAATGCCAAGAGGAGGAGGGAGGGTTGTGAGGACAGATTCCTGCTGTCCCTGAAGAACACCTGTTAGAGGTGAGTAACTACGCTTTCTCCAGGAACAAACATGAAGTCAGTCCTCACATATGAGACTTCCTAGCTACAGGCTACAGATGACTTGTAGAAAAAGGCATGGCATCGCCAAGAGCATTTGCCAGTGAAAGCCGAAGGCAATCCGAGGACATTGGGTCCATGGATGGCCACGCTCCCAGTAGCCGGGTCGGAGGGCCGGAGTTGCCTAAACCCCGAAAAGATTACAGAGTACAGCCTAGCCGAAGGCAGCATCCCAATAGGACTCCCTCTCTAGGCAGTAATGCCACCATGAAGATGCGAGTGGAAGCCCAGGTGGCGGCTCAGTAGATGTCTGCCAGTGGCACCAATTGCAGACTAGCAAAAGATGTCGCCATTGCTCTGACATTGTGAGCCATGACTCGGCATTCCAGGGGAAACCCAGCCTGGGCCTGGGCAAAGGCGATAAAGTCCACCACCCAGATGAACAAGGTATGCGTGGTGACCGCCAGCCCCAAGTGGCTGGGGTCAAAGGAAACGAAGAGCTGCCCGGATCTGTAGTGGTCCCTAGTCCGCTGCAGGTAGAAAGAGAGAGCCCTCTTATAATCCAGGGTGTGGAGAATCATTGATGCCGGTCAGCATGGGGTTTTGTGAAGAAAGTGGGCAGCACTATCTCTTGATTGAGATGAAAATCTGAGACAACCTTCGGACGGAACTTGGGGTGAGTCTGCAGGACCACCCTGCTCCTATAGAACCTCGTGTACGGTGCACAGCCATCAGCGCCTGGAGTTCACTGACTCTCCGGGCGGAGGTGAGAACTATCAAGAAGGCCACCTTCTATGACAGGTGCCGCAGCAGGCAGATAGCCATGGGCTCAAAGGGTGACGGTCAGCTGAATGAGGACCACATTGAGGTCCATTCCGCCAGAGGAGGGCGGGTATGGGGCTTGGAAAGAAACAGGCCTCACATGAAACGAGAGACAAGTGGTAGCCCTGAAAGAGGTTTGCCCTTGATGGGTGGTGGTTCGCTGAGATGGCGCTCAGCTGAACCCTGACCGAGTTAGACTTCAGCCCACACTGCGAGAGGTGGAGCACGTACTGCAAGACCAAACTGGTAGGGTATGAAAATGGATCTGGCCAGAGTTCCAAGCACCAAACTGAGAACCGACGCCACTTGAAGGCATAAGTCCGTCTGGTCAAGTCCTTTCGTGAGGCCAAAAGAATGTCCTCGATCTCCACTGGGAGATGGTAGGAGGCTAGAGCGACCCGCTCAGCTGCCAAGCTGTGAGAGACAGGGACCTCAGATTGGAGTGCAGAAGCAGACCCCCGTCCTGCATCAGCAGCTCCAATGAGAACCCAAGTGGGACTGAGGGCTCCGTTGAGAGACTGAGCAGGGAAAACCAAGGCTGCCTGGGCCACCTCGGAGATATGAGAATCATTGAGGCCCTGTCCCGCTGGACCTCGAGAAAGGTGGGGAGGGAAGGCATATAGTAACCCCTTGTCCCACGAGATGAGTAAGGCATTGGGGGCCACCTTGCCCGAGTGTGGGAGGGGACCGCAGAACCGAGGAAGCTGCGAGTTCACCAGGCTGGCAAAGAGGTCCAGGTCCAGAGTCCCCCAATGCTGGAAGAGGCGCCGTGCAGTTCGGGGACAGAGGCGCCACTCGTGTGGCCGGAGGACCCTGCTGAGCTGATCGGTCAATGCATTGTCCTGATCTGGGAGGTAAATGGCCCAGACGTTTATGCCCTTGCTCACCACAAAAGAGCACAGGGCTGTCGCCTCCGAACAGAGGCTGTAGGAGCCAGTGCCCCTCTGTTTGTTCACATAGAACATCATGACCTGGTTGTCCATCTGGACCAGCTCCTCTCGGTACTGTAAGCGGTCCCTGAAAACTCAGAGAGCGAGACGAATTGCCTGGAGTTCCAGCAAGTTGATCTGCTGCCAGGACTCCTCAAGGGATCAGGACCCCTGAGTGTGCCATCCCTCGCAGTGGGCTCCCCAGCCTACCAGGGAGACATCTGTGGTCAAGACCACCTGATGCGCCGGGGCTTGTAAGGGCACACCGCGAAGCAGGTTATGAAACTCCTGTCACCAAGCCAGAGACTCCACCATGCTATGAAAGACCAAGATGGGGTCTCAGAGGCAGCTGGCCAACTGTGCCCATTGTGCTCGGTGGTACCACTGTGTTGCCCGCATGTTGAAATGGGCATTCGGCATGACATGGGACGGCGTTGCAGCACCGCACTTCGGATACCAGGGACACAAGGTGGTCCGCCGTGGCCCAGAGGGTGTCCAAGTGAGCCCCGATGAACTCCAGGGACTGAATTGGAGTGAAGTGGGATTTGGGGTAATTGATCATGAACCCCAGATGCTCCAGGAGGCAAATGGTGTGGTCCATGTCCTGCTTGGCTTCGGAGGCCGTGCCCCCTGTTACAAGCAAATCATCTAGGTATGGATAGACGAAGGTGCCCTGCAGCCACAAATGGTTCGTAGCCACGGCCAGGCACTTTGTGAAGACCTGCGGGGCGGACGCAAGGCCAAAGGGAAGTGCCCTGTACTGGTAATAGTTTCCCTGAACCATGAAGCGAAGGTACTTTTCTGTGTTTGGGGTAGATGAGGATGTGAGCGCATGCATCCTTTAAGTCCAAGGAGCCTAGCCAATTGCCCTGCTGGAGGTAGGGTAGTAATGTTCCAAGGGAGAGCATCTTGAACTTCTCCCACACCAGGAACTTGTTGAGGTTCCACAGATTGGGAATGGACTGAAGGCCCCCTCTGTGCTTCAGGATGAGGAAGTATCAGGAGTAAAATCCCCATCCTCGGAGGTGCAGTGGAACTGATTCTACCACACCGTCCTTGAGGAGGCCTGCAAGCTCCTGACTCAGGAGGGCCTGGTGCTGGGGAAGACAACGTGGCGCCCCAGGAAAGTACAGAGGAGGAGCCTGGTCCAGATGGAGACGATAGCCCTCCTGAACAACCTGGAGAACCCAGACATCAGTGAAGATGGATTCGCACCTGTGGGAGAAATGGACTAGATGCCCCCCTGATGGACAGCCGCCCTGCCAGAAGGGGAAAGACTATGCCGATGGCATCAAAACCCCAAGGCTAGTTGAACCAGAGTTGGGTTGGGTCTTGGGGCCCTTTGGTTTATAAGGGCCGTGGACTTGCCCTGGCCACCCTGAACGTGGGTTTAACACCAGTGGATAGGCTGGGGAGCCCTTCACTGGAAGAAAGGCTTCTTGCTCTGCTGCTTCTTCCTAGGGAGGGAGGAAGTTTTCCAGGAGAGATGAGTACAAGTCACATATTCTGTCTCGATCTCCGTGGCCTTGTCCTCCATAGGCCTGCCAAATAACTGCTCCTCGAGGCAAGGGACATCCAGCAGCTTCTCCTAAACCCACTGTTCCAGGTCTGAGGACTGGAGCCAAGCCTTCCGGCGGGCTCTGATGCCAGCCGCCACCACCCAAGCGGAAAACTCAAAACAGTCATATGCTGCTCGTGAGAGGTACTTCGAGCATTAACCGACGGACTTTGAGAGGGTCTGAAAACGCCAGAGATGGTTTCCATCAAGGCCTGCCACAAAGCCTCCAAGCTCCCTAGCGAGATCACGGAGGAACATACCAATGTATAATTGGTAAACTTGAATGTGGCATGACAACATGGAGTCCTGATAAGCCTTGCACCTGAGGGCAGCGAGGGTACCAGACTCTCTGGGAGGAATGACGAATGAGTCTTCAAGCTCTTTAGCTTCCGCATGGCTAATTCGACTACCATCGAGGTGTGGGGAAGTTTGGCTTTCCGAAACTCTGGACTTCGCTGGACTTTTATACAAAGCGTCCAGGTGCTAGCTCACAATCGGGACAGAGGCTGAGTTCCCACACATGTGGAGTAGGAGGCAGTTCAGAATGGTTGGAACCGGCACAGAGAGATCCTCTCTCGAAGGAGTTTCATATTGCAGAATATTAAGCTCCTCCTCCAACTCAGTGGCGAGCGCTAGGGCCCGAGCCGTGTCCTCAGGAGGTGACCACCGCCTCTGGGTCAGCAGGGAGGGGTTGGAGAGGAGGTCTTAGTGGGACAGAGTCTCCGGGGAAGTCTCTCAGTCAGACTCCCAGTCTGAGTAGTCCGTGGAGGGCTCAAGATCGGGTGGCTTGAGACGGGTTGGTGACCCGCACTGGATCTCTGAGGCCAAAACTTTGCCGGAGCTTGCCCGCAAAGATCTTGTGCCCGAGGAGCAGGATGGAGATAGAGACCCACGCCGAGGGTCCTCATGAGGCTTCTGGCTCTCGGGGGTCACAACAGCAGCCTGGGGAATCCTTGAGATCGAGGTCCCTGCGGCCTCAAGGCGAGTGGCGACGGGGCCGGCGTCAGCACCTGCTGTGCTGCGAGGAACGCATAAATGCTCCTTTCCAAGGCCAGCATCCAGGCCTCCCACTCGGGAGTGGGGCCCTGCGACACCAACGCCAGGATGACTGGGTCGAATGTCGAGGAGGAGAAGGGGTCCTTGCCAGTTTGACCCTCAGGAGACGGGTCACCTTCACCAGAGGCCTCCATATCGGTTTGAGGTACCTTACTGGGCTGCTCCCTCTCCAACTCCAGAGACTGCCGAGGGGGGCTGAGATACTGGGTGCATGACCTCTCACGCTTGTCTGGCGCCCCAACAGAGCCCTCGGGGCCGCCGCCTTCTTCCGCTCACATTCAGATGACCCCTGGTCAGAGTGCTGCCGGGCCCGGGGAGGAGCCTTGGGAGACTCCAGAGCTTGCGGGGCCGAAGATCAGAATGCTACCGGGGCTGCCTTACAGAAGAGATCATCCAGCTTCTGCTTATGACTCTGGATGGTCTTGGAGGACATCTTCTTACAGAGGGAGTATAGCTCCAGGTCATGATCAGCTTCTAGACACCTGAGACAACAGTCATGGGTGTCCATGAGCGACATGTTTTTGTAGCATCTATCACATTTCTTAAAACCGGAGGCCATTGTAGCAAAAAGGATCCCCACGAGGTTGAAGATCCTTGACCCAGCCAGTGGTTAAAAAGGGCGCAAAGCGTCGTAAAGACAAAAAAGAAAAGCCTTGAGACCAGGGCCAAAGCAGAGGCGCTCAGGAGGCGGGAAGAGGACCAGGAAAGGCCAGTAGAGCAAAAACTGGTTGGAAACAAAAAAACGTTTTCCAAGGACGAGACGCATGTCCGAAGGGCTCTGCGGAAAAAGGGAGACTGAGTAAGATGGCACCTTTGGGCGAGAAAGGGACCACGCATGCGTTGTTGGCATGCCCAAAAGCTTTCTTTGAAAGCTGGGTAAATGCTCTGCACGGGCTCCATCGGTGCAGACGTAACCCCATATCTGAGGGCTGACTTCCTGCTTGTTCCTGGAGAAAAATATTTTCTCTTATTAGTCTTAAATGGGTTACGCTGTAGATTCATTGCATGCCTCCTAGTCTTTCTACTTTTGCAGAGGTTCCAGGCCTTGTCCACCGGTATTCGAGAGTGCTCGAAGTTTATCTCTCGAGCAGCCTACGATGGCTTTGAGGCTTCGGCCCGAGTAGCTGGGGCTGGCATCGGTGCCCGCCGACAGGCTTGGCTACAGTCATCCGACCTCGAGCCATGGGTCCAGGACAAGTTGGTCGATGTCCCCTGCCGAGGTGAAAACCGCTTTGGCAAGCCCATGGCTGAAAAGGCTGCAGAACTCGAGACCGAGACTCTGACCAGGACTAGGCTTTCCAGGAAAACCTCTGCCCCTTCTCAGAAAAAGAAGGGCTCGGGAAAAAAGACCTTTTACCGAGGAAGTCATCTGCCTACAAACAGTACCCTCATTATCAGGCCTCTGCAGCTCCCCAACAGGGTCAGCAGGCCAAGGGGCAGGGTCAAGGGCCCCGTAGGCCGAAGACCCCCAAGCCACCAACACCGGCCCCTGCTCAGCAGGGTGGGGGTTTTTGACTCAAACAGCATAGCCTCTTCTCCTCAGCTGGCTTCTCTCAGCACAGGAGGCCGGCTGGCCCACTTTGCCCACAGGTGGTCAGCCATCACATCACATACCTGGGTTCTTCATATAGTCCAAAAGGGCTATCTTCTCCATTTTCACCAGGTGCCTCCCTCCTATTTTCCAGGGGAGCCTCCAAGACTCCCTCGGCACAGGGACCTACTCCTTCAGGAGTTGACAGGTCTGCTACAGGATCAGGCTGTG
Organism: Ichthyophis bannanicus; assembly: GCA_033557465.1. Taxonomy (NCBI): domain Eukaryota; kingdom Metazoa; phylum Chordata; class Amphibia; order Gymnophiona; family Ichthyophiidae; genus Ichthyophis; species Ichthyophis bannanicus. Next base: position 40,431,910 of record CM066043.1, read on the forward strand.
GAACCGGTGCCCCACCACCTGAGAGGTCAAGGCTTTTATTCAAGGTACTTTCTGCTACCAAAAAGAACAGGAGGCCTCAGACCCATCCTAGACTTGCGAAACCTCAACAAGTTCCTGGAGAGGGAAAAGTTCAAGATGCTTACGCTTGGAATCCTGCTGCCCTACCTCCAGCAGGGAGACTGACTATGCTCCTTAGATCTAAAGGATGCGTATACTCACATCCTTATTCATCCAGACCACAGACAATATCTCAGGTTTGTTGTGGGAGGAAACCACTATCAGTACCGAGTACTTCCCTTTGGCCTATCATCCGCTCCCAGGGTGTTCACCAAGTGCCTGGCAGTGGTGGCGGCCTACCTGAGGCTTCAGGGTCTTTTTGTGTTTCCGTACCTGGACAACTGGCTCATAAGGGGCCAATCTTCCCAGGAGACCAACCAGGCCACCCTTCACACTGTGGCTCTGCTTCAGCACTTGGGATTTGTCATAAACTTCGCAAAGTCCACTTTGCTCCCGTCCCAGAACTTAGAATTCATAGGGGCCAGACTAGACACTCTTCAAGCAAAGGCTTTTCTGCCTCTCGACAGGGCCCACAGGCTAATAGATCTGGCCAGCCAGTTTCGCAGCAATTCCCTGGTCTCTGCCAGGCAATTCCTGAGACTACTCAGCCATATGGTTTCCACGGTCCATGTCACCCCCAATGCCCGCCTGCACATGCGACCTGCTCAGTGGAGCCTTCGCATTCAGTGGCATCAAGCCACAGGGGGCCTAGCGGACTCAGTGATGATCTCCGACCTCCTGGTCTCCTCTCTGCAATGGTGGCTTCATCTTCCGAATCTGGTGCTCGGTGTGGTTTTTCAATCCCCTCCGCATACTCAGGTGCTGACAACCGATGCCTTTCTTCTCGGTTGGGGTGCACATTGCCAAGGGACATGTACTCAGGGTCTCTGTACCCCTTGGGAGGCTACTCAACAGATAAACTTCCTGGAGCTACGGGCGATACGCCTAGCTCTGAGAGCCTTCTCCCACCTCGCCTCTCACCAGTCTGTACTGGTCCAGACGGACAATCAAGTTGCCATGTTCTATGTGAACAAACAAGGAGGCACAGGCTTCTTCCTCCTTTGTCAGGAGGCACAACGACTGTGCTCTTGGGCTGTCAATCACGGAATCCTTCTCACGGCTGTCTACCTCCCAGGTCAGGAAAATTGCCTGGCAGACAGACTGAGCCGGATCCTGCAACCACACGAATGGAGATTGAATCCATTGGTGGTTCAGCAGGTCTTTCTCAAGTGGGGGCTACCCACCATGGATCTTTTCGCCAGTCCTCTGAACCGGCAACTCCCGAGATTTTGCTCCAGACAACCGCATCCTCTCAGAGTAGCAGCGGATGCGTTTCTGATCTCGTGGTCCACAGGCCTCCTGTATGCATTTCCTCCCACACCACTAGTGTCCAGGACGCTGTTCAAAGTCCTCAGGGACGGGGCTTCCTTGATTCTCATAGCCCCCAGGTGGCCGAGGCAACCGTGGTTCCCGCTTCTGCTACAGCTGGCGGTGGACACACCTCTTCCTCTGGGGTTTCAACATGATCTCCTGTCTCAGGATCAGGGGACTCTCTTGCACCCCAACCTCCAGTCCCTTCATCTGATGGCCTGGCTGCTGAAAGGGTAGTCCTAGCTCCCTTACTACTACCTCGAGAGGTGGAAGATGTAGTCTTGGCCTCTCGGCATCAATCCACAAGGAAATCCTACGCTCTTAAGTGGCGTCGATTCTCCGCATGGTGTGCTCAGCACAGTGAGAATCCCTTCTCGTGCTTGGTAGCAGTAGTGTTGCAATATTTGCTCTACCTCTCCAATCTGAGCCTTAAGTCTAACTCTGTCCGAGTTCACCTTAGTGCTCTCTCAGCACGCCGGTGGACGGCAGGCCTCTTTCCAACCACCCTTTAGTGGCTCGTTTCCTTAGAGGCCTTCTTCTGCTTAAGCCTCCTTTGCGTCCACCGGCCCCTGAGTTGGATCTAAATGTGATCTTACAGCGGCTTACTTGTCTGCCTTTTGAACCTATGGCTACCTGCCCTCTCCGTTTTCTCTCCTGGAAAACTTTATTTCTGGTAGCTCTCACCTCTGCTAGGCGAGTGAGTGAACTGTAGGCACTAGTGTCTGATCCTCCTTACACTAGGTTCTAGTGGAATAGGGTAGTCCTACGGACTCACCCTAAGTTTCTTCCTAAGGTTGTCTCACCTTTTCACCTCATTCAGGAGGTGGTTCTTCCGACCTTCTTTCCCAGGCCACATGCCAACCGGACTGAGATGGTCTTGCATACCCTGGACTGTAGGAGGGCGTTATCCTTCTACCTTGACCATACGCGGGAGCATCGGAAGGCTGTTCAGCTTTTCGTTTCTTTTGACCCCAATAAGTTGGGGCTTCCTGTCTCCAAGCGTACATTGTCCATATGGGTCGCTGACTGTATCGCCTGGTCTTATGGGGCAGCCGGCCTCTCGTTGGAGAGTCGAGTCACGGCTCATCGTGTCAGGGCGAAGGCTGCGTCAGTGGCTCATCTCCGCTCTGTTCCGTTGGCAGACATCTATCGGGCCGCTACTTGGTCTTCAAGCCAGACTTTTGCAGCCCATTACTGCTTTGAGAGGGAGTCCCACAGGGACAGTGCTTTCGGACAGGCAGTACTCCATAATCTCTTTGGGGTTTAGGCAACTCCTCCCTCCGGCCCTGATGTTGGGCTACCGGTCGGGGGAGTTCTCAGAGAAGATTCCTTCCTTCTGTGCTGATGAGCTAGAGGGAGCTCTTTTTTCCGCTTGGGGTCTCCGGTAGCCTTAAGCTGGGGAGTCCCATATGTGACGACTGACTTCCTGCTTGGTCCTGGAGAAAGAGTAGTTACTCATCTGTAACAGGTGTTCTCCAGGAGCAGCAGGAATCAGTCCTCACAACCCTCCCTCCTCCCCTTGGAGTTGCAGTCATATGATTTGTTTTTGCTGTCTTTTAGCTATGTCATCAGACTGAGCAAGATGGCACCCTTGGGCGGGAAGGGGACCGCGCATGCGCGCTGCAAGTCCCAAAGGCTTTCTTTGAAAGCTGGGGAAATGCTCCGCACGAGGGCTCTGTCGGCACCGACGTCACCCATATGTGAGGACTGATTCCTGCTGCTCCTGGAGAACACCTGTTACAGGTGAGTAACTACTCTTTCTCTAGAAGCAAAATAACTTAAAACAGAACAGGACCAATTTTTATTTGGAGAGGAAAAAAATCAGAAAAGAGACACCTTGAGTTTGAAAATGGGCCAGATCAGACTGGTGTTCTAGAGAAATGATGTCCTCCTCTCCCCCTTCATGGCATAATGCATATTAATGGGAGAGGCAATTTATCAGCTGCAGCATTGAAACATTCATGTGTAGTGATTAGGAAATTTCCCCATTTTAACTGCTCCTCTTGCAATCACACAGCCAGCACAGGATGCACACGTACCCGTACCCACACAAAGATGCTACAAAGAATTCCACCTGCTCTCCCTACTTGTTAAACATTTCTATAATTGTTCTTTCATGTTGAAGGTATACAGTATGCTGGATAGATCACTGAAACACACTTTTGCTTTAATGATTTTTTGAACTGTATTTTTTTAGATCATAGAATGTGAAAAACATGCAAGGGTGTCAAAACGTTTAGAAGAGACATCAACCTGTAACTCTGTCATAACTGGACTGTGGTTTGTAGGGAAGTCTGTGATGGTTTTTTCACGCAAATTGTATACCAGTTTTGAGTCTGCGTTAATGCAAATATTGGGTGGTGAAGTTTTGTGGGTTTTTTTACCTTATTTAAGGTGTTTTCCTGCAGTCAAAGCAAGGGTGTAACTTATCAGTCCAACATTATTTATTATATCATAAAATGTTATCTCAGGCTACGAGATCTAATCACATTCAAGGTGACTGATGACACTCCTCTCATAGCTGCTCCTATCAGTTTAAAAATGACAAGTAGCTTTTTTACTCTATGCAGGCTGTGTCTGAATACGGAGTAGTACAAAGGAGGTGCAGCTATGTGGGAGAATTTGCCTTCTATTTTCTGTCTTGTCAATAAGGCTGGAAGTGGCTCCACAAACCAAAGGGGTTTGTCAGGTGCTCCTTGGTCTCATCTCACTGTGTCCCAAACGCACACCAACAGCTCTGGAGTCCATGACTGCCTTAACTCAGCCCTGTAATGGAAAAAAAAGGAAGGGGCAGAGACCAGATTCAAACCTTGAGAATATTTATTAACACATGGTAAAATAGCACCTTTGTATGCTGTTTTACAGAAGAAAATTACCAAGGAATTCACTAATCCCAAGTACTTCAGTACTGTAGGTTAGGAAATTGCACACAGTTTTGCATTGTTGCAGCTAGGAATCTCACATGTTCCTGGCTGCAGCAATGGAATGACACCAGGCCTCAAGTTAACAAGATAAATTCCTAAGGGCTAAGCTGCCAATACTAAATTCAATTTAATTGCTTCCCTCCCTCCTCCCGCATGCTTGCTGTTCTGCAAAAATCTTTAAATCCCCTAATCCTAAGGATACCAGATTTTTTGCAGACACAGCTGGGGCAGGGATGATGGAGAGGAGGGATTGACACTATTTCCAGTTTTGAACAACAAGGCGTGAAGAAAGGAAGAGGAGTCATTACATTGCCCACCTCCCCTCCTCCATCCATCCTAGAGCAAGAGCAATATCGCTTCCAAGCAGACAAATCAACAGAGAAATAGAAACAGCGATGCAGTCTCCCTCGGTCCCCATTGCTTGAATGAGGGACAGGAGACTGCCAAACAGGTGGGAGTTGGGGACACAGCTCTAAAACAGAGCACAATCCTTGAAAATCCAGGGACATCTGCTAACCTTACCAAATCCCCTTAAAAAAAAAAAACAAGGCCCCTCCCTCCACTCCTTTTTCTAAAATGTAAGGTACTACCCCTTCCCCTTGATTTCTTTTTGGTTTTTTTAGTTTAGGGGGCCACTGCCTCCCTCCCTGCCCCCATCTGCAGGGGGTGACATCAGCCCTGATCACTCCTCACTAGTGCTTCCCTTTTCCAAAATTGCATTCTTCAAGCCCCTAGTGGTGGTCTCCCAGTACTACCTCTAGGGGTGAGAAGGAAATGGGAACAGGAGTCAGCATAGCAGTCGACACCATTACACAATTTTTTTTCCAATGAATTAGGAACTAGCAGGGCAATTAGTTCCCTTCCTCCAGCATTTTCCACCTATAAAACATGATTTTTTAAAAAATAAAACCACTAGTATTTCCTACCACTGCATCTGACTGCTGGTTCTGGTACTGTCATTCTACTCACCTCCCCTCTCAAACCCCCCCCCCCCCCCCGGTAAAACATAGATCTCCAGGAAAAAGCAGGAATGAGTCTTCACATATGGGTACGTCGGTACCGACGGAGTCTGCGTGGGAACGCTTCCCAGCGTCCAAGAGCTTTTGGAAGCATCCCAGCACGCCTTTCCCAACTGCCTCTCCTCAGTTTTCGTTTTTCCGCGGAGCCGGCAGGACATCCTCCTGTCACCGCAGAAAATTCTTGTTTTTATTTTTTAGTTTTCTTGTGGTCGCGGCTGTCTTCCCGGTACCGCCGGTGTTTTCTTCTCTTTTCTTGAAAAATTTTCCTTTTCCACGGGATATTTTTACTTCATAGTGTCCCATGGTCTCTTAGGCCTCTTCTTTTTCCTTCATGGAACCACCAGGCACTTTCTCCAAGAAATGTTCACACTGTGGCGATACAACTTTATTTTTAGACCCTCAAAGTCGGTGTCTAACCTGCTTGGGTCCTGACAACAGTTTGGTGAGAAGAGGTCTTCAACATTGAGGTTCCCTCGATACACGGTTGCCCTCCAACTTCAGGGCACCGTTCCCTTCTTCTTCCACACAGGATCAGGTAACCCACAAACAGTCTGTTAAGACTAGCCAGTCCTCGAGTGGTAGGTCTCATGCACAGCATGTAGACGGCTCCGGCCTTGCCCTCGAGGGCCCACTGGCTCCAAAACCCGGGCGGGAGTCTTCGGTCTCCAAAGCAGATAAGGGGTTTCAGGTTGTTCCTGAGGTTCACCCCTCACAGAACATACCTCAGCCGTGTCCGGTGGTGGCATCCGCTTCGAGCGGTACCGGTACCCCGGCATCGGCACTGGTGTTGGATGAAACACTCCTCACCAGGGATCGTCATCTGGCGTCCTCGGTGCCTTCAGGACCGGTGGATACTCTCCAGACTGACTTTCCATTATCGGTACCAGCACCGATACTACCTCCGCCGTCGGTACCCTCCAGACGTGCATCGTTAGACTCGCTTCCTTCGATGCCGAGTCTGGAATCGATCTCCAGTCTGGAGGACTGGGTACCGACTCACCTTGGTACCGGCTCTCGGCGGTACCGAAGGCTCGGTTCCGATGATTCGGATCCACAACTCTCGGTTCCTTCGAGGCCGATTGAGTTGCCACTGGTTGACCTTCCTACACCGGTGTCAGACACGGTACCGAAATCGGTACCAATGATCTCATTATCTTTACGGTCGGTGCCTTCCATGCTTCGCTTATCAGGCTCTCTGCCCTCGATGCCGAGTTTGGAATCGATCTCTAGTCTAGAAGACTCGGTACCAATAGGTTTTGGTACCGACATTGATCGATACCGGTGCTTCGGTACCGAGGATAGTGGCCGGAGGGTTTCGGTCACCTCGGTACCGATTGAACTGTCACCGATGACTACTCCGATGTCTTGGTCGGGCTCGACTCCGACATTGGTACCGGTATCCACAGTAGCATCGTGGCCAACTCCTGCCATGCTTTTTTCAACAGGATCGCTCCATTCTATACCAAGCTTGGAGTCGATACCTGGCATGGACAATGTGGTAAGGACGGTTGCTGCTCCTGATACCCAGTACCAGCAACCATCCCTTAAGCATTCCACACTGCACTGTGCAGGATCTTCTATTCCTATATATTTGGATACCTCTGTGGGTGCTCAGGCTAGTTCTTTAAATCTAACCTGTCCAAGAGAGATTCCTGTTTGGGATCCCTCTTTTCAGAGTTTCCTCCAGGATATAGCACGATCTCTTGCCATTCCTATCCCAGGACATGATCCTGCACAAGGCTCTCTTTCTACCAAAGCAAAGGGGAACATAATGCTTCCTTTGCATCATTCCTTGCAGGATCTCCTTCTAGGAATGTGGGAAACAGCTTTCAGGATACCCCCACCTCCCAGGGCAACTGATCTGTTATATCAGGTGCCCCCCTCTCCAGGGTTTCAAAAGACTCAACTTCCTCATCATTCCATAGTAGTGGAATCAGCAATGAGGCGGGTAAAGAGTAAGAAAAACCACTCTTCCTATCCGCCAGGTCGTGAGTCTAAAACACTAGATGACTTTGGACGTCAAACCTTCCAGACATCTATGCTTTCTGCAAGAATTCTCTCATATTTTTTATATGAGTCTTTCTCTTGAGGAGGTCACAAAGCAATTGCATCTTTTGTCTCCTTTCCTTTCAGGTTCCAGGAGTACAGACTATTCCTCACTGCTTAAGCATATCCAGAATATCTCTTGGTTTCTTTCTTGTGCTTCCCTAGACTCTTTTGAGTCTGTTAGCAGGACTTCTGCTATAGCTATAGGGGCACGACGTAGAGCCTGGCTCCAAGCTTCAGACTTGGACAAATGGGCACAACAAAGGCTGGGACATACTCCTTGCACTAGAGAAAATCTTTTCAACAAGGAGTCTTTACGTCAGGTTACTCAGTTGTCCACTGATTTACCTGTTCCTAAGGGTTGTTTTACCCCTTCCTCTGTCCCAGTAGGTAGGAAATGTCCTACCAAACTTTCTTCCCACAGGAGAAGAAGGTTTTATTCATCATTTGCCCATCATACAGATGTTCCCCAACAGGGGAAGCATTGTCCTGGTCTGAAGAATCCAACCTATCACCAGGCTCAGCAAACCCAGCACCTGCAGGGTTTCTGATCAATCATCATCAGATGCTTGTGACTCTTGGGGTTAGAATCTACAGTTGCTTCTTCTCAATAGAGGCAATCCACCGCTTTATTCTAACCCCTACACATGGATCTTTTTCCAAAAGATATCCATTTTTTCTATATTTCTTTGAGCTGTCAGGATGTTCATGCCTATAAGTCACAGGTTTCTCCTTTTTTTCATGCTAGGGAAAGAGGTCTAACCACTATCAGATGATAGTTCCTGTGCCAGCATGTATTTTTCCTTTCTATAGACTGACTTACTCCCTCCCTCCCTCGTAAGTCGTCTTCAGCTCCATTCTCTTCACCCTCTTACCAAGTTTTTCCTCTGTAAGAGCGGAATTACTTACTGGGAGGCTTTCTCTTCAGCCTCTCTACTTTTCTCACTTTCCAGTGCGGAGTTTACTTCCTCTGCTCAATCTTGCTTTGGGGCAGCTTATCAGACATGTCCAGAGTTTCCTACTCCTATTCTGTCTGTTCTTTTTGTTTTTGAACAGTAAGATTCTTTCTGCTGTCTTGTTAACAGCTGCCTATGCAGGAGCTTTAATCTTTGGACCACTGGTTCTTATCCACAAACAACCAGATTGTCCTCCACTATCATTCTGTCTAGTCTTAGTAGTAGCTCCAAGTCAGTGCTTCATCTCTCTTGGAGATCATCTCACTACAAGCTTTCTAGATTGTCTTCTATTCTGCCATCTTCATTTCCTGAGTTTGGCAGCATAGTTGGCAGAGATACTGGCTCTCTAATAGCCAGTTCTATCTCCTCATTCTCTCTGCAATCTACAGAGAAGCTTTCCACTATGGGCCCTTGCTAGAGAGCATGGGTTTTTTTTTCTCCAACAGCTATCCTAGCTGGTTAGAAAAGGCTTTTCAGTCATGTCTCCCATGACTAGAAGGTTCCCCCTTCTTTTACTATCTCCTTTTTTGATATAAAGGACATAGGCCTTCTCTTACGTGAAAGCTCAAGGAGTTGCCAGTTCCCTGCTTTGGTCCATAGTATTCCCAATCGGGGATATGCTCGTCCTCATGGTAAGAACGCATGATACCTTTGCCCTTAAGCAGGTCAAGATGGTATCTCATCTCTAGGCGTCTTCTGTCTACTTACCATGCTAGAGTCCTGGAAGACTCGGGACTTGCTGGCTGCACATTGACATTGTCCTTTGTTTTTCACGTAACAGTCCTGGTTATTTTGCACTAACTAGCATTCTTGCAGATCATGACCAGGAGGAATAGATTCTCTAATGTCTTCTCAAGTAGGTTCCACCTCCTTGTTATTAGATGAATCTTTCCTCTCCACATATCCTATGTGATCACTGTGCTGTAGGCATATCTCTGTCTGTTTAGTTGCAGACACCCATATGCAGGCCTGCATATCCATATTTATTTTTTGTGTGTATTTTATGCCCTGCCATATCTCACTATAGATATATTCTTATATGTCTGTCTATCTATCTCTCTATATATGTATCTGTTGAGATATTTTATTATAGATAGATATGTATCCACATACTTATCTATCTCACTGTCTATTCTCATATAGCTATATGATTCTGACAGAGGGACTTTACCCATACCTATGCTATCTAGCAGGTTTGGGGTTCTACACACACACACACTCCTGTGGTAGTCAACAATTTTTATACCATAACCTAACGGTTTCGGTACCTCTGAAGCTCTCCGTGCTCAATATCTCTCCTAGCTTACCCCAGTTAGGAGAGACATTGTTGATCTTCAGTTAATCACAGGCTTTAACGCCTCAGGCATTTGTTCTCTCTTTTTGGGATACAAGGAGTTCCCACACCCTTTCTCCCCACAAGGACTGTGCCTGTTTGTCCAAATCGGTTAGCCTTCTCTTTTTGCTCCTAAGAGTGACTCACTCTGCCTCCAAAAGAGCTAGGGTTTTTATCATACAGCCTTCCGCTGAAGGCCCACTGTTTTTGGACTACCCCAGTTTCCCTATTGGGGTTACCTGTTACCTTTCAAGATTCTGACCTCCACTGATTTTCCTACAGGATTATTACCTCCACTTACAGTGAGGTCCTCTTCAAGGTTCCTCTACTAGTTTTCCCAGTAGATCCATGAACCTCCATACTTCTGTGAAATCCTGTCATGGGAGGTCCATATTGCAATATCCTTTGCAATATTATTGATGACCATCATCATCCTCACATGGACTCCTTCTCTGCAGTCCTATGCTAGCTTAGCTGTTCCACAGCATCCTTCTTTCTTCAACTCCTACCCTCCATCCTCAGGATGCCTGGTGTTCTGGGAGATAGCATGTTCCAGCCTATGACATGCTGGGACTCCAGGCATCTCAGCTTGGGAGTCCCCATATGTGAAGACTCATTCCTGCTTGTTCCTGGAGATAGCACAGTTACTTACCTGTAACAGGTGATCTCTGGGAACAGCAGGAATAAGTCTTCACAACCCTCCCACCTCCCCAGGAGTTGTATCTCTATCTATCTTTCCTTTCCTCTCTCTCTCTCTCAGCTTTAAAACTTAACTGAGGAGAGGCAGTTGGGAAAGGCGGGAAGGCAGCACGCATGCGTGCTGGGATGCTTCCAAAAGCTCTTGATTGGACGCTGGGAAGCGTTCCTGCGCAGACTCCGTCGGTACCGACGTACCCATATGTGAAGACTTATTCCTGCTGTTCCCAGAGATCACCTGTTACAGGTAAGTAACTGCTTTACTTACCTGTAACAGGTGTTCTCCAGGGACAGCAGGAATCAGTCCTTACATATGGGTGATGCTGGTGCAGACAGAGCCCACATGGAAGCATCTCCCCAGTTTTTAAAGAAAGCCTTTGGGAGATACACTACACACACATGGTCCCCTTCCCGCCCAAGAGTGCCATCTTGCCTCAGTCTAATGACATTGCTAAGGCAGCAAAAATGAAAATAGAAACATGACGCCAGAAAAAGACCACATGATCTATCTAGTCTGTCCTTCCATATCAACCACGACCACAGTCCCCTTTTTTCCTTTACAGATCCTCCGAGTTTGTCCCATGCTTCTTTAAATTCAGATATTGTCCTCTACCACCTCCACTGGGAGACTATGCCACGGATCCACCACTCTTTCCGTAAAGAAATATTTCCGCTCCTGAATCTATCCCCTTTCACCCTCATCCCATGTCCCTTCATAGCAGAGCTTGCTTTCAATAGAAAGAGGCTCTCCTGTGCATTTATACCACAGAGGTATTTAAACGTCTTAATCATATCACCTCTATCCCACCTTTCCTCTAAGTTGTACATATTAACATCCTTAAGTCTGTCCTCATATGCTTTATAATGAAGACCACTAACCATTTTAGTAGCCACCCTCTGTACCAACTCCAGCCTGTTTATATCCTTTTGAAAATGCAGTCTCCAGAATTGCACACAGTACTCCAAATGAGGTCGCACCAAAGACTTATACAGAGGCATTATCACCTCCTTTCGTCTGCTGGCCATTCCTCTCCCTATGCACCCAAGCATCCTTCTACCTTTTGCCATCACTTTTTCTACCCGTTTAGCTACTTTAATATCATCAGCCACAATCATGCCTAGGTCCTGCTCTTCTTCAGTAGATAAAAGTACTTCACCCCCTATACTATATTGCTCCCTTAGATTGCTGCAGCCCAAATGCATGACCTTGCATTTTTTAACATTAAATCCAGGCTGCCAAATTCTAGACCATTCTTCAAGCTTAGCTAGATCTCTCCTCATGTTATCTACGCCTTCCTATTGCAGATTTTGGTATCATCCACAAAGAGGCAAACCTTACCCGACAGCCCTTCCACTATATCACTAACAAAGATGTTAAAAAGAATCAGACCAAGGACGGATCCTTGGGGCACATCACTGGTAACCTCCTTCTCCTCAGAGTGAGCTCCATTTACCTGTACCCTTTGTCACCTCCCACTTAACCAATTTCTAATCCAAGCAGTAACTTTAGGGTCCATCCCTAGGGTGCTCAGTTTGTTTATAAGTTGCCTATGAGGAAAGACGTCAAAGGCTTTACTGAAATCTAAATACACCACATCTAGGGCTCTCCCACGGTCCAACTCCTTGATCATCCAGTCAAAGAAATCAATCAGATTTGTCTGACAAAGCCTGCCTTTGGTGAATCCATGCTGCCTCGGATCCTGTAATCTGCTGGACTCCAGCAACCTCACTATTTTCTCTTTCAGCAGCGCTTCCAATAATTTACTCACCACTGAAATTAAACTAGCCAGCCTGTAGTTTTCAACCACATCCTTACTTCTGCTTTTGTGTAAAGAGAACACATGTGCCTCTCCAGTCCTTTGGCACCACTCCCGACTCCGAGGCATTGAAAAGGTCAGTCAGTGGAGCTGCTAGAACATTCAAGTTCTCTCAGCATTATAAGGTGTATCCCATCCAGTCCCATCGCTTTGTCTACTTTAAGTTTAGCTAGTTTCTCATGAACCCAAACACAGTCTTCTAAAAATTGTTCAAGATGCCCCTCGCTTCTGTTCTTGTTTGTAGGTGTTTTCTGAGGTCCTGCTCTTGGTTCTTCATCCGTGAACACAGAAATGTTTGTCAAGCAATTCCGCTTTATCCTTATCAGCTTCTACATATTCCTCCCCTTCACCCTTGAGTCTGACAATACCACTTTTGCCCTTCCTATTTTCATTAACATATCTGAAAAATGTCTTATCCCTCCATTTTACTGAATTGGCTATTTCCTCCTCTTTATGATGCTTTGCTTTCCTGACTACTTTGCTAGCTTCTCTAAGTTTTTCCAAATATAGATGCTTGTCTTCCTCTCTCTGTGATCTCTTGTATTTCATGAAGGCCTCCCTCTTTTTCTTCACTTTTTCCAGTTACTTCTTTTGAAAACCATAGCGTCTCCTTTTCCTTTTACCTTTATTTACCATTTTAACAAAAAGGTTGGTTGCCCTTAAAATATCCCCTTTCAGTTTTGCCCACTGTTTTTCTACATACCTCAGCTGTTCCCATCCCGCTAACGATGCCCTGAGGTATTGGCCCATCTTGGCAAAGTTAGTTTTCCTAAAGTCTAAGACCCTTGCCTTTGAATGGATTCTAACAGCCCTAGTTCTAATACTGAACCACACCATTTGGTGATCACGGGATGCAAAATGATCTCTCACTATAACATCAGAAACACTTTCACCATTGGTAAGCACCAAGTCCAGTATGGCCCCTTCACAAGTGGGTTTTGTTACCAGTTGCCAGAATAGTTCTCCCTGTAGAGAGTCCAGGATTTCCTTTACTTCTAGATGATACTGCAGCAGGAATGTGCCAATCAACATCTGACATATTAAAATCCCCTATCAGTAGCACTTCCCCTTTCCTAGCAATGCTGCGTATGTCTTCAATTAACTCTCCGTCCACCTCTTCCTTCTGTGAGGGAGGTCTGTATAGCACACCAATGCATAGATTTCTCTTTCCCTCTTTCTAGTTTAATTCACAGTGCCTCCTCTTTTCCTTTTAAGTTCTGTAGTTCCAAAGCTTTAATATTATTTTTTACATATAGTGCCACTCCTCCTCCCCTTCTTAGTACCCTGTCCTTTCTGAATAAAGTATAGCCTGGTATAGTTACATCCCAGTCCTGGTTTTCTTTGAACCATGTTTCTGTAACTGCCACTAAGTCCAAGTCAGCCTCTCCCATTAAAGCTTCAACATCTGGGATTTTATTTCCCATGCTACAGGCATTTATACATATTGCTTTCCATTTGTTATTACTTTTACCCATTTCCATAGAGGTATTTAATGTTTCACTTACCTGGGGGGTTTCTTCACCCATCCCCAATGAATCTAGTTCAAAGCCCTCTTCAGTAGATTAGCCAGTTTGCTACTGAAAACGGGTCAACCTTTCTTGGACAAATGGATGCCATCTCTGCTCTGCAACCCTTGGAACAGCATCCCATGGTCCAGGATGCCGAAATGCTCTTGCTGACAACATCCATGTATTCATCTCCGGGATGTGAGCTTCTCTGCCTTGGCCTTTACCCTTAACAGGGAGGATTGATGAGAACACCACCTGCACCCCCTATCTGCGTCACCCTCTGTCCCAGAGCCATGAAGTCACTTTTGATATGCTCAGAGGGATACCTGGCAGTATCATTTGTGCCAACATGAATTAGCAACATTGGGTAATAGTCAGTGGGCTTGATGAGTCTCGGCAAACTCTCCATAACATCTCGGATTTTGGCACTTGGCAGACATCATACCTCTCTGGACATCAAGTCTGGTCGGCAGCCGGATACCTCAGTACCCCTCAGAAAAGTCACCAACCACCACTACCCTTCAGTTCCTTGTTGTAACTGATTCTGAAACTTTGGGATGCTCGAGTTCTGGTTCTTTCCTTTCCAGAGATGCTTTCACCTCCTCCACTTCTGGGGCTGCATAATGGTTCTTCAATTCAAGGGCTGGAGAAGTTGGATTGGTGATTCTGCCGGCCCTGGTGACTTATGTCCAACCTTCATCGTCCTGTAGGCTTCCTTCTCCTCTGCTGGAGAGCTTGGATGTTACAAGAAGCATCTCACTGTACTTCTTACAGTCTTGAATGCTCCTCAGCCTCGCCACCCCCTCTCTGAGTTCCTCCACTTGTTTCCTGAGAGCTTCTGCCTGCAGGCATCCTTCACATGGAACTGGTCCTTCAGCTGGCATTGGGACCTCTGTCTGGACAAATGCAGAAGCTGTAACTGGGGCAACAGCTTTAGCGATACAATTTTTCACAGCCATTGTTCAGTCAGTGGAGCTTAGGTATCTGTTAAAGCAAAAGAAGAGACCTACCAAAGTATCAGCTTGTTTCCCAGCTGTCCTTTCAGAGAAAAAGCAGTTAAATCTCTTTAAGTGTGTTCAAAATGTACTGTTCCAAGTCCCTTTGTGTAGTTAATTGGGGAAGTGCACAATAAAGCAAGGCTGTTCACTTGGGGTGGGTAGGTGGTGGGGGTTGGGGGTTAGGGAGTGAACTAACACCAGATTAGGGGTCGGTACCTTCAAAAAGCTGAGAAAGATACTAAAGCAGAGCTTTAAACCTACCCCACTAAAGAAAATATTTCCCCTTTTAAACTAAAGTACCAAAAAGAATATAACTTTGTTTTCAAAATGTACTAAAACCCTTTTAAGAGCTCCCAGGGAGAGAGCTGTAATTTAAAAAGCCACAAACTCTTACCTTTGCTTGAAATGTATAGCCCCCGTTAGGAATGCCTCTGGTAAAATACGGTAAAGAAGCAACTCCAAGGGGAGGAGGGAGGGTTGTGAGGAATGATTCTTGCTGTCCCCAGAGAATATTACAGGTGGGTAATTATGCTTTCTCCAGGAACAAGAAGGACGTCAGTCCTCACATATGGGAATCCCCAGCTATAGGCTATCGAGAACCTGTAATAAATGCCACGGTGACCTGCAAAGGGTAAGCCATGAGCTGCAGCAGTTGAATCCCAACTGAGAGACTCTCGCAAGACCCAAGTGTCTGGTGGGGAACCAGCACTCTGGTAGCCTGAACACAGAAGAGTCAGAGGGCAAGAGTTGCCTACACCCCAAAGGGATTACAGAGTATGACCTGGCCAAAGGTGCTCCAGGCAGTAGTAAGCTGCGAAGATATGAACCAAAGACCAGGTGGCAGCCCAGCAGATTTCTGTCACAGGTACGGAATGCAGATTTGCCACAAAAGTAGCCATGGCCCTGACACAGTGTGCCATAACCCACTGGTCTAGTGAGATCCCTGCCTGCTCATAGGGTAATGCAGTCCACCACCCAAGTGGACAGAATTTGCTTATTCACTGGGAGCCCCAGTCGACTGTGGTCATAGGATACGAAAAGCTGAGGTGCTATGCGGTGGCCCCGAGTCTGTTGCAGATAGGACAGGGCTCTTTTACAATCCAAAGTATGGAGGACAGTCTCCACCTTGCCAGCATGAGGCCTCAGTAAGAAGTTGGGAAGCACCACCTCCCGATTGAGGTGGAAGGGGGACACCACCTTCGGCAGAAACTTGGGGTGTGCGTGGAGCACCACCCTGTTATAGAACCTTGTATAGGGAGGTTCTGCCATCAGAGCCTAGAGCTCGCTGACCCTGTTAGCTGATATGAGTGCCACAAGAAAGATGACTTTCCAGGAGAGGTACCATAAGTGGCAGGTAACCAAGGGCTCAAACAGCAACTTAGTGAACTGCAAGAGCACCACATTGAGATCCCATTCCGCTGCTGGTAGGTGGACGGGGAGGGGAGGTTTTTATAGCATGAGACCCCACAAAAACAGAGATACAAGGGGCTGAGTTGAGAGGGGTTTGCCCTCAGTGGAATGCTGGGACACTGTGATAGCGCTCATGTGCACTCTGAGTTGAACTTTAGTCCCACTTGTAATGGGTGGAGTAGGTACTGGAGTACCACCTTTGCCGAGCAGCAGAAGAGTTTGCCTGCCTCTTGGTGCACCACATTGAGAATTGACACCACTTGAAGGTATATGCCCTTCTCGAGGAGGCCTTGTGGGAGGCTAGAAGAACCTCTTCCACGTCCCATGGGATGTTGAAGGGAGCTAGAGCTACCCATTCAGCAGTCAAATAGTGAATGACAGGGACCCCAGGTTGGGGTGCAGGAGAGAGCCCTCCTCCTGTGAGAGCAGGCCTGAGGCACAGCCTAAGGGAATCAGTGCCGCCGCCGAGAGGTAGAGAAGCAATGGTAACCAGGGTTGCCTGGGCCACTGGGGAGCTATCAGTATCAGCAATGCCCTGTTGTGCTGGACCTTGAAGAGGGGTCTTGGCAGCCAATGGTGTCAGCAGGAAGGCATAAAGGAGGCCTTCTGTCCATGGAAAGAGGAATGCGTCCACAGCCACAGGGATGGGTGCATCCGGCGGAAGCAGAAGCAGGGCAACTGCGTGTTGTCTTGACTAGCAAACAGGTCCACCAGGGGGGTGCCCCAGAGTCAGAAAAGCCAGGAAGCCACTCTGGGATCCAGGCGCCACTTGTGTAGCTGAAGGACCCTGCTCAGCTTGTCCACCAGAGTATTGTCCTGGCCTAGGAGGTAGACCGCCCTCAGGAGCATCCCGTTGCTTGTTGCATATTAGCAGAGGGCTACCATCTCCTGGCAGAGGGGATATGACCCCATGCGCCCCTGCTTGTTGATACAGAGCTTTGCGACTTGGTTGTCAACTGGACCTGCACCAACTGGTGCTACAGCCGGTGGCAAAAGGCTTGGCGAGTCAGGGATATTGCTTGGAGCTCCAGAAAGTTGATTTGCAGCTGGGATTCTGTCTGGGACCAGTTGCCTTGTGTCTAGAGGTCCTCGCAGTGTCTCCCCAACTCAGCAAGGAGGTGAAAACCCTCTGGGGGTGGGGGCCTGGAAGGGTATCCCAGCCTGAAGGTGACAGGGAATCTGCCACCAGTCAAGGGGGTCTGCCAGCTGGTGGGTCACTCTCACCCTGTCCTGAAGCCTGCCTGTGTCTTGTGTCCACTGAGAGTGGAGACACCACTGGGCCGCCCTCGTGTGCATGTGTACGGAGTCACGTGAATTATGGAGTCCATGTGGCCCAGCAGGCAGAGGAGAAGATGGGCAGGTAGTGACTGGCAGTGCTGTACCTCTGTGGCTAGGCCCCTGAGGCATTCTGGCCTCTCCTGGGGGAAGAAGGTGTTGGCCTGGAGGGTTTCTAGCTGGGCCCCTATGAACTCCAAGCACTGAGCTGGAGAGAGGTGGTACTTGGAGTAGTTGATGATGAACCCCAGGTGCTGCAGGACATGGATGGTGTGCCCAGTGGCGTGGTGCACCTCGGCAACTGTGCCTCCCCTTATGAGCCAGTTGTCGCGTAGGGAAAGATAAAGGCCCCTTGGAGACAAAGGTGGGCTACAACCACTGTTAGGCACTTGGTGAAGACCCTTGGCGATGAGGCCAGCCCAAGGGCAGCACCCTGTATTGGTAGTACTCTCCTCCCACCATGAAACGGTGGTATTTTCAGTGGCTGGGATGGATAAGGATGTGTGTATAGGCATCCTTCAGGTCTAAGGAGCATAGCCAGTCTCCCTACTGGAGGTATGACAGCAATGGTCCAAGGGAGAGCATTTCGAACTTCTCTCTTAATGGAAATCTATTCAGCTCCTGCAGTCCAAGATGGGCCTGAGGCCTCCTGTTCTCTTGGGAATGAGGAAATACCTGGAGTAGAAGCCGGTGCCCCAGAGATGTTTGGGCACCAGTTCTACTGCCTTGTCCTCCAGGAGACCTGCAAACTCGGTGAGGAGCAGAGTATGGTGGAGAAGAGATCATACAGGCTCTCCTGGAAAGTATGAGGGTGGCACCCATTGCAAGTGGAGGACTTGCAGTATCCAGAGATCAGTGGTGATGGTGGACCTCCTGTGGGCAAACAGGGCCAGACACCCCCCTGTGGGCTGTAGGGTACTGCCTGGGGGAGTGGAGGTCATGCCCAAGGAGCCAAAAGCTCCCCCAGGTTGAGCCAGGGCCAGCGCCTGAGATTTGGGGGCTTTTTGTTGGTGGGGGCTGTGCCCCAGCCCCTTGTGCTGCTGGCTGTGCTGCAGGGCCGAGAAGGCTTGGAAGTGTGAAGCATTGTCAAAACCTCCCTTTTTCCTTGGGAAGAAGGGCTTATTTCCGCAGCTTTGTCTGCCATGGGTTTCCCAAAGAGATTCTCTCCGATACAGGGGACATCAATAAGTTTGTCCTGAAGCTGCTCAGGATAAAAACTTCAAGCACCCCTTGACCACAGAGGCCAGAGACTTGAACCTCTGGAGGGGTTCTCCATCAAGGCCTGCCGAGAAACCAGCAAGCTCCCTCACCAGTTTGAGGTACATGTCGATGTACAGTTGATAGGACTGGACTTGGCATACAATTATCAAGTCCTGGAAGGCTTTTCGGCCGAGGGCATCGAGGGTCTGGGCCTCTCTGCTAGGGGGCACCAAGAAATGGGTCTTTTGGCTCTCGAGCCTGTTCATGACCGACTCAACGACCATCGAGTTGTAGAGATCTTGGGTCTTGGCAGACTTGGTACATGGAGTCGAGATGCCTGCTTACAATAGGCACTGACGCTGGTGTCTCAGACATGCAGAGGAGGCGGCGCTCAAGGATCGGAAGGACGAGCACTGTGAGGGCCTCCTTCAGAGGGTCCTCATACTGGAGATCGCCAGTTCTTCCTTGTGAGGGTCCTCCTCCATCTCTGTCTCGATGGCGAGTGCCTTAGCCATGTCTCACACAAAGTCAAGGAAGGAGACATCCTTGGGCAGGAAATGGTGCCGGAATGCTGGGGGAGACGGATCCAAGGGCATGTCTCGGTGTCGCCGAGTGTCTGGGGACTTCTTGTCCTTGGTTTCCCAATTGGAAAAGTCCAAAGATGGGTCCGAGTCTCCATAGTCACCGTGGTCAAAGCCCAAGGGCCCATGACCTCTGGAAGACCTGCAGTCTGAGCCACATGCACTTGCCGGAAAGGACCGGTAACCCGAGGAATGGAAGTGGGACCTTTTCCGATGCCGATGGCCCTCTTGAGGCCAGTGGCACTCAAGGATCAGCTCGACGTCTAGGGAGGCCCTTGGTGTCAAGGGTCCTGTTTTGGGGTGGATGAACTGGACAGCAATGCCCGCTGCTGGGCCATGAGGAAAGAGATACTGCGTTCCAAGGCCACCATCCTGGTCTCCATGCCAGTTGGCTCTGCAGCCTTCGACGGAGGCACTGTGGATTTTAGGCCTAGTGTCAGCTCCATCGAGGATGGCCTTGGGTGTCCGAGGCCAGTCGCCAGGTGCAGACTATGCCTTCCGGATTAGCTTGTGAGGCCGCTCCCACTCCGATCCTTTGGACTCGTGCTGGGGACTGCAGGGCCTGGATTGGGATATTCCCATCTTCCCGGACCCTCTTTCTGAAGTGGTCTTTGAGGAATTCAACTTCTTGCATTCTACTTTTGTGGATTTCCTCTCGGAGGACCCGCGGCTGTGGGACTCCGAGGCAGCTTGGGCTTCATGAGGCATCGAGGTACCAGAAGGGGCCCAGAATGTGGTGTTGCCAGAGACCAGCGCAGAGTCGGACTAGTGAAAAAACTTCTCCTGCTGCAGCTGATGGCTTGATTCCCTTTAGGATCATGGTCCTGCAAAGTTCACAGTCTGAGTCATCGTATATCCGGACCAAGGCACCAGAGACTAGTCATGCGGATCGGTGAGGGACATCACCTTACCACACCAATAGTATTTCTTGAAGCCACCGGAGGCCATTGAGAAAAAGGAGCCCTGCCGCCCAGCACGAGTCCGAGACCTGCAGCCAAAAAAAGGCACGAACGATGGTTGAGGGATGCTGCAAAGAAAATAAGAAAAACAAGGTTAACAAACCCAAGGAGTGACACCGAGGTGAGCTGGCTCAAGGTCGGGAAGGAATCGGTACATGTTCTGGATAAAACAGAATTAAAAACACACTTTTTCTGGGTGAAACTGGACAGACATCGGGAGGGCTCCGTGGAAAAAGAGACCAAAGCAAGATGGCACCTTTGGGCAGAAAGGGGACCATGCATGTGTAGTGCATCTCCCAAAGGCTTTCTTTGAAAGCTGGGAAGATTCTTCCGTGCGAGCTCTGTTGGCGCCATTACCCATATGTGAGGACTGACTTCTTGCTTGTTCCCAGAGAACATAAAATCCTCTCTTGTCCACCTAATATCCCTAAATAAAGCTAACACAGAAGCCCTTCTTGCCCATCCCCTAAGTTATGTTACATAAAAACCTTGCTTATAAATCTGGCATCCCCAAGTAATGTTTATATGAAAACACCTCACCTGCCTCCAATATTGCCAAGTAACATTTACATGAAATCATCTTTGCTCATTCAACATCCTCAAGTAGAATTAAATAAATGAGGAGGGATCTAGCTAAGCTTGAAGAATGGTCTAGAATTTGGCAGCTGGGATTTAATGTTAAAAAATGTAAGGTCATGCATTTGGGCTGCAGCAATCCAAGGGAGCAATATAGTATAGGGGGTGAAGTACTTTTGTCCACTAAAGAAGAGTGGGACCTAGGCGTGGTTGTGTCTGATGATCTTAAAGTAGCTAAACAGGTAGAAAAGGCGACGACAAAAGCTAGAAGGATGCCTGGGTGCATACGGAGAGGAATGGCTAGCAGAAAAAAGGAGGTGATAGTGCCTCTGTATAAGTCTTTGGTGCGACCTCATTTGGAGTATAGTGTGCAATTCTGGAGACCGCACCTTCAAAAGGATGTGAACAGGATGGAGTCGGTGCAGAGGATGGCTACTAAAATGGTTAGTGGTCTTCATTATAAAGCATATGAGGACAGACTTAAGGATCTTAATATGTACACCTTAGAGGAAAGGCGGGATATAGGTGATATGATTGAGATGTTTAAATACCTCCGTGGCATAAATGTTCAAGGGGAGAGCCTCTTTCAGTTGAAAGCAAGTTCTACAATGAGGGGACATGGGATGAGGGTGAGCTAATCCAGATGACACCCCACAACAGAGACAGAAGGTCAGTAGCTCAAAACACCTTGATAGTCCCAAGATCTATAACTCAATGCACCAAGTCAACATCCAGCAGGACTTTCAAACTTTATGCACCAGTGATCTGGAATAACCTCCCTCACAACATCAGATCAATCCCAGACATATTACAATTCAGGAAGGCCGTGAAACACTACCTCTTCCTCATACATTACCCTGAAACCAATAGAAACTCAGCACCATTTGCCAAAACCACCCAAATCACCACTGTCTAAAACCATACAAACACATGATCAGCCTACAAATTGTATATATTGTATATATTGTGGTTGTACATAGTTACCCTGTTAGCCAAGTTGAATATCCTGTTCATATGTAAACACAAAGTACTATTGGAAATGTGTATGTTCACTGTTTATTGTAAACCGCGCTGATGCTGAATAGCGCGGTATAGAAGAGACTTTAAATAAATAAATAAGGGGGATAGATTCAGGAGTGATATGCGGAAATATTTCTTTACGGAAAAAGTGGTGGATCCATGGAATAGTCTTCCAGTGGAGGTGGTGGAGATGAGGACAGTAACTGAATTCAAAAAAGCATGGGACAAACACAGAGGATCTCTCTGTTGTAGTTGTTGATATGGAACGACAGACTAGATAGGCCATGTGGTCGTTTTCTGTCATCATATTTCTAACATCTAAAAGAAATATTTACAAGAAAGCCTCTCCTGCCTGCCTGAAATCCTCCAGTAATAGGTCTGAGTTTTAGATTTAATTATTTTCATTCCAAATCCACATTCAAGGTGATATACATTCTGGTAGGGTGATCATTTGCCTTCCCCAGAGGGCTTACAATCTATCTGAGGCCTAACGAAGGGTAAAGTGACTGGCTCAGGATTACAGGGAGCATTGGGGATGGGGTGGAATTTCCTGGTTTTAAGTCTGCTTCTCTAACCATTAGGTTACTCCATTCCAGTGTTTGCAAGGTAGACCTTTTCATGCACCCAACACCTCTAGATCATGGGTACATGAAAACTCCTCTTCCCTACCTTTAGTACCCCCAGTATTGTTTATACAACAGACACACTCACCTGTACCAGTCACCCTCAAGTAGTGTTTACATGAAAGCATCTCTTACCCATACCCAGTCCTCTCAGCTAGTTTTGTGTGATAGATTTTCTCACCAGTTCACTGCAGCCACTTCAGGCAAAGATTCCCCCAATCGTGGAAGCAATGATGATGCCAAGGACGACAATGCAGCAAACCATGATCATAATCTTCTTCTGTTCATCCCACAATAATGTGGGATCAAGTGAGAGGAGGAGAAACAACAGTGTTGAGATATATCTAGACAAGAGTAGTCAAGGAGAGCAAGGAGAAGAGGGAAAGACACTGAAAAATCAGAGGAGAAAGCATAGTTACTCACCTGTAACAGCAGGACTCAGTCCTCACATATGGGTGATGTCAGCGCCAACGGAGCCCACGAGGAAGCATCTCCCCAGCTTTCAAAGAAAGTATTTGGGAGATGCCACCACACATGTGTGGTCCCCTTCCCACCAAGTTTGCCATCTTACTCAGTCATATGACACAGCTAAGACAGCAAAAAACAAATTGGTATAGTTAAGACAACTATACAAGCCAGAATCATCTATAAAATACACCCTGATGAACACATTACACCCATCTTACACATGCTGCACTGGCTCCCAGTTGCAAGCAGAATAAAATTCAAATTATTGTTGACCACATTCAAATTAATTAATACAAGCCCCATCATTCCTCACTACACTTATACAACCAACAACAGACACGAATAATAAGAGAGGATGCCATATGAACACAATTAAAATACCCTCAGACTACAGAAAGACCAAACAAGCAACACAGCATTTTCCTATGTTGCCCCCACCCTCTGGAATTCCCTCCCTAATACCCTCAGATCCATCAAGGACCTTCAAACTTTCAGAAAATAAATCAAAACTTAGTTATATAACATTATGGTAATGAAACCTAATCTCCCAAACCTCACTAACACCACCCAAAACGCCCACCTCACAACCAATTGATTTACCTATACACACACCGTCTTGCAATACATGTCATACTGTATAGGTTTTCTCTGTACATAGTTGTTAAATAAAAAACCTCAAGTTGTATTCCCCTGGCTGATTATCCCCCACCTGTTTAATTTATTCAGTTGAGTTCTATGTAAACCACCCTTGATCTCTGGAAGGGTAGTATATAAAAACCTTTTAATAAATAAAATAAAAATAAAACTCTACAGGGAGGAGGGAGGGTTGTGAGGACTGATTTCTGCTGTCCCTGGAGAACACCTGTTAAAGGTGAGTAACTACGTTTTCTCCAGGAACAAGCAGGAAGTCAGTCCTCACATATGGGACTCCCTAGCTACAGGCTACCAAAAACATGTAGAAAAATATGGTCAAGCTGTGAACAGCAGCCAGTGAGTCCGAAGGACAGACTCTGAAAGGACCCCAGTGTCCAGGGAGAACCATCATTCTGGTAGCCTGAACATAGAAGGGTCGGAGGGTCAAAGTTGCCTAAACCCCGAAAAGATTACGGAGTATGACCTAGCTGAAGGCGCTGTCCCATCGGGACTCCCTCTCCAGGCAGTAGTGAGCTGCAAAGGTGTGGACTGAAAATCAGGTAGCAGCCCGACAGATGTCTGTCATCAGGACAGAGCACAAGTTTGCAACTGAGGTCACCATAGCCCTGACATTGTGAGCTGTGACTCGGTGCTTCAGTGGGAGCTCAGTCTGTTCATAAATGAGGTGATGCAGTCTGCAGCCCAGGTGTTCAGGGAGAATCTCCGCCACTTGAAGGCATAAGCACGTCTTGTGGAAGGCTTACAGGAGGACCTTCTTCACCTCCACCGAGAGGTTAAAGGGAGCCAAGGCTACCTGTTCAGCAGCCATGCTGTTAACGCTAGAGACTCCAGGTTGGGGTGAAGGAGGGACCCTAGAGGAACCGTGGGTTCCATCGCTAGGCAGAGCAACAGTGGGAACCACAACTGCCTGTGCCACCAGGGGGCTACCAGGATTAGTGACGTCCTGTCCCAAAGGGCCTTTAAAAGGGTCTTGGAGACCAGCAGCATGGGTGGGAAGGCATACAGAAGACCTTCCGACCACAAGATGAGAAAAGCGTCTGCTACTACCTGGGTAGGGTGAGGTTGGCGGGAGCAGAAGCAGGTCAGCGGGGCATTGGCTGGGCTGGCAAAGAGGTTCATCTGGGGGGTCCCATAGAGCCAGAATTGCCTGTGGGCTACTCCGGGATTTAGCTGCCATTCTCAAGGACATTGTCTTGGCCCGGCAGGTAGACCGCTTTCAGGAGTATCTCCTGGCTGATTGCATATGAGCAGAGGGCTACTGCCTCCTGGCAGAGGGCATAAGAGCCCGTGCCTCCCTGTTTGCTCACATAGAACATCGCCACTTGGTTGTCCGTCTGGATGAGTACCAGCCGGTGCTGGAGACGGTGGCGGAAGGCCTTGAGCACCAGGCATATGGCCCTGCGCTCCAAAAGGTTGATTTGTTATTGGGCTTCGGCCTAGGATCAGATGCCCTGTGAGCAGAGGTTCCCACAGTGGGCTCCCCAACCCTGCAATGAGGCATTTGTGGTGAGGACCTGCTGAAGAGTGGGGGATTAGAAAGGCATGCCTGCCCTCAGGTGTTGTGTGGTCTGCCACCAGCAGAGCGACTCCCCCAGAGGGTGAGTCACATAGACCTTGTCCCAGAGGCGGCTGGTGGCTTGCGTCCACTGAGACCTGAGGCACCACTAAACCGCCCCTCATGTGAAGGTGGGCATTCAGTATGACGTGTACCATCAAGGCCATGTGGCTGAGCAGGCGGAGCATGCCGCGTGCTGGCATGGAGCATCTGCCCTGGACTTTTGCAGCCAGAGCCATGAGTCATTCGGTCCTGTCACTGGGCAGGAAGGCCTTCACCTGGAAGGTATGTCCCAATGAACTCCAAGCTCCATGTTATGGTGAGGTGGGATTTGAGGTGGTTTATCAAGAACCTCAGGAATTGCAGGACACCAGTGGTGCAGCCTGTGGCCTGTTGCACCTCGGTGGCTGTATCCCCAGTCGTTTAGGTAGGGGAAGACGAAGGCTCCTTGGAGGCGTAGGTAAGCTGCTACGACTGCCAGGTACTTTGTGAAGACTCTGGGTGTGGAAGCGAGCCCAAAGTACCCTGTATTGGTAGTGGTCGTCCCCGACCATGAACCTGAGGTACTGCCTGTGCCTGGGGTGGATGAGGATGTGGGTATATGCATCCTTTAGGTCCAAAGAGCATAGCCAGTCTCTCTGCTAGAGGTATGGCAACAAGGTTCCAAGGGAGAGCATCTCCCGTACCAGGAACTTGTTTAGGTCTCTCAGGTCTAGAATGGCCCTTAGGCCTCCTATCCTTTTGGGGGACGAGGAAGTACCTCAAGTAGAACCTCCGCCCTATTGTTGACGGGGCACTGGTTCCAGAGTCATGTTTTTGAGAAAACCTGTGAGTTCCTGCAGTAGCAGGGCCTGCTACAGGGGAATCCTAAGGGGCTCTCTCCCAGGAAGAAAGGAGGGGGCATCTAGTCCAGTGGAGGAGGTAACTCTCTCTGACAACCTGAAATGCCCAGGTGTCGATGGTGATGGTCGATCATCGGTGGGCAAAGTGGGCCAGACATCCCCCCGTGGGTTGCTGATCTCCTGGAGGGGAAGAAGCTATGCCCAGCAAGTCAAAGGCTACGCCTGGGCTGGAGTTGTGGCCTTAGGGCCTTTCTGCTTGCAAGGCCAATGCCCATGCCCATGCCCATGCCCAGGCCCTCGGGGACCCTGCTGCGAGATCTGTGGGGTATGGTATTGTTGGAAGCTCCGGGATCCCAAGCCCTTCCTGTAGAAAGGGGGTTTCTTCCCAGGGGTCTTACGCTCGGGGCCCGAGGAAGTTTTCTTCAAGAGCCGGGTCCTTGTCACGTACTCGACCTCGAGCTCTGCAGCTGTGTCTGCCATGGCCTTGCCAAAGAGGTTCTCTCCCAGGCAGGAGATTCCAGGAGCTTTTCCTGGACCCATTGCTCGAGGTCAGAGGATTGGAGCCAAGCCTGCCTCCTGGCACCGATACAGGCACCGGCGACCCAGGCCATTGCTCAAAGCAATCATAGGCGACTCGGGTGATAAACATCAAGCAATCGGCAGCAGTTTTGGCCAGTGTCTGGAAACTCTGGAGGGGTTCCCCAGAGAAGCTGGCAAATTAGCCCTTTAGCTCCTTCATGGAGTCACAGAGGAATATTCTAATGTAGAAGAGATATGCCTGGACCCGGCAGCCCAGCATGTAGCCCTTGTAGCATTTTCTTCCAAGGGCATCGAGGCGCCGGGCCTCCCTGTCAGGAGGCATCGAAGAGCGAGTCTTTTGGCTTTGGAGCAGACGCATGGCTGACTCGACTATCATGGAGTTGTGTGGTAATTGACTCCTGCGGAAGCCCGGGTTTGGGTAGATCTTATACATGAGGTCAAGCCAGCGAATAACTGCGGGTACCATAGCCAGTGTCTCCCACATATGGAGGAGCAGCCTCTCGAGAATCGCCAGGACTGGCACCAATAGGGACTCTTTCGGGGGGGGGGGGGGGAGTCAAATTGGAGGCTCTAGAGATCCTCTGACCGAGTGCTGTCTATCGACTTGGTGGTAAAGACCAGAGCTTTGGCCATGTCCCGCATGAAGTCGAGAAAGACTTTGTCCTTGGGTGGGGACTGATGCTGGACCCCTGACGGGGATGGGTCCAACAGAACGTCTTGATGCCTCTGGATGTCTGAGGAAGTGTCATCCTCGGATTTCCTGTTGGAGTTCTCTGAGGTGGACTGAACGATCGAACAGACCCAAGTTAGGTTCGGATGCTTATAGGCCTTGGCAGCATGGCCAGAACTGCGGCTGTTGGCCGGGGAGGATCGGAATCCCAAGGAATGGGACCACAAACGTGACCTCAGTTGGTGATCAGCCCAGGCGAGGGAGCTCCGGGAGAACAACTCTATGCCAGGGGAAGTCAGAGGTCGAGGTCCCGGTGTTTTTGGCATATGAACCTGCGGAACGGACAGCACTGCCTGCTGAGTGGCCAAGAAGGCAGACAAGCTGCACTCCAGGGCCTCCATCCTAGTCTCCAGCCCGGATGGGGTCACAGCAGCTGGCAGAGACACCAAAGGTATCAGGTCTAGCACCGGTGGAGGAGGAGTGTCCCTGGTGGGGATGGGGAGTGTCCCTGGTGGGGATGGGGACCTGGAGACGATCACCAGGGTCCATCATATACTTTTGGAGATGTTTTGGTGACTGCTCCTGCTCCAACACCTCGATCTTCCGCTGGGGGCTCAAGGATCTGGCGCAGGACTTATCCGCCTTCCCTGAGTCTCGTGAGGAGTCCTGCGAGGCTTTTTTCTTCTTCAGGATCCGGATCAGGAACATCTGCTTGGAGGACTCACAGTCCCAACTGGTGGCCACGGAGTCACTGCGTGATCCTGGAGTCTCAGACTGGGCCCCGGAAGGGGTTTCCGAATCAGAGTCTGACCTGAACATCCGGTCATGCTTCTCCTGCCTGATTCTGACTGCTTTGGGGGTCAGTCTCTTGCAAGACCCGCAGTCATGTGTGTCAGTGATAGAAAAATTACTGAACACCAATCACACTTTTTAAAGCCGCTGGCCATTGGAGGAAAAAAGGACCCCAGCGAGGTTGAGGAACTGCCAGCAGAAAAAAGGTGTGAATTGCACTGGAAGGAAATTCGTGGACCCAAGGACGTGGGCCAAGGCAAGCAAATTTGGATGTGGGAAAGGGACTGGCCGAAGCTGGAGAGAGAGAGAGAATTAACTCTAAGAAAAAAAAAAATCAATTTTTTCCAAGGGATCAGACATACATCTGCTGGGCTCCACGGAAAAAAGGAGACTGAGCAAGATGGTACCCTTGGGTGGGAAAGGGACCACGCATGCTTGGTGGCATCTCCCAAAGACTTTCTTTGAAAGCTGGGGAGATGCTTCCACGCAGGCTCCGTTGGCACCGTCACCCATATGAGAGGACCGACTTCCTGCCTGTCTGATGATCTTTTGTCACCAGCAAGTAGATGATCAGAGATAAAAATTAACTACCAACAATTAAATGTTTAGACATACAGCACTAAGAACTGGTGGTCAGAGACTGAGAAACCAAGCAACACTCACAACCAGAGACAAAGCTTCAGTAGCAGAAGGAAGAGAGGCGCTGCCAGGGGAGCCCAGTCATGCCCACACGAGACTCACACCAATCAATATCCATTTTCTTTATTTTAAAATTTATAATTTAAAAAGGAAAAAAAATAATTTTCTATTTACATTTCAAACTGTGACATACCAGGTGCATAGATATAAACTAAACAAAACAGATTCTTGCAATGCTGGCACTTCAGAATGAGGAGAACGCACTGGGAGATCCAGTGACTCTCGGCAGAGAGCGCTGCAGATATTGCTGTATATCTGCACAGAGATTCTTCTGAACTTCATATAACGTACTGTAAATTTACAGTAGAGTTTGATGGTACAGATCACAGAGAAGGGGGTAGCAGATCTACCAATCCTACACCCTTATCCAGCCCAAAATGTTACAAATTTTTAAAAGCCTTCTGACGAGGTCTCAGGCTCAGTGGCGACATTCCCATGAAGCTGCAGTGGAGTCCTGCAGTCGTGCTGCTGCCAGTGGGTAGAGGTGCTACCAGAAGCGCAGCTTCACGGGAACTTTGCTCAGTGGTGCGTGCAGCACCATCTCCTACAGCCATCCAAAAGAGTCTGTGAAAGGAATCTTATACACACAACTTTAACTTTGTAAATTCTTCTTCTTTACAGCATTTTGTTCCTTCTCTTCAGTCCTAGTCCATTTCTGTATTTCCGGCAAGTGCATCTAGAGCAGTCTTAGACCCTACTTCCCTCCTTGAGGCGGGAAGAACTCACCACTCACGCTGCAGAAAGAGGGCTGCGACTGCAGACAGACATGCAGCATGGGCCAGGTCCATATTTAAAGTGGATCCTCAAATCCAAGTTTTCAGAGTAAATTTCTACTGATTTTGAAAGTCATGGGAGTGGACAGAAGGCTAAACCTCACTTACAGTATTTTGCCAACGTTAAAGGACATAACACACCTGCTTCAAGACACTTCCCTCCTTCACTCAGCAAACGCTTAGGAGCTTTTGTATATTACGTGGTAACCACAGTTATATCGCTCGCTTTTCGGCTACTCCTGCAGTATGTCGACAGCCCATGAGGATGGATCTAAATAAATAGGGCTTTATATTGCTTTCTAATTGCACAGTTGTAATGAGCAATCATCTGTATGTTAACAAGGAGATAAAGCTTAAAAATACTAGGGATAATATCCAGGGGCAGTAAATTTTCAAAGAGCCCAATTTAAGAGCATTACTCTCACAGTTAGGAACATAAATCCTTTGACTATTTGGCCCCTAGGTCAATATTTTAAAGGACTTAGTGGTATGTTTATTAAACAGCGGTAGTGGCTTCCGTGCGATATCGGAGACATGGCTCCATTGAATTAGTAAACATATCCCTTAGGCATCTAAATGAGCACTTAGGTGCAATGCTTTAAGCCAGTGCTAGTCAGTAAACATGTGCCTAAGTGGAACCCCATGTCCTTTCAGTGTGGGTGTGCATAGGACTGGAATTTGGGCAGAGCCTAGACTAACATGCCTAAGTTATAAAATGCCAGTCATATACTTGCCAAATCTAAGCACCTGCATTTACACCTGAGCAGGTACCTGCTCTAGGTAAGCACCTAGAGCAGGTATCAAGTGCTTACGCCTAGATTTTTACACCACCTATGCACCTATTTTATAAAGAAAAATAGGTGCCCACTTTTCTTTATAGGATAGGCGCATTCTGGGGCTTAAAACTAGGTGCCTGGTTATAAAATTACCCTCTTAGTGGCTGGAAAGCCATAGATAATGAAGTTACATGTTCACCAGCAGCCACTTCAACGTATTTCCATTTGCTTATCGGCTTCACTGTTTCTAAGTGTAGCTAGACCTCAGTTCCTTGTTAAAGGCTCACAGGAGTGGCTTCTTGAATTCAGTGCTTGAGAATCCCCAATGAGACTACAATAGTCAAATTATCCTGCTGTCAAAGCCACCATATGCAAACACACCACAATTATACAGAAGCTCTCCTGAACAGCAGACTTGGTGGAGGTCCTTGAATATTGGATTTGGGACCAAATCTATGAACAAAAGCAGAGCACTGCTGGCTGTTGAAGAAATGCTTGGCAGGACGCAGACATGACTGTACAAGAGACGGTTGCAATCACAGCTGATGACTCTTTAAAACTTTTGCCAAAGTCTCGCTTGAGGAATGGGGAGGGAGGGGTTGAGAGTTTCCTTTTTCTCTTCTCAGGCCTGCCACCTTGGATCTTGCAGGTGCTAACAGATACATCATCATGGAAGCTGCACCTCCCTTATCTAGACACATTTAATAACAAGGCATCTAGTTACAAAAAACTACAGCCAGGAGTTTTACTCCATGCCTTCTTTTGCTTTTCACAACTTCTTTCCGATATGGTTTTACCAGCACAAGTGTTCAGCAGTTCTCATGTGCACTATGATAATTTTCAGCCAAGGTCCCAGGTGTTTGTAAAACACAATTCATAAACACAATTGGCACAAACTGGCAAAAAGATCCCACCCCCACAGGGTCACAGACATCAAAACCACCAAAAGCCTTCTACTGTAGCTCCGTCTGTACCATAGGCTGCAGGGCTCAAATAAGCCTCCCAGTTTTCTCTAGATCAACTTACTGTCTCTTCATAGGCAAGAGAAGAGGTTCACAGATGATCTAGTGCAGGGCTACTTGGAGGTTTTGCTTCTATCTTGTTTTGCGGTTTTCACACTAACGGATCTGAAGATTTGTAGTCCTGCTATGGAGTTGGCAAGTCTACAAATATCTAAAATGTATTAAAAACAATATCCCCCACAGTGCTTAAACCCCCCCCCCCCACCACAAACACACACATTTCACTCAATGCCATATTCAGAATCTACAAGTTTCTCTGAACATTAGGGAGCCCTGGCCAAACTTTCCAGAACTGGAAAGCTCACATAAAACCCCAGATAGATTTAGAAGAAACCTGAGAAAAGAAACCCATTATAAATTATATACAAGAAAGAGTAGTTACTCACCTGTAACAGGTGTTCTCCAGGGACAGCAGGAATCAGTCCTCACATATGGGTGACATTAATGCCAATGGAGCCCCTTGTGGAAGCATCTTCCCAGCTTTCAAAGAAAGCCTTTGGGAGATGCACCATGAATGGGTGGTCCCCTTCCCTACCCAAGGATGCCATCTTGCCTCAGTATAATGATATAGCTAAGATGGCAAAAAATAAAATATGATAAGGAAGGGACTACAAGGAGAGGAGGGATGGTTGTGAGGACCGATTCCTGCTGTCCCCAGAGAACACCTGTTACAGGTGAGTAACTACACTTTCTCTGGGAATAAGCAGGAAGTCAGTCCTCACTTATGGGACTCCCCAGCTACAGGCTACCAAGAACCTGCAAAAACACCATGGCGACCTGCAAATAGTGAGCCGTGATCAGCAGAGGTTGAGTCCCTACTGAGATGCTCTTGCAAGACCCAAGTGTCTGGCAGAGAACCAGCACTCCAGTAGCCTGAACACAGAAGGGTTGGAAGGCAGGAGTTGCTTACAAGCTGAAGAGATTACGGAGTACAGCCTCATCAAAGGTGCTATCCTATCAGGACTCCCTCTCCAGGCAGTAATGAACTGCGAAGGTATGGACCGAAGACCAGGTGGCAGCTCGGCAGATTTACATCACAGGTATGGAACGCAGATTTGCCATGGAAGTAGCCATGGCCCTGATGCGTGCATCATGACCTTCTGGTCCAGAGAGATCCCCGCCTGCTCATAGGCGAGGGCAATGCAGTCCGCTATCCAAGCGGACAGATTGGGCTTAGTCACTGGGAGCCCCAGGCAACTGGGGTCATAGGATACGAAAAGCTGAGGCACTTTGCGGCGACCCTGAGTCTGTTGCAGATAGAAGGACAGGGCCCTTTTACAATCCAGAGTATGGAGAACTGTCTCTGCCCTGCCACGTGAGACCTTGGAAAGAAGGTGGGAAGCACCACCTCCTGAATGAGGTGGAATGGAGACACCACCTTCGGCAGAAACTTGGCGTATGTGAGGAGCACCACCCTGTTCTTGTAGAACCTCATGGCGGGGGAGCTCTGCCATCAGAACCTGGAGCTCACTGACTCTGCGAGCTGATGTGAGTGCTACAAGGAAGATGACCTTCCAGGAGAGGTACCTCAAGTGGCAGGTAGCCAGATGCTCAACAGCAGCTTGGTGATTTGTGAGAGCACCACATTGAGATCCCACTCCACTGCTGGAGGGCGGATGGGAGGGTTTGAATAGTATGAGGCCCCGCAAGAAACGAGACACAAGAGGCTGGGCTGAGAGGGGCTTGCCCTCAATGGAATGATGGAGAGCTGCCAATAGCACTCATGTGTACTCTGACCAAGTTGGACTTTAGTCCCATCTGCACAGATGGAGCAGGTACTGGAGTATCATTTGTACTGAGCAGGAGAACGGGTTTGCCGATCTTTCAGCACGGCACACCACACCAAGAATCAGCAACATTTGAAGGCGTATGCCCTTCTTGTGAAAGCCTTACGAGAGGCCAGAAGAACCTCTTCCACATCCCGTGAGAGGTTGAAGGCAGCTACCAAGCTGTGAGTGACAGGGACCCCAGGTTGGGTTGTAGGAGAGAGCCCTGCTCATGTGACAGTAGTCCTGGGGCTCAGCCCAGGGGAATTGGTGACACCGCTGACAGGGAGAGGGAGCAACTGGAAGCAGGGTGGCCTCGGTCACTGAGGAGCTATCAGTATTAGTGATGCCCTGTTGCGCTGGACCTTGAAGAGGGTCTGGCGACCAGTAGTGTCAGTGGGAAGGCATACAGGAGGCCTTCCGTCCATGAAATGAGGAGCTCATCTCCTGCCATCTGGGACGGGTGCTGCTGGCAGGAGCAGAAGCGGGGCAACTGCGTGTTATCCGAGCTGGGGAACAGGTCCACCAGGGGGACAGTTGGGAGACCACTTTGAGAGCCAGGTGCCACTTGTGCGGCTGAAGGACTCTGCTCAGCTTGTCCACCAGAGCACTGTCTTGGCCCGGGAGATAGACCGCTCTTAGAAGCATCCCTCTGCATGTTGCATAGGAGCAGAGGACTACCACCTCCTGGCAAAGAGAGTACAACCCTGTGCCCCCTTGTTTGTTCACGTAGAACATTGAGACTTGATTGTCAGTCTGGACCAGCACTGACTGGTGCTGCAGCCAGTGGTAGAAGGCTCGGAGAGCCACAAATATTGCCCGGAGCTCCAGCAGGTTGATTTGCATCTAGGATTCCAACTAGGACCAGATGCATTGCATCTGGTGGCCGTCGCAATGTGTCCCCAGCCCAGTAAGAAGGCATCCATGGAAGGAACTTCTGAGGGGTGGGTGCCTGGAAGGACATCCCAGCCTGAAGGTGATGAGGGATCTACCACGATCTGAGGGAGTCCACCAGCTGGCGGGTCACTGTCCCGGAGCCTGCCTGTGGCTTGTGTCCACTGAGAGCGGAGGCACCACTGGGCTGCTCTCATGTGCAGTCTGACGTATGGGGTCACGGGAACCGTGAAGGCCATGTGGCCCAACAGGCAGAGTAGAAGCTGGAGGGGGGGGGGGGGTAGTGCCTGGCATTGGTGTACCTCTGAGGCTAGCCCCCTGAGGCATTCTGACCTCTCTAGAGGGAAGGCGGCTTTGACCTGGAGGGTGTTTAGCTGCGCTCATATAAACTCCAGGCATTGAGCCGGATCAAGGTGGAACTTGGGGTAGTTGATGACAAATCCTGATGCTGCAGGACGTTGATGGTGTGCCCAGTGGCGCACTGTGCCTCTGCTGCTGTGCCTCCCCTTATGAGCCAAACATCTAGATAAGGGAAGACAAAGGCCCCTTGGAGACAAGGGTTGCGACCACTGTGAGGCGCTTGGTGAAGACTCTTGGCAATTAGGCCAGTCTGAAAGGCAGCAACCTGTATTGGTAATACTCTCTTCCCACCATGAACCGGAGGTATTTTCTGTGGCTGTGAAGGATCTGGATGTGTGTGTAGGCATCTTTTAGGTCTAAGGAGCATAACCAATCTTCCTGCTGGAGGAATGGCAGCAGTGTTCCAAGGGAGAGCATCTTGAACTTCTCCCTTACCAGAAACCTGTTCAGCTCTTGAAGGTCCAAGATAGGCCTGAGGCCCCCTGTCCTCTTAAGAATGAGGAAATACCTGGAGTAGAAGCCGGTGCCCCAAAGATGTTTGGGCACTGGCTCCACCGCTTTGTCCTGGGGTAGGCCTGTGAGCTTGGTGAGGAGCAGGGTCTGGTGAAGGAGAGATTGGATGAGCTCTCCTGGAAAGTATGAAGGTGGCGCCCACTAAAGGTGGAAGAGGTATCCCTCCTTGACCACCTGTCGGTGGTGATGGCTGACCACCTGTGTGCAAACAGGGCTAGATCCCCCCCCCCCCATGGGCTGCAGAAGACCTCTTAAGGGAGAGGAGGTCACGCCCAGACAATCAAAATCTCCCCACAGAGTGGGCCGAGGGGGGGGGGGTGCTTAGGACTTCTGGGTCTTTTGCCCCTGATCTTTGTACTGCTGGCTTTGTTGAGAGGCCGAGGAGGACTGAAATTGCAAGGTACTGCCAAAGCCCCCCTTCTTCCTCAGGGCTGTACAGAGGTCTTCTTTGAGAGCCTGGTTCTCGTTAGGAACTTGGTTTCTATCTCTGCAGCTTTGTCTGCCATGGGTTTCTCTAAGAGATCCTCTCCTATACAGGGACCATCAATAAGTTTGTTCTGTACCCATTGTTCTAGGTCAGAAGACTTCAGCCATGCTTGGCGTCATGCCCCGATGCCTGCGGCAGCCACCTTAGCCAAAGACTCGAAGCCATCGTAGGCTGCTTCAGACAAAAACTTCGAGCACTCTTTGACCACTGAGGTTAAAGACTTAAATCTCTGCAGAGGTTCTCCATCGAGGCCTGCTGAGAATCCACTGAGCTCCCTCAACGGCTCCTTAAGGTACATGCCGATATAGCGCTGATAGGACTGGATCTGGCAAATCAGCATCGAGCTCTGAAAGGCCTTCCAGCCGAGGACGTAGAGGGTTCGGGCCTCCCTGCTGGGTGGCACCGAATTAGTAAGTCTTTTGGATCTTGATCCTGTGCATGGCTGACTCAACGACCATTAAGTTGTGGGGAAGTTGGGTCTTCTGGACCCAGGGTTTCAGTGCCCTTGGTACATGGAGTCAATGCACCTGCTGACAGTGGGTAGACACAAGCGCTACATCCAGAGGGGGTGGCGCTTGAGGATCAGAGGCACCGGTACCATAAGGGTTTCCTTAGAAGGTGCCTCATACTGGAGTATTTCCAGTTCCTCCATGCGCAGGTCCTCCTCAGCCTCTCTCTCGATGCTGAGAGCCTTAGTCATGTCCTGTACAAAGTCGAGGAAGGTGACAGCCTTGGGCGGGGAACGGCATCAGGACATCGGAGGAGACAGGTCTGAAGGCAGTGTCTGGGACTCTTAGTCTTCGGTCTCCAATTCGAACTCAAAGTCCGAGTATGAGTCTGAGGCCCTGTGATCACCACGGTCAGAGTCCGCACCAGACAATCCATGACCTCCAGAGGATCTGCGGTCCAAGCCACGGGCGATTGTCAGAGAGGACCAGTGTCCCAAGAAATGGGACTGGGACCTCGTCTGGAGCAGTTGGGTCTCTTGAGGTGGGTGGAGTTCAAGGATAGGCTCGAAGTCCGGGTTAAACCCTCAATGTTGAGGGTCCTGTCATTGGGGTGGATTAACCAGACGAGCCAGACAAACATCTGCTGCATGGCCAAGAGGGCAGATACTGCTCTCTAAAGCCACCATCCTGGTCTCCATACCAGCTGGCTCCGCAGCCTTCGATGCAGGCAATGAGGATTTTGGGCCCGGCATTGGCACTGTCGAGGGGGAGTCCTCGACAAGGATGGCCTCGATGTCCAAGGCTGGTCGGTAGGTGCCAATGACTCCTTGCAGGGCAGCTTATGAGGCCGCTCCCACTCTGACTCCTCAGACTCACACTGTGGACTGTGGGGCCTGGTGTGGGATTTCCCCTTCTTCCCAAACCTGTCCTCCTAGGCGTCTTCGAAAGTTTTGACTTCTTGCGTTCCACCTCTGGGGATTTCCTCTCAAAGGAACCACAGTCACGGGACTCCAAGGAGGCTTGGGCTTCATGGGGCACCGAGGTATTGGAGGGAGCCCTGGAGCGTGTTGTCGCTGGAAACTCCAGCATGGAGTCAGACTTTTGGAAGAATTTTTCCTGTTGCTGATGATGGCTCTTTAGGGCCTTTGAGGTCATAGTTCTGCAAAGTTCACAGTCCAAATCGTTATGTTCCAGGCCGAGACACCAGAGGCAGCAGTTATGTGGATCGGTGAGGGACATCATTTTGCTGCACTGATTGCACTTCTTGAAACCGCCGGAGGCCATCGGAAAAAAGGGATCCCCACTGCCTGGCAGCGGTCCAAGGCCTTTGGCCAAAAAAGGGCGTGAACGGCAGTCTAGGACATCTCGAGATAAAAAAAAGAGAAAAAACAGTGAACGAACCCGAGACGTGATGCAGAGGCGGGCTGGCTCGGGGGCGGGAAGGAACCAGTAAACAAACCAGACAGAAATGTATCAAAAAATCACACTCTTTCTGGGGGAAACTGGACAGATATCCGGAGGGTTCCGCGGAAAAAAGGAGACTGAGGCAAGTTGGCATCCTTAGGCAGGAAGGGGACCACACATGCATAGTGCATCTCCCAAAGGCTTTTTTTGAAAGCTGGGGAGATGCTTCCGCAGGGGCTCCATCGGTGCCGACGTCACCCATATGTGAGGACCGACTTCCTGCTTGTTCCCAGAGAAAGGTTTTCTCTATTGGTTAAAAATGCAGTCTTAAAAAGACATGATATTAACTAAGAGGAAGTGGCAACAACAAAGGTATTAAAGGAAAAACTACACACTAAGAATGTTTTGTGTGGCCATAAAGGAAAATACATTATGAGGTAGGAATTAATCCCAGAGATTCCTTCCATGATGCCATGATTGGTGGGCAGCTTGGGACAGGAAGAACATGAGGTCCAGCAGTAGGAAATGACATCATAAGGAAGCCAAAGGTCTACTGGGAGTGATGAACATGTTGACGCCGAGGTCACAGGATGAAGGAGGGATTGCTGATAGGTCCAAGATGGGCAAGACAGGGTAGAACATGGAGAAATGGTGAGTATGTGGCTAAGGAAGAAATCGCCAATAGTTGCAGCACCATGATGGAGGAAGAGGAGGCAGGAACAGGAGCCTGGTAAAACAGAATGGAAACATGGAACATTGAGTTACATTCAATTATAAAAATCTGAACAAATGTTAACTTCCTGACCTCTTCCTGCTCTTAAGTACAGGAATTACCAGTTATTCACTTTAATAGAACACGCAAGACAATGTTTCTGGTCAGACTGATGTCCCAGACATTATGGGCAACCGGTGCTGAGCACCCTGTACTCTACCCTGTGGCACCTAACTGCCTACATTCAATGAATGTATTTTTCAATTTAAGGGGAACTAAAAACTGTTTTTGCTACTCAGAGTTTTTTGTAAAACTGCTGTATGGATGTTAATATCACACGGCTCGACAAATCTCAGGTGCCAGGTCGTCCTAGTGCTTAGAACTTGCACCCTGGAACCAGGATTTCATGCTCTTGGAAAGGATTTTTTTTTTTAAAATGCACCAGTACTGCTTCACAAACAATGAGCTTCTTCCACCACGATTGGCAATTGGTTCTCTCTGCAAGGAGCTTGAGCCATGCGGTGAAGGAGGTTCTAACTGATCTCACAGTTTCAAGTCTCAAGAGACTTGAGGATATGTGAAACAGAAAAGGGAGTTGCCTCAGGTGCAGCTATAAAGGGTCACAAGATGCGTCTGGCAATGTAATCATTGGGGTTGCTAAGAGGGGGGGGGAAGGGTCACTGCCTTCTGTTGACTTGTGTGATAGCACGTGAAGGGCCGAATTATTAAGCATTCTTTTCCCATAGAAAATGGGAAATCAGTACATCAGCCTGTTAAAAATGTAAGCTGCGATACACCTTTTAGGAGGTGGGCACTGTGACTGAAGTCTTGGCATCCGGTTCCTAAATTTTTAAGCTGGTTCCTAGATCCTGAGAAAATCTGTCAAGGCCTGTTAGATCTGGTTGGGTTAATATCAGAAGTTCCCTTCCATTCTACACAGTTTCTTTATCAACATTTGTCGAGGGGGCAAGTTCTCCAAATAGGTTAAGTTTTACAAATACCATGACAATCATGAATCTCTGTTCTAAGACAGTATATGTGGAGGATGATCTCAGTCTCTCAAATTCACTGCTAATGCTAGCTGTGGTACTTGCATAGTGCCAAAGAGCGCCTCCTTCTGGCGTTCAAAAGATGCAAGATGTACAAGCAACTTGTCAAGGCAAGACTACAACATGACTCTGCTGACCAAGCACCTGCTCATCAGGCTGGCAGGCTCTGGAAATAGTGGAGAAGCAATGCTCACAACTCCCAGTAAGGAAGGACAATAATTTTGTTTCTTTTTTTTAATGTAACCAAAGAGCGAATATGAAAGCTTGGAGCAGAACCCATAGGTTCACCCAACATTTAGTGCTGTGCCCTAACCTTTTAGACTAGGGTTCAGCAACATTTTTCACCAGAATACCACAAATCCTGAAATAGCTTGGGAGAAGTTGTGCTGGGGGAGGCTCACCCTAATGAAATCTGCTGCCTCCTCTCCTCTCCCACTGTGAGCTTGTTTGGAAAGGAAGACAACTGGGAAGACAAGAAGAGGACAACATATGGAGCTGGAAGCTGGTGGTAGTTCACTGCTCCCACCCTCACCGCCAACCTGCTGCTGCCATTACTATTCCCGCCTAGCAACTGCGCCTAGGACTGGTCTCTGAGCAGCTTCCGCAGACTGGAGAGAGATTAAGATGGAACAGGGAGGAAATGGAGGCAGGAAATCAGAGAATTGACAGCAAGTTTATTGTCTATTTAAATATACTGCCAGCTTCCCTCAAAACCAGTCAGGCTAAGCAAATAATGGCCAGTCGGTAACCCTTGGGAAGAGCTAAAGACCACATACAGTGGCTATCACCACGGCCACACGACCTTGTGTGCGCCTGATCTCGTCAGCTAAGCAGACTGGTTAGTGCTTGGATGGGAGGCAACCTTGGGGGATACCAAGTGCGCTTACTATATAGAAGAAAGATCTGGGAATCTACTTCTGGTCACACCTTGCCAAGAGAACCAGGGGATAGTCACAGAATTGCCAGGAGTCAACAGCACTTAACAGCAACACAGTGGCTATCGGGTGATGATGAGTAAATTTCGCATTTTGTTATGTGCGATTCACATATTCCTTAGCTGTGAGGAAGAACCCATCACCACACTTCAGTACTTACGAGTGGGAACCGTACCGCTGTTATTTCTTATTCAACCCCACGGACAATCCAATAATCAAAGCTATAATCGCCAGAATGATCACCACGACAACAATAATAATTATCATTTTCTGAGGAGAAGATACATAAAAAGAATTAAAACTATAAACCTTAAAACTGCAGTTTCTGTGAGGTTCTTAAGGTAACCAAACCAACTGTAATAGCATTTAGTATCGGTTTCAGACACTCTAATATAGTAGTATGTGACTTTCACATTCAGTAAGCGATTTCCATACAGAGCTCTCACTTTTGACATTAAATATTGGTAAAATTAGAAGTCTCTTGTCACAGCGTCCTATAATAATATTTATATTTAGTAGTGGTTTCACTGTATAAGAAAAGCTCATACCAGGTGCGTGTGCTAAGCGCTGCTGACCAGAGTCACCCCTTGATTTTTAGTGGCATTATTCAGATAATGCTGTTAAAAATCATGGCAGACCGTCCCAATGCTATCTGGAGCATACTGGGCTGGTCTCCGGAGCTCTCTGGTTAGAGGCAAAGTTCAGCCTGCTATCCAGACAGCTAACCTGAGAAAGTTACAAGCAAAAATATTGCCGCTATCTGGATAGCACTGGCAGTCCGCGCTGAATCTAGATATTCAGCGCCAGCCACTATCTAGATCTGGTGCTGAATATCTGGATTTATTTCACCCGTGCTGACCAGCATTTACAAAAAGAAGGCTGCTGCCCCAGCTGAATAGTCACACCCATGATGTCAGGTCCATCATTGCCTCTTCAAACAAGAAGCGCAGAAGCAAATGCGGGCTGAGAGGAAACTCACAGCGCCTGCAGTTCCAGATTCTCCCAGACGGTGGCTCTTTGAGAACCATACAGAGTCTTGGGGTATAGAGCAGCTCATTGCTTCTGCAGTCCAGCCTCTACCAGCAAGAAGTACTGTAGGAACGCTAGCTGTGGGAGAGCAATGCCAGTCTCTCACAGCAGGAGGCACTATAGGGAATGGTGCAGGAATGCTAAAGTGTCAAAGTGCACCTTCAGCCCCAGCATCTCCCAAGCAGAGGTGTAAAGGGGAATGCTGCAATACCGCTGATTGCAGAGATTTCAAACGCTCCCTAATTCAAACATTCAGTCTTCCACACGTTTTAACAAGCAACTATAAATAAATTCAGCATACACCAAGCACAAAGTTATTTTGATAGTACTAATGTACAGTATATTTTATAAAGACTCAAGAGAGTCATTCAAAGAAACGAAAGAAAAGCAGAGTATGAGTCAGAAGCACAGCACAGACCAACTCGGAAAGACAGGGAGGGCCATGGAGCCTGCAACTACTGCTGGGAACTGGAATTGGGACGTCCCACAGGCAGCTTAAAAGCAGCAGTGTCTGTAGCTATACAAAACAAAACTAAATCAGACAACATTACTTTTTAGTAGCATTTTTATTCCATGTCTCACAAAATGTTACCGGTGCAGGTTTTTGATAGCTCCAGCTCTTTGATTTAGATTCAGAATGGTGGGAGCAGCTAATCAGGTGCTGCTGTGCCGAATGTCATCAGTGCCCCCCCCCCCCCCACTCCTCCAAGGCATCATGCTGACAAATGCGGAGGGTAATTTTATAGCAGAGCACCTAGGCAGGGAAAGCACATAGGCGCATAGTTTATACCTGTTTTATAACGGAAACATGCGCCTAGGTGCTGCATCCCCAAAAGCTCCCACACAAATGCATACGTTTACTAAGCCCTACACTGCTATTGCTTGTGTGGGCTGAGTTATAGCATGGGGGGGGGGGTGTTCAGTGCTAACTTTAAGGGGCGTGGGCCTCTGCCTTCTGCAGTTAGAGCAGGCCCTAGA
This sequence comes from Ichthyophis bannanicus, assembly GCA_033557465.1. Taxonomy (NCBI): domain Eukaryota; kingdom Metazoa; phylum Chordata; class Amphibia; order Gymnophiona; family Ichthyophiidae; genus Ichthyophis; species Ichthyophis bannanicus. The sequence continues at coordinate 40,473,646 of CM066043.1, forward strand.
CGCGGCATTGCACAAGTCAGCACGCAGGCGCACATAAGTGTTATGTGCATGGCCCTAATGACATCAAGCGTGGTTCGCAATGACCACTAACGTCTGCGCCAGTTGCAATGAGCCGACATCACTTCTGTATTGCCCATGTCCCGCCCAGACTCCACCCCCAATGCATGTAGCATGAGATTTTCCGCATAGGGGCCCCTTGCAACCTTTTAGTGAGGCACCCAAATCAAGCTCTAAACCCTGCACAACTGGATAGCACACTTTAGCAACGTGCCCTAAAGTTTCACCTGCTCCAGTGCCTTTGCAAGTCCATGTGTATGTACAGGAGAGAAATAGCACACGCATTTATTTTATAAAAGAATTGTCTAAATGCCAATCTCACCGCTGGTTCCATGCATTCTTCTGCTCTCAGGAATGCCTACGGGCATATTATATAAAAGGAGGTGCTCTGCTTTCTCAGTGCCTTTTCTTATACCCATATCATTTTATAAAGTGCCTATGTACATGGGTAAAACGTCATTCCACGTGCAGGGTGAATACAACATGGAGAGCTGAAGACAAGTCTTGGGGAAGGACATGATTAAAAACAGGAACCTTAAAAAAAAAAAAGGCGAAGGCCTTATTTCAGAAGGTAAGAACGTAAAAGAAATAAAATATACTAGGCCATAAAGAAATGATATGTCAGCACGAGACCAATATAAGCAACAGGCCCATGAAGTAGTACTGCTGCTTTCTAGGAGCTGGTGGGTGACGAGGGCGTCACCCAGTATCAGGACTCTCGGTCTGGGAAAGAGGAAGGGAATAAGAGGAAGGAGATGTGCTGGAGGTGGAAGGAGTCAGAATAAGGAGTTTATTCTAGGGTAGAGCAAAATAAGCCGAGATTTACTGTCTCCACTACAGGGGTGAATTAAATCCCCATGACAGATTGTGCCACAGGTCTCAGGAGCAGTGTCAGATACCTTCATGGCCGCTGCAGTGTAGGATTCTTATTTCTGTAAGAGGGCTTCACTTACAAGACATCATAGAAGTAAAATAATAGCATTGTTCTGACAGTTTTCAGAATATTTTCCCATGGTCCTTAATCTATTAACAAAGCTCTTGGATCTGGCTAGCTTCTGATGTCACTTATAAAAGGTTCTCAGAGAAATATGCATCATGGTTATTAACCCATTTTTATATTGGCAATACGAAAATGCTGCAGAACACTTTACAGTATGTAGTCTGAAACTTTCTTTCTAGGGATAGAAAACTGTGTCAGAATGAATATTGCAGGCTGCTCTGTGGCTCCAAGCTCACATCTCCTTAGTCACTGGATGCCGTCAATACCTGTGCTGTGGGCACAGAGAGTGTGTTAGTAAGTTTATTTGATATTAGGGGTGCTATGTCCAGGGAGGGGTCATTTACTACTACTACTATTAATCATTTATATAGTGCTACAAGGCATATACAGGGCTGTACAAATATATAAAGAAGATTGTAAGCTCTACGAGCAGAGACTAATCTAGACAGACAGAACAATACAAGAGAAACAAGGGGGTTCAAATAGGGAAGGAGACCAGGGGAACAAGGGGTTAGGATCCAAATGTGTCCTCAAAGAGAGAAGCCTTTAGCATGGAGTTGAAGAGGGGGAGAGAAGAGGAGACTTGATGTGAAGAAAGAGGAAGTTTGTTCCATGCAGAAGGAGCAGTAAGGTGAAAAGACTGAAGTCTGGAGTTTGTAGAAGAAGAAAAGGGCATAGAGAGAAGAAAGCCAGAGGAGGAACAGAGTTCATGAAGAGGGGTGTAGGGAGAGAGAAGAGAGGAAATGTAATTAGGGACAGCAGAGTGAATGTATTTATATGTTAGAAGGACAAGTTTGAATTGGATACAGAAATGAAAGTGGAACTAGTAAAGTGATTTTAGAAGAGGGGAGTTTGAATTGGATACAGAAATGAAAGTGGAACTAGTAAAGTGATTTTAGAAGAGGGGAGTTTGAATTGGATACAGAAATGAAAGTGGAACTAGTAAAGTGATTTTAGAAGAGGGGCTATATGTGTGTATCGGGGCTGGCAGAAGATGAGCCGCGCAGCAGAGTTCTGGATAGGTTGAAGAGGAGAGAAAGATACAGAGGGAAGCCAGCAAGGAGGAGCTTGCAATAGTCAAGACAGGAGGTGACCAACGAGTGGACAAGAGCCTTAGTGTGTTCAGAGAGGAAGGGACAAATTTTGTTAATGTTGTAGAGAGAGGTTTTAGCTATATGTTCAATATAAGTGGAGAAGGAAAGGGAGGAGTCAAAGATGACCCCAAGGTTGCAGGCTGAGGAAACAGGAAGAAGAAGAGTATTGTCAACAGTGATAAAGGGGGGGGAGAAGGGTTTAGGGGGAAATATAAGAAGTTCAGTTTTAGCCATATTCAATTTTAGGTGGCGGTGAGACATTCAGGCGGCAATGTCAGATAAGCAAGTAGAGATACGAGTTTGGAGTGAAGGAGAGATGTCAGATGTATAGGTAGATAGATTTAAGAGTCATCAGCATAAAAATGATACTGAAAGCTATGGGAAGAGATGAGGCACCAGGGGACTGGGTACAGAGAGAGAAAAGGAGAGGGCCCAGGACAGACCCTTGAGGTACACCAACAGAGAGGGATGGCAGTAGAGGAGGAACCTCCAGAACAAACACTGAAAGACCAATTGGAGAGATAAGAAGAGAACCAAAACAGTACAGGCCCTCTAAAACCAAGTGAGGATAAAGTGTCTAGGAGGTGGTCAACAGTATCAAAAGCAGCATAAAGATCAAGAAGAATGAGAACCGAGTAAAGGCCTTTGACCTTAGTGTGGAACAGATCACTAGAGACTTTGGCAAAAGCAGTTTCAGTAGAATGAAATGGACAAAAGCCAGATTGAAGTGTATCAGAGAGGGCTTGAGAGGAGAGAAATTTGAGACGGTGGCGGCGAACTGCACGTTCAAAAATGTTTGAAATGAATAGGAAAAGGGAGATAGGTCGATAATTAGAAGGACAAGTAGGGTCAAGTGAGGTTTTTTTGAGGAGAAGAGTGATTACAGCATACTTGAATACTGCAGGGAAGGTTGCAGTGGAAAATGAAGGGTTGAGAATATGTGAGATGGAAGGGATGATGGAGGAGGAGATGGAGTTGAGGAGATGGGTGGGGACGGGATCAGAAGAACAGGTAGTGAGTTTAAAGGAGGAAAGACGAAGAAAGATTTTAGAAAAGGATGTAAGGGTGATAGAGGTTGAGGGGAAAAGTTGGTAATGAAGAGGGGGTGAAGATTTAGTGGGGAACAGAAGAGTAATCTTATGCACTTTATCATGGAAATAATCTGCTAGGGTTTGGGCAGAGAGTGAAGGAGGGATTGAAGGTGGAGGAGCCTTAAGAAGAGAATTGAGAGTAGAAAAGAGACGCGAGGGTTAGAGGCAAGACGGTTAGTCAGATGGAGAAAATAGTTTTGCTTAGTGAGTGCAATGGCGGAATGGAAAGAACGACGCATGAATTTGAAGTGAAGAAAAAGAGAGAGTGGAATTTGAGCCAAGTGAGCTCAGCTGAACGGGCACAGAAATGTAGGTAGCGGGTAGTTGAAGACAACCAGGGCTGAAGTCAGGTGTGTCTCACTGGACATGGAATTGGCAGAGCTAAGGTATCCAGAGTAGAGGAGAGAGCAGTATTACAGGAAGCTACGGCTTCAACAGACTTAGAAGACAAAGTGGAAGAGAGGAGACAGTAGTGGATAGAGTCAGTGGATCGATAGCATGAAGATTCCTATAAAGATAGGAGGAGATTGGGCGAGATTGAAGGAGGGAGTAATGAAGAGTGAAACTTAACAGGTGATGGTCAGATAAGGGAAGAGCGGAGGTCTGGAAATTTAGAAGGTAAACAATTACAGTAGAAAACGAGGTCAAGGCAGTGACCAAGCTGATGAGTGAGGGCAGAAGAGCAAAGCTGGAGTTGAAAGAGGAGGTAAGGGAAAGGAGCTTGGACGCATAGGGGTCAGAGGAGTTATCAATATGAAAATTAAAGTCACCAAGAATAAGGGAAGGGGGAGAAGAATCCAGGAATAAGGAGACCAAGAGTCAAAATCAGTGAAGAAGTTAGAAAAGGACTTGTCAGGGGGTCTATAGATAACAGCAAGCCAGAGAGGCAGGGGATTAAAAAGACTAATGGAATGGACTTCAATGGAGGGAAAGGAATGCGATTGAGGGAAAAGGAGGGACTGAAATTGGCAAGAAGGAGAAAGTAGAAACCCAACACCACCGCCACAGCTATTGGAACGAGGAGAGTGAGAGAACTGACAACCGCTGTGGCAGAGGGGCAGCAACTGAAGCAGAGTCATCAGGGAGGAGCCAGGTTTCAGGAAGATCAAGAAGATGGAAAGCACGAGAGAGAGAGATCATGGGTAAAGGGAAGTTTATTAGAAATGGAATGAGCATTTATCTGGAATTTAGCACCCACCATCACTCTGAAAAAGTTGGTTCCTAAAATTCGGTGAGCTTTACCCAATTATCTTTTTTTCCCCTTGTACCCTGTTTGTACTTGTGAATAAAAATAAAGTTTTAAAAAAATAAAAGGTTGACGGCTATACTGATTACAGATGCTCTCCATTTCACACTCAGTGGCTGCACAGGGAAATGTAGTTTGGGATGCCCGTCACAGCTAATGAGGCCAGTTCATGACATCACCCTCTCTTAGGTTTTATCTTTATCTTGGTCAAATTTGATATACCGCCCATTACTAGAGTATAAGGCAGTGTACAATGTAAAATATCGTGGCTGCAGAAAAGAAAGATAGAAAGGAACGCCATTGGGTAGATAGGAAAGTGGTCAAGGAGACAGAGAGAAAGGGACAGCAGAAGGTGATAGAAACAAAACAAAGGACGAACAACGTAACAAACGAGAAACAGCATAACGAACAATGGACAGAGTCGAGATGTGCAGTGAGTTGGTGGAAAACAAACTTTTCAAGGATCTTAGAAAGAAAGGGAAGGTTGGAGACAGGGCGCCAGTTTGAAGGGACAGCTGGGTCAAGGGTAGCCTTCTTAAGCAAGGGGCGAACCAGTGCATGCTTCCATGCAGAGGGGAAGCTCCCGGACGCAAGGCTAGAGTTAACAATGGTGAGGGCAAAGGGAAGGAGCACGAGAGAGAGATCAAGGAGCCAAGCTGAGGGCAAAGGGTCGAGGAGACAGGTGGTTTTGTAAGAGAGTGAAATGGCCTTGGAGAGCTCAGCCGAGGTGACAGGGCGGAATTTAGACCAGGTGTGGGGAAATATGGGTACAGAAAGCGGTGGGCAATGAGTAACTAGAGTAGGAGAGGTGGGGGAAGGTGAGAGAGGAAGTGAGCAAGAGTCGAAGGTGGAGCGGAGGGTCAGGATCTTGGTTGAGAAAAAGGTGGCAAGGGTCGTAGGGCTGGGGGCACCGGGATGAGTGGGGAGGAGGGGGGCAGGGTGGAAGCCGAGGAGAGAGAGTTCAGGACTCGGTACAGTTGGCGAGATGAATTGGAGGAGGGGGTGATAAGGTTGGAATAGTAGGATCGCTTAGCAGATGTTATCAGAGAGTAGTATGATTTACGGAGGCGACAAAAGACAGAGAGAGAGATATCTGAAGGGCGTTTGCGCCAAAGCCACGCTGCGCGATGAAGATAAGAGCGATGTAGATAGAGACCTGGGTGAAACCAAGGATGATGCGAGGTTTACGTTTCTTCTATTTCTTTAACCCAGTAATTTCTTCTGTACCTTTGGGATGTCCAGCTTTTATTGGATATAGAGCCCTGCGCCTTCATTCATAACTATCCAGAGTTAATCCCAATTTTTAGACACCTCTGTCCCCATCTAGCCCATATGTCACAATGACAACCCTTGGAAGGTCAGCCTACGTCTGGCCACTAGGGAAGGAATTGTGTAAAGTCATTGCCACGTGTGTGTAAATGATCCCTTATGAAACACTGACTGGTGTAAAAGTACCCACTATGGCATCAAGACAAGTATTTATTTATTTATTTATTTACATTCTCTTATATACCGCGCTATTCTGCATCAGTGCGGTTTACATTGAACAAACTGAACTTACATTGAACAGGGCATTATAACTTGGAGATAACTATTTTACAGGGAACATGGGCTATGGAGGGTTAAGTGGCTTGCCCAAGACCACAAGGAGCACCTGTGGGACTAGAAACCCCAGTCCTTCCGGCCCAAGGTTGCTGTCCTCTAGTGGGATTTGAACCTCCGACCTTCCGGCCTGAAGTACCTTGCCCCAACCACTAGGCCACTCCTCCACTCCACATTGCCAGACAATGTGTGCATGGGCAGTTTCGGTGGAGCGTAGGTGGAGTATGCTCGTAGTATACTGTGGGCATGTTTACTAAGCCCTGCGCTAGTAACACGGGTTTGGGGGTGGGGACAGCCATTCCCTGCTGCGTTAAGTACCACCACCCACTGTGCTGGCAGTAGTTGCTCCCTGCCAAGCGCTGGTAGTAAGGGCTTTCAAGGCCTGTACTAGCGGCGCCATGGTGGAGGCGCCCACACCCCACCCAGACGTGTGCTGCCTGTGCAGCATGGCACGAAAAACACATGCTATCGCCACGCTACCTGGGTAGCGTGCTTTGACAGACACGACTCTACAATTTATGTGCGTACTTGAAAATACAGGTGCTGAATTTTACACCAGCTTTAGGTTTCTACTTGTCCTTACACAATAGCCTTAATATCAGTGCCTTAAAATGCACTTTAACTCTATGCCCCGTTCAAAAATTACCCTCCGAAAATCAACAGATTGTGATACTGGGCTCACAGGCTACCCAACGAGCAGAAATGGAACCAAGAGCTCCTGACTGGCAATTTGCGACACTAGCACTGGGCTGGCACATGTTGGGTTTCATTTAAATAATTTTTTTGCAAACTAATGTATTTTCTCCTCTGTTCCTACTGCATTTTTCACCATAAAAGAATGCGCAAATTAGTATTTTTAAGCGGCAGATTGAGTTGCCCTGAATTGTAAGGCCTGCAGTGACCTCCTGTGGAGATCTAGAAGATTTCATTTGTACACCAATTTCCAGAAATTTCATGAATGCATGTAGGGGAGCGAGGATTTGTAGAGACAGTAAATCTGGCTATTGCTCTGACCTTGTTTTCTTAAGCCCACATTGCTTTATCTCACCCGTCTTGCCTCGCTCTGATATTTCACGGCCTTTTTTGTGTCAGCGACAGCTCGCTCCACGAAACCCACTGACTGATCCATGTTGCTTTCGATGCGGTCAACCATGGCCCCCTTTGGCAAAGGGCGGCAGATGCAGAGAAAGCAGGAAAAGGGTTGGAAGAGAGAAACAGAAAGCAGAGATGAGGCCCAGTGCTGTGCGTTGTCCCCACTATGGGGCTCACCTTTCGTGCTCTGTTCTGATACTTTACAGCTTTCGTTGTCTCCTCGCGCGCCTTTTCCACGTGATCCACTGCTTTCATGACGCTAATTTCTATATTATCAGTAATCTCACCCTGCAGGAAGAGCAATAGAAAGCAGAGTTAATATCCGAAGGGTTCTCTCTTTACATTGCAATCACAAGCTCGGCAATATTATTTCTAGGGTAATGATAATATAGAAAGGATCATTCATTGCAAATTACATCACTAGCAGTCGCTCCTTTACAGACCATGCAACAGAAGATTAAATGCCATGACCTTGGTTACATAGTGACAGGGTGATCTCAGAACCCGGCTAAGACTGAATATTGGACAAGGGAGTTAAACATGGGTCCCCGGGGCTATCAGACTATACCGCCATCTACAATATAATGACCAAAATGCTTCTTTTAAAAGACCAAAAGGAAGGGTAGGATAGGGAAGGCCAGGAAAATATTAATTACACAGTCTTTCTTGGGTGCCATCCACTCATTCTGCCCCGTCCCCATCCTTGGGAAGCTGTGTCTTCATTTTTATTTAATCCCAGGCATTATTGTACACACTGTTTCAACAACGCAGTTTAAGCCTGTATCACATCCATGACCCTCCCGGCAAATTGATGGAAAAATGGCATTAAAAAAAATTTATTGTTACATTACCTGACTGGTGCTCCTCCTCCTCAGCAATGCATTGTATTGTGCGGAGAAAACAGAAAGGGAGACAGCTTAGATGCCTATTCAAAGCTATCTTATAGTGGAGAAGATCCCCTCCCCCATTCCCAGTTCCGATGGGATGGAGGATAGAAAGTGAAGACAAGCAAGAAAGCCCTTGATGGTAGAAGAGTACAGCCAAGCTTGGACAAACAGGTTAACATCTGCCCCCGCTGAAGAGAGACTGTACTGCCTAGCAGCTCACCACTGAGGGAAACTGTGTGATTTTATCTAATAGAATTAAAATGTCATGGTTACAACAGAGTAATTCAGACAGCAATGAAGTTGGAGGAATTCTCCTGGAGGAAACTGATGTCGGAGTACATCACTGAATGGTTAGGAGCGAGTTGAGAGGTAAGAGATTTCCAAGACCTGCCTGCTTCTAAAGGTGTAAACCCAAGTTCTGTCAGATGGCTCGGAGGGTTTACACTGTACTCTGGTGAAATAAACTATGGACAGGAGAAGTGTGGCAAGTATAGGGAGATCACAGCTGGTGAGCAGTTCTGTAGAGAAAGGCCGGCAGAAGAGCGGAGATCATCCCTCTTCATAAAAGCAATCAGAATCAGGCTGGTAACTACAGGCCAGCTAGTCTGACCTCAGAGGTGGGTAAACAAATGGCAAAACTACTAGAAGGAAAGCAGGTTGTGAGATCCGAGGAAGCATGGTTAGGGAGACAAAGCAAACGAGAATGGATCAATAAATAATGTAATAAATAATAAATAACAATTAAATAAATGCTTAAAACCACAAACCGCCCAGAGGGGTCAATCAATAAAAACAATTTATTTCTAAACAAAGAGTCAACAGATTGGAGCAATATTAACAAAGTTAATTATGTGATTGTTCTGCTCCTACAAGACAGATTACGCGCCCAACATGTTTGGGCAAGATCTCTGCCTCAGGGAGTTTGATTAGCATTGTGTACGAGACAGCCAAGACAATAAAGTGACAGGACCTAGGGAAGAGAGATAGGGGCTATAAGAAACAAAACCACTCTCCATGGCACTAAAAAATCTTTCAGGGATATGATCGTGCTCTCCCCACACGGAAATCGGTAGGTGCAGAGCCTTCAAAAAGCTTGGACTAAGAATTCATAAATAAGGATGATAATCATAACATAGATAATACTAACTAGGAGATGTTAAAATTAAGTGAGGAATTTTCCCAAGGTGATACTTTCACTTTTACTGTTCATTTTGGCAATGATTCTACTAATAATTTTAAATAAAAGAAAATGTGGTTACTAACTTTCTAAGCAAAGTCAAAAAATTAGTCATGGATTTAAAATTATTTGGAAAAAGAAAATCTAAAATTGATTCATTATTGAACACTGTCCACATCTTTAGTGAAGATGCAAGAATGGAATTTGGTTTTGACAAATGTGCAACACTGCCAATCAAAGGTGGGAAAATCACAAAAGAAAATGGAATAGGGTTGATAAATGGAAATACCATTAAACCACTGAATCCAGAGGAAGGATGCAAAGTACTGAGAACTGCTGGAAATTTCAGATTTGCTGTACAACCAAATCAAGGAGAACACTAGCTCCAACTACATAAAAAGCATTTCAAAAAAATCTCAAATCAAAACTCAGAGGTGAAAATGTTACTAAAGGGATAAACACCCGGGAACTACCTTTAGTTAAGATACTGGTTTTGAATGTTGTGCTTCCATTTTTACTTTCACTAACACTACGGCCTCTTTTGTTTACCAGGTGACTCAGCCTCTCTGCTCCCTTGGGCTATGTTTACTAGAATGTGCTAAGTTCATGCACAGTGGGGCCACAGTTCTAGCATGGAGGCCTATACTAACCTCAGGGATTATGTACATCCTTCCCTTTGCTGCTAATATGTTGCATCTGCCCGGCACCCCACATACCAGCACGCATGTGCACCTAACACCACCCACTGAGGTGGCCTTAAGTGCACACACACTAACAGCAACAGCCAAAGATGCTCACGCTAACTCACATCACTGTCAACACCTCTATGTTCTTTGAGGTAGGCGTAATTCTGAAATATTTTGGGCACATGATCCATCTCATAGGACTGGAACAATTAAATTAATTTTGTTGATGTTGCTCTGATCTGTTGACTATCTTTGGAAATAAATAATTGTTTTTATTGATTGATACATCAGCTTGTCGTGCTGTGAGGGCTTGCGTGCATCAGTGATGCTGAGAGCTAAACTATCGGTAGTTTAACTACTGGCAGGGTCTCCCAAGATGGACAGGTCTCAGCTGAGGTGCCAGACCAAGACAAACCACCCATCTGGGCAGCAGCAGAATGGGAGAGTGTTGACGGCGGAGGATCACATTTTTGTGACAACGGCAACAACACCAAACTTAAACTGCGCGGAAGAAAGGCCCGGCAATCTACTTCTGTATCTTGCCATGAAAACCCAATGGATAGTTACAACAAAACAAATTGTGCTATGGTGCTGGAAGATGAGACCCCCAGGTCGGAAGGCACTCAACTAGCTACTGGGGAAGAGCTGAAGACTTTTCAGAGTAAAGCCAGCATTTATGATGTGGTTGGATCAAAGCCCTCGGGAAGTCTGACTGCTGATGTAGCTGCGCATGAAATGAGAGTCAGAAGCTGTAAAGATGTCTTACACATTGGAACATGGAACGTACGAAGCATGAACCAAGGAAAGTTGGAGGTGGTCAAGAATGAAATGGAACGTGTACAACTTGATCTATTGGGTGTCAGCGAACTGAAATGGACTGGCATGGGGCACTTTGCATCAGATGATCACATGGTCTACTATGCTGGAAATGAAAGACAAAGAAGAAATGGTGTTGCATTTATAATAAAGAAGAAACTTGCAAGAACTGTAATGAAATACAATGCAGTCAGTGAACGCTTAATCTCTATTCGTCTACGAGGATTGCCTATCAACACAACTATAATTCAAGTATATGCCCCAACAACAGCTGCAGAAGAGAATGAAATTGAAGAGTTCTATGAACAAGTACAAGCTGAAATTGACAGAACATGCAAACAGGATATCCTGATAGTCATGGGTGACTGGAACGCAAAAGTTGCAAACAAAGAAGAAGGCAAAGTAGTTGGAAAATATGGACTTGGCAACAGAAATGAAGCTGGAGAAAGACTGATAGAATTCTGCAAGACCAATGATCTATTCATCTCAAACACCTTCTTCCAGCAACACAAGCGGCGACTGTACACTGGACTTCACCCAATGGATTGTATAAAAATCAAATTGACTACATCTGGAGTGGAGGAGTGGCCTAGTGGTTGGGGCAAGGTACTTCAGGCCGGAAGGTCGGGGGTTCAAATCCCACTAGAGGACCGCAACCTTGGGCCGGAAGGACTGGGGTTTCTAGTCCCACAGGTGCTCCTTGTGGTCTTGGGCAAGCCACTTAACCCTCCATAGCCCATGTTCCCTGTAAAATAGCTATCTCCAAGTTATAATGCCCTGTTCAATGTAATTTCAGTTTGTTCAATGTAAACCGCACTGATGCAGAATAGCGCGGTATATAAGAGAATGTAAATAAATAAATAAATAAATCTGTGGAAGTCAACGATGGAAAAGCTCTGTAACGTCAACAAAAACAAAACCTGGAGCTGACTGTGGTACAGATCATCAACTACTAGTATGCAAACTCAAGCTAAAGTTGAAAAAGAGCAAACCACTCATGAATGCAGCAAAATATGACCTTGAGAATATACCACTGGAATTTAAAGACTGCTTGCAAAATCGATTTGCTGCTATAGATACAAATGATAGAGCTCCAGAAGAGTTATGGAATGACATCAAGAAGGTTGTGTTGGAAGAAAGCGAGAAGTCTCTACAAAAGGTGAAAAAGCAAAAACGGCCAAAATGGATGACGGAAGAAACTCTGAAAATTGCCCAGAAACACAGAGAAACTAAAGTCAGAGGAGAAAGAAAGACAATCGCAGAACTCAACAGAGATTTCCAACGTGCAGCAAGACAGGACAAGGAAAAGTACTACAATGACACTTGCAAGGAAATAGAAGCAGAAACTATTAGAGGAAGAACAAGATCGGCTTTCCTAAAGCTACGAGAGTTAAAGAAAAAGTTCCAGCCTCGAATTGGAATGTTACAAGATGCTCAAGGTTCTATGTTGAATGATGCTGAGAAGATCAAGAAAAGGTGGAAAGAATATACAGAGTTTTTATATGATAAAGATCAAGTGGACCAACAGCTGTTTCAACCTGTACCTTATGATCGGGAACCATTGGTGATGAAAGAAGAAGTTGAAGCAGCATTGAAAGCCTTATCAAAGAACAAAGCACCAGGCATTGATAGCATTCCCATAGAAGTATTGCAGCAATCTGATGCAGCTGTTACCGTACTCACAAGGCTCTGCCAAGAAATATGGAAGACAACATCATGGCCAACTGACTGGAAAAGATCTGTGTTTATACCAATACTAAAGAAAGGTGATCCAACTGACTGTGGAAATTATCGCACAATCGCTCTGATCCCACATGCCAGCAAGATTCTACTAAAGATTATTCAAAAGAGGCTACAACCATACCTGGAACAAGAACTACCTGAAGTGCAAGCAGGGTTCAGGAAAGGGCGAGGAACGAGAGACATCATTGCAGATGTGAGATGGATCCTTGAAAAGACTAAAGAATACCAAAAGGATATCTATTTGTGCTTTATCGACTATAGCAAGGCTTTTGACTGTGTAAACCATGAGAAACTCTGGACCACATTAAGAAGCATGGGTATACCAGAACACCTGATAGTTCTCTTGCGCAATCTGTACATTGATCAAGAAGCAACAGTTCGAACGGAACAAGGAGAAACAGAATGGTTTAAAATAAGCAAAGGTGTAAGACAAGGCTGCATACTTTCCCCCTACCTGTTTAATTTATATGCAGAACAAATCATCAGAGAAGCAGGATTGTATGAAGACAACAGAGGTGTGAAGATTGGTGGAAGACTCATCAACAACCTTCGCTATGCTGATGATACCACATTACTGGCTGAAAGTGAAGATGATCTGAAACATTTGCTTCTCACAATCAAAGAACATAGTCTCAAAATGGGCCTGCACCTTAATGTAAAGAAGACAAAGATCATGACAACTGGCATAATCAACAGGTTCATCGTCGAAGGAGAAGAAATTGAAATTGTGAACAACTTCAACCTACTTGGATCAACTATCAATAAAGAAGCAACAAGCAGTCAAGAAATCAGACGACGCATTGCTCTTGGCAGAATGGCTATGAAAGACCTAGATAAGATTCTCAAGAGCAGAGATGTCTCTCTCCATACAAAGATTCGACTTGTTCAAGCCATGGTATTTTCAATAACATCATATGGATGTGAAAGCTGGACAGTGAAAAAGACAGATAGGAAGAAAATTGATGCCTTTGAATTATGGTGTTGGCAGCGAATACTGTGTATACCATGGACTGCCAGAAGATCAAACCAGTCGGTACTAGAGGAGATCAAACCTAAGCTTTCTTTAGAAGCTCAGATGACAAAACTTCGACTTTCATAGAGAAATCATTAGAGAAAGACATTATGCTTGGCAAGATAGAAGGTCAACGCAAAAGAGGAAGGCCAGCAATGAGATGGATTGATACAATAACAGCAGCTACGGGTACCAGTCTGTCAACAATGAGCCGCCTGACTGAAGACCGAACACAATTTAGGATAGCTATCCAGAGGGTCACCATGAGTCGACTCCGACTCGACGGCACTTAACAACAACAACAACAACAACAACATCTGGCCAGTTTGTGGTTTCAAGCATTTATTTGTTATTATAATATTATTTATTATTTTTATTACTTTATTATTATGTAGTGATCTCTCGTTTTTTTTGTTCCCTTTGTTTTCTGACCCTCTGCAGTAGAGTTTTGCCTCTCTATCTTGCTGTATATCAGAGGGCAATCATGTCGAAGAAATCAGATTCAGTTCTTTGGGTGATCAGAGGAGATCAATGACATGCATTGAATATGGTGTATTAGGATCTCAGTAAAGCTTTGGACATTGTCCCACACAAGTTCACAAAAAAACTGAGCATGCTGCATGTGGACGCCAAGATATTTAATTTGGTTAGAAACTTGCTGAATACATGATAGAGGAGGGGAACTGAATGCAGTTTACTTCAAGGAAAGAGAACAATTAATTGAATCAGCTTTAAGGCTAATTCTGTTCAATAATTACATGTGCAATATTGCAAAGAGCTTCACAAGGAGGATCTGCAACAGAGTGGAAATCCATGATGGAATGGACAAAATGAGACATTATCTAAGAAAGCTATAAGGCTCAAAGGGAGCAGACTCGGAAGTAACATTAGAAAATATTTCTTATAGTAGGGGTGGTGGAGGCATGGAACAGCCTTCCAGCAGAAGTGGTGAAGACAAAGGTAGTAAAAGACTTCATAAAGGCTTGGGATATACATGGATGGGAAAACCACAGATCAACTGGCGTGCTCGGCTTGGGGTCATTATTTTGCTATCATATTCTGTGATTCTCTGTATGGAGCATACGAGACATGAATTACTCAACTGGGATGAACAGGTCATTTGTGTACAAGATGCCTGCCTGGGCTGCTTTGTTACAGACTCTCCATTGGTTCCTTCTTGCTGGGCCTCCCCATTCCTCACCTATCTTTTCCCATTCTCAGTCTCCCCCAGCTGTCCATAATCACCTGATTCTCCACCAGCATGGCGATATCCATGAACATGTCATGAAGTTCCTTGATGCTGGACTCCAACCGTACAATGTCCTTGTGCCTTGACTCAATCTCATTGAGAGCTTGCCTGGAGATCTGAGAGTCAATTATCTGAAGATCAAAGTAAAACAGAAGTGAATAAATGTGTGTCTCTAATATAAGCTATGCCTTCTTGCCCCTTACATGTAGGGTTCTCTGCTGTTACAATCAAGAAACATGTGTCAATGTACAACCTAATCTCGTGAGTATTTCTGCTTCCTCCTTACAGTCATTAGTCTCTGCTGTTAAGGGATATTCATACAATAGTTCTGCGCCCCTAACCCCAGTTGCCCCTCTAGATTTCCACATCTTTAAACTCAGAAAAGCAGGCACTAAATCAGTTTAAAGCAGCACTAATTCCTCTGATGGAAAATATAATTTTGTCAAAAGCAGGGCAGCAGCTCCGATTTGTTTAAATTAATTTGTAAACTGCACATCCGGCTAAAGCTGATTTAGGAAGCTAACAGATAAATGCAATTAATCAAACATTACAGTAAGACAGAAACACATGAAACCCCAAAACAAAGCAAATGGCAATGATCCCCACCTACTTCCTTGTCTCCAAAACACACCTGAACAAATGCGTCTTCAACTGCTTATGAAAACTAAAATAGTTCTGTTCCACCTTTAAGGCATCTGATCAAGTATGTCGGACCAAGCTCTTAGTGTAACAAGAGTAGCAAACTATTTTCTTCTCTAGCAGCCTAATGGTTAGAGCAACTGCCTAGTACCCAGAAGATCAAGGGTTTGATTCCCACTGGCACTCTATGTGACCTTGGGCAAGTCACTTTACCCTCCATTGCCTCGGACGAAAAGGCCTGGAAATCTACTTCCAGTCATACATTGCCAAGAAGACCCAGAGGCAGCTGGGTTGCCAGGAGTTAGTACCGACTTGATGGCAATAAATAAAAGCAGCCTTTTAACGTTGGTCCAGTGGCAACACTGCGCCCTGCCATACAGAGAACCTGGATTCAGTTCTTAGACCAAGACTGTCTGAAAATGTTCACAGCCATCAATCTTTGGTGACACACAGAGGCTAATTTATTTCAGAAGCCTATGTGAAAAGTCTAAACATGCCTAGTTTATAATTATTGATTCGCTTTCCTGTTCTTGGCGTGGTGGCAATTACAATACAATGCGACTTAGCACTCTTCAGCCACTTGGTCATAACCAAGAAACTGAATGGATGACACTAATCTGATTTGCTGATTCCTCAATGATTCACTGGATGATGTGACTGATGCTATGGTTTTTGGTTTTTTTAATGGATTTGCAGAGTAAGCTGGGAGCTGATTGAGTCACGGCATCTTTGTGACTGTTGAGCTTGAAGTGCCCATGAGGACTGTGGAAGAATTTGGCTACAGTTCCAGTGAGCATATCCCCGATGCAGATGTACCAAAACACAATATTGTGTTGGATAAGAAATTTTGACTGGTTATGTTGGTTTGAATATCAAGAAGCACTATAAACTGTCCGACTATGATTGTATGACCTTTTCTGTGGAAGGCCTGGGGTATTTGAAGATGGACTGAGTTTCAAAAGAACTGTGACTGTTTTTATAAAAAAAACTGAACTGATCTATAAATACTGAATTGATCTTTGAACTGTCTTTTGAATGCTAGTTGTACTCTGGCTCAAAAGCCTGGGTGTTCTGGGCTGGCTTGCCAGAAAGTCTGTTGCTTATTATTTTTAGGTCCATTAAACTTTTCTATAAATGTTATTGCGATAGGGAGGGGTCTTTTTTGGGTGTAACATTTTATAAAAGCAACATAGGCATGCGGAGGTGTAGTCTAATGATTAGAGCACTGACTCAGTAAGCAACAGACCAGGGTTTGAATCCCACGTGCACTCTTTTGTGGCTGTGGGAAACTCACTTCAATATACTGCCAGAAACAGTTCAGGGTCTGCATTGTCTGGGGGACACACATTCTTAAAGCTGATGAGGATAAAGCGGAATTGCTTAACAAATATTTCCGTTCTGTGTTTACAGATGAAGGGCCAGGAGCAGGACCTCAGAAAACACCTACAAATGGGAACAGAGGCGATGGGGATCTCTGTTCGGGAGGAACTAGGTAAACTAAAAGAAAACAAAGCGATGTGATCAGATAGGATACATCCGAGAATACTGAAGGAACTTGGGGATGTTCTAGTGGCTCCACTGACTGACCTTTTCAATGCCTCTTTGGAGTCGGGAGTGGTGCCAGAGGACTGGAGAGATGTACACTTGGTCCCTTTACACAAAAGTGGAAGTAAGAATATGGTTGTAAACAAACTCTATGGTGAGTAAATTATTGGAAACACTGCTCAAAGAGAAAATAGTGATGTTTCTGGAGTCCAATGGATTGCAAGATCCAAGGCAGCATGGGTTTAATAGAGGCAGGACTTGTCAGATAAATCTGATGGATTTCTTTGACTGGCTGGCCAGGAAGTTGGGCCAAGGGAGAGTCCTAGATGTGATGTAATTGGATTTTAGTAAAGCCTTTGACACTGTTCCTCACAGATGACTTAACAAACTAAGCACCCTAGGGATGGACCCTAAAGTTACTGACTGAGTTAGAAATTGGTTGAGGGAGAGGTGACAAAGGGTACAGGTAAATGGAGCTCACGCTGAGGAGAGGAAGGTTACCAGTGGTGTGCCGCAGGGATCTGTCCTTGGTCCAATTCTTTTTAACATCTTTGTTAGTGATATAGCAGAAGGGCTGTCGGGTAAGGTTTGCCTCTTTGCAGATGATACCAAAATCTGCAATAGAGTAGACACCCAGGAAGGTGTAGCTAACATGAGGAGGGATCTAGCTAAGCTTGAAGAATGGTCTAGAATTTGGCAACTTAGATTTAATGCCAAAAAATGCAAGGTCATGCATTTGGGTTGCAAAAATCCCAACACCAGACGCTGCTGCTCATCTGTTGGAAAGCAGCTAAAGCAGTGTTGTGGGGCCATATCCTGGAGTACATGTCCTGTCGAAAATGGAAAATGATCAGTGGCTGTTTGCTTTGGAACGACAGCTGTGTCGAGGCAGGCAGCAGCCCAGCCTTTTGGGGAAGTGTGCGAGCAGTATTTGGCTACTCAGGCGGAGCTGAAGACCCTTATGCATCAATGAGCTAAAAAGACTTTGCGGTACTACCGATATCGGTATTTTCATCATGGGGATAAACCGGGGCGTCTTCTGGCCCGCTTGGTTCAGAAGGGGCATGGACTCACCCAGATAGCGGCAGTGCCTAGGCATGGTGGGATGTGGTTAACTCTGTAGGATATGGGGCGGGAGTTTCAGGTAGTTTTCGATGCCCTGTATGGGAGCAAGGAAGGGGATTGGAAGGATTGGAGACCTACCTGCAGAGCGCGGGACTCCTGCAACTTAGTGCGATGACACAGGAGTGGCTGGATTCCCTGGTCATGGAGGAAGAGGTTCTCAGGTGGTTAAACAGGCACCATGGTTTAAGGTGCTGGGGCCAGATGGATTTAGTGGGGCATTCTATAAAATCTTTGGGATTAAAGCTCGCCCCTGCCTTGGAGACCTTGTATAACAAGATGATCCGGAGTCAGAAGATGGCTCCTATGATGAATATGGCATATGTTACTCCGATTCTTAAACCTGGGAAAGACCCACTGAATGTGGCCTCGTACCACCCCATTTCTCTTCATAATTATGATCTGAAGTTCTTTTCCAAAATCTTGCCAGATCGGTTGGCTTTCTGGGCACAGAGTTTGGTCTCTGAACCTCAGGTGGGGTTTGTGCGGAGGAGGTATGTGTGGCGGATTTTAACATTCCTGGAGTGGGTGTGATCTCAGTCCACCCCGTCCTTATTGATAGAGTTTTGATGCTGAGAAGGCATTTGATTGAGTGGAGTGTGATTTTTTTATTTGGTGTCTTAAAATAGTATGGCTTGGGGGGGGGTTTATGGGGGCGGTGAGAGCCTTTTTTGTCCCAGAGATGGCTCAATGCACCTCCTTCACCCATCTCTTCTGCTTCAGAGCCGCAATCGCACTCGGGACCCTCCACAAGCCAGCCTGCAGGTCTCCCTCTGCTCTTCTACGTCCACGGAGGTGAGCCAACAGAAAGACTCTACCTGCTGTACTACTGCTGCCGCTGCTACACATCGGGGTTTCCCTCTCCTACACGAGGCAGCTTAGCTCCGCCCCCTGAGCTCCCCCGGAGGCACGGTAAGCCCATATAAGCCAGCGTGCCTCCGGCACGCCCACACCTGAGGGCCCTTTGGTGTGGCACTTCGGTGGGGAACGGAGGCAAGATAAATAAATAAATAATAGTTCCTTGTGCAGCGAAAGGCATACTTTCTAAATGCAATTAATTGTAAAACAGCAAACCAGAAAAGTATGCTCTATTACTGTAAAACACCAGTAAACTGTTCATTGCAGCTTAACTTCCTGTACTGTATGATTGCATAACGTACTGCTTACTCACTGTAACTTCAACTACTCTACAGCACGTTTCTCTCTATATTTGATCTGTCTGAAATGGAACTGAAAAAAATGTTTGCACTCACCCTGAATGTATTTATTTACTCTATTGGACTGCTAATCACCTCCTTTCCACTCTCCCACCCCTTAGATCTACCTGCTTCTGCCTACATCCATATTATCCTCTACCGCCCCAGACATGACTACTGTAAATATTATAATGGAGCTCCCTTCATGGATAGAACACTCCATTACCAACATACTCTTAATCAGAGGTTAATACATATTAATCTAACTCCAAGGGAAAACCCAAAGAAAACCTCTAACTCCTCAGCACACCTAAAATTCATACTCGTCAATGTCAGGTCAATTAGAAATAAAATCCCAATTATAGTTGACCTTATCAATGACGAGAAGCCAGACCTCCTTTGTATCTCTGAATCCTGGTTAACTGATGCTGACTCAGTCTTACTAAATCAATTAAAAATGCACGGGTACACCATTTTCATCTGCACCAGGGATCACAAGAGAGGAGGTGGTGTATTAACAATAGCAAAATCTTACCTCAATCTCACCCCCACCATATGTGATAATCAAGACGGAATGGATATGCTCAAAATGGAAAATATAAACATAGCTATATGCCTTATATATAGACCTCCCACATCTGATACTCAAAAACAGACACAATCCTTGAATCTGCCTGTGACTCCTCCCTAAGAAAACCACATATTATACTTGGAGACTTTAATCTTGCCTCCCTATCCAACAACCATGAAGCTTCATTCCTGGAATCAATGGAGGAAATGGGATTCAGACAAACGGTTAAGCATCCAACACGCATTAAAGGCAACATCCTTGATTTGGTATTCTTCCCTGTACATTTTACTGAACTACCCAAATATAGCACACCCACCATAACTCAAGTACCCTGGTCTGATCATTTTACGATTCGTTTCTCGGTACACCTGACACATACCACCACAGTTCATACCAGTACTGATCACCAAAGGAAAGGTTTCCGTCAATTTAACAAAGGTAGATTCCTAGAATCAATCCTCCCAAAGCTAGACAATGAATCAGAAAACCTCAAATATTCAATAACAAACTGGAACTCTACTATATTGGCAGAAGCTGTATTCATTCCCCCAAAGAAAGTTACACAATGCAAAGCTACTGAAAAATGGTATACCCCTGAACTAAATAATTTTAAGAAGGAACTAAGGAAACTAGAATCTATCTGGAGAAAGAAGAGAACTCCTGAACTCAGATTGCGTTATTTTGCAACCCTCAAGTCATATAAGGAAGCTATAAACACTGCCAAAAAACAGTAGCATACAAAAACTCTATTGAAAGCCATTAATCGTCCAAGGGAGCTATTCAAGTTCATTAAATCTCTAACTAAAGCTCCTTCATCCAACTCCCATAAGATCCCTGTCGACCCTCAAACCCTAGCTAATCATTTTGCTAGTAAGTTTAAACAGACTAGCCCTTCAGCACCAATCCTTTTATCTCCCACAGCAGATAACTCTAATGAATTGAGCTCCTTTCATATCATTACAAAAAAGCAACTGCTTGAGACCATTACAAAACTCAACACAACTACATCACTCTTGGATCCATGTCCAGTAGCTTGGATTAAGGCAGTAAAATCAGAATTAGCCCCTTATATCTTAAATGTAGTGAATCAATCAATACTTCAAGGCTATATGCCAAATGACCTTAAGCGTACAGCACTCCGCCCACTACTAAAAAGCAAATTCCTAAATAATAATGACCCTACGTCTTATCACCCTATTGCTAGTATACCTTTCATTGCTAAAATTGAGAAGGTTATTCAAATACAACTACAGGACTATATAGACACAACTGCTCCTCTAGATGAGCATCAATACGGGTTCCGACCTTTTCATGGTGTTGAGACCCTCCTAATAGCCCTCTTTGACGCACTTAACAGAGGCATGGATAACATCAAGCAAGCCTTTATCCTTATATTTCTCGATATCTCCTCAGCATTTGACAGTGTAAACCATGTCACTCATTTCTAGACTCACCCATTTAGGAATAAAGGAAAAAATCCTTGATTGCTTTAGATCCTACATGGCTAACAGAATACAATATGTCCAAATAGAACAAGTCTCCTCACTTCCATTCCCATAAGAACAGGGTATCCCACAGGACTCCTCCCTTTCTGCCCTGCTTTTTAATCTATATCTCCAACCTATCTGCTCCATATTTAAACGCCACAATATAAACTACCACATCTATGCAGATGACATTATGTTGTTCACACCGTTTGACATATCTAACCCAAACTATGATAACAGCAACCTGTATCTCTGAGGCTGAAATATGGCTTTGTTCAATGAACATGAACATTAACCTCAAAAAGACAGAAGTGCTTTTCGTATCCAGAAACTCTAACTTCATTCCCCCATCAGTGGTCAAGCTCGGAAACTATACCCTTCCAGTGAAATCAGAGGTAAAATTCCTAGGAGTGACCCTTGACAGTACACTCAGTTTAACCTCTCATATAAAACATACTGCTAAAACTATCTTCTTGAAGCTGCAGACCATTCAACAGCTCAGACCCCTCATAAGCACAGATGACTTCAGGACAGTTGTCCAAGCACTTATAACACCACAGCTAGACTACTGCAATGGCATACTACAAGGCACAACCAAGAAAAACTTACATAGGCTACAAATGGCCCAAAATGTCACAGCCCAGATTATTGTTAAAGCCAAACTATCTGACTACATCACCCCCATTTTATAATCCCTTCACTGGCTCCCTGTTGCAAGTAGGATACAATATAAAGTTATAATGACCATTTTCAAGCTCATTAACATGATAGCCCTCTCATCTCTCAACCTTGATCCAAGCCCCCCCCCCAGAAAACAGGTTAAGAAGGTTGAACCTCAACATGCTACTAATTCCTGTTTCTATGCGAAGAACAAAGCAGATAACGAGCAATTCTGCATTCTCTTACTTTGCATCTGTTCTATGGAACAATCTTCCACTGAACCTAAAAGAGATTAAGGACCTGCAATCCTTTAGAAAAGAGCTAAAAACATACCTCTTCACCCAACACTTCCATAATCTACAGCACACATTTGAGCAGACTTCGCAGGAACATAACTACTATCAAACACAAGCTGATCCTACCTAATGGATTTCTCATACAAACTCATTTCCCGCTGCCCTCTACCTCAGTCTCCTCGTTAATTCATTCCAGTCAAGTAAAACAATGTAAATAGAACCTAAGCATCAGTTCCCAGACCTGTACATATGTTGGCTGTAAATAGTTTTTCTTTACAAGCTAGTTCGAAAGCTCCAACTTTTTATTCCTTGTAAATAGTTAATATGGTACTCAAATAGTTATTATGTTCAATGTCACTGTTATGTTTCAGTTCTTTGTAAACCACCCCTGATCTCTGGAAGGGGCGGTATAAAAAAAGCTTGCAAATAAATAAATCTCTGGTCTAGCTTCAAAATGTTCCGTTTTGGACAAATGGATCTCTTGAATTAGTGTTACATCAGCCTGTTGTCTCCTCAAAGCCTGTAACACCTTGTGACTTTCCATGGAGTGAAACCTCCCTACATTCCATGTCACACAGCGCAGGGAATGAGTCACATGTCTTCCCACCGCCACAGACTCACATGCTGATTCCCCCCCACCTACTCCTGGTGCAGCCACCCCATCCCTATGGTTCCACTTTCTGCTTCTCCTTGTGAGCCTCCCCGGATGCCCCCAACCACACTCGACACTTCCCCACTCCCTCCCTCACACTTGATGAAAACATATCACGTATAATGTCCCAGCTCAACTCCCCCGCACACAACCTAAAGCCCCCCACTTAATGCCCAACTACCCCCAGAAGACTCGACCCAGCCTCCCCATCCTCAGATACCCCATGCTACTCCCCCCCCCCCCCAGCACTCACACCCCCACCACCCCAACAACACAGCAAACCCCAACAATTCTCCCAGTCTCTCCTAGCTACCGGTAAGGGAGGGGGCAGGACAGGGATAGGGAAGGGAGGAGAAGAAGGGGGAAGGAAGCAGTGAGCGAAGAGGGAACCCCCCACCCCACTTCAGAAATACTTCAAACAGCAAAAGTAAGTCCCAACACTACAAACATATGTCCCTGCCACTCCAATCAAGGGGAGGCAGCAGACCCTGCAACTTCCAGTTGGAGAACGATATTAGTCTTCTGTGGAGTAGTAAAGGTTTGTGCCGCCCCGTTGTAAAACGCTCGAAGCCGCACTAGGGACTGGAGGACAAAGTACAACTTTAGAGCGAATAGCCGAGAGCAGATGGAGGAAAATGCTCTGCAAAGCTGTGCAACTTTAGATGAATAGTCTTGAAAACACAGCACTTTTCTCCCCTGATAGTTCGGGGAGCCCCCCACCTCCCCCTCCCCTCCCCTCCCCTCCCCCTTCCCCCTTACGCAGCACCTGCAATATCTCCTGCTTATGGACATAGTTCAGCAGCTTGATGACCTCATGCACCGGGCCAATCCAGTGCGCCCGCTCAATCTGCTGGGGCCCTGCAGTAATATTGATCTTCAGTTCCTGCAACAGCCACATCTCCATTAAGCCCTGCAGTTCCACCTCTTTCAGGGACTCAGGGAGGCCAATAGAGTGAAACAGTCGCTCACGCACTGTTACATTGTTAGTTCTATGCAAACTGCCTTGAATAGTAGAAAGGAGGTATATAAACAACATTAAATAAATAAAGTTGTTTCCCCTGGCCCTAGTCTCCTGATCGTCCAGCTGTTCCTCCAAGGCCTTCACCTGTGCTTGCAGTTGGTCACACGTGGCCGCCACACCTGCTCTGCATCCTCCACCACAGTCACTCTAGCGCCCAGTGATCTCTGCCACCAACCCTGCCCCCGCCCCCCCCCCCCCAAGGGATCACCACAGCAGACAAGGATCTATCGACTTTCTTGGCTTCAGCCATCCGCTGCTTCTCCCTTTCCTTATCGGCTGTTTTCAAGACCATCGGCTCTCGAAAGGAGGCTAATCCATGGCTCCCCGCATTCCCCTCAAGCACCCACCGGTTCTACCGGGGAGTCAATCGCCGATCCAGCAGTGGGGTCATTCGGGCCTGTGAGATGGGGAAAGTCACGGTTTCTCCATGCTCAGCGCGTCATGTGATCTTCTTAGGGAGTAATTTTATAACAGGTTACCTAGGTGAAATGTCCAAAGAGGTGTCTCTCTTATAAAGGCAATATAGATACCTATGTGCCTTTATAAAAAATATAAAAAAATCCAGAACCAGCCCTAAAGGCACCCACATTCACGGTCAATTTATGGCTGCTCTGAAAATGGCATAGATGTGTGCGTGCAGTTTCTGCACTTATCAAAGTATTTTATGAAACATGTGTACATCACCACTCCCACCCAGATCCACCTGAGGGGTGGCTACGCTCAATCTGCATAACAGGAACACACATTCGATTTATGTGCATAGATGGCTAGGCAATTTTATAAATAGCCTTTTTGGTGTTGAGAACAAGCTTTACAAGCAGAAAAATGTTCCTGAAAATTACTCTCTTGGGGGTAATTCAACTGCTGCAAAGTTGCACAGGTATTTATTACCTCTGCAGTTTGAAAACTTCCTAAAGAAAACGTACTCACAGAGCTTCACACATGTTTTGTCCGATCAAAATAATACACTTCCTTTTTAAAAAACTTAACACTATACGTATCGATTTCCTCTTGGCCTATTCCTACCTCAAAACACCTCCATTACAATGTGGGGGAAAGTATGCTCACTGTGAGACATACTTAATCTCAGCTACATACAGGGTAATTGCCAATTTGCAGCCAGGAGACTGGTGTGGGTAAAACACTTTTTACCACGGAAAGCCCTCTGAGAAGCGCCCTCTCAAGTTCTGCTCCTCAATACTAAGCCCCATGTTGTCTATAAAGATTTCCTTCCTGCCCTGCCCCTCACCCTCCGTATCTTACCCCCGAGGTGAAGATGGCAGGATTCCCGCTCTCCAGCATTTCTTCCAGCTCCTCATCTGTGGTGGTTTTGCCGGCTTTTATTGCACACAAAAAATAAAAAAGGACAGTTGCAAATACATTTGGTGATGCTTTTCTGAATGGTGAATGTAAGGGGTCTGTCTACTAAGCCTCGATAGGGTTTTGCCGTTAATGTGGCACATTAGTGCAAATAGAACTGCGTTAGCCGCAGAAGCCACACGTTATCCACTGGCGATGTGTAAAGTATTTCCCCAGCAGATAATGCAGTGAAATGCAGAGATGGTGAGCCGACAGCACAGTGGATGCAACTCACGCCGCCCACTGAGGTGGCATTAGTAGCGCCAGCGAAGCATGTAAAGTGCACTGTCGACACGTGAGGTAAATCACACATTGCAGACATGCCCACTCTCGCCCCCACACCCTGCCCACTTACATGACTAACACGCGATCTTCAGACAGCACAGCAAATCGCTGCTCAATCTGCTATCACGGCCTGCTGTTCCCATACTATCAGCATATTAACAGCTTACGTAGCTTTGTAGACAGGCCCCTAGAAGTCAAGTGCATTCACTTGTATTTCTAACTAAACTGAATACATTTCCAGCTCTCGAAAAGGGAGGCTGGAAAGGGCAGACCTAGGACTAGTGTCACAAAACACCAAAGTACCATACATTGTTATTGCTTTAGGAATTCATTAAACAGCGTCCCATTAGAGGTGGGGAAGAAAAACCCTTAAAAACTTTCAAGCACAGAACAGGCACAGAGAATCAAGTGTAAAGCAGGAGATAAACACAGTCTGGTATTACACTGGTGGGGGAAAATGAAATGGACCTGCAGCAAGCTTACTTCACACCTGTTGCCTGATAGGAAGACAAGATGGCTGCTCATTGGTAATGATGAGAAAGATGCTGGAAGAGGTGAGGGGGAAAACTGCACCATTTCAGCCTTATTTTTTAAAGAGATGAAATTATAAGGTCAATACATATAAGAAATCAAACTAAGGAAGTGAGTGATAGAAAAGGAGCAGCAAGGGAAAGGGAGGGGAAAATGTAGATAAAAGGAAACATCTATAAGAAAGTGAGACACATGCAATGAGAAAGCAAACTCTGGAAGGCAAGAAAGCTCAGTATGCAGGAGCTGAAACAAGAAAAGCAAAATAAATGGGCTAAGACCAGGAATAATGGACAAAGAAGAGCTGGATAAGAGGCATTTGGGCTGTAGTACTGGGTCAGACCAAAGGTCCATCAAGCCCAGTGTCCTGTTCCAACAGTGGCCAATGCAGATCACAAGTACCTGACAAATCCCAAAAGTAGCCAGTTCCATGCCACTTATTCTAAGGGATAAGCAGTGCTTTTCTCTTGGACTATCTTAAAGTGATACATTTTACTTACTAGATAATGTCCTTTCCTTGAATTCTGACCAGTTCAGACAAATGGATTGTGTTCCCCTACCAGCAGATTGATGGAGACAAAGAACCAATGAAAAGCCGAGGTTTCAATGACGTCACTCCCATGCCTCTATCCACCTCAGCCACCAGTATCCATGCCAAAGCAAACATGTGAATATGGCAAGCCTTACACAACCTCAACATGAACAATGAGGAATCAAGCAGAGAACTATGTACGGGAAGCATAAACAGAAGGCTCTCGGTAGAAGATGGACCTGCAGAGCCAAGTATATGAGTCATACTGGTCCCAAGGGTATCACCGTAGAAGAACAGAGCAAACACAGTTCCAGGGGATGATCCCTGGACTGGTCTAGCAGGACTTAAGGAAAGGACATTATCTGGTAAGTAAAATGTTACCTTCCATATCGTCCTGCTAGACCAATCCAGACAACTGGGATGTACCAAAGCTATGCCTCCACTGGGCAGGATGAAGACAGAGCAGCTCACAAAACCTTACAGCCAAAGGCAGTGTCCACCCAAGCATGGACATCCAAGCAGTAATACTTGAAAAAAGTGGAAAGTGATGCCCATGTTGCCATCTGACAAATGTCTGCGGGGGCTACAGAGCTCTGCTCCACCCATGAGGATGCTTGCGCTTGAGTAGAACGGAAGCACAAACCCTCCGGAACTGGCCAGCTCTGCAACACATATGCAGAGGCAATGGCTTCCTTAACCTAGCGCCCCATTGTAGACTTAGCTGCAGTGTCACTTTTGCATGGGCCAGCAAACAGTACAAAAGATGGTTGGACTTACGAAAAGAATTTGTAACCTCCAAGTACTGGAGACATCCACAAGACGAAGATCCTTATCCTTCCCCTGACACTGCTCCTTACAGAAGGAGGGTAGGCAAACCATCTGGTTCACATGAAAGGGAGAAATCACCTTAGGTAAGAAGAAAGGCACAGGCCGAATGGAAATGACCTCCTTATAAAAAGATAGGTAAGGATCTTGGCGAGACAGAGCATGCAGTTTGGAAATCCACCTTGCGGAACAAATCTCAACCAAGAAGACCACCTTGAGTGTCAGATCCTTTAGAGTAGCATGCTTCAACAGCTCAGTTATGACATCAGGGATCTGAGCACCAGACACAGATCCCAGGAAGAGACCACAGACCGGAAAGGACATAGATGCTGAACCCCCTGAAGAAAGCAAGATAAATCCCTAGCCTTACACCCGGATGTATCAGCCACCAAATCTCTGAAACAGGCCAAAGCTGCCACCTGAAGCTTCAGGGAGCTAAGAGAAAGGCCCTTCTCCAGACCATCCTGCAGAAAGGCCAACAGAGACGGCATCTCGGCCGTTTCAGGAGCCAGCTGCATGCGCTGCACCATCGCTCAAAAAAGCAACAGACCTTCACTATGCCAGGCTGATAGACCTCCTTCAGGCTCCAAAAAGAGTGGAAACTACCACCAGAGAGTAGCCCTTACATGCTAGCCATCTCCTTTCAAGAGCCAAGCCATAAGCAAGAAGGGAAATCAGGTTTTCCAGGATGATCAATCCCTGACACAATAGGCCCGAGATGGACGCAAACAAAGATGTGGCTATTGCAGGAGACACATCAGATTTCTGAACCACGCTCTCCTCAGCCAATCTGATGCCACCAGAATAATCCTTCTGGAGTGGTGTTCTATACACCGAATCACATGCTCCACCAGGAGCCTCAGAAGAAACACAGAGCAGGCATTGACCTGGCCAAAGCTGAGCCAGGGCGTCAATGCCCTCAGACTATCTCCATGCAGCAACTAAAGAAGCAGCACACTTTGGAATTGGAGCGAGTCACCATCAGATCCATTGTGGGGCAACCCCAGCGGCACAGAATTAAATGAAATGTGTCCAGACTCAACTCCCACTATCCTAGATCCAGAGTGCACCAGATGAGAAAGTCCACTTCCACATTGTCCACCCCAGCAATGTACTTCGCCAACAAAGCAAAGAAATACTTCTCCACTCAGGCAAACAGGAGAGCCATCTCCAGGGCTACCATGGCATGCCTCATCCCATCTTGCCAATTGACATAAGCCACAACCATGACATTGTCCAAAAATACACAAAACTGCCCAGCCCTCAACCACGGGCCAGAAATGCAAAAGAGCCAACTTGATGGACCTCGCCTCCATGTGGTTGATGGACCACACCGCTTTCCTGCACTTCCAATGGCCCTAGGCTGTTTGGTCTTAGCAGTGGGCTCCCCAGCCAGAGAGACTGGCATCAGTCATCAGAAAGATCCACGAGAAATCATAGTAACATAGTAAATGACGGCAGATAAAGACCAGTATGGTCCATCTAGTTTGCCCAGTAAGCTGGAAAGACAAAGTGCACCTGCCGCTCTGTGCAGGCCACCCCTCCCCATGTCTTTGTTTTAGGGGTGAACCCACTTCCTCAGGCTGGCCTTCACCATCAGCAGGAGCTAGAGCCTGAGCTCAAACTCTTGAGAACTCGGGGACCACAGAGTCAACAAGAACCATTGGAGCAGTCACATGTGAGCACACGCCTATAGCATCATTTTAATTGTTGCCACCATCAATCTGAGGAGCTGAAGATAATCCCAGACTCTGGGAGCCTGCTGCGAACAGAACATCCAACAGCCATTTCTTTTATTTTTATTTATGAAATTTAGTCAGTTTACAACAACCAAAATATCAAGGACAATCCTGAATAATAAAAAAGAAAGGTTACAAAATCAATCAAGGAAGCCAAATTATAATAGATAAAGTCCACATCAAGGAAACCGGACTGCAAAAAACTGAGAAAAAGTAAAAAAAAAAATAGGGTAATATGCCTACAATAAGGAGACAAATTAAATCAACCAACCACCTTTACAACACCCTGTCTCAGATAAAATTTTTTCCAAATGTGTAATTTCAACGAAGACAAAAGAAGCACAATCAAAGTTGATGATGCACTTACAAGGAAAGTGCAAGAAAAATTTAGCACCCAGGGCTAACACCTGAGGCTTCAAAGCTAAAAATTGCTTCTGATGGAGTGCCCCGGGACACATCAGGAAAAACCATTCACAACCTGCCCACAAAACCTAGCAGTCTTGAACGTTAAAAAAAGCCCTAAGTATGCATAATTTTACCTCTTCAGAAATAAATGTAAGCAACAAGGTAGAAGGTGAATTAATAATATCTAGGGAGTCCTCCAAGAAGGCAGTTCGATTTTGAATAGAAAGAGCCACCTCATCCAATTTATTCTCAACAGGACTAACCTTTTTGGTGCTTGAGGGGATATAGTAAATTTGTAAGACCTCAATGGAATCTGATATGGCTAAAACCTCTTTGAAATATTTATCTAAAAGAATCTTTGGCGAAAGAAGAGACATTTGAGGAAAGTTTTAAAAAATGCAAATTACAAGAACGCATAGAGTTTAAGAACTTCCAATTCTGCAAGCAAAACTAAAGAATCTTTAATCCCAGCAACATTTACCGCATGCAATGAAAGGACTTGAGACTCAAGCTTAGTAAGAGCCACATCAACAGAAGAAACCTTCCAGTCAAGTTGCTGTAAAGAATCAACAGCTTCCTGAGAGAAAGCACATAATGAAGTTAACATAGAAGACATCTCATCATCAATACATTTTAAAGCCCCCCAAACATCCTTCAACGTAATCTCTGCATCTGGAGGCAGATCTGGGAGCCCAAAAGAGCTACCAGAAACTGCCAACCAAACTGGTTTAGGCAAAATCACTAGCAGATTAACATCTCTTGCCTGCTCAGAGGGCTCCCTAGAAAAGGTAAAGGATAACAGAGGGTACAGGGCAAGGTGGTGGTGATCTCCCCCACGAACTCAGGGAAACCCCATCAGGAGAGTACTGTGTCGACGGCAAGAGAACAAAGTGCTAATCCAGGGGGCCAACTGGCTTTACAGCAATGGCAGCAACACTCTGGACCTTGTTCCCAGCCTTTACCTTCCTTTTCTCCACAACAAAGAAAATAAGAAAAGAAAACCAAAACAACAAAGAAGAATTCTGGTGCCACAGTGAAGCCAAAGGGTCTCGCCCCTTCGGATCACGCTCTGCGGTCGAGGAGATACCCAGCAATTATTATAGGCAAACAAGCAAGGTACCTTGCAAGGTGCGGGCTACCCCCACAGTGCCTGCCCGATGTTAAAGGGTGGATTGAAGCTTCAATAGCAACATCCAAAAAGCAGCAGCAGTCCCAAGGGCCGATGGTTAAGCCGCCCCATACCTCTACCTTCGATGCAGGCGATTCCCCATCCAACAGCCTTTTGACTTTCTCCTCTAGAAGGAATACTGCCCACTCAAGTACTGAAATGGGCTCCCAGGAACTCCAGGGGACTGGGAAGGCATCAACTGGCTCTTTCCCCTATTGATCACCCAGCCAAGGCTTTCCAAAAAGGGCACCATTTGTGTCACGGGACGCCTCTGAAAGAGAACAGGCTCAGATAAGCCAGTGGTCCAGATATGGGTGCCACAGCACTGCAGCTACCACCACCCTAACCTTGGAGAATGTCAGGGGGGCAGTGAAGAATTCGAATGGGAGAGCGGCAAACTGTAAATGAGAGCCAGGCACGGTAAAACACAGATACTTTTGCTGATCCTCCTGATCAGGATATGGAAACATGCCTCAGCCAAATCCAGAGATTGACTCCCCTTGGTGCACTGCCTGAATCACAGAGTACAAGGTTTCCACCTGGAAACGCAGGATGCGCAAGTGTTCAACACCCTTGATATCCAGAATGGGCAGGAAAGGTCGTCCTTTTATGGCACCATAAAATAAATGGAATACCTGCCCTTGCCCCGCTCATCTGGGGGAACAGGCACCACTGCCTTCAGGAGTGGCAACTTTTCCAATATGGTCCACACAGTGGCCTTTTTGATTGCAGACCCACAAGTAAAGATGAAGGCAGCATCCAAGATTAGTTCTTTGCATTCCAGGACATAGCTGTACTGAATGGTGTCTAGCACTAGCAATCCTTGGTGACCCAGGCCCATTCCTGAAAGAAGAGGTGAAGCCTGCCCCCAACTAGAGGGAACCAGGGAATGGACCCCCAAACCTTCATTGTACAGCCCCTAGAGGGTCCTTCTCTGGAGGAGACTGAATCCCTGGGCCCATGTGCTCCACGAAAGAACTGAGAATGAGCCCAAAGTCTAGAAGCAGAGGAGAAGAAAGGCTTTCCAGGCTAGTAGTGACGGGAGTCCCGAGACCCCCAAGAGTCCAACCAGCACACCTGGAGTGGAGAGCGGGTGGAGGCTGATGGGAAAGAGGCTCCTGCCTGCTTCACAGACCCCCTGGACTTATCATCCGGAAAGTGGTTAAGATTTTGTCTTACCCTGGTCCTTCACCAGCTTCTCCAAATCTGCCCCAAAAAGAAGCTTCCCTTTAAAGGCCAGTTGGGTCAACCAGGTTTTGGAAGATGTGACCACAGCCCAGTGTTGGAGCCAGATCCAATGCCCTATCACTGTCAACAGTGCACTATCCCTGACCACTAAACGTAACAAGTCATACATGGCATCAGAAGGGAAAGCCATAGCTGACTCCAAAAGAGGGGTAGTATCATCTGGCAGAAGAGACTGAATCCACTGGAGCAGGGCTTAAGACATCAGGCCTGCACATAGCACCAACTAAAGAATAGCAGCCACCATGGTGAACTTGTTATTCAACAACAAATCTACCTTTTGGTCCAGAGAATCCTTTAAGGCCAATCTGATTTTCACAGGAATGGTGGTCCATCTGTTAACCACCATGACCTATGCATCTGCCTTAGGATATCAAACCACACAATGCACTCCTTCTCCAGTAGAGCATACATCTTCTTATAAACCCTTAGCCCCTTAGGCGGGGAGTCAGGAGGAATCCCACTCTGACCAGATCATGTCCTTGATCATCTCTGGGATTGGGATGATAGTAGTGGATTTCTGCATCCCTTGCAGAAGTGAATGTACCTTCGGCTCCTGCTCTGTACCTGGAGCATCCGCCAAGTTCAAGGTGGATGGGAACCTGGCAATCAACACCGCCAGTTCCTCCTTCCAGAACAGGCAGATAACACCGGCCTCTCCACAATCCTCTGAAGACAAGAGTACTTCTTCATCCACATCAGAGCCCAGAACCAAGACACCTGAATCCAAGTCACAATCCAAATCTCAGAGAGATCCCTATCTCTAAGGAATGCCCTTCACCGAGGATGCTTTGTCATAGGCAACTGAACAGGGCTTCCACTCTCAGCCTGCCCCTCCTGAGACTATGCTCGGGGGCACCCAGAGGCCACAGGTTCTGAATTTCCATGCCAGAATGACCAGGCCTGCTGTAAAACTGAAAAGAACTCTGGGGAGGACAATCAGGAATCTGGAAGGTCTCCTGTTTGAAATGGCCACACAACACCAGGGGACATAGCTACCACAGATCCCCTAGAGGATGGGGAGTGGCCCACAGCACAGTCATCAGAACCTCTGGCCAGCTCATTATCCTTACCCACAGCACCATCTGCCACCCCCTGCCCTAAGGCAGGCAAGGCCAGACCAACTGAATCCCCTGGCTGACAGAGGGGGAGCAAGCCCTCCAGGGATGACTCAGAAGCTGCCATGCAAGAAGAGCAGAGTCCAGAAGCTAGTGATGAGGCACCTCGCTTGCCAAAGGCCAAACAATGTTTCCTGGAAGAAGATAGGGAGTTAAGGCAAGTATCACAACAGCACGCGCTAAAGCTGTGGTGACCCGGAAATCACGTATTAACAGTGCTATTACAGCAACGTGCATTACGGGCATTAGGGTATGATCGCACATTTGAGCTGCTAGGGTGGACTGTGCACACAGATCATGTGACATAAAAGAATATATGCATAAGATAACGGGAAACCCTTATATCATGCCAACAGTTACCAGTGGTCTACCCTGAACTGCGCCCCAGATGGATGGAATTGGGAGTCCCCCAACAAGGGCAATGACAAGATCAAGCCTTTGTACTCGTGCTCTGATACTCACCCCCTGAGAGCCGCAGCCAGAGAATCAGCTCTACTCCCCTGAAACGGTTTCACTGTGTTTAAAGGTGGCTGACAGGCAGATTCTTCTGAGAGCCTTCTGCAGTCTTCGAGAGAGCGCGGGGGGACGTTGAGGTTGTGCAAGGCTGCTGAACTCTTCCAGTCCTTCCAATTTTCTGGCTGCTCAACAGACCCTTATCATGATAACAGCATGGAACTGAACCAATTTTCCCTCCTCCTATAGCTACCGAAAAGACCGCAGTCTAATGGAGCCTCTCATGTTGCACTCAAATTAGAGTCACCCTCAAGGTGGTCATTCACAAGCATTTAAAACAAAACATCTATTCCTCTCACTTATTCAGATTTTCTTCTTACTGGAGAAAATCTATCCACCATCTGCTGGAAACAAAGGAATACTGAAGAGAACTCTGATGGCTGAGGCTGATAGAGGCACGGCAGTGATGTCTGCTGGTACGGGAACACATCCCTCTTGTCTGGGCTGGTCTAGCAGGACAATATGGAATAACCTTTTATGGGCTCTTCCTTCAGGAGCTTGTCCAAACAGTTTTGAAACCCAGTTACACTTCCTGCTTTTACTACATCTGCTGGCAATGAGCTCTGAATATTTTTTATCTTATTTGTTTTAAATATACTACTTTGTAGCTTCCTGGCATGTCCCCTAGTCCTTGTATTTTTTTATTTTTTTTTTGGAAGCAGGGACAGATTCACTTCCATTGAAGACTATGGAAAATTCAAAAAGTGCAGCCATACAAATAAAAATGTGGGCATGTATGATACCAACAAGCAAAGAAAATAAGCAGAAACTAATGTTGGTGCACGTACAGGTTGACTCTGTTTTACTGTATGTGCTTGCCAGTGGATCTATTTTATACAAGATATAGAGGAAGACAAATCATGTCCAAAATAATTTTTTTTTGTCAGGTATGCTGGCATAGGAGGAGTGATGGATTTCACACACCCCTGCTGCAGCAAACCCTTTTAATTTCTTTAAGAATGAAAAAAATTTCACTTATCTGAGGCGGCAAACAATAATCCTCTTGGAAGAAGAGCAAGACTGTCCAAAATGCGACGTGGCACGTTTCAGGTAAACAGAAACCCTGCTTCAGGCAAATCGGGATCAGTCACTAACCAGGATACTAGCAACCATATCAAAACTGAATGGATGACGAAGTCTTTTATACGTTGGAAAAAGGCATCTGACATCAGGAATTGAGCATAGCCAGTGGGGGAGCAATGATCACCTCCCACTGAGCTGGGAAGACCTGAAATGATTGGAAAGCATCAAAGCAAGCTAGGCCAATCAGGCTCCTTATTAAGGCCATTGGGGGATACAGTATGCAACTTAAAAATCCAGGATTGTTTGCAATCATGAAGCTTGCGAACACGGTCACCACTTCGAGGATCCTCAGGGATGTGATCGAGAATGCGCCAAAAAAGATCAAACGCATGGCCTTTAGTTAAACAATGGTCAACTATCGGGGCTGTTACAGTAGCCGTGCGAAGTCGAGAGGCATGTTCACTAAATCTGACCTTGCACTGTCTGGTGGTTCTACCAATGCAGTATAAATTGCACGGACAAATTATCAAGTATACTACAAAAGTTGAAACACAGGAAGTTCTCCAACGAGATCGCAATGAAAGACCACTGCGTATATCTTGCCACAAATCACCCGACAAAGCGGTCTTGCAATAATGGCAATTCCCACAAGGGAAATGACCGGGATCATGATTATTTATTTTTATTTTTTATTTAACAATTATTTCTATACCGCTCTTTCCCAAGTATCAAGTGCGGTTTACAATGAACAGTATGTAATATGGTATGGGTAATATCATACCAAGTCATTTTACATAGAACAGGTGGAATTAGATACAGGTACAATATAAAGTTTGAACATTAAACTATTAGAACAATATAAAAGTTTGAACATTAAACTATTAGAACTGATGTCTTGAAGGTGAACGATCAATGGGCATGGTCACATGTAGTAGCCTATAATGTAGATTAGTGCCCCTGGAATAAGCAACCATAAGAGGTCTTTGAAAACATAAGGAGATGAAGGTGAAATTAGACTTACCTGCTAATTGTTGTTCCTTGAGGAACTTCAGTCTAGTCCCAAACCTCTGGGTTAAGCACCTCCTCCAGCAGCTTTGGAGACTGAGAAACGTCATTCTTCTGAAGACACTGGTACAAATACTCATGGGACCGCCTCCTCTGTCCAGTAATCTATTGACAAAGCAGTCTAACCGGAGCAACAATCAAGTAGCAATATAATAACAAACTGTCAACTAACCTAACTTTAACTAAACAACGGGAAAGAACTGCTCCCGTTATCACGCCTTCGAAAAATGAAGGTACTTACATCAACCTGTGCTAAGGAAGTCTGCCCTTCCCCGCTCCCCGAAGGATTGTGACCTCCCCTAAATCCTCTTCTTCTCAAAAAACCCTCCCTCCTTATGGCCCGCATCCTCACAGTAGATTCTTCTTCTTACCTCTTGACATAATATCGTGCTTCAGGCCAAATCCACAGAATAAACGAGGGAGGGATGTGGGACTAGACTAGAGTTCCTCAAGGAACAACAATTAGTAGGTAAGTCTAATTTCACCTTCCTTAACGTCCCTCCAGTCTAGTCCCGAACCTCTGGTGATGTAACAGAGCAGTGAAAAAATTTTAACGGGAGGGACCTGCCAGGCCAGCCTGAAGCACCGCTGAGCCAAACATAGTATCCCTTTCTGCCTGCACATCTAGACGGTAATGCTTTACAAACGTATTGAAAGATGACCAAGTAGCCGCCTTACAAATCTCAAGAGCCGGCACTAGATTGTACTTGGCCCATGATGCTGCTTGTGCCCTAATCAGATGAGCTCTAATGCTTTCTGGCACTGACTTTCCTTTCAGAATGTAAGCTGACGCTATAGCCTCTTTAAGCCACCTTGCAATGGAAGCTTTACAAGCTGCTTCCCCTTTTCTTGCTCCTCCAAACAGGACAAAAAGCCTATCCGTCTTTCGGAAACTCGCTGTCCTCCAAATATACTTCTTTAACGCTCGACGAACGTCTAGAGACTGCAAGGATCCCGAGTTTGACTTTCCACCAGGCTCATCAAAGACTGGAAGAGAAACCACCTGATTCACATGAAAAACCAAAACTACTTTTGGCAAGACAGACAGAACTGGCCTCAATACCACCTTCTTATCATAAAAGGACATAAAGGGCTTCCGACAAGACAACGCCTGCAGCTCCGAGATTCTCCGAGCTGAACATAACGCAACTAGGAACACTACCTTGAGCATAAGATCTTTATCCGACGTCTTAGACAAAGGCTCAAAAGGCTAGCGTACTAACGCGTCCAACACCAAAGCAAGATCCCACTGAGGAACCGCAGATCTACATGGAAGCCTCAAAAGAGACACTGCCCTTAAAAACGCTTAATATCTGGATGCGCTCCCAGCGTCTTTCCTCTTATCTTTCCTCTATAACATGTCAGAGCTGCCCCCTGCACACGCAAGGAGGCTGCCGCCAATCCTTTGTCAAATCCGTCTTGCAAGAAAGCCAACACATGTGAAACTGAAGCACTCAATGCCTGTACCGTCTTGTCCGTACACCACGCCTCAAACACTCGCCAGATACGAACATACGCCAACGAAGTAGACCTCCTCCTAGCCTTCAACATGGTGGAAATAACTGCCAAGGAGTATCCTCTCGCTCTCAGCCTTGCCCTTTCAAGAGCCAAGCCGTAAGCAAGAATCGATTCACCTGAGGCATGAGTATGGGACCCTGGAACAACAGATCCGTCCGACCCGGTAGGTGCCAGGGCCGCTCCACCAAAAGTCTGATCAGATCTGCGTACCATGGCCTTCTCGGCCAATCCGGTGCTATCAGAATTACCTATCCCTTGTGAACCTCTATTCTTTGTAGCACCTGACCTATTAAGACCCAGAGGAGAAAAACGTAAAGGAGCAGGTGCTCTGGCCACTTTTGAATGAGAGCATTGAGACCCTCCGACATCCTTTCCTTTCTTCTGCTGAAGAATCTGCCAGCCTTTGTCGACTCGAATGTCGCCATTAGATCCATCACTGACTCTCCCCAGCGATGCACTACCATTTCGAACACCTCCGGATGGAGAACCCATTCTGCTGGGTCCACTCTGACTTGACTCAGAAAATCGGCTGCCACATTGTCCACTCCTGCCACATGTGCCGCCGACACAGGTACCAGATGTGCTTCGGCCCACTCTAACAGCTGTTCGGCCTCAGATTCCAGTGATGCACTGCTGGTGCCACCTTGCCAATTGATGAAGGTCACTGCAGTCACATTGTCGGAGAATACACGCACCGCCTTTCTCCTCAGACAACTTTGAAAGGCCCTCAGCGCCAGAGCAACCGCCCTCAATTCCAACCTGTTGATGGACCATGTCCTCTCCACGTCGGTCCACTGCCCTTGAGCAAACTTTCCGTCGACGTGTGCCCCCCAACCCAAGAGACTGGCGTCCATCGTAAGGGGTATCCAGGTGGGAGCTTCCAGAGGCATTCCCTCTTCCAGCACTCCCGGCCTCAGCCACCACTGCAGCGCCTGCCTCGTCTCCAGCGGACATGGTAGTCTCTGAGACAAGGAATCGTTCTGGTGCGACCATCTTCTGAGCAATGCCCTCTGCAAAGGCCGCATATGAGCCCGTGCCCATGGCACCAACTCGAGTGTTGCTGCCATTGTACCTAGCAACTGCAGATAATGCCACACCGTAGGAATCTTTCGATTTAGAAAGGCAAGGACTAGCTTTCTCAAACCTCGTGCCCGCAGCTGTGGCAGAAAAACGTTCCCTATCTTTGTATCGAAACGAGCCCCCAGATACTCCAGGCTCTGCAAAGGCTCTAATCTGCTCTTTGCCATACTGACCACCCAGCCTAGGCTCTGAAGAAACTCCGGCACTCTGTCATCAACTCGCTCTCTCTTTTGGATCTTGCTCGAATTAACCAATCGTCTAGATAAGGGTGCACTGGAATCCCTTCTTTTCTCAATGCCGCTGCCACGACCACCATGACCTTGGTGAAAGTCCATGGAGCCGTTGCCAAACCGAAAGATAACGCTTGGAATTGAAAGTGCCTCTTTGGAACTGCAAATCTGAGGAACGTCTGATGCTCCTGTCGAATTGGAATGTGAAGATAAGCTTCCGACAAATCCAGATAAGTAAGGAATTCCCCTGCTCTTACTGCCACAATCACCAAACAGAGTTTCCATACGAAAGTGAGAGACTCGCAGACAGCGATTTACCTTTTTGAGATCCAAAATTGGGCGAAAGGATCCCTCTTTCTTTGGCATCACGAAATATATGGCGTATCGACCGTATCCGCACTGGTCTCTTGGTACCGGCACCACCGCATTGAGGCTCAGTAGTCTTTCCAACGTCTCTTGTACCGCCTTGATCTTGAGAGGCGCCTTGCATGGCGAATGAACGTAAGCATCGACCACTGGGTGTTGAAACTCGAGAGCACAGCCTTCTCGAATGACTTCCAACACCCACTGATTGGAAGTAATTTGGACCCAAGCAGGATAAAACTCCCGTAACTGCCCTCCTAACCCCATTTGGGTCCTCCAGGCTTCATTGTGGTTTTCTAAGGTTTGAGGAAGAGGGAGCAGTGAACCCTCTGCTTGCCCCTCTAAAACCTCAAAACCCCTGATTTCAATAGGAGAAACGTCCCCGTTGAAATTGCCCAAACTGTGCTGGGCGGAAATGGCGAAATTCTCTCTGTTGATTCTTGTTTGCCGGAGACGGCCACCCCTGCTTTTGTTTGTCCTCTGTGAGTCTCCCTCCCTTACTCTCCTAGATCCTTTACCAGCTTACCCAAATCCTCACCAAAAAGCAGCTTACCCCTAAAAGGTAGCTTGCCTAATCTTGTCTTAGAGGAACCATCTGCCGCCCAATTACGCAGCCAAAGATACCACCTTGCTGCTATCACTGACCGCCATACTGTTAGACTCCTAATGAGGTCATAATGAATGTCAACTAGGTAAGATGTCCCAGATTGTAACCTGGACGCTTCCCCCTCTCTCTCCTCCACTTGGTCTCCCTGAATATGCTGAGACCAATCAAAGACAGGCTCTAGCCACCCAGGCCCCACAAATAGATGCCTGAATGGAGAGCACATTGATGTTGAATATCTGTTTCAACAAGATATCTAGTTTCCTATCCTGGGCATCCTTGAGAGCAGCACTACTTTCCACCGGGATGGTAATCTTCTTGGTCACTGCCGAGACCGCTGCATCTACCTTAGGTGACTTAAACAACTCCCGATCTTGATCAACTAACGGGTAAAGGTGAGACATTATCCTGGAGCCCTTAAGCCCTGCTTTGGGCATGTCCCATTCTTCTTGAATCATTTCCCGCACCACTCTGTGTACCGGGAAAGCTCTCTGCATCTTACGAACCGCCTGTAACAAGGGATCCTCTAAAGATGCATCCTCTGCAGGCCCTGCAGAAGGCATATTTAGTGCTTTTAGTGTTTCCGCTATGAGAGCGGGTAACTTGTCACGTCGGAAAACCCAGATCACCCTTGCCTGATCTTCGTGTTCCGCTAACTCTCCTTCCTCTAACTCATCCTCCATCTCCAAGTCCGGATCTCTGTCCTCCGAGAGAGGACCCTCCGAAGACACTGACTGCTCTTGCTTATTCTTTCCCTTCCTAGACTTCTTTGAAGGAACTTCAATAACCCTTCAAGCCTAAAGGGGTCCCCGGACGCTTTACGCCCAGCTCCGCTTCCACTGACGCCGTTTCTGGTCCCTTCTTACTGCCACTGAAGGCTTGTTGAAGCAGAGCCACAAAATCCTGAGAAAATATCACCGCCAGCCCTCCTGGCAATGCCAACTGAGAAGGCAGTATATCCGGAGCCCAGGAAGGCCCCGCCACCAGCTCCAGTAAGGGTACTAAAGGAGAGACAGGTTCTAGAATAAGTACAGATGCTCCTTTCTGGCTCTCCCCACCAATTTCTAAAGCCTTCTCCAAAGATGCGGCTTCGTGGATGCAGCCTCTACAGACTCTGGTTTCCTATACCGCTCCCCCTCTAGTACAGCACACTAAACACAGCGGTCTAGAAGGCATTTCTCACCCGTTTCACTGACTGCCTCTCCGGTACTCCTTAACCCAGATATAAAGGAGAATATATACTGTGACACACAACACCAATGTATATATCTATATCTATATATATATATATATCTATATCTATATCTATATATATATATATACTGTGATACAGTGGCCAGCACAGAACCCATGGATACAGGAGAAAAGGAAGAGCTTACCTTACAGTCACCTGGGCAGAAAGCATATTCAGGTTATAAGGAGCTAGATAATAGTAGAACAAACTTTCCCTACACTGGGTGTGACGCAGTAGAAATCCAGAAAGCTAATCACGTCCACCTGGGCAAGGAAGCACGTACAACGTGCAGGAGCCAGGAGGATAAAAGTGGCTGGGAAATCCCAGTAGGGGGAGGAGCAGCAAAGAGAGGTGCCACAGAGGAAGGTGCAGCCAAGGGAGGTGCAGCAAAGGGAAGAGCAGCTGACACAGAGAGAGCTGGAAGTGCTCGTGCACAAGTCTCCCAAGCCAGAGGGGGCATCGTCCCGTGGAGAGTGAGTAAGCAGCTGGAGGGCAGAGGTCACAAGCAGGAGAGCTTGCTGGGTCCAGGAAGCACAAGCTGGGTCCCGACAGCAAGTAGCAGTAGAAGGGAAACCTTTCCTGGAAGTTACTACAGCCCAGACCAGACAACTGCTGAGTGGAACTCTCGGGGAAAAGCAGGCTACAGCCCAAATAAAGGAGCCTGGTTTACAGAGGAAGGAGTGGAAGCCAGCCACCCCAGAAGCAGAGCTAAGTACACCAATTTCTCTAGAGGGCAAGAGGTGGGCTCGGCTAGGAAAGTAAAAGCTAATACTTGGGAGGATAATCCTGGGTGGAGAGAAAGGGGAAGCCTCAGAGAAACAGGCTTCAGTACAGGTCTCCAGGACCCTCCTTATGCAGAACAGTTGCCTGCCTTAAGAACTGCTGCCTCTCGAGAGAGTTGTGTAAATAATAGCTGTGGTGAATGTGACCCATTTACAATTTCTGATGGTGAGCAAATGCAATGGGAAAACATTGACCAGGACATTGATTCCAGTGCTATGGATTGCACGCTATGTATCTCGGATGAGATTACGTCTCTTTGTTAATTAAGGAAGCAAGAGCCTTGTTATACCTGTTTGAAAAAGGTACTTTTCATTTTGCTGTGAAGAAAGAGTTTTGTTTAAGTTCTTTGTTGCTGTATGAGAAAAACAGAAATCCACAAGGGGAATAAAACCCTCATCATTATATTTTGCCTTTAACACACGGCTACAGACTATTCTTTATAAAGGCAACCCGCACCTCACACCCCTAGGCAACCGCCTAATAGGGACGGTGGTAGCAGGACCGTTGACAATATGTATACATATACACATATTTACACACACACACACACACATATATATATATATACATAAATACATACATCTATATTCCTAAGCACAAATATCAGCAATCTGCTCTGGCTGAAAACTATGCAAAACAGTAGCGCTAGAGACCAAAACATATACTCTCACAACACTACCATGCTTCGGGCTGAAAAACTAAGCAGAATGAACAGGCCACAACCAAAATTGAAGTCCCTACAGGCCCGACGTTCTAACTGGCTTTCCCGCGCTTCTGCCACACGGTGCCGGCTTACACTGAAAGCAACGCTACACTCGCGCTGGCTCTGACTGCCAAATGCTAGTTGGTAAGCCTCACTCACCACTGCCTGCGGTTGTCCCGACTGATTCTCCCCGCGCTCAGCCAAAAACGCAGCTTCCGCGACGGGAGAGAATTCTGAGCTGAGGAGACGTCGCTTCAGCGAACAGCGGCCCTGCCGTGCATCCAG
The DNA here is from genome assembly GCA_033557465.1 of Ichthyophis bannanicus. NCBI lineage: Eukaryota > Metazoa > Chordata > Amphibia > Gymnophiona > Ichthyophiidae > Ichthyophis > Ichthyophis bannanicus. The sequence continues at coordinate 40,516,192 of CM066043.1, forward strand.
GCACTGAGCAACTCACTTCTCTCCTCTGCTTCCACTGCCGGTTCCTCACCCAGACAGTGGGTTCGGGAACCGGAGTATGGCCCCTCTATCCTCTGTTTGATTCCTTCCTCCACTGCCACCCGCACTGAAAAGAGGGGGAGGGAGAAAGGGAGGGGGCCCCAGCACTACTTCTTTCTTTTTTTTCCCCCCCAAACTCTTTAACTCCAAAGTTGAGCTTAGAATAATAATAGCCTATACTTTTGCCTAAATCCACTCTCCTTAAATGTTTCTCCAGTGAGCCTCGAACCTCCAGGCTCACCACCCTCCAGCTGCTTTGGAGACTGAGATTATAGGACAGAGGAGGCGATCCCAGGAGTATTTGTTCCAGTGTCTTCAGAAGAATGATGTTTCTCAGTCTCCAAAGTTGCTGGAGGAGGTGCTTGACCCAGAGGTTTGGGACTAGACTGGAGGGACGATAAGGAAACATCTGTTCAATTTTGATGTGGTTGCTAGTATCCTGGTTAGTGACTGATCCCGATTTGCCTGAAGCAGGGTTTCTGTTCACCCAAAACCTGCCATGTCGCACTTGGGACAGTCTTGCTCTTCTTCCAAGAGGATTATCATTTGCAGTCTCAGATAAGTGAAATTTTATTCATTCTTAAAGAAATTAAAAGCAACGGGGGGGGGGGGGGGTTGTGAAATCCTTCACCCCTCCTGTGCCGGTATACCTGACAAAAAAAACCCACATTTATTTTGGACATGATTTGTCTTCCTCTATATCTTGTATGATTGGTCATTATTTTGATTTTAGAGGGTATGGGGTGTTTTTGCATTTGGTGGATCTATTTTGGCATTTGCTGATATGGTGTATGTCCATTGCTTGGCAAGTATGGCTGTTTGGATGTCTGTTGGTATACGCTGGTGTGTGAATTTTTCATGCACAGGATCTCACATACTGATTTCCAGCTGCCGTTGTATCCTCCCCTTACTGCGCTCTCTGAAGTCCACTTGTGCCTCATTGTATTTGGTCATGACATCGACAAACTTTCGAGACAGAACGGAATGCTGAAGAGAAAATGAGAGATACTAGTCACAAACACATGGGAGAGGACAAATATTTCAGCACCCAAACCCCTTTGTTTTTCCTGTATGTTATTAATTATATATTTAAATGTGTTATATTCTGCCTATTCCAGTCCATGGTGGATTGCAAGAAAATATCCATATTCAGAAACAATAACAAAAAATAAACAAATACAGACAGAAGAAATAATATCAGAATACAAAGCTGAAAAACTTAGCCAAAGTCTTATATAAACGGCAAGGCCTTCAAAAGTTTGTGGAAAGCTCTGAAGTCCTGCTCCTCCCTTAAGGCTACTGGGAATTAATTTCATAAGGCCAGACCAGGAACTGAGAAGATGGCCTATCTTGTCAATGCCAACCAAGCCTCCTTAATAGAAGGGATATAGAAAAGATTGGGATCTTGGGGCCATAACACACGATTAGGGCAGTATGGGAGCAAACAATTTCACAGGTAGCTAGGCCCCATCTCACATAGGGCTTTGGCAATAAGGACACAAACCTTTGACAAACTACTGTGCAGTGAGCAGGCAAAGTAATGCATTCAACATAAAGTGTAGAGCAGATGAGTTTCTTGCACACAAAGCTCAACAGGCCTGGCAATAATTAGAGTCTTGAGAAGTAACAGGGTGAATGCCATGATAGGTGTAATGTAGTGGGCATCACCAGAGCACAGAGGTGTAAAGAGGCAGGTGTCTGAGCTGGAAGGTGTGCCATGATGGGTGTAATGTGTTGAGCATCACCAGAGCACAAAGGTGTAATAGGCAAGGTGTCCGAGCTGGAAGGTGTGATGGGGTGTGCATCATTAAGGCTGTGAGACATGGACAGATGATATTTGCGCTGGAAGATGCAACAGAGCAGACATTAAATAGAGGTGTAAGGGGCAAGTGTTATTGGAAATGAAGAGTCCAACAGAATGGGCATCATCATAACGCCTATGTGAAAAGTCCAAAAAGACTCCTATTTGAGGCTATTTTATAAAGGCAACATAGACGCACATGTATCTTTATAAAACAGGCTCCCAGAATCAGACCCCAATAAAGTGTCAATGCCATCACATGTAGTTACAACTGCTCTGAAAACTGTGTAAATGTGGGCATGTTCTCTGCATACATGGCCTCTCCCCCCAAACTCCCCCCCCAAGAATCCCTATGCACTGCTTGCATAAGATTAGGTGCATTACTGCAGTGCGACGGCTCTTTAAAGCATATGTGTTGCCAGTTTTCTATAGGTAGAACCAGCTTTGACTCCTAAAGTGCAAGGTGCAGCCTAAGGATTAGGAAGAATACAGGAACAAATACATAAATAAAAATAGAGGGGAGGGGGAATTCCACATGGGCGGCTCGTGTTTGTAAAGCGGCTAGCCATCGCCGCTGAACTGTGAACCAGATAGTCCATGCCGGGGCCATATTCGGCCATGGCACTGAATAGACGGGTTGGCTGGATAGTGCTGCAGCTAACTGGGTAGTGCCGATATTCAGCAGCTTAGACGGCAAAGGTTAGACCAGCCTTTCAGATGTCAAACTTTCACCGCTTTGGGATAACTGGCTAGTGGCTGAATATCCCTGGGTACCACCTCCGCTCTGCCCCCAGATTGCCCCTATGCTAGCGTCGGGGCATTTACTGGCAACACCAGGGGATATCCCGCAGCTTTGAAAATCCCCCCCCCCCCAAAGTACATAACGAGGGTTATTTTAGAAGCCTTATTTGTAATTTCCACGTGGAAATGGTATTATGGGTAAATGTCCATTTACATGCAGATTGCCAAACCCCAGGGCTGGGTCGCCAGGAGGCAGTATTGACTCAAAAGGCACACATTGCATTTTGTCTTTACTATGTAGAAATTGCAAAGGGGCGTGCTGGGGATGTCATTAGGACATGTCCTGGGCAGGTTAAAAATCTACATATCTGTTCCCCATTTCATACAGGGAATGTATGTGTCTGAGCAAAATTGTCTACATCACGATTTGCTGCTGCTCCCTGGCACATATAGATTTTTACAGTCAGCCCTTGACAGGAGGGATTAAGAGGTTATCCTTCTTAAGCCGCCCCCCCACCCCCAGTTTATTTCCCTCTCCAAACTGAAACTAATTAAAGGTAGTAGCATCTGTAGTTAAGCGATGGCATTTAAATGTGTAGTTTTGCAAAATACCAACTTACACATGAAGTTAGACATAGAAGTTATGAATTATGAATATTTTCTTAAATGTATAAATATGTTACGTTACACATGTAAGTTGCTGAGTTGTCTTCATTGATTTGTCCCATGTGTAGATTTGTAAAATGGCCCCTCCTGCTCTACGTATTGGCAAATACATATTCACCCCTGCACATCACTACATGTATTGTACAAAAGACTCTACATTTGGCACAGCCATTTCTAAAATACTACAGAACTGTGTACCTCCTGGCCTTCACGTCTCAGTTCTGATCTCCATGGACTGTACTCTCTGAAATTTGCATTCACGCAAGCTATTATAGCTTAAAGGGTGAACAGGACATACTGTATATCATTGGAGCTGTAAGATGAGGAGAGTTTGACAATATACTGTAGCTGAAAATCTGAGAGTCTTAAGAGTAGTTCCATGAGCTATTTCAATAGAGATGGGGGACAACAGGTGACAGTGTGGCTGATGCAAGGAATTTTGTTGCCATTAACTTTTTTCTTGTGCCATCACCTGAACCTCTACCACCACTACCCTGGGGGCCTTCTGAGATGTTTTGCCATGTGAGGCCCTATCTGGCCCCATCTGCAGGTTGTGCTGGTCCTGGGGTAGAGAAGGTACAATAAGAGTGATAGAGTAATAGGTGATATAAACAAAGTAGTTCTCAGACTGACTTGGGATTTTCGTATCCGCACATCTGCTGATGATCGGCTATTATCTTGTTCTATGCTCTGCTCCATACCTGCCAACACCAAAAATAAACAGCTTAGAGTAAGCTCTTTAGAGCACAGATATCACACAGCTCATCTTCTACTCCTTGCATACCCAAACTCTAGTTTCCCATTATGTTTTGATCTGGAATGCATCGTTGTAGGAATGCTTATGCAAAACAGTGCAGGAAGAACTGGTAAGAAGTTATCACCATCTTGTCCAAAAGCAATGAAGTGCACTTTGTAAATTTGCTTTTCCTTTATCTTGTAATCATGTTGCCCCGTGTGAGGAAATCCTCGTATTCATATTGCCCCGTGTGAGGAAATCCTCGTATTCTAAGAGGCATCTGTGTACAGTCATTACCTTGCACTCCTCATAGAAAAACTATTCCTGACGCAACTTCAACACCATCTCCATCTCCCAAACTTTGCATAGCAGGACAAGGGTGAGGGCCAGATGCTAGGGAAAGGGAGGGGAGAAGGGTAACCTAGACTAGGAGAAAGGAAGGAAAGAGAGGGAAGAGATGGATACAGAAAACAGAGGAGGAGACGGGAGCACAGATGGGATATACAAAAGGTTTTGGCAAGTTAGATTTCTCCAAAAGAATTGTTCTATATCCCTGAACTGGAGCCGTACCAAAAAAGAAAAAAAAAAAAAGACAAAAACAACTAGAAGGCCAGCAGAGGCCACGATGGGTGAGGGACGATGTGAGGCCAGGAGAGCCCATCTCAGCAGCCACTACAAACAAAAAGAAAAGAAGAAGGAGACCGGCAGCAGCAGCTAGTGAAGGTGGTCAGATCTCATCATGCAAACCCTAGAGACGGCCAGCATGCGGCACACTGCAAATGTTTTTAACACTGCAGGCCAGCTCTGCAGCCATCCTGGATCATGAAACCAGAATGAGGGAAGCTAGCCCACAATGCTACAATGCTGCCAACAGGATTATAACAAGGCAGATGTGGGGCAAACCCCACCCCTCCTGGCCACCAAGGGCAAGAAACAGGTGGGGTATCAAGGGTAGTTAGTAGTAGTAATAATAGTAGTAAAATACTTATGACTCACCTATCCCTGCATTTCTAAGCAAGTTACAGAACATACAAAACAAAACATAAAAATACATAATAAAATCCCCCCCCCCCACCTACATCTTACAAAACAATGCAGTAATGCTAAAATAGAACAATCAAGAATTATTATTGCCTAATGTTAACCAATAAAAATGCACCTCAGATGCTTTCTAAGGAGTAACAATTATGTAGAATTTCTAATTGAAATGTTGGGTCTGCAGCTGAAAACATCCAAGCCAAGGAACTTGACAAAGCGAAGATTATTGTCAGAAGCATGTTTTAAGAAATTCTGAGATCCTAAATGTAATTCATATGGAGGAAAGTACAGGCAAATAGTTCTCGAAAGTTGCTTGGATCCCACGTACCTCAGACACTTCCACACTAAATGAGCTATCTTAAATAAAACTTTAAAGAGAAGCCAAAGGATGACCTCTTGGTGATCCCCTCCCATGGTTAACCTTAGAACATAAGAACATAAAAAATGCCATACTGGGTCACACCAAGGTCCATCGAGCCCATCCTGCTTCTAACAGTGGCCAATCCAGGTCACAAGTACCTGGCAGGTTCCCAAAAGGCACACTGTCCTGCGGCAAGCAGTGGATTTAGAAACAGGACAACAGAAAAAGATCACATGGCCTATCTAATCTGTCCTTCCATATCAACCACTACAACAGTCCCTTTTTTTTCCTTTAGAGATCCTCTGTGTTTGTCCCATGCTTCTTTGAATTCAGATACTGTCCTCATCTCTACCACCTCCACTGGGAGACTATTCCATGGATTGTGGGGCCTGGTATCCCACAAAGGTTCCCCAAATATTGCCAATCACCAACAAATCGCTCAGACAACTTCTGTTTAGCTACAAAAGCTCTTTATTTGGGTACCAAAACAAACAATTCGCAAATGCAGATAGCAAAAGACTGTCTGAAAGGCAATCTACTCTCTGTACTGGAGTTAGAGAGCAGATTGCCCCCGAGCTAGAGAGCTGCCTCCTTATATACATCTTTCTCTGTCACAAAGTTCTAGAAAGTACTGCATAGCTTCTGATGTCATATGCAGGGTTTTTTTCTATGAAGTATGTGAAGCTTTCTGCAAAGTCTGCAAAGTTTCTCCTTGGGACCCTCCCCATGATTATTTGGGCCAGCAACTGCTTTTCTTCAAGGTCCTCGCTTATCTGGTGCTGTCAGGCGTTTCATTCTCTGCCTTTCTGTGTCCGGCCTGTGTTCTTCTATTTCTTGGCACTAAACATAAATCTTCAAGGCTGAAAGTATTTCTGCTAATTAGTTTTAGATTGGCCTGTTTTTTCGTAGTAGGCCCATATTCTGAACACTTCTGTACAAAACATGGTTTCCCAGACTGAAGCAGGCCTCATAACATATACTTTCTCTTGTAGCCCACATGCTGTCTTCTGTGCCATAAACAGGATGCTTGTGTACATTGCAGCAAATGAAACACCAAAAACCTTCTGAACTGAGTCTAAATAACAAGTGTATCCCTGAGAAACCCAGCAAAAAAACCCCAAAAGTAATACATTTCTTTTTTGTCGGAGTAGCCAGCACAGTTAACAGGAATTTTCCTGCTACCACCGTGGCCCGTCCTTTTTAATCAATATAGAAAATCAATTTAAAAACAGCTCTATTCAAAAATGGCTGGTACTTAGCTTTGTAGACGAAGAGCAGGCTGTGAAAACGTTATAAGCAGCAGTAGATCAATTTTACATCAGTAGGCCGTTGCTACGACGTGTCACGTTTCGGGGGTACACACTTCAACCCCCTACTTTTTTTACACAGAGGTCCACTAAAGCTCTTCTTTAGTGGACAAAAGTACTTCACCCCCTACACTATATTGCTCCCTTGGATTGCTGCAGCCCAAATGCATGACCTTGCATTTTTTAAACATTAAATCTCAGCTGCCAAATTCTAGACCATTCTTCAAGTTTAGCTAGATCCCTCCTCATGTTATCTACACCTTCCTGGGTGTCTACTCTATTGCAGATTTTGGTATCATCCACAAAGAGGCAAACCTTACCCGACAGCCCTTCTGCTATATCACTAAAAAGATGTTAAAAAGAATCGGACCAAGGACAGATCACTGGGGCACACCACTGGTAACCTCCTTCCTCTCAGAGTAAGCTCCATTTACCTGTACCCTTTGTCGCCTCCCACTCAACCAGTTTCCAACCCAAGCAGTGACTTTAGGGTCCATCCCTCAGGTGCTCAGTTTGTTTATAAGTCGCTTGTGAGGAACAGTGTCAAAGGCTTTACTGAAATCTAAATACACTACATCTAGGACTCTCCCTCGGTCCAACTCCCTGGTCACCCAGTCAAAGAAATCAATCAGATTTGTCTGACAAGACCTGCCTTTGCTGAATCCATGCTGCCTCAGATCCTGTAATCCGCTGAACTCCAGAAACCTCACTATTTTCTCTTTCAGCAGCGTTTCCAATAATTTACTCACCACCGAAGTTAAACTAAATCGGCCTGTAGTTTTCAACCACATCCTTACTTCCGCTTTTGTGTAAAGGGACCACATAAGCCTCTCTCCAGTCCTTTGGCACCACTCCCGACTCCAAAAAGGCATTGAAAAGGTCAGTCAGTGGAGCTGCTGGAATGTCCCCAAGTTCCCTCAGTATTCTAGGGTGTATCCCATCCGGTTCCATCGCTTTGTTTACTTTAAGTTTAACTAGTTTCTCTTACTCCCACAGTTTCCTTTGTCAATGCTCTCTTTAATAATGGTTTATGGACCTTTCCTCCAGTAACATGTCCAAACCTTTTTTAAGCCCATTTACACTAACAGCTTTTATTACAACCTCCAGTAATGATTCCAGAGTCTGATTATTCATTGAGTGAAAAAATATTTCTCTTAGTCTTAAATGGGCATTATAGCTTCATTGTGTGTCCCCTAGTCGTTCTACTTTTTGAAGGTGCAAACAACCAATCTACATTTACTCATTCCACTCCATTCACTAGTTTATAGACCTCTATCATATCTCCCTTCAGCCATCTTTTATAAATTGAAAAAGTCCTAACCTTTTAAACCTTTCCTCATAGGAGTATCCTTCCATACCCTTTACCATTTTGGCATTCTGCTATATCCTTTTTAAGATATGGTAATCAGAATTGCACACATACAGAGGCCTTATAATATCCTTTGTTTTATTCTCCATTCCTTTCCTTATGCTTCCTAGCATTCTGTTTGCTTTCTTGGGCACTGCTGCACACTAGGCAGAGGGTTTCATAGTTAACATTACATTTTGAGCCAACGGACCTGCTTCCATTGTTGTTCCTGGTAATCCTAAATAAATAGAATTACAATAACCTGATGATGGGAAAAAAATATATTTTCTTAGTGAGCAAAGATGGTCAGAACAGCGACAGAAAAAGCATAGCCTGGTGTGACGACCAGCCACCTCCCCTAAGGTAAACCTGACATGTTTGCAGTGGAAGGGGGAAAGAGGAGAGCTTAAGCAAAAGGAAGGGAGGAGAACAGGAAGTTCTGCTCAAAACCTTGACTCTTCCTGCTCCTAGCTCTCACCTGTTTAAATGTTTTACTAGATATTGGTCTTCTCTGCATATCTGGACTCTGCCCAGGAGGACTCTTATGTGCATCTGCATACGTTTGCTAGCGCTATAGAACTGATAGAGCAGAGGAGACAGGAAGGAGAGGTAGGCTTAGGGGAAGGGAGTATGAGCTTAGAGGAAAAGGATGGATTATTTTCCACCTACTTTTCAGTCGGTTTCGGACATTGTTAGCTATCTTCTTGATGTTAGCTGTCAGCTGCTCCAGGTCATCCTTTGTTTCTGAGGAAAGAAAAGGAAGATCAGGCCATTGCCATGAGCAGCCAGAATGAGCAGAGCCAGTGAGGGAGCGAGCCATCAGTGCTGGATACAGACCAGCGCAGCCGAAAACAAGCTAGCAGTCAGTGATGGCTAGGCATTCTTCAGAAATGAGAAAGATCTTATTAAATTCTACTTGATTCCTTCTCTAAGTTTTTTGCAGAAGTGAAAAGTACATTTTTGTATTAACGGGAGGGAAATCCCTAGCACTGCACATAACTGGTGATGCGAGGGCAAAGTACCAAGGCCCCTTACCTCTGAAGTGGTCGCAGTGATCTTTGCATTACTTGTAACTAACCTTGCCAAAGAATCTGGAGACATTGTATTGACTTTATAGGGCCCCTACTTCAAGGGGCAGAGAAACAGTTGGCCAAATGGACTGATCTGCCACGGTCACAGACGGGTAGATACAACTTGTAAAGATGACGATTCTGCCAAAGTAGTTGTATGTTCTTCAAAATCTACCATTGGTGGTTACTAAGATTAATGTTGACATGTGGGCTAGTCTACTGACTAGGTTCCTCTGGAAGGAACAGAAATCTGGAATTAAGCTGAAATCATTACAATGGGTGACAGAAGATGGTGGATTTGATTTTCCAGATCTTTGGTTATATAATGCATGCTGCTTGTTGAGAACTGGGTGAGAAACACTTACTATAATGGATGTTGATCTGGAGACCCAATTGGTTTGGCCTTCTATGTTGTCTTACTCTCTGCATAGTGCTATACCTTGCATGTTCAGGTGGGGGGGGGGGGGAAATCAGAAGAGTCTTTTGATGTGGCAATGCAGTGAGTTGGATCTGGTACTATAAGAAATTGGAGCTTTCCTCACAGGGTTCCTTATATCTTCCCTTATGTAGAAATAACAGTTGGTTTTTCAGTTGGGGGAGGCAAAAGGGATTATGTAGGCTAGGTCATCTTTTTCATTTATTATTTATAAGCATAATCAAACTTGCAAAGGACATAAGGGGAACAGGAAACAAACTCGGAACCCCGAGTACCAAAGGAAATTACAATAGGAATATACAACCATACCTGTCCCTTCTCTAGCCCACAATACAGAAGGTTCCAAGACACAAAGGAAAACATGAAGCCAAAAACTAAAAGTACAAGGACAATGTGGCAAGCAAACAGCCTAATGTTATTATTCACGGAGGAGGAGAGTCAAGCTCTGCAGCAGTCGAACATCAAACATTGATGAAAGCTAACAGTTGCGTGATGTTTCCAAAAAAACATATGAAACCAAATGTTAACTTCACTAAATGGATATTTAAGGAAGCATAATCCCCCCCAGCTGCAGGATTCCTTCTAATTATTGACCCATCTCTTTCCTTCCCTTCATTTCTAAACTACTTGAACATGCAGTTCACTGCCACTGTCTCGACTTCCTCTCCAGTCATGCCCTCCTGGATCCCTTACAGTCTGGCTTTTGTCCTTTACACTCTACTGAAACGGCTCTTGCCAAAGTCTCCAGTGACTTGTTCCTGGCAAAATCCAAGGGCCTTTACTCTGTCATCATCCTTCTTGACCTCTCTGCTGCTTTTAACACTGTTGACCACAACCTTCTGCTCGATACCCTGTCTTCGCTTCATTTTAGGGGCTCTGTACTATCCTGGTTCTCCTCCTCTCTCCCCCATCGCTCTTTCAGTGTGTGTTCTGGTGGCTCCTCCTTCTCTGCTACCCCCCTCCCAGTTGGTGTACCCCAAGGATCTGTCTTGGGTCTTCTCCTTCTCTCTCTCTACATCCAGTCCCTTGGTGCGCTTATCTCTTCCCATGGCTTTCAGTACCATCTGTATGCTGATGACTCCCAGATCTACCTCTCTACGCCTAAAATCTCTCTGGCAATCCAGACCTGTATCTCTGTCTGCCTTTCTGACATTGCTGCCTGGATGTCTCACCGCCGCTTGAAACTGAACATAGCCAAGACTGAACTTCTTATCTTTCCCCCTAAAACCTCCTCTCCTCTTCCTCCTTTCTCAGTCTCTGTGGATAACTCTGTATTACTTCCTGTTTCCTCAGCACGCGATCTGGGGGTTGTATGACTCCTCTCTTTCTCCACACATATCCATCTGATAGCTAAGACCTGCTGTTTCTTTCTCTATAACATCAGCAAAATCCGCCCTTTCCTTTCTGAACACACTACTAAGACGCTTATTCACTCCTTAATCACCTCCCGTCTTGACTACTGTAACCTACTCCTTACTGGTCTCTCTTTGAATCATCTCTCTCCCCTTCAATCTGTTCAACACTCTGCTGCGTGGTTAATCTTCCGCCAGCCTCGTCATGCCCATATTACTCCTCTTCTCAAGTCACTTCATTGGCTCCCTATCCGTTTCCACATCCAGTTCAAACTTCTCCTGCTGATCTATAAATGCATTCACTCTGCGGCTCCTCACTACCTTTCTTCTCTTATCTCTCCTTACAACCCCCCTCGGGAACTCCGCTCTTCTAGCAAACTGCTTCTATCTGTGCCCTTCTCTTCTACAGCTAACTCCAGATTTCGCTCCTTTCACCTTGCTGCGCCTTATGCCTGGAACAAACTACCTGTGTCGGTACGCCAGGCACCTTCTCTAACCCTCTTCAAATCCAGGCTGAAAACTCACCTCTTCGCTGCTGCTTTTGGATCTTAACTCACCTGATCCCCTTGCTTTATCCCTGCCTACACCTTCTGTGTTTGTCTTGACTAGATTGTAAGCTCTGATGAGCAGGGACTGTCTCTTACATGTCTGTGCAGTGCTCCGTACAACTTGTAGCGCTATATAAATGCTTAGTAGTAGTAGTAGTAGTAAGTACTTTTGTCCACTAAAGAAGAGCGGGACCTAGGCGTGGTTGTGTCTGATGATCTTAAAGTAGCTAAACAGGTAGAAAAGGCAACGGCAAAAGCTAGAAGGATGCTTGGGTGCATATGGAGAGGAATGGCTAGCAGAAAAAAGGAGGTGATAGTGCCTCTGTATAAGTCTTTGGTGCGACCTCATTTGGTGTATAGTGTGCAATTCTGGAGACTGCACCTTCAAAAGGATATAAACAGGATGGAGTCGGTACAGAGGGTGGCTACTAAAATGGTTAGCGGTCTTCATTATAAAGCATATGAAGAGACTTAAGGATCTTAATATGTACATCTTAGAGGAAAGGCGGAATAGAGGTGATATGATTGAGATGTTTAAATACCTCTGTGGCATAAATGCACAGGGGGAGAGCCTCTTTCGATTGAAACAAGTTCTGTTATGGGGGGGGGACATGGGATGAGGGTGAAGGCGGATAGATTCAGGAGTGATATGCAGAAATATTTCTTTACGGAAAGAGTGGTGGATCCGTGGAATAGTCTCCCAGTGGAGGTGATAGAGATGAGGACAGTATCTGAATTCAAAAAAGCATGGGACAAACACAGAGGATCTCTAAAGGAAAAATGGGACTGTTGTAGTTGTTGATATGGAAGGACAGACTAGATAGGCCATGTGGTCTTTTTCTGTCGTCATTGTTCTATGTTTCTATTCTCCAACTGTTCTATCTTATACTTCAAGGCTGTAACATACTTAACAGTATACCCCTCCAACCGAACAGTTCGTGCTGTTAAATCGGTTAAAGAAGTCTGAATACTAGACAGATTTTTAGTGTTTAAGTTAATAAGCAGAGCATTAGTCTGAACCTGAGTTGCCAAAGAATGTACTTTGTGGTACCAGCGCTTCTCCAAGTTAAATAATCCCTGACCAAATGGCCTCCAATGTGAACTGTTCTGGTCGAACCAGAGAAAAACACAGAAGGAGAACCTCCCAGTACCTCACCAACTGTGGACCGGACTCCAGCCACCGCAGTTTGATCCATGCTGGCAGAATCCTTCACCACCAAAACTCTATCCCTCCGGGTGAGTTGCCAGGAGAAATGAACCCACAGAGTCAGAGCTGATCCTGCATCACGTCCAGGTGTCTGCCCTGAAGAGATGCTGGCAAGCCTGTCTTAGTTATGCCGACCTCCCATAGCAAACCCGAATCTGCAATTATACACACTGTTTTCTGAGGTCTCCAGAGCTCGAGAAGAATAGCAGCCTGAGCAGGATGCTGAGTCACCCGACTCCGGCATAGAAACAGCTGGGCACGTCTCTCCTGACTGAACAATAGGCTGCCACTCCGACCACAACAGGAAAGCGTCCAAGGGACCAGAAACAGAAGGTACTCCAGAGGAGGGCTGTTGAGAAGTTGAGGGCTGCTTGCCCGATATAAAACCTTCCTCTTTCCCATTAGAAAAAGCATGTCAGAGCACAGTCAGCCTGCCAACTGCCATCTTGGACCCCTCTCACGACCCCTAGGTTATCTTTTAATGGCAGATGGGAAAGTAGTCAAGAGTTTTGGTTCCCTTAAAAGGGAGTTCTTTCAGGTAAGGTTTTCCTCTTTGTGGATGATATCAAATTCTGCAATAGAGCAGACACCCAGGAAGGAGTAAATAACAGGAGGAAGGATCTAGCTACATAAGCTTGAAGACTACTCAATAATTTGGCGGCTGAAATTTAATGTTAAAAAATGCAGGGTCATGCATTTCGGCTGCAAAAATCCAAAGGAGTGGTACAGTGTAGGGGGTGAAGTATTTCTGTCCATGAAAGAAGAACAGGACCTGGGCGTGATTGTTTCTGCTGATCTTAAGATGGCTAAACAGGTAGAAAAGGAGAAAGTGAAAGCCAGAAGAATGCTTGGTTGACTAGGGAGAGGAATGGCCAGCAGAAAGGAGATAATAGTGCCTCTGTATAAAGGTTTTTGGTGAGACCTCATTAAGAGTATTGTATGTAATTCTGGAGATAACACCTTCAACAGGATATAAAAAGGATGGAGACGATGCAGAGGGTGGCTACCAATGTGGTGAGTGGGCTTCATCATAAGGCATATGGCGACAGACTTAAAGATCTCAATATGTATACTTTAGAAGAAAGGCGGGATAGAGGTATATGGTAGAGACATCAAAATACTTCTGGCGCATAAATACACAAGAGGAGAGTCTCTTTCAATTGAAAAAAAGTTCTGCAATGAGGGAGCATAGAATGAAGGTGAAAGGTGATAGACTCAGGAGTAATATGCGGAAATATTTCTTTATGGAAAGAGTGGTAGATGCATGGAATAGTCTCCCAGTAGAGGTAGTAGAGACCAGGACAGTATCTGAATTCAAGAAAGCATGGGGCAAACATAGAAGGAAAAAGGAATAAAAAAAGGACTATAGTAGTTGGTATGGAAGGGCAGACTGGATAGATCAGATGGTCTTTTTCTATTGTCATGTTTCTATGAGTATAATTTGGAGAATAAAAAGTTCTTTGGTCACCTGCAGGTGAGACATTATGCAGAATCTTGGCTGAGGGAATGGGCCCAAGTTTTTAGATTGGGGTCCTTTAATCAAATTATGGTTAATGAACCCTTGCAAGCAGGCCAAGTCTCTTGGCCATACAAAAGTTTGTTTAAGGAGCTAGTGAGTGATCCCTTCTCAGCCACAGTTGTGAAATGGAAGAGAGACTTAAAAATGTTGAAATGGCTTTAAATAAACTTCTGTGAAAATTTGTTTGGTGTGCACAACCTTGTGGAGAGTGAAGTCTAGAAGGGGCTGCACTTTAAATTCTTATACCAGCTCTATATGGATCCAAATTGAGCTTGTAGAGCACGGGCAATTGATTCAGGTTCTTGCCCTAAATGTGGCTCCCCTTAAGGTACTTCTCTCTACTGTACCTGGACCTGCCAATATATAGTGGAATTCTGGGTAGGAGTATTTGCACATCTATCAAGATTATTGGGAGTAGCAGTGGGGCTATGAATAAAAGGTATGTCTCTTGGATGGCTGACAACCTTCCCTTGGGTTATAAAATGGTGACATTTTACTTACCAGTTAATGTTCTTTCCTTGAGTCCTGCTAGACCAGTCCAGACATGTGGGTTGTGTTCCCCTACCAGCAAAATGGTGGAGACAAAAAAAACAATGAAAAGCTCAGGTTTCCATGACATCACTCCTATGCCTCTATTTGCCTCAGCCAGGTCCCTTCAGTATTCATCCCAAGGTATATGGGAGAAACATGACAAGCCTCACAAAACATCAATGGTGGGCAACAATGAGTAATCAATAGTAAAGAACTATGTACAGGGAAGCATAAACAGAAAGCTGTCAGAAGATGAGCCAAGTGGGAAAAAAATTCATAGCGGACCCAAAGGTACCGCAGCAAAAGAACAGAGCAAATACAGTTTTAGGAGCGGGCCCTAGACTGATTTAGCAGGACTCAAGGATAGGACATTAACTGGTAAGTAAAATATCACCTTCCATATCATCCTGCCAGACCAGTCCAGACGAGTGGGATATACCAAAGCTACACCATCACTGGGAGGGAAGAAGACACAGCAGCTCGCAAAATCCTTCAGCCAAGGCTGTGTCTGCCTGCACATGGACATCCAGGCGGTAATGCTTGACAAAAGTGGAAAATGATGCCCATATTGCTGCCCCACCAATGTCTGCAGGAGCTACCAAGCTTTGCTTTACTAAAGAGGATGCTTGTACTTGGGTATAATGGGCACACAAACCCAGTTCCAGAACAGTTACAAGGAGGCAATGACCTCCTTAATCCAGTGCCCCAAAGTCAACCTGGCCACCGCTTCACCCTTGCATGAGTCAGCAAACAGCACAAAAATATGGTCAGACTTACCAAAGGAATTTGTAACCTCCAGGAACCGGAGGAGCACCCTCCAGACATCTCCCAGACAAAGATCCTTATCCTTCCCCCAACACTGCTCCATTGGGAAGAAGGGCAGGCAGAACACCTAGTTCATGCGAAAGGAAGAAAGCACCTTAGGCAAAAAGGAAGGCACAGGTTGAATGGAAGAGGCACCATATTCGTACAAATACTAGGTTTGGTAGACCGCTTCCAGGCACTGAGCTGAGTAGAGACCACTGCTGGAGAGTAAGCCCTTATGCACTAGCTATCTCCTTTTCAAGAGACACGTGGTAAATGAGAAGGGAGCCGAATCTGCCAGGACGATCGGTCCCTGCTGCAATAGGCCCAGAGATGGAGGTGCCTGCAGATACTCCATCTATTTTGTAGAGCCAAAAAAAACCCTGTTTATTGTTCCTGCTCCTGTTCCTTCCAGCCCATTCTGGTCCTTAAGGGAGGTCAATGAGCACTTGCATGTCCTGCTCCTCCAGATGGAAACCTTGCACTCCATGACTCAAGCAGTGTGCTCAGGGGAGTTCTTGGCTTCTCTGGATCTGGCTGAGGTGTATTTCATATCGCGATCCAGGTGGATCAGCAGAGGTATCTACGTTTTTGCTATGCTTGGCTCTCACTATCAGTTCACCGCCATCCCTTTTGGACTATCCACTGCCCCAAGGATGTTCTCCAAGCTTATGGTGGTGATGGCTGCGGCACCAAGGGGATCTATTGGGGGGGGGGGCAGGCACTACCACCCTCAGACGTAGCAACTTGTCTAAGATGGTCCATACAGAGGTACTTTGATTGCAGATCCACAAGGGGAAATGACAAAAGCATCTGTAATTGGCTCTTTGCATTCCAGGACATAGCCGAGCTAAATGACATCTAGCACCCAGCAATCCTTGGTAACCAGGACCCATTCCTGAAAGAAAAGACGAAGCCTGTCTTCAACCGGAGGAACCAGGGAATGGGCCCCCAAACCTTCACTATGCAGCCCGGGAGAGTCCTTCTCTACAAGAGACAGAGTACCTGTGTCCACGCGCTCCATGAAGTCCAGAGAATGAGCCCGAGGCCCAGAAGCAGAGGGGAAGGAGGTTTTCCAGATCGGTAACAAGAGTCCCAAAACCTCCATGAATCTGATCTGACCCTCGGTGGATGGGTGGAGGCTGCCAAGAAAGGGGCACCAGCCCACTTTACAGGCTCCTTGGACTAGTCTTCTAGAAGTCGGTAAGATTTTGTTTAACCCAGGTCCTTTACCAGCTTCTCCAAATCGGCTCCAAATAGAAGCTTCCCATTAAAAGCAAGTTGGGCCAATGGGGCTTTGGAAGAGGTGTCCTCTGCCCAGTGCCAGAGCTAATCCAGTGCCATGACACTGTCATCAGGGCACCATCCCAGGCCACCAAGCATACCAGGTCATACATGGCATCAGAAAGGAAGAAGGTCATAGCCGACTCCAAAAGAGGGGTATTATCATCCAGCAGAAGAGACTGAATCCACTGGAGGAGGGTTCGAGATGTCAGGCTGGTACATATCACAGCTGCAGAATAGTAGTTGCCACAGCGAACCAGCTTCTCAGCAACAAATCTACCTTACAATCCAAAGAATCCTTTAAGATCGATCTGCCTTCCACAGGAATGGTGGTCCATCTGGTAACCACTGTAACCTGTGCATCCACCTTAGGACTGCCAAACCACTCAATGCACTCCTCCAAGAGAAAAGATCTTCTTATACACCCTTAACCCTTTAAGCAGGGAGTCGGGAGAGTCCCACTCTGACCAAATCACATCCTTGATCGCATCCAGGAATGGGAAGACAGTAGTGGATTTTCGCACCCCTTGAAGGAGCGGATGTACCTCCTGCTCCGTACTGGAAGCATCTGTCAAGTTTAAAGTGGATGAGACCCTGGTAATCAACACCACTGGCTCCACCTTCAAGATAGCCTCTGCACAATCCTTTGAAGGCGAGAGTACTTCTTCATCCACATCAGAGCCCAGTACCGAGTATCTGAATCAGAGTCATAGTCAAAAATCTCGGACAGCTCCCAGCTGTTCCCCATCTCCAGGGGGGCGCCCCTTACTGGGGACACTTAGATAAAGATAATTGAACAGGGCTTCCACTATCAGCCTGCCTCACATGAGACTGCCAGAGGTCACAGGATCTGAATTTCCACACCAGAAGGACCATGCCTGCTGCAAAAAGAAAAATTTCCGGGGAGGATAATCCAGAGTCTGGAAGCTCTCCTCTCAGACAAGATTCCCCAATGCCAGGGGGCACAGCTGCCCTAAACCCCCTAGAGGATAAGCGGCTTACAGCATGCCTGCCAGATCCTCCAGCTGGCTCAATATCCTTACCCATAGCACCATCCGTCACCTCCTGCCCTGAGACAGGGAAGGTCAGACTAATTGTATTCCCAGACTGGGAAGGGGAAAGCAGGCCCTCCAGGGATGACTCAGAAGCTGCCTTGCAAGAAGAGAAGAGTCCAGAATCCAGGGATGAGGTATCTTGCTTGCCACAGGTCAAACAACGTTTTCTGGAAGAAGATCTAGAGAGTTAGCCAAGTATCACAACAGCACGCACTAAGGCTTCAGCTGTCCAAAGGCATGTGTTAACTGCACTTTTATGCAATGCATATTACAGGCGCTAGGGAAGGAGCACGCATTGGAGCCACCTGGGTGGAATGTGCGTTAGGAGCGTTCGACCACCAGGCACACAATAGGTAAAAACATTATTAACGCATACAAAAAAACAGGAAACCCCTACACCGCGCCAATGGTCCACCCTGAATTGTGTTCCAGGAAGACTCCCCCCCCCCCAAACAAGGACAATGATGAGGTTAAGCCTTGATCCTCACCCTCTGACAGCCCCAGGCAGAGGATCCATGCCAGGCTCAGCTCTACTCCCCTAAAACTGTATTACTGGATGGCTGGCAGACAGATCCCTCTGAGACCCTTCTGCAATCTTCGGGAGAAAGCAGGGAGGACAGAAGGAGGAGGAAAGGAGTGCTGAAGTAGTATGAGGCTGCTACACTCTTCCAGATCCTTCCAATTTTGTTGCTGGTCAACAGGGTCTTATGATAAGAGCATGGAGCTGAACCAATTTTCCCGCCTCCTATGGCTACCGAAAAGATTGCAGTCTAGTGAAGCCTCCCACATAGTGCTCAAGTGAGAGTCACCTTTGTTTCTCAAGGTGATTGTTCACGAGCGTTTGATCTATTTTTTCCTCTCAATCCTCAGATTTTCTTCAGAGAGGAGAAAATCCATCCACCATCTGCTGGAGACAAAGAAATACTGAAGGGACCTCTGGTGGCTGAGATGAATAGAGGAGTAATGTCATTGAAGCTTGGGCTTTTCATTGGTTCTTTGTCCCTACCAATCTGCTGGTAGGGGAACACAACCCACTTGTCTGGACTAGTCTAGCAGGACAATATGGAAGGATATATTATTTGTATGGAAGGCAAATCTAGCTGTATCTTAAGATAATGGATCAATAGCAGTGCCCCATTTTGGAATTATGGGGGGTTGCAGATGCAGGTGCTATTGTGAATGCAATGCAACATGTAATGCGTGCCTTCGAGTCAATGCTTACTCCTAACGACCCAGCAGATCCTGGGTTTTCTTGGCAGCATGACCAGAAGTAGATTGTCAGGTCTTTCTTCCGAGGCAATGGAGGGTTAAGTGACTTGCCCAAGGCGACAAGGAGCACCAGTGGGAATCAAACCCTGCTCTCTTGGTTACCAAGCCAATGGTGAATAGGCTGCACTGAATGCAGACATGCAGTTAAAATCTGGCTCCATTTGTTAGGTCACTGCCCCAAGATGCTGTAATTTTCCAGTATTTGACGGGGGAGGAGAAGTTTTGTTTTGCTGTGCTTTGTTAAATTGAAAAATCATCAAAGTTTATTCGCTATAGCCAGTGTTCATTGGTTTGGACAAGTTCCTGAAGGAAATCCATAAACCATTTTTAAAATAAAATTTCCCTAAATCTCCCTCTTGGGGTGAATAGCATGGATCTTGCCAGGTACCGCAGCAGGCGCAGTTGTAAACAGGATGCTGGGCTCGATGGACCTTTGGTCTCATCCAGCATGGCAATTATGTCAAACAGTAATTCTGAGAGGCCCTGGCAGCTGCATGCAATATTCAGTTTATGTTTAGAAGGGTTTTGTTTGGCTGTTAAGAAGATCTATTGAAGGTCCGAAAGTGCCCCAGTGATCTGCCTTTTCTTTCAAGCGTAAGAACATACTGTAAGAATGTAGGATGCGCCATATTGGGTCTAGTAAGCTCAGTATCCTGTTTCCAACAGTAGCCAATCCAGGTCATAAGTACTTGTCAGATTTCCAAAAGGTACACAGATTCCATACAGCTTATCCCAGGGGTAAGCAGTGTATTTTTCCGGCCCTTTTTAATAATGGTTTATGGACTTTTCCTCCAGGAAATTGTCCAAATATTTTTTAAACCCAGCTACTCTAATAGCTATTACTACATCTTCCAGTAACGAATTGCAGAGTTTCGTTACGCAATAAGTGAAGAAATATTTTTCTCCGATTAGTCCTAAATGTGCTACAGTGTAGCTTCTTTGCTTGTCTCCTAGTCTTTCTAGTTTTTGAAGGAGTAAACAACTGATCTACATTTACTTGTTCCACTCCATTCATTATTTTATAGACCTCTATCATATCTCCCCTCAGCCATCTTTCTTCCAAGTTGAAGAGTCCTAACCTTTTAAGCCTTTCCTCGCAGGGATATCCTTCCATCCTCTTTACCATTTTTTGTCGCTCTTCTCTGTATGCTCTAGTATGCTCTCACAGTGCCTCCCAACCTTTTCAAGCCTAAGACACGCCTGATGCTGTATGTCACATCAATCTCCCCATAGCAAGCAATGTGGACATGGGAGAGGATTCATACCGCCAAAAGAAAAGCCGGAGAAGTACTGAAATCCACACAAGAGGCTGGAAAGGCCAAAGGAGGTGGTGCTGTGTTCAGTATGTGCACAGGACAAAGCTAGGCCCGGCTATCTGCGCTCTGCATGCTACCTGTTCATTCCCACACTTCAAGGCTCATACTGTATTTAGAGAGGACAGAGGGTCCGAAGGCACAATGATGTGGAAACACTAAGCTGTTTTACACCTTTCTAACTGCTATAGACGATTCAGCAGGATTATCTCACTGCAAATAATTAACTTTTGCATAATTATTCCAGAAAGAAGCAAAGGGAACAAAATTCCTTTCAAAGTATAGCCATGCATTTTGTCTTTAGTTAAAGTCTTGAAGATCGTCCTAAGGAGGCTCCAAACCAGCAGTGACCCTTTTGAGGATGAAGGGTCATATTACCAAGCAGGAGATTCTCAGGGTGCTGCATCAGCAGTTAACAGGAGTGAGACCAGCAGCAGATGAAAGCACCTCCTCCATTGCCAGCAATATTTAATTTTAGGGGTGAGTGTGTGCGCGTATGGACAGAGGTAGACACAATAGAAGCTTCTGCTCCATCCTACCACCACCATTTACTTCCAGGGTTGGAGAGGAGCCAGAGATATGGTGGGAGCAGATCAACAGCTCTCTGTTTCAAGGATCTGGTAGTGGGTCAGTGACAACTGAGCCACAGGCCACATCCAGCCCATAGGCTATAGTTTCTCAATCCCTAATCTATCCTGCTCAAAACCGCTAAGTAACAAGCTCATAAGATCAAAAGATCATCTGCTCTGGACACTGAGCCATGTGTGTCTGAAAAAAACAAAACAAAACAAAACAAAAACATGAATAATCTTGTCCTTCTGTATTTTAGCCATCAATAAAGATTAAACTGTTTACAGAGGAAGCCTGGGCCTTTAGGCTTATGAAAGCAGGTGGCGGTGGAAGGAGAGGTCGAACTAGAAAGGAATCCATTGGAAATTTAAATGATCCCCGTAATTATCCTGGTAGAAGCATTTGGGGCATTGTGCTCAAAACGTCACAAAAGAAGTCCTGTGAGAAAATGTCAGCAGTGTATAGATTACAAATAAGACCCTTAATGGTCAGGGGCCATAAGAACATAAGACATGCCATACTGGGTCAGACCGAGGTCCATCAAGCCCAGTATCCTGTTTCCAACAGTGGCCAATCTAGGTCCTACGTACCTAGCAATATCCCCAAAAGACACAGGTTCCACAATGCTTGTACTGGGTCAAGCATTGATATCCTGGGTCCCTTTTTAATAGTGGTTTATGGACCTCTCCTCCAGGAACTTGTCCAAACCTTTTTTAAACCCAGCTATACTAACAGCCCTTACTACATCCTCCGGTAACAGATTCCAGAGTTTGATTACACGTTGAGTGAAAAAATATTTTCTCTTATTTGTCTTAAATAGTTTACCCTGTAGCTTCATTACATGTCCCCTAGTCTTTCTATATTCTGATAGGGTAAACAATTGATCCACGTTTATCCGTTCCACTCCATTCATTAATTTATAGACCTCTATCATATCTCCCCTCAGCCGTCTCTTTTCCAGGTTAAAGAGCCCTAACCTTATTAGCCTCTCTTCATAGGAGTAGCCTTCCATCCCCTTCACCAATTTGGTGGCTCTTCTCTGTACTTTTTCTAATAACGCTATGTCCTTTTTAAGATACGGCGACCAGAATTGCACACAATATTCAAGGTGCGGTCGTACCATGGAGCGATACAGAGGCATTATAATATCCTTTGTTTTATTCTCCATCCCTTTCTTTATGATACCTAGCATTCTATTTGCTTTCTTGGCCGCCGCTGCACACTGGGCGGAGGGTTTTAACATGTTATCCACGATGACTCCTAAGTCCTTTTCCTGGGTGGTGGTTTCTAATGTGGAGCCTTGCATCGTGTAACTATAGTGTGGGTTGTTCTTTCCTAGGTGCATAACTTTGCATTTGTCCACATTAAATTTCATCTGCCATTTGGATGCCCAGTCTTCCAATTTATCCAGATCCTCCTGCAGTTTTCCACAATCCTCTTGGGTTTTAACAACTTTAAACAGTTTTGTGTCATCTGCAAATTTGATAACCTGACTAGTTATTCCCTTTTCCAGGTCATTTATGAATATGTCAAAAAGTAGCGGACCCAGTACAGATCCCTGGGGTACTCCACTATTCACTTTTTTCCATTGGGAATATTGGCCATTTAGCCCTACCCTCTGCTTTCTATCTTTTAACCAGTTCCCGATCCACAATAGTACACTGCCTCCTATCCCATGACTTTTTAGCTTTGCCAAAAGTCTCTGATGGGGGACCTTGTCAAAAGCTTTCTGGAAGTCCAGATACATTATATCAACCGACTCACCTTTGTCTACCTGTTTATGCACACCTTCAAAGAAACATATCAGATTAGTAAGACAAGATCTTCCTTGTCTAAAGCCATGTTGGCTGTCTCCCATTAGGCCATGACTATCTACATGTTGTGTAATTTTGTTCTTTATGATGGTTTCTACCATTTTCCCTGGTACTGACGTCAGGCTCACCGGTCTGTAATTTCCCGGGCCATGATATTTGTGGGCTGCTCTCCAGAAATATTGGCCGACCTGTACTCTTCATTCAGATGTGGCAAACCTGGTTTACAAAGAGGACAACAAGCAACTGCACAAAGTTGAAATTTGTGTTTGTGCCTTTTCTCGTATGGCATCTGGAACTCATCACCTGTCAAGGTGTGTTTAGAAGCGGACTACCTGCGCTTTAGGAAGTGTGTGAAAATTATTTTTGAAGAAGCTTTTAGGGACACAATGCCAGCAGTGTAGAGCTGCAGTTTTAACTTTATGATTTTTGCTTTTACTTTATTTTGTTATATCTTATGTGCATTTTGTATTGATGATATTTCTTGTGTTTATTGTACTCTGCCTAGGAATTATGATAGGCAGTACAGAAATACTTTTTTTTTTTGTAAACTCTGTTTATTGAAAACCAAATAATACAGAACATGCAAAACAATATATAAAAACAACAAAAAAAGGCATTTCTGGTGATTTCTCAGCCCAGGATTCCTCAGCAAATCAATCATACAAATACAGCAAAAAAAAAAAAAAAGAATTTACAATATTCCCCTCGCCCCTCTTCCCCCCCACCAACCTCCCTCCCACCTCTCAGCCTCCCCCTTCAGCAACCAACCCCCCATAGTGAACATGCATAGTAATTATATTATTAGTATCCCACGACCTTCTCAAACCAATTGAAGCACTTCATTCCGGACACGAGGCCTCAATATCTGAATATATGGTTCCCAAATTAGCAGGAATAAGGCTCAGAGTCGAGCACTTCCTCTAGCCCAGGGGTCTCAAACTCAAATTGCTTTGAGGGCCAAATGAGGACTTGTAAAGTAACCCGGGGGCCGCATAAGACGCGGGGCCTCATTTGCATAAGGGGCCTCATTTGCATAAATATTTGCATAATGTTACCATACACTAACTTTTAGTAAACATGCCTCTTTAATGAGTATGGATAAAGAAAGACTAAAAGATTTAGAAACAAGAAGACAATAATTAAACTGGGAACCCCAAAAGCCAAACTTGGAATGTACAACAACACTGTAGAAATAAAACTATAAATTAATTTCCTCTTGTACTAAACAAAGCGCAAACATTAATGATGCACATTTCCCAGAGCTGACATATTCCAGTTAATAAATTCAAAATAAAGAGATATTTTTCTACCTTTTGTGCATTTTTTTCAGTTGCAATTGTTCCAGCCACTTTCTTCTGGTTTCTTCATGTCTTCTGCTAACTCTCCATCGTCTGCTGTCCATTTGCCCTTTCTTCTCTCCTAGTTTTTTTTCCATTCTCTCTCTACATCTGCTTTAACATACTAATCTTTCTCCTTTTTCTCTTTCCTCATTCCTATTTCATCCACTCAAATTTTACCCCTCCATCCTCAATCCCCACTTACTCTCCCAATACCTGGCCAATTGTAGATTTGTCTTCTCTCCCAGACAAAATATTTTTCCCCTCTCCATTTCACTTTCCCAGCTCCATCCCATTCTAATCCTCCCCCAACATCAGCTCCCTTCTAGTTCCAGCCCCACCCAGCATTCGCTCCCTTCTAGTCCCCCCATTAGTCCATTTCCAGTCCTATCCTAGCCTCACCATCAGCCCATTTCCAATCCTAGCCCCCCATCAGCCCATTTCCAATCCTAGCTCCCTCCCCTCACAGCCCATTTCCATTCCAAGCCCCCCTCCCCATCAGCCATTTGCAGTTCAAGCCCCCCTTCCACTCAGCCCATTTCCAGTCCTAGCAACCCCCCCCAGCCCATTACCAGTCCTAACCTCCCCATAGCGCACTTCCAGTTTTACCCCCATCACCCCATTGTCAGTCTTACCCCCCCCCCATAGCCCATTACCAGTCATAACCCCCCTGCCAATAGCCCACTTCCAGCCCTAACCCCCATTACCCCCTTTCAGTCAGCCCTTCCATAGCTCATTACCAGTCCTAACTCAACCCCATCAGCCCACCTCCAGTCCTGCCTAACCCCCACCTGCCCATTTCCAGTCCTAGCCCCCACCATAGCCCATTACCAGTCATAACCCACCTGCAAATAGCACATCTCCAGTAATAACCCCCCCCCTGCCAATAGCCCATTTCCAGTCATACCCCACCCGCCAATAGCCCATTTCCAGTCATACCCCCCCCCCCCGCCAATAGCCCATTTCCAGTCATACCCCCCCCCTGCCAATAGCCCATTTCCAGTCATACCCCCCCCCTCCCAATAGCCCATTTCCAGTCATACCCCCCCCCTGCCAATAGCCCATTTCCAGTCTTACACCCCCCCCCCTGCCAATAGCCCATTTCCAGTCATACCCCCCCCCCCTGCCAATAGCCCATTTCCAGTCCTACACCCCCCCCCCCGGTAAATTAAAAAAAAACCTGGCTTCTGCTGCTCAAGCAGCAAAATCAGCTGTCCTGCGGCCCCTTCCCCTGTGCCCGGAGATCCGAGTCTGCTCTATCAGCGGCGTGCTTTTCAAGCCGCGAGGAGAGTATTCCCCTCTCGCGCGGCTTGAAACCGCGCGAGAGGGGAATACTCTCTTCGCGGCTTGAAAAGCACGCCGCTGATAGAGCAGACTCGGATCTCCGGGCACAGGGGAAGGGGCCGCAGGACAGCTGATTTTGCTGCTTGAGCAGCAGAAGTAAGTTTTTTTAAAACTTTGACAATTGATTCTGCCGCTGCCACGGCGGCAACGGCAGAAGCCAGGGTTTTGGGGGTTTTTTGTTTTCCTCCGTCGCGGGCCGCACAAAGTTGTCTCGCGGGACGCATGCGGCCCGCGGGCCGCGTGTTTGAGACCCCTGCTCTAGCCTCTCTCCTTTCCATAAGCATCAGCTGGTGAAAGTTGTTGCGCCATTCCCAATAGGTGGGACCTGACGCTTCTCTCCACCTATGAAGTATCGGGCCTTTACCCACCAGACATGCCTTCCTGACCAAAAGGCATTCCCATAATACTTTTAAATCCCTGAAATGCTCACACACTGACCCTCCCCAACAGATATAAAAAGATGCAAAGAGCAATGAATGAAAATGGCTGCCATTCTCTTCTTAAGCTTATAGGGGACAGACTCACACCGTTCCATCCAGTCCTTTAGCTGGAGATGAGGTGGGCTATGATTCATGCATGCTCTCTCCTTAAAGGAAGAAAGGACAGTACATGTTAGCCATGTTCCAGGAAAATATAGTAGCGGACACTTATATTAAGTGAAAAATGCCTACCACTGCAACTATTTACAAGCAGCCTGATTAGATAGCAGGTACTGCTATCTGTAAAACGGCTGCTGGCCACGTCTAGTCACCAATTTTCACCACCACTAACACTGTGCCACTGAAAACCATACCGACTGCCCTGGCCCTGTGGCGTTAACACACGTAGCCATGTGTGTATTTCATGCCGATTTTAGAACGTACACACATACTTTTCTTTATTAAATAGGGGTATAAGTGGTGAGAGATACGCATCAAATCTAGGCGTGATCATCTTGCCTATATTTATAAAAGAACATGTCCAAGTTATAGTATTTTATAAAACTTACACATGTAAAGTTGAGCTCCAACCAAGCTCTACATCAAGCCATACTCGCGCCCAAAAGGTGCACACCGTTAGCCTAACGCATCTACTTACAGAATAGCACCCCTAGGGCAGGCATGTAAAGGCCCATCCATGCGCGCAAGTCATTGCAAATCGGTAACTATATGTGCACCGATGGCGTGTAATTTTACACAGCTCCTTATTGCATTACCTCCATAGTATCAGCACAGAGCACAGACAATCCTGCGAATTCTCCAGGGACAGCCAAAAGATTGTCCTAAACTATCGGGATGATGAACTGAATCTTGCGGCAATCCAGATAATTGTCACTGCACCTCAGTATAAGCCTATTTGTTGCTGGCCGTTATCCAGATGGCAGCGTTGAAGATATGTATTTTACTTAACCACTGCAGCCGCCATTTAAAAAAAAAAAAAAAAAAATGGACCACAGCGGCTGAATATCGACCCAAAGGTTTTCAAGGAGGATGTAGCCCTGTAGCAACAGACATGAGAGTCTTACTAGATGAGTTGACGCCTCCTCTGGCACACATCAGATTAGCGCAGCTGGCCCATGAGGTTTGAAAATAACTTGCAGTGTTGGCATTTATTTGCAAGCGGTGTGCCAGGGAGGGGGCAGGCATGCGGTGGTACACCAGTTGTTTCTTCCGAGATCTGCATCTCCAACTTTCTCCGGTATGCTAATACACAAGGGTTTTTTCCCTACTTTGATTCACCAGTTCTTTAGTACAGTGTTAAGAGGGTTTCAATTATATTAAGAGCTCAAAGCCAATAAAGCCTTATATTTAGGGAATTGCTATTGAGAATGAGATAAAGCAAGTATAGTGGAGAAGGAACTTTTAGTCTCAGTGTTTTGCTGACGGTTATAGTTCACTTCAAAGCAGTACGCAGCTTCCAGAAGCTTTACCATACAAGGGGAAACTAGTATAGACCTGTGTACTTAGGAGATGAGATGAAGCACGTAGTAGAAGTGGGATGAGATAATATGAGTTATAATGCAGAATACCACAGAATGAATAAGACGTTGATGGACAATAGAACTGGTTCTGGATGGTGCCAAAGGTGATGGAAGGTAACCTGATGACATGGAGCGACGTATCAGTCTAATGAATATGTAATTAAAAAATCATAACGAACTCTGCTTTGTTGATTGTTGTTTATTGTGAACCGCAACTGATCTATGGAAGATGCGGTATATAAGTGATTGTTAAATAAATAAATAACGAATAAATCTACACCTGTGTGAAGACTGGCAGCACACCTTGTACAGCCATGTGAACAGAGGAACTATAATGTTTAAACTTCAATGAACTTATATGGACTAATGAACAGGTGTAGAATTCAAAATGTTGAAGGTTTCTCTGATGCATACGATATGCTAAAAGTTTGGAACAGAAAGTATAAAAAAAGCTATACATATTTGCTGCATGGTTGGTCATAATTTGTCTCCTCAAGGCTGTTGTAGTAAACAGGTTTTCCTTGCTCTGGATAAATCAGGTTTGTTTCTTTGACGGAGGTCATTACATCCTGAGAGTCTCTGCTCTGCCTCACCAATTCTGTGAAAGCGATTCAACTGCACTCTGGGGTTTACAGTTTCTCTTACAACACACACATCTCCTCTGACTACATCACGAGGTCCACTCATATTTCTCTCCAGGCATAGCTGCTAGTGCCATCTTAGACACACTCCATTTCGGCAACTCTTCCCCTTAATCCTTTCTGGTAGATTTTTGAGACACTTCACCTGCAATCTTCCTTACATAGTTGTAGTCAACATTATTGACACCCTTGCAATTTAGGTATGTTGTGTACAATATCTTGAGAAATAATTGGAAATATTGCAACTGTGTGCCATCATAATATTTGAATAGTATGTTCAAAGGTTACAACAAAAAAAGATGTCTGTGTAACTTAGACATAGTCATTTCTGAGGAAAAAACCCACAAAAAAACAACAAAATATGACCTGGACAGAATTATTTATTTATACCATCTAATCCTGGAATCAAAGCGGTTTACATTGAACCTCAAACTTGAACAGGGTACAATTAACTTAGCTTGGGGTATTTAACAGAGGGATAGCTATTTACAAGTTACTTAACATATTTACATGGTTCTATTCATTTACATCTAGGTGTGGTTATTGAGGGTGTTCTATTGTTTTGAAGTAGATGTATGTTAGGGCCAGTGCAGCAGTCAGATTAGGTAATATGTCCATAATGTTCTATGAACAGAAAGGTTTTGAGTTTTTTTCGAAAGTCCTTAATGTCTTCAGTGGAGCAGATTTCTTCAGGGAGGGTATTCCATAGGCATGGTGTGGCTAGTGAGAGTGCTGTTTCGATAGTCCGTAGGTACCTTGATCGTACATCTGTTTATGCTTCTGGGTGCTGGTTTCTCTTGTTATTAGGATTTCCAGGATGTCTGCTGTGGAATTGTGGATGGAGTTTGAAGATGTTTAATATTGTTCTGAACTTGGCACGTGCTTGAATTGGGAGCCAGTGTAATTGGCGTTAATACTGGTGTAATGTGGGCCGTCTTATTGGTCCCACTGATGATTCATGCTTTCGTGTTTTGCACCATCTGGAGAGGGTGTGTGACCTGCTTTGGGAGCCCTTGGTAGAGTTGCCATAAACTAGTATTGGTGTGATGATGGCTTGACCTACACCAGGACCACTTCCGGACTGTGTAAGTGGCTTTAGTCTTCTTATGAGATTTAGTTTGCGGTATGCCTTCGCTGCTGTTTTGTTTATGTTTGATTGGAGGTTGATGTTTTTGTATGATGCCTAGGTAGTGCACTTTGTCTTTTACAGGTATGGTTTGGTTCTAGAGTTGGATTTGCTGTGGAGGGTTGAAGGTAGTACTTCTGCTGATGTATAGTGCTTCTGTTTTCTTGTAGTTTGAGGTTGTTGTTGTTGAGCCAGGTCGGTGGCTACATCTTCCAGATAGTGAGTGATTGTTGTTAGGTTTGGTGCTTCCAGGTTAATTGGAGTGTATATCATGACTAGTCGGCATATAGGTGGAATAGGATTTTGTGTTTTGATGATATCACAGATGAGATGCATGTATAGATTGAAAAGTATTGATGAGAGTGCTGAGCCTTGTGGGATGCCTTGAGATATAGAGAAGGGTTCTGAGTAATTTGCTCCACATTTGACTTGTTTCCTGTCCTATAGGTATGAGGTGAACCATTTTAGTGTAGTGTTGATGAAAAGTCAGTGTTTTGGAGGCATTGGATCAAGATATGGTGTGAGACTGAATCAAAGGTGGATGAGATGTCCATGAAAATGAGGAGAAAACATTTCTTTGGGTTGTCAATTCCTTTCAGGATGTCACTGAAGAGTGATGTTAATAGTATTTCCACATTGTGACATGGTTTAAATCTATGCTGTTGTGGATCTAGTGGTACGTTGTGATCTATATGGTCCTGAAGCTGCATCAGAATGGTCTTTTCTATGATCTTTGCCAGAAATGTCAGGCTGGAGATCGGGCGGTATGTTGCAGGGTCCTTCTTGCAGAGTGAAGTGTTTTTCAGGATTGGTCGTATGGATCTTGTTCAAGGGAGGCTGGTATGTGTCCTTGTAGTAAGGATAAATTTGACTATATTTTGTATGTATGGTGCGAGTTGTTCCTTGATAGTTTATATCCATTGTACAGGGCATGGGTCATTTGGTGAGGTAGTGGTGTTGAGTTAAGTGATTATTCACTCTATTTGTTTATGAGATGGTATGGAGAATTCTTCCCATGGTTGTGTGGGTGATTATATTTTTGTTATTTGTGTGCTACATTTTATGGGTGTAGCCTGTGGGTGTTTATTGATTTCATTGTGCTTTTTGGCTAGGTAGTTTGCCATGTCTTGGGGGTGGATTTTGATGTTCTCCTGATGTGTGTTGTCTTTGGTGAGTGTACATACAATGCCGAAGAGCTCAATTGGTTTGTTCACGGAACGCATGATGATATTTGTGGGGTGCTGTTGCTTGCAGTTGCTGATCAGGGTGTTGTACTACTTTTGTTTAACATAGTATAGTTGTTGAGTGTCTTGGCCTTTGCTTTTTCTCCATCGTCTTTCTATTTTTCTTAATTCTCTTTTTGCATCCCTTATTACTCTGGTGTACCAAGGCACGGAGGGTTTGTTTCGTGTGCATGTGCATTTCATGGGTGGCACTTTTGCTACGGTAGTTAGTGTGTTGTACCAATTCTCGATCTTGTCGAGGTCATCTGTATTTTGTTGTAAATTTGTGATTATGTCTTTCAGAAAGGTTTCTTTATTGAAGGACTTGGATCTTCTTTTTGTTTCAGATTCTTGTTGTTGGGTTGATTGTTTGATCTGTATTGTGATAGATATTATGTAATGGTCTGACCATGGTGTTGGCACTATTGTGGGGCGGGAAATTGTGCCGAGTGCTTCTAGTGATTTGCGGGCAAATATTAGGTCCGGGGTTGTTCCGTGCCTATGGGTGGGTTTGTTGATCAGTTGATGGTTATAAAGTGTTTCCATAGCTTTGAGGAATGCTTTGGCATTTTTGTCTGGTGTTGGTCTGATGTTAAAGTCGCCTAGGGCAATGAGTGGCTTGATTGTAGAATCATGTGCGCAGACTGTTTTGAGTATATTCATCAGGTTGTCAAATGTGGTGTTCGGTGGTCTGTACGCAAGGCATATGGCTATTTGTTTGAGATTTGGATTATGCTGGATTCTTCTGTGCTGATAAGTTGGTTTTGAATTTGTAGCGGCTTCTAGCCAGTATCAGTACTCCACCACTTCTGCCTGTTCTGGGACAGTTGAAGACGGTGTAGGTGGATGGAGTGATTAGGTTTAAAACTACTTGGTCAGTGTCATTTAGCCAAATCTCTGCTATGCAGTGTATATTTGGTCTTTGTGTGTGTATGTAAGCTGTGATGGTGTTAACCTTGTTTCTTACTGATCTTGTGTTTATAAGAGTGCAGGTGAAGTATGCATCGGTGTGGTTGTATTGAGTAGAATAGTTAGGGCATATTCTAATCGTGGCATCTGTTTTGTGTGTGCGTGTTTTGCATGTATCCTGTTTGATTTGGTTGTTCCATATGGTGGGGTATTGTATGTGCAGGGGGAGAGTGTATGTGGGTATATATGCTCTGGTGTGAAGCACTGTTGTCTGTCGTGTGAGGATTAGCAGTATTGGGAGGATTGGGAGGAGCATGTCGTCTTCTTGTAACGTACTGTTGGTTGTCAGTCTGCTCTATTCTGGAGGTAACCTTAGTGAATTAGTGAACCAAGATAGTGATGGGTTAGTGCTTCTTTCTCCAAGACCAAGCAGGAAGTTAGTCCTCACATATGGGTGTCATCGGCGCTGATGAAGCCCCAGCGGAGCATTTCCCCAGCTTTCTATGAAAGCCTTTGTGAATGCAGGCACGCATGCGCAGTTCCCTTCCCGCCTAAAGGTGCCATCTTATCTCAGTCTCTTTTTTTCCCGAGTAGCCCACCGGACGTGAGTCCTGTCCTCCCGGTTAAAAGTAGATTTTTTTCAGCAATTATCGCTATTTTTTCTCCCGGTTCAACGCCGGTTCCCCTCCCGCCGGGTTCGGTACACCGGTATCAAGCCCGATTCTTCTTTTTTGGTTTTTGCCCTTCGTGGCTGGCGTTCGCGCCCTTTTTTCCATTTTCCCTGGAAGGCCGGTCCTTTGACCTCGCGGGGACTCTTTTTTCCCCGATGGCTTCCAGTGGTTTTAAAAAGTGTGATCGGTGTAAGAAATTAATGTCTCTCACCGACACACACGACTGCTGCCTTCGGTGCCTCGGTCCTGATCACGACCCTAAGTCGTGTGGGCCATGTGGGAAGATGTCTTCCAAGGCACTCCGAAGTCGCCAGCAACAGAAAGAAAGGCTTTTCTCGGACTCAGCCTCCAGCCGGGCCCGGACCTCATCTGAGGCCTCGACATCTCAGGATTCCGATCTTGAGCGCCGTCGAAGCTCCTCGGAAAGGGGGTCCCCTGACCGGGAAGAGAAGAGGAAGAAGCGGCTCACGAGGGCTTCGGATGAGGAGGTCCCTGGCTCCTCGAGGGCCAGGTCTAAGACCCCCGACCGTCGCCCCGGGCCCGTGGAACAAGAGAAGCCTGCCAAAGTTCCTCGCGTGGAGCCGGAGTCTGCTGGACACGTAAGCCCGTAGTCCGAGGACTCTCCTCCCAGAGAGACGCCGCTGGGGCCCGAGTCGGTGGCTGCTGCATCTCCCGAGCTGAGTCTCAGGACGACAGCCTTGGAAAGCAGACTGTCTGCCTTCATGGAGCAGCAGCGGGCACTGATGGCCAGCCTGTCTGGCGCAT
The DNA here is from genome assembly GCA_033557465.1 of Ichthyophis bannanicus. Lineage (NCBI taxonomy): Eukaryota > Metazoa > Chordata > Amphibia > Gymnophiona > Ichthyophiidae > Ichthyophis > Ichthyophis bannanicus. The sequence continues at coordinate 40,548,995 of CM066043.1, forward strand.
TTGCCCTGACCACCGGGACATCGACTTCGAAGTCGACCCCAGAGACCAAGCCGATACTCGAGTCCATCATGGCTCGAAATCTACCTCGGTCGCGGTCTTCCTCGACCTCCCGTTCGGGACCGAGGGCGTCAACGACGGTGCCTCCAGCATCGGGGCGGGTGCTCCAGGGCCCCACGGAGTCAGACCCTGACTCCTCCTCGGACGAGTCCACCTGGGAGACGGAGGACGAGGAGTCTCCCGAAACGTTCAAGACTCGGTGCATCCCATCAGACTCACCACAGTCTGAGCCCCGGAGTAGATCCCCTCCGGAGGATACTCGGTTCTCGGAGTTCGTCCGGGATATGGCCACTGCCTTGGCCATTCCGGCGGACTCCGAGGAACAGCCTCGAGCCGAAGAGCTCGAGGCGCTGCAGTATGACTCTCCTCCGAAGGAGGCCTTTACTGTCCCCGTTCCTCCGATGCTGGAACGGCTCCTCTTCCGTATGTGGGAGGGTGCACACAGACCTTCTCCTTCAAGAGCTTCAAGGTCTGTTGGTGGACAGGGCGGTGGAGCCTGTGCCTCCCCACTTGCAAGGTCACGGATTCTACTCCAGGTATTTCCTGGTACCCAAAAGAACTGGTGGCCTTTGACCCATTTTGGACCTCAGGAACCTCAACAAGTTCCTAGAGAAAGAAAAGTTCAAGATGCTTACTCTTGGAACGCTTCTGCCCTACCTCCAGCAGGGAGATTGGCTATGCTCCTTAGATCTAAAGGATGCGTACACTCACATCCTCATTCATCCAGACCACAGAAAGTACCTCAGGTTCATTGTAGGAGGAAACCATTATCAGTACAGAGTGCTGCCTTTCGGCCTCACCTCCGCTCCCAGGGTCTTTACCAAATGCCTCGCAGTGGTGGCGGCCTACCTGAGAAATCAGGGAATCTTTGTCTTCCCCTATCTGGACAACAGGCTCATCAAAGGTCAGACATGCCAGGAGGCCAGACAGGCCACCCTCAGGACTATTGCTCTTCTTCAAGGCCTGGGATTTGTCATAAACTTTGCAAAGTCCACTTTGCTCCCCTCCCAGAACTTGGAGTTCATAGGGGCAAGGCTGGACTCTGTTCTGGCAAAGGCATTCTTGCCAGCAGACAGGGCCCAACGACTGATGGACTTAGCAAATCAGTTTCTCAGAGGGTCAGTGGTCTCCGCCAGACTCTGCCTGAGGCTGCTTGGCCACATGGCTTCGACAGTACATGTGGCCCCCCAATGCCAGGCTCCATATGAGGCCTGCACAGTGGTGCCTTCGGACTCAGTGGTCACAAGCCACAGGCAGCCTCAGAGACAGGATAAAGGTGTCCAGACAATTTCTGAACTCCCTCAACTGGTGGCTACACCCACCCAATCTTCTAAAGGGGGTGCCTTTTCAGATTCCTGGATACACGGTGGTACTGACCACCGACACCTCCCTGCAGGGCTGGGGAGCTCATTGTCTAGGGGAGCTCATTGTCTAGGCAAGTGCACCCAGGGCCTGTGGTCTCCTTGGGAAGCTGCATAGCAGATCAATCTCCTCGAGCTCAGAGCTATTCGCTTAGCACTCAAAGTTTTCTCTCCTACCCTGGCTCATCAATCTGTCCTGGTTCAGACAGACAACCAGGTAGGCATGTTTTATGTGAACAAACAGGGCGGGACTGGGTCCAGAATCCTTTGTCGGGAGGCTCAGGACCTTTGTTCATTTGCCCTCAAGCACAACATGCTCCTCAAGGCTGTATACCTTCCAGGCCAGGACAACTACCTGGCCGACATTGATAAGGCAGGCAAAGGGAGAATTTGAGAAGAAGCTTGCTGCGGAAGCAAAAACGCGAAGTAAAGACCTTTTCAAGTACATTCGTAGCAAAAAACCTGTGAGAGAGTCAGTTGGTCCATTAGATGATAAAGGGGCTAAAGGAGCACTGAGAGGCGACAAGGCGATAGCAGAGAGACTGAATGAATTCTTTGCTTCAGTCTTTACTGAGGAAGATGTAGGGATGTTACCCATGACTGAAGTGGTATTTAAAGGTTGTGATAAGGAAGCTTATCATAGCTCAGGTAGGAGCTATAGAAAAGATGATGTGACTCTGAACAAGCAACCTGTCAGTTCTGGTAGAAGTAAGAAAACAGAGTTTTCACATAAAAGACTACCAGTCCCAGAATGCACCAGGTTTCCAGCAGCCATGAGAGGGGCTGAAGTGAGAAAATGTGTGTGCAATCAAGAGAGCTATGAGGTAATCCCTAAGCACTCATCTCAAAGGGCAGGGCCTGATTCAACACAGCTGCGCTGTGTTAGGGAGGAGCACACATTAGGACAGAATAAGAATAGAGCTTATTCTACAGATAACAGCTACAGAAACAGTTTCAGGAAAGGAGACAGCAACAGCTTCAAGCTCAAGCACCAGTATCACCTGGAGAAACAGAAGCCAAGCCAAGCGGATAGAGAAAGAAGGAAACTCTCTGGAAGGAAGAGAAGAAAGCCCATTGGATGGTCTGGGAGAGTCCAAGGCAGTACCTATACTGGGAGGTATTCCAAATGCCAGCAGAGTCCATTGGACTGGAGTCAGCCAGAGGAATGGATTGGCAGAGATAGGAATCACCAGTGGCTACCTGGAAGAGAGAAGACTGCACGTGGAAAGGACTTTCAGACCTATGCCAGAAGGTATGTGAGGAAAGATCCAGGGTCCAGGGATCAAGATTGGAAGGCTGGACATCAGAACTGGATTACATACTGGCCAGGCTATACAGAGAGGAATTATGATAGCAGGAGAGGCTCAGGTATGAACACTGATCCAGACCCTATCTATAATAGTGAATGGCAGCAAGGGAATAAGCATTCTCATGATAGTGCCTTAATGAAAGACTCGTCTGTGCCAATGTATGATAGTGACCCTATGCTGATTGATGAAGGGGGAGATACAGCAGATGAAACTATTAATTACATGGACTGTTCTCTATCTAAATGCTATTGCTAGCTTTCTGTGAGCAAACACATCAGCCATCACAAAGAAACCTAACTTTGTTCTTTATTTTCACTGCAAACAGCTCTTAAAGCAGGATTTGGGTTCACACAGTAGCAGCCAGCCAGCTAAAGGGTTTCAGCTGGTCAATTGATAGTAATTAAAGCTGCACCTGATTGTGTGTGTGAGCAAGGGAGAATCACTGCTGGGATCTGTGTGGAAAATAAGCAGAAGTTAACCTAACAAGAAAGTTTATTCATTTCTTTGTGCCTTTTTACTTGGTAATTATTTGCTAAGAAAACATTAGCTAATTGCCTGCCAAGCTGAAGGTTGTTTTCTGATTTGCTTTGTGACTTTCTGTTATCCATTTAAACACTGCAAGCAAGTAACCTCATTTATATTGCTACCAAGCATATTTGTGCTGGGTGAATTAAACCCCATCAATAAAAGAAGTATTTTATTGGCCTTACCACTGGTTTCACAACTCAATTATTGTCTTCAGCTGTGTTTGGAGTGAAAGAACTACATTACCCACAATACCTTGCAAGAATCATATGAATATATGCATCGTCAAGATTGTGTAAGTTCTCACCCTAGGCAGCCGTCTGACAAGGTGCAGAAGAATTGAAGGAAATATCGATACATCGGGAAGATGTATTACAACTATTAGATAAACTGAAGAGTAGCAAATCACCTGGGCCGGATGGTATACATCCAAGGGTGTTGAAAGAACTGAAATATGAGATTGCAGACCTGCTATTAGTAATCTGTGAACTATCATTAAAATCATCTCTAATACCTGACGATTGGAGGATCGCCAATGTAACACCAATTTTTAAAAAGGGTTCCAGGGGTGATCTGGGAAACTACAGACCGATGAGCCTGACATCAGTACCGGGAAAAATGGTAGAAACCATCATAAAGAATATAATTACTCAGCATGTAGATAGTCATGACCTAATGGGAGACAGCCAACATGGCTTTATACAAGGAAGATCTTGTCTTACTAATCTGTTATGTTTTTTTGAAGGAGTGAATAATCAGGTGGACAAAGGTGAGTCGGTTGATATTGTGTATCTGGACTTTCAGAAAGCCTTTGACAATGTCCCTCATCAGAGACTTTTGGCAAAAATAAAGAGTCATGGGATAGGAGGCAGTGTACTGTTGTGGATCAGGAACTGATTAAAAGATAGAAAGCAGAGGGTAGGGCTAAATGGCCAATTTTCCCAATGGAGAAAGGTGAATAGTGGTGCACCCCAGGGATCTGTGCTGGGTCCGCTGCTTTTTGACATATTCATAAATGACCTGTAAAGTGGAATAATGAGTGAGGTTATCAAATTTGCAGATGACACAAAACTATTTAAAGTTGTTAAAACCCAAGAGGATTGTGGAAAATTGCAAGAGGATCTTGATAAATTGGAAGACTGGGCATCAAAATGGCAGATGAAATTTAATGTGGACAAGTGCAAGGTTATGCACCTAGGGAAGAACCACCCAAACTATGGTTACACGATGCAAGGTTCCACATTAGGAACCACCCAGGAAAAAGATTTAGGCGTCATTGTGGATACCATGTTAAAACCCTCGGCCCAGTGTGCAGCGGCAGCCAAGAGAGCAAATAGAATGCTCGGTATGATAAGGAAAGGAATGGAAAATAAAACAAAAAAGATATTATAATGCCTCCGTATCGTTCCATGGCGAGACCGCACCTTGAATATTGTGTGCAATTCTGGTCGCCATTATCTTAAAAAGGATATAGCGATATATAGGATATAGCGATTTTAGAAAAGGTTCAGAGAAGAGCCACCAAAATGGTAAAGGGGATGAAGAAAGGCTAAAAAGGTTAGGGCTCTTTAACCTGGAAAAGAGACGGCTGAGGGGGAGATATGATAGAAGTCTATAAATTAATGAACGGAGTGGAACGGGTAAACGTAGATCGATTGTTTACGTTATCAGAATATAGAAAGACTAGGGGACATGCAATGAAGCTACAGGGTAAACTATTTAAGACTAATAAAATAAAATATTTTTTCACTCAACGTGTAATCAAACTCTGGAATTTGTTACCGGAGGATGTAGTAAAGGCTGTTAGTGTAGCTGGGTTTAAAAAAGGTTTGGACAAGTTCCTGGAGGAAAGGTCCATAAACCATTATTAAGAAGGGACCCAGGATATCAATGCTTGAACCAATACCAGCATTGTGGAACCTGTGTCCCTTGGGGAAACTGCTAGGTACATATGACCTAGATTGGCCACTGTTGGAAACAGAATACTGGGCTTGATGGACCTTGGTCTGACCCAGTATGGCATATCTTATGTTCTTATGACAGATTAAGCAGGATTCTGCAGCCCCACGAGTGACTGCTGCATCCTTCAGTAGTTCAGAAGATCTTCCTAAAATGGTGTCTCCCTTTGGTAGATCTCTTTGCCAAACCAATAAACAAGCAACTGCCAAAGTTCTGCTCCAGACAGCCGCATCCTCTGCGAATAGCAGCAGATGCTTTTCTAATTCCATTCAGGTCCTCCTCTATGCGTTTTCTCCCACGCCCTTGGTGGCCCGAACTCTCTTCAAAATTCTTCAGGACAAGGCCTCGGTCCTGCTGGTGGCTCCCAGGTGGCCGAGACAGCCTTGGTTTCCTCTTCTGCTTCAACTGGCGGTGGATCCCCCACTGCCTCTGGGGTTGCAACCCGACCTTCTCTCACAGGAGCAGGGTTCCCTTCTGCACCCCAATCTCAAAGCTCTCAATTTGATGGCCTGGAGGCTGCAAGGGTAGTCTTGGCTCCCTGGGGCCTACCTCAGGACGTTGAGGAGGTTGTCCTAGCCTCTAGGAAACAGTCCACTAGGAAAACCTATGCTCTCAAATGGAAAAGGTTTTCTTTGTGGTGTCAGCTACGTACAGAGGATCCTTTCTCCTGTACTGTGCCAGTAGTGCTTCAGTACTTACTGCACTTATCGAATCAGGGACTTAAATCCAGTTCTGTTCGGGTCCACCTCTCAGCTCTAGCAGCTCACCACTCACTGGTGGAGGGACATTCTCTGTCAGGTCACCCCTTGGTGTCCCGCTTTCTCAGGGGCTTGCTTTTGCTCAAGCCTCCAATCCGTCCTCCTGCCCCTGAGTGGGAGCTGAATGTGGTCTTGCAGCAGCTGACTCGCCCACCTTTTGAGCCGATGGCTACTTGTCCACTATTTTATTTATTTATTTATTTAGCTGTATTTATATCCCGCTTTTCACCGGGTCAAAGCGGTCAATTGGGGTATACATTTAACACAATGGGATATGAGACACATACGATAATATTTACAGGGAACATGGGCAATGGAGGGTTAAGTGGCTTGCCCAAGACCACAAGGAGTATAGGACTAGAAATCCAAGTCCCTCCAGCCTGAGATTGCTGTCCCCCAGGTGGGACATGAACCCCCGGCCCTCCGGCCTGAAGTACGTTGTCCTAACCACTAGACCACTCCTCCCCACTATGCTTCCTCTCCTGGAAGACACTCTTCCTGATAGCCCTTACCTCGGCTAGGCGAGTGAGTGAGCTTCAGGCCCTGGTCTGTGATAGGCCTTACACCAGGATTTATAGGAACAGGGTAGTCCTTAGGACTCATCCAAAGTTCCTCCCAAAGGTTGTCTCCTCTTTCCACCTCAGTCAGGAGGTGGTTCTTCCAACATTCTTCCCTAGGCCTCATGCAAGCCAGGCTGAAGCAGTCCTGCATACCCTGGACTGTAGGAGGGCCTTATCCTTCTACTTTGACCGTACGCAGAGGCATAGAAGGGCTACTCAGCTCTTCGTATCCTTTGACCCCAATAAGTTGGGGTTGGCTGTGTCCAAGCGTACCTTGTCCATCTGGGTGGCCGACTGTATCACCTGGGCTTACAAGGCGGCTGACCTTCCTTTGCAGGGTAGGTTCACGGCCCATCGTGTCAGGGCAATGGCTGCCTCAGTGGTTCATCTCCACTCTGTGCCCTTGGTAGACATCTGCAGGGCTGCAGCTTGGTCTTCAAGCCAGACTTTTGCGGCCCATTACTGTCTGGAGAGGGAGTCCCGTAGGGACAGTGCTTTTGGTCAGGCAGTACTCCGGAATCTCTTTGAGGTTTAGGCAACTCCTGCCCTCCTGCCCTCTGTTGGGCTACCGGTGGAGGTTGTGTCCTTGGAAAGCCTTTCTTTGCTGCTGAGACTAGAGGGAGTACTCTTGTTAAGCCTGGGTTCCTCGGTAGCCCAGAGCTAGGGAGTCACCCATATGTGAGGACTGACTTCCTGCTTGGTCCTGGAGACAGAGTAATTACTCACCTGTAACAGTTGTTCTCCAGGAGCAGCAGGAATCAGTCCTCACAACCCTCCCTCCTCCCCTGGGAGTTGCAGTTGTACATAGCTAAGAACAGCACACAAAAATGAAAAATAAACTATGTCATTTGACTGAGGTAAGATGGCACCTTTAGGCGGGAAGGGAACCGCGCATGCGTGCCTGCATTCCCAAAGGCTTTCATAGAAAGCTGGGGAAATGCTCCGCTGGGGCTTCATTGGCGCCGATGACACCCATATGTGAGGACTGATTCCTGCTGCTCCTGGAGAACACCTGTTACAGGTGAGTAACTACTCTTTTCTGATATATTGATGGGATTGATTTAATCCTTCAGGTGAAACTACCTTTGTATACCCTGGATTTGCGTTACTTGTCTTGTGTATCAGGAGACAGTGGTTTCTTGTAGCTTTCGAGGTGTTTGGCGTGTTCTCTGAAGGTTCTTGTCAGAATATAAGGATTGAATTCAGGTCCGGGTTGTGCAAACTGCTGGTGCTGGTAGTTTTTTGTGCCTAACTGTAGGTTCCGTTGGATTTTCTTTAACTCCGCTGGGTTTCAGTCTTTGTAGAAAGGTCCCCTCCATGGTCCCCGCAAAAGGTCCACGCCAAAGGGCCCTGTGGCAAGGCCCTCAGGTGCGGGCACGCCCAATGGCACTTCTTTATGGAGGCAGTCCGGAGCCCTGATTGGTCTTGGGCTGGGGTGCAAGGAGGTATTTGCCTTCCCGCACTTCTGGCAGATGCTGATCGGGGGCCTCGTTGGTGGAATCGGGGCTTGATTAATGGCACCCTTCCCTAAAATTTGGTTGCACAGCCCCTGGCAGTGATGACTGAAAGTGAACAAGGCCATGGGACCAGATGGGATACATCCCAGGATACTGAAAGAGCTCAGAGAGGTTCTTGCAGAGCCGTTAAAGGATGTTTTCAACAGATCCTTGTAAACAGGAGTAGTTCCTCAGGACTGGAGAAGGGCTGATGTGGTACCTCTTCACAAAAGTGGTGACAGGGAAGAAGTGACAAACTACAGGCCCGTGAGCCTTACCTCGGTGGTGGGAAAAGCAATGGAGGCGCTTCTGAAAGAGTGAATAGTGGACTTTCTCAAAACCAACAGGTTGCATAATCTGAGGCAACATGGTTTTACCAAAGGACGATCTTGCCAAACAAATCTGATTTAGTTCTTTGACTGGGTGACCAGAGAACTAGATCAGGGGCATGCGATGGATGTCATCTACCTGGATTTCAGCAAAGCCTTTGATACTGTTCCTTATAGGAGGCTTATCAATAAACTCAGTAGTTTGGGGATGGGTCCCAAGGTGGAGAACTGGATCAGAAATTGGTTGACTGACAGACGACAGAAGGTGATGGTAAATGGAGCTCATTCGGATGAAAGGAGGGGGATTAGCGGGGTGCCCCAGGGTTTGGTTCTGGGCCCAGCACTGTTCAATGTATTTGTGAGTGATATTGCTGAAGGACTGCATGGAAAAGTCTGTCTTTTTGCAGATGACATGAAAATTTGCAACAGAATGGACTCCGCTGAGGGAGTGGATAACATGAGGAAATATCTACAAAAGCTGGAAGAATGGTCTAATGCTTTGTAGTTAAGATTTAATGCGAAGAAGTGCAGTGTCATGCACTAGAGAAGCAGAAATCCAGGGGAAATGTATGTGATAGGGGGCGAGAGGTTGGTGTGCATGGACCAGGAGAAGGACCTTGGTGTGATTATTTCTGCGGATCTCAAGGTGGCAAAACAGTGCGACAAGGCGGTGGCAAAAGCCAGGAGGATGTTGGGTTGCATACAAAGAGGAATTACCAGCAGAAAGGAAGAGGTACTAATGCCTCTGTATAAGTCACTGGTGAGGCCTCACTTGGAATACTGTGTTCAGTTTTGGAGACTATATCTTGCAAAGGATATAAAAAGACTGGAAACTGTTCAGAGGAAGGCAACCAAAACGATTTGGAGCCTGCGTCAGAAGCCTTATGAGAAAAGGCTTGAAGACTTAAATATATACACTCTGGAGGAGAGGAGGGACAGGGGAGATATGATTCAGACCTTTAAATACTTAAAGAGAAATAATGAACAAACAAACCTCTTCCAAAGACAGGGAAGCTGTAAAACTAGAGGGCATAATATGAAGCTGCAAAGGGGTAAATTGAAAGGCAATGTCAGGAAATATTTTTTCACTGAAAGGGTGGTGGATGCTTGGAATGCCCTCCCGATGGAAGTGGTGGGGGGCAAATACAGTGACAGAATTCAAAATGGCATGGGACAGACACAGTGGATCACTTTACAGCAATAGGATAAAATCAAAATAAACTGAACTATCTAATTTCTCAACAAACAGGGGTGTCCTGCACGGAGCGGTGAGTTCACCCCTAAAACAAAGACATGGGGAGGGGTGGCCTACACGGAGTGGCAGGTGCACCTACTCTTGCCAGCTTACTGGGCAGACTAGATGGACCATACTGGTCTTTATCTGCCGTCATTTAGTATGTTACTATATGTTAGTCTCTAAATGTTTCTTGTAGTCATCTATAAGTTTTGTACATCTGTCTGCTGGTAGTTTCTCCCACTCTTCAATTGTGACTTGTTCCAGTTCATGAATGTTTACCAGTGGCAGATTTCAGTCCTTTCCAAAGGTTCTCAATTGGATTGAAATCAGGACTCATGGCTGGCCAGTTTAAAAACAGTCCATTTTTTAACCATTCTTTTGTACTTTTGGATGTATGTTTTGGGTCACTGTCCTTCTGGAGGACCCATGACCTTCGACCCAGATCTAGCTTTCTAACAATAGGTAGCACATTTCGCTACAAAATACCTTGGTAGTCCTCTGACTTTATGATTCCTTTAATACATTCCAGGCCTCCATTCCTGAGGCAGCCAAACAACCCCACAATATTATGGAACCTCCACCATATTAACTGTAGGAAGAGTGTTTTTTTAAAAATTTATAAGCTTCATTTCTTTGCCTGTAAATGTATCACTGATCTGCATTGCCAAAAAGCTCAAGTTTAGTTTCATCTGTCTACAGAACATTTTCCAGAAGGACTGTGGTTTCTCAAGTGATTTTGGGCAAAGTTCAGGTATGCCTTTTTATGTCTGTCTTTGAGCAGTGGGGTCCTCCTTGACCTTCGCCCATGAAGTTCTTCTTTGTTTCGTGCACGGAATATGGTGTGGGTTGAAACCACCACTCCAGATTGCTCCAGGTCAGCCTTAAACTTTTTGGATGTTGTACATGGTGCTTTCCAACAGTTTACATTAACCTTTGAAGACTTCTTGGATTAATTTTCCTCTTCTCACTATGTCCTGGGAGATTCTTGAGAGTTCCATGAGCAAAAACTTAATAACATTGCGAACTGTAGACACAGGATCCCAAGGTCTTTGGAGATGGCCTTGTACCCCTTTGAAGTTTGATGTTTGGTGATAATGGCTTTTCTGATGATTTCAGGCAGCTCTCGTCTTCACCATTATAAAAATCGAATAGGAAGTGAATGTGGCCATTTTAAACATTAAAGCCTTCATTTATTGGTTGATTCAAGTCATGTGAGTACTGACAATTGATCACTGATGCGTCTAATTTTACTGCAATGGGAATGTGGTTCTTCTGTTCAAACTGATTTGAATTGTTTCTAAGAGTGCCAATAATAATCATGTCCTGGCAATGTCCCAGGTTTTATACTATTTCCTTTTTTAATTGATCTTGTTTTATTTGATTCTTTTGTGTGTCATGTGTGCGCATATATAGTCAAAAACCATGCCACTGGCCACTTTTTTTTTTTTTTTTTTTTAAGAAGATATTGGACATTAAGGGGTTGAACTGTACCAATAACGTTGGCCACAGCTGTAGATTTGTTCACAAACCTGTCAGACATGTCTGTGTGCTCCCTTGGAACAGGAGAACAGCCGAGCCCCGCCCTGGAGCCTCCCAGAAGCACACCGACCCTTAATTTCATTTGGTTTACAACATAGACAGATTCTTCAGATTCCAAGTGCGGTGTCAGCATATATTCAGAAAGAACAATCCCAGGAGTGGAGGAGTAACCTAATGGTTAGAGAGCAATGGGCTGGAACCAGGGAAACCAGGATTCAAACCCAACTGATACTCCTTGTGGCCTTAGCCAAGTCATTTCACTCTCTACTGCCTCAGGTACACATTTAGATTATAAGCCCTCTGGGGACAGAGAAATACATGGTAGCACCTGACTGAAACGTGCCTTTAAACTATTATTAGAAAGGCCCGAGCTAAATATAAATAAATACTACTACTACTGAGCATTTGTATAGCAGATCACTACAAAATAAAAAGGATGGTTGTGCTGGGTTTTAATTAAGGACAAAGGTTATGCATTACAGATAAAGTTTGTAAGATTCTGCAGATCTGTTAAATGCTTTTTAGGTACATGGTAAATTACTCCCAAGAATCTAATTTTCTGTCTGTTTTTCATATAAAACACTGCTTTGCATGTGGAAAAGCATAGTTACTCAACTGTAACAGGTGTGCTCCGGGGACAGCAGGAATCAGTCCTCGCATATTGGTGATGTCCACGCCAGCGGAACCCTGCATGGAAGCATCTCCCCAACTTTCAAAGAAAACCTTTGGGAGATGCACCACGCATGCATGGTCCCCTTTCCCTCCCAGGAGTGCCATCTTGCTCAGTAAATGACATAGCTAAAACAGCAAAAAATGGTACCACTAAGGCAACTCTAAGGGGAGGAGGGAGAGTTGTGAGGACCAATTCCTGCTGTTCTTGGAGAACACCTTTTACATGTGAGTAAAACGTTTTCTCTGAGAGCAAGCAGGAAGTCAGCCATCACATATGGGACTCCCTAGCTACAGGCCACCGAGAACCTATAGAAAAACATGGCAAGCTGTGAGCAGCAGCAAGTGAGTCCGAAGAACAGACTCTGGAAAGACCCCCAGTGTCCAGGGAGAACCCTCACTCCGGTAGCCTGAACACAGAGGGGTCGGAAGGTAGGAGTTGGCTAGACCCCGAAGAGATTAGAGTACTGCCTGGCTGAAGACACTGTGCCGTCAGGACTCCCCCTCCAGGCAGTAGTGCAAAGGTGTGGACTGAAGACCAGGTGGCGGCCTGGCAGATTATTGCCATCTGGACAGAGCACAAGTTTGCCACGGAGGTCGTCAGATTGTATGCCGTGACATGGTATTTCAGCTGGAGCCCTGCCTGCTCGTAGGCAAGGGCAATGCAGTCCACCACCCAGGTAGACAAGGTCCACTTGGTTACTGCCTCCCCTAGCCAACAGGCATCATAGGAGAAGAAAAGCTGGGAGGCTTTGCAGTGGCCCTGGGTATACTGTAGGTAAAAAGGACAGGGCCCTCTTACAGTCTACAGTATGCAGGACAGTCTCCACCCTGTTGGCGTGAGGCAGTGGAAAGAAGGTGGGGAGCACTACCCTTCTGATTGAGGTGTAACGACACCACACTTGGAAGGAATTTGGGATGCGTGCATGCGTAGCACGACACTGTTCTTGTAGAAGCTGGTATAAAGCGGCTCCGCCACCAGGGCCTGAAGCTCGCTGACTCTGCGGGCAGAGATAAGCACCACCAGGAAGGTGACCTTCCAGGAGAGGTACCACAAATGGCAGGTAGCTAGGGGCTCGAATGGCGGCCGAGTCACAAAAGCACCACGTTGAGATCCCACTCCACCGGCAGTGGGCGAATTGGGAGCTTGGAGAATAGAAGACCCCCGTAGGAAGCGTGTAACGAGGGCTGCACTGAAAAAGGCTTGCCCTTGAGAGGGTGGTGGTGGTGCACCGAGAGAGCACACAGATGCACCCCCAACGGAGTTGGACTTCAGTCCAGCCTGTGAAAGATGAAGCAGATACTGCAGTGCCATCTGCACCGTGCAGGAGAACAGGTTGGCCCGTTGCTCCAAGCACCCCATGGAGAAGCTGCGCCACTTGAAGGCATAGGCACATCTCATGGAGGCCTTGCGGGAGGCCAGGAGGACGACCTCTACTTCCCCTGAAAGGTTGAAGGCGGCCCAGTGTTACCCGTTCAGCAGCCAAGCTGTTAGCACCAGAGGCCGCAGATTGGGTTGGAGGAAAGAGTCGTCTTCCTGTCAGTAGTCCCGGGAGTTCCCAAGAGGGACTGGGGGCTCCGATGCTAAGCAGAGCAGCAGCGAGAACCACGGCTTCCTGGGCAAGCTGGGGCCCCACCAGAATTAGCGACGCTTTGTCCTTGGCGACCTTGAAAAGGGTCATGGAGACCAATGGCATGGGCGGGAAGGCGTATAGGAGGCCCTCCAACCATGGGATGGAGGAAGGCATCTGCCGCCTCCTGAGAAGGCTGAGGCTGGCAGGAACAGAATCATGTCAATTAAGCATTGGCTGGACTGGCAAAGAGGTCCATCTGAGGGGTCCCCTAGAACCAAAACAGCTGTTGGGCTACTCTGGGGTCTAGCCACCATTCGTATGGCTGGAGGACCCTGCTCAGCCTGTCTGCAAGGGTACTGTCTTGACCTGGCAGGTAAACTACTCCTTGCCCTTTTGGCAGTAGGGCACTAGTTCCACGGCCCTGTTCTGAAGTAGACCTGTGAGCTCCTGCCATAGCAGGGTCTGGTGAAGGGGAGTCCTGGAAGGCTCTCCTGGAAAGAAAGAGGGGAGCATCTGGTCCAGGTGGAGGAAGTCACCCTCCTTGACCACTTGGAGGACCCAGGCATTGGCGGTGATGTTTGGCCACCAGTGGGTGAACTGGACCAGGCGTCCCCCTGTTGGCAGCTGACCTCTTGAAGGAAGAGTGGCTATGCCCAAGAAGTTAAAACTCCCCCCAGATGGGGCCAGAGCCGGCATTGGGGCCTTGGGAATCCACTTTTTACGGGGGTCCTGTGTGTGCCCCTTGCCATTCTGCCCCTGCTGTGGAATCTGGGAAGGCTGGTACTGCTGCTAACCTTGGTAGGCCAGTCCCTTCCTCAGGTAGCGTGGCTTTTTCTGCCCCGAGGCCTTCTGCTTTGGCAGAGTGGTGGTCTTCTTAGAAAGTTGAGTTCTTGTCAGGAACTCAGACTCAAGCTCTGCTGCCTTGTCTGACATGGGCTTACCAAAGAGGTTCTCTCCTTGGCAAGGGACATCGACAAGTTTGTCTTGGACCCATTGCTCCAGGTCAGAGGACTGGAGCTAGGCCTGGCATCGGGCGCCAATGCTCGCTGTGGACCCGAAGCCATTTTAGACTGCTCGAGGCAAACTTAGAACAGTCACCGATGCCTTTGACCAGGTTCCGGAACCATTGGAGGGATTCCTTGGAGAGGCCGGTGGAGAACCTGACGAGCTCCTCCCCCAGGGCCCTCAAGAACATAACTATATATAGCTGGTATGTCTGGATCTGGACAGGCCAGCATCAAGCCCTGGTATCATTTTCTGCCAAGGGCATCGAGGGTCCTGGCCTCCCTGCCCAGGGGCACCGATAAATGCATCTTCTGGCTTTTAAGCCAACGCATAGCGGACTCCACCACCATGGAGTTGTGCGGGAGCTGAGCCTTCCTGAAGCCCGGGCCCCTGAAGACTCGGTACATGGAATCAAGTCGATGGTTGGCTATGGGCACCAAGGATGGTGACTCCCACAGTCAGAGAAGTAGCCATTCCAGAATGGCCGGGACGAGCACCCTGAGTGACTCTTTTGGCGGGAATTCATATTGGAGGATCTTGAGCAACTCCATGCAAGGATCCTCCTCTGAGTCAGTGGGGAATGCCAATGCCTTCAACATGACCTGCACAAATTCAAGGAACGCTGTGTCCTCGGGCAGTGACTGGCCTTGGGTGGAGACGGGTCCAATGGCATGTCGTCGTGCTTGCGAGTGTCCAGGGATGTCTCATCCTTGGACGCCCAGTCAGAGTTCTCAGTGGAGGACTCGATGGTGGGCCATGTCAGCAATGGGCCCAGGGCCGGTGGTCTAATGGCCTTCGAGGCTGCGTGGCCGGAGCCATGAGCACTGGTCGAAGGCGATCAGTGGCTCCAGGAACGGGACCATGATTGAGACCACTGCCGAGGATTGACTCGAGGCTGTAAGCTCACGAAGATCAGCTCAACAACCGGGGAAGTCCTCGAGGTCCTGGTGGTCTAGGCAGATGAACCGGCCGAGTCAGACAACTGCACCTGCTCCACTCCAGGGACTCCATTCTAGACTCCAGTCCAGATGGTATCGCAGCCTTCAGCGCGGACGCCAAGGTAGCCAGGTCTGGCACCAGTGAGGAAGGGGAGTCCTTGACGAGGATAGCCTTGGAGGTCCAAGGCCGATCGTCAGGGGCCGACAATTCCTTCCTGGGGACCTTGGATGACCGCTTCTGCTCAGACACCTCAGGCCTTCTTTGGGGGATGAGGGATCTGGCATGGGGCTTGTCCACTTTCCCGCGAAGAGGTCCTCAAGGATTTCTTCTTCCTCTTACGTTCCAGGTCCAAGGAATCCCTGTCAGAGAATGTGCATGCCCGGTCTATTGCAGCAGGGTCACTATGTGACTCTGGGGTCTCTGATAGGGCCCTGAATCGAGGGGTCATCAAGAACTCTGGGGCAGAGTTTGACCTGGAGAAAAATTTGGTTATGCTTCTGCTGACCGAGTTTGATTGCTTTAGTGGACATCTGCTTGCAGTGGCCACATCTCCAGATCATGGTCGGGCCAAGACAATAGAGGCAGCAATCATGCGTGTTGGTGAGGGACATATTTTTATTTATTTTATTTGGTTCTTCTATACCGTCCGTTCCAGAGATCAGGGGCAGTTTACAATTAATGAAACATGTTACAATGAACGGTATTTGAACTATTTACATAGATACATGTTACATTACATTTAACAAGTAGATAAACTCCTACATAAATACTGTAGTCTTAACAGGGAACTACAAACTATGTACAGATTTACTAACCATGTATGGTTCTATGAGTGAGTATGTTAAAAGAACTGTATAGGCGAGAGTGAGGCATATAAGTCAGAGTGATAGTTATTGGGTGTGCTGTTTGTCCATTTGCGAGGAAGGGTTTTCATTTGCATTTCCGTAGTGCTCAATGAATACGTACATTTTGAGTTCTCGTCTAAATAACTGGAGGTCTTTGATCACACGGATTGGTAATGACAATGAGTTCCAGAGACTAGGGGTAGTGAATGTGAAGGCTTTGGAGCTCGTGGTCTGTTTCGTCCTACAAATAGAGTGAGGGATTACAAGAGAGTGGTTTGCATTTTGCCTACAGGACCTGGAATCTGGTAGCATTTGGATAAGAGTGGATAGATATGATGGGGAAATGTTTATAACAACTTTCAAATTGCTCAACAGCATCTTGAATTTTATCCAACTCCATACTGGGAGCCAGTGGAGGTCATATAAGATGGTGGTTATATGTTCAGTTAGTCGGGCCTTGCATACAATTCTGGCAGTGATGTTTTGTGTTCTCTGGAGGATGTTTATGTTTTTGACTGGTAAACCCTGTAACAGACTGTTACAGTAGTCAAAATGGGGAATAATGATAGCATGGACTACTGATTTGAAGTCATGGATGTCTAGCAGGGGTCTTAGGTGCTGCATAATTTTTAGCTTAAAGAAGATGGCTTTTTGCTGCTTGTTTTAGGTGGGGGAGCATGCTGAGAGATTGGTCTAATATTATGCCGAAGTATTTCACCTCTTGTTTAACAGGTTTGGGGGGGGGGAAGGGCAACTAGTATTTTGGTTCCTTGATATAAATAAGGCTTCATATTTTTTTTTAAATTTATATTAAGATTGTTGGCATTCAACCAGGATTCAATTTCCCTGATGCATTCTGATAGCTTATGGTAGGCAAAATTGTTTTTATCTAAGGGGATGGACAACATAATGTCGTCAGCATAGATGTAATACCCAATGTTGAATTTTCTGAAGATGTCAGTAATTGGATGAAGGTATAAGTTGAAAAGTAGAGCTGATAGCGCTGAGCCTTGAGGTATCCCTTGGTCTTGGGGGAACGTATCTTATATTTCTTGGCCTATTTGGACACACAGCTTACAGTTTGAGATGTATGACTTGAACCAATGTAGGACCATACCTCCTATGCCTATTTGTGCTAATCTCGCAATTAGTGTGTTATGGTCGAGGTTGTCAAATGCCAATGCAATATCTATAAAGAGTAGAATAAATGCTCAATTATGGTCATCTATGCCTCTAATGAGATGGTCCATTAAGGTTATCAGCAAGGTTTCAACTCCATGGAAAGGACGAAAACCAAATTGGTGAGTATTCAAGGAGGCATTGAGGTCAATGTAGTCTTGAAGTTGTATTTGGACAACATTTTCCTATTATTCTGCTGTATGCACTTGGATCTTTTGGATCAAGTGTATTGTTCTTTAGTATAGGGCGGATGGATGAAAATTTAAGGCCAGCAGGCATGATGCCTTGCGAGAGAGATTGGTTGACAATGTGTAAGAGATATGGGGCCAGTTCAGCTTTTGAGGATTTGATCCATGATACAGGACATGGATCAAGGGGGGAGGTTGTGGTGTTGATCTTTGTAATAACGTTTAGTAGGTGTTTTTGATCAATTAGGTAGGAACTGTTCCAGTTGTTGCGGCTTTTTGGGCATTCAAGAGGGGAGGGAGAAAAAAGTTAAATTTTTTTTTAACTTGTCTGCAAAATGAGTAGCCAGTGTGTGGGGGTTTATTTTACACATTTCTGATTCAGCTTGACATGTCTTTGTTAGAGATCTGACAATTGCAAATAGTTCTCTAGGTCGGTTAAGAGACAAGTTTAGGATCTTTGTGTGATAGTCCCTTTTAGCTTTGTTAATCGAGTTTTTAGAGCACCGATCACATTTCTTGAAGCCGCTGGCGATTGGAGGAAAATGTACCCCAGCAAGGTCGAAGACCTGAGGAGCTGCCAGTTGGTGGAAAAAAAGGCGTGAAGCCGGGTTGGAGAAAAAGGAACTTAACTAGGGAAAAAAAGGACAGTCTGAGATGCGATGCCGAGACAAGCGAACTCTGAGGTGGGAAAGGAACCAGTCGCAGCCAGAGAAAATAAAACACTATAGGATAAAATTTAACTGCTTTTTCCAGGGGAAATCAGACACACGTCCGGTGGGCTCTGCATAAAAAAAAAAAGATGACTGGGCAAGATGGCGCCCTTGGGTGGGAAGAGGACCACACATGCGTGGTGCATTTCCCAAATGTCTTTGAAAGCTGGGGAGATGCTTTCGTGCAGGGCTCTGTCGGCGCCATATGTGAGGACTGACTTCCTGCTTGTTCCCGGAGAATAAGTGTTTAGAGAAGTGCCCCAGAGTATAGATGCATAAAAGTAGGGCACGATCAATTTATACACACAGAAATTCTCAGGGATAAAGGTTGGGCTGAGTTGGGCCAAGTTGCAAGATAACTTGTTATGTTGTAAAATACACAGATAGGCAGCTTTTTAGAGGGGATGTGTTCTTTTATAAAGGTGAAAACAGTTGTGACATATGCAGCTACACTGCCTAGGTGCCTTCTTATAAAATTACCTTTCTTGTACATATTTAATGATGCAAAAACTATGCACATTTTATAAAATATACGCAGAGGTGTCCGACCCAGTCCCGCTCTGCCTACACATGAACCACATAAAAGGAGGCACGATGTTTTCCCCCCGAGTGTTTTGCATGTATGTACTGGGATAATCTTATAAGTCACCATTTTAGTATCTAAAACACTGAAATTATTTATAAAATTATTCCCATTATGCTGTACAAGTTCTTTAGTAAAATGAATGTATTAAGATTGCCAGCAGTAACAGACTGAATCCATCCCCTGAGTTTACAAGCAAAGTTCATTCCTGTCCTGGTATGAGCAAAACAAATGCATTCCGAGACACTGCGAGAGAGAGAGCGAAGGAAAGAAGAGAGGCCATCTCGCGGCACTCACTTTGCTCTGGGATAGGCGCAGACAGGATGACGCTGTAAAGCTTCTTTGCCCCTTCCACATTCTCTGAGATTTTGTCAATATTCTGCCGGATTTCTTCAATCTAAAGAAACGAAAAATTAAATGTGAGAAGGCAGGAAAGAAAATGGACTGGGAGAACGATAGAGAAGATTGGAGAGACCAGTGAAAAAGCAGAGGCAGGGGAAAGAGTGGGAGGGTGGACGATCAGGACCTGCTAATAGAGCTCACCCTTCTCCACTCACTTTGTTATCACCTCCTGCTAGACTCTTGCAACCTGCTCCTCACAGGTATCTCACTGAACTAGCTCTTACCATTACAATCTTTTTAGATTTCAACTATATAGTTTACATGGATTTTCTCCAAGAATAAACAGAACATGCAGCTCTCACATTGGTATCACCATTGGCAGAACCCAGGTCAGAGCAATGACTCTAAAGCTTCTACAGCAGAGATGCCCAAACTATAGTCTCAAAGCCAGACCCGGCCTGCTGGCATCAAAATTTCAGCCCCCCTCACAGCATCGAGCCAACATTGTAATGCAGCCCACAGAACTGGACCAGCATTCCAATGTAGCCCGTGGATACTTACCCACCCATTTAGCTGCTGACATAACCACCCGAGGCTCTGACGTCAGCTTTTAATGGCACAGTTATCAACATGTCATTAAATATTGACATTCAGAACTTTGACCGACAACAATGCATTTGGCATTTCCCCCCCCTGCTTGTTCCTATTCCTTCACTCTCTGCTGTGTCAAGGATCCAGCCATCCAACCCTGCCATAGTTGACGATGTTGCCCCTGGCCCAAAATGTTTGCCCATTCCTATTCTTAAGCATTCTGATTTGCTCTGGGCATATGTAGGATGTCCTGTGGTGCCCCTCTCAGTTTGTTTTTCCAGAGCCCAGCAGTTGTGGCTCTTTCAGTTGTGGCCATTGTTCATGGTTGTGTCATGGTTCAAAAGATTTTTCAGCAGCCTCCCTTTGTTTAGCTACCTTTTTTCCTTCTTAATTTGTTTAGTTCGATTTTTTTTTACCATAGCTGTCCACAAAAATAAACAGTAAGAAAATTTACATTTCTTGCTTCATGTGGCATCAATACTGATGGCGCCCTTGGATGGGAAGGGGACCACACATGCATGGTGCATTCCCCAAAGGTTTTCTTTGAAAGCTGGGGAGATGCTTCCGTGCAGGGCTCCGTCAGCACCATATGTGAGGACTGACTTCCTGCTTGTTCCCGGAGAATAAGTGTTTATAGAAGTGCCTTATTTTTCTAAAATCTGTGTCACTTGATTTTGCTTCAGCCCCACTTTCACCGATATCCCAGAAGAGAAGAAGGTGGCCGGCAGCTTCAAGAAGTGCACCCAGTGCAGCTGTATGTCAGCCACCAACCCCAGTGATGTACTCATGGCTGTATCTGGATACTAAGCACAGATATCTATGGTTGGAGCACCCATCAGAAGAGGTCTCCCAGAAGTTTTCTTAACAGAGAGCATATGAACAAGTTCTTCTGTTTGGCGAAGTTCAACCCAGATGCTTCAGCAGCAGCAGCAGCAACACTGAAGGGCCCTGGGGCTGCACCACATGGCATCAGAGAAGTGTTGTTCTTCTTTAAGGTCTAGTACCAGTAGAGGCTGGGAAGAGAGAGAATCCTCTAGCTCCTCCTACTCAATGAAAGTGAAGTATCAGTCAACACTGATGCAGAGCACTGGGCGATGGCCAAGCAGCACCAACATTAGGTCCCATCAATGTACAGTACTAAGAGCATAGAGGAGGCATCGTGTCAGTTCCTGGGGGTCGAGATCACTGCCAATGATGCCTCTCAAGAGGCCCAAAAGGATATCATCTCTCCTCCTGCTTGCCAATCTACTTTGGCACCGAGCGTGTTTGAGACATAACTGAAAATAAAGATCCAGGACGTGTTGAATTATCTTGCTAGCATCAGGACATCAACAGCAATGGAAATGGAGATTCTGCAGATCTTAGAAACTCTAATTGCAACTGCTAATATCACCGGTGGCCCCAAAGGGCATCACGTTTGTGCTGATTGCACCATTTATAATATCTGGTACATTGAAGAAGGGGAAAAGCTTATATGGTACAATAGTTTGCATTACAATATAGGCTCTTCCACTCAGCTGAGGGTGTCTAGGCAGTCTTGGCTGCTAGAAAAAGGTGCAGACTCAAGCTGCTACTCCTGTTCATGAGAATGATACAGAAATCTGAATATGGATCTGAAGCCTTCTCTAATAAGCAGTCTCCTATCAAAACCTCTCTTTTTTTCCACGAGGAAGGAGAAAATTACTATCAGAGGACCTGTCCCTCATCATTTTCATTAAAAAGAATATCTGAACACATTCTATTTTGGTTGCAGAAAGCAGCAGAGCCTATGGCAAAATTACTAAATGTCCTACAATTTCTCCATCCTCCTTAAGAGACTGTAGCATTACCCATCCATTAGCAGACATCAGGAAGTAAAGATGAGAAAGTGAGAATATGTCCTTTCTGCACCACCTATTTAGAGGAAGGCAGATGTGATGTTTCATGATCTGAAGGCTCTCAGTGTGACAAAAAAGTAGTCGCCTTATCAATCTGTCGTAGTTGAATCCACTTTCAAGAAGGCCAAGTCGTCGATGAGTCGTTCCTCAGTGTCTTAAGGGAGAGATCCTCAAACTCTTTCCCTTGTTGGGTAAAAGGTTAATCAGGATACTATGCACAGTTCCCGATTAGTTTCTTACCAGCTCTTCATGGGCCAGTTTATATATAGTCTGACAGATTCTTTACCTTTTGCAGACCTCTCTCCTTCAAGAGAACTGCGACAATCTTAACACCAATGGGCAAGGATAAGAAGTACGAAAAACACTTGGTCAGGTCAACCTATTTTTTCCCCAGACATCAAGAGCCTCTGCTGTTGGAATTAGTGCTTGAAGACTCTCATGGCTGATGGTCTCAGACCTTAGTTCAGATGTGCAGGATACACTTGTTGATATGCACTTCAAGTGAGATCTCTCCTTGGAGATAGGATCAAGGAAAGAGTGTATCAAATAAATTGACTGAAGTTTTACACTTCAGACCCCACTCTGCAGGCGCTTTTTACCCGCCCTCTGCATTATCAATGAGGTTGTCAAGTGAAGTGCAAGGAGATACTTCTATCCATCAAAGAGGTGTTATCTTCCACCCCCTTGTTCCTGACAACAACAAAGACCTCATTCTCATTCCAGACAGCACAGAGCCCAAAGTCACAGATCGCTCCTTGGACAACACCTGAGATGGTGTTTGACTGGATCCAAGAACCTTCCTGTAAGAGGTAAGGTTGAGGTTTTATGAAAATAGCTAGGTTTCTCAGTAAAGTATGGGATGGGTGCAGGCTTCATCTAATGCCCTTCTAAGTGAACTCCACCGCTCTCACGACTGGGGTGATTTATCTATTGCTGTTTCTCTAGACCTCTCCGCCGCCTTTGATGTCATAGATCACCGTACCCTCCTCACTCGTCTGTCTGGTTTTGGTATCCGAGGCACTGTGTTATGCTGGTTCCAGTCGTTTCTCTCACTTCGCACCTTCACTGTTCACTCCGGCTCCACCGCTTCAGCCCCTTTCCCTCTGCACTGCGGTGTTCCACAAGGCTCCATTCTCGCCCCTCTGCTTTTTAATATTTTCCTTGCCCCGCTTGCCCTCCTCATTCAACAGTCCGGTATTTCCTCCTACTTCTATGCCGATGATATTCTTCTTATCCATCACACCAACTCTGTATCTCCGGATCTCTCTGCTCTCAACTACTGCCTCGACCTTATTGCTTCCTGGTTCTCTGATAACCTTCTTTGTGTCAATCCCTCTAAATCCTCAGCTATTTGGTTCTCCTTCACTACCCCCCCCCCCCTCCCACTCTAGCCCCCACTATGTCCTCCCTTCCCATCCCTCTCGTTCCCTCTCTCTGCTACCTTGGTGTCACCCTTGATTCCTCTGTCCTTTCACCCTCATATCTCCTCCCTTGTTCGTAGCTGCTTCTTTCATCTCCGTCGTTTCCGTTCCCTCTGGCCCTACCTCTCTGCTAATTCCCTTACTGCTCTAGTTCTCTCCCTTGTAATTTCCCGGTTGGATTACTGTAACTCCATCTTTGCTGGCCTTCCTTCTTATCAACTCCGTCGCCTTCAGCTCATCCAAAACACTGCCGCCCGTCTAATTACTTTCTCTTCCCCTTATGATCACATCACTCCTTGCCTTCTCTCTCTTCACTGGCTTCCCGTTAAATTTAGGTTTGTTTATAAATACCTCATTACCACCCACAAAGTTCTTCACACAGGTATTCCTCAGTATTTATCTGATCTTATTTACCATCAACCTGTCCCTCGTCTTCTCCGCTCCTCCCATAGCAATCGCCTTTTTCTTCCATCCCCGTCTCAAGCTCATCTCGAACTTACCCGTCACTCCGCTTTCTTTTTCTTGGGTCCTGCTCTATGGAATTCCCTTCTCCACTCACTCCGCACTGAGCCTTCATTCCCGCACTTCAAATCTCTCCTTAAGACCCATCTGTTTTCCCAGGCTTTTGATCTCCCAGCACCCCCTTGACAGTCATGCTGGCTTCCATACCATATACCACCTCCCCCCCTCCCTCCATCCTTCCCTTCAGTCTCTGACTCTCTAGCCATGTTATTCTGTCCTCTTCTATTTTCTATCTATTTCTATAGTGCTTTCCTATCAATTGAATGGCGTTCCTTTCCTTCCTTTAATTTTCCAGCAGCCTGCTTTTATTGTACACCGCTCTGATACCCCGGTTTGGGCGGTTTATCAAGCCTCATAAATAAAAATAAATAAATAAATAAAAATAATGGAAAAGCCACCAAGAGATTCTTGGTCCACCTCTCATCAGGAAGTGCTATTTATGAAACTCTTCTGTCTCAGAAGTCAGACGAGTTAAACCCATTCCACTGCAGTAAAAAGGGTGTGGAATTTGAGGCATTTTCTGATCCCACAGAAAATAGGAATACTCCGTTCCATCTTAGACATAAGGTCTGAAATCTTAATAGAGGAAAAATTCAAGATGGTTTCCTTGGGCACCTTAATTACCGTTCTGGGAAAAGAAGTCTGGCTACGCTCCCTGGTTGTAAAGGATATTTACCACCATACAGAGATACATCCAAGCCAAAGGAACCACCTCAGACGTGTAACACAAAAACACCTCAGATACTACATAATGCCCTTCGGCCTAGCATCAGCACTACGCGTGTTCACAAACCAGCTGAATTTTCAAAGGAAATGTTATGTTCATTAGTGGCCAGTGAATATATAAGATCCTTATCTGTTAATTTTCAGCCACAATACACAAAGCATCAGGCCAAAGATTTCTCACACCGACCAGGTACTTTCTGTATAGGAAATGGGTGGAGGAAAGGCGGAGCCGCCTAATTACGGCTGCCACCACTAATTTGTACATATCTGCACAAATTAGGCGTGTACACGTTTCTGTCTCAGTAGTTCTCAACCCTTTCTTTTAATTTCATGGCACATCTCAAGCCTCGGGTCACACAAAACCGAATTTTACATGGTCTTCACCACTCTCCTGCCCATCAGCAGGAGGAGAGCAACACTCTACCTGTGTGCACCTCATTCTGCCAGCTTCGATCTGACGTCTGAACATGTGGGGACAATGGGTGCTGGGAGACTGCAGGGCCCCACACGTGCGGAGATTAGACTGAAGCTGGCAGAGGAGACGCGTGCAGGTAAGAAGCCCAGCTCTCCATCTTCCAGTGGGAAGGGAGGGGGGGGAAGCCAACAGGCTGTATTGGTTTTATTGTATTATATAGTGATGTACACCACTTCGTTTATCAAAACGTAGTTTATAAATCTATTAATATGTAATTAAATTTCTCGTAAGTAAATCTGTGACACTTGTTCTTATAATGTCAGTAATGACCAAGCAGCTCATTTGAGTGGGGTTGGGAGGGGAGAATTGTAGCAATCTGCTCTCAAAACATTCCTAAAAGCGCAATGCCTTCCAAACTTTTATTCCATGTGACCCCATTTTAGCAACTGAAAATTCACGTGACCCCAGATGATGATGAAATCAGCATAGCAGGTCTCTAGCCTCCTTCCCCTCCCTCCACTCATCAAAGCAGAAAGCAACAGTAGTCAGCACAGGGTCCTTTATGTTATTGTTCAGTGTGTACTTACAGACCCCCAGTACTCAGCACGGATTTCCAGTCTAACAGGAAGCTTACCCAGAAGGGGGCAAGGGCCTATCAATGTTCACTAGCTCACAGGCCACATGCTGACTGCCACTACTTGGCATAGGCCACAGTGAAAGTCTAAAGAGAGGGGGGAAATGGCCATGTTTGTGTGACCCCATACGGGGTCCCAAGCCCAAGTTTGGAAAACACTGTAAAAGCGCATCCTTTAAGCAGATATGGGGCATGAGGCCAGAAGGGAAGATCACACTGGGACTGCCAGTACTGTGGCATAAAAGATATTTTCCAAGGCACAATGACTGAGAAGCAATGCCCTATCTGGAGAATTAGCTGACTAAGGACACATCTTTCAGGAAGATGCCAAAAATCAATATGACAAACCATCTTGCTAGTAACATTACTACAGATCGTGGTAAATTACCCCAAATCCCTCTTGGAGGGAGTGGAGATAATAATTTGAGCGGAGCAGCAAAGACGGAATTCATGCTAACCTGATTATTTCCTTTCCTTGATCTTGTTAGTCTAGAGTCTAAACAAATGCTTTATGTCTCTCCTGCCAGCAGATAGAAACAGAACTAAATTATTTGGCTTCTGTATATAAGCTAATGAAGCCAAAAAGTTCATTAGTATTCTTATGCCACAGCTGGGGACAATTTGCCCCGCTCTTGCAGGTGATTCTGTCAGACTCTAATCCTGTGTTCCTCCCATTGAATGATAACTTCTGGGCAAAGATTAACAGTTTTCCTGTTTTATTATTTAATATCTTACAGTAATCTAGGCCGAGCTGCCTTAGTTTTCTAATCCAGAACTTCCTGGTGCTGTAGCCTTCCAGGATGGGACTAAAGACTGGTCTGGCAGGACTTAAGGAAAGGAAATTATCAGGCAATCATAATTTTACTTTCCTATTCATTCTTGCCAGACCAGTCTAGACAAATGGCATGTACCAGGGCTTCCCTCTAGTCCAGATGGGAGAAGGTCATAACTGCCTTTTGTACTACTGAGCCAGGCACAGTTTTGTCCACAGAATACGAATCCATTTGGCAATTCTGAATCCCAAGTATGCAGCTAACCCAGTGGTTTCTCTGCAAGTGCTTTCTGACCAATGTACTAGCTTCCCTACATCTTCAGGAAATGGAGACCTTAGAACTCCCCCTCTTCTTTCTGGCCTAACCTGATCTACAGGGAAAGTCTGCCTGGTCTCCTGTCTTTTATAGGCAATCCAGTTCACAACAACAAATACAAGACCTTACAAGAACTAGAAGTTCCCTTCCTGCATGTTATGGGTGTTCAACAGTCCCATCAGTCTGTACTGAGTATTTGACATTACAATAGTCCACCCTGCAAACACTGAACAGTGCAGACAGCATAGAGCACTGGTTTTTCTTCAGCACCATCCTCTTCAACAAGTGTCTATCAAGCAGCCTGTTGATCACTAACCACAGGCAGCTTGGATGAGCGCTGGCTCAGGCCCCAAACAAACAACTCAGTGATGGCCCAAGTCCAGGGCAGGCTCTGCATTGGCCATGGGCCAACCAGCCCCTGGATATCTCCTCTGGGTTATCCTCAGCAACGCCTCCAAACACTTGCTAGACTGTCTCAGCATGCTTAAGATCTAGGCCAGGCCTTGTGCTAAGCCAGGTAGTCACTAGCAGTTGTACTACTTCATGGGAAGTAAGTCTATGGGATCTGTGGAGGCTGTGGTTCTGAAAGCTCCAAACTGTTAGCATTCGGGTGGAGCTAATTAAACCCCTGATTCTAGTTTGGGGAACTGTTTGGAAGGACAAGTTAGCCTGCATGTAGGGAGACAGGCAGAAAGGACGTTCCTGATTAGGAAGGTTAACTACTTTTTTTTATACTTTGAGTGCTGAGACACTGTTCACCATAAGATGCGAGTTTTTCCTTAGCAAGAGCTTAAGAATTTACCTTTGCCTTTCCCATCACATTTGGTCTTCCATCCAGAAGTAGTTAGGCTGGATACTGTCTAGTTTCTGAGGTCCTGAAAATTTTAAGCCCTATCCTGTTGGTGCTACTAGACAATTGATAGGGGGTTCATACTATTGCAGGACAAACCACCAAAAGCTGAGGCTGTACTTCTTACTCAATATCCTGCTCTTCCTTGCCGAAGGGCCACTCCACTGAATATGCTTCTCCTTCCCTGGGCTCCTACTTCCCTGTCCCCAGATGCCAAAGCGCCAGGGTGACCCCATGCACTTTCCTTGCATGGAGAGGATCCTGCTTGCCAGGGCAGAGGGAGGCTCTAACTTCTGCTCTAGCATAACTCTGAAACCCATCAAAATTAACTCAGGAGAGGCTGCTCATGTCCCAAGAAATGGCTGCGGCTCCACCCCAGTGAGCTGCACCTACCTAATCTTTTGCTGGGAGCCAGCAATGCTGCAGGAATACTAAGACAGGACCTGCTACTGCTGGGTAGGAATCTGCACATGTGAGTTAATCACCTGTGGGGAAATTGTTTTAAAACTTGGGGAAAAGGAATATATGGGTTTAACTGATAGTGGGCATATTCAGCAGCAGAAGCTAGGCTAGTTAAAGTGCCTAGCCATCACTGCTTTAAAAAAACTGGATATTCAGTGGTAGAACATAGCCAGTTTCTGTCGCTGAATATACCAGACATCAGCAGCACTGATTAGTGGTGACATTCAGCCACTAGTCTGTTAAAGGTACTACAGCCATTCACCTATCCTAAATTTAACTGGTTTAGCTATCCAGTTAGCTGAATATTGCCACTACCTGGATAGTGGCCGCTCTCAATCCACTGAGACTGCCCCGGTTTTAACCTGATTTTTTCCATGGTCGTTGGGGATATTCAGCAGCACTAACCGATTAGTGCCACTGAATGTTGGGCTGACCGCCTTCTAGCCACTTAGCAGATCTGCTAATCGGTTAAAACGCCTGGAAAATGCCCCCCCCCCCATAAATTCTGTGCCTATTTACATTTCTGTATTTATTTTTATAGTCAGCTAAGACATAGTTTAGCAGAAAAAAAAACTTTGTTAGTATTTATTAAATTCAGTTAAGACATGGCTTAACAGAAAAACTTTGTCTAATAAACATTAACAGAAAATTTATTAAGTCAGTTAGAGTTTTGCTGCTGGGTTATGATCTAAGTGTTTGAGTCCTTCCCACTCCCATGCATCCCAGGCTCAATCTTTGATTTATAGGCTATTAAAGCCAATTAAGAGACAGCAGGGAAGTTTTTCACCTCAAGGTTTAATTGAGCATTTTCATTAGTGAGTTATTAGTCATTATAACCCTCCATAGCCCATGTTCCCTGTAAAATAGTTATCTCCAAGTTATAATGCCCTGTTCAATGTAATTTCAGTTTGTTCAATGTAAACCGCACTGATGCAGAATAGCGCGGTATATAAGAGAATGCAAATAAATAAATAAATAAAATTATGAATACAAGAATTCTAGGTCCTTCTAGTTCATCTTGAAGCGAAAACAAATAGCAAACAATATACCTTGAATTTGAATGCTAAAAGATGCTCAATATGTAGAAACTGATGAGGATAAAGCAGAATTACTTAACAAATATTTCTGTTCTGTGTTCACAGATGAAGAGCCAGGAGCAGGACCTCAGAAAACACCCAACACACAACAAATAGCAACAGAAGTGAAGGGGGATCTTGAATGATTTTCAGAACAGGGTGTTGATGATGAACTAGCTAAACTAAAAGTAGACAAAGTGATGGGGGCAGATGGGATACATCCAAGAGTATTGAAGGAACTTGGGGAGGTTCTAGCGGCTCACTATCTGACCTTTTCAATGCTTTGTTAGAGTCAAGAGTGATCCCAGAAGACTGGAGAAGGGTGCATGTGGTCCCTTTACACAAAAGCAGAAATAGGGATGCAGTCGGGATCTATAGGACAGTTAGTCTGACCTCTGTGGTGAGTAAATTAATGGAAAATGCTGCTAAAATAGAGGATAGTGAGGTTTCTGTGGTCCAGTGGATTGCAAGATCCGAGGCAGCATGGGTTTACCAGAGGCAGGACTTGTCAGACAAATCCAATTGATTTCTTTGACTGGACCGAGGGAGAGCCCTAGATATGGTGTACTTAGATTTCAGTAAAGCCTTTGACACCATTCCGAACAGGCGACCTATAAATTGAGCACCCTAGGGACAGACCCTAAAGTGACTGGCTGGGTTAGAAATTGGTTGAGTGGGAAGCAAAGGGTACAGGTAATAGAGCTCACTCTGAGGAAAAGGATGTTACCAGTGGTGTGCCATAGGGATATGTCCTCGGTCCCATTCTTTTTAACATATTTGTTAGCGATATTGCAGAAGGACCATTAGGTAAGATTTGTCTCTTTGTGGATGATACTAAAGTCTGCAATAGAGTAGACACCCAGGGAGGAGTAGATAACATGAGGAGGGATCTAGCTAAGCTTGACGAATGGTTCAGAATCTGGCAGCTAAAAAAAAATGCAGGGTCATACTTTTGGGCTGCAAAAATCCAAGGGAGCGGTACAGTATAAGTGGTGAAGTACTTCTGTCCATGAAAGAAGAGCGGACCTGGGCGTGATTGTTTCTGATAATCTTAAAGTGGCTAAACCACTAACTTGCGGTGTTCCCCAAGGCTCTGCTTTTGCCCCTCTTCAACATTTTTCTGGCCCCCCTCACCCTTATCATCCAGCAACATGGCATTTCAGCCTATTACTACGCAGACAACACCCTTCTGTTACAACACACCAACCCCTCCGCCCCCGACCTCTCTCCTCTGAATGCCTGTCTCTTCTATGGCCTCATGGATGGCTTCAAACTAAGACCGCTGCCATTTGGTTCTCTCTCTACTTGCACCCCCTCTCTCGCTCCTTCCCTTGCCCAGACACCTATCCCACTGGTCACTTCTCTTTGTTATCTCGGCATCACCTTTGATTCTTCTCTTTCTTTCCTTGACCATCTCTTATCCTTTATTCAGCGCTCTTTCTTCTCTTTCCATCAGATCTGCTCCATCCATCCCTTTCTTTCGTCTCTCTCATTGACTTCCCTTCTCCTCTCTCTGGTCACGACTCATACCGACTACTATAAATGTTGCTCTGGCCGGATTTCCCCAATACCAACTCCGTCGTCTCCAATTACTCCAGAAGACCATAGCTCATATTCTCACCCACTACTCCCGCTTTGAGCGCATCGCTGCTTATTCATCAGCACTAGTTACCAATATACAACCGTATTCAATATAAGATCCTTACACTTGTCCACCATTGCATCTACACTAGCACCCCACGTTAGACCTAATCCATCTTCATACCTCTCACTGTTCCCTCAGACAGATTCATGCTAATTGCCTATTCCTCCCATCTGACACACATGTTCATCTTGAATCCACTCGCTCCTCTGCCTTCTTCCTTGGTCCCCTCCCATGGAACTCCCTCCCTCCCCATCTCAGACTGGAGCCCTCCTTCCCCCGTTGTAAGGCCCTGCTGAAAACTCACCTTTTTTCTCTTGCGTTTAATCTCCCCCTCCCCTCTCAGATTGCACTTTCTAGGCCCCGCTACCTCTCTCCCCCCTGTGTCTTGCTGATCTTTTGTCTCTCTTCTTTCCTTCCTTTCTCAATACTGGCATTCCTTTCTGGCACTGACACCAGGTCTCCCACATTCTAAGTAGGAGCCGCTCGAGGATCGGCTGCACTGGCACCGCGAGAGTCTCCTTGGGTGGGGAACTCATACTGGAGGATTTCCAGTTCTTCGGTGCACGGGTCTTCCTCCACCTCAGTTTGCACCGAGAAGACTTAGGCCATATCCCTGACAAAGTCATGGAAGGCCACGTCCTCTGGAGGAGAATGGCGTCGGGGAGAGGCTCCCAGGTGATGTCTCGTTGCCGGCTAGTTTCCAGAGCTGATGATGAGTCTGAGGCCCTGTGGCTCCTTGCCTCGAGGTCTGCCCTGAGGAGTCTGGGACCTCCAGAGGACATGGGGTCCGAGTCACGGAAACTAGCCTGGAAGGATCAAATGCCCGAGGAACGGGACCGAGACCTCAACTGGCACCAACGGCTTACCAGAGGTCAATGGCACTCTGAGTTTGGCTCAACGCCTGGAAACTCCCCCGCAGTGGGGGGCCTGGTTGTTGGGGCAGATGATGCAGATGAACCAGCCATCATTGCCTGCTGCAGGGCTAGGATAGCAGAGATATTCTGCTCCAGGGCTGCCATTCTGGTTTCCAACGTAGAAGACTCTGCAGCTTTTGGCGCAGGCACCAAGAATCTCGGGCCCTGCGCCGGCACTCTCACAAGTGCATCCTCGACAAGGACCATGGCCTCGAGGAACCTCGCATGGTCTCCGCCGAACCGAGGAATCCTTTATGAGGCCCTTGGTAGGCCGCTGCTCGGAGCCGACCAAGTCCCTCCGAGGGGTTTTTTTCCCTGAGTTCCTCTGGAGGTGCCTCAATGGACTTTGAGGACTTTTTCTTCTTTCTCTCGGGGTCTGGAGTCATCTCGGAGGGGTCACCACTGCGGGACTCCGAGGACACCCGGGCCTCACTGGAAGTGCTGGGCTTGGAGCTCAGCGTTGGAGAGGCCAGTGCAGAGTCGGACCTTGGGAACAGTTTCTGCTGCAACTCAGACCTCTTTTTGTTGGTCTTCAGAGTCATGGCCTGGCAAAGGTTGCAGGAGGTGCTATCTTGGTCCGGTCCCAGGCAGCGAAGACAGCAGTCATGGGTGTCGGTTATTGACATGATTTGACTACACTGGTTATATTTTTTTAACCCACCGGGAGACATGGTGGGAGGCACCCGTCTAGGGTCGATGATCCCTGGGCAAAAAAGTGCGCAAATGCCGGTCGAGGCGATTTAGCAAGGATTTTTCTGGTGACACAGGACAGACGTCCATTGGGCTCCACAGAAAAAAAGGAGACTGAGCAAGACGGCACCCTTGGGCGGGAAGGGGACCACACTTGCATGGTAGCATATCCCAAAGGCACCGATGTCACCCATACGTGAAGACTGACTTCCTGCTTGTTCCTGGAGAATATAGGGAACCACTTTAGTGGACAAATATCGCTGAACCCTATAATGCAATGAACATCAAAATCTTACACCTAATGTGATATATTAGAAGTCAATGTAAGGCCTTCAAAATATAGTCACATGATCCCTTCTTCAAAGTCCTTTAATGAATTTTCCAGCCATGTTCTGAACTAATTGTAGTTGATGGACTTCCTGCCAGAGAAGACCCACCAAGATAGCATTACAGTAGTCAATGTGAGGCAAAATTCAAGGCCAGAGTCACCAATGCAAAACTGGTCTCTGAAAGAAAAGGGCACAATTGCTGGCACAAAACATAAAAGCAGCTGCGGTCTATCCTAGCCACACGGTGTTGTAAAGCAGACATGAGTCTGACCAAATCCCAAGATTTCAGCTAAGCCCCTTAAGTGGAGCAGATAAGGGAGAAGAATATATCTGCAATTCTAGCAGCACAAGAGAAGCAGTGAACATTTGGAGAATTTTTCAGAAGGGGAAAAAAAATTAGCGAGTAAAAAACAAGAAAACAATGAAGAAATTAGTTCTTTATTAAAACAGAAAGAAAATTAATGGTAGTGAATCTTGAAAAGACCGATTTCTTTAGTAAGAACTTTTAGTTTGCAAAATTTGGCCACTTAGAATGATAGATAGGCGGCATATAAGTGTTCTTAAATCATAAACACACAAAATATTGCACACTTCAGGCATTGGGAACTTCCTGACGTTTGTAGCTTATCTACTGTAGTCCAGACACATTTATGAATCTACAACTTAGTACAGGGCTTGACAAATCTCAGGCACCAGATTGTCATAGCACCTAGAAATTGCATCCTGGCATCTGGGATTTTATGCCCCTTAGTGTTTGTGGCTTTCATGTGCTGCCCAAGGCAAGAAATGGTGGTTTTCCTGCCTCCCTACTGTGATTCAGTTCTGTAAACTCGAGCTGTGTACTGCAGAACTTCAGGCTGATCTCACATTTTCAAATCTCGTGAGATGAACCCAAAGTTCCTGTAGTGCATAGCTCAAGCTTATAGAGCCAAATTGCAGTGGGGAGGCAGGAAAAGGTGAAATTAATTCTTACCTGCTAACTGTTTTTCCTTGAGTACCTCCAGTCCAGTCCACCACTAATGGGTAATCACCACCTTCCAGCAGCTGAAAACTGAGCATATCGGACTTCTGACCTCCAGGAAGGTAGCCGGCCACTGAGCTTTCAGCAGGGTAGCCACTACCACTAAAAAAAATAGCCCCTTCTACTCAGTCTCGCCCGCTCAAGAGTGAGAATCGATCCACCTGCAGCATGTGAATGGGTTCCTACGACAACAGATTGACCGTGCTTGGAAGACACCAGGGAGGAGCAATCAACAGTCTCACCAGATTTGCATACCAAGGTCAGCATGGCCAATCTGGCACAATGAGAATCACTAGACCCCAGTGCGCCTCTATCTGCTGCAAAAGCCAACCAATGAGTGCCCACAGAGGGAACACATACAGCAACCCCTCAGTGGGCCACCTTTGTGCTAGGGCATCTAGTCCTTCTGACATGTGTTCCCTGAGCCTATTGAAAAACCTGCTTGCCTTGGCATTGCGGAGCATTGCCATCAAGTCCATAACCGGTATTATCCCACCGCTCAGTAATTTTGTGAAACACTGCTCCATCTAGGAGACCACTTGTTCGGGTCCAACCATTGCTGGTTGAGAAAGTCAGCCTGCAGGTTGTTCTTTTCTGTCATGTGTGCTGCTGAGAGAGCCTCCAGGTTCTCCTCTGCCCAAGTCAGCAGGGGCTAGATCTCTGCCACCAGGACTGTACACTGCCTGTGTCTCCCTGGCGGTTGATGTAGGCTACAGTGGTTGTATTGTCAGAACAAATGCACACTGCCCGACCTTGAAGGCACACGCGAAAGCATTGGAGGCCCAGAAATACCGCTCTCATTTCCAGATGGTTGAAAGACCATAAGCTCTCCTCCTGCATCCAGATCCCCTGTGCTACTTCACATTGGCAATGCACTCCCCAACCTAACAAACTTGCATCCATCGTAAGCACCACCCTGTCTGGTGGCTCCAATGGCATCCCCGCCTGCAGGTGACCCTCCTGCAGCCACCACTCGAGTTGCATCTTCATCTCGGTGGGACAGACTAACTTCCGGGACAGTGGGTGATGCTGAAGGGACCATCTGCTGTAACAGCCACATGTGTGCCAGTGCCCGTGGCACCAGGTCCAAAGCCGCCACTATAGACCCCAAGATCTGTAGGTAATGCCAAGCCCTGGGTGCCGACATCCCCAGAAAGCGCTGCCCTGCAACTACAGCTTCTGAATCCTGTTCTCTGGCATGAAGACGCACGCCCTGTTGGTGTTGAACCACGCTCCCAGATAGATCAACTGCTGAACGAGCTGCAGGCAACTCTTGGACACATTGACCACCCAGCTTAGGCTGTCCAACATCTGCATCACTCTCTCCATTGCCTCCCTGCTTTCCTCCTCTGATTTGGTTCTGATCAACCAATCGTCCAGATATAGCTGTACTAGTACTCCCTCCTTCTGCAAGGCCACTGCCACCACTAGCATGACCTTTGTAAAAGGGCCAAGGAGCTGAAGCCAACCCGAAGGTCAATGTCCTGAACTGGTAATGTCCCATGAGTACCACAAAAAGCAGGAACTTCTGGTGTTCTGAACAAATGGGAAAGTGATACGCTTCCATAAGATCCAGGGCTGTCAAGAACTCGCCCTGCTGCAATGACAGACCTCAAGATCTCCATCCTGAAGTGGGATATCCGAAGGGCTTGGTTGACATGTTTGAGATCCAAAATGAGCCAAAAGGAGCCTTTCTCCTTTAGCACCACAAAATAAATGGAGTACCATCCACAGCCACACTGGTCTGGAGGCAACGGAACAACCGCCTCCAAGTCCAAAAGGTGCCACAAGGTGTCTTCAGACCACTTGCCTTTTTAATGGTGCTCTGCATGGGGATTGTACATATGCTTCGGTGAGAGGATGCACAAATTCTAGTGCATACTCCTCCTGAAATCACTTCCAAGACCCACTGGTCTGTCGTAATGGCAGTCCAGGCAGGGAGAAAATGCTGCAACCAACCCCCTACCAGCAGCACCCCAACCTGGATCGGCCTGGCTTCACTGGGGCTTCTTTGGAGGAGCCACTGGAGACCCACAGTAGCTCCCATTGGCCTCCCTGAAACCTTGAAAGAACTGACCTCTCTGTTGGAATTGCCCCTACTGGTAGAGTGAAAAATATGAGCCTCGGAAACGCTTACAATCCCTAGGCTGTCCCCAACCCTGACTGCCTTGTCTAGGCCCCTTCGGCCTGTCCTCCAGGAGACACACCCCTTTTGAGTCCCACAAATCCTTCACCAACTTCTCCAATGCTTCCCAAACAGCAGCTTACCCTTAAAAGGTAACTTACTGAGTCCAGTCTTGGACAAAACGACTGCCGACCAGCTCCAGAGCCAAAGAAAATGCCAGGCTGCAATGATGGAAGCCATGTTCTTGGAGGAAGCTTGCACAAGGTCATAAAAGGCATTTGCTAAGTATGCCGAAGCCAATTCCAGCTTGGTAATTTCCAGTCCCCTTGCAACAGGCCCTTGTCACATAGGCCCTACAAATGGACACTTGCAGCACCAGTGCCCCAGAGTCAAAGGCCTGCTTAAGAAGAGACTCCAATGTACGGTCCTGCAGGTTCTTTAAGGCTACTCCGCCTTCCACCAGGATGGTCATTTTCTTCGTGACTGTTGATACCAGGGCATCTACCTTGGGCATACGCAGCAGTTCCCTCTTACTCTCTGGAACTGGATAGAGACGGGCCATAGCCCGTCCTCCGCAGAAGCTATCCTCCAGAATTTCCCACTCTGCTTCTATCATCTTCTTGATCACCCTATAGACTAGAAAGGAGGTTTGGGACTCCTTGGAACTCTGCAATAGCAGGTCCTCCAGAGACTCCTCTGCCATGGGAGGTGCGAGTGCCATATTCAATGCTGACAATGAATGAGCTATCAGGGTGGGGAGTTCCTCTCTATGGAACACCCTGAACACCCCCAGGTCCTCCCCCTCTGAAGGATTTCACCCTCTTCCAGCTCTTTTCCGACAGATTTGCCCCAAATATCTGCGGGCCTGTCTCCAGCTCCCCCAAGTCTGGGGAATCTGGAGCGGACAGGCCCCTTCAGACCTTATCTTCATCCTGAAGCCATGCTGCTTCAGGTCATACCAGGCCTTTTCAGGGAGGCTCCGATTCCAAATCATATGGCTGAAAGGATCCCAGGAAGCTGCCTACCTCTCCTGCCTGTTTCTTCAGGGAGTAGGCCCAGTGCATTGCCAGAATAAATTCTGGTGAGAAAAGGCTGTCTGTGACCACTGTCAGCAAGGCTGACTATGCTTCTAGCTGTTCCACATGCCTTGTTTTTCCCTTAGCCTTTTTATGTTGTGAAGCCTTTAAAATAGCCACCAGCCCTTGTGCAGCCAGGTTTCCCACCAAAATCACAGCCTGAGCCATGTCTTGTGCTGCTTCCTTTGTAATTGTGGTCTCCATGCCTTTCAAACTCCTCACTTGCTCTGTGACCTACCCTGGTGCAAGCAATGCTGGCACAGCCCACGTCTCCTCAAACACATTACACAGTGGGGAGCCGGGATGTGCATAAAGGGAGTGACCACATGGGATTGGTGGGCGCTGCTTACAACTTCTGTGACAAGAAGGGCCGACAGTACTCACTCACCTCCCACTGGGTGAGCACAAAGTAATTTAGAGTAAAATAACCACAATCAGTCTTCCCGATTGCCTGTGGCACTGTACACTCCTACATGCTAGAGAGGGAGAGAGAGAGGGGGGAGAGACTTGTGCACGCAGGGGGGAAGGCCCTGGCTTACCAGGCAAACTTAAACCCCTTAGAATCTTTTCTGTCCTCTATCTTTGGCTGGGTGCCTGGTGAAATATTCCATCCTTACTCCACTCAATGCTGCATCTCTCAAGCCACTGATGTCCCCTTTGCACAAACCTTAACCAGTCTGCCAGACCTCATCAGGTGAACATAAAGCAGAATCAGCCATACTTGCTTTTTTTTCCCAATACTCCTCTTTCTTCACCTACTAGGCCTAAACCTTCCAATGTAGCACACCACTAGAAGGATGCTCTCCAGCTGCTGGGCACTGTAATGCTGGATTCCTGGAGCTGAAGGGTGACTCTCATCCCTTGAGGTCAGAAGTCTGACATGCTCAGTTCCCGGCTGCTGGAGGGCAGTGATTACCCACTAGTGGTGGACTGGACTGGAGGGACGAAGAGGAACCACCATTTCTTGGGCAGTTACAGATGGCAAAGTGAGGGGAATAAGTAGCAGGCTTCCAAGCCCGTTTGTTGCATGGGGGTGAGGGTATGAGAGACTTTAGGTGAAGACTAGGAGAGAGGTATGAGACAGTGCGAAGGCAGGAAAGGAGGTAGTAGAGAGAGACTAGTGAGGACAGCCATTGCCATATGTGAAGCAAAGAGGTTAAGAAGGCTTCTGTCAGTGATGGGCAGTGGCACCTTAAGGGACTGGATTTATAAAATTGTCCTTTGCCCATTGACACAGAATCATCAAAATACCTTCACTGATGGTCTAAAGTTTGTTCACTGGAGTGAGGTTACTTCATACACATTGACAAAGAATGGCCAAGAGCCATGGTAAATTAGTTTCTAAAGAGCACCTGCTGATTTTGGAGGAGATTTATTCCTCCCCACCACCAACTTGAATTTCAGTGGAAACAATGCTGAGAGGGGCGGAGTCACTTAACCCTTCATTGCCTCAGAAAAATCCAAAGTTATCAATGTTCCTGTTTAATGTACATTACCAAGTTTAAGTTTCAATGTAAACCGCTTTGATTGAAATGACAAAGTGGTATATAAAACCTGTTAAATAAAATAAATATATAAAATAAATGTCTTAGCCACTGGCTCCAAAGTCTCCAACCGGGCTCCTAGAGTCAACATAAATTTGTCGAGACCTGTCTTACTGAGACATATGCCCACTACCATGATAAAAAGACTTACAGGATGACCCACTTCAGCTCTTACACCCCAATGAAGACATTGCAACATCTGCTTATGCTGACATGTACTATTACTGTAAGTCATTCTAGATTGTACACCAGACGTAGACCTTGTTGAACAAATGGCCATGGCCCTGGTTTTGTGGACATAAATTCAGACCCTAATAATTGTAAGTCTGTAAGCATAAAGGAACATTTCTTGGAATTTGTGCCACACAGAAATAGAGCTAGCACTGGTATAACAGACCCTCTCCTTCCTCAGGTGGAAGAGATGGCCTTGCCTATTGAAAACAAAACAGTCAAGGCTAATGGGAGCAATATGAAGAGGAAAAACTGGGGTGCACCAGATAATTCTAGATGTTAATCTATGAGCTTTGTTTGTTCTTTCTGGTGCCCATTCTTTCTATTTGAATATAAGAATATAAGATATGCTATACTGGGGAAAACCAAGGTCCATCAAGCCCAGTATCTTGTTTCCAACAGTGGCCAATTCAGTTCACAAGTACCTAGCAGTTTCTCAAAAAGACACAGGTTCCACAATGCTTGTAGTGGGGCAAGCAGTGGATTTCCTGGGTTCTCTTTAATAATGGTTTATGGACCTTTCCTCTAGGAATTTGCCCAAATCTTTTTTAAACCCAGCTACACTAACAGTTTTATTACATCCTCCGGTAACGAATTCCAGAGTTTGATTACATGTTGAATGAAAAAATATTTTCTCTTATTAATCATGGTTGTTAGCAACTCTGTCACATGTTGATTGAAGGCAACGGCTTTTTTTAACTTAGTACAAAATGTTTACCTATATTTCTTAGCTTCAATATGTCATTGGGAAGTTCTAATATGCCCAAAGATTGAACAAAACAAAACAAACAAGCTGAATTCATGCCTTGAAATCTCTTCACTGGCTGCTATGGTGCACTGATTGAAATCTTTGGAGGACGCTACCATAACAGGATTGTCTGAAAATACCTCAGGAGTCGATGCACAGGCACACTTATAATTTTAAGTTTGTAGTTTCTCTTGTTTTGTGGCAAGACTTTCTTGTTGAGACCAATACAATAGCAAGCGGGGTCAGGCAAAGGAATCTGAAATACACAATGCTATTAAGCAACTGAGAGAAACCAAGATGTTTCTTTGAGATTGCAGGAGCAATAAAGGGCTTGCAAAAACACAGGAAGATGCTTGTGAACCTGCTAAGGAGATGGAGGTACACTTTGAAGCAGTTCTGGTCCATATTAGGAGAGAGGGAGCAGTTTTTATATGAAGCAGAGCATCAAGGCACAGTTCAAACTGAACTTTAGTACTGCTGTTCCAAGGACTGCAAATCAGATTTACAGAAATGCAAAATTAGTTCCGCGTTTGGCTTCCTCTATTATGTTCACGATTTGCAGATTAGAACATCTAAAGAAATCCTGGAACATTGTTTGAAATTAGAGTAAGCTTTACAACATGGAGACGCCAAAAATATTGATGCTGCAGATTTCTGAAGTGAATTGCAAGATGAGCTCCAAAGCATGCATCATCTCAAGATGAACTGAACTGTGTCTGCAATCAAACTGACCAATAATGCCCCAACACATTTATCGTCCACTGTATCTGTGACCTTCCCTCTTTCTGTGGCCAGTTGTGAGTGAAACTCTTTCAAGCTAAATGTTGATTAACACACACATTTGCTCCTCGGTGATCCAAGACAACCATGTATTTGCTACCTTGTTAAGAATGCATGAAGTTGTAAAAACACTGAACTGGAGAAACTTGTTCACTGCTCCTGTGTTTGCTAAACTGAAAGTGCAGAAAGTCCAATTCTAATTTACATAGCCTGTGAAAAGTGTTAAATCTGGTTTGAATATACGCTTTCAGCTTGTTGCAGAAACCCTAGAGACTAGTGTTAGTATAGGCCAGGGTCTTCTGATGCAAGACTAGCACAAATGTTTTGCTCAGCGATGCTGTAAGCAAACAGCATGCAAATAAGCAGTGCGTAAAAAGTCCGCACTAAACAAGGAGGGCAAGCCAAATGCATGCTCACAGGTGTCTGAGTTAGGAGTTCCTATACCTTGCACACAAAAGGCACTTGTGCTGCAATGCTATGGGGCGCATAAGAGCAATATCATTCTGCTCAGACGTTCTGCTCAAAATAATATCAGTATTCATAGACACAGATCTTATTCTGGGCAGAAATTCTGCATAGAGTAATATCCCACTGCAACTCTGGAAAGAAAACCATGGACTCAAGAGCTGCTGCCCACACGAGTCACACTGGCGTGAAGTCAACCCACTCAGACCAACCAAGCTCCTGAGAGACAGAAGGGGGTTACACTTCTATCTCTCCCCCAGGAATCAGTTACTGTTCCCCACAAGTCAGCACCACCCATCCAACTGAGCCCACAACTTGCCATGTTGCTGGGAGGTGATCTCCAAGCTCTAGAAAAAAAATGCTTTTCTTTTTGCTTTAAGAGTTGGGCTGAGGCTAATCCTTGGGGATTAAGTTGTTGATCCCCTGCAACTGTCACTGGGAGACATACAGGAAGGGGGCAGAGGACTTAAATCAAGCTGCACGGATCTCAGAGAAAAGCCTAACCACCTGGACCCTTCCTCAGTGGACCCAAATGCATGGAAGGTCCCCTCCACCCAAAAGGAAAAAAACCTTGGTGCCCACAGGAAGCTAAATCTGTATTATTTAAGAGCAGCCCAGCAGGAGAAACATGAGTACCAGGCCAGTGACAGGCAGGAAGTGACTTAAGGAACCTCTCTCTCTGCAGCATGCATAAAATCAATCTAACTACGCCACTCTGAGTAGGGGAAAACATGGAACACAACCAAAATTACTTAAAGAAAAGTCAGCTCTGCTGCACACAACAGAGAGGAGAGAGAGGAGAAAAAAAAAAGAGGAATATCAAACACTTCCACCTGCTTGCGCAACGACTAGAAATTACCTGGGAGAGTCATGAGCAATATGTAGACATCACCACCCCCCTCCAGCTGTTCTGCAGGATGCTGGACTAAGGTGAGCAGAGCGGTGTTGGAAGCTGCTCTGGTCACAAGCATAAATTCCTCAGCAGCAACTGCAGCAGACCTATGAGCTGCTGGTGTTCACCTCAGCCTTCGTTTCTGGGCTGCACGTCTCTGAATCTGTGCCCCACAGCTAATTGCTTCATTACCACCTCTATGAATGCTTTTAAACGCACTGCCATTAGTGCAGGTATGTGTTTGTTTGTTCTTATATACTGCACTTTTCGAGATCAGTGCGGTTTACATTAAACAAACAGTAAGATACATAGAACTTAGAACCATGGAACATGTATTATAAAGGTATTAAGAATAGGCAACATAAACATTAAGTGTTAAACAGGGAAATTAACTTGGAATGTGCAAGGGGGAGAACTAAACAAACTGGACAGTAGAATCATAGCACCGGGCTTAGTTATGGTGGATGGTTGTAAGCTAGTTGAAACATGTAGGTCTTTAAGGCCTTCCTGAAGGGTGACTGGTATTCCTGCACCAATTACGCTCATGGTAAATCCCTTCCTACATTCTGCACCCACGCTAGCGCAGAAAATAGCACATAAAACACTGCGTAGATCCTGTGCTAACAGCAGCACACTTTTTTGCATCGAGCTATTTATTTTGGGCCCAATATTCAAAGGCATTTACACGGCATGCAAACTTGCAAATCATGTAAATGCCAGTTAGAGTGATATTCAGCGGCACTAAGATGGTAAGTGCCACTTGAAATCCGCGGGTGCCACCGCAACACTCCCCAATGCTTTCCACACAGCATCAGGACACGTCGTGGACGTTCTGCGGCAGAGTAGAGGCAGCGGATATTGACCACTGGTCTGGTTAGCAACCTGTGGGTAAAGACAGGCGCGGCAAAGGCTGTGCGGCGACCCCGATATTCAATGTCAGTGGCCGGTTAGTATTCAGCGGCGACAGCTGTGTGCTTTACAAGCGCTAGCCGCTACCACTGAATATCGGGCCCTTTTTATTTAGTAACTTAGTCCTATTCTGAATATTCACTATGGTGAACTGCTGTTTTGTCATTGGTTTTACTGGTTTTGCTCCATCTTCTCTCAGTATTTTGTTGAATGGTTTTGTAACCTGTGTCAAAATCAGACTAGACAGGTGGGAAATTAAGTCAAGGTAATAAATGATCGTCTAAATCAGGATTTGTCTTATTAAACATGCATAATTTTTCAATCATACTAATAAAACATGCCATGCTTGGTCAAACCTAGCATCCCGTTGCCGCCAACAGACAATTTAGGCCACTAGAAGTCCCTTGCAGATCCCAAAGAATTGCAAGGAGATGTGTTGAGGCTATAACTTGGGTGGGGCAAAAATATACACATGTATTTCCTATTTCATATAGGAAACATGCATGTATAAACAATTGTCCATGTTGCGATATACAGCTGCACTCTAGCACATACGGGTTTTGAAACTGTGCTAATTTCAGCCAAGAGGGATTAAAGGGGTTATCTTCCTTAATCTTCCATTGTCAACCCATTGGACACTCTTCAAATTCAAATCAAACACAGTGGCCTCTGTAGTTCAAGGTATTAGCACTCTAGGCAACCCTTAAACCTCATGCCCCCCCTCTCCCAGGCTCTCAGAATCTACTGAATCTTTGATTGCCTTACTCTTTGCCTCTCCCCCCCCCCCCCAAGGCGACTGCCCAGTTTGCCTAATGGTTGTACTGGACTTGTCCACGGTCAATGGCAGCATTTATATGTCTAGGCTTGCAAAATGGCCCACATATATGTATAAGTGCTGACATTTGGCAGAGCCTTTTCTAAAATACCATCAGAATTATGTTCATCCCCACCTGGACATCTCAATTCTAATCTCCCCGTACTAGCTAAACTTAGCCTTCACAGCTAGCAGTTCATCGTTACCCACACGCTTATTCACACCGTCGAAGAACTAATAGAATAGTTAGGCACAACCTCCCTTCCCAAAGCCATGCT
This sequence comes from Ichthyophis bannanicus, assembly GCA_033557465.1. Classification (NCBI taxonomy): domain Eukaryota; kingdom Metazoa; phylum Chordata; class Amphibia; order Gymnophiona; family Ichthyophiidae; genus Ichthyophis; species Ichthyophis bannanicus. Next base: position 40,592,283 of record CM066043.1, read on the forward strand.
GCCTCTTCCCCACCAAGTTATGTTTATCCCGTGTGTTCTTAACACTAGCTTCCACCACATGTCTGGCCCACTAGCCCTTAGTTACTTGGAGGCATTTTAGAAAATCAGCATTAAATTGACGACCTGGTCCATGCACATCAACCTCTCGCCCCCTATCACATATAATTCCCTTGGATTTCTGCATCCCAAGGGCATGATGCTGCACTTCTTCACGTTAAATCTTAACTGCCAAGCATTTGATCATTCTTCCAGCTTTTCTAGATCTTTCTTCACTTTATTTATTTAGACAGTTTTCGTATACCACCTTATCCTTCAATCAAAGTGGTCACAACACAATTGGGGGATACATTTAACATGAGGGGATATGAGACACATACACTAATACTTACAGGGAACATGGGCAATGGAGGGTTAAGCGGCTTGCCCAAGACCACAAGGAGCACCTGTGGGATTAGAAACCCCAGTCCTTCCAGCCCAAGGTTGCTGTCCTCTAGTGGGATTTGAACCCCTGACCTTCTGGCCTGAGGTATCTTGCCCCAACCACTAGGCCACTCCTCCAAGGCAACATGGATTCACCAGAGGCAGGTCTTGTCAGACAAATCTCATTGATTTCTTTGACTGGGTGACCAGGAAGTTGGACCGAGGGAGAGCCCTAGATGTGGTGTATTTAGATTTCAGTAAAGCCTTTGACACTGTTCCTCACAGGCAACTTATAAACAAACTGAGCACCCTAGGAATGGACCCTAAAGTTACTGCATGGGTTAGAAATTGGTTGGCTGGGAGGCGACAAGAGTACAGATAAATGGAGCTCACTCTGAGGAGAAGGATGTTACCAGTAAGGTGCCCCAGGGATCTGTCCTTGGTACGATTCTTTTTTTTTTTGGTCCGATTCTTTTTAACATCTTTGTTAGTGATATAGCGGAAGGGTTGTCGGGTAAGGTTTGCCTCTTTGTGGATGATACCAAAATCTGCAATAGAGTAGACAACCCAGAAAGGTGTAGATAACATGAGGAGGGATCTAGCTAAGCTTGAAGAATGGTCTAGAATTTGGCAGCTGGGATTTAACGTTAAAAAATGTAAGGTCATGCATTTGGGCTGCAGCAAGCCAAGGGAGTAATATAGTATAGGGGGTGAAGTACTTTTGTCCACTAAAGAAGAGCAGGACCTAGACGTGGTTGTGTCTGATGATCTTAAAGTAGCTAAACAGGTAGAAAAGGCGATGGCAAAAGCTAGAAGGATGCTCGGGTGCATACGGAGAGGAATGGCTAGCAGAAAAAAAAGGAAGTGATAATGCCTCTGTATAAGTCTTTGGTGCGACCTCATTTGGAGTATAGTGTGCAATTCTGGAGACTGCAACTTCAAAAGGATATAAACAGGATGGAGTCGGTACAGAGGGTGGCTACTAAAATGGTTAGTGGTCTTCATTATAAAGCATATGAGGAGAGACTTAAGGATCTTAATATGTACACCTTAGAGGAAAGGCGGGATAGAGGTGATATGATTGAGATGTTTAAATACCTCCATGGCATAAATGTTCAGGGAGAGAGTCTCTTTCAATTGAAAGCAAGTTCTACTATGAGGGGACATGGAATGAGGGTGAAGGGAGATAGATTCAGGAGTAATATGCGGAAATATTTCTTTACGGAAAGAGTGGTGGATCTGTGGAATAGTCTCCCAGTGGAGGTGGTAGATTTCAAAAAAGCATGGGACAAACACAGAGGATCTCTAAAGGAAAAAAGGGGACTGTTGTAGTTGATATGGAAGGACAGACTAGATAGGCCATGTGGTCTTTTTCTGTCGTCATATTTCTATGTTTCTATGTTTCCTATGAGGAACAGTATCAAAGGCTTTGCTGAAATCTAGGTAGATCCATCGCATGCCCTTGATCTAGTTCTCTGGTCATCCAGTCAAAGAACTCAAACAAATTTGTTTGGCATGTTCGTCCTTTGGTAAAACCATATTGCCTTGGATCATGCAACCTATTGGTTTTGAGAAAGTCCACTAATCTCTCTTTCATGAGCGCCTCCATTACTTTTCCTGCTTTTGTGGTAAGGCTTACTGGCCTGTAGTTTCACTTCTTCCCTATTACCACTTTTGTGAAGAGGTACCACATCAACCCTTCTTCAGTCCTGTGGAACCTCTCCTGTCTCCAAGAATCTATTAAAAATATCCTTTAAAGATCCTGCCAGAACTTCTCTGAGCTCTTTCAGTATCCTTGGATGTATTCCACTCGGGCCCAAGGCCTTGTCCACTTTCAACTTTGCAAGCTGTTCAAATACATCATCTTTTGTGAATGATATAGCATCTCCATTCACATTTGTATATTTGTCAATCACAGGTAGTCGTTCTCCAGGATTTTCTTTAGTAAAAACAGAACAGAAGTATTTGTTTACTAATTTTGCTTTTTCAATGTCACCATGAATCCGTCCTCGGCACTTTTAAGTCTTGCAATTCTACCTCTGATCTTCCTCTTCTGAATATACTTGAAAAAAAGTTTTGTCTCTATGCTTCACATATTTTTTTCTGCCTTTGCTATCCTTATTTCTATTTTTGTCTCTTTTAGCATTATCCTGTATTCTTTTCTATGTTCCTCTGTTTGCGAACTTCTGAATTTTGTGAATGCTGGTTTTTTTGCCTTTATTTATGCAGCCACTTCTTTGGAGAACAATATAGGTTTCCTTTTCCTCTTGTTTTTATTTACTTTCCTTACATATTTATCTTTTGCCCCTTTTATTGCCTCCTTTAGTTTAGCCCACTACAATTCCACTTCCCTTTTCTCCTCCCACCTTGCCAACTCATCCTTCAGGCACTTGGTCATTTTACTGAAGTCAACTCCTTGAAGTCTAGGACTTCAAAAGAACAAAGGCAAATTATCAGTACCAAATCCACAGTTTCCTATCCAAATGCTTTCAGAACTTTGGAGCAAATACCATCTAGCATGGGTGATTTGTTACTATTTAGTTTATCAATCCCTCACTTGGTTTGCAGCTTGTCGTGCTGTGAGGGCTTGTGTGCATCAGTGACTGCTGGCAGGGTCTCCCAAGATGGACAGGTCTCAGCTGAGGTGCCAGACCAAGACAAACCACCCATCTGGGCAGCAGCAGAATGGGATAGTGTTGACGGCAGAGGATCACATTTCTGGGACAACGGCAACAACACCAAACTTAAAGTGCGCGGAAGAAAGGCCCGGCAATCTACTAATGTATCTTGACATGAAAACCCAATGGATAGTTACAACAAAACAAATTGTGCTATAGTACTGGAAGATGAGACCCCCAGGTCGGAAGGCACTCAACTAGCTACTGGGGAAGAGCTGAAGACTTTTCAGAGTAAAGCCAGCATTTATAATGTGGTTGGATCAAAGCCCTTGGGACGTCTGACTGCTGATGTAGCTGCGCATGAAATGAGAGTCAGAAGCTGTAAAGATGTCTTACACATTGGAACATGGAACGTACGAAGCATGAACCAAGGGAAGCTGGAGGTGGTCAAGAATGAAATGGAACGTGTACAACTTGATCTGTTGGGTGTCAGCGAACTGAAATGGACTGCATTCGGGCACTTTGCATCAGATGATCACATGGTCTACTATGCTGGAAATGAAAGACAAAGAAGAAATGGTGTTGCATTTATAATAAAGAAGAAACTTGCAAGAACTGTAATGAAATACAATGCAGTCAGCGAATGCTTAATCTCTATTTGTCTACGAGGAATGCCTATCAACACAACTATAATTCAAGTATATGCCCCAACAACAGCTGCAGAAGAGAATGAAATTGAAGAGTTCTATGGAACAAGTACAAGCTGAAATTGACAGAACATGCAAACAGGATATCCTGATAGTCATGGGTGACTGGAACGCAAAGGTTGGCAACAAAGAAGAAGACAAAGTAGTTGGAAAATATGGACTTGGCAACAGAAATGAACCTGGAGAAAGACTGATAGAATTTTGCAAGACCAACGATCTATTCATCTCAAACACCTTCTTCCAGCAACACAAGCGGCAACTGTACACATGGACTTCACCCAATGGATTGTATAAAAATCTAATTGACCACAACTGTGGAAGTCAACAATGGAAAAGCTCTATAACATCAAAGACAAAACCTGGAGCTGACTGTGGTACAGATCATCAACTACTAGTACGCAAACTCAAGCTAAAGTTGAAAAAGAGCAAACCACTCATGAATGCAGCAAAATATGACCTTGAGAATATACCACTGGAATTTAAAGATTGCCAGCAAAATCGATTTGCTGCTTTAGATACAAATGACAGAGCTCCAGAAGAGTTATGGAATGACATCAAGAAGGTTGTGTTGAAAGAAAGCGAGAAGTCTCTACAAAAGGTGAAAACAAAATGGCTAAAATGGATGACGGAAGAAACTGAAAATTGCCCAGAAACGCAGAGAAGCTAAAGCCAGAGGAGAAAGAAAGACAGACAATCACAGAACTCAGATTTCCAATGTGCAGCAAGACAGGACAAGGAAAAGTACTACAATGATGCATGCAAGGAAATAGAAGCAGAAACTATTAGAGGAAGAACAAGATCGGCTTTCCTAAAGCTACGAGAGTTAAAAAAAACGTTCTAGCCTCGAATAGGAATGTTACAAGATGCTCAAGGTTCTATTGAATGATGCTGAGAAGATCAAGAAAAGATGGAAGGAATATACAGAGTTTTTATATGATAAAGATCAAGTGGACTAACAGCCGTTTCAACCTGTACCTTATGATCGGGAACCATTGGTGATGAAAGAAGAAGTTGAAGCAGCATTGAAAGCCTTATCAAAGAACAAAGCACCAGGCATTGATAGCATTCCCGTAGAAGTATTACAGCAATCTGATGCAGCTGTTACCGTACTTACAAGGCTCTGCCAAGAAACATGGAAGACAACATCATGGCCAACTGACTGGAAAAGATCTGTGTTTATACCAATACTAAAGAAAGGTGAGCCAACTGACTGTGGAAATTATCGCACAATTGCTCTGATCCCACATGCCAGCTAGATTCTACTGAAGATTATTCAAAAGAGACTACAACCATACCTGGAACAAGAACTACCTGAAGTGCAACCAGGATTCGGAAAAGGGCGAGGAACGACAGACATCATTGTGGATGTGAGATGGATCCTTGAAAAGACTAAAGAATACCAAAAGGATATCTATTTGTGCTTTATCGACTATAGCAAAGCTTTTGACTGTGTAAACCATGAGAAACTCTGGGCCACATTAAGAAGCATGGGTATACTAGAACACCTGATCGTACTCTTGCACAATCTGTATATTGATAAAGAAGCCACAGTTCGAACGGAACAAGGAGAAACAGAATGGTTTAAAATAAGCAAAGGTGTAAGACAAGGCTGCATACTTTCCCCCTACCTGTTTAATTTATATGCAGAACAAATCATTAGAGAAGCAGGATTGTATGAAGACAACAGAGGTGTGAAGATTGGTGGAAGACTCATCAACAACCTTCACTATGCTGATGATACCACATTACTGGCTGAAAGTGAAGATGATCTGAAACATTTGCTTCTCACAATCAAAGAACATAGTCTCAAAATGGGCCTGCACCTTAATGTAAAGAAGACAAAGATCATGACAACTGGCATAATCAACAGGTTCATCATTGAAGGAGAAGAAATTGAAATCGTCAACAACTTTAATCTACTTTGATCAACTATCAATAAAGAAGCAACGAGCAGTCAAGAAATCAGACAACACATTGTTCTTGGCAGAATGGCTATGAAAGACCTAGATAAGACTCTCAAGAGCAGAGATGTCTCTCTCCATACAAAGATTCGACTTGTTCAAGCCATGGTATTTTCAATAACATCATATGGATGTGAAAGCTGGACAGTGAAAAAGTTAAGACAGGAAGAAAATTGATGCCTTTGAATTATGGTGCTGGCGGCGAATACTGTGTATACCATGGACTGCCCGAAGAACACACCAGTCAGTACTAGAGGAGGTCAATCCTAAGCTTTCTTTAGAAGCTCAGATGACAAGACTTCGACTTTCATACTTTGGACACATCATGCGAAGAGATAGATGATTAGAGAAAGACATCATGCTTGGCAAGATAGAAGGTCAACGCAAAAGAGGAAGGTCAGCAATGAGATGGATTGATACTATAACAGCAACTACGGGTACCAGTCTGTCAACAATGAGCCACCTGACTGAAGATCAAACACAATTTAGGATAGCTATCCAGAGGGTCACCATGAGTCGACTCCGACTTGATGGTACTTAACAACAACAGTTTATCAATTTACCCTAGCCCCCCTTCCAGATTCACACTAATTTGTTTTAGTTTCTTTGATCACCACCTACAAAGAATGGTTGCGGCATAGTTATCTCCCCAACATCTTACACCATAAAAAGACTGCAAAAAATATTTTCATTTTTCAGCTATGGCCTTATCTTCCTTTTTACCCCGTAGAGTCACAGCCTATCCCACCTTTTTGTGAATCCATGTGCTGCCATTTAGTGAATTGCATATGAAGAACCAGAGTAATATAGAGTCCGCATGCAAGATATCTGGACAATTTTTGACTGCAGTGAGAAACAAGAATGCTGCGCTAAAAGAAGACATTGTCCTTTGCTTAATACTGCTGACTACATCCGTGCAGATACATATAAACCCTTCTGGGAGTCCCTGAGGTAACCATACTTGGAGCATTTATGTGGCTATCAAGAAGGCCCAAAAGAGATGGACACTAAGATGATAGATAAGTTTATTCTGACTTTATCATGAATGTGACTGGATGGTGAAAAACGACTTGGGATTCACCCAGAAAGTAATTCTAAGCTCTGATCCAGCTAATCAGAGACTGTTTCCAGAATCCTAACTTTTACATAGGTAACTGATCAGGACATGCTAAGTCTTAAAAATGTCTGCAAAGATGAATGCAGGGCTTTTTGAACTTTTGGCCTTTTGCTGTTTGTTTTTACTATATCACAGTCTTACCTCAGGCTTTCCAGCCACCAACCTGCATGTATGGTCATTGGAAGACTGTTGTGAGCCTTGTGCTCCCTTTTGACTCCATCTTATGCCATCTTTGGATCTACATACCAACCCTGTCCAGCTCGCATAGGAGATTAACCTGCTAGAGCTTGGAGCACCTTAAATAACCCTGGTCTTGGATCTTGAAGCAAAGTCAACAGCATGATATTGCACTTTTCACCTCCATGAGATTATGTAAGGCTTTGCTTCTTCACTTTATAGCTTTGGGGCTAGATAGAGACACATGGACATTAATTTGAAAAAGGAACATCTAGTTTAAGAGGGCGACTAGGCACCCACTTAAGTGCCATTTTATAAAAACACATAGGCACCTAAGCGGCAGAAAGCACACCTACTCAAGAACAGATGTCAAATGTTTGCATTTTGATTATTTACTTTATTATCCATGTGTGTACTTGCAAACTGTTCATACTCCGCCCAAACTCCATTCCTAAACATACCTACCACCAAAGTACGCACCTTCACATGAACGTGCATAGTTTTACGCTATTCAGAATATTATAACAGGATATAAAGAGACTCCTGTACTGTTTTATGTCATGTGCAAGTCTAGCTGAGCAATGTAAGGATGTATAAGCTCTGTTAGAGAAATTTATATAGTGGCTTTGTGATGAGATAAGAGGTTTACCAGTTTCGGCAAATACAAGAATGATGTGGCTTTATTTTCCTAATGAATCACTGAGGAAACAAACCTTGAAGGAGATTCATGGCCAGATAATTACAGATTGCCTGGAAAGATGTAGAAATTCCCTGGGCATAACCCGCAACTTCCTCACGACACCCCTGAGCATCTAGTGGCCCAGACGACTCTCGCAGGTTGCTTTTTTCTTAATATGTTTGAAAAGGTTTTAATGATAGCATCAACCTCTTTGGCAAGTCTCGTCTCAAATTCCATCTCGGCTCGCTTTATGGTGTTTTACAACGAAGTTGCCACTATTTACCTACCTTCCCATTTGGTTTTGCTTTCTATTTTTTTAAAACGTGCTATGTGGCTTTAATAACCTCTTTCACAGTACTGTGTTGACACCCTGGCAGATGCTCGACTTCCTTTAACCTTTTTATTCTTTCTGACCCAAAGGATGTTGGAAAGAAAATTATACATGTCTTTTTCTTTTCCATCTGGCTGGCTGGGGGCAAAATAACTCTCCAAAAATTTAATGGAATGGGTCCAAGTTCTTCATGGGGAAAAACAGTGAAAAGACACAGAGTTCAAAAATGGGTTTGATTAAACCAGAGGTTCCAGAGAAATAAGCTCCCCTAAAAAACTTTGATACGATAAACATGGCAGTTAGGAAATAGCTTCCTTCAAACACCTCTCCTAACTTTCACTCTCCCAGTCACAGATACACAAAAAGCGAGTCTCAATATCCTGTCTAAGCCCTGCCTCCTGTGCCAATTCTCTCTTTCCTAACTAGTTTTATGCCGCGGTGATTTGATGAATATGCACGAGAGATTTGCATACAATGGAGGCAGTGAATGCAAATCTCTCTCATGCATATTCAATGTGGTGGATCCTGAGGATGGGTTAAGAACCCCTGTTTAATACGAAAGGCAATATATCAAGAAAACCTAATAAACAAATATATACATGCACATACTCGAAAGAGAAACACCACAGACACACACACTCGTAGGGACTGGAAATAATTCCATGGCAATTCTCCGTACACTTTCCCTGCCTCTGTTGCTGCCAGAGAAGCTGGTGCAGAAACCCTCAGTATATGGCTTTCTGATGCAAGAAAAATGCAAAACATTTCTCTTATGTATGCCGTAAAAAAAACCCAAAAAAAACCTATATATATATATATATATATATAAAGCAGTTGTGCCTAAAAATGTGCACAAATAAAAGCAAATGCACACCACAAAGGTTTGCACTGCTGCCGCCGTAAGCAAAAAAGGTTCAGCTGAGGTTAAGCTTGATATTTCACCTCAGATGACTCAAGGGCTAAAATTGTTGATGTCCTGATGAGTGCTCTGAACCCCACCCTCCCACCCACACACACACTCTCCGATCCCCGCAAAAATCACTGATGGCCCCAGTGTTTCTCCCTTAATCTCAGATCCCCGTGTAAACACTTGTGGCCACAGTGGCCTCTATTTTGGAGAGCTTGGGGGGGGGGGGTTGGGGAGAAAAGACTTACCAGCCAAGTTGCTGCAACCCCACCCCCCAAGAATCTTTAGGCCTGCACTGCCCCCACCCAAACTCCCCTATACCGTCTGTCAGATGGAAGGCAAGAATGCTGACCATATGCTCCAATGGCGGCACCTGACCCCACGCAGTGCATTCCAAGACGCACTATGTGGAGTCAGTCTGCCAAATTAGGCAAAACCACCTTATTTGGCAGATTGATACCCCTTTCCCATGGAGCATCTACGACATCCCCCCTAGATGCACTGTAACAGAGGTATCAGTCTACCAAATAAGGCATATTTTCATCATAGAGTTTAGAAGCTGCTCGCTCTTCATTTTAATGGTTTCAAGTATTCTTGCGTTGCTGGCATCCTGACGGAGGAGGTGAAGCAGTGTGAAGCAAAGGGATACTGCAGCTGAGGATGTCAGCAAGCTATGCTACCCTGCCCAGGGGCTCCAGACCTCATTCATATTCATGGTTTCTTTAATAAATACATTTGCTGAGGGTTCTTATTGGTCTTGCCTAGATTGTAAGCTCCATGGAGAAGGGACTCTCCTTTTTGCATATCTAAGTGCTACACACATGGAATAATGCTATAGATAAAGCAGTAGTAATAGATGGACAGAACTAGACTCACAGCTCAGAATCTTTCCAGATACCAAAGATTTCCTGGGACAGGAATCCTTACTCAACTCACACAAAGTTTCTCTATGCACTGTGCCTTAAAGAACAGATTATGCAATTAAGAAACAGAGAAAAATGACGGCAGAAAAAGACCACGTGGCCTATCCAGTCTGCCCTTCCATATCTACAATAGTCCCCTTTAGAGGTGACCTGGGTGGGTCACTGTTGGAAAAAGGAAACTGGATTTGATGGACCTTTGGTCTACTCTAACCCAATATGGCATATCTTAGGAAAGATGTTCAAGAGACACCTACTTCAGTCCCACTTTACAAAAGGCTACATAAGCTCCCAGAACCAGCCCACAGATGCCCAGATGTGCGTTTACACCTGCTCTGAAAAAGCCGCAAGGATATGCATGCATCGCAGTTCCACCTCCACTCAACCTGCGCTCCTGGGAATGCCCACATGCAGGTCATATAGAAGCCGGCCCACAGTTTCCATGCACCTCCTTGCTATGTGCATTCCATGGTCCTGCAATTTTATCAAAACAGGCTTTACACACAGAAATGTTTTTTATAACATTACTCCCTTAAACTGAGTAAGGCCACATCTTGTAGTCTTGCCTCACCTGTGAGAAAAATTCATCCATGAAGGCTGCATTGTCAATGGCGACTTCCACCTCATACAGGTCATCCGTGTCCTGTGTCTGAAACAGAGAGGAGTTAATGAGCAGCAGTTCGCGAGTGACCAGCATCGCACTCACAGCTTCAGAGCACAGCAAAGATCCACGCACCCATGAGCAAGCAGGAAAGAAAAAGCACCCTTTGATCGTGAATGAATTATATATTACATATTACAAGGTCTTTCCTGACTCCGTGAAAATTTTTGGAGCATATTTCCAGTAGCACATCATAACCTAGATATGTACAATCAGAGTGCGGAAACGATGGGGACGCCATCACAATAATGAGCTGCATGTCAGCAACACATGCAACCTCTTCTGTGCTAGATGACTTGGTAGCTCAGCTCCGACTCAGGAATTTCCTGGCTGTTTCCAAAAGGCAGAGATGTTCAGCAGAATTGTATTGCCCAGTGTCAGAGAGCCACAATTAAAACTCATCAACAGAAGAATTCTCTTTTTATAGTTTACTGATGAAACTACCCAACTTACACCAAGTGCACAAAACAAGCAATATTATTAGATCTGGTGAGATATAGTGGGGACACAGAGCCAGACAGTACTGGGACAATGAAGCTTTGTATATCACACAGATTCCTTGAGGATCAGAGAAGTGGGGGGGGGGGGAGGGGGCAATTGTGCCACCAGGGATTTGGGGTCATCCAAGATGAAGCATGACAGTTCTCTATTCTGTCTACACAAAACAAAATTAAACTGAAATGCTCCCTTCAAATTTTATTTCCTCATATCTGAACTAACAATTTTTTTCAAATTTTAGAGCAGCAGCAAATCTATACTCTACTACCCACCATCAGCAGCACTCTACACTTGATGCCAGACAAGGAACAAAAAAAAAAGTGAAAACCAAGGCACAGGATCTATAGAGCAAGTCTACAATTCCAAGCCACCACTAATTTCCACAACTCACACTGAGAAGCCTGCCCCAGAAAGGGCAACAATATTGCAGTGGGCCCTAGAACATCCATACACCTATGGGAAAAGTGAACAAGTAGATCCCTACATAAAAACTCCATGCTAACAGAATACCTGGCTCAGTCGTACACTTAGAGCATAGGTGAAACCTCACAAAGCACAGAATAAGTGACCACAAATTAAAAACAGAAACACGTAGACAAATATTAAACTGAAACCTCAAGGCAGCAGATTCTGCATGCATTGCAACATCAGAGAAACAGAATGAGATGCATATAAATTACAAAAGATACCAAAATATTTTTTTCTTTTTTTCCCCTAATTTTGCACAGTCCTTAAGCTTGGTTTTAAAAGTTTGAGAGGACATTTGATATAACACTACAATCAACATTGATGATCAGTACTTAGTTGATAGTGTTATTCTGTGAAAATGGCTCTTTGGCCAGTAATAAGGGGGTTAGGGGAGCTGTCTCATCTCAAAGGCCCACCGCTCTAGTATTTTGAGATGAGACAGCTACTCTAAGAAGAATACAGGTAGAGAGGGATAAGGGAAAGGAGTCCTCTCACTAATCCCTCTCACCCTGCAACAAGGGGTTAGGATAGGGGTAGCTGTCTCATCTCAAATGCCCCCAGTCTCCTGGTCCCCCACTCCTCTCCCTTAGATAGTTACCTGGCTTGGCTGCTCTCAGTCTCAGGTCGCAGAGACACAGCGCTGCAGGGACGGTCAGGGCCAGCAGGCTGACGACTGAGGCAGAAGCACATGTGTGGACCTGTCTGGGATGGACTGGATGATGACAGTCCCAGGCCTGCGGCAGCGCAGTCTCCCTGCCTCAGCTCTGTTAAATCTGTTGGCACTCAGCAGTGGTGGCAGCACATGCCGATGGAGTTCACTGTGCTGTGCCCCTCTGCAAAGTTGTTTCTCCCCTCACCAAACACACAATATCTGTTCTTCTCCCCTTCTATGCCCCCAGTTTCTGCCTCTTTTCCCTACCCTGACCACATCTACCAGCATCAATTCCCTTCCAGTCCCAAGCCACTGTCCAATCCCAGTATCCTCTCAGTGTCAGCCTTCTTCCAGTCCCAGTAACCCCCCCCCTTGACAGCCCCTTACTAGTCTGAGTAACCCTCCCCAGTGTCAACCCCCTTCCCAGTACCTTCCAGTATCAGACCCTTGAATTTCCAGCCCCCCCCCCATGTCGGCACCCTTCCGGCCCCCTCCCACACTGTCCAGTCCTAGTAGCATCTCCAGGTGTCAACTTCCTTTCAGTCCCCCCCCCCCCAACCCTGGTCAGCTCCCTTAGAGTCCCCATCTCCCACTATCCAGCCCCCTTCCAGTACCATCTCCTGGTTCAGCTCCCATCCAGCCAGTGCCTCCTCCTCAGTGTCTGCTCCTTGCCAGCCCCCCTCTCTCATTATCTAGTCCAAATACACCCCTATGCCAGTTCCCTTCCAGTCTCCCCCTGCATCAGCCGTGGTTCCAGCATTGATTACCTCCTCTATCAACTGATTTAAACAGCCACTGGAGTATTCTTCTTTGCTCCCACGGCTGTGCTATCTTAGCCACCGAACTACAGCATTTCTGAAAGGGGATAACAAGCATGGCAACTTGGGAGGTACCAAGTATGGCTGACTCATTCTGCTTGTCCTAGGAGAAAGTGAGGTTACTTACCTGTAACAGGGGTTCTCCGTGGACAGCAAGATAAGTCAGCCACACATATCCGCCCACCTCCCCTGGAAAGGGATCGACCTCTGGCCCGGTACCCACCTTCTAGTGGCACAGGCTCATCTAGTGATGTACTGGCTAGCTAGGGATGGGCCAGGGGGTAGGGTCAGTTTGCTCATTCTCAGAAGGGCAAAGGCCCCTTCTAAACTATGGAGAGTACTTCCATCTCGGCGCAGTCAGATGACGTCAACAAGTGTGGCTGACATCCTGTTGTTCACGGAGAACCTCTGTTAGAGATAAGTAACCTCGCTAAACTAAAACCAGACGCGCTCCTTCAGGAGGTGGCATGGAAAAGTTGTTTAGTGTAAGTGGGTGCTGATGTGAACTATCATTCTAAATGTGTAAAGTTTGTCAATGTGCCACTTCCTTAGTTACAACCACCATCATGAATTTAACTAAGCTGAGGACTGCTGTGGAGATCACCCTCATCAGGGTCCCCAAGCACACGTCACACTGATACACCAGGACAGCTGAAGAGCAGATCTTTATTAGAGCTCCATGGAGGCATCACAGTTATAGATATAAAGCAAGAGTACAGCATAGACAGCTGAAAAGGATGGGGTCTGAATGAAAGGGACACACCTTTTTATTCTAAAACGGTAAACCGTGTTTAACGTGGCAGATAACTGTTAATGTGCTGTGTTTAGCAAGTGCTAACGCGGGGCAAATGCATAGCGCAGGCAATCGCTACACTATGGGCAGAACACAGGTTAGCTACGTGTGTGGGCAGGGTGAGGCCGGGGAGTGGGAGTATCTGCACCACATGGATACCATGCTTGTCAACAACCCACCACAGCAGCCACTGGATTTGCAGACAGCATGGGTGAAACTAAAGCCACCTCAGTGGGTGGCATTAGCTGCATCCAGACTGCTGTCCAATTGCGGTCTCTGCATTTTTGTTATGGTATCAGCTGGGGGCTTGCACATTTCCCTAAAAGACATCATATGACTTTTGCAGATAACAGCACTATTTGCACTAAAGTGCCCCATTAGCTGCAAACACTTAATGTGGTTTAGTAAACAGACCCCTAGAAAAAGTAAAGTCTGTTATGACAAACTTAAAAAGGAGACCTAGGAGTAAAACCTAAAGGTATTTCTGAGTTATGTTCATAATACAGGGTTCTATAATTTCAGAAAATGTTATTTGCAGTACAGATGATCACATTTTATAATAGTCTTCACTGAAGAGATAGTGAGAGGCTGGCTGTGTTCCAGGCTCCTATTTTTATAAACAGACCCAGTTAACGGCAAAATCAACAGTGGGTGCTAGCGCCCTCAGAAGACTGAACCTGGTAGGCTAAGAATGTAAACCTGCCACACCGAAGCCATTTTATGCAAGTACGCAATGCAGAATGAGACCCACAATAGGAATAAATAGTGTACATCCCACATACAGGATGCTTCCCTCTGGGATGAGCAGGATCATACGGGATGCAAGGCACATGCAGAAGCCCTAGCATGTTGGGCAGAGAAATAAAAGGTTCACCGTTACCAGAGATTCTTCAGCCATCTGCATCAAGGAGGTAAGTCTACTTAATCTCCTGAATCAGGGCACAGGCCAGGTACTTAAAGGAGCAGACACTGTACAGATGCACAGTGAGGTGCACAGCTTTTATATCAATAATCTGCAGGTCTGAGATCAGAATCGGACCCAGATCAGCACTCGCTGACAGCTGGAGGGGGGAACTTGCAGCGTTGCTCCCTGTGTTGTATCCAGGGTTTCCAACCAGCCAACCTGGGTGGTTTTCATTAAGGGAACCCAATGGCTGACAGGATATGTAAACCAGCCATTGTAAAAGCCATTTTTCTACCTGCCTCGAGACCAGATGACTCTCCTCTGCCCCATGGACCTTTACTTGCTGAAGCAGGGACTGACAGCAGCAATGGATGTTGAAAGTGTACGGGTTGGGAACCGAGTCATTGCATGCTCTGCTAGGGTTACCAAACAGCCCCAATTCCTACCTTTTTGGAAGTTGCCTGTCCCAGATTCCAGTGGTGGGGACAAGGCCCAGATGGCTCTACCCCCAAATCCCCTACTGGCAGCTGCCACAACAAGCAGTCGACACATTGCTCTTGGCAGAATGGCTATGAAGGACCTAGACAAGATTCTCAAGAGCAGAGATGTCTCTCTCCATATAAAGATTTGACTTGTTCAAGCCATGGTATTTTCAATAACGTCATATGGATGCGAAAGTTGGACAGTGAAAAAATACACAGGATGAAAATTGATGCCTTCGAATTATGGTGCTGACGATGAATACTGTGTATACCATGGACTGTCCGAAGAACACACCAGTCAGTACTAGAGGCGATCAACCCTAGGCTTTCCTTAGAAGCTCAGATGACAAGACTTTGACTTTCATACTTTGGACACATCATGTGGAGAAAATAAATGTAAGAAAGCTGAAAAGAAAAGATAAAATGCCAGAGATGTAAGGAAGTGAAAAAGCCAGGAGGGGAGAGAAGTAGATGGGCCAGAGACCCTAGAAAACAAGCTAAGAGAAGACAGAGGAGAGCAGAACGGTGACTGAAAGCAACATGATTACAGCACAAAGGTAGAAAAAAAAGAATTTTAATTTTCAGTTTAGTGACTGGAATATGTCAGTCTTTGGAATTTATTTTAGTTATTCATTCATTTGGCTGAACTTTTATACCGATTTTCACAGGGTCAAAAGCGGTGTACATAGAACAAAGTTAACATTTTCATGGAGCTGTTAACTATTTACATTAACAATTTAACTAAGACATTTCTATATATTTTGTACAGTACGTGGGCGCATGCATCTCTTTCTGTTTCCCTAGTGTGTTAAACTGCATGCAGGGGTGTAGCTAAGCGTGGGCTATGGCCCCTCTATTTTAGCATGAGGCCCACCAAATCAGCAGCAGCAGAACAGTCGAATAAGAGGATAACTGGAGGCAGTGTCGACATTTGTACTGCTTTGTGTCCACTCATATTAACCCCAGGCTCCAACAAAAAAAACAGTCCTGGCTACACCACTGATGCAAAATCTAGCTTCTTGGTGTTTCAATTTAATTTTTATGCTTATTCATTACGAGGATCTATCTATCTATTTTCAAAGTGTGTGACCAAGGCCAAGCATTCTGTTAGCATGAAGTTTCTATGTTGGGACCGGGTAGTAATATGGCTTGTTCAGTGTTCTGATTAGGTTTAGGGATGTTGTGTGGCCCACTACAGTATTTATAGTGCTCCTCTTTTCTGGATAGGCCCTTTGTGTGAGTTTTGATAGTTGATGCTGTTATGGTAGATTTTCTCTATAGGTCTTGAGTAATTTTTGTAAGGTTTTGCATTACTTCACAATATACCCAGTACTAGTGAGGGTTGATATTGCTGTTACCGAGGTGACCCTAAAATCATAAATTATTTTTGGTATGTTGAGTTCTGATTGAAATGTCCTAGTTCTGCTCTAAACCCACTGTTGGGAGAGGGGTTTCTTTGGATGCAAAATATATATTCAAAAAGAAAAAGTGAGAACCACAGTAAGGCTGTATAAAACTGTGCTGTTCTCACTTTTTTTTTGGCTCCTTCATATGCAATATCTTGCACCTCCTTTGTCTTTTGCAGAATACTTATTTAGATTAAATACCATGCATGTCCAGTGTGCCATGTCAGAAGGCCTGATATACAAAGGCATTTACACAGTTTTCAGACCTGCGTATCCACAGGGATCGCCGTTACACATACCAGTGCTAACCGGTTAGCATTGGGGCATTCTGGGGTCGGCGCCCAGAGATAACTGGTCGGCGGCGATATTCAGATGGGGAATGGGAGGATGGGGTGATGAAGATGAAAATTATAGGTAAATGCAGTAAAAAAAAAAAAGGAGAGACTGAGGATTGATTGAGGAGGAGGTGCGAAATCAGAATGGACAGAGAAGCAGAAAAATAAATGGAAGAAAGCCAAAAGATCAATGTCGGATGGATATAGGAGAAGAGGTGAAGACAGGAGGTGAGAAAAGAAGTAACAAATGGACAGGACACCCTGGGAAGAGCATTAAGAGAAGACAGACAGAGAAAAGCAGAAGCCAAAGACTGGAAGCGAGATGATGAGGTAAAAAAAAGGCCAGACATGTAGAAAATTGTATTTTATTTTGAATATAATGCTTGGAATATGTCCGTTTTAGAAATCTGCACCTGCAGTTTTTACATTTTGCATAGTACAGTGGGGAAACACATCAGTTTCTATTTCTTTGACGATTCATTTGCTTGGCAGTGATAACGCTGCTGTCATGAGATAGTTGTGAAATCCTGGGACTAAGGCTCTTCCCCAACACTGGATGAGTGTCTCAGATTTGCCTCTAAAAAAATCTGGTAACCTTACGCTTTGCCCTCATCTAGAAGTCAGGACATAATAGCGCCCCCCACCCCACCCCGCCTACAGCAAATAACATTAGTGACCATGTTTGGTTATGTCTCTCATACAGAACTACATTATTCAGCCTTTAGAGCTCCCCTTTGAGGTTTGGATAAGGTATTAGAACACAGGTAATTTTTAATATATGTGTTTTTTCTGCTAGTAGCACCTCCAAAAGATAAGTTCTCAATTTACCAATGTTCACACTTTGTTTATTCAGCTGGTTATCTCCTCCTCATCCCTTGAGAATACAGATTACAGTACATGTTTATCTGTCTATTGGGCATTGTTACTTGTTACACAGTTTCCGTTTCAAGTTTTGTTGGCACATAATGGGACTGTTAATGAACTTTTTTACTACACATGGTCGTCTCATTATGGTTAATGTCATACTACCTTATTCAACTACACCTGCTTATGGCTTTGTCTTTTCCATGTATATTATTAGCTTTAATGGTCCCTCATGCATCAGCTGATTATGATTGTTTTTAGTCTTTCAGTTTCATAAATTATTTGGTATCTTATACAACTGAATGTGCATAAGATACAATGATTTTAAACTTTCGTTTTATTTTTTCTTAATTATTTGTCATCTTATATATGTTTTGTCTATTGAGGCTGTAGCCCCTTAAGGCGGCCAATACGGCCGAAATGCGTTGGGGTTTCAAAAGGTCCGTTGACCGCCCTTCTTCACACCGGCTCTTTTGTTTCTACTATTGCTATTGGGCCTTGGAACAGTCCCTACTTCAACAAAACGTCTATGGTAGAGGACAGATTATAAGGGTACAGGCATACATTCGTCTTTTCTTTAAGGGAAGCTTGCACTGTTGCTGCCCATGGTATACCTGTAATATTACCAACTGTCCCCGACTTTCAGGAATTGTCCCCAATTTTAAAGCTGCAGGGCTGGTGCAAGGGGCTGAGGTGCCTGTCCCCTCTTTGGCCGTGCATTGCCGCCCTGGCATTATTTTCTGATGCTTCACTATCTTCATTTTCAGATTCCCAACATGGTCCGCTCAGGCTACTGAAAAAAAGGTTAGATCTTATCTAAAGAAGAAAGATTTAGCTACCTTGACGCATGCTTTTATAATGACTACCTATTGTAATTGGTTTTATTACAGGCTACCTAAATCCCATCTGAGGCGTCTTCAGCTAATTCAAAGCACTGCGGCCAGGCCTTTATCATATAAGTAGTCTTCTCATCATATTTCCCTTAGATTTGAGTTTTTACATTGGCTTCACAGTGAGTGCCATATATGTTTTATAATGTTTCGTTTTCTGTACTCTTTATGATGATGGTCACGAATATTTGAAATCCATTCTTCATTTTTATGTTCCCTGGCAGAAATATGAAATCACCCCAACAGAGTTTGATGATGGTTCCAGGAGGAATCCTACAGCATATAATTCAGGGAGCCTTTGCGATCCAGGGCTCGGCCTTATGAAACTCGCTGAATGGAAAGATCTTATCTTGTTTTTAGGAGGAACATTAAACCCTGATTATTTGTCTGAGGGGAATGATTTTTGGATAGGTGGGTTGACTGATGATGTATGATGTTTCGTATTATTGTGCCATTCTGCACCTCAGTCAGAATGGTGAGGTGTACATATCAAATGTAAAAATACATACAATAAAATGCACCTATTGGGAAAATTGAACAAACCAGTTAGCTACTACAGATTTCTATGTAGAAAAGTCATACTAATAAAATACCTGGCCTTAGGCACACACAGAACACTGATAGACCCTCAAATACACAATAAGTGACCAGAAATTAAAAATATGTAGACAAAAATTAAACAAACCCTAAGGAGCCAGAGTCTGCATGTAGTACAACACCAGAGAATTAGAAAGAGATTTATTTCCCTTTGTACAGTGAAAATATAATGACAGCATATATCAGAGCCAGTATTAATGGGATGCAACCAGGACAACTGCCCTGTATCCTCAAGCCAAGAGGGTACCAAGCCTACATGAAGCTGACAAAAGCACAGCCTGCTAGCAGGCTTTGGGGTCCTGTCCCAAATTTCTGTCCTGGGCACCAGCTGACACTGGCTCTGGTAGATGTATATTCCAAAAAACTGATATATTCCATTCACTTTACAGAAAATACAATTATTTTTTCTACCATTGTTGTCTGCCCATTTTATTTTTCTAATAGTGTTGGTCCTAGTCTATGGTTTCTGCTTTCCTCTGTCCATCTTTTTTTTCCACTCTGTTCCCAGGTTATCTAGTCTTGTGCATTTATCATTTCTTCTCTCCTCCTTCTTCACTTTATCTCCTATATCAATATATAAATATTGATCTCTTCCTTTCAGCTTTCTTCCATTTATGTTTTTGCTTCTTTATTCAGATTTCACATCCCTTTCTTACCAACCACTACTGAATTCCCCACTTTTTACTGCCCGCCTATAGTTTTCCCTCTCTTTCTTTCACCCGTCCTCCCATTCCCCATTTCTCTCTCCTTCACCAGCCGCTTATTCCCCAGTCTTTCACCAACTCTCCCTTCTTTTTCTCTGTATCTCTTTTCCCCACACCTACAGAATCTCCCCTCCCCTTCCCTATCCATCATGTCCCCTTCCTTTATTCCCCCTATCCAGTATCTTCCTAGCCCTGTCTCCTATGTGTCCCTATCCTCTCCCGTTGGCATCCCTATCATTATCTTTCCCTCATGTCCAACATCTCCTTTCTCTGTCTCTCTATTCACCTCTTCCCCAGTGGTCCAGCTTCCCCAACATTCAGTGTCCCTTCCCTGCCCAGCCCCATCATGTCCAGCACCTCCTTTCCCTGCCAGTGGATGGGCTGCTGCCGCTGCCCGCTGCCATCCTGACACCAAAGCTATTTTCAACCCATGCACTTGCTGAGGCCCCTGCGCCATGACATGTCAGAGCTGCCTCAGCGTGCACATGGGCTTAAAACAAATAGGAAGTGCAGGATCTGCCCTAAGCCGGTACCTGCTACTGCAGGACCCATAGAGGTGTGACAGCAGCAGCAGCAATGGCTGGAGGAATTGGAGGGTGGAGGTCAGCAGAAAACCAGCACTTAATTTAGCCGATTTTCTACATTGCTATCTGCCAGCCTCCCCTTTAGGACCCAGCCAATTGGCGACATTACTAGCCATCCAAGCATCCTTCTGGCCTTTGCCATTAACTTATCTACCTGCTTAGCCACCTTAAGATCATCAGATAAGATCACTCTCACACAGAACAATCACCCCCTATATTGCAGACAAATGCAAGACCCTGTATTTTTTAGCATAAAATCTTAGCCAATTGTTAGAAAATTCAAGCTTCACTAGATGCCTCCTCATGCCTTCCGTACTTTCCAGGGTATCTATCCTGTTACAAACTTTAGTATCATCTGCAAACAGGCAAACCTTTCCCAACAGCCACTCCACAATGTCTCTGACAAAAATGTTAAGAAGAACCAGACCATGAACCGATGCTTGCAGTGCTTCACTGCTAAATGTCCCTTTCCTTGAAGTGGACTCCATTTACTGCTACCCTTTGTCACCCCCTGTTCAGACGTTCCTGTCAAAGTTAATTAAGCTTCAGGTGAACAAGGTATATTAAACGTATTAGGTAGAGTTTTATTAGTATAAATATCCATAGCAACCCTTAGTAAGTAAAGAACTTAAAGATCTAAACACAAGCTTAAAACTAAGATGCAGACAGCAGTAAGATGGGGGCTTTGCAGTCTTTAGCATTGAGTGTCACATGTATAATTTTCTCCCAGTTGGTGAGAGGTCTTATGTGTGCACTAGGTGCAAGAAGCTCTTTGCTCTCAGGGAACGAGTCCGTTCTCTACCTAGAGGCTAGAGTAACAGACTTGGAAAACATAAGACAGACGGAGAGGTACATAGACGAGACCTACAGGGATATAGTCCTGAAGTCCCACCTCCAGTCTGGCAGCATCCCTGTTGCCATGGAGGACAGAGGTCACGTGACAGGAGAGCATCACCCTGGTGTGGCAGGAAGTGATCCTGTAACTAGGACCTGTCCTCCAGGTGATGTAAAACCCTCTCGCACCAAGGAAGTTTCTCCAGGGCCATGTGCCCATGAGGGAAGGGTTAGGACAGCCGTTATAGTTGGTGATTCGATCATTAGGCATGTAGATAGCTGGGTGGCTGGTGGACGTGAGGATCGCCTGGTAACATGCCTGCCTGGTGCGAAGGTAGCGGACCTCACGCGCCACCTAGATAAGGTATAAATAGTGCTGGGGAGGAGTCTGCTGTCTTGGTACATGTCGGTACCAATGACATAGGAAAATGTGGTAGGGAGGTTCTGGAGGCTAAATTTAGGCTTTTAGGTAAGAAGTTGAAATCCAGAACTTCCAGGGTAGCATTTTCCAAAATGCTTCCCATTCCATGCGCAGGACCCAAAAGGCAGGCAGAGCTCTGGAGTCTCAATGTGTGGATGAGACAATGGTGCAGAGATGAGGGTTTTGGATTTGTTAGGAACTGGGGAACATTCTGAGGAAAGGAGAGGCTCTTCTGAAGGGATGGGCTTCACCTTAACCGGGATGGAACCAGGCTGCTGACATTAACCTTTAAAAAGGAGATAGAGCAGCTTTTAAACTAGATAATAGGGGAAAGCCGACAGTCGCCCAAGAGCAGATGGTTCGGAAGAATGTATCCTTGAAGGATACTACCAAAAGCAGAGAGGTTCCAAAAAAGTGTAAAGTAGTCCAATGCCCTCGAGTATGGAGCAGACAGAGCTTAAAGATACCAAATTACCCATGTCTACCAATAACCAAATTAATATGAATAAAATACAGTCTCTAAAATGCTTGTATGCAAATGCTAGAAGTCTAAAAATAAGATGGGAGAGTAAGAATATGTAGCACTAAATGAGAGGTTAGATATGATTGGAATATCAGAGACATGGTGGAAGGAGGACAACCAGTGGGACACTGTGATACCTGGGTACAAACTATATCTTAATGATAGAGCTGAACAAATTGGTGGAGGGGTTGCGCTCTATGTTAGAGAGGGCATTGAGTCAGAAAGGATTAAAGTTTTGCAGGAAACAAAATTTGCTGTAGAATCTCTATGGATTGAAATTCCATGTAAAAAGGGGGAGGCGATGGTAGTGGGGGTGTACTATCGACCGCCTGGCCAGAATGATCAAATGGATGATGAAATGTTCAAATAAATCAACGAAGTTAACAAAAGTTACAGCGCAGTAATAATAATGGGTGATTTCAATTACCCCGGTATCGACTGGGTCAGGGTCACGGCAGGACATGCTAGGGGGATAAAGTTCCTAGATGAAATAAATGACTGCTTCTTGGAGCAGCTGGTTCATGAACCGATTGGAGGGGAAGCCATATTAGACCTAGTCCTTAGTGAAACACCAGATCTAGTGCAAGAGATAAGGGTGTTGGGGCCACTTGGCAATAGTGATCATAGCATGATAGCCTTTGATTTAATTAGTGGAGTTGGGATAGTAAGGAAATCCACAGTACTACCTTTCAACTTTCGAAAGGGAGACTATGTTAAAATGAGGAAAATAGTTAAGAAAAAACTAAAAGGAGCAGTTGCAAAGGTTAAAGACTTACATCAAGCTTGGGTGTTGTTAAAAATACTATCTTGGAAGCCCAAACCAGCTGTATTCCACGCTTTAAGAAAAGTGGAAGGAAGTCCAAAAAACTGCCAGCATGGTTTAAAGGTGAGGTCAGAGAGGCTGTTGTTGCCAAAAAAGCATCTTTCAGGAAATGGAAAAAAGAGCCAAACGACGAAACCTGGAAACAGCACAAGCACTGGCAAGTCAAATGCAAGGCATTGAAAAGGCAGGCAAAGGGAGAATTTGAGAAGAAACTTGCTGCGGAAGCAAAAACGCGAAATAAAAACTTTTTCAAGTACATTCATAGCAAAAAACCTGTGAGTCAGTTGGTCCATTAGATGATAGAGGCGATAGCGGAGAGACTGAATGAATTCTTTGCTTCGGTCTTTACTGAGGAAGATGTACAGATGTTACCCATGACTGAAGTGGTATTTAAAGGTGCGGAAGAATTGAAGGAAATATCGATACATCGGGAAGATGTATTACAACTATTAGATAAACTGAAGAGTAGCAAATCACCTGGGCCAGATGGTATACATCTAAGGGTGTTCAAAGAACTGAAATATGAGATTGCAGACCTGCTATTAGTAATCTGTGAACTATCATTAAAATCATCTGCAATACCTGAAGATTGGAGGATCGCCAATGTAACACCAATTTTTAAAAAGGGTTCCAGGGGTGATCCGGGAAACTACAAACCGGTGAGCCCGACGTCAGTACTGGGAAAAATGGTAGAAACCATCATAAAGAATAAAATTACTTAGCATGTAGATAGTCATGGCCTAATGGGAGACAGCCAACATGGCTTTAGACAAGGAAGATCTTGTCTTACTAATCTTTTATGTTTTTTTGAAGGTGTGAATAAACATGTGGACAAAGGTGAGTCAGTTGATATAGTGTATCTGGACTTTCAGAAAGCCTTTGACAAGGTCCCTCATCAGAGACTTCTGGCAAAACTAAAGAGTCATGGGATAGGAGGCAGTGTACTACTGTGGATCGGGAACTGGTTAAAAGACAGAAAGCAGAAGGTAGGGCTAAATGGCCAATTTTCCCAATGGAGAAAGGTGAATAGTGGTGTACCCCAGGGATCTGTGCTGGGTCTGCTGCTTTCTGACATATTCATAAATGACCTGGAAAGTGGAATAATGAGTGAGTTTATCAAATTTGCAGATAACACAAAACTATTTAAAGTTGTTAAAACCCAAGAGAATTGTGGAAACTTGCAAGAGGATTTTGATAAATTGGAAGACTGGGCATCAAAATGGAAGATGAAATTTAATGTGGAAAAGTGCAAAGTTATGCACCTAGGGAAGAACAACCCAAACTATGGTTACACGATGCAAGGTTCCACATTAGGAACCACCACCCAGGAAAAAGATTTAGGCGTCATTGTGGATAACATATTAAAACCTTCGGCCCCGTTTGCAGCGGCGGCCAAGAGAGCAAATAGAATGCTAGGTATCATAAGGAAAGGAATGGAAAATAAAACAAAAAGATATTATAATGCCTCTATATCGTTCCATGGTGAGACCGCACTTTGAATATTGTGTGCAATTCTGGTCGCCGTAGCTTAAAAAGGATATAGCGTTATTAGAAAAGGTTCAGAGAAGAGCCACCAAAATGTTAAAGGGGATGGAAGGATACTCCTATGAAGAAAGGCTAAAAAGGTTAGGGCTCTTTAACATGGAAAAGAGACGGCTGAGGGGAGATATGATAGAAGTCTATAAATTAATGAATGGAGTGGAACGGGTAAACGTAGATCGATTGTTTACCTTATCAGAATATAGAAAGACTAGGGGACATGCAATGAAGCTACAGGGTAAACTATTTAAGACTAATAAAAGAAAATATTTTTTCACTCAACGTGTAATCAAACTCTGGAATTTGTTACCGTAGGATGTAGTAAAGGCTGTTAGTATAGCTGGGTTTAAAAAAGGTTTGGACAAGTTCCTGGAGGAAAGGTACATAAACCATTATTAAGAAGTGACCCAGGATATCAATGCTTGACCCAGTACAAGCACTGTGGAACCTGTGTCTTTTGGGGAAACTGCTAGGTACGTATGACCTAGATTGGCCACTGTTGGAAACAGGATACTGGGCTTGATGGACCTTGGTCTGACCCAGTATGGCATATCTTATGTTCTTATAAGTTTGCATGTTGCTACCCGTAACAAGTTATAACCCAGAACCACAAACACAGAGATCTAAGTGCTGTACCGGAAAAAGGGAGTCATGTGTGATACAAGCAATCATTGCAGAATATTTACATATGTTTTGTTTTAGTTCACTGTAAGTTGTCTATTCAGTATTTATTTACCGAATGTGTTTGTTATATATATATATATATATATATATATATATATATATATATATATATATATATATATATATATATATATATATACTATACTTATATTTGAAAAAGGCTTAATGTTACATTCATAAGGAATTGTAAATGCCAGATCCGTCTCTTATTTTCTCTCTCCGTCTCACTATTCTTTATCCATTTCTCCCTTTCTTTCTGTTCCTGCTCCTCTCTCTTTTCCCATCTTCTCTCTACCCCATTCTCTTTCTTTGGCTCCTCTGACACAGGACCAGCTCTGTACTAACTGTACTTCCCATGCTTCTCTCAGATTCAGTAATACCAGCAGCACCAGGGCTGACCCAAGGATTTATGCTGCTCCAGACAGAAACCCCAGTCATGCCAACTCCCCCCCCCCCCACCACTGATTCTATCGGGGGAGAGGTGGTTGGCGGTGGCAGCATTTTTGCTGCCGCTCTGTCGCCCGCGGCAGGCCATGTGCTTCAGCACACATGGCCTGCAACTTCGGACCCCCCTCCGACAGTAAGATGCATCGGAGGGCAATCAGAAGCGGAAGATGACGTGTGTCAAAGCATATGGCCTGCCACAAGCAATGGCACAAAGTCACCCACCCGGGTTAGCCACTATAGGCTGCCACCTAGCTTGCCTAATGAATGAGTCAGCTCTGAGCAGCACCCCAGTTTCCTTCCACCCCCCAACTGTCTTATCCTCATTCCTGCACAGTGCTGAACCCTTACCACTCAGCCGCTCTCCAGTCACCACCTCCTTATTGTCAAAACATAAGCAGCAGAAAAATCTGCACCCCTCCCCCACCATATCCCCCAAACAGAACAAGAAAGTTGCTCTTGGGGCAACTAAGATACACAGAGCTTCAGCACTTCGCTTAACCTCCCTGGGCCTCAATTACAGTTGGAAATCGCAACTATAAATGATGTCACAAAGCTCCGTCAGTGATCAGAGCATCCTACAAGGAACAGGAACACAATTCTTGTTCTTTTAATCTATTTGTTAAAGCAGTGCTACCACCCCCTCCCCTGTAAAATAATCCATCATGAGAGGAGCGAAGCCCCAAAGACCTGACCAGCCATTAGCCACATTCGCATCGGTGCGTCCGGGGAGAAGAGAGAAAGGCAGAGGAAATTCACACTTCTCGTTTAGCGGCAACAGAGGCTAATTGGGAAGAGGCGATATCGCAGCGCTACCCGGCTTATCTTTTACCCATAGAAGCTAACCGTGCAGTGAGGCAATATTGCTGCTACTCGGTTCGCCTATGCGGCTTCCAGCCCCGTGACACCAGATTTTCAATCACAGAGCTACATGTGACCCCAGCATTGGATATCCAGGGTTACAGAACAGCGGCAACAACTAGGCACCGTGCTCATGCCTAGCCATCCTAACTCAATATCAGGCCCTTAAGTGTCCAAAATCAGGATCAAGAATGTCTCTTATCCATTACTGGAAGAGAAACACATTTGATATTTATTTGGGCAGCTTTTTTCACGTCTGTTAAATCTCCAGCTAATAACTGGAGGGAAGGTGACTAATTTGTTATTCTGCTTATGGTTTTCTATTATGTTGCCGTTATTTTTATTGTTGCTGGTGTCTTGTTTTAGCATACCTTTGTACAGCACTTTGATGTTTTTCTTCTCTTGGAACAGCTTATATATTAATAAATTATCATTATTATAACTGAAGTCCCTGAAAAAGGCAGCCCCAGTCTTGCACAGAGCTGGCGTTAATCATGTTAATTAGTGCCCTCCCGATGGGGGTGGTGGGGGCAAACACGGTGACGGAATTCAGGGTGGCCTGGGACAGACACAGTGGACCATTTTACAGCAACAAGATTAAATCAAAATAAACTGAACCATCTAATTTCTCAACAAATAGGGATGTCCTACATGGCGCAATGGAGGGGAGGAGCGGTGGGTTCACCGCTAAAAGAAACAAAGATATGGGGAGGGGTGCCCCTACTCCTGCCATATTGCTGGGCGGACTGGATGGACCGTGCTGGTCTTTATCTGCCGTCATTTACTATGTTGGACCCAGGACAAAAATGGTGAGGAGGCTTCCTTCAGGGTATGCAGCCGTCAATTGCAGGGAGGTTGGGGTCCCTCTGTGGTGTGGGTCCCAGGGTAACTGCCCTGGTTGCACCCGTCCCCCTGCTGACCCCAACTGTGTAGTAGTGACACCATTGGCTGGAATCTAGCAGAAGCCACGGTCTTTGGGCCGTAGACAAGCACTTGTTGTATTGACTCTCTAAAGGTAAAAAGGGGCCTATTGTAGTTGATATGGAAGGGCAGACTAGAGAGGCTATGTGGTCTTTTTCTGCAGTCATGTTTCTATGATTTAAAAATCAGAGGAAAATCCCTAGCCTAATAAAGAACTGGTTTCAATTGAGCTGGAAGCCCAAAAAAAACCTGTAGAACCATAAAAAAAAATGAAGCAAACTTATCAAGCAAATTGAAATCTTTATCTTTATTCTGTCGCTTGATTGCTCTTTAAACTCCTCCCCACTACATGGGGGAGGGAGAGGTAGAATGTTTCTTTAAATAAATAGGGGAAACAGCTTTGTGCCTCCCTCCACAAGCCGGAGATAGATTTCTCTTTTCTTAGAGCCCTCCTGAGAGAGCATGCTGGCAGCTGGCAGTATGGGAGGATTGGGCAACAAAGGATTAAACTCTGTAACCCTCTGGTTTTCTTGGCTTCCTCTCCCTCCCCATCTCGGAAGCAGCGTGTTCCCCCTGTTTTCTACGTTTCTCACACGCAGTTCCCGTTCTGCTGTCACTGCATCTCGCTTTGCAGAGGGGCACGGACCCATGTCTAATCCCCTCCTAAATCCCTTGAAGTGACGTGGGTGTCTGCTTGTGTTTCTCTGTCCCTGAAAGTAGGTAAAGGAAGTGGCAAAACAATCTATGGGATTTGGAGAGATGTGGATCTAAATATAGACGTTACCCGCCCACTCAAAAACTGACACAACCAGAAGAGTGATGGAGACTGGATGAAGGGACAAAGCAGAGCACGCCGCCCCCCCGGCTCTTGACGTGTGTTATCGGTATCTTTAATACTTCGACAACATGCCTGACTCTCCTCTTCCCACAGGACGAGAATCAGGACTGCTCGGTCCGTTTCTCGCCAGACACCAACTGGTCTTGACGTTCATGCACTGGGACATCTTACATAAACAGAGACTAGAGTCCTAAAGAACCGGTGCAGACTGGAACACTGAGCCAGCTGGGGGGATTCCGCTCTAATTGTCCCTTTCTTCTCTTCCTCTGTCTGCGTTCTAACTAACTTTCTCTTTCTTGCGTTCCATTGTCGTCGCTACTTTTCCATGAATGGCAAGACAAAGGTCAGCAATGAGAGAGAGAGAATCCCTGTGTCTTGGTTTCTTACTCACCGCCTTGAGCTGCTCCAGTCGGTCCTTCATGGTAGCAGATGAGTCCTGGAGGGGAGGGAGTCAGTCTCTAAAGGACTCCCCCTCAAGTCACCCTCCTAGCCCCAGGAGAAAGGTCCAGAGAGAGGGATTACAGGAAGGAGCCCTGTGGCTCCAGGAAGTCCTTGTATAAATCAGGGTAGGGCAGGACTCCTTCCTCTCACTACCTTTTCCTTACTCACTCTAGGGGAGGAGTGTTTCACGCTCGACTCAGAGCTTTCAGTCTTCCTGATCCTGCAGCTTCCCCGCCCCCCCCAGGCTAATCCCCAGCCCCAGCTCTCCAAGGGACACCTAAAAGCCACACACTCTCTTTCATCCTTAAACGCGCAGCAGGGTTGCAGTACTTAAGTGTCCAGTGTTTGAACTCTTTCTATATCCCTCCTCCCCTCGCCAGATCCGATGAGGCTTTTTCTGCTAAATCTTCTCTGTGAACTACTCCTTCTCTCTACAGCTGGCAGATGTAAAAACGGCCGTTTATTATAAATAATTACAAAACTTTTACTTCTTTTGTACCTGCTTTACCTAACTTCTGCTCCATAATCTGTGACCAGCTCAGAGTGCAAATCCATTCACGTTCTCTAAGATGAACCTTTCCACCTATCTGTGCACTCAGAGTCTTAAGAAAATATCAGAATAAAGATTCAGTCTCAGAGAGGACGCACTCATGCAGGAAATAATCATTATTAATTCCTTCCCATTCCTCCGAGCTCAGTCCCAGCGGAAAAGACATCCACGTGCTTTGTGGACGTCAGCTAGTTATGATTTTTCTTACATTTATTGACACTGTTGCTATTTCCTTGGAGGGCTATCAACCAATTCCAAATCACGTGATACTTTGAGTCCGCCTTCTCTACATGCCTACATTAGCGAAACTGGAAAAATCCTAAAGGTAGATTTTTTTAATTCCCCCCTCCCCCAGCATTGACTTTGACCCATATAATAAGGCAACTCTGATAGCTCGATCTTCGACTCTAGAGGTGCCTAGACGCATGTTTGTGTGGTATTAAATTGTAAAGCATATTGAGATTCAACTTCAAGACGTTCTTTAAATCCAAATTATTCTGAAGACTGCTTGCCTTCCCTCCTATCAAAGGTGGAGGAGTAGCCTAATGGTTAGATCATAGGCAAAGAACCAACGAAGCCAGTATTCAAATCTCACTACTGCTCTTGTGATCTGGTCACTTGACTTTCCATTCCTTCAGATCCAAACCTAACAGGCCAGCGCACTAAAGCGTTGCAAGCTTCGCAGGTTAACTTGTTTTAAGCGCACACCATTTACGTGCACAGCAATGCAAGGAGTTTTGCGCCCAAAGCCTCAAGTAGACGACAGCGCACAATACATTTAAGTTCATTTAAACTGACGTTAATAAAGAAATTAGCTATGCAGAGTATATATGTGCACAGAAGACTAGAAAGCTCAGCTGAAGAGAAACCAGAGGATTTTGTTTTTAAATTTAACTGAAGGTACAGAGATAAGAAAAAGATGCACATTATTAAATGGTACATAAATATTAGTAAACATAGGACAACGACATGGAAGGAACGTTCATTGACATGAACTAGTCAGGGATGTTTTAAACAACGTTTTGGAGTGGTGCTGTAGCTTGAAGAGAGCTTAAACCCTAGCATACACGTTGATTGAAGGACTTAGTACCTATTAAACTTCCGCCCAGTTCTGAACAAAGATCTTCTCTAAGAAACAGTTAACAGTCTTGGACTGTGGGAGTGAGATACTTACAAAACAAAAAAGTGGAAAACTGATCCCCTTAAGCAGTCACCTACGTTTCCAGAAAAAATATCACCTTATGTATGTTCCATTATTTACAACTCTGTCTTTCTGTACATTCAAGTAAATTAGCTGAAAAAAGGAGGGATTGATGACGCCAGAAAAATACAGACTACTATATGTTTCTGGCGTCTGTTATTTCCTACCATTGTAAAGGGTTGGGATTTCTAGAGGGTACTGTAGTTAAATACTTAACCAGTCGTTACACACCTAACCTGTACGAACTCTGATATACACCTTAAAGCTAAATTCTGACGACTATGTTGCATTAGGTGTGGTTTTATTTTCATCCGGTTAAGATGAGCCGCGACAGGTATCGTTCCCCAAGGCCTCACATTATTAAATATCAAGATGTAAAAAGTTCTTTACTGAAAACCCTTGCAAGCACTACAATGCACAAAGCACCGCGTTTTGCAAATAACTCCAAATGAGTATGTGTGGCATGCAAACTAAAAGCTGATCCTCTCCAGCCCCATCTAATGAATTACACTCTCCTCTCATTACCTCATAATCATGTGATCAGAGTGGAGCTTGCGACAGGTCAGGCAGCGCCCTTGCATGTGACCAGGAAAGGCTGGAGCTGGGTTTTTGCAAGGGTTTCTGGTTTATTAAAATGTTTTATAACGTCTTTCAAAAGAGGCAAGATGGTTTTAGGCGCCGTAGGCTCCCGCATTCCCCCCGAATTAACAGTCACGTTCCAACCGCATGAAATTTTGATAACATCAACTTTCCCAGATAAAGAAAGTAGGATGTCCGCTTTGTGCAGGATTAACATATATTCACGTAATTAGCACAATTTCCAAAAGCCATTTTCCAGGTAAATGAGCTATTTAAAATATCTTTGCTCTAACTGTGTGGAAAAAGTACATGCGGATGGTTCTTTGCAGCTGTGTGACTGTCAGGACCTATTCACCTAGTTTGCCTAATAGTTAAGCCAGCCCTGACCCTTCCTTTCTTCTGAACTACCAACCCATTTTTCAAATGACAGTGCAGACTTAGGTGTCTGTTTACTAAACAGCGATAGCGGTGATGGTGCAAAATCGGAAAACATCCAACTCAGTGTCATGGGTTGGTTAACTTGGCCTTAGCTTTATTATGACATCACCATAGCAACAAGATAAACAAAATAACATTAAAAAGGAAGGGGGGGGGGGTGAGGATCCAGTCTAGTCACCCGAGCTGGTATGCAGTGAGCCTTTTTCCATTGTCGCCAACTGGCTGGACATGAAGGCTGAGGCCTGACCCAATACCATCAGCCTTGCCATGTTGTCTTAAGCAGCTGACCATGCCAGGTCAGTCATCTTGTGAGGAGACTCACCGGGCGCCCTGCCCCTTGGCTGTGATCTGTGGCCTAGTTTAGGTAACTACTGACTAGTTGTGACAAGCAGCCGATGTGTAGCTGCCCTGCACCAGGGAGAGGTGTAAGTAGTGCTGCATGCAATGTGCTGGGTGGGCTTGCAGATGATCAAAAAGCGAGATCGCTTTGCCCCTGCCCACCTTTTATTGGGGCTGCGCTCTCACCATCTTTGACATCAGGCCAGGACAAATGTCACACTACCCCAGCCAGAAGCTTTTCCACCTTGGCCTCACTTGGAGAAATCGTGCCCCGATTCTCAGGGAGAGGGGGCAGCAGATGGGCCCGCTGCCATGTTAAGCTGTGGGTCCCTCGCACCTGTGCTCAGGCCCTACAATAAAAGCTTATGCCCGTACATGAGCTTCTTGTTAGGACAAAAATCCATCCTATAGCTGGAGTCTGTTAATGCATACTGACTCACATGCCCTAAATTGATTGCTGTCCTTGCTTCAAGGAATAAAGAAAGGAGGCCTGGAAGTCCTCTGGGAGAGCAGAGAGGGGTCCTGGCATTTTGCTCTGGTCACCTTGTGGCACCAAGTGGATTTTCAAGTCTCAAAATGAGGTCATGGTGAATTAAAAAATGGTGAACCACTGACCTACAACCAAGGCTGGCCACAGTGTTGATTCAAGGTGGTGGCACCCTAGGTGAACCTTAAGCTTCCCCCCCCCCCCCCCCTTTCCTGGCTGTCAAAATTTATTGTTTAGCTTTGAATGCCCTGCTCTTTACCACCCCAAGAAGGTGCTGTTTCAGGCAACCGCCTTATTTTCCTGATAGTTGGGCTTGCTCTGCCTACAACTTTCCATCTCTTTCATCACCTTTGCAGCCCATCCCACACCTTCTCCTGTCTTTATGCAAGCCCTCCTGCTCTTCCCCATTTTTTAGCTTACTCTCTCCTCTTGCTTTTCTCCCTCCCTTCTATTCCTCTAGCCCCCCTATTGTCCAGTATCTCACTCCTCTCTCTTCTTTCCCATCCAGGGCCAGTGCAAAGGTATTTTATTTATTTATTTACTTGATTTTACATACCGCACTATTTAATATCAGCACGGTTTACATAGAACATGAACAGTCAAGCAACTTTACATAGAACAGGTATTTAACATAGAATCTAGTTTACATAGAACAAGTAATGAATAGAAACAAGCAGTTCCGTTAACATTCCACGGGGATATGAACTTGGATGGGAAACGAGAAAAAGGAGAGGGATAGGAGAACTAATTACAAGTTATTCAGCTGAGCCTCAAGGTTATAGGTTATATAAGTGAGGATGCCCGCACTATGCAAGCCCTTATTTAAAGGTGTGTGGTCATAAGCTAGCTGGAACAAGAGAGTTTTTAAGGCCTTTCTAAAGGTTGACTGGTCAGCGATGGCTCAGATCGAGGCAGGAAGGGCATTCCAAAGGGTTGGTGCATATAAGGAAAAGGCGTGCTGCCTGATGACCTGGGTACAAGTCCTTATTGCTGAAGGTGTAACCAGAGTGTTTATTATGCACGATCCTCTCATTCTGTTGTCTGAGGTATGTTGTATCATAGCTGTCAGGGAGGATGCAGATAATTCATGAAGAATCTTAAACGTGAATACAGTAGAAAGGCTTTGTAGATCAGACGACTAGTTAGGGGGAGCCAGTGTAACTGCATCAAGATGGGCGAGATGTGCTCAAATCTAGACACATCTTGGAGTGATCAGGCAGCTCTGTTCATGGCCAATTGGAGTGGTTGGAGGGTATTTTTTAGGAAGCCATGAAGGATAATATTGGCATAGTCAAAGTGCAGGAAGATGAGAGCTTGGAAGACTGTACGAAAATATGAGGGGGTCTAGGAGTGGGTGTAGATGATGGAGGGTCCTTATCTTATGATAGACTGCTTTGATGACATTATGAACATGCGCAATCATACTCAGCCATTGGTCCAAGATTACTCTGAGCTAGCATACCTCCTTCTTGGTCATGAGCTCTACATCTCTCACCTGCAGAGAAGTTGGCAGGGTAAATGTTTGGTCTCTGGTTATAAATAAGACTTCAGTTTTCCTGTAGTTGACCATCAGGATGTGTGCAGAGAGCTAATCCGAAACCATATTGAAGCATTCTATAATGATGAGTCAGGGTTATCAGTGGAGAATGGGGTATAGAGTAAAACAGCATCTGCATAAATGTGGTAGAGGATGTTGAAGGATATATTATTGTGCAGATTGGCTGTATATAGATGTTGAATAGCAGGGCTGAAGAGATGAGCCGGGCTGGTGGTAGTTGTTGGAAGATTCTTGGATGCATCATTCGTAAAGGATCTAACGAGACTGAAGAGCTTTCGGGGCTTGTTAAGAGAGCGCATAAGGGTGTTGGTATGGTATTCCTTTTTCTTGTAATTGACTGCTCTTCGGTGTTGCTGTAGTTTTTTCAGGTAGGCAACATGGTTGAGGTCGTGCCTAGAGTGTCGCCAGCGTCACTCAAGCTTTCTGAGGAGTAATAAGGATTCACAAAGATTGGAAGTAAACCATATAGCTGTGTACTTCCTCCTAGTTGGCTTAGTGGAGGGTGGTAGGAGTGAAGCTCTAGCAAGGGTGTTGTTCCATATGTATATTAGCTTAACCAGATCATTGGTGTTGGAGTTGAGACCATCAAGAATGTCACTGAGGAATATTTCCTTGCCAAAGTATCTGAAGCAATGTCTGGGGGCTAGAGGATTGGATTTTGAGGGCAGCTGTTTTCCTTCAGACTCTGTAGGAATGTGGAAAAGTATGGCATTATGATTGGACCAGGGGACAGGAAGGACAAATGGTAGGTCCGGGCTGCTCAAATGGGGGGGGGGGGGGGGGAGGGGGGGTGATGGAGCAAAGATGAGGTCCAGGGTATTACCTCTAAAATGAGTAGGTGTGTGTATTAGTTGATAATAATCCAAAGCTGTCATTGCATTAAGGAAGGCAGTGGAGTGCCTGGTAGGGAGAGCTAGGAGATTGAAGTCTCCTAGAAGCCAGAGTGGTTTGTGTTGGGTATTCCTGTTGCAAGCTAGGTCAAGTATTGTGGTCAGCTCATTGGCGCATGCAGATTGTGAGTGATAGAAGAGATAAGCTGATAGGAACTTATTAGAGATCCAAATATAGTCAAGGTTGGGTGTGCTCTGAGCAGAACAGCACTGGAAGTGGAGATTAAATCTGAGAGGTGGCGGAATCCTCATAATTGGCAGAAGTAATCTCGGGCAATTAAAGAGGTCATAACCAGGTGGCCTAAGGTGATTGGTGAGTACAGTGTCCGTGTCAGTTAACCATGTCTCAGTGACAAAAAGCAAGTCCAGATTATGTTGTTCAATGTAATCAGTAAGGGCGGGCCATTTATTGCAGATGGATCAAGTATTTATGAGCATGCAGTTCCGGGCGAGGAGACTTATGTCTGTGAGTTTCCAATAGGGGTTGACAAATTATGTGTATAAGCCAGCGCTGGTGTGCGGTAGGACAAGCTCTCCTGGTGTTGAAAGTATAAGGTGGGGGGGGGGGGTAATAGGACATGTTGTTGTGTATATGATTTAGCCCAAGTGATGAGGTGGGCTATACACAAGAAGACCAACAATAAAGTGAGACACCATGTCATTGTGCTAAGAGATAATGGACTGTCAAATTAAAATAGTGCGCGCAAGGAGAGCTCCACAGCACTTGTGGGGAGTTGCCTGAGTGATCTGAAGTACCATGCATATCAGAGAGGGCAGAGTAGAAGAATGCTTTATGCCAGAGTCTTACCTTGTTGAGCCGAGCATAAAATGAGTGGCGGTTCAGTCCCATTTCAGGGATACGGAGTGGAGGGATGGTGTTCTGATCAGCGTAGGGGCTTATACCTCAGCAGGTTTTATGCAGACATTGAAAAATTGGAATTGATCCAATTAGTGGACACAATTAGGGTCTAAGGGCCCTCTGGCGAGGCCCACAGGCATGCCCGATGGCACTTTGAATTTGAAATTCCTGTGCCGGGCCTGATTGGCATGTTGCTGGGGAGCAGGGAGGAGCTGTGCTTCCTGCTCCTTTTCTGACCACCGATTAG
The DNA here is from genome assembly GCA_033557465.1 of Ichthyophis bannanicus. Classification (NCBI taxonomy): domain Eukaryota; kingdom Metazoa; phylum Chordata; class Amphibia; order Gymnophiona; family Ichthyophiidae; genus Ichthyophis; species Ichthyophis bannanicus. The sequence continues at coordinate 40,628,253 of CM066043.1, forward strand.
GGCTCAAGAGATGGAGGCACGCTGCTGTGTCCTGTGCCTGATGGTGCTTTGAATTTGAAGTGCCTCTGCTGGCCCCAATTGGCCTGTTGTTGGGGAACAGGGAGGAGCTGTGCTTCCTGCTCCTTTGCGTAGAGGCCCCTAGGCAACTCTCAAGTTTGTGCCTCGTCACAACCCCTCTGTCCCCCATCCCCCAAGGTTTTGATAATTAAGCACAACCAAAATCTTCTCAATACCATATCACCCAGGCAATCCTATAAAAATGCATACTTGGACATCATACTTTAAAATATTAAACTTTGTTTTGTAAATATATACATAATGAAGGCCTTCACTTGGTATGCAGCTTGTCACGCTGTGAGGGCTTAGGTGCATCAGTGATGCTGAGGGATAAGCTATCAGTAGTTTAACTACTGGCAGGGTCTCAGCTGAGGTGCCAAACCAAGACAATAATCGAGCTTGCATGCGCAACATCCACCTCACGCTCTCCAAATTGGGTAGTTGGTGATTTCAACCTCCCATCTCTCCATGACAGCCACTCTGAAGCATTTCTAGACGCACTAGGGGATCTAGGCTACAAGCAATATGTTGATTCTCCCACCCACACTAAAGGAGGTAAACTAGACCTCATCTTCGCACCCCATTCTAACACCTTAACACACCAAGCCCTTGAACTATCGGTTATACCAGTACCATGGTCTGATCACAACCTTATCCAATTCAATATACCCACCTATACCACTCACGTGAGTCAAAAACCATCTAACTCACCCGGAACCCACGCAGTCCGTTTTCAACCTCTCAACCGTGACAAGGTCCTAGATAACCTCCAACCACTCTTGACTGACACCTCCCTCAACCTAGATGACCTGGTAGCCAAATGGGACGAGAACCTCAGAGCCGCCTCATGTCCAGTGCACAAGGATAAGAAAATAAGAAAACGAGAACACGCACCATGGTTCTCTACTGACCTTCGTACATCTCTCATCCACCTACGCAAACTTGAAAGACAGTGGCGCCAAACCCACTCACCAGAAGCCCTTGAAACATACAATTCACACCTAGCTACCCACCGTGAGAAGGTAACACTGAGTAAGAAGCTATACCACACAAACCTACTGAAACGCTCCATCAATAAACCTCATGCTCTATTCAACTTAGTAAAATCCATAACAAGAGAGCCAGTTTCAGCCCAACCTGCAATGCCTCGACCACAGGACTACGCAAACTACCTGCAATCAAAAATGATTAAGACCAGCACAAGCATAAATACCATCGACCCCATTATATCATCTAAGGCATCTCAAATAACTCCATTTTGCAACTTCAATACTATATCATCTAATGAAATTGAGAAAATTGTCGCCTCCATCAATCCTAGCACAGCACCTAACGACCCTTGCCCAGCCAACTGGATAAAAGATCTGCGACATGATCTAAGCCAAATCCTATGCAAAATACTGAACCAGTCCTTTCTAACAGGCTCATTCCCCCAGAGTCATCCAAAGCTGAATCATTTAGGCCAATCTCAAGCATCCCCCAGCTTGCAAAAATCATCGAGAAAGCTGCCCAACAACAACTCCAGCATCACATTGACACAGAAGCACCACTAGACAAATCACAGCATGGATTCAGAGAAGCACATGGAGTCGACACAATCCTTACAACCACTGTTCCCTCTAAGCTGTGCGCGTGTGCGCGCGCACACACCTCGCCGAGCGAGCGCACATACTTTATAACAGAACGCACAAAAATTATGGTTCTGATTCTGATAGAAAACAATACAGATGTCTTAAAATTTAAAAGTTGTTGTGTATTTATGGTTTTCACAAGTTCTACAATATTTTCTAGTGCAATCAATGTGGTGTACATACTGTATTCTGCCGTGTAGTCAAATTTTAAAGTATATAACTCCGAGTGTCGTTATGTGGCGCACAAAAATGTAACCTTCCTTCAAAAGCTGCACAGCTGATATTTTATGCGCACACAGCCTACAGAAAATTAGAGGGAACATTGCTTACAACCCTATTCAACGATCTAATCACAGGAATAAACAACATCAAACAAGGATTTATTCTCATCTTTTTAGACATTTCCGCTGCATTCGATTCTGTGAACCACGATATACTACTGCAACGTCTGAGAGAGAAGGGGATTCGAAGCATAGCACTGGAATGGTGTAGATCCTACCTTTCCAATAGGTGGCAACAAGTTAAAACAGGCCAGGAATCCTCAGAACCATTCCTACAGTCTCAAGGTGTACCACAAGGATCTTCATTATCGGCGTTAATGTTCAATGTTTATATGCAGCCGATATGCGAATTGATCAGATCCTTCAACGTACAATGCCTGGCATACGCTGATGACATCCTCATATACATGCCGTTCAAAACTGACCAACCAGTGTATACTCCAATAATCAACTGCTTCGGAGCAGTAGCTGAATGGCTGCTGACTCAAAACCTAAGAATAAATCATAGCAAAACTGATGTCCTAATTTGTCACAAGGAATCTTAAGTTCGTACCTCCTCCGTCGCTGCTGATCAACAACATAGAACTGACGTCCAAACCCACGATCCGATACCTCGGCATAACATTAGATCAACACCTGGATATGACAATGCATGTGAAGAATGTGACAAAGAATATATATCATAAGATCAGAACACTACGCCACCTCCGCCCACTACTGGACTATACTGATTACCGATCAACCTTCCAGGCACTAGTCCTCCCACATCTAGATTTTGCAAACATCATCCTCCACGGGCTCTCTCAATCAACATTAAATCCACTTCGTCTGGCTATGAATACAGCTGCAAGAGTCCTCTCTGGATCACCAAGGTCTGCTCATATAACGCCTATCATGAAAGACCTACACTGGCTACCTCTACAAGCCAGACTCTCATATAAGTCACTAGTCTTGACCTTCAAAGCCATGAATATCTACCCACCAACACCAATCAGAAAACTAATCCGTAACACCCCTGAAAATAGAAACAGAAGGACTACAACTATGAACACCTTAATAGTTCCCAAGATGATGACATCATGTACTAAAGCTACATCAAACAGAGCTTTTTCATTATTCGCACCCAGGAACTGGAATATACTTCCCCATGAAATCCGCGGCATCAAAAGCCTATTACAATTCCGCAAAGCCGTAAAGCATCACTTATTCACAAAATACTACCCAGAAGTGACCACAGACACTCACACAGCCAACAGGCCTCCCACTCACACCAAACACCTTAGCACCTTTATCCAATCAGAAAATGGTTAGTTCCCACGATATTTCACTTTACTAATATTGACCCATGCCACCCATGAATACACGTACAATATCTACTCGAGTTTAAATATGGTATATAATAAAAGCATATTCATAGTATAATGTTGATTGTACATAGTTATCCCTGTTATTCCATGTTATATATTCCCTTGTTCTCTGTAAACTTCGATGTTACCTGTACACATTGCAGTATATTTTGTTCAATGTACACCGCACTGATTTTAATAGCGCGGTATATAAGAGATGTTAAATAAATAAAAATAAATAAATAAATAAGACAAACCACCCATCTGGCCAGCAGCAGAATAGGACAGTATTGGCAGCGAAGGATCACATTTCTGTTATAACGGCAACAACACTAAACTTAAACTGCACGGAGGAAAGGCCCGACAATCTACTTCTGTTTCTTGCCATGAAAACCCAATGGATAGTGTGGTGATGCGCAGGTAGCTGAGCCTTTTAAAACTAGGAAAAAAGAGTTTTTTTCTCATGAGCGGGGGAAGGGCTCACTACAGCATAGCTCCCAGGCAGAGAAAGAAGCTAGAACACACACTAATAGGGATAGCTTGAAGCCACACCCAGCCTCTAGAGCTCGTGCAGGCAGAGAGGGGGTGGGGCCAGGAAAGGAAACAAGCTGCAGGATATTTAACCTGCGTCACTCAGGAAGTGGGCAGGCAACAAGGAAAGAGGCAACGAAGAGAGAGGCAGAGAGAGAGGCAGGAGGGCTGAGGAATACAAGCAGAGGCACAGCAAGAGACACGAGGAAAAAGAGAGACACAAGCAGAAACACAGAGAGAGGACGTGCTCAAGGAAAACTGCATGCTAAAAGCCAGGAGGAGAGGCCAAGAGTCCAGAGGAGCCAAGGGAAGGAACAGCAGCATAAAGCTGTAAGGCCTGGAGGTTCAAAGGGGACCAGCCATAACTCCCAAGGCAAGTGCAAAGGTTGTGGGCATGAGTGGAGCTGGGGAAAACGTCAAGAGTATATGACTGATTCTGAGAGTGACAGCTCAAGTCCTGAGTCTGTGATTAGGCAGTACAGAAAACCAGTTGGGAAGAGGGTTTCTGCCAGTAAAGCAATTTGTGTGTGTCCTGAACAGGAGTGTCTAAGAGGAAGAAGGGCAAGAGCTTTTGACCCGGTAAAAAGGGGACCCCAGAAGTTAAAATGGGGGAAGCTTCTTAGGCTTTTAAAGGGAGTGAAGCATAGCGTTCCAGAACGTGCCCCAAGCCCTGAGTGTTACAGTACCCCAGAAGAAATGGAAGTAGACTCATACTCAGACTCTCCAATATCCTCTGCGGAATCCATGGAGTGTGGGATTTGTATAAGCCGTGTTTAATACTTTTATAAGAAGCTGTGAGTAACAGGTTAAGAAGATATCTGTGCTGATATTGTTATGTGCCAAGCTGAAAAGCAGACAAGAAGTCATATGAACCTCATTGTTTAAAGCAGCCAATTGTATCTCTGAAGAAGCCAGGCTTAACAGGGCTAGCGTTTTAAACCAGGAGGCAGCACAGGAGAGATATCCTAATCTGCAGCAGCTGAGAGTAAAGGTCAAAAACTGTCTTACAGAAGTTTTTGGAAAACTGTGCATTTAAAAAGTGTTACACTGCTTTGTAAATGAAAGAAGCTGAAAAGAGTAATCAAGAGTGAAGTAACTACTTGAAGAAATATTGCTGAGAAGTCTAAAGGGAGAAAATATCCTATATTTTCAATTTGTGATATTGTTTGCCTTATCAAGGTCATTTGCCTCAGCAAGGTCACTTGCCAAAAGTTGGTTCCAGAAAGAAAGAAATAAAAGCAATTTAAGTAACAAATTGTCCGTGTTCCTCTTCCATTCGGATTGCTGACAAAGCAAAACCACAACTACACAAAGAAGAGTGACGTCCCGCGCTCCCCACTAGGCAACCGCCTAGTCGCCGCGCCACGGGCGTTGCCACAGGTGGCGTAGCAAGTTGGATTTTTCGCTGGAAGCAAGTTGGCACGCTATAAAGGCAAGCCGGATTAAAGGCAAAGGAGAGACAGCCCCGGAGCAGCCGAGTCAACCCCAGGTCTGCAGAGCAGAAAGGAAAATCCGGAGTGGCGGGGGAGCTGGATTCCGGATCAACGGAGTTGACAAAGTGAGACTCTGTACCAGAACCAGGTAACCCGTAGGCTGGAGGGTTGATCTGGATGGCACTGGTGTAAGAGGGTGGCTGTGGGGAAAGTAATCACCAAGGCAGGGGAAAAGGAAAAGAAAAAAAAAAAAAAGTCCGCACTTGGTGTTTTTCTCTTTTTGTTCTCTCCACAGGAAAAGATGGAATCGCGAGACATCCTGGACTGGGCCGCTGGCCAGATTGCCAAACAACAGGAGTTGTCTAGGCAGAGCCTGGAGCAGGCAAAGGCGCTGTTCCAGTCGCAGCAAGCACCACTCATAGAAGCCATGTCCAACTGGTTGAAGGCCCAAGGCAAGAAGGATGATGCTGCCAGGACTGTGCCAGGTGCAGGGGCAGGTTTTCAGGGCTGGGACTGGCCAGGGACTGGGACTTTCTCAGGTGGGCGCCTCACGAAGGAAGACGATGTAGAGGACTACATTGAGGCTTTCGAGAGGATAGCTCTCTTAGCCGGATGGCCAAAAGAGCAGTGGGCGCTAAGGTTCGCCGCTTCTCTCACGGGCGAAGCCTTAGCGGCCTACAGGGCTATGCCTGCTGGCTTAGTTAAAAATTATGAGGATGTTAAACAAGCTGTGAAAGATCGCTTGGGGTTAAATCCGGCGGTCTATCGCAGGCAGTTACGCACATGCAAGCTGAGGCCAGGGGAGACGCCTCAGGCCTTGTATCACCGCGTGAAAGGCCTGGTGTACAAGTGGCTGATGCCAGAAGTGAAGGATATGGAGTTTATATTAGATGCAATTATCCTAGAGCAATACATGGAGTCTGTACCAAGCAGTGTGCAAACCTTCCTAGTACTCCAAGATTGCAAGAACACTCGGGAGGCCATTACTTTGACCGACCGCTTTCTGGAGGCTAACAAGTTAAGCCCAGAGAGAGGGGGTGTTTTCAAAAATAACAAAATGGAGTTACTAGAAAGGAAGGCCAAGCTTGAGGAATGTGCAAAAGAAAATGTAAAACTGTATAAAGGATATAAAATGCAGAGAAAGTGTTTCTCGTGCGGAGAAGCTGGTCATTTAAAGAGGGCCTGTAGAGCCAAGGCGGCCTTAATAACAACCCAGCACAGAGAGACAGGAGAAGGGTTCCTGTTGAGAGTGGAGGTAGAGGGAATATCAACGGAGGCATTATTGGACTCAGGCGCAGACCAATCCATGATTTCCCAGAGGCTCTGGCATCAAATAGAGGCGAAAGACAAACCCTCGCCACGGACCTCTGGGAATCATATTAGGATACGCTGTGTCCATGGCGCCACTTCTACCTACCCTGTACAATCTGTGATAATAGAGGGAGTAGGCCTGAGAAAACAAATGGAGGTGGCCATAGTACCCAAGCTTCCACACGAGGTAGTGCTGGGCCGTGACTGGCCACAGTTCAGGAAGGGTTTAGCGGAAGAGTTGCAGGGAGAAGCCAACCAACCAGCTACCTTTCCGCAAGTAGGTAATCTAGCCAGGGAGAAAACCTTACCCGAGGTAGGAAAGGTTGCTGACCCCAGGCTAGGAGAAAAGAGGGCTACTGAAAATACCACAGCTAGGGAGAAAACCTTACCCCAGTTAGGAAAGGTGGCTGACCCCAAGCTAAAGGATAGTAAAAAAGGTATGATTACTACCCGTACAGGTTATAAGCCCATAGAAAGAGGAAATAGCCCTCAGGAAGACCCAGTGCCAGGGACATCCTTCCAGGGGGACTTAATCACTCCTGCCAAAAATATTCCTAGGAAAGGGAAACCTGAAAGGAGGCGGGAGAGGAAGACCAGAGCGCAGAACAGGGCTGATTTGATAGCCGGACAGGAATTGCCCTGGATTCCTGCTGAGTTAAAAGAGAAATTTCCCTCCTTTCCCGGGGAACAGAGGGCAGATCCTGCCTTAAGCCGAGCATTTGAGAATGCCAGAGAAGGATCTGAGACCCTACCAAGATTTCTCTTGGAAGACAATGTGTTATATAGGGAAAGTATAGATACACGGTCAGGTGACACTAGGAGGCAGTTAGTGGTACCTCATGCTTTTAAGGGCATGGTTTTAAGATTAGCTCACGTTCACCCGATGGGAGGGCATGAAGGGGCACAAGGGACCTTAGAGAGAGTATTGGCTAGGTTTTATTGGCCCGGTGTTTATAGGGAGACGGCAAGATTTTGCGCGTCTTGCCCGTCCTGTCAGAAGGTCGTGGCGAATCATCCCCCGAGGGTACCAAAAATTCTAACTGTTTTGAATGGCCGCTTGCAGCGTGTCGCAGAAGCGGTGGAAGAGAATTTAAAAGCGAGTCAGACCCGTCAGAAGGCTTATTATGCCCGACGAGCACGACCGCGTGTCCTGAGAGTAGGGGATAAGGTACTGGTAATGGTTGCCGCTGCCAGTTCCAAATTTGAAAGTGCCTGGAGAGGGCCCTACAAGGTTTTAAAACGGGTGGGTCCTGAGACATATACTTTGGAAACCGGTAAGGGGAGGCAGCAAGTGTACCATATCAGTATACTACGCCCATGGCAGGAGCGGGCTGGGGACGTAGCTACAGTGCAGAACAATGTTCCACCAGCTTTAGTTGGGATTACCAGCTGTGCGCGGGTTGTGGCGCCAGCCGGTAATAGCTTAAGGGGGGGGATATGTGGTGATGCGCAGGTAGCTGAGCCTTTTAAAACTAGGAAAAAAGAGTTTTTTTCTCATGAGCGGGGGAAGGGCTCACTACAGCATAGCTCCCAGGCAGGGAAAGAGGCTAGAATACACACTAATAGGGATAGCTTGAAGCCACACCCAGCCTCTAGAGCTCGTGCAGGCAGAGAGGGGGTGGGGCCAGGAAAGGAAACAAGCTGCAGGATATTTAACCTGCGTCACTCAGGAAGTGGGCAGGCAACAAGGAAAGAGGCAACGAAGAGAGAGGCAGAGAGAGAGGCAGGAGGGCTGAGGAATACAAGCAGAGGCACAGCAAGAGATACGAGGAAAAAGAGAGACACAAGCAAAAACACAGAGAGAGGACGTGCTCAAGGAAAACTGCATGCTAAAAGCCAGGAGGAGAGGCCAAGAGTCCAGAGGAGCCAAGGGAAGGAACAGCAGCATAAAGCTGTAAGGCCTGGAGGTTCAAAGGGGACCAGCCATAACTCCCAAGGCAAGTGCAAAGGTTGTGGGCATGAGTGGAGCTGGGGAAAACGTCAAGAGTATATGACTGATTCTGAGAGTGACAGTTCAAGTCCTGAGTCTGTGATTAGGCAGTACAGAAAACCAGTTGGGAAGAGGGTTTCTGCCAGTAAAGCAATTTGTGTGTGTCCTGAACAGGAGTGTCTAAGAGGAAGAAGGGCAAGAGCTTTTGACCCGGTAAAAAGGGGACCCCAGAAGTTAAAATGGGGGAAGCTTCTTAGGCTTTTAAAGGAAGTGAAGCATAGCGTTCCAGAACGTGCCCCAAGCCCTGAGTGTTACAGTACCCCAGAAGAAATGGAAGTAGACTCATACTCAGACTCTCCAATATCCTCTGCGGAATCCATGGAGTGTGGGATTTGTATAAGCCGTGTTTAATACTTTTATAAGAAGCTGTGAGTAACAGGTTAAGAAGATATCTGTGCTGGTATTGTTATGTGCCAAGCTGAAAAGCAGACAAGAAGTCATATGAACCTCATTGTTTAAAGCAGCCAATTGTATCTCTGAAGAAGCCAGGCTTAACAGGGCTAGCGTTTTAAACCAGGAGGCAGCACAGGAGAGATATCCTAATCTGCAGCAGCTGAGAGTAAAGGTCAAAAACTGTCTTACAGAAGTTTTTGGAAAACTGTGCATTTAAAAAGTGTTACACTGCTTTGTAAATGAAAGAAGCTGAAAAGAGTAATCAAGAGTGAAGTAACTACTTGAAGAAATATTGCTGAGAAGTCTAAAGGGAGAAAATATCCTATATCAGCGATGGCGAACCTATGGCACGCGTGCCAGCTGTGGCACGCGAAGGCCTTGCAGCTGGCACGCGGGAAGGTCGCACATTAAAAAAAAAAAAAAAAGCTGCCCGCTGCCGCCGCCGCGGCGGCATGGAGTGTCCCGCGGGGCTCCCTCTGCCCGGCGGGACTCTCCCGGCGCTGCTCAGCCCCTCTCTGCCGGCTTGCAGAGACGCGAAGGGAGAGTCTCCCTCGCGTCTCTGTTAAGCCCGCAGGAGCTGATGGGAAATTTCCCATCTGCCCCTGCGGGCTTAAGAGAGACGCGAGGGAGACTCTCTCTCCCTTCGCGTCTCTGCAAGCCGGCAGAGGGGGGCTGAGCAGCGCCGGGAGAGTCCCGCCGGGCAGAGGGAGCCCCGCGGGACACTCCATGCCGCCGCCGCGGCAGCGGGCAGCTTTTTTTTTTTTTTATTGCCATGAGCCGAGGGAGGGGGGTTAAGACTGGCAATGGGCTAGGGAGGGAGAGAGGGGGGTTAAGACTGGCAATGGGCTAGGGAGGGAGAGAGGGGGGTTAAGACTGGCAGTGGGCTAGGGAGGGAGGGAGGGAGGGGGGTTAAGACTGGCAATGGGTTAGGGAGGGAGGGAGGTTAAGACTGGCAATGGGCTAGGGAGGGAGGGAGGGAGGGTGGTTCAGACTCGCAATGGGCTAGGGAGGGAGGGGGTTGAGACTGGCAATGGGCTAGGGAGGGAGGAGGGTTGAGACTGGCAATGGGCTAGGGAGGGAGGGAGGGGGTTGAGACTGGCAATGGGCTAGGGAGGGAGGGAGGGAGGTTGAGACTGGCAATGGGCTAGGGAGGGAGGGAGGTTAAGACTGGCAATGGGCTAGGGAGGGGGGGAGGGGGGTTGAGACTGGCAATGGGCTAGGGAGGGAGGGGGGTTGATACTGGCAATGTGCTAGGGAGGGATGGAGGGATGTGGGTTGAGACTGGCAATGGGCTAGGGAGGGGGGGTTAAGACTGGCAGTGGGCTGGGGAGGGGGGTTAAGACGCAGTGGGCTATGGGGGGGAGTTAAGACTAGCAATGGGCTGTGGGCTGATGAGGGCTGGCAATGGGCTATGAGCTGATGAGGGCTGTCTGGAAATGGGGTGATGGGGGGTTAGGACTGGTAATGGGCTATGGGGGGGGGTTAAGACTGGTAGTGGGCTGATGGGGGGGTTAGGACTGGTAATGGGCTATGGGGGGGTTAAGACTGGTAGTGGGCTGATGGGGGGTTAGGACTGATAATGGGTTATAGGGGGCGCCTATGACAGCAAATGTGCTGATGGGGAGTGGTTAGGACTTGAGGTGGGCTGATGTGGTTAGGACTGGTAATGGGCTGTGGGCTGATGGGGGGGTTTAGGACTGGCAATGGGCTATGGGGGGCTGACTGGAAATGGGCTGATGGGGGGTTAGGACTGGTAAAGGGTTATAGGGGGGGCTTAAACTTAAAATGGGGTGATGGGGGTTAGGACTGGAAGTTGATTGACGGGGGGCTAGGACTGGTAATGGGTTGGGGTGTTGCTAGGACTGGAAATGGGCTGAGTGGAAGGGGAGGCTTGAACTGCAAATAGCTGATGGGGAGGGGGCTTGGAATGGAAATGGGCTGTGAGGGAAGGGAGCTAGGACTGAAAATGGGCTGATGGAAAAGCTAGGATAGGACTGGAAATGGGCTGTTGGGGGGAGCTAAGATTGGAAATGGGCTGTGGTGGGGGCTTGAATTGAAATGGACTCATGGAGGGGCTAGAACTGGAAGTAGGCTCATGGGGGGGCTTGGACTGGAATTGGGCTGAGTGGAGGGGAGCTATGATTTGACATGGGCTGATGGTGGGGCTAGGAAATGAGTAGAAATGGGCTGATGGGGGGGCTAGGATTGAAAATGAGCTGATGAAGGGACTTGGACTGGAAATGGGCTGATGCAGGGACTAGAAGGGAATGGATGCTGGGTGAGACTGGAACTAGAAGGGAGCTGATGTTGGGGGAGGATTAGAATGGGATGGGGCTGGGAGAGTAAAATGGAGAGGGGAAAAATATTTTGTGTAGGAGGGATGAAAAATCTACAATTGGCCAGGTATTGGGAGAGTAATTGGGGATTGAGGATGGAGGGGTAAAATTTGTGTGGATGAAATAGGAATGAGGAAAGAGCAAAAGGAGAAAGATTAGTATGTTAAAGCAGATGTAGAGAGAGAGAGAGAATGGAAAAAAAACTAGAAGAGAGAAGAAAGGACAAATGGACAGCAGACGATGGAGAGTTAGCAGAAAACATGAAGAAACCAGAAGAAGGTGGCTGGACCAATTGCAACTGAAAAAAAAATGCACAAAAGGTAGAAAGATATCTCTTTATTTTGAATTTATTAACTGGAATATGTCAGCTCTGGGAAATGTGCATCATTAACATCTGCGCTTTGTTTGGTACAAGAGGAAATTCCTATTTGACGTTGCCACTTGTTCTCTTTCCCCAGTATTCTCTGAAATGTATTGGTTTAATATTTGCAGTGTTGCCTTTTGATAGGTAGGGTATGGTGCTTTGTGAGTCCTGGTAATGCTGTCAGGATACGGCGGGTTTGCTATGGGTTCTAAATGGGCAGCGTTTGTAGTAGTTCCTAATGTGCCTGGCGGTTGGCACTGGATTATAGTAATGTAGAAATCTTTTAGTCTTTCTTTATCCATACACTCATTAAGAGACATGTTTACTAAAAGTTAGTGTATGGTAACATTATGCAAATATTTATGCAAATAAGACCACTTATGCAAATGACGTGCTGGCACTTTGAGGAAATTCTTTGGTTTTGTGCGGCAGTTTGGGCACTCGGGCTCAAAAAGGTTAGCCATCACTGTCCTATATTTTCAATTTGTGATATTGTTTGCCTTATCAAGGTCATTTGCCTCAGCAAGGTCACTTGCCAAAAGTTGGTTCCAGAAAGAAATAAATAAAAGCAATTTAAGTAACAAATTGTCCTGTGTTCCTCTTCCATTCGGATTGCTGACAAAGCAAAACCACAACTACACAAAGAAGAGTGACGTCCCGCGCTCCCCACTAGGCAACCGCCTAGTCGCCGCGCCACGGGCGTTGCCACAATAGTCACAAAAAAACAAATTGCACTATAGTGTTGGAAGATAAGACCCTCAGGTCAGAAAGCACTCAATTAGCTCTTAGTGAGGAGCTGAAGACTTTTCAGAGTAAAGTCAGCATTTATGATGTGGCTGGATCAAAGCCCTCAGGACGTCTGACTGCTGATGTAGCTGCGCAGGAAATGAGAGTCAGAAGCTGTAAAGATGTCTTACATATTGGGACATGGAACATACGAAGCATGAACCAAGGGAAGTTGGAGGTGGTCAAGAATGAAATGGAACATGTACAACTTGATCTGTTGGGTGTTAATAAACTGAAATGGACTGGCATCGGGCACTTTGCATCAGATGATCACATGGTCTACTATGCTGGAAATGAAAGGCAAAGAAGAAATGGTGTTGCATTTATAATAAAGAAGAGATTTGCAAGCACTGTAATGAAATACAATGCAGTCAGTGAACGCTTAATCTCTATTTGTCTACAAAGAATGCTTATCAAGACATTTATAATTCAAGTTTATGCCCCAACAACAGCTACAGAAGAGGATGAAATTGATGAGTTCTATGAACAAATACAAGCTGAAATTGACAGAACATGCAAACAGGATATCCTGATAATCATGGGTGACTGGAACGCAAATGTTGGCAACAGCGAAGAAGGCAAAGTGGTTGGAAAATATGGACTTGGCAACAGAAATAAAGCTGGAGAAAGACTGATAGAATTCTGCAAGACCAACGAACTAGTCATCTCAAACACCTTCTTCCAGCAACACAAGCAGCGACTGAACACATGGACTTCACCCAATGGATTGTACAAAAATCAAATTGACTACATCTATCGAAGGCAATGATGGAAAAGCTCTATAACAAAGACAAAAGCTGGAACTGATTGTGGTACAGATCACCAACTACTAGTATGCAAACTCAAGCTAAAGTTGAAAAAAAGCAAACCACTCATGAATGTAGCAAAATATGACCTTGAGAAGATACCACTGGAATTTAAAGACTGCTTGCAAAATCGATTTGCTGCTTTAGATACAAATGACAGATCTCCAGAAGAGTTATGGAATGACATCAAGAAGGTTGTGTTGGAAGAAAGCGAGAAGTCTCTACAAAAGGTGAAAAAGTAAAAATGGCCAAAATGGATGACAGAAGAAACTCTGAAAATTGCTCAGAAACGAAGAGAAGCTAAAGCCAGAGGAGAAAGAAAGACAATCACAGAACTCAGAGTTTTCCAATGTGCAGCAAGACAGGACAATGAAAAGTACTACAATGACACATGCAAGGAAATAGAAGTAGAAACTATTAGAGGAAGAACAAGATCGGCTTTCCTAAATCTACGAAAGTTAAAGAAAAAATTCCAGCCTTGAATTGGAATGTTACAAGATGCTTAGGATTCTATGTTGAATGATACTGAGAAGATCAAGAAAAGGTGGAAAGAATTTACAGTTTTTATATGATAGAGATCAAGTGGACCAACAGCCATTTCAACCTGTACCTTATGATCCAGAACCTTTGGTGATGAAAGAAGAAAGAGAAGCAGCATTGAAAGCCTTATCATAGAACAAAGCACCAGGCATTGATGGCATTCCCATAGAAGTATTACAGCAATCGGATGCAGCTGTTACCATACTTACAAGGCTCTGCCAAGAAATTTGGAAGCCACATCATGGCCAACTGACTGGAAAAGATCTGCGTTTATACCAATACTAAAGAAAGGTGATCCAAATGACTATAGAAATTATCGCATAATCGCTCTGATCCTACATGCCAGCAAGATTCTACTGAAGATTATTCAACAGACACTACTGGAATAAGAACTACCTTAAGTGCAAGCACGGTTCAGGAAAGGGCGATGAACGAGAGACATCATTGCGGATGTGAGATGGATCCTTGAAAAGACTAAAGAATACCAAAAGGATATCTATTTGTGCTTTATGAACTACAGCAAGACTTTTGACTGTGTAAACCATGAGAAACTCTGGGACACGTTAAGGGTATACCAGAACACCTGATCATTCTCTTGCACAATCTGTACATTGATCAAGAAGCAACAGTTCGAACGGAACAAGGACAAACAGAATGGTTAAAATAAGCAAATGTGTACATCAAGGCTGCATACTTTCCCCCTACTTGTTTAATTTATATGCAGAAACAAATCATCAGAGAAGCAGGATTGTATGAAGACAACAGAGGTGTGAAGATTGGTGGAAGACTCATCAACAATCTTAAGCTATGCTGATGATACCACATTTCTGACAAAGTGAAGATGATCTGAAACATTTGCGCTTCTCAAGATAAACAGTCTTAAAATGGGCCTGCACCTTAATGTAAAGAAGACAAAGATCATGACAACTGGCAAAATCAATACGTTTGTCGTTAATAGAGAAGAAATTGAAATAGTGGAGAACTTTAACCTACTTGGATCAACTATCAATAAAGAAGCAACAAGCAATCAAGAAATCAGATGATGCATTGCTCTTGGCAGAATGGCAATGAAAGACCTAGATAAGATTCTCAAGAGCAGAGATATCTCTCTCCATACAAAGATTTGACTCGTTCAAGCCATGGTATTTTCAATAACATCATATGGTTGTGAAAGTTGGACAGTGAAAAAGATAGACAGGAAGAAAATTGATGCCTTTGAATTATGGTGCTGGCTGCGAATACTGTGTATACCATGGACTGCCCGAAGAACAAACCAGTCAGTAGTAGAGGAGAACAAACCTAAGCTTTCTTTAGAAGCTCAGATGACAAGACTTCGACTGTCATACTTAATCACATCATATGAAGAGAGAGATCATTAGAGAAAGACATCATGCTTGGCAAGATAGAAGGTCAACGCAAAAGAGGAAGGCCAGCAATGAGATGGATCGATACAACAGCAGCAGCTACAGGTACCAGTCTGTCAACAATGAGTCACCTGACTGAAGACCGAACACAATTTAGGACAGCTATCCAGAGGGTTGCCATGAGTCGACACTGACTCAAGAGCACTTAACAACATAATGAAGAAAATTTCCAAAAGCCACTTAGGATAAATGGATTGTCTGCAAAATGCCCCTTCTTCCTGTGTTTGTGTGGCTGTTAGCAGCTCTTTGCTGTGTCCGCCCCCCCCCCCCCCACTTAGAAATACATACTGCGAAGCTTCCGCTGGGGGCCCGAGAGCTTACCAGCTGGAAGTGGCCTTTGAATGTCCTCTTCTGAATAAAGCTATTCCTATTGTCGCCAGGGATTCTGGGACTTGTAGTTTTGCTTATTTCTTTAAGGACAAAATTGTAGTTATGACACGAGTGATTCAAGGCTGCAAGAATATTTATTGTGGGGAATTTCCAGCGCATCAAAGCTCAAACACAAACAAGCATAAAGGATGCATCTCCAACATATATGTATTTCAGGAACAGAAGAAAAACGTAACAGAAATATCTCAGCACTGCTCAGCTGTTTCTCAGTCCCATAAACTTTCCACAGGACACTGCCCCGTGTGGTTATTCAATGGAAAACAATTAAACTGCAACAGCTGATTTACTTTCTCACAGCACGGCTTCTTATCCTCAGAAGACAATTAAGCTTATTAAACATAAAACAAGCCTTTCCAATTCTTCAGAAGGTATGGCAAGTACTTTATTATTTCATACAGTTTCAGTGCTGCTCAACATTGCCTTCTTCCTTTAAACATAAAGAGCAATCCATGGGAGAAGGTTCACTTTCTAAAGATGGCAAACAAGAGTCTATTTGCATTCTTTCAACAGTGTTAGAATTACTGGCATCTCTATCAGGTTTAACAGTTCTCCCTGACTTTCTTTCCTCCAGAAATTCTTTGAACTGGTTCAGGAGCAATTCAGCGTGTACAGGCACATTAGCATTAGGAGAGAAAACGTTTCCTTCTGACAACAGCTTGCTTATAGCTTCTAACTCTGAAGGCTCGGCTGTCTTGCTTTTGTCAGTGTTATAGTTTTCCCCGTATGTAAGACTCTCCCCCCACCTATTATCAGTTAAAGGTGGGTCTGCCTTCTGGACAGTAGCAAAGGCAAATGGCTTTTCTAATAATGATTCAGCATTAGAAACGGTAGCTTTACCTTTGGCAGGGTTTCTTAGACAACTGCTGAACCCTTTTTCCCTGCTATCCTCCAGGTTCTGGAATTCAGCTTCCTTATGTCTATTTCCAGTGCCAGTTAGGTACCTGCTCTGAAGAGGCTTTTCTTCCTTCTTTCCTCTACAGCTGCTATAGCCCTTGTTGCTGTATGTCCAATTGCCGTCTCTCCAATGGCTTCCCTTGCTAGCCCTCTTGCTTTAAGGTTCTGCCTTGCTGTAACGTCCTCTCCAAGGTTCTCTCTCTCCTTCACCTTTCTTCATAAGGTTCCTGTCTTGCTTGCTCTTTTCCTTCCTCTCCACTTCCTTTGCTCCTTCCCATGCTAATTCTCTGCTCTGTTTGTGGATTTAACCCGGCACTCCCTGTCCTTCCCCCAGGTGTGACCAATCAGTGAGGAAGCCTGAGCTCAGCAGAAAGCTGTGTTTTTTTCTTATCTGGCTTGGAAATCCTGTGCACAAGTGCAGTATCATTTATTTCAACAGGATTTTCCTCCACCTCCATCTCCTCCTGGGGACTTTCACCATTACAATACACATGCAAAGCAGCTGCACTAGGCAATTGCCTAGCTTGCCTAGTGTTTGGGCCAGCCCTGCTTGGACCCTCAAGAGTATTTTGGATACTGATACCTCAGGCTCTCCTGCAAGCATGGAGACAGATATGGCTGGGATCTGAACAGGAGGAGGGGAACTAGAGAATACAATTCATTGTGCCTCTCTGTCTCAGTTGTACAAGCAAAATCACCTTGCTGTTAACCTGCCTATAGGAAATCTAGTTATTATATAGATCAGCCTAATGAATCTCCTGTAGTCCTGTCCACACCCCACTAAGAGCTGAAGCCTGATATTTCTCTCCACTGCCAGTAACGGCATTTTATCATGTATTGTAGACAATAGACAGGACCAGTGCAAAGATACTGGGCGCCCTAGTGAACATTCAGCTTTAGCCCCACTCCCGCCTGAGATAATTAACTTCAACAATCATGATCATCCCACAACAATCCTGTAAAAATGGACATTACATATTTAATATTAAACGTTGTGTTGCTTTGTATGTATGCTTTGCCCACTCTCCCTGCAGGTAAAAGAATGTGTAGATGACTCCTTCAGTTTGCGCGTTTGTCAGGATCTGTTGTTTTGTTTGACGGCTGCTATTTGCTGCCTCTCAGAAGCAGTCGCCTAGTCTTGCCTAATGATTGGGCCGGCCCTGGCAATAGGAGGATCCCCAGTTCAAAACAAGGAGAGAGCAGACTGGGGGAGTGCTTTCTTGTAATTTTCCGAGGGAGAGACTGTGTGTCTAGCCCTTTTGATTTTGGGAAATGGGGTAAGGTTCTCAGGGCTGTGACAGATAGAATGTCAGTAATAGCATTGCTTAAAAGCTGGCAACTCTCATACCTGCCTTCTTCCTCTTCTCGGAGGTGTAAGAAGTGTGTATGGTGCACTCGCCCCTATCCTTCTCTCTTAATCCATTCACTCTTCATTCCTGTTCCCTGCGCACTGCTTGCGAGAGGAGATTCTGGACAAGAAACAGAGAGCTCTATTCTGCTGCCTGAGGTTCACAGCTTAGCAAACAGAATCTTCTCCATAGACAAGCAGGATGTGTCAGCCACACCTGGTGACGTCCTCCGGGCGGTGCCATGGATATGGAAGTGCTCTCCAGAGCTCTAAAAGGTCTTTCTGAGCATGCACAGGTAGACCCCACCTCACCAGCCCACCCCCAGCCCGGTCAGTCTTTTTTTCTTCCGCCTTGCCAGCAAGACGGATCTGCTCTCCAGCTTCAACCATATATAAATAAAAGAAGATACTTCTATCAACATGCCTAAGCTAGGATTTAAAAAAATGTACTCACTGCAAGAAGAAGATGAACAGCATGGACACACATGACTTGTGTGTCCGATGCTTGGGAGCAGGCCACAGGACTGAAGATTGCCCACATTGTGCCAGGATGTCTCCTCGAGCCAGGAAACACAGAGGGCACATGCTCAAAGAACACCTGGCTGCTTCACAGCACGGACCCAATCCAGAGGCACCCCCTCCTGCTCGAACACCGGCACGGGATGCGCCCGACAGAGCCTCCATCCCCAGCCACATGGCTGCCGACCCGATGACTCCGTCTGCACCAGCCGAGCTCCCCTCTGCTTCTGCATGCCCTCCAACGGCTACAGGCAGTCCCATCAATGGACCCTGCTCAGTTCCTGGGACCTCCGGACGGGGTTTGTCTGTCTCGGCCGCCCCCAGCACAAGGGATCAGGCCTCGCATCATGGCACCCACAGCATGGACTCTGGCTCCACCCAACCTCCTCCCACTGGCCAGCAACAGAACAGCCTGCGAAGATTGCACCATCACGTGGATAAGCGCGTGCTGACACACACCTCAGGCAACATCGCAGCAGCCATGACAGGGTCTCCTCCTCCCTCGGCGCCGAACGGCTGTCTCTCGGCAGGGCTCTCCACAGCACCGATCGAGCCCATTCTCGGCACCGTCCCTCCTCCAGCAGCGGAAGCAGCAACAGCAGTGTGAGGAGGTATCGTGGGCACAAGAGAGCGAGGAGACGCAGAACCACAGACGAGAGCAGTGACAGCGTCGGATCCGGAGCACAGCATCAGGCAGGTATGTGCCGTCGGAGCAGCCACCATGCCTCCTGCCACAAGCACAAGAGAGGAGGCCAATCCAGGCACAGGCGCTGATCGGACTCCTCCCCCTCCAGCTCCAGCCCTCTCTCCAGCCACAAGAGATGTACGTAGGGAGAGGGGCATCACCTTGTGGTCATGCAATAAACCCCTGCTGTGCAGCGCCTGGGACAAGTGCCCCCTGGTCCATTGGTAACAGCAGCCCTAGGGAAGCTTGACTATGTCCTAAAAATAAACAGATCAAATTTAAGCACTGCAATAGCTGTTTTTTAAAGATAGCCATAGTGGTTAAATATAATGAGGACTTTGGATTTTCAGTTATAACCAGAAAACTCCAATACCCCCCTCCCCCCACTGGGGGAATTGGGATTTCTGGTTAAAACTGAAAACCACTAAAATTTGCGTTCCTCTGGTGGATCAAGTGATTTCATCTGGCAGCTGCCCATCACTGGAGTGTGCCTACTATCACTGCTATGTCCCTTTGCCCCTGCCGCTCATATTGGTTCACCGGTGTAGCTGTGGGGAGGATTAAAATGTGAAAACAGACACCTCCTATTTCTAGAAAGGCATGCTTAGATCAGGAGTTTGGACAGAGTGCTTCAGGTGTATACAGATGTAAATTTTATGTGAGTGCATTTATCTGCAACAAAGACAGATAGGCGCCTATGATGTTTTTTTAAATTAGCTCCAAAGAAGATGCCTACCTGTACTTTCTACCTAGGAAATTTGTTATAAAAATTCCCCCTCCCCCTGCTATTGTCCCACCAACATGCCAAATATCCTCAACCCAAAAACTACCCCAACACATTCCTACTATGACGCAGATTTCCTAAACCAAAACTTCAACCACACACTGCTCCTACCCCATTTACTTCTTTTCTTAACTTCATCCCCAGAGTCTCATTCACACTCTCCCTGGACAAGCAAGATTGAGTCAGTCACACAAGAAGCTAATATCATGTGTCACCAGCACAGAACAGCTCTCTCAGAGCTCAGAATGTAAATTTTGCTCAGCATCTCAGGTTTGTTTTTTGCCATGCCGAATGGGCATAAAAACTAAACTCTCCCACTATTTGTGAAAGGATCTTACCTCTGTTTTTTAAATCTTGTTCTGCATCGTCTTTTTCTTTTCTAAGAAAAATGATTAAATTCCTTGTATGTATTTTATTTAATTTCTTCAACACATCATCATCAAAGCCAGGTTTTCATTGCTGTCCTCTATCAGCCACCAAGGCCAATAGCCATCTACTACAAAAACTGGCACATACATTTTCAAGTCCAAATCATAGTTGCCTTCTGAGCACTCATGCAGGCCTGAAGGGAAAGCATAGTTATTCACCTGTAACAGGTGCTCTCTGGGAACAGCAGGAATCAGTCTTCACATAAGAGTGACCTCAGCTTCACTACAACTACATGCCTGCCTTCCCAACTCCTTCCCTCAGTTGAGTTTGTAGCTGAGAGGAAGAGAAAAATGTAAACAAACCCTACAACTCCTAGGGGAGGAGGGCAGGTTCTGAAGATTGATTCCTGCTGTTCCCAGAGATCACCTGTTACAGGTGAGTAACTACACTATCTCCAGGAACATACAGGGATTCAGTTTTCACATATGGGACTCACTAGCTCCCAGGTACCAGACTGGAATGGAAGGGGGAATGCGGTCATCCCTAAGGCCAAAAACCTGTCGCCCAAGAGTCTGGAAGAGTTGTGGGCTATTGGACTCGATTCCAGAAGGCGCCACTCCCCCAAAGATAGTCTGGTCCCTTGTAGCAGTCCGGGATGGAAGGTAGGGGTTGAGTTTAAGTCCCAAACAGGTGCTGGAATACAGCTTGGCCAACAACAGCATCCCAATGGGAGTCTCTGTCCAGACAATAGTGTGCAGCAAAAGTATAAATGGAGGACCAGGTAGCTGCCAGACAGATCGCCTCAATAGATACTGAACGGAGATCGACTACAGAGGTTACCATAGTACACATATTGTGAGAGTGTCATGACTCTCCAAAGAGAGTCAAGAAATCCAATCTGCTATCCATTTGGATAGAGTACGTTTCGTTACCGGTCGGCCTAGGTGACTAGGATCAAAGGAAATAAATAATTGAGAGGATTGTCTGTGATCGTTAGTTCTATCCAAGTAGTAAGCCAGCGCTCGCTTGCAGTCTAAGGTGTTTAGCACTGCTTCAGCCCGAGATGCATGTGGTCTGGCGAAGAAAATTGGGAGGATTACCGACTGGTTTAGATGGAAGGAGGAGACTCCCTTTGGAAGAAAATGTGGATAGGTACGCAGAATTACCTTGTCATGGTGGAACCGGGGATCTGCCACCACAGACTAAAGTTCACTGATGCAGTGAGCTGACGTGAGGGCAATGAGGAAGATTACTTTCCAAGATAGAAACTTCAATGAAGTGGTGGCTAAAGGGTCCAAGGGAGGCTTTAGAAGTTGAGTGAGAACCACATTGAGATCCCAGGCCACCGGAGGTGACTTAATGGGCAGCTTGGACAGCAGGAGATCCCTCATGAAGCATGCTACTAAGGAGTGTGAGGATATAGGCTGTCCATCCAGTAGGCTGTGAGAGGCCACAATGGCACTAAGGTGAACTCTCACTGAGTTAGTCTTAAGATCTGTTAAGGATAAGTGGAGGAGATAATTGTAGAAGACTCCACTGAGAAAGAAAAAAGGGTTAATGTCCTTTGAGGAGCACCAGAGGGCAAACCTACACCACTTGAAGGCATAAAATCGCCTGGTGGAATCTTTGCGTGATGCAAGGAGGACATCTTTGACCGCCTGTGGCAGGTTGAGGTTAGTGAGCACTATCCCTTCAGCAGCCATACTGTCAGGCATAGGGAATGAAGATTGAGAAGCACCCCGTGGTCATGAGAGAGGAGGTCCGGTGCACATCCCAGGTTGAGTGGCTAAGTCTGCGCAAGGTGAAGAAGCAGAGGAAACCACAGTTGACGGAGACAGAAAGGGGCTATGAAAATTATCGAGCCATTGACAGCATGTAGCTTGAACAGCGCCTTGGGTATCAAGGGGATAGGAGGAAATGTGTAGAGCAGTCCCTGTCCCCAAAGTAGAAGGAAGGCATCTGTGGCCTTTCGGGGCAGCGAAGGAACTCTGGAGCCAAGGCCAAGATGCAGCACAGTCTTTACAATGCACAGGAGTCTTCAACCTCACCTGTTCTTCAGGATTTCTCTGAGCAACAGTTGATGGCCTGAACTCCAGTGTCATCAACTCTAACAGATGAATCTTTTCCTTCTATGCTGTTATCACTGCTGAACAGCAACACTCATCCTTGCAAAAGACATTTAGTGCATTTGTGAAGGGGTACTGCAGGTCTTACCAAATGCACACTACCAACAGCACAGTGTCATGTGTTACTTTGGTGCGAACACATTTGTGTATTCATTGCCACCTTCATTTGCAAGCTCTGACATTTAACATAGTCAATCCACAATCTTCTATTAAGGGGGAAGAACATTCCATAGGAATTACCTTTGGATCTCTATCCACCTCCGGTAAGAAACAAGTCTCCTTATGAGGACATCTCTACGATTTGTTCAATGCATTGTAAAGGAGATACCTTCCTGCTACAGTAAGAAGCAGAGCCATAGCCAGATGTTTCAGCCTTTTAAAGTTCAGAAGCCACAAAAGCCACCGTTGCAGGACCAGTTCATGAACTACTGCAAGACCAATAATCTAAGATGTGGCAAACTCTATTTACCGTATAAACTACAAGAAAAAAATGGAGTAGACTGGGACCCACAAAGTGAAAACATCATAACTTATGATTTAGACTATAAGTGGATGTATAAGAATCTGTTAAGAACATAAGATATGCCATACTCGGTCAAAACAAGGTCCATCAAACCCAGTATCCTGTTTCCAACAATGGCCAATCTAGGTCACAGGTACCTAGCAGCTTCCCCAAAAGACACAGGTTCAACAATGCTTGAATGGGGCAAGCAGAGGATATCCCGGGTCTCCTTTTAATAATAGTTTATGGACCTTTCCTCCAGGAACTTGTCCAAACCATTTTTAAACCCAGCTACACTAACATCTTTTACTACATCCTCTGGTAACAAATTCCAGAGTTTGATTACACGTTGAGTGAAAAAATATTTTCTCTTATTAGTCTTAAATGGGTTACACTGTAGCTTCATTACATGGCCCCTAGTCTTTCTACATTTAGATGGCGTAAACAAATTGATCTACATTTACCCGTTCCACATCATTCATTAATTTATAGATCTATATCATATCTCCCTCAGCCGTCTATTCCAGGTTGAAGTGTCCTAACTTTTTAGCATCTGCTCATAGGGGTATCCCTCCATCCCTTTTACCATTTTGGTGGCTCTTCTCTGTACCTTTTCTAATTCCGCTATATCCTTTTTAAGATACGACAACCAGAATTGCACACAATATTCAAGGTGCAGTCACACCATGGAACGATACAAAGGCATTATAATATCCTTTTATTTTATTTTCCATTCTTTTCCTTATGATTCCTAGCATTTGTCAGACGGCTGCCTGGGTGAGAATCTTCACAGTCTTGTCAAGTGCATATATCTATATGATTTGCAAGGTATTGTGGGCAATGTAGTTCATTCACACCAGACACAGCTGCTGACAATAATTTAGTTGTGCTCTTGGGTAAAGCCAATAAGATATTTATTTATGGGGTTATTTCTCCCAACACAGATATGCTTGGTAGCACATAAATTAGGTAACTTGCTTTCAGTGTTAACTTGGAAAAACGAAGTCAAAATCAGGAAAACAACAAATGAAAAGCTACAAAGCAAGAAACAAACTGTTCTTTTCAGATTAACTTCTGATTACTTCCCACACAGATTCAGAAGTGATTCTCTCCTAGCTCACAAGCAATTAGGTGAGGCTCGATTGCTAGCAGTTACCAGCTGAAACCCCTTAGCCGGCTTGCTTTCTACTGTGTGGGTCAAATCCTGCTTCAGGAGCTTTTCTGAGTAGATTAAAGAACAAATTTGTATTTCTTTGTGATGGTTGCTGTACTTTATAACAGAAAGTTACCAACGGAGTTTAGATAGAGAGCAGTCCATATAAACAGGATCCTCATCTGCTATTATTCCCCCTTGTTCAACAAGCATGGGTTCAATATCATGGATTGGCACAGATGAATCTCTCAATGGAGCATTTTCAGGAGAATACTTGTTTCCCTGCTGTCTTTCAAGGTTATAGCTAGGGCATAGATCAGTGTTCATACCTGAGCTTCCATTGCTGCTAGAGTTCCTCTCTATATAGCCTGGCCAGTATGTAGTCCAGTTCTTATGTCCAGCCTTCCAATCCAGATCCCTGGACACTGGATCTCTCTTCACATACCTTCTGGCACAGGTCTTAGGGTCCCTTCCACGTGCAGCCGTCTCCCTCACAGGTAGCCTCTGGTGATTCCTAGCTCTGCAGCACCATTCCTCTGGCTTTCCCCAGTCCAATGGTGTATGCTGGCCCTTGGAATACCTCCCAGTATACGTACTGCTTTGGACTCTTCTAGACCTCTCAAAGGCTTTTCTCTTCCTTCTTCCAAAGGGTCTCTTTCCTTCTCTGTCCGTCCGGTTTGGCTTCTGCTTCTGATGATCCTTCAGATGAAACTGATGATCAAACTCAAGCTGATTCTCAGGATACTGAGGACAATTCTCTGGATATCCAAGGTGATGGTTATTCTGCTTAGATGAGTGCTCCTCCCTAACACAGCGCAGCTGTGCTGAATCAGGCCCTGCCCTTTGAGATGAGTGCTTAGGGATTACCTCATAGCCCTCCCGATTGAACACATGTTTCCCCACTTCAGCTCCTCTAATGGCTGTTGGAAACCTGGTGCATTCTGGGACTGGTAGTCTTTTATGGGAAAATTCTGTTTTCTTATTTCTACCAGAACTGACAGGTTGCTTGTTCAGTCACTTCACCTTTTCTATAGCTCCTTCCTGAGCTATGATAAGCTTCCTTATCACACATTCTATTTACTTTCTTGGTCGCAGCTGCACACCGAGTGGAGGATTTCAACATGTTATCCATGACGATACCCAAATCTTTTTCCTGGATGGTGGTTCCTAATGTGGAACCTTGCATCGTGTAACCATAGTTTGGGCTGTTTCTTTCCTAGGTGCATAACTTTGCACTTGTCCACATTAAATTTCATCTGCCATTTAAATGATCAGTCTTCCAGTTTATCAAGATCCTCTTGCAATATTTCATAATACTCTTGGGTTTTAACAACTTTGAATAATTTTGTGTCATCTGCTGATTTGATTACCTCACTCGTTATTCCCATTTCCAGGTCATTTACAAATATGTTAAAAAGCAGCAGACCCAGCACAGATCCCTGGAGTACTCCACTATTCACCTTTTTCCACTGAGGAAAATTGGCCATTTAGCCTACCCTCTGCTTTCTATCTTTTAACCAGTTCCTGATCCACAATAGAACTCTGCCTGCTATCTCATGACTTTTAAATTTTGCCAAGAGTCTCTCATGAGCAACCTTGTCAAAGGCTTTCTGAAAATCCAGATACACTATATTAATTGACTCACCTTTGTCTACCTGTTTATTCATACATTCATAAAACAAAAGATTAGTAAGAGGTGACCTTCCTTGGCTAAAGCCATGTTGGTTGTCTCCTATTAAGCCATGACTATCTAAATGTTCTGTAATTTTGTTCTTTATAATCATTTGTACCATTTTCCCCAGTACTGATGTCAAGATCACCGATGTGTAGTTTCCCGGATCATCCCTGGAATGTTTTTTAAACATTGGTATTACATTGGCCATCCTCCAGTCTTGAGGGGTATTAAAGATGATTTTAATGATAGTTCACAGATTACAAATAGTAGGTCTGAAAACTCATATTTTAGTTCTTTCAACACCCTTGGATGTATACCATCTGGTCTAGGTGATTTGCTACTCTTCAGTTTATCAAATAGTTGTAATACATCTTCCCGGTTTATCAATATTTCTTTCAATTCTTCTGCAGCATCACCTTTAAATACCATTTCAGTCATGGGTAACATCCCTACATCTTCCTCAGTAAAGACCAAAGCAAAGAATTCATTCAGTCTCTCCACTATGGCCTTGTCCATTCTTAGTGCCCCTTTTACCCCTCTATCATCTAATGGTCCAACTGACTCTCACAGGCATTTTGCTATGAATGTACTTGAAAAAGTTATTATGTGTTTTTGCTTCCACAACATGCTTTTTTTTTCAATTTCTCTCTTTGCCTGCCTTATCAGCGCCTTGCATCTAACTTGTCAGTGCTTATGTTTCCAGTTTTCATCATTTGGCTCCTTTTTCCATGTCCTGAAAGATGCTTTTTTGGCAACAGCCTCTCTGACCTCACTTTTAAACTATGCTGGCAGTTTTTGGAACTTCCTTCCACTTTTCTTAAAGTGTGGAATACAGCTGGTCTGGGCTTCTAAGATAGTATTTTTAAACACCTATGCTTGATGTAAATCTTTAACCTTTGCAACTGCTCCTTTTTTTCTGAACTATTTTCTTCATTTTATCATAGTCTCCATTTTTGAAAGTTTAAAAGGTAGTATTGTGGATTTCCGTGCCGTCCTTCCTCCATTTATTAAATCAAAAGTGATCATGCTATGATCACTATTGCCAAGTGGCCCCAACATCCTTATCTCTTGCACCAGATCTGGTGTTCCACTAAGAACTAGGTCCAAAATGGCTTCTCCTCTTGTTGGTTCATGAATGAGCTGCTCCAAGAAGCAGTCATTTATTTCATCTAGAAACGTAATCTCCTTAGCATGTCCTGCGGTGACACTGACCCAGTCCATGGTAACTGAAATCACCCATTATTATTACTGTGCTGTAACTTTTTCTTTGAGCATTTCATCATCCATTTGTTCATTCTGGCCAGGCCGTCAATAGTACACCCCACTGTCTTTCCCTTTTTACATGGGATTTCAATCCATAGAGATTCTACGGTGTATTTGGTTTCCTGCAAAATTGTAATCTTCTGTGACGCAATGCCTTCTCTAACAGAGTGCAACTCCTCCACCAATTTAATCTATTTTATCTTTGCAATATAATTTGTACCCAGGTATCACAGTGTCCCACTGGTTGTCCTCATTCCACTATGTCTCTGAGATACCAATCATATCCATCCTCTCATTTAGTGCTAAATATTCTAACTCTCCCATCTCATTTTTCAGACTTCTAGCATTTGCATACAAGCATTTTAGAAGCTGTATTTTATTCATATTAATCTGATTATCGGTAGGCACTGGTAATTTGGAATCTTTTAGCTATGTCTGCTCCGTACTCAAGGGCATTTGGACTACTTTTGTCTTTGTTGGAACCTCTCTGTTGATATGTCCTAACTTCATTCTTTTGCTAGTATCCTTTAAGGATACATTGTTCCAAACAATGCGCTCTTGGGAGACTGTTGGCTTTCCCCTATTATCTAGTATAAAAGCTGCTCTATCTTCTTTTTAAAGGTTAATGCCAGCAGCCCGGCTCCATCCTGGTTATGGTGGAGCCCATCCTTTTGGAAGAGCCTCTCCTTTCCCCATAATGTTGCCTAGTTCCTAACAAATCCAAAACCTCATCCTTGCACCATTGTCTCATCCATGCATTGAGACTCTGGAGCCCTGCCTGCCTTTTGGGTCCTGCGCATGGAACGGGAAGCATTTCGGAGAATGCTACCCTGGAAGTTCTGGATTTCAACTTCGTACCTTAAAGCCTAAATTTGGCCTCCAGAACCTCCCTACCACACTCTCCTATGTCATTGGTACCGTCATGTACCAAGACAGCAGATTCCTCCCCAGCAGTATCTAAGACCTTATCTAGGTGGCGCGTGAGGTCCGCTACCTTTGCACCAGGCAGGCATGTTACCAGGCAATTTTGATGTCCAATGATCGAATCACCAACTATACCAACTGTCCTAACCCTTCCCTAGTGGGCACATGACCCTGAAGAAACCTCCTCGGTGCGAGAGAGTTTTACATCACCTGGAGGACAGGTCCTAGCTACAGGATCACTTCCTGCCACACCAGGGTGATGCTCTGTCACGTGACCTCTCTCCTCCATGGCAACAGGGATGCTGCCACACTGAAGGTGGGATTTCCTTATGTTCTCCAAGTCTGCTACTCTAGTCTCCAGAGATCGGATTCGTTCCCTGAGAGCAAAGAGCTCCTTGCACCTGTTGTTGAGAAAGCGAGATTAGAGCTCACTTTGCATATTACAGTGGAACTTACTGTGTTCCTTTTAAACTACACCTGCCATAGAGTCTTGTTTCCAAGAAGCTAAATGTGAAATACCAGGTCTATTCATCACCTAGTTTCAGCCAGGTTCAGTTATCCTACTCCTCCGTTGTGGTAGAAGCAGCCATGAAAAAAAAGCAAGAAAAAAAAAGCATAGAGTTCTCTAATATTTCTTCTGGCAAAAATCCATGGCTCTTGGATCATCTAGAAAAGGTTTTCCAGGGAGCCATGCTGTCAGCATGCACTGCAGCTCATCAGCTTTATATGGTACAATATATGCATACCATTTTTCAGAAGATACAAGTACTTTTGTTCATCCTTACAGAACATATGCAGACTCACTAGCAGCCAGCAGCCATATTAGCATAGGCTGATGAGGATAGGACACATATTGTACATCAGTCAGGGCCGTCACCGCCATTAAGCAAGTGCCTAGTGCACTCGCCCTCCAGGAGTGCCCATTGCTACCACTGTCGCCCCTCTCAGGACCTGCAGCAGTGGCAATGGCTGCAAACAGCCCCACAGCACTTACCTTAAAATGTCCGTGCCACAGTGCTGTTTGCTTCCATCCACTTCGATGCCGGCTTCCTGTTTGCAGACAGGAAGTAGTCACTAGGCATCAGAGGGGTCAGAACCAAACAAACCCACGGCACCAAAGTTTTAAAGATAAGCTTCGCAGGGCTGTTTGTGGCCAAGGGATGAGGTTTGCCTAGGGAGTCCCATCTCATTGCGCCAGCCCTTTATACAACATATAACATCTTTGACACTTACTCCAGAATTTCCATTTCAGCTATTGCTGCCAAACATCTGGCTTGGTTGTATGCTCCCAGTCAATGTAAAAATGTTCACACCAAGTAGGCAGATGCTCTCTGTGGTGGAGACTCATTTGGATTAAAGGTAAACAAGATTGTAGAGGACTTCCGGTGGTAATGAGCTGAACAGACGTGTGGTGTTCAGCTCCAGGTCTTTTCCCCGAACAACGGCAAACCTATCCGACAGAAGTGGGTAAATAATCTCTCTCCCACGGTGTCTCAGTGAGGGGAGATCGAGAGTGCCGACAAGTGATTTTCCGAGTCTTAAGGGACCTAGATGGCTGCTAAAACACAGCGGAGGGAAAAGCCCCGAGCCTCGGAAACTAAGATGGCTGACGGGGCACCACGGAGCCCAGCCGCAGATCACAACTCACTGATGGTGGCGGAGGTCATTGCGGCAGTCGTACGAGCGCTGGATGCCCGCTTCACCGAGTTGACGGAGCAAATCCAGGGGGTAAACCAGAATATCTCCGAGTTTACCGGCCGTATGGTACAAGTAGAGACCAGAATTTCTGACCTGGAAGACACACAGCACTCCTTGGCGGTGTGAGTACAGGCTTTGGAGACCAAAGTCAAACAGCAGGCCGACAAGATGGAGGACCTAGAGAATCGCGGCAGACGAAAGAACCTCCGCTTCATCGGGATCGCAGAAAGCGTGACTGACAGTGCCCTCCGCGGTTTTCTGCTAAAATGGTTTGAGGAGAATCTGAGTGGCAAGGTGACTGGCCCTATTAAACTGGAAAGAGCCCATCGCTTGGGCCCCAAACGAGACCAGGACCGCCGGCCACGTGCTGTCATAGCTCGCTTCCTTGACTTTAGCCAAAAAGAAGAAATATTGCGAGCTGCTCGTGCCCGTCGGAGGCCAGCGGATGGCACAGACCATATTCTGATCTTCCAAGATTACTCTCAGTTGGTCAGTCAACAGCGACGGGCGTTCACCCCGATCTGCGCTCAACTGGTGAACCAAGGAGTCCGCTTTTCTTTATTATATCCGGCAAAGCTGCGTGTGGAACATCAGGGCCGGACTCAACTGCTGCTGACCCCTACAGATGCGCAGGCCTTTCTGGGTCGCCTGTCTGCAACATCAGACTCTGCCCCCTGAGGGTGATGGTTCTCCTCAATAGGGACGATGTGGTGCGGTAACCTCTGCTGCCAGTGCGGGGCTTGGTGAGGGCCCGGCGCGGCCTAACTTTGTTCATTGTACTGGGACTCTTATCTCCTGCCCTGCTCTGTTTTGTGTCTGATTTCATAGTTGGCCTGGCAGCGAACTTTCGGAGGAGGACTGTACGTCTATGCAATGATTCAGAGGGGGGCAGTAATATGTCTTTGTATTTCCCTTGTGGGTGTTCCTTCGATGGTCGGGGGATGTCCAGTCGCTCAGTAGTCTCAGTGTCGACTTTAGGGAGGTGGTCTCAGTGGCCCCATGCTTCCCTCCCTCCTCCCCGGGCCATATCTGGGGCCTCCGCGCCTTGCACTGGTAGGCGTGGGGGCCTTGAGACTATCGCCGGCCTTTACAGCACTGACTGGCTTTTGTTTTCTTGCTATCTTTCTACAGGAATAGCTGCCAGAGTGACTTTCCTTGCAACTGGACCCGGGCGTCCGTGGGCAGGATCCTTGGTGGGACTTCTAGCCTGCTTTCCCGTACTGGGATCCTTGACTCCCCAAGAAGAGTTGTTGGCCTGTCCTCTCCCTCCCCCCCCCCCCCTCTCTCTTTGGGGGCATCTAAGGTTGTGTTCACCCTGCCCAGGGGCCGGGGGGAGTTGAGACGCCCTGATTAACGAAGCTTGGGAACTCTCTCACCCCATGGGTTGGATGTCTGCTCTAGATTTTATTCATTTATTTATTTATTTTATTTTTATTTATTTTTTTCTTCTTCTTTTTAAGGGTGCGAGGGGATGAGTGCTGTCCGGCGTCCTGGAGATTTTAGTTTGGGCCTTGTGAGGGGCGCCCTGGAGATTTTAATTTGGGCCTTGTGAGGGGTGCCGGTGTGTAATCGGTCCACCCGAATTTTCTTTTGCTCTTTCAGGGACCGGAGTGTAGCGGTGGGAGGGGGGGAAGGGTTTGTAGGGTGCATGGTGTATGACTGTGGGTGAGTGCGTGGCTGTGGGGGTTGGGCCCAGAGGAGCATCTGGTGAGGGGGCTAAGTAATTAGGCAGGGGACGGGAGGGCTCAGGGGCATTGTTCTTGCTGGGCTGGGTGCGAGTGTGCGCGCGCGCTCCTCGCTGCGCGGGCACGCTCCTTGTTGCGTGAGCGCGCTCCTCACTGAGGGGGCGCGCCTACCTTGCAGCGCAACGCACAGAGGTTGCGGCACGGATCCTGATAGACAAACCACGCAGACGTCACAAAATGTACCGGCTCTGATGGCAACTGTTTGAGATTCCCACTTCATTTAGTAACCACTTCTTTTCCGTTGCTTTGATTGAAAATAGGGTGGGGTACATGCTGTTTTGTGACGTGTGGTCACATTTCCCAGTATAAAATTGTGACTGTTGTTGTGTGCTGTACTGGTATTCATCCTCCCTTTTTTTTCTGGGCACGCAGCCTAATAATACTATCACAATGTGAAGGATGGGGATTTAGAACTGAGGGGATGGCCTGAAATACCACGAGAGGAGGTTAGTCTATGATTAGACTGGGTGGAGTGGATAGCGGTGGGAAGGGGGGGGTTTAGAGGGGTGGAGATTAGAGGGGGGTGGGTGGGGGGAGTTTGGGGAGAATCGTCGCGGTCTGCAGTCCCTAACCACGCTGGGTTATCCTTCTGGCGTAATCGATGAGGGGGGGCCCTGGGCTGGGGGGTTCCCTCTACCTATAGGTGGCTTAGGTGGTTATTCGTGTCTGTAGTGGCCCTAAGACAGTAGAGATACACTGAAGGTATTTTCCTGGAACATCTGTGGTTTAGGCACTCCTATCAAGAGATATAAAATATTGAAAGCATTGGCTAGGCATCATTGTGACATTGCGCTACTCCAGGAAACCCATCAGACTGCGGAGGAACATGCCAAACTCTGTAGAGATTGGGTGGGTCAGGTCTGGGGGTCGCCCGCCTTGGGTAAAAAGGAGGGGTGGCCATATTGGTTCATAAACGAGTGCGCTTTACGCTGCTACGGCAGGTTGCAGACCCACAGGGTAGATATTTGTTGTTACATGGCCTGCTAGAAGATCGGGAGATTATTCTAGGTAACATATATGGCCCCAATACGCGTGATCCAACATTTTTCGGCCGGTTAGCGGCTAGGGTTGAACAACTTCCTGATGTGCCACTTCTCCTGGGGGGGGGACTTTAATGGGGTCCTCGACGTGGATCTGGATACTTCGTCTGGCAGCGGCACTCGGGAACGGAGGTCCCTTGCTCGGTTGTTGCAGAGCCTTCGGACCCGGTTGGGGCTGGTTGATCCGTGGAGATTGTTGCACCCCCTAGAAAAGGATTTCACTCATTCGTCGCGAGCGCATGGCACAAGTGCGCGTATTGATTATCTCCTGCTCTCCGCGAGCCAATTCGCTGGTGTGGGGGACGCTCAGATCGGTCCGCTTGAAATTTCAGATCATGCTCCGATTTGGTTGGTGCTGCAGTGGGGGGGAGTAGCGGGTCTCGTGCGTATCTGGCGCTTTCCCATTGAATATTACAAGGATACCCAATTCCAGCAATTTTTGCGCCACCGCTGGCAGGAATTTGAGGAGAATCACCAAGCTCATAGGGGGGATCCAGAGTTGGTGTGGGAAACGGCCAAGGTGGTCCTGCGGGGCGAGATAATTAGTTATGTAGCCCGGAAGCGGAGAATGCTGGCAGAACATATAATCCGCCTGGAGAAGCAAGTCGTGCGCACCCGCCGGCTTTGCGGGACCTCCCCCACGCCCTTTAATAGAAAGCGGCTGTGGGAGTTACAGGTTGCTTTGAACGAATTGTTGCACCAGCGGGCTAAGAAGTCTCTCATGTATTACAAGTACAAGCTACATTGCTTTGGCGATAAACCTGGGGCCCTGCTGGGCAGGTGTCTGAGGGGACCGCGTGGTGGGCGGTTTGTGGCCGCTCTTCGTGATGAGCGGGGTAGACTCCAGAACCAGAAAGAGGCGATAAGTGCGGTATTTCGCAATTTTTTCAAACGACTATACACAGCGGAGGGGTCCTCACCCTCTAGGATGGAAACTTATTTGCAGGGCGTGGAGTTGCCGCAAGTCACGGCGGCACAGAGTGAGCTATTGGGACGGCCCATAACTCTAGGGGAGATACAGCAGGTGGTCTCGTCTGCTAGCTGTTATAAAGCGCCTGGGCCCGATGGATATGGGGCAGAATTTTATAAAATCCTCTCTGATTGGGTGGGCCCCTTGTTGGTGGACACATATCAGAGCCGAACGGAGAGGGGAACTATGAAATGGGGGGATAACCAGGCGTACATTACGCTGATCCCTAAACCGGGTAAGGACTTGTCCCAGGCGGCTTCGTATCGGCCGATTTCTCTGTTGAACTTCGACATGAAGATTCTGGCAAAAAGTTTGGCGGACCGCTTAGCAGGTGTACTGGGGGACTTAGTACACGCCTCCCAGGTGGATTTCATTAAAGGCCGTTATGCGGTTCGCAATCTGCGTTGAATCTTAGCATCCTTAGAGTGGGTACATGCGAGACAACTGCCGTCTTTGTTGGTGAGCTTTGACGCTGAAAAGGCGTTTGACAGGGTAAGCTGGCAGTATCTCCATGATTTGTTACCGCGATATGGTCTGGGTCCTTCTTTTTGTAGGATGGTGTGGAGTCTATATGAGCATCCGACAGCCCGGGTGTTTTGCAACGGGGTCCTTTCAGACCCCTTCCCTTTGACTAGAGGAACTCGACAGGGCTGCCCCTTATCTCCCTTGCTCTTTGTTCTCACTTTGGACCCTCTCATTCGTAGAATTGAATCTGATAGGCAGATCTGCGGGGTGGATATCGGTTCACACGGTTTTAAGATTTCGGCGTTCGCCGATGATATGTTGGTGCACCTGTTGTCTCCCCGAGACTCATTGTCCCGGCTGATAAATGAGTTTGCAGAATATGGTAGGTTTGCGGGCCTACGTATCAACTTTGACAAATCAGAGGCCTTAGATGTATGCGGCCGACTGCGGGGTGGGTGGAGTGGGTCCTTCCCATTGAGATGGGCGGACATGTCCTTTGTTTATCTTGGCATTGTCCTTACTAGCCTCCCTAAGGAGCTGTACCGCACGAACTTGGAAAGAGTCTTCTCTGGCGTACGAACTCAACTACGGGCTTGGAACCCGCTACCATTGTCTCTTCTGGGACGGGTAGCCGCGATAAAGATGGTGATCCTGCCTCGTATTTTGTATTGGTTGCAGACGCTACCCGTTTGGTTGCTGTGCCGCGATGTACGTCGTTTGGAAAGGGAAATACAGGGATTTCTCTGGCGGGGAGCTAGGGCTCGCATATCACTGAATCGTATGATTGGGTCTTGGCGTAGTGGCGGTATAGGTCTCCCCGACTTGTGGTTATACGCTTTGGCCTGCCAGGCGCGCCATGTGGGTGATTGGTTGGGGGGAACAGATCTTTACACACCTAGAGAGCTCGAGATGGCTGTCGTGGCCCCCCTGTCCCTGTTGGGGATCTTACACGTAGAGAGTGGTTTCTTGCCTAGTGAACTTCAGCAACATGTTTTACTCAGCGCGGCGCGCATGGCAGCAATTGAATAGTTATTGGAGGCGAGACTGGCGGGTATCGAGTTGGCTACCGTTGCGTGGTAATGTGCATTTTACTCCGGGCTCTGAAACTCGAGTCTTTCAGTCATGGGGAGTACAGGGAGTGCGGAATGTAGGCCATGTTGTGGATCTCACGGGTAAATGCAAAACTTTTTTGGAGTTGTGTGAGGAGTATGGGCTCTCCTCTCGTCAACACTTTGCTTATTTGCAATTGGCCCATTATGTGGCCTCGTTGCCTCGAGGGGAGCTTACTGCAGAGCATTCCGCGCACATTTTGGAATTTTTTGATATTGCAGGGGAGGCCCCACCGTCGATAGCGCGGTTGAAATCCAGGTTAACATGTTTTGGTGTTGTGCCGGACTACACCCGGGTGGAACAGGCATGGGCCCGTGAGATGGGACGTGAAATTTCCCCCGGGACTCTTATGGTAGCCCTGAGGCGTATCGCCATACTGGTGGAGGGGGCCCGCTGGTGGGAGGTACAATACAAAGCATTGACCCGAGTCCATTTCTCCCCACGGCGGGCTTTGCGCAGCTGCATTACCCAAGACGGCTCCTGCCCTAGGTGCTCGGCGCCCCTGGCAGATCTTACACATATGTGGTGGTCATGTGGGCGTATTCGCTCCTACAGGTCCCGCATCCATCATTATCTTGAGGGGTTGTTCCGACAATCCTTCCCCTGGACGGGAACGTTGGTCTTGTTAGACCAGTTAAATCGGGCCCTACCGTCAGGGAGGGGGGAGCGCCTGCTGGTTCATAAGGCCTGCCTTGTGGGGAAGGGCCCGATCTTGCATAGGTGGCGGGATGCCTCCCCACCCACTTTCCTGGAGTGGCGCAATAATTTTCATCAATTAATGCTGACTGAACGATGGAGAGCCCGAGGACAGGTAAAACGGTGGTCCAATTTTCTGCTAATCTGGGAGCCTTACATTCAGAACTTGGGGCCATACTGTAGGAACGAAGTGCTTAATGTGGGCCCCTAATGGTCCACGTGGTATAAGGTTGTGGTGGGGGCTGCAGGCTGCGACGCGGGGGGTGGGTGGGAAGGGGGGGTTTCTCTCATTGTGTAGTAGTATAAGAATAAATCCAAAACTGTATTTGTTATGGAACTGTTTACCATTGCCATGTAATGTTATCTGACGTCCCCGTGGCGGGGATAAGAGTGCACCCTGCTCGGGGATTTGTTCTTTGTGGGCTGCTTGTTGATGGCTGTTCTTTTTCATTGCGGTTAATAAAAAAAAACTTTAAAAACAAGATTGTAGACATCAGAAAAGATCACTGCTGTACTCTGCACCACCCCCTGTTCCGCCAATGACTAATTCATCTCCAGCTTGTCTCAATACCATCAATGTTATTGCTGCTGTGGAAGAAGTGTCTTACCCTATTCAGGGACAAACTCAGCAAGTGCAACATCCATTGTTCGTTAAATCCTGACAATGAGAAAGAGCACAAAGAAAGCAGACTACACTCTCTAAAGCTAAATAGCCACCCTCTTTTTGATACTGTTTGCAGTTGCAGCCAGTGTTTCTTGAGCATACAACCTGCCTTACCTGGGGGGGGGGGGGTGTGAAGGTTCACTTTTTCCTTTCTTGGGAATGCAGATTCCTGGATTCTCAGAATTGCTAAAATTATCAATTGTGATTTTTTACCTAATTACCATAGTGGCTCATGAAGACCAGAGGTTTGTGCCCCATATTACACCTCAAACTTGTTCTTTATAAAAAGAAATTCAAGACGAATACTACCCCCTCTATTTTGCCATTCCTCAGAGAGAGAGAGAGTGTCTGCTTGTGTACACTGGTTCTCAAAACACACATTCCTCAATCCATCCTTCTTGCAGAACAAAAATCTCTGGTTCCTCCATCAGGTGGATCACTATTTATTAGAATGTAGCTCACACCTTTCCAGTGGTAGTTCAAGGCGAGTTACATTCAGGCACATAGATTAAAAGCCCTCTGGGGACAGGGAAATAAGCTAAGATTGTACATGAGGCAATGCAGGGTTAAGTGCCAGTGGGATTTGAATCCTGGACTCCCTGGTTACTAGGCTGCTGCTCTAACCATTCCACTACTCCCACTCCAAAAGTCCTCTCCTTCAGACTTTCTTCAAACCCTAGGGTTTTTACCAAATGTCTAGCAGTGATAGCCACTCATCGCCACAAGAAAGATAATTCCAGTTTTTCTCTGCCTTGATGGATTTCTCTGACCCTCTCAGACAAAACAATTCACCTCCTCCAGAGTTTAGGCTTCACCACCAACTTCCAGAATTCAGTCTTGCAACTGATAGATAGAATTTCATTCATAAGGGCAGTTTTGGACACACAAGCCAAAGATTTCGTGCCCATGGGCAAACTGCGATTTCTCATGCTTCATGTTCATAACATTCAAGTTTCCATGACAGTCATGGAAGGGCCTTCTTACAAATGCTCGGCCACGTGACCATTAATGTCAGTGTAGTTCCTTTTGTTTGACTGAAAATGATAAGATCATAATGGGATCTCAAGTTCCAACAGAACTACTCAACCTTTTTCTACCATTCCTCATCCCTTGCTATAGCTTTGAAGTTCATCCAGTTTTTACCCAAAGCATTGACATCATTTTACAGTAATAACAAACTAATGCTTCGTAAGTTCTGTCCAAAGCCTCACTAGAATCCTTACACGTTCTAGACCCGGGGTCTCAAACACACGGCCCACGGGCCGCATGCAGCCCGCAAGAGAACTTTGTGCGGCCTGCAACGGAGAGGAAACAAAAAAAAAACAAAACAAACCCCTGGCTTCTGCTGCTGCCGCCGTGGCAGCGGCAGAATCAACTGTCCCGCTGCCCCTTCCCGTCTGCCCAGCAAAGCCCTCAGCTAGCTCCATCAGCAGCAGGCTTTTCAAGCTGCAAAGAGAAGAGTGATTTCTATCTTCCGCAAGAGGGAAATCACTCTTCTCTTCGCAGCTTGAAAAGCCCACCGCTGATGGAGCTGACAGCTGAGGGCTCTGCCGGGCCAGCAGAAGCCAGGGGTTTGTTTTGTTTTTAATTTTTAAATTTACTTAGGCTGATGGGGGGGAGGGGGCTAAGACTGAAAATGGGGTGATGGGGGGATAGGATTGGAAATGGGCTGATGGGGGGTTAGGACTGGTAATGGGCTATGGTGGGGGCTAGGACTGGTAATGGGCAGAAGGGGGTTAGGACTGGAGGTGGTCTGATTGGGGGGCTAAGACTGAAAATGGGGTTATGGGGGGATAAGAATGAAAATGGGGTGATGGAAGGGTTAGTCCTGGAAGTGGGCTGTTGGGGGGCTTAGGACTGGTAATGGACTTGGGGGTTGCTAGGACTGGAAATGGGCTGAGTAGAAGGGGGGGCTTGAACTGCAAATAGCTAATGGGGACGTGTTTTTGGAATGGAAATTGGCTGAGTGGAAGGGGACTTGGAATGGAAATGGGCTGATGGTGGGGCTAGGATAGGACTGGAAATGGGCTGATGATGCGGGGACTAGAAGGAGCGGATGCTGGGGGGGGCTGGAACTAGAAGGGAGCTGATGTTGGGGGAGGATTAGAATGGGATAGGGCTGGAATGGAGAGGGGAAAATATTTTGTGTGGGAGGGAAGAAAAATCTACAATTGGCCGGGTATTGGGAAAGTAAGTGTGGATTGAGGATGGAGGGGTAAAATTTGAGTGGATGAAATAGGAATGAGGAAAGAGCAAAAGGAGAAAGATTAGTATGTTAAAGCAGATGTAGAGAGAGAATGGAAAAAAAAACTAGAAGAGAGAAGAAAGGACAAATGGACAGCAGACAATGGAAAGTTAGCAGAAGACACGAAGAAACCAGAAGAAAGTGGCTGGAACAATTGCAACTGAAAAAAAATACACAAAAGGTAGAAAAATCTCTATTTTGAATTTATTAACTGGAATATGTCAGCTCTTGGAAATGTGCATCATTAACGTCTGCGCTTTGTTTAATACAAGAGGAAATTAATTTATAGTTTTATTTCTACAATGTTGTACATTCCCAGTTTAATTATTGTCTTCCTGTTTTTAAATTGTGATTCCTGGTTTGGTAATGGTGTATGTTCTGCATGTGTAACTGGGCTGAGGTATTCTGTTTATGTAATTCCTATTTGACATTGTCACTTGTTCTCTTTCCCCAGTAGGTCATGTATTGTTATTCCCTGAAATGTATTGATTTAATATTTGCAGTGTTGCCTTTTGATAGGTAGGGTATGGTGCTTTGTGAGTCCTGTAGTGCTGTTAGGATACGGCGGGTTTGCTATGGGTTCTAAATGGGCAGTGTTTGTAGTAGTTCCTAATGTGCCTGGCGGTTGACACTGGATTATAGTAATGTAGAAATCTTTTAGTCTTTCTTTATCCATACACTCATTAAGAGGCATGTTTACTAAAAGTTAGCGTATGGTAACATTATGCAAATATTTATGCAAATGATGCCCCTTATGCAAATGAGGCTCACGTCTTGTGCGGCCCCTGGGTTACTTTACAAGTCCTCATTTGGCCCTCAAAGCAATTTGAGTTCGAGACCCCTGTTCTAGACTACGAACAAGCTCTCGATTACTACTATAAAAGCACTGAAACCATTAAAGCATCTATGCAGCTGTTCGTCGACTTTGACTATATCAGAGCTGGCATTCCAGTTGCCAAATTTACCAAATTGTCTAGCATCATGCATCCAATTCTGTTACAAACAAATGAGTGTTCCTTTAAAAACTAAAGTCAAATCATTGAATAACTTGGGATCTAGTTGCAAGTAACACAGATTAACTGTTAACATGCCTTAGTAAACATACCCCGATATTGACTGGGTCAGTGTCATGCTAGCACATGCTAGGGAGATAAAGTTTCTAGGTGAAATAAATGACTGCTTCTTGGAGCAGATGGTTCATGAACCAACCAGAGGGGAAGCCATTTTGGACTTAGTCCTTAGTGGAACACCAGATCTGGTGCAAGAGATAAGGGTGTTGGGGCCACTTGGCAATAGTAATCATAGCATGATCGCGTTTGATTTAATTAATGGAGGAGTGATGGTAAGGAAATCCACATTACTACCTTTTAACTTTCAAAAGGGAAACTATGATAAAATGAGGAAAATCGTTAAGAAAAAACTAAAAGGAGCATTTGCAAAGATCAAAGACTTACATCAAGCTTGGGTGTTGTTTAAAAATACTATCTTGGAAGCCCAGACCAGCTGTATTCCACGCTTTAAGAAAAGTGGAAGGCAGTCCAAAAAACTGCCAGCATGGTTTTAAGGTGAGGTCAGAGAGGCTGTTGTTGCCAAAAAACCATCTTTCAGGAAATTTAAAAAAGAGCCAAATGAAGAAAACTGGAAACAGTACAAGCACTGGCAAGTTAAATGCAAGGCATTGATAAGGCAGGCAAAGAGAGAATTTGAGAATAAACTTGCTGTGGAAGCAAAAACGCTTAATAAAGACTTTTTCAAGTACATTCATTGCAAAAATCCTGTGAGAGAGTCAGTTGGACCATTAGATGATAGAGGGGTAAAAGGGGCAGTAAGAGGGGACAAGGCTATAGCGGAGAGACTGAATGAATTCTTTGCTTTGGTCTTTACTGAGGAAGATGTAGGGATGTTACCCATGACTGAAGTGGTATTTAAAGGTGATACTGCAGAAGAATTGAAAGAAATATCGATACACCAGGAAGATGTATTACAACTATTTGATAAACTGAAGAGTAGCAAATCACCTGGACCGGATGGTATACATCCAGGGGTGTTGAAAGAACTGACATATGAGATTGCAGACCTGCTATTAATAATCTATGAACTATTATTAAAATCATCTGTAATACATTGGTGATCCTCCAATGTTCAGGTAATGCCAATTTTTAAAAAGGGTTCCAGGGTTGATCTGGGAAACTACAGACCGGTGAGCCTGACGTCAGTACCGGGAAAAATAGTAGAAACCATTATAAAGAACAAAATTACTCATCATCTAGATTGTCATGGCTTAATGGGAGACAGCCAACATGGCTTGTGATAAGGAAGCTTATCAAAGCTCAGGGAGTAATAACAAAAGAGGAGAATTTACTCTTATCAAGGGACCTGTGCTGGCAGGTTATAGAACTAAGACAGCTTGTTTCCCTAAAAGACTACATGATCCAGAATGCACCTGTATGCAGAAAGTCCCTAGGGGAGCTAGAGTGGAAAAGCATGTGTCTAATCAGAGAAAGCATTATGTCATCTCTAATCAAACAGCCCCTAGAACAGTGGTTCTCAACCTTTTTTGTACCGTGACCCCTTTTACCGTTGGTCAACTTGTGGTGACCCCCAATGATAAAATCAAATGCGTCTCTCTTCCTTTACCGTTAACGCATTGTCGC
Organism: Ichthyophis bannanicus; assembly: GCA_033557465.1. Taxonomy (NCBI): domain Eukaryota; kingdom Metazoa; phylum Chordata; class Amphibia; order Gymnophiona; family Ichthyophiidae; genus Ichthyophis; species Ichthyophis bannanicus. The sequence continues at coordinate 40,669,401 of CM066043.1, forward strand.
TGTAATCATTTGTTGAATTATTAATATATTATAGGCCTTTGCAATATGTTTTTATTTATAAAATACTTATTTAAATAATCAAAACAACAAGTAACAATATTTGATTTCAAAATTATGATGATTTTGTAGTCAAATCACTAATATGAAATAAAATTATTTTTTCTACCTTTGTTGTCTGACCAATTTATTCTCTGATCATGCTGGTCCCGATCTGAGGCTTCTGCTTTCCTGTCTTCTCTTAGCTCTCTTTCTGTGGTCTATGGTCCATCTGCCAGTTCTTATCTCTTTTGTTTTCTTCACTTCTTTCCATCAGCCTATTTCCAGTCCCAGTAACCCTCCCCAGTATCAGCCCCTTTCCAGTCCTCACTCCCAGTACCTTCCAATGTCAACTTGCATTCCCATGACTGCCACTGGTGTCCATTCCCTTCCAGTCCCCCTCCTTCCCCACTGATCAGTCCCTTCTAGTACAAATACCATGGCAGCCCCTCTCAGATCCACTCCCTTTCAGTTCCATGCTCCCATCCCCTTGTATCAGCCCACTTGTAGCCTTAGCCCCCAGTTTTCTTCCAGGGTCAGCAGCTCTATCCTCCCCTCCCCACAATCAGCCCATTCCCAGTCAAAGCCCCCTAATCAGCTCACTTCTAGTGCTAATCCCCCTCAACCCCATTACCAGTCCTACCCCCCCCCTAATCAGCCCAATACCAGTCCTACCCCCCATCAGCTCATTTCCAGTGCTAGTCCCCCCCTCAACCCCATTACCAGTGCTAGGCTCCCCTAATCAGCCCATTTCCAGTCCTAACCTCACTGATCAGCTCATTTCCAATGCTAGACCCCCATCAGTCCATTACCAGTCCTACCCCCCCTTGATAAGTCCATTCCCAGTCCTAGCCTTCCCTAATCAACCCATTACCATTCGTAGCCCCCCCATCTGCCCATTACCAGTGCTAGCACCCCCATCAGCCCATTATAATCCTAACCCGCACTGTCCTCTCTCGCCTCTGTCCAGCATTTATCCCGTCTGTCCAGTATGTCCCCATGTCTCTCCCCTTTGTCCATGCCAGCCTACTCCCTCCATGTCAGCCCCCCTCCCTCCATCCATCCATATCAGCCCCCTCCCTCCCTCCCTCCATCCATGTCAGCCCCCATCCTTCCATCCGTCCATGTCAGCCCCCCTCCCTCCATCCATCCCTCCATGTCAGCCCCCATCCTTCCATCCGTCAATGTCAGCCCCCCTGCCTCCCTCCCTCCATCCTTCCATCCATATCAGCCCCCATCCCTCCCTCCATGTCAGGCCCCTCCCTCCCTCCATCCATCCTGATCAGCCCCCAAACCTCCCTCCCTGTCAGCCCCCTCCCCCCCTCCCTCCCTGTCATCCCCCCTCCCTCCATCCCTCCATGTCAGCCCCCATCCTTCCATCCGTCCATGTCAGCCCCCCTCCCTCCCTCCCTCCCTCCATCCATATCAGCCCCCATCCCTCCCTCCCTCCCTCCCTGTCAGCTCCCTCCCTCCCTCCATCCATCCATCCATCCATATCAGCCCCCATCCCTCCCTCCCTCCCTCCCTCCCTGTCAGGCCCCTCCCTCCCTCCCTCCCTCCCTGTCAGGCCCCTCCCTCCCTCCATCCATATCAGACCCCAACCCTCCCTCCCTCCCTCCCTGTCAGCCCCCATCCTTCCATCCGTCCATGTCAGCCCCCCTCCCTCCATCCATCCCTCCATGTCAGCCCCCATCCTTCCATCCGTCCATGTCAGCCCCCCTCCCGCCCTCCCTCCCTCCATCCCTCCATATAAGCCCCCATCCCTCACTCCTTCAATTTCTGCCCCCTCCCTCCCTCCCTCCATCCATCCATCCATCCATATCAGCCCCCATCCCTCCCTCCCTCCCTCCATCCATATCAGCCCCCATCCCTCCCTCCTCCCTCCATGTCAGCCCCCATCCTTCCATCCGTCCATGTCAGCCCCCTCCCTCCATCCATCCCTCCATGTCAGCCCCCATCCTTCCATCCGTCCATGGCAGCCCCCCTCCCTCCATCCATCCATCCATATCAGCCCCCATCCCTCCCTCCTTCCCTGTCAGGCCCCTCCCTCCCTCCCTCCATCCATCCATAACAGCCCCCATCCCTCCCTCCCTCCCTCCCTGTCAGCCCCCATCCTTCCATCTGTCCATGTCAGCCCCCTCCCTCCATCCCTCCCTCCCTCCATGTCAGTCCCATCCTTCCATCTGTCCATGTCAGCCCCCCTCCCTCCATCCCTCCATGTCAGCCCCATCCTTCCATCTGTCCATGTCAGCCCCCTCCATCCATCCATCCATATCAGCCCCCTCCCTCCATGTCAGCCCCCTCCCTCCATGTCAGCCCCCATCCTTCCATCTGTCCATGTCAGCCCCCACCCTCCCTCCCTACCTCCATCCCTCCATGTCAGTCCCATCCTTCCATCTGTCCATGACAGCACCCTCCATCCATCCATCCATCTCAGCACCCTCCCTCCATGTCAGCCCCCATCCTTCCATCTGTCCATGTCAGCCCCCTCCCTCCATCCATCCAGCCATTTCAGCCCCATCCTTCCATCTGTCCATGTCAGCCCCCCTCCCTCCATGTCAGCACCCCTCTGTCGATGTCAGCCGTGTTGCAGGTTGTCTGCCTCCCTTCTAATGCAGCCGCGGCTCTCTGCCTCTTAGGGAACCGCGGCTGTACCTGTAAAATCATTGCGGAGCCCTTCCTGTCTCGATGGGCTCCATGCAGCATTGTCCCGCCTCCAAAGGAAGTTGTTTACCACTTCCTTTGGAGGCGGGACAATGCTGCACGGAGCCCGTCGAGACAGGAAGGGCTCCGCAACGATTTTACAAGTACAGCCGCGGTTCCCTAAAAGGCAGGGAGCCGCGGCTGCAGAAGAAGGCGGTGAGTTTGCCGGAGTTTGCTGCTGCCGAGAAGCGGACTCGGCAGCGGCAGCAACTTGTGCACATCTTAATTTTTTTTTTTTAAACTTGGTGGAGGCTAAGCGACCCCCGCTAAATCCTGTGGCGACCCCCGTTGGGGTCGCGACCCACAGGTTGAGAACCGCTGCCCTAGAAGAATGCTTAATCCACAACACCTGAAGAATGCAAGGGTGGAGTTGCAATCTAAGCCCTTTAAAGCTAGAGGGGAATCTTCAGGAAGACAGAAGGAGGAGGAGACGGAGACGAAGTCTGAGAACAGAAGGAAGAACAACCGGAACCTGAAGGAACAAGGACAAGGAAGCAGACGGTCCAAGAGAGGAGCTCAGAAAAGTACCTATGCCTGGAGAGATACCTGGGGGAAAGGTTCAGAGGACTGGAAAAAGCCAGAGGTCTGTAGATCCACAGCCAGGGACCCTCAAGCAACACCTAGGAAGAGGTCTGTTGCAGCTAAGGAGGAAAGGAGTCCAAATACCTCTTGGAGGACGTCTGGAGAAAGGATCCTGAGGTCCAGAGATACCAACTAGAGGACAGGATACAAAAGCTCTATTGCATACTGGCCAGAATACCAGAAGAAGCAGCCTGATGCTTGCCTGGATTCAGGTAGGAACTGTGAACGTTTCTCTAGCTTTGAGCAGTGCAAACAGCAGGGAAACAGTTTCTCTCCGTGTAGAGGTCAGTTCCTAAAGCCCTCTGAGTCAAACGAAGAAACAGAATCTATGCAATTTCAAGAGCAAGGTTCAATATCTGATACAGAGGATAATTATATGGACTGTTCTTTGAGTAGGCTGTTATTTTAGGAAAATCCTAAATATCAGAGCAAACATCAAAAGGAAACATTCTAAATATTAGCTTCCCATAAAGTTTTGTTGAATGAAAAAGCTTTTGGGAAGTTTTGTACGTGTGCTGAAACCAAGCTACTGATTGCAGTTAATTGTCACCTGCTGGTAGAGGAGAGCCCAGCACAAGCCGTGCACACGTAGGTTTAAAAAGTTATTTTCTTTATGGAGAAAGTGAGCATTGTTTTTGTATAAATAAGTTTCCCTCTTTGATTTGTTTTTCCCCAAGCACTGCTAAGGAGTTTATTAGCAGTGGCTGAAAGAAGCCTTTCTGTTCTATAAAGGACTTTGATTCTTATTTGCATAAGATATTTCAGTTGCCTTATTTTGTGTTGAATAAAACCCTGGAGAAGTTATCTGGATGGTGTTACCAAGCATATCTGTGTGTGGGATAATCACCCCATAAATAAACTCTAATTTTGCTTACATTCGTCCAACTACAAGAGTTTTCATTATTTTAAAAAGGCAAGCTTTGTGTGAATGGACTTCAATAACCACAATCCTTTGCAAGACAGTTAATTTGCATACTTGCCAAGATGGTGGTACCTTCATAACAAGCACCCCCTTTTACAGGCTTTAGGCAAGGAAGATCTTGTCTTCCTAATCTGGTATGTTTTTTTGAAGGTGTGAATAAACAGGTAGACAAAAGTGAGTCGGTTGACATAGTGTATCTCGACTTTCAGAAAGCCTTTGACAAGGTCCCTCATCAGAGACCTTTGGCAAAACTAAAAAGTCATGGGATAGGAGGCAATCTACTATTGTGGATCAGGAACTGGTAAAAAGATAGAAAGCAGACGGTAGGGCTAAATGGCCAATTTTCCCAATGGAAAAAAGTGAATAGTGGAGGGATCTGTGCTGGGTCCGCTGCTTTTTGACATATTCATAAATGAACTGGAAAAAGGAATAACGAGTGAGATTATGAAATTTGCAGATGACACAAAACTATTTAAAGTTGTTAAAACCCAAGAGGATTGTGGAAAATTGCAAGAGGATCTTGATAAATTGGAAGACTGGGCATCCAAATGGCAGATGAAATTTAATGTGGACAAGTGCAAAGTTATGCACCTAGGAAAGAACCCCCCCAAACTGTGGTTACACGATGCAAGGTTCCACATTGGGAACCACTACCCAGGAAAAAGATTTAGACGTCATCGTGGATAACATGTTGAATCCCTCCGCCCAGTATGCAGTGGTGGCAAGGAGAGCAAATAAAATGCTAGGTATCATAAGGAAAGGAATGGAAAATAAAACAAAAGATATTATAATGCCCCTGTATCGTTCCATTGTACGACCGCACCTTGAATATTGTGTGCAATTCTGGTCGCCGTATCTTAAAAAGGATATAGTATTATTAGAAAAGGTGAAGAAAAGAGCCACCAAAATGATAAAGGGGATGGAAGGATACCCTATGAAGAGAGGCTAAAAAGGTTAGGGCTCTTTAACATGGAAAAGAGATGGCTGAGGGGAGATATGATAGAAGTCTATAAATTAATGAACGGAGTGGAACAGGTAAACGTAGATCGATTGTTTATGTTGTCAGAATATAAAAAGACTAGGGGACATGCAATGAAGCTACAGGGTAAACTATTCAAGTCAAATAAGAGAAAATATTTTTTCACTCAACGTGTAATCAAACTCTGGAATTTGTTACCGGAGGATGTAGTAAAAGCTGTTAGTGTAGCTGGGTTTAAAAAAGGTTTGGACAAGTTCCTGAGGGAAAGGTCCATAAACCATTATTAAGAAGGGACCCAGGATATCACTGCTTGACCCAATACAAGCATTGTGGAACCTGTGTCTTTTGGGGAAACTGCTAGGTACGTATGACCTAAATTGGCCACTGTTGGAAACAGGATACTGGACTTGATGGACCTTGGTCTGACCCAGTATGGCATATCTTATGTTCTTATGTCTCTTTGATGGCAGCACAGCCTGCCGATGCATGCTGCTGGTGCCCCCAAGTCCCCACTCTCAACAGTACTTGACGGACCTGGGTATGCCTGAAAGGGTAATCCACCCCTAGTTATTCTGTCCCCAGGCAGATATCTTTGACCCCTTCTGTATAATTCCAACATCTGTTAGTTAGCAAGAATAAAACGCTTCTAGATTGAAAAATGAAAACACATTGTTCAGAGGAAAGAATTATAGAGGATCTTGTGGTTGAAAAAAAAATCATTTTTAGCAACCTTTTGTGTATCAAGATTCTTGAAACATTAACTTAGGGGTCTGTTTACTAAGCGGCGCTAGCGGCTTCCGTGCAAAATTGGAGCTGTGGCCCCTTTTTATTCAATAGGGCCGCGGCTCCAATATCGCACAGAAGCCGTTAGCACCTCTTAGTAAACAGACCCCTTACTCTTTCCCTAAGTCCACATCACCCTGTTTTGGGGTCTTCTTAGATCACCTCTCCTTTTTCCCTATTTTATATTATATATACTCCTTTTGCTGGAAACTAATTTGCTGTTTATACGCCCTTTGTCAATCAGTTTCTTTCCAAAGTCAAATCTAATACCATGTTTGCACTTTAGAAGTAAAAGGTCTGCATGGGATTTCTGATAATAATCCTAATAATCCATTAGATAATGCTCCAAGTTGGAGGTGCTAGTCACATTTTTTCTCTAAAATGAAATAAAAATAGAGTGGCTGAAACCAAGTAATTAAACTTACCCTTTCATCTTTCTATTTTTTTTTTAAATACTAGTTGGTAGTACAGTACTAAGATGTTTGTCCAACATCCTGCAGCAGGACTCCGCCCAGGACTGGATCCATGCTAATTTCATATGCTGTATGTCTAGCAAAGATTTCACCAACAACACTCGACTGCACACCCATCATACTTCCACTAGAGACATATAGAGCTGTTTAAGCAAAAGGAAGACTTGAGGTTCAGAATGTCCAACCTTCTTCTGATTACAGAAAGCTATTGAGCAGATTTGGATTTTTGTTTTAAACAGATTACTTACCTTTTCCAAATCCAAGCTCAAAGTGAGTTACACTCAGGTATATGATTATTTCTCTAACCACATTGACTTACAGTCTAAGTTGTATCTGAAACACTGGGGGTTGGAGTGACTTCCTAAGGTCACAAAGAGTGTCACAGTAGGAGAGGATATGAAACCTGTTTCACAATCCACTTCTTTGATCCAAACATTCTGAAATTTTCTTTGAATTTAGGAACCAACCATTGACATCCATCACACTGCCTCTTCACCCATGCTCTATGGCAGCTCCTCTAGGGCCTGATTTACTAAGACAGTAAAATTAGTCCTTACCTGATAATTAGCTTTCCTTGAGCAACTCCAGTCCAGTCCCATACTTCAGGTTAGACATCCTCCACCAGCAGCTTGGAGATCGAACATATCATCTTTTTGATGCCATAAGTGTACTTAGGCAGCTGGCTCCACCTATGAGCCCCCAGTAACCTACTGACAAAGTAGACTCACAGGAGCAACAAATAAGATTAGAAAAAGATCCAACAAAACTTTGAATAACTTTGAAAAGAACTTTGGCCCCCGCCCCTCCCCCACCATGAGCCCTCCACCAAAGCAAGCAGCGCACCTGTCCAATCTGTACCTGAGCACCCACAAGAGAAGTTAAAACTTGTGAGTCCCCACAGCATGCAGCTCTGATAGAGACTCCTAATTTCTAATGTCTCTACAAGGCCTAACCTGCAATGATGACCTTCTTCAGACCCGGTGTCGCTAAGACATCTGTGCCCTCTGGGAAGGTTCCAGAACTGGAGTGGAGTTACTCAAGGAAAGCTAATTAGCAGGTAAGGTCTAATTTCACCATCCGGGTGCACTGCCAACGACAAACCTTGGATCCTTCCACAACAAGTAGTAAGCACTGCCACCTGCACCTTCAAAGAAGTACATGCCAGGCCTATTTCAAAACCAGTTTAAAGTGGTGCTGGGCACACCAGACCTCACAAACATGCCACACCTGAAAGTAAGAAAGAGAAGTAGACCTTTTCCGGGCCTTCAACAAGTTAAGAACATAAGATCTGCCATACTGGGTCAGACCAAGGTCCATCAAGCCCAGTGGCCAATCTAGGTCATACGTACCTAGCAGTTTCCCCAAAAGACACAGGTTCCACAATGCTGCTATTGGGTCAAGCAGTGATATCCTGGGTCCCTTCTTAATAATGGTTTATGGACCTTTCCTCCAGGAACTTGTCCAAACCTTTTTTAAACCCAGCTAAACTAACAGCCTTTACTACATCCTCCGGTAACAAATTCCAGAGTTTAATTACATGTTGAGTGAAAAAATATTTTCTTTTATTAGTCTTAAATAGGTTACTCTGTAGCTTCATTGCATGTCCCCTAGCCTTTCTATAGTCTGATGACGTAAACAATCGATCTACCTTTACCCGTTCCACTCCATTCATTAATTTATAGACTTCTATCAGCCGTCTCTTTTCCAGGTTGAAGAGCCCTGACCTTTTTAGCCTCTCTTTTTGGTGGCTCTTCTCTGTACCTTTTCTAATAATGCTATATCCTTTTTAAGATACGGCGGATACACTCTTGCACACAATATTCAAGGTGTGGTCGCACCATGGAATGATACAGAGGCATTATAATATCCTTTGTTTTATTTTCCATTCCTTTCCTTATGATACCTAGCATTCTATTTGCTCTCTTGGCCACCGCTGCACACTGGGCCGAGGGTTTTAACATGTTATCCACAATGACGCCTAAATCTTTTTCCTGGGTGGTGGTTCCTAATGTGGAACCTTGCACTGTGTAACCATAGTTTGGGTTGTTCTTTCCTAGGTGCATAACTTTGCACTTGTCCATATTAAATTTCATCTGTCATTTGGATGCCCAGTCTTCCAATTTATCAAGATCCTCTTGCAATTTTCCACAATCCTCATGGGTTTTAACAACTTTAAATAGTTTTGTGTCATCTGCAAATTTGATAACCTCACTCGTTATTCCCTTTTCCAGGTCATTTATGAATATGTTAAAAAGCAGCGGACCCAGCACAGATCCCTGGCGTACTCCACTATTCACCTTTCTCCATTGAGAAAATTGGCCATTTGGCCATGCGTAAAACCTTCAAAAGGTACAGACCCGACTTGGCCAAGTTTTGGCTGTCAGCCTGCATCAGGGATCAAAAAGCAAAACACATGAATATTAAAAATACATTAAAAATACAATAATAGTCTCCAAACTGTACAGTAAAGAACAAAAATAAAATACAAAAGAAACATACAATACCAATTAAGATTCAATTGCATATATACTCCAATGGCAGCCAGGACATTGTAACAAAAAACTATAAATAAAACATATATATGTAACCTAAAAGGTGCATATGAGGCAGTACAATTGCTACAGAAAATACCATAAAATTCTGCAGCTAACTTGCTTCATGATCTTTACATAAACATAAAAAAAACAAGATAAGACTAATAGTAGCTAAAACAACTTGGACAAAACAAATAATCCACAACTGCTAACTGAGGTAAAGGTTTTACAAAGAAAGGGAGGAGGAGAGTGAAAAAAAGGAAAATAAACTCTTCTCAGGTATGCCTGTATGACAGCAAAGGAAAAAAACAAATCATAATACTCGTAAACAGCTGACTAGGTAATGTCAGACAATGGCAGTAACACAGCAGTATAACGTGGAATAAAAAAAGACCTACATCTCCTCACTTATCTCATGGAAGAAAAAGAGAGAAATCCTTTAAGGGGGACATATAGCGTAGTTACTCACCTGTAACAGGTGTTCTCCAGGAGCAGCAGGAATCAGTCCTCACATATGGGTGACGTCGGCGCCGACGGAGCCCTCGCGGAGCAATTTTCCCCAGCTTTCAAAGAAAGCCTTTGGGAATTGCAGCGCGCATGCGCGGTCGCCTTCCCGCCCAAGGGTGCCATCTTAGCCAGTCTGATGACATAGCTAAAAGACAGCATAAAAATTTGCAAAAAACTTAAGCAGATGATTGCAACTCCACGGGGAGGAGGGAGGGTTGTGAGGACTGATTCCTGCTGCTCCTGGAGAACACCTGTTACAGGTGAGTAACTACGCTTTCTCCAGGACCAAGCAGGAAGTCAGTCCTCACATATGGGACTCCCAAGCTTAAGGCTACCAGAGACCCTAAGCACAAAAATGAGCTCCCTCTAGCTCAGCGGCACAGAAGGAAGGAATCTTCACTGAATTATCACCCACCGGTAGCCCCCATCCGGGATGGAGGGTAGGAGTTGCTCAAACCTCGAAGAGATTTCGGAGGACTGCCTGTCCGAAAGCACTGTCCCTGCGGGACTCCCTCTCGAGACAGTAATGGACCGCAAAAGTCTGGCTCGAAGACCAAGTAGCGGCCCGGCAGATGTCTGCCAGCGGAACAGAGCGGAGGTAAGCCACTGACGTAGCCTTCGCCCGAACACAATGAGCCGTGACTCGACTTTCTAAGGAGAGTCCGGCTGCCCCATAAGCCCAAGCGATACAGTCAGCAACCCAGATGGACAGAGTACGCTTGGAGACCGGGAGCCCCAATTTATTGGGGTCAAAAGACACAAAAAGCTGAGCAGCTTTACGGTGCTCCCGCGTATGGTCAAGGTAGAAGTTCAATGCCCTTCTACAGTCCAGGGTATGCAGGACCCTTTCAGCTCGGCTGGAGTGAGGCCTGGGAAAGAAGGTTGGAAGTACCACCTCCTGATTGATGTGAAAAGGGGAGACAACTTTTGGAAGAAATTTTGGGTGAGTCCGTAGGACTACCCTATTTTTGTAGAACCGAGTGAAAGGGGGATCAGACACGAGGGCCTGCAATTCACTTACGCGTCTAGCGGAAGTGAGGGCTATCAGGAATAAGGTTTTCCACGAAAGAAAACGCAGAGAACAGGTAGCCATCGGTTCAAAAGGCGGACAGGTGATCCGCTGTAAAACCACCTTCAGATCCCAGTCAGGTGCTGGCGGGCGCAGAGGTGGTTTAAGTAGAAGGAGACCTCGGAGAAACCGTGCTACGAGAGGGTCGCTGGAAAGAGGTCTGCCGTCCACCGGCACATGGTGTGCTGAAAGAGCACTGAGGTGGACTTTGACGGAGTTGGACTTAAGTCCCAGATTAGAGAGGTAGAGCAGGTACTGCAAGATCACCGACACCGAGCAGGAGAAGGGATCCTGAGACTGCTGTACACACCAAACGGAAAAGCGACGCCATTTAAGGGCGTAGCATTTGCGGGTAGAAGGTCGCCGAGAAGCTAGGACGACCTCTTCCACCTCTGCCGGCAGGAGAAGGGGAGCAAGGACTACCCTTTCAGCCGCCAGGCCATTAGATTGAGAGATCTGAGGTTGGGGTGTAGCAGAGACCCCTGATCCTGTGTTAGGAGATCCGGTTGAAACCCCAGAGGGAACGGATCCTCTACCGCTAATTGCAACAGGAGTGGAAACCACGGCTGTCTGGGCCAGCGAGGAGCCACCAGGATCATGGAAGCTTTGTCCCGGAGAACCTTGAATAGAGTTCGAGAGACTAGCGGGATGGGAGGAAAAGCATAGAGAAGGCTTTCCGACCATGAGAGTAGAAAAGCATCTGCCGCTACCCGAAGGGGATGTGGCTGACGAGAGCAGAAGCGAGGAAGTTGCCGGTTGAGAGGACTGGCAAAGAGATCCATCGTGGGGAGGCCCCACTTCAGAAAAAGTTTCTGAACTACCAAGGGATCCAGACGCCACTCGTGCGGCTGGAGTATCCTGCTGAGTTTGTCCGCCAGGCAATTCTCTTGGCCTGGGAGATAAACTGCCTTGAGAAGAATGCCGTGACTGACGGCCCAAGAGCAGAGCTTCTGAGCTTCTCGGCAGAGAAGGAAGGAGCCCGTGCCCCCCTGCTTGTTCACGTAGAACATGGCAACTTGATTGTCCGTCTGGACAAGGACGGACCGGTGAGAAGTCAGGTGGGAGAAAGCCTTGAGCGCCAGACGGATTGCTCTGAGCTCCAGGAAGTTGATCTGTTGAGCAGACTCCCACGCGGTCCAGAGACCTTGAGTACATGCCCCCTGGCAATGTGCTCCCCAACCTAGGAGGGAAGCATCGGTCGTCAGCACTTGAGCCGGCTGAGGCGACTGAAACGGCATTCCGAGCACCAGGTTCTGCCGATGAAGCCACCACTGTAGGGAAGAGGCCAGCGGCCCGGAGATGCGCACTAAGTCGGCTAGTCCGCCGGTGGCTTGTTGCCACTGCTTGCGAAGGCACCATTGAGCAGGCCGCATATTCAGGCGAGCATTGGGGGTCACGTGGACGGTGGAAGCCATATGGCCGAGTAGTCTCAGGAAGCGCCTGGCGGAGACCAGGGACTGGCTGCGAAAACGGCCGGCTAGGTCCATGAGCCGTTGAGCCCTGTCGAGAGGCAGGAAAGCTCGTGCCTGAGGAGTGTGCAGTCTTGCGCCGATGAACTCGAGATCCTGTGAGGGGAGCAAAGTGGACTTTGCGAAGTTTATGACAAAGCCCAAGTACTGCAGAAGAGTCACCGTGCAGTGTGTGGCATTGGTGACTGCTGGAGAGGACGATGCTCTGATGAGCCAGTCGTCGAGGTACGGAAAGACATAGAGGCCGTGAAGCCGGAGATAGGCCGCCACCACCGCGAGACATTTTGTGAAGACTCGCGGTGCGGAGGATAGGCCAAAGGGCAGTACTCTGTACTGGTAATGATTTCCTGCCACCACAAACCTTAGGTATTGGCGGTGGCTTGGGTGGATGAGGATGTGCGTGTAGGCATCCTTTAGATCTAAGGAGCATAGCCAATCTCCCTGCTGGAGGTAGGGCAGAAGGATTCCAAGGGTAAGCATCTTGAACTTTTCCCGCACGAGGAACTTGTTGAGGTTGCGCAAGTCCAGGATGGGTCTGAGGCCTCCTGTCCTTTTTGGTATTAGGAAATACCTGGAATAAAAGCCTTGACCTCTCAGGTGGTGGGGCACCGGTTCCACAGCCTGTTCCTGAAGAAGACTTGCTAACTCCTGAAGGAGTAAGTCCCTGTGCAGAGGGAGTCGAGGAGGTTCTCCCGGAAAATAAGAGGGAGGGACCTGATGGAAGTGGAGAAGATATCCTTCTCTCACGACTTGAAGCACCCAGGCATCTGAAGTGATGTTGGACCACCTGTGGGCGAAGTGAACCAGCCGGCCTCCGGTGCTGGGAGGAGCCAGCTGAGGGGGAGAGGCTATGCTGAGGAAGTCAAAAACCCCCACCCTGCTGAGCAGGGGCTGGTGGTGCAGGCTTGGGGGCTTGCTGCCTACGGGACCCGTTACCCCGTCCCTTGGCCTGCTGGCCCTGTGGGGGAGCTGCGGAGGCCTGATATTGAGGGTAGTGTTTATAGGCAGCCGCCTTTCTCGGGTAAAAGGACTTCTTTCCCGAGCCCTTCTTTTTCTGGGAAGGGGCGGAGGTCTTCCTAGAAAGCCTAGTCCTGGTGAGAGTCTCCGTCTCGATTTGTGCAGCCTTTTCAGCCATGGGCTTGCCAAAGAGGTTCTCACCTCTGCAGGGGACATCGACCAACTTGTCCTGCACCCAGGGTTCAAGGTCAGACGACTGAAGCCAAGCCTGTCGGCGGGCACCGATGCCAGCTGCGGCTACTCGAGCCGATGCTTCAAAGCCATCATAGGCTGCTCGGGACATGAATTCGGAGCATTCCCGAATACCAGTTGTCAAGGCCAGGAACCTCCGCAAAGGTTCCTCGGACAGTCCAGCAGAGAATCCGGCTATCTCTTTAGCCAGGTCTCGGAGATACATGCCCATGTATAGCTGGTAGGTCTGGACACGACAAGCCAGCATAGAGCCCTGGAAACACTTCTTACCAAGGCCATCCAGGTTACGAGCCTCCCTGCCAGGAGGCACCGAGGAGTGCATCTTTTGGCTCTTAAGCCTATGCATGGCCGATTCCACTACCATGGAATGGTGTGGCAGCTGTGCTTTTTGGAAGCCAGGACTCTTGCGGACTCGATAGATGGAATCGACCCGCTTGCTTAATACCGGCGACGAGGCCGGACTCTCCCACATGCGGAAGAGTAGTCGTTCCAGCATGGGAGGAACCGGTACAGTAAAGTGCTCCCGGGCGGGAGAGTCGTACTGAAGGGCGTCGAGCTCTTCGGCTCGAGGCTCCTCCTCGGGATCCGCAGGGAAGGCCAAAGCCTTGGCCATATCCCTGACGAAGTCCGAGAACCGGGCATCCTCCGGAGGGGACTGCTTCCGAGGTTCGGACTCAGGTGAGTCCGAGGGGACACACCGAGTCCGAAACGAATCAGGTGACTCTTCCTCTTCAGACTCCCAGGCCGACTCCGAGGAGGAATCGGTGGGGTCGGCTCGGGCAGGCGGAGGCGTCGGCCGCCCCGACGCCGAGGGAGTCGGCGGCGACGACCTCGGTCCCGAACGGGAGGCCGAGGGTGACCTCGACCGAGGATCGACTCGAGTTCGCATGGACTCGAGGATCGGCTCGGTCTCCGGGGTCGACTTAGACGTCGACGTCCCGGCGGTCGGGGCAGTGGCGCCAGCGAGGCTAGCGATCAGTGCCCGCTGCTGGTCCATGAAGGCAGATAGTCTGCTCTCCAAGGCCGTCAACCTGAGTCCGACCTCAGGTGACCCAGCAGCCCCCGACTCGGGCCCCGACGGCGTCGGGCCCGACGTCGGACATCTCGGAGGCGAGTCCAGAAGGACTACAGGACTTACCCGAGCAGGCAACTCCGACTCCAGGCGAGGTCGCTTCGGGAGGTGCTCCTTCTCCAAAGACCCGGGACGGCTATCGGGGCTATGCGACCTGGCCCTCGCGGAGCCAGGAGCGTCCACCGACGCCGCCCTCGCGGGTTTTGCCTTCCGTCGATGGTCCCCGGAGGGAGAACCCCTGTCGGAGGAGCTTCGGCGATGGTCAGAGCTGGAGCCTCTGGATGCCGAGGCCTCCGACGAGGTCCGGGTACGGCCGGGGTCAGCGAAGATTCTATCCCGCTGGTGCCGCTGACTCCTTAACGCTTTGGAGGACATTTTGCCACAGGCTCCACAGATCAGTTCTTCATGATCCGGGCCCAGGCAGCGGAGGCAATTATCGTGTGTGTCAGTGAGTGACATATTTCTGTCACACTGACCACACCGCTTGAAACCACTGGCAGCCATCGGGGGAAAAAGGGCCCCTGCAAGGTCAAAGGACCGGGCTGCCAGCGAAAAACTGAAAACGAAACTGACCAAAATCAGAAAAACCGAAAAATAAGAGAAGGACTCGCAACAGCGTCGCGAGTCCGGGCAGGAAAACGACCGGCGTCGAACCGAAGTGAAAAAAGAGAAAAACTCACGAAAATCAACTTTTTCAGCGGGGACACGACGGGTACGTCTGTAGGGCTCCGCGGAAAAAAGAAGACTGTCTAAGATGGCACCCTTGGGCGGGAAGGCGACCGCGCATGCGCGCTGCAATTCCCAAAGGCTTTCTTTGAAAGCTGGGGAAAATTGCTCCGCGAGGGCTCCGTCGGCGCCGACGTCACCCATATGTGAGGACTGACTTCCTGCTTGGTCCTGGAGAAATTGCAGATACACTCTTTAATTTATACCCCTATTATGTAGCCACATAACTAAAGTGTACATCTGCCCATATCTAGCCGTATTACAACAGTAAAGACAGTTTAGAAAAACTTGTGATCTAAATAACAAGGCATAAAAAGACCACATTGTAAATCAAAAAACACAGAACGGCCAGAAAAGGTCATAATAATAAAACATTAAAGATTGTTGCAGCAGTGCAAAAAATTAGCACAAAGCTCCAGAACTAGCAAGGATCGGCTCTTACCTTCGGCATCTACTGAGAAAGTGAAAATAAAAATCACTATTATTATTATTATTATTAAAGACTTATAAAGCGCCGCAACATACGAAGCGCTGCACAAACATAGAAGAGATATAGTCCCTGCTCATCAGAGCTCACAATCTAATAAGACAGAAAACAAAATAAGTTACATAATACAAATAACAAAAATTTACAAGACAAAGTAAGCAAATGTTGATAGAGAGATCAAGATAGGGTAAGACAGGAACGGAAAGCAGTAGTGAAGAGGTGGGATTTTAGTCTGGACTTGAAAATGGCCAGGGAGGACGCCTGGCGCACAGAGATAGGAAGACTATTCCAAGCAAAGGGTGCTGCCAGTTGGAAGCAGCGAAGTCTGGAATTGGCAGTACGAGTAAAGGGCACAGATAAACGAAGACTGTTAGAAGAGCGAAGCAACCGAGAGGGGGTGTAAGGAGAGATGAGAGATGAAAGGTACTGGGGGGCAGAAGAGTGAATATATTTATAGGTCAGGAGGAGAAGTTTAAATTGGATACGGAGACAGATGGGAAGCCAATGAAGCGACATAAGGAGAGGAGTGATGTGGGAAAAACGAGACTGGCGGAAAATGAGTCGAGCAGTGGAGTGTTGAATTGACTGAAGAGGAAAGAGGTGGCTTGCAGTGAGGCCGGCAAGGAGAACGTTACAATAATCAAGACGGGAGGTAATTAAGGAGTGGACAATCAATTTAGTGGTGTCAACTGAGAGGAAGGGGTGAATTTTGGAAATATTGTATAGAAAGAAACAAACAATCTAGTGGGATATGAACCCCCGGAACTTCCGGCCTGAGGTAACTTGCCCCAACCACTAGGCCACTCCTCCCTCTTGTTGTCCTAAAAAAGAGACATAATACCCCAAAGGAACCCCCCCTTAAAATCAAGTAAAATAAAATGGAACACTTCTCCTAGAGAAGTACCAAAATCAAAAGACGTATAAAATGAGGTCCAGAAGAGAGGTACGGAAAGGGAAAAGAGGGGAAGAAAGAGTACAGAAGGGAGAAGAGGGGGGTGTGGGAAGAGGGAAAGGAAAAGGAAAAAAGAGGGAGGAAAAAGGGACTGGGGGAAGTCCAAAGGGAGGGGGAAGGGGAAAAAAGGAGAAAGGGAAAGGGAAAGGGGGAGGGGAGGGAAGGAAAAGGGACACAAAGTGGCAGATGAATAACCTGCAGTTCAAAAATTGATTCTGAAAAAATCTTGATATTCAATCTCTTTATTTGGGCCATCAGGATGCACTGTTGCCAGCTTGAAAATCGAGCATTGTTCTTCTCGCAAAAAGTATAGTATCTATATCTCACCGTGGTGACGGATGGATAACCTTCAGTACAAAAAAGGACAAATCATTTACTCTATGTCCATATTATACCCAATGGTCGATGAGAGGAGCCTTGACAACCTTACGCTTCAGACAGCTCAAACGTTCTTGTATGCAAAACCTTAACCGTTCGTCTTGTTTTCCCAACGTACAGCATCCCACAGGGACACAAAACAACGTAGATGACAAACTGAGAATTGCAATCAGAGGTGTGACAGTTTATATCGTTTGCCTGTTTTTGGATACATGAAAATATCAAGGGCTACCGCATTTGGACAAACTGTACACTTTTCACATTTCTTGTGACCTGACTCAGATTGGGGGTATCTACTTGAGGGGTTCGGGAGGTAAGCAGAAAACCAACTCGTCCCTGAGATTCTTTCATCTACTAAAGGCAATTGTCAATCTTTGCTTCTGATGGATGTCTGAAGGATATGCCAATGTCGCCACATGATCTTGGCTATATTTGCAGACAAACGTGAAAAACACAGGGTGCAGATGTAATCATCATGAACCTTTTTACTTTTCACCTTTAATAATTCTTGTCTGTCCAAAATACGAGCTCTATGGATACCCTTCTTAATACAGTCAACAGGGTATCCATGTTCTCTGAAACGTAGAACCATATCTTTCGATTGCAGATCAAATTTGTCTAAATCAGTGCAGAGCCTACGATGCCGTAAAAACTGTGAAATTGGAAGATTTTTCTTGAGACTGCTATTATGAAAGCTGTCATATCACAGCAGCTTATTCCTATCGGTTGGTTTTCTATAGATATTTGTATAAAAACCAAAGGGAGATTTCATGATACAAATATCCAGAAAAGATATCTGGGCCTCATTAAATTGCATTTGAAACTTAAGATTAGAGTCACAAGTATTCAACTATTCAATAAACTGAGAAAGCTTGGACACATCTCCTCTCCATAAAATGAAAATATCATCGATGTAGCATTTCCATGTAATAACATTATCGGCAAAAGGAGAGGAAGAAAGATGAAGAAATTCAAACTCTGCAACATATAAATTAGCTATATCAGGGGCCATAGCCACCCCCCATTACCGTACCCTTAATCTGTTAATAGAAGCAACCTCCAAAGACAAAATAGTTACATGTCAAAGCTATTCTTGTCGGCTCTACTAGAAACTCGGTTGGCACTCTGATAGGACTTGTGCGCACAACTTCTATTGCTGCATACTGAGGAATGTTTGTATATAAAGATTCTATATCTAAGGTAACAAGAACAACATCTGATGTATCTCCATCGAAAGTGTCTAAAAAGCTGATAATATCTGCTGAATCTTGCACATAGGATGGGATCAAAGGAACAAAGAAGCGGCGAAAAATATCAATAAATTTTGACAAGGGTTCCAAAATGGAACAATTGGCCTACCTGGAGGCACAGTCATATTTATATGCACTTTAGGTAGGATATAGATCGTGGGTATTACAGGGTGGTTGACTTGTAAAAAGGATATTTCCCGTGAGGTAATGTAACCAGCACTGAAACCAAGGGATAGAAGGTTATTAATTTCAGCTTGGATAGTCACTGTAGGATCAGATATAAGTGAAAGGTAGAAAAAGGCATCATGCAATTGTCTAGTAACTTCCCCACATAATATTTGTGATCCATGATGACAACACCAACACCTTTGTCGGCAGGTTTGATAACCACAGCCTTAGGATTGGAGAGAGATTGGATAGCCTCTTTCCTCCCGTCTAAGATTGTCAAACTGAAGATCTTGTTTTATTTCCAAAGTTTCAACATCACGTAAGACACATTTCAAAAATGTTTTTATAATGGGATAAGGAGCAGGAAAGGCAAGGTTAATGACTATTGGAGAAGGAAGTAAATGGGGTGGGTGCTGGAGAAAGGGAGCAGGAGGGCAGGTACCAGGGAAATGGGATGTGGGAAAGCAGGAACTAATGGGTGGAGACTCTAAGACTGGGTGAGAAAACAGAAAAACTCTCAACAGAGGTGGCTCTATAATGAGGTAGAGTGAGGTGGTGGCCTCAGATGGCAACATTTGGGGGCAGCAAAAAATGCCCCCAAAAAGACCGTCTCACTCAGCCTTCAATATTTAAACAAAAAAAAGGGCTGGACAAGCTGCTGCTGCTGCTTCTCAGTTGTTTCTCGGCAGTGGCAGAATCAACCACTCTGCGGTCCTACGCTGTCCCGGAAGAGCCCTGCCATTGTTTTACTGGCGTCCCGGCTCACCTTTGCGGCTTTGTTAAAGTTGAGCCCGCTGACGCTGAGGGTAAAAGAGGTATTTCCTGTCCCTTTGGTTTGGTTCAGTCCCTGACTGGAGTTTTGAGAAAGCCCCCCTCCCCACACCATCTCATCCTTCTCCTTAGGCAGCAGATTGCCTTAAGCTGCCCCTGACTCTCAATATCCAGCAGACTAAGATAGAAAAACTCTCAATACCCAGCCTATCTTAGAGGATAAAGTGGAATTGCTTAACAAATATTTCTGTTCTGTGTTCACAGATGAAGAACCAGGAGCAGGACCTCAGAAAACACCCACAAACAGGAACAGAAGCGAGGGACATCTTGAACAATTTTCCAAAGACTGTGTTCGTGAGAAACTAGCTCAACTTAAAGTAGACAAAGTGATGGGACCGGATGGGATACACCCTAGAATACTGAGGGAACTTGGGGACGTTCTAGCAGCTCCACTGACTGACCTTTTCAATGCCTCGTTGGAGTCAGGAGTGGTGCCAAAGGACTGGAGAGAGGCTCATGTAGTGCCTTTACACAAAAGAGGACGTAAGGATGTGGTTGAAAACTACAGGCCGGTTAGTTTAACTTCGGTGGTGAATAAATTATTGGAAACACCGCTGAAAGAGAAAATAGTGAGGTTTTTGGAGTCCAGAGGATTACAGGATCCGAGGCAGCATGGATTCACCAGAGGAAGGTCTTGTCAGAAAAATCTGATTGATTTCTTTGACTGGGTGACCAGGGAGTTGGACTGAGGGACAGCCCTAGATGTGGTGTATTTAGATTTCAGTAAAGCCTTTGACACTATTCCTCACAGGCGACTTATAAACAAACTGAGCACCCTAGGGATGGACCCTAAAGTTACTGCTTGGGTTAGAAAGTGGTTGAGTGGGAGGCGACAAAGAGTACACGTAAATGGAGCTCATTCTGAGGAGAAGGATGTTACCAGTGGTGTGCTCCAGGGATCTTTCCTTGATCCGATTCTTTTTAACATCTTTGTTAGTGATATAGCAGAAGGGCTGCCGGGTAAGGTTTGCCTCTTTGCAGATGATACCAACATCTGCAATAGAGTAGACACCCAGGAGGGCGTAGATAACATGAGGAGGGATCTAGCTAAGCTTGAAGAATGGTCTAGAATTTGGCAGCTGGGATTTAATGTTAAAAAATGCAAGGTCATGCATTTGGGCTGCAGCAATCAAGGGAGCAATATAGTATAGGGGGTGAAGTACTTTTGTCCAGTAAAGAAGGCGTGGTTGTGTCTGATGATCTTAAAGTAGCTAAACAGGTAGAAAAGCTAGAAGGATGCTTGGGTGCATATGGAGAGGAATGGCTAGCAGAAAAAAGGAAGTGATAATGCCTCTGTATAAGTCTTTGGTGCGACCTCATTTGGAGTACGAGGGTTGCTATTTATATTTCTGGCCTTAGCAACAGTAAGTGTTGCCAGGCGCCATCCAATGGTTCCATTGGAACACTGACATTGTTGAACATAACCTTATTCATAACATTTTATCATTTGAGCGCGATTTGTTGTTTACAGTAACTTGAAAAATTCATCTCGGGCGAAAAATGGAATTAACTCGTGAACATTTTCGTGCGATTATTTTTCATAACTTTCGACGTGGATTATCAAGACAAGAGTGCATTGATGAACTTAATTTTTTATACGGCGATAAAGCACCATCCTACAGCACTGTAAAAAACTGGTATAACAAATTCAATCGTGGCCGACGTTCGCTCCAGGACGAATTCCGTCAGGGTCGTCCAAAATCGGTTGCTGTGCCAGAAAATATCGATGCTGTGTGTGAACTGATAAAGCAAGATCATCATGTGACATACCGTGAGATTGAGGCATCTTTGGGCATTAGTATGACAAGCATCAATAAGATATTGCATGATCATTTGGCCGTAAAAAAGATTTGTTCGCGTTGGATCCCGCATAATCTGACAACGCTCAAAAGGAGGCTCGTGTCGATTGGTGCAAGGAAATGTTGAAAAAATACGTTCAAGGTGCATCAAAGACTGTGTATAACATCTACACAGGTGACGAATCATGGATCTATGTATATGAGCCCGAAACAAAACAGCAATCGACTGTATGGGTCTTCCAAGATGAGCCAAATCCAACAAAAGTTGTTCGCGGAAGAAGCACATTGAAGCAAATGGTTGCCTGTTTCTTTGGCATTACCGGTCACGTGGCGACAGTGCCTTTAGAGCAACGTAGGACGGTCAATTCTGAATGGTACACGACCATTTGTTTACCAGAAGTCTTCGGAGAAATTCGGAAAAAGTCAAAGAAGAGGCGAATAATTCTTCATCATGACAATGCGAGTTCTCACACATTTGGCTCAAACAAAGGAATTTTTGACCAGCCAAAACATCAAATTGATGGGTCATCCACCATACAGCCCTGATTTGGCACCCAATGACTTCTTGTTATTCCCGCACATCAAAAACAAATTATGTGGTCAACGATTTTCAACACCCAAAGATGCGGTTGATGCATTCAAAACGCATGTTTTGGAGTTACCTCAATCGGAGTGGAAAAAGTGCTTTGAAAATTGGTTCAAACGCATGCAAAAGTGTATTGATCTTCATGGAGAATATTTTGAAAAACAATAAAACCAATTTTGATCATAAATATTTGTTTTTTCATTATTAGGCCAGAAATATAAATAGCAACCCTCGTATAGTGTGCAATTCTGGAGACCGCACCTTCAAAAGGATGTGAACAGGATGGAGTCGGTGCAGAGGGTGGTTACTAAAATGATTAGTGGTCTTCATTATAAAACATATGAGGACAGACTGAAGGATCTTAATATGTACACCTTAGAGGAAAGGCGGGATAGAGGTGATATGATTGAGATGCTTAAATACCTCCATGGCATAAATGTTCAGGGAGAGAGCATCTTTCAATTAAAAGCAAGTTCTGCTACGAGGGGACATGGGATGAGGGTGAAGGGAAATAGATTCAGGAGTGATATGTGGAAATATTTCTTTATGGAAAGAGTAGGGGATCCGTGGAATAGTCTCCTAGTGGAGGTGGTAGAGATGAGGACAGTAACTGAATTCAAAAAAGCATGGGACAAACACAGAGGATCTCTGAGGGTAAAAGGGGGACTGTTGTAGTTGTTGATGTGGAAGGACAGACTAGATAGGCCATGTGGTCTTTTTCTGTCGTCATATTTCTATGTTTTCTCACCCATCTTAAGAGTCCCTGCTTTCCCATGTCCCTGCCCTCCTGCTCCCCTTCTCCAGCACCCACCCATTTACTTCCTTCTCCAATATTCATTAACCTTGTCTTTCCCCTCCTCCTTACCCCAGTATACATTCTTATACCCCTCCATCTCAACCTTCCCTTGCTTGAATTTGCTTCTTCCCACAATATCTGTTCTTTCCTTTCTCACTCCCCAAGCATCTCCCTCTTTTTCCTACTCCAACTCTAGCATTTGCCAGCATCAGCCCCCTTTCAATCCCAAGATCCCAGCCCTAGAATTAGCACCCTTCCAGTCCCAGTCCTTTTGCAGTCCCATCTCCCCAGAACTAGTATCAGCCCATTTCCAGGTAAAGTCCTCCTTCTCAGTATCAGCCCATTGCCAGTATTAGTCAATCCTTCCAGCTCCTTTGTCAGCCCAGTTCCAGTCCCCCCCACAGCCCCAGAATCAGTCCATATCCAGCTCTCCCCCACAGTCCCAGAATCGGCCACCCCCTACCTTCAACACAGCAATAGAAGCATTTGCTTTTGCTCCACAGCCACAGGAGCAAAAGCAAATGCTCCCACGGTGGTATTAATGTTTAAAACAAACAGCCACAGCCTGGAAGGCAGAGAGTCAGGCTCCCTGCGCCCCTATTGTGGTAGGCCCTGAGCCATTGCCTCACTAGCTCACCTTTTACACTGGCCCTGATGTCACTGTTCTTTTGAAAACCCATCATTGGCTACCAATTTTCTATAATAATACATTCAAATTTCTTTTGTTGGCCCATAAGGCATTCTCCACCAAAAACTTTCCTTATATTTATCCGATTCCCTGGTTCCTTACATTCCTACCAGGACCCTACATTCACAGAATCAAAATAGATTGAATATCAACTCCAAAAGCCTTGTCTGCCATGAATCAACATATCAATCTGCTCTTCATTTGCTGACTCCCACTCTTTAAAACAACATTCCTCTCTACATCAGATTGGATTCCTCACTAAAACTAAGAAAAATCTTAAGGCCTTTTTTTTTTAATTTATAGCATATTAAACACAAAATACAAGAAAGTTTGCGGAACAATCTTGGAGAAAAGGAGCAAATACAGTTAGTAACTAACAAAGCAAGAAAAATACAAAATAGCAATACTGAAACCAGCAACAATGTATTTGCTCACACTAGCCCACAAATAACAAAGAGGTGGAGAAAAAGAAAAAAAAACAATACATTTTAACCACTCAGAGAACAAGTAACCGTGGCAGCCGATAACCCGAGGTATAATTAAGCGAGCTCAGGGGAGCCCCCAATAGAGGATTCCAGCCGGCGAGCTGAAATAAAAGCTACCAGTTGAGAGGGGTCATAGAAAATATAAGAAACAGAGTGATATTTCACTAAACATTTACAAGGGTGTTTCAGGAAGAACAGGACCCCCAACTGAAGAACTCCAGAACGCAATATAAGAAATTCTCTACGCCGCCTCTGAGTTTCTCTAGATAGGTCCGGGTAAATCCGGACCATCAAACCTTTGAAAGGCAACTTCCGCTTCGGAAAGAAAAGCCTCAGTAACCATTCTTTATCTGACAATAATGCGAAAGTAATTAACAAAGTAGAAGGAACAGAAGGTTCACTAGAAGAATTTTCTATCAAATCAGTAACATTCAAAACATTTGCCTGATCTAGATCCCCACCAATATTCACTAAGCCAGGTGAGAGCTTCCCCTTAGGCAAATAATAAATCTTTACCAAAGGTGGCACTAACTCGGGGGAAACCCCCAAAACCTCTACCAAATATTGTTTAAACATATCTCGTGGGGACACAGTAGAGATTCTAGGAAAATTAATTAATCTTAAATTATTAGCCCTTGATAGATTATCCAAATGTTCTAACTTAACATGCACCGCAGAAAAGTTCTTTTTCAGCATATCAGAATGTTCTTCCAGAGCATCCACTTTCCTCCGATACTTCCCAACTTCTAGTTGCAAACCTTCCACCTTCTTCTCCATATTCTCCAAAGCAAAGGCTGAATCATTCATCTTCTGAGTTACAGATGCAATCTTTGGGACCAAGGCTTCTCCAAGGGAGAGAATAGCTTGCCAGATAGACTCCAAGGTGAAACTGGACGGCCACTTCATAGAAAACACAAAAGCAGAGTCCACAGTTACCGCAGCTTCCATTTTTGTCATCGGCTCACCTCGGGACAACTGGCCCGGAGTACTCCTCCCCAATCGGCGTTGAAGTTGGAGATATACTGTGCAGCCCATCGGCTGCACTTCCAAAGCCCCTCTGTCCTGAAGCTTCGGGCCCTTTCAAAGCTCTATCCGACTCCATCGAGGGGGGGTCAAGCTCCAAAAAACCAACAGGGAGAGGCTGGCTCCACTGAATCTTCGGCGCGGGGCTCAGCGGGGAAAGAGATGAATTCGACGCAGCCGTCGAGTCACCCGACTCCTGTACAGCTGCAGCTCGAAGAACTTCCCCACCAGCCGCCGGGTTGCGAGCCGTGCGACGAACAAAAGTGTCCAAAGGACCCAAGGTAACTGGCGTAGAGGTAGAGGGGGGTTGAGAGGGCATACCACCCCCTTTCCCCTTACGCTTTCTCCCCATAGAAAGCACATACTCACTCGGTGCAAACAGCTGCCGCCATCTTAGATAAGCACCACCTCTTCAAGACATTTTTTTTTGACTCCTGACGACCCAGCAGATCCTGGGTTTTTTTTTGGCAAGGTGTGACCAGAATTGAATTGCCAGGCCTTTCTTCCAAGACAATAGAGGGTAAACTGACTTGCCCAAAGCCACAAGGAGTGCCAATGGGAATCAAACCAGTGTCTCTTGGTCACCAGACCACTGCTCTAACCACTAGACTTCTCTTCCACAGATGTTATTGCTTGGAGACAAATAGAAACATGACGACAGAAAAAGACCACATGGTCAATCTAGTCTATCCTTCCATATCAACCACTACAACATTTCCCTTTTATCCTTTACAGATCCTGTGTGTTTGTCTCATGCTTCTTTGAATTCAGATACTGTCCTCATCTCTACCACCTCCACTGGGAGACTATTCCACAGATCCACCACTCTTTCCATAAAGAAAGGTTTCCGCATATCACTCTTGAATCTATTCCCTTTCACCCTCATCCCATGTCCCCTCATAGCAGAGCTTGTTTTCAATCGAAAGAGACTCTCCTCCTATGCATTTATACCACGGAGATATTTAAACGTCTCAATCATATCACCTCAATCCTGCCTTTCCTCTAAGATCCTTAAGTCTGTCCTCATATGCTTTCTAATGAAGACCACTAACCATTTTAGTAGCCACCCTCTGTACCGACTCCAGCCTGTTTATATCCTTTTGAAGATGCGGTCTCCAGAAATGCACACAATACTCCAAATGAGGTCGCACCAAAGACTTGTACAGAGGCACTATCACCTCCTTTCTTCTTCTGACCATTCAGCTCCCTATGCACCCAAGCATCCTTCTAGCTTTTGCCATCAGTTTTTCTACCTGTTTAGCTACTTTGATGATATCAGACACAATCACGCCTAAGTCCCGCTCTTCTTTAGTGGACAAAGGTACTTCACCCCCTATACTATATTGCTCCCTTGGATTGCTGCAGTCCAAATGCATGACCTTGCATTTTTTAACATTAAATCTCAGCTGCCAAATTCTAGACCATTCTTCAAGCTTAGCTAGATCCCTCCTCGTGTTATCTACACCTTCCTGTGTGTCTATTCTATTGCAGATTTTGGTATCACCCACAAAGAGGCAAACCTTACCCAACAGTCCCTACGCTATATCGCTAACAAAGAAGTTAAAAAGAATTGGACCAAGAACAGATCCCTGGGGCACACCACTGGTAACCTCCTTCTCCTCAGAGTGAACTCCATCTACCTGTACCTTATGTCACCCCCCACTCAACCAATTTCTAACCCAAGTAGTAACTTTAGGATCCATCCCTAGGGTGCTCAGTTTGTTTATAAGTCGCCTGTGAGGAACGGTGTCAAAAGCTTTACTGAAATCTAAATACACCACATCTAGGGCTCTCCCTTGATCCAACTCCCTGGTCACCCAGTCAAAGAAATCAATCAGATTTGTCTGACAAGACCTGCCTCTGGTAAATCCATGCTGCCTCTGAACCTGTAATCCGCTGGACTCCAGAAACCTCATTCTTTTCTCTTTCAGCAGTGCTTCCAATAATTATTTACTCACCTCTGAAGTTAAACTAACCGGCCTGTAGTTTAAACCACACCCTTACTTCTGCTTTTGTGTCAAGGGAGCACATGTGCCTCTCTCCAGTCCTTTGGCACTTATCCAGACTCAAACGAGGCATTGAAAAGGTCAATCAGTGGAGCTGTTAGAACGTCCCCAAGTTCCCTCAACATTCTAGGGTGCATCCCATCCGGTCCCATCGCTTTGAATACTTTAAGTTTAGCAAGTTTCTCACGAACACAGTCTTCTGAAAATTGTTCAAGATTCCCCTCGCTTCTGTTCCTGCTTGTGGGTGTTTTCTGAGGTCCTGCTCCTGGTTCCTCATCTGTGAACACAGAAGAGAAATATTTAAGTAATTCCGCTTTATCCTCATCAGTTTCTACATATTCCTCCCCTTCACCCTTGAGTCTGACAATACCACTTTTGCCCTTCCTCTTCTCATTAACATATCTGAAAATTGTCTTACCTCCCCATTTTACTGCATTGGCTATTTCCTCCTCTTTTTGAATCTTTGCTTTCCTGACTACTTGTTAGCTTCTCTAAGTTTTTCCAAATGTAGATGCCTGACTACCTCTCTCCGTGATCTCTTGTATTTCATGAAGGCCTCCCTCCTTTTTCTTCACTTTTTCAGCTACTTCTTTCGAAAACCATAGTGGTCTCCTTTTTTTACCATTTTAACAAAACGTTTGGCTCCCCTTAAAATATCTCCTTTCAGTTTTGCCCACTGGTTTTCTACATCCCCTAGCTGTTCCATCCTGCTAAGTCTAAGATCCTCGCTTTTGAATGGATTTTAACAGCCCCAGTCCTAATACTGAACACCATCTGGTGATCACTGGATGCAAAATGATCTCCCACTATAACATCAGAAACACTTTCACCATTGGTAAGCACCAAGTCCACTATGGCCCCTTCACATGGGTTCTGTTACCAGTTGCCTGAATAGTTCTCCCTGTAGAGAGTCCAGGATCTCCTTACTTCTAGATAATACTGTAGCAGGAATGTGCCAATCAACATCTGGCATATTGAAATCCCCTATCAGTAGCACTTCCCCTTTCCTAGCAATGCTGTGTATGTCTTCAATTAACCCTCCATCCACCTCTTCCTCATGTGAGGGAGGTCTGTATATCACACCAATGCAAATAGATTTCTCTTTCCCTCTTTCTAGTTTAACCCACAGTGCCTCCCCTCTCCCTTTTAAGCTCTGTAGTTCCAAAGCTTTAATATTATTTTTTACATATAGTGCCACTCCTCCTCCCCCTTCTTCTTACCCTATCCTTTCTGAATAAAGTATAGCCTGGTATAGTTACATCCCAGTTATGGTTTTCTGTGAATCATGTTTCTGTAACTGCCACTAAATCCAAGTCAGCCTCTCCTATTAAAGCTTCAACATCTGGGATCCTATTTCCTATGCTACGGGCATTTATACACACCGTTTTCCATATGTTGTTCCTTTTACCCATTTTCATAAAGGTATTTAATGTTTCACTTACCTGGGGGCTTTCTTCACCCATCCCCAACAAATCTAGTTTAAAGCCCTCTTTGGTAGATTAGCCAGTCTGCTACTGAAGACATGTCGACCTCTTTTGGACAGATGGACGGCATCTCTACTCTGCAACCCATGGAACAGCATCCCATGGTCCAGAAAACCAAAACGCTCTCGATGACACCATCCACACAGCCATGCATTCATCTCCAGGATACGAGCTTCTCTGCCTTGGCCTTTACCCTCAACAGGGAGGATTGAAGGGAACACCACCTGTGCCCCTATCTGCTTCACCCTCTGTCCCAGATCCATGAAGTCACCTTTTATATGCTCAGAGGGATACCTGGCAGTATCATTTGTTGACATGGATTAGCAACATTGGGTAATAGTCAGTAGGCTTGATGAGTCTCGGCAAATTCTCTGTAACATCTCGGATTTTGGCACCTGGCAGACAGCATATCTCTCTGGATATCAAGGCTGGTCAGCAGATGGACGCCTCAGTACCCCTCAGAAGAGAGTCACCAACCACCACTACCCTTTGATTTCTTGTGGTCACTGATTCTGCAAATTTGGGGTGCTCGAGCTCTGGTTCTTCCCTTTCCAGGGATGCTTTTCACCTCCTCCACTTCCAGGGCTGCATAATGGTTCTTTAATTCAAGGGCTGGAGAAGTTGGATTGGTGATTCTGCAGGCCCTGGTGACCAGTGTCCAACCTTCATCATTCTGTAGGCTCCCATCTTCTCCTCTGCTGGAGAGTTTGGATGTTGCAAGAAGCATCTCATCAATGTACTTCTCACTCTCTTGAATTCTCCTCAGCCTCACCACCTCTTCTGAGTTTCTCAACTTGTTTCCTGAGAGCTTCTGCCTGCAAGCATCCTGCACATGGAACTGGCCCCTCAACTGGCATTGGGACCTCTGTCTGGACAGATGCAGAAGCTGTAACGGGGGCAACAGCTTTGGCGATAAGATTTTCCTAGCCATTGTTCAGTGGAACTTAGGTATCTGTTAAAGCAAAAGAGAGAGACCTACCAAAGTATCAGCTGGTTTTCCAGCTGTCCTTTTAGAGAAAAAGCAGTTTAATCTCTTCAAGTATGTTCAAAATGTGCTGTTCCAAGTCCCCGTGTGTAGTTAATTGGGGAGGTGCCCTATAAAGCAAGACTGCTCACTAGGGGTGGATGGGAGTTGGGGGGAAGGTAGGGAAGGAACTAACGCCCGATGAGGTGTCAGTAGCTTCAAAGAGCTGAGAAAGATACTAAAGCAGAGTTTTAAACCTACCCCACTAAAGAAAATATTTTCCCTTTTAAACTAAAGCACCAAAAAGAATGTAACTATTAAATGTACTAAAACCCTTTTAAGAATAAAGTTAGCATAGTAGAGGAGGAGTTAAGAAAATCAAGGAAGGATCTTGGGCAAATGTAATGATTGGTAATGTCTCAAAATGGGTTAGCGTTGTGCATATCATGACAGAAATGAACCTCACTCCTATGCCACAGTATGCAAGAGACAAGTACTAGTAGTAAATCTTCAGAGACAGATCATCTCAACACTTGCATTGCACCAAAGAAAGCCTCTTTCTGGAATCCGTAAGGCAATATCATCAAGGGACACTTGGATTTTTTTTTTTTATCGTTTATGGCAAGGGGGTACACAAGACCTTACACCAAACACGTCAATGCATGATTGAAGAACAGGTACAGAAAAGAGGGTTTGTGCTTTTTTGGGCATTGAAATTTCAGAGATAAACAACTGTACAGTGATGACCTGCATCAGTCTGTGAAGGCCAATCCACAGTACTTAGTGTCTAGTCAGATCCTACATATTGTCACCCACCTACGTACTCCTATAGGCAGAAGCCTGGGGAGCTTCAGTGGGGCCTCTTCTTAATATAGCTGGGATGTTGCAATGCCCCCTGGGATTTGTAGTCCCACTAGCTAATCAAAAGGTAGTTGTAGACGAGTAGCCAGGCTTTTAAAAAGAGGTATTTTATTTTCCCTTTCGGGTGAATTTCAGCACGTAGGAATCAAAAGGAATTAAACCATACTTTCTGGCATAAATGAAGGTGAACTACTATTAACATAAATGGATGCTTATCTTCAGCCAAACAAACAAAAAGTAAAACAGTCCTTGTACTTTACACAAGCAGGCTTGTTCAAATCTGTTTCTCTAAACAGATTTCTGTCTTTAAACAGTTCAGCACAATGAAGAAATGTTATCTGAGAACACTAATGTACAATCCATTTGGAAATCATCAGGACTTTCAACACAGAAGTCACATTCCATGTCCTCATACCTTTCCCCGTAGTTATCTTCGGTAGGATTGTAACTCATACCATTTCTGAATAAACCCTCTTCTCCGTTACAAGGGCTCCTCTCCTCCTCTCTATCAAGGTGAATTGGGAGGTTACCGTATATTGTAGAGTTTCCCTCCAGAGGGCCACACACTCCTGGGTGAGTGTATGTGAAACTCTGCTTTTCAAGGTCCCTTTTATTATAAGGAATCAGCCCACCTTCTGGCTCGGTTCCCCTGGAGCTTTTTGAGATAGGAAACTTAACGCGGCTTTTCCCCCCTGAAAGCCTTTCACTCCCTTTTACTGGACGCTTCTCTTTGGGCATGCAAGTATCCCTCTGATAACAGCTATTGCCCTCCCGGTACCTGTTCTCAGGGAGATTTTCTCTCACAGATTCCTTCCATCTGCCTGCTTGAATACCTCCGTGGTTCCAACCACCTGGTTCTTGTTCAGTGCCTCTCAGCTCCCTGTAACCAGACTCTGGTATTCTTTCCTTGGCTATTTCCTGTGGAATACTGTTTAAATCTTCGTGTGAAGTTCTCCAGTTAGTTTCCCAAACAGCTCTGCTAGACTCCTGGTTAGCTCTGCTTCTGACCAACGCTGAGTGATTTTTAACTGCATCACTCTTAGTGTTCCGGTGAGCCTGTCCTGCCCTCAGCTGTCCCTCATTACCTAATAGGCTATGAGGTAATCTCCTACTAGGGCGTGCTCCTACACCTGGTGCTTTTGTTTGTGATGGCTGCTCACGGCAACCCTGATCCATGTGCTCTGAGCTGTCACTATTAGACCTGCTCGGCTCTGTGTTTCCTATTTCCATAGGTATACTCTGATCTACCCCATGACAGATCCCCCCCCCCCCCTTAAAATATTACGGACTGCGGAATCCTTCTGACAGCCCGTAATTCGCGATAGCGCGTCTGCATTCCCGTGTAGTTTCCCAGCGCTATGCTGTACTATGAAGTTGAAAGACTGCAGCGCTAGATGCCGCCGGGTTAAACGGGCATTGCTATTTCGCATTTGATTCAGCCACTTTAAAGGGGCATGGTCAGTGACTAAGAGGAATTTCCTGCCTGTCAAATAGAAGCGTAAGGCCTCCACGGCCCACTTTATTGCGAGGCACTCCCTCTCTATTGTGGAGTAATTCCTCTCAGCTTTTGAGAGCTTGCGACTTAGATATGTCACCGGGTGTTCTACCCCTTCAAATACCTGGGACATCACTGCCCCCAACCCTGTCTCTGACGCATCCGTCTGTACCACGAAGGGTAAGCTAAAATCTATTCCCCGTAGTACCGGGGCCTTACAAAGTTTGTCCTTAAGGGCAGTAAAGGCCTCTTCGGCCTCTGGGGTCCACCTTACGGTATTCGGTGCGTTTTTCCGAAGCATCTCGGTAAACAGGATGCTCTCTTCGGCAAATCGAGGTATGAACCTCCTGTAGTATCCTATTAAACCGAGGAAACTATGTACTTGTTTTTTCATTCCTGGCCGGGGAAAATCCCTCACGCTTTCGATTTTACAAGCTAGGGGCCTTACTACTCCCCTCCCGACCATGTGGCCCAGATACTTACCGTATTTTTCGCACCATAAGACGCATCGGACCATAAGACGCACCTGGTTTTTCAGAGGGGAAAATAGGAAAAAAAATATTCTGTTTTGATTGCCTTATGCATCCTACGGAAAATAGGAAAAAAAATATTCTGTTTTGATTGCCTTATGCATCCTACCTATTTGCTGTGAAAGTGCTTATTATTGCTAGTAATATTGATGTTAGAATACCCCCAAGAGCCTCTAATTTTTAACCCTAGCATTTGAAGTCAGGAAACTGGGCTGGAAAAAGAGAAACGATGATTTCCAAGTCTTCCCCAATCCCTGCCAGAAGCCACTTACAGGAAGCTGTGTTCTGCTCAAGTGTAGCTATCGTACGTCCTGCTCTCCTATTACCTCATGATATCAGTGGCTTCTGGCAATCTGGGAAGCGCTGGCACCACCACAGAAGATCTCCTCCTTAGACACTCACCGACTCCTTCTTCTGGTGGTACTTCCTTTGGAGGCGGGACAATGCTGCACGGAGCCCGTCAAGACAGGAAGGGCTCCGAGATGATTTTAAAAGCACAGCCGCGGTTCCCTAAGAGGCAGGGAGCCGCGGCTGCAGAAGAAGGAGTCGGTGAGTGTCTAAGGAGGAGATCTTCTGTGGTGGTGGCTGGCACTGGTAAGCCTGAACACGGGGCGGGGGAGGGATGATGCAGTCCCCAAGGACACGGAAGGTCCCGGGGGACCCGCTGCCGCTCTGCAACTTCTTATATTCGCACCATAAGACGCAGGCACTTTTCCTCCCACTTTTTGGTGAAGAAAAAGTGCGTCTTATGGTGCGAAAAATACGGTAGCCTCCTCGCTGGTGAATAGGCACTTTGCGGGGTTTAGCGTTAAACCGGCCTTGCGCAGCGCTCTCAGAACTGCCTCCACCCTTGCGAGGTGCTGGGTCCACGTTGTACTATATATAACTACATCGTCCATGTAGGCCAATGCGTAGTCATGGTGGGGTCTTAGGACCTGATCCACCAGGCGCTGGCAGGTGGCGGCGGCGCCATGCACGCCAAATGGCATGCGCCTGAAATGAAAGAGCCCTATGGGCGTGCTAAACGCTGTTTTGGGTTTTGAGTCTTTCGTTAAGGGCACCTGCCAATACCCTTTTGTAAGGTCTAGCGTCGTTAAATATTTGGCCTGCCCCAGGCGATCCAACAAGTAATCGATGCGGGGCATTGGGTAGGCATCAAACTGGGAAATCTCATTTACCCGACGAAAGTCTATACAAAATCTAAGAGTCCCATCTGGCTTGGGCACCAGCACTATTGGGCTTGACCAGGGACTACGTGACTCTTCTATTATGCCCATAGTAACCATCTCCTTCACCTGCTCTACTATTTCCTTCTTTTTAGTTTCTGGCATACGGTAGGGGCGCTGCCTAATTACTTGTCCTGGCGCCGTGATTATCTCGTGGGCAACGATATGGGTTTCCCCGGGTTTCGTGGTCAAGACATCAGCAAATCTGTCTAGCACTTGGGTTAATTCCTGTTGCTGTTGCTGGGAGAGCCCTGCACCCAACCTGGGTTTTGGCCTTTCCTTCCAATCAGCAATTTGAGGACCCAGGTCTTCTTCCTTCTTTTCCTCTGCTAGGGCCGTCTTAATCTTTACTTCTTTCTGCCCGGTAGACCCAAACCCTTGTTCCCCCCGAGTAGTTGGTGGTAACGATGACACCTCCTTCACTGTGGGAAAACCCACACGCTCACATATTAACTGAGCGATGCGGTCTGTAAACGGGGGCGCTGGGTGAGAATGTCCACAGTCTTGGCAAAGGCAAATATTAATATGACTTGCAAAGGATTGTGGGAAATGTAGTCCATTCATTCCAGAATCAGCCGTTCACAAATAAATTAGTTGTGCTTGCTCAAGTGTAAAGCAAAGAAGATATATTTTATTTATGGGGTTATTTCTCCCAACACAGATTTGCTTGGTAGCACAGAAAAGGATACTTGCTTTCAGTATTATACTTAGAAAAACAAAATCAGGAAAAACAACAACTGAACTTCTTAAGCCATCAAATCAAATCATAAAGACCTTGATGGGAACAGAAAGGTCTTTTCTGTAGGCTCCTGCTAATATCTTTTTAGCAGTGCTTCAAAACAAACCAAAACCCACAAAGTAATGAAAAAACTGTTCTTTTTCAAGGCTAACTTCTGGTATTTTCACACACACCCAGAAGTGTCTCTTCAGAGCTCACAGGCAATTAGGCAAGGCTCAATTGCTATCAATTAACCAGCTGCAAACCTCTTGGCTGGTTTATTTTCTATACGTGGCTCAAATCCTGCTCAAAAGCTTTTCTGAGTAGATCAAAGAACAAGTTTATATTTCTTTGTGATGGTTGTTGTATTTTGTAAAAGTATATTACCACAGAAGTTTAGACAGAGAGCAATCCATGTATTCACACTGTTCATTTACAATATCTCCTGCTTCTTCAATTATCATAGAATCAATATCATGGATTGGCACAGAGGAATTTCTTAATGGAGCATTCTCAGAACAATACTTGTTTCCCTGCTGCCTTCCAAGTGAATAGCTAGGGCATAGATCAGTGTTCA
The DNA here is from genome assembly GCA_033557465.1 of Ichthyophis bannanicus. Taxonomy (NCBI): domain Eukaryota; kingdom Metazoa; phylum Chordata; class Amphibia; order Gymnophiona; family Ichthyophiidae; genus Ichthyophis; species Ichthyophis bannanicus. The sequence continues at coordinate 40,703,769 of CM066043.1, forward strand.
TACCTAAGCTTCCATTGCTGTTAGGGTTCCTCTCTAAATATCCTGGCCAGTATGTAGTCCAGTTTTTATGTCCAGCCTTCCAATCCAGATCCCTGGACACTGGGTCTCTCTTCACATACCTTCTTGCACTGGTCTTAGGGCCCCTTCCAACTGCAGCCGTCTCCCTCACAGGTCCCGTCCGGGGATTCCTGGCTCTGCAACCCCACTCCTCTGGTTTTCTCCAGTCCAATGGAGTCTGCTTGCCTCTGGAATGCCTCCCAGTACACGTACTGCTATGGACTCCTTTAGACCTCCAAGATGCTTTTCTCTTCCTTCTTCCAAGTTGCTTCTTGCTCTCTCTGTCCTTGAGCTCTGGCCTCTGCTGCCTCTGCTCCTCCTGATGATCATGAAGATTATGATGATCCTGATGATGATTCTGCTGTGTAGAATAAGCTTTACTTTTAACTTGTTTAGAGGGCTGCTCCACCCTAGCACAGCGCAGCTGTGCTGAATCAAGCCCTGCCCTTGGAGATGAGTGCTTGGGGTTTACCTCATAGCTCTCCTGATTGAACACACGTTTCCCCACTTGAGCTCTTCTAGTGGCTGTTGGAAACCTGGTGCATTCTGGGACTGGTAGTCTTTTATGGAAACATTCTGTTTTATTATTTCTACCAGAAAAGACAGGTTGCTTGTTCAGAGCCAATTCACCTCTATTATAGCTCCTTCCTGAACTATGATAAGCTTCCTTATCACATACCCCCCTGCTTAAGTTATTACTGACTGGTGTAACTGGTGAAACTTCTTCTTTACAGTCCGTAATACGGGAAAGGGCATCCGCATTTTTGTGTAACTTCCCAGCACAATGTTCCACTTGAAAATCAAATGCCTGTAAGGCCATGTACCAGCGTGTCAACCTGGCATTGTGGTTCTTCATTTGTTGCAACCACTTAAGTGGGGCATGGTCTGTGACCAATTGGAACTTCCTCCCTGTAAGGTAAAACCTTAGTGCCTCCACTGACCACTTTATAGCTAAACATTCTTTTTCTATTGTGGAATACTTTTGTTCAGCCGGTGACAACTTCCTGCTCAGGTACATCACAGGATGCTCCTCCCCTTCATGACATTGGGATAGAACCGCTCCTAGCCCTACATCCGATGCATCTGTTTGAACCAGGAAGGGTTTCCTGAAATCCACCCCTTTCAGTACTGGTCCTGTACACAACTTCCCTTTTAGGACTGAAAATGCTTTTTCAGCTTCAGGAGTCCATTTTAGCTGGTTTGGACAATTCTTCCGCAGCATATCAGTGAAAATTGCACTTTTCTCTGCAAATTGTGGTATAAATCTGCGGTAGTATCCAATAAGTCCTAAGAAACTTCTCAGTTGTTTCTTTGTTGTTGGAGGGGGAATATTCCTGATGCTATCCACCTTGCTCATTAGAGGTTTAATTTTTCCTCTTCCCACTAGGTGGCCCAGGTATTTTACCTCCCTATTTGCAAAGGCACACTTTTTTGGGTTTAAAGTGATCCCCGCTTGCTTCATGGAGCACAAGACTGCCCTGATCCTCTTTAGATGTTCCGCCCAAGTGTTACTATGGATTATGACATCATCCATATATGCAAAGGCATAATTTTGGTGGGGTCGAAGTACCTGATCCACTAACCTTTGGCAGGTAGCTGCCGCTCCATGCAGTCCGAAAGGCATCCTCTTGAACTGGAAAAGGCCAACGGGGGTGCTGAACGCAGTCTTCGGCTTCGACTCCCTGGTTAGAGGGATTTGCCAATAGCCTTTTGTCATATCAAGGGTGGTTAAATATTGAGCTTGTCCAAGCTGGTCCAACAGCTCTTCAATTCTTGGCATTGGATAGGCATTAAAAACTGAGATTGCGTTTACCTGCCGGAAGTCAATACAAAATCTTAAAGAGCCATCAGGCTTTGGCACCAGGACTATGGGGCTATTCCAGGGACTCTTCGACTCCTCTATTACTCCCATGTCCAACATTTCCTGGACTTGTGCCACTACTTCCTGTCTCTTTGCTTCAGGCAAGCGGTATGGCCTTTGACGAATTAATTTCCCAGGTGGAGTTATTATCTCATGGGCAACAAATGTGTCTCCCCAGGTATGGGTGTCAACACATCTGGGAATTCTTTAAGCAATTTCCTTATTTCTTCCTGTTGTACCACTGTCAGGTCTTCACCTATTTGGGGCTCTGACTTTTCTTTACAATCAGATACCTGGGGTCCCAAATCCTCCTCTTCATTCACCTCCCTTTCTCGGGCACAGGTGGCAGCTAAGCTTTTAACCCGTTTGTCTTTAGTAGAACCAAAGCCTTTGGTTCCACGCTCAGAATTTGACAGGGATGTGACCTCCTCCACAGGTGGGAAACCCAGTCTCTCACATATCAATTGGGCAATTCTGTCTCCCGTCTTCACATGATAATCATTCTGTCCAAAATTAAACAACAGAACTTTAAGACTGCCCCTTTAATCGGGATCAATCACTCCCACTCCCACATCGATGAAATACTTAAGGGCTAATCCGGACCTTGGGGCTACTCTCCCATAGCATCCAATAGGTATTTCAACTTGGAGACCAGTGTCAACCAGGGCTCTCCCTTGGCTAGGTACAGTCACATTTTCTATACTGCACAGGTCAAACCCAACAGCTTGAGGGGTTGCCCGCTTAGGAGCTTGGGCCTTCTCTGTGACCCTATGGTACTTCAAGACAAATGTCTGCTTCGGGGTAGTTTGGTCTTCTGGACGCTTAACCATCTTTTTAGCTGGGGTCTGAGGACTTCCAAACAAAGGCCCGGGAGCTATTACCATCATTCCTTCTCCCTCCTTCTTTCCTAGTCCTTCCACTAGACCTTGCTTAAATCTTGGCCAGTCTCTTCCTAGAACCAAATCAAATGGTAGCCTAGGCACCACTGCTAACAGAACTTCCTCTTGTTCCCCCAGGCACTTAACCATTAACCTATAGGTGGGATATGATGTTGCAGCACCATGAATGCATCTGATGTGAACTTGGCTTTCAGGGGTTCTAGGCACAAATCCTTCTTGGGCCTCTATCCTCTTCCAAAGCCTCTTTGACAACATACTCTGGTCTGCCCCAGAGTCTAACAGAGCATTTGTGGTAATTCCCTGCACATCAACCATCAAAATAAATTCTTCTTTGGGCTGTTTTAAATCAACACCCATTAAGCTAGTGTGTATCTGGCATCCCCTTTCTAAATGTCCCCATTTTCCACATTTGAAACATTTCTTTTTACTCCACTGTGTCATCTGGTTTGGCACAGTACAATTATTTTCAGAAACATTTTTACCCATTTTCTTTTCTGATACAGCACAGCTTGCCTCAGCACCAACCTTCAGAGGGCCACCCATTCTATGGCAAGCCTGCGTGGCTTCCAAGAATCTCTCTGCTAGCATGGTTGCCTCTCCAAGATTTTGGCAATTTTGCTGTATAAGGAAAGTGTGCAAATCTTTAGGCACAGCAGACATAAATTGTTCAAGCATAATAATGTCTAATAACATTTCCACAGTCTTTCCCTCAGGCTCCAACCATTTTACAGCCAATCCTCTGATTCTCTGACTCAGAGCCCTGGGTGTTTCACCCACTCTTAATGCAGTAGCTCTAAACATTCGCCTATACTCTGAAATAGACAACCCTAGGCGATCTCTAATAGCAGCCTTTACATCTTTATAATTCAAAGCCTGAGTGGCTGGCATTGCTCTATAAGCTGCAAGCGCCTCTCCAGTTAATGAGGCTGCCAGCCTTACTGCCCACTGGGTCTCTGGCCATGCTAATGCTTATGCTACTCTCTCAAAAGATTCTAGGAAATCATCAACATTATCATCTGGAGTTAGCTTCCCAAAACTAAATGCCCCAATTCCCTGATTGAGTCCCACACTGTCCACATGTGGTATACCAGTATTTACTGCTGGTCTTGCGTCCGGTCCACTTTGGTTCTGCAGATTAACTAAGGCTTTCACCAGATCAAGCACTGGCCTCTGCTGGTCCATTAAGGCTTTCATAGCAGTGTCCTGAGCCTGCTGCGCTAGCTCCTGTTGCCTGCTAAACTGGGCTGCCATCCAGCTGGCCATTTCCCTTGGATCCATCTTGATCCCTGCAAGAAAACAAAAGAAAAAAAAACACAGTGCAACACCTTCCAAACAGGTGTTTTTCTCCTAATTTTTTTTTTAATTACCCCTGTGCCTTACTCCCATCCACCACTAGACATGCCCAGGTACTTATTACCTTATGCTAGTGATGAATCCAGTTCTACACAGGGTCTTTTCCTCCTGGGACAGCTACCTGGATCAGCCACCTCTTCCTCCAAAGTGTAGCTAAGGGAAAATCTTTTTTTCCAGCTTTTAACTTGAACTTTCTTTTTTTTCTTCAGACTTCAGTTGTAATCCTTAGCATGTAAATCCTTTGCGCAAAAGCAATCCGAAAAACTACGCCAACTGTAAACGGGGGCGCTGGGTGAGAATGTCCACAGTCTTGGCAAAGGCAAATATTAATATGACTTGCAAAGGATTGTGGAAAATGTAGTCCATTCATTCCAGAATCAGCCGTTCACAAATAAATTAGTTGTGCTTGCTCAAGTGTAAAGCAAAGGAGATATATTTTATTTATGGGGTTATTTCTCCCAACACAGATTTGCTTGGTAGCACAGAAAAGGATACTTGCTTTCAGTATTATACTTAGAAAAACAAAATCAGGAAAAACAACAACTGAGCTTCTTAAGCCATCAAATCAAATCATAAGAGACAAATGCATGGCTGCGTGGATGGTGTCATCGAGAGCGTTTTGGTTTCCTAGACCATGGGATGCTTTTCCAAGGGTTGCAAAGCAGAGATGGCATCCATCTGTCCAAGAGAGGTCAACGCATCTTTGGTAGTAGACTGGCTAATCTACTGAAAAGGGCTTTAAACTAGATTCCTTGGGGATGGGTGAAGAAAGCCCCCAGGTAAGTGAAAGCCCCCAGGTAGGTGATACATTAAATACCTTTATGGAAATGGGTAACAGGGGTAACATATGGAAAGCAGTGTGTATTAATGCCCGTAGCATGGGAAATAAGATCCCTGAGGTTGAAGCTTTGGTGGGAGTGGCTGACTTGGATTTAGTGGCAGTTACAGAAACATGGTTCACAGAAAACAATGACTGGGATGTAACTATACCTGGCTATACTTTATTCAGGAAGGACAGGGTAGGAAGAAGAGGAGGAGGAGTGGCACTATATGTAAAAACTACTATTAAAGCTTTGGAATTACAGAGCTTAAAAGGGAGAGAGGAGGCATTGTGGGTTAAACTAGAAAGAGGGAAAGAGAAATCTATTTGCATTGGAGTGATATACAGACCTCCCTCACAAGAGGAAGAGGTGGACAGAGAGTTAATTGAAGACATACGCAGCATTGCTAGGAAAGGGGAAGTGCTACTGATAGGAGATTTCAATATGCCAGATGTTGATTGGCACATTCCTGCTGCAGTATCATCTAGAAGTAAGGAGATCCTGGATTCTCTACAGGGAGAACTATTCAGGCAATTGGTAACAGACCCCACACGTGAAGGGGCCATACTGGACTTGGTGCTTACCAATGGTGAAAGTGTTTCTGATGTTGTAGTGGGAGATCATTTTGCATCCAGTGATCACCAGATGGTGTGGTTCAGTATTAGGACTAGGGCTGTTAGAATCCATTCCAAGGTGAGGATCTTAGACTTTAGGAAGACTAACTTTGCGAAGATGGGCCAATACCTCAGGGAGTCGTTAGTGGGATGGGAACAGCTGGGGGATGTAGAAAAACAGTGGGCAAAACTGAAAGGGGGTATTTTAAGGGCAACCAACCTTTTTGTTAAAATGGTAAATAAAGGCAAAAGGAACAGGAGACCGCTATGGTTTTCGAAGGAAGTAGCTGAAAAAGTGAAGAAAAAGAGGGAGGCCTTCATGAAATACAAGAGATCACAGAGAGCAGAAGACAGGCATCTGTATTTGGAAAAACTTAGAGAAGCTAGCAAAGTAGTCAAGAAGGCAAAGATTCAAAAGGAGGAGGAAATAGCCAATGCAATAAAATGGGGGGATAAGACATTTTTCAGATATATTAGTGAAAAGAGGAAGAGCAAAAGTGGTATTGTCAGACTCAAGGGTGCAGGGGGGGAATATGTAGAAGCTGATAAGGATAAAGCGGAATTGCTTAACAAATATTTTTGTTCTGTGTTCAAAGATGAAGAACCAGGAGCAGGACCTCAGAAAACACCCACAAATAAGAACAGAAGCGAGGGACATCTTGAACTATTTTCAGAAGACTGTGTTCGTGAGAAACTAGCTCAACTTAAAGTAGACAAAGCGATGGGACCGGATGGGATACACCCTAGAATACTGAGGAAACTTGGGGACGTTCTAGCAGCTCCACTGACTGACCTTTTCAATGCCTCGTTGGAGTCAGGAGTGGTGCCAAAGGACTGGAGAGAGGCTCATGTGGTGCCTTTACACAAAAGCGGAAGTAAGGATGTGGTTGAAAACTACAGGCCGGTTAGTTTAACTTCGGTGGTGAGTAAATTATTGGAAACGCTGCTGAAAGAGAAAATAGTGAGGTTTCTGGAGTCCAGCGGATTACAGGATCCGAGGCAGCATGGATTCACCAGAGGCAGGTCTTGTCAGACAAATCTGATTGATTTTTTTGACTGGGTGACCAGGGAGTTGGACCAAGGGAGAGCTCTAGATGTGGTGTATTTAGATTTCCGTAAAGCCTTTGACACTGTTCCTCACAGGCGACTTATAAACAAACTGAGCACCCTAGGGATGGACCCTAAAGTTACTGCTTGGGTTAGAAGTTGGTTGGGTGGGAGGCGACAAAGAGTACAGGTAAATGGAGCTCACTCTGAGGAGAAGGATGTTGCCAGTGGTGTGCCCCAGGGATCTGTCCTTGGTCCGATTCTTTTTAACATCTTTGTTAGTGATATAGCGGAAGGGCTGTCGGGTAAGGTTTGCCTCTTTGCGGATGATACCAAAATCTGCAATAGAGTAGACACCCAGGAAGGGGTAGATAACATGAGGAGGGATCTAGCTAAGCTTGAAGAATGGTCTAGAATTTGGCAGCTGGGATTTAATGTTAAAAAATGTAAGGTCATGCATTTGGGCTGCAGCAATCCAAGGGAGCAATACAGTATAGGAGGTGAAGTACTTTTGTCCACTAAAGAAGAGCGGGACCTAGGCATGGTTGTGTCTGATGATCTTAAAGTAGCTAAACAGGTGGAAAAGGCGACAGCAAAAGCTAGAAGGATGCTTGGGTGCATACGGAGAGGAATGGCTAGCAGAAAAAAGGAGGTGATAATGCCTCTGTATAAGTCTTTGGTGCGACCTCATTTGGAGTATGGTGTGCAATTCTGGAGACCGCACCTTCAAAAGGATGTGAACAGGATGGAGTCGGTGCAGAGGGTTGCTACCAAAATGATTAATGGGCTTCATTATAAAGCATATGAGGACAGACTTAAGGATCTTAATATGTACACCTTAGAGGAAAGGCGGGATAGAGGTGATATGATTGAGATGTTTAAATACCTCCGTGGCATAAATGTTCAGGGAGAGAGCCTCTTTCAATTGAAAGCAAGTTCTGCTACGAGGGGACATGGGATGAGGGTGAAGGGAGATAGATTCAGGAGTGATATGCGGAAATATTTCTTTACGGAAAGAGTAGTGGATCCGTGGAATAGTCTCCCAGTGGAGGTGGTAGAGATGAGGACAGTAACTGAATTCAAGAAAGCATGGGACCAACACAGAGGATCTCTAAAGGCAAAAAGTGGACTGTTGTAGTTGTTATGGAAGGACAGACTAGATAGGCCATGTGGTCTTTTTCTGTTGTCATATTTCTATGTTTCTATAAAGACCTTGATGGGAACAGAAAGGTCTTTTCTGTAGGCTCCTGCTAATATCTTTTTAGCAGTGCTTCAAAACAAACCAAAACCCACAAAGTAATGAAAAAACTGTTCTTTTTCAAGGCTAACTTCTGGTATTTTCACACACACCCAGAAGTGTCTCTTCAGAGCTCACAGGCAATTAGGCAAGGCTCAATTGCTATCAATTAACCAGCTGCAAACCTCTTGGCTGGTTTATTTTCTATACGTGGCTCAAATCCTGCTCAAAAGCCTTTCTGAGTAGATCAAAGAACAAGTTTATATTTCTTTGTGATGGTTGTTGTATTTTGTAAAAGTATATTACCACAGAAGTTTAGACAGAGAGCAATCCATGTATTCACACTGTTCATTTACAATATCTCCTGCTTCTTCAATTATCATAGAATCAATATCATGGATTGGCACAGAGGAATGTCTTAATGGAGCATTCTCAGAACAATACTTGTTTCCCTGCTGTCTTCCAAGTGAATAGCTAGGGCATAGATCAGTGTTCATACCTGAGCTTCCATTGCTGTTAGGGTTCCTCTCTAAATATCCTGGCCAGTATGTAGTCCAGTTTTTATGTCCAGCCTTCCAATCCAGATCCCTGGACACTGGGTCTCTCTTCACATACCTTCTTGCACTGGTCTTAGGGCCCCTTCCAACTGCAGCCGTCTCCCTCACAGGTCCCGTCCGGGGATTCCTGGCTCTGCAACCCCACTCCTCTGGTTTTCTCCAGTCCAATGGAGTCTGCTTGCCTCTGGAATGCCTCCCAGTACACGTACTGCTATGGACTCCTTTAGACCTCCAAGATGCTTTTCTCTTCCTTCTTCCAAGTTGCTTCTTGCTCTCTCTGTCCTTGAGCTCTGGCCTCTGCTCCTCCTGATGATCATGAAGATTATGATGATCCTGATGATGATTCTGCTGTGTAGAATAAGCTTTACTTTTAACTTGTTTAGAGGGCTGCTCCACCCTAGCACAGCGCAGCTGTGGTGAATCAAGCCCTGCCCTTGGAGATGAGTGCTTGGGGATTACCTCATAGCTCTCCTGATTGAACACACGTTTCCCCACTTCAGCTCTTCTAGTGGCTGTTGGAAACCTGGTGCATTCTGGGACTGGTAGTCTTTTATGGAAACATTCTGTTTTATTATTTCTACCAGAAAAGACAGGTTGCTTGTTCAGAGCCAATTCACCTCTATTATAGCTCCTTCCTGAACTATGATAAGCTTCCTTATCACAGGTCGCCTATTTGGACTTTAAAGTCTTTCTCTCCAAAATTAAAGATTAAGACTTTTATGCAGCCCCTGTAATCGGGATCTATAACTCCTGCCCCTATATCCAAAAAGAATTTGACTGCCAGGCCCGACCTTGGGGAAATACGGCCGTAGCAGCCCTCCGGTATTTTTACTTGTATGCCAGTGTCAACCAAAGCTTTGCCCCCTTTCAAAACTATAGCTTCCTCCGTGCTGAAAAGGTCGTACCCTGCAGCTGCTGGGGAGGCTCTCTGCGGGCTTCTTGCTAGTTTAGATGCTTTACAGAACTGGAGCACAAATTTTGGTTTCCTTAAGGGACCCTCCCTCTTGTGTGCCTGCGATTGTGCTCTAGTCTTTGGTGCTTTCCCAAATAAGGGATTAGGGAGTCTAGCTGCTAAAGTCTCTGACCCTATTTCTCTATGCCCTACCTGGGGTTGATTGGCCCTTGGCCAGGTTTGTTAAACCCTTCTTCCATTTTCTGAAAAAATGGTGGCCAATCTCGTCCCAGGACAACTTCCCGGGGCAGTTTTGGAACAATAGCCATTAACATCTGCTGTTTTGTTCCCAATGCACCCACCTCTAAATTGTGCAAGGGATAGTGTGAGCCCACTCCATGCACACACCTAATACGTACTTGGCCTTCTGCTTGACTTGGGGGTGACGAACGGTGCTTCTCAATGGCTTCCCAGTGCTTTCGTGAACCCATGCTCTGGTCAGCCCCCGAGTCAAGTAGTGCCAGTGCATCCATACCTTCTACCTTGACCGGTAGGAAAAACCCATCCTGGTTTGGCTCTTTGGCTCCTGACACCAGAACCGTTCTTTCAGGGCAGCTCCTCTGAAAATGTCCGGCTTTCCCACAGGTGAAACATTTCCCTTTGGGTACATACAAAACATTAACATTTTCAGATTTATCAACAGTAGACATTTTAGCATTTAACCTGTTACCTTTTCTGCTAAAATTTTTCATACCAGCTGCTCGCCACAGACCTACCCCTGAGGTGTTAGTCATCTCTGCTTCGAAATACCTCTCAGCAAGAGTGGCTGCCTCATCAGTGGTTTGACAATGCTGGAGCGTAAGAAAGGTTTTTACCTCACTGGGAACAGCTTGCATGAACTGTTCTAAAACAATTCTATCTATAACTGTTTCCAGTGTGCTTCCTTCCGGAGTTAACCATTTTCCGGCCAAACTTTTCAGCCTTTGAGACAGGGCCTTAGGGGTCTCCTGAGGCTTTATCCTTGCCTCCCTAAACATTCTATGATAATGCATAGGAGTCAGCCCTAGTCTGTCTTTGACTGCTTTTTTGATTTCTGCATAGTTAGAGGCCAGGATAGCCGGCATGGCTTTATATGCAGAAAGGGCCTCGCCTGAGAGTGATATGGCAAACCTAGTTGCCCATTGCTCCTCTGGCCATTTCAAAGCTGCGGCTATGTGCTCAAAAGCGTCTATATAATCGTCTAGATTATCATGCGGTTTTAACTGTCCTAACGACAAAGCACCATAAGGGTTTAGTCCTGCTCCCTGGAGTATGGAGGGGATGTCTGCTCTGGCATCCATTGGCTTCTTTAAAAGCGCCTCCATGGTGTCCATCAGCGGCTTTTGCTGTTCCCTTATGGTCAGGGCAGTCTGCTCCTGCAGATACCGGACCAACTCAATTTGTTTGTCCCACTGTGCCTGCATCCAGTGCATGACGTCCTGCGGCTTGTGATAAGGAAGCTTATCATAGCTCAGGAAGGGGCTATAGAAAAGGTGAAGTGTCTCTGAACAAGCAACCTGTCAGTGCTGGTAGAAATGAGAAAACAGAATTTTGCCAAAAAAGACTACCAGTCCCAGAATGCACCAGGTTTCCAACAGCCATGAGAGGAGTTGAAGTGAGAAAACGTGTGTTCAATCAAAAGGGCTATGAGGTAATCCCCAAGCACTCATTGCAAAGGGCAGGGCTTGATTCAGCACAGCTGCGCTGTGCTAGGATGGAACACTCATCTCATAGGGCAAGGCCTGATTCAGCACAGCTGCGCTGTGTTAGGGAGGAACACTCATCTAAGCAGAATAAGAGTAGAGTTTATTCTACAGATGACCATCTTCATGATCACCTTGGATATCCAGAGAATTGTCCTCAGTATCCTGAGAATCAGCTTGAGTTTGATCATCAGTTTCATCTGAAGGATCATCAGAAGCAGAAGCCAAACCGGACGGACAGAGAGGGAAAGAGACCCTTTGGAAGAAGGAAGAGAAAAGCCTTTGAGAGGTCTAGAAGAGTCCAAAGCAGTACGTATACTGGGAGGTATTCCAAGGGCCAGCATACACCATTGGACTGGGGAAAGCCAGAGGAATGGTGCTGCAGAGCTAGGAATCACCAGAGGCTACCTGTGAGGGAGACGGCTGCACGTGGAAGGGACCCTAAGACCTGTGCCAGAAGGTATGTGAAGAGAGATCCAGTGTCCAGGGATCTGGATTGGAAGGCTGGACATAAGAACTGGACTACATACTGGCCAGGCTATATAGAGAGGAACTCTAGCAGCAATGGAAGCTCAGGTATGAACACTGATCTATGCCCTAGCTATAACCTTGAAAGACAGCAGGGAAACAAGTATTCTCCTGAAAATGCTCCATTGAGAGATTCATCTGTGCCAATCCATGATATTGAACCCATGCTTGTTGAACAAGGGGGAATAATAGCAGATGAGGATCCTGTTTATATGGACTGCTCTCTATCTAAACTCCGTTGGTAACTTTCTGTTATAAAGTACAGCAACCATCACAAAGAAATACAAATTTGTTCTTTAATCTACTCAGAAAAGCTCCTGAAGCAGGATTTGACCCACACAGTGGAAGGCAAGCCAGCTAAGGGGTTTCAGCTGGTAACTGCTAGCAATTAAGCCTTACCTAATTGCTTGTGAGCTAGGAGAGAATCACTTCTGTATCTATGTGGGAAGTAATCAGAAGTTAACCTGAAAAGAACAGTTTGTTTCTTGCTTTGTGGCTTTTCATTTGTTGTTTTCCTGATTTTGACTTTGTTTTTCCAAGTTAACACTGAAAGCAAGTAACCTAATTTATGTGCTACCAAGCATATCTGTGTTGGGAGAAATAACCCCATAAATAAAAATCTTATTGGCTTTACCCAAGAGCACAACTAAATTATTGTCAGCAGCTGTGTCTGGTGTGAATGAACTACATTGCCCACAATACCTTGCAAATCATATAGAAATATGCACTTGCCAAGAGTGTGAAGATTCTCACCCAGGCAGCCGTCTGACAAGCTCCATCTTCGGCGTCGACGTCCCTGTGGAGAGAAAAAGACCACCAAGTGCGGTACTGCGACTTTTCCCTTTCCTCCGTCTATTTCTCAGCTTGCCCATCAGCGCCCCCTTTCTCACTCTTGTCCTGCCCCACTTATGCCCAGGTACCCTCTACCTGAGGCTTCATGCAGGATTCCGCCTGTGAGAAAGTTTACTGGGTCATCAGCACCTGGCAGCGAGAAATCTTCCACGACGGCTCTCCCCTGTCTGGATACAGTCCTCTCCAGTAGAAAAGTAGTTCATGTAGCGGTGTCCTTTTAATTCTTAGGCAAAAATCCAAAGAACTACGCCATTTGTCACCCACCTACGTACTCCTATAGGCAGAAGCCTGGGGAGCTTCAGTGGGGCCTCTTCTTAATATAGCTGGGACGTTGCAATGCCCCCTGGGATTTGTAGTCCCACTAGCTAATCAAAAGGTAGTTGTAGACGAGTAGCCAGGCTTTTAAAAAGAGGTATTTTATTTTCCCTTCCGGGTGAATTTCAGCACGTAGGAATCAAAAGGAATTAAACCATACTTTCTAGCATAAATGAAGGTGAACTACTATTAACATAAATGGATGCTTATCTTCAGCCAAACAAACAAAAAGTAAAACAGTCCTTGTACTTTACACAAGCAGGCTTGTTCAAATCTGTTTCTCTAAACAGATTTCTGTCTTTAAACAGTTCAGCACAATGAAGAAATGTTATCTGAGAACACTAATGTACAATCCATTTGGAAATCATCAGGACTTTCAACACAGAAGTCACATTCCATGTCCTCATACCTTTCCCCGTAGTTATCTTCGGTAGGATTGTAACTCATACCATTTCTGAATAAACCCTCTTCTCCGTTACAAGGGCTCCTCTCCTCCTCTCTATCAAGGTGAATTGGGAGGTTACCGTATATTGTAGAGTTTCCCTCCAGAGGGCCACACACTCCTGGGTGAGTGTATGTGAAACTCTGCTTTTCAAGGTCCCTTTTATTATAAGGAATCAGCCCACCTTCTGGCTCGGTTCCCCTGGAGCTTTTTGAGATAGGAAACTTAACGCGGCTTTTCCCCCTGAAAGCCTTTCACTCCCTTTTACTGGACGCTTCTCTTTGGGCATGCAAGTATCCCTCTGATAACAGCTATTGCCCTCCCGGTACCTGTTCTCAGGGAGATTTTCTCTCACAGATTCCTTCCAGCTGCCTGCTTGAATACCTCCGTGGTTCCAACCACCTGGCTCTTGTTCAGTGCTGCTCAGCCAGCTTCCTGTAACCAGACTCTGGTATTCTTTCCTTGGCTATTTCCTGTGGAATACTGTTTAAATCTCCATGTGAAGTTCTCCAGTTAGTTTCCCAAACAGCTCTGCTAGACTCCTGGTTAGCTCTGCTTCTGACCAACGCTGAGTGATTTTTAACTGCGTCACTCTTAGTGTTCCGGTGAGCCTGTCCTGCCCTCAGCTGTCCCTCATTACCTAATAGGCTATGAGGTAATCTCCTACTAGGGCGTGCTCCTACACCTGGTGCTTTTGTTTGTGATGGTTGCTCACGGCAACCCTGATCCATGTGCTCTGAGCTGTCACTATTAGACCTGCTCGGCTCTGTGTTTCCTATTTCCATAGGTATACTCTGATCTATCCCATGACAATATGCAAGTTTAAACTACATGACAATTATGGCAGACAAAGCTGATTGATTTTTTTTTATTAGCCATAATGGTGGTGTATTAATTTTTAATAATTGTACATGGTATTCTGATTCATTCATGTAGAAAAGGACTCAAAGTGGGGTCTTAGATACTGGAGAAAGATTCAGAAATATGGAGTGTGAGAATTTTGCTGATAGCCTAGCAGTATGTGTTACAGAAGCCAAGGTCGTATTTTGCAGATGTTTGTGAGAGCTAAAAGAATGTTTTTGCTTGCAGGATTTTGTCCTGATTAAGGGTGAGCAATATGTTTGTGCTTGACATGACCTGTAGTGTGACGCAGAGTGATAAGATGAAATTGTACAATGTGGCAGGGGTTTTTTCCTAATAGAAGTAATGCGGCCAAGTTAAGAGGGGGTTTAGAGTAGTTACTCACCTGTAACAGGTGTTCTCCAAGAGCAGCAAGAATCAGTCCTCACATATGGGTAACGGCACCGACAGAGCCCTCATGTGGAGCATTTCCCCAGCTTTCAAGGAAAGCCTTTGGGAATGCAGCGCGCATGCACGGTCCTCTTCCTGCCCAAGGGTGCCATCTTGCTCAGTCTGATGACATAGCTAAAAGACAGCAAAAAACAAAATGAAGGATATGACTGCAACTCCAGGGGAGGAGGGAGGGTCGTGAGGACTGATTCCTGCTGCTCCTGGAGAACACCTGTTACAGGTGAGTAACTACTTTTTCTCCAGGACCAAGCAGGAAGTCAGTCTTCACATATGGGACTCCCCAGTTCTAGGCTACCGGGAACTCAAAGCTGAAAAAATGGCTCCCTCTCAAGAGCCTCAGCATCCGTGATAAGAATATCCTCTGAGAACGTCCCCGTACGGTAGCCCAACACAAGGACCGGAGGGTAGGAGTTTCCTAAACCTCAAAGAGATTACGGAGTACCACCTGTCCGAAAGCACTGTCCCTTCGGGACTCTCTCTTGAGGCAGTAATGGGCTGCAAAAGTCTGGCTTGACGACCAAGTTGAGACCTGGCAGATATCTGCCAACGGAACAGAACGGAGATGAGCTACTGACGTGGCTTTTGCCCTGAGACGGTGGGCCGTGACTTGACCCTGCAAGGGGAGGTCGGCTGCCTTGTATGCCCAGGCGATACAATCTGCTACCCAAGTGGACAACGTACACTTGGAGACAGGTAACCCCATCTTATTAGGGTTAAAGGAGACAAAGAGCTGAGTAGCCCTTTGATGCCCCCACATACGTTCTATGTAAAAAGACAACACTCTCTTACAGTCCAGGGTATGCAAGACTGTTTCAGCCCAGCTGGTATGCGGCCTGGGAAAAAAGGTCAGAAGAACCACCTCCTGGTTGTGGTGGAAAGAGGAGACCACTTTTGGAAGGAACTTGGGATGGGTCCGTAGGACCACCCTGTTCCTATAGAACCGTGTGTATGGCCTATCGGAAACCAGAGCTTGTAGTCCACTGACACGTCTGGCCAAGGCAAGAGCCACCAGGAAGAGCGCTTTCCAAGAGAGGCAGCGCAAACGGCAAGTAGTCATCGGCTCAAACGGTGGACGAGTAAGTTGCTGCAAGACCACGTTCAAATACCACTCAGTTGCCGGTGGACGAACCAGAGGCTTGAGTAGAAGCAGACATCTGAGAAATCGGGACACCAAGGGGTGAACCGACAGAGACTGTCCCTCCACCGGTGAGTGGTGCGCTGACAAAGCACTGAGGTGGACCCGAACAGAGTTAGACTTAAGGCCTAGGTCTGAAAGGTGAAATAGATACTGCAATAGTACTGGCACAAGGCAAGAGAAAGGGTCTTCATTGTGCTGAGCATACCATACCGTAAACCTACGCCACTTGAGAGCATAGGATTTTCTGGTGGACTGTCTCCTAGAGGCCAATACCACCTCCTCAACCTCCTTAGGTAGGAGTAAGGGAGCTAGAACTACCCTTTCAGCAGCCAGGCCATCAAACTGAGGGACCTGAGATTGGGGTGCAGAAGGGAACCCTGCTCTTGAGATAGGAGATCATGTTGCAACCCCAGAGGGAACGGAGTTTCCACCGCCAACTGCAGCAGAAGTGGAAACCACGGCTGCCTCGGCCATCTGGGGGCTACCAGAATCACCGAGGCCTTGTCCCAGAGGATCTTGAACAGAGTTCGGGCCACCAGAGGCGTGGGAGGAAACGCATAAAGGAGGCCCGTAGACCAAGAGATCAGAAAAGCATCTGCTGCCATCTTCAGGGGATGCGGCTGTCTGGAACATAACCTGGGCAGCTGACGGTTCAGTGGACTGGCAAAGAGATCGATGGATGGAAGTCCCCAGAGGAGGAAGATCTGCTGGGCCACTAGTGGATTCAACTGCCATTCGTGAAGCTGGAGAATCCTGCTTAGCTTGTCTGCCAGGAAATTCTTCTGACCAGGTAGGTAAACTGCTTTGAGAAACAAACCCTGTTTGACCGCAAAGGAGCAGAGATCTCGTGCCTCCTGACATAGGAGCCTGGATCCTATGCCCCCTTGCTTGTTCACGTAGAACATTGCCACTTGATTGTCCGTCTGAACCAGGACAGACTGGTGAGAGAGGGCATGAGAAAATGTTTGCAGCGCTAAGCGGATTGCTCGCAGCTCCAAAAGTTTGATTTGCTGCATGGCCTCCCGAGGAGACCACAAGCCTTGAGTGCACATGCCCTGGCAATGTGCACCCTAGCCCTTTAAGGAAGCATCAGTCATCAGCACCCTTGTGTGTGTTGGAGCCTGAAAAGCTATCCCCTTGAGAAGGTTTGGGAGATGTAGCCACCACTGTAAGAAGTCCAAAAGTGGTTTGGACACCTCTACTCTGTCTCGGAGGTCGCCTGTGGCCTGCGTCCACCGAGCTCTGAGGCACCATTGAGTAGCCCGCATGTGTAGTGTCATGTAGAAGACCCTTCTGGCCCCATAGAGTTCAATGAAGCAGAGGAATTGGCTTCACAAGCTGACAGGCAGGCAGAGTGCATGGCTCAGGGTTGCCAAGGGAAACGTAAACAGAATGAGTCATGGGAGGAGAAAACACACCCCTGCTGCAATGGTTCCCCGGCATCAGGAGTTAAGGGAAAACACCTGGTTGGGGGAGGGGCGGAGCTGAGCCCTAAGAAGCAGAGAGATAAAAAGTGCTCACTAGATTTAAGCAGTAGCACCGGGAGGAGTAAGAAGGAAAGCACCGGGTGGAACAGGGGAGAAAGCACCGGGAGGAGCACGAAGGAAGGCACCGGGAAGTGCACTAGCACTGGGACGAGGACAAGAAGTGAAGCAGCAGCCAAGAGGGCAGTAGCTAAAAGATTGCCTGAGAGGTTAGTTTGGAAGCACGCTGAAACTCCAGAGAGAGAGAGGTGCTGGCCTGACGACATTTGTATGTCCGAGGAGAAGGAGAAGCTAAAAGGCAGGAAAACACATCCAGTGTTTGGATTTGTTGCTGACCCAGCAGTGCTGAGGAGGTCCTCTGTTCAAAAGCCAAAAGGTAGGCTGCCCAAGTGGTATAGAGGGGAAACTAAGTGCCAGAGTTTTCCATGTGTGTGCCAAGATGTGCTGGACTCTCCTTATATAAAATTCCATATATACGGTAATTCTCAACCCTGCTCATTAGAGTGCTGTGAAGGGAAGCCTCGGGAAGAGAGAGGGTGAATGTGCTTTGAAACACCGTATGATAGGGTGAAAACTTACTCAGCTGATAGTGATTGTGAAGAGATGCAGACGGAGCCTGCTATTGAGGACATAGCAGGGGAACAAATGGACTGTACTTTAACTATAGCTGATCATATAATCTCACTCTGCTAACTAGGCTGTTTATAAGGCTGTCTCAAACAGCAGAAGAAAAGCAGAGTGTGTCTTTTTGATATAAAAGAGACTGTTACCTTTGAGCTTGTGTTAAGCTGCATGTTTGAAGTTTTGAAGCGAAAGAAGCTGTTTTCCTGAGTTCCTGTATTTTCCTTTATGCCAGAAGTGTATGGCTATTTTTGTTCTGTGTTTCAACTGCATTTAATCCGCCCGGAAGGGGAAATAAAAATCTTGTCCCTGTTGCCTAACCCACTTGACTACAATTGCTTCTTGTTTGGAAAGTAAGTGTAAACTACAACTCCCATGAGGCAGTGCATGCATAAAAGCCTTGCCATACTTTCTAAGTAAGGATGCCCAGGCTGACCAACCCTAGGTGCTACCGGCTCTGGGGTGGTTACTGGTGACAGTAGACGGGCATTCGGAGTCACATGTACAGTGGATGCCATGTGTCCCAGGAGCCGCAGGTAGCGCCTGGCGGAAACATGAGAACTGCTTTGGAACTGGTTGGCCAAGTCCATCAGTCTGTGGGCCCTGTCCTCGGGCAAGTAGGCTCTTGCCTGAAGGGTGTCTAATCTTGCCCCTATAAACTCTAGGTTCTGAGAGGGGAGCAAAGTGGATTTTGCGTAGTTTATGACAAAGCCAAGATGCTGAAGAAGAGAGACAGTGCGAAGAGTGGCTTGTCAGGCCTCCTGGAGAGACTGGCCCCTGATGAGCCAGTCGTCCAGGTATGGGAAGACAAAAATTCCCTGATTCCTGAGATAAACCACCACCACTGCCAGGCATTTGGTGAAAACCCTGGGGGCAGAGATTAGGCCAAAGGGAAGTACCCTGTACCGAAAATGGTTTCCTCCCACCACAAATCTGAGATATTGTCTGTGGTCTAGATGAATGAGGATGTGAGTATAAACATCCTTTAGGTCTAAGGAGCATAGGCAGTCTCCCTGCTGGAGGTAGGGCAGCAGTATCCCAAGGGTAAGCATCTTGAACTTTTCCCTCTCTAGAAACTTGTTTAGGTTTCGCAAGTCTAGGATAGGCCGGAGGCCTCCTGTCCTTTTGGTACCAGGAAGTACCTGAAGTAGACGCCTTGCCCTTCCAGGTGGTGAGGCACCGGTTCCACCGTCTGTTCCTTTAGAAGACTTGCCAACTCCCGAAGGAGGAGGTTCCTATGTAGAGGGAGTCTTGGAGGCTCTCTGGAAAGTAGGAGGGGGTAGCTGGTGGAAGTGGAGCATGTAGCCCTTTTGGACTATGCTCAGTACCCAGGTATCCCCTGTGATGGCTGGCCACCTGTAGGCATACAGGGTCAGCCGACCTCCTGTGCTGAGTGGAGCCACCGGCGGAGAAGAGGCTATGCTGTGGGAGTCAAAACCCAGCTCCCTGTTGTGCAGGAGCCGGAGCTGGCGGCTTGGGGGTCTTCTGCCTACGGGGCCCATGCCCCTGCCACTTGGCCTGCTGGCCCTGTTGGGGAGATGGAGAGGCCTGATATTGAGGGTAGGATTTGTAGGAAGCACCCTTCCTCGGGGGAAAAGGGGCTTCTTTCCCAAGCCCTTCTTTTTTTGAGAAGGGGCAGAAGTCTTTCTGGACAGCCTTGTCCTGGTGAGAGTCTCAGTCTCGATTTCTGCAGCCTTTTCAGTCATGGGCTTACCGAATAGGTTGTCACTTCAGCACGGGACATCGACCAACTTGTTCTGCACTCATGACTCCAGGTTCGATGACTGTAGCCAGGCCTGACGGCGTGCACCGATGCCGGCCGCGGCTACCCGGGCCGAAGGCTCGAAGCCATCATAGGCTGCTCGAGAGATAAACTTCGAGCACTCTAGTAGACACTGAACTTTGCGCGTGACATCTTGTCAGTCAGATCCCAGCCTCCTCTTACTTCTGCCTTTGTGGAGAGGAAAAACATCTGCTCATGTCTATTCCTCTGGAATTATTCCTGACTCTAAAGAAGCATTGAAAAGTGAGCCCTTAACCCCTGAGGAAGTGGTGAACGAAACACGGCCTGTGTCGGGTTTGGCACACCTAATCCGTGGAACAATAAAGGCATATTCAGAACTCCCTGCCACGTTTCCTGACTGGTTCTTGGTTGCCCACGTGGCAGCTTGCTATTTTGGTGGACCCAGATGTTAAGTCTGGACACAGCAAGACAGCATAGAGCCCTGGAAGAACTTTCTACTGAGGGCCTCCCGGCTGGGGGGCACCAAGTAGTGCATCTTCTGACTCTTCAGGCATTGCATGGCCGATTCCACAACCATGGAATTGTGCGGTAGCTGCACCTTTTGGAACCCAGGGCTCTTACAGACTCGATAAATGGAATCGACCTGTTTGCTAAGAATCGGCGCCGAGGCCGGTGCCTCCCACATACGGAAGAGCAGCCATTCCAGCATCGGAGGAACCGGTACAGAAAAAGCTTCCTTCGGAGGAAAATCACTCTGGAGGGCATCAAGCTCCTCGGCATCTGTAGGGAATGCCAAAGCCTTGGCCATGTCCCTCACGAAGTCCGAGAACCGGGTATCCTCCGGGCGGGACCTTCTCCGAGGCTCAGACTCCCACCGGGTCCGGAAGGTGTCCGGAGAGTCCTCGTCCTCCGTCTCCCACACCGACTCCTATGAGGAGGAGTCGAGCGGCTCCTGCTGTGTGAGCCTCGGTGCCACCCACCCCTACGCCGAGGGCACCGGCATCGACACCCTCGGCCCCGCACGGGAGGTCGAGGGGGACCTTGACCGAGTATCGACTCGAGACTTGATGGACTCAAGGATTGGCTCGGCCTCCGGGGTCGACTTAGATGTCGAGGTCCCGGTGGTCGGGACAGATGCACTGGTCAAACTGGCAATCAGCACCCGCTGCTGTTCCATGAAGGCAGCCAAGCTGCTCTCCAAGGCCATCAGCCTGAGTCCAAGCTCAGGAGACTCAGCAGCCCCCGACTCGGGCCCCGATGGCGTTGGGCCTGATGTCGGTTCTCCACGAGGACAACAGAACTTACGTGACTCGGGGATTCCGGCTCCATGCGAGGTAGCTTGGACGGCCTCTCCAACTCCGAGAGCCCGGGGCGGCGGTCAGGGCAAAGCGACCTGGCCCTCGAGGACCCAGGGGCCTCCACAGACGCTGCCCTCATGAGCTTCTTCTTCTTCCTTTTGTGCTCCCAGGTAGGAGACACCCTCTCAGAGGAACCACGAGATGTCGAGGCCTCTGATGAAGTCCGGGCCCGGCCAGATGCGAACTCTGAAAAAATTCTTTCACATTGATGCTGACGGCTCCGAAGTGCCTTTGACGACATTTTGCCGCACGGGCCATAAACCAGTGGGTCATGGTCGGGCCCGAGGCATCGGAGGCAGCAGTCATGTGTGTCAGTGAGAGACATAAGTTTCTTGCACCGATCACATTTTTTTGAACCCGCTGGCAGCCAAAGGGGGAAAAAGGGCCCCTGCAAGGTCAAAAGACCGGGCTGCCAGTGAAAATAACAAAAAAGGCACGAAAGCTAGTCACGAAGGACAAAAACCGAAAAAAGAAATTCCAGACTTGATACCGGTGTACTGAGCCTAGGCGGGAAGGGGAACTGGCGTTGAACCGGATAAGAAAAAAGCGAAAATCACGTCCGTTGGGCTCCGCGGAAAAAGAAAGAATGAGCAAGATGGCACCCTTGGGCGGGAAGGGGACCACGCATGCACGCTGCATTCCCAAAGGCTTTCCTTGAAAGCTGGGGAAATGCTCCACACGAGGGCTCCGTCGGCACCGATGTCACCCATACGTGAGGACTGACTTCCTGCTTGGTCCTGGAGAATATAGGAGACTGCTCAGGTTTGTAGGCCTTTGAACTCCCTCGCTTGAAGCTTTAAGCAGACTTATGTTATAATTCTGTATGTTTTCATTTCATTTTTTCTTACTTGTTTCTAAAGATCAAAGATAGGAAACGAAGAACTGAGGCCTCGACCAGGCATTCAGGAACAGATTACACACAACAAAATTATAGTAGTTTACATCAAAACAATCACCAACAAAAAATATTCTAGATGCTATCCTATCCAAACAGCATACATAAGTAGTCAAGATTTGCAAGTCATTGACATTGCTTAGGGGCAAAAAAGCATTGTTACTTACCTGTAACAGGTGATCTCCAGGAATAGCAGGAATCAGTCTTCACATATGGGTAAAGATGGTACAGATGGAACCCTCCTGGGAACGCTCCTCAGCATTCAGTAGGAAAACCTTTGGAAACACTGCATTGCGCCTGTGCGTCTGCCTTCCCACCTTCCCAACCCCTCTCCTCAGTTGAAGTTGTAGCTGAAAGGAAGAGAAAAAACCCCAAAACCAACCCTACAATTCCTAGGGGGAAAAGGGCGGGTTGTGAAGACAGATTCCTGCTGTTTCCAGAGATCACTTGTTACAGGTGAGTAACAACGCTATCTCAAGGAACAAACAGGAATGCAGTCCTCGCATATGGGACTCACTAGCTCCCAGGTACCAGACTGGCATGGGGGGAGAGCAACATGATCCTGAGGCTAAAGCATAGAGCCCAAAGAGTGTGGACATAATGTGGCCCATTGGACTCAATTCCAGGCTGCTATACCATCTCTAATGATAGTCTGGTCTCTTGTAAAAATCCAGGATGGAGAGTAGGAGTTGAGTCTAAGTCCCAAAGAGGTGCTGGCGTACAGCTTGGCCAAAGAAAGTGCCCAACGGGAGTCCCTGTCCAGACAATAATGTGCAGCAAAAGTATGGATGGAGGACCAGGTGGCTGCCTGATTGATCTAGTCAAAAGATACTGAATGGAGGTTGGTGACAGAGGTTGCCCTACTCGCATTAACATGTCCCTCAAGGAAGGGTCCTGCCTGTGCATAAGCAAAAGGAATGCAATTTGCTATCCATCTGGATAGAGTTTGCTTTGTCACCAAGGTGACTAGGATCGAAGGAAATGAACAGTTGAGAGGATCTTCTGTGAACCTTAGTTCTATCCAAGTAGTAAGCTAGCGCTCACTTACTGTCTAAGGTGTGAAAATGGGAAGAAAATGGGTAGGATTACCGATTGATTCAGGTGGAAGGAAAAGACCACCTTCGGAAGGCAGTGTGGCTGGGTACGGAGGACCAGCTTGTCATGGTGGAACCGGGTATATGGTGGATCTGCCACCAGATCCTGCAGTTCGATGATGCGGCATGTTGACATGATGGCAATGAGTTAAGTTACCTTCCAAGACAAGAGCTTCAGTGAAGTAGTAGCTAAAGGCTCAAAGGAAGCTTTAGAAGTTGAGCTAGAACCACGTTGAGTTCCCAGGTCACCAGAGGAAGCATAATGGGTGACTTGGACAGCAGGGGACCCCGCATGAAGCGTGCTACTAAGAGGAGATAGGCCACAATGACACTAAAATGAACTTTGATTTAGTTAGTCTTGAGAACTGCCAAGGACAAATGGAGGAGATATTGTAGAAGGGATTACACCGGGCAGGCAAAAGGGTTAATGTCTCTCGGGGAGCACCAGAGGGCAGGCATAAGATCACCTGGTGGAGTGCTTGCATGATGCAAGCAGGATATCCTTGACCTCCTGTGGCAGGTCAAAGTCAGCAAGAACTAGCCCTTCAGCAGCCATGCCATGAGGAAAAGGGAGTGAAGATTGGAATTGAGAAGTGTTCCTTGGTCCTGGGAGAGGAGTTCGGGCACACATCCTAGTCTGAGGGGTTGAATCTGCGCAAGGCGAAGAAGCAGAGGAAACCACGGCTGAGGGGCCAAAAAGGGGCTATGAGGATCATAGAACTTTTGTCGGCCTGTAGCTTGAACATCATTTTGGGTATCAAGGGGGTGGGAGGAAATGCATAGAGCAGACCCTGTCCCCAGTGGAGAAGAAAGGTGTCCAGGGCTTATCGTTGCAGGGACGGAAGCCTGGAGCAAAAGACTGGAAGCTGTGTGTTTGTGGGATGGCAAAAGATCTATGAGTGGGGTTCCCCATGTTTGGAAGATCCAAGCAGCAGTTTCCCTGATGTAGGGCCCACTCATGAGGATGAAGGAATCAGCTTAGCCTCTCCGCAAGTACATTGAGCTTGCCCGGGAGCAACAGAGCTTTGAGATGAATGTGGTGTGTGATTGCAAAAAAACAAAGGCAAAGCTCTTCTTTGCATAGGGATAGGATCCTGTCCCCCTTGTTTGTTCACACAGAACATGACAACCTGGCTGTATGTCTTAATATCTGTTGCCCGTAACTCCAGGAGATTGATCTGCAAAACAGATTTGTGTTGTGTACATAGGCCCTGTGTGGTTAGGTTGTTCTGATGGACTCCCCAACCTAGCTTGGAGGCATCTGTTGTAAGGGTGCATAGAGGTGGAGGCATTTGAAAAGGTGATCTACCGAGTAGGTTCGGTGGAGAACACCACAACTGAAGAGACCTGGTCAGTTGGGTGATGTGGATCTTATCTCTGAGATAGCCCTTTGCTTGCATCCATTGAAAAGACAGTCCATTGGGCTTGACACATATGTAGTCGAGCACAGGGGATGACATGGACTGTGGAAACCATGTGTCCCAACAGAGCATTTCTCGAGTGCTGTTGCATTTGCTTCACCAGTTCAATGAGGCGGGCACAGCGATCTTGTGGAAGAAAAGATTGGCCTGTTGAGTGTCCAAAAATACTTCAATGAACTCCAGGCTTTGGGTTTGAGCGAGGTGACACTTTGGGCATCCCAGAAGTTGGAGCACGGTGATAGTGTGATGTAGGGAGAATTTCACCTCGCTGGGGGTCTCCCCTTATTAGCCAGTCGTAAGTAAGGGAAGATGAAGATCCCCAAAGTGTGGAGACAGGTGGCAACTACTGCCATGCATTTCATGAACACTCTCGGTGCTGAGGCTAAGCTGAAAGGCAGCACCCAGTACTGGTAGTGGTTTCGTTGAAATAGGAAGTGCAGATACTGTGTGGAGGATGGATCAGTAAGTGCGTGTACACTTCCTTAAGGTCTAGAGGACACAGCCAATCATGCTTTTGCAGGTATGGAAGAAGAGTTCCCAGAGAAATCATCTTGAATTTTTCTTTGATCAGGAACTTGTTTAGGTTTCTGAGATCCAAGATGGGCCTGAACCCTCCTGGGTTTTTTTGGAATAAAACGTGGAGAGTAGAAGCTGTCACAGCCCCTCCCGGTGGCAGCGTGCTGAAGGGTCAGGGCGGACGTTTATTGTTTGTTGAAGCCGGGAACTCTAACTTAGAGCAGGTGCATTATGGTCCTTGTAGTTCCCTTCTTTATAAAGAATAGTTGTGTGAGCCTTGTGCTGAGTTAAATATAAGGTTTTATTCCCTTGATGCGCTAAGGTTCTCCAAGAAGACAACAGAATTCACCTTGATTCAGGGTTTCTACCAAAGTATTTACAAAGTCCAAAACTGTTATAAGAGCTTCACAGTCTTTTCCATTCAAGCAGGATTTTTCCATATAAACAGGTTGTGATAAGGAAGCTTATCATAGCTCAGGAAGGAGCTATAGTAAAGGTGAAGTGTCTCTGAACAAGCAACCTGTCAGTTCGGGTAGAGATAAGAAAACAGAATTTTTCCATAAAAGACTACCAGTCCCAGAATGCACCAGGTTTCCAACAGCCATTAGAGGAGCTGAAGTGGGGAAATGTGTGTTCAATCAGGAGGGCTATGAGGTAATCCCCAAGCACTCATCTCAAAGGGCAGGGCCTGATTCAGCACAGCTGCGCTGTGCTAGGGTGGAGCACTCATCAAAGCAGAATAAAGGTAGAGTTTATTCTACAGAGAATTATCCTCATCCTCAGAATCAGCTTGGATATCCTCAGCTTGGAGGTCTTCATCATCTGGAGGATCATCAGAAGCAGAAGCCAGTGCGGACGGACAGAGAGGGCAAGAAACCCTTTGGAAGAAAGAAGAGAAACATTTGGGAGGTCTAAAGGAGTCCAGAGCAGTACGTATACTGGGAGACATTCAAAAGGCCAGCATACACCATTGGACTGGGGAAAACCAGAGGAGTGGTGCTGCAGAGCTAGGAATCTCCAGACGGTACCTGTGAGGGAGACGGCTGCACTTGGAAGGGACCCTAGGACCCGTGCCAGAAGGTATGTGAAGAGAGATCCAGTGTCCAGGGATCTGGATTGGAAGGCTGGACATAAGAACTGGACTACATACTGGCCAGGCTATTTAGAGAGGAACTCTAACAGCAATGGAAGCTCAGGTATGAACACTGATCTATGCCCTAGCTATACCCTTGAAAGACAGCAGGGAAACAAGTATTCACCTGAGAGTGCTCCATTGAAAAATTCCTCTGTACCAATCCATGATATTGAACCCATGATTGTTGAAGAAGGGGGAGGGGTTGCAGATGCAGGCTGTGAATACATGGATTGCTCTTTGTCTAAACTCCTTTGGTAATTTACTGTTACAAAGTACAACAACCATCACAAAGAAATACAAACTTGTTCTTTAATCTACTCAGAAAAGCTCCTGAGTAGGATTTAAGCCAGGCAGTAGAAAGTAAGCCAGCTAAGGGGTTTCAGCTGGGTAACTGCTAGCAATTGAGCCTTACCTAATTGCTTGTGAGCTCTGAGGAAATCACTTCTAAGTCTATGTGTGAAGATATAAGAAGTTAACCTGAAAAGAACAGTTTTTCCCTACTTTGTGGGTTTTGCTTGTTGTTTGATGCACTGCTAAGAAAATATTAGCTAGAGCCTACAGAAAAGACCAGTTTGTTACCAACCAGGTCTTTATTCTTTTGATTTGATTGCCTGACAAGTTCAGCTGTTGTTTTCCTGATTTTGTTTTTCTAAGTTTAACACTGAAAGCAAGTATCCTGTTTTATGTGCTACCAAGCATATCTGTGTTGGGAGAAATAACCCCATAAATAAATATCTTATTGGCTTTACACTCAAGCACAACTAATTATTGTGAGCGGCTGTGTCTGGTGTGAATGAACTGCATTTCCCACAGTCCCTTGCAAATCATATTGATAAATGCCTTTGCCAAGACTGTGAACATTCTCACCCAGGCACCCGTCTGACAAGGTTAAATAAACACAGACAGTTCTTCTTTTTTTCAGTTCAACAAAGCAATGACATTTTAGAGCATGTCTTATGCTATGACTCAGCTACACAGAGAGTACCGTCCATAGGATATTCAGGTAGCAATGGTTCTGGTTCTACAAGGTCTGTTTGCATATCCTCTTGCTCAGATATGGTGTCTGCTAAGCCTGAGCTTTCCCTAGTCAAAACTGGATGTACTTCAATAGTTCTCTCCAAGACTTTCCAGCCTGGCTGGACCTGGTCTGGCAAGCAATTAATATGGCTTTTATCTAGGACCTTCTGCACAGGTTTCCAAAGCTTTCCCCAGCTTTGTTTCTCATATCTATGGCTCTCTGGTTTACAAGCCTTTCTAGGACCTGGCACACATTCAGGAAAGGAGGTGTGAATGTACCTTTGTTCTCTGAGACGTGCGTTGCTGGTATTCCCTCTACCAGGCACTCTCCTGCTTACACTGTCTTCCCTGGAGACTTCTTTCTGGAGCTTTTCAGCATGGGCTTGTCCTTCCTGGAAGTTGTCCCTTCCTTGTAAGGACTGCAAGCTTAACTGCCTTTCCTTCCGTAGTTGGAGCTTTCCCCTTTCTCTCTCCTTAGTAGCAGGGGTTTCTGTTGCTCTCTGTATTTGTGGTCCTCTCTGCTCCTGTGGTCGTCTCTGTATTGGTGGTCCTCTCCCTATTCTCCTGACCGAGCACTGCTTATAAAGCTGTTTCTCTAGTGAGCTTTCTGGCCCTCTACTCAGGTGTGATTAGCTATTGCATCATTACAATCTGGGTGCGTCAGCCTACCTTCTGCAGCCTCATGCCTACTCCCTCTAGCTGCACCTCTTGGTAACTGCATTCTCTGTAAATCAGTTTCTTTAAAAGAAACGGAGTTTTCTCCTAACTCCATAGCTTCAGTAGTGTCAGCTTCATCACAAAGCCCATCCCTTCTTAATGGGGAGGAACTTTTTCTATGGTGCCTTGGGATAACTGATTGGACACCTCGTCTGCTAAGAGTGGGTTTCGAAGGGGATTTGTGGGATAGACTCCTGTAAATGTGGTGGAGGGTAAGATTTCGAAGTGTAGCAGATACCCCATTTTGATGATGCCAAGAGTCCACTACTCTGAAGTTATAAAGTGCCACCTGTGGGCATAAGAACAGAGTCTGCTTGCTATGTGGAAGGGCTGGGGACCCTGCAGAGGCAGAGTGGCAGTGCTGTCAAAAAAAAAACAGGCGCAGGTTGTGCCTGCACAGTTGGTTGAGGCTTAGGAGTCTTGGGCTTCTTGGGTTGGCGAGGGCCCTGCTGCCGTTGCTGAGGCTGGTATGCAGTTGTAGGTGGGTAAGAATAATATCATCTTTTCTTCATGGAATAGAAAGGTTTCTTTGGTCTTGTCTTCCTTTTGGAGGGGTCATTTTCTCAATCTCACTGGCCTTTTCTCACCAATCTTTTCTAAAAAGATTCTTCCTGTCACCAGCAGTGGCCCAACTAGGTATTGGTAGCTAGGTACACGGCTGGGCCTGACCCTTCCAGGTAAGAAATTGTAGTTGCGACGGAGTGTCAGGTTGAAAACAGGCTTTATTCCCCTCCCGGGGTTTCAGGATTTTCAAAGTAATACACAGTATGAAAATTAAGAGGTAGCCATACTTCTGGCAAACAAAATGGTGAAATGAAAACAGCTTCTTGCTTGTACAGAATCAGTAACAAAACAGGAACCAGGTGAAATAAATGCTGACAGTTTTTCTCTGTATTCTTCTAGCTCTGTGCACGGCACCCTTATGCTTAGCTAGCGTAGAGAACTCTCATTAGTTATGACCAGAGAGCAGTCCATGTCCTCCTCATAAGGCATATAACTATCTGTACACATGGGCTCTTCAACTGTATTATCTTGTGGACAGAGAGTTTGAAATGTTCTTAACTCAGTTTCAGAACCTTCGTCAGAACTCTCTCTATGATATGGCAAGTACTTATCAGAGAGCTCATAGAACTGCCCTGCTCTGTTCCTAACAGGTTTTTGCAGTTTCTTATAAGGCTTTACAAACATGCAATCATCTTCTTCACTCATACAAATGTCCTGACTTACATTTCTTTCCTTTTCCCAAGGTTGTAAGTACTTCTGGTGGTTTTTCCTTTCAGATAAACAGGGAACCTTATCAGCTGCTCTCCTTTCCCTCCACGGCACTCTGTGTCTAGGAAATTCTTCCTGCGTCACAGGTGAGGGTTTCCTCCAGTTAATCCCTCTGTTTGTAGCAAGCTTTCTGTCCCTCCTTGAATCCTTCCTGGGCTTTCTGTTCCACGGCTCACATACAACAGAATCAGCTGGTGAATATCCTGACCTTCTGTTTGAAACTTTCAAGTTATCTTTTACTTGCCAAGTCTCCCAGTCATTCTCAGCTTCTGAGCATTCACCAAACAAATCACCGTCAGGATCAGAATCCACATCCAAACCATGAGAATCCAAATCTAACTCTGTTTGCCTAACATGCTTTTTATTCAGGTTTAGGGGCGTTCTCCTGCTCATGTGCACACTGTTCTGCTGATTACTAGGGGAGTGTTTGTTCTCTGGGCGTGCTCTCAGACCTCGTGTCTCAGCCTGCCCTTGTTGCCTATAGCAACCTGGAAGCTTTTTCTCTCCCTGCCTGTCAGAAATTGTGCTGAACTCTGCATCTCTCTGTGTCTTAGAGGTATAAGGTAGAACTTCGGTGTCACACATCCCCCTTCTTAAGACATTACGAGCTGCAGACGTCCTCGTCGGACAGCGTGTAATCCCACCTGAGGGAAATCTGTTGCGTACAACCTGCACTAATCTCACTTCTGCTGATCTTTCCCGCCAAGGCTTCAGCAGATTTAAGTGGTATACTTGGCGGCGCCCATTTTCATTTTCTACTTTGTAGGAAACAGGACCCACCTGACCAACTATTGTAACTGGGCCTTTCCATCTGGCCTCAAATTTAGGACCATTGTCCGCTACCAAGATTAAAACTTTGTCTCCTATGGACAACTTCCTGGTTTTGGTTCCCTGGTCATAATATTTTTTCTGCCGGCGTTGGCTGGCCTGCAGATTGTCCATAGATACTCGGGCAGTCCGTTCTAAACGGTTCCTGAGGTCTTTCAGAAATTGGGGAACCCCTACCTCTGTTTCATCTGGTGCAACCCACTGCTCCCGAAGGATATCTAAGATCCCCCTCGGTGCCCTACCAAATAACAGTTCGTAAGGTGACGCTCCCAATGATGTTTGTATGCGTTCCCTACACGCATACAGAACGAATGGGAGGACGTTATCCCATTCAATCATATTCCCTCCTAAGCTCTGCCTTAACATTTGCTTCAAGGACTGATTCAGGCGTTCAACCAGCCCGTTGGACTGGGGGTGATACGCTGATGTGCGGATATGTCTTATCCCAAAGGCGTCCCAAAGCATGGCTAAATGTTTTGACGTAAAATTTGTCCCTTGATCCGTTAGGATCTCTTGTGGGAACCCAATCTCACAAAACAATTTTATGAGTTCTGTTGCTATGGTCCTTGCTGAAATATTGCGTAGGGGTATTGCCCATGGAAACCTGGTCGCATGGTCCGTAATTACTAAAATATATCGAAAACCCCTTGGTGTGCGTATTAATGGACCCACAATATCCATCGCTAACTTTCTCACTGGAGTTGCAATGGTGGGTGGTGTAATCATAGGTACCGGCTTAGGCTTAGCAGCCGTCACACGCTGGCATGCCGGACAGAACTCGCAATACCGGGTTGTTTCCTTAAACACCCCCGGCCAGTAAAAACGAGCCAGCACCTGGTCCAATGTCCCTTGGACACCTTTATGGCTGCCTATGGGGTGATCATGTGCCAACTTTAATACTATCGACTTAAAGGTAGTAGGCACCACTAGCTGCTTGCGCACAGTACCTATCCTGGGATCTGTGCTTTCTCTATACAACAGTTCCCCTTCTAAGAAGAACCTGGGCAGAATCGTCCGAGGCTCTTGAGCATATTCAAATGCCCTTTTCAAAGCTGGATCTTCCTCCTGTTCTTTTGGGAAGGAAGGGAATTTCCTTACCAGCTCAGCTGGTATCCAAGGTAAACCTTCCCCCGCTTCCAAATCTTTTCTTCCCTGCGATCTTTTTTTCCTCTCCTGACGTCGCTTTTCCTTATCTTTCCTAACCTTTGTAGGAAGGTTAATTAACCCCTCACTAGAAGGAAGTATGGTTTGGGGTTCCTCATCGGACTCTGGCTCTGGGTGTAAGTCCCTATCCTTGGGCCCTTCATTTGGCTCTGGTAGTGGGCCTGTCCCTGCCTCTGAGACCTTACTCTGGGACCTAGTGGAAACTAGGCCTATTCTTTCGTCTAGCCTTTCTTTAAGGGCTTTCTGAAAGGAAGGCCAATCCCTTCCTAACACCACCTCTTTTGGTAGGTTTGGGATTACCACTAGCGGTACTTTTTCCCTGGTACCTAGCCCCTCTACAATCATATCATACATTTGGTAATCATTCGAGTCCCCACGCATACATTTCACTTGCACATACCGTGGTTCCTGGCATAAGATCAAAGGATTGTTAGTCAGAATAGCCTGCCACATCTTGGAGGAGACCATACTCTGGTCTGCTCCCGTATCAAGGAGTGCTACTGCCTTCAGACCTTCTACTTGGACGTCTAAGAGAAATCTTCCCTTGGGGTCTTTCTCTCCCCCTGCGATAAGGACAACACGCTCTTTGCAGTCCCTGCTTATGTGACCCTTTTGTCCACATTGAAAACATTTGATCATATCATTATATTTTCTCACATTTTCTCTTAGGACTTTGGAAGTATAAGCTTTCTTTGTCCCTGGCATTCTTTCCATGCCGGTCACCCTTAGCATATTATCTTTAGAAGCTCCGGCCAATTCAGCCTCAAAATAACACTCTGTCATTTCTGTTGCTTCCTTAGTTGTCTTACATTTTTGCAATAACAAGAAAGCTTTTACCTCTGAAGGCATTTATTTATTTATTTATTTATTTAGACAGTTTTGTATACCACCTTATCCTTCAATCAAAGTGGTCACAACACAATTGGGGGATACATTTAACACGAGGGGATATGAGACACATACACTAATACTTTACAGGGAACATGGGCAGTGGAGGGTTAAGTGGTTTGCCCAAGACCACAAGGAGCACCTGTGGGACTAGAAACCCCAGTCCTTCTGGCCCAAGATTGCTGTCCTCTAGTGGGATTTGAACCACCGACCTTCCGGCCTGTGGTACCTTGCCCCAACCACTAGGCCACTTCTCCCTCCTTAAGGGAGTCAAAGTACTGCTCAAGGAGCACAGCATCCATCAAGGATTCTACTGTGGCCTTTTCTGGAGCCAACCACTTTGCTGCCAGACCCTTAAGTCGCTGCATTAGAGCTTTTGGCGTCTCTCTAGGCAAGATCCTTGCCTCCCTAAAAAGGCGTCGGTAGTGAGCAGGTGTTAAACCTAACCTATCCTGTACGGCTAGTTTAACGTCCAGGTAACTAGACGCTAGACCAGCGGGCATGGCCTTGTAGGCTGCTAATGCCTCTCTGGTCAAAGACATAGCAAACCGGACTGCCCATTGGTCTAGTGGCCACTTAGCCGCTTCAGCAATTCTTTCAAATGCATCAGAATAATCGTCAAAGTTATCAGTCCGCTGCAAAGGCCCGAGTGCCAGCACACTACAGCTTTGCAGTCCTACCACAGATGGCATCGCTCCAGCTTCCTCATCTGCAGTGGCTGTCTTCTTCAGGAGCTTGGTTAGTAAGTCCAATAGTGGCTTCTGCTGTGCCGCCATTGCTGCCATAGTCCTATCCTGTGCTTGTCTTGCGAGCTCACTCTGTGCTTTCCACTGCTCGTCCATCCAGCGAAGCATCTCTTTTGGATCCATCCTGGCGTTGAGATAAACCTGTAGAGGGCGAGAAAAAAAACACAAGGCCCACCAAGTGCGGCACACTAGATAATTTTTTTTCCTGTCTGCCTTTAACAAGGTATCTCTTCCCCCTTTCTCTGCAATCCTCCACCACCCGTGCCCAGCTACTAATACCTCAGCACGGTGTAGGATCTTATGTTGAGAAAGGTTCTCTGCACGCTTCTTTCCGGTCAAACCCAGCTGGCTTTCACACTGCGTCAGGATTTCCTTTTTCAGGATTTTCCTTCTTTGCTTTTTTTTTTTTTTCTTCAGCCACTTTGTATCCCCTTAGGAAACTTCAAGTAGTGTATTTTTATTTTTTCAAAAATCCAACTTGCTACGCCACTCAATGTCACCAGCAGTGGCCCAACTAGGTATTGGTAGCTACGTACACTGCTGGGCCTGACCCTTCCAGGTAAGAAATTGTAGTTGCGACGGAGTGTCAGGTTGAAAAAGCGTAGTTACTCACCTGTAACAGGTGTTCTCCAGGAGCAGCAGGAATCAGTCCTCACTTATGGGTGACGTCGGCGCCGACGGAGCCCTCGCGGAGCAATTTTCCCCAGCTTTCAAAGAAAGCCTTTGGGAATTGCAGCGCGCATGCGCGGTCGTCTTCCCGCCCGAGGGTGCCATCTTAGCCAGTCAGATGACATAGCTAAAAAAGACAGCATAAAAATTTGCAAAAAAAGAACATAAGCAGACGATTGCAACTCCAAGGGGAGGAGGGAGGGTAGTGAGGACTGATTCCTGCTGCTCCTGGAGAACACCTGTTACAGGTGAGTAACTACGCTTTCTCCAGGACCAAGCAGGAAGTCAGTCCTCACTTATGGGACTCCCAAGCTCAAGGCTACCGGAGACCCTAAGCACAAAAATGAGCTCCCTCTAGCTCAGCAGCACAGAAGGATAGAATCTTCGCTGAATTATCACCCACCGGTAGCCCACATCCGGGATGGAGGGTAGGAGTTGCTCAGACCTCAAAGAGATTACGGAGGACTGCCTGTCCGAAAGCACTGTCCCTACGGGACTCCCTCTCGAGACAGTAATGGACCGCAAAAGTCTGGCTCGAAGACCAAGTAGCGGCCCGGCAGATGTCTGCCAGCGGAACAGAGCGGAGGTAAGCCACTGACGTGGCCTTTGCCCGAACGCAATGAGCCGTGACTCGACTTTCTAAGGAGAGTCCGGCTGCCCCATAAGTCCAAGAGATACAGTCCGCAACCCAGATGGACAGAGTACGCTTGGAGACCGGGAGCCCCAATTTATTGGGGTCAAAAGACACAAAAAGCTGAGCAGCTTTACGGTGCTCCCGCGTACGGTCAAGGTAGAAGTTCAATGCCCTTCTACAGTCCAGGGTATGGAGGACCGTTTCAGCTCGGCTGGAGTGTGGTCTGGGAAAGAAGGTTGGAAGTACCACCTCCTGATTGATGTGAAAAGGGGAGACCACTTTAGGCAGAAATTTTGGGTGAGTCCGTAGGACTACCCTATTCTTGTAGAACCTAGTGTAAGGGGGATCAGACACAAGGGCCTGCAATTCACTTACGCGCCTAGCGGAAGTGAGGGCTATCAAGAACAGTGTTTTCCAAGACAGAAAACGGAGAGAACAGGTAGCCATAGGTTCAAAAGGCGGACAGGTGATCCGCTGCAAAACCACATTCAGGTCCCAGTCAGGCGCTGGCGGGCGCAGAGGTGGTTTAAGTAGAAGGAGACCTCGGAGAAACCTCGCTACGAGAGGGTCATTGGAGAGAGGTCTGCCGTCCACTGGCACATGATGTGCTGAAAGAGCACTGAGGTGAACTTTGACAGAGTTGGACTTAAGTCCCAGATTAGAGAGGTGCAGCAAGTACTGCAAGATCACCGACACCGGGCAGGAGAAGGGATCCTGAGACTGTTGGGTACACCAGACTGCAAAGCGACGCCATTTAAGGGCGTAGCATTTGCGGGTAGAAGGCCGTCGCGAAGCTAAGACGACCTCCTCCACCTCCGCCGGCAGGAGAAGGGGAGCAAGGACTACCCTCTCAGCAGCCAGGCCATGAGGTTGAGAGACCTGAGGTTGGGGTGCAGAAGGGACCCCTGATCCTGAGTGAGGAGATCCGGTTGTACCCCCAGAGGGATTGGATCCTCCACCGCCAGTTGCAGCAGGAGCGGAAACCACGGCTGCCTGGGCCAGCGAGGGGCCACCAGGATCATGAAGGCTTTGTCTCGGAGAACCTTGAAAAGAGTCCGAGAGACCAGCGGGATGGGAGGGAAAGCGTACAGAAGGCTCCCCGACCACGAGATCAGAAAGGCGTCCGCCGCCACCCGAAGGGGGTGTGGCTGACGAGAGCAGAAGCGAGGAAGCTGCCGGTTGTGAGGACTGGCAAAGAGATCCACCGTGGGGAGACCCCACTTGAGGAAGAGCTTCTGAACTACCAAGGGATCCAGACGCCACTCGTGCGGCTGGAGGACCCTGCTGAGTTTGTCTGCAAGGCAATTTTCTTGGTCCGGGAGATAAACTGCCTTGAGGAGAATGCCGTGACTGACGGCCCAAGAGCAGAGCTTCTGTGCCTCCCGGCAGAGGAGGAAGGAGCCCGTGCCCCCCTGCTTGTTCACGTAGAACATGGCAACTTGATTGTCCGTCTGGACAAGGACGGACTGTTGGGAAGTCAGGGGGGAGAAGGCCTTGAGAGCTAGGCGGATCGCCCTGAGCTCCAGGAAGTTGATCTGCTGAGCAGACTCCCACGTGGTCCAGAGGCCCTGAGTACGTGCCTCTTGGCAATGCGCTCCCCAGCCCAGGAGGGATGCATCGGTGGTCAGCACCCGGGTCGGCTGAGGTGACTGGAAAGGCATTCCGAATATCAGGTTCGGCTGCCGGAGCCACCACCGGAGAGACGAGAGCAGCGGCTCGGAGACGCGCACTAGGTCCGCCAGGCCGCCTGTGGCTTGTCGCCACTGCTGGCGGAGACACCATTGAGCAGACCGCATGTTCAGGCGGGCATTGGGGGTCACATGGACGGTGGAAGCCATATGGCCGAGCAGTCTCAGGAAGCGCCTGGCGGAGACCAGGGGCTGGCTGCGAAAGCGGTCGGCTAGGTCCATGAGCCGTTGCGCCCTGTCGAGCGGTAGGTACGCTCGTGCCCGAGGAGTGTGCAGCCTTGCGCCGATGAACTCGAGATCCTGTGAGGGGAGCAAAGTGGACTTTGCGAAGTTTATGACAAAGCCCAAGTGCTGCAGCAGAGTCACCGTGCGGCGCGTGGCGTTGGCGACCTCCTGAGCGGACGCTGCTCTGATGAGCCAGTCGTCGAGGTACGGAAAGACATAGAGGCCGTGAAGCCGGAGATGGGCCGCCACGACCGCGAGACATTTTGTGAAGACTCGCGGTGCGGAGGATAGGCCAAAGGGCAGTACTCTGTACTGGTAATAATTTCCTGCCACCACAAACCTTAGGTATTGGCGGTGGCTTGGGTGGATGAGGATGTGCGTGTAGGCATCCTTTAGATCCAAGGAGCATAGCCAATCTCCCTGCTGGAGGTAGGGCAGAAGGATTCCAAGGGTAAGCATTTTGAACTTCTCCCGCACAAGGAACTTGTTGAGGTTGCGCAAGTCCAGGATGGGTCTGAGGCCCCCTGTTCTCTTTGGTATCAGAAAATACCTTGAATAAAAGCCTTGACCTCTCAGGTGGTGGGGCACCGGTTCCACCGCCTGTTCCTGCAGAAGACCTGCTAACTCCTGAAGGAGCAACTCCCTGTGCAGAGGGGGGCGCGAAGGTTCTCCCGGAAAATAGGAGGGAGGGACCTGATGGAAGTGGAGAAGGTAGCCTTCTCGCACGACCTGAAGTACCCAGGCATCTGCGGTGATGCTGGACCACCTGTGGCCGAAGTGAACCAGCCGGCCTCCGGTGCTGGGAGGAACCAGCGGGGGGGGAGAGGCTATGCTGAGCGAGTCAAAAACCCCCACCCTGCTGAGCAGGGGCTGGTGGTGCAGGCTTGGGGGCTTGCTGCCTACGGGACCCGTTACCCCGTCCCTTGGCCTGCTGGCCCTGTTGGGGAGCTGCAGGGGCCTGATAATGGGGGTACTGTTTGTAGGCAGCCGCCTTCCTCGGGTAAAAGGACTTTTTTCCCGAGCCCTTCTTTTTCTGGGAAGGGGCGGAGGTCTTCCTAGAAAGCCTGGTCCTGGTGAGAGTCTCAGTCTCAATTTGTGCAGCCTTTTCCGCCATGGGCTTGCCAAAGAGGTTTTCGCCTCGGCAGGGGACATCGACCAACTTGTCCTGTACCCAGGGCTCAAGGTCCGACGACTGAAGCCAAGCCCGTCGGCGGGCACCGATGCCGGCTGCGGCCACTCTAGCCGAGGCCTCAAAGCCATCATAGGCTGCTCGGGACATGAACTTTGAGCATTCCCGAATGCCCGTGGACAAGGCTAGGAACCTCCGCAAGGGCTCCTCGGAGAGACCAGCGGAGAAGCCGGCTAGCTCTTTAGCCAGATCCCGGAGATACATGCCCATGTAGAGCTGGTAAGTCTGGACACGACATGCGAGCATAGAGCCCTGGAAGCACTTCTTGCCAAGGCCATCCAGGTTACGGGCCTCCCTTCCAGGAGGCACCGAGGAGTGCATCTTCTGGCTCTTAAGACGATGCATGGCCGATTCCACTACCATGGAATGGTGTGGCAGCTGTGCCTTCTGAAAGCCAGGGCTCTTGCGGACCCGATAGATAGAATCGACCCGCTTGCTCAGGACCGGCGAGGAGGCCGGACTCTCCCACATGCGGA
This sequence comes from Ichthyophis bannanicus, assembly GCA_033557465.1. Taxonomy (NCBI): domain Eukaryota; kingdom Metazoa; phylum Chordata; class Amphibia; order Gymnophiona; family Ichthyophiidae; genus Ichthyophis; species Ichthyophis bannanicus. The sequence goes on from CM066043.1 coordinate 40,741,216, forward strand.
AGAGTAGTCGTTCCAGCATAGGAGGAACCGGCACAGTAAAGTGCTCCCTCGCGGGAGAGTCATACTGGAGGGCGTCGAGCTCTTCGGCTCGAGGCTCCTCCTCGGGATCCGCAGGGAAGGCCAAAGCCTTGGCCATATCCCTAACGAAGTCCGAGAACCGGGCATCCTCCGGGGGGGACTGCTTCCGAGGCTCGGACCCCGGTGAGTCCGATGGGACACACCGAGTCCGGAAAGAATCAGGTGACTCTTCCTCCTCAGACTCCCAGACCGACTCCGACGAGGACTCGGTGGGGTCGGCCCGGGCAGGGTGTGGCGCCAGCCGTCCCGACGTCGAGGGAGTCGGCGTCGGCGACCTCGGTCCCGAACGGGAGGCCGAGGGTGACCTCGACCGAGGATCGACTCGAGTTCTCATTGACTCGAGGATCGGCTCGGTCTCCGGGGTCGACTTGGACGTCGACGTCCCGGCGGTCGGGGCAGCGGCGCCAGCGAGGCCAGCGAGCAGTGCCCGCTGCTGGTCCATGAAGGCAGACAGTCTGCTCTCCAAGGCCGTCAACCTGAGTCCGAGCTCAGGTGACCCAGCAGCCCCCGACTCGGGCCCCGACGGCGTCGGGCCCGACGTCGGCTGTCGCGGAGGCGAGTCCAGAAGGACCACAGGACTTACCCGGGCAGGCATCTCCGACTCCAGGCGAGGTCGCTTCGGGATGTGCTCCTTCTCCAAGGACCCGGGGCGGCTGTCGGGGCTATGCGACCTGGCCCTCGCGGAGCCAGGAGCGTCCACCGACGCCGCCCTCGCGGGTTTTTCCTTCCGACGATGGTCCCCGGAGGGAGAACCCCGGTCGGAGGAGCTCCGTCGACGGTCCGAGCTGGAGCCTTTCGACGCGGAGGCCTCCGACGAGGTCCGGGTACGGCTGGGGTCAGCGAAGATTCTCTCACGCTGATGCCGCCGACTCCTCAACGCCTTTGAGGACAGTTTGCTGCAGGGCCCACAGATCAGTTCCTCATGATCCGGGCCCAGGCAGCGGAGGCAAAAGTCGTGTGTGTCGGTTAGTGACATATTTCGGTCACACCGACCACACCGCTTAAACCCACTGGCAGCCATCGGGGGAAAAAAGGGCCCCTGCGAGGTCAAAGGACCGGGCTGCCAGGGAAACCGAAAACGAAAGCTGACTAAGTCAGAAAAACCGAAAAAAGTAAGCGGACTCGAGACCGGCGTCGCGAGTCCGGGCGGGAAAGCGATCGGCGTCGAACCGAAAGGATAAAGAATAAAATAATGAAGAAAATCGACTTTTTCGCGGGGACAAGACGGGGACGTCTGTAGGGCTCCGCGGAAAAAAGAAGACTGGCTAAGATGGCACCCTCGGGCGGGAAGACGACCGCGCATGCGCGCTGCAATTCCCAAAGGCTTTCTTTGAAAGCTGGGGAAAATTGCTCCGCGAGGGCTCCGTCGGCGCCGACGTCACCCATAAGTGAGGACTGACTTCCTGCTTGGTCCTGGAGAACAGGCTTTATTCCCCTCCCGGGGTTTCAGGATTTTCAAAGTAATACACAGTATGAAAATTAAGAGGTAGCCATACTTCTGGCAAACAAAATGGTGAAATGAAAACAGCTTCTTGCTTGTACAGAATCAGTAACAAAACAGGAACCAGGTGAAATAAATGCTGACAGTTTTTCTCTGTATTCTTCTAGCTCTGTGCACGGCACCCTTATGCTTAGCTAGCGTAGAGAACTCTCATTAGTTATGACCAGAGAGCAGTCCATGCCCTCCTCATAAGGCATATAACTATCTGTACACATGGGCTCTTCAACTGTATTATCTTGTGGACAGAGAGTTTGAAATGTTCTTAACTCAGTTTCAGAACCTTCGTCAGAACTCTCTCTATGATATGGCAAGTACTTATCAGAGAGCTCATAGAACTGCCCTGCTCTGTTCCTAACAGGTTTTTGCAGTTTCTTATAAGGCTTTACAAACATGCAATCATCTTCTTCACTCATACAAATGTCCTGACTTACATTTCTTTCCTTTTCCCAAGGCTGTAAGTACTTCTGGTGGTTTTTCCTTTCAGATAAACAGGGAATCTTATCAGCTGCTCTCCTTTCCCTCCACGGCACTCTGTGTCTAGGAAATTCTTCCTGCGTCACAGGTGAGGGTTTCCTCCAGTTAATCCCTCTGTTGGTAGCAAGCTTTCTGTCCCTCCTTGAATCCTTCCTGGGCTTTCTGTTCCATGGCTCACATACAACAGAATCAGCTGGTGAATATCCTGACCTTCTGTTTGAAACTTTCAAGTTATCTTTTACTTGCCAAGTCTCCCAGTCATTCTCAGCTTCTGAGCATTCACCAAACAAATCACCGTCAGGATCAGAATCCACATCCAAACCATGAGAATCCAAATCTAACTCTGTTTGCCTAACATGCTTTTTATTCAGGTTTAGGGGCGTTCTCCTGCTCATGTGCACACTGTTCTGCTGATTACTAGGGGAGTGTTTGTTCTCTGGGCGTGCTCTCAGACCTCGTGTCTCAGCCTGCCCTTGTTGCCTATAGCAACCTGGAAGCTTTTTCTCTCCCTGCCTGTCAGAAATTGTGCTGAACTCTGCATCTCTCTGTGTCTTAGAGGTATAAGGTAGAACTTCGGTGTCACATTCCCCATACATGGGATATTAGCCAACATATCCTGGACGCACTGTTTGAGATTTGATGCCTGTAACCAGGCTTAGAAGCCCCTATGAGGATCGCTGAAATTCTGCTTGTTGACTCAGACATCAAAAGATGCTCTGGTAAGAAATTTGGAGCTATTTTGACCTTGTTTGATGAGTGCCTGGAATGCACTCCGCTTATCATCAGGAGGCATGGGGACAAATGTCTCCAGATCCCTGGTGACATCTTTGAGGAACATGCCCATGTACAGCATGTAGGAAGTAATCCTAGAGGTGGGCCTGGATGCCTGAAAAGTTTGGTGCCCAAAGGCATCTAGTGTCCTCGATTCTCTACTAAGAGGCAGGGAAGAATGGTTCTTTGAACACTTTATTCAGCACATCACCAATTCCACCACCAATGAGTGGTGTGGGAGTTGAGGCTTCTGGAAGCCTGGGCACTCTGGTACTCGGTACATGGTATCGAGCCTTTTGCTGATGGGCTGAACTGTGAGAAAAGCCTCCCACATGCGGACCATAAGATCCTGTAAGATGCAATGCACAGATAAAGTAGCTGCTTCTTTGCATGTGGGAGGGTATTGGAGTATCTCCTATTCCTCTGCACTTGGTTCCTTCTCTGGGGCAACTGTGATGTCCAGTGTTACCGCTATATCACAGATGAAGTCTTCGAAAGACATGTCTTTAGTGGAGACCTGCGCTACTCATGAAGGGATGGGTCTGAAGTAATGGCTGGATGTTCCTGGGAATCAATCCTTCATCAGAATCGGAAGAGGTGGAATCAGAGTCTTACAAAAAAATCTAAGTATCAACGGTCTTGTTTTTGACATAGATACTTTGACATCGACGGTCGATGCTGATCCCACTGCTGAGACAGCGGCATCAGTAGAGTTGGTATTGTTAGCCTGTTGGGTACTGAAGTTATTGGTCGGTTCCAGTGGAGGCATCAGTCTCGAGAGGTCCACCATCGGGGCCGATACAGTTGACTACAGGCCAGGTGCAAAGCCTGCACTGCTGCAGCTGTGGAACATGTCAGTACCAAAGCTGCCAGAAGCATGGCCAAACTCCTCTTGATAGCCAGCATGTGTTGGTCCAGGGAGATGGCTGATGTCTCAGTGGATTCATCTACGAGGCTTTGAGCCACCATCCAAGAGCATGGAACCGGTAACTCTCCAGGGGTCGATTCCTCAGGACCATCCCGAAGCCTCATTTATGCTTTGGAGGACAGGTCCTCCCACCGGGGCTGTTTGGCTGGCTGGTCTGCATCTGAAGCACCTTTTGGTGAATCTCAGTGTCGATGCTGGGACTTTCCTCTAGCCTCAGTCTTTGATGCCGATGCCTTTTTAGAAGTCAGAGACTAACTTTCATGTTTGGACTTGGAAGAGACCTGAGACCCATGAGAGGTCAATGTTCTCAATGATGTGGAACCACTGAAATAGAGTCCAAGGCAAATAGGGATCCATACTGTCTGGCTCTGTTCTTTAGGCCTCTCTGTCAAATGCAAGAATCTGGTAAATGGTCAGGGCCCAAACATTTTAGACACCAGTCATGTTTATCCATGACTGATATTATACCAGCACATTTGGTACTTTTTTTTTAAACCATTAATTGGTTTTTCCATTTCAGAAAAAAATATCCCTCAGAATTGTGAGGTGTATGAAGGCCTAGTGAGTGGTAAAAGCGCAGGAAAAGAAAAGAAATAGAAAAAGTTTATAAGTAAAAAGAAAAGTTTTATTGGGACCGGTATTAATTCAGATTGAACCGGTGTCAACGGAAAGGCAGAGCACAGTATTATACCAAAAATAAAGTTTTTTGGTGGTGATAGGAGCCAGCAAAATGAAGAACTGAGGAGAGGAGTTGGGGAGGCAGACGAGCAGGTGCAGTGGAGTGCTCCCAAAGGCTTTCCTATCGGTCGCTAGGGAGTGTTCTCGTGCGGGCTCCATGGGTATGATGGAGCCATACAGGAATGCTCCCCAGCATCCAATAGGAAGGCATCCCACTCACCTACATGCTTGCCTTCTCGTCTTCCCAGACCTTCTCCTCAGTGAGGTTTGCAGCTGAGAAGGAAAAAGAAAAGAACAGAAAAACCCTACAACTCCTTGGGGAGGAGGGCGGGTTGTGAAGACCGATTCCTGCTTTTCCCGGAGATCACCTGTTACAGGTAACTACGCTATCTCTAGAAACAAGCAGGAATGCAGTCTTCATATATGGCATTCTCTAGCTCAAGGCTACCAGGCCCTTGCAGTGAGTAGCAGGGTACAACCAAAGGGGTAAAACCAGTTGAACAACACAGGGAGTCTGCAAATCCGCCAGACTCGACTTCCTGAGCACACTGTCATCAGAAATTGTAGCATGGCAGCCAGGAGAAACAGAGGGCCTGAGGGAAGGAGGTGTTTCTAAGTCCCAAAGCGGTGCCAGAGTACGGCTTGGCCAAAGTCCATGTCTGTACGGGAGTCTTTGTCCAGACAGTAAAGGGCCACAAAAGTATGTATGGAAGACCATGTGGCAGCCCAGTAGATCTCCAATATCTTATGTTAGTTCTGTTTATTGGCTCTTGATATATCGCCCTTTGTGACATCAGGGCGGTTTACAATATAAAAGTAACATTCAGGGTAGGCTCTAGGCTGCAAGGAAAGGAAAAGGAACTACAATTGTGACAGGAAAGAGAAGCATCAAGCAATCAGATAGGACGGAGAGATGAGGTTGACAAACATAAATAAAGAAACCAGGTCATTGGAGTAGGTCTGGGAGATTGTGGGCAGAGGCGTGAATGGGCCATAGAGTTGGCCATGGGCTAAACGTTGTGGGATGTTACATGGCCCTCTAAGGAAAGACCTGCTTGTGCGTAAGCGAACAAAATGCAGTCTGCTACCCAGTTAGATAAAGTCTGCTTCATCACTGGTTTGCCCAGGTGACTAGGCTCAAAGGAGACGAAGAGCTGAGATTTCCTGAGAACCTTGGTTCTGTCTAAGTAGTAGGCTAAAGCTTGCTTGCAATCTATTGGATGGAGCAACGCTTCAGCCTGAGATGCATGTGGTCTTGGAAAAAAGGCTGGAAGGATAACCTACTGATTAAGCTGGAAGGGGGAAATGACTTTCAGCAGGAAATACAGATGCATGTGCAGGACCACTCAGTCATGGCAGAATCTGGTATAGGGCAGATCAGCCACTAGAGCTTGCAACTCACTCACCCTATGAGTTGAGGTGAGCGCAACTAGGAAGGAGACCTTCCAGGTTAGAAATTTCAGTGAAGCAGAAGCTAGGGGCTCAAAGGGAGATTTCTTTTTTTTTTTTTATATCTTTATTTATAACATTTTACAAAATAAACAGAAACACACACATTAGTTACAAAAAACCTCCCCCCCTAAATAACAAAAAACAAAAAAAAAAAAAAAAACAAAAAAAACTAAACCCACGCCCCAACAAAAACCTAACCCCAGATATCTATAGCCCACATCCTAAACCCCCCCCACCAACCCCCCCCCCCGGGAGCTTACTAATATCAACAACCATCCAAAACGCGGACTAGGCCCTCCAGACCCCATATCCCCAAAGAACATACACATGGGAGCCACTACCCACCTCCCGCCTACCCGGCTTAGTAAGCAGCACGAGTAGCACAGTTTTCTATGAACTCTCGCAAAGCGGCCCATCGTGGTGTAGAAGTAGACCACTGTTGAACTCCTTTACGAGGCATTTGCTCATACTTGCTATACAAGCAAACTTGATTCCACCACGACACCCAATTAACATCATAGGTGTGTTTCCAATTAGATACAATCAGGTATATCGCAATCCCTAACATAAAATCTAGTAAAAAGAAACAGTTCTTTTGTAATGTCGGAATAGCAGCAAGGGAGCGGAAACATATGATCCTCCAGGACAACACAGCGCGAAAGTCCAAGACCAGCTGTATCCGCTTCCAGACCTTTAACCAGAAATCTTTCAAACAAGAGCATTCAAAGACCGTATGGGCAAGCGTGCCTTGTCCACCGTGGCAAGACCAACACCGCATTTCTTCCCCCTTGCCCCATCTGCTAACCCTGGCTGGGGTATAGTAAGCTCTATGAGCAAAGAAGAACAAGGTCTTCGTGATCGCAGCAGATTTAGAGATTCTTGTCTGCTTTGACCAAAATCGTCGCCAATCAGGCGGCGAAAGGGAAAACTCAGCATCAAGCTCCCATCCCTGCTGCGTACTACTAACCGGCGGACTTTTCTGCTGGGACAGCAAGTCATAATAATATGAAGCCGCACCTTTCCCAGTTATCTGCTCCCTCACCTGCTGGATAGTGCCAATTATCCCTACCCCAACCCGCGGTCTACTTAGCTCAATCCCGGCCTTACTGACACAATGTTTAAGTTGCAGCCATTGAAAATACAATGAGCCCGGGAGGCCATACTCCTCTTGCAATCTCTCAAACGGCTTCCACACCCCCTTCGCCAACAGCTGCCCAAGAACCCACACCCCTCGAGAATACCATTTACTCCAAGCGAATGCTTTTCGTTGTATTTTGAAAATTGGATTAAACCATAGGGGAAGAAGGTCAAAGGTCTCTTGGCCCTCCACCCCTAGGGCACTACTCAGAGCACGAAAAGCCGATTGTGTGTCCGCTATCATCAGGGGGCATCTCTTTCCCTCAGGGATCAGCATACCAGGGAGGTACTGAAGCGGGAATGGTGCCAGGAGAGTCTCCTCCACGTCCAGCCAAACTGGCCTCTGAGCAGAAACGTTCCCAGCCCAGCCCGAACCCTGTTTCAACAGAAATGCCAGGTGATATAGACGAAAGTCAGGAAATTTCACTCCTCCCACTTCTTTGCTACCTTTAAGCTTTTTAAGAGCAATCCGGGGGGGCTTAGCTCCCCACAAAAAATGCGTCAGCAGCCTTTCCAGTTGTTGATATACTGAGCTCGGAAAAAGACTTGGCAGCATTTCGAGCACATAATTGACCTTAGGGGTGATAGTCATTTTAATTGTCTCCAGTCTACCCCACCAAGACAAATTTAAAGGGGACCACCTAGTAACCATCTCCCGCACTTTGTTGACGAGCATACTGGCATTATACTTCATCGTTTCCTCTAGCGGGTGGCAATAATAAACTCCCAGATATTTCACCATTTTCGTCTCCCACATGAATGGGAATTGGGCCATATCTTCCCCATGAACATAAGAATTTAGTGGGAACGCAACCGATTTTGTCCAATTAATCTTGTAGCCAGAAAGCCTAGAGTACCTATCCATTTGCTCAAGCACACACGGCACTGACGCCGGCTCTGTAAAAAGCAAGAGATCGTCAGCGTATGCCGACAGTTTAATTTCTCTAGTGCCTAGCTGAACCCCCTTAATTGATAACGACTGCCGGACGCACAAGACTAATGGCTCAAGGGCCAAGTCAAAAAGCATCGGGGATAAAGGACAGCCCTGCCGAGTGCCTCTTTCCAAACAAATATCCCGCGATTGGGTAGCATTAACACACACCTTGGCCACTGGGTGAGTATAGAGAACCGAAAGCAACACAATGAAACCTTCCCCTACTCCAAACCACCTGAGAGCCGCGAACAGAAAAGGCCATTCTAAACGATCAAAAGCTTTTTCAGCGTCCAAAGACAGCCCCACTAAGGGACTACTGATGTTTTCTGCGCCTGCCAAAATATGACACAACAGTCTCGCATTATCCGCCGTCGAGCGCCCTGCAACAAATCCGCATTGGTCTGGGTGAATCAGCTTAGGCAATACTTCTTTTAATCGCTGAGCCAATACAGTTGCAAAAATCTTATAGTCTGCGTTTAATAAGGAGATAGGCCTGTAGTTGCCTACTTGCTGCGGGTCTCTCCCGGGCTTTTCCAGCACAATCACATTAGCTTGCGCAAATGTACCCCCAGCCGCAAGCCCCTCACCCAACCGCAAAAAGTACTTCTGCATATAGGGAACCAAATCCTTAGCAAATACTTTAAAAAATTCAGCTGGAAGCCCGTCCGGGCCCGCCGCTTTACCCGAAGCCAACGACCGGATAGCCTGCTGGATCTCCGATTGAGAAATCGGCGCGCCCAACATAGCAGAGTCGCTGCCGTCTAATATGGGCCGTTGCAGTTCATGCACAAAACCATCAAAGTCACTCTGAGCAAAGGTGACTTCAGAAGAGTAGAGCTTAGCATAGAACCTTCTAAAAAGCTCTGCGATCTCTTCATCAGTGACTACCAGCTGATCCCTCAGGGGGCATCTAAGCGCTGCTACATGATTAGCCTCCCGCCGTGCCTTAAGGGAGTTGGCCAGCAACTTCCCAGCCTTGTTACTCTCCCAATAATAAACACTGTTCTGCGCCTTTATACTACGCTCAACTTCATCCGATAACAACACATCATACTGTGATCGCAAACGCTGCAACCGCAAGAGCACACAGGGATCAGACCTTGCCACTAGGACCCGTTCCCCAGCTTTAATCTGAGCCTCCAGAGCCTTGCGCTTCTCCTTCTTTGCCCGGGCCTGCGCTATACCAAAACTCGTAATATTAGCTCTCATGGAGGCCTTAAAGCCATCCCACCAGGCCCACAGTGCAGTATCCTGCAAAGAATTAAACTGAAAATACTCAGATATCGCATTTCGAATGTATAAACAAAATTCTTCATTCGCAACCAGGGATCTATCAAAGGACCACCTAGGAAAATTAGGAGCCGCCTGCGTAGTTTCTAGCAAAAGCGAGACTGCCGCATGGTCGGACAGGTTGCTGGATGGATAGTAGCAGTTACTATGTTGGGCAACAGTTTCCTAGTAACCAGGAGCAAGTCAATCCGCGACAAGGACTGATGCGGTGAAGAAAAAAAGGTAAACTCCAAATCTCTTGGGTGCAGCAGACGCCACACATCAATCAGTCCCCTGTCCCGAATCAACGATGTAAAAATTGTTAATGCCTTCGAGGAATTGGAAGTTCTAGGTGGCTTCCGATCAGTCAGGGGATCAAGCACTTGGTTAAAATCCCCTCCCAAAAGGAAATGTTCCTCCCTGACCAAGTGTGCCTCTTTGGCCAAAAAATTAAAGAACTCTGGACAATCTCTATTTGGGCCATAAACATTCATAATAGTCAAGTCAAAAAGACCCAATTTAAGTTGTACCTTTACCCACCGCCCTTCCGCATCTGGGCGAGATTGCAAGACTTGTGGAGCAAGAGCGCTTCTAACTAGGACCGCCACTCCATTGCGTTTACTCACTGCAGCTGAAAATGCAACCAACGTGAAGGGCTTGATGCTGAGTTTCAAAGATTCATTTCTATTCAAGTGGGTTTCTTGAAGCAGCAGTATATCAACCCGCTCCTGCTTACCATAAGTGATTATTTTCTTTCTCTTAAGGGGGCTGTTAATACCCTTAACATTCAAAGAGAGAATTTTTAATTGTGCCATCCCATACACTTATCAACCATCCGAAGCATTGTTGGCAACACCACCTGGAGTACTATCACAATTCTCTTGCCCTCGCCTCCCACTGAATCACTCCATGCCCTCCACACACATATAAATCTACGCCCCCTACCCTTCAGCACCCATGTCACCTGATCCCAATATATAGGCCCAATCCGCCCACACCATAGATTCACGTTAGTAAGCCCCGGGGATACCCCAATAACCAAGAAAAAACTGGGCGAGCCCAAGACGAGCCGGATGGCCCCGGCGGGCGAGAGTCTCGTTCCAGCTTAGCTGACTGCAATCCAAGCATACAAATAAGTGCCCTGAAACAAACACACTGAACCCCCCCACCCAACCTTCACTCACCCCTCATAAAATACAGAAACCCCCAACCTGAGTTTAAGAGAAAACACACAATGTCAAAAACGAGTAAGCCAATGTCCAGTTCACCGCTTCTCACAAAGTATCTTCTCCCCTTCCTCTGGCACGAGCTGCTACAAAACCAGCCACTCAGCTAGCAATCAACTCCATCATCTCATCACTGCTGCTTCGTGCTCTTCCAGGTAAAGATGCAGAGCTTCAGGCTCATCAAAAGTTCTGGTCTGATTGTGGAGAGTTACGCGCAGCCGGGCAGGATACATAAGGCCAAATCGGGCCTGCAGGCCTTGGAGTCGTGGCCTCAGTGCCAGAAACCTCTTGCGGCGATCCACGGTGCTCTTTGCGAAGTCTGGATAAAAAAACAACCGGTGGCCCTCAAACTCTACCGGCGAATGGGAACGTGCTGCCTCCATTATTTCCATCACCTGCTGGTATCGGAGAGCCCTCAGGATAATTGGCCTAGGTTTCTTGTAAGTAAGCTGGACCTGCGATGGTACTCTATGAGCCCTGTCAATCTCGAAGGGCATAGCAAAAGAGAGCTTCAACACCATCGGGACCATTTTCTGCAAGAAGGTGATCATGTTTTTCCCTTCTGCACCTTCCGGCACACCCACAATACAAATATTATTTCTGCGGGCCCTGTTATTGCCATCTTCAAGCTCCCGCTGCAAAGAGCGGATTTGCTTCGCTTGCCTGTCGACGACCCGCAGCCGCTCCTCATGCGCCGCTACCATGTGCTCCACCTTCTCCTGGCGCACTGAAAGTTTCTCTAAGGAGCTTCTCACTTCCCCGAGGTCTTCACGCATCTGTGCTAAGGATTCTCCGTTAGCCTGCATCATTTCCTTCATCCCCCGCAGCTCAGTTAATATCTCCTGCAGGGCCTCAGGCTGCGGATGTTCCCGGGCAGCCGCCATTTTTTGGGGGGAGGGAGGCTCGGTCTTAGTGCGTTTTGCACTGTTACTTTGCGCTGCAGCAAAGTCTAGCCTTGCAGGTTTGGGGCCAGACATATCCCTTAGTGCACTCTGCTGTGGCGAATCAACAAAATCCTACTGCAGTCAGCAATTTACAGGATTCTCAGTCTCGCTCCGCAGGAGCTCCGACCTTAGCCGTCTGTCCCGCTCGGCATTAGGCTCCGCCTCCTCCGGGAGATTTCAGCAGTTAAGCAAGTACCACATTGAGGTACCACGTTGACTGATGGTTTAGTCAAGAGAAGATCAACAGCTAAAAAAATACTGCCGAAAGGAACAATAATAATACAGAAAACCAAAACCACTTCCTTTCACCACCCTTACTTAACAAGATCCAATCAAGATATAAACAATATAATTCAAAAAATTATCTCTAGGGTAATTATATACAGGCCTCAGTAAATGCTCACACCATTCATTTGGCGAACGGTGTCACCATAGGATAGAGCTTCAAGTTTTTCATACATCACCGGCCTTCCCTTTTTAATTTAATCCAATATAATACGGTATTTCTAAAAAAGTACTTTTTCAGGATTCGATATATCAATTAAAATTTCATATCAAACTTATTCAATCTTCAATAAGACCTTAATAGAATTCTTAAATTATCCAAAATTGATTTTTTTTCAATTTTTTAAGTTTTATCTAGTATATTTTTCATAATATTCATAATATCCATAAGAGTATAAGTTTCCAAAAATTCAGCAACTTGCACCAGAACTGGATATTCAAGTATCTGAAAGAAATAAAGATACTTTTGATAGTGCGCAATCAGTCACACAACTAAACACAATAGTAATCCGTTACTTATCTTTGGCGCTATCGCTGCTTCATGTTTTATTCTGAACATGAACTATTAACTAAAGAACTTACTGCTGATTTAACATCAATGAAAACTGCTGAAGATTTTGAGAAACAGTATAACGAAATATCTAGACAACTTGATAAGTATAAGGCGGACTTAAAAAGTTCTAAGATTAAAAAACTGTTTAAAGATGCACGCAGGATGAAGGAAGGTTCTATCTATAATTGGCCATCCCAGAGGCTTCGTCGTACTGATAATCAAAGACGATCAGAATATAATGATACATCTACGTTTTCTTCAGATTCCAGCGGAGAAGGGGGACGAACGACTACACCCATTCAATATACTAAGAAAACTCCTCGCTCTCAACAACAAGTTTCATTACATTCTGAACAAGAGAATTTTCCCGGGCACTCCACACGGGCACGGCGCAAAAAAGACAATGTAACATTTCAATGACCGATGTAGTATTGAATCCTTCTCATATATCTCTAACTACCGCACAATTAAGAGTATTGTCACGTGGCTTATCTTTTATTGATGGTCCTAAATTATGATAGCTTTAAGAGCCGGATTGCAGTAGAGAGACTAACTCGATCTCTCCAATTAAAGATTTTCTTCTTTGGTCAACCAGAGACGTTAGATACTTCGATGGTGACATTAAAGTCTGCCTGGATGCCTCCAGGTCCTCTCGATCCGATGGTACACACTTTTCGCCAATTACTATTGGCGGACTTAGCGAACATGGAAACTAAAGTTAATAATTTTCCTAGAAATCTCCCGTCTGAAGAATTTCGAGCTTTGCAGGAGTTGGCCAATAATACAGACATCACTATTAAGCGTGCCGATAAAGGAGGGGCAATTGTCGTCCTTAGTACATCACAATATGATGCTGAAGTTTTGTCTCAATTGAATAATGCTAAAACCTATATGCGTCTCTTGGGCGATCCAACAGAGAGTTTACAATCTGTGCTTAAAGAGATTTCTACACAAGCAGTTACCGCAGGGTTTCTTACCATCAAAGAGAAGTCTTTTTTAAATCCTGTTTATCCCAAGATTCCAGCTTTTTATATTCTCCCTAAAGTACATAAAAATTTACAGAACCCTCCTGGCCGTCCAATATTGTCCAGCAATGATTCCCTCCTTGAGAGGGTAGGTCAGTATCTTGATATGTTTTTGAAGGATGAGGTTCCCCTAATTCCCTCGTATATAAAAGATACTAAGCATTTCTTGACTCTCTTGGATAATTTTGGAACTGTGGAAGAAGTTACATGGATGGTTACATTAGACGTTGCAGCGCTATACACCTCTATTCCCCAAGATGAAGCTTTGCAAGTTCTGACACAAATTTGGGATGATCGCCCAAGACCACATACTGTCCCGACAGATTTTCTGTATCGTTTAGCGGAAATAGCACTAAAAAAGAATTATTTCATTTATAAACACGAATTTTTTCAGCTAATTTCTGGAACCGCAATGGGCGCAACTTTTGCCCCCTCACTGGCTGACCTATACATGCATGTATTCGAAGACCGTTGGGTCTATCCATCTCGATACAATTCATATATCATATGTTGGTATAGATACATTGACGATATTTTTCTCCTATGGAGCGGCACAGCTGAACTTTTAGATGATTTTTTTCAGTATCTAAACAGTTGCAATACCAACATTCAGTTTGAAATGACTCGACATCGATCTGAGATTCACTTTTTAGATGTACAAATTATCAAGAATGCCGGAGGCTTCGAGACAACTATATATGTTAAGCCTACTGATAAAAATACCATACTACATTACTCTAGCTTTCATCCCGGCCATTTAAAGAATAATCTTCCGTATTCTCAACTTTTGCGCTGTCGTAGGATATGTTCCTCTTTGCAAGAATTTGAAAAAATAGCACGTTGTATGATAGTTAAATTTAAAGAACGTGGCTACCCTTCCTCTCTCTTGAAGCAAGCATATAAGCGGGCAAAATATAATCAGAGAATGGCTTTTATATCCAAGGTCCGATGACTCGTGTCAGCCAACACAGTCTACAACCCTTACATGTGTTTTACCTTTTTCCAGTGTTTCCAGCCGAATGGCGGCTTCTATTCATAAGAATTGGAAAATTTTTGCAGCACATCCGGTTTTGTCTCAGTATCAAGTTCGTATGGCATATCAAAGAGGTCGTAATTTGCGAGACCAGCTTTGTTCAGCAGTACCCCGTCAAATAGTTAGCTGTTCTTTTACACATCGACAGTGCGGACGATGTATATATTGTACCTTAATGGAAAATCAATTGCATTCCCATTTTCAATGTAAATATCAATTGAGACAACCTACTGATTGTAACTCCACACATGTTATCTATGCGCTGTGGTGCCCCTGCCTAATGTTGTATATTGGAAAGACTACTCGCCCATTACGCACTAGGTTGGCGGAGCATAAATATAGCATTGGGAAAGCTCGTTTAGAAACTCCACTTATTCAACATTGTAATGTTATGAATCACGTTTTTCAAGAATTTCGCTGCACCGTTATTGAACAATTACTCCCCGACATACGAAGAGGGGATAGGGGACGTACCCTACTCCAGAAAGAACAACAATGGATTTATAAGATGCATACTCTTACCCCATTAGGATTAAATGATAAAATTGAGTGGGCTCTTTTTTTCTAATATTCAGCCAGTAGTTTTGTGAGCTTCGATCTGTTTTTTGGTATATCTGTTTTTTTAGTATATTGTTTTTTGGTATATTATTTTTTTGTAATGTGGTATTTTCTCGTCGTTTAGGTTCTTCAATGCATGGAATTTTTTATGTTCTTTTGAATTTAATGTTGGTTGGTTGTTTTTTGTTATGTGAGATTAGAGTAATAAAAATTGGCGGAGTCGTTGACGTCACGAATCCCGTACCAATCACCGTTTCTGGATATCTATTTAAAGAAACTGACGTCAGACGCTATCTGGTAACCTGTGAAGTGAAATGGCAGCTCAAGTTTAAATGTTCATTATTTTGTCCCGGATAAAATGCTGGATCCCTGATGAAGCCCGGAAGGGTGAAACAAAAGCTTTTGTAGGATTCTCAGTGCAGTTTGATCTCTAATGCAGAAAAATCCGGTGTTTTGCTCTAAACCCTTGGAAACCTGACAATAGGTGCGGGGCTTTTGAAGCGGCCTTTGAAGCAGCGATAGCGCCAAAGATAAGTAACGGATTACTATTGTGTTTAGTTGTGTGACCGATTGCGCACTATCAAAAAGTATCTTTATTTCTTTCAGATACTTGAATATCCAGTTCTGGTGCAAGTTGCTGAATTTTTGGAAACTTATACTCTTATGGATATTATGAATATTATGAAAAATATACTAGATAAAACTTAAAAAAATTGAAAAAATCAATTTTGGATAATTTAAGAATTCTATTAAGGTCTTATTGAAGATTGAATAAGTTTGATATGAAATTTTAATTGATATATCGAATCCTGAAAAAGTACTTTTTTAGAAATACCGTATTATATTGGATTAAATTAAAAAGGGAAGGCCGGTGATGTATGAAAAACTTGAAGCTCTATCCTATGGTGACACCGTTCGCCAAATGAATGGTGTGAGCATTTACTGAGGCCTGTATATAATTACCCTAGAGATAATTTTTTGAATTATATTGTTTATATCTTGATTGGATCTTGTTAAGTAAGGGTGGTGAAAGGAAGTGGTTTTGGTTTTCTGTATTAGTCAAGAGAAGACCATGCATAAAGCAAGCTACTAATGGATAAGAGGCAATGGTTTGTCCATTGACCAGTTGGTGCAAGGCCACAATGGTGCAGAGGTGGACCCTAACGTAATTAATCTAAAGACCTGCAGTTGAAAGATGGATGAGATATTGAAGTAACTATTCCACTGGGCAAGTGAAGGGGCTAAGACCCTTCTGGGAGTACTAGAGTGTGAATATGCACCATTTGAATGTACATGTACGTTGAGTGGAGTACTTTCGGGATGCCAGGAGGATATCTTCAACGTCTACCGGCAGGTTCAGGTCCGAAAGAACTATCCTTTCAGCAGCCACGCCTTCAGGCAGAGTGCTCAAATATTGGGATAGAGAAGAGTGCCCTGGGTCTGTGAGAGTTGGCTCCCAAAGGAACAAGAGTGCGCTGTGTGGACTGGTCTAGCAGGATTCCAGGAAAGAAAATTAAACAGTAAGTGGAAATTTCACCTTCCAAGTCATCCTGCTAGACCAATCCACACAAGTGGGCAGTACCCAAGCTAGTCCACCACAGGGAGGGAAGAGACCGCCGCTGTAAGCACCTTAGCCCCAAATCGAGCAGAATCGTGGGACTGTATGTCTAGGCGGTAATGCCGGGTGAACATTGAGAAGGACGACCACATAGACCCCTGACAAATATCCTGAGGTGCTACCTGAGCCCGCTCCGCCCAGGAGACGGCTTGTGCCCTCGTTGAGTGAGCCCGGAGACCCAGAGGTACAGGCCGACCATGAAGGATATATGCAGACTCAATAGCCCACTTGATCCAATGAGCAATAATGGCCTTGGATGCTGCCATCCCCTGACGGGGTCCGGGAAAGAGGACAAAGAGCCTGTCAGTTTTGCGGAGTGACTCTGTAGCGCGGAGATAACGGCTGAGGACCCGGCAGACATCAACAGTGCGTAGGTTGGAGTCCTGGCCCACATACATGTCCCTGGAGAAGGAAGGCAACGAAATGGCCTGATTCAGATGAAAAGACAAAATGACCTTTGGCAGAAAAGAGGGTATGGTTCGCAAGGACACTGTCTCCTTGGAAATGGTGAGATAAGGGCTACGGCAAGAGAGCGCCTGGCGTTAAGAGATTCTCTGAGCTGACATAATCGCTACCAAAAAGGCAGTCTTGAAGGAGAGATCATGGAGAGCAATATTCTTAAGAGGTTCAAATGAAGGCCACAACAGCCCCAAAGCACCAGGGAGGAGTCCCAGGGGGAACCACTGTCCGCCGCGGAGGATGTAAGGAGCATACACCCTTAAGAAAATGGCTGACATCCACAAGTGAGGCTATGGAATGCCCAGCAATGGACCCCCTGAAGCAAGTGGGGAGCCACAACCTGCACCCGCAGAGAGTTGAGCGCTAAGCCTTTATCAAAGCCGTCCTGTAGAAAGGCTAGGATATCGGGAATGGAGGAGCGCCACGGTGAGGAACTATGCCGAGAGCACCAGGACTCAAAAAGATGCCACACCCGGGCATACAACATAGAGGTAGAAGGCAGCCGCTCTTTTAGGAGGGCTACCACGACGTTCGCCGAACAGCCTTTCGCACTATTCGCCGCCTCTCAAGAGCCAAGCTGTAAACGAGTAAGGAGCTGGATTGTCCATCAGTACAGGACCCTGGTGGAAGAAGAGGAGCCACCACCAATCACATCAGATCAGAGTACCAAGGTCGGCGTGGCCAGATGGGGCCCACCAGAATCACTGTGCCCGGATGCCGTTCTATCCTGCGAAGCACTCTCCCTATCATCACCCAGGGAGGAAAGAGATACAGGAGCTGGTTGCTCGGCCACGGTTGGACCAGTGAATCCAGCCCGCTTGAGCTGGGCTCCCCCCAGCAACTGAAGAAGATGGGCATCTTCATGTTCGCGGCCGTGGCCATGAGGTCGAGACTGGGCCAACCCCAGTGTCGCATGATAATGTTGAACGCCCAGTTGGCAAGTTCCCACTCACCGGGATCGAGGACATGCCGACTGAAGAAATCCGCTTGGATGTTGTCCACTCCTGCTATGTCCTCGGCTGACAGAGTTTGGAGGTGAGACTCTGCCCATGGCAGGAGGAGAGACATCTTCTGGGCTACCCCACAGCACCTGGTGCCCCCTTGCTTGTTGAGGTATGTTATCATTATTGCGTTGTTGGAAAGAACGCAAACTGCCTGACCCTGCAGGAGGGATTGAAACTGTAACAAGGCCAGGTGAAATGCTCGAGCTTCGAGGCAGTTGATGGTCCACCACGTTTCCGAGGGCTGCAAGTGCCCTGCACGGTCTGACCGAGACAGTGCATAAGAACATAAGATATGCCATACTGGGTGAGACCAAGGTCCATCAAGCCCAGTATCCTGTTTCCAACAGTGGCCAATCTAGGTCATACATACCTAGTAGTTTCCCCAAAAGACACAGGTTCCACAATGCTTGTACTGGGTCAAACATTGATATCCTGTGTCCCTTCTTAATAATGGTTTATGGACTTTTCCTCCAGGAACTTGTCCAAACCTTTTTTAAACCCAGCTACACTAACAGCCTTTACTACATCCTCTGGTAACAAATTCCAGAGTTTGATTACACGTTGAGTGAAAAAATATTTTCTTTTATTAGTCTTAAATTGTTTACCCTGTAGCTTCATTGCATGTCCCCTAGTCTTTCTATATTCTGATAACGTAAACAATTGATCTACGTTTACCCGTTCCACTCCGTTAATTTATAGACGTCTATCATATCTCCCCTCAGCCGTCTCTTTTCCAGGTTAAAGAGCCCTAACCTTTTTAGCCTTTCTTCATAGGAGTATCCTTCAATCCCCTTTACCATTTTGATGGCTCTTCTCTGAACCTTTTCTTATAACGCTATATCCTTTTTAAGATACGGCGACCAGAATTGCACACAATATTCAAGGTGCGGTCTCACCATCGAACGATATAGAGGCATTATAATATCTTTTGTTTTATTTTCCATTCCTTTCCTTATGATACCTAGCATTCTATTTGCTCTCTTGGCCGCCGCTGCACACTGGGTCGAGGGTTTTAAAATGTTATCCACAATGACGCCTAAATCTTTTTCCTGGGTGGTGGTTCCTAATGCGGAACCTTGCATCGTGTAACCATAGTTTGGGTTGTTCTTCCCCTATGTGCATAATTTTGCATTTGTCCACATTAAATTTCATCTTCCATTTTGATGCCCAGTCTTCCAATTTATCAAGATCCTCTTGCAATTTTCCACAATCCTCTTGGGTTTTAACAACTTTAAATAGCTTTGTGTCATCTGCAAATTTGATAACCTCACTCGTTATTCCCCTTTCTAGGTCATTTATGAATATGTCCAAAAGCAGCGGACCCAGCACAGATCCCTGGGGTGCACCATTATTCACCTTTCTCGATTGGGAAAACTGGCCATTTAGTCTTACCCTCTGCTTTCTATCTTTTAACCAGTTCCTGATCCACAATAGTACACTGCTTCCTATCCCACTGCTGTTTAGTTTTGCCAAAAGTCTCTGATGAGGGACTTTATCAAAGGCTTTCTGAAAGTCCAGATACACTATATCAACCGACTCACCTTTGTCCACCTGTTTATTCACACCTTCAAAAAAACATAACAGATTAGTAAGACAAGATCTTCCTTGTCTAAAGCCATGTTGGCTGTCTCCCATTAGGCCATGACTATCTACATGCTGAGTAATTTCATTCTTTATTATGGTTTCTACCATTTTTCCCGGTACTGACGTCAGGCTCAGCAGTCTGTAGTTTCCCGGATCACCCCTGGAACCCTTTTTAAAAATTGGCGTTACATTGGCAATCCTCCAATCTTCAGGTATTACAGATGATTTTAATGAAAATTCACAGATTACTAATAGCAGGTCTGCAATCTCATATTTCAGTTCTTTCAACACCCTTGGATGTATACCATCCGCCCAGGTGATTTACTACTCTTCAGTTTATCTAATAGTTGTAATACATCTTCCCGATGTATCGATATTTCCTTCAATTCTTCCACACCTTTAAATACCACTTCAGTCATGGGTAACATCCCTACATCTTCCTCAGTAAAGACCGAAGCAAAGAATTCATTCAGTCTCTCTGCTATCGCCTTGTCGCCTCTTAGTGCCCCTTTAACTCCTCTATCATCTAATGGACCAACTGACTCTCTCACAGGTATTTTTGCTACGAATGTACTTGAAAAAGTCTTTTTTTCACGTTTTTGCTTCCACAGCAAGCTTCTTCTCAAATTCTCCCTTTGCCTGCCTTATCAATGCCTTGCATTTGACTTGCCAGTGCTTGTGCTGTTTCCAGGTTTCATCGTTTGGCTCTTTTTTCCCATTTCCTGAAAGATGCTTTTTTGGCAACAACAGCCTCTCTGACCTCATCTTTAAACCATGCTGGCAGTTTTTTGGACTTCCTTCCACTTTTCTTAAAGTGTGGAATACAGCTGGTCTGGGCTTCCAAGATAGTATTTTTCAAAAACACCCAAGCTTGATGTAAGTCTTTAACCTTTACAACTGCTCCTTTTAGTTTTTTCTTTACTATTTTCCTCATTTTATCATAGTCTCCCTTTCGAAAGTTAAAAGGTAGTACTGTGGATTTCCTTACTATCCCTCCTCCACTAATTAAATCAAACACCGGACAAGCTCACGTCGGTCATGAGGAGACGCCAGTGCAGGGCCTCCAATGGCATGCCCCGTCAGAGGTGGGCCGGAACCAGCCACCACTGAAGATACTGGCAAACCTCCTGAGGAAGCCGTAAGCGCACCTCGAAGTCCTGCTTCAGAGGGGACCACCGAGACAGGAGGGCATGCTGTAACGACCGCATGTGTGCTCTTGCCCAAGGGACAGTCTCTATTGTGGTCGCCGTGGCCCCCAGAACTTGGAGGTAATCCCGGGCCCGAGGCTGAGCTTGCGATAGAAACATTCGAAGCTGGTTGGAAAACTTCTGGAGACAGTCTGCTGTAAGGCAGACCCTGCCTTTGCAGGTGTTGAATCGGGCCCCCAGGAATTTGAGGGATTGCGAGAGCTGCAGAACACTCTTGGCATGCTTGACAACCCAGCAGAGACTCTCTAGCACCCTGACAACCCTGGAAATGGCTTCCAGAGCCTCCCCGTGATGTGATATGCCTGTATGAGCCAATTGTCCAGGTAGGGATGCACACACACTCCCTGTTTCCGTAGCATGGCCGCCACGACCACTATAACTTTTGAAAAGGTGTGTGGCGAGACTAAACGGCAGCACCCGGAATTGGTAATGTTTGCCTAAGACAGCGAAGCAGAGGAAACACTGTTGGTCTTGTCTGATGGGAATGTGGAAGTAAGCTTTGGCGAGATCTAGAGTAGCCAGGAATTCTCCCATCCAAACCGCTTGGGTAACAGAGTGGAGTGTTTCCATTCGGAAACAAATGTGGAGGAAGCGGTTCATGCCTTTGAGATAGAGGATGGGCCGGAAGGAATCATCTTTCTTTGGAACAAAATAAATTGAGTAGTACCCTAGGCCTCTTTTGGACTGAGGCACTGGAATGATGGCCCACAGTTGTATAAGGTATTGAAGAGTGCTTTTAATGCCACCCGATTGGCTTTCGAGCCACATGAGGACACTAGGAAAGCATCCGGAATGGGCGCTCTGCAGTCCCAAATGCAGCAATAGCGGACAACCTCGAGAACCCACTGATCCGTGGTAATGTTGGCCCATTCTCCGGAGAAAAGAGAGACACCTGCCAACCTGTGGCACTCTGGAGTGGGCCCAGGGTCCGTCAGCATGCAGCACGTCCAGACTCAGAGAATTTCTCAGGAGGCACTATGATACACCACATGGCTCCAAAATGGCCACTGCACACTTGAGAGCACTGTGAGGGAGACGGGAAGCGGTATGAAGGAAAGAGCCAGTGGCCCATGCTTGCAATCCGGTGTCACCAAACGTTCCTCGAAGTCAGCACCAACTGCAAAAGGATCGGTGGGTCCCAAAAGGGAAAGGCGAAGGGAGGGGGGGGGGGGAATTCCCCACTTACAGTTTGCCAAGCCTGTCAGTATGGATGAGCAGCTCAAAAACAACAAACCAGCAGTCAGGAAAATAAAAAAACGCTGTGCCTGAAGAGTACTGATGGTTCCTGTGCAAGCTCTACTGGTACCCTCGCAGAGGAGCCCTACCCCCTTCCTTAAAGAGACCAGCAATTCGATTACCCCTCACCAAGGAGACAGGCAGCTCAACTAACCCTCATGGCCAGGAGTTGAACCTGTGTAGCTGGCTCAGAGGAGACACCTCTTGTGTCAGCTGGCTAGAAGTAGAGTATCTGAATTACACCGCTTTGACTGGTAGAAAAAGCGGTAAATAAGTCTAATTAAATAAATAAATAAATAGAAACAGATTATCTTACTCTTAAACGCCTCTCTAGAAAGACAGCTGATCCTGTTAGAAAGAAGGCCTCAATCAAAAAGCCCTTCTACCCTAAGACAGAGATGTTATCCATCTTATCCACCCTACCCACATTATCAGCTGCAGCAGCCTCAACAAAGGCAGCAGAGCCCACATCAGCCCAAGAGGCCTAAGGCTCCCAAGCCTCAACCAGCTGCACATGCCCAGCCTTCAACTAGTTTTTGACTCCTTCCTAGAGAGCATAGACATACTTCCCCTGAAGGATCCCCACTCCCTCACATTGCAGGCCGCTTGGTCCACTTGGCACACAGGTGGCCTCTCATAACAAAAACAGTGGACTTAGAATGTGTTCTTCAGGGGTTATCAGCTCCACTTTTACCCCTGACCTTTTTCTCAGGAGAGTTTCCCATGGAATCCCTTCACTGCACCCTGCTACAACAGGAAGTAGAGTCTCTGCTGTCGCAAGGTGCCATAGAAAGAGCTCCTCCTACACAGGAAGGGTTGGAGTTTTACTCCAGTTACTTCCTCATGCCCAAAAAGACAGGGGGATTCAGACGCATCCTAGATCTCAGAGCCCTTGTTTCAAGAAAATTTCAAGATGGTCTCCCTAGGAACTCTACTTCCATACCTTCAGAAGGTCAATTGGCTTTGTTTTTATTTTTATTATTTATTTATTACAGTTGCTTATATACCGCACTATTCGGCATCAGCGCGGTTTACAGTATAACAAAGTGACCAAAACACACATTCTGTTTGGTTTTACATCGAACAGGGGTATAAACTTGGATAACAGGGGTTGAACTATATACATGAACTATTTACATGAAATAGGCTATATACATGAGGTAAAATTCCTATAACAGGGTTGAATTGTACAATAAATAATGAGTCCGTTTCGAATACTTGAGACATTGTGAGTATGGGCTGCAAAAAGGCGGTGTTTCTTAGGTGGTGCTATCTAGATTCATCGCTGGTTGGGTAGTATTGGAGGAAGAGGTGATATTTGATTGCCTTCCTGAATTGGGTCAGGTCTGCAATAGCTCGAATGTCTGGTGGGAGTGCATTCCAACATTTGGGGACGTAAAGACTGAAGGCCCTATTTGCTGTTGTGTTATTGCATTTAGTCAAGGTCTTCGGGGTTGTTAGTAAATTTAGGGCTGTTGACCTCCTGGCTCTGTTGGGGGGCACTGTATGGATGAGTTCAGTAAGTGCCGTGGAGGATAGGCGCTTGATGGCCTTGAATGAGAGGATTAATGTTTTGAAGATAATCCTTCCGTGTATAGGTAGCCAATGAAGCTGTTTTAAAATCGGAGTCACGTGGTCACTTCTGGAGGCTCCATGGAGAATCCTTGCTGCAGCATTCATGGCCAATTGTAGCGGGTTAAGTGTGGATTGCGGGAGACCTTGTAAGATGGAATTGGCAAAGTCAAAGTGCGGTAGGATCTAGATCTAGATCTCAAGATGCCAACAATTGCATACTCATGCATTCTTCTCATAGACAGTACTCGCAATTCATGTTTCAGGGGGCTCATTACCAGTACTGAGTTCTACCTTTTGGTCTAGCTTTGGCCCCAAAAGTATTCACAAAATGTCTAGTAGTGGTTGCGGCCTACCTCTGGCACCCTGGGCATCTTCGCCTTTCCAAGTCATCTTGCTAGACCAGTCCACACAAGTGGGTTATGTTTACCCTGCCAGCAAATGTTGGAGACAGAGAAGTACCAAAGGCTTCTGGGAGTTTGCCCTGGTACACATCGGACTACCCCTAGAGGTTGCCTTCAGTATTTCTCTGTCTCCAGCAGATAGAGTAGTTACTCACCTGTAACAGATGTTCTCCAGGAGCAGCAGGAATCAGTCCTTACATATGGGTAACGTCAGTGCCGACGGAGTCCCCATGCGGAGCATTTCCCCAGCTTTCAAAGAAAGCCTTTGGGAATGCAGCGCGCATGCGCGGTCCCCTTCCCGCCCAAGGGTGCCATCTTGCTCAGTCTGATGACATAGCTAAAAGACAGCAAAAATAAATCATAGGACTGCAACTCCGAGGGGATGAGGGAGGGTTGTGAGGACTGATTCCTGCTGCTCCTGGAGAACACCTGTTACAGGTGAGTAACTACTCTTTCTCCAGGACCAAGCAGGAAGTCAGTCCTCACATATGGGACTCCCTAGCTCAGGGCTACCAGAGGCCCCAAACTGAAAAAATGAGCTCCCTCTAGAGCCTCAGCATGCAAGAACAGAATCTTCTCTGATAACGCCCCCGAAAGGTAGCCCAACACAAGGGCCGGAGGGTAGAAGTTGCCTAGACCCCAAAGAGATTATGGAGTACCGCTTGCCCGAAAGCACTGTCCCTGCAGGACTCCCTCTCAAGGCAGTAGTGGGCCGCAAAAGTCTGGCTTGAAGACCAAGTAGCAGCCTGGCAGATGTCTGCCAACGGAACAGAAAGGAGATGAGCCACTGGACGCAGCCTTCGCCCTGACACGGTGAGCCGTAACTCGACCCTGCAACGAGAGGCCGGCTGCCCTGTAAGCCCAGGCGATGCAGTCAGCTACCCATATGGACAAAGTACGCTTGAAGACAGCCAACCCCAACTTATTGGAGTCATAAGAGACAAAGAGCTGAACCGCCCTCCGGTGCTCCTGCGTACGGTCAAGGTAGAAGAACGCCCTCCTACAGTCCAGGGCATGCAAGACCATCTCAGCCAGGCTAGCATGAGGCCTGGGAAAGAAAGTCGGAAGAACCACCTCTTGATTGAGGTGGAAGGAGGAGACAACCTTTGGAAGGAACTTAGGGTGAGTCCGTAAGACTACCCTGTTCCTATAGAACCTAGTATATGGTGCTTCTGATACTAGGGCCTGAAGCTCACTCACTCACCTCGCTGAGGTAAGGGCTACCAGAAATAGCGCTTTCCAGGACAGAAAACGCAGAGGGCAAGTAGCCATAGGTTCAAATGGTGGGCAAGTAAGCCGTTGCAAGGCCATATTTAAATCCCATTCAGGGGTAGGTGGACGCACTGGAGGCTTAAGCAAAAGCAGGCCTCTGAGGAAGCGAGCCACCAAAGGATGGCTGGATAGAGACTGACCCTCCACCTGTGAGTGGTGTGCTGAAAGAGCACTAAGATGAACTCTAACAGAATTGGACTTAAGGCCTAGGTTGGACAGGTGAAGCAAATACTGTAGCACCACTGGTACCAGGCATGAGAAGGGATTCTCGTTGCATTGAGTACACAGGTAGAGAATCTACGCCACTTAAGGGCATAAGACGTTCTGGTGGACTGCCTCCTAGAGGCCAAGACTACGTCCTCCACTTCCCTAGGCAGTAGTAAAGGCGCTAGGACTACCCTTTCAGCAGCCAGGCCATCAAATTGAGGGACTGGAGATTGGGGTGCAAGAGAGATCCCTGCTCCTGAGACAGGAGATCGGGTTGCATCCCCAGAGGAAAAGGAGTGTCCACCGCCAGTTGCAACAGTAGTGGGAACCAGGGTTGCCTGGGCCACCTGGGGGCCACCAGAATCACTGAGGCCTTGTCCCGGGTCACCTTGAATAGTGTCTTGGACACTAGAGGCATGGGAGGAAACGCATATAGGAGGCCTGTAGACCATGGAATGAGAAACGCATCCGCTGCTACTCTGAGAGGATGCGGTTGTCTGGAACAGAACCTGGGTAGATGACGGTTCAGAGGACTGGCAAAGAGATCTATGGTTGGAAGACCCCATCTCAGGAAGATCTGTTGAACCACTAAAGGATTCAACTGCCATTCGTGCGGCTGCAGGATCCTGCTCAATCTGTCCGCCAGGTAATTATCCTGACCTGGGAGGTAGACTGCTTTGAGAAGAATGCCATGATTGGCTGCCCAGGAGCAGAGTTTCTGCGCTTTCTGACATAGGAGGCAGGACCCTGTGCCCCCTTGTTTGTTCACATAGAACATAGCAACTTGATTGTCCGTCTGAACCAGGACGGACTGGTGAGAGATGAGATGAGAGAAAGTTCTCAGGGCTAAGCAGATAGCTCTCAGTTCTAAGAGATTGATCTGCTGTGCAGCCTCCCAAGGAGTCCACAGGCCTTGAGTACATGCCCCTTGGCAATGTGCACCCCAACCTTGAAGAGAAGCATCGGTTGTCAGCACCTGAGAGTGTGGAGGTGCCTGAAAAGGCACCCCTTGCACTAGATTTGGAAGATGAAGCCACCATTGCAGAGAAGACTGTAGTAGGCTGGACACCCTCACTTTGTCCGCGAGGCTTCCTGTGGCCTGGTGCCACTGAGTCCTGAGGCCCCATTGAGCTGGCCTCATGTGTAGACGGGCATTTGGAGTTACATGGACCATGGATGCCATGTGGCCTAAGAGCCTCAGGAATTGTCTTGCGGAGACCAGAGAATTGCTGTGGAATAGCCTGGCTAAATCCATCAACCTGTGGGCTCTGTCCACTGGTAGAAAGGCCTTTGCCAGAAAGGTGTCCAGTCGAGCTCCTATGAACTCCATGTTCTGGGAGGGTTGCAAACTGGACTTTGAGAAGTTTATGACAAACCCCAGGTGCTGAAGCAGAGCGACAGTGCGAAGGGTGGCTTGATTGGCCTCTTGCGGGGATTGACCCCTAATGAGCCAATCATCCAGATATTTATTTTTATTTAATTTATTTATTTATTTACGTTCTCTTATATACCGCGCTATTCTGCATCAGTATGGTTTACATTGAACAAACTGAAATTACATTGAACAGGGCATTATAACTTGGAGATAACTATTTTACAGGGAACATGGGCTATGGAGGGTTAAGTGGCTTGCCCAAGACCACAAGGAGCACCTGTGGGACTAGAAATCCCAGTCCTTCCGGCCCAAGGTTGTTGTCCTCTAGTGGGATTTGAGCCCCCGACCTTCCGGTCTGAAGTACCTTGCCCCAACCACTAGGCCACTCCTCCACTCCATATGGAAAGACATGGAAAGATATGGAAAGACAAAGAGGCCTTGAACCCTGAGGTAGGCCGCTACCACCGCCAGGCACTTGGTGACTACCCTGGGGGCGGATGTAAGGCCAAATGGCAGTACTCTGTACTGATAATGGTTTCCTCCCACTACAAATCTAACATATTGTCTGTGGTCTGGATGAATAAGGATGTGAGTATAAGCATCCTTTAGGTCTAAGGAGCATAGCCAATCTCCCTGCTGGAGGTAGGGCAGCAGGATTCCAAGGGTAAGCATCTTAAACTTTTCCCTCTCCAGGAACTTGTTCAGGTTTCGCAAGTCTAGGATGGGTCTGAGGCCTCCTGTTCTCTTTGGTACCAGGAAGTACCTGGAATAGAAGCCTTGACTTCTCAGGTGGTGGGGCACCAGTTCCACTGCCTGTTCCTTCAAAAGACCTGCCAACTCCTGCAGGAGTAAGTCCCTGTGCAGAGGGAGTCTGGGAGGCTCCCCTGGAAAATAGGAGGGGGGTACCTGGTGGAAGTGGAGGAGATAGCCCTTCTGGACTATACTTAAAACCCAGGTATCCCTTGTGACGGCTGACCACCTGTGGGCGAATAGGGCCAGCCTGCCTCCAGTGCTGATAGGGCCAGCTGAGGAGGAGAGGCTATGCCATTGCAGTCAAAATCCCCTTCCCTGCTGAGCAGGAGCCGGAGTAGGAGGCTTGGGGGCTTTCTGCCTACGGGGCCCATGATCCTGCCCCTTGGCCTGCTGACCCTGTTGGGGAGCTACAGAGGCCTGATAATGAGGATACTGTTTATAGGCAGATGACTTCCTCGGGTAAAAGGTCTTTTTTCCCGAGCCCTTCTTCTTCTGAGAAGGGGCAGAGGTTGTTCTGGACAGCCTTGTCCGGGTAAGAGTCTCGGTCTCTAGTTCTGCAGCCTTGTCAGCCATGGGCTTGCCAAAGAGGTTTTCACCTTGGCAGGGGACATCGACCAACTTGTCCTGCACCCATGGCTCACGGTCCGATGACTGTAGCCAAGCCTGACGGCGTGCACCGATGCCGGCCGCGGCTATTCGGGCCAAAGCCTCGAAGCCATCATAGGCTGCTCGAGATAAAAACGTCGAGCACTCACGAACACCTGAGGACAGAGCATTGAACCTCTGCAAAGGTTCCTCGGAGAGACCAGCAGAGAACCCGGCAATCTCCTTTGCCAGGTCTCGAAGGTACATGCCCATGTACAGCTGGTAGGTCTGAACACGGCAAGCAAGCATAGGACCCTGGAAGCACTTCTTACCGAGGGCATCCAGGTTCTGGGCCTCCCGGCCGGGAGGCACCAAGGAGTGCATCTTCTGACTCTTCAGACGATGCATGGCCGATTCCACAACCATAGAGTGGTGCGGTAATTGTGCCTTTTGGAACCCGGGGCTCTTGCGGACTCGATAGATGGAATCGACCCGCTTGCTTAAAACCGGCGTCGATGCCAGCACCTCCCACATGCGGAAGAGCAACCGTTCCAGCATCGGAGGAACCGGAACAGTAAAGGTCTCCTTCGGATGAGAGTCATACTGTAGGGCCTCAAGCTCCTCGGCGCGAGGCTCCTCCTCGGGATCCACGGGGAATGCCAAAGCCTTGGCCATGTCCCGCACAAAGTTCAAGAACCAGGTATCCTCTGGGGGGGGACCTTCTCCGAGGCTCGGACTCGGGCATTTCTGAAGGAACGCACCGAGTCCGAAAGGTGTCGGGCGACTCCTCATCCTCCGTCTCCCAGCCGGACTCCTCGGAGGAGGAATCGAGTGGCTCCGGTCGGGCAGGCATCGATGCCATCCACCCCAACGCCGAGGGTACCGGCGTTGACAACCTCGGTCCCGAATGGGAGGCCGAGGGGGACCTTGGCCGAGGATCAACTCGAGCTCGCATGGACTCGAGGATCTGCTCGGCCTCCGGGGTCGACTTGGACGTCGATGTCCCGGTGGTTGGGGCAGATGCACCGGTGAGACTGGCGATCAGTGCCCGCTGCTGTTCCATGAAGGCAGCCAAGCTGCTCTCCAAGGCCGTCAACCTGAGTCCGAGCTCAGGAGACTCAGCAGCCCCCGACTCGGCCCCGGCGGCGCCGGGCCTGACATCGGTTCCCCTGGAGGTGAGTCCACGAGGACTACAGTACTCACGTGACCTGGGGACTCCATCTCCACACGAGGTTGTTTTGCAGGCTTCTCCAACTCCGAAGACCCAGGACGGCGCTCGGGGCTATGCGACTTGGCCCTCGAGGAGCCAAGTGCATCCACCAACGCTGCCCTCGCAGGTTTTTTCTTCTTACGATGCTCCTGCGAGGGAGACCCCCTTTCAGAGGAGCCTCGATGCTGCTCGGGGCTGGAGTCCCGAGATGTCGAGGCCTTTGACGAGGTCCAGGTCCTACCGGACGCAGAGTCAGAGAAGATTCTTTCCTTTTGGTGCTGCCGACTCCTTAACGCCTTAGAGGACATCCTCCCACACGGACCACAGATCATCGGGTCATGATCGGGTCCGAGGCACCGGAGGCAGCAGTCATGTGTGTCGGTGAGAGACATAAGTTTCTTACACCGATCACACTTTTTAAACCCTCTGGCAGCCATCGGGGGAAAAAGAGCCCCTACAAGGTCAAAAGACAGGGCTGCCAGTGAAAAAAGAAAAAATGGCGCGAACGCTAGTCACTAAGGACAAAAACTGAAAAAGAGATCCGGGCTTGATACCGATTTATCGGGCCCAGGCGGGAAAGGGAAACCGGCGTCGAACTGAAGAAAAACAGGTTAACGCAGAGAAAATCAACTTCTTCCTCAGGTGAAACGAATATACATCTGTCGGGCTCAGCGGAAAAAAGAAGACTGAGCAAGATGGCACCCTTGGGCGGGAAGGGGACCGCGCATGCATGCTGCATTCCCAAAGGCTTTCTTTGAAAGCTGGGGAAATGCTCCGCATGGGGGCTCCGTCGGCGCCGACGTCCCCCATATGTGAGGACTGACTTCCTGCTTGGTCCTGGAGAAGTGAATGCTTCTCTGCTCTTGACAGTTACCAAGAGGATTCCCTGTCAGCAGACTTGCCTTAATTCTCTGCTTCTGGCCAGCTGATATAAGAAGTGTCTCCTCTGTATATATATTTTTCCCTTGTCCCCAGAGGGCTCACAATCTATGTTTTTGTTTCAATGTCACCCGCCTTCTCCCTCCATCTTTTCCTGAAGAGATTCTCACCTGTACAGGGGATGTTAACTAGTTTATCCTGGACCCACTGCTCTAGGTCAGAAGATTGTAACCAAGGCCATCCTCCTGGCCCCAATACATACCGGTGCAGCTCTGCTAGTGAATTCAAAGCAGTCAAAAGCAGCCCTGGTGAAAAACATGGAAGTGTTTTGATTATGCTTAAGTAGGGCCTGGTATGCAGTCTGCTTGTAGCAGAGAGGAAATTCAGGATATCTTTTAGAAACATGCCCATGTATAAAATATAGGAGTTTATCCTAGAGGCCAACATCGTTGCCTGGAAGCATCGACATCCATAGTTCTCAGTTCCCTACTCAGAGGAACCGAAGAATGATATTTGGAACTCTTAATGCGGCACATCGTTGATTCCACCACCATGGAATGCTGTTGAAGCTGGGGTTTTTGGAAGCCAGAGCACTCAGGAACCCTATACATCATGTCCGGTCTCTTACTAACTGAGGGCACGGTCAGAGGAGTCTCCCACACGCGGAGCATGAGGTTTTGTAGAATGCAATGCACCGGGCATGTGGCAGCCTCCTTAGGTGTCAAGGGATACTGAAGTATTTCCAACTCCTCAGCCCTAGATTCCTTTTCGGTGGCAACTGTCTATGATGAACTCCTGGAAGGTCATATCCTCTGGTGGGGACAGACACCACTCGTGTGATGATGAAGGGTCTGAAGGATTGTCCGAGGCCTCGGGAACCAAGGGACTCTATGTCTGATTCCAAAGAATCAGAATCAGATAAAAACTCAAAGTAGTGGTGATTGGAATCTCGGCGCTGATGCCATTCCGAAGCCAGATGCTGGTCTTAGTATTGATGCTCTGAGGTATGGTTATGGTTATATTTTATTTGATATACCACAACATTGCATACAGTCTATGCGGTGTACACTAATTAAAAGAAAAAAGTGATTAGATTCACTGCCATGCTAGTTTGTGACTTGAGTGTTGTCCTGCAATGCCTGAAGCAGGGTTTGTGATTCAACCCAAAACGTGTCAGTACATTCTCAAGAAGGATTTGGCATGTTTTGCAAGCTAAGTAGCCATTTTAATTATGCATTCATTTGTGCAACTACACCTTAATTAAAATGGTTTTACTGCAGCTGGGGGAGAGAAACCCATCTCCTTCTCCTGTGACAATGTATCCAACAAAAAATTTTTTTCAAAAATTTCAAGTTTAGGATTCATTGTCTCACTTGGGATCTTGTAGACTTTGGATGTATGGCTTGATCCTTAAGGTCAAGGGTATTTTCACTTTTTGAAATAGTGTTCCGACACTTTGAACACTTTTTAAAACAATTGGCTTGTTTCTCCATATTCTAGAACACAGCCGATGTCAGGTCAAAAAAGGCAATGGCGGCTTAGGCCATCGAGACCAGCAGCAGGAACTGTGGTAAAAGACAGAAACACAAAACAAAAAATAAAAGAAAAATGGACTCTGGCATTGAGTGAAGGTACTAGAGCCAGTGGGAAAGCAAAAAATGAAGCACAGTGTACCCCAAAGGGCACGAAGAAAATAGTTTAACAGTGGAGACAGGACAGATGTCCGAATGGTTGCACAGAAAACTAGAAAACTGAGGAGACGGGCTGGGAAGGCAAGCACACAGGCACAGTGGATTGCTCCCAAAAGCTTTCCTATTGGATGCTGGGGAGCGTTCCTGTGCAGGCTCAGTCTGAAGACATCACCCGTATGTGAAGACTGCATTCTTGCTTGTTCCTGGAAAGAAACTTTCAGGGTCTTGAAACCCCAGGCACCAGGGTTCAATTTGAAGGTGACCTGGCACCTGGGATTTGCCGAGCCCTGACCATCAGTATAGAAAGTGCAGCACACCGAAGATGGTGCTACACTATTACTGAGCATGTTCTGTTATGGCTGCACATGCAGATACTCTTAAAGCCAACGTGCATTATCAACTACTATTACTCATAGAAAATTCAACAGCACATAGTTTTTCCCCAGCCTGTTTCCTTCAGCTGTCTAGTTTCTCCGCCCCCAGTGTCCTCCCCCCTCCAAGCTCACCTTTGGTGCTTTCTCCTCTGTCCCCCCGTCCCCCCCGAGAGCTCAACCCTATCCTCTTCCCACTCCCTTTCTCCTTTGGGTCAAACCCAGATTTTGTTACCTTTGTCCTCACCCAGACTGACCTCAACATTATTCCTATTTCCCTCCTTGTACTGCTGTGGCTGTGGCCCTCCTACAGCCTACATGGCTCTACAGAGCTCTTGATCCGCTTTCAGGCATGCACAGACTGTTGTCTTCTGGCTAAGCAAACCTGTGTCATCTTCCTGCCATGCTTTGGCTGCCTCCACACCATTCAGCTGCTGGACACTTACTGCCTTCTGTCCACTCCAATTTGCTGCCCTATACATTTGATCATGCTGGGCCTCCTTACAGCCCGTACAGTCCCCAAAAGCCACACAGATACACATATCGCTGGTCACCGACCCTAAGCCCACTGTATAGATGGGTAAAGCGTAGTTACTCACCTGCAACAGGTGATCTCCGGGAACAGCAGGAATTATGGGTATCATCGGTACCGATGGAGCCTGCGCAGGAACACTCCCCAGCGTCCAATAGGAAAGCTTTTGGGAGCATCCCCAGCGCCTGCGTGCTACCTTCCCGCCTTTCCAACTCTCCCTCTTCAGCTGAGTTTATAGCTGAGAAGAAAGGAGAGAAAGAGAGAGATAGAGAGACAACTCCTAGGGGAGGTGGGTGGGTTGTGAAGACTTAATTCCTGCTGTTCCCGGAGATCACCTGTTACAGGTGAGTAACTACGCTATCTCCAGGAACAAGCAGGAATGTAGTCTTCACATATGGGGACTCCCCAGCTGAAAGATGCCAGGGAGATGGCCCCAGGAAGCTGCAGACCCATGGTGAGATGGGTCATGCTTCCTCCCATGGATCTCTGGCATCCAACCTGGGACAGTGGGTAGGAGTTGTACTAAGTCTGAAAGAGATGCTGAAGAACAGCCTGGCCAAACAAGGAATCGCAACGGGAGTCCTTGTCTAAGCAATAGTGAATTGTAAAGGTGTGTACCGAAGCCCTAGTGGCCGCTCTACAGATGTCATCAATAGACACAGAATGAAGGTTAGCCATAGAGGCTGCCATTGCTCTCACATTGTGAGCTGTGACATGTCCCTCGAGAGGAAGTCCCTTACTCTCATATGCAAAGGATATGCACTCTGCAATCCACCTAGAGAGAGTTCTTTTGGAAACTGGAAGTTCCAAATGACTAGAATCAAAAGCAACAAAAAGCTGAGAAGATTTTCTGTGTTGCTTGGTTCTTTGTAGGTAAAAATCTAAAGCTCTTTTACAATCTAAGGTATGAAGGTTCCTTTCTGCATTAGAGGCATGAGGCCTCGGAAAGAATATAGGAAGGTAAACCGCTTGGTTTAAATGAAAAGGCAAAACCACCTTTGGCATAAAGTGAGGATGAGTCCTAAGAACGACCTTATCATGGTGAAATCTTGTATAAGGAGGATCAGCCACTAAGGCCTGTAACTCACTAATGCGTCTTGCAGAAGTGATTGCAACTAGGAAGATGAGCTTCCAAGAAAGAAACTTTAGAGTTGTAGTGGCTAAAGGCTCAAAGAGTGGTTTCATGAGCGGCCCGAGAACAAGATTCAAATCCCATGCCACCGGTGGTGGCCTAATGGGAGGCTCTGTTAAGAGTAGACATCTCATAAATCTTGCTACGAGTGAATGAGAGGAAATGGGTTGTCCATCTAGAGGCTTGTAAGAAGCTGCAATGGCACTAAGATGGACTCTTACCGAATGGGTCTTAAGACCAGAATTTGATAAATGGAGGCGATACTCCAGTAGCGATTCCATAGGTATCGAAAGAGGGTTAAGTCCCTTTTGAGAGCACCATATAGAGAATCGTTTCCACTTGAAGGTGTAAGACCGCATTGTGGAAGGTTTTCTGGAAGCCTGAAGGATATCCTTTACCTGTTGCGAAAGGTTGATATCCTGAAGTTCTAGGCTTTCAGCAACCAGGCCCTGAGATGCAGGGACTGGAGATTCGGGTGCCATAGCGTCCCATTTTCCTAGGAGAGAAGATCTGAAGCATATCCCAACTCCAGAGGTGTGGCTTGAGAAGGCATAGAAGCAGAGGATACCACGTTTGCCATGACCAACATGGAGCTATGAGTATCATATGACTTCTGTCTCTCTGAAGCTTGAACAGTGTTTTGGGAATGAGAGGAATGGGCGGAAAGGCATAGAGAAGTCCTGACCCCAGTGGAGGAGGAAAGCATCCCTTGCCTGACAGTTTTGAGCCGGAATTCTGGAACAGAATCGGGGAAGTTTGGCATTCTGTAGACTTGCAAAGAGGTCTATTTCTGGGGTTCCCCAGATTTGAAATACTCGGGCAAGTTGGTCCGAGTGAACATAGTAACATAGTAAATGACGGCAGAAAAAGACCAGCATGGTCCATCTAGTCTGCCCAGAATGATGGCAAGAATAGGTGCACCTGCCGCTCCTTATACTTGGAGATAACTATTTTACAGGGAACATGGGCAATGGAGGGTTAAGTGGCTTGTCCAAGACCACAAGGAGCACCTGTGGGACTAGAAACCCCAGTCCTTCTGGCCCAAGGTTGCTGTCCTCTAGTGGGATTTGAACCCCCAACCTTCTGGCCTGAAGTACCTTGCCCCAACCACTAGGCCACTCCTCCACTTCACCAAAGACTTGTACAGAGGCATTATCTCCTCCTTCTTCCTGTTGGCCATTCTTCTCCCTATACATTCTAGCATCCTTCTGGCTTTCACTGTTGCCTTCCTTAAGATCATCAAAAACAGTCACCCCTAGGTCCTGCTCTTCCATCGTGGACAAATACTTCATCTCCTATAAATGTACCACTCCCTTGGATTTTTGCAGCCCAAATGCATGACCTTGCATTTTTCAGTGTTAAATATCATCTGCCAAATTCTCAGTCATTCTTCAAGCTTTGCTAGATCCCTCCTCATATTATCTACTCCTTCCTGGGTGTCCACTCTATTGCAGATTTTGATATCATCTGCAAAGAGACCAACCTTAGCAGATAGCCCTTACACATTATCACTTACAAAAATGTTAAAAAGAATTGTACCAAGAACAGATCCCCCTGTGGCACACCACTGGTAGCATCCTTCTCAGAATGAGAGCCATCTGTACCCTTTGTTGCCTCCCACTCAACAAATTTTTAACCCAGTCAGTTACTTTAGAGTCCATCCATAGGGCACTCAATTTATTTATGTCACCTGTCTGTAACGGTGTCAAAGATGCTACAGACACCACATCTAAGTCTGAAATCGAAGTGCACCACATCTAGAGCTCTCCCTTGGTCCATCTCTCGAGTGACCCAGTCAAAAAATTAATGAGATTTGTCTAATAAGACCTGCCTCTAGTAAAACCATGCAGCCTCAGATCCTGTGATCCATTGTATTCTAGAAATCTCACTATCCTCTGTTTTAGCAGTGTTTCCATTAGTTTGCTCACCATAGAGGTCAGACTAATTGGCCTGTAGTTCCCAATCTCATTCTTACTTCCACTTTTCTGTAAAGAGATCACATGCATCCTTCTCCAGTACTCTGGGACCACTTGCAACTCTAAAAAGCATCGAAAAAGAAACCATTCGTGTGGCAGCAGTACTCGGCTGAGTTTGTCTGCCCAAAGGTTTTGAATGCCCGGAAGATATACCACTAGGAGGTGGATTTGATGCTCTCTGGCGAGGGCCCACAGTCGCAAAGCTTCGTTGCATAACGACAAAGAGCCTGTTCTGCCCTGCTTGTTCACATAGAACATGGCTACTTGATTGTCAATCTGGACCAGGACTGTCTTGTAGCTGAGCTGGGCTTGGAGTACTAGGAGTTCTAGGAGGTTTATGTGAAGACAAGCCCAGACAAGCCTCCTGTGGGGTCCAGAGACCCTGGGTGGAGAGATTGTGCAAGTGGGCCCCCCATCCCAACTTGGACGCATCTGTTCTTAAGGTGGCCTGGAATAGAGGCTGCTGGAAAGGAGAGCCTATGAGAAGGTTTTCCAGTGATTGCCACCATTGGCGGGATGAAATGAGATGTGTGGAGTTTCTGATTTTGTCCAACAGGTGACCCGAAGCTTGTGTCCACTGAAAGGATAGGGTCCGCTGGGCTGCTCGCATGTGAAGGCGAGCATAGGGAACCACATTGGATGCCATATGTCCTAGAAGTTGAAGCATTTCCCGAGCAGTTAAGAAGGCTTTTTCCGCTGCTTGGGAAGCCAGCTGCACTATACAAAGACAGTGGGGATGTGGAAGGAAAGCCCTTGACTGTCTGGTATCTAAGCGAGCTCCTATGAATTCTAGGGACTGAGAAGGGGCAAGATGAGATTTTGGGAGGTTTATGACCAATCCCAAGTAGCGAAGGATTCGCATCATGAGAGAAAGAGTGAAGCTGGCTTCTGGAGCTGTGGATGCTCGAATGAGCCAGTCGTCCAAGTAAGGGAAGACGAATATCCCCAGAGTTCGCTGGAATGCAGCTACTACTGCCATGCATTTCGTGAAGACTCTTGGGGCAGAAGCCAGACCGAAAGGAAGAACCCTGTATTGGAAGTGTTTTCCCTGGAAAAGGAATCAAAGGAATTTCCTGTGATCTGGATGGATGAGAATATGCGTATATGCATCCTTTAGATCTAGAGAACATAGCCAATCCTGACTCTGAAGGTATGGCAGAAGTGTTCCAAAGGAGATCATCTTGACTTTTTCTCAGAACAGATATTTGTTCAATTCTCCGAAGTCCAGTATGGGTCTGTGTCCCCCCCGTTTTCTTTGGAATGAGAAAATAGCGGGAGTAGAATCCCGTACCCTGTGGGGTATGGGCACTTCCTCTATTGCTCCTTGAGCAAGAAGTGATGCGACCTCTTGGCCCAAGAGATCGGTGGTAGGAACTTGGGAATTGAACTGTCTTATGATTGTAGGAGGGGGCATGCTGTGAAAATGAAGTCTGTACCCCTCTTGTACAATGGACAGAGTCCAATTTTCTCATGTTATTTCGTGCCATCTTTTGGCAAACTGGCATAACCTGCCGGGGATGGTGGAGGGTTCTGGACCCTGCAGGGGCAGGAAGACTAACTTCTCTAGGAAAGAGTCAAAGCCCCTGAGGAGGCTGAGTCTGCTGAGCTGGCTGAGCTCTTGGGACTTGTGGTTTCTTCTGCTGTCTAGTTTGTTGTTGTCCCTTTTGGGGAATATGAACTGGACAGTGACCCTGATGGGGGTAAGAAGGGTAAAACTTATTTTTTCTTGTTGAAAAAGGGTTTTTTATTTGATTTTTTTCTTTACTGGGTTGGCTGTAGACCTTGATAGTCTGTTCAAGGTGATACTGTCAGAACCAATCTCATTAGCCTTTTCTTGCCAATTCTTGCCAAAGAGATTTTCTCCTGTGCAAGGAATGTTTCCCAGTTTATCTTGCACCCATATTTCCAAATCTGATGCTTGAAGCCAGGCAATACGAAGTGCACCGATGGAGATAGCAGATATTTTGCTGATGCATTCAAAGCAATCAAAGGTTGCACGGTTCACAAACTTGGAAACATCCTGGGCATGTCTAACCAGAGTAAGAAAATCCTCTCTTTTTTCCTCAGGAAGAAGAGGGCTCATAAGTTCCAAGTCTCCTGCAACCTCCTTGAGGAACATCCCCATGTAGACGATGTACGAGCTGATTCTGGCTGACAACATGGAGGATTGTAAGCATTGACGCTCAAAGGCATCGACTTTCCTCAATTCACGGCCTGGAGCATTGGAAGAATGTCTTTTTGCACTCTTAATCCTATGCATCGCCGATTCCACTACCATTGAATGGTGTGGTAACGGAGTCTTCTGAAAACCAGGACAGGGTGGAACTTGATACATGGTATCGAGTCGTCGAGAGTGTGGAGATGTGGTTAAAGGAGTTTCCCACATTCTCAGCATAAGATCATGCAGGATCTTATGAATGGGCAGAGTAGCTGCCTCTTTAGGAGCCTTAGGGTATTGAAGAATTTCTAGGTTCCTTTTCAGGAGTCACCGTGCGTGCAAAGCCTCGAGCCACATCATGTATGAAATCCTGGAAGGACATGTCTTCTGGAGGAGACATTCTACACTGAGGAGAAGGAGATGGATCCTCCGGAGGGACTGCTCTAGTACCGGCAGAGTCATCAGAATCAGAGGATTCAAAGTATCTCTGTTCCCGATTGTTCGTGCAATGCATGGTAGCGGTATCATTCGAACTCGGTATCGGGGTGTCTTGGTACCAATCTTTTGATATCTGAGATGGACTCCAGGCTCGACATGGGGGGAAGCATACCTGCCGAGGCTGGTGCAGTTGGAGTGGAGGAGTGGCCTAGTGGTTGGGGCAAGGTACTTCAGGCTGGAAGGTCGGGGGTTCAAATCCCACTAGAGGACAGCAACCATGGGCCGGAAGGACTGGGGTTTCTAGTCCCACAGGTGCTCCTTGTGGTCTTGGGCAAGCCACTTAACCCTCCATAGCTCATGTTCCCTGTAAAATAGTTATCTCCAAGTTATAATGCCCTGTTCAATGTAATTTCAGTTTGTTCAATGTAAACCGCACTGATGCAGAATAGCGCGGTATATAAGAGAATGTAAATTAAATTTAATTAATTAAAATTAAATTGGTACCGGCACCGATGCTGGTAACGATACTTGTGGAATGGTCTGAAGTGGTTTTAGTGGTACCAAAGCTGCTAAAAGAGCCGCTAGACTGCATTTGATAGCGAGAATGCTCTGATCCATCGCTCCTACCAATGCTTGGATGTTGGTACCAGTGGAAGTGGCCGGAACCCCAGAGCATGGCACCAGTAGTTCTGCAGAGGTGGAAGTCTCTAGAACATCCTGGAGCTCCGTTAGTGTTTTGGAAGCCGAAGCCTCCCGATGGGGCTGTTTTGCCGGTGAACTTTCCTCGAGGGCAACGCCAATGGCATCTCGATACCTGGAAGGAGATCTACCCTTTGAGGACTGGCCAGTCTTAGAAGACTTAGGTTTAGTTACCTGAGATCCATGGGAGGAAGATGAAGCCCTGGAAGACGTCGATGCAACGGACATCGTATCTGTGGCAAAAAGGGTACTGAGGTTTGCAGCTCTATTCTGCAGGCCCCTCCTGGTCATCTTTCTACAGGAGAGACATTCCGATGGAGAATGGTCAGGTCCTAAACATTTAAGACACCACTCATGGGTGTTGGTGACGGATATGATACCGCCACACTTAGAACATTTTTTGAAACCACTAGCTGGTTTTTACATGTTTGAAGAAAAATGGGCCTAGTGCCCAAAATGGCGCCTAGCACCAAGAGGGCAAAGGCCCCTGAAGAGAAAATACTTCAGAAAGATAGATTTTTTTTTTTTTGAAAAAGAAAAGAGATCCGGCGGTACCGGTAGGCATCGAGTGAAAGCAGACGCAACCACAAGAAAACAAAAAAATAAGAATAATTTTCTGTGGTGACAAGGTATGCGACCTGTTGGCTCCGTGGAAAACGAAGAACTGAAGAGGGAGAGTTGGAAAGGCGGGAAGCCAGTACACAGGCGCTGTGGGATGTTCCCAAAAGCTTTCCTATTGGATGCTGGGGAGCGTTCCCACGCAGGCTCTGTCGGTACCGACGATACCCATATGTGAAGACTACATTCCTGCTTGTTTCTGGAGATCCTCTTGTTGTTCCAGTAAGAGAGACCATAAACTAAGTACACAGAATTGCCAGGGACAAAACACAGCAACAAATGTTTTCACCCAGAAACACGTACTAAAACTAAACTGTTAGTAAAAACCCAAAGAACAGAGAGAGACAAAACAGCTTTCTTTTTTTTTTATTCAACTACTTAACACCTTAAAAAATCCTCTTCTCCCACCAAGCCTTTCTCCAAATCTCATTTACAGCAGGAAAAAAAACAAACAAAAAATCTTCAGCTGATTGGGTTCAGCAGAGAAGCAGAAAGGAAATAGGTTGGACTGTAGCTGCGATACAGGGAACCAGGGAAGCATACGAGGGTG
Source organism: Ichthyophis bannanicus (assembly GCA_033557465.1). NCBI lineage: Eukaryota > Metazoa > Chordata > Amphibia > Gymnophiona > Ichthyophiidae > Ichthyophis > Ichthyophis bannanicus. The sequence continues at coordinate 40,781,593 of CM066043.1, forward strand.
TGGGGTGGAGATGCTATACGAAGACAAATCCCAGGCGGACAGATAAGCAGGACTGGGGTACTACACACTCCGTACAAGGTCTCCATCTCCTCCTTAAATAAACAGGTGTTGCTGTATGCTGTAACTGAAGAGGTGCTTCACATGGTAGTGCCCCTTTGGAGGTGGGAAGAATAAAAGTGGTAGTCAGCCATTTTGGAAAATTATTAATGTGCAGGGTGTACTACACAGTAATACAATTAGTTCAACAAAGGTATTGCAGATGCTGCCCGACCACAACTTTGCACTTCTTTCTGTAGTCACACCCTGATTTTGTCCCCTTTGCTGAAGTCACATTTGAGTTCTCATGTCAATACAAAAGAGGGCTGCAAACCTGTCTGTATTTCAGAAAGTCCACTATGAATATTGATTCAAGTTCCATGTTCATTTGCAACTTTTGATTAACTGGAAAACTGTCTGGGGCCCTCCAGGACCAGCATAAATACCCCTGTATTAAAAAGTATCAGAAAGATGCTAGCATAGCCCTTTAATAAGCAGCACAGTAGCACTCTGCTGGTCTTTGATCCTTAAGGGATTACCTACACTGGAGGGAATTTTAAGAACTTGCTTCAATTAATTCTCTCTGAGAATAAAAGAAAATATAAAAGCAAAAGTTATTTTCTTTGTTCAAAACCTGAATTATCAAAATAGTTTCAAAGGAGAAGTATTAGAAAAATATTACAGAATTAAATTTGCATTTACAATTTCTAAAATAGCCCTCATTCACTCTGCAATTTAGTTCGTTATGGGGGAGCTTTAGGGCACTGCTGTTTCAGTACCTCATGCAGGCATAAAAGGGATTCAACCAAAATAAATCTGGAAGAAATAAAATACAGCAGGACAGAAAGGAAAGCTTGGCCTAGGACTAAAAGACCAAACAAGGGAAAGCCATGGAGCCGGGAAAGCAGCTGAACATCAGAGTCTGGTCTGGGCTGCTGCCCTTGAAAAGTCTGGACCTCTCCCACCTCCCACTCTGCAGCCTGTCCCAGACAAAGATTTACTTCCCTCAGAGAGCATGTCAGCAGGAATCATGGCAAACAAATCCTTCTGCATGTCGTCCCCAGACAAAACACTACAGACTATAGGGGCAAAAGGGGGACGAGCTCTCCCAAGGCCATTCCAGCTCACAGGCTGTAGAAGCGCAAACTGCGGTCCATGCCCGTTGAGGCCAGGAACTTGGCATGCTGTCCAAAAGCCACTCCTGTGGTCAAGCCGCTGTGTTCTGTGGAGAGAAGAGGGAAGGATCAGGGAGAGGCCAAGCATAGCATTAGGCACTCTGTGTTCATGTAGTCTGGGAATGACTAGATTTACCTGTGAAATGAAGGATCTCCGTCCACTGTTTGCAGATGTAAACCTGGACATCAGTGCCTCCTAGCGCCAGGTAAGTACCACTCTGATCAAACATTAGCGACTTCACCTGGGGGGGGGGGGGGATGACACACAGAATGAGACCCTACTCAGCATCATACGTGACATAATGAAAGAGCCATAATTGAGAGCAGGTGCTTCTTGCGTAATCCCCTGAAGAAACCGATGTGCGGTGAAACGCAGATATAGCGCAGAAGGTGGCGTTGGGAAACGCTATGGAAGGCTAAGCACAGCTCTGAACAAATTGAAAAGCATATTGAAAGCTAAGTACAGTTTTGAGCCAGTTATGAAGAATAATTCATCTCAAGCAACTGGTATACATAATAAAGGTCATTGATGCAAATTGAGGCGTTTTCAGAACGTATACATAAAGTTTTGATGTGCATAACGCCCAGTAAGTCTGAGACCTATCAGTTGCTTGAGTAAAAAATAATATAAAAAAAACAATAAAAAAATAACATATATATAAAAAAGAAAAAATAATATATAACCACTGATTAGAGATAAGAGATTAATGTGCCATCAGCTATAGTATACTTTCAGGAATGATTTCAGATTGATAGACTGACTACTTGTTTTGACAAATTACTGCTCTGAAGAAGTGACCACCATTGCATTAATAGTGTAAGTTTAGCAAGTTGGTTGAAATTGTCAACTAGGGTTGGCCCAACCATTAGGCAACCTAAGCAATCACCTAGGGTGGTAACTTATGGGGGGCTGGCAAAGAGCAGGGCACTCAAAACTAAAACAATACATTTTGATGGCCAGAGGGATGAAAAGCTTAAGATCTGCCTAGGACGCCAGCACCTTGAAGCAGCTCTGGGGCTGGTCCTGCTGTCAACATCTAGTTTACTAAAATGATACACAAAAACGCATTGGGGCTGATTCTATATAGGGCACACAGAGTTACATGCTTGAAACTTGCAAAAGCCCTTATTCTAGACTTGTGCATTTGCTTTGGCCAGTCGCTATTCTGTAAACACACATGTAAATTCCCATCCTGCATATATTCAATGGAGTGTGCATGGAGGCGAATTATAGGACGAGCTTACATCTACACGCATATGCATGTCACTGTGCCGATCTAGGTAGGCCAACTGCCATAACTAGACTCGGGCACAGTAGGCCCCCAATATGTGCATGGCAATACAATTTGCCTTCGTGCAAGATGGGGAAATTTTACTCACTTATAATTTTCTTTCCTGGGAATCCTGCTAGACTAGTCCAGACCATCGGGTTATCTTCCCCAACTTGCAGATGAGACAGAAAACACTAGAACAGTTCTGTGACCTCATCACTAGTCCTTTACCCAGTACAGCTAGGGGCACTCTTCAGCACTCATATAGCAAGCAATGGAACCCTGACTGAGTCCTAAAAAAGGGGCCCCTATCCCCAATTATATACAATCCTTACAGAGAAACTATACACAGAAACCAAAGAGGTTAAGGGATCAGAGAGGTAAGACCAGGCGATCCAGTCTGGCAATCCCACAAGAAGGCACCAAAAGGGCAGATCCTGGAATGGTCTAGCAGGATTCCAGGAAAGCGTAGTTACTCACCTGTAACAGGTGATCTCCGGGAACAGCAGGAATTTAGTCCTCACATATGGGTATCGTCGGTACCGAAGGAGCCTGTGCGGGAACGCTCCCCAGCGTCCAATAGGAATGCTTTTGGGAGCATCCCTCAGCACATGCATTCTGCCTTCCCGCCTTTCCAACTGTCCCTCTTCAGTTAAGTTTGTAGCTGAGTGAAAGTATAGAGGGAGAGAGGAAAGAGACAAAGAGATAGAGAGACAACTCCTAGGGGAGGTGGGTGGGCTGTGAGGAATAAATTCCTGCTGTTCCCGGAGATCACCTGTTACAGGTGAGTAAGCGTAGTTACTCACCTGTAACAGGTGTTCTCCAGGAGCAGCAGGAATCAGTCCTCACTTATGGGTGCCGTCGGCGCCGACGAGCCCTCGCGGAGCAATTTTCCCCAGCTTTCAAAGAAAGCCTTTGGGAATTGCAGCGCGCATGCGCAGTCCTCTTCCCGCCCAAGGGTGCCATCTTAGCCAGTCAGATGACATAGCTAAAAAAGACAGCATAAAAATTTGCAAAAAAACTAAAGCAGACGATTGCAACTCCAAGGGGAGGAGGGAGGGTTGTGAGGACTGATTCCTGCTGCTCCTGGAGAACACCTGTTACAGGTGAGTAACTACGCTTTCTCCAGGACCAAGCAGGAAGTCAGTCCTCACTTATGGGACTCCCAAGCTCAAGGCTACCGGAGACCCTAAGCACAAAAATGAGCTCCCTCTAGCTCAGCAGCACAGCAGGAAAGAATCTTCGCTGAATTATTACCCACCGGTAGCCCACATCCGGGATGGAGGGTAGGAGTTGCTCAGACCTCAAAGAGATTACGGAGGACTGCCTGTCCGAAAGCACTGTCCCTGCGGGACTCCCTCTCGAGACAGTAATGGACCGCAAAAGTCTGGCTCGAAGACCAAGTAGCGGCCCGGCAGATGTCTGCCAGCGGAACAGAGCGGAGGTAAGCCACTGACGTAGCCTTTGCCCGAACGCAATGAGCCGTGACTCGACCTTCCAAGGAGAGTCCGGCTGCCCCATAAGCCCAAGAGATACAGTCCGCAACCCAGATGGACAGAGTACGCTTGGAGACCGGGAGCCCCAATTTATTGGGGTCAAAAGACACAAAAAGCTGAGCAGCTTTACGGTGCTCCCGCGTACGGTCAAGGTAGAAGTTCAATGCCCTTCTACAGTCCAGGGTATGGAGGACCGTTTCAGCTCGGCTGGAGTGTGGTCTGGGAAAGAAGGTTGGAAGTACCACCTCCTGATTGATGTGAAAAGGGGAGACCACTTTTGGAAGAAATTTTGGATGAGTCCGTAGGACTACCCTATTTTTGTAGAACCGAGTGTAAGGGGGATCAGACACGAGGGCCTGCAATTCACTTACGCGTCTAGCGGAAGTGAGGGCTATCAAGAACAATGTTTTCCAAGAAAGAAAACGGAGAGAACAGGTAGCCATAGGTTCAAAAGGCGGACAGGTGATCCGCTGTAAAACCACATTCAGGTCCCAGTTAGGCGCTGGCGGGCGCAGAGGTGGTTTAAGTAGAAGGAGACCTCGGAGAAACCTCGCTACGAGAGGGTCGCTGGAAAGAGGTCTGCCGTCCACCGGCACATGATGTGCTGAAAGAGCACTGAGGTGAACTTTGACGGAGTTGGACTTAAGTCCCAGATTAGAGAGGTATAGCAAGTACTGCAAGATCACCGACACCAAGCAGGAGAAGGGATCCTGAGACTGTTGGGTACACCAAACGGAAAAGCGACGCCATTTAAGGGCGTAGCATTTGCGGGTAGAAGGTCGCCGAGAAGCTAGGACGACCTCTTCCACCGCTGCCGGTAGGAGAAGGGGAGCAAGGACTACCCTCTCAGCAGCCAGGCCATTAGATTGAGAGATCTGAGGTTGGGGTGTAGCAGAGACCCCTGATCCTGAGTGAGGAGATCCCGTTGGAACCCCAGAGGGAAGGGAACCTCTACCGCTAATTGCAGCAGGAGTGGAAACCACGGCTGTCTGGGCCAGCGAGGGGCCACCAGGATCATGGAAGCTTTGTCTCGGAGAACCTTGAAAAGAGTTCGGGAGACTAGCGGAATGGGAGGAAAAGCATACAGAAGGCTCTCCGACCATGAGAGTAGAAAAGCGTCTGCCGCTACCCGAAGGGGATGTGGCTGACGAGAGCAGAAGCGAGGAAGTTGCCGGTTGAGAGGACTGGCAAAGAGATCCATCGTGGGGAGGCCCCACTTTAGAAAGAGCTTCTGAACTACCAAGGGATCCAGGCGCCACTCGTGCGGCTGGAGGATCCTGCTGAGTTTGTCCGCCAGGCAATTCTCTTGGCCTGGGAGATAAACTGCCCTGAGGAGAACGCCGTGACTGACGGCCCAAGAGCAGAGCTTCTGTGCTTCCCGGCAGAGAAGGAAGGAGCCCGTGCCCCCCTGCTTGTTGACGTAGAACATGGCAACTTGATTGTCCGTCTGGACAAGGACGGACTGGTGAGAGGTCAGGTGGGAGAAGGCCTTGAGAGCCAGGCGGATCGCTCTGAGCTCCAGGAAGTTGATCTGCTGAGCAGACTCCCACGTGGTCCAGAGGCCCTGAGTACGTGCCCCTTGGCAATGTGCTCCCCAGCCCAGGAGGGATGCATCTGTTGTCAGCACCCGGGCCGGCTGAGGTGACTGGAAAGGCATGCCGAGTATCAGGTTCGGCCGATGAAGCCACCACCGGAGAGACGAGATCAGCGGCTCGGAGACGCGCACCAGGTCTGCTAGGCCGCCTGTGGCTTGTTGCCACTGCTGGCGGAGACACCATTGAGCAGGCCGCATATTCAGGCGGGCATTGGGGGTCACATGGATGGTGGAAGCCATATGGCCGAGTAGTCTCAGGAAGCGCCTGGCGGAGACCAGGGGCTGGCTGCGAAAACGGTCGGCTAGGTCCATGAGCCGTTGAGCTCTGTCGAGCGGTAGGAACGCTCGTGCCTGAGGAGTGTGCAGCCTTGCGCCGATGAACTCGAGATCCTGTGAGGGGAGCAAAGTGGACTTTGCGAAGTTTATAACAAAGCCCAAGTACTGCAGAAGAGTCACCGTGCGGCATGTGGCGTTGGTGACCTCCGGAGCGGACGCTGCTCTGATGAGCCAGTCGTCGAGGTACGGAAAGACATAGATGCCGTGAAGCCGGAGATGGGCCGCCACCACCGCGAGACATTTTGTGAAGACTCGCGGTGCGGAGGACAGGCCAAAGGGCAGTACTCTGTACTGGTAATGATTTCCGGCCACCACAAACCTTAGGTACTGGCGGTGGTTTGGGTGGATAAGGATGTGCGTGTAGGCATCCTTTAGATCCAAGGAGCATAGCCAATCTCCCTGCTGGAGGTAGGGCAGAAGGATTCCAAGGGTAAGCATCTTGAACTTCTCCCGCACGAGGAACTTGTTGAGGTTGCGCAAGTCCAGGATGGGTCTGAGGCCTCCTGTCCTTTTTGGTATTAGAAAATACCTGGAATAAAAGCCTTGACCTTTCAGGTGGTGGGGCACCGGTTCCACCGCCTGTTCCTGTAGAAGACCTGCTAACTCCTGAAGGAGTAATTCCCTGTGCAGAGGGGGTCGTGGAGGTTCTCCCGGAAAATAGGAGGGAGGGACCTGGTGGAAGTGGAGAAGATAGCCTTCTCGCACGACTTGAAGCACCCAGGCATCTGAGGTGACGCTGGACCACCTGTGGGCGAAGTGAACCAGCCGGCCTCCGGTGCTGGGAGGAACCAGCGGGGGGGGAGAGGCTATGCTTGAGGAGTCAAAAACCCCCACCCTGCTGAGCAGGGTCTGGTGGTGCAGGCTTGGGGGCTTGCTGCCTACGGGACCCGTTACCCCGTCCCTTGGCCTGCTGGCCCTGTTGGGGAGCTGCAGGGGCCTGATATTGGGGGTATTGTTTGTAGGCAGCCGCCTTCCTCGGGTAAAAGGACTTCTTTCCCGAGCCCTTCTTTTTCTGGGAAGGGGCGGAGGTCTTCCTAGAAAGCCTAGTCCGGGTGAGAGTCTCCGTCTCAATTTGTGCAGCCTTTTCAGCCATGGGCTTGCCAAAGAGGTTTTCGCCTCGGCAGGGGACATCGACCAACTTGTCCTGCACCCAGGGCTCAAGGTCAGACGACTGAAGCCAAGCCTGTCGGCGGGCACCGATGCCGGCTGCGGCCACTCGAGCCGATGCTTCAAAGCCATCATAGGCTGCTCGGGATATGAATTTTGAGCATTCCCGAATGCCAGTGGACAAGGCCAGGAACCTCCGCAAGGGTTCCTCGTCCAAGGACCCGGGACGGCTATCGGGGCTATGCGACCTGGCCCTCGCGGAGCCAGGAGCGTCCACCGACGCCGCCCTCGCGGGTTTCACCTTACGTCGATGGTCCCCGGAGGGAGAACCCCTGTCGGAGGAACTCCGGCGACGGTCCGAGCTGGAACCCCTGGACGCGGAGGCCTCCGACGAGGTTCGGGTACGGCTGGGGTCAGCGAAGATCCTATCCCGCTGATGCCGCCGACTTCTCAACGCTTTGGAGGAGAGTTTGCCGCAGGGCCCACAGATCATTTCTTCATGATCCGGACCCAGGCAGCGGAGGCAATGGTCGTGTGTGTCAGTCAGTGACATATTTCGGTCACACTGACCAGACCGCTTGAAACCACTGGCAGCCATCGGGGGAAAAAGGGCCCCGGCGAGGTCAAAGGACCGGGCTGCCAGGGAAAAATCGAAAGCGAAAACTGACTAAGTCAGAAAAACCGAAAAAGAAGAAGAAGACTCGTGACCGGCGTCGCGAGTCCGGGCGGGAAAAAGACCGGCGTCGAACCGAAGGAAAAAAGTAAATTATGAAGAAATATCAACTTTTTCGCGGGGACACGACGGGTACGTCTGTAGGGCTCCGCGGAAAAAAGAAGACTGGCTAAGATGGCACCCTTGGGCGGGAAGAGGACCGCGCATGCGCGCTGCAATTCCCAAAGGCTTTCTTTGAAAGCTGGGGAAAATTGCTCCGCGAGGGCTCCGTCGGCGCCGACGTCACCCATAAGTGAGGACTGACTTCCTGCTTGGTCCTGGAGAAACTACGCTATCTCCAGGAACAAGCAGGAATGTAGTCCTCACATATGGGGACTCCCTAGCTGGAGATGCCAGGAAAGTGCCACTCAAGAAGGTGGGAATCCTTCCTTTCATGGATCTCTGGCATCCCACCAGGGTTGGTGGGTAGGAGTTGGTTTAGGTTTGAAAGAGATTTTGAAGTACAGCTTGGCCAAAGAAGGCATCCCGATGGAAGGCTTTATCCAGGCAGTACTGGGCTGTGAAGGTGTGTACCGAAGCCCAGGTGGCTGCTCGACAAATGTCATCAATAGACACAGAGTGGAGATGAGCCATAGAAGCTGCCATGGCTCTCACATTATGAGCTGTGATATGGTCCTGAAGAGGAAGACCCTTACTCTCATAAGCAAAGGATATGCATTGTGCAATCCATTTAGATAAAGTTCTTTTGGAGACTGGAAGTCCCAAATAACTAGGGTCAAAGGCTATAAAAAGTTGTGAGGACTTTCTATGTTGCTGTGTTCTTTGTATGTAAAGGCTAAGGCCCTTTTACAATCCAAAGTATGAAGGTTTCTTTCTGCATTAGAGGCATGAGGCCTCTGAAAAAATACAGGAAGATAAATTGATTGATTTAAATGAAAAGGCGAAACCACCTTTGGCATAAAGTGTGGTTGAGTTCGAAGAACAACCTTATCATGATGAAACCTAGTATAAGGAGGATCAGCTACTAAAGCTTGCAGTTCACTAATGCAACGGGCAGAGATGATTGCAATTAGGAAGATGACATTCCAGGTCAAAAACGTAAGGGCTGTAGTGACTAAAGGCTCAAAAGGCGGTTTCATGAGCTGCCCGAGAACTAGACTTAGATCCCATGCTACCGGTGGTGGCTTGATGGGAGGTTTAGTTAATAAAAGGCCTCTCAAAAATCTTGATAGGAGCGGATGAGAGGAAATTGGTTGTCCATTCAGAGGCTTATAAGAAGCTGCAATTGCACTAAGATGGACTCTTACCGAATTGGTCTTTAGACCAGAATTCGATAAGTGAAGGAGATACTCTAGTATCGATTCTAAGGGTATAACCAGGGGGTTTAATCCCTTCTTGGAGCACCATAGAGTAAAACGTTTCCACTTGAAGGCATAAGATCTTCTTGTGGAAAGTTTCCTAGAAGCCTGAAGGATATCTTTTACCTGTTGGGACAGGTTGAAATCTTGGAGGTCTAAGCCTTCAGCAACCAGGCCATGAGGTGCAGGGACTGGGGATTCGGGTGCCATAGCGTCCCGTTCTCCTGGGAAAGGAGATCAGGAGCATGCCCTAACTCCAGAAGTGCCGCTTGAGATGTAGAAGCAGGGAATACCACGTTTGGTGTGGCCATCGTGGTGCTATGAGAATCATGCGACCCCAGTCTCTCTAAAGCTTGAAGAGTGTTTTGAGGATGAGGGGAATGGCATAAAGGAAGTCCTGACCCCAGTGAAGGAGGAAAGCATCCCTTGCCTGACAGTTGTGAGCCGGAATCCTGGAACAGAATCAGGGAAGTTTGGCATTCAGTGGATTTGCAAAGAGGTCTATGTCTGGAGTGCCCTAGAGATGAAATATCTTCGCCACCTGGTCTAGATGGAGGGACCACTCATGAGACAGCAGTACTCGACTGCGTTTGTCTGCCCAGAGGTTTTGAATGCCTGGAAGATATACCACTAGAAGCTGAATTTGATGCTCTCTGGCGAGGGCCCACAGTCGTAAAGCTTTGTTGCATAACGACAGAGAGCCTGTTCCGCCCTGCTTGTACACATAGAACATGGCTACCTGATTGTCCGTCTGGACTAGGACTGTCTTGTAGCTGAGCTGGGCGTGGAATACTCGAAGAGCTAAAATAGATTGCTCTTAATTCCAGGAGGTTTATGGGCAAACCAACCTCCTGTGGAGTCCAGGTGCCCTGGGTAGACAGATGATTCAGGTGTGCTCCCCAACCCACCTGTGATGCATCTGTTAGGGTGGTCTGAAAGAGGGGTTGATGGAAAGGAGACCCCACTGTCAGATTTTCTAGTGATTGCCACCATTGGAGGGACAAAATTAGCTGTTGAGAGATTATTATTTTGTCCGACAAATGACCCGTGGGCTGTGTCCACTGTGTGGAGAGGGTCCACTGAGCTGCTCGCATGTGGAGGCGAGCATATGGGACTACATGAACTGTGGATGCCATATGTCCCAGTAACTGCAGTAGCTCTCGAGCAGTGAGGGAGGATTTGCCTGCTGCTTGGGAAGCTAGTTGCATTATGCGAAGACACCGGGCTTGTGGAAGGAAAGCCCTTGCCTGTCTGGTATCTAGACAGGCTCCTATGAATTCTAGGCATTGTGAAGGAACTAGTTGAGATTTTGGGAAGTTTATTACCAATCCCAAGTATTGGAGGATTCGCATTGTATGGGACAGTGCAGTGCTGGCCTCTGCAACTGTAGGGGCTCGAATGAGCCAGTAGTCTAAGTAAGGGAAGACGAAAATCCAAAGGGTTCGTAGAAATGCTGCTACTACTGCCATGCATTTCGTGAATACTCTTGGTGCTGAAGCCAGACCAAAGGGAAGAACCCTATACTGGAAATGTCTTCCCCTGAAAAGGAAACATAAGAATTTCCTGTGATCTGGATGGATGAGAATGCGAGTGTATGCATCCTTTAAGTCTAGAGAGCAAAGCCAATCCTGGCTTTGAAGGTATGGCAGAAGAGTTCCTAGAGAAATCATTTTGAACTTCTCTGGAAACAGATATTTGTTCAATTCTCTGAGGTCTAGAATGGGTCTGTCTCCTCCTGTTTTCTTTGGAATAAGAAAATAGGGGGAGTAGAACCCTGCACCCCTTTGAAGAATGGATACTTCCTCTATTGCCCCTTGGGCAAGAAGTGTGGAGACCTAGTGATCTAGCAGATTGTCTGCATAAGTTTGTGAATTGAATTGCTTTAGAATTGTAGGAGGGGCATGCTGTGAAAATGTACCCCTCTCCTACAATGGACAAAGTCCAATCTTCTGCTGTTATCTGATGCCATCTGTTGACAAAGTGGCATAACCTGCCCGGAATATTGGGAGGTTGGGGACCCCTTAGAGGCAGGGAGGCAAAGCCCTTGAGGGGGCTGAACCTGAAAAGCTGGTTGGGCTCTCGGGCCTTTTGGCTTCTTTTGCTGTCTAGTTTGTCCCTTTTGGGCAACCTGACCTGGAGTTTGACTCTGCTGGGTATAGGAAGGATAAAACTTCCTCTTTTTGCTAAAAGAGTTTTTTTTTATAAGGTTTCCTTTTGGCTGGAGTGGCTGTAGACTTTGACAATCTATCTAAGGTAGAATTGTCAGCATCTAACTCGTTAGCCTTTTCCTGCCAGTTCTTGCCGAAGAGATTCTCTCCCGTGCAAGGAATGTTGCCTAACTTGTCCTGTACCCAAGTCTCCAAGTCTGATGCCCCGTGCGCCAATGGCAATAGCAGAGCTTCTGCTGATGCATTCGAAGCAGTCAAAGGCTGCACGATTAACAAACTTGGAGACATCCTGAGCATGCTTAAGTAGAGCAAGAAAATCTTGTCTCTTGTCATCTGGGAGAAATGGGCTCATAAGTTCCAAGTCTCCTGTGACTTCCTTGAGGAACATTCCCATATATAGGATATATGAACTGATCCTAGCTGAAAGCATGGAAGCTTGAAACGTTCTGCACCCAAAAGCATCCAGAGTCCTGCATTCATGACCTGGAGGATTGGATGCATGCCTCTTTTCACTTTTCATCCTACGCATGGCTGATTCCACTACCACTGAATGGTGTGGCAGCTGGATTTTCTGAAATCCAGGACATGGCGGAACTCGATACATAGTATCCAGTCTCCTAGAGTGAGGAGAGGTATTCAGAGGTGTCTCCCACATTCTGAGCATCAAATTATGCAGAATTTCATGGATAGGCAGAGTGGCTGCCTCCTTAGGAGCTTCAGGATATTGGAGAATTTCTAATTCCTTTGCTCTGGGTTCCTCCTCAGTAGCTACTGTGATTGAAAGACCTTTGGCCATATCACGGATGAAATCCTGAAATGACATGTCCTCTGGAGGTGAAATTCTGCGTTGGGGAGAAGAGGGATCTTCTAGGAGAAACCCTCTAGTGCCAGCAGAATTGTCAGAGTTTTCGGAATCGGAGGAAATGAAGTATTCCTGACCCCGATGCTCCTGCAAAGCACGATCTCGGTACCGATCGAAGTCGGTACCGAGCTGACCCGGTACCACTTTGTCAATTCCCGCCAGAGATGGCATGGGAAGAGTTCCCACCGGGGCCGGTACCGTTGGTGTCAGTACCGGTGACTGTACCTATGTCGGTACCGGTGCCCGTGGGCCCACCGGTACCGCAGCTGAAAGAAGAGCTGCAATGCTGCGCTCGATAGCGAGGAACCTCTGGTCTATCGACGCTGCCAATGCTTGGGTGTCGGTACCGTAAAGGACAGCCGGAACCCCTGAGGCATGGCACAGGTAGTTCTTGCGAGGTCGAGGCCTCGAACATCCTGAAGCACCATCGATGCTTTGGAAGCCAAAGCTTCCCGCCGGGGCTGTTTTGCCAGTGTGGTTCCCTCAAGGGCAATGCCAATGGCCTCTCGATGCTTAGCAGGAGAGCTACCCTTTGAGGACCGGCTTTTATGTTTAGTTACCTGAGATCCATGGGAGGAAGAGGAGGCCCTTGATGATGTCGATGCAATGGATCTAATCTAGTTTGGTCTTGAACTCAAGAGTAAAATTGCAGTTAAGCCAAAAATAAGTATTTTACTCAATATAAATTGCTGAATTTCCAGATAAAAGCAAATAATAATAAATTGTAAAAATCAATTAACATACATACGTTTTTTGAACAGCGGGTCTCAGATTCTCATGGAGTTTTTCAGTAACAATGGCAAAAGCCAGTAACTACTCCCGATATACATCAACGACCCTTTTTGTTTTTTGAACGTGTGTTTTTTTCAAGCGTTTTGAAATAACTTATCCAAGATGCATTTTATAAAACAGAAGTTAGGCTTATCTTAAAAGTGTTGTATCCCCGTTTTGAAATAACTTATCCAAGATGCATTTTATAAAACAGAAGTTAGGCTTATCTTAAAAGTGTTGTATCCCAACGCCTACTTCAGCGCCATCGCGTTTCACGGATATGTTCCGTTTCTTCAGGGGCTAAATAAGCCTATTCTTTGTGTGTATTCAACTATCTGGAACAAAAAAGCAATAAAAATATGCCCACATTCCAATCAGCAAATGTTTTCATTCAGCAAACAAGCGGATCATATTCAGATATGTGAAGACCCCGCTTACCTCATTCATGCGCCCTGAATGCAACTGTTGCAAAGGATCAGAAAAACGCCGCGCATGCGGTCTGAAAACCAGGGGAGTGTCTATATATAGTTTGAGTGACTGTGTTGTGTATCAATGGAATCGTAGCTAACATCAGATGCATAGAGTCCAATCTATTTGGGTGTTAAGCCCACCGGGAATAACTGTCTGCAATTTAAAGATCCATCGTTGTTCTTTGTAAATAAGGGTTTGATCCAAAGTTTTATCTCCCATTGCCTTATTAACTTTTTCAATGCAGAAACAACGAAGGTCAGTAAAAGTGTGGTGATGAGTCAGACAATGAGCTATCATGGGAGCAGTAAGGGTTTTACATTTAAGTCTACTGCGATGTTCTCCTAAACGAATTCGGAATGGACGCATAGTTTTCCCAATATACATCAGTGAGCAGGGGCAGCGAATCGCATAGATTACTTGCGAAGTTTGACAATTAGTGGAATGCTGCAAAAAGTATCGTTTCCCTGCATGCTCAAAGGATTGAATTGTTAAATTGACCTCACAAAATGCGCATTGTCCACAATTAGAATGTCCCACTGAGATATCAGTGAAGGTGTTCTTGGAAATAGGTACAACAGTAGGGCTTACTATTTCCTTCAGATTTCTGTTTCTGGTCCATACACATCGAACATTTTTATTTCTTAATGCTGGAATGCTATGTATCACGTTCATGTGTTTCTTAAGCGTCTTCTGAATCAAACTGCTGTACGGGGAATACTGAGTAACTAAATTAATTGACGAGTCTAACTCTCTCGGAGGCTTGGGTTGCAACAAATATTCTCGATGGTTAAAAAGAGCTCTCTTATAAGCCTTCTCTATAATGCCCTTAGGGTATCCCCGTTGTAAAAAATGTTGTTTCAAATTTCCAGCTTGATATTTGAATTCTTGTATATTAGAACAGTTCCTACGATATCGGAGGAACTGTGAAAGTGGGAGGCTATCCTTCAATTTTCTTGGGTGTAAACTGTCATAGTGTAATAAGGCGTTGCGGTCCGTGGGTTTGCGATAGACTTTAGTAGCCCAACCTAACACCTCTTAAAAGATGGTATGCTCTTACCAAAGCTGAAAACAACATTTTGAAGGAGTTACGTTCTCGGGATGACCTTGTGGTTCGACGAGCTGACAAAGGTGGAGCAATTGTCATCATGACCAAACACAGCTACCTCGGTGAAGCACAACTTCAACTCACTGATGTCAACACTTATGAAATTTTAACATCAGATCCCACAGAGGAGTTGGCCACAAATATCAAGGACATCACAACATCAGCATTGAAAGATAAATACATATCGAATAAAGAATGGAGATTTTTAAATCCCACTAACACCACGTTGGCACGATTTTACTTGGTTCCGAAGATCCACAAGAGGCTTATAAATCCGCCCGGTAGACCTATTGTGTCTACCCGGGGAACTGTCTTGGAACCACTTTCAGTCTATCTAGACTCATTTCTAAGACCATTAATACCACAGATCGCCTCCTATGTCAGAGATACGATGCATTTTTTACAGTTGCTGGAAACATACTCTTTAACAACCAATGAACCTGATTTATGGTTGGCGACATTAGACGTGAACGCTCTTTATACCAATATACCTCAAGAGCGAGCTCACGTTGAAGTGATGGCCTTGCTTAATACTAGATCGGATTTAACTCCGGGGCATATATCTTTTTTGGACCAGGTAACCAAATTAGTGCTATTTCACAATCATTTTCAATTCGGTGATACTATCTACCATCAAAAAACAGGGGTGGCGATGGGCGCCACATGCGCCCCTTCCATCGCCAACATTTATATGGGGGCTTTTGAAACTCAATGGTTGAAACAATCAGAATGGTCTTGTCATCTTCGGCTCTGGTGCCGTTACATCGATGACATCTTTGTCATATGGGTGGGCCCTGTCGAGACATTACAAGAATTTGTTAGATGGCTCAACACCAGAGAAACTTCCATTCAATTCACTAGTACCTGTAGCCAGTCCCAAATTTCTTTTCTGGATGTTGAAGTACATATTGAAGATACAGGTTGGGCTACTAAAGTCTATCGCAAACCCACGGACCGCAACGCCTTATTACACTATGACAGTTTACACCCAAGAAAATTGAAGGATAGCCTCCCACTTTCACAGTTCCTCCGATATCGTAGGAACTGTTCTAATATACAAGAATTCAAATATCAAGCTGGAAATTTGAAACAACATTTTTTACAACGGGGATACCCTAAGGGCATTATAGAGAAGGCTTATAAGAGAGCTCTTTTTAACCATCGAGAATATTTGTTGCAACCCAAGCCTCCGAGAGAGTTAGACTCGTCAATTAATTTAGTTACTCAGTATTCCCCGTACAGCAGTTTGATTCAGAAGACGCTTAAGAAACACATGAACGTGATACATAGCATTCCAGCATTAAGAAATAAAAATGTTCGATGTGTATGGACCAGAAACAGAAATCTGAAGGAAATAGTAAGCCCTACTGTTGTACCTATTTCCAAGAACACCTTCACTGATATCTCAGTGGGACATTCTAATTGTGGACAATGCGCATTTTGTGAGGTCAATTTAACAATTCAATCCTTTGCGCATGCAGGGAAACGATACTTTTTGCAGCATTCCACTAATTGTCAAACTTCGCAAGTAATCTATGCGATTCGCTGCCCCTGCTCACTGATGTATATTGGGAAAACTATGCGTCCATTCCGAATTCGTTTAGGAGAACATCGCAGTAGACTTAAATGTAAAACCCTTACTGCTCCCATGATAGCTCATTGTCTGACTCATCACCACACTTTTACTGACCTTCGTTGTTTCTGCATTGAAAAAGTTAATAAGGCAATGGGAGATAAAACTTTGGATCAAACCCTTATTTACAAAGAACAACGATGGATCTTTAAATTGCAGACAGTTATTCCCGGTGGGCTTAACACCCAAATAGATTGGACTCTATGCATCTGATGTTAGCTACGATTCCATTGATACACAACACAGTCACTCAAACTATATATAGACACTCCCCTGGTTTTCAGACCGCATGCGCGGCGTTTTTCTGATCCTTTGCAACAGTTGCATTCAGGGCGCATGAATGAGGTAAGCGGGGTCTTCACATATCTGAATATGATCCGCTTGTTTGCTGAATGAAAACATTTGCTGATTGGAATGTGGGCATATTTTTATTGCTTTTTTGTTCCAGATAGTTGAATACACACAAAGAATAGGCTTATTTAGCCCCTGAAGAAACGGAACATATCCGTGAAACGCGATGGCGCTGAAGTAGGCGTTGGGATACAACACTTTTAAGATAAGCCTAACTTCTGTTTTATAAAATGCATCTTGGATAAGTTATTTCAAAACGGGGATACAACACTTTTAAGATAAGCCTAACTTCTGTTTTATAAAATGCATCTTGGATAAGTTATTTCAAAACGCTTGAAAAAAACACACGTTCAAAAAACAAACAGGGTCGTTGATGTATATCGGGAGTAGTTACTGGCTTTTGCCATTGTTACTGAAAAACTCCATGAGAATCTGAGACCCGCTGTTCAAAAAACGTGTGTATGTTAATTGATTTTTACAATTTATTATTATTTGCTTTTATCTGGAAATTCAGCAATTTATATTGAGTAAAATACTTATTTTTGGCTTAGATGCAATGGATCTGGCATCCAAAGAAAAGAGGGTACCGAGCTTTGCAGCCCGGTTCTGTCTTCTTCTTTTAGTCATCCCCATACAGGAAAGACATTCAGTTGGAGAATGTTTAGGTCCTAAACATTTCAGACACCAATCATGGGTGTCAGTGACGGAAATGGTACCGCCACACTTAGTACATTTTTTAAAACCACTAGTTGGTTTTTCCATGTTTTAGGAAGATGGGGCCTAGTGCCCAAAATAGTGCCTAGCACCAAAGAGAAAAGTTTCTGAAAAGAAACAGTCTAAAGCCTAAGTTTGTTTTTTTTTTTTAAAGAAAAGAAAAGAACCTGCGGTACCAGTAGGCGTCATGCGGTAGGCAAACGCGACCACAAGAAAAGAAATTTAAAGACTGAATTTTCTGCGGTGACAGGGAATAGATCCTGTCGGCTCCGCGGAAAACGAAGAACTGAAGAGGGACAGTTGGAAAGGTGGGAAGGCAGCGCGCATGTGCTGAGGGATGCTCCCAAAAGCGTTCATATTGGATGCTGGGGAGCGTTCCCACGCAGGCTCCATCGGTACCGACGATACCCATATGTGAGGACTACATTCCTGCTTGTTCCTGGAGATAGGAAATTATTGGTAAGTTAAACTTCCCCTTCCAGAGCATCCTGCTAGACCAGTTCAGACCATTGGGCAGTACCAGAGCTACTCCCCATCCGGCAGCAGACAGGACCTGGGTGCCGAACCAGATTGTCGCAAGCGCTTGAACGTCCAAGCGATAATGCCGAACAAATGTCAACAAGAAGGACCATGTTGCTACCCTGCAGATATCCAAAGGTGCCACCGCGGACAACTCCGCCCAGGAGGCAGCCTGAGCATGAGTAGAATGTGCCTTCTACCCAGAAGGCACGGATTTACCTGCCAAAAGATAGGTGGAAGCAATGACTTCCTTAATCCAGTGGCCCAGAGTGGCCTTGGAAGTTACCCGCCCCTTGCAGTGCCCCACAAAGAGCACAAACAAGTGGTTTGACAACAGAAAAGGATTCGTGACCTCCAAATAGTGAAGCAACATCCTGCGAACAGTCAACAGTTGCAGATGTTTGTTCCTCCTTGCACACTGATAAGGAGAAAATACTTGATTAACAAGGAAGGGAGTCAAAACCTTCGGTAGGAAGGACAGCACCAGCTGTAACGAAATACCTTCAGCGGAAAAGGACAAATAGGGATCCCGACAAGAGAGGGGGCCTGGAGCTCGGAGATACACTGCACCGAAGTCATGGCTACGAGAAAAAGTCTTTGAGGTCACGTAGCCCGTTGCAAAGGATCAAAGGGTTCCTTCATGAGCGCCTGGAGAACCACTCAGAAGTCCCAAGGGGGTACAACCAGTCACACAGGACGATGCAGGGCTCACACATCTCCTTGAGGAATCAACCCACATCGCAATGACAGGCCAGGGACTTGCCCTCCATGTATCCTTGGAAGGCAGCATTGGCTGCTACCTGTACCCGTAGGGAGCTACAAGCCAACCCTTTCTGGAAACCATCCTGCAGGAAGGCTAAGATCGATAGAATGCGAGCCTAAGAGGGAGAAAGAGTCAGTTTCCAGCACCAACGCTCAAAACAACCATCAGGCCCGGATATATGTCAGTGAGGGGGAATGGCTTTGGGCTTGCAGCAGCACTGACACCACTGCAGGGGAACAACCCCTGCGCATCAGCCGCCGCCTTTCAAGAGCCAGGCCACAGGCAAGAAGGGAGTTGCATCGTTCATCAGGACAGGACCCTGATGCAGTAGCACTCTTCGTGTCCCCAATGTCAGTGGTCGATCCACCTGAAGACGCACCAGGTCCACATACCACGGATGATGTGGCCAACTGGACGCCACGAGAACCATGAGATGAGGATGCCTTTCTATGTGCCTAAGGACCCTAGGGTTCAGCAGCCATGGAGGGAAAGCATAAAGGAGTGAAGACACTGGCCACTGTTGGACTAACGTGTCCACCCCCCCCCCCCGGTGCTTTCCATCGGCTGAAAAAAGGAGGGGACCTTGACATTCATTGGAGTCTCCATGAGATCCAGCACCAGCTGTCCCCAGCGACTTACTATGCGATTGAAGGCCCACGATGCCAGTTCCCACTCTTTAGAGTTGAGGAGGTGCTGGCTGATATAATCTGCCTGGACATTGTCCTTTCCTGTTATGTGCTGGGCAGAAAGGGCCTCAAGATGACACCCAACCCAGGAAAAGAGAAAGTGCATCTCACATGCGACTTCCAGACACTTGGTGCCTCTCTGGCATTCATATAAGTCACGGCTGTCACACTGACTGATATCAACCGCACTGTATGCCTGCGGAGCAAAGGCTGGAAATGTCACAAGACCAGTCAAATGGCCCAAGCTTCTACTCCGACTGATGCCCCACTGAGCCTCTATTGGCAACCAGGTACCCTGTGTAGACCGGTCCCGACATTGAGCTCCCCAGCTGGTCAAGCTGGTTTCAGTAGTCAACACTATCCACTCTGGCTGCTCCAACAGCATCTCCCGAAACATGTTCTCGTGTGAGTTCCACCAGCGAAGGGTGCCCCTACACTCGGGGGGAAAGGGAGCCGGATCACAAAGTTCTGAGAGCAAGGGGACCAGCAGCTCAACAGGGATCTCTGCAGCAGGCGCATATGTGTCCAGGCCCACGGTATGACCTCCAAGGTCACCGCCATCGCTCCTAGGAGTTGAAGATGGTCCCAAGTCCAAGGGGCCAAGGAGCTTCAGAAACTTGTGCAATTGGCGCTGGAACTTGCAACAGTGGCCCTCTGTGAGGGATACCCTGCCCTGGCGAACATCGAACTGAGCTCCCAGAAATTCCAGATCCTGAGATGGGATGAGACAGCTCTTGCTTTGATTGACCACCCAGCCAAGTTGCTCCAACAAATGAACCACCTGTTGGACCAAGCGCTCTGCATCTGAGAATAACCAGGTCCAAATGAGCCAGATGTCCAAGTAAGGATGAATGCAGATCATCTCAAGCTGAAGTGCTGTGGCCACTATGACCATAATCTTGGAGGTCTGTGGAGCGGTGGCTAACATGAAGGGAAGAGAGCAAAATTGGAAGTGCTGTCCTAAGATGGCAAAGCGGAGGAAGCGCTGATGCTCCACGCGGATGGGGATATTCAGGTACACTTCCATGAGATACAGCGCTGCCAAGAATTCTCCCAGCCTTACTGCCTGGATAACCCCCCTCAGCATTTCCATGCGAAACTGGGGAACCTGTAAGCTGCGGTTGATGCCTTGTAGATCTAGCAATGGTCAGAAGGCTCCACCCTTCTTTGAAACCACAAAGTAGATGGGATACCGTCGCCCTGCTCATCGGGCGGCACCAGTAGTAACACTCAGAGGACTAACACTTTGAAGAATGACTCAAATGGCTTCATGCTTGAGCAGTGGGCTGCACGGAGAAACCATGAATGCATCTCAAATGGGCCTGGCAAGATCCAGTGTGTAGTCCTGCCTGACGACCTCCAACACCAAGCTATCTGAGGTGATGTGAGCCCATTCCCGGTGAAAAAGCTGAAGCTGTCCTCTGACTTGCAGCACCTCAGAATGGGCCCCTCACCCGTCAGTGGGAGGAGGAGCCCCCAGCTTTCTTGGAGTCCCTGAAGGATCCCTGCGACCCTCAGGCCCCCCAAAAGGACTGACCATGACTTCTAGAGCTGATGTACATGGACAATGGCCTACCCTGCCGATAACATCGCGAATTGTGGTACTCTGAGCAAGAGGTGCTGCAGCTGGTGGATGTAGAGCGTCAGGAAGTCACCTTCAGTTTGTCTTCTGGCAGGCGTTGCAGCTTGACCTCACCTAGGTCCTTGACTAGCTTTTCCAGTTCCTCCCCAAAGAGCAGCTCGCCCTTGAAAGGGATGCTTGCCTAGTGTGCCTTTGAAGCTGCATCCGCCAACCAGTTCCTCAGCCAGAGCCAGTGAAGGCCACATTCACAGCTACCACCCCCGCCCCCTGTGCAGCCAGATGCAGTAGGTCATAAAACCCATTGGCCAAAAAGGTGGCCTTGGACTCCAGGTGGGCTGAAGTGGAGTCCTCTGGCAGCAGCTGAATCCAATCCACTAGGCCCCCACAAGCCAAGGCCTGTACCACTCAGGCCGATGCCAAAAAGGCAGTCTTCAGGAGGCTCTCCAACTTCCTATCCTGAAAGTCCAGGCAGGTCGCACCACCTTCCACAGGGATGGTTGTCCTTTTGGTCACCACTGTGACCAAGGAGTCTACCTTAGGGTAACACAACCAAACACTGAAGGTTTTCCTGGGATCGGGCAAAGATCTTACCCAGCCATTGGGCGATCCGCAAGGTGGCATTGGACGCCTCCCATTCCTCCATTACCATTTGTTAGAGCTTGGGTGGGAAAGGGAAGGCTCTTCCTGGTGCCCTGACTGCCCAGCAACCTCAAGATCCACAGCTCCAACGCCACCTGACTGACGAGTGCTTTGATGTTCCACCTGCAAAACAGGCAGACCACCTGAGACTCCCCTCATCTGAAGATGAAAATTCCCCCTTCATCCAAACTGGAGGTACTGGGGGACAATGGACCCAGCTCGCTGGCCTGGTCTTCTTCCTCCAGCAACTCCATATCCCCAAGAGCCCAGACTAGGACCGCGAGTTGGCACTTAGCTCCCAGACCAGCAGCCATGGCCCCCTTCTGCTTTCTTGCAACCCCCCCTGCTGCTAGGGTCCATTCCCAGGCATATGGGTCCCTGCAGTGTGCCTTCCCAGCTTCCCTTCCACAGGGCCCAAGCCTGTTTGAAAAATGCAACAAATTCCATCGCCTCCACAGACGCACTGGCAGCTGTGATGTCAAGCCTGCCCAGGGTCTTCCACCCCCTGCGGGAAGACAGGAAGAAGGTCGGCGGTGAGGCATCGCCCCTCCCCCCAGGGGCTTTCTGATCTCACCACCCGCGGGAGGCCTAAGAGAACTGAAGACAACGCTGTTGTCGGTAATGCCAGTTCTGTTGTAACTGACTCCCCAGCTGCAGTCGAACAGGCGCTGAAATCATCGGACCCAGCCCTTGACAACTGCCCGGGATTAGCTGCACAAGGGCGCACAGCTGGTTTACCAAGACCTGGCGTTGCTTGCTGCAGCCTAAGCATCATGGCGTCCTGCTCATCATGAAAGCCCTCCTGCAGGTGTGCTGAGCCTGTAGGCAAAACTGCGAGAAATAGGTCCAAATAGGCCCCAACAGTGTTCCCATGCTGAGACAGATGACAGTCAGCCCCCTCCCGCCCCCCGTGCAGACAGTCGGACAGTCAGTCAGTCAGAAATCATTACTCATGGTTGCGTTGAAGCCCGTTGGTCTGTGTCGCCACACTGCCAACCCAACCTCAAGCTCTGGGGGAGCAGTGGGAGAAGAGAGTGAGGAGCAATCCATGGCACGGGGACTTCAGGGGCCAGCTGACAGAGCACTAATCAGAACTGACTGATTCTGCTATGCAACCTCTTTGTGAAGAGCCCTTTTCTTTTAAAAATAAATAAGTGAAAGAAAAATAAATTAAAAATGGGAGCGCCAGGCACCCCTTTAGACGACTCCTCAGGCAACTGGACTGACCCTCTTTGTCAGAAGTTGCCCCTCCCCCCCTGAAGCTCAGTCCACCAGGGGGTATTTCCTATACGTCCCAGAGACTGCTGGTCACGCTGAACTGCTAACCTTCCTCTAGACCAGAGCAGCAGCGGTAAAACTGGAGCTGTACTACAAACGAACCACCATCTGCCGAGAAAGAGAAAATACTGAAGAGTGCCCCTAGCTGTACTGGGTAAGGTGCTAGTGATGAGGCCATACCCAAAATAGAAACGGTGGGTCCAAAACAGAGAAAAGCTTCCTTGTGTACCTAAATGAGTCTCTTTTTGTCGGACACTGAACCCCAACCCAAAACAAAAATTTAAATCATGGGCTCGGAATCCATGTCCATTTTATTCAAATTTTAGCAGTAAAATGATTGCAGCTAGCAAAGATTTCCAAGCCAAGTTTAACGATCAAGTAATACTTAACTGCAGCCTCATGGCGAAACAGATCTAGTCAAGGTAGGCAACACGACACAGTCCTGCGTTTCGGGTCATTCCTTCGAGGACCCTGCTTCAGGTTACCACTTGCCACCACCAAATGTAGATAATGCCATTGTGCAAAGAAAAATCAAGGAAGTTACTTAAAACCGGCATCTGACGTCAGCCGAACATATGTTTACCGCTCAACCAATCAGGGGCAGAGAGCAAATGAATGCAAACGCCTCCCAGTGTGCAGCGGCGGCCAAGAAAGCACAGTTACTTACCTGTAACAGGTGATCTCTGGGAACAGCAGGAATTAGTCCTCACATATGGGTACGTTGGAACCGACGGAGCCTGCGCGGGAAAGCTCCCCATCTTCCCAGAAAGGAAAGCTTTTGGGGCCTCCCACAGCGCATGCGCGCTGCCTTCCCGCCTTCCTGACCAACTCTCCTCAGTTCGAGTTTAAAGCTGAGACAATAGAGAGAGGAAAGGAAAGAGAGAGAGAGAGATACAACTCCTAGGGGAGGTGGGTGGGTTGTGAGGACTAATTCCTGATGTTCCCAGAGATCACCTGTTACAGGTAAGTAACTGTGCTATCTCCAGGAACAAGCAGGAATGAGTCCTCACATATGGGGAATCCCTAGCTGAGATGCCGGGGAGATCCCCCTCCAAGGGTTCCTCATCTTCCTATGGATCTCAGGCATCCATTCAGGGAAGGTGGGCAGGAGTTGTTTAAGAATGGAACAGGTGTCTGAGGACAGCCTGACCAAACAAGGCATCCCGGCGGGAGTCCTTGTCCAAGCAGTAATGGGCTGTGAAGGTATGAACCAAGGCCCAGGTGGCTGCTCGACAGATCTCATCGATGGATACAGAGTGAAGATGAGCCATAGATGTGGCCATGGCTCTCACATTGTGAGCTGTGACATGGCCTTCCAGAGAAAGGTTCTTACTCTGGTAAGCAAAAGAAATACACTGAGCAATCCAAGTGGACAGTGTTCTTTTTGAGACTGGAAGTCCTAAATGAGAAGGATCAAAAGCAACAAAAAGCTGAGAAGACTTTCGATGTTGCTGTGTCCTGTGGATGTAAAAGACAAGAGCTCTTTTACAATCTAAGGTATGTAGGTTCCTCTCTGCACTGGATGCATGAGGAGCTGGAAAAAGACAGGTAGATATACCGCTTGATTAAGATGAAAAGGTGAGACCACTTTAGGCATAAAGTGAGGATTTGTCCTAAGGACTACCTTATCATGATGGAACCTTGTATAAGGTGGATTAGCCACTAAAGCTTGCAGTTCACTGATGCGGCGAGCAGAAGTGATTGCAATAAGGAAAATAACTTTCCAGGAAAGAAATTTCAAGGAGGTAGTGGCTAAGGGTTCAAAGGGTGGCTTCATTAGCTGACCAAGAACCACGTTTAAGTCCCATGCCACCGGAGGTGGGCGAATGGGAGGCTTAGTTAAAGTTAGGCCTCTCATAAATCTTGCAATAAGGGGATGAGAGGAAACAGGTTGTCCATTGATAGGTTTAAGAGATGCTGAAATAGCACTCAAATGGACCCTTACAGAATTCGTTTTAAGGCCTGCATTGGAAAGATGCAGGAGATATTCGAGTAAAGAATTCAGAGGTAGTGCTAGAGGGTTAAGACCCTTTTGGGCACACCAAATGGAAAATCTTTTCCATTTAAAAGCATAAGAACGCCTGGTGGAAGGTTTCCTAGAGGCATGGAGGATATCCTTCACCTGTTGAGAAAGATTGAAGTCTTGAAGGTCTAGGCCTTCAGTAACCAAGCTCTGAGGTGAAGGGACTTGGGGTTTGGGTGCCACAAAGTCCCCTCCTCTTGAGACAGAAGGTCTGGAGCAGCTCCCAGATCCAGGGAGGGGGCCTGGGAGAGATGCAGAAGTAGAGGGTACCACACTTGGCGTGGCCAGCGTGGAGCTATGAGGATCACAAATCCTTGATCCCTCTGAAGTTTGAAGAGAGTCTTGGGAATCAAAGGAATGGGTGGAAAGGCATACAGGAAGGCCTGACCCCAGTGAAGGAGGAAGGCATCCTTGGCCTGAGCTCCCTGACACGGAATTCTGGAACAGAACCGGGGAAGTTTGGCATTCCACGGACTTGCAAACAGGTCTATGTCCGGGGTTCCCCATTTCTGAAAGATTCTGAGTACCTGATCCATGTGCAGGGACCATTCGTGTGGAAGCAGAACTCGACTGAGTCTGTCTGCCCAAGAGTTTTGGATTCCTGGGAGGTATACTGCCAGGAGATGGATTTGATGCTCTCTGGCGAAGGCCCACAATTTTAGAGCTTCGTTGCAAAGCGACAGAGAGCCAGTTCCTCCTTGTTTGTTTATGTAGAACATGGCTACTTGATTGTCGGTATGAACAAGGACTGTCATGTTGAGGAGGAGGGTATGAAAGACCTTGAGAGCAAGGAAAATTGCTCGCAGCTCCAGAAGGTTGATATGAAGGGTGGTCTCCTGTGGAGACCAAGTGCCCTGAGTGGAGAGGTCTTGGAGATGAGCTCCCCAACCTGTTTGGGAGGCATCTGTAGTGAGAGTTGCTTGGGGTAACAAAGGTTGGAAGGGGGCCCCCAACAACAGATTTTGAGTGGATATCCACCATTGGAGAGACCAAAAAAGACGTTTTGAGGTTGCTATTTGGTCTGAGAGAGCTCCTGATGCTTGGGTCCACTGGGTGGACAAAGTCCATTGAGCTGCTCTCATATGTAGGCGAGCATAAGGCACCACATGAACTGTGGATGCCATGTGGCCTAGCAGTTGTAGCATCTCCCTGGCAGTCAAGTGGCTTCTGGACTGTATTTGAGAGGCTAAGTGCACTAGACGGTGGCAACGGGCCTGAGGAAGATAGGCCCTTGCAGTGGTGGTATCTAGCCAGGCCCCTATGAATTCTAGGGACTGAGTAGGGGTGAGTTGAGACTTCGGCAGATTGATGACGAGTCCCAGATACTGCAGTATGCGTCTGGTGTGGTCCAGGGAAGTCTGAGCCTTGGACTGAGATGGAGCTCGGATGAGCCAGTTGTCCAGGTATGGGAAGACAAATATTCCCAGAGTGCGTAGAAATGCAGCCACTATTGACATGCATTTGGTGAACACTCTTGGAGCAGAGGCTAGACCGAAGGGGAGTACTCTGTATTGGAAATGTTTTCCCTGGAACAGAAATCGTAGGAATTTCCTGTGGGATGGATGGATGAGTATATGTGTGTACGCATCCTTTAGATCTAGAGAACAAAGCCAAACCTGACTCTGTAGGTATGGAAGGAGAGTACCTAGAGAGAGCATCTTGAATTTCTCCTTGTATAGAAATTTGTTCAATTCTCTCAGATCTAGAATGGGTCTGTGCCCTCCTGTTTTCTTGGGGATGAGAAAATAAGGGGAGTAAAACCCTGACCCCTGTTGAAGAAGAGGAACCTCTTCTATTGCCCTTTGGGCAAGAAGGGTGTCACCTCCTGACCCAACAGGTACAGGAGAGATGGGGGAGAATTGAATTGTCTCACCATGGTATGGGGAGGAAGGCTGGAGAAATGTAGTTTGTAGCCCTCTCTGATGATAGAGAGGGTCCACTGTTCTGATGTGATTTGTTCCCATCTGGGAGCAAAATGAGTTAACCTTCCAGGAATGGTGAGAGGCTCTGGTTGTTGCAGAGCCAGAAAGGTTAAGTTCTCTAGAATCAAGTCAAAAACTCTGAGGGGGTTGGGACTGCTGGACTGTAGCAGCCCCTGTAGACTTTGCTCTGGCCTGTTTAGATTGCTGACGCTTAGGAGCAAAGCGAGCTTGGGAAGATTGCTGGCCAGTATTTGTGGAAAATCTGGTCTTTTTATAGAAAGGCTTCTTAAAAGATTTTTTCTTGGCAGGGGTAGAGGTAGACTTAGAAAGTCTATCTAAAGCAGCATTCTCTGCATCCATTTGAGTGGCTTTGATTTGCCACTCCTTGCCAAACAGACTTTCACCTGTACAGGGCAGATTGCCCAAACCATCTTGTACCCAGGGCTCCAAATCAGAGGCCTGGAGCCAAGCAAGTCTGCGAGCAGCTATGGCAATGCCCGAGGCTCTGCTAGCTCCCTCAAAGGAGTCAAAGGCTGCTCTGTTGGAGAACTTTGAAACATCTTGAGTATGCTTTAGCAAAAGAAGGAACTCCTCCTTTCTATCCTCTGGGATAAAGGGGAGAAAATGACGTATCTTTAGTGCAATCTCTTTCAAAAACATGCCCATATAGAGGCTGTATGAATTGATTCTGGCAATAAGCATGCTAGCTTGGAAGATTTTCCTACCAAAAGCATCCAGAGTCCTACATTCTCTTCCTGGAGGAGTAGAAGAGTGCCTTTTAGTACTCTATCTTTTCATAGCAGACTTCACCACAATAGAGTGGGTGAGGGAGCTGAGTTTTTTGAAAACCAAGAGAAGGAGGAACCCGATACATGGTGTCCAAACGTCGAGAATGTGGAGATAGGGTGAGAGGAGCCTCCCACAAGTCCATCATGTGTTCTTGAAGAATTTCATGTATGGGTAAGGTGGCTGCCTCTTTGGGAACCTTAGAGTATCCTAAAATATCTAATTTTTTTGCTCTAGGTTCCTTTTTCAGAGGTTACTGAAATGGAGAGTCCTTTAGCTACTTCAATAATGAAGTCTTGAAAGGACAAATCCTCTGGAGGAGACATTCTCCTCTTTGGAGAAGAGGGCGCCTCAGGAAGAGTAAAAGATACATCAGCAGAATCATCTGAGGTATCAGAATCCTCAGAAGACTCGAAGTACCGCCTATTAGCTTCCAGAGATCGATACGCGTACCGACCGGTATCGACATCGGGCGTACCGGGAATCGGATCGGTATCAAGAAAACCTCCGGAACCGGAGACCGGAACCGGCATGCTACTGGAAGTAGATGCTCTGGGTACCGGTATCGGTTGTGGTACCGGAACCGGAGTCTGAACAGATTGTTGCGGTACCGAGGGCGTTGCAGCGTTAATGAAAGCCAGTATGGCCTGCTGCATGGATTGTACAGTAGTACCCATAGACGCCACAACTGCCTGGATGTTGGTACCGGTGTTGGCCGGTACCCCAGAGCAGTCTAACAGGTGATCGGTCGAGGCCGTGCCATCGACGTCAACCTGTAACCCCATAGGAGGAGCTTTGGAAGCCGGAGCTTCCCGCCGGGGTTGTTTGGCTGGGGCAGAGTCAAACCCAAGGGCCTCTCACTGCTTAGAGGGAGATTTGCCCTTTGAGGACCTGCCTGAAGAATGTTTGGTTACCTGAGATCCATCAGGAGAGGAAGACCTGGAGGATGTTGATGCTGGTGTATCCGTAGAAAACAGCATATGAAACTTGGCTGCTCGGTTCTGTAAGCCACGTTTGGACATCAGAGAGCAGGATGGACAGTCCGGAATGGAATGGTCAGGCCCCAAACATTTAAGACACCATTCATGGGTATCTGTGACTGAAATAGTACCGGAACACTTGGTGCTTTTTTTAAAACCAGAGGCTGGTTTCTCCATGAGGGAGAATCTGAGAAGGCCTAGAGGCTTCGCAGGACAAACACACCAAGTGAGGAAAAGTAAGTTGTTTTTTTTTGTTTGTTTTTTTAAAAATAAAGGAAAAAAGACCGGCGGTACCGGTCCGGAATCGGGGAAGGCAGACACGCGGCCAAAGAAACAAATTAAAATAACAACTTCTTCAGCGGTGACAGGAACACGACCTGCTGGCTCTGCGGAAAAAGAAGAACTGAGGAGAGTTGGTCAGGAAGGCGGAAAGGCAGCGCGCATGCGCTGTGGGAGGCCCCAAAAGCTTTCCTTTCTGGGAAGCTGGGGAGCTTTCCCGCGCAGGCTCCGTCGGTTCCGACGTACCAATATGTGAGGACTCACTCCTGCTTGTTCCTGGAGATAGCAAATAGAATGCTAGGTATCATAAGGAAAGGAATGGAAAATAAAACAAAGGATATTATAATGCCTCTGTATTGTTCCATGGTACGACCGCACCTTGAATATTGTGTGCAATTCTGATCACTATATCTTAAAAAGGATATAGCGTTATTAGAAACGGTACAGCCACCAAAATGGTAAAGGGGATGGAAGGCTACTCCTATGAAGAGAGTCTACAAAGGTTAGGGCTCTTCAACCTGGAAAAGAGACGGCTGAGGGGAGATATGATAGAGGTCTATAAATTAATGAATGGAGTGGAACGGGTAAACGTATATCGATTGTTTATGCTATCAGAATATAGAAAGACTAGGGGACATGTAATGAAGCTACAGGGTAAACTATTTAAGACAAATAAGAGAAAATATTTTTTCACTCAACGTGTAATCAAACTCTGGAATTTGTTACTGGAGGATGTAGTAAGGGCTGTTAGTGTAGCTGGGTTTAAAAAAGGTTTGGACAAGTTCCTGGAGGAAAGGTCCATAAACCATTATTAAAAAGGGACCCAGGATATCAATGCTTAACTCAATACAAGCATTGTGGAACCTGTGTCTCTTGGGGATACTGCTAGGTACGTATGACCTAGATTGGCCACTGTTGGAAACAGGATACTGGGCTTGATGGACCTTGGTCTGACCCAGTATGGCATATCTTATGTCCTTAAGTGGAAGAAAAATCAACGCAAACTGTGCCAATCAAGCTCCAGATTTAACTCCTTTGGTGCGATAGTGTCCAAAGTAAAGATCCAACGTTGTTCAACATATTGTAAATGATACAATCTGTTGCCTCCAGTAGTGGTAGGAGGAATATAATCAATAACCCTCAAAGAAAAATGAACAAAGGAGTGATCAAACTCCAAAGCATGTTGTACAAGAGGAGCCGAAAGGGTTTTGGTACGTATTCTTGTGGCATGTTCTGCCAATCTTCTTTTAAAGGAGCGGGAGGTGCGACACACATATTTCCGGCCACATGGGCAACAAAGCAAATATACCACAAACATTGAATCGCAGGTGGTATGAAACTTGGAAGGCCACCTCCGCTGGGTAGAAGGGTCAGTCCAGCAAGCCCCTGTCAGAGAACCCGAGCAGTAGGAACATCGCCCACATGGGAAATGACCAACTGACTCAGCTGAACTCCAAACTCTAGGGGCAGCATGGACTAGCCAGTCACGAAGGTTTTTGCCCCTGGTGTAAGCTATACACAGTCTATGCCGGAAACACTCAGAGAGATAGAACATGCCAATGTTTCTGAAGGATAGATTGAACCATTTGGATCCTTTTATTGAAAGGTAAGACTCCCACAATCATATCCTTTGAGGAAGACCCATCCTTAGGAACAGTAGAGGGAATAAGCAGCCATTCCCTATGATTGAAACAACCCCTTTTATAGGCTCTAGTCACAACATGCTTCAGATAACCACAAGCTTGTACTCGAGTACATAAATCCTGTGCATGAAATTTAAAGTCCAAAAAAGAAGAACAAATACGCCGGAGTCGTAAAAATTGGCCAAATGGAAGACCCCGCTTTAAAGACGGGGGATGAAAACTAGAATATTTAAGTAGGGTATTACACTGGACTGGTTTCCTAAATAAAGATGTTGACAAAACTTGATCCGACTTAAGGATCAAAACATCCAAAAATTAAATCGTATGCGAGTCAAATTTTAAGGTAAATTTAATATGGGGGATCTGCCTGATTCAGGACGTGAATAAACTGCTGCAAAGCAACAGCATCACCCTTCCACAAGACGAAAATGTCATCCAGAAATCCTTTCCACAGTAAGACTTCTGAGCACCAGAGGAATGAATAAACAATAAATAAATCACAAAATTTAGAAAGTGGCTATAGAACAGAACCACAACATGAAACGATGGGGCGACCTGGGGGATGGTCCAAGGACTTATGAATTTTTGGAACCGTATATATTAAAGGAACCCGAGGATGGTCCTGGATAAAAAAACGGCATTCCCATCGGGTCAACCATTCCTCCCCTTGGGCTTGTTGACCTAATGCAGTAATTTCCGACAAAAGGGGAGGAGTAGAGTCTTCGGTCAAAAGTTGGTAATAATGTTTATCTAATAATTGACTTAAAAGATCAGACTTATAATCGACCAAAGATTGTAAAACAACTGCTCCACCCTTGACCGCTGCCCGAATCACTAAATCTTGATCTGCGGCCAGAGAACACAAAGCATTATTTTGTGCCAGAGTTAAATTATGTATTGTTTTAACTGGTGTCAGTTCCATCTTATCCAGATCCGTCAGAACCAAACGTTGGAAAGTATAAAGAACAGAATCTACAGGGCCAGGAGGCACCCAATTTGAAGGTTTCGAAATTAAAGAATCATCAATGGTGGTCTTAGCCGAGAAAAACAAGCAAACTTGATGCTTCCTAAAAAACTTTTGAAGAGCTAAAAGCACTGAAAAAGAGTTATAGAAAACCGAAGGGACAAAAGATAGACCCAATGAAAGGACGTGAAGTTGATCCCGAGTCAAAGATTTACCACTGAGGTTGAAGACTGACGTTTGTAACATTGTCTGTTGGTTGGACCCCTCCACTGGCCTTGTTGATAACGGGGTCGGGTTGAACTCCGATATCAGTCCCCTCGAAAATCCCATTGAAATCCCATATCTGGCTGAGAATCTAAATCCGTTTCTGAATTAGGGCCCTCACTCAAAAATGGTAGCGATTTTCTTCTAGAAAGGGTTCCCTTAATTTATACGGTTCCAAAAATTCATAAGTCCTTGGACCATCCCCCAGGTCGCCCCATCGTTTCATCACCTTTTCATCAATTACTTCCCAGAGGACATAGAAACACAGGCACACGCAAATAGCAACACTCCCCTTCTGAACACGTAATTTCCGCTGACCCAACAACACATCTCATCACGCTCCCATACAACAAGGCTCTTTTCAAACAATATGTCTTCCAAATGTATATAATTACTCTGACTGCTTTTGTTGTAAATAATTGCCCCGGTTATCCAAGTTATTGTTCCTGTTATATGTAAAACCAGATAAATGTAACTTGTCTGAAGTTTTCTTGTTCTCTGTAAACCGCGCTGATATCGAATAGTGCGGTATATAAAAGATGTTAATAAATAATAAATAAATAAATGTTGTAGTTCTGATCTAGAGCCACTTTCTAAATTTTGTGATTTATATTTACAAACCCTAGCTGGTCAGGTTCCGTCGTTCATCCGAGATACATCTCATTCTTTGACAGTATTACAGTTTGTAGTCTTACCATCGTCTCCAGTTTTGCTGGCAACTTTGGATGTAGTGGCTTTATATTCAAATAGTCCCCAGAATGATGCACTGCGGGTTATTTCAGATTTGGATCTTCAATTACCTAACCGAATACCAAAACAATTTCTATTGGCTTTATTGCGTCTGGTATTGGAGAAATTATTTTTCCTATGATGATTTTTTATTTGCAAGTATTTGGTATAGCTATGGGGGGCAACGGTTGCCCCCCTCTACAGCTACCCTATTCATGGCTGATTTTGAACAGCGATTTGTTTATTCATCCCTCTGGTACTCAGACGTCTTACTGTGGAAAAGATTTCTGGATGACATTTTCGTCTTGTGGAAGGGTGATACTGTTGCTTTGCAGCAGTTTATTCAGGTCCTGAATCAGGCAGATCCCCATATTAAATTTACCTTAAAATTTGACTCACATAGGATTGAATTTTTGGATGTTTTGATCCTTAAGTCGGATCACGTTTTGTCAACATCTTTATTTAGGAAACCAGTCCAGTGTAATACCCTACTTAAATATTCTAGTTTTCATCCCCCGTCTTTAAAGCAGGGTCTTCCATTTGGCCAATTTTTACGACTCTGGCGTATTAGTTCTTCTTTTTTGGACTTTAAATTTCATGCACAGGATTTATGTACTCGAGTACAAGCTTGTGGTTATCTGAAGCATGTTGTGACTAGAGCCTATAAAAGGGGTTGTTTCAATCATAGGGAATGGCTTCTTATTCCCTCTACTGTTCCTAAGGATGGGTCTTCCTCAAAGGATATGATTGTGGGAGTCTTACCTTTCAATAAAAGGATCCAAATGGTTCAATCTATCCTTCAGAAACATTGGCATGTTCTATCTCTCTATGAGTGTTTCCGGCGTAGACTGTGTATAGCTTACACCAGGGGCAAAAACCTTCGTGACTGGCTAGTCCATGCTGCCCCTAGAGTTCGGAGTTCAGCTGAGTCAGTTGGTCATTTCCCATGTGGGCGATGTTTCTTACTGCTCGGGTTCTCTGACAGGGGCTTGCTGGACTGACCCTTCTACCCAGCAGAGGTGGCCTTCCAAGTTTCATACCACCTGCGATTCAATGTTTGTGGTATATTTGCTTTGTTGCCCATGTGGCCGGAAATATGTGGGTCGCACCTCCCGCCCCTTTAAAAGACGATTGGCAGAACATGCCTCAAGAATACGTAACAAAACCCTTTTGGCTCCTCTTGTACAACATGCTTTGGAGTTTGATCACTCCTTTGTTAATTTTTCTTGGAGAGTTATTGATTATATTCCTACTACCACTACTGGAGGCAACAGATTGTATCGTTTACAGCATGCTGAACATTGGATCTTTACTTTGGACACGATCGCACCGAAGGAGTTAAATCTGAAGCTTGACTGGCACAGTTTGCTTTGATTTTTCTTCCACTTAGGAGGCGTTTGCATTCACTTGCTCTCTGCCTCTGATTGGTTGAGTGGTAAACATGTGTTTGGCTGAAGTCGGATGCCGGTTTTAAGTAACTTCCTTGATTTTTCTTTGCACAATGGCGTTATCTACATTTGGTGGCGGCAAGTGGTAACCTGAAGCAGGGTTCTCAAAGGAATGACCCGAAACACAGGACTGTGTCGTGTTGCCCACCTTGACTAGATCCGTTTCACCATGAGGCTGCAGTTAAGTATTACTTGATTGTTAAACTTGGCTTGGAAAGCTTTGCTAGCTGCAATCATTTTACTGCTAAAATTTGAATAAAATGGACATGGATTCCCAGCCCATGATTTAAAATTTTGTTTTGGGTTGGGGTTCAGTGTCCGACAAAAAGAGACTCATTTAGGTACGCAAGGAAGTTTTTCTCTATTTTGGACCCACCGTTTCTATTTTGGGTATTACTGGGCTGGTGGTGTTTGTTGCCCAAGGGCTTTTTTTTATAGTTCACTGGCAGTGATGAGGTCATAGCACTGTTCTGGTGTTTTCCCTGTCTCATCATCTGCTGGTTGAGGGAGATAACCCAATGGTCTGGACTGGTCTAGAACGATGCTCTGGAATATAGAATTACTCTCATTACATTATATAAAAACAAATGCAAAAGTGTCAGCAGAGGCTGAAGCTGCTTTCATGTCTACCCTGTCCTTTGCCTGCAAGGAAATATTTCAGATCACTCTGGCAATATCCACACTCTTATAACAATAAAACAAAATAAAGAGTCCAAGAGTAACTCAAACTGAACAAAAAAAAGATACAAGAGAGTGGGGTGATGGTGAAATTAGGCCTTACCTGCTAATTTGCTTTCCTTGAGTCCCTCCAGTTCAGTCCAGATGTGTGGGTTGTCTCCCCCCATCAGCAGCTGGGGACTGAGCATGACAAAATTTGGTGATGTCACCATACATGTACTACCTGTTAACTCCCACCAAAATCAGTATTCTACTGACAAAGCAGACAAAAGGACCTAATGCAAACCATTAACCCTAGCCAAAAGAATAGCTTCAAACCTTACTATAATCAGAATTATATCATTACCTGCTTCACTTTTTGGTTTCACTTTTTTTTTTTTTTTTTTTTAAAAGGTAGGTCGTCCATGTGACCTGACACACTGAGAACACACCAGCAGTAAACCCGAGACTCCCCCTGAGAGAACCAGAGCGCGTTGCTTATCTACCCAGTTCTAAAACAAACCGATAACCTCTGTGAGAACAGAGCTTGCCACAAAATACCAAAACTGGAAGGGCTCTGGACTGGACTGGGGGGACTCAAGGAAAGCAAATTAGAAGGTAAGGCCTAATTTCACGTTCCTTATCATCCCTCCAGTCCAGACGAGCAGGATGTATCAGAGCAGTACTAAACACAGGCAGGACCTGCGAGCCCAGCCTGCAACAACGAGGCCCCGAATCTCACAACCCAAGTCGCTTGAACATCCAGGTGCTAATGATACACAAAAGGTATGCAAGGACGACCAAGTTGCTGCCCTACAAATACCCACTGGTGGCACCAAAGAACACTCAGCCCAGGATTCCACTTGTGCCCTAGTGGAATGTGCTCGCAATCCCTGAGGCAACTGTCGACATCTTTACAGATAAGCAAAGGCAACTGTCTCCTTGGCCCAATGGGCCACAGAGGCCTTGGATGCTGCTTTGCCTTTACGCAGGCCTCCAAAAGGATAAAGAGATTATCCAGTTTCCGAATGTGCTCTGTGCGCTTCAAGTATTTACACAGGATACACCGCAAGCACATCTAAGAGGTGTAAGAGTAGTTACTCACCTGTAACAGGTGTTCTCCAGGAGCAGCAGGAATCAGTCCTCACATACGGGTGACGTCGGCATCGACGGAGCTCCTGTGCGGAGCATTTCCCCAGCTTTCAAAGAAAGCCTTTGGGAATGCAGCGCGCCTGTGCAGTCCCCTTCCCGCCCAAGGGTGCCATCTTGCTCAGTCTGATGACATAGCTAAAAGACAGCAAAAAACAAAATAAAGTATATGACTGCAACTCCAGGGGAGGAGGGAGGGTCGTGAGGACTGATTCCTGCTGCTCCTGGAGAACACCTGTTACAGGTGAGTAACTACTCTTTCTCCAGGACCAAGCAGGAAGTCAGCCCTCACATATGGGGCTCCCCAGCTCTAGGCTACCGGGAACCCAAAGCTGAAAAAAATGGCTCCCTCTGAAGAGCCTCAGCATCCGTGATAAGAATATCCTCTGAGAAAGCCCCCGTACGGTAGCCCAACACAAGGGCCAGAGTGTAGGAGTTGCCTAAACCTCAAAGAGATTGCGGAGTACCGCCTGTCCGAAAGCACTGTACCTTCGGGACTCTCTCTCGAGGCAGTAGTGGGCTGCAAAAGTCTGGCTTGAAGACCAAGTAGCGGCCTGGCAGATGTCTGCCAACGGAACAGAGCGGAGATAAGCTACTGATGTGGCTTTCACCCTGACGCGGTGGGCCATGACTCGACCCTGCGGGCTGTGACTCGACCCTGCAAGGAGAGGCCGGCTGCCTTGTACACCCAGGCGATACAATCTGCTACCCAAGTGGACAAGGTACGCTTGGAGACAGGCAACCCCAGTTTATTAGGGTCAAAGGAGACGAAGAGCTGAGTAACCCTTCGGTGCCCCCACGTACGTTCTGTGTAAAAGGACAACGCCCTCTTACAGTCCAGGGTATGCAAGACTGTTTCAGCCCGGCTGGTATGCGGCCTGGGAAAGAATGTCGGAAGAACCACCTCCTGGTTGAGGTGGAAAGAGGAGACAACGTTTGGGAGGAACTTCATATGGGTCCGTAGGACCACCCTGTTCTTATAGAACCGTGTGTACGGTCTATCAGAAACCAGAGCTTGTAGTTCAATCACACGTCTGACCGAGGTAAGGGCTACCAGGAAGAGTGCCTTCCAAGAAAGGTAGTGTAAATGGCAAGTAGCCATCGGCTGAAACGGTGGGCGAGTAAGTTGTTGCAAGACCACATTCAAATCTCAATCAGTGGCAGGTGGATGAATCGGAGGCTTGAGCAAAATCAGGCCTCTGAGGAAGCGGGAGACCAAGGGGTGAACCGACAGAGACTGCCCCTCCACCGGTGAGTGGTGTGCTGATAGAGCACTGAGGTGGACCCAAACAGAGTTGGACTTAAGGCCTAGATCTGACAGGTGAAGTAGGTATTGTAGTACTACGGGCACAAGGCAGGAGAAAGGATCTTCATTGCGCTGAGCACACCATTTTGAGAACCTACACCACTTGAGGGCATAGGACTTTCTGGTGGACTGCCTCCTAGAGGCCAAGACCACCCTCCTCAACTTTCCTAGGTAGAAGTAAGGGAGCTAGCACTATCCTTTCAGCAGCCAGGCCATCAGATTGAGGGATCTGAGATTGGGGTGCAGAAGGGAACCCTGATCGTGAGACAGGAGATCGGGCTGCAACCCCAGAGGGAATGGAGTTTCCACTGCCAACTGCAGAAGTGGAAACCACGGTTGCCTCGGCCATCTCGGGGCTACCAGAATCACCAAGCCTTGTCCCGTAGAATCTTGAACAGAGTTCGAGCCACCAGGGGCATGGGAGGAAACGCACAGAGGAGGCCTGTAGACCAAGAG
Organism: Ichthyophis bannanicus; assembly: GCA_033557465.1. Lineage (NCBI taxonomy): Eukaryota > Metazoa > Chordata > Amphibia > Gymnophiona > Ichthyophiidae > Ichthyophis > Ichthyophis bannanicus. The sequence continues at coordinate 40,818,787 of CM066043.1, forward strand.
ATCAGAAACGCATCTGCTGCCATTCTCAGGGGATGCGGCTGTCTCGAGCAAAACCTGGGCAGCTGACGGTTCAATGGACTTGAAAAGAGATCGATGGATGGAAGTCCCCATCGTAGAAAGATCTGCTGGACCACCAGTGGATTCAACTGCCATTCGTGAGGCTGGAGAATCCTGCTTAGTTTGTCTGCCAAGAAGTTCTCCTGACCAGGTAGATAAACTGCTTTGAGAAACATCCCTTGTTTGACTGCAAAGGAGCAAAGGGCCTGCGCCTCCTGACATAGGAGTCTGGACCTTGTGCCCCCTTGCTTGTTCACATAGAACATTGCTACCTGATTGTCTGTCTGAACTAAGACAGACTGGTGAGAGAGGGCATGAGAAAAAGTCTGCAGAGCCAAGTGGATTGCTCGCAGCTCCAAAAGATTGATCTGCTGTGTGGCCTCCCGAGGAGACCAGAGGCCTTGAGTGCACGTGCCCTGGCAATGTGCACCCCAGCCCTTTAAGGAAGCATCGGTCATCAGCACCCTTGTGTGTGCCTGAAAGGGTACCCCCCCTTAGAAGGTTTGGGAGATGTAGCCACCACTGCAAGGAGTCCAAGAGTGGTTTGGACACCTTTACTCTGTCTCAGAGGTCGCCTGTGAAAACCCTGGGGGCGGAGGTTAGGCCAAAGGGAAGTACTCTGTACTGAAAATGGTTTCCCTCCCACCACAAATCTGAGATATTGTCTGTGGTCTGGATGGATGAGAATGCGAGTATAAGCATCCTTTAGGTCTAAGGAGCATAGCCAATCTCCCTGCTGGAGGTAGGGCAGCAGTATCTCAAGGGTAAGCATCTTGAACTTTTCCCTCTCCAGAAACTTGTTTAGGTTTCGCAAGTCTAGGATAGGCTAGAGGCCTCCTGTCCTTTTTGGTAAAGTACCTGGAGTAGAAGCCTTGCCCTTTCAGGTGGTGAGGCACTGGTTCCACCGCCTGTTCCTTTAGAAGACCTGCCAACTCCTGAAGGAGGAGGTTTCTGTGCAGAGGGAGTCTTGGAGGCTCCCCTGGAAAGCAGGAGGGGGTATCTGGTGGAAGTGGAGCATGTAGCCCTTTTGGACTATGCTGAGGACCCAGGTATCCCCTGTGATGGCTGGCCAGCTGTAGGTGTACAGGGTCAGCCGATCTCCTGTGCTGAGTGGAGCCAGCTGTGAAGAAGAGGATATGCTGTGGGAGTCAAAACCCTGCTCCCTGCTGTGCAGGAGCCGGAGCTGGCGGCTTGGGGGTCTTCTGCCTACAGGGCCCATGCCCCGCCCCTTGGCCTGCTGGCTCTTTTGGGGAGCTGGAGAGGCCTGATATTGAGGATAGGATTTGTAGGCAGCACCCTTCCTCGGGAAAAAGGGCTTCTTCCTCGAGCTCTTCTTTTTCTGAGAAGGGGCAGAGGTCTTCCTGGACAGCCTTGTCCTGGTGAGAGTCTCAGTCTCGATTTACGCAGCCTTTTCAGTCATGGGCTTACCGAAAAGGTTTTCACCTCGGCAAGGGACATCGACCAACTTGTCCTGCACCCATGACTCCAAGTCTGATGACTGTAGCCAGGCCTGACAGATGCCGGCCACGACTACCCGGGCCGAAGGCTCGAAGCCATCATAAGCTGCTCGAGAGATAAACTTCGAGCACTCTTGAATCCCTGTTGACAAAGCCTTGAACCTCTGCAAAGGTTCCTCAGAGAGGCCAGCTAAGAACCCGGCAATCTCTTTTGCCAGGTCTCGTAGGTACGTGCCCATGTACAGCTGGTAGGTCTGGACACGGCAAGATAGCATAGAGCCCTGGAAGCACTTTCTACCGAGGGCATACAGGTTCCGGGCCTCCCGGCCAGGGGGCACCGAGGAGTGCATCTTCTGACTCTTCAGACGGTGCATGTCCGATTCCACAACCCTGGAGTGGTGCAGTAGCTGCGCCTTTTAGAACCCAGGGCTCTTACGGACTTGATAAATGGACTCGACCTGTTTGCTAAGAACCGGCGTCGAGGCCGATGCCTCTCACATACAGAAGAGCAGCCGTTCCAGCATTGGAGGAACTGGTCCAGTACAGGCTTCCTTCAGAAGAAAATCATACTGGAGGGCATCGAGCTCTTCGGCGTCTGCAGGGAAGGCCAAGGCCTTGGCCATATCCCTCACAAAGTCCAAGAACTGGGTATCCTCGGGGGGGGGGGGGGGCCCGTCTCCGAGGCTTGGACTCTGGTGAGTCCCGTGGGACGCACCGGGTCCGGAAGGTGTCCGGGGACTCCTCGTCCTCCGTCTCCCACTCAGACTCCTCCGAGGAGGAATCGAGCGACTCCGGCCCCTCCGAGGAGGAATCGAGCGACTCCGGCCGTGTGGGTCTCGGTGCCACCCACCCCGACATCGAGGGTATCGGCGTCAACGACCTCGTCCCCGCACGGGAGGTCGAGGGGGATCTTGACCAAGGATCGACTCGAGACTTCATCAACTCGAGGATCGGCTCGGTCTCCGGGGTCGACTTAGACGTCGAGGTCCCGGTGGTCAGGGCAGATGCACTGGTCAGACCGGCGATCAGCACCCGCTGCTGTTCAATGAAGGCAGCCAAGCTGCTCTCCAAGGCCATCAACCTGAGTCCAAGCTCCGGAGACTCAGCAACCCCCGACTGTGTCAGGCCCGACATCGGCTCCCCCGGAGGAGCCTCTACGAGGACAACTGCACTTACGTGACTCGGGACTCCGGCTCCACACGAGGTAGCTTGGAAGGCCTCTCCGACTCCGAGAGCCCGGGGTGGCGGTCAGGGCTACGCGACCTGGCCCTCGAGGAACCATGAGCCTCCACCGACGCCGCCCTCGCGAGCATTTTCTTCCTTCTGTGCTCCCGTGAGGGAGACTCCCTTTCAGAGGAACCCCGACGGCGTTCGGAGTCGGACTCCCAAGATGTCGAGGCCTCTGACGAAGTCCGGGCCCGGCCGGATGCAGTTAGAGAAAATTCTCTCACGTTGATGCTGACGGCTCCAAAGTGCCTTAGACGACATTTTGCTGCACAGGCCACAGGCCAGCGGGTCAGGGTCGGGCCCAAGGCATCGGAGACAGCAGTCATGTGTGTCGGTGAGAGACATGTTTCTTGAACCAATCACACTTTTTGAACCCGCTGGCAGCCATCGAGGGAAAAAGGGCCCCTGCAAGATCAAAAGACCGGGCTGCCAGTGAAAACACAAAAAGAGCGCGAACACTAGTGACAAAGGACAAAAAACGAAAATCACAACTCCGGACTTGATACCGGTGTACAGAGCCCAGGCGTGAAGGGGAACCGGCGTTGAACCGGATAAGACAACAAAAAATATCAACTTTTCCCGGGTGACACAAACTCACGTCCATCGGGCTCTGCGGAAAAAGAAAGACTGAGCAAGATGGCACCCTTGGGCGGGAAGGGGACTGCGCAGGCATGCTGCATTTCCAAAGGCTTTCTTTGAAAGCTGGGGAAATGCTCCACATGGGGGCTCCATCGGCACCGACGTCACCCGTATGTGAGGACAGACTTCCTGCTTGGTCCTGGAGAAATTGTCGGTCCTCCTCTGAATTACCTATACCTGAAAAATTAGTAGTGTTACTAGCTGTTTAAAATGAAAGGCCGATACCACCAATGGCAGAAAGGAAGGGACCGGCCGCATGACCATTTTCTCCCTGGAAATCAATAAGAATGTCTCGTGACACAAGAGAGCCTGCAGTTCCGATATCCGCCTAGCCAAACATGGCCACTAAAAAGACCGTCTCCTGTGAAATCCTTGAAAGTAGTTGTGCCCAATGGCTTGAAGGAAGCTTCTGTAAGAACAGAGGTTCAAATTAAGATCCCAAGGTGGAACAAACGATGCTGTGGAGGTCGCACGTGGTTAACCGCCCAAAGAAATCAGACCACATCCAGATGGGATGCCAAACACTGGTTGGACCCGCCCCCGGTAGCACGTAAGAGCGGCCACCTGCACCTGCAATGAACTAAGGGCCAGCCCCTTCTTGAAGCCCGCCTGGAGGAAGGCAAGGATCCCTAAGAATGGGGCCGCCAACGCCCTAAGCCTGTACTCTGCGCACCAATTCTCAAAAATCCTCCAAAACCTCGCATAGGAAATTGAACACTTTCGGGCCCACAGTAGCGTTGCTATGACCTGCGATAAGTACCCTTTTTTCTCAATCTAGCCCTTTCAAGAGCCAAGCCGTAAGAGAGAATTTAGCCAACTGTGGCATGAGAATCGAACCTTGCAACAGCAGGTTGGGTCTCACTGGCAGCCATGTCAGATTCGCATACCACGTCCGGCATGGCCAATCGAGAACTATCAGAACCACCTGGCATGCATGCATCTCGATGCACTGCAGAACACGGCCACTCAACACAGAGGCGCTCCTCCCTGTGGCCAGGGCTGTACCAACACATCCAGGACCTCAGACATCCTTTCTCTCCATCAACTGTAAAACTGCAGTGCCTTTGCATTCTCGAACGTCATTGATTGGCCCCATCTTTGGGCCACTCTGCCGAATATCTTGGGATCGAGGGATCACTGACCTGGATCCCGATGATGCTGGCTGAGGAAATTGGCCTGCACGTTCTTTTCCTGTCTCAGAGAGGGCTAGCAGATTGGCTTCTGCCCAGACCAGGATCAGAGCAACTTCATCCTCCAGTACTACACTGCCGGTCTCCTCCTGTTAATTCAGATACGCCACTGTGGTCTCATTATCGGAGAACACATGCACCACCCCTCCCCTGGAGGATCAGGTGAAAAAAACGCAGGGCTAGAAAAACTGCTCTCATCTCCAGCTGATTAATGGGCCACTCGCTCTCCTTGTGGGTCCACTGACTCTGCATTACGTGGGACCAGCAGAGCACTCCCCAATCTGAAAGAGTGGCTTCTGTGTTAAGGAGAATCCAATCGGATCTTCCAGGGCATTCCCTGCCAAAAGGTTCGCCAGCACCAACCACCAGTGTCAAGCTATCCAGGTGGTCATTGGGCACACAGCATCATTGACAGATGCTGTTTCTGTGGTGACTAGCATGCTAACAGCATCCTCTATAGAAGCCGCATGTGTGCTCGAGCCCAAGGTCCCGGACTCCAATGTTGCCGCTATCGACCCCAACAGTTGGAGAGAATACCATGCTGAAAGGGGCGGAAGCTACTAAAAGAGAGAACAGTGAGGTTTTTGGAGTTCAATGGATTGCAAGATCCGAGTCAGCATGGATTTACCAGAGGCAGGTCTTGTCAGACAAATCTGATTGATTTCTTTGACTGGGTGACCAGGGAGTTGGAACGAAGGAGAGCCCTAGATGTGGTGTATTTAGATTTCAGTAAAGCCTTTGACACCGTTCCATAGAGGTGACTTATAAACAAACTGAGTATCCTAGGGATGGACCCTACAGTTTCTCATTGGGTTAGAGATTGGTTGAGTGGGAGGCGACAAAGGGTACTGGTAAATGGAGCTCACACTGAGGAGAAGGTTACCAGTGGTTTGTCGCAGGGATCTGTTCTTTATCTGATTCTTTATAACATCTTTTTTAGTGATGTTGCAGAAGGGCTGTCAGGAAAGGTTTGCTCGTTTGAGGATAATACCAAAATCTGCAATAGAGCTGGCACCCAGGAAGGAGTAAATAACATGAGGAGGGATCTAGCTAAGCTTGAAGAATTGTCTAGAATTTGGCAGCTGAAATGTAATACTAAAAAATGAAGGGCCATGCATTTGGGCTGCAAAAATCCAAAAGGAACGGTATATTGTAGGGGGTGAGCTACTTCTATCCACAAAAGAAAAACGGGACCTGGGCGTAATTGCGTCTGAGATCTTAAAATAGCTAAACATGTAGAAAAGGTGACTCTGAAGGCCAGAAGGATGCTTGGGTGTTTAGGGAGAGAAATGGCCAGCAAGAAAAAAGGAGGTGATCGTGCCTCTGCATAAGTCTCTGGTACAACCTCATTTGGAGTATTGTGTGCAATTCTGGAGACCGCACCTTCAAAAGGATATTAGCAGGTTGGAGTCAATGCAGAGGGTAGCTACAAAAATGGTCAGTGGTCTTTGTTATGAAGCGTTTCAGGGCAGACTTAAAGATCTTAATATGTATACTTTAGAGGAAAGGTGGGATAGGGGAAATATCATAGAGACATTTAAATACCCCTGTGGCATAAATACACAGGAGAGTCTCTTTCAATTGAAGACCAGCTCTGCTACAAGGGGACATAGGATGAGAGTGAAAGGGGATAGACTCAGGAATAATATGTGGAAATATTTCTTTACGGAAAGAGTGATAGATGCATAAAATAGTCTTCCAATGGAGGTGGTAGAGACTAGGACAATGTCTGAATTCAAAAAAGCATGGGACAAACACAGAGGATCTCTAAAGGTAAAAAGGGGACTATTGTAGTTGATATGGAAGGGCAGACTAGATAGGCCATGTGGTCTTGTTCTGCCGTCATGTTTCTATGAACTGGCACACCTGGAGTTGCAATTGCTGTACTGCTCCTCGGGTAACGAGATGCAGCCCAACGTCATCTGATACTGTGCCCCTAAATGCACCAAATCCTAAGACCAGAAGAATTCAAAAATTCTGATTACAAAGAATCCCCGTTGAAATTTAAGTAAACTTTATGTCGGAGCTAGTCAACACAGTGCATGGAAAACATTCACAGCACCACTGTGACTTCTCCTTTTATTAAATAACTTTATATAGTTAAAAGTCCAAACTTAACTTTATGTTTGTGTCCAAGCTTCATAGCCAAAGTATTGCCAGAAACTTCGGTACTTTGCGTTGGAGAGTGCTTGACTTTGCACCGGCTGATCCGAGAGGAGGAGATCGAGAGCAGAAGTTGCAGTGGCGAGAGCAATGATGGATTCATTCATTAAATTCAGTTGCCCCCGAAGGCTTGAATCTTCAAATTGACTGGCATACAATTATTTGAAGCAGTTTTAACTTTGCGATTCCATTACGGTATTCTCTGATTAGTGGGAGCTCTCTTGGTTTCGGTGATGGTGCATTTTAAATTGGTTCTTTGCAATCTTCAGTTAATTATGACATCAGACGCCAAAGATTAAAAGGCAAGCTACATCCCTGTTTGGTTGCTTGCTGAAGAATTGTCAACTGCCGACAACTGATGGACCTGAAGCAGGGTTTTTGGGAGTTTGATACAAACCCGAAACGTGAGCCACGTCGTCTCGTCTTTTTGGCGTTTCTGGCAATACTTTGGCTATGAAGCTTGGACACAAACATAAAGTTAAGTTTGGACTTTTAACTATATAAAGTTATTTAATAAAAGGAGAAGTCACAGTGGTGCTGTGAATGTTTTCCATGCACTGTGTTGACTAGCTCCGACATAAAGTTTACTTAAATTTCAACGGGGATTCTTTGTAAATCAGAATTTTTGAATTCTTCTGGGGTTTCTGGTGATTCTGGTTTGGGTTCTATTATTTTTTATATTAGGTTCCAAATCCTAAGATGGCTTCAAATGGTTCTTGGCAAAGTTGATCACCCAACCCAACTGCTGAAGGCAAGCAATCACTGCTGTGAAGCTTTCAAGCTCTCCTCGGCCGACTTTGCTCGAATCAACCAGTCGTTGCGATAAAGATGCACCAGCACTCCCCTCCTGAAGCAGGGCTGCCATCACGATCACTATTACTTTGATAAAGGTTTGAGGGGCCAGGTGAGACCAAATGGCAGCACCCAAAGCTGAAAATTTCCCATAGACACTACAAAACAGAGAAATCTCCAATGCTCTGGGCATACGGGAATGTACAGCTACATTTCCGTGAGACCTAGAGCCGTGAGAAAAACTCTCCCTTGCACATGCTACAATGACAGAACACGGGGTTTCCATGCAGATCCCGTAGAGAGTCTTCTTCACATACTTCAGATCCACGATAAGTCGGAAGGACCCCTCCTTTTGAGGAACCACAAAGTAGATAGAGTCTTGAAAGATTAGAAAAGGGGACTGTTACTTCTGGAGAGAGATCTGCAATTGTGAGTATATACTTCTGGGAATTTTCTGAAAGGAATTCTTTCTATTAAAGCTAATTATCTGTGAACCCACTATTTTTTGTTAAATCAGTCAGGGCCTAGTAGCAGCAGTTTAAGTTTACATTTAAAACACAGAAGAGAGCTTTCTGGTTAAATTTCATACCCAGCAGAGAGCTTGTAGTTTAAATTTAATAGTCATTCAGGGCCTAGCATCGGCAAAGTACTTTTAGTTTAAATTTAAAACACAGAAGAGAGCTTTCTGGTTAAATTTAGAACCCAGCAGAGAGCTTGTAGTTTAAATTTCATAATAAGTTAGAGCCTAGCAGCAGCAAAGAGCTATAATTTAAATCAAATAAGAATATAGCTTACCTCAGCAGCACAGGACAGGGTACTATGTAGCAGCCCTCTTTTAATAAGTGTTATTTCCCTCCTTCCCTCCCCACACCCACCCACCCCTGGGATAATCGTAGCTTTATAGGTACTTACACATTTTAACAGACGGGAGGTGCTCTCAGGTGAAGCTCGTTACCCAAATCAGTCATACACTAAGGACCTGAGATTAATTAAGCTTCAGGTGAACAAGGTATATTAAACGTATTAGGTACAGTTTCATTGGCAACCCTTAGTAAGTAAAGAACTTAAAGATCTAAACAAAAACTTAACTAAGATGCAGACAGCAGTCCAGCAGCGAAATGGGGGCTTTCCAGTCTTTTGCATTGAGTGTCACATGTATGATTTTCTCCCAGTTGGTGAGAGGTCTTACGTGTGCACTAGGTGCAAGGAGCTCTTTGCTCTCAGGGAATGAGTCCGTTCTCTAGAGGCTAGAGTAGCAGACTTGGAAAACATAAGACAGAGAGGTACATAGACGAAACCTACAGGGATATAGTCCTGACGTCCCACCTCCAGTCTGGCAACATCCCTGTTGCCATGGAGGAGAGATGTCACGTGACAGGAGAGCATCACCCTGGTGTGCCAGGAAGTGATCCTATAACTAGGACCTGTCCTCCAGGTGATGTAAAACCCTCTCGCACTGAGAAAGTTTCTCCAGGGCCATGTGCCCATGAGGGAAGGGTTAGGACAGCCGTTATAGTTGGTGATTCGATCATTAGGCATGTAGATAGCAGGGTGGCTGGTGGGGGTGAGAATTGCCTAGTAACATGCCTGCCTGGTGCGAAGGTAGCGGACCTCACGCGCCACCTAGATAAGGTCTTAGATAGTGCTGGGGAAGAGTCTGCTGTCTTGGTACATGTCGGTACCAATGACATAGGAAAATGTGGTAGGGAGGTTATGGAGGCTAAATTTAGGCTTTTAGGTAGGAAGTTGAAATCCAGAACTTCCAGGGTAGCGTTCTCCGAAATCCTTCCCGTTCCACGTGCAGGACCCAAAAGGCAGGCAGAGCTCCGGAGTCTCAATGCATGGATGAGACAATGGTGCAGAGATGAGGGTTTTGGATTTGTTAGGAACTGGGGAACATTCTGGGGAAAGGAGGAGCTCTTCCGAAGGGATGGGCTTCACCTTAACCGGAATGGAACCAGGCTGCTGGCATTAACCTTTAAAAAGGAGATAGAGCAGCTTTTAAACTAGATAACAGGGGAAAGTCGACAGTCACCCGAGCGGATGGTTCGGAAGAATGTATCCTTGAAGTATACTACCAAAAGCAGAGAGGTTCCAAAAAAGAGTAAAGTAGCCCAAATGCCCTCGAGTATGGAGCAGACAGAGCTTAAAGATCCCAAATTACCCATGTCTACCAATAGCCAAATTAATATGAATAAAATACAGTCTCTAAAATGCTTGTATGCAAATGCTAGAAGTCTGAAAAATAAGATGGGAGAGTTAGAATATATAGCACTAAATGAGAGGTTAGATATGATTGGAATATCAGAGACATGGTGGAAGGAGGACAACCAGTGGGACACTGTGATACCTGGGTACAAACTATATCGTAATGATAGAGCTGATCAAATTGGTGGAGGGGTTGCGCTCTATGTTAGAGAGGGCATTGAGTCAGAAAGGATTAAAGTTTTGCAGGAAACAAAATTTGCTGTAGAATCTCTATGGATTGAAATTCCATGTAAAAAGGGGAAGGCGATGGCAGTGGGGGTGTACTACTGACCACTGGGCCAGAATGAACAAATGGATGATGAAATGCTCAAAGAAATCAAGGAAGCTAACAAACGTTACAGCGCAGTAATAATAATGGGTGATTTCAATTACCCCAGTATCGACTGGGTCCGTGTCACGGCAGGACATGCTAGGGAGATAAAGTTCCTAGATGACATAAATGACTGCTTCTTGGAGCAGCTGGTTCATAAACCGACCAGAGGGGAAGTCATGTTAGACCCAGTCCTTAGTGGAACACCAGATATAGTGCAAGAGATAAGGGTGTTTGGGCCACTTGGCAATAGTGATCATAGCATGATCGCCTTTGATTTAATTAGTGGAGGAGGGATAGTACAGAAATCTACAGTACTACCTTTTAACTTTCGAAAGGGAGACTATGATAAAATGAGGAAAATAGTTAAGAAAAAACTAAAAGGAGCAGTTGCAAAGGTTAAAGACTTACATCAAGCTTGGGTGTTGCTGAAAAATACTATCTTGGCAGCCCAGACCAGCTGTATTCCACACTTTAAGAAAAGTGGAAGGAAGTCCAAAAAACTGCCAGCATGGTTTAAAGGTGAGGTCAGAGAGGCTGTTGCCAAAAAAGCATCTTTCAGGAAATGGAAAAAAGAGCCAAACGACGAAACCTGGAAACAGCACAAGCACTGGCAAGTCAAATGCAAGGCATTGATAAAGCAGGCAAAGGGAGAATTTGAGAAGAATCTTGCTGTGGAAGTAAAAACGCGAAATAAAGATTTTTTCAAGTACATTTGTAGCAAAAAACCTGTGAGAGAGTCAGTTGGTCCATTAGATGATAGAGGAGTTAAAGGGGCACTAAGAGGTGACAAGACGATAGCAGAGAGACTGAATGAATTCTCTGCTTCGGTCTTTACTGAGGAAGATGTAGGGATGTTACCCATGACTGAAGTGGTATTTAAAGGTTCGGAAGAATTGAAGGAAATATCGATACATCGGGAAGATGTATTACAACTATTAGATAAACTGAAGAGTAGCAAATCACCTGGGCCGGATGGTATACATCAAAGGGTGTTGAAAGAACTGAAATATGAGATTGCAGACCTGTGTAATGTAGTGGATCTTCCAGAAGCTATGGATCTGGGTGAAGCTGAAGAAAGTGTGTCTGAAACTGACAGCATAGAAAAGCACATGGCCCAGGGTTGCCATGAGCAACGTAAACAAAGAGTGTCACGAGGGGAGAGAACACACCCAAACTGCAAACAAGCCCCGAGCTCAGTGTGTAATGAGAGGCAGCTGGATGAGGGCGGGGTGCAGTTAAGCCCTAGGACACACGAACATAAAAATTACTCACCTGAGGCTAGTGAGAGAGCAGCAAGAGAGAGAGCAGCAAGAGGAAGAACAAGGAGAGCAAGAACAGGAACAGAGAGAGCAAGGAGAGGACTCAGAACCAGGAGGAGTCTCAGCAGGAGAGTTGACGAGAGACCCAGCTGCAGGACTGAAGGAAGCCTTGGTCGGAGAACTGCTTGGGGAACCAGTTGGAGAAAGGGATCAGAGGAAAGTGTCCTAGTTGAAAGCTGCAGGTCCAGTGAAGCAGAGACGTCCTGGACATTTATATGTCAGAGAGAAAGCAAAGGGAAAAAGTCAGGAGAACGCAGCCGTGCTGTGAAAGCCTTATTGACCCAGCTGTGCTGAGAGGTTCCTGTGTGAGAAAGCCGGAAGGTAGGCTGTATAAACCTTATCGAAGAGAAACTGAATGTAAACGTTTTCCCTGTAACTGCCAGAGTTTGTGGGGCTCTCCTATAGCAAACTCCAGTATATGTGGTAATCTTCCACCCTGCTCTGTAGCAACGGGGGAAGGAAAGTCTCGAGGCAGTGAAGAGAGACTGCTCTTTGGAGGGACGTATAATAATCCACAAGAATACTTAGCTGGGGGTGAGTGTGAGGAAATGACAACAGAATTTCTTATGGAACAAACCCCAGAAGAAGAAATGGATTGTACGCTGTCTGTAGCAGACCATGTCACGTCTCTATGCTAGAATAGCTGTTTAAAGGTTTTGGTGAAACAGCACTGAAAGCAAGAGAGTTTGCCTTTGAGAAAAGGGACTGCTGCAGTTAAGTTTTTGTTCAACTAATTGTTTATGTGAGCTGAAGATAGAAGCTGTTCCTGTTCCTGTTTTGTTTCATTTTTGTACCAGAAGTATGGTCATTTTTGTTTTGTTTTTCTTGCAATGAATCCACCTGGAAGGGGAAATAAAATCCTGTCTTTTGCTTAACTCCACTTGACTACAACTCATTCCTTGCTTAGTAAGAGGGTCTACAATACCCAGAAGGCAGTGCAGGGCCAACTGCACTATCCTTCTTGCTAGGTTTGGACACGCCCAGGCTGACCTACCCCCATGCTTTTGCCTCTGGGGAGGATTACTGGTGACACCTGCTATTAGTAATCTGTGAACTATCATTAAAATCATCTCTAATACCTGAAGATTGGAGGATCGCCAATGTAACACCAATTTTTAAAAAAGGTTCCAGGGGTGATCCGGGAAACTACAGACCAGTGAGCCTCATGTCAGTACCGGGAAAAATGGTAGAAACCATCATAAAGAATAAAATTACTCAGCATGTAGATAGTCATGGCCTAATGGGAGACAGCCAACATGGCTTTAGACAAGGAAGATCTTGTCTTACTAATCTGTTATGTTTTTTTGAAAGTGTGAATAAACAGGTGGACAAAGATGAGTCGGTTGATATAGTGTATCTGGACTTTCAGAAAGCCTTTGACAAGGTCCCTCATCAGAGACTTTTGGCAAAACTAAAGAGTCATGGGATAGGAGGCAGTGTACTACTGTGGATCAAGAACTGGTTAAAAGATAGAAAGCAGGAGGGTTGGGCTAAATGGCTAATTTTCCCAATGGAGAGAGGTGAATAGTGGTGTACCCCAGGGATCTGTGCTGGGTCCGCTGCTTTTTGACATATTCATAAATGACCTGGAAAGTGGAGTAACGAGTGAGGTTATCAAATTTGCAGATGACACAAAACTATTTAAAGTTGTTAAAACCCAAGAGGCTTGTGGAAAATTGCGAGAGGATCTTGATAAATTAGAAGACTGGGCATCAAAATGGCAGATGAAATTTAATGTGGACAAGTGCAAAGTTATGCACCTAGGGAAGAACAACCCAAACTATGGTTACACGATGCAAGGTTCCACATTAGGAACCACCACCCAGGAAAAAGATTTAGGCGTCATTGTGGATACCATGTTAAAACCCTCGGCCCAGTGTGCAGCAGCGGCCAAGAGAGCAAATAGAATGCTAGGTATCATAAGGAAAGGAATGGAAAATAAAACAAAAGATATTATAATGCCTCTATATCGTTCCATGGTGAGACCGCACCTTGAATATTGTGTGCAATTCTGGTCGCCGTATCTTAAAAAGGATAAAGCGATTTTAGAAAAGGTTCAGAGAAGAGCCACCAAAATGGTAAAGGGGATGGAAGGATACTCCTATGAAGAAAGGCTAAAAAGGTTAGGGCTCTTTAACCTGGAAAAGAGACGGCTGAGGGGAGATATGATAGAAGTCTATGAATTAATGAACGGAGTGGAACGGGTAAACGTAGATCGATTGTTTACGTTATCAGAATATAGAAAGACTAGGGGACATGCAATGAAGCTACAGGGTAAACTATTTAAGACTAATAAAAGAAAATATTTTTTCAGTCAACGTGTAATCAAACTCTGGAATTTGTTACCGGAGGATGTAGTAAAGGCTGTTAGTGTAGCTGGGTTTAAAAGGGGTTTGGACAAGTTCCTGGAGGAAAGGTCCATAAACCATTATTAAGAAGGGACCCAGGATATCAATGCTTGACCCAGTACAAGCATTGCGGAACCTGTGTCTTTTGGGGAAACTGCTAGGTACATATGACCTAGATTGGCCACTGTTGGAAACAGGATACTGGGCTTGATGGACCTCGGTCTGACCCAGTATGGCATATCTTATGTTCTTATGCTCTTACAGTGACCCAGTATGGCATATCTTATGTTCTTATGTTGTTATGACTGCTTCCACATTGGTCTCTGGGTATCAGCAGCACCGCTCCTAACTGCAGCAACCGCTGAAGCATGTCACTGACCACCCCAACCTTTCCTGGGGCCCTGCATGGCAACATCATGAAGGTGACACGAACTCCAGCGCATATCCGTCTCGAACGACCTCAAAAACCCACTGTTTGGAGGTAACATGGGCCTTAGCGGGCAGGAACCGTTGAAGGCAAAATACACGCACTAGATTGGGGTCCTCCCTAGGAGGAGATTCCCCCTCTTCTGGGTCCAGCAGAGGGCCATCCTCAAACATCTCCGAGGTACCCTTCAGCAGATACTCTGAGACATCCGAAAGGCCAGAATGGGGTTCCTCCCAAAGCTCTAGTTCTAACCAAGGACGCTTAGTCATAGGTTCCCCTGCATCCCCTCCCCTATTAAACGGAGCTCCTGCCTGCAGCCCTGCAAGCCTGCTTGCTGCTGCCGAACATGCCGCCTGTCCCACTGGCCCATGCCTCAGACAGTATGCCCTATGTGGGAACAGCACAAAATCCAATAAAAAAGGAGCCATAGAATTATAAAACCATTGCAACCTCTGAGTGAGTCTCCCGTTTGCACATCTTACGCCCCTCCACTGCAGAGAGGCTGCTCTCGAAAGTCTCACATGCCACACACATGGCTTTTGCTGGCAGCATGCTGAAAAAGTTAAAGTAAGAGAAACGCGCTCAAGAAAAACCCCCTGCTACTAGCCAATGCAACCCAGCAAGGAAATGACCATGACAGCCTGCTTACCCACTGCCGATCTGGCCCTGGGCCCCAACACAACTTGTGCTTGCCAACCACGTGGCTGCTCGGACATGCTGAATTCCACCCCCTAGCACCCTGCACAGCTATCTCCCTCTCAATGCAGCTTCGAAACAATACTCACCGCCGATTTAAAAGGATCACTGCAGTCACTCAACCAAGCTAGAGATCTTCCCAGAGCCTCAGGCAAGTAACGAATATCACACCGAGGGGAAGGGACCTAGGAGCCCCCAAAGTAATTCCCCTGAAGCAAGATCAGACCGACTCAATCACGGTCCCTCAGGAAGCCTAACCAGGCACTCCTGGTCTGCTCTCAGCATTGCCCTTGTCCTGACAGCCTCCCACTCAAGCGATCAGCCTGGTGCTCCGAGTTCCTTTAATCGTTTCTCTTTCCTTTTTTTTCCTGTTTGGCTGGTTAGTCTCCAAAACCAAAATACCAATCTAAGTCTAACAGACCCAATATTCTAAACTTATGTCCATCCACTCCAGTTCAGAACAGGATAGATGCTCCCTACCAGCTGCTGTAGATAGATACTGACTTTGGTGGGAGTTACAGGTAGGATATGGTGACGTCACCAAAGTTTGTCATGCTCAGTCCCTGGCTGCTGGTGTGGGGGAGACAACCCACTCATCTGGACTGGAGGGATGATAAGGAATCAAGAGCTGAGCTAGAAAGACTGGTACCACAAAAGGATACAATCAGAGCAAGCCACACACTAGGGATATAAGGGTGGGGGAAGGAAAGACCAGTGGAAAAGCAAGCCAGCCAGTTGGAAGCTAACACTTAGCAAGCTGTCTCTGGCTAAATTTGTCCAACTAACTTTTATTTCTCCAACCAGAGTTACCAGGGTATAAACTAGTCAGACCATAGTGAATATCAGCGTTAAGTGACCAAAGTTTAACCATGCCCTGGCAATATCCACCAGTGCCTTAGCTTATGATTTTCACAGACAACATTTAGTCTATTGACTGGATAGGAAATTTTAAAGGGCGAGGTTTGTCCAATTGATTCCCAAGGTTAACTGAATAATTATGGACCTCCTCTGGAAATAAGGGTAAGTGGCAGAGCTATCACACAGAGGGGGTCAGGAAGGAAATCTGGGTAAGCACACCACAAATAAGTACGACAGTGTGTGCTGCATTTGGGGAAATAAGGACAGGTGGCAAGGGAATGCCACATACCATGTGGGCAGAAGACAGGAAGCAAAATGAGGAAGAAGAAAATAGAAACGCAGAAAAGAATAGGTGAGAGGAAATTAAGTAAAGATGAGAGAAAGGACAACTTGGGTAAGGCATATGAGAGGAAAGAGAAAAGATCAGATTAACCTCGAAGTTGTCATCTAGCTGCAGGGTCTTAAAGTTCTTCAGTTTGCGCAAGTCCCAGAGTTTAACAGATGAGTCGTCAGCAGCAGTAGCAAGGTAATAACCATTTTCAGAGAAGGCGATGCTCGTGATGGGCCCAGAATGCCCTGGGAAGTTTGCCACATTTGTGCGCTCCTGGGGGAGAGGAGAAGATATCTTGAGAGCTGGAATCCTTCAGTGATGACATTCTCTGTTACCATGCAGCATTGCAGAATCCCACCTACCCAGAGTGAGCCCTGCTGCACTGCACAAGAGAGACTTCCACAGAGGCTGTGACGCACTGAATTAGAGGAAGACACTAGCATTTCCCATATTAAAACAATGGCACTTCTACTCAGGCTCCTACTACTAGTTATACTAAAATGAATTTGCCTGGATGTGAAAACATACTCTAATGTTGCGGAAGGCAAACTTAACTTTGTTGGTTATAAGTGCACTATAGTCCTCAATTCCCTCTTTTTTCTCTTTCCCATGATCCTTCTTTCCTCTCCTTTCCCCGCCTCTGAGCTTTGTGCTCTCATCACCCTTCTCCTTCCTCTATTCTCTATCCCCTCCTAAGTTCCCTAATCGCTCTTCCCCATGAAAAGAACAAAGGTAACTGGGCATAGAAAAACTAAAATTGTCTGATATTTTGTATCAAGTAAAAAAGTAATAATTGAATATTCAAATATATGTATATTTATGAAAACACACCGTTTTTTAAAATTTGTTGCAAAATTTTCAAACTTGCCAAAGAATCTTGAAAAATTGGCTGCAGGAAACCAGGGTCTGCAATCACTACAAAACTGGGTTATCTGCCTTTTCCTCTTGAGTGTACTACTCACCTTCAAATCCCAAATCTTAATCTGCGAGTCCATGGTCCCTGTTCCAAAAATGAGCCCATCAGGGTGAAACTGGGCACAGGTAAGAGCTGTAGAGACAGAAAGTGAGGTTAAGGGATACACAAACACAATATCAACTACCACATATCAACTACCAATATCAAACAGCACAATATCAACTACCACATTTATGCAGGTGATATCATGCTATACACACAATTGGATACCGTTAACCCTAACTATAATCAGCTTGAAACATACCTTAACGAGATGGCACAATGGCTACAGCAAAACAACATGACGATCAACCATAAGAAAACTGAGGTGATGTATATCTCCAGTAAACCAAACTTTGAACCTCCTGCAACAATCACCCTGTGTAATAACACATACAACACCAAGAATGAAATAAAATATCTAGGGGTCACGTTCGACAGCAACCTAAAGATGGAAAAGCACCTACGCAAAACCAATAAGGCCATTTTCCACAAACTTAGAGTACTACAACCTCTACGGAGCATCATTGAACCACACGATTTCAGGACTGTTACACAAGCACTCATTATGCCACACTTAAACTACTGCAACGCCATCCTACAAGGGCTTCCAAAGAAAACCCTAAACATTCTGCAAATGGCCCAGAATGTGGCGGCTAGGATCATCATGCAAAAAAACTTTACTGAACACATCACACCTGTATTGATCGAGCTGCACTGGCTCCCCATTTCTGCTCGGATAAAATATAAAACACTGATAACCAAATTCAAACTCATACATAACATAGCGCCATCCTTTCTCTCCACCCTTATCAGCATACAACCCCCAAACAGAGACAGAAGAACCGTCACCTCAGACACTCTCCACGTTCCAACCAATATCAGATCTGTCAAATCCAGTACTAGCCACTGTGCATACTCATACTCTGCCCCGACCCTCTGGAACCAACTACCACCTGAGTTACGAGCGATCAAAGATCTTATGGCTTTCAGAAAAAAACTCAAGACGCATTTATTCCAGTGTCAATACAATTTGATGTAAACCCCAGGGGTTTCCAAGCTACCACACTATGAAACATGGACACTTATGTAAAAATGTATATATGTAAATGCTGAATCCCTCCCTTAAGACCTTTTTCCTGTGTGCTGTGTTTTTCCCTTCAAATCAATGTGTTTATACCCCAAAATTGCTGTCTTCATTTGACAAACTACACTCTGTAATCAAACCGCTACTGATCGCTGGAAGTAGCGGTATACAAATGTATACTAAATAAATAAATAAATAATAGTCACCAGATACAGCTTGGAGTGGGGTCCACTTTCTATAGTGGGAAATAACACACATAGTCCAGCAACGTATGGACAGAGGTTGGAATCAAATAGTCAAATCACAGGGAAGGAGGAAGATGAGCTCCAGCATCACAGAATGCTTCACGGAGCTAATACTTTTGGACACACTAGCAAGAATAGAGTCCTTAACAGATATGTGAAAAATGGCTTCCCACAAGCAGATGGGCTTGTTAGAAGGAATTATGAGAGATAAATGAAAAACTAGCTGAAAAAGAGATCTCTCTCTAGATTAGCTAGGAAAACAAGTTTAGCACAGACCCTGTGAGAAGAAGGTGGAAAATTTCATATTAAAATACTCAGGCACTTAGTAGAAAAACCAAAGCTGGAATGAGTATGGAGTAGTGGCGTTCTGACTTTGGAACCTTCTCAGATAGTTGCAATCATGAGATCTTCAATCTAACTCTTACAACAGCAGATCTGCAGCTCTTACCACAGCCAGATGTTTCATCAGTGACTTTGGTCAGAACACGCCCCATATGGATATCTGAGAAAGCCCAGTACTGAAACGAGTAGAGAGAAAATGGAGTATTACCAGGTGACACACCTAACTGGGTTCTTGCTGGAGTAAAGACAGATGTAGTACCTGATCGTCAGAAGAGCTCAGCAGGTAGTCACCTGTGGCATGCAGACTCAGACCTGTAACAGCACTTTCATGGGCACGAATAACTTGCATACATGCGACATTTGGTACAGACCAAATACGGATGGTGGCATCTGGTGAAGCTGAGAACACCAATTCCTAAAGGAGTAATAATGAGAAACTATTAGGAACAGAACAGACAAGGGGAAGATAGTGTAAGAGAGGAACAGATCTTACCTGGGAGGGGTGAAAGACCACACTGGTAACCTTTTTGGTGTGACCTTTAAGGGTGGCCAGAATCTGTTCAGAACTTTTGTCAAACACAACAACGTTCTTATCTGCTCCACCTACAGCAATGGAGAAGGAAGAAATCAGATCGCCCCTAGGTATCCGGGGAGAGGGACAGACTATCAGACACACACTGCATTATGTGGAGGAAGCGGGGAGAGAAGGGGATAAGGCACTATGAAATGACATACGGTGAGCCCATTCTATTCTCACTTCCAAACGGATCCTGTACTTTCATGGAGGTAGCACTGGAATAGGAAGTGCAGACAGATCACAGCATACATAGGACAGACACCCAAAGGAAGGCAGAGCAGTCATGCAAACATTAATTTATGGGAGACCGTCCTCTATGCACTGCACTGCCAGGGCTACCAAGTCCATGACCCTAAAAAGTTCTCCACCCCAACCTGCACAAGATGTTGCATGAACAAAGGATGAAGGCTTAAAATGCCCCCTCGGTTGGAAGCAGTCCATCAGCCCTGCAGGACAGAGCTTACCTGTCAGGGTCTTGTTGGTGTCGGAAGGGCAGAGATCCAGAGCAAGGATTCCTGGGATGCTAGCACTGTGAAGCCCCTGGACACAGAACAGACAGAGTCACAGCCCAACACACACACTGTATAGGTCATTGTCCTCCATGGTTTTAATTTAGCTCCCACACACTCCAAAAACCCGCATAACATCAGCTTTTCTAAAATTGTAGTGTAGTGTACCATGGTTAAAATTACAGCAAAAGAAGCATGCCATTCACTAAAAAGGGCCTGTCCCCCCAATTTGAGAATCGCTGCTATAGAGAATATGGGCAGCCAGAGGTCTCTGTGCAAGAATGCACAGGACCTGAGGACACAACTGTTATAGCCAAAGGTTATGTGCTCTGAGAAGGGAATGGAAATCTGCTTTAAGAAAAACAGTGAACTGAAGGTGGATGATACATAACGTACGTCAAGTCAGCAAACGTCCAACACTGAAGGGAAAGGAAATGCCTCAGACAGACATGATCTCTGCTCCCCAAGCCCTGAGCACTCACCACATGCGAGGACAACTGACGGTACTTGTTCAGCTCCTCGGGCTTCACCAGGTCCTCAGGAACAGTCTTTCCTCTCTGGTGGCAGAAGAAAGATGTAGGATGTTGGCGGGGGTATTGGCTTCTCGCAGTCAAAGGCAGATACTATGCTCACTTTTACCATGTCACCATGTGCCTTTTCCAATAGTACACAACAATGTCTGGGCTCGGCTTTGGCCAATTTTGTCACAGCATCAGGAATCCCTGTACTCTCACTTATCCTAGTTTCAGAAGCTGCAATGCCTCACCAGCTTAAAAAGCACACGAGTGAGGTTGCTAAGCCCTGTTTATGTAGCAATCCTAGCCCTAGCCACTAGGAGGTACAAGAGAACAGTTCATACATCCTTTTCTGGGGAATCCCAGCTCTGATCATCAGAGTGCAGTACACTGGAGCCCGGCTTCCTCAGTATCCGCTTCATGATAAAGAGTGAAGGCCCCCTCTTTTCATCCCTCCTCCCCTGACTATTTGGAATTCATGCTCAGGAGAACCAAATCTACCATTCTGTCCCTCGTGAAATCATTCAGTGAGGTGGAACCTAACTTACCTTCTTACGCTCCGTGGTAAGCACCGTGGCTTTGTCTTGCAGCTGGAAGAGAAACAAAGACCAACCATGACCATGAATCCTGCTGTACACTGAGGAGCAAACACTATAAATGAACAAAGCACCTTGCTCCTCTCACTCCCCTTTTAGAGGAAGAAGCAACACCAAGCGCACCAGATTCTATGTGCCCCCTTACACTACCAATGGCAGCTGTCCAAGACCCACCTGTCAGTGCCCATGCCAGCTGCAGTTTATTCCCTTGTGGGAGGGGACCAGGGCAAAGAGTCTTTGCTGCTTTTTAAGGGAGACACTCATATTCCAGAATCCAATTCACGAGCACCTTTATGGCTTTGTGAGGGGAGAGGGGACAAACTGAGGAATAGGGAAGAGAGACAGGTGTAGTTGGGAGAGAGAGATGGGAGTTGAAGAGGACATTGGGGTAAAAAGAGGATGGTTCAGAAACAAATGGTATTTGAAGAGTCTGTATAGCAACTGCTGAGAAAGAGGAAAGCTCCGAGAGATGGTATGGTGCAGTATGTGCTCTTTCTGTGGCATTGCAGGGCTTACAGAAAGTGGGGAGGGATGGAGAAGTGTTGCCACCTTGTGCAAATAGAACCTGAACATTATCTAAAAGTTTTTTGGTGAAGTTCTTGACTGCTGGACACCAATATCCAACGCAGAGGTAATGAGGATGTGATGTTTAAGTGGTGTGCTTTTTACCTTCTGAACAATCTCTGGTGTCATTCCTACTAGTTCTCCCAGGTCCATTGGTTCTCCAGCTCCCTGCAGGGTAAAGAGAGACACCTCAGTCAGAAAGAGAGATGAAAAGGGAGGAAGGGTGAGCAGAAAGAGGAGCAGGCAGAGCCACACTTATCTCCTGCACTCACCACAGCCGCAGGTTGGGCAGCAGGTGCAGCCTGTGGAACCACAAGGCCAGCCTGGGGTTTCAAAGTTGCCAAAGCTGCAATGAAAGAAAAGGAAAGAAAGCTGTAATGTCAATAATAGCATAGGAAGCTCACACATTTATCCAAAGGCTTCAGAGATTAAAAGTATGCTTATTCCATTTTCTCTTCATCTCCCTTTAGTGCTCACAATCCCAGTCTAAAAACGAGGCATCCAAGATCAGTAACCTTGTGCCTCACCATAGGTGCTGAGAAAGGGAAGTACCTTCAAGTATAGACACAGCAAAGCAGCTGTTTGCCGCACATCACTGAGAAGGAGAAAGGATTGGCAAATGCAATAAGCTAGAGAAGGGAATTCATTTGTTATTTGGCATTGCAGAGGCAAACAGCAAAACTGGATTCCAAAAAGGATTAAACAAAACCATGGCAGGTCAGTCAGAAGGTATTTAACCGAATAATCAGGGATGCCATCCCTGGCTCAATACATCCCCAAGTCAAGAATGGAGAGGAAAGGGAAAGGTCTGCTAGGGGGTGGACAACTCTATGCATAACCTGCTTTTTATATGCTTCCTTTAAGCACCTGCCACTTGCCGCCATCGGAGACAAAGTGCTGTGCTAAATGAACCTTTGGTCTGACCTAGGCTGGCATTTGTTGTGCTCTTTTAGTTTGCAGCTATGAGCAGAATTTGACTGAACTGTGTGAAGGAGTAGCCTAGTGGTTACAGCAGCAGGCTGTTCCCAGGGAATCCTGCTACTGTCTCAAGCCACATGCAGCTTAGGATTTTAATTGCTTCTCTGACAAACATCCATTTTTTAAAACTATAGATATTTGGATACATAAAACAGTTTGTACTGTTTCTCTCCTGTGTACTCTAGGCTACAAACATACCCTCTCTTGCAGCAGTGACCTCCTTGGTGAGGCGGGCAATGACACGGCAAGCAGCATCGTGCTGGTAGAGGGCATGCGAGAGCTCCTGGCGAGTTGTTTGCAGCTGTTGACGCAGAGTGAAACTGTGAAGCATAACTGCATCCTGAAACCAAACACAGAGGCTCAAGGTCACTGTCCCCAGAAAACCAAAATGCAGAGGCTCTAAATAGTTCTCTTCCTGAAACTAGAGGGGCTACCCCCACTTCTACCCAGAAATCTAGCACAAAGGTCAGAGGTCACTGTTCCCCAGAAATCAAGTGCAAAGATTCAGGGTCTCATCCTGCTCCCCTTCTCTCCCCCCTTCAGAAATCAAAACACAGAAATTCTGAGTTCCCATGCCCCACTTCAGAAACCAACACAGAGGCCCAAGATTATTCACCTTTCCCTTCCAGAAACTAAGCTGTCATACTGATCCCTGGA
This sequence comes from Ichthyophis bannanicus, assembly GCA_033557465.1. NCBI lineage: Eukaryota > Metazoa > Chordata > Amphibia > Gymnophiona > Ichthyophiidae > Ichthyophis > Ichthyophis bannanicus. The sequence continues at coordinate 40,841,897 of CM066043.1, forward strand.
GAACACAGAAATCTTTGTAGTTTAACAGATGCTGCAGTGCATGAATTTTTTCAGCCTCATATTTAACAAATAAAAATGTCCTAACTATGAGGATATGGCGAAATTAGACTTACTTGCTAATTTTCCTTCACGGAGTCCCTCCAGTCCAGGCCAGACAGATGGGTTGTAACCAATGTTCCCTCTAATTTTCTGTAGGCTGTGTGCGCATAAAATATCAGCTGTGCAGCTTTTGAAGGAAGGTTAAATTTTTGTGCGCCACATAACGACACTCAGTTATATACTTTAAAATTTGACTACACGGCAGAATACAGTATGTACACCACATTGATTTTAATCTAATTTAATGAAAATAGACGATTACTAAATGAAGAGGAAAATTTCTAGTAATTACAATCACAACTTTTAAATTTTAAGACGTCTGTGTTGTTTTCTATCAGAATCAGAACCATAATTTTTGTGCGCTCTGTTGTAAAGTATGTGCGCTCGCTCGGTGAGGTGTGTGCGCGCGCACACGTGCACAGCTTAGAGGGAACAGTGGTTGTAACCACCCGCCAGCAGCTGGAGACTGACAATGCAAATTTCCCTGGTGAGGCTACCTATAAGGGCTGAGGAAAACCCCTCTCCTTCAGCATACCAATGACAGAGTTAAACACCAAGGAACCGTAACCAGTAAAAATAACTGAAAAAAGGAAGGGATGAACAGAACTGAACTCCACCGTCACTCGCCTCTGCAGAATTACACAAAACACTGTGCAACTTTCTTTACATCTGCCAACAGTTGTGCTTATTTTGTTTTCTTTTCCTTTACTCACTCATTGCTAGCATGGCTCTTCTACTGAGTGTACATCCTGCACCAGCACCAACACGGAAGAATCTGAGAGTCCGAGGCAAGAATTGCCATCCAGCAGACTGACCAATGGAGGGACTCCATGAAAGAAAATTAGCAGGTAAGTCTAATTTCACCTTTATCCACGTCCCTCCAGTCCAGGCCAGACAGATGGGATGTACCTGAGCAGTAGCTAAAGATGGGAGGGACCCATAAGTCCCATCTGTAACACACTTTCTCCAAAACGAGCTTCCCTGCTGGCCTGCACATCCAGACAGTAGTGCCTGGCAAAGATATGCAAAGACGACCACGTCGTTGAGCAACAAATTTCTATTAGTGGTACCAAGCTAAATTCCGCCTGGGACACCACCTTTGCTCTCGGTCAAGTGGGCCCGAAGCCCCTTGAGAACTGACCTTTGCTTTAGGAGGTAAGCTGATGTGATGGCCTCCTTCACCCAACGCAAAATCATAGGTTTGGAGGCAGTTTCCCCCGTATGCGGTCCCCCAAAGAGGACAAATAAGCGCTCAGACTTACGAAAAGTTTGAGTCCACTGCAGATAACACCGCAGAGGCCTATGAACATCCAGGCTGTGCAGCCATTGATCCATACCCTCAGCCTCCACCGCTGAAAACACCGGAAGAGACACTACTTGATAGGAAGGAGGGAATGGGCCGTAACAGCTCTTGCTCTTTGGAAAACAGCAGGAATGGCTCACGTCAGGAGAAGACCTGCAACTGAAATTCGTTGAGTCGAGCAAATAGCTACCAAAAAGGCAACCTTCAAAGACAGGTCCTTCAATAAGGAGCTCTTCAGAGGTTCAAAGGGTGCTTTGGTCAGAACAGACAAGACTAGATTGAAATCCCAGGGCAGTACCATCGCCCTCACTAGAGGCCGGATCTGCTTCACCTCCTTCAGGAACTGCACAACGTCTGGGTGACAGGCCAAGGTAACAGGCCAAGGTCACCACTTGCACCTTCAGAGAATTCAGCACTAGACCCTTATTGAGTCCTGCCTGCAAAAAGCCAGGACGTCCATCACTGACATTCCCAAGGACTTGAGGCTATGCAACTCACACCAATCTTTGAAGACACTATAAATCCAAATGTAGGACAGAGAGGTAGACCGCTTCCTGGACTTTAAGTACAGTTATGGCTACGTTGCTAATCAGCCGGGCCCGCTCAAGAGCCAGACCATAAGCGAGAATCGAGCTACCTGAGGCATTAGAACCGGGCCTTGTGAGAGTAAGTCGGACTGCTCCAGGAACCGCCACACGCAGTCCACGGCCATCCAGACTAGGTTCACGCACCAAGGCTTTTGAGGCCAGCTCGGAACTATCAGAATAACTGACCCCCTGTTCTGCGCAATCCTGAGCAGCAACCGCCTGATCAGGGCCCAAGGCGGGAAGACATACAGAAGTCACTCTTGAGGCCAGGGCTGAGCCAGAGCGTCTAGGCTCCCGGACATTGGTTCTCGCCGTCGACTGTAGAATTGGCCGGCCTTTGCATTTTTTGCGGATGCCATGATATCCATCACCGGCTGACACCACTGGATCATGATGTTGTGAAACACAGAATCCGCCATGGCCCATTCCACAGGATCCAGATGATGCCTGCTCAAAAACTCTGCTTGCACATTGTCCTTGCCTGCCACATGCGCTGCCTACAGATGCTGCTCGGCCCACCGTAAAATTAGCTCAACAATCGTCGCCAGAGCCAGACTGCCTGTCCTTCCTTGTCTGTTCAAATACGCCACCACCGAGGCGTTGTCCGAGAACACTCATATGCCCTGTTCTCGAGTGGGGACGCTAAGAGTTGGAACGCCATCCGTATCACCCAGATCTCCAAGCGATTGATGGACCAGGAACTCTCTTCCCTGGACCATTGCCTCTGAGCCACTTATGCAAGGAAATGAGCCCCCCCCATCTGTAAAGACTGGCATCTGTGTTGACTACCACCCAGTCCAGAGTTTCCAGTGATACTCCCTTGCTCAAGTTGTTCTTGTTCAACTACCACTGCAACGCACATTTTACTGCCCCTGGACACTGAAGCTGATGGGACAGGGGATGTATCTGAGGGGACCACCGGGAGAGAAGCGACCTCTGCAGCAGCCACATATGAGCCCTTGCCCAGAGAACTAGGTCCAATGTCACAGTCATTAGCCTCAACACTTGAAGATAGTGCCAGGCAGATGGGGCGGAGACCTACAGGAAATGACGTAGAAGACTCTGCAGCTTGGCTATTTTCTCCTCGGCAAAAACACTCGGCCTTTTGCTATGTTGAAAAAAGCTCCCAAGTATATAAGCTGTTGGGACGGCATCAACTTGCTCTTGGCCGACCTGGCCGACCTGTTTCAGAAACGCTAACACCTGCTGGGTCTCCTCCCGAGACTTCACTCAAATGAGCCAATCGTCCAGGCATGGATACATCAGAATACCTCTTCTTTGGAGAGCCACCGCCGCCACCATCACCTTGGTGAAGGTCTTGGACACAGTCACCAACCAGAAGGGTAGCGCTCAGAACTGAAATTGGCCTATGGAAGTCGCGAACCTCAGGAAATGCTGATGGTTGGGCCATATTGGGATATACAGATAGGCCTCCATGAGGTCCAAAGCTGTCAAGCATTCTCCTGTCTGCAGCACTACCATTATTTATTTTATTTATTTATTTACATTCTCTTATATATCGCACTATTCTGCATCAGTGAGGCTTACATTGAACAAACTGAAATTACATTGAACAGGGCATTATAACTTGGAGATAACTATTTTACAGGGAACATGGGCTATGGAGGGTTAAGTGGCTTGCCCAAGACCACAAGGAGCACCTGTGGGACTAGAAACCCCAGTCCTTCCGGCCCAAGGTTGCTGTCCTCTAGTGGGATTTGAACCCCCGAACATCCGGCCTGAAGTACCTTGCCCCAACCACTAGGCCACTCCTCCACTCCTTTAGAGAGTGCAAATTTTCCATGTGAAAACAAGGCACGCACAAGGCCCTGTTGACATGCTTTAGGTCGAGAATAGGCCGGAAGGAGTCTTCCTTTTTGGGCACCACAAATCAGATCAAATATCGACCAGAGCCACATTGGTCTGCAGGAACACGCACCACTGCGCCCAGTGCTAAGAGATGCTCCAGGGTCAGTTGGACAGCATGTGCCTTTTTGGGGGACTTGCAAGGCAAGAGCATGTATGCATCTGCCAATGGATACTGGAACTTGAGGGCATAACCCTCTTGAATGATTTCTATCACCCACTGATCGGATGTCATTTGGACCCAGGAGGGGTAAAAGGCTTGTAAACGCGTTCCAGCACGCTCTACCACCTCCTGGTACCCCCTCGCCTCATTGTGGCTTTTTAGGGGCAGAGAAGGATCCAGAGTAAAAAAACACCGCAACACTCCTTGCCACCCGAAAATGACAGAAGTCATGCACCCCCCCCCCCCCCCCAGGCCTGCTGCAGTTGACCTTCCTTGAGGCTTATCGTCCTGCAGTCATCCTCCTTTGGTCTCTCCAAGATCCTTGATTAATTCCTTGAGAGTGTCCGAAAGGAAAGCTCGCTTAATCTGATCTTGGAAGCAATGTCAGCTGCCCAATTGTGCAGCCACAGGAAATGCTGGGAAGCCACTACTAGCGCTATGTTCCTCGAAGAGGCATGCACCAAATCATAACAAAAATCTGCTAAGTAAGCTGTAGCCGACTCAGAAACCTCCCCCAGTTTTGAACCACTCTCATGTGAAAGGTGAGGGCCTAAACCCAGCGCATGCAGGCCCGTGCCAAATAGGCCCCACAAATAGAGGCTTGCAGAGAAAGCGTAGTTACTCACCTGTAACAGGCGATCTCCGGGAACAGCAGGAATTTAGTCTTCACATATGGATATCGTCGGCACCGACAGAGCCTGCGCAGGAACGCTCCCCAGCGTCCAATAGGAACGCTTTTGGGAGCATCCCTCAGCACATGCATGCTGCCTTCCCGCCTTCCCGCCTTTCCAACTGTCCCTCTTCAGTTAAGTTTGTAGCTAAGTGAAAGGATAGAGGGAGAGAGGAAAAAGACAGAGAGATAGAGAGACAACTTCTACGGGAGGTGGGTTGTGAAGACTAAATTCCTGATGTTCCCAGAGATCACCTGCTACAGGTGAGTAACTACGCTATCTCCAGGAACAAGCAGGAATGTAGTCTTCACATATGGGGACTCCCTAGCTGAAGATGCCAGGGAGATAGCCCCAGGAAGCTGCCACCTATAGTAAGGTGGACCATGCTTCCTCCCATGATTCTCTGGCATCCCACCAGGGTTGGTGGGTAGGAGTTGAATTAGGTCTGAAAGAGATTTTTAAGAACAGCTTAGCCAAAGAAGGCATCCCTACGGGAGGCTTTATCTAGGCAGTACTGGGCTCTAAAGAGGTGTCCCGAAGCCTAGGTGGCTGCTCGACAAATGTCATCAATAGACACAGAGTGAAGGTTAGCCACAGAGGCTACCATGGCTCTCACATTACGAGCTGTGACATGGCCTTGAAGAGGAAGACTCTTACTCTCATAAGCAAAGGATATGCATTGTGCAATCCATTTGGATAGAGTTCTCTTGGAGATTGGAAGTCCCAAATGACTAGAATCAAAAGCAATAAAAAGTTGAGAAGACTTTCTATGTTGCTGTGTTCTTTGTAGGTAAAAAGCCAAGGCTCTTTTACAATCCAAAGTATGAAGGTTCCTTTCTGCATTAGAGGCATGAGGCCTCTGAAAGAATACAGGAAGACAAATTGATTGATTTAAATGAAAAGGCGAAACCACCTTTGGCATGAAGTGTGAATGAGTTCTGAGAACAACCTTATCATGGTGAAACCTAGTATAAGGAGGATCAGCCACTAAAGGTTGCAATTCACTAATGCAACGTGCAGAGGTGATTGCAATCAGGAATATGACCTTCCAGGACAAAAGCTTTAGGGTTGTAGTGGCTAAAGGTTCAAAAGGCGGTTTCATGAGCTGCCCGAGAACTAGGTTTAAATCGCATGCCACTGGTGGTGGCCTGATGGGAGGCTTTGTTAATAGAAGACCTCTCATAAATCTTGATATGAGTGGATGAGAGGAAATTGGCTGTCCATTTAGAGGCTTATAGGAAGCTGCAATTGCACTAAGATGGACTCTTACTGAATTGGTCTTTAGACATAATTTGATAAATGAAGTAGATACTCTAGTATCAATTCCAAAGGTATCATAAGGGGGTTTAACCCTTTCTGTGAACACCATATAGTAAAACATTTCCACTTGAAGGCGTAAGAGCATCTTGTGGAAGGTTTTCTAGAAGCTTGAAGGATATCCTTTACCTTTTGGGAAAGGTTGAGGTCCTGAAGGTCTAAGCTTTCAGCAACCAGGCCCTGAGATGCAGGGACTGGGGATTCGGGTGCCATAGCATCCTGTTCTCTTGGGAGAGGAGATCTGGAGCATAGCCTAACTTCAGAGGTGCAGCTTGAGAGAGATGTAGAAGCAGGGGATACCACGTCTGGCATGGCCACCGTGGCGATATGAGGATCATACAACCTCTGTCTCTCTGAAGCTTGAAGAGTGTTTTGGGGATGAGGGGAATCGGTGGGAAGGCATAGAGGAAGTTGTGACCCCAGTGAAGAAGGAAGGCGTCCCTTGCCTGGCAATTTTGAGCTGGAAACCTGGAAAAGAACTGGGGAAGTTTGGCATTCAGTGGACTTGCAAATAGGTCTATGTCTGGGGTTCCGCAGATCTGAAATATCTTGGCCACCTGGTCTAGGTGGAGAGACCATTCGTGAGGCAGCAGTACTCGGCTGAGTTTGTCTGCCCAAAGGTTTTGAATGCCTGGAAGCTATACCACGAGAAGGTGAATTTGATGCTCTCTGGCGAGGGCCCATAGTCGTAAAGCTTTGTTGCATAACGACAGAGAGCCTGTTCCCCCCTGCTTGTTCATGTAGAACATAGCTACTTGATTGTCCGTTTGGACCAGGACTGTCTTTGTAGCTGAGCTGGGCATGGAATACTCGAAGAGCTAGATAGATTGCTCTGAGTTCCAAGAGGTTTATGTGAAGACAAGCCTCCTGTGGAGTCCAGGTACCTTGGGTAGAGAGATGATGCAGGTGTGCTCCCCATCCCACCTGTAATGCATCTGTTAGGGTGGCCTGGAATAGGGGTTGCTGGAAAGGAGACCCCCAATAGAAGATTTTTCAGTGATTGCCACCATTGTAGGGACAAGATCAGTCATTGTGAGTTTGATATCTTGTCCGACAGATGTCCTGTGGCCTGTGTCCACTGTGTGGATAGGGTCCACTGGGCTGCTCGCATATGAAGGCAAGCGTAGGGAACCACATGAACCGTGGATGCCATATGTCCCAATAGTTGTAGTAGTTCTCGAGCGGTTAGACAGGACTTCACCGCTGCTTGAGAAGCTAGCTGCATTATACGAAGACAGCAGGGTTGTGGGAGAAAAGCCCTAGACTGTCTGGTATCTAGATGGGCTCCTATGAACCCTTAGGGACTGAGACGGAGTAAGTTGGGATTTTGGGAGGTTTATGACCAATCCCAAGTATTGAAGAATTCGCATTGTGCGAGACAGTGCAGAGCTGGCTTCTGGAACAGTGGGGACTCAAATGAGCCAGTCATCCAAGTAAGGGAAGACGAATATCACCAGGGTTAGCAGAAATGCAGCTACTACTGCCATGCATTTCGTGAATACTCTTTGTGCCAAAGCCAGACCAAAGGGAAGAACCCTGTATTGGAAATGTTTTCCCTTGAAAAGGAATCGTAAGAATTTCCTGTGATCTGGATGGATCAGAATGTGAGTATATTCATCCTTTAGATCTAGAGAACAAAGCCAATCCTGACTTTGAAGGTATGGCATAAGAGTTCCCAGCGAAATCATTTTGAACTTTTCTCAGAACAGATATTTGTTCAATTCTGAGATCTAGAATGGGTCTGTGTCCTCCTGTTTTCTTTGGAATAAGAAAATAGGGGGAGTAGAACTCTGCACCCTGTTGATGAATGGGCACCTCCTCTACTGCTCTTTGAGCAAGGAGTGTTGAGACCTCTTGATCCAGTAGATTGCCTGTAGAGGTTTGGGAATTGAACTGTCTTACAATTGTAGGAGGGGGCATACTGTGAAAATGAAGCTTGTACTCCTCTCCCACAATGGACAGAGTCCAGTTTTCTGCTGTTATTTGGTGCCATCTGTTGGCAAAATGACACAACCTGCCTGGAATGTTTAGGGGTTCTGGACCTTTCAGAGGCAGGAAGGCTAAGTTCTCTATGAAGGAGTCAAAGCCCTTGAGGGGGCTGGGCCTGTGGAGCTGGTTGAGTTCTAAGGCCTTTTGGTTTCTTTTGTCTGGATTGTTGTTGACCATTCTGGGCAACCTGACCCTGAGCTTGCCCTTGCTGGGTATAGGACGGATAAAACTTCCTCTTTTTGCTGAAAAAGGGTTTTTTTATAGGGTTTCTTTTTGGCTGGAGTGGCTGTAGATTTTGACAATCTATCAAAAGTGATATTGTCAGCATCTATCTCATTAGCCTTCTCCTGCCAATTCTTGCCAAAGAGGTTTTCTCCTGTGCAAGGGATGTTTCCCAATTTATCCTGTACCCAAATCTACAAGTCTGATGCCTGAAGCCAGGCAATCTGACGTGCACCAATGGCAATAGCAGAGGTTCTGCTGATGCATTCAAAGCAGTCAAAGGCTGCATGGTTTACAAACTTGGAGACATCTTGAGCATGCTTGACAAGAGTAAGAAAGTCCTGTCGTTTGTCCTCAGGGAGAAGGGGGCTCATAAGCTCCAAATCTCCTGCGACCTCTGAGGAACATTCCCATATATAAAATATATGAGCTGATCCTAGCTGAAAGCATGGAAGCCTGAAAAGTTCGACGTCCAAAAGCGTCAAGAGTCCTGCATTCACGACCTGGAGGACTGGATGCATGTCTCTTTGCACTTTCATCCTACACATGGCTGACTCCACTACCATTGAATGGTGTGGCAGCTGAGTCTTTTGAAAACCAGGACATGGTGGAACTCGATACATGGTATTGAGTCTCCTAGAATGAGGAGATGTGGTCAAAGGTGTCTCCCACATTCTGAGCATCAAATCATGAAGAATTTCATGAATGGGCAGAGTGGCTGCTTCCTTGGGAACCTTAGGGTATTGGAGAAATTTCCAATTCCTTTGCTCTAGGTTATTTTTCAGGAGCTACCGTGATTGAAAGGCCTTGGGCCACATCACAAATAAAATCCTGAAAAGACATGTCTTCTGGAGGAGACATTCTGCGTTGGGGAGAAGAGGAGTCTTCCGGGAAAAACACTCTGGTACCGGCAGAATTATCAGAGTCATCGGAATCGGAGGATTCAAAATATCTCTGATCCCGATGTTCATGCAAAGCACGGTCTCGGTATCGATCGAAGTTGGTACCAAATTGGTCCGGTACCGATCTGTCGATGCCAAAGAAAGTCGGCATGGGAAGGATTCCCACCGGGGCCGGTACCGTCAGTGCTGGTACCGGTATCTGTACCGGTGCTGGTACCGGTGCCCATTGAACCACCGGTGTCAACGGTACTGCAGCTATAAGGAGAGCTGCAAGACTGCGTTCGATAGCGAGGAATCTCTGGTCTATCGACGCTGCCGATGCCTGGGTATCGGTAACGGTAAAAGCAGCCGAAACCCCTGAGCATGGCACCAGTAGTTCTGCCAAGGTCGAAGCCTCGAGAACATCCTGGAACCCCGTTGATGCTTTGGAGGCCGAAGCCTCCCGCCGGGGCTGTTTTGCCGGTGTAGTTTCCTCAAGGGCAATGCCAATGGCCTCTCGATGCTTTGAAGGAGAGCTACCCTTTGAGGACCGGCTCTTATGTTTAGTTACCTGAGATCCATGGGAGGAAGACGAGGCTCTTGAAGATGTCGATGCAATGGACCTGGTATCTGAAGAAAAGAGGGTACTGAGCTTTGCAGCTCAGTTCTGTCTTCCTCTTTTAGTCATCCCCATACAGGAGGAACACTCAGATGGAGAATGGTCAGGGCCTAAACATTTTAGACACCAGTCATGGGTGTCGGTGGCAGAGATGGTACCGCCACATTTAGTACATTTTTTTTAAAACCACTAGCTGGTTTTTCCATCTTTTGGGAAAAATGGGGCCTAATGCCCAAAATGGCGCCTAGCACCCAAAGAAAACGGTTCTGAAGAGAAACAGTTAAAAAAAAAAAATATATATATATATATTTTTTTTTTTTTTTTAGAAAAGAAAGAAAGAAAGAACTGGCAGTACCGGTAGGTGTCGTGAGGAGGCAGGCGCGACCACAATAAAACAAGTTTAAAGAAGAACTTTTCTGCGGTGACAGGGTATGTGTCCTGTCGGCACCGCAGAAAACAAAGAACTGAAGAGGGACAGTTGGAAAGGCGGGAAGGCAGCGCACATGTGCTGAGGGATGCTCCCAAAAGCGTTCCTATTGGACGCTGGGGAGCATTCCCGTGCAGGCTCAGTCGGTGCCAACGATACCCATATGTGAAGACTACATTCCTGCTTGTTCCTGGAGATAGGGCATTAACTTCAAATGCCTGCTTTAGTTGTGCCTTAAGACCGCTCCCTTCTCTACCTGGTAGTCTTCTTAGTGACCATTGTCACAAAGGCATCCACCTTGGGATTCTGAAATAACTCCTTCTTTGCTGGCAGAATCAGATACAGACAGGCCACCCCAGTCTCAATCATGCGCATGACAGCCTTGTGCACTGGGAAGGAATTTGGTGGAGAATGCATGCCTTGCAGCAAGGGATCTTCAAGGGACTCCTCCTCTGCAGCCCTAAAGGGAATAATCAAGGCTGCGAGATCATGGCTAACAGCTCTTCCTTATGAAACACTTGGACAATGGTGAGGTCTTCCCTCAAGAGTAAGGTCCCCTTCTTCCGTATCATACATATCTAAATCCTCTTCAGTGGCAGAGGGACACCCCCCACTCCCCTGGGGTCCTCACCACCTCCAGAGGTATCTGGGAGGTGATCATCCTCCTACAAAACCCCTGGTCAGTCGTGCCCATTTGGCCAGACCCCGCATTACCGTAGAGAGTGACCACCTCTTGGTGCAGGGCCCACGCTCTGTGGCCAGAGCCCTCTCTAGGCCTTGATCCTTATCCAACTTATATGCCCTGTTTAACAGGAGTATAAATTCTGGTGAAAAGAGGGAGTTCTCACTGGAGGAGCTTCCCTGTGGCTCGTGGAGATCCTCTCCCGAACCACTAAGGTAGCCAGCTCACCAGAAATGGCTGCTGAACTAGAATCCGCTTCCAAAATGGCTGCCAAAGAAACGGGAATTTTCTCGCCCTTGGGAGGAAGAATTAGATACTTGTGACAGCTTGGCGCTAGCGTCCAGGATCCCTCTCGCTCGAGGGGCCTCCTGCTGGCATTCCTCGATCTCGCGGCTCTCTTTCACAGGCCTTGCAGCAACCCATCAGAGAAAGGGAGCTCTGATGTGCGCCACAGGCCACACAAGTGAGCTTGCAGGACAGCATCTTCAGAGAAACTCTCCTCTGCAACAGTCGTCTTGCCACGCCATGCCACGCCAAATGAGCGCAGAGAACACTGACATGCACAGACTGCAAGGGAGCAGTCAGAAGAGGAGAAATCCCCCTCCCTACAAGGGGCTCGCCACTGCTTGGAGATACCGATGCCAACCAAACAGCTCACGGTGCTCCGCCAGAGACCTCCTCCCCTACTCAACAGATATGGAAGGTACTGATGCAGAAGGACTCGCATTTTACCCAATCAGAGGTAGATGAACAGCAGGCAGAGAAAACACAGTCCTGGCCTCTGTTAAGGAGTTAGTTCTGTTCACTATGGACAAACAGAAGGAAATTAACTCAAGAGGAAAGCACCAAGGATTGGCCAAACAGGCTACTGTGTGGCCATGCACCAGCTGTTGGATTACTGAAGGGGAGGGGTTTTCCTCAGCCCTTTTAGGTGGCATCACCAGAAAAATTTGCATAGTCAGTCTCCAGTTGCTGGTGGGCAGTTACAACACATTTGTCTAGCCTGGGACTGGAGGGAAGTGGATGAAACAAAAATTTAACAAATACAACACATGAAAATACATTTTAAAAATCATATGTCATAGATAGCTAAAATACTGTAAACTAACCACATTTCAATAACGACAAAATCATATATTAAACATTAATAAAATAGCTCAAATCCCAACAGAAATAAGGTGAAATTAGACCTTACCTGCTAATTGGCTTGAGTCCCTCCAGTCCAGTCCCGACCTGTGGGTTCTCACACCCCCACCAACAGCTTGGAGGCTGAGCATGTCAAGTCTTGATGACATCAGGATACATAGGGAGCTGGCACCTCATACAAGCCTCAGTATACTATGGACAAAGTAGACTCACCAAAGCAATAATTGAGACAGAAAGCACCAAATTGCAAATCTAATCCCTCCAACAAGTAGACAAATCAAAATGAACAGGAAGACAAAGACCTCCCACCCCCACAAAGAACAGAACAAACCTCACAGTTCACAAGACTGACAGAAGAAGGTGCCCCCCCTTTTTTTTTTAATCATCTGCCCCCCCACCAAAGGAGAAGAGCACAAGACCCCGAAAGGAGCAGCACATTGCCAATGGCGCCAACACTACCAGCCAGACCACAGACTTCTAAGAGTACTTCTTTAGGTCCAGGATCGCCTATGCAGAGAAGGTGTTATAATCAGGGAGGGTCTGGGACTGGACGGGAGGGACTCAAGGAAAGCCAATTAGCAGGTAAGGCCTAATTTCACCTTCCTTATCGTCCCTCCAGTCCATCTCAACCTGTGGGATGTACCATAGTAGTATTAACCTCGGGAGGGACCTGTAAGCCTGACCTGAAGCACCGCCAAACCAAATCTCACATTCCATGTCACTTGCACATCCAAACGATAATGCTTCACAAAGGTATGTAAGGATGACTAGGTCGCTGTCCTGCAGATGTCCACTAGCAGAACCAGGCAAGCTTCTACCCACGACACTGTTTGTGCTTGGGTCAAATGGGTCCGTAATCTGCTGGGCACCTCTTGCCACCGTAACAAGTAGGCTGAGGAGATGGCTTCTCACACCCATCTAGATATGGATGCTTTGGACGCCACTTCACTTTTATGTAGTTCCCCAAACAACCAGTTGGACTTTCAAAACCGCTCCATCCATTTCAAAAAACGCTGGAGGACCTGGTGCACATCCAGGAGACAAAGCTAGGGCTCCTCCTCTGCACCCCCTGCCCGAGAAGACCAGGAGATGACGCTGACACCACCTTAAGCTGAAAGGAAGGAACCGGCCTCAAGAAAACCTTCTCTTAGGAAATGGAAGGAAATGGCTCATGACATGACAGCACCTGCAGCTCCGAGATTTGCCTAGCTGAACAGATGGTCACCAAAAACACTGCCTTCAAAGTCAAATCCTTCAGAGTGCAAGCACTCAGTGGCTCAAAAGGCTCCTCCATCAACACCAGATTGAGGTCCCAAGATGGAACAAGAGACCATAACGGTGGCCGAACCTGCTTCACTGCTCAAAAACTGATCAAAGCCGGGTAGGCCACAAGGGACACCACCTGGATCCTCCCATGATAACATGTCAACTCCACCACAAGCACCTGGAGCAAACTGCAAGCGAGGCCCTTCTCCAACCCGACCTGCAAGAACAAAAAAACATCCAGAATGGCCGCCGTCAAGGGCCAACAGCCACGCTGCTCTTCGAAGGCCCTCCACACTCTCACATACACCAGAAGGTGGAGCGCTTCCACACCTTCAACAAAGTGGAGATGACTGAGGCAGAATAGCCATGCTTCCTCAACCTAGCCCTTTCAAGAGCCAAGCCATAAGTGAAAATCACTTAAGGCATCAGCACTAGCCCCTGTAATAGGAAGTCAGATCGAGGCGGCAGTCTCCACAGCTGCTCCACCACCAACTGTACCGGATCGGCATACCTCAGACATCATGGTCAATCGGGAGCAACCAGGTTGACTATACCCCGATGTTCCTCTATTCGTTGCACCACATGCCCAATTAGCACCCACGGAGGAAACATGTAGAGCAAGCCACCCATGGACCACAGCTACACCAACGTATCGAGTCTCTCGGAAATGCACTCTCTTCCTGCTGTAGAAACTGACTGCCTTCGCAGATTCGATGGTTGCCATCAGATCCATGACTGGCTGCCCCCAGCGCCGCACCAGCTGCGCAAAAGCCACTTTGTTTAGAGACCACTCTCCAGGGTCCAGGCAATAGCGACAGAAAGTCAGCCATCACATTCTCCTTCACGGCCACGTGGCCTGCAAGTTGTTCTAAGCCCATTCCAACAATGGGCAAATATCCTCCTCCAGCTGAACACTGCTCGTGTCCCCCCCCCTTGGCGATTGATGTAGGCCACCGTGGTGGCACTGTCTGAGAACACTCAGACTGCCTTCCACTGGAGCAAAAAACTCCAGCAGTGCCAAAAACACCATTCTCATATCCGGGCAATTGATGGACCACACGCTCTCCCTCCTCCGACCAGCAGCCCTGCGCTATCTGGGCCTTGCAATGCACCTCCCAGCTGTTAGACTAGCATCCATCATCAGCAGTATCCACCGGGGCACCTACAGAGGCATGCCGACCAGAAGCTTGTCAGACTGGTGCCATCATCGGAGAGCCATCCTGGTGACTCCGAGACAAAGCAAGGGCAGAGTGAGCAGCTAGTGTTGAGCTGACCACCTCTGCAACAGCAACCTCTGCAACAGCCACATATGGGCCCGAGCCCATGGCACTAGCTTGATAGAGGCAGCCATGGACCTCAGAATCTGCAGATAATGCCACGCTGTCGGTGGCTGTAGCCGAAGAAACGTCCGGACCACATTCAGTCCACTGGATCTAGTGCACACATCCAGACCACTGGCAAGGAAACCTGTCCTATATCCATCTAGAACTGGGCTCTCAAGTACACCAAATCCTGAGATAGCTGTAGACTGCTCTTGACAAAATTGATGACCCAGCCAAGGTTCTGCAAACAGACGATGATGCGCTTTGTGGCCTGTTTGCTCTCTGCCCTGGACTTTGCCCGAACAAGCCAATCGCCCAGGTAGGGATGAACCATTTATTTTATTTATTTAACATTTCTTATATACCGCGCTATCAGTGCGGTGTACAATAAAACAGAAACCTTATACCGTGCAGTATTTACACTGAACCGGATGTAGAACTTGAAGTTAACTGGGGAAACATATCTACATTTTATTTACAGTGAAGTCCATGTAACAGGCTAAAATCTATTCAGGACTAATCGCGCTAGCTGTCTCTTATCTTGTCAGGTATGCCGTTGGAGGGCTCTAGGTGGTTGATGGTGATGCTCTTTATTTGGTTTCTATAGCTGGATTCTGGATAGTGTCTTATAAACAAATGATGTTTCAGTGCTTTCCTGAATTGGGTCAGGCTGGTAATGACTCTGTCTGTGGGGAGGGCATTCCAGGCTCTGGGTGTGTAGATCGTGAAGGCCCAGTTGGAAGTTTTTTTCGTGCATGTTGTCATTTCTTTTGGAATTTTTAAGGTGTTCACCATTGTAGATCTTCGGATTCTGTTTGGGGGTGCAATGTGGATCATTTTGTTAATGGATGTGGGGGGATGGCTGTTTAGGGCTTTGAAGGTCAGGACTAAGATTTTGTAGGTTAATCTGGCATGGATGGGTAGCCAGTGGAGATTCTTCAGGATTGGTGTGATGTGATCTGACCTTGATGCCCCAATTAGGACTCTTGCAGCTGTGTTCATTGCTAATTGGAGCGGGTGCAGCGTTGACTGCGGGAGCCCGTATAGTATAACATTAGCGTAATCAAAATGCGGGAGTACCAGGGCTTAGTAGATTGTTCTGAAATCACTGGGATCCAGTAGAGCTCGTAGCTGTCGGAGTTTCCGTATTTTGAAGTATATTGTTTTTACCGAGTTTTTTATGTGTGTTTTCATGTCCAGCATTTGGTCTAGCATGATACCAAGGTATCGAATTGTGGATTTGGTTAACAGTTTTGCATTCTTGACTTTTAGTGCAGGTGGGGGATGAATTCTTGGCTCCTCGTGATGAAGAGGACATCTGTCTTGTTATGGTTGATCCGAAGGTTTTGCGTAAACAGCTGGTCCACAACTGCATTATAACATCTTGTTAGCGGGGAGAAGTCTGGATGGTCGGTCGAAAATAGCATGTATAGAAGGATGTCATCTGTGTATGCCAGACAGTATACACCAAACGATCGGATCAGGGCACAGATGGGCTGCATGTAAATGTTGAACATCAATGCCGATAGTGCTGATCCCTGGGGCACACCTTGATTTTATAGGAATGGTTTTGAGATTGTGGAGTTGGTCCTCACGTGTTGCCATCTGTTGGATAAATAGGATTTGCACCAGTTTAGGGCAATGCCTTGTAATCCCTTTTCCTCGAGACGTTGTATGAGTATTTCGTGGCTCACAGAGTCAAATGCTGCTGCGATATCCATAAAAATGAGGGCAAAGCCGTGTCGAACATTATCAATACCTGAAATTAAGGTATTAAAGAGGGTGGCTAGGAGGGTCTCAACACCGTGTGCTCCCCTGAATCCGTGTTGGGCTGGGTCCAGTGGTGCTTCGGTGTCAATATGGTGTTGAATTTGGCGAAGTACAACCTTTTCGATTATTTTGGTGAGAAGTGGTATACTTGATATCGGCCTGTAGGATTCGACTTTTGATGGGTCCATCTTGTTGCTTTTCAATAATGGTCCGATGGATGTGTTTTTTAGTTTTTGTGGAAAGGATCCCGTAGAGAGTGATAGATTTAGGATAAAAGGACTTAGTTCGCAACGTATTTCTTTTATCCAGGGTGATGGACATGGGTCGCTAGGTGAAGTGGTGGCGTTGATGGAGGCGATGGCATCTTCTGTCTCTTTGTTTGAAATGGTGTTGGATTTGGCCAGTATAGATGATGGTGGTGGCTTGTGGGTAAGGGTGCAGCTTGAGAGGTTTGTGCTCTTGTCGGTCAGGATCATTTTCGACTGTAGGTAGTCAGAGTATGCCTGCAGGTGCAGCATGAATGGTTGGTCTGATGTTGGCTCTTTTGCTAGTGTCTTTACAATGTTGAATAGGTCGTGTGGCTTATTTATTGAGCGCTTCAGGAGGTCTGTGTGGAATTGCCTCCTTCTCTCAGCTATTTCATCACGATGTTTTTTCAGAAATAAGTTATACTCACTATGCGCTTCAGGGGAGCGTGAGTGGCGCCATCGCCTCTCAAGTTTGCATAGATGGAGGAGAGATGCACGGAGCTCTTTAGAGTACCATGCTGCGTGTTCTCATTTTCTGGGCTTTTTGTTCGTGGCTGTGTGGTGAGCAATGGAGTTGAAGCTGTTGTCCCAATTATCGATCATTTCGTCCAAGTCGTAGGCTGAGTTGTCAAGGAGTGGAAGGGCTTTCTCAAGTATTTCTTCTTTGACAAAGGGTCTAAGTCTTCTCACCGGTATTTTTGGGGAGGTAGTAGCATTGTTGGACTTCGGGATGTGCTGTTTGGTGGGTATTTGGAATCTAAGTAGGCTGTGATCAGACCAAGGTACTGGTGTTATGGTTAATGCAGGGTCATGGGTTTCTTCTGATGCCGTTTGTGGGGCAAAAATCAGGTCAAGTTTGTTTCCCTTCACGTGTGTAGGTGCGTTTACTAGTTGTTTATATCCCAGCTCGTCAAGTGCTTCAAGGAAGGCGTTGGCCTGGGTTTCCTGCAGGGTAGGTAGGTTGAAGTCACCTAGTAGCCAATTTGGGGATCGTGGTTTGTGCTGCAGGCTAGGTTGATTATTGTGGAAAGGTCATCTGGCGATGATGTTGGGGCTCTGTATAGCAGGTTGATTGCACAGTGGTTGCCTTCTATGGTGATTGTGTCTAGGTGAGCTGTGCTAGTAGCGCTGTTCAATTGGAATTGTAGTTCGGCTTTTGCGAGGATGAGTGCTCCGCCTCCTCTCTGGCTGGTTCTGTGGCAGGTGTAGCATTTGGTTGAGCAGTACGTTGTCGCAGTCGTTTAGCCATGTCTCTGTGATCATCAGGATGTCCAGATCGTAGAGGGTTATCAGGTCAGTGACCACTGGCCATTTTCTGCGTACTGATCTGGCATTGATGAGGGCACATTTCAGTGGGTGTTGGTACTGGTGTTTCTCTGATTGCGATTTCTTGAGATGCTGTAGTGGGATGTGCAATAGATGGGAGTGAGGAGAGCGATTAACTTCAGTTGTAGAGTGGTGAGGGTTTTCAGTCCATCTTTTTCCATCACTCCGGAGTATTGGGATAAGGTTGAGGGCTGAGTTAAAAGCATGAAATCCACTGGGGAGACAGGCGATGATGTAGATACTGGTCAGGGTTATAATTGGCTGCATCTTCTAGGTTGTTCCTGTAGTAACTTGGTTGGGATAGTAATAATATTGCTCGTGGGTGAGCGTGTGGCCTACTGGGTTAAGTTCAGCAGGACTTTCACCGATTGGTGGTTAAGGTCCTGTATCTGGTGGTTGTTACATTCATCAATTAAACAGGCACTTTGTCTAGTAAGTAGTTAAAGACAGCAGTTACGCAGACACAGTCAGCAGTTATGCAGGCACAGTGTCCAGTGAGCAGTTATGATCAGCAGTTAAACAGACACGGTATCAAGTAAGTGATTGCGGTCATCAGTTAAACAGGCACATTGTCTAGTAAACGGTTATCAATTAAACAAGCACATTGTCTAGTAAACGGTTATAGTCTGGTAGACATTCATGTTGACTATTATGGATATATGATGTTAGAGCAGGATAGACGCTATTTAGTATGTAAAATACAGATAGGTGGTACGTTAACTAATGGCTGTAGAATGTCTATCTGGGCGTAGCAAAAGTAGGATGTCTGGGAACAGTTAGGTAGCTAGACTAACAATGTAGGTAGCTAGATTAATGTACTATCAGAGCACCTAGCTATCAAACAACATTATAAGCGTTTAGGATAGCGTGTGTGCGTTATCTGGTCATTCTAGGGCCTAGCTGGAAGTGTTGTCTTAGAGTTTCACGCTTTTTGGACCGGATATTGTGTGGAATAGTACTTGCATTTAGTCTCATTAGGTTCAGGTTTCCGTTCCAGGTTGCTTCTGTATTTGCTCCGGTTGGAGCGATGGATTATGCGGGCACGTGGCAGAGACTGTTTTCCAATGTTGTAAGCTCATGGAGGTGTAAGGCGGGCGGTGATGATGGAGATCAGGCTAGACCCCGAGGGGGCATCAGGTTCTTGGTGGGTCCGGCAGGTTTGTCGGGGCTTGGTTGGCCTCACGACACGGGCCCGTGCCTAAGGGCCACACCAAAGGGCCTTCTGGTGAGGCCCTCAGGCGCGAGCGCGCCCTCCGGCGCTCCTTAAATCAGCCCCGGGCTGCCCCGATTGGGCAGCAGGAGCAGGCTGGGGGTGTCGGATGTGGCCTTGATGCTGGCGGTGGACCTCTCCCTGATCCTCTTTTTGCTTCTCCCCAGCTTTCAAAGAAAGCCTTTCGGAGATGCACCAAGCATTCATGGTCCCCTTCCTGCCCAAGGGTGCCATCTTGCTTCAGTATGCATATCATAGCTAAAAGGCAAAAATGACACAAAAAGCAACTCCACAGGGAAGAGAGGGTTGTGAGGACTGATTCCTGCTGTCCCCAGAGAACACCTCTTACAGGTAAGTAACTATGCTTTCTCTGGGAACAAGCAGGAAGTTGGTCTTCACATATGGAACTCCCTAGCTATAGGTTACCGAGAAACCTGTAAAAAGCCATGGGTGACCAGAAAGGTGAGCTGTGAGCATCTGCAATGAGTCCTGAGAAGACAGACTCCCGAGCAACCCAAGTGTCCAGTGAGGAAGCAGCACTCTAATATCCTGAACACACAAGGGCCGGAGGGCAGGAGTTACCTACACCCCAAACAGATGACAGAGAACTGCCTGGCCAAATGCACTGTCCTATCGGGACTCCCTCTCCAGGCAGTAATGAGCTGTGAAGGTATAGACTGAGGACCAGGTGGCGGCCCGGCAGATTTCCGACAGAGGAATGGAATATAGGTTTGCCATGGATGCAGCCATGGCCCTGACCCGGCGTTCCAGCAAGAGCCCAGCCTGCTCGTAGGCGAGGGCAATACAGTTCGTCACCCAGGTGCAGACTACGCTTGGTCATCACCTCCCCCAGCCGACTGGGATCACAGGAGACGAAAAGCTGAGAGGCTTTGCGGTGACTCTGGGTATGTTGGAGATAGAAGGACAGGGCCCTCTTATAGTCTAGGGCAGCGATGGCGAACCTATGGCACGCGTGCCAGCTGTGGCACGCGAAGGCCTTGCAGCTGGCACGCGGGAAGGTCCGCCATCGAAAAAAAAACAACAACCCTGTCTGCTGCCGTTGTCGGGGCCGCCGCGGCAGAATCGAGCGTGCCGCGGGGCCCCCCTGTACCCGGCACAGCCTCTTCTCCCCGTAGCAGCTCTCACTGTGGAGCTGCAGTCAACGCGCCGGCTTGCAGAGCGCGAAGGGAAGAGTTTCCCTTTCGCGACTCTGTTAAGCCCGCGGGGGCTGATGGGAACTTCCCATCAGCCCCCGCGGGCTTAACAGAGCAGCGAGGGAAAAACTCTTCCCTCGCGCTCTGCAAGCCGGCGCGTCTGACTGCAGCTCCAACGCGAGAGCTGCTCCAGGGAGGCGAGGCTGTGCCGGGTCCAGGGGGCCCCGCGGCACGCTCGAGTCTGCCGCGGCGGCCCCGACAGCGGCAGCTGTCAGGTTGTCTTTTTTTTTTAATTTTCCCTGGGCTGGGCTGGGCTGGGCTGGGGGTGGGGGGTGGGGGTTAGGAGTGGTGATGGGCTGGGCTGGGCTGGGCTGGGGGGCTTAGGAGTGGTGATGGGCTGGGCTGGGCTGGGCGGGGGGGGGTTAGGAGTGGTGATTGGCTGGGCTGGGCTGGGGGGGGTTAGGAGTAGTGATGGGCTGGGCTGGGCTGGGGGGTGTTAGGAGTAGTGATGGGCTGGGGTGGGGGGGTTAGGAGTGGTGATGGGCACTGGGCTGGGGGGTTAGGAGTGGTGATGGACACTGGGCTGGCTGGGGGGGTTAGGAGTGGTGATGGGCACTGGGCTGGCTGTGTGGGGTAGGAGTGGTTATGGGCGCTGGGATGGGGGGTTAGGAGTGGTGATGGGCGCTGGGGGGGGTTAGGAGTGGTGATAGGCGCTGGGGGGGCTTAAACTAAAAAGCGAGTGATGGGGGATTAGGACTGGGAGTGGGCTGATGGGGAGGTGAGGACTGGAAATGGGCTGGTGGGATTAGGACTGGGAGTGGGCTATGGGGGGCTAGGACTGGTAATGGGTTGGGGGGTTGCTAGGACTGGAAATGGGCTGAGTGGAAGGGGGCTTGAACTGCAAATAGCTGTTGTGGATGTGGCGTGGACTGGAAATGGGCTGAGGGGAAGTGGGGGGCTTGTACTGCAAATAGCTGATGGGGACGGGGCTTGGAATGGAAATGGGCTGAGGGGAAGTGGGGGGCTTGAAGAAGGGAATGGATGCTGGGTGAGACTGGAACTAGAAGGGAGCTGATGTTGGGGGAGGATTAGAATGGGATGGGGCTGGGAGAGTAAAATGGAGAGGGGAAAAATATTTTGTGTAGGAGGGATGAAAAATCTACAATTGGCCAGGTATTGGGAGAGTAATTGGGGATTGAGGATGGAGGGGTAAAATTTGTGTGGATGAAATAGGAATGAGGAAAGAGCAAAAGGAGAAAGATTAGTATGTTAAAGCAGATGTAGAGAGAGAGAGAATGGAAAAAAAACTAGAAGAGAGAAGAAAGGACAAATGGACAGCAGACGATGGAGAGTTAGCAGAAAACATGAAGAAACCAGAAGAAAATGGCTGGACCAATTGCAACTGAAAAAAAATGCACAAAAGGTAGAACGATATCTCTTTATTTTGAATTTATTAACTGGAATATGTCAGCTCTGGGAAATGTGCATCATTAACATCTGCGCTTTGTTTGGTACAAGAGGAAATTCCTATTTGACGTTGCCACTTGTTCTCTTTCCCCAGTATTCACTGAAATGTATTGGTTTAATATTTGCAGTGTTGCCTTTTGATAGGTAGGGTATGGTGCTTTGTGAGTCCTGGTAATGCTGTCAGGATACGGCGGGTTTGCTATGGGTTCTAAATGGGCAGCGTTTGTAGTAGTTCCTAATGTGCCTGGCGGTTGGCACTGGATTATAGTAATGTAGAAATCTTTTAGTCTTTCTTTATCCATACACTCATTAAGAGACATGTTTACTAAAAGTTAGTGTATGGTAACATTATGCAAATATTTATGCAAATAAGACCACTTATGCAAATGACGTGCTGGCACTTTGAGGAAATTCTTTGGTTTTGTGCGGCAGTTTGGGCACTCGGGCTCAAAAAGGTTAGCCATCACTGGTCTAGGGTATGATCCTCACTATTTTCTCTTTCAGCAGCGTTTCCAATAGTTTACTCACTAAAGAGGTTAAACTAACCAGCCTGTAATTTTCATCCATATCCTTACTTCCGCTTTTGTGTAAAGGGACCAGTACTCTGGCACCAACCCCGATTCCGAAGTCATTGAAAAGGTCAGACAGTGGAGCTGCTGGAACATCCCCCAGTTCCTTCAGTATTCTCGAATGTATCCCATCCGGTCCCATCACTTTGTCTACTTTTAGTTTAACTAGTTTCTCACGAACACAGTCTTCTGAAAATTGTTCGAGATCCATGTCCTTTCTGCCCCTATTGCTGGCTGTTTTCTGAGGTCCTGCTCATGGCCCTTCATCTCTGAACACAGAACAGAAATATTTGCTAAGTAATTCCGCTTTATCCTCACCACCTTCTACTATTCCTCCCCTTCACCCTTGAGTCTGACAATACTACTTTTGCCCTTCCTCCTCTCACTAACATAACTGAAAAAGGTCTTCATGAAATACAAGAGATCACAGAGAGAGGAAGACAGACATTTATATTTGGAAAAACTTAGAAAAACTAGTAAAATAGTCAGGAAAGCAAAAGGTACAAAATGAAGAAATAGCCAATGCAATAAAATGCGTGGATAAGACATTTTTAAGATATGTTAATGAGAGGAGGAAGGTTAAAAGTGGTATTGTCAGACTAAAGGGTGCAGAAGTGGAATATGCAGCAACTGATGAGAATAAAGCAGAATTGCTTAACAAATATTTATGTTGTGTGTTCACAGATGAAGGTTCAGGAGCAGGACCTCAGAAAACACCCATAAACAGGACCAGAAGGGACATGGATCTCAAACAATTTTCAGAAGACTGTGTTTGTGAGAAATTAGCTGAACTAAAAGTAGACAAAAGCCTTGGGTCTGGATGAAATACATCCAAGAATACTGAGGGAACTTGGAGACATTCCAGCGGTTCCACTGTCTGACCTTTTCAATGCCTCGTTGGAGTTGGGAGTGGTGCCAGAGAACTGGAGAAAGGCACATGTGGTCCCTTTACACAAAAGTGGACATAAGGATGACATTGAGAACTACAAGCCGGTTAGTATAACTTCTGTGGTTAGTAAATCATTGGAAAGACTACTAAAAGAGAGAATAGTGAGCTTTCTGGAGTCCAATGGATTGCAGGATCAGAGGCAGCATGGATTCACCAGAGGCAGGTTTTGTCAGACAAATCCGATTGATTTCTTTGACTGGGTGACCAGGGAGTTGGACCGAGGAGAGCCTTAGATGTGGTGTATTTAGATTTTAGTAAAGCCTTTGATGCCATTCTGCACAGGCAAATTATAAACAAACTGAGCACCTAGGGATGGACCCTAAAGTTACTGACTGGGTTAGAAACTGGTTGAATTGGAGGCGACAAAGGGCACAGGTAAATGAAGCTCATTCTGAGGAGAAGGTCGTTACCAGTGGTGTGCCACAGAGATCTTTCCTTGGTCCGATTCTTTTTAACATCTTTGTTAGTGATATTACAGAAGGGCTGTTGTATAAGGTTTGCTTGTTTGTGGATGATACCAAAATCTGCAATAGAATAGACATACAAGGAGTAGATAATATGAGGAGCATCTAGCTAAGCTTGAAAAATGCTCTAGAATTTGGCAGCTGAAATTTAATGCTAAAAAATGCAGGGTTTAAGCACTTGGGCTGAAAAAATTCAAAGGAGCAGTACAGTGTAGTGGGTGAGCTACTTCTGTCCACAAAAGAAGAGCATGACCTGGCCGTAATTGTGTCTGTCTATCTTAAAGTAGCTAAACAGGTAGAAAAGGCAACTGCGAAAGCCTGAAGGATGCTTGGGTGTATAGGGAGAGGAATGGCCATCAGAAAAAAGGAGGCGATAATGGCTCTGTATAAGTCTCTGGTGCGACCTCATTTGGAGTATTCTGTGCAATTCTGGAAACTGCACCTTCAAAAGGATATAAATAGGATGAAGTCGGTACAGAGGGTGGCTACTAAAATGCTTAATGGTCTTCATTATAAAAGCATATGAGGACAGACTAAAGATCTTAATATGTATACTTTAGAGGAAAGGCAGGATAGGGGCGATATGATAGAGACATTTAAATATCTCCATGGCATAAATGCACAGGAAGGTCTCTTTCAAGTGAAGGCAAGCTCTGCTACGAGGGGACATAGCACGAGAGTGAAGAGGATAGATTCAGGAGTAAAATGCGGAAATACTTCTTTACGGACAGAATGGTAGCTGTGTGGAATAGTCTCCCAGTGGAGGTGGTGGACATAAGGACAGTATCTGAATTCAAAAAAGCATGGGACAAATACAGAGGATCTCTAAAGGTAAAAAGAGGACTATTGTAGTAATATGGAAGGGCAGACTAGATAGAAACATGACGGCAGAAAAAGACCACATGGCCTATCGACCCCAACCACATTGGTTTGGCAAGACTTCCACTACTGTCTGCAAATCTCGCAGCCGCTGCAAGATTCCACCACAGCCTGAACCATGCGGGGCGCCTGGCAGGGAGATGCGATGAAGGAATCCACGAGAGGTCAGTATGTAACTCTGTTTTATGATCTGCAGCACTCACTGGTCGGAAGTGATCTGGGCCCAGGCTGGGTAAAAATCCCACAGTCATCCTCCCCTGCGAACCACCCCATTCTGGCCCCCCTCGCCTCATTAATGCTGCTTAGCCACGGAAAAGGAAGGGGCATAAAACCCCTTGCTGGTCCCCCGAAAAGGCTGGCCCTGGGAGGGAAACTGTCCTCTCTGGTAAGGTACAAACAGAATTGCGCGGAAACGCCAAAAATATCACAACTGGCCCCGCACAGATGCCATGGATCTAACCAGTTTTTGCTTATCTTCTGGGAGCCTGCCACCCTTCGATTCCCTTAAGTCCTTCACCAACTTATCCAGAGCCTCTCCAAATAAGAGCTTACCATTAAAAGGGAGCTTACTCAACCGGGACTTGGAGGAGACATCCACAAGCCAATTCCGTTGCCACAAATAATGCCAAGCAGCCACCACCAAGCCCATGCTCTTAGACCCACCTCGAATAAGATCACAAGATCTTGTCTCATTTTTTGTTTTGTTTTTTTGTTTTTAAGTCTTCAAACTGTCATATCAAAGGAGCCCAACAAAATTTTAAAAAATGCAAAGGAGGTGCTCCACCCCCAGCATCCATACCTGCCCTGTGTATCCCCTCCCTGCTCTCAGCTCAAGAATGTTGCCTGTAAAATGATGCCGATTCCTGCACTCAGCAGGACGGTGCCCCTGATAGCCATGTGGTGGAAAATGGACGCTGTCAACCCACGGACCTCAAACCACTTTCAGGCCCCGATTCCAAAACTGCATGGGAGGCCCAAGAAAAATCAAAAACCACCAAGTACCTGCTCCGTCAATGAAAACAAAAAAGGAGCAAGAAATGTAAAATACCAGTCCGTTATTTAGAAACACCCCGACATGGTCGTGTTTTGGTATGGCTGGCTTCCTCAGGGGAACCCCCAGAGATGAAAAACAAACAATTAAAACACTGGTTAGATAAAATATCCAAATCAAAACAATAAATATCAAACATATAAATACAAACAAACAACTAAAAGGTTTGTTGGACCATCTGACTAAAACAGAAAGAATATATGAAATGAAAGGTTAGAAAAGAATAAAAACATACATTAAGAATAATAAAGAAAGTCACAAATTTAGGATTGACAAATCCTAAAAGAGAAGTTTCTCAGAAACAATAGAAATAATTTATTTAGCCAGTTTTGTATACCACCTTTTTCCTTTAATCAAGGTAGTTAGGGACAAGACAAAAGGGTCTACATTGAACAGAGGTGAACAGACAAACATTTAATTCGGGGGGGGGGGGGGGGTGAGCCCAGATCTGGTTCTTTGGTGGTTGGTGTCTGTATCGGTGGTGATTGAGTTATGGGGGTTGTTCAAATATGTCCATGAACAGGTGGGTTTTAAGGGATTTGCGGAAGTCTTTGAGGTCTTTTTGTGCTTGTAGATCATCAGGGAGGGAGTTCCATAGATCCGGTGTCAAGAGTGATAACGCCCTCCTGGAAGTTGCTTGCTTTGTCCTGTGGTATCTGGCTGGGGTGCGGAGTCTATTGCTGCCTTGGGTTTGCCTGGGTCTGCTGCTTGTGTCTTTAGTTATCAAAGTCTGTAGAACCTCTGCTGAGCAGCGGTGTATGATTTTGAAGATGGTTAGTATAGCCTTGAATTTTGTCCGTGCACTTATAGGTAGCCAGTGCAACTGTCGGAGAACAGGTGTTGTGTTCATACTTGGCTGTGCCTGTGATTATGTGAGTTGCAGTGTTTTGGACCATTTGAAGTGGGTGCAAAGTTTGCTTTGGTAGCCCCTGATATAAAGAATTTCCATAGTCCAGTATGGGAGTGATGACTGCCTGGCATACGGTGCGGAAGTGGTCTTGGCTGAGGAGTGGCTTGAGTCGTCTGATGATTTTCAAACGGTGGTATGCTTTCGCTGCGGTTTTGTTTATGTGGGATTGGAGACTGAGGTTCTTGTCTAGATTGACACCTAGATATTTTACTTCGACCTTAGTTATTGTCCTGTGTTGTATTTTGATTTCTTGAGGTGGCTTGAATGTTGTGTTTCTGGAGAGGAACATTGCTTCAGTTTTGTCAAAGTTCACCTTGAGGTTGTGGTCGACGAGCCAATTGTTCATGTGTTCGATGCAATTGGTCATTGGGGTTGTGTCAGGGGCGCTCAGGTCAACTGGGGTGTACACCATGATGTCATCTGCGTATAGGTGATATTGTATGCTGTGTTGTCTGATGATATTGCATATAGGCTGTATATAGATGTTAAAAAGAACTGATGATAGGGCCGAGCCCTGTGGTATTCTCTGCATGGTGGGAAATTTGGTTGATCGTTTCTATCCACATTTTACTTGCTGTGTTCGGTTGCTTAGGTAGGAGGTGAACCATTTCATTGTGTTGTTGTGGAGTCCAATTTCTTGGAGTCTCTGTAGGAGAGTGGCGTGTGATACCGTGTCAAAGGCAGCTGAGATGTCGATGAAGATTAGCAAGAAACCATTTTTTATATTATCCAGTCCTCTCAGGAGGTTGTCGAAGAGGGGGGTGAGTAGGGTTTCTATGTTGTGATGCGGTTTAAAGCCGTGTTGGTGCATGTATAGTGGAACATGTAGGTCCAAGTGATCCTGGAGTTGTCTTTGTACAACTTTCTCAATGATTTTTGTGATAAATGGCAGGCTTGAGATTGGTCGGTAAGATTTTGGATCAGAGGTGTTTGACATGTTACCTTTGAGGAATGGTCGTATGGTAGCTTGCTTTAGTACCTGTGGCAGGTGCCCTTGTTGCAGGGACTCTTTCACAATTTTGTGTAAGTGGTGGCTTAGTTGGTCCTTGGAGGCCTTGATTCATTCCACTGGGCATGGGTCGGCTGGTGAGGTTGTCGTGCTGAGTGTGCCCACAATGTCTTCTATCTGCTGCTTTGTTGGTATAGAGAAGTCTTTCCAGGTTTGGTGGGATTGTTCGCAGGTCTGGGACTCCGGTGTTGGTGGTTCGGGTTCTTTGGTGGGCATAGCGTGACCTGGAGTTGTGTTCTTGTTTATCATGTAGTTTGTGAATTCCTGTGGGTCTATTTGGTGTCCACTGTGGCGTGGGGTGTCTTTTGTGAGTTGTTGCACTATGTCAAATAGTTCTCTTGGCTTGTTGGCTGCTTTCAGTATTAGGTTGGTGTGGTGATGTTGCTTGTGGTTGTTGATCAGGTTGTTGTAGGCTTGTTGCTCGGCTCATAAAGAGACAGAGGGGGCTCCACTGACGGCCAGCCCAGCAAGCTTTCCGGCCCACTCGCTCAGCTTTCCTCCTGGCTTCAGAGGTGGTGGGACTCCTTGGGGGTACAAACAAATGTGGGGCCTCTCTCCAGCTAGTGACTCCTCACCCACTGAAGGGCTCGGGAACTGCAGCTGATAAAAGTGCTTCCCCTGGCATGCTCTCTTGTGAAAATAGCAAGACCGCTCTACTCCCTGAGCAAACCATTCACTGCCTGCACAGGTTTTTTTTTTATTACATTCCGCACAAAGAGCAAAAATCGTTAAAGGGTCAGACCCCAATAGGAGCCTGCACCAAAGTACGACAAAAAACCCCCTCTGTATCTATCTACTAAGGGTCCTTCTTATTTGCCCCTACTGTGAATCCAAACCTAAGGAATCACACCTCTCTAGCTGTTTGAAGACTGAGAATACTGAGGCTGGTAGGAGGTGCTACCTCCCCATGTAGCCTAATGTCATCAAGACTTGACATGCTCAGTCTCCAAGCTGCTGGTGGGGTGCGAGAACCCACAGGTTGGGATTGGGCTGGAGGGACGATAAGAAAAGCATAGTTACTCACCTGTAACAGGTGACCTCAGGGAACAGCAAGTCTTCATATATGGGTGACGTCAGTACTAACAGAGCCCGTGCGGAAAAGTTCCCCTGCGTCCAATAGGAAAACCTTCGGGAGTACTCTACTGTGTCTTCATGCCTGCCATCCCATTTTCCCAACTCCCTCTCCTCAGTTGAGTTTGTACCTGAGAGGAATAGAAAAAAATAAACCAACCTTACAACTCCTAGGGGAGGAGGATGGGTTGCAAAGACCGATTCCCGCTGTTCCTGGAGATCACCTGTTACAGGTGAGTAACTATGCTATCTCAAGGAGCAGACATGTAGTCTTCACATATGGGACTCACTAGCTCCCAGGTGCCAGACTGGCATGGGGGGAGAGCAGTGTGATTCCTGAGGCTAAATCTTAGAGCCGAAGAGTGTGGACATGATGTGGCCCATTGGACTCAATTTCAGGAGACTGTACCACCCCTAATGATAGTCTGGTCATTTTTAAAATTCAGGATGGAGGGTAGGAGTTGAGTCTAAGTCCCAAAGAGATGATGGAGTACAGCTTGGCCAAACACAGCGTCCCAACGGGAGTCCCTGTCCAGGCAATAATGTGCAGCAAAAGTATGAATGGAGGATCAGGTAGCTGCCGACAAATCTTATCAATGGATACTGAATGGAGATTGGCTATGGAAGTTGCCATAGCCCGCACATTATGAGCAGTATGTGACCCTATAGAGAGAATCCTGCTTGTGCATAAGCAAATGAAATGCAATCTGCTATCCATCTGGATAGAGTTAGTTTTGTCACCAGTAGTCCAAGGTGACTGGAATCAAAGGAAATAAATAATTGAGAGGATTTTCTGTGATCCTTAGTTCTATCCAAGTAGTAAGCCAGCGCTCGTTTGCAGTCTAAGGTGTGTTGCGCTGCTTCAGTCCGAGACGCATGTGGCCTCTGAAAGAAAATCGGTAGGATTACTGACTGGCTTAAATGGAAGGAGAAGACTACTTTCGGAAGGAAATGAGGATGGGTACACAGAACCATCTGTCATGGTGGAACTGGGTAAAGGGCGGATCCACCATCAGAGCCTGCATTTCACTAATGTGGTGAGCTGACATGTCGGTGACGAGGAAGATTACCTTCCAAGATAGAAACTTCAGTGAAGTGGTGGTTAAAGACTCGAAAGGAAGCTTTAGAAGTTGAGCAAGAACCACACTGAGGTCCCAAGCTACCAGAGGCAGTTTAATGGGTGGCTTGGACAGCAGGAGATCCCACATGAAGCGTACTACTAAACGGTGTGAGGAAACAGGCTGTCCCATCTAGTGATGTGTGAGAGGCTGCAATGGCACTAAGGTGAACTCTCACTAAGTTAGTTTTAAGACCTGCCAAGGATAAGTGGAGGAGATATTGTAGAAGGGAATCCACCGGGCAAGCAAAGGGCTCAGTGCCCTTTGGGGAGCACCAGAGGGCAAAGCTATGCCATTTGAAGGCAGATCACCTAGTGGAATCCTTGCACAATGCAAGAAGGATATCTTTAACCTCCTGTGGCAGGTCGAGATCAGTGAGCACTAGCCCTTCAGCAGCCATGCTGTGAGGTGTAGGGAGTGAAGATTGGGATGGAGGAGCATCCCCTGATCCTGAGAGAGGAGTTTGGACGCACATCCAAGGCTGAGAGGTTGAGTCTGTGCAAGGCGAAGCAGCAGAGGAAACTACAGTTGACGGGGCCAAAAGAGGGCTATGAGGATCATGAAGCCCTTGTCGGCCTGTAGCTTTAACAGCATTTTGGGTATCAAGGGGACAGGAGGGAATGCACAGAAAAGAACCTGCCCCCAATAGAGAAGGAAGGCATCCAGGGCCTGTCAGTGCAGTGACGGAAGCCTGCAGCAGAAGAGTGGAAGCTGTGTATTGTGTGGTATGGCAAAGAGATCTATGAGTGGGGAGTCAAGCATCCGTCTCCTGATGTAAAGTCCACTCGTGTGGACAAAGGATACAGCTTAGTATGTCCGTAAGGACAGAGTTCGCCTGAGAAGTACACCGCCTTGAGATGAATTCAGTGTGCGATGGCAAAGGACCACAGGCGAAGAGCTTCCTCGCATAGTGGATAAGACCCCGTCCCTCCCTGTTTGTTCACGTAGAACATGGCAACCTGGTTGTCCGTTCTAAGACATGTTGCCCCAAAAGTTGAGGTTGAAAAACCCGAAGGCCATTTGTCAGTGCCCGTAGTTCTAGGAGGTTGATCTGCAGAGCAGATTCCTGTTGTGTCCACAGCCCCTGTGCAATTAGGTCGGTCAGATGCGCTCCCCAATCTAGCTTCAAAACATCCGTTGTCAGGTTGCATTGAGGTGGAGGCATTTGAAAAAGTGACCCACCAAGTAGGTTCTGTGGAGAACACCACCACTGAAGAGACTTGATCAGTTGAAGGGTGATGTGGATCTAGTCTATGAGACGCCCCTTTGCTTGCGTCCATTGAGAAGGCAGAGTTCATTAGGCTTGTTGCATGTGTATTCAGGGGAATACATGGACCGTAGAGACTATGTGTCCCAACAGATGTAACATCTCTCGAGCCATCACGTGGCTTTGCTGTTGCATTCCTTTCACCAGCTTGATGAGGCAGTCATAGCGATCTTGCGGAAGAAAAGCTTGGGCCTACTGAGTGTCTACGAATGTTTCGATGAACTCCAGACGTTGGGTTGGAGTGAGGTGAGACTTTAGGAAGTTTAAGACAAATCCCAGATGTTGGAGCACTGTGATGATGCTATGAAGGGAGAGTTTTACCTCCTGAGGGGAGTCTCCCCTGATTAGCTAGTCATCTAAGTAAGGGAAGATGAAGACCACCAAAGTGCAAAGATAGACAGCAACTATTGCCATGCATTTTGTGAATACTCGTGATGCAGACGCTAAACCGAAGGGCAGTCCCCGGTATTGGTTTCCTTGAAACATGAAATGCAGATACTGTCTGTGCAGGGGATGGATCAGTAAACGTGTGTACACCTCCTTTAGGTCTAGAGAACATAACCAAATCGTACCTCTGGAGGTATGGAAGAGTTCCCAGGGAAATCATTTTGAATTTTTCTCGGACCAGGAGCTTGTTTAGGTCTCTAAATCCTCCTGTTTTCTTTGGGATGAGAAAGTATGGAGAGTAGAAACCCATCCTTTCTTGAAGAGGAGGAACTCTTTCTATAGCGCCCTGGGACAACAGGGTAGACACCTTTTCTCTTGAGAGTGCTTTGAAGGGGATGGGTGGGAGAGTCCTCTGTGAAGGTGATGGGAGGGGGGGGACAAAGTTTCAAAGTGCAGCAGATTCAACATTGTCCAAAGGGGGCAAGTCCACTGTTCTGAAGTTACGAAATGCCACCTGTGGGCATAGGGCAGAGGCAGAGTGGCAATGCTCTCTAGAAAGGAGTCAAAAACCATGCGCAGTTGTATCTGAGCTGCTGGTTGAGGCTTAGGAGCCTTGGGCTTTTTGGATTGGCGAGAGCCCTGCTGCCGCTGTTAAGGATGCCGAGGTTGGTAGGCAGCTGAAGGTGGGTAGGAAAGATAATATCTCTTCTTCTTAGAATAGAAAGGTTTCTTGGGAAGAACCTTCCTTTTTGGAGGGGGGTCAGCCATTTTCTTGGAAAGGCGTTTGGGGGTGAGATCATCTGTCTCAATCTCCCCGGCTTTTCTCTCCAACCTTTTCCAAAAAGATTTTCTCCCCTACATGGGATATTGGCCCTCTTGTCCTGGACCCACTGTTCAAGATCTGATGCCTGTAACCAGGCCATTGTGCGAGCCCAATACAGACTGCTGAAACGCTGCTTGTTGACTCAAAGGCATCAAAAGAGGCCCTTGTAATAAATTTTGAAGTATTTTGGCCTTGCTTGATGAGTGTCTGGAATTCACTCCATTTATCATCAGGAAGTATGAGGGCAAACGTCTCCAAATCCTGGTGACACCCTTTAGAAACATGCCCATGTACAGCATGTAGGAGCTTATCCTGGAGGCTAACATGCATGCCTGAAACCATCAACGCCCAAAGGCATCGAATGTCCTTGAGTCCCTACCCATAGGTATGGATGAGTGATTTTTTGAACTTTTTATTCGGCACATTGCAGATTCCACCACCATTGAGTGGTGGGGGAGCTGAGGCTTCTGGAAGCCTGGGCACTCTGGAACTCGATATATAGTACTGAGCCTCTTGCTGACAAGTGGAACCATGAGAAGAGCCTCCCCATATGGAGTATAAATCTTGTAAGATGTGATACACTGGTAAAGTAGCCGCTTCCTTGGGTGTGGGGGGGAATTGGAGTATCTCCAATTCCTCTGCCCTCGGTTCCTTCTCAGAGGCTTGATGGCCAGTCCTGCTGCCATGTCCCGTATGAAGTCCTGGAAAGACATATCTTCTGGTGGGAACCTGTGCCACTCTTGTGGAGGGGAAGGGTCTGAAGGAATGTCTGGAAGTTCCTGGAAATCCAGTGATCCCTCATCAGAATCAGAAGAACTAGAATCAGTCTGACAAAAAATCGAAGTATCGGAGGTCTTGTGTTTGACCTTGATGCTTTGTTGATATCGAGAGTTGATGCCAATACCAATGCTCAGAGGTATTGGAATCGGGAGCTATAGCAGCTTTAGCCTATTGGTACCGATGGTATCTGTTGATTCCAATGGAGGCATCGGTCTTGGGAGCTCCAACGATGCAGGCTTGAGGGCCGGCATCAGGGCCAATACACTAGACTGTAGGCAGGGTGCCGAAGCCTGCACTGCTGGAGCTGTTGATACTGTCTGTACCGAGGCTGCCAGGAATGCGGCCAAACTCCTCTCGAGACGCAGCATGCACTGGTCCAGGGAGATGGCCGATGTCTGGGTGGAATCACTGACGGGGCTTTGAGTCACTGTCCCAGAGCATGGAACTGGTAGTTCTCCAGAGGTCAGTTCCTTCCGCTGGTGCTGCTTGGCTGGCCATTCTGCATTGGAAGCACACCTAGGGGAGTCCAGATGCTTATGCTGGGATTTTCTTCTAGTCTCAGTATCTGTCTTTGATGCCAATGACTTTTTAGAAATAGCGTAGTTACTCACCTGTTTAACAGGTGTTCTCCGGGGACAGCAGGAATCAATCCTCACATATGGGTGACATTGGCGCCGACAGAGCCCGCACAAAGCAAATACCCAGCTTTCAAAACACGCCTTTGGGATTGCTACCACGCATGCATGATCCCCTTCCCGCCCAAGGCTGCCATCTTGCTCAGTCAAATGACATAGCTAAAAGACAGCAAAAACAAATCAAGATGGTATGACTGCAACTCCAAGGGGAGGAGGGAGGGTTGTGAGGACTGATTCCTGTCGTCTCTGGAGAACACCTGTTACAGGTGAGTAACTACACTTTCTCCAGGAACAAACAGGAAGTCAGTCCTCACATATGGGACTCCCCAGCTACAGGCTACCAAAAACAAGGCTCCCTCATGGAGAGCCACAAGCAGCAGCAATGGAGTCCATATAAACAGACCAAACAGGACCCTTGTGTCCGATGAAACCAGCACTTCGGTAGCCTGAACACAGGTCGGAGGGTAGGAGTTGCCTAGACCCCGAAAAGGTTATGGAGCATGACCTGGCCAAAGGCACTGTCACGTTGGGACTCTCTATCCAGGCAGTAATGAGATGCGAAGGTATGAACTGAAGACAGGTGGCAGCCTGGCAAATGTCTGCTAGTGGGACCGAACGCAGGTTGGCTACTGTGGTCGCCATAGCTCTGACCCGGTGTGCCGTGACCTGGCCTTCCAACGGAAGCCTCGCCTCCTCATAGGCCCAACCAAGGGAAGCCTCGCTTCCTCATAGGCCCAGGCAATACAGTCTGCCACCCATGTGGTCAGCGTACGCTTGGACACTGCCTCCCCCAGTTTACTGCAGTCCTAGGAAACGAAAAGCTGAGACACTACGGTGGCTTGAGTGCGTTGGATATAGAAGGAAAAGACCCTCTTATAGTCCAAGGTATGGAGGACTGTCTCTGCCCCACTGGCGTGCAGTCTGGGAAAGAAGGTAGGGAGGACCAACTCCTGGTTGAGGTGGAAAGAGGACACCATCTTCGGAAGGAATTTGGGATGTGTGCGAAACACCACCCTATTCTTGTAAAACCTGGTGTAAGGCGCCTCAGCCACGAGGGCCTGCAGTTCGCTTACCCTACGGGCCAAAGTGAGCGCGACCACGAAAACCACCTTCCAGGAGAGATAGCAAAAGTGGCAAGTAGTCAGGCGCTCAAATGGTGGCAGGGTGAGCTGCCCCAACACCACATTGAGATCCCATTCATTCGCCAGGGGGCGAACTGGAGGCTTAGACAGGAGTAGGCCCTGTAGGAAGCGGGACACCACTGGATGGGCCGAGAGGGGCTTTCCGTCCACCTGATGGTGGTTTGCTGCTAGGGCACTGAGGTGTACCCTAACAGAGTTCGACTTGAGCCCCACATGAGAGACGTGGAGCAGGTATTGCAACAGCGTGACCACTGGGCAAGAGATGGGGTCGGCCCTCCGCTCAGTGCACCAAAGTGTAAATCTACGCCACTTAAATGCGCAGTACCCGCATCTGGTAGATGCCTTGCATGAGGCTAGCAGAACATCCTCCACCTCTCTAGGGAGGTGAAGCGAGGCTAAAGTCGCCCTCTCAGCAGCCACACCATCAGCGAGAGGGAGCCGAGGTTGGGATGCAAGAAAGAGCCCCCCTCCTGGGAAAGAAGTCAGGGGCGGACCCCAGGGGAATGGGGTCCTCCACCACCAGTTGTAGGGGCAGTGAAAACCACAGTTGCCTGGGCCACCTTGGAGCTACCAAGATGACCGAGGCTCTGTCATGGAGAGTCTTGAACAGAGTCCTGGTGATCAGTGGTGTCAGAGGGAAAGCATACAGAAGTCCCTCTGACCACGAGACCAGGAAGGTATCGGCGGCCACCCTAGCGGGATGAGGCTGACGGGAGCAGAAGCAAGGTAACCGGTGACTGTCCGGGCTTGCAAACAGGTCCATCACCAGTTCCTCCCAGGTCTGGAAAAGCCTGTTGCCTACCCCCGAGTCCAGCTGCCACTCGTGTGGCTGGAGAATCCTGTTGAGTCTGTCGGACAGCAAATTGTCTTGGCCCAGCAGGTATACTGCTCTGAGGAGGATGCCCTTTTGGACTGCATAAGAGCACAGATCCAGGGCTTCCTGACAGAGGGCACGGGACCCCATGCCTCCCTGCTTGTTCACAAAGAACATGGTCACCTGGTTGTCCATCTGAACTAGGACTGACCAGTGGCCTAGGCGATGATGAAAGGCCTTCAGTACGAGATGAATGGCTCGCAGTTCCAGGAGGTTGATCTGCTGAGCGCTCTCGTCTGGGGACCAAGTGCCCTGGGTGCAGTAGCCCTCGCAATGGGCTCCCCAGCCCAGCAGGGAGGCATCTGTGGTGAGGACCCTCGAGTGGTTGGAGGTCTGGAAAGGCATGCCCGCCTCCAAGTGCTGGGGCGACAGCCACCAGATCAGGGACTTTACCAGCTGGTGGGTCACTCGGGACTCTGTCCCGGAGGAGGCCCGTGGCCTGGGACCACTAATCCCTTAGGCACCACTGTGCTGTTTGCATGTGGCGGCAGGCATCTGGAGTGAGATGCACCGTGGAGGCCATGTGCCCGAGAAGGCACCGAAGATGCCTGGCTGGCACTGAGGGACGGTGCTGCATATCCCTGTCTGCGGGCAGGAAGGCCTTCGACTGAAGGGTGTCGATTCTTGCCCCAATGAATTCCAGCCCTTGCGACGAGCAAAGCTTCAACTTGGGGTAGTTTATAACGAAACACAAGTGTTGCAGGACCCCTGGGTGGTGTGGGTCATGGCCTGTTGCTCCTAGAGGGCTGTAGTGCCCTTGATTATCCAGTCGTCGAGATAGGGGAAGACAAATATCCCCTGGAGCCTGAGAAAGGCAGCAACCACTGCCAGACACTTTGTGAATTCCCTGGGGGCCGAGGCTAGGCCGAAGGGAAGCAACTGTATTGGAAATGATTGCCTCCCACCACAAAGCGTAGGTATTGCCTGTGGTTTGGGTAGATTAGGATGGGAGTATAGGCATCCTTTTGGTCTAAGGAGCATAGCCAGTCTCCCTGGCGGAGGTAAGGTAGCAATGTTCCAAGAGAGATAATCTTGAACTTCTCCCTCACCAGGAATTTGTTGAGGTTGTGCAGGTCAAGGATGGGCCTTAGGCCCCCTGTCCTCTTTGGCATGAGGAAGTACCTGGAGTAGAACCCCTTGCCCTTGAGGCCACTGCTTGGTCCTCTAGAAGACCTGCCAACTCCTTCAGAAGAAGATCCCGGTGGAGGGGAGACCCGAGAGGCTCTCCCGGGAAGTAGTGTGGAGGTACTTGGCTCAAATGGAGGAGGTAACCCTCCCTGACCACCTTTAATGCCCAGGAGTTGGTGGTTATAGCTCCCCACCTGTGGGCATAAATGGTGAGGTGACCCCCTGTACACTGCTGATCTCCGTGTGGGAGAGGGGCTATGCTGTCGGAGTCAAAAACTCCCTCCTGGCTGGGCCGGAACAAGAGCCTGGGGCTTGGAAGCCTTCTGCTTACACAGGACATGCCCTAGTCCCTTGGCCTGCTGCCCTTGCTGGAGAGCTGGGGAGGCCTGGTAAGGCAGTTAGTTTCGGTAAGCAGTGGACTTCCTTGGGTAAAAGGGCTTTTTACCCGAGCCCTTCTTCCGAGAAGGGGCAGTGGTGGTCTTGGAGAGTCTAGTCCTCGTCATGAACTCGGTCTCCAGCTCTGTGGCATTGTCGGTCATGGGCTTGCCGAAGAGATTCTCCCTCTGACAAAGGACATCGACCAACTTGTCCTGTACCCATTGCTCGAGGTCAAACAACTGGAGCCAAGCTTAGCGGCGTGCACCGATGCCCGCTGCGGCTACCCGGGCCGCCGACTCAAAACCATCATAGGCCGCCCGAGACATAAATTTGGAGCACTCAGACAGCTTTGGACAGGCTCCTTTAGCGCTGCAAAGGTTCCTCGGAGAGACCAACTGAGTACCTAGCGAGTTCCTTCGCCAGGTCCCTCAGGTACATGTCCATGTACAGCTGGTAGGCCTGGATTCAAAAATTCATCATCGAACCCTGGTAGCACTTTCTGCCTAGGGCATCCAAGATGCAGGCCTCCCTGCTGGGGGGCACCGAGGAGTGCGTCTTCTGACTCCTCAGTCGACGCATGGCTGACTCCACAACCATGGAGTTGTGTGGCAGCTGTGACTTCTGAAACCCAGAGCTCCAGTGGACTTGATACATCGAGTCGAGCCGCTTGCTGACCATCGGCGCCGACGCCGGTTGTCTCCCACATGCAGAACATAAGCCATTCCAGGATGGGAGGAATGGGCACCGTGAGCAATTCTCGGAGAGAAGCCTTGTATTGGAGGATCTCAAGCTCGTTCGCCAGAGGATCCTCCTCGGACTCGGTACGAAAGGCCAAGGCCTTGGACATGTCTTTGACGAAAACCAAGAAGCCCATATCCTCCGGTGGGGACCTTCTCCGAGGTTCAGCGACTGGTGAATCGGAAGGGACATCTCAATGCCAATGGGTGTTGTCAGACGGCTGCCTGGATGAGAATCTTCACAGTCTTGGCAAGTGCATATATCTATATGATTTGCAAGGGATTGTGGGCAATGCAGTTCATTCACACCAGGCACAGCTGCTCACAATAATTAGTTGTGCTTTTGGGTAAAGCCAATAAGATATTTATTTATGGGGTTATTTCTCCCAACACAGATATGCTTGGTAGCATATAAATCAGGTTACTTGCTTTCAGTGTTAAACTTGAAAAACAAAATCAGGAAACATTTGAACTTGTCAGGCAATCAAAGCAAAAGAAATAAGACCTGGTTGGCAACAAACTGGTCTTTTCTGTAGGCTTTAGCTAATATTCTCTTAGCAATGTATCAAACAACAAACAAAAGACACAAAGAAGAGAAAAACTGTTCTTTTCAGGTTAACTTCTTATATCTTCCCACATAGATTCAGAAGTGATTCTCTCAGTGCTCACAAGCAATTAGGTAAGGCTCAATTGCTAGCAGTTATCCAGCTGAAACCCCTTAGCTGGCTTGCTTTCTACTGCGTGGCTAAAAATCCTACTCATGAGCTTTTCTGAGTATATTAAAGAACAAGTTTGTATTTCTTTGTGATGGTTGCTATATTTTATAACAGAAAATCACCAAAGGAGATTAGACAGAGAGCAGTCCATGTAAACAGATTCTTCATCTGCTATCATTCCCCCTTCTTCAACAAGCATGGGTTCAATATCATGGATTGGCACAGATGAATCTCCCAATGGAGCACTTTCAGGAGAATACTTGTTTCCCTGCTGTCTTTCAAGGTTATAGCTAGGGCATAGATCAGTGTTCATACCTGAGCTTCCATTGCTGTTAGAGTTCCTCTCTATATAGCCTGGCCAGTATGTAGTCCAGTTCTTATGTCCAGCCTTCCAATCCAGATCCCTGGACACTGGATCTCTCTTCACATACCTTCTGGCACCGGTCTTAGGGTCCCTTCCACGTGCAGCCGTCTCTCTCACAGGTACCGTCTGGAGATTCCTAGCTCTGCAGCACCATTCCTCTGGCTTTCCCCAGTCCAATGGTGTATGCTGGCCCTTGGAATGCCTCCCAGTATACGTACTGCTCTGGACTCTTCTAGACCTCTCAAAGGCTTTTCTCCTCTTTCTTCCAAAGGGTTTCTTTCCCTCTCTGTCCGTCCGGTTTGGCTTCTGCTTCTGATGATCCTCCTGATGATGAAGATGATCAAGCTCAAGCTGATTCTCTGTAGAATAAACTCTACCTTTATTCTGCCTAGATGAGTGCTCCCCCCTAATACAGCGCAGCTGTGCTGAATCAGGCCCTGCCCTTTGAGATGAGTGCTTAGGGATTACCTCATGGCCCTCTTGATTGAACACACGTTTCCCCACTTCAGCTCCTCTAATGGCTGTTGGAAACCTGGTGCATTCTGGGACTGGTAGTCTTTTATGGGAAAATTCTGTTTTTTTATTTCTACCAGAACTGACAGGTTGCTTGTTCAGAGTCACTTCACCTTTTCTATAGCTCCTTCCTGAGCTATGATAAGCTTCCTTATCACAGTGTCCAGAGACTCCTCGTCCTCGGTCTCCCAATCGTAATATTCCAAGGAGTCGTCCTGGTGTTCCTCGGGCCTCGAGGGCCCTAGCGCCATACACCCCGAGCCTGGGAGACTCGTCAGTGACGACCTTGGCCCTGACAAGCGGGAGACTGAACGCGACCTTGGCAGAAGATCTACTCGGGCTCGCATGGCCTCGAGGATCGGCTCGGCCTCTGGGGACGTCTGACGTCTAACGCCTGTTGGTTGGGGCAGAGGAACCGGATGTGCCAGACATCAACGCCCAGTGCTGGTCCAAAGAAGGCAGTCACACTGCGTTCCAAGGCCGCCATCCTGGACGCCAGCCCTGGTGGCTCCACAGCCTTTGGCGTGGGCACTGAGGGACTTGGGCTCGATGCCGGCTCCCCAGGAGGGGAATCAACGATGAGGACTGTGTCTACCTGCTGAGGTCGGTCCGCCACGGGATCCTTCCAAGGGATCTTGGCCGGCCGCTCCTTCTCTGACAACTCAAGTGGCCTTCCAGGGCTCTGACACCGGGCCCGGGAGGATCCCGGCCGAACATAGTAACATAGTAAATGACGGCAGATAAAGACCAGTATGGTCCATCTAGTCTGCCCAGTACGATGTCAAGAGTAGGTACACCTGCCGCTCTGTGCAGGCCCCCCTTCCCCATGTCTTTGTTTAGAGGTGATCCCACCACTCCATGTAAGACACCCCTATTTGTTAAGGAACTAAGAACATAAGAACATAAGATATGCCATACTGGGTCACACCAAGGTCCATCAAGCCCAGTATTCTGTTTCCAACAGTGGCCAATCTAGGTCATATGCACCTAGCAGTTTCCCCAAGAGACACAAGTTCCACAATGCTTGTACTGGGTCAAGCATTGATATCTTCGGTCACTTCTTAATAATGGTTTATGGACCTTTCCTCCAGGAACTTGTCCAAACCTTTTTTAAACCCAGCTACACTAACAGCCTTTACTACATCCTCAGGTAACAAATTCCAGAGTTTGTTTACACGTTGAGTGAAAAAATATTTTTATTAGTCTTAAATAGTTTACCCTGTAGCTTCATTGCATGTCCCCTAGTCTTTCTATATTCTGATATCGTAAACAATCGATCTACGTTTACCCGTTCCACTCCGTTCATTAATTTATAGACTTCTATCATATCTCCCCTCAGCCGTCTCTTTTCCAGGTTAAAGAGCCCTAACCTTTTTAGCCTTTCCTCATAGGAGTATCCTTCCATCCCCTTTACCATTTTGGTGGCTCTTCTCTGAACCTTTTCTATAATCGCTATATCCTTTTTAAGATACGGCGACCAGAATTGCACACAATATTCAAGGTGCGGTCTCACCATGGAATGATATAGAGGCATTATAATATCTTTTGTTTTATTTTCCATTCCTTTCCTTATCATACCTAGCATTCTATTTGCTCTCTTGGCTGCCGCTGCACACTGGGCCGAGGGTTTTAACATGGTATCCACAATGACGCCTAAATCTTTTTCCTGGGTGGTGGTTCCTAATGTGGAACCTTGCATCGTGTAACCATAGTTTGGGTTGTTCTTCCCTAGGTGCATAACCTTGCACTCGTCCACATTAAATTTCATCTGCCATTTTGATGCCCAGTCTTCCAATTTATCAAGATCCTCTTGCAATTTTTCACAATCCTCTTGGGTTTTAACAACTTTAAATAGTTTTCTGTCATTTGCAAATTTGATAACCTCACTCGTTATTCCACTTTCCAGGTCATTTATGAATATGTCAAAAAGCAGCGGACCCAGCACAGATCCCTGGGGTACACCACTATTCACCTTTCTCCATTGGGAAAATTGGCCATTTAGCCCTACCCTCTGCTTTCTATCTTTTAACCAGTTCCTGATCCACAATAGTACACTGCCTCCTATCCCATGACTCTTTAGTTTTGCCAAAAGTCTCTCATGAGGGACCTTGTCAAAGGCTTTCTGAAAGTCCAGATACTCAATATCAACCGACTCACCTTTGTCCACCTGTTTATTCACTCCTTCAAAACAACATAACAGATTAGTAAGACAAGATCTTCCTTGTTTAAAGCCATGTTGGCTGTCTCCCATTAGGTTGTGACTATCTACATGCTGAGTAATTTTATTCTTTATGATGGTTTCTACCATTTTTCCCGGTACTGACGTCAGGCTCACTGGTCTGTAGTTTCCCGGATCACCCTGGAACCCTTTTTAAAAATTGGTGTTACATTGGCGATCCTCCAATCTTCAGGTATTAGAGATGATTTCAATGATAGTTCACAGATTACTAATAGCAGGTCTGCAATCTCAAATTTCAGTTCTTTCAACACCCTTGGATGTATACCATCCGGCCCAGGTGATTTGCTACTCTTCAGTTTATCTAATAGTTGTAAGACATCTTCCCAATGTATCGATATTTCCTTCAATTCTTCCGCAAATTTAAATACCACTTCAGTCATGGGTAACATCCCTACATCTTCCTCAGTAAAGACTGAAGCAAAGAATTCATTCAGTCTCTCCGCTATCGCCTTGTCGCCTCTTAGTGCTCCTTTAACCCCCTTTATCATCTAATGGACCAACTGACTCTCTCACAGGTTTTTTGCTACGAATGTACTTGAAAAGGTCTTTATTTCGTGTTTTTGCTTCCGCAGCAAGCTTCTTCTCAAATTGTCTCTTTGCCTGCCTTATCAATGCCTTGCATTTGACTTGCCAGTACTTGTGCTGTTTCCAGGTTTCGTCATTTGGCTCTTTTTTCCATTTCCTGAAAGATGCTTTTTTGGCAACAACAGCCTCTCTGACCTCACCTTTAAACCATGCTGGCAGTTTTTTGGACTTCCTTCCACTTTTCTTTAAGCGTGGAATACAGCTGGTCTGGGCTTCCAAGATAGTATTTTTTAAACAACATCCAATCTTGATGTACGTCTTTAACCTTTGCAACTGCTCCTTTTAGTTTTTTCTTAACTGTTTTCCTCATTTTATCACAGTCTCCCTTTCGAAAGTTAAAGGGTAGTACTGTGGATTTCCTTACTATCCCTCCTCCACTAATTAAATCAAAGGCGATCATGCTATGATCACTATTGCCAAGTGGCCCCAACACCCTTATCTCTTGCACTAGATCTGGTGTTCCACTAAGGACTAGGTCTAATATGGCTTCCCCTCTGGTCGGTTCATGAACTAGCTGCTCCAAGAAGCAGTCATTTATTTCATCTAGGAACTTTATCTCCCTAGCATGTCCTGCTGTGACACTGACCCAGTCGATGTCGGGGTAATTGAAATCACCCATTATTATTACTGCACTGTAACTTTTGCTAGCTTCCTTGATTTCTTTGAGCATTTCATCATCCATTTGTTCATTCTGGCCAGGCGGACGATAGTACACCCCCACTGCCATCGCCTTCCCCTTTTTACATGGAATTTCAATCCATAGAGATTCTACAGCAAATTTTGTTTCTTGCAAAACTTTAATCCTTTCTGACTCAATGCCCTCTCTAACAGAGCGCAACCCCTCCACCAATTTGATCAGCTCTATCATTACGATATAGTTTGTACCCAGGTATCACAGTGTCCCACTGGTTGTCCTCCTTCCACCATGTCTCTGATATTCCAATCATATCTAACCTCTCGTTTAGTGCTATATATTCTAACTCTCCCATCTTGTTTTTTAGACTTCTAGCATTTGCATACAAGCATTTTAGAGACTGTATTTTATTCATATTAATTTGGCTATTGGTAGACAAGGGTAATTTGGGATCTTTAAGCTCTGTCTGCATTTGGGCTACTTTACTATTTTTTGGAACCTCTCTGCTTTTTGTAGTATCCTTCAAGGATACATTCTTCCGAACCATGCGCTCTTGGGCGACTGTCGGCTTTCCCCTATTATCTAGTTTAAAAGCTGCTCTATCTCCTTTTTAAAGGTTAATGCCAGCAGCCTGGTTCCATCCCGGTTAAGGTGAAGCCCATCCCTTCAGAAGAGCCCCTCCTTTCCCCAGAATGTTCCCCAGTTCCTAACAAATCCAAACCCCTCATCTCTGCACCACTGTCTCATCCACGCATTGAGACTCCGGAGCTCTGCCTGCCTTTTGGGTCCTGCGCGTGGAACGGGAAGCATTTCGGAGAATGCTACCCTGGAAGTTCTGGATTTCAACTTCCTACCTAAAAGCCTAAATTTAGCTTCCAGAACCTCCCTACCACATTTTCCTATGTCATTGGTACCGACATGTACCAAGACAGCAGACTCCTCCCCAGCACTATCTAAGACCTTATCTAGGTGGCGCGTGAGGTCTGCTACCTTCGCACCAGGCAGGCATGTTACCAGGCGATCCTCACGTCCACCAGCCACCCAGCTATCTACATGCCTAATGATCGAATCACCAACTATAACTGCTGTCTGTGACAAGGCAGAGCCCCAGAAACAGGAGAAAATGGGTTTAAATCACTTTCTGTCACCTCAGATGCTTGGAGAGGCAGGACAGGAAGGGGTTAAGTTTCCTGTGCACAAACTTTCTCTGCAGAGAAGAGCAGGGAAAGAACCACACCCTAGCTCTAGGCTAACCCACAGACATAGCCAATCAGGGAGGTGGGAGGAGTCAGACCGGATTGGGCCACTCTGCACTCATAACCAGGAAGCAGCAGTTAGTAGAGAGAAGGGGCTCGAGGAGCAAGCACTGGAGCAGCAAGCCCTCGAGGAGCAAGGCCTGGAGAAGAGGAACTGGTTACAGAGCAGTGCAAGCAGAAAGGCTGAGCCCAGAGGAACTAAGGAGAGAACCAGGGAAGGGAGAGTTCCTGCAAGTGGTCCAGGAAGAGACACAGGCAGACCTCAGCTCCATGAGAGAGGA
Organism: Ichthyophis bannanicus; assembly: GCA_033557465.1. Lineage (NCBI taxonomy): Eukaryota > Metazoa > Chordata > Amphibia > Gymnophiona > Ichthyophiidae > Ichthyophis > Ichthyophis bannanicus. The sequence continues at coordinate 40,886,391 of CM066043.1, forward strand.
AACCTTGGAGGTGACCCAGAACTGGATTCAGAAGCCTGGAATACTGACTTGGAGTCAGGGGAGTTCCCCAGAGGCAGACGCTGCAAAAAACCAGGTCAGAGCAAACTCTTCTAAGCCTTGTAAAGTAAATAGCTTTGAAAGAAGTCAGTCTATAGGAACTGACAATAGACTGCTTCCTAAAGGAGGCAGGGATAAATCAGGCCCTGAATATAAACCTGAAGTTAATAGAGGGAAGAGGGGCTATAGAAAAATCCCTGTTAGAAAGCTGCAAACATTTCCCTACGATAGACAGCGTGAGCTAAGCTCTAGTTCAGAAGAGCACACACCTGCTTGCCAGCAAGAAGCTAATTGGCAGCAACCGTGCAGAGAGCTAAGAGGAGCCTTGGAAGGCCAGGCAGAGCTGAGGGATCTTACAAAGCAGCTACCTAAGGATTTGTATGATAGAGTGAAGAACTATAAGTATTCCTAATTGATGATTGAGTGCTGTGAAGCCTTAAGCTAATGTTCTAGAACTTGCATGAGAGACAGCAGCGTTCTAGTGAATGGAATGAATCAAAGCTTCATGTGGTACAGCTGTGAATAGAAGGCAATATAGAGAAACTGCTCCTACACAAGAAGACAGTCATTAATAAGCCAGAGTTGTGGAGATTGCCATTTCTATGGGAAGCTGTTTGACACTAGAAAGAAGTACAACAGGAGAAAGATTCTTTATTACCAATAGATACTGAGAAAGCAGTATTAGAAGATTGAAGCCCTGTTGTAGTAATGAAGCTGGAAGAATGATGAAAGCTTGTAAATATTTTATGTATCCCTGAGAAGTATCAGGAGAAGCTATATAAACACTTGAACTTTTATTTGGTACAGAAGGTTACCATTATACTTCTGTGGCGGGGGAGTAAGTCCTGTACGGTGTCCTTTGCTATACTTTGTGCAAATACCTTATGCATGAATAAAGCATTACTTACTTTGGAAACCCAACCTTGGCTGTCGTCACTCACTCCACAACTACAGTAGGAAGGCTTCAGCACTAACAAGGACTCTTTTAAACTCACCCCACTGTGTGGCTCACATCCCCTTGGCCTGCTTACGCCACAGGTTAGGCGGTGCGTTGTCACATGTCCTAACCCTTCCCTCATGGGCACTTGGCCCTGGAGAAACCTCCTCGGTGCGAGAGGGGTTTACATCACCTGGAGGACAGGTCCTAGTTACAGGATCACTTCCTGCCACACCAGGGTGATGCTCTCCTGTCACGTGACCTCTCTCCTCCATGGCAACAGGGATGCTGCCAGACTGGAGGTGGGACTTCAGGACTATATCCCTGTAGGTCTCGTCTATGTACCTCTCTGTCTGTCTTATGCTTTCCAAGTCTGCTACTTTAGCCTCTAGAGAACGGTCTTGTTCCCTGAGAGCAAAGAGCTCCTTGCACCTAGTGCACACGTAAAACCTCTCACCAGCTGGGAGAAAATCATACATGTGACACTCAATGCAAAAGACTGGAAAGCCCACATCCCGCTGCTGGACTGCTGTCTGCATCTTAGTTTTAAGTTTGTGTTTAGATCTTTAAGTTCTTTACGTACTAAAGGGTGCTATGGATATTTATACCGCTAAAACTGTACCTAATAAGTTTAATATACCTTGTTCACCTGAAGCTTAATTAATCTCAGGTCCTTAGTGTATGACTGATTTGGGTAATGAGCTTCACCTGAGAGCACCTCCTGTCTTTTAAGTTGTGCAAGTACCTATAAAGCTGTGATTATCCCAGGGGAGGGAGGGAGGGATATAACATATTAAAAGAGGGCTGCTACACAGTATCCTGTCCTGTGCTGCTGAGGTAAGCTATATTCTGATTTGATTTAAATTATAGCTCTTTGCTGCTGCTAGGCTCTAACCTATTATGAAATTTAAACTACAAGCTCTCTGCTGGATTCTAAATTTAACCAGAAAGCTCTCTTCTGTGTTTTAATTTGAAACTAAAAGTACTTTGCTGATGCTAGGCCCTGAGTGACTATGAAATTTAAACTACAAGCTCTCTGCTGGATTCTAAATTTAACCAGAAAGCTCTCTTCTGTGTTTTAATTTGAAACTAAAAGTACTTTGCTGATGCTAGGCCCTGAGTGACTATGAAATTTAAACTACAGCTCTCTACTGGGTATGAAAGGTAACCAGAAAGTTCTCTTCTGTGTTTTAAATTGAATCTTAAACTGTTGCTACTAGGCCCTGACTGATTTAACAAAAAAGCGTAGTTACTCACCTGTAACAGGTGTTCTCCAGGAGCAGCAGGAATCAGTCCTCACTTATGGGTGACGTCGGCGCCGACGGAGCCCTCGCGGAGCAATTTTCCCCAGCTTTCAAAGAAAGCCTTTGGGAATTGCAGCGCGCATGCGCGGTCGTCTTCCCGCCCGAGGGTGCCATCTTAGCCAGTCAGATGACATAGCTAAAAAAGACAGCATAAAAATTTGCAAAAGAACATAAGCAGACGATTGCAACTCCAAGGGGAGGAGGGAGGGTAGTGAGGACTGATTCCTGCTGCTCCTGGAGAACACCTGTTACAGGTGAGTAACTACGCTTTCTCCAGGACCAAGCAGGAAGTCAGTCCTCACTTATGGGACTCCCAAGCTCAAGGCTACCGGAGACCCTAAGCACAAAAATGAGCTCCCTCTAGCTCAGCAGCACAGAAGGATAGAATCTTCGCTGAAATACCACCCACCGGTAGCCCACATCCGGGATGGAGGGTAGGAGTTGCTCAGACCTCAAAGAGATTACGGAGGACTGCCTGTCCGAAAGCACTGTCCCTACGGGACTCCCTCTCGAGACAGTAATGGACCGCAAAAGTCTGGCTCGAAGACCAAGTAGCGGCCCGGCAGATGTCTGCCAGCGGAACAGAGCGGAGGTAAGCCACTGACGTGGCCTTTGCCCGAACACAATGAGCCGTGACTCGACCTTCTAAGGAGAGTCCGGCTGCCCCATAAGCCCAAGAGATACAGTCCGCAACCCAGATGGACAGAGTACGCTTGGAGACCGGGAGCCCCAATCTATTGGGGTCAAAAGACACAAAAAGCTGAGCAGCTTTACGGTGCTCCCGCGTACGGTCAAGGTAGAAGTTCAGAGCCCTTCTACAGTCCAGGGTATGGAGGACCGTCTCAGCTCGGCTGGAGTGTGGTCTGGGAAAGAAGGTTGGAAGTACCACCTCCTGATTGATGTGAAAAGGGGAGACCACTTTAGGCAGAAATTTCGGATGAGTCCGTAGGACCACCCTATTCTTGTAGAACCTAGTGTAAGGGGGATCAGACACGAGGGCCTGCAATTCACTTACGCGTCTAGCGGAAGTGAGGGCTATCAAGAACAGTGTTTTCCAAGACAGAAAACGGAGAGAACAGGTAGCCATAGGTTCAAAAGGCGGACAGGTGATCCGCTGCAACACCACATTCAGGTCCCAGTCAGGCGCTGGCGGGCGCAGAGGTGGTTTAAGTAGAAGGAGACCTCGGAGGAACCTCGCTACGAGAGGGTCATTGGAGAGAGGTCTGCCGTCCACCGACACATGATGTGCTGAAAGAGCACTGAGGTGAACTTTGACGGAGTTGGACTTAAGTCCCAGATTAGAGAGGTGCAGCAAGTACTGCAAGATCACCGACACCGGGCAGGAGAAGGGATCCTGAGACTGTTGGGTACACCAGACTGCAAAGCGACGCCATTTAAGGGCGTAGCATCTGCGGGTAGAAGGCCGTCGCGAAGCCAAGACGACCTCCTCCACCTCCGCCGGCAGGAGAAGGGGAGCAAGGACTACCCTCTCAGCAGCCAGGCCATGAGGTTGAGAAACCTGAGGTTGGGGTGCAGGAGGGACCCCTGATCCTGAGTGAGGAGATCCGGTCGTACCCCCAGGGGGATGGGATCCTCCACCGCCAGTTGCAGCAGGAGCGGAAACCACGGCTGTCTGGGCCAGCGAGGGGCCACCAGGATCATGAAGGCTTTGTTTCGGAGAACCTTGAAAAGAGTCCGAGAGACTAGCGGGATGGGAGGGAAAGCATACAGAAGGCTCCCCGACCATGAGATCAGAAAGGCGTCCGCCGCAACCCGAAGGGGGTGCGGCTGACGAGAGCAGAAGCGAGGAAGTTGCCGGTTGTGAGGACTGGCAAAGAGATCTACCGTGGGGAGACCCCACTTGCGGAAGAGCTTCTGAACTACCAAGGGATCCAGACGCCACTCGTGCGGCTGGAGGACCCTGCTGAGTTTGTCTGCAAGGCAATTTTCTTGGCCCGGGAGATAAACCGCCTTGAGGAGAATGCCGTGACTGACGGCCCAAGAGCAGAGCTTCTGTGCCTCCCGGCAGAGGAGGAAGGAGCCCGTGCCCCCCTGCTTGTTCACGTAGAACATGGCAACCTGATTGTCCGTCTGGACAAGGACGGACTGTTGGGAAGTCAGGTGGGAGAAGGCCTTGAGAGCTAGGCGGATCGCCCTGAGCTCCAGGAAGTTGATCTGCTGAGCAGACTCCCACGTGGTCCAGAGGCCCTGAGTACGTGCCTCTTGGCAATGTGCTCCCCAGCCCAGGAGGGATGCATCGGTGGTCAGCACCCGGGTCGGCTGAGGTGACTGGAAAGGCATTCCGAATATCAGGTTCGGCTGCCGGAGCCACCACCGGAGAGACGAGAGCAGCGGCTCGGAGACGCACACTAGGTCTGCTAGGCCGCCTGTGGCTTGTCGCCACTGCTGGCGGAGACACCATTGAGCAGACCGCATATTCAGGCGGGCATTGGGGGTCACATGGACGGTGGAAGCCATATGGCCGAGCAGTCTCAGGAAGCGCCTGGCGGAGACCAGGGGCTGGCTGCGAAAGCGGTCGGCTAGGTCCATGAGCCGTTGAGCCCTGTCGAGCGGAAGGTACGCTCGTGCCCGAAGAGTGTGCAGCCTTGCGCCGATGAACTCGAGATCCTGTGAGGGGAGCAAAGTGGACTTTGCGAAGTTTATAACAAAGCCCAAGTGCTGCAGCAGAGTCACCGTGCGGCACGTGGCGTTGGTGACCTCCTGAGCGGACGCTGCTCTGATGAGCCAGTCGTCGAGGTACGGAAAGACATAGAGGCCGTGAAGCCGGAGATGGGCCGCCACGACCGCGAGACATTTTGTGAAGACTCGCGGTGCGGAGGATAGGCCAAAGGGCAGTACTCTGTACTGGTAATGATTTCCTGCCACCACAAACCTTAGGTATTGGCGGTGGCTTGGGTGGATGAGGATGTGCGTGTAGGCATCCTTTAGATCCAAGGAGCATAGCCAATCTCCCTGCTGGAGGTAGGGCAGAAGGATTCCAAGGGTAAGCATTTTGAACTTCTCCCGCACAAGGAACTTGTTGAGGTTGCGCAAGTCCAGGATGGGTCTGAGGCCCCCTGTTCTCTTTGGTATCAGAAAATACCTTGAATAAAAGCCTTGACCTCTCAGGTGGTGGGGCACCGGTTCCACCGCCTGTTCCTGCAGAAGACCTGCTAACTCCTGAAGGAGCAACTCCCTGTGCAGAGGGGGGCGCGGAGGTTCTCCCGTAAAATAGGAGGGAGGGACCTGATGGAAGTGGAGAAGGTAGCCTTCCCGCACGACCTGAAGCACCCAGGCATCTGCGGTGATGCTGGACCACCTGTGGGCGAAGTGAACCAGCCGGCCTCCGGTGCTGGGAGGAACCAGCGGGGGGGGAGAGGCTATGCTGAGCGAGTCAAAAACCCCCACCCTGCTGAGCAGGGGCTGGTGGTGCAGGCTTGGGGGCTTGCTGCCTACGGGACCCGTTACCCCGTCCCTTGGCCTGCTGGCCCTGTTGGGGAGCTGCAGGGGCCTGATAATGGGGGTATTGTTTGTAGGCAGCCGCCTTCCTCGGGTAAAAGGACTTTTTTCCCGAGCCCTTCTTTTTCTGGGAAGGGGCGGAGGTCTTCCTAGAAAGCCTGGTCCTGGTGAGAGTCTCAGTCTCAATTTGTGCAGCCTTTTCCGCCATGGGCTTGCCAAAGAGGTTTTCGCCTCGGCAGGGGACATCGACCAACTTGTCCTGTACCCAGGGCTCAAGGTCAGACGACTGAAGCCAAGCCTGTCGGCGGGCACCGATGCCGGCTGCGGCCACTCTAGCCGAGGCCTCAAAGCCATCATAGGCTGCTCGGGACATGAACTTTGAGCATTCCCGAATGCCCGTGGACAAGGCTAGGAACCTCCGCAAGGGCTCCTCGGGGAGACCAGCGGAGAATCCGGCTAACTCTTTAGCCAGATCCCGGAGATACATGCCCATGTAGAGCTGGTAAGTCTGGACACGACATGCGAGCATAGAGCCCTGGAAGCACTTCTTGCCAAGGCCATCCAGGTTACGGGCCTCCCTTCCAGGAGGCACCGAGGAGTGCATCTTCTGGCTCTTAAGACGATGCATGGCCGATTCCACTACCATGGAATGGTGTGGCAGCTGTGCCTTCTGAAAGCCAGGGCTCTTGCGGACCCGATAGATAGAATCGACCCGCTTGCTCAGGACCGGCGAGGAGGCCGGACTCTCCCACATGCGGAAGAGTAGTCGTTCCAGCATAGGAGGAACCGGCACAGTAAAGTGCTCCCTCGCGGGAGAGTCATACTGGAGGGCGTCGAGCTCTTCGGCTCGAGGCTCCTCCTCGGGATCCGCAGGGAAGGCCAAAGCCTTGGCCATATCCCTAACGAAGTCCGAGAACCGGGCATCCTCCGGGGGGGACTGCTTCCGAGGCTCGGACCCCGGTGAGTCCGATGGGACACACCGAGTCCGGAAAGAATCAGGTGACTCTTCCTCCTCAGACTCCCAGACCGACTCCGACGAGGACTCGGTGGGGTCGGCTCGGGCAGGGTGCGGCGCCAGCCGCCCCGATGTCGAGGGAGTCGGCGTCGGCGACCTCGGTCCCGAACGGGAGGCCGAGGGTGACCTCGACCGAGGATTGACTCGAGTTCTCATCGACTCGAGGATCGGCTCGGTCTCCGGGGTCGACTTGGACGTCGACGTCCCGGCGGTCGGGGCAGCGGCGCCAGCGAGGCCAGCGAGCAGTGCCCGCTGCTGGTCCATGAAGGCAGACAGTCTGCTCTCCAAGGCCGTCAACCTGAGTCCGAGCTCAGGTGACCCAGCAGCCCCCGACTCGGGCCCCGACGGCGTCGGGCAAGACATCGGCTGTCGCGGAGGCGAGTCCAGAAGGACCACAGGACTTACCCGGGCAGGCATCTCCGACTCCAGGCGAGGTCGCTTCGGGATGTGTTCCTTCTCCAAGGACCCGGGGCGGCTGTCGGGGCTATGCGACCTGGCCCTCGCGGAACCAGGAGCGTCCACCGACGCCGCCCTCGCGGGTTTTTCCTTCCGACGATGGTCCCCGGAGGGAGAACCCCGGTCGGAGGAGCTCCGGCGACGGTCCGAGCTGGAGCCTTTCGACGCGGAGGCCTCCGACGAGGTCCGGGTACGGCTGGGGTCAGCGAAGATTCTCTCACGCTGATGCCACCGACTCCTCAACGCCTTTGAGGACAGTTTGCTGCAGGGCCCACAGATCAGTTCCTCATGATCCGGGCCCAGGCAGCGGAGGCAAAAGTCGTGTGTGTCGGTCAGTGACATATTTCGGTCACACCGACCACACCGCTTAAACCCACTGGCAGCCATCGGGGGAAAAAGGGCCCCTGCGAGGTCAAAGGACCGGGCTGCCAGGGAAACCGAAAACGAAAGCTGACTAATTCAGAAAAACCGAAAAAAGTAAGCGGACTCGAGACCGGCGTCGCGAGTCCGGGCGGGAAAACGATCGGCGTCGAACCGAAAGAAAAAAGGATAAAACAAAGAAGAAAATCAACTTTTTCGCGGGGACAAGACGGGGACGTCTGTAGGGCTCCGCGGAAAAAAGAAGACTGGCTAAGATGGCACCCTCGGGCGGGAAGACGACCGCGCATGCGCGCTGCAATTCCCAAAGGCTTTCTTTGAAAGCTGGGGAAAATTGCTCCGCGAGGGCTCCGTCGGCGCCGACGTCACCCATAAGTGAGGACTGACTTCCTGCTTGGTCCTGGAGAAATAGTGGGTTCACAGATTAATTAGCTTTAAAAGAAAAAAATTCCTTTCAGAAAAATTCCCAGAAGTATATACTCACAATTTCAGATTTCTCTCCAGAAATAACAGCCCACCTTTCTAGTCCTTCAACTTTAGATGGTTCAGATTATTTTGATATTTTCTTGTTGCTATAAAGGGATCCACTGTGTCTGTCCCATGCCCTTTTGAACTCCGTCACCATATTTCCCCCCACCACTTCCATCGGGAGGGCATTCCAAGCCAGGATCAGGATGTCACCTTCGAGGGCTTCTTCTTCCACTTCAGTTCCCTCGAGGGAGACACCCTCTCTGAGGACCCACGATGACACTTGGGTTCGGAGTGCTCCTCCCCAGGTGTCGAGGCCTCAGATGAGGTCCTGGCACTCTGAGGCATCGGGGAGTCAGGAAAATTGTCATGCTGCTTCTGGCAGCTCCTTAAGGCCTTGTAAGACATTTTCTTACAAAGGCCACAGACCGCTGGGTCGTGGTCCAGGCCGAGGCACCGGAGGCAGCAGTCATGTGTGTCGGTTAGGGACATAATCTTATCACACCGATCACACTTTTTGAAGCCGCTGGTAGCCATGGGGGGAAAAAGAACCCCAGCAAGGTCGAAGACCCTTCGGGCTGCTAGCGGAGAATAAGAGTGCGACGACGCCAAAAGAAAATAACACAAAGTAAACAGAATCGACCCCGATACCGAGGCACTGAGGTCAGCGTGGGAAAGGTGCTGGTGCTAGACCGGAGACACTCGAAAAAATTAACTTTTTCCAGGGGAAAAACAGACGATGTCTGGTGGGCTCCGCGGAAAAAAGGAGACTGAGCAAGATGGCACCCTTGGGCGGGAAGGGGACCATGCATGCATGGTAGCAATCCCAAAGGCTTTCTTTGAAAACTGGGGATTTGCTCTGCATGGGCTCCATCAGCGCCGACGTCACCCATATGTGAGGACTGATTTCCTGCTTGTTCCCAGAGAACAGAGACTTACTCTTATGTTTAGACTTGGAAGAGACCTGAGAACCATGAAAGGAGGCCAATGTTCTCAATGATGCGGAAGCCACTGAAATAGAATCTGAGGCAAACAGCGTCTGTCTGGCTCTGATTCTTAGGCCTCTCTTCGTTATGTGTTGACACAAAGGACAAGAATTTTGTAAATGGTCAGGGCCCAAACATTTTAGATACCAGTCATGTTTATCTGTGACTGATGTGGTACCGGCACATTTGGTACATTTGTTAAAACCACTAGTTGGTTTTTCCATTTTTAAAAGTGTTCTTCAGAACTGAAGAGGATATGGAGGCCTAAAGGCCTAGTTAGCAGTAAAAACTGCAAGAAAAGAAAAAAAATTATAACTAAAAAAGAAAAATTTATCGGGACCGGTGTCAAATCTGACGGAACCAGTGTTGACAGAAAGGCACAGCATGGCATTTCATCAAAAGAGAAAAGTTTTTTGGCGGCTAAAGGATTGTACAACCTGCTGGCTCCGCGGAAAACGAAGAACAGGAAAGGAGCTGGGAAGGCAGGCACGCAGGTGCAATGGATTGCTCCCAAAGGCTTTCCTATTGGATGCTGGGTAGCATTCCCACGCGGGCTCTATCGGTACCGACGTTACCCATATATGAAGACTGCATTCCTGCTTGTTCCTGGAGATACACTAGTATTACAGGCCTTATTTTTAAGATGGCCTCAGACTTGTGATCTTAGAAGCTTGTGTACCACAAAAAATAAAATCAGTGGGGAATCAGTAGCCCGCACAAACAAACCAGCATGAGAAAGAAACTGATGTCCCAAAATTGAGCTGTGGGAGAGTGGGAGAGAATCTCTCTCTAAAATAAAGCCCAACAGCCCTTATTAGTAAATCCAGATCAATGTACCCCAAAACTAGGAGGGGAAATCAGGAAAACCATAAAGCAAAGACTGAATCATGAATGCATCCTGAGAGAGAAGTGTGAGTGTCACTATTTATGGAAAGGGTGACATCTCCAAAATAAAGTCAAGAGCCAGGAGAAGTTCCCAGGTCCTGCTGGCACAGAGGTGACTGCAGCCCCAAAAGAGCCAAGCAGGAAACCACAGCTCCCGCTGGCATGAAAAGAAGAAAGCAATCCCAGAAGCACCAAAGGCAAAGAGTGAGAGCAGCCCCAAAGCGCAGGAGACAATCCCCAGCTCCTGCCAGCAAAGAGAGGACAGTGGCCCCAGAAAAGCCAGTAGAAGTCCTCAACTCTCCCCCTGGCACAGAGCCATGCCTGTCAAAGAATGGAAGGAGTGGAGTGAGGGGCAGAGAACAAATGAGGGAGTGGGGTTAGAGAGGGAAGGGGTAAATGGGCTGAACAGGGACCAAGCATAAGGCAAGGGTGGGGTTCGAGAGAGGAGGGAAGGAAAGTGGGCAGGTGCAGAGAGAAGGAAGAGTGAAAGGGAGAAGGGATATTGGAAGAGTGCAAGAAGAGAGAGGAAGAATGCATGGGTGGCAAAAGGTAGGGAGGAGAAATAGTGCGAGAAGGTCGGAGGAAGACACATGCACACACACCTCCGACACCCTCCAACCAAGAGTGCTAACACATTCATACACCTCAAATGAGACACACACGCACACCTCCATGACAACTCCAATGACATACACACACCACTCAACACCCCAATATATAAAATCCCCTCCATGACACACACACACACTACCAGACATCCCCATGATACATACACCATCATTCCAACACACCCTCCATGACAGACACACATACACAGGCCCCCAATACATACTGCCAACATGTCCAAAGCTCCCATGACCACTGTTCCCTCTAAGCTGTGCGCGCGCACACACCTCGCCGAGTGAGCGCACATACTTTATAACAGAGCGCACAAAAATTACAGTTCTGATTCTGATAGAAAACACCACAGACGTTCTGAAAATTGAAAAGTTGTGGTGTATTTATAGTTTTCACAAGTTCTACAATATTTTCTAGTGCAATCAATGTGGTGTACATACTGTATTCAGACGTGTAGTCAAATTTTAAAGTATATAACTCCGAGTGTCGTCATGTGGCGCACAAAAATTTAACCTTCCTTCAAAAGCTGCACAGCTGATATTTTATGCGCACACAGCCTACAGAAAATTAGAGGGAACATTGCCCATGACATACACAAATAAACACACAAATATACCACTCAACACCCCTCATGACACACACACAGCCCCAAGACACAATGCCAACAAGCATACGTTCATACGCAGACATCCATCAACACAAATGCAAAGCCCCTGATACACACATCCCTCCACTCTGACAGATCAACAGCTAAACTCTGCCCATGGAGAGATCCACATTATATCATTGTTATACAGACACACCCACACAGTTCACATATACCATCAGTCACTACCCACTCACACATCCCCTACTATACCATGGCTCTTTCAGCCATATCCTCCACACAGACATGCCAGAGTCTGAACTGAGGGAAGAGGAAAAGTGCCACTGGGTCACACTAAGTGTGAACTTTTCAACTTGCTATTTTCTGGAAAAATGGCTAAAAACCAATTTAAAATACAGTACTTTTATCCCACTATTAATGACAATTGTTGGGTTCAAACTGGTATGCAAATAGTCAATAAATTAATATAAAGACATCCCAAGCCCTGTTCTACCACATCCAATAAAAGCAGAACATCTCAACCATCAATTGCACACCCCCACCCTTATCACATAAGCCCATTTCAGCCTTCTTCCAATACACACGCACAAAAAAGACCTCACATATAAAAACAACCACCCATTCACCTCATTCCCCCAATCTCTTTACTTACCAGCCTGTCTAAATGTTCCACAAAAACTTCAAATGACTTAAAATTCATTAATTAATGCTGAGGAGAGGCACCAATGCTTTGCCTTTTTATAAGTATGTGGTCCCACTTTCTACACCATGCACTTACCCACTCATCTTGCAGTGCCTTCAGGATAGCTGGGATACTGGTGGCCGAGGGGGGCTTTGGTCGGATTGGGTGGGCAACTGTTGGTAAAATGGAGAGACAATGATACAGACTGGTGATATACCCATAGACAATGGACGTAATTCAAATCCAGCAAAAACGTTTTAACACCACAAGAGATTTTTCAAATAACTAAAGCATCAAGACCTTACATTAGCCTTCTGAGTTTTATTTCAGGCTTACAATTATATTACTATTGACAATTTTTAAAGGTGCTGTTTACCAGCTTCCAGTCCAGTGAATCCTAAGTAAACCAGGTACTGCTGTGATTTCTATCATAGGGGTATGTTTACTAAGCCGGGCCAATGGTTGACCAGGGCCCATCTGCAACTAGGTTCCATGTTATTTAATGGGACCTAGTTGCAGAAAGCCCGGCTTAGTAGACATACCCCATAGCCTCAAATGAGTGCTATACACACAAATATAAAGAAATAAGCATTGACAGCTGATGAGCACACCTTCAGAAAACATTGCGGGCATCACTGGTAAAACAAAAATACAGTATTGACAGCTGATGAATTGGTATGTACCACAGTCCAATGAGGACATCATGCCCATATATGTGCAGTAAGAATACAACATGGACAGATCCCCATTCAGCCATCCCAATGATCAATACACAAAGAATGAACAAAGCACAGAGAGAGCTAAAGAGATCATTTGGGGGAAAGAGAATTTGAAGGGCTGGGATTACATTAATCTATGCCAGATTAGCATTTTGGCTGGTGGTTGAGAATTCCATGAAGTGAGTGATTAAAGTACATTATGTAACGTGTCTATATTATTAGAACTAGTATTCAGCGATATCTGGGATGGGAGGGTTAAGAGCTAGCTTCAAGTTGCAATTATTTTATATACTACAAAATCAAGAGCATATCTATATGTGTTTTACAATAAAACAATGATGAACAGTAAACCTATTAGAGGATACAAATTAATCATCAGAGGGGAGGAGGACTTTGTCATGTTGCCAAGGTCAGTATCCCATTAGGAACATAGCCCCAAATGCATGCAGCAGAGGGGAAAGCAGAAGTTGAAATTAGAAACCAAAAGTTTTAATAAAGAAATAGGATGTAAAATCAGATTTGAATAAACAAACTTTCAATAAAAAGTTTTAAAGAAGTTGGAGAAAGGTAACATTTTACTTACCAGATAATGCCCTTTCCTTGAGTCCTACTAGACCAGTCCAGACAAGTAGGTTGTGTTCTCCTACCGGCATATGCGAAGACAGAGGAAACTTTTATAGGCTTCTTTATGACTTCATCATGCCATATCAGCCGGAACCCACCAGAGGAACCCTTCAGTAATATTCGTATCAAAGCATATGGTGAGAAACCTCAGAATTCACACAACCTCAATGAAGATAACATGGTTCAACAGAGCAGTAACCTAACTATGTACAGGATCAACTTTGACAGAAAGCATGTCAGAAGGGTACGAGTCTGCAGGGCCAACCACAGAGAACAGCAGACCAAGCAGCTATCCAGGGCGGGTCCTGGACTGGTCTAGCAGAATTCAAGGAACGGACATCATTTGCTAAGTAAAATATCACCTTCCATAACATCCTGCTAAACCATTTCAGACAAATGGGACGTACCAAAGCTATGCCACTACTGGGCAGGAAGACAACACGGCAGCTTTCAAGACCTGATCCAAAGGAGATGTTAGCCTGAGCGTGGACAGCCAAGCAATAGTGTTTGACAAAAGTGTAAAGTGATGCCCACATCAGCGCCCAACAAATGCCTGGGAGGGCTACTGAGCTACTTTCTGCACACGAGGACACTTGTGCCTGAGTGGAATGTGCACACAAACACTCTGGAACTGGCCAGTTCCTCAGCAAATAAGCAGAGGCAATCACCTCCTTGATCCCAAAGGAGACTTGGCAGCCAAGTCACCTTTATGCAGTCCTGCAAACAGCACAAATAGATGGCCTGACCTGCAAAAGGAGTTAGTAACTTTCAAGTACCGGAGAAGCATTCTCCAGGCATCCATCAGGCAAAGGTCCTTGGCAATGCTCCTTAGAGAAGGAGGACAGACTACTTGATTCATATGGAAGGCAGAAACCACCTTGGGCAAGAAGGAAAAAGCCTCCTCCAAGAACGATGCCTACATGACAAAGCTTTCAGCTCTGAAATATGTCTCAAAAAGACTGCAACCAGAAAGACAGTCTTGGAAGTGAGATCCTTAAGCGTAGTCTGCTTCAAAGGTTCGAAGGGCTCCAACATCAAGGCCCGAAGCACCAGACTGAGATTCCTTGGAGGAACAATTGAATGCAAGGGGGGGGAGGTGCAGATTTAATATCCCCTGGAGAAAAATGGAAAACATCAGAATGTGAGGAAATAGACCATCCCATCACTGACCCCCTTAAGCAGGAAAGGGCAGCCAAACGAACAGTCAGGAAACTAAGAGAAAGACCTTTGAAAAACCTTCCTGAAGAAAGGCAAACAAGGATGGCAAATCCATTGTATGAGGTATAGTCTGAAGCCGACTGCACCATTTCTCAAAAAGACACTATGTACAATAGGCCCGGCTGGTAGAGCCTCTCCTAGCCTTGAGGAGCATCAAAACCACAGCGGGAGAGTAACCCTTATGCGCTAGGTGACGCCTCTCAAGAGCCAAGCCATAAGCGAGAAGTGAGCAGGGTCATTCGGAAGAACCAGTCTTTGACATAATAGCCCCTGGGCTGGAGGCAGATACAGAGGGGGACCCTGCAGAGACCTCATCAGGTCCTCAAATTATGACCTCTGTGTCCAATCCAGCACTAGCAGGATCACCCATCTCGGATTCCACTCTATGCGTTGAAACACATGACCCACTAATGGCCACAGAGAAAACACATAAAGCATGCCACCCTTTGGCCAGGGCTAATCTAGAGTGTTGACACCCTCAGAGCCTGTATCTCTGTGGTGTCTGAAGAAGCATTTGGTTTTGGCATTGGATTGAGTCGCCATCAAATCCATCTTGGCACGACCCCAATAGTGCAGAATCTGCGGATAGGCTGATTCAGTTCCCACTCCCTAAGATCGAGGGAGTGACAACTTAGAAGTCCACCTCCACATTGTTGACTCCTGTGATGTGTTGCACTAAAAGAGCTAGGCAGGTTCCTTTCGGTCTGGGAGAACCATCTCCAGGGCCACTCCGGCACTCTTCATGCCTCCTTGCCAACTATGTATGCCACTGCCGTGGCCCTGTCTGAATAGACCCACACTGCTTTGCCCTTGACCAGGGTCTGCAAGTACAGTGGGGCCAATTGAATGATCCATGTCTTGAGGTGGTTGATGGGCCATGCCGACTCATGGCTGTTCTAATGGCCCTGAGCTGTTCAGGTCCTGCAATGAGTTCCCCAGCCAAACAGGCTGGCATCCATCGCCAGGAGAAGCCACAAGTGATCATCCAATGGCATACCCTTGCACAGATGCTGCAGTTGTTGCCATCATGTCGGGCTGGAGACCACCTCCTGCTGGAGAGGTAGCCTAATCTTGAACTCCTGAGAGCTGGGAGACCACCGAGAAAGCAGGAACCACTGAAGTGGTCGCATGTGAGCTTACGTCCAAAGCACCATGTTGATTACCACTGCCATGAAGCCGAGAAACTGAAGATAATCCCAAACTCTGGGGACTTGCTGAGATCTGAAGGATTCCAACAGGGCCAGTAACTTGTTCACCTTTTCAAGGAAGACTCTGCCTAACTGAGTGTCAAAGACACTCCCAGGTATTCCAGTGATTGAGAAGGCACCAAGGCACTCTTTCCAAGATTTATCACCCAACTGAGCCGCTTCAGACTGCGACTTGGCCTGAATGAGCCAGTCATCCAGATACAGGTGTACACAGATCCCCTGGCACCTCAGCACAGCAGCTGCCATCACCATCACTTTTAAGAACATCCTGGGGGCAGTGAAGAGACAAAAAAGGCAGAGCAGCAAACTGAAAATGAAAGCCAAGTACAGAGAAAACGAAGAAAGCGCTGTTGATCCTCCCAAATAAGGATATGGAAAGCCTCAGCTAAATCCAGAGACACAAGGAGTTCTCCGCGGTGTACTGCCTGAATCACTGACCACAGGGTCTCCATATGTTAGTGAAGGATGTGCAGGTGAGCGTTGATTCCCTGAGGTTGAAAATTGTCTGAAAGGAACTGTCCTTTGGCACCAAGAAGTAGAAGGAGCTTCATCCCTGGCCCTAGTTAGCAAGGGAAACTGGAACCACTGCCCACAGACAGAGAAGCCTATCCAGGGTACACTGAACTACAGCTCTTTTTGCTGTGGAACCGCAAGGAGTGACAACAAAGGCGTCTGGAATAGGTTCTCTGCATTCTAAAACACAGCCATGTTGAATGGCGTCTAGCAGCCAGTGATCCTTATTGATCTGGGCCCACTCCTGGAAGAAAAGTAGAGCCTGCCACCCACTGATGGCATCCCAGAATGGGGACCCAAAGCTGTAATTGCGCTTAAGAGAAGGTACCTCTGGAGGTGTTGGAATCCTGGGAACCTTGCAGTCCATAAAACAGCTGAGTCCAAGATCTGAACCCAGTAGAGCAGGATAAGAAAAGGATACCTTGGACAGTATCTATGACAATCCCCCTAGCTCTGGAAATCTGAATAGCAAGTCCGAGGAACACAGACATACACAGAAGATGTACCCATACACCTCCCGGCCCTTTTGGTCTATCTTCCAGGAGACTATGAGGCTTGGACTCGCCCAGGTCCTCAACCAGCTTCTCCAAATCCATCCCAAACAAGAGCTGCCCTTTGAAGGTTTATGTTTATGCAATTTTTTGATATACCGCCCAGGCTGCAGGGCATCAGAGTGGTTTACAATTACTACAAGCAGGTTCTGGATACATTCCCTCGTCCCCAAAGGGCTCACAATCTATGGTGAGCTGAGTTATTCAGGATTTGGAATACGAATCCACTGCACAATATCAAACATTAAGTCAAGGTTGACAGAGCAATGTCTTTAGTCACTAAGCAGACGAGATCATACATAGCATCCAACAAAAAACTGTAGCTGCACCAAGAGGGGCATAATATCCTCTGGCACCTGGATCACCGCTGACCCAAAATTTGCATCCCTCACTGCCTGTACATCCAACCCAATAGTGTTTCACAAAGGAATGCAAGGACACCCACATTGCTGCTTTGCAGATTTCTGCCAGCGGAATCAGGCTAGACTCTGCCCAGGACAAAGCCTGGGCTCTTGTCAAATGGGCCCACAAGCCTGCTAGCACTGTCCTCCGTCGCAACAGGTAGGCCGAGGAAATAGTTTCCTTCACTCACCTGGAGATGGATGTTTTGGAAGCCGCATCTCCCCAACACAGATGTCCAAACAGGACGAACAGCCGATCCATTTTCCGAAAACGCTTGGTAATCTTCAAATAACACCAAAGGGCCCGGTGGACATCCAGGAGCTGCAAATGAGGGTCTATTTGGTCACCCCCTGTGCCAGAGAAGTCGGAAGGGCAACCAGCTGATTCAAGTGGAACGGTGACAGTACTTTGGACAAGGACGGCACTGGCCGTAGCACCACCTTCTCCTTAGACATGGAGAGAATGCAGCTCCGAAATTCTCCTGGCTGAGCTAATTGCTATGAAAAAGACCACCTTCAATGTCAGGTCCTTCAGCATACAAACAGACAGCGGCTCAAAGGGCACCTCCATCAACACAGACAATACCAGGTTAAGGTCCCAGGGGGGTACTATGGAACGAAGTGGGGGTTGCACCTGTTTCACAGTCCACAGAAAGCAGACAATATCCAGATGGGACACCAGCGATACCCCCTGCACTCTCCTCCAGTAACAAATTAATGCTTCCACCTGCATTCACAAGGAATTACACCCTAGGCCCTTCTCCAGCCCCACCTGAAGGAAAGCCAGATTCTAACATTTGCACGCTTTCAACAACATCAAAATTACAGAGGCCAACTAGCCATGCTTCCTCAACCTAGCCTTCTCAAGAGCCAGGCCATAAGCGAGAACGATCCACTTGAGGCATCCGCACTGGACCCTGCAGTAACAAGTCACCCCTGACAGGTAGACGCCACGGCCGATCTGCCATCAGTCTCTGTGGCCAATCTGGAGCAATCAGGATGACTAGTCCCTCGTACATCTCGTTATGCTGTACCACTCGGCCTACCAGTGCCCACAGGGGAAACACAGAGCAGACTGGTCCTTGGCTAATGCTGCACTAGTGTGTCAAGGCCTTCAGACATCTGTTCTCTGCATCTGCTGTAGAAATGGCTTGCCTTTGCAGACTCAAAGGTTGCCAAGAGCCCCAGCAGTGCACTATTCGCGCAAGCACTTCCTCGTTGAGCGACTACTCACCGGGATCCACTCATACCCGGCTGAGATAGTTGGCTGCTATGTTCTCCTTGCTGGCCACACCACATGGGCCACCAACAAGGCCTGTAGGTTCTTCCCTACCCACTCCAGCAATGGAGCTACCTTGCTTCCCAACTGCTCGCTGCCCGTGTCCCTTTGCTGGTTGATGTAGGCCACTGTGGTTGCATTGTCCAAGAATAACCTCACTGCCTTCCCCCAAAGGAGAATGCAGAACTTCTGGAGGGCCAAGAACACCATTCGCATCTCCAACCAGTTGATGGCCCAGGAAGACTCCTCTGGAGTCCAGCTGCCTTGCGCTATATGGGTCTCACAATGCGCTCCCCATCCTGACAGACTGGCATCCATAGTCAGCGAAATCCAACAGGGAGCTTCCAGGGGCATCCCCACCAACAACTTCTCCAGTCTCAGCCACCACTGGAGAGACATTCTGATCACTGCCAGACAGAGTAGCTGTCTTGCAAACAATGACGTTATTCCTACCATCCCCTTAACAGTGCTCCCTGCAGGGACCTCATATGAGCGCACATCCATGGGACAAGCTCTATGGTTGCCCCCATTGACCCAAGCAGCTGCAGGTAATGCCAGGCCATCACTTTGTCTGTAGGAAAATTCTGACCTGCTGCTGCAGCATGTACACCCAGTCAGATGGCAAGGAGACCTTGCCCTGTCGCGTCCAGAACTGGACATCCAGGTATATGAACTTTTGTGTCAGTTGCAGGTTGCTCCAGGTCATATTGATTACCCAGCCGAGACTCTGCAGGAACTCAACCACCTGAGCGGTGACCCTCTCGCTCTCCTCTCTGGACTTTGTCCAGACTAACCAATCATCGAGAAACGGGTGTACTAAGATGCTGTCCTGGTGAAGGGCAGCCACAACCACCACCATGATCTTGGTGAAGGTTCTGGGAGCAGTTGCTAGACCAAACACAGCAAGGCTGTGAACTGGAAATGCCCCATGGGCACCACAAACTGCAGGAACCGCTGGTGCTCTGAATGAATGGGGACATGCAGATAGGCCTCCGTGAGATCCAGAGAGGTGAGGAACTTACCTTCACTGACAGCCACGATCACTGGCCACAGCATTTCCATATGAAACCGAGATACCCAGAGACAGTGATTCACCTGCTTGAGATCCAAAATGGGTCTGAAGGAGGCTTCTTTTTTTGAGTACCACAAAATAGATGAAATACTGACCCGAGCCGCAGTGGTTTCACGGCACCTCCGCAACTGCTCCTAGCTCCCAAAGTCGTTCCAGGGTGTCATGCACCACCATGACCTTGCGAAGCACCTTGCAGGGTGACCAAAGAAAAATGTCCCTGAGCAGATGTGCGAACTCTAGCACATACCCTTATCTGATGACCTTCAGCATCCACTGGTCAGAGGTGACGAACCCAGGCAGGGTATAAATCCTGCAGTCTTCCCCCCCACGGGAAGCACCCCCACGCACACTGCATGGAACAGACAAAAAGTTCCAAACCTGACCTTGTCCTGCTGCCATTGAGCACACCATCTTCAGCTTATTCTCTGAGAGTCTACTTCCATTCGACTCCCCCAAATCCTTTATCTACTTCTCCAATACCTTTCCAAACAAGAGCTTTCCCTTAAATGGAAGCCTGCTCAAGCGGGACTTGGGAGGACACATCGGTCGCCCAATTCCGAAGTCACAAATAATGGCATGCGGAAACTAATGCCACCATACTATTAGATGGGCACCTAATAAGGTCATAAAAGACATCTGCGATGTAAGCTGCTCCAGACTCCAACTTGGCAGCCTTCGGCAGGGGAGAACTAGAGGCCCCCGACCCTTCCAAAAGTCCTTGGGCCCAACTCAAACATGCTCTGACTATGAAGGTGCCAAATACAGAGTCTTGCAAGGATATGGCATTGATATCAAAAACCTGCTTCAACAGAGTTTCCAGCTTTCTATCTTGCACAACTGTCACCACTCACCCTCCCAGAGGTAATTAGCATAGGTAGGGCAAGTGGGTAGTTGTGTTTCTTTGGTGGTAAAACTTAAAATGGAGGTGTAGAAAGGCCTCCTGGGTAATGTAGTCCACCAACCATGAAAATGAGTACACGTTGTGCACGAGTGGTTTAAGGAAATTAGGATTTATTTCCCCTCCCGGGGTTAGATGTTGAAGACCAAGAATAAGGACTATTTACAACGAAATTATACTTCCAGTGATAACAAAAATATTGCTTACTTTCAGCTGTTATACAAAACCAAAACAATAAACAGTTCCTTCCAAAATGTTTCTTTTGGCTGTTTCTTTCTCCTTAGTAAAAGCCAATATATTCAGCACAGAGACTGCACATTATCCGCCACCATATAAGAACAGTCCATCATATATTCTGACTCAGGAGGTTGATATGGGTCCCAGTGCATACAGTCAGTTTCTTCCTGGAAACCTTTTAGAACAGGTTCTTCTCTTTGCCAGGCAAACTGTTCTCTTTCACTCACAGGGTTTCCTTCCCCCAACCTGCTTGGTGAGTCTAAATGCTTGCTCTCAGGTGCAAACAGCTCTCTGTAGTTAAAGGGTAATACGTTTCCCTCTTCAGCTTTATAACATGGAATTCTTCCTTTGCTTTTAATACTACTTCCTCTCAGGATTCTCCCTTGGCTACCACACGGAAAACAAAACTCCTCTCCCCCTTCTGATATATATTTATAATCAGGGAAATTGACTTTACCTGGAGTCTGCCTTTTGTGAACCCAGCGTGGCTGTCTTTTCTGCTTTTCAGCATAAATGTCCTTGCTTCCTGAGCAATAGAAATCCTCTGTGCCTCCTATGTTTAAGCACTGCTCCCTGTGTCCTGGACCTGAATGTCCTACACAGCTCTTGTCCTTTGAAGAGTATCTCCAACTAGGATTGGGATTTCTTTTACCTTTTCCCACGCTTGCTGTGTCTCTCTCCGTGTCGGAGACTGAGCTTCCATCCGAGACTCTCCCCTTGTCTCTGCTCGTATCTTTGCCCGTGTCTGTGTCTGTCTCCCTCATATATTTTACTAGAGGGTTTTTATCTAGCGTCCTTCCCCCGTTGTATTGAGCCACACCTCCCCCCAGGTGTTCACAGTTCCCTGATGAGGTAGGAGCTAGCTCAGGGGATGGGCGTTCCCTAGCCCTCTGTGACGAGGTTTGTTTATGGTTTCCATGCCAACCCTCCATGCTTGACTCAGCACTGACAGCTTTGGTTTCATTTTCCACAGAAACCTCTGTTTCCATCGGTTCTGAACCTTGCACTTCACGACATATCCCCCGCCTTAAAATATTACGTACTGCCGCGTCTTCCGGACAGTACGTAATATCAGTGTGGGATCTGCTGTGCTGTTCCATGTACACCATACTGGCAGTGGCAACTCTGTCTTTCCAGGGCTTTAAAAGGTTCAGGTGATATACCTGCCTACGACCCTTTGCGTTCTCTATCCTGTAGGAAACGGGCCCTACTTTCTCTACGACCGTACATGGTCCCCTCCAATGGGCTTCAAATTTTGGGCCTGGATTTGCCACCTGGATAATTACCTTATCCCCTACATTTAACGTTCGGGGTTGTTTTCCCCTGTCGTAGTATTGCTTATGCTTCTGCTTACTTGCTTGCAGATTTTCCATTGCAGCCTTTGCCGTTCTCTCTAAACGCTGCCTTAGACCCTTTAAAAACCGAGGTATTTCCATTTCAGAAATGTCTGGTTCTACCCATTGCTCCTGTAATATATCTAATATCCCTCTAGGGGATCTCCCAAACATAAGCTCATAGGGTGAGGCCTTTAATGAAGATTGCACGCGTTCTCGGCATGCATAGAGAACGAATGGGAGCAAGGTATCCCATTCTGCTATCTCCCCTTTTTCCAGCCCTCTCCTCAGCATCTGTTTAATGGTCTGATTAGTACGTTCTACAAGACCATTTGTCTGTGGGTGGTAAGCCGAAGTCCGTATGTGTTTTATCCCAAAAGCCCCCCATACGGTAGACAGATGCTTGGATAAAAAGTTGCTACCCTGGTCTGTAAGTACCTCTCTGGGGAACCCTACCATGCAGAATAGTTTGACCAGCTCCTGGGCTATAATCCTCGCAGAGGTGTTCCTTAGGGGAATAGCCCAGGGAAACCGGGTGGCATGGTCGACTATAACGAGAAGGTACTGAAAACCCCTGGGTGTGCGTGTCATAGGGCCTACCATATCTATGCCTATCCGGCTCATAGGTACGGCTATGGTGGGAGTAAGCACCAAGGGTACAGCTTTTGGCCTTAACGCTGATACCCTTTGACATGGAGCACACGACTCGCAATACTGCTTAGTTTCCTTGAACACCCCAGGCCAGTAAAAGCGACCTAATATTTGGTCTAGGGTGCCTTGGATGCCTTTATGGCTCCCTATAGGGTGGTCGTGCGCGAGACGCAAGACCGTGGCTTTGAACGCCGTAGGCACTACCAGCTGTTTCCTTACTGCCTCAGAGTAAGGGTCTACGCTTTCCCTATACAGGACGCCATTGTCCATAAAGAACCTAGGTAATGTGGGCCTAATCTCCTGGGCCCATTCGAAGGCTCTCTTGAGCGCTGGGTCGGCCCGCTGCTCAGCAGGAAAGGAGGGAAATTTATTCACTAACTCGGCGGGTACCCAGGGTAGGCTTGCACCCGCCTCCAACTCCGCTCGGCCGCGGGACCTAGACTGCCTCTCATGGCGCCTCTTTGCCTTGGCCTTTCTCCCTGGTGCATTAGGTTCATACACTAGGTCCTCATGGGTAGGAAGAATATCTGTCTCTTCTTCCCCTGATACCTCCTCTTGGGGCACTAATCCTTCCCCAGGTTCTCCCCCGCCCCCAGTTGATGTCTCTCCCATCCCTGAGGTCCCGGCTTGTGATCTAGTGGAGACCAGGCCGGTTCGGGTGTTCAAACCTTCCACTAATCCCTCATAAAAGGGTACCCAATCCCTACCTAAAATAAGGTCTTGGGGTAATGCAGGAAGTATGGCTAATGACATAACTTGCTTAAACTTTAGTGCATTTACCAAGAGATTCCGGCGAGGGTAAAATGCAAACGTACCGTGTATGCATTTCACTCTGACTTGGTTTCCTGCTTGTCTCGGGGGTGTCGAACAGCGCCGCTCGATGGCCTCCCAGAGTGTGCGAGAAATCATACTCTGGTCTGCCCCCGAGTCAAGCAGTGCCAGCGTGTCGATGCCTCCTACTTGAACGGGTAGCAGAAACCCATCCTGGACTGGTTTATCCACCCCAGACATCAAAACAGTCCTCTTAGTGCATTCCCTTTTAAAATGCCCCACTCTCCCACACAAATAACATTTACCCTTGGGTGTAGACACATTCTCTCTAGGCACATAAACACTCTCATCATTCTTACTTCTAACATTCCCATTAGCCATTGTATATTTTTCATCATAGGGAACCTTTCCCTTTTTAACATTATATAAACCTGCAGCTTGCAATACGCTGCGCTCTGAGGGGTCAGCTATTTGGGCCTCTAAAAACCGGTCCGCCAAACTAGCTGCTTCCTCAGTGGTCTTGCAATTTTGCAAGGTGAGGTACATCCTCATTTCCTTAGGTACAGCCTGTACAAACTGTTCTAATATAACTGTATCTAATACACTTTCCATTGTCTTATTTTCTGGACTTAGCCATTTCCACGCCAGACTCTTAAGACGCTGTTGTAACGCCTTTGGCGTTTCCTGAGGCTTCAGGCGAGCCTCCCTGAAAAGCCTCCTATAATGTGAGGTTGTCAGCCCCAACCTGTCCTTTACCGCCCTTTTTATTTCAGCATAATCATCCGCAAGAGCGGCTGGCATCGCTTTGTAGGCTGACAGGGCTTCACCTGTTAGCGAAACTGCAAAGCGCGTAGCCCACTGACTATCAGGCCATTTTAACGCCTGTCCAATACGCTCAAATGCATCTATAAAGTCATCAATATTGTCTGTTGGACTCAATTGTCCTAAAGAAAATGTATGACTTGCGTGCATTGGGGGTCCTGGCATAACCAAAGGATTGTCCGTCCGTGGTCCTTGGCGTTCCTGTAGAAGTGCTGCTACAGCGTCCAGCAGCGGCTTCTGCTGCTCTCTCTGGAGCGCGGCATTCTCCTCCTGGATGCGCTTAGAAAGTTCCATTTGTAGGTCCCACTGCTTCCGCATCCACGCTATTACGTCCTGGGCCTCCATCTTTCGTCAGCACCTGCAATGAAAGACAGAAAAAAAAAACCCAAGTGCGGCTCCCTTTTTCAGGTTTTTTTTTTTTTTTTTTTTTTCCCAACCCCACAGCGCCCCTCTTTTCCTGGTATCCTCCCTCACTTATGCCCAGGTGCTATTACCTGAGGCTTCGTGTAGAGGTCTGCGTTCAGGAAAAGAAGCTGTGTCTTGTCTTTGTCTTTCCTGTAGCCTTCTGGTAGCCCACTTGCTTGTGCCGGAGTCCTGGTGCTGTAATCTTCTGTTGTCCTTCCTTCAAGGTCAAGCATCCTAAAAACTACGCCAGATATGTCACCACTCACCCTCCCAGAGGTAATTAGCATAGGTAGGGCAAGTGGGTAGTTGTGTTTCTTTGGTGGTAAAACTTAAAATGGAGGTGTAGAAAGGCCTCCTGGGTAATGTAGTCCACCAACCATGAAAATGAGTACACGTTGTGCACGAGTGGTTTAAGGAAATTAGGATTTATTTCCCCTCCCGGGGTTAGATGTTGAAGACCAAGAATAAGGACTATTTACAACGAAATTATACTTCCAGTGATAACAAAAATATTGCTTACTTTCAGCTGTTATACAAAACCAAAACAATAAACAGTTCCTTCCAAAATGTTTCTTTTGGCTGTTTCTTTCTCCTTAGTAAAAGCCAATATATTCAGCACAGAGACTGCACATTATCCGCCACCATATAAGAACAGTCCATCATATATTCTGACTCAGGAGGTTGATATGGGTCCCAGTGCATACAGTCAGTTTCTTCCTGGAAACCTTTTAGAACAGGTTCTTCTCTTTGCCAGGCAAACTGTTCTCTTTCACTCACAGGGTTTCCTTCCCCCAACCTGCTTGGTGAGTCTAAATGCTTGCTCTCAGGTGCAAACAGCTCTCTGTAGTTAAAGGGTAATACGTTTCCCTCTTCAGCTTTATAACATGGAATTCTTCCTTTGCTTTTAATACTACTTCCTCTCAGGATTCTCCCTTGGCTACCACACGGAAAACAAAACTCCTCTCCCCCTTCTGATATATATTTATAATCAGGGAAATTGACTTTACCTGGAGTCTGCCTTTTGTGAACCCAGCGTGGCTGTCTTTTCTGCTTTTCAGCATAAATGTCCTTGCTTCCTGAGCAATAGAAATCCTCTGTGCCTCCTATGTTTAAGCACTGCTCCCTGTGTCCTGGACCTGAATGTCCTACACAGCTCTTGTCCTTTGAAGAGTATCTCCAACTAGGATTGGGATTTCTTTTACCTTTTCCCACGCTTGCTGTGTCTCTCTCCGTGTCGGAGACTGAGCTTCCATCCGAGACTCTCCCCTTGTCTCTGCTCGTATCTTTGCCCGTGTCTGTGTCTGTCTCCCTCATATATTTTACTAGAGGGTTTTTATCTAGCGTCCTTCCCCCGTTGTATTGAGCCACACCTCCCCCCAGGTGTTCACAGTTCCCTGATGAGGTAGGAGCTAGCTCAGGGGATGGGCGTTCCCTAGCCCTCTGTGACGAGGTTTGTTTATGGTTTCCATGCCAACCCTCCATGCTTGACTCAGCACTGACAGCTTTGGTTTCATTTTCCACAGAAACCTCTGTTTCCATCGGTTCTGAACCTTGCACTTCACGACACAACCTTGAGGGCCGTACTGCCTTCCACTGGAATGGTTGTCTTCTTGGATACCGCCAAGACCGCTGCATCCACCTTAAGTGAACAAACAGGTCTAACTCATGTTCTGGAAGTGGGTAGAGCTATGCCATGGTCAGCAACCCCCTTAGGCCGGCCTCCGGCACATCCCATTCATCCT
This sequence comes from Ichthyophis bannanicus, assembly GCA_033557465.1. Taxonomy (NCBI): domain Eukaryota; kingdom Metazoa; phylum Chordata; class Amphibia; order Gymnophiona; family Ichthyophiidae; genus Ichthyophis; species Ichthyophis bannanicus. The sequence goes on from CM066043.1 coordinate 40,912,688, forward strand.
GGATCATCTGCTTGATCATCCGATACAGTGGGAACATGGTATGCAGTTTCCTGACAGCCTGGAACAAGGGATACTCCAGCGGCTCGGCCTCTGCTGGGACCCCATTAGTCATATTCAAAATCCGCAAGGAGTAGGAAATCAATGTGGCTAACTCCTCCTCCTCCCATACAATTCACACCTCCTCCTCCCCCCAAGGAATTTCGTCTTCCTCTAGATCCGAAGCCTCATCCTACAAAACTGCTCCGGCTTCCTGATCCTCCAGTTCATTGGACTGCGACAACCTGGCATCGTCCCACAGGTCCTCGTTGAGTCATCTGCGGCTGGATGATAGTTCTTCCACTGCCCTGGAGCTTGCTCTCCCATCCGACCAGGCCTTCTTCCTGGGCCCCGGACTGCCTCATGCAGAAAGCCTTATGCATCAGAAAGACAAACTCTAGGGAAAAAGCCCCCTGGAAATCAGCTGTCATGGCCTCTTGAGGGTTGGAGGGCCAGGGAGCTCTGGGCTCCTTTGCCTTCCCTATGGGTAGAGAGTGGAACAAGCTGTCTCCCAGTATACCTCGGGACACAGCCACAGCGGTGGGACATCAGTCCTCCTTCGCCAGGAGGGTCCTCTCAGTCCCTCCGGAGATTTCCCCCTTCTGTGGCCTGTCTGATGTACCCTCTAATAGGCCATCCTCCACTGAGCGCACTTCTGCCTCACATCCCCGGCAGAAGCACTCCGCGGACACAGTACTCCTCTGGAAACCACATGCCAGGCATGTGGGCCTTTGCGGGCATGTTTGCCTATAGAGATTCCCTCCTGAGCAGAGCTATCTAGATACCTCTAGTGAGAAGAAAAAAATGAGGCTGTTAGTCTTTTTTTTTTTTTTTTGCTACTTACTGGCGCTCAATAATGTCCAAAAAATATGAAAACGCAAGGTTTAGAGGGTCCTCGGCATCCGCAAGAAACCCCCCTTCCGAACTCCAGCACTGAAGAGAGGAACAAATGCCCATGCTTTTCCGCGCAGCCAAACAAGGCCCAACTCACTGCCATACTGTCCTGCAAAGGGCCAGGAGCTCTGAAAAAGGAACCCCTCGCCGGTGCTATGAAAAAAACCCAAAACAAACTGCGCCGGAGGACTATACCTGTGCTGCGGCTGTTGTGCCACTCATCCAGCTGATTGCTCAGCCTCAATCAGCGGCGTCGGCAGAAACCCCCAGAGGAAAGAAATCCCAGCTCCTCTTCTGATAATGGGTTTGGGAATCACTAGGGCAATGGGTGTTGCTGTAAGGCCTCCTCCCTGACAAACTAGAGGGGTCTGCTGCCTGTACTCCTACTCCTGGTCCTGAAGTAGAAAGTACCTGGTTGCCTCTAGCCTGGCTTTTCCTTTTTTTTTTTTTTTTTTTTAAACTCTGAGATCTTTGTTAGAGGGCTTCACCCTCTCCTCATAAGCTAAGGCCAACTTAACTAAGACCACTCAAAATGGTCCCTTCAGTGAGTCCCACCTAAACGAGTCACGTCTCTCCAGCTGCTTGGAAACTGATATACTGAAGGCTGAGAAGTGCTACCAGCTGCCCATATATGCTGATGTCATGAGTTTGAAATGCTCAGTCTCCAAGCAGTTGGTGAGGTGTGACAACCCACAGGACGGGACAGGACTGGACTGGAGGGACGATAAGGAAATTTGCCTCCTTTAAACAAAGTCTACTATTTGCCGGTTGGGAAACCCAGGACAGTTGCATCTCCTAGTGACGTATCTGCTTTGTTAGAAACATCTGAGTTGGCAGTTCAAGAGCGATTGACTTTGTTAGCATCTTGTGTGTCTGAGCAAGATTTAAACATGATTCTTTGCTTATTTTTTAAACAAAGTTAAGAAGGGCTTTTTTTGGCCAAAAAATTAGGATGTATCCTAATGTGGCATGTGTAACTCAGGAGTGGCATAAATTGGTCTTGAGAATGAGGCAAGAGATTGTTGTGCTAGGGGTTACCTTTTTGTTACATTACCCCCGTAAATGCATTAATAAATATTTAAAAACATTTGATATGTGTTCCCTGAGCTAGACCAGCTCTGTTCCTCCTTAGATTTAAAGTATGTCCTGTCTACTTCTCCATGTTCTATAGAGGTGATGGAACAAGTGTGAGGGCTTGAAGATTTCTGCTTATGCCTTTTCTTAATTTGATTTTCTTCATTCTTGTACCGAATCAGAGTATGTCTACCCCTCCCCCAATCCCCTTTCTTTTTGTGGACCAAGATAGCCTGAATATGTACTAAAATTTGTATATTATCTGTGTGTTAGAATTGCCCATTTCAATTTTGCCCTTTTTTTCCAGCCATAATCAGTCTATGTTTTCTGTACAAGAGTTATTCTTGTTGTAAAATTGCAAATTTCATAAAAATTGCAGCTCAACAGTTTTATAATATTGACTAAGAGCAAGGCCTTACAGTCCTGAATGCTCACTGAAGAGGAGTGTGGCCTTTTTCTCTTCATCCATGAGGGATATCCGCACATATGCCCTGGAGAGGTCCGCTACCGAGCTCCACCGGGGAAGCATCCTTAAGGATGGCTACCAGGAGCTAACAATTCCAAAACTGAGCTACACCAATCCAGCATCAACCATCTTCTGGAGATAAGAGAAATACAGAAGTATGCCCCTAGCTGCACTAGCTCAAGTAGCAGTGATGTCATCACCGGAGGTTTCTAGTTCTCTTTCTCCACATCTGCTCACAGGGGGACACAACCCTCTTTTCTGGACTGGTCTAGCAGACTGATCTGGAATAAGAATTTTTCCTGACTTGCTTTCAATAGGCACAAGCAAGGAAGAAATGTTTTACTGCTTTGCTCCAAAAGATCCAAGCCGCTGGTACCACTTTTCTCCTGTGTTTTCCTTATAAATGTTTAAGTTTGACAGTATATATGATGCATATTCTATGAACCAGCCCTTGACAAATTTTCTTGGAATCTAGGAGCCAGTCTAAAAATCTAGGAGTTGGCAGCTGAAACCTAGGTCACACACTGCATGCGTCCGCCTTCCAAAAAGATGTATATCAGCTACGTTTTTAGTTTTTATGGCTTAATTTAATAAGGCTGTTTGCCAGTTTTCTATGGGAAAAAGCCCCTTGACCGCCATTCCTCCCACCATTCATTATTTACACCTTTAAATTTCTTCGGCCATCTGTGTAGCATGCTCCCCATGTCTCTAAGCTTTTTTTGCAGGCTCAGGCATACACCACCGGTCCTCGTGTGATTTGCAGCCTTCTCCAGCATGCTTGCCCATGTGCTCTGAACCCCAGGTCTGATTTGTTTTCATTCACCATCGTGACCTGGTGTTTGTTAGTCAAGCTATGAGCTATAGCAGTTGAACTCTTAAGAGATCAGGTTTGGCTCAGGAAAGGAGAGTTGTAGATGCTGATAGGCTTGTGTATTTGTATAAAGGGGAGAGATGCCTCCTTGTAATGATACATTTTGTTTTTTGGTCCAAGATATTTCTATTTAACAGATCATCATTTTAGTCAAAGCGGTTTACATTGTAACAAACTTTGTAATGTACATTAAACAGGGGCTTGATAACCCTCCACTGCCTCAGAAGAATCCAAGTTAAGTGACTTGCCCAAGGCCACAAGGCGTGCTAGTGGGGACTGAACCCTGATCTCTTGGTTCCCAAGCCAGTGCTCTATCCCCTAGGCTACTCCTCCTGATGTTGAATCTCCCATGGTACCATGGATTGTAGGCTTCATTCTTTGTATGTATGAGATGTTTGTGTTTTCCTTATTTATTTAATTATTTTTCTGATTTTCCTGACAAGTGTTTGATTTATTTCTTTATTTAACAGGTTTTATATACTGCTTTATCATTTCAATCAAAGCGGCTTACATTGAAACTTAAACTTGGTAATGTACATTAAACAGGGACATTGATAACTTGGATTTTTCTGAGGCAATGGAGGGTTAAGTAATTTGCCCAAGGAGGGCTAGTGGGAATCGAACCCTGGTCTCTGGGTTCCCAAGCCAGTGTTCTTAACCATTAGGCTACTCCTCCACTCCTAAAAATCTATTCAACAGAAAGTAACAAAACAATACAAAAATGCTATACTTGCAAATATAGCACTTCTCCCAAAAAAATGCCAGATACAAGTGGTGGATGAGCCTCACTGCAGTACTATGCCCCTTCCGCAGAGCAACCCTAACCTCGCCCTGTATGAGAGAGAGGCTGCCATAATGCCTGCAGCTTTAGGTGCTGTGTGGGGAAGAAACTGATTTTAAGTGGGCTGAATGCATAATGAGGAAGAGCTGAACTCTAGAAAAGGATGAGGTGCATATCAACCACTCAAGACAGAGGTTCCCACTCCCTTCTTTGAGATCGAGGAGCCACATAGCAGCTTCTTCCCCTCAGAACCTTTCCTGAAGGCCAAACAGATTTATTGCTTGAAGTCTCCAGCTCTTGAAGATGGACGTGCTGAGATGAGTGGACTGACTGGCATCCTCTCAGGGATTTTGCAAGCCCTGACCTGTGAGCAGAGGTTCCTCGCCCTCTTAGTGACCTCTCTTCCAGTGCTCACCTTTGAGATCGATTAGTTGCTCCTCTGACAAAGGGTGGTTATTCACTGGGTCCGTCCCATTCTCTGCAATGTACTTCTCAATCAGTCGCCGCTCAAAAACATGATTGGATACTGGAGACACACAGGGGTGCTCTGGGACCTCATTGGAAACTAGGGAATAAATGCACAGAAAAAACACAGTAAAACAGAGGCCAATTCCTCTCGGCCATTCCTCATGTCAAACTCCTACAGCTTCCCCACTTCTCTGCAGGATCTTCTCTGTATTTTTCACAACTCTACCTCCCACTAACCTGCCAGATACTGCAGAACTGTAGCCTTCATCCATAGCTTCCTGGCAGGTTACTTCTACAGTTTCAACTCTTCACACAACCTAGACAGGTGCACACAGCCTCATCTAATAGCCAAGTGATGCACCTCGCACTTGTATAAATGTGATGTCCCATTAAAACCATATAGTTTCACTATGTTTAAAGTAAGAAACAGCATCTATAAAAGGAAGTGAATGCAATAAAGACCTAAGACCAATGTTCCCTCTAATTTTCTGTAGGCTGTGTGCGCATAAAATATCAGCTGTGTGCAGCTTTTGAAGGAAGGTTAAATTTTTGTGCGCCACATAACTACACTCGGAGTTATATACTTTAAAATTTGACTACACATCAGAATACAGTATGTACACCACATTGATTTTAATCAAATTAAATGAAAATAGACAATTACTAAATGAAGCGGGAAATTTCTAGTAATTACAATCATAACTTTTAAATTTTAAGATGTCTGTGTTGTTTTCTATCAGAATTAGAGCCATAATTTTTGTGCGCTCTGTTGTAAAGTATGTGCGCTCGCTCGGCGAGGTGTGTGCGCGCGCACAAGCGCACAGCTTAGAGGGAACAGTGCCTAAGACCCTAAAAAACACAAAACCAGCAAATCTAGTAAATAGTGATACTTATTTTTACAGTGCTATGTGATGCATGCAGCTCTATACAGTGATGACAAATGTTAACTAAATAATCAAATTACATATGGAATATCCCTTAACAAAACACATTAAGCATATAGTTACTCACCTGTAACAGGTGCTCTCCAGGGACAGCACGAATCAGTCCTCACATATGGGTGACGTCGGCACCGACGGAGCCCTCGTGTGGAGCAATTCCCCAGCTTTCAAAGAAAGCCTTTGGGATTGCATCGCGCATGCGCAGTCTCCTTCCCGCCCAAGGATGCCATCTTGCTCAGTCAAATGACATAGCTAAAAAAACGGCAAAAAAATATATAATAATAAGATTGCAACTCCAGGGGAGGAGGGAGGGTCGTGAGGACTGATTCCTGCTGTCCCTGGAGAACACCTGTTACAGGTGAGTAACTACGCTTTCTCCAGGAACAAGCAGGAAGTCAGTCCTCACATATGGGGACTCCCCAGCTATAGGCTACCGAGAACCTTAGCTGAAAAAAAATGGCTCCCTCCAGAAGAGCCACAGCAGCAGTAAAAGGATTTTCTCCGAGAACGCAACCTCCACAGTAGCCCGACACAAAAAGGGTCGGAGGGTAGGAGCTGCCTAAACCTCAAATAGGTTACAGAGTACCACCTGGCCGAAAACACTGTCCCGCCAGGACTCTCTCTCCAGGCAGTAATGGGCTGCAAAAGTCTGGTTTGAAGACCAAGTTGTGGCCCGACAGATGCTTGCCAACGGAACAGAGCGGTGGTTAGCCACTGATGCGGCCTTAGCCCTGACACGGTGTGCCGTGACTTGACGCTGCAGCTGGAGGTCAGCTGCCCTATACGCCCAGGCAATGCAGTCTGCCACCCAAGTGGATAACGTGCGCTTGGAGACAGGTAGACCCAGCCTACTGGGGTCATAAGAAAGGAAGAGCAGAGAAGCCCGCCGATGTCCCCGCGTACGCTCCAGGTAGAAGGCGAGCGTCCTCTTACAGTCCAGGGTATGCAGAACCGCCTCTGCACGGCTGGCATGCAGCCTGGGAAAGAAGGTTGGAAGCACCACCTCCTGGTTGAGGTGGAATTAGGAGACCACTTTCGGAAGGAACTTGGGGCGAGTGCGAAGGACCACCCTGTTTCCATAGAATCGTGTGTATGGTCTATCAGATACCAGAGCCTGCAGCTCACTCACACGTCTGGCAGATGTGAGTGCCACCAGGAAGAGCACTTTCCAGGAGACAAAGTGCAGATGACAAGTAGACATTGGCTCAAAAGGTGGGCGAGTACGCTGCTGCAAGACCACATTCAAGTCCCACTCAGTTGCCGGGGGACAAACTCGGGGCTTTAGAAGAAGTAGACCTCTGAGAAATCTGGACACCAAGGGGTGAGCCGAAAGAGGTTGCCCTTCCACTGGATAGTGGTTTGCTGACAAAGCACTCAGGTGGACTGTGACAGTTATTCTTAAGACCTAATTCTGAGAGATGAAGCAAGTACTGCAATACCACCGGTACAAGGCAGGAGAATGGATTTTCCTTGTGTTGTGTACACCACTCTGCAAACCTACGCCACTTGAAGGCATAGGACCTCCTAGTGGATTGCCTCCTGGAGGCCAGTAACACTTCTTCCACATTTTTAGGAAGGAAGGAGTAGAGGGGCCAGCCTTACTCTTTCAGCAGCCATGCCATCAGGTTGAGGTGCAAGAGCGAACCTTGCTCCTGGAACAGGAGGTTGGGCTGCATCCCCAGAGGGTGTGGGGTCTCCACTGCCAACTGGAGTAGAAGCGGAAACCAAGGCTGTCTGGGCCATCTGTGGGCTACCAGAATGACCGAGACCCTGTCCCGAAGGATCTTGAACAATGTTCTGGCCACCAGAGACGTGGGAGGAAACGCATACAGGAGGCCCACTGACCAAGAGATGAGAAAAGCATCCGCAGCCACCCTCTGAGGATGTGGCTGCCTGAAGCAAAAACTGGGCAACTGGTGATTCTGCGGATTGGCAAAGAGATCTATGGACGGATGTCCCCAGTAGTGAAAAATCCACTGAGCTACGTCCGGATTCAGTTGCCATTCGTGAGGTTGGAGAATCCTGCTTAGCTTCTCTGCTAGAATGTTCTCCTGACCAGGCAAGTAGACTGCCTTGAGCGACATATCCTGCCTGACTGCAAATGAGCAGAGGTCCAGGGTCTCCTGGCAGAGGAGTCGAGACCCTGTGCCCCCCTGTTTGTTCACGTAGAACATTGCTACCTGGTTGTCTGTCTGCACTAAGACAGACTGACCGGAGAGAACCTGACAGAAGGTTCTAAGGGCGAGGAAAATCGCTTGCAGCTCTAAGAGGTTGATTTGGTGCGCAGCTTCCTGAGGAGACCACAGCCTCTGAGTGCATGAACCCTGGCAATGGGCTCCCCAGCCCAGCAAGGATGCATCTCTCATTAGTACTCTTGTGTGCGAGGGAGTCTGAAAAGGTGCTCCCCCAAGCAGGTTGGATGGCAAGCGCCACCACTGCAACAACTTCATGAGTCGCTTGGACACCGCTACTCTGTCCCTGAGGTTGCCTGTGGCTTGGTCCACTGGTCCCTGAGGCACCATTGAGCTGTTCTCATGTGCAGACGAGCATTCGGGTCACATGCACCGTGGAGGCCATGTGGCCTAGTAGATGGAGGAAGCTTCTCGCAGAGATCTGAGATTGTTGACTGACTTGGCGAACTATCGCCAGCAGCTGGTTTGCCTTGTCCTCCAGCAAGTAAGCCCTGGCCCGGAGGGTGTCCAGTCTTGCCCCTATGAACTCCAAATTCTGAGTGGGGAGCAAAGTAGACTTTGCGTGGTTTGTGACAAACCCCAGGCGCTGTAGCAGGTTTACTGTACGAGAAGTGGCCTGTTGGGCCTCCTGGATCGACTGGCCTCTTTTTAGCCAGTCGTCCAGATAAGGGAAGACAAAAATCCCTTGGCTCCTGAGGAAGGCCACTACTACAGCAAGGCATTTGGTGAATACCCTGGGAGCGGATGCTAGGCCAAAGGGAAGTGGTTTCCTCCCACCACAAATCTGAGAAATTGCCTGTGGTCTGGATATATGAGGATGTGTGTATAAGCATCCTTCAGGTCTAAGGAGCATAGCCAGTCTCCCTGCTGGAGGAATGGCAGTAATATTCCAAGGGAGAGCATCTTGAACTTTTCCCTTACCAGGAACTTGTACAGATTCCGCAAGTCGAGGATGGGCCTGAGGCCTCCTGTTCTCTTTGGTATGAGGAAATACCTGGAATAGAAGCCTCGCCCTTCCAGGTGGTGGGGCACCGGTTCCACCGCCTGATCCTTCAAAAGACCTGCCAACTTCTGTAAGAGGAGATTCCTGTGAAGAGGGGGTCTTAGAGGCTCTCTTGGAAAGGAGGAGGGTGGTACCTGGTCGAAATGGAGTAGATACCCCTTCTGCAGGACCCAGGTATCGGTGGTAGCGGCTGGCCACCTGTGGCCGTACAGGGTCCGCCTTCCTCCTGTTCAGGGCCATTCCAGAGATGGGAGAGAAGCCATGCTGTGGGAGTCAAAAAAACCCTCCTGGCTGGGTAGGAGCCGGAGCTGGATGCTTAAGGGTTTTCTGCCTACGCGGGCCGTGCCCCTGTCCCTTGGCCTGCTGCCCCTGTTAGGGAGCTGGAGTGGCCTAATAAGTGGGGTAGTTGCAGTAGGCATTACCCTTTCTCGGGAAAAAGGGATTTTTACCCGAGCCCTTCTTTTTGTGAGAAGGAACAGAAGTCTTCTTGTAGAGCCTTGTCCAGGTTAAGTACTCGGACTCTATCTCCGCAGCCTTCTCAGTCATGGGCTTGCCAAATAGGTTGTAACCTCAGCAAGGGACATCGACCAACTTGTCCTGAACCCATGACTCCAGGTCCGACGACATTAGCCAGGCCTGACGGCGTGCACTGATGCCGGCCGCGAAAGCCGTCGTAGGCTGCTCGAGACAAACTTCAAGCACTCTCGAATCCCTGTGGACAAGGCCTTGAAGCGCTGCAAGGGTTCCTTGGAGAGGCCAGCCGAGAACCTGGCAATCTCCTCTGCCAGGTCCCGTTAAGTACATGCCCATGTACAGCTAGTAGGTCTGGACCCGGCATGACAGCATCGAGCCCTGGAAGCACTTTCTGTTAACTGACTCAGCGTCTCCGGCTCCTTACGAGGTAGTTGGCCGGCCGCTCCGACTCCGAGGACCTGGGGCTCCGCGTCCTGGAACCCGAGGGCCCAGGCCAATCAGAGGCCTTCAACGACGGCGCCCTCACAAGTTTCTTCTTCCTCCGGTGTTCCCTGGAGGGAGACCCCCACTCAGAGGACCCACGACGCTTAGTGTCAGACAACTCCTGAGACGTCGAGGCCTCTAACATGGTCCGGGCTCGGACGGTTGCGGACAACGAGAAAATCCTTTCACGTTGATGCTGCCTGCTCCTCAATGCCTTGGAAGACATCTTGCCACACGGGCCACAGACCACCGGGTCATGGTTGGGCCCGAGGCATCGGAGGCAGCAGTCATGTGTGTCGGTAAGGGACATCAGCTTCTTACACCGATCACACTTTTTGAACCCACTGGCAGCCATCGGGGGGAAAAGGAGAAATTTCACTTATCGTTAATTTCCTTTCCTGGAATACTGCTAGACCAGTCCAGACAAACGGGTTATGCACCCCTGCCAGCAGATCTTGGAGACAGAGAATTCTACCAGAACTCTGATAGGCTGGAGCCTGGTGATATAATCCTAACCCTAGGGGTCTCCCTCAGTTACGTCCACAAGCTAATGCAACATGAACTGTAACATCACCCCAGAGGGTCCCAAGTGAACTATATACAAGGGAGCCGAAGAACTCCCTAGAGCTGAAAACAGTATCCACCTACGAACCCATGGACTGCCCAGGGTGAGGCATACTGGCAAAGAGAAGAACCGCGGTCGGCGGCTGCACCGCACCAGCGGCACTCCAACCAACAGCAGGGCGGGTCCTGGACTGGTCAAGCAGTATTCCAGGAAAGGAAATTAACGGTAAGTGAAATTTCTCCTTCCAGTTCATACTGCTAGACCAGTCCAGACAAATGGGCAGTACCCAAGCTACCTGCTTTCAAGGGGGGGCAAGGCTGCCGACAGCTCAGCAACTCCAAAACGGACTTCCTGACGGGCATGAACGTCCAACCTATAATGACCGACAAAGGTGGACAGCGACGACCAAGTCGCCGCCCAGCGAATATCGAGAGGAACTACATGAGACCTCCCGGCCTACAAAGTTGCTTGCGCCCGAGAGGAGTGAGCACGGAGTCCTGGTGGAGCTTGTTCTCCCTGAAAAAGGTACGCCGCCTCAATGGCCTCCGTAACCCATCTAGAAATAGTAGATTCGGAGGCTGCGGATCCCCGACGAGAACCTGCGAACAAGACAAAAGAGGAACAGTCATATGGAAGGGTCTGGCGACCCCCAGATACCGAAAAAGAACCTTCTTAAGGTCCACCGCCCGCAACGGAGACCAACCACTGTCACACTGCGTCTTTGGAAAAGACGGAAAGGAAAGAGGCTGGTCAACAGCGAACGGCGTCAGCACTTTGGGCAACAAAGGAAGGGACAGTTCTCAGAGAAACGCCTTCAGAGGAAAACGAGAGATAGGGATCTCGACACAGAGAGCCTGGAGCTCAGAAACACGGCGTGCCGAAGTTATGGCCACCAAGAAGACTGCCTTCAGAGTCCAATCTAGAAGAGAACAGGCCCTCAGAGGCTCAAAGGGAGGAGCAACGAGGGCACAGAGGACAAGCACGAGAGCCCACGCCGGCACAGGCGAATGCAGAGGAGGCCGGAAGGCCCAACTCCGCGGAGAAACCGAGACACGTCCGAATACGAAGCTATCGATCGCCCCGGTATAGGACCCCGAAAACAAGTTAAAGCGACCATTTGTACTCGCAAGGAATTGAATGCTAATCCCTTATCCACTCCGGCCTGTAAAAAGGACAGGATGTCCGGAACACCGCAACGTCAGGGTGTGAGGTTATTTCGCGAACACTAACCATCAAGAGACGCCAAACCCGAGCGTAAGTCAGCGTCGTGGAAGACTGCCGCGCCGTGAGAAGCGCCACGACCACGCTAGGCGAAGAGCCGTAGCGAGCAAACCGGCGGCGGTTAATAGCCAGGCCGAAAGCGAGTAAGGAGCCGGGTTTTCCATCTCCACCGGTCCGTGAATCAGAAGGCCAAGAAACGCCTCGAGGCGGAGCAGCCACGCCCCAGACAGACGGAAGAGATCCGCATACCATGGTCCGCGAGCCCAATTCAGAGTCAGCAGGAGTACAGGGCCGCGACGGTCTCGGAGCCACCGGAGAACTATGCATATCACGGATCAGGGAGGGAAAACACACAGGAGAAGATGAGCCAGCCACGGTTGAGAGAGAGCATCTATGCCGTGCGCTCCCTCGTCCCTCCAATGGCCGAAGTACAGCGAAGCCTTACAGTCTGCGCCGTAGCCATTAGATCCATGGTCGGCAGTGCCCACAGGTGAACAATGGACCGGAACGCATCCGGCTGCAGAGCCCAGCCCCCGGGCTCCAGAGTGTGCCGGCTGAGAAAATTGGCTTACACATTGTTCACGCCTGCGATGTGCTGCGCCAATAGCCTGAAGATGTTCCTCCACCCACGGGAGGAGCAAACGCCTCTCCTGTGAGACATCCGGACATTGCGTGCCGCCTAGGCGGCTTAGGTAAGCAACCGTCGTGGCGTCGGACAGGAACCGAACCGCACGCCGCCGCAGAAGAGGCTGAAACTGAAGAAGGGCGAAGTGCACTTTACGCGTCTCGAGACGATTGATAGACCCTTGGGCTGCGCGAGGTGACCAACTCCCCTGCACCGAGGTCAAGCCGCAAGGCGCTCCCCAACCGGAGAGGTCGGCGACTGGCGTCACCAAGATCCAGCGCAGAGACTCCAGAGGGACCCCCCGTAGAAGATTGTGTGCCTGAAGCCACCAGCGGAGGCTGCGGTGCACCGGCAGAAGCAAAGGTAACCGGATTAGATAACTGTCCGACACCGGCGACCAACAAGATAGAAGCGCCGTCGGCAAGGAGCGCATGTGCGCTTCCGCCCACGGAATGAGGGCTATCGTTGCTGCCAAGGACCCCAAGAGTTGAAGGTAGCCCCCAAAGGCCGAGGTGCCGCTTGATCCAAGCAGCGGCGGAGCTGAAGAGAGATCTTCTGAAAACGTTCCTGAGGTAGAAACACCCGCCCCCGACGAGTGTCGCACCCAGCCCCTAGAAAATCCAGGACCTGAAGCATCCCAAAATAGACAGAGTAACGGCCCAGTACTCCTTCCAACGGTGGACCGGGACGAATGGCATCTAAACGCTGGAGCCTGGAAATGAAGCAACATCCGCTGCCCATTGCCGCAGGCTGAGCCATCTCCGAGCTACCGACACCGGTGCTAGGAAGCGAGCTGAGCCGCAAGAGATCACAGAATGCCTCTGTCCGGAATGCAGCGATGGATTCAAAATGAACCAACTCGGGAACACCTGGAAGCTGCTGAATCCAGCGAAGGGAGGCCCGAGCTGCTAGACCTCTGCACACCCCTGCAAGAAGGAAATAGCGGGCGAAGGAAAACCCGTCTTCAGCAGCCTCCCAACTCTTTAGGTCTTGCTGGTCGCAGAGCACCACTCCGCCCTCAACCGGAAGTGTGGTATGCCTGATGACCCTGGTCAGAATGCATCAACTGTTGGGTATGTCAGCCAACGGTCCAAGTGAAAGGGAGACCAAGGGTATAACTGACCAATACCGCGTGCCGTACGAATGCCCTGGAAAATGGGATCCGGCTGCAACCGGATTTGAGAATCCAGAGGATCAGGCGTGTCGGCTAGGGGGAGCGACTCCATCACCTGTGATTAGAGCCGGCAACTCCTCTTTCCGAAAAAGGCTGAGAACCGTCAACGAAGAAAACAGACGGAGAATATTCCCCATCTCCGTACTCCAACGAGTCAGGGCTGACCTTCGAAGATTTAAAGTCTTCTTGAATACCCATAGTACCCCGCAAGGCACATGCAACGCTCCAAGGAGGACGTACTGCTCTAAGGTCTGAGGACTTATGGGACCACTTGCGAGACCACGCCATATGCTTGCCTGCTACTGGGCAGGCGTAGGAGATATTCCAAAAGACTCCAAAAGTCACAGGCGTCATGCCAGATGGAAGAGTGTGAGGAAGGCACTGTTAGTCAAGGCTACTGTTAGTCAAGGCTACTGTGGCCTCCAGCGGCTGTGGAAGCGACATGGGAGCTGACTGAATCGTTTCCTGCAGGAAGATCCTGCAGCAGGGGCTCTGAGGAGGGAGAAGATAAGGTGCTGATGAACCCATCTAGCAGCGCAGTGGGAATGGGGAAAGTCTCCGGGATGCAGCGTGCAGGTGGAACACAAGCAATCTCTTAATTCTCCATTCGGCTGATTACTCATTACATATAATACAGCCAGAGAAACAAGCATTGTAGAGACTTAAACCACCTTTCCTCTTTTTTCCCTTTTTTTTTTTTTTGCATTTAAAACAAAAATCAAGGTAGGCTCAGGGAAACCGAAGACTCTTCAAAGAAAAGGATTTTGAAACTCTCCGTGCCTCCACAGCATGTTTAAATGTGTGGAAACTGCTGTCTAGAGCTGTTCCCTCCAAAAAGAAACACTGAAGAGAAAAACAAAATGGCCGCTGGCACAGAAAAACTGTCAGGTAGTCACTGAGCTGAGAAGGGAACTGTCAGTCATTCACTGTGCTGGTACAGAGAAACTTTCAAAGTCAGGGTAAGGCAATTACAGTGACTGAAAGTAGGGAAATTAGAGTTTGATCCCTCCGCAGCCACTCAGACCTCCATGGTAGGGGCTGAAAGGTGTTTCTGGGGAGGGATGTAGAAGCTCAAACCAGGCCGTACGGAAGATGACAGTAAGTATGTTTAATTAGGTAGAGCCCAAAACAGTCAGGATCCAAAACACTGACTTAAAATTCCAATCAAATGGTATATTGAAAAAGACAGGTACAATATTCCAGTAAGACGTACAAAGTAACCCGGCTGCAGTTTGTGGATTAAAAATTTTAAAGTAGGAACTTCAAAACTCAGAGGCAGCCGGTCCGGGAGCAGTAGCTGAGGCAAGTGAGAAAAAAAACAGGCTACTCAGTTTCCTTTCAGGAATTGATACCTGAACTTCCCGGGGATGTCCGTGGCAAAGACTCAGCGCAGCGTAAAGCCAATGGAGAGCTCCACTGAAGCCAGGCTCAGGAGATCCCAAGTTTATCTGGGGAATCAAGACGCTGGGGGAAGAGCACAGTTGATTTCTGAGGTCCCTGTGTGTCTGACAGCTTATGCAGCGTAGACCTGAATAAGGCATAGGGAGAACTAAAAAAAAAAAAAAAAAAAAAAAAACCTCTGCCCCGGAGGAACAGGCATTTAACAATATTCCCCATACTATGCAATGCCTCAGCCAGCCTTCTTTGTTGGGCACAGTGGGGGATGGAACCCATGAGCCCTGCACCAGTGGTCAGTGTCTTAGCATTGTAGTGTGGCTCTGAATTGCATCCGGTTCTCTAATCATGCCTTCCGTACTTTTTATTCATTATGTTAATACATAGGCAGAGAAAAAGGAACCCCCACACAACTCACAGCTAGCCAGTGTTGTGGAAAAATTTAAACAGCAATTTTATTTTTCTGGTGCTAGAAGCCAGCAAAGAGAGAAGGAATCTGGCTTCCCGCCAAAAACCAGGGCTCATTAGCTATTCAAAATGGCCGCCGGCAAAAATAAACCTCAAAAAGAGTGAATTAAAACCCCCAAAAGCTAAGGAATTAACTTAAAAAGTCAAATGACAAGGTGGGGGGGGGGGGGTTGCAGGCATGAGAGAAATGCCTAAAATTGCTGAAAAATCAAGAAAAATAAATCCAGTCACCACAGAGTTGCAGACAGCAGTGGGAGAAAGACAGGTTTTGTACTCACAGTACCGAAAGTGCAGAGAATCCACGGACCGCTGCTGAGAGCACTGCCAGCTGCCTCACCACTAAAATCAGCCCCAGGGACTGGATTTTAGGAGGCTTACCATCCAGCTAAATAGTCTTCTTGACTAGTGCTGGGAAGTCTGCACATCAGCGAGCTCTACTGTGACCCGCAGGACACAGGAGCTCAGCTGGAATTCATCCTGGTGCTCAGATAAGTACACTGGCAACTACAGGGTATAATCTCTCCCAGAGAAATCACAAAGAAATAAAGCATCTTAAATTTTTTTGAAGGAGCAAAAAAAAAAGCATCCGGATCTGCTGGAGACAGAGAAAAACTGAGGGAGACCCCTAGGGGTAGGATTATATCACCAGGCTCCAGCCTATCAGAGCTCTGGTAGAATTCTCTGTCTCCAAGATCTGCTGGCAGGGGTGCATAACCCGTTTGTCTGGACTGGTCTAGCAGTATGAACTGGAAAGGGCCCCTGCAAGATCAAATGACTGGGCTGCCAGTGAAAATGAAGAAAAAAAAAGAGCATGAACGCTAGTCACAAAGGACAAAAATGAAAAATGTGACCGGGCTCGATACCGGTGTACCAAGGCGAAGGCAGGAAGGTGAACAGGCGTTGAACTGGGTTGAAGAGAGAAATTCTTCAAAGCTTTGACGCACTTTTTCCCCGAGGACAGCGAAACAACGTCCATTGGGCTCCGCGGAAAAAGGGAGACTGAGCAAGATGGCACCCTTGGGTGGGAAGGGGACCGTGCATGCATGATGCAATCCCAATGGCTTTCTTTGAAAGCTGGGGAATTGCTCCGCACGAGGGTTCTGTTGGCACCGATGTCACCCATATGTGAAGACTGACTTCCTGCTTGTTCCTGGAGAATATAAATTATAAAAGAGTCCAAAACAGAGGGGCAGCTGAATTAGTTAAAAAAAGTATGTAAAAGCCATACAGCAATCAGGCAAGGGAAATCCAATAAAACAAACCAAACATTCTAAGGATATACATATCATCACCTAGAAGCAAGATGATAAAAACAAAACTACTCAGGTATAAAGACAGAACACAAAGCAAAATCTCATAGAAGGTAGCACTGTAAAATTAATACTTTTATCAGAGGAATATGAATCAGGCAACTCTTGGTACTATGGAGATTCAGGCTGACCTCTAGGGATTCCATCAAATTCTCAGCAGGTTTACGTTTTTTATTCCTAGTACTGAAAGTAACAAGTTGATGAACTGGCCATTGTAATTGGGACCAATGAAATGTTTTTCTATACCTAGAATGGAGCAAAAGTCTATAAAAGTTGTTGTATTGCCAGAGAACATCGCTCAGCCATTTTGAAATTGATTATTGCTTGAGCCTGTGCACATTAAACTGGCTTGGATCCTTGAAAAGACTCCTGGTTTTATTTATTGCATGCTTAGTGGTTAGAACACTGGCTTGGTAACCAAGCAACTAGGGTTCGATTCCCACTAGCACTCCTTGTGGCCTTGGGCAAGTCACTTAACCCTCCATTGCCTCGGAAGAAAGGCCTGGCAATCTACTTCCGGTGACACTGCCAAGAAAACCCAGGAGTCGCCAGGAGTCAGGACTGACTCGAAGGCACACATTGCATTTTTTTATCTGCTGCTACAGTACATTTAAATCTACTGAAAGACACCAAATTAAGCATATCCTTTCCAACTCTGTCAATGGATAAAGGGTGCACTTGCCATGTTAGCCCACTAAAATGCAAAAAGGATCAACAAACATATATACATTTTGAAATAGTTTTTAACGATCTGACAAAAAGGGATGTAGCTTTTGAAAGCTTGTCAGTACTGTATTGTTATTCAATGATAATGTATTACCTACAGCTTGTTTAGTGACCTTTATATTTACAACTGCATCAATGAATGTAGAGAACAGGTAAGGTACAAGAAGCAGTGTAAGCTTTCAGCAGATACACAATGCCCCATCACAGATCAGGTACAGCACGGGAAGAATAGTACAAGCTTCACGCACACAGTGTCCCGCCATAAAAACAGCAGCAGCAGGGCAAGTTTCCACCACGCATTGCTGAAAACATTGAATAGTAAGAATAAAAACTGGAATATGTTATTAAGAGCAAGGGCAGCCCGAGGGTATCTGGCACCCTAGGTGAACCTTCAACCATGCTGTCCACCCCCCCCCCCCCCCCCCACCTTCCATGCGCCCCTCCCCTCCCATTATGGGCTCCCGACACTTTGGATTCCCAGCTGTTGCTACAGGACAGTTCTGGTGCTATACTGCCATCACGCCCCCTCTGGTCCATGACCATGTGACCACTGAAAATCAACTCTGTTGCCATGTTGCAGAGCCAACTGCATTGATACTAAGTAAAGATCTCACATGCAGCTCCATCGCTCTCTACTGTTGGCTGCATGTGAGATCATTTCTTCTTTTGGGGAGAACAGTCAGAGCATTGCCCAGGCTGCCAGCAAGCAAGTTGAAAGAACTATGATGGGGAGTCATATTCATGAGATCGTTTAAGACAGGGTAATTAAAATAAAAGAGAAGAGGTGTGAGAATTTTATGTAACATAAGAAATTGCATACTGGGTCACAACAATGGTCCATCAAGCCCAGTATCCTGTTTCCAACAGTGGCCAATTCAGGTTCCCAAAAGGTATACAGATTCCATGCTGCTTATCACAGGGATAAGCAGATTTCCCTGGTTCTTTTTGAAACCCAGCTACACTAACAGCTTTTACTACAGTCTACGGCAATGATTGCTCGTCGAGTGTAAAAATATCTTCTCCAAGTAGTCTTAAATTGCTACACTGTAACTTCATTGCATGTCCCCTACTTTTTCGACTTGTAAACAACCGATCTAACTTTACCTGTTCCACTCCATTCATTATTTTATGGACCTCTTACATATCTCCCCTCAGCAAGTTGAAAAGTGTACACTTACAGTGTATAGTGTTTCCTCTATTTGCAGAATCAGGCATGTGGAGGGTACATGTTTTTGTGTGTATGTGTGTATCATGTTGATTGTCAGAGGTTGCGTGCATGTATGTGTGTTTGTCATGGGGAGTGTTGGGATATGCATGTTGTGTGTGTGCTGGTGTCTGTTCTTGTGTTTCTTGACAGCTCTGTGAATGTACGTGCATCGGGGGGCTGTGTGAACATGCATGTGTTAGTGGTGGGGAAGTGTGTGTGTGTTTTGTGATGGTGTGGGTGGTCAGGGGTGGTTATGTATACATGTGTGTTGGAGTGGTAGGTGTGTCTGCACTTTCCCCTGTCCTCCTGCACCTACTCCTTTGTCTGTCCAATCCTCTTGCACTATTCCCATTTCCTATTTTTCATTTCTCTCTCTTACACTATCTGTTTCCCCCTCCATGCACTCTTCCTCCCCTACTAGCCAACGTTACACTCTTTCAGGCCTTTCATTCCCTCCCTCCTCTAACTCTGCTCCTTCCCTCATGTCCCATCCCTCTCCTTCATGCTAACTCTACCCCTTCCCTTATGTCCCATCTCTCTCCTTCATGCTAACTCTGCCCTTTCCCTTAAGTTCCATCCCTCACCCATTCATTCCCTTATACACCATCCCTCTTTCATACTAACTCTACCCCTTACCTTAAGCTCCACCCCTCACCCACTCTACTACTACTAAGCATTTAGAAAGCGCTACCAGGCGCACGCAGCGCTGTACAATGAAAACACAAAAAGGCAGTCCCTGCTCAAAAGAGCTTACAATCTAAAAAGACAAAGCAAGGAGTACAAAAAAAGATAAGAACAAGGGCAAAGAGACAAGAGCAGGAGAGACAGGACAAAGGAAAGAGGTAAGAACAAGTGTAAGAGGAAGAAAGAAAGGTGAAATAAAAGAAGGGAAGGAAGGAGAACAGCAAAATCAAGAGCCAAAGGCAGAGGTGAAAAGATTGAGCTTTTAACTTGAGTTTGAAGAGGGGCAAAGAAGATGCCTGACGTATAGACAAGGGAAGTTTATTCCAAGCGTAGGGAGCAGCAAGGTGAAAAGAGCGGAATCCGGAGTTGGCAATAGAGGAGAAGAGCATAGCAAGAAGCAACTGGGAAGAAGAACGGAGTACACGAGGGGGGAAATAGGGAGAAATGAGAGAAGAAAGGTACTGAGGAGCCACAGAGTGAATGCACTTATAAGTCTGAAGGAGAAGCTTAAAGTGAATACGGAAACGGATAGGGAGCCAGTGAAGAGATCTGAGGAGAGGAGTGATGTGGGCAAAACAAGGCTGATGGAAAATCAAACGGGCAGCGGAGTGCTGAATAGACTGAAGAGGGAAGAGATGAGACTGAGGGAGACCAGCAAGAAGGAGGTTACAATAATCAAGGCGGGAGGTGATTAGGGAATGGATGAGGGTTTTAGTAGTGAGCTCAGAGAGAAAGGGGTGGATTTTGCCAATGTTGAAGAGAAAGAAGCGACAGGTTTTAGCGATGAGTTGGATATGAGAGGAGAAAGAGAGCGAAGAGTAAAAAATAACACCCAAATTGCAAGCAGATGAAACAGGTTGGAGAACAGAGCCATCAACAGAGACTGAAAAAGAAGGAGAAAGGGAAATTTTAGGAGAAAAAACTAGAAGTTCAGTCTTGGCCATGTTCAATTCCAGGCGACGATGGAACATCAAGGCAGCAATGGCAGAGAGACAGCAAGAGATCTAGGACTGGAAAGCAGAAGAAAGATCAGGAGTAGAGAGATAGGCGCGCGCCGAAGTAGCGCGCCTAAGGAGCAAGACGTGCTCCTTAGGTGCGCTCCTTGGGGCCGCTCCGGGAGCGTAGGAAGCTACTTTAACTTTGTTTCTTACTGTTTTGTTTTTCCAGCCATCTTCTTTCTTACCACGACTGGATCCGGAAACACGTTGCCTCCATCCTTATCTGCCTCCTGCACTCCACCCTGGTCTTCTCAGGTACCACACCACTTGTACTCTCTTCTTTCTCTTGTTTCAACTCCTTCCCGCTCTATGTCGCATATACCGGTACATTGGGGACGTCGCCCACCTCCCAAGCTCTGTCATCGTTCTCGCTGTTCTGCCAATCTCCTCCTCTGCCCCTCCTCTTCTCCTACCATTTCATCGTTTCTCGCTGCTTCCGCCCCTACCCCAGCTACCTTCAAGATAGATCTAAGAGAACGACAGTTGATAAGACCAAAGTCCTTACTCATTCAGGATCTAATCTCCCAATCCTCGTTTGACATCACTCTCCTCACCGAGACATGGTTGAAGGAAGGGGAGGATGCCCTCCTCAACCGTTGTCTCCCCCATGGTTTTTCAGCGGCCTCTGTCCCCCGTGCCGGCCGCACGGGTGGTGGGGTAGCTGCTATTCTTGCTCCTTCCCTCGCTTTCACCCAGCTTTTTCCATCATCTCTCTCTTACCCTGAGACCCTTCTCCTCCACTTACATACTTCACCTTCCATTCATGTTTTTCTCATCTACTCACCCCCAGCCCTCCGTCCCGATCTCTGGGACTCTCTCCTTCGCACCCTCTCCGACCTCTCCTTGCTCTTCCCCCTCTCCTTGCTCTTCCCCCATCTCCTCGTTGCTGGTGATTTCAACCTGCACCTTGACTCCCCTTCTTCTCCCAGGGATCACGCCTTTCTTACCCTCCTTCATGATCTCTCTTTTCTTCAGCACGTCACTTTCCCTACCCACTCCGCCGGTCACACCTTGGACCTCCTCCTGACTCTCTCATCCTCCATGCTCTCTCTCTCTCTAATCTATCCTCCTTTCCTCTCCCATGGTCGGATCACCTCTGCCTTTCAGCCTCCTGTTTCCATTCTGGGGTCTCCACCGCCCCTTTTACTTCTGCCTCTCTTCCTCCCCTCTCCCGCTCCATCACTCCTTCTCTAGCCCAGCGTTTCCCTCCGGCCACAGACATACTCCCTGCTGATTTTCCCTCCCTGTCTCCTACCTCTCAAGCCTCTACCTGGTTTTCCTCCCTCTCTACCGCCCTTGATCATCTTGCCCCTCTTCGTCCCCGTCCACCTACTCATCGGCCCTCCCACCCCTGGTACCACTCTGGTCTTCGCCTGCTCCGCTCCCAACTTTGCCGCGCCGAACGATGTTGGCGCAAATCTCTATCACCCACTTCTCTTTCACTTTTCAATTCTCAACACTCCTATTATCGCTCCCAGGTTCACCTTGCTAAGGCCTCTTTCTTCTCTGCTGCTATTACCGCTGCCCCTAATCAGACACGTCATTTATACTCCACGCTCACTTTTCTTACCTCCCTTCACCCTTCTACTCCCGCTCAACCCACTCATCCTCTTCCTGCCCCTCCTCTCCTGGCTGCGGCCTTTTCCAACAAGATTTCTAACCTGAGGGCCTCCTTGCCTCTCCATCCCCCACCTCTTTCCTCACCTCCTCCAGTCGCATCCCCTCCCCCTTCCTCCCCGCTATCTCATACCTGGTCCTCCTTTTCACTGACCTCTTCTACCGAACTTCACCATCTTATTACTTCATCTAACAAAACTTTCTGCTCCCTTGACCCTATTCCATCCTCCTGGCTTCTTGTTCCATCTCTGTCTCTCCTTCCCCACCTTCAAACCATTGTGAACTCTAGTCTCTCCTCTGGATCTTTTCCTACCCCCTGGAAACACGCTCTCATCCGACCACTACTTAAGAAATCTACCTTAGACCCTCTGGATCCCAATAATTACCGTCCTGTCTCCAATCTTCCTTTCCTTTCTAAATTACTTGAAAAACTTGTCTTTGCACAACTCACTCACCATCTTGACTCCACCAATCTTTTTCACCCTCGTCAATCTGGTTTCCGCTCTGGGCACAGCGTTGAGACTATTCTTCTAGCTTTCACCAACTCCCTGCATACTGCTCACGACCGGGGTGACATCTCGGTGGCGGTAGCACTCGATCTCTCCGCTGCCTTTGACCTAGTTGACCATTCACTCCTCCTCTCTCGCTTGCATGATATCGGCCTTCGTAGCACTGTCTTGCGTTGGTTTCATTCTTTCCTCTATTCTCGCTCTGCTACTGTTCTTCCCTCATCTTCATCCCACTCCCCTTCCGACTCCTTCTCCCTAGTCTGTGGGGTTCCTCAAGGTTCTGTGTTAGCTCCCCTTCTCTCCAACATCTTTCTCACTCCTCTCACGTTGCTTGTCCAACAGTTTGGGATTACAGCCTTTTACTACGCTGACGACATCCTTCTCCTCCACCACACCTCTCCTGTCTCCCCTGACCTAGCTCCCCTGAATGCCTGCTTAGCTGCTGTTTCTGACTGGTTAATTCAAAACTGTTTGCATCTTAACCTCTCAAAAACCATTGCCATCTGGTTCTCTCCCGGTCACCAGCCCCCCTCTCTGGCCCCATCTTTCTCTAATGCACCTGTCCCATTGGTTACTACTTTTCGCTATCTTGGGGTCCTCTTCGACTCAGATCTCTCCTTCTCAGCACATGTCTCCCACGTTTCTAAACTCTCCTTCTTCCATTTACGGCAGATTCATGCTATTCGCCCCTTCCTCTCCTCCTCAGCTTTAACTACTCTGCTACTCACCCTTGTTATCTCTTGTGTTGATTTTTCTAACTCCATTCTCTCTGGTATCTCCAAACTACAGCTCTCCCGCTTACAACGTATTCAAAACACTGTCGCCCGTCTTGTCACCCATTCTTCTGTCAGAGACCACGTCACCCCTCTTTTTTTCCGACTTCACTGGCTCCCTGTTTCCTTTCGCATTCGATTCAAGATCCTCACATTAGCTCACAAGGCGCTACACACCTCTACCCCCCAATATCTGGCTGATCTGCTCCATTTCCACATTCCTCGTCATACCCCTCGCTCTTTCCACCTCAACCGACTAGCTCTGCCTTCCCCCTCCCATGCACACCTTCAGACCACACGCTCCTCAGCCTTCTTCTTTGTAGCCCCTGCACTATGGAACTCTTCCCCCCCCCCCCTCCTTTGGCTTGAACCCCACTACCCTACCTTCAAACGCTCACTTAAAACTTATCTGTTCTCCCTTGCTTTCGACCTCCCCCCTCCTCCCTAGCCTTGACCCACCGTCCCTCCCTCTGCCCTACTTACTCATGTCTCTATCTCTTTCTCTATTTCAATTGTAACTTCCTTTCCAATTTTCTGGCTTGCGCCACTCTTTCTATATTTTTATTGTAAACCGCTCTGCCTATCCATGAAGGGCGGTCAATCAAATAAATGAATATGAATATGGGAGTCATCAGCATAGAGATGGTACTGAAAACCATGAGAGGAAATAAGCGCACCAAAGGAATGGGTATAGAGAGATAAAAGAAGGGGACCCAAGACAGAACCCTGGGGGACACCAACCGAGAGCGGGGTAACAGAGGAGGAGGAGCCACCAGAACATACACTAAAGGAGTGATGGGAGAGATATGAGGAGAACCAGGAGAGAACAGAGTCCCTAAAGCCAAGCGAGGACAAAGTGTCAAGGAGAAGATCATGGTCAACAGTGTCAAAGGCAGCAGAAAGGTCAAGGAGGATAAGGACAGAGTAAAGGCCTCTCATCCCCTTATCCACTATTCCTCTTTCATGCTAACTCTACTCCTTCCCTTAAGCTCCAACCCTCACCCACTGATTCTCTTATGCACCATCCCTCTTTCATGCTAACTCTACCCGTTCCCTTAAGTTCCACATCTCACCCATCCCTTTTTTCAGTATTGACCTTCTCCTCAGAAAGCAGCCGCAGCACTGTGGCAGAATTAAATGAAGGAGAGAGAATCCTCACCCGATGCTGCCTGATGCACCCAGTAATCAGTCCTACTCTGTCTTGTAGCATTAACTGAATTACCAGTGCATCGACAGCATTGGGCGAGTCATCATCCAGCGGCACACACACACATCTCTTTTTTTTTTTTAATTCAATTACCTTAAAACAATCAGGTTTTTTTAAGTTCCTTGCAGACAGCCTGTGCAATCCTCAAAGTCCTCCGGGAGGAACTTTCCTAGAGAACGCTGAAGATTGCTTGGCCTGCTTGCAAGCAACTTCATAGAAACTCATAGTTTGGGGGGGGGGGGGGTGTCACGTGATGAAGCAGAGCTGAGTGGGCCCCTACATGCTGAACTCAGCTCTTGCTTTACAGAAAACTGCCAAAAAACCTGCAATTTCTCACTGGTACGCTTAACCCTCCCCCCCCCCCCCCCCCCCGAGACATAAGACTAGTAGTGGCTTTTAGCCAGAAATTGCAGGACACCGATGAAGGCCCCGAGGTTGGAAAAAGACCACACGACCAAAATGGTGGACCAAACACCACCACTGCAGCCAACCATCACAACCCACGACGAGGCAGTGCGTGAAATCACCCACATGATGACAGTGGTGTTGGATGAGCACCTCTCCAGACTACATGCCTCCTTCGAGGAGCTAAGAGGCAGTTTGGAGGCCCAAACAAAGTGTGCAGCAGGTAGAGGGCCGTGTCATGCAGCGGGATAGTTGGATCGAGACCCTGGAGCAGTGGGTAACTCAGCTAGAAAATAGCCAGAAAGCCCTCATTGACTAAATCGATCAGGAAAACCACGCTAGGAGTAATAACATATATGGCTGATTGACCTCCTGGAGACATTCAAGGATGGGGAGCAATGGGAACTCTTTGAAATATGGTTGCCACAGCAGATGGACCTCCAAGTAGCAGGGGACTGCATGCTGGTAGAACGTCTACATCGACTGTGGCTGCGCCGTGAGAATGCTGACAGACCACGGCCTCTTATTGCCCGCATCTTTAATTTTGCAGAGAAAAACAAGCTGATGAGCAAATACTGTCCCCACAGACAACTGGAGTATCACAGGCATAAACTATTATTATTTAATGACTACTCAGTCAGGGTTGCTGAACGGCGATGACCCCACTATGCTCACAAATGGCCAAAAAAGGAATGACGTTCTCGCTGCAATATCCAGCCAGAGTGTGACTTCAGCATGCGACTCAAACCCACCAATCTGACACCCCAACAGTGCTACAGTACTATTTGGACAAATTACAGGGACTAAAGAGTAGCAGGCCTAATATGGTGGGACTTGGACTGTGAGCAGGGTGCGTGGACCTTATGTGAACATTTTGCTGTCCAGTGGCTTAACTGCTGGGAATAGGAGAGAACTGCAATAGGCACACAGAGCAGGCACCCACATGGACCTCTAGAGAACTACAACTGTTTTTTTCTGGGTGCTAACTGCAGATGAGGCTAAGGGCCCCCCACCTCACCAATCATTGGCAGATTGGTGGCGGAAGGACGAGGGAGAGGATATGGCTATACACCAATGAGAAAACAGAACACCGGCCTAAACGGCAAGATGGCTGGACTGGGGGAGGGGCTTGTTGAGAGATGGTAAAGGGGTGTGAAGCGAGTGCTGGCAGGCATGGCTGTGTACGAATGAGAAGCATGCAGAGTGTGAATCCAGAGGGAGCATAAGTGAGGGTGGGGAGGGCAAGGAAGGGCGATGGTAACTAGCAGGGGTGGGGTAGGCACCATAAGTCGGGTGGAGTAGTAGATGCAGGGGGGGAGGATATGGGACGGGGGAGGGAGGGCCTGCCGTGGGGGGGACGGGGAACACCGTGGGGGGGGGGGGGGTCAGCTCGGCTGGGAAGCTGACACCTCCAGAGCAGGTGGAGCAACCTAGGGCCAGAGAAGGGTCTGGGTAAAATCCAAGTACTCACCCTCACCAGTAAACACACCAAAATACCAATTACCTACGAAAGCAGGGGGCAGACATAACCTTCCCGCAAGAGACCCATCTTACTGACAAGGAGCATAAAAAACTGCACCAGGGGTGGATAGGGGAACTGGGATATTCTTCATATAATGGGAGGCAAAGGGGAGTAGCGACCTTAATACATAAAAGGCTGCCCTTTGTATTTCACAAAAGCATAGTGGATGCAGCAGGATGCTACCACAAAATGGCGGGAGAATTGGGAGGTAAGCAGATAGTACTCTGCAACCTATACACACCTGATGTGTATAACCATGACTTTTTTGCCACTATGTATTTATTTATTTATTTAAACCATTTTCTATACCGCCTTATCCTGTAATCAAAGCAGTTTACAAGAAATTTGAACTCAACTTGGGTACCTTAAACTTGGAGTAATAAAAGGGTAATAACTATTTACACGTTGTTTAACATATTTACAATGGTTCTGCTGTCTATGTCAGAGTTGGTTATCGTGACTTTGAGGTATTAAGAGTCCTTTGTTGGGTTTGGTGTGGTTGTTGTGCTATGTGATGTGTTCATGTCAAACTGCTCCAATTTAGTGACTTGATCATGGTAGGGAGTGACTAACTTGCCAGCAACCCTTCCCTAAACTGTAAACCATCTCAAGGTGCCCCAAACAAAAGAAGGGGCAAGGGGGTAGGTTTCTTGCTGGAAGAGCTATGCCTGGTAGATGCCTGGAGGGTCCTACATCTGGAAGAGGCCGATTTCACTTTTTTCACTCCCATCCACACAAAGATTATGCACAGCTAGATTATCGTTTAGTAGCAGAATCCCTGTTTAGGCAGCTAGAAAAAGTGGAAATAGGAGATATGGGGGGGGGGGGGTATCTGACCATGCGCTACTGTGGATCAGGCTCTGGCTGGGACAGAGTGAGGAGAAGGGGGGAATACTTGGAGGATGAACCCCCACCCTATATAAGGATCAGCAATTCCAAAAACACCTCCTGGAGGCATATCAAGAATAATGACAGGTAAATGCCACAGAAGGCATGGATACCTGTCATTATCCATCATGGTTTGGGAGGCAGTTAAAGCCATTATGAGGGGGGTGATAATCACCTATAGTGCAGGCGAGAGGAGAGCATGGGATGCTAAGTTGTTAGATTTATTTAACCAGCTTCAGATCTTGCGCAAGCGGCATATCCACAGCTAGTGCAGATAGATTAAAGTACCTCGCACTGCATAAAGAAATCAACAAGCTTTTGGACAAAAGGGCGAAGAGAGACATTAGGCTTATAAATACCAATTGCACTGCTGGGCTAATAAATGCGGGAAATTAATAGTCCACCTGATCAGTCCCGTTCACTGTTAAACAGTGATCTGGGAAGTCAAAACACCACAGCGGACGATAGAGAAAACAGAGGAGGGGATTCTCCAACAGTTTTGAAGCTTTTACCAGCAGCTATATGCTCATGGCCTATCCAATGTGGTAGAAAGAGAAGCATTTTTTAAAGGGATAATGCTGTTCTAGGTGTCTGACACAGAGATGGCACAGCTCAATGCTCCATTCAGCTCAGCAGAAATACTAGCAACTATTAAGGCTCTTAAACTAGCAAAGGCTCCGGGCCCCAATGACTTAGGGGGGAGAGTTCTATAAGATCTTGGGAGAGCTGATGATCAGCCCCTTCCATAACCAATGTGCTATAATGCTTGCTAAAGGGGACATGCCATGCCATGATGACACGCTGGTAGGCTCCTACCGATCCATATAGCTTATAAACCAGGATGTCAAACTTATTGCCTCGCTGTTGGCACGATGCCTGGTCTGGGTCCTCCAGGGAGTTATTCACCTTGATAAGGTTGGATTCGACCCAGGACGCTTTGCGTCCATCCACTTGATGCGGGTAATGGCGGTCCTCCAACAAGGGAAAGGACAGGAGGGGAATGATGTCATAGTGAGCCTGGATGCAGAGAAGGCTTTCAATAACGTCTCCTGGGAGTATCTTTTCTGGGTGATAGAGCAGTATGGGATTACAGACTCATTCCTGAAATGGGTGAGAGTGCTGTATCACCAACCCTAAGCCCAGATATTTGTAAATGGGGTACTCATGGAGAGCTTTCAGCTCCAATGGGGTACCCGACAAGGGTGCCCGCTTTCCCCAATGCTCTTCCTGCTATCCTTGGAACCTCTAATGACTAAGATCCGGGACACAGCGGAGTGGTAATGTATCACTGTAGGCTCAACCATCTGCAAGATCAATCTCTTTGCAGATGACATGCTGCTGTTCATCAGCCAAGCAAGGACACATATTGCAAGCGTCATGAGAATGATAGCACAATTTGGGGCTTTCACAGGACTAAAGATCAATTGGCCCAAATCTGAAGCTATGCCGATACAAACCAAATCAGTGAGCACGGGGGCAAGTGCATTCCCGCTTGCGAGGGCAGGCACATCAATGAAATATCTGGGGAACCATCTGAGCAGAGACAGCTTCTATATCAAAAAAACATCATTGATAAGCTCACCCAGATGAAAAGTTAGTGTACGAAATGGAGTAACCTGCCTCTCTTGCTGCTGAGCCATGTAGCACTGCTCAAAATGGTGTTCCTGCCACGATTATATCCACTGCAGGTTTTACTAATCTGGATCAAGGGAGGGGAAGAACGTCTCTACCGGGGGATAGTGACCACATTTCTGTGGCGTGGCCACCCAGCCTGTATCGGCTATGCTAAACTGGCAGTGAGTCATGAGATGGGAGGGTGGGAGGCTAAATTTACCTGACCTCCACTTATACAACATAGTTATATTGATGCGGTGGATACACGGGCTCCAGGTGGGGGGCGGCCACTATGCAGCAATAGGATTCCTAGATGATAGTTGTGCTCACTACAAATTATTTGCTTTATTGCAACTAACCTGACCATGGAGGTGGTGGGCGTGGAACTCCCAGAGGTTCTTAGAACCTATGTGGAAGGCGTGGCGGTGGTGGAGACAATTGGTGGGGGGGAGACAAAGGGTGCCGAACCCCCTTTAGCAAACTGGTGGGAAATCCAGAGCTTCGCCCGGGCCTAGATAATGTGGCCTTTCAGAGCTGGGCAGGCAAAGGGTGCAGGCACAGGGCAAATCCTGGACCAGTGTGGGGTGGGGGCTGTTCCCGTCTTTTGACCAACTGAAGGGTGCATGGCAAATTCCAAATAAACATCTCATGGCTTATCTACAATGTCAGCACTATGCTATGTCTGGGACCAGGGGACGTGGGACAGTTTGTCTACACACCTCTACATAGGCAGTTCTTAGCAACACCATATAAACACAATAAAGTGGCATACTGGTATAAACCAGGCAGAGATATGCGGCTGGGGATGGCAGCATGGCCTGAGCAGTCTGTTGGCGCTGGAACTTGGGGAGGATATTGATGAGCAGGAAGTGGAGCATTTACTGGCGGACATCCCCAAATGTGCCCCTAACATAGCACTGCAAGAAATGCAATTTTTCTTCCAAAGTATACATATTGAGATCTCAAGTCTCCATATGTTTTATGCCAAACACCACTGACCATTTTAAGTAGCTGCCTTCTGGACCAACTCCACTCTACTTAACTTTTTGAAGATACAGTCCCCAGAATTGTACATAGAAATTTAGAAAGCGACAGCAGAAAAAGATCATACAGCCTATCCAGTCTGCCCATCCATGAGAATTATTAAGTCCTGCATCGCTTCCTCCTGGTCAGGGATCCCCTGTATTTGTCCCATGATTATTATTATTTATTTATTTTTTTTAAATTCAGATACAGTTCTCATTGCCACCAAATGAGTACTCCAAATAAGGTATCAGCAGAGACACTATTATCTTTCTTGCTGGGCATTCCTCTCCACATGTACCCCAAGTATAAGGAAAGGAAAAGCTTGAGAATCCTATTTTTATTCTTGTGGGCTCAAGCCCCCTTTTGGCAGCTAAAGGGAGGGAAGCAGATACTGAGTGTACACTAGAGAATTCTACATGCTCAGCTACCCAGGACAATCAAATATGATGAATAAAGATAACAAAAATCTTGTTGGATAAAGAATGATCTACCATAGGAGGTTATGCCCTATAGCTGACAACCAGTATACACCTCAACAATAAGAATAGAAATAACTTTTTTCTACTGTAATCTAAGATGTAACTTTAAGGGCAATATTCAGATAGCTTGTACAACAACAAGTATGCAATTATTTTTCAAAGAGAAATTACTCAGAGAACTAGTGGAAACTATGCACCTTAAATGTGACTGCATTCTCTGCAACTACATAAACAAAGGCCAATGGTGTCTCAGCTTCCAGAAGCATCAGGACTGATGGAAAATAAAACCAAATCCGAAAACAGAAGGAAAAACAGAGTACAGAAGAACTGAGAATCAAAGCACTTATGAGAAGAAATATATGCAGTACGTATCATTACTGGTGAGGGCAGCAATTATGGAGGGAGAAAAGAAAAACACAACTATCAGTGTACTGTGAGAAGGAAAAACAGGAGATACACAACGAAAAGGGATATTATTAGGTGGAGGAAAAGTATACATAGCTACAGAGAGGATGAGGGGATATGAGAAAGAAGCATGCAGGAATTACAGCGGAAATATGTCAAGCATTTGTTATGCTGGGGAAGGATATACAAAAAGCCACTATAAGAGTTTATTGCATGGAGAGGGAAGGCATATAGCAATTACTGTGTGTAGGAAGGATTGATTTACGTTCAGAAAGTATATGGCAAATAGAGGTGGAATAAAGAACGGGAAGGGGGACTACCATGGGGGAAGGGAACTCGCCAACAAGGCGCTATTTTACGAACAATTCACATCATAGGTTATTCATTATTTAGGAAGGAGGAGGGAGGGCCACACTCACTGGAACAGATAAGGGACATATTTCAGGCCTAGGCTCCGGTTCTTCTCTTCGATTCCGGTACCGGTTTTACTGCCCGAGCCTCCTTCTGTTCCGGTTCCGGTTCTACCGGACGCTAATAGGTCCGTTCCCCCCACTAACGTGCCACAGCTAAAGCTTGCCTCTTTTAGGCCCGCGCACTGAGCTCGGTACTGCGCAAGCGCAGCGATGGTTTTTTTTTTTTTTCCGGTGGCTGCGCGCTGAGTTCCGACTCGCGCAAGTTCGATGACGTATTTCCATGTCCGTCCGTACTTCCCATCCGGCTGGAGGTACTTCCGCTGTCTCAAACTATGACGCAGAAGTGACAAAACCAAATTTTTATAGTGGATTTTTTCTCTCTCTTTTATGAGCGGAATTCGCAGACTCAGCACATGGAATGTCAGGGAAAGAATAGAATAAAAAAGTACTGGTAAGAACAAAAAGTAAACTCCCCTCATTCCTTACCCTGTCTGACGTTTGGGGTGAGTGGGTGGACGAACTGCTGGTTGCTTCCCGTGATGCCACGGGAACGTTAATCTCTAAGTGACGCATAGTTAAGGGCAGATACTTATCTTTATAGATTCAGAAACAAAAAAAAAACCTTATTGCCCTGACAATTTGAATTTACCAGGGCAAAGTAATAAATATAAGGTAATTGAGGAAAGCAGGCGGAGCTTGCTGGGCGTTTGCATATGTGTTTTACCGCTAGAGTGGAGGAAGGCAACCCAGCTAATATCCCAAAACAGTGTGCTAATTGTATACTGTGTTTGTACCTATTGAAATAAGTATTATGGGGCCGTCAAATCCAGGACTGACCTAAAATCTCCCTTCTGGGACTGACTGCTGTGGCAGCTATGCCGATATGCAAGAGAGAATAGGAAAGTTAGAATGGAGCTGTATACAAAACAGTCTCTTTGTTTGGAAAGAATAATAAAGTGAAACCAGGTGTGATTAGTAGTGCCTACATGAGGATTAGGCTGAGGGAATAGGTAAGTAGGGCTGGCCCAGCCATTAGGCAAACTAGGTGCTTGCTTAGGGCTCACAGCTTGGATGAGGGAGGGGAAGCAGCAAAGAGCTGGGCATTCAAAACTAAAGAGATTCTGACATCGTGGGGATGGGTACATAAAGCTTAGGGTTTGTCTAGGGTGTCCACACCTTGAACCAACTCGGTAACTTGCAACATTTAACACATAAGTGTAAAGATTACAGGATCAAAGCAGGAAAGCATTAGCTTACAGGGTGTCAGCCCAAAACAAACAGACTGTAAACATTCACATAGTTGTAGGGACAGAGCATATGTTTGTAATCTGTATCAGCTCTCTGTCCTCAGGGGAGGACAATTTGAAAGGTGCAGTTCCCTAACCATGATGGAGGGCTATGCAAGCAGTGCGGCTGTACAGGGCTCAAGTATGGAAGGGGCACCAGTATCAGCCTAATAAAATATAATTCTTGCATGCAGCTGAGGGGGGACCAAGTGCACAAGTCACATTTCTAGCTTGCTTCTGTCCTGCCACATAATGAATCAATGCTGCAGCTGCTGTGCTGGAACGGTTCTTCTATGGAAATGTATTGGGCCATTTTTTTGAGGGTGAGCTTATTTCTCTAGAAAGCCCAATCTGATCTGGCCCATTTTTGAATCCTGTGTTACTTCACCATTTTTAACTCTTTGCCAAATTTAGTCCCATTCCATTTCATTTTTACAGAGCCATTGTGCCCCTAGATAGATAGATAAGCATTATTTTTTAACCCTTGTGTTTACATTTCTTACAAACATTCAATTTGGTTAGAAAGAATAAGAAGAAAAGCAAATAGAAGAGAAAAACTACAATATTGCAGTAATAAATGAAAAGCTATAGCAAAGATAATCACAAACCCATGCCCAACTTTTGTTACAAGTTAGGATTATTTATATCACATTCCTGCCCCAGTAGTCATTTGATGCTGTAGCAAGGTGAAGTGGATTATCGGATACAGTATTTTAGGAAAGGGATTGTATAAGGGGAATGATGGATAAGCTGATCTACAGTACATAACTGGAATCTAGCCTCCTTTCCCAAGATAGTTTTTCTGCTTAGTCTTTAGTGGAAACTTTATATTTATCATCAGTTTTGGGAAACACATGCCTCTGATAGTTTTTGCCCAGTGTAAGAGGAAATGTTGGTTTTGCTTTCTCTGGTGTTGTACTGCATGTAGAGTATGACTTCTTTGTGTTGCATTTTATCAAAACTGAAAACCAGATGCTTTCCCATTGGATCTAAGTCTGTAAATGTCTAATTTGTA
Organism: Ichthyophis bannanicus; assembly: GCA_033557465.1. NCBI lineage: Eukaryota > Metazoa > Chordata > Amphibia > Gymnophiona > Ichthyophiidae > Ichthyophis > Ichthyophis bannanicus. The sequence continues at coordinate 40,945,903 of CM066043.1, forward strand.
GTCAGGAGACAAATTTTCAATAGATTTCATAGTGCTGCAAGATAATTGTCTATGCTGTAGCTGATTTTCAACAAGATACTACCTGCATATATTGGAGGTCATTTTATAGCCTTTCCTGTGCATGTGGCCATACACATACATTAAATGACCTCTTATAAAATAATGAGAAGCGTAAAATACACACTTTAGCATCAAGGCACACACTTTGCTAGTGAGCATGCCCATGGATGGAGTTTGGGTAGAGCACACAAGTATTCATGTAGATTATAAAATATAATTTATATGCATACTTGAAAAATATAAGCACTGACATTGATATCAGCTCTAGGGCTGGGGTAAAGTATCTTTGCTTGCAATGTAGACAATGTTATGCTACTTATGCTAGTATTTTATTTATTTGTTTATTTATTTATTTACATTCTCTTATATATGATGCTATTCTGCATCAGTGCGGTTTACATTAAACAAACTGAAATTACATTGAACAGGGCATTATAACTTGGAGATAACTATTTTACAGGGAACATGGGCTATGGAGGGTTAAGTGGCTTGCCTATAAAGACAAGTATGTGCCTACATGGACACCTACTCTTGGCAACATAAAAAGCTGCCCTTATTATATCCTAATGGCACACGTAATTCTGGTATGCTGTTTACTCCCCACATTTCAATCCACTCACAGCAATGCTTTTCTTTAACTTCAAAAAGCTTGTACTATCGAATCAGGGTAGCCTTAAAAAGAGGGGAAGATCTAAATAGATCCCATCAGGAAAAATGGACCGAAGAGCTTAGTGCAAGTTTGCCAGATGTCCCTGATTTTCAAGGACTGTTCCAGACTCCATGCCCATAACCATTTCCCATCCCTGATTCCAGTGGGGACAAAAGTAAAGGACTTTGCAGTTCTCTCAATCGTGGTAAGAGAATATATAAAAATTAACTTCTTTGCAGGAAAAGGAGGAATTTTAGAAAGAGAAATATACTTTAATTTTTAGATAAATATATATAGGTATATGTATGTATGCATGCATGCATGCTTATAACACAATGATTGCTGCTACTGTCTTTTTAAACTTTTGAAATTGCTGAATGCCACTTGGATTGGTCATTTGGAAACATGCATAAGAGATGCCCAAGGAGGGCGGACTCCTGTTCATTCCAGCCAACTCAGCCTTGCCAAGGTGTCCCAGATTTGCTGTCCAAATATCTGATAACCCTAGCGATTGGCATAGCATACAAAGCAGTCAGCCGCCTACTTGATTCAACATGGCCTGGTGCAGGAATGGGGGAGAGCAATTTGAAATTTTTGCTAAAGTAGAATGGCTTACAAATTCATTGAGACCAAATCTCTTCCTGTTTATGCAGATTCTGAAATCATACTGGAGTTACCACCAAACAGAAAATACAGATGAAAAGACCTTTAATTTTGTATTTTTTAATATTTAAATATATCTCCTTTGCTAGTGAGCCTAGACATCAAAACAGTTTTTAGTATAAGAGGCATAAGACTGCAGTGTTGTAGTTAATAGAAATCTGGAAACATGTTTATGCACATCTGATCTGGTTTGCATAATCTTCAACACATGTATTCTTGTTTATAATGAACTTATTTTTGTATGCTTCTGATTACATTGAGGGCTGAATGCTTTGAACATTGTATTTTTTATTGTATATTGGGTGTGGATCTTTCTGTGCTCTGCATATGTGATGGAGGGGGTCTATTCTACTAGCACTGTGGCTGGGTGTGAGGATCCATCTTGCTGTTTTCCCAACATGCACTGATGTTGTAATTTTTTACTATTATGTCTTAGAACATAAGAAATGCCATACTGGGTCAGACAAAGGTCCATCAAGCCCAGTGTCCTGTTTCCAAAAGTGGCCAATCTAGGTCACAAGTACCTAGCAGGTAGGGTTGCCAACTGGCTCCAGATGCACCCAACAGGTTCGATCCAGTCGTGGGTTTACCTCATTCTGAGTTCTTCATTGCACACCATAAGAAAAGGAAAACTACAAGTAACTGCATGCAATGGGGTAAACCCAGAACTGGAGCAAGCCTATCGGTTGCATCTGGAGCCAGTTGGCAAACCTACTAGCAGGTTCCCAAAGAGGCACACAGATTCCACCATGCTCAATTTTTAAAAAGGGTTCCAGGGGTGATCCGGGAAACTACAGACCGGTGAGCCTGACGTCAGTACCGGGAAAAATGGTAGAAACCATCATAAAGAATACAATTACTCAGCATGTAGATAGTCATGACCTAATGGGAGACAGCCAACATGGCTTTAGACAAGGAAGATCTTGTCTTACTAATCTGATATGTTTTTTTGAAGGCGTGAATAATCAGGTGGACAAAGGTGAGTCGGTTGATATTGTGTATCTGGACTTTCAGAAAGCCTTTGACAAGGTCCCTCATGAGAGACTTTTGGCAAAACTAAAGAGTCATGGGATAGGAGGCAGTGTATTATTGTGGATCAGGAACTGGTTAAAAGATAGAAAGCAGAGGGTAGGGCTAAATGGCCAATTTTCCCAATGGAGAAAGGTGAATAGTGGTGTACCCCAGGGATCTGTGCTGGGTCCGCTGCTTTTTGACATATTCATAAATGACCTGAAAAGTGGAATAACGAGTGAGGTTATCAAATTTGCAGATGACACAAAACTATTTAAAGTTGTTAAAACCCAAGAGGATTGTAGAAAATTGCAAGAGGATCTTGATAAATTGGAAGACTGGGCATCAAAATGGCAGATGAAGTTTAATGTGGACAAGTGCAAGGTTATGCACCTAGGGAAGAACAACCCAAACTATGGTTACACGATGCAAGGTTCAACATTAGGAACTACCACCCAGGAAAAAGATTTAGGCGTCATTGTGGATACCATGTTAAAACCCTCGGCCCAGTGTGCAGCAGCGGCCAAGAGAGCAAATAGAATGCTAGGTATGATACGGAAAGGAATGGAAAATAAAACAAAAGATATTATAATGCCTCTATATCGTTCCTTGGTGAGACCGCACCTTGAATATTGTGTGCAATTCTGGTCGCCGTATCTTAAAAAGGATATAGCGATTTTAGCAAAGGTTCAGAGAAGAGCCACCAAAATGGTAAAGGGGATGGAAGGATACTCCTATGAAGAAAGGCTAAAAAGGTTAGGGCTCTTTAACCTGGAAAAGAGATGGCTGAGGGGAGATATGATAGAAGTCTATAAATTAATGAACGGAGTGGAACGGGTAAACGTAGATCAATTGTTTACCTTATGAGAATATAGAAAGACTAGGGGACATGCAGTGAAGCTACAGGGTAAACTATTTAAGACTAATAAAAGAAAATGTTTTTTCACTCAACGTGTAATCAAACTCTGGAATTTGTTACCGGAGGATGTAATAAAGGCTGTTAGTGTAGCTGGGTTTAAAAAAGGTTTGGACAAGTTCCTGGAGGAAAGGTCCATAAACCATTATTAAGAAGGGACCCAGGATATCGATGCTTGAACCAATACAAGCATTGTGGAACCTGTGTCCCTTGGGGAAACTGCTAGGTACATATGACCTAGATTGGCCACTGTTGGAAACAGAATACTGGGCTTGATGGACCTTGGTCTGACCCAGTATGGCATATCTTATGTTCTTATCCCGGGGCGAATAGTGGATTTCCCACGTCCTCTTTAATAATGATTTATGGACCTTTCCTCCAGGAACTTGTCCAAACCTTTTTTAAACCCAGTTACACTAACAGCTTTTACTACATCCTCTGGTAACGAATTCCAGAGTTTGATTATGCATTGAGTGAAAAAAAATATTTTCTCTTATTAGTCTTAAGCAGGTTTGTACCTTTCAACATTGCTGTCCCTCATTAGCTCTAGCTGAGAATGTTCATTTGGTTGAGGGCTTTAAGGAACGGGGGAGGGAACAAACATATTCTTTTGGGGGGAGGGGATGGTGGTAGTTTCTCTTCATTTTGGGTTTCTAGCTATGGTTGCCATCTCTAGTGTTGCGAAGTTACCCAGCTTCAGGAGTGAGAGATCAAGCCAGTCCTGGATGTCACACACAATTTCTCAACCTGATGCATTATGGGACCTGCTGCACTGATTCTAATTGATTAAATCAGATACTACATATACTACACCACACTGCAGTGCAAGGCAAATTTAAAACCAGAACTGGCAAAACAATCTCACTCCTGAAACTGGGTAACTTGGCAACTCTGAGTATGGTAATTGTAGTCCCTGATGTTACCCATCGGAATCACAGTGCTGGCATTTCATAATGCATCAGAATAAAATTTTAAACTAGCCCTAAATTTCTGACCATCTCCCACCTGGAAGTGGGTAACTTGGCAACTACTTCATTACCTGGCCCGTTTTGATGGAGATAGCAGTAGCTGGCAAGATTGTTAAATTAGTGATGTAAGCAGCCTTATGTTGCTGATTTTTGCTTGCATAGCTGTTCCTCTCCTGTCCCCCATGGATTTATTGAAGCAGGGCTATTCCAAAGTCAGGTGATAGTGGCAGTAGAGATACATTGTAAAAAAAATGTATGAGTTGGAAATCAAACCAGTGCATGCTATGCTTTCAGGCACCACCTCCTCATGGCTTCCATATGAGAGGCAGGGCCTGGGAGCAGAGGAGCATATTTTGGTTCAGGCCTTGGCCAATATGGCTTCCTAACTCGTTAGTGCTGCCATCACAGGTAAGCCTTCCACTAACCCCTGTTTCAAGAAAATGGTAAATAAAAGGAAAAGGAGACCACTATGGTTTTTTAAAGTAGCAGCTGAAAAGGTGAAGAAAAAGAGGGAGGCCTTCATGAAATACAAGAGATCACAGAGAGGAAAACAGGCGTCTATATTTGGAAAAACTTAGAGAAGCTAGCAAAGTAGTCAGGAAAGCAAGATTCAGAAAGAGGAAGAAATAGCCAATGCAATAAAATATAGGGGGGGGAGACATTTTTCAGATATGTTAGTGAGAAGAGGAAGGGCAAAAATGGTATTGTCAGACTCAAGGATGAAAGGGAGGAATAAGTAAAAGCTGACGAGGATAAAGCAGAATTGCTTAACACATGTTTCTGTTCTGTATTCACAGATGACGAACCAGGAGCAGGACCTCAGAAAAACACCGACAAACAGGAACAGAAGTGAGGGGCATCTTCAATGATTTTCAGAAGACTGTTTGTGAGAAACTAGCTAAACTTAAAGTAGACAAAGCGATGGGACCGGATGGGATACACCAGAGAATACTGAGGGAACTTGAGGATGTTCTAGCAGCTCCACTGACTGACCTTTTCAATGCCTCGTTGGAGTCGGGAGTGGTGCTAAAGAACTGGAGAGAGGCACATGTGGTCCCTTTAGACAAAAGCAGTACTAAGGATGTGGTTGAAAACTACAGGCCAGTTAAACTTCGATGGTGAGTAAATTTATTGGAAGCGCTGCTGAAAGAGAAACTAATGAGGTTTCTGGAGTCCAGCAGATTACAGGATCCGAGGCAGTATGGACTCACCAGAGGCAAGTCTTGTCAGACAAATCTGATTGATATCTTTGACTGGGTGACCAGGGAGTTGGACTGAGGGAGAGTCCTAGATGTGGTTTATTTAGTTTTCAGTAAAGCCTTTGACACCTTTCTTCACAGGTGACTTATAAACAAACTGAGCACCCTAGGGATGGTTCCTAAAGTTACTGCTTGGGTTAGAAATTGGTTGAGTGGGAGGCAACAAAGGGCACGGGTAAACGGAGCTCACTCTGAGGAGAAGGAGATTACCAGTGGTGTGCCCCAGGGATCTGTCCTTCATCAGATTCTTTTTAACATCTTTGTTAGTGATATAGCGGAAGGGCTGTCGGGTAAGGTTTGCCTCTTTGCGGATGATACCAAAATCTGCAATAGAGTAGACACCCAGGAAGGTGTAGTTAACATGAGGAGGGATCTAGCTAAGCTTGAAGAATGGTCTAGAATTTGGAATCTGAGATTTAATGTTAAAAAATGCAAGGTCATGCATTTGGGCTGCAGCAGTCCAAAGGAGCAATATAGTATAGGGGGTGAAATACTTTTGTCCACTAAAGAAGAGCGGGACCTAGGCATGATTGTGTCTGATCTTAAAGTAGCTAAACAGGTAGAAAAGGCGACGGCAAAAGCTAGAAGGATGCTTGGGTGCATAGGGAGAGGAATGACCAGCAGAAGAAAGGAGGTGATAGTGCCTCTGTATAAGTCTTTGGTGCGACCTCATTTGGAGTATTGTGTGCAATTCTGGAGACACCTTCAAAAGGATATAAACAGGCTGAAATCAGTACAGAAGGTGGCTACTAAAATGGTTAGTGGTCTTCATTATAAAGCATATGAAGACAGACTTAAGGATCTTTATATGTACACCTTAGAGGAAAGGCAGGATAGAGGTGATATGATTGAGACATGGAGCACTGACGGAGGACTTTCCACACCGAAGAAGGACGCTACAAGGTTGTCAGTTATCCCCTCTAATCTTCGTACTGACATTGGAGCCCTTGCTAGAACGGATACGGGGACATGACCGGCTGAATGGTGCCTAGTTTGAGGGTAAAGAATTTAAAGTAGCGGCATTTGCGGATGATATTTTGATATTTGTTGAATCCTAGAGAGACGCTGGTTGAATTGTTAGGACTATTTACGGAATTTGGGGGATTCTCAGGACTAAAGCTGAACTTAGATAAATCAGAGGCAATGCCGTTACATACAGAAGATAGTGAGGCATGGAAGGAGACTTTTCCGCTGAGATGGAGTAGGGACTGCTTTAAATACCTAGGAATATGTTTGCCCAAGGATGTCAGATCTATGATAAAAATATAAGGTCTTTGTTAGAAGATACGCAATCACGGTTAGCAAGATGGCAATCACTCCCTTTGTCTCTGGGTGGTCACATAACCCTATTTAAAATGGTTATATTTCCTAAATGGTTATACGTTATGCAGACTTTGCTTATTATGTTGAAACAGAGAGATTTGTGGTTGTTAGAAAAGGTGCTTAATATTTTATGGGATGGTTGCAGGCCGCGTGTGCGACTGAATGTCTTGCAACAATCTTGGGATAGAGGGGGATGGGGGTTATCTGAGTTGAGACAATACAATCTTGCCTGTATTCTGAGACATATCAAAGACTGGCTTGACAATAACAGCTGATGATACACCGCTGTGTGGAAAGTCGGTTGGTGGCGCTGTATACATTGAGATATGTAGTACATGCTGATTGTAGGTTGTTGCCAGCGAACTTGCACAATCATATTCTTGTGGGGGTGATGAGAAAGGCCTGGAGGATATTCTGTAAGCGGGGGAAAATAAATCCCGGGGTGACCCCTTTTCTGCCCTTTGCTGGGAATGGCTCGCTTAAACCAGGAGTAGAGGACAGCATCTTCAGGCGGTGGGGGGAAATGGGATTATCCAGTATAGAACAAGCAGTGGACCAAGGGGGCGTGCCCCTATCGTTTGGGGAACTGCAAACACGTTACGGTCTGGAGACTAGGCACATGATGCATTACTATCAGATGCGTAGTTATATTAAATCATTGCCTCGGGAAGATTTACAGAGTAGGGTTTGTTCACAGGTGGAAGAGGTACTTCATTCGGGGGAGGAGGAGAGGGCATGCATCGCTGTCTTACAAAAGGAAATAGTGAATATGCAAGGAATACAGGAGGAAAGATTGTTGGCGGAAAAGTGGATGCGAGAATTAGGGGAAGTTATAGAGGTGCAGGATATCCAGGCAGCTTTTGAAGACATTCCGAGAGCCACTGGTTGTGTCAAGGACAGAAATATGCAATACAAAATAATTCAGAGAATTTATTATGCGCCGAATAGGGTGTTGCGGGCGGGGTGTGCAATTATTTCTGAGTGTCCACATTGTGGGACTGAGGGAGCGAATTTGGGACATGTGTTTTGGAGCTGTCCTAATCTAGTTCAGTATTGGCAAAGGTTGTTTAATAGTATAGGGATATATTAGGGATTAAGATGGTAATGAGTGCTCGGGCAGCGGTATTAGGAATGGTCTCAGGACTGGAGTTGGTGGGCAGGGAGCAGAAGAAATGGGTAGGGAAGGTATTACTGGTGGCATTGCCCTGGGTTAAACAATGGGAGAAGGCAGTTTGGCACTTGTTGACAATAGAACATGTTGGTGCATGAATGTGTAGAAATCTGCAACCAGCTTTTTTGGCAGAATTGGGACCATATATTGACAGGTTATCTCCCAGGGATAGGAGTAGGATCCGTAACAACTTATAATAATGGGAATGGACTTTAGGCAGATGGTTATTTGAGTAGTGAAGCTATGGACTAATAATAATAATTTTTAACTATTAATGTTTGATAGAGTGGAGTGGGGCAGGGTGGTGTATTGACAGCAGAAGACGGCGAAGAGGTGAAGGGGGGAGAGGGTAGTAAAAGGAAAACTGCGATACCCAGAATTGGTACTGTTTTACAAGGTTTTTGAGGATTTGTTATATATGAGTGTTTAATACAGTGCAAATGCATTTTTGACTGTGACTGCAAATAAAAATGATTCACACTAAATACCTCTGTGGCATAAATGCACAGGAGGAGAGCCTCTTTCGATTGAAAGCAAACTGTTACAAGGGGACATGGGATGAGAGTGAAAGGGAATAGATTCAGGAGCGATATGTGGAAATTTCTTTACGGAAAAAGTGGTGGATCCGTGGAACAGTCTCCCAGTGGAGGTGGTAGAGATGAGGACAGTATCTGAATTCAAAGCAGCATGGGACAAACACTGAGGATCTCTAAAGGGGGGACTGCTGTAGTAGTTGAAATGGAAGGGCAGACTAGATAGGCCATGTGGTCTTTTTCTGTCATATTTCCATGTTTCTAAGAAAAGGGGAGGGGGGGATTGAAGTATGGGTGTGGAGGAAAAGGAGCTGGTCATATTTTTAAAAGCTGTCAACCCTAATTTCCAACCACATCAGAATGGACTTTGATTTTGCTGCAGTGCTATAAGCCTTCTGAAATATCTAGGGCTTTTATCTATTTTTAAATGCCACTCTCTGAAGCTTTTACAAAGGGTGGGCAAGGAGGGTGCAATGCAGCCCATTTTAGCAAGCTTATGAATTTGCAAGCATGTGAGCTCAAAACGGAAAATAGACTCCAAAAGCATCCCTTGTTCTAGGTGCTATTTTGTCCAGTCACTACCCAACCCTTTGTTTCATTTATTGCAAGCATTCTGCTTGGACAGGGGCTGCAAACCTCAGTTCCCTCTGGGTCTCCCAAAGGGGCACGTTTGCTAAAAAGTGTACTTGGTAGCACATGGTCAGGCCGCAAAATCAGCATGGAGGCTTGTGCTATCTCCAGGGGTGTGTGCACATCCCCTCTCCCTGCTGTTGGCACATTGCTAATGAACGGCACTGTGGAACCCAACCCACAGCTACATCTAAACCCCACTCTGAGGTGGCTTTAAGTGCATATGTGCTAACAGTAACAAGCTGTTGGTGTTGACAGTGCATGCCCATTCTGCCCATACTAAGCGCAATACACTAACATTTCACCCCTGCCCCGATTCTGCCCAGTCATACGCTGAGTAAAGTGGTGTTTTTAGCACAGGCCCCTACATTAACTTTTAGGCAGCATGCTTGCTATGACGGGATATATATCCCATCTCAGCCAGAGTCCCGAAGGACCCCGGATTGCCAGAAGGAGACAGAGGTATAAAGCCCCAGATTCTCTCCTGAAAACCCCATTAGAAAAACAGAACAGAAAAACTAAGTTCATTGGGAAACCCCAGAGTAGAATTAGTTCATGTCCTCACAAAATTTAGGGAGACCCAAACCCCTTCCCCTGGGCATCCCACTGTTATGGGAAATGATTGGGGAGAACTCGAGGGCCTGACCATGAAGGCAGGAGAGGATATGGAGAATGAACTACCTGGAATGGAGGAGTGCTTCCAAGAGGGGCTGGAATTGGGCACAGACTTCCAAGATGAGATGCCCATGGATATGAAAGTTCAACCAGGTAATGGCCTGCCATTGGAGTGGATGTAACAGAAGCTACGTGTGAGGAGGTGGGTCATCCAGGCCTTTGGGTGCTCAAGACTCCTCCCCCCCCCCCCTTGGCTAGAGAGAGTTAGAGTTTGATTGACGTTTGTCTTATTTTGAACTCAAGGAGAAAATGACTCACTATTGCAATCCAATGGAGAGCTACTTGTAGGCTGAAGGAGGGATTGCATGCAGGACCTAATTTGCATACTGAAGGTCCCTTGCGAGGGCTAAACATTGGACAGAGGAAGAGGACAGTGCCCAGGCATACTAGGAAAAAGTACAGAGTACAAATAGTGGGACTTTGTTTCACCCTAAGAGGAACAGGTACTATGGAGATGGGGCCTCCTGACCAGGAAAGTCCCTACAGGTGGTCCTTGGCCTTTTATTGGAGCTGATCGATGATTGATAATCTTGACCTGGTGCATGGATGGCAAGAGACCCACTGTACAATAGCAGCACTTACTATTTACTAAAACCCTATCTAAGTTTGTATAATGGTATTGCTGTGAGCCGCTTTGAATGGTTTTCCACTTTAGCAATATATATCATTTTTAAAGTTAGTCTGGCCATTGGCCATTACTATTCAATGATGACTGATAAAGCCCTCCCTCCCCATCATTGCTATTTCTCCTGCAGGGATTGTAAATGCACTCATCAGCCCTTGCTCCAGTCTGCCCAAGGATTGGAAGATATGTATTTTCTGGCTACTGTCAATAACTCTAGAAGAGGGCAATGTACAGCAAATGTATCCGGTACCTGCTTGTAGAGATTGTAAACCACTCTGGTGCCCTTCAGCCTCGGCTGGTATATCAAGAAGTTGCATAAACAAACTGGCCAAACCACTAGGCAGTCACCTAGGGCAGCAGCTATAGACAAAGCGAAACAATAGGCCCTAATAGCTATACAACCTCAGACTCATTACTGCTTACTTTCATCTGTGGGAAGAAGGGGCAATTTGCAAATAGTCCATCTAGTCTTGTAATTGATTTTTGGACATTTCCCTCATTCTGTAGATTTTTACAATGCAAATGTATTAAAATATGAGGCCCAATTTTGCATTTTTCTACTAGGAATTTCTATGCAGGATGTTGTCAATATGATTGAGTTTAATTATCACAATCTTGGGGGCAGGGGAGAAGGGTGCTAGGGGCTAAAATCTACTTGGGAGGGGGTAGAAGGATGACGGTTTGCCAAGGGCCTCTATACCAGAGTTGCCAAGTTACTCAATTCCAGGTATCAGATTTTTTTACCCCAGTTCTGGTTTTAAGATTGCCTTGCACTGCAGTGCAGTAGTTGTAGTCCCTGACTTTTACCCATTGGAATCGGTGCAGCAGGTCCCATAATGCATCAAGATGAGATTGTGTGAAATCAGGACTGGCTGAATCTCTTACGCCTGGAACTGAAGAACTTGGCATTTCTGTAATACCTTTGCACTGGCCCTACAGGAAGTGGTGAACATCTGAAGCCTGAAGTAAATCTTTTGGCTAATAAGAAATGCAGAACTTGAGCTATGTGTTGAGGATGGTTTCTTTGCCTTTGGACTAGGAGTTGGAGCCTGTATGTTAACATCTGGCCTCTCATTCCCAATGGAGACTTGAACCCAGGGCTGGCCCAACCATTGGGTCACCTAGGGCAGCAAAGAGCAGGGCATTCAAAGCCAAACAATACATTTGACAGCCAAGAGGACTAAAAGGCTTAATATTTGCCTAGAGCACCGACACCTTGAACCAATGCTGGGCCCTGCCATGCTTGAATTTGAATTTTAAAGTGGAAGGATTAAACCTGTTTAAAAAAAAAAAAAACAAACCAACCAACAACCACCCAAAAAAACACACACACACACACACACTTTATATCAGTTGCACAACTTGCTAAAACATTTATGACTAAGTTTCCATATAAATGCTTTCAGTTAACTGTCACCTAATTTCCATAAGGTGTTCCATTTTATGTACTATGTATCCTACTGCTCTCCTGTCCCTTCTACTAGGCTCTGCTTAAAATATCACTTCAAGCTGTTCCATCAACCTATTTGGAGGAGGAGTGGCCTAGTGGAGGAGTGGCCTAGTGGTTGGGGCAAGGTACCTCAGGCCGGAAGGTTGGGGGTTCAAATCCCACTAGAGGACAGCAACCTTGGGCCGGAAGGACTGGGGTTTCTAGTCCCACAGGTGCTCCTTGTGGTCTTGGGCAAGCCACTTAACCCTCCATAGCCCATGTTCCCTGTAGAATAGTTATCTCCAAGTTATAATGTCCTGTTCAATGTAATTTCAGTTTGTTCAATGTAAACTGCTCTGATGCAAAAAAGAATCCACTCAAAACACTAATACCCTATTCCCGGTAAAACCAATCAAATAAATAACTAACCCGGAAAATATTAACACCGGTGAGATTAAACAAATAATTTTTTGTTGGAAGAGCCAACTCAGTCAAGGGGAAGAAAACCCCATACCGCCGTGGCAAATTCCTTTTTAATAAATATTTCTTTATACACTATTTTGTATATCTTAGAAAAGATTTAAAGACATGAGGGTTTTAAGATCCTTATGAAAGGTTATGACCATAACACCCCCCCCCCGAGGCAGTAAAAATAATCGCAATCAGTCCAGAAAATATTAACCCCGGTGAGATTAAACAAATAATTTTTTGTTGGAAGAGCCAACTCAGTCAAGGGGAAGAAAACCCCATACCGCCGTGGCAAATTCCTTTTTAATAAATATTTCTACATTGCTCTCTGGATGAAGAAGGACTGCTACTTCAGTTAAGTGCTCACTGATTTTTTTAAAAGTCAAGAAAAATTTTTTTTCTAAAAAAGAAATATTTATTAAAAAGGAATTTGCCACGGCGGTATGGGGTTTTCTTCCCCTTGACTGAGTTGGCTCTTCCAACAAAAAATTATTTGTTTAATCTCACCGGTGTTAATATTTTCCGGGTTAGTTATTTATCTGATGCAAAAAAGAGCAGTATATAAGAGAATGTAAATAAATAAATAAATTTAACATGTCTTTCTGGGGACTGATTGCGATTATTTTTACTGCCTTGGGGGGGGGGTGTTATGGTCATAACCTTTCATAAGGATCTTAAAACCCTCATGTCTTTAAATCTTTTCTAAGATATACAAAATAGTGTATACTGTGAAGGTTGTAACTACATCTCCCATGATTCCTAGAGTGAGTATCCCTTGAACTACTCCCTCCATCATGCCAAGGAAGGAACAGCCCCAGCCTGAAGCAAGAGCCACACGTGAAGGGCTGAGACAAGGTGAGTAGTTGTTGCTAGTTTGTACCTTATATTTTCCCTCATTTCTCTGGATCGCCCTCTTTCTACCACTGTCGGAGTTTGCCTCTTTCCCTTATCTGCAAGTATCCCGCCTGGTTTGTTACCACCCTCTCTGTTCAAAGGTCTTGTTGCTCTTGTGGGCTGTTTGTATTTTTAGAAGAAAGTAAGGGAGCTTAGGAGTCCTGAGGTTCTTTTCTACAGCAAGTATTACACTTCTCTAAACAAAGCAGCCCAGCTGGAACTTTTATGTCGTGAAAAGTTAGGGGGAGACAGGAATGTAACTGACATTAGCAGTCTGTTTCCGTTCTTTGTTCTGATCCCTCTTCCCCTCTCTAGAGTTACATTTGTTCCTCCTACTTGCCACCCCACCCATTGCAGAAGCATTCCCCCCCCCCCCCCCCCAGCCTTGGAGAGAGCTCGTCCTGTCAGAAGGGAGGAATGAGGAATGTGCTCTATACCAGAAGCCCTGTTGCTATATTGTGGGCATGGGAATTATCTAATGCAGTCCGTTTCTAGGAGCATATGGACCGACATCCTCTGCTGTAGTGTGAGATTTTCAGGTAATACATATTCCTGAATGTGCTTGTAGAGGAGCCGATTGAACACTGACCTGACTTATCCCAGAAAATGCATACCCCAGGGAATACTAGAGCAACCTCTCACAGTATCAAATTGCTTGTACGAATAACATGAGCCAAAGGAATATTAGGCACACAATATGTCCTTATAGCCATAATTTTTTTTCAGGTGTTTACGCTCATTTCCTTTTCTCTATTACACTCATCTCTTGTGTCTATGCATTCGTAAATTTACATGCCTCAGGCTACTACTGTTTCCTTTCCTGAAGTCTTTTCAGCTGTTTGAAAGTACTAATACAACAGTGACTTTGGAGGCTTGTCTCTCTTTGTCTGTTCATGCTGTATTTGTACTTTTACTGTGGATGCAGCAGGCGTGGAAGAATTCCAGGTGGTTAAAATGTCCTTGTCCGCTTGTTATTGAGTAGGATGTGTCCCCATAGCTTGTTGGAGAATGATGGCCTGGTGCTGGCTTTGCCAGGTTGCCTGTGTTTAAACATAGGAAGTCAAATCACAACAGAGCTAATATTGTCAAATGAATTGAATTGAAGAAAACTCTGTATATTAACATGAAAAGTGAACGTGTCATCAGAGGCCACTTATATATTTCTTAAAAAGGCATTTGCATAGCTTAAACCATCATTTACAAAGCAACCAGGGGTCTCAGTCTTCCCGGGCAGAAACAAAACCCGCCAGAAATGATCTGGCTAGGCAAAGCCCAAATAACATCAGCGACCCTTATGATAACGTTGCTCTGAAATAGATGTAAACCAACTCTTCCATTTACCAAAGTTAAACCATATTCATAACGAAAGAGTGGTAACTTAGCTTTGCAGTCTGTAACAGTGCTCGTGAAGTGGTGCTAAACCAGTAGCAAGATCCCCAACGCTCTTGCATGCACTTGATACGCGTTTCACCAAGCAGGTTTCTTCAGGGGGTAGCTAGAAAGCACTGAAATTCATGAGATGAAAACCACGAGCAGAGTTCATTAACTGATGCATCGTTATGAATATGGTTTAACTTTGGTAAATGGAAGAGTTGGTTTACATCTATTTCAGAGCAACGTTATCATAAGGGTCGCTGATGTTATTTGGGCTTTGCCTAGCCAGATCATTTCTGGCGGTTTTGTTTCTGCCCGGGAAGACTGAGACCCCTGGTTGCTTTGTAAATGATGGTTTAAGCTATGCAAATGCCTTTTTAAGAAATATATAAGTGGCCTCTGACACGTTCACTTTTCATGTTAATATACAGAGTTTTCTTCAATTCAATTCATTAAACATAGGAAGTGGCTATGTTCATGCAGAGCTGTTCAGGGAAGGCAGCAAGACTGGCAGAGGAGAATTGGAGGTGTTCTCCATAGAGTATACAACTGTCCAACTGCTGTTATTTATCTCCGCGCCCCCCCCCCCCCGGCATTCATCTTGAGGTATTCGGTGCACTTACCTTGTAGGACTATGTCCGTCTGTATTGTTCTGCATGAGTTGGTAATACTGGCAGCTGCAGCTACATTCTAAGCATGCAGACTGTCAATATACGTGTCAAGTGCCTATAGCATTTCTACAATACCTTTACTGCACAGCAGCCCCTCTCCAGAATAACCTAAAATCTCACCCAAATAAGCTAAAATAAAGCCAGAGCAAAAAAAAGAAAAAAGTTCTTAAACTATTTGGCAGATTCCAAGCATTTCTAACTATTTCCACCACCGTTTGGTTGTTTCAGGGGAAGGCCGTCTTCTCTGGTCACTTTTCAGCTGCATCTCCTGAGTTGTTGACATGTTCGTGCTGTATTCATAGTCTGAGCCTCTTGCTTCTACTGTCTCCGTCCCAGGACCATGCCAAGCTAGAACTGCACTCTGTGTGACTAAAGAATCTTATGCCCTCTTCCACCACAACCATATGCATGCAGTAACTCATTCTAAAGTCTTGGAAGCCTAGTGATAATATTAGTATCCTGTGCAGCTGCACTGCTCCCAGAGCCCTTGCTACAGTTGTGCTCCTTCCCTTAGGTCTTGCTTCAGCTGTTTGTGCTGAAGTCATGCTTTGAGCGTGTCTGGGAGCTGTTGGCACACACCCTGAGGTCCCTCTTCAGCTGTCTTTGCTCACGTCATATTTTAGGTGTCTCAGAATGTTGCCGTCAATTTGTGGCCTTCCAGCTGCTGCATTGATACTGTGTACCCCTGATTTAGCTTTCTGAGAACAAACATTTAGTATTGTAAATTGGAGTTTAGATTCTTGCCTTTCCAAATGAGGACGCAAGGCAAGTTACCATCTTCTACAGTAAGTAGTTCTGTGCCCAAAAAGGTTTACACTCTGAGGGTCATATCTACTAAGCTGTTTCTTATAGGCACAAATAAAGTCTGTGTAGAACGCTGGGGTTAACATCACATGCTATTAGCCACACACATGATTTCATAGCACACAAGTACTACAAGAACATTATACAGATATGCAGTAAAAGGAAGCACATACAAATGAGGTGTGCACAAAGCTTTGTGTACTGGGGGTGGGGAGGAGGTGGCGACACCTACAAGAGATGTGCTGCTGGTAGTGGTACATGCATGCGCACACAGATTTCACGCTCCTAACAGTGGCATACCCAAAATTTGAATGTAGGGAGCAACTTTGCTACAGCACAGTCTTTTTTCCCCCCATGTCACACATGCTGCTTAGCCCATACAAGGAGCAAAGCAGCAAAAGATTTATATTTTCTCCTACATGTCGGAACGCCACCCCTACAGGAATGACTGGGCACTGCTACATGCAAAAATGGTCTTTTCCTACATGTGCCAGAACTTTACATCACTTCTGAAGAGACCTAAGAGCAGCGCTACAGAACTTACGCTCCACATCCCAGTCCTCTGCATTAGGCAGTGACATCATTAGCATCTCAATAGGTGCAGCTCCTTTGAGCAGCCTTTTTTTATGCTTGGCGCTGTTGTGTGCATACTGCTGCCTCTGCAAACACACCCACACCCCAATCTTGCTTGCCAGGGGTAGTTGTGCATATATGTCCTGCTTCCTATGTGCAAAGGATGTTCTAGTGTTTCTGCACTGGCCTTAAAAATGACAGTCATCATTAAATAGGCCCTTAAGTATCTACACACTTGGGGCAAGTAAGGTAGGCTTAACTACCAAGAATTGCACACTGCCCTGATGTTATGAGGGAGCGGTATATCAAGTAACTAAACATAAACAAGTACCAGCTTGGGGAGGAAAGCAATGAGCATTTGTAGTCCAAAGTCACAGCCAGACAAACAAACCTCAAAGAGCCATCAGTAGCTTCTTTTAAATGACTTTTGCAAGCTGCCCTTACTAGGCACGCCCATACAAAGCACAATTGGATATAAAACTGTTGTGGAAGGGGTAGTGCTGATTCCCAATCTCATGATCATCCCAAGGAGAAATGAAGGGCAAGAAGGAAGTTAATTGAAGGCTTGCCTAAATGCCTCAGGCACCCCTGGAACAGGATCCATTTGCTTCGGCTCAGGGTTGGAGGACTGGCCCCATTACTATATTGGAAGTTTGTGAGAACTTTAAACACACACCTTAGAGGTGATTTTAGCCAGCTTATACAGCAACTGTCACCCCAGGCCAGTTATGACGTTCATTGGGTATTGAACTGGCCTGGGGCAATATTTGTTTTCCAATCATGTTCAACTTTCATATCTGTTCAGAAGCTATTCTGCTCTCCTGTAATAGAACTGAACATCTTTTCCATAGACCTCCTTCCTTCTCAAATGCAGCAATGGTTGATTGGGCTTTAACTTTTAAATGCATTTATAGAATATTGGTTGAAAGTGGTAGTTTTTACAAAGTAAACAGCAATATGGAGGATTTTAGAAAGGACATACAAATGCAGTCTAGAATATCTAAGCCAGAACATCGGGGAAAAAAGCAGGCATGTCTAGGTACAGATGTAATTTCACAAATGTGGAAATGCCTGCTATGGATGTCTGCAAGACTGCCTAAATGCTGCAAATGTCTCAGAACAGTATTTTAGAACTTGAATGTCTAGGAATAGCTTAATGGTTAGCATAGTGGGCTAAGAACAGGACAAGCCAGGGTGCAAATCCCAGTGCTCTCATTGTAATTTTACAGAGTCCTGGCAGTGGTAGAATGCCATCTTCTCTTCACCCTCTGGATGGTTTTCAGCCAAAGAAAGCATCCCTCCAGAACCTATTTGTACCTGGAGTAGGTCTAATCTTAGATGTGATGTCCAGGTTCTTGGAAATGGCTCAGCCACACCTGTTTAGACCTAGACATCCTCATGATGTCCAGACTCAGCTTCTAAAATTGCTGTGTAGATGTCTGTGCTTTGGACATATTTATGCCTTTTCCAGACATCCAAAGTACAAATAGGGCTTCCAAAAATAGCCTCCATAATGTCCTCCATGCCCAGTCCACAATTGGGTAGGAGTGTTAAGAACTGCTGAATTGGATCTTTGATGGAGGTGGCAATTTGTTCAGTGCTGGCTGCGCTTGATAGTTAGCTTTGCATTGTTTAAACACAAGATGTGTTAAATTTATCCAGGATCCCCTTCAGTTGGGTTCAGAAAGCTATATAGTTCAGCTTCTAGTTTGCTTCAGAGATGGTGTATACCACTTTAGCAGCAACCTTAATCCATTTTGGGGAGGGGGGGGGACACCAGTGAATGGATGTCCCTTTCTAGCCTTTGCATAGCTGTTGCCACATCTGTTTATGCACATCCTCTACCCACTTCAATGGTGATCTTTTACTTACCAGATTGTCCTTTCCTGGCATTCTGCTAGACCAGTCCAGACATGTGGATTGCATGCCCCTTCCAATGGAGGCAGAAGAAAAATCCAGAGGCTTCTTTATGACCACCTCCTGTTATCACTTCTGCAGCTAAGGGCATACTCCAGTAATTTGTACCCAAGTGATTGCCAGGAATCCCTGATTGTACACAGCCTCACTCAGGGTCACAAGGAACAGAATAAGGAACCATAAACTATGTACAGACCAGTCAGTGTCTGTCAAGGTGGTTATAGTCCTGCAGGGCAAAAATAAGAGTATACAGTAGGTCACAGAGGTGTGTCCTGGGTTGATCTAGCAGGACGCCAGGAAAAGACATTTGACTGGTCTGACAGGACGCTATGGAAGCCACCATTTTGCTTACCAGATAGACAAGTGGGACATACCAAAGCTACATCTCCACTTGGCAGAAAGGACAGCCTTCAAACTCTCTGCACCAAAGGCCCAGTCCACTTGAATGTGGACAGCCAAGTGATAATGCTTGGCAAAAGTGGCGTGATTACTATGGCTATAGGAGTCACTGAACAATGCTGTGCTCAGGAGGATTCCAGCATGCAGCTATGTTGAATGTTTAGCACCCATTGGAGTCTGAGATCATACAGAACATTGCCAGTAGAAAAGATGGCATCTGCCACCTACAGGAGTCATCTCTGACTAGACCTCCAACCTGTGTCTGGCAGGAGAAGTTAAACATGGAGAGGACCTCCCAGAAACTGCAAGCCCCACAACAGCTTCTGGGAGCAGAAGGAAGCAAGAGTAGACTTACTTGGGCAATGCTTCCAGGAACTCTGGAAATTCTGGGGATGCTGGTACCAGGAACAAGGATAATGTGGAGGAAGACAGGTCAGAACACTTGCAAGGCCCCCTTGGCTTATGCTCCAGAAGGCGTTTGCATTTTCCAACTCCTTGGCCATGTTCTTAAACGGGAGCTTAGATAGTCTCCAAATCCCAGTTATGTCCACTACCTGCTAATGAAGCCCAAGCCAGTGGCATACCACTATAGAAAGTCTTTGGCTACAAGACAGACCAGATCATACATAGCAAAAGTTGCCTTGGTGTGAATGCTGACTCCAGAAGAACAAGGAGTCATCCTGCATGACTGAATCCAATGGCAGAGGGTATGAGTCATAAGCCCTCTACAAATCACTGTCTGAGAATAAGGGAGGTAGCTGAAAACTGGCTCCTAGAACCTTCACCTTGCATTTTATTGGTCCTTGAGCACAGTACCTCCCTTCACTGGGATGGAATACTTGTGGTCTGGGCTTCAATGATGGTATTTTTAAAATGGAAGTAAGGCCAAACTGCTGGCGTGGTTTAAAAGGTGAAATTAGAGGTTATAGCCAAAAGAGTATTTCAGAACATGAAAAAAGGAACCAAACAGGAAACAAGGACTGGCAAGTTAGATACAAGCAACAATAAGCTAGGCAATGAATATGCAGAGAAGCTTGCTGTGAAAACTCCAACTTTTTCAAGTACAATTGTAGCAAAAAACCTGCTAGTATAAATTGGATCAGTAGGTGATAGAGGGGTAAAGGGCAGTAAGGATGGACGAAGCCATAGTGAAGATACTAAATGAACTCTTTGCTTCAGTCTTTCCTAAAGATGTAGGAAAGGTACCCATGCCAGAAATGATATTTAAAAGGTGAGGTAGTATAGGAATTGAAACAAATTGCTATATTACATCTTCAAAGTTTATTGAAAAACTAATCAGCAGCAAGTCACCTGGACCAAATGGTACAAGTCTCTGGGTGCTTAAAACTCAAATTACAGATCTATTAGTAATTTGTAAGCTATTAAAATAGTCTATTACCTGACGATTGGAGAGTGGTCAACACCAGTTTTTAAAAATGTGTTTAAGGGGTAAGTCAGGAAGCTACAGACTGGTCAGTTTGTCAATGCTGGGCAAAAAACATTATAAAGAATGAAATTGATCAGTTGTACTTTAAGGGGACAAAGCCAACACGGATTTAGCCAAAGAAAATCTTGTCATACTATATCAACTGGCTCATTTCTACCTGTTCATGCCTTAAATAGCAGATTGGTGTAGCTGAATTTTCAGAAAGCCTTTGACAAGGTCTGTCATGAGGGACTGTTGAGGAAGTTAAGTCCTAGGATAAGAGGCCATGTACTATTGTGGAACAGAGCTAAATGGCCAATTTTCTCAATTGGAAAGCTGGAGAATGGAGCATCCCAGAGATTTGTGCTGGTCCAACTCCTTTTTAACATTTATAAAATTTCCCGGAAATGGGAATGAGTGAGAATCAAGTTTGAAAAATTTGTCATCTGCAAAGTTGTTAAATCATAAGAGAATTGTGAGAATTTGCAAGAGGATCTTGAGAGACAGGCCTCCAAATGGCAGATAAAATTTAATGGATAAGTACAAAGTTATATACTTAGGAAAGAACTGTCCCAAACTACAGTAACACTCTGCAAGGTTCCACATTAGGAATAACCACCCAGGAAGAGGATCTTAGCATCATCATGGATAATACACTGAAACCCTCTGCTTAGTGTGCAGCTAAGAAAGCAAATAAAATGCTAGGAATCATAAGGGAAGGAATGGAGAACAAAACAAGATTATGGCTATTGCTCTGTGGTGACACTGCACCTTGAATATTCTGTGCAGTTCTGGTTGCCATATCTAAAAAAGAAAATGGCACGTGGAATTAGAAAAGGTACAGAGGGCTCCAAGATGGTGATCTGAACGGACACACCTAAATTAGCTCTCAAAGTGCTCCGTGGATTGAAGGTGTGTGGTAGTTTTTGCCCAAGGTTACCATGGGTAAAAGGAAAGGGAATAGCAGAGCCTTACTCCCTGAAGCTAGCTCAACCCAGCCATTGCACCAGATGACTTTGGATGCCTTTCAGCAGTAATGTGGATAGGGCTTTGCTAAGCTGCTTGGAGAGAACACCACCCCAGAGACCTGGAAGCAGATGTGCGGCAGGGTTGAAGTGGAAGGAGAGCAGTATGGAAGGCATGTTGGGCTTCTCCTTCGCAAGGGGGCCCCTGGCGGAGATTCTCCCTTCTCAGAGGGGCTAGAGGTAGATTCTTTGGAACAGCAACAGCTGCTGCAAACTGAACACCACCGCTCAGGGGAGATGCTGTTTCCTGTATGTTGCTTCAGAGGTGAAGAAACCTGCTGTTGTGGTTCTTGAGTCACTTTGGGATGCTAGCCAAGGTTTAAATTCTTCTATACTGGCATTATCAGGTAAATTTGTTGATTTAATAGATTTCTGAAGCTGTTGTGGCTCAATCCCAAGTACTGGAACAGGATGCTGCTAAATGATACTCTAAACTCAAATACCCCAAAGCTTGGAGGGAAGCCTTGGTGAAGGACAAGAACTTTATCCATCGTAGAACAGTTATTTGGAAAATCCAGTACTGAGAATTTGAGATTCTTGAACTTTCCAAGATCTCCCTTATCTTCAATATTTGACCATATCTGACAGAGGTTTTGGGGATGTCATCATCTGAATCACTGCCTCCATAGCTTAAAGCTCAATGCTTGTTAGTAGGGAGGAAGGAGGAGATTTTCTAGAATCATCCCTTTGAGGTTGTGACAGATTCAAATGGAGAGAGGACTACTTTGGTAGTTTTGTCTTGGAATTTGATTGCAGTGCTGTATTTAAACCATATTTCTGCCATATAGTTAATCTGTTCTTGGGTTTGAAAGTCTGGGTGTTTCCAGATCTGTCTAGATTTTCCCAAAAATGTCACCAGGTGTGTCTGGCATTGAGACCTAGGGCAGTGGCACTGGGGATCTGTTTTTTTTTTGTTGCAGTTTCCTTGTAATTGTGTGGTTATATGTGAGAAGGAATTGCTTTTCGAACCTAAGCAGATTTTGGATTTTGTTGTGGCTGGAGAGGTAGTGAGGGTTCAGTGTGGGGTGCTTACTTTTTCCCCATATTTTGGATCCATTTGCCTTTATTCTGTGGACAAATGTATTATCTTTTTCCTGTGGTTTGTTTCCTTCCAGTTTGGAATGATTATTTTTCCTTCCTGTTTTCACTTTTTTGAGTGAACATCATTGATAAATTCAGTATAAAGAAAAAAGAAAGGTACAGAGAACAACGAAAATGATAAAGAGGAATGATACCCCTATGAGGAAAGGCTTAAAATGTTAGGGCCTTTCAGCTTGGAAAAAGGTGGCTGAAGGAGAGATACAATAGAAGTCTAAAAAATAATGGAATAGAACAAGTAAACAGATTGTTTACTGTCAAGTAGAGAGACTGGGGGACATTTAAGACGAATCAATTTTTTTTTTTACTCAACATGTAATCAAACCCTAGATTTGTTGCCAGAAGTAATAAAAGCTGTAAGCATAGCTGTGTTTAAGAGGTTTGGACAAGTTCCATTAGAGTGGACTGGGGAAATCCACTTCTTACCTCTGAGATAAGCAGCATGGAAATAAGTCTACCTTTTGGGAACCTGACAGGTACTTGTGACCTGGATTGGCAACGGTTGAATAGGATACTGGGCTTGGACCTTTGGTCTGACCTGGTATGACATCTTCTGCTTTTATGGTCAATTATAACTGAAAACCGAGGAATTAGGCACTCCTAGATCACCCAGCACTAAGAGTATCTTCAGCATACTCTTGTTTAGGAGTGAGGTTCCTTCCAGTCATGGTATGCACAAAACTAACCCAGATGAAGTTATCACTCTAGTCTCCTAATGGCAGCTGCGGAGCTCCACATTTGTATCTAGATTTTAGTACCAATCTGACACAGCTACTGGGCTCACGTGGTCTGAAAAGCTTTAAAAGTCAAAATGAAGAAATGCACAAATAATCAGAAACACACTTAATGTTCTTTATTTTAGATTAAAAATTTAGAATGAACATGTAAACAGGAAGCAGTTTACCCCAACTAGTGCTAGCATTGGGGATACTCCAGGAAGCTAACAGATACTGTGCTAACAGAATACCTGGCGTCAACACTTAAGAAACCCTGTCAAGTGCTGAAATTAGCCACCTGAAGAAAGTCTCTTCCAGAGCTCTTGGATGCTTCTCTGTAGGTTATCAAGAGATACCAGCCCTCTGGCTAGGCACCAAGTCAGCTAGAAAACCTAAACAAGTGGGGAAGGCATGGCTCATGGAATTCTTTCCAACTTTTGTGCATGTATATGCAGCTATGTAGTCTTTCATTTTGAGAGCAAGGGAAGGGCAGCTTGAATGGGGCAAGCCCTAAGCATTCTGTTTGGAAAGGATACAATTAAACCAAGTGATATGAAACCATTAAATGTCAGAGATGGATATAACAATGTAACCATAGGGTGGTACAGTCCCACAAACATAGCCAGATTAACATATTGGGTCCTAGCCAAGTGTACATTTGTGGGACCCTGCCATGGACCCCCTATTACTTCTCAACTCCATTCCACCCATAAAATCTTATTTTCCATACTTCACCCCCACCCTCACTGGGATCTTTGTTCATGGCTCTCCCCCTACACTTCTGCAGAAATAGCATAGGAAAACTGTAGGGCCTAGTTCTGAGTGTGGCAGCAGGCTGAGCAAGCAAGCATGGGGATGATTTAAGCACCTGCTTTGGCTTAAGAGGTTGGAGCAGTGAACTAGGAAGCTTGGCAACTTATTTTTGTTCAGTTGAATAACTGTTCTCAATGGTGCAAGCACAGAACAATGAGCAGGCAAACAGGACCAGCCCTAGGCATGTGGGCATGTTGCCTGCACATGGCCTGTGCAGGGCCTGTTTAGGCAGAGGGCCAATTTGCAATGTGAGCCAGTACCTCACTGGCTCAGGTCACCACAAGCCCACCTCACCTGTATGTAACCACAGGAGCTTTTCCCTTCATTCCCATGGCGGTGCTAAGCTGCAGCTACAGACATGATCACATTACTATAATTTAAGAGTGAAACAGAAGAGCTTCCTGTCTTGCACAAGGCTGAAGGAAGCTGATGCTGGCAGGGAATGGAAGATGAATGATGATGCTTGGTCTGGGCATCAGGATGGAGAAAGGCTGGGGGACATTGTGTAGGAGGGAACGAACAAGATCATGAGCAAAAGGGTGAGAAGAGGCAGTGTGAGGAGGATGCTGGGGTACAGAGGGAGAAGGGGCAGGGTTCATGAATATTAGAAGTAGCTGGACGTGTGTAAAGAGGGGATGTAGGAGGCAGGAGTGTAGGTACTAGAGAGGGAGAAAGCAGAGACTGGGACTTAGGTGGAGACTTTACATATGGATGGGAGAAAAGAAGAAGACTTGATTGGCTAGATATTGGACGTGTAAATGGGGACTCGCTGCATGTAGCCCCTGCAGCATCTTGTGGCATCCCAAGCTTCATCTCTTTTTGGAGAGTGACAGTAGCCACTGCTGCCAATAGCATTCACTTTGTGTGCAGGGCCACTGAACTGTACTGGAAGTGAATGCTATAGGCAGCACTAGCTGCAGCATGTTGGCACAACATTTTTGCCATGGGGCAAGGGACACAGGGAGATTGAGTTATGAGAGAAAAAGGATATATTGGACTGGGGAGGGGAGAGATGCGGGGCTGGGAGGGGAGGTAGGAGAAATGCCAGCTGCTAGAGGGGGAGAGGTTGAGAATGGGATAGAAGACACCTGGTCTAAGGGGGAGCAAAATGGGCTAGAGAGCTGGAAGAGAAAAAGGGAGACGCTGGAAGTTGGAGGAAAGGAGAAGTATGAAGGCATTGAGAGATGCTGAGCTAGGGCGGCGAGAGCAGAGCTGGTGGTATTGTGAGATATCATGGAAGTTAGCAAGGGGAAGATGGCGATTGCAGGGTAAATGTAATGGGCATGAGTGAAAGAAAGGAATAAGGCTGGCAAAGGAGTGAGAAGAGGCACGGAGATGGGTTAGGTTGGAGAGAAGTAGATAGAAAGTTGCTAGGGAATTGAGAAGGTGGTGTGAAAGGAGTCAATAAAGGAGTAAAGAAGAAAAAGGGAAGGATCAGTGTCAGGCAGATAGAGAAAATGGAAAAGACAAATGGACAGCAAACAATGGAAAGTTAGCAGAAGATACAAAGAAAGTAGGAGAGAGACGGGGCAATTGTGACTAAAAATAGAGTCAACAAAAACAAATTAAAATATATTTTTCTACTAACTGTAATAAGTCAGCTCTGGGAAATATGCATCACTGTTCAGTTTAAGGAAATGAAGTTATAGTTTTATTTCTCCAGTGTTGTAGTGCATTCCAAGTTTGGCTTTTGGATGTTCCCTGTCCAGTTATTGCCTTCCTATTCCTAAATTGTGATCCTTATTTTGTATTTGGTGATGGTCTGTTTTGCATGTGTGACAATTGCAGTATTCTGTTCATATAGAACCTGTAGCAATTTAATAATTGCAGTGTTGATTTTTGATAGCTAGGATTTCGTGCTGTGAGAGTCCTGCTTGTGTTAGGATATAGCACATTTGCTGCTATGGATTCTAAGTGAGCAGAGTTTTGTAGTACTTAACAAGTGTACCTGACAGTTGGTACTGGACAATAGTAATGTAGAAAACAGTAGCCTCTTTTCAGGTTCGCTGTCCTTGTAAATGGTATTAAGACACTCATTAAGAATCATGTTTACTAAAGTTAACATACTAGTTGCAGCAACACTCATTTCTATGGGCACAGTGGTACTCAATGCATATTAATGTTTAGTAATTATGTCCCAAAGTCATTGATGGGGCAAAAAAAAGGTTTGTGAAGCGTTCCTATGGATCCCTCCTAAAGTTTTAAATGAGCAATATACATTTTAAAATAAATAAAACAAAAATTCATGCAAATGAAGCCCAGTGGATATGCAAATTTATGCAAGTGAGGCACAATTAGTCTCTGCACATGGCCTCATATTACCCTCAGACCACTGCTGTAGGCAAAGCCCTTAGATTAGCTCTCCACCCAACAAGAGTTCCCTAGGTCAGAATTAGGGCAGAGTAAGGTTTTTCTACGTGTAGCAGCCACCTTCTCTTCAGGTTGAGCCAGTCAGTGCCAGCAGCTACTAGGACCTAGCTGACCAATGCCCAGGTGTGAACCAGAAGCCAAGAAAACCCAGAAAGAATGGAGAACACAGACATGCAGGACCTTACCATGAAGGCTCCAAAAGAAAGTAAGGCTGGAAGACAGCAGGAACACAGCATGTGTAGAAGCAACTCAAAAGCAAGGAGTCAAAGCACTAGGCACCACCTGAACAATGCAAATCGGGCTCTGGAAAAAGTGTCTTAGGTTAGCCAAAGCTGGGTTTATATACAGATGCTGGGCAGGAACAAGCAAGTTCCTGACAGGAAATAACATGCATTAAGTAGGCTAAGGCAGCCAGTCAGTAGAATGGAACCTACTGACATCTGCTAGCTGGAGGTTCATCTGGGTAAGGTTCTTCCAGGATGAGAGCCATCTGCAGACTGGTGGCAGAACCTCAGATATTGCCTTTGGTACAAACCAGAGATGCCAAGGGTAGACCACCACAGATAGTGAGATTTACAGGTGATGTATCTGAGGTATAAATCTGAAAAGGTTTAGTTTAGTTAAGTTATATTTACTATACTAATCCTTCGTAAAACATACAGCAAAGCAGTTAGCAAATACAATGTTCAACTGACTCCTGGCGACGCAGCAACTCCTGGGTATTCTTGGCAAGATGTGACCAGAAGTAGATTGCAGGCCTTTCTTTCGGGGCAATAGAGGGTAAAGCACAGTTACTTACCTGTAACAGGTGATCTCTGGGAACAGCAGGAATTAGTCCTCACATATGGGTACGTCGGAACCGACGGAGCCTGCGTGGGAAAGCTCCCCAGCTTCCCAGAAGGAAAGCTTTTGGGGCTTCCCACAGCGCATGCGCGCTGCCTTCCCGCCTTCCTGACCAACTCTCCTCAGTTCGAGTTTAAAGCTGAGACAATAGAGAGGAAAGGAAGAGAAAGAGATACAACTCCTAGGGGAGGTGGGTGGGTTGTGAGGACTAATTCCTGCTGTTCCCAGAGATCACCTGTTACAGGTAAGTAACTGTGCTATCTCCAGGAACAAGCAGGAATGAGTCCTCATATATGGGGACTCCCTAGCTAAGATGCCTGGGAGATCCCCCTCCAAGGGTTCCCTATCTTCGTATGGATCTCAGGCATCCATTGAGGGAAGGTGGGCAGGAGTTGTTTAAGTATAGAACAGGTGTTTGAGGACAGCCTGACCAAATAAGGCATCCCGGCGGGAGTCCTTGTCCAAGCAGTAATGGGCTGTAAAGGTATGAACCGAGGCCCAGGTGGCTGCTCGACAGATTTGATCTATGGATACAGAATGAAGATGAGCCATAGAGGTGGCCATGGCCCTTACATTGTGAGCTGTGACATGGCCCTCCAGAGTGAGGTTCTTACTCTGGTAAGCAAAGGAGATACACTGAGCAATCCAATTGGACAGGGTTCTCTTGGTGACTGGAAAGTCCCAAATGGGAAGGATCAAAAGCAACAAAAGTTGGGAAGACTTCCTATGTTGCTGTGTCCTGTGGAGGTAAAAGGCAAGCGCTCTTTTACAATCCAGAGTATGAAGGGCCCTCTCTGCATTAGATGCATGAGGAGCTGGAAAAAAGATAGGTAAATACACCTCTTGATTAAGATGAAAAGGTGAAACCACTTTAGGCATAAAGTGTGGATTCGTCCTAAGGACTACCTTATCATGATGGAACCTTGTATAAGGTGGATTAGCCACTAAGGCCTGCAGTTCACTGATGCGGCGAGCTGAAGTGACTGCAATAAGGAAAAGAACCTTCCAGGAAAGAAATTTCAAGGAGGTTGAGGCTAAGGGTTCAAAGGGTGGCTTCATAAGCTGACCAAGAACCAAGTTTAAGTCCCATGGCCACCGGAGGAGTTATAATGGGAGGCTTAGTTAAGGTTAGGCCTCTCATGAATCTAGCAATAAGCGGATGAGAGGAAATGGGTTGTCCATTGACAGGTTTAAGTGATGCTGCAATAGCACTCAAATGGACTCGTACTGAATTCGTCTTGAGGCCTGCATTGGAAAGATGCAGGAGATATTCTAATAGAGAATTCAGAGGTAGCGAGAGAGGGTCAAGACTCCTTTGAGCACACCAAATGGAAAATCTTTTCCACTTAAAAGCATAGGAACGCCTAGTAGAAGGTTTTCTGGAAGCATGGAGGATATCCTTCACTTGCTGAGAGACATTTAAGTCTTGAAGGTCTAGGCCTTCAGTAACCAAGCTCTGTGGTGAAGGGACTTGGGGTTTGGGTGCCACAAAGTCCCCCCCTCTTGAGACAGAAGGTCTGGAGCAGCTCCCAGATCCAGGGAGGGGGCCTGGGAGAGATGCAGAAGTAGAGGGTACCACACTTGGCGTGGCCAGCGTGGAGCTATGAGGATCATAGATCCTTGATCTCTTTGTAGTTTGAACAGAGTCTTGGGAATCAAAGGAATGGGTGGAAAGGCATATAGGAGGCCCTGACCCCAATGAAGGAGGAAGGCATCCTTGGCCTGCATTCCCTGACACGGAATTCTGGAACAGAACCGGGGAAGTTTGGCATTCCACGGACTTGCAACGAGGTCTATGTCCGGGGTTCCCCATTTCTGGAAGATTCTGAGTACCTGATCCATGTGCAGGGACCATTCGTGTGGAAGCAGAACTCGACTGAGTCTGTCTGCCCAAGAGTTTTGGATTCCTGGGAGATATACTGCCAGGAGATGGATTTGATGCTCTCTGGCGAAGGCCCATAGTCTGAGAGCTTCGTTGCAAAGCAACAGAGAGCCAGTCCCTCCTTGTTTGTTTATGTAGAACATGGCTACTTGATTGTCGGTATGAACAAGAACTGTCATGTTGTGCAGGAGGGTATGAAAGACCTTGAGAGCAAGGAAAATTGCTCGGAGCTCCAGAAGGTTGATATGAAGGGTGGTCTCCTGTGGAGACCAAGTGCCTTGAGTGGAGAGGTCTTGAAGATGAGCTCCCCAGCCTGTTTGGGAGGCATCTGTTGTGAGGGTTGTTTGGGGTAGTACCGGTTGGAAGGGGGACCCCAACAACAGATTTTGGGTGGAAATCCACCATTGGAGAGACCAAAAGAGACGTTTGGAGGTTGCTATTTGGTCTGAGAGAGTTCCTGATGCTTGGCTCCACTGGGTGGACAAAGTCCATTGAGCTGCTCTCATATGCAGACGAGCATAAGGCACCACATGAACTGTGGATGCCATGTGTCCTAGCAGTTGAAGCATTTCTCTGGCAGTCAAATGGCTTCTGGACTGAATTTGAGAGGCCAAGTGCACTAGACGGTGGCAACGTGCCTGGGGAAGATAGGCCCTTGCCGTGCTGGTATCTAGCCAGGTCCCTATGAATTCTAGGGATTGAGTAGGGGTGAGTTGAGACTTTGGCAGATTGATGACAAGTCCCAGATACTGCAGAATACGTCTGGTGTGGTCCAGGGAAGTCTGAGCCTCGGACTGAGATGGAGCTCGGATGAGCCAGTCGTCTAGGTATGGGAAGACAAAC
This sequence comes from Ichthyophis bannanicus, assembly GCA_033557465.1. Taxonomy (NCBI): domain Eukaryota; kingdom Metazoa; phylum Chordata; class Amphibia; order Gymnophiona; family Ichthyophiidae; genus Ichthyophis; species Ichthyophis bannanicus. The sequence goes on from CM066043.1 coordinate 40,975,931, forward strand.
ATTCCCAGAGTGCGGAGAAATGCAGCTACTACTGACATGCATTTGGTGAACACTCTTGGAGCAGAGGCTAGACCGAAGGGGAGTACTCTCTACTGGAAATGTTTGCCCTGGAACAGAAATCGGAGGAATTTTCTGTGGGATGGATGGATGAGTATATGTGTGTACGCATCCTTTAGGTCTAGAGAACAAAGCCAGTCCTGACTGTGCAGGTATGGAAGGAGAGTACCTAGAGAGAGCATTTTGAATTTCTCTTTGTATAGAAATTTGTTTAATTCTCTCAGATCTAGAATGGGTCTGTGCCCCCCTGTTTTCTTTGGAATGAGAAAATAGGGGGAGTAAAACCCTGACCCCTGTTGAAGAAGGGGAACCTGTTCTATTGCCCCTTGGGCAAGAAGGGTATTCACCTCCTGACCCAACAGGTGTAGAAGAGACGGGGGAGAGATGAAATGTCTCACCATGGTACGGGGAGGAAGGCTGGAAAAATGCAGTTTGTAGCCCTCTCTGATGATAGAGAGGGTCCATTGTTCTGATGTGATTTGCTCCCATCTGGGAGCAAAATGAGTTAACCTTCCTGGAATGGTGAGAGGCTCTGGTTGCCGCAGAGCCAGAAAGGGTATGTTCTCTAGAAGTAAGTCAAAAACCCTGAGGGGGTTGGGACTGTTGAAGTGTAGCAGCCCCTGCAGGTTTCGGTCTGGCCTGTTTAGACTGCTGACGTTTAGGCGCAAAGCGAACCTGAGAAGTTGATTGGCCAGCATTGGTAGAAAATCTTGTCTTTTTGTAGAAGGGTTTCTTAAAAGACTTTTTCTTGGCAGAGGTGGAAGTAGACTTAGAAAGTCTATCTAGAGCAGCATTCTCTGCATCCATTTGAGTGGCTTTGACTTGCCACTCCTTGCCAAATAGATTTTCACCTGTACAGGGCAGATTGCCTAGGCCATCTTGCACCCAGGATTCCAGGTCAGAGGCCTGGAGCCAAGCAATTCTGCGAGCAGCTATAGCAAAGCCTGATGCTCTGCTAGCACCCTCAAAGGAGTCAAAGGCAGCTCTATTGGAGAACTTTGACACATCTTGGGTATGCTTTAAAAGAAGCAGGAATTCCTCTTTCCGATCCGCTGGGATAAAGGGGAGGAATTGTCTTATTTTAAGAGTAAGCTCTTTGAGAAACATGCCCATATAGAGGCTGTATGAGTTGATTCTGGCAATAAGCATACTAGCTTGGAAGACTTTCCTGCCAAAAGCATCCAATGTCCTACATTCTCTTCCTGGTGGGGTAGAAGAGTGTCTTTTGGTACTCTTTATCGTCTTCATAGCAGACTTCACCACAATAGAATGGTGAGGAAGCTGAGTTTTTTGAAAACCAGGAGAAGGAGGGACCCGATACATGGTGTCCAACCGACGAGAATGTGGAGATAGGGTAAGAGGAGCCTCCCATAAGTCCATCATGTGTTCTTGAAGGATATCATGAATGGGCAAGGTGACTGCCTCTTTAGGAACCTTAGAGTATCCTAAAATGTCTAATTTTTTTGCTCTAGGTTCTTTCTCAGAGGACACTGAAATAGGAGAGTCCCTTGGCTACTTCAAGAATGAAGTCTTGAAAGGACAAGTCCTCTGGAGGAGACATTCTCCTCTTTGGGGAAGAGGGCTCCTCAGGAAGAATAAGGGATGCTTCATCAGAATCATCTGAGGTATCGGCATCCTCAGAAGACTCAAAGTATCGCCTATTTGCTTCCAGAGACCGATACGCATACCGACCGGTATTGACATCGGGCGTACCGGGAACCGGGTCGGTATCGAAAAAATCCCCGGAACCGGCATTCTATTGGAAATAGATGCTCTGGGTACCGGTATTGGTTGTGGTACCGGAACCGGGGTCGGAACCGACGGTTGCGGTACCGAGGTCTTTGCAGCATTAATGAAAGCGAATATGGCTTGCTGCATGGATTGTACAGTAGTACCCATAGACGCTACGACTGCCTGGATGTCGGTACCGGTTTGGGCCGGTACCCCAGAGCAGTCTAACAGGTGATCGGTCGAGGCCATGCCATCGATGTCAACCTGTAACCCCATAGGAGGAGCTTTGGAAGCCGGAGCTTCCCGCCGGGGTTGTTTAGCTGGGGCAGGGTCTTCAGGGTCGAACCCAAGGGCCTCTCGCTGCTTAGAGGGAGATTTGCCCTTTGAAGACCTGCCTGCAGAATGTTTGGTTACCTGAGATCCATCCGGAGAGGAAGACCTGGAGGATGTTGATGCTGGATTATCTGTAGAAAACAGCATATGAAATTTGGCTGCTCGGTTCTGTAAGCCACGTTTGGACATCAGAGAGCAGGATGGACAATCCGGAATAGAATGGTCAGGGCCCAAACATTTAAGACACCATTCATGGGTATCTGTGACTGAAATAGTACCAGTACACTTGGTGCATTTTTTAAAACCAGAGGCTGGTTTCTCCATGAGGGAGAATTTGTAAAGGCCTGTAGGCCTCACAAAAAAATAAATACACCAAGTGGGGAAAAATAAGATTTTTTTTTTTTTTTTTTTAGAAATAAAGACCGGCGGTACCGGTTCGGAATCGGGGAAGGCAGACACGCGGTCAAAGAAACAATTTAAAATAAGAAATTCTTCAGCGGTGACAGGAACACGACCTGCTGGCTCCGCGGAAAAAGAAGAACTGAGGAGAGTTGGTCAGGAAGGCGGGAAGGCAGCACGCATGCGCTGTGGGAAGCCCCAAAAGCTTTCCTTCTGGGAAGCTGGGGAGCTTTCCCGCGCAGGCTCCGTCGGTTCCGACGTACCCATATGTGAGGACTCATTCCTGCTTGTTCCTGGAGATAGTGACTTGGCCAAGGCCATAATAAGTGCCAGTGGGAATCGAACATTGGTCTCTTGGTTGCTGCTCTAGCCTCTAGGCTAAAACCAAAGATTAAATGCCAAAAGACTTTACATAACTAGTTTTCTTTGGTGCCCTCTGAAAGGATATAGATAGAGTAGAGGCAGTATTAGGACAATTCTCAAAGGAATTTATCCAGGTAGTTAAATAGTTACGCGAGTAAACTTTGCAGATTAAAAACTGTCTTCCACTTTGTATTCATACAGGTACATTTATAGCAGTGCACTTCTCCAGCCCAAATTTTCACAGGGAAAACAATTAATAATTGCCTCAGAGAGACACAAATACATGCTGATGTTTACTCGTCACACAAACACACTTGCTATTGTGCTTACTTAGTGAATGCCACTTCCCTCACCATTGCCTCTGCCCATCATAATGTAAAGTAGCAAACACTTAGAAGTTTGCCATATCATACTAGCACCAAGCCCAAGAACTCAAACTCCACCAGTCCTACCCGTGAAAGTCAGCACTGGAAATTTTCCAGAAAACCAATACACCTCCAACTGAGAAAATAGAACTACTACAGATTCTTACCGAGAACCTACGTGTTAACAGAATCCCTCTGTTTCAGAGGTAAAATTCAGACTGTCACCTAGTAAAGAATAAGAGACTAGAAACAAATAAGCTGACAAAAAATGAAAGGGAAAATCCAAGAATCTAAACTGTGTGCCATGGAACATAAAAGCATGACAGCAGAAAAAAAAACATATGCCTATCTAGTCTGCCCTTCCATATCAACTACTACAATAGTTCCCTTTTTTCCTTTAGAGATCTTCTATGCTTGTCTCATGATTCCTTGAATTCAGATACCCACTCATCTGCTTCCTTCTCCAATATTCATTGACACTGCCTTTCCTCCTCCTCACCCCATATTCCATTCTTATGCCCCCCCCCCCCAACATTCCCCTGTATATGCTCTTCCTTATCCCCCCGACCCATAGAAACATAGAAACATGATGACGGAAAAAGACCACATGGCCTATCTAGTCTGTCCTTCCATATCAACAACTACAACAGTCCCCTTTTTACCTTTAGAGATCCTCTGTGTTGGTCCCATGCTTTTTTAAATTCATTTACTGTCCTCATCTCTACCACCTCCACTGGGAGACTATTCCACGGATCCACCACTCTTTCCGTAAAGAAATATTTCCGCAAATCACTCCTGAATCTATCCCCCTTCACCCTCATCCCATATCCCCTCGTAGCAGAACTTGCTTTCAATTGAAAGAGGCTCTCTCCCTGAACATTTATGCCACGGAGGTATTTAAACATCTCAATCATATCAACTCTATCCCACCTTTCCTCTAAGATCCTTAAGTCTGCCCTCATATACTTTATAATAAGAACATAAGATATGCCATACTGGGTCAGACCAAGGTCCATCAAGCCCAGTATCCTGTTTCCAATAGTGGCCAATCTAGGTCATATGTACCTAGCAGTTTCCCCAAAAGACACAGGTTCCACAATGCTTGTATTGGGTCAAGCATTGATATCCTGGGTCCCTTCTTAATAATGGTTTATGGACCTTTCCTCCAGGAACTTGTCCAAACCTTTTTTAAACCCAGCTACACTAACAGCCTTTACTACATCCTCCGGTAACAAATTCCAGAGTTTGATTACACGTTGAGTGAAAAAATATTTTCTCTTATTTGTCTTAAATAGTTTACCCTGTAGCTTCTTTACATGTCCCCTAGTCTTTCTATATTCTGATAATGTAAACAATCGATCTACGTTTACCCGTTCCACTCCGTTTATTAATTTATAGACCTCTATCATATCTCCCCTCAGCCGTCTCTTTTCCAGGTTAAAGAACCCTAACCTTTGTAGCCTTTCTTCATAGGAGTAGCCTTCCCATCCCCTTTACCATTTTGGTGGCTCTTTTCTGAACCTTTTCTAATAACGCTATATCCTTTTTAAGATAGGGCGACCAGAATTGCACACAATATTCAAGGTGCAGTCTCACCATGGAACGATATAGAGGCATTATAATATCTTTTGTTTTATTTTCCATTCCTTTCCTTATGATACCTAGCATTCTATTTGTTCTCTTGGCCACCGCTGCACACTGGGCCGAGGGTTTTATTTATTATTTATTTATTTATTTATTTCAATTTTTTATATACCGCGCTATTTACAATCAGCGCGGTTTACAGAGAACCAAAGACCAGAACAACAGGCTGCTCGGTATTACATAAAACAGGAAAATAAATTTGGATAAGATAAACATGGATAATATGGGGGTAAAACTATATACATTGAACTATATACATAGAATATTAATCTGCTAATTCGATCACATGAGAGAAGTAATTATGTAATATTATCAATAATGTTTGGAAAAGGAGGGAATTCTGTTAAGTTTGTGGTAAGTATTAAGCACTTTATGTGGGGTAGTATTTGATGAATAGGTTATGTTTGAGGGCCTTTCTGAATTGGACTATGCCGGTTATGGCACGAATTTCGGGTGGTAGGGAGTTCCAATGTTTTGGGGCGCAAAACATGAAGGCTCTGTTCGCTGTTGCTTGGCTACAGGTTGTTATGGCCTTCGGCATAATTAGGGTGTTTGTCGCTATTTTTCTTCTGGCTCTAGTTGGAGGTAAAACTTGTGTGAGATCAGTTAGAGAGTTTGCAGACAAACCATGTATGGCCTTGTATGTGAGAATTAGGGTTTTGAATATGATCCTGCCTTGTATCGGGAGCCAGTGAAGATATTTGAGAATTGGTGTCACGTGATCACTCCTGGATGCTCCTTGTAGAACCCTTGCAGCAGTGTTCATGGCAAGTTGAAGAGAACTTAGGGTGGATTGTGGGAGACCTTGTAGAATTGAATTGGCGAAATCGAAATGTGGTAGGATGAGTGCTTGGAAGATGGTTCTAAAATCGTCTGGGTCCAGTAATGCGCGTAGATGCCTGAGTGTGCGTATCTTGAAGTATACAGCCTTTGTTATATTGTTAACGTGTGATTTCATATTGAGACGGTGGTCCAGCGTGACTCCAAGGTATCTTATTGCTTCCTTGGTGGATAGATCAGCTCCTTTGACACTTATTTGTGCTGGTGGACTGAAGTTAGGGTCTCTTGTAACAAAGAGAACCTCAGTTTTCTTATGTTGGATGCGGAGGTTCTGTGAGAGGAGCCATTCTGATACGGCATTGAAGCAATTTATTATGGGCAGTAGATCTAATTGCATTGTCGAAAATGGCATATAAAGTAGGATGTCATCTGCATATATCATACCTTTCACGTTGAAAGATCTGATGATATTGCAGATGGGCTGCATGTAGATGTTAAACATGAGAGATGAAAGAGATGACCCTTGCGGTACTCCTTGTTTTTGGTGGAAAAGATTTGATTCTCCTGTTGCAGATTTTACATATTGCATTCTGGTGTCAAGGTAAGATTTGCACCATTCCAGCGCTGAACTTTCGATGCCTTTTTCCTTCAATCGTGTAATGACGCCTAAATCTTTTTCCTGTGTGGTGGTTCCTAAAGTGGAACTTTGCATCGTGTAACCATAGTTTGGGATGTTCTTCCCTAGGTGCATAACTTTGCACTTGTCCACATTAAATTTCATCTGACATTTTGATGCCCAGTCTTCCAATTTATCAAGATCCTCTTGCAATTTTCCACAATCCTCTTGGGTTTTAACAACTTTAAATAGTTTTGTGTCATCTGCAAATTTGATAACCTCACTCGTTATTCCACTTTCCAGGTCATTTATGAATGTCAAAAAGCAGAGGACCCAGCACAGATCCCTGGGGTACACCACTATTCACCTTTCTCCATTGGGAAAATTGGCCATTTAGCCCTACCCTCTGCTTTCTATCTTTTAACCAGTTTCTGATCCACAGTAGTACACTGCCTCCTATCCCATGACTCTTTAGTTTTGCCAAAAGTCTCTGATGAGGGACCTTGTCAAAGGCTTTCTGAAAGTCCAGATACACTATATCAACCGACTCACCTTTGTCCACCTGTTTATTCACACCTTCAAAAAAACATAACAGATTAGTAAGGCAAGATCTTCCTTGTCTAAAGCCATGTTGGCTGTCTCCCATTAGGCCATGACTATCTAAATGCTGAATAATTAATGAATAATGAAGATCACTAACCATTTTAGTAGCCACCCTCTGCACCGACTCCATCCTGTTCACATCCTTTTGAAGGTGCAGTCTCCAGAATTGCACACTATACTCCAAATGAGGTCGCACCAAAGACTTATACAGAGACACTATCACCTCCTTCTTTTCTGCTAGCCATTCCTCTCCGTATGCACCCAAGCATCCTTCTAGCTTTTGCCATCACCTTTTCTACCTGTTTAGCTACTTTAAAATCATCAGACACAACCACGCCCAGGTCCTGCTCTTCTTTAGTGGACTAAAGTACTTCACCCACTATATACTATAATGCTCCCTTGCATTGCTGCAGCCCAAATGCATGACCTTACATTTTTTAACATTAAATCCCAGCTGCCAGATTCTAGACCATTCTTCAAGCTTAGCTAGATCCCTCCTCATGTTATCTACAACTTCCTGGGTGTCTACTCTATTTCATATTTTGGTATCATCCACAAAAAGGCAAACCTTACCCGACAGCCCTTCCACTATAATCACTAACAAAGATATTAAAAAGAATCGGACCAAGGGCAGATCCCTGCGGCACACCACTGGTAACATCCTTCTCCTCAGAGTGAGCTCCATTTACTTGTACTCTTTGTTGCCTCCCACCCAACCAATTTCTAACCCATGCAGTAACTTTAGGGTCCATCCCTAGGGTGCTCAGTTTGTTTATAAGTCGCCTGTGAGGAACAGTGTCAAAGGCTTTACTGAAATCCAAATACACCACATCTAGGGCTCTCCCTCGGTCCAACTCCCTGGTCACCCAGTCAAAAAAATCAATCGAATTTGTCTGACAAGACCTGCCTCTGGTGAATCCATGCTGCTTCGGATCCTGTAATCTGCTGGACTCCAGAAACCTCACTATATTCTCTTTCAGCAGCGTTTCCAATAATTTACTCACCACCGAAGTTAAACTAACTGACCTGTAGTTTTCAACCACATCCTTGCTTCCGCTTTTGTGTAAAGGCACCACATGAGCCTCTCTCCAGTCCTTTCGCACCACTCCCGACTCCAACAAGGCATTGAAAAGGTCAGTCAGTGGAGCTGCTATAACGTCCCCAAGTTCCCTCGGTATTCTAGGGTGTATCCCATCCGGTCCCATCGCTTTGTCTACTTTAAGTTGAGCTAGTTTCTCACGAACACAGTCTTTTGAAAATTGTTCAAGATGTCCCTCGCTTTTCTTCCTGTTTGTTGGTGTTTTCTGAGGTCCTGTTCCTGGTTCTTCATCTGTGAACACAGAACAGAAAACTTTGTTAACCAATTCCGCTTTATCCTCATCAGCTTCTACATATTCCACCCCTTCACCCTTGAGTCTGACAATACCACTTTTGCCCTTCCTTTTCTCACTAACATATCTGAAAAATGTCTTATCCCCCATTTTATTGCATTGGCTATTTCCTCCTCTTTTTGAATCTTTGCTTTCCTGACTTTCTTTGCTAGCTTCTCTAAGTTTTTCCAAATATAGATGCCTGTCTTCCTCTCTCTGTGATCTCTTGTATTTCATGAAGGCCTCCCTCTTTTTCTTCACTTTTTCAGCTACCTCTTTTGAAAGCCATAGCGGTCTCCTTTTCCTTTTACCTTTATTTACCATTTTAACAAAAAGGTTGGTTGCCCTTAAAAATATCTCCTTTTCAGTTTTGCCCACTGTTTTTCTACATCCCTCAACTGTTCCCATCCCGCTAACGACTCCCTGAGGTATTGGCCCATCTTCCCAAATTTAGTCTTCCTAAAGTCTAAGACCCTCACCTTTGAATGGATTCTGACAGCCCTATTCCTAATACTGAACCACACCATCTGGCGAACACTGGATGCAAAATGATCTCCTACTATAACATCAGAAACACTTTCACCATTGGTAAGCACCAAGTCCAGTATGGCCCCTTCACGTGTGGGGTCTGTTACCAATTGCCTGAATAGTTCTCCCTGTAGAGAATCCAGGATATCTTTACTTCTAGATGATACTGCAGCAGGAATGTGCCAATCAACATCTGGCATATTGAAATCCCCTATCAGTAGCTCTTCCTCTTTCCTAGCAATGCTGCGTATGTCTTCAATTAACTCTCTGTCCACCTCTTCCTCTTGTGAGGGAGGTCTCTATATCACGCCAATGCAAATAGATTTCTCTTTCCCTCTTTCTAGTTTAACCCACAATGCCTCCTCTCTCCCTTTTAAGCTCTGCAATTCCAAAGCTTTAATAGTAATTTTACATATAGTGCCACTCCTCTTCCCCTTCTTACTACCCTGTCCTTTCTGAATAAAGTATAGCCAGGTATAGTTACATCCCAGTCATGGTTTTCTGTGAACCATGTTTCTGTAACTGCCACTAAATCCAAGTCGGCCACTCCCACCAAAGCTTCATCATGAGGGATCTTATTCCCCATGCTACGGGCATTTATACACACTGCTTTCCATATGTTACCCCTGTTACCCATTTCCATAAAAGTATTTAATGCATCACTTACCTGGGGGCTTTTTTCACCCATCCCCAACAAATCTAGTTTAAAGTCCTCTTCAGTAGATTAGCCAGTCTACTACTGAAGACGCATTGACCTTTCTTGGACAGATGGATGCCATCTCTGCTCTGCAACCCTTGGAACAGCCTCCCATGGTCTAGGAAACAAAAACGCTCTCGATGACACCATCCACACAGCCATGCATTCATCTCCAGGATGCGAGCCTCTCTGCCTTGGCCTTTACCCTCAACAGGGAGGATTGAAGAGAACACCACCTCTGCACCTAACTGCTTCACCCTCCATCCCAGAGCCATGAAGTCACTTTTGATATGCTCAGAGGGATACCTGGCAGCATCATTTGTTCCGACATGGATTAGCAACTTTGGGTAATAGTCAGTGGGCTTGATGAGTCTCGGCAAACTCTCCGTAAGATTTTGGATTTTGGCACCAGGCAGACAGCATACCTCTCTGGACATCAAGTCTGGTCAGCAGATGGATGCCTCAGTACCCCTCAGAAGAAAGTCACCAACCACCACTACCCTTCGCTTCCTTGTTGTCACTGATTCTGCAACTTTGGGGTACTTGAACTCTGGTTCTTCCCTTTCCATGGATACTTTTCACCTCCTCCACTTCCAGGGCTGCATAATGGTTCTCCAATTCAAGGGCTGGAGAAGTTGGATGGGTGATTCTGCAGGCCCTGGTGACTTGTGTCCAACCTTCATCATTCTGTTGGCATCCATCTTCTCCTTTGCTAGAGAGCTTGGATGTTTCAAGAAGCATTTCATCAATGTACTTCTCACTGTCTTGAATGCTGCTCAGCCTCGCCACCTCCTCTCTGAGTTCCTCCACTTGTTTCCTCAGAGCTTCAGCATGCAGGCACCCTGCACATGGAACCGGTCCTTCAGCTGGCATTGGGACCTCTGCCTGGACAGAGGCAGAAGCTGTAACGGGGGCATCAGCTTTAGTGATATGATTTTTCCCAGCCTTTGTTCTGTTCGTGGAGCTTAGGTATCTGTTAAAGCAAAAGAGAGAGATCTACCAAAGTACCAGCCGGTTTCCCAGCTGTCCTTTCAGAGAAAAAGCAGTTAAATCACTTTAATTATATTCAAAATCTGCTGTTCCAAATCCCTGTGCTTTGTTAAATGGGGAGGTGCCCTATAAAGCAAGACTGCTCACTAAGGGGGGGGGGGAGTTGGGGTGGGTAGGGGGGAAACTAACACCTGATTAGGTGTCAGCATTTCCCAAAAGCTGAGAAGGTTACTAGAGTTTAAAACCTACTCTGCTAAAGAAAATATTGCCACTAAACCACCAAAAGGAATGTAACTTTGCTTTAAAAATATACCAGAACCCTTTTTAAGAGCTCCCAGTCAGAAAGCTAGCAATTTAATAAAAATAAACCCTCAAATCCTTACCATTGTTTGACTTGTAGAGCCCCTGTTTGGAATGCCCAAGTATCTTTCTCTTTTCTCTTGTCATAAAGAAGATGTAGAGAAAAAACCATTGCTTATTCCTGGGGATTAGTTGTATGAAACTGGCTACTTTTGGGATATCCACTTACACTCAATTGGGGTATTGTTTTGTAAGACAACTATGACCAGCAATACCAAAAAAGCTCATTTTCCCTCACTGCTGAAGATAAAACTTTTTCAAGCTAATGAGCATTCTATAATGGGAGAAAAAGATCTTGGTGTATTCTGGAGCCATGTTTCTTCATCTTTCTCTGCTTATGCCAAACTATGGCTTTCCAGCACTTACATCATAAGTCTGAAAAAACTCCCATCTGTAGAATGAATGAAAATAATGGTTCTTATGTTGGCAATAGTAATATGTCTTTATTCTCTGGCTTTTAGATCTTATAAAAAGATCACTCTCTGAAGCAGCTTGCAGCAAAACGCTGTCAGCGTCTCAGTGTTGGAGTGTTCAGTAGCCTATCTTCGAACATATGCATGTAGTCAACTTTAAGAGTAAGATAAGATGGTTTGACGTATACTGTATTTAATGGATATCTGTGAATTAAGTGCTTTGAATAATAGTATGGGTTAGCTGGGACTTATAAAAAGAAAGAGAATGTTGTTGTTAAGCGCCGTCGAGCCCGTGTCAACTCATGGCGACCCTCCGGATAGTTGACCCAAACTGTGTTCGGTCTTCAGTCAGGCGGCTCATTGTTGATAGTGTGGCACCCATATCTGCTGTTATTGTATCAGTCCATCTCATTGCCAGTCTTTCTTTTTTACGTTGACCTTGCCAAGCATGATGTCTTTCTCCAACGATCTCTCTCTTCGTATGAAGTGTACAAAGTATGAAAGTCAAAGTCCTGTCATCTGAGCTTCTAAGGAAAGCTTAGGTTTGATCTCCTCTAGTTCTGACTGGTTTGTTCTTCGGGCAGTACATGATATATACAGTATTCGTCACCAGCACCATAATTCAAAGGCATCAAATTTCTTCCTATCTACCTTTTTCACTGTCCAACTTTCGCATCCATATGACGTTACTGAAAACACCATGGCTTGAACAAGTTGAATCTTTGTATGGAGAAAGACATCTCTGCTCTTGAGAATCTTGTCTAGGGTCTTCAGGGCCATTCTGCCAAGAGCAATGCGTCATCGAATGTTTTGACTGCTTGTCATTTCTTTATTGATTATTGATCCAATCAGGTTAAAGTTGTCCACTATTTAAATTTCTTCTCCATCAATGATGAACTTATTGATTTTGCCAATTGTTAGGATCTTTGAATTCTTAATGTTAAGGTGCAGACTCATTTTAAAACTACAGGGTCTGTTTACTAAGTGGCGCTAGCGGCTTCCATGCACGATCTGAGCCGCAGCACTATTGTATTCTGATATCACATGGAAGCCGCTAGCGATGCTTAGTAAACAGACCCCTATGATGTTTGATCTTGAGAAGCAAATGTTTCAGATTGTCTTCACTTTCAACTAGTAATGTGGTGTCATCAGCATAGCGAAGGTTGTTGATGAGTTTTCCACCAATCTTCACAACTCTGTTGTCTTCATACAGTCCTGCTTCTATGATGATTTGTTCTACTTATAAATTAAACAGGTAGGTTGAAAATATGCAGCCTTGTCATACACTTTTGCTGATTTTAAACCATTCTGTTTCTCCTTGTTCCATTTGAACTGTTGCTTCTTGATCAATGTACAGATTGTGCAAGAGAACGATCAGGTGTTCTGGTATACCCATGCTTCTTAATGTGGCCCAGAGTTTCTCATGGTTTACACAGTCAAAAGCCTTGCTGTAGTCAATAAAACACATATGGATATCCTTTTGGTATTCTTTTGTCTTTTCAAGGATCCATCTCAATCTGCAATGATGTCTCTTGTTCCTCGCCCTTTCCTGAACCCTGCTTGCACTTCAGGCAGTTCCATATCATTTAATATAATTTATGCAGTTAATATAAATGGGAGTTTTTTCAGACCCATGATGTAAGTGCTGGAAAACCATAGTTTGGCATAAGCAGAGAAAGACAGAGAAGCACAGCTCTAGAATACACTGAGGTCTTTATCTCCCATTATGTATTAACTTGAAGTTCTAACTCCAGAAGTGACTGAGTGTGAGCTTTTTTTGGTATTATTAGTTACTCTTGGGATATGCCATATACTTGTGCCCTGGATTGGCCACTAATGGATATGTGATACAGGGCTTGGTCTGACGCAGTATGGTGATAGTAAGAGGCTGGAACAAAACAATCTGGTGACTGGCAACTTTCACTATACAATGTGTGGACATCCTTGGTGTTTGTGTTTTACTGTAAGTCCTGGCAGCTTATGAGTATGGGAGGGCTCAGTCTAAAGGGATGGGAGGTTGTTATAGGTGAACACATACAACCGAGGCCATGGTTCCCTGTGTGAGGTATCATCTGGTGAAGACACTAACTAGAACCACCTTTCACTGCTCTCACCCACACTTCCTTAATATTGGCTGAACCGCATCTATAGTTTTTGCTGTAATTACACTGAAAGAAGGTGGGGCAGGCTCACACTGGGAGTGGAAGGGGGGATTGGAGAGCTACAGATAAGAGCTCTTAAACTCCGAAAAATGTCCAGACACATTAGCCATTCTTCTAGTTTCCATTCATTAATGGAAAATTCTGGAAAAACACCCGACAGTTGGAAATCCTAGCCGAGTCTTCATTGCTTCTGACTGGCCTCCCCTCCCTCCTAGTAAACATTTGGGCCCTAGGTACATGCCTCATTTGCCTATTCCATTATCCACTCCTGATCATGGAGCAACCATTAAGAAAGGTATATAATACAATAAGTAGTTTTCACAGTAAAATTTACAACAAAGAAAATGAAATACATTTCTGAATCACTAAAAGGTAGCCCATCAGGGCTAGGGAATTATTTTCAATTCCTTTGAGTGTGTGTTTTGTGGGGTTGTCTGCTTTGTATTTCTGTTGGCTCTGTCTTTATCTGTGACCAGAAGGACAGAGAAGAGGGGAGAGGCAATTTGAAAGGAACAATTCCTTGTCTTCTCTGCTTGATACAGGGAAAGTTTGAATGCTGCTGAAGCTGGATCTGCTTCGCCCGTAGAAATTCATTTGAGCCTGTTTTTGGGGAGCTGATTTCTCTAGAACCCCTGGCTAGAGCTGGCCCATTCTTAAACTCAATAGCATTTCACTGTTTCTTTTTTACCCATGTCAAATTAGCATAGGGTTATTTTACCCACAGGCAGACATATTTTCACACTAGAGATTTGGGTATAGGCAAGAAATACATTGTTATAATGTTTGACCCTTTATGTATAATTAGTTGGAAAGAATAAAAAGAAACACTGAAACCAAATAAAGTAATATGACACCTGTTTAATTATTTTAAATTTTTTTTGTTAGGAAAGCAAGATTTAAATCAGACATAAGATATGCCATACTGGGTCAGACCAAGGTCCATCAAGCCCAGTATCCTGTTTCCAACAGTGGCCAAACTAGGTCATACGTACCTAGCAGTTTCCCCAAAAGATACAGGTTCCGCAGTGCTTGTACTGGGTCAAAGACCATGTTTTCAGCTGGACAGAAGGAAAGTGAGATGCTCAAGGTCACGCAGATTCAGTGGTAGTTGGACATTAATGATCTGCCCAAGGTCACATGATCCGTGGTAGAGATGAGCCTTCAACTCTTGCTGTATGTTTAGGAGCAAAATATCATTGTTGGGATTTGTCATTCAGGAAAGGCTTCCGGAGGAAGTTTGTGTAGTTTGTTTTTCCTCCACTGAAGGAGTGTGAATTATAGGGGCTCACTACATGAGAATTCATTTACGTTGAATAGCACAAATACACTCTGGCTAGTGCTTAATTTTCTATTTCTGGAGGAAATGCGCACATCGACCTCTTCATCTAAACTGGCGGATTACATTCCAGCGTTTTCAGGGTATGTAAGACAAGAAGAAGCCTGATGTTTAGAACAGTATGCCGAGAATCAAGGAAGGTAGGCGTCAAATCCCACTACTCCCAGTGATGCTCTTTGTGACCTTGGGTAAGTCACTTCACCCTCTGCTGGTACAAATTTAGATTACAAGCCCTCTGGAGACAGGGACGTACCTGACTATAACATTGCTTTCTAACTACCAGTGACGTGGGAAGGCTAAAAGTTCACGGTAGGCAGCTGCCTAGGTTGCCAGTAACTGAGCTAAACAGATGTCTGATTCTTTTTGGTTTAACAACATGTTCTGTGGTCTCTGAGGAAAAACTTCCCTTTTGCACTGCTCTGGGTGCCAACATCTAAAATTTGGCCCTAGAAAAGGTGTGAGCTAAATTCAGAAAAAGGAAAATGCCATCAGCTAATGTCTCCTGAATCACATGGTGGTCCTCTCCCAGTCCGCCATGAGACAGAAAAGACTGATCATAGGCAGTATCTTTATAATTCAAATTTTAACATGATTTTGGATTGATGAAAAAGGAATATCTGTGATATTAGGCATTTAAAAAGCTCTAGCTATTGCTGCATTTAGTATCTCTTGCATAGGACATTGTATTAATTATTCATATTAAGGCACATTTTTGAAAGCCGTTTAAGTGCCCCCAGGATGTACAAGTACATCCAATAATCTGTAGGAGGGGCAGTAGCAGAAGTGGACATGTGTAACTGTGTTCTCCGTAGACAGGGAGGATAATGCATCCGCTCTCTGGTGATGTCCTCTGATGGAGCCAGTGAGTTTGGAGTTGTCCTCCAATAGAAAGAAAGTCTTAAAGACTTCCATTGTGCCCGCGATAGTGTGTTCTCGTTCTTCCTGAAAGTGCGCAATAACCTCAGTCTCCTTCTAGCTGCCAACTGGTGTACACGGAGGCCCTCCTCCATGCAGATTTACTTCACAGATCTAAAGGAAAAATAAACAGGATTACCACAGTCACCATGGCCCAACCAAATGAACATCCCCTTCAAATTTTAGTTTCACTTTCTCACCTCCTCACTTGAGGCACCACCGGTTCTGTGTTGCCAGGATCATATTGACTCAAGAAAGCAGAATGCTGCCATCAGCCCTGAGAACCCTGCTGGCTCCAGCATGGGCTCCAGCACAGGCTCCAGCATGGGCGATAAAGGATAAAATGGCCGCTGCTGTGCTGTCGGGAGCCATCTTCCTTCCGACATCAACTCGGTCAACTAAGCAGCTCCTCTCCCCAAACTGAGGATCCTGCTCTACTCCCACACCAGCAGTTCTTCAGGCAGACACACTCTCCACTCAGAACACTATTTCCAAATGCGACAGATAAGAACCAATCCAAACATAGGACGGCTTCTTTACAGCCTGCCCAAAGAAAGTCGGATATCACAGCACCTCCCTCAAAGCCCAAGCAGAATAAGACATGTAATATCTCTCCACAGAATTCTGACAACAAGAGAGCAAAGTCCTTCAGCCTCTCTGCTTCTCGTTAGCATGCCCATCTTACCACCAGACCTTAGGCCTCACAAGTAGAGAATCCTCTTTCTCTCATGCAGCTCTGCCCCAGCTCTTTTCAAACTTTATGCAGGACATTGCTACTGTCCTCCAATATTCTACCGTAGACAAATTGCTGATCCCTCAGGCACTGCCCTCTCCTCATCACCCACAAGATCTTCATTTGATCAGCTGCAGTCTTCTTCACAGCCACAGATCTCCCTAGGGTCAGACAGATCCTGACACCTTCCATACCTACTTCTACTGCTTATCATTTTGTATAGCACTACAAAGCATATACAGCGCTGTACAGAGACAGGTAAGAGACAGTCCTGCTCATAAGAGCTTACAGTTTAATCAAGATAGACAATACAACAAGTGGGACTAGAATATATGTAGGAGAATAGTAAAGAAACACATAGGAGGTGAACAGGAGAGACTATGGGGATGAGGAACCAAAAGCAGTCGCAAAGAAGTGAGTTTTTAGCCTGGGAGCCCGACATACTGACTCAGGTAGTTTATTCCAGGCATAAGAGCAGCAAAGCAGAGAAGATCGAAGCCTGGAGTTAGCAGTGGACGAGAAGGGCACAGATAGAAGAGATCTGCCAGAAGACCGGAGTTCCCGAGGAGGGGTATAGGGAGCGATAAGAGAGGAAAAAGTAGTGAGGAGCAGTCGAATGAAGGCACTTATGTCAGAAGTAGAAGTTTGAACTGGACGTGGAAACAGATAGAGAGCCAATAAAGTGATTTGTGAAGAGCAGCTGAAATTTGAACAGATTTCAGTTTTATTTATTAAACTTGGTATACCACCCTAAATGGGGACAGCAGAGCAGTTAACAATAAAAACAACAATAAATGAGAAACTCAGAAAAGAACACCATTGGATTAGACAGGAAAGCTCACAGAAAACAACAGCAAGGACAGCAAAGGAACATAGAGGAAAATCAGTAGCCAGGAGGGTCAGGGGGTAAGTCATTGTCATAGACAATACCTAAATAAGTGGGCTTTGAACTTGTGGAGGGAGGGTTCTAGCCTAAGGGAAAGAGGGAGGTTGTTCCAAAGCGCGGGACCAAGAAAATAAAAGCGGAATGACGTGTTGAATCGAGATGTGCCTGTGAGGGGGATGGTATAAAGAAACAATTCATGTGTATAGACTGGAGAGAGTGCTGAGGTCCATTGAGGATGAGGAGTGATGAGGGGAGCCAGTATGAAGAGACTTGTGAAACTGAATGAGAATCTTATAGTGAATGCAAAATGATATGGGAAGCCAGTAAAGATATATGAATAATGGGGTTATGTGATCGTAACGAGAGGCTTGAAAGATGAGTCTGGCTACAGTATTCTGTATAAGTTGAAGCCGTTTCGGGGAATATGGACGGAGACCAGCAAGTGCTGAATTACAATAAATGTGAGACAAGACAAGGGTAACAATAAGGGTGATAGGAGCTGGGACGGGTAGAAGAGATCAGACAGCCCTGATATGACAGAGAGTGGAGGGAGACTATTCCACAGATCCACCACTCTTTCCGTAAAGAAATATTTCCGCATATCACTTCTGAATCTATCCCCTTTCACCCTCATCCCATGTCTCCTCATAGCAGAGCTTGCTTTCAATCGAAAGAGGCTCTCCTCCTGTGCATTTATGCCACGGAAGTATTTAAATGTCTCAATCATATCACCTCTATCCCACCTTTCCTCTAAGGTGTACAAATTAAGATCCTTAAGTCTGTCCTCATAAGCTTTATAATGAAGACCACTAACCATTTTAGTAGCCATCCTCTGTACCGACTCCAGCCTGTTTATATCCTTTTGAAGGTGCGGGCTCCAGAATTGCACACAATACTCCAAATGAGGTTGCACCAAAGATTTATACAGAGGCACTATCACAGTATTCAAAGGTGAAAGGTCTGGAGAGTAAGGGTTGGTATGGTGAAGTAAAAGAATATCATCGGTGTAAAGGTAAAATGAGATGTTGGATTCTTGGGTAAGAAAAGCCAGAGGGGTAATAAAATATGTTCAAGAGAAGGGGGGGCTAATACAGAACCCTGAGGGACACCACAGAGAAGAGGGTAGGAGGGGAGACAGAATTATCCATGGTAACCCTGAAGGAGCGTTGTGAAAAAAAAAAGACCTGAACCAATCAAGAACTCATCCCCAAGACCAATAGAATGTAGATGTGAGAGAAGAAAATATCATGACTGACAAGATCAAAAGCTGCGGATAGATCAAGAGAAATAGTGATTGTGACATTACTACAGTCAAGAGACTGATGAACCTCACTGAGCAAAGAAAGAAGGTTAATGTCGGTGGAATGACCAGAACAGAACCCTGATTGGCGGGGTTGTTGTGTATTAGTGGATTCGAGGTGAGCATTCAGTTGTTAGGAAACCAGCTTCTCAAGTAATTTAGATAAGAATGGTAAATTAGAAACTGGCCTGTAATTCGAGGGGGCTGCTTTATCTGAGGAGGGTTTTTTTCAAAATAGGGCAAATTAAGGCTTCCTTTCAGATGGAAGGGAAAACACCCGAGGCGAGACTGGAATTAAAGAGAGAGAATAATAGGTCTGAGGGCTAAAGAATCTTCTAATAGACAAAACAATGGAAGGGGATCAAGGCTTTATGTATTCTTATGAACGATTGCCAGGGCCTTTGACAAAGCAGTGTGAGAGACAAGATTAAAAACCTTACATACAAGTGATGGGTGAAGTGACTGAGAAGAAGTGGAAGTAGGGTAGGAGGGGATAGCAGGCAGCAGTTGGATAGTGGAAGAAGGAAGAAGATTGAGTTGGAGGGTGAAAATGTTATCATGAAAGAAGGCGGCCATTTGTGATGAAGTAGGGGCAGTGTCTTCAGGGGGAGACTGTGAGGGGGGCACTGCCAGCGAGGAAAGAATGGTGTGAAGCTGTCAGGGTTGAGATGATGAGTGGGCATTGAGAGAAGAAAAGTAATCTCTCTTAGCTACAGTAATTAAGTGATGATAGTGATGAGCCTGACAGAATGACTGAAGAGCAGATGGGGTCCTAGAGTGCCTCCAATGACGTTCAGCCCTAAGAAGATGAGTGCATGCAAGACTAAGATCATAGTGAAACCAGGGTTGGTGAGAGTGTTTAGGATTAAAGAGAAGGAGCGGGGCTACCAGATCAAGAAGAACAGAATTCCAGAATTGAGCCTGTATATCAACAGGACCACCCTGAAAAGGAGGAGGAAAAATGACATCCACTGGCGGAAAGATTGAGATAGTATCTTGAGAGAGTCTACAGGAGAGCATGGGAGGGGGGTCATGGGTGAAATGAGTACCAGAGGGAGGGGAAGGAGGAAGAGGAAGGCAAAAAGAATGAGGAAATGGTCTGTCCAAGGGAGGGGAAGAGCAGAGGGGTGATGCAGCTGTAAGGGAGGGTTTTGAGTGGAAATGACTAAACCAATAGTGTGGCCAGCAGAATGAATGGGGGAAAGCAATGTACTTGGGTAAGGTGAGGATCGAAAAGATGGGCATGAAAGGACCTATCCCAAAGCCTGGCCAGTGAGTCCATATGTATGTTGAAGTCACCAAGAATATATAAGTTAGGATAGAGAGTGGAGACCTCAGAGATTGTTAGCAGGAGAGACTCCCAAAGAGAAGCGGATAAGATGGGGGGAGAGTAAAGTAAGAGGAAGTGAGTCTGAGGTTGTGTTGCTAGAGTTAGGAATAAAGCTTCTGCGTAGTGAAAAGCTGGGGGGCAGGTTTCAGAAATAACAAGAGTGGACCGATAGATGACAGCAACACCCCCACCTGAGTGTGCCGCATGCGTCTTAGAAAAGAAAGAAAAGCACTCTGGAAGGCAGAAGTGAAGAAGAGGTTCATCGCTAGGCCTTAACCAAGTCTCAGTGAGTAACAGTAAATCTAAATCATGTTGAGAAATGATATCATTCACCAGAGACGTTTTAGAATGGAGCGATGTGCAGTTTAGCAAGCTGCAGGAGAGAGCACGAGAGCTTGAAAGTGATGGTTGATTTATGGAAGGAGACTCCTGACAGTCAGTAATGGGACAATAGGTAAGATTATGAACAATGCAGGTGTGAAGAGGACGGGGAGGGGCAGGAGGCTGTGGTGACCAGTATACAGTTATTTTACTCATAGGTAGAGGGAGTTGATATGGCTGCAAGCAAGCACTGTGCAGGTCAAGGTAGGGAACACAGATATCAAATAAAGTTTGTTAAGAGCGCTGAAGGAAATACTCAGATGGCACTCATATTTGTTGCGCTGTTGAGAAAGGTAAACCGTTCTCGTTACTGATCTGATTGAAGCGGAGTGAGATTTATTTATTTATTTAGCTGTATTTATATCCCGCTTTTCACCGGGTCAAAGCGGTCAATTGGGGGATACATTTAACACGAGGGGATGAGAGACACACACATTCATATTTACAGGGAACATGGGCAATGGAGGGTTAAGTGGCTTGCCCAAGACCACAAGGAGTGCCTATAGGACTAGAAATCCCAGTCCCTCCGGCCTGAGATTGCTGTCCCCAGGTGGGACTTGAACCCCCGGCCCTCCGGCCTGAAGTACATTGTCCTAACCACTAGACCACTCCTCAGAGGGAAGACCAGTGAAGAGGAGGTTGCAGTAGTCTAGATGTGCTTTATTCAGCGTGTGCACTCCCCTACCTATGCTTCCAGACACATTACTTATTCCTCTAACATTCCCTTCCCACCCACCATAACTACATCCCTGCCTTTGCCTTGGACTGGCCACTTTTGCATTTTCTTCTCCTTTTGACCCGCGTTCACTCTGCCCGGCATTGAGAGTCACTTAGTCAGTTCTACAAATGTTTTCTTTTGAAGATTAAACTTGGATGCCTTCACTAAATTTTCACCCTCATAAGCTCTTTACTGCCAGCTTCTATTCCCTTCCCATGGATGATCTGGTCGAGCTATAGCATTCTCAACTTAGTTCTGCGCTGAACGTTGTCGCCACTCTTTGTCCCTATTATCTGCAGAGAGAGCACCAACGCTCTTGATATCACTCCGGCCTGCTCACCCTGTGGTCTCATCTTCATCATACTGAGCAATGCTGGTAAAAACTGCGCACTCCTGAGTCCCTGACCAGTTTCAAACAGTTTCATCACCAGTACAGATCCGTGATTGTGATGGCCAAACGAGAGAATTTCACTTGGCTTATCAGTTCTTCTATGAAACAGTTGAAGGCACTTTATTTGGTCCTCTCGCTCATATGCCATCCCCCACCTCCACCTGACTCTTCATTGACCACCCCCCCTCGGATGAATTTGCTCTCTTCTTTTGTGAGAAGAAGACTGGCCTTTGAGCCAACTTTCCTAACAATCCTCAGATTTCTTTTGCTCAGCCATCCTCTCCTTCGTCCTCACCCCCACCCCCTTGCCTTCCTACATACACCTGGAGTTCCTTTGCTCTCCCTCTCTGCTTTAGCTCTTCTTGTCTCTACTTTTTGGAAAACCACCTTCCCTTTGGATCCCATTCCCTCCGTATGGCTACCTGCTGGCTCACTTGCACTCCTACCTCCCACCCTATCCATCATCAACACTAGTCTAACTTTGGGGACCTTTCCCCCTATCTGGAAAAAAAACTATCCTACCCTGAAGAAGCCCTCCTCAGATAGAGCCATCTTGGAAAATTAGAGACCAGTCTTCAATCTGCCGTTTCTCTCTAAAATCTAAAAACTTGTTTTTGCCCAACTCATTTTCCACATTGACAGCACCAGTTCTCTTCATTCCCGACAATCTGGCGTTCATCCTAGTCATAGCACAGAAATGATCCTGCTTTCCCTCCTCAGTGAAGTCCATCAATCTCTAGACCACGGTAACGTTTCCCTTGCAATATGTAAACGGGGGTGCTTGTTGTGAAAGTTCCACAATCTTGGCAAAGACATGAATTTACTTGACTTGCAAAGGATTGTGGGTCTTGTAGTTGAATCACACAAAACTAGCCGTTTAACAAGAATAAAGAATTGTAGTTGCTCGAGTGTAAAGCAGAAAACAGATTTTATTTATGGGGTGTTATTCCCTCGCACAGATATGCTTGGTAACATCAACAGGATAATTTTCTCCAGGAGTTTTATTCAGGAAACAAAACAAATAAGGCAACTGAATTACTTATGCAACAACTTAGTAAAGACCTTGATGGAACAGAAAAGGTTTTTCTTCTAGCCCCTGCTAATAAACTTTCTTAGCAGTGCTGGAATGAAAAAATAAACCCAAAAAGAAAATTCTCTTTATCAAAAAAAAACAGCCTTCTTCCTTTCACACAGAGAAGAAGCTTTTTTTCAAAGTCCCACGTGCACTTGTGCCTGGCTCTAATCACAGGTGCTTAACCAGCTGCAAGCCATTGCGGGTCCACTCTCCACGTGGCTCCAACTTTCCCCAAAGCTTTCTCTCAAAGAAACTTTTCTGGGAAGCTAAAAATCAGTACAGTTCCTTTTGGTGTTTGATCCTTAACTGAGGATTACTTTAGAACAGCAGCTTAGAAAGAGAACAATCCATACAATCAACTTCCTCATTTGATATTTCCCCTTGCTCTTGAAATATCATAGGATCACTTTCAAACACTGGCTCAGAGGATTTCTCTAACTGATCTCTACCAGGATAGAAACTGTTTCCCTGCTGTCTTCCCTGTGCAAAGCTGGGGAACAGATCAGAGTTCATACCTGAGATCACGTTGTCATTAGGTTTCCTCTCTGGGTATTTTGGCCAGTAGGTAGCAAAACCTCTGTGCCCAGCTCTCCAGTCAGAATCTCTGGACTTCAGGTCTCTTTTCCCATACCTCCTTAAATAGGTATTAGAGCTCCTTCTTTCTGTAGATGCAGCCGTCTCCCTTACAGGTGCTGTCCGAGGGTTCCTGGCAGTATATCTCCAAGCCTCTGGCTTCTTCCAGTCCAATGAAGAATGCTTGCCCCAGGAATCTCTCCCAGTATACGTACTGCCTTGGGCTCCTTTCTTAGACCTTCTGGACATCTTGCTGTTCTTCCTTCTGTTCAGGATCAGTCTCTCCTTCTCCAGCTCTTGCTGTCTCCGTTCCTCTCCTTGCTGTCTGTCTGATGAATTTCTTCTAGCTTTAAAGTGCCTAGATGGCCGCTCCACCCTAGCACACTCCAGGTGTTCTGAATTAAGCCCTGCCCTAGGAGATGTGTGATTAGGGATTACATCATTGCTTCTCTGATTAGGCACACGTTTCCCTACTTCAGCTCTCCTAGAGGCTTTCTGTAAACCAGTGCATTCTGGATCTGGTAGTCTTTTAGGTAAACACTCTGTTTTAGTGCTTTTACCAGCCAGCACAGGTTGCTTATTCAGAGCCAATTCACCTCTTGTATTATTTCTTCCTGAACTATGATAAGCTTCCTTATCACAAGTATCACTGGATGTCTTATCTGCTTTTGACCTTGTCAGCCATTCCATTTTACTCTCTCACCTGCAGGATATTGGTCTCACTGACACTGTTCTACATTGGTTCAGGTCTTTTCTCTCTGGTCACTCTCTGTCTGCTCCAGATGTTCTACCTCGCATGTTTACCCTCTTCTCTGCGGTGTTCCACAGGACTTGGTCCTGGCTCAATATCTTTCTTTCCCCCCTTGCTCTGCTGCTACAACAATCAGGGATCTCGGTGTACTATTATGCCAATGACATCCTCTTACTCTTCCACACTTCTCCCTCATCCCCTTATCCTGAGCCTTTAAACACCTGTCTTGCTCACTTGGCCACCTGGCTAGAGCAGAATCAGCTCATTCTTAATTTGAGCAAAACCTCAGCAACCTGGCTGTCTGGGCTCACTCCCCCACCATCACAATCATCCCTTCTCTTCGGCACCCCCATTCCTCTACTCCCCACCTTCTGGTATCTCATCATCACCCTTGACTCATTATCCTTTCATATTAGCTTGGTCATTCACAGTTCCCTCTTCTCCCTCTGTCAGATCAGAGTCACTCGCCCATTCCTGTACACCCCATCGCTGACACTCTTCTCCTCTTCCTGATTATGTCCCACTTGTATTATTACAGTGTCATCTATGCCCATCTCCCTTCCTCTCAGCTTCAAAGATTATAGCTTATCCAGAACACCTCCATCTGTCTTTTGGTTCATGCTTCTCATTACGATCATTTCACCCCCACCCCCCCCCACCCCTCCTAATTCACTATCACTGGCTTCCCATCCAATACCGCATTCAGTTTAAGCTCCTCTCCCTGGTGCATAAGGGTCTTCACATGGGTATTCTGGCTTATCTCTCCTCCCTTGACATACTTCACACTCCCCATTGTGGCCTGTGTTCTCGTCACTCTAATCATCTTCATTTACCTTCTGCCACACATGCTAGGCTCGAAGCAGCTCGACATACCATTTTTTAATTTTCTGGGTCCTTACCTCTGGACCAATCTACTCCCACTTCTCCATTTGGAATCATCCTACTCTAGGTTTAAATCTCAACTCAAGATCTACTCTTCCATAAGGCCTTTGGGCTGCCCATTCCTTAATCTTTTTGACA
Source organism: Ichthyophis bannanicus (assembly GCA_033557465.1). NCBI lineage: Eukaryota > Metazoa > Chordata > Amphibia > Gymnophiona > Ichthyophiidae > Ichthyophis > Ichthyophis bannanicus. The sequence goes on from CM066043.1 coordinate 41,000,751, forward strand.
GAATTATGTTTTCTTTCCCTGCTCCTCCCCCCCCCCCTCTCTCGCTGTCTGTCTACTTTGTCAACCTCCTCTTCACTGGTCTCTCAGGATGTTTGGATTTCTTTTATATTATTTTATGGAGCTACTTTCCTTTTCCTTGTTTTTATTGTAAACTGCTCTTATATATCCATGAAGGGCAGTATGTCAAATTTTAATAAACATAAGCAGGAGGTGACGAGAGAATAGATAAGGGTCTTAGTAGTGTGTTCAGAAAGGAAGGGACAAATTTTGCCAATGTTATAGAGAAGGAAATGACAGGTTTTAGCTATCTGTTGGATATGTGTGCAGAAGGAGGACTCAAAGAGGACCTCAAGGTTGCAAGCTGAGGAAACAGGAAGGAGTAGAGTATCATCCGCAGAAATAGAGAAAGGAGGAAGGGTGGAGGTGGGCTTAAGGTTTCCGCCCCGGTCACAGCACGGAGTCTGTTCTTCTTTCTCTTCTAAACAAACTACACACCGCTCACGATCATGGCCTTGTCACTCTCGCTGTCTCTCTGGATCTCTCTGCCGCATTCGACCTCGTTGTTCATCGCACTCTCCTTTCACGCCTCCAAGATGCCGGCATCACCGGCACAGTTCTTCATTGGTTTCACTCTTTCCTCTCTGGCCATTCCTTTTCAGTTTCCACCGGTTCTCTCTCTTCACCCTCCACTCCCCTTCACTGTGGTGTCCCCCAGGGCTCTGTCCTTGCTCCCCTCCTCTTTAATGTCTTTTTGGCTCCTCTCGCACTTTTAGTCCAACAACACGGTGTCTCTGCATATTATTACGCTGACGATATCTTTCTTCTTTATCACACTAACTCTGTCTCCCCCGATATTGCCCCCTTCAACAATTGTCTCTCCTCAGTAGCATCCTGGCTTCCCTCCAACTTCTTGCATATCAATCTCTCTAAAACCTCAGCCATCTGGTTCACTGCCGGTAGCCCTGCCCCTTCCCTCATTCCACTGCTCTCTTCCGTTCCTTTTTTTTTCAAATATCTTTTTATTAAATTTTCAATCAAATACATGATCAAAAACATGATAAACAGGTCAATCAAATAAACAATACATATAGCAAGCCAAAAAACAGACTTGAAAGGACAAATATACATGATCTAGTCCACATCAAGAGAGAGCATTTTAAAGCAAAAGAAAGTAAATAAAAATACCAACTGCTCTCTTCCGTTCCAATCCCCATCGTCACCTCTCTACGCTACCTTGGTGTGACCCTCGACTCCTCCCTATCGTTCAAAGCACATATCTCATGTATCACATATCATCTGTAGTTCAGTGCTGCTTTCTCACCCTAACACAACTCCGATCTGTACGCCCTTTCCTCTTTTTCTCCGCTATGTCCACCCTCCTCATCTCCCTTGTTGTCTCCCGCCTCGATTATTGTAACGTCTCCTTAGCTGGTCTCCCCCAATCCCAACTTCGTCTGCAATGAGTCCACAACACTGCTGCCCGTATCTTCACTTGCTCTTCCCGTTTCGACCATATCCACCCCTCTTTCATTCGCCTGCACTGGCTTCCGATTCCCTTCCGTATTCAGTACAAATTTCTTCTTTTTGTTCACAGGTCTATTCATACTGGCACTCCCCTTTACCTTGCCGATCTGATCCACCTCCACACTCCCTACCGTTCCCTCCGCACCATCCACATGAACCACATAACCTTACCCTCCCCATCCCAGGCCCACCTAGAAACCACCCGTTTCTCTGCCTTTTACTTCCTTGGTCCCCACCTATGGAACTCGCTCCCCATAGACCTTTGCTTGGAACCCTCATTTAAAACATTTAAGGCAAATCTAAAAAACCCCATCTCTTCTGTCTAGCTTTTGGCCTCTCCCCCCCCCCCCCCGCGCCACTTTTCACCACCCCCATGATGTTGTATCCCAAATAAGATGAGAGTTCTGCAGTGAAGGAATTCTCTGTGATGCCAAATACCTCCTCAAGATATCTTAGAAACCAGCCATACTTATAGAGGACTGTACCACTAACAATATTTTCAACAATTTTATCCAAGGTGTAGATATCAGTCCTACTCCAGACTCACCCCATCACATGTGGCACCTCAGACATACAGCCAATGTCAATGTCCAAGAGAACAGAAACAACAAACCAGTCCTCTGTTCCTACAGAGAAGCTGAATCCCCAGTTTTGACTACTCCCCAATAGGAAGCAGAATCCTACAATTCGAGAGTCTTGGCAACAGCTTACAACAGATCATTGGGTCCTTTCCATCATCGTTCATGGCTATAGAATAAATTTTCTCACACACCCTCTGCCCCAAAATCTACTTGTTTTCATCACAATCAGGATCTCTCCCCTTATGCCTAGATTGAAGCAACAAGAATTTGGCATCTGCCCTGTTCCCAACAAATTACTCTTCAAGCAGTCTATCTTTCTGTGCAAGATAGCAGATGCTTTCAGCAGGTAGTTGAACCCACGCAAGTAGTCCCTCAGCCAGATAGTTACAGACTTTTTTTTTTGTATGCCATCAAGTCAGTGTTGACTCATAGTGACCCAGTTACCTCTGGGTTTTCTTGGCAAAGTATCACTGGAGGTAGATTGCCAGCCTTTTCTTCCGAGGCAATGGAGGGTAAAGTGACTTGCCCAAGGTCACAAGGAGTGCCAGTGGGAATAGTTACAGACTACCTCTTTCAAATATGGGGAACTCCACACACAGATCTCTTTGCCACAGAAAACAGTTCCAAATGTGAAACATTTTGTTCCATTCATCCAAGTTCACTAAGAACAACACAAAATGTAATCATCCTCGTCATCCCTCAGTGGCCATGACAAATCTGTTTTCCAAAATGTCTTGCCCTCAATGTAGATCCACAGATACCTCTAGCTCATAGTCCCACCTCAGGCCACAAGAGGGTCTAATTCATCCAGATCTCCACTGCCTATCTTTAATGGCATGGAAATTGAATGGCAACTCTTAAATCATAGTCCACTATCCCACAAGGTAAAGAATATCATAATAGCCTCTAGACAATCATCAATATGAAAGTCCTACCAAACAAAATGGAAACATTTTGCAGAATGAGCCACAATCAAGACCTTTTATCTTGTTGGTCCAGTCAACCTCTGTAAGAATTCACCTTGTTGTCATTGCCACTTACCATGATCAGGTCAATGGAAAACCTCTGTGCACCCATCTGTTAGTTTCCAGGTTCATGAGAGGCCTCATGAATTCTAAGGCCCCCTCAAGGCCACCACTTCCCAATTGGGACCTCAGTGTGGGCCTAGCAAACCTCATGGACAGTCCTTTTGAACCCTTAGGACTTGCTTCATTAAAAAACCTCACATGAAAAACCATCATGTCAGCAAGAAGAATACATGAGCTATAAGTGCTCATACATTACCCTCCTTATACTCTCTTTCTTCACAGTCAGATGATTCTTCAAACACACCCCAGGTTTCTTCCAAAAGTAGTCTCTGACCTTCACGTGAACCAATCCATCATATTACCCACTTTCTTTCCTGACGCAGAATCAGGAACTTCAGAGTCTTCCCAGCACACCTTGGACTGCAGACGTGCTATTCTGTACTATCTCCAAACGACTAAAGAATTGAAGAAAACTTCTCAGCTTTTTATCACCTATAATCCATTGGATCCTGGCAAACTAGCTTCCAAAGGAAACTTATCTACTTGGGTTTCTGACTCCATTAACTTCTATTATGCAGAAACAAATCTCCAGTCACCAAGCATGGTGGGCTGTGTCCGTTAAGAACTAAGGCAACATCAACAGCAAACTTACGTGCCATTCCATTACAGAAAATCTGCAGAGTAGCAACTTGGAAGTCTGTCACCACTGCAGAACCACCATCGGGCTCTCAAAAAGGGCATCAAGAACACTGCTGGAGCTTTGGAGTCACCAGAGAGTGTGGTTCACTATTCTCTGTCTATGAAGAAAGCGAAGTTGCTTACTATAATGGAGGTTTTCTGTAGTCAGCACTTGCCCTCCTGCCTTTCACTCAAAACCCCCCCAAAAAACTACTATTGAATAAGGACAACGAAACAAGGACAAAGTTGATTCAATATTCCTTCTAAACTATGGATGGACGTAGAGGCTATTGGGAAGTGTTGGAGAGAGCAGGAACACACTATCGCAGGCGCAGTGGAAGTCTTTGAGATTTCCTTTCTATTGGAGGAGGGCTCTGAACTCACTGGCTCCACTGGAGGACGTCATCAGAGAGTGTGCATGCATTATCCTGCTGTCTACGGGGAAACCCGTTACAGTTAAGCAATTTCACTTTCTAAAATTGACGTTTCCCGGCCCCAAAACATAAATGTCCCCGCCAATGTCCCAAACAATGGAGATGCAGGGAGAAGATCGATTTTAGAAACATGCACTTGCAAAAGCTAGATTGGAGGGGGGGGGGACCCGGCAACATAGACATATCTGCAGTAGCATTTCAGAACCTGCGTGTGGATATCTCATCACATTTATGTATGGCCCAGTCATTTTGCAAACAGAGATGTTCAGTGGTGTGATAGCAAACAAAGAGGCCTCACTATTTACCAGCTATCCTTTTTTTGAGGGGGAGAAAATAATTGGGGGAGTGAGAGGGCATTCCTCTGTCATGCCTACTGTTGAGAACTGGCCTAAACGAGCATTTTTGGAAGGTCTATTCAGGCTAGGAAGCAGATCTAAATATGGCTGTTTCCTCTGGCAGGTTTACATATGTGGTGCCATTGTGAAATTGGAGATGCACATGTATCTTCGTAGGGTCACCCTGGACACGCCTCCACCATGCTTCCATGCGACTTGAATGTGATCTTGGTGGACATGTGTAGATTTGTCCATTTCTAAAATCCCTGTTAAGACATGGATATAATTTGCACATATGAATAGGGCTTCTAAAATAACCCTTGCTGTATATAATCTCATTTTTTGGAAGTATGCTCTTTGGGTCTGATTTTTGGCATGTGTGTATTGATAACCTTTTTGATATCCATAGAATATTGCTGAATTTTATTGGATGTTGGCAGCATGGCTGTTTTATTTTTTTTACTTTATAATGATTTTGCTTTGCCTTTGCATTAATTTTGAAATTTGTTCTGTTTTTATTTAATATGAGCATGTATTTAATTTAATTTTGTTTATTTGTATTTAGCTCACGCTTTTCCAGTACTAGTCAAAGGCATGTTACCTGCTGTACCAGAATGTATCTATGTCTGTTCTCCCCTTACTCATTTTTGCAGTTCGGAGGTGTATGCATGCAAGAGTGATGTTCTACAAAAATAAAACAATCCTTAGACTGAGGATTTTCCATCTGTAAGAGAAAAATGACTTTGTGTCCTTTCATTCTCTGCCATTTCTTAGAGGAGAATGAAACCTTGTTTTTTTTCTGTAATTTTCACCTGGGACGTGCAGTTATTTTTTGCCCTCTTCTCTTTTCAGATTTCTCTGCGTTACTTCCCTGAGGCTGAGAGAGTCGTGATGATGACACAGCCATGCTTCCTCTCTTTTTCTGGCTCTCCGTTCCTGCTCCGAGTGATTGCTGCCGCCGTACTCAGCTGTGCCATTCTCCACATCTCTGTGGTGTCAGCTCAGAAAAGAGAGGCCAAGAGTCCTGAGGATATCCCATCTCAAGCAGCCCGTGGAGTGAGGGAGACGCTGGATGGGCTGCTGGGGAAGGAGATAACCGAGCAAATAACCGCAGTAAGCATAAAATGCCTTACATCATCTCACACATGTATCCGTGTTTGCTTATATAAAGGTTGTTATTACATGAGGGATTATGAGATACTGTAATTGTGATGTGATAGTTTGGATTACTGGCAACTAAGTGGGATACAAGAGAAAGTCGTTGTAATTTCTTCCTTAACAAGGTATGCTCACAAAATGTGTCACAAGTTTCAACATTTCATGAAGCACTGGGAGGAAGTCCTAGTGGCCTCAGCAGGTACATGCCAAAATTACGGGGAAGCCAGAGTTTGAGCCAGGCAGTTTCCTAGGTCTTTTTTTCTTCCTGCTCCTCCGATCTTCTCTCCTTCCACACGGAACCAGCAAGTGGAGTGAGTCTGCTGTTCCCTGCCCCCTTCCCTGCGCTCACTCATTAATACTACTGCTCTGCTAGCCTTCTGTGCAGCGAGCCTCTTTCTTTGCAGAATGTGCAGGAATTTTAGGGGCCCTTTTATCAATGGACGCTAAATAGCTTGAGTTTAGGTGCATAGTAATGACGCGCTTGGGCCCACCTGTTAACATAGGTGCAGGACAGTTACTGCATGGCAATTCATGCGCTCACTGTAACTCCCTCGTGATGGTGGTAAATGGGCGGGTTAAGTGGGGAAAGTGGGTGTGGTGAGCACCTTGCAGTCAGAGCACGGATGAACTTCATGCGCACTGTCACTGTGGAAATCGGTGCAGATAATAGCGTCCCATGTTAACTGCTGCAAAATGCTGTCCATGCTCTCGACAGTTAACATAGTGACTTTTCCCTTAATGTGTGTGAAATGTTGTGCTGTTGATGTGTTAGGTGCAAAATCACAGCATGCTTTAGTAAAAGGGCCCCTAAGTCTTCCCAGCCGGTATACTCCTTTCTAGTAGAATGCTGCATACCCTGCTATTGTATAAATGGTAAATATTATTGGCATTGATAAGAGTCATGTTAAGAAATGCTAAAATATGCAGTAAGAGGTAGAATATCTGACTTGCTAAAGGTCAAGCTTTGTGAATAAGGGAAAAGGGATGTTTCCCAGCTCTGTCTGTTTATGAAACTGTTAGGATGGATGAAATGGTAAAAGGCCCATGTGAATATGAGGCTTAGGACTGGAAAGAGATGTGGCGTCCATATAAACCTACTCGGATCTTTATCAAATTCTAGGTCTAACTCAATCTCCTTGTGGGATCTGAGGTCACCAGATAGCTCTAGCAGCCCATTCTGGTTTTTGAGCTTCCAAGGCAAAGCCTTTCTGAGCATGTGCCCTGCAGCCCCTACCCCTGGGCCCACCCCTACCTGGCTCAGTTTTTTGTTCTTCTGCCCGGCCAGCAGGACGGAACACCAGCTCTCCAACAATCAATACTACCTAATAAACAATGGAAAAAGAGAAAGGAAATGTTCTATTGTTATTTAAACCTATTTATTTTATTGTATACCTGTTCTGTGTATTATTTGTACCTGTTCAATGTATTGAGTTCCTATGTAAACCGCGCTGATCTTAAAAAGCGCGGTATATAAAACCAAATAAATAAAATAAATAACGAGAATAAAGGCAACCCCAACAAACTTGGCTTTAAGAAGTGCCCAGTGTGTGCCAGGAAAATGAACTCTGAAGATACCCATGATTAGTGCCTGTGTTGCCTGGGGGAAGCCCATCATGTGGAGGACTGCCCTCTCTGTGCCTGCATGTCTCCCAGGGCTTGGCGCTCCAATAGCCACAGTCTGCAGGACTTCTTAAAAGATTCGGAGAGACCCTGGAGTGCCTCATCCTCCTCCTCTAAGCATCCAGCAGCGGGGAAGAAGAAGGATAGACGCCCAGAACACCAGGATAAGGAGGCTAGGAGTAATGTGGCTGCTGGCAATATGGCCACCACCAGGACTCCTACACCAAGCCCCTTGCAGCTCAAGATTCTCTAGTCCTCACATATGGGTGACGTCGGCACCGTCAGAGCCCGTGCGGAGCATTTCCCCAGCTTTCAAAGAAAGTCTTTGGAATGTGCCTTACAGATGTGCTGGATAGGCACTGTATGGAGGTTTGCCAGCATGGCCTCCGTGGCTCATAGCTGGGATGCATTTGCTGACGAGGGAAGGTCGGCACCCGCCTGGGAGTAGCAAAAGGCGATGCATGCAGGGATCCATTGAGAGAGTGTTCTTTTCGTGACCGAGTGGCCTGGTTTGTTCGGGTCGAAGGAGATGAAGAGTTGGGACCCTTTGCGGTTGCTTTGGTTCTCCTAGGTATGTGCAGATCGCCTGCACACAGTCTAGGGTGTGCAGTCGGTGCTCCTCAGAGCAGGAGTGCGGTTCTGGGTAGAAGGTAGGGAGATTGATGGTATGGTTGATGTGAAAGGGGTGTGTGCGGAGTGTGGCACGGTCTGGGAGGAGGATGGTGTACAGTGGGTGCATCACCAGAGTCTGGAGTTCGCTGATCCGTCTGGCTTACATGATGGCGATGAGAAACAGGGCCTTCCACGTGAGCCATGAAGGCCATGCTGGCAAACCTCCAAACAGTGCCTATCCAGCACATCTCCAATGCAACAACGTTATCCTGCTGTCCACGGAGAACCTTTGTTACAGGTAAGTAGTCCTACTATTTCTACTGCTAGGGCTTTTTATTTTTTATTTTTTTGCATTGTTTTATGCTGCTGTCCAGCCTCCCATATGCCATGATGTACCACACCAGCTGAATAGAGGCCACAGTAAGGAAAGCAAGAAAGTTTTATACTTTAATCTATTTATTGGTTTATAAAAATGGAACAATACAGTAAGCAACATAGCCTTTCATTTCTAAATATGACATTCATTACCCTTCCAACCCTTCTCCTCCCCTCTGATGCTTAACTAGCAGCGTCACCAGGAAGGGCTGCCTAGTGTAAGAAACTGCTGAGATTCTCATATATTTTATATGCTCTTTCCCCCTCTCACTTTGGTTCTTATCTTGGTTTCCCTTTCAGACCCTCTCCAATCTGTTCTGGATTCTCTGCTCAGGAATCTCCACAGGTCTGATAACACTCTCAGGACTCATCCAACAGCTGCTCAAGGCACTTGGAGTTGATGGTAAGTGGTGGGGCCAACTCGTGTTATTTCAGGACTAGACAGAGAGGAAGGGTCCTCCTTTCTCTGGGAACAAGCAGGAAGTCAGTCCTCACATATGGGTGACGTCAGTGCTGACAGAGCCCGCACAGAGCAAACCCCCAGCTTTCAAAGGAAGCCTTTGGGATTGCTACCACGCATGCGTGGTCACCTTCTCGCCCAAGGGTGCCTTCTTGCTCAGTCTCCTATTTTCCACGGAGCCCACCAGATGTCATCTGTTTTTCCCCTGGAAAAAGTTGATTTTTTTTGAGTGTTTTACTCGTCTCTGGTCTACTACTACTATTTAGCACTTATATAATGCCACGCACGCAGTGTTGTACAGGCAAAAAATACAAGAGTCATGCTCGTACGAACTTACAATTAAGTTGAGACATTACAGAGCATTGGTCAATTTGGTGCAATACAGAGCATTGGTCAATTTGGCACAAAGCAGAGTATGGTCGTTACAATTCGGTCATGAAAATTGATGAGTCAGGTTGAGATAAAGGATAGACGTCAGGATCTGAAGGCGATAGTGAAGAGGTGGGTCTTCAATCTGGATTTAAAGAGGGCCAGGGAGGGTGCTTGGTGTATGGACAGATGTAGGCTGTTCCAGGCGTAAGGTGCAGCAAGGTGAAAAGAGCGAAGTCGGGAGTTAGCGGTGTGAGTGAAAGGCCTGGATAGAAGTAATTTGTTAGCGGAGCGAAGTTCCCGTGAGGGGATGTAGGGAGAGATAAGGGATGAGAGGTATTGCGGGGCCGTGGAGTGAATGCATTTATAGGTCAGCAGGAGAAGCTTGAATTGGATATGGAACTGGATAGGGAGCCAGTAAAGCGATTTGAGGAGAGGAGTAATGAGGGCTTGGCGAGACTGCTGGAAGATCAGTCGAGCAGCATGATTTTGAATAGATTGAAGGGGGAGGAGATGGCTCATGGGGAGACCGGCAAGGAGTAGGTTGCAGTGGTTGAGGCGAGAGGAGATCAAGGAGTGGACAAGCGTTTTAGTAGTGTGCTCAGAAAGGAAGGGGCAGATTTTGCTAACGTTGTAGAGAAAGAAGCGGCAGGTCTTAGCTATGAGCTGGATATGAGTGGAGAAGGAGAGAGAGGAATCAAAGATCACCCCCAGATTGTGGGCCGAGGGGACAGGAAGGGTTGTGGATCCATCCACGGAGACTGAGAAGTGGGGAAGGGGAGGGGAGGAGTTGGGGGGAAAGACAAGGAGTTCAGTCTTGGCCATGTTCAGCTTCAAACGGTGATGAGACATCCAGGCAGCGATGTCAGAAAGACAGGCAGAGATCCTGTCCTGGATTGCTGGAAAGATATTAGGCATAGAGAGGTAGATTTGGGAGTCATCGGCATAGAGATGGTACAGAAAGCCATGGGAGGAGATGAGCATGCCAAGGGACTGGGTATAGAGAGAGAAAAGGAGGGGGCCCAGGAAAGATCCTTGGGGTACACCAATTTGGAGCGGGGTGGGAGAGGAGGAGGAGCATACTCCTGAAGGAGCAATGGGAGAGGTAGGAGGAGAACCAGGATAGTACGAAGCCCTTGAAACCAAGTGAGGAAAGGGTGGTGAGGAGAAGATTGTGGTCGACAGTGTCAGAGGCAGCATAGAGATTGAGAAGGATGAGGACTGAGTAGAGGCCCTTAGATTTAGCCAGGAACAAGTCATTGGAGACTTTTGTAAGAACCGTTTCAGTGGAGTGTAGGGGACGGAAGCCGGATTGAAGTGGGTCCAGGAGGAAGGTGAGGAAGTCGAGGCAGCGGCGGTGGACTGCTCGTTCTAGTAGTTTAGATATGAAGGGAAGGAGGGAGATGGGTCGATAGAGGGACAGGTGGGATCGAGTGAGGGTTTCTTGAGGAGAGGTGTGACAACAGCATGTTTGAAGTCATCGGGGACAGTTGCAGTGGAGAGTGAAAGGTTGAGAATGTGAAAGATGGAGGGGACAATGGTGGGGGAGATGGGGTGTAGGAGATGGGTGGGGATAGGGTCACAGGAGAACAGGTGGTGGGTTTGGATGAGGAAAGAAGGAGAGTGGTTTCCTCTTCTGAGATTCTAGGGAAGGAGGAGAAGGGTAGCAGAGGAGGTATGGGTGGGGAAGGCGAGTTGGGGAGGGGGGTAGATAAGGAGGTGGGGAATTGAAGGGTAATTTTTTGGATTTTGTCGTGGAAGTAGACTGCTAGGGTTTGGGCAGAAAGGGAGGGCGGGACTCGGGGCGGGGGCACCTTGAGGAGAGATTTGAGGGTATTAAAGAGGCGGCAAGGGTCAGAGGCAAGGGAGTTAGATGGATGTAGTATTCTTGTTTGGCAAGTGCTATGGCTGATTGGAAAGAACCAAGCATAAATTTGAAGTGTAGAAGGTTTTTCGGGGAGCAGGATTTGGTCCAAACACGTTCAGCAGAACAGGTACAGGTGTGTAAATAGCGGGTGGTGAGTGACAGCCAAGGCTGAGGAACAGAACGTCTGACAGGGCTTGGGTGAGTGGGGCAAGAGTGTCAAGAGCAGAGGATACTGCAGCATTATAAGAGGATGCTGCTTCGTCGTCAGATTTGGAGGACATAATGGAGGAAAGAGATGGAGAAATGGCGGAGGAGAGGGTCAAGGGTTCAATATTATGAAGGTTTCTAAATAGGACGGAGGAGACAGGACGAGGTTGAGACAATGAAAGCTGAAGATTAAAGGTTAAAAGGTGATGGTTGGATGAGGGAAGGATTGAGTTGTGGAAGTTAGAGGGAGTTGAATTGGAGAAGAGTAACAGGTCAAGGCAGTGGCCGTGCAGGTGGGTTGGGGCAGTGGAGCAAAGTTGGAGGTCAAACGAGGAGGTGAGGGCGAGGAACTTTAGAGCATGGGGATCGCACGGGTTATCAACGTGAATATTAAAATCGCCAAGAATAAGGGTGGGGGAAGAAGGATCCAGAAAGACCTTCACCAATTCAAAAAGGAACTAAAAACCTACCTCTTTACAAAACACTTTGAGATCCCCTATCAACAAAAAACCTCTCCAAAACAATCACAGAAACACATCCACAGTATTCAGGACAGAACAAATGACTAACTCAAGAAACTTTACATATATCACACAACATGCAAAAGATCTACTCAAACTTTCGGCTATATCACTATTGTAAATAACCACTGGTAATTAACTATGTTGTGCTCCATGTTATATAACCTGTACATAGTTTTGATAAGTACTGTTCTAATTAACGTTCAAAAATATGTTCCCTGTAATTACACTTGTATATAGTTAAAACATAATGTTCCTTGTAAATGTATACAGAAGTATACAAATGTTCTGTTCACTGTTTAATGTAAACCGCCCCTGATCTCTGGAAGGGGCGGTATAAAAGAAACTGTTAAATAAATACAATAAATAAATAAAGACGGAGAGCCAGGAGTTGAAGTCGTTAAGGAAGGTCGATTTGGATGTGTTGGGTGGGCGATAGATAACAGCAACTCGGAGGGGAAGTGGTGTGAAGAGGCGAATGGAGTGGACTTTGAAGGAGAGGGAGGGGTGCGACTGAGGCAGCGGGAGGGGTTGGAATTGGCAAGAGGGAGAAAGTAGAAGGCCAAGCCCAACACCACCACTGCGGCCAGTGGATCGAGGTGTGTGGTACCTTTCCAGCTCTGACCTTGCCTCGGTATCGGGGTTGATTCCTTTTACTTTAAGTTTTATTTTTCTTTTGGTGACTTCGTGCCCTTTTTCTCCGCTGGCAGCCTGAAGGGTCTTCGACCTTGCTGGGGTTCTTTTTCCCCCCATGGCTACCAGCAGATTTAAAAAGCGTGATCGGTGTGGTAAGATTTATGTCCATCACCGACATGCATGACTGCTGCCTCCGGTGCCTCGGCCCAGACCACAACCCAGCAGTCTGTGGCCTTTGTAATAAAATGTCTTCCAAGGCCTTGAGGAGCCACCAGCAGCAGCATGACAAAATTTTTCCCGACTCCCCTGTGCCTCCCGAGAGCCAGGATCTCATCTGAGGCCTCGACACCTCGAAGAACATTCCGAACCCGAGCATGTTGTGAGTCCTCGGAGAGGGGGTCTCCCTCGAGGGAACCAAAGAGGAAGAAGAAGCCCTCGAAGGCGGTGTCCTTGGATGGCTCCGATCTGCTGGGATCCTCCCGGGCCCGGTCGCAGAGCCACGGACATCCACTCGAGCCGTTGGAGAGGGAGCAGCCGGCCAAGATTCCCTGGAAGGATACGGTTACGGACTGGCCTTGGCAGGTAGATAGTTCTCAAAGAGGATTCCCCTCCTGGGGAGCCGGCGTCAGGCCCGAGTCCCTCGGTGCCCATGCTGAAGGCTGGGGATCCACCGGGACTGGCATCCAGGATGGGCGGCCTTGGAGCACAGTGTAACTGCCTTCTTGGACCATCAGAGGGCACTGATGTCTGGCACGTCTGGTTCCTCTGCCCCGACCACTGGGCATTCGATGTCGAAGACATCCCCGGAGGCTGAGCTGATCCTCGAGGTCATGCGGGCCCGAGTAGATCCTCAGCCGAGGTCGCGCTCGGACTCTCGCTCGTCGGGGCTAAGGTCATCGCCGACGAGTCTTCCATGCTCGGGGCGTATGGCGCCGGGGCCCTCGAGGCCTGAGGAATGCAACAAGTCCTCCTCGGAGTATTCCGACAGGGAGACTAAGGATGGAGGAGTCCCTGGACACCTGTCGGCACTGAGATGTTCCTTCCGATTCCATGGAAGAACCTCGGAGAAGGTTCCCACCAGAGGATATGGGCTTCTTGGACTTCGTCAAGGACATGTCCAAGGCCTTGGTTTTCCTACCGAGTCTGAGGAGGATCCTCAGGCCAACGAGCTCAAGATCCTCCTATACGAGGCTCCTCCCCAGGAATCACTGACGGTGCCCATTCCTCCCATCCTGGAGCAGCTTATGTTCTGCATGTGAGAGACATTGGCGTTGGTGCCAGTGGTCAGCAAGCAGCTCGACCTGATGTATTGAGTCCACTGGAGCCCTGGGTTTCAGAAGTCACAGCTGCCACACAACTCCATGGTTGTGGAGTTGGCCATGTGTCAACTGAAGAACCACAAGATGCCCTCCTCGGTGCCCCCCCCCCCCGACAGGGAGGCCTGCACCTTGGATGCCCCTTGGCAGAAAGTGCTACCATGGCTCGATGCTGAATTGCCGGATCCAGGCCTACCAACTGTACATGGGCATGTACCTGAGGGACCTGGCGAAGGAACTCGCCGGGTACTCAGCTGGTCTCTCTGAGGAACCTTTGCAGCGCTTCAAGAGCCTGTCCAAAGCTGTCCATGAGTGCTCCAAATTTATGTCTCGGGCGGCTTATGATGCTTTCGAGTCGGCAGCCCAGGTATCTTTATCTTTATTAAAACATTTGATAAACCGCTACTGCCGAAGCATAGAGCGGTGTACAATAAAAGGTCCACACTGCAAAGCATAGAAAAGAACGCCATAAAATGAAAGGAAAGTAAAGCACAGCACACAGCAATAAAAGCAAATAACTAAAACAGTTAAATAACTAAAATAGTTAAATTTTAAAACAAAAAGACTAAATATAAAAAGGAAAACAGGATACAAACAGACAAACAGCACAAACATGAGGAGACAAATCAATGGTCAGGGTGGGATACTGGCAGGAAGGTCAAAAGCCTGTGTGAACAGATGTGTTTTGAGTAGTGATTTGAATTGAGCATAAGAAGATTCTAATCTGAGGGAAGACGGTAGAGAATTCCAGAGAAATGGACCAAGAAAGAAAAAGGCGGAATGTCGAGTCTGCTCTAAGCGGGCTTGTGACGGAGAGGGTAGTGATAAGCGATTAGCGTGAATTGACCGGAGTTGACAGTAAGGAGTGTGAAGAAAAAACAGATCCGCAAAATACAAAGGATGACCAGTATGAATGGCACGATGAATCAGGATCAGAAACTTATATTGATAGCGGAAACGGAGTGGTAGCCAATGCAGACGGAGAAAGAGGGGAGTGACATGATCAAATGGCCGGGAAAAAGTGATAAGGCGAGCTGCAGTGTTTTGAATGGATTGCAGTCGTTGAAGCTGATATTTAGGGAGGTTGGCTAGGAAAACATTACAATAGTCAATTCTACTCACCACCAAAGCCAAAACCAAAGTGACCAAAGAATCATGGGAAAAGAGAGAACGAGTAGCCCGAATCTGCCGAAGGGTCACAAAAGACCGCCGAGTGAGTGAAGAGATGTGATCATGAAAAGAAAGTGTGGAGTCAAGAATAACACCCAAGTAACGGAAAGAAGAAACAAGAGGAATAGAAACGGAATCAATCACAGGAGAGACCGTGGGACAGGAGCCGCTAAGAGATACCCACATAGCCGTAGATTTCGAGGGATTTAAGTGCAGAAAGTTCTGTGAGAGCCAGGAAGTGATGAGGGACAGACAGTCATTTAGTGGGGTAATATCCAGAGTGAGGGGAGAGACATGGTACAGAAGAATAATGTCATCCGCATAGATGTAAGGGGACACCGGAAACTGCTGAATAGCAAGAGGCAAAGGGGCAAGAAAAATATTAAATAGCAAGGGTGAAAGAACAGATCCCTGCAGCACTCCACAGATAAGGGGGAGAGAAGAAGAGTGATTATCCGAGTGTACAGTGAAAGAGCGAGCTGTAAGAAAAGAACGGAACCATTGAAGGACAGAGCCCTGCAACCTAATGTCAAAAAGACGAGAAAGAAGTGTTCGGTGATCGATCAGGTCGAAAGCCGCAGAAAGATCTAGAGAGACTAGAAGAGTAAGATCACCACGATCGTGAGCAACGTGAATTTCATTAAGAAGTGCCAGGTAGCTGCGGCGGACATCGGTGCATGCCGCCAAGCTTGGCTCCAGTCGTCTGACCTCGAACAATGGGTTCAGGACAAGTTGGTCGATGTCCCATGTCAGGGGGAGAACCTCTTCGGCAAGCCCATGACCGACAAGGCCACAGAGCTGGAGACCGAGTTCATGATGAGGACTAGGCTCTCCAAGAAGACCACTGCCCCCTCCCTGACGGAAGGGCTAGGGTAAAAATCACTTTTTCCTGAGGAAGTCCACTGCTTACCGAAACTACCCACCTTACCAGGCCTCCCTGGCTCCGCAGAAATTGCAGTAGGCCGAGGGACAAGGGCATGGCCTGCGTAAGCAGAAGGTTCCCAAGCCCCAGGCTCTGGCTCCAGTCCAGCAAGGAGGGAGTTTTTGACTCCGACAGCATAGCCCCTCTCCCCCACGGAGATCAGCAGCCTACAGGGGGTTGTCTCACCCTTTATGCCCACAGGTGGGGAGCTATAACCACCAACTCCTGGGTATTAAAGGTGATCAGGAAGGGTTACTTCCTCCATCTGACCCAAGTACCTCCACACTACTTTCCGGGAGAACCCCTCAGGTCTCCCCTTCACCAGGACCACCTTCTGAAGGAGTTGGCAGGTCTTGTCAAGGACCAAATGTGGAACCAGTGCTTCACCATCTCAAGGGCAAGGGTTTCTTTTCCCAGGTACTTCCTCATGCCAAAGAGGACAGGGGGCCTAAGGCCCATCCTTGACCTGCGCAACCTCAACAAATTTCTGGTGAGGGAGAAATTCAAGATCCTCTCTCTTGGAACACTGCTGCCTTGCCTTCACCAGGGAAACTGGCTATGCTCCTTAGATCTAAAGGATGCCTATACTCCCATCCTAATCCACCCAAACCACCGACAATACCTACACTTTTTGGTGGGAGGCCTTCATTTCCAATACAGGGTGCTTTCCTTTGGCCTAGTCTTGGCCCCCAGGGTATTCACAAAGTGTCTGGCAGTGGTCGCCACCTTTCTCAGGCTCCAGGGGATATTTGTCTTCCCCTGTCTCGACCACTGGCTCATCAAGGGCACCACAGCCCCCGAGGTGCAGCAGGCCACAACACGCACCACCCAAGTCCTGCAACACTTGGGCTTCATTATAAACTACCCAAAGTTGAACCTTTGCCCGACGCAAGGGCTGGAATTCATCGGGGCAAGAATCGATACCCTTCGGTTGAAGGCCTTCTTGCCTGCTGACAGGACAGCCAAACTCATGGCATTAGCCCGGGATATGCAGCACCGTGCCTCAGTGCCAGCCAGGCATCTTCTTTGCCTTCTCAGGCACATGGCCTCCACGGTGCATGTCAATCCAGATGCTTGCCTCCACATGCGAATGGTCCCAGGCCACGGGCCACCTCCAGGACAGATTCCGAGTGACCCGCCAGTTGGTAAAGTCCCTGGTCTGGTCTGGTGGCTGTCGCCCCTGCACCTGGAGGCGGGCATGCCCTTCCAGACCCCCAACCACTCGAGGGTCCTCACCACAGATGCCTCCTTGCTGAGCTGTGGAGCCCATTGTGAGGGTTACCGCACCCAGGGCACTTGGTCCCTGGACGAGAGTACGCAGCAGATCAACCTTCTGGAACTGTGAGCCATTCATCTCGCACTGAAGGCTTTTCATCATCGCTTAGGCCACTGGTCAATCCTAGTCCAGACGGACAACCAGGTGGCCATGTTTTATATGGACAGTCAAGGAGGCACGGGGTCCCGTGCCCTCTGCCAGGAAGCCCTAGATCTGTGCTCTTATGCAGTCCAACAGGGCATCCTCCTCAGAGCGGTATACCTGCCGGGCTAAGACAACTTGCTGGCCGACAGACTCAGCAGGATTCTCCAGCCGCACGAGTGGCAGCTGGACCCAGCGATAGCCAGCAGGCTTTTCCAGACCTGGGGGGAACCGGTGATGGACCTATTTGCAAGCCCGGCAATCACCAGTTGCCCCGTTTCTGCTCCCGGCAGCCTCACCCTACCAGGGTGGCTGCCGATGCCTTCCTGGTCTCATGGTCAGAGGGACTTCTGTACGCCTTCCCTCCGACGCTACTGATCGCCAGGACTCTCTACAAGACTCTCCACGACAGGGCCTCTGTCATCTTGGTAGCTCCAAGGTGGCCCAGGCAGCCATGGTTTCCACTGCTCCTGCAATTGGCAGTGGAGGACCCCATATCCCTGGGGTCCACCCCCAACTCCTGTCCCAGGAGGGGGGCTCTGTCTTGCATCCCAACCTCTGCTCCCTTTCGCTGACGGTGTGGCTGCTGAGAGGGTGACTTTAGCCCCACACCACCTCCCTAGAGAGATGGAAGATGTTCTGCTGGCCTCATGCAAGGTGTCTACCAGACGGGCCTATGCCTTTAAGTGGCACAGATTCGCGCTTTAGTGCACTGAGCGGGGGGCCGACGACTCCTTTTGCCTGGTGGTCCTGGTGTTGCAATACCTGCTCCACATTTCTCAGGTGGGGCTCAAGTCGAACTCTGTTAGGGTACACCTCAGTGCCTTAGTGGCAAACTACCATCAGGTGGATGGAAAGCCCCTCTTGGCCCATCCGGTGGTGTCCCGCTTCCTATGGGGCCTACTCATATCTAGATGCCCGGTTCGCCCCTCGGCGACCGGATGGGATCTCAATGTGGTGTTGGGGAAGCTCACCCTGCCACCATTCGAGCCCCTGGCTACATGCCAGCTTCGTAATCTCTCCTGGTTGCTCTCACTTCTGCCCATAGGCGAGCTCCAGGCACTTGTGGCTGAAGCGCCTTACACCAGGTTTTACAAGAATAGGGTGGTGCTCCACACGCATCCTAAATTCCTTCCGAAGGTGGTGTCGTCCTTCCACCTAAACCATGAGGTGGTCCTTCCTACCTTCTTTCCCAGACCGCACACCAGTAGGGCAGAGATGGTCCTCCATACCTTGGACTGTAAGAGGGTCTTGTCCTTCTATATACAACGCACTCAAGGCCACCGGAAAGTTTCTCAGCTTTTCGTTTCCTACGACCCCAGTAAGCTGGGGGAGGTGGTGTCCAAGCATACGCTTTCCATATGGGTGGTGGACTGTATTGCCCGGGCCTACAAGTAGGTGAGTCTTCTGTTGGAAGGCCGGGTCACAGCACACCGGGTCAGGGCTATGGCGACCACAGTAGCTAACCTGCAGTCGGTCCCGCTAGCAGACATCTGCCAGGCCGCCACCTGGTCTTCATTCCATACCTTCGCATCTCATTACTGCCTGGATAGGGAGTCCTGACGGGACAGTGCTTTTGGCCAGGCCTTGCTCCATAACCTTTTCGAAATCTAGGCAACTCCTACCCTCTGACCCTTATGTGTTCAGGCTACCGGAATGCTAGTTCCATCGGACACAGTGGTCCTCCTTAGTTCATTATACAGACTTCATTGCTGCTGCTTGTGGCTCTCCACGAGGGAGTCCTTTTTTGGCTATAGGTTGGTAACCTGTAGCTGGGGAGTCTCATATGTGAGGACTGACTTCCTGCTTGTCCGGGAGAAAGCGTAGTTACTCACCTGTAATAGGTGTTCTCTGGGGACAGCAGGAATCAGTCCTCACAACCCTCCCTCCTCCCCTTGGAGTTGCAGTCATACCATCTTATTTGTTTTTGTCATCTTATTTCTTTCTTTATTTATTTAGCTGTATTTATATCCCGCTTTTCACCGGGTCAAAGCGGTCAGTTGGGAGATACATTTAACACGAGGGGATATGACACACATACGCTAATACTCACAGGGAACATGGGCAATGGAGGGTTAAGTGGCTTGCCCAAGACCACAAGGAGTGCCTGTAGGACTAGAAATCCCAGTCCCTTCGGCCTGAGATTGCTGTCCCCAGGTGGGACTTGAACCCCCGGCCCTCCGGCCTGAAGTACCTTGACCTAACCACTAGGCTACCCCTCCCTATAGCTATTTCGTTTGACTGAGCAAGATGGCACCCATGGGCGGGAAGGGGACCACGCATATATGGTAGCAATCCCAAAGGCTTTCTTTGAAAGCTGGGGATTTGCTCTGTGCGGGCTCCGTCGACATCACCCATATGTGAGAACCGATTCCTGCTGTCCTCGGAGAACACCTGTTACAGGTGAGTAACTACGCTTTCTCAGCAAAGCTTGCCGCCTGTGCTGATTGGTTGGGTATATCACAAGCTAGCCTGTGTACTGAAGTTATGGAACTGGATGATGTTTACTTCATATAACATAGGGAAAAGGGACATGAAAGCCTGACACCTCAGCTTCTACCACATCTACAGTGCCTTGAAAAAGTATTCATCCCCTTGGGTTTTTGTCCTGTCTTGTTGCATTACGTACAGCCTGGAATGAAAATGAGGTTCATTTGGATGTTAGGTAATGGACCTAAGAATATAGTCCAAATTGGTGAAGTGAAATGACAATAAAATACCTTGTGTGTCTATGTATATATATATATATATATATATATATAAATATGTAAAATCTGAAAAATGTTGAGTGCATATGTATTCATCCCTTTTGCTATGAAGCCCCTAAATAAGATCTGGTCCAACCAATTAACCTCAAAAGTCACATAATTAGTTGATTAGGGTCCACCTGTGTGCATTCAGTGTCATACGATCTGTCACATGATGCCTGTATAAATATACCTGTTCTGAAAGGCCCCTGACTCTGCAACACCACTAAGCAAGCAACATGAAGACCAAAGAGCACTCCAAACAGGTCAGAGACAAAGTTGTGGAGAAGTATAGATCAGGGTTGCATTATTAAAAAAAAAAAAAAAAAAAAGCCCAAATTCTGAATATCCCACAGAGCACCATTAAATCCACTATAACAAACTAGAAAGAATATGGCACCACTACAAACCTGACAAGAGAAGGCCCCCACCAAAACTCACAGACTGGGCAAGGATGGCATTAATTAAAGATGCTACAAAGACACTAAGGATAACACTGAAGGAGCTGCAAAGATCCACAGTGGAGATGTGAGTATCTGTCCATAGGACCCCTTTAAGCAGTACATTCCACAGAGCGGGGCTTTATGGAAGAGTGGCCAGAAAAAAGCCTTTGCTTAAAGAAAGAAAGAAGAAGACACGTTTGGAGTTTGCACAACAGCATGTGGCGGACTCCCCAAACACATGGAAGACGGTTCTTTGGTCAAATGAGAAGAAAATTGAATTTTTTGGCCGTCATGGGAAACGCCATGTGTAGCGCAAACCAAACACTTCCTATCACCCCGAGAACACCATTCCCGCAGTGAAAACGTGGTGGCAGCATCGTGTTTGGGGATGGTTTTTCATTGTCAGGGACAGGAAAACTGGTCAGGTTTAAATAAACAATGGATGGCACTAAATACAGGGTAATTCTTGAGGAAAACATGTTTCAGTCTGCTAGAGATTTGAGACTGGGACGAAGGTTCACCTTCCAGCAGGACAATGACCCTAAACATACTGCTAAAGTTGGTTTAAAAGGAAACATTTAAATGTCTTGGAATGGCCTAGTCAAAGTCCAGACCTCAATCCAATTGAGAATCTGTGGCATTACTTGAAGATTGCTGTACACCAACACAACCCATCTAACTTGAAGGAATTGGAGCAGTTTTGCCTTACGGAATGGGTGAAAATCCCAGTGGCTAGATGTGCTAAGCTAATAGAGACATACCCCAAGAGAGTTGCAGCTGAAATTGCAGGAAAAGGTGGCTCTACAACGTATTGACTTTGGGGGGTGAATACAGGTGCACACTCCTGCTTTTTTTGTCTTAGTTCTTATTGTTTGTGTTACAGTAACGGATATTTTGCACCTTCAAAGTCGTAGGCATATTGTGTATATCACATGGTTCCAACCCCCAAAACTCTATTTAAATTCCAGGTTGTAGTGCGACAAAACAGGACAAACACAGAGGGGATGAATACTTTTGCAATGCATTGTATGTTGGTGTCTGGAAAGGTACCACAACCTACTAGGATTCCAGTTTACTCCAGGACTAATATGGCTACTAGAATTCTTCCTTTATACAGGTGACCCGAGAGCAGCAGGTTTAGACAAAGTAGCAGTTTACCTGCTTTTTACTCATGCATCACCCAACCTCCACCCTTGTGCACACCTACCAGCAAAGTACATGCCATCAGGTCAAAGTGTGCACTTCTGTGCCGGTCTGAATTGTATAAGCTGCCATTTACACATATGTTTGCACATAAAGCACAGAAATGACTTAACACTACTTCCTTTGTGTCTTATGGTTTTATTGTTTCTTTGGAATAAGAAGTATCTATATACTGTATATATTTTTTAATTTTTTTATTTATGATATTTTGACAAAACAATTAAGCAAATAAACATTCATACAAAAAAGCTGATAAAAGAAAACAAGGTCCCGAAGGGGCCTATATACAGAATAGTGTAAGCACAACATAGAAAAGAAAAAACATCAGCTCAAGTCCACAATTTTAGGCTCAGATCCAAGTCCATTTTATTTAGAAAAAAAGATTCAAAATAAACCCAATATGGGTAGGCAATAAGCCAAAATATTTATAATCTTGAAAGACTAAAATATTTAAGCCGGAATAACTGAGAATACACCAGGTGTAGAGACCAGGGGAGCAGGAATCTGCTTGTCAGAGACAAATCTCACCAAATGAGAGAGGTCAAAAAAGACATATTGAACAGACTGAAACTTAATAATGCATTTACATGGAAATCTAAAATAAAAGAAAGAGAGCGCAAGCTGCTGCATAGCAGGACGCAGTAACAAAATATGCTCCCTCCTTTTCCTTGTCTCTCTAGTTATATCTGGATAAATTCTAATTATAAAGTCCATAAACTTCACATTTCCTAAAATAGTCAATATCCTTTCTCTGTCCGCCATACTTGACAAGGTCACGATCATAGTTGTCACTGTTACAGATGCCTCCAAAACATTCCCTAACTCTGCCTGTGAAACATCCACTGCTGACGAAACCGCTGCATCAAGTGGTCCCAGCCAAACAGGACTAGGACGCTTAATAGGTAAAGGCAGATAATAAGCTGCTTTAATAACAAAAATTATACCGGCAGGCAGTCCCAAAGTCTCAATCAAATATTTAACAAACATCTCTTTTGGTGAAACTGTATCCAAACGCGGGAAGTTCCATACTCTTAAATTGAACATAAGATATGCCATACTGGGTCAGACCAAGGTCCATCAAGCCCAGTATCCTGTTTCCAACAGTGGTCAATCTGGCAGCTTCCCAAAAGGCACACAGGCTCCACAGTGCTCATCCTGGGGCAAACAGTGGATTTCCCGAGTTCCCTTTAATAACGGTTTATGGACCTTTCCCCCAGGAACTTCTCCAAACCTTTTTTAAACCCAACTACACTAACAGCTTTTACTACATCCTCCGGTAACAAATTCCAGAGTTTGATTACACGTTGAGTAAACAAAAATATTTTCTCTTACTAGTCTTAAATGGGTTACATTGTAGTTTCATTGCGTGTCCTCTAGTCTTACTACTTTTTGATGGCATAAACAACCGATCTGTGTTTACCCGTTCCACTCCATTCATTAATTTATAGATCTCTATCATATCCCCCCCACTGTCTCTTTTTCAAGTTGAAGAGCCCTAACCTTTAAAGCTTCCCCTCATAGGGGTATCCTTCCATCCCCTTTACCATTTTTTGTTGCTCTTCTCTGTACCTTTTTCTTTTTTTTAATATATAGTTTTATTAACAAATATAAACAATACAAGCTTAGAAAAGTGCTATTTTCCACATAACACCAGTACCATCATGTAATTGTGCCAATTTCCACATAACAGATTTACCCCCAAATTCCCAGTCCACCCCCTCTTAAACATGTCCCAGATATTCAACCAAACAGAAAACACAATACCATTTTTCCATAACTGGAACCTCAATTCTCTCTCTTGTCCACAATCCCCCCTTTTCCCCCTCCTCCCCAGCACATCCCCATTACTTCCACACTCCCTTTTGGGGACCCATTTCCCAGGCGACTTCAAATGTTTTCCTACACCCCAGTTGTAGAATCCACAAGCCCCTGTCTTCCCTCTTGCCACTCAATAAAGCAGCTCTAGATTGCCACAAAACAGTCCATTCTTTGCTGCCTCATTGCCGTGAGTTTAAGCATTAAGCAGCTGATCATAGTTTGCCTATCGCTTCCGTTAACTTTGGGACTGTTGTTTGCCTCCTTGTCCATGCCAGTGTTGACCAGGCTGCGAGATATCCCGTTACTATAAAGTGGCTCTTTTCCACAGTCAAGGAACCCTCTCGAGGATTAAGGAGGGCCACCTCGGGGCATGGTCGCACCACAGCCCCCACCAATTTACTTAGGAAGTTGAAAACCTCCCCCCACAATTTCTGGACCTGTGGGCAGTCCCGCCACTTATGTTTAAAAGTGCCTACCCCTTCGCACTTCCTTCAGCACTATGATGAGTCTAGGAGTTTCATTTTGTGTAACCACTCTGGGGTGTAATACCACCGGTATAACATCTTGTAATTTTGTTCCATGAGATTACTTGCAATGACCCCTTTTTTTTTTTTTTTTGAAACTCTTGTTTATTAAACCACATAGAGCATATCATACAACAATCCAGAATTATACATATTTAAAAAATACACAGCGCCCCCAGGCGGGGTTGACTCTTATCCCCGCCTAGAGACCAGCCCACCTGCAGTTATAACACACACAGCCCTCTCTGTATCCCCCTTCTCCTCCCCTTCCCAACACATCTTGCCCCCATCCCCCCCATGAGTGGATGTATTACCCTCCACACCATCCACCGTCCTTATCCTAATATTTGTTGGTGTCCTACTGTTCCCCTCGAACATTACCGAGACCTAGACCCCCTCCTTAGCCCACCTGCAAGATTTCGTTATGTATGCATGGCCTCAAATTTTGAATATAGGGTTCCCAGACCAGTAAGAAGGAAGACCAATGCAGGACATTACCTCTCGCCCCCCTTCTCTCAAACAACATCAATTGATGGAACCTATTACGCCATTCCCAGAATGTAGGGGGCTTTTGCTCTCTCCATTTATTAAGTATCGGGCCTTTACCCACCAGACATGCCTTCCTCACCAATAAGCGTTCCCACCTCCCCTTCGGGTAGAGTGGTCCAAGTTGATCCAAGACTACTAATGACCCTGTCCAGTTAATCTGTTGCAGGAGCAAGCTACCCATATACGCACTTATACGCATCCAATACTGATGAATCTGCGGGCATCTCCACCACATATGGCCCAAATCTGCTAGTGGGCACAAACACTTTGGACAACTGCCATCCAGGGTAAGATGACTGCGCAGGGCCCATCTCGGGGAGAAGTGTGCTTGAATTAGACACTTGAACTGTACTTCCCTCCACCTAGACCCTTCGACCACTCCCACTATCTTTCTTAGAGCTTGGTGAACTGAACCTGGGGTCACTTCCTGACTCAATTCCGCTGCCCAGCGCACCTCTTCCACTCTGTAATCTGACATCGCAATATATTGATTTAAACATTTCTTGAGGCTCGAGATCGTTGGAGGTAACGCATCCCCTAATGCAAAAAATTCCAGTATCTGTGCTGAATGTTCCACAGTTAGCTCACTTTCTGGAAGAGAAGCCACATAATGAGAGACTTTGCTTCCAAGCCTGACAGTAACTTTTCCAATTCCACCCGCCTGCGATCCCTCTCCTTCTTTTGTGCTACCTCTCTTGCGATAAGATGACCTTGGACCACCGCCTTCAAACACTCCCATATGGTCAATGGACTTATCTGCCCATCGTCATTAATTTCCAGGTATTCTTCTATGCATTTCCAAATGTGGTCACAGAATGCTGAGTCAACCAGCAATGCACCCCCCCCCCCCCTTCCCGTTAAGCTGGAGAGTGCTCCATACCGGAGCATGATCAGACCATAGCCAGTCACTAATAACACATTCACTTGTCAGTAGACACAATTGCTTATCCAGCAATAATAAGTCTATATGGGAATATGTATTATTCTCCAGGAACAAGCAGGAAGTCAGCCCTCACATATAGGTGACGTCAGCACCAACGGAGTCCTCGCAGAAGCATCTCCCCAGCTTTCAAAGAAAGCTTTTGGGAAATGACACCACACATGTGTGGTCCCCTTCCCACCCAAGGGTGCTATCTTATGCAGTCTCCCTTTTTCCGCAGAGCCCTATAGATGTTTGTCTCTCATTCCCGGAAAAAAGTTGATTTCCTCGTGCACTTCTGTGAACCACCCTGGTTTCCCCTGTTGCTCCACCTCTCAACAGAGCTCCCAGTCCTTCTGGGAAGTGCCCCAGGACTACTGACTCAGGAGGAGGGCTCGCTTCTCCACCCCAACTTGGGGGGGGGAAGAAGTCCTCCTGGCCTCTCATAAGAACTCCATGAGACAAGCCTATGCCTTCAAGTGGCGCAGATTCTCCGTATGGTGTGCAGAGCAACGGGTTGACCTATTCTCCTGCCAGGTGCAGACGGTGCTGCAGTATTTGCTCCGCCTCTCGCAAACCGGACTCAAGTCCAACTCTGTAAGGGTACACCTGAGCACGCTCTCCGTGCACCATCACTCAGTAGAAGGCAACCTCTTTCTGTGCAGCCCTCATTACCCAATTCATGTGGGCCTTGCTGCTCTCCCATCTGGCTGCCTCCGGCAGAATAGGACCTCAACGTGGTTCTAATGCAGTTTACCAAGCCACCTTTCGAACCTTTGGCTACCTGCCATTTGCATTATCTATTTTGGAAGGTTGTCTTCCTGGTGGTGCTCACCTCTGCCTGCAGAGTCAGTGAGCTTCAGGCCTTGGTGGCCGAGCCACTGTACACTAGGTTCTACAAGAACAGGGTTGTGCTTTGCACCCATCCAAAATTCCTTCTGAAGGTGGCATTCTCCTTCCACCTCAACCAGGAGGTGGTGCTCCCTACCTTCTTTACCCAGCACCATGCTGACAAAGCAGCTGCCATTCTCCATACCCTGAACTGCAAGCGAGCCCTGTCCTTCTACTTGCAGCATACCCAGGTCAATTTATTTATTTAACATTTCTTATATACTGCCTTTCATGATATCAAGGCAGTTTACATTGAACAAGGCATTATAACTTGGAGATTACTATTTTTTTATAGGGAACATGGGCAATGGAGTGTTAAGTGGCTTGCCCAAGGCCACAGGGTGCACCTGTGGGACTAGAAACCCCAGTCCTTCCGGCCCAAGGTTGCTGTCCTGCAGTGGGATTTGAACCCCTGACCTTCTGGCCTACATAACTTGCCTCAACCACTAGGCCACTCCTCCCTCCAACTGCAAAGCCTCACAGCTTTTCGTGTCATATGATCCCAGTCGACTGGGGGAGGCAGTGACCAAACAGACCTGGGTGGCAGACTGCATCTCCTTTGCCCATGATGAGGTTGGGCTCTCGTTGGAGCACCTGGTCACAGTGCACAATGTCAGGGCTATGGCTACCTTGATTGCAAGCCTACGCTTTGTCCCTATGACAGACATCTGCTGGACCACTACCTGTTCCTCAGTCCATATCTTTGAAGCTCACTATTGCCTGGAGAGGGAGTCCCGACAGAACAGTACCTTCGGCCAGGCCATACTCTGTAATCTGTTCGGGGTTTAGGCAACTTCTATCCTCCAACCCTTCTTGTTCAGGCTACTGGAGCTGTGGTTCTCCCTGGACACTGGGGTCCTCAGAATCATTTCTCCGATTCGCTTGTGGCTGCTCATGGCTGGACCGTGTTTTTCTACAGGGTTTTGGTAACCTGTAGCTAGGGAGTCCCATATGTGAGGACTGACTTCCTGCTTGTTCATGGAGAAAGCGTAGTTACTCATGTGTAATATGTGTTCTCCAGGGACAGCAGGAATCGGTCCTCACAGCCCTCCCTCCTCCCCTTGGAGGAGTTGTACTATTTCGCCATCTTCTTTTGTTGGCTCTAGCTATGTCATATGACTGAGAAAGATGGTACCCTTGGGTGGGAAGGGGACCACACATGCATGGTGACATCTCCCAGAGGCTTTCTTTGAAAGCTGGGGAGATGCTTCCGCGGGGGCTCTGTTGGTGCCAATGTCACCCATATGTGAGGACTGATTCCTGCTATCCCTGGAGAACACCTGTTACAGGTGAGTAACTATGCTTACATTGCCAAGAAACAAAAGTAATCTCGTTCCCTCTGATGTAGATCTCTCCAGGTATCACACACCTCTAGGCGTTCCATAAGTTCTTTCAACTTCCTTCTTTTATGTGCATTACCTGCGCTTTGCCCTTGGGATGTATCCAAAGAGGGGTCCAGGGCCACATTAAAATCTCCTCCCATAATTAAACTTTCCTCCACAGTCCCCATCAAGGTCTTTTCCAACTCTCTACAAAAGCCCCTCTGATCTTCATTAGGGGTGTAAATATTAACCAATGTATAAAGTTCACAGCTCAGTGCCACCTTAACAACTAGATATCGTCCATCTCCATCTTTAAGCAGTTCTTTAACAGAGCAAAGGGTATTGCTACCAATAAGAACCCCACACCATTCTTCTTTTGCTCTTGTTGGAGGCAAAGACCTATATGGGGAACTTGGGACGTACTAAGTGATGCTCATCTGTGGTTAAGAGATGAGTCTCCTGTACATAAGCAATGGAACATTGTAACCTAAGAAGCTCCTTAAACATAAGGTGCCACTTACAATATGAATTTAGGCCCTGCACATTATATGTTACTATTTTCAAGTCAGCAATGGTCAATCCCTGTGAAACCCCAGAAGCACTAGCCAACATCTGACCCGTGTTCCCCTGCAAGCAAACCATCACCGTCTTCCAACGCTGGGATGTCTGCCACCAAGGCAGGAGACTTTATTGGGCAAGGTTGTATTAGGGGCTCTCGCTCTTCCAGACTGAAGGAGATCTCATGCCCAAGTTCACCGCCAGCTGTACCTGCAACCGACATTGACACATGCGGGCTCTCAGTGGAGGCTTCAAGAACCGTTCCTGGATGGTGAAGAAAAACATCCAATGATCATGAGGAAGGTATCATGCCCTGAGGGGGTAGGGAATGCATTTTCCCTTCCTTCTACTCATAATCAGGAAATTTAGCAGGGGAAAAAACACTGTGCTAACCACCGTTAAGGTGTGTCAGCTATCTTGGATCAGCATCCGTATTTTATAGTCAAACTTTCTTTAACACTTTTTCTCTAGTCCATTCTTCAGCAGTCTGTGCTGTGTTCATGCTTTGGATGAACCAGCTTAACATCTGCATAGGCCT
Organism: Ichthyophis bannanicus; assembly: GCA_033557465.1. NCBI lineage: Eukaryota > Metazoa > Chordata > Amphibia > Gymnophiona > Ichthyophiidae > Ichthyophis > Ichthyophis bannanicus. Next base: position 41,029,493 of record CM066043.1, read on the forward strand.
GTGCCTTTCTCAGAAGTTCAAGACAAGTTGCATAGCCCGGAGGGTTTACATTCTATGTGTATACCCGAGGCAATGGAGATCACAAGGAGCAGTAGTGGGATTTGAACCTGCCTCGCTTGGTTCTTAATCTGCTGCTCCAATCTCTGTGTAAATTTAGGCATGACCTATGAAAATAACCCACTTTGCAATCTGTTTGGTCAGAAGTTGCAGAGGGTCCGATCTGCTTAAGCATTCCCAGTGTCTCGTGTTTCCCCTGAGCTGCTCCCTGTACAGGCAGATCTCCCCCTTAGAGATCACTGTCCTGTGCTTCCAGAATGTGCCCTAATAATGCATGACACAGCTCTGTAAGCGAATTAAGAGGCAGGTGCATGAGACAATAAGCTGTGATGGGTATAATTCAGTGTCCTTGTGGTCATCCTCGGGACTTGGATATGTTACTGCGTGGTTGTTAATGTTGATATACACAGAGGTTTGCCTCCTTTTTTAAGTTCATTTCTTTATAATTTGCAGAGTAAAAATTTCAAAACCCTTAAATATCAAAAAACATAACAAAATGACCAATGCAGCTTAGTCAGACATTTGTAAGTTTAATGATTTGACATTTTAAAGATATTTATCTTTTATCTTTATTCAGACATTTGCATACTGCTTAAATCAAAGGACATACAGCGATGTACAATACAAAAGTCAAATTGCTGCTGGGGTACAGGCAGAAAGGAACGCCAATAATTGATAGGAAAAGACAGAAGAGCAGAGGGAGAAGAGAAAGGAGAAGGGGGGAATGAAAGGTATAAAGACCAGCACCATCTCCTGGACACCACCGGGGCCTGATTCAGCGTCGGGGAGTTGAGCGGGAAGATCGCTCCTCCCCGATCAGCCCCACAAGGCCAATCCGGCCCAGCCTGCACATTTTAAAATCGGAGTGCCCTTGGCGCACCTGAGGGCCTCACCAGAGGGCCCTTCAGCGTGGCCTTTAGGCGTGGACCGTAATTGTTACCCCTCCAACATATACCCTCCCATCTACCAAAGGGACCTGAACCTACACACCCTAAGACAAGCTGTCCCAAACTGAGCCACCACTGAGCCACTCACACTGGTAAGCAGCACACGATAAGCATTACATCCTGCACTGCACTGCACTGCATAGCCTATACGCCCCATTGCTACCTCATTCCCACCTCATTGCTTGTATGATAACATATGCTGCATCACCCCTCTCTGTTCCTCTTCTATGGCTACACATCACATTGTCCTCCTTTTCTTCATACTCCCTGTTTCCCCTCTTACCAGCACCTTCACTCCTCCCCTCCTTGCCTCCTCTTTGCTGTCCTTACTTCCCCCTCCATTCTGTCTTCTACCCTATCATCAGCTCTTGAACCTCATCACTTTCTCCCCCTCCTTTAACCATAAGAACATAAGATATGCCATACTGGGTCAGACCAAGGTCCATCAAGCCCAGTATCCTGTTTCCAACAGTGGCCAATATAGGTCATACGTACCTAGCAGTTTCCCCAAAAGACACAGGTTCCACAATGCTTGTATTGGGTCAAGCATTGATATCCTACGTCCCTTCTTAATAATGGTTTATGGACCTTTCCTCCAGGAACTTGTCCAAACCTTTTTTAAACCCAGCTACACTAACAGCCTTTACTACATCCTCCGGTAACAAATTCCAGAGTTTAATTACACGTTGAGTGAAAAAATATTTTCTTTTATTAGTCTTAAATAGGTTACCCTGTAGCTTCATTGCATGTCCCCTAGTCTTTCTATATTCTGATAACGTAAACAATCTATCTACGTTTACCCGTTCCACTATGTTCATTAATTTATAGACTTCTATCATATCTCCCCTCAGCCGTTTCTTTTCCAGGTTAAAGAGCCCTAACCTTTTTAGCCTTTCTTCATAGGGGTATCCTTTATCTTTATCTTTATCTTTATTAAAACATTTGATAAACTGCTGCGGCCAAAGCATAGAGCGGTGTACAATAAAAGGTCCACACTGCAAATTATAGAAAAGAATGCCATAAATAATAGGAAAGCAAAGCACACAGCACACAGGAGTAAAACCAAGTAACTAAAATAAGAATAAATAAAAACTAAAAACAAAACAGGGAAAGACAGGACACTAACGGACAGACAGCACAAGACAAAAATCCAACTACAGATTCAAGGGGGGGTACTGGCGGGAAGGTCAAAAGCCTGCTCGAACAGATGGGTTTTGAGTAGTGTCCTGAATTGAGGATAAGAAGGTTCTAACCTGAGGGAAGGTGGTAATGAATTCCAAAGAGACGGACCAAGAAAGAAAAAGGCGGAATGTCGGGTTTGCTCCAGACGAGCCTGTGATGGGGAAGGCAAGGATAAACGATTAGCATGAATAGACCGGAGTTGGCGATAGGGTGTGTGAAGGGAAATCAGACCCGCAAGATACAAAGGATTGCCAGTATGGATAGTGCGGTGAATCAAAATCAGGAACTTATATTGATAGCGAAAATGAAGAGGCAACCAGTGCAGACGAAGAAAGAGGGGAGTGACATGATCGAAACACCGGGAGAAAGTGATAAGGCGAGCTGCGGTATTTTGGATTGATTGTAACAGTTGAAGCTGATACTTAGGAAGATTAGCCAAGAAAACATTACAGTAGTCAAGTCTACTAATTACCAAAGCGAGAACAAGAGTAACCAAAGAGTCAGAGGAAAAGAGAGAGAACGAGTAGCTCTAATCTGCCGAAGAGTCAAAAGGACCGACGAGTGAGAGAAGAGATGTGATCGTGAAAAGAAAGTGATGAATCAAGGGTAACCCCCAAATAGCGGAAAGAAGAAACAAGGGGAATAGGAACTGAATCAATCATGGGGGCGACAGAGGGACAAGAACCACTAAGAGATACCCACATAGCTGTGGATTTCGAGGGATTTAAGTGAAGAAAGTTTCGAGAAAGCCAAGAAGCGATATGAGAAAGACAATCATTTAGTGGGGCAATATCCAAAGTGAGGGGAGAGACATGACAGAGGAGAATAATGTCGTCTGCATAAATGTAAGGAGATACCGAAAACTGCTGAATCGCAAGAGGCAAAGGAGCAAGAAAGATATTAAATAATAGAGGAGAAAGAACAGACTCCTGCGGAACACCACAGACAAGTGGGAGAGAAGAAGAAGAGCGGTTACCAGAGTGCACAGTGAACGAGCGAGCCATAAGGAAAGAACGAAACCATTGTAGAACAGAGCCTCGCAATCTAATATCGAATAGACGGGAAAGGAGAGTCCGGTGATCAATCAAGTCGAAAGCTGCAGAAAGATCCAGAGAAACAAGAAGAGTAACATCACCACGATCGTGAGCAACATGAATTTCATTTACCATTTTGGTGGCTCTTCTCTGAACCTTTTCTAATAATGCTATATTCTTTTTAAGATACGGCAACCAGAATTGCACACAATATTCAAGGTGCAGTCTCACCATGGAACAATATAGAGGCATCATAATATCCTTTGTTTTATTTCCCATTCCTTTCCTTATGATACCTAGCATTCTGTTTGCTTTCTTGGCCGCCGCTGCACACTGGGCCGAGGGTTTTAACATGTTATCCACAATGACGCCTAAATCTTTTTCCTGGGTAGTGGTTCCTAATGTGGAACTTTGAATCGTGTAACCATAGTTTGGGTTGTTCTTCCCTAGGTGCATAACTTTGCACTTGTCCACATTAAATTTCATCTGTCATTTGGATGCCCAGTCTTCCAATTTATCAAGGTCCTCTTGCAATTTTTCACAATCCTCTTGGGTTTTAACAACTTTGAATAATTTTGTGTCATCTGCAAATTTGATTATCTCACTCGTTATTCCACTTTCCAGGTCATTTATGAATATATCAAAAAGCAGCGGACCCAGCACAGATCCCTGGGGTACACCACTATTCACCTTTCTCCATTGGGAAAATTGGCCATTTAGCCCTACCCTCTGCTTTCTATCTTTTAACCAGTTTCCGATCCACAATAGTACACTGCCTCCTATCCCATGACTCTTTAGTTTTGCCAAAAGTCTCTGATGAGGGACCTTGTCAAAGGCTTTCTGAAAGTCCAAATACACTATATCAGCCGCCTCACCTTTGTCTACCTGTTTATTCACACCTTCAAAAAAACATAACAGTTTAGAAAGACAAGATCTTCCTTATCTAAAGCCATGTTGGCTGTCTCCCATTAAGCCATGACTATCTACATGTTCAGCAATTTTGTTCTTTATGATGGTTTCTACCATTTTTCACGGTACTGACGTCAGGCTCACTGGTCTGTAGTTTCCCGGATCACCACGGATCCCTTTTTAAAAATTGGTGTTACGTTCGCCATCCTCCATTCTTCAGGTATTACAGATGATTTTAATGATAGTGTTCACAGATTACTAATAGCAGGTCTGCAATCTCATATTTCAGTTCTTTCAAAACCCTTGGATGTATATCATCCAGCCCAGGTGATTTGCTACTCTTCAGTTTATCTAATAGTTGTAATACTCTTCCCAATGTATTGATATTTCCTTCAGTTCTTCCGCACCTTTAAATACCACTTCAGTCATGGGTAACATTCCTACATCTTCCTCAGTAAAGACTGAAGCAAAGAATTCATTCAGTCTCTCCACTATCGCCTTGTCGCCTCTTAGTGCCCCTTTAACCCCTCTATCATCTAATGGACCAACTGACTCTCTCTCAGGTTTTTCGCTACGAATGTACTTGAAAAAATCTTTATTACGCATTTTTGATTCTGCAGTAAGCTTCTTTTCAAATTCTCCCTTTGCCTGCCTTATCATTGCCTTGTATTTAACTTGCCAGTGCTTGTGCTGTTTCCAGTTTTTGTTGTTTGGCTCTTTTTTCCATTTCCTGAAAGATGCTCTTTTGGCAAAAACAGCCTCTCTGACCTCACCTTTAAACCACGCTGGCAGTTTTTTGGACTTCCTTCCACTTTTCTTAAAGCGTGGAATACAGCTGGTCTGGGCTTCCAAGATAGTATTTTTCAACAACACCCAAGCTTGATGTAAGTCTTTAACCTTTGCAACTGCTCCTTTTAGTTTTTTCTTAACTATTTTCCTCATTTTATCATATTCTCCCTTTCGAAGGTTAAAAGGTAGTACTATGGATTTCCTTACTATCCCTCCTCCACTAATTAAATCAAACGCAATCATGCTATGATCACTATTGCCAAGCGGCCCCAACACCCTTATCTCTTGCAAAAGATCTGGTGTTCCTAAAGCAGACCCTAAGACCACTACAGCTGGCACAAAACACAGCAGCACACATAATAGCTGGCACCACAAGAAACGAACACATCACACCCACTCTAAAAGATCTCCACTGATTACCAATCAGCTCACGCATCAAATACAAAACAGTCATTAACATATTCAAAATCTAACACCAATTATCAGCATTCAGCCTACATCCACTCATCCAGCCAGACAACAGCATAAGACCGAGGAGGAGGGGCACAGCCAACCGCGTTAACACACCAAAAGACATAAACAAGATACACAAAGACACTGAGAAACGAGCCGTATCAACGGCAGCACCTTCAATCTGGAACTCACTCCCCGATGAACTTCGCTCAACAACGGACATTAAAGACTAGGAAGCTGCTCAAGACTACGCTATTCAGGGAGCACTACGGGGATGTCACCTAAGCAACCCAATGGACAACAACAGAATCAAACCCCCATCCCTCCCCAACACACACAAATTTGAATGCAAATTTATATTGTACATAGTAAATTTATGTTGTACATGGTATTGTATATAGCGCACACTGTAAATAGACCCACAAGAATCAACGGCACACTACAACTACACACACGCACCGACCATTGCATGCCCACACTTAACACATTGTCTGTTGATTGTTTGCTGTGCGGGCCGCCTTGATTGAAGAATAAGGCGGGATAGAAATCATTTTAAATAAATAAATATAATTAAATCAAACGCGATCATGCTATGATCACTATTGCCAAGCGGCCCCAACACCCTTATCTCTTGCACCAGATCTGGTGTTCCTCTAAGGACTAGGTCCAATATGGCTTCCCCTCTGGTCAGTTCATGAACCAGCTGCTCTAAGAAGCAGTCATTTATTTCATCTAGGAACTTTATCTCCCTAGCATGTCGTGCTGTGACACTGACCCAGTCAATACTTCGGTAATTGAAATTACCCATTATTATTACTGTGCTGTAACTTTTGTTAGCTTCCGTGATTTCTTTGAGCATTTCATCATCCATTTGTTCATTCTGGTCAGGCGGTCGGTAGTACACCCCCCTGCCATCGCCTTCCCCTTTTTACATGGAATTTCAATCCATAGAGATTCTACAGCAAATTTTGTTTCCTGCAAAACTTTAATCCTTTCTGACTCAATGCTCTCTTTAACATAGAGCGCAACCCCGCCACCAGTTTGATCAGCTCTATCGTTACGATATAGTTTGTACCCAGGTATCAGTGTCCCACTGGTTGTCCTCCTTCCACCATGTCTCTGAGATTCCAATCGTATCTAACCTTTCATTTAGTGCTATATATTCTAACTCTCCCATCTCCTCTCTCTCTAAGGCAACCTCACCCTCGTTTCTGCCGTACTGCACCTCTCTACCCCATACTCCTTCTCCTTCTCTCGTCTGGAGATATCAACCCCAGTCCTGGCCCCCCTAGACTTCTTACTCATTCTGAGAAGGGATCTTCACGCAACTTGTCCAACCTCATCCATATCCCACTTCTTTCCCCTTCCACTCTCCGTTTCTCATGTGCCTTGTGGAACGCACACTCTGTCTCTAAACTTGCTTTTACTCATAACTTCTTTATCTCTAATGCTCTACACCTTCTTGCTCTAACTGAGACATGGCTTCTCCCTGATGATACCGCATCTTCTGCTGCTCTCTGTCATGGGGGCTACCAGTTCTCCCATACGCCTCGTCCCACTGGCCGTGGTGGGCTTCTACTCTCTCCCTCTTGCCAATTCCAACCTCTCCTGCTGCCCCAGTCTCACTCCTTTCTCTCCTTTGAAGTCCACTCCATCCGCCTTTTCACTCCACTTCCTCTCCGGGTTGCTGTTATTTATCGTCCTCCTGACAAGTCTGCTTCTACCTTTCTCACTGACTTCGACTCTTGGCTCTCCTCCTTTCTGATTCCCTCTTCCCCCACTCTTATTCTTGAGGATTTTAACATTCATGTCGACAACCCCTCTGATCCGTATGCTTCAAAGCTCCTCTCCTTTACCTCCTCATTTGATCTCCAACTTTGTTCCACTGCCCCCACTCACCAACACGACCATTGCCTTTACCTGATATTTTTCTCTAGTTGCTTACCCTCGAACCTCTGTAGCTCAGTTCTCCTCTTATCTGACCATCATCTTTTAAGTTTTAATCTTCATCACCCGCTGCCTCAGCCTCGTCCTGCCTCCTCCAACCTATTTAGAAATCTTCATGCTATTGATCCCCTGGCTCTCCCTTCCACCATTTCTTCATCTCTTTCTTCCACTATGTCAGCTAAGTCTGTTGACGAGGCAGTAAATTCCTGTAATGCTGCACTCTCCTCAGCTCTGGACGCCCTTGCTCCGCCCATCCCACGTCCTGTGAGACGTTCTGCACCTCAGCCCTGGCTTTCATCCACTACCTGCTATCTACGCTCCTGTGCCTGTTCTGCTGAGCGTGCTTGGCTCAAATACCGCTTCCCTGCAGACTTTCTACACTTCAAATTCATGCTTGTGTCTTTCTAGTCAGCCATAGCTCTTGCCAAACAAGACTAGTATGTCCAGCTGACTAACTCTCTCTTGCCTCTGATCCTCACCGTCTTTTTACTACTCTCAGCTCTCTCCTCAAAGTGCCTCCACCTCTGATCCCTCCCTCCCTTTCTGCCCAAACTCTAGCTGACTATTTCCATGACAAAATCCACAAGATCACCCTCAAATTCCCCACAAACTCAGCTACTTCCCCTGCTCCCCCTCTCTACTCCCAACTCCCCCCCCCTACCCCTGCTACCCTGTGATCTCTGAAGAGGTAACTGCATACCTTCTTTCTTCCTCCAAACTCACCACCTGCTCCTCTGATCCTTTCCCCACCCATCTCCTCTACCGTTGTCCCCTCCGTCTCTCACATTCTCAACCTATCGCTCTCCACCGCAAACGTCCCTGCAGACTTCAAACATGCTGTGGTCACACCTCTCCTCAAGAAGCCCTCACTTGATCCCAACTGTCCATCTGACTATCGACCCATCTCTCTCCTTCCCTTCATCTCTAAACTACTCAAACGTGCGGTTCACTGCCGCTGCTTTGACTTCCTCTCCTCTCATGCCCTCCTGGATCCCTTACGGTCTGGCTTTCGTCCTCTACACTCAAACGGCTCTTGCCAAAGTCTCCAGTGAATTGTTCCTAGCAAAATCCAAGGGCCTTTACTCTGTCCTCATCCTTCTTGACCTCTCTGCTGCTTTCGACACTGTTGACCACAACCTTCTCCTCGATACCCTGTCCTCGCTTGGTTTTAGGGGCTCTGTACTATCCTGTTTCTCCTCCTGGCTCTCCCATCGCTCTTTCAGTGTGTGTTCTGGTGGCTGCTCCTCCTCTGCTACCCCACTCCCAGTTGGTGTATCCCAAGGATCTGTCTTGGGTCCGCTCCTTTTCTCTCTATATACCCAGTCCCTTGGTGCACTTATCTCTTCCCATGGCTTTCAGTACCATCTGTATGCCGATGACTCCAAGATCTAACTCTGTATACCTGAACTCTCTCCGGCAATCCAGACCCGGATCTCTGCCTGCCTCTCCGACATTGCTGCCTGGATGTGTCACCGCTGCTTGAAATTGAACATGGCCAAGACTGAACTTCTCATCTTTCCCCCTAAAACTGCCCCTCCTCCTACTCCTTTCTCAGTCTCTGTGGATAACTCTGTACTCCTTCCTGTTTCCTCAGCCCGCAATCTGGGGGTTGTCTTTGACTCCTCTCTCTCTTTCTCCGCACATATCCATCTCGTAGCTAAGACCTGCCGTTTCTTTCTCTATAACATTAGCAAAATCCGCCCTTTCCTTTCTGAACACACTACTAAAACACTTATCCACTCCTTAATCACCTCCCGTCTTGACTACTGTAACCTACTCCTTGCTGGTCTCCCTTTGAATCATCTCTCTCCCCTTCAATCTGTTCGACGCCAGGACTGGGGTTTCTAGTCCCACAGGCGCTCCTTGTGGTCTTGGGTAAGCCACTTAACCCTCCATTGCCCATGTTTCCTGTAAAATAGTTATCTCCAAGTTATAATGCCCTGTTCAATGTAATTTCAGTTTGTTCAATGTAAACCACCTTGATATCATGAAAGGCGGTATATAAGAAATTTTAAATAAATAAATAAAATAAATAAACATGCTGCTGTGCGACTAATCTTCCGCCAGCCTCATCATGCTCATGTCACTCCTCTTCTCAAGTCACTTCACTGGCTCCCTATCCGTTTCTGCATTCAGTTCATACTTCTCCTGCTGACCTATAAATGCATTCGCTCTGCGGCTCCTCACTACCTTTCTTCTCTTATCTCTCCTTACAACCCCCCTCGGGAACTCCGCTCTTCTGGTAAACTACTTCTGTTTGTGCCCTTCTCTTCTACTGCTAACTCCAGACTTCACTCCTTTCACCTTGCTGCACCTTACACCTGGAACAAACTACCTGTGTCTTTACGCCAGGCACCTTCTCTGACTCTTCAAATCCAGGCTGAAAACTCACCTCTTCGCTGCTGCTTTTGGATCTTGACTCACCTGATCTCCTTTCTTTCCCTAGTTATATCCCTGCTTACACCTTCTGTGTTTTGTCTTGATTAGATTGTAAGCTCTGATGGGCAGGGACTGTCTCTTACATGTCTGTACAGCGCTGTGTACGACTGGTAGTACAGTAGCACAGTAGTAGTAGTCACTGAGGAGGCTGAGGAAGATTCAAGGTGCATTGGAACAGATAGATCTTTAGTGCAGATTTGAAGAAAGAGGGCTCAGAACGAAGTTCTAGGGGAAAGGGAGTTCCAGAAGGAAGGAGCCAGAAAGAAAAAGAAAGAAGAACGGGTGTGCTCAAGGTGTACTTGCGAGTGGGGAAGGGAGTTCAAATGGTAGTTGTGGAAAGAGCAGAGTGGACGGGGAGGGACATGGAAATGGAGGAGGTCAGCCAGGTATTGAGGGAAGGAGGTGTGGATAATACGGTATGTGAGAATGAGGGCTTTATACTGCATCCTGAAATGTACCAGCAACCAGTGGGGGCAGAACAGAAGAGGAGTGACGTACTCATAGCGGGAGGAGGAGGTGAGGAGACGGGCAGTGGTATTCTGGAGGATTTGCAGGCTGGAGATTTGGGAATGAAGTAGATCAGCAAGGGAGACATTACGGTAATCGAGACAGGAAACAGCAAGGGACAGGAGGAGAGTGATTAGAGAGGAGACAGAGAGGAAGGGGCGAACGGCACGGAGCTGGCAGAGGCAGAAGAAGACACGGTGGGAGACCAAGGAGATATGATCTGAGAAAGCGAGAGGGAAGAGTCAAGAATGACACCAAGGTACCAGAAGGAGAACACCAAGGGGATAGTGACAAAGACAAGGGAGAGAGCCAGGGGAGGAGAGGGGGACCCAAACGTAACTCACATGGCAGTAGATTTAAGGGGATTGAACTGGAGAAAATTAGTGACCATCCAATCCTGGATGGAGGAAAGACAGGCATTGAGAGGTGCCCGAAACAATACTGCTAAACCCATTTTCCTTTTTGTCTGCACCAGAAAAGGCATCTAATCCAATTCAGCTTGCTTTAACATGATGAGAACTGGATTGTAACAGGTGTTTCTTGAAGAAACATAATACCTGCCTTCCATTTCTTTAGATACACACTTATCCAGGGCTGCCATCTTGAACAGCAGTTGTCCCTTTAAGAAAACCACTCAGTGACCCGTTATCTTAACCAATGGACTAAAAATAAAATCCTAAAAAGGAAACACAAAGCTGCTTGCATTCAAAACCAGGACCACCCCAGCATAGCAACCCAGTAATCTATAACTGATAAAGTCTGGGTTCAAAAAAAGACTTTGCCAAAGAAAAGAAAAGAGGAAGAGAAGGGAAGGGCAATAAATCCACCATGTCATCGTTCTCCCCTCTCTAATTACCACCCACACTTCAGTATTCACACACCACCCCTGCAACTCCATTCCCATGACCCTTGCATAAGCACCTTACATAGCATACTCTTCCAGCCTTACACACAGGCATGACGGACACGAACCCCATCCATTCATGTGTTACCCGATGACCAACAGAATACTAGAAATAACGATAGCTCATTGAGCAGTCTCTATCCTTTCTTTCAGCCCTGTTTCTATTACTTTTCCCACCAGCCGAGGTAAGGCTTCCTGGCCTGGAGTTTGCCACTTTGGTGAAGAAGAACCACATCAGCCCTTTTCCAATCCTGTGGAACCTTCCCTGTCTCCAAGGATCTATTAAACACATCCTTTAAAGGGTCCTGCCAGAACCTCGCTGTACTCCCCTCAATAACCCGGGATGCATCTCATGTGGTCCCATGTCCTTGCCCATTTTCACTTTTGCAAGTTGTTGGGCAGGCCTAAACTAAACATACTGTATTACTTAGGGGTCTGTTTACTAAACATTCCTAACGTGCGGGGCCGTGCTAGTGTGCCTGTGCCATATAAGGAGTGGGCGGTTCAGGCAGAAAATAGAAAAAAAACGGTAGTAAGCAACCGGACGTGTGTGCGTCGCGCTAATGTGCGGGGGTCGACATTAGCGCGTGGAAAGGCAAAGTGGCGCGCTGCTGAGTATACAAAACAACAGAGCCGTGGTACAACGGTGAAGACACTGACCAATGGTGCAGGGGCCATGGGTTCAATCCCCCAGTGTGCGCAACGACAAAGGTCAGCTGAGGCAGTAACTGTAATGATTAACATTGTTTTAGGAGGCAAATTAAGTTGGAACGGCATAAGGCTGCGCACAGTTATTTTTGGGCGGCAGAAGGCGGCGCACTGGTCCCCTTGGGCGGCAGAAGGCGGCGCGCTGATAGGCACAAGGCGGCGCGCTGATGCACAAGCACAGGAACAGAGCCACAGCACAATGGTTAAAACACTGACCAATGGTGCAGGGATCAGGGGTTCAACTCCTCACAATGCCCAGTGAAAAATGCCTGCTGAGGCAGTATGTATTATGTTGTGGAGTGCTGTAGGAGGCTGTATAATTTTATTTTGTTATCACTACTAGCAAACGCACTCTCCCAGCATGTTAACATACTGCGGCCCATAAGGCACATGTTACAGTGCACTGTTCGCCAAGGCACCCTTGAATGACCCCTATAGGGCAGCATGTATGTTGCGACACAGGATAATGTATAGTGCACCCTATAGGGATGGCAACCATAAGGTGGCCTACAGGGCGCCCTATGAAGCACCCTCAGAGGCACCTAATGGGTATAGTAAGCTGAGGGTGGTCTTGCCGGCATAGACATATGTACAGTAAATAAAAATAAAGCTGTGGACAGCCCTACCAAAGGGCCCCACTGTGGGTTTGAACCCATGATCTCTGGCTGCACAGGCAGTGATGTAACCATTGCGCTACAGCTCCATAGCTGTAAGCAGGCCCCTGGCTGGCTGCAGATAGCCTACACGTCACCTCACAGACAGTCTGCTGGTGTCAACAGGATAGGGTTAGGCCACCCGTACCCATGATGCACTGCACATGCAAATTAGCTGTCCGCAGATGGACACAAGATGGGGAATGCACCCCCACAGCACCTCGGCCCTGTTGGCGGAAGTGACCGGGTGCACCCACACAGCACCTTGGCCTAGTAGGGGGCACTGACCGGGTGTTTTACTGGCACAGAGTAGCCACACACTGTTACATCGTGCGGGTACTGTGCTCACCCTGAGTGTGCAATGAGGTGGCCAGGACCAGGTCAACAACACCTGCCATGGCTGATGGAGGCCAAGCGGGCGTTCCAAAGCAGTGTTAATGTGTAAGATAGCTAGTTTCTGCACAAACACCATGGATATCCCTGTCTGCCGCCATCAGGCACCCCCCCCCCGTGGCAAACATGGTCCCCATCAAGGGATCCACACTCTACCTCCCTGCAAAGGTGGCAGTAGAGGGCAACATCAACCCCAGTCCTGCTGAGGAACACCACCACCCCCCCAGGCAGGCAGCTCCATACACAGCCATAACACAATAGCAGACAGACATAAGCCCAGGGTATGGTAAGCTGCACTCCACCACCAGATATTCCCCTGCAGCAAGCCAACAGCCACTGCACCCTGCAAGCCATTATAGCAAGACATTTACCAGCTACAAACAGTCTGCTGGTTAGTCCATAGTGCATGTTCCCAATGGAGATGCATGCACCTAGAACTGGGCTGTCTGCATACACAGCAAGCAGATAGATCAGTGACTGGGCCCCAAAGAGAAACCCATATCTATCACATGGGAGAACTACTATACAGCACTATGGGGGGGCCTAGCCATGCTGTGGTCACTGCACAGTCAGGGTGAGCGTGATCCCCCAGAAGGACATGCTTTGGCCACCCTGTCTGTGTAGGTGGTGGCCGGACACTACAATATCCCAGCCAATGTCCCTGCCAGGGCCCTATGCCCAGTGCAGATGCATCCTGGCCACGCCACCCTGCCCTGGCTATACCTATGGTACCATGCACCTCATTATGCACATTGACTGGCCAATACTGGCAGTGCGGGCTGTTGAAGGGGCTTGCAGCCAACACCCACTGTATAGACAGACACACACTTCCACACCTCTGCCATCATGGTGCTACGATTGAGGGGGTAAGTAGCCTTGCCCACCAAACCGGTCCTGAGCACGGCAAGGCATGGATATGGTACGCATTACAGCTGGTGGTCACTCCCCAGGGTGGTAAGCACCGTCAGAGGCCAGGTCTGGAGCATGCCCCGCAAACACCTAACAGATTGTTTGGATGGGGTCAACTAGCAGTATGTACGTAACGTATGGATAACTGCCTGCCTGTGCTCCTAGCAAACGTCTCCGAGCTGTGTACCGTATACCTCAGGTGTAGGGTGACATTGGTAAGTTATGCAAGTGCTCGTTTTGGGTGCTGCATGCACGGTCCAATGTTCTGCCTTTCCAGGAGACATTGGCCAATGGGGCCTGTGGGTGTGGGTGTGTCTGCCCTTGATGGCTGCTGCTTTACTGCACAGATTCCCAACTCCAGTCCAGGTTTGCATCACACTGTTCGGGTTTTCCTGCTATCCCTCATGACTATGCATGGGCTACATCTACATGCCATGGGGGTGGTGCATAGATATACAGCACAGGCATTTGTATGAGTGTCAGCATGGAACCTGACTGGTGTGTGGCCCACCAGGACTGCATTTGGGTGATTCTGCTCTAGGTACTGCCCCTGTTCATGGTGTCTGTGCTCAGTGGGGTAAAAGATAGATGTCTTACCATTGCATATGTCCCCGCCATGAAAGGTGTGTCCTTACTATCACTGTTTAGTTGTGGGAAAAATATGTGGGCAGGATTGGCAGTAGCCCCAGCTGGGCTTTGAACCTGTGACCTTCTGTTCTTGTATGCACTGTCTGTGTGCACTGCACCACTGTGTAGCCACAGATTGGTTGGATTCCCTGGACTGTCCATGACTGTGGATCCGGCAGGACCTGTCTGTTGCAGTGGACTGTGCCAGCCTGCACATGGCTAGGCCTCTGTCTTCTGTGGTTAGCAGCCACTGCCCCCTGCACCACATGTACTTGTCCGCCAACATGCTGGCATGAACTTCTCTCAGAAAAAGCAGTTGACCTGATTGCAATGTGGCAGTATGGGACTGCATTTGGGGGACTTGGCTGTAGGTAATGCCCATTGTTGTGGTTTGTGTGCGGTGTTGGGTAAAATATGGGTGTTTTCCCCATGCATACAGGGGTGTCTGCGCTATCTTTATTTAGTGGTGGGTAAAATATAGGGACTGGGCTGGCAGGTGCCCCAGCTGGGTTTTGAACCTCTGCCCTCTGGTCCTAGAGGTAATGACTCTGTCCGCTGTACCACACTTTGGCCACAGAGACAGTGCAGCCCCTGGAGGCAGTAAGCCTGGCAGGATGGAGTCACAAACCCTGCTCTACGCAATTCTACTGTGGGCATATGCACCCTGTCTGGTGACAAACGTGCACATAAACCCCGGAAATGACCACGGGAAATGTGGGACAAAATATCACCACGCTGGGCAACAGTGATATTAATGGGCAACCATAGCAAACACTCCCAGGAAAGCTCCAAAACGTGGAAATGTTTTTTGGAAGGGTCTCCTCTCAGTAGACCCTTCCAAAATTCATTTCTTTTTTCTGGGGCTTTGCTGGGTGTGATTTCTGTATTTGCCCATCACTATAACTGTTCCCCAGCTGAATTACTATTTTTAATAGTTCTGTTGTGGTCATTTTCTATTTTTATTTTCACTTTTGTGCTGTGCACATATATCACACTGCTCACGTTTTGCTGGTTTCCCCGGTTTTCCTGTACATTGCTGACGGAAATGGTTTCTCTTCCCTTTAAATGCTTTCTACCGCGAGTGTTTCACTCGCGGTAGGTTTTACCTGCAAATTCGGGCCCGATACTGTGCGGGGAGCCTCTCCCCTCCCACTCTCCACCCATTGACCCCGTCCCTCCGCCCCTCCGGAGCCTTCCTCCGCCCTCCTTTCGCCGTTCCACGCCTCTATCGGACATTTGCGGGCCCGCACTTGTACGGGGCCCGTTAGTGAGCCGCGTACCTGTGCGGGGGTGACACGCACGTGTGCGGGGCGTTTAAACGCGTTTCTGCGCGTTTCAGTGCCGCGTTGCCGTGCGCTATTTTGCGGCGCGCTATTTTGCGGATTTTAGTAAACATGCCCCTTAGTGACTGAATGTTGCTACTATCTTGATAATTTTCTGGCCTGCCCTTGCTCCCCCCCATAATGTGGCCCACAAATACTTTATACAGTACAGATAGTAGCTGGCCATTTAGCAATTTAAGCAGCCTGATATCTATATGTCTTTTAAATTGCACAGACTAATTATGCATTTGCCAGCGAGTGCATAATTGCCTTTGCATACCAGTTCAATAGAGTACAATTATTTATTCATATGGAAAGTTTCCAGACTAACTAGCTAAAGGTCTCCCAGCAACGGGTGTAGAGTAGAAGTAGGGTGTTTCCCTTTACAGTTCAACATAAAATAAATATTCTATTCAAATTCTGGCATCATATTAGTGACACTACCACCAATTCCTGCATCAGAGTGAACTCCATTTACCATTACCTTTTGTTGCCTGTCACCCAATCAGTCACTTTAGGACTTATACTAATGGCATATTTATAAGTTGCAGAAGTCCCTGCTGAAATCTAAGTACACCACCTCTAATGCTTTCCTTTTGATCTAGCTCTCTGGTCACCTAATGAAAGATATTAATCAGGCTTGTCTGACAAGACCTATCTCTAGTAAAACCATGCTGCTTTGGATCCTATAACCCATTGGATTCCAGAAACTGTACTATTCCCTGCTTTAGCAATGTTTCCATTACCTTACCTCAGCGGTCAACTAACCAGCTTGTAGTTGTCATCCTCCTCATTTTTGTGGAGAGGAAACACGCCTGCCCATCTCCAGTCCTCTGGGGCCACTTCTGACTTTTAAGAAGCACTGAAAAGGTCAGACAGTGGAGCGACCACAACTTCCCTAAGTTCCTTCAATACTCCCAGATGTTTCCTGCCTGACCCCATTGCTTTGTTCTCTGTTTAGCTATATCCTACAAGCACAGTTTTCTGAAAATTATTCAAGGTCTGCCACATTTCCATTCTTATTTGTGTTTTTCTGAGGTCCTACTCCCAGCCCTTCATCTGTGAACACAAAACAGAAATATTTGTTTATTTTCATCAACATTTACTTTCACCCTTGAGTCTCACAATTCCACCTTTTGCACTTCCTATTGTCACAAACATATTTAAAATTCTTTTAACACATTTTACTGCATTGGCTATTTTTTTTCCATTTGCATCTTTGCTTTCCTGAATGCTTTACCAGTTTCTCTTATCTTCTCCAGATATTATTTGTCTTCCTCTTTCTGTGATCTGATAGTTTTATGAAGACTAATCTCTTTTTCCTTACTTTTTCAGCTACTTTTTTTGAAAACCATAGTGGCCTCCTTTCCCTCTTGTATTTACTTTCCTAACAAAAGGTTCATTGCCCTTAAACTCGTTTCAGTTTTGCCCACTGTTTTTCTTCTTTCCCTAAAGGGTCCTAATGACTCCTTGAAGTATTTTCCAATCTTGACAAAATTTTCCTGAAGTCCAGGACACCTCACTTTTGAATTAACCATCTCCATCTGTGTCCTAATACTGTACTAAACCAAACAATCCAGTGATCACTGATGCCAGATAATCACCTACTACAACATCAGATACACTCTCCCCATTCGTAAGCACCAGGTCCGGTATTGCCTCCTCCAAATGGTCTCTGTTTTCTAGTTGCTGGAATAGTTCTCTGCAACCTGGGATCAGAAAGACTAGGGTTCAAATCCCACTGACACTTGGGCAAGTCACTTAACCCTCCCTTGCCTCAGACATGATCTTGTTACCGAAGCTTGGAATAGGAGGAATCCTCTCCCCACCTCCCACATTATCCACTGTCCCATGGTCAGACCACAAAATGGTCATGTCCCTTGTACCCCAGAGTGTCAACATCCACACAAACACCCAATCCAAACCAAGAAGCTGCTAATTCTGTAGCCTAGACAAACAAACATTTTTGAACAAAACATTCCCTCAACTCAACCATGAACCAAGTGACATTGACTCGTAACTGGAATGAAATCAAAAGTAAAGCCACTGGGCAATCAGAACAACAACAAAATATCATAGCACCACCTGATTCCCTGCCGAGCTAAGGGACTCCAAACACAGACTAAGACAAATAGAAAGGAGATGGCGTCTCTCCAAATGCTCAATAGACCTGAACACCTACATGGCCAAGCTACAAACATAGTGGGACCTAACCAACAGAACAAAGAAAGAACATCATTCTGAACGCCTTTTGACCTCCGTAAACCACCCCAAGGAGCTCTTTGAAATAGTAAAATTACTCACAACTCACCCTAATAAAAATGGAAACAAAAGTGAGCTTCCCCCACAAACACTATCTGACTACCTCCACAGTAAGACAATTACTAGCAAGAACATTGCACTATTGCTCCCATTGTATCTAGAGCTTGCTCCCACCCCTTCCTTCTGGACAAACTTCGACCCTATTTCAATTGACCAAATTTAAAACATCATATCCTACCTCAACACTATTACCTTCCCACTCGATCCATGTCCAATAAGTTGGATCAAGCTGTCCCATACCGATTTAGCCCCTCACATCCACAGGATCACCCAGCTATCACTGATGCAGGGTCACATGCCCTTCAGTCTCAAATATGCCTCCATTCTCAAGAGCTCCCTTCTCGACCCCAACCTCCCCTCCTCATACAGGCCCATTGTAATCCTATCCTTCCTGGCAAAGATCATCGAGAAGGTGGTGCAACACCAGCTACAAGACTACAGTACATCATCTCTCACTCACCTCTTGACCCGCAGCAATATGGCTTTAGACCAAAGCATAGAGCAGAGATGCTCTTAACAGCACTCATTGACAATCTCATTTGGGGCATGGACAAACCACATCAAAGATTCATCATGCTTTTCCTTGACATTGCATCCACATTTAACTCAGTGAATCATAATATTATTATTTCACATTTGCAATCTCTGGGACTAAAGGATACTGCCCTGAAATTGTTTCATTCATTTTCCGGGAACAAGCAGGCAGTCAGTTCCTCACATATGGGTGACATTGGCACTGACAGAGCCCCCGTGGAAGCATCTCCCCAGCTTTCAAAGAAAGTCTTTCCGCGGAGCCCATCAGATGTCTGTCTGCCTTCCCCTGGAAAAAGTTGATTATTTTATTTTCTGAGTTTCATACTCTCTGGTTGCACCGGTACTCTTCCCGCCTCCCGAGCCCACTGCTTCGGCATCGAGTCTCAGGTCCGTACTCAATTTTTCGCTTTTTGCCACCTTCGTGCTTTTTCTTCCAACTGAGTGCACAGCGAGTCTTTGACCTTACCAGGGTAATTTTTTCACCCATGGCTACCAGTGGTTTTAAGAAATGTGATCAATACACACGACTATTGTCTGCACTGCCTTGGACCAGACCATGACTCTGCGGCCTGTGGTCTTGTCCACCAAGGCCCTTAAAAGCTGTCAGCAGCAGCAGACAAGTTTTTCCCAGAGTCCCCAGCGCATCCAAAGGCCAAGGCCCTGTTTGAAGCCTCGGACTCCCGTGGCACCCCTGCGGATCCCATTTGACACCATGGGTCTTCAGAAAGTGGGTCTTCCTTGAGGGAGCACAGGAAGAAGAAGAAACCCTCAAAGGCAGCATCCCTGAATGGTTCTGACAGGCTGGGTAAGTCCCAAGCTAGGTTCCGCAGTCCATGCTGCTTGTCCGAGGGCTCAGCGCGGGAGCGGTCTACCAAGGGCACCCAGAAGGAATCGCCCGGAGATTGGCCCCAGACACCCGAGGCCATTCTTGTTGAAGACTTCCCTTTGGGGGAGCTGGTGCTGGGCCAGTGTTCCTCGGTGCCCATGCTGAGAGCTGCGGAGCCATCTGGACTGAAATCCAGAATGGCGGCCCTGGAGCGCAGCCTATCTGCCTTCATGGACCAGCAGCAGGAGCTGATGTCTGGCACAACTGGTTCCTTTGCCCAGACCAACGGGCCCTCAACGTCGAGGATGTCCCTGGAAGCTGAGCCGATCCTCGAGGCCATACAGCCCCGAATTGATCCTCGACCAAGGTCTCGATCTGGGTCCTGTTCGGGACAGAGGTCTTCCCCAGCTAGTGTGCATGAAACCAGCTGATGGGACTCCGAGGGGCTCAAGCCTGGAGCCCCCGGGTCGCTCTCCTCTCGAGTCTTCCACCAATTACTCAGAATGGGAGACCGAGGACAAGGAGTCCCCTGATACCGTCACCACCGTGACTTTCACTCAGACCCGTCCCTCTCTGAGTCTCGATGCCAGTCTCCGCCCGAGGACACGGCATTCCTTGACTTCGTGCTGGACATGTCAAAAGCTCTGGCATTCCCAAAGGAATCATTGATGGTGCCCATTCCACCCATCCTGGAATGGCTCATGCTCCGCATGTGGGAAACACCGGCATCGGTACTCGTTGTGAGCAAGCAACTTGACTCGATGTATTGGGTCTGCCGGAGCCCTGGCTTCCAGAAGGCACAGCTGCCATATAACTCCATGGTGGTGGAGTCGGCCATGCATTGGCTGAAGAACCAGAAGACACACTCCTCTGTGCCCCCTGGTAGGGAGGCCTGCACCTTGGATGCCCTTGGCAGAAAGTGCTATCAAGGCTCGATGCTCATCAGCTAGATCGAGGCCTACCAGCTGTGCATGGGCATGTACCTGAGAAACCTGGCAAAGGAGCTCACTGGGTTCTCAGATGGTCTCTCCGAGGAACCCCTACAGCGGTTCAGGAACCTGCCCAAAACCATCCGTGAGTGCTTCAAGTTCATGAATTGAGCAGCTTATGACGGCTTCGTGTTGGCAACTAGAGTAGCTGCAGCGGGCATCGGTTCTCGACGCCAAGCCTGGCTACAGTCTTCTGACCTCAAGCAATGGATTTAGGACAAATTGGTTGATGTCCCATGCCAAGGGGAGAACCTCTTTGGCACATCCATGATGGAAAAGGCTACCGAGTTGGAGATCAAACTCATGATAAGGACCAGGCTCTCCAAGAAGAACGCTACCCTTCCCCGAGAGAAGGGCTTGGGGGAAAAAGCCCTTTTACCTGAGGAAAGATGCTGCTTACAAAAACTACCCACATTTTCAGGCCTCCCCAGCAAGGTCAGCAGGCCTAGGGACATGGGCAAGGCCCTTGTAAGCAGAAGGCTCCCAAGCCCCAGGTGCCAGCTCCGGCCCAACCTCGGGGTAGTTTTTGACTCCTTGGACATAGCTTCTCCACCCCAAGGAAGACAGCAGCCCACAGGGGGACATCTGATCCACTTTGCCCACAGGTGGTCAGCCATCACCACTGGTTCCTGGGCACTTCAGATGGTCAAGGTGGGCTGTCTTCTCTACTTGGCACAGACACCTCCCCCCACTTTCTGGGAGAGCCCCCCAGGTCTCCCCTTCACCAGGACCTTCTATTGCAGAAATTTGCAGGCCTTCTCGAGGACAAGGTGGTGGAACCAGTACCCCAAAATCTCGGGAGGAAAGGGTTCTACTCCAGGTATTTCCTCATTCTAAAAAGGACAGGGGGCCTAAGGCCCATCCTGGACCTGTGAAACCTGAACAAGTTTCTGGTGAGGGAAAAGTTCAAGATGCTCTCCCTTGGAACATTGCTGCCTTACCTCCAGAAGGGAGATTGGCTATGCTTCCTGGATCTGAAGGATGCTTATACCCATCCTCATTCACCCCAGCTACACGCAGTACCATTGCTTCATGGTGGGAGGAAGCCACTACTAGTACTGGGTACTACCCTTCGGCCTGGCATCCATCCCAAATGCCTGGCAGTAGTGGCCGCCTACCTCTGCCTCCAGAGGGTATTCGTCTTCCCCTAACTGGGGGACTGGCTCATAAAAAGAAGCACAGCTGCTGAGGTGCAGCAAGCTACGGCTCACACCATCCACGTCCTACAACATCTGAGGTTCTTAATAAACCACCCCAAGTCCCATCTCCTCCCGACATGGTCTGGAGTTCATAGGGGCAAAGCTGGACAAGGTCCATGCAAAGATCTTCCTTCCCCTGGATCAGGACGGCCATCTCAGAGCATTGGCTGCAGACATGCAACATCGTCCCTTGGGGTCTGCTCAGCTTCTACTGCATCTACTCGGCCACATGGTCTCCACAGTCCATGCCACCCTGGATGCCTGTCTGCACATGAGAGTTGCCCAGTGGTGCCTTCGAGACCAGTGGACACAGGCCATGGGTCAGCTCCAAGACAGAGTCTTAGTGACCCACCAGCTAGCCCTGATATGGTGGCAAAACCCGCAACACCTCCGGGTGGGGATGCCCTTCCAAGCTCCAAGCCCTTTAAGGGTCCTCACGATGGATGCCTCCCTGCTGGTGTGAGGAACCCACTGCGAGAAACTTTGCACCCATGGCAGCTGATCACATGCTGAGGACAGCCAGCAGATCAACCTCCTGGAGTTCTGGGCAATATGTCTATCCCTCCAAGCTTTTTGCCACCATCTGAGATACCAGCTGGTGCTGATCCAAACAGACAACCAAGTGGCGATGTTCATTGTGAACAAGCAAGGGGGCACGGGTTCTCACACCCTTTGCCGCAAGACGATGACACTCTGCTCTTACACACTCCACGAAGGAATGCTCCTTCGGGTGGTGTATCTGCCCGGCTAAGATAATACCCTGGCAGACAAACTGAGCAGGATCCTCCAACTGCACGAGTGGCAGCTGGATCCCCGAGTGGCCACCCAGCTCTTCTGACTCTGGGGGGACCCTCTGGGTGGACCTTTTCACCAGCCCAGACAACTACTAGTTGCTCCGCTTCTGCTCCTGTCAGCCCCACTCGGGTCAGGTAGCAACAGACGCATTCCTCATCTCATGGTCGAACAGCCTCATGTACGCCTTCCCACCCATGCTGTTAATTGCCAAGACCTTTTTCAAGGTTCTTTGTGACAAAGCGTTGCTGATACTGGTGGCTCCCCGGTGGCCCAGGCAGCCATGGTTCCCGCTGCTCCTCCAATTGTCAATGGAGGCACCGATTCCACTGGGGAGTTCCCTGGGACTCCTGTCTCAGGAAGAGGGCTCTCTCCTGCACCCCAATCTGGGGTCCCTATCACTGACAGTGTGGCTGTGAAAGGGTAGCCTTAGCCTCTTTCAGTCTTTCAAGGGAGGTGGAAGAGATCCTATTGGCCTCTTGTAAGCTTACACCTTCAAATGGAACAGGTTCTCAGTGTGGTGTGCGGAGCAAAGGGTGGACCTGTTCTCCTGCCTGGTGCAACTAGTGCTGTAGTACCTTCTCCATCTCTTGTAATCCGGGCTCAAATCAAACTCTGTCGGAGTGCACCTTAGTGCCCTGGCAACACACCATAACCCTGTTGAGGCCAAATCCCTCTTGGCTCAGCCTCTGGTGACCCGCTTTCTGAGGGGGATTTTGCTGTTTAAACCCCCTGTCCGCCCTCTGGTAGTGGAGTGGGACCTCAATGTGATGCTGTCACAGCTCACCCGCCTGCCCTTCGAAATCCTGGCTACTTGCCACCTCGGGTATCTCTCATGGAAAGTCATGTTCCTGGTGGTGCTCACCTCCGCTCGCAGGGTCAGTAAGCTCCAAGTCCTAGTGGCAGAGGCGCCATATGCCAGGTTCTACAAAAATAGGGTAATGCTATGCATGCATCCCAAATTCCTGCCAAAGGTGATGTCCTCCTTCCCCCTCAACCAGGAGATGGTGCTACCCACTGTGTTCCCGAGGCCTCACTCCAGCAGGGTTGAAACCTTCCTTCATATCTTGGACTGTAAGGGGGCCCTGTCCTTCTTCATTCAACATATCCAGGGCCACTGAAAAGCTTCTCAGCTTTTTGTTTCCTACGACTCCAGTCAGCTGGATGAAGTGCTAACTAAGTGAACACTGTCCACCTGGATGAACAGGGTGGGCTCACGCTGAATAGCCGGGTCACGGCACACAATGTCAGGGCCATGGCAGCCTCTGTGGGCAAATCTGTGCTACATCCTGATGTTGGACATCTGTCGGTCTGCCACTTGGTCTTCAGTCCATACCTTTGCAGCTCATTACTGCCTGGAGAGGGAGTCCCAACGGGACAGCACCTTCGGCCAGGCCATGCTCCGTAATCTTTCGGGGTCTAGGCATCTCCTATCCTCCAACTCTTCTGTGTTCAGGCTACTGGAGAGTTGGTTTCCATCTGACACATGGGTCCTGCTGCAGTTTTATCTACGGGCTTTAGGTAGCCTGTAGCTAGGGAGTCCCATATGTGAGGACTGACTTCCTGCTTGTTCCCAGAGAAAGCGTAGTTACTCACCTGTAACAGATTTTCTCCAGGGACTGCAGGAATCAGTCCTCACAACTCTTCCTTCTCCCCTTTGAGTTGCTTTATAAATATATATTCTTTTTTGCCATCTTCTTTGTCAGCTAGCTATGTCATCTGACTGAGTAAGATGGAACCCTTAGCGGGAAGGGGACCATGCATGCGTAGTGGCATCTCCACTTATTACAGGTGAGTAATTATGCTTTCTCTGGGAACAAGCAGGAAGACAGTCCTCACATATGAGTGATGCCGATGCCGATGGAGCCTGCACAGAAACATCTCCCCAGCTTTCAAAGAAAGTCCCTGGGAGATGCACCACACATGCTTGGTCCCTTTCCCATGCAAGGGTGCCATCTTGCCTCAGTTTCCTTTTTTCCACGGAGCCCATCCAATGTGTGTCTGTTTTCCATGGAAAAAGAGTTAGTTTTGTCTTTTGGAAGTTTTCTTCTCTGGTCACGTACCGGTTTCTCTTCCCGCCTCAGAGTTCGCTTGCCTCGGCATTGCGTCTCTAGTTCGTTTTTTCTTTCTTTTTTTGACTGGTGCAGTTTCTTGCCCTTTTCACTGGCAGAGCCCCAGGTCTTCGACCTCACTGGGGTCCTTTTTCTCCCCCATGGCCTCTGCCAGCAGCTTCAAGAAATGTAATTGATGCTCGCGAACCATGTCCCTCTCCAACACACATGACTGCTGCCTCTGTTGCTTGGATTGGACCATGACCCCAGATTGTGGCCTCTGTAAAAGGATGTCCTCCAAGGCCATTAAGAGTCGTCAGCAGCAGCATGACAAGATCATCCAAAGGTCAGACTCTACCCCGAAGTCTCCAGCGATGACGCGCTCCAAGGCCTCATCCAGAACCCCGGAGCTCCAGAGTGACCCTGCTGCTCCTGATCACAGCCATGGGTCCTCCGAGTGGAGCACCCCAGAAGTAGAGCACAAGAAGAAGAAGAAATCCTCAATGCAGTATCCATGAATGAGCTGGGAAAGGCGGGTAAGTCCCATGCTTGGTCCTGCAGTCCACGCCACGAGTCTGAGGGATCGGAGTGGGAACGGCCTCCCAAGATTTCCTGAAAAAAGGCATTGGCCTTCAATGACTCGCCTCGGACCCCTGAGGCCATCCTGATCGACAATTTCCCCTCATCGGAGCTGTCGCTGGGCCCAAGATCTCGGTGCCCGCGTTGAAGGCTGCAGAGCCATCTGAACTGGAGACCAGAATGGCAGCCTTGGAGCAGAGTTTGTCTGCCTTCATGGCCCAGCGGCGGGCCTTGATGCCCAGTTCCACGGGTCATCTGCCCAGACCACCAGGGCCTCAACCTCGATGACTTCCTTGGAGTCAAGCCGATCCTCAAGTGTCATTGGCTTCGAGTCGATCCTCGATATTTTTCTGGGGACCGGGGTCTTCCCCGATGAGTGGCTGTGGCTCCACCTGCAGAGCCTCCGAGGGGCATGGACGGTCGGGCTTGGGGCCCAACCTTATAACCCTCCCTGGCCTCATTTCTACCACCAACTATGAGTCGGACTGGGGGATGGAGGACAAGGAATCTCCGGACACCTGTCATCATCGTAACATCCCCCGGACCCATCTACATCCGAGACCTGGCATGGGTCCCTGCTCGAGGATATGGCCTTCCTTGACTTCATACGGAACATGTCCAAGGCATTGTCATTCGACACTAAGTCGGAGGAGGATTCTGACATGGAGAAGCTTGAGATCCTCCAGTATGAGGCCTTTCCAAAGGAGGCACTTATGGTGTATGCTTCTCTGCATGAGGGAAACACCCACATCGGTGCCTACTGTGAGCCGATGGCTTGACTCGATTTATTGGGTCCATCGGAGCCCGGACTTCCAGAAAGTACAACTGCCACATAACTCTATGGTGGTGGAGTTGGCCATGCGTCGGCTAAGAGCCAGAAGGCGCACTTCTCATTGCCTCCGGATAGGGGGGCCTGCACCTTGGGATGCCCTGGGCAGAAAATGCTACCAGGCTTGATGCTCATCGGCCGGATGCAGGCATATCAACTCTACATGGGCATGTACTTGAGGGATCTGGCAAAGGAGCTTGCCGGGTTCTCAGCTGGTCTCTCCTTGGAACCCCTCCAGTGATTTCAGAGCCTGTCCTCTGCCATCAGAGAGTGCTCCAAATTTATGACAGTCTATAACGGCTTTGAGTTGGCGGCTAGAGTAGCCACGGCGGGCATTGGTGCCTGACACCAGACTTGACTACCGTTGTCTGACCTGGAGCAATGTGTTCTGGACAAATTGGTCGATGTCCCCTGACAAGGAGAGAACCTCTTTGGCAAACCCATGACAGATAAGACTGCAGAGTTGGAGTCTGAGTTCCTGACGAGGACAAGACTCTCCAAGAAGACCGCTACCCTTCCCTGACAGAAGGCCTCAAATGAAAAGCCCCCTTACTCGAGGAAGGGAAGAGCTTATGGAAACTACCCTCAGTATCAGGCTTCCCCAGCTCCCCAATAGGGTCAGCAGGCCAAGGGACAAGGGTATGGCCCTCGTAAGCAGAAGCTTCCCAAAACCCAGGCACTGGCTCTGGTGCAGCCTGGTGGGAGTTTTTGACTCCTTGGGCATAGCCTCTCCACCCCCAGGAGGCCCACACTAGCAGCCCATAGGGGGAAGTCTGATCGTGTTTGCCCATAGGTGGCCAACCATCACCTCCGACACCTGGACACTCCCGGTGATCAAGGAGGGCTACCTCCTCCACTTGGAGCAGACTCCACCTCCATTCTTCCTGGGAGAGCCCACCAGGACTTCCCTCCACCAGACCTTGCTACTGCAGGAGCTTGCAGGCTTTCTTGAGGATAAGGCAGTGGAACCCGTACCCCCACACCTCTGGAGCAGAGGGTTCTACTGCCAATATTTTCTCGTACCAAAATACAGGTAGCCTAAGGCCCATCCTAGACTTGTGGGACCTAAGCAGGTTCCTGGTGCGGGAGAAGTTTAAGATGCTCTCCCTTGGAACTCTCCTGCCATACCTCCAGCAGGGAGACTGCCTATGCTCCTTGGACTT
This sequence comes from Ichthyophis bannanicus, assembly GCA_033557465.1. Lineage (NCBI taxonomy): Eukaryota > Metazoa > Chordata > Amphibia > Gymnophiona > Ichthyophiidae > Ichthyophis > Ichthyophis bannanicus. Next base: position 41,056,557 of record CM066043.1, read on the forward strand.
AAAGGATGCATTTACACACATCCTCATCCATCCCAGCCACAGGCAATACCTCAGGTTTGTGATGGGGGGTGGTCACTACCTATACAGGGCCCTACCTTTTGGCCTGTCCTCCACCCCAAGGGTCTTCGCTAAGTGTCTAGCGATGGTCTTGGCCCATCTACAAGATGTCTTCGTCTTCCCCTACCTGGACAACTGGCTCATTAGAGGAGGCTCAGCCGCCGAGGTGCAGCAGGCCATGGCCTGCACCATCAGCATCCTACAACATCTGTGGTTCGTCATCAATACCCAAGTCTCACCTTCTCCCGACACAGTGTCTAGAGTTCATAGGATCCTGGCTAGACACCCTTCAGGCTAGAGCATTCCTGCCCCACGAAAGGGCCTACCACCTCAGAATGCTGGCCACAGATGTACAATGCAGATGCACCATGTCTTCTTGGCTCCTGCTACGCCTGCTGGGCCACATGGCATCTATGGTCTATGTTGCCCCGGACGCCCGCCTCCAAATGAGAGTGGCCTAATGGGGCCTACGCTTCCAGTGGACCCAGGCCACTGAATGGCTTCAGAACAGGGTGACAGTGACCTGCCAACTGCCGGACTCCCTCGACAGGTGGCAGACCCTGCAGCACCTCCAGGCAGGGATGGCCTTCCAGGCCCCCAATCCCCAGAGTGTTCTCTCTTTGGATGCCTCTCTGCTGGATTGGGGAGCCCATTTTGAAGATCTCTGCACCCAGGGCAGTTGGTTGCAGTCAGAGAGCCAACTGCGAATCAAACTGCTGGAGCTTCATGCATATTCCTGGCTCTCCGAGCCTTTTGCGACTACCTGCAGCACCGATCAGTACTGGTCCAGACAAACAATCAGGTGGCAATGTTCTACATGAACAAGTAGGGAGGCACAGGGTCCTACTCCCTCTGCTAGGAGACAGTAGCTCTCTGCTCCTTTGCACTCCGCAATGGGATTCTCCTGTGGGTGGTGTATCTGTTGGGCCAGCTCAACACCCTAGCAGACAAGCTGAGCAGGTTTCTCCATCTGCTCAAGTGGTGGATGGACCCCAGGGTGGTCTCTTGGCTCTTCCGGCTCTAGGATGTTCTCCTGATGGACCACTTCGCGAGTCCAACCAACACTCAGCTGTCCTGCTTTTGCTCTTGCCATCCACACCCCTCAAGGGTGGCAGCGGATTTGTTCCTCATCCCATGGACGGAGGGCTTCTCTATGCCTTCCTGCCCATGTAGCAGATTGCCAAGACCCTTTTCAAGGCTCAGCATGATGAGGTATCGCTATATCGATTGCCCACTGGTGGCACAGGCAACTGTGGCTCTCGCTGATCTTCTGCTTGTCCTCAGAGGCCCTGGTCCCCCTGGGGAGTGTATCAGGGTTACTGTTGCAGGAGGAGGACTCCCTCCTACACCCCAACCTGGGGTTCCTGTTGCTAACGGCTTGGCTGTTGAAAGGGTAGCCTTGGCCCCATTCTACCTTTCAGGGGAGGTAGAGGGGGTCCTTCTGGCCTCCCATAGGGTCTCCACGAGATAAGCCTATGCTTTCCAATGGCACAGATTCTCAGTTTTTGGTGCAGCTTGTAGTGAAATATTTGCCCCACCTGTTGCAGGCAGGACTGAAGTCCAGTTCGGTCAGGGTGCACCTGAGTGCTTTCGCGGCACACCCCACCACCTTATCAAGAGCAAGCCCTTCTCTGCCCAACCTCTTGAGATCCACTTCTTGCAGGGCCTCTTTATTTATTTATTTATTTACAGTTTCTTTTATACCGCACTATTTGACATCAGCGCGGTTTACAATGAACAGAAACTACACTTACCAAATATTGATCGGTGCTTACAATGAACAGCTGGGTATACATTAAACAGGTTTACATTCAACAGGTTTCATAAACAGAGGAACATAATAACTATGTACAAAAAGCAACTTATCCAAACTCCCCATCCGCCCTCCAGCGGTGGAGTGGGACCTCAGTGTGGTGCTATCCAAGCTCACCGGGCCACCATTTGAGCCCCTGGCTACCTGCTACCTGAGATTCCTCTCATGGAAGGTTATCTTCCTAGTGGCACTCACGTTCACTTGCGAGCTTCAGGTATTAGTGGCAGATCCACCATACACAAAGCTCTATAAGAACAGGGTGGTGCTCCGCACACACCCCAAGTTTCTTCCTAAGGTATTGTCCCCCTTCCACCTCAATTAGGAGGTGCTGCTCCCCACCTTCTTTCTGTGACCTCATGCCAGGCGAAGACTATACTGCATAGCCTGGACTGTAAGAGATGCCCTGTCCTTCTACCTTCAATGAAACCAGGGCTTCCACAAAGCCTCCCAGATGTTTGTCTCCTATGACCCCAGTCGGCTAGGGGAGGTGGTGACCAAGTGAACTTGGTCCACTTGGGTGGCGGAATGCATTGCCCTCGCCTGTGAGCAAGCTGGGCTCGTGCTGGATCACCGGGTCATGGAACACAGCATCAGGGCCATGGCATCTGTGGCAAACCTGCATTCTATCCCTCTGTCAGACATCATCTGAGCTGCTACCTGGTCTTCAATCCACACTTTCCCAGCTCATTACTGCCTGGAGGAACCCAACGGAACAGCGCTTTCGGCCATGCTGTACTCCGTCATCTGTTTGGGGTGTAAGCAACTCCTGCCCTGTGACCTTTCTGTGTTCAGGCTACCAGAGAGCTGATTCTCACTGAATATTTGGGTCTCTTGAGAATCTGTCTCCTTAAAACTCATTTGCTGCTGTTCACGGTTCATCTTTTCCTGGTCATCCATGGTATTTCTACAGGTTTTCGGTTACCTGTAACTGGGGTGTCCCATATGTGAGGACCGACTTCCTGCTTGTTCCCAGAGAAAGCATAATTACTCACCTGTAACAGTTGTTCTCCAGGGACAACAGGAATCAGTCCTCACAACTCTCCCTCCTCCCTGTGGAGTTGCTTCTTATTGTTTTTGCCATCTTTAGTTATGTCATTTGACTGAGGCAAGATGGCACCCTTGGCCGGGAAGGGGACCACGCATGTGTGGTGCATTTGTCAGAGGCTTTCTTTGAAAGCTGGAGAGAAGCTTCCGTGTGGGGCTCCATTGGCGTCGACATCACCCATATGTGAGGACTGATTCCTGCTGTCCCTGGAGAGCACCTGTTACAGGTGAGTAACTACGCTTACCTCACATTCGAGTAGCCATTATAGAAAGATTTCTTTTGTACGACATAGCCCCTGATGAAGCCGTTTGATGGCGAAACGAAAGCTTTTGTAGGGCTTGGTCTGTCTTGGTAATGAAATGTAGCAGTGCTTATAGATACCATCAAGTTTCCCCGCGTTGGAGGTCGGGTTGACCTATTGTATTGTAAATCAACTTCGAGGGCTGAGGACCCAGCTGGTTGCAAGACTTCTCTGAAGATAAGTTTTGAAAGCACTATGTTGGTGTTGCTTCGTTAGATGTTTCATCTTTTGTTATTTATTTACAGGTGCTATTCTGGTTTCTCCGGCTGCGCTCAGCCCTGTTTGATGTGTCGTTTTAATTATATTTTCAGACGCTTCACTGAAGATTGGAATGAGTGTGAGTGTGAATGTTAGTGTGGATGTTTAGGTGTAAGTTGGTGGTTTAAAGATTATTAAATGTATTTCCCAAAAGTAAGGTAGTGGTTGTATAAGGAATTTTTTGGTGAATTGTAAATAAAGTTGGTGAATGTGTGGGAGGCTTCTGACCGGTGATGTGAGCGTCTGCCAAACCCCTATGGTGATTTTTCACTAAATGTGGGGCTGAGCCATCTGAGGTCATATTGCCTGGTAATAATTTTTTGAAGTGGATAGTAGTGTTGAAATATTTTTGTGTATTTGAGTTTGGTATTGAGAGCAGTTCTTATATTGTTGGATAATGCTATGCATACCATTCTTCACCTTATCCCCATCCCACACCACTTTACTATCATGCTTCACAGCAGTCACAAGCTGACTAGCCAATCACAACCTGTATATAAACTACTACAAAACTGAAGTCCTCTATGTCCCAAGAGAACCAACCTTCCACCCTCCATCATCTTAAAATTAAGAATGCTATAGTAACTTCAACCACTCCTCGACTCAAATGACTTCCACACAGTCCTACAGACCCTGCTATTACTACATCTGGATTTCTGTAACATAATCTTCCAAGGCTTGCCTAAATACGCTTTATACCCACTATAACTGGCACAAAATATTACACTAGGTGCCTCTAGGTTCAAACACATTACGCCAGTCCTAAAGCATCTTCATCCCATAATTTATCCTCAGAATGTCTACAATCAATCCTATGCAAGGCACCAAACACCAGAGCCTGATGCACGAGCACACAAAATACCTTTACCATACTCCCTTTAAAAACAAGGTGCACCCAATCCACCTCCAACTGTGTCTTCTCCTTATTTGTACCAATCATCTGGAACAACCTAACCGACCATATATGCCAGTCTCTGATCTAAATGATTTCCATAAGGACTTCAAAACCCATCTCTTCAAGGAATGCTTATTTATTTATTTATTTAAAACCATTTTTTATACCACCATATGCTAGAATGCATTCAAGGCAGTTGACTAAGCATAAAAAGGTCCTAAGAACCTAGAATACAAACAACTGAAGATACTATCCGTCCTCCTCATCCTGCTGGTTAGCCATGCTTCTTTGCAGCTCTTATTTGGGTAAACAGAAAAGTTTTCACAGCTTTCCAAAATGCTAAAAGGTTCTCTTCCTTCCTCAAACTGACTGGGAGCTTATTCAACCACATAGGTGTAACCACAGAGAAACACCTCTCCCTCCATTTTTTTCAACCGCACCAGCTGGTGGCCAGGGGCCACTAGACACTGCTCTTGACTAGACTGTAACTCCTGCCCAGGCTGATACTATGACAAGAAATCCAACAAATATCCAGGCCCTTGGCATCTTAATGCCTTGAAGGTCACCTGCAGGAGCTTAAACATGCTCTGTTGTTCAACCGGAAGCCAGTGAAGCTTGTCACGCCCATAGCCCCTTACAGCAGTGTGGAGGAGTGTGCTTGTTATAGCAGATTCCACCACTTCAGCAGTGTGCCTGACTGACTGACTTTGAAGTGCACCATGGGAAAGGTAGTCCAGTCAGGTTACACTTGACTTTTAGGCAGAAAAACACTCTTTTGTAGTTGGTCGAGAGTTTAAGGCATTGACAGAATTTATTTATGAGGTAAACGCAAATAAGGTTCACAAATTGTCACCTATTGGATTTCTTCTCCATGATAATATGTAGTACAACAGGATATAACTGAACTTAAGCACAAACAGCTTATAATGTCTTTCAATGCAAAGCAGAAAGTCCTTTCCACAGCCACTGCTAGCAAACGTGCCTAGCAGTGCTGTTTAAAACAAAACCCAAAAATATCAGCTTCACATAAACAGCTCTCTTTTCTGTTCCAAAAGAAACTTCTTAAATCCACCGTGAGTACGGCATAAGCTCTGCACTGCACTGACTTCAGCTGGTCAATGAGCAAACAATTAAGCAGCTGCAGACATTCTCAGCACAAGTATTTTCCTTTTCAAAGAACGTTTTCACTTCACATACAGGCTCTCTAGGGTACTGGACTCTGGAAGGTTCCCTTATGATGTATTCCCTCTCAGGACTTCTTTGTGCTTGGCAGTTTGGCATAAAGAACAGTCCATGTAAGAATCATCCTCTTCCAGAACTAATTCCTGTTCTCCTAGCTGCATGGGTTCTACTTCTGGCTCAGAGGGCTTAGCTGACTGTCTCCCATCAGGACAAGCGCTGTCTCCAGCAAATCTGTAATGCTTCCCATCAGACAGGCTTCCAAAACTCATACCTGGGTCAAGGCTTGGTTCAGTGGTTCCTCCCTCATATTCTGGCCAGAATGTATCTGAGTTTCCCTGTCTTATCCTCCAGCATGGGTTCTTGGTTCTCAGGGCTTCAGCTCCATTTCTCCTGCAGTAGGCATTCCTACTCCTTCTCCTTCTCCTCTCCCCTCCTGAATATTCTGTCCTAGCTTTAAACCTCCCAGGCTCTAACCCTGCCCTTTCTCCTCTCAGGTGTTGTAAATCAGTCTGCCTCTTGGCAGCTGAGTAATTTGGAAAGTCAGTGATGTAAGGGTTCCTTACTCTGAGCTTGCTTTCCCCCTCTTTCTCATCACTAGGACACTCTGCAACCTATTGCAGCCTGGTACAATCTGGTTTCTAGGTACAACTGAGGTTTTGTATCTCTGACCTGACAATACAGGAATTTGATAAGGGTAAATTCCCCCTCTTTATCCTTGTTTCCTGGGCCCTGATAAGCTTCCTTATCACAAGCTGAACCAACACATCAGTCACGGACTCCTTTGTACTCCTCCCCGAGATTACTCTTGCTGCTGCACTCTGCACTACCTGCAACTTCCACAATTAATACTTTGGTAACCCTACTACATACAACACATTACAGTAATCTAGCATTGACATTACCAATACTTGAATCAGCAGGCGCATTGCCCTCTCATTTAAAAATGGACATAGTTGTTGTACCAAACGCAACTTACCGTATGCCACTCGAACTACTTTCGACATCTGGGAGTGGAAATCCAGTCCCACATCCATTACCACCCCCAAGTTACGAATTTCCTTTTTCCATTCCAACTTTTCCCCTGCAGTTCTCAGCCATTCCTGCACATCCCCCTACTCCTCCCCCCAAATACCAACAATTCCGATTCCTGAGCATTCAATATCAAACAGTTGGCCTGCAACCATACACCCATCTCCTCCAAACACCCATTGAACTTCCCAATAGTTTCCTGCAATAAGCATTCTGAAACCACCACCACCCGGATGTCATCTGCCTAGAGAATGATATCCTCACATTCTGCCCCACTCATAAAGATGTTAAAGAGACAAAGGGATAGTGCTGAGCCCTGTGGAACCTTACATGTCAACTGACATACAGTTGACCTCTCCTCACCCTAACACACCCTGAACCGACACCCGTGCAAAAAAGCAGACAACCAACTCAGCACCCTACCCCCTATCCCCATACCTTTCCAAGAGAATTTATTTATTTACATTCTCTTATATACCGCGCTATTCTGCATCAGTGTGGTTTACATTGAACAAACTAAAATTACATTGAACAGGGCATTATAACTTGGAGATAACTATTTTACAGTGAACATGGGCTATGGAGGATTAAGTGGCTTTCCCAAGACCACAAGGAGCACCTGTGGGACTAGAAACCCCAGTCCTTCCAGCCGAAGGTTGCTGTCCTCTAGTGGAATTTGAACCCCCGACCTTCCAGCCTGAAGTACCTTGCCCCAACCACAAGGCCACTCCTCCACTCTTATCTTGCCGCCGGACTGAACACCTCTTCGGGTCCCAATTTTGCATTGGGGGTGGAAGGGGGAGCTCCAGACCCCTCCTGCTCCCCCCACCAAGGCCCAATCGGAACTACAGCTGCTCAAATTGCTCATGATGCAAGATAAAAGTCTCTTGCCGCTGGACTGAGCACCTCTCCGGGTTCTGATTTTGCATTGGGGGTGGAAGCGGGAGCCCCAGGCCCCTTCTGCTCCCCCCAACAAGGCCCAATCAGAACTACAGCTGCTCAGATTAAAAGGAAGCACGCTGCAGGTGCGCCTGCGCCTGAGGGCCCTTTGGCGTGCCCCTTAGGTGGGGAATGGAGGCGGAAGCACAAAACCTAGCATCAGGATATCTCCACAACCACCCTGAAAGATACCGCTACAACTTCAATCCACCCCAGTTCGGTACATTTTTCAGCCTAAGTACTGATCGCACGTTGCTCCAACTGAAAACAACGAGACCTTGCCACTGAATTCAAACCCTGCCAAACTTGTCACTTATTTACAATCACTGTCTCAAGCATTAATACCTGCAATTGCTAACAGTCTTGCATTAATATTTTCACAGTAGCTGCATTTATGAACACTGTTACATTATTGTTGTACAAACTGTAAATACCCTGTCACAAGTCCATTGTCTCTGCTCAAGTGAGGTAGCTACAGCCTTTCTCATAGATATTAGACTTTGCTATTCTCGCCATAGTCTGTTGTTAATGATATATCTATTCTCATTAGATTCAGCCCTTCATTATGTCTAATATCCCTCTTCTTGGCCATTTCCGACACTGTCCAGTCGCTCATGCCTCTGATCTGAAGTTGCTAGCGCTGTCTGTCTCATCTCTACTCCAGTGAATCTACCCAATCGCTCATGTTATACTGCTCAAAAATATTGTTATACTCTGCTACATTATTGAAACCTGTACGATTGAATAATTTATTGCATACTGTCCACATAACAACAGCCACAACCAGAACAAGACCACACCACAATGGAAATCAGGATAAATTTAATCTGTTTTATAACTCCCACTCATAAGCACACCAATATTCAATGCCCTCAAACCCCCCCTCTCAATCCTGCCCCATCCCCATCATCCACCACCAACCCAGACAAAACCAGCTCCTCTACCTATATAGAAACATGCACCATAGAGACACACACAAATCAGAAGAGGTCTCAGCATAGACTAATACATATAAACTCTTTGCCAAAAGACAAATTGCAACAGACCACAAACTCCCTGACCTTGCTAATCTGTGTCCTAATCGCCAGATCCATAAGAAACAAAATTCCACTCATCCTGGACCTCATTATAGATGAAAAAAACAGATTTCCTCTGTATCACTGAGACCTGGCTTTCCGACATTGATTCTGTGCTCCTGAACAAGCTAAAGGTTTACGGCTACAATCTCTTTAACTCCCCAGGGACCATAAAAGAGGAGGGCGTGTTCTAATAATGAGTGGAGGAGTGGCCTTGTGGTTGGGGCAAGGTACTTCAGGCCGGAAGGTCAGGGGTTCAAATCCCACTAGAGGACAGCAACCTTGGGCCCGGAAGGACTGGGGTTTCTAGTCCCACAGGTGCTCCTTGTGGTCTTGGGCAAGCCACTTAACCCTCCAAAGCCCATGTTCACTGTAAAATAGTTATCTCCAAGTTATAATGCCCTGTTCAATGTAATTTCAGTTTGTTCAATGTAAACCGCCTTGATATCGTGAAAGGCGGTATATAAGAAATGTTAAATAAATAAATAAAATAAATAAAGCAAAGAAGAATTAAAAACTTCACCCAGTATATGCAGTAACCATGATGGCATGGACATTCTCAAAATGAAAACCAAAGCATAGCCATATTCCTTGTGTATAGACCCCCCACAACCAATCCCCAAAACATTACATCAGTCCTGGAATCCACCTGTGCATCCCAGATAAGGAAACCCCACATCATCCTAGGTGACTTTAACTTAACCTCCCTCTCTCATACACAGGTAACTGCATTCCTGGACTCAATGGAAGACATGGAATTCCGACAAACAAAGAGTCCCACTCACATTAAGGGCAACAACCTTAACCTAGTGTTCCTCCCAAAACATTTAACGGAGCACTTAAGTTGCTCTCCCCCGCCCCCCCAAAAATAACACAGGTCCTATGGTCAGACCACTTCTAGTACAATTCTCCATTCCATTAACCTCCACCACCTCTACATCCTCACACCATTTTCACCAAACTGCACAATTTAGACCCTTTGATAAAGACACATTCTTGGAAAGCATCATACCACAGCTTGAACCCACGTCAGGCAAACTTAATGAAATTATAACAAAATGGAATACTGCAATTAATAAAGCGTCCAACCCACACCCACAATTGTAAAACCTTCTCGTGGACAGTCTGAAAAATGGCATACCCTTGATATAGCTATGATAAAAAAAGAACTCAGAAAACGTGAACATAAATGGAGAACAAAAAAAAAACCATTGTATCCAAATCACTCTACGTGTCTACTTTGAACACATATAAAGAAGCCATAAACAACACAAAAAAGAACCACCATACAAAAATCCTTAACAGAGCCATTAACCATCCTAGAGAACTTTTCAAAATTGTTAAATCGTTAACCAAATCCCCACAATATGACCCATACAAAATATCCATTTACCCACAAATTCTAGCCTACTTCTATGTGGACAAGCTAAAAAGAAAGAACCCAGTGGACACTACCCCCAAAATGGCTCTCTCATCAAACACAAATGGTAGAAACCATCATAAAGAACAAAATTGCTGAATATGTAGATAGTCATGGCTTAATGGGAGACAGCCAACATGGCTTTAGACGAGGAAGATCTTGGCTTACTAATCTGTTATGTTTTTTTGAAGGTGTGAATAAACAGGTAGACAAAGGTGAGTCGGTTGAGTGAAAAAATATTTTCTTTTATTAGTCTTAAATGGTTTACCCTGTAGCTTCATTGCATGTCCCCTAGTCTTTCTATATTCTGATAATGTAAACAATCGATCTACGTTTACCGGTTCCACTCTGTTCATTAATTTATAGACTTCTATCATATCTCCCCTCAGCCGTCTCTTTTCCAGGTTAAAGAGCCCTAACCTTTTTAGCCTTTCTTCATAGGAGTATCCTTCCATCCCCTTTACCATTTTGGTGGCTCTTCTCTGAACCTTTTCTAATAACGCTATATCCTTTTTAAGATATGGCGACCAGAATTGCACACAATATTCAAGGTGCAGTCTCACCATGGAACGATATAGAGGCATTATAATATCTATTGTTTTATTTTCCATTCCTTTCCTTATGATACCTAGCATTCTGTTTGCTCTCTTGGCTGCTGCTGCACACTGGGTCAAGGGTTTTAACATGTTATCCACAATGACGCCTAAATCTTTTTCCTGGGTGGTGGTTGCTAATGTGGAACCTTGCATCGTGTAACTATAGTTTGGGTTGTTCTTCCCTAGGTGCATAACTTTGCACTTGTCCACATTAAATTTCATCTGCCATTTTGATGCTCAGTCTTCCAATTTATCAAGATCCTCTTGCAATTTTCCACAATCCTCTTGGGTTTTAACAACTTTAAATAGTTTTGTGGCATCTGCAAATTTGATAACCTCACTCCTTATTCCCTTTTCCAGGTCATTTATGAATATGTCAAAAAGCAGCGGACCCAGCACAGATCCCTGGGGTACACCACTATTCACCTTTCTCCATTGGGAAAATTGGCTATTTAGCCCAACCCTCTGCTTTCTATCTTTTAACCAGTTCCTAATCCACAATAGTACACTGCCTCCTATTCCATGACTCTTTAGTTTTGCCAAAAGTCTCTGATGAGGGACCTTGTCAAAGGCTTTCTGAAAGTCCAGATACACTATATCAACCGACTCACTTTTGTCTACCTGTTTATTCACACCTTTAAAAAAACATAACAGGGAGGATCACATGATGTGGTAAGCTCGGGTGGACGCTGATCGCCTGGGCTCCGGACCCCTAACCCCTGTACCGGTATTTTAGAGCCGTTTTCTGGAGACGGGAGGAATAAAAATCCCTTCCCGGTGTGTGGTGCACAGGGGAGGACACCTTTGTACCGTGATTGGCAGTGTGCCGATGGCATCGGCAGTGAAATCCAGACGGCGGGAGAAGGATCGGGCGGTGGGCCCGCAAAAGATGGCGGATCCGCCCTCGCCGAGTGCACCTCCTGTAACCTTGGCCTTTGTCGCGGAGATTTCAACGGCGGTAGCAGGGGCCTTATCAGTGCAGTTTGATGCCCTCCATGGCAAGATGGACACTTTGCAGAGCTCCGTGGATGGTCTGGGCACGCGGATGCAGGCTGCGGAGGACAGGATCTCGCACACTGAAGAGGAGGTACAAACCCTAACGCGGGAGCTGGGGAAGGTGCAGGCCCTGCTCAGGGCGCACGAGGCCAAAATCGACGACATGGAGAATCGCTCCAGACGTAACAACTTGCGATTTTTGGGGGTGGCTGAGCGGATACTTGACAAAGATTTAAAGTCGTTTGTGGAAACCCTAGCTATGTCTATGATGGGCGATGCGGAGGAGGGTAGACGGGTCTAGCTTGAGTGCGTTCACCGGGTCGGAGCTAGACCGGTGGAGGGTCGTCGGCCCCGGATAGTCCTTGCCAAATTTTTGCAATACCCGCAAAAGGAGGCTGTCCTGAGTGCCGCCAAAAAATCCGGTGCGGTTGAACAGGATGACATGAAGATACGGATCACCCAGGACTATTCTAATGCCTTGAGCCAGCGCCGGAAGGCCTATGCGCCCCTCTGCCAGCATCTGATCGAGGCCAAAGTACGTTTTTCCATGCAATACCTGGCGCGGCTGCACATTGTACACAACGGAGTGCACAAGGTTTTTGAGTCGGCGAGCGAAGCAGCCCCCTATATAGAACAGCTGCGGAGCGGGGACAAAGGATCTGGGCCAGAGTGATGTGGTGGACTGGCCTAGCATAGCAGCGTGGTGGAGCCCAGTTTTTACCCCTTGTCTGACGGGGCCCACTGGAGTACGGTGGGTCTTGTTGTTGGGGGACCTTGGAGGACTGCTGATGGGATGTCCCCCCTCCTTCCCGAAGGGACCTGACTATAGCTGGGGAGCAGGGGGGGTGATAAGTTTTGTCCCTATGGGGCTCCCCTTCTTTGCTTCCTGCACCTGCTCGGAGCGTTTTTCCTGTGGCGTTTGATGAGCGCCTGCTCCCCATATTGTGCTGGGCATGCAGGGGCGGCACTGCAGCGACCCGCTGGAACGGTATGTTTTGTGTGGGACTCATGCTGTTAATGTGGGCTGGCGGGCGGGCGAAGCCGCTCCTGCCCCCATATTGGAGAGCCACACTGGCGGTGAGAACCTGGGTCAGCTTGGCCTTTGGGCCCCCCTCCTTCCTGCATAACGATGTCAAGTCGGCGAGCGGAGAGGAAGGTGGAGGACGTCTCCTCCCTGCTGACCATTCTTGTGGTTGTTTAGGACATTGGGTGGGATGTTACTTGTTCTGGGGTGATGTTATTTTATTTGTATTATGTCTTGGGGTGGGTATGTTATTGTTGCAACTGTTGTTATGCTGGGGATGACGAGGTTGGGGGGGGAGGGTGGTGTTGGTGAGTGGCGGTGTGAATGGTTGCGGGCGGGGGAGGTTGAGGTGTGAAAGGTTGAGGGTAGCACGGGGGGGGGAAGCGAGGCTGGGTATGCGTGGGGCTGTGGGATCGGCGAGTCTCGTATGGTTATAACAGAGAGGGGGGAGGGGGTCCGGAGCACATCCAACGTGATCCCTGTGAGAGGGAGCCTGGGGGAGCGGAAGAGTAGGATAGGGGTTCTGCAGCAGGGGGGGTGGGAGGGGGGAAGGGGGAGGGCTGGTGGAGGGGGAGGGAGGGGTGGGGGGCAGGTCGTGGGGAGAGGGGGGGTGTGGGACTGGGGAACCAGAACACACAGAGGAACTCTTGCTTGTTTTTAGGTATGGAAGCTGGGAGCGCTTTATTGACTGGGGGGGACTTCAGGCTGGGGAGGTCCCGCCCTACTGTTACTATATGTTGGTTAATTATAACCTGTTTCCATATGACCCAGCTTGAGGGTTGTTTCCTGGAATGTGTGTGGTGTAGGTAACCCCATTAAGAGAGATAAAGTGTTGCAGGCCTTGGCCCGGTTGAACTGTGATGTTGCTATGTTACAGGAGACCCACCAGACGGCCGAAGAGCATGCTAAGTTGCGGAAAACATGGGTGGGGCAGTGTTGGGGTGCCCCGGCTAAAGGGAAAAAGGGTGGAGTGGTCATCCTGATTAACACTCGGGTCCGTTTTGAGTTGGAAAAACAATACTTGGACCCGGAGGGTAGGTATATTTTGTTATATGGCCACCTGGAGGGTCGACCCATTGTGTTGGATAACCTGTATGGACCCAATGTGTTGGATCGGGAGTTGTATGCCCGCTTAGCCTCCCGGGTGGAGCAGCTGCCGGATGTCCCTTTGATTTTGGCAGGAGATCTGAATGGGGTGCTGGATGTGGAACTCGATACCAGTGGGGGTGGGAGTGAAAGAGTGCGAGCCCTAAGGAGCGACTACTAAGGCGCTGCGGGGGTTGTGTCATCGCCTGGGGATGGTGGATCCCTGGCGCCTGTTGCATCCGCTTGAGAAAGATTTTGCGCATCAGTCGAGAGCCCATGGCTCTAGTGCTCGCATCGACTATGTTTTGGTCTCTGAGAGGCTCTTTGCGCGGGTCGGCGACGCACAAATTGGGCCCACGGCGGTGTCAGACCATGCCCCGGTCTGGGTGGATCTTTCATGGGGGAGTCCGGTTATTTCGCCGCGTGTTTGGCGCTTTCCTATGGGGCTCTATTATGATGCTAATTTCCGTACCTATCTTGCGCAATGTTGGAAGGACTTTATGGCCCATAACGAGCAGCATAAGGAGGAACCGGAGTTGCTATGGGAAACGGCGAAAGTTGTGTTGCGGGGAAATATCATAGAATATGCTGCCAGAAAGCGGAAGCTGCTGGCGGCGCAAATTGTTCAGCTGGAGAAGCAGGTCGTACGAGCGCGGCGGCGCTGTGCGGGGGACCCTAGCAGGACTCATAAGTGCAGCTTGTGGGAGCTGCAGACCTCTCTTAATGAGTTGCTACACCAGAGAGCGAAGAAATCTCATATATACTACCGCTATCACTTATATCGCTTTGGGGACAGACCTGGGAAACTCTTGGCGTGCTGCATTCAAGGCAGCAGGGGCGCTCGGTTGATTGCCGCACTTCGGGATGAGCAAGGCTGCTTGCAGACGGAGAATACGGCCATAGCTCGTTCCCTTCGCTCCTTCTTTCAGCGGTTATATGCGAGGCGGGAGGGGTCCCTTACTGAAATGCAAAATTATTTAAGGGGGGGTACAACTGCCTGCAGTGACGGCTGACCAGCGGGCGTATCTGGACGCCCCAATCACGGTGGAGGAAGTTGGGGGAGTCATTCAGAGCGCTGCTTGTTGCAAAGCGCCTGGCCCTGATGGGTTCGGGGTGGAGTTTTATAAACTGCTGGGGGATCTTGTACCCCCGACGCTCGTGGCGATGTATCATCGTAGAGTGGCACAGGGGACTTTTGAATGGGGCACCAATCATGCGTACATTACTCTAATACCTAAACCCGGCAAGGATCCCACCCAGGCGTCGTCCTATAGGCCCATCTCTCTGTTGAATTTTGACCTGAAAGTTCTGGCAAAGGTTTTGGCGAATAGACTGGCCTCTGTTTTAGGGGACCTGGTGCATGAATCACAAGTTGGCTTTGTTAAGGGGGAGATATGCAGTGCGGAATTTGCGGAGAATCCTGGCTTCACTTGAGTGGGTGCGGGAAAAGGATTTGACATCGTTGTTAGCTTCGACGCGGAGAAAGCTTTTGACCAGGTGCACTGGGATTATCTGAAGCATCTTTTACCGTACTATGGATTGGGGGACTCCTTTTGTAAGATGGTGGAACTGCTTTATGCGGACCCTACCGCTGGAATTCTCTGCAATGGGGTGATATCGGATAGCTTTCGACTGGAAAGGGGCACGCGCCAGGGATGCCCACTCTCCCCCTTGCTCTTTGTGTTGACCTTAGATCCGCTCATACGGCGAATAGAGGAGTCCTCGGGTATTTGTGGAGTACGTATTGGGCTACATGGGTTCAAAGTGGCTGCCTTTGCTGATGATATGCTGGTCCACCTTACGAGGCCCCAACAATCGCTGCCCCGGTTGCTGGAGGAGTTTTCCCTCTATGGCAGATTTGCAGGCTTATGTCTTAACTTGGATAAGTCTGAGGCCTTGGATGTAGCTGGGCGATTGAGGGGGAGCTGGCAGGGGAGCTTCCCGCTCCACTGGGCTGCAGAGTCTTTTGTTTATTTAGGCATTTTGCTGACCAGGACTCCTTCTCTGCTTTACAAAGTCAATTTCGAGCGAGTTCTTCTCAAGCTCCGCGCACAGTTATTGGCCTGGGCGCCCCTTCCTCTGTCCCTATTGGGTAGAGTGGCTGCTTTGGGGATGGTAGTTCTCCCCCGAGTGCTTTACTGGATGCAAACGCTACCGGTGTGGTTATTGCGACGTGACCTGCGGCGTCTGGAGCGGGAAATTTGTGGGTTTCTCTGGAAGGGCGCTAGAGCGTGTATACCGTTGGCTAGGATGAGAGGGGGTGGCGCTCGGGAGGTGTTGGGGTTCCGGACCTTTGGAAGAATGCGTTGGCCTGTCAAGCCCGCCACCTTGCCGACTGGCTGGGGGATACTGAGGTTTATACACCCCGAGCCTTTGAAGAGGCTTTTGTGGCCCCGCACACTCTGGATGCGGTGTTGCATTTAAAACGCATCGCTTTGCCGGTTCGTCTGATGGGCAGCGTTTTGATGCAGGCGACACGGCGTACGTGGCAACAGATCAATAAATATTGGGGGCGCAACCCTGAGGTTTCCAGTTGGCTGCCTCTGTGGGGCAACGCTTCTTTCACCCCGGGCTCCGAGTCAGCTTCCTTTCGGCGTTGGGAACAGTCGGGGATAAAGCGCCTTGGCCATGTGGTGGAACAGGATGGGAGATGTAAGACCTTGGGGGTGCTTTGTCGGGAGTATGGTTTGGACCCTGGGAAGTCTGTTTTTGCATACGCACAACTGTCTCATTATGTTGGCTCGTTGTCGGGACGTGAACTGCATGCGGAGCACTTGGCACGAATTCTTGAATTTTTTGCCTTAGGGGCGGAGTTCCCCCTGACCATAGCTATGCTAAAGAAGCGGTTAGATTTACTTGACCCGCCCCCTGACTATTCGGCGGTTGAGCAGTCCTGGGCGAGGGAATTAGGCCGGGAGCTGGCCCCAGGCTCGGTTCAGGACACGTTGGGATGGATTGCGCACTTGGTCGAGGGGGCCCGGTGGCGTGAGATCCAATTTAAATGCATTATTCGAGCCTACTTTTCTCTGCGGTGAGCGCTGCAAAGCTGTATCGCAACTTATGGGGGGTGTCCCAAATGCCCCTGTTCTTTAGCGGACCTGGGTCATATGTGGTGGGGCTGCCCCCTTGTTCGCCGATATTGGTTGCGCATTAGGGAGTATCTTAGTGGCCTGTTGCAGCAGCAGGTCGGCTGGACGGGACTGTTGGTAATTCTGGAACAGGTGGGACCACTCCACCCTAAGGGGCGCTGGGAGAGAATATTGGTGCGGAAGGCCTGTCTGGTGGGTGAGGGCCCTATTCTTCACCGGTGGAGGGAACCTACGGCCCCCACATTTTGTGAATGGCGCAATAGCCTGCATCAACTTATGCTTATGGAACGGTGGAGTGCGCAGCGGCACCCCCGGCGATGGGCCACCTTTTTGCTGATCTGGATGCCTTATATTCAGCGGTTGGGGTCTCGAACCCGTAGTGAAGTGCTCAAAGTGGGATAGTAGTGGATGGGGCGGAGTGTTGCTCCTTGGTATGATACTCTGGTGGAGTTCTGGTTCCTGGGGGGGGGTGTTGGGGGGGGTTGGGTACATTGGTGTGGATTTGTGTTTACAATTTTGCTGTCGTTATCACCCCCGGGTGGTGGACAAGACACAGCCCTGCCCGGGAGGTGCTATTGTATGACAATGGATGTTATTCTGTAATACTGGCTGTTATTCCGTAAGACTGGACGTTGTTTGGATGTTTGTTGTCATTGTCCTATATGATATCAATAAACAGATTTGGAAAAAAAAAAACCATAACAGATTAGTAAGACAAGATCTTCTTTGTCTAAAGCCATGTTGGCTGTCTCCCATTAGGCCATGACTATCTACATGCTGAATAATTTTGTTCTTTATGATGGTTTCTACCATTTTTCCTGGTACTGACGTCAGGCTCATCGGTCTGTAGTTTCCTGGATCACCCCTGGAACCCTTTTTAAAAATTGGCGTTACATTGGCGATCCTCCAATCTTCAGGTATTACAGATGATTTTAATAGAATTCACAGATTACTAATAGCAGATCTGCAATCTCATATTTCAGTTCTTTCAACACCCTTGGATGTATACCATCCGGCCCAGGTGATTGGCTACTCTTCAATTTATCTAACAGTTGTAATACATCTTCCCAATGTATCGATATTTCCTTCAATTCTTCCACATCTTTAAAAACCACTTCAGTCATGGGTAACATCCCTACATCTTCCTCATTAAAGACTGAAGCAAAGAATTCATTCAGTCTCTCCGCTATCGCCTTGTCGCCTCTTAGTGCCCCTTTAACCCCTCTATCATCTAATGGACCAACTGACTCTCTCACAGGTTTTTTGCTACGAATGTACTTGAAAAAGTCTTTATTACGTGTTTTTGCTTCTGCAGCAAGCTTCTTCTCAAATTCTCTCTTTGCCTGCCTTATCAATGCCTTGCATTTGACTTGCCAGGTCTTGTGCTGTTTCCAGGTTTCGTTGTTTGGCTCTTTTTTTCCATTTCCTGAAAGATGCTTTTTTGGCAACAACAGCCTCTCTGACCTCACCTTTAAACCTTGCTGGCAGTTTTTTGGACTTCCTTTCACTTTTCTTAAAGCGTGGAATACAGCTGGTCTGGGCTTCCAAGGTAGTATTTTTTAACAACACCCAAGCTTGATGTAAGTCTTTAACCTTCGCAACTGCTCCTTTTAGTTTTTTCTTAACTATTTTCCTCATTTTATCATAGTCTCCCTTTCGAAAGTTAAAAGGTAGTACTGTGGATTTCCATACTATCCCTCCTCCACTAAATAAATCAAATGTGATCATGCTATGATCACTATTGCTAAGTAGCCCCAACACCCTTATCTCTTGCACCCTTATCTCTTGAGGACAAGACTACATCTAGGGGAATGGTAAGGAAACACATAGGAGACTAGGTGGATCAGGATCCAAAAGCGGCTTCGAAAAGGTGAGTTTCAGTCTGGATTTGAAAAGACCCAGAGATGAAGCCTGACATACAGACTCAGGTAGTTTGTTCTAGGCATAAGGCACAGCAAGGTGAAGGGAGCAAAGTCTAGAGTTAGCAATAGAGGAGAAGGACACAGATAGAAGGAACCCGTCGAAAGAGCGGAGTTCCCAAGGAGGGGTGGAGTGAGAGACAAGAGAGGAAAGGTGGTGAGGAGCAACAGAATGAATGCACTTATTATTCAGTAGGAGAAGTATGAACGGATACAGAAACAGATAGGGAGCCAATGAAGTGACTTGAGAAGAAGGATTATATGAGCATATTGAGGCTGATAGTACGTGTAAAGTAGTGTATGTAAAACAAATAAGAGAAATATTTTTTCAGTTAGCACGTAATTAAGTTGTGAAACTCATTGCTGGAGAATGTGGTAAATGCTAGATTTATAAAAGGTTTGAAAAAATACTTGAAAGAAAAGTCCACAGACCATTAAGGTGAACTTAGGAAAGCCACGGCTTGTCTTAGGGATAGACAACAAAGAATCTTGATAATTTTTGCAAGCTTGCCAGATACTTGTCTTGATTTGCTAGTGTTGGAAACAGGATACTGGGTTTGATGGACCATTGGTCGAATCAGTATGCCTGTTCTTATATTCTTAGTTATCTGAAGACTTTGTTCGACCATCCCCGATGATCCTAGTTTAAAGCCCTCATCAGTGGGTTAGCCAGTCTATTGTGGAAGACACTTTGGGGGTCATTCTGTCCCCCTGCCAGCCCCATCATTATCCTCCCTGTACAAACAGCAGGTTTGTACGGGGAGGCATAGACGGGGGTGGGAGGGGGCAATCCGGAGGTGGAGCATGGGTGGGCCGTGACCCTGGACATACAGGGCCAATTCAGAGGTCGGCCCTGTACGTCCAGGGCCTTAAATCTAGACAGGAGACATTCTACCTCAAAGGTTGGATAAGTCCCCCTGAACAGAAGGAGATTGCGGCGCGGGACCCAGGGACGCAGGTGAAGGGGTGCAGGGGGGTTCACCGCAGCCTGACCCTGGCCATGGAAGGCCAGATCGGGCTGTGGAGAATGAAGATTGTTTTCTGCGGCAGGAGATCACAGCTCCTGAATGGAGCCGCAGTGCCATGGTGACGGAATGCCGTGGCAATGTGGTTCCATTCAAGAGCCTGGCTGAGTTAGCCAGGTATGTGGGCTGGATGTGCAGCTGATCGGAATTGGGACACAGCCTGCACATCCAGGATGTAGACCCAATTC
The DNA here is from genome assembly GCA_033557465.1 of Ichthyophis bannanicus. Classification (NCBI taxonomy): domain Eukaryota; kingdom Metazoa; phylum Chordata; class Amphibia; order Gymnophiona; family Ichthyophiidae; genus Ichthyophis; species Ichthyophis bannanicus. Next base: position 41,076,495 of record CM066043.1, read on the forward strand.
TGATCCCACAGGCTTGTCTAGCCCCTGCACGATCAGAATCGGATCTATCTCTGTATGGCCCAGTTCTGATTGGCTGTACAAGGGGGAGATGGCCAGCACAGAATGCCCTTCTTTGCCCATTCTTTGATAGGTGGATGCCATCTCTGCTCGGAAAGCCCTTGGAAAATCATCTCATGGTCCAGGAAGCCAAAATACTCTGTCATTATCCATGAAGCCCATGTTCCAGGAAGAATATTACACTCCTCCTAGGACAATTCTTTACAGATTCTTCCACTCCGCGAGATTAGATTGATAGGAACTAGAAATGAGACCTAATCTCTGGCACTGGCTTCCTAAGGACTTGAGGGCCGGAAAGTTTTATGTCTTTTTGAAAATATTGCAGAACTTCACTCTTTATGAAAACGTTTAATTGAGCATACTATTCAAACTCTTATGTAAATGATTTATCTTGATATTATGATTTTGTTTTTAAACCTTTGGCATGTATTTTATCCTCTTGATGATGTTTATACTGTGCTGGAGTTTTGGGTGTAATTTTATAAGGAACCATCTGAGGTTATGTTCCGTTTATTTGCGTAAATCATGGTATTTTAATGAGTTACACATATAAATGGACAGTTGCTATTCTGAAAGTGCACACATCGGGTCAATGAAGTGTATTTTCACTGTGGCATTCACATGTGTGTAGCTTGGGCAGAGGGTGCACAAGTATATGTGTAAATTATAAAACACTAAACTTTACACACATGCTTAAAAATCTAGGCATAGGCCTTTAAATCAATTTAGATTAATGCACATATTTGGGCATTTATACTAGTATTTGATAAACAAAAGTACACCTACTATTCTTTATAAAATAGGCTTGACAGGTGCATGAAAACATGGATCGACTAGGTAGGACTCTATAAAATTATTTTCGTTATGTACTGCTTTGAGCCTGGTTAGATGGGCGAATGACCCAGGAGAATAAATAACATAAATAATATTATTTTTGATAGTAATATTCTGGATTCTGCAAATATTGGTTTTGTTTCATTCTGTACTGGTGTATTTTCACTTTCTGCCTCAGGTGCCCATTTCACAAGTTTTCTGGAACTGTCCCCAAGTCAGGTGCAGTACATACTCCTCTGGGGAATAGTTGCCCTGATTGGCTACTGGATCCTGTCCTTTGTGCTGGGATTGGTCCTCTCCTTCCTCTCTCGAGTCCTCTGGCTGATAAAGATCTCGCTCTTCCTGCTGGCATTCTTCTACATCCTCATGATTGTCCCAGACACCAACCTTCGAGTCTTGCTGCTGCTGGGCCTGGTTGGCATTTATGCCTTACTTGGGCGGCTACGCTCAAGTGGCCCACCGTTTGATGCCCATTTGGAAAACAAGCTGTGGAACCTGGAGCGACAGGTTGAGAGGCTGCAGCAAAAACAGAGGCGGGTTGAAAAACCCGTGAAGAGCTATAATGAGTGAAGGAGAAGGCAGCAGAAGGAGGAGGCTATGAGCATTGGCACTATTCAGAAGAGACAAAGGGGTCTAGTTACTAAGGTGCGTTAATGGTAATGTGTGTTAATTCACTCTTAATGCACATTATTAGGGACTAAGTCCCATTGAAGAATATGGGACTTGCACTAAAATTTCACAATTTAACAGTGAATTAATTTGCATTAACTTTAGCATTCTTTAGTAGCTATACCCCTAAGTGCACATCAGATACTACTCAGAATTTACCAAAGAGTGAGATGGATCTCCTCAATAAGCCACCTCCACCCTAACATCACCACAAACTAGTACCACATCATTGAGAAATCTGATTGGCTAGTGGTTCGTCAGCATTTATTATGGCCCTATCCTGGCTGTTCAGGAAGTCTAAGCACAGTCATGCATATCCAGTTGCTGATTTTAATGACCAAATGTTTTTTCCATCTCATGATGGTCCAGTGGCCTGTATGGAATGAATTGCTAGTGCCAATCCAGTTCCCAATATATGGTAGTCCTTATGGATAAAGCCAAAGAACCCAAACATTTGCAGAAATATGGGTGTAGTACCCTGCATTTTTTAGGAGTAAATTCTGTTCTCATACCCTACCCTACCCCACCCTGAAGCAGAGCTGATGTGGCCTATGTTTCTAGACTACCTTTAAGCCAGTGGTTTCCAAGTTTGGTCCTTCTGGTTCTAAATAAATTTGGGTTGCAAGAAATAAGGACCATATAGTCTCCCTATTTGCTTCATTTTTCTAGCTAAGGATGTCTCATAATTGTTTCCATACATAGTACAATGGTAGATGATGGCAAATACAGATCAGCCAGCCTGTCCGTTTCTTTCTCTCCACATTGACAGGAAGGTGTGACTCTTCGTAGGATATTGCTCCTTATGTAAGTTGGTTCTTGTTCTCTTGCTCTATGGTTCTCATCTTGGGTAGATGAACATACAAGCCCCCACACTTAATCCAACTTCCCTCCTGCCCATCCCTATATCTTGCCAATAAGTTTTATAATAATCTAAACAGTCACCAAAATTAGTGAGGTTGTTGCCTGTATATCTATCCTTCTAGGTCCCTCTGGCCAACCTGTTGCACTAACCCCAGTAGGAAATTGCAGCCTGCTCGTTGCAGCCTGACCTTTTCATGACCTGTGTTGTTACTTATTTGTGCTTTGCTGACACTATGTTCTTCCTGATCACCTTACTGGAATATACCTAACTGACTGACTTTAGTATTGTCACCTTAACGCATGGCTTCTGGCTTTCTAGTTTCCATCCCAGGAAGCTCAGGCTGTTTCTCTTCTGCAGGAGTCGTTGGGAGGGACGAGGACAACACTGGGCCAGATTAAAAATGAATGAGGATGTGGAGTTTGTGGCTTTTATTCTTTTTATTAAAAAAAATCCTCTTGCACCAGCAATCTTCCCCCTGCAAACATGTCAGGATAGAAAGTGGCACTATTCAGGATGTTATTTGGGTGAGAGAACTTAAGGGAACGGGTCTCACAGATAAGATGGATCTAAGACTGTGATGTTCAGCCCCCTCCTAGAGGCACACCTAGCCAGTTGAGTTTTCAGGATTACCACAATGAATATGCATATGGAGATTTGCATACAGTGAGTCTCTAGTATATGAAAATGATCTCTTTCATATTCATTGCAGTAATCCTGACTAGTTAGGTGTGCTTCCGGGAGAGGGTTGAGAAGCTTTGATCTAAGATTTCTTGATAATTGTATATGGAATGTGTTCACCATGCTCTGCATTGGACAAGATCATGCATGTGGTTGTATAATATGCCCACCTGAAAAAAGCTAACAAAATCTAACTTTGGTCCAAGAAAGGTTCACAGACTAAGTGCTGGGTAAAGATGTGTGTGTGTGTGTTGGGATCTCTTGACTCCTTGCTCTCTGCTATAGCCACAAGGAGGGTCCCACATCTGTAACCAGCGAACTATTCGGTCACTACCACTCAGTCCAGTGAACTTTGTTCTAGTGCTAACTTGTACAGTGTTGTCAAGGTTGACCATTTACTTTGCTCTAGTTTTTGTGTCCTAATTTCTTCCCATTATGCTAGGGTTATCTCCTAATTACTGGTGTACTAAGTTGACCATCTAGAGGACATCATGCCTTTGTTACCTTTTGACCCTTAGTTGGGGAGTGTAGCCATGTCTGTCTGCTGCCCATGCTAAACAATCTGCCATCTCTTCCCAGTTCTGAGGTCCTATTGCTGCTTCATTCTGATTGACATTATTATCTCTCCTTGGGAGCTCAAAGCTGCCATAGCATCACTCTGTACAGGTGGTTAAGAGCTCTTCAGGTTATTCTCTCTACCAGACAGGATAGATGAGCATATATGCTCTTAACACCCAGGTCCCCCATTTTTTGTGGTTTGGTTTTTTTTACCCTATTCCTGCCACTCTCTGTTCTTACCATTGCCCTCTATCTCAAGCATCCTTGAATTCTGTTATTTCCACCTCTGCTAGTAGCTATTTCAGGCATTGGCCAGGTAGATAAGTATATCTTCCTAGTTCCCCTGAGTCTTCATCTCTCCAAGTTCATGCCAGGATCCTTTGTCTTTGAATTTTCTTTTTCTACCACAATGCCTCTTTGCATTACTATTAAATTTTCTAAGTATATAGATATTTCCTTTGTCTCCACTCTTTCCCTTCTTTGCTTCAAGTATATGTTGAGGTCCTTAGGCCTCTGTGTAGATTTTGTTTTGCAGCCCATGTGCCCTTTTCTGAACTGCTTCCATTCTCTCAATGTCCTTTGCAATGTACAGCCTCAAGGTGGGGTCTCACTACAGAGGTAACAGCGCAGTAGCTCCTTTTTACTTCCTGATGGTGTCTCTACTGATGTGTTTGAGCTCTCCTTGCTGCGCCGATACGCTGACTGAGAACCTTAAGCTCATCCAAATCTAAATACAGCCAATGCATGATCATTTTGAAAATCCTGAAACCACAGCTCTACAAATAAATCAGCTACATACTGTTTTGTATAGTGTATGAATGAAATGCATTTATTGTGAAAAATAATTTGATACCAAGAAGGCCTTTGAGTTCTATCGCAGTCTAGTCAGAAGCAGAAGAAGTCATGTTAGATGGGGATATGAAAGCTATCTCAGACTTCCACGATTAAAAACAATGCAGTCTTTTGGGAGAAGTGAAATGTCAGTGATTGATGTATTCTTATGAAAAAGCAGGGACTTTATATGATGATTTAAGTATTCCTATAACACATTTGCCATAGAACTCGGCAGGCTTTCTGTGACGGACAGGTGTTCCTTTAAGAGCAACATCTGTGCCTTTGCCATCCTGCTGCCTTCCACCGGAAACCATTAATGAACATACAGAGAGTTCAGAGCCTTCCTCCTCCTACTGCATATCCATCAGAAGGGATATCCTTTCTATGACATCACACCAGATTCCCAAAGGAATGACAGTGATGTCATAAGACACTAAGGTATGACTTTTTGATGACCTAAATTTCATTGGATGGGATTGCAGTGTAAGTCTGTTTAATATTTTAAGTTTGTGTAGGTGACTAGTTTTAAGTTTTGCTGCATGTACCAAAGAGAAGATGAACAAGTGATTTCATGGACAGAACGGGCATCTGCAACCAGTCTTCACCTGCTCATTGCAAAATCTGATGGGATTTGTAGTCCTGCTGTGTTTATGTGGAAGAAAATTACAAATCCCAGAATTTATGAGACTTCTATGGGTAGGATTACATCTAATATCCCTGTGTTCATCAAATCATCTTTTCACCTAAATAAAAGACCTTTTGTTTATTTGTTTTTATGGTTATTAAGATTTTATATTACCTATGAGAACATTCACTCTTAATCTGGATAGAAATAAATGAGAGAATTGTAATTTGTATTTTAACTTGATCTGAAGAAGATACAATTATGGATTTGAAAAATAGTGTATTTTTAAATTCTTTATGAATAAATAAAATGATTTTGATATCCAGCTCCAAATAAAATATTTTTGAAAACATGTTTTTTAGTTTGCAATTTTGTCTCTTTTTTTCTATCAATTTTGTTCTCTGTCTTGTTTATCTGTGATTTTTTGTATCATGCTTGCTCTCTAGGGCAGTAGTTCTCGGTCCCATCCTCTGAACCTACTCTGCCAATTTGCTTTTCAGGATATCCAGAATGAATGAATGAATATGCATGAGATAGATTTGCCTCTATTGTATGCACATCTATATCATGATTATGCATTGTGAATTTTCTGAAAATGAGACTGGCTTTGTATGTTCTGAGAATTGGCTTGAGAACCTCTGACTAGGAGGAGGAGGAGAGAGGAACAGCTGGTTTTGGAGCAATGGCTTTGAGGGGGTGAGAGAGATTCAAATAGAAGTTGTTGGGGAGGAGGGCAGGTGGAGAAGTGCTGAGAGTTGTGAAAAGGAAAGATGTGGAAGAAGAAACGGCTATAGCGAGGGAGCATTGGCTGTGGTGTAGAGAGAGTGGTGGCTGTGAAGGGGGATGGTGTAGGCAGTGCCGGCTGTGTGTGGAACAGGAGGATGGTGGAGTGAGCGCTGACTACGATGGAGAGGATGGTTTAGGCAATTCCGGCTGTGTGTGGAACAGAAGGATGGTGGAGTGAGCGCTGGCTGCGATGGAGAGGATGGTGTAGGCAGTTCTGGCTGTGTGGAACAGGAGGATGGTGGAGTGAGTGCTGGCTGCGATGGAGAGGATGGTGTAGGCAGTACCGGCAGTGTGTGGAAAAGGAGGATGGTGGAGTGAGCGCTGGCTGCGATGGAGAGGATAGTGTAGGCAGTACCGGCAGTGTGTGGAAAAGGAGGATGGTGGAGTGAGTGCTGGCTGCGATGGAGAGGATGGTGTAGGCAGTACCGGCAGTGTGTGGAACAGGAGGATGGTGGAGTGAGCGCTGGCTGCGATGGAGAGGATGGTGTAGGCAGTACCGGCAGTGTGTGGAAAAGGAGGATGGTGGAGTGAGCGCTGGCTGCGATGGAGAGGATGGTGTAGGCAGTTCTGGCTGTGTGGAACAGGAGGATGGTGGAGTGAGCGCTGGCTGCGATGGATTGGTGTAGGCAGTACCAGTGTGTGGAACAGGAGGATGGTGGAGTGATGAGGAGGATGGTGTAGGCAGTACGGCAGTGTGTGGAAAAGGAGGATGGTGGAGTGAGCGATGGAGAGGATGGGTAGGCAGTACCGGCAGTGTGTGGAAAAGGAGGATGGTGGAGTGAGCGCTGGCTGCGATGGAGAGGATGGTGTAGGCAGTACCGGCAGTGTGTGGAACAGGAGGATGGTGGAGTGAGCGCTGGCTGCGATGGAGAGGATGGTGTAGGCAGTACCGGCAGTGTGTGGAACAGGAGGATGGTGGAGTGAGCGCTGGCTGCGATGGAGAGGATGGTGTAGGCAGTACCGGCAGTGTGTGGAAAAGGAGGATGGTGGAGTGAGCGCTGGCTGCGATGGAGAGGATGGTGTAGGCAGTACCGGCAGTGTGTGGAACAGGAGGATGGTGGAGTGAGGCGCTGGCTGCGATGGAGAGGATGGTGTAGGCAGTACCGGCAGTGTGTGGAACAGGAGGATGGTGGAGTGAGCGCTGGCTGCGATGGAGAGGATGGTGTAGGCAGTACCGGCAGTGTGTGGAAAAGGAGGATGGTGGAGTGAGCGCTGGCTGCGATGGAGAGGATGGTGTAGGCAGTACCGGCAGTGTGTGGAACAGGAGGATGGTGGAGTGAGCGCTGGCTGCGATGGAGAGGATGGTGTAGGCAGTACCGGCAGTGTGTGGAAAAGGAGGATGGTGGAGTGAGCGCTGGCTGCGATGGAGAGGATAGTGTAGGCAGTACCGGCAGTGTGTGGAAAAGGAGGATGGTGGAGTGAGCGCTGGCTGCGATGGAGAGGATGGTGTAGGCAGTACCGGCAGTGTGTGGAAAAGGAGGATGGTGGAGTGAGCGCTGGCTGCGATGGAGAGGATGGTGTAGGCAGTACCGGCAGTGTGTGGAACAGGAGGATGGTGGAGTGAGCGCTGGCTGCGATGGAGAGGATGGTGTAGGCAGTTCTGGCTGTGTGGAATAGGAGGATGGTGGAGTGAGCGCTGGCTGTGAAGGGGGATGGTGTAGGCAGTGCCGGCTGTGTGTGGAACAGGAGGATGGTGGAGTGAGCGCTGGCTGCGATGGAGAGGATGGTGTAGGCAGTACCGGCAGTGTGTGGAACAGGAGGATGGTGGAGTGAGCGCTGGCTGCGATGGAGAGGATGGTGTAGGCAGTACCGGCAGTGTGTGGAAAAGGAGGATGGTGGAGTGAGCGCTGGCTGCGATGGAGAGGATAGTGTAGGCAGAACCGAACGGGTGAGTAACAGGAGTATGGTGGAGTGAGCGCTGGCTGCGATGGAGAGGATGGTGTAGGCAGTACCGGCAGTGTGTGGAACAGGAGGATGGTGGAGTGAGCGCTGGCTGCGATGGAGAGGATAGTGTAGGCAGTACCGGCAGTGTGTGGAACAGGAGGATGGTGGAGTGAGCGCTGGCTGCGATGGAGAGGATGGTGTAGGCAGTACCGGCAGTGTGTGGAAAAGGAGGATGGTGGAGTGAGTGCTGGCTGCGATGGAGAGGATGGTGTAGGCAGTACCGGCAGTGTGTGGAAAAGGAGGATGGTGGAGTGAGTGCTGGCTGCGATGGAGAGGATGGTGTAGGCAGTGCTGACTGTAAGAGGGGTATGATGTAGGTAGTGCAGTCTTGGTAGGAAGAGCTGACTGACTTATTTTTAATAATTAAATTGCATTCTATGTTTTATTGGAATCATGACTTGTAGTTCATCTTTAAGCTTCTGGATATCACTGGGGATTTATAATACTCACCAGTTAGTTTCTTGTATATAGAGAATCTCACATATGAGAGCAAGTGTCCTTTTCTTCTGCAGTGTCTCTTTCCTGCCTTCTTGCTTCTCTCCTCCTTTTCTCCTAGTGGCTCTCCTTTGCTTCTCTCTCCTTTGTCTCTTGATCCTCCTCCTCTCAGTCTCTTTGCCTTTGCTTTTCTTCTCCAGTCTCTGTCCTTTTTCATTCTCCTGTAACTCCCTCTCTCTAACCCTTTCTCCCTTACCTCTTCCTTGTTTCTCGCATCTCTTGCTTTCTTTGTTCCTCTTTCACCATTCTCTCCTTTGCTGTCTCCCAGGCTCCTCAGTCCAGCTTGCAGAATGGGAAGTTATGCCTGCTCCTCAGTGGTTATTCTGAGCTGGAATTGGGCAACTGTTGCTCCGAGGTTCCCTGTATCTTTCTCCAGCTTATCCAACCCCCTCCTTTCCGCTGACAGTAGTCGATCCCCCGAGGGGGCATCTCTTCCAGCAGCAGATGGTTCCTTTTGTTCTACTTCAAAACGATAGCAAAATTCTTGCTGGCTTTTTTTTCCCAGGATGCTTAGTCTTTCTGAAACTGAGGGGAGAGAGGGAATAGACAGGAAAGGAAGACAATAAACAGAGGGTAGGAAAGAGATAAAAAGGGGAGGGGGAGTGAGAAGATAGAGGGAACAAAGATGGAAGAGGGAGGGTTGAACCTGATGGAAAAGCGAAAAAGAAAAGTGTGTTAATGGAGCGAGAATCTTCTGAAATGGAGTTCCCAAACCTGTCCTGGAGCTGGTTTTTCAAGATATCCACATTGAATATGTATGAGATAAATTTGCATATTCTATCCTCTAATCCATACAACACTTACCTCATACATATTCAGTGTGGATATCCTGAAAACCTGACTGGCTGTGGGGGTCTCTGGGACAGGATTGGGAAGTGCTAGAGTCGAGAGGAACACAATATACTTGAGGGCAGAGAGTGATACCAGTACTATAACTCAGTTTCTTGCAACCCTCCTTAACCCTAAGGTAAGAAACATTTCGTAAGAGAACACAGTCATCATCCAATGCTGGAAAAGCCCTCAAACACCACCTTTTTCTCATGTATTTTACACATCTGGATATTCCCCCCTCCTCACCCTTCCCCACCCTCCCAACCCCAAATCGCAGCTATATGAGTCCAATAACCTACAGCGAATTTAGATCTAAATGTATTGTACTAAGAATGTAAATAGTTTCCCCCAAGTTACCTCCATGTTAAATCCCTGTTCTATGTAGACGATGGTCTAATTTAACTGACCAAGTGTTATATTGTTTCAATTGTAAACCGCACTGATGACAAAGAGCGCGGTATATAAGAAATGTTAAATAAATAAAATGCTGCCCTCCCCCAAGGATAAGATTACCAGATGTCCCAGATTTTCAGGGGTTGTACTCAATTTTGAGGTAGTGTTCTTACTGCACTACTCTCGGAACTCCATCGCTCTCACGACCATGGTGACATCTCTCTAGTGGTTTCTTTGGATCTGTCTTCTGCGTTTGATGTGGTCGACCATCGCACTCTCCTATCCCGTCTGTCTGACTTTGGTGTTCATGGCACCGTTCTCCGGTGGTTTTGCTCTTTCCTGTCTTGTCGCACCTCTTCGGTACACTCTGGCACCTCGGTCTCTTCCCCCATTCCCATCTGTGGCGTCCCTCGGAGCTCTATTCTCGCTCCTTTGCTTTTCAATGTTTTTCTTGCTCCCTTAGCCCTCCTTATTCAGCAGTCCGCTGTCTCATTCTACATTTATGCCGACGACATCCTTCTTGTTCATCACACCTCCTCTTCCTCCCCGGATCTTGGCCCACTCAACCACTGTCTTTCCTCCATTGTCTCCTGGTTTGAGTCCAACTTTTTACACGCCAATCCTGCCAAGTCTTCTGCAATCTGGATTTCACTCGGGCTTCCCCAACCTAGCCTATCACCCACCATGGGCTCTCATTCTATCCCTCTTGTACCAACCCTTCGCTACCTGGGCGTTACCCTAGACCCTTCTCTTTCTTTCCACGAGCATATCTCCTCTGTTATTCATACTTCCTTTTTCCATCTTCGTCGTATTAAAGCCATTCGTTCAATTCTTCCCCCCCCCCCCTTCTGTTGCTACTCTTGTTTTGTCTTTAGTAACCTCTCGTTTGGACTACTGTAATGTTGTCTATGCAGGTCTCCCGTCCTCCCAGCTCCGCCGTCTTCAACTTGTTCAAAACGCCGCCGCTCGTCTTGTCACCTCATCCCCTGCTCGCTCTCATGTGTCCCCATGTCTCTTCACTCTGCATTGGCTCCCGATCAAGTTCAGGTTTGTCTACAAATTGCTCATCACTGCTCACTGGGTTCTTTACACCGATACCCCCCAGTACTTGGCTAACATTATTCACCTCCAGCCCTCCCCCCGCCTTCTTCGCTCCTCTCATGGTAATTGTCTCTTCCTCCCTTCTCCTAATCAGACCTGTCTGGAATCTACCCGCCATTCTGCTTTTTTCTTCCTAGGACCTGCCCTCTGGAACTCCCTTCCCCTTCTCCTCCGTACTGAGCTGTCCTACCCCTGCTTCAAAGCCCTCCTCAAAACTCATCTGTTCTATCAGGCCTTCGACCTCCCTCCCCCTGTCGATGGCGCCCCATCCCCCAGTCGCGCCCTCCAGTCCCTGTGACTCTTTCCTCTTCCCTTCTCCTCTCTCTCCCTTCCCCTCCTATTACCCCTCTTTGGAGCTTTCCTGTCCTCTACCTCTGTTACTGTCCTATCATTTATTGGCGTTCCTTTCTATCTTTCGTTTCCAGCAGTTGACATTTTACCTGTTATTGTACACCGCCCTGATGCTCCGGCCTGGGCGGTCTATCAAGCGCGCGAATAAAGATAAGAGTGTCCCCCAATTCCATGGGCTATTACCACCTTCTGTTCCCAATTTCAGTGGGGATAGAGGCCAAGGACATTGCTTCTCCTGCATATACTGCTCCTATGCAGTCATCTCAGTTCTGGTAGGAGATGTGAAATGAACTTCTTTTCTGAAAAAAGAGGAGGAAGGTATAAAATAAAGTTTAAGCATGTACGTAAGTATGTATGTGTGCTTATAACTCAAGAAGGGCTGCTACTGGGTTTTTTTTAAACATTTCAAATTATGGAATGTTACCTAGACTGGTCATTTCAAAATATTTGGGAAAAAAATGTCTGTGAATGGAGGACTCCTGCTCCACCCAGCCCAGCCTTGCCCAGGTGACCCAGATTTGCTCTCCAAAAATCTGGTTGCCCTACCTAAGGGCCTAATCATTAGACAAAGGTGGCAGCTTCTGGAGGCAACGAAGACCAGCTGACATCAGGTCCTGCCATCAGCCATACCCAGAGGAAGGGTGGCAGTTTCCAAATAGCTATTTACCCATTGGACCGTTCCCTCATGATGATTTACAATTATGCTTTTTTACAGGACTTTTCCAGAAGGGGCGCAGAAATGCCAAGTGTGGCCCATCCTAATGAGTGAGATTCTTCTGAAGTATAAATGTAGGTATGTGCCCCTTTTTCCCTTACCCTCAAGCAATCCCTACTCTTTGGGGTCAGTCAATCAATTTGCCTCCCCAAGCATCCTTCCATTTGTCTTTCTCCATCTTTTCCAGCCCCCATTTCTCCTGTTCATCCCTTCTTCCTTCAGCTCCCCCCCCCTGCATTTCTCCCTTGTATCCTGCACAGCACCCATTTCCTCTGCCCTTCTCCCTCTCTCTTCCCCTAGCACCTGCCATTTGCTTTCCCTTTTCTTTCCCCCTCCGTTAAAATTCAAATTAAGGATACGGGGATCCCGTAGCAGGGATCCCTAAGCCCCATCAACTGAAGAACACAAGGGGGCAAAGAAGGACGTGGCAGACATCATCAGCACTTAGAGCCTCAAACGCTAGCTCCATGACTCCATTCTGTATTGGCTGGCTCACATTGCCTGATACTGATCTTGCAGAAGCCCTGACCCTGGCCATGCCACCCTGCCAAGCTGCTACCCCCGCTGGCGCCGATTATGTCAGTGGGGTGGAGGGGCAGACATCACGGCTTGATGCGGCGGTGACAGTGACCTGCGGCAGACCATGTGCTTCAGCACACATGGCCTGCCATGGGTGCCGTCCACCCACAGAGATCTGCCCCCTTAGGCGGCCACCAGCCCTGCCTGCAAGAACTGAACTTGCTCATGGTGCTGGTGTTTGAGGCTTTAAGTGATGCCACCATCTGCTACATTCTTTCCTAGTCACCTTGCATTTCAGATTTCTTCAGCTAGCAGGGCTTAGAGAACCCTCATCTGTTCTGTCACCAACCTTTGAATGTGTAAGAAAAGGAAATCTTTGTGGGTGTGCATTGGATTCTCCCCAGTCGCATGTGTCACATACCAAATGAGTGTGACTTGGTGTCTGTCTTTCTCAGTCCACCCACCCTATTTGGCCTCTCTTTCACAGTCCCTCTCTTCCACCTTAGTTTTATTTCTCTAAAAACTCTTTATCCCTCGCAATGCCCTTCTCTCAAATCCACATCCCCAGCAATCATTCTTTCTCATCCTCCTTGTCCTCAGCAGTCTCCTCTTATCCCCCTTCTTCCATCATCCCCTCTCAACTCTTCCCAACTAGCAAGCTATCTGTCTCCCTTACTCTTGCCCAGAAGGCTTGTTCCAGCTCCCACATTCCAACAAGCCACCAAGCCCCTTCCTTCGTTGTCTGCTACCACTACCACCACCACCAAACAGGAGCTCTCTTCCAGTGGCCAATGCACAGCTTCTAATGAATTTGAGCTACGCAGTGAGACTAGTGTAACCGCTGCAAGCTCTGAACCCAGAAATTGTCTTACTGGGCTTCCCTTATAACCTTTTCTATTTGCACAGTGGGCCAGAATCTAACCTTTACCTCAGACAATTTCCAATCAGGGCAGAGGTATACAAAAACAAATTCCTAGCCTTGCATAGTTCCTCCTTGTGTAGTAATAAAGGTTCCTCCAGAGATTGGGGTGTGAGGCAACTATGGCAATATATTTTTAATGTTAAAATTGTGATAAAATTAAAAGAGAATCAATTTAAAAACAATTTGCATTTATTGTTCAAAAGAAAGAAGCTAAATTGGTTAAAAATGTAAATAGTACAATAGGTAATTAACTTCGTTAATGAAAATTATTATCTTTGCTGCTGTAGTTTTTTTGCTCTTTTCTTTCCTATCATGAAATACTAAAGGCTAAAAATTGTTCAACCGTAGAAGCAATCTTTTCTTAAGTTCCTTGGCCTCTCTTTCAAGAACCAATAAAATAGTAGATGTGATGGCTGAAATTTCTTTTTAAACTATAATGGTTTCACCTCAAATTAACCATGAAGCTGTAAGTGCGTTGGGCTTGCCAGAACTTTTTCTCTTTGGATGCTCAAAGTCAGCTCTCTTCTGCTTATAACGGGTTCTGCTTTCCTCTTTGAACCTACTACCTGAATATAAAAATCAATCAATAAAACCCCTACCTGCCTCTCATATATAAGCCTTCTGTATGTACTAGGTAACATGTTCCCTAGGTGTAAGCTGTTTTCTTTAGTGGCTACTCTGTGCTGAACTAATTTCAAAATAAAAGATCATTAATATTCCCTCCTATCTAAAGTTTTTTTTGAATCTATATGGTCTTTTTACCATATCCTTTTTTAAGCAGTCTTATTTATTCAGGAACTCATCTCTCACACGTATCAGCAAACCTCTTAAACCAGGGGTCACCAACCTGCGGCCCACGAGGTCCCTTCGTGCGGCCCGCGAGGCTCTACCCCGGTTAACATTACGTGCGGCCCGCCAAGGATTCCCGCCATTGTATCCACGCGCTCGCAGCTCACCGACGACCACCTGCAAGCGTCCCTTCTCCTGTCAGTGTCATCTGTGAAGCCGGACTTTAAGCGTTTGTCTGCTAGCATGAATCATCAGCCATCTCATTAAATTCAATAAAGGTGATCGGCCATTGTTTTCATCATTTTGCGTTTGTTGTTTTTTTTCGCGGGGGCGGGGAGAAGGGGGGTGCGGCCCGCGAGGCTCCCGGTAGTCGGCTGTGCGGCCCGCGACCCTCTGGAGGTTGGTGACCCCAGTCTTAAACCTTTTTTTTTCCCGGTTCCAGAATCTGTGTGAACTTCCAATTAGTCACGCAATCACATTTTTTTTTAAAATCAGCCTAAGGTCAGACTGTGAAACTGACCAAATTCTTTGTAGCCAAAAATAATTTTGCATCTGTTTTTATTTTTTTTAAATAAGTTCTTCACTTTTCTCCTTCAGCACACTTATATGTGAGTCTGACTCTGAGCAGGGTTTGAAGTGATGACAGCAGTACGTTTTTTTTCCTCTATAGTTACAAAAGTCTGTTCAAACTATGTATTTCTTTCTCACACTTTTTACATACCTATGTCAGCTCTAGTATGTGATGCTACCCATCATTTCACTTTAAAATTCTGTCACATGCTTAAATGACTCTCACTCACACTAAACATCCATTCACTTTCAAAACCTCAGACAATATTTCTTCTTTAAACCCTTTGATGGTTAGTTTGTGTCTAGAGATTTTCTTTGTATCAATCTCAACTTAACTTTGGAAACTTTTTATATTTTTACTCCACCACAGAAGCAAGACAATAACATTGACTCTGCTTTGCTTCAAATCCAACTCTCAGTTAACTTTTGTATTTTAACTGCAATTTCGGGAACCCAGCTGAAAGCCCACAGAAACCAGTTATGATTGAAGCACTGCTATCACATGACAATGGACACTTTCCTGAGGATCACACTCCAGAGCAGATTTTCAACAGTGGCAGCCGGCCCATCAGCAACCTAGTTTAAAATCGATATTCCACTTGCCTGATTCCCAGCTCTTTCTCAAAATACACCAAAAGAGATCTCAGGTTATCTCCTCACCTGCAAATGTCTCCCAGCAGTCAGTCACTCAGGAATCGCTTCATCACAAAATCTTTTCTTCTTTAAATTGGTTATACTAGCACAGGAGTTCCTGCACCATATGTCTCATTCACTGAGGCCGGAATGGTGCTTCTGAAAGATCTTCATGTTACAGCTGCACAGATACAAAAATCAAGGTTTTAATGGCAAAATATCTGGTCACAATGGCAACCTGGTGACTGGGATATATCGAGCCATGAACCAAACCTTTTTTACGTCCTGGCATTTCCTATCTCCTGCTTTAGACCTCTAACTCAAATTCAGCCTTCTTTGGGCTACAGCATATGAACTCTATTCATAACTAGCTGAGAGGATTTCCCTATTTATATCTCCTACTTCACTTAGCTCAGTCATTGCAGCAATGGCCCTTAGCCAGTGAACACAGTTTGCAGCTCCCTCAATAATGTGGCAACATGAACCCTATATCTGACTGCTGGTTGGCACTGTTGAGTGATGACTGGGATTTCCCTCCCCTGTGGGCTGTGTTGGTTGGCACAGTTGAGTGATGACAAAGGTTTTCCACCCCTGGAGCTGTTAATGTTGCCACTGCAGAATCCCCAGGCCCATTTATCCCAGGTTCACCAAATAGCTGTGTGCAACACAGTCACTGGGCTAGTCATAAGCAAACATTGTCCAGGAGAAGGTCTAGAACAAGAGATCACAGAAACACAGAAAATGACTGAAAGAAGGCAGACAGAGGAATAGTATTAGAAAATAGTTATTTTTATAATTTAAACTTTATTAAGATATTTCCATAATTTGCCACTTCTACAAAAATGCAAAACCTACTAACAATACTTACTATCCATAGCAGTAGCCCCAAAACCCCTACCCACCGTATATATCACGATCTCTCATGCCTGTGCCCCATTCAGATACCAAATAAAAGATTCAAGAAATCAGTAGTCCTTTTGCCATTCAGAGTATTGGTTCCAAACTTTTATAAAAGGTCTTAACCTTGCATATTTCAGGGCTGTTAATTTACTCATCAGGTATATGTGCCCCAACCTCTCCATCTCCCCCACTCTAGGTGGCTCCAATTGTTTCCAGGCCTGGGTAACAGCCAATCTAGCAGCCATACACCTCATTCTGACAAACAGAGCTGCCTCATGTGGTACAACAGGTATACTGGAGTTTAGCAAGGCCACTGCAGAGCTGGACTCCAGTGGTAGGCACAAAATGGATCCTAAATGTTGGAACACCTCCCTCCAAAATCCCTGTACTTTCACATACTTCCACTAAATGTGAAAAAGCAACCTTGTTCCCCACGCTGTCTCCAACATAAAGCAGATCCAGCACCAAAATCCTTTTGGACTTTAACAGGTGTGAGATGCCACCCACAGAGCATCATACATATAATTCTGTTCCAACAAATTACAGGCTAATATACCCTTAAAAAGCTTGCAAATCACAGATTCCCAGTGCTCAGACTCACAGAAAAGCCCATGGTGCGCCTCCTAAGAATGCTGGAAGGTGAACTTCTTGGTTGATCGTCTCTCCCTCATTTTATAAAACTTAAATATAGACCCTTTGACTACCCCCTGAATAAAGAGTTCCTCCATTGGGAAGGGAATCTTCCTATTTCCGTCTTGATTTTCATATTAATATAGTGTATTATTTGGAAATAGTGGTAATAATCTGAATTCTGCAAGGAAAAATCCTTGCATAAGTCCTCAAAACTCACCACCAAGCCCTCCTCTAGAAATTGTCCAACTTATTTGAGACCCCCCTCCCTCCCGGCCCATCTTTCAAATACCAATCTCATATCTCCTGGTGTGAATTCCCTGTTCCTTTGCAGGGATTCAGACGCGAATAACCCATTGGCCCCAACCATTTCCCTTTCCATTTTGACCAGATCTGAAGGGTCAGTAAGATAAATGGATTTTGACACCGCCACATGGGGAACCCCCCCTGCATGGCTCCCACAACACAGCATCCAAAGGCACCCAACCCAGCTCTCCCCTCTCAAGTTCCACCCTTTCCTGGGAGTCATGGACCCGCCACTCCAAAGCAGATCTCAACTGAATGGCTTCATAGTAGCAAATGAAATGTAGCACTGCCAGCCCCCCTTTTTCCTTACTGCTCTATTACTAGCTGGGACACCCTAGGCCTCCTACTGTTCCAGATAAATTGCATTACCCATCACTGAATTTTATCAAGAAAAGGATCTGATACATGGTCCAGGAGAATATTAAATAAACACAGCAGTCGAGGTAGGATCATAATTTTTACAGATGCCATCCTCCCAAACCACAAGAGGCCCAGGGCTCACCAGCTATCAAGGTCCCTCTCAGTTCTCTTCCGTAATAAGGGTAGTTGGCTCCAAAAAGACTATTGATAGATGGAGCGAGATTAATACCCAAATTTCTGATTCCCCTTTGGCCCAACGGAAAGGAAATCCATTTTGCAATACTGCACACCAACTCTGTGAGAGACACATTCAATATCTCAGATTTAGAAGCCTTCATCTTGAAACCGACACCTTCCCGTAGCCCTCCATTTCAACTATTAATTCCTTCCAGGTAGGACCAAAAATGACAAGTCATCTGCAAACAGTGAAATTTTATACTCTTTGCCCCTGATCTCCATGTCCCGTACCTCCGGGTTATCCCTGATGGTTCCATAGAGTGAACAAAGAGGAGGGAGGACAGCAGGCACTCTTGGCAGGTCCCCCTGTGGAGTTCAAAATCTCGTGTATACCCCTCATTGATCTTTAAATATGCCATAGGAAAATGTAAACAATTCTTATCCGCTGCAAGAAGTAACTCCCCAACCCCATATGTAGCAGGACCTTAAACAGAAAGGGACAATATACCCTATCAAAGGCTTTTTCAGTGTCTACTGCAAGCAGGAGTATCCGTTCCACTGATCTCTGCCCCCGCTATATGATATTTAACACTTTGCAAATATTGTCTGAAGTATGTCTACCTGGGATGAAACCTGATTGATTGACATGGATTAATTTTGATAGGAATGGTAAGAAACGATTCGCTAAAATTCTGGTAAATATTTTCAAATCTGTACCCAACAGGCATATTGGTGGGTATGAACCACACAAATCAGGGTTTTTTTCTTCCTTAGGCAAAATGGTGACCTCCGCCATTCTCAAAAGAATTGACGAGGAGATCCACCACGGAATTAGTAAACACTTTATAGAACTTATTAGAAAAACCATCCTCCCAGGTGCTTTATGGGATGGGAGGTCCTTTATGACACAAACCACTTCATCCTTACTAATGGGTTTAGTGAAAGGTTCTGCTTCCTCCCCTGATAAAGAAGGCAGAGGAGCTCCAGCTAAGTAGTCCGAGATTGCCAGGGAAAATACCTCATTTTCAGAAGTGTATAATTCCTGATAAAATTCCACAAAGCTATCTCTAATAGCTTCTTCAGTCCTCAACTCCACCCCTTTGCCACCCTAATTTTTATGATATAATTCCTCATCTGCAATTTCTTTAACTTATGGACAAGAAATCTACTGGGTTTATTGCCAGATTCAAAGTATGTCTGCTTAAGTTTATCCAACCCATAGTTGATTTCTTCTAATTGCAGTTCATGTAACTCATTGCGAGCATCATGAAGTTGCTTCTCTCCGGTTTCCCCAACTTCTTCTTTTTGTGCTCTTGTTCCACTATTCCAATAACCTGTCGCAGCACCTTTTTTTGGTCTTTGAGCTTCTTTTATGAGTGCCAATTGCAATCAATTTACCTGTAATTAAACAATCCCGTACCACTCCCGATGAACACTGATCATCATCATTAATCGCTAGACTGAAATATCCTGTTGAATCCGGAGGATAGTGTTGGAGTTATCAAGTAAAGACTCATTCAGTTTCCACCAATGTCCCTGCGACTGTCCCCCTCCCACCTAAATATTGCTCCACACCAATGCATGATCTAACCAGGTCCCCCATTCCACAGTCAGTGACTTTAGGCATTAGAGTTTTTTGTTTGTGTAAACTCTTTTATTGATCGTGGAATTCCGTCAGTTTACAATCATCAGATAATATTGTATTAATATAAGTAACACTGTGAAGCCTGACCATACAGGGTTAACTGTTGTCATCCAAAGATAAATGACAGTTGTGCGATTATCCTTCTCCCACCACCATTACCTCTTTATCCTTCTTATGTCTGCACTTCCTACTTGGACGTTATCCATTGTATCCTAAGTCTTTTGCTCTTCCAACCTTGATCTAGGGGGTGGGCATTATCTACCTTCTTACTATTCCATCTGTCTCTAACCTTCAATTTCCTGTTTTACAGTCCTGCTTTTGAGTGCTTTCTCCACCATTTAAGATAAATCACCCTTATGGTCCTCCACACCCCAGTGCATACTCCACCCTTGCTTATCCTCTATCATCTAAATCAACAAAACTATCTAACTTCAACCCTCCACACAAAACACATTGGTTGTTCTTACTCAGTGAGTCACCTTCCCCCTCAGTATCTGGATACGGCTAACTCCTGTCCGTTACTTCTTTAGACTCTTTATTCTGTCTCCTCACTCCCAGCCAAGGTGGATGTATGGCCCCCAGATTTTCTGGACTTTCCAATCCTTTTGCTTTAACTGGAGGGTCTTCTTATCAAACTGTACCATTTCATTTACTTTTTGCCACCAGTCATTCAATGAGGGACCTGTGGCTGTTCACCATCTCCAAGCAATCACTGCAAGCAACAACTTAGACTGCATTATTGCATTCCATTTTGACCCAGGCTTTGTTATTTCACCTCCCAGCAACATCACTAAAGGGTTTAATGGAATTGTTCCCCCCTGTATTGACTGAATCTGCTGCTCCACCTTTGTTCAAAAACCCTGGATTACCGGATATTCCCACCATAGATGATAAAATGTACCCATTCCCTCACATTCTCGCCAGCATCCTGTACAGGACACTCCCTGTGCCTTGGCCAGTACCTTGGGGGGTTATATATGCTCTATGGACAATTTGCCATTGGGTTTGTCTCCAGGATGTGACCCAAGTATATGGCTTCATGAATAGTCTGCCATACTCTTTCCGGCATTTCTTGGTGCAGCTACATCTGCCATCCTGCCTGATGTGGCGGTTGTCCCTTCTCCATTTCCTGGAGTTGGATCCCTTCTCTTTAAATAGAACTTCTTCTATTGGTTTATCTTTCCTGACTAGGTGCTCTTTTACCCCCAGACGCATTATAAAGTGTCAAATTTGGAAATACTGAAATTATGGTACGTGTTCTTCCATCCTTGCCTCTACCCCTTGCATCGACAACATTGTGCCGCCTTGCAAAAAATCAGAGAAACATACAAACTCTTCCTCTCCCACTTTCACCAATAGTTTCTGATATTCCTTCTCTGAGAAGGATCTGCTATTTTTGAACATTTTGGCAAAAGTGATGGAATAATACTCTTGCGTTGTAGCATGTTGATCACCCTTCTTATTGCCCCTAGGAACAGTTGTCCATCCCACAGCCCCTCCCCTCCTGCTCCCTCCCGTCCCAACCACTCAAAAAGAGATTAGGGTGAGAGGACAGCTCTTTCCAATTCTACCCATTAGGTCGAATCCAACCTCATGTAGTGCCCCCTTACTGCCCGCAAAACTGTGGCCCTATAGTACCATTTCAGCAATGGGAAACAAATCCCTCCCTGTTCCTTTGACCTGCTTAACCTCTGCACTCTGATAAGAGCTATTTCTTACCTCATGTGAATCTTATCAAATGAGCCTCCCACTTCACCAGAAAGGATAGTGGGACGGCAATTGGCAGTTAAATTTGGGAATTACATTCATTTTTAAGGCTGCTGTCCTCCTCATCCAGCTCAAGTGGAGTGTCTCACACCCTTTCAGATCCGCCCACAACCTTTGAAATAGGGGGGCGTGGTTAAGTCGAAAAAGATCACCAGGATTTGGGGAAATAAAGACTTCCAGATATTTGATCGCTTCTTCAGCCCAATAAAACAGGAAGTCTGGAATCTCCTCCTGACTTAACTCACCCAATGCCATTGCCTCTGTTTTGGCTTCGTTAACTTTGAATCCAGAAAGTTTGGCAAAAGCCCTGAGCTTTTCTATTAGCTCTGGTAGGGATTCTCCATGGTCGGACATAAATAGGGTGTCGTCCATGTAAAGTAAAATCAAATGTTCTTTCTTCTCCGCCTTCACCACTGGTTTGATAGCCCTGTTTTGTTGCATCCTTGAACCCCTTCTCCCCCCTCCCTACATTCCCCCCTTGCAAAGACCTTTCACTGTAATTCCGACTGTTCCCCATTCACCAGGACTCTAGCTCTGGGGGCCTGGTATAGTACACGAACCCCTCTACTGAACCCTTCTCTGAGGTTAAACTTGCGCATCATTTCCTGCAGGAATCCCCACTTCACCCGGTCAAATGCTTTCTCTGCATCCAGTGCTACGCAGACAGCCTTTTGCTGTCATTGCTTGATCAGGTGGATTAGATCAACCACTTGTTGGACATTGTCCGAGATGTTCCTGCCCCCTATGAACCCTGTTTGGTCAGCATATATCAGTTTGGGATGCACCCTATCCAGCCTCAGTGCCATTACCTTGGCAAAGAGTTTGGCATCATTGTCTATCAATGCTATCGGGTGGTAATTCCCACACTGATCCAGTGTTCTTCCAGCCTTTGGCAAAACAAGGTTGGCCATCAGCATCGACTCCGGTAGTGGTTGCCCATTTAGTGCCCCAGTGAACAAGCGTGCCATGAGTGGGGCTACCTCCTCTTTCAGTGTATGATAATATTTGGCTATGAAGCCATCTTCTACTGCCACCTTCCCCTTGGGAAGAGTTTTTATTGCCCTTTCTACCTCCTCCACTGTCACCGGGCATCCTAAGGACCCTATCTCTTCTTCTTCTAATCTAGGCAGGTCCGGGCTATCCAGATATTGCTCAATGTGTTTGGGATGCAGGTTCACCTCACTTGCATACAAGGAGACATAATATTTCTGAAATTCCTCACAAATCCCTAAATTTGAACATACCCTGTCTACCCCTCTTTAGATCTCTGTCACTAGCCGCGACTCTCTCTGCTTCCTTAACTGCCATGCAAGTAATTTCCCTGCCTTATTCCTTCTTACCATGTATTTTCTCTTAGTTAACCACAGTAGGTGTACCATCCTTCCCATGTCCAGCGCCATCAATTGTGCCTGGGCGGCCAAAAGACAGCAATACACCCTCTATTTCCCCCGTTCTTGCATGCTCCACCTGAAGCTCTGCTATGATCTTTGCCAGCCATTGTGTTCTGGCTTATTTTCCCTTTCTTCTCTGGGCTGCTAGTAGGATGAACACCCCCCTCGTGTACGATTTCCCTGAGGCCCATACTGTCCTGTCCCCTACATCCCCTGTATCATTGTACCTTATATAGTCATTCCATGCTTGACAGAGATTTTTAACCGTGGCCTCTGACTGGGACAGTGAACTGTCCAATCTCCATGCCCTAGGGATTTTCCCCCTCCCTTCCCTTTTGTGCTCCAATGTCCAATTAGCATTCCGTGATCAGCTATGGTGATTGGGTGTATTTCACTACTCCTTGTTGGCTGTGCTTCCCCAAAATATAATCTATTCTAGAATAAGTCTTCGAGTGTGCAGCATAACATGTAAATTCCTTATTTACCCCCTGCTCTTCTCGCCATATGTCAAACAGGTCCCACTGTTGCATACACTTCCACAGCTCTTTCCCCTCCTTTTTGTGCACCTTTCTTCAGAAATAAATTCAATTAGCCTCCCCTACCGGGCAGTTCATATCCCCCAGTATTATCCAATTCTCCTTCGCCTCCTTCTCAAACTCTTGGAGGGCCCCTTGATAGAAGGACCCTTTTGGCCCATTTCGGGCATATAGGTTCAACAGCGAAACCTCGTGAGTCATGCAAATCTGATTGATTTCTTTGACTGGATGACCAGGGAGTTGGACCAAGGGAGAGCCCTAGATGTGGTGTATTTGGATTTCAGTAAAGCCTTTGACACTGTTCCTCACAGGCGACTTATAAACAAACTGAGCACCCTAGGGATGGACCCTAAAGTTACTGCTTGGGTTAGTAATTGGTTGGGTGGGAGGCGACAAAGAGTACAGGTAAATGGAGCTCATTCTGAAGAGAAGGATGTTACCAGTGGTGTGCCCGAGGGATCTGTCCTTGGTCTGATTTTTTTTTTTACATCTTTGTTAGTGATATAGCGGAAGGGCTGTCGGGTAAGGTTTGCCTCTTTGCGGATGATACCAAAATCTGCAATAGAGTAGACACCCAGAAAGGTGTAGATAACATGAGGAGGGATCTAGCTAAGCTTGAAAAATGGTCTAGAATTTGGCAGCTGGGATTTAATGTTAAAAAATGTAAGGTCATGCATTTGGGCTGCAGCAATCCAAGGGAGCAATATAGTATAGGGGGTGAAGTACTTTTGTCCACTAAAGAAGAGCGGGACCTAGGCGTGGTTGTGTCTGATGATCTTAAAGTAGCTAAACAAGTAGAAAAGGCGACGGCAAAAGCTAGAAGGATGCTTGGGTGCATACAGAGAGGAATGGCTAGCAGAAAAAAGGAGGTGAAAGTGCCTCTGTATAAGTCTTTGGTGCGACCTCATTTGGAGTACAGTGTGCAATTCTGGAGATTGCACCTTCAAAAGGATGTGAACAGAATGGAGTCTGTGCAGAGGGTGGCTACTAAGATGATTAGTGGTCTTCATTATAAAGCATATGAGGACAGACTTATGGATCTTAATATGTACACCTTAGAGGAAAGGTGGGACAGTGGTGATATGATTGAGATGTTTAAATACCTCCGTGGCATAAATGTTCAGGGAGAGAGCCTCTTTCAATTGAAAGCAAGTTCTGCTATGAGGGGACATGGGATGAAGTTGAAGGGGGATAGATTCAGGAGTGATATGCAGAAATATTTCTTTATGGAAAGAGTGGTGGATCCGTGGAATAGTCTCCCAGTGGTGGTGATAGAGATGAGGACAGTAACTGAATTCAAAAAAGCATGGGACAAACACAGAGGATCTCTAAAGGTAAAAAGGGGACTGTTGTAGTTGTTGATATGGAAGGACAGACTAGATAGGCCATGTAGTCTTTTTCTGTTGTCATGTTTCTATGTTTCTACTACCCACACTATTCTCCCCTGGCAATCCCCTCCTTTTAGTATAAGGGACAAAGGGCAGACGCTTATGCACCTATATGACCACTTCTCTCTTTTCGGAGTTGTAGGTCAAGCAGAACATTAGATCATGCCCCATACTTCTCGGTTTATCATGTTCCCCTCTGTCACATGCATCTCCTGGAGACATGCTATGTCAATATGCATTTTGGACAGATACGTGAGGATCCTTTTCCTTTTAATTGGGCTGTTATTGATTGAGGTTATCTTAAACTCCCTCATGACTCATAACTTCCTTACACGTCTTATCTACCCTCCAGACTTTCCTTTCCCTGCCTTTCCAGCCTTCCTTCTCACCTCTTACCCCACTCCTGTGACCACACTGAGCAGCGACCATAACTTCAACATCCATCCAACCCCCCCCCCCCAACTCGCAATCATTCATTAACATAACTATCTACACTTTATGCTTTTTAGGACTTCCTTGATCCATACCATCCTCCATGCACTCCCGTTCCCCTCACCCTCCCGCCACTCACCCTGTCACCTACTCATTCCCCTCCTTCTTTTCTCCCTAGTCAGTATAACCAACAAAAAACGTAATATCTCCATAGAAGTATGGGCTCAGGAAGGCTTATTACGACAGTTCTCCTTTTACATAAAATACCTCTCGCCACCCTGTCCATCTTGTGCCCGTTTTTCTCACCACCTAACCACTTTAGTTTTAATACTGAAAGACTGCGATATTCTACTGTCCACCGCTTCTTGTCAGTGTTCTACCCTTAAAGTCTGTTCAGCATTCTTTCAGCTCTGCTCTGTCTACGTCATGGCTGTTCTTGCCATTTCCGTTGTTTCTCCCTCTATGTGCACTGCTGTTTGTTGCTCTGTGCTGCCCCTTCTCTTGTCCCCTGAAGCTTCAGTCACGAGCTGCTTGCCATCTGTTGTGTCTTTGCCTTTTTTCCCTTCTGGTATGATCTCCCTGTTTTTTTTGCGGGGTCCATGCAGGGACTCGAGGGGTCTATGTTGACAAGTCCGTTGTCCGAGGCCGCATTCCTTTTAAATATTTTTATATTGCTTCTTTATTTTGGAAAAACCTGTGTACTTCATTCTCCAGTATTTAAGTCATGCAGGGCACAGTTAAATTAGACTTACCTGCTAATTGTAGTTCCTGGAGGAACTCCAGTTTAGTCCCAGAATCTCTGGGGTTGTGAACCTCCTCCAGCAGCTTTGGAGACTGAGAAACGTCACTCTTGTGATGTCACTGGTATATAAGCACCGGAACCGCCTCCTCACACCAGTAACCTATTGACAAAGCAGACTCACCGGAGCAACAATTAAGTAGTGAATTGCACCACAAAATTTAACCAACTAACTGAACTCTTAAGGACCCTAAGTCCAACTATGTACACAATCTCTGAAACGTTTCCTACGAGCTGAGGACCACTTTCCCACCTTATGAAGAATGTCGACCCGATAACCACCCCCACATTACACCCTGCGCTACCGTGAACTATGCCTCAACACCTCCAAAGGTGACGCTTACCTGTAACCCCGATCCTGCTTCAGGCTACAGTCCACCAACGTATCAGGGCGGGATACGGGACTAGACTGGAGTTCCTCCATGAACTACAATTAGCAGGTAAGTCTAATTTAACCTTCCTGATCATCCCTCCAGTCTAGTCCCGGAATCTCTGGGAATGTAACATAGCAGTGAACATATTCAACGGGAGGGCCCTGCTAGACCAGCCTGAAGCACAGCCAATCCAAAACAGGTGTCCCTTTCCGCCTGAATATCTAGACGGTAATGCTTCACAAAAAAGTGCAAAGAAGAGCAGGTCGCCGCTTTACAGATTTCCACCGCCGGCACCAAACTGCACTCCGCCCAAGACGTTGCTTGTGCCCTAGTGGAATGAGCTCTCAGTCCTTCCGGAACCACCCGGCCTTTCAACAGATACAGTGACGCGATCGCCTCCTTCAACCACCGGGCAATCGATGCTTTAGAAGCCGCTTCTCCCTGTCTTGCTCCCACAAACAGCACAGTCTATCCGACTTACGGAAACTAGCCGTCCTACGGATATACTTCTTTAACGCTCGCCGAATATCCAACCGATGTAGCTGCCCCGTGGAATGACACTCTCTCTCCACCCCGAACACTGGCAAAGATGCCACTTGATTCATATGAAAAGCCGACACCACCTTGGGCAAAAAAGATGGTACTGGCCGCAAAACCACCTTAGAATCTAAGAAAGAGAGAAAGGGCTTCCTACAGGACAACGCTTGCAATTCTGAGATTCGCCTAGCCAATGCAATTGCCACCAAGAACACCACCTTAAGAGTGAGATCCTTCAGAGACGCCCTCACCAATGGCTCAAAAGGCGCTTTCCCCAATGCCCCCAAGACCAAAGGGAGATCCCACATCGGAACTATTTGCTTACGCGGTGGCCGCAATAGAGCTACTGCCCTCAAAAAACATTTAACATCCGCATGTGCTCCGAGCGCCTCGCCCTGCACCTTACCCCTATAACAGGACAGCGCCGCCAACTAAACTCTCAACAAAGCGACTGCCAGGCCCTTCTGAAACCCGTCTTGCAAGAAAGACAGAACCTGCAATACCGATGCTCTTAAGGGGATGAAATCGCTGTCCGCATACCATGCCTCAAAGATACGCCATACTCTAAAATAAGCGAACAAGGTAGACTTTTGCCAAGCTTTCAGCAAGGTGGAAATCACCTCCGCCGAATAACCCCTTGCTCTCATCCTAGCCCTCTCAATAGGTGGATTGATTCTCGCTTACGGCCTGGCTGAGGCATGCATAGGGGCCCCTGAGTTAGAAGGTCTCTGTGAATTGGAAACTTCCAGGGCTTCCCTACTAAGAGTAGCACCAAGTCCCCATACCACGGTCTCCTTGGCCAATCCGGCGCTTAGAGTCACTGTCCTTTGTGGAGCTCTATGTGCTGCAACACCCTACTGATCAATACCCAAGGTGGAAACACGTACAGGAGCTGCTCTTCCGGCCAGGCCTGTATAAACGCGTCCAGGCCTTCCGCCATTCTCTCTCTTCTGCTGAAGAAGTGATCGACCTTCTCTGACTGGAAAGTTGCCATGAGATCCATTACCAGCGACCCCCAGCGACTCACCAACATCGCAAACACTTCTGGGTGTAGGACCCACTCCCCTGGATCTACCTTTACGCGATTCAAGAAGTCGGCCTCTACATTGTCCATCCCTGTGACATGTGCTGCCGACAAGGCCACCAGATTCTCCTCGGCCCACTCGAACAAACTCTCGGCCTCTGCTTCCAGTGCCACACTGCTGGTGCCTCTTTGACGGTTGATATAAGCCACCGCGGTCGCATTGTTGGAGAATACTCAAATGGCCTTTCCCTGGAGATACAGTCGAACACCTGTAGAGCCAGCGCCACCACCTTCAACTCCAATCTGTTGATTGACCAACTCTTCTCTAGAGCAGACCACTGCCCCTGTGCAAATCGTCCTTGATAATGGGCTCCCCAGTCCCCAAGACTGGCATTCGTCGTCAGAGATATCCAAGCAGGCATCTCTAAGGGCATCCCTCTTTCCAGACACCCCGGACGTAGCCACCACTGAAGTGCCTTGAAAGTCTGCGGCGGACAAGTCAGCCTCTGAGACAGCGGATCCTTTTGATGTGACCACCTTCTGAACAGCGCTCTTTGCAACGGCCTCTTGTGGGCCCGCGCCCATGGAACCAACTCTAGGGTCGCTGCCATGGTCCCTAATAACCGAAGATAATCCCAGGCCGTGGGACCCTGCTTGCTGAGAAACTGTCGGACCAACTCCCTGAGCCCCAACACCCGCTGATGAGGCAGAAAACTTCGTCCCACGCTCGTATTGAAGCGCGCCCCCAGATACTCCAGGCTCTGAGAAGTCTGCAACTTGCTCTTTGCCACGTTGACCACCCAACCAAGACTCTGCAGGAAAGTCACCACTTTGGCCATAGCCGACACACTTTCTGCTTGGGACTTGCTCTGATCAACCAATCATCCAGATAAGGGTGTACCAACACTCCGTCCTTTTGCAAGGCCGCAGCCACCACCACCATCACCTTGGTGAAGGTCCGTGGCACTGTTGCTAGGCCAAAGGGAAGCGCCTGAAACTGGAAATGTCCCATAGGCACCGCAAACCTGAGAAATTTCTGATGTTCCTGCCGAATCAGAATGTGAAGATACGCTTCCGACAGGTCTAGGGACATAAGAAACTCCCTCTTTCTTACTGCCACGATAACCGACCTGAGGGTCTCCATCTGAAAATGAGATACCTGGAGACAGCGATGTACTCTTTTGAGATCTAAAATGGGTCGACAAGTTCCTTCCTTCTTTGGAACAACAAAGTAAATGGAGTATCGACCGCATCCTAACTGGTCGGAAGGAACTGGTACTATTGCTTTGAGGGAGAGCAATCTTTGCACCGTCTCCCGCACCGCTTTGCACTTGCTTTGCACGGAGACTGAACGAAAGAATCGGTCACCGGCCACTGAAACTCCAATGCATAACCTTCCCGAATAATCTCTAACATCCACTGATCTGAAGTGATTTGGACCCAGGCAGGGTAAAACTCCCGCAACCAACCCCCTACGGGAACTAGCCCCATCTGGACCCTCTTGACTTCATTTTGATTTTCTGAAATTTGAGGAAGCGGAGGAAGCCGCAAAGCCCCTGCCCGCTCCTTGAAATCCATGAAACCCTTGGGTTCTACCTGGAAAATGCCCCCGCTGACTTTGCCCAAACCTCGGGGAACGGAAACGCCGAAAGTCCCTTTGCTGTCCCCGAGGCATGGAGATGGAGCGTCCTTGCTTTTGCTTGTCCTCTGGCAACCTACCGCCCTTGGACTCTCCTAAATCCTTTACCAATTTATCTAACTCTTCTCCAAACAGTTGCTTACCCCAGAAAGGAAGCTTACTTAATCTTCCCTTGGACGAGCCATCTGCTGCCCAATTGCGCAGCCAAAGACATCGCCTCCCCGCGGTTACCAAAGCCATACTCTTTGATAACTCCCGGATAAGGTCATAGTGAATATCAGCCAGATATGCTGCTCCGGATTCCAGCCTGGATGCCTCCTCGGTCGCCTCCACTGAGTACTCCCCTTGAATCTGCTGCACCCAACGTAAGCAGGCCCTTGCCACCCAGGCTCCACAAATATAAGCCTGTAAAGAGAGCACATTCGCTTCAGAAACCTGCTTCAACAAGGTCTTTAACTTACGGTCTTGAGCATCCTTGAGCGCCGCAGATCCCTCTACTGGAAAGGTAGTCTTCTTGGTGACCGCCGACACAGCTGCATCTACCCTCGGAGACTTAAACAACTCCCGATCTTGGTCTATCAGAGGGTAAAGACGCGCCATAACTCTAGACCCCTTAAGCGCAGCCTCAGGCATGTCCCATTCTTCCTGAATCATCTCCTTAAACACTCTGGGTACTGGGAAAGCCCTCTGAGTCTTTCAAAAGGCCTGCAGTAAAGGGTCTTCCAGAGTAGAATCCTCTGCAGGTCCTCCGGACGGCATATTAAGCGTCTTGAGAAATTCAGCAATGAATGCTGGTAGTTCTTCTCTACGAAACACACGCATCACTCTCACTTGATCCTCCTGTTCCGTAATCTCGCCTTCCTCCAGATCCTCATCCAGGCCCATATCCGGATCCGGCTCCTCAGAGCGCAAGTCCTCCGATAAGACCGACTGTTCCAACCGATCCCTATCTCCCCTGGGCCTTTTCACACCGATGCCGGTCACTCCTGCCGTCAAAGGCATCCTCGGCCTCTTCTCTCCAAGTTCTGCCTCTGAGGAATTGGCCGTCAGCCTACTCTGGGAGCTGCTCAAGGCCTGCTGGAGCAGAGTCACGAAATCTGGCAAAAAGATTGCCGCCAAACCTCCAGGTAAAGGTAGCTGCGAAGTCGGGGGGTCCGGAGCCGACGATGTACTGGGCACTGGCTCTGGAGAAGGCAGTGAGGATAATAGCAGCTCCAGAAGGGCCCCAGATGTCCCCTCTTGAGCCCCTGCTCCTGCTTCTGAGTCCTGCTCCATAGCAGCAGATTCCTGACTGCAGCCCCTGCACACACCATCCTGTGACACGGAGCCCCTTCTAGCACCACACAGCATACAGTGCAGTCTAGAAGGCATCCTGTCTTCCTGGAGCCCCGCAGTGTGTTTAATTAGAAGCCTAAACTGAGCCAAGTACACCCCCACAGGTTGCCTTTTTTTTTTTTTTTTTTACTGCAGAATCCGTAGAAACGCTTCCCCAGTCAAAATCTGAGGAAAGCTCTCAAAAACGAGGCTCCCCGGCTGAATTAGAAGGCTTTCTAGCCTGCCAAATGCAAACGGCGATTCAAACGCGTCTAACACGCGGTCTGGCCTGCACTGCCGAAAGCTACGCTGCTCCGGCATTTCCTGCTGCTGTTCCCGCCTAAAACAGCCTCCTTACCTTGTCTGCCACCCGCGCTGTGTCTGGTGCCTCCTCCCCCGTGCTCTACTGCTTAGCGGGAGCTTGCATCCTCGTTTCAGAAAGCCGGTGCCAAACGCTGCAGCAAGCAGCTGAGGTTGCACCCGACGGCTCAAACATGCTGGCAGGCAAATACCTCTGCATGCGCTGAGCTCTGTACTCCGCCGGTTCCTCCCCCAACTTGGTGGGGTCAGTAACCAGCTGCGGTCCTCTCTCCAGCCTGTCTCAGCTACATGCAAGGCACCAGGCTACCCCCAGAGAGGGAAGGGGAGGGAAGGGGGAAGGGAAAACGAGGATCCCAGGCCAACAGGAGGGAAAGAGCACCTGAGCAATCAGACACCTAATCAAGGGAAACCCCTTTGGCATATATATATATATATATATATATAATTTTTTTTTTAATAGGAATAAATCCCTTCTAACTCCATCTCTCAGCCTGCTATCCTAAACTCTCCTTAATTGTTCCTCTAGTGAGTCCCGAACTCCTGGGCTCACCAATCCTCCAGCAGCTTGGAGACTGAGATAACTGGTGTGAGGAGGCGGTTCCGGTGCTTATATACCAGTGACATCACAAGAGTGACGTTTCTCAGTCTCCAAAGCTGCTGGAGGAGGTTCACAACCCCAGAGATTCCGAGACTAGACTGGAGGGACAATCAGGAACATACCGCTAATTTTGCCTCCTGTTGAGCCAGCGAGTCCCGGTATCTGAGCAATTCTTTGCTCGTGTTCACTGTCTCTGCCACCATGTCTGGGTACACATACATTTTCCAGCTTTTAAACACAATATAACCAGTTTTACATGCGGCTCTGATTATGTACTCCCAGTCTTGGAATCTCAATAGTTTTGCTATCAGCGCTCTGGGCCTCGCCATGCGTTCTGGTTTGGCACTCAGATCCTTATGTGCCCTTTCAATTTAGTATTCAACCGGGGAGGGCAGCCGGGGAAGCAATGTTTTCAGCAGGTCTCGAACAAAGTCTATAGTGTTCTGTCCTTCTTTTCCTTCTGGCATGCCAAAAATGTGCACTTTGGATCTCCGATCTCGGTTCTCTTGGTCTTCCATTTTTCTTTGGAACCAGCTAACCTGTTGTTGCAACTGGGTTACATTGCCTGCCATCTGCTGTCAGTGATCTTCCGTCTAACAAATGCGAGCCTCCGCTTCGTCCAGCCGCAGACACACCACAACAAACTTTTCCTATATCTTTCCCAGTACCTTTTCCATAATTTCCTTTATGGAGTCACTTATCTTCCACAGCACTGTCAGCAGGTCTGACTCCCAGGCTCAGCTACCTCATCTCCTTTGCTGAAAGCAGAGGATGCAGGTGAGGCTGGGGCCTGGGCCATGGTTTTGGCGGTATCCATCAATCTTGTTTTTGCCACATATAACTCGCGACCATCTTTGCGGTCTTCATTTTTACTGTTTTAGGCATGTTTGAGTGCTTTCTGAAGTATTATCCCCTGAAGGTGGGTAAAAATCGCTCAGGTGGCGGGAGGTTTGTGCAGAGCACACTCACATGCTTCTACCTTCCTTGCTGGCCAGACCGGAAGTCCCCAGCATTACAGTTTTATCCACAAACAACATATCTATTCATGAATTCAACTCATGGACTGCAGAGAAGAAGGAATAATCTCATTGCCCATTTCTATCTCACCAGATGTCGGCCAAGCCCAGCCCTTTAATAAACTTTTTGTCAATGAATTCTGGTCCCGGACATCTCACCTCTCGACGTGTTCAAGGAGGTGTTCACAACCAAATTAGTCTTCTCCAAAAATAATATGGCCCTCCACAAATTGCAGGAGGTGTTCCAAAACCTTCTCAAAAAATTCTGCTTGTTTACTATTTGGGGCATATAAATTAACCAATGAAAATTTCTGTCCCTTCCAGACCATTTTGACAAAGATAAATCTCCCCTCCTTATTTCCTTTTACCTCCAGAACCTGATGTTGGAGGCTTGAGGTGACCAATATTCCCACCCCACCTTTCTTTTTCTCAATCTTTCTGGAGACATAATACCTATATGGGTATTTAGTGCTGGATACCCTCCCCTCATATTTGACCAGCAAGTGGGTTTCCTGAATAAATCCACTATCACGTTTTAGCCTTCCCAGCTCTTTAAAACAGTAGTTTGTCATTTGCTATACGAATTCATACCCCAAACATTCAGGGAAACCACCCTGAACTCACCCATTATTACTCCTATCAACAAGATTTGGGCCCAAATATGACACGTACGTGAGAAGTACGTGTCATATTTGGGCCCAAATATGACAAAGTCTTCTGACATTACTCCAGGCCATTCCCTCTCTCTCTGGAGCATCTTGTCCCCCTCTTTGCCATCTTGGAGCAGTGCCTTTCTCCTTCTGATGCCCAGCGTCCATCTCTGTCTGGATTGTATGTAAATCCTTCCAACCTGTTCTCTGCATCCCCTTAAGAACATCTTCCACTGATTTTGCATCGGTGGTAGCACCCAAGATTGCGAATTGAATAGCAAAGGGGAAGAAACACTATATAGGACGCACTCATACCGCAGTCTTTTAGTCACCACCTGAAACTCTTCTCTTCTTAATAGTTAAGGCAGATAAGTCCCCAAAATCCTCCACAGAGTAGCCTTCCCATTGGATCTTGCCAAGTTTATGCCCTGCAGCCATTACAGCTTCTCTTGTTGAAAATTTGTGGAGACAAGCCACAACGTCCCAGGACCTCCCCTCTCTCCTAGGACCCAGTGCACAGTGTGCCCACTCCACTTTGAAACACAGTCCACAGCCATCCATTTCCACAGTTTGAATCACTGCCCTGCAGAATTGTTTAGTCAGAGCTTTATAGTCTTGTTTCAGGGATACCCTTCAATCGAATGTTAGATCACTGAGAGCGATTTTCAAGGTCTTCCAACTTTAGGAGGATATCAACCTGCATTACTTGGAGTGCTCCATCTTGCTTCTGGAGGGCCTGCAAAGACCCCTCCTGCTCCTCTAGCCGCTCTTCTGCTTCTTCCAATCACTGACTCAAGTTTCTCAGGTCTGACTTTAAATCAGATATCCACAATTGCGCCTCCATCTTAAATTCAGAAAGGTCTTGCCTCAAGGTTGAAAACCAGTCCTTGATCTCTCCTTGGAGTTTTACAACTCGCTGCTTGCTTTCTATTCCGAGTCCTCACTCTCCATCCACACATCAGCCCCTCCCGCAGTTGCGGGTGCCATCTTGGACTGGCTCTGTGTCGCTCCAACCACTGCCTTAAATGCATAAGACTTCAGGTCTATGGCCACTTTTTTCCAGACATATACCTCCCTTTGAGTCTCCTTACTATGAGGCAGGCATACTGCTGCTTATCTCAGGGGTACGATGCTTAAAATCAGGAGATTTTTAATTCAGCCTGCGCAGCCTCACAGCTAGGTGGTCATTCCCTGGCAGTGACATCACTTCCTCATTAGAAAATATTTCTACACAAGGAGAATGTTGGTAGGGCTATCAATTAGCTTCCTACTGTAAAGAACAAACAAATCCAGTCCTTGTGATACTCACTGCACACATGGTGACTTTCTTTAAAAAGCAGGACATCAAGGCTGTGCTTACAAGAAGCTAAAACCAGGATTAGAGTCCGCTGGCAATCTTTCATGGTGGATATGATACAGGCTCCTTTCTCAGATGGTGGCGGCATAAGCAGCAACTCATCCACAATGAATATGCATGATGAATCTGCATGCATGTTTATTGTGGGGATCCTGAAATCCCAACTGGCTGTGGGGGTCCCAAGGACAGGCTGAGAAGTCCAGCAGTAAAAGAATTCAAGAAAACAAAATTAGGATTTTACGGAAATAGTCAAAACAATTACAAAAACTAAATGTTATCTAGCTGACTAAGAAGTAGAGTAGGGATTTTTATTTATTTATTTTTTTGCATATTTTAAGAATAGGGATTTTCAATTCTCTGGTGGAGTACTCCCTAGCCTAATAGTATTCACTGATGGTCCCTGAGGGCTGATACCCCCTCCCAATGAATATGTATGAGATAGATTTGCATACATATGTCCCTCATTGTATACAAAGGTATTTCATGCATAATTAGTTGTGAATGTCCAGAAAAACTGACCTAGTTGTTAGTTTATATTATGTTACACATTTTGGCCCTCAAGGACTACCCAACTATTTGGATTTACAAGAGGATTTTCATAGCATGTCCTGGGGATCTCACAACTAGTCAGGGTTTTAGGATGCCCACCATAAATATGCATGAGGTAAATTTTCAGATGATGTGTCTCCCAAAATATGCAAATTTACCTCATGTATATTCATATAGAGATCCTGAAAACCGGACTGGCTGTAGCTTTCCAAGGACAGGTTTGGGAAACTTTGGATTATAGGATATCCATAATGACCATGCATCAGAGCGATTGGCATAGCACTACCTCAATTGTATACAAAAGTATTTATAGATATTCATTGTGCATATACTGAAAATCTAATTGGTTAGGGAAGGGGTGGGCAATTCCGGTCCTGGAGGGCCGCAGACCAGTCAGGTTTTCATGATGTCCCTAATGAATATTCATGAGATCTATTTGCATCCACTGCCTTCCATTGTATGGAAATACGACCATGAATATTCATTAGGGACATCATGAAAACCTGACTGGTCTGCGGCCCTCCAGGACTGGAATTGCCCACCCCTGGGCTAGGGAGTACTCAAGGACAGGGCTGTAAATACCTCCAATCAGTAGTTCCCAAGCCTGTATTATCAACCCCACAACCAGTCAGGGTTTCAAGATATCTTTAATGTATACACATGAGATAAACAGCCATCCACTGGGCATCCAACATATACAGTATATCTCATGAATTCCTCAAAGCCCCGACTGGCTGTGGGGCCAATAGGACAGACTTGGAAAGCCCTGCCCTAGCCTGTGCAGTTCTTGGTCTGATACAGACTGCATCTGGGAGCTTTAAAATGGTTTTAAGGAAGCTACAAGAAAAAGCTTGAAAGGTTTTCAGTGCAATAAAGAAATCCTTGACCAGTTAGAATTATTTAGTGAAACTAAGATTAAAATGATTCAATAGCACATTTCAACCAGTTCTCTAACATGAGAGTGAAGTCTAGGGCCTATCATTAATCTACAGCTATGCCAAATGAAACAGAATCCAAAGGAAACCAGGCACCTCCAGTTCTGTAGACTAGTCCTTCTTAAATAGTGTGCCTTGGGAAAGTCCTTGGTGTGTCTTGGGGTGACAGCCAGGAGCATGACTAGGCATAGGCTTGTGAGGCTCTTGCTCAGTCTCTATTGGATAGTACCCCAGAGAACACTCCTCTGCCTTTTGCTCCAGGCCTTCACTTCCCAGGTAGCAGGTAGGGAACATGATGGGAGAAGGTGAGCTTGGAGTAGATAGAACAAGGAGGAGCTACTCTGCTCTCTAATTTTGACTCTCCTCTCCTGTTTTTCAGGAATAGGAAGGGGAATGTGTGTCTGGAGTAGATTGTCTTAGAGGTAATATACATAATTTTTTCTTGGGGAGGAGGGGTGGCACAGGAGGACTGCAGGGGAGAGGATAGATCAGGTTAGCTTTTCTTTGTCATGTTGTGTCAACTCCAGCCCCTCTTCTATGTTCTCCCCAGGGAAGAGGAAGAAACATTCTCAGGCCACAGCTATGACTCCTGTGATTTGTGGGGAGGGTGAGATGTAAATACTGAGAAGAGAGATGAATTTGTGGGGAGGGGGATGTAAATGCAGAGAAGGGGAATGCCATCCCCTCCCCATCCTTGAAGACAGGGGTACAAAGTTGAGCTGTTTGGCAATACTTTGAGGTCCAGACCGCCTTATGTTTTACAGCAGGTTCAAGAGGACTTGGATAAGGGTTTTGGAAATTGAGTGAGTGGGAGAGAGCCAAGGTAGTGAGTGCATAAGAACCATAAGAGGGAGGGAGTGTTTGTGTGGGGCACGAGAGTTAGAGAAAGAGGGGAAGATATCTGTTGAGAAGGGAGTAGATGCAAGAGAATCAAGAGGGCATGGGAGCTGGAAGAGGAGCGTGGAAGGGAAATAAAGTCAGAGATAGTGTTGAGGTAGGACAGACATAATGAAAAAGAGTGTGTCAGAGAGAGCCAGAGGTGGTGATGGTGGAGAAAGGGAGCACCACAGGTGATAAAAGTGAGGAGGCTGACCGAGTCGAGATGGTGAAAGGAGGGGATGGAGGTGGAGAGGACAGATAAAGGTGGTGATTGGGGGGAGGGAAAGATGCAGACAGACTCACAGAGGGCTGATGGGGGTGGGCTGAGGGTGTGGGATCCTGAAAGCTATATAAAAGAACCAGAAGAGGATATTGGAGCGAAAGGGAAGACGGGGCTTTATTTGAGAGGATATTTGTAATACTGGCACCTTTTTCAAAATTGACCATAGTCCTCATATATTAATGAAAGAACCTTCCATATAAGTACTAGTACCTTTTCGCAAGGAAAAAATACAATGGGAAAGACTATATAAGAGACTGAGCGGCGATAAAAATGAATCCAAGAGAAATTTTAGGTAATATGAGAGAAGACAATTAGGGGTGACGAGGGAGTCAAACCAGAGGGGAAAGAAGGACGCATGGTGTGAAGGGAAAGAGTAAATGTAGCTGAGGGAGAATTGGAAGAGAAAGAGCGAATAGCTGTTAGGAAGAAGGGAGCCTGGTAGCAGGGGAGTGATGGTGGAGGACAGACCCACTTGGGAAGGAATGGGGCAACATTTATGACAGGGAAAACTGGAGGATGAGAGTTGATAAAGGGAAGAACATAAGATTTGGCTTACTGAGTCAGACCAAAAGTCCATCATCCCCAGTGGCCTAACAGTGGCCAACCCAGGTCATAAGTACCTGTCAGGTTCCCAGAAGGTGGATAGATTCCATGTTACTTATCCCAGGATAAGCAGTGGATTTCCCGGGCCCACTTTAATAATGGTTTATGGATCTTTCCTCCAGGAACTTGTTCAAACATCTTTTAAATCCAACTGCACTAATGATTTTTATTACATCCTCTGTGAACGAATTCCAGAGTTAGATTACATGTTGAGTAAAAATAAATATTTTCTCTAATTAGTCATAAATTGTAGCTTCATTGTGCGTCCCCCTAGTAGAGAAGAGAAGGAGAAGGTGGGATACGAGCGAGTAGAATGAAGAGATGGTGCTGTAGGACTGACCCACTCCTCAGGTGGGAGGGGCTACATTAAACCTTTAACCTTTTTTGGAAATATCTAGTTTAAAATTACTCCTGCTAAAGAATCTTTTTACTTTTCTTTTGCAGGTATTTACAATTCTCCAACTCTTACCAGGCAAGTTTCTTTCTTTTGAACCCAGTATTCTTTTTATTTATTTGAGCTCAAATATCTTCCTAAATGTGTGTACGGTACCCCCAGATACCTCTGCCCAGCACTCTCCTGTGAAGGGGCCTGTAGCCTAGATGTCCAGCACCTCAGGTCCTTCTCTTTAGGCTTTATTCCAGGATCATCTCAGGTCCAGTGTTGTTCTCCTACTGCCTGACTTTAAAAGCTCATAAAAGTAAACTTCTTTTTGTTGGGGCTGATCCTCTCAGTCTCTCAA
Organism: Ichthyophis bannanicus; assembly: GCA_033557465.1. Classification (NCBI taxonomy): domain Eukaryota; kingdom Metazoa; phylum Chordata; class Amphibia; order Gymnophiona; family Ichthyophiidae; genus Ichthyophis; species Ichthyophis bannanicus. Next base: position 41,114,811 of record CM066043.1, read on the forward strand.
ATTAAAAGTTCACACCGAGAAGTTTCACTTCTTGTGAACTGCTCTGAACTAATTTAAAAGAAAGGATAATTATTTATCCCTAACCAATTTCCCTTCTCTTCAAGCACGCTTGCACACCACAACATTCATACTCTGGCCAGTACCATACACAACCTACTCATACAAAAGAAAATCCCACTTGCACAGTCAAGCTTTGAGCTTTTGGCTTTCAAAGTCTGCAGCTCTTAAGATAGCAGTGATGGAGAAGTCTCAATTTAAAATCTAGCGCATGCAGACCTGACTCGGGGATCTATGGATAAACTGTCTGCCTTCTTCGAAATTGATAGTCGGAAAAGGATGTCTTTGTCGGTGACGCAGAAGGCGCTGGCTTTGTTGGAGACTGCTAGATGGCATGATGCTTTTGCGCAGTGGTGGAATGAGGAGCTGGGAACCTCATGGTCTGGGGAGGATATTACGAGGGTACTGCAGCGGATCCCTCGGGTGACTAAGGAGGTGGTGCTATGGCAGCTGTTCTATAAGGTCGTGCTGTGGGCATTCTTTACACCCACTCAAGCCATAGAGGCAGATTTAACTCCCTCCAGTTTGTGCCTTAAGTGCTGTTGTGAACGTGGCACCCTCGCCCATATGTTCTGGAGCTGTCCTTGTGTGCAAGTGTTCTGCGGGTGGGGGCAGAGATATGTGGGGTCGGTGACAGGACAGGAATCGCGGCTTAGCGTGAGAAGTGTTTTATTCAGAGATTTGGCAGACCTAAGGGTGAAAGGATGTAGGGCTAAGTTGTAGGTGTGTAAGATCTATCTGTTGGGGTTGCAAAGTATTTTGAAGACCTGGCTGGTTCCGGAGCCCCCCTTCCTATTGGGCCTGGCGCAACCAAGTGCATAAACTCAAACAAATGGAGAATATTGCACTGTGGATGGTGGATTCTTGGTGGGTAAAGTTTATAGCTGTCTGGGAACCTTATATCCAGTCATTGTCCCCAAGGGGTCATAGCATGGCTTTGAACTGTATGTTCATTTAAGAGCCCTTCGTGTCCCCCCTGGGGCAACCCTCGGCTTTTTGGGGGTTTGGTGTTTGGCTCTAAAGCTGGACCATGTGGGTCTCCTGCTCTTGCTCCAGCAGATGTCTTGACTAGCTGATGTGCAGTGATGGAAGGGGAGCGGAGGTTTCTGGATGGGTGGGCGGAATGAGGGAGGATGATAGAGGAGTTAAAGGGGCACTAAGAGGCGACAAGGTGATAGCGGAGAGTCTGAATGAATTCTTTGCTTCAGTCTTTACTGAGGAAGATGTAGTGATGTTACCCATGACTGAAGTGGTATTTAAAGGTGCGGAAGAATTGAAGGAAATAGCGATACATCGGGAAGATGTATTACAACTATTAGATAAACTGAAGAGTAGCAAATCACCTGGGCCGGATGGTATACATCCAAGGGTGTAGAAAGAACTGAAATATGAGATTGCAGACCTGCAATTAGTAATCTGTGAACTATCATTAAAATCATCTCTAATACCTGAAGATTGGAGGATCGCCAATGTAACACCAATTTTTAAAAGGGTTCCAGGAGTGATCTGGGAAACTACAGACCGGTGAGCCTGATGTCAGTACCGGGAAAAATGGTAGAAACCATCATAAAGAATAAAATTACTCAGCATGTAGATAGTCATGGCCTAATGGGAGACAGCCAACATGGCTTTAGACAAGGAAGATCTTGTCTTACTAATCTGTTATGTTTTTTTGAAGGTGTGAATAAACAGGTGGACAAAGGTGAGTAAGTTGATATAGTGTATCTGGACTTTCAGAAAGCCTTTGACAAGGTCCCTCATCAGAGACTTTTGGCAAAACTAAAGAGTCATGGGATAGGAGGCAGTGTACTACTGTGGATCAGGAACTGGTTAAAAGATAGAAAGCAGAGGGTTGGGCTAAATGGCCAATTTTCCCAATGGAGAAAGGTGAATAGTGGTGTACCCCAGGGATCTGTGCTGGGTCCGCTGCTTTTTGACATATTCATAAATGACCTGGAAAGTGGAATAATGAGTGAGGTTATCAAATTTGCAGATGACACAAAACTATTTAAAGTTGTTAAAACCCAAGAGGATTGTGGAAAATTGCAAGAGGATCTTGATAAACTGGAAGACTGGGCATCAAAATGGCAGATGAAATTTAATGTGGACAAGTGCAAAGTTATGCACCTAGGGAAGAACAACCCAAACTATGGTTACACAATGCAAGGTTCCACATTAGGAACCACCACCCAGGAAAAATATTGGATATTAATTAGAGGATGGGGGGGTCCCAAGGTAAGAGGAACACTCCAGATCCCTGGGGTACTCCACTATTCACCTTTTTCCATTGGGAAAATTGGCCATTTAGTCCTACCCTCTGCTTTCTATCTTTTAACCAGTTCCTGATCTACAATAGTACACTGCGTCCTATCCCATGACTTTTTAGTTTTGCCAAAAGTCTCTGTTGAGGGACCTTGTCAAAGGCTTTCTGAAAGTCCAGATACACTATATCAACTGACTCATCTTTGTCTACCTGTTTATTCACACCTTCAAAAAAACAACAGTTTAGTAAGACAAGATCTTCCTTGTCTAAAGCCATGTTGGCTGTCTCCTATTATGCCATGACTATCTACATGCTGAGTAATTTTGTTCTTTATGATAGTTTCTATCATTTTTCCTGGTACTGACGTCAGACTCACCGGTCTGCAGTTTCCCAGATCACCCCTGGAACCCTTTTTAAAAATTGGCGTTACATTGGCGATCCTCCAATCTTCAGGTATTACAGATAATTTTAATGATAGTTCACAGATTACTAATAGCAGGTCTGCAGTCTCATATTTCAGTTCTTTCAACACTCTTGGATGTATACCATCCGGTCCAGGTGATTTGCTACTCTTCAGTTTATCAAATAGTTGTAATACATCTTCCCGGTGTAGCAATATTTCTTTCAATTCTTCTGCAGTATCACCTTCAAATACCAGTTCAGTCATGGGTAACATCCCTACATCTTCCTCAGTAAAGACCGAAGCAAAGAATTCATTCAGTCTCTCCGCTATAGCCTTGTCCCCTCTTACTGCTCCTTTTACCCCTCTATCATCTAGTGGTCCAACTGACTCTCTTACAGGTTTTTTGCTACGAATGTCTTTGTTACGCGTTTTTGCTTCCATAGCAAGTTTCTTCTCAAATTCCCTCTTTGCCTGCCTTATCAATGCCTTGCATTTAACTTCCCAGTGCTTGTGCTGCTTCCAGTTTTTGTCATTTGGTTCTTTTTTCCATTTCCTGAAAGATGCTTTTTTGGCAACAACAGCCCCTCTGACTTCACCTTTAAACCATGCTGGCATATTTTTGGACTTCCTTCCACTTTTCTTAATGTGTGGAATACAGCTGGTCTGAGCTGGGCTTCCAAGATAGTATTTTTCAACAACACCCAAGCTTGATGTAAGTCTTTAACCTTTGCAATTGCTCCTTTTAGTTTTTTCTTAACTATTTTCCTCATTTTATCATAGTCTCCCTTTTGAAAGTTAAAAGGTAGTACTGTGGATTTCCTTACCATCCCTCCTCCACTAATTAAATCAAACGTGATCAATCATGCTATGATCACTATTGCCAAGTGGCCCCAATACCCTTATCCCTTGCACCAGATCTGGTGTTCCACTAGGGACTAGGTCCAATATGGCTTCCCCTCTGGTCGGTTCATGAACCAACTGCTCCAAGAAGCAGTCATTTATTTCATCTAGGAACTTTATCTTCCTAGCATGTCCTGCCATGACACTGACCCAGTCGATACCGGGGTAATTTAAATCACCCATTATTATTACTGCGCTGTATCTTTTGTTAGCTTCCGTGATTTCTTTGAGCATTTCATCATCCATTTGTTCATTCTGGCCAGGCGGTCGATAGTACAACCCCATTGCCATTGCCTTCCCCTTCTTACATGGAATTTCAGTCCATAGAGATTCTACAGCAAATTTTGTTTCCTGCAAAACTTTAATCCTTTCTGAGCGTAACCCCGCCACCAATTTGATCAGCTCTATCATTACGATATAGTTTGTACCCAGGTATCACAGTGTCCCACTGGTTGTCCTCCTTCCACCATGTCTCTGAGATTCCAATCATATCTAACCTCCCATTTAGTGCTTTAAATTCTAACGCTCCCATCTTATTTTGTAGACTTCTAGCATTTGCATACAAGCATTTTAGAGACTGTATTTTATTCATATTAATCTGGCTATTGGTAGGCATGGGCAATTTGGAATCTTTAAGCTCTGTCTGCTCCATACTCAAGGGCATTTGGGCTACTTTACTGTTTTTTGGAACCTCTCTGCTTTTGGTAGTGTCCTTCAAGGATACATTCTTCCTAACCATGTGCTCTTGGGTGACTGTCAGCTTTCCCCTATTATCTAGTTTAAAAGCTGCTCTATCTCCTTTTTAAAGGTTAATGCCAGCAGCCTGGTTCCATCCCGGTTAAGGTGAAGCCCATCCCTTCAGAAGAGCCCCTCCTTTCCCCAGAATGTTCCCCAATTCCTAACAAATCCAAAACCCTCATCCTTGCACCATCGTCTCATCCACGCATTGGAGCTCTGCCTGCTTTTTGGGTCCTACGCATGGAACGGGAAGCATTTTGGAGAACGCTACCCTGGAAGGTCTGGATTTCAACTTCCTACCTAAAAGCCTAAATTTAGCCTCCAGAACCTCCCTACCACATTTTCCTATGTCACTGGTACCGACATGTACCAAGACAGCAGACTCCTCCCCAGAAAGGGGGGGAGGGGTTGGAGACAGAGGCACCTTGAGGAGAGAGTTGAGAGTAGTAAAGAGGCAGCGAGGGACAAGAGAGTCATTCAGATGGACATAATAGTCTTGTCTGGTGAGTGCTATGACAGAATGGAAAGAGACAAGCATGAATTTGAAGTGCAGAAAGTCTGCAAGGTAGCGGGATTTGAGCCAAGCACGGTCAGCTGAACGGGCACAAGAATGTAGATAGCGGGTGGTGGATGAAAGCCAGGGCTGGGGTATAGTATGCCTCACAGGACGTGGCATGGGCGGAGCAAGAGCATCCAGAGCAGAGGAGAGTGTAGTATTATAGGAAGCTACTGCCTCATCATCAGACTCGGATGACATATTGGAGGAAAGAGGTGATGAAACAGTGAAGGAGAGAACCAAAGGTCAATAGCATGAAGATTTCTAAATAGGTTGGAGGAGACATGATGTGGTTGAGGCGGTGGGTGATGAAGAGTGAAGCTTAGCAGGTGATGGTTGGATAAGGGAAGTTTGAGGGTAAGCAATTTGAGAAAAATACAAGGTCAAGGCAGTGTCCATGCTGGTGAGTGGGGGCAGTAGAGCAAAGCTGGAGGTTGAATGAGGAGGTAAGGGAAAGAAGCTTTAAAGCATAAGGATCAGAGGGGTTATCAACAAGAATGTTAAAATCCCCAAGAATAAGAGTGGGGGAAGAGGAATCCAGAAAGAAGGAAAGCCATGAGTCGAAGTCAGTGAGAAAGGTAGAAGACATGTCAGGAGGTCGATAAATAACAGCTTCCTGGAGAAGTAGTGGAGTGAAAAGACAGATGGAGTGGACTTCAAGCTAGGGAAAGGAGACTGGGGCAGCAGGAGGGGTTGGAATTGGCAGGAGGGAGAAAGTAGAAGCCCAACACCACCACCACGGCTAGTGGGATGAGGCGTGTAGGACAACTGATAACCGCCATGACAGAGAGCAGTGACAGATGTTGTGTCTTCTAGGAGGAGCCAGGTTTCAGTTAGAGCAAGAAATGGAGAGCATTAGAGATAAAGAGAGCATGAATAAAAGCAAGTTTATTTGAGATGGAGTGGAGTGGAGGAGTAGCCTAGTGGTTAGAGCAGCTGCCTAGTACCCAGAAGATCAAGGGTTTGATTCCCACTGGCACTCCTTGTGACCTTGGGCAAGTCACTTTACCCTCCATTGCCTCGGAAGAAAAGGCTGGCAATCTACTTCCGGTGATACATTGCCAAGAAAACCCAGAGGTAGCTGGGTTGCTATGAGTCAACACTGAATTGATGGCACTAAAAAAAAAAAAATTGAGATGGAGTGTTCCTTCCACAAGGCACATGAGCAAGAGGAAGGGGAAAGGAGAGAGATATGAGTAAGATTAGAGGTACTGTGTGAAAATCTCTTCTCAGAGTGTGACAAAAGTCTAGAGGGGCCAGGGTTGGGGTCGATATCCCAGAAGAGAGGAGGAGAAGGAGTTGAAGAGTGAGGGGCAGAGAGGAGATAGTACAGCAGAAACAAGGGTGAGGCTGCCTTAGAGGGAGGAGATGGCTGAATGAGAGGGAGAAAGTGGTGAAGCTCAAGAGCTGATGACAGGGTAGAGGACAGGATGGTGGGGGAAGCAAGGATGGTAAAGGGGAGATAAGGAGATGAGGAGTGAAGATGTTGGTAGGAGGGGAGACAATTTGGGAGTATGAAGAATAGGAAGGCAAAGTGATTAGGTGCCAGAAGAAATAGATAGGTGGGTTAGGTGCACATGTGAATAAGGGAGGTGATGACAGCTATAAGAGACTGAGCACCACGGGATGGGTGGGGCATAAGTTATCCAGCTGAGAAAGTGGAATAATAGTGCATAATGGTAGAAACCAGGTAAGAGAGCACACGAACAATGATAAACAAATAAATATACAGAGAGAGGCAGGCAGCACTCACAGAAAGCAAGAGGATTCAGTGCTTGCCATAGGGGCTCTTCTCTTCCCAGAGGAAAGACAGACAAACTGTAGCTTTGCAGAAATAGTTCCAGACACTTTTCAATGAAGAAAAAAGCCCCTAAATTAATAACAATTTCGGTCATAACAGCCCTCATCATAGTTTTTAGCTATTTTATGTACTGTAGCTTTAAATCTACAGACACTAATTGTAGCTGTTACAAAACTGCATCATTAAACTTTCCTTTCCCCTGTGCAGCAGAGCTCAGAGTGATTCACTGAAGGCTCTCCAGGGGGTCCCTCCTCAGCCTACACACCAGTTACTTTGTGTCCTTACATTTGGGTATTCTCTGGATTAAAACTTTAAATTGTATAATTAATATATGCTCCCTAGAGCCTCCCAAGCTCCAATTAAATGTTTGTAATGAAAACTGAGGCTCTGGTGCCCACACGGAGCCTGGGAAAGTCAGCCCCATCTTTTTCATAACGCCATGAATCGCTGTAAAAACGGCCTTTAAAATCAATTTTAAATTAATTTTTATGGTCTTACTAGTCCTTGCCTCCCTCTCCGGGCACACCTCAAAGCCCTGTTACTGCTTGGGAGGTTCAAATCTCTGTGGCTCTTTTTGGCTGGTTCAAAAAGCCTCCTGCCCCTTTAAGGCCGTCCTCGCCTCGCAACACTACCACAGCTCCCCAATGCTCCTGACTGCCTCCGGCTCCTTTTCCAGGCCATCCTGGCCCAAATTCCTGTCATCTGGCCCCCATCACAGCCCCAACTCCACTCTGGGGCCATCCAGCCTAAATGCTTTGCTCCACCCTCCCTCCTGAACTCCGCCATTGGGCCAGCCAGCCCCCAACTCAATGCTCCTGGCACCTCTGCCCACACGGTCCTGTGGCCTCCCAGGCGCCAGCCCCTCGATCCCCGCGGAGTCCAGCAGCCGGGAGCAGCCACTGCACCATGAGCCAGCTGCAGTGATCATGGCTCTCCCCAATGCTGGTCTGCCCCATATGCCATCCTGGCAGATGGCTGCACCTGATCCGGCCAGCAGACATCTCTAGCAATCCAGAGGCCAGCGGAGCCTCTGCCCATAGCATGAAGCAGCCCCAATGGCTCTCTTTTTATTTTAGAAACCCTCCCCCCCCCAAGCACTGCTGCCCTTCGCCTGCCCCGCAGTCCCGGAGAACAAAACAAAAAACCTGCCTGACAGCCATTGGCAGCCCCGACAACCCTCTCCAGCCCCTCCTGGGGCACCAGGTACCATTTTAATGAACTAATTTCTTTTCCACTGGGTTACATTAAAGAACGTGCTCTTACAATCTTTACCAGACTCCCCTTATCCCCCATCTCCCACCGAAATAAACTGCTCACTACGCAGAACAGGAATCCAAGATTCACTCCCCAGAAATCCAGTGACCTTAACTCGCCTTCGCTCCTTCTCTGAGTGTGGCCTCTACTGGCTTCAATCTAATGTCTGTCTGGGCCGGACTCTGCATCTCACAAGACTCCTTTGTCCCATACAGTATATTCAAGTATCAGACTGAAGCCAGCAGATGTACAAAAAAGTGCAGCTCTCCTGATCTTGGTGGGGGTTTAATGATCATGCAGAATTTGCTTTGGCGTGCCACGAGGGTTCAAACTCAAAAGCGTGCCCCCAAGTAAGAAAGACTGAGAAGTACTGCTTTAGATAGACACTTCACAGGGGCTACAGGGACTTGGGAAGGGAAGTGGATTTAGCTCTCGCCTTTTCCCAAAAGCTGAAGGCGACTGACATTGAGATACAGGAGGGATTTTCCTATCCCCAGGGGCTAACAATCTAAGTTTGTACTTCAGGTAATGGAGGGTTAAGTGACTTGCCTAAGATCCCAAGGAGCGGCAGTGAGATTAGGGTTCCTTTCATTAAAGAATATGCTAATTCTCATGTCACCTTGGTAACCGTGACGCAAACTCCTTCTGCTAAAAGGCAACGAGTGAAGCATTTCAAAACTGCAAAAATCAACTCTTTTCTAAACAAATCTGCCATACGGTAACAGCTTTAACACCCGCAATGGAAACAACAGCAGCAGCAGCAGCACAGCCCAGCCTGTGCAAACATGACCCTGGACCTTAGGGTTCTGTGGGTAGACTACAATACAGATAATCAAGAAATACATTATAAATTCAGAGAAATCCATATTGCATTAGCTGAACGTGATCTCTGAAAGGGTTTCCTCTGTTGACTCTTGGCTACCAACTTCCTTCACATTATTCTCTCAAAAACCTCTGCTATCTGGTTCACTTTCGGTAGTCCCTCCCCTCCCCTCATCCCTTTGTTTTCCTCATCACCCGTCCCTATTGTCTCTCACTACGGTACTTAGGTGTTATTCTTGATTCTTCTCTTTCTTTCAAAGAACACATCTCCTCAGTCGTCCAACGCTCCTTTTTCACCCTGAAACAACTTCGCGCCGTACGTCCTTTTCTTACCCCCTCCGCTATGACCACCCTCATTATCTCCCTTGTTATGTCTCGCCTTGACTACTGTAATGTCTGTCTTGCCGGTGTTCCCCAATCCCAAACTCTTCGTCTCCAATGTGTTCAAAATACTGCCGTGCGTGTTCTTTCCCATGCTTCACGTTTCGATCATGTCACCCCCTTGCTAATACACTTTCACTGGCTTCCCGTTGTCTCTCGTGTTCAGTTTAAAATTCTTATTTTTGTTCACAGGGTGATCCACTCCGGTATTCCCCTGTATCTCGCCAACCAGGTTCATCTCCATACCCCGCACCGATCTCTTCGTTCTATCCATGCTAACCGTATGTTTCTTCCCCCCCTCCCCCCCCTCCCCCCTTCCCAAGCCCACTTAGAATCCACTCGGTCTTCAGCTTTCTTCTTCCTCGGTCCCAGGCTTTGGAACTCACTTCCCCATTCCCTTCGCTTAGAAACTTCTTATTTGTCTTTTAAAGCTAAACTGAAAACCTATCTTTTCTGCTCCACATTTAATCTCCCCTTCCCCGCCTCTCCCTCCTCTCTTCCCTAGCACTAGTATACTTGTTCCCCATCCACTTTTTCCCCTCCGTCCTCCTGGTTGTCAACGTGTTTTCCCCACCTTCCCTTATGTCAGCCATCTTTTGCCCCCTCTCTACTCTCTGACCCTATCTCTATTCCTTTCCTTTTAAAGATTTTATGGCGTTCCTTTTTCTTTTTCTCTTTCGCAGCGCTCCCTTTCTTTTAATTTATTATTTTTTTTTATGTATGTGAACTGCCCAGATGCCAATTGTTTATGGGCGGTATATAAAGTTTTAATAAACATAAACATTCACTGGCTGGACTGAACAATAGGGATATCAGATTTTTGGAGAGCATATCTGGGACGCCTGGGCAGGACTGAGGTGGACTGAGAGGGGCAAGGGTCCTTCCTGCTCGGGCACCTTTTCCCCATATATTTTGAAATGACCAGTAATTTCAAACGTTTCAAAAAGACAGAAGCAGCCCTTCCTTCTCAACTTAAAAGCACAAATACATACAGATATGCTTAGACTTTATTTAATATATAAGTAAATATTCTATGTATTTCTAAACTTCCTCCTCTTTTTTCAGAAAACTTAATTTTACATCTTCTCCTACCTGGACTGAGAAGACTGCATGGGGGGGGGGGCGGGGGGGGGAAGGGATCAGCGGGAGAAGCGAAGTCCTTTGCCTCTGTCCCTACTGAAATCCGGGACAGGTGGTGCTTATAGTCTTTGGAGTCTGGGACACTGCCTAAAAATTGGGGACAATCCCCAAAAATCAGGGACATCTTGTAACCTTACGGATCTAGGGTGTTCCCTCTTACTGCTTGCCGTACAAAAAAGATCACATTTTGTTGTTATCTAATTAACAGTGACACAGACTCCCTCCGTTACCAGGCACTTTAGGAAGTAAAACAAAATCTTCAGAAAAGATACTCAAAATCTATTGAGCAAATTTGCAGTTTAAAAAAATAGCATTGACTTCCAGAACTTAAAGAGTAAGAACCCTTACCTGTGAAAAGGTACATGCAAACAGGGCTGGACCAGCCACTAGGTGAGCTAGGCAGCCGGCCCAGGTGAGCAGCAGCAGCGGCACACATGACCAACCACATTGCCCCTCCTCCAGCTGCCACCAATTCTGTTTTGGGAGGGGGAGGCGGGCAACGACAGCAGCAGTATTTCCAAAAGCAGCTGCTTTTTCCCTTCGCCTTCTTGCCTGCAGCAGGTCATGTCCTTCAGCACAGGTGCAGAGGCTGTTTTATCTCATTACCAGGTACTTTGTGAAGTAGCACAAAACCCTGCCAAAATACTCTTGCTATTGGAAAAACAAACCCAGCCAGACTGCTATAGATCTCAGCACATAAACTACAAATTAGCAGAAGACCACTCTTTGGTCACACTCAGGATCTGGCAGGCCTCCTCCCCCTCTACAGTATATTTTGAGAATTAAACTCAACAATCCTGATTATTCTCAACACTGCCCTTCTCAGAATATTCCTGTAAAAATGCATAACTGGACATCATACTTTTAAACAATAAACTACTGATAGATAGATATATATATAGAGAGAGAGAGAGGGAGAGAAAGGCACATACACACACTACACACACACACGCACACAAAGACAGACAGATAATGATGGTAATTTTCTCAAGGCTTTCTTGAGCGCATATCCCAGTATAAAGTGCTTATAAAGACATGAGGATGAACGGTAACAAGAACACACATGCTTTTACATAACCTAGGCATAAGTGTATTTGAGGGCAGATTTTGGTTGAAGCACAGGCAGGATCACAGTTTACTGACGTTCTTTATAAGAGAGGCACATTTGCACCAGCTCCTGAGCTAACAGATACGTAATCAAATTCATGATAACCATGATTTCTGCAGCTTAGACACATCAGCACCTATGTGTCTTTATAAAATAGGCACCCTCTTATAAAATTATAGTGATTTTATAGAAGGGAGGAGTAGCCTAGTGGTTGGGGCAAGGTACTTCAGGCCAGAAGGTCGGGGGTTCAAATCCCACTAGAGGACAGCAACCTTGGGCTGGAAGGACTGGGGTTTCTAGTCCCACAGATGCTCCTTGTGGTCTTGGGCAAGCCACTTAACCCTCCATTGCCCATGTTCCCTGTAAGTATTAGTGTCTGTGTCTCATATCCCCACATGTTAAATGTATCCCCAATTGTGTTGTGACCACTTTGATTGAAGGATAAGGCAGTATACAAAACTGTCTAAATAAATAAAATGACTCTCCACCAGGGTGATTTTATATCAGACTGCCTAGTTTGTGTGGGAAATACATGCATATACGTTATGCCTATTTTATAAAGGGAGATAATACACATAGGTGCCTTCACTGAATCAGTACCTTCTCCCGGGTCCATGCTGAGGTCTGAGAAGATTCACGTGACTGGGCAAATTTTATAATACATGTACCTAAGTCCAAACCTCATCCCAGGGAGCATCAATGCTTCTGCCGGTTAAAGGTATGTGCTAAGAAGCTGTGCGTTCAGATCATTATCTGCATATACTGTAGTCCTGACCCTTTTATAACCTCTATGTCTGCACGTAACACACTGTTTTACCAACAGAAGCGGCTTCAAGGTCAATGCAAGGATATGAGGTGCCCTAGCAAACTCTCATTCCTGCCGCCCCCCTGCTCCTGTCTTCGCTGCTATTCCGCTCCGGTACTGCAGCAGGGACGACAACATTAACACACAGCATTTACCCAAACTGAGCAACACTGTGCTTTGCCCCCACATGAACAGGAAGTCTGCGTCGCAGCAGGTGGAAGCAGCTTGTCAAAGCACCTCGTTGGGGAGTTTGGGTAAGTGCTGTGGCTTAAAGCCATTGCCACCACTTCAGGTTTCAGAGAGGGACACCAGTGCCAGCAAAGGACCATCCTGGAAATGTTGGCGCTGTCGGCAACCATCTAGTTTGCCTAAAGGGTCACTTTGATGGGCTGATAAAATTGCACCCAATGCAATGCTGATGGGCTGATAAAATTGCACCCAATGTGGGGCAACTTGTCAAAAAGATCCAAACACTCTATGAGAGGGTGGAGATGATTTATTTATTTTATTTCTTTAAAGGGTATTTCTATCCCGCCATATCCTTTAATCAAGGCGGTGTACAGAGCAAACAATCAGTGCCAGATGATGTTGAAAACTCTTTCATGCAAGCCTACCCATTAGCTTCTCCCCCTTAGTACTGCAGGGTAGAAAAAAGTGTTTAGCAAAAGGATCTCTCCTTTGTCCCACGGTCACATATAATTCATTTCAGACAAGAGTGGATCTATTTAAACTTACCAGGATACTCAGGATTCTGCATTTCTTCTCAAAGGATAGAGCCAGACACACCACCATCTCCGCAGTTAAAAATAATTCAAGGCCCCCAGACCCCAAAATTCACACCTTTCAGAAGTTGTTCTCCAGGATATAAAGGTGCTTGAATAAAACAAGCAGAGGGCATATTTCAAATATGCCTTACCAACATATTTAAGAGTGGAAACCAAGTTAGTGAGATTTAGGAAAGAAGTAAAAACTTTATTCTTCCCTATGGAAGAGTAAGACTGAGTGATGAAATGTTTGAGGCCTCTTTACTGAAGGTTTTAACACGTGTTAAGTGCCCATAGTCCTTCTATTTCTATGGGCGCAACGGCACTTGACGTGCATTAACCTCATTAACACATGTTAATTTGTTTTGTTCACATACAGTATTTTCACGCTGTCCTGTTAGTGTTTCTAGTTGACCTTATTGTGGAGGTTGACCTGTTGATCTCTTTGGTTCTTTGTGGTTTGCTACAGATAGGCAAGCCTAGCATTGAAGCTGGGTAAAATGGTGGAAGTTATTGTTAAGAATGAAATTACTGATCATATGGATAAACATGACTTAATGGGGAATGGCCAGCATGAATTTTGAAAAGGGAGATTAGACCTTATCGGGGTCGTACCAAGAGCTGTGTGAGTAGTGCAGCTGCATAGAGCACAAGCCTAGAAGGGGGCGCAGATATCATCACTGGGTTTTCAGGAAGCTCAAAAAGAACGAGTTACTGAATGTGGCTTGGTGGAAGGGGGGCACCAGAGTCATAAGTCGCACAGGGCACATTTGTATGTTGGTACGATCTTGGGCTTTACTAAACTATTAGAATTCTTTGAAGGTGTGAAACACGTGTATAAAAGCAGATCAGTTGATAAACTGTATTTGGGTTTTCAGAAGACATTTGATAAGGTCCATCAGCAGATACTCCTCAGGAAACTAAAAAGTCATGGGATAGGAAGTGATTCCTTATTGTGGATTATTAACTGGTTACAAAATATAGGAAGCAAAGAGGAGGGCTAAAGAGTCAGTTTTTCCAGTGGAAAGAGTTAAATCATGGGGTGCCTCAGGGATTTATGCTAGGATTAGTGTTGTTTAATAAATTCATTAATGATCTGAAAAAGAGGACGAGTGAAATGATCAAATTTTCAGATGACACAAAAATATTCAAAGTAGTTAAAACACAGGCAGACTGAGGAACTGCAGACGGACCTTGCCAGACTGCAGAGGTGGGCGTTGAAGGCAGATGAAATGTGGGAAGTAGTTTTTTTAAAGGTTTTTCCATGTTTAAGGGCTTTTTTTTTTACAAAAAGAAAGGACTTTTATGAAATTGCCCCATGGTATATGTGAGCACGTGGAAGGAGGTAATCTCGTGGTTAGAGCAACTGCCTAGATGATCAAGGGTTTGATTCCCACTAGCACAGCTTGTGACCTTGGGCAAGTCACTTTACTCTCCATTTCCTAGAAGAAAGGCCTGACAATCTACTTCCACTGATACATTATCAAAAAACCCCCCAGAGACAGCTGGGTTACCGGGAGTTGGCACTAAAAAAAAGAATATGTGAGCATAAGGATTTGTTTGTGCTATGAGGGCTTGTGTGTATCAGTGATGCTGAGCGCTAAGCTATTGGTAGCTTGACTACTGGCAGGGTCTCCTAAGATGGACAGGTTTCAGCTGAGGTGCCAGACCAAGACAAACCCCCATTTGGGCAGCAGCAGAATGGGACGCTGTTGGAAGTAGAGGATCACATTTCTGTGACAACAGCAACAGAACTAGAATGACCTGTGCAGAAGAAAGGCCTGGAATGCCTTGCCACAAAAACCCTATGGATAGTCATAACAAAACAAATTGGACTATAGTGCTGGACGATGAGACCCCTAGGTTGTAAGGCATTCAACTGGCTACTGGGAAGAAGTGGAAGACTTTTCAGAGTGTCGGATCAAAGCCCTTGGGATGTTTGACTGCTGATGTAGCTACGCATGAGAGTCAGAAGCTGCAAAGATGTCTTACATATTGGGACATGGAACATACAAAGCATGAATCAAGGGAAGCTGGAGGTGGTTAAGAATGAAATGGAACGTGTACAACTTGATCTGTTGGGTTTCAGCAAACTGAAATGGACTGGCATAGGGCACTTTGCATCTCATGATCACATGGTCTACTATGCTGGAAATGAAAGATAAGAAGAAATGGTGTTGCATTTATAATCAAGAAGAAACTTGCAAGAACTGTAATGAAAACTAAGTGCAGTCAGTGAATGCTTAGTTTCTATTCGTCTATGAGGAATGCCCATCAACATAATTATTATTCAGGTATATGATCTAACAACAGCTGCAGAAGAGGATGAAGTTGACGAGTTCTATGAACAAGTACAAGCTAAAATTGACAGAACATGCAAACAGGATATTCTGATAGTCATGGGTGACTGGAACGCAAAAGTTGGCAACAAAGCAGAAGGCAAAATGGTTAGAAACTATGGACTTGGCAACAGAAATGAAGCTGGAGAAAGACTGATAGAATTCTGCAAGACCAACGATCTATTCATCTCAAACACCTTCTTCCAGCAACACAAGCGGTGACTGTACACATGGACTTCACCCAATGGATTGTACAAAAATCTAATTGACTACATCTGTGGAAGTCAATGATGGAAAAGCAAAGACAAAACCTGGAGCTGACTGTGGTACAGATCACCAACTACTAGCATGTAAAATCAAGCTAAAGTTGAAAAAGAGCAAGCCACTCATGAATGTAGCAAAATATGACCTTGAGAATATGCCACCAAAATTTAAAGACTGGCTGCAAAATCGATTTGCTGGTTTAGATACAAACGACAGAGCTCCAGAAGAATTATGGGATGACATCAAGAAGGAAGTGTTGGAAGAAAGTGAGAAGTCTCTACAAAAGGTGAAAAAGCAAAAACGGCCAAAAAAGCATGGGACAAACACAGAAGATCTCTAAAGGAAAATATGGTGACTATTGTAGTTGATATGGAAGGGCAGACTAGATAGGCTTTGTGGTCTTCTTCTGCTTTCATGTTTCTATCCATGATGATAACAAGAACTTCAGGGAAAGAGGACATTTGTTTTTGTTTCGGCATGCTGATGCACATCCATGCATGCAAAGTAGCTTGCATGGACATGCATTCAGCAAAGGATAGATGCTCTGCTGCCCATAGATAAAATTGGAAAGGATATGAGGCTCCCTAGGCAAACCTCATTTCCAGTGCCCCCTACTCCTTCCCCTGCACCCCTTGCCCCTGTTGGACAAGTGCAAAGTTATGGCCCCTTCTTGAACCGCATGACTTCTGGACAGTTTTCCAGGCAATGATACTACCACACTTCAACTTCTGTAATGTCATCCTCCATGGAATTTCGAAGAACTCATTACATCCACTACAACTTGTGCAGCATGCAGCCGCCTGAATTCTGATGTACTCATCCTGATACAGACACGTCAGACCTATTCTACAAGAGCTACATTGGTTACCTCTCTTCTGTAGAATCAAGTATGAAGCCCTAATAACTGCGTTCAAAATAATCCACCAGTTACCCTCCCAATACCTGCAATCGATCATAACAAAGACCCAGAAAACCACTAAAGAAGGAATAATACATCAGACTTTCTAATCCTGTCTCCCAAATTGACCAAGTGCAACCAGACAACTTGGAATGCCCTACCACACCACATCAGAGACACTCACGACCTAATAACCTTCAGAAAGCTGATAAAGACTCACCTGTTCATAGAGCATTTCAATGGGATCACCGGACTCGCCCACCTATGAACTCTCTCCCCTGCCCATCCCTTCCTCCCTCCCCTCCCTACTCCTAATTTTAGATATGCACTAGGCTATTTATTACCTTGTGCAACCTCTCTATTTTATATATAGTTACCTTGTTCTCTGTTTTACCTAACATGTTTAAGTAAGCCAGTTCTTGTAACATTGTTCCATGTATGGTTGAAGTTTGGCTCTCTGTAAACTGCATTGATTCTCGGAAATGTGGTATAAAAGAATAAATAAAGTTACGCACTTAGGGACAAACAACCCAAACTATGGTTATACGATGCAAGGTTCCACATTAGGAATCACCAACCAGGAATAGGTTCTAGGCGCCATCATGGATATACGTTGAAACCCTTTGCCTAGTGTGCAGCGGCGGCCAAGAAAGCAAATAGAATGCTAGGAATCATAAGAAAAGGAATGGAGAATAAAACAAAGGATGACATCATAATGCCTCTGTATCGCTCCATGGTGCAACCGCACCTTGAATATTTTGTGCAATTCTAGTTGCCATACCTTAAAAAGGATAGAAACATAGAATAGAAACAGAAACATGACAACAGATAAAGATCATAAGAACTATCCAGTCTGCCTTTCCATACCAACTACTGTAGTCACTTTTTTCCTTTAATGATCTTCTATGTTTGTCCCATACTTTCTTAAATTCAGATACAAACCTGTCTGTACTTGAGACCACTGGGAGACTATTCCACACATCTACCACTCTTTCCGCATATTACTCTTGAATCTATCTCCTTTCACCTTCATCCTATGCCCCTCATTGCAGAGCTTTCTTTCAATTGAAAGAGGCTCTCCTCCTTTGTGTTTATGCCATGGAGCTATTTAAACATCTCTATCGTATCTCCTCTCTCCCGCCTTTCCTCCAACATATACATATTGAGATCTTTAAGTCTGTCCTCATATGCCTTATGATGAAGCCCACTGGCCATTTTGGTAGCCACCCTCTGCACTGACTCCATTCTGTTTTTATCCCATCCTGCTAACAACTCCTTGAGGTATTGTTGGCAAAGTTAGTTTTCCTAAAGTCGAGGACCCTTACTTTTCAATGGACTTTATCAGCCCTGGTCCTAATACTGAACCAGACTATCTGGTAATCACTGGATGCAAGATGATCATCCACTATGGCAGTGTTTTTCAACCTTTTTTGTGCAAAGGCACACTTTTTTCATGAAAAAAATCACGAGGCACACCACCATTAGAAAATGTTAAAAAAATTTACCTCTGTGCCTATATTGACTATATATAAAGTAATTCTCTTGAATAGGAATCAAACACTCACACCAACCCCCCTCCCCTGCTGGTTCACACCAACCCCCCTCCCCTGCTGGTTCACTCACACCACCCCCCCCCCTCCACTGCTGGTTCACTCACCCACCCCCCTGTCACTTACTCACCCCTCCTGCTGGGTCACTCACTCACTTACCCCCCCTCCCCTGCTGGTTCACTCACACCATCGCCCCCCCCCCTTGCTGGTTCACTCACACCCCCCCCCCTCCCCTGATGGTTAACACACCCTCCCCCCCCCTTGCTGGTTCACTCACACTCGCCCCCCCCATGCTGGTTCACTCACACCCCCCCCCCCCCTCCTCTGCCCAAGCCGCTGCTTCTGCTTTGTACAGAGCAGCGGCTGCACTACACTTCCATTGAAAAGTAAAGAGAAACTGTGTCAGCAGCCCTCCGGTCATCGCAGAGCCCGAGGAAGTGATGTCATGGGGGCGGGCTCCTCACAGGCTGTCTTTCCTTTTCAAATTAACTTTATTGCAGCTAAAGTTAATTTGAAAAGGAAAGACAGTCTGTGAGGAGCCCGCCCCCATGACATCACTTCCTCGGGCTCTGCATGATCGGAGGGCTCCTGACACAGTTTCTCTTTACTTTTCAATGTAAGTGTAGTGCAGCCGCTGCTCTGTACAAAGCAGAACCAGCGGCTGCACTGCTATAGGGAATCGCGATCGCGTTCGCGCCGCGGACGTCGGCACAAAAGCCGGTTTTTTGCTCTGGCCGCTCCCGATCTTGCGGCCAGAGCAAAAAACCGGCTTTTCAATGGCCGGTTTTACAACTGTGCCGGCAGCCGGCCTGGCCATGGAAAAACCGGCCAGGCCGGCTGAAAACCGGCCGGTTGGCAACCCTAATTCGTGAGCCGAGGCCACATGTTACGGATGAAATTGGAATTTTTCCCACGGCACACCAGACAATATCTCACGGCACACTAGTGTGCCGCGGCACAGTGGTTGAAAAACGCTGCACTATGGCATCAGAAACACTCTCTCCATTGGCAAGCACCAGGTCCAGTATAGCCCCCTTGTGTGGATTCTGTTACTTCTAGATGACACCACAGTGGGAATGTGCCAATCAACATCTAACATAGTAAATGACGGCAGATAAAGACCAGTATGGTCCATCTAATCTGCCAAGAGTAGGTGCACCTGCCACTCCGTGCAGGCCACCCCTCCCCATGTCTTTGTTTTAGGGGTGAACCCACCACTCCGTGTAGGACACCCCTGTATGTTGAGAGATTAGTTATGTTTATTTTGATTTTATCCTGTTGCTGTAAAGGGATCCACTGTGTCTGTCCCATGCCATTTTGAATTCTGTCACTGTATTTGCCCCTAACACTTCCATTGGGAGGGCATTCCAAGCATCCAACACCCTTTCAGTGAAAAAGTATTTCCTGACATTGCCTTTCAATTTACCCCCTTGAAGCTTCATGTTATGCCCTCTACTGTAGTTTTACAGCTTCCCTGTCTTTGGAAGAGGTTTGTTTGTTCATTATTTCTCTTTAAGTATTTAAAGGTCTGAATCATATCTCCCCTGTCCCTTCTCTCCTCCAGAGTGTACATATTTAGGTCTTCAAGTCTCTTCTCATAAGGCTTCCGACGCAGGCTCCAAATCATTTTGGTTGCCTTCCTCTGAACAGTTTCCAATCTTTTTATATCCTTTGCATGTTATGGTCTCCAAAACTGAACACAGTATTCCAAATGAGGCCTCACCAGTGAATTATACAGTGGCATTAGTACCTCTTCCTTTCTGCTGGTAATTCCTCTTTGTATGCAACCAAACATCCTCCCGGCTTTTGCCACTGCCTTGTCGCACTGTTTTGCCACCTTGAGATCTGCAGAAATAATCACACCAAGGTCCTTCTCCTGGTCCGTGCACACCAACCTCTCGCCCCCTATCACATACATTTCCCTTGGATTTCTGCTTCCCAAGTGCATGACACTGCACTTCTTTGCATTAAATCTTAACTGCCAAGCATTAGACCATTCTTCCAGCTTTTATAGATCTTTCCTCATGTTATCCACTCCCTCAGGGGAGTCCACTCTGTTGCAACATCTGGCCTATTGAAATAACCTTTCATAGCAATACTGCAAATATCTTCAATTAAATCTCTGTCCAGCTCTTCTGCCTGTGAAGAAGGTCTATATATGACGCAAATGGATGACCATTCCCTCATTCCAGTTTAATCCACAATGCCTCCTCGCTCCCTCATAAGCCCTGTAATTCTGTAGCTTAATATTATTTTTTCATATAGTGCCACTCCTCCTCCCCTTCTCCCTATCCTGTCCTTCCTGAATAAATTATGGCCCAGTATAATTACATCCCAGTCATGTTTCCATAGCCATCACTAAATCCAGGTCAGCCTCTTCCATTAAAGACTCGACATCTGGAATCTTATTTCCCATAGTATGGGTATTAATGCACAGCGCTTTACAGATGTCGCCCCTTTTACCCATTTCTACAGAAGTATTTAATGTTTTACTTTCCTGATGGCTTTTATTTATCTGGGAGCTTTGTTTACCCACCTGCAATGAATCTAGTTTAAAGTCCCCTTCGGTAGGTTAGGCAGTCTGCTGAGGAACATACTTGGACCCTTCTTGGATAGGTGGCACCATCAATGCTCAGTAGTCCAGGAAACCAAAACATTCTCGGTGACACCATCTCTAGCATTCATCTCTAGGATTCAAGCTTCTCTGTCTCGGCCTTTGCCCTCAACATGGAGGACTGAGGAGAAGATTACCTGTGCACCTATCTGCTTCATCATCTCTCTCAGAGCCATAAAGTCACTCTTGATACACTCGGAGAGATACTTAGCAGTATCTTTTGTGCCAACATGGATGAGCATCAGTAGGCTTGATGAGTCTTGGTAAACTCTCTGCAACACCTTGGATTCTGGTACCTGGCAGTTAGTACCCCTCGGAAGAGAGTCACCAACCATCACTACCCTTCACTTCCATGGGGTCACTGAATCTGCAACTTTGGGGTGCTTAAGTTCTGGTTCTTCCTGTTCCTGGGATCTTTTCATCTTTTCCAGTTCGAGGGATAGTGGAGTTGAATTATTGATTCTGCAGGCTCTGATGACCCTTGTACTACTCTCTTCTTTCAGTGGCCTCCCATCTTCACCTCTGTGGAGAGCTTGGCTGCCTGAAGAAGCATCTCATCAATGTACTTCTTACTGTCTTGGATGCTTCTCAGCCTCGCCACCTCTTCTCTCAGCTCCTCTACTTGTTTCATGAGGGATTCAGGTTGCAGGCATCTTGCACATGGACTGGGATCAGGCTGTCCATCTGGACAGAAGCAGAAGTGGTAATGGGGGGGGGGGGGGAGAGGGGAAAAACAATTTTGGCAGTGAGATTTTTCCCAGCCATAGTACATTTGTTGGAGTTTTGGTAGCTGTTGAATGAAATGAGAAAGACCTGCCAAAGTCTCTAACTTTGCCTCGCCTGTCCTTTAAGACAAAAAGCAGCTAGCCTCTTTTATGTGTGATCTAACAGCTCTGTTCTATGTCCCTGTGTGTAGTCCTGCTTGCTTGCTAAACAGCTATCACTTTAAGCTATTAAAATCTAATATATGCGTCTGAGGTATATAGACTAATCTATTCCCTTTGTAAAATTACCTAATCAAAGGTCCTTCAAGTATATCAAATTGTTTACTTTTAACAGATATGGAACTATTCCTAGATTTTTCCTTCCAACCAATAACAAAATGTTTTATCTCTGTCAACAAGCTAATTGGTGAATTACCCTATCTCACATGGGGCGGGTGAGATCTGAGGAGTGCAGTGACTCTTTGAACTTGAAGGTTAGAGGAGGAGAAAATAAATTATTGCAGCAGAAAGAAAAGCTTTGCCTAAGACCACAAAAACTCTCCTTCAGCAATACAGCTATAAAAATAAATCAGTAGGCAATGCAGGAGAAAAAGTTGTCTATTAAAAATAAAAATAGCCCCCTTTAAGAACTCTGAGGATTTATATTCAAGAGTCAAAGAATTGTCCTGCTTGCAATAGAGACCCTCTAGACATGGCAGTACTTGTAAGGCAATGTAGACCTTTATATAACACTCGGTTACGTGGCTTCTAAGCAAATAAGGATATAGCAGAAAAAAGGTATGGAGAAGAGTGGCCAAAATGATAAAGGGGTTGGAAGGATACCCCTATGGAGAAAGGCTTAAAAGATTAGGGCTCTTTAACATGGAAAAGAGAAGGCTGAGGGGAGATTTTATTTATTTATTTATTTTACTTCTCTTATATACCGCGGTATTACATATCAGTGCGGTTTACAATAAACAGAACAATTTACTGTGCGGATGGGCCACAGAGTATTTACATCGAACAGGGATTAGAACTTGGATTCAACTGGGGTAACATATCTACACATTATTTACAGTAAAGCCTATGTTTTCAGGTTGTGGCCTTAACCTATTCAGTATAGGCCAGCTTGGACCGGCTATCCTTTGTCTTGTTGGGTATGTTGTTGGGATGTTCTGAGTGTTTGGTGTGACAAGATATATGATAAGAGATATGATAAGAGGTCTATAAAATAATGAATGGAGTGGAACAGGTAAACATAGATCGGTTGTTCTTTCAAAAGTAGAAAGATTGGGGGACATACAATGAAGCTACAATGTAGCACATTTAAAACTAATTGGGGAAAATATTTTTTCACTCAGCGCGCAATCAAACTCTTTACTGAACAGTGGTAGTGGCTTGCGCGCGATGTCGAAGCTGTGCCCCCCCCCCCCCCTTAGTGTAGCTGAGTTTAAAAGAGATTCGGACAAGTTCCTGGTGGAAAAGTCCATAAACCATTATTAAAGAGGACTGGGGAAATCCCCGCTTAGCCCTGGGACAAGCAGCATGGAATCTGTGTACCTTTTTGGGAACCTGCCAGATACTTGTGACCTGGATTGGCCGCTGTTGGAAACAGGATACCGTCTGTCCCAGTGTGGCATATATTATGTTCTTTCGTTCCAAGACACCACCTTCTTTCCAAGTGTCCCAGATTTGCTTCTCAAATATGTGATAACTTTATCCCAAGCCCAGTTCCCACCAGCAGGCTCAAGAGGACACAGGGCGAGAGCTCCCCCTCCCCCCAATACCGGCCCTGCCTGTTATAAGGCAGAAACTGCATTTGTAATGAAATGCGAGGCGGCTGGGAGTGAAGGTAGGTGAGAGCTGGACGTGGGAGAGTGCTGGAAAAGCGCAATGTAGCGATCTGGGTCTGAGAGCTCTGTCATAAAGCCAACTGCGCTCTCCAGGCTGCTGTCTCCACAATAGCTTTTGCTGAGCTGTTGGCTGTGATGGGGAATACAAGGTGGTCTCTAGGACCCCGGGAAGGGGATACCGTTGGTATGATGGGTTGGTCCAGCCCCATGTGCTTGCCTTCCTCTCTCCCCCCCCATCCCATCCCTTCCCCTCCCCCTCCCCCTCTCCTCTGTCTCTTTATTGTCTGTCTTCCAAGCCCTGGAGCTGCTGAGAGGCTTTTGTGGAGCAAAGAGGGGCTGAAGGGAGCAGGAATTGGACCAGAGGCAGGTCCAAAGTGAGTTGATTGCGGCAAGAAGCAGACAGGAGCCGGTGCAGAGGAAGCTCCAGGGAGAGAGAGGGATGGGACCCCCGAGTCTCCCGAGCTCTGCAGGGACCTCCCGGCTCTCTAGCCTCGTCCTTCTCCTGCTCGGGATCGGCAGTGAGATTCTGGAAGGTAAAGCAGCAGAGCCCGTGAGGGGTTTTCCTTTGCTTTCTGCATTCTTGGTGGCTTTTTGTCCATGGATGTGTCTGCGCTTGTCTCCTCGCGCCCCCCCCCCCTCCCCTGCTGCTGCATGCCCTACTGAAATGCAAAACCCCTCTCTCTGCCCCACCTGTAACCCTGGAGATCGCCTGCAATCCTGAGGAAGCCATTCATTCATACCGCTGACTGACAGATCCTTAGTGCATTGCTGACCTGTTCATGCAAAGGGGACTTAAAGCCACAGGGCAGGACTTCCAGTCCTGCTTGCAACTAGAAAGTTATCTAGCAGCGAAGTGGTTGCAGTGAGGGGAGCAGGAGTTTTATTCTTAAGATAGTTGTGAATTATAACCTGTGTGCTGGGGACAGTGAGGGGAGCAGGCTTTTTTATCACTTTAAAGTTGCAGAGCGTGACTTGTGCATTGGGAGTTAAATAAAATGAAAAGCAAAACGACATAAGGTGATACCTTTGTACTGGACTGATTTAAGACATTTTTGGACTAGCTTCAAAAGCTAGTCCAAAAATGTATGAAGTCAGTCCAGTTAAAAAAAAACACCTTATTTTCTTTTGTTTCTTTTTCTTTAACTCCCATAAAAGGGGACTAACACGGTAATCACACTACTTTGTGCCCTGGGGGGAGTACTCTGGTTTCTGAGCACTGGGGTGTCATATTCCGAGCTGGTTTAATAACTCGATGCTGCAGGGTAGAACTATGAGTGTTAGTCACAAACTGGCCTGTTCTAACATTATTGTAGGACACTCGCAGCTCACAAGTCCCAGAGCGAAAGGGCAAACTGCAGGGGCACTTTTAGCAAATACTCTCTGAACTCAGCTGCCCGAGCAGAAAGACGAAGGATTCAGAGAAGCTGCAAGCACTTCAGTTTCCAGGATGTGGGGTTGGTGGCTGGCTTGCAAATAGGGACCTACAGCCAGGTCGTAATTTCAGAATCAGCCTTGAAGCACTTAAAAAGTCCTGGAAGGCTGAGTTGGAGGGGAATGCCTGGCCACCTCCTGCGAAAACCTCTGAAACGTAGAGTAGTGCACCCTGTTCTGTGTCTCCGAAATTCAGAACCACATTTAAACAAGTCTGTTTGATTGCCCAATAGGGTCAATTTTCAGTTGACTGGCTAAATGCAAAGACCATTCAAACCTTTGCATCCATGGACCTTGCACCTAATTTTCAAAGGAAAATGAACTAAGAGGTCTGTGGATCCCATAGCATTTATGTATTTTACCTCTGATTTCACTACGGGTGGAGGAATAAGGGCAATAGTGCACATGCATAGTTGCGATACAATTCTGGGTTCTCCCCAGCCCCTAACGCCTAGATGTATCCACCGAAGGGATGGACAGTGTTCAGCTAAACCAGGTTACCAGATATATATATCTATGTGTTTGTTTTAAGTCTGAGTTTTATTTACAGTTTAACACAACAATAACCAAGAACAACCTGAAAAATAGCACATCACTGTGAGGGAAAGTCAGCAGAGCAATTCTCTGGAGGGTAGATATCTTGGAAAGTTGACTCTGTCATGTTCTGCAAGGATAGAAATATCAATAAGAAAAATTGTACAAAGACTTGTATAAAAGGTGTCATGGGGCTTTTGCCTCAGAGGTGCTGCATTTAAAATTTTGACAAAAGTCTCTTGACACCTGTAACGCACATTTTTGTTTATGTGACTTTTTTCCCTTCCAGAGTGTTATTTGCGCTGCCTTTTCCTGAAACTAACCTAGACTGTAGGGTTAAGAGAGCACCAAAATAGTTTTCTCGTGGCTGCTTGAGTACTAAATAAAAGGGTTTTCAGAGGAACTATCCTCCATCCAGATCCTTTAGTCCTGTATATGAAATCTCAAAACATGAAGCAGCCTTTGTACAAAGCCCTTTAAAGCCTCAAAGATCACACTGTACCGTCGGCATGTGTTTCGACCAAGAACCAACCTCCCTCAGCAGCAAAAGCTGAATGAATCTTTTAATCTGACTTCCATTAATGGGGCTGCATTTTCAGGAAATGTGTTTTGAATATTGTTAAGAAGAAGATGTTGTGTGTGAATTAGGCTTCCTAATGTTTCTAGTCTATTTGGACCTTAGTGGTGGAGTAGCCTAATGGTTAGGGCACTGGCTTGGGAACAAAGAGATTAGTTTTTGATTCCCACTAGCACTCCTTGTGGCCTTGGGCAAGTCGCTTATCCCTCCATTGCCTCAGAAAAATCCAACTTATCTTATCACTGTCCCTTTTTACTGTACATTACCAAGTTGTAGTTACAATGTGAACTGCTTTGACTGAAATGATAAAGTGGTATAAAAAACTGTTAAATAAATAAACACCTGGGATATTCCCCTGTACCGTGGCAGTAGTGCTAGTGTCTTAGCTCAGGATGACATGGCATGAGGGTGCATTCACTAAGGGGTAGGTTCTGAGTAGCATTTAGCAGGGATGGATGTCCAGTTCGGAAATCCATCCCCACTGAACACTTGGGTGCTGATTCTACCACAGGGCTCCCTGCACATACAGCAGAGATATATGGGGAGCTCTATGCAGGGGCGGGAGGGTGTGGGCAGACTGGGGGCATGATGCCTACCCCAGATGTACAGGGCCACTTCCAAGGTCGGCCTTGTATGTCCGGGGTCGTCCATTTAAACAGGGGACTTATTCCACCTCGGAGGTGGAATAAGTCCCCCTGGTTGTCGGGGGCTGCTGGAGCTGAGGCACGGAGAACAGGTGAGGGGGTGCAAGGGGTGCCCCGCAGCTTGACCCTGGCCATGGAAGGCCTGATCGGGGGTCGGGCTGAGAGGAACGCAGATTCTACTGTTGCTGCCGGAAAGGCAGCCCCTGCATGGAGCCTTGTTGCCATGGCAACGTGATGTCATGGCAGTGCGGCTCCATACAGGAGCCAGGCTGATCTAGCAGGGGATGTGGTTGGACATCCAGGGTGCCTGAATTGGGGCACATCCCAAACGTCCAGCCACTGTGCCGCGATTCTGCTCCCACGGGGTCGTCTAGCCTCCACTGGAGCAGAATCAGGTGCATCCCTGGGCCATGCGGATATCTGGACATCCGGACGGCCTGGGGACACACAACTCAGAATTGGCTTCCACGTGTTCTCTGTATGGTACCTTCATGTTGGGAAACTGGCACTTGTGAACTTGCTGGCCACAGCCATTACCCCTGAGATGCTACTGGATCCGCTTGTCCAGTCTCTCTGGTGGATCGATTCAGATTGAGGACAGGAGAATCTTTATCAATGTCTGGGAAGGCCTGACAGGCGAGCGCTGAGAGATTTATTACATAGTTTAAAATATGATTTAGTATCTTGAGTGCATTCAAAGGCAGCTCTAGGCCCTGAGTGATCTAACAAGATTATTTATATCTATCTATAGATGCACATATGCCTGTCTAGTTTGTCCAGATGCATTGTCTACTCTCTCTATGCCTGTACATGTGTGTGTGTGTGTGTGTGGTGTGCAATCTCTTGGGGCCTAAAGCTGCCTTTGAACATCTGGAGTGATTAATTCCAGGCTGCTGAGAGGCTGGGAGTGCATGCCGCTCACTCTTCATGCGCATATAATAGATACATGTACTCCAGAGAGCACATTTGTGTATGTGTGTGTGCATTTTCCTATTCACTGCATATCCCCGAGTCCCTCCTTGCCGGTGTGCATGCTTGTGTCTCTCTGCCTTTGTGAGTTTATGTACAGACAAACCCTGAGAGATGCCCAAACCCATGTGCTCCTGCCGGCGCTCTGCGTCCTTCCCTCCGCCTCTCACTGCTCTTGTTCTTTCTTATTTTGCTTCTCCCTTCTCTTTGTTTCTCTCCCTCTATGGGACATGGTTCTGGATGTTACTGCCTGTCTGTGAGAGGAGAATGTGGGGCTCAGGCCAGCTGACGTCTCACCGAATACAGGGACAAATTAAGTGAACAATGGCAGGACAGTCTGTACAGGTGTTACCAAGGAAATTCAGGTTGTAAACCGCCCCTCTACCATGTGTCACGGCGGCACATTCCCCCTTTGCAGACTCAGGGTGTGATGTATGTAGGGTTTGTGTTTTCGACTGGGTGGTGTCTATAGGGTGTCAGGATAGGGGATGGGGTTTGTGTGGGGAGGGTCTGGAAAGGTTATGTATGGCTGGCTTGGTATGGGGTAATGGGTATATGTATTTGGGGAATACACAGGGCAATGGGATGTGGACTCGGTGGGGGGGGGGAAGAGGTGGATATGAGTGTGGGTTTGTGAGAAGGGGAGTGTTTGTGAGTGGGTGGGCGGGCGGGCATGTGTGTTGGGGGATGTTCT
Source organism: Ichthyophis bannanicus (assembly GCA_033557465.1). Classification (NCBI taxonomy): domain Eukaryota; kingdom Metazoa; phylum Chordata; class Amphibia; order Gymnophiona; family Ichthyophiidae; genus Ichthyophis; species Ichthyophis bannanicus. Next base: position 41,142,874 of record CM066043.1, read on the forward strand.
GGGGGAAGATGGAGGCAGCGTACAGAAAGGACAGTAGCAAAAACAGTTCCCGGGCCCTGATGCAGCTCCGTCTTGCCTCTGGTCAAGTTACATTTCAGACCTGGTGACGGGATACAGCATATTTTGCTGCTGTAGCGTTTTTTTCCATCTGTTTCCCCCCAATATGATATGGAGTTTTGTTTGCTCACTCTTCTGTGGGAAGGTCTTGAATTTTCTCTCTCAGCTTTGTGAAATGTGCATCTCTGATAGTTTTGCAGAGGAAGTGCATTCTGGCTTCTGTCTCTCTGACACCTCGTGCAGAGTCTGGCTCCTTGGAGTTCGGATTTTGTCTGCACATTTTTAATTTCTCTTTTGTGTTTGACGAAGATCGGTGTGTGTGACTAATGTATTCTGCTGGTGGGTAGTTTCTGGGTAGGGATCTTTCGTGGTTCAGCTCCTTCTGAGCATTGCTTGTTGGCGGCTAAAACACAATTTTCCACCATAGACTTCAGGTTGGGTTATATTCAGTTTTTTCAAAGTAGTGCAATGGTTCGATGCACTGGTAGATAGAGCTGGACGGATGCTGGGGTACATAGGAAAGGACACAACCACCAGAAAAACAGAGAGTGGTTATGTCATCGTACAGTTCATTAATAGGGTCTCATCTGACGTGTCCACTTTTGGAGGTCACTCTTCTGGAAGTATATAGACAGATATAGGAGGCGGTACAGAGAAAGGCGCCCAAAATAATGTGGTGTCTGCAGCAAATACCACATGAGATGAGATTAACAGACCACAAATCCACTCCTCCCTTATCACCTCTTAGTCAGAGACATACAGAGACTGTAGAGCCTAATGGTTAGAGTACTAGCTTGGGAACTAAGAGACCACAGTTTGATTCTCACTAGCACTCCTTGTGGCCTTGGGTAAGTCACTTAACCCTCCATTGCCTCAGAAAAATCCAAGTTATCAATGTCCCTGTTTAATATACTTTAGCAAGTTTAAGTTACAATGTAAACCGCTTTGACTGAAATGATAAAGCGGTATAAAAAAACCTATTAAATAAATACATGCATGCCTACGGAGGGGATGGCAAGAATTCCATGAGCCATGCTGTGAAGGCTTTCCCCACTTGTTCCAGAAAGGGTGGTGGATGCCTAGAGTGCTTTCCTGGATGAAGTGGCAGAAGGAAAAAGTGCTGGAAGTCATAAAAAGGAGAGAGATATTCACACTGGATACCTAAAGGGCAAGAGGATAAAAAACAAGCATAGAGTACTTAAGCCCCAAACAGCTATGAAATGGCTTCCGCACGTCTAAGAAATCATGGTGGAGGTAGCATGCACTGCCTGGCAGTTAACGATCCTAAAATCAAAGGCATGGGGGCAGTAGAACAGGGAGCCATCTAGATTATTGCAAGCGCTGTGATTAGACATGGGAAGCGAGGGGCACTAGGTGTAGACCAACAGGGAATCCTTTGGGTTAACCATGTAAATGCTGCTCTGAGGGATATTCAGCGGTGCTGACCCACTTAGTGCCCACTGAATATCCTTGGGGGGCCACCGATGCACACCCCGATGCTGAGCAGTCAGCATCGGGGCGTTCCAGGGGTATTGCGCGGCAGAACGGAGGTGGCAGCTGTTGTTAACTAGGCAGTGGCAATATTGAGCCGCTGCCCGGTTAGCGATACACGGTGAAAGTCAGGCGCAGGTAACCCTGGACTAACCTTTGCTGCATTAGCTAACCGGGCAGCAGCCCAGTCGGCCTCGTGGCAATCTAGCAAACCTGGATATTCAATGCCGAAAATCAGGAAAGATTTAGGAAAATAATAGTGGTAGACCAAAATGCATGACATGTTCTTGCTTTTTATTCAAAATAGTCAAGATTATTTAGCTTTCTGCAAAGGGGTCAAAATACATTTATTTCAGACTGTTTTTAGGCAGGAATACGCTGCATTTTATAAATAAGATGATTTACCTGGTGTGTATAGTAACATCTTATATGTTTATGTTTATGTAGGTGATCTTGTAATACTGCTTAGTAATATAGGGATGGCGGGTAAGGAATGAAATGAATGACCTGAAAACTAACTGAATTATTCTTGTCTGCACACCCCCTAGTAGGGGGTGAGGATTAGAGGTTTCTCTAAGGCCATTAGAGCTTTTCCTGTAGTGTCCGCATTCAGCTTAATGTGTCCAGTTGCACATAGGGCCTGAATTACTTTTGTCATTCTGTGTCTATGGGGAATAAAAGCCTCAGAGCAGTAAGACATGCCTAGTCTAGCGGCGTACTCTAGTTCTTCGTTATTTGTGCTTGTGTTGGACATTTTTGAGACTTTCTTTCTGGAAAATCGTATTGTTTTTCTTTTCCAGCTTCACTTGTAGGGCTCATGATTTGCAGGCAATCGGTAGCAGGTTTGCGATTTGGCGGGCTGGGAGATAGGAGATAAATTGCTCGGACTGTCCACGCACATTAGGTGTTTGATCTCTCAGTCCCTGTGTTCCCTTCTGTGGACTGAACGCCTGTCAGCTTGATAAAGGGCGAAATTGATGGACAGGGAATTGTAATTAGCATGGCAGAAACATGTAATGAGGAGGGGGAAATGTCAAGAAAGTCAATCCCTTCAGGCTCTCCCCACCCACCCAGACAGAAATCACCCACCTGTTCCTCCCCCTAGCAACTGAAAAGAGGTAGAGAGGCAATGCGGGGAAACTGAGGCCACCTGCTCTTCAATCTGGGGAATCCCAAGGGTGGATATGGAGTGGCACTGATATGGAAGCGTTAATAGGCTTTGGGGGGGGGAGGGGGTCTCTCTTTCTGTATATCTGGTAAGAGCTGCTCTTATCAAAGGAGAAACATCCATTGCTCTTGCGGCCCTGGGCGGGCTTGTTTCATACATGGTTGCCCCCTTCCAGTGATAGGGCCTGGACTGGTTTCAAATGAAGATGAATGCTCTGTCTGCTCACACTGGATAGGCACTGAAGCCGTGGAGCAGACTGGGATCTCATCCATCACCATTTCTCAACCTCTGGGACTAGGCCCTAACATGGCGGGAAAGTTTTGCTCATGCCTGGTTTTGAACTTCCATCCCGATGCATTGTGGGATTTGTAATATGGCTTCCTTCACTTGAAATCAGCCCTGCCGGTACCACATTGTACCTCGGCCTCCCTCTAGGGTGTTTCTGTTTGTTTAGATTTGTGTTTACTAAAAACTTGATATATCGTGGGAGCAGCAGAGCGGTTTACAGTAAAAAATTAGTTAAGTAATGGAAAAGAACTACAATAATATATACAGGAAGTAGCGTACACACACTCATGAGATGGTGTGGGGAAAGACAGAGGGGGATAAGACTATACTCCATTCTACAACACCACCCTTTCTGCCCTCCCCCGCCAAGGCATTCATCCCCTACCCTCCTATTTCCTGCAACTTGCAGATGTTCGTGAGGAGGAGCGCTTACCTGTTGCTGAGGCCTCTGCCATTCTGAGCTGTGAGGGGGCTGATGGGTCTCACAATGTGCAATGCTCTTGCTCTGAGGGAGACACTACGATATCACACTTTTTAGTCAGTAAACTAATGGCAGGCAAATTACTGCCGCATGAAGAAAACGTGTGCAGCTAGGAAAAAAGCGTACGCTACGGCGGCAACATGTTGCCATTTTCTGCACAGGGCAGAATTATTTTTTCTTTCTTCTTTCCTATCAGCATGTGAGCCGACCCCCGTTTAGCATTACTGACATGCACTGACTCCCTCCCCTGCCTATGTGGTCCAGGGCACTCCTGGCCCAGGCCCTCGTCATAAGGAGGCCTTTGACCCTCACGGGAACATTGCTCACAAGGTCCCTTCCTCCTCCATGCCATGGCTTTAATCGCTCCTCCACCTACTTGCCATCAAAGGAAGCCTGTGTGATTCACACGAGGGGCACAGCTTTCATTACTGTATGTCTCTCCACCCCCTCTGTCTTTAATCTTTAAGGCCTGCCCACGAAACAGATGTCCTTGAAGTAGCTCCAATATGATGAAGGAAGAGCTGGCTTGTGGCTGCAATAAACTGTCCTGTGATTACTAGGGAAGACTCTCCATCACACAGGAAAACTGCCTCGCAGGCTCCAGGACTCAATGTGAAAGCATTCAGACTATTCAGGATATATCATATTGACACATTTTCCTGTTCTCACAGGCTCTTTGTACTACTTTCCATGTCCTCTGCCCCCTTATACTGGTGGTGGGCTGGGTTTGGACCTTCCCTCACTAGGTCTGCTTGTTTCTCTCACACCTTCCCTCAGATGGTGTTTATCGCTGTGATAGTCTGTTGTGATAGTCTCTCTTCTTTCTCTGTGTTGTGTGACAGTCTCTGCCCGCTTCTCTCCCGATCATGGGCTGTGTCTGTCTCTCAGTAGATGCTCAGATTCAGGAAACTATCCGCATGACAATTTCTATGTATGTTGCAGCATGAAAAATTGATTTGATTTTTTTTTACTGAATGTTTATAGATTAAACAATGTTTCAAAATCAGATCACAAATCTGTTTTGGAATTCAGGAAAATTTGCATAGCAAACTTTTCTGAGACAAAATTGCCTGGAAAATATTTTCTAAAGCCTCCTTCCCTCTGAATGTTGGCAAAGTAGATTTTCAAGAAGGACAGTCCTTAAAGACATATCTTGCTCCCATGCAAAAGGAAGTCAGCATCGGGCATTGGAGGGGCTGGAAGCACAGACCGCTTCACAGCACCGGAGGCTTTGGGAAAGGCTGTGGGGCTCTTTGAAGCCGTTGCCACTGCTGCGGGTTCTGGAGAGGGGTGATGGGGGTAGGATCAGGGGTGACACAAGGGATGAGGTTCGCTTAGCGCCCCTCATATCCTTGCACTGGCCTTGGTAGTAAGATAATGTCTGCATAAAAAAGAGTGTCTGACAGTCCCTTTCTCCTGTCCCTCAGACATAGAGAACAGGTTTCAGCATTTAGAAAAGTTACTTCAGAAAGAAATTCCCTTTCTTCAATAAGCCTTTTCACTTCTTAACAACCCAGTTGGTTATTTCTTTTAGATTACCATCATCTACCCACCACTGGAACATTCTGGGGTTTGATTGTCTTTCCCATGCCGAAATATAAATGATGGTCTGTATGGTGACTAGGGTTGCCAACTGGCTCCAGATGCGCCCGACAGCCTTGATCCAGTCCTGGGTTTACCCCATTGCATGCAGGGAAATGTAGTTCTGATTTCTCTATTGCACTCTATAAGAAAAGAAAGACTACATGTCCATGCATGCAATAGGGTAAACACAGGACTGGATCAAGCCTGTCGGGCGCATCTGGAGCCAGTTGGCAACCCTAATGGTGACTGATCTTCTACGAACATAAGAAATGCCATACAGGGTCAGACCAAGGGTCCATCAAGCCCAGTATCCTATTTCCAACGGTGGCCAAGCCAGGTCACAAGTACCTGTCGGGTTCCCAAAAGGTACACAGGTTCCATGTTGCTTGTCTCATTGGGAAGCAGTGGATTTCCCCGTTCCTCTTTAATGATGGTTTATGGACTTTTCCTTCAGAAACTTGTCCAAACATCTTTTAAATCCAGCTACCCTGATAGCTTTTACTACATCATCTGGTAACAAATTCCAGAGTTTGATTACACATTGGGTGAAAAAATGTTTTTTCCAATTAGTCTTAAATGTGCTACATTGTAACTTCATTGCGTGTCCTCTAGCCTTTCTACCTTTTGAAGGGGTAAACAACCGATCTACATTTACCCGTTCTACTCCGTTCATTATTTTATAGACCTCTATCATATCTCCCCTCAGCCATCTCTTTTCCAAGTTGAAGAGCCCTAACCTTTTAAGCCTTTCACGTTTACCATTTTGGTGGCTCTTCTCTATACTTTTTCTAATAATGCTATATCCTTTTTAAGATATGGAGACCAGAATTGCACACAGTATTCAAGGTGTGGTCGCACCATGGAACGATAAAGAGGCATTATGATGTCATCCTTTGTTTTATTCTCCATTCCTTTCCTTATGATTCCTAGCATTCTATTTGCTCTGTTGACTTCCGCTGCACACTGGGTGGAGGGTTTCAACGTATTATCCACATTGTTGGAGAAATATTTAATATTTGATGCATTTTACTTCAAAGACAGCCCTCAGCAAAACTGCCCAGCTCATCTCTGTTTTGGGAATTTAGAGAGTTTGGATCTGTCCCAGAACTAGGGAGACGTCTCCTCTCTTTCTCTCTCACTGGAAGATGCCAGGGCTGAACTTTCAGGTGCTAGGACGAGCCCCAACTCAGCTTTCGACACTTCTTCCGGAAGAGCAAATTGCTCTACTCTACAGATTTTTCTTATGGAATAATTTCTCTTTTAAACAAGATGAAGAGTCAGACTGAGGTTCCCTTTCTCCTTGAGCACTCAGACCCCGACTTTCACTCTCTGCTGCATCAGAGATGCTACAGAGAAAGAAGAGAACTGGACCCTTCCTCCGATACAGCCACTTTACGGCTTCAGCTACATCTGGCTTTGCACTCCATTTACTGGCAGTCACAGATATAGCACTCCTAATAAAGGGTGAGCCAGTCAAACCTGCATTTTTGAAAAGGGCGGGAGAGCCGTGAAAGTGGGTGGAGCGAGTTAGCAAGGTTACCATTGTGTTCCCCACAACTAAGCATTTCAGTCGCCATGGAGCAGTGGTCTAAACAACAACGTTCATTCGCTGTGAAAGCGTTTTACCAAAGTGGTAGTTATGCAGCCGCTCAGCGTCGTTTCCGGACGGATTTTCAAATTAATCGAAATAAGCCAGTGCCGTCTGTTAATTCAATCAAATTGTGGGTGACAAACTTTGAAGCAATTGGTGAAACGAGAAGCAGAAGGGGTGGCAGTGCAAGATCAGTGCGAACTCCCGTGAATATTGACCGCGTGAGAGTTGCTGTGGAAAGAAGCCCTCGGAGATCGGCGCGTCGACAGAGTGCTGCGCTTGGCATGGCAAACACGAGCGTCCGAAGAATCTTGAGGTTAGATTTACACCATCACCCGTACAAAATTCAGGTTGTTCAGGCTATGAATGAAAACGATTTTGCAGCTCGACGGCGTTTTTGTCAAACGTTGTTGGACATGTTTGATGAAACGAGGACCTTGTTCACAACCTGTGGATGAGCGATGAGGCACATTTCCATCTCTCCGGTTTTGTGAATAAACAACATTTCCGATATTGGAGTGATGAAAACCCTCAACAACTCCATCAAAACCACTCCATTCAAGCAAGGTAACAGTTTGGTGCGCAATGTCCTCATTGGGAATCATAGGCCCGTATGTTTTTGAAAATGACAGGGAGCAAGCAGTTACTGTGAATGCACAACGCTATTCGGAAATGTTGCATTCGTTCTTCATTCCTCAGCTTCGTCAACATGGAATGAACAATGAAACCTTATTCCAGCAAGACGGTGCCACAAGTCATACAGCCCGTGTGAGCATGAATGTTCTCAACAATGTTTTTCCAAATCGGGTGATATCCCGAAATGGAGCAATTTCTTGGCCTCCCCGATCGCCCGACCTCACAGTGTGCGATTTTTTTCTTGTGGGGGTACCTGAAGAGTAAAGTCTTTGAACAACGACCTCCAACGCTTGGGGAACTCAAGAGGAGAATCCGGTTGGAAATCGAGAGAATTCCTCAGCGTATGCTCCGTGATGTGATGGGCAGTTTCAGAAATCGCCTACAAGAATGTCTCAATCGGGAAGGACACCATCTTACTGGCGTTATTTTTAAACAGTGAATGTTGTTTCTTAAATGCTTTTTAATGTACATTAAGATAGTAACAATAAAATTTTGAAATATCCATCCATTTATTTTTTACAGTCATTTCAAAAATGCAGGTTTGACTGGCTCACCCTGTACTGATAGTCATTTAGATAGCCTTACAGATGCACATAAGAGGCAGTCCCTGTGCGATGGGGCTTACAATCTAGTCAGCTAATAGACATTGAGGAATTCATAGCAGAGCTACATCAGCGAATCAGGATCCTAAGATCTAGGGGACATGGATTTAGTTCACACCTTTTCTCAGAAATTCAAGATGCATTACAATCCAGTGCTGTAGGTATTTCCTGGTCCCCAGAGGGCTTACAGTCTCTGTTTATGTTTATGAAAATTTGATTTATTGCCCTTCACGGCAGCAGCAGAGCAGTTTACATTAAAACTTAGTTAAAAAGAAAGTAAAAGGAACTCCGGCTTGTACCTGAGGCAGTGGAGGGTTAAGTGACTTGCCCAAGACTACAAGGGGCAGCATTAGGATTGGAGCCTCATTCTAGCCTACGGCTCTAAGCATTAGTTTACTCTTCCCCTCCAAAGTAAGACCATCTTTCTGTTCCCACATCCTGCTTCAGGGCTGGTATTCATTGGTATTTAGCTCACAGCTTTCCAGTTGTAGATCAAGGTGAGGATTTTCGTGTCCCTGGAGGGCTTACAGTCTAAGTCTGTACCTGAGGCAATGTTCTTGTCCAAGGCCGCAAGGAACGGATGCAGGTTGGGGCGTTTGCTTCTGGTAGTTTAGGTACCGCAGGTTGCATGTAAACATGGCTGCTGTAGATCGTTAATTGTAAATATTTGGTCCACGTATGTTGTCTTTCTTAAAGGTCACAGTGGAATCCGTAGTTGCCCCTACTGTAGCCCAGGTTCACAGGAGCCACTTTAAATGAGCAGAGGAATGTATTACCTTTTTTACCAAAGCAGTTTATCTTTGGTAGGGTCAAAGGGTCCTTGCAATCGTACTATTAGCACTAAAGAAACTCTGCTAATGTTCAGTATTATCTCTGGTCAGATGATGGTTCTGGCCTGGTTGCAGGAATTCACAGGTTTTGCTGCTGTTTCTGCTCATTCTTTTACAGGCCATCTTTAAGTTCCTCTGCCAGCTTTGGGAAGGGTGCCTCTCTGATACCTTTGTATTTATCGCAGTGCAGGGGGAAATGCTTGCAAAGTCTGGTTTCTTGGGGATTCTGGCTCATATGTGTGTGCACGTGTGTCTCTTACTGCTTCTTTGAGCTGTTTATGGACAATCCCCTGCCTGGATGGCATCATATGTGCTAGTCCATGTCTTCCTGCCTGTGTTGTAGGTCTCTGTCCCTCCTTTTCACACCTTCTTAATTCCTTTTCTTCTTCTAACTCTCCCAGCCCTGCTTTTCCCTCCTCTTTCTGTCTTTGAAGTTGAATTGATGTGTGTCTGGGTGTTGGTGTCTGTGGGTCTCTCTCTATGAGAGGAGGATGGGGGAGGCCTTGTGAACTGTGTCTTTCTTACTGAACATGGTTTCAGATTCAGGAAACCTTATTGACATAACACTGTGTACTGTGCAAACCCATGGACAAGACATCAATAAATATTTTGGGCCATGAAATTTGTTTATTTTAGGAGGTGCGTAGGTTGGGTGTTATATTAGATTCTCATTTGACTCTGGAAGCTCAAGCGAATAGTGTGGTAAAAAGGACTTGGTATAGGCTGCAATTGACAATTTTGGTCATCTCTTCCAGCCCCAGATTTTTGCACAGTAGTCCAGAGACCATCCTAGGTCATCGGGACTGCTGTTCTGAGATCTGTCTTGATATCCTAAACAATTTATCACAGGGGCAAAATCCAGCAGCAAAGATGATTTTGTATAATGCCTGTAGGGATAGAGCGACTCCAATATTGTATAGGTTGCACTGGCTGCCATTAGATAAGAGAGTTCAGTTCAAAATTATGGAGCATGTTTACTAAAATGAGGAAGTGCCTCACATGTTAAGCCTGAAAACGTAGTGCGGGGGTGGTACCAGATCCACACTAACAAATGGAAGTGCACCTGGCATGTCCCCATGTAGTTAGCGGGAGTTTCATGCCACCTCCGTGCTGAGCAATTTGCTGCTATTAGCATGGGCGCACTCAACACTACCCATTGAGGTGGCAGTAAGTGCACCGCACTAAGCACAGCACTGACGATTCGCCTGTGTTAGATGCCTACACTAATGCCAGTGCGGTACTCTGCCCCTGAAACGTCCAGTCTCTGCCCCAAACTGCATTAAGCGGTTAGCACGGGATTTTTTAGGACAGCTACATATTTGGCACATGGTAACAATTACTGTAGCGCGTTGACATGCACTAAACCCCACGCTAGCAATTACCACAGTTTAACCTTTAGAGCTCTCCATGGTATTGGTCTAAAATATCTATCTGAGAATTAGTCAGTATACGAATGCCCTGTTAAAGATTTATGTTTGTTATTATATTGTGTTTTGGCATTGCCATCTCCTCATGCGTTTCACCAGGTTGAAATTAAAAATCATTGTTTCTTTAGGATTATACCCAAATTATGGAATTATCTGCACATAGAATTAAGGGATTTGAGTGATTACATGCAAATCTGTTGTGTTTACTAATTCTTTTGATTAATGTTATGATTTTTTATTTTCTGTTTTCACTACTTTTGCTGGATTGAATGTTTTATTTTTTATTTCTGAATATATTTTATACTATTGATATGAATTGTTTATTCTACTTTGTTATAGCGTTTTGATTGTAAAGGTGAAATATAAATGTCATTATTAAATTAAAAATACATGTAAAAATATTTGCAATGTTACCTTTCTATAGGAGGGAAACTTTATGGTGAGTCCTGGTTTTTCATTTACATCCTTAATGCAGCCTCTGATTCATCCATTGATATCAGTTCTGCAGGTCACATAATGCATCAGGTTGAGGTTGTCAGAAATCCAGGACTGGCCTAAAATCTTCCTTCTAGAACTGAGTAACTTGGCAGGTCTGTACAGGTAGGGGTTTTATTGTTTGAGTGTTGAGAGTTGATGCTGTTTTGGTGTGGCAGGTTTGTCACTATATATGGATATTGAGGATGTTTTTTACAGGGTATTGTGTTATTTCACAAAGGGGGTTATTCTGAACCATGAATAGGACGTCCATCCCCGCTATAGGCTGCTGTAAGCTCCCAAATAACTTCCCCACCGGTTGTGCGGGGAAGTTAGTCGGGGGTGGGGAAGAGGCAGCCCGGGAGCAGAGAGTGGGCAGGCAGTGAGCAGTCGCCGGCCCTGGACGTACAGGGCCAATTCTAATATCAGCCCTGGACATCCAGGGCTGGCAAAATGTTGGGGCGTGGAAGAGGCTGGGGGGGGGGAACAAAGTTAATCCCCCACAGCCCAACCCTGGCATAAGGAGGCTGGATCAGGGGTCAGGCTGCGGGGAATTAACTTTGTGGGAAGTGGCCGGCATTGCGGCTTTTAAAAGGAGCCATGGTGCCATGGCAATGGGATGCCATGGCCCCGTGGCTCCATTTAAAAGCCTTGGCTGAGTTAGCCGGGCTAGAGCTGTACGTGCAGGCCGGGATTGAATCGCAGTCCCGGCCTGCACATACAGTGCTATTTGTGATTCTGAACCTATGGGGTTAGATGTGCCCCGCTGGAACAGAATCACGATCTTCTTTGTACGTCCGGGTCAGCCTGAACGTACAAAGGAGATCTACGTCTTGAATGGAATCAGGCCCAAAGTGTCTAGTAGTGAGGAGAGTTAGTCAATGTTACTGAAATGACATCAGAACCTGAAGTATTATTTTCTGTAGGGTGAGTGATAAGGGAAAACATTCATAAGTAAACTGTTGATCCGTTCTTTTTCTGCTGATGTTTCTAAGGGTATTTGATATTTTTCTTGACTTTGTCAGCTCCATATGTGAATGGGGGAAATTTTGGCAGAGTTTGTGGTGGAGCTTTGGGTACTGGCATATTTGATCTGTTGATACATGTATCCCTCATTTAACCATGTATCGTAACAGTCTCTCTCTCTCCTATGACAGTGTGCTGTGAAACCACAGTGACGGACCCTGTCTTCCTCCCAGCGGGCTTGGAATTGCTAGATGTTCCAGAGTATTTCCGCCTGCAAGAGACGGGTCGCTATCTCCAGGGAAACACTTCACTGGGGATCCGCACTGAGACTTACCTGCTGAGCCATCGGGGCTCCCACACCCCTGTCGTCAGGGCCACCTACCGGCCCTTCTCCACCCTCCAGGTAATATAAGAAGGGATGAAACCACAGATCCTATGAACCTCTCTTTTCCCATCTCTTTCTATCAATTTGGCTCAATTAAAGAAAACTTGATTGGCAAAATAGTTCATAGAGGTCTTTCTAAAGTAATATGAAAGGAAAGAATTACAACGCATGGGTTCTTGGGCTTGTCCATGTCATTTTTGTCAAATTTCATTTCTGCCCTGCTGGCAGGCGATAATATATTTTGTATTGTATTGCAATTCTGGTTTGTTCTTGCCTTTATGCAGAACAAACTTGTACCCAATGCGTGTTGCACGTGGCCTAATATCACACATGTACAATATAAATCATCAATACAGCATCTTCATAAAATAATAAATAGATTAACATAAAATGCTTACTAGAGTCATAACATCGCTCCCCTGCCCTTTGCTCTCCAGGGAGCTGTTATATCTAAGTGAAGCTGCTGCCTGCAGCATCCAGGGCTGATAAAGCAAGATCTGCTATTATGCAAGTGGGGAAGCATGCAGAGCATGACTGTATGTGTGTGTGTGTGTGTGCACATGCACACACCTGCTTGTATCTGTATAGCCTGTGCATGTGGGTGTGTCCCTTTCAAAGGGGAAACTATGATAAAATGAGGAAAAAAATTAAGAATAAAACTAAGAGGAGCAAAGGTTAAACATTTACATCAAGCATGGGCATTGTTTAAAAATACTATCTTGGAAGCCCAGACCAGATGTATTCCACGCTTTAAGGAAAGCAGAAGGAAGGCCCAAAAACTGCCAGCATGGTTTCAAAGTGAGATCAGAGAGGCTATTGTAGCCAAAAATGCATCATTCAGGAAATGGAAAAAGGAGCCAAATGACGAAAATTGGAAGCAACATAAGCACTGGCAAGTTAGATGTAGGGCATTGATAAGGCAGACAGAGACAGAATTTGAAAAAAAGATTGCCATTGAAGCAAAAAGACATAATAAAACTTTTTCATTTGTAGAAAAAAACCTGTGAGAGAGTCAGTTGGACCATTGGATGATAGAGGGATAAAAGGGGCACTAAGGGAGGACAAGGCCATAGTGGAGAGATTGAATGGATTCTTTGCTTTGGTCTTTACTGAAGAAGATGGAGGCAAGTTACCCATGCCTGAAATGGTATTTAAAGGTGATATATCAGAAGAATTGAAAGAAATATCGATAAACTGGGAAGATGTATTACAGGTATTTGATAAACTGAAGAGTAGTAAATCACCTGGACTAGATGGCATACATCCAAGGGTGTTGAAAGAAGTGAAAGATGAAATTGCAGACCTGCCATTAGTAATCTGTGAACTATCATTAAAATCATCTGTAGTACCTGAAGACTGGAGAATGGCCAATGTAACGCCAGTTTTTAAAAAGCGTTCCAGGGGTGATCCAGGAAACTACAGAGCAGTGGGCCTGATATCGCTACCGGTCAAAATGGTAGAAGCCATTATAAAGAATAAAATTATTGAACATGTAGATAGTCTTAGCTTAATGGAAGAAAATCAACATGGATTTAGCTAAGGAAAGCCTTATCTTACTGCAGTTATACGATGCAAGATTCCACATTAGGAACCACTACCCAGGAAAAAGATTTATCATGAACAATATGTTGAAACCCTCTGCCCAGTGTGCAGCGGCAGCTAAGAAAACAAATAGATTGCTAGGAATCATAAGGAAAGGAATGGAGACTAAACAAGGATATTATAATGCTTCTGTATTGTTCTATGGTGCGATTGCACCTTGAACATTGTGTGCAATTCTGGTTGCCACATCTTAAAAAGGATATAACGGAATTAGATAAGGTACAGAGAAAAGCCACCAAAATTGTAAAGGGAATCGAAGGATATCTTTATGAGAAAATGCTTAAAAGATTAGGACTTTACAACTTGGAAAAGAGATGGCTGAAGGGAGATATGATAGAGGTCTATAAATTAAAGAATGGAACATAACGGGTGAATGCAGATTGGTTGTTTATGCCATCAAAAAGCAAAAAGATTAAGGGACACGAAATGAAGCTACAACATAACCCATTTAAGACTAAAAAGAGAAAATATTTTTTTTCACTCAACGCTAATCAATGTTGGAGTGGAGGAGTGGCCTAGTGGTTGGGGCAAGGTACTTCAGGCCAGAAGGTTGGGGTTCAAATCCCACTAGAGGACAGCAACCTTGGGCTGGAAGGACTGGGGTTTCTAGTCCCACAGGTGCTCCTTATTTATTTATTTAAACAGATTTATATCCCGCTTTTTCCTTCAATCAAAGCGGTCACAGAACAATACAATACAAGGTTAAACAGAGGTGAATGAAACATATACCACTCTTAATAAAATCAGAGCGGTAATAAAAGGGATTACATAACACAAGGAATATGTTACAGTACATACATAGAATAACTATACATTACATACGATCTGGAAGGGGTGGAAACAGTCCCAGCCACTGCAGCTCGCCCAAAGGCAAGCCAAACCATAACAGTAGGAAACCACTTCAGAGACAGACGCCACGGACCAACGCCTAAGGGCCACGCCAAAGGGCCCTCTGGCGAGGCCCTCAGGCGCGGGCACGCAAGGCGCGGGTGCGCCGTGGAAACGGCTGTTTTTATGCCGTTGAGCATTCTGTGCTATTCGTGGCTTAAGGAGGAAGGGGGAGCTCCTGCTCTCACCCCTGATAGAATGGCTTCTCTCCCTCAGCGCTGGAAACGGCAAGCCACTTAACCCTCCATAGCCCATGTTCCCTGTAAAATAGTTATCTCCAAGTTATAATGCCCTGTTCAATGTAATTTCAGTTTGTTCAATGTAAACCGCACTGATACAGAATATAAATAAATAATCAACCTCTGGAATTAGTTACTAGATGATGTAACATAGTAACATGCTCCAAAATGCTCCAAAGCAACATCGTAAAATGCTCCAAAGCAACATCGAACAGAGCCTTTAGACTATACGCCCCAAGTCTCTGGAACTCCCTACCACCACACATCAGAGCAATCCCTAACCTGAGCCAGTTCAGAAAGGCCTTAAAACATTTCCTCTTTATCAAGCATCTCATTTACTGCCCGAACCCCAGCCACTAAGCATGTCCAATACCCAATAACTCCCTCTGACATGTATATAGTTACCCATTCATGGTTATGCATATGTATATAGTTTACCCTGTTTTCCAAGTTACTTGTTCC
This sequence comes from Ichthyophis bannanicus, assembly GCA_033557465.1. NCBI lineage: Eukaryota > Metazoa > Chordata > Amphibia > Gymnophiona > Ichthyophiidae > Ichthyophis > Ichthyophis bannanicus. The sequence goes on from CM066043.1 coordinate 41,158,045, forward strand.
TGTTCAATGTAATGACCTGACTTTTGTTCATTGTCGGTTACCTTTTTGTTTTATGTAAACCGCGCTGATCGCAAATAGTGCGGTATATAAGAAATGTAAATAAATAAATAACATAGTATATGATGGCAGATAAAGACCTGTATGGTCCATCTGGTCTGCCCAGCAAAGTGGTTAGAGTTGTAACTGCAGCTCCGTGCAGATCACTCCATGTAGTAAAAGCTGTTAGTGTAACTGGGTTTAGAAAGATTTGGACAAGTTCTTGGAGGACACGTCCATAAGTCATTATTAAAGAGGACCCGGGCAATCCACTGCTTGCCCGAGGACATTGTGGAACCTGTGTGCCTTTTGGGAACCTGCCAGATACTTGTGACCTGGATTGGCAACTGTTGGAAATAAGAGACTGGGCTTGATGGACCTTGGTCTGACCCAGTATTGCATTTCTTATGTTGTTATGTTTATCTATTTTTCTATTTTGTGTGTTTGTATGTGTGTGAGGTGTATTTTTCTTGTTTGTATATATGTTTGTGGGCTGATATGTCTGTAAAGGTTTGTATGAATGCGCATATGTTCGTATGTCACTTCATATATGCTTGTGTGTGTGTATGTATATGTGTGTGAATGCTTGGATATATATGTCTGAGTGTATGGACAACATGTTAGTATTTATATCTGTGTTGTTTCTATGTGTCTGATAGGGAGAGGAGATGAGAGGGGAGAGTTGTTTGACGGGCGCAATTCCGGGTTACTGTGATCTGGTTGATCTATAATTTCTATATCATGGCTAACCAGTAGTCATCTTCACACATGCATTCCCCCACCCCGCACACCATGCACACACACGCACACTTGCACACAGAAGGCCTACACCTAACCAGTAGCCATTCTGCTGATATATATGTATGCACACACACACACGCATAGCGCAGAAGGAAAGGATTTCTGTTTGTGTTGCTCTGGTGCTGTAAGTGCGTACAGAGTCCGACTCCTTTGAGATTCCAATTCAGAGTTTCTCTCCATTATTTCTCTCTAATTTGTGTCTGTTATTCTGTATTTGGTGAGGGTCTTTCTGTGTATAGCTGAGGTGAGGGATTCAACTAGTGTTTTGCTTGTATAGGGATCTATAATTTTTGTGTCCTAGAGCCCGGGATAATGTTTGTATTGCTGCTGTTTGAGTTCTGCAAGTTAGTGCTCTTAGGATGTAGCAGATATGGTACCTAGGTGATGAATTAGTTTGACAGCGTTTGTGTTATGTCACGGAGGATCAGAATGTGGAAGGAGATTGCGTCACCGTCCGCAAGGTGACATCAGAATTTGTTTAGCCTTTTTATTATGGGGAGCAGAAAGAGGACCAGAATCTTTTGAAAAGTATTCAAGACCAAAGGGTTCTGATGCGGATCAGTGTTGTATGTCTGTCATCTCTGTTGGCACTGCCCTCAAAACTTTATGGCTTCCCTCTCCGCAATGCCACTTGACCTGCTGATTCCCAAAGCATGAGGAACATGTTATTTATTTATTTATTTATTTATTTATTTATCACACATTTATATACCGCTCTTTCCCAAGTAGCTTGTCTTGGGCCTTGAGATGAAAGTAGTAGACGGTGAGCATGAGGAAGAGCCAGGCCACTGGAAGGATATTTCGTGCCCACAATGAACTTTTCATTTTGAACTCCCGACTCCGGACATAATCACCTTCTCTTGTCCCTCCATTATAATCACCTTTCTCCACCCCACTCCCCCAACCTAATCACCTTCTTCCCTAGGCCCCAGATTGCCTCTGGCTGGCAGGAAAAATGGCAGAAACAGGGCTTTGTAGCCTGTTTTGCTGCTGCCCACCTTCTCTGCCACTAGCCGCTTCCCAATAAAATCGGAACCACTCAGTGCCCCATAGTGTTGTGAGCACACGTTCTGCTTCAGAGGGAAATGAGAGCAGTCGGTGGAGGAGGCTGCAAGAGGTAAGATTCTGCTCACTAACTCCCCCTTCTGGCTAGAAGGTATAGCACAAGAGGCAGGAAGGAGAGACTTTGCTGTTCACAGTGGCCGGGGCTGTAGTCTGTCCTCTCTCCTTTTTTCAAAAAAGCAGCCACCCCTGAACTTGAGCAGTGATCAATCTACTCTCCTCAGCCTTCCCACAGCAGCAGTGTTTCTGTTGCCTTCCTCTCTCTCCTAAATTTTGGCACTAGGTAGCCTAGGGCACGGGTGTCAAACTCATTGCAGGGTCAGGTTAGAGTAGAAATAAAGTGTCCCCTGCATTGTTAAAATGAATGGGGGTGGGGGGAGGAAATCCGTCACTATCAGCTATATAGAACGCACCATTTCTTTCATATCAGTCCAGTGTCACAGCTTCTTAAATTGGAGTATACAGATCTGGTTTATGTTTATGCCTATTAAAATTTGATATACTGCCCTCATGGGTATATCAGAGCTGTTTACAATAAAAACACAAAAACATACTTTTAACCAGAAAATACATTTATTTTTCAGCTCACCAGGGAACAAAGTAGGCAGTGATGGAGGAGCCAAGGGTTTACAGTGCTCTTCATGGCTATGATGAGCAGGGACCATCTCTTACATGTGTCTGTGCAGCGTTACGTATGCCTTGTAGCCAGGGGCGGCTCTATAATGAGGCCGAGTGAGGCGGTGGCCTCAAGTGGCAACTTTTTTGTGGTGGCAAAAATTGCCCCCAAAAAGCCCGCCTCACTCGGCCTTCAAAAAACAAAACAAAAACAACTGAAGAGAGGAGCTGCTGCCGCTGGAAGTGGGCTGATTGGGGGGTTTAGGACTGGAAATGGGCTGATCGGGAGGGGAGGCTAGGACTGCTAATGGGAAATCGGGGGTGGCTAACACTGAAAATGGGCTGATGCAGGGGTTAGAACTGGAAATGGGCTGATGGGGGGTTAGAACTGGAAATGGGCTGATTGGGGGGCTAGGATTAGAGTGGGCTGATAAGGGGGATAGGACTGGAAATGGGCTGGGACTGGAAATGGGCTAATGGGGGAGGGGAGGAGAGTGCAGCCGGCCCTGGAAGAAAACTAGGGGCTAGGGCTACAAATGGGCTGATGCGAGAGGATGGTAGGACTGGAAGGGAGCGGATAATGAAAGGGTCTGCCAGGGGAAGGAGGGGGCACAAAAGGGAGCTGACATGGGGGAAGGAGGGGACTGGAAGGGAGCTGACTGGGGGGGGTGGCACTGAGAGTGGACGTGAGCTGGTATCTGGGATGGTATTTGGACTAGAAGGGGCTGGACAGTGGGGAAGGAGGGGGACTGGAAGGGAATGGACACCAGTTGCAGTCATGGGAATGCAAGGCGGTTGACATTGGAAGGTACTGGGAGGGAAGGACTGCAAAGGGGGCTGATACTGGGGAGGGTTACTGGAACTGGAAATGGGCTGATGTAAGGAAGTGAAGAAAACAAAAGAAGAGATAAGAAATGGCAGATGGACCATAGACCACAGAAAGAGAGCTAAGAGAAGACAGGAAAGCAGAAGCCTCAGATCGGGACCAGCATGATCAGAGAATAAATTGGTCAGACAACAAAGGTAGAAAAAAATAATTTTATTTAATTTTAGTGATTGGACTTTGTGCTATTTTTATATTTTACATAGTATTGGGGAACTGCATCTCTTATTTATCTGATGTTGCACTGCATGTGGACTCTGGCTTCTTGGGGTTTCAGTTTAAATTTTGTCTACATATTTTTATTTTTACTTTAGATTGTGGTTACTTATTCTGTACTTGGTGAGGGTCGATGTTGCGAGTGTTTGACTGAGGTCAGGTGTTCTGTTAACATGGAGTTTGTACATAAAGATCTATACTGTACTGTAGTAATTTGACTTGTTCAGCTTTTCAAATAGGTTTATGGATGTTCCAGGGCCCACTGTAGTATTTACAGTGACACTTTTTTTGGATGGGCTCCTTATGTGACTTTTGGAAGTTTGTGCTGTTACGGTATGGTAGGTTTGCTCTTTGTTGCAGGGTTTTGTATTAGTTCACAATATGCCTGGTACTGGAGAATAGTGATGGTTGTTGTTGTTAGTGAGATGATCAGAATCAGATTTTGTTTTTTTTAAATATTGAGTTCTGTGGGTGAATGTCCTGGTTCTGCTCTGCACCTACTGTGGATGCAAAATATATGTTGAAAAAAGAAAAAGCAAGAACCATAACGCAGTTCATAACAACAAAATAAAAAATAAGTTATAATTTAGTTTTATAAACTGTGCTGTTGATTCTTGCTCTCTTTTAGTTCCTTGGTGTGCAAACGGGACCGTACCTAGCCCTGTGCAAGCGGTGCAGCTGCACAGGGCAGAAAGGCTTGGGGAGCGCATTTCGGCTGCCTGCTATTGTTCTGCCAGCAGCGGCAGGGCAACAGCAGACAGCCGAAATGCACCCCCCAAGCCTTTTCGCAGCACTTTAAGCAGGTCTGGTCCCTCCCTCCTCCGACACGATGTCAGAGTAGGGAGGGACAGATCTGCTTAAAGTGCCGGTGCCTTTCAGATCGGGTGCATGCCCCCCCCCTCCTCCTCCCCATACCTCTGTCCAGCGCTGCCTGCTCTTTCCCTGATGCCAGTGCCGCCATGAAAAAAAACAGAGGGCAGCAGCAGCAGGGAAAGAGCAGGCAGCGCTGGATGGAGGTATGGGGGGAGAGGGGGGCGTGCATCCGAGCTGCAAGTCGCACAGGGTGCGATTGCAGCTCGATACGGCCCTGTGTGCTAGCATCTTGCATTTCCTCCATATAATCTAATCGGCTTTTGGTTTGGTTCAGTCTCTGATTGGATTTCTGAAAAAGCCCCGCCCCCTCTAAGGTGGGGGGTGGGGGGGGGCGCCATCTCATTCTTCGCCTCAGGCAGGAGATTGCCTTGAGCCGCTCCTGCTTGTAGCACTATACAAATGTTCAGTAGTAGTAGTACAGTCCATAGCAGCCCATTGTTGGTTTTGTTACGGGGGCTCGAGGAGCTCTCCAACTCTCAGCTTACCCAAATTTTTTTGTTTTCTCTGCTGGTCCTATCAGCTGTTAAGAGGCCACAGCAAGAGTGCAGCTGAACAGTTCCTATTCGGTGGCCTACCAGGAGGATGGGGTTAGAAATTGGTCTTTCCTGCTCTAATGTGTTGTATCTCGAAGCGATGCATTGGGCAGAGACGGATGAGCCTTGGCACAGTACTTGGAGAAAGATGGTGGAGGGGGAACTGGTCACAGCTCCCACTGCCATCGGTTGTTTGGTGGGCAGGAAGTGGCAGCAGTAGGACGGAGGAAGGAGCTTTCCAAGCCATTTCCACCCTGCAGGTTTTAGGTTTGACAGGAGGCCGTGTGGTCTGCAAGTGCCCTCGCTCACTGCCTGCTGTAATCATTGGGCCCAGCAGCTTCCCCACTCCTCAGGAGCCAAGGGATTCACAGATAGAGGGGGAGGGAGGGAGTGGGACAATCCAGGGGACCCCAAACGTGCCACGGTATATGATGATTCTTGTCAAATATCAAATCTTAATGTAACCTATTCAATGCATATTTAATTTGTATAATTATGTAGATAGTTATTCCCAGTTCACACCCAGTTTATCTTCCCTGTTATCTGTAAACGTAGATCAGTCATGTATTGACAGGTATATTGTTGTTCAATGTAAACCGCACTGATGACGAATAGTGCGGTATATAAAAAATGTTAAATAAAATAAATAAAATAAATAAATAAAATAAAAGCTTAGTGTGGGGGAGAGGGAGGAGATTCATGATTCCCAGGCCTCCTGCCCTGCCCTCCCCTCCCCAGCGGTGCCTGGTAATGTCTTAATTCTGCTCTGCATTGCTGCTGGGGGCTTCTGTGGTGTTGCAGTCTTCTTTTATTAAACTGATGCACGTTTTCTGTCAGAGTTTTATCCGCTTTTGGGTTAATGCAGGGCCTCAGGCTTCTCTCTTATTTAAGAGAATTGGTTGAATAATGCTCTCAAAATATTAGCTAGTAGTTTTATTCTGGGGTTGAGACTGGCCAGGACTTTTTATTGTATAGAAGGTCATAAGAAACTTTTTTAGATACTCTTTTCTAGCCAGATTGATGTGGGGTCAGGCCACGATACAGACATTCTAGGGCGTGCTCTGTTTCTTTGTTATTTAGGTAGCATTTGAATTTGTATCAGATTTTTTACTTTGCCCCAAAAAAGTAACTTTTATGTTTTCCAGATTCTTCCCTCTCTCTCCCTCCCCATCCCTTCCTCCTTTGTGTTTCTCCATCCGTCTTCTCTCCCCCATCTCTCTGTCTCAGTGCACAGACTGACTTTGTCGCCATATGTGTCTGTCCTTGCAGGAAGTTCCTGATGAGCTCTTGAAGCCTGGGGACACCACTGCCTGGAGCGTGCGAGCCATTCTTATCGAGGGCTCTGTTTCCCCATCAGACCCCTACGCCCGGGTCCTTTTTCACCTCACAGGCAGAGACTGGTTGTCGGAGAAACCTCATTTGCCATGCATCACCTTGCTGGCTTTCTATGAGACGCGCTCTGTGCAGAGAGCCTGCCGACTGCAGGTGAGTGCCAGAACCCAGGAGACAGAAGGGGGAGGAGAGGCATAGAAAATAGCCCAGGAGAAAGGCAGTAGATCCCTAGTATTATATCTAGAGCATAGGTTGTCACCCTTTTTGGTTGTGCGGGATCCCTTATTAACCTTCAAACAGCTCAGGAACCCTCCCCCCAATCCATCCCCACCTTTCTTCCTGGACCCCGTCCCCTGAATGCCAAGCCTATCCCTACTGAACTCTTTCCCTTCCTATCGCCATCGATCTCTTTCTCTCTCTCTCTCTACGTTCCTCTTGCCAGTCTCAGTCTCTTTCTCTCCCCCTCCCCATAGCCAGTTCCCTCTAACCTCTCTCTCTTTTTCCTCTTTTCTGTGTCCTGAAGATTCTTAGTAATGATCTTCCTGTGGTCCATGGACTACAGGTTGGGAACTGTTGATCTAGATCAGAGGTTCTCAACCCAGTCCTCAGGACACACCTAGCAAGTCAGGTTTTCAGAATAATGACAATGAATACACATCAGAGAGATTTGCATGGACTGACTCCACTGTATGCAAATTTCTCTCATGCATATTCATTGTGATTGTCCTGAAAATCTGACTGGCTAGGTATGTTCCTGGGTTGAGAACCTCTGATCTAGAGAGAAGGGGAAATCCCTCAATGTGTAACCCATGGGAAAGACCGAAGAACCCCTCAATGGGTGGAACCCAGGAGAGAGATAGAGTGAGTGACACCCAGGAAAGTGAGCATAGGAGACCGAGTCCCTCAGCATGTGAACTCAAGGGAGTAATGAAAAGAGAAACACAGTGTATGAACCCAGGGCAGGACCGTCCACTAGGCGAGCTCGGTGGCCAACCCGGGTGGGTGTCTTTGTGCTGCCGTTTTGTTGCCTGCTGCAGGCCATATGCTTCAGGACACAAGACCCGCTGCTTCTGATCCCACTCCGGCACAACTTACTGTTGGGGGTGGTGGGGCAGAGGCAGCAGTCTATGTGTGCTGAAGCACATGGCCTGCCGTGCGCAGCAAAGTGGCTGCACAAAGCTGCCACTTTTAAAATACTGCCGCCGCTCGTCTGCCTCCCATATAGCCAGAAGACAGAATTGGTGGCAGTGGGAGCAGCAGCATGGCAAGGCAAAGCGGCTTGGCGAGAGTGGGGGCGGGCGGCATGGTTTTCTGCCTGGGGCAGCAGAAGCCCTTGAGCCAGCCATATATGAACAATAGGGGAGAGCAAGATGGATCCATGGGAGAAAGCATAGAGTTCCAGGAGAGATGGGGGAGGTCCCTCCATGAGTTATACCCAAGCAAGAAGCCAGAAGAGAAAGAGTCCCTCAGTCTGTGAATTCGAGAGAGAGTCTAAGAAAGATATGCTTCCTTTGGTATATTGTAGATGATGTTCTCCAGGTACAAGCAGGAAGTCAGTCCACACATATGGGTGATGTTGGCGCCGACGGAGCTCCTGCGAAAGCATCCCCCCAGCTTTCAAAGAAAGCCTTTGGGAGATGCCACCATGTGTGGTGTCCTTCCCGCCCAAGGGTGCCATCTTGCTGAGTCCCCTTTTTTATGCTGAGCCCTTCAGATGTCTGTCTGTTTTCCCCAAGAAAAGGTTGATTATTTTGCACCGGTACTCTTCCAGCCACCCGAGCCTGCTGCCCCTGCATCAAGTCTTGGGTCCGTATGCTTTTTTTTACTTTTGACGCCTTCGCACTCTTTTTTCTAACTGTCAGCACAGTGGGTTTCGACCTTGCTGGGGTCCTTTTTTCCTCCATGGCTATCAGTGGCTTTAAGAAGTGTGATTGGTGTACAAAAACATGTCCTTCACTGACACAATCGACTGCTGCCTACGCTGTCTAGGGCCGGTTCATGACCCCACAACTTGCAGTATCTGTAAAAAGATGTCTTCCAAGGGCCTTAAGAGCCGCCAGCAGCAGCACGACAAGTTTTTCCCGGAGTCCCCGGTCCCTCTGAAGGCCAAGGCCTTGTCTGAAGCCTTGGACTCCCATGGCTCCCCCGCGGACCCCAGTCGATGCCGTGGGTCTTCAGAGAGAGGGTCTCCCTCAAGGGAACAGCAGAAGAAGAAGAAATCCTCAAAGGCGGCTTCTCTGGATGGTTCTTGCAGGTCGGGTAAGCCCCGAGCCAGATCCTGCAGTCCACAATGCTCGTTCGAGGGCTCGGAGCATGAGTGGTCCACCAAGGTTGCCCGGAAGGAATTGCATGAAGATTGGCCTCGGACACCCGAGCCTATCCTCGTTAAGGATTCCCCCTTGGGGGAACCGGTGCCGGGCCTGAGTTCCTCGGGGCCCATGCCAACGGCTGCAGAGCTTTCTGGACTGGAAACCAAAATGGCAGCCCTGGAGCGCAGCCTGTCTGCCTTCATGGATGAGCAGTGGGCATTGCTGTCCAGTACAACCGGTTCCTCTACCCAGACTACCAGGCCCTTGATGTTGAGGTCGTCCCTGGAGGCCGAGCCAAACCTTGGCCTAAGTCTAGATCAGAGTCCCATTCCATGGGACTGAGGTTTTCCCCGGCTAGCACACATGACACCAGCCACGGGGTCTCTGAGGGACACGGCCAGGGCTCAGGCCCAGAGCCCACAAGCCATCCTTCCTTTGAGTCTTCCACCGATTACTCAGAATGGGAGACTGAGGACGAGGAGTCCCTGGACACCAGTCACCACTGCAACATCCCCTAGGATTCACCAGCTTCTGAGCCCCAGCGTTGGTCCCTGCCCAGGACATGGCATTCCTCGACTTTGTGCGGGACATGTCTAAGGCTCTAGCATTCCCAATGGAATCAGAGAAGAACCCTCAGACAGAGGAACTAGAAATCTTCCAATATGAGGCTCCACTAAGGGAATCGCTTATAGTGCCTATTCCACCCATCCTGGAATGGCTAATGCTCCATATGTGGGAAACACCGGCGTCGGTGCCTGTCATGAGCAAGAGGTTTGACTTGATGTATCGGGTCCACTGGAGCCCTGGCTTCCAGAAGGCACAAGTGCCGCATAACTCCATGGTGGTGGAGTCAGCCATACGTCGGCTGAAGAACTAGAAGATGCACTCCTCGGTGCCCCCGGGTAGAGAGGTCTGCACCTTGGATGCCCTCGCAGAAAGTGCTACCAGGGTTCGATGTTCCTCGGCCGGATCCAGGCCTACCAGCTGTACATGGGCATGTACTTGAGAGACCTGGCGAAGGAACGCGCTGGGTTCTCAGTTGGTCTCTCCGAAGAACCCCTGCAGCGGTTCAAGAACCTGGCCAAAGTTGTCCGTGAGTGCTCCAAATTCATGACTCGAGCAGCCTATGACAACTTCGAGTCGGTGGCTAGAGTTGCAATGGGTTCAGGACAAACTGGTCAATGTCCCATGCCAAGGGGAGAACCTCTTTGGCAAACCCATGACGAAAAAGGCTGTCATGTTGGAGACCGAGTTTGTGAAGAGGACCAGGCTTTCCAAAAAGACTGCTGGCCCCTCCCGATGGAAGGACTCAGGCAAAAAGTCTTTTTACCCAAGGAAGGGGGCTGCTTACAAAAACTGCTCACAATTTCAGGCCTCCCCAGCTCCCCAGCAGGGTCAGCATGCCAAGGGACGTGGGCAAGGCCCTCATAAACAGAAGGCTCCCAAGCCCCAGGCATCGGCTCTGGCCCAGCCTGGGTGGAGTTTTTGACTCCTTGGGCATAGCCTCTCTATCCCAAGGAGGACAGCAGCCCATAGGGTGATGTCTGATCCTCTGTGCCCACAGATGGCCAACCATCACCACTGATGTCTGGGCACTTCAGGTGGTCTGGGATGGCTACTTCCTCCACCTGTTGCAGACACCTCCCCCTTTCTTTCCAGAACAGCCTCCAAGGTCTCCCCTTCACCAGGACCTCCTACTGCAGGAACTCACATGCTTTCTTGAGGACAAAGCGGTAGTACCAGTACCCAAGCATCTCAGGGGCAAAGGGTTCTACTCCAGGTACTTCCTCATGCCAAAAAGAACAGGGAGCCTAAGGTCCATCCATGACCTGCACAACCTGAACAAGTTCCTGGTGAGGGAGAAGTTCAAGATGCTCTCCTTTGCTTCGGTCTTTACTGAGGAAGATGTAGGGATGTTACCCACGACTGAAGTGGTATTTAAAGGTGTGGAAGAATTGAAGGAAATATCGATACATCGGGAAGATGTCCTACAACTATTAGATAAACTGAAGAGTAGCAAATCACCTGGGCCGGATGGTATACATCCAAGGGTGTGTTGAAAGAACTGAAATTTGAGATTGCAGACCTGCTATCAGTAATCTGTGAACTATCATTAAAATCATCTCTAATACCTGAGGATTGGAGGATCGCCAATGTAACACCAATTTTTAAAAAGGGTTCGAGGGGTGATCCGGGAAACTACAGACCGGTGAGCCTGACATCAGTACCGGGAAAAATGGTAGAAACCATCATAAAGAATAAAATTACTCAGCATATAGATAGTCATGACCTAATGGGAGACAGCCAACATGGCTTTAGACAAGGAAGATCTTGTCTTACTAATCTGTTATGTTTTTTTGAAGGAGTGAATAAACAGGTGGACAAAGGTGAGTCGGTTGATATTGTGTATCTGGACTTTCAGAAAGCCTTTGACAAGGTCCCTCATGAGAGACTTTTGGCAAAACTAAAGAGTCATGGGATAGGAGGCAGTGTACTACTGTGGATCAGGAACTGGTTAAAAGATAGAAAGCAGAGGGTAGGGCTAAATGGCCAATTTTCCCAATGGAGACAGGTGAATAGTGGTGTACCCCAGGGATCTGTGCTGGGTCCGCTGCTTTTTGACATATTCATAAATGACCTGGAAAGTGGAATAACGAGTGAGGTTATCAAATTTGCTGATGACACAAAACTATTTAAAGTTGTTAAAACCCAGGAGGATTGTGGAAAATTGCAAGAGGATCTTGATAAATTGGAAGACTGGGCATCAAAATGGCAGATGAAATTTAATGTGGAGAAGTGCAAGGTTATGCACCTAGGGAAGAACAACCCAAACTATGGTTACACGATGCAAGGTTCCACATTAGGAACCACCACCCAAGAAAAAGATTTAGGCGTCCTTGTGGATACCATGTTAAAACCCTCGGCCCAGTGTGCAGCGGCGGCCAAGAGAGCAAATAGAATGCTAGGTATGATAAGGAAAGGAATGGAAAATAAAACAAAAGATATTATAATGCCTCTATATCGTTCCATGGTGAGACCGCACCTTGAATATTGTGTGCAATTCTGGTCGCCATATCTTAAAAAGGATATAGCAATTTTAGAAAAGGTTCAGAGAAGAGCCACCAAAATGGTAAAGGGGATGGAAGGCTACTCCTATGAAGAAAGGCTAAAAAGGTTGGGGCTCTTTAACCTGGAAAAGAGACGGCTGAGGGGAGATATGATAGAAGTCTATAAATTAATGAACGGAGTGGAACGGGTAAACGTAGATCGATTGTTTACCTTATCAGAATATAGAAAGACTAGGGGACATGCAATGAAGCTACAGGGTAAACTATTTAAGACTAATAAAAGAAAATATTTTTCACTCAACGTGTAAGCAAACTCTGGAATTTGTTACCGGAGGATGTAGTAAAGGCTGTTAGTGTAGCTGGGTTTAAAAAAGGTTTGGACAAGTTCCTGGAGGAAAGGTCCATAAACCATTATTAAGAAGGGACCCAGGATATCAATGCTTGAACCAATACAAGCATTGTGGAACCTGTGTCCCTTGGGGAAACTGCTAGGTACGTATGACCTAGATTGGCCACTGTTGGAAACAGAATACTGGGCTTGATGGACCTTGGTCTGACCCAGTATGGCATATCTTATGTTCTTATATGTTCTTATGTCCTTTGAAGATGGGCTATGCTTCTTGGATCTGAAGGATGCTTATACCCACATCCTCATTCACTCCAACCACAAGCAATATCTTTGCTTCATGGTGGGGGGGGGGGCTACTATCTATACAGGATACTGCCCTTCAGCCTGGCATCTGCCTCTATGGTCTTCACCAAATGCCTGGCAGTAGTGGCCACCTATCTCTGTCTCAAAGGGGTATTTGTCTTCCCCTATCTGGATGACTGGCTTATAAAAGGAGGTACTGCTGCCGAGGTGCAGCAAGCTACAGCATGCACTATCCATGTCCTGCAACATCTGGGGTTTGTGATAAACTACCCCAAGTCCCACCTCCTCCCGACACAATACCTGGAGTTCATGGGGCAAGGCTGGACACCATTCAGGCAAGGGCCTTCCTCCCCCTGGATTGGGCCAACCATCTCAGGGAATTGGCAGCCGACGTGCAACACTGTCCCTATCTGTCGGCTCTCCTCCTGTTGCGCCTATTCGGACACGGCCTCCAAAGTCCATGTCACCCCAGATGCCCATCTGTACATGAGGGTTGCCCAGTGGTGTCTTTGAGACCAGTGGACACAAGTCACCGGCTGCCTCCAGGACAGAGTCTCAGTGACCCACCAGTTGGTGGAATCTCTGACTTGGTGGCAAAACCCACAATACTTTCAAGCAGAGATGCCCTTCCAAACTCCAGTTCCCAGAAGGGTTCTCACAATGGATGCCTCCCTGCTGGGATGGGGAGCCCACTGCGAGGAACTTTGCACCAAGGGCAGCTGGTCACAAGCTGAGGGCAACCAGAAGATCAACCTCTTGGAGTTTCGGGCAATATATTTAGCCCTCCGAGCATTTTGCCATTGCCTGAGGCACCAGTCGGTGCTGATCCAAATGGACAATCAAGTGGCAATGTTCTACGTGAACAAGCAGGGGGGCACAGGGTCTTGCACCCTCTGACACAAAGTGATAACATTCTGCTCCTATACTATTCAGCAGGGAATACTCCTACGGGCCGTATACCTACAAAGCCAGGACAACACCCTGGTGGACAAACTGAGCACGAGTGGCTGCTGGATCCCAGAGCGGCCGCCCGGCTCTTCCGACTCTGGGGGACCCCACGGGTGGACCTTTTTGCCAGCCCGGATAACTACCAGTTGACCCAGTTCTGCTCCTGTCAGCTCCACCTCTACGGGGTAGTGGCAGTCACGTTCCTCATTCTGTGGTCAGAAGGCCTCATGTATGCCTTCCCACCCATGCCATTGATTGCTAAGACCCCCTTCAAGGCTGTTCACCACAACAAAGCGTCACTAATCCTGGTGGCTCCATGGTGACCCAGGCAGCCGTGGTTCCCACTGCTCCTCTGACTGTCAGTGGAGACTCCGATCCCCCTGGGGAGTTCACCGGGGCTTTTGTCGCAGGAGGAGGGCTCTTTCCTGCACCCCAATCTGGGGTCCCTATCACTGACAGTGTGGCAGCTGAAAGGGTAACCTTAGCCCCTTTCAACCTCACAGGAGAAGTGGAAGAGATCCTGCTGGCCTCCCGTAAGACCTCCACTAGGAGGGCTAACGCCTTCAAATGGCACAGATTCTCAATATGGTGCTTGGAGCAGCAGCTAATGTCCTCCTGCCCAGTGCAGATGGTGCTGCAGTTCCTTCTTCATCTCTCACAATCCAGGTTCAAGTTGAACTCCTTCAGGATACACCTCAGGGCCCTAGCGGCGCACCACCACCCTAACGAGGGCAAGTCACTCCTGGTCTAGCCTCTGGTGACCTGCTTCCTGAGGGGACTCCCACTGTCCAAACCCCCCGTCCGCCCTCCAGCAACAGAGTGGGACCTCAGCATAGTGTTGGCGCAGTTCTTGAGCTCCTGGCTACCTGTCACCTCAGGTACCTATCATGGAAGGTCGTGTTCCTGGTGGCGCTCACCTCTGTTCACAAAGTCAGCGAACTCCAAGCCCTAGTGGCAGAGGTGCCATATACCAGATTCTACAAGAACAGGGTCATGTTAGGCATGCATCCTAAATTCCTTACAAAGGTTGTATCTTCCTTTTACTTCAACCAGGAAGTGGTGCTACCCACCTTCTTCCCAAAGCCTCATTCCAGCAGGGCGGAGACCGTCCTTCACACCTTGGACTGTAAGCAGGCATTCAACGTATGCAGGGCCACCGTAAAGCTTCTCAGCTTTTTGTTTCCTACGAGACCAGCCAGCTGGGGGAAGCGGTGACCAAACAAACACTATCCACCTGGGTGGCGGACTGCATCGCCCTCGCCTATGAGCAGGCTGGGCTCACACTAGATGGCCGTGTAATGGCACACAGTGTCAGGACCATGGTGGCATCTGTGGCAAACCTGCACTCCATCCCGATGCTGGACATCTGCTGAGCCGCTTCCTGGTCTTCAGTCCATACCTTCACAGCTCATTACTGCCTGGAGAGGGAGTCCCAATGGGACAGCACCTTCGTGCTCCATAATCATTTCGGGGTCTAGGCAACTCATACCCTCTGACCCTTCTGTGTTCAGGCTACTGGAGTGTTGGTTTCCATCGGACACATGGGTCAAACTGCAGTATGTATCTGCGGACTCAATTGCTGCTGCTCACAACTCCCTTGAGGGTAACCGTGTTTTTCCCTACGGGCTGGTGGTAGTCTGCAGCTAGGGAGTTCCACATGTGAGGACTGACTTCCTGCTTGTTCCTGGAGAAAGCGAAGTTACTCACCTGTAACAGGTATTCTCCAGGGACAGCAGAAATCAGTCCTCACAACCCTCCCTCTTCTCCTTGGAGTTGCTTCTTTACCATCTTTAGTTTTTTTGCCATCTTTTTGCTATGTCATCTGACTGAGCAAGATGGCACCCTTGGGTGGGAAGGGCACCACGCATGCGTGATGGCATCTCCCAAAGGCTTTCTTTGAAAGTTGGGTGGATGCTTCCACAAGGGTTCTGTCAGCTTCGATGTCACCCATATGTGAGGACTGATTCCTGCTGTCCCTGGAGAACACCTGTTACAGGTGAGTAACTATGCTAACTGTGATGGAGCGGGGTGTGATTGCTCATGTCTGTCTTTCAGGCTCCCTTGGGAGTGTGTGTAGTGGAGTTGGAGTTTCCCCAGCGCTGGTTCTCTGCCTCGTCAGTAGTGGCTAGTCATGGGCTCTCAGGCTCTCCAGACAGCAGTGCAAAACAAGCAGAACTTTACTTTCTACTCTCTGTGGCAGCAGGAAAAAAGGACGAGTGTAACCGTGAGGTGCGTCCTGGCCGCCACCGCCGTCAGGATGTGGAGGCAGCACAGGATAGACTCACGTATGTTGCTACTATGGAGATTAAAATGACAGCCATGCCTAGGCACCAGGAGCTTCAGCTGGACAAGGACATGACAGTGCGACTCCCTAACAGAACACTGCTCCCGGGAGAGGTGTTTACAGCCACGATTAGCGTTGGGAAGAACTTCTCTGTGGACCTTGTCAATATCAGGTCAGTGTCATCCACATATCTATCTTTTCTTGTGCCTCATTCTCTAGGTGCAAGGTCACTTTTCCTCCCTGTAATTATGGGTTGGTGGAATGACTTGATGTGAAAACACTGGGTTGTAGTTCAGAGAAAGTTCATGGACATGAGTTCCATGTTCCCCTCTGTCGTTGAGTCTCTGTCTGACCTTAAGCAGATCATCCTATCTCACTGTACCTGTAGGATCCAAGTGAAATACGATGTTTGAATTAATGCGAGTCGTATGCTGTTCTGCTATACAACTGAAGATCAGAAGAGCAGATAAAGATCTTTGTGGCAACCGACTTGGTCTGTTTGCACTTCCTGTAGTAGTACCACAGACCTTACTTTCTTCCCCAGCGGCAGGGATCCTCTGTGCTAATCCCTTGCTCTCTACAATTCTGTTGCTGTTCTTGACTTTTATGCTTCCACTACACTTTTCATGGACAAATATTTCCTCATGTTACTCCCCAGTTTTCCCAGCTCTCAGGCATAGATTTAGATATAGGCAACATGGGCAGCTATCTAGGGTGCCAGATTTTGAAGGCCCCATATACCTAGGTTAAGCAGAAGCCTGATCCAACTCGCTTTAAGACTAGGCTGTATGATCTCTAAAGAAACCTCCCCTTTCTTCTTTTCTCTGGCCCTGCTTGTGGTCATCAATATCTTAAATTCGGCCCTGCCAACTCTCATCAGAACTGCGGAGAGGAGAATAATTTGGTTTCGAGGCAAATTCACACATTCTGGCAAGATATGTCTGCAGATGATTTCATGAATCTAGTGCTAGAGAACAGCATGCATTGAATGAAATAGGAAATGGGGAGGCAGCTGGGGTTAAAGAAGGATCCACTGAATAATTTAAAGCAGAAGAAGACACAGTGATCGATCATAGCCATCTCGACCTAAAGCTAGCCATGTCATCGGACTATCCCTAATGAATATGCATGAGAGAAATCTGCACACACTGCTTCCAACATATGCATATATATCTCATGCATATTCAATAGGCTGATCTTAAACACTCAGTTGGGTGGGGGACCAGTTTGTGCACTACAGGCCAAACGAGTGGAAATGAATGGTGTGTATCCCATTGCTAAAGGGAGGGGGGGGGGGTGCTAGAGTATGTTCTAACTATTGTCTGCTTTGGTTGATTCCACATGCCGGAAAAGTCTTGTTTAGGATAGTACAGAGAAAACCTGAGCTTTGTGTGGAAACAGAAATACCAGGTGAGCATGCTGGATTCAGAAGAGTTAGAGCCGGGGTCTCAAACACGTGGCCCGCGGGCCGCACGCAGCCCGCGAGAGCATTTTGTGCGGCCCGTGACGCCACGACTTTTTTCAAGTGGGTTTTCTCACCTGATGATTGTATTTTTGTATTTTGTAACACCACGCGGCCGCGCCGGCAATCTCTACAAAGTCCTCTTCTCCTCTCACACATGACCCGAGTCACGAGTCTGCCCTCAACCAATAGGACTCAATCTTTATTGGTCAATTTACCGAACGATTGGTTTATACCACAATATTATTGAAAATCGCTCATGTATCAGTGAAGTGGATATACACTTATTTCCTCATATCTTAATCAAAAAATTAAATTTTCTAACTCGAGGTCTCAGACTCTTCGGCTCTGCTATTGAGACTTACGTCTGTTGTTCAAGCAGTTTGCCCATTTGCATCAATGACCTCATAATGAAAAGCACATTTGCAGGTGACATTAGTATATTCAACTACTTTATGTCTTTTAACAAGTATCTTAGATACTTGAATGCAACCGCCAATGCTAAAAGGACAGTTTAAGGATCCCGACGCCCTCAATGGGTACCGCTTTTGCGTTTCAAACTGAGACTTTCTTCAGGGGATTCGCAATAAACTCATAGTCCTGTAAGCTTTTCAACTGAAAAATACAAACATACATGAATAACCAACTCCTAGTATCAAAATACCCACCACATTTAACAAAAAACCTTTCAGCTCAACTTCCTTCCACACGCTAGTGCTGTCACTATTCTTAACGAAACATTAAGTACCTAGTTATTATATTATTAACCTAAACTATTCCAAACCTATATCATATGTCAGAAAAAGTTTACCATTTTCAAAACGCTGCTGCCCGCATTTCATTAGTGTGTAATCCTTCTTCTCTACTGCTCAAAAATGAAACGCCGCGCATGCGGATTGTTGATGTTGTCGCCATCTTTAAAGGGGCTGGAAACTTTAACCTCCTATCAGGGTAATTCTGTTATATCCCTCTATCAACTGCTCAAAACGTGACAGCTATCTCACTCTCCTTATATCCTTTATTTATCACATGAACTTCTACAAGTTTAGTTTAGGTTAATAATATAATAACTAGGTACTTAATGTTTCGTTAAGAATAGTGACAGCACTAGCGTGTGGAAGGAAGTTGAGCTGAAAGGTTTTTTGTTAAATGTGGTGGGTATTTTGATACTAGGAGTTGGTTATTCATGTATGTTTGTATTTTTCAGTTGAAAAGCTTACAGGACTATGAGTTTATTGCGAATCCCCTGAAGAAAGTCTCAGTTTGAAACGCAAAAGCGGTACCCATTGAGGGCGTCGGGATCCTTAAACTGTCCTTTTAGCATTGGCGGGTGCATTCAAGTATCTAAGATAAGTAGTCTTTGTTAAAAGACATAAAGTAGTTGAATATACTAATGTCACCTGCAAATGTGCTTTTCATTATTTATTTATTTATTTAGTAAACATTTGTATACCGCCGCTTCCTACGATCAGCCGCGGTTACTTTACAGAATCATCATGTATCGTACAATACAATGAATTTTTAGAGTACAATTTTGATTTTGGCAATGATTTACATAACACACGAAATAGAGACTAGATACTTTTCATAATTCTAAATAAACATTCGATTCAAGGGTGCGAGGGTGGGGGATACAATATACATATATACATGATTACCTATCGGTCGTCAAATGCTTCATTTGTTCCAAGTGTCATTAGAAGATATCTGGTTGTGGTAAGGTGCTGCAATTAGGTTGAGTTGTAGAATGTCTGAAATAAATGCGTTTTGAGGTTCCTTCTGAATTCAATAAGGCTATTTGTCATTCGGAGCTCAGGAGGGAGCTGGTTCCAGTGGATCGGCGCTACATAGGTGAATGCTCTGTTGCTTGTTTCTGTTTTAACAGATCTCATGCTGGTTGGGACACAGAGCGTGTTGAGATGTATGGTTCTTCTGTTCCTGTTGTGTGTTTGCTTAGTGATTAGGTTGTCAAGGTATGAGGGAGCAATATTGTGTATGAGTTTAAACGTTGTTATGAGTATTTTGTAGATGATGCGGGCGGCTACTGGGAGCCAATGTAGTTCCATAAGCACTGGCGTTATGTGGTCCGTGACGTTTTTTTCCATGATGATTCTTGCAGCAACATTTTGGGCCATTTGTAAGATATTTAGGGTGTTCTTCGGGAGCCCTTGTAAAATGGCGTTGCAGTAGTCCAGGTGAGGAATGATTAGCGCTTGAGCGACAGTCCTGAAGTCTGATTTTTCTAGGATACTGCGAAGTGGTTGGAGAACTTTCAATTTGTAAAATATGGCTCGGTTGACTGTTCGGAGATTATGAGGTCATTGATGCAAATGGGCAAACTGCTTGAACAACAGACGTAAGTCTCAATAGCAGAGCCGAAGAGTCTGAGACCTCGAGTTAGAAAATTTAATTTTTTGATTAAGATATGAGGAAATAAGTGTATATCCACTTCACTGATACATGAGCGATTCTCAACCAATAGGAGACAGGAAGGAGCCGAGGAGGGAGGGGGCAGAAGCAGTCTGAGCAGCCAGCCCAACGCCACGTGGCACCATGCGCCCTCATCCATTCCCTGCCCTGCTGCAGTTAGGCGGCCTGTGCTTGTTCCAGTGTGCACAGCTCTCCGCGGACAGGTAGGAGAAGGAGGCAGTCTGCCCTGCCTCCGGAATTCCCCGATGTTAGCCAGCCCTGCCTCCCTGCTTGCCTCAGTCCCTCTCCGCTTCGGCTTTCAGAGCCGCGAAGGGAGAGCTTCTCCCTTGCGATTCTGTTAAGCTCGACAGGGCAGATGGGAAATTTCCCATAAGCCCCAGCGGGCTTAACAGAGTCGGGAGGGAGGAACTCTCCCTTCGCGGTTCTAAGCCGAAGCAGAGAGAGACTGAGGCAGGCAGGGAGGGAGGGAGGGCGGGCTGGCTGGCTCTGCCGGGCAGGGGGGGCCCCACGGGACATTCGATTTTGCCGCGGCGGCAGCCAGCTTTTTTTTTTAAGTTTTAATTTTCCCTGGGCTGATGGGGTTAGGACTGGTAAGGTGCTGTGGGCTGATGGGGAGTGGGGGGGGGGTTTAGGACTGGTAAGGTGCTGATGGGGGGGGGGTTAGGACTGGAAATGGGCTGATTGGGGTTAGAACTTGAGGTGTGCTGATGGGGTTAGGACTAGTAATGTGCTGTGGGCTGATGGGGGGGTTAGGACTTGAGGTTGGCTGATGGGGTTAGGACTGGTAATGTGCTGTGGGCTGATGGGGGGGGTTAGGGCTGGTAATGGGTTGGGGGGTGCTAGGACTGGAAATGGGCTGAGTGGAAGGGGAGGCTTGAACTGCAAATAGCTGATGGGGTGGGAGCTAGCACTGGAAATGGGCTGAGTGGGGGGGGGAGCTAGGATTGGAAATGGGCTGATGGGGGTCTAGGACTGGAAATGGGCTGATGCGGGGACTAGAAGGGAGCGGATGCTGGGTGGGGCTGGAACTAGAAGGGAGTTGATGTTGGGGGAGGATTAGAATGGGATGGAGCTGGGAAAGTGAAATGGAGAGGGGAAAAATATTTTGTGTAAGAGGGAAGACAAATCTACAATTGGCCAGGTATTGGGAGAGTAAGTGGGGATTGAGGATGGAGGGGTAAAATTTGAGTGGATGAAATAGGAATGAGGAAAGAGCAAAAGGAGAAAGATTAGTATGTTAAAGCAGATGTAGAGAGAGAATGGAAAAAAAAACCTAGAAGAGAGAAGAAAGGACAAATGGACAGCGGACGATGGAGAGTTAGCAGAAGACACGAAGAAACCAGAAGAAAGTGGCTGGAGTAATTGCAACTGAAAAAACTGCACAAAAGGTAGAAAAATATCCCTTTATTTTGAATTTATTAACTGGAATATGTCAGCTCTGGGAAATGTGCATCATTAACGTCTGCGCTTTGTTTAGTACAAGAGGAAATTAATTTATAATTTTATTTCTACAGTGTTGTTGTACATTCCAAGTTTGGCTTTTGGGGTTCCCAGTTTAATTATTGTCTTCCTGTTTCTAAATTGTGATTCCTTGTTTGGTGATGGTCTATGTTCTGCATGTGTAACTGGGCTGAAGTATTCTGTTTATATAATTCCTATTTTGACATTGTTACTTGTTCTCTTTCCCCAGTAGGTCATGTATTGTTATTCTCTGAAATGTATTGATTTAATATTTGCAGTGTTGCCTTTTGATAGGTAGGGTATGGTGCTTTGTGAGTCCTGGTAGTGCTGTTACGATACAGCGGGTTTGCTATGGGTTCTAAATGAGCAGTGTTTGTAGTAGTTCCTAATGTGCCTGGCGGTTGGCACTGGATTATAGTAATGTAGAAATCTTTTAGTCTTTCTTTATCCATACACTCATTAAGAGGCATGTTTACTAAAAGTTAGTGTATGCGAACATTATGCAAATATTTATGCAAATGAGGCCCCTTATGCAAATGAGGCCCCGTGTCTTATGCGGCCCCTGGGTTACTTTACAAGTCCTCATTTGGCCCTCAAAGCAATTTGAGTTTGAGACCCCTGAGTTAGAGGAACTTGAGATTGGATGCAAACATGTGATGGACGGCGGAAAGAGGAGAAGAATATCAAAAAGAAATTTCTTTCATTGACTGTAGCAAATCACTTGATTGTATGGATCATTCAAGACCTGCATGTACTAGTGTAACAAGATGGGTGATTATACTTCTATGACATTTTCACACTGAGCAAGAGGCTGCAACGAGGATTGAATTTGGAGAGGTAGAATGGCTCAGCATTGAAAGGGAAGAAAGCGAGGATGTCTCTTACGTCTGTACTCATTGAACTCCTACAGCAAGCACGTCATGAGAATGGCTGAACTGGAAGAGGCCGAGGTAGGAAGCAGAAGAGAAAGATGGAAACCTTAATAGTTTAAGCGAGTGCTTCTCAACCCTCTCCTAGAGGGTACAGACAAAGAATCCCTTGTGGATTTCACCTTATGTGCCCAAAAGGATTGAGGTTCTTCTAGGTGAATAGGGCATAAGTCCTTTTCTTACTATCAATATTCCTGAAATTTCTTTAACCACCCTATGTTTATTTATTTAACAGATTTTTTATACCACATTATCATTTCAGCCAAAGTGGTTTACATTAAACTTGGTAATGTACATTAAACAGGGACATTGATAACTTGGATTCTTCTGAGGCAATGGAGGGTTAAGTGACTTGTTCAAGGCCACAGGGAGTGCTAGTGGAAATCAAACCCTGGTCTTTGGTTCCCAAGCCATTCCTCTAACCAGTTGGCTCTCTTCCACTCCACTCCACTCCACTCCACATACTTTGGCTGGATGAGCTAAGGCTGAATTTATCCTTCCTTAATAATAGTTCCCTCTTACTTTTACCATCATTTTCCGATAATCCTTAAACTGACCTTTGTATTCATCCAGTAATGGTGAACGCCTCCCCTTATTTCATTTCTACTCTGCTCGCCATGAATTCCTCTTAGCCATTACCAATTCTGTTGTAAATCAAGGCATCTTATGTGTACTGCTACAAACGTTTTTTTTCCTGAGTGGAGCTGCTTTATGAAGAGCAGCTGCAAAGGGGTTTGATAACATCCCAGCCTCTTGAGCTACAGATGTTCCAGGATTCTCTTTACAAAAATCAAACCACTGATCAATAAAATCCCAAGCATCCACTTTCAGCCTGCATTAATCAATATGCACTGTTTGTTCTGAGCTCCAATTATTTGGGACAAAATACCTTTTATTGAAAAGAATAGCAGAGAATGATATGTTCAGCAAACATCTATACCCTGCAGGTCTTTTGTACTGAAAGAGCATAATTCTACATCTCCAATAAAATAAAATCTAAGCAATTTCCTTTAACATAAATAAAAAAAATCAGCAAATTATGTAAAATCTAAAGCTGTCATGGCTTCTTGACAGTGCTCTGCTTCTACTGTACTGTTTTTATTTATTGAAGTATTAAGATATCTCCAGGAACAAGCAGGAATGTAGTCTTCACATATGGGTATCGTCGGCACCGACGGAGCCCGCACGGGAACGCTCCCCAGCGTCCAATAGGAAAGCCTTTGGGAGCATCCCACAGCCTGCGTGCTGCCTTCCCGCCTTTCCCAAGTGTCCCTCTCCAGTTCTTCGTTTTCCGCGGAGCCGACAGGTCGCACATCCTGTCACCGCAGAAAATATTCCCCTTTATTCTTTTTTGTGGTCGTGTCTGCCTTCCCTCGACGCTACACCGGTACCGCCGGTTCTTCTTTCTTTTTTCTTAAAAAAAACAAACAAACACCTTTTCTTCTGGAGTCTTTTCCAGGTATTTTCTCCTCAGGTGCCACGCACCATTTTGGGCACTAGGCCCAATTTTTCCTTTAAAATGGAAAAACCCGCTTCAGATTTTAAAAAGTGTTCCAAGTGTGGCGGTACCATCTCCGTCACCGACACCCATGAGTGGTGCCTCAAATGTTTAGGTCCTGACCACTATTTTGGAGTGTGTTGCTTGTGGGATGATGTTGAAGAGGGGCCGGCAAAACCTAGCTGCTAAGCTTAGCACCCTTTTTCCCTCTGATGCAGCATCTGTGGCATCGACGTCTTCCAGGGATTCGTCTTCCTCCCTTGGATCTCATGTAACTAAACATAAATCTGGCCGGTCCTCAAAGGGTAGATCTCCTTCTAAGCATCGAGATGCCTCTGGCGTTGCCCTTGAGGGACTTGTACCGGCAAAATTGCCCTGGCGGGAGGCTTCAGCTTCCAAAGCACTAACGGGGCTCCAGGATGTTCTCGAGGCCTCAACCTCGGCAGAACTACTGGTGCCATGCTCTGGGGTACCGGCTGCTTCATCCGGTACCAATACCCAAGCATCGGCAGCGTCGATAGACCAGAGATTCTTGGCTATTGAACGCAGTCTGGCAGCTCTTCTCACGGCCTCGATGCCCTTGAAACCGCTTCAGACAATTCAACCAGTACCGGCACCGACACCGACACTGGTACCGGTACCGACTTCATCGACATCGGCAGGTATTCTACCGGGACTGAGTCATGCTTATCCATCCGGTATCGACAAGTCGGTACCGGACCCCTCCGATGCCGACTTCGATCGGTACCGGTATCGTGCCTTGCACGATCACCCGGATCGGAGATACTTTGAATTCTCGGATGAGTCTGAAGACTCTGAAAGCTCTGCCAATACCAGAGTATTTCTTCCTGAGGACTCTTCTTCTCCTCAACGTAGGATGTCTCCTCCAGAGGATATGTCTTTTCAGGATTTTATTTGAGATGTGGCTCGAGGTCTTTCCATCACAGTGGCTCCTGAAAAAGAGCCTAGGGCAAAGGAATTGGAAATCCTGCAATACCCTAAAGCTCCCAAGGAGGCAGCTACCTTATCTATTCATGAGATCTTGCATGATCTCATGTTAAGGATGTGGGAAACATCTCTAACCACTTCTCCTCACTCTTGAAGGCTCGACACCATGTATCAAGTTCCTCCTTGTCCTGGGTTTCAAAAGACTCAGCTACCACACCATTCCATGGTGGTGGAATCAGCTATGAGAAGGATCAAGAGTGCAAAAAGACATGCATCTAATCCTCCAGGACGTGAGTGTAGGACTCTTGACGCCTTTGGACGTCGAACCTTCCAGGCTTCCATGCTTTCTGCTAGGATCAGTTCCTATATATTATATATGGGAATGTTCCTTAAGGAGGTCACGGGAGATTTAGAGCTTATGAGGCCTCTCCTTCCTGATGATAAGAGGCAGGATTACCTTGCCCTTGTCAAACATGCTCAGGATGTTTCCAAGTTTGTAAATTGTGCAGCCTTTGACTGCTTTGAGTGCATAAGCAGAACCTCTGCTATTGCCATAGGTGCACGTAGGATTGGATGGCTCCAGGCATCTGACTTGGAACTTTGGGTACATTATAAACTGGGGAAAATTCCTTGCACAGGAGAGAATCTCTTTGGCAAGAACTGGCAGGAAAAAGCTAATGAGATAGATGCTGACAATATCACCTTGGATAGATTGTCTAAATCTACAGCTGATCCTGCAATGAAAAAATCCGACAAGAAACCATTCTTCAGTAAGAAGAAGAAGTTTTACCCCTCCTATACCCAGCAGGGGCATCGTTTAGGTCAGTCTGCCCAAAAGGGACAGCAGCAACAACCTAGGCAAAGAAAAACAAAAGCTGCTAAGCCTCAACCGGCTCAGCAGACTCAGCCTCCACAGGGGCTTTGACTCCTATCTAGAGAATTTTGCCTTCCTGGCCCTGAACGGGCCAGAGCCTTCCACCATTCCAGGAAGGTTATGTCATTTTGCCCCCAGATGTGGGCAGATAACAGCAGAAAATTGGACTCTGTCCATTGTAAGAGAGGGGTACAAGCTTCATTTTCTCAGCATGCCCCCTCCTACAATGGTAAGACAGTTCAATTCTCAGACCTCTCTCAACGCCCAGTGAGGTCAAGAGGTCACTTTGCTTCTTGCCCAGGGGGCAATAGAAGAGGTACCCATTCTCCAACAGGGTACAGGTTTCTACTCCCCCTATTTCCTTATTCCAAAGAAAAGAGGAGGACACAGACCCATTTTGGACCTCAGAGAATTGAACAAATTCCTGTTCAAATAGAAGTTCAAAATGATTTCTCTAGGAACTCTGCTGCCATACCTTCAGAGTCAGGATTGGCTTTGTTCTCTAGTTCTCAAGGATGCGTACACTCATGTTCTCATCCATCCAACTCATCGAACGTTGCTTCGCTTTCTATTTCAAGGGAAGCACTACCAATACAGAGTTCTTCCTTTTGGCCTGGCCTCGGCACCAAGGGTGTTCACAAAATACATGGCTGTGGTGGCAGCATTTCTTCGCACCCTGGGAATATTCGTCTTCCCTTACTTAGACAACTGGCTCATTCGAGCCCCTTCAGAGCAAGAGGCCAGGATTTCTCTCTCTCGCACAATTCGCATCCTTCAGTATTTGGGACTTGTCATAAACTTCCCAAAATCCAACTTTGCTCCCACTTAGTCTCTAGAGTTTATAGGAGCTCTACTGGATACCAGACAGACAAGGGCCTATCTTCCACAGCCCCGCTGCCTTCGCATTGTGCAGTTAGCTTCCCAAGCAGTGCTAAAGCCTCACCTCATTGCTCGGGAAATGTTACAATTGCTAGGCCACATGGCATCCACCGTGCATGTGGTTCCTTATGCTCGCCTCCATATGAGGGCAGCCCAGTGGACTTTATCCACTCAATGGACTCAGGCATCAAGTTGCCTGTCAGACAAAATAACAAACTCAGATCATCTTATTTTGTCCCTTCAATGGTGGCAGTCACCCCAAAACCTTTTGGTGGGGCCCCCTTTCCAACAACCCCCACCCCAAGCCACTCTGACAACAGATGCCTCACAGGTGGGTTGGGGAGCCCACCTGCAAGGCCTCTCTACCCAGAGTAGCTGGATTCTACAGGAGACCTATCTACACATCAATCTCCTGGAACTCAGAGAACTCTTCTTTGCTCTTCGAGTATTCCACACCCAACTCAGCTACAAGACGTTGCCGAGAGCTTCAGTGAAGCAGCAGCGTCGACGGGGGTGAGAGCGGGAGCTCCCCCTTCCTCCCCGGTTCCACCAACAATCAGCTGTTTAAACGGCATAAAAGCAGACGTTGCTGAGAGCTTCAGTGAAGCAGCAGCGTCGACAGGGGTGAGAGCGGGAGCTCCCCCTTCCTCCCCGGTTCCACCAACGATCAGCTGTTTAAACGGCATAAAAGCAGACGTTGCCGGGGCGTGCCCGCGCCTTGCGGGCCCGCGCCTGAGGGCCTCGCCAGAGGGCCCTTTGGCGTGGCCCTTAGGCGTAGGTCCGTGGCAAAAATTTTAAGAACAGCAAATGTGTATAAGACCTATTAATATGAGTAGTCGTTCTCATTACAGTTTCCTCTGTCTGTCTCTCTCTTTGGCTGTTCTTCCGTTTAGAGGTATGTCTGTATTACATGTTAACCTGATTTAGTCTTGTCATTACCTGTTACCTATAGATCAATTGCTTTATCACTTTGATATTTTGATAAGGTGATATAAAACTGGATGCATTGTTTTGTCTTTGTAGTCTGATATGTCTAACCTGATGTAGTCTTGTAACCGCTTTGATTGAAGGAAAAGGCGGTATAAAAAACCTGTTACATAAATAAAATAAATAAGACAGTCCTAGTTCAAACGGACAATCAAGTAGCCATGTTCTATGTGAACAAGCAGGGCGGAACAGGCTCTCTGTCGCTATTCAACGAAGCTTTGCGGCTATGGGCCCTCGCCAGAGAGCATCAGATTCATCTCCTTGCGGTGTATCTTCCAGGCATTCAAAACTCTTGGGCAGACAGACTCGGTTGAGTTCTGCTTCCACACGAAGGGTCTCTCCATGCATACCAAGTGGCCAAAATTTTCCAAATTTGGGGAACCCCAGTCATAGACCTCTTTGCAAGTCCGCTGAATGCCAAACTTCCCCGATTCTGTTCCAGAATTCCGGCTCAGGGTTGTCAGGCCAGGGATGCTTTCCTCCTCCATTGGGGCCAGGACTTCCTGTATGCCTTTCCACCCATTCTCCTAATTCCCAAAACCCTGTTCAAGCTTCAGAGAGACAGAGGTCATATGATTCTCATAGCTCCACATTGGCCATGGCAAATGTGGTACCCTCTGCTCCTACATCTCTCTCAAGCTCCGCCTCTGGAGTTAGGATCTGCTCCAGATCTCCTTTCTCAGGAGGATGGGATGCTGTGGCATCCCAATCCCCAGTCTCTGCATCTCAGGGCCTGGTTGCTGAAAGCCTAGAACTTCACGGTCTTAATCTTTCTCAGAAAGTAAAGGATATCCTTTATGCTTCCAGAAAGCCTTCCACAAGACGCTCTTATGCATTTAAGTGGAAAAGGTTTACCATATGGTGCTCGCAGAAGGGTCTTGACCCTCTTGCGATACCTCTAGAATCATTACTGGAGTATCTCCTTCATTTGTCTAATACAGGGCTTAAGACCAATTCAGTGAGAGTTCATCTGAGTGCTATTGCAGCTTCTTTCAAGCCTCTAAATGGACAACCTATTTCCTCTCATCTTCTTATAGCGAGATTTATGAGAGGCCTTCTTTTAACTAAGCCTCCCATTAAGCCACCACTGGTGGCATGGGACTTAAATCTGGTTCTTGGGCAGCTCATGAAGCCACCTTTTGAACCATTAGCTACTACTTCTTTGAAATTTGATTCCTGGAAGGTCATCTTTCTATTGCAATCACGTCAGCACGTCGCATCAGTGAATTGCAAGCATTGTTGGCTGATCCTCCTTATACAAGGTTCCATCATGATAAGGTAGTCCTTAGGACTCATCCACACTTCATGCCAAAGGTGGTGTCACCTTTTCATTTAAACAAGCGGTTTACCTTCCTGTATTCTTCCCAAGGTCTCATGCCTCAAATGCAGAAAGGAATCTTCATACTTTGGATTGTAAAAGGGCCCTGGCCTTTTACTTACAAAGGACACAGCAAAACAGGAAGTCCTCTCAACTTTTTGTTGCTTTTGATCCTAGTCATTTGGGACTTCCAGTCTCCAAAAGAACACTGTCCAACTGGATTGCACAGCGTATTTCTTTTGCCTATGAGAGTAAGAACCTTCCTCTTGAAGGTCATGTCACAGCTCACAATGTGAGAGCCATGGCAGCCTCTATGGCTTATCTTCACTCTGTGTCTATTGACGAAATCTGTCGAGCAGCTACTTGGGCCTTGGTTCATTCCTTCACAGTCCATTACTGCTTAGACAAGGACTCCCGCCGGGATGCCTTGTTTGGTCAGGCTGTTCTTCAACACCTGTTCCATACTTAATCAACTCCTACCCACCATCCCTGGTAGGATGCCAGAGATCCATGGGGGAAAGTGGAGCTCTTTCATAAGGGCACACAACTTCTAGGGTTTCTCCCTGGCATCTGCAGCTAGGGAGTCCCCATATGTGAAGACTACATTCCTGCTTGTTCCTGGAGATAGCATAGTTACTCACCTGTAACTGGTGATCTCCGGGAATAGCAGGAATTTAGTCTTCACAACCCACCCACCTCCCCTAGGAGTTGTATCACTCTATCTCTCTCTTTCCCTCTTTCCCTCTCTCTTTTGTCTCAGCTTTAAACTCAACTGGAGAGAGACAGTTGGAAAAGGCGGGAAGGCAGCACGCAGGCACTGTGGGATGCTCCCAAAGGCTTTCCTACTGGACGCTGGGGAGCGTTCCCGCGCGGGCTCCGTCAGTGCCGACGATACCCATATGTGAAGACTAAATTCCTGCTGTTCCCGGAGATCACCTGTTACAGGTGAGTAACTATGCTTTCCTAACAGTGCTGAAATGAAAACCCCTTCATTTTGTTTCACAAATAAATCTAAAAAACGGATAAAGAAAGTGTCTCAGTCCCTGGAACCCTATATATCAAATAAAAACTGTATCCCATTTTTTTAGCACCTTTTTTTAAACATTTTAACATCTCCATAGAATACACCTTGATTAACACACAACTACACAACAAAACAAAAACATCCCCTCCTCTTCCTGGCTCTAATAAAGATAAAGGGTGGCATTTTTGAAGGCATTTAGATGGGTAACTGCCCTAGTTAACTGTGTAAATGCCTTATCCGGGATTTTGCGAAGGCACCTACATGGGTAGTGCTTTTGGAAAGTCCTGGATAAGTCCCTGATGCGCCCAGATGCTATGCAGTTAGCATTGAGAAATGTTGGGGGCATTACAGGGTGGAGGAAAGGGCTAAACGGGTAGTAGCGATTTTTAATGCTACCCACTTAGCCCTCTGTGGCTTAAAGATAGGCGAGGTTTTTCCTCGCCTATCTTTAAGGTGCAGGGGCTAAGTGGGTAGCATCGAAAATTGCTGCTACCCGTTTAGCCTCAGCGGCTCCGGGTGCATCCAGCCAAATCCAGATTTTTCACTTCCTTCGCGGTGGAAATGAAAATCCAGGTTAAGGAGGTCGGCAGGCAGGCTATGCACCGACATGGCGCATAGCCTGCCTAGGCGAAAATCAGGCCCAAAGAGACTTAAGTCACTTACTGCTCCCATGATGAATGATCTAAAGACAGAAGTAAGAAGAGAGCCAACATGGTTGTATTATGACTCTATGGCAGCAAAGTGATCCAGGGGTGCCCATTTCAACATTGTGGTAGTAGGGCAGCGAGTGGTGGACAGGCATACTTGCTCATATCTACAATATAGTCTTAGAAGATTCCACCAGTGATGAAACTCTAAGGTGACAGAGGTTTTCCAATAACTGATTATTAATTTAAGTGTTACGCTTATCATAAAGTCCAGCAAAACCCGATGAGACTTGTGCACCAAAGGGATACCTGTTACGGATCGAAGGGTAACAGTCCTCAGGGTCAGGGGTGAGGTGATCTGGAGAATACGCTGAATCCTTGTCTACACTTGAAGCCAAAAGAGTTATATAATCGGACAGTCAAAAAGTATACAGTATGAGAGAAGGTGCCTATTGCTAACTGGCAGGACCTGCATGTGTTGTCTCAATCTGGCTGCCATTTGGATAGTAGAAGGGGTGTGACATAGGCCCGATGTGCCAAAAAGTACAACATTTGGGTTAGAGAAGTTGATCGGGAAATGTGAATGAGAGGCCCCCGAAAGTTAGTCCATAATTGAGGCAAGGGAAGTGGACTCAATTCAGATTCCCATATCTTTTGAGTTCCTGTGCAGGAATAGCTAGTACAATCCCGGAATAGTTCATAGAACTTGGAGGCAATCCCTGCAGCATTGGAGGTAGTCTGTGTAACAAGCAGGAGACCCCAGTCTGTTGATAGGGAGATGACAGCTATAGACAGATTTGGACATGCAGCGCTTAAGTTGTAACCATTGGAAATAACAAGACTTGGGTAGATCGAAGTCCTTCTGTAGGTCTTGGATTTGTACTCGCCCTTAGTAACAAGGTCTTCAGGGGTCCAAATGCCTTTGTCTTGCAATATACGCCAGGAAATTGGTGCACATTGAATTTTCGGTAAGGGGTTGCACCAAATAGGAAGTTGGAGTGAGAATGTGTTATCCGTGCTAAGAAGTCTAGTTAGTGTATCCCATATTTTTGAACTTAAGACTCTCACGGCTCCAGAACAGTTCCAAATACTTGATATAACGTTCTCTAAAACTAACTGCTATTCCCCCTCCATACTTCCTGAACCTTGCCATGAATATGATCTTATAAACCGAAGGGCAGAGTTGTTGTGCTATGCTGCAGTCGGTTTCAGACGACCACGAATCAGTCATTTATAAAAAGATTGAGATTCCATTGTCCAATCAAATTGACAATCATGCAGTCATTATTTTGTGCTGAACATACATTAATGAATCCTGCCTTTAATAACTCAAAGCCGGCACCCTCATCCATAACAGTATTTCTGCATAAAATTGGAACCAACTTTACCGTTTATTGGTTGTCTTCATATAGCATCTTATCAGAATATCAAAGGGATTTACAATAAAATTAAAATCAAAGGAAGCAATGAATTAAAATAAAGATAAAATGATTAACAAGTGGTTGTTAGACAAGGACAGAAAACAAAAGTTTGAAGTGGGGAGGGAAGGGGGTTAGAACTGAGGTAGAAGGAAGGAACTAGGGTATCCAAATAGAGCAGTCACCATATATTGGGCCAGTCTAGCCTTCAATGTTGGAGGCCAGGTGATGATAGTACGTTTTAAGGCCTTATTTAAATTTCCGCAGGGAAGTCTCTTCTTTGAGATAAAGGGGTAGGGAATTCCAAAGCTGAGGGGCCAGGCAGTAAAATGCTAAGACGCAGGTGGATTCTAAACTTGTCGTTTGTTTTGTTGGTGCAGTAAGTGTGCAGATTGGGAACGAAGAGTTTGGTTTGCAACATAGGGGATTAGATATGTAACCAAATACTGAGAGATGCCAGTGTAAAAAGACTTATGTGCTAAAATGAATCTTGTCAATTTTATTCTGTAGGGAATAGGAAGCCTGTGTTTATCAATCAGAAGCCATACGAGGTGACCACAGTTTGTGGGTTACATCGAAGTTTAATGGCTATGTTCTGAATACATTGTAACTTGGAAAGATTGGAGTGTGTAAATAATATTGCAGTAATCAAGATGGGACATAAGCAGTGTAAGAATCAGTGCGTGCAGAGGCGTAGGAGTGAGAAACTTGTTTTATGGAGCGTAACGTCCTAAGGAGAAGAAAAGAGGATCTCGCTACTGATGAAAGGTCACTTCAGAATCACTAATGCATCCTAGAATTCTGATGGAATGAACCGTAGTAATGCGATAGAAGGTTGAACATTAGCACACTTAACCCCATTCCCTCTGTGTCCCATCTAGTGGGGTACAAATCCTTCCCTTTTTTACACCTCAGTGGCTCTGCTGCGTGCTCTATATGTAAAAGCAAGCTCCTGAGAGAATATGCTAGAGGCATAGACCAGTCGCAGATACTCTCATGTCCTTCTTTGAGACCACTCTGCCCTCTGTGTTTCCTTCCAGGATAAAGTTTAAGAAGGGTCTGTACGTGATCTTTGCTCACTCAGCATCCCCCGAAACCTGGACGGTGAAGCTGGAGAAACAAAGAGGCGCGAAGCCATACACGGCTCTGGTGACTTGTCGCCGTGTCGATGGGGGAGCCTCTGACTGGAGGTGGGTCACTGGCTGCATGGGTGTGACTCTGCACATGACTTGTGACTTGCCGTCAGAGCTGGCTGTATGTGAATGGCTCATACTAGACCTCCCAGAGCTGTCCTATGGCCTATGCACCTTCACTTTACATCAGCAAAATTTATCCCTTCCTTTCTACACACACTACTAAGACTCTTATGGATTCACCAGTTACCTCCCGCTTTGACTCTTGTAACCTGCTCCTCACTGGTCCCCCTCTGAATCAACTCTCTCCTCTTCAATCTGTTCAGCACTCTGCTGTGTAGCTCATCTTCCACCAGTGCCGCTATGCTCATGTAACCCCTCTTCTCAAGTCACTTCACTGCATCCAGTTCAAACTTCTCCTGCTGAGCTACAAGTGCATCCACTCTGCGGTTCCTCACTGCCTTCCTCTCTTATCTCACTCTACACCCTTCCTTGAGAACATCCCTTTTATCTGTGCCCTTCTCTGCCATGGCCAACTCCAGACTTTGTTCATTCCATCTCGCTGCTCCATATGCCTGGAACAAACTAGCTGAGTCTGTGCGTCAGGCTTCTTCTCTGGCCCAATCCAGGCTAAAATCCCACCTCTGAGACTGCTTTTCGATCCTCATGCCCCTCACTCTCTTGTCCACTACTTAAGTGCATCCTACCATGCTTCCGTCACCAGTTTCACTATGTGTTTTGTCTTGATTAGATTGTAAGCTTTGATGAGCAGGGACTGTGTCTTACATAGTGCTGTGTACGCCTTGTAGCGCTATACATATGATGCTTGGTAGTAGTAATACCTTGTACGCTACGCTTGATACCACAAACTGGGAAACAGACATTTAAAAAACAACTCTAGAATTCAAGTGTGGCCTTGTTTCTAAAAGTGTGACGCTTGGGTCTTTATGGATGTGACCTTTAAACTTTATTAGAACTGACCCTTGACCTCTAGCCCACTGATTAGTAATCTCTACCTTGTTAGAAAAGGGCTGCGTACTTTTAAGTCATGAAGTCATCCATTACCCGTTTTCAGTAAAAACAGCGAGATTCATAGGGGAGTATGTTAATTTTTGAGGGGCTTTCACTGAGGATTACAAGACAGTAGAAGATGAAAAAAAAAGACAAATGAAAAGGACTGGAAGGAGGACGAAAAGTGGGAGTATTCGGAGAGATGGGTACAGCCTTCATCTCCACATTTAGAAAGGAATGAGGAGCAGTGGGGCTGCTCAGAGTGAAAATTCTGGGCAGTTTTATGAGAAAACCCCTCTGATTTTTCTTTAGCAGTACCAATAACAGGGCTGCACTCATTCACTCTCTATTTTTTTGCTCTGTGTCAGCCTCAGTCACACTCAACAGCTTCTGCTCTCAAGAAAATAGTACCCA
Source organism: Ichthyophis bannanicus (assembly GCA_033557465.1). Classification (NCBI taxonomy): domain Eukaryota; kingdom Metazoa; phylum Chordata; class Amphibia; order Gymnophiona; family Ichthyophiidae; genus Ichthyophis; species Ichthyophis bannanicus. The sequence continues at coordinate 41,192,090 of CM066043.1, forward strand.
GACCCTGGCCACCAGGTAGGAGGATGCCACCCATAAGCCTGCTCGTCTGCCACAACACCTACAGCCACGTACGTGTCCTTTCGTGTCAGACTCCAGCACCCACACTATGTTTCCACTCTCGGCCCCGTCCCTCTCATCAGGTGGCCAGAATTGATCAGTCCTAGTAGGGATGCCCTAGTTGAAGATGGAAGTCACTGGTGAAAATCAAGATGTTTCCCCCGTACTGCTTCCCGTCATCGTTCCCGCAAAGCTGCGTGGGAGTCCTTTGATATCGCAGCACCTCTCTCTACTGGCAACACTGCGGGCAGAGGACTCCCACGCAGCTTCACGGGATAATTGCATGCCGTCACCACCATTGGCATGACATCTTTCATACACTGGCACACAGGCCATATTGACCATAGACTTGCTGTAGCTCTGAGTGGTCCTATACCTTCTCCTCAGCATTGGCTCCATAGGGGTGTGACTGTGCCTCGTTCTCAGTGCCGAGTGCACGCGTGAGACTGTGACTTGTCCACATTGCTGGCTGCGTGTGTTTGCGATTCTACCTTATCCTCCATGTGGACTGTTTGAAACAGTGCCTTGTCTTCAGGGCTGTGTGCATGTCACTGTGACGTATTCACTGCACTAATTCCTCCCATGTTTTTTTTTCACAGTGCGGCAGATGTTCCAGAATTCCTTTACTTGGATTTTGGTGTGGAGAATGGCACCGGCTCGGTCTCCACCCGCCGGGTCTCCTGGCAGGTGGAGTACCCTGGCCCCAGTGCTTCCGAGGAAGGGGAGAAAGTATTTTGGGAAGTACTGGTGTCAGACCGTGACCTTCGGGCTATTGTTCCTCTGATTAAGGTAAGGGGCTGCTTCTTTTCCTACGTGAGCCTTCCAAGTACTTGCAACTTCCTGTTCTCTGCAATTGAATATGTGCGGAACTCTACACCTTAGACAATATTTACCTGGAAAGCAGAAGCACTTCTGGTTTCTGTTGCACACCACCTGGATGGATTTTTACCCAAATGAAATCCCAGAACCCAGAAATGTTAACCAATGGTCCAAGGCCCAAAATCTTGTCTTGGATTTAATTTTATGGGTTTTTGTTTCAGTAGCTGTCTAGTGATTTTCTTTCAACTAATTGTTGAATAAAACAGATTTAATATTATCTTGAAATGTGATTTCCAGAGCTAAGAGAGTTATTTCATTTTGCATTTATATTCTGAAAAGTGAAACATCATTTCAGTTGTACTTCCTGGTGGAACTGGCGGGCTGATGCGGATTAATGAGCAGGAATCAGATAATCTGTGATTTGGACTGATTTGGGCTGGCAGGTTGCAAACATCTAACTCCCCTAGCCATATGTTTTCAAAAATTATATGGATAATATCAGGCACTTTAAATTACTAAACAGCTAGATATTATCTGCATTAGGGGCCAAATTAGGGAAGGGATCGAGGTAGCACCTAGAATTTATCCATTTAGTGGTGTTATTCAGCCGCTAACTTATCTGTTTAGTTTCGGCCTGCTAAATATATATGCTTATCATCAGGACCGTAGCAAGCTAGGAATGCGTCCTGTGTGTCCTGGTGAACCTGATGCCCCCTCACCCACCCAGCCAGGTGCAGAAACTCGCTTTTGCGGGCTTCCTGGAACCCAGCGATGATGTCAGCATCTCTTCTGTACTCGCACTCTGGGCGGCCACATCACTCGCTGAATATATATATGCCTAGCACCGTTACCTAAACAGATAATGACAATGAATATACTTATTGAGCATTGGCTGAATCTCAGCATGATTGTGTGTGAGGCATTTTGTGGTAATAATGAAACCATGCAGAACTATTAGTTGGATAAAGCATCTTTTCTCTGCACACTGCTATCATATTTGTGAACAGAGCCATTCCATATTGTCTTGTTAGACCAGTCTAGACAAATGGGTTGTGTTCCCCTACCAGCAGATTGGTGGAGACAAAGACCATTGAAAAGCTCAGGTTTCAATGACGTCATTCCCATGCCTCTATCAGCCTCAGCCACCAGAGGTCTCTCTTCAGTATTTCTTTGTCTCCAGCAGATGGTGGATGGATTTTCTCCTTTCTGTAGAAAATCGGAAGATTGAAAGGAAAAGAGATAGACTAAATGCTTGTGAATGACCACCTCAAGCTCTAAAGGGGTACTCTCTCATTTGAGCGCAACATAAATGGCTCCACTAGACCAGTGATGGCTAACCTTTTTGAGCCCGAGTGCCCAAACTGCCGCACAAAACCAAAGAATTTCCTCAAAGTGCCAGCACGTCATTTGCATAAGTGGTCTTATTTGCATAAATATTTGCATAATGTTACCATACACTAACTTTTAGTAAACATGTCTCTTAATGAGTGTATGGATAAAGAAAGACTAAAAGATTTCTACATTACTATAATCCAGTGCCAACCGCCAGGCACATTAGGAACTACTACAAACGCTGCCATGTAGAACCCATAGCAAACCCGCCGTATCCTGACAGCATTACCAGACTCACAAAGCACCATACCCTACCTATCAAAAGGCAACACTGCAAATATTAAACCAATACATTTCAGAGAATACTGGGGAAAGAGAACAAGTGGCAACGTCAAATAGGAATTTCCTCTTGTACCAAACAAAGCGCAGATGTTAATGATGCACATTTCCCAGAGCTGACATATTCCAGTTAATAAATTCAAAATAAAGAGATATCTTTCTACCTTTTGTGCATTTTTTTTTCAGTTGCAATTTGTGCAGCCAACCTTCTTCTGGTTTCTTCATGTTTTCTGCTAACTCTCCATCGTCTGCTGTCCATTTGTCCTTTCTTCTCTCTTCTAGTTTTTTTTCCATTCTCTCTCTCTCTCTACATCTGCTTTAACATACTAATCTTTCTCCTTTTGCTCTTTCCTCAGTCCTATGTCATCCACACAAATTTTACCCCTCCATCCTCAATCCCCAATTACTCTCCCAATACCTGGCCAATTGTAGATTTTTCATCCCTCCTACACTAAATATTTTTCCCCTCTCCATTTTACTCTCCCAGCCCCATACCATTATAATCCTCCCCCAACATCAGCTCCCTTCTAGTTCCAGTCTCACCCAGCATCCATTCCCTTCTAGTCCCTGCATCAGCCCATTTCCAGTCCAAGTCCCTTCATCAGCTCATTTTCAATCCTAGCCCCCCCATCAGCCCATTTCTACTCATTTCCTAGCCCCACCATCAGCCCATGTCAAATCATAGCTCCCCTCCACTCAGCCCAATTCCAGTCCAAGCCCCCCATGAGCCTACTTCCAGTTCTAGCCCCTCCATGAGTCCATTTCAATTCAAGCCCCCACCACAGCCCATTTCCAATCTTAGCTCCCCCAACAGCCCATTTCCAGTCCTATCCTAGCTGTTCCATCAGCCCATTTTCAGTCCTAGCTCCCTTCCCTCACAGCCCATTTCCATTCCAAGCCCCCTCCCCAACAGCTATTTGCAGTTCAAGCGTGCCCATCGCCTCAGCCCATTTCCAGTACTAGCAACACCCCAAACCCATTACCAGTCCTAGCCCCCCGTCAATCAACTTCCAGTCCTAACCCCCATCACCCCATTTTCAGTTTAAGCCCCCCCCCTATAACCCTTTACCAGTCCTAACCCCCCATCAGCCATTTCAGTCATCCCCCCATAGCCCATTTCCAGTCCTACCCCCCCCATCAGCCCACAGCCCATTACCAGTCCTAACCACATCAGCCCACCTCAAGTCCTAACCCCTCCCCATCAGCCCATTTCCTGTCCTAGCCCCCCCCATAACCCATTATCAGTCCTACACCCCCATCAGCCCACTACCAGTCTTAACCCCCCCATAGCCCATTACCAGTCCTAACCCCCCCATCCGCCCACCGGCCATTCCCAGTCTTAACCCCCCCCCCCCCCGCATAGCCCATTGCCAGTCCTAACCCCCCCTCACCCCATTTCCAGACAGCCCTCATCAGCTCATAGCCCATTGCCAGTCCTAAACCCCTCATCAGCCCACAGCCCATTGCTAGTCTTAACCCCCCCAGAGCCCACTGCGTCTTAACCCCCCTCCCCAGCCCACTGCCAGTCTAACCCCCCCTCCCTAGCCCATTGCCAGTCTCAACCCCCCTCCCTCCTCCCTCCCTAGCCATTGCCAGTCTCAACCCCCCTCCTCCCTAGCCCATTGCCAGTCTCAACCCCCCTCCCCCTCCCTAGCCCATTGCCAGTCTTAACCTCCCTCCCTCCCTAGCCCATTGCCAGTCTTAACCTCCCTCCCTCCCTAGCCCATTGCCAGTCTCAACCCCCTCCCTCCCTCCCTAGCCATTGCCAGTCTCAACCCCCTCCCTCCCTAGCCCATTGCCAGTCTCAACCCCTCCCTCCCTCCCTCCCTAGCCCATTGCCAGTCTTAACCTCCCTCCCTCCCTAGCCCATTGCCAGTCTTAACCCCCTCCCTCCCTCCCTAGCCCATTGCCAGTCTTACCTCTCTCCCTCCTAGCCCATTGCCAGTCTTAACCCCCTCCTCGGCTCATGGCAATAAAAAAAAAAAAAAAGCTGCCCGCTGCCGCCGCGGCGGCATGGAGTGTCCCGCGGGCTCCCTCTGCCCGGCGGGACTCTCCCGGCGCTGCTCAGCCCCTCTCTGCCGGCTTGCAGAGATGCGAAGGGAGAGAGAGTCTCCCCTCGCGTCTCTCTTAAGCCCGCAGGGGCAGATGGGAAATTTCCCATCAGCCCCTGCGGGCTTAACAGAGACGCGAAGGGAGAGAGAGTCTCCCTCGCGTCTCTGCAAGCCGGCAGAGAGGGGCTGAGCAGCGCCGGGAGAGTCCCGCCGGGCAGAGGGAGCCCCGCGGGACACTCCATGCCGCCGTGGCGGCAGCGGGCGGCTTTTTTTTTTTTTTAATGTGCGACCTTCCCGCGTGCCAGCTGCAAGGCCTTCGCGTGCCACAGCTGGCACGCGTGCCATAGGTTCGCCATCGCTGCACTAGACTGTGGTCTTTTTGGTAGCTATAGGAGGAGGATAAATTGGCTCAGTTCCATACCCTTATCATGATAAGGACCTGTTGAGCAGCTATGATTGGACGGATTTGGAAGTCTGCAATAGCCTCACACAACCTCAGTGCCTCCTCCTCCTTTCCCCCCTGCTCTCTCCCGAACATTGCAGAAGGCTCTCAGAGGGATCTGCCTGTCAGCCACCTTTCACACAGTGTCGCTGAAAATCTAAACCTAGCCGTGAAGCAGTTTCAGAGGAGTAGAGCTTATCCCATCCTGGATCCTCTGCCCAGAGTTCTAAGGGAATGAGAACCAAGGCTTGGCCCTGTCATTGTCCTTGTTGGGGGCTCCCAGTTCCATCTCTGAGGGACGCAATTCAGGGTGGACTGCTAGCAATCGTTGGTGCTGGGGGAGGATTCCCGCCATTTTCTGCATGCGTTAGTAATGTTTTTGCCTATTGTCCTAACACGTGTTCTGCTCAAGCAGCTCCAATGCACATTCCTTCCCTAGCACCTTTAACGGGTGCTCTGTAAAAGTGCAATTTATGCACTCTTGTGTGCCAATGCAGCCTTAACTCGCACTTTGGTGATACTTATGCTAATTCTCTATGTCTTTTTCCAGGAAACTTTGTTTTACCTGTGGCAAGAAACGAGGAGCCTCATCCTTGGATTCTGGACTTTGTCTTTCTGGTATGGCCGCATCTGAGTCGCTCCTAGAGGGCATGTCTTTGCCTTCTCAGTTGGTGGATATAGTTAGTCCGCCCTTCCTGCCTCAGAGCAGGAAGGGCGCTAAGGGTAAGGATGCTTAGCCAGCTGGAGGCTACGGTAACCATGCTGTGAGTTGCTCTTCATCCTCTAGAGGGTCCGGGGTGGCTATGCTACTTGGTGTCGGGGAGCCCTTTCTGAGAGGAGAGCTAGCGGAGTCCGGATTGTCCACCCCGGCATTTTTTTCCTTTTTGCAACAGGCCTGGTCCTTCTGGTATGAAAATTCAGACCTGCTCAATTGCCTTTGTCTAAACGCCCCCATCATGGGACACTCCCTGAAGATGAGGAACCCTTGGGAGCTGTCCGAGATGATGACTATGCCTCGGACCCTGATGAATCAGTGTTAGGCTCTGATGTGGAGGATGACTTCCTATCAACTCAGACGATTATAGGCGGCGTGATCCACCTATTCTGGAAGGAGGAGCTGGTGCCATTGGTTTCCAGGGTTTCATCTGCCTTGAACTTGGCAGATACTTCAGTTCTTCAAGGGGTGCAGTAATCCACTATAGTCTTCCCATTCCCGGAGGTGATCAAATATATGATCCGGTCTGAGTGGGACTTGCCTGACTCCCTGACTAAGGGATTAAGGGTCTATCAGAAGTTCTATGCTCTTCCTGAGGAGGAGCGCAATGAGTGATTTAACATTCCCAAGGTGGATGCACAGTTCATGGCGGTTACCAGATGGCCCACCATTCCCATGAAAGGCAGATCAGCCTTAAAAGATGTTCTGGACTGCAAGGTTGACTTCTTGTTGAAGAGTCAATTTGCTGTGTCGGCGGCTATTCTACAGCTAAGGGTTTGCACTAGCTTGACTTCTCGAGCCCTGCTCCAGTGGATTCAGTCTCTTCTGCCTGATAATACTACCTCTCTCTTGGAGTCAGCTATAGCTTTCCTTTTTGATGCCATGTATGACCTGGTGCGCCTGGTGGCCAGGGATGGTGCCCTGACTACTCTGTCATGGCGCTGGATTTGGCTCTCTCACTGGGCGGTGGACACATCTTCCAAAGCCCAGTTGGTTCAACTGGCCATTAAGGGGAAGTTCCTGTTTTGAAAAGATTTGGTAAAACTGGTGACGGACCTAGGCAAGATAAAATCTTTCCTCCTCCCGGAAGACAGGACCAGGAGGACCGTGAAGCGGGCGAGTGCCCCTTTCTCATCAGCCTCCGCCCAACAACCAAGAGCGTGCTGGTTGAATACCCGGGGGTCTCGGGACTATCATCAGTACTAACCTGGAAAGCCTTTCTTTCCTTAGGGCCTCGGGCTCGTTCTTAGGGGCTTGTTTACAAAGCCGCGGTAGTGGTTCGCGATCGCGATCGCAGCCGCGGCCCCATTGAAATCAATGGGGCTGCGGCTCCGATTACGATCGCAAACCGCTACCGCGGCTTTGTAAACAAGCCCCTTAGTCTTTTTGTGGAGCACATGGACCCAGAGATGTGATCTCCTCCAGAGGAGGCCACTCCCGGGCCACACAATGAAGGTTTGGGATCCCATTCTTCAGTACCTCCATGGGTGGCAGGCTTTGCCTTTTCTTTCAAGAATGGGCCTGGGTTTATGTTTATGTTTATTTATTTTATATACCGCTAAACAATAACATCATAGCGGTTTACACAAATCAAAAATACAGAGAGCCAGTGGCAGAAGGTGAAAAGGAAATTACAATAATGGATAGGAAAACAAAATAGTAGATTCACACAACAAGACAGCAGAGGAGAGGAAGAAGAAGGGGAATCGAGAGAATAGGGTTACAGGATGGGGCGGGGAGGTCAAAGGCAATGGTAAAGATGTGGGTTTTCAAACTGCTTTTAAAGGTGGTGTGTTGTTGTTTGAGCCAGATAGAGGAGGGCAGAGAATTCCAAAGGGCGGGACCGATGAAAAAGAAGGCAGAAGAGCGAGTGGACTGAAGATGGGCACATGAAGGGGAGGGAAGATATAAGCAGTTAAGATGCAGTGATCGCAAGGTGCAAGTAGGGGTGTGAAAGTGTATAAGATCGGCCAGATATTGGGGAGAGTGGGTATAAAGAATCTGGTGGACAAGTGACAGGATTTTAAAATGAATGTGGAATTTAATAGGAAGCCAGTGAAGGTGAATAAGAAGAGGTGTAACGTGGTCGTGAGGAGAAGAATGAGAAATGAGCCTAGCAGCAGTGTTCTGGATATGTTGTAAGCGATAAAGTTGTGAGGAAGAGAGCCCAACCAGAACGGAGTTACAGAAATCGATGCGGGACATGACCAGGGACAAGAGAAGGGTAGTGAGTGCTTGAGAGGTGAGAAAGAGACGTTACCAAGGATTGCTGGGTGCTAGACACCATTCAATTCAGCTATGCCCTGGAATGCAAATTCCTGATTATCTCCTCCTGTGGGTCTGCAATCAAACGTGTCGTGGTGTGGACCACCTTAGACAAGTTGCTTTGCATGAAGGCAGTAGTGCCCATCCCTCCAAGTGAGCAGGGCAAGGGCGGATACTCCATCTACTTTGTGGTACCAAAGAAGGATGGTATCTTCTGGCCTGTCCTGGATCTCAAAGGGGTCAACAAACATTTGCGTGTCCTGTGCTTTTGAATGGAAACCTTGTACTCTGTGATTTCAGCAGTGTGCCGAGGAGAATTCTTGGCTTCTCTGAATCTGGCCTAAGCATATTTTCATATCCCGATCCGGGCATATCAGCAGAAGTATCTTCGTTTTGCCATTCTTGGCTCTCACTATCAGTTCACCGCCCTTCCTTTCAGACTCTCCACCACCCCAAAGACTTCTCAATGGTCATAGTGGTGGTGGCTGCGACACCAGGATCTGGGTTCATTCTTATCTGGATGACTGGCTCATATGGGCCTGTTTTCTGTCAGAAGCATCTTGGATGGCGTCCCGAGTGGTTTCCTTCTTGGAAAATCTCAGCTGGGTGATCAATCAGGAAAAGAGCCAGCTTTTGCCTTCCTAGTCCTTGGAGTTTCTGGGAGCATGTTTCAACACTCGTAGGCAGAGTTTTCCTGCCAGAAAATGAAGTCAAAAGACTGTTGAATTGCCTGGAGATGTTCTGTGTGCAGCAGGCTCCCAGAGTCTGGGATTATCTTCGGCTTCTTGGATTGATGGAGGTGACCATAGAGATTGTCCCATGGGTGAGTGCTTACATGCAGCTGCTCCAATGGTCCTTGTTGACTCGGTGGTCCCTGAGTTCTCAAAGGTTTGAGTGCAGGCTTCCACTCCCATTGATGGTGAAGTCCAGCCTGCGATGCTAGTGGCAGCCCTGTCATCTGAACTGGATGATTTCTCCTAGATCCTGCTGATAACGGATGCCAATTTCTTGGGCTGGGGAGCCCTTTGACAAGACTGTATGACCCAGGGCCATTGTAACTGCAGGGAAGCAGTGTGGTCCATCAACCACCTCAAGGCAAGGGCTATCAGGTTGGCTCTTCTGCGTTTCTCTGGGAACGAGTGGGAAGTCAGTCCTCACATATGAGTGACGTCGGTACTGATGGAGCCCTTGCGGAAGCATCCACCCAGCTTTCAAAGAAAGCCCTTGGGAGATGCCACCACACATGTGTAGTGCCCTTCCCACCCAACGGTACCATCTTGCTCAGTCTCCTTTTTTCTGCGGAGCCCTTCAGACATCTGTCTGGTTTTCCCCAGAAAAGTTGATTCTTTTCTCGACCTGATTTTCATACTCTCTCCGGTTGTGCACCGGTACTCTTCCCACCACCTGAGCTTGCTGTCTCCGGCATCGAGTCTCAAGTTCCTAATCCTTTTTTCTTTTTGGCACCTTCGCGCCCTTTTTTCCAGCTGGCAGCATCACGGGTCTTCGAGCTTGCTGCGGAAATTTTTTCTCCCATGGCTACCAGTGGCTTCAAGAAATGTGATTGGTGTGCCAAAATCATGTCCCTTACTGACACACACGACTGCTGCTTGCGCTGCCTAGGGCTGGACCATGACGCCGCAGCATGTGGTCTTTGTAAAATGATGTCCACCAAGGCCCTCAAGAACCGCCAGCAGCAGCAGAATAAGTTTTTCCTGGAATCCCCGGTACCACCAAAGGCCAAGGCCTCTGAAGCCACGGAAATCTGGGGCACCCTTGTGGATCTTGACCGATGCCATGACTCCTCAGAAAGGGGGCCTTCCTCGAGTGAACATAGGAAGAAGAAGATAACCTTGAAGGCGATGTCCCTGGATGTTTCCAACAGGTCGGGTAAGCCTTGAGCCAGGTCCCGCAGCCGTAGATGCTCATCCGAGGGATTGAAGCAGGAGTGGCCTACCAAGATCCCCTGGAAGGAATCGACCACAGATTGGCCTCAGACACCAGAAACTATCCTCATTGAGGATTCCCCTTCGGGGGAACTGGTGCCAGGCCTGAGTTCCTCAGTATCCGTGCCAATGGCTGCGGAGCCTTCTGGACTCAAAACCAGAATGGCGGCCCTGGAACGCAGTCTGTCTGCCTTCATGGACCAGTAGTGGGCACTGTTGTCCAGTAGTACCGGTTCCTCCGTCCAGACCACTGGGCCATTGACGTGAAGGATGTCCCCGGAGGCTGAGCCAATCCTCGACACCATTTGGCCTCAAATCAATCCTTGGTCGAGGTCTCAATCCGCTCCCATTCTATGGGACTGAGGGTCCTCCCTGGCTATTGCACATGGCACCAGCCGTGGTGCCTCTGAGGGATGTGGGCGGGGATCAGTCCTGGAGTCCACGGGCCACCCTTCCGTTTAACAGATTACTTGGAGTGGGAGACCGAGGACGAAGAATCACCAGACACCCGTTGCCACCATGATGTCCCCTCGGATTCTCTTCCTTCTGATCCCCAGCATCGGTCCCCGCCCGAGGACATGGCATTCCTCGATTTTGTGAGGGACATGTCAAAGGCCCTAGCATTCCCGACGGAGTTGGAGGAGGACCCTTGGACAGCGGAGCTAGAAATCCTCCAGTACAAGGCCCCTCAGAGGGAATCACTCATTTCACCCATCCTGGAACGGCTAATGCTCTGTATGTGGGAGACACCGGCATCGGTATACCTATCAGGCCAGGACAACTCCCTGGCAGACAAACTGAGCAGGGTCCTCCAGCCACATGAGTGGCAACTGGACCCCAGAGTAGCCAACCAATTTTTTTGGCTTTGGGGGACCCCATGGGTGGACCTCTTTGCCAGCCCGGACAACTTCCAGTTGCCCTGCTTCTGCTTCCGCAGCCCCACCCCTCCCAGATGGCGGCAGATGCATTCCTTATTCCGTGACCTTTCCACCCACACAGCTGATTGCCAAAACACTTTTCAAGGCTCTTCACAGCAAAGCCTCAGTGATCCTGGTGGCCCCTCAGTGGTCCATGCAGCCATGGTTCCTGCTGTTTTCTCCAACTATCAGTGGAGACTCCGATCCCCAGGGCTCGTCTCAGGAGGAGGGCTCCCTTCTGCACCCCAACCTGGGGTCTCTATCATTGACAGCGTGGCTGCTGAAAGGGTGACCCTAGCCCCTTTCAACCTCTCAGGAGAAGTGGAAGAGATCCTGCTGGCCTCCTGTAAGGCTTCCACCAGGAGAGCTTATGCCTTCAAATGGCGCAGGTTTTCAGTCTGGTGCGCAGAGCAACGGGTGAACTTCTTCTCCTGCTCAGTGCAGCTGGTGCTGCAATACCTTCTTCATCTCTCACAATCTGGGCTCAAATCAAGCTCTGTCAGAGTGCACCTTAGTGCCCTGGTGGTGCATCACCACCTCATAGACGGCAATTCCCTCTCGGTCCAGCCTCTGGTGACCCACTTCTTGAGAGGACTTCTGTTATCCAAACCACCCGACTGCCCTCCGGTGACTGAATGGGAACTCAATGTAGCATTGGCGCAGCTCACTCACCCACCATTTGAGCCTCTGGCTACCTGCCATCTGAGTTACCTCTCGTGGAAGGTTGTGTTCCTGGTGGCACTCACCTCCTCTCGCAGGGTCAGCGAACTCCAAACCCTAATGGCAGAGGCGCCATATACCAGGTTCTATAAGAACTGGGTCGTACTATGCACACACCCTAAATTCCTCCCGAAGATGGTATCTTCTTTTCACCTCAACCAGGAGATGGTGCTGTCCACTTTCTTCCCAAGGCCGCACTCCAGCAGGCAGAGATAGTCCTTCACACCTTGTACTGTAAGAGGGCCCTGTCTTTCTATATTCAGCATACCCAGGGCCACCGGAAAGCTTCTCAGCATTTTGTTTCCTATGACCCCAGTCGGCTGGTGGAGGCGGTAGCCAAATGGACACTGTCCTCCTGGGTGGCAGACTGCATCGCCCTTGCCTATGAGCAGGCTGGTCTCATGCTGGATGGCGGGGTCATGGCAGACTCTGTGGCAAACCTGCAATCTGTCCCTATGCTGGACATCTGCCAGGCCGCTACCTGGTCTTCAGTACACACCTTCACAGCTCATTATTGCCTGGAAAGGGAGTCCCAATGGGACAGCACCTTCGGCCAGGCCGTGCTCCATAATCGTTTCGGGGTCTAGGCAACTCCTACCCTCCGACCCTTCTGTGTTTAGGCTACTGGAGCTTTGGTTTCCATTGGACACACGGGTCCTAGTGCAGTCTGTATCTGCGGACTGCGGACTCAATTGCTGCTGCTCACGGCTCCCCCTGAAGGCGACCGTGGCTTTTTCTCGACAGGCTTGCGGTAGCCTGTAGCTAGGGAGTCCCATATGTGAAGACTGACTTCCTGCTTTGTTTCTGGAGAAAGCATAGTTACTCACCTGTAACAGGTGTTTCCGCTCCCTGGACAAGGGTCGGGCAGTTCAAGTGTTTTCTGACAATGCCATGGTGATGACTTAGATCAATAGGCAGGGTGGCACAGGAAACATAGAAACATGACAGCAGAAAAAGACCACATTACCTATCTAGTCTGCCCTTCCATATGAATTACAATGGTGCCCTTTTTTCTTTTAGAGAATCCTCTGTATTTGTCCCATGCTTTTATGAATTCAGATACTGTCCTTGTCTCTACTGCCTCCACTGGGAGACTTCTGCTCCTATTTCTGGGTGTTTTCTGAGGTCCTGCTCCTGGACCTTCATCTCTGAACACAGAACAGAAATATTTGTTAAGCAATTCCGCTTTATCCTCATCAGTTTCTACATATTCCTCCCCTTCACCCTTGAGTCTGACAATACCACTTCTGACCTTCCTCCTCTACTAATATATCTGAAAAATGTCTTATGCCCACATTTTATTGCATTGGCTGTTTCTTTTTCTTTTTGTATCTTTGCTTTTCATGAAGGCCTCCCTCTTTTATTTCACCTTTTCAGCTACTTCTTTTGAGAACCATAGCGGCCTCTTTTTACATTTGTTTACTGTACCTTTCTAACAAAATGTTTTGTTGCCCTTAAAATATCCCCTTTCAGTTTTGCCCAGTTTTTCTACATCCTCCAGCTGTTCCCATCCCGCTAACGACTCCCTGAGGTATTGGCCCATCTTGGCAAAGTTAGTTTTCCTAAAGTCTAAGACCCTTGCTTTTGAATGGATTCTAACAGCCCTAATCCTAATACTGAACCACACCATCTGGTGATCAGTGCATGCAAAATGATCTCCCACTATAACATCAAAAACACTTTCACCATTGGCAAGCACCAAGTCCAGTATGGCCCCTTCACATGTGGGTTGTTACCAGTTGCCAGAATAGTTCTCCCTGTAGAGAGTCCAGGATCTCCTTACTTCTAGATGACACTGAAGCAGGGATGTGCCAGTCCACATCTGACATATTGAAATCACTTATCAGTAGCACTTCCCCTTTCCTGGCAATGCTGCATATATCTTCTATTAAATCTTCATCCACTTCTACTCCCTGTAAGGGGGATCTGTATATAACTCTAATGCAAATGGATTTCCCTTTACCTCTTTCTAGTTTAACCCAAAGTGCCTCCTCTCTTCCTTTGAAGTCTTGCAATTCTATAGCTTTAATATTATTTTTCACATATAGTGCCACTCCACCTCTCTTTTTTCCTATCGTTGTCCTTCCTGAATAAGTATAGCCCAATAAAATTACATCCCAGTTATGGTTTTCCATGAACCATGTCTCTGTAACTGCCATTATATCCACGTCAGCCTCTTCCATTAAGGCTCAACATCTAGGATCTTATTTCCCTTGCTACAGGCTTTTATACACACCAGATGTTGCCCCTTTTACCCATTTCTACAGAGGTATTTAATGTTTCACTTACCTTGGGGCTTTCTTCACCCATCCCCAATGAATCTAGTTTAAAGCCCTCTTCAGTAGATTAGCTAGTCTGCTACTGAAGACATGTCAACCTTTCTTGGATAGATGGACGCCATCTTTGCTCTGCAACCCTTGGAACAGAATCCCATGGTCCAGGAAACCAAAACGCTCTCATTGACACCATCCACGCAGCCATGCATTCATCTCCAGGATGCAAGCTTCTCTGCCTTGGCCTTTACCCTCAACAGAGGGAGGATTGAAAAGAACACCACCTGCGCACTTATCTGCTTCACCCTCTGTCTCAGAGCCATGGAGTCACTTTTGATATGCTCGGAGAGATACCTAGCAGTATCATTTGTGCCAACATGGATGAGCAACATCGGTAATAGTCAGTAGGCTTGATGTGTCTCGGCAAACTCTCTATAACATTTTGGATCTTGGCACCTGGCAGACAGCACACCTCTCTGGCGATCAAGTCTGGTCAGCAGATAGATGCCTCAGCACCCCTCTGAAGAGAGTCACCAACTACCACTACCCTTCGCTTCCTTCTGGTGACTGATTCTGCAACTTTGGTGTGCCCAAGCTATGGTTCATCCCTTTCTTCAGATGCTTCCACCTCCTCCACTTCCAGGGCTGCATACTGGTTCTTCAGTTCAAGGACTGGAGGAGTTGGAGGGTTGATACTGCAGGCTCTGGTGTCTCGTGTCCAACCTTCTTCATTCTGTAGCCTCCCATCTTTACCTTTGTCGGAAAGCTTGGATGTTTCAAGCAACATCTCACCATGGAACTGGTCCTTCAGCTGGCATTGGGATCTTTGGATAGAGGCAAAATCTGTAATAGGGACAACAGCTTTAGCAATACGATTTTTCCCAGCCATTATTTAGTTGACGGAGCTTTGGTACTTGTTGAAGTAAAAGAGAGAGACCTATCAAAATCCCTACCCATTCCTCAGCTGTCCTTTAAGAGAAAAAGCAGTTAAGTTCTTTTAAGTTTGTTCTAACAGTACTGTTCTATGTCCCTGTGTGTAGCTAATTGGGGAATTGCCCTATAAAGCAAGAACGCTCACATGGGCTGGGTGGGTGCCGGGGCGGGTAGGGAGGGATTTAACACCTGATGAGGTCAGTGGCTTCAAGTAGTTAGCTGTGACTGGATAGCTGGAACAAAGACAATGAACTCTAACTGATAGAGCTTTGCCCAACTCCACAAACAAACAAACAAACAGATAAACAAAAAATTCCTCTTTGCAGTATAGAAAAAAGACTTAGCTTTTAAAAATGAACACCAAAACCCCTTTAAGAATTAGCTTTTAAAAATGAACACAAAAACCCTTTTGAGAGCTTTCAGGCAGAGTATTACCTTGCTTGCAATGGAAGAAGCGCCAGAGTGGACCCTGGGGGTGGATCTTTTGTTTGCCTATGCGAAGAAGAACCTCCTAGTCTTGTCAGCTCAGCACTTTGCTGGACTGGACTGGACTTCCTCAGCTGGCACTCCCTGAATCCCGGCAAGTGGGAGTTGAGTCAAGAAGCCTTTCAGTTGATTGTGCACCATTGGGGTTGCCCCGAAATTGATCTGATGGTGACCTGCTCCAATGCCAAAGTGTGCTGCTTCTTCAGTCACCGCACGGAGATGGGGTCGGAGGGCATTGATGCCCTAGTTGCCTTGTCCCAGTCAGCGACTGCTGTACGTGTTTCCTCCATGGCCCCTGGTGGGGCATGCTTTTCAGTGTATAAAATGCCACCCAAGCAGAACTGTTCTGGTAGTGCCGGATTGGCCATGGAGAGCATGGTTTGGAGACCTGATGCAGCTCCTTCAAGTGCCTCCTCTTCAGCTGCCTCCGTTTCGGGGGCTATTGTGGTGGGGACAGATTGTTCTGGAGGACCCAGCCCCTTCTCGCTCATGGCATGGCTTTTGAAAGGAGACTGTTAGCATGTGAGGACTATTCTCCAGCAGTAATCTCTGCTATACTTGGTACCTGGAGAAGGTCTACCAAGCTCGCATATGTACGGCTATGGTGCCTGTTCGAGTACTGATGTGGTGCATGGCACTTGGCTCTTGAGGAGGCCAAGGTGTCCTCCCTGTTGGCCTTTGTGCACTATGGCCTAGAGAAGAGCCTCTCACTTAGCTCCCTGAAGGTTCAGGTGGCAGCTTTGGCCTGTTTCTATGGTCCAGTGGTGGCAAGTCCTTGGCCTTGTACCTAGGCTTCTCACATTTTTTCCAAAGCGTCGACCTTTGCGTCCTCCCCTTCGGTCTGTGATCCCTTCCTGGGATCTGCCTCTGATGCTCAAGGCCCTAATGGTGACCCCCTTTGAGCCTTTGAAGCACATTACCTTGAAGGATTGACACTGAAGACTGTCTTCTTGGTTGCAATTTGTTCTGCAAGGCAGATCTCCAAGCTTCAGGCCAAGCATCTTGCCAAAATCCTTATCTGTGCTTTTCAACTGAGGCCATTTCCATTCGGGCTGTGCCTTCCTTCTTGCCTAAAGTGCTATCTCCCTTTGACGCAAACTAAGTGGTTTGCCTGCCCTTCTTCTCTAAGGAGCAGTGTCGGGGGAAGGATAAGGATATTTGCCTTGTGGATGGTGCTTCTATGGTGCTTGGAGGTTATAAATTCCTTTCATAAGTCAGACCATCTTTTTCTGCTGTTTTTTGGTCTGCGCAAGGGTGAGGCGGCAGCCAAGTTGACTTTTGCTTTAGCGTATCAGTTATGGAACCAGCCAATTCTGGGGGGGTTGCATGCCCATTCTACTCAAACACAAGCGTCCTTGTGGGCGGAGCAGAGGTCGATAGCCCCGCAGACATTCTCAGGCGGCAACTTTTGTCAAGATTTACTGCTCGTATGTCCACGCGTGGGCAGACATGACCTTGGCTCAAGAGTTTTGCAAGCTGCTATGTCTTCTTCCCACCCAGTGGTGTTGTAGCTTTGGTACATCCCACTTGTCTGGACTGGTCTAGCAGGACGATATTGAAGGTGACATTTTACTTGCAAGTTAATGCCCTTTCGTTGAGTCCTGCTAGACCAGTCCAGGGCCCGCCTCTGGAACTGTATTGCTCTATTCTTCTACTGCACTACCCTTGGATCTGACATGAGTTTTATACTTGACTCTGCAGGCTCATCTTCTACAGACAGCCTTATGTTTCTACCTTCTTGTACATAGTTTGCTACTGTTGAGTACTCATTGTTGCCCACATTTGAGGTTGTGTGAGGCTTGCCTTGTATCTCTCATATGCTTTGGGACGAATACTAAAGAGAGACCTCTGGTGGCTGAGGCTGATAGAGGCATGGAATGATGTCATTGAAACCTGCACTTTTCATTGGTCTTTGTCTCCACCAGTCTGCTGATAGGGGAACACAACCCACTTATCTGGACTGTTCTAGCAGGACTCATGGAAAGGACGTTAACTGGTAAGTAAAATGTCACCTTACCCTGGGCATGGAAGGACACTAGGGTCTGTCTGGCTCTTGTGAAGGGACTACCTCAGGCTGGGAGGTGCCTTGGAGACTTTTCTCTCAGTTTCAGATCTTACTTAGCATTCTTCTACCACAGGAAGAGGAGATTCTGAACACGGCTCTGCTGACTGGCATTCCCCGGAGGGTGCCAGTAAAAGTGGTTGCCGTGGAGACAGGAGGCTTTGCATTGGACATCTCAGACCGTGTACGTTGTGCATCTTCCAGCCTGCAAGTGATTCAGGTAGGGAACAGCACCTCCCAGTTGTATAATGCAGCAGCGCCTCTTAGAGACAGAAACAGGAACGTTCCTTTTCCTTCCCTACAAAACAGCTTCTGGGGGAGTAGGTGGAGGTTCTGATTTTTACTCTCTTCATTTTAAATTTTACTGGTTTTATTTCTGTCCCCTGATCAGCCCTCCTAAAGTCTTGGGCTGCTCTCCTCTTAGTTTCTGACTCAGGCAGTTGTAGTATCCTTAGTCTTCCCTCTGTACCCTGACTGTTTAGCCAATAAGATGTCAGCATTCCATAATACCGAGGAGAGGCGTGGCCAGAAGTTGAAAAGAGAATCTGAAAAGTGATATGGCAGCCATAATTTTTTTTTTAATTTTTTATTTATGCAATTTCACTTTTACACAAGAAAAAACTTGTTACAGAAAAGAATACACTTCAAGAAAAACAAAGAAAGCACAGCAGGGAGAGGGAAGACCCTCACCTTGCACTAAATACATACCAAAAAAAAATTCATTAGCCCACAATTGATAAAGGGATCAAAACACAATTCAAAAGAAAAATCAAAGGCAATAGACACAAGCCTGGTGTGGGTAAATTAACATACAGATCCATCCCCACCCTCCCCTAACCAAGAGGGGGTAATGAGAGCAAATCAACTACTGGGTAGAGGAATGCTCTTAGTTGCAACAAATTGAGTTAAATGTGTAGGCTCAAAAAAGGTGTAACTAATTCCCTGATATTTGATCAAACACCTACAAGGATAACGCAAAAAAAACAAACCACCTATAGCCAAGACCTGAGGTCTTAACAACAAAAATTGCTGTCTACGTTTCTGAGTAGGTTTAGATGCATCAGGGAACATCCTTATAGTCCCCCCCATGAAGGGCTCATTCCTAGCCTTAAAAATACATTCTCAATAATAAGTCGCGATCTGGATCAAGAGCCACAGTAAGAAGTAAAGTGGCCCGCGGGATAAACCCGGGGTCAGTGGTTTCCAAAAAACCAGTTAGATCCAAAGAGTCCATCGGCGGTGAATGCACAGGTGAGGAAACTCCATGGGGCTTGCGCTTGGCGGCCGGTAGATAATAAATTCTGGCCAAAGGAGGAATTGACTCAGCAGTAAATTTTAACACTGAGGTAGCATATGAATTAAACAGCTCCTTGGGCGATACAGAAGGTACCCGGGGAAAGTTCAGCAAGCGCAAATTCCTTTTTCGAACAGAATTTTCCAACATCTCAATCTTCCCATGGACAACAGTTAAATCATTAGAAACAGTACCTGATATAGATGTTACTCGTTCCATTTTCTCCTCTAACTGGCCCACCTTAGTGGATAGTAACACAACTTCCTTCTGTTGTGTATCAAGAATTTGAAGAACCGGAGTTAAAGCGCTCTGCAAAACTCCAAATTGCGAAATAAACGATGGTTCCAAGGCTTGGAGACCCTCCCAGAGGGAATCTAGGGTAACTGCTGCGGAACGCTGAAGAACAGATTGCACCGGCGAAAGATGTACTCACAGCAGATTTAAGAGCATTTCTGTCGGCCTCCTCTCCGACATCCACTCCAGAGCTTCCTGCACCTCCAGCTGAGCTGCTCACCACGCCGGCTAACTCCGCGCTTTTCAATCCAGCCATCGCGGAGGCACTCATCCCAGCAGGAGAAGATGACTCGACAGAGACTATCTCCCCGTTATCACGGAGCTTCGTCTGGGCAGCTCCTGCCATGAGCACTGCCGGCTGAGTCGGGGGGATCCGAGTCTCCGGGCTAAGAGTAGTATTCAGCTCCGGGGGGCACGACAAACCTCCTTTCGTTCTTGATACCCCCAACGAGCTAGTTAGCTCCGGAGCACCAACCGCACCAGCGGGCCTCAGAAAACCATCTAAAGACCCGGTAGTTGCCGCCGCCGTCGCTGCAGAAGGTAAAGACTGGCTTTTAGCCTTCCTCTTACGCGGCATAATGAAAATATAAGGAAAATAGTGCAGCGTACTGACCGCGGCGTCTAACGTGTGTCAGCCATTTTGATCCCTCTTTGCTCCCGGCAGCCATATTTAAAATGGTTCCTCCCCCCCAAAAATTCAAACCCTTTCTTAAAATGCTGAGGAAAATGGGAGCAGAATTACTGATTGAAATATATATCCTGATGGATCAGAGTTAACCAGAATGGAAGTGCTGCATAAAAGCAGTGTCTCCATGCCTATTCTTTAAAAATTGAAAATAGTGTAGATAGATTTGTAAGTGCCTGGTAATCTCAATATATCATTTTACCACACTCGTATACATACCTACCTAAACTATTTTCATGTATTTGTTATGGCTCATAGAATGACTATTAACTGCTTTTCTTTTATTGTCTCGCAGAAACATCATATAAAATTAGGATTTTCCTAGTTCTGATTCTCACATTGCAATGGTAGCTGTTGACATTATGAGACCTATATTCAAAAGTACCTATGTGGTTGGCGACACTGACCTCATGAGGGCTTTTTTGTAAAAACAAATCACCAGCATATCTATGTATAACTTCGGCCATCTTGGTTGTGAAATGGTCAAGATTGTGCGCTGGGAAAAGGGGAGTGTTTTGATGCGGACCAAGAGTGAGTGAAAACATTCTACATTCAGTGGCAGAATTCATCTTATCCATCAAAGTGCCAACAGACAAATGGAAGTTATAACTCCTAAACGTGCAACTGGCTGTTTAAAGTTAAACATGGATTTTGAGAGTCAGCACGTACATGGATAGTGCTGCTGAAACTCCGTATATCTTTAAATGTGTAAGTTGTACGTTTAAAGTTAAAGGATGACTCTGCCGCTCAGTATTGACTTCTGTGTTTTTAGTTAGCCTGGCTGGCTCAGCTCTCACTGGAGTTTTGTGGCAGCGAGAAGAAAATAGATGAGAAGTCCCCAGAACAAGTGGAAACGCCCAGAAAGTCTGATCATTCTCTCCTTGCAGACCATAGGGAAGGGATCCCCCAACC
Source organism: Ichthyophis bannanicus (assembly GCA_033557465.1). Taxonomy (NCBI): domain Eukaryota; kingdom Metazoa; phylum Chordata; class Amphibia; order Gymnophiona; family Ichthyophiidae; genus Ichthyophis; species Ichthyophis bannanicus. The sequence continues at coordinate 41,212,629 of CM066043.1, forward strand.
TCATACTCACTGTTTTCTCCCGCTGGGGCTCCGAAGGGGATCCCATTGCTGACTGTTTCTGTCCTCCTGTAGGTACCAGGAAGAGAATCTCCCAGCCCCCTACCCATTGTCTATTTCCGGGGCCCGTGAGGGAGGATCCCCCAGCATCTTGCTCATTTGCTCTCTCCTCCTGAAGCTTGGGAAGAGAATTTCCAGGCCCACGGCAACAGCCTTAATGACAGGGAGTTCTGAGCCCTTGATGACTCCTGTTTCTTTCCGGGGTGCAGAAAGGTGTTCTTGGATCTGTGCTCACCACATCTCTTCTGAGACTAGAGGAGAGGAATTCTTGACCACTGCTAACCACATGACGGCAGAACCTGAGTTCATGTTTAGGGTGTTGCTTGTTTTCTTAAAAACACTATATTTTGGCAAAGGCACAGCTTTTACTCTTTCAAAAGATACCTCCGTCATGTTTGTACAGCGAGCGACAGGAGTGTCCTAACAGAGCGCTCACGCAAACAGGGTGAGTTCAGTATTAGTAGCTAGATCCTTGAGTGTCATTCCCTGTCCTCGACAGCTGCTATCAGGCCAGGCTTTCCAGCATATCCCTAATGAATATGAGCGAGATTTTCATACCCACTTCCTCCCTTGTATGCAAATCTCTCTCATGCCTGTTGGCGGCCCTCAAGGACTGGGAGTGAAGAGCACGGGTCTAGATGGTAAAAGTGAAACCAAGGAGAAGAAATGAACCCGTGACACCTTCAATGCCAAGCACAGGTTTAGGCTGTTATTCAAGAAAAGTAAAAGGAGATAAGTTAAACCCGGTACAAATGGCTCTACCTGCGACTGAAAATCAAATCATGGCCGGGATTATCCCTATGTAATTATAATTTCACCAGAATCTCTTTGTGCTCTATCCCCACTTCCTCCTTGTATATATTTGTCTCTTTTTTGCTCTCTTTCTTTTCCCCTTAATCAGGTGACAGATGCATGTGATTTTGTCTATGTTGGGGGAAAGGAGAGTCGTGGTGCTCTGAAGGTTCGAGTGGATTTCTGGTACGAACGACTCTGGACATCTTTGCATATCCGAGTTTGGGTTCCGCTGCTGCCACTGCGTGTCGAGGTGTCAGACGTCCATCTGGAGCAGATCAGAGGGTGGCGGGCAGCAACGCAGGATAGGTGAGTGTAACAACTTCATTCACTCTACAGAGTCCCTGAATGCACTGCTAACTTCATTGTAGAGTCCCATAGGATTACTGATTGGCCTCTCCCCAGCCCCTTCCCTAACATATCCTTTAATGAGGACTGCTAAGCCCCCTTTCCCTGAAGAGCTTGTGAAGGGTGCTACTCAGTTCTTCTACAGAGTCCTTGTTACATAACAACAGATTGTAAGAGAACCCAGACCACCTCAGAGACTGTATTTCTGACAGTACATCTCAGTAGATGGTTTTAAAATCATGGTTTTGAATGGTCACATGCTGCAACCTCTTTCCGATAAGTCACATGCTGGCCAACAAAAGGTGTCACCAAACAGAAGAGGCCATCACTCCGGTTCCAGAATATTAAGTTTATGACAGCCTGACCAGTCTTGCAGTGGTGTTTTTCATCAGGGCAGTGTAGAGTTAGTGTTCCACTAGTTATGTCTGTTCTCCCATTCATGGACATCACTGCAGCAGCCAGAATCAGAAGACCCCGCATTGTCATAAAGCCACATTGTTGGGTTTGTGTCCATTCTAGACAAGCTGCTCAGGTACTCTCCAGAAGCTCCTTTCCTCTTCTAACCAGTAGGTATCTAGGTGCTATGTCCGATGTAGTCTCTTCTCTCACTTCCTTTTACTTCCTCTCCTTCTCCTTCCTAGTTTGCTTGTAGGCATTGGCCTTTTCAAGGCTTTAGGGGTCTGGTGGAGCTCGTTCTCTGTCCAGGGACATAGTTTTTCACTTTTCCAATTCCATTTTTCCTTCTGCACATTGCTATCTCTAGATGCTGTCTCCTGCCCTGGATTGTCTGTAGCTATCACTGGTCTTGGTCTTCTGTTCTTGCTTCTGTTGTGAGGGGCTGTATAACCCTTTACATATTGCCCAGCAGTTTTGGCGAGAGCCCCTTTCCCCTCCTTCTCCTTAGTGTTTTGGTTTTTCTTCCTGGATAGTGTTACATCTCGAAGCTGCAGAGCTGGGTACCACTGCATTATGGGGTCTGTTATTAGGATCTAAAGACTTGTCTTGCAAATTGTACCGTTGGCTTTTTACTATTGTAGCAGCGAAGTGCAGACAATGAATAAATCCAGGAGCCAATTGCAGGGTCCAAGCCAATTTATTGTGCACAAGGCCCAGAGAGTCAAGCTTCAAAAAGGACTGAGCAAAGTTCTTACAGAAACATATTCATTTTATACATTTCTTTTCAGTTTGATACATGCAGACTTTCTATTGGTTCCAACGCCCCCTGCATTTGTCCAATCAGAGATCCCTCCTGGGCCTAGCACCCAGTTCCCTCCTCTAGGATTGTTCTAACAATGGCACAGTTTCTAGGTATTGATACAATTCTACTGCAGGGTCATTTCTAGCTCTAGGAATGCAAGTATTGAAACATTTCTATCCTCAGCACACAAGAGAATAATGAAGGATTTATGAATTCATGAAAAACTTCTTATTAAGCAGTTTAAAACAGTTTTCCCAATCTTTCACAGATTTTTGGTTCCTTTTACTAAGATGGGGGTTGGAATCAGGGCCTAACTTACAGGCCTCTCATATTTGCAGGCTATCATAGGCCATAGCCTACCACATTCCCCCCTTTGATTATTCTCACCCGCAAGTTAAAAAGGGTGGGAATTAAATCACATATTAAACTCGTGTAACAGCATCATCTTGGGATATAGGGTAATATTGCTACATAGCTAAAACTTTCGTAGCTGCCTTCCGTTCTACAGTGTTATCAATAACTGAGGTTATCATACGTAAGCATAGGAGTAATAAACATGGGAGCAATAAGCATACAGCTAGTATGAATAATACAATAAACACAAGGGTCTTTAGACCACCTAGCCATGAAAATGCTGAACCAAACCACCCATCAAGCTTCAGGCCATGCCAGGTCTGAACAGGCACATATGTTTGTTTTCGCTTTTGAGTAGCTATATCTTCAACAACTTGTCCATTATTATCAATCTGCAAACAACAGTTGGTTAAATTCAATTTTCCACATACTCCACCTTCAGCTGCTAACAAATAATCTAGAGCTAAACGATTCTGATAAATAACTGTATGCATTTGTGTACTCTGCTTAGCTAAAAGAGTTAGTGCTTTACTGGTTTTGTTAGTTATTATTTCAACAACAGCTTGTAAACGTATAATACGATTTATCATATATACAGGAGTGCGATATCCCCATGTCCCATCTTGTGTCCAAGTAGCAGGTCCGTAGTATGAAATGATTCTCTCAGGTGGCCACTCCTCATCATTCCATTTGTCCCATTGGCCTATTTTCAAGACCTCTCGTTTTTGTCGACTCCTGTATACGGGAAAACCCAGTTGTTCTCCATGGGAAATAGGCAGGAGAAAGAAGGAGGGTCGTATAGTTCCCAATGCACATGCTCCTCCCCAAAGGGGAGGAAGCCTAGCATATGCTCGGGTTCCACAAATCCAGTATAGTTCAGGTGGTGCTTGCCAGGTACCATGAAACGCTAAATTAGTCCAGATGCTGGCAAGATTAGAAAGAGGACTAAAGGGTTGGAGGGCTCTGGAGTGTTGGTCCCTGACCACCAGGACGTCTTCTTAGTGGTACTGTTGTAGAACTTCTGATTGAAGATTACAACCCGAATAATGGTCTATGGTTTGTGAGAGTAATAAGGAAATCCAAATCAAATCAGAAATATACTCTCAATATTATTGTAGAAAGTGAGAAAAGAAATATGTGATCTAAAATCTTGTGATGAATAAATTTTTTTGGGAAGGGTAAGGTCTCAGAGCATTATGGGCCGTCAGCGGCTAAAGTTAACGCTCACTGAACAAACCTTGTAGCATACATCACCGACCTACCACCATCCCTTCCACTATTAATTTTTTAAAAAAAATTTTATTCAAACTACAGTGCAACTTGTGCAGTCCATAAAACTACTTTCAAGGCTGGCAATCTTCTTTCAAAATAATAAGCTGTTACTTAGCTTTTTCTGAAGAAGTTTGATAAATAATCGAAAAGAGGCCTGCCAAATCCTTGAAAATCTGTAGCTGGCAAATCCCTAACAGCTTATTATTTTGAAAGAAGATTGCCAGCCTTGAAAGTAGTTTTATGGACTGCACAAGTTGCACTGTAGTTTGAATAAAAATTTTTTAAAAAAATTAATAGTGGAAGGGATGGTGGTAGGTCGGTGATGTATGCTACAAGGTTTGTTCAGTGAGTGTTAACTTTAGCCGCTGACGGCCCATAATGCTCTGAGACCTTACCCTTCCCAAAAAATTTATTCATTACAAGATTTTAGATCACATATTTCTTTTCTCGCTTTCTACAATAATATTGAGAGTATGTTTCTGATTTGATTTGAACTTCTGATTGAGACAGACCAGCTGTCCAACCTCCAGGGTAAACTGTGGTCCAGAGCGAGCAAAACACAAGTTACCAACAATAGGGTGGGCCAGAACCCACTCACTAGTAGTGTTATGCAAAGCAGTCTGATTATAAGGAATAGAATAGTTCACTTCTTGCGCCTCCCAGGGCCATTGGTCTCCCATCTTAGTTCCTCCACAGAAGAAGCAGTCCGAGATGTGGAGACTAGATGCTACTGCCCCGGCGAGCTCAATGAACAAGTTTTGGGAAGTATGAAGGATTTCAAATTCTGCTTTCATGGCCTCATAAAAGGAGTGATGTATTTGATAAGATGCAGATACATGAGTCTTAGTATTTAGCTGTATATGTATAAAAGTTCCAGGATCTATGCCTCCTCCTGCTATTCGTAACCCAAATCTGTACCCCTGCTTCCACTGGCTGGGGTTAAGTATGATGAGCCGTAAAGGGTTACAGGCACCTTTCTTACATTTTTGAGGCTCAGGTAATGATACTTTTTCCAAAATGGCCACTCGTTTATCTCCATCTCGCCCAATAGGCGCACCAGACCAAGTAGCATAATACATACATTCCCACTTTGGACAGTAGTAAGCATCTTTAGATGATGTGCTGTAGATGGTTGGGGAACTCTTTCCAGTACACTGTCCCCATCCGTATGCTCCTTCAGGACACATATATTTATCGTCATAGTAGTAGGCTTGCTCCCAGTATCCACACTTGTGATAGGCATTTCTGTTTATCACATCACAAGCATCAAAACTCAGGGTGACATACTTCGTGGGATCAGGGAGCTGTTGTGTGGCATTTATGAGGGCTCCTTCCTCATCATTCCACCGTATCTCCAATACATAATAAGAGGGGTTCTGCCGGGGGTTGTAACAAGTCTTACTTTTCCCCTTCATACAGATATTCAACTCTGTACCATTCTACACACACCGGCTAACTATACCAGTGCAAGTATAGTAGGAATGATAAAGTAAAGTCTGAGTGACCTTTATTCCAGTTCGGGTGGTAGTTATACAAGCTGCACAAGGGGGTAAAGCAAAAGTCTTTTCCAGGACTCCCAGGACTATCACTCCCATAAGACAGTAGTGGAGGAACATCGTGATTACAGTCTTTAGAGGTCAACTGAAATATCGGGTACGATGAACTTGTAGAGTCTTTTCTTCTTCTTCTTCTTTGCTTCGATTGCCACCCCTGCGTGACAGGAGTGGGATTGTAGATTCTGAAGACTCTTACAACGCTGGTTGTCTCTGCAGTGTAAGCCGCAATGGAGTCTCAGGGTCATTTACTGAAGTCCATTGACCAAGTTCAGGAGCAGCTGCCGGCTTCACTCGACTGTGGTGGATCCAGGATTCGAGTTCTGCAACTTTTATACAAGCTGCACAAGGGGGTAAAGCAAAAGTCTTTTCCAGGACTCCCAGGACTATCACTCCCATAAGACAGTAGTGGAGGAACATCGTGATTACAGTCATTAGAGGTCAACTGAAATATCGGGTACGATGAACTTGTAGAGTCTTTTCTTCTTTTTCTTTGCTTCGATTGTCACCCCTGCGTGACAGGAGTGGGATTGTAGATTCTGAAGACTCTTACAACGCCGGTTGTCTCCGCAGTGTAAGCCGCAATGGAGTCTCAGGGTCATTTACTGAAGTCCATTGACCAAGTTCAGGAGCAGCTGCCGGCTTCACTCGACTGTGGTGGATCCAGGGTTCGAGTTCTGCAACTTTTACTGCAGTTAGGGTTGATAAGATGACAACATAAGGTCCCTTCCAATGCGGTGCCAGCGGGGTCTTTCTCCACTCTTTGATCCACACTGACACTCCTGGCTTGAAGGGATGTAGAGGTTCTGTCAGATTGATGGGCAATCGATCTTGCATCCAGGTATGAAGACTCTGCAAAACAGAACCTAAAGCCAAATTTCTTGTCTAGTTATTTCAGATCCAATTTGTTTCATATCTCCTTTTATTCCCTGTATAATGGGTGGAGGTCGCCCATACAGAATCTCAAAAGGGGAAACTCCTAAAGACTTGGTTGGAGCGGAGGTATCCTAAGAAGGGCTATAGGGAGAACCTGGAGTCACTTTAGGTGTGTTTCTTGGCAAAGCTTGGACAACTGAGATTTCAGGGTTCTATTCATGCGTTCTACTTTCCCTGAACGCTGGGGTCTATAGGCAGTGTGCAACTTCCATTGTATCTGTAGAACTTGAGCTAACTGTTGAGTCACTTGGGACACAAATGAGGGTCCATTGTCTGATCTTATAGTCTATGGTATTCCAAATTGAGGAATAATTTCATGGAGCAGTATTTTAGTGACTTCTCGAGCTTTCTCAGTTCGGGTGGGTCAAGCTTCTACCCACCCAGAAAATGTGCAAACTAGAACTAACAGGTAGTGATATCCATTTGCTCGTGGCATTTCAGTAAAATCCACCTGAATATCACTCATAGGGGTCACCCCTACTGACTAAACTCTCGGGGGTGGAACGGGACCCTGCTTAGCATTATTCTTGGCACATGTCAAACATTGCTGTGCCACTGAGGCGGACAGGGGTCCTAGCAGTGAGATACAGAAATGGGGTCTTAAGGCTCTTTCCATGGCCGTTTTCCCATAATGTGTGGCCTGATGAAAAGCATGAACAAAGGCTGGTCCTAGTGCTTCAGGAATTACTGTAGGACCTGGAGGTGAGCAACCCTCATTCTTTATACAGGGCCCCGTGTGCGTGCAAAGTTGTAAAGGCATACTTGGAATCTGTGTACACATTTAATCGGAGTCCTTCTCCTAAGGTCAGTGCTCTAGTGAGAGCTATCAGTTCAGCCTTTTGTGCTGAAGTTCCTGGGGCCAGAGCTGAGGACTCAACTACCAGATCAAGGGTCACCATTGCATATCCGGCACAACGACGTCCATTGATGACGAGACTGCTTCCGTCTACAAAGAAAGTCCGCTCAGGGTCCTCCAGAGGGACATCAGTCAAATCCGGGAGACTTGAAAATACAGTGTCCATAGTTTCTAAGCAGTCATGATCAGGGTGGCCAGGACCAATTGAGAACAACGTAGCAGGATTCAGAGCTTGACTGACCTTCAATTGTATCTGGGGGTTTTCACACAGCATACTCTGATACTTCAACATTCGTGAATTGGTTAGCCAGAAACTTCCTTTATGTTCCATGAGGGTCAGAACAGAATGTGGCACAGTAACTTGAAGATTCTGTCCCAGAGTGAGCTTGTCTGCTTTGCTCACTAGAAGGGCTGTTGCTGCAACAGCTCTCAAACAAGGGGGCCAACCTCTTGCTACCACATCCAACTGTTTTGACAAATAGGCCACTGGCCATTGCCAAGATCCAAGAGATTGAGTCAGTACCCCTAGAGCATTTCCTTGTGACTCATGGACATAGAGATGGAAAGGTTTCTGGACATCTGGTAGACCCAGAGCTGGTGATGACATCAGAGCGGTTTTCAGAGATTGGAATGCTGCATCCTGTTCAGGTCCCCACTCCAGTGGAGACTTTTCCATTCCTCTGGTAGCTTGATACAACGGTTTTTCTAGCAGAGCAAAATTGGGGATCCATATGCGACAGTATCCTGCGGCCCCCAGGAAGGCTCTTACTTGCCTCCCGGTGGTTGGAGTGGGAATACTGCATACAGCTTCTTTGCGTTCCGGTCCCAAGCGTCGAATTCCGTTGGACAACTGGAACCCTAGATATTTAACTTCAGTTTGACATAATTGCGCCTTGGCTCTTGAGACTTTGTATCCAGCCTTGTTTAAAAGGTGCAAGAGTTCACTAGTGGCTTGTAGACATTCATTTTCTGAATTTGTGGCTATGAGCAGGTCATCCACAAAGGAGAACCCTTTGTCCTGGGTTCACTGAGTAACTTGAGAGATCTTGTTTCAAAGCAGCACTGAAGAGAGTAGGTGAGTTCTTGAATCCTTGAGGTAATCGAGTCCAGGTAAGTTGGCCCCGCCTTCCTGTTGTGGGGTCTTGCCATTCAAAAGCGAACAAAAGTTGACTGGTGGGGGCTAGGTGTATACAGAAGAAGGCATCTTTCATGTCCAGGACGGTGAAATGAGTAGCCTCAGCGGGGATCAGTCCCAAGAGAGTATAAGGATTTGGTACCACTGGGTGTATAGTTTCAACTGCATCATTTACCCGCCTTAAATCCTGTACTGGGTGGTAATCCCCTGTCCCAGGTATCTTGGCTTTGCCACCACTGAATGTTCAGCTCCTGTATCTACCATGAAGTCCATATTTTGGTCCCCTTCTTTCAAACTGAACTTGGAGCCCGGTCTGGCCTAGTCTTCGTCCATTTCATCCATGTCATAGCCCGTTGCAACTGCAACTCCTTCAATAGCTTCTTCCCTCTCTTGTTGGAACTGTGCTCGATCCATTCTTCCATTACTCTGAAATCGGCCTCCTGTTCTCCAGGGACTCCCTCCTCCCCTCCTGGGGGTGGAGTCAAGATGCGGGCATTCACTTCTCCAATGTCCTTCTTCTCTGCAATGGGCGCACTGATTCGCACCCAGTGGGGTCCAATTATTCTCACGACCTCTTCCACGTCCTCTGCTCCTTCAATTAGGAAAATCTCCTTCACGTCGTTCACTTAAAGCGTCAGCAAGAAGATCTGCTTTCTTCTTCATTTTTCGTTCACTTTCTCTGTTACATTGATTTTCACGATTCACAAACACTTTCTGAGCAACTTCCATTAACTGTGCTGTATTCATGCCCGCAAATCCATCCAGTTTCTGTAATTTTCGTTTTATGTCTCTCTGGGACTGACTGACAAAGGCTGCATTTACCATGCACAAATTCTCCTGAGCGGCGGGATCGTATGGGGTATACAATCTATAGGCTTCAGACAACCACTCATAAAAGACCGCTGGACTCACCTCTGGACCCTGGATAACTTCTGATACCTTCCCGATATTCATGGCCCTCTGGCCTCCCTTCCTCAGGCCCTGCAGCAAGGCCTGGCGAAATCGCGTTAGGGCCGCCGCCCCCCTTTCATCATTTGGATCCCATCTAGGATCTTCATTTGGGAAAGCTGCGACGGCTGCTTGTGGGAGATTCATTTCCCCCACTTCTACGGGATTCTCTTCTAACCAGCGAATGGCTGCTTGCACAATTCGCGCTCGCTCCTCAGTAGTAAAGAGAGTGGACAGGAGCTGGCGACAATCAGTCCAGGTAGGCTGATGAGTTTGCATTATACTAGACATTAACTCTGTCAATTCTTGGGGCTTTTCAGTATAGGATGCATAATGCGTTTTCCAGTTTAATAAATCAGTAGTGGAAAAAGGCATGTAGATTAGACTGGTTGGTCCTGGCGCCATCTGGCCCTGTTCATTTAGGATAGGCAAACCAGGCACTTGACGCAATGGCAGTAGGCGCCTTGCTTTCTCCTTCTTCTTTGGGGTTACTCTTCTTAAATCATACGGCTCCCGGGTATAGGCTTCCTTGGCGGGTGACCCTGAACTGGCAGGAGAGCCTCCGCTCCCAGTATCATTGGAAGACCCTGGTCCCCCTGGTGTACTTGGGCCAGACTCGGGACTGTCACTCGGGGAAGTGGGCTTCTTTTGCTGCTGCAGCGGTAACTGCTGAGGTACCTCATCAGGTTCAGCTTCAAGTGGTGGAGCTGGTGGAACTAACTTATATGGGTACTGGGGTAAACGGGCCAGGACGTCTGGGGACTCTGAGGCGGAATACACAGGCGGCTTCCCCTCCTCTAACTTCTGGGTCCCCCTAGAGGTTGCTACTAATATTCTACACTGTTCCTCATAGCAGCGCTTTACCCAAGAGAGCTGCTTTTCGCAAACACCCAACCAGGAATCTATGTAGGGGAACTGATCAGGGTGCGCTTTTTGTACAAGCTGATGAACACGGGAAACTATTTCTACATCAAAAGTACCACCACGGGGCCATGAAGCAGCTAGCACAGGCCACTCCCTGTCACATAACATTCTTAATCGAGACGGAGACATTTTTATTCCGTAGTCTCCTGAAAATCCTTTACGGAAATTCTTGATCATACATTCCAACGGAGTTTGCGTGGACTCCGCCCCTCCCATAATCGTAATGGCGTACACGTAATGACGTACACGACAACAGACAGTAAGGGTAGAAACATAAAAACATAGAAACATGATGACAGAAAAAGACCACATGGCCTATCTAGTCTGTCCTTCCATAACAACAACTACAACAGTCCACTTTTTACCTTTAGAGATCCTCTGTGTTGGTCCCATGCTTTTTTGAATTCAGTTACTGTCCTCATCTCTACCACCTCCACTGGGAGACTATTCCATGGATCCACTACTCTTTCTGTAAAGAAATATTTCCGCATATCACTCCTGAATCTATCTCCCTTCACCCTCATCCCATGTCCCCTCGTAGCAGAACTTGCTTTCAATTGAAAGAGGCTCTCTCCCTGAACATTTATGCCACGGAGGTATTTAAACATCTCAATCATATCACCTCTATCCCGCCTTTCCTCTAAGGTGTACATATTAAGATCCTTAAGTCTGTCCTCATATGCTTTATAATGAAGCCCACTAATCATTTTAGTAGCCACCCTCTGCACCGACTCCATCCTGTTCACATCCTTTTGAAGGTGCGGTCTCCAGAATTGCACACCATACTCCAAATGAGGTCGCACCAAAGACTTATACAGAGGCATTATCACCTCCTTTTTTCTGCTAGCCATTCCTCTCTGTATGCACCCAAGCATCCTTCTAGCTTTTGCCATCGCCTTTTCTACCTGTTTAGCTACTTTAAGATCATCAGACACAACCACGCCTAGGTCCCGCTCTTCTTTAGTGGACAAAAGTACTTCACCTCCTATACTGTATTGCTCCCTTGGATTGCTGCAGCCCAAATGCATGACCTTACATTTTTTAACATTAAATCCCAGCTGCCAAATTCTAGACCATTCTTCAAGCTTAGCTAGATCCCTCCTCATGTTATCTACACCTTCCTGGGTGTCTACTCTATTGCAGATTTTGGTATCATCTGCAAAGAGGCAAACCTTACCCGACAGCCCTTTCGCTATATCACTAACAAAGATGTTAAAAAGAATCGGACCAAGGAAAGATCCCTGGGGCACACCACTGGTAACATCCTTCTCCTCAGAGTGAGCTCCATTTACTTGTACTCTTTGTCGCCTCCCACCCAACCAATTTCTAACCCAAGCAGTAACTTTAGGGTCCATCCCTAGGGTGCTCAGTTTGTTTACAAGTCGCCTGTGAGGAACAGTGTCAAAGGCTTTACTGAAATCTAAATACACCACATCTAGAGCTCTCCCTCTGTCCAACTCCCTGGTCACCCAGTCAAAGAAATCAATCAGATTTGTTTGACAAGACCTGCCTCTGGTGAATCCATACTGCCTCGGATCCTGTAATCCGCTGGACTCCGGAGACCTCACTATTTTCTCTTTCAGCAGCGTTTCCAATAATTTACTCACCACTGAAGTTAAACTAACCGGCCTGTAGTTTTCAACCAAATCCTTACTTCCGCTTTTGTGTAAAGGCACCACATGAGCCTCTCTCCAGGCTTAGGTAGGTAGTATGGCTGTAAGGGGTCCGTACAGCCCACAAAAACAATGAGGGGGTCAAACACCACACGCTTCCTCCTTTTTGCGACCTGGGCGTGGTAACCCGGCCAGGAACTGCACTACTCAGGAGTCCGCTCTCACTCGGTCTGTATTTCAAGACCTCTCAATCACACAGGCAGTCATACCATCACAAGAAATTATTTTTCAAATGCCCAGGGTTTTCTGACTAACTCATCCCAAAGGGTCGGTGGCTTCGGCTTCCGCTAACCCTTATGCGGAGCGTACTAAGACCGCCCTTATGAGAGGTGATCAGGTTCTCTCGTCTTTGCACACTTATGCAAGACGTTCTCAGTTAGTCTATACCAAATTTGTCTCACATACTCTGTGAGACGTTTCCCCAGGCTTCACTGACTATTGAACAAGAAAATGTCTACTCACCGGATCCGGTTCCCGATACCAAACCAGTTCTTGGGTTGGATCCCGGACTCCCCTCGGGATCGGAGGTGTTGGCCGGCCGGACCCAGTGGCCCGCCGAGGCAAGGCGGAACCCTCTCCGACACAAGAGGATTGGTGGCGCCTGAGGTTTCCCCTGCGGTCGGACAGACACGGTACCAACCGGGCCAAACCTGGAGGCGAAGTACGTGGAATATTCACTTGAATACCATTCACTATCCGCACATTCTCGGCCAACGCACCAAGAATATGTAGCAGCGAAGTGCCGACAATGAATAAATCCAGGAGTCAATTGCAGGGTCCAAGCCAGTTATTGTGCACAAGGCCCAGATAGTCAAACTTCAAAAAGGACTGAGCAAAGTTCTTACAGAAACATATTCATTATATACATTTCTTTTCAGTTTGATACATGCAGACTTTCTATTGGTTCCAACGCCCCCTGCATTTGTCCAATCGGAGTTCCCTCCTGGGCCTAGCACCCAGCTCCCTCCTCTAGGATTGTTTTAACAATGGTGCGGTTTCTAGGTATGGATACAATTCTACTGCAGGGTCATTTCTAGCTCTAGGAATGCTAGTATTGAAACATTTCTATCCTCAGCACACAAGAGAATAATGAAGGATTTATGAATTCATGAAAAACTTCTTATTAAGCAGTTTAAAACAGTTTTCCCAATCTTTCACAGATTTTTGGTTCCTTTTACTAAGATGGGGGTTGGAATCAGGGCCTAACTTACAGGCCACTCATATTTGCAGGCTATCATAGGCCATAGCCTACCACACTATTCGCTATATTGCTGAGGTAGCCTCGGAATTCAGACCTTAGCTTTGTGCTTGGAAACCCTCGCACTCTTGTAAGGATCCCTTCTGTTTAATCTAATCAGGCAGTCTTGGTCATGGTGCTGAAGATGGAGACTTTTGTAAGGATTACATTTTAAAGGGTGAAAGTTTAAGAAACAAAGCAATCATCTTTGTCTTTTATTCTTTGTCATTTTTCTTTTCAATATTCACCTTCTACAGAGTAATATTTTCTCTGGAGATGCAAGACTGTTCCATCCTTCTTGTTCATGACCAACTTGGAGACAGTGTAAGGTAGTGGGCAGTCTGAATCTCCTGTACAGATGAATTCTTTTCCGGGTCGGTGCCTCCAGAGGGGTAAGTGAGAGAGAGGATGTGGTGTTCCTTCCCTCCCACTTCTTCGACTAAGACAGCACTCAACCTGAATTCCAAGGCATTTGTTTGTATCTGAAATTCCTTGCTGCATCTATATTGTGGAGCATGAGTTCTTCAACATAGCTCCTCTCCGAATTCTCAATTAGCCTTTGAGTACTCCAGAGTCCCATGCTACCTTGTTTGGAGTATTTTTAGAATAATTCGCTATTTCTAAAAAGGCTTTGATTTCTTTCTTTACAAGGGGAATTGTACATGAAGCTACCCTCTGGATTTTGGCGACAAGAGTTTCATTTGTCCATTACTTCTACATAACGTTTCTGTGCAAACACTCCTTTCTTCCCTAAAAATCAGTCTTTCTATGGGCAGGACTGAGAAGAAGAGCCCTAACCTATCTAGCCTTTCTCTATAGGGAGGCCATTTCATCACCTTTTTCCATTTTAGCTGCTTTTTTCTGTACTTTTACCAGTTCTACTCTTATCTTTTTTGAAAAGATAGCCCAATGATTCCTTCACCACCCTGATGCTTCAGATCTTGGCCAGGAGTCACCAGAAAAGCATCTGGGTCTCCCTCAGTCCCAAGTTCATGAGTGAATCCTCCATATGTGGAAGATCTCAGCTGTTGCGGGAGGAACTGGCAAGGGATGTTGTGTACTTGTTGAAATGCATTCTTCTCGTTCTCCAGTTGTGTCTGTTGCTGCACTGGCTGGTGTTGGACTTGCTGCTAGGGCTAATGTTTTTCCTCTCCCTCTCTCATGAATTGCTTGTGTTTCATTGTGATCCCCGACAGAGGTGAAAAGGGGGAGGAGGACGACCACAAACCCAAATACAGAAAGAAAAGGAACACGAGCAAAAGACTTCTGCAAAGAGTTTAAGAAAAATCATTCTGAGACCTCTAGGTACTCTTATCCTACTCTCCCAGTGTCTCTACAGCAGCAAAACAACTTCAGTCACCATATGGTGTCCCTGCTTCAGTTTTCTCAATGTCCAATTGTTGTCGCAATTTGTGATGGATGGCTCTCTATTCTCCTCTGGCAGCAAGTTGCTTTCAGCTCGTGTCAGCAGTTCCCTGGCCTCACTTCATTACCCTTGGTTTCGGGGAAGCTTTTCTCCCCCCTCCACAGGGATATCTTGGTGACGCTTTTGCCATCTTCCTTCCATCTCCAGCTGTCTTCCTCTTTGTCTGGTTCCCTATAGGCCTGGAGTTCTTCCTCCCTTGCAAGTTAGAAAAGGCTTCTGCCTTTTCTAGGCCTTGGAAATGTTTTGCATGTTTGGTTGGGGTGCACTTCCCTCCTCTCCTGTTCCTCTGCCCAGTGGCACTGTTCCTCTCACTTCCTAAGACATTATTTTTCTTCTGCCCTGTTTTACCTATGCCTGCCTGCCTCCCATCCCTGGGTTGTGTGTGGCTCAGGACGCTCCATACCTGTCCTGGTGGCCCTACAGCATAATTACAGTGAATATGATTGACAAATTTGGAGGCTCAGTATATTTAAATATATGATTGTAGATATCTTCAAAACCTGACTGGCTGCAGGTCTGCCAGGGCACGTTTTGGAAGCCCTTGTGTAGCTATTCATTGCTCCTGGTCTTGCTTCTGGATACATACAAAATCGAATGAAGGAACTAATAGAAATATAACATTTAGAATTCAGCTAAGGCCAAAGAGTGTAGGAAATGCATTCTGAAATCAAAAAAGAACCCCCAGAAGCTCTGAAAAAGAGGGGGAAAAGCCTCGCTGACCAGGAAATGCTGTGTTGTCTGTCACTGCTGCCTCTATGTAGATGTTTCTGGTTACAGCAATATAAACTTTCTTCATTCCGCTATTTTTCTCCGGCAGGCTTTCTGACCTGGACCAAGCAGATGAGGATGGCACCGTGGAGAGGAAGGCGCGAGAGTGCCGACCGCAGTACCAGCGTGCTAGCGTTCGCTTCCTGGCTCACTTTGTGGCTCACCCATTGGATGGCGGCCGACATGTAACATACCTGCTGGGTTCTGATTGGTTGCTGGATGTCTCACACCTGCTGAGGGAGCATGCAAAAGCCAAAGACCCTCAGGTGGCAGGGCTGGAGGAGGGAAGCATCCTGATTGGCCGGGAACCAGGAGTGACATCAGTGGAGGTGAGCTGATCCATTCATCTCTGCTGCTTATTTCTGGATCTTCCAGTGCTGGGCCCATGGACAGTATGACCAGCAAACGGGGCAGCTCCCAAAATGTGTGCTGTCCAACAGCCTTTGCTTCAGACACAGACTCATTTGTGGGAGTGGAAGATAGGAGTCCTAATCTCTTGGGTCATTTCTGGTAGTGCTGCTGGGGGCTTCTTACAGCTCCCACTCTCCCTTGTGCAGTGGATTCTAGCAAATAATAGTACAAAATCAGTAGGGTTAACACGCAGTGGTGGCTGCCAGTATATTATTTAAATGCTGGTTCTGGGATTTAAATAAATAAATATATATATTCAGTATCGCTCTAAATATAGTCACCAGTGCTGAATGTACGTTTTTGCTGCTGCCTGCCACATCACTATCCTTTCAGCAGGCCTAAACTAAACAACACGTTGTCCCTCTACTGGCTGAAGGTTGCCCCTCTACGGCTGGT
Organism: Ichthyophis bannanicus; assembly: GCA_033557465.1. NCBI lineage: Eukaryota > Metazoa > Chordata > Amphibia > Gymnophiona > Ichthyophiidae > Ichthyophis > Ichthyophis bannanicus. The sequence continues at coordinate 41,228,913 of CM066043.1, forward strand.
TTCTGACTGCTGTCCTCGCTCTGCTCCTCCACTATACAGATGGATTTTCAGTCCACTGCTATTCATATAACAATTGAAAATACATGGATAGTGGCCGTACACACTTACTGGCCACTGGCAAACATATAAGTCCTTTTGAAAGTTGGCTCACGGGGGCTTATGATATGCTTATGACAGTCACCTGAAGTATTTTTTTGCACATGATTCACAAGGGTGAAAATGTCAGTTTTCATAGTATTTTGCTTTTGGTGCACGGGCAGTGATGGATAGTTGTTAATGATAGATGATGTGTTACAGGTCCACTTCCCATACCCTGTTCCTGGGGAGCTGATAGTGCCAGGAGGTTTTTAACAGGCTCTGATGTGTTACAGGTCTGCTCCCCGGTCTCATACTCTGTTCCTGGAGAGCAGATGGTGTTGGGAGGTTATTACTGGCTTTTGATGGGTTGTGGGTCTGCACCATGGTCTCACACTCTCCTCTTGAGGAGCAGAATGTGTAGTGGGTGATTATTTACAGTTTGTGATGTGTTACAGGTGCGCTCCCCTGTCTCACACTCTGTTCTTGGGGAGCAGACAGTGGTGGTCTCGGAGGAGAAGGTTTCCGTCTCAGAGTTGCGCACTCAGTTGGTGCCGGGAATCTCTCTGTCACTGAGCAGTATGGCGGCGGGACACGCAGGAGTGTTTATAGCCACATGTCGGGTTCAGCAAGAGCTGCAAACCTACAAACAGGTGAGAGAGGGGTTGGGTTGAAGGAGGAATGGGTGGAAGAGGAGTAGCCAGAACAGATGGCTCTCTCTCCCCATCTTCTGCCAGTCCACAAGTCCACCACCCTTTCCATAAAGAAATTGTTCCTCAGATTACTCCTGAGTTTCTCCATCTCCTGTGCATTTATACCTTGGAGGTATTTAAATGTCTCTATCCTATCTCCCTATACCCATACCTTTCCTCTAGAGTACGCACATCTAGATCTTTAACTCAAACCTCCACACGCTTTCTTATAAAGATCGTTGATCATGTTTGTATCACCCTCTGGATTGACTCCATCTAGTTTATGTCCTTTTGAGGTGCGGCTGCTGTGGCAGTTAGCACTTGCTGTCCCTTGGTCCTGTCATGATGTGAAGAATGGTAAGTTTATCGAGCGCATGTTATGGGGAGGGGAGGGGAAGCAGGAGGTGTATGGGTACAGTATATTTATGTCAGGAGGGTGAGGAATGGAGGAGAAAGGAAGGGTGTCTAGGGATAAAACGTATATAAGGAGGAAGAGACTATGAAAGTCGACAGAGTCCTTTAACGAGAGACTCCTGAGGAAACTATAGGAGGCAGTGTCCTGTTCTGCTCGGCAGCTGGTTCAAAGATAGGAAACAGAGAGTAGGGATAAATGGTCAGCTTTCCCACTGAAGTGAGATTAATAGCGGAGTCCTTCAGACACCAGCACTGAGACCAGTAGGACTTAACTTATTCATTAATGATGCCGCGAGGAACTGATGCAAATTGTTCAGAGACTGACTGTGAGGAACCATGGGAAGACCTCGCCATAATGGGGAACTGGGCTTCTGAACAGTAGATGGAACTGAGTGTGGAAAAGAGTAAAATGACACAGTCTAGACGAGGCTGACTTTTGCATTTGCGGTCATCACCCAGGCAAAAGATCACGGAGTTGCTACTGCTGCTTCTCATGTCTATAGCCCTACTAGATGCACAATACCCATAAGAGGGAGTCCCTACTCTGTCAATGCAAGAGGCTGTTCTAAATCGCATAGCTGTATGTTGTATTATTATTATTGTTTGACACTTCTAAAGCGCTACTAGGCGTACACAGCACTGTTCAAACATAGAAATAGACAGTCCCTGCTTGAAAAGCGTACAATCTAGCAAATAGACAAACCATACAGCACAAGCAACAGCAAGAGGAAAGGGAGGAATCGGGAGTTAAACGCAGCTACAAAAAGGTAGGACCTTACCATAGATTTGAGTAGAGAGAGAGAAGAGACACGACGCAAGGGTAAAGAAAGTTTGTTCCAGGCATAAGGAGCAGCAAGATGAAATGAGTGACGTCTGGAGTTAGCCGAGGAGGAAAAGGGTAAAGAGAGAAGGAGACCAGAGGAGGAGCGAAGTTCATGAGGGGGGGGGGGGCAGAAGAATGAATACATTTGGCTGAGTATCACTGCTGTGTATACGGTATATAGCTACTGGTGGTGAGCAAGATATGTGAATATTCATCACCACTACTTATCTGGATAGAGGTGGGGAATATACAGATATATTTTTTAAACTCCACAGATGGCATTTAAAAAATTGCGATCACCCCTCAGACTGAAAATTAACCCTTGCGTTTTCCAGCAGGGTATAACTTGCCCCTCCTTCCTTCAGCTGCCCCAGGATCCCTTGCCTCTCTTCTGCAAGAAAGGAAGGGTAGAGGGCTAGACAAGGGATTTGTCCCTCCCACCCCTGCTATGCAATAAAATTACAGGGTGGTTTAAAAAAACAGAGAGCATTGGGCTGAAAGAATGCAAGGACATTGGGGTAGTGGGGATGTGTTCCTTTTAAACAGGGAGGGTAAGGAGGTGGGGACTGGGACGGGTTTTCTACAAACTTAGCTGATCAACACTGATTTTCAATGCTATTTAGATATGTTTGCTAAATTTAGCTGGTCAAATTTTGACTGGCTAGATCTATCAGAATGTTCAGCAGGACAGCTAGCCAGTAGCTTATTGTACTCTTTCATGGGTCTTAGAATAACTATGCGTTGAATATTTGGAATATTTGACAGACATCAAATGAAAAAGAATACTGTTTTCTTTACTGTTTTTCGACCTCTTACTATTTCTTTGCCCCTATGTTTGTACTTATTCTATCATTGTCAAATTGTCTCTCATTGCCTCACAAATGCCTCTCTGTCTGTCACTCGTTCTCCCGGTGTCTCTCTCTTTTCTCTCTCTACAGGAATCCATTCTCAGTATCTGGTTGCAATTCAGTGATCATACCATGGCTCCAATTGAGCTGTACGGTTGGCAGAACTTCAAACTGTCCATCACCTCTGCAGACCATCGTCTGGTGTCCATAAACCCAAATGTAGATTTTACACATCCTGTGATCCTTGTGTCTGAGGGAGAAGGGGAGGGATTCCTCCTGCAGGCCACCCTACAAGCTCCTGAGCTTTGTCAGAAAGGGAAGCATCGGGGAACCCTAGCGTCAGGGACCAGCTGGGTTCACGTCAGCTATGATGCCACTGAAGGCAGGAAGAAGAACAGGAAGTCAGGCATGAAATTTCCAACAATGCCAAACCAAACATTGGATGACTTGAACCTGAAATTGAAATCTCCTTTCCAGAGAGTTGAGGGATCCATGCTGGATGAAGCCTCCACCCATGCAGTCCAAAGCAAAGTTGAAATTAAAAAAGACCATGGGATTGTTCGAGATTCTGAAACCATCCTCCAGCCTCCACTGTGGAAATTTGATCTTGGGAGAGCTAAAGACCACTTTTCTTCTTCTGATCCATCACACTTTGATAGCATGGACAACTATGATGATGATGAAGATGGTGGTGATGATGACGATGATGATACCATTATAAAGGCACCACAGCCAGTCAATGACCTGGAGATTGGCATGTATGTTCTTCTGGGTGTCTTCTCTCTCGCCATCCTCATCTTCCTTATCAACTGTATCGCTTTTATGTTTCGTTATCAGCGCAAAAAGGCACCAGAGACAGATGAAGCCCCAACCTCACAACCACACAACTGGGTCTGGCTTGGGACAGACCAGCAGGAATTAAGCCAGCAACTGGACCTCCGCAGCCAGTGTCAGGAGCGTCATCGTTCTGGGGACATAAAGCAAGGGGAAGCAGTAGCTGGATATTGTGATAATGATGCCCCAAAATCAGGGGAACAACAAGGGGCACTGAAAACTGTAGATGAGGAACAGAAAGACTTGTTGATGACAGATTGTGGCGTTAGGGTAGCAGAGAATTCAATTGATGAGACACAGACAAAATCTCAGGACACCCATCTGCAGAATCCCACATTCCTGAGCAATACTTTCCATCCATTACAGTCAAGCACGGATATGGGACTTGTCAGGCTCTCTCAGGATGATCTGAACTCACAATTTTACAGTCCCTTGCTTTGCAAAAAGCTGAATATGCCAACGTCTGGCACCCTGTCTCAAAAGGAATGGAGCTCTCTAGGTTCCAACACTCTGTCTCGCAAAGAGCTGAATATGCCAATGTCTGGCATCCTGTCTCGCAAAGATTTGAATATGCCAATGTCTGCCACGCTGTCTCGCAAGGAGCTCAGCTTCCAAAACTCTAACACTCTGATTCGCAAAGAGTTGAATATCCCCATGTCTGGCACCCTATTTCAGAAAGACCTGGTTTTCCAAGGCTCTAACACCTTGTCTCGCAAGCCGCTGAATGTTCGATTGTCTGATACCCTGTCTGAGGTGGAGTCAAGCTTTCAAGGCTCTAACACTGCATCTTGCAAGGAACTGAATGTGCCAATCTCTGGCATATTGTCTCAGAAGGAGCGGAGCTCCATGTGTTCGAGTGCCCTGCTGCAAGAAAAACTGGATTCCCAGAGCTCCAGCAACCCTTCTGATAAGGAGATGGACTCACAAGTTCCTAGGCGCAAGCGGGCGGAGTTTGTGACCTTTGCACCCCACATCTCAGATGGGTCACTCCCAGGCCCAGTTCAATCCATCCTGGTGGCCAGTGAGGAAGATATTCGATGGGTTTGTGAGGACATGGGACTGAGGGACCCTGAGGAGCTTCAAAACTACATGGAGAGAATTAGGGGAAGTTCATAATTGACTGTGTTCTGGTAAGCATATGTGGGCATATAACTAATGTGTGGGGCTGATGTATTTACCCCCACACTGCAAACAATCTGCATCCAAGCTGGTGAGGGAATCCAGGCCTCTTGGTGCCTATTTGAAAGACCTTGCCATATAGGGATGGAATCCAAACTCTTATGATATTGTGTCAAGAACTCTACTAACTGGCAACAGAATCCAAACCTTAGCTTTTTACTTAGAAGGCTACGAACACTCTTAAGAGATCCCTTCTGTTTAATCTGATGGGACCAGCATTGACCATGATGCTGCAGATAGAGGCTTTGGGAGGGGTCAATCATGGGAATTAAAATGTAAAGAGGTGAAAGTTCTAGAACAAAGCAATTATCTTTCTTTTCTTCTTCATCATTGTTCTTTTCATGGTTCACCTGCTGCAAAATAATATGTTTCTGGAGATGCAATTCAGTTCCGTTCTTCCATTACCCGCTTCCTTTTCACTGCCGATTTGGAGATAATGTAAAATGGTGGACAGTTGGGAAGTTACAGCAGAGACCAGTCTGAGTCTCCCATATCATCCCGACGCACACACACACCTTGACTGTATGTGTTAATTTATTTCCACAGTTTTATGACATGTACACAGCTATCATTTATTTCTGTTCTTGTTTTTGATATTTTTAAAAATAAACTCTGAATGGTTTAGTTATTTATATAAAAAATTCCTTTCAATTCTTAATAAAGTTTTAAGCTGTTTTGATAATGCCTTGTTTCTCACTTGTCTTTTGGTACAAGTAGACAGATAATTCAGAATCTTATTTTTTTAGTGCTGTTGACTCATAGTGACCCAGCTACCTCTGGGTTTTCTTGGCAATGTATCACTGGAAGTAGATTGCCAGCCTTTTCTTCCAAGGCATTGGAGGGTAAAGTGACTTACCCAAAGTCACAAGGAGTGCCAGTGGGAATTGAACCCTTGATCTTCTGGATACTAGGTAGTTGCTCTAGTCACTAGGCTACTCTGCTGCTCAGAAGCTCATAGATCCAGAATATTTCAGAACTGATGGTAGTGGTCTTGTGGTCATTCAGACCCAAGAACAGCTCCATTTGAGTCGGGGAAGTACTACATTGCTCCATAACATCTCCTGGCATTGACTGAGCATTCAGGATCCACCATGTGCTAGTTTTAAACTATTAGACCAATCAACTGAAACTGAACAAAGGGGGACTCATTGGATCCTGTTTTAGATGTCTTATTTTGCCTCAGATGAGACCATGAAGGTGCCTATCCAATAACATCCATCCATAATTCTCTTTGCATGGTTCAATAATACCACACCTTCCAGTATATCTTTTTTTTTATCCTGGGACTTCGATGGCAATAAATATTTGGATCATCTCCCACTTTATAAATTTACCAGACGCCGATAAGCATTACGGCTTCATTATGGAAAATTGGCCATTGAAAGCCATAAACAGATGTATGAGATCAGACGAGTAGTTACTGGTGCTAGGAAGATGCTGGCTGTATTTAACTGCTGTTGCCCAATTTCTTTAGAGCAAGAGATAGCTCAAAGAGATCCAGGGAGTGTGCAATATATATATACTAAGAGAGAGCTATCAAAAGGGACAGGTGAAGAAAGGAGGTGGAACACAGTCTATCTCACATACATGCTCATTCTATCAAATACACTCATGGGGGTATGTTTACAAAGCAGTGGTAGCGGCCTCCGTGCGATATTGGAGGGGCTGCGGCTTCGATATCGCACGGAGGCAGCTACCGCTGTCTTGCAATGATACCCCATGGTCTATCCTGTAGGCACACATGTTCTTGATCACAATCATTCTCACTCACACGCTCCCTCCCAGACACTCTGCTCCACTGCCTCACTCACATAATCTCCCTCCCACACGTCACTTTCTCCTACACACACCTGTTCCATCATGCATGCTCTCAGATGTGATCACTCTCCGTTTCTCCACCCCCCCATTACACTCACTCACTGCTCTACACACACTCAGTACCTGTCTCACACTCTCTTTCTTTGGCTGACTCGCAAAGGCACTGTTTCCTTTTAGAGGGTAATTTGAGTGTTTCGCACTTATTTTACAATGAAAAGTGCACACATACTTTAGAAGATAAGGCTAGAAATGGTGGAAAGTGTGTGTTAAATCTAAGCACGACCACATACGCCAGCCCTTTGGCTGGTGCAAATGACCACACCTAGAATGCATATAAATTATAGCATTTTATCATTTATGTGCTTACATTTATGCTTCGCTCAAACTCCGCCCTTATGCATACCCACAGTGAAAGCATGCACATGTACTTTCAGAATAGCGAGTGACTACATTACACGCCTAAACCATGAAAAAGCTTTGATTTACATATGTAAATGCACATGGAAATGAAGGTGCACCTTATAAAACTACCCTGTAGAGGCTGGTTTTTATGAGGGAGGAGTGGCCTAGTGGTTGGGGCAAGTTACCTCAGGCCAGAAGGTCAGGGGTTCAAATCCCATTAGAGGGCAACAACATTGGGCCAGAAGGACTGGGGTTTCTAGTCCCACAGGTGCTCCTTGTGGTCTTGGGCAAGCCACTTGACCCTCCATTGCCCATGTTCCCTGTAAATAGTTATTTCCAAGTTATAATGCCCTGTTCAATATAATTTCAGTTTGTTCAATGTAAACCACCTTGATGTCATAAAAGGCAGTATATAAGAAATGTAAAATAAAGGAACATGCATGTAAGCTTCTGTTTTAAAAGACTTTCACACATGAACAAGCACTTACACACGCGATTTAGGCGGTTCCTGTTCTGTAAGCGCAAGTATAAGCCCTATTGTGTGAACTTTCAGTTTTGGTGTGCACAGGGGCGGAGCTTGATTGGAGCCTAAATTTACATGCGTTATAAAATATAAGTTACGTATGTTTCTGATCAGTCTGGGCATGGCTATTTACGCCTGCTGCAGAACATGTGTAACTGCTGGGACTAGATTCAGGCACATCTTTATGTCCCAAAGTATGTATGTACCTCACTTTATAAAGTAGGCTCCAAAGACATGTGGGAGTTTATAGAATGAACCCCTTAGTGCCTACAGTTTACCTCAGTGCAGGGCCGTACTGATCATGAAATGCACCCTGTGCGACTTGCACATCCGGCGCACGCCCCCCCCCCCGCACCTCCATCTAGCCACTTTATGGGGGTGGGAGAGAAGAGGCGCGCACCCGATGTGCAAGTCGCCAGCATGCTAAGCAGGTCGGGTGCCGCGAGAAGGCTTAAGGGGCGCATTTTGGCTGTCTGCCGTTGCCTGCCACTGCTGAGAGAAGAAAAGGTAGTGGCGGCAGGCAACGGCAGACAGCCGAAATGCGCCCCTTAAGCCTCTGCGTCCTGTGCAGCCGCACCGCTCGCACAGTGCTAGGTCCGATCCTGCCTCAGTGTGTGCTGTTTTGCCTTGGTGCACGCTCGGGGAATCGTGTGTGTGTTTTCTTACTTGAGGGTAAGTCATTCCTCTTAGGTGCACACTCGTTACTGCTCACACCTGCAGCAAACGCCAAAATGAATTTCCCTCCATTTCTCGGCCAGTAAGCACTCGCAGAAGCCACTTTTTTCTGATAAATCCTCAAGTGGAGCTAAGCACTACTAACAGGGCCGGCCCAACCACAAGGCAAACAAGGAGGTCGCCTAGAGCACCAGCTTCTGTAGGACAGCAAAGAGCAGGGAATTCCAAGTGAAACAAGAGATTCCGAGAGGGAGTAAGGCGTAAGGTTTGCCTAGGGCTGCAACACCTTGAACTGACTCTGGGGTCGGCCCTGACTACTAAACACCAGATGCTCCTAGGGAATAGATATTTTTGAGTGCGACTGACAGAGTGACAAACAAACAGATGCTAACAAGCTATATACAGAGATGCACTCAATGAAGCTGATTAAATTAGATGACTAATGTGGAATGATTTCCATGCAGTGGGGGCCTATGTGAGAAGTCCAAAACAGCCCCTGTTTTAGAAAGGTAACATTAGACACCTATGTGTCTTTATCAAGTAGGCTCCTAGAACTAGCCCTCATAGTGCCCAAATGCTGACTCCTGCATTTACATCTGCTCTGACACTACTGTACCCATATATTTTATAAGATATATTGCAACTCTGCCTCCGCTCTACCCAACCTTTCTCCCTGGGAACACCTGCACACAGATTGTGTAAAAGTGACTAAACACTTTGGGAGTCATTCCAACCTGCGAATAGCGGAGATGGATGTCTGACTTGGATGTACATCCCCCGCTATTCATTGGAGGGGGGGGGCTATTCTGCCCCCAGAGCTCTCCGCACGTACAGTGCCGATGTGCGAGAAGCTCTGGATGGGAGCGGGCGGGGGTGGAGACAGAGTAGAGATTGGGAGGGTTGGAGGTGGGCCCATGACTCCGGATGTACAAGGCTTATCCAGGTTATGACCCTGTATGCCCGGTGAGTGAACGATGGCCGGGGAGCTTATTTCACCTTGGAGTTGGAATAAGTCCCCCCTATGTTGGCAGCCAGCAATGGAGGACCCCCCTTCTGAACAGGTGAGCCGATGCAGGAGGAGCCCTGCCACCTGACACCGGTCTTGGCAGCCCCTCCAGGGGTCGGGAGGCATGGAAAGGACCTCGTTGTGCAGTGTGGGGATCGGGGCTCCTGAATAGCGTCCCAGTGCCATGGCGATGGGACGCTGCAGCACCGGGGCTCCAGCAAGAGCATGGGGAGGGTTAGCCAGGGTTGGCGCAGAATGTCTGGGCCCACAGAATCGGAGCCCGTCCAGTCCATCCAAGTTCCCGATTCTACTCTTGCGGGAACATCTAGCTCCTGCGGGTGCAGAATCAAGTGCAAATATGGCCTGTTTGGATTTTGGACGTCTGGACAGGCTGAACCTCCCCCAATTGGAATTGGCCTATTTTTGGGCACATCCTTTGTATGCATGTGTGGGGGGGTCAAGTGGTTTTATAATAATAGCCTTTTCCTACGTGCCAAACAGGCGTTACATCATGTTGAAAGAAGCTTTATACAATGGCCCCTTATAAATCATTGAGTTCATAGGTAGCACATTAAAATCACGGTGATCAAGTAGATATTGCATGTCATTAGATACATTTTTGATTTATCAGACTTTTATAATTTCATACTGCTACTCAGCACATATTTTTAATAATGCTCATGTAATCTGTTGATGGGGCAGTAACAGCTCACTCAATGTTAGAATATGCAGCCGCCAGGCCGCTCATGGCCAACCTGTCGCTGTCAACTTGGCTTCAAGTCACCTGACATCTTTACAGTACAGGAAGATATTTTCACCATTGTACCACGTTCTCAGCTAAAACAGAATTAGGGGAATGTTCAGCCTGGAGGATGCGTTGCTGCTATACCCTTTATAAGGTATAAGAAGGGCGGTGATGTGATTTCCTGAGAGAACAGTGATATCAATCACTTTGGTTCTTGATAATGTGGGACTCTGATAAAGGTCTTGCCACTGGACCCCCCTCCCCCCATCACTCCAGCTTGCAGAAAGACGTAGAGAGCTGTGGCACAGGGTTTATGTTGCAGAACATTGCACAAATGTTAATAAGATACTGCTTTACCATGCTGCAGAACTGGAGAGCAATTCGCTGATATGCAGCAATATCCAGGGGGTTCATTAGGTCTCTGGGAATTCTTTAAAAAGGCAAGCAGGCATACTCTTGAGGTTTAAAGTGCCTGCGTCAAATTCATTTTCCAGTCTCTCTTGAGTTTTCAGAGTTATGATTTGTAGCAGGGTGCAGCAGGGAATGAGAGTTTATTTGCAATATGCTGCAATCTGAGTTTAGGATGAAGGATGTTTATCGGGGGCGGCAGTTCAAAAAAGAGAACTGCTCATGGGCAGGTGCTGGTATCAGTGAGGAATGAGAACAGGGGACAGTGTGTCGACGGGGCTTTGTGACTTTAAGAGAGAATAGACAGAAGAATTACCATAGTGGAGACATCGATTGGGGCTGGGGGAAGGGTGGAGGGCAGATGACGTCTGTGGGGGAAGAGTCATGAGACTGGTCCATTGGAGTTCTGGTTCTGCCTGTTGACGCACAGATGGCAGTCTTCGCTCTGCTGTTTCTCGTACCGGAATGAAATCCAGGCGAAGAGGAGGAGAGCCGTAGCCTGAATGCCACCAAGCAGGAAAAAATACCGGTCCATATGGCAGTTATTAATGTTTCCTAAAAAAGAGGCAATAGATGTGAAATACTGCTCATATTAGGTTGGTGGGGGGGGGGGGGGGAGGGAAATCTTTCCGTTTACTGCATTTGAGCAAGAGAGCTTGTTTTTCACTGTTGCCAGTTTTCACCAACCTAGAGCCCAAAACCCCAAAGGCAACATTTCAATACTCTGCTTTCAGTTATGGGCACTGTTCCTCTATAATTGTCAATCTAGCCAGAGGGCTGCCTAGCTTGAGTGTCTGCTCTCCCACAGCGCCACCTAGTGTTAGCACCACCTGCTAGGGGCCAAGATACTTTGATTTGGCAGTCTTCTGAGACAGCTGACACTGCAGGGGCTGTTGATACTGAGAAAGCAAATTGCATCTTCCTCCAGAGTTGGCCACTAGGTGTCAGTGTAAGCACAGTGCTGGGCTGAGCTCATCTACAAGAGGCTGTACTTCCTAAGAAGCAGCAGCCCCGGTTCCAGGCAGTGTCAGGGACTTGCCTAGGAGTGGACTCTAGGTCTCGTACGTGGCAGAGCAGAGTTCTAGCTACAGAGAGTGCTGCTAATATTCATAGACTGATTTTTTTAGTTATGTCTTCTTACCATAGTCCTTTGGGCAGTGCATCCATCCATTAGCTGGCACAGAGAGGAGAGAAAGGAGTCCTGATCCCAAAAGAGATCCCACCCCAGAAATGCAGAAAAATAGCCCCATGATAACCGCCTGCATAGTCTTGGGAGCCTCAGAGTATGCAAACTCCAAACCTTGAAGAGAGTAAGGAGAAAGTCAGTGAGAGAGAGACATACAAAGAGTCAACGTTTCTGCATTGCATCGAGGCCGTGCAAAATCAGGACATGCTTCTTCCCCTATAACCTCAACATGATGTTAGGGGAATCTATGCACCTTCATAACCAGGACACTGCCTAGTGTTAGGATGTGCTCTGCTACCAGCAGCACTATTCTTCATAATTAGGACATACCCCATCTCCCAGCACCCCTGCATGCTGATGGGGAGTGGGGGCACTGTGCTGCCAAAGGGCATGTCCTTTATAAGCAGAACTCAAGGCCTGTATCTGGGAGGGGGCAACTAAGGCAATTGTTCTGGACCCTCTTGTCATAGGGACTCCTCATACCTACCAGAAACCTGAGGAAGACTGGCCCTGAGCAGGAACGCCTGCATTTTTTCAGCATCCTAACTTGATATTAGAAGTGTTGGAGATGCACCTGGAAACAAGGTGAACTAGTTTTTGTTCTTATTTTTTCTCTAATTTTCTACTGTATTCTCCTGACCAGACTAAAGAGATCTGGGACAAATTAGCGTGGGTGTGCTCCTGAGTGGTGATGACAAAGTTTCTAAAACCTCCGTCTATACATCTTCTCATTCGTTTTCTAATTCTGTAAGTAGAAACACAGAGGAGAGGGGGATTTTATCAAGGTAACCAACATTTTTCTCACCCAAGAAAACTTTCACCAATAAATAAGCTGCAGTTCTTGCACTGCATTAGAAGTGGCACATCCCCTGCTAAACTTTCCAAAAGGTCAGCTAGTATATCACAAAATCTGCCCCCACATTTACACAGATGAAATAATGCTTTACCTGCCCTTCTACAGGAACAAGCAGGAAGTCAGTTCTCACATATGGGTGACGTCGATGCTGACGGAACCTGCGTGGTAGCTTCTCCCTAGCTTTCAAAGAAAGCCTTTAGAGATGCATCACACATGCATGGTCCCCTTCCCGCCCAAGGGTGCCATCTTGTCTCAGTCTCTTTTTTCCATGGAGCCTTCCAGACATGTGTCTGTTTTCCCTGGCGGCCTTGGAGCGCAGTTTATCTGCCTTCATGGCCCAGCAGTGGGCTCTGATGCCCAGCTTTTCCAGGGCATCACTCCCAACTACCGGACCCTTGACCTTGAGGAATTCCCCGGACGTTGAGCCAATCTTCGAGTGCCACCAGCCTCAAGAGATCCCTCGACATTGGTCCCAATCTCAGTCCTGGTCTTCGGAGCCGAGGTCATCCCCCAATGAGTGCCCACAGCTCCAATCACAGGGTCTCTGGGGATCAGGGGCTGTTGAGCTCGGGGCCTGACCCTGAAGTCTGGACCACCCCTAACACCTCCACCGACTATGAGTCGGACTGGGAGACCAAGGATGACGAGTCCACAGATACCCATCATCAACAGGATGGGCCCTCCGACTCGTCTCCCACGAGACCCGGCGTCAGTACCCGCCCGAGGACACAGGTTTCCTCGACTTCGTGTGGGACATGGCCAAGACACTGGCCTTCAAGACCAAGTTGGAGGAGTGCTCTCGGATCGAGGAACTCAAGATCCTTCAGTACAAGGCCCCTTTGAAGGAGGCACTCACAGTGCCCGTTCCCCCGATCCTGGAATGGCTGCTCCTCCACATGTAGGAGACCCACGTGTCGGTGCCTATAGTGAACAGATGGCTGGATTTGATGTAGCGGGTCTGCTGGACTCCTGGCTTCCAAAAAGCACAGCTGCCTCACAACTCCATGGTGGTGGAGTTGGCCATGGGTCGCCTTAAGAGCCAGAAGACTCACTCCTTGATGTCCCTGGATAGGGAGGCCCACATCTTGGATGCCCTCGGCAGAAAGTGCTACCAGGGCTCGATGCTCATTGGCCAGATCCAGAGTCCAAAAGAGAGCACTATCACCTGTAGGCAAAGGCAAGAACAAATAAAAACAGGTGTGCCAAGAAAGTGGTAGGTCAAGCAGTCTTTATTCAACTACCCCAATGCGTTTCAGCTGATGCCTTCTTCAGGGGGAAATACACCTCAAATTAAATTAAAAACATATAAAGGAAATCATAAACTAAAGAAGAGAGAATAATTTAAAAACAATGCAGAAGGTAACAAATAAACTGTTATAACAATAAATGATCCCAAACAATGATAAAAATCATATACTAAGCAGATAAAAAGTAATGTTAAAAACCCAGGTAGTTGACTAACAAAGTAGTCAGGAAAGCAAAGATTCAAAAAGAGGAGGAAATAGCCAATGCAATAAAATGGGGGAATAAGACATTTTTCAGATATATTAGTGAGAGGAGGATGGGCAAAAGTGGTATTGTCAGACTCAAGGGTGAAGGTGAGGAATATGTAGAAGCTGATGAGGATAAAGCTTAACAAATATTTCTGTTCTGTGTTCACAGATGAAGAACCAGGAGTAGGACCACAGAAAATACCCATAAACAGGAACAGAAGCAAGGGACATCTTGAACAATTTTCAGAAGGCTGTGTTCGTGAGAAACTAGCTCAACTTAAAGTAGACAAAGTGATGGGACCAGATGGGATACACCCTAGAATACTGAGGGAACTTGGGGACGTTCTAGCAGCTCCACTGACTGACCTTTTCAATGCCTCGTTAGAATCGGGAGTGGTGCCAAAGATGTGGTGTATTTAGATTTCAGTAAAGCCTTTGACACTGTTCCTCACAGGCGACTTATAAACAAACTGAGCACCCTAGGGATGGACCCTAAAGTTACTGCTTGGGTTAGAAATTGGTTAGGTGGGAGGCGACAAAGAGTACAGGTAAATGGAGCTCACTCTGAGGAGAAGGATGTTCCCAGTGGTGTGCCCAGGGATCTGTCCGTGGTCCGATTCTTTTTAACATCTTTCTTAGTGATATAGCGGAAGGGCTGTTGAGTAAGGTTTGCCTCTTTGCGGATGATACCAAAATCTGCAATAGAGTAGACACCAGGAAGGTGTAGATAACATGAGGAGGGATCTAGCTAAGCTTGAAGAATGGTCTAGAATTTGGCAGCTGGGATTTAATGTTAAAAAATGTAAGGTCATGCATTTGGGCTGCAACAATCCAAGGGAGCAATATAGTATATAGGGGGTGAAGTACTTTTGTCCACTAAAGAAGAGTGGGACCTAGGCGTGGTTGTGTCTGATGATCTTAAAGTAGCTAAACAGGTAGAAAAGGCAACGGCAAAACTAGAAAGATGCTTGGGTGCATACGGAGAGGAATGGCTAGCTGAAAAAAGGAGGTGATAGTGCCTCTGTATAAGTCTTTGGTGTGACCTCATTTGGAGTATAGTGTGCAATTCTGGAGACTGCACCTTCAAAAGGATGTGAACAGGATGGAGTCAGTGCAGAGAGTGGCTACTAAAATGGTTAGTGGTCTTGATTATAAAGCATATGAGGACAGACTTAAGGATCTTAATACGTACACCTTAGAGGAAGGCGGGATAGAGGTGATATGATTGAGATGTTTAAATACCTCCGTGGCATAAATGTTCAGGGGGAGAGCCTCTTTCAATTGAAAGCAAGTTGTGCTACTAGGGGACATGGGATGAAGGTGAAGGGGGATAGATTCAGGAGTGATATGCGGAAATATTTCTTTACGGAAAGAGTGGTGGATCCGTGGAATAGTCTCCCAGTGGAGGTGGTAGAGATGAGGACAGTAACTGAATTCAAAAAAGCATGGGACAAATACAGAGGATCTCTAAAGGAAAAAAGGGGACTGTTGTAGTTGTTGATATGGAAGGACAGACTAGATAGGCCATGTGGTCTTTTTCTGTCGTCATATTTCTATGTTTTTAATTTTATTTGAAGTGTATTTCCCCCTGAAGAAGGTGTCAGCCAGGGGTGGTTGAATAAAGACTGCTTGACCTACCACTGTCTTGGCACACCTGTTTTCATTGGCCGGATCCAGGCATATCAGCTGTAGATGGACATGTACCTGAGGGACCTGCAAAGGAGCTCACTGGGTTCTCGGTTGGTCTCTCCAAGGAACCCCTCCAGTGGTTCCGGACGCACGCCTCGGGTGTCAGAGAGTGCTTCAAGTTTATGACTCGGGCAGCCTATGACATCTTTGAATCAGTGGCTAGAGTAGCTGCGACGGGCATCGGTGCCCAATGCCAGGCCTGGCTACAGTCTTCCTACCTGGAGCAATGGGTTCAGGACAAGTTGGTCGATGTCCCTTGCCATAGAGAAAATCTCTTTGGCAAACCCATGTCGTATAAGGCTGCAGAGTTGGAGTCCGAGGTCCTGACGAGGACCAGGCTTTCCAAGAAGACCGCTGACCCTTCCCAACAGAAGTCTTCAGGTAAAAAGTCCTTCTACCTGAAGAAGAGGAAGGCTTATGGAAAGTACCCTCAGTACCAGGCCATCCAAGCTCCCCAACAAAGGCAACAGACCAAAGAGCAAGGGCATGGACCTCATAAGCCTAAGGCTCCCAAACTCCAGGCACCAGCTCTGGCCCAGCCTGGCCAGGATTTTTGACTCCTTGTGCATAGCCTCTCTTCCTCCAGAAGGCCCAGCCCAGCAGCCAACAAGGGGGCTTCTGGTTCTCTATGTCCACCGGTGGCCATCCTTCACCACTGCCTCCTGGGCACTGCAGGTGATAAGAGAAGGTTACCTCCTCCACCTGGCACCAGAGCCCCCTCCATTCTTTCCAGGATAGCCCTGCAGGACTCTCCTTCACCAGACCTTACTACTACAGGAGCTCGCAGGCCTCTTCCAGGACAGAGCAGTGGAACCAGTGCCCACACACCTCAGGAGAAAGAATTCTACTTCTGGTACTTCCTCATACCCAAGAGGACCGGAGGCTTCCGGCCCATTCTGGACCTGCGGGATCTCAGTGTGTTTCTGATGAAGGAGAAATTTAAAATGCCCTCCTTTGGAACACTGCTACTATACCTCTAGCTGGGAGACTGGCTGTGTCCTTAGACCTGAAGGATATCTTGGGTAAGCCACTTAACCCTCCATTGCCCATGTTCCCTGTAAGTATTAGTGTATGTGTCTCATATCCCCGTGTGTTAAATGTATCCCCCAATTGTGTTGTGACCGCTTTGATTGAAGGAAAAGGCGGTATACAAATCTGTCTAAATAAAATAAATAAATAAATAAATGTACACACACATCCTCATCCATCCCAACCACAGAAAATACCTCAGGTTTGTGGTGGGAGGTAGCCACTACCAGTATAGGGTGCTACCCTTCGAGCTGACCTCCGCACCAAGGTGTTCACCAAGTGCCTGATGATAGTCATGGCCTATCTTCATCTCCAGGGAGCCTTCGTCTTGACCTACCTGGACAACTGGCTCATAAGAGGCTGCACAGCCACAGAGGTGCAACACGCAACAGTATGCACCATCGTCATCCTGCAGCACTTGGGGTTCATAGTAAAACACCTAAAGTCTGATCTCCTCCCAACACAGTGTTTGGAGTTTATAGGGGCAAGGCTGGATACCGTTCAGACCAAAACCTTTCTCCCTCGGGACAAGGCCAATCACCTCAGGGTGCTGGCCGTGGCTGTGTAGCACCGACACTCAGTGCCCGCTCACCTCCTGCTCCGCCTGCTGGGTCACATGGCGTCCACAGTTCATGTTACCTCAGATGCAAGGTTCCGCATTAGGAACCACCACCCAGGAAAAAGAATTAGGCATCATTGTGGAGAACATGTTAAAACCCTCGGCCCAGTGTGCAGCGGCGGCCAAGAGAGCAAATAGAATGCTAGGTATCATAAGGAAAGGAATGGAAAATAAAACAAAAGATATTATAATGCCTCTATATTGTTCAATGGTGAGACCGCACCTTGAATATTGTGTGCAATTCTGGTCGCCGTATCTTAAAAAGGATATAGTGTTATTAGAAAAGGTTCAGAGAAGAGCCACCAAAATGGTAAATGGGATGGAATGATACTCCTATGAAGAAAGGCTAAAAAGGTTAGGGCTCTTTAACCTGGAAAAGAGACAACTGAGGGGAGATATGATAGAAGTCTATAAATTAATGAACGGAGTGGAACGGGTAAACGTAGATCGATTGTTTACGTTATCAGAATATAGAAAGACTAGGGGACATGCAATGAAGCTATAGGGTAAACTATTTAAGACTAATAAAAGAAAATATTTTTTAACACAATGTGTAATCAAACTCTGGAATTTATTACCGGATAATGTAATAAAGGCTGGTAGTGTAGCTGGGTTTAAAAAAGGTTTGGACAAGTTCCTGAAGGAAAGGTCCATAAACCATTATTAAGAAGGGACCCAGGATATCAATGCTTGACCCAGTACAAACATTGTGGAACCTGTGTCTTTTGGGGAAACTGCTAGCTCCATATGACCTAGATTGGCCACTGTTGGAAACAGGATACTGGGCTTGATAGACCTTGGTCTGACCCAGTATGGCATATCTTATGCTCTTATGTATGCCTGCCTTCACAATAGGACAACTCAATGGGACCTTCGCTCCCAATGGACCCAGGCCACAGGCCGACTGCAGGACAGGGTGGTGGTGACTCGCCAACTGATCAGCTCTCTTGTCTGATAGCAAGCACCCCAGCACCTCCTGGCTGGGATGCCCTTCTGGGCTCCCACCCCCCCGGAGGATCCTAATCACGGATGCCTCCCTCTTAGGCTGGGGAGCCCACTGTGACAGCCTCTGCACTCAGGGGAGCTGGTCGCAGATGGACAGCCTGCAGCAGATCAACCTCTTGGAACTTCGGGTCATATCCTTGACCCTCCAAGCCTTCCATCACCACCTGCAACACCATTCAGTGCTGGTTCAGACGGACAATCAAGTGGCGATGTTCTACATGTACAAGCATGGGGGCACAGGGTTGTACACCCTCTGCCAAGAGGCAGTAGTTCTCTGCTCTTATGCAAACCACCATGACAATGCTCTGGCAGACAGGCCAAGCAGGGTCCTCCAGTTGTACAAGTGGCTGCTAGACCCCAGAGTGGCCTATTGGCTCTTCCAGCTCTGGGGGATTCCACAGATGGACCTTTTCACAAGTATGACCAATGCCCAGCTGCCCCGCTTCTGCTGAAGGCAACCACACCCATCCCAGGTGGCAGCAGATGCATTCCTCATCCCATGGACAGGGGGCCTTCTCTGTGCCTTCCTGCCAACACTGCTGATTGCGGACCTTGTTCAAGGCTCAACATGATGGGGCATCGCCATACTGTAGGCCCTCAGTGGTCCAGGCAATTGTGGTTCACACTACTCCTTCGTTTATCCAAGGGACCCCCGGTCCCCCTGGGTAGTGCCCTGGGGCTGCTTTCCCAGGAGGAGAACTCCCTCCTACACCCCAACTTGGG
The DNA here is from genome assembly GCA_033557465.1 of Ichthyophis bannanicus. Classification (NCBI taxonomy): domain Eukaryota; kingdom Metazoa; phylum Chordata; class Amphibia; order Gymnophiona; family Ichthyophiidae; genus Ichthyophis; species Ichthyophis bannanicus. The sequence continues at coordinate 41,247,955 of CM066043.1, forward strand.
GTCTCTGATGCTAATGGCCTGGCTGTTGAAAGGGTAGCCTTGGCCCCATTCATCCTTTCAGGAGAGGTGGAGGACCTGGTCCTCCTAGCCTCCTGTCGGATTTCCACAAGAAGGGCTTATGCCTTCAAATGGTGCAGATTCTCACTGTGGTGTATGGAGTGACGGGTCGACCTGTTCGTGTGCTCTATGCAGCTTGTATTTGCTTCACCTGTCTCAGGCAGGACTGAAGTCCAAATCTGTTAGGGTCCACCTGAATGCACTCATAGCGCACCACCACCTTATTGAGGGCAAGTCCCTCTCTGTCCAACATCACGTGACCTACTTCTTTCAAGGGTCTTCTGTTCTCCAAACCTCTGGTCTAGCCGCTGGTGGCAGAGTGGGACCTCAACGTGATGCTGTTGCAACTCATTGGTCCACCTTTTGAACCCCTGGCTACCTGCTATCTATGGTACCTTTCCTGGAAGGTCGTGTCCTTGGTGACACTCACATTGGCTCACAGGGTCAGCAAGCTCCAAGCATTAGTGGCGAATCCTCCCTACACGAGGTTCTATAAGAACAGCGTCATGCTCCGCATACACCACAAGTTCCTTCCCAAGGTGGTGACCCTTTTCCATCTCAATCAGGAGATAGTGCCCCCACCTTCTTTCTGCAGCCTCACGCCAACAAGGTGGAAATTATCCTTCATACTCTGGACTTCAAGAGGGTCCTATCCTTCTACCTCCAACATACCCAGTGCCATCGCAAATCCTCACAGCTTTTTGTCTCTTATGACCCCAGGCAGCTGGGGGCAGTGGTCTACCTGGGTGGTGGACTGCATTGCCCTCACCTACGAGCAGGCTGGGCTCTTGCTGGAGCACTGGGTCACGGCACACAGTGTCAGAGCCATGGTGACATCTGTGGCAAACCTGCGTTCTGTTCCCTTGTCAAAAATCTGCCAGGACGACATCTGGTCCTGGGTCCATACCTTTGCAGATCATTACTGCCTGGAGAGGGTGTCCCATAGGGACAGTGCCTTCGGCCAGGTGGTACTCTGTCAGTTATTTGGGATGTAGGCAACTCCTGCCCTCTGGCCTTGTATGTTTAGGCTACCACAGTGCTGGTTTCTCACTGGACACTTGGGCCCCTCGGGAGCCTGTCTTCTCAAGGACTCATTGCTGCTGCCCATGGGCCCATGGCTCACTTTCTCCTGGCTACCCATGCCTTTATACAGGTTTTCGGTAGCCTGTAGCTAGGGAGTCCCATACGTGAGGACTGACTTCCTGCTTATTCCCGGAGAAAGTGTAGTTACTCACATGTAACAGGTGTTCTCCGGGGACAGCAGGAATCAGTGCTCACAACCCTCCCTCCTCCCAGTAGAGTTGCTTTTTGTATCATTTTTTGCCTTTGAGCTATATCATCCTACTGAGGCAAAATGGCACCCTTGGGTGCAAAGGGGACCACACATGTGTGATGTGTCTCCCAAAGGCTTCATCATTAGGAAAGCTATCAATTTAACTACTTTTAAAATTATATTTTAACAGTCCACAGACTCCACTTCTGTAATTGTGTTGGTTTTAGTAAAGGTAGCCATGCTTTGAGGCCTGTATTGAAACTGAATATGCATCATATAAACAAGGCTAGAAAAATCCTGGGCACCAGGTTGCCTGGGTACCTAATGCCACTTTGGTCTAGAGAAGAGCCGCTGTCATCAGCTGGGATCCAGGCCTGAGAAAGGCTGTCGTGGCCAGTGTGAGCCTGAAAGGAAATGTCATGGGCAGGCTGAGCTTGGATCTAAGTGGAGACCTGCGATCTGGGGCCTAAGTGGAGCCACTGCGATCTCGGGTTGCCCCTGCCACTAGGCTATATATAAGTTGAGAGACTGGAGAAAATGCAGGAAAGAGAGATGAAAGAAAGACAAAAAGAATGCAAGTAAAGCAAAGTAAAAATAATAAAATAGTTATAAGTGAACCTCCCCCAAAGGTGGGTAATGTAGAATCAAAGGTGAATGGTCACTTTATACTACTAAAGAGGTCAGAAGAGGGACAACATTAAGGGAACTGCTTGCTGTGCTAGAAGATCTGTAAAATAAACATTTAGGGGGGATACGCAAATCACTGCCTGTGCTGAAGGAGCAAGGGTAATATTTGCTCACATTTATATCTATTATTAAGATTTAACTTTAAATCTATAGGGAATAGTGTAGGGGAATAAAGTGCACACACTAGACAGAGGGTGGAGAAGTGAATATTGGGGGGGGGGGGGGGGGGGGGGGGTCGGTCGGTGGAAATTGCTCACCCTAAGAGAAATGGTATCACTTGGCAGTGGCATCAGCAGCCCTGTGCAGAAAAGAACTTGGAGAAGAGTTACCTGGGACTTAGAGGTGTGAGCCTTTTTCATCTAAAGGGAGCTTAACTTTCATTGGTGAGCTTAAGTAGGCTGGGAGTGAAGATGCCAGTAAAGACCCTACAGATAGTCTCCTCCCAGGCTTGCGAGTCTAGTAGGGGATAGACTCTGAAGATCCTAATCCAAGCTTGGGAGTCTAGTGGTGGATCAGCTCATTGGGGAGCTGCAGCTCTTTTCAGATATTTTAGTGAGAGGAATATGTAGAAGCTGATGAGGATAAAGTGGAATTGCTTAACAAATATTTCCGTTATGTGTTCACAGATGAAGGGCCAGGAGAGGACCTCAGAGAACACCCCTAAATAGGAACAGATGCAACGGGGATCTTGAACGATTTTCAGAAGACTGTGTTTGTGAGGAACTAGCTAAACTAAAAGTAGGCAAAGTGATGGGACCAGATGGGATGCACCCGAGAATACTGAAGGAATTTGGGGACGTTCTAGCAGCTCCACTGACTGACATTTTCAATGCTTCTTTAGAGTCACGAGTGGTGCCAGAGGATGGAGAGAGGCACATGTGGTCCCTTTACACAAAAGCGGAAGTAAGGATGTGGTTGAAAACTACAGGCTGGGTAATTTAACCTCTGTGGTAAGCAAGCTATTGGAAAGAGAAAATAGTGGGGTTTCTGGAATACAATGGATTACCAGATCCAAGGCAGCGTAGATTCACCAGAGGTAGGTCTTCTCAGACATATCTGATTGATTTCTTTGACTGGGTACTGGGTGACCAGGGAGTTGGACCAAGGGAGAGCCCTAGATGCGGTGTACTTATAAACAAACTGAGCACCCTAGGGATGGACCCTAAAGTTACTACTTGGGTTAGAAATTGATTGAGTGAGAGGTGACAGAGTACAGGTAAATGAAACTCACTCTGAGGAGAAGGAAGTTACCAGTGTTGTGCCGCAGGAATCTGTCTTTGGTCTGATTCTTTTTAACATCTTTGTTAGTGATATTGCAGAAGGGCTATCGTGTAAGGGTTGCCTCTTTGTGGATGATACCAAAATCTGCAATAGACTAAACACCCAGGAAGGAGTAGATAAGATGAGGAGGGATCTAGCTAAACTTCAAGAATGGCTGAGAATTTGGCAGCTGAGATTTAATGCTAAAAAATGCAATGTCATGCATTTGGGCTGCAAAAATCCAATGGAGTGGTACAGTGTTGAGTGTCAAGTACTTCTGTCCACAAAAGAAGAGCGGGACCTGGGTGCTATTGTGTCTGACGATCTTAAAGTGGTGCGACCTCATTTGGAGTATTTTGTGCAATTCTGGAGACCGCACCTTCAAAAGGATATAAACAGGTTGGAGTCGGTGCAGAGGGTGGCTACTAAAATGGTTAGTGGTCTTCATTATAAAGCATATGAGGACAGACTTAAGGATCTTAATATGTACACCTTAGAGGAAAGGTGGAACAGAGGTGATATGATTGAGACGTTTATATACCTCCATAGCATAAATGCACAGGAGAAGAGCCTGTTTTGATTGGAAGCAAGCTCTGCTATGAGAGAACATAAGATGAAGGTGAAAGGGGATAGATTCAGGAGTAATATGCAGAAATATTTCTTTATGGAAAAGGTGATAGATGCGTGGAATAGTCTCCCAGTGGAGGTGTTAGAGATGAGGACGGTATCTGAATTCAAAGAAGCATAGGACAAATAGAGAGGATTTCTAAAGGAGTGGTTTATATGGAAAGGCAGACTAGATAGGCCATGTGGTCTTCTTCTGTTGTCATGTTTCTATGTTTCTATGAGAGTCCGGGAGTCACAAGGGGCGGCTTGGGAGTCCAGTGGTAGATGAGCTCAAGGTAGAACTGCAGCAGCATCTCAGCTCACTGGGGAGCTGCAATGGCGGATCAGCTCTAGGGAGAGCTGCAGTGGCAGATGAGCTCATTGACGAGCTGCAGCAGCAGATCAGCTCCAGGGGTTGCTGCAGCAGTGGATCAGCTCAAGAGAGAGCTACAGTAGCAGAGAATCCAGGAGCCACAAGGCCCAGGAAGGGCCCAGCTGCAGATCAGTTCATTGGGAGCTGCAGCAGCAGATCAGCTCAAGAGAGAGCTGCAGCAGTAGAAAGTCCATTCCGGGCTAGGAGCCACAGGACCCAGGGTAGTCTGGCAGCAGATCAGCTCAAGAGAGAGCTGCAGCAGTAGAAAGTCCATTCCGGACTAGGAGCCACAGGACCCAGGGTAGTCCGGCAGCAGATCAGCTCAAGAGAGAGCTGCAGCGGCAGAGAGTCCATTCCGGACTAGGAGCCACGAGACCAGGAGGATCCAGCGGCAGATCAGTTCAAGGGAGAGCTGCAACAGTTGTTCCTGATTGGACAGGAATGCAAAATCCTCTCTTGCTTGGAGGAGGCGGAGCCAAGTCTACAGCCTCAGTGATTGGACAGAACTACAAAACCTCTCTCTTCACAAGCAGCCACCGGCCCAGAGCTTCAGCAGTGGGTGAGACATGGGATTGGTGGTCAAAGGGAAAGGGAGGGGAGTTAGGAGACAGGTTATTAAGGCTAAATCCGTAATCCTTAAAGGTTTACTTAAGTCACTACGTATAAGATTATAGTTGGTTGTTTGAACAGCCTTATCTCTTATCTTATATTGCTATTTCACATTATCTGCTTGAAACACTTATAATATGGGTTGTAAATACTGCATTATTTTATCACAATACTTGATGTATATATTTTGTAAATAAATGGTATTTAAGCCAGCCTTGTTTACAGCAGTGTCTTTTGAGGGGTTTCCTGGGGGAGAGGAGGGAAATCCTGTCCGCTAACATCTTCCTTCCCCAGGTGGAGGCGCCAGATGCCATACTGACAAGGACCAACGGAGCCCGCCCTCGAGGGGACTCCAGGCAGGCTGGTCCCAGACCCAGAAGCGCACCCAAGGGGGCGCTACATTAGGAATTATTTTTTTCTTCTGGCTCCTACAAATTTTGACTGGTGTCTAGGTTTTCTAACTATTTTTCCCCTCTGCACATAATTTAATTCCAAATATTAACTGAATGAAAAAAATAGCAAATTTCCAGGTAATAAAATAAAAAAGAAAAAACAGCCACCAGAACATGTATACAATACAATATAGTCCCCAAGTAACACCATAATCAGGACCAAAAAAAGGAAATGAAAAAATAAGAAAAAGAAAAATACTTCATAATGATGTTAGAGAGCACTATCCTTAAGGGCAATCACCTGAATATTAGATATTAGATAGCTCTCGCGGAAAGAAAATCTCTGCGTTATACAGACTCAAAGAATAGGAAATGGTTACCCTACAACAAAGGAGAACATCTACAAGGAAAACATAACTTCATAGTTGCGCCTACGTTTGTGACCCTTTTCCTCAAGGCCAAGAACTCCCAGAACTTACTCTGGGTATCTCTTGATACATCAGGGAATATTTATATTCTAGAGCCAAAGAAAAGAGCTGACATATTGCGAAAATACAGTCTCAATATAGCATTTCTGTCTGACTTAAAGGCAAAATATGCCACCAAGGTAGTCCTCTCAGAAATTTAGTTTCAATTTCAATTTAATTTCTGTATTTTTAGCCTGTCTTTCCAAATGATGCTCAAGGCCAATTACGGTATTATTAGAATCCAAGGATGTTCTTGCCTCATAGAGCTTACGATCTAAGGGGTATGTTTACTAAAGCGTGGTAGGGTGTTAGTGGCAAAAGCACTGCAGTAGCTGAAAAAGTCGCGTGTTATCTGTCGAGGGTGTGCCTAGCATTTCTCCAGCACGATAACGTGGTGAAATGCAGGGATCGCAAATGCAACGAACCGCACCTACTGAGGTGGTGCTAGCTGCGTCCACGATATCTGCAACATGTGCGGCTACTGCATGCTGTCAACGCTCGTGGTAATCGCATGTTAAAGGTGTGTCCATTCTCCATCCACATCCCACCCACTCACACTGCTAATGTGGAAAATAGCTGCATTTGCCCCGTGTTATCTGTCTTCATGGCACGATTTTCCCACATTAGCACGGTGGGGACAGCTAATACCCTTTATTAGACATACCCCTAAATGGGTCCCTGAGGCAATGGGAGGTAGAGACCTGCCCAACAGCACAAGGAGCGCGAGTAGGAAAAGTGGGATTTGAACCATGATTCTCAGTTCAGTGCTCTACTCACTAATTTGGGCGGCAATTACAGAATTAAAATAATTACGATCAAAGGCGTGCATGGGTAATTGAGAATTTGCTATAAGCTCTCCACAAAGGTCCATGCACTTCATGACATCCCATTCCTCAGCAGCTTCTACTTCTCTCTTTTACCTGAAATGCTGGCAAAGATCTCGCTGACCCCGATCAGAAGGTACTGGGGAATCTGCCACCAGATGGGCAGCGTCGCCGCCGTGTATTGGTCTGTGCCAATGGTCTGCATCACTGTCTGGTTATTGTGCACATAGACGAGTCTTTCTTTCTCCAGGATGCCTACAAAAGAAGGATGCAAGGTGACTGGCTACTGCCTACAGACACAGTAACACCCTGGTTCTACAAAGCAAATCCGCATCCTCTTTCACTCTAGCTATTGATAAGAGCATTATAGGGAATAAATTGAAATGCCCATGGCCAACAGATACTGAAAGTCTTAACACAGTCTGTTCTAGTAGAAGAGAAACAACCTCCTTGCATACAATTAGGACTAGAAAAGAATTATATCCTGATCGACTAATGCTAGGGAGTGATTTACTCCTTTCATGTAGGGATTGGCAGTGTGTGGCCCTCACTGGAGTTAGTCATAGCAACATGGCCTCTTTGTGGAAGCTCTCCTTCATCCCTCAATGTTTGTGTGGCACAGTCTGGTGGCTTAGGAACCTTCTAGTAGGCATTGACGAGTCAGTTGATCCCATGAAGCCCTTGCTAGAAGAAATGGTGTTAACACTCCATGTAAGCCCCGCCCCAAACCTTGACCTAGTGCCTGTGTCAGGACAGGTTGATCCCTGATTATTCTTGTATTAAATGGAGGAAGTTGAGCCTGAAGGCAGTAACGCTGCAGACTCCATTTTGTGGCAACTCATCACACCTGAAGAGTTATCGAGGATGCTTTTACAGGTAAACGTTTGCAGCTACTTTAACTTGTAAATATGGCACCAAATTTCAAAGAGAAAATGCACATGTACTGGGGAAGAGCCAACCTGGTTTCTCAAAGTGAAACATGCCATAGGTACGAAGTATCTATGGACATTTGCATTGCTTTGCAATGGTGGATTTTCTATGGGAAATAATGTGTGTTGACTTGAAAATGTAATTTAGTTGCATTCTTTTCTGATCCTGCCCAATACCTTCCCTAAATACAGCGGAAAGCACCTGGGTTGTGGAACTCTGTGCTGACTTTTAGAAATTCTGAAGAAGGATCTTTTTCAGATTCCTAATTTATGTGCATAAATCGCTATCTGCCTGGGTAAATGGCTCAGAAAATAGCCCTCCCCATCAGCTGAAGAGGTTAAGTTGGTTCATTCTTCTTGTCCCCCCCCCATAGCGTCATTACCCGCAACTATAACAGACATCAGGCCAAAGAACATGCCAAAGGCCATCCTCTTGAGGGCTGACGGCAGCAGTTTTCTCCGCAGCAGGAATGGGTCAATAACTCGATCTTTTAGAGGGACCAGAATCAGAAGAACGATCACGTTGGCCATGAGGAGCCACGCATCTGGGAACTGAAGATAGAAAGAATGTGAGTGAGACAAGACAAGAGACAAGGCAGGGAGAAAAGCGCATGGGACGAACATATGCAGAGAGAGTGAGAGAGAAAGAAAAAGACCACGGACACCGAAGAGGGAGACATGCTAGGAAGCCAATGTACCAAGGTGCGGGAAAATTTGCAAAGTCGACTTTATGTACTAAAACTGCTAACAACGTGCGTTATAAGAGACAATACACATTACATGGGGTTAATACACACTAATGGTCAATCCAGTGAGCTAAGTTGATTTTTTTCCTGCAAATTGCTATGTCAGCACATGTATTTTATTTTATTTATTTGAGGGGTTTCTGTACCGCCTTACCATGGTTTCAAAGCGATTTACTTTATAACAATTAGAAGCATACAGTGGAACGGTGCAGTATCTTGAGAGTAAATAATTAACAATGTAACAGGGATAACGAACTTGGAGCAAACTATGGATTATATGGTGCCATTTGTTAATGGTGTAAGGGGAAATTGGGGTGTCGTTTCTCTTGCACAAGACATTATAATTTCAATGCTGATGTTAACTAGCATGTGCTGAATGTTTTGCAAATACAGTGTCACAAACCAATGAACCACAACTCAATGAATTAGAAACATAGAAACATGATAGCAAAAAAGGCCCTATGTCCTATCTGGTCTGCCCTTCTTCATTAACCACTATAGTCCCTTTTTTACCTTTAGAGATTTTCTGTTTGTCCCATGCTTTCTTGAATTCAGATACTGTTCTCGACTCTACTGCCTCCACTGGGAGACTATTCCATGCATCTACCACTCTTTCCATAAAGAAATATTTATTTATTTATTTATTTAATTAAAGTTTTTATCTACTGCCTCGCTACAATTCAAGGTGGTTTACATAGAGCTCAACATAAACAGTGTAGTTACAACTGTTGTACATAGTACAATAATTTGTAGTAGAAAACATATCTATAGTTAACAAATAACGGTATATTGCCAGAAAGGCAACTATGTACATTTTGTAAGAATAAGGGGGGAGGGTAAGAGGGTAAAAAGGAGGGGGGCAGGAGTGCATAAAGAGGAGAATTTATAGAAGTGGATTAAGTTGGAGAGTGAAGCAAGTTACATTGGATCTGGGTTGTCATTATTGTTTATTGTTTATTTAGCATTTGATATACCGCCCCCCGTTACATCGGGGCGGTTTACAATACAATAAATGTATAGGAAAAGGAAATTAAGTTACAATCTTTGTTCAGGAAAGAGAGAGAAAAGAAAACTTTAAACATTAACTTGGCAGAGAATGGGAAATAAAGAGGTGGGTTTTCAGTAGGGATCGGAACTTAGGGTGACTCCTCCAGTTGAAGGGCAGGGGGCAGAGAGTTCCATAGGGAGGGACCAAGGTAGAAGAAGGCCGAATGTCTAGTTGATTGAAGATGCGCCTGTGAGGGGGAAGGCAGATATAGGCGATTTATGTGGATAGAGCGGAGACTGCGAGGTGGTGTGTGAAATGTGTCATGGTGGATGGAGCCAAAATATTCTTGTAAAAGGAGTGCTTTTAGTTTTTTCAGAACTCTGTATGGTTGGAGCAACCTCTTAGGTCAGGTGGCAAGGCATTCCATTCTGAGGGGGCGTAGAGGGAGAAAGCCCGATTACAAGTAGCTTGTTTGCTCTGTAGTTTTTGTGAAGGGATGTGGAGTAGGTTAGTGGAGTTAGTCCTACGAGTTCTGGGTAGGCTTGGAGAGGAGGGGGCAGAGGCAGGGGGCTGATTCAAGGTGGATGATTTTGTGGGTTAGGGTGAGAGATTTAAATTTTATCCTAGACAGGATGGGGAGCCAGTGTAGGTGTTGGAGTAAAGGGGTGATGTGGGATCTTCTGGAAGTCTTGAAGATTAGACACGCAATTGTGTTTTGGGTCAATTGGAGCGGATAGGTGCTCTGTTTTGGAAGGCCGTGATATATAAGGCTGCTGTAATCAAGGGTAGGGGTAGTAAGGGCTTGGCAAATGGTCCAGAAGGAATCTGGGTTTAGGGCGGAGGTTTCTAAGGGTTCTAATTTTGGAGTATATGGAGCGGGTTGTTCTATTTATTTGTTCCTGGAAGGTGAGGTTCTGATCAATTATAATGCCAAGATATTTAACCTCTGTTTTAACAGAAATAGGGTAATCATCAACAACAATTGATTTAGGGGGAGTGTAGGATGGGTCCGTGAATAGATGGAGAGCTTCTGTCTTGGTTAGGTTAATGAACAGATTATGTTGCTGGAGCCAGTTTCTGATTTCCTTGAAGCAATTGCTGATATTAGCGAAGGGTTTTTTTTGTGTTAAATGGGGTGAAAAACATGATGTCATCTGCGTAGAGTTGATATTGGATTTTGTATGTTTGGAAGATTTTACATATGAGTTGGAGAGGAGGGCGGAGAGACTAGAACCCTGGGGAACACCTTGAGATTGAATGAGTGGCAGGGCGGATTTATCACCAATTTTTACCTGTTGAATTCTGTGGTCCAGGTATGAATGGAACCAGTTGAGAGTGGTACCTCTGAGGCCTATGTCATGGAGTCTGTCAAGAAGCTGGTTATGAGGAAGGAAGTCAAATGCAGAGGATATATCTGGAAAGATTAGGAGATACCCTTGGGTAGGAGTTTGGATGTATGGGATTGCTGTATCTAAAAGGGTTTCGACACCATGGTTCTTTTTAAAACCGTGCTGGAAAAGATCAAGCAGGGCATGATCGTCAATGAAATTCTGCAGCTGTGTTTGGACAATCCATTCAGTTATCTTTGCCAAGAGGGGGATACTTGATATTGGTCTATATGATATGGGGATAGTGGTGTCAAGTTTGGTTCCTTTTAGTATAGGTCGACTAGACGTCATCTTCAAGGGAGTTGGCAGGATTCCAGTGCGGAGGGAGGATTGCGTTATGTCATGTATAGATGGGCCAAGAGATTCCTTGGTGCATTTCACCCATGGAACTGGACAGGGGTCTAATACTGGGGTAGAGGCATTAAGTTTTTTTTATTATGGTAGTTATGTTATCTAGAGATGGCAGATCAAATGTTTCCCATGTTACAAAAGGGGTGATATTGTGGGATGAGTGGTCAGTGTGTTGAGTTGTTATAGGTTGTATTGAGGGGAATTTAGAGCAGAGATGATCAGCAGTGGTTTGTGGGGATATTTTATCTACGACCACATGGTTGTTTGGTTCATTTAGGAGTGAGTTAGCTATTGAAAATAACTCTTGGCATTTATTTAAGGATGAGTGAGCTCCATTTACCTGTACCCTTTGTCGCCTCCCACTCAACCAGTTTCTGTCCCAGTAAGTCACTTTAGGGTCCATTCCTAGGGAGCACAATTTTTTATAAGTCGCCTGTGTGGAACAGTGTTGAAGGCTTTACTGAAATTTGTCACCACACCTAGGCTCTCCCGAAGTTCAACTCCCTGGTCACCCAGTTAAAGAAATCAATCAGATTTTTGTGAAAAGACCTGCCTCTAGTAAACCCATGCTGCCTCAGATCCTGCAATCCACTGGACTCCAGAAACCTCACTATCCTCTGTTTTAGCAGTGTTTCCATTAATTTACTCACCACAGTGGTCAGACTAACTAGCCTGTAGTTCCCAACCTCATCCTTACTTCTGCTTTTGTATAAAGGGACCGCATGTGCCTTTCTCCAGTCTTCTGGGACCACGCCTGACTCTAAAAAAGCATTGAAAAGGTCAGATAGTGGAGCTGCTAGAACTTCCCCAAGTTCCTTCAGTACTCTGGGATATGTATCCCATCTGGTCCCATCGCTACTTTTAGTTTAACTAGTTCCTCATGAACAGTCTTCTGAAAATCATTCAAGATCCCCTTCACTTCTATTCCTATTTGTAGGTGTTTTCTGAGGTCCTTCTCCTGGCCCTTCATCTGTGAACGCAGAACAAAAATATTTGTTAAGCAATTTTGCTTTATCCTCATCAGCTCCTACATATTCCTCCCCCTTCAGCCTTGAGTCAGATAATTCCACTTTTGCACTTCCTCTCTTGCTAACATTTCTGAAAAATTTCATGTCTCCACATTTTATTGCATTGGCTATTTCTTCTTCTTTTTGTATTTTTACATTTCTGATTTTCCTAACTTCTCTAAGTTTTTTTTTCAAATATTGATGCTTGTCTTTTTCTTTCTGTGGTCTCTTATATTTTAAGAAGGCCACACTCTTTTTCTTCACCTTTTCAGCTACTTTTTTGAGACCCATAGTGGCCTCCTTTTCCTTTTACATTTATTTAGCTTTCTAACAAAAATGTTTGTTGCCTTTAAAATATCCCCTTTCAGTTTTGCCTATTGCTTTTCTACAGCCCCAAGTTGTTCCCATCCCACTAATTACTCCTTGAGGTATTGTCCCGTCTTGGCAAAGTTAGTTTTCCTAAAGTCTAAGATCCTCACTTTTGAATGGATTTTATCAGTTCTAGTCCTAATACTGAACCACACCATCTGGTGATCACTGGATGCGAGATGATCTTCTACTGCAATATCAGAAACACTTTTCCTATTGGCAGGCACAAAGTCCAGTATGGCCCCTTCACATGTGGTTCTGTTACCAGTTACCAGAATAGTTCTCCCTGTAGCGAATCCAGGATCTCTTTACTTGTAGATGACACTGCAGCAGGGATGTACCAATCAACATCCGGTATATTGAAATCCCCTATCAGTAGCACTTCTCCTTTCATGGCAATACTGTATATGTCATCTACTAAATCTCTGTCCACTTTTTCTCCCTGTGAAGGAAATCTGTATATCACACCAATACAAATGGATTTCCTGTTCCCTCTTTCTAGTTTGACCCACAGGGCCTCCATGCTCCCTTTTAAATCCTATAATTCTATAGCTTTAATATTATTTTTTACATATAGTGCAACTCCTCCTCCCCTTCTTCCTCCCCTGTCCTTCCTGAATAAAATATAGCCCGGTATAAATACATCCCTTTCATGGTTGTCTGTGAATCATGTCTCCATAACCGCCACTAAATCCAAGTCAGCCTCTTCCATTAAAGCCTCCATATCTGGGATCCTATTTTCCATATTAGAGGGTATTTATGCATACCACTTTCCAGATGTTGCCTCTTTTACCCATTTCTACAGTGGTATTTAATGTTTTTATTGCCTGATAGCTTTTACTTACCTGGGGGATTTCTTCACCCATCCCTAACAAATCTAGTTTAAAGCACTCTTCAGTAGGTTAGCCAGTCTGCTGAGGAAGACACTTTGACCCTTCTTGGATAGGTGGGCATCATCTCTGCTCTGCAGCCCTTGGAAAATCATCCAATGGTCCAAGAAACTAAAATGCTCTCGACACCATCCATGCAGCCACGCATTCATCTTCAGGATACGAGCGTCTCTATCTCGGCATTTACCCTCAACGGGGAGGAGTGAAGAGAACATCACCTGCGCACCTATCTACTTCACCTTCTGTCTCAGAGCCATGAACTCAATCTTGATATGCTCTGATATCTAGCAGTATCATTTGTGCTGACATGGATGAGCAACATTGGATAATAGTCAGTAGGCTTGATGAGCCTCGGCCAACTCTCCGTAACATTTTGAATTTTGGCACCTGGCAGACAGCACACCTCCTTGGACATTAAGTCTGGTTGGAAGATGGACGCCTTGGTACTCCTCAGAAGAGAGTCACCAACCACGGTTTCTTTTGGCTTCCTTGTGGTCATTGATTCTGAAAATTTGGGGGTGCTTGAGCTCTGGTTCTTCCCTCTCCTGAGATGCTTTCACCTCCTGCATTTCCAGGGCTCCACACTGGTTCTTCAGTTTGAGGGCTGGAGGAGTTGGATTGTTAATTCTGCAGGTTCTGGTGACTTTTTTCCAGCTCTCTTCATTCTGTAGCATCCCATTGTCATCTCTGTCGGAGAGCTTGGATGCTTTAAGAAGCATCTCATCCATGTACTTCTCGCTGTCTTGAATGCTTCTCAGCCATCTGGTTGTCTGTCTGGACAGAGGCAGAAGCTGTACTGGGGAACAGCTTTGGCAATACAATTTTTCCCAGCCATTGTTCAGTTGGTGGAGCTTTGGTACCTATTGAAGTAAACATGAGAGACCTACCAAAGTCCCTAACTTTTCTTCAGCTGTGCTTTAAGAGAAAAAGCAACTTACCTATTTTATGTGTGTTCTAACAGCACTGTTCTATGTCCCTGTGTGTAGCCCTGCTTCCTTGCTAAACAGTTATTACTTTGCACTAGTAAATTTTGATATTATGTGTCTGAGGTATATAGAGTAATGTGTTCCCTTTGTAAAATTACCTAATCAAAGCTCCTTCCAGAATAGAAAATTGCTCAATTTTAGTAGATATCCAATGTGGAACTATTTGCTTCCTAGATTTTCCTTACCGAGCAATAAAAATCTGTCATCTTTTGTGGTGATTGGCACCATAATTGTACAAGTAACATGCTGCTGGAAGGTGCAAGTGGGAGGTTCTGGAGGCGAAATTTAGGATGCAAGGTAGAAAACTGAAATCCAGAACCTCCAGGAGGTATTCTCAGAGACCCTCCTAGTTCCACAGAGGACCCCAAAGAAAGGTTGAGCTCTGGAGCCTCAATGTGTGGATGAGACAACAGTGCAGAAAGAAAAGCTTTTGATTCATTAAGAACTGTGGAACCTGTTTTGGGAAGTGGGGAACCTATACCGGTGGGATGGGCACCATTTTAGACAAAAAGGAACCCAGCTTCTGGCACCAGCAATTAAAATAGAAGTGGAACAGCTTTTAAACCAGTGCTGCTAACGCGGCTAGCTGTCAGCGCTGAATATTAAACCCAGATATTCATTGCCGGGGTCATATCCAGCCCCAGCATTAAATATCCAGAGTTGCCGCACAGGCTGTCGCTAACCGGGCAATGGCTTAATATCCCTACCAGTAATTTGGTGGAGAAAAAGAATCAATGAAAGGCCCAGGTTTCAATGACATCACTCCTATGCCTCTATTCACCTCAGCCACCAGAGGTCCCTTCAGTATTTGTTCCAAAGCATATGGGAGATGCAGAGCAAGCCTCACACAACCTCAAATGTGGACAACAATAAGGAATCAACAGTAGAGAACTATGTACAGGAAAACAGAAACAGAAGGCTGTCAGTAGAAGATGAACCTGCAGACCATGCATAAAAATGATAGCAGATCCAAGGGTACTGCAGCAGAAGATCAGAGCAAATACAGATACAGGGACGGGTCATGGACTGATCTAGCAGGACTCAAGGAAAGAACATTAACTGGTAAGTAAAATGTCACCTTCCGAGAGATCACGTGATGCGGTGAGGGAGGCAGACGTGTGCTGCTTGCGCTCCGGTCTCCTTCAGCCTATACCGTGCATTTATTGCCGTTTCTGAGAGACAAACTCCCCCTGCCATAGCGGCAAACTTTGCTGGTTGACTGCTCCCCGACCGCAGCTGTGTCGTGTGAGTGCGGGAAGGATGGCCGCAGCTGCGAAATCTACTCGGCGGGAGAAGGATTGGGGTACCCCGGCGCCTAAAATGGCTGACTCCATAACCACGCCAAAATCGCCAACCTCCCCAGCCTTTGTGGAAGAGGTGTCCCTGGCCGTAGCGGAGGCATTATCCGCGCAATTTACTGCGCTCCACGAAAAAATGGACACCATCCAGGAGTCAATGGGGTCCCTGGGGAGTAGGATCCAGGAGGCGGAAGGCAGGATCGGGAGGGCCGAAGATGGCCTGGAGACCCTGACACAGAGCGTACAAACTCTGACAGAGCAGCTGCGGGTGCATGAACTTAAACTGGACGATCTCGAAAATCGCTCTCGGCGCAACAACTTGAGAGTGATGGGCATTGCCGACTCGATCGCCGACAAGGATCTCAAGTCCTATCTGGAGTCCCTGCTTCCCCAGCTATTTGAGGGCCTGGCTGAGCGCGGTAAATTGCTCATCGAGAGAGCGCACCGGGTGGGGAGTAGATCGGCGCGAGACTCCCGGCCGAGGGTGGTACTCGTAAAATTTTTACAATACCCACAGAAGGAGGCCATAATACAGGCAGCCAGGCAGAAGGGAGAGATAATGCACGACAATCTGAAACTCCGTTTTGCACAAGATTACTCAGCGGCAGTTAGCCAGCGACGAAGAGCCTATGCCCCGCTCTGCCAGAAGCTGATCGGCCTGCAGGTTAAATTCTCCATGCAGTACCCAGCGAAGCTGCACGTGTTCCATGAGGGAACACATCGATCCTTTGAATCTGCGGAGGATGCCGGCCCTTACATTGAGACTCTTGGGAGCCACGAGCGTCAATCTTCGTCTCAACACTGAAGGCTGTGGATGTCGTCCAGATACTGCGCTCATTTTGATCCGGGGGGACGCCTACCCCGGGGAGAGGACTTGGGGCCTTCGGCCGTGTTGGACCCTGCTGGAGGGGAGACGGAACTGTATGGCCTCGCTACGGCGCGGGCCGGCTTCTCGCCTGGGGGAGCCTTGAGGAGCCGGGACTTTGGGGAGTCATTCGCCCACCCCCTCAATCTCGTACCTGGATCTCGCCTTTTGGTAGCATGAGAGGATCTCTACGATGGAGGGATGGCAAGATCCTGGAGTGGACCTCCCTCTGACAGGCCGGCGAACTCAGTTTGATCAAATTACCTCTATTTAAAATATTCTTGTGTGGTTCGGGGTTTTTTTTCTCTTTCTTTTCGATTGGGGGCCCTGCAAGGGGGGGGGGGGGTAGTCCTCCTGACGGCTTGATACCTTATTGTGCACTTAGTTTCACTTGTGCCACATTGCAGGCCTGCTCTACAGCGGCCGCAAACTTTGATATGTGCTGTAACATTTATATATAGGTGCATGTCTTCTACTGTGTGGGTGGGTACCGATTTGGGTACTCCCGGGTGTTACACCCGGGTCCCTGGTCGGTATACATGCTTAATTGGGGGATGCACTCACTTCTCTACTGTCATAGAATGTGATTCTTTTTTCTTTTCTCCTCCCTTTTGTTTGTTTGCTCCCCTTCCCTCTTCCCCTCCCTTCGATCGAGATCCGGTGGGGGTTACCCATAGTAGACCAATGCAAGGAGGAACTGGTGGTGTTTAAGACCTCCGCGGGTTGTTAATGCTCGGATTATTGGGGGGAAGGTACTGCCTTAGGAATTCTGGGGGGGAGGGGGTTTAGTTCACTAGGGTGAGATGGGTTCTCCCTGCCTGGAGGGGAAGTGTCTGGGGGGGTGGAGGGGGATGGGGCCATTGAAAAGGGGAGGGGAGAGAGCGAGGGGGACGATGCCTCCAGGCTCCGAGGGGTTTGTGGGCGGGGTCTCTCTCAGGTAAGTGGGTGGGGATGGGGTGTGTTCCCGGGGATACTTTACTTGGGTACCTGGTCCCCTCTTCCCTTCCCCCTCCTTCCCTTTTCTGGCCAAACAGGCTACCTCTGCTTGGGGTAGGGCCGAATACTGGTGGGGTTACTATATTTTCTCTGTATTGTACAACGGGGGGATAGTATGCTAATGCGGAATGCCTGTGACAGGGGGCTGGAGGAGACCGCACGCACTCGCGGATCTCTAAGAGCGGACTCTACTCTTCTTTGCGGAAGGAGAGTAGCGGATAGTGTTACTGAGGGGGGAGGGAGGGAAGGAGGTTGGGGGGTGGGGGGAGAGGGAAGGGGGGAGGGAGGGAGGGGGGACGGGGGGGCAAAATCACACCCATGACCACGAGAGGGCAACTCTGCTCAGGAGTGAATCAGTTTCTGTGAGGGGGCCCCAGGCTGGGGGGGCGACCCCAAAGCTCTTTTGCCGGGCTCAGATAGGCATAGCATGGATATTTGATGCCCCTTAAGATAATTTCCTGGAATGTTTGCGGTCTGGGCAGCCCGATTAAACGCTCTAAAGTTTTACAGGCGTTAGCCAGACAGAAGGCGGACATTGCTATGCTCCAGGAAACCCACCAGACTGCCGAAGAACACCGTAAGTTGTGCAGGGACTGGGTGGGACAGGCCTGGGTTCCCCGGCGGTGGGGAAAAAGGGGGGGGGGCGGTACTGTTAATTCATAAGCATATCCGGCTTGAAGTCGAAAGGGAACTCGGTGATTCTTCCGGTAGATTTATATTCCTGCAGGGGGTTTTGGAAGGGAAGCCGGTTATTTTGGGTAACTTGTACTGCCCGAATGTTGTGGACCTAAACTTCTTTTCTCGTCTGGCTTCCAAGGTCGAGACGTTGCCGGAGCTCCCCTTAATTGTGGGAGGGGACTTTAATGGTGTTATGGACGTGGCCCTGGATACGTCCAGAGGGGGGGGGCCCCCGAGATAGACTGCAGTCGACTCGAGCGTTACTGCGCCTTAGCTCTAGACTAGGGTTGGTTGATCCTTGGAGACTTTTACATCCTACGGAAAAGGATTACACCCACCAATCTCGGGCGCACGGTACCAGTGCCCGAATCGACTACCTGTTGGTTTCTACGGGACTCTTTGCGAAAGTACATGATGCGCAGATCGGGCCTGTTGCGATTTCAGACCATGCGATCATTTGGCTGGAGCTCCAATGGAATGGGCATATTTCTCGTACATCTATCTGGCGGTTTCCACTGGAGCTCTATAGGGACGCCCAATTCCGATCATTTTTACGGCAGCGCTGGCGCGACTTTACTGCCAACCATAGCGTACATGAGGGGGATCCGGAACTGGTCTGGGAAACGGCGAAAGTCGTTCTCCGTGGGGATATTATCGGCTTCCTTGCTCGCAAACGCCGCCTACTGGCGGAACGTATTATCCGCTTGGAGCAACGGGCTACGAAGCTGCGTCGCCAATGGGCACATACTCCCTTACCAGGGCTTAAACGGAGGGTATGGGAGAGTCAGACTGAACTCAACGAATTACTGCACCAGAGAGCTAAGAAATCCGTGTGGTATTACCGATATCAGCTTTACCGTCATGGGGACCGTCCGGGGAAATTGCTGGCTCGCTGTCTACGTGGCCCTAGAAGTGCGACGTTGGTGCCAGCGTTACGTGACGCTCAGGGGGTGCTGCAACGGGAGAACCCGAAGATAGTGAGTATCTTCCGCTCGTTCTTCCAGCAACTATATACGGCGGAATCCTCCCAGTCTCAACTGATGAAAGATTATGTTGAGAAACTCACTCTGCCTCAATTGACGGAACTGCAAAAGGAGCAGTTGGACCTGCCTATCACAGTGGCAGAAGTGCAAGCAGTTATATCTAAAGCTAGCTGTTATAAATCTCCTGGGTCGGATGGGTTTGGTGCTGAATTTTATAAGCTTTTAAATGATCAGATCTCTCCGACCTTAGTAGATGTACATAACCGACGGGCGCAGCAGGGGTATTTTCGCTGGGGACAGAATCACGCTCATATTGTGCTCATTCCGAAACCCACTAAAGATCCCCTGCAGGCCATATCGTATCGCCCCATCTCGTTGCTCAACTTTGACCTCAAGATCCTGGCTAAAATCTTGGCTGACTGCCTTGCGGGCTACTTAGGGCAGCTCGTTCATGAATCCCAAGCAGGCTTTGTTAAAGATCGTTATGCCGTGCGTAACCTGCGTAAAATCCTCGCTTCTTTAGAATGGGTCCGCCATAAGCGGCTGACGTCTCTCTTAATTAGTTTTGATGCCGAGAAGGCGTTTGACAGGGTGGACTAGCAGTACTTAACGTATCTTCTCCCGCGCTATGGCATAGGGCCGGGGTTTTGTAAAATGCTGGCTAGCCTATATGCAAATCCCACGGCCGCCATCAGGTGCAATGGGGTACTATCCCAGGATTTTTCACTCCAACGTGGGACCCGTCAGGGGTGTCCTCTCTCCCCGTTACTTTTTGTTTTATCCTTGGACCCCCTTTTGCGCCGAGTGGAGGACTCATCCGAGATTTGTGGGGTGCATATCGGCGCGTGCAGCTTTAAGCTCTCGGCTTTTGCCGATGACCTTTTGGTTCATTTATCACAGCCTGAGTCCTCATTACCTAGTCTCTTGCGGGAGTTTCAGACGTTTGGGCAGTTCTCGGGCTTTCGTATTAATGAGGAAAAGTCGGAAGCTCTGGATATTTCAGGACAGCTGCGGGATAGCTGGCAGGGGAGATTCCCGCTAAAATGGGCTGACAATAACTTTGTCTATTTGGGGATAGTCCTCCCTACTCGGCTTACCCGACTTTATGGGGACAACCTGCACAGGATGATGTCCAAAGTGCGGGCTCAGCTGCAAGCCTGGCAATCCCTTCCACTATCTTTGTCGGGGAGGATTGCGGCGATCAAAATGATAATATTACCACGCTTACTGTATTGGATGCAGACTCTCCCAGTCTGGCTCCTACAACGTGACATACGGTGTTTTGAAGTAGAATTTCGCCGGTTTTTATGGAGGGGTGCGAGGGCACGCATCCCTTATAGTCGATGGTGGGGAATGGGAGGTGGGGGGGGGGGTGGGGGCTCCCAGATTTGGGGGCCTATGCGGAGGCCTGCCAAGCTTGCCATCTGGGGGATTGGCTGGGGGGCACGGAGCTTTATACGCCTAAAGCCCTAGAGGAGGCATATGTGGCTCCCCATTCCCTTCAGGCTTTATTACATGTGGCAAATCGGGATATCCCCACTCATTTGGCGGAGAGTGTTTTATTGACACCGGTGCGGATGACGTGGAGGCGGCTTAATCGGTACTGGGGGCACGAGTGGCAGGTGTCGAGTTGGCTGCCACTTCGAGGTAACGTTAATTTTACCCCGGGGACGGATGCCGTGGTCTTTCGACTCTGGGCAGCAAACGGCCTGTGTAATCTGGGACACGTGGTCGATGCAGAGGGGGACTCTAAATCCTTTCAGTCCCTTTCCCAGGAATATGAACTAGGGCCGAAGCATCTCTTTGCATACATGCAAGTTGCCCACTATGTAGGTTCTCTCCCGAGGGCGGAGCTGCATGCAGCTCGTTCTGCACAGATTCTGGAATTCTTTGACCTAGGGGGCGAGAAGAAGCCGACGATAAGAGCATTTAGGGGTAAGCTGGAGCAATACCGCCATCGCCCGGATTTCCGTAGCATAGAGCAGGCATGAGGGGTGGAGATGGGGAGGGAGATACCCCCGGGAACGGTGCTCGACGCCCTTCGCCGAACTGGGACTCTGGCTGCCGGCGTCCGTTGGCGAGAGGTGCACGTTAAGTGTTTGACGAGAGTTCACTTCTCTCCCCGACGGGCTCTTCGCTGTCACCTCCCTACGGATGGGTGCTGCCCTCGCTGCGGGGAACCTCAGGCCACCCTCCTGCATATGTGGTGGGGCTGTCGATTGATCCGTCCCTATTGGAGGCGCATATGTGCCTTCACGATGACCCTTCTGAGACAACAGGTGGTGTGGGACGCCGCCCTGGTCACATTAGATGTCTTGCATGGTAACTCCCCGAAGGGGAAATGGGCTCGAGGCCTTGTGCGAAAGGCATGTCTGGTGGGTAAGGGACCTATCCTGTGCCGCTGGCGAGAAAGCTCCCCCCCTTCTGTCTGGGAGTGGAGGAACTCCCTCCATCAATTGATGCTTTTGGAGTGTCGGGGCGCCCGAGGGAATGCCAAGCGATGGTCTGCTTTTCTCTTACTTTGGGAACCGTATCTCCATCAATTGGGATCCCGGTGCCGCAACGCCGTCCTTGAATCGGGCAGTTAAATTGCGGTTCTCTACCTGAGCAGTCCTAAAGGCGGGTACCCGTTGTCTTCTGGAGAGACTTGTGTGTCTGGGTGTGATGGGGGGGGAGGGAGGGGGTGGGGGTGGGCTGGGGGGGAGGGGGCAATATGAAAAATGTATTACCATCGCTGGGTCTCCTGGGGATCAGAGTCCACCTCAGGAGGCGTATACTAACTGTTATTTTCTTGCTGTTTGTATTGATGGTTATAAATAAACTTATTAAAAAAAAAAAAAAAATGTCACCTTCCATATCGTCCTGCTAGACCAGTCCAGACAAGTGGGATGTACCAAAGCTAAAACACCACTGGGTGGGAAGAAGAAACAGCAGCTCACAAAACTCTTCAGTTGGAAGCCTTGACAGCCACACGTGGACATCCAAATGCTAATGCTTGACAAAACAATCACCACAATTGATAACATCCATTGCGGAGTGGCCCTTATATTCCTAGACATAGCTGCAGCATTTGACTCAGTTTGTCACCAAACCCTCCTGAAACGGCTCGAAGAGAAGGGCATCTGCGGCTTAGCACTAAATTGGTGCAAGTCATACCTAGCCGATAGATGGCAGCATGTGCGAACCGAAACCTCTACATCCAAACCATTCCATCAGAAACAAGGTGTCCCACAAGGATCCTCCCTTTCAGCTCTTATGTTTAATATCTACATGCAGCCCGTCTGCGACATCATTCGCTCATACAACACCGAATGCATGATATATGCGGATGACGTCCTGCTTACTTGCCGTTCAAGACTGACCAAATTGACCTCTCACCCCTTACAGAATGTTTCAGCGCAGTAGAAAGATGGCTCCAGAATCAGAATCTTCACATACAACATAAAAAGACTGAAGTGCTGTTTATCACCAGAAACTCGAACTTCTCTCCACCAACCCACCTAAAAGTCGGCGAAGTAGAGCTTCAAACCAAGCCCACAATCCGTTACCTGGGTGTTACCCTAGACCAGAGCCTTAACATGAAGACACACATTGGCAACATGGTCAAATCAACATATCACAAAATTAGGACGCTCAAACATCTACGTCCCCTTTTACAACCAGACGACTTCAGAACCATCTTCCAGGCTCTAACCATCCCACATCTGGACTATGCCAACGCGATCCTCCAAGGGCTCCCAAAATCTACGCTGATCCCGCTCCAGCTTGCCATGAACACCGCAGCCAGAGTTCTGAATGGGGCCTCGAGGCGAGACCATATAACACCCATCCTCAAAAGTCTCCACTGGCTCCCTATCCACTGTAGGATCGTCTTCAAAACAATACTACTAACATTCAAGGCCATAAATGGGCTCACCCCCACGTCCCTCGCTGGTCTCGCACACAAACCCCCCCCAATAGAGCCAGAAGAACCACAGCAATAAACACCTTGGCAATTCCCAAAACACTGACCCAGTGCACTCAGGCTACAGCAAGCAGGGCCTTTAGTATCAGTGCTCCCAGACTCTGGAATGCCCTGCCTCCCAACATACGAGCAATCCCAGAACTAACCAAGTTTAGAAGGGCATTGAAATACCACCTTTTCTGCGAATGTTACCCAAATGAAGATGCACCATCCCGACCTTCCCAAAAATAAGCTCCATGTCCAATGTAATTTTCTCTCTCATGATGTATATTATGTAAATACTACTATGTTTAAATATGTGTAAATAGTTAATTTTTGACTACCCAAGTTCAGCTACCTGTTATCTGTATTTTTACGGTTAACCCACCGTAAAACATAAATGTTCCATGTAAACCGCACTGATGTTGAAGAGCGCGGTATATAAGAGAAATAAATAAATAAATAAAAGTAGAAAGTGATGCCCACGTTGCTGCCTGACGATGTCTGCAGAAGCTACCGAGCTCTTACTATGACATTAGGAACACTTTCCCTATTGGTAAATACCAAGTCCAGTATAGCTCCTTTACGTATGGGTTCTGATATCAGGATCTCCTTACTTCTAGATGACACTGCAGCAGGGATGTGCCAATCAACATCTGGCATACTCAACCAAAATCTCAATTTACATCAACACATCAAAAGCTTAGTACAAAAATCTTTCTTCAAAATCAGAGTTCTTCACCTTTTATGCCTCACCAATCAGATTTTCCTACAGTATTTCAAGGCATCCTATCTCCATGTCTAGACTGCTGTGACAGAATTCTAATGGGGTTACCAGCTTTCGCATGAAAGGCTCTTCAACGTCTTCAGAATTCTGCTGCCACAATCATTTTGGCAAGTCCAAATCAGATCACATTACAACTTGCCTACAATATCTAGACTGGCTGCCCATTAAATATTGTAACCCCCTAGCCTGTGTGTAGTCCTTACAATAGTCCTTACTCTGCTTGGGAAGCTGGAGGCACATGGCTCCAAGTATTCTTATGTCTTTCAGTCTTTACTCTTGGAATGAAATTTCAGGGTTCTTTAAATGGAAACCAGCATTGCTGGGAGGCCCTTGGAACTCTGACTTCTCTTACACCTCAAAATAACTGAGTCTAATCCAGAATTTGTATTCTGAACCAAGGGCTTATTTAAACTTTAGGATCACTGGTACGATATTTATAACAATTGGCAAAAAGCAACAAGAAGAACTATATTAGAGGCAGTTTACTTCTTCTCTTTCCTCCACTTGTTACAATCAGGTTACTTCTTTCTTCATTTCACTCTAGGGTATTACAATGCTCTACTCTGAATATTCTGTATCTTTGCTGGAAGTTAAATTCAAGTCTCTCTTTACTTGTACCTCTAATACTTGGTGCATGTTTTCTCCCTAAGTGGGCACCCATCTTCTCCATTATTATTCTTTACCAACGTACCTAGAGCTGGTGGTGATACAGACACAGGTCTTCAAACTGTCCTGGGTTCACTCTTGGATCTGGTGTCACTGTTCACTGAAGAGCTCCTGGGTTCCTCTCTTCTTTAGAGCTGGTAACCTCTGTAGATACAGGCCCCTGGAATTACGCTGCAGGTGTCCATGTCACTCTACAGTAGTTGAGCCAAGGGAGTGCTTGAAGATTTTGTACAGTCATTCCTTTCTCCCTAGCTCTCTACTCTTCTTCTCATATGCTTGTGGTTCTTCCCAAACAGAATAAGGAACTAGGATTTGGCTACTCTCAGTTGCCCCCCTTCCCCCCCTGGGCAGGTGCCTTACCTCAGCATGGTGCAGTAGCTGTGTGCCAAATACAGAATTCTGTTTTTCAGTAGTTTAAATTGGTCTTGAATTTCCCCTTCCAGAGGAGTCTCCTCCCACAATGATGTAACTGGGTAGAAAGAAACCTCCCCTGCTCTTGGAAATACTAGTTCTTTTCCAGATTATATTGTAGTATTCTAATAGGGACACTGGATGGCATCGTTTGTTTAAAGCAATGGCATCTAAGCAGTCTCTGCAATTGCATTCACGTCAGACTCATCTTGGTAATCTTCAAAATAAAGATAAATCTCTTGGCTAACTTCCTTGATAGTCTGATAATATGGTCTCCTGCCTTCCTCACCAGGGCGTGCCTACTCAGCACCCTTAGTCAACTGTCATCTACCAGCTACAGCCTTCCAATCACTCACAATACAGTCTTCTACTTATACGCACCTTTTAGCTGGAATGAATTAAAAAAGGACCTAAAAGACTTTCATACAGCTTTAAAAATAGAACTCTTCTGGATTAGTTTGATTCTTTGTCTATGGATCTGTGTTTACAACTTACTCTCGGAAATCTATCCTATTACTTTAGGACTCTAAGATTCCAAGGATGTGTCTTTCTGTCAGATATGTAACTGATTGCTTTATGTTTATTGTAATACTCCCTCTTCGGGGGGCCTGCAGTGGCGGCAATAGCTCAGAAACCACGCGGCAGTACTTACTTTAACTCACCGGCGTTGCCGCATGGTTTTTGCTTTCGACCCCCCCCCCTTTCTGACACAGGAGAGTCCGATGGTCATGAGCAGAAACTGTGAGGCAGCGCCAGTGAGTTAAAGCAAGTGCTGCCTTGCAGTTTCTAAGCTATCGCTGCTGCTGCAGACCCTGGAATGCAATAGGTGCCTCTGGAAGACAGGTGCTCTAGGCAATTGCCTAGTTTACCTAATGGAAGCACCAGTCCTGAAATACATACAAACTTATCAGTGCTAAAGCACATCAACGGTTATGAAAATAATTGCATTATATTTGAATTTAAAGAGACAATATCCCTTAATTTCAATCTGAACTGACACAAGTCTGCAGTAAAGACAAACATCTCTTAAGATGTTAAGAGATTAAAAGTTGTTTACTCAGCTAAGGTCTTACTCTTATAAAGTCATTGGCTCCTGATCTACAAGATCTTGGATATACGCTATCTGCTCTCGCTACGTAACTCTTCAATTCCCTACATTCCTGCCAGGGCATTTCAGTCTCAAGAAGATAGGCTCCTTGTGATTCTAAGATGGGAATCCACAAGACATTCAGAATTGTATGCTCTGGCCCCTCGACTTTGGAATTCCCTGCCATGGTGTCTTCACTTAGAAAGCTCCTATAAGAAATTTAAAAGTGACTTAAAAAACGTTCTCAGCAGCTTTTCGGCTGATTAATCTAGTTGGTGGAGCAGCTGCGAGAATTCCTACTGGTGTTTTCCTGTCTTTCTTTTTAATTTCTATGTTATACTCTTTGTATTTTATTCTGCAGACTGCTCTGATATTATCTTCAAGGGCAGTATATCAAATGAATAATAAATATAAACATTTCTGGGGAATGTAGTTCTAGAGCGACTTTGCTGTGAAGGTAATCAGAGAGTGAGCTGAGCATGGAAGAAAAGCCTTCAGGAGACAGACAGGCAACCGCCAGAGGGGGAAGGGACCGAAGCAGGACCACCGTGGAATAAATGCAGGAGTTGGTCAAGCGGAAAGTATGGTAGGCTTGACGAGGGGTTACACAGCTGAAGGCTTGCCTAGGACATCAGATACCCTTGGGCAGGCCCTGTTCCATAGGAGCCAACTTTTCGAAACAATTGAGAGCGCTCAACTCTTCCTGGACCCAGCAAAGGGGTTTTCTCAATACTGAAGGTGCTCAAGCACTCATTGCACCCATATCTAAGCTTCTCTGTGCTCCAGACTGACTTTATCTAGAAATGAAGGATACGGGAGATGCAGGATGGGAGGATTAAGGAGAAGCTATTCTTCTGAACCCTCTACTACATCCTTGACTCCCTCCTGGACACCCACTTCTGACAATGCCCTACTGCAACACTGCACCAGACACCCCACCTACAAGTGACATCCCCCATATACACAGAAGCCCACATATCACACCTGCACTGTAGCCTCCGCATACACAAGAACCTAGTCCCACACCTCAGGTATCTCACCCATTTCACCCATAGCAGACACCCCCCATACACCCCTACTATCTTAGATACCCTCTACACACTTCGCATGTTCTTGCCTGCCCAACTCATCAAAACCCTCATGCACGCAATTCCGAAAAGCCCTCAAACACCACCTGTTCCTCCTGAACTTTACACAGCCTGTTGATCCCTCCTACTCAGCAATGTCATCTGATAAACATTCACACTAAAACTACAATCTAACTGCACACCATATGATAACACAATGCTTTTAGCTTTTAAACACGCTGTAAAATAACGTGATGATACAACCTGTATGAGCGCTCTCTGTTAATCACTTGTTAACTAATTCTCATGTACATAGTTTCCCCAGTTGAATCCATGTTAAAACCCTGTTTTATGTAAACGTAGGACAAATCTTTTGTCCAAATGCTTGCTGTTCTATGTAAACCGCATTGATGAGAAATAGCACGGTATATAAGAAATGTTAAATAAATAAATAACCCAGGCCTTGCACACTCTCTACCCCTTATATCCATCCACACACATTGGGGGTTATTCTGAGCTACGAATAGCGGGGATGTCCATCCCTGCTATTCATGCCCTTGCTTGCCCCCCGACTAACTTCCCACCAGTTGTGTGGGGAAGTAAGGAGGGGGCAGGGAAGGGGTGGTCTGGTGGCGGAGTCTGGGCAGACAGTGGGCGGTCGCCGGACCTGGACATACAGGGCTGATTCTAATGTCAGCCCTGTACGTCCAGGGCCGGCAAAATGTCCAGGGAAAGTTATTTCACCTCTGAGGTGGAATAACTTCCCTGGATATTTGTTTTTTGAAGGCCCGGGGTGCGGATGGGGCAGGGGGTGCCAGGGTTTATTCCCCGCAGCCTGACGTTGGCCTTAGGAGGCCAAATCGGGAATCGGGTTGCAGGGAATAAACCCTTTTTGCTGTTGGCTGCGGCTTCATTTAAAAGCCCTGACTGAGTTAGCCAGGTGCAGTCCTGCATGTGCAGGCTGGACAGAATCGCTGTCCCGGCTTGCACGTGCAGGACTGTTCGTGACTGATCCTGCGGGGCTAGACGTGCCCTGCGGGATCAGAATGATGATCCCCTCTGTGCATCCGGTTCAGACCGGGCACATAGAGGGGATCTACGTCTGGAACAGAATCGGGCCCATTGTTCCCAGGATACCCCTCAATTTCCACAAAACCCCACCCCTCTGCTTCCTCACTGGAGCTCTGAAGGGGGAACCCTCCTCTGGTCCCCAGTACCTTGGGAAAGATGGTGTTAGATCTTAATTTTTCCACCCAGGCTCATACAGTCCTAGCTATGCCACTATGACTGCTCAGCAGGAAAGAGGTCAAACAATACAAGACTGGGACTTCTACCAAATCCATGTGGCTGAAAGAGTGCAAAGTTGGGACTGATATTACCGTGTAGCCGTTGGTTATTTTTCCATAGCTGGAGCTGTGATTTGATGGCTGGCTTTTGAAGATATCAGGGATGTAGAGGTGTAAACCTTGCAAATAATAAGTGCTCTGCATCTAAAAGAAGATGGAACAAATCCTATTTGAAAATTATAGGGAAAGGGAGTGCAACAAGAGGAAATCAGACAAGAGAACAAAAATATTTAAATGCAGGATATGGGCTGCACAGCAAGCATCATGATGCCTGTATTGTGCCGAAGGAAGCTACATAACACTGACCCATTGGATATAGGTTGGGCCATATAACCATGAGAGCAAGACTTGTGTGATGCTGATATTGTGAACTGTGTAACATGCTGGCTGTGCTGACCATACTGTTACTGTAGGAGTCTGTGCGATAGAATGTTGTCTTGAATGAAGGCGTCAGACTTTATAGATGCCTTGAAATGGATTTCTTGATCTAACGGTAAAAATACATGTGTGGTTGTAGATTTATGATAACACTCTTGTTAGGTGTACGACTGCAATTTGCCAGGAATCTGATGGTAATATCGTTTGATGAACTGGTAAGTGCCCTGACACTGTACTGATATCACTGTGTGCGATAACATTTTGAATATATAATACCATGACCTGTTGAAATGCCCATGTAAAATATTAGATATTTCTGAATCTCTGCAATATGAGCCAATAATACTCTGCTGCAACCAGCAATGGGTCACTTTTTTGATGCTCTCCAATGAAGTCTAACATCAACATCTTGGGGGAGAGGGAAGGAGTTGGGTGCCACTGAATTTGATGGCCATGGAGTTGCGTCACATTGCCGTGGAAACGCCAGCTTATTTGTGTGAAGAGAAAGGGGTGTTTGGAGTTGGGCATGCATGGTAATTGCAGCTTTAGCTCCCCAAGTCCTCCTCCCCCCCCCCCCGAGAAAGGAAGAAGAGTTCCAAGCTCTACAGGTGAATCTGCTGTTGAGTCAGAGTGAAGGGGTCTAACCGTATAATCTGTTGAGGGATGGGGTTTGCCCCCTTTGTACCCTATCTGCACTACAACCATGAGAGGAAGAAAGAAGGATTCTGGGCTCTGAAATGTAATGTGATGTTGTGGGGAGTGAGTGGCTTTGCAGGGGAAGTGACCTTTTTCTCTGCTCAAGGGGGGGTAGGAAAGTTGTTGGGAACGGTTGGGCACCATGACAGCAACCTCTGCTCTCACTGCCATTCTTAGGCACTACAGATGATCTTGCAGTTGAGAGGGGTTTAGAGAATTAGAGCCAGCTCTAGCACTAGGTGGGCTAGGCAACTATCTAGGGTGGCATAGGTTTTGGGGTGGTACTCAGGTACTGCAGCACAACAAAAGAAAGAACAGTTGGGCTAGTGCCATATTGATGGTGTGCCCATGTACTGCTGCTCCCCCCCCCCTTGCTCATTGGCAGGCAGCTCAGCCTTCAACCAGCACCACCCCCATCAACAAGCAGCCCAGCCCCTCATCCAACAGCGCATCCCATCCAGCGTCGCCCATATCAGCCCAGCCTCCAACTAGCAGTGTGGCTGTACCATTTTCTCCAATTCTGCTCCCGTCCCTGCCCTCATCCCAGGCACTTCCTCTACCGTAAATAACTGATCCACCCACCCAGAATGCTGGAGGGAATGCCATTGGCCTGTGGCAGAGTGGAGTCTTTGGGGGCTGCCTGGGCAGTGGGTTCCAGGGCATGGCACAGCATTGCAAGCAGGTTAGCAGGCAACAACAACAGACCATCAAAGGAGAAGATCGGATGTATTGATGCTCAATATATGGGCTGCTGGGAAAGGGAGATCAATGTTTGATACTGGATGAGGGTAAGAACGGGTAGATTGATGTTTGACATAGGGGCTAGGGAAGGACAGTAGAGATGCAGGATCCTGGGGGAAGGGGAAGAGATGTTGGCTGCCTGGAGGAGGGGGTAGGGTAGGAAAGGAGAAATGCTGGACACTTTTGGGAGAGGGTGGGATAGGGAAAGGAAGGAGATATGCTGGATGCCTTGGGGTGGGGGTGGGTAGGGTAAAGTAAGAAAGGAGGCAGCCCTCAGCAGCGGGAGTGAGCAGGAGCTCCTCCTCATCCCCCGGCAGCACCAATCAGCGGCATTCACAACGACCCCAAACCGCCACTTCGGGTGTGCGCCCACGCCTAAGAGCCACGCCAAGGGGCCCTTGGGCGTGGCCCTTAGGCGTAGGACTATGCGGGCCAAAGAGACGGCTGTTCTTTATTAATTCTGTGTAACGGTACGTTATTGTAGCTTTACGTAATGTAATGTATCTGCTGTGATTCCCTATGTTATGTACTCCAAGTGTTCATTGTTTTGTTTTCCCTAACCTTTGTATAACCCTGCGCTGTATTTACCGCTTTGATTGAAGGAAAAGGCGGGATACAAAACTGGTTAAATAAATAAATAAATAAAGGAGAGATGCTTAGATGCCTTGGGGAAGGTTTAAGGAAGGGGTTATGGTGGAACAGGGGAGGGGAGGGAATATGATGGACATGGGCAGAAGCCTTGAGCAGTCCCTATGGGGGCACGCGGTCGAAGCCTCGCCTAGGGCATCATAAACCCTTGGGCTGGCCCTAGAGAGGACTGCATTTTGGGGGCTGCCTTCCCCCAAAGTGTCTCTACTGCACTAAAGATTCATTCATGCTGACACACAGCTATACTGGCTCCCTATGTAGAACATAGACAGAAGGATACTGCACCATGAGTCCACAAGCATATTATTAACTAAGGATATTGAAGAAGGTGACTGAAGTGCAGTTGTTGGGCTATTCTGGGGCTAGTATACATATAGTCTATAAAAGATTATATCACTGGGTATAATCTTGAGGGTACAAGAAGATGCTCTTGTAAACTGCATTGATGCAATGAGCTAAAGGCAGTATATCAAGCAATAAACCACAAACCATAAATGGGTCATTGTAAGAGTCGTCTTGTAGACTTGATGAAGATGCATTATTTGTTAGGGAAGGGGATATGTTTGAGTGTATGATACCGATATTGTTGATATCAGAAAATGATGTGTGTACAATGCTGATATTTTTAGGAATCTGTGGTTGATACATTTATTTATTTGAGGTGGTATTGTTGGATGACTGGTGAATTTTGACTAGTGCATGAGGTTGGTCCTATTACTGCTTTGCCTGATGATGCAGATTTTATTTCTGTGAAGTAGACAGACCTGGAAATACACCATCCAATATGGAATGAGAGTCACCATCACGGGCAGAATCTTCTTCAACCCTTGAATGTTAGATTCCACCTCTTTATTATCAGTGTGATTCTTCTTAGTGCCATTCTGCGTATGTGGCAGGATTGTATCTGTCCTGTGAGGTGAGATGACTATATGGTTAGTGAGGGTTGGGATACGTGCATGAATAACTATACACCCCAAGAAATCTTTCACCCCAAAAGTTTCCAATTCCAACAGTAGTAAAAATACAAAAGACACAGTGCGCTTATAGTTGTAAGCTTTGGAGACAATATTTAAAGCCCCAGATATTTAAAACGCCAGGGTGGTGAGTGACAGTATCCAGATAGTGGCTGTCACTGCAACTGAATATTCAGGCTCAGTGGCCACTATTACTCATGGCACTTATTCAGATAGTGGTAATTTTCAGCTGCTATCCAGATAAGTTATCTGGATAGCAATTTAGGCTAGTTTTTTCTATCACTTGAGCTATCTAGATAACGTGGCCAGATAGTGGCTGAAAACCACCACTATCAGGATAAGTGCCATAATTTTCCAGAAGTGGCCACACTACCCTCACTCTGCCCTGCACTAACTGGATAGTGCCAAGGTGGCCAGTGGAAATATTCAGCTCTCCAAATAGTGCCGCTGAATATCCCTCTCATTGCCCTAATCCAAATCACCTCGGTGGTTATCCGCATAAAAACTTCGGAAAATTGTCCCTTTTATTAAATAAATTGATTTTGTTTGCTGATCGCATTAAAGCTCAGAATATCACATAACTTAAGTATTTACTGCTCAGTACTCATTTTTATTAGAGCTATGCATTTGCCCCTTCCCTGCAATTTTCTTACAACATTCAATTTTAAGGAGAAATACTAGTATGTGAAAAAAGTTCACTAAGGAGTTTTGGAAGAAAGGGAGGTGGAAGGTAGTCACCATTAATAGTAATGAGGGAGGGGGGGGGAGGGCGCTGATGTATTGGTTGCAGAGGGGTGCCAGAAACCCTAGCAGCAGCCCTGTCTGGAGCACTGACTCTGGGGACACACTGGACTACTGGTCTTAGGGAAACACACTGGGATACTAACTTTGGGAGGGGCAATGCCTTTGAGGGGCCTATGAAACACTGCTTTAGTTCTCTACTTTTAGAATATCATGAAAGTCTGCTAGTTTCTTCACATATTTCTTAATCATACCAGAGGGACAGTTCCATTCTGGAGAATGAATGCATGAAGAGCTGCCATTATAGTGTGCTGGTAGTAAAAATAACCAGGGGTAGGCTGCAGGAAGATGAGTCTCGGTTACACAGAGGGTCTCAAGCCATCACTGAAGTATTCCTGATCTGAGCTTACTATCCATTTCCCCTTCAGTGTCAAGAGTAGCTGAAGGCCATGGTGAGACATAGGGACATTTCTGATTTTGATCCAGGTCACCACACCTGCATTGATCCACCTTCTCAATGGCCAATGAAGTGGGGCCTATCATGTAATAACAATCAAGTTGTTGAGGTGGGGTTAAGGGAAGGGGGAATGATCTTTGACTGTTCTATGAACATGACCTGGATGATTTTTCACTAAGAACAAGAATTTCCATTTACATTGTAGTGACCAGCCCCTGCGGAGCCGGGACGGCCATGATGTTGGAATAGAGCAAGCTCCCTTGCAGCCATGCAGGCAACCTAGGGGTAGCAAGCATAGGAAAGACCCAGCCTGGATCTCCGAAGGGAAGGCCCACCACACCAGTCCCATTCCTGTTAGGAGGGAACAAATCCAATCTGCTCATCCATCTCGGGATTCCGCTCTGGATGAATTTCCCTGGCTCACCAGGAACTATTCCTTAGATCCAGAAAGAGGCAGGGAGGAGGAGGGCTCAGTTAGTTTGGGCTTGGAAAAACGCTCACAGTTTCTAAGCAAGGGGGAGATCTACCCTGACAGGAGGAGGAGGCCATCGAAACCCAGTCCTGTGAAAATATGGAGAGTCCTGAACCCATGGAGGTACAAGGGATCGAACACTGAAAGGTCTAGCCCTGGGGCAGGTTCCGCTAAGGATTAAGTGAATCTGAAGGGAGGAAGGGTGGGGCAGCTGCACAGCTTCTAACTGTGCAGCTGAGCTTTGTAGTGCATTCCATGAAAGACTTTGTGTCAAACTGAACTGATTTGAGAAGCAGTATTAATGGTTATCATTAGAATTTTGTGTTGTGAACTGGAAGGATTGGAGCTAATGCCGGTCTCTAACTCTGCAGTTGACCTCCAGTACCCAGGTGATAGAGCTGTCACTCAAGGGGACTCTGGGGGCCAATTTTCCTGCCACGAGAGGGGAAGAGGAAGGGTCACTCCAGGCTTGGCGGCTCAAGAAGCCTAGGGGACTGAGCTTGAAGCCAGAGGACCGTGTGCTTCACTGTGCACGGATCTTGTGGGACTGCCATAAGAAGGTCCAAATCATAACAGCTTGCTGCCACTACCAAGGGGGTTCGTCTTTGGTGCTACAACATGCATGTTCAGGGACCTGTATCTCACGGGAGTCTTCAGCTTTGGAAAGCACATTCTTGCTGTCCTACACAACGGTAGGATAATCCCTAGAAGCCCAGCCGTGGGAGTCTGGTGAGGGCACACATGCCCAACTAATGGGATTGAAAACACAACTCAAGGAAGAGGCAGTGGGAGAGGTCAAGGGGAGGGAAATACGAGCATGAACAGAAGGCAGAGAAAGACTATAGGGGAAAGAGCAGAGAGAAGGAAGAGCATGTGATGCCTCTCTCCTAGTGCTCCCTCTTCAGTCTTGCCATTTCTGATACTCTAATCAGCTAATGCTTAATTTTACAGTAATTAGGACATCATGGCTTCTACTGGACTTTTCCAGTGTTTTGCCGTTATTGATTCATTTCATGACTATACCGAGTCAATCAGATTCCAGAAACTGGCTGCTCACCTGTTGGTTTTGCTCTTCCTGATCTGGCAGCAGGTGGGAACTCTGGTTTTTATCATGGCTGAGATCTGACTGCCATGAGCAGGTTTGATGATGAAGGTTGGTGTGGCCAGTAGAAAGACGAAGAGGGCTAGCGCCACACAGATGGAAGGGATGGCGTAACCAATGAGGAAATCCACATTCTGCTGGATAAAGGCCACCACCAGCAGCGAGATGATGCCCCCAATATTTATGCACCAGTAAAACCAGTTAAAAAACTGGCGGGTGGCTTCCCGGCCACATTTGGTCACCTAGCCAGAGGCAAACAAGAAATTAGTGTCAGCATTTCTACTGTGTAGTCTGTGCCTGTCTCTCTCTATTCCCATCTACAGTATCTGAATGTTCCTCTAGTTCTTCCCCTCGCTCTAGTCTCTTTCATCTCTCCTTGTTCTGTTCATCATCATTTTCTCTGGTCCTCTATGCCCATCTCTCTTTCCTTCTACTTTCCCTCTTTGAATTTCTTGTTCTACCTGTTCTCAGGCCCAGATTTAGGCATAGGCAATGCAGGCAATTGCCTCCGGCGCCAAATCATGATAGGCGCCGGAGTATTGCCCCAACTGCCATGCCTCAATCTGAGCCTGATGCTGTAGCCCAGCGTTGGTGTCGCCGATCGACTCTGCTCCCTCCCAATCAGCTCTGCATCTCCCCCTCCCCCGATCAGCTCTACCCATTGTCCTGCTTAATACGTAACCCGGCCACTGCCCCCTGCAGGGCTTCTGTAGTAACAGGAAGGGATGCTACAGGGCCTGGGCAGCCCCAGGCTGAATTTAATTAGCTTCTGCCACTCAGGGACCGGGTTGTGCGGTAAGCAGGACAACGGGTAGAGCTGGCCAGGAGGGAGGGCAGAGCTGATGGGGGGGGGGGGAGCCCCTCATTGTATTCTATGGGCACCAACAAATTAAATCCGGCCCTGTTTATTCTACCGTTATTTCAGCACAATTAGTATTAGCCTCCTTTGGGTACAGTGTCACGAGCCTTCATGTGAAGGCTGTTATCACAGGGGTTGCTTTCCTATCTTATATCTTATTACAGCTCACTTAGCCCAGTCATTGCATTTGCCCTGGCCGGGAATCACCCCCACCCTATCTTCTCTCATTTCTTCTAGGGATGTGCTTACATGAGTACACATTTGATTCATTTAGAAACCTAAACATTTGAAGTGTGAGCAGATTTCTTGTACATGTATATACCTACGAATGAATAAGTGTAAAATCAATTTGCTGCTTAAAAAGGTTCTAGTACACATACAATACGCATCTTAAGAACAAATATGTGAAATGAACATTAAAAATATAATTGAACATTGTGAAAAATTGATTTCAATAAATAGAGTGGGGCTGACCTGCACAGAGTGGAAGGTACAACCCTAAACACAGGGGGAGGGGGGGGGGGTGACCTGCACGGAGCTGCAGGTGCCGCCTTACTGGGCAGACCAGATGGACATGGAGCATACTGGTTTTATCTGCTAATCCATGTTAGGAGCATGAAATGAACTTCTTTGGGCTGTGTACACCTCTACTTTCTTTCTCATTTCTCTCTTTCTTTGATCTCTCTTTCCTCCTCTACTATTTAATTTGACTTTCTCCCTCCCCCCTCATTGCCTCTGCTTCTTTCTGCCTCTGTTTTCACTATCTCTGTCCCTCTTGTCTTTCTTCCTCAGTCAGGCACTAACTTCCCTTTTCTTAGTCTGATCTTCCGCCTGCAGGTCAAAACCAAACCAAGTTACTACATGCACTGAGATGCCACTGTCTCTTCTGCCGCAGAGGAACCCTCCCCCCCCCCCTCCCCTTTCCTTTTGTTTCTCCGGATAACACTTGGACGGAAACCTCTTCAGTCATACAGAGAGCAAGGCTATTCTATCCTTCCTCTTCCAAGGAAGACGGGAAGGATAGACACTAATTATTAGCTGTAGAGATCAGTTTGTGATTCCAAGCAAAATGATCCGCTGTAGGCCAGACTATTAGCCGCCTAGAAAAGCCCCATTAACTGCTACTGCCCAGAGAACAGGACTGGTCCAACCATTAAACAGCAAAACACTAGATCCCGACAGCCAGACAAACTCAAAGAGCCATCAGCATGTTCTTTTACCTACAGGGAAAGCAGGCACCCACATACATAGAGAGCAAAATTTAATATTTAAAAGCATGAGGTCCAATTACGCATTTTTTGCTGGACTGTTGTCAGAAGGAGATCATGATTGTTAAGTTTATTAAACTCTTGGGGGGGTGGGGGGACAACATAAGACAGAAGGTTTATTTAAGGCGTCCAGTACCTTGTGCCGGTTCTGTGGCCACCCTTACCAGAGACACCCCACCATCAATAAATGCTCAAACATATTACTATGGCTCAATGACTTTCTCTTTGGTCTTATTCCAGAGTTTCCTTTCTCTGCGGCATCCTAACATTTTAATTCTTAAACTGGTGCCAGTTTTAGCACGGCTAGTGCATCATTTCTTATGACCATTTCCTCTCGATTTTAGAAATCACCTCCCCCCCCCTCAAAACGTACACATCATCTGTTTCGTTTGTGCTGTACTCGGGATTTCAATGTGATGCCAGCGTGAGCTCTAACCAAAATCAGAACAGCGGCATCCGATTTAATGTCAATTTATAGTGGCAGGAGCAGCTTTCAGGACCCTTAAGTGCAGATATCAGAATGGGGGAAGCCTAATAATATCCTTTCCGTGCCAACTGGGTTTCATTTTGCAAGGCTTTGAGAACTTTGATGGGACTACTATAAGCATTTTCCTTGCATAATTTCCGGACCGAGTTCAAAAGCTTTGTACATCATCTTTTGTGGGTCTGATTAAATATATCTAGGGCTTCTGATTTTAGGTTTTAACCAATCAATACCAATAAAAAAGAATTAAAACAGGTGCTTATTGGATAAACACTGGGAAAACAGCACTTTCTCTAGTGCTCTCTCACCCTACAATGCACCCTCCACACAGTTTATCTGCCTTTTCGTACATAAACGCACATATGTGATTCCACCAGAAAAGGTACCAAGCAACTGTACCTGTGGGGTGAAAACACCAATAAATACTGGGGGTTTTTTTGCATCCTCCAAGAGCCCTAATGAGCTGGAAAATAAACGTCGACATTTACCATTAACAAACTCCTAAGAATAGAAGCCCTAAATATATCACAGCCACTAAAAAATACTTTTTTAATGGCAAAAGCTGTTCTGCACTCCAAACTGAAGCTATCTTTGCTAGCGTTGCGTTTTGGTGAGGGGCTTGCAGTGTCTGCAACCTTACCTGATCTGCTCCAAATGACGTCACGTTGGTTCGGATAGAACTGATGCCGAGAGCGAGAAGTATCAAGCCGCTGTACATTGCGGGAGCGCAGTATGGCACAGGTGGCTGCCCGCAACTATCGGTATTTAGACAGGAGTTTCCCACCAGGTTTTGCTCTGGCATCTTGCCACACAGCAGTGGTCGAAGATCCTCGGCGGCTGTGGCTGGCAGGACGCTGGAGGCTGTCATATAGAGCAGGAAGCTGACCAGGATGGTCAAGTAGCGGCCCAAATAGGCATCTGCCAGCCAGCCTCCCAGTGGAGAGAGGAGGTAGGAAGCCCCGAGGAAGAGTAGAGAGGCTTGCGAGGCCTGTGGCCCTCCCCAGTTGAAAATGCTGCTGTTGAGGTACAGCACAAGGTTGGAGACAATCCCAAAGAAGGCGATCCGCTCCAGGATTTCCACCAGTAGGATTGCCGCGCAGGCAGCCTTCCGTCCCGCGAAAAGGGAGTTGTCACAGTTCCTACCAGTGGCCTCCTTCCCCAGGAGTGGCCTTTGTTCTCCATTCTGCCCTCTGGGCATACTCCTTCCAGCCTGTGGCATCTTTCAGGATCACAGGTTATGCCCAAGTCAGCGTGTCCAGGGATGCCTGGGGATCTCGGAGTTAGAGTATATGTGAGGGAGGGTATACATCAATGTGTGAATATGGCACATCTATGTCTACCCTTGAGTCTGTGTCTCTCTGTCTGTAGCCGGGTGACCTGCTGCTGGTCTCTGTAGTCTTGGTGTTTGTCCTTCTCTCTCTCTCTCTGTGTGTGTATCTGGCTCTGCGTCTACCTCTGTGCCGCTGTCCATCTGTCTCTGTGGGAACTCGGTTTCCTCTATGCCCTCTATGACTTCCTCGTTACATCCTACACTGATTTTGGGAGATCACATGTCTGATCATATGACAGTAGGGATCTGAGCAGAACTGAAAGTCTTTTCTCCAAAGTCACTTGAACTGTGAGTGAGGTTCCTGTTTTTGATAACAAAGTCCTTTTCCATCTGTACAGTCTCCCATCACCCTCTCTATCTTTCTTTCTCTCTCTTATCTTTTATCACAAGTTCTCCTTCTCTTAATCTTTCCATCCCTATCCCTTGCCTCTTGATGTCATCTTGAGAGACAACCTTGGGAGAGATGTCGCCCTGTCAAAACCTGTCTCATACACTGGGTCAGTGTGGCAGAATATGGCTGAGTAGATGTGGCTAAGTCTGTGTTGTCCTTACTGGAGATAGTAAGAGCTTTCCACGTACTCAATGACTAGCACTTTGAAGAGAAATCATTGGTGCCTTACGCCTCCCTGGCTGTCAAAATCTATTGTTTATTTTTGACTGCCCTGTTCTTTGCGCCCCCCCCCCCCCCAGAAGCTGCCATTCTAAGTGATCACCTAGTTTGCTTGACACAAGAAATACTGCTGGTAGTTCAGAAGAGACCTCTTTTTCCCTCTGAGTTAATACAGACCCAATATTTTGACATAGTGTTAGGGGGTACTCTATTCTCTTAAACAGAGCAGCCCAATAGCTTGGCATAGTGTGAGGGGAAACTTCACCCCCTTAGCTAGTATTAATCTATGCCCTGGTATTGTAGCATGCAGGAAATGTAATCCCTCTAATTTACAGAGGATTTGTTGTTAATATCTGGATGTAGAAGCCATAGACTGCAGCCCTCTGAGATCCAACCGTTACTATAGCACAGCCATCAGGCAGAATAATCCCATGAATGAGAGCAGCTGTACGTGATGGGTGCTGCTAGTACTATCTCAATATATTTCAGCGATGCAACTTCTAGAAGCTAAGGGCCCGATATTCGAAAGGTTAGTGCCATTGACTATCCCCTTCTAACTCCCCTACATGCTCCAATGCCGTCTGGTTAGCATCGGGGCGATCCGGAGTGGAGGCAGCAACAAGCAATAACCGGGCAGCAGAGATATTGAATGCTGCCCGGTTAGCGATCTCCACCGCAAAGACAGGCTGCTGCCCAGTTACCTACTGCAGCTTTCAGCATGTGCGACAATCCCCGGATATCCAATGCCAGGGCTGCATATGGCCCCGACATTGAATATCTGGGGTTAAGGGTCGGCGGGCAGGGCTATGCGCTGTAGTGACACATAGCCTGCTCAGAAGAATATCGGTCCCTATGAGGCACATTTCACAATGGGACTTCCAAGTGAAATCTGGGACAGCAAAGCCAGAAATCATATATTTGGGACACAGACATCCAAGAGCCGGATACCATTTTGGAGAAGAAGAGTGAGGCGTCACAAACAAGAAAAAGATTGGGGAATCATCCCCTTCAGTTACCTCTAGGTAGCCAGTTAGTGTGACAAAGCAGTTGGAAAAGCTAATTGCATATTTGGATACACAAGGGTTAGAAACTTTGGATCATTACAAATGTTCAGTTTCTCAGGCTTTTTTTACTATGATCATATTGTTGAATCATTCATTTGGTTCAGTCGTAGGTATGATACGACCATCAGCTTCATGCTTTGCTAGCTGGGCTTTCACTCTGGCTTTATGGCAACGAGGACATTTCATGGAGAACATTGTACTGGCGTAACAGCGGCATCGAGTTCAAAATGAACATCTCCTGGAATAGACTCTAATAGATCGTGAAAGACACCATCCTAGGCAATAACCAGCTGTTGTCTCAACAACGGTCTGCTGCACTGATTTATGTGGTTCAGCTCTGCAGGAATGGTTCATGTATGCTGCATTGCATGTGAAAAAGCCTCAATGATGTTATGAGCTCCCCTGTATATAGTTTCAGTTTAATGCCACTCGGCTACAGGACTGCCCTCGGTGCCAACCTCATTTTGTCTTGCAGGCATCTGACATTACATATTGCCCCAGAGTCCAGCTGACAAGCTTGTACCACATTATTCATTCTGAGATTCACAAAACATTTTTGTCTTTTTTGATCGCATAGCACCAGGACACTGTTTTGAGAAAATTGCATCAGTACTGAGCAAGTCTGCATCATCTGACTCTGTTATCCTGTCTAACTTATGCAGCGCACTTGCTGTGTTCTGCTTCCTGGTTGATAGACGCACCCTTGCAAAATGATTTGGGCCACCACATAGCTGATGTGGTTTCTCATATGCTGGACAGTGTTCTTTCACTTGCTATGTGCATTGCCACAATATTTACATGCAGATGGATTACTCTTCTGTTGCTTGTTGCAATATCTATCTACGCCTCACTGATGCCTGTCTGTTGCACCAACGCTCTCAGCATTCTGGTCCTATTCTATAGTTCTCAGCTTCAAGTCTGTGAGTTCTGCAGTATGACATGTTTCAATGGCTGTATTCGGGCTTAGTTAAGTCACCTTCTCTTAAGAGATGATGGCGTGTGCACTCTCTGGTGCTATTTTATCTTGAATAAGTTCATCTTTCAGTGGACCACACTCACATTTTGCTGCTTTCTCTCTCAAACGAGTGACAAAGTTATCAGTGGATTCACCTTCCTCTTGTTTGCAGCTACCAATCATGTGTCTTTCATACAGTATATTAAACTTTTGGTGGGTTTGAAATAGGCTTCTAAAGCATCCAGGTTATGCTTCCTCTGCTTCTCTATGCTTTATAAACACTGTGGCGTTCAGCACCCATCTCCCTTCACAGTGTAGCTATCTGTACTTCATCTGGCTTCTCATGTGACCCAGCCGTTAGAAAGTAATCCTTCAAGTATGCTCTGAAGTTATTCCAATTGCTGCTTAAGTCAGACGCCACTAGCTTTCAGGCCCTCTGGGGGTTTAAGGCTTTTAGCAGCTGCTACGATGCTGCAAAGCTTTTGTGTTTCTGTATCAAGGAAAAACATGTACAGTCTTAGGCCAGTCAATATCACCACAAGTCTTGCTGTGCGCTCCCAGTTCTATAGCACACCTTACTTTGGAAACTCTGTCATAGGCAGGAAAACGTGGAGGTTCAGCGATGGCCTCGCCACTGTTCCCTCTAAGCTGTGCGCGTGTGCGCGCGCACACACCTCGCCGAGCGAGCGCACATACTTTACAACAGAGCGCACAAAAATTACGGTTCTGATTCTGATAGAAAACAACACAGACGTCTTAAAATTTAAAAGTTGTTGGGTATTTACGGTTTTCACAAGTTCTACAATATTTTCTAGTGCAA
Source organism: Ichthyophis bannanicus (assembly GCA_033557465.1). Lineage (NCBI taxonomy): Eukaryota > Metazoa > Chordata > Amphibia > Gymnophiona > Ichthyophiidae > Ichthyophis > Ichthyophis bannanicus. Next base: position 41,289,883 of record CM066043.1, read on the forward strand.
TCAGTGTGGTGTACATACTGTATTCTGATGTATAGTCAAATTTTAAAGTATATAACTCAGAGTGTCGTTATGTGGTGCACAAAAACTTAACCTTCCTTCAAAAGCTGCACAGCTGATATTTTATGCACACACAGCCTACAGAAAATTAGAGGGAACATTGGGCCTGGCCCCCCCCCCCCCCCGCATGCTGCTGTGGCAGCAGCGGCAAAGTTACCTTGTTGTGTTTGCCACGCTACTTTACTCTGTATGTTCGCCTGGGCCCAGTGGCTGTTCCCCCGCTGGGCCGAAGTCTCACGGAGAGGCTGTTATTGTGGGATTTCAGCACAGTGAGGAACAGCTGCTGGGCCCGGGGGAACTTACAAGAGCAGAGCAGCGCGGCAAATGTGATAAAGTAAGCTTGCCACACTGCTGCCACCTCCGCTTGTGGGCCCCCTTTCTGCCTGGGCTGCTTGGGCAAAATTTATGCCACTATCAGTAGGTCAAAAGTGAGATCAATCAGAGTAGAAAAACAGTGAGATATGCTGATGCCACCTAGTGGCTCATTGCTGTAAGTTAACATCTATAACACGAGTCACCTCCGCAAAGGGTTGTAGGAGTGTGCAACTTTTATTGGGCTGGATAGAGGTAAATCATCATGTGCTAAGCATGTATTTTTAGTGCTGTCTTTTACATCAGCCCCTGAGCACCAAACATAGTAACTTGCTGCTGTACAAAGGAAGGCTGGCTGCTACTGGGCTATTGGTGCTCAGTTAGTGGTTAATGTAAAATATAAAAAGTGTATTTTGATGCTGATGTAAAGTGCTAAAATATATGCACACTTTTTACAAGTATTGCACTAAGTTACCTTCCACTGTAATTAGTGATTGATATGCATTGCGCGTGGTAGTTATAAAATGCATGGTGAAAACAGAAAGCATAGTAAAATGGTACCAAAGTTTATATCGGCAGTAAAATGGTAATCAAATTTTACTTTACTAACCATTTAACTCAGTAGATTAGAGGTGAAGGTAAGGCTACCAGACTTCTGTGATTTTCAGGGCTGTCCCTGTCTGCTTCATGTTGCGGACAAGTTGCCCCTGATTGGAGTGGGGTTTATCTTGTAGCGCTTTCCTCTGGAGATTTTCAGCGCTCGCTAAAAGCCAGAGCCAGTCCCCGCACATCACCACAACAAACAGATCAATACAAGGTACTCACTGCGGTTCACAAAGCTATCTACACACAGACCCCCAGTACCTATTTGACCTCCTTCACTTCCATACTCCATCTCGCAGTCTCCGCTCGGTTCACATCAATCGCTTGCACCTTCCCTCCCCATCCCATGCCCCCGCTACTCTGCTTTTTTCTTCTTGGGCCCCTCCCTGTGGAACTCCCTCCCAACTTATCTTCATTTAGAGCTCTTTCTCCCCATGTTTAAGTCCCTCCTAAAGACTCACCTCTTTCTTGCCACTTTCGACCTCTCGCCCTTGGTCACTTGACCCCTCCTTCCTTTTACTCCTTCTTATTTTCCAACCTGTATGACTGACTGCTTCCTGTCCTATCACATTTTGTAGTTTTTTTCATTACCTCTGGCGCTAGCCTCTTTTCCTGTATTTTTCCTTTATTGTAAACCGCCATGATGTCATAAAGGTTGCGGTATATAAAATGAGGAAATAAAGATAAAATAAAGAAAAGAGAATGTTCTTCTTGGCCGCAGTCTGAAGACACCTCTCTAGCTCCAAAGCCTGGAGCTCTTATCTCTTATTACAACTCATTTAGCCCAATCATTGCACTGGTAGTTCTCAGCCAGGGGCCAGAGGTTGCAGTTCACTCCAGAATGCAGTAGAAAGTCCCCTGAGTTTGGTAACTAGGCGCTGTCGCTGAATAGAGATGGAGTGGAACTTTTAAATGAGGAGTAGCCATGATGAGCTGCCTTGGCCACTCAGAACACTGGATCCCAGCTAGCCACTTTTGGTCCAATATTCATTTGGGTGGGCTATGCACAGCCCTGCCCAATGACCTCTAAACCTGGATATTCAATGCGCGGTGAAGGCATTGAATATCCGGGTTAGGCGCCGAGGGGATTCACACGCAGAGCCTAACCGGATAGTGGTGATATTGGACCGTGTCACAACCCCATCCCTTTAGCCACGTGCTTAAAGATCAGGGTGGACATTATTGTTGTATTGAAGGTAGAAACGTTTGCTAGCCCAGAAGCATGCTGGTACTAGTAGTCCCTTTCTTCATAATGAATAGTTGTGTAAGCCATGTGAATGGTAAAGTATAGGGTTTTATTCCCTTAATGCACAAAAGGTTCAAACGAAGACAACAGGATTTTCACCTTGTTCAGGATTTTCACATAAGGTATCTACATAGGTCAAAAACTTGGATATGCTTCACAGTCTTTGTTAGTTATGCAGGGTTCAAACAAAACAGGTTATACAAAGAAAAGCAATGCTTCTTCTTTCAGCTTGTCAAACAAAACTGTGTTTCAAAAGTATATCCTGCATGCTATATTTCTCTTAAGGATTCTAAACTCCCAGTACAACATAACGTACAGTCCATAGGGCATTCAGTTAGCACAGGGTCAGGTTTAGTAGGGTCTATCTGCATAGCCTCTTGTTCTGCTGAGATATCTGTTGCCCCTGAGCTTCCCCCATATATTCCAGGTTTTACTTCAGAACTTCTTTCTAAGGCTCTCCAGCCTGGCTGTACCCGGTCTGGCAAATAAGCAACAGGACTTTTGGTAAGCACTCTTTCTATAGGTTCCCAAACCTTTCTCCAGCTGCCTTGGCTGCTCTTATGGCTCCCTGGCTTCCAGGCCTTTCTGTGACCCGGCCTCAGTTCCTGGTTCAGATCTGTATCTCTTAGACTCCTGGACTGAGTCTGGTTCACCCACCTCTGAACTCCTTGGGGCTCACATACAGGGGAAGAAGCATGAAGGTACCTCTGAACTCTTGGCTCTGTGTCTCTGGTATTATCCCCACCAGGCACTCTCCCGGTTCTCCTTCTGTCCCTCCTGAAGACTTCCTTCTGGAGCTTCCCAGCCTGAAACTGGCTCTCCTGGAACTTGTTCCTTTCCTGTAAGGGCTGCAAGTTCAACTGCCTTTTCTCCTCTCTTTGGAGCCGTCTCCTTTCTCTTTCTTCTCTATCAGCAGCTGCTGCGGCTCATGCCACTAGTCTCCCTTCTGGCTTGTCTATGCTTTGCTTATAAAGCTGTTTCTTAGGTAAGGATTCTGTCCCTCTGACCAGGTGTATCTGATTATGCTTTGAATTAGTTCTTGCATCATTCCAACCTGGGCGTGTCAGCCTACCTTCTGAATCTCCGTGCATACTCCCTCTAGCTGCACTTCTCACTAACTGCACTTTATGTATATCATTTCCTTTAAAGAGATCAGTGTTTTCTTCTGTCTCCATGGGTTTACTGGCGTCTGCTTCATCACAACCGCTACCCGGTTAGCCATCCATGGCCATGGTCTAATATCGCCACTACCCGGTTAATGGGATTCCCACCTCCACTCTGCTCCGGAACACCCCCAACATGCCCCGATGATAACTGGATAGTATCAGGGCACGTAGGGGACATAGACAGGAATATTCAATGGCACAAACCGTGTAGGTGCCATTGAATATTCCCATCTGAGGCATTTACATGGTTTACAGGGCTGTAAACCGTGTAAATGCCTTTCGAACATAGGGCCTTTATTTTTATTTCAAGGTTATCTTTGTCAGCATAACACAATATAAACACAAAGGGGGTTATTCTGTGCCACTATTTATGCCTACCCCCACTGCGTCTAACTTCCCCGCTGGTTGTGTGGGAAAGTTAGATGGGGGCGGGGAAGAGGTGGCTCGGGCGGAGTCTGGGCAGGCGGTGGGCGGGTGCCGGCCCTGGACATACAGAGCTGATTCTAATGTCGGCCCTGTATGTCCAGGGCTGGCGACTTGTACGGGGAAGTTATTCCACCTCTGAGGTGGGCGGGGTGCGGATGGGGCAGGGAGGGCCTGAGGACATTCCCCGCAGCCTGACCCTGTCCTTAGGAGGCCAGATCGGGGTCGTGCTGTGGGGAATGCACATTTTTTCTGGCAGCCAGCATCGCGGCTTTTAAATGGAGCCGTGGTGCCATGGCAACTGGATGCCATGGTGCCGCGGCTCCATTTAAAATTCCTGACTGAGTTAGTCGGGCTAGTTATGTATGTGCAGGCCGGACTGAATCGTAGTCCCGGCCTGTATGTACATGACTGATTGCTATTCTGATCCCGTGGGGCTAGATGTGCCCCGCAGAATCAGAATCGTGATCCCCTCTGTTCGTCCGGCTCAAACTGGCCATACAGAGGGGTTCTACATACGGAATGGAATGAGTCCTAAAGTGCACAGTGCAAAGACATAACAATAAACCTCTTTCCAGTGATGCAGAAAATACCCTTCCCTGATGACTGAGTTTGTACTGTAACAATCTAACAGAAAATCCACAGATTATAAACACAGAACCTGATATTGGACGAGGTGGCGAAGCAGCTGACAAGTGCCTAAAAGAAACTGCGCAGAAAAGCAGGAATTCTGAATAAGGCAGATAACACGCGGGCAAGTGTAGAAAATTGCCATGTACTAAAGGATCAGCAGCTGGTGGCGAAATCCACATACCCAGGCAGTGCGGAGCAGCCCATATTCACTGTAACTGCGCAGACATGCCCAGAAGAATATCAGCCCAGAAATCATGGAAGGCGCAAAAGGTTATTCCAAACTGTGCAATACGGGTAACACCGAGGGAAAATGAACTGGGTACAAACGGGTATGTGCAAGGGCACAACGGGATCACATGGGTTTGGTACAAGGACACATGTGGTGCAAGGAAATGGGGCACCTGAGTTCTACCCAGGTAATGCCACGTAATGCCACGTGAGTAATACCTGTGTAGTGACCCTGCACAATGCCTGGGTAGTGACCCAGCTAGTGCAGGAGACCCCTCTGGCTGGGCTGATACACAGCAGTAGCATGGGAGTCAGGCGAAAGGAGAACTTTAGCTCGGCCAAGGCAGAGACACGGGCCAGGAAGATACTCTGCCATGCATGGGCTCTTTATCCCTGTGGGAACTGCAGGGCGAATTTGCGGCTCTCAACAGCATCTGGCGGGGCATCAAGCTCCAGCTACACAGGTGAGGAGCCAGTGAGATATGAAGGGCCTGGGAGGAAACTGGGGTAATGGGATGTGCAGCAGGCCACTGTGAACACACTGCCACAGGCCCAGCAGTGGGGGAGTGCATACCAGTGAGGATGGGTCATGGCACATGCAGTCCCCAGGGCCCTGCCCCGAGTCCTGTACCTGCCAGCAAGTGCAGTGCCCAAGGGGGAGCCCTGTGAAGTCATGCTGTCTAAAAGGCTGTGACTGCATGACACACATCATAGGATGCAAGAGCTCCCCGGCAGGGTAGATGTAACAAATACATGGGCAATACAGACATCCACAGGGAGTGGGAACATTCCCGCAGCTGGGGCATGTTGCGGGGAAGCATGTTGCAGGCCTGTGAGACTTGTGCAGTGCCATGCAGCAGGCGCCATGCAGACATGATCACCACCACAACTGCACATTTGCACAGGCCAGACACCAAGGTGAGCAGGGCTAAGAGTGAAAGCACAATAGGGAGGGCTTGGGGCATGGATGGGGAGCAAATGCCCAGTACAGGATGGCCAGAGTGAAAGGGATGAGGGACAGTGCAGTTGACTAAGGGCAATACCTGGGCTGGAATGTCACCGACTGTGGTGTGAGACTGGAAGTGCCTGGGATGCAGGTGAAGGCATGTGACTGGAAGTCAGGTCCTAGTGGTGATGGGAAGGGTCCATGGGTGCGCATGTGGCAATGGACAATGGGGCCAGGGGGACCTTGTGTGGGCAAAAGGAGGATAACAAGTAATGTCAATACCTCTCCCACAGTGTATGGCAGACCCTGGAGGCACTGAAATGTCATTTCAGAACCATGCCCTGGCAGAGGCCAGAATACATCCAGTGCCTCAAGGAGGAGGCTGCAGCAGCAGCAGCAGGTAGGTTGGGGGCTGTGCATGATGAAGTACATCAGTGGGGGAATGACACAGCCAACCACCAGTACGCACATGAGCCGGATAAACAAAGCCAAGGCCTAACTGGGCAACACCAAGCACATGCTGTGGAGGGTCGCACTCATGGGCAGAACACCTCTAGCTACTATGCCCCTGCTGACGCATTGCAAGCATCCACCACCACCACATCACAATAGCCCACAATAGGATGCAGCAGCATGACAGCAGGGGGCCATACAGGTATATCCTAGCAGAGCTACCTGTGACGCACCTCACAGGACCCACACAATGGAACAGAACACTGCATCAAACTGTTGCCTGGCTACCCACATGGAACATCTCAGGCAGCCCTAGCCCCCACCCTGACAACGCCCTCTCTGCCCTGTGCACTGCAGGTCTGGGTGCACGGACTCCTACCTATCACCGTTGCTACCCCTGTTGGACAGACAGCTACTATGGCTGCCCTGTGTACCTCCATGCATGGCCAGGCCTAGGGCATCTATGGCACTGGGCAGGTGCCCCAGCCATGCAGACCCCAGCCCACCCTGCACTCCCCTCGTTGCCCCCCATATATAGTGGGGTTGCTGTGGTAGTCCATATTCCAGTGTAAATGGCACTGCAATATACCTGCAACCCGGTTATAGTGGGGCACTACCTGGTTATGGCGGGGTGCAGCAAGCACGCCTATGCCATCCATATTTGACGTATACGGTTATGGTGTGGACGAGGCAGCACTCATATGCCATCCCATATTCCATCTCCCCAGTTATGGCAGATGCATGCGTAGTGTGGCACATACTTGTCTTCCATGGTTATGGTGCGGTTGGCGCAGTACAATCATTTAGCATCCCCATAGTTTGTTGAACCTACCTGCTTACCATTCTCAATATCTGCGCGTGTTCTGCTGCCTGGCTAATGATGTGGCTGGCAGCATTGTCCGCCATATTCATCTTTCCTGTGGTTGAATTTTACATAGGTTGGTCTTGTAGGTTTGTGCAGGGCTTGGCTTGGTTAGGACGTCATTTTGAAAATGGTATGTGGGTAGCATCCTGTCCCATTTCCCTTAGCCTGACGCCACGGCAAAGGTGAAGAAGAGGACGCGCAAGGTGAACTTCTCACCCTCTGAAACCAGCATGGCCCTGAGCCTCACTACTTGCAGCCATGCCACCCTCTTCAACTCAAAGATGCAAATACCCATCAGCATGGCTGGCAGGATATAGCCAGCAGGGTTAATGCAGTCCACCACCACAACCATGATGTGGAGGAACTAAAGAAGTGTGGAGTGGTCAGGTACGCTGCCAAGGAGAAGAAGGCCAGAAACAGTAGGCTGCCACCTGACTGCCAGTAGTCCCTGAGCACCCTGGAGGAGCAAGTGTTCTGCTTCATGGAGGACCCGGTTGTCTCAGGCGTCATTGACTATGATAACAGCACCGTAGCCATACAAGGTGGTGAGTATCTCATGTATGCCAGTTGCTACCTGGCAGGGGTCCCACATGGGCTGTGTGCGTGACTGTGGACTGAGCACACAGCAGCACAGCAGGCCACTTCCCCCTGGCCTCACACCTGCAGTGTTTGTTGCATCATGTGAGCAACTGCTGCCTACTGCAGTTGCAGCACATTTTGCTGCCTTCTCTGCTGTGCTTGTGCCCATCGGCAGTGTCTCTGTCTCTGCCTTTGGACCAATATGTGGCATGCCCACATTGCAAGTATTTCTCCTAGTACACAGGTCTGACTCTTACACGGGTTTTCCGCTGTTGTTCCCAGTGCTCTAGGTGTCCAAAACCCTCGACTAGACTTGCACAGTTTATGGGGTTTTGGGCCGCCAGCCAATGCTGTGGAATATCACTGTTGGTTGGGTATGCCGTGTGCACGCCCCAGCACAACCCATTATGCCCTTGTGGATATCCAGTTAGTGTTATCCGTGTTTGTGCCATTTTCAATGTTACCCAGGTTGGTGAGGATTCGCATTGCACGGTTATAGTAACATAGTAACATAGTAAATGATAACAAAGCCAAAACCTTCAAAAATGTGATGACACAAAGCAATATCAATATCAAAAAGTCAAAACATATGAAGAGCCTGGGAATCGGAATCCAAACCCCATTCCCAGGCTCTTCATATGTTTTGACTTTTTGATATTGACATAGTAAATGATGGCAGATAAAGACCAGTATGGTCCATCTAGTCTGCCCAGTAAGATGGCAGGAGTAGGTGCATCCCTCCCCAAGTCTTTGTATAGGGGTGCACCTACCAGGAGTAGGTGCACCCCTCCCGATGTCTTTGTTCAGGGGTGCACCTGCCACTCTGTGCAGGCCACCCCTCCCCATGTCTTTGTTTAGGGGTGAACCCACCGCTCCATGTAGGACACCCCTATTTGTTGAGAAATTAGATGGCTCCGTTTATTTTGATTTTATCCTCTTGCTGTAAAGGGATCCACTGTGTCTGTCCCATGCCATTTTGAATTCCGTCACTGTGTTTGCCCCCACCACCTCCATCGGGAGGGCATTCCAAGCATCCACCGCCCTTTCAGTGAAAAAGTATTTCCTGACATTGCCTTTCAATTTACCACCTTGCAGCTTCATGTTATGCCCTCTAGTTTTACAGCTTCCCCGTCTTTGGTTATGATGCTCATACACGGGTAAGTCGCCATTTATGGCACCCTAGCGAGGCCTACGGCTTCCAATATTGGGTCCATAATGTACTGGCCCAGGAAACCCAAATCTGAACAAATAAAGCAATAAATATGTCTGCGTTCTGGCGATGCCTCAGCCATGAAATTATATCAATCCTTAAAAGTGAGCAGAACAGATGATCCGTTCCCAGCAAACTTATGTATAAATGGGTCCCAGATCTGATTTCTCTCTTATAGACCAAGGTGCCTTTTGCACTAAAGTGCGCTAAGCGGTTAGCATACATTTCAGCACACGGTAACCATGATAACTGTTACTGCGCAGGCATGACAATTACTGTGCACTAATTTGTGTGGTAACTGTGAATCGTGCAGTGGTGTGGAGAATAGGCAGATTGGGGGCAGAGGGCGAGCATGGAGAGCACATAGTGTCTAGCACAGGGGAACATGTTGCACGCTGTTAATGTTGCAATTAGCTCGGGTGTACTTAACACCCCTTGATGGGTGGCATTAAGTGCATCAACGTTAATTGTGCTTGTTGCTTCCCTGTGTTAGGTGACCCAGGAACATGTTGGCTACACCCCCCCCAACCGTGGAGGTTTTGCGTTTACTGTGCATTAGTTTTAGTTCTGAATGCACAATAAGTGCAAAGTCAAAGGGCCCCTAAGTTAGCTTACTAGAGCACATTAGCTTCCCAGCTTTGTAGGCCCAGAAATAGCTGAAGGTCCTGATGGGGGGGGGGGGGGGCTCCACCTCCATACAACTGCTACTGGGCAGCAAGAAAAGGCTGGAGACTCAACTGTTTATGATTTCTAGCAATAAGCCCCTTACTCATCAAACCCAAAAGATAATATCAACCCTCCCATTACCGTTCATATTTAAGGCTTCCGGTCCTCAGTGTTTATTGTTTGGAAATTTAGGGGTTAATTTCTGAAGCTTTTAAGCTTTCCCAGTGTATTCACATCCTGAAAAATAATATTAGCGGCTTTTTGCTGGATTCCAGGTGGATTCTATTTCATGACACAAAACACAGGGTAAACTATTTAAGACTAATAAAAGAAAATATTTTTTCACTCAACGTGTAATCAAACTCTGGAATTTGTTACCGGAGGATGTAGTAAAGGCTGTTAGTGTAGCTGGGTTTAAAAAAGGTTTGGACAAGTTCCTGGAGGAAAGGTCCATAAACCATTCTTAAGAAGGGACCCAGGATATCAATGCTTGACCCAGTACAAGCATTGTGGAACCTGTGTCTTTTGGGGAAACTGCTAGGTACGTATGACCTAGATTGGTCACTGTTGGAAACAGGATACTGGGCTTGATGAACCTTGGTCTGACCCAGTATGGCATCTCTTATGTTATGTACAATTGTCCAGTGCCAGCCCTGTCTCCCAGCCCCAGCACTAGCCCCCCTTCTCCAAGCCATTTCATTTCTTAGATAAGGATTACTACCATATTTAGAGTTTTGGGGTAGATTTAAAAGAGGTGGGGAACATGCTATCTAGATATCAATGCCTTGGCCATATTCTGCCTGACTGTACCTGTTGTGCCATTTCAAATCCACACTCGAGAAGAATCACAGTTCAGGTGTGGTAGGTATTCCCCTGCCCACAGGTCTCACCATTTAAATTTATACATGAGGCTATGAAAGGTGAAGTGATTTACTCACGGATGTAAGAAGGATCAGTGGATTCTCTGGCCCTTAGTCCACACTTCTAGCCACTAGGCTACCACTTCTCACTGTCCCCCCCCCCCCCCCCAGATTTTAATTTGAGTCTCAGCAGTTACATGTAGAGCATCACATAATAATGGCAGAAATGTGTCATCCGCCTTATCTTCATCAAGAGTTTGTAGTCATGTGTCACGCTTTGAGAAGCCTAACGGATGAGCGAACTTCAAAGCAAAGATAATTGAAGATACGATTCCACATATAGAAAGGACCCACAATGCTTACTTAATACAGTATGACAATGGCAATGGTTTTAAGTTTACAACTATTATAAGAAGACTAATTTTACAAAATCTGTACATATTCAAAGTAAATATATTTTAATAAGCTTGGGGGCCGTACCCTTTTCTGCCATTTTAGATGGGTGAGTGCTAGAAGCAGCTGAATGGAAAGTCGCAGGATTTTCTGCCCTGCGGCCGAAAGGGTCTACAGTTGTAACTTTCTCTCGATGAGCAGACAGCGGCGGTGCCTTTTGCTCCTACTGCTTTCTGCTGCTTCCCTCCGCAGCTTGCTCTGGAAAGGATTTGAAACTCGAGAGCCTCTTCCGACATTTCAAGCTCTTTCCAGCCCCAAAAAGCGCCGAGCCCTGCTGCCACCGAGGGACTCTACCTGTAGCTTTCAGATTCAATGATGTCTCTTGGCTGCGATGACAGCTGCTGGGTGATGTCATCAAGCACTGAGGAAGGGGACCAAAAACCTCAAATTCCTCTTCAGGGGTGTCTTACCATTTTTTTTTCTGTTGTAACTGTATATCGGAAACACCAAATGTGATAGAACTTTCTCTTCCTTCCACATCCTAGTTAACCGAGAGGGCTAGGGCTGGCACTACCATTAGGCAAAATAGGTGGTTGCACAGAAACTGGATCTCCAGGGGTGCCCATTGCCGCTGTTGTCGCCCCTCTTGGGACCTGCAATGGTGGCATTGGCTGCAAACAGTCCTGCGGTGTTTACCTTAAAACTTCAGCGCCAGAGGGCTGTTTGCTTTCACCCCCTCCAATGCCGACTTCCTGTTTGATGCCACAGTTTTAAGGTAAGCACCACAGGGCTGTTGGGGGCCATCGCCACCATTGCAGGTTCCAGAGAGGGGCACCAGCAGTGACGGCAATGAGTGCCACAGGGGAGGTGGGGATGAGGTTTGCCTAGGACACTTCATCTCCTTGCGCCAGCTCTGTAGCGAGCTGGGACTACTTCCTACTCTGTACATCTATTTATTTAGTATTATTTAACTCATGTCCAGGGCCATCCTGTCCACTAGGTGAGCTAGGCGGCTGCCTAGGGAAGACGGCCCAGGTGGGTGGCGGCAGCAGCAGCACACATGACCGGCCGCACTTGCCAGCTGCCACTAATTCCGTCTTGAGAGGGGGATGCAAGCAGTAGCAGCAGCTGGGAGGGGGCAGCGTTAGCTGAGGGGGGGGGGGGGACGGCAAGGCCAGGGTTTGTGATTAGGGCGGCAGAAACCCTTGGGCCAGCCCTACTCACGCTTTTCCAGAAGTAGATCAAGACAAGTTGCAATCAGGTATTGTGCATGATCGCTGAAGTGAGATATATCCTGGATATAATTTTATATTGAGTCTGGACCCAAGAGGTGACCAAGGAACACTTATGAACTAATTTATGAATCAGCTTCCAATCGCCTTCTCCCAGAGAAGCCCTCAACCCACAGACATGGGGAGGAAGGATCCGATAGCTACCCTCCAGGAGAAAGTTATATAACCACGACAACTAAAGATTTAATGCTTATGTCTTTGAAAAGAGCCCTGGAGAGGTTTCAGTTCCCTCTGACTGTTACAGTGGTATGCAAAAGTCTGGAATCACTTGTGAGTTTTGCGTTTTTCGTATTTTCTAACGTTTTTTTTACATTTTGCATTAGCCCAGCATATTCATCTTTCTACCACATTAAAAGGGATACATTTGGCTATTAGAGTTGACTTTTTTGCATACCTTGCTTCCAATTTAAATGCTTTACAGACACTGGGAGATAGCTACTGCGATTTTTGTGGATCCTGCGTCAAAACTGGATCGAGATTATCCAATATGCACATGTTATTTCTGACCAATCAGGAGGCTGGTTTCACTAACCAATCACAATGCAGATATCTAGCCAACAGTGCAGCTATAAAAACGCGCAGAATTTTTGAATTTCATATGCTTTCTGGATCGACCATGAAGATGACTCGGACCCTGACATCGGAGGAGCGTGTTCACGTGTCCTTTATGAGCGAGGAAAGATTTTCAAGCCGTCAGATAGCCAGGAAAGTTGGCTGCAGTCAGAGCGCTGTTAAGATTGTACAGAAGAAGAAAGAGATGGGTTCAGTGGTGGACAAGCCTCGTTCAGGTCGTCCACATGCATCAACATCACGACAGGACCGCACACTACGACGCATTTCACTAATCGCAAGTTGACCTCTCCTCAGCTACTTCGAGAGTGGTCAGACAAGAATGAGGTCAGTATCAGCTCATCAACAGTTTGTTGCCGGTGCGTGCAGTTTGGTCTCCGGGGCTGCAAAGCACGGAATAAGCCACTGATGACTGACATACAAATGCGCAAACAGATTGTGTGGGCGAAAAAGCACTCAACCTGGTCGACTGAAATGTGGGAAAAAGTGCTATTCAGCGCTGAAAGCACCTTCTGCCTGTTTGGTAACCAGGCCCACACCTATGTGAGGAGATTTCCTGGAGAGGAATTCAAGCCTGAGTGTCTCAACCTCACTGTGAAGCATCCTTTGAAGGTCATGGTCTGGGGCTGCATGGCTGCCAGTGGCGTTGGACGTCTTCACATCGTCGATGGAATGGTCAACGGGGCCAAGTACATCACCATACTGCAAAAGTGCATGGTGCCATCAGCACACCAGCTATTTCCTGGCCAGTTCCTGTTCCAAGATGACAATGCACCCAGCCATCGCTCCAGACAAGTGATCAGTTGGAAGCAGCGGAACAACATCAAGTTGATGGACTGGCCTGCCCAGTCTCCAGATCTGAATCCAATAGAGAGCCTGTGGCACAAGGTGGCCTTGGAAATATCCAAGAGGCATCCGACATCAAATCGTGAGCTGATTGAGTCACTCATTGCAGCTTGGAACTGCGTTGTCACCAACGATCACCTTGTCGGACTGGTTCATTCAATGCCGACAAGGTGCAGTCAGGTGATCAAGAACAAAGGGTGGCCCATCAAATACTGAGCCATCACTGACACATAAAAACGGCCTTTTTCAAGGCCACATACATTAATTTGAAGGAAACCTGGTGTGCATCCATAATATTTTAAAGCATACTTACAATAATATATCGTTGGCCAACGATGTACATTACGTGATTTTCACAGAAAATCTATCAACAGGACAACTATGGGGAACAAACACAGAAAATAAGGGCCAAACCAATACTAAAAGTTGGCCCTAATAGCCAAGATCTATCACTTATCATGAGATACACAGAAAAAGCCACAGGGAGGAAAAAGAAATTAAGATATATGGTCACGAAGTTGAAAAAACGTCAAATTTACAAGTGATTCCAGACTTTTGCACACCACTATAGCTACGATCACTTTGTCCAGAATAAAATACTGAAAGCAAGGAGCCTGTTGCTTAAGCTTATTCTGCAGCTTGAACAGGGATCTAAAACCACCCTTCTCGACCAAACAGGCAAACGTCTCAATCCCTAAAGCTTTCTTAGCCCTGCAGATGGTAGAAAAGGGAAGGAAATCTGCTAGTTTAGTTTAGTTTATTCACCTTCTGCATTCATCTCCAGACCCTTTTTAATGGGATTAGATAGGGATATTCCTTTATTTCTGGGTATTTGCTATACTGTTAAGTAGGTGGTGATACTGTTAGATTGCCCAATCTGCCTCCGTGCCCCCTGGTTTGCACTGTGGCACTTCTTGAACCACAACAAATCTGACTAGGGGCAGCAGAACATCTTTTGGTTCGAAGAGCCCCGTAAACCAATCTCCGGCTGTGCCCTCAAGCTCTGTAGTTGCTGATGCTGTCTTGGCAAAATATCGGTGGGGCCCGGGCTCCAGTGTTCCACCACATCCTGCTGCCTATGAATCTGGCTAAAATAAATAAATGTTGTTCTCCTGAATATTAAAATATAATATTACCATTCTGAAGGGGCCACGGAGATTGGGCTCAATCTGTACAGAAGGCGCAAGATGAGTTTGCTGCAGCCCTCACCAGACTGCATCGGCAGTTCAGACTTAGCCAATCTGTGACTCTTTGTTCATATTTCGAGATGGCCACCTATTTGAGGATCATTTCTGAATGATGTAGCTCCTGTCCCCCTTTGGTTGGAAGGGCTTGGAGTTACAAAACAAAATCATACTCATTTGTCAGATAAAATGATGGTCATATAAAAATACCCACTCCACTCTTAGTATAAACTAGGTTCACGCCCCATTGGGCCATATAAAAATATCATTCATAATACTGTTTCAAACCCTAGTAATAGTACATTGAAAACAAACCATAAGGGAGTCTTAGAAGTATTTATTTGCTTTCTTTACTGATGGGCAGGTTATAACCGAAAACCTTTCTTTATAAGAGAATGTCTGTAATTGCAGCACTGTGACATCATAGTGTAGAGCTGCACCTTTTGCTGTCTCTGAAAGAAAGGGCACAGGCGGGATTTTATAACCTGGAACAGGTGGCTGTGAGAAGAGGGCCTCATTCTGCAGAGTGATTGCTGGTGACGAGAGGGGTCCTGTCCTCCCGAGAAGCTCTGCTGGACGACGAAGAGACCCAATTCTATCAAGCAGATGATGGTGATGAGGAGGGGTCTTTACTCTGAAGAACGGGTGTTGGGGATGAGGTGGTATATTAGTTCTTCCCAAACACTGGTGTGCTTTGGTCAATGGGCAAAGTGATTGGTCCAGCTCCCTTATTCATATTTGCATAGTGCTTATGTAAAGAGTGATGGTATGGGGCTAAGAGGGCTTCCTTGCTTCCTCCCTTTTCTCCGTGTCCTGTGAATGCTGATAAAGGCTAGGGAGCCTGGAATCTTGCCCTGAGTTTTTTGCCTCTATGTTGAGGGCCCCCCTTTTTCCTGCTTTGAAACAGTATTGTCTTCATCTAGTGGACGTGCATTCAGGTTCAGCTGGATCGTGAAACAGTCTGCATGGCAACGGAGGGGGTACAAATCAGAGAGCTCATTAATACAGAAACATGAGCAGGACCTCATAAGGACAGAGCGACAAAAGTAGCAGTTTTCTGTGACAACATTCAAGCAGTCATAGGATAATGGATTTCCCTACCCACAGGAAAGCGATTGAGTGGAAATCTGGGATTTGTCAAAGGTGATTCCCTTATCTACAATTCTGTTACACACAATAACCTGGAAAGGATTCTGGGAATTGATACCGACCCTTATCCGATGTTTCACTAACTGGTCCATATCTCTCTCTCTCCCTCAGTCTGGATCTCAGGATGTTCCTAGGAAATATGCATAAGATGTTTTTGCATATTTTGAAGGTAGTACGTGCTGCTGAAGTCCTTTCAGAGATATGATAGATCGGTAGGACAAAGACCCTGCAGTATATCTTAGGAGACCCCGTGGTTTGAAGACTTAGAGGCCCTTGTACCAAAAGGCATTAGATGTTAGTGTGTGTTCAGGCATGTGCTAAAGGTGCACGTGGGACATGCATGAACAGTTAATGTGGGGTCATGATAGTGCACTTGGATTTTGGCGTTAACTATCCATAGCATGTTAAGGTTGCATGTGGGTGAGTTAGGGGCAGAGAGTGTCACTGGTGTAATGAGCTCCTTGCAGCTAACTGTAAGGTGAGTAATTAGCGTGGATGCAGTTACCGCCACTTCCATGTGGCCGTTAATGCTCTTGTGCTGTCTTCATGCTGCATTACAGCAGGGTGCACCAGATTAACTGCCAAGACCATGCTTTCCACGCTCTTGACAGTTAACGCTATGGTGTTGCCAATAATGCGCTATGCTTTGAGCATTATTGGTGCGTTACATGCAATCCCATAGCACCCTTTAGTAAAAAGGCCCCCTAGTAAATTAGAAAGAGTGAGTTTAGAGTGAGAAGAAAGAGCAGGAATGTAGAGAGGAGAAAACAGATATGGAACAATTGAACCAACTTCCACCTTCCTCGTTGGACATTCTACTGCAGGACATTGAAGAGAAATCTTCCTCTAAGAGTATCTCACCTTCCTGAATATGTGAATTTTTCCAACCCAGAAAAAGGGGAGAATGACTTAGAAGAGCCAACTAGCTTTACATGCAAATGATGCACATAAATTTAGATATACTCATCATATGTGCATGTAAATGGCCTCTTACATGCGATAGGAGACCGCATGTACACTAAGCGCTATTTTATAATTAAGCACACATGCACATCTGATATGCACTCACTGTGGACATGCAGAGAAGTGGTGTTTAGGCAGAGCATGGGCAGGGTGCAAATGCTATAATTTACGCTCAGTTGGTAGAAATCTAGGTGTGGGCACTTATACCAGTTCTAGGGCTGGTGTAACTGAAATTGCCTTAAATAAATGTGCGTTCTGTGCCATTTATTTATTTTATTTAACACGTTTTTAATACCGCCTTATCCTAAAATCAAAGCGGTTTACATTAAAACTCAAACCGTTACAGAAAGCTCACTTTGAAAACATAGGAAAGAGTGGCATGCGGGTGATGCTTGAAAGCATAACTTATCTACAGCGAAACATATATACAAATGCCAGGCGGCATGTTAACAAGTATCTGGGTGTTTACATGAAGGGTGGTCTGCAATCTGGAGTGCTGGTTGTACTCCCTGAAGTGATCCAAGAAAAGGAAGGTTTTTAGCTGTTTCCGAAAGTCTTTTATGTCTGTGATGGACCTTAGTGTCTCTGGAAGTGAGTTCCAAATGGCAGGTGCCGCTAGTGAAAGTGCCCTCTTTGCAGTAGACTTGTTGGCCATATGCTCTATTTTATAAAGTACACACATATGCAACTTTATAAAATAGGCACAAAATATATGCATAAAAACACATATAAATTTAGACATAATTTATAAAATTATCCTCTTACTGTGTAACCTTTAAAGCTGCTTTGACAGCCATAGGAAGATAGCATGTAAATCAGGCTACCTAACTAAATAAATACTGAAAAGCATTTTAACAGTATGAAATTCAAGTCATCAATTGGCTTGAAAACCCTGTAATTTCATACAGTTTTGGAATTGTAAAATGGGCCCAGAAAGATCTCAACCAACTGAATGTAAGAACAAGAAAACTCCTCCATGCCCACAAGCTAATTTATACGAAGAGATGTATTCCAAGAACTGAAGGCAGTATGGGTCTTGCTGAAATAAAGAACATTATGGCCCCAATTCCAAATCACATTCAGTGGGGCTGGACATCCGATCCAGACATCCAGCCTTGCTAAAAGCCTGGGTTGCAATTCTAAGCTCAGAGCTCTCCGCACGTAGATGCAAGATGTATAGGGAGTTCTGTTTGTAGGTGGGAGGGGGGCCACAGGTGGAGCAAGGGCAGGCAGTGGGCAGGAACTTGAGCCCGATGTACAGGGCCAATTCCGGGGTCGGCCCTGTATGTCCAGGGTCAGCCATTTGGACGGGGGACTTATTCCCTCACGCTGGCGGCTGTTTCTGTGAAGCCATGAGTGCTGGGAAAGGTTAAAGGGCACTCGCGGCTTCACAGAAACAGTTGCCAGCATGAGGCAAAAGACTCTTCACGCAGGCGGCCATGCAGAGGGAGACGGGGCCTCACATGGGCTTCCACGGCTCCCTCTGAAGCCCCTTAGATGGACGCGGGGCTGTTAGGAGGGGAGGGGGCTAGGACTGGATGGGCTGTGATCAGCGGGGGGGGGGGAACTTGGACTGGAAATGGGCTGTGATGGTGGTGGGGGGCTAGGACTGCAAATGGGCTGTGATGGTTAGGGGGGCTAGGACTACAAATGGGCTGTGATGGTGGGGGGGGAAACTTGGACTGGAAATGGGCTGTGATTGTTGGGGGCTAGGAATGCAGATGGCCTGTGATTGGGGGGGAAGCTTGGACTGGAAATGGGCTGTGATGGGAGGGCTGGCATTGGAAATAAGCTGATGAGGGGCTGGAATAGGACTAGAAATGGCTGATGGGGAATAGGACTGGAAATGGGCTGATGGGGGCTGGAATAGGACTGGAAGCGGGCTGATGGGAGTTGGAATAGGGCTGGAAATGGGCTGATGGGGGGGCTAGGATTGGAAATTGGCTGATGGGGAGCTTAGAGTGGAAATAGGCTGATGGAGGGCTGGAACGGTACTGGAAAAGAATATATGGGGGGGCTAGGACTGAAAATGGGCTGATGTGGGGGCATGGGAGAATAGGACTAGAAGGGAGTGGATGCAGGGTGGGTCTAGAACTAGAAGGGAGCTGATTTTGGGGGAGGACTAGAAGGGGATGGGGATGGGGAATGAGAATGAAGAGGGGAAAAGATATTTTGTTTGGGAGGGAAGAAAAGTTAACGATGGGCTGGGTATTGGGAGAGTAAGTGGGGATTGAGAATGGAAGGGTGAAATTTGAGTGGATGATAAAGGAATAAGGAAAGAAATGAGGGAAAAGAACAAAAGGGGAAAGATCAGTATGTTAAAGCAGATATAGAGAGAGAATGGAAAAAATCTAGAAGAGAGAAGAAAGGACAAATGGACAGCTCACAGAAGACACAAAGAAATCGGAAGAAAGTGACTGGAGCAATTGCAACTGAAAAATAAAATGCCCAAACAAAAGGTAGAAAAATACTTCTTATTTTGAATTTATTAACTGGAATATGTCAGGTCTGGGAAATGTGTTGTTGTACATTTCATGTTTGGCTTTTGGGGTTCCCAATTTAATTATTGTCTTCCTCTTTCTAAATTGTGATCCCTTGTTCTTTGTGTGGTGACGGTTTATGTTCTGCATGTGCAACCGAGCTGAGGTATTCTGTTCATGTAGTTTCTATTTGACAATCCCACTTGATCTCTTTCCCCCAGTGAGATGTATTGTTATTCTCTGAGATGTATTGGTTTAATATTTGCAGTGTTACCTTATTTATTTATTTACATTCTCTTATATACTGCGCTATTCTGCATCAGTGTGGTTTACATTGAACAAACTGAAATTACATTGAACAGGGCATCATAACTTGGAGATAACTATTTTACAGGGAACATGGGCTATGGAGGGTTAAGTGGCTTGCCCAAGACCACAAGGAGCACCTGTGGGACTAGAAACCCCAGTCCTTCCGGCCCAAGGTTGCTGTCCTCTAGTGGGATTTGAACCCCTGACCTTCCGGCCTGAAGTACCTTGCCCCAACCACTAGGCCACTCCTCCACTCCCCTTATTGATAAGTAGGGTCTGGTGCTTTGTGAGTCCTGGTAGTGCTGTTAGGATACGGCTGGTTTGCTATGGGTTCTAAATGGGCAGTGTTTGTAGTACTTCCCAAAGGGCCTGGTGGTTGGCACTGGAGTATAGTAATGTAGAAATCTTTTAGTCTTTCTTTATCCATACACTCATTAAGAGGCATGTTTACTAAAAGCGCATGTTAACGTTATGCAAATATTTATGCAAATGAGGCTTCTTATGCAAATGAGGCCCCACAATTAATCTCCGCACATGGCCCTGCACCCCCCTTGAACCGCCCCTGCCTTCAATCTGTTAAAAACTCAGCTGCGCGGCTAATCTTCCACCAGCCTTGTCATGCTCATATTACCCCTCTTCTCAAGTCACTTCTTTGGCTCCCTATCCATTTCCACATCCAGTTCAAACTTCTCCTGCTGACCTATAAGTGCATTCACTCTGCAGCTCCTCGTTACCTTTCCTCTCTTATACTTCCCTACACTCCTCCTCGGGAACTCCGCTCTTCTGGCAGATCCCTTCTATCTGTGCCCTTCTCTTCTAATGCCGACTGCAGACTTTGCTCCTTTCACCTTGCTTCTCCTTACACCTGGAACAAACTACCTGAGTCTGTACGTTAGGCTTATTTTCTCCAGCCCTTTTCAAATCCAGGCTGAAAACTCGCCTCTTTAAATGTGCTTTTGGATCCTGATCTGCGTAATCTCCTTTGTGTTTCCTTACCATTTCCCCTAGATGTATCTTTGTCCACAGCTGATGTCTCTCTTGACTAGATTGTAAGCTCTGATGAGCAGGGACCTTCTTTTACTTGTATCTGTACGTCTTGTAACACTATACAAATGATCAGTAGTAGTAATAGTAGTAGTAGTAGTAGTAAATTCTTATAAATAAATAACCAAATAGACCATCACTCATTAATGGCATATTTGACAGCTTCAGACCTAAATAAGCCAAAAATGCTGAAGTATGAAAATAATCAACCTCGAGCAGTCTCTATCCTTAGAGATGAGCATCCAAAGAATAGAAGGAACGACTGAGAATATCTAGAATACCTGATGCATGGAAAGAAGCAATAAAATTTGCAGAACAAAAGAAAGATCTTTTTAACGAATTGGATCTAGAAAACAAAGAAAAATAATTGGGAAAAATGTAAAGAGAGGGATAAATACAAAGAGTGATTTCAGCAACCACACGCAGATCAAAATGTGATGCAGAAATGGCTTATTAGATGAACATAAACCCAAAGATGAGATTGATAACTGCAGCACAGGACAGTGAACTGGAAATGATAAACAAGCTCATGTAGATTCTGTAGCAGAGAACTGGAAATGATTACAGCCCCGTTTGCTAGCTGTGATATAGTGACATCAGAAGGGCTGCATGCAGAAAGGATCATCACTGGATATGGTGTAAATACTATAACCTTGCTGTACCCGAAAATCAATCATGACCGACAGAATTGTATCAAATGATGAAGCTTTGATCACCTGGGACATTCCCATTCCAACTGCTGCAAAGCTTGATGCTAGAAGTGGAGTAAATTCGGCCCAAGCAGCCTCCTCAGTGTGGGGAGACCCAGGTAGGAAGGGGACCCACGTGCCCCAGTGACTCCACACTAAGGAGGCAAACGCAGAGCTTGGCAACTGGTAAACCTATGTACTTTAGAAGGTTTGCCCCACTGCCACTGATTTCTGCTAAAAGTCTTTCCGGCCTGGCAGTTGGCATCTCCCACTACTGCAGGTCATGGCTGTTATGAGACTTCAGTCTGGCAGTGGGAGGTGTTAGCTGCCGGGCGAGAAAGACTTTTAGTAGAAAACAGCAGCAGTTGCGGCGGTGAGCACAGTGCACCAAACAGTTTGAATTAAGTTTACCGATTGCAAGAAGGAGTGGGATCTGAGAGGCCTTCGGCAAAATTTTGCTTGGAGGCCCCTCATTAGAACTTATGCCATCAGATGCTAGAAAACATCCTCAATTGTCTTGCAGTGGCGGAGAATTGGTTTAAGACTAACATGTTTATACTGAATCCTGCTAAATTTGATTTACTATGACCCAGCAAAGGGACTAGGAAGTTGGGAAATTACCCTTCATTAGAAGAAATTGAGTTGCACCCAAGTAGTGTCTGAAGCTGAAGTCATTATTCAAAGGCAGCGGTGACCCTATTTGTTAAATGCTGCCTGTGGCATTTAAAAAAAGATGTATATTCAATGCCTCTATATAGATAGGTGGCAAGGCTGAATACATACAGTATAAAAAAACTGAGGTTCTCTTTATCTCCAGAGACCCCAACTTCACCCCACCACCACATATAAACGTCAAGGGTGCTGAACTATACACCAAGGAAACAATAAAATACCTCGGAGTAACAATTGACCATCGGCTCAACATGATACCACACATAAACAATATCGTAAAAGCTGTGTACTTCAAGATACGCACGCTCAAGCACCTTCGTTCCCTACTTGACCCAGAAGACTTCAGAACCATTTACCAAGCATTAATCTTACCACATTTTGACTTCGCCAACTCAATTCTTCAAGGGCTCCCACAATCCACCTTGAGCCCATTACAGCTCGCGATGAATACTGCTGCAAGGATTCTTCAAGGAGTTTCCAAAAGTGAACATATCACTCCTATTCTCAAACAGCTCCATTGGCTCCCCATACATGGAAGGCTAATATTCAAAACCCTGATTCTTACATTCAAGGCCATCAAGGGTATATCCTCAAACTCACTTTCTGAGCTCATCCAATTAGTTCCATCAAACAGAATTAGAAGACAGGCAGCACTAAACTCCTTAGCAGTACCAAAGGCCATAATAACATGCAATCTATCTACAGCGAACAGAGCTTTCTTGTTTTGCGCACCAAAATGCTGGAACTCTCTCCCTTCCGACATCCGTGCCATAGCCGACTTAACCCAATTCAGAAAGGCCATTAAATTCATCCTATTCACCAAATACTACCCCACATAAAACATAGCTTAACAGTCCCACCACTTATCCTTCCAATTTTTTTCTTGTTCTCTTACTCTCTTCCTTATGTCCTCCAAATCTGCTTCATTCTCGCCCAACAACCATGCTAAATCATGTACATAGTTCGATTATGTTATCTAGTTAACAGACTACATATTCCATGTATATAGTTCTCCCAGTTTGAACCAAGTTGTCACCCCTGTTATATGTAATACCGAACAGCCTGTTGTTCTGGTTTTGTTATTGTTCCCTGTGAACCGCGCTGATCTCAAAAAGTGCGGTATATAAGAAACTAAAATAAATAAATAAATAAATAAATAAATATAAGGCAGTCACTGCCGCTGGCAACACATCTGGTGGTGATATTCAACCGCTATACATATAGCTATGGTGTTTAATTTAGGACACCCTTTCTCTGGCCTAAAGTGACATTGAATATTGGCCCTAGTAATAATAAACTGTACAGTGTTAAAGGAGGAAATTCTGTACTATGTACGGAGAGAAAGAAAATCATTGGATACCAAGAGATGCAACGAGGGACCAAGAAAATGTAGCAGAAAGATACAGAAATTATCCATTTTTTATCAGTTTGATAAAAAATGACCTTCTAAGCATATCTGGATCGACTCCAGGGGGAAACTAGAGACCTGGGGTGTGCACCTTCAGCTAGAATAGCTTCCTTTCCCTTCGGGTTGAACCCTCCATACTTGGGAGTAGCCAGGACTTGAAGCACAGGATCCTGAGAGGAACGGAGTGGATATTGAGCATCAGGTAGAGGAGAATGCAGGGGAAGTACAGGGAGAAGGACTAGATTAAAATGATAGGCAAAGACAGAGTCTGAGAACAGGCAGAGGTCACAGTAGGCAGAGTATTTATTAATGAAAGACATGCCGAAGCTATCCACCCAGAATCAAGCAGAAAACAAGGCACTCAGAGTTCCCACAAGAGACCTATCTGAGGATAGAGAATACTGGGCATATGTGGAGGGAACAAATCAGTGGCAGCTTTCTTCAAGGTCCAATCAATCCAGCGAATCTTAAGTGGAAATAATCAGATGGCGCTATTTCATAGGGCAGAGACAGGAAGTAGAATAAAAGCAGGATAAGGCCCTGGCTCACTTCTTATTTAGGGTTCAGTTTCCAAGAGGTAAGTGTGTGGCAGGAACATAGACCTCTAGAAACCATCATAAAGAACAAAATTGCTGAACATGTAGATAGTCATGGCTTAATGGGAAACAGCCAACATGGCTTTAGACAAGGAAGATCTTGGCTTACTAATCTGATATGTTTTTTTGAAGGTGTGAATAAACAGGTAGACAAAGGTGAGTCGGTTGATATAGTGTAATTGGACTTTCATCAGAGACTTTTGGCAAACTAAAGCGTCATGGGATAGGAGGCAGTGTACTATTGTGGGAAGGCAGGAAATTAGGAAATAGAGGGAGGAAGGTCAAAGGCATTTCTTTGAGAGCATGAATAAACAGTTGGATAAAAGTGAGCCATTTGATACAGTGTATTTAGACATTCAGAAAGCATTTGACAAACTCCCACATCAGAGACTCCTGAGGAAGATAAAAAATAACGGCACAGGAGGCAATGTCCTATTGTGTATTGAAAACTGGTTGAGAGATAGAAAACAGAGAGTAACGATAAATAGTTAATAGTGGCGTACCCCAGGGATCTATATCGGGACTGCTGCTTTTAACATATTTATAAATGATCTGGAATTGGAAACAAGCGAGGTGATTAAATTTGCAGATAATACCAAATTATTCAGAGTTGTTTAATCACATATGGACTGTAAGAAACTGCAGAAGGACCTTGTGAAACTGGGAGACTGGGCATCCAAATGGCAGATGAAATTTAATGGGGGCAAGGGCAAAGTGATGTACGAGGGGGTACCCAAAAAAACCAGGAATAACATTGCCGTGGGCGGAGCTTGTGTAGTACGCACTTCTGCCGCTAGGCGTGTATAGTGCAACTCATTGTCAGTTCAGTGCCGCCTGTGTTGTCGACCTGGCTTGTTCTGTTCATCTGCAGTGATTGTTTTTGCTAGCGCTGTTTTGTTCTTGTTTCTTTTTTTATGATGACAAGTTTAAGTGAACAACGTGCAGCTGTGAAATTTTGTTTTCTACTCGGTAAAAATGCTGCTGAAACTGTTTTAATGTTGAAAACAGCTTATCAAGATGACGCTACGGGAAAAGGTCAAGTGTACCAGTGGTTTGCTCGGTTTAAAAATGGCGACATGTCGATTGATGACAAACCTCGTTCTGGGCGTCCATCAACTGGGGGGGGTGGAGTGGGGGGTGGAGCGGAGGGGGAGCAGACGGGGAGCTGGAGGGAAGCAGACAAAGGGGGCCTGGAAGGGAGCAGACAAGGGGGGTTGGGAAGGGAGCAGACAAGGGGGGGCCTGGAAGGGAGCAGACATGGGGGGAGCTGGAAGGGAGCAGACAGGGGGGCCTGGAGGGGAGCAGATAGGGGGAGCTGGAAGGGAGCAGACATGGGGGGGAGCTGGAAGGGAGGTGACACCTGGGGATGGCACTGAAAGGCGGATGGACAGGGGAGAGGTGGAGCTGGAAGGGAGCTGACATGGGAGGGGCACTGGGACTGGTGGAGGTACTGGGAAGGCAAGGGGGTTGGTACTGGGAGGGGAGGCTGTATAGGGGGCTGATACTAGGGAGAGTTACTGGGACTGAAAAAAGGCTGATGGAAGAAAATGAAGAAAGCAAAAGGAGAGATAAGAAATGGCAGATGGACCTTAGACCATAGAAAGAGCTCAGAGAAGACTGAGGAAAATGGAAACCTCAGATCGGGACCAGTATCATCAAAAATCATCAGACAACAAAGGTAGAAAAATAATTTTATTTTCAATTTAGTGATTGGACTTTGTGCTATCTATATTTCACACAGTATGGGGAACTGCATCTCTTATCTGGTGTGGCACCGCATGTGGAGTCTGGCTTCTTGGGGTTTCATTTTAATTTTTGTCTACATATTTTTATTTTTGCTTTAGGTTGTGGTCACTTATTCTGTACTTGGTGAGGGTCTGTGTTCTGAGTGTGCGACCAAGGCCAGGTGTTCTGTTAACATGGCGTTTGTACGTAGGGATCTGTACTATAGTAATTTGACTTGTTCAGCTTTTCAAATAGGTGTATGGATGTTTTGGGGCCCATTGCAGTGTTTATAGTGCTGCTTTTTTCTTGGTATGCCCCTTATTGTATGAGATTTGGAAGTGTATGCTGGTATGGTGTGGTAGATTTGGCCTTGCAGATCTTAGTGACTTTAGTAGGGTTTTATATTAGTTCCCAATATGCCTGGTTCTGGAGAATGTTGTTGGTGAGATGACCAGAATCAGATTTTTTTTTTTAAATATATTGAATTCTGTGGGTGAATGTCCTACCTCTGCTCTGCACCCATTGTTGAGGAAGGGGTTCTGTGAATGCAAAATGTATGTTCAAAAAGAAAAAGCAAGCACCATAACGCAGTTTATAACAAAATACAAATGAATTATAATTTGGAGTTATAAACTGCTGTGGTTCTCGCTCTTTCTTTTAGTTCCTTGGTGTGTGAACATCTTGCATTTGCTCCACATTATCTAATTGACTTTTTGATTTGGTTCAGTCCCTGACTGGAGTTTTGAGAAAGATCCCCACCTGGGGGGTGGGGGGGGGGGGGAAGGGGCGCAGGCTGGGGGGCAGGGCGCCATCTCATCCCTCGCCTCAGGCAGCGGATTGCCTTGAGCCACCCCTGGGTTCATGTGGTGCCTTTACACAAAAGCAGAAGTAAGGATGTGGTTGAAAACTACAGGCCAGTTAGTTTAACTTTGGCGGTCAGTAAATATTTGGATACTCTGCTGAAAGAGAAAATAATGGAGTCCAGCGGATTACAGGATCCGAGGCAGCATGGATTCACCAGAGGCAGGTCTTGTCAGACAAATCTGATTGATTTCTTTGACTGGGTGACCAGGGAGTTGGACCGAGGGAGAGCCCTAGATGTGGTGTATTTAGATTTCAGTAAAGCCTTTGACACTGTTCCTCACAGGTGACTTATAAACAAACTGAGCACCCTAGGGATGGACCCTAAAGTTACTGCTTGGGTTAGAAATTGGTTGGGTGGGAGGTGACAAAGAGTACAGGTAAATGGAGTTCACTCTGAGGAGAAGGATGCTGCCAGTGGTATGCCCCAGGGCTCTGTCCTTGGTCCGATTCTTTTTAACATCTTTGTTAGTGATATAGTGGAAGGGCTGTCGGGTAAGGTTTTCCTCTTTGCGGATGATACCAAAATCTGCAATAGACACCCAGGAAGGTGTAGATAACATGAGTAGGGATCTAGCTAAGCTTGAAGAATGGTCTAGAATTTAGCAACTGGGATTTAATGTTAAAAAATGCAAGGTCATGCATTTGGGTTGCAGCAATCCAAGGGAGCAATATAGTATAGGGGGTGAAGTACTTTTTGTAGAAATGGACAGATAAAGGGATACCAGAATCCCCAATATATAATTGAAGATGGATGAATTTCTTGATACAGAATGTGTTTAGAAGTTTAGCTTTTCACCTACTTCCTCTTAAATAGAATAGGATGTCATGATCATGAGTTCTGTGTAACCATTTTTAAAATAGTCTGGAACATTGTTAACGTAAGCATAAAAAGTAAACATAGGCTATGAACTGTGCAATCATAGTTCATTGTACAGTCACTGCTGACAAAACATAATTTTTGCAACTTTTGCAATTATAAATAATTTTGTCATAATCAAGTGAATTTCATCTAATACACTGTAATCAGATCTTACTCTGTAAAAAGAACTTTGGCAACACCTTGTGTTATTTCATGGTTATAATAAATGACTGTTACTTCCCCTTTGTCTTTAATAAAAGGAGCTTTTTAGGAGAAAGAATTTGAATTTGTCAGGCGTGGAACTGTGCGTGTTCACAGACCGCTTGTCGTTTTCCCTCTGAGCTCAAAGAAAGTAGCACTTTGTGTGTGTGATTGTGTTCTGTATTACTCTCTGTCTGTTTCTCACTGTTTGAGGACCAGAGACCAAAAAGAGCTGTGGTATTGTGGCCAGATCATGGAGTTTTCTTCAGTTTTTGCCGTGACTCAGATCTCTGTGTTTCTTCAGCAGTTGGAAACAGCAGACAAGTCTCAAGGACACAGGCAGTGATTGTCGTGTGTGAGTATACTAAAGAATTGGCAGATATCTGTGTGTATATTGTGATTGTAATGTAAAGCCGGTAAGGTTAATTAGAGATCTCAGTTAGATAAGTGGAGCGAGAAGGCTCGTGATATAGGGCAGAGAAAGGAAGCCCTAATTGTGAAATGAGGCGCAAGTTTGGTGAAGCGCCCTTATGTTAACATTCGATGACTGCCAGTAACCACAGTTTGCCGTTCCTCCTTTGTGGAACATTTCAGTAGGACAAACTGTTAGTTACAGTATGAAATGGCTTTTGAAGCAAATCTCATACCAGTCACTGACTTTGTGTTTGAAAAATTTAAAATCAAGTGTTTAGGATGGATAGTGTAAATATAAAAGGAACTGAAACTTACAGGGAAACACTTAAGTCATTGCTCTATGAAAAAATAGAATTAATCAAACAAAGTTTTGAAGGACTAATTTTCATGTCATAATTGTAGTATGAAGTTTGTTTTCTCTAATTTAGTGTTTAGGGAAGAGTTTTGTTTCTTACTGCAGTAATAATTTAGAGGTTTCCGGCAAGATAACAGTTTGGCATGACTGCAATATTAGCAGGAAGAAAGTCTTGAGCAACCGTGGTAAGATTTTCTTTTGTTAGACTAACCATAAGCCTTATTGGGGAAGTTAAAAAAAAACCTCCAAATGTGATTAACCATTCGTTTACTTGTGTATGTATAGTAAATATGATTTGTTTTCTAAGTCTGGATCTGAAATTATTTCAGGTTATGAGAATTTATGTACTGATTCCATTCTATGTGTAATAATGCAAATGCTGAAAAATATTATTAGAAGCATTACTCCTTGGTGTTTCTTATGTCTCTGGATGCTTTGGGAAAAAAATGATTGATGATATATTCTCCAACTTGTATTTCTTGTTATAATTGATGTGAATGAACGGGAAGATCTTCCATGCTTTGATATATTTAGATATTTGATAAACTGTGTGATGTAATAAAAGTTAAAAAATTAAGTGTTTTAAAGGAAAGAGAAGTTAGTAACTTAACTGGAAAAAAATTGAATTGCTAGTCAAGTCAAGCAAGTTTGTTTACTTAAAGGGAAAAAGTGAATGATACAACTACATTCAAACAAGTGAATTAAGTAATTAAAACAGTATGGTGAATATATGTATAATGTTTTTTTTTCTTTTGTGATAGTGGACTAGTTGAAAATTATGTATGAGTAACAATGTCTGCAGAAAAATGCTGATATTTCTCCTAGTTTCTTTTAAACTAATATGCAGGAGTCGATTGGAGGAGTGATTTTAAATTCTCATGTCGTATATGTTTTAGTTATTATGAAAGACTTCTGCAGAACTGATGTTATTAATTGCAAGTGTGAAGCAAATGCCTTGCTGCTGGTGGAATAGTTTTAAATTAGTATCACTGAGTTAGATTTAATGTGCCTACCTCTTCTATTGCTACTGTTTGTGTTCTCACTCAGAGATTTCCCACTGGACTTAAGCCACTGGGCTATTTTTCAGACCTTTGTTGCCCTGTTGTAGCAGGAATGCCTCCATGTTTTCAGTTTTCTGGCAGCAGTAGTCTTTGCAATCCAAATTACTGATTTTCTAGTACTATAACATGTTTCTCATTCAGTTTTCTTTTACACTTGGAAAAACCAGCTTTCTTCCAGCTCTTTACTTGTTACTGTTTGACCTCACTCTGTACTGATGGTTCTGCTTTGCGCAATGAATGAGGAAAATTGCAATTGAAAGAATTGATTCTGTGACAGAGTCGGCTGCTTTGTTATTTGCTAATGCTCAACTAGCTGGAGTGTTCGCTCTTTCTAGAACTCTTTCTTGAGTTATCTGCTCATTTGATCAATACTGATTTTGTCTCAGGCTTCTTGCATGAGGAGCTCTATGTGCTGATACTACTATGCTGTTTTGTTCTGAAAATAGTGTAACAAAGATAAAAGTGTTAAGCTATTAAGAAGTGGTAATTGACTTTCTAATTGGTTTAAATTTGATGTTAAAAAAGGTTTTATAGTTTATGAATGTACACACCCTTATATAAATGTTCCTTCTTTGTGAGCTTAGATGTCTATGTGAATTAGAATGGAATGGAGAAGTAGTCTAATGACTAGAGTACTAGCACTCCTTGTGACCTTGGATAAGTCACTTAGCCCCCATTGCCTTACAAAGAAAAATTCCAAGTTATCAATGTTCCTGTTTAATGTGCTGTACCAGGTTTTAGTTGCAATGTGAACTGTTGTGATTAGTGGGGAAAGTAGTATTAAAAACAATAACATAAAAAGGAAAAGGGTATATTCCTGATAATGTTTAAAGTAATGTGAGTTGAACCATCAGCTAAGATAAGACAGCCTTCCTAATAATTGTTGACAAACAATTGAAATTAGTTTAAATTACTTGTCATAAACTGCTAGTTATGTTTTAATGTTGTTATCCCTTGAATAACCAGATTGACTATATCTTGTATATTGCTATAACTGGAGGGTACATCACAAATATAATTAGTGATATGAATATGTACAATTGTGTTCCTGACAGGAAAAAGCAATGTGTCTATCAGGCCACATGCTAACATTTGATTTGGCAAGTAGACAGAATAAGTTTAGGAATGTAGATGAAAATAATAAGTATGTTACAGGCTAGCTAGCTATGTAATAGTTTAGTGCTAGCTATAGATGTATTGTAATTAACAATAGATAATATAATTCTGTTCAACAATTTAAGACTGTCATTAGGGATGAATAATTGTGCTTGTTTGCAATTGTATGGAATCATGAGAGATGCTGTAGTGAAGAGTTGGGTTTTTACAAATTATATATTGTATGCACTGAATCCTATGGGCCGAAGAGGAAAACGACTGAATGAAATGCTACTGAATATGGAGATTCCTGATAAAGATCAGTGATTCCAGCGGAACTACTCATGTATGTGCAGCAGTGAAGCCTGGGTGGATGGTCACTGAAAAAGATTGATCTAAGATGTGCATAGCACAGCCCATGGTGTGAAAGGATGCTGCTGACGAATCTGGAGTGATGACTGGTGTCATGATATGAGGGACTAATCTCTGAATTATTGCTAGATCTACAAGAAGCAGTTGGCCACTGCTGGATGAGGTAGTGCTTACAAGAATAATTGGTAAAGTCTTGCTCTCTGTACACATTTTTATTGAGGCTAAGCAAAGGTAAACAATGTCACATGATTTTGTATAACGATTTCTTCCAACGAACAAGATGGAGCTCACCTATGGACCAGATGTGCCTAGGACTTTGACAGAACATCTGCAAAATGAAGCCTACTGTAGAAGATTTATTCTGGAATTGGACATGTTTCAGCTACCATTCTTTTCTAATGATTTGTTATAGAATCACAGGGAGGACTGTAGAAATGGATAGATAAGGGGATACCAGAATCCCCAATATGTAATTGAAGATGGATGAATTTCTTGATACAGAATGTGTTTAGAAGTTTAGCTTTTCACCTACTTCCTCTTAAATAGAATAGGATGTCATGATCATGAGTTCTGTGTAACCGTTTTTAAAATAGTCTGGAACATTGCTAACGTAAGCATAAAGAGTAAACATAGGCTATGAACTGTGCAACCATAGTTCATTGTACAGTCACTGCTGACAAAACATAATTTTTGCAACTTTTGCAATTATAAATAATTTTGTCATAATCAAGTGAATTTCATCTAATATACTGTAATCAGATCTTACTCTGTAAAAAGAACTTTGGCGACACCTTGTGTTATTTCATGGTTATAATAAATGACTGTTACTTCCCCTTTTTCTTTAATAAAAGGAGCTTTTTAGGAGGAAGAATTTGAATTCGTCAGGCGTGGAACTGTGCGTGTTCACAGAACGCGTGTCGTTTTCTCTCTGAGCTCAAAGAAAGTAGCACTTTGTGTGTGTGATTGTGTTCTGTATTACTCTCTGCCTGTTTCTCACTGTTTGAGGACCAGAGACCAAAAAGAGCTGTGGTATTGTGGCCAGATCACGGAGTTTTCTTCACTTTTGTCCACCAAAGAAGAGTGGGACCTCGGTGTAGTTGTGTCTGATAATCTTAAAGTAGCTAAACAGCTAGAAAAGGCGACAGCAAAAGCTGGAAGGATGCTTGGGTGCATAGGGAGAGGAATGGCCAGCAGAAAAAAGGAGGTGATAGTGCCTCTGTATAAATTCATTTATATTCTCTTATATACTGTGCTATATTCTGCATCAGTGCAGTTTATATTCAACAAACTGAAGTTACATTGAACAGGGCATTATAACTTGGAGATAACTATTTTATAGGGAACATGGGCTATGGAGGATTTAAGTGGCTTGCCCAAGACCACAAGGAGCACCTGTGGGACTAGAAACCCCAGTCCTTCCGGCCCAAGGTTGCTGTCCTTTAGTGGGATTTGAACCCCTGACCTTCTGGCCTGAAGTACCTTGTATTGTGTGCAATTCTGGAGAGCACACCTTCAAAAGGATATAAACAGGATGGAATCAGTGCAGAGGGTGGCTACTAAAATGGTTAGTGGTCTTCATTATAAAGCCTATGAGAACAGACTTAAGGATCTTAATATGTACACCTTAGAGCAGGGGTCTCAAACTCAAATTGTTTTGAGGGCCAAATGAGGACTTGTAAAGTAACCCATGGGCCGCATAAGACGCGGGGCTCATTTGCATTAGGGGCCTCATTTGCATAAATATTTGCATAATGTTACCATACAAAGCGCAGATGTTAATGATGCACATTTCCCAGAGCTGACTTATTCCAGTTAATAAATTCAAAATAAAGAGATATTTTTCTACCTTTTGTGCATTTTTTTCAGTTGCAATTATTCCAGCCACTTTCTTCTGGTTTCTTCGTGTCTTCTGCTAACTCTCCATTGTCTGCTGTCCATTTGTCCTTTCTTCTCTCTTCTAGTTTTTTTCCCATTCTCTCTCTACATCTGCTTTAACATACTAATCTTTCTCCTTTTGTTCTTTCATCATTCCTATTTCATCCACTCAAATTTTACCCCTCCATCCTCAATCCCCACTTACTCTCCCAATACCCGGCCAATTGTAGATTTGTCTTCCCTCCCACACAAAATATTTTTCCCCTCTCCATTTCACTCTCCCAGCCCCATCCCATTCTAATCCTTCCCCGACATCAGCTCCCTTCTAGTTCCAGCCCCACCCAGCATCCGCTCCCTTCTAGTCCCCGCATCAGCCCATTTCCAGTCCTATCCTAGCCCCACCATCAGCCCATTTACAGTCCTATCCTAGCCCCACCATCAGCCCATTTCCTGTCCTAGCTCCCTCCCCTCAGAGCCCATTTCCATCCCAAGCCCCTCTCCCCATCAGCTATTTGCAGTTCAAGCCCCCCCTTCTACTCAGCCCATTTCCAGTTCTAGCCCCCCCATAGCCCATTACCAGTCCTAAGCCCCCCAACAGCCCCCACTTCCAGTCCTAACCCTCCCATCACCCCATTTCCAGTCCTAGCCCCCAACCAGAAAACGGAGCACCTACTTGCAACCAGCCAAGACAAACACACAAAGCAAGAGGCAATGTGGTCACTGCGCTTTATTATTAGAGAAATTTGGGGGCGTTTCTCTAATAATAAAGCGCAGTGACCACATTGCCTCTTGCTCAGTCCTAGCCCCCACCATAGCCCATTACCAATTCTAACCCCCCCATCAGCCCATTTCCAGTCCTAACCCCCCTCCCCTCATCAGTCCAGGTAAACAAAAAGAAAACCCTGGCTTCTGCTGCTGCCGCTGCCGCCGTAGCAGAGGCAGAATCAGCTGTCCCGCGGCTCCTTCTCGTCTGCTCGGCAGAGCCCTCAGTCAGCTCCATCAGCGGCGGGCTTTTCAAGCCGCAAAGAGAGTATTTCCCTCTCGCGCAGCTTAACAGAGCCGCGCGAGAGGGAAATACTCTCTTTGCGGGCGGCCCTGAAAGCTGCCGCTGATGGAGCTGAGCTGAGGGCTCTACTGGGCAAACGGGAAGGGGCTGTGGGAGAGCTGATTCTGCTGCTGCCACGGCGGCAGTGGCAGCAGCCGAAGCCAGGGGTTTTTTGTTTCCTCTCTGTCGTGGGCCCGCGGGCCGTGTGTTTGAGACCTCGGCCTTAGAGGAAAGGTGGGATAGAGGTGATATGATTGAGATGTTTAAATACTTCTGTGACATAAATGCACAGGAGGAGAGCCTCTTTCAATTGACATGGGACATGGGATGAGGGTGAAGGGGGATAGATTCAGGAGTGATATGCAGAAATATTTCTTTACGGAAAGAGTGGTGGATCCGTGGAATAGTCTCCCAGTGGAGGTGGTAGAGATGAGGACAGTAACTGAATTCAAAAAAGCATGGGACAAACGCAGAGGATCTCTAAAGGAAAAAAGGGGACTGTTATAGTTGTTGATATTGAAGGACAGACTAGATAGGCCATGTGGTCTTTTTCTGTCATCATTTTTCTAAGTTTCTATGTTTATGCAATGGCCCTTTTACAGATATTGTCATTGAAATAGCCCCGAGATGCACCTGATTCTGCTCCTGTGAGGCTAGACATTTTCGCAGGAGTAGACTTGCATTAAAGTGGCTGGATGTCTGAGAGGTGCTGCGATTCAGGACCTCAGACGTCCAGCCACTTCCCCGGCTAGCTCAACCAGGCTCCTACATGGAGCCGCAGTGCTATGGTGTCAGGAGCTGCAATCCCTGGCGGCAGCAGTATCCGGCCTGTTCCCCACAGCCCGACCCCTGATCGGGCCTCCAATGGCCCGGTTTGGGCTGCGGGGAACCTCCTGCACCCCTCACCTCCTTATCGCCCCTCGGCATCACCATCCTCTGACATCCAGGGGGACTTATTCCACCTCTGTGGTGGAATACGTCCCCCCCCGTCTAGCTTGCTGACCCTGGACATACCGGGCCGACTTTGACCCTGTATGTTAGGGGTTGCGTTCCTGCCCACCGCCCACCCTCCCTCCCTCCCACAAACAGAGCTCTCTGCATAGGATCTGAAAGCAATCTGAAACCAGACTTCCTCAAATTGAGACTTCTCGCTATGTGCACCCAGCATATGGAATGAGCTCCCTGAAAGCTTACGGTCCCATCCACGACCTATCCGAGTTCCGTAAAAACCTGAAAATGCACCTGTTTGAACAATATGATAGAGCAGACTAACACTGCTCTTACCATTAAGGGCACAGAATTCTATCCTCCCATTGGCGGTTCTTTGCAGTTTGTATACATAGTTAATTAAATTATATTATCTGGCTCTGTTCCTATCCTTCCTACTCATACACATTAGTATACATAGTACAAAAGATAAAGCACCAACTGTATTTTAGTACTTATATTCCTTATGTTCCTATGTTCTTGTGTAAGTTCAATGTTCAATAACCAAGTGCTTTGACATTCTAATAAGGTGATATATAAAAGTAGCTAAATAAATAAAGAGGGCAATTTTTAGCCTGGATTTGAACAGGGCCTCGCCTGAGATGGAGGCTGATGTACCAACTCAGGTAGTTTGTTCCAGGTATATATTTCAGCAAGATAGAAAGATCCAAGTTTGGCACTGGCAGTGGAAGAGAAGGGATCTATCACAAGGAAGGGTGTAGGGAGAGATGAGAGGAAATGTAGTGAGGAGCAGCCGAATGAAGGCACTTATAGATCGGTAGTAGAAGCTTGAACTGGATGCAGAAACGGATAGGGAGCCAATGAAGTGACTTGAGAAGAGGGGTGATGTGAGCATAGCAACACTGGTGGAAGATTAGCCATGTAGCTGAGTTTTGAACAGACTGAAATGGGGAGAGATGATACAGAGCTTCAGACCAACAAGGAGAAGGTTGCAATAGTTTAGACAGGAGGAGTCCAATTTTCGAAGGCAGTTACTTACACAGGTAACAACCTATATTACCCGTGTAAATGCCTTAACCGGGATTTTCCAAAGGCATCTACACAGGTAGCGCCTTTAGAAAATCCCGGTTAAGTCCCTAACGCGCCCAGATGCTATCCACTTACCATCGGAGCGTGTTTGGGGCATTCCGGGGCGAAGCAGAGGCGGAAAACGGCACTAAGCGGGTAGCAGTGATTTTCGATGTTGCCCGCTTAGCGCTCTGCGCCTTAAAGATAGACAAGGAAAACCCTCGCCGATCTTTAAGGCGCTGGGGCGAAAATCGCTGCTATGCGCTTAGCCTCGGCGGTTACCGGCTTGTGCGGCGTGACCCGGATTTTCATTTGTCGCTGCGGAAATGAAAATCTGGGTTAAGGGGGTTGGCGGGCAGCCTATGCGATGACGCGGTGCGCGGCCTACCTAAATGAAAATCGGGCCTGGGGTGACTAGAGAACGGATAAGGGTTTTAGTGGTGTGTTCAGAGAGGAAGGGATGAATTTTGCTGAACTTATAAGAAATAACAGGTTTGAGCTATCGGCTGGACTTGCGCAGAGAAACAGAGTCAAAGATGACCCCAAGGTTGCGAACTGAGGAAACAGGGAGGAGCAGAGTGTTATCCATAGAAACAGAGAAAGGAGGAAGGGGGGAGATGGGTTTAGGGGGAAAGATAAGAAGCTCGGTCTTGGCCATGTTCAGTGTTAAACGGTGGTGGGACATCCAGGCACCGGTGTCAGATAAGGAGGCAGAGATCTGGGCCTGGATGCCTGGAGAGATTTCAGGTGAAGGGAGGTAGATCTCAGAGTCATCAGCATAGAGAAGGTAGTGAAAACCATGAGAGGAGACTAGATGTAGAGAAAGAAAAGAAGAGGTCCCAGGACAGAGCCCTGGGGTACACCAATTGAGAGCGGGATAGCAGTAGAGAAAGATCCACCAGAACATACACTAAAAGTGCGGTGGCAGAGATAAGAAGACAACCAGGACAGAATAGAGCCCCTAAATCCAAGTAAGGACAGGGTATCAAGGAGAAGGTGGTGATCAACAGTGTCAGAAACAGCAGATAGGTCAAGAAGGATAAGGATCAAGTAGACCCTTGGATTTGGCGAGGAACAAGTCAATAGAGACTTTGGCAAAAGTGCTTCTGGATTACTGTGGTGTGAGCTGCCACATGGGAAAGTCCTGGAGGAGAGCTCACCCCTCCCTATCCAACATGGTTCCAGGGCATTGGGATGTGAAATGACTAAACCTGTTCCCTCTCAGATCCTTTTTACTGAAGATGAAGTAACAGAGTTACAGTTATCATAAACATCTAAAATCAGATGGGTGATAGTGAACCACTGTGGTTGGTGTTTTTTTTAAACGCTGCCCATAATGGCTAAAACAACTGTAATAGTCAACACCAGTATCTGGATAGTGACTGGTAGTCAATGCTTTGCCCCTGCTGCTCTGCCCATAGACTGCCCCGCACTATCTGGTTAAACATCTCTGAATATTAACACAAGAAGCTCTAATTATAATCACATGTCTTTTAGAGGCTCCTTGCAGTGGCAGAACTGCTTGGCGGCCATATTCCCAACCCTCTCAGCCAATCAGCAGGTAGGTTTGTGGGAGAAGGGCGAGATGGGACCACTTACCGTCAGGTTCCCGAAGCTTTTGTAACAGATCTTTCCCTGGGAACCATTCGCCCACACAAATGGCAACCACCTCTTCTTCCAATTCCACCTCGCTGTGGGGAAAAGAATTCCACACCTTTAGAACATCTCAGCAAACCAGCTGCTTTAAAAGTGGATTAACAGCCTCGATTGCCCCATCTCCTTTACTCCCTGCAGGGCCGGCCATAGAATTGGTTCAAGGTATTGGAGTCCTAGGCAAGCCTCCTTAAGCCTCATGCCCCGGCCCTCCCCCTGGGCTGTCAGAATCTATTGTTTAGCTTTGAATGTCCTGCTCTTTGCAGTCCCCCAGAAGTTGTTGCCTTGGGTGACTGCCTAGTTTGCCTAACAATCAGACCGGCCCTACGTCCTGGCTGACCGTCCAGGTAGACCTGCTCTATTTGTGAACTGTCAGTTGGCCTGCAAAGAGGTATTTTAGGTCAGGGGAGGAGAACAGCACATGCACCTGACATTTCAGAAGTACACATTCCATTTTATCCTCCTTGGCCGCATGTGCAAATTCACAGATGTAAAGCAGGCGACTGCTTTTCAATGTGCATTTTAAGCTCATTTTCAGAACGCAGCTACCCAGATAGTTTGGAATTAGCATAAAGCATGCATACTAACAGTACCTACTATTTGAAAATTGTCCCCACATTGACTGTCCCCTGAAGAAAGGGAGACTTCGGACTCAGGAACCCTTGGGGATCGGTGTGAGAAGCTATCACCTAAGCGCCCTCCATATATTTGTTGTTAAGTGCCGTCGAGTGGCTGTCGACTCATGGCGACCCTCTGGATAGCTGTCCTAAATTGTGTTCGGTCTTCAGTCAAGCAGCTCATTGTTGACAGACTGATGCCCGTACGTAGCTGCTGTTATTGTATCGATCCATCTCATTGCTGGCCTTCCTCTTTTGCGTTGACTTTCTACCTTGCTAAGCATGATGTCTTTCTCTAATGATCTCTCTCTTCGCATGACGTGTCCAAAGTATGAAAGTCGAAGATTTGGGAATGGGTAGGATCTTTAGCCACCCCTCCTCCCCCTCTGCACATTGTGATCTTTTCCCCAGGAACACTTATTGGCTCTGTTATTGCTATTAATAGATTGCTTAGTGAGTTGGTATTGCATTGGTCATTGGTAGGGATGGGAGCCAATTAGTGCAGGACTAATCTGAGCCTTCTCTGTCCCAAGGATAAGAGGATTTTCTGCAAGAAGTTTCCAGTCCCATGATATCAAAAAGTATAGTACGGGGCAATGGACTTTCTACAAAATGAGGCACAAGACAGTCTACTGGTCTTTGTCAACTTCCTTACTAGTGGTGTCCATTGTCTTCAATATACAATAAACCCAACATAACGTGAACCCTATCACTCTTTCTATTACCATATCTTTGGTTAAGCTTTTTTCTTCGGCTATCAGGTTTCTTACCTAGGATATCTGGGAGGGCTGTTTACATCACAATCAATATTTCTTCCCTTTGTACCTCCCCCTCCTAAAATGTGCCCCAATGTGAACGGCAAATCTAAGTCAATTCATATGTTTAAAAACATCTGCAATGATACAGAGTTCAATCTGAACCAGGCTAGACTGTTCTTGGAAAGGGAGTGAAATCCACATGAGGCCTAATTCTAATCCTTATCCAGTGTGGGTCAAAACTGAGATGTGCCCATCTTCTTACCTTTTCTTGCTATTGCAGCAGGAGCAGCATTTATCGGAGACGCCGTTGCCCATAATGTCTCCAACAAAGGAAATGAGCAGAACGAAAATGCCAAAAGAATGCACTATGGACACTCACTTGCTAAAGTCAGATGCCAAGGGGACAGCTTTCAAAGATCCACTGTGTGAGTGCGATAACTCGGTATCTTCAGGCAAATTTTCAGCCAGACTTAACTCAGCTAGATTGAGGAGCACTGTTTCTGCAGCTGGAGTTTCCAGACTAACCTAATCGTTTATAAGCTTACCCTTGGAAATAGCTCTTGGTTTGGCTACATTTGCATGCTCTGTGGATTTAAGATGGCAGATTTAGTCAGTCAGTGGTGAAAATTTTAAAAAGCTGCGGTTCAACAGGCTAACTTTTGAAGCCAAACACCAAAGTTAAATGCCAAAAGCACAGGCAAATACCAAGATCAGAAACAAAATACGCAGGCAAACCAAAGTCAAATGCCAAGCACCTAATTCCAACACCAAACACCAGATACGCAGCAAAATGCGAGAGCCACTCAGTACAGGAGATCCAGTTACTGAGCAATGCCTGGGAGCAACTTGCCTCCCTGGTAACCAAGGCTGGCACAGTGAGGTCACATAGCTACATCTCATCTCAGCCAGAATCCCTGCTACTGACTGGCTGCCCTTATCGATGATGTCATAATGCCACAGAGCAATACCATATTTAGCAGCCATCTTTAGCAGCTCTCTATGGGAGTCACGCAGGTTTACTGCAAATGTGTCCTTGTGTCAAGTTTGCATGTCCCCACCAATATTTTGCCCAACGCAGCATCATCATTCTGCTGCCTGTGATTAGAGGCATCTTGGAAACACAAACCAGTTTGCAGCCCACAAGGACTATCGGTGAATACCATTGCATTAAATCCCATTATAACTCTGAAGACTTGATACAAGATATCAGGATACATTTGCAGTGAACCTGGGTGACTCCCATAGGGAGTTGCTAAAGATGGCTGCTAAATATGGTATTGCTCAGTGGCATTATGACATCTCCCTCTGTGGTGGGAAAAGTAATGGAGGCACTCTTGAAAGAAAGAATAGTTGACTTTCTGGAAACGAATGGATTGCATGATTCGAGGCAATATGGTTTTACCAGGCACTCGGTGCGTTGGTGGGTTTCTTTTTAGCACAGCCACGGGAGAGAAGGCAAACACTACTCTTTACTCCTGCAGCTGTTCAAAGGTGAGCCGGGCTTCGGGTTTCCCCAGCTCTTTCTGAAGCTGATCAGGCACTGGGCCCCTTTTGGTGTGTGGCAGAGGAGGGGGAGGGGGTGCTAGAATGGGAATGGAAACAAGGGGGGGAATGGGGCTAGAATGGAACAGCGAGAGATTGGAGACTAGAACAATAATGGGAACGGGGCTAGAATGGAACGGGGGGAATTAGGGGCTAGAATGGGGGGCAGGACTGGAAATTGGCTGATGTTGGGAGATGGGGGACTGGGACTAGAACAGAGTGGATGCTGGGAGGAACTGAAAGAGAAATGATACTGGGGGATTAGGACTGGAAATGGCCTAGGGTTGTAGGACTGGGACTAGAAGGGAAAAGATACTGGGGGATTAGGACTGGAAATGGGCTGATGCTAGGGGACTGGAAGGGAGCTGATGCTGGGAGGGACTGGAGGAGAACTGATACTGGGAATTAAGACTGGAAATGGCCTGATGATGGGGGACTGGGACAGGAAGGGAACTAATGCTGGGAGGGACTGGAGGAGGACTGATACTTGGAGGGTTAGGACTGGAAATGGGCTGATGCTGGTGGATGGGGGACTGGGACTGGAAGGGAGTGGATGCTGGGAGGGATTGAAGGAGGACTGATACTGGGGGGCTAGGACTGGAAATGGACTGATGTGGGGGGATGGGCGAACGGGACTGGAAGTGAGTGGATGCCGGGAGGGGTTGGAACTAGAAGGG
This sequence comes from Ichthyophis bannanicus, assembly GCA_033557465.1. Taxonomy (NCBI): domain Eukaryota; kingdom Metazoa; phylum Chordata; class Amphibia; order Gymnophiona; family Ichthyophiidae; genus Ichthyophis; species Ichthyophis bannanicus. The sequence goes on from CM066043.1 coordinate 41,330,854, forward strand.
AGCAGATGCTGGGGGAGGACCAGAAGGGGGGTGGGACTGGGACTGGTGGGAGAAAATAAGAAGCTGGGGGAGTGAGGATGGAGAGGGGAACAGATATTTTGTGTGGGAGGGAAGAAAAATCTATGATTGGCTGAGTATTGGGAGAGTAAGTGGGGATTGAGGATGGAGGGGTGAAATTTGAGTGGATGAAAAAGGAATAAAGAAAGAAATGGAGGAAAGAGCAAAAGGGGAAAGATCAGTATGTTAGAGGCAGATGTAGAGAGAATGGAAAAAACTAGAAAAATGGAGAGTTAGCAGAAGACACGAAGAAAGCAGAAGAAAGAAACTGGGGAAATTGCAACTGAAAAATAAAATGCCCAAACAACAAAAGGTATAAAAAAGCTATTTTATTCTGAATTTATTATGTCAGCTTTGGGAAATGTGTATCGCTAATGTCTTTGCGTTTTGTTTAGTACAAGAGGAAATTAATTTATAGTTTTATTTCTCCAGTGTTGTACATTCCAAGTTTGGCGTTTGGGGTTCCCAGCTTAGTTATTGCCTTCATATTTCTAAATTGTGATCCCTTGTTCTATGTTTGGTGACGGTCTATGTTTGCATATATAAACTGAGCTGCAGTATTCTGTTCATGTGGTTTCTATGTGACAGTCCCACTTGTTCTCTTTCCCTAGTAGAAGATGTATTGGTATTCTCTGAGATGTATTGATTTAATACTTGCAGTGTTGCCTTTTGATAGGTAGGGTTTAGTGCTTAATGAGTCCTGGTAGTGCTGTTATGATATGGCGGGTTTGCTATGAATTCTAAATGAGCAAGGTGTATAGTACTTCCTAATATGCCTGGCAGTTGACACTGGAGTATAGTAATGTGGAAATCTGGCAGTCTGTTTATCCTTACTGCCCATGCAAATGGTATTGAGACAGTCATTAAGAGGCATGTCTACTTAACGTTAATGCGCATTCACAAATGTAAATGTGTGCTAATTGCAGGAACACCCATTTATTCCTATTGGTGCAGTGGCACTTAACACACATTAATATTTAGTAAAAATGCCCCTAAGTCATTGCCAGGACAAAAAAGAGGCTTATTTAGGGCACCTTTGAAAACCACCTAAAATTTTACATGGGTAAAACATATACATTTTAAAATAAAATAAATTAAACGTATGCAAATGAAGTCCAGTGGCTATGCAAATGAGGCCCCACAATGAGTCTCCGGACATGGCTATGCATCACTCTTGGGCTGCCCCTGAGGAGAGGGACCTCAGAGTGCTAGTGTTTAATGGAGGTGCTCTTGAAAGAGAGGATAGTGGATCTTCTGGAAACCAATGGATTTCATGATCCGAGGCAACATGGTTTTTACCAGGTGAAGATCGTGCCAAACAAATTTGATTGAGTTCTTGGACTGGGTGACCAGAGAATTAGATCATAGGCATGCGATGGATGTGATATACCTAGACTTCAGAAAAGACTTTCATACTGTTCCTCATAGGAGGCTTATAAATAAACTGAGCATCCTGGGGATAGGGCCCAAAGTGGTGAAAGGGATCAGAAATTGGTTGACTGACAGACGACAGAAGGTGGTGGTAAATGGAACTTACTCAGAAGAAAGGAAAGTGCATAGAGGCATGACTCAGGGATCGGTCCTGGGACTGATACTGTTCAATGTATTTGTGAGTGATATTGCAGAAGGACTGAATGGAAACGTTTGCCTTTTTGCAGATGACAGAAACATTTGCAACAGAGTGAATACTTCTGAGGGAGTGGAGAACATAAGGAAAGATCTAAAAACCCTGGAAGAATGTTCTAATGCTTGGCAATTATGACAATGTGAAAAAGTGCAGAGTCATGCACTTGGGATGCAGAAATTGTATGCAATAGGGGGCAAGAGGTTTGTGTGCACGCCAGGAGAGGGACCTCAGAGTGATAGTATCTGAGGATCTCAAGGTGGCGAGACAATGCAACAAGGTGGTAGCGAAAGCCAGAAAGATGCTGGGCTGCATGCAGAGAGGAATAACCAGCAGAAAGGAGGAGGTATTAATGCCCTTGTACAAGTCGCTGGTGAGGCTTCACTTGGAGTATTGTATTCCGATTGGAGACCATATCTCACAAAGGATATAAAAAACTTGAAACAGTTCAGAGGAAGACGACCAAAATGATTTGGATCCTGTGCCAGATGTCTGAGAAGAGACTTGAAGACCTAAATATGTATAGCCTATTGCCTGGAGGAGAGGAGGGACAGGGGAGATATGATACAGACCTTTAAATACTTGGAGGGTACTAAAGAACAAACAAACCTTTTCAAAGAAGGGGAAGATATAAAATTAGAGGGCATAACATTAAGCTGCAAGGGGGTAAACTGAAAGGCAACATCAGGAAATACTTTTTCACTGAAAGGATGGCGGATGCTTGGAATGCCCTCCTGATGGAGGTGGTGGGGGCAAATACAGTGACAGAATTCAAAATGGCATGGGACAGACACAGTGGATCCCTTTATAGCAAGAGGATGAAATCAAAGCAAACTTAAATATCTTTTAATAGAGGGGGATGACCTGCATGGAGCTGCAGTTACAATCACTCTAGCCACCTTACTGGGCAGACTAGATAGACTATACTGGTTTTTATCTGCCGTCATATACTATGTTACTATGTACTGTATGTTATCAACTAGAGAGTTTGGGATGGAGCCAGAAATGGGTTGTTTGGCTCCTCCAACTATATGGCCGTTCCTCTGCCACTGCCTTTAATGATTATATGCGAGATAGATTTCCATGCATACTACTGCCATTGTATGCAAATCAATCATGCATATTCATTAGGGATATCATGAAAACCTAACTCGTCTGTGACCTTTGAGGACCAGCAGTGAATACAATTGATTTAATAAGACTAGATTTTCATCTTTCTACTCCAATTTATGTGATGCATTACAGAGAATAGTGCAGCTAATCATCTGATCTGAAAAGAAAAATCATCTATTCTAACACTATAGTAAGGATACAGCTGATATTAAAGTAACTTTTGCAGTATCACATGGAGTCGAAGAGTTTAACCAGGATCCTCCAGTATTATGGAAGCAGAAACTGACATCACCTTTACCATGATTATGCAGGAACCGTAACCCCTAAAGGTCCTAATAAAAGAGAATCAGGGTGTAATTGAGAAAATTGAAATCAAAGATGTCTTTATTCGAAAAGAGTGGATGCACAGGAAGCCAAGGTAACACTGTTGCAGGAAAAATGCATTATCAATGCCAAAGCGAACAAGTGGGGAAGGCGTGCAGGGTATGGCTCTGGGAATTCTTTCCAACACCTGTTTGTGTGTGTGTGTGTGTGTTTGTGTATGTATGTATCTTTGTGGGCTGATATGTCTGTGCTTGTTTGTATGAACAAGAAATGTGTTTGTGTGTCACTGCATGAATGCGTGTGCATGTTTGCATGTACGTGCCTGTGAGTGTCTGGATATATCAGTATGTGAGTATGTTTATATACGGGGCTTTTTTTGAAGGGGTACTTGGTAGTGTTGGGTGCTGGAACATTTTCATTACCTGGTAAAATTGACGCATGTTAGAAATATACAAACATGACAGCAGAAAAAGACCATATGGTCTATCCAGTCTGCCCTTCCATATCAACTACTATAGCCCCTTTTTGTCCTTTAGAGATCTTCTGTGTTTGTCCCATGCTTTCTTGAATTCAGATACTGTCCTTGTCTCTACTATCTCTACTGGGAGACTATTCCATGCATCTACTACCACTCTTACTGTAAAGCAGGGCCGTACCGAGTGTAAATTGCGCCCTGTTTGACTTGCACATCAATCGGGGCAGCCAGGTGCTTTTAAGTCTTCAGGGATGTCTTGGAGTTTTGGTAGGGTGTTTGTGAGGAAATCTTCCATTTCCAGTATGCAAAAACTGTGTATGGCTTGTTTAGGGGTACGTGGTTGTATGTGTTGAGTGGTAAGTTGATTGTGATCATTTTGTGGTCAGACCAGGGGATGTCGATGGTGGTGGGAGGAGACATTGGGTGTTTGTTAAGTAAGGTTTGTGGCAAGATCATATTGAAGGAATTCCCTTTGGTGTGTGTAAGTTGACTGACAATTTGCGAGTAGTCCAGGGATTCCATGGCTTCCAGGAAGGCTCTTGCTTTGTTTGGTGCTGTGGAGGCGAGGTTGAAGTCACCAAACAGCACGTGGTAGCTTTTGTTGGAGTTGGTATTGCAGACGATTTCCAGGATTGTATCCAGTTGGTTGGGGTCAGCATTTGGGAACCTGTATGCAAGGAGATGGTTATGTTGTCATTTGTTATTGTTAGAGTGTCAAGACCCTTGACGGATGCTTTGGAGAGGGTGCAGAAGTTCAAGTGTTTCCTTGTGAAATGCAGACACCACCACGGCATTTAGTCCTTGGAGTTGAAGAAATGGTAGTCCTGTGGGGCGAGCTGGTTTAGTAGACTGTGTCAGCTTCGGTGAACCAGGATTCTGTTATGTTGAGGATATCAATGTGGTTGTCAACTAGTATATCTGCGAGAAGCTGTATTTTATTTCTTGCAGATTGGGTGTTTAGGAGGGTACATTTCAGGGGGGGGGGGGTTCTTACCAACATTATTGGTGACATATTTGTGAATGGCTGTGTTTTGATTTGAATGTTGCATTGGGAATGCCTGGGCTTGTTCCCGTGATAGTTGGGGGAGGTTAGAATGAAAGGGTATGTGTGAATTATTGATATGCATGCTGGAGTTGGGAATGTATGAGTGGCAAGTGTGAGAAGTGAGGAGAGGCATAGCAGTATCGAGAGTGGGGTCATCAATGTGGTTGTTTTCTGGGTTATCCAGCAGTTACCTTTCTTTTTCCTCACAGAGGTAGATGGTTTTGCTGATTGCTGTGCTTCTCAGTTGTGGTTATGGCTATTGTGATGTTGTGATGTTGTGCCAGCTTGGAGTTGTTGTTTTCAGATGTTCAACATGTTTCTTTCCGGTTGAGCCCTGCCTAAGGGTTGTCTGGCAAGGCCCACCTGAACATTCCTGCTTTTGTTGTTGTCCAGTGCAGCAGCAGATGATTGTGGGGCCCTGATTGGCCTTTGGCAGTGGGAAATTTTAGTATTCCCACTTCCTGCTGCTGAAGCCAATCAGGGTGGCTTCAATGTTTCTTTTTAAGTGCTGTCACGTCAAGTACTGATTCCTGGTGACCCAGCAGCCTTTGGGTTTTCTTAGCAATGTATAAGCAGAAGTAGATTGCCAGGCCTTTTCTTCTGAGGCACTGGAGGATTAAGTGACTTGGCCAAGATCACAAGGAGCACTAATGGAAATTGAACACTTGATCTTTTGGGTAATAGGCAGTTGCTCGAACCACTAGGCTATTCCTCCACTCTTAGTTAAGAAAAAAACTAAAAGAGGACCTTGATAAACTTGGAGATTGGGCATCCAAATGGCAAATGAAATGTAATGTTGACAAGTGCAAAGTTATGCACTTAGGGAAGAACAACCCAAACTACAGTTACATCATGCAATGTTCCACTTTAGGAGCCTCTATCCAGGAAAAGAATCTGAGCATCATCATGGATAATATGTTGAACCCTCGGCCCAGTGTGCAGCGGCAGTCAAAAAAACCAAATAGAATGCTAGGAATCATAAGGAAAGGAATGGAGAATAAAACCAAGGATATTATAATGGCTCCATGGTGCAACTGCACTTTGAATATTGGGTGCAAATCTGGTTTCCATATCTTAAAAAGGATATAGCAGAAACAGAAAAGGTACAGAGAAGATCCATTAAAATGATGAAAGGGATGGAAGGATACCCCTATGAGGAAAGACTTAAACGTTTAGGGCTCTTCAACTTGGAAAAAATAATATGTTTGAGGAGAGATATGAGGGAGGTCTACAAAATAATGAAAGGAGTTGAACGAGTAAACATAGATCGATTGACTAATCCTTCAAAAAAGTAGAAAGACTTGGGGGGGGGGGGCATTCAATGAAGTACATTGCAGCAAATTTAAGAATGATTGGAGATAATAGTTTTTCACTCAAGGCGGAATCAAACTCTGTAATTCTTACCGGAGGATGTAATAAATGCTTTTAGTGTAGTTGGGTTTAAAAGAGGTTTGGACAAGTTCCTGGAGGAAAGATCCATAAACCATTATTAAAAAGGGCCCAGAAAATCCAGTGCTTACCCTGGGAAAAGATTGTGGAACCTATGTACCTTTCTGGGAACCTGACAGGTACTTGTGACCTGGATTGGCAACTGTTGGATACAGGATACCGGGCTTGATGGACCCTTGATCTGACCCAGTATGGCAGCTCTTAGAAGTAACAGCAAAGAACATGAAGTATGTCAGTAATGTAAAATGCAGTACATCACTGCTGGGGAATTATTTGTAGTCCTTATGTGTGTGTGTGTGTATGTGGTGTTTATGTGTTTGTGTGTGTGTGCTGTGCATGTGTTGTGTTTGTAGTGGGGAACTGGGGGTTGTGGGTTATTTCCAGAGGACATACTGTAGTTAAGAGGTTGGTGATAGTTGTGGAAAAGTAGTTTTTGGGGTTGGAGTAGTTTTCAGGGTATTGGGGCAGTTGTAGTAGGGGATTTTGGGGGGTGGGGCATTTGCAAGGGGGAGTTTGTAAAGGCGAGGAAGTTGCCGTGGGATATTTTTTGTGGATGGGACATTTTGCAAGGTGGTGAGGCAGTTGCAGGAAAGTAGGTTTTGGGGCTGGGACAATTTGTGGTGTGTGGGATAGTTGTAGAAATGCTAATTTTTGGAGGTGGGGTAATTTGCGGTATGGTGGAGAAATTGCAAGATGTAGGTTTTGGGGGTGGGGCAATTGACAGTGGTGGAGCAGTTCTAGGGCTATTTTTTTGGAGGTGGGAGCAGTTTGTGGGGAAGTTGCAAAGGGTAGATTTTAGGGGTGTGGCAATTTGTGGGATGGTGGAGCAGTTCTCAGGGGGTATTTTTTTGGGGGGGATGAGAGTTTGTGAGAGGTTGTTAGGGTGAAGTAACTGGTGCTATGGTGGGTCAAAAGCAGGGGTTAGTTTTTGGGATGGGCCACTTTGCAGGCTAGTAAGGCAGTTGCAGTAGTTTGTTTTGTGGGGTGGGGAAAGTTAGTGGTGTGGTAGGACAGTTATGGGGGTGTAAGTTTTGAGAGTGGGAGAGTTTACAAGGTGATGAGATAGTTGTGTGGGGTATTTTTTTCATTGGGACATTATGTGGGTTGGTAGGGAAGTTGTGAAGGAGCAGCTTTTGGGGTTGGGGCAGTGTGTGTGGTGTGGTAGGGCAATTGTGGGGAGAAGGGCATTTTTGGGGGTGGGTAGTTTGGCGGTTTGGCAGAAAAGAAAACAGGGAAAGGCAGTTTGAAAGAAGGAATTCTCTAATAGCTATGTTTCAGTGTATGTATGTAAGTTTCTATGTTGCAGAAGCTGGAGCTCATTCCCCCATAGAAATGCATTGGGCCATTTTTTGGGGGCATCTTATTTCTCTGGAACCTCCAGTCTAATCTGGCCCGTTTTTGAACTCGATGTATCTTTTTATCAGTTTTTCCTACAAACCAAGTTCCATCCCGTTCTGTTGATTTTTTGGAGAGTTATTTTGCTTCCAGACAAACGGATGAACAAACAGGCATTCTCAGCTCCTTTTGTGTAACTCTTTCCAACTTTCCTTGGGTTGGAAAGAATAAAAAGACAAATCAAGTTCAAAAATGGGCCTAATTGCACCAGGTGGTTCTCTCCCTTTTCTCAACTCTCTCAACAACCCAAACAGCTCCACCCCCAAAAATTACCCCATGCAACTTCCCTACTACCCTGCACACTGCCCTTGTTGCTAATAAATACTCCCCCAAAGCTGATTTACCACCCTGAAAAATGTACCCACTGCTAAAAAATATCCCCTACAACTGCCCCATCACCAGGGCTGGCCCGTCCACTAGACAAACTAAGCTGTTGCCTAGGGCGGCTGACCTTATGGACGGCGTGGTGATTCCTCCTTTCCTGGAAGCACCGTGATAGGTCTTAAACTACCCATGCACATGCATGCAGGCATGGCCTGCTGCTCCTGGCCCCCTCCGATGGGGGGGGGGCAGGAGCGGCATCAAAGGGGGGCAGGAGCATCAGGCTGTGAGTGTGTGCACACATGTGGGTGCTTTAAGACCCGCCGCTGACACTTCCAGGAAGGGAATGATCACCATGCCACTCTTCCCCAGGCGAGAAGATGGGTGCAGGGAGGAGGCCTACCTAGAGTTGCAGAAACCCTTGGGTCGGCCTTGTGTACCATCCCAAAAACGATCCCTGCAACTATCCCACCACTTTGCCATCTAAACCCCAACATTTGTCCCACCACTCCACAAACTTCCTCAACCCAAAATTCTACCACCCCACAATTGTCCCATCAATCTGCCAACCGTCTCACTCACAAAATATATCCCCACAACTGCCCTACCACCCTGCAAATTTTCCCCACCCCCAGAACCTAAGCACTCCCTGCAACTGTCCCCCACCTTGCCAACTGCTGTATCTCCAAAAACTACCTCTTGTAATTGCCCCACTTCCCCACAACCTACCTCACCCCCAAAACGTATCCCACGACAACTGCCCTACCACTTTACACACTGACCCCACCACTCAAAAATACTCACAAAAGTATTTATGGCAGTTTGGAAGAAGCCCTTGAATGAAATACTACCCAGTGGCAGTTGATACAGAGTCCAAGTTTGGATTCGAAACGTGCACGTCGTGATTCTGGGGACCTGCTTTTCCTGATTTGAGTCGGGCATTCACTGGAGCGCATTCCTCTTAAAAGCATCTGCTTTTTATAAGATAAGTGTGGTTCTTTGAGCTTTTTTCTGAGAAAAAAAAAAGGATGTTACCAGCATTCGAGAGGGACAAATCTTTTTCTCCTGCTGTTCTATCTGACAAAAATTTGTTCTTATATAGATTTTGGGAGTTTCTGCATTGGTGGTGATTTTTTTTCTAGTAATTAATATCTCTTGCCATGGGTAGGGCTAGATTACGGCTCTGACAAGCTGGGGTCCAAAATGCAGATGGAGAAAACTATCATAATTAGATAAACCGAGCTGCGTCATTAAAACTGTAACCAGGAGAGTATCAGATTATTGTGTTATCTCCCTGAATGAGGTGTGCAAGATTATTCATCTGCAAATAACAGGATTGCCTCTTGTTAATTCATAGCAGCCCCTGTAAGTATAGGAAGTGAATCTGAAATCTGCTTATAACTTTTCCTTGAAAAGTCACTGTTATGATGAGGTATATTGCTTGGGGGCAATGACAAGACTGATATTTGCTTAACATTGCTTTGAAGATACTGAAAGAGCAGTGTTTACATGTAAATACATGTTCGTCTCACCAACAGGTGTGTCGCTGTCTCACGAACAGCACATGTGCTGTAAACCGTGGAACAAAAGAATAAAGGAGCAAAACGAATGTGCTGTGCTTGCATGATTGACAGTAGATTTAGGGGGTTCTGTTAGAAGCATCTAGACATGTACACGGCAGCATCTGCACATCTTGCTTGCACACGTGCAAATAGCAATTTTGGAAGCTATGTGGAAATGTAAAATCCCCAGGGACAGCCCAATCACTAAGCCGGCTAGGCATCCGCCTAGGGTGGCAGAGGTTGGGGGGGGGGGGGCAGTAATACAACTGCACTGTGACAGGAGAGCAGCCCTTTAAATCTGCTCTCAAAACAGGGGTAGGTGCTTTTCGCACAAATCCATCTTTAAGCACTGCTGCGTCTTGCCCCCTTCGCCACTATATCAGAGGGGGTGGGCGCAGTGGCAAGAAGGCTATCCCCATGCTAATTTGATTAATGCTTGTAGGGCGTGAGGGTGGTGGTATAACTGGCAAGGGGGAAGTGAAAAGGGGAGAGATGCTGGTTGGGGGGGGGGGGGAAGTGGGAGGTAGAACATAAGAACATAAGATATGCCATACTGGGTCAGACCAAGGTCCATCAAGCCCAGTATTCTGTTTCCAACAGTGGCCAATCTAGGTCATACATACCTAGCAGTTTCCCCAAAAGACAATGCTTGTACTGGGTCAAGCATTGATATCTTCGGTCACTTCTTAATAACGGTTTATGGACCTTTCCTCCAGGAACTTGTCCAAACCTTTTTTAAACGCAGCTACACTAACAGCCTTTACTACATCCTCCGGTAACAAATTCCAGAGTTTGATTACACGTTGAGTGAAAAAATATTTTCTTTTATTAGTCTTAAATAGTTTACCCTGTAGCTTCATTGCATGTCCCCTAGTCTTTCTATATTGTGATAACGTAAACAATCGATCTACGTTTACCCGTTCCACTCCGTTCATTAATTTATAGACTTCTATCATATCTCCCCTCAGCCGTCTTTTTCCAGGTTAAAGAGCCCTAACCTTTTTAGCCTTTCTTCATAGGAGTATCCTTCCATCCCCTTTACCATTTTGGTGGCTCTTCTCTGAACCTTTTCTAAAATCGCTATATCCTTTTTAAGATACGGCGACCAGAATTGCACACAATATTCAAGGTGCGGTCTCACCATGGAACAATATAGAGCCATTATAATATCTTTTGATTTATTTTCCATTCCTTTCCTTATCATACCTAGCATTCTATTTGCTCTCTTGGCCGCCGCTGCACACTGGGCCGAGGGTTCTAACATGGTATCCACAATGACGCCTAAATCGTTTTCCTGGGTGGTGATTCCTAATGTGGAACCTTGCATCGTGTAACCATAGTTTGGGGGGTTCTTCCCTAGGTGCATAACCTTGCACTTGTCCACATTAAATTTCAGCTGCCATTTGGATGCCCAGTCTTCCAATTTATCAAGATCCTCTTGCAATTTTCCACAATCCTCTTGGGTTTTAACAACTTTAAATAGTTTTGTGTCATCTGCAAATTTGATCACCTCACTCGTTATTCCCTTTTCCAGGTCATTTATGAATATGTCAAAAAGCAGCGGCCCCAGCACAGATCCCTGGAGAACATTATGTGCAATCATCTGCTCCTTCAACATCTCCTGCCTGATTTATGTGGATGACGTACTACTCTTCACCCCATTCACTATCGACCAACCAGACTTCTCATCACTAGTAAAATGCTTTGATGCCGTCACTGACTGGCTCCACTCACAGAAATCAATCCTTTTCCCCACCCGCATCATTGAAGATGAGAGACACCGAGCTCCCAAGTAGATCCACCATCCGCTACTTAGGCATCATGCTAGACCAGCACCTCGACATGAAAGCGTACATAGGCAACACCATTAAGGCAATCTACCATAAGATGCGGACAATTCGACATCTCCAATCCTTGCTGCAACCAGATGACTTCCGAACAGTTTTCCAGGCACTTGTAATCCCCCACTTCGACTACACCAACGTGATACTGCATGGACTCCACAAGAACACACTAAAACTGTAGCAGATAAACGAGTGAAGAAAGAAACACCCAAGGAGTCTTAAAAGAAACAACGGTTTAATGTGCACAGGCCCAAAGAAAATAGTTTTTGCAAATTCTGGGCCCCCACCAGAGGGCTCAGAGAGATTATATAGACCTCATATCAGACTATTACAGCATTTCTTCATGATTGATCACTTTATTACAGTATAGTCCCGATTGGAGAAAGTCTACTGTACTCTTATCTCTAGCGAAGCAGAGGGAGAGTAGTTATCTCTAGCAAGCAGAGAGAGCAGCAGGACAAAGGAATAGGGGTGGAACAAGCATGTACCAGGGTATGACTTCACCAAGAGGGGTGTATCCTTTTCACTTAACCCTTCCAGCTCTCAGCCCTGCCTGGATTTCTACCTCATTCCCCCCTTTTTAAGGGAAAAATTTGCCTTGTAGTGAAGGAGGCCAATTTTCCTCATAACAGTCGATCTGACTGTGGAAGGGATTTGTATTTGCATACTGCCATCTGTGATACCGCAAGCCCTCTGATGCAAGAAAGGAAACTTTTAAATCTTGAAAAAAACAGGATTTGCCTGCAATTACGAGAAGGGACACATAGAGGGAGCAGGAGAACAAACCTGAAAGTGGAAGAACCACACCTCTATGGGCAGGACTCAGAAGCAGCTGCTCTGGATTTAAGTAGGAACAGAGCACTGCAAGAGGGAGAGCCAAGAGAGAGAGAGACGAGAGAGCCAAAGGTGCCAGGAAGGCAGTCAGGAGAGCCAGAAAGGCAACAGAGAAACCCCGAAGGGAAGAACCCAGAGGAGAAGCACAGGAGGAGGCAAGGAGCTTGGCAGAGACCTTCATGTGGAGAACAGGAGGCAGTGCCAAGGGAAGCTCCAGAGGCCAGACTCAGAGACCGAGGTGAGGTCACTGACAAACCCAGCAGAGCTAAAGGAAAGGAAGCTACTGGGAGAGCAGGCCTAGAGAAAGGCCATACACAACTTCAAGGGGCAGTATCACGGACTGCAGCCAAGGAAGGAAGTGCTTATCCCTCCGGTTGGAGAAGAAACCTTCAAGAGAAAAAAGGTACTTTTAAAAGCTTTTACAAAAGTAACTTGAAAGATAAAGGAAAAGTTCATAGCCTTGAGAGAAAGGATATACCTGGAGCACAAAACTCTCAGACTAGGCCTCAAGCCTTTTTCAAGAAGCCTAGAGAGGAACAAAGGGCTAGTTTTTATCTGGACAATAAGGACTGTTTTAAACCAGATATAACTGATAAGTTTTACAGGAAAAAGTTTAATGTTGCCAGAAAATGGAAGGAGCAAACTTTTAGTCCTGAAACAACAGCAAGCCCAGGGAGATATACTAGACCTAAAAGCCGACGCCCCAAACTACCAAGCCAGCACTGGGATACAGTATGGCATGCTTTTAGGAAACCAGGTTTTAATATCCAAGAGATCTCAGAGACCTCAGTTTCAGATCCCATAGACATGGAATGGCTGCCAGGGGAATCTGAGAGCACTGAAGATATAGAATCAATGGAATGTGACTTTTGCACAAGAAGATATCTTTGAGTAAAAGGCAAACAAATCTAATGTGTGAAAACTGTACTGGAAAGTTTATGCTTTAAGTTGGTGAAGGAACCATGTTATTTTGAGTGTTTTGCTGACTCACGTTTTGATGCAACTGAATTTATGTTCTGTTACTCATTACCTCATATTTTGAATTTCTTCATGCGAAAAGGGGAAATAAAAGCCTTTTTGTACCCTACACTTGGCAAGAGTTACTTTTTAGGTTGTTGACCCTGAGGCTGACAATGTGACCTGCTATCCCATTGACCCTCACAACAGATCAACCCTGAACCTTTTAATTCTTATGCGCTCCCCAGCCCCTGTGGAACCACTACGCCGCCACTAGAGGGGGCTGAGGGGGACATAAGTGGCGTAGTTTCAAGGATTTTTGGGGTACTCTTGAGTGTACAGAGCAACGTGGGCAACTACTCAAAAGAGAAATAGAAGCTCTTTTCTTTTTGGAAAAAAAAAAAACTGCAAGTAAAACCCGGACTGACCTGTATTAGAATCCGGATCGGAAGAGGAAAACCAGGAGACCGGAGCAGTTGCTAGAAAGTGGACCGGAGTTAAAAACCAGGAGTGGAGTCATAGGAATCCGGACCGGAGTGGAAAAAGAAAAAAAAAAAAAAAAAAAAAGGAGGAAAATCCTAAAGGTGAAAGATCAGCTGGCGAATCCAGGAGCGGTGGAGCAACCCCTGGACGACCGCACTACATTCCCCAAAAGCTGATGCAACACTAAAGCAAGGTAAGGCGTAGATAACCCTACCTAGTGTTGGACACCTGGGGAAGTTGAAAGAAAAAATATAGAGGGTCTGGAAAATATATTTTGTGAAGAGCCGCACTTGGGTTTTTTTTTTCTCTTTCTGTTTTTTTAACAGGTACAATGGAGCCCAAGGAGCTGTGTGCCTGGATGGCACACCAATTCACCAAACAGGCTGAGCTGGCGCAACAGAGCCAGGAGCAGGCGCTAAAGGCGATGCAGGAGCAGCAGACGCCTGTCATAGAAACAATGAGCGCATGGCTGGCGCAACAGCGAGAGGAGCTGGCTCAAAGCAGGAAAGAAGGAACATCACTCGTCGGACGGGTAAACCCTGAACTTGGACAGTGGTCTTGTTCGCACTTAATGATAGGGAAGCTCAGTCCAAGTGACGATATTGATGACTTTCTAGACACTTTCGCTAGGATTGCGAATTCGGCTAAGTGGCCTGAGGAGCAGTGGGCCATACGCCTAGCGGCATCACTTACAGGTGAAGCGCTGGCGGCCTACAGGTCCATGCCCCCAGAGCTCGCAAATTCATATCAGGATGTAGTAAACGCAATTAGAGATCGTGTTGGTCTTACGCCGGTGGCGTACAATAAAATATTCAGAGCTGCTATGCTTAAGGTAGATGAAACACCTAAGGCATTAGGCCACAGGTTGCGTAGTCTTGCTTACAAGTGGCTACAACCTGAAAGGAGAAGTATAAATACGCTCATGGATGCGATAATTTTAGAGCAATATATGAATGCACTACCTAACAGGGTGCAGAATTTTTTGATGCTCCAAAATTGTAGCAATACCACTGAAGCTATTGTGCTTACTGAAAGATACTTAGAGGCTGAAAAGGTGACACAGCCTAGTGTAAGTCCACGAAGTGCCGTGGGATTGGAGGCACAAGGAAGGGGAAGTCCCTCACGTCCTCCAGCTGGTAGGTGGCAGAGTTATAAACCCCTGGAGAAAGTGAATACAAAAAAATGTTTTGCGTGTGGAAAAAAAAGGACATGTACAGTATGAATGTCATGCGAGAACAGCCTTGGTAGGAGAGTCACCAAGAATAGTGCATGATGGGTTTCTTGTCAATGTAAAAATACATGGCATAAGTGTACGAGCATTGTTAGATTCTGGAGCCGACCAGACTATGCTTTCAAAAAGGTTATGGTCGACCATCCAGGATCATGGACTGTCGGTCCCAGAATCACCCGAGGGGTATGTCAAGATTAAGTGTGTACATGGAGCAGCTACCCGCTACCCCATTTATAAGTTGTGGATAAAGGGGATGGGTATTGTGAAAGAGATGCCAATGGCAGTGGTGCCAAGATTACCGCAGGATTTAGTCCTGGGCCGAGATTGGCCTCAATTTAGAAAAACTTTGAAGAAAGAATGTTTACCTCAAGATAAACCAGATTCCACTGGCAGGCCACTCGACTTTATTAAAAACTCCACAGTACCGCGGAGCAGCCTGGCTGCTGCGACGGATATCACGATCCCTAGCCCGCTGTGGGAGAAACCCCCAAAGACCATTGTAAAGGATCGGTCACAGCCACTCAAAAGGTTTGTGCTTCGCTACTGCAAGACATCCGCAAGAGCGCGGACACCTCAAAGAGCATCAGCACAAGCGGCAGGCTATGACCTCCATAGCGCCGTGGATATGGTCATACCGAAGCGAGGGAGAACATTAGTGACCACGGACTTACAAATTGAACTGCCACCTGGATGTTATGGAAGAATAGCCCCGAGGTCCGGACTGGCCGCCAAACACAACATTGATGTAGCTGCAGGAGTCGTGGACCCTGATTATAGGGGTGTCCTAAAGGTCCTCTTATGCAATTGTTCAGAGAAGGACTACGAGGTTCAAGTCGGCGACAGAGTGGCACAGCTCATTTGTGAGCGGGTAGGATTTCCTGATCTGGAGGAAGTCCCGATGTTAAATCCCACAAGCCGAGGAGTGGGAGGTTTTGGCTCGACGGGGAGAGCAGAAGTAGAAAATTTAATGGCCATAGGCGCTGATCCACCCGAGGAAGAATTGGGCCCTCGTCTGGAGGATTGTAAAGAAGACTCTACCCCAAAGCTAGGAGAAGAACTCTCGATAAAACAAAAGGAAGATTTGACCCGATTGTTAAATAAATACAAAGATGTCTTAACGCCAATGCCTGGAGAGACCTCGTTGGTGGCGCACGAGATCCAGACTCCTCCCGGTAAAATTATCCGGCAGCGTCCATACCGACTGCCGGAGGCAAAAAAAGCAGGAGGTCATTAATCAGGTGCAAGAAATGTTACAGATGGAGATAATAGAAGAGTCACACAGTCCCTGGTGCAGCCCGGTGGTGTTAGTACCAAAGCCAGATGGATCCATGCGTTTTTGCATAGACTTTCGGCAAGTCAACGCGATTTCAACTTTCGACGCGTACCCGATGCCGCGTATAGAGGAGCTATTAGATCGGCTCGGGCAAGCAAAATACCTGACGACATTGGACATGACCAAAGGATATTGGCAGGTCCCTTTAACGCGAGATGCCAAGCCGAAAACTGCCTTTAGTACACCCTTGGGGCTCTACCAGTTTAGGAGAATGCCTTTTGGCTTGCATGGGGCAGCCGCCACATGCCAACGCCTAATGGATGTGATTCTTCGACCGTATCAGAATTTTGCGACCGCATATATGGATGATGTGGTGATCCACAGCGCCACGTGGACAGAACACCTCCAGCAGATAGGCACCATATTAGAGGCTATGAGGAGAGCGGGCCTCACTCTTAATCCTAAGAAATGCACGTTCGCAGCGGAGGAGGTCAAGTACCTGGGTCATCTAGTAGGTCGGGGAACCGTACGGCCACTATTGGATAAAGTTGAATGTGTCAGGAACTTCCCGGTTCCTCAGAATAAGAAGCAGCTGAGAAGTTTCCTCGGACTCATAGGGTATTATCGTCGGTTCATACCGCATTTTGCCGAGGAGAGCAACATCTTTACAGAGATGCTTAGAAAAAATGCCCCGAATATAGTACGATGGACGCCCGAAGCAGAAGCTGCTTTCCAAAGATTGAAAGGGAAGTTGTGCCAGGCCCCCGTTCTACGCGGGGTAGATTTCCAGCAAACGTTCCTACTTCAAACTGATGCCTCAGAAACCGGGCTGGGTGCCGTTTTATCCCAGGTACAAGAAGGAGCAGAACATCCCATTCTGTTCCTTAGCAGAAAGCTCTCATTAGCGGAAAGAAAATATGCCACCATTGAACGCGAATGCCTCGCTATCAAGTGGGCCATTGAGGCATTAAAATTTTACCTTACCGGGAGGAAGTTTGTCCTCATTACAGACCATGCCCCCCTGAAATGGCTGCATACAATGAGGAACGAAAATGCCAGGTTAACCCGGTGGTATATGGCTTTACAACCTTATGACTTTCGTGTTGAGCATAGAGCTGGGAAGCTACATTGTAACGCAGACACCATGTCTCGGATTACGTGCTGCGGTGAAGAGCTTCCCCCAGCCCGTAATATTTTGAGAAGGGGGATATGTGATACCGCAAGCCCTCTGATGCAAGAAAGGAAACTTTTAAATCTTGAAAAAAACAGGATTTGCCTGCAATTACGAGAAGGGACACATAGAGGGAGCAGGAGAACAAACCTGAAAGTGGAAGAACCACACCTCTATGGGCAGGACTCAGAAGCAGCTGCTCTGGATTTAAGTAGGAACAGAGCACTGCAAGAGGGAGAGCCAAGAGAGAGAGAGCCGAGAGAGCCAAGAGAGGCAGAGGTGCCAGGAAGGCAGTCAGGAGAGCCAGAAAGGCAACAGAGAAACCCCGAAGGGAAGAACCCAGAGGAGAAGCACAGGAGGAGGCAAGGAGCTTGGCAGAGACCTTCATGTGGAGAACAGGAGGCAGTGCCAAGGGAAGCTCCAGAGGCCAGACTCAGAGACCGAGGTGAGGTCACTGACAAACCCAGCAGAGCTAAAGGAAAGGAAGCTACTGGGAGAGCAGGCCTAGAGAAAGGCCATACACAACTTCAAGGGGCAGTATCACGGACTGCAGCCAAGGAAGGAAGTGCTTATCCCTCCGGTTGGAGAAGAAACCTTCAAGAGAAAAAAGGTACTTTTAAAAGCTTTTACAAAAGTAACTTGAAAGATAAAGGAAAAGTTCATAGCCTTGAGAGAAAGGATATACCTGGAGCACAAAACTCTCAGACTAGGCCTCAAGCCTTTTTCAAGAAGCCTAGAGAGGAACAAAGGGCTAGTTTTTATCTGGACAATAAGGACTGTTTTAAACCAGATATAACTGATAAGTTTTACAGGAAAAAGTTTAATGTTGCCAGAAAATGGAAGGAGCAAACTTTTAGTCCTGAAACAACAGCAAGCCCAGGGAGATATACTAGACCTAAAAGCCGACGCCCCAAACTACCAAGCCAGCACTGGGATACAGTATGGCATGCTTTTAGGAAACCAGGTTTTAATATCCAAGAGATCTCAGAGACCTCAGTTTCAGATCCCATAGACATGGAATGGCTGCCAGGGGAATCTGAGAGCACTGAAGATATAGAATCAATGGAATGTGACTTTTGCACAAGAAGATATCTTTGAGTAAAAGGCAAACAAATCTAATGTGTGAAAACTGT
Source organism: Ichthyophis bannanicus (assembly GCA_033557465.1). Taxonomy (NCBI): domain Eukaryota; kingdom Metazoa; phylum Chordata; class Amphibia; order Gymnophiona; family Ichthyophiidae; genus Ichthyophis; species Ichthyophis bannanicus. The sequence continues at coordinate 41,349,145 of CM066043.1, forward strand.
ACTGGAAAGTTTATGCTTTAAGTTGGTGAAGGAACCATGTTATTTTGAGTGTTTTGCTGACTCACGTTTTGATGCAACTGAATTTATGTTCTGTTACTCATTACCTCATATTTTGAATTTCTTCATGCGAAAAGGGGAAATAAAAGCCTTTTTGTACCCTACACTTGGCAAGAGTTACTTTTTAGGTTGTTGACCCTGAGGCTGACAATGTGACCTGCTATCCCATTGACCCTCACAACAGATCAACCCTGAACCTTTTAATTCTTATGCGCTCCCCAGCCCCTGTGGAACCACTACGCCGCCACTAGAGGGGGCTGAGGGGGACACATCACATGGGCAGCAGTTTTCCACTCCACCATGGTCTCAATGGTGGAGGTAATAAATCGGATAAAGATAGGGATTCAGCATGGCAGGATAATACATAGCAGGAGAATAAGGAGAACCCTACTACTAGGGTTTTAAGTCCACCTAACCAATTGAACCATTCTGCAAACCACCCAGCACCTATAGAAGGGGCGGTGATATGATTAGCTAGAGCACGTACGTCTTGAATAGAGTGTTCAATGGAAACACTCTCATAGGTGAGATTAAAACAACACATACCCTCAAATTCCTCACAGCCATGTTTTAACCGTAGGAGCAGAAAATCAATGGTCATCCTATTCTGCAGAATCGCCGTCCGCAGACCGGACATCTCATGATTCATAGTGGCTAGGATGGTTGAGGTAAGATTAATGGATTTGGCCAAGGAACAAGCAATACGGCTTACTTCCATAGCGTTGTGCAAAGTTAACCCAGGTGCTCCTACAATGGATATTGCCAGTCCTAGAGCTGTCTGATCACTATAAGGTTCCACATTAGAGTTACAGGTAGGAGGTTTTGATCGAGGATATCGCGAATGAGAACTAACCTTACTGGGAGTATGAGAGAAAACAGCAGTAGTAAGCCTGCCAAAAGTGCAAGGACCTCCAGTAGCGTTTATGGGAACATAAGCAGTTTTACTACATAACAAAAACCATCCTAAGGGAAGATACATTTCTGAGTAAGCATAAGATACCTTCATAATAGACTTGCATGATAATTAGACACATTAAAAACCCCTTTAGTGGCATTTACAAAAATAAAGCAATCTGTAGCTTTAAGCATGGAGACAACCTGCAAGGAGAAAGGGGCCTTGTTAAAATAGGCTGAGGTAGGACGAGTAACACCAATGAAGTAGAAAAAGGTAGAAAAGGTTAGCTTTGGCTGTTTGCAGTTCAGATTATGCATTACAGTAAACGCTTGCATTTCACACAAAGTAGTGGGTACAGCAATAAGGCATGTTGATAAAAAAACTCCAGGCTGCGATGAGCTGTGTACACAAAAGTCCGAAGTATTCAAAGCAGTCCCGGTAAATAGTGTTACTACATTTATAGTTCCTGAGGCCAAGAAGGGAAGGCCTCACATGAATGCCAGAACAAAAGTCAGCATGAGCAGGTGCATACCGACCATGGAGCTTATGTCCCACTAACAGTATCTGAAGACAACTCCTCAAGCTTCTGCCGTGCGTAGACTAGCCAGCTTCCGGTATGCGGCTAGCGCAGGGCTCCATCGTCTGCCGATTCCCTGGTTCTCCGCAGTGTGAGGCGTAAGAGATCCTGAGAATGTAATGCACTGTCCACTTAACATCCAAGACAGGAGCAGCTTTCTTAAGACGAGTATGATGAATCCACGGGATAACCTCTGCGACCTTGACTGCAGTCGGTATGGCTAGGAGAACTGTGTAAGGACCTCTCCAGGAAGGGCACAGTGGTTCACGTTTCCATTCCTTAATCCACACACGATCTCCCGGCTGGTGGGGATGGAGCGGCTCTGACAAAGAGATAGGCAGTCGCTCTTGTATCCACCTGTTCAAAGACTGAAAAACAGATCCCAATGCCAGTAGGTGTTGTCTCGTAAGTTCATTACCTATCTGCTCTAGGTCTCCCTTAAGGCCCTGAACAATGGGTGGTGGTCGACCATACAGTACTTCATAAGGGGATATTCCCAAGGTCCGAGTAGGGGAGGACCGGACCTGGAGAAGGGCTATCGGCAAAGCCTGATCCCACTTAAGATGAGCTTCCTGACAGAGTTTAGACAACTGGAGTTTCACAGTTCGGTTCATCCTTTCCACCTTTCCCGAACTCTGTGGGCGGTAAGCAGTGTGAAGTTTCCAGGTAATCTGGAGGGCCTTAGAAAGGTCTTGAAGGCACTTAGCAATAAACACAGGGCCATTATCTGACTCTATAGTAAGAGATAGGCCAAACCTGGGAATGATCTTTTGCAGCAGGGCCCTGAAGTTTCCAGGTAATCTGGAGGGCCTTAGAAAGGTCTTGAAGGCACTTAGCAATAAACACAGGGCCATTATCTGACTCTATAGTAAGAGATAGGCCAAACCTGGGAATGATCTTTTGCAGCAGGGCCCTGGTAACCTCTCGGGCTGTCTCTGTTCTACAAGGGTATGCCTCAACCCATCCTGAAAATATACATACTATCACCAGCAGATATTGATAGCCCCTTACTCGGGGTAACTCAGTGAAATCAACTACAATATTCTCCATAGGGGCAGCCCCAACCGCCTGTATGGAAACTGGGGGTAGAGGCCCTTGGCGGGGGTTATTCCTGGCACATTGGAGACAGCGACGTGCTGCAGCTGCCGTTAAGGCAGACAGATGTGGGACATAGAAATAAGACTGTAGAATGGTGTGCATGGAGGTCTTGCCTAAGTGGGTGGTCTCATGAAATTGTCGGACAAAAGCAGGTGCTAGACTCTTGGGGATAACATATCATGGCGGATCTCCCAGTAACTGCAACCACCCAGCAGTAGTGAGAGTAGCCCCTTCCTGAGTGAAGAAATCTATCTCTTTCCTGGTATAACGTGGGTCCCACTCTGACATAGGAATTGGAAACAGGGGGGCTTGAACACTTACTGGGACTGTTCCTTGCTGGGCTGCTAACTTGGCCTCCCTATCTGCCCTGCGGTTACCCTGGATGACCAGAGTGTCTCCTCGCTGGTGTGCCTTGCAGTGAACAACAGCCACCGCTTCTGGTGCCCACACAGCCTCTAGTAACTCCAAAATCTCCCTCCCATACTTTATAGATTTCCCGCTTGAATTTATGAGTCCCTTCTTCTATAGAGGGCCCCATGGGCATGGAGTGTAGTGAATGCATACTTATAATAGGTGAAAATGTTTGCCTTTAGACCTGCAGCTAACTGGAGGGCTCGAGTAAGGGCAATGAGTTAAGCTTTCTGGGCAGAAGTCCCTAAGGGTAAGGGCTCAGCCTCCACCAGAACCCCAGGAGTGACCACAGCATATCCGGCCTTCCGCTGTCCATCTTCCATGAAACTGCTGCCATCGGTAAAGTATTGAACATCAGGAGAGGCCAGCGGAACATCCTTCAAATCCGGACGGCTGGAGTACACTTCATCCATAACCTGGATACAATCATGTTCAGGTAGCCCAGGTGCTACAGGGAGTAGAGTAGCAGGATTGAGTGTTTTCACTATCTCCAAGTGAACCCGAGGATTCGCACACAGCAAGCTTTGATACTTTGTCATCTGCTCGCTGGTAAACCAATAATTGCCTTTGTACTCCATCAGGGTCAGTACTGCATGCGGCACTTTAACACCCAGTCCAAATGCGTGGTTTAACAGGAAGGATTACTTTATTAAAATTCTGAAAACATGACAGCATTAAGCCCAAATAGCCCAGCCCGACACAGGCCATGTTTCGATTTCACTTCATCAGGGGTTTCGGGCGCGCTTAGTTGTTAGATAGAGTCAATTTGGTTGTCTGTACACTACGTTTTTTATAAATGACAGTCAATCAGAATCCAGACAAGAAGGCCACCCTGTTGCCACTGGATCCAGCGTTTTGACAGATAAGCCGCCGGTCGTTGCCAAGAACCTAGGCTCTGAGTGAGGACACCAACTGCCATCCCCCTTTCTTCATGGACGTACAGATGGAATGGTTTTTCCACGTCGGGCAGTCCTAGACTAGGGGCTGATAGCAAAGCCTACTTCATATTCTGAAAGGCCTCCTTTTGGTCCAGGCCCCAGTCGAAAGGATCTCGTTCTCCCCCTGTTGTAGCTGCATACAGGGGCTTTGCCAACACTGCATAGTTGGGTATTCAGATTCGACAAAAACCGGCAGCCCCTAAGAAGCCTTTTAACTGCCTGCGATTTTGTGGCTCAGGAATAGAACAAACAGCCTCCCTCCGCTCAGAGCCCAATCTTCGAAGGCCTTGGGCAACATGGAATTCCAAGTATCTGACTTCAGTCTGGCACAATTGGGCCTTACTTCAGGACACCCGATAGCCAGACATCCAAAGTAGGTGTAGAAGTTCTGAAGTAGCTGCTAGACATTCTTCCCGGGAAACAGCCGCAATGAGTAAATCATCCACGTATTATAGCAACACGCGTTGAGAAGGGCAAGACTGGAACTGACGCAAATCTTGACTAAGTGCATTCCCAAACAGCGTGGGGGAGTTTTTGAATTCTTGGGGTAACCGTGTCCATGTCAACTGACTCTTACTGCCAGTAATAGGGTCTTCCCATTCAAATGCAAACAGTGGCTGGCTAGGAGTGGCCAGCCTCAAACAGAAAAAGGCATCCTTTAAGTCCAGAACAGTGAAGCAGGTTGCTTGTGCAGGAATCAAACTCAGTAAATTGTAGGGGTTTAGCACAACAGGGTGAATGGTAACAACAGCTTCATTGACCTTTTGTAGGTCCTGCACAGGTCGGTAATCATCAGCACCTGGTTTTTGAACTGTCAGCAAAGGGGTATTCCAGGGTGATTGGCATGGTTTTCAGTAGTCCAGACTTAAGTAGTTGCTGGAGATGTTTATGAATGCCCTCAACATCTCTTCGGGGCAGGGAATATTGCCTGACAGAATTGGGACATTCGTTTTTTCTTCTCTTTTTCAGTGGCCCATTTCTCTGCAATAGGCACATTAATCTCGTTCCAATGGTCTTCGCTCCATCAATTCACGCCGGGTTCCTCTGCCCCAGCCTCGGCTCCTCGGTTCCCACGTTGACTTTCTTTGTCCTTTCTCAACTAGCGCCACTGCTAACATATCGGCTTTCTTTTTCATCTTTCGTTCACACTCACGCTTCATCTCCTGATCTCTGTTCACAAATACTTTCATAGCAACTTCCATCAGCTGGGTTATATTCATTCCAGCAAAACCTTCAAGCTTCTGAAGTTTCCTTCGAATGTCCCCCTGTGATTTTCCCACAAATGCTGTATTCACTATCCACTGGTTTTCAGGTGCTTCAGGGTCAAATGGAGTGTAAACACGGAAGGATTCACAGAGTCTTTCATAAAACTGGCCAGGACTCTCCTCAGGGGTTTGCAGTAGTTCAGATATTTTCCCTACATTCATCGCTTTCTGTCCCCTTTTTTAAGCCCTTCTAGGAGAGCCCGATGATAGCGATCCAGGGCAAGGCGTCCTGTATCACTGTTGGCAGCCCAGTGGGGTTCTAGGTCAGGAAAGTCTCTCAGCGTTGCTTGCTGGGGATCCTGTTCACCTGGAGTGTTCTCTTCTAACCATTTCATGGCTGACCGAGTCACCCGGTATCTCTCTTCGGTACTGAGTAAGGTTAAAAGGAGCTGACGGCAGTCTGCCCAAGTTGGACGATGGGTCTGAGTAATAGATGAAAACAAATCTATCATAGCTTGAGGTTTGTCAGTATAGGATGGATAATGAGTTTTCCAGTTCAATAAGTCGGTTGTAGAAAAAGGTACATATACAAAAGTGTGTGTGTGTGTGTGGGGGGGGGGGGCCTTCCACAAGTTCTCCCTGGGCATTAAAGGCAACTGGTCCTCGAGCCTCTTGTAGGGGTAGGTGGAGACTAACTTCTGGAGTCTGTTTGCTAGCACGTATTGTGCGGTGATCTCTCCTGAAGTCACAGTGCTCTAATACGGGGCGGGGAGGTTGTATGAACGTGGAACTGACCCTCTTCAGATCTGGGACTCAAGGAACTTTCTGAAGTTCTGGGCAGGTCTGTATCTGAAACTGGCATTGGTTTGCTTCCCTCACTGCTCTTCTGACTATCAGAGAATGTAGTATCTGTTGAGAGGGGCGGGGGAGAACTAGCTGAATTCCCTGCTGAGACTGCCAACCTAGCTGAAGCCACAGAAATCTGCCTGGGAGGAGGAAAAGGGGGGAATTCTTCTGTCTCTGGTTCCTATACTAAAACGGGCAATTGTGATTTTATTTTAGGCTGCATTTCCTGTGGGCTACGAGACAAAAGTATGCGGCAGTTTTCCTCATGACATCTCCTGAGCCATTTAGGTCTCTGCCGACAAACATCCAGCCAGGAATCAATATAAGGGAATTGATCAGGATGTTTAGCTACCACAACTTGGTGCACTCGGCTAATCAAGTCATAATCAAAGGTTCCTTCAGGGGGCCAAGCAATGCCAAAGTTGGGCCACTCCCTCTGACAATATTTTGTTAACAGGGCGGGAGTCTTATGAACACCATAATCTGCAGAGAATCCCTTCCGGAAGTGCTTTACCATACACTCTAAGGGGCTGCATTTGGTCTCTGATCCCCCCATATCTTCCTTCTAGGCTTTGAAAACACAGAGGGAAAGGAATGCAGACAGCTAGGAATCCGGCTGCTCTAGTCTCAAGAAGGGTAACTAACAAGATGGCGCTTTCACCACACCCTAACAAAATGGTGCTTTCGCCATTTTTTTCCCTGACCTGGGCACGGTCGTCTGGCCAGGAACTGCACTAATCAGGAGTCTATTCTCACTGCACAAGCCTTTGCTTGTGCCAAACACATAAATCAAGCACAGACCAACAATTCTTAGAAAACAGTTCAACTATTAAGAACGCGGTTGCCCTCAGCTCAGCTCAGGGAACTGCACTAATCAGGAGTCTATGTTCACTGCACAAGCCTCTGCTTGTGCCAAACACATAAATCAAGCACAGACAAAGAATACCGTAATAAAAACAGTCTGTTAGGAACGCGGTTTCCCCCAGCTCAGCTTAGGGTACTAGGGCGATTCCTTCGAGAGGTGATCAATCTCTCCTTCTTCCCGGTAGGAAGGACCGATTTTTCCTGAACTGCAGACAGAAACAGACCCCCCATTATCACTTACCCCACTCAGATGTCCTCCGGAGTTGAAAGGGTTGTTTCCTAGACCCCAGAACGGGTTCTTAGGTGTCCTTCGGATAACGCCAGCAGCAGAGGCGAATCAGGAAGGAATACTTTCCAGAACAACTGGTCTGGTGGTGCCTTGTATTCCCCCCTGCGTTCGCCACCAGCCCGGCTCAAACCGATTGAACCTAGAGGTAGCAAGATAACCTTTTCTTTCTTATCTCGCTGTCTCAGCCGGGTCAGGGAACCAAAAATGTAGGAGATAAACGAGTGAAGAAAGAAACACCCAAGGAGTCTTAAAAGAAACAACGGTTTAATGTGCACAGGCCCAAAGAAAATAGTTTTTGCAAATTCTGGGCCCCCACCAGAGGGCTCAGAGAGATTATATAGACCTCATATCAGATTATTACAGCATTTCTTCATGATTGATCACTTTATTACAGTGTAGTCCCGATTGGAGAAAGTCTACTGTACTCTTATCTCTAGCGAAGCAGAGGGAGAGTATTTATCTCTAGCAAGCAGAGAGAGCAGCAGGACAAAGGAATAGGGGCGGGACAAGCATGTACCAGGGTATGACTTCACCAAGAGGGGTGTATCCTTTTCACTTAACCCTTCCAGCTCTCAGCCCTGCTTAGATTTCTACCTCAAAACCACTACAGCTAGCAATGAACACCACTGCCCGCTTCCTACACGGGGCCTCTAGAAGAGACCACATCACCCCAATCCTAACGGACCTGCACTGGCTGCCAATCTACTGCCGGCTCACCTACAAAGTAGTACTGCTGACCTTCACAGCCATCAACAAAATATCCTCCACCTCCTTAACGGACCTTCTCCACCCCACTCCTGCAAACAGATGAAGAAGGACCTTCACCGCCAACACACTAATAACCCACAGTGAAATAACAAAATGCACTCAGGCAACAAAGAACAGAACCTTTATGTTCTACACACCCACTCACTGGAATGAGCTCCCAACTACCATCCGAACGATCACTGACCTCGCCCAATTCAGAAAGGCACTAAAGCACCACCTTTTTCTCCTACACTACTCACAGACCAACAATACAACTTCGCCTGCCATACCCCCACCCATCAGTCCAACCATCTAATTGTAAATAACTGACAATCCTGTAAATAACTTACAACCCTGTACATAGTTCTTAGGGCACGCCATGTCACTACAACTGCTCAGTGACATCCTGCTCCTACTGTATATAGTTACCCTAGTTCTAAATTCAAGTTACATTACACATTCAATGTAAGTACGAAGCAAGCTCCTCCTGCTTTGTACAAAAATGTTATTTGTAAACCGCACTGATTTTAAAGAGCGCTATAGAAAAGCTTTAAATAAATAAATAATACTCCACTATCCACTTTTCTCCATTGAAAAAATTGGCTATTTAGCCTACCCTCTGCTTTCTATCTTTTAACCAGTTCCTGATCCACAATAGTACACTGCCTCCTATCCCAAGCCTTTGACAAAGTCCCTCTCTTGAGGGACTTTGTCAAAGGCTTTCTGAAAGTCCAAATACACTATATCAACCAGCTCACCTTTGTCTACCTGTTTATTCACACCTTCAAAAAAACATAACAGATTAGTAAAACAAGATCTTCTTTGTCAAAAGCCATGTTGGCTGTCTCCCATTAAGCCATGACTATCTACATGTTCTGTAATTTTATTCTTTTTTTCTTGCACAATACTGTACCTTTGGAATTCTTTACCAGCAACTCTTCGTACAGAACCAATTTTAAACTGGATTGCATTTTGAACCAAGCATTGAGCTGTCTGGTATGTTCTGTTGTTTTCCTGTTTTATTTTTTCTTAATCTCTATATTGATTCTTACCTCTTCTATCCTATCTCATCTTATTTATAGTTCCTTTCCTCTTTTTGATTGTATTATTATTGTAAAGGGCTTTGTTATTATTTTGAAAGACTAGAAAAGGGGACTGTTATTTCTGGAGAGAGATCTGCAATGTGAGTATATACTTCTGGGAATTTTCTGAAAGGAATTCTTTTTATTAAAGCTAATTAATCTGTGAACCCACTATTTTTTGTTAAATCAGTCAGGGCCTAGTAGCAGCAGTTTAAGTTTACATTTAAAACACAGAAGAGAGCTTTCTGGTTAAATTTAGAACCCAGCAGAGAGCTTGTAGTTTAAATTTCATAATAAGTTAGAGCCTAGCAGCAGCAAAGAGCTATAATTTAAATCAAATAAGAATATAGCTTACCTCAGCAGCACAGGACAGGGTACTGTGTAGAAGCCCTCTTTTAATAAGGGTTATTTCCCTCCCTCCCTCCCCACACCCACCCACCCCTTGGATAATCGTAGCTTTATAGGTACTTAAACATTTTAACAGACAGGTGAAGCTCGTTACCCAAATCAGTCATACACTAAGGACCTGACATTAATTAAGCTTCAGAAGAACAAGGTATATTAAACATGTTAGGTACAGTTTTATTGGCAACCCTTAGTAAGTAAAGAACTTAAAGATCTAAACAAAAACTTAAAACTAAGATGCAGACAGCAGTCCAGCAGCGAGATGGGGGCTTTCCAGTCTTTTGCATTGAGTGTCACATGTATGATTTTCCCCCAGTTGGTGAGAGGTCTTACGTGTGCACTAGGTGCAAGGAGCTCTTTGCTCTCAGGGAACGAGTCCGTTCTCTAGAGGCTAGAGTAGCAGACTTGGAAAACATAAGACAGACAGAGAGGTACATAGACGAGACCTACAGGGATATAGTCCTGAAGTCCCACCTCCAGTCTGGCAGCATCCCTGTTGTCATGGAGGAGAGAGGTCACGTGACAGGAGAGCATCACCCTGGTGTGACAGGAAGTGATCCTGTAACTAGGACCTGTCCTCCAGGTGATGTAAAACCCTCTCGCACCAAGGAAGTTTCTCCAGGTTGTCAGACGGCTGCCTGGGTGAGAATGTTCACAGTCTTGGCAAGTGCATATATCAATATGATTTGCAAGGGATTGTGGGAAATGCAGTCCATTCACACCAGACACAGCTGCTCACAATAATTAGTTGTGCTTGAGTGTAAAGCCAATAAGATATTTATTTATGGGGTTATTTTTCCCAACACAGATATGCTTGGTAGCACATACAACAGGATACTTGCTTTCAGTGTTAAACTTAGAAAAACAAAATCAGGAAAACAACAGCTGAACTTGTCAGGCAATCAAAGCAAAAGAATAAAGACCTGGTTGGTAACAAACTGGTCTTTTCTGTAGGCTTTAGCTAATATTTTCTTAGCAGTGCTCTAAACAACAAGCAAAACCCACAAAGAAGGGAAAAAACTGTTCTTTTCAGGTTAACTTCTTATATCTTCACACTTAGACTCAGAAGTGATTCCCTCAGAGCTCACAAGCAATTAGGTAAGGCTCAATTGCTAGCAGTTACCCAGCTGAAACCCCTTAGCTGGCTTGCTTTCTACTGCGTGGCTAAAAATCCTATTCAGGAGCTTTTCTGAGTAGATTAAAGAACAAGTTTGTATTTCTTTGTGATGGTTCTCTTACTTTGTAACAGTAAATTACCAAAGGAGTTTAGACAGAGAGCAATCCATATATTCACAGCCTGTATCTAAGACCACTCCCCCTTCTTCAACAATCATGGGTTCAATATCATGGATTGGCACAGAGGAATTTCTCAATGGAGCACTCTCAGGAGAATACTTGTTTCCCTGCTGTCTTTCAAGGGTATAGCTAGGGCATAGATCAGTGTTCATACCTGTTCCTAATAACTTGTAGCCATGCTGTAGTATTATATCTGTAAATAGACTGTAAATAGTTTCCCCTGTTATCCAAGTTCCTCCCCTTGTTATCTGTAAACTCATGCATGTTATTGTACTGAGACTTTTTGTTCTATGTGAACCGCGCTGATGCCGAATAGTGCGGTATATAAGAGAATGTAAATAAAATAAATAAATAAATACCTGAGCTTCCATTGCTGTTAGAGTTCCTCTCTAAATAGCCTGGCCAGTATGTAGTCCAGTTTTTATGTCCAGCCTTCCAATCCAGATCCCTGGACACTGGATCTCTCTTCACATACCTTCTGGCACGGGTCTTAGGGTCCCTTCCACGTGCAGCCGTCTCCCTCACAGGTACCGTCTGGAGATTCCTAGCTCTGCAGCACCATTCCTCTGGCTTTCCCCAGTCCAATGGTGTATGCTGGCCTTTTGAATGTCTCCCAGTATACGTACTGCTCTGAACTCCTCTAGACCTCCCAAATGCTTTTCTCTTCTTTCTTCCAAAGGGTTTCTTGCCCTCTCTGTCCGTCCGCTCTGGCTTCTGCTTCTGATGATCCTCCAGATGATGAAGACGTCCAAGCTGAGGATATCCAAGCTGATTCTGAGGATCTCCCAGATGAAACTGAGGATGAGGATCTCCCAGATGAAACTGAGGATGAGGATAATTCTCTGTAGAATAAACTCTACCTTTATTCTGCTTAGATGAGTGCTCCACCCTAGCACAGCGCAGCTGTGTTGAATCAGGCCCTGCCCTTTGAGATGAGTGCTTGGGGATTACCTCATAGCCCTCTTGATTGAACACACGTTTCCCCACTTCAGCTCCTCTAATGGCTGTTGGAAACCTGGTGCATTCTGGGACTGGTAGTCTTTTATAGAAAAATTCTGTTTTCTTATTTCTACCAGAACTGACAGGTTGCTTGTTCAGAGTCACTTCACCTTTACTATAGCTCCTTCCTAAGCTATGATAAGCTTCCTTATCACAAGGTCCATGTGCCCATGAGGGAAGGGTTAGGACAGCCGTTATAGTTGGTGATTCGATCATTAGGCATGTAGATAGCTGGGTGGCTGGTGGACGTGAGGATTGCCTAGTAACATGCCTGCCTGGTGCGAAGGTAGCGGACCTCACGCACCACCTAGATAAGGTGTTAGATAGTGCTGGGGAGGAGTCTGCTGTCTTGGTACATGTCGGTACCAATGACATAGAAAAATGTGGTAGGGAGGTTCTGGAGGCTAAATTTAGGCTTTTAGGTAGGAAGTTGAAATCCAGAACTTCCAGGGTAGCGTTCTCCGAAATGCTTCCTGTTCCACTTGCAGGACCCAAAAGGCAGGCAGAGCTCCGGAGTCTCAATGCGTGGAAGGGACAATGGTGCAGAGATGAGGGTTTTGGATTTGTTAGGAACTGGGGAACATTCTGGGGAAAGGAGGGGCTCTTCCGAAGGGATGGACTTCACCTTAACCGGGATGGAACCCGGCTGCTGGCATTAACCTTTAAAAAGGAGATAGAGCAGCTTTTAAACTAGATAATAGGGGAAAGCCGACAGTCGCCCAAGAGCGGATGGTTCGGAAGAATGTATCCTTGAAGGATACTACCAAAAGCAGAGAGGTTCCAAAAAAGAGTAAAGTAGCCCAAATGCCCTCGAGTATGGAGCAGACAGAGCTTCAAGATCCCAAATTACCCATGTCTACCAATAGCCAAATTAATATGAATAAAATACAGTCTCTAAAATGCTTGTATGCAAATGCTAGAAGTCTAAAAAATAAGATGGGAGAGTTAGAATATATAGCACTAAATGAGAGGTTAGATAAGATTGGAATATCAGAGACATGGTGGAAGGAGGACAACCAGTGGGACACCGTGATACCTGGGTACAAACTATATCATAATGATAGAGCTGATCAAATTGGTGGAGGGGTTGCGCTCTATGTTAGAGAGGGCATTGAATCAGAAAGGATTAAAGTTTTGCAGGAAACAAAATTTGCTGTAGAATCTCTATGGATTGAAATTCCATGTAAAAAGGGGAAGGCGATGGCAGTGGGGGTGTACTATCGATCACCGGGCCAGAATGAACAAATGGATGATGAAATGCTCAAAGAAATCAAGGAAGCTAACAAAAGTTACAGTGCAGTAATAATAATGGGTGATTTCAATAACCCCGGTATCGACGGTCAGTGTCACGGCAGGACGTGCTAGGGAGATAAAGTTCCTAGATGACATAAATGACTGCTTCTTGGAGCAGCTGGTTCATGAACCGACTAGAGGGGAAGCCATATTAGACCTGGTCCTTAGTGGAACACCAGATCTAGTGCAAGAGATAAGGGTGTTGGGGCCACTTGGCAATAGTGATCATAGCATGTTCGCCTTTGATTTAATTAGTGGAGGAGGGATAGTACGGAAATCTACAGTACTACCTTTTAACTTTCGAAAGGGAGACTATGATAAAATGAGGAAAATAGTTAAGAAAAAACTAAAAGGAGCTGTTGCAAAGGTTAAAGACTTACATCAAGCTTGGGTGTTGTTGAAAAATACTATCTTGGCAGCCCAGACCAGCTGTATTCCACGCTTTAAGAAAAGTGGAAGGAAGTCCAAAAAACTGCCAGCATGGTTTAAAGGTGAGGTCAGAGAGGCTGTTGTTGCCAAAAAAGCATCTTTCAGGAAATGGAAAAAAGAGCCAAACGACGAAACCTGGAAACAGCACAAGCACTGGCAAATCAAATGCAAGGCATTGATAAAGCAGGCAAAGGGAGAATTTGAGAAGAAGCTTGCTGTGGAAGCAAAAACGTGAAATAAAGATTTTTTCAAGTACATTCGCAGCAAAAAACCGGTTAGAGAGTCAGTTGGTCCATTAGATGATAGAGGAGTTAAAGGGGCACTAAGAGGCGACAAGGCGATAGCGGAGAGACTGAATGAATTCTTTGCTTCAGTCTTTACTGAGGAAGATGTAGGGATGTTAACCATGACTGAAGTGGTATTTAAAGGAAGAATTGAAGGAAGAATTGAAGGAAATATCGATACATCGGGAAGATGTATTACAACTATTAGATAAACTGAAGAGTAGCAAATCACCTGGGCCGGATGGTATACATCCAAGGGTGTTTAAAGAACTGAAATATGAGATTGCAGACCTGCTATTAGTAATATGTGAGCTATCATTAAAATCATCTCTAATACCTGAAGATTGGAGGATCGCCAATGTAACACCAATTTTTAAAAAGGGTTCCAGGGGTGATCCGGGAAACTACAGACCGGTGAGCCTCTCGTCAGTACTGGGAAAAATGGTAGAAACCATCATAAAGAATAAAATTATTCAGCATATAGATAGTCATGGCCTAATGGGAGACAGCCAACATGGCTTTAGACAAGGAAGATCTTGTCTTAGTAATCTGTTATGTTTTTTTGAAAGTGTGAATAAACAGGTGGACAAAGGTGAGTCAGTTGATATAGTGCATCTGGACTTTCAGAAAGCCTTTGACATGGTCCCTCATCAAAGACATTTGGCAAAACTAAAGAGTCATGGGATAGGAGGCAGTGTACTACTGTGGATCAAGAACTGGTTAAAAGATAGAAAGCAGAGGGCTGGGCTAAATGGCTAATTTTCCCAATGGGGAAAGGTGAATAGTGGTGTACCCCAGGGATCTGTGCTGGGTCCACTGCTTTTTGACATATTCATAAATGACCTGGAAAGTGGAATAACGAGTGAGGTTATCAAATTTGCAGATGACTCAAAACTATTTAAAGTTGTTAAAACCCAAGAGGATTGTGGAAAATTGCAAGAGGATCTTGATAAATTAGAAGACTGGGCATCAAAATGGCAGATGAAATTTAATGTGGAGAAGTGCAAAGTTAAGCAGCTAGGGAAGAACAACCCAAACTATGGTTACACAATGCAAGGTTCCACATTAGGAACCACCACCCAGGAAAAAGATTTAGGCGTCATTGTGGATAACATGTTAAAACCCTCGGCCCAGTGTCCAGCGGCAGCCAAGAGAGCAAACAGAATGCTAGGTATCATAAGGAAAGGAATGGAAAATAAAACAAAAGATATTATAATGCCTCTATATCGTTCCATGGTGAGACCGCACCTTGAATATTGTGTGCAATTCTGGTCGCCGTATCTTAAAAAGGATATAGAGTTATTAGAATAGGTTCAGAGAAGAGCCACCAAAATGGTAAAGGGGATGGAAGGATACTCCTATGAAGAAAGGCTAAAAAGGTTAGGGCTCTTTAACCTGGAAAAGAGACGGCTGAGGGGAGATATGATAGAAGTCTATAAATTAATGAAAGGAGTGGAACGGGTAAACGTAGATCGATTGTTTACATTATCAGAATATAGAAAGACTAGGGGACATGCAATGAAGCTACAGGGTAAACTATTTAAAACTAATAAAAGAAAATATTTCTTCACTCAACGTGTAATCAAACTCTGAAATTTATTACCGGAGGATGTAGTAGAGGCTATTAGTGTAGCTGGGTTTAAAAAAGGTTTGGACAAGTTCCTGGAGGAAAGGTCCATAAACCATTATTAAGAAGGGACCCAAGATATCAATGCTTGACCCAGTACAAGCATTATGGAACCTGTGTCTTTTGGGGAAACTGCTAGGTACGTATGATCTAGATTGGCCACTGTTGGAAACAGGATACTGGGCTTGATGGACCTTGGTCTGACCCAGTATGGCATATCTTATGTTCTTATGAAAGACGGTACATGAAATCAATAAATAACTATAACTATGTTCTCAGGGAAAGATTAGGCTCCTGAAATGGGACCAGTATAACTGGAAGGCCTTTAGCACATTCACTCCACTCATTCCTTTTCCCTTTCTCGAAATAACAGAGTCCGTGCCAGAATTTGTGTTCTGAATCAAAGGGTTTACTTAAAACGTTAGGGTCACTGATATCAAGCACAAAGCAATAACTGGCAGAGGCAAAACCGTATTACAAGTGTAGAGATCCCTAAGGTCCTGCTGTAGTAATTCTGCTGGAACCTTTAGTGGCTGTATTAGAGACTTTTGCTGATACCTTTGCAAGCCCTCCCTGTTTCTAGAATAGAAAGGAACATTCTTTGTGGTGATGTAATGTTGTGAGCATTCTGCCTGGCTGGGTGATGGAAACAAGGAAGAGGATTTAAAAATGGGAGGGAATGTTTTAGGAGTATAAAACCCAAGGCCCATCTTAAATCTCGGTCTGTGGCTCCACAGCCAATGAAGTGCAATGTGGTGCTTCTGGGCCCTTGCTTAGACTGAGCATGAGGAGGGGAGGAGGATCGTAGATTGTGCTCTTGGTGGCCTTGGCTGCTTAAGCTGGGTCCTGACAGGACGTTTCAGTAGATTCTGGGTGGTATAATTGGTACAGTGCCTCACAGGAGCGAAGCTGCAAAGAGATACTATATTCAAGGAGATGGGCTGGATCAGCACCTGCCAACCATCCCGCAAGGAGGAGATGTGGAACGCTTCCTAGGAGGCGAGGAGGATTTACAAGTTGTTCTCACCACACTGAGAGTCGGAGGCCTGGACTGTGATGGATGATAAGGGACTGTGAGTGTGCAGATCTTCCGTTTTGTGATTGCTGCTTTATTCGTTGCAGGAGAAGTGATCTTCATGTATCTTGTGACTTACATTTTATTGGCGTAACTGCTAGTTAACCTTTTGTTTTTGGCTCAGGACAAACTCCTGCTGTGGACTAGACTTTACTTGGTATAGGAAGAGAAGTGACAGGCCTCCTGGGGGTTCCTGGTCCCACCACAAGAACCTTTCACCAAAACCTGAAAGTCAGACCTAGCAAGAGGGGGTCTGACCCTTGATATCTGTGCCTCCAGGTTGCCGTGCAGTAAGCTCAGAGGCTGTGAGGGATTAGCAGCCTGGCAAGAGTTACACAAGCAAACCAAGCTCCTCTTGTCCCAGAAGTAGATTACAAGCAGTTCACCTCCTTCCTTTGTGCTGGGAATATATTCCAAACTCTTCCACTCCTTTACCACGCCACCTCCTGCACTAGCTTCTTCTCAGTGTATCTTTAGCTCTCCGATACCGTACTGCAGAGGCTCCTGGCTCTGGTGTCACCGGGTGTTGTATTTATTCCTTCCGAACCTTTTCTTTTCTCTTCTTCTGTCTAGGGCTTGTAGAGGTTCTAGTATTCTTCTCCTTGCCTTCTTCCACTGATAAGTCTGCTGCTGTCCTCTTGCTGACGGGTTTTACACAGGCATGATGGATTCTAGGTGCAAATTTTAAATGATCTGGGTCACCCTCTTACCCTTTTGCTCCCACTTGCTGCGGCATTGAAACAGAGGAATCCCTCTTGATGGCGTGAGGGACTCTGATGCCTTGAACATCTGCCCACCTAGAGGCAGACTCCCCAATGTTCTCGTGGTGCAGTGGCTGTGGGGGTAGTTACAGCCCCAGATTTAGAAACAGGCAGCTGCTTAGGATGCCAAAATCTGCAAGGCACTGAAGCACCTCCAGGGCAGCAATGCCTTCACCCAGATTTGGCTCCACTACTGCTGTCATCTTCAGTCACTGACTAGGGAACAACAGCAGTTGCTAAACTGTGAGTTGTGACCTCAAATAGGGTCACAAATTCCTCATTTTCAATCATGTCCACCAGTGGCAGCACGAGGGTTTCTGCTGCCCTGGGCAGACCTTCTGTGCTGCGACTCCCCCCCCCCCCCCCCCAAATGTCTGTGCCTCCGTTCAGCCTGCCATGGCGTCCCCACCCTGCTCTGAAACAGCGGCGGCTGAACTGCCACTTCAGCATTGCTTTGGGCCTAAAGTACCCGTGCACATGCGTGCTGATGGCCTGCCACTCCTGCCTCCCTCCAGTGCAACTTTCTTGGCGAGTGGGCAGGACTGGCAGTCCAGAACTGTGCACACATGCATGAGCATTTTAAAGCCCGCTATGGCGCTGAAGCAGCAGTTGAGCTGCCACTTCCCAGGGGTTGGATTAGCAATGCCGCCCACTAGGGTCTGCCATCCTATGTGACCGCTTAGTTCACCTAGTGGAGGGCCATCCCTGATGGACACGGCTGCAGTATTCCCCTCCCCGTAAAAAGCAGTGTTATCGCCTGTGCAAGCCGATGGGATGCTATAACTCAGCCCGCGCAGCCTTGACGAGGTGGAGACTCTAGTAATTTGATCAGTCCGCACTGTAGCCATACTGACGAAAAGGCACACGAGGAAAGATGGGGCTAGGGTCACATGATTTTTGCAGCCACTAAAATGGGGACATGTTTGGAAAGCATTGACTTAGAGAAAGATCAGTGCAGGTTTTTGGAACTGGTATGCAATCTTAGGCCCAGCAGAAGCCTTCTCCTGCACAGCTCTGGCACTACATGGTAAGCATGGTAAGTGTGGCAGGCGGGCACCTAATGGCAGGAGGTGCCATTGATCCGATCATCTGCCATTTAAAATAAAGGAGTGAGGTTATTGCAGCTGCTGCTTACCCAATATGTCGTTGGCGTTCTCTCCTCCATCCATGAGGAGTTGCTAACGCTAACAGCCATAGAGAACAGAGGGAGGGAGTGGAGGGAGCTTCCGGTGCGAGGAGGGACCTTCCAGGCAACATGTAGTTTGGTGAGAATTAAAGGCACCTGGACAGCACTGCTGTAGAAACGGCACACCAGCAATTTTAAGGAGAGGAACAATTAGAGACTGACAAGAGAAGGGCTATCGTGGTCCCGTCCAGTCCAGTCTTAAGAAAGTAGACTTAGTGCTTCTAAACTTTTTTTTTTACATTTTACTTTTGATATAAAACATACAATGAAAATATAACAACTATACATTCCAAGTCCACATCAAGGAGGATACCAAACATTCCTTATGTACCTGGACCCAATTTCCGGCAGGCAGGAGCACTGCTGCAATCGCGGCAATGATCCTCTTCGGTCTGCTGTGGGATATTGGATTCCTGTGGGCAGAAGGAAGGGGAAGGTCGGCAATCCCTGAAGCAGCAAAAAGGTTTTGTGGGGGAGGAGGGGGGAGGCAGTGGAGGAAGGAACTAAGGGAAAGAAGGCCGAGAAAATTTAAAGGGGCAGTAGGCTTACAAAAAGAGAGGATTTGGGTGGGATTTTAGGACAGAGGATGGGAGTGCTAGGGGGTTTGGTGAAGGGGGGAGAGATAGAAACATAGAAACATGATGGCAGAAAAGGAGAAGAAGAGACCCCATCATTCCCAGTACTCAGAGCAATGTCAGCAATAGCAACAGTGGGGTTTGAACCCGGCTGCCCTGTTCCTAGCCCACTACTCTAACCATTGCTTGTGTCCTCTGTCCGGAGTAGGGGAGTCAGTGGAAGACAGGTTGGAGGGGGGAAAGAGTACAAGGTGTTGCAGAAAGGTGCATAGAACACACCACACACTCTCATACACAGGCACCCCACCTCTGCATCACTCACACACACACAGACACACACACACACCCCAAGGGCGATGCGAGGCCATATACGGAGCCTCATTTTAAGGATCACATTTCTTTGATCGTCCAGCGTTCTTTTTACACCCTAAGGCAACTTTGTGCGGTCCACCCCTTTCTCTCTATGTCTTCTTTAACCACATTGCTTCTCTCTCTTGTTATCTCACGTTTAGATTATTGTAACATGTCCCTAGTTGGTGTCCCCTCTTCCCAACTGCGTAGGCTCCAACTGGTATATCACCCCGCCTCCTGCATTCTGACTCACGCCTCACGGTTTGATCACGTCACCCCCCTTCTCATCCGTTTGCACTGGCTTCCCATTCCTTTCGGATTCAATATAAGATTCTCATTTTCATACACAAATCACTTCACACCGGTATCCCTCTCTACCTCTCAGATCTAGTTCATTTCCACTGTCCCCCTAGAATTCTCAGATCAATTCATGCCAATCGGTTATCTCTTCCCTCCCCTTCCCAGGCCCATCTGGAGTCCACACGCTCTTCTGCCTTTTTCTTTCTGGGTCCCTGCTTATGGAACTCTCTGCCACCTACGCTTCGTCTCGAGCTCTCTTTTTCTACCTTTAAAGCTAGACTTAAGACACATCTTTTTTGCACGGCTTTTGATCTTCCTCCCCCTTCTTCCCGTCTTTCCCCTTCCCCCCGTTGATATTTAGTTCTGTCTGTTTTGTTCCTGGCTGTCCCCCCTTTTTTCTTTCTCCCTTTTCTCTCCGACTATCTCTTTCCTATTTATTTTATGGCGTTCTTTTCCTTTCCTTTCGGTAGTGCTTTTATGATTTCATTGTAAACCGCTATATGCCTATGGTTTTGGCGGCATATTAAATTTTTAAATAAAGATAAATAAAGATTGTGGGGCCTCATTTGCATATCAACTGGACCTCGTTTGCATAAATTTAATTTATTTTATTTTAAAATGTATATGTTGCCCATCTAAAATTGTAGGCGGTTTTCAAAGGAGCCCTTCACAAATCTCTTTTTCCTCCTGGCAATAACTTAGGGGCAGGTTTACTAAACATTAATGTGTGTTAAATGCCACTGTGCCAATAGAAATAAATGAGTGTTGCTGCACGGAGCGGCAGGTGTACCTACTCTCGCCACCTTGCTGGGCAGACTAGATGGACCATACTGGTCTTCATCAACCATCATATACTATTACTATGTTATGTTACATTAACATTTGTGAATGTGCATTAACGTTAAATACACATGCCTTTTTAAGGGTGTCTCACTACCATTTGCATGGGCAATAAGGATAAAGAGATTACCAGATTTCTACATTACTATACTCCAATGTCAACTGCCAGGCACATTAGGAAGTACTACAAACACTGATCATTTAGAATCCATAGTAAACCCACCGTATCATAACAGCACTTCCAGGACTCACACAGCACCAAACCCTACCTATCAAAAGGCAACATCACAAATATTAAACCAATACATCTCATAGAATACAGGGAGAATATAGGGAGAACTATTCAGGCAATTGGTAACAGACCCCACACGTGAAGGGGTCATACTGGACTTGGTGCTTACCAATGGTGAAAGTGTTTCTGATGTTATAGTGGGAGATCATTTTGCATTCAGTGATCACCAGATGATGGGGTTCAGTATTAGGACTAGGGCTGTTACAATCCATTCAAAAGTGAGGGTCTTAGACTTTAGGAAAACTAACTTTACCAAGATGGGCCAATACCTCAGGGAATCGTTAGCGGGATGTGAACAGCTGGGGGATGTAGAAAAACAGTGGGCAAAACTGAAGGGGATATTTTAAGGGTAACCATACTTTCTGTTAAAATGGTAAATAAAGGTAAAAGGAAAAGGAGACCACTATGACTTTCGAAAGAAGTAGCTGTAAAGGTGAAGAAAAAGAGAGAGGCCTTCATGAAATACAAGAGATCACAGAGAGAGGAAGACAGGCATCTATATTTGGAAAAACTTAGAGAAGCTAGCAAAGTAGTCAGGAAAACAAAGATTCAAAAAGAGGAGGAAATAGTCAATGCAATAAAATGGGGGGATAAGACATTTTTCAGATATGTTCATGAGAAGAGGAAGGGCAAAAGTGGTATTGTCAGACTCAAGAGTGAAGGGGAGGAATATGTAGAAGCTGATGAGGATAAAGTTGAATTGCTTAACAAATATTTCTGGTCTGTGTTCACAGATGAAGAACCAGGAACAGGACCTCAGAAAACACCCACAAACAGTAGCAGAAGCGAGGGGCATCTTGAACAATTTTCAGAAGACTGTGTTCGTGAGAAACTAGTTCATCTTAAAGTAGACAAAGCGATGGGACCGGATGGGATACACCCTAGAATACTGAGGGAACTTGGGGATGTTCTAGCAGCTCCACTGACTGACCTTTTCAATGCCTCGTTGGAGTCGGGAGTGGTGCCAACGGACTGGAGAGAGGCTCATGTGGTGCCTTTACACAAAAGCGGAAGTAAGGATGTGGTCGAAAACTACAGGCCGGTTAGTTTAACTTCAGTGGTGAGTAAATTATTGGAAACGCTGCTGAAAGAGAAAATAGTGAGGTTTCTGGAGTCCAGCGGATTACAGGATCCGAGGCAGTATGGATTCATCAGAGGCAGGTCTTGTCAGATAAATCTGATCGATTTCTTTGATTAGGTGACCAGGGAGATGGACTGAGGGAGAGCCCTAGATGTGGTGTATTTAGATTTCAGTAAAGCCTTTGACACTGTTCCTCACAGGCGACTTATAAACAAACTGAGCACCCTAGGGATGGACCCTATAGTTACTGTTTGGGTTAGAAATTGGTTGAATGGGAGGCGACAAATAGTACAGGTAAATGGAGCTTACTCTAAGGAGAAGGAAGTTACCGCGGTGTGCCCCAGGGATCTGTCCTTGGTCCGATTCTTTTTAACATCTTTGTTAGTGATATAGTGGAAGGGCTGTCGGGTAAGGTTTGCCTCTTTGCGGATGATACCAAAATCTGCAATAGAGTAGACACCCAGGAATGTGTAGATTTATTTAACAATTTATTTATTTTATTTAACAAAGTTTTATATACCGCCCCTTCCTGAGATCAGGGGCAGTTTACAGAGAACATCACAACAAGTTTTACATTGAACATTGGAACTATATACATTTAAGATGTAGTAACTATGTACAGATAACTATATACATTTTGTTTATATCAGATATTTGACCTAGGGTAACTGTGTCATTTTCGGGTTTGAGATATGTTGAGGAGGGATCTAGCTAAGCTTGAAGAATGGTCTAGAATTTAGCAGCTGGGATTTAATGTTAAAAAATGCAAGGTCATGTATTTGTGCTGCAGCAATCCAAGGGATCAATATAGCATAGGGGTGAAGTACTTTTGTCCACTAAAGAAGAGCGGGACATAGGCATGGTTGTGTCTGATGATCTTAAAGTAGTTAAACAGGTAGAAAAGTTGACAGCAAAAGCTAGAAGGATGCTTGGGAATACGGAAAGGAATGGCTAGCAGAAAAAAAGGAGGTAATAGTGCCTCTGTATAAGTCTGTGGTGTGACCTCTTTGGAGTATAGTGTGCAATTCTGGAGACCGCACTTTTAAAAGGATATAAACAGGATGGAGACAGTACAGAGGGTGGCTACTAAAATGGTTAGTGGTCTTCATTATAAAGCATATGAGGACAGACTTAAGGATCTTAATATGTACACCTTAGAGGAAAGGCGGGATAGAGGTGATATGATTGAGATGTTTAAATACCTCCGTGGCATAAATGTTCAGGGGGAGAGCCTCTTTCGATTGAAAGCAGTTCTGCTACGAGGGGACATGGGATGAGGGTGAAAGGGGATAGATTCAGGAGTGATATGCGGAAATATTTCTTTACGGAAAGAGTGGTGGATCCATGGAATAGTCTCCCAGTGGAGGTGGTAGAGATGAGGACAGTAACTGAATTCAAAAAAGCATGGGACCAACACAGAGGATCTCTAAAGGTAAAAAGGGGACTGTTGTAGTTGTCGATATGGAAGGACAGACTAGATAGGCCATGTGGTCTTTTTCTGTCGTCATTTTCTGTTTCTATTTTTCTAATACCAATACATCTCCTACTGGGGAAAGAGAACAAATGAGACCGTCACATAGAAACTACATGAACAGAACACCACAGCACGGTTATACATGCAAAACATAGACCATCACCAAACATAAAACAAAGGATCACAATTTAGAAATATGAAGACAATAATTTATTTATTTATTTTATTTAACTGGTTTTAATATACCGTTTTTCTACCGGTCAAAGTGGTTTACATTGAACAATGGGGCATGCCGGTTACATCAAACTTATTAAACATAGAAGAGAGTATAACAGGGGGATTGAGGGAGCATGAAGGATCGTTATAACATTAGAACTTATCACACAGTGAACAAGGTGTTAATAAAGAACATGCTATATTTAGGGGTGAGGGAAAGAGGATGATCTGTGAGAGGGGATGTGCTGTAGTGCTCTTCAGAGGTATGTCTTGAGGTGTCTTTTGAAGACATTGTGTGATTGGATGCTTGGTAGTGTAGGAGGTAGAGATTTCCAGAGGGTGGGAGCATAAAGTTCAAAGGTATAGTATGGGCAAATCGTGTGCTCTTACGTATTTGAGGTGGCAGATGAAGAAGGTTGAGCATGTTTTGTTTGCATGGTCTGTTGGAGTTTGGGTATCTGATGGACGTTTGGAGGTGCTCGGATGTGGTGTTGATAAGTGCTTTAAGGATAATAGTGAGAACTTTGTTTGATCCTTGATGCTATGGGAAGTCAATGGAGGGATTCAAGATGGGAGTGATGTGGGTGTGTCTGGAGGCTCTGTGATCTGGACTAGCTGTAGTGGAGCAGTGGTAGTTTTGGGAAGTCCTTGAAGGATGGAGTTGTGGTAATCAAACAAGGGTGCAATGGAAGCCTCGCAAACTGTGTGGAAGCTCTCAGGGGAAAGGAGAGGGCTTAGGTTGTGGAGGGTTCAGAGCTTGAAGTAGATATTCTTAGCGGTGTTCTTTATATGTGGTTGGAAGTTCAGTTGGTGATCCAGAATGACACCGAGGTATTTAACTTGCGACTTGACCTGTAGTTCGGTGTCTTCAATTTTGATGGAGGGGGATGGTGTGAAATTGCTCACAAGGAGGATCTCAGTCTTGCTGAAGTTAACTGCAAGGTTGTGAGTTGCAGCCAACTGACAATTTCTTTGAAGCAGGTAGTTAGGTTGGAGTAGTCAGGAGCAGTGGTGTGAAATGGAGTAAATATCATTATATCATCTGCTTATAGTGTTGGTGTGCTGAGTGTTGGGAGGTTAAATGGGGAATTTCCTGTCTAGCACTCAGTGAGCCGCGGGTTCAACTTTAACAGAGTCACAGGAAAGAAGGAAAATACCATTCTTTTCTCCTGCAGGTGAGCCAGGTCGCTGGCTTTGGGCCTCCCCTGCTCTCTGAAGCCAATCAGGCAGGTGCGGGGCCTCCCAAGGTGTGGAGCCATGTGTAGGCAACATTCCCACACAATGGACGGGCTGGCCCTGCACATACACACACACAAGCACTCCACCTCTGCATCATACACACATAGACACCCCACCTTTGCATCTCACACACACACAGAAACAGGGTGAGTGTGTGAGTAATGGTTGGCACATATTTTGCTTGATATTTATTTATTTTTCTTATATACTGTGCTATTCGATATTAGTGCAGTTTACATGGAACATCAAGGTATTTTATGGTGGGGGATTACACCGTAATATGCAAATAACAGGGATCTCAACTTGGATAACCATATTAACTATTTACAGGGAACATGGGCTATGGAGGGTGAAGTGGCTTGCCCAAGACCACAAGGAGCACCTGTGGGACTAGAAACCCCAGTCCTTCCAGCCCAAGGTTGCTGTCCTCTAGTGGGATTTGAACCCCTGACCTTCTGGCCTGAAGTACCTTGCCCCAACCACTAGGCCACTCTTCCACTCCAAATATGGTTTCTTTTCTATAACACCTTTATCAAAGAACAGCCAAGTAGAAAAGACTAAATGTATTATCCACGATGACTCCTAAATCTTTTTCCTGGGTGGTGGTTCCTAATGTGGAACCTTGCATTGTGTAACCATAGTTTGGGTTGTTCTTCCCTAGGTGCATAACTTTGCATTTGTCCACATTAAATTTCATCTGCCATTTGGATGCCCAGTCTTCCAATTTATCAAGATCCTCTTGCAATTTTCCACAATCCTCTTGCATTTGAACAACTTTAAATAGTTTTGTGTCATCTGCAAATTTGATAACCTCACTCGTTATTCCCTTTTCCAGGTCATTTATGAATATGTCAGAAAGCAGCAGACCCAGCACAGATCCCTGGGGTACACCACTATTCACCTTTTTCCATTGGAAAAATTGGCCATTTAGCCCTACCTTCTGCTTTCTATCTTTTAACCAGTTCCAGATACACAATAGTACACTGCCTCCATTCTCATGACTTTTTAATTTGGCAAGAGTCTCTCATGAGAGACCTTAAGGCTTTCTGAAAATCCAGATATACTGTATCAACTGACTCACCTTTGTCTACCTGTTTATTCACACCTTCAAAAAAACAGATTAGTAAGACAAGATCTTCCTTGGCTAAAGCCATTATTACTGCTCTTTGATCACTTCCTCTGCTGATACCCTAAAGCCCTCTTGTCCACTGCCAGCTGTCTTTCCACTCTTCCTGCATCCTCCTCCCCTCTCGTCCAAGTTGAGCCTCCTCCAGAAGCCTCAGCCACTGCCTTTACATCCAAGATCCAGTCTGCCCGCTCAGGTCTCTCCTGCACCCTTTCTTCCCCCCTCCTCCCCAGTCAGCTGGCCCCTCTCACTTCTCACACTTAGCATTCCTTCACTCCTCTTGAGAAGGCTGCTGTGTACAGGAGATTCTCTTCAATTAAGAAATCCTACTGCTTCCTGATTACTTGATCCTTCTTTAGGCTTCATCCCTATCATCTGCGCCATGCTTAATTTTAATTTCTCATCCGGCTTTGTCCCTCCTGCCTGGAAAAAGCACTTATTTGCCCCCTCCTGAAAGGCCCCAAGCTTGATCCGGAAGACCCCAGAAACTATCGCCCAGAATGTAATCTTCCATTCCTGGCTAAAGTTACTGAAAGACTAATTTTTCATCAATTATCCAGCCACCTTGAACATTCACTCGTCCTGCACCCACCCATTCAGTATTCTGTTCTTTTCACAGCACAGAAACTATCATCATAATTTATCTATTTTATGTATTTTATGAATTTTTATGTATTTTACTACCTGTACACCGCTTTGATTACCCCAGAAAGGCAGTTATATCAAATGAATAAACCTAAACCTAAACCTATCACATCCATGCTTAGCGATATTCACTCTTTCCTAGACCAAGATTGCTATGTCCTTGCAATTTCTCTCGATTTCATGGAAGCCTTTGACCTTCTGGATTATAATCTCTGTCTCTTTCACTCTATGAGATGGGTATTTGGGATACTGTCCTTACTTGGTTCGCCTCTTTCCTCTACAAGTGCACTTATCAGGTTCTCCGGCACGGCTGTACATCCTTGTCCTTCTCGTTCCCGTGTGAGTTCCGGAAGGATCAGCACTGTCCCCTCTCCCTTTTAAAATATTCCTTGCTCCCTTGGCTACCCTCTTTCAATCCCTCAGGCTTACTTTTTATATTTATGCGGATGATATCTTATTGCTTGCTTATTACTTGGACAGTTTGGGGGTCATTCCAGAACATGAATAAGGGGTTTGTATGTGTGACAGGAATGTTTATATGCCGAAAATGTCCCAGACCATATTCTGATACACTGTGGACATGCATGTCCATGGTGCTAGGATGGGGATCTCAGAACGTGGGCGAGAGAAGGCAGAACATGGGCATGGTCAGCCACGGAGACATAGAAAGCATATTCAGGAAAGGCCCGGGTACATATTGTTTCCCAGAAATGTCCTCATTATTCCTGCTGAAACATGGTATAAGGCTAGGACTTAGAAAATATTCTGTTGTGCTCTGTACTGCGACCCCCTACATTGTGACAAGTATGTTCTGAACCAGTGTGACTGCAGTCTGGAAAAATACAAGAAGCAGTCCTAAGGTACAGTGAGCAGAGGTAAGGGAATGTTGTAAGGTAGAGACACATTAATAAAGTGTAATTACTCACCTGTAACAGGTGTTCTCCAGGGACAGCAGGAATCAGTCCTCACTTATGGGTGATTTTGGCACCAACAGAGCCTGTGTGGAGCAATTCCCCAGCTTTCAAAGAAAGCCTTTGGGATTGCTACCACGCATGCGTGGTCCTCTTCCCGCCCAAGGGTGCCATCTAGCTCAGTCAGGTCCCATAGCTAGAGCCCTACTCAGCAGATGGCAAGGGAAGAAAAACAAAAATGGCAACTCTTAAGGGGAGCTGGAAGGGTAGTGATGACTGATTCCTGCTGTCCTTGGAGAACACCTATTACAGGTGAGTAACTACGCTTTCTCCAGGAACAAGCAGTAAGTCAGTCTTCACTTATGGGACTCCCAACGTACAGGCTACTGAACCTGTAAGTCAAAAATGCCTCCGCAAGGCCGTGAGCAGAAGCCAATGCCCGAAGGAAGCCCGAGTCCTCAGGCCCTAGGGGCCAAGCTCTCGGTAGCCGCAGAAGAAGGGTCGGAGGGCAGGAGTTGCTTATACCCCGAACATATTATGGAGTACAGCCTGGCCGAAGGTGCTGTCTCGGTGGGACGCCCTCTTCAGGCTGTAGTGCGAAGTCAAGGTATTCGCTGAAGACCAGGTCACAGCCCAGCAGATGTCCATCAGAGGCACTGAGCACAGTGAAGCTACTGATGCCGCCTTGGCACAGACACCTTGTGCGGTGACTTGACAATCCAGTGGGGCCCCCGCCTTTGCCTGGGCGAAGATGATTCTTTCCTCCACCCAGATGGAGAGAGTGCCCCAGGCAAGCTCCAGGCAGTTGGGATCAAAGGCGATGAAGAGCCGGTTGGACTTGTGATGACCGTGGGCACACTGCAGATAGAAGGCAAGAGCCCTTTTGCAGTTGAGTGTATGCAGGACCGCCAATGTCCAGTCAGTGTGAGGTCTCAGTAAGAAAGTCGGCAAGACTATCTCCTGATTGAGGTTGAAATCTGAGACAACTTTCAGTAGGAACATGGAGTGGGTGCAAAGGACCACCCTGTTCCTGTAAAACCTGGTGTAGGGGGCCTCGGCCATGAGGGCTTGAAGTTCACTGACTCCCCATGCTGAGGTCAGTGCCACCACGAAGACCACCTTCCACGAGAGGTGCCGGAGCGAGCATGTTGCCATCGGCTGGAAGGGCGGCCGCATCAGCTGCATGAGCACGATGTTCAGGTCCCATTCCATCG
Source organism: Ichthyophis bannanicus (assembly GCA_033557465.1). NCBI lineage: Eukaryota > Metazoa > Chordata > Amphibia > Gymnophiona > Ichthyophiidae > Ichthyophis > Ichthyophis bannanicus. Next base: position 41,377,773 of record CM066043.1, read on the forward strand.
GTGGAGGCCGGATGGGGGGTTTGGAAAGCAAGAGGCCCCGCATGAAGTGGGAGACCAGAGACTGGCCCGAGAAGGGTTTACCCTCGACAGGAAAGTGGTTGGCCGAGATGGCGCTCAGGTGAACCCTGACCGAGTTGGATTTCAGCTCCCCCTGAGAGAGGTGGAGAAGGTACTGGAGAACCCACTAGGTGGAGCAAGAGAAAGGGTCGATCTGGAGCCCGGAGCACCAGATCGAGAAACACCGCCACTTCTGGGCATAGGCCTGCCTCCTCGAGTCCTTCCTTGATCTCCTCTGGGAGGTGCAGTGAGCCTAAAGAGACCCATTCAGCTGCCAGGCTGTCAGGGATAGTGAGACCAATTTCGGATGAAGCACCATCCCTCCTCCTGCATCAGCAGACCTCGGGCACTGTCTAGGGGGACCGGAGGTTTTGAAGAGAGCCAGAGTAGAAGCGAGAACCAAGGCTGTCGCGGCCACGAAGGAGCCGTGAGAATCACCAAGGCTCAGTCCTGCTGAATCTTGTGGAGGGTCCTTGCAATGAGAGGAGTGGGAGGGAATGCATACAGAAGCTCAGGAGGAACGCATCCGGGGCCACCCTGCTCAGATGCGGTATCGGCCCACAAAAGTGGAGAAGCTGCATGTTCGCAGGGCTGGCGAACAAGTCTATGGAAGGGATTCCCCAGTGGCGGAACAGGTGGAGAACCACATCTGGATTCAGGCGCCACTCATGTGGGCAAAGGAGCCTACTGAGTCTGTCCACAAGGAGGTTGTCCTGGCCCGGGAGGTAGATCGCTCTCAGTGTCATGCCCCGGCATATGGCGAAGGAGCAGAGGAGGACTGACTCCCGACAGAGGAGGCGTGAGCCCGTGCCCCCCTCCCTGTTTATGTAGAACATCGCGACTCTGTTGTCGGTCTGCACGAGCACCGACTTGCCCTTCAGGTGGTACTCGAAGACCTTCAGGGCCAACTGGACCACTCAAAGCACAAGCAGGTTGTCTGCTGCCCAGAATCCTCTGGTGACCACCACCCCTAGGTACAGAGGTTGGCACAGTGGACTCCCCAGCCCAATAGCAAGGCATCCGTCATCAAGACGAGCTCGTGCTGCTGAGTCTGGAAGGGCATGTCCTGAAGGAGGCTTTAGGGATTCTGCCACCAATCCAGGGAATTGAATAGGCTGCGAGAGACCCGGACGGGGTCCCGGAGGCGGCCTGAGGCTTGGGCACATTGCGCTCTGAGGCACCACTGGGCCGCTCGCATGTGCATGTGAGTGTGGAGAATGATGTGGATGGTTAAGGTCATGTGCCCCAGGAGGCACAGCATGGCCTGCGCCAAGACCCTGGGCCGGCCTTGGACCTTGGCAGCCAGAGCGTGGAGCCGATCCACGTGTGCTCGAGAGAGAAAGATGGTCGCATGTTCTGTGTTGAGAAGCGCACCAATGAACTACAGGGTCTGCACCGATTCGAGGTGGGACTTGGAGTAGTTCATCAGGAACCCGAGGTGCTTGAGGAGGACTGTGTGCGATGCCGGGAGGCGAGCCTTCTCCGCCGATGTGCCCGTGATGAGCCAGCTGTTTAGGAAAGGGTAGACGGATATGCTCTGCAGCTGGAGGTGGGCTGCGGCCGCTGACAGGCATTTGGTGAAGACTTGCAGGGCAGACACGAGCCTGAAGGGGAGAACTCTGTACTGGAAGTGCTCCCCTTGCAACCTGAAATGCAGGTACTTCCTTTGCTTGGGGTGAACAGGAATGTGGGCGTAAGTGTCTCTGAGATCCAAGGAGCATAGCCAATCACCCTGCTGGAGGAAGGGCAGCAGGACACCAATCGATAGCATTTTGAACTTCTCCCATATCAGAAATTTGTTCAGATTTCTGAGGATGGGGCGCAGGCCCCCCGTCCTCTTTGGAATGAGGAAGTATCGGGAGTAAACCCCCCCATCTCGGAGATGCGGTGGAACCCTTTTGACTGCCTCCTGACCAAGGAGGTTGTTCAACTCTTGCTGTAAGCAAGTCTGGTGCGAGGGAAGCCGAGTAGACTCTGCTGGGGAGAAGGGAGGGGGGAGTTTGTCCAGATGAAGATGATAACCACCCCAGATCACATGGAGGACCCAGATGTTCGAAGTAAAGGCTGCTCACTTGGGGGCGAAAAGGGACAGCCGTCCTCCCACGGGCGGAAGTGCTGGCGGGGGGCGAGAGGCTATGCATTTGGCTGGGATGGTGCCGGTGTTTGGGTCTTGAGCCCCTTAGATTTCTGGTGACCCTGAGCTCCCCCTTTGCCCCGAGCACTTGTCATTGGAGCAGGGATAGGCAGGTAGGGTGGGTATCACCAGTAAGGGAGCCCCTTCCTCTGGAAGAAAGGTTTCTTGCTGTGCTGCTTCTTCCGTGGAAGAGAAGAGGTTTTACAAGAGAGATGGATGCGGGTCACGAACTCCATCTCAATCTCGGCTGCCTTGTCCTCCATGGACTTGCCGAACAGTTGTTCGCAGAGGCAGGGGACATCCAAGAGCTTCTCCTGGACCCACTGTTCCAGGTCTGAAGACCGGAGCCACGCTTGACGCCGGCTCCGATGCCAGCAGCTGCCACATGGGCAGAAGACTCAAACCCGTCATATGTGACACGGGAGAGGTATTTCGAGCAGTTCGCAACTGACCTCAGGAGGTCTGGAACCTGAGAAGGTGTTCACCCCCGAGGCCCACGGAGAAACTGCCGAGCTCTTTGGCAAGGTCGCAAAGAAACATACCCATATAGCTGGTATGCCTGGATGCGGCACGCTAGCATTTATCCCTGGTAAGCCTTGCACCCGAGGACATGGGATTCTCTACCAGGCGGAACTGAAGAATGTGACTTTGGGTTCTTCTGCTTCCGCATTGCAGATTTGATTACCTCCGGATGGAGGTATGAGGAAGTTGGGTCTTCCGAAACCCCAGGCCACACTGGACCCTATACATGACGATAGGGACCGAGGTGGGTGCTTCCCACATGTGGAGGAGCAGCCGGGTTAGGATGGGCAGTACTGGGACCGTAAGAGACTCCCTAGGAGGAGACTCATATTGCAAGATGTTGAGTTTCTCTGCCCTTGGTCTTTCCTTGGTCTGCGTGGGCAGATTGAGGGCCTGAGCCATATTTCGCACAAACACCAAAAATAAAAGTGTCCTCAGGAGACGTCCGCCTTTGCGAAGCGGGCGGAGATGGGTTAGAGGGAAGGTCCTTATGGGCGCGGGTCTCCGGGGAGGTGTACCCATCTGATTCCCAGCCCAAGAGGTCCGAGAAGGACTCAGAGTTGGGCTGATCCCCATGCCCAGTGGCCGAGACCTGTTTGGAGCCGGAGTCACTGACTCTGGAAGACCTCACCTCCGAGGAACGGGACGGTGAACGAGACTGGTGCTGACAACCCTCACGAGGCCCATGGCTCTCCGGGGTTTCCAAGGCAGTTTTCGGGACACCCATCGGGGGACCCTCAGTCTCAAGGTGCGAGCCAGCTGTGCTGGGCAAAAGTGCCTGCTGGGCAGCTAGGAAGACAGAAATGCTGCACTCTACTGCCAGCATACGGGACTGCTACTCAGGAGTGGGTCCTTGTGAAACACTAAAAAAACACTAGATAGAGGGAAAAGGGATCCCCTAGCCCACAGCCAGAGCAGGGGCAATGGGGAGGACGAAAGAGGACCAGTGCTACCGGAAAAAAAGGCCAAAAGGCCGAAGATGAAAAAACCTTTTCTGAGGGACGAGGATGTGTGTCCGAAGGGCTCCGTGGAAAAAGGGAGACTGAGCAAGATGGCACCCTTGGGTGGGAAGAGGACCATGCATGCATGGTAGGAATCCCAAAGGCTTTCTTTGAAAGCTGGGAAATTGCTCTGCACGAGCTCCGTTGGTGCTGACGTCACCCTTAAGTGAGGACTGAGTCCCTGCCTGTTCCTGGAGAAACACCCTTACAGAAATATTAAGAAGATCAATAGTGTTTATTCAGACTATGCACCTATGTGCTGTTTGTGCTGAAGGAGCCAGTCTATTGGACCCTAATGATTCCCATGTTCAGAAAAATGGGACTGCTGATGCAGCGATAGTATGGGCGTGAGCAGGGGAAGGGTTCCTTTTTGGGCGAGAAACGGAGATCATATCTGTAGTCCTGATACCCCATACAATTATGTTATGTCATAGCTGTTATAAGTAAGTTCAGGGCATCTTTTTTGCAGAATCCTGTTTTTATGATAAAAAGTTTGTGTGTGTGTGGTTTGAGGGGTACACGGGGGGGGGGGGGGGGCAGGGAAAGATCTGGGGTGCTCATCTGCAATTCAGGGGGTACATGAAAACTTGGCCAGTACCTGGACTGTATGGATGACTGCAGTATCGCCAGGTGCCAGTGTGATTGGGCAGCCCAACAGAGAGGGTTCACTATAGCTAGATGTCAAAACATATCCCTGTCAATAATAAGGAATCCTCAGAATGAGGGCGCTCAACAGTGCAAACAGCACTAATGCATGCCCATAGTGTATATTTTGTGGGACCAATGGTGTTGCTGTTGAGCGTGTATTAGTGCTGTTTGCACTACTGAATGCTCTTTTTCTGAGGATCACTATTATTGACAGGGATATGTTTTGACATTTAGCCATAGGGAACCTATGCTGATTTCTTCTGGATTATTTTATATAGGGTACTCTTATTAGATCATATATTGTTATCTGTGTGATAGGGCAGCCATACTTCTGCTGTGCTTGGTACTAGGAGACACGACTGATGTAGTGTTAACATTCCCCGGATTGTCCCATGCGGCCTACATCCCTACCCAGGCCAGGATCAATGAGAGCAGCGAGAGTGCTGATATATCTGGAGTCTGGCTACTTGGTGCAATGGCACAGGGATCTCCCCTCCCATGCCCACACAACCCTGACCAGGGCAGCAGTGCCACAAAGCTGGCTGTGGGAAGGCAGACAGGGTTTCTCCACAGGTAATAGATGTATACAGACCGACATACGCCATGATGGGACAGGTGTAGCTGCTGTAAGAAATGCCAGTACTCAGATAGGTGGGCCTCAAATGCCATAGCCAGAGGGCCCTACTACAACTATGTTTATGTTTATTGGCTTAATATACCGCTAAACGAAAAAAACATCATAGCGGTTTACATATTACAAATCATTAAAGAAAAGAAGAAGGAAAAGAAGTTACAATGGCAGATAGGAAAGCAAACCAGGCAGATTCATACAACAAGACAATAGAGAGGAGAGAGAGAGAGGGAAAAGGGGAAGGCAGTAACATGTGGGGAGGCCAGAAAGGGCAAAGACAGGACAAAATCATGTGAAGGGGTCAGGGAGGTCGAAGGCAAGGGCAAAGAAATGGGTTTTGAGGCTGTTCTTGAAGGTGGTATGTTCTGATTCGAGCCGGATAGAGGAAGGGAGGGAATTCCATAAGGCAGGTGCAAGGAAAAAGAATGCAGAGGAGCGGGTGGATTGGAGGCGAGCACAGGTGGGTAAGGGAAGATGCAGGCGATTCAGGTGGAGGGAGCGCAGGGAGCGAGCTGAGGTGTGGAAGTGGACAAGGTCTGCTAGGTACTGAGGTGAATGAGTGTGAAGAGCACGGTGAAGGAGCACCAGGACTTTGAAGTGAATGCGGAATTTAATGGGGAGCCAATGGAGACGGATGAGGAGAGGAGTAATGTGATCGCGCAAAGATGCATGAAAAATGAGCCGGGCAGCGGTATTCTGAATGCGTTGAAGGCGGTGCAATTGTGTGGCGGGGAGACCTGCTAGAATAGAGTTACAGAAGTCGATGCAAGATATCACCAGGGACAGGAGGGTAGAGAGAGCCTGTGTAGAGAGAAAAGGCCTGATGGCGCGTATCTGACGTAGAAAGTAGAAGGAAGTCTTTGAGATGTGTGCGATGTGATCACGAAAAGTCAGGCTGGGGTCAAAGAGGACCCCTAGATAGCGAAAGGAGGAGACTAAGGGAATGGGTGAACCAGAGAAAGAGGGGGCGATCAGAGGGGGGGAACTATCACGGGAGAACCAGATGGCCAGGGTTTTAGTGAGATTAAGGTGTAGGCAGTGAGTGGTAAGCCAGTTGGCTACGGCTGTGAGACATGTGTTCAGAGGGGAGAGATCGAGGGAAAGCGGGGAGGTATGATAGAGAAGGAGCAGGTCATCAGCATAGTAGAAGGCGGAAATCCTACAACTACTACTGATCATTTGTATTGCGATACGAGGTGTACGCGGCGCTGCACAGACATACGTAACAAATGGTCCATGCTCAACAGAGCTTATAATCTAGTTGTGACAGACATCACAGCAGCTATGAACAGGATACATCCAGGGGGAATGGTCAGGAAACACAAGGGAGCTTAGGCAGATCTGATCCAACAGTGGCACCGATGAGGTGAACGCTCAGCCTGGATTTGAGAGGGGCCAGGGATGAAGCATAACGTACAGACTCGGGTAGTTTGTTCCAGGCATAAGGAACAGCAAGGTGAAGGGAGCAATGTCTGGAATTGGCAGTAGAGGGTGAGGGCACAGATAGAAGCAATCTGACAGAAGAGTGATGTTCACGGGGAGGGGTGTAGGGAGCGATAAGAGGGCAATGCTAGTGCAGAGCAGCAGAATGAGTGCACTTATAGGCCATAGGCACGAAAAGGGCATGCATTTGTTGCTCAGCAATATTATGCATCCTTTGGGTATCTGCAAGGTTAGTTTGGGTTTTTGTGCACTTGGTAAGGGTCTATCCCTAGCAGTTTAAGACATGTTTGTAGAGATGACCAGGGCAGGAATCACTGGGGCCCGTTCCTAATGCCATGCATCAACACCACCACGGCACCAAATGACCCCTGCCCTGCACACTGGATTAGAGCAATGTGATCAGAACTCAGTCCAATTATAGCAGAAATCGTAAATCAATCCTTCACAACAGGAAAGTTCCCAACAACAATTAAGCAGACCTCCATTCGACCCCTGTTAAAAAACAACCAGCTTGACCCAGAGAAGGTAGAGTCCTACCGGCTGATTTCCAGCATCCCACTGCTAGCTAAAATTCTAGAGAAAGCGGCTCTGAGGCAAATCCAACAACATATAGACACCTCATCCCCCCTAGACCCCTGCCAACATGGGTTTAGAGAAGTTTACAGTGTTGAAACACTCCTGACCTCACTAATTAACACTCTCGTCTGTGGTTTAGACAACATCAAAGCTGGCTTTGTGCTGATCTTCCTGGACATTGCCGCAGCATTTGACTCAGTCGACCATGATCAACTACTAGCTCGGCTCCACGAGAAGGGGATCCAGGGTCTAGCCTGGGATTGGTGTAAATCTTATCTTGAAGACCGATGGCAGCAAGTCAGGATTGGCTCTAGTACATCAGAACTGTTCCAACAAAAGCAGGGAGTACCCCAGGGTTCCTCCCTCTCCGCACTGCTCTTCAACATATAAATGCAGCCAATCTGCGAAATCACCCGTGCCTTCGGAATATCATGCCTTATCTGTGCAGACGACGTACTGATGTATTCACCTTTCAACGTCATATTTCCAGATTACACGACTCTAGTTGATTGCTTCAATGCAGTAACAGACTGGCTCCTCAACCAGAACCTAAGGATAAATTTCAAAAAAACTGAGGTCCTAACCATTACAAGAAACAAAAACTTCTCTCCTCCTACATCCCTAATGGTGAGAGATACGGAGCTACCAATCAAGTCAGCCATATGCTACTTGGGTGTGACACTTGATCAGCAGCTAAACTTCAAAGAACACATAAGCCGCAAAGTAAAGTCTGTCTATTACAAGATCAAGACCCTTCGCCACCTGAGACCCATGCTAGATACTGACAGCTTCCGCACAATATTCCAAGCTCTTGTCATACCCCATTTTGACTATGCAAACGTTATACTTCAAGGCCTCCCCAAAAACACACTTAATCCTCTTCACTTTGCGATGAATGCTGCTGCCCGTGTATTGTGTGGGACATCAAGAAGAGATCACATATCCCCCGTCCTAAGAGATCTACACTGGCTTCCAATAAGCTGTAGGATCTCCTTCAAGGCCCTACTAATCACTTTTAAGGCCATAAACAACATAGCGTCCCCCTCAATCTCCATGCTCATCTCCCAACCCCCCAACAACAGATCCAAGAGGTTGCATTCCACCATTATACTTATTACGCCAAACGTTTCCACAAAATGGGCACAATCAACCAACAAACGGGCATTTGTGTCCTACGCACCCAGATCATGGAACATCCTCCCACATAATATCAGAGCAAACAAGGACGTCACTCAATTTAGAAAGGCCCTCAAGCACCATTGTTCATTACGCACTTTTCACAACACAACAATTCCCCCCACGCCTCATACCCTCACACATACCATCCCTCAACCTGATAGCTTAACAGCATACACAAGTTTGATAAGAGGAAGTGGTCCGTAAATGGAATACGGTCCACACTGGATCTCACTCCCTGTTCTACCCTTGTAACATTATTGACACAGCAGTATGTAAATTGTACATAGTTTTCCCAGTTTTTTTCCAAGTTGTCCTCCGTGTTTGATGTTAACTCGGGAGTGCCCTGTGGTCCTCGAGTCGTTCTGTTAACTGTAAACCGCACTGATGATAAAGAGCGCAGTATAAAAGAAATGTTAAATAAATAAATAAAAATGTACCATTTGATGCAGGGTATGTCCTGACATACATGTTCACATTTACATTCTCGTATACCATATTGCGATGCACCGGGCTTACCTAGTTCTTCTCAGGGCATAAGGGGGACTGATATATGGTCTAGGTTGCAGCGGCTGTCATTTCTCAATGGTATTTATGCCTAGTGTACATCAGCACACTACAGTCTGTGAAGGGCAGCTTAGGAGATGCACGCTTTTCCTGAGGGGTGTGACGTTGCGGTAATGGGCAGGATGCAAAACGTGTAACATTTCAAAATACAGTGGGCATGGGGATGTCTAAAACGTTTGCCCACATTTGAAGCATGCGGTTGGATGGATAGCGCTTGCACGCGCCCACCGAATATGTCTATCTCTCCGATTTCAGCCCCGTGGGCATGTCCAGATCCATGGATGCAGAATAATGTTCTAAGGGGGCCTGTTTTTGATTTGGACGTGTCCGCAGGCCGGACATGCAAATTATGGAATCACACTCCATGTCTCCCGATCTCTCCCCTGTTAATTCTGCCTTAGATTCTATCTCGGTTTGGTTACATGATAACTCACTCAGGCTTAACTCCATTAGGACCACTGCTACACGGATCACAGGTTCCACTAATACCCCCGCTCTACAGTAGCTCCTGTCCTGGGTTTCCTCCCCATTTCACTCCATTCCTCCTTTAAGTACCTGGGAGTACACATTGACTCAGAGCTCTCCTTCACCATGCACATCTCCCATCTATATCGTGCTCGACTTTTGCGGCTTTGGAAAGAATCCGGGCCACACGTCCATTCCTTGACCAGTCTTCCTTAACCATTCTCCTTCTTAGCACCGTAACTCACATATTCCCTCAATATCTTTTAAAAGTCTCCAAACCATACTAAATACCACTATCCGCACTCTCGTGCACGCAAGAAAGTTTGACCACATTACACCTCTTCTTATTAAACATCATTGGCTCCTCATTGCCCAGAGAATCCACTTCAAAGGCCTCACTCTTACACATAAGGTCCTTCACAATCATGCACCGCTTTACCTATCCTCTTCCATTATCCCATAATTTCCTCAATGCTGTCTGAGATCTTTACATGATAACTGCCTGGTCCTCCCTTCCCCTTCATGGGTCAAGTACGAGTCTACGCGTTGTTCTGCTTTTTCTACCTGGCTGCCGTCCTTGGGAACTGCCTTCCTTCACAGATTCAGCTGCAGCCCTTTTTTCCAAAATTTAAAAGCCTTTTAAAAATCCATCTTTTCATCCAAGCCTACAGTGTTGATCCCCCCCAGTTGAACTGCCGAGCTACAGAAGCCGTTTTCTCTGTTGTCATGCGTGTGTCCCTTTCCGTTGCTACCCTGTGCTCTTCATTCCTGTCCAGATATGGAGTTCCTATTCTGTTTCTGCATGTGCCTGTGGTTTATTGATTTTATTGTGAACCGTTCTGTCTGCTTTGCAAAGGGCGGTCTATGAAAAGCTAATAAACCATAAACCGTGAGTATAAGGGCCTTGAAAGATGGCCTCTCCGCACTTCTTTGAAAGGACTCGAGGGGAAGGAGAATGTGGCTTGTCTGACGGCCCTTTAAAAATCCCTGCATCTGATCAGTGGATGGAACAGAGGCCACAGGGATATCGGAAAGGATTAAGGATATAGAGGATAATTTTATAAAGTTGTGCCTAGTTAATGCACATTCTCACAGGCTGGTGTAAATATTAGTGCCTAATTTACATAAGTATGTGTGCAAATTTATGGAATGTTTTATAATCTATGTGCTTAAAATTACCCCTATACTGATTATCCGGTGCTAGCTTTCATTTGAAATTACTGTTTGGAAATAGGTTGCAATTTCTGAAATATTTCTGCCTGTAAATAGAAACTGACAGATCCTTTACTATTCTTGAACTTGCAACTAATTGTTAGGAAGTAGAAAGACTGGATAGAGCAGGCGGGGTAGGCCGTATAGTCTTTATCTGCCGTCATAGTTCTATGTTTCTATATTTCCTTCCAAGAATAATAACATTTGGTAAATTATATCCTATGTCTGATGTACAGACTTGAAGCTGCTGTATCAGAAAAATGTCATAGAATATTTCATGAAATCTACAAACCCCTAAATCTTTATATATCTCAAGGGGTGTAGCTGTAACTTATTTGTTGTATCATTCAATAATGCGTTAAACAATATGGTGGTAGTATCTTCTCAAACAAGTTAAAGTTATGTTCACTAATATTATTTATTTAGTTATTTAGCTTGCGTTTTAACTGCTTCCACATTGAAAGACAACCAATGCAGTTTACGATCAATGAAATCAATACTTAACATAAAAACAAGCAGCCCTAAAAATATAATTCAAAAAGAGCACAACAGAGTCTGATTTTCTCTGCCTGTGGACTTAAGCTTCACTCTTTCTTTTCTTCCTTCTTGTCTCTCTAGTTTTGTCTTTCGTTTTCTGCATCTTTCCTTTTCACAATATCTTTCTTTCTAATGCTTCTCTTTTCTTCAAATTCTCCCTTTGCACATCTTTGAAAAGAGTGATGCCTTGCAGGTGACCAAGTTTGTGTGGCTGATAGCCGTACTTAGAGCAGCTGGGCAAACTGTATGGATCAAGTGGTCTTTATTTGCTGACATCTTCTATAGTACCATTTCTCTGTCTCCCCCATCTCTTGCTCTACATCTGTCTCTTTCTCCTTCTCTCTCTCTTTCGCCCTCTGTTTCTCTCTCTCAGCCCTTTCTTCTTTCACCCTGCAGAAGTCGGGGGTTTCTCTTGTCACCTCGTCCTCTTTTCTGTTGAGTGACGTGCAGTCACCCAACTTCCTGGAGACTCTAAGCACAGCGCTGAGTGTAAGAAAGAAAGAGAAGCTGTGTAGAAAGGTAGGCAGAGAGCAATCACATTACCCAAGGAAAGAAGCAAAAGAGACGGCAAGATCAGCTGTATATGAAAAACTGAGCGAGGGGGTTATGTGAAGCAAAACGTGAAGATAGAGAGGATAAACACAAGAAGACAGGAAAGTGCGGGGAATTAAAAGGGAAAAAGGGAGAGCCTGGATGACGAGCCTTCTCTTTTCCTGTGGATGAAGAGGTCCCTTTGCCGAGCATGTGATGGGTTGGACGTTGGTGCTCCTTCTCGCTGTCCTTACCGCAGCTGCTCCTGGGAAAGGTAAAGAACCCGTTGCTATGGTCTGAGGCTCCTCAGAGGTACCAGATTCTCTGTCATTCATATTCTTTGCTTTTTTGGTTATGGGCTTAGTGTTCAAGCAGGATCTGCTCTCGCTCGTTGATATTTTTAACCGTTGGATATGACGTGAACTGCGCCAGAAATCCCCAAACTGTTAGTACTACTCTGATATAAGGCTTTCCTGGCTATTCCTTGCCATAATAGTCTCCTGGGCTATAGGCCTCACAGCTACAGCAATGTCCCTTATATAAAGTTGCAGCGTTTCCCGAATCCTCTCCATCAGACTCACCGAGGGCTCTCTCTGTTATAGAAACCTCTTATGTAAGGCTGCTTCACTTCTCATCCATCACCCATTCATTCAGTCCCTTTTTGCTCTCCGCCACGATGACTTTTCATTAAAGGAATGTGAGTTTACTGCTGGGCTGTTCTGGGGACACTCGCACGACAACATAGGGGCTCTGAGAATGGTGTTAGCGCCTACAGAGTCACTTTAACCAGGCCAACCGGTTTGGTTGGTAGAAAGAAGCCGGCGCAGACCCAGAAACTGTTCAGAATTAGATGCAGGCGGCTGGGCTTCAGCAGAGGAAACACAACATAATAATTCTAAAACGATTTTAGACTTAGTTGTAAACTCTAAATTGTAGACGGAAGTTCCTTCTCTTACAGGTGTCAGGTGGGTACTGGAAGGAGACCCGCATTAGACCGTTCGTCTATCCCTGAATGGGTACAGGCCCATAGCTTTGCCAGTCTCTGTGAGAATCTAGGTAACAGGGAGAGGCTGGCATTGAGAACTGGGTGCTAGTTGGAGCAGTTTATGTCCAAGGGTGTCATTCCTAGCTTCATTTTATTTTACAAAATAGAAAATTATAGTTTATCTGCATTTAGCTCACATCTTTCCAGTAGTAGATTAAGGCAAGTTACAGTCGAGTATGGTAGATATTTTTCTGTCCCGGAAGGGTTTACAATCTAAGGCTGTACCTGAGGCACTGGAGAGTGAAGTGAAATTTCAGAGCAATGGCCCATTGAGATCACTTGATTGTGCGGGTGGCTGGAGGATACTGTCACTGTACCATGAGACAGAATCATTTGGAGGCAATAAAAAGTGAAGGACAGCGAGGGGAGGGAGTGTTTCACCCTTAATGTGAAGTTATACAGTATAACTCTTGTATTGCGGACCATGAGGGGAACAGATGTTTTGTCCTGAATATAAAGTTATAAAATATGACTCATAAATTAGAGGGACTGGAAGTAGAGCAGTGCTTTGTCTTTAATTTGAGGTTATACTGCATAAGAAGGGTAGGGCTTGTTCCCATGTTTTCACTTTTTACAAACAGATTTAACCCCAGAGCAGAATTCCTTCTGTAAATGTTTCATATGGTAAACAGCTTTTCAGCTGGGGCAGGAGTTTAGAAATATGATAAATACATTTCCTCTGCCATCCATACAGGCAGAGTTTAGCCTTACAAAATGCACCACTGTCCTCAATACACTGTTAATTTTGCAGTAGGCCCAATGGCCCCTGGTCCCAGTGCCTGTCCTTATTGTGCAGTACGTGTGACGTAGAGCCAACAGCCTTACCCTTGACAGCACTATGTCCTTAATACTCAGGGACTTTATTATACAGGTTTCTCTGCTTTATTTTCATTTCAAATTAAATTCTTTTTCAAAATTATTTTTATGCGATGGAATATATTTCCAAGCAATGAGGAATTTAAAATATAGTTTTCAAATTCTCTGTCAGAATGAATATACATCAGAGGAAACAAATCGTTTATCATGTCAAAACTTGATTTAGAAAAAAAACAAATATGACTTTTTAACTGACAAGAATCTGAGAGCTTTTTAGGATACAATCAGATGTCCCAAGGTAAACAGCGTAGATATGTACTTTTTGTGAAATGGCCACTGGAACCACAGTAGTGGCTGTGGAACCTGTGAATGGGAAGAGCCCTTAACGTAGAATCACATTCTCCTAGTCCCTAGGAATAGATTTGGAAAAGATTAGCAATGGTATAACCTGCATAATCTTTTGCAGTATATCTGGCTATTTGCAAACATCCCCATGAGTGACACCTAAAAAACTTGAGTAGATTTCTCTAGGTGGCTCTTGGACTCGTGCAAAATTAGGCATTTGTGGGGGGTGTTTCTGGGTCGGGAGAATATATGTGAATGTAATATTTTTCAGTCTACACACACAGTTAATCCTGTGTAAATCCCTGCAAAGAAATGACTGGTGTAAGCATATATGGATACTGTTATCTGTAAACACTTTTGATGGATTTTCAAACAGAAACAAATTCCTATTTGAAAACCTACTTAGAGTTACTGTACTTTGGTACAAATTGCCTACATATAATGTTGCTAAGCAATTCAAAATGTACCCCAAAGTCTTCAAACGACGCAACCCTTCTAGGCAGTTCTGCCAGTGGCCCTTTGATTTCTTCCAGAGGTTTCTGTGATCTCTGTATAACACTTGCATTTTATCTGTCCTTGCTTAACTCTAATTTAGCCTCTAAAATAATTAATTTTGTTGCAATGACCAGTTTTTAACCTGAAAGCGAATGCCTTGTGCTGTTCCAACCAATTGTCTTTTCTCTGTTAAGCTCCGGTTAGATTTTATTCCTGCCATATGTTACCAGTGCAAATTCCGCATTCATAAAGTCTGATCCCACTGCTCACACCTTCTGACTAAAACGCCGACAGCACCAAAGGGAATATAAGATGAATTTAAAATTTTTTGTTTGTGCTCTGTGCACCCTTTTGATTGACTTTGGTCAGAATAGGATATGAACTGTAAGTAAGTAAAGAAATAAATGTCACCCTCCTATACCACCATATTAATGAGAGAGCCGCATGCAGGGCTAGTTGGACAATTAGTGAGGTAAGGTGATTATAGAATTCACATCTTAGGAGGATATATTAGGAAACGGGCCTTTCTCTCGGAAATTTGTCTTTTTCTGTCATTACAAACACCATGAAAATGAGATGCTCTGTTTCTTCCTCATGATATTTGATGCTGTGTCTTCATATGCGACGGAGCAGTCAGCAGAGCTATACCACCTTACAAAACTTCACATCTGCTCTCTGAGCACAGATGTTGACTGCATTTAACTCCAAACAGCTAGTGCGCCGGTTTCCAAACCAAGGCCTATGTATCAGTAAGACCAGAAATTGATGTTGTAAGAAATACTCATTTTTGGTCAGGTGAACTGTGATATTTATTAAAAAAAAATCAATGATCTTGTGGCCTTTAGAAAAGTCTGTGACGGAGGCTGTGGCTTTGAGATAAATGCAGATAGTGTCTTAAAAAGTCCTACAATGTGTCTTGGTGGTGAAGCTCCCACAACACCTTGGGAATGGGGTAGGCAGGGTCTACGACCCTTTGTTCAAGAAATCGAAAGAAAGTGGTCACTTTTCAAAAACCTTGTTTTGTCTCGCACGCTCCTACTGAAAGGAAAATGCAGGGCTTGGCCTTTAGCTATTTTTAAATCTTCAGAAACTCCATGTGCTCAGATTAATTATTATCTCTGCTAATGTTTAGAGGATGTTGTCCGGTTATATAGCACTGTTCAAGAGACCAGATTTAAAACTTACCAAATAAGAAAAAGCATTCACTCACGGCCGGTACAAGCCTTGTGCCCCCTCGTAATTAGCTTTTAGACTCTAAGCACCTCCGACCCCCAAGATTTTGATAATTAAACTGAATCATAATCATCCCAAAACCATCCCTCCTAGAGCAATTCTATAAGAATGTATATTGGACATCAGACTTTCAAATATTACACTTTGTTTTGTAAATATATACATGAGGAGAGAGATTTCCAAAAGCCTCTTAAAAGGCTAAATGGACTATTTGCAAATTCTTCCTGCAGGTAAAAGCACACTGATGAGTCTTTGGGGCCCTCTTACTAAAGATTAACGCACGTTAATGAAAGTTAACATGCGTTAAGTGCCTCTGAACTCACAGAAATAAAAGGGCTGCGGGCACTTAAGGTGTATTAAAACCTTCAGTAAAAAAGGGCTCCTTTGAGTCGTTTTGATTTGATTGTAATCGCTCGTTACCCCCAAAAGCTGCTGTCCTAAGCAATAGCCTGATTAACCCTGCATTCACTTTTAGAAGACAAACAGAATCTTCTTCAGAATAAACTAATTACATATCATTCATTTCTCAAAGGTTTTTGAAAAAAAGACGATGTCAATAATGGATATAAACAGAAAACCCTATGTATGGCCTACTAGTAATGCTTCTAATTTTATCTCGGTGGGCAGGGGACATTCATGGCTCCTGAAAGTAAGGAATCAAGCCAACGAGCATCATAAAAGACAGCACTTGGGCTCACACATTTTGAAAAGACACAGGCTTTTCTCGAAAGGAAGAAAATTGACACTAAAATATTGCAAGCAGAGAATTCCGAAAATGCTGAGGGACTTTTTCCTCAAAGGCCAGGCACAAATCTCATGGCCCTTTCCAGACACATTTTTGTTTCCACAAGTTTTCTATGGAGGTTTTATTTCCTTCCAGAATTTGCTGAAAATTAAGCCGTTTGGCAGAAGAGGCACCGTTTTAGAGCTGGTTTAAACGAATAGCTTTCAGGTCTTTTAACTAATTTTTGCTTTACTGGTATTTAAACCTGATCCTTGTCCTTAGAAATTCCTTTTCACACCCTGTGTAGGGTTAAAGAAAGTAAGGACGTGCAACAAGCATTTATTTCCTGCAACTTTGTGACTATTTTGAAAAATCAGCTTCACCCTGAAATGAGTTCCTGGAGACTTTAATGGAAGAATTTACGCAAAAGGCAAGAAATGATCAAATGTACCGGTTGCATGGTGTTTTGACACTTAAAAAATCTAAAATAATGATGTATTTGTGAACAGAGGAACGAGTGTGAAATTCACCGTTTTCCAATTATTTTATAAAGATGAAAATTCCCACTTATGCTGAAAACGAGCTAAAAAACGCATCGTTTATGCAAAAACGAAAAAGCCATTTTCACTAGTACTGGATTTGCTTGCGAATACCTCTGCTTATCACCTGTTGAAAGAGCTAACAAATTTCCCATATTTTCCCTAGCTGCAGTTGCTTGTCTTATTGGCACTGGGAGTGAAACCTGGCAACTGTGTGGAATATTTATTAAAACATGTAACATTAACATCATCCAATTGGCAGCCAGACTTGGCAGGCGGTAGAAAATTCCAGAATCCTACATTTGACAAAGCAGTTTAAATAAATATAGGTATATAACAAATTAGGAAAACAATCGCTTTGCATTTTTCTCACATTCCATGTTCTAGAGAAAGAGTACCCCAGGTTTTTATCAGATGCCCTGGCTCATTGTCAGGGCTCTATTGCTGAATTAGTGCTAAGAGATGACTACGATACTTTGAAGGCTACTGGTTGTTTGTTTAGCCTAATCTCTTTGTAAGAGATCATGACATGGTATAGACAAATCCAATCATTGCAAACTCCTCTTTGCAGTCCTGCTGCTTTCAGTATACCTTAATTCCCTGCTAGAACAAATTGGCGGAAAGCTATCAATGTTTGAGCACACTATTGCAATGGCGACGGTACCAAGCACTGCAGGGTAGAAACCATGAGGTTTTTATAACTCAGGGAATAACATCAAGGAATATTTTCTTCACAGAAAGGATGGTGGAGCCAGTGAATGACCTCTTAGTGGAAGTTGTGGAGAAAAAAAAACAGTTCTCAGAATTCATAAAGCCTGAGACAAGCACAGAGGACCTTCAGTGCTAGAGGAAGTGGGGACCAAGTAGTCTGTGGTCTAGATAAAACATGCCTTATGGTCGTTGTCTACTGCCATGGGCCATCTCCACCAGGGGAAATTCTGTTGGACTGAGAGGTGTTTCGTCAACTAAGATAATTAAATTAGACACACCATTGCCTGAAAATGGGCTTTTCTTGTTCTCAGTCCGAACCGGGGCTGCAATAGCTTGCTTAAGGGGGCATTATTTGACAGGAAACACTTACTACATTTGAAATTGGTTATGAAGCTCACATTATTAAAACCATAATGATGGGAAATTTAAGAAGAAAATCTTTATTTCGTTAACTGCATTGTGAACCGTATGGACACGGGAAACATCCATTGGTTTATTTTGTGAAGAAAACATTCACTATTGAATTTAAAGCCAGGATATGGGAAAACGTCCTTTTCCTGAAGAAACAAAAAGCAGTGACGTATCATGAAAGTAATGTGACATTAATGACAAATTTCCTTGAAAAAGAAAATTACAATCAAATGGATTATGGATCATATGCTCCTGTTAGTTTATGGTGAAGAATGAAGGCAGTTCATAGAAAAAGAGCCACAATAATTTTGCAAGAATAAAATGCCCCTTCAGCTTTTGATATGCAAACTTCCCTAGTCAGCAGAATCCACATGGTTCTGGTGCCCATGGAACTGCAGTGATGGGTAATATCTGTCAGTACAGTTTCCAACCACCAGGAGTACCATTACCCATAGCAGCGTTCCCTCGAAGATGTTGGTTGTCCACAGCCTGAACTCCTACCATTGGGGGTGCTATAACAGTATTGCAATTTCAGTCATGCAGGGGAGGGTCGTCCTTCAGGAGTTCCACTGAACTCTGGCGCAGGTAGTCGGACTAGGTAGTCACCTAGAGCGGCAGCAAAGACCAGCAGTAGTCAAAGCAAAACAATAGATCCTGACAGCCAGACAAACTCATAGCTAACCACACGTTCTTTGACCTGCAGGGAGAATGGCACCCACATACATGCAAAGCAAAGTTTTTAATATTTAAAAATATGATGGCCAGGATTTTCGTGTGAGGGGTGGTGCTGGGATAGCAAGATTATTGAATTTAATGATCAAAATCGCAGAGGGTGGGGAGAGACGGCAAAAGGTTGAAGGTTTACTTAGGGCACTTAATAGCCTTCCGCTGGCCTTGCTCTGGCCTCTACCTGCGAGACTGCTGCTCCATCTCTGATGGTAGGAACGCAGCTCTGGTGGGAGCATTGCCCGTGTCAGTGTTCAGCTGTGTAATGAGAGACTGGAGATAGAAATCAGACTGTATAGAAAGCAAGATGATCATTTTAGGAATAATAAAAAAATGTACTTGTTTGCCAAACCAGTTGCAGGCTTGAATTGGATTATTTGCTCATGGCAAACAGTGAAAGCCTGAAGATGATTCTACTTTTTAGAAATGACTTACGTGTAATCAATGGATATCAGTTTGTGTCTTTTTTTGCGCAGACTTTGGCTGTTGGCTCCCAACAACAAAAGGGTCTTCTTAAATGCTCCCTAGAATTCTCTTCTTATTTGAAAACTCATGGTCCTGTATTCACCCTGTGGAAAGGAAGGACATAAGAAAAGCCAGGCCGGGTCAGAGCAAGATCCATCGAGCCCAGCATCTTATCTCTGACAGTGGCTAGTCTGGGTCACATGTAGCCAGAAGATCCCAAAAAGTACATCTATTTCTCATAGCTCATTTCCAGGGATGAGTAGTGACTCTCCCACATCTGCCCGGCTAATCCTTTTTTATGGATTTTTCCTTCAGGAACTTGTCAAAACCTCTGTTGACGTCCACTCTCTTAGTTGCCTTGACCACATTCTCCAGCAACAGATTACACAGTTTAATTATACTCTTTATGAAAAAAAAAAACCCCTTTTCATGGTTTGTTTTCATTCTGCTGGTTATTAGTATTGTGGCGTGCCTTCTTGATTTTCTCTTTGAAAGGCAAACCCCAGTACCCTATTTATTTGACCCATCCAACTCATGATTTTATAAACTTTTCTTGTATCCCCTCTCACTTATCAGTTCTCTAAGTTGCAGAGCCCTAACCTGTTTAGTCTTTCTTTACCGCAAATGTGTCCTATATCTTTTTCATTCATTTTATCCTTCTCTGAACCATTTCTAGTGCCGTTGTATCTTTTCTGAGATGGGGGCAAACAAAACTGCCCATGGTACTCAAGATGTGGCCACGCCAGGGACCTCTACAGAGACATTCTGATAGAGGGTCTTTTACTAACGGGCACTACCTTGCAGTGTCTATTCTGGCGTGTAAAGGCACACTGGGACCCATGTTGCCAGGTAACACAGAGCCATGACAGTGTGGGATGATTCTCGCACTAACTGCGCAACCCGCGTTAGAGACAAGAGTCAGTGAGGTAGGGGCAGAAGGTGGGAATAGTGAGGTTGGCGCAGTTAGCGCTTTGTTCACATCGCACACTAACTGCATTAACATGGGCACACCTCATGTCACCTCAGCAGGTGGCGTGAGGCGTACCCGTGTTAATGCGGCATGTGCTATGGGACAGGGCACGGTGTTAATTGCCAGGGAAGTGCTTTCCATGCCACTGATAATTAACTCTGGGATGTTGCACGTAAATTGCCATGGTTTCAACGCTTATCACGTATTAGGTGCAACACCTTAGCACCTGTTAGTAGAAGACCCCTTAGTTTTGTTCTCCGTCCCTTCTGAATAAGCAAATAGAACGTTAGGGATTTTTAGCAGCCACGGCACACTGCCCTCAAAATTTCCATGTATTGTCCACAGTGAGTCCGAGATCTTGTTCTTAGGTTCTGAATTATAAGTAACCACCCAACGTGTTGTACCTTGAGTTAGGATTATATTTGCTAGGTGCATTGCTTTGCACTTGTCTACATTAAATTTCATCTCCCATTAAGATGCCCAGTCTCCTACTCTCACAAAATCCTTCTACAAATCTTACAATCTTCGGCTGTTTTAATGATTTTGAATAATTGAGTTTTTCAAACAATAAGGGGCCTTTTTACTAGAGTGCGGTAAGTTTTTGCAGTTATGCATGTTAGGAGCAAAACCCAATGTGCAATGATTGTAAAGACCACGCACTATCAGAAGTGTAGCCGGCACGTCACCTACAGTTGCCACACGGAAAGAGTCTTTATCGCACATTAAGTTCATCTGCACTCGGTGTGGGTGCAATTAACACCTTCTCTTTAGGTGCACCTGTGTTAAGTACAAAACTGAAAGTGCGCGATAAGTTGTGTGCCCTTGAGTCAAGGTCAATGCCTAGTGACCCTGTAAATAGTTATCGACGTTGTGATTACCGTCTGGGGGTGTTTTTTGGCAAGGTGTGACTGGAAGTAAATTGCCAGGGAAGTCAGGGTTTGGACCCCACTGCTGTTCCTTCTTCAGGTAAAGCTTAGGAGCCAATGCAGAAAGCCGGTGTTGAGTTGGGCACATGGTTTTCTAGCATAAGAGTAACGCAGAAGTTGTGCGTCTATATGTGGATTTAATATCTGTGCATATATTCTACTCTTTCAATGACAGAGTGGAGTACAACAAGGCATGTTACAGCCAGGTAAAGTAGGCATTTTCCCTGTCTCCAGAGTTTGTACCTGAGGCAATGGAAGACAAGCAAAGAACTTCTTTACTAAAAATTCTGCTCTTTTGTAGACAATGATAATGCAGAACTCACATTTCACTAATGTTAAGAGTCCTTGGTTAGCAATAACATCAGAAGAGGCCTTGGCAGCCTTTTTGGAAAGAGCCAAAACATTTGGCAACATCTCAAGTGATGTGGTAGTGATGGTGATAAGGGCAAAATTGGGGTGTGGGGGGTGGGGGAGTGGGGTTATCCTGCCTCAATGGGAAAAGGGACCAGTGATGATATCCTGACTCTGTGGTCCTCGATGGTATCCAGTCTCTGGGAGAGAGATCCAGATTTTGTCAATGAATCCTGATCTGCTGACACACTGCTTTGACTTCTCCACAATGATGGGACATAGCAAGCATTGTGGACATACTTATTATGTCAACAGCATCGATGAATGTAACATGAATGAATGATGAATGAAGACACCTCAACCACCTCAACCACCTCACAGACCTCCCAAAACCCCTAAGACTGAAACCAAGAAGAGTTCATGATTATGTTATAAATTGTAAATAGTTACCCCTGTTATCCAAGTTGTTTTTGCCTGTTCAACTGTAAACACAAAGTACCATCGGAAATGTGTAAATTCTTTGTTCATTGTAAACCGCGCTGATGCTGAATAGTGCGGTATAGAAGAGACTATAAATAAAAAAATAATAATAATAAAAATAACATGCCAGCAGGATGCCCTGAGGGTTGCCAACTGTTGATTTACAAGATCAACCTTACGCCTCCTTCTTCTCTGTCCAAAAAAACATAATTCCCATTGAATTTTAGGATGAAACCCCCTCATGGAAGATGACATTTTTACCCCATAAGCTCTTTGCCCTTGCAGGAGGAACTGGGAACATTTCTCCATAAAGGTATTCTGCTCTTCTGGCAAATCGCTTCTATCTGTGCCCTTCTCTTCTATTGCTAACTCCAGACTTCGCTCCTTTCACCTTGCTGCACCTTACGCCTGGAACAAACTACCTGTGTCTGTGCGTCAGATGCCTTCTCTGACCCTTTTCAAATCCAGGCTGAAAACTCACCTCTTCGCTGCTGCTTTCGGATCTTGATTCACCTGATCTTGTATTTCTTTATCATTCCCCCCAGGTGTATCCCATGTCTACAGCTACTGTGTTGTCTGTCTTGACTAGATTGTAAGCTCCGATGAGCAGGGGCTGTCTCTTATATGTCTGTGCAGCGCTGCGTACGTCTTGTAGCACTATACAAATTCTCAGTAGTAGTAGTAGTAGCGTGTGGGGACAGTAGGGTACCTGCGCCTGTAATCTGAAGAATGTGTGCTCTGCTGCTACAGCACCGCCAGACTGAGCATCTTTGTCCATGACAGCTGCACAAGGTCAAAGAGCCATCCCAACTTTCAAGCAGCTTCACGTCTACCTTGGGTTAAAATAAAGAACTGCGGCAGGCGCCTCTCTTCATGGGGTTCTGATTCTATAGTCATTTGACTGGCTTTGCTCTGTCTATTTTCAGAGGTCCCAAATCCACATCCATTTCAAACTTCTCTCACTGACTATAAATGCCTTCATTCGGCTGCTCCTCACTACCTTTCCTCTCTTACCTCCCTACACCCCTCCTCGGGAACTCCGCTCTTCTGGCAGCTCCCGTCTATCTGCGCCCTTCTCTGCCACTGCCAACTCCAGACATTGATCTTTCTACCTTGCTGCTCCTTATGCCTGAAACAAACTACCCGAGTCAGTACATCAGGCTCCATCTCTGGCCCTGTTCAAACCAGGCTAAAACCCCACGTCGTCAAAGTTGCTTTGGATGCTCTTATTCTCCTGTTCACCCTCTATGTGTATCACTGCCTTTCCCCTAGATTTACCCTTGTCCTGGGCTGTTGTGTTGTCTGTCTTGATTAGATTGTAAGCTCTGATGAGCAGGGACTGTCTCTTATTTGTACATGTACAGTGCTGTGTACACCTTGTACCTCTAGACAAACGATGCGTAGCACTAGTAGGAACTTTCTTCAGAAGCTCTTCTGTGGGGTTATGGACTGAGGTTAAGTACGCCTAGAAAAGGGGAGCATGGCAAGGTTATAGCATTTTAAGAATAGCTTTCCTTGCTTTCCCTCTGCAGGGTGCAGTCACTGGAGATGAACGCCCCTCACAAACTGGAGCACTTCTTTGAAATTTCTCCTTTCTGCCTTTGCAGCCTCCCCCACTCCCTTGTAACCATTTTCTTCGCTCTTAGTTGCAAACTACAACTCCCTTTCCTCCTCTGACAGGGAATGAATTTATTTTGAAGCTTTAGGGAAAGGAAGCCCTGGGGGTGAGAGACAGCTGCAGCAAGAGTGAGAGACAGCTACAGACTGCAGTTACTAACTAGAACTGGGAGAGGATATCAGTCAGCTTCAGACGGGGGCTCGGAGAGGGACAGAGAGCTGTCTACTACAACTAGCAGACTGAAACGAGCTATGTGGCAGGCAGATGGTAATGCTGAAATTAATTTATTTTAAATTTGGAGAGTTTTAAGATAGTAGCATCTTTAAAATAACTTTTTAGATATTTTAGGTATAATTACTGATACCAGCTATGTCTCAGTACCTATATTTGCACCATTCTCTGTAGTGTTTAGCAACTGATTTTTTTTTTATTATTTGTTACGTTTTTGGCCTAGAAGGGGTTGTTATATTATATACAAGGCTGGCCCCAGAGTTGCTTCAAGGTGTTGTCCCCTGGTGTCAAAATCTATTGTTTAGCTTTGAAAGTCCTGTTCTTTGCCAACCCCCAGAAGTTCCTACCCTAGGCAACCGCCTACTTTGCCTAAAGGTTACCCCCGCCCTGGTTATGTACACAGTAGCATTTGCTTTTCTTTCCAACCTTGCTCCACCAGCTCCCAGAACTCAAATTTTTGACGTCTAAAGCAAGGTTGCCTGGACCCCTCAACCTCTCCAAAGCCCAAGCCTCTACCGTACCCTTGAGAGGAGGAAAGGTGCTTAGTTCTTGCTGTCTTGCTCATCACTGTCAAAATGGCATTGGCTCAGTGCTTTGTCCTTTTACCCACATATGAGCTAGCTCCGAGCCAGCCTGGGCAAGCTAGCAGGGAAAAAACTCCTCTCCTGGCTACAGAGTGGTGCCTGGGATTGGAGAAGTTCTGGAGGGGGGAAGGGATCAGGTGGGCTTCTGGAGGTCAGGGTAGCTTTGTTGCCTTGCTGGGGCTAGGATACAAGGAGAGATCGGTATCTGGGCAGCCTTATTCTTCGGGCAGGAGGGGACTGGGCTTGTTTATTTTCTCACAACTATGCGGCCATGAAATAATGATTGCAAAACAGTTTTGTGCATAGCATATGAACTTAGACGCTTATTACCCCTCCTCGCTAATTAGCATGCACTTAATCTGTTGCGTAGCCATGTGGCATTGGCACATAAACTGGTCCACCTCCAATTTAAGCAGTCACCCTACGCCCCTATTTTATTTATTTATTTATTTAACAGTTCTTCTATACCGCTCTATTTTAGATCAGAGCGGTTTACATTTAACATCAACTATACAACACAAGGAACTTTGAGTTGTATTTACAATAAACAGGGAGATCAACTTGGAAGTAACTGGGGGAAACTATGTACAATTCTTAACTCTATACATTGTATCACACTGGTACCTGATTACAGGCAGAACATATCTACATCTATATGAACTCGATGACCTAAGAGGCCACTGCCCTTTTGTTTTAATTTAAAGAATAGTAGGAAAAAACTTCTGTCAATTGGGGTACCAAGAAGCTACTACAGTCATTGCATGTAGAGAAGGGAAATGTGTCTAATGATACACTCAGGGTTTTGCGGGGGTGGAGGACACGCATATCTCTATGAGATGCTCCTTTTTATTCTGCTTTGGGGTTTTCTGAGAATGCATTGCATGGCTTAGAATACTTTTACACTATCTTGTTTGTGCCTAACACATTAATAACCTTTAACCTCCTGTGTACCACAACTAAGAAAGGCCATTCTATCATTATTTTATTTAGAAACATAGAAACATAGAAACATGATGACAGAAAAAGACCACAAGGCCCATCTAGTCTGTCCTTCCATAACAACTAGAATTCTTAAAAAAGAAAAGAAAATGAGCGGAAAATTCATATTTCTCATTTTGAGCAGATCTGAGGACAGGAGTCAGGCTTCAATGGACTCCTTGTAATGGATTATTCCTGCTATATATATCACCATCTGTCCAGAAAATAAGCCTCACAGTTACCATGTCCTTGCTCCATAGGGCTTGGACTCTCTTATCTGAGCTGAGAGGTTCATGTACATGACTTATTGAAGGCCATGTTGTTGTCTGTTCTGTGGAGTGCAGACTGATGCAAGAAAATAAGCCTGGGGTAGAACCAAATATCTCCCGAACAACACTGGTAGATCACTCTATTCCCTATTCTCACCTCTGTGATTTGAGTCTCCGAGGACCTGATCTCTCTTGTTCCGTTCTTTCTTAATTGACCGTTCCTTCTCAGTTATCTTTGGGTCTTCCACTTCCAGTGCTTATCCTCTTACCTGTGGTGTCCTGCAGGGCTCTGTTCTTGCCCCAATTTTTAAAAATATTTTCATTGCACCTCTTGCTACCATAATACAGGATTCTGGAATTACTACCTACTGCTATGCAGACGACATTCTTCTCACTTATCACACCCATCCTGCTCATCCCATCATAGCCCCAATGAATACTTGCCTATCCAAAGTGGCCTCTTGGATGGGAGCCAATTTGCTGAAGTTCAACATTTATTTATTTATTACAATTTCTTATATACCGCACTATTGTCAGTGCGGTTTACATACAACAAAATGACCATAACAAACTGCTTGGCTTCACATAGAACAGGAGAAAACAACGTGGATAACATGTTTATGCTTCACAGAGAACAGGAGTTACAACTTGGATAACACAGGGAATGCAAACTGAACTAATTACATATGTACAATGAGATCGAGTGCTGAGAATTTAGGGTGTACATGTGTACAGTAGGGTTGATATGTTAACTTGAGGAGGTGAGGGAGAGGCAATTATGTAGGGGTTGGGTTAATCTGGTAGTACTGAGTAAATAAATGGGATTTGAGAGCCTTTCTGAATTGTGTTAAGTCAGTAATCGCACGGATGCCTGGTGGTAATGCGTTCCAACATTTTGGGGCATAGATACTGAATGCCCTGTTAGATGTTGCGGTTGTGTACTTTGTTGAAGCCTTTGGGATTACTAGCGCATTTGTAGATAGGGATCTCCTTATTCTGTTGGGAGGAATGGGCTGGATGATGTCGGTTAATGAGGGGGAGGTGATGCCATGGATGGATTTGAAGGTGAGTAACAAAGATTTGAATGCAAGCCTTCCTTGTATGGGGAGCCAATGAAGTTGTATTAGGATAGGCGTTATATGGTCGCATCTTGCTGCTCCCACTAAGACTCTGGCTGCGTCATTCATGGCAAGTTGCAACGGATTGAGAGTTGATTGAGGGAGACCTTGGAGAATAGCGTTGGCAAAGTCAAAGTGTGGCAAGATCAGGGCTTGGTATATTGTCCGGAAGTCTTCAGGGCTTAGAAGGGATTGCAGGTGTCTGAGTGACCGGATTTTGAAATATATGGCTCTGACTATGTTGGATATATGGGTTTTCATATCTAAATGTTGATCGAGGGTGACCCCTAAGTACCGAATTGCTGACTTGGTTTGGAGCTCAGCTTCTTTAACCCTTATATGAGGTGGAGGGCAGAAATTCTGGTCTCTGGTGATGAATAGCACCTCAGACTTTTTGTGTTGGATCCTGAGGTTTTGTGACAGAAGCCATTCGGAGACTGCATTGAAGCAATCGATCAGTGGCGAAAGGTCCATTTGTTCTGTGGAAAATGGCATGAAGAGGAGGATGTCATCAGCATAAATTAGACAATCGACCTTGAATGATCCGATAATGTTGAAAATAGGTTGCATGTAAATATTAAATAAGAGAGATGAAAGCGAAGACCCTTGGGGGACGCCTTGTCGTTGATGGAAGGGTTCAGAAGATCTTGATCCTGATTTTACATGCTGCCATCTGCCTTCAAGGTATGATCTGCACCAATCGAGGGCGGTGCCATTTATGCCCTTCTTTTTTAGTCGTTCTACTAGCAGACCATGGTGTACAGAGTCAAAGGCTGCCGCGATATCTATGAAGATGAGAGCGAAACCTTGGTGGATGTTGTCGATACCTGTGACAATTTTATTGAAGAGAGAGGTAAGTAGGGTTTCGACGCCATGGTATTCCCTGAAGCCATGTTGGCGATGGTCTAGTGGGGAGGCTAAATCTATATGGTCTTGTAGTTGCCTTTGTGCTTCCTTTTCGATTATTTTGGCTAGGAGAGGTATACTGGCTATGGGTCTGTAGGATTCAACTTTGCTTGGGTCCAGTTTAGGGTTCTTTAACAGAGGTCTGATGGATGTTTGCTTGAGTGCTGCAGGGAAGGATCCATTTGTGAAAGATAAGTTCATCATTTTTGTGATAAGTGGGCTGAGTTCTGTTCGTAAATTCTTAATCCAATAAGCGGGGCAGGGGTCGGTTTGTGCAGTCGTGGTGTTGAGGGCTGCGATAGTATCTTCAACAAGTTTCTTGGATGGTGTGGAGAACTTAGAAAGGGAAGTTGGACTAGCGGTGTCTTGTGCTATGAACGTATTAACTTTATCAGTTTGAAGTAGCTTGGATTGTAAATGGTTGGCAAACTCTTGTGGGTGGATCTCTTCAGGTTGACATGGGGATGGTTCCTTAGAGAATGATTTAACTAGTTCGAAAAGGTCACGTGGTTTGTTTAGTGATCTTTTGAGGGTGTCGGTATGGTATTGTTTCATATTTGTTAGGATAGCTTCTCTGTAGATTGCAAGGTGAGTTCTGTACGCTGACTGGTCTACGGCGGAGTGGGAACGCCTCCATCTTTTCTCTAGTTTCCGTAAATGTGAGCGGGAGACACATAGTTCAGGAGAGAACCAAGGGGAATGTTTTCTATTCTTTGAGATGTTGTTCTTTGTAGGTTTTTGAGCAATAGAGCTAAGACTCTTATTCCATGAGGAGATTAAGTTGTCGAGGTTGAGGGTTGCATTGTCGTATAGGGGAAGAGTTTCTGCCAGTATGAGATCTTTATTGAAGGCTCTGAAGTTTCGAGAAGTGGTGTTGCTTGAAGTTCGATTGTTGTGTAGTGAACTGTTGTTGATAGGTATGCTGAAATTGATTAGCTTGTGATCTGACCATGGTACAGAGGTGAGTGATGTCACCAGTTTTTCATTTGGTTCTTGTACTGACAGAGGGGCAAAAATCATGTCCAGTATGTTCCCTTTGGTGTGGGTGGGTTTGTTGATAATTTGTCTGTAGCCCAGATCATTAATTG
The DNA here is from genome assembly GCA_033557465.1 of Ichthyophis bannanicus. Classification (NCBI taxonomy): domain Eukaryota; kingdom Metazoa; phylum Chordata; class Amphibia; order Gymnophiona; family Ichthyophiidae; genus Ichthyophis; species Ichthyophis bannanicus. Next base: position 41,406,302 of record CM066043.1, read on the forward strand.
CTTCTAGGAGGGCAGTGGCATGACTGGAGTGAAGTGATGGGAGATTGAAATCTCCTAGTATCCAGTTTGATAGGTTGAGGTTGCGAGTGTTGGCTGCTAGGTCGAGGATGTTGCAGAGATCGTCAGTTGAGGATGAGGGAGCTCTATATAGAAGGTTGATGGCACATTGGTCGTTTGCAATGGATACGATATCAAGATTGTTGGTACTTGAGGAGTCTGTTGTATGAAAATGCAAGTCCGTTTTGGTCAAAATAAGGGCCCCTCCTCCTCTTTTGATTTCTCTATGCCGGGAGTGGATTGTGAAGTTGTTGGGTAGTAGTTGGTTGAGAATTACATTGTCTACGTCGGATAACCAAGTTTCAGTTATTAAGAGAATATCCAGATTGTGGGATGTAATTAAGTCAGTGACAACTGGCCATTTATTACGAATAGATCTCGCATTTATAAGGGCGCAATTAAGAACTAGAGAGGATTTCTCTGGTTTCGTTTGTTTGGTATGTTGGAGGGCTATGTGTAACAAATAAGATTGACGTGTGTGGGTGTTCTTTAGGTGGTTAGGATAGGAAGAATTTGTCCATGTTTTGGCATGGTGCTGGAGTATTGGAATTTGACTAGTAGCGTGGAATAGGGCTAAGGACTCAACAATCATCCAAGAAAAGATCAGGAGGCCGCTCATTATGGCCGTGATGGGTGGGGCCATTTCAGTGTTGATCTTGAATGCTGAAGATCTGGTGTCGGCCTTGATGTTAAGGTGATGGTGGTAAGTCTATGCTGTGTTGGTGGGTGTCACTGACTACTGAGAGTTGCCAAAGGGAGATAATGCAATATTTTGTACTAGCTTGGATGTGCGAAGAGGGCAGGGTGTACACAGATGTAAATTATGCAAGTTCTAGAAGTCTGCATCAGGCAAAATGGGATCAAACATATCAGCAATACAGTATTTTGAGGTAGAGCTATTAAGTAGTACACAAAGTATATATCTCTAAGATTTCTGTCATGGGTTCACAAAAAATTGTAGCGGACCTGCCACAAATAGACTAGGATGGCCTAGGGCGGCTATGATCTTATGTTCCTATCTGAGCCAAATCACTGCTTGTAGTCGATCATATCGGACCTTCCTGTTAAATGTTAAGGAAGCAACTGTAATATCCCATCTACAGACAACGGGGTGACTGCACTCTCAATGGATTGGAGCTGGACACAGTGGCTCTAATCCACAGACTATAGGCTGATCTCGATGGCTGCATCTGACGACCGCTATAGTGCATCCCGGTTAGATATTAACTTTGTATCTGTGTGACCTTAAGGTGAACGTTGTCATGTGTAGGCTAAATATAACCCTTTTCCCTTTAGTAGGGAAAACCTATTAACGGGACTAGGGCCGATTGCGATAGCCTCTTCTCCCCTAGTCTTAGGGGAGAGTCCTGCTGAAGAGGCAGTATCATAGGGCGCGGACAGAGGGTGAAGCTTCTTCTGCCCCTGTCACTCGGGGAGGGCCCTAGTGAGAGGTGGAAGCCCTGCGATTGGAACGGCCCTGCCGCAATGGCAAAGGGCAAAGGTCAGATCTGCCCCAACAAGAGCCGTTCCGATGCGAGCCCCAGGGAAGGCGAGTCCGGAGAAGGCTTGCCGTGACCTCAGTGTGGCCGGTTAGAGTCGCCACACAACGTTGTGATTGGTTGCGACACCATCCCGGGTATCGTTGCTGACAAAGACAATTTCTTCACTGCTTTTCGTCAAGCTAGTTGGGCCACCTCTGAGGCTTTTTGATCCAACAAAGTACGTTGATTCTTGGTTACTTCAAGGTCAGCGATCAGCCATTAACATGAACAGTAAAGAATGAAATCGGGATGTCACGTCTGATGAAAATTTTGTTGAAATTTGTCATTATCTATAACATTTTAAAGGTTAATTAGTCGAGGCATGCTTTATTTTTGCAAATGAGAAAATGCACAAATTGATCAGTTTTTAGAGTTTCCTTAGGCATGTTTAATTAAATAGGCTATTGCTCGAAATAAGTGTACTGACAACTGACTCCTGAGGAATGCGTACTGGCAAATATCTTTTTCCAAAAAAAGCACTGCCTCTTTCTTTAGATATCTGGGTGTGGTGCTTGACTCTGGCCTCACATTCCATGAACAAATTAGCTCCGTTATCAGAAGTTCATTTTACCTAATCAATTCCAACAGCTTCCTTACTAACCAAAAAATGCTTATATTTACTGCTCCCTTATGTGGGATCTTCGGACCCCTTATTACTTTATATTATTTTGTTAAGTTAAGGATAATCTCTCCTTCCGTTAATGTGTGCTTAGTTATGCGATGGTGATATTCTTGTAGAGTGAATTTATTGTGGTGTATCTTTTTTTTTCTTCTGTTGTTAATCTGTATCTCAAGAAAATGCAAAATAAAAATAAAAAAAAGAAGTTCATTTTACTCCATGCGTCAAATTTGTCTCCTCCACCCCCCGTTCCTTCCTTAATCTTTCCTCATTAACCACACTCATTCTCACTCTCGTCATCTCTAAATGGGACTATTGCAATGTCATTTACGCTGGCCTTCCCGATTCCCAGCTAAAAAGGTTACCGACATCCAAAACACTATCAGACTATTTGCACACACTTCAAGATTTGATCACATCACTCCTTTGTTGATTCAATACCATTGGCTTCCGATTGCTTTTTGAATTCCATACAAAATTCTGACTATGACGCACAGGACTCTACGCACTGGTATTCCATCTTATCTCTCCTCCCTTATTATCCCACATTCCGCGAGCCGGACTCTCACTGTATTCATACCAGGACCGCACCAAGCCAGAATTACGCCCTGTGTGACTTGCACATCCACCCCCTCCTCCTCCCCATACCTCCCTCCAGCTCTTGTCCTGCTGCTGCCGCCCTTTGTTTTCTCCACAGCGGCGGCAGCAGTACGGCAAGAGCAGGTAGCGGCTGGACGGAGGTATGGGAAGGAGGGGGGGGGGCGCACGCCCAATGTGCAAGTCGCCGGCAGCAGCAGAGTAGAACAGACCTAACTTTAAGCATAACCGATTCCTTCCTGTTCTGACGTCACGTCAGAGGAGGGAGGGACCAGACCTGCAGAAAGACCCGCGCAAAGGCTTAGGGGGAGCATTTCGGCTGCTTGCTGTTGCCCTGCTGCCACTCAGAGAACATAACATGTCAGTAACAGGGCAACAGCAGGCAGCCGAAATGCGCCCCCTAAGTCTTTGTGCCCTTTACGGCTGCACCGCTCACACAGGGCTAGATACAGTACTGATTCATTCTAACCGATTCTTTCTCTCCTCAGTCTCCGAAGCTTGTTACGATTCAACCAGACAATCAGCCTTTTACTATTGTGCCCCTGCTCTCCGGAATTCTCTCCCATCTGACCTCCGCAAGAAATCCTCATATTGCAAATTTAAAAATGACCTAAAAACACCCTTTTCAGACAGGCCTTTAACACTGAATCACAGCCGTTCCTACCTACAGTGTCCCCTGCTGTTTATGTGTGTATCTATGTGCTCTGTGCAGACTTAGCTCTATTTGCTTTATTTTAATGGGGTTTTTTTTTGTTCTTTTATGATTGTTTTTATTTGTAAACTGCTCTGATGATGAAGGGCAGTATAGAAAGTCCTAATAAACCATAAACCATCAACACTGAATATCTCCAGATATTTGAATATTTACATAGCTCAGGAATTTTGCAAAGCTGAGACCTTAGCAAGTGGTGGTCAGGGAGAGGAGACCCGGGCTCTTGGAGGACATGATTTGTGGGTATGTGGCCTCCAGGAACAGAGGATGCCATTGAGCTTCAGACACTCTTCTAAAGTTTGTAATTTCAGTCGTCCTAGAGGTAACTGGGTCATCTGCTCTGACCCAAACCATCTGGCCCTTGCAGCTGGTCCAGAACACCGCAGCTCGAATCATAACAGGTTCGCCCAAATACGAACACATAACCCCTTTACTGTACCAACTACATTGGCTTCCAGTCTCCTCAAGAGCAAAATACAAAACCATTCTCACCATATTCAAGACAAGGAACAACTTATCAGCTGCAACTCTACAAGACCTGTTTTCCACTAACTCAAGCAGCAGACCAAACAACACCAGAGATACAATACCAATTCCTAACTCATACACTCATACTGTCCACCCCCCCACCCCCACCTATTTTTGTTAGGCCACTTTGACCCGGTGAAAAGTGGGATATAAATGTAGCTAAATAAATAAATACACCAAAGAAAAATAACTCCACCACAAAAAGAGCTCTCTCCTTAGCAGCACCCGTCATCTGGAACAACCTGCCAGAAAAAATCAGAACCACCAAAGACTTAAAGGACTTTTGAAAACTTCTCAAGACATTTCGAGGACCACTTCAAAGACAACACAGATCTTCAGTCTAGTACATCATCGTGTCATCATATCTCCTTGCATATATTAACAGAGGGAACTAGACATTCATAACAGAGTTGTCCGTACCGAGTGATTATTCTGTGACTCTTATAAAGGGAAGACCCTCGAGTCACAAGAAATGCAGCAAGAGACCAAGACAATGTGGCAGAAAGATCCAAAGATGTTTCCTATCATGACAAAGGCTTGATTTAAAAGTAACTTCCAAGCACGCCTTGACAGGTTGCCTATACATGCTGCTACTGTCTAGGTTACGAACTCCAGAAAGAGATTCCCTTTGGCATGAGGCAAGTACTACACCAAGCATTAGCAGTAAACGTGAGCGACTGAGATCACACTCCATATGGCCTTGCTGGGGAGCGAGGTTCATCGATGGCATGATATGAGCAAAATGAACCCATTTGGAGATGTTGCCTCCAAGGAAGAAGAATTGGTTTGGCTTCAGAAGATATTTCTATATTCAGTGCAACCGTAAACATTCAGCTGTAATGACCCCTTCTGCTAGGGGCTGCGGCCAAAACTGGGGCCAAGCAGCACATGCGGATGAGACCAAATCTAAGGGAACTAGGCCCTTGCAGCTAATTTCCACAAGTCTTTATCTGATCTCCGCCTTTCTTGTGACTTCCCCACAGTAGGGACGATTTGAATTGCAAAACCGGTTTTCTCCCCGCCATCTCTTTGGGGAGGCTGTTCAGAGTGAAGGTACTAGTGGCACATTTAGGTGTCGGTCTATTAAGCCGTGTTAGGCTTTTGCAGCAAACACAGCTCATCAGTGCAAATAGCTCTGCGTTCGCTGCAAAAGCCACTCGGTATTTCGCCAGCAGGTAATGCATCGAAAATGCAGTGCGGCAAGAACACGGATGCAGTGAACGCCACCCATGGAAGTGACATTAATAGCGCCCGTGATGTCTGCAAAACGTGTGGTTTCTGTGCGCTGTCAACGCTCGCGGTAGCCACACATTGCAGACGTGCCCACTCTCTGTACATACTCCTCTCACTCGTGTGGCCGCCGTGCGGTCTGTGGATAGCGCAGGAAATCTCTGCACTATCTGCATTTGGCACATGAATTATTAATGCGGCGCAGTTGGCAAGCGCTAAAAGACAGCTTAGTAAACAGACGCCTTAAGGGGGGTTATTCAACGGGACCCAGTTAGAAATAGCACGGTTTAGCCTGCTTAGTACACTTACCCCTTAGGGTCTGATTTGCTAAGGGATTTTTGCCCCTTCTCTGTCCATGGGGAAAATGCATAATGAATTGGACCCATCACGAGCAGCCAGATGAGCCACTCAGGGGGTCTCCATGTAACCCATTTGCTGAATGTCTGAAAGATGCATTGCAGATCTTGGCTTCATTCTCTGCAAGACATGTTAAAATTCTGCGCCAGCCTAAGGGAATCTCACAACGATTTGCTTCAGTCATGCAGCGGGGCAGAAGGCCTTCCAGATTATCCAGAAAAACAGACCAGATTTTTAAAAGGGAAAATGCTTGGAGAGACCTGGAGGAAACCGTGTACTCGACAGAGATGTGGGTGCATTCTCCCTCTTGCCCTACATACATGCACAGTCCACTTTTAATGATACTGAAAACTCGGTGTAAAGTCAAGTCCTGAAGATGTGGTGTTTGCTTATCTCCTGAGAGAGTGGCTCTGTGATACAGGGATGGATTAGAAGGTGCAGATTGCAGCGGGGGAGGGGAAGGGAAAAGGCTCTGACTTGTAAACCTTGGGACTGACCCTTTGAATGTCATTATCTTTCAGGCCGGCCAGAGATGACAGTGTCACCCATGTCTAAGCAGACTCCTTCAGAGAGCACAGACGGGGGCCCAGCCGGAGAGCCAGGTAACGGTACCTGCTTCAGTGAGGAGGGGGAGCGGAGAAGCGTAGTTAAGTGGCCACGGTTGCTCTGCTGGGATGCACGGACGTGAAGAATGTCCTGGTTATCAAGGAAAGTTGTTCCTTAAGAAGCAAAACACCATGCTCCATGTAGGGCAGAGGTACTCAAATCCAGTCCTGGAGGGCCGCAAACCAGTTAGATTTTTGGGATATCCCTAATGAATATGCATGAGATAGATTAAAATACAATGGAGGCAGTGCATGCAAATATATCTCATGCATATTCATTAGGGATATCCCGAAAACCTGGCTGGTTTGCGGCCCTCCAGGACTGGCTTTGAGTACCTCTAATGTAGGGACTTTGAGGGTGTCCTGAATATGAAGGGCATCAGCTCCAGCAGCACAACACTCCAGCATTGTGCTGGGGGATGGTGCATGTCCTGGTTACGAAGGACACCCTCTTCTGTAGTACAGCATCCCTTCATATCATGCTGCATGCTACCAGATGAAGCACGTTCTGGTTATGTGGGACGGTACCACCAAGAGTTAAGGCTGTACTACGGGAATCCTTGAAGGGACGCAAACGGTTCTTGCTTTTTAGGTCATGCTCTTATCTCGATGACATTTTGATAGCAGCAGAAAGGAAGCTGTGTGGGTGTCATCTTAAAATCTTCTTACACCTGCATAAAAGCAGATGGGGCGTCAATATTTCTGTTCAGTTAAAGGTCCTCAGTACTATTGTTTGTTTTGAAATACCAGAGCCCTTCATTGTCTCTCCCTGTCTCTCTCGAAGATCAGAGAGATTGTGAGTAGAAAAGAAAGAGAGAGTGGGTGAATCAAACATGACATAAACAGATAGGGGCGTTCATTCGCTCTGGGACGACACTAAAGATGCAGTGCAACAGGCTGTTTCCTTTCATATCATTTATTGCAAAATGAAAAGAAAAATCATCAGCGCAATTTCTTTTTTACCTTTGTTTTGCTTTAGCATGTGTTTCTTGCATTCAGTGAACACTAAAATGGAAACAAAATGAAAACACACCTAAATTTGTTTTTAAAGGATATGAAAAACCTCAAAATGTCCCTAAAATGAAATGAAAAAAATCCTGTATGCATCGCCCTAGAAACAAATGGAATGGTATAGGAAAAACAGAGCAATGAGGTAGATGATTTTTGTTATACTGCTAAACAAGTCAAATCTAGGGGTGCTGAACACATAGAGGCACATTCCATTCAGCGCATTCCAGCCTCTGTGCGTCCGGTCGGAACCGGACGCACAGAGATAGACCCGGTTCTGATCCCACGGGGCACGGATCAGAATGTGTCCAGGCCTGTACATGCAGGCTGGGACCCGATTCCCATTGGCCTGCACATACAGGCCCCTGCCCGGCTAACTCAGTCAGGATCCTGAATGGAGCCGCAGTACCATGGCATCATGGCTCCAATCAGGAGCCGTGATCCCCGGCCTCCGACCACTTTCACCTTTCCCCACATCCCGATCCCCGATCTGGCCTCCCATAGCCAGGGTTGGGTTGCGGGGAATCTCCTGCACCCCTCATCTTTTTGCTCCTGGCTGGGCCTTCTGTCCCCCAACATCTAGGGGGACTTATTCCACTTCCGAGGTGGAATAAGTTCCCCGTCCAGTCTGCTGGCCCAGACATACAGGGCCGACTTCAGAATCAGCCCTGTATGTCTGGGACCGCAGACCGCCCTCTGCCCGCCCAAACTCCGCCTCCGCATCACCCCCTCCTGCCCCCGTCTAAGTCTCCCTGTAAAAACTCCTTGTTCGTACGTAGAGGCTTAGTCGGAGATGGCAAAGGGGACAAATAACAGGCATGGATGTCCCAACAGGACATCCATCCCCTCTATTCATGGGACAGAATAGACCCCATAAGTAAGTGTAACCCCCTTTCCACCTCTCCGCCAGATAAAGAGAAACATCTGGGAGTGTAGTGTCATCACGCAACTCATGGGGTCCCCTGGGTTCTCTCCATGGAGGAGAAGAGTTGCTTCAAGGCCCTTGGGGCTTGGGATACTCTTGGAATCCAGAAATAAAAACATCCAAAACCATAAGGGGCACTTTTACTAAGCCCCACACCGGTAATACATATGTGAGCCAGATTACCAGCACAGTGCTCATCGCTAACTGCAGGAGGGCATGGACATCTGTCCCTTTGCAATTAACGCAGGAAAGCCACGCAGTACCATGGAAACTGGGCTGCAGATGCAACTAACTCCATCCATTGAGGTGGCATTAGTTGCACCCATGCTACCGGCATCAGGCACAGTTAGCACGGATCTCTAACGCCCATGTTAGCCATGGCATGCCAGGAATGCCTCTGCTCCACCCAGTTGCCGCCCCAATGCATGCAGGGTAGCCTAGGGTTGTTAGTGCAGGAGCTTTACACTGCTTTTTAGCGTTGCTTTCCAAACCACTCGCTTACCTTACACCACTAGACCGATTCTTTATGCCATCAAAAAGTAGAAAGACTAGGGGACATGCAATGAAGCTACAGTGTAACCCATTTAAGACTAATAAAAGAAAATATTTTTTCACTCAACACGTAATCAAACTCTGAAATTCGTTACCAGAAGATGTAGTAAAAGCTGTTAGTTTAGCTGGGTTTAAAAAAGGTTTGGGCAAGTTCCTGGAGGACAGGTGCATAAATCACTATTAACAATGACCGGGAAATCCACTGCTTGCCCCAGGACAAGCATTGTAGAACCTGTGTGTCTTTTTGGGAACCTGCCAGGTGTAATATTCTGGAATCTACTCTCCGTTTGGTCCTGGGTTCATTTCACAGAGACAGTATGGTAAGTAGCACAAATAAGACAACCAAAACTGGTGTGGCTTGGAAAAAGAGTTTTATATAGAAATAGGCTTATTACATAGGTACAGAGCAGAGTTATAAGGTTGTTACAGAGCTGCGTCTGTGTGTGTGTGCATGTGTGTTTGTGTGAAAGAGAGGGGGGGAGTGTGTGTTAGAGTCTCATAGTAAGAAGAATATATAGAGAAAGAGAGAACAAGGGGAGGAGAGAGAGAGAGAAGTGGGTGTCAGAGACTCATGTCCCTCATGTCCGATGAATAAGAAAGAGAGGAGAGAGAAGGGCGGGGTGTCTGATGAATAGGAAGAGAGGAGAGAGAAGGGGGGGGGGGGGTAAGGAGTAGTGTTTGTCAGAGCCTCATAGCAAGAAGTATCTGATGAATAGGAAGAGAGAGATATTTTTGTGTTTCTCTGTATTTATAGTGAAATTCTTCAGCACCTCCCTTTGTCATAATTTGGTTTGTTTGAGGTCTGCTATCACTTGATTAGCAAGGAGAGGCTGTTTCATTAAGTCTGGAGACAGACATCAGCAGGGGGTCAGAGCTAATCTCATCATGTAAACTACGTTCATTAAGTTTGGAGACTGACATCACAAGAGTAACAAAGCTGCTTGCAATCCAAGGTCTGGGAAAAGCCATGACACCTATGCTAGGCATAATGTCATGCTGATGTATGCTGACACCAGGTACTTGTGACTTAGATTGGCCACTGTTGGAAACAGGACGCTGGGCTTGATGGACCTTAGTCTGACCCAATATGGCATTTTTATGTTCTTATGTTCTTACCCTTTGAGCATGGTTTAGTAAACAGGCCTCTTAGTGTCCACACAAACAAGAGTTTACTGCAGCATTTGTTGAATAGGAATCACAATTTCTTCCAGTTATATCTGTGAAATAATTCCAATGATATGCACGGTTCACAAGCAAACAAGGGCTTCCTTTATTCCAAAGAACCCTTCAGGAATCTCCTAAGCTTTGGGAATCCTTTGATGGTGCCTGGATCAGACTAGTTTGTCTCACTGTTAACATTTCCTCTGAGCGAATGTGGCAAGCAGAGCTGCCAAGTTAACGAAGTTCCAAGAGAGAGACTCTTTGGCTAGTCCTGGTTTTGAAATTACATCCTTGGTACAGTGTGTTATTTGTAGTCTTTGATTCTTTTTTGGAACCGGGTAGCCTGGCAGCTCTGGGCAGGATACCCTGACCAATGGGCAGCAGAACATCTTTTAGTTTGGAGGGGTCAGACAAACCAATTTCCAGCCCTGTCCCCACACTCTCTAGAGTACTGTGAAAAATTGCAAGAGGACCTTAATAGACTGAGTGTCCAAATGGCAGATGAAATTTAATGTGGACAAGTGCAAAGTTATGCACTTAAGGAAGAACAACCCAAAGTACGGTTAAACAATGCAAGGTTCCATATTAGGAACCACCACCCAGGGAAAGGATTTAGGTGTCATCATGGATAATGCATTGAAACCCTCCACCCAGTATGCAGCGGCGGCCAAGAAAACAAATAGGAATCATAAGGAAAGGAATGGAGAAAAAAATAAAGGATATTATAATGGCTTCATATCATTCCATGGTGTGACTACACTTTGAATACTGCGTGAAATTCTGCTTGCCATGTCTTAAAAAGGACATAGCAGAACTGGAAAAGATACAGAGAAGAGCCACCAAATGGTGGCCAAATGGTGAAGGGGGTGGAAGGATACCCCTATGAGAAAAGGCTTAAAAGGTTATGGCTCTTCAACTTGGCCAAAAGACGGCTGAGGGGAGATATGATAGAGGACTATACAATATTGAATGGAATGGAATGTGTAAATGTAGATCGGTTGTTTATTGCTTCATAAAGTAGAAAGACTAGGGGGCATGCAATGAAGCTACAATATAGCCCATTTAAGACTAATAGGAGGAAATGTTTTTTCACTCAATGCGTAATCAAACTCTGAAATTTGTTACCGGAGGATGTAGTAAAAGCTGTTGGTGTAGTTGGGTTTAAAAAGAGGTTTAGACAAGTTCCTGGAGGAAAAGTCCTTAAACCATTGTTAGAGGACCAGGGAAATCCACTGCTTACCCTGGGATAAGCATTGTGGAATCTGCACGCCTTTGTGGGAACCTGCCAGGTATTTGTGACCTGGATTGGTCACTGTTGGAAACAGGATACTGGTCTTGATGGACCCTTGGTCTAACCCAGTATGGCATCTCTTATGTTCTTAATAAGGAACCTTTGGCTATCTTTTCATAAGGATGAGTGATGCTGCTGACACTAGTGCCCACCATCCAGGGAATGCTATGTGCCTAGTAGTGGTATAAATCAAATGAGGGGCCCAAAGCAAATGTTTTCTGAGGTTTCCTCTCACTGATGGGGGTGGACAGGGCTCTACCAAGGGCTGTGTGTGCAGCCAGACAGGGCGCAAATAGAGAAGGGGGTGATGTCATCACTGGGCTTCCAGGAAGTCAATGAGATTGAGTTTCTGCGTGAGGTAGGTGGGGATGGGGGGAAGCACCAGGTTTGCGATTTGCACAGAGTACATTTCTAGCTTGGTGCGGTCCTGGTGGTGGAGGACCCCTTCCCCTTCCTTTGTCTCCCCTCCTTTCAAAACATGGCAACTGTCAAAGTGAGGTTACTTACCTGTAACGGGAGTTCTCCATGGACAGCAGGATAAGTCAACCACATCTGGTGATGTCATCAGATGGCACCAAGGATAGAAGTGCTCTCCAGAGCCCAGAAAGGTAGACCTTTCTGGCCATATGCCAGGTAGCCCAATCCCCAGCCTGCCTCTAGCTAGCCCAGTGTGTCCCTAACTGTGATCTCGCCGCTAGGTAGGCGGGCGCCAGGGTCATGAACCAATCTAGTGAGGCTGACCTCATCCAGGGGAGGTGGGTGGGTAGGTGTGGATGTCTTATCCTGCTGTCCATGGGGAACTCCCATTACAGGTAAATAACCTCACTTTCTCTTTGGACAAGCAGGATACGTCAGTCATACCTGGTGCCTCCCTAGCTGCAAGGGCACTGTGGTAGATGAGGGAGTGGAACGGCCTGCAGCTGATGGACTGAAAACAGTGCACCAGGAGTTATTTATTTATTTATATTTATTTTATTTAATGTCTTTTTTTATACCGTGCTCTTTAGAATCAGTGTGGTTTACAGTTAACAACTTGTGCAGTGCAGGCAGGACCTACACTGGACTTACAATGAACAGGGGTTTCTAAACTGGACTGACAGGGTAACTATGTACAGGCAAGCTGGCTGTCACAGGTGACGTGGTCAGCTCAACACTATTTACAGATTGTTTAACTATATACAGACTGACCGGTCAGAGTATGTTCACATTCCACCTGCAGAGCCTGTCGTGATCTAGAGAGTGGGGCTGCAATCGTGCAGGGTGGCTGTGCTGGGGATGATGGCCTGATTCCTGGGTGTGACTGGTTGTGAGATGTCATTTGAATTGGTATAGTGTTTAAGGAAAAGATGGTGCTTCAGCACCTTCCTAAACTGGGCGAGGTCAGTGATGGCCCGAATGGCGGGTGGAAGGGCGTTCCAGCATGTGGGTGCATATAGTGCGAAGGCTCTGTTTCTTGTTGACTGTGAACATTTTGTGATCGCCTTTGGGAGTATCAGCATATTAGCGGCAACTGATCTCCTAGCTCTGTTGAGGGGCATTGACTGGATGAGGTCTGTGAGGGAGGTAGAGGAGCATTTGTTGATGGCTTTGAAGGTCATCAATAGCACTTTAAAGGAAAGTCTGCAGTGTACTGGCAGCCAGTGCAGGTGCTTCAAGATTGGGGTTACATATTCCCTCCTGGAGGCTCCATGCAAGATTCTAGCGGCTGCATTCATTGCAAGCTGCACTGGATTTAGCATGTTCTTCGGGAGTCCATGTAGTATTGCGTTAGCATAATCAAAATGTGGGATTACTAGGGTTTGATAGATTGTCCTGAAGTCATCTGGCTTGAGCAGCTGTTGTAGGTGACGGAGCGTCCTTATTTTGTGGTAGACCGCTTTGACCATGTTACTGATCTGGGCTTTCATGTTGAGCTGTTGGTCTAGCGTGACCCCTAGATAGTTTACCGTGGGCTTGCTGAGGAGCTCGGCATCTCGTACTTTCAGTGAGGTGGGCGGGGTGAATGCTGGGTTCCTGGTGATAAAGAGGACCTCCGTTTTGTTGAAATTTATTCTAAACCTCTGCGTATGTAGTCAATCAGTGACGGCATCGAAGCAGGCTGTTAGTGGTGAGAGATCTGGCATGTAAAGCAGGACGTCGTCGGCATAGGTCAGGCAGTTGATATTGAAAGAGTGGATGAGAGCACAAATGGGCTGCATGTATACATTGAACAGTAGGGCTGAAAGTGATGATCCCTGTGGCACGCCTTTCTCTTGTGGGAAAGGTTTGGAGGTAGAGGAGCCGGTTCGAACGTGCTGCCATCTGTCTGATAAATATGACCCGCACCAGGTTAGCACAGTACCATGGATGCCCTTCTCCTTAAGACGCGTTAGGAGTATTTTGTGGCTGACGGAGTCGAAGGCTGCAGCAATGTCCATGAACATCAGGGCAAACCCTTGCTTGATGTTGTCCAATCCGATGGTTAATGAGCTGAATAGAGTAGTCAACAGGGTTTCGATGCCATGCGACTCCCTGAAACCATGCTGACATGGGTCAAGGGGAGCGCTTGTCTCGATGTGATGATGAAGTTGGCGTTGGAAGACCTTCTCAATAATTTTTGCCAGAAGAGGGATACTTGAGATTGGCCTGTAGGAGTCTACCTTCGCTGGGTCCAGCTTGTTGTTTTTTAGGAGAGGTCTGATAGCTGTTTGCTTCAGGCTTCGGGGGAAGGTCCCAGTCGAGAATGATAGTTCTATGAGTCTGGCCAGGAACGGGCTAAGGTCAACATGCAGCGATTTTATCCAAAATGCCGGGTAAGGTTCGTTTGGAGCTGTGGTGGTGTTTATGGCTGTGATGTTTATGTTTATGTTTATTTCGCTTGATAGACCGCCCTTCTGTGGTAATCAGAGCGGTTTACAATACAATAAATTAAAAAAAAAGGAGAGGCACAAGGCCAGGAAAATGGAAAAAGAATTTACAATCCTTGACAGAATAGGGGAGAAAAGAGGAAAATAGGACAGTAAACGTAGAAGGAGAGACTCACACGAGAGGGGAGGGAAGATTAAAGGCCAAGGAAAGGACGTGGGTCTTTAGGTCACGTTTAAAGTTGGTATGATGAGGTTCTAAACGAAGGGAAGTGGGGAGGGAGTTCCAGAGGGCAGGGCCTGCGAAAAAGAAAGCTGAGGAGCGGGTGGACTGGAGGTGGGCACGGGGGGGGGGGGGGGGGGAAATGATGATGATTTCTTGAATGTCTTTCTCGGTTGGGGCCGAGAAGGTGGTGAGGATGTCACAGGTGTCCTTCATGACTAGAGGCAAGAGAGTAGGTGGTGGGGTTAAGTGGTGTGTCCTGTGTGAGGGGGGGATGTTCATGGTCCCGCTGGTCTGGCTCGTTTTGGCCTGCAGGTAGTCGGCGAATTCCTGTGGGTCTGGCAGGCTTGGTTGGGTAGGGGAGGGCTCTTTTGTTAGGGTCTTGATTAGGCTGAAAAGCTTGTGCGGCTTGTTTAGGGAGCATTGCAGTTTCTCTGCATGGAATTGCTTCATTCTCGCTGTAACTGCTTCATGGTGCCTTCGTAGATGAGCAATGTATGATTCATGGTTCTCAGTTGAGTGTGAGCGACGCCAATGTCTCCCAAGCTTTCTAAGGTGGAGAAGTGACATCCGGAGATCGGGGGAATACCATGGAGCATTCTGCCTTTTTCCTGGTGGCTTATTAGTGGGTGGTAGGTGGACGATGGCATCCAGGCTCATGTTCCATGTGAAGATCATTTTGTCTAGACTGTGCGCTGGCGGGTTACGGAGAGGCTGTGCTCTGTTTAGGATTTCCTCTTTGTTGAATGGCTGGAAATATCTTGAGGGTACTGTAGGAGCTTTGGCTAAGGTCTGGGAGTTAATGTGGTCGGGGTGGGTTGGCATCTGGAATCTTATCAGGCTGTGGTCAGACCATGGCACTGGGGTGATGAATAGAGCAAGGTCATGCTTAGGGCCTAAGACTGACCGCGGGGCAAAGATCAGGTCCAGCATGTTTCCCTTAACGTGAGTAGGGGCGTTGATTATCTGTATGTATCCTAGCTCTTTAAGTGCCTCGAGGAAGGCCTAGGCATGGGTGTCTTGGAGAGCAGGGAGGTTGAAATCCCCCAGCACCCAATTAGGTGTGCGAGGGTTCTTGGGATTGCAAGCAAGGTCGATTATTGTTGATAAGTCCTCCGAGGAAGGGGAGGGCGCTCTGTAGACTACGTTGATAGTGCTGTGCTTATTGGCTATGGTGAGAAGGTCGAGATGCGTAGTGCTGCTGGCAGAGATCAACTGGAATTGTAGCTCCATCTTGGTCAGGATGAGTTAGTTGCAAATGGTCAAATTTAATGTTTTAACTTGCATAGAACATATGACAACAGCATGGTCCCCAACAGGAGGCTGGTGACAACAGCATACAGTAACTAGTAACATCGAACATTGGGAAGTGAAACTGGCATAACTAGGACAGTGTAACTTAGCCTGGTGGTCACAGCAGTTTCCCCCCAGCCCTCATGTGGCCAGGGCTAGTCTGTAGGGTTTGCCTGTCCCATAGTCATGGGCCAGAGGGGCGTTGCAGAGGCCAAGACTGCCCAGCCAAAAGAGCTGTCTCTTTGTGCCTTGAGGTCCAGGCAGTAGTGTTTCTGGAAGGTGTATACTGAGAACCAGGTGGCAGCCTTGCAAATGTCAGCTACTGGTATGGAACACAGGTCTGTGATGGTTATGGTCAGTGCTTGGAGCTGGTGTGCTCTGGTCTTGGCTGCAGTCTATGCGCCTGCCTGGTCATAGTAGAAGATGATGCAGTCATATATCCATTGTGATAGCATACATTTGGTGACTGGGCATCCAGGCTTTTATTCTCGTGTCCAGTGGGATGCTCATGGATAGTGGTTGAAAGTGCTGGTCCTAATGGGAGCAGAGATGCCACTGCAGGTGTCGCATGTATAGCTTCGCAAGAGGCAGCACTTGCGTCATCGCCACCCTATGGCCCAAGAGGTGGAGGAGAGGTGGAGGAACGCCTTGGCAGCTGTGGTATTGAGGTCCATTCCGATGAACTCCAAGCACTGGGAGGGGCGTAAGTGTAACTTTGGGTAGTTTACCAGGAAGCCCAGGGAGGTCAGGAAGTCTGTCTGATTGCAGCTCGTACCTCCTGTGGTGAGAGTGCCAACAGGAGCCAGTCGTTGAGGTATGGGAAAACACAGACCCCTTGCTTGCATAAGTGTGCGCTGCCACCTCGACGCACTTGGTGAACACTCTCAGGACAGGCAACAGGCCAAAAGGGAGGATCTTGTACTGGTAGTGGTTCCCCAGTACTTGGAAGTGCAATAATTACCTGTACTCCTCATGGATGGGAATATGTGTGTATGCATCTTGTAGGTCCAAGGTGGCCAGTCAGTCCCCCAGCTGGATGAGGGGCAGTATGGAACCCAGGGAATACATCCGGAATTTCTCTTTGACAATGAACTTGTTCAGCTTCCTGCTGTCCAGATGGGGCAGGTCCCCCAGATTTCTTGGGGATAAGGAAGTATCTGGAGTAGAAACTGTTGTTGAGCTCAATTTCTGGGATGGACTCTATTGCCCGTGTTGCTAGGAGGGACAGGATTGTTGCCGTCATAGTGGGCACTAATTCTGGTGGCATTTTGGTGCAGGATGGGTTACGTTGAGAAGGTGGGGATAAGAAGCGGATGCTGTACCTTCCGCATTGATATGGACTACCCACTTGTCTGTAGTGATCTGAGTCCAGGCTTTTGAGAAAAAGGGAGAGACGCCCCCCTCCCCCCCCGAGACTCCCAGTGGTAGCGGCAGGGTGGAATAATCAAAAAGAAAGAGGGGGTGCTCTTCCCTGACAATGATGGGTCCTGCTTCTGTTGCTTATGCTCTCTCTGACGGTGCTTCTGGTGGTAGTTCGGATGGTAGCCCTGCTGCTTGTAATGTGAGGCCTAGCCACTTTTGGTAGGGGTTGCTCTGTCTGGACGAGGAGTAGGGCTTGCGGTTGTAGCTGACGTTTCTGTTATTGGAGTTATGCTCGAAGCCCTCCTCCATGAGGGTCTGCAGGGTAGTGCAGTGCTCCTTCATGTTGTTGATAGCTCCATTGACCTTGTTGCCAAACAGCAAGTCCCTGTGCAGGAAGTGTCCACTATTTAGTCATGTGTGTCCTCTGTTAGTCCTGAGGCTCGCAGCCATGCTAGGCGACTTGTTGATATGGCCGTTCCAGCTGTGTGGACAGTGGTGTCAAAGGCATCGAAGGCCGCTCAGACTAGGTGCTTTGTGCATTCCGTGAGGTCTGCTAGGGCTTCTGAGGACCCCAACAGTAGAGCTGCCACAGTGCTCTTGAGGTTCCCCAGGATGAGGTCTTGGAACAGGGCATACTGGAATTGGTGTGCAACAGTGTGCGCACTGAGCATGCCTACCTTGTCCAGGAACTTGGGATCATGAATGGGCGGGTTCTTGGTGTGACATCATGAGGACTTAGCGCGCTTCAGTGCTGACTTTGACCACAATGGATTGATGGGATAGTTGTATCTTTGAGAATCCTGGGGCTGTCTGCATCTGGTACTTCGCTTCCAGCTTGCGGATGCATGAGAAACCTGACGCCAGAGTGAGCCACAGTTGCGTCAGGTTACCTGCAGATGCTGGTGGACCAGAAGAATAGGCTGTTACTTGGGAGTGTCCAGGTATTTTAGGCCCCCAGTGGTCTCGTTCTTCTGGGCCACGTCATCCGACGGTGCAAGGGCAAGTAGGGACGCAACCCTGCACAGGAACTTAGGGTAGGTTAGGTCTTCTGGCT
Organism: Ichthyophis bannanicus; assembly: GCA_033557465.1. NCBI lineage: Eukaryota > Metazoa > Chordata > Amphibia > Gymnophiona > Ichthyophiidae > Ichthyophis > Ichthyophis bannanicus. Next base: position 41,424,260 of record CM066043.1, read on the forward strand.
GCTGTGGTAATTGGGTCTGGGTCTGGGTGTAGGGTGCCTCATCGTCTGTCCCGAATGTGGTGACTAGGCGAGGAAGGGGACCTATCGAGGGCTGTGGCCTCTTCTGCCTTGCTGTCTGTGGGTGGGAGTGACGCAGAGTGAGCTGGCATTTGCGAGCCCAAGGCCCTTCTTGGAGTCCCTTGCATGTTCAGGGGTGCTCATGCGTCATAGGTGCTCCTCTATTCCTGTTGTTGGTGCTGGAGCAGGCGTGTGATGAGCTCCAGTAAGGCAGTTGAAGGGCTGATCACGGGTTTGCACCATCAATTGTACTTCGTGCGGCTGGGGATGGAGGCCCCAGGGGGCACATCTTGTGCTGAAGACAGGCAGCTGGTGATCCATCCACCACGTGGCCAGAGATCATGTCCTGATCAGAGGAGGCCGCAGAGGTGAGCAGGGTGGCAATGAGGAACCCCTGAAGCACCATAACTGGATTTTCTCGCATGGGATGACATGCGGGAGTAATGCCAGCAGTCCTCCACTTTAGCACGGTGCTGTTCATTTTTTTGATGCATGTAGGGGCGCTTTTCAAAACCCTTGGTCATTGGTACCTCTAGTGAGAGTCTCTGGTTCTGGTCTCCACTGGTTACTTGCTTTTTCTTCTGGCTTTCTATTCTCTTTCTACTTTTTCTTTTTTTTTGGAGAGCTTAAGGGTCCGTCTTGCTGGCAAGTGGAGAATTGGAACTGGGCTAGCTAGGGGTGGGCCCAGGGGTTGGGCTACCTGGAGAGCACTTCCATCCTTGGCGCCGTCAGTGTGGCTGATGCATCCTGCTTGTCCACGGAGAAACAACACTTTAAAATAACTTTGCAGCACTGCCTTCCTCTACCTCTCTCTGTTACAACCTTTTTTTCCCCAGTAGCCAGAGAAGAAGCCTCAAGATTACAGCCATAAACTTAGGCAGCTATTTTCATAAGAGTTTAATCTGGCAGTGGGAGCTGCTTCTTCGGCTACCAGGGAGGCAGCATAAGAAAGTGATTTTAAAGTAAATCATGTTTGTTGTGCTCTGCCTCTACCTCAGTGCAGGGTGGCTGGGCCGTGTGGGCTGCCTTCTTGTTTGGGCTCCCTTCCACTGCAGGGGGCTGCTTGGGTGAAATTTACAGCACCGGTGCTTAGTAAGTTATGGCATTGGAGCTAGGAAGCCAACGGTCCAGGGATGGGCTGAGAGCAGCACCAGGATGTGGTCCATTTTCAGCTGGGCCTCTAGCACTGGTCGCGAGGCTCAATGGGTCTCAAGCACCATTCTCTCTGTCTCTGAGTCTATTCCCAGTTACTGTTGTAATAAGGCACACAAAGGCTAGAAGACTAAAAGCGAATGTTTCTCTTGGGGGCAATGGGCTAGTTTTGTGCATACTATGACAGCAATGAAGCTCACTTCTAAGCCAGGGAATGTGGAGTATTTTTCTGTTGGTCATCTGTTTGTGTCCTTTTATGTCTGTCTCTCTGTTTCTCTATGGGGCTCTGACTCTCATTTTCTGTTTCATCCTCTATCCTCTCTTGATGTCTCTCTAGAATAACTCCTTGTGTTCTATCTTGGTTCTCAGCACAATCTCTGGTGCGTCTGGTGAATGGGACCAGTCGCTGTGGTGGGACTGTGCAGCTTCGACACCAGGGCGAATGGGCTACCCTGTGCAGTGAGTTTGCACTGCTCATGACTGCCGACATCATCTGCAGGGAGCTGCAATGTGGAACAGCGAGGAACCTCGTGACCACCACTGATAAGACAGGACCTGACTTGCAAGGGAACGGCACGGTCATCACGGCCAACCGCAGTTCAGCTTTCTTCTTGAGCATTCACTGTCCTGGACCTGAGGAAGGCCTTGAAAACTGCAGCATAACACGCCTGAGCCCTGGCAACTGTCCTACTGGGAGACCTGCCGTCATCAGCTGCACAGGTAAGGGAGGCAACCTGACTGTCCACAGGGAGTCACTTGTCCAAGGCTTTGGGGTAGCATACAGGATTATGGACTGGCCAGGGCACTGAGAGGGGGAAATTAGACCTTTGGGTTAGGAATCTTGCTTTCTGGCTGACCAAGAGCATGGGTTGGAAATCTCATTCTGAGAATTTTAGATGTAATTGCTCATCGTTCAAAATCCAAGTTTGGTTCCATACAGGTAGTTCTTTGCCCAAAAGAACATATAATCTAAGGGCTAGATCTAATACAGCCTGCAATGCTAAGGCTGCTAACACATGTTAGTGGTCAATAAGTGGATTCTGGTGCACAAAATGGAACCTGCAGTAAATAATGCTCATTAATGCCTGGTAACACGGTAGCACCTTTTGTGAAATCCAGCAATACATTTTGTACTTGAGACTTGCCCAGGGTTATTCAGGGGGTAGTTTTATAAGGAGCTGCCCGGCTTTAGGCAGCAAGAATATGCACAAATGAGTGTATTTTAGTCATTTATGCACCTAAGTGGCCACTTATGCATATAAATGAGCATACTCGCTCTGCACCCCATCCTGTAAGTAGGCGCATAAATGAAATGGTGTGTACTTACACTATGGGCATATACAGGGGCAGAGTTTGGGCAGGGCGCAAAGTTACACAGGTAAATTATAAAATACTATCGCTTCTGCAAGTTCTTCAGAAATCTAGGTGCGGGCATTTACACCAGTTCTAGGGCGTGTGTAAGTGATTATGCCTTAAATGAGCGTGCATTGTTGACCATTTCAGCTAGAATTTTATAAGGAAAGGTAGCTGCTTCCTTGCAGGTGTAAAATAGGCGTCTCCTTATAAATGACCCTCCGCAAGCATTGGTGGGAGAGAGCAGAACCCTGGTTCTATGCGCTCCTTCACGCCTTTGAATGGTCAGGAATCTGGGATGGGAACCCCTTTTGGGGCAAAGACCCTTTACTTCCAAGCTGCGGGCCTCGAGCTAATCATCATATAGTGGGATCAGGGCTCTAATCTCCCTGCTTATTAACTTGATGCTTTTGAAATTATTGTAAACCTAAAACTTCCCTTTGGTTCTTTTCTCTCTTTCTTATTTCATATACTCTGTCCTTCTCTTGGTGATGCTCTTCTTGTTTGTCTCTATCTCTTGCTCTTCCACATTCTTTATCTTTCTCTGTCTATCTCTTTGTCTCTCTCACTCTCTGTCCTTTTCTGGTGACCTCTCTCTTTTGTTCCAGAACACCGGGAGCTGCGTTTGGTGGGTGGCAGGAGCCCCTGTGCAGGTCGAGTAGAATTTGAGATTGATGGTCGCTGGGGGACGGTATGTGATGACTCCTGGGATCTGCACGATGCTGATGTTGTATGTCATCAGCTCAGGTGTGGCTCCGCACTCCAGGTCCTGGGAGCCTCCTATTTTGGGAAAGGAGTCGGCCCAATCTACCTGGATGAGGTGAACTGCACTGGGAATGAATCTTACCTCTGGGACTGTCCTGCTGAGGAACACCATGACTGTGGGCACAAGGAAGACGCTGGCGTAACGTGCGCAGGTCAGTTAGTTGGTGCAGGCAGCTCCCTGTATGTTCTTTTACTTTTCAATTCCAAATAGTCACGACATGGGCACCTAAAATTCCAAAATTCACATTTCGCATGGACATGAAAAATAACTCTAATTGATCTATTCCAAATGGAAATTAAATGCTTAGAAAATGTATTGCCTAAAACCTACAGGGTGACCAGAAGATGTTTCAACAGAAAATGGGGTTCCATTTAAGAGATGGTTAATTAATATCAGTCCTTTTTGTCCATTCCTAATTATTGACTCTTACATGATAGTTAAAACTAGATTTTTGGCACGGGGGAGGGATGCCCCAGGAATCTGAGGGAACATTCTTGTGGGCGTACGGGATTCATAGACAAGATGTTGGTGGCTGAGGAGCAATTTAAAGAGGTGAACTCAGAAGCGCATTAAATAATCTGCCTTCTGCTATTAAATTTGGAATCCTCATTTTCCTCTCAAATTCTGAAGTTGAAGGAATCATGGAACAGGGGTGGCTGCTGGTCATGTCCCGTTAGTAGAAACTTGTCCCATGATGCATCAGTCTGGTTAATATATCACAGTCCTGTTAGCCAAATGTAAACCCGCCAGTCAATGGGAGCATAAGCATCTTAAAGAATTTTCACTATTTTAAACTTTTGCCAGACTCTCCTTGTTTCTTTTAGGGAAGGGGGGACATGTGCTGGGGATAGGGATGGGAGAGATGGATAAGAGGGAGGTGGGGAAGAGATAGGAGCGCTAAGAGAAAGCAAAACATTAGTGACAAGAGGAAAGGCCTGAGTTATCTCCTCCCATTTGAAACCATCCAAAAAACCTAATCTCTAAACCTCTTACCCCAGACCTGGTTGAGCCGGTCTCTTCTGGCCTAAAACCATCTAGAAGAAATATAATTCTAATCCTAGCTCTAACCCTAAGGCTAACTCTCTGAGCCCCGTCCTCACTTAGTCTGTCCCTTCTAACCCGAAAGCTTAACAGTGACCCCCAACCTTAACTCTAACCCCGAGCCCTTGATCCTAGTACTCCTGCAGCCCGTCCTTCCCAAATGACATCCACCCTGTAACCCTAACTGCCCTTCTTCTGAGAGCTCTTGTGAGAGTTTCCATATATAGAGAGGCGGGCACGGATTTTAGGAGGTCCCACTTCTTAAGCTATTTTCTAATTTAATTTATTCATATGGATGCTCCCTATATTAAATGTTTAAATTTCAGTCAGGCATTGTGCCATTGAAAACAAAGTCATAAATCTGCAGTCCCTAAACTATGATCCATGGGTAAATTTCTTCTGACCCGCAGCAGTGACAGGAGGAACGGTGGGATATGGCCTGTGGCTGAATTTCATTTGGCGTGCAGGAGCAAGGAGAGGAGATTTGAATATGCTCGTGGTGTTGGTAGGCAGTGTCCAAGCATGTGGCGATGACAAAACATACATTTGTGTCACTGTCAACACATCAGATGCTCGGAAAGGAGGAACCAATATCTTTAAGATCGCCCCACACGACCGTCTCTATCCTTGCTCTCCAGCCAATTCTTTGTTGGCCTCTGCCCAAAAGAGGTAACCCTTCATACACTCCTTCAGTATGAGAAAGAGACTTTGTAGTCATTGTGGTGATGATCCTACTCGTTTCTGCTGGAGGTTTCTTACCTCCCTCCTGTTAGCAGAGCTGTGACTGTGAAGCTCATGAGCTCAAAGTTTTAACTAATAAATTTTACTGAGATCTTGTAATAAAACAAGAAATGAAATTATGGGAGCCTTACAATGGTGAAGGTGTAGGGCCAGAAGAGACATAGGCTCTTCAGCTTGGAAAAGAAACAGCTGAGGGGAGATATGATAGAAGTCTATAAATTTATGAATGGAGTTGAACGGGTAAACATAGATCGATTATTTATTCCTTCAAAAAGTAGAAAGACTAGGGGACTTGCAATGAAGCTACAATGTAACCCATTTAGGATTAATAAGATAGACTATTTTTTTCACTCAACGTGTAATCAAACTCTGGAATTTGTTACCGGAGGATGTAGTAAAGGCTGTTAGTATAGCTGGGTTTAAAAAAGGTTTGGACAAGTTCCTGGAGGAAAGGTCCATAAACCATTATTAAAGAGGACTCGGGATATCCACTGCTTGCCCCGGGACAAACAGCATGGAATCTGTATAACGTTTTGAGAACCTGGCAGGTTGTTGTGACCTGGATTGGCCACTGTTAGAAACAGGATACTGGGCTTGACGGACCCTAGTTCTGACCCAGTTTGGCATATCTTATGTTCATATGTTTGTATGTTATGTTCTTATAACAACTCCTCGTTGGAAAAATGCACTGAAGAAAAAATAGAATCACTGTGTGCAGATGGGACCCTAATAAGCAGGTACTTCAAAGGTCAAGATCACCAAAAATAATGAAAAAGGTCCAAAACATCAAACTGAAACATTCGGCATTAACATGTTGGAGTTCAGAACAGGGAGCAGAGATGGAGGGAGGGGAAGAGAGAGGACAAGTTCTGAGAAAGAGAGGAAGCTGAGGGCTGAAGCTGGGGAAGGGGAACGTAGGGGCAAGGTTGCCAATTTCAGAGAAATATAGAAATATTATTATAACAGTTGCCATGTCCCTAGGAGCTCTGCCACCTGTCTTCTCTCTTCCCCAGCATCTGCCGCTACCTCCCTTTCCTCCTTAGCAGTTAAAATCACCGAGAAGACTAGCCGGGGTCTCATCTACCACTCCACCCAGCAGCCTCTGAGAAGGAGCCCCCGGGGCCTCTAAGTGATTTGAAATATTCAGTGTAGCAGTTTGGGGACTTTTGCCATAAACTGTTGTTTAATAAAAGGTCCTAGCAGCTGCATACTTGGAGAGAGGGCAATGATGAAGCAATCCAGCGGTGAGTGAGAGTAGCTGGAACCCAGCCTGGCCCTTGGCTTGACTGCTATATCTCAGATTTTTAATCACGAGCTATGGCTTTGTTTAAGGTAGAAAACATTAAAACCTGACTGCTGAGGGTTTCTTGTGGAGGTAAAGATGATAACAACGTCAGAGCAGGTTGACATCTGGAATACACACTTGCCAAAGGTCTTAGGAAAAAAAGCCCCACAAAAGAAGCCCTACACACAGACATCCCCCTTGGTTCTCCCCCGAACCATGGGCTCTTAAGAATCAAGGATGTAAACTGGAAAGGAAATGGCTTAAATCTCACCTGGACGAGGACAGGCTCATTGGTAAGAAACACGTGGCAATGTATCACCAGCCCTTAACAATTGCCAAAAAATAATACTTCTTTCATAGCATTGAGCAGGTTGCAAATTCAGACAAGCAACTATTCAAAATAGTAAATAGTCTACTGCAAACCCCTACCACAGAATCAGTCTTCCCAGTCACAACTGGCCAGCGATGATTTTGCAGGACACTCCGCTAGAAAAATTAAAAGTCTCTCTCAGGACCTACAGACAGTTCCACTGAGCCTAACAGTAGCTAATGAAAAGGCCACTTCCTTGTCACTCCTGTGCACAGTCTTCTGAAACTCATTCAACCAGGTAACAGAGGAGGCTCCAGAAAACATCTTGAAAGGTCTACCACTAACATCCTACCCCCTTGCCAGCAAAGATAGTACAGTTGGCTAGCAGACACCCAGGGGCGGCCCAAGGCGGGTGCGGGGCCATGTGTGGAGACTCGGTGCGGGGCCTCATTTGCATAAGTGGCCTTATTTGCATAAATATTTGCATAATGTTACCATACACTAACTTTTAGTAAACATGCCTCTTAATGAGTGCATGGATAAAGAAATACTAAAAGATTTCTACATTACTATAATCCACTGCCAACCGCCAGGCACATTAGGAACTACTACAAACACTGCCCATTTAGAACCCATAGCAAACCCGCCGTATCCTGACAGCATTACCAGGACTCACAAAGCACCATACCCTACCTATCAAAAGGCAACACTGCAAATATTAAACCAATACATTTCAGAGAATAACAATACATGACCTACTGGGGAAAGAGAACTAGTGGCAATGTCAAATAGGAATTACATAAACAGAATACCTCAGCTCAGTTACACATGCAGAACATAGACCATCACCAAACAAGGAATCACAATTTAGAAACAGGAAGGCAATAATTAAACTGGGAACCCCAAAAGCCAAACTTGGAATGTACAACAACACTGTAGAAATAAAACTATAAATTAATTTCCTCTTGTACCAAACAAAGTGCAGATGTTAATGATGCACATTTCCCAGAGCTTTCATATTCCAGTTAATAAATTCAAAATAAAGAGATATCTTTCTACCTTTTGTGCATTTTATTTCAGTTGCAATTGCTCCAGCCACTTTCTTCTGGTTTCGTCATGTTTTCTGCTAACTCTCCATCGTCTGCTGTCCATTTGTCCTTTCTTCTCTCTTCTAGTTTTTTTCCCATTCTCTCTCTCTACATCTGCATTAACATACTAATCTTTCTCCTTTTGCTCTTTCCTCATTCCTATTTCATCCACACAAAATTTACCCCTCCATCCTCAATCTCCACTTACTCTCCCAATACCCGGCCAATTGTAGATTTTTCATCCCTCCCACACAAAATATTTTTCCCCTCTCCATTTTACTCTCCCAGCTCCATCCCATTCTAATCCTCCCCCAACATCAGCTCCCTTCTAGTTCCAGTCTCACCCAGCATCCATTCCCTTCTAGGCCCTGCATCAGCCCATTTCCAGTCCTAGCCCCCCATCAGCCCATTTCCAGTCCTAGCTCCCCCATCTATTTCCAGTCTGAGTCCCTTCATCAGCTCATTTCCAATCCTAGCCCCCCATCAGCCCATTTCTAGTCATTTCCTAGCCCCACCATCAGCCCATGTCAAATCCTAGCTCCCCTCCACTCAGCCCAATTCCAGTCCAAGCCCCCCCATGAGCCTACTTCCAGTTCTAGCCCCTCCATGAGTCCATTTCAATTCAAGCTCCCACCACAGCCCATTTCCAATCTTAGCTCCCCCCAACAGCCCATTTCCAGTCCTATCCTAGCTGCTCCATCAGTCCATTTTCAGTCCTAGCTCCCTTCCCTCACAGCCCATTTCCATTCCAAGCCCCCTCCCCATCAGCTATTTGCAGTTCAAGCCTCCCCTTCCACTCAGCCCATTTCCAGTCCTAGCAACCCCCAACCCATTACCAGTCCTAGCCCCCCATCAACCCACTTGCAGTCCTAACCCCCATCACCCCATTTTCAGTTTAAGCCCCCCTATAACCCATTACCAGTCCTAACCCCCCCAACAGCCCAAAACCCACCTCAAGTCAAGTCCTAACCCCCTCCATAGCCCATTAGCAGTCCTAACCCCCCCCCCCCCCCATCGGCTCATGGAAAATTAAAAAAAAAAAAGCTGGCTGCTGCTGCTGCCGCTGCGGCAGCGGCAGAATGGAGTGTCCCGCCGGGCCCCCTCTGCCCGGCTGAGCTCTCCCGGCCCAGCTGAGCCCCTCTGCGCCGGCTTTCAGATACATGAAGGGAGAGTGTCTCCCTCGCAGCTCTGTTAAGCCCGCAGAGGCAGATGGGAAATTTCCCATCAGCCCCTGCGGGCTTAACAGAGACGCGAGGGAGACACTCTCCCTTCGCGTATCTGAAAGCCGGCGCAGAGGGGCTCAGCCGGGCCAGGAGAGCTGAGCCGGGCAGAGGGGGCCCCATGGGACACTCCATTCTGCTGCTGCGGCAGCGGCAGCAGCCAGCTTTTTTTTTAAAATTTAATTTTTAAAAAAGCAGAATGTTCTTTGCGCGGGGCCCCCTGAAACGCAGGGCCCTGTGCAAAAAACATTCTTGCTCAATGGACGGGCCGGCCCTGCAGACACCTCACTGAAGGGGTCATAAAAACTTTGAATTCTCTAGTGGAAAGGCAGATGCCAAGAGCTCCCTGGACCAGGACAAGTCTGAAAACTGTCCCATATTGGACATTCCTTTTCTGGGAAAATTTATAGGACAGACAATCTGCTTTCAACTCAGTGACTAGCTAAAAGAAAGAAATTGGCTATGCGCATTGTCAGTCTGGCTTCAAACCTGCGTATGGGTAAGAGACAGCTCTTGTATACCTGCTTGATGATCTCTATAGAAACCATGACACCCATGCTGCTTCTTTCCTTGTAGCCTTTGACATTGTGCCAGAAACAATATGTTTTATTATTGTTGTTGTTAAATGCTGTCGAATTGGTGTCGACTCATGGCGACCCTCTGGATAGTTGTCGAAAACTGTGTTCGGTCTTCGGTCAGGCGGCTCATTGTTGACAGACTTGCACCCATAGCTGCTGTTGTTGTATTGATCCATCTCATTGATGGCCTTCCTCTTTTGCATTGACCTTCTACCTTACTAAGCATGATGTCTTTCTCTAATGATCTCTCTCTTCGCATGATGTGTCCAAATGGTTCAAATCCTATCTTTCAGACAGACAACAGTCTGTTCTATTCAACAACACTGCATCATTACCTTGGGCACTGAACTGAGCAGTACTGCAAGGATCCATCTTGTCACCTCTCTTATTTAATATCTACCTCGAGCATCTAGCTGAATTGTTTCAGATGACAGAGACATCATTCATTATATTTGCTGATGATGTACAGCTTCTCATACCACCAAACCAGATCCATCCACAGCTTTGTGCAAATTGACAGACTGTCTAACAGCAACTCAGGAATGAACAGAAAACAACAAACCTTGCCTGAACCCAAGTAAAACAGAGATTCTATATGTTCTTAATGCAAGCAGACAGATATCTGACATCAAAATTCTTTCTGGGAACAATGAACTCCCCCTAAAATCACAAGTCAGGAATCTTGGGATATTGCTGGACTCATCACTTACTTTGAGTCTACAAATTCAGACAACCTTTAAAAACTGCTTCTATCACTTGCAGCAACTACAAAATCTCTCTTCATGTATCAAGAAGATGAGTCCAATCACAGTGGTCCTTGCTGTGATAACGTCACAACTAGACTACTGTGATGCTCAGAGAACAGTTTGCATCAGCTTCATTTAAGTCAAAATGCTGCAGCATGACTAATAGAGGATTGCAAATAGCATGACCATATCATACCCTTCCTGCACACCAGTAGCTTATAGGGCCAAATTTAAAACTAGTTCTCTGATTTTTAACCCTTTCCAGGCCGAGCCCAAAACTCTTGGGATCCAAAATTCTGACTAAATATTCCTATCAAATGGTATATAATACATGACCATAGCAGAAGGAAAATCACTCTTAGAACATATTGAATAGGACGGGTACAATTTTCCTGAAATATGCAAAAATTAACCCGGCTGCAGAATGTGGATTAAAAATTTAAAAAAGTAGGCCTTGAAAGGGTTAAGGCCCTCAAATGAAAAGGGCCAGAATACCTAAAGAATAAGTTAGCCCTCTACATACCTAAAGAAACATCCCTAACATTGCTCATCAAAGGAAATCACATGCTGTGACACCTGCCAGTGAGATCTTTGAGGAGTAGCCCCTACACCCCGAGAGGCTACGTCTAACTCAAGATCACCTCTACTTCAGGAAGCATGTAAAAGCCTGGCTCTCTCCAAAGCCTTTAATAGCTATAGTGACTAACTTTCCATTCACGCATACTGCTTTTTGGGAACCTGCCAAGTATTTGTGACCTGGATTGGCCACTGTTGGACCTTGGTCTGACCCAGTATGGCATTTCTTATGTTCTTATGTTCAGGACAAGTTTGCTGCGCACCCTGAAACCAAGACTAAATCCACATACCTTATTCATCTATATATATAATTTACCTTCAGTTTGGTCACCCATTTTTATTTTACCCTTTTGCCTTTGTCTTACACATCTTGTCTGACTAGGGGAGTTATTTTAGAAGCCCTATTCGTGCTTTGGGTGTCTGAAAACAGACATAGATATGTCACTGGGAAAGTACTCGTTTTGGCCGTAAAACACCCAGAATATGTAGAGAAGATAGCACTCTACCATCACCAGTGCTCTTCACAACCACAAGGACAACAGCAGTGGCATTTGCACCCTGGCCCTAGGCCACTACCATTAGGCCATTCCTAGACATCCATGGTCTGGACTACTCTTCCAGGGATGTCTATATAGGTGCCCCCACAGACATCCCTATCGGGCACGTCCATGTTTGTGAAGTTGTGTCTGAGCATGGATATGCCTGCTTTTTATTAAGACGTTCTGGCTTGGATGTCCCAGATTGTACTTGGAAGTCATTTGTAAAATGCCAATTCACATATCCCAACTGCACCTGTCCCCTCTGCTGCTTATTAGATTGTTTCAATGGATAGTGGTAACATTGTGAGTATCCTATTTATGTGATATGAATATTCTACCGTGTTGCCTTTTATAGTGCATCATTTGTGCTGTACTTAATATCCTATCTATGTTATCTGAGTGTTCTACTGTGCTGCCTATTATAACGTATCATTTGTATTCTGCTGACATTGCAGTACACTGCTGTTATTTGAATGTTCTACTGTGCTGCCTATTATGACATATCATTTGCATTCTGCTGACATTGCAGTACACTGCTGTTATCTGAGTGTTCTACTGTGCTGCCTATTATGACGTATCATTTGCATTCTGCTGACATTGCAGTACACTGCTGTTATCTGAGTGTTCTACTGTGCTGCCTATTATGACGTATCATTTGCATTCTGCTGACATTGCAGTACACTGCTGTTATCTGAGTGTTCTACTGTGCTGCCTATTATGACGTATCATTTGCATTCTGCTGACATTGCAGTACACTGCTGTTATCTGAGTGTTCTACTGTGTTATTTCAAGGTTTACATTATTGACGTTGTATCATTTTCTAGCTGCTGTTGTCTACCTCCAAGTTTATCTCACTGTTCTCATTGTCTATTATGCAAACAAGGGGTCATTTTGCTATTGTTATACTGCTGCTACAATGTAAGTTGTCTATGTCAGAGGAGACCTGTTGTACGCCACCTCAGGGTGAATCTGTTCATAAAGGTGGTTAATCAATCCTAATAAATAAATAAATAAGTTGAAATATGTGGAGGATTCCCAATGGCCAATGAAAGTAGATCATTCTGTTTTCTGAATAATGTGGCCAGTTTTTTATTATAAGGCTTGGGGCTGCTTTGGCTGAAGAGAGTCCCTGGTGCTTTCCATAGGCTGGTCCCTCAGTTCTAAAGTGAGCCATTTGGGGTTCTGTCCAACCTCGACCCTTAATGCAAGGTTGGCAGAGCTGCCAACCAAGTTCAAGCCATTCAGGCACCCTGAACTTATCCTGTGCCTTTTGGAAATTTGTGACACAAAACATTCTGGGATTTATCTTTTTTGTGTGGGCAAAAAGCAGAACTACAAAGTTGGGTTTGAAAAGTCATTGCATGGATTCAATGCCACTGTCTCCCTTGTGGGGATGCCAACTCATGATATGACTTCAGCCAGTCAGTGCTAGTCACTTTAATTTCCCTTCATTAAGCATTTCTGGAACACCTTCTCTTGGAAACTCAAGGGCTTAAATAAATGACATTAGCAAAAACAGGACTGGCCCTATCTGTTACTCATGACTTGGAGATAACAGTTCTAGGAACTGTTAAGGTGGCCACCTGCACTGGATCTAGCTGAATCGGGTCCTGTTTTACTTTAGATCACAGCATTCAGGGAAATGCAGTTCTGATTCAGAACTACAAATCCCACAATGCACTTAAATGTCAGCAGCAGAGGGAATTTTTTGAGGGGGGACTGGCCATGTTGTATAGTACCTGCACTCACTGTGGGTCTCCATCTCCCCGCAGAGCACCGGGAGCTGCGGCTGTCTGGTGGGCGAGATCACTGCTCCGGCCGCGCAGAAGTATACTTCCATGGCACTTGGGCGACCCTGTGCGACACCGTCTGGTTCCCAGAGGATAGGGATTTACTGTGCCGCTTTCTAGGGTGTGGGGCTGCAGTATCACAGCTTCAGTTCCATCACACTCTTCCAAGCAGAATAGGTTTCCTGTGTGAACAGAATGTGATCTCGCCCTGGGATTGTAAGCACTTCTTTAACAACGAGAATGTGTGCAGCCAGTCTGCCGCAGTGGGAGTCATCTGCACAGGTAACGCAGGGTCCCAGTGAGCCCTTTCTGTCTATGTGAGACAAAGCCAGATATGTGACAACTCTTTCCCATGAAGCAAGCAAAAAATGAAGTTTTTGCGCTTGCAAAATATTTGTGAAAACTACCGTTTATTTGGGCCCTAAATTTTGTCATGTGCATTATTAAGAGCACACTATCTTTAGTGAAAATTCAGGCTAACCCTGCATTTCTTTGGTGTGCTCACAAAACTGTTGCAATGACTTTTGCCAGATCTTGGCTGCTTCCATAAGGATTTCATAGCTGCCAGCTTACCCGGCTCCAATAGGATTTCTGATAATCCCATCCTGATGCACTATGGGACCGGAGCACTGATTTCAATGGGTAGAATCAAGGACTATGAATACCAGACAGCATTGGGATGTAAGTGAAAAACCAGGACTGGTCTGAAATGTTCCTATTGGCACAGGATAAGTTGGCAGCTATCAGATTTGATATTTAGGGGTTATTTTAGAAGCTTTATTTGCACTTACATGCGCAAATGGCATCCGTGTGTAAATGGTGATATTAGAAAGGCTTAAATTTACACATGGATGTTCATAATATGTAGTAATTGCAAGGGGGTATAAAGGGCGTGGTTAGGATGTGACCTGCTTTGGCCAAAAATCTACATGCGCATTCCCTATGTCATATAGAGACTACAAGAGTATGTTCAAAATTGTCCACATCGGAATTAACAGCTGCTTTCTGGCATGTATCAGTTTTTAAAAAGTACTCGCTATCCTCCATAATCCCCCATGGTTTATATCTCCCTCCCAACTGAAATTAAATAAGGAATGCAGCCTCTATGGCTAATTGACAGTGTTTGTAAGCGTAGGTTTGCAAAATAGCCCCCACACATATGGATGTGCCGGTACCTGTATATGCAACTTATGAAATACTAATTTCCACATGTCAATGCCGCACACGTACTGTAAGTTGCCACGCTTCCCCTGTTGATTTTTCTCCTGTGTAGATTTGCAAAATGGTTCCTCCAGCTCCACATATCAGCAAAAACACAGGCACACCTGAAGTATTTTAAATCAGGCTCCATGTTTGACAGAGCCTTTTCTAAAATACTGCCGGAATTGTGTACGTCGTGACTTTGACATCTCAACTCTGTTCTCCGCGTGCTATCTTTTAATCTTCTAGCAAACAGTCAATTTGACTCAATGTTATTTGAGAGTCAAAATGAAGGTTTGTTTCTTTTTTTAAAAAAGTTTGTATTTTGCTCACGCTTTCCCAGTAGTAGATCAAGGCGAGGTACATTCAGGCACAGTAGGTGTTTCCCTGTCTCCAGAAGCTTACAGTCTAAGTTTGTACCTAAGGTACTGTCAGGTTTTGTATGCCTTCACCTCCTCTGCAAGGGTAAATGTTTGCAGTGTTAGTGCAGTCTCGGTGGGTTACGAGTGAATTTGCAAATTGGGGCATGCAGGCCAGGGTCATAAGTTTAAGGACAGCAGGTAGGGTAGCAACTGACACATCCCCAGAATATGGACCATCTTCATGGTAAAAACCATCCCCTACATTTCTATGTTCGAAGTGTTGACCACTTTCTACCTTCCCCTCCCCAGGCAGTGACAGTCAGTAGTAGAGGGACACAGCCAACATGCATTCTCCATCTTTGTGTCTTCTCCTCATCACCCTTCTGTGTTTCTGATTGCAAAGAAAGTGTGGACCATGGGGGAAAGCAGCTGAAGGGAGAGAGAGCAAATGCTAATTGTATATTCACTATTCTAATTCTCAGTACCCTGTCCAAAGAAATTGGGTAAAACATGAGGAGAGGAGGAGGTGGTAGGAGGAACCTAGGAGAAGGGTGCTAGAGGGATCTTAGGAGTAAAGAGAGAAGGAGAGGAAGTTTGGGAGATGAAAGAGAACCTAATAGAAAGAGACAACAAGAAATCCAAGAACAGGGGGAAAGAGAGGACGAGGAGGAGGAAAGAAAAGAAGAACCTGGGGGGAGGAGAGAAATGGTAGGGAGAAGATGGAGAGGGGCCTGATGTGCTGGGGAAGAACTTGGAAGGAACAGAAGGGACGGAAACAAGGCTGGAAGAGGAAATGAGCGTAGAAGGAGGAAGGGGGATGATGAGGTCCAAGAAAAACTGCACCCCCTTTTTATGAATTTACCCACCTTTCACTAGGATCCCCTGATCCCTACAACTGTCTATGTGTATCATACATCTACAGGGTGGCCCAAAAAAAGTGAGAACATCTTGTAAATTAAAAGCTCAAATAGTTTACTTATTTACCTTTTTTAGCTATATAACGTCTTTATTTCGACAATTTCCGGTTGCCATCTTCTTTTAAAATTTGTCAATCGTTTACATCTGTCTTTTTGAATTTTTAAATAACTTATATGCTATGAGATGTTCTCACTTTTTTTGGGCCACCCTGTATATCTATACCTATCTCTATATATCCCATCACATAGATGAGATTCGGTCTAATTTATTTTTCTGTGTATGGCCAAAATTGAAAAACAGAACAATAGTTCTTGCTTAAGCAAGAAATGGGACAATTTCTGAAAAAAACCCCCAAGCAAACAGGACTATTCTGAATAAAGCCGAACACCTGGTCACCCTAATAGCTGTTTAGCACTGCGCATGTGATACAGGGTGTACAGGCCCAGACTCTGAGGCGCAGGCAAGATGCAATCGGAATTCTAGGTGCCTTGGTCTATTAATTATTCACAGTCTGCACCACTCTTTCAAATATATTAACCGCATAGTTTGATTTCCTTCAATCTCTTGTGTGTTTCTGTCTCTTCTTTTTCATTATCTTGCTTTCCCTGTTTTTTTTGCTTCCTCTTCCTTTCTTCCCTCTCTCTTCCTCTGTTACCTATGTTTGTCTCGTTTTTTTTATTCATTCTCTGCTTGAAGTCTTCCTTGAAAGAATATAATTTGTCTCTCTGGTGATCTCCAGGATCTCTGGGCTTGTTAAGTACAACAACGGCGATGGAAGGGGCTGAAAACATGTCTTCCACATCCAGCGGCACAGTAAGAGGTGAGAGATGAAGAGAGGAGGTGAGCTCCCTGACAGCTGAGAGAGAGTACGATGGAGAAATTATCAACACTGAAGAATAAGGAACACCTTAGAAGTGTGAAGTCTAACATATAGCCCACAGGCTGTTTTGGATTAAATGATGTGTCTTATTAGGCTTGGTCGCCTATTCCTAGTACTGTATATCTCTCTGGAGCAGCAACTCCCAATCTCTTTCTTCCCGCTCACGCTCCTGTCCTGGGATGGCTGCTTTTCTCACCCATTCCAGAAGGGTTGAAAGTACACTGGATGCAGGGGAAGGT
Source organism: Ichthyophis bannanicus (assembly GCA_033557465.1). Taxonomy (NCBI): domain Eukaryota; kingdom Metazoa; phylum Chordata; class Amphibia; order Gymnophiona; family Ichthyophiidae; genus Ichthyophis; species Ichthyophis bannanicus. The sequence goes on from CM066043.1 coordinate 41,441,101, forward strand.
GGCACTTAGTGTCATTAGTGGCATGGATGGAAGGCACTGTGAAAGTCAGCAGAATCAAGTCCTGTTGCCCCCGCCAGCTCCTTGCCCCTCTCTCATTCTTCACAGCAGTTTGTTTGTTCTTCCTCTACTTGATTGACTGGAGCCAGAAGCCAGTGGTGATGGCAGCTGTTGACAGGATCATAGTTATTGCTCCTCCAGACCTGCAGGTGGCAGCAGCCATGAACTCAGAAATGTCAGAACAATCATAACACTAAGCTGCTTCCCAATCCCAGCAGGAGAGGAGAAGGAAGCAAAGAGAGTTGGGAGATACTGAAGGAGATTATGTTGCCCCTTCAGATGCCCCTGCAGGAGGAAGGAATGCTGCTCCTGCTATTAGCTGTCCCCTAGAGAGAGTGGCGGAGGCCCAGCTTGTTGTTTTGGTTTAGCTCATCTTATGCATGCAAATACTTTATATGCCTAGATTCATTTTTTAGGTGCATAAGTCAATTTTATGCACACAGTCAATGAACTGACGCATATAATAAAACCAAGAAATGAAAAAAAAAAATGAAACAAAATGAAAAAAATAGGGAGGTGGTTGAACACCCCTCGTATTCAGGGGCTGTCAGTGGGGTGCAGTAGCAGTAGCAGTCTGGAGCGTGCATGCTGCAACATCGTAAGGTCCCCACCTACTGCTACCATTTATTACTTCTGTAGTGCTATTAGACGTGTGCAGTGGTGTACACAAAGATGCAAGAGCCAGTCCCTGCTCCACAGAGCTTACCATCTGTTTAACATAGACAAACAGGACAAATGAGAGATTAGGGAGTTTCATGTGTTACAGGAAATGGTTACATGGGTATAAACAGGAGACTAAGAGGCCAATTCCATTCATGCACGTCCAGCCCCCTGTACAGCCAGGCAGAATTGGGCGCGCAAAGTTAGACCTGATTCTGAACCCGCAGCCCCCGCGGTATCAGAATCGGGTCTAGCACCTGGGCATGCAGGCCTGGACCCAATTCTGTCCGGCCATACGTCCCAGCAACTACCCGACTAACTTAGCCGGTCCTGTGAATGGAACTGTGGTGCCAAGGCACCACGGTACCATTCATGAGCCATGATCCTGGTCCGCAGAACCCAGATGCCTGTTCTCCACAACCCGACCCCCAATCCGGCCTTCCAAGGCCTGGGTCGGGCTGCGGGGAACTCCCTGTACCCCCTCACCTGTGTCCCTGGGGCCCGCGCCGTGATCCCCCACTTTTGTGGTGGAATAAGTCCCCCGTCTAGATAAGAGGCCCCAGATGTACAGGGCCAACCTCTGAATTAGCCCTGTATGTCCAGGGTCATGGCCCACCCATGGCCTGCCCTCGCTCCACTTCTAGAACGTCCCCTCCTGCCCCCCATCTAGGCCTCCATGTACAAACCGGTTATACATATAGGGAGGGTATTGACAGGGCCGGCGGGGGGACAAATTGAAGGGATGGACGTCCTGTTGGGTTCCACTATTTACGGGACAGAATGACCCCCTCAGGGATTAAGATTTAAAAGTGGCGTCAGAAAGGTGAGTTTTTAGTTTGGATTTAAACAGAGCCAGAAAGGGACTCAGTGACTTGGTTGGACATAACATTAGAAAGGGGCTTCCGCGCTCATGTGCACACTTCAAATATATTAACAAGTCTGACCCGGCATGAATTGTACAGTATATGAAATGAATAAAACCATTTTCTCTTTCCAGTTTCTTTCTTTGTTTTTTGTCTCTTCATGGTGTCTCTCTCCCTGCAGGTGTCCCTGGGGTGGAAACCTCCAAGGATCCTGCCCTGCTGAGTGTCTGCGTTATTCTGGCAGGCCTTCTCCTTGGGACACTGATGGCCTTTGCTTGGTTTGTCTTCAGGAGGCGAAAGAAACAAGGTAACTGCTGAAAGCTGCGAGTATAAGGGGGATGAGTTACCTCTCTTACGATCCCAGCCCCACTGAATGTCATCACTACCAGCCATAGGGCTACCGCTCAATGGGAGAGTCCTCCAAGTCACAGACCCCTACACTCACAGACTTCTGTTAAAGCCCCAGATTAACGCTGAACATGCCCATGTCACAGCCAAAGTGGCAGAAGCCGGCAGTATCATGGAGTCTTTCTGCAGCAATGGTCTTGTCCCTGAAATGATTCCACTTCATTCCTAGGGGAGGGGGAGGTGACCTCTATGCCCTGTGGGGCACTAAAAGAACATGCTCCGGCTCATAATATGTATACTTTAGAGGAAGAGGAGATATGATTGAGTGGCCTAGTGGTTGGGGCAAGTTACCTTAAGCCAGAAGATCAGGGGGGATAAAATCCCACTAGAGGACAGCAACCTTGGGCTGGAAGGACTGGGGTTTCTAGTCCCACAGGTGCTCCTTATGGTCTTGGGCAAGCCACTTAACCCTCCATTATCCATGTTCCCTGTAAAATAGTTATCTCCAAGTTATTATGCCCTTTTCAGTTTGTTCAGTGTAAACCACCTTGATATCATGAAAGACTGTATATAAGAAATAATAAATAAATAAATAAATAAAATAAAAATGTTTAAAAACCTCCATGGCGTAATTGCACAAGGGCAGAGCCTCTTTCAATTGAAAGCAAGTTCTGCTTTGAGAGGACATGGGATGAGGGTGAAGGGAGATAGATTCAGAAGTGATATGCGGAAATATTTCTTTACAGAAAGAGTAGTGGATCCATGGAATAGTCTCCCAGTGGAGGTGGTAGAGATGAGGACAGTATCTGAATTCAAAAAAGCATGGGACAAACACAGAGGATCTCTAAAGGAAAAAAGTGGACTGTTGTAGTTGTTGATATGGAAGGACAGACTAGATAGGCCATGTGGTCTTTTTCTGTCATCATGTTTCTCTGTTTGTCATTTTTCAAATCTTTTTTTTCAGCAGTTGCTCCAGTCCTGGTAAACCACAGCCTACAGACATCCAATGTATCCTCCACAGAAAGCAACGACTACCAAAATCCCATCAGCAGAATCCCAGATGCTGAAGGTAGATCCTCTCCCATCTTCTCAGCCCCCTGCTTCCCTCTCTTGCGTCTCTCCGCTTCCTCCCCTCATTGTGCCTTTCTCCTACCTTTTATTGTATTGTCCTCTGTGATATTTTTTCCTCCTTAATCTCATTCAATTAACTGTCTCTCAGTCCCTTTTCTTGTCCCTCTCTATCACACTCCCTCATACTCTCCTGAATATCTTTTGATATTCTTGAGATAACCACTGCTTCTTTTTTTTTCAGTGCCTTCCCTGTCTCCCAGCCATCATTTGTCAGAGGATTCTGATTATGAAGACTATGACTTCAGCAGTAAGCCCCCGATGGCCCTCTCAACCTTCTACAGTGAGCAAATCCTCTCTGCTCAAGACCCACCTCTACTACTGCCACCCCAAAGCTGGGTCTAGATAACCTCTTCACTTCTAGGGTGAAGGAGAATAATTCCTTCCTCGACTCAAACCCTTTTGTGTTGAAAATGATATGCTCAGACTGGGTAAAGAGTGAGAAGAAATAACCCAACAGAAAATAAAGATTTTATTCCATATTTTTATTTCAGATTCACTGCGGTACAAACCAATAGATGATGGTATCCAGCAGAAGTACACCCCAATGGCGTCTCTTCAAGAAGGTTGGGAGTGAATGTGGCACTTACTTAAGAGAAGAAGGATGAGACATAGATACAGTGAGAAAGAGAGAATGAGAGGGGGAAAGAGATAAACATACACAAAGAAAGAGAAAAGAGAAAAAACAAGGGAGGCACAGAGGCAAAATGTATGAGAAAACAGAAAAGGGAAAAGAAAGGGCAAAAGATGAAAAGTACACAGCCAAAGAAGAAAGACAAGATCGAGGCCTATTGAGAGAGCAAATTGAGAAAGGCATATGAAACAGAAAAAGTAAGAGAGGACAGAGAGGAGGATGGGATGAAACAACATAGGAAAAGGAAAAGAACAGACAAAAGGAGCAAGAGAGAGGACAGAACAAATGTAGGAAAAAAGAGAGAAAAAGTAATAGGAAAATAAGAAAAAAGGGACATGAAATAAGAAAGAGAAGCAGACATGAGAGACCGGGGAGCAAGGAAAAAAAGAGAGAAAGAAACAAATGGACTAGAGAGATTTATTCACTTCTTTCTTTCTATCAACTTACATTCCGGCAAATCATTCATCTAGGACAGGGGTTTTGACAACCTGGGGTGCCCACACCCCCAGGGGGTGCAAGATGGACTTTTAGGGGGTGCGGCAAAGAGTGCCTTGTGTCCTTTAATGACAAGTCACGAGTCATCACTCAGCCAGCTGCAAGTGTGCCTTGAGCAGCGGTAGTAGGTGGTTGTGTTGCGTCTCATTTATTAATCAAAAGCAGAGAATAACAGAATCAACATATAAGTAAAGTAAGTAACTGATTGTCAGAGTATTGCTTTAAAAATCATTATAACACAACATCTGACATATTGTTGTATACCGTTTCACTCATAAATTCATGACCACGAGGGTTCATTAAGTATTTCAACCCTCAGGGACTCTCAGATTGCCCGTCACCTCTGCTCACACGCACTGTGCCTCCCTCTCTCACTTGAATTCACTCAGCCAATCCCGTGCTTATCCCTGCTTTGTCCAGCCAATCAAACGCCTCCCTCGTTGCGCTGACTTCCCCATATATAATGCTAAGGGCTGAGGAGCGCGGGGGAGACAGGAGATAACGTTTGTCCCAAGCACACTGCAGTCTCCCGCTGCTCGAGTCGAGAAAGACATAAACTCCTTTGCGTGTATTTGTTTCTCCATATTCTGGAAGTCCAATCTATTCATTCACTCATACTAGCGAGGTGTGAGTTTATTGGTAGTGAAACTGACCAACTACACAGTATCATTCTTCATCTTCAAATGTGATATTACTTTTGTAGGGGTTGCAAATTTTAATCAAACATTTCCTAGGAGTGTGGGGCATAGAAAAGTTTGGGAACCACTGATCTAGGACAAAGAAAGAGAGAGAAAGAAAAAAGAAGTGAAAGAGAACAACACCTGTTTATAAGAGAGACAGAAATCTGACAGTCTTAATTAAAATAATGGTGATGGTAGTCCTTATAGTGGAATAAATGGTCTAGAACGTGTATTGGGTGCTCCGTGATAAAATTACAAGCCTAGTGATGACGATGGTGATGAAGATGGTAGCGATGATGGTGATGCTTGTAGTCGTAATATATTTCTTTCTTGATGTTTGATTACAAACGTTTCTCATAATCCATCAAAGTGAGGAATGGCCACAAATCGCACTTACGCAAAATGATCAGGATGATCTGTAGGTAGTTATAAATTTTAATTATATTGTATTAATATCAATAGTACAGATAATAACTGCCATGATTCTAGGTACTATCTCTTTTCAGCAATGGGAGAACACAGACAACATATTCAGTACCTCACCAAAAATATTATAACCATACACCCCAAAGGCAATGTTGTGTAGTAATCCATCTCCCAACCCTAGGAGTTTTAGTAGAGTCCTATAGTTTAGAACATAAGAGATGCTATACTGTCTCAGAACTAGGGTCCATCAAGCCCAGTATCCTGTTTCCACCAGCAGCCAGTCCAGTCACAAGTACCTGTCGGGTTCCCAAAAAGGTACACAGATTCCATGTTGCTTATCCCAGGGATAAGCAGTGTATTTCCCTAGTCCTCTTTAATAATGGTTTATGGACTTTTCCTCCAGGAACTTGTCTAAACCTCTTTTTAAGCCAGCTATGCTAACAGCTTTTACTACATCCACTGGCAACAAATTCCAGAGTTTGATTACATATTGAGAGAAAAAATATTTTCTCCCATTAGTCTTAAATGTGCTACTATGTAGCTTTATTGCAAGTCTTCTAGTCTTTCTGTTTTTTGAAGGAGTAAACAACCTATCTACATTTACCCGTTCCACTCCATTATTTTATAGATCTCTATCATATCTCCTCTCAGCTGTCTTTTTCCCAGATTGAAGAACCCTAACCTTTTAAGTCTTTCCTCGTAGGATTATCCTTCCATCCCCTTTACCATTTTGGTGGCTCTTCTCTGTACCTTTTCTAATTCTGCTATATCTTTTTTAAGATATGGTGATCAGAATTGCACGCAATACTGAAGGTGCCATCGCACCATGGAACAATGCAGAGATAGTATAAGATCCTCGATTTTATTCTCAATTCCTTTCCCTGTGATTCCTAGCAACCTATGTGCTTTCTTGGTCGCCACTGCACACTGGGCAGAGGATTTCAACATATTATCTACGATTATGCCCAGATCTTTTTCCTGGGTGGTGATTCCTATTGTGGAACCTTGCATCATGTAACCATAGCTTGGGTTGTTCTTCCCTAAATGCATAACTTTGTACTTGTTCACATTAAATTCCATCTACCATTTGGACGTCCAGTCTCTCAATTTATCAAGGTCCTCTTGCAATTTTTCACAATCCTTTTTGTGTGTTAACAACTTTGAATACTTTGGGGTTATCTGCAAACTTAATCAAATCACTCGTTATTCCCATGTCCAGGTCATTTATGAATATGTTACAAAGTAGCATGACCAGGATAGATCTCTGGGGTACTCCACTATTCACCTTTCTCAATTGAGAAAATTGTCCATTTAGCCCTACTCTTTTTTAACCAATTCCTAATCAGGAATGGTACACTGCCTCCTATCCCATGACTTTTTAAAAATTTCACCAAGAGTCTCTTATGAGGGATCTTGTCAAAGGCTTTCTGAAAATCCAGATACACTATAGATACGATTCTGAGATGGGTCCTGCAGGACGTGCAGCCCCACAGGCCGTTCTGCCCCTATTCCCCCTCTGGCTATGCCCACACGGCTAGAGCAGCAAGACAGGGAGAGCTGATGGGGGGGGGGGGGCAGGCGGGGGCAGGGTCTGGGTGGAATGGGGGCGGGTTGAGGCAGCAGGATGTACAGGGCCGATTCAGGTCATGGCCCCATACGTCCTGCGGGGTCAGAGAGGACGTGCTGATTATTCCACCTCAAAGATGGAATAATCAGCATTGACCGGGCGATTGGGGTCAGAGATCCCCCCTCCCCAGGGCCAGTTGCAGGGAAGTCCCTGTCACCCGATCCAGGCCCTGGCTGGCCAGCTGTGTGTCGGGTGGTGTGGAAGAGGGGGGTCTGAACCACGGTAGCCAGGGGAACCTGTGGGAAGAACGTCCCTGTAGACATGCAGGTACATGCTGGGCTGTCCTCGGGCCCAATTCTGTATGCCGCGGGAACATTTTGTTCCCACGATACAGAATAAAGCCCCAATGGGCCCGTCCACCTCAGCACCATCTGGACGGCCCAGACGTGTCCTTTTCAGAATCGGGTCCACATCAACCGGCTCACCTGTTTATTCACACCTTCAAAAAAATATAAAAGATTACTGAGTCAAGACTTTTCTTGGTTAAATCCATTTTGGTTTTCTTCCATTAAACCATGACTATCTATATGTTCAGTAATTTTATTCTTTATAATGCTTTCTACCATTTTTCCTGGTACTGACATCAGGCTCACCATTCTGTAGTTTTCTGGATCACCCCTGGAACCCTTTTTAAAAACTAGCATTACACTGGCCATCTTCCAGTCTTCAGATATTACAGATGATTTTAATGAAAGTTCACAGATTACTAAAAGTAAATCTGCAATCTCATATTTCAGTTCTGTTAGCACTCTGGGATGTATATATCTGGTCCAGGTGATTGGCTATTCTTTAGTTTATGAAATAGCAGTATTACATCTTCCCGGTTTATCTAGATTTGCTTCAATTACTCCAATACATCACCTTTAAATATCATTTCAGGCATGGGTAACTTCCCTACATCTTCTTTAGTAAAGACGTAGACGTTTTTACCTATGTTTTGAAAAGCTCTGACAGGCTTTTTAATTTGAGTAAAATGGAAGTTTAAGCCTCAAGAGGTTGTTGCATCCTCACGGCATATCTTCCGACATTAATATGTTTATACACATGTCTGCTCATTTTTTTCAAGTTTACTCTATTTTTGTTTTGGTATATTTGTTGTAGAGTAATAGTTATTTTTGTAGGATTAGTAAAGACCAAAGCAAAGAATTTGTTCAGTGTCTCTACAATGTCTTTGTCCTCCCTTAGCACCCCTTTTACCCCTCACAGGCTTTCTGCTATGAATGTACTTGAAAAGGTTTGTATTATGCATTTTTGCTTCAACAGCAAGCTTCTTTTCAAATTTTCTCTTTGCTTGCCTTAACAGTTTTTTTGCATCTCACTTGCCAGTGCTTATGTTGTTTCCTGTTTTCATCATGTGTCTCCTCTTTCCATTTCCTGAGCGACACTTTTTTGGCTACAGCAGTCTCCCTGATCTCATCTTTAAACCATGCCAGCAATCATTTGGCCTTCATTCCATCTTTTTTAAAACATGGAATACATCTGGTCTGGGCTTCCAATATAGTATTTTTAAACAATACCCATGCTTGATGTAAACCTTTAACTTTTGCAGCTGCTTCTTTTATTTTTTTCTTAACCATTTTCCTCATTTTATCATAGTCTTCTTTTTCAAAGTTAAATGCTAATGTCAAGGATTTTCTTGCTGTTCTCCCTCCATTTATTAAATCAAATGTGATCATATTATGATCACTGTTGCCAAGTGACCCCAACACCATTATCTTTCGCACCAGATCTTGTGTTCCACTAAAGACAAAGATTGTTGCATTACCATTGCTGCCATATCCAAGCATTGACTCCTGGTGTCCTGTAGAATTACCTATAAATCATTGGTTACAACATTCAAACTTATTAATAACATAGCACCGTCCTTCCTGACATCTCTAATACATGCTCCTCAAGAGAGCAGGTCAAGAAGGAGAAAAAACCTACACATATTGCAAGTACCAGAATTCATTTGGCAATCAAAGCAGAAGACGAGCAACTCAGCTTTCTCGCTCTACGCTCCTATGTTGTAGAACAACCTACAAATAGAGTTAAGAGAGATGAAGGACCTTCAATCATTTAGAAAAGAACTGAAAACATTCTTTTTTACCCAGCATTTCTACAGCCTGCAGTCCAATGAGGTTCCGATTCTTCAAAGTAGTACGAGCCAGCAACCTTATCCTGATCCTACCTAGACATAGCATACACTCACACCTCTTCTATTAAATCAGTTATTATTCTCTTCCTCACTCCTTATGGATATTCAATACTATACCCATGTAAATAGTTTGCGCTGCAAGTTAATACCAATAGCTTATAATATGCCACACTCCTCAGTAGGGTGGTCCATAAAAATGAATTCCTGAATTCCTTTGCTCCCTGGCCTGATTCTGGTTCCATTTAGGTAGAAAACACTGTGTACAAAGTTTGAAGCCAATCAAATAATATTTAGGGGTGGCTCAACAAGTCTTGAGATTTCCCCCTAGGAGCAGATGACGAAATGTTGCATCATCTTGTATCATCCACTCAGTTTCACGCTGATTACATTTGATTGCGTCATATTTGAACTAATCTCGTCTCAGAGAGGTGGCAAAGACATTGTACTATTATCTTTGTATCTTTATTCTTTTCAGATGGTGAAAAAAACGTGGTTTTTATCTCATTGAAGAAATGTCCACCACAATTCTGGGGGCCAAGCTCCCCAGCAAGGAGCAAGTGTTAAGTGTATTTTTACATCACCATATGACATTAAACAAAGGCGTTAGTGAAAGTGCATCTATTGCAGTGATGGCTAACCTTTTTGAGCCCGAGTGCCCAAACTGCCGCACAAAACCAAAGAATTTCCTCAAAGTGCCAGCACGTCAATTTGCATAAATATTTGCATAATGCTAACATACACTAACTTTTAGTAAACATGTCTCTTAATGAGTGTATGGATAAAGACAGACTAAAAGATTTATACATTACTATAATCCAGTGCCAACCGCCAGGCACATTAGGAACTACTACAAACACTGCCCATTTAGAACCAATAGCAAACCCGCCGTATCCTAACAGCACTACCAGGACTCACAAAGCACCACACCATACCTATCAAAAGGCAACACTGCAAATATTAAACCAATACATTTCAGACAATAACAATACATGACCTACTGGGGAAAGAGAACAAGTGGCAATGTCAAAAAGGAATTACATAAACAGAATACCTCAGCTCAGTTGCAATTGCTCCAGCCACTTTCTTCTGGTTTCTTCATGTTTTCTGCTAACTCTCCATCATCTGCTGTCCATTTGTCCTTTCTTCTCTCTTCTAGTTTTTTTTTCCATTCTCTCTCTCTACATCCGCTTTAACATACTAATCTTTCTCCTTTTGCTCTTTCCTCATTCCTATTTCATCCACTCAAATTTTACCCCTCCATCCTCAATCCCCACTTACTCTCCCAATACCCGGCCAATTGTAGATTTTTTATCCCTCCCACACAAAATATTTTTCCCCTCTCCATTTTACTCTCCCAGCCCCATCCCATTCTAATCCTCCCCCAACATCAGCTCCCTTCTAGTTCCAGCCTCACCCAGCATCCATTCCCTTCTAGTCCCTGCATCAGCCCATTTCCAGTCCTAGCAACCCCCAACCCAATACCAGTCCTAGTCCCCCCCATCAACTCACTTCCAGCCCTAAACCCCCATCACCCCATTTCCAGACAGCCCCCATCAGCCCACAGCCCATTAGTAGTCCTACCCCCCCAGCCCATTAGCAGTCCTACCCCCCCCGCCCGCCCGCCCGCCCGCCCGCCCATTAGCAGTCCTAACCCCCCCAGCCCATTAGCAGTCCTAACACCCCCCCTCCTGCCCATTAGCAGTCCTAACACCCCCCCTCCTGCCCATTAGCAGTCCTAACCCCCCGCCCGCCCGCCCATTAGCAGTCCTAACCCCCCCAGCCCATTAGCAGTCCTAAACCCCCCCCCGCCCCGCCCATTAGCAGTCCTAACACCCCCCCTCCTGCCCATTAGCAGTCCTAACACCCCCCCTCCTCCTGCCCATTAGCAGTCCTAACCCCCCCCCTCCTGCCCATTAGCAGTCCTAACCCCCCCTCCTGCCCATTAGCAGTCCTAACCCTCCCCCCCCTGCCCATTAGCTGTCCTAACCCCCCCCGCCTGCCCCATAGCAGTCCTAACCCCCCCTGCCCATTAGCAGTCCTAACACCCCCCCCCTCCTGCCCATTAGCAGTCCTAACCCCCCCCTCCTGCCCAATACCAATCCTAACCCCCCCCCCCCCTCCTGCCCATTAGCAGTCCTACCCCCCCCCCCCCCACCGGCAAATTTTTTAAAAAAAAAAGCAGGCTCTGGCTGCTGCCGCGGCAGATTACAATGTCCCGCGGGGCCCCCTCCGCCCGCTAAGCCCCTCTGCAAGGGCTTTCAGATTCGCGAGGGAGAGCGTCTCCCTCGCGTCTCTGTTAAGCCCGCAGGGGCTAATGGGAAATTTCCCATCAGTCCCTCGCGTCTAAAGGGGCTGATGGGAAATTTCCCATTAGCCCCTGCGGGCTTAACAGAGACGCGAGGGAGACGCTCTCCCTCGCGAATCTGAAAGCTCTTGCAGAGGGGCTTAGCGGGCGGAGGGGGCCCCGCGGGACGCTGCATTCTGCCCTTGCCGCGTCCGCGGCAGCAGTCAGAGACAGCTTTTTTCTTTTTTTTGCGGACCTATGGCCCGCGTGCCAGCTGCAAGGCCTTCGCGTGCCACAGCTGGCACGCGTGCCATAGGTTCGCCATCGCTGATCTATTGTAACAAGTGAAGTAGAAGCTTACTGGGAAAAGGCCAGGCTTCCTGTTCAAAGAAATGACAAAATTCAAGAAAAAGTAAAGAAATTGTTCAATCAGTGGAAGCTTTTGAAGAAAAACAAAGGGAGAGGAGGGAAACAAGAGGCAAATGAAAAAGAATTCCAGGTTGCAATGAAAAACCTATTTGATGTGGCGCATGCCAATGCAATGTCTTTAATTCATATTCAAGAAGACAAAGAATTCTTAATAGCGCAATGAGAACCAGGGCGCCGCGACTCAATGTGCGCGATGGACAAGAAACTGGCCAACACGGAAGCAAGATCGCAACAGCGAGAAGAAGAACTGAAAAGACGCAGACAAAAACATGTTGCCGAAGCCGAGGCAACTACAAGCCAAGTTCAGCTGGAAGGATCTTCTTCCTCAGCAGAGTCAGGTGAAGACTCGTCGACATCTGCGGATTCAGATAACGGACAGAAGAAAGCAACTCCACAAACGAAGCAGTTTCGACCTAACAATGTCTGGACCCCAGAGCTTACAGCAGCCCTGGATCGGACAGGGACAACGGATCGCAATGCTCTGTTTGTGGTAGCTGAAACCGTCAGAAGTCTGGGACATTATCCTGGGGAGCTCAATATCAGCCGCTCCAGCGTCAAGCGCCATAGAGAAAAGCACCGTCAGCAACAATGGACGGACCTGCACAATACATTCAAAGCCGAAGGCAAAACATGCATTATGCATTGGGATAGCAAGTTATTGCCATCTCTCCTCTGTTCAACCACATCCATTGACCGCCTTCCAGTTTTGATAACGGCTGTCTCCACTGGAGAAACACAACTTCTTGGTGTACCAAAACTGACATCAGGAACGGGCGAGAATCAAGCTGCAGCAGTTTATGAACTGTTACAGGAATGGTGTTTGGATGAAAAGGTTGCAGGCTTCTGCTTTGATACAACTGCATCGAACACGGGACGTCGATCAGGAGCGTGCATTCTTCTAGAACAGAGACTCCGTCGCACAGTCCTTCATTTGGCATGCCGCCATCACATTTACGAAATAATTCTTGGTGCAGTATTCTCTACATGCTCTGGAGCTTCATCGGGTCCCGATGTCCAACTCTTTTGCCGGTTCCAAAAGAATTGGGGCTCCCTTGACAAGTCCAACTATCAAACTGGAAAAGACTTGGAGGTGCTGCAACCTGACAGGGATCGCATCATGAAGTTTGTGGAATCCAAGTTGGCACAGGGCAATCACCGAGATGATTACCTGGAATTCTTGGAGTTAACGATTGTCTGCCTTGGAGGGAATCTTCCTAGTTTCAATTTCAAGAAACCCGGAGCTTTCCATCATGCCAGATGGATGGCAAAAGTCTTGTACTGTCTCAAGATTTGGATGTTCCGAGGACAACTCAAAGATCTTACCCAACGGGAGGAGTCCTGTGTTCGTGATGTGAGCATTTTCTCCATCCTGATTCATGTGGAAGCCTGGTTTTCTGCCCCTAATGCCGCAGTTGCTCCTCAAACAGATTTGGAGATGCTGAAGAAACTACACTCTTACCACAATGACCGTGTTGGAAGAGCGGCCAGAGACAAACTGCAACAGCATCTGTGGTATGTGTCAGAGGAGCTTGTGGCACTGTCACTGTTCGATGAAGCTGTTTCAGCACCGACAAAGCGGGCCATAGTGTCGGCCATGATCCCGGCAGAATCAGATGAAAGCGATGAGGATGATGACGAAGACGAAGATCCCCCAAAGTGGGTCGAATTGAAAAGTTCCATGATTCCACCACTTGAATCTTTTGCAACTCGCAAGTCAATCCGTTTCCTGAAACACCTCGACATCAACAGTGATTTTCTTAATGCAGACCCAGAAGACTGGGAAGAGAATGCATCATTCAAAGACGGTCTGAAGAAAGTAAAAAATCTTCCAGTGATCAACGATGTGGCTGAGCGAGGGGTCAGACTCATTGAGGAGTTCAACGGCCGACACACCACAAAAGAAGAGCAACTCCAGTTCCTTCTGGGTGTTGTCTCGCAACACCGTAAGATGTTCCCCACATCGTCAAAGTCTTTACTAGCATCTGGACCACATTGAGTGCTTGGCAAGCATGATACCCCCGTCTATGAGCGGAAAATACCCAGTGGTCTGATGAACCCTGGGGGGGATCCAGGGGCCTGATAGATAGGGACCTTGAGCCACCCCTAAATATTATTTGATTGGCTTCAAACTTTGCACACATTGTTTTCTACATAAATGGAACCAGAATCAGGCCAGGGAGCAAAGAAATTCCTACTTTTATTTTTTCTCCTATGGCAGTGGACCACCCTACTCCTCAGGTATCTCAATGCCACCACACACATGTAAATAGTTCTTTGATGATAGTTTAATGTCACTTGCTGTTATCATATCGGCACGTTTTTGCCACCTGTTTCATTATATATTGCCTTTAGTTAAACTACCTAAACTGTTCTTTGTAAAATAATAATAATAACGTTCCTTATTATTATTGTTCGGTTATATGTAAACCGCCTCTGATCTCTGGAAGAGGCGGTATAGAAAAATGTACAAATAAAAAAGGTTAACCGAACAGGCTGATCTAGTCTTGTTTCTGCTCATTCCATGCATAGTTTATCCTTTTGATTTCACATTGATTTCCCTAAGCAAATCAGAACAACAAATCTATGCATGCAGCGGGGCAAAGTTAGGACTGGACATGCCTCTTCAGTTTGCCGTGGGTGTATCTAGCTCAAAGCATGCCTGAGACCTGCTCTCTTGTGTCTTTGAGTGCATGTTTGAGACATGATCTTGTTAATTATCCATCTCTTACAGAGGTGCGTCAGATTTTCTTTCTTGTCTCCATTTTTAGATTATCAGGATGCCGAGGGAGCAGATTCTGAGAGCATCTTGCCAGAGAAAGCGCAGGAGCGAGAACATTGCCACAATCAACCAATCAGCACTGCTCTACCCCCTGCCTCTAGCACCCACACAGCACCTCCCTATCCATCTTCTGCTGCTCTTAGTCAGGGTAAGAGGTTTCATCATGTGATGTCACTGACAGAAGCTTCTACTCAACTGCTCAAAGTTTCTGGCTATCGTTAGTTTAATAGTTTTATAATTATGTAAAAGCTCAAGAGTCGGTGGACTACTGCAATGTACTCTGAGTGTACTATGAGAGTTCAGGCTACGAATCACATAATTCTGAAGCCCGAGAGATATGGAAGACCCTAATATAATAAAGATAATGTTTATCGATTGCTTTAAATTGATTTGATAAAGTGCGATATCACATGGTTATAGGAATCTAATCCTAAAGTTGCGGGCACAACATCACAAAATAAACTCCCCAGCCAATCGCATGTCAGCTTTCATCCCTCCGCATCCAAGTCTTTTAATGGCATGGATTATTCTGAGTTACAGGTACAGTGTGAAATAGAAAAGGGTTAATATCCTGGTTGCCATAGTTTAAAAAAACTGGATATTAGGCACCAATCTCTGAATGGTAGCCTGTAATGAGCAGCATTATCCAGCTCACAGCGATATTCTGCAGCTGCTTAATAATCCGGACAATTAAGGACAGTCATTTTACTGTCCTAGGTTATCCAGATAGTCTATATAGTTTATACGAATGGGGGTTTGAATATTGCCGCTATCCAGATAATTTACTCCACCCAAGGACTACCTGACACTATCTGGATAACCCTGGCAGTGCCGCTTGTCCCGACTGCAACGCTTGCCGTCTCAATTGGTGGTTTTGTATATTGAAATGAATATCCTTCCCCTCCCTCACATTCGGTGCCTATGGGACAAAGGTTTAGTGACCTGTGCTTGGCTTGTTTCAGCCTCACAAGTTGCAGAAGACTCATCCAGCACCTCATCCGATGAAGAAGGCTGGTATGAAAACTACAAGGCCCCTAGGGCTAAGAGCATGTCCCCTCAGGCTGGGAGTGTGCCACCTCTCACAGGTAAGAAGTCCTCCTGGGGTAAGCAAGATGAAGGAGACCTAGCAAAGAGCAGGAATCAAGAGATGGGGACAGTCACAAACACAATGGGACAATCAACAACCGCATGCCTGATTGAATGGAATTATTATTTTTTATTGCCAGACCTTTGCTGTTTCATCAAATTCTTACACATACAATAAAGAGACAGAGAAAACAAAGTTGAGGAGCTCTAGGTCACAGTGCTAACTGTGCCGGACTGGACAGATCTTTCTTCTTTTCTAGAAGCTGCAGCTCCTTCCTTGGGCCCCCACTCACAGGAAGATTCCACAGATGGTGAATATGATGACATCGACTCTGCCACATAATAAAGGTGAAAGAACGTCCTTTGGAAACTAGGCTTAACGGCACTGGTCTTCTCTGTCTGTCTTCATTAAAGAGGGAACTTACATAGGCGTTGTAGTCTGCTTGTCTTGTCCCCTTCTCCATCTCTGAGGATAATGAGGGGCATCACTCAGAGCCCCTTCCCATCCTCAAACAGATCTGCATCCTGATGCCCCCAACACACACTAAGAGAGACCCCTTCCCATACCCCCTATAAGACAATCAAACTCTGAGAGATCTTCTCATGAATCTCATTTACTCCCAACACACACTAAGAGAGACCCCTTCCCATACCCCCTATAAGACAATCAAACTCTGAGAGATCTTCTCATGAATCTCATTTACTCCCAACACACACTAAGAGAGACCCCTTCCATTACCCCCTATAAGAGAATCAAACTCTGAGAGATCGTCTCATGAATCTCATTTACTCCCAACACACACTAAGAGAGACCCCTTCCCATACCCCCTATAAGACAATCAAACTCTGAGAGATCTTCTCATGAATCTCATTTACTCCCAACACACACTAAGAGAGACCCCTTCCCATACTCCCTATAAGACAATCAAACTCTGAGAGATCTTCTCATGAATCTCATTTACTCCCAACACACACTAAGAGAGACCCCTTCCAATACCCCCTATAAGACAATCAAACTCTGAGAGATCTTCTCATGAATCTCATTTACTCCCAACACACACTAAGAAAGACCCCTTCCAATACCCCCTATAAGACAATCAAACTCTGAGAGATCTTCTCATGAATCTCATTTACTCCCAACACACACTAAGAGAGACCCCTTCCCATACCCCCTATAAGACAATCAAACTCTGAGAGATCTTCTCATGAATCTCATTTACTCCCAACACACACTAAGAGAGACCCCTTCCAATACCCCCTATAAGACAAACAAACTCTGAGAGATCTTCTCATGAATCTCATTTACTCCCAACACACACTAAGAGAGACCCCTTCCCATACCCCCTATAAGACAATCAAACTCTGAGAGATCTTCTCATGAATCTCATTTACTCCCAACACACACTAAGAGAGACCCCTTCCAATACCCCCTATAAGACAATCAAACTCTGAGAGATCTTCTCATGAATCTCATTTACTCCCAACACACACTAATAGAGACCCCTTCCCATACCCCCTATAAGACAATCAAACTCTGAGAGATCTTCTCATGAATCTCATTTACTCCCAACACAAACTAAGAGAGACCCCCTTCCAATACACCTATAAGACAATCAAACTCTGAGAGATCTTCTCATGAATCTCATTTACTCCCAACACACACTAAGAGAGACCTCTTCCCATACCCCCTATAAGACAATCAAACTCTGAGAGATCTTCTCATGAATCTGATTTACTCCCAACACACACTAAGAGAGATCCCTTCCCATACCCACTATAAGACAATCAAACTCTGAGAGATCTTCTCATGAATCACATTTACTCCCAACACACACTAAGAGAGACCCCTTCCCATACCCCCTATAAGACAATCAAACTCTGAGAGATCTTCTCATGAATCTCATTTACTCCCAACACACACTAAGAAAGACCCCGTCCCATACCCCCTATAAGACAATCAAACTCTGAGAGATCTTCTCATGAATCTCATTTACTCCCAACACAAACTAAGAGAGACCCCTTCCCATACCCCCTATAAGACAATCAAACTCTGAGAGATCTTCTCATGAATCTCATTTACTCCCAACACAAACTAAGAGAGACCCCTTCCCATACCCCCTATAAGACAATCAAACTCTGAGAGATCTTCTCATGAATCTCATTTACTCCCAACACACACTAAGAGAGACCCCTTCCCATACCCCCTGTAAGACAATCAAACTCTGAGAGATCTTCTCATGAATCTCATTTACTCCCAACACAAACTAAGAGAGACCCCTTCCCATACCCCCTGTGAGACAATCAAACTCTGAGAGATCTTCTCATGAATCTCATTTACTCCCAACACAAACTAAGAGAGACCCCTTCCCATACCCCCTATAAGACAATCAAACTCTGAGAGATCTTCTCATGAATCTCATTTACTCCCAACACAAACTAAGAGAGACCTACATAAGAACATAAGATATGCCATACCGGGTCACACCAAGGTCCATCAAGCCCAGTATCCTGTTTCCAACAATGGCCAATCTAGGTCACAAGTACCTAGCAGTTTCCCAAAAAGACACACAGGTTCCACAGTGCTTGTATTGGGGCAAGCAGTGGATTTCCCGTGTCCTCTTTGATAATGGTTTATGGACCTTTCCTCCAGGAACTTGTCCAAACCTTTTTTAAACCCAGCTACACTAACAGCTTTTACTACATCCTCCGGTAACGAATTTCAGTTTGCTTATGCATTGAGTGAACAAGTATTTTCTTTTATTAGTCTTAAACGAGTTACACTGCACCTTCATTGCATGTCCCCTAATTTTTCCACTTTTTGATAGCATAAACAATCAATCTATGTTTACCCGTTCCATTCCATTCATTAATTTATAGACCTCTATCATATCTCCCCTCAGCCATCTCTTTTCCAGGTTGAAGAGCTCTAATCTTTTAAGCCTCTCCTTATAGGGGTGTCCTTCTGTCCCCTTTACCATTTTGGTAGCTCTTCTCTGTACCTTTTCTAATTTCGCTATATCCTTTTTAAGATACAGCGACCAGAATTGCACCCAATATTCAAAGTGTGGTCGCACATTGGAACGATACAGAGGCATTATAGTATCATTGGTTTTATTCTTCATTCCTTTCCTTATGATTCCTAGCATTTTATTTGCTTCCTTGGCTGCCGCTGCACACTGGGCGGAAGGTGTCAACGTGTTATCCACGATGACACCTAAATCTTTTTCCTGGGTAGTGGTTCCTAATGTGGAACTTGCATCATGTAACCATAGTTTGGGTTGTTCTTTCCTAGGTGGATAACTTTGCACTTGTCCACATTAAATTTCATCTGCCTTTGAACATCCAGTCTTTCAATTTATCAAGGTCCTCTTGCAATTTTTCACAATCCTCTTGGGTTTTAACAACTGAATAATTGTGTGTCATCTGCAAATTTGATTATCTCACTCATTGTTCCCATTTCTAGGTCATTACAAACATGTTAAAAAGCAGCGGATCCAGCACAGATCCCTGAGGTACTCCACTATTCACCTTTCTCCATTTGGAAAATTGGCCATTTAGCTGTACCCTGTGCTTTCTATCTTTTAACCAGTTCCTAATCCACAATACTACACTGCCTTCTATTCCATGACTTTTTAATTTCGCCAAAAGTCTCTCATGGGACCTTGTCAAAGGCTTTCTGAAAATCCAGATACACTATATCGACCGGCTCACCTTTGTCTATCTGTTTATTCACACCTTCAAAAAATATAACAGATTAGTAAGACAAGACCTTCCTTGACTAAAGCCATGTTGGCTGTCTCCCATTAAACCATGACTATCTACATGTTCAATAATTTTGTTCTTTATAATGGTTTCTACCATTTTGCCTGGTTCTGACGTCAGGCTCACTGGTCTGTAGTTTCCTGGATCACCTCTGGAACCCTTTTTAAAAATTGGCGTTACATTGGCCATTCGCCAATCTTCAGGTATTATAGATGATTTTCATGATAGTTCACAGATTACCAGTAGTAGGTCTGCAATCTCATATTTCAGTTCTTTCAACACCCTTTGTTGTATACCATCCAGTCCAGGTGATTTGCTACTCTTTAGTTTATCAAATAGTTGTAATACATCTTCCTGGTTTATCAATATTTCTTTAAATTCTTACGATTCCAATGTATCACCTTTAAATATCATTTCAGCCATGGGTAACTTCCCTACATTTTCTTCAGTAAAGACCAAAGCAAAGATTTCATTCAGTCTCTTGCTATGGCCTTGTCCCCTCTTAGTGCCCCTTTTACCCCTCCATCATCTAATGTTCCAATTGATTCTCTCACAGGTTTTTTGCTACGAATGTATTTGAAAACATTTTTATTATGCATTTTTGCTTCCACGGCAAACCTTTTTTAAAATTCTCTCTTTGCCTTACTTATCAGTACTTGTGAGTGGAGGAGTGGCCTAGTGGTTGGGGCAAGGTACTTCAGGCCGGAAGGTCAGGGATTCAAATCCCACTAGAGGACAGCAACCTTGGGCCAGAAGGACTGGGGTTTCTAGTCCCACAGGTGCTCCTTGTGGTCTTGGGCAAGCCACTTAACCCTCCATAGCCCATGTTCCCTGTAAAATAGTTATCTCCAAGTTATAATGCCCTGTTCAATGTAATTTCAGTTTGTTCAATGTAAACCGCACTGATGCAGAATAGCACGGTATATAAGAGAATGTAAATAAAATAAAATAAATAAATATCAGTGTCTTGCATCTAACTTGCCAGTGCTTATGTTGTTTCCCGTGTTCGTCATTTGGCTTCTTTTTCCATTTCCTGAAAGATGCTTTTTTGGCTACAACAGTCTCTCTGACCTCAGCTTTACACCATGTTGGCAGTTTTTTGGGCTTTTTTCTACTTTTCTCAAAGCATGGAATACAGGTGGTCTGGGCTTCCAAGACAGTATTTTTGAACAACGCCTATGTTTGATGTACATCTTTAACCTTTGCAGCTTCTCCTTTTAGTTTTTTCTTAACTATTTCCCTCATTGTATCATATTCTCCCTTCTGAAAGTTAAAAGTAGTACTTTTGATTTCCTTGCTGTCCTTCCTCTAATAATTAAATCAAACACAATCATGCTATGATCACGAATGCCAAGTGTCCCCAACACCCTTATGCATCAGTTCTTGTATTCTACTAAGGACTAGGTCCAAAATGCCTTTTGTTGGTTCATGAACCAGCTGCTCCAAGAAACAGTCATTTATTTAATCTAGAAACTTTATCTCCCTAGCATGTTCTGCCGTGACACTGACCCAGTCAATACCGGGGTAATTGAAATCACCCATTCTTATTACTGTTCTGTAACTTTTGTTAGCTTCCCTGATTTCTTTGAGCATTTCATCATCCATTTGTTCATTCTGGCCAGGAGGTCGGTAGGATACCCCCACTGCCATCGCCTTCCCCTTTTTACATGGAATTTCAATCCATAGAGATTCTACCGTGTATTTTGTTTTCTGCAAAACTTTAATCTTGTGTGACTGAATGCCCTCTCTAAAATTGAGTGCAACCAATCCACTAATTTGATCAGCTCTATCATTGCGATATAATTTGCACTCAGGTATCACAGTGTCCCACTGGTTGTCCTCCTTCCACCAGGTCTCTGAGATACCATTCATATTTAACCAACCATTTAGTGCTATATACTCTAACTCTCCCATCTTATTTTTTAAATTTCTAGCATTTGTCTGCTACAATTTGAGAAGTTGTATTTTATTCATTTTAATCTGGATATCGGTAGACAGGGGTAATTTGGAATTTTTAACCTCTGTCTGCTTTGTGCTTAAGGGCATTTGGGTTACTTTTGTCTTTATTGGAACCTCTCTGTCGATATGCCTAACCTCAATCTTTTGCTAGTATCCTTCAAGGATTCATCCTTCCGAACCATGTGCTCTTGGGTGACTGTCAGCTTTCCCCTGTTACCTAGTTTAAAAGCTGCTCTATCCTTTTTAAAAGGTTAAGTGAATCAGCTTGGTTCTACCCTGGTTAAGGTGAAGCCCATCCCTTCGAAAGAGCCCCTCCTTTCCCCAGACTTTTGCCCACTTCCTAACTAATCCAAAACCCTCATCCTTGCACCATCCACGCATTAAGACTCCGGAGCTCTGCCTGCCTTTTGGTTCCTGTGCGTGGAACGGGAAGCATTTCTGAGAACGCTACCCTGGAAGTTCTGGATTTCAACTTCCTACCTAAAAGCCTTAATTTAGCCTCCAGAACCTCCCTACCACACTTTCCTATGTCATTGGTACCAACATGTTCCTTGACAGCAGACTCCTCCCCAGTGGAATCTAAAACCTTGTCTGGGTGGCGTGTGAGCTCCGCTACCTTCGCACAAGGCAGGCATGTTACCAGTTGATCCTCACGTCCATCAGCCACCAACTATCTACATGCCTAATGATCGAATTACCAACTATAATAGCTATCCTAACCCTTCCCTCATGGGCACATGGCCCTGGATAAACCTCCTCAGAGCGAGAGGGTTTTACATCACCTGCCTACAGGATCACTTCCTGCCACACCAGGGTAGTGCTTTCCTATCATGTGACGTCGATCTTCCATGGCAACAGGGAGGCTGCCAGACTAAAGGTGGGACTTCAGAACTATGTCCCTGTAGGTCTCTTCTACCACCTACACACACTAAGAGAGACCCCTTCTCATACCCCCTATAGCACATGCAAACCCTGAAGGCTCTTCTCACCCACCCCCTACAAACACTAACATTGAGATCCCTAACCAGCAGGGCCAGATTTACCTATACACCATGTACGCCATGGCGTAGGGCCCACAGCTGGCAAGGGCCCACAAAAAGGTGCCGCGGCAGCATGGATGTTCCCGCGGCAGCATGGACGGTCCCGCGGGGCCCCCTCTGCCCTGCCGAATCCCCGGCTGAGCCCCTCCGTGCCGGCTTTGAGAGGCGCGAAGGGAGAGTGTCTCCCTCGCGTCTCTGTTAAGCCCGCAGGGGCTGATGGGAAACAGAGACGCGAGGGAGACACTCTCCCTTCGCGCCTCTCAAAGCCGTCGCGGAGGGAGGGATTCGGCAGGGCAGAGGGGGCCCCGCGGGACCATCTATGCTGCCGCGGCCTTGGTAGCAGCCAGCGGTTTTGCTTTTTTAAAATTTCGTTTTACTTGAGCCGATGGGGGGGGGGGGGGGTAGGACTGGAAATGGGCTGGGGGGGTTAGGACTGGTAAGGGGCTATGGGGGGGTTAAGACGGATAATGGGCTGTGGGCTGATGGGGGCTTTCTGGTAATGGGCTATGGGGGGGCTAGGACTGGAAATGGGCTGGGGGGGTTAAGACTGGAGGTGGGCTGATGGGGTTAGGACTGGTAATGGGCTGTGGGCTGTTGGGGGGGTTAGAACTGGTAATGGGCTTTGGGGGGGTTAAGACTGATAATGGGCTGTGGGCTGTTGGGGGGGGGGTAGAACTGGTAATGGGCTATGAGGGGTGGTTAAGACTGATAATGGGCTGTGGGCTGATGGGGGTTGTCTAGTAATGTGCTATGGTGTGGCTAGGACTTGAAATGAGCTGGGGGGTTTAATACTGGAGGTGGGCTGTTGGGGTTAGGACTGGTAATGGGCTGTGGGCTGTTGGGGGGGTTAGAACTGGTAATGGGCTATGGGGAGGGGTTAAGACTGGAAAGCGGCTGTGGGCTGATGGGGGCTGTCTGGTAATGGGCTATGGGGGGGCTAGGACTGGAAATGGGCTGGGGGGGTTAAGACTGGAGGTGGGCTGATGGGGTTAGGACTGGAAATGGGCTGTGGGCTGGTGGGGGCTTTAGAACGCTAAATGGGAAATGGGGGGGGAAAGACTGATAAAGGGCTGTGGGCTGTTGGGGGGGGTAGAACTGGTCATGGGCTAGGAGGGGTGGTTAAGACTGATAATGGGCTGTGGGCTGATGGGGGTTGTCTGGTAATGGGCTATGGGGGGGCTAGGACTGGAAATGAGCTGGGGGGGGTTAATAATGGAGTTGGGATGATGGGGTTAGAAAGGGAAATGGGATGTGGGCTGTAGGGGGGGTTAGAACTGGTAATGGGCTATGGGGAGGGGTTAAGACTGGTAATGGGCTGTGGGCTGATGGGGGCTGTCTGGTAATGGGCTACGGGGGGGCTAGGACTGGAAATGGGCTGGGGGGGTTAAGACTGGAGGTGGGCTGATGGGGTTAGGACTGGTAATGGGCTGTGGGCTGTTGGGGGGGTTAGAACTGGTTATGGGCTATGGGGGGGTTAAGACTGATAATGGGCTGTGGGCTGATGGGGGCTGTCTGGTAATGGGCTATGGGGGGGCTAGGACTGGAAATGGGCTGGGGGGGTTAAGACTGGAGGTGGGCTAATGGGGTTAGGACTGGAAGTGGGCTGATGGGGGTTAGGACTGGTAATTTGTTATAGGGGGGGCTTAAACGGAAAATGGGGTGATGGGGGGTTAGGACTGGAAGTGGGTTGATGGGGGGGCTAGGACTGGTATTGGGTTGGGGGGTTGCTAGGACTGGAAATGGGCTGATGGGTGGCTAGGACTGGAAATGGGCTGATGCAGGGACTAGAAGGGAATGGATGCTGGGTGAGGCTGGAACTAGAAGGGAGCTGATGTTGGGGGAGGATTAGAATGGGATGGGGCTGGAAGAGTAAAATGGAGAAGGGAAAAATATTTTGTGTGGGAGGGATAAAAAATCTACAATTGGCCGGGTATTGGGAGAGTAAGTGGGGATTGAGGATGGAGGGGTAAAATTTGAGTAGATGAAATAGGAATGAGGAAAGAGCAAAAGGAGAAAGATTAGTATGTTAAAGCAGATGTAGAGAGAGAATGGAAAAAAACTAGAAGAGAGAAGAAAGGACAAATGGACAGCAGACGATGGAGAGTTAGCAGAAGACACGAAGAAACCAGAAGAAAGTGGCTGGAGCAATTGCAGCTGAAAAAAAATGCACAAAAGGTAGAAAAATATCTCTTTATTTTGAATTTATTAATTGGAATATGTCAGCTCTGGTAAATGTGCATCATTAACGTCTGCGCTTTGTTTAGTACAAGAGCAAATTAATGTATAGTTTTATTTCTACAGTGTTGTACATTCCAAGTTTGGCTTTTGGGATTCCCAGTTTAATTATTGTCTTCCTGTTTCTAAATTGTGATTACTTGTTTGGTGATGGTCTATGTTCTGCATGTGTAACTGAGCTGAGGTGTTCTGTTTATATAATTCCTATTTGACATTGCCACTTGTTCTCTTTCCCCAGTAGGTCATGTATTGTTGTTCTCTGAAATGTATTGGTTTAATATTTGCAGTGTTGCCTTTTGATTGGTAGAGTATGGTGCTTTGTGAGTCCTGGTAGTGCTGTTAGGATACGGCGGGTTTGCTATGGGTTGGCACTGGATTATAGTAATGTAGAAATATTTTAGTCTTTCTTTATCCATACACTCTAAGAGGCACGTTTACTAAAAGTTAGTATATGGTAACATTATGCAAATATTTATGCAAATGAGGCCCCGCACCCCCCTTGGGCCGCCCCTGCTGGGGGCCCACAATTTTTGTTGGCGTAGGGCCTCACTCAAGGTAAATCCGGCCCTGCTAACCAGCCACTCCTGAAACTCAAATCCATTCACCCCTTCATCACGCACATACTTGCCGTTACCACTTTCAACACATCTTTGAAAAACAGACCCTTTTCGCACCTCTGAAACCTACACAAACCTTGAATTCCATTTTCCAATGCATCCAGATCATGTTAAAAGCTAAATTAGCGTGAAAGATGTTCTTTCTTTTAACCTTCCCTCCTCTCTTCACTGGAGTTTTCCAGAATACATTAGAGCTGCAAAATTACTCATTTTCAGGAGGGAGCTTTTTGGCCTGTTCTGGTTTCAAATTTGCATTCCAAAGTAGTACGGCCTTTGCAGTCCCTGAGTCTACCCATTGAGATCAGTGCAGCAGGCCCCACAATGCAGCAGGGTGGGGCTGTCAGATCTGGTACATCTATTTATTATTTATTTATTACAAGCTCTTATATACCGCACTGTTTGGGATCAGCGCGGTTTACAGTACAACAAAAGACCATACAACAAGCTGTTTGGTTTTACATAGAACAGGAAGAAGGAACTTGGATAAATTTTTAACTGAACAAACATTGAAAGAATGTTATGAATGCATAACCTTGTTATAAGCCTGCCACAGATTTCACTTTGCTACTGGCTGCTCTGAAGTCATTAATTCCTAGAGATGTAGATTCATTTGAAATATTTCCCATGTCATCTCATATTGTTTCTAACCCAAAATGATAGGAACTTCCCTCCAAATTTATTTTGGTTTTTTTCCCTGCATCATCAGTAAGGCAGACTATTGTTCACTAGTGTGCACTACTGATCAACAGCACGCCTTATTGCTCACTAGTGTGCACTATTTATAGATGGCATGTTTTATTGCTCAATAGTGTACATTACTGATCAATGGCATACCTTATTGCTCACTAATGTGCATTATTGATCGACAGCACACCTTATTACTCACTAATGTGCACTAATGATTGACTTCCTCAATTAAACTCCTGTCATCCAGCTAGCAGTTATCTATATGGCTTTTCCACAGCTGTAGCAAACACTTCACCAATCAACAAAATTATTATGAACACAAAACATTTCTTTAAAGAAATAGAGAGAACATCAGATGAAGGGTTTTCCTTGTGGCATAACCACAATTATAACAGCCCCACATTTCAGTCATTAGTCTTCTTCATTCCACATTTTACAAATTTTGGAAATAAAAACTTAAAAAGTCCATAAACAAAATCTATTTGAATATTGCGTCATTTAGCTGAAGAAAAGGAACAGTCCAATCATGAATCATGTTTCAGATTATCGATTGACAGCATGCCTTATTGCTCATTAGTGTGCGCTATTGCTCGATAGGACACATTATTATTCACTAGTGTGATCAACAGCATGCCTTATTGATCACTAGTGTGCACTATTGGTTGATAGCACACTTTATTGCTCACTAGTGTGCACTACCGATTGATGACATGTCTTATTGCTCACTAGTATGAACTATTAATTGATGGCCCACATTATTGCTCATTAGGGTACACCATTGATTGATGGCATGCTTTATTGCTCACTAGTGTGCACTATTGATTAATGGCACACATTGTTCACTAGTGTGCAGTTTTCATCAATGGCACATCTTGTTGTTCACTAGTGTGCACTATTGATTGACAGCATGCCTTATTGTTCACTAGTATGCACTACTGGTTGATAGCACACTTTATTGCTCACTAGTGTGCACTACTGATTGATGACATGCCTTATTGCTCACTAGTATGAACTATTAATTGATGGCTTACATTATTGCTCATTAGGGTACACCATTGATTGACGGCATGCTTTATTGCTCACTAGTGTGCATTATTGATCAATGGCACACATTATTGTTCACTAGTGTGCACTTTTAATCAATGGAACACCTTGTTGCTCACTAGTGTGCACTATTGATTGACAGCATGCCTTATTGCTCACTAGTATGCACTATTAATCGATGGCATGCCATTTTGCTCACTAGTGTGCACTTTTGATTGATGGAATGCCTTATTATTTACTAGTGTGCACTACTGATCAATGGCATGCCTTATTGTTCACTAGTGTGCTCAGTTGATCAATGGCATGCCTTATTTCTCATTAGTGCAGACTGTTGATCGATGACACACATTATTGCTCACTTGTATGCACTACTGAGCAATGGCATGCCTTATTGCTCACTAGTGTATGCTATTGATCAATGGCGTACCTTGTTATTCACTAGGGTGCACTGTTGATTGATGGCATGCCTTATTGCTCACTAGTGTGCACTGTTGATCGATGGCAAGCATTATTGTTCACTAATATGCACTATTGACTGATGGTACACTACTGAAGAGCCATAGTATGCACTGTGGAGCCACAGTGTACACTCTTGACAACATTATCTCCCGAAAGAAAAAAAAATGTAAAAAACCTAAACAAATCAAAAATGTCCCAGAAATGACATGGGAAACTTACAACTCCTGGATTCCTTTACTTTCTTATCACAGGACTGATGATAAAACCATGAGCAGGGGTTGAAAAGTCAAACTCTGTCAGTTCTCGGGAGGGGCGGCTCAGTAGTTCAAACATTGGACTGTGGTTCAGATGTCATCCTGAGGTGGAGGTTCAAGGCTCTTCCCTGCTGTTGACTCCCTTAGCAAATGACTCTGTCTCACTATTCCTGATTTTTACTTCCTGCTCTGCCTCTGATTTTCAGTGATCTTGGGCAAGTCCCTTATCTCCAGAATACATCTGAAAAGAAGATGCTCTTTAATGGTCTACAAATGTGTTTCTTGTTTGAGATCTCTGTGCACCTCCAGGATTCTATCTTGGGATGAGATAATTATTTCTGATCCTGACAAATTTCTGGTCCCGAGTGAACTTTAATAAAGGTTCTGTGCCAACAATGCTAATCCAAAAAAAGATCCAGAACACCGATCCTCCCAGATAAATTCCACAATAATCGGGGTCTCAGAAAATCACAACGCATTTAAATAGATTTGACAAAAAGGCTCTCTGAGAAGCTGTACTTTAAAAATAGCATAGTAACATAGTAGATGATGGCAGATAAAGACCAGTATGGTCCATCTAGTCTCCCCAGTAAGTTGGCAAGATTGGTTGTAATTGCTGCTCCGTGCAAGTCCCCCCCCCCACTCCCCTTGTCTTTGTTTAGGGTTGTACCCTTCACTCTGTGCAGGTCACCCCACCTCTATTTATTGAAGTATAAACAATATTTAAGTTTATTTTTATTTCATCCTCTTGCTATAAAGGGGTTCACTGTGTCTGTCTCATGCCATTTTGAATTCTGTCACTGTATTTGCCCCCACCACCTCCATTGGGCATTCCAAGCATCCGCCGTCCTTTCAGTGGAAAAGTATTTCCTGATGTTGCTTAATGCAGCTTCATCATTTGCCCTCTAGTTTTACAGCTTCCCCTTCTTTGGAAAACGTTTGTTTATTAATACCCTTTAAGTATTTAAAGGTCAGTATCATATTTATCTCCCCTGTCTCTTCTCTCCTCTAGGATATACCTACTTAGGTCTTCAAGTCTTCTTGGAAGGCATCCACAGTCTTTTTGCTTCTTTCCAGATTTGCAGAAGGAATACTTCAATCCACATGGGGTAGATTAAAGTTACCCTACATGATCACGGTTCCCTTCATTGCTATCTTTGCAATATAAATAATCAAGTCTCTACCATTTCATCAGTTTGAGTTGGAGGCCTGTAGACTACACCAGTGTGGATGATAGTGCCATCTCCTCTTTCCAACACAATCCATAGTGCTTCTTCTTTTCCCCACATCCCCTGCATTTCAGTGGCTTTAATATTGCTTTTGACATATAGGGCTACTCTTCCTCCTTTTCTGCCTTCTCTATCTCTTCTAAAGAAGTTATAGCCAGCTTTGGCTATATCCCATTCATGCAACTTGTTAAACCATGTTTCTGTAATGGCCACAATTTCCAAGTCAGGAACTTTGTTGGCTAGACTTCGAGCATTTGTGCTCATTGCCTTCCAGCAATTGTTGGTTAGCTTGCTTGTATTTTGCATGGATTTTATTCCAGATGCCTCTTCCTTCTTGCCATTGATGTGTGGATTAATACGATGACTATTACCAATGTTATTATGTTTTTTTTATTGGAAGTGATGTCCTGAACTTGTTGTTTTCCATCCATCACCCCCTTTCCCTGGTTTAAATGCTTGTCCACATATTGCCTGAATTATTCATTTAGGATCCTTTTTCCTTCCATAGAGAGATGTAGTCCATCAATACAGTAAAGCCTCTTATTGTTCCATCTATTGCACTAGTTACTTATATATCTAAATCCTTCTCGTTTACACCAGGTTTGGAGTCACATATTAAAATTGGTTTTGTGATGCAGCCTGTCTTCCCCCTTATCATGAACAGCTAGAACTTCTGAGAATGCTTATAGTGTTGACAGTGGTTTAAATTTCCCTCCTAAAATCTGGAAGTCACTTCCTAGTATAGAGTTTCTGTTTCTAGCCAGGTCATTGGTACCCAAGTAGATAACAACATCAATTCTGGAGTGCTCACTTTCTGCACTAACTATGCTAACAATTTGATTTACATTCCTGTTGGCTGAAGAACCTGGGAGGCATTTGACCATCTTCTGTCCCATGGACTGTGTTCCCAAGTTAATTCTTCTGATAAAGTCTCCAAGTAATAACAGTGTCCTTTTTTGTGATTTTTGTTTATATTTGGAGCATTACTGGTAGATTGGGTGTTACCCTTCTCATTAAAAGTCACTTCAGTTTCCACTAATTGGACACCCTCATTATTCAAGTCAGAGAAAGCATTATGCAGGGATATCTCTTGATGAAAGGGTGACTCCATGATACAGGTCGCAACCTACCAGAGCCCACTGTGATCCATTTGTTCCTGGGATGTTTGATTCTTTGTGGGAGTAGTGGGGAATTGTTTTCAATTTGTACCCTAAGGGAGGTGTGTTTCATTGCAGCTAATACTTCCCTTAATATAACTAATTCTTTATGCATAGCACATAGCTTGAGACATATAGGGCAAGCTCTAAGGCTCCAAATGATTCTTCTTAGAATGAAGGCACCACAGCTATTACACTGAATACACATGTTGATTGAGAAAGTTATAAAGCAGTTTTAGTGAAAGGAGAAAAGGCAGGCATTCCACTTAATTGGAGGCCAGATGACTAACTATGATATGAAGACTATATAGGCAAGTGCAACTCTGGGTGGGTGGGGTGAGGGGTAGGGTAGGTAGGAATTTAAGTGTCCCAGGCCAGTAGACCTTATATGAGCATGAATTGATGGCACACTCAAATTTCTGATTAAAAAAGGCTAGGCAAGGAATACAGACAAGCTAGCTTTTCCTAAGCTTCTAACCAAAATTTAGGTTGTTTGCCACTAAACTGTAGGTTTAGAGAGCTGTGGACAGGTACAAATATGCACGAAAAATCCCCTCTCCTTTGCAGAAAGAACAAAAAGGAAAAACAAAGTTGTTTTTCTTTTTATGTGTGTGTGTGTGTGTGCAGCTAACACACCACAGTGCTAAATAGCCATGAGATAGGAGGCAGTGTACTAATATGGATCAGGAGCTGGTTAAAAGATAGAAAGCAGAGAGTAAGGCTAAATGGCCAGTTTTCTCAATGGAGAAAGGTGAATAATCTTTATGTTTTTTTGAAGGTGTGAATAAACAGGTAGACAAAGGTGAGTCGGTTGATATACAGTATCTGGATTTTCAGAAAGCCTTTGACATGGTCCCTCATGAGAGACTCTTGGCGGAATTAAAAAGTCATGGAATTGCAGGCAGTGTAATATTGTGGATCAGGAACTGGTTAAAAGACAGAAAGCAGAGGGTTGGGCTAAATGGCCAATTTTCCCAATGGTAAAAGGTGAATAGTGGTGTACCCCAGGGATCTGTGCTGGGTCCGCTGCTTTTTAACGTATTCATAAATGACCTGGAAATAGGAATAACAAGTGAGGTTATCAAATTTGAAGATGATACAAAACTATTTAAAGTTGTTAAAACCCAAGAGGATTGTGGACAATTGCAAGAGGATCTTGATAAATTAGAAGACTGGGCATCAAAATGGCAGATGAAATTTTAATGTGGACAAATGCAAAGTTATGGACCTAGGAAAGAACAACCCAAACTATGGTTACACAGTGCAAGGTTCCACATTAGGAGCCACCAACCAGGAAAAAGATTTAAGCGCTCCACTCAGTGTGCAGTGGCAGCCAAGAGAGCAAATAGAATGCTAGGTATCATAAGGAAAGGAATGGAAAATAAAACAAAGGATATTATAATGCCTCTATATAGTTCCATTGTGAGACCGCACCTTGAATATTGTGTGCAATTCTGGTCACCGTATCTTAAAAAGGATATAGCGTTATTAGAAAAGGTTCAGAGAAGAGGCACCAAAATGGTAAACGGGATGGAAAGATACCCCTATGAAGAGAGGCTAAAAAGGTTAGGGCTCTTCAACCTGGAAAAGAGATGGCTGAGGGGAGATATGATAGAAGTCTATAAATTAATGAACGGAGTGGAACGGGTAAATGTAGATCGATTGTTTACGTCATCAGAATATAGAAAGACTAGGGGACATGCAATGAAGCTACAGGGTAAACTATTTAAGAGTAATAAGAGAATTTTTTTTCACTCAATGTGTAATCAAACTCTGTAATTTGTTACCTGTGGATGTAGTAAAAGTTGTTAGTGTAGCTGGGTTTAAAAAAGGTTTGGACAAGTTCCTGGAGGAAGGGTCCATGAACCATTATTAAAAGGGACCCAGGATATCACTTTTTGACCCAATGCAAGCATTGTGGAACCTGTGTCTTTTGAGGAAACTGCTAGGTACTTATGACCTAGATTGGCCACTGTTGGAAACAGGATACTGGGCTTGATGGTCCTTGGTATGACTCGGTATGGCATATCTTATGTTCTTTTGTTCACGCAGAATTATACCATAACAAAGTCTACTCCCTTTAAGAAGGCAGTCATATTCCCACAAACCTGAGCAATTTCCTGTAACTCCCTTAATTTGCTTGGTCGCAGCATCTACTTTTATTAAGAAAAAACTGCCACATTATACATTATTTTACCTTAACACTCTGTGTCATGCTTTTTGCTGTACTCTTTGTTTGTTTTTCTATATCTACATGCTACTGACCATGCCAAGCACAGATGTATTGCTCATGCTTAATCAGGACAAGCTTCCTGCAAACAGAAGCTCCCTGTCTTGCAAGATGTAACCTTGGTTGTTTCACTTATTCATAAACATCCCCTGTGAAACTGTCAGCATAATCAGAGCTGTTCTCACACTCTAAGCTTTTCCCCCGGTCCCTTTCTAAAACCATTAGGCTATCCTAGATGCTTCCCCCAAAAACCTTAAATGCAGCTTCCTTCAAGCCAGTTAAACCAGCAACCTGAAGATTGCTCCTTTTCCCTCTATCCGCTGAGTTACTGAACATGTGATTAGGATAACCAGAAAGCATTAAATGGTTAATAACGAGCAGCTGTTACACCAGTATTGCAGTGGAGTGCCACTAATTCCTTCACATTTAGTAACTATTCATTTCATCAGTAATTTTACTGTAACAAACAAAAAGTGTGATTTTCTGAGATCTTGATTATTTTGTGAGTTTTAAAAATAAAACATAAAAACTATAAAACCAATAAAAACAAGAATATGTTAAAACATGTAAACATACAGCAGGCGAGGACAAAAAACCCAAGATGATATGGGATTCAAAAGAAACTTGGGGACATGTTTACTGAAGCGTGCATCGTTCATGCGTGTATGACCCCAAAAATTAATGCAAAGTTGGGCATGTCCATATGTCCCCCTGGCATTAGCATGTTGGTGTCGCACCTCACCGAGCTAAATGGCACACATACGCACTTACTGCCTCCCCTTGAAGAGGCAACAAGTGCACCCATGTTAACTTCAGCATTTATGGTTAGTTCACACCAATGAGGCCTGAACTAAGCATGATGTGCTGTTAATGACCACATTCCACTGCTAACCTGCCTAGTCCCCACCCCATCACAGCTATCTGGTTAGCAGGGGATTCTTACCATGGTGGCCTGGTTTAGTAAACCCATCTCTTAATAAGGTCAATATTCAGAAGCACCTATGTGATTGGAGGCGGTGTTTGGGTAGAGTGTGAGTAGAGGGAACACTGGCATGTGTGCTTTGTAAAATATGAGCACACTAGTGGTCATTTATGCCAGCCATAGGGCCGGCGTAAGTGATCATGCCTGGATTTGATGCGTGTTTCCCACTACGTACGCTCCTATTTTATAATGTACACACATGCTTCACATTATGAAGGAGACATAACTGACATGCGTAAAAATGTACGTTAACCTAGGAGTTCCTTATAAAATTGCCCTCTCAGTGTCCAATGAAAATAAATTATACATTTCTCACAGCAGGGTTCTATTAACGCCATTATGTTTGTGTCAGTGGTTTTTTTTAACAGGCTGCGCACTGAGAATTATGGATATGGAGAAAGGCTGCTCCTGTTCCCCCAATTCTGGACCATGACGGACAACAAAGGAAGGCAATCCTGAGACATGAAGTTGACAAATCCCCTCTCCCATCCCCCTAAAACTGAAATATAACCACGCTTCCCATCCCTTCCAGCTTCAAAAAAGAATTCTCCAGACGGTAGCTGAAGTTGTTGGAGAGGGACACAGTATAGGAAAGTTAATTATGTTATAGGGCAGACAAGTGTATGCTTTCCCGCTGGTTCTCTAGTAAGTTTTCCATTATCTATCATCTCCGCCTGGAAGCTTGCTGCTTCACAGGCATCCAGAGCAGGATTAACAGGTCTCCTTCTTTCCTGTCTCTCGGAATTTGTGCAATTAGGGTGTCTGCAGGAAGAAGGGAGTGGAAGAGCCGGGATCAGGCAGCCCCTCTTTGTGTCACTTGGCAGCGTCAAGTACATCTCCATTCTGCGAAATTGGCAGGTGTACAAAATGTTACAGGTCAGAACTAAATATCCCATGGGTCAGCCCCAAGCTCTGTTTTGCAGCCTGAGAAAAAATTACTTCTAGGAAATAATTCAAAATATTTGTCCATTTAATTTATGCAGCTTCAGGACTTGCAAGAGAACATGGTTTGTCGGCTGAATATAGAGCCGCCACTGCTAGATTCACCCTCCCGTTCATCGGTTGTGCTTGTGTCTAGTCAGTACTGCAACATTTCACCTTGCACCATGAGTGCCCCAGGTACTATGATGCAATGCCCATTCTATATCATCACACTGTGTTCACTCATTAGTACCTCTCCAGTAGGGGTATGTACAGAAAGGAAAAATTTAATTACTTTTCATTTTTTTCACTAATTTTTCAGGATTTTTGTGGGTTTTTTTCAGTTAGTTTCAGACATTTGTTTTAACACAAAACCTTTGTGCATGTTAAACATGCATTAAGTGATGAAATAAGGTCTTCTAAATTGATTAGTGCACATTAAATCAACTTAGCGCTCACTAAAGTGTGCTAATGGATACTGCATGCATAAAAAGCAGCCGGCATGGTAAAAATCCTATGCTAACTGCTTAGCATGTGCCGGGGTGGGGACTGGATGAGTCAGGGGTGGGACATGGGTGCTGACTTCACATTACAGTTAGCGTGGGGGATTTAAAGTGTGTGAATTATCAATATTGCAGTTAGCAAGGGTATACTTACTACCTTCTCAAGAAGTGGCGCTAAGTGCACGTGTGTTAATTGTGAATGATGCTGCCGTCTGTTAGGAATCGTTTCACTGCGCTAACTGCGGGGAACATGCTCGGCGTGCCCATTGACACTTAGTGAGGGGCCCAGAACTTTCTGCATGGTACATTTTACCCCTAACATGCAGTAAGTGCAAAATCTTAGCGCACGTTAGTAAGCAATAGATTAAGATGCACTAACGAATTGAATGCACATCCCTACACTCCAGATCTCATTGCTGTAAGAAGTCCAGTGGGCCCCTCTCATAATTCTCTGGGCATCCTGCTCTTAGCAAATAGAAACTTTCTGCATAAGCAAAACCCAATTTTTGCCTTTCACCGGATTTTCTGATCATTTACGAGTTTACCATTAATGGAGATAAAATGGGACCAAATAGGAGGGGAACTATATTTCAGGAGTCTACCTGGGACAAGTGTTTTCAGGGTCATTTCCTGCAAACTGTCCTATTAGTGTGTTACACAGACACAAGACACAAGAGATTGTTTTAACTGGGTCCTTCTCACAAGATAAACAGGAGCTCGTTTCAGTACAGTCTGCTTTAGAATTTAGCCCTGACACAGAATTAGGGATGAAATGACCAATGTCACCTGTCACAGATCCCCTATCTGCTGCTCGGGGATGCTGCCACAGTTAGGGAAAAAATGCACAGGGTTACCTATCACAGGGCTTCTATAGGAGGATTTGCAGATACCGGAAGAGCTTTTCCAAGAGGACAAGTGAACAAGTACATAGATATAGACAGGCATACTTAGAAACAGAAATGCACGGGGTTCAATACTCAAGATTCATACTTCAAATCTGTTTTGAACTGCATAAATCTAACTGGCTAAAAATTCCTCCCTGTCGGCTCCCTCCTCCCCACTCCCAACTAAAATCTGTACAGAATCGCAATGCATACAGATTTAGTTAGACAAAACAAGGGAGCAGATTGTGGTGTGTCCCGGTGGAGTTTTCAGATTTAACCAATTATTAGAACAGCTGGCTAAATTTGTCCTCCTATGTGCATCCTCAGAACTACCGTAGCTGACCTAAATAACATGTTTGGTGTGGTTAGATTTAATTAGATATTCATCCATAACTTAAGCCATTTAATTGCAGCTTAATGTCTGGGCACAGTTAACTGGTTAAATTAACCAGTTACTGTCACCACCTAGCAGCACTATGGATATCTCTCCCATGCCAACAAACATATTCATGCATCCCCCCTCCCCACACCAGAACTCCTGAAAGCAGGGTCTCACAAACCATGCTGTCTGGGTGTCTAGGATGTAATCAAGCTTTGAAAAACTCTTTCACCATCTGCAAACCCACCTAAAGGGGCCCTGTTGAGAGATTTTTATTTACATTTTCTGAAGAATGTATCTCAAGTGATGGATGAAATGTATTGTAAATAAGACAGAGATTTGTAGGGGGGTTTATATTCTGAATAAATGTTTTAAATGTGTATAAACAAAAAGGTTGTGCAAATAAAAGTCTGCCCTGTTTAGTCTTCTGAAGGAAAAGTTGCTGATCGAGAAGAAAATACAGGAAACAGTTTGGAAGAGACCTACCAGGTATCTCATCCATCCATAGACAAAGTCAACTTATTCTCCACTCTTTGTTCATAGACGGTCAGTCTTTATCTGTCCATAGACATGGTCAACTTAGGGGCCCTTTTACTAAAAGTGTGCACTTACTGTGTGATTGGCGGCAATATCATTGTACAGTAAGTGCACCGCTCATGTGCTGTTGGGGGCATGCCAGGCATGTTCCCAGCAGTTAACACACAATCGGGAACGCTAAAGTATGGCACACAACGCAGTTGCACCTAACGACACTCTTAGAGGTATCATTAGGTGCACTCATTCTAATTGCCACATTGCTATTGAGCATGAGGCAATTGCCCTCACGCTAGCAGCAATTTGCTCGCCATGCCCACATTCTGCCCATCCATTGCCTCATCGCGCGATGGGCGAATATTGAGCACTATAACACATGGTTACTGTGTCACATTAGCATTCCCAGCTGCCAGTTGCTGCATGTTAATAAAAGGCTCCCCTTAGTCTCCAATCTAGTTATTTCTCCATTCACTCAACAGTCATCTACTGCATCAGTATACAGTTGTGGTCAACAGTATTGGCACCCTTCAATTTTAGGTATGTCGGCTACAATATCTTGATAAGTAATTGGAAATATTCCAACTGTATATCATCATGATATTTTAATAGTATGTTCAAAAGTATAAAACAAAAAAAAAAGATGTCTGTGCAACTTAGACATAGTAATTTCAGAGAAAAACAAAATATGACCTGGATAGGATTAATGGCACCCTTCGCTAATATTTGGTTGCGCAACTCTCAGAAGGGATGACAGCCTCCAAACAGCACTTTCCAAAGGTTCTTGATTGGATTGAGATCAGGACTCATTGCTGGCCAGTTTAAAACAGTCCATTTGTTCCTTTTTAACCATTTTTTTGTATTCTTGGATGTATGCTTTGGGTTATTGTCTTACTGGAGGACCTATGACTTTCGACCCAGAGCTGGCTTTCTGACACTAGGTAGCACATTTCACTCCAAAATACCCTGGTAGTCCTCAGACTTCATGATTCCTTTAATACATTCCAGGCCTCCAGTTCTTGAGGCAGCAAAACAGCCCCACAATATGGAACCTCCACCATATGTAATTGTAGGAAGGGTGTTTTATCCCTTATAAGCCTCATTTCTTTGTCTGTAAATGTGCTGGTCTAAATTGCCAAGGAGCTCAAGTTTGGTTATATCTGTCCCAGAACATTTTTCCAGAAGGATTCTGGTTTCTCAAGGTGGATTTGAACAAAGATCAGGCATGCCTTTTTATGTCTTTGACCAGCGGAGTCCTCCTTGACCTTTGCCTATGAAGTCCTTTGTTTAGTGGGCACCTTAAGTTCTTTTGATATTGTATGTGGTGTTTTTCCAAAAGTTCGCACTAACCTTTGAAGACTTCTTGGACTAATTTTCCTCATCCCACCACATCCTGGGAGGTTCTTGACAGTTCCATGAGCAGAAAACGTCTTAATAACATTGCAAACATTGCAAGGTCTTTGGAGATGGCCTCGTACCCCTTTGAAGTTTGATATTTGGGGATAATGGCTTTTCTGATGGTTTCAGGCAGTTCTTTTGTCTTCAGCATTGTGAAAATGGAACAGGGAGTAAATGTAGCCATTTTAAACATTAGAGCCATCATTCATTGGTTGATTCAAGTCATGTGAGTACTGACAATTCATCACAGGTGTATCTAATTATCTCCAGGAACAAGCAGGAATGAGTCTTCACATATGGGTACGTCGGTATCGACGGAGCCTGCGCGGGAACGCTCCCCAGCGTCCAAAAAGAAAGCTTTTGGGAGCATCCCACACGCATGCACGCTGCCTTCCCGCCCATTCACTTTCCTCTCATCAGTTGGGTTTGTAGCTGAGACCGAAGGAGGGAAGTAGACAAATTAGAGAGAGAGAGAGAAACAACTCCTAGGGGAGATGGGTGGGTTGTGAAGACTTATTCCTGCTGTTCCCAGAGACAACCTGGGATAAAAGCTGGGAAACACAAATGGGTAAAAGTGAAAGTGCGTGTTTCAGTCCTTAGACGTGATGTGGCCTCCCTCTAGATAAATTCCTCTGTTTTTTTCTCCTCTGCTAGAGCTCTCCCTTGGTTTCTGCGCTTCAGGACCCCAAGACTACATTCAGTGGGCTCTTTAATATCCCCTCATCATCATCATTCTTACATTGTAACATAGTATATGATGGCAGATAAAGACCAATATGGTCCATCTAGCCGGCCAAGCAAGGCGGCAAGAGTAGGTGCACTTGCTGCTCTGTGTAGGTCACCTCTACCCATGCCTTTGTTTAGGGGTATACTCACCGCTCCGTGTAGGTCACCCCTACCTCTATTTGTTGAGATATAAGAGATAGTTATATTTATTCTTGAATCAGAACTTAAATACTTTCATTGTCAAATGCCCAAGACTTGCAGAGAATAATAAAAAAAAAATGTAGAGGGAGACACAAAAAGAGCAAACCAGGTTTCCTTTCAGCAAAAATACAGCAAAATCCCCTGTTAATGTGTTCAGGATTTATTTATTTATTTTGCAAGATTTTTATACTGCCTTTCACTGGGTCAAAGCAGTTTACAATGAACAATTGGAACAGAATTGCAAGGAACGATTAATTATATACAGTTATGCATAAAATGTGCATTTGAACAGTAGAATATAAAATTTACATTTGAACAGTAGAACATGGCTTACAAGGAAAATAACGATGTACAATGGGTTTTAGGCACTTTGCTATGTACAGTTTGGTTTCAGTCAAATGGTTATGGTGCAGAGGGGGTGGGGTTCACAGTGTTAGTGCAGGTTGGGTATGTTGGTTATGTAACATCTGCAAGGTACTTGGTGAATAGATGAGCTTTTAGCATTTTTCTGAATGTGGTGAAGTCTGTGGAGTTTCTGAGGTTGTTAGGGAAGGGGTTCCAGAGGGAGGGAGCGTATAACTCAAAGGATCGTTGGCAGACTTACTGATTGCTTTTTAGTTTTTTGGATGGTATTTTGAGGGTGTTTGCAGTGGATTTTCTTGTTGGACATGTTGAGGTGTGGGTGTGGAGTAACTTATGGAGCTGTGTGGATGATAGGTTGTTGATGGTTTTGAATGTGAGGAGTATGGGCCTGTATAAGATTCTGGCTTGTAGTGGGAGCCAGTGGAGGTGTTTGAGGATGGGAGATATGTGGTCTGTTCTGGTGGCCCCCTGTATTGTTTGGACAGCGGTGTGCACAGCTGTTTGTAATGAATGGAGTGTGGATTGGGAGAGTCCTTCGTATATGGCGTTGCAATAGTCAATGTGTGGGATGGTGAGGGTTTGTAGGGCTGATCTGAGGTCATCTTGTTCTAGTAGTGAGCGAAGGCACTGAAAGGTTCAGATTTTGAAGAGATTGCTTTTTTTGTCTTTGCAATTTGTGATTTGAAGTTTAGCAGCTGGTTGACGGTAACTCCGAGACATTTGACTTCACTCTTGATTTGTATTTTGAAGTTGTTGAGTATGATGTGGGGAGTGGAGTGAATGAGCTGTCCTTGGTGACAAATAAAGCTTCTGTTTTGTTCAGGTTGATGAAGAGATAGTTTTGTTCAAGCCAATTGGCTACATCTGTGAAGCTCCACTGGAGTAGGTGGAGTGAGGGGTGGTTGATGTTGAAGGATGTGTATAGCATGATGTCATCATCGTATATGTGGAAGGAGATGTCGTGAGATCGGAGAGTTTTGCAGAGTGGTTGTATGTAAATGTTAAAGAGCAGTGCAGAGAGTGTGGATCCTTGTGGGACTCCTTGTGTTTGAATGTATTGGTCAGAGGTGCAATTTCCAATTCTAATTTGTTTTTGGTTTTCGAAGTAGGATTGGAATCATTTTAGCACGATTCCCTCTATTCCTATTTCCTGGAGACGTTGTATGAATATTTGGTGATCAATGGTATCGAATGCTGCTGAGATGTCTGGAAATAGGAGGATAAATCTGGAGTTTGGTTTTTGGATATCTTTGATGAGTTTGCTTGTCAGGGACGTTAATAGCATTTTGACACTGTGGTTGGGGTGGAAGCCATGTTGTTGGTGGTCTAGTATGTTGTGCTTTTCCAGGTGGTCTTGTAGTTGTTGCTGTATTGTCTTCTCAATCACCTTAGTGAGGAGGGGGAGGCTGGTGATTGGTCTGTAGGCTGATAGGTTGAGGGGGTCCAGGTGTGGCTTTTTAAGGAAGGGGCATATGGATGACAGTTTTAGACAGTCTGGCATGTAGCCTTGGTCAAGGACAGGGGTAGAACTAGGATGCACCTCCTCAGCCCCACTCACCTTACAGAGGGAACCAAAACTCTGATACAGCTTGACTCCTCTGCAATCCTTTGCTTGAGTTCTTGGTGTCCAGACTGCTAACAGAAACTACTCTTTGCTGGAACTTCCAGCCCAGACCTTTCCCAATTGGATTAATTTGATGTCCATCAGGGAGGTTGCCTCCCTGGTGTGGGCTGATAAACCTCTTTGGGCTCCTGCAGTTTTTCTTCTTTCATAGGGACTCCTCTGAGGAAAGAAGATCTTTTGCATTGAGTGTCACATGCACAGTTTATTTATTTATTCTTATTTAGACAGTTTTGTATGCCACCTTATCCTTCAATCAAAGTGGTCACAATACAATTGGGGATACGAGACACATACACTAATACTTACAGGGAACATGGGTAATGAAGGGTTAAGTGGCTTGCCCAAGACCACAAGGAGCACCTGTGGGACTAGGGTTGCCAACTGGCCGGTTTTTCCATGGCCAGGCCGACTGCCGGCGCAGATGTTAAACCGGCCCTTGAAAAGCCGTTTTTTTGCTCTGGCCGCAAAATCGGGAGCGGCCAGAGCAAAAGACCGGCTTTTCTCCCGACCCACAGTTAAAAAAAAAACCCACCCAAGGCCGGCCCACACACCGGAGGGCTTCAGAGGGAGCCGGGGAAGCCTGCACGAGGCCCCGACTCGCTCTGTACAGCCGCCAGCGTGAAGAGCCATTTCCTTCACGCTGGTGGCTGTATCTGTGAAGCCGCGATTGGTGGAAAAGGTTAAAGGCAATACCCTTTAACCTTTCCCAGCATTCGCGGCTTCACAGATACAGCCGCCAGCGTGAAGGAAAAGGCTCTTCACGCTGGCGGCTGTACAGAGGGAGAGGGAGCCGGGGCCTCGCGCGAGCTTACCAGGCTCCCTCTGAAGCCTCTCAGACAGCCGCGGTGCTGGTCGGGGGGGGGGGGGGAGGCCAAGGACTGCATGGGCTGTGATGGGGGGGCTAGGACTACAAATGGGCTGTGATTGGGGGGGGGGGACCTGGACTGGAAAAGGGCTATGGGGGGGGGGACTTGGACTGGAAATGGGTTGTGATGGGGTGGGACCTGGACTGTAAACGGGTTATGGGGGGGGGACTTGGACTGGGAATAGGCTGTGATGGGGGGGGGGGGGGGGGGACGACCTGGACTGTAAAAGGGCTTTGTGGGGGACTTGGACTGGAAATGGGTTGTGATGGGGGGGACCTGGACCAGAAAAGGGCTAGAGGGGGGGGACTTGGACTGCAAATGGGCTGTGATGGTGGGGGGGGGAACTCGGACTGCAAATGGGCTGTGATGGTGGGGGGCCTAGGACTGGAAATAGGTTGTGATGGGGGACTTGGACTGGAAATGGGCTGTGATGGGGGGGGGGGGAACCTGGACTGGAAAAGGGCTAGGAGGGGAAACTTGGACTGGAAATGGGTTGTGATGGGGGGCCTGGACCGGAAAAGGGCTAGGTGGGGGGGGGGGGGACGGGACTTGGACTGGAAATGGGCTGTGATGGGGGGGGGACCCAGACTGTAAAAGGGCTATGGGGGGGACCTGGACTGTAAAAGGGCTATGGGGGGGGGGGGGACATGGACTGGAAATGGGTTGTGATGGGGGTGGAGGGGACCTGGACTGGAAAAGGGCTATGGGGGGGGACTTGGACTGGAAATGGGCTATGGTGGAGGGAGGGGGAACATGGACTGGAAATAGGCTGTGATTAGGGGGGCTAGGACTGCAAATGGGCTCTGATGGTGGGGGGGGGGGGACTCGGACTGCAAATGGGCTGTGATGGTGGGGGGCCTAGGACTGGAAATAGGCTGTGATGGGGGACTTGGACTGGAAATGGGCTGTGATTGGGGGGGGGGGGCTAGGACTGGAAATGGCCTGTGATGTGAGGGCTAGCACTGGAAATGGGCTGATGAAGAGCTGGAATAGGACTGGAAATGGGCTGATGTGGGGCATGGGAGAATGGGACTAGAAGGGAGTGGATGCTGGGTGGGTCTAGAACTATAAGGGAACTGATTTTGGGGGAGGACTAGAATGGATGAGGAATGAGAATAGAGAGGGGAAAAAATATTTTGTGTGGAAGAAAAGTCTATGATGGGCCGGGTATTGGGAGAGTAAGAGGGGCTTGAGAATGGAAGGGTGAAATTTAAACGGATGATAAAGGAATAAGGAAAGAATTGGGGGAAAGAGCAAAACGGAAACAATCAGTATGTTAAAGCAGAAATAGAGAGAGAATGGAAAACATCTAAAAGAGAAGAAAGGACAAATGGATAGCTCGCAGAAGACACGAAGAAATCAGAAGAAAGTGACTGGAGCAATTGCAACTGAAAAATAAAATGCCCAAACAGAAGGTAGAAAAATACTTTTTATTTTGAATTTATTAACTGGAATATGTCTGGTCTGGGAAGTGTGTATTGCTAACATCTTTGCGTTTTTGTTTAGTGCAAGAGGAAATTACTTTATAGATTTATTTCTCCAGTGTTGTACAT
The DNA here is from genome assembly GCA_033557465.1 of Ichthyophis bannanicus. Taxonomy (NCBI): domain Eukaryota; kingdom Metazoa; phylum Chordata; class Amphibia; order Gymnophiona; family Ichthyophiidae; genus Ichthyophis; species Ichthyophis bannanicus. The sequence continues at coordinate 41,484,338 of CM066043.1, forward strand.
TTCATGTTTGGATTTTGGAGTTCCTAGTTTAATTATTATCTGACCAAGGAAGTTAGCCTACACGTATCCTCGGTAATTTTTGTGGGTGGGGCTGGGGGCGGGGCAGGGGTGGGACTAGGGGCGGAGAATGGGTGGAGCATGGCGAGCCACAGGTGTCGGGTTTTTCTCGGTGAAAAAGTTGGCAACCCTATGTGGGACTAGAAACCCCAGTCCTTCCGGCCCAAGGTTGCTGTCCTCTAGTGGGATTTGAACCCCTGATCTTCTGGCCTGAGATAACTTGCCCCAACCACTAGGCCACTCCTCCCTCTCAGTGGTGAGAGGTTTTACATATGCACTAGGTGCAAGGAATTCTTTGCTCTCAGGGAACAAGTACAGTCTCTGGAGGCTGGAGTAGCACTTGAAGGAGCTAAGGCAGACAGACAGCTATATAGACAAGACCTACAGTAATATAATAGTGAAGTCCCACATCTAGTCTGGAAGCATCTCTGTTGCCATGGAGGAGAGAGGTCACGTGACAGGAGAGCATCACATTGGTGTGGCAGGAAATGATCCTGTAGCTAGGACCTGTCCTCCAGGCGATGTAAAACCCTCTCGCACTGAGGAGGTTTCTCCAGGGACATATGTCCATGAGGGAAGGGTTAGAACAGCTGATATAGTTGGTGAATTGTTCATTAGACATGTAGATAGCTGGATGGTTCGTGGGAGTGAAGATCGCCTGGTAACTTGCCTGCCTGGTGTGAAGGTAGCGGACCTCATGTGCCACTTAGACAAGGTTTTAGATAGCGCTGGGGAGGAGCCAGCTGTCTTGGTACATGTGGGTACTAAAGACATTGGAACGAATGGGAGGGAGGTTGTGGCAGCGAAATTTAGGCTTTTAGGTAGGAAGCTGAAATTCAGAAATTCCAGGGTAGCGTTCTCAGAAATGCTTCCCGTTCCATGCACAGGACCCAAAAGGCAGGCAGAACTCCAGTCTCAATGCGTGGATGAGACAATGTACAAGGAGGAGGGTTTTAGATTTGTTAAGAACTGGGCAACATTCTGGGTAAGGGGCGGGGCTTTTCTAAAAGAATGGGCTCCACCTTAACCATGGTGGAGCCAGGCTGCTGGCATTAACCTTTAAAAAGGAGGTAGAGCAGCTTTTAAACTAGATAACAGGGGAAAGCTGATAATCGCCCAAGAGTGCATGGCTCGGAAAGATGTACCCTTGAAGGATACTACCAAAAGAGGGAAGTTAGGACAGAGAGGTTCCACTAAAGGTAAAAGTAACCCAGATGTCTTTAAGTACAGAGCAGACAGAGATTCCAAATTATCCTTGTCAACTGCTACTACTACTACTGCTACTACTGCTACTACTGAGCATTTGTATAGCACTACAAGTCGTACGCAGCGCTGCACAGACATGTAAGAGACAGTCCCTGCTCATCAGAGCTTACAATCTAGTCAAGACAGACATCACAGTAGGTGTAGACAGGCAAACATCTAGGGAGAGTGGTAAAGAAACTCAAGGAGATTAGGCAAGTCAGGATCCGAAAGTGGCAGCGAAGAGGTGAGTTTTCAGCCTGGATTTGAAAAGGGTCAGAGAAGGCATCTGATGTACAGACTCAGGTAGTTTGTTCCAGTCTTAAGGTGCAGCAAGGTGAAAGGAGCAAAGTCTGGAGAGCAACAGAAGAGAAGGGCACAGATAGAACCAATTTGCCAGAAGAGCAGAGTTCCTGAGGGGGAAGGGTGTAGGAGGAAAGGTAGTGAGGACCTGCAGAGTGAATGCACTTATAGGTCAGCAGGAGAAGTTTGAATTGGATGCATAATCGGAGCAAATAAAGTGATTTGAGAAGAGGGATAATATAAGCATGACGAGGCTGGCAGAACATTAGCCGCGCAGCAGAGTGTTGAACAGACTGAAGGGGAGACAGATGATTCAAACGAAGACCAGCAAGGAGTAGATTACAGTAGTCAAGATGGGAGGTGATTAAGGAGTGGATAAGTGTCTTAGTAGTGTGTTCAGAAAGGAATGGATGAATTTTGTTGATGATGTGGAAAAAGAAACGGCAGGTCTTAGCTATCAGATGGATGTGTGAGGAGAAGGAGAGAGAGTAGTCAAAGACAACCCCAAGGTTGTGAGCTGAGGAAACAGGAAGAAGTAGAGAGTTATCCACTGAGAAAGCAGGAAGAGGAGAGGAGGTTTTAGGGGGAAAAATAAGAAGCTCAGTTTTGGCCATGTTCAAGTTCAAGCGGCAGTGAGACATCCAAGCAGCAATGTCAGAAAGGCAGGCAGAGAGCCGGATCTGGATTACCAGAGAGATTTCAGGTGTAGAGAGGTAGATCTGGGAGTCATCACCATAAAGATGGTACTGAAAGCCATGGGAAGAGATGAGTGCAGCAAGGGACTGGGTAGAGAGAGAAAAGGAGCAGACCCAAGACAGACCCATGGGGTACACCAACATACTCCTATGAAGAGAGGCTAAAAAGGTTAGGGCTCTTTAACCTGGAAAAGAGACGGCTGAGGGGAGATATGATAGAAGTCTATAAATTAATGAACGGAGTGGAACGGGTAAACGTAGATCGATTGTTTACGTTATCAGAATATAGAAAGACTAGGGGACATGCAATGAAGCTACAGGGTAAACTATTTAAGACTAATAAAAGAAAATATTTTTTCACTCAACGTGTAATCAAACTCTGGAATTTGTTACCGGAGGATGTAGTAAAGGCTGTTAGTGTAGCTGGGTTTAAAAAAGGTTTGGACAAGTTCCTGGAGGAAAGGTCCATAAACCATTATTAAGAAGGGACCCAGGATATCAATGCTTGACCCAGTACAAGCATTGTGGAACCTGTATCTTTTGGGGAAACTGCTAGGTACTTGTGACCTGGATTGGCCACTGTTGGAAACAGGATACTGGGCTTGATGGACCTTGGTCTGACCCAGTATGGCATATCTTATGTTCTTATGTAAGAGTGGGATAGCAGCAGAGGAGGATCCACCAGAACAAACACTGAAAGAATGATGGGAGAGATAAGAGGAGAGCCAGGATAGTACAGAGCCCCTTAAAACCGAGCAAGGACAGGGTATCAAGGAGAAAGTTGTGGTCAGCAGTGCCAAAAGCAGCAGAGAGGTCAAGAATGATGAGGACTGAGTACAGGCCTTTGGATTTTGCCAGGAACAAGTCACTGGAGGCTTTGGCAAGAGCCATTTCAGTAGTGTAAAGGACAAAAGCTAGATTGTAAAGTAGCCAGGACGGCATGAGAAGAGAGGAAGTCAAGGCAACGGCAGTGAATTGCATGTTCAAGTAGTTTAGAAAGGAAAGGGAGGAGGGAGATGGGTCGATAATTAGAAGGACAGGTAAGATCAAGTGAGGGTTTCTTAAGGAGGAGGGAAGAACCAGGCCAGCCATGTAAATGCTGAGTTGCAAAGACCTGCGTTTTAATGGCTGGCCTGGTCCCTCCCTCCTCTGTCATGACTTACATCAGAGAAGGGAAGGAGGGACCCGACCTGTCTACAAATGTGGGTTTGCCTCACTGCTGCTGCTGCCGCAGCCTCTGAGAAAACAAAAAAGTGGCGGCAGTGGCATGGCAATGCAGGGGGGCAGGCTGGGGCCAGCAGCCCGATATGCATCTCTAATCCTTTTGCGTCCTGTGCAGCTGCACCACTCTCATAGGGTTAGGTACAGTGCTAGATGCCACTTCTCAGCAGTGATCCTAACATGATTGCATTTGATATAATAAATGGAGGGAGGACAGCAAGGAACTCCATGGCATTAGCTTCAATAGGAAGAATATGATAAAATGAGGAAAATAGTTAAGAATAAACTAAAAGCAGCAGCTTCAAGGTTAAAGGTTTACATCAAGCATGGGCATTGTTTAAAAATACTATATTGGAAGCCCAGACAAGATATATTCCATACTTTGAAAGTGGAAGGAAGGCCAAATAACTGCCAGCATGGTTTAAAGATAAGGTCAGACATGCTTTTATAGCCAAAAAAGCACCTTTCAGGAAATGGAAAAACAAGTCTATTCAAACCCAGAGCATAAAGTATACTGTATATATGTAAATAGTTTCAGTTAACAATTCCCTATGTTATCCAAGTTGTCGTACCTGTTCTCTGTAAAACCAAACAGTATGTTGTTCTGGTCTATTGTTTAATGTAAACCGCGCTGATGCTAAATAGTGCGGTATATAAGAGCTTGTAATAAATAAATAAATAAGTCAAATGACAAAAACAGGAAACAACATAAGCTCTGGCAAGTTAGATGCATGGCATTGATAAGTCAGGCAAAGAGAAAGTTTTAAAAAAAGCTTGCCTTGAAGCAAAAATACATAATAAAAACCTTTTCAAGGACATTTGCTGCAAAATACCTGTTGGAGAGTCAACTGGACCATTAGATGATAGAGGGATAAAAGGGGTGCTAAGGGAGGACAAGGCCATGGCGGAGAGAATGAATTAATTATTTGCTTTGGTAGGGATGTAGGGAAATTACCCATGTCTGAAATGGTATTTAAAGGTGATGTATCAGAAGAATTGAAACAAATCTCAATAAACCGTGAAGATATATTACAACTATTTGATAAACTAAAGAGTAGCAAATCACCTGGACCAGATGGTATACATCACAAGGTGCTAAAAGAACTGAAATATGAAACTACAGACCTACTGTGAACTATCATTAAAATTATTTATAGTACCTGAAGACTGGAGGATGGTCAGTGTAATGCCAATTTTTAAAAAGGGATTCAGGGGTGATCCAGGAAACTACAGACTGGTGAGCCTGATGTCAGTACCTGGCAAAATGGTAGAAACAATTATAAAGAATAAAATTATTGAACATATAAATAGTCATGGTTTAATAGGTGAAAGTCAGCATGGATTTAGCAAGGAAAGTCTTGTCTTACTAATCTATTATATTTTTTTGAAGAAGTGAATAAACAGGTAGATAAAGGTGAGCCAGTTGATATACATTCTCTTATATACCGTGCTATTCTGCATCAGTGCAGTTTACATTGAACAAACTGAAATTACATTGAACAGGGCATTATAACTTGGAGATAACTATTTTACAGGGAACATATATAGTGTATCTGGATTTTCAGAAAGCCTTTGACAAGGTCTCTCATGAGAGACTCTTGGCAAAATTAAAAAGTCTTGTGAGAAGAGGCAGTGTACTACTGTGGATCAGGAATTGGTAAAAGACAGAATACAGAGAGTAGGTCTAAATGACACTTTTGTCAATGGAGAAAGGTAAATAGTGGAGTACCGCAGGGATATGTGCTGGGCCCACCGCTTTTCAACATATTCATAAATGACCTGGAAATGAGAATAACGAGTGAGGTGATCAAATTTGCAGATGACACAAAATTGTTCAAAGTTGTTAAAACACAATAGGATTGTGAAAAATTGCAAGAGGACCTTGATAAACTGGAAGACTGGACGTCAAAATGGCAGATGGAATTTAATGTGGACAAGTGCAAAGTTATGCACTTAGGGAAGAACAACCCAAGTTATGGTTACCTGATGCAAGATTCCACATTAAGAACTACCAGTCAGAAAAAGGATTTAGGCGCCATTGTGGATAATACATTGAAATTCTCTGCCCAATGTGCAGCGGCGGCCAAGAAAGCAAATAGAATGCTAGGAATCATAAGGAGAGGAATGGAGAATAAAGCAAAAGATATTATAATGCCTCTGTTTTGTTCCATAGTGCGACCACACCTTGAATATTGTGTGCAATTCTGGTTCCATATCTTAAAAAGGATATAGCAGAATTAGAAAAGGTACAGAGAAGAGCTACCAAAATGGTAAAGGGGATGAAAGGATACTCCTATGAGGAAAGGTTTAAAAGGTCAGGGCTCTTTAACATGGAAAAAAGACGGCTGAGTGGTGATATAGAGGTTTATTAAAAATGAATGGCGTGGAATGGGTAAACATAGATTGTTTTTTTTCTCCCTCAAAAAGTAGAAAGACTAGGGGGACATGCAATGAAGCTAAAATGTAGCACATTTAAGATTAATAGGAGAATTTTATTTCAATCAATCTAAGGTTATCAGATTTTTTTGCAGGCAAATATGGGACACTCATCCAATTCTTGGGGAGGGGGAAGGGAATCCCCTTAGTTTGAGGATTATGCAACAGGGGCTGGGGGAGAGATAAGGAGTCATTCTCTTCTCCCCACCATTCCCTGAGAACAACAGTATGGATTCCAAGCAGGCAAATTATCACAGAAATAGGAAGAGTGATGCATTTCCCCACTGTACTATGCAAAATATGAAAATTGCAGATGTAAATTTCAGAAATTGACATATTCTAATGATTAAATTGAAAATAAAATATGTTTTCTACTGTTTGGCGATTATTACTTCATCTTGCTTCCAGTCTCTGGTTTCTGCTTTCATCTTTCTGTCTTCTCTTAATGCTGTTCCCAGGGTGTCCTGCCCATTTGTCATTTCTCTGCTCACCTCCTGTTTTCATTTCTAGTACATCCTTCTCTGACTTTGATCAGTCAGTTTTCTTCTATTTATTTTTCTGCTTCTCGCGCATTCTGATTTTGCCCTCCTCATCAATCCTCAGTCCACCTTTCTCACTGCATCTACCTATAGGTTTCATCTCCCTCTCCCCAGCCCCCCCATCCCCCATCTCTCTCCCTGCTTCCCCCTTCTCCCATCTCCCTACCCCATGACCACTATCGTCCCTTCTCGCAGCCCCATATCCAGTATTTTCCCTTCTCTTCCTTTCCCCACCCTCTCATTCCAGCATCTCTTCTTACCCTCCTCCCAGGTGTCCATCATCTTCCCACCCTCAGGTGTCTAATATCTCCCTTTCCCATCACTATTCCCCCCCCCCACCCCCCAAGTATCCAGCATTTCCTCACCCAGGTGACCAGCATCTCTCCTCTCACTGTCTCCCTCCCCCTGGGTCCAGCATCCCCTGCCTCCTCCTCATGCCCAGCATCTGCCCTGCATCCCCCTGTGCCCTCCTATGTCCCGCATCTGCCCTCTACCCCATTCCATGTTCATTTGCTGTCCTCCTCCTCCCCCACCCCATGGCCAGCATTGCCCTCTGCCCCATCCCGTATCCAGCATCTGTCTCCACCTTTATGCTCACTCCTATTGTCTAATATCCTTTCTCCCCCTTCCCACCATTTCCCCTTGGCCTACTGCTGTCTTTCTCAATGTCTGTCAGTGGAAACAATTTAAAAAGAAAACCACGGTGTCTGTTGTGACTCCTGTGTGCCTGGAAGACCTTGACAATCCCACCTCTTCTGACGCATAAAGCATGTATCAGAAGGGGGTGTGGTGGACAAAAACCCTGCACTTTCAATGCTAACAGTCAGGGGCGGCTCAAGGCATTCTGTTTGTCTGAGGCGAGAGATGAGCTGGTACCCCTCCTGTCACCCTAAATGGAGGAGCCTCCTCAGAGTTATAGTCAGGGAGCAGCGAGTCCGCCTCACTCAGAACACTGAGGTGGTCGCTCCAAGACAAAAGACAGCAACATAATCCCAAGTTATAGAATTAAAAAACACTTTGGGATACTGTTTATACGCAACACAAATTAGAGCAGTTTAATTAAGTAGCTTAGGAATCTAATCTAAAACACACCAGCTCTGACATTGTACACTAGTTCGATATGAAATGTAAATGTATATTCTGCAAAAAAACAAAGGAGATGAAAGGCACTAATACACCAATGACCAGAAAGAAAAACTGAGAACCACAGCACAGTTATAACCCCAAAAGATAATTATTATAACTAATTTTATTTTGGTATTTTAAACCACGCTATACTTTTCGCCTTTTTTAACATATAGCTTGTAACCAAAGAAAAACCTCTCCCACCAATGGGCGCAGAGCAGAATAGATCTCAACATACCAAAAATAATTTCTAATTCTGGTGTCATCTCAGTACTAGCAATATAAACCCTTACCAGTACTGGGCGTATTAAATAATACAAAACCTTACAAAAATCCCTCAGGGACTCTGGAAAAATCGACCATACTTTCAGCATTAACCTCCAAAACTCACACAAGGAGCCTTCCCAGCAAAGAGCAACAACATAAATATTGCTGAGAGCCCAGGAACATGTATTTGGAAAACTGGGCAAGCCAAATTACTACAGTAGAGATATCTACATAAAATCTCCATTTAACAGAACAGGTGACCTCCATCACACAAGCAGAACACAGAATGACCCTTATCAAGTACAACTAAACATAAACTAAAAATAGAAATATGGAAACCAGATTCTGCCTGCAGTAAAATACCATAAAAATATAAAGACATGTACTGTGCAAAATATGAAAACTGAGCAGGTAAATTCCAAGCACAAAACTGGAAATGAAAACAGAATAGTTTTTTCTACCTTTGTTGTCTGGTCCCAGTTTCTGTTATTTGCTTTCCTCTGTCTTCTATTAACTTGCTTTTGCTTTCTAGGGGCTTCAGTCTAAATGCTACGTCTCTCCCCTCCTGCCTTCTTTACTTCCTTCAGACTGAATGATTTTTTTTCCTTTCAACTTTCTTCCATGTACATTTCTCTATATCAGCTCAATGACACTCCTCCTCCTCCTCCTTACTATCTAGTCTTCAGCTTCTCTCTTTGTGCTGCTTCTACCTACCACTTTTCAACCCTTAACACAATCTTCCCAGCCATTATCTCTCTCCTTCCCCAGCCTTAAGTAACTCTCCCCTTTCTCTCTATCCCTTCAGGATACAGCATTTTTCTCCTTCTCGCCTCCCCATCCAGTACCTCCCCCTCTTTTCTGACTTCATCCCCACATGTCCAGCATCTCCCCCACTCCCATGCCCATCACCTCCTCAATTCCCTCCCCTATTCCCCCCATGTCCAGCATCCCCATCTCTCTATGGCCCCTTCCATCAACAACCCTGTTTCCTTTTGACACCCTCTTATGCCAGTCAGCATGCTCCCCCATGTCCCTATGGCTGCCTTCAGTGGCCAGCAGCCCCCTTAAATCTGTCCCCTGTGTCCAGCACCCCGCCCCCCCCGTCCATTCTTTCCCTTTCCTCCCTGCATCTATTGTCTCCATGACTCCCTTCCCCGCAACGGCCTGCCATATCCATTATGCCCCCTCCCCCTCGCTACCACCACCGCTGCTTGTTCCGAGGTCTGCGGCAGCAGTGACAGCCTGAAACGAAATCTTAAGCAGGGGGTCTTTCAGAGACTCACACACTTCCAAAGCCCTGCAGGTCCCACCTCCCTCTGATGCAAAAAGTGTGCATCAGAGAGGACTGGGAGCGGCAGGGCCTTGGAAGCACATGAGTCTCTGAACTACCCCGTGCAAAGGCTTTAACGTCTTGCCACCACTTTTCCTGCAGTTGCTGGCAAGAAACTAAATCCTAATTCAAAAGCTCGCAAACAGAGGAACAGAGAAATGAATACAGGATCAAACTCAAAGAGACAAAAAGAGAAATAAGGAAAGCAAAATCAAAGGCAGAGGAAAAGATGGCTAAAGATCTGAAGTGTGGCGACAAAACTTTCTTCAGATATATTCGGGAAAGGAAGAAAATCAGAGGTGGAATTGCAGGACTCAGAAGTGCTGGGAACGGACTCGTGGAAAATGACAGTGAAAACGTGAAATTGCTAAACAAATACTTCTGCTCTGTTTTTACTAAAGAAAATCCTGGAGAAGGACCACCTGTGACTCCCAAATATAAAAATGCAAATGAAGTACATACCACACCATTCACAGAAGATGATGTGTTAGAACAACTTGCAAAACTGAAAGTAGACAAGGCCATGGAACCAGATGGCCCAGGATACTGGGCCATCCCAGGATACTGAAAGAGCTCAGAGAGGTTCTTGCAGGGTCATTAAAGGATGTTTTCAATAGATCCTTGGAAACAGGAGAAGTTCCTCAGGACTAGATAATGGCTGATGTGGTACCTCTTCACAAAAGTGGTGACAGGGAAGAAGTGACAAACTACAGGCCCCTGAGCCTTACCTCGGTGGCGGGAAAAGTAATGGAGGCGCTCCTGAAAGAGTGAATAGTGGACTTTCTCAAAACCAACAAGTTGCAAGATCCGAGTCAACATGGTTTTACTGAAGGACGATCTTGCCAAACAAATCTGATTAAGTTCTTTGACTGGGTGACCAGAGAACTAGATCAGGGGCATGTGATGGATGTCATCTACCTGGATTTCAGAAAAGCCTTTGATACTGTTCCTCATAGGAAGCTTATCAATAAACTCAGTAGTTTAGGGATAGGTCCCAAGGTGGTAAACTGGATCAGAAATTGGTTGACTGACAGACAAAAGAAGGTGATGGTAAATGGAGCTCACTCGGATGAAAGAAAAGTGAATTGCGGGGTGCCCCAGGGTTTGGTCCTGGGCCCAGCCCTGTTCAATGTATTTGTGAGTGATATTGCTGAAGGACTGAATGGAAAAGTCTGTCTTTTTGCAGATGACACGAAAATTTGCAACAGAGTAGACTCCCCTGAAGGAGTGGTTAACATGAGGAAAGATCAACAAAAGCTGGAAGAATGGTCTAATGCTTGGCAATTAAGATTTAATGCGAAGAAGTGCAGTGTCATGCACTTGGGTAGCAGAAATCCAAGGGAAATGTACGCGATAGGGGGCGAGAGGTTGGTGTGCACGGATCAGGAGAAAGACCTTGGTGTGATTATTTCCGAAGATCTCAAGGTGGCAAAACAGTGCGACAAGGCGGTGGCAAAAGCCAGGAGGATGTTGGGCTTCATACAAAGAGGAACTACCATTGGAAAGGAAGAGGTACTAATGCCACTGTATAAGTCACTGGTGAGGCCTCACTTGGTTCAGTTTTGGAGACCATATCTTGCAAAGGATGTAAAAAGACTGGAAACTGTTCAGAGGAAGGCGACCAAAATGATTTGGAGCCTGCGTCAGAAGCCTTATGAGAAGAGACTTGAAGACCTAACTATGTACACTTTGGAGAAGAGGAGGGACAGGGGAGATATGATTCAGACCTTTAAATACTTAAAGAGAAATAATGAACAAACAAACCTCTTCCAAAGACGGGGAAGCTGTAAAACTAGAGGGCATAACATGAAGCTGTAAGGTGGTAAATTGAGAGGCAATGTCAGGAAATACTTTTTCACTGAAAGGGTGGTGGATGCTTGGAATGCCCTCCCGATGGAAGTGGTGGGGGCAAACACAGTGACGGAATTCAAAATGGCATGGGACAGACACAGTGGATCCCTTTACAGCAACAGGATAAAATAAAAATAAACTGAACTATCTAATTTCTCAACAAATAGGGGTGTCCTAGATGGAACGGTGGGTTCACCCCTAAACAAAGACATGGGGAGGGGTGGCCTGCAAAGAGCAGCAGGTGCACCTATTCTTGCCATCTTACTGGGCAGACTAGATGGACCATACTGGTCTTTATCTGCCGTCATTTACTATGTTACTATGTTATGTTACTAAGCGCGGGCTCTTTCAGAAACGTAGACACTTCTGAGATCCTGCTGGTCCCGCTACCCTCTGCTGCACACTCTTTGCATCAGAAGGAAGTAGGACCTGCAGGCTTCAGAAGGAGGCGAGTCTCTGAAAAACCCCATGCTTAAGATGTAGTTTCATATTGCCGCCACCACCACAGATCTCGAGAGAAGTGGTGGTGACGGAAGCAGCGGTGAAATGGGAGGTGGCAGCACCACCACAGATCTGTCCCGGCACCTCGGTTCCCACTACTGCAATTAGGGACAGGAGGCTGCCAAAGCGTAGGAGTTGGGGACATCTGGTAACTCTAACTCAACACATAATCAAACTCTGGAATTCATTACTGGAGGATGTAGCAAAACCTGTTAGTGTAATTGGGTTTAAAGAAGGTTTGGACAAGTTTCTGGAGGAAAGTCCATAAACCATTATTAAAGAGGACCAGGGAAATCCACTGCTTACCCCAGGATAAGCAATGTGGAATCTGTGTTACTTTATGGGAAGCTGACAGATACTTGTGACCTGGATGGTCACTGTTGGAAACAGGTTACTGGGCTTGATGGACCTTAATCTGACCCAGTATGGCATATCTTATGTTCTTAAGATGAAGACATTTGGTACCTAGAGGCAGGTACCTTCATACTTCCTCCCAAAACACAGGAGGAGAGACTACCTGACCATTGTAGGAGAGGAGGGCCCAATGTCTATTAGCTCACACTGCATGGCAGGGTTCAACAAGGAGTGGAGACTCCAGAATCATGCCCTTTGATTAAATAGGAGAAGATTTGCGTGTCCTGCTACAGAATCATTTAACCACCCACCCCGTATTCATCCATTCTCATTCTGTCTCTCTACCCATCCATATGTCTGTCTATCTGCTTTCTGCCCCTGATGAGTCCCAGCAGACGACGCGGTGCTGTAAATGAGCGATTCAGAGTGATGCACATGCTTCTCTTTGGTCCTGGTTTGACAATTTACTGAAAATGAAAGGTTTGGGAACCCAGCTTGAACTGGTTTACATATTTTCTGCAAATAAAGGTGAATGAGAGATTGGAAGGGGGAGTGAATTTTAAGGGAGATACGTAAGGATCCATGAGTGCTAAAAAAGGCTGGGATAAGTAGGAAGGAAAAAGGAATGTCTATTTAGTTGTGAGTGTCTCTCTTCTGAATTTCAATAAATCCCTGCCTTGCCCGCTTGCTGTCTCTGTATCGTGGTCATTTGTCTTTCTCTAATTCCAATACGTTTCTCCTTATTTCTCCTGATTTGTTTATTGTTTATTGTTTATTTCACATTTAATATACCGCCTCCCATAACATCGAGGCGGTTTACAACCAAAATCAATAGTTAAAAAAGAGGAAATTACAATAAATGATAGAAGGGAGGAAAGTAGAGATAGAATAAACATCCAGTTCAAAGACAGAAAACAGAGAAAAAAAACTTAGGGGGGAAAAGCTAGAGAGAAAAGATGAGTCTTAAGAAGAGAACGGAATTTGGGATAGGATTCTTCTGTACGGAGGTTGGTGGGGAGGGAGTTCCAGAGAGAGGGTCCTAAATAGTAGAATGCCGATTTCCTGGTAGATTGCAGATGAGCTTTGGAGGGTGCTGGAAGGTGAAGACGGTTAACGTGTATGGACCGAAGACTACGAGAGGGGGTATGGTAAGTCAGTAAATCTGAAAGGTAAGCAGGTGTTGAGCGATAAATGGCTTTATGAGTTAAGGTGAGGACTTTAAATGATATCCGGTAGTCAAGTGGCAGCCAGTGGAGGTGATGTAGCAGAGGGGTGACATGGTCACGAGGGGAAGCGTGGAGGATCATGCGAGCAGCTGTATTTTGGATCAATTGAAGACGGCGTTTTTGACATTGGGGGAGACCGGCGAAAATAGTGTTGCAAAAGTCTAATCTGGTGATGACCAAAGAAAGGAGAAGCCAGGTCTCGACCAAGAAAAGAACATCGATATGCTCTCGATTGATAAGGTCATAGATTAGAGCAGCTTTTGAGCGCAGGGACCGACAATTGAGCAGACTTAATCGGAGGGGCGCTGGTAGAGCAGACCCAGAATGCGGCGGGTAGGGGGAATGAGCAGAAACTCGAGAGGGAGGGGCCAGTACCACAGGGCACAGATGAGCACGAGAAGGGGCCTTAGAGCGGGTAATTGAGAAGGAAGAGGGCAAGGGGCGGCGACCCCAGAGTACCGGGATGGCCGACATATCCGACAAATAGAGCAGCAAAAGACAAAGAGTAAAGCAAGTGACAGAGTGGAAGGATAAACACTTACAGTTAGATGGAGCAGACGAATTGGAGAGCGTGGAGAGAACAGGACGATCCGCGCCAGGAGCCCGAGAAGATGAAGTGGGAGCGCCACGGAGTGAAAGGAGACTGTCGCCCGCGTCATCGCCCCAAGGAGCTCGCCCAAGGAGCACATCCTGCTCCTTGGGCGCGCTCCTTCGGCACGCGCCAACAGCGCACGCCGCCAAGGCGCGGGACGCCGCAGACAGCGTCTTTAAATAGTAGTGGCTGACTGTTGCGCAATCGCATTGTACGCAATTGCGTCGTGTCCAGGGGTGGAGCTGTGATGGCAGGATGCAGCGCACTAGGTAGAAGAAAGAGAAATGAGAGGGGGGAAGCACAAACGCAAGTATAAATACACAAGGCAGGAGGGACAGCAATAGACTAAACTATAGACAGAGGTGAACAGGGCAAATAATAGCAAATAATACAAATACAGTTAAATGCAGGAAGCAGCTTGCAGACGGCTACACTGGGTATCAGGAGAGCGCAGGAGAATGCTGGGACGCCGCAGACAGCGTCTTTAAATACTACTGGCTGACTGTTGCGCAATCGCGTTGTACGCGATTGCGTCATGTCCAGGGGTGGAGCTGTGATGGCAGGATGCAGCGCAAGACGGCTACACTGGGTATCAGGAGAGCGCAGGAGAATTTCTGTTTCTCTCTCCTCTGATGTTCATCCCTCTCTCTCTTTTCTTAGTTCTGTTTTTCTCCTTTGACTGGGAGTATCACCGCCCTTCTAGAAGTGTCTGTCAGAGGTGAACCAACTGGACCCTCTAACTTCCTCCTTTTTCTTCTCTGCCTCTGTCTCTTTAATTATCTTTAAACCCCCCCCCCCCCCCCCAACACACCTCCTTAGACCTGCAGCTCTGATTTTTCTCATTTTTTCCTTCCCTCATCTTTCAGGATCTGACTGAGAGAGAAACAATTTTACCTCACACTTCTTCCAGCTGCCCATGTAGGGATTTGATTTTTAATTTCCTAAGGGGAAAACGAGGCAGCACACAAACCGTTTGAACAATAAAAACCTTTGGAATCCAGCTGCTGACAAGAGTGATTCCCAGGGACGAATCCTCATGGGAAATTAGTGGGAGAAATCTGAAATTCCAGGCTGTCTGCAGAGGGTTCTGTAGTGTGCTTATGTCAGCAGCTAGATTAAAGAGGTTTTTAGTTTCCTAAATTAGTGATTTTCAACCAGTTTGCAGCAACACACGGCTGTGTCTTAGGAAAGTCCTGTCTGTGCTGTGCTTGAAGGGTGACCTAGATCTTGGGTAGCAGAGAAGAGCTATCTGCTCTCTGCTCCAGCCCCTTCTCTCCCAGGCAGCATGCAAAGAACAGGAGGGAAGAGGTGAGCCTGGAGCCCAAGGCAAAGAAGAGCCACTCTGCTCCCTAATCCACCCCTCCCCACTTCTCGGAGGCAAGAAGGGAGGGGTCGAAGCTGCATCAGACAGCCCAGGCCACAGCTCTGACTCCTGTCAGTGATCTGTGGAGGGACAAAGGAAGTTAACGCAGAAAAGGGAGGGGGGAGGAGCGGTAGGGTTGCCAACTGGCTCCAGATGCGCCCAACTGGTTCCATCCAGTCCTGGGTTTAGCCCATTACATGCAGGGATATGTAGTTCTGGTTTTCTCCATTGAAGTCCATAAGAAAAGGAAAACTACAAGTCGCTGCATGCAATGGGGTAAACCCAGGACTGGATCGAAGCAGTTGGGCGCATCTGGAGCCAGTTGGCAACCCTAGGAGGAGGGGGAGGGAAGGAAATTGATACCTGAAAAGTTGTCACCTGCCCATCTCCCTGAAGTCAGCAATGCAAAACGGAGCTTTTTTCTCTGCACAGTCCTTTCCGCCACACTTTCAGCAGGTGTAAGAAGAGCAGGGCTAGGCCGGGGGAATAGAGGAAGGAAAAAAAGCAGAGTTGGGGGCTGCATGAAAATCTTGGGCCCAGCACTGAATAACTTGGTTTCTTGCACCGGCCTTTACCGCGTATTGCTAATTGGGCAGCAGCTTAATATTGCTGTTGCCTGGCAAGCAAGTGGTGCCGCCTCCGCGTTGCCCTGGAATGCTGCGGACATGCCCCTGTGCTCCTCATTAAAGACTGAGGAGGGCATTTCCAAAGCACTTTAGCCTGCTGGCAGACCTGCTAACTCGCTAAAAGGCAGTCACTGTGATCTTCAGTGTCGCTAACTAGTTACTGCTGCTGAATATCCCCACAGACCACAGATAAACCACCTGGTTCAAAGCAGAGCGGTCTATGTGCAAACTAGGGGTGCTGAGAGCTGCTATCCAGCTAGTGGTGATATTCAGCTGCTGACCGGATAGCTTAAGTGGTCACTGCGGCTGAATATCCAACTCAGAGGCATTTACATGGTCTGTGTCTTAGGGGAGGGGGAGACTGTGAAATAGTGTGACAGGAAAGTCCAGGGGCACAAGGAGGAGGTACAAGAACTGCAGGATGAAGGGGTAGGGGGTAGAAGGGGATGAGAGAGCCAGGGGATGACGGAGAAATGGGCGGGGAGGGGGGCGGATATGAAAGAAAGCCAGGGATGGTGTTGAGCTGGAGCAAAGGTAGTGACTGAGGGGGTGTGTGAGAGAGAACTCGAGTTTGTGAAGGGCAATCAGAGGTGGTAAAAATAATGGGGAAGATGATGATGGGGGTGTGGAGTGAGTGAGAGAGGAGCGGAGAGAAAGAGGACCATGCTGATGGGTGATTGTGGTGGAGTGGGTTTGGAGTGTTTGAAGGAGTGATGGTGGAAGGTGAAGAAGAGGGGAGAGGTTGCTTGGGAGAGCATGAGAGAGGGTAACTGGGCTGAGGGAGTGGAAGGGATGGAAGAATGTTGAAGGGGGTGAGAGTAAGGGAGGAAAGCTGAGTCAGTCCATGTGGGGATGATGGAAAACGGTGAGAGAGCCAAAAACTGCATAAATTCTGGCCAAGCAGCCCCCCACAATGCAGGGAGGCACGGGCAGGAAGAGGGCCCACATCATGATGGTGATGAACTTACTGTCATCAGTGCCTTGCTGCCTGCATTCTTTGTAAGTTTTCCTCATGCCCGGCAACTGTTCCCTGCCGGACCGAAGTCTCATGATAACAGCCGCACCGCGAGATTTTGGCCCAGCAGGGAACAGCCGCCGGGCCCGCAGCAAACTTACAAAGAGCAGAAGCAGCACGGCAACAATGATAACAGTAAGTTCACCGCCACTGCCGCATGGGGAAGGGGCTGCCACACGAGAGGAAACCCGCGGGGGGGGGGGGGGGGGGAAGGGTGATGTCACTGCAACAAGGAGAGGCCCTCAGCAAAATTTTGCTTGGGGACCCCTCACTGGAACTTATGCTACTGCAGGGGGGAGGGGAGGACATTAAGGGAGAAAGGGGCCAGACAGCAGAAGATTAATACAGGGCACAACCCAGCGAGAAGGAGATGCAACTAATGGGGCGGGGAGAATTAGAGGGCAAGAGCTAATGAAGAACAGAAGAGGAGCACAATCCAGGTGTGAGTGGGTAGTAAGTGAGCAAGTGCAATGCGGGCCTGCGAGTGAATGCTGACTCCTGGGTTTTCTCGGCATCGTGACCAAAAGTAGATTGGCAGACCTTTCTTCTGTGGCAACAGAGGCTTAAGTGACTTGTCCAAGGCCACAATGAGTCACTGGTGGGAATCAAACCCTGGTCTCTTGGCTACCAAATCAGTGCTCTAACCATTAGATACTCCTCCACTGGTCTCCAGTAAGTCAGATGATGCTATAAAGACAGATATAGAGGTAGAGATGAGAGAAAGAGAGAAAAATTAGATAAAAGGAAAAGATGAATGTCAGAGGAAATGATAAAGACAGGTAAAAGAAAGGAGTTAGAAAGAGACAGACAAGAAGGAGAACATGACAAAGAGACCATCTAGACAGCAATGGTAGAAAAAAATAATTTCCATCTCAGATTTCATATACAGATACAACACCAACACTCCTAGCTAATTAAATATACTATCACAAAAATATATTCAAACCTACTAATGTAAGACCGAAGCTATATTTTCACCAGGTTCTATAACGCCTGTACATAGAAACATAGAAATATGACGACAGAAAAAGACCACATGGCCTATCTAGTCTGTCCTTCCATATCAACAACTACAACAGTCCCCTTTTTACCTTTAGAGATCCTCTGTGTTGGTCCCATGCTTTTTTGAATTCAGATACTGTCCTCATCTCTACCACCTCCACTGGAAGACTATTCCATGGATCCACTACTCTTTCCGTAAAGAAATATTTCCGCATATCACTCCTGAATCTATCTCCCTTCACCCTCATCCCATGTCCCCTCGTAGCAGAACTTGCTTTCAATTAAAAGAGGCTCTCCCCCTGAACATTTATACCACGGAGGTATTTAAACGTCTCAATCATATCACCTCTATCCCGCCTTTCCTCTAAGGTGTACATATTAAGATCCTTCAGTCTGTCCTCATATGCTTTATAATGAAGACCACTAATCATTTTAGTAGCCACCCTCTGCATTGACTCCATCCTGTTCACATCCTTTTGAAGGTGCGGTCTCCAGAATTGCACACTATACTCCAAATGAGGTTGAACCAAAGACTTATACAGAGGCATTATCACCTCCTTTTTTCTGCTAGCCATTCCTCTCCATATGCACCCAAGCATCCAAGCTTTTGCTGTCGCCTTTTCTACCAGTTTAGCTACTTTAAGATCATCAGACACAACCACGCCTAGGTCCTGCTCTTCTTTAGTAGACAAAAGTACTTCACTCCCTATACTATATTGCTCCCTTGGATTGCTGCAGCCCAAATGCATGACCTTACATTTCCTGATCGTCCCTCCAGTCTAGTCCCAGAAACTCTGGGGTTGTGATCCTCTTCCAGCAGCTTGGAGACTGATCCACGTCATAGGTTTGATGAGACTGGTATAAGGACTCAGGCACCGCCTCCTCACTCCAGTTTAGATCAGTCTCCAAGCAGCTGGAGGATGTGAGTCGGAGTTCCGGCTCACTAGAGGGACAATTAAGGATTTTTTTTTTTTTAGAGTGTTAAGTTAATTTTGGGGATTTTTTGACTTATATTCTGCCTAGTGGGAGTTTGGTAAATTTGGATGTTATACCTTTAAATTTCATACTGCTAAGGGCCTCGCTCTCTCTCTGCCTCTCGCTCAGTAGCAGGGAACGGGTGGAGGAGTTAGCGGGGATCCCGGAGACAGTTCAACAAGTTCGCGGGGCTGTTGGAAGAAAGGAGCCCTCCCCCAGCGCTACACAGAGGTATTTGCCTGTTTTGCGCTTAGGGGGGAATGGGCAGAAAGGAGCCAGCTGTCTGTTGCTGCCTAGGAGCCGGGCAGGAAGCAGCCGAGGAGATACAAGTGCTGCTGGCTTCCCGGCATCGGGAGAGAAAGTGACCCGACTGAGGGGAGCGGTGGACTAACCGGCAGAGTTGGGAGCTGGTGAGTGAAGCAGCAGTCAGGGGCGGGCCGCCCTTTTCCTCAGACCGTTTTTTCTTGTTTTTTGTTTTTTTGGGTTAGAGACGGTAGTAGGCACGCGCCTCATGGTTTTTGGCGGGAAACGCCGGAACTGCGAGCAGGGAAACAATTGGGTGTAGCTCCGGTCTAGAGCTTCGTTTTCGGTTTGTTCTGTCCTCATTCAAGTCGGGAAGCTCCCTGCTTAATTTTCTGCTGACTTTGGTGCTAGTTTGAAAAAAAAAAGAAAAACGGGCCCGGTGTGACAGGCTGCTTCGGGACAGCAGCTGTGGAGCGGGCCTCCTTTAAAGAGTGTTCGTTGGAAGAGCAGAGCAGAAGGGCATCAGGCCTGGAGGACTAGGGGGGCAGAATGCCTGCAAAGGTTTTGTGTCTGCTCTGTGGAGTAAAAAGGTCTGCTGTTTCGGATGCCGGGGTCTGTAGCCACTGTAACAAGGCATCTGTGGCAGAACACAAACACGTGGATATGCCAGAGGAGCGGGAGGGGGCTCTCGAGGAGACTCTTTTGCTGGTAGTGGACCTGGCTGAGCCGCTTCCGGGTCCGTCCACGTTACCAGAGCGGCCAGTTCCTCAGTCACCTTTGCCAGCGGATTTGTCATCAGTTTTCTCCCCAGGTTTTGTGGCTTTGATGCAGCGGACATTCGGAGGTTCACACAATGAGGGGGTCTCTGTGGCTCCGAGGCCTGGGGCTGGGGGCTTGGCACAGAAGAGACCAGGCACGCCACTGTCGGTGGCAGCGTCGGTGAGTGTATCAAAGAAGGCAAGAGTGGACATGGATTCACAGGCGCAGTCTGAGTTTTCGGAGGATTTGCACACGGTAGAGGGTGAGCTTGATCCGGATTTAGACGAAGAACTGGAAGAAGGAGAGATTGCTGATCAGGAGGACCAACCTAGAGTGGTGCGGATCTTTTGGAGAGAGGAGTTACCCGCACTCATTGCGGAGACACTTAAGGCTCTCAATGTGCCGGTGTCGGGGCGGGAGAAGAGCCGGCATTAGAAGATCCGCTCTTACAAACCTTTAGGAAGACGCAAAAAGCTTTTCCTATGCATAGGGTAGTAAAAGAAATGATTCAAGGTGAGTGGGACATGCCCGAGTCGTCTCTCAAGAGTACTAGGGTAATGTCTCATCTATATCCGCTGGTGGAGCAAGACAGAGATTTTTAAGTCACCGAGAGTGGATGCAGCTGTATCGGCAGTGACTAAGAAGATGACCATTCCAGTGGAGGGGAGTGCGGCTCTCAAGGATAGTCAGGACAGGAAACTGGATGCCTTGTTGCGGCAGGTATTTGAGGTTAATGCACTTTCCATTCAAGCTTCCATTTGTGGAGCTTGGGTGGCAAAGAGCCTGTTTGCGCTGGGCTCAGCGGGTCCAGGGGGAGCGAACCGAGGACTCGGTAGGTGAAGCTGCTCGTTTGGAGTCCAGGGCAGCGTATCTCACGGATATCCATTATGACCTCATTTGGGGGCTCTTGAACAGTATGGCATTGGTTGTAGCTGCAAGGAGATACCTTTGGCTGCACAATTGGGCAGCGGATGCATCTTCGAAGGCCAGGTTAAGTAAGCTGCCTTTTAAGGGTAAGCTATTGTTCGGTGAAGATTTGGACAATATAGTGAAGGATCTGGGGGAATCCAAGGGCAGAAGGCTTCCGGAGGATAAGCAGAAGCAGGGGAGGTTTCCGTCAGCGGCTAGGCTGCTGCAAAGGGAGTATCAGCGTTTTTGTGCGTCCAGGTTTCCCCAGACTCAGAGAGGACGGTTTCCCTACAGGAACCAGGGGTTTCGAGGTTTCCGAGGGGCGAGTAGAGGTTTTGCAGCCACCACTTCGGCGGCCAAAAAGCCACAATGAAGTCAGGGAGACCCAGGTGGACGTGGCAGTAGGAGGCTGGCTGCAAGAGTTTTACGCTGCCTGGGTCGAAATTACGTCCGATCAATGGGTGTTGGAGGTGATTCGAGGCGGCTATGCATTAGAGTTTCAGAAATTGGTAACCGACTCGTTTGTACAGTCCCCTTGCAAGGCACGTCGCAAACGCGATGCGGTCCGTCAGACATTGATCAGATTGCTAAATCTCAAGGCGGTAGTACCGGTGCCACGAGACCAATGCGGTATAGGTCGATACTCTATTTATTTTGTAGCTCCAAAGAAAGAGGGAACCTATCGGCCGATTTTGGATTTAAAAAGGGTGAACAGGTGTCTCAAGGTGTCTCATTTTCATATGGAAACGCTAAGATCGGTGATCATGGCAGTCCGGAAGGGCAAATTTATGACGTCCCTCGATCTGTCCAAGGCTTATCTTCACATTTCTATTCGTCCGGAACACCAAAGGTTTCTCCGGTTCGCGGTGCCAATGGGCCATTTTCAGTTTCGAGCGTTACCTTTTGGGCTGGCAACAGCGCCTCGGACCTTTACCAAGGTTATGGTGGTCGTGGCAGCGGAGTTAAGAAAGAATGGTATTCTCGTGCATCCGTATCTTGACGACTGGTTGATTCGGGCGAAATCGAGAATGGAAAGCAAGGAGGCTACAGCCAAGGTCGTCAACTGCCTTCAGAGGTTAGGTTCAGTGGTAAATATAGCCAAGAGTAGTCTAGTGCCGTCTCAGACTCTAGACTACCTGGGGGCAAGCTTCGATACGGCGGCAGGCGAGGTCTTCCTGCCTCCACATCGAGAGGAGGCCCTTCGAAGCTTAGTTCGGGGGTTCCTCGCCAAGTCGCAGCCGACAGCATGGCATTATTTACAGCTCCTGGGAACGATGGCAGCGGCAATAGACTTGGTGCCCTGGGCGAGGGCACATATGAGGCCATTGCAGAGGGTGTTACTCAGAAGATGGTCTCATCAGAACGATCCGCTGTATCGGCGTCTTGTCTGTCCGGAAGAGACACTGGAAGCATTGCGATGGTGGTTGCTTCCGGAGTCCTTAACAAGGGGGATGCCCTTGGAGGCGCTGAACTGGGTTCCACTGACTACGGATGCCAGCCTCCTCGGTTGAGGAGCACATTTTCAGGGCAGGTTCGCGCAGGGTTGGTGGACGGAACAGGAGAGGACTTGGTCGATCAACAGGTTGGAGTTGCGAGCGGTGTTATTGGCGTTAGAGAAGTTTCAACCTTATCTAGGACGGATAGCGATCCGGGTGTTTTCGGACAATGCGACCGCGGTGTTTTACATCAACAAGCAAGGGGGCACCAACAGTGTCGTGTTGGAGGCCGAAGCAGAGCAGTTGTTCCAATGGACGGAGCAAAATCTTCTCGGTCTGTTGGCAGCTCATGTGGCAGGGGTAGACAATGTAGCGGCCGATTTTTTGAGTCGAGTGCAGATAGACCCCGGGGAGGTGTTCGAGATGGTGGTTCAGCGCTGGGGTGCGCCAATAATGGATCTCATGGCGACATTCAAGTCGGCAAAAGTCGGTCGGTTTTTCAGCAGAAGGAAGGATAGAATGTCAGAAGGTCTGGATGCTCTCATCCAGGAGTGGCAGAGGGGGCAACTGTTGTACGTGTTTCCGCCCTGGGTGCTAATAGCGCGTGTAGTGCGGCGCATCGAAAGTCATAGAGGTTTGGTGATTCTGATCGCCCCGGACTGGCCGAGAAGGCCATGGTATGCAGATCTCAGAAGACTGGTGGTGGAGGAGCCATTGAAACTACCAGTCAGAGAAGATCTATTGATGCAAGGCCCATTGTGCATGCCTCAAGTAGCTCGATTCTCGCTTATGGCATGGCTCTTGAAAGGGCAAGGTTAAAAGCTAAGGGCTATTCGGAAGCGGTAATATCCACCCTTCTAGGGGCTCATAGAAGATCTACTTCCCTTGCATATGTTCGAGTATGGCGCATTTTTGAGGCTTGGTGTGTGGACAAGATGTTTGTGGCATTACGGGCCTCAGTGCCGCAAATATTAGCTTTTCTGCAGGGTGGTTTTCAGAGAGGCTTAGCAGCCTCGTCTCTAAATGTGCAGGTGGCCGCAGTTTCCTGTTATAGGGGGAAGATCAAGGGCCAAGCGCTGGGCGTTAACCCGGATATTAAGCGATTTTTGAGAGCGGTTGGTATCTTGAGGCCTCTGTGCAGGCAAGTAGTTCCTATTTGGGATTTTCAGGTGGTGTTGGAGACGTTAGGAAGGGGGCTGTTTGAACCTTTGGCTAAGGCAACGTTGAAAGATCTGAAGCTGAAGGTGGTGTTCTTGGTGGCAATTGTGTCGGCGAGGAGAATTTCAGAATTACAAGCTTTATCGTGTAGGGAGCCGTTTCTGTCCTTTTTTGAGTCTAAGGTGGTCTTGCGGCCGGTGCCGTCCTTTTTGCCAAAGGTGCTATCTCCGTTTCACATGAATCAGGTGGTTTCCCATCCGGTGTTCCGGGCAGATTCACAGGAGTCCTCTGCGCAACAGTTGCATCAGTTGGACATCCGGAGAGCTTTGAAGAGGTATCTCAGGAGGACGGTGGAGTTCAGGAAGTCCGATAAGCTGTTCGTGTTGTTCAGAGGTCCTCGCAAAGGGGAAGCAGCTTCAAAAGCTTTGATTGCCAGATGGATAAAGGCGGCAATAGCGTCAGCGTACCTTCTGAAGGGTAGGTGAGTTCCTGAAGTTTTAAGAGTGCATTCTACGAGAGCGCAGGCGGCATCGTGGGCTGAGTACAAATTTGTTCCTCCAGTGGAAATTTGTAGAGCAGCGACGTGGTCGTCATTAAATTCCTTTGTCAAGCATTATCGTCTGGATATTTAGGCGAGTAGGGATACCTGTTTTGGATCAGCGGTGCTTCATGCTGGTCTTTCAGGTCCCGCCCATTGAGGTCTTTTACTGCTCTGTTACATTCCCAGTTTCCGGGACTAGACTGGAGGGACGATCAGGAAATTGAAATTAGACTTACCTGCTAATTGTAGTTCCTGGAGGAACTCCAGTCTAGTCCCGGATCCCTTCCCGATTCTTTAGGGGAATTGAAGCCTGAAGCAAGCGGGGGCACAGGTAAGAGAAGTGAGTAGACTGTGGTGCTTCCGGTTGGGATGGGGAAGGGGACTTTCAGATACG
Source organism: Ichthyophis bannanicus (assembly GCA_033557465.1). Classification (NCBI taxonomy): domain Eukaryota; kingdom Metazoa; phylum Chordata; class Amphibia; order Gymnophiona; family Ichthyophiidae; genus Ichthyophis; species Ichthyophis bannanicus. The sequence continues at coordinate 41,508,498 of CM066043.1, forward strand.
ATGTTATAGAGGCATGTTGCCCTATGGAGCAGAGGTGAGCGCCTTCGCAGTTGTGTTCATTTTATAGTTTTTAGTAAGGCTTTTCGTCACAGTTGATAAGTGTGTTCTTACTTAATTGTTGCTCTGGTGAGTCTGCTTTGTCAATAGGTTACTGGAGTGAGGAGGCGGTGCCTGAGTCCTTATACCAATCTTATCAAAGCTATGACGTGGATCAGTCTCCAAGCTGCTGGAAGAGGATCACAACCCCAGAGTTTCCGGGACTAGACTGGAGTTCCTCCAGGAACTACAATTAGCAGGTAAGTCTAATTTCAATTTTTTAACATTAAATCCCAGCTGCCAAATTCTAAACCATTCTTCAAGCTTAGCTAGATCCCTCCTCATGTTATCTACACCTTCCTGGGTGTCCACTCTATTGCAGATTTTGATATCATCCGCAAAGAGGCAAACCTTACCCGACAGCCCTTTCGCTATATCACTAACAAAGATGTTAAAAAGAATCGGACCAAGGACAGATCCCTAGGGCACACCACTGGTAACATCCTTCTCCTCAGAGTGAGTTCCATTTATCTGTACTCTTTGTCGCCTCGCACCCAACCAATTTCTAATGCAAGCAGTAACTTTAGGGTCTATCCCTAGGGTGCTCAGTTTGTTTATAAGTCGCCTGTGAGGAACAGTGTCAAAGGCTTTACTGAAATCTAAATACACCACATCTAGGGCTCTCCCTCGGTCCAACTCCCTGGTCACCCAGTCAAAGAAATCAATCAGATTTGTCTGACAAGACCTGCCTCTGGTGAATCCATGCTGCCTCGGATCCTGTAATCTGCTGGACTCCAGAAACCTCACTATTTTCTCTTTCAGCAGCGTTTCCAATAATTTACTCACCACCGAAGTTAAACTAACCGGCCTGTAGTTTTCAACCACATCCTTACTTCCGCTTTTGTGTAAAGGCATCACATGAGCCTCTCTCCAGTCCTTTGGCACCACTCCCAACTCCAACGAGGCATTGAAAAGGTCGGTCAGTGGAGCTGCTAGAACGTCACCAAGTTCCCTCAGTATTCTAGGGTGTATCCCATCCGATCCCATCGCTTTGTCTACTTTAAGTTGAGCTAGTTTCTCACGAACACAGTCTTCTGAAAATTGTTCAAGATGTCCATTACTTCTGTTCCTGTTTGTGGGTGTTTTCTGAGGTCCTGCTCCTGGTTCTTCATCTGTGAACACAGAACAGAAATATTTGTTAAGCAATTCCGCTTTATCCTTATCAGCTTCTACATATTTCTCCCCTGCACCCTTGAGTCTGACAATACCACTTTTGCCCTTCTTCTTCTCACTAATATATCTGAAAAATGTCTTATCCCCCCCATTTTATTGCATTGGCTATTTCCTCCTCCTTTTGAATCTTTGCCTTCCTGATTACTTTGCTAGCTTCTCTAAGTTTTTCAAAATATAGATGCCTGTCTTCCTCTCTCTATGATCTATGAGCAATTTACAAAAAGAAAGTCAGAAAAATGGTTCAACAAAGACCTCTATAATATGAAAAAGCAGCTAAGAAAACAAGAAAAACAGTGGAGGAAATCTAAAACCAACGATAATAAAACACATTACTTAAATCTTCTCAACAAATACAAAGACACTATTAACAGATCGAAAAGAGAATACCACACAAAAGTCATAAATATGGCACTCAATAGACCGAGAGAATTATTTGCAATTATAAAAACACTAACAAAAACCCAAACATCAGAGCCTGAACAGTCAACAATAAGCGCACAAACTCTTGCAAATCATTTTGCTAACAAATTAAAAAACAAATCATCTAATACAATCATAACTATATCCACGGACTTAAAACCAACAATTAAATGGACAACCTTTCATGACATTGAAAAAAAACACCTCCTCAATATCATATCAATGATCAACACCACCACCTCCCCCCTAGATCCATGCCCAGTATCATGGATAAAAAACACCAAAACAGAATTAGCTAACCATATACAAAATATAGTGAACCAATCACTATCCCAGGGCATCATGCCAGATGCCCTGAAACTCACATCCTTACGCCCAATAATAAAAAATAATAAACTCAATCCTACAGACCCAAACTCCTACAGGCCCATAGCCAGCATACCGTTTATCGCCAAAGTAATAGAAAAAATCATACAGCTCCAACTACAAGATTTTATTGACTCACATGCACCACTAGACTCACACCAATTCGGCTTCCGCCCATCCCACGGGGTCGAAACTTTGCTTATAACACTCATGGATGACCTCATAAAAGGCACTGACACATGCAACCAAGGCTACATCCTCATATTCATTGATATAGCTGGTGCCTTTGACAATGTCCACCACAACACCCTCATTAACAGACTCCTAAGTCTAGGAATAGGAGGAACAATTCTACAATGGTTTATATCATACATCACAAATCGATCAATACGCGTTAAATTAGGACAAGACACCTCTGAACCATTTGTACAAGGACAAGGTATTCCACAGGGTTCGGCCCTATCGGCCCTTCTTTTCAACCTGTATCTGCAACCCATCACAAATATATTTAAAAAACATAAAGTCAACCACTACATATATGCAGATGATATCATGCTCACTCAACCAATAAGCACAAATAATCCCACCTATCAGAACTTACTGGACTGCATCAACGAAGCAAATACCTGGTTAGAAAATAATAACCTCAGCATCAACCTAAAAAAAACTGAAGCAATGTTCGTAACAAGAAAACCAGATACTACTCTCCCTGAAACAATAACAATTAACAACACAACAATCCCAATCAAAAAGGAAGTAAAATACCTAGGCATCATAATAGACCACACACTTAGTATGCTCCCCCACATAAAGCAAACTGTAAAAACCATATTCTATAAACTTAAGACCATTCAACACCTACGACCAATACTAGACACACATGACTTCAGATCTGTTATCAGCACACTCATCACTCCACACTTTGACTATTGTAACAGTCTACTTATCGGCCTCCCCCTCACAAGCACCAACTTACTCCAAAGAGCTCAAAACATCTGTGCTCGAGTAACAGCAAAAGCACGCCTTACTGACCACATAACTCCCATCCTCGCCGAACTACATTGGCTTCCCATAAATAGCAGAATATCATACAAAATACTATTAACTACATTTAAACTTATCAACGACATATCACCCTCACATCTAACCACTCTACTACATACTCCAAAAGAACATAGAACCCGCAGACAAAACGCAACTCACTCACTAGACATAAAAAAATCAATTCGAAAAACAAAAAAAACCACAAGCTCAAGAGCATTCTCATATGCAGCCCCCACCATATGGAATAAACTCCCTCTAAGCCTCCGCAAAATAAAAGACCTACAGACATTCCGGAAAGAACTAAAAACATATCTGTTTAAAGAATACTTTATAAATCTTAATGAACCCCCTCCAGCACCCTCACCACACCTCCAAAAAATCCTCCATAACCTCAGATCAAAAAGCCACAAACCACAACACATTTAGGAAAAATCAACCTAGAATCCTCAGTGTATTAAAATCCCTAGAAATCCCTAGTGTATTAAAAACCACGATTAACAATTGAATAATGTAAATATTTAACTAATGTAAATAGTTACAACATTTGCATAATTATATATTCCATGTTACTTGTTGTTGTTTACGAAAGTTAAAGTTAATTGTACGTAGTTTGAAAAAAACAAGATGTTCCATGTAAAACCATGTTCATTATGTTAATTGTAAACTGTTCATTATGTTACTTGTAAACCGCCTTTGATCTTGGGAAAAAGCGGTATAGAAGAAAAGCATAAATAAATAAAATAAATCTCTTGTATTTCATGAAGGCCTCCCTCTTTTTCTTCACTTTTTCAGCTACTTCTTTCAAAAGTCATAGCGGTCTCCTTTTCCTTTTACCTTTATTTACCATTTTAACAAAAAGGTTGGTTGCCCTTAAAATATCCCCTTTCAGTTTTGCCCACTGTTTTTCTACATCCCCCAGCTGTTCCCATCCCACTAACGACTCCCTGAGGTATTGGCCCATCTTCGCAAAGTTAGTCTTCCTAAAGTCTAAGATCTTCACCTTGGAATGGATTCTAACAGCCCTAGTCCTAATACTGAACCACACCATCTGGTGATCACTGGATGCAAAATGATCTCCCACTATAACATCAGAAACACTTTCACCATTGGTAAGCACCAAATCCAGTATGGCCCCTTCACGTGTGGGGTCTGTTACCAATTGCCTGAATAGTTCTCCCTGTAGAGAATCCAGGATCTCCTTACTTCTAGAAGATACTGCAGCAGGAATGTGCCAATCAACATCTGGCATATTGAAATCTCCTATCAGTAGCACTTCCCCTTTCCTAGCAATGCTGCGTATGTCTTCAATTAACTCTCTGTCCATCTCTTCCTCTTGTGAGGGAGGTCTGTATATCACACCAATGCAAATAGATTTTCCCTCTTTCTAGTTTAACCCACAATGCCTCCTCTCTCCCTTTTAAGCTCTATAATTCCAAAGCTTTAATAGTAGTTTTTACATATAGTGCCACTCCTCCTGCCCTTCTTCCTACCCTGTCCTTTCTGAATAAAGCATAGCCAGGTATAGTTACATCCCAATCATGGTTTTCTGTGAACCATGTTTCTGTAACTGCCACTAAATCCAAGTCAGCCACTCCCGCCAAAGCTTCAACATCAGGGATCTTATTTCCCATGCTACGGGCATTTATACACACTGCTTTCCATTTGTTACCCCTGTTACCCATTTCCATAAAGGTATTTAATGTATCACCTACCTGGGGGCTTTCACCTACCTGGGGGCTTTCTTCACCCATCCCCAACGAATCTAGTTTAAAGCCCTCTTCAGTAGATTAGCCAGTCTACTACCGAAGACGCATTGACCTTTCTTGGACAGATGGACGCCATCTCTGCTCTGCAACCCTTGGAAGAGCATCCCATGGTCTAGGAAACCAAAACGCTCTCGATGACACCATCCACGCATTCATCTCCAGGATGCGAGCTTCTCTGCCTTAGCCTTTACCCTCAACAGGGAGGATTGAAGAGAACACCACCTGTGCACCTAACTCATGATTTTGCCACCCTAACTGCTTCACCCTCTGTCCCAAGAGCACTTTGATTTTGCCAACCTAATTCTCTTAGGTATAACGAAACAAAACATAAAAAGAATCCAATTAGCACAAAACGCAGCAGCTAGAATTATCACGAAAGCGCACTCAATTCAGCACATAACACCAATACTAGCTTCCCTACACTGGTTGCCAATTCAAAGTAGGATAATATATAAAACCACAATAACTACATATAAAGCTTTAAATAACATGGCCCCAATCCCATTAAGCAAACTAATTAGCATGGAATCTCAAAAAACCACACACAGAAAAGGATACTCAAATAAACTAAATACTCCTATTGATTTCATAAAAGCAAATAAATTAACTAACAACAAAGCTTTTTCCCATGCTGCCCCAACTATTTGGAATTCCCTTCCGGAGGACCTACGAACTATAACCGAAATGATGGAACTCCGTAAAAAACTAAAAACCTACTTATTCTCCATGCACTACGGCAACATAGATAACCCCTTGATACACTCAGATAAAGGTTAAAAATCATGACTGAGTAATACTATTTCCAACAACTTAACAGACAATACACTATTATAAAAACACCATGATTCAATTCTAAAGTACCCACAACATATATTTGTATATAGTTTATTGTATATAATTTACCAGCCAATTTTGTTATTATGCATAAGTTCATGCTGTTTACATTTACTTTTATTGTTACAAAATGTTCAATGTAAAACTAAGCTTTTGCTTTGTGGATTGTTGTTTTATTGTAAACCGCAACTGAACTCTGGAAGTTGCGGGTTATAAATGTATGCTAAATAAATAAATAATAAATAAATGAAGTCACTTTTGATACGCTCAGAGGGATACCTGGCAGTATCATTTGTTCCAACATGGATTAGCAACAGTGGGTACTAGTCAGTGGGCTTGATGAGTCTTACAAGAATAGGCAGCGATTCATCTATACTTCAAATGTCACCGAAGGGGGAGAAAACGACCTCACGGTGCAGGTAGAGCCCTCTATGTGGCAGAGACACTGCTGTAGGGGAAGCAAATATTGGCACTTCATTGGTCTAAAAACACTCCCCGCAGATTACAATTTCTTATTGCTTAACCATACATAAGGTATTAAAGAAGTACTTGTTTAATATTGTAGCAGCTGATTGTATGCAATAAATAATACCAGGAGTCAGTTGCAGGATCCAAGCCATTTAATGTGCACAGGCTCAGAACAGACTAAAAGGGACTGAGCAATGAAAAACTACAGCAGATTCATTATATACAATTTCACAGTTTGATACAAGCAGACTTTCTATTGGTCCCAACACCCCCTGCACCTGTCCAATCAGGGACCCTCTCTGGGCCTGGCTCCTTGTTCCCCCTTTCTGGCTTATTCTAACAAAGGCATAGTCTTAGACATAGATACATTTCTACTTCAAGGACATTTCTAGCTCAGAGAATGCAAGGACAGAACAAACCAAGCATAAAGAACTTCTACAAACTTCATGGGGGAAGGAAAGGGACTTTAAAAAGCAGTTTAAAGCAGATTTCTAAACTTTGGTTCTTTTCAATATTACTCTCAGGTGGGGGTTAGGATCTAGGCCTAGTTTATAGGCCATAGCCTACCACATTCCCCCCCCTTTGATTATTCTCAGCCTGAATAAGAGAGGGTGAGAAATTAATCACCTATCAAAGTCACCTTAAACTGAGGCTTCTTCCCTAGATATAGCTTGATACTTCCACATGGCTAGTACCCTGGTTGCTGCCTTACGTTCAACTGTACTGTCTATGATTGAGGTAAACATTCACAAGCAAAGGGGTAGGAAACGATGGGAGAAGCAAACACATAGCTATCACTTAAGTTCTTTTCTTCCACAGCTTCCACCGTACGTAGACCTGTCAGCTTCTGGTGGGTGACAGGAGTAGGGCTGTAGATTCTACATTAGTACCCAAACGTGGAGACTCTGTAAGACAGAACCTAAAGCCAACAGCTCTTGTCTAGTGATTTCGGATCCAATCTGACTCATATCCCCTGCAGCGGGATATAGAAATGGGGCCTAAAGAATTTTTTCATAGCTGTTTTTCCTATAATGTGTGGCTTGGTGAAAAGCATTGACAAAGGCTGGGTCCAATGATTCAGGGATTACAGTTGGACCTGGGGGCTGGAGTCTGTGTACACATTCAAGCAGAGCCCTGTCCCTATTATCAGTGCCCTAGTGAGGGCTATCAGTTCAGCCTCCTGTGCTGAGGTTCCTGGGGGCAAAACTGAAGATTCAACTACCATGTCCAGGGTCACTACTGCATAACCAGCACGACATTGTCCATTGATGACAAGACTGCTTCCATCCACAAAGAAAGTCTATTCAGGATTGTTCAGTGGAAGATTGGTTAAATCAGGGCAACTGGAGAACACAGTATCCATTACTTCCAAGCAATCATGGTTGGGTGGACTTGAACCAACTGGTAATAGTGTAGCAGGGTTCAGAGCTTGACTGACGATCAGCTGTAATCGAGGGTTTTCGCACAGCATGCTTTGGTACTTTAGCATGTGGGAATTCGTGAACCAGTAATTTCCTTTATGTTCCATGAGGGTTAGGACAGAGTGTGGCACTGTAACCTGGAGACTCTGACCTAAGGTGAGCTTGTCGGCTTCACTCACCAAGAGAGCTGTAGCTGCAATGGCTCTCAGGCAAAGTAGCCATCCTTTTGCAACAGTATCCAGCTGCTTTGATAGATAGGCTACAGGTCGCTGCCAAGATCCAAGGGTTTGGATTAATACACCCAGAGCATTTCCATTTGACTCATGGACATACATCTGGTAGGCCCAACATAAGAACATAAGATATGCCATACTGGGTCAGACCAAGGTCCATCAAGTCCAGTATTCTGTTTCCAATAGTGGCCAATCTAGGTCATATGTACCTAGCAGTTTCCCCAAGAGACACAAGTTCCACAATGCTTGTACTGGGTCAAGCATTGATATCTTCGGTCACTTCTTAATAATGGTTTATGGACCTTTCCTCCAGGAACTTGTCCAAACCTTTTTTAAACCCAGCTACACTAACAGCCTTTACTACATCCTCCGGTAACAAATTCCAGAGTTTGATTACACATTGAGTGAAAAAATATTTTCTTTTATTAGTCTTAAATAGTTTACCCTGTAGCTTTATTGCATGTCCCCTAGTCTTTCTATATTCTGATAACGTAAACAATCGATCTACGTTTACCCGTTCCACTCCGTTCATTAATTTATAGACTTCTATCATATCTCCCCTCAGCCGTCTCTTTTCCAGGTTAAAGAGCCCTAACCTTTTTAGCCTTTCTTCATAGGAGTATCCTTCCATCCCCTTTACCATTTTGGTGGCTCTTCTCTGAACCTTTTCTAAAATCGCTATATCCTTTTTAAGATACGGCGACCAGAATTGCACACAATATTCAAGGTGCGGTCTCACCATGGAACGATACAGAGGCATTATAATATCTTTTGTTTTATTTTCCATTCCTTTCCTTATGATACCTAGCATTCTATTTGCTCTCTTGGCCGCCGCTGCACACTGGGCCGAGGGTTTTAACATGGTATCCACAATGACGCCTAAATCTTTTTCCTGGGTGGTGGTTCCTAATGTGGAACCTTGCATCATGTAACCATAGTTTGGGTTGTTCTTCCCTAGGTGCATAACCTTGCAGTTGTCCACATTAAATTTCATCTGCCATTTTGATGCCCAGTCTTCCAATTTATCAAGATCCTCTTGCAATTTTTCACAATCCTCTTGGGTTTTAACAACTTTAAATAGTTTTGTGTCATCTGCAAATTTTGGTGATAACATCAAAACTGCTTTCAACGATTTGAACGCTTTATCCTGTTCTGGGCCCCATTCCATGGGAGATTGCTCCATTCCTTTGGTGGCTTGGTACAATGGCTTTGCCAAGAGCGCGAAGTTGGGTATCCATATTCGGCAGTAGCCGGCAGCTCCCAAGAAGGCCCTCACCTGCTTTCTGGTGGTGGGGGTAGGGATGCGGCATACTGCTTCCTTTCGCTCGGGTCCCAGTCTCCGGACCCCTCTAGACAGATGGAATCACAGGTATTTTACTTCTGTTTGGCACAACTGTGCCTTGGCTCTGGAGACCTTGTATCCAGCTTCATTCAGGAGGTGCAAGAGATCACTGGTGGCTTGCACACATTCAGTTTTGGAGTTGGTGGCTACAAGCAGGTCATCTACATACTGGAGCAGGACTCTTTCCTGGAGTCACAGAGTACCTTGATAGATCTTGATTAAGAGCAGCACTGAAGATGGTAGGTGAGTTCTTGAATCCTTGAGGTAATCAAGTCTAGGTGAGTTGGACTCACCTTCCGGTGGTCGGGTTCTCCCATTCAAACGCAAACAGGAGTTGACTGGTGGATGCCAGGCGTATGCAAAAGAAGGCATCCTTTAAATCCAAAACAGTGAAGTGAGTAGCTTCAGCAGGAATCAGTCCCAAGAGGGTGTAGGGATTTGGTACTACTGGATGTATGGTTTCAACTGCATTGTTCACTCGTCTCAAATCCTGCACTGGGCGGTAGTCACCTGTCCCAGGCTTCTTGACTGGGAGGAGAGGGGTATTCCATGGCGATTGGCATTCTCTAAGGAGTCCATACTGCAATAATTTCTTTAGATGATGATGAATGCCTTCGATTACTGGTCGTGGGAGAGGATATTGTTTCACATGCACTGGTTCCGCTCCTGATTTGAGGGTGACAAGCACAGGGGCTATATTCTTCGCTAGGCCAGGAGGATTATCCTCTGCCCACACTCCCGGCGGAGCTGAAATGCTGGTAGATATACGGGGCTGGCTGCTTTGGATAAAAGTGGACTATAGAACCGCCATTCTTCTTCTCGGGGGACAGTCAGCACCATCAGGCCATCAGATTTTGAGTTCACAGTCATTTCCATTTTTCCCCCTTCAACAAAGGATATCTGCGCCTGGAGCTTAGCGAGCATGTCTCGGCCCAAGAGGGGGATTGGGCATTCAGGTATGTACAGGAACTGGTGTGTTATCTTCCGTCCCCCTAATTCACAAGTGCGGTTCTGCAAGAGGGATTTGATGGCTCGAGTACCAGTGACCCCAACAATAGTGATAGATCAGGACGACAACGGAGCCACAGGTCTGGCCACCACTGAGTGTTCGGCCCCCGTATCCACCATAAAGTCCATATATTGGTCCCCAATCTTCAAACTGACCATAGGCTCCTGGGGACCCAAAGAGAACTTGGAGCCCGGTCTGGCCTAGTCTTCATCCATGTAGTAGCCCTCAACAGTTGCCACTCCCTCTACAGCGGCTTCTCCCTGCTGGAACCTGTGTGCGATGCATTCCTACCCGATGCCGGAATCGCCCTCTGCTCTCCAAGTGCTCCCTCCTCCCCTCCGGGAGGCGGAGTCAAAATTCGGGCATTCATTCTTCCAATGTCCTTCTTCCTTACAGTGGGCACACTGATTTGCACCCAATGGGGGTCGACCATCTCCTCGGCCCCTTCCACGTCCTCGAGTCCTTCTGTTAGAGAAACTTCCTCCGCGTCTTTCAACTAAAGCTGCAGCAAGAAAATCAGCTTTCTTCTTCATTCCACGTTCACTTTCCCTCTGACATTCTTGATCACAATTCACAAACACTTTCTGAGCAACTTCCATTAACTGGGCTGTATTCATGCCTGCAAATCCTTCCAACTTTTGCAGTTTTCGCTTTATGTCTCCCCCGGGACTGACTCACGAATGCAGCATTTACCATGTGCAAATTTTCCTGGGCCGCTGGATCATATGGGGTATATAGTCTGTAGGCTTCAGATAATCATTCATAGAAGGCTGCTGGGCTCTCATCTGGTCGTTGGAGAACTTCAGATATTTTTCCAATATTCATGGCTTTCTGGCCTCCCTTCTTCAGGCTTTGCATGAGGGCTTGGGGGAACCGATTGAGGGCTGTCTGCACTATTTGGATCCCACTTGGGGCCATCATTTGGGAAATCCGCGGCGGCTGCTTGCCGAGAGTCCAGGCCTGCATCTCCTACAGGATTTTCTTCTAACCATCTAATGAAGGCCTGCACAATTCGTGCTCGCTCTTCAGTGCTGAAAAGGGTGGACAGGAGCTGGCGGCAATCAGACCAGGTAGGCTGATGGGTCTGCATAATACTGTTCATTAGTTCAATCAAATCCTGAGGCTTCTCAGTGTAGGAGGCATAATGCGTCTTTCAGTTCAGTAAATCAGTGGTGGAAAAAGGCACATAAACAAGGCTGGTCGGCCCTACCACGACCTGGCCTTCGGTATTAAGGGTGGATAGGCCCTGGACCTGGTGCAATGGTATGACGCGACCATCCCTTTTACTGGCAGTTGTACTTCTGAAGGCATACGGGAATCGGGACTGTCGGGGTTCCACTTCATGTTCTTGGGCGCTGGCTGTGAGTGACCCTGAACTGGCGAATGAATCCCTGCTTGTAGTGTCATCGGTGGACTGTGGCCCACTCGGAGTACTTTGAACTGAGCCAGGGCTTCCGGCCGGGGAGGGGAGTGCCTCCTCCAGCCGTGGGAGCCATTGGGAGGACACCCGGGGTAAAACTGCAGGAATGGGTTCCTCCTGGACAGGCTCTGCCTGGGATAGTGGCAGAGCCGAGGGGACTGGCCTACAGAGGAACTGTGGCGGAAGGGACGGAATGTCTGGGGACTCTGGGGCTGAATAGACAGGCAGTTTCTTTTCCCCAGGCTTCTGGGCCCCTTGGGTCGTTGCTACAAATATCTTACACTGTTCCTCATAACAACGTTTCATCCAAGAGGGCTCTTTTTCACAAACATTTAACCAGAAGTCTATATAAGGGAACTGGTCAGTATGTTCTTTTCATGCAATCTGGTGAACTAAGGATATGATACTAACATCAAAGGTACCACCAGGGGGCCATGATGAGACCAGTACCGGCCACTCCCTATCACAAAGCATTTCTAATCGGGACGGAGACATTTCTATTCCATAGTCTCCAGCAAATCCCTTGCTAAAATTCCTAGTCATACATTTCAACGGAGTTTGCGTGGACTCCGACTCCCCCATGATGACATACTTGACAACAGACAGAGGGGGCGGGCAGTCAGGCTGCATTTTCCTGTGGACTATGAGTCAGAACTATGCAACAATGTTCCTCTGGGAGCACTTATTATTAAAAACTTATTATTGCTGTAAACAAAGGGTAGGCAGAAAACATAAGCTTAGATTAGTTGCAATAAGCATAATGGATGTATGTGCTCATTCTAAATAGGAACAATTTAGATAAAGTCCTTAAAATATAAAACTATTATTTTGCAACATGTTATAACATCAATCCCAATAGAAAGAAATATGGCTCCTAACATGACGGCCACATATCTGTTACGTATGACTAGAGTCTATCGTATACACTGTTCTCAGTGAGAATGCTATAGGAAACTTAAAAATACTTGACATTTATTTATTTATTTGTTATTTATTTTATTACAATTTCTTATATACCGCACTATTCGGCATCAGCGCGGTTTACAAAGAACAAAAAGACCAGAACAATAGGCTGTTCGGCGTTACATATAACAGGAGAATCAACTTGGAAAAACATGGGAGAACTATTTACATAGAATGGACAAATCTGTCAACTAGATAACATGAGCAACTAATTACATAGAATAGATAAATTCTATTCATGAAACTAACTGCCAGCAGTCATCAGCACTAAGCTGAACAATGCAAAGAAATTACTTTAAATCTTACAGTTCAGAAAGCAGATATTCAAAGGACATGAAACGGATACTTTTTATCAGAGATAAAATTCCTCATTCACTCAGGATTTAAATCATTTTCAAGTCGCAATATGGTAACTACTGGCTCGGGATGCTTCATTGTCCTGTCAGGGCTCTTAACCTCTACTTCGAAGGTCAAAGGAAAAACAGAATCAGTTTCCTTAATTTTTCTATCATTTCTGTTTGTTTCATTTAGCTAAAGTAAAGAACTTTAATCAGTTCAGTTCCAGGGACCATAAAATCTACAGGAGTAGCCATCAATGAAAGAAGGACAGTGTTTGCTGAAGACTAAAACATAAGAACACAAGACAAAGCTAAGCCCACAAATGCATTATACCTAACAGCCTATCTGATCAGAATAAGGTATTTCTTTTAAGGAATCTCACCCTGCACACTAAAACTGAACTAGACCCTCCCCCCTGGATAGTTCTGAAAGGTAACATGCCGTAACAAGTAATACTAGCTCTACAGAATCCTCCTCACTTGGTCCGTACTCGGACATCTAACAGTTGACATAAAAATACAGGCAGGGCTGAGATATAACAAGAACAGCTGAGGAGCTCTGAAGGGGTTAATGAGAACTAGACTGTGTGAAAGACACACCCCTTCTCCCTCTGCTTACTAGAGATACCGTCTCTCTCACGCTGTGCTGAAAAAAAATAAAATCACTGAAACAGCTTGTCTCACTGTGCGGTGCTTAGATTCGATTCCTTAAAGTGACTCCTGAGGGTTTTTTTTCTCTTTTTTCTTTCTCAGTACTATCCCTTAATCGGTAAACTGTTTATATTACACCAGAAGGGAAACCAGCGGTTTCAACAAATAACAAAACCAGATACAAACAACAGACAGAGGGTACGGGTAATCGGACTGTCGGTAAGGGGTCCGTACAGCCCTAGAAACAGTGAGGGACACAAACACCAGACATTTCCTCCTTTTTGCGACCTGGGCATGGTCGCCTGGCCAGGAACTGTGCTACTCAGGAGTCCGCTTTCACTTGGTCTGTGTTTCAAAATCTCTCATTCACACAAACAAACAGGCATGCCAACAGGTTCCCCAAATTTCCAAATTCCAAGTTCAGGCCTGACTAACTAACAAAGGGGCAATGGCTTCAGTCCCGTGCATACTCATGCGAGACTTACTAGGACCGCCCCGAGAGGTTATCAAGCTCTCATTTCAAACAAGTTCAAGTTCCAAGTTCCAAACTAACTGACTGAGTAGCAAAAGAAAATTCCTACTCACCGGATCCGGTACCAAGTGCCAAGTTCAGGTCATGAGTTGAATCCCGGACTCCCCTCGGGTTCGGAGGTGTTGGCCAGCCGGAACCAGCAACCTGCGGAGGCAAGGAGGAGTCCTCTCTGATACAAGAGGACCGGTGGCGCCAGAGGCTCCCCTGCGATCAGTCAGGTGCGGCTCCAGCCGGACCAAACCTTTGAGGCAAGAAGTCGTGGTATATTTACTTGAATACCATCACACTACTCACACTTCCTGGCCAATGCACCAAGAAATGTGGCAGCTGATTGTATGCAATAAATAATACCAGGAGTGAGTTGCAGGATCCAAGCCATTTAATGTGCACAGGCTCAGAACAGACTAAAACGGATTGAGCAATGAAAAACTACAGCAGATTCATTATATGCAATTTCACAGTTTGATACAAGCAGACTTTCTATTGGTCCCAACGCCCCCTGCACCTGTCCAATCGGGGACCCTCTCTGGGCCTGGCTCCTTGTTCCCCCTTTCTGGCTTATTCTAACAAAGGCATAGTCTTAGACATAGATACATTTCTGCTGCAAGGACATTGCTAGCTCAGAGAATGCAAGGACAGAACAAACCAAGCATAAAGAACTTCTACAAACTTCATGGGGGAAGGAAAGGGACTTTGAAAAAGTAGTTTAAAGCAGATTTCTAAACTTTGGTTCTTTTCAATACTACTCTCAGGTGGGGGTTAGGATCTAGGCCTAGTTTACAGGCCATAGCCTACCACAATATTCCCTACATTTTTAATGATGCTTTTTATATCTTTCATACAAAAACATTCATAGCATTTTTTAATTTTAATTTTATATTAGTTAGACAACTGAATCATCTCCTAAAAGGGACAGTGCTCAAGAATCACTGAGCATTGTGACATGGTGGATTCCTCCAGCCCTTTAGAAAGAGCCAAAAAGGAGGAATCAGAAGCAGTGCTGGATGGTAAACAAAAGCACATGGCTAGTAGTTACCAGGGAAACCAGACACAGGGGAAAGAAACACGCCCTTGCTGCCAGTTAGCTCAGGAGTCACGAGCTGAATCAGAGCACCTGCTAGGAGGAGGAGTCAGGCACTGCCCTAGAGGGCAGACACATAAAGAGGCCTCAGTAGAAAGAAAAGGGTTTCGACTAGGAGCCACACAAGAAGCTCCAACACAAGCTCAGCTGGGAGGTCAGCTACAAGGCCAACCGAGGGTTCCGGTGAGAGGCCAGCAAAGAGGGCAGTTAGCGGACCAGCTAACAGACCAAGAGGAGGACCAGGGAGGAGTCCGAGTTCCAGGCCTAGGCAGAGCTACCGGTAAAGTTCCAGCCTAGAACCGTGGGAGAGAGACCGTGGCAAGCCTAGAGGAACACTCAGTAAAACAGAGAGAAAGCCCAGAGCCAGAGCCAAGCTTAAAGGTAGAAGGAGAACCATTTATAAAGTGTTTTTCAAGAGAAGAATACAGCAAAAGCAGGCCAGGCTGTTTGCAGTATTCTGGGAATTACAAGGAGAGAAAAATCCAGGAAGGCAGTTGCAACCCTCAGCCCACAAATCAGGTTTTGAATCAACAGCTGTTTCCAAAGCCCAGAGAAAGCCGGTTGCAGGCAGACGAAGAGGTAAGCCCAGAGACTGGGTTTCAAATAAGGCTGTTGATAATCAGTGTGATTTTACTTACCCAAAGGGTTGGGACTGTGGTTTTAATACCTGTAATGAGGATGATTGTTTACAGCAATACATGTGCCAAGAGTATGATATAAAACCTAAGACAGAGAGGAAGGGCGTGGTCCCAGAAACAACGTTGCAAACATTTCTACCTGTCTTCCATGAGGAGTTAATGGAAACAGAGCCAGGGCTAGGCAACATATCTAAAGAATTGATGGACTGTACGATTACAATATCGAATGAAATATTTTCCCTGCGTTGAGTTTAAGCAGTGCAGAGAACTGCAGAAGTGTTAAGAGAAAAAGTACAAAGCTGTGGGAAACAGAACTGTTTATTCTAATTGCTGGGAAGCGAATGTTTATTACTGCTGAAGTTAAGCTATTTCTGTTGGAGACTTTTATTTTGTCCTTTGCCAGAAGTATATGGTTTGTGTTACCTTTGTTCCATGCTGAAATCCGCCCGGAGGGGAAATAAATCCTGTTTGCTTAAAACCACTTTGAGTTCACATTACTCTTCATTGGACAGTGAAAGAAACTACATTTCCCAAAAGGCTTGGCGTCAGGAAAAGGTCAGACAGCTGTTCAAAGAAGGATAACAGGTCGCTTAAGCCCTACACGCTTCGGCTGGGGGCACTAAAGGCGGTTACAAATGGCGTAGTAGTACGGATTTTTGCCCGGATTAAACGGACACTCGAAGGACGAGGTTCCAGCAGCAGTGAGCTGACATCCAGGAGCAGAAGGATCCACCGGTCGGCTGACAATCGGTCAGGAGGGGAGCTACCTTTCTCAGTGCCTGACTCTGCACTGTGCCCAGGTAATGGTGGCTAGGCACGGGTGTGGAAGGATAAGCCGGAGAAAGGGGTAGTGCACAGAGATATAGTGCACAGTATTGAAAAAAAAAAAAGGTGGGAAATTTTTTTTTTGGGCCACACTTGGTGTTTTTTTTTTTTTGTGTGTTTTTACAGGCACCTGGACATTTGAGATGGATCCTCAGGAGATGCTGAGGTGGATGTCCCTACAATGGGACAAGCAGCTAGAGATGACTCGGCGGGTGCAGGAGCAAATGGTTGCTGCTATCCATGAACAGCAAAAGCCGGTCAGAGAGCTCATGGAGAAGCTAGTGAAGCAGCAGCAGGAGCCAGCGAGAGACATGCCTATGTATATCCAAGGGGTAGGACTACCTAATAGTGGTGCACTCACGTTGGGACAATTATCTCCTACAGATAACCTGGACGATTATATAGATGCCTTTGAGCGCATTGCTGAAGCCATAAGGCTGTCTAAAGAGCAGTGGGCAATAAAGTTTGCGATGTCCCTTTCAGGCGAAGCTTTGTCTGCATATAAATCTATGCCTGCTACCTTGGCAGTAGATTATAATGCAGTCAAAAATGCTGTAAGAGACAGGTTAGGACTAATCCCTTTATTCTACAGGCGCAGATTTAGGGAGGCCAAATTAAGGCCTGGAGAAACCCCTAAAGCCCTGTACTACAGAATAAGAGGCTTGGCCTGGAAATGGCTTAACCCTGGACAGCGGACTGTAGAGTCTGTATTTGATGATGTGGTTTTGGAACAATACATGGAAGCTGTACCAGCAGAGGTAAAAACATTTCTCATGTTGCAGAATTGTAAAACAACAGAGGAAGCCGCCATCTTGTCAGAACGATATTTTGAGACCGAGTTTGCAAAAACCTCAAAATCAGGCGTTCTGGGGGCGACAAGAGCTGGTAGTATAGAGAGGAATATGCGAAGTAAACCATCTTGTGAGAATGCGGGTTTTCCCAATGCTAAAGGGAAATGTTTTAAATGCGGGAAATTAGGGCATTTTCAGAAAGATTGTATCTTCCGTACTGCATTGGTGTCTGGCAATGGAAAGAAAATCCAGGCAGGGTTTTTACTTCCTGTACAAGTAGAGGGCATAGCGTCCCAGGCGCTGCTTGACTCTGGTGCTGACCAGAGTATGGTGTCCCAGCGGCTCTGGCAAGCCGTACAAGCCCAGTCAGCACCGAGTCAAGCAGTAGGGCAAGTGAGAGTACAGTGTGTACATGGGACAGCCTCCTATTACCCTGTATATGACCTTACAATAAAAGGGTTGGGAACAGAAAAGAAAGTGAAGGTGGCAATAGTCCCGCAGCTGTTATATGACATTATTCTAGGAAACGATTGGCCCCCATTTTGCCAGGGGATAGAGCGGGGTATAGAAGAAAGGACAGGCTATGTCTCTACCCGGTCCCAGGCAAGAACCTCTCCTAGTAATGAGGACCCTGTGGAGGAAGTAGCAGGTCCATCCCGAGATAGGGAGGATTTCCCTGAGCTGGAAAGGGAAAGTGAAGAGGAAGTAACAGGCCCATTGCCCGCACAGACTGACCTTTTTGGTGCCCATCCGAGAAAGTTAGAAAAGGAAAGGCGAAGAGAAAACAGGAAAGGCAACACAGAGCCCAAGGGAGGGCTGGATTGGAAGCCGGGGATGGGTTACCCTGGGTTCCCTCAGAATTAGTGAAAAAATTCCCTTCCTTCCCAGGGGAACAGAAAGCGGATCCCGCTTTGAAACGGGCTTTCGCGTTTGCACAAGAAGGATGCCCCGATTTCTTTTGGATAAAGATATTTTGTATAGGGAGAGTAATAACCCTCTTACAGGAGAAGTAAGAAAGCAACTGGTGGTGCCGTACACCTTCAAGGCCATAGTTATGCGGTTGGCCCATGATCACCCAATAGGAGCCCACAAGGGAATTCAAGGGACACTGGACCAGGTCCTTGCCCGCTTTTACTGGCCAGGGGTCTTCAAGGAAATTTCCCGCTACTGTGAAGCGTGTCCCACTTGCCAGCGGGTTACTGCCTCGAAGCCGAGGGCAGTACCTATGATACCCACACCTACCATATCCACACCGATCCGTCGGATGGCAATGGATATTATAGGGCCACTCGTTAGGACTCCCCGGGGTTTTCAATATGTGTTAGTGATCGTGGATCAGGCTACGCGCTTCCCATGGGCCATAACTCTTAGGAGTACCTCCGCCAGAACAATAGCCCTGGAACTTATTAAGTTGTTCTGTGAGGTTGGCTTCCCACAGGAGATGCTCACCGACCAAGGGAGCAACTTCATGTCTAAATATTTAGCTACCGTGTGGGATGCCTTTGGCATACACCATGTGCGTACCGCGGCCTATCACCCTCAGTCCAATGGGATGGTCGAAAGAATGAATCAGACCATTAAGCAAATGCTTAGGCGGGGACTAGATGGACAGATGTCCGAATGGGATACTTTGTTGCCCTTCATGTTATACGCGTGTAGGGAACGCGTACAAGCGTCCCTAGGGGTGTCCCCATATGAGTTGCTGTTCGGTAGAGCACCCAGAGAAGTTCTTGATATACTGCGAGAACAATGGGTAGAACCAGACAAGGAGGAGACGGAAGAACCCCAGTTCCTTAGAGACCTGAGGAGTCATTTAAAAAGAACGTCTCAAATCTCTTTGGCAAATTTACAGGCTAGCCAAAGGAGGCAGAAAAAATATTATGACCGGGGAACGAAATCCCGCCAATTGGCGGTGGGAGATAGAGTGGTAATTATGGTAGCAGAGGTAGGACCCAAATTTGAGTCAAGATGGAAAGGGCCCTGTACTGTTGTGGAGAGGGTAGGTCCCGTCTCGTACCTCGTAGAAAATAATAAGGGCCGTCGCCAAGTCTATCATATTAATGTTTTAAAACCCTGGCAAGAAAGGGTAGCAACAGTAAGGTTAGCCATTAGGGAAGACTACAGACACCCATTGAAGGAGATTACGTGCTGTCCGTCACAGGTTCCGGCGGCCCGTAATATTTTAAGGGGGGGGGGATCTGTGACAAGGTGGATTCCTCCAGCCCTTTAGAAAGAGCCAAAAAGGAGGAATCAGAAGCAGTGCTGGATGGTAAACAAAAGCACATGGCTAGTAGTTACCAGGGAAACCAGACACAGGGGAAAGAAACACGCCCTTGCTGCCAGTTAGCTCAGGAGTCACGAGCTGAATCAGAGCACCTGCTAGGAGGAGGAGTCAGGCACTGCCCTAGAGGGCAGACACATAAAGAGGCCTCAGTAGAAAGAAAAGGGTCTCGACTAGGAGCCACACAGGAAGCTCCAACACAAGCTCAGCTGGGAGGTCAGCTACAAGGCCAACTGAGGGTTCTGGTGAGAGGCCAGCAAAGAGGGCAGTTAGCGGACCAGCTAACGGACCAAGAGGAGGACCAGGGAGGAGTCCGAGTTCCAGGCCTAGGCAGAGCTACCGGTAAAGTTCCAGCCCAGAACCGTGGGAGAGAGACCGTGGCAAGCCTAGAGGAACACTCAGTAAGGCAGAGAGAAAGCCCAGAGCCAGAGTCAAGCTTAAAGGTAGAAGGAGAACCATTTATAAAGTGTTTTTCAAGAGAAGAATACAGCAAAAGCAGGCCAGGCTGTTTGCAGTATTCTGGGAATTACAAAGAGAGGAAAAAGCCAGGAAGACAGTTGCAACCCTCAGCCCACAAATCAGGTTTTGAATCAACAGCTGTTTCCAAAGCCCAGAGAAAGCCGGTTGCAGGCAGACGAAGAGGTAAGCCCAGAGACTGGGTTTCAAATAAGGCTGTTGATAATCAGTGTGATTTTACTTACCCAAAGGGTTGGGACTGTAGTTTTAATACCTGTAATGAGGATGATTGTTTACAGCAATACATGGGCCAAGAGTATGATATAAAGCCTAAGACAGAGAGGAAGGGCGTGGCCCCAGAAACAACGCTGCAAACATTTCTACCTGTCTTCCATGAGGAGTTAATGGAAACAGAGCCAGGGCTAGGCAACATACCTGAAGAATTGATGGACTGTACGATTACAATATCGAATGAAATATTTTCCCTGCGTTGAGTTTAAGCAGTGCAGGGAACTGCAGAAGTGTTAAGAGAAAAAGTACAAAGCTGTGGGAAACAGAACTGTTTATTCTAATTGCTGGGAAGCGAATGTTTATTACTGCTGAAGTTAAGCTATTTCTGTTGGAGACTTTTTATTTTGTCCTTTGCCAGAAGTATATGGTTTGTGTTACCTTTGTTCCATGCTGAAATCCGCCCGGAGGGGAAATAAATCCTGTTTGCTTAAAACCACTTTGAGTTCACACTACTCTTCATTGGACAGTGAAAGAAACTACATTTCCCAAAAGACTTGGCCTCAGGAAAAGGTCAGACAGCTGTTCAAAGAAGGATAACAGGTCGCTTAAGCCCTACATGCTTCGGCTGGGGGCACTAAAGGCAGTTACAGCATGCCATAGCAAAGGTACCGCAAGTGTTGGACCCTTAGTGCGGTCTCTTGTGGTCCGGGAACATCTTAGATTTCAGTCAGCAGAGAACAGCCTGCAGTGATCTAGTAGCTGTTTGGCTCCTGGAATAATCAGGATACTTTGACCTGGATGTGATTCCCACACAGAAATAACTGGATTTTGTTGGCTAATTTTTTAAAATTTTATTTTATATGTATGCGATTATACAACTTATTACAAGAATTATTCAAACTCTTGAACAGAAATAGTGTAAGACAATAGTAAATTACAAAGAAATTATAACCCGGCAAAGCACAAAATAGTACACTTGTTGCTTGCCCTCCCAAGCCCACAATAGAAGGGGGGAGAGAGAAGAAACATATCGAACTACTATAGTGCAAAGAAAAAGCAGTCAAGTGAGTGACCAGTATTTACTATTATAGACCATCCATAGGACTATCAATTGCAGCCTCAATACACTGGGCATTCACGAAAACCAGCAGTTGTGAAGGCTCATAAACAACATAGGAAACAGCACGATATTTCCCCAAGCATTTACATGGATGCTTTAAGAAGACAAGTGCTCCCAGCTGCTGGACTCCTGGAGGAGAAGAAATTTTCTACGTCTCAATTTTGTGCTGTTTGAAAGATTATTATTATTATTATTATAAAACATTTATAAAGCACTATTAGGCAAACACAGCGCTGTACAAACAAAGATAAAGACAGTCCTTACTCGTCACAGCTTATGATATAATCAGATAAACAAGACAAGGATAGAAAAGGGAAGGGTTAGGAGACATAAGGACAAGGGATCAGGATCCAAAGGCAGCCTTAAAGAGGTGAGCCTTTAGCTTGGATTTGAAAAGGAGAAGGGATAAAACCTGATGCACAGGCTCAGGAAGTTTATTCCAAGCATAAGAAGCAGCGAGGTGAAAGGACCGAAGTCTGGAGTTAGCAGAGGTAGAAAAGGGTAAAGAAAGGAGCAAGCCAATAGTAGAACAAACTTCGAGAGAAGGGATGTAGAGGGACAGATAGGGAGAAGCAGCAGAGTGAATGCACTTAAAGGTCAGAAGAAGGAATTTGAATTGGATGCGGAAGTGGAAGGGAAGCCAAAGAAGTGTTTTCAGAAGAGGGGTTATATGTGCAAAATGAGGCTGGTGAAAAATTAGCCATGCAACAGAGTTATGAACAGATTGAAAGGAAGAGAGATGACTCAGAGGGAGACCAGCAAGTAGGAGGTTGCAATAGTCAATGGGAAGTTATTAAAAAGTGGACAAGTGTTCTAGCAGTGTCATCAGAGAGGAAGGGGTGAATCTTGCAAATGCTATAGAGAAAGAAGCGACCAGTCAGGATAGATACTGTGACACAGCAGACGGTACAGAGCCCATGGAGTTAGGGGAAAGTAAGGAACTTATCTCAGAATTAGCTGAGCAGCAGACAAACTCAGCACATGTAGAATTAACTGAGCAGCAAACAAACTCAGCACAAGAAAAGCAAAAAGGCATTAGAATAAAATGTCCTTGCACTAGTCCTGACGTAGCTAGAAGCAGGAAGGCTAATCAGGAACACCTGTGCTCAGAAACCCACGCAGCATGCAAAGAGAACAAGGATAAAAGCTGCAGGGTAGAACCAGGGAAGGCCAGTAGGGGCAGCGACCTGGGAGGACTAAGCCAGCATCCAGTGAACACACATCATGCTGGAGGAAATCCACTGAGGGAAGGAAGCAGTAGGTGTGGCAGCAGAGCAGGAAACAGCCAGCATCGTGCCCATGACCCTGCTAGGATTCCTGGTAATTGGAGAGCCCAGGAGAGAGCTGCCAGAAGCCCAGATATAAGAGACAGAACCACAGCTAAGAGGTGGGAACCTAGCGTTGCTAAAGAAAAGGCAAGAAGTTCTGTTTGGTTTGAAAGGCAAGGGCGTGGCACTAGAAGTAACTTTGATACTGAAAGTTACACAGTAATTCCACCAGCGTGGAGAAGAAGGGAAAGCCAGAAGGAAGCTTTTAATATACCAGGCATTCAGAGCCCTGGATTTAAAGAGCCCTTTCTAGAAAAGCTAGCCCATGACTCACAGGAGAGTTTTAAGGAAGACAGCAGCTGTGAAGAGTGTGACCCATATGCAATCGTAAGTGACTCTGAGTTAATGCAGTGGGAGAACAGCAGCTATAACTCTGACCCTGTGCCCATGGATTGTACAATTTGTTTATCTGACGATATTGTATCTTTATGTTGAACGTGTGCAAAGCAGCCAGCTGATGGTGCCTAAAGGAAAGAAGATATTTTTCTGTGCAACAGTTCTTTTGTTTCATATTGTTTGTTGTATCCCAGGAATATCCCATCAGGGCAGGGAATAAAGCCCTAATATTATTTTTGCCTTACCACTTGACTACAAGACTCTTTTTGTATCAAAGGCAACTTAAATCTTAACACTCTAGGCAGCCGCCTAATAGGGTCATATGAGGCAGCTATCACTCACTATCTCTCACAAATGGCGTAGTTGTTGCGGATTTATTCCTAAGAGGAGCATACAACCGTGAAACAACAGAGGAACAACGCAGAGGAATCCTACGAGTGCCAAGGCTGGACACGCCCAGAAGGTTCCAGATCCTGAGGGAAAGGATAAGCCCCTTCTCAAAGTGTGAATCTCCACCTGGCTGAGGGGGCACAGGCTGAGGGCACAGGCTGAGGGGGATTCGAGTGAGAAGGTGTAGCAAAAAGGAAGGTGGGACTAGGCACAATAGCATTAGTAGTGCCACACTTGGTGTTTTTCTTTTGTTTGGTTTCCAGAGTGGGTGAGCATCAAGATGGAGGTTCAAGAAGTCCTAAGATGGATAAGCGCACAGTTCGAGAAGCAGGCGGAGATGGCTCAGCTGAGCCAGGAGCAGGCCATGGCGGCATTGCAACTCCAACAGAAGCCCCTGACCGAACTGGTACACACTCTGCTGGATGAACGAAGGGAGGAGAAACCACCGCAACAGCATTTCTGTGGGGTAGGCCCACAGAACTGTGAGTATTGGCATTTGGACAAATGACTGAGGCTGATAATTTTGATGATTTTATCGAGGCATTCGAGAGGGTAGCCCTCAATGTACATTGGGCCAAAGAGCACTGGGCAGTCAGGCTGGCCACCTCCTTAACAGGAGAGGCCTTATCAGCATACCAAGCCATGCCAGCTACCCTATATAACTATCGGTCTATTTGTCAGAGGGATATGAACTACTAGGACTGAAGGTAAAACCCTCTATTGATTAAAGACAGCTCCGATTGTGTACTATTATTTGCTCAAGCAACAAGCAAAAACCATTAAATGAAAATGATTACATGAGAATGAACCGATGGTCTCAGTTTAAAATTTTGCAACACGGGGTAACTTGCCCCGGAGCTGCTAACTCCGATTACATCAACGACCATATACGCGGTTCATAAATATGTTAATTGAGCATTCATGAATGAAATGTAAATCAGAACTTATCTGAATATTTAAATTCTCGTTTCAAATTGCAAAAGATAGTTGTGCTGCTATCAAACAGCATAAATGTTCAGGGAGAGAGCCTCTTTCAATTGAAAGCAAGTTCTGCTACGAGGGGACATGGGATGAGGGTGAAGGGAGATAGATTCAGGAGTGATATGCGGAAATATTTCTTTACGGAAAGAGTAGTGGATCTGTGGAATAGTCTCCCAGTGGAGGTGGTAGAGATGAGGACAGTAACTGAATTCAAAAAAGCATGGGACCAACACAGAGGATCTCTAAAGGTAAAAAGTGGACTGTTGTAGTTGTTATGGAAGGACAGACTAGATGGACCTTGTGGTCTTTTTCTGTCATCATGTTTCTATGTTTCTATGTTTCTAAGTAGAACGCTGGGAAGCCAACATCTCACCTAAGGACACTATTGCGTCCATATTGATTCCAAAGTAAAGTTCAAGGGCTGAACCAGTGAAAATGAAATAGGACCAGCATCAGCAATTAATCCTGCTTCCAAATGATTGCCAGCAGACTCACTGCCGCCCATGACAACTACTCATGCTGCTGAATCTCCTCCTGGGGATGCTGCACCCTGAGCACTTTCGGGGTATGCGGGGGGCTACTGCACCATCTGCTCCCGAGCCTGGATCTCCCAACCAAAGGGATCCTCTCCTCATTGGAAGGGAATCTTGCTGTAGGCTTGAAACGGGACTGCTGAGTGCATGAGGCCTTCAGCATTTTTGGTGCTTTGGGGGAGAAAGCTGACAACCCTGAAGCAGACGCTGGAGCCAGAGAGCTCCTCTGGCTCCACCAAGTCTGCAACCAGGTCCACCTCCTCCGTATTCACCGGACACCACAGGGGCTGTGAAAAGAAATGGTCCAGTGGTCCAGGGACTGCAGGTAATGACGAGGAAGTATCTGGGAGCAACGAGGGCTTCACACCCCCTTTTACTTTTCATGTTTTCCCCATAGAAAAGCGCAGCCAGCGCACTAGAGCCTGATTGCCACCTTTTGTTGGCTAATTTGATTTTCTTTTGGTAGTGGTACACAATTCCTTTGTATGTAGGGGTACCCATCAACCTTGGGCCCAAATATATGTTACAATGAAAAACGTAAAGACTAAGGAGCGTTCTAGCCGATTAGTGGACCTGCTACCTGGCTAAAGGGCGGTGACCGTAATATTATAAGAACATAATGTACGAAATGGATAAAAATTTCTCCAGGACCAAGCAGGAAGTCAGTCCTCACATATGGGTGTCATCGGCACCGATGAAGCCGCAGCGGAGCATTTCCCCAGCTTTCTATGAAAGCCTTTGGGAATGCAGGCACGCATGCGCGGTTCCCTTCCCGCCTAAAGGTGCCATCTTACCTCAGTCTCTTTTTTTCCGTGAAGCCCGTCGGACGTATGTCCCGTTTTTCCCGGTTAAAATCAGATTTTTAGGAATTTTTTTGCTCTTTTTTCTACCAGTTCGACGCCGGTTCCTCTCCCGCCGGGTTCGGTACACCGGTATCGAGCCCGATTCTTCTTTTTCGGTTTTTGCCCTTCGTGGCTGGCGTTCGCACCCTTTTTTCTCTTTTTCATTGAAAGGCCGGTCCTTTGACCTCGCGGGGACTCTTTTTTCCCCGATGGCTTCCAGTGGCTTTAAGAAGTGTGATCGGTGTAAGAAACTAATATCTCTCACCGACACACACGACTGCTGCCTTCGGTGCCTCGGTCCCGACCATGATCCTAAGTCGTGCGGGGCCTGTGGAAAAATGTCTTCCAAGGCACTACGGAGTCGACAGCAGCAAAAGGAAAGGCTTTTCTCGGACTCAGCCTCCGACCGGGCCCAGACCTCGTCTGAGGCCTCGACATCTCGGGATTCCGATCCCGAGCGCCGTCGAAGCTCCTCGGACAGGGGGTCCCCCGACCGGGAACGCAAGAGGAAGAAGCGGCTCGCGAGGGCGTCATCGGAAGAGGTCCCTGGCTCCTCGAGGGCCAGGTCTAAGACCCCCGACCGTCGCCCCGGGCCTGTGGAACCGGAGAAGCCTGCCAAAGTTCCTCGTGTGGAGCCGGAGTCTGCTGGACATGTAAGCCCCATTGTCCTCGTGGACTCTCCTCCCAGGGAGCCGATGTTGGGCCCGGCGCCGCCGGGGCCCGAGTCGGTGGCAGCTGCGTCTCCTGAGCTGAGTCTCAGGATGACAGCCTTAGAGAGCAGAATGTCTGCCTTCATGGAGAAGCAGCAGGCACTGATGGCCAGCCTGTCTGACGCATCTGCCCCGACCACCGGGACATCGACGTCAAAGTCGACCCCGGAGGCCGAGCCGATACTCGAGTCCATCGTGGCTCGGAGTCGACCTCGGTCGCGGTCTCCCTCGACCTCCCATTCGGGACCGAGGGCGTCGACGCCGGTGCTTCCGGCATTGGGGCGGGTGCTCCAGGGCCCCGCGAGGTCGGACCCCGACTCTTCCTCGGACGAGTCAGCTTGGGAGATGGAGGACGAGGAGAATCCCGATACCTTTAAGACTCGGTGCGTCCCTTCGGACTCACTGCAGTCTGAACCCCGGAGTAGGTCCCCTCCGGAGGACACCCGGTTCTCGGAGTTCGTCCGGGATATGGCCACTGCCTTGGCTATTCTGGCGGATCCCGAGGAAGAGCCTCGAGCTGAAGAGCTCGAGGCCCTACAGTATGACTCTCCTCCGAAGGAGGCCTTTACTGTCCCGGTTCCTCAGATGCTGGAACGGCTCCTCTTCCATATGTGGGAGGCACCGGCCTCGGCGCCAGTTCTTAGCAAGCGGGTCGATTCCATCTATCGACTCCGGAAGAGCCCTGGGTTTCAAAAGGCACAGCTACCACACCATTCCATGGTTGTGGAATCGGCCATGCATCGTCTGAAGAGTCAGAAGATGCACTCCGCGGTGCCTCCTGGCAGGGAGGCCCGAAACCTAGATGGCATCGGTAGAAAGTGCTTTCAGGGCTCGATGCTTGCTCGCCGTGTCCAGTCTTACCAGCTGTACATGGGCATGTACTTGCGGGATCTGGCCAAGGAGTTGGCCGGATTCTCTGCTGGTCTCTCCGGGGAACCCTTGCAGAGATTTAAGTCCTTGTCCTCGGGGATACGGGACTGCTCGAAGTTCATGTCCCGCGCCGCCTACGATGGCTTCGAGGCTTCGGCCCGAGTTGCGGCAGCCGGCATCGCGGCTCGACGCCAGGCATGGCTGCAGTCATCGGACCTCGAGCCATGGGTTCAGGACAAGTTGGTCGATGTCCCTTGCCGAGGTGAAAACCTTTTTGGCAAGCCCATGACTGAGAAGGCCGCACAGCTCGAGACCGAGCACCTCACCCGGACAAGGCTGTCGAGGAAGACCTCTGCCCCTTCTCATAAAAAGAAGGGCTCGGGTAAAAAGCCCTTTTACCCGAGGAAGGGCACTGCCTACAAACAGTACCCACATTATCAGGCTGCCCAAGCTGCCCCCCAGGGTCAGCAAGCCAAGGGCCGGGGTAATGGGCCCCGTAGGCAGAGGACCCCCAAGCCTCAGGCCCCTGCTACCATTCAGCAGGGTGGGGGCCTTTGACTCCTTGAGCATAGCCTCTCCTCCACTGCTCTCCCAACCCTGCACAGGTCGTCTCGCCCTCTTTGCCCACCAGTGGCCCCTTATCACCGGGGACAGTTGGGTGCTGGACATAATCCACAAGGGATATGCCCTCCATTTCCACCAACTGCCACCCCCATATTTTCCAGGGGATCCTCCAAGGCCTCCTCTGCACACAGACCTTCTCTGTCAGGAGCTTAAGGGTCTGTTGGTCGACAGGGCGGTGGAGCCTGTGCCTCCCCACTTGCAAGGTCACGGATTCTACTCCAGGTATTTCCTGGTGCCCAAAAGGACCGGTGGCCTTCATCCCATTCTGGACCTCAGGAACCTCAACAAGTTCCTAGTGAAAGAAAAGTTCAAGATGCTTACTCTTGGAACCCTTCTGCCCTACCTCCAGCAGGGAGATTGGCTGTGCTCCTTAGATCTAAAGGATGCGTACACTCACATCCTCATTCATCCAGACCACAGAAAGTACCTAAGGTTCATCGTGGGAGGAAACCATTATCAGTACAGAGTTTTGCCTTTCGGCCTCACCTCCGCCCCCAGAGTCTTTACAAAGTGCTTAGCAGTGGTGGCGGCCTACCTGAGAAATCAGGGCATCTTTGTCTTCCCCTATCTGGACGACTGGCTCATCTGGGGTCAGACAGGTGAGGAGGCCAATCAAGCCACCCTCAGGACCATTGCTCTTCTACAACGCCTGGGGTTTGTCATAAACTTCGCAAAGTCCACTTTGCTCCCTTCCCAGAACTTGGAGTTCATAGGGGCAAGGTTGGACTCTCTCCTAGCAAAGGCATTCTTGCCAGAAAACAGAGCCCGAAGGTTAATGGCCTTGGCAAACCAGTTTCTCAACAGGTCTCTGGGCTCCGCCAGACTCTGCCTGCGGCTTCTAGGCCACATGGCTTTGACCGTACATATGACCCCCAATGCCAGGCTCCATATGAGGCCTGCACAGTGGTGCCTTCGGTCTCAGTGGTCACAGGCCACAGGCAGCCTCAGAGACAGGATAAGGGTGTCCAGACCATTTCTGCACTCCCTCAACTGGTGGCTACACCCACCCAATCTGCTGAAAGGGGTGCCCTATCAGATTCCAGATTACACAGTGATGCTAACAACAGATGCCTCCCTGCAAGGCTGGGGAGCGCATTGTCTGGGCAAGTGCACCCAGGGCCTCTGGTCTCCCTGGGAAGCTGCACAGCAGATCAATCTCCTCGAACTCAGAGCTATTCGATTAGCACTCAAAGCTTTCACTCCTATCCTGGCTCAACAGTCTGTCCTGATTCAGACAGACAACCAAGTTGCCATGTTTTATGTGAACAAACAGGGCGGAACTGGGTCCAGGATCCTTTGTCGGGAAGCTCAGGACCTTTGTTCTTTTGCCCTCAAGCACAACATGCTCCTCAGGGCTGTGTAACTTCCAGGCCAGGACAACTACCTGGAAGACAGATTGAGCAGGTTACTGCTGCCCCACGAGTGGCAGCTACATCCTTCAGTAGTTCAGAAGATCTTCCTGAGATGCGGTCTCCCTTTGATGGATCTCTTTGTCAGCCCCATCAACAAGCAACTGCCACAGTTCTGCTCCAGGCAACCACATCCTCTGTGGACAGCAGCAGATGCTTTTCTGATATCTTGGTCTCAGGGCCTCCTCTATGCGTTTCCTCCCACGCCCTTGGTGGCCCGAACCCTATTCAAGATTCTCCAGGACAAGGCCTCGGTCCTGCTGGTAGCTCCCAGGTGGCCGAGACAGCCTTGGTTTCCTCTTCTGCTTCAACTGGCGGTGGATCCTCCACTGCCTCTGGGGTTGCAACCCGACCTTCTCACACAGGACCAGGGTTCCCTTCTGCAACCCAATCTCAAGTCTCTCAATTTGATGGCCTGGAGGCTGAAAGGGTAGTTTTGGCTCCCTGGGGTCCACCTCAGGAAGTTGAAGAGGTTGTCCTAGCCTCCAAGAAACAATCCACTAGGAAAACCTATGCTCTCAAGTGGAAAAGGTTTTCTGTGTGGTGTCACCTACGTACAGAGGATCCTTTCTCCTGTA
Organism: Ichthyophis bannanicus; assembly: GCA_033557465.1. Taxonomy (NCBI): domain Eukaryota; kingdom Metazoa; phylum Chordata; class Amphibia; order Gymnophiona; family Ichthyophiidae; genus Ichthyophis; species Ichthyophis bannanicus. The sequence continues at coordinate 41,538,598 of CM066043.1, forward strand.
CTGTGCCAGTAGTTCTTCAGTACTTACTGCACTTGTCCAATCAGGGACTTAAGTCCAATTCTGTTCGGGTCCACCTCTCAGCTCTAGCAGCTCACCACCCATTGGTAGAGGGGCAATCTCTGTCTGGTCACCCCTTGGTGTCCCGCTTTCTCAGGGGCTTGCTTTTGCTCAAGCCTCCCATCCGTCCTCCTGCCCCTGAGTGGGAGCTGAATGTCTTGCAGCAACTGACTCGTCCACCTTTTGAGCCGATGGCTACTTGTCCACTACGCTTCCTCTCCTGGAAGACGCTCTTCCTGATAGCCCTTACCTCGGCTAGGCGAGTAAGTGAGCTTCAGGCCCTGGTCTGTGATAGGCCTTACACCAGGATTTATAGGAATAGGGTAGTCCTCAGGACTCATCCAAAGTTTCTCCCTAAGGTTGTCTTCTCTTTCCACCTCAATCAGGAGGTGGTTCTTCCAACATTCTTCCCTAGGCCTCATTCAAGCCAGGCTGAAGCAGTTCTGCATACCCTGGACTGTAGGAGGACCTTATCCTTCTACCTTGACCGTACGCAGGGGCATAGAAGGGCTACTCAGCTCTTCGTATCTTTTGACCCCAATAAGTTGGGGTTGGCTGTGTCCAAATGTACCTTGTCCATCTGGGTGGCTGACTGTATCACCTGGACGTATAAGGCGGCTGACTTTCCTTTGCAGGGTAGGGTCACAGCCCATCGTGTCAGGGCAATGGCTGCCTCAGTGGCTCATCTCCGCTCTATGCCCTTGGTAGACATCTGCAAGGCTGCAACTTGGTCTTCAAGCCAGACGTTTGCAGCCCATTACTGCCTGGAGAGGGAGTCCCGTATGGACAGTGCTTTTGGCCAGTCAGTACTCCGGAATCTCTTTGAGGTTTAGGCAACTCCTGCCCTCCTGCCCTCTGTTGGGCTACCGGTGGAGGTTGTATCCTTGGAAAGCCTTTCTTTGCTGCTGAGACTAGAGGGAGTTCTCTTGTTCAGCCTGGGTTCCTCGGTAGCCCAGAGCTTGAGAGTCACCCATATGTGAGGACTGACTTCCTGCTTGGTCCTGGAGAAAGAGTAGTTACTCACCTGTAACAGGTGTTCTCCAGGAGCAGCAGGAATCAGTCCTCACAACCCTCCCTCCTCCCCTTGGAGTTGCAGTTGTACATAGTTTATTTTTCATTTTTGTGTGCTGTTCTTAGCTATGTCATTTGACTGAGGTAAGATGGCACCTTTAGGCGGGAAGGGAACCGCGCATGCGTGCCTGCATTCCCAAAGGCTTTCATAGAAAGCTGGGGAAATGCTCCGCTGGGGCTTCATCGGCGCTGATGACACCCATATGTGAGGACTGATTCCTGCTGCTCCTGGAGAACACCTGGTACAGATGAGTAACTACTCTTTCCTTGCTAAAGGCACAGGAAGAAGCTGGCCAATGAAGTTGTAGGATTGATGTAAACAGGAAGAAGTTAGCCAATGGAGAACCAGGATTGAGATAAAGATTGTCCAATAGGATGCCAGAAATACTGGGCAATGTGAGATTGGCCAGGCTAAAGTTGTTGGATAGGCTAAAGCTGGCCAATGAGAGGTCAGAGGTGTTGTAAAGGTTAGATTGGCCAATAAGAGACCAGAATTGAGGCAGACGGTGTGTCTGGCCAATGAGAAGCCAAAATTGAGATAGATGGGTGTGGTTGGCCAATGGGAGACTAATATTGCTGTACAGAGGTGAACCTGTCTTAAAGGGACAGTGCAGCCCTGGTTTTAATGCTGAAAAATGAGCAAAAATTAAGGTTAAAATTTCAGGGATTTGGCTGGCATGGTCTGGTGCAGGAAGTCTGCCCACCATGGGGATGTATTTATTTTAATTTTTACATGTTAAATGTGGCTATAAAAAGCTTCCTTTGTCCTGAGGAGGGGGGTTTGCATCCCAGATATTTAAAACAGCACCAGTCTTGAAATTGATTCAAAAGCGTTTAATCTACGGTTTCAGGCTTTAAAAGCCTATTTCAAGGTGAAACATGCAGTTTGAAAAATAAAATAAGTGTCAGTTACATAGAAAAGTATTGCAACGTGATCAGGCAGTGTAGGGATCTCCCTAGACTAGAGGGCTCTAACTGACTTTTTTCAGGTGAAATTATTGTTTATTATTTATTTACATTTGATATACCGCCCCCCATTACATCGGGGCGGTTTACAATACAAATCAAATTGTGATGCACTAAAGTAATATCACAATTTGCTGTTCTAAAGCTCAATTTAGGTTGGTCTAATTTGGTGGGGAAAAATATTTTCAGGAAGGAATTTTGGGATTTTGCTGTTTTTCTCGGCTAATGCTGGAGAACTATTTGCAGTTTAGCAGTGGAGGAACACCTCAGCCGCTGCACATGGAATGTCAGTTGCCGGGTGGAGGAAGTTGAAGTTGGGGCTGGAAAAGCAAGAGGACCGGTTTGCATGAAGTGTGTCAAGTGAAATTGTAGTGTTAAAGATGGTTTTTGAGCGAGAGAACTGTGAACTGTGGAAAAAGAAGGTGCTTGAAACTTCTTTGAGACTTCACATTTGAGCTCTGTAGAGAAGTACAATGCAACAGCCAGGATCATCCTTAAAGGAAAGAAGTTTGACCACATCACCCCCATCCTGAGAGAGCTCCACTTTCTTCCCCTTGAAGCACGGATCAAATACAAATTGCTGTTACTAATCTCTCTTATGAGTACTGTCACGCCCTGGCCTCTGGCTTAGAGGGACGAGGTAACGGAGAACTTCTCCTGGTGAGCTCCAATAAACTAGCTTTTCCTCAGGTGGATTCTGGGACATGTAGTTTGGCTCTTAAGAAGAAGTGTAGTCATGGTCCGATGTTAAGGCAAATGACAGAATTTTTTTAAAAGTAAAGGTTCAAGTAGACTGTACACAGGAATTTTGTCCATTCAGGATTGTTTGCAACAGAGCATTTAGATCAGTATAACTGCTTCACAGTCTTTTAAACACATGCAGCTGGTTAACAACGTTGCTCAGAGAAACAGCTCTGCTCAGCAAGGTAAAAATACTTCTTTTTAACCTTGTGTTTGTGAAGCACTTAATAGCAAAAGAATAACGCAGTTCCTCTAGAACAACCTCTTCTTTCCCTCCTTCCTTTCAGGATAGGTTTTAAACTCAAAATAAGAAAACAATTAGCAAACATTCACAAGCTTTCTCTTCAGCGTGACTCAGCACTTTCCTGAGAAATGCAAACACATGGAGTTTTCTTCAAACCCAATTCCTGGCTCAATTCCAGTTACCTGCTTCTAGGAGACTTTCTCATTCAATGCTAGCCTTTAGCATAATGATTCCATGCTTTGTAGCTTGACACAGGGTACAGTCCATGGGGATATCTAGATCTTGCAATTCCTCCCCTGCCAACTCAATCTGCATATCCTCTGGTGTTGTTAGGGCAGTGTCCTGTTCTGAGCTCTGGACACAGTGCTCAGAATACAGCCTCCCTGGGGGTTCTAATGTCTCTCCTGAGCTCAACTCTCCCCGATAATGATAGTCAGTACCTGAAGCACTGGGTAGTTCTCCCTGGTTGTGCTCGCTACGGTTCCTTGTCTCCTTCCAGCCTCTCTGGAACAGCTCTCTGTATTCCTCTCTGGGTTCTCTCCTGGAGATCTTCAGGTGCTCCTGGTTCCACTCCTGATTCCCCTGAATCTTCCGAGTCTTCTGAACCTCCTGAGACCTCTGCCTCTCCAGAGCTTCTCCTTTCCTCCGAGCTTCTCCTTTCCTCTGAGTTTCTTCTTTCCTCTGCTTTAGCAGAGGTTTATATTTCTCTCTCCAGGGCTCCAGCCCTTCCTCCACTCCTTCCAGGTGATTGTAATCACCTCTCAAGCCTGCAGTTACGTCATAGGAGTTAGGGTGTGGCTGCCTGAACTTTCTCTCCCTCAGGTTTCTTTCTCTATGAGGGGCCTGAAATCCATGCCCTGCAGGGATTTCTCCTTTCTCTAAGTTAAAGTCATTGGCCTTTTCTATACTCATAGGCTCAAAACAGGCTTCCTTGTCACAGTACCCAATTACAAAGACCGAACTCCAAAAGACAAACATGGCAAACCACAAGTAACCTCCTGACCATGCTGCATGAAAGGTCTAAAGTCAACCAACAAACCGTACATTTGACCTATATACCCCCTCACTATGGAACCCTCTCCCAGCCACATTCTGGAACAACAAGGACCTCCTATCTTTCAGGAAACAACTAAAGACACGTTTGTTCAGAGAACATCTCGGAATGGAATAGATCATCAATCAGTAAACTCATGATCGCGCTGACCACTGGACAAACACATTCTCTGAATCGGACTACAAGCATGGATAAACCACTAAGACATGCTTCATGCTATTGGCAGAATTGTAAATATGTTTGATCCCCGCCAGTGTTGGGCTTCCCTGCCCCCCCCCCCCATGTAAGATACCACTCCTTGTTTATTGTACCCCCTTTGTTTTAACTACTGTAAACCGCTTTGACGCTGTGAAAAGCGGTATATAAATATCACTAAATAAATAAGTCCAGGCTTTTATTTGGCAGAGTTGATGCTGCTTTGGGACGGGACTCTGAGAGCGTTAGTGACCAGATTTTTCTGTTTGACAGGAATCTGAAAGAAAGAGTGGGAGAAGACAGGATCTGAGTTGAGCCAACTTCAATTATTACCTTGGTAAATAGACGAACAAAGAATACTGATTTTAAAACTATTTATAAGCGGAACTGGTGATGGCCGGCAAGTAGCTGTGGTTTTGAAGAAGGTCTCTATTAAAGAGCTAGAGAAGAAGAACCTTAACCAGTTATATTCGGGAGGCATTTGAAGGGAATTTAAGAAAAAAATTCCTGCAAGAGGACTTTAACTCCTGCATCAGGAAAGCTGTGCTGAACTGGATGCAGAGTGCACAGAATCTTAGGGGTATGTTTACTAAACTGGGCTAACGGTTAACCCGGGCTATCTGTGACTAGGCCCCATATTATTCAATGGGACCTAGTCGCAGATAGCCCGGGTTAACCGTTAGCCCGGTTTAGTAAACATACCCCTTAATGTCTGTGACAGATTGAAAAACTGTTCAAACTGAGACTCTAAAGCTGAGTTGGATAATCTGGAGCTCAGGTTACTGAAGTACAGTTGTTTTAGTGGTGACTCTTCAAAGAAATTAAACACTGATTCCTGAGAAAGAATCACTCTGAAATTGAACAAAAAGGTGTGATTCTAGTTTGAATGTGGCTGAAAGAGTACGAAACCTAGTTAGGAATTCCCAATTATCTTTTATTTTTGCATAGTTTAGGGACAGTGAGTAAATAAGTCTCAGACTGAATTTTAAGAAGAGACTGCAGACTCAGCCTCAGCATTAGGACAGATTTCTTTAATGAGGTTTTTTTAGATAGGCAGAAGGATACTGGATATTACTGGACTGGAGAGGTGTCTGCATCCTGGAAACTGACCGGAAGAAGAGGCAACACCTCTGGACAGCTGGAAAAGTGACGAGCTCCTTTGCAAGAAAGGTCTAGAAAGAGGAACCAAGGCATTTACAATCTGAAAGACAAAAAACACATTTATGAGCTCATATTGTGCAAATTTAAGTAACATAAACACTGAGTACTCAGTAAGAGGGGAACTTACCTGTTAACGGGTGATTGTTGACAGTTCCTGAAAAAAAAAGGGAAATCAATTAGTTAATGGGAAACTATTTGGGAAAGGAGAGAGACATCAAAACAAAAGTTGCTTGAAGATTATTTCACTTACCTGCAATGGCTGAAAAATAATTGCTTTAAAAGGAAGAAGCAGCGGTTCCTGTTTAAGTGCAATGGTTAAGGTGCAATTGTGTAAAAACACTTCATTCCTGATTTTTAACTAGCCAGGGAAATTGTTGGAGTATTTTATTTCTAACTATTTCTTCTAGAATTTAGTAAATATGACTAAAAATCCCATCTATGAAAGTAACTGTATTTATTTCAGACTGAAATCAGCTGCTCTACCACCCCTAAAATTGTAACATCACTGGGGAAGTGACTTATACAAATCAGATGCATTTTCCTCTTATGCTTCACTTTACGGTGGAGAAAGATAAGACGAGGTTCATGTACTCTGTAAACCTCCATCTGTGTGAGTATCAGGTTCTGAACAGTCACTTGGCCCTATGATTACACGATAACATCTTTAGTACCATTTCAAGAGTCCAACGGCATCTACTCCTTAGGGAGGGGGGTGGGTTACAATAAGAACGTAAGAACTGCCATACTGGGTCAGACCAAGGTACATCAAGCCTAGTATCCTGTTTCCAAGAGTAGCCAATCCAGGTCACAAGTACCTGTCAGATTCCCAAAAAGGGTAAGCAGTGGATTTCCTTGGTCTTCTTTAATAATAGTTTATGGACATTTTCTCCTGGAGCTTATCTAAACCCTTTTTAAATCCAGCTACACTAACAGCTTTTACTACATCCTCCAGTAATGAATTCCAGAGTTTGATTATTACACTTAAATGGGTTACATTGTAGCTTCATCGTGTGTCCCCTAGTTTTACTACTTTTTGATGGAGTAAACAGCCTATCTACAGTTACCCATTCTACTCCATTCATTAATTTATAGACCTCTATCATATCTCCCCTCAGCAATCTCTTTTCCAAGTGGAAGAGTCCTAACCTTTTAAGCCTTTCCTCATAGGGGTATCCTTCCATCCCTTTTACCATTTTGGTGGCTCTTCTCTGTACCTTTTCTAATTCTGCTATATCCTTTCTTAAGATATGGCGACCAGAATTGCACATAACATTCAAGGTGCAGTCGCACCATGGAACGATACAGAGGCAGTATAATATCCTTTGTTTTATTCTCCATTCCTTTCCTTATGATTCCTAGCATTCTATTTGCTTTCTTGGTCACTGCTTTACACTGGGTGGAGCGTTTGAACGTATTATCCTCAATGACGCCTAAATCCTTTTCCTAGGTGGTGCTACCAAATGTGGAACATTAAATTTCATCTGCCATTTGGACTTCCAGTCTTTCAATTTATGAAGATCCTCTTACAATTTTTCACAATCCTCTTGTGATTTAGCAACTTAAAATAATTTGTGTCATCTGCAAATTTGATCACCTAACTTGTTATTCCCAATGTTAAAAAGCAGCGGGCCCAGCACAGATCCCTGGGATACTCACCTTTCACCATTGAGAAAACTTGCCATTTAGCCCTATTGTATCTTTTAACCAGTTCCTGATCCACAATAGTACACTGCCTCCTATTCCATAACTTTTCAATTTCGTCAGAGTCTTTCATGAGGGACCTTGTTAAAGGCTTTCTGAAAATCCAGATAAACTATATTGACCGACTTACCTTTGTCTACTTGTTTATTCACACCTTCAAAAAAATATAACAGATTAGTAAGGCAAGATTTTCCTTGGCTAAATCCATGTTGGCTTTCTCCCATTAAACATGTTCAATAATTTTATTTTTTATAATGGTTTCTACCATTTTGCCTTGTACTGATGTCAGGCTCGCCGGTCTGTAGTTTCTTGGATCACCCCTGGAAACCTTTTTAAAAATTGGCGCTACATTGGCCATTCTCTGATCTTCAGGTACTACAGATGATTTTAATGATAGTTCACAGATTACTAATAGTAGGTCTGCAGTCTCATATTTCAGTTCTTTCAACATCCTTGGATGTATATAATCCAGTCCAGGTGATTTGTTACTCTTCAGTTTATCAAATAGTTGTAATACATCTTCCCGGTTTATTGATATTTCTTTTAAGCATTCTAGACAAACTCATAGTAGTCAAAGATGAAGTTAAGTACCTGGGCATCACAATGGACAGAGCTTTGAACATGAAATCCCACATCACCAAAACCGCAAACAAGGCCTATCAACGTTTGAGGAACATCAGAAAAATCAAGCCAATACTCCGACAGGACCACTTCCACACAGTGTGCCAAGCACTCATCACACCTCTGCTTGATTACAGAAACACGTTATATCAAGGCCTACCTCAGCAGACCTTACACCGCTGCGTTCGACTCCGTAAATCATGAGCTACTCCTGATACGGCTCCAAGAAAAGGGAATCCATACCTCAGCCTGGAGATGGTGCAAATCGTATTTAACAGACAGATGGCAGCAGATACGAACAGGTACTAGGACTTCGGAGCCTTTTCAACAAAAACATGGCGTGCCCCAAGGCTCCTCGCTCTCTGCCCTCTTATTTAATATATACATGCATCCTATATGCAAAGTAATCCGCTCCTTTAACATCTCATGCCTGATCTATGCGGATGATGTACTGCTCTTCACCCCATTTAGAACCGACCTTCCTGACTTCTCACCACTAGTAAAATGCTTTGAGGCCGTCACTGACGTCACAGAGCCTCAAGATAAACTTCAGCAAGACGGATGTACTGTTCATTAAAAGAAACCAATCCTTCTCCCCACCGGCAACATTAAAGACAAGAGACACTGAGCTCCCAAGCAGACCCACCATCCGATACCTAGGCGTGACGCTAGACCAGCGCCTCAAATTTTAAACACACATCAGCAACACCGTCAAGCAAATTTACCACAAGATATGGACAGTTCGACACATCCGACCCCTGCTGCAACCGGATGATTTCCGAACAGTTTTTCAGGCACTAGTAGCCCCCCACTTTGACTACGCCAACGTGATTCTGCACGGATTCCCCAAGAACACACTAAACCCATTACAGCTGACAATGAACACCGCTGCACACTTCCTATCCGGGGCCTCTAAACGAGACCACATCACATCAATCCTAAAAGACTTGCACTGGCTACCAACCTACTGCCGGCTCACCTATAAAGTAACCCTGATGACCTTTAAGGCCATCCACAATTTATCCTCCACCTCCCTAATGGATCTTCTCCATCCCACACCAGCAAACAGAGCGAGGAGGACCTTTGCCACCAACACCCTAACAACCCCCAATGAAATAACTAAATGCACCCAAACAACAAAGAACATAGCCTTTAAGTTCTATGCTCCCAGCTGCTGGAACGCGCTCCCAACTACCATCCGAGCGATCACGGATCTTGCTCAATTCAGAAAGGCACTAAAGCACCACCTCTTCCTCCTACACTACTCACAGCCCAGCAACTCAACCGCACCAGTCATATCCCCAGCTAACCAATTGTAAATAAAGGTCGACTTTGTACATAAAACCAGATTCCTGTAAATAGCTCTCAGAGAAGCTATGCCGATGCAACTCCGCAGCAACATCATGATTATACTGTATATAGTTACCCCAGTGTGAAATCCAAGTTACATTACCTGTTCAATGTAAGTGCACAGCAGGCCTTCCCTGCTATGTACGTTATCTGTAAACCGCACTGATTTTAAAGAGCGCAGTATATAAAAGTGTAAAATAAATAAAAATAAATAAATAAATGGTGCAAAACACTGCAGCACGCATCATTACGGACACTCCAAGAACCGAGCACATCACTCCTGTCCTACAGCAACTACACTGGCTCCCAATGATAGCCAGAGCAAAATTTAAAACAGTCCTGATCATCTTTAAAATCATCCACCATCTTTCGGCAGACGCACTCCAAGACATTATAACAAGAGATATCAACGATAGACCAAGAAGGTCTAATAATGACAACATGATCGGCACACCAGCAGGTTATCACAAAACTAAACAAACAACATCAAGAAGAGCGCCTTCACTACGGGCATCCACACTTTGGAACTCTCTCCCATCTAGCCTGAGGGCATTAGATAACATCACAGACTTCCGCAAGGACCTTAAAACTCTGCTCTTTACAGAAACCTATGAGCAGACAGTCAACGGTCTCAACCTGAACGGTAACGCAACTACCTCCGCCAACTCGATACCCACTCACACCAACTAGACATACGAGTTCATTGTACAATGTTAAATGTAACCCAATTGTGCTGTCTAAATGTTGTTAAGTACCCTTACGTTAAGCGTAACCCTCCAGTTGTGATGTGACCACTTTGACTGAAGGATAAAGTAGTATACAAATCTGTCTAACTAAATAAATAAATTCTTCCAATACATCACCTTTAAAAAACATTTTAAGTATGGGTAGCTTCCCGAACAGAAATAAGCAGACCCATTCGCAAAAACAGCACAAAAACAGGTCCAGAGCGTGTAGTACTAGTGGAGCTTTATTGTAGACATGGAGGTCAAAACTGGGAAACAAAGCCCGACACAGCCATGTTTCAATGTGGCCTTCGTCAGGGGTTACAAATAGGCAGGGTTGGCTTGGGACAAACTGTACCACCTGCTAATCTTGATACATAGTGGTAATATCATCGGAGCACACTGGCACATCAAGATCAGTGAGCAAGAAGAGCAGTGCGCTAGCTCGGCGTTTAAGAGGGCAGTTTCGCGCCAAAAGGGTCTCCTGGTTATCCTTTTGGCACGCAACTGCCATCTTAAATGCTGAGCCGGCACATTACTTTTCTTCCTCACTGATCTTGATGTGCAAGTGTGCTCTGATGATATTACCACTATGTATCAAGATTTAGCAGATGGAACTATTTCTAGCTCCTGACGAAGGCCATACCGAAACATGGCCATATCAGGCTTTCTTTCCCAGTTTTGACCTCTGTGTCTACAATAAAGCTGAACTAGTACTACTCGCTCTGGACCTGGTTTTATGGGTATCTCCCCTACATCTTCTTCAGTAAAGACCAAAGAATTTATTCAGTCTCTCTGCTATGGCCTTGTCCTCCCTTAGTGCCCCTTTTACCCCTCTATCTTCTGATGGTCCAACTGACTTACAGGTTTTTTCTACGAATGTACTTGAAAAAAGGTTTTATTATGCATTTTTGCTTCCATGGCAAGCTTTTTTCAAATTTTCTCTTTGCCTGCCTTATCAATGCCTTACATCTAACTTGCCAGTGCTTATGTTGTTTCCAGTTTTAGTCACTTGGCTCCTTTTTCCATTTCCTGAAAGATGCTTTTTTGGCTACAGCAGTCTCTCTGACCTCATCTTTAAACCATGTTGAAATCTCTGCCCAGTGTGCAGCAGCGGCCAAGAGAGCAAGTAGAATGCTAGGTATCATAAGGAAAGGAATGGAGAAAAGAACAAAGGATATTATAATGCCTTTGTATCGTTCCATGGTGAGACCGCACCTTAAATATTGTGTTCAATTCTGGTCGCCATATCTTAAAAAGGATATAGCGTTATTAGAAAAGGTGCAGAGAAGAGTCACCAAAATGGTAAAGAAGATGGAAGGATACCCTGTGAAGGGAACCTAAAAAGGTTAGGGCTCTTCAACCTGGAAAAGAGACGGCTGAGGGGAGATATGATAGAAGTCTATAAATTAATGAATGGAGTGGAACGGGTAAACGTAGATCGATTGTTTATGCCATCAAAATATAGAATGACTAGGGGACATGCAATGAAGCTACAGGGTAACCTATTTAAGACTAATAAGAGAAAATATTTTTTCACTCAAAGTGTAATAAAACTCTGGAATTTGTTATCAGAGGATGTAGTAAAAGCTGTTAGTGCAGCCGGGTTTAAAAAAGGTTGGACAAGTTCCTGGAGGAAAGGTCCATAAACCATTATTAATGGGGATCCAGGATATCCACTGCTTGACCCAACACAAGCATTGTGGAACCTGTGTCTTTTGGGGAAACTGCTAAGTACGTTTGACCTATTGGCCACTGTTGGAAAGAGGATACTGGGCTTGATGGACCTTGGTCTGACCCAGTATGGCATATCTTATGTTCTTATGTTCTGTAATTAAAGATCCTAGGTCTAGCCACCAGGTGTCGCCATTGTGTATTGATAGGTAATCCTTCCTCCCCAAAGAAAGTGAAAATGCAGCTATTAGAAAATTCCTAGTCCTGTTTGACCCAAGGAGTGGAAGACTAGATCAGGGAATCAAACTCAACATCCTCCACATGACAGCGTGCAGTACTGCCTATAAGTCAAGCTGCCCCAGGAAAGCAGATTTAAAAAAAAGCAAAAATATTAATTAGGATAAAATAATAAAAGACTCTGGAGTCTATTCTTCCCCGAGTTTAGCAGGGCTGGACGTCTGATCCATATGTCGAGACCTGCTAAATGCTAGGTTGGCAGTCTGAACGACAGAGCTTCCTGCACGTACAGGCAGGTTGTATGGGGAGCTCTGTTCATGGGCAAGAGGGGATGGGCCAGAGGAGGAGTGAGGACGGGCAATGTTCCCTCTAACCTGCGCTGGGTCCACCGCCAACATTCCTGCCTAGGGGGGGGGGGGGGTTTGCAGAGCGATTGATGCTCTGCCCCTCCCCCCAGCGGCAGGAATGCCGGCGGAGGACCCGGCATAGATTAAAGAGAACATTGCGAGGGTGCTGCGGCGTGTATTAGACACAGGGTGGAATAAGTCCTTGGAAGTGGAATAGAGAAAGTCCTTGGAGGTGGAATAAGTCCCCTTAGATGGAGGAGGACAAAGGAAGGTGAGGGAGTGGAGGGGGTTCCCCACAGCCTAACCTTGGCCACGGTGGACCAATCAGGGGTCTCAGGCTGTGGGGAAATGAACTTTGCTGTGGCTGCTGGGAATCGCGACCTCTGCATGGAACTGCGGTGCCATGGCAACAGGATGCCATGACACCATGGCTCCAAGCAGGAGCCTGGCTGGACTAGCCGTGTAGTGGTTGGACGTTTGGGTGCCCAGAATTGGGGCATGGCCTGCACATCTGGCTGGTTGCACGTGATTCTGATCTCGTGGGCACGTCTAGCCCCGACGGGATCAGAATCGGGTGTAACTGGGGCATGTCCAGATTCTGGGCACATGCAGAGGTGGGGGACACACAGAACAGAATGGGCCTCCACAGGAATACAATTACTATAAAAGAGTCAAGAAACAAGAAAGCTGATATTTTGAGGATTCAAGGTAGCGCAAGTGTCAAGCTCAAATATGTGCAATCAGCAATAGATCCAAGTGCAGGGTGGTAGTTCTTGATTTTGCAGTTCTGGATCCCTTTTTATTGTGCACACATGCATTTGGCATGGATAGTTTAGCAGAAGGAACCAAGTCTGGTGCAATGCTATTGGATGCCTTGGCAAATGTATAACATATACCTTACGACAATCTACTACATGCACTTCTCGTTATGTCGTTTATTGTATTCGCTGCCCATGCGATTTATTGTATATCGGTAAAACAGAAAGGTCATTCCGGACCCGTATCCATGAACACCGCAGCAGACTTAAATGTAAGGTGCTGGAGGCACCTATTGTAGCACATTGCCTCGCTTCTCAACACGTCTTTGATCAACTAAAATGCTTTTGTGTGGACATGATCCATATGGGGCAAAATGGTAAAACTAAAGAGCAATCATTAATCGTAAGGGAACAAAGATGGATTCACACTTTACAAACGGTGCACCCCCACGGCATGAACAATACGATTGAATGGGCGGCATGCCTATAGTTGATTTATGTGGTGTTTTCACAAGTTTTGATTCACTTGACAAGGATTGTCAAACGTTTTTAGAACCTGTATGGTATGAATTAATAGACTATTTCCACCGCCGTTTTTGATAGGCCATTCTCTCATGACGTCTTTTACCTATGGAATTAAAAGCAGTATTTCACCTTTAGCCCGCATGCGCGGCGTTTTTTCGGAGAAACTGACAAGTTCCAACACAAGCACGCCACACATCAAGATTTATCATTTCAACAGAGAGGTATTTTATGACGTGTTCCTTTATTTTAATGAAGTTCATTGTGTCTGTGAAGCACTGTTCCTTTCCATATCTATGGCATGACAACTCTTTTTAAAGTGACTGTTCTTTCTTGACAGTGCCGGGTTCGAGGCATTCACAATCGTTTTCTGGCAGGACAATCTAGCCACATTAGCCATTTTTGAATCATCCCCCTGATGAAACTAATTCGTTATGTGGAACGCAGGACGGCAGCCGAATGAAGGCGTCGGGGATATACAAGATAAGCAAATAAGCAAATAAGTGCTCTGCTATTACTGATTATGAACTGTCTACTTGTCTGTCACTAATACTATCGTGGATGACTACCACGGGTCGTTGATGCAACAGTAAGCACACATCCTTGACATAGTCTGCAGGAGTGACTAACCTAGAGTCTGAGACCCGTTCTATACATTTTTCTTTCTTCCTCTTTTTTTAAGAGTTATTACACAAATCTAAGTTACTTCAGTTGAAGCATGTCATTGCCTGAGTTTTGAATGTTGAGGGGTTTTTTGCATAATTGTTTGGCAAATGTTCAGCCTTATGTGGCCCCCAAGAGATTTTGATAAACTCAACTATCCTGATCGCAATGCCACACCTGTCACAACAATCCTGTCAACGCGCATAGCTGAACATCATACTTCAAAGATTACATTTTGCTTTGTGTGTGTGCCGGCTCTCCCTGCAGGTAAAAGTATCTACTGATGATTCTTGGAATTTGTGCAGCTGCCAGGATCTAGTGTTCTGCTTCCTGTTCGCTGCCCTTCAGAAGCAGGTGCCATACACAACTGCCCAGCCATGCCTAATGTTTGCGTCGACCCTTGATGGAACTTGGAATCTTTGACCCAATCACACTATGAACTCAGCCTCAGTCAGATGGATTGGAGAGGGGAGAGAGATGATTCAGGGGGAGCCCAGCAAAGAGCAGGTTGCAATAATCTAGATGGGAGGTGACCAGAGAGTGGATAAGGGTCTTTGTAGTGTGTTCAGAGAGGAAGGGATGGATTTCGCTGATATTATAGAGAAAGAAATAACAGGGATTTCTCCAATTTGAAGAATAGCAGTCTTTTATTTTACACAAAGGTAAAATAGGGACTTCAGCCCCCCATTATAAAAAGTGCTTGGAAGGGACTTCCGGTTGGCAATGAGCTGATCAGACAGGGGAAGATCAGCTCCGGCTCCTACACCCCGAATATCTGCAACATTTCCTTACCTACGTGCAAATTATAAAAAATTCTACCGGCTCCGCGACAAAGAGGCCACAGGGAAACACCAAGCCTGATCTCAAAGCAGCGCGGCAGACGGATGGCAGCAAAACCGCAGCGACGGGAGAAGCCTCGTGCCCCGGAGACTAAAATGGCGGAGGGGACCCCTAAGAGCCCTAAAGCATCGGGCGACCAGACCCTGGTGGCGGAGGTCAGTGCCGCGGTAGTGCAGGCGCTGGAAGCTCAATTCCACAATTTAACAGAGCAAATTTCCACCATTAGCCAGAGCCTCACAGACTTTACAGGGCGCATGGAGCAGGCGGAAACCCGCATTTCCGACGTGGAGGACACCCAACACACTTTGTCGGCAAAGGTAGAGACCCTGGAACGCATGCTGAAGCAACAGGGAGAGAAAATTGACAACCTTGAGAACCGGAGCCGTCGCAACAACCTCCGATTTATCGGCATAGAGGAAAGTGTGGGAGACAGTGCACTGTTACCATACCTGGCTGCCTGGCTGGAGAAATTGATGGACGGCAAGGGGGGGAACCCCATCCGGCTGGAACGGGTTCACCGCTTAGGCCCTAAGCGAGAGCAGGCGAGACGGCCACGTGCGGTCATCGCACGCTTCTTGGATTTTCAGCAGAAGGAGGCGGTGCTGCAGGCCGCCCGGGGACGAAGGACACAAGCAGGGGACGCAGTGCCAATCCTGGTCTTCCAGGATTACTCTGCCCTGGTGAGCCAGCAGCGCCGCGCCTTCACTCCAATCTGCGCACAACTGATGAATCAGGGAGTCCGCTTCTCCTTACTATACCCTGCGAGACTGCGAGTGGATCATCAGGGCCAGACCAGATTCCTGCGGTCAGTGGAAGAGGCCAACTCGTTCCTGGACAGTTTGGGCGATGCTGCAAGTACAAGAGGATGAGTTGCAGGGGCCACATTGGCGGGGATTGCACACACAGGACTGGATAAAAATTTTTCGGTCTGCATAGGGGTAAGAGTGGGCCTGAGGGTTGAGACCAGCAGGCCCACCCCCTCCCGGAGGTGTTGACGGGACTCATGGGCAGGGGATCCTGAATCCACCCGGGGGGCGTCAGGTGGCCATAACCTAAAGTCATGCAAACTATGTAAAAGCTGGCAGAGGGTTAAGTTGCCTGGGAATATGGGTACAACTACTGATAGATACATCCTGAGGCCCAACTCCATTACTTGTTATTTTGTTGCTTGTCTGTGTTACCTAGTAATACTGGTTTTGATGTAACATTGTAGCCTGTGATACACAGGCGTTTTCTCGCATGTGGGGTTTATTGGAGGATTGTTGGTGGTAAGACTTAGGAGAGGAGGGGAGCGAGGGTTTTTCGGCCCTTCTATCCCGGGTCAAACTGTAAGGGGGGGGGGATCCAGGTGGTGAGCTCACCAAGAAGGGCTGCTACCCCTTAAGATGTGCCGGGGGGGAGGGGGAGTAGCACTGGGTATAATGGGAATTGGGGGAGTGGGAGGGGGTGTAGGGCTGAATGCCACAGGAAGTTAGTCTGGTCCCATGCGAGGCCCAGGCGGGAGAGTGGTAGGGGGGGTACGGGGGGGGGGGAAGGGGGGGACAAAGGGGGAGGGGATGGTTTTCGTTAGGAGAAAGATCCATGTTTATTTTATTGATGTTCTATTGGGGGGGTCCTAAGGGGGGAGGGCGGGTGGGATGGTCACTTCACACCAAGAGGATGTGGGCATTGGAGAGCCCGACAAGGGAAGGTAGGGGGGAGCCTCAGGCTGGGGGGGCTCTCCCGGGAGGACGGTTGAACACCTGCCTAAAATACTGGAGTGATCTAAACCCAGACTGAAGATCTTAACGTGGAACGTCTGCGGCTTGGGGAGCCCTGTTAAAAGAGCAAAAATATTACAAGCTCTGTCGAGGCAGAAAGTGGACCTAGCCTTCCTCCAGGAGACCCACCAGACAGCAGGGGAGCATGCTAAATTGTGTAGATCCTGGGTGGGACAAGTGTGGGGGGTACCGGCCCAGAACAAAAAAGGGGGGATAGCCATACTATTGCATAAGAGGATCCGCTTTGAGGTTATCAAAGAAATTGCGGACCCGACTGGGCGATTCCTTCTGCTGCAGGGCCTCCTAGAGGGGAAACCTATTATCTTTGGCAATGTTTATAGTCCCAATGTGTTAGACAGAGATTTATACGCTCGTTTGGCCGCCCAGGTCGAGCAACTCCCGGAGCTTCCCTTGATTCTAGGGGGGGATTTTAACGGGGTGGTGTTGGATGTGGCGCTGGACACCTCTAAGGGGGAGGGGACCCGGGAGCGTTCCCAGGGGGCCCGAGCCTTAAATGGATTGAGGTCCAGACTGGGGTTGGTGGACCCATGGAGACTCTTACACCCTGCTGAACGAGACTACACTCATCAATCCCGGGCACATAGTTCCAGTGCACGAATAGACTACTTGTTGACCTCGCAGTGCCTGTTTGCTATGGTAGACGAGTCGCAGATAGGACCCGCGGAAATATCTGATCATGCCCCTGTTTGGTTACAGTTGCGGTGGGGCGCGAATCGTCACTCGACGAGACTATGGCGGTTTCCTCTGGAACTCTACCGAGACTCCCAGTTTCGTCAGTTCTTACAAAAGCGTTGGTGTGAATTTGAAGCGGATCACCGGGGGCACGCTGCAGAACCCGAATTGGTCTGGGAGACAGCGAAAGTGGTCTTGCGCGGGGATATCATCGGCTATATGGCGCGCAAGCGTCGCCTGGTGGCGGAGCGTATTATCCGCTTGGAGCGTCTAGTCACTATTCAGCGGAGGAAGTGGGCGAGCAATCCGAGCGAGGCTTCAAAGAAGCGGCTTTGGGAACTGCAGACGATGCTGAACGAGCTTTTGCACCAGCGGGCCAAAAATCGGTAATCTATTATAGATACCAACTCTACTGTCATGGGGATAAACCTGGGAAACTTTTGGCTCGGTGTTTACGCTCTTCGCGGGGCTCGACGTTGGTGCATGCACTGGAAGATGACCGAGGGATCCTTTGCAGGGAAAACTCGGAGATTGCGCGCGTCTTTCGCTCGTTCTTTCAAAAACTTTACACCTCGACGACGGGTACATATGAACAAATGTCAGATTACCTGGACGGGTTGGACCTGCCTCAGCTGTCTGACCAACAGCGGCAACAACTGGACCAGCCGATCTCTGTTCAAGAGGTGCAGCATGTTATAGCCAAGGCGAGTTGTTACAAATCCCCCGGGGCAGATGGGTTAGGGGCCGAGTTTTACAAGATCTTAACGGGCTTGATCTCCCCTTTGTTGGTGGCGGTTCATACCCGGAGAGCCGAACAGGGCATGTTTCGCTGGGGTAGCAATTTGGCCCACATGATCTTGATTCCGAAACCCGGTAAGGACCCACTCTGCGCCGCTTCATATCGCCCTATCTCCCTTCTCAACTTTGACCTCAAAATTCTCGCCAAAATCCTTGCCGAAAGATTGGCGACTGTGCTGGGGTACCTGACTCATGAATCCCAAGTGGGGTTTGTGCAAGGGAGGTATGCGGTTCGGAACTTACGGAAGATCCTAGCTTCCATTGAATGGGTTCAAAGTCGGAATCTTGCTTCTCTGCTAATCAGCTTTGATGCAGAGAAAGCTTTTGACAGAGTGGACTGGCACTATCTTTGGGCTTTGCTGCCCCGGTATGGGCTTGGGAACTCTTTTTGCGCCCTGGTCCGAAGTCTCTATTTTGACCCGGTTGCGGTGATTTGCTGTAATGGAGTGCTCTCCGACGCTTTCTCACTGCACAGGGGGACTCGACAAGGGTGCCCTCTCTCCCCGTTGCTTTTTGTTCTTTCATTGGACCCGTTTATACGAAGGGTGGAGGCCTCCCGGGAGATACAGGGGGTGCGTATACACACGGCTGGCTTTAAAGTATCGGCTTTTGCCGACGACCTCCTGGTGCATTTACTTCGGCCCCAAGACTCGCTCCCTAGTTTAATGCGAGAATTTGAGTTATTCGGTCGATTCGCTGGACTTAGTATCAACCTAGACAAATCAGTGGCTTTGGACACAACGGGCACAGTGAAGGCTAGCTGGCAGGGGCCTTTTCCTCTTAACTGGGTGGTTGACCAGTTTAAATACCTTGGTATCATCTTGACGAGTCAGCCCTCACAACTCTACGAGAGTAATCTCACCAAAATCATACAGGGCCTCCAAACACAGCTGCAGGCCTGGCGACCTCTCCCCTTGTCTTTATCTGGGAGAATTGCAGCGGTTAAGATGGTGGTTTTACCAAGGATTTTATACTGGTTACAGACGCTGCCCGTCTGGCTCCTACGAAAGGATTTAAAGCGGCTCGAACGAATGCTAAGCGGGTTTTTGTGGGGGGGAGCGCGTACCCGTATTCGCTATTCCCGCTTAGTGGGCCATTGGCGGTGTGGGGGGCTGGGGCTTCCGGATCTTGGGGCTTATGCTCTGGCTTGCCAGGCGCGCCATTTGGGGGACTGGCTGGGTAGAACTGAGGTCTTTACCCCTCGGAACCTCGAGGAGGCCCTCGCCGCCCCAGCATCCCTTTTAGCTCTTTTACACCTGGACTGTCGTCTCTTCCCTGATCATTTGGCAGGGAGTGTGCTTCTTACCCCGGTTTGCAGAACTTGGCGACAGCTGAACACCTATTGGAACACGGACTGGCGGGTGTCTAGCTGGCTGCCGATTCAGGGTAATGTATTGTTTACGCTGGGATCTGACAACGCACAGTTCCGGGTCTGGGCGAGGAAGGGCATTTCCAGCCTGGGCCATGTGGTTGATACTTCGGGGGGTTGTAAGAGCTTCCAGACTCTGTGTAATGATTTCGCCCTCGGGGCTGGCCATCAATTCGCTTACATGCAGCTTTCACATTACCTTGCCTCCCTGCCGGCAGGAGAACTGCGGGCAGAGCGCTCAGCGCAGATCTTAGAGTTTTTCGACCTGGGCGGCGAAACACAACTCTCGATCCGATCATTGAAGGCGCGCTTGGTCCCGTACCGACCGTCCCCGGACTATCGGTCCGTAGAGTTGGGGTGGGGAGGGGAGCTGGGTAGAGAAATTGGCCCGGGTACATTACTGAGGGCCCTGCAGCGGATTGGGGAGCTGGCGGTGGGGGCGCGTTGGAGAGAGGTGCAATATAAATCCCTCACTAGGGTGCACTTTTCCCCCAGGAGAGCCTTCCGCTCTCACATGGCTACGGACGGCTCGTGTCTGAAGTGTTTGGAACCTATGGCACATCTGGTGCACATGTGGTGGGGATGCAGATATATCAGGCCTTACTGGACAAGAATAGCCTCCTATATGGAACGCCTCCTTGGGCAGCGGGTCGCTTGGGATAGCTCACTTGTTCTTCTGGATCACTTGCGCCTTACTCAGCCCAAGGGTAGGTGGGAGAGACTGTTGGTCCGCAGGGCCTGTTTGGTGGGGAAGGGTCCCATATTGCACAACTGGCGGGAACCCAGGGCGCCTTCATTCTGGGAGTGGCGGAATGCCTTCCATCAGATGATGCTGATGGAGGCTCGCTATGCCCGGGGTAATGTTAAACGCTGGCCGCGGTTTCTGTTGCTGTGGGACCCCTACATCCAGGGCCTGAGCCCCCGCGCTAGGAATGAGGTGTTACAATTGGGCTCCTAATCGCTAGGTTAGATGGTGGGTTAATAGAGGGCAGCGAGGTCCTATGTCCTCGGGTGTGGAAGTGGCCATTCAGGGAGGGCGGGGTGGGGGGCGGCGGGGGAGGGCGGGGTGGGGGGCGGCGGGGGGGGGCTGATAGGGGGGTACCTCATTAAAAATTGTACAACGCATATGAGCTTGTTTCTTCTCCTGGGGGGGAGAAGAGTGACCCCCCCCCCAAGGAGGCTGTTTGATGTTTGGTTTGTGTTGATGGAAAGTGTTGTAAAATAAAGAATTTAAAAAAAAAAAAAGTGCTTGACAAACTTCTGCTCTAGTCTTGAATGCCACCGTACCAGTGTGGACAGCGACGACACCATTCTCCCCTTCACACGCACTTGCAAATTGGAGGCACCCTGCTGCAGCCGCCTCGAGCAAGGTAGATCTGTTAAACATGTAGGAAAAGTTTCTTTAAAAAGTAAACTATCTAATCAATTTTAGCAGTTACTTAAAAACCAGGTGACTCCTTACAGTTACTTTGCATTTAATGAGATAAGCTCATCTTAGCAAGTTTTCATACTGGCTATAGTTACTGTATAAAAAAGATACTCTAGGAAGACAAAATAGATGGCTCAAAATGTATTTGTTTAAAGCAGGGGTCCCCAAACATTTTGCACCAAGGCCACACATCAAAATAACTGAAAGAGCTGGATTGGAGCCAGACCCTTTCAAAGTTGGATAAGCTGGCAGAAAGGTCCCTACTTGGCGTTTGCTGCAGGTGGAGGGTGGGAGATGTCTCATCCTTTTAATGACAGACAAAAAGTGACTGGTGGGGGGGGCATGAGAGAGAGAGAGGGGCTGACTGGGAGAGAATGACTGATGAGGAGATGGGATTGACAGAGAGACTGGTGGGGAGAGGAAGAGGAGACAGAGAGAGAGTGACTGGTGGCGGGGAGGTTGTAGGTATTTATTTATATATTTCCATTTGATTGCATGCCTCACTCGCTAGACCTTAGAACTTCGGGGCTGAGACTGGGAGTTGGGGGGGAGGGGAGGCAGTAAAATGTTCAGGATAGAGATGATGGGGTCAGGTGGAAGAGGTGACCTAGCAGGGACAAGGGGCCAACAGGCTCCACTGGTGAATTTTACCAGGGTTGGTTCAGATGATTATTTTTTCATAATTTTATAATGCTGTGAGGTGTACACAGCACTGTACAGAGACATAAGAGACAGTCCCTCCTCTTTGGAGTTTACAATATAGGCAAGGCAACTGGATAAGACTTACAGACAGAAAGCAAATAAGAGGCTTTGAGTTTAAGCAGCAAGGCTATGGTGGGCTGTAGATGGGCTTAGCTGAAGCAGAGGGATTAATTGAACAGAGCTGCAGGGAATGGAGCTTCGTAAGAATCTATGTAGGAAACGCCAGTGTGCGAAGAGAATGAGCAATCCTGGACTGTGAGGAGGGCATTTTCAAAAGTGTTTATACCACTGAATGACCTCTGCTAACCAAGTTAAATGCCCCAGCATTACCTGGGGGGAGAGGGGGGGAAAGCTGACACTGCTGACTATCTGGTCAGTGGCAATTTTCAGCCACTAATTGTCTAGTCACGTGAAGGAGTAGCCTAGTGGTTAGAGTAATAGCCGCATGCTCAAGAGACCAGCGGTCAATTCCCACTGGCGCTCCTTGTGCTTTGGGTAAGTCACTTTACCCTCCATTGTCTTGAAAGAAAAGACCTGCCAATCTACTTCAAGTCATGTCCTCCCAAGAAAACTCAGGGGCTGCTGGGTTGCCAGGAGTCAGCATTGACTTGATGGCACATAAAAAAAAAATTGAACAGTCAAACCACCAAGGTCTCCAGTGACTTGCTTCTGGCCAAATCTAAGGCTCTTTATTAAATCCTTATCTTTCTTGACCTTTCTGCTGCATTTGACACTGTGGACCACCACCTTAAGAACATAAGATATGCCATACTGGGTCAGACCAAGGTCCATCAAGCCCAGTATCCTGTTTCTAACAGTGGCCAATCTAGGTCATACGTACCTAGCAGTTTCCCCAAAAGACACAGGTTCCACAATGCTTGTACTGGGTCAAGCATCGATATCCTGGATCCCTTCTTAATAATGGTTTATGGACCTTTCCTCCAGGAACTTGTCCAAACCTTTTTTAAACCCAGCTACACTAACAGCCTTTACTACATCCTCCGGTAATAAATTTCAGAGTTTGATTACACGTTGAGTGAAGAAATATTTTCTTTTATTAGTTTTAAATAGTTTACCCTGTAGCTTCATTGCATGTCCCCTAGTCTTTCTATATTCTGATAACGTAAACAATCGATCTACGTTTACCCGTTCCACTCCGTTCATTAATTTATAGACTTCTATCATATCTCCCCTCAGCCATCTCTTTTCCAGGTTAAAGAGCCCTAACCTTTTTAGCCTTTCTTCATAGGAGTATCCTTCCATCCCCTTTACCATTTTGGTGGCTCTTCTCTGAACCTTTTCTAATAATGCTATATCCTTTTTAAGATACGGCGACCAGAATTGCACACAATATTCAAGGTGCGGTCTCACCATGGAACGATATAGAGGCATTATATTATCTTTTGTTTTATTTTCCATTCCTTTCCTTATCATACCTAGCATTCTATTTGCTCTCTTGGCTGCCGCGGCACACTGGGCTGAGGGTTTTAACATGCTATCCACAATGACGCCTAAATCTTTTTCCTGGGTGGTGGTTCCTAATGTGGAACCTTGCATTGTGTAACCATAGTTTGGGTTGTTCTTCCCTAGGTGCGTTACTTTGCACTTGTCCACATTAAATTTCATCTGCCATTTTGATGCCCAGTCTTCCAATTTATCAAGATCCTCTTGCAATTTTCCACAATCCTCTTGGGTTTTAACAACTTTAAATGTATATATGTATACGTGTATATATGTATGATGTATATATGTATATAGTTCATAATTTAAATAGTTCACCGATATAATCTAACCCACAGCCCCACACACTACACTACTCAGTTCTCACACTGCATGCTACAAACCACACTTTATTATTGATTTTGATTGATGTGCCACACCACCTTGATTTAACGATAAGGCGGTATACTAAATCCTTCTAAATAAATAAATAAATAAATAGTTTTGTGTCATCTGCAAATTTGACAACCTCACTCGTTATTCCACTTTCCAGGTCATTTATGAATATGTCAAAAAGCAGCGGACCCAGCACAGATCCCTGGGGTGCACCACTATTCACTTTTCTCCATTGGGAAAATTGGCCATTTAGCCCAACCCTCTGCTTTCTATCTTTTAACCAGTTCTTGATCCACAGTAGTACACTGCCTCCTCTCCCATGACTCTTTAGTTTTGCCAAAAGTCTCTGATGAGGGACCTTGTCAAAGGCTTTCTGAAAGTCCAGATACACTATATCAACTGACTCACCTTTTTCCACCTGTTTATTCACACTTTCAAAAAAACATAATAGATTAGTAAAACAAGATCTTCCTTGTCTAAAACCATGTTGGCTGTCTCCCATTAGGCCATGACTATCTACATGCTGAGTAATTTTATTCTTTATGATGGTTTCTACCATTTTTCCCGGTACTGACGTGAGGCTCACCGGTCTGTAGTTTCCCGGATCACCACTGGAACCCTTTTTAAAAATTGGCGTTACATTGGCGATCGTCCAATCTTCAGGTATTACAGATGATTTTAATGAAAATTCACAGATTACTAATAGCAGGTCTGTAATCTCATATTTCATTTCTTTCAACACCCTTGGATGTATACCATCCGGCCCAGGTGATTTGCTACTCTTCACTTTATCTAATAGTTGTAATACATCTTCCCGATGTACGATATTTCCTTCAATTCTTCCGCACCTTTAAATACCACTTCAGTCATGGGTAACATCCCTACATCCTCTTCAGTAAAGACCGAAGCAAAGAATTCATTCAGTCTCTCCGCTATCGCCTTGTCGCTTCTTAGTGCCCCTTTAACTCCTCTATTATCTAATGGACCAACTGACTCTCTCACAGGTTTTTTGCTACGAATGTACTTGAAAAAAATCTTTATTTCACGTTTTTGCTTCCGCAGCAAGCTTCTTCTCAGATTCTCCCTTTGCCTGCTTTATCAATGCCTTGCATTTGACTTGCCAGTGCTTGTGCTGTTTCCAGGTTTCGTCGTTTGGCTCTTTTTTCCATTTCCTGAAAGATGCTTTTTTGGCAACAACAGCCTCTCTGACCTCACCTTTAAACCATGCTGGCAGTTTTTTGGACTTCCTTCCACTTTTCTTAAAGTGTGGAATACAGCTGGTCTGGGCTTCCAAGATAGTATTTTTCAACAACACCCAAGCTTGATGTAAGTCTTTAACCTTTGCAACTGCTCCTTTTAGTATTTTCTTAACTATTTTCCTCATTTTATCATAGTCTCCCTTTCGAAAGTTAAAAGGTAGTACTGTGGATTTCCTTACTATCCCTCCTCCACTAATTAAATCAAAGGTGATCATGCTATGATCACTATTGCCAAGTGGCCCCAACACCCTTATCTCTTGCACTAGATCTGGTGTTCCACTAAGGACTAGGTCTAATATGGCTTCCCCTCTGGTCGGTTCATGAACCAGCTGCTCCAAGAAGCAGTCATTTATGTTATCTAGGAATTTTATCTCCCTAGCATGTCCTGCCGTGACACTGACCCAGTCGATACCGGGGTAATTGAAATCACCCATTATTATTACTGCGCTATAACTTTTGTTAGCTTCCTTGATTTCTTTGAGCATTTCATCATCCATTTGTTCATTCTGGCCAGGCGGTCGATAGTACACCCCCACTGCCATCGCCTTCCCCTTTTTACATGGAATTTTAATCCATAGAGATTCTACAGCAAATTTTGTTTCATGCAAAACTTTAATCCTTTCTGACTCAATGCCCTCTCTAACATAGAGCGCAACCCCTCCACCAATTTGATCAGCTCTATCATTACAATATAGTTTGTATCCAGGTATCACAGTGTCCCACTGGTTGTCCTCCTTCCACCATGTCTCTGATATTCCAATCATATCTAACCTCTCATTTAGTGCTATATATTCTAACCCTCCCATCTTATTTTTTAGACTTCTAGCATTTGCATACAAGCATTTTAGAGACTGTATTTTATTCATATTAGTTTGGCTGTTGGTAGACATGGGTAATTTGGGATCTTTAAGCTCTGTCTGCTCCATACTCGAGGGCATTTGGGCTACTTTACTCTTTTTTGGAACCTCTCTGCTTTTGGTAGTATCCTTCAAGGATACATTCTTCCGAACCATCTGCTCTTGGGCGACTGTCGGCTTTCCCCTATTATCTAGTTTAAAAGCTGCTCTATCTCCTTTTTAAAGGTTAATGCCAGCAGCCTGGTTCCATCCCGGTTAAGGTGAAGCCCATCCCTTCGGAAGAGCCTCTCCTTTCCCCAGAACGTTCTCCAGTTCCTAACAAATCCAAAACCCTCATCTCTGCACCATTGTCTCATCCACGCATTGAGACTCCGGAGCTCTCCCTGCCTTTTGGGTCCTGCACGTGGAACGGGAAGCATTTCGGAGAACGCTACCCTGGAAGATCTGGATTTCAACTTCCTACCTAAAAGCCTAAATTTAGCCTCCAGAACCTCCCTACCAAATTTTCCTATGTCATTGGTACCGACATGTACCAAGACAGCAGACTCCTCCCCAGCACTATCTAAGACCTTATCTAGGTGGCGCGTGAGGTCCGCTACCTTCACACCAGGCAGGCATGTTACCAGGCGATCCTCATGTCCACCAGCCACCCAGCTATCTACATGCCTAATGATCAAATCACCAACTATAACGGCTGTCCTAACCCTTCCCTCATGGGCACATGGCCCTGGAGAAACTTTCTCAGTGCGAGAGAGTTTTACATCACCTGGAGGACAGGTCCTAGTTACAGGATCACTTCCTGCCACACCAGGGTGATGCTCTCCTGTCACGTGACTTCTCTCCTCCATGGCAACAGGGATGCTGCCAGACTGGAGGTGGGACTTCAGGACTATATCCCTGTAGGTCTCGTCTATGTACCTCTCTGTCTTTCTTATGTTTTCCAAGTCTGCTACTCTAGCCTCTAGAGAACGGACTTGTTCCCTGAGAGCAAAGAGCTCCTTGAACCTAGTGCACATGTATGACCTCTCACCAACTGGGAGAAAATCATACATGTGACACTCAATGCAAAAGACTGGAAAGCCCCCATCTCGCTGCTGGACTGCTGTCTGCATCTTTAGTTTTAAGTTTTTGTTTAGATCTTTAAGTTCTTTACTTCCTAAGGGTTGCTATGAATATTTATACTAATAAAACTGTACCTAATACGTTTAATATACCTTGTTCACTTGAAGCTTAATTAATCTCAGGTCCTTAGGTATGACTGATTTGGGTTATGAGCTGCACCTAAGAGTACCTCCTGTCTTTTAAGATGTGTAAGTACCTATAAAGTTATGATTATCCCAGGGGTGGGTGGGTGTGGGGAGGGAGGGAGGGAAATAACACTTATTAAAAGAGGGCTGCTACACAGTACCCTGTCCTGTGCTGCTGAGATAAGCTATATTCTTATTTTATTTTAAATTTTAAATTATAGCTCTTTGCTGCTGCTAGGCTCTAACTTATTATGAGATTTAAACTACAAGCTCTCTGCTGGGTTCTAAATTTAACCAGAAAGCTCTGTTCTGTGTTTTAAATTTAAACTAAAAGTACTTTGCTGATGCTAGGCCCTGAGTGACTATTAAATTTAAACTTCAAGCTCTCTGCTGGGTTCCAAATTAAACCAGAAAGCTCTCTTCTGTGTTTTAAATTTAAACTGAAAGTACTTTGCTGATACTAGGCCCTGAGTGACTATTAATTTAAACTACAAGCTCTCTGCTGGGTATGATATGTAACCAGAAAGTTGTCTTCTGTGTTTTAAATTTAAACTTAAACTGCTGCTACTAAGCCCTGACTGATTTAACAAAAAATAGTGGGTTCACAGATTAATTAGCTTTAATACAAAGAATTCCTTACAGAAAATTCCCAGAAGTATATACTCACAATTGCAGATCTCTCTCCAGAAGTAACAGTCCCCTTTTGTAGTCCTGCAAGACTCTGTAGTCCTGCAAGACCTTCTTCTTGATACACTCTCTTCACTTGGTTTTTGAGGCTCTGTTTTATCCTGGTTCTCTTCTTACCTCCCCCACCGCTTTTTATTGTTTTTTTCTAATGGTTCGTACTCTTCCCCGATTCCAGTCTTGGCAGGGGCCTGTTTTGGATCCATTACTCTTCTCTCTCTACACCCAATCCCTTGGCTCTCCCATTTCTGCACATGGTTTTCAATACCATTTCTACGCCAATGATTCTCAAATCTATCTGTCTGCACCTGTTATCTCCTATGCCTTACAGACCTGTATTTCTACCTGTCTTTCTGATATTGCCATCTGGATGTCTCACTGCCATTTAAAACAACATGAATAAAACAGAATTGCTTATTTTTCCACCCAAACCTTCTTCTCCCTTTCCTTCATTCTCCATCTCTGTTGATAACACCCTTCTACTTCCTGTTACCTCAGCCCGTAATCTTCGGGTAATCTTTGTTCTCCATGGACTGCAGGATTGCGTCAGCCACACCTGGTGATGTCCTCCGCGCAGTGCCGAGATCGGAAGTGCTCTCCAGAGCTCAGATTTCTGAGCGTGCTCAGGTAGCCTACATCCCCGGCCTGCCCCTAGCCTGGTCAGTCTTTTTCCTTCCACCTTGCCAGCAAGACGGACCCTGCTCTCCCTCTTTAATCAAGAACATCAGAATTACCTGCTACGATGCCAATACTGGGGTTTAAGAAATGCACTCACTGTGGTAGGAAGATGAGCAGCACGGACTTACAAGAGTTGTGTGTACACTGCTTGGGACCGGCACACAATGTGGAAGACTGCCCTCATTGCTCCAGGATGTCTTCGAGGGCCCGGAGGTCCAGAGGGCATGTTCTAAAGGACTACATGGCCGCCAAGAGCAATGCTGGCACAGCTGCTCCTCCTGCCTCAAAGAGCAACACCGGCACACCGGCTCTCCCTACGGCCTCTTCACATGCTGCTGCTACAGCCCGGGATGTGCCCAACAGGGCCTCCACCCCCTGCCTAGCTGTGGAAGCCTCCTGATGCCTCTGACGGCCCTGGCAACAGCTCTTCCTGCTAAGGACGCTAACAGGCTCTCCACATCTCTGGGGTCTGTGCTCCTCTTTTCACCCGGCCATGCGGCTACTCCCGGCCATGCTGCTCTTCAAGATGGTGCCGTGGGTAAGTCCGCCAACTCCTCCCACCATCTTCCGATTGGCCACAACCCCACCTGCCCGGGAAACGGCCACAGTGTTGGCCGTCCTAGCTCCGCCTAGCCTCCGCGTCATCACCACTCGACTCCAGGAAGCCCTTTTGGCGCAGAAGTACTCCTGGCCTCTCGGCGCCATGCGCACAAGCGCAAAAGGAGCCGGACCTGGGCAGACAGTGAGGCTTCCGGATGTGGCAGTCACCAGGGCGCAAGGAAGAAATGGAAACATGTCAGGGAGCGCTCCAGCGGCGGCAGCACTTCCAGCTCCAGCTACAGGCATCGCAGGAGGCACAACACAAGACGTCATGCCTCCAGGCATCACAGATCACGCAGGTATAGAGAGAGGAACTCTTCCAGCTCTTCCAACCTGTCAGACGGCTGCCTAGGGTGAGAACTTACCCAATCTTGACGATGCATATATTCATATGATTCTTGCAAGGTATTGTGGGTATTGTAGTTCATTCACTCCCAAACACAGCTGATGACAATAATTTGAGTTGTGAAACCAAGTGGTAAGATCAATAAAATACTTCTTTTATTGATGGGGTTTAATTCACCCAGCACATGTATGCTTGATAGCACTATAAATGAGGTTACTTGCTTGCAGTGTTTAAATGGATAACAAAAAGTCACAAAGTAAACCAGAAAACAACCTTCAGCTTGTCAGGCAATTAGCTAATGTTTTCTTAGCAAATAATTACCAAATACAAAGGCACAAAGAAAAGAATAAACTTTGCTGGTTAGGTTAACTTCTGCTTATTTTCCACGCAGATCTCAGCAGTGATTCTCCCTTGCTCACACACACAATCAGGTGCAGCTTTAATTACTATCAATTGACCAGCTGTAAGCCTTTAGCTGGCTGGCTGCTACTGTGTGAACCCAAATCCTGCTTTAAGAGCTGTTTGCAGTGGAAATAAAGAACAAAGTTAGGTTTCTTTGTGATGGCTGATGTGTTTGCTCACAGAAAGCTAGCAATAGCATTTAGATAGAGAACAGTCCATATAAACTGTATTTTCATCTGCTGTATCAATCAGCATATGGTCACTATCATACATTGGCACAGACGAGTCTTTCATTAAGGCACTATCATGAGAATGCTTATTCCCTTGCTGCCATTCTCTATTATAGATAGGGTCTGGATCAGTGTTCATACCTGAGCCTCTCCTGCTATCATTATTCCTCTCTGTATAGCCTGGCCAATATGTAACCCAATTCTGATGTCCAGCCTTCCAATCTTGATCCCTGGACACTGGATCTCCTCTCACATACCTTCTGGCCTTGGTCGGAAAGTCCCTTCCACATGCAGTCTTCTCTCTTCCAGGTAGCCACTGGTGATTCCTATCTCTGCCACTCCATTCCTCTGGCTGAATCCAGTCCAATGGACTCTGCTGGCTTTTGGAATACCTCCCAGTATGAGTACTGCCTTGGAATCTCCCAGACCTTCCAATGGGCTTTCTTCTCTTCCTTCCAGAGAGTTTCCTTCTTTCTCTATCCGCTTGGCTTGGCTTCTGTTTCTCCAGGTGATACTGGTGCTTGAGCTTGTAGCCGTTGCTGTCTCTGTATCTCTTTCTGAAGCTGTTCTTGTAGCTCTCCCTAAAACTGTTATCTGAAGAACAATCTCTATTCTTATTCTGTTCTAATGTGTGCTGCTCCCTAACACAGCGCACCTGTGTTGAATCAGGCCCTGCCCTTTGAGATGAGTGCTTAGGGATTACCTCATAGCTCTCTTGATTGCACACACATTTTCTCACTTCAGCCCCTCTCATGGCTGCTGGAAACCTGGTGCATTCTGGGACTGGTAGTCTTTTATGTGAAAACTCTGTTTTCTCACTTCTACCAGAACTGACAGGTTGCTTGTTCAGAGTCACATCATCTTTTCTATAGCTCCTACCTGAGCTATGATAAGCTTCCTTATCACATACCCCCCTGCTTAAGTTATTACGGACTGGTTTTACTGGTGAAACTGCTTCTCTACAGTCCGTAATACCTACGAGAGTGTTATCTTCTTGAAGCTCACTTACTTCCTGACTGGGTTCAAGGTCATTATCTACAGGCCTCTCCTTCCAAGACTTAAGTACATTAATATGGTAGGTCTGCCTACGCCCTCTGGCATTTTCTACCATATAAGACACTGGGCTTACTTGTTTAACAACCTCCCATGGCCCCTTCCACTGTACCTCAAATTTTGGAGCAGTTCCTGCTACTTGAACAAAAACCTTTTCACCAATGGTTAATTGGCGGCTTTTGGCCTTTCTATCATACCACCCTTTCTGGCGAACTTGACTGTCCTGCAGGTTCCTCTCAGCAACCTGCGACGTCCTTTTCAAACGTGCTCTCAAGTCACGTAGAAACAGTGGCACCTCCTGACTTCCTGGTTCAGGATCAATCCATTGTTCCCTCAAAATATCCAACAAACCCCGGGGAGCCCTACCATACATCAACTCATAAGGAGTTACACCTAGGGACACTTGAATTCTTTCCCTGCAGGCATATAAGGCAAAGGGTAATAACATATACCATTCTTTTACCTCTCCTGCTAACCCCCTTCTCAACATTTGTTTGAGAGTTTGGTTGAATCTCTCCACCAAACCATTTGATTGTGGATGGTAGGCTGAGGTTTTCACGTGACGAATGCCAAAGGCATCCCAGACCTGGGCCAAATATTGGGATACAAAATTGGACCCTCGGTCAGTCAACACCTCTCTTGGGAATCCCACTTCACAAAACAATTTTACTAGCTCTAAAGCTATTGTTTTTGCAGAAACATTCCTCAATGGTATGGCCCAGGGAAACCTTGTTGCCTGATCTACCATAACTAGGATGTATTGGAAACCTCGGGGCGTTTTAACTAATGGGCCTACAATATCCATGGCAATGCGACCAATTGGGTCTGTGATGATTGGCATGGGGATCAATGGCACCACCGGTGGGTGAGCCGCTGTAACTCGCTGACATGCTGGACATGCAGCACAAAACTGGGCAGTTTCTTTGAATATACCTGGCCAGTAAAAACGCACAAGAATTTGATCCAGCGTTCCTTGCATACCTTTATGACCTCCCACTGGATGATCATGTGCTAGTCTAAGTACTAGCCCTTTGAAAGTTGTGGGTACCACCAATTGTTTACGAATGGCACCATTTCTGGGGTCCTGACTCTCTCTATATAATATGTCATTGAATCTGGGCAATTCCTCCCTGACCTCCTGAGCATACTTAAAAGCTCGGGTGAGAGCTTGATCAGCTCGCTGCTCTTGTGGAAAGTTAGGAAACTTTGCCACCAACTCAGCTGGCACCCAGGGTAAACTTTGACCAGCTAACATCTCAGCCCTACCCTGTGCTCTGCAAAGTCTCTCACGCCTCTTTTGTGCTTTCAACTTTCTTACTTTACCAGATGATGGGGTTATTAAATCATCATGAGAGGGTAAATCTCCTAATAACTCTGCCTGCTCCCCCTCCTCCTTCTGCTGGCTCTCTACCTTAGCCTGCGAGCGGGTGGATACAAGGCCCCTCTTATTACCCATAGTTTGGCCTTCTGGAAGCTTAACCATCTTTTTAGCTAGGGACTGAGGACTTCCAAAGAAAGGCCCGGGAGCTATTTCCATTATTAAACCTTCTCCCTCCTTCTTTCCTAGCCCTTTCACTAGTTCCTGCTTAAATCTTGGCCAGTCCTTTCCTAGGACCAAATCAAAGGGTAGCCTAGGCACCACTGCTAATAGGACTTCCTCTTGTTCCCCCAGGCACTTAACCTTAAACCTATAGGTGGGATATGATGTTGCAGCACCATGAACGCATCTGATGTGAACTTGGCTTTCAGGGGTTCTAGGCACAAATCTTTCTTGGGCCTCTATCCTCTTCCAAAGCCTTTTTGACATCATACTCTGGTCTGCCCCAGAGTCTAATAATGCATTTGTGGTAATTCCTTGCACATCAACCATCAAAAGAAATCCTTCCTTGGGCTGTTTTAAATCCAGACCCATTAAACTAGTGTGTGTCGGGCATCTCTTCTCTAAATGTCCCAATTTCCCACACTTGAAACATTTCTTTCTATTCCACTGTGTCATCTGGTTTGATACAGTACATTCATTTTTAGAAACATTCTTAATTATTCTCTTTTCTGATACAGCACATCTAGCCTCAGCATCCATCTTTAGAGGGCCACCCATTCTATGGCAAGCCTGCGTGGCTTCCAAGAATCTTTCTGCTAGCATGGTTGCCTCTCCAAGATTTTGGCAATTTTGCTGTATAAGAAAAACATTCAAATCTTTAGGTACCCCAAGCATAAATTGTTCCAGCATTATAATATCTAATAACATTTCTACTGTCTTTTGCTCAGGCTCCAACCATTTTACAGCTAAACTTCTGATTCTCTGACTCAGAGCCCTGGGTGTCTCACCCACTTTCAATGTAACAGCTCTAAACATTCGCCTATACTCTGAAATAGACAACCCTAGGCGATCTCTAATAGCTGCCTTTACATCCTTATAAATCAAAGCCTGGTCTGCTGGCATTGCTCTGTAAGCTGCTAGTGCCTCACCAGTTAATGAGGCTGCCAGCCTTACTGCCCACTGGGTCTCTGGCCATGCTAAAGCCTGTGCCACTCTTTCAAAAGACTCTAGAAAATCATCAACATTATCTTCTGGAGTTAATTTCCCAAAATTAAATGCCCCAATCCCTTGATTGAGTCCCACATTGTCCATATGTGGTGTACCAGTACTAACTGCTGGTCTTGCATCTGTTCCACTTTGGCTCTGCAGCTGAACTAGAGCTTGCACCAGATCAAGCACTGGTTTCTGCTGTTCCATTAAGGCCTTCATAGCAGTGTCCTGGGCCTGCTGTGACAGCTCCTGCTGCTTGCTAAATTGGGCTGCCATCCACTGAGCCATCTCCCTCGGATCCATCTTGACCCCTGCAAGAAAAGAAAAAAAAAAAAACCAAAGAGCAGCACCTTCCACCCAGGTGTGTTTTTTTTTTTTCAACTTTTTTTTTTTTTTTTTCAATTACCCCCTGTGCTTACACACATCCACCACTAGACATGCCCAGGTACATATTACCTTGTCTCAGTGATGAATCCAGCTTTGCACAGGGTCTTTTCCTCTGGGACAGCTTCCTGGAACAACCACTTTTCTTCCAAAGTGCAGATGAGGGAAAGAAATCTTCTTTCAACTTTAAAGTTGACTTTTATTTGTAATCCACAGCAAATAAATCCTCTTGGTGCAAGAGCAATCCGAAAAATTACGCCATTTGTCAGACGGCTGCCTAGGGTGAGAACTTACCCAATCTTGACGATGCATATATTCATATGATTCTTGCAAGGTATTGTGGGTATTGTAGTTCATTCACTCCCAAACACAGCTGATGACAATAATTTGAGTTGTGAAACCAAGTGGTAAGATCAATAAAATACTTCTTTTATTGATGGGGTTTAATTCACCCAGCACATGTATGCTTGATAGCACTATAAATGAGGTTACTTGCTTGCAGTGTTTAAATGGATAACAAAAAGTCACAAAGTAAACCAGAAAACAACCTTCAGCTTGTCAGGCAATTAGCTAATGTTTTCTTAGCAAATAATTACCAAATACAAAGGCACAAAGAAAAGAATAAACTTTGCTGGTTAGGTTAACTTCTGCTTATTTTCCACGCAGATCTCAGCAGTGATTCTCCCTTGCTCACACACACAATCAGGTGCAGCTTTAATTACTATCAATTGACCAGCTGTAAGCCTTTAGCTGGCTGGCTGCTACTGTGTGAACCCAAATCCTGCTTTAAGAGCTGTTTGCAGTGGAAATAAAGAACAAAGTTAGGTTTCTTTGTGATGGCTGATGTGTTTGCTCACAGAAAGCTAGCAATAGCATTTAGATAGAGAACAGTCCATATAAACTGTATTTTCATCTGCTGTATCAATCAGCATATGGTCACTATCATACATTGGCACAGACGAGTCTTTCATTAAGGCACTATCATGAGAATGCTTATTCCCTTGCTGCCATTCTCTATTATAGATAGGGTCTGGATCAGTGTTCATACCTGAGCCTCTCCTGCTATCATTATTCCTCTCTGTATAGCCTGGCCAATATGTAACCCAATTCTGATGTCCAGCCTTCCAATCTTGATCCCTGGACACTGGATCTCCTCTCACATACCTTCTGGCCTTGGTCGGAAAGTCCCTTCCACATGCAGTCTTCTCTCTTCCAGGTAGCCACTGGTGATTCCTATCTCTGCCACTCCATTCCTCTGGCTGAATCGAGTCCAATGGGCTCTGCTGGCTTTTGGAATACCTCCCAGTATGAGTACTGCCTTGGAATCTCCCAGACCTTCCAATGGGCTTTTTTCTCTTCCTTCCAGAGAGTTTCCTTCTTTCTCTATCCGCTTGGCTTGGCTTCTGTTTCTCCAGGTGATACTGGTGCTTGAGCTTGTAGCCGTTGCTGTCTCTGTATCTCTTTCTGAAGCTGTTCTTGTAGCTCTCCCTGAAACTGTTATCTGAAGAACAATCTCTATTCTTATTCTGTTCTAATGTGTGCTGCTCCCTAACACAGCGCACCTGTGTTGAATCAGGCCCTGCCCTTTGAGATGAGTGCTTAGGATTACCTCATAGCTCTCTTGATTGCACACACATTTTCTCACTTCAGCCCCTCTCATGGCTGCTGGAAACCTGGTGCATTCTGGGACTGGTAGTCTTTTATGTGAAAACTCTGTTTTCTCACTTCTACCAGAACTGACAGGTTGCTTGTTCAGAGTCACATCATCTTTTCTATAGCTCCTACCTGAGCTATGATAAGCTTCCTTATCACAAACCGCAACAGGTCCTACAGCCATGCCTCTGACCCAGCGAACTCCTTAGTTATCCTACAGCTGCTTACGCAGCTTGTGCAGCAAACAGCACCCCCTTCTGCTGCTGCTACAGCTCCGCAACCAGCAGTGATCCCGACCTCGTTTGTCCTGCCACCAGCAACACAGATTCCAGAACCCGCCAGACCTCCCATGCCACCCCTACAGTCTCCAGACATTCCCTCCCCGGATAGCACCGTGGAGGAGCAAGACATTGAAGCTGCAGTCGTGGTTTCTGCATCCAATGAACTGACTGCTTCGGATAACAGGCATTCTCCTGAACCTGAAGGGCCTCCACCCCCCCTCCCCCGGAGGACCTGATGTACCCGAGATTCCTCAATAAGATAGCCACCACCTTGGTCCTGACTGTACCTAACGTCTTGGAGGAAGCAGAACTGGAGATCCTGAAGTACCTCACTGTTCCCAAAACCCCATTCGCGTTGCCTCTGCACCGCAAACTACGGGACAGCCACTTGAGACTTTGGCTGACCCCTGCCTCTGGCCACGCAATCTCCAGGAGGCTGGACTCCAAGTACCAAATTCAACCCATACCAGGGTTCAAGAAACCTCAACTGCCTCACCAGTCTATAGTTGTGTCCTCAGCTCTGAAGAAGGTTAAGTCCTCCCGCACCCACGCTAACAATCCACCCGGACATGATCACAAGCTCCTCGATGACATCGGAAAAAAAGTCTACCAAGGGGCCATGCTCAGTGCAAGGATTGCTGCACACCAATTTCAACATGTCCTGTTTCAAGACACCTGTATGGCAAGCATCAAAGATGCCATCTCCTCTCTCCCGAAAGATTCACAAGCATCATTCTCCACCATGCTTACAGACATGACTGAATGCAACAAACACCTGGCGAGCACAGCCTTTGACACCTTCGATATGTCCATAAGGACAGCAGGTACGGCAATATCTGCCAGACGGTGGGCATGGCTGAGAGTGTCTGGACTGCGGGACGACTCCCACGACAAGATTGCCGACGCGCCCTGCATAGACGAGTCGCTCTTCGGAGAGAAAGTCACAGACATGGTAAACAACATGAAAGAGGACTGCACTACCCTGCAAACCCTGGCGGAGGATGGCTTTGAGTGCAATAACAGCGCTCAAAAGAATAGCTACCAACGGAAATCTTACTACAACTACAACAAGAGATATCCTTCAAACCAAAAGTGGCAGGGTCCCAGATACAAGACCAACTCTTATCACGGACCCTCGCACCAGCGCCAGTCCCAGTGGGACCGTAAGCCAAAGAAAAGTAACAACTCACAGATGGCCAAAGGTGGCCCATCCTTTTGACAATTATGTTCAGGCCCCCTCCCAGATCGGGGGTTGCCTGTTACATTTTTTACCAGAATGGGAAAGGATCACCTCGGACTGGGTCCTGCAGGTCATCCGGAAAGGATGCCGTATACGGTTTTTTGCGCCACCCTGCCAACACAACAAACCTCTCAGCGAGACCCCTCCTCACCTGCAGCGTGCTATGACTGCAGAGCTGATACACCTGCTGTCCTCACATGCCATAGAGGAAGTACCACCATCTGAGATCAATACCGGATTCTATTTCAGATACTTCCTCATCCCGAAGAGATCGGGCGGAGTGTGCCCCATCTTGGACCTGCGCAAGTTGAACAGATTCATCACCAGGGAGAAATTCCGGATGTACTCCCTCAATTCCATCCTCCCTCTGATTCAGACCGGCGACTGGCTGGCATCCCTGGATCTGTAGGAAGCATATACACACATCCGCATCCTCAAAGCACACAGGAAGTACCTTCACTCCCATGTGCTGGGACATCACTACCAGTACAGAGTCCTTCCTTTCTGACTATCACCGGCCCCATGTGTCTTCACAAAGTGTGTGGCCGTCGCAGCAGCTCACCTCTGCAAGCAGAACATCGCAGTCTTTCCCTACCTGGACGACTGGCTCCTCACAGCTCGCTCTGCTCAGGAACTGCAAGTGTCCCTTCAGACAACCACAGCCCTTATTTCCACCCTGGGGCTTGTCATCAACTACAGCAAATCACAGCTTCTGCCTTCCCAGCAACTGGAGTTCATTGGAGCTGTCATCAACACACAGATTTCGAAATCCTACCTCCCAGTTCGCAAACTGTTAGCCATCACCTCGCTGGCGTCCAGCTTAGCCACATCAGCGAACACCTCGGCTCGGTCCGTACTGCGCCTCCTGGGACACATGGCAGCCACGACTTCGGTCATCCCAGTGGCGAGAATGAAGATGCGCATGCTCCAGTGGCATCTATGGACCCACTGGAACCAGTACTCGCAGTCCCTGTCTGCCCGCATCCCGATGACTTTCCAAGTCCAAGCACAGCTGCGCTGGTGGACGGTGCAAATGAACCTCTCAGTAGGCAAGGATATCCATCAGCTTCAACACCAGGCGATCCTCACCATGGACACATCCTGCACCGGTTGGGGGGGTGGCACACCTCCGGCAGTTCAGCACACAAGGGGCCTGGTCTCCAAGAGAACGACAGTTACACATCAACCTCCTAGAGCTGAGAGCCATCAGATATGTGCTCAAGGCGTTTCTGCCACACCTCCAGGGCATGTCTGTCCTCATCCAGACCGACAACCATGTGGCCATGTTTTATATCAATAAACAAGGAGGCACCGGGTCACGCTCCCTCTGCAAGGAGGTGCTGGCGATATGGACACTGGCCTTGAAAAACAAGTGCGCGCTGCGCGCCTCCTACCTTCCTAAGGACATGAACATCCTGGCAGACAAACTGAGCAGACAGTTGCAGCCCCACGAATGGACTCTCCTCCCGGAGGTCACCAACACCCTCTTCCAGCAGTGGGGAACTCCAGACATCGACCTCTTTGCCACCGAGCAGAATGCCAAGTGCCCCCTGTTCTGCTCGAGGCACCCGTCGGACAGGAGGTCAGTGGTGGATGCATTCGACGTGTGCTGGGGGGGGTGGTCTCTGGTGTACGCCTTCCCTCCGACCCCCTTCATTCCTGCGACGCTACAGTGCATTATCCAGGACAAAGCACATGCCATTCTTGTGGTCCCTCACTGGCCACGGCAAATGTGGTTCGCGCTCTTGTGACGCCTGGCACACGAGGGCCCAGTGCGCCTGCCGCTAAGGCCAGACCTTCTAACGCAGAACACGGGCTGCATGAGACACCCCAACCTCAAAGCCCTCGTGCTCACTGCCTGGAGTTGAGCGGTTGAACCTCTCCACCCTCCACCTGCCTCCGGAGGTGCAGGACGTGGTCCTCGCAGCCAGGAGACCGTCCACCAGAAAGTCCTATGGCTTTAAATGGAAGAGGTTCAGTATCTGGTGTGCTGCGCGTGGGCTAGATCCAACCTCGTGCCCAGTCACCAGCGTCTTGCAATACCTGAGTTCCCTCTCCAACCTTGGACTTCAGACACAATCCATCCGAGTCCACC
The DNA here is from genome assembly GCA_033557465.1 of Ichthyophis bannanicus. Classification (NCBI taxonomy): domain Eukaryota; kingdom Metazoa; phylum Chordata; class Amphibia; order Gymnophiona; family Ichthyophiidae; genus Ichthyophis; species Ichthyophis bannanicus. The sequence goes on from CM066043.1 coordinate 41,577,651, forward strand.
TCTCCACCATCGCAGCTTTCCACGCCCCGGACGATGGAGCAAACTCCATCGCAATGCTGCCCCTGATGGCGTGCTTCATGAAAGGACTGACAAACCTGAAGCCTCCGATCAGGGTCCCAGTGCCGCCATGGGACGTCAGCGTGGTCCTCCATCGCCTAACCCATGCCCCCTTCGAGCCGCTCCAGACCGCAGACATGAAGTATGTCTCCTGGAAAACATTATTCTTGGTAGCCATAACATCCACCAGGAGGATCAGCGAGCTGCAAGCGCTGGTTGCACACCCACCATACACGCAACTCCATCATGATCATTCTTCCTTGTTTACCAACCCCAGATTCGTACCCAAGGTGCCATCTACATTTCATGTCAATCAGTCCATCGAGTTGTCCTCCTTTTTCCTGGAGCCCTACTATTCGGATGAGGAGCGCCACCTGCACACCTTGGACTGTCTCCGTGCCCTCCGGATCTACCTTCGCAGGACTCTACCTGTCCGGAAGGGCGAGCAGCTGTTCATTTCCTTCGACCCCAACAGGCCTGGAAGGCCCGTCACAAAAAGGACTCTTTCCCACTGGGTTGCCTCCTGCGTCTCCTACTGCCTCGACTCAACCGGTACTCAGTCACATCCAAGAGTGGGGCCTCACTGGCTGAGAGCGTTGGCCACCTCCCTGGCCAACCTGCGCTCGGTCCCCCTGGCCGACATCTGCAAAGCGGCCACATGGTCCTCTCTGCACACGTTCCAGAAACACTACTGCCTCGACCTCAGGTCTCAGGAGGACTGCGCGCTGGGCAATGCTGTCCTTGCCACTGCTTTGGAGACACCCTTGACTACGCCACCGCAGCCGGCACTGTCAGAAAGGACATAAACAAACCTGAATCTGTACTCCATACTCTGGGACATAACAGTTACGGTCTTAGCAGGCACTGTCACTTCACTGTTGCACCGTGTTCTTATGTTGCACCTTGTTCTTATGTTGCACCTTCACTGTTGCACCGTGTTCTTATGTTGCACCACATGTTGCTTGTTGCACTGGGTTGCTTGCGCCACTGTTCGGCACCATTTCTTCATTAAATGCATTCCCTGACTCATGTCTCGGTAGCCTTCTGTTCACACCTCCGTCCTCCACCTCAGCAGGCATCCGCGCAGCTAGGGAGGCACCAGGTGTGGCTGACGCAATCCTGAAGTCCAAGGAGAAAGCGAGGTTACTTACCTGTAATGGGGGTTCTCCGTGGACAGCAGGATAAGTCAGCCACACAATCCTGCCCGCCTTCCCTGGAGGAGGTCCGCCTGAAAGAGCCACTCCCTAGCTGGAAAGTCTAGCTAGGAACACAGTGACCAGGCTAGGGGTGGGCCGGGGAGGTGGGCTACCTGAGCACGCTCAGAAATGTGAGCTCTGGAGAGCACTTCTGATCTCTGCACCGCCCGGAGGACGTCAGCAGGTGTGCTGACTTATCCTGCTGTCCACGGAGAACCCCCGTTACAGGTAAGTAACCTCGCTATTCCTCTCTTTCCTTTTCTGCACATATACAACAGACTGCTAAAACTTGCCTGTTTCTTTATCTATAATATTTATAAAATTTGTCCATTCCTCTCTCTTAACACTACATGAACGCTGGTCCAATCTTTAATTACTTCACTCCTTGACTATTGCAACCTTCTTCTTACTGGCCTCCCTCGAAGTCAACTCTCTCCACTTCAATCAGTTCAAAACTCTGCTGCATGTCTCATCTTTCGCCAGCCTCGTTCATATCACCCCCTCTCCTCAAATCACTTCATTGGCTTCCCCTCCATTACCATATTCAATTCAAACTCCTCCTTTTGACTTTTAAATGCATTCATTCTGCTTCTCCGCTCTGTCTCTCCTCTCCCTCGACTCCCCTCCTCGTGAACTTTGTTCTTTGCCCTTTTCTTCTTCTGCTAACTCCAGACTTTGGTCCTTTCACCTTGCAGCTCCTTATGCTTGGCACTCTCTTCCTGAAGCTGTTCGTCAGGCTTCATCACTCCCCCTCTTCAAATCTCTGCTAAGGGCTCAGCTCTTTAAGGCTGCCGTAATCCTCTGTTCCTTGTGTCTTCTTTGTTGTTTGTCTCCCTCCCCTACTCCTTCTTTGTCTTGTTTTTCTTGATTAGATTGTAAGCTCTAACAAGCAGGGCCTGTCTTCATCTGTGTTTGTACAGTGCTGCATGGGGCAATTAGCCCTCTATAAATGTTTAATAGTAATAATAATAATAAAAAAGTTAAGACAGTTAAAAGACTTTCCAAACTTCATGTGGTTTAGCAATCCAGTTAGCAGCTGAATATCTAAACTGACTGGATTGCAAAACTACAATCCAGGTGAACTGGATATTCAGCGCTAGTCACAGGATATGCACCGGTACGGAATTTCTCATTTTAATTTAAAGCAGCAGTGGCCAGCCGCATTAGTAGCACTGGTCACCGCCACTGAATATGCCTCACGGAGAATCCAATTTTATTCCTAAACCAATTAAGATTGCAAGTTCTCCGGGAACAAGGAGGAAGTCAGTCCTCACATAGGGTTGATGTCGGTGCCAACGGAGCCCGCGCGGATCCAATCCCCAGCTTTCAAAGAAAGCTTTTGGGACCTACACCGCGCATGCGCGGTCACCTCACTCAAAGGTGCCACCTTACCTCAGTCTTCTTTTTCCCATGGAGCCCTTCAGATGTGCTGTCTGTGCACCCAGATAAAGTTGATTTTTTTCCACCGGTATTGGTAATTTTTCTTTTCGGTAATCGATCACCTTTCCACTGCCCAAGTCCAACGCCTTAGCATCGTGATTTTCACTCGGGTACCTTTCTTTTCTTTTTTTTTTTTGGCCCGCAGGTTTTTCACTTGCAGCCTAGCTGGTCGAGACATCGGCATTTAACCTCGCGGGGTTTGTTTTTCTCGCTATGTCTTTGACCAGCAGTTTCGAGCAGTGTGTCAAGTGACAGCCGCAGTTCCTGCATTTATTGCCTTGTGGCAGACTATGATGTGTCTTCCTACCCATTGTGCCTTTTGATGTTGGCCAAGACCTGGAAGGAATGTGAAAGGCAGCAAGGGGAGCTGTTCAGCAAGTTGGCTCCTGGATTGGCATCAGGGTGGAAACCCTGCCTTCGATGCCAGCATCAGGCAACTTGGCATCATGCTCCCGGGCCTGGTAGGAGCTGCAGGATCGATGGGCATTGGAGCCATCCTCGAAGGATCTTCCCCAGCAGAAGACATCATCGAAGCCAAAGTTGAGGTCCAACCCCAGTCCCGGTGGGTAAGATCTCGGGGACCCAAACACAGAGCCCTCGACTTGACGCCCGGGATGACAGAGAGCGGCCCACCAAGCTACCTCAGAAGAAGCCATTGGCAGCAGAGTTGGGGGATCACACCGGTTCCCTTGATGCCATCACCATCCGGGACTCACCCTCCCGGGATCCGGCTCTGATATTATAATGCCTCTATATCGTTACATGGTGAGACCGCACCTTGAATATTGTGTGCAATTCTGGTCACCGTATCTTAAAAAGGATATAGCGTTATTAGAAAAGGTTCAGAGAAGAGCCACCAAAATGGTAAAGGGGATGGAAAGATACTCCTATGAAGAAAGGCTTTAACCTGGAAAAGAGACGGCTGAGGGGAGATATGATAGAAGTCTATAAATTAATGAACGGAGTGGAACGGGTAAACATAGATCGATTGTTTACATTATCAGAATATAGAAAGACTAGGGGACATGCAATGAAGCTACAGGGTAAACTATTTAAGACTAATAAAAGAAAATATTTTTTCACTCAACGTGTAATCAAACTCTGGAATTTGTTACCGGAGGATGTAGTAAAGGCTGTTAGTGTAGCTGGGTTTAAAAAAAGGTTTGGACAAGTTCCTGGAGGAAAGGTCCATAAACCATTATTAAGAAGGGACCCAGGATATCAATGCTTGACCCAGTACAAGCATTGCAGTACCTGTGTCTTTTGGGGAAACTGCTAGGTCTGTATGACCTAGATTGGCCACTGTTGGAAACAGGATACTGGGCTTGATGGACCTTGGTCTGACCCAGTATGGCATATCTTATGGTCTTATGTTCTCTGTTCTCAGAGCCCCTGAGGTCGGCGCCCACACCGTTGGCAACATTGGACATTGAAGTCGGAATGCTGGACCTCAAATGAAGGCTCACAGGGGCCCGACTCCCAGTTACTCTGGATTATCGGCGTTCCTGTAGAGGTTGGCTCATTCGGTGTCGACTCATTTGGCTTCGAAGTTGCAGGCTGGCACGTCATCAGGCGCAGCTGCGCTGGAGCCCCGATTCCAGGTGTTGTTGACACCGAGTTGGCCCAATGACCACGGAGCACTGGCCAACTCCTCTGGTTCAGAGTAAGCATGGGAAACGGATGAAGAGTCTCTCGACATCGTTCTCTACTGGGACATCCCCTCTGACCCGTCCCCGCCACACCATTGGCAGCGGTCACCTCCAGAAGGGTTGGTTTTTCTGGAGTTTGTCCGGGAAATGTCTCAGGCACTTGTCTTCATGGCAGTGCCCGAGGACGAACCACATACCAAGGATCTCAAGATCCTCCAGTATAAGGCTCCCCCTTGGGAGGCACTGACGGTGCCCATGCCCCACATCCTGGAGTGGTTGCTCTTCAGGATGTGTGAGACCACGGTGACAGTGCCTATTGAGAACCGCCAACTTGATTCACAGTATCGAGTCATTCAGAGCCCCAGCTTCCAGAAAACATAGCTGCCACATAACTTCACGGACGTGGAGTTGGCTATGCATCGCATTAAAAGCCAGAAATGCACTCCTCGGTGCCTCCAGGCAGGTAGGCGTGCACCATGGATGCTTTTGGCAGAAAGTGTTTCCAGGGCTCCATGCTCACTGCCTGGATTCAGGCATGCCAGCTGTACATGGTCATGTACCTGAGGGACCTGGCAAAGGAAATCGCCGGGTTCTCAGCTGGGTTAGTAGGCAAACCTCTTGAGCGCTTCAGGACCCTGTGTCATCAGTCAGAGAATGCTCCAAGTTTCAAACTTGAGCATTCGACGGCTTCGAGTCAGTGGCTTGGGTAGCTCTGGTGGCCATTAGTGCCCAGTGCCTTGCCTGGCTACAGTCCTCCGACTTGGAACAGTAGGTTCAGGACAAGTTAGCTGGTGTCCCATGCCAGGGGGAAAATCTCTTCAGCAAGCCCATGACAGAGAAGGCTGACGAGCTAGAGAAGGAATTCATGACCAGAACCAGGATGTCCAAGAAAGTATCTGAACCTCCTCATAAGAAGGCTACGAGGAAAAAGTCCTTCCACCTGAAAACCAAGAAGGTTTAAAGAAATTACCCCAAGTTTCAGGCCTATCATGCTCCCTCACAGGGGCAGCAGGCCAAGAGCCGGGGCATGGCCCCCATAAGTCGAAGACCCAATAGAGCAAGAGTATGATGAAAGGCTCAGAAATGAGGGACTGAATGAGGTTTAACTGAAGAATGTGAACACTTCAATTGATTGGACAAAGCCAGAAGAATTTTGGCTATAGGGCCACAAACCAATCTATATAGGAAAACCTGAACTAGGGTGAATGCATGAGGGGTAGGGGTGAAGCAGGAGAACTGGAAAAGCTCTGCCCTCACATAGTAGTGTCCTCCCTTCCCTTTTTTATAGCAGATTAAACTAATTTCCCCAGCATATAGTAAGACCCCCAAAAGCAGAACACAAAGGCCTTCCATTAGAAATTCAGGCAAAGTGTCCCCCCTCTGGGGTCAGGAATGGATCTGTTCCTAAAGAGCAGTGCTCTGCCACACACTTCCCCAAAAGCAGAATACAAGGACTGAAAAACTTTGCAGTTAAACATGGGATGGAAGAAGGTTCGGTTGGGAGCTAAATAGGAGATTCTAGAGGTTGATTGGCGTGAGATGCTAGAAGGGAAATGAGGATCTTGGTTGAGAGGTGATACCTTATGTACAAGTGGTCCTGCTTAATGTCTGACAGCTGGGACACATTCTTAGTGGTGTGGACATTAGGAACTGGTTAAACTGGATATGCCAGCTGGTCTTTGCTGTTATCTACTCTGTTAATGTACTACTAGTACTACTTCTTATCATTTGTATAGCGTTACAAAGCATACGCAGCACTGTACAGAGACATATAAGAGACAGTCCCTGCTCATAAGACCTTACAATCTAGTCAAAACAGACAACACAACAGTTAAGACAGACAACACGATAATCAGGGGCAAGGAAATATCTAGGGGAAGAGTAAGGAAACATCTAGGAGGTGAACAATACAAGCATACAAGCATTGTGGAACCTGTGTCCCTTGGGGAAACTGCTAGGTACATATGACCTAGATTGGCCACTGTTGGAATCAGAATACTGGGCTTGATGGACCTTGGTCTGACCCAGTATGGCATATCTTATGTTCTTATGTTCTTATGACTAAAGGGATCAGGATCAAAGGAAGTCTCAAAGAAGTGATTTTTAGCCTGGATTTGAACAGGGCCACAGATGGAGCCTGACGTACCAACTCAGGTAGCTTGTTCCAGGCATAAGAAGCAGCACGATAGAAAGATTGAAGTCTAGAACTGGCAGTGGAAGAGAAGGGCACAGATAGAAGGGATCTGCCAGAAGAGCGGAGTTCCCGAGGAGGCTTGCAGGGAGAGATAAGAAAGGAAATGTAGTGAGGAGCAGCCGAATGAAGGCACTTATAGGTCAGTAGTAGATGTTTGAACTGGATGTGGAAATGGATTGAGAAGAGGGGTGACATAAGCAGAGCGACACTGTGCAGGGAGTTTGGAACAGATTGAAGTGGGGAGAGATGATTCAGAGGAAGACCAGTGAAGAGGAGGCTGCAATAGTTTAAATGGGAGGTGACTAGAGAATGGATAAGGGTCTTAGTAGTGTGTTCAGAAAGGAAGGGATGGATTTTGCTGATTTCATAAAGAAAGAAAAGACAGGTTTTAGCCATCTGTTGTATGTGTGTTGAGAAGGAGGAGTCAAAGATGACCTAAGGTTGTGAACTGAGGAAACAGGGAGGAGTATAGTGTCATCCATAGAAATAAAGAAGGAGGACGAGGGTCGATGGGTTTAGGGGGGAAAGATAAGGAGCTCATTTTTTGGCCATATTCAATTTCAGATGGCGGTGAGACATCCAGGCACTAATGTCAGTTAAACAGGCAGAGATCTGGGCCTGGATTCCTGATGTGATTTCAGGTGCAGAGAGGTAGATCTGACAGTCATTAATGTAGAGATGGTACTAAAAGCCATGGGAGGAGATGGGTGCACCAAAGGATTGAGTGTAGAGAGAGAAAAGGAGAGGTCCCGAGACAGAGCCCTATGATACACCGACTGAAAGCGGGATAGCAATAGAGGATGATCCCCCAGAACATACACTAAAAGTGCGATGGGTGATATCGGAAGAAAAACAGGATAGGCTAGAACCCCTAAATCCAAGCAAAGAGAAAGTGATGATCAACAGTGGCAAAAGCATCAGAAAGATCAAAAAGATGAGTATCAAGTAAAGACCCTCAATTTTGGTGAAGAACAAGTTATTGGAGACTTTGGCAAGAGCTGTCTCAGTAGAATGTAAAGAGCGAAAGCCAGATTGCAGTGGATACTGAAGGGACTGAGAGGAGAGAAAGTTGAGATAGTGGCAGTGAACCGCATGTTCAAATAGTTTAGAAAAAAAAGGGGAGGGAAGAGATGGGTCAATAATTAGAAGGACGGGTAGGATTAAGGGATGGTTTCTTGAGGAGAAGTTTAACCACAGCATGCTTGAAGGCTGCACGAACAGTTGCAGTAGAAAGTGATAAGTTGAGGATATGACAGATCGAGGAGATGGTGTTTAGTAGATTGGTTGGGGATGGAATCAGAGGAGCAGGTAGTAAGTTTAGAGGAGAGAAGATGTGTGGTTTCTTCCTCAGTGATCTTAGAAAAGGAGGAAAGGGTGACAGAGGTTGCCCTTTCCTTAGATCAGTGAGGAAGATTACTATGTTAGAATATGATGGTACATGAGAACTGCGCGGCTTTAAGACACCACTGCTGAGGATCCTCTGTGCTTATTCCAGGCTTTCTTGAATTCTGTTCCTGTTTCTGCTCTGTTCCTTGCATCCACTATCCTTTCTCTGCAGAAACATGCCTAAGGTTATAAGATATGCCAAACTGGGTCAGACCAAGGTCCATCAAGCCCAGTATCCTGTTTCCAACAGTGGCCAATCTATGCCTGAGTCTATCCCTCTTCAGCCTCTGCAACGTTCCTTCCTCTGAAAAAGCTTTTCCTTTTGTAATGGGTCTCCATCTCTGCCCTTCATTGGTTCCTTGTACTGGGCTGACAGCTGTGACTGCCGTGGCTCAATGGATATGTTTATTCCAGGATGGTGGTTCACGCCAGGCAGGCTTGAGACTCCAGCTATCTCTGGTGTGTGATGCACATGGGATCACTGTGTTGGTTTTCCTGCTGGTGGTTTGATGCACCTACACACTCAGAACCAGCGTCTGCCCCCGTGTCTGGGAGACACAGTCCTTGAAAAACAACTTGTTCTCAGCAACACTCAGGAAGGAAGGGGCAGGGTCCCCCTTTCCTGAAGGCACTCCAGCATCTGTGGTTAACATTTGACCTTTTCTATTGTTATCTTAAGATTCACCACATACCTTAATCTCTTATTTTCCGCCTCTTCAAGATCAAACATCGATCAGCTTCTCAAAAAGAAGTGAGGGAGGCAAAGCAGATGAGAAGAGACAGACATGAAAAGGAGACAGAGAGACATGAAAAACAAAAGAGATATAAAAATCATAAATAGATTGAGAAAGGCAGAATCTATTGGGCAGTACAGACTAGAAAAAACAGAACAACTTAAACATAACAGCCCCTCCCTAGCCAGACGATTTAGCCATAGGATTTATGGTCCTAAATTTTCTTCTTTGAAAATTTACTAGAACTGTGTGTCTAAATTTGTACTCAGAATTTCACTAAAATCCTAAATTTAGGAGCATTAAAAGTGGGTGACTGCAGGAGCGGATTTAAGATGGGGGAAAAAAGTTAGGAGCTTAGCAATGATTTTCAACACTAGGCTCATAAATCTAGGCAAAATGAATGGCAGGCCTACATTTATAAGCATAACTTTTAAGCTGCTAAATTGGGATGAATTTTCAGCTGAAAATTTACAGGTCCAAAATCTGGCTGAAAATAGGGCACAAAGTTAGGAGCCTAAATTTAGGGGCTCACATTTTTGAATACTGGGCTTATGCATATAAAGAGAGGTCTGCCATTAATTTGCCTAGCTTTATGAGCCTAGGCTCAGGGTGCAGCATGTGTGGAGCCAGGGCAGTCCTGTAACTTATCCGGATAGTGCCAATATTCAGTTCACAGGTGCTTCGTAGCTTTGATAGATTTATAGGATGACATTTTATGAACTGTTTTAAACCGGGTGCAAAAATGGCTGTCCCAACCTATCCAGAAAGCATACTGAATATTGTTACTAAAAGCGTGCAAGTGGACTGCGGATGTGGCGTGGGTGCCTGTGCTAACCTGAGGGAATGTGTGTGTGAATGTCCTCTTGCAGTTGACGCACTGCAATCATGCAGCACAGATCTCACCGGCATGCGGGCGCACTTAACGCCACCCATGCTAATGGTAACAGCTGCGGTTAACGTGCACCCAATATGCCTGCGTTAACTTTACTGGGCCATCAACGCCCACATTCTGCCCCTAACCCATCCAGCCTGCTTAATCCAGTTAGCACGGGATTTTTAGCACAGGCCCTGCACTGATCACACAACACACTTATGGCGCACTAAACTCTATAACGTACATAAGAACATAAGATATGCCATACTGGGTCAGACCAAGGTCCATCAAGCCCAGTATCCTGTTTCCAACAGAGGCCAATATAGGTCATACGTACCTAGCAGTTTCCCCAAAAGACACAGGTTCCACAATGCTTGTACTGGGTAAAGCATTGATATCCTGGGTCCCTTCTTAATAATGGTTTATGGACCTTTCCTCCAGGAACTTGTCCAAACCTTTTTTAAACCCAGCTACACTAACAGCCTTTACTACATCCTCCGGTAACAAATTCCAGAGTTTGATTACACGTTGAGTGAAAAAATATTTTCTTTCATTAGTCTTAAATAGTTTACCCTGTAGCTTCATTGCATGTCCCCTAGTCTTTCTATATTCTGATAACGTAAACAATCGATCTACGTTTACCCATTCCACTCCGTTCATTAATTTATAGACTTCTATCATATCTCCCCTCAGCCGTCTCTTTTCCAGGTTAAAGAGCCCTAAACATTTTAGCCTTTCTTCATAGGAGTATCCTTCCATCCCCTTTACCATTTTGGTGGCTCTTCTCTGAACCTTTTCTAATAACGCTATATCCTTTTTAAGATACGGTGACCAGAATTGCACACAATATTCAAGGTGCGGTCTCACCATGGAACGATATAGAGGCATTATAATATCTTTTGTTTTATTTTCCATTCCTTTCCTTATGATACCTAGCATTCTATTTGCTCTCTTGGCCGCCGCTGCACACTGGGCAGAGGGTTTTAACATGTTATCCACAATGACGCCTAAATCTTTTTCCTGGGTGGTGGTTCCTAATGTGGAACCTTGCATCGTGTAACCATAGTTTGGGTTATTCTTCCCTAGGTGCATAACTTTGCACTTGTCCACATTAAATTTCATCTGCCATTTTGATGCCCAGTCTTCCAATTTATCAAGATCCTCTTGCAATTTTCCACAATCCTCTTGGGTTTTAACAATTTTGAATAGTTTTGTGTCATCTGCAAATTTGATAACCTCACTCGTTATTCCCTTTTCCAGGTCATTTATGAATATGTCAAAAAGCAGCGGACCCAGCACAGATCCCTGGGGTACACCACTATTCACCTTTCTTCATTGAGAAAATTTGCCATTTAGCCCTACTCTCTGCTTTCTATCTTTTAACCAGTTCCTGATCCACAATAGTACACCGCCTCCTATCCCATGACTCTAGTTTTGCCAAACGTCTCTGATGAGGGACCTCGTCAAAGGCTTTCTGAAAGTCCAGATACACTATATCAACCGACTCACCTTTGTCCACCTGTTTATTCACACCTTTAAAAAAACATAACAGATTAGTAAGACAAGATCTTCCTTGTCTAAAGCCATGTTGGCTGTCTCCCATTAGGCCATGGCTATCTACATGCTGAGTAATTTTGTTCTTTATGATGGCTTCTACCATTTTTCCAGGTACTGACGTCAGGCTCACCGGTCTGTAGTTTCCCGGATCACCCCTGGAACCCTTTTTAAAAATTGGCTTTTGTAAATGTATCTCTATACCAGGAGTTCTCACCGCTGCACAGAGGTGCTGAACATACGGCTTTTAATTCAAATGTTAGCGCCAGCGTTTAAATTCATGTTGTGGCCACTACTGCTGAATTCTGACGCCCTTATTACTTTGGTAGCACATATAAAAATTGTCAGGCCAGTAAAGCTTTTCGAGTCTGAGAGGCTCACCCAGCTTCAGTGGAAAACTGGTCTCCCACAGACTCTTCCTTCAGCGGCTTCTTTTCAGCTGGGGGTTATCTCAGATTCTTCATCAAAGGATGAGGCTTTGCTCTACCGCACGCCCGGGGAAAGGAGGGAGGGGGGGGGGGGTACAGAAATAGAAACAGTGCTGCAGGGAGATGTTGAAAGTTTTGCAGCAATGAGTGAAAGACACACACACACACACACACACACACACACAGATCTTGACATGCATCACTGCAGAATATGTTTGTGTTTTCAAGGGTTGCAAAGCCGTTTTTCAGGAGCTTTTCAAACGGCATGTCCTCAGCTTAACCCCTCCATTCCGCCTGGTGTGGCCACACTCTACGTTCCTACACACTACAGCCTACCTTCTCCTGGGGGGCCAAGGTGCATGGCCTACAAGTGGAAGGATTGACGTGCTGAAATATGAGAATTTTTGCACTGAAAGTGAAGATATGGAAAAATGCCATTTTCATTGCCACAGGTTTCCCTTACTGGTTTATTTTTCATTGCGAGCTCACAAAGATGCATTACCCGTGACGTTTTCCTTGCGGGCATTAATAGACTATAAGAACCGTCAGGTCAGACCAAAGTTCTGTCAAGCCCAGTATGCTGTTTCCAAAAGTGACCAGTCCAAGTCTCAAGTATCTGAAATATCCCAAAAATGACCCCGGGATCGTTAGAGCTATAGTTTATGTGTATGTGACCTGGGGTATTTTTTTGGTTGGTGAGTTTAAGTACTACCGGGGTGGGATTTGTTTTGTTTGCATATCCCAGAAATAGCCAGTGGATTTCTCGCGGTCTAACTTAATAACTGTTTATGGACTTTTCCTCCAAGAACTTGTTGAAATCTTTTAAAACCCAGCTACACTAACTTTTTTATAACATCCTCCTGCAGTGGGTTCTAAAGCTTGATTATGCATTGACAGAAAAAATATCTTGCGTTGTTTATTTATTTAAAATCATTTGATATACTGCCATTCAAGTCCAAAGGATGCACCACAGTAGTTTGCAATCTAAACAACATAAAAAAACCAAAAAATAAACAATATACAGTCCAAAAAAGCTACTAAAGAATAAAGCAACAGTAAATTTATAAAAGCAAACCTAAAATTAAATAATAACATAAAATCGAGCACAAAATTTGACTCTCCAGTGATGCAGACCCTCCCACATCTAGACCTCATCCTCAAATGTCACACAAAACCACATCTTCAGTCTATTGAAAGAGGACTCCTGCCTTACATCTAAAGGAAGGCATTCCATAAAGAACCAAAAAAGAGAAAGCATAATCACGGATGACTTTCCAGCGAATTCTCAAAGGGGAAAGAATAGTTAAAAGTGAAGCCCGTGAAGAATGCAAATTATGGGTCGTCCTACAACAAACTAAGAGGCCTTTCTTATTAAGGTGCAGTAAGGTTTTGCACTTACTGTGTTTTTTTGAGTAAAAATGGACTGTTAGTTCGTGGCTAGCATGTTCCCCAGCAATTACAATACTGAAAAGTACTCTAACGTGTATCAGCAGCATTCTCAGTTAAGGCTGGTGCTCTCAACGCCACCCGCACTAATTGAAACGTTGACAAGTAGTGGGCGGCATGTATCCCCACGTTAACCGCAATGTACAGTCCATGCCACTCTCACCACTAACCTGCCCAGTCACCGCCCCCATTGTGTGCTGTGCAGCTAATGTGAGAATTATTATGCAGTAACTGTTACACTAGGTCAGTAATGGCGCAGGCCCATGCGAACAGTTGCAGCGTGTTAATTCCCACATTAACTGCACATTAGTAAAAGGGCCTCTATATGATCAGCCAAATATGCTTTCTGATTGGAAAAACAGGAGTGATGTGCTCACAGAAGGATTTTAACCTTAATTCTATTTATAACGTTACTACTGATTTTACATTAATTTTGAAAAAAATCTCCACATTTTTGCTTTTCTGAAAATTTGCCCCAAATTGTGACAGCATGCCTGGAACATTTTACATTAAAATGTAAAATGAATATTGTCATTAATACACACACACTGACCTATCATAGAGCAGGTACAGCATAGGCAGTGACAGTGAAACAGAAACATGACGGCAGATAAAGACCATATGGCCTAGCCAGTCTACCCTTCCATACCAATTACTACAGCCCCTTTTCCCTTTAGAGATAAGAACATAAGCATATAAGATATGCCATGCTGGGTTAGACCAAGGTTCATCAAGTCCAGGATCCTGTTTCCAACACTGGCCAATTCAGGTCACAGGGCAAGCACAGGGTCACGTTCCTGGGGTAAGCAATAGATTTTCCTGGTCCTTTTTAATAATGGCGTATGGACTGTTCCTCCAGGAACTTGTCCAAACCTTTTTTAAAGTCAGCTACACTAACAGCTTGACTAACATCCTCTGGTAATGCATTCCAGACTTTGATTATGAGTTGAGCAAAAAAATATTTTTTCCTATTAGTCTTAAATGTGCTACATTATAGCTTCATTGCATGTCCCCTAGTCTTTCTACATTTTGAAGGAATAAGCAACCAATCCACATTTACCTGTTCCATTCCATTCATTATTTATAGACCTTTATCATATCTCCCCTCGCCCGATCTTCTGTGCTTAGAGATCTTCCAGTCCCCTGACTGGACTTTAGTGGTCTCACTGGAGCATACCATGCTAATCTGGCCCCATACCTCTACTAACCCTAAATATCAAGGTTAAGGCTTTGAAAATGATTTGGAGCCTTAGTGGGAGTCAGTGCAAGGAAATAAGGGGGGGAGGGGCCCTGTCCTACCTTTGCTGAAGTTTCCAATCTTCTGACAATTTATCAGAATCCTTTTACAGTCCTTATGGTAAACAATACTCCTGTGAACAGCAGTGTAAAGAGAAGGAACAAGCAATATATATTCAATGGGTGCAGCAAAAGGAAAGGCCTTCCTTTCCTATTTTTCCAGCTATTTTATTTCTCTTTCTTATTTAATCTATTTTCTTCCTTTTAATCTCTTTTCTGGTCTTTCTTTGTCTCTTTCAGTCTACTTTGAGTCTTTCCTCTCCTTTTCTCTCCGGGTTCTATTTATGAAATGGTGTTAGCACTAACACCAACATTGCGACTTAATGCATGCTAATGTAGAGATTTTGACCTGAACATGGTATAAAATGCTGCGAATATGCCAACTTAGGTCAAAATCATGTAGTGTGAGCCATGTTAATGCACACATTTGCAGTAATGTGGGCATTAACACAAAACGTTAACTATCCTTCTAGAGCAGGGGTTCCCAATTCAGTCCTCAGGACACACCTAGGGGTATGTTTACTAAACAGTGGTAGCCGCGGCTCCGATATCGCACGGAAGCTGCTACCACTGTTTAGTAAACATACCCCCTATCCATCAGGTTTACAGGATAACCACCATGCAAATGCATGAGAGATATTTGCATGTACTGCCAGAGTCCATCAAACACCTGCAGTAACACATTTTGAATGCAGTTTCTTGACGTGCATTTCATGTGCTAGCTGCTCATGGCTTTGTGTCCTGCTCGTGAACAATGCATTAAGGGCCTTTTGACTAAAGGATTTCTCCCGTGTTATATCTATGGATAAATGGCTTTCAGTTAACACAGAAAAACATTCTAGATAACACTTAGCAGCTCCTCTTCCTGTGCTCTTAACTGCGTTGCGTTATTGACATGTTAATGCACGGTAACTACTTCTGTGTAGTTACCGTGCATTAGGTCTTGTCCTCTCTCTGCGCTAATTGCTCTTAAGACAGCATTAACTATTAACATGACTTCTACGTTAACCATCAGGGCACATTATCTGTCAGGTTAATAGTTAATAAGCCACTAAACACACTGTAATAACATGCATTAAAAATGTCTATCGCTGTGTGGGTTTAATATTTTACCTTAATTTACTTTATTATATTTGATAGACAGCCTATCACCAGAAGCATCACAGCGGTTTACATAAAACAGAGTAAAAATACAAAAAGAAAATGACAGTAAAAGAAAAATTCCTTATCGTCCCTCCAGTCGAGTCCCGCACCTCTGGGTAGTGCACCTCTTCCAGCAGCTTGGAGACTGAGCATGTCATCTTTTTGATGACACTAATGTACTTAAGTAGCTGGCACCACCTACCAGCCCCAGTATGCTCAGTCTCCAAGCAGCTGGAGGAGGGAGTGAACCAGGGTGCTGGACTCACTGAAGAGACAACTAAGGAACAGTAGGTTAGGGTAGACAGATTTTGGCGTTTGCTTTTGCTTTGGGGTTCCCTTTATTGGCAGGTTTGGGGTTTATTTTTATAAGCTTATTAAAAAAAAAAAAAGAGGAGCAAAAATTGTTGGCAGGGGCAGCTCTATAATTAGGCGGAGTGAGGCGGTCGCCTCAGACGGCAAAGTTTTGGGGCGGCAACAAATACCCCCAAAACAGCCACCTCACTCCACCTTTAAACTTTAAAAAAAAAGTGTAAAGCTGCTGCCACTGCTGCTTGGCAGCGGCAGATTCAACCACCGCCACCGCTCCCCCTCACCCCCACAGAAAATCCTGCAAGTTGCCTGATGGTCGGTGGCCCCAGCTCTCCAGAGCTGTGAGAAAGAACTGCCTTCCTTTCTTTCCCACGGCACTGGTAAAGTTGAGCCTGGTGGCGCCGCTGAGGGTAAACAACAGCATTTCCTGTCTACAGGCCTCCATCTGAGGGGCATGGGTGGCTAGGGACTGCCTCCACTGGTCACAACGGCTTCAGAGGCTGGGGACATGGACCTGGACATGTCAGGGGAGACGGCGAAGCTGGAGTCGGGGGGCAGCCTATCTGGCGGACACCCATTATGATCTTATCAGGGACCTTTCCAAAAGTATTGTGTCAATGGTAGCAACTCGCCAGTACCTGTGGCTTAGGAACTGGGCGGTGGACAATTCCTCCAAATCCCGGCTCAGTAAACTACCCTTTAAGGGGAAGCTTCTCTTCAGGGAGGACCTGGATAAGTTAATCAAGGACTTGGGAGAGTCCAAGGGGGGGTTGGTTACCCAAGGACATGCAAAAGCAGGCCCGTGGCTCCTCTTCGGCTCAGAACCAGCTGAGGGACTTCAAGCGCTTTCATGCCCCTCGCATCAGCCAGGCCCAGAGGGGTAGGAACCAATCTAGTGGGCAAGGCTTTCATGGTTTCTGAGGTGCAGGCAGGGGTTTTGGAGCTGCCTCTACTTCGGGACACAAAAAGGACAATGAAGCGAGGGGGGCCCAGGTAGGAGTGTTGCAGTGGAAGGTCGGCTGGGGGATTTTTACCCTGCCTGGGTCCAGATTACATCCGACCAATGGATTCTGGAGGTAGTCAGGGAAGGCTACGCCCTCGAGTGGATTTGCCCGATAAATCAATTTTCCATTCAGTCACCCTGCAAGACACAGAGCAAATTGATGGTGCTAGAGGAGATCTTGTTGCGCCTCCTACAGCTGAGGGCCTCCTAGTGCGAGACCAGTATGGCTGCAGTCGATACACCGTTTATTTTGTGGTGCCCAAAAAGGAAGGCTCCTTTCCCCCAATCCTCAATCTCAAGGGAGTCAATCGCTGTCTGCGGGTGCCACATTTCCACATGCAGACGCTGAGGTCAGTGATAGTGGCAGTAAGAAGCAGGGAGTTTTTGACATCTCTTGATCTCATGGAGGTGTATCTGCACGTTCCCATAAGGCCAGATCATCAACAGTTTCTCCGCTACAGTTTCTCTGCAACAGTTTTTCCGCTATGGGGTACTGATGGGTCATTTCCAGTTCCGGGCGTTGCCTTTTGGCCTGGAGACAGCGCTGTGCACCGTCACCAAGGTCATGGTGGTGGTGGGAGCCGCTCTACACAAGGAAGGAGTTCTCATGCACCTGTACCTCGACGATTGGCTGATTCGGGCCAAATCCAGGGAAGAAAGCGAGAAAGCAACGAAAGAGTGCTGAATTTCCTCAAGTCTCAGTTGGGTGATCAACCTGGCCAAGAGTCATCTAAGTCCGACGCAGGAGCTGGAGTACTTAGGGGTGTGCTTCGATACCTGTGTTGGCAGGGTTTTCCTGCCAAGGGCATGAGCACAGGGACTGCGAAGCTTGATTTGACACTTCATAAGGATGATGAAACCATTGGCTTGGCATTACTTGCAGAAAAGTCTTTTTGCAGATGACACAAAAATTTGCAACAGAGTGGACTCCCCCGAGGGAGTGGTTAACATGAGGAATGATCTACAAAAGCTGGAAGAATGGTCTAATGCTTGGCAATTAAGATTTAATGCGAAGACGTGCAGAGTCATGCACTTGGGAAGCAGAAATCCAAGGGAAATGTATGCAATAGGGGGCGAGAGATTGGTGTGTACGGATCAGGAGAAAGACCTTGGAGTGATTATTTCTGAAGATCTCAAGGTGGCAAAACAGTGCGTCAAGGCGATGGCAAAAGCCAGGAGGATGTTGGGCTGCATACAAAGAGGAATTACCAGTAGAAAGGAAGAGGTACTAATGCCACTGTACAAGTCACTGGTGAGGCCTCACTTGGAATACTGTGTTCAGTTTTGGAGACCATATCTTGCAAAAGGCATAAAAAGAATGGAAGCTGTTCAGAAGAAGGCAACCAAAATGATTTGGAGCCTGCGTCAGAAGCCTTATGAGAAGAGACTTGAAGACCTAAACATGTACACGTCGGAGGAGAGGAGGGCCAGGGGAGATATGATTCAGACCTTTAAATACTGTCATGGGGTAGGTCAGAATCTGCCTATGGAAATAGGAAAAACAGAGCTGAGCAGGTCTAAAAGTGACGGCTCAGAGCACATGGATCAGGGTTGCTATGAGCAACCAGCAAAAACAAAAGCACCAGGTGTAGGAGCACGCCCTAGTAGGGGATTACATCATAGCATATTAGCTGATGAGAGGCAGCTGAGGGCAGGGCAGGCTCACCGGAACACTAGGAGTGACGCAGATAAAACTCACTCAGAGTTTGTCAGTAGTAGAGCTAACCAGGAGCTTAGGAGAGCTAACCAGGATCCTAGGAGGGTTAACCAGGATTCCAGGAAGAGAGCTGTTTTGGAAACTAAAGGAAAAACTTCACACGGAGGTTCAAGCAGTGTTCCACAGGAGATAGCTGAGAGAATACCAGAGGCTGGTTACAGGGTGCTGGGTAGCACTGAACAAGAACCAGGTGGTTGGTGCCACGGAGGTATTCAAACAGGCAGACGGAAGGAACCTGTGAGAGGAAGTCTCCCTGAGAACAGGTACCGGGAGGGCAGTAACTATTATCAAAGGGATACTTACCTGCCCAACGAGAAGCATACTGTAAAAGGGAGTAGAAGGCTTGCCTGGGGAAAAAGCCATGATAAGTTTCCGTGCTCAGAAAGCTCCGAGGGAACCGAGCCAAAGGATAGGCTAATTCCTTGTAATAGAGGGAACTTTGAAAGGGAGAGTTTCCCATACACACAGCTAGGAGTGTGTGGCTCTCTGGAGGAAAACTCCACTATATACGGTAACCTTCCAATTCACCCTGATAGAGAGGGGGAGAGAAGCCTTTGGAAAGGAGAGAGGAGGGTTTTTGCAACAATGATGTGAGTTACAATCATTCTGAAGATAGCTACGGGGAAAACTATGAGGACATGGAATGTGACTTTTGTGGGGAAAGTCCTGAGGAGTTCCAAATGGAGTGTGCACTAATGTTCTCAGATAACATTTCCTCTCTATGCTGATTTTTTTAAAACAGAAATCCGTTGAGGGAAACGGATTGTGAAGAACTCACTTGTGTAAAGTACAAGGACTGTCTTACCTTTTTGGATTGGCTGAAGATAAGCACCTTTTTGTTACCAGTAGTTCATTTTCATTTGTACCAGAAAAATATGGTTTATTTCTTTTGATCCTTATGTGCAAAAGTTCACCCGGAAGGGAAATAAAATACCTCTTTTGAAAAGCCTGGCTACTCGTTCACAACTACCTTTTTGATTAGCTAGTGGGACTACAGATCCCAGGGGCATTGTAAAGTCCCGGCTACATTAAGAAGAGGCCCCACTGAAGCTCCCTAGGCGTCCGCCTATAAGAGTGAGTAGGTGGGTGACAATACTTAAAGAGAAATGATGAACAAACAAACCTCTTCCAAAGACGGAGAAGCTGCAAAACTAGAGGGCATAACATGAAGCTACAAGGTAGTAAATTGAAAGGCAATGTCAGGAAATACTTTTTCACTGAAAGGGTGGTGGATGCTTGGAATGCGCTCCCGATGGAAGTGGTGGGGGCAAATACGGTGACGGAATTCAAAACGGCATGGGACAGACACAGTGGATCCCTTTAGAGCAGCAAGAAAATATCAAAATAATCTGAACCATCTAATTCCTTAACAAATAGGGGTGTCCTACATGGAGTGGTGGGATCACCCCTAAACAAAGACATGGGGAAGGGGGGCCTGCACAGAGCAGCAGATGTACTTACTCTTGACATCGTACTGGGCAGACTAGATGGATCATACTGGTCTTTATCTGCCGTCATTTACTATGTTACTATGATAGAGCTAGTCCCGTGGGCAAGGGCACACATGCAACCATTACAGTGGGCACTGCTCCATCGGTGATCACACCAGAGCCAACACCTGTCCCAGGTGCTCCCCTGCCTGCAGGAAGCCAGGAGATCCCTCAGTTGTTGGCTGGGCCAGGGGAACTTAGAGGGGCATGCCCCTCAAGTCCTCAGATCAGATCCCGTTGATTACAGATGCCAGTTTATCTGGGTGGGGAGCCCATTGCGAAGGACATTTTGCCCGGGGACAGTGGAGCTCCCAGGAGGCTCGCTGGTCGATCAACAGACTCGAGATTCGAGCTGTGGTTCTGGTACTGTGCAGCTTCAAAGCAGGTTTGCAGGGAAAGGCAGTATGTGTTTTCTCGGACAGTGCGACCATGGTAGCGTACATCAAGAGGCATGGAGACACGGGCAGTCCAGCCCTGGAGGAAGAAGCCGAAAGCCTGTTCGGGTGGAAGCCCATCTGCAGGCGTTCTTGGCAGCCATGTAGCGGAGGTTGACAACATGATGGCAGTATCTCAGTCGGGTACGAGTGGACTCCAGAGAGTGGTGCCTCACTCAGGAGGTGTTCGAGCAGGTGGTGCAATTATGGGGTGAACCGGTTATGGCAACGTTCAAATCGGCCAAAACCGGACGTTTTTTCAGCAGAAGGAGAAAATGAATGTCCGAAGGCCTAGATGCCCTAGATCAGCGCTGGCCCGAGGAGGGGCTTCTCTATGTTGTTCCTCCATGGGTGCTCATAGGCAGAGTAGTGCAATGGATAGAAGCGCACAGGGGGTTAGTAGTGCTGGTGGCCCCAGATTGGCCTCGGCACCCATGTTATGCCGATCTAGTCCGGTTGCTAGCAGATCGGCAATGGTGACTCCTGATGCGCAGAGACCTGGTGCAGGAGCCAATCTGCATGCCCCAGATGGATTGATTCTCACTTATGGCATGGCTCCTGAACGGGCGAGGTTGAAGAAGAAGGATACTCGGACGAAGTGATAACAACCTTGCTGCAAGCCGAAGGAGGTCTACCTGTCTGGCCTACATCCTGATCTGGCATATCTTTGAATCGTGGTGCGGAAACAGGCAGTCAGTCCTGCTGCATCAGTCTTGTACATTGTAGCATTCTTGCAGGTCAGCTTTGACAAGGGACTGGCCACCAGCTCCTTGCACGTGCAGCTGGCAGCGATTGCTTGTTATTGAGGTAAGATCCACGGGGTGCCACCAAGTTCACATCCCAACGTGCTCAGATTTCTGAGGGCAGTGACACACCTACGGCCACCATGGAGGGTGGTGTGCCACCTTGGGATCTCAATCTCGAGCTGACGGCCCTGGCGGGGAACCTTTTGAGCCTCTGGGCTGAGCTTCCCTGAAGGATTTGACACTGAAGACAGTTTTCCTGGTTGCTATTTGTTCGGCGCACAGGATCTCAGAGCTTTAGGCTTTATCCTGCCAGGAACCCTTCCTTTCCTTCTCCAGGGAGAAGGTGGTGTTGCGTCTGGTGTACCTTCCCTTTTGCCCAAGGTGGTGTCGGCGTTTCATGTGAACCAAGTAGTTTCTTTGCCGGCACTCACAACGGCTGAGGATGGCTCTGCCTCTCAGCAGTTATGCTGTCTGGACGTAATATTTGCATAATGTTACCATACACTAACTTTTAGTAAATATGCCTCTTAATGAGTGTATGGATAAAGAAAGACTAAAAGATTTCTACATTACTATAATCCAGTACCAACCGCCAGGCACTTAGGAACTACTACAAACACTGCCCATTTAGAACCCATAGCAAACCCGCTGTATCGTAATAGCACTACCAGGACTCACAAAGCACCAGATCCAACCTATCAAAAGGCAACACTGCAAATATTAAACCAATACATTTCAGAGAATAACAATACATGACCTACTGGGGAAAGAGAACAAGTGTCAATGTCAAATAGAAATTACATAAACAGAATACCTCAGCTCAGTTACACATGCAGAATATAGACCATCACCAAACAAGGAATCACAACTTAGAAACAGGAAGACAATAATTAAACTGGGAACCCCAAAAGCCAAACTTGGAATGTACAACAACAATGTAGAAATAAAACTATAAATTAATTTCCTCTTGTACTAAACAAAGCACAGACATTAATGATGCACATTTCCCAGAGCTGACATATTCCAGTTAATAAATTCAAAATAAAGAGATGTTTTTCTACCTTTTGTGCATTTTTTTTCAGTTGCAATTGCTCCAGCCACTTTCTTCTGGTTTCTTCGTGTCTTCTGCTAACTCTCCATCGTCTGCTATCCATTTGTCCTTTCTTATCTCTTCTAGTTTTTTTCCATTCTCTCTCTACATCTGCTTTAACATACTAATCTTTCTCCTTTTGCTCTTTCCTCATTCCTTTTTCATCCACTCAAATTTTACCCCTCCATCCTCAATCCCCACTTACTCTCCCAATACCTAGCCAATTGTAGATTTTTCATCCCTCCCACACAAAATATTTTTCCCCTCTCGATTTCACTCTCCCAGCCCCATCCCATTCTAATCCTCCCCCAACATCAGCTCCCTTCTAGTTCCAGCCCCATCCAGCATCTGCTCCCTTCTAGTCCCCGCATCAGCCCATTTCCAGTCCTAGTACCCCATCAGCCCATTTCCAATCCTATCCTAGCCCCATCATCAGTCCATTTCGAATCCTACCTCCCCCATCCATTTCCAGTCCTTTGCGAGTCCCTCCATCAGCTCATTTCCAATCCTAGCCCCCCCTCATCAGCCCATTTCTAGTCCTTTCCTAGCCCCACCATCAGCCCATGTCAAATCCTAACTCCCCTCCACTCAGCCCATTTCCAATCCAAACACCCCCATGAGCCTTCTTCCAGTTCTAGCCCCTCCATGAGTCCATTTCAATCCAAGCCCCACCACAGCCCATTTCCAATCCTAGAACCCCCCAACAGCCCATTTCCAGTCCTATCCTAGCCCCTCCTTCAGACCATTTCCTGTCCTAGCTCCGCCCCCACTCAGCCCATTTCCAGTCCCAGCTCCCTCCCCTCACAGCCCATTTCCATTCCAAGCCCCCCTCCCCATCAGCTATTTGCAGTTCAGGCCCCCCCTTCCACTCAGCCCATTTCCAGTCCTAGCAACCCCCATAGCCCATTACCAGTCCTAACCCCTCATCAACCCACTTCCAGTCCTAACCCCCCCATCAGCCCATTTCCAGTCTTAACATCCCATAGCCCGTCACCAGTCCTAACCCCCCATCAGCCAACCTCCAGTCCTAACCCCCCCATCAGCCCATTTCCAGTCTTAACACCCCATAGCCCATCACCAGTCCTAACCCCCCATCAGCCAACCTCCAGTCCTCCCCCCATTTCCAGTCCTAACCCCCCCATCACCCCATTTTCAGTCTTAGCCCCCACATAGCCCATTACCAGTCCTAACCCCTCCATCAGCCCACCTCCAGTCCTAAACCCCCATCAGCCCATTTCCAGTCTTAGCCCCCCCATAGCCCATTACCAGTCCTACCCCCCCCATCAGCCTACCTCCAGTACTAACCCCCCCATTAGCCCATTTCCAGTCTTAGCCCACCCCAATAGCCCATTACCAGTCCTAACCCTCCTCCCCCCATCAGCCCAGGGAAATTTAAAACAAAACCTGGCTGCTGCTGCTGCTGCCGCTGCTGCTGTAGCTGCTGCTGCCACTGTGGCAGCGGCAGAATCAAGTGTCCCGCAGCCCCCCCGCCTGCCCAGCAGAGCCCTCCCTGAGTCAGCTCCCTCAGCACGGGCTTTTCAGAGCCACAAAGGGAGAGTTTCCCTTTCTTGCGGCTCTGTTAAGCCCGCCGGGGCTGATGAGAGACAGGCATTTCCTGTTTTCCATCAGCGCCAGCAGGCTTAACAGAGCCGCGAGAAAGGGAAACTCTCCCTTTGCGGCTCTGAAAAGCCTGCACTGAGGGGGCTGACTGAGGGAGGGCTCTGCCGGGCAGGCGGGGGTCCGCGGCCGTGGGACACTTGATTCTGCCACTGCTCTTGGCGGCGGCGGTGGTCTTTTAATACAGAATGCTGTTTGCACGGGGCCCCCTGAAACGCGGGGCCCTGTGCAAACAACATTCTTGCTCAATAGACGGGCCGGCCCTGTGAGGGAGTTCTCAGTCTCTAGCTCCACGCTGGTTGCAGTTGTTGGGGTAAGCAACAGGTAAGACTCCTTATCCTGGTAGAGGGGAAATGGGGTACCCTTCCCGGGGAAAGAGGGTTGGTTGTTTAAGCATAGAACTGTTTTCTTATGTTTTGGTGACTACTTAGTTGTTGCTCCTGTGAGTCTTGTGATCTCTTTATCTCTAATACTCTACATCTTCTTGCCCTAACTGAGTCTTGGCTCCTCCCAGATGATACCGCATCTACTGCTGCTCTCTGCCATGGGGGCTATCAGTTCTCCCACACACCTCGTCCCACTGGCCGTGGTGGTGGTGTTGGGCTTCTACTTTCTCCCTCTTGCCAATTCCAACCCTCCTCCTGCCTCAGTCTCACTCCTTTCTCTCTTTTGAAGTCGACTCCATTCGCCTTTTCACTCCACTTCCTCTCCGGGTGGCTGTTATTTATTGACCTCCCGATAAGTCTGCTTCTACCTTCCTCACTGACTTTGACTCCTGGCTTTCCCTCTTTCTGGATTCCTCTTCCCCCACTCTTATTCTTGGGGATTTTAACATTCATGTCAATAACCCCTCTGATCCTTATGCTTTAAAACTCCTCTCCCTTACCTCCTCGTTTGACCTCCAAGTTTGTTCCCCTGCCCCCACTCACCAGCATGGCCACTGTCTGGACCTGGTATTCTTCTCCAGTTGCTTACCCTTGAACCTCTGTAGCTCAATTCTTCCCCTATCTGACCATCACCTTCTCAACTTTAATCTTCATCACATACTGCCTCAGCCTCGTCCTGTCTCCGCCAACCTATTTAGAAATCTTCTTGCTATTGATACCCTGGCTCTCTCTTCCACTATTTCTTCATCTCTTTCTGCCACTATACATAGTAACATAGTAACATAGTAGATGACAGCAGATAAAGACCAGCATGGTCCATTTAGTCTGCCCAGGAAGATGGCAAGAGTAGGTGCAGGCCACACCTCTTCATGTCTTTGTTTGGGGGTGAACCCACCTCTCCATGTAGGACGCCCCTATTTGTTGAGACGTTAGATGGTTCAGAAGTAATATGTTTCAGTTTATTTTGTTTTTATCCTGTTGCTGTAAAGGGATCCTCTGTGTTTGTCCCATGCCGTTTTGAATTCCGTCACCATGTTTGCCCCCACCACTTCCATCGGGAGGGCATTCCAAGCATCTACCCCCCTTTCAGTGAAAAAATATTTGCTGACATTGCCTTTCAATTTACCCCCTTGCAGCTTCATGTTATGCCCTCTAGTTTTACAGCTTCCCTGTCTTTGGAAGAGGTTTGTTTGTTCATCATTTCTCTTTAAGTATTTAAAGGTCTGAATCATATCTCCCCTGTCCCTCCTTTCCTCCAAATGTACATATTTAGGTCTTCAAGTCTCTTCTCATAAGGCTTCTGATGCAGGCTCCAAATCATTTTGGTCGCCTTCCTCTGAACAGTTTCCAGTCTTTTTACATCTTTTGCAAGATGTGGTCTCCAAAACTGAACACAGTATTCCAAGTGAAGCCTCACCAGTGACTTGTACAGTGGCATAAGTATCTCTTCCTTTCTGCTGGAAATCCCTCTTTGTATGCAGCCCAACATCCTCCTGGCTTTTGCCACCGCCTTGTCGCACTGCTTTGCCACCTTGAGATCATCAGAGATAATCACACCAAGGTCTTTCTCCTGAACCGTGCATACCAACCTCTTCCCCCCTATCGCGTACATTTCCCTTGGATTTCTGCTACCCAAGTGCACTTTTTCGCATTAAATCGTAGTTGCAAAACATTAGACCATTCTTCCAGCTTTTGTAGATCTTTCCTCATGTTAACCACTTCCTCAGGGGAGTCCACTCTGTTGCAAATTTTTGTGTCATCTGCAAAAAGACAGACTTTTCCATTCAGTCCTTCAGCAATATCACTCACAAATACATTGAACAGTGCCGGGCCCAGGACCGAACTCTGGGGCACACTGCTAATCACCTCCCTTTCATCCGAGTGAGCTCCATGTACCATCACCTTCTGTTGTCTGTCAGTCAACCAATTTCTAATCCAGTTTACCATCTTGGTACCCATCCCCATGCTACTGAGTTTATTGACAAGCCTCCTATGAGGAACAGTATCAAAGGCTTTGCTGAAATCCAGGTAGATGACATACATCGCATGCCCCTGATCTAGTTCCTTGGTCACCCTGTCAAAAAAAACTCAATCAGATTTGTTTGGCAAGACCATCCTTCGGTAAAACCATGTTGCCTCGGATCTTGCAACCTGTTGGTTTTGAGAAAGTTCACTATTCGCTCTTTCAGGAGTGCCTCCATTACGTTTCCCACCAATGTCATCTAAGTCTGTTGACGAGGCAGTAACTTCCTATAATGCTGCACTCTCCTCGGCTCTGGATACTCTCGCTCCGCCCATCCCACATCCTGTGAGGCATTCTGCACCCCAGCTCTGGCTCTCAGCCACTACCCGCTATCTACGTTCCTGTGCCCATTCTGCTGAGTGTGCTTGGCTCAAATCCCACTCCCCTGCAGACTTTCTACACTTCAAATTCATGCTTGTCTCTTTCCAGTCAGCCATAGCTCTTGCCAAACAAAACTACTATGTCCATCTGACTAACTCTCTTGCCTCTGATCCTCACTGTCTCTTTACTACTCTCAGCTCTCTCCTCAAAGTGTCTCCGCCTCTGATCCCTCCCTCCCTTTCTGCCCAAACCCTGGCTGACTATTTCCATGACAAAATCCACAAGATCATCCTCCAATTCCCCACAAACTCAGCTACTTCCCCTCCTCCCCCTCTCCACTCCCAACTCTCTCCCCCCCCCCCACCTCTGCTACCCTCGCTTCCTTTCTTGTGATCTCTGAAGAGAAAACTGCACACCTTCTTTCTTCCTCCAAACTCACCACCTGCTCCTCTGATCCTATCTCCACCCATCTCCTAAGCCCCATCTCCTCCATCGTTGTCCCTTCTATCTCTCATATTCTCAACCTATCGCTCTCCACTGCAACAGTTCCTGCAGACTTCAAGCATGCTGTGGTCACACCTCTCCTCAAGAAGCCCTTACTTGATCCCGCCTGTCCTTCTAATTATCGACCC
This sequence comes from Ichthyophis bannanicus, assembly GCA_033557465.1. Lineage (NCBI taxonomy): Eukaryota > Metazoa > Chordata > Amphibia > Gymnophiona > Ichthyophiidae > Ichthyophis > Ichthyophis bannanicus. The sequence continues at coordinate 41,604,816 of CM066043.1, forward strand.
ATCTCTCTTGTTCCCTTCATTTCTAAACTACTTGAACATGCAGTTCACCGCCGCTGCCTCAACTTCCTCTCCTTTCATGCCCTCCTGGATCCCTTACAGTCTGGCTTTTGTCCTCTACACTCTACTGAAACGGCTCTTACCAAAGTCTCCAGTGACTTGTTCCTGGCAAAATCCAAGGGCCTTTACTCTGTCCTCATCCTTCTTGACCTCTCTGCTGCTTTTGACACTGTTGACCACAACCTTCTCTTCGATGCCATGTCCTCGCTTGGTCTTAGTGACTCTGTACTATCCTGGTTCTCCTCCTATCTCTCCCATCGCTCGTTCAGTGTGGGTTCTTGTGGCTCCTCCTCCTCCGCTACCCTGCTCCCAGTTGGTGTACCTCAAGGATCTGTCTGGGGTCTGCTCCTTTTCTCTCTCTACACCCAGTCCCTTGGTGCGCTTATCTCTTCCCATGGCTTTCAGTACCAACTGAATGCTGATGACTCTCCAGACCTACCTCTCTACATCTGAAATCTCTCCGGCAATCCAGACCCGGATCTCTGCCTGCTTTCTGACATTGCTGTCTGGATGTCTCACCGCCGCTTGAAATTGAACATGGCCAAGACTGAACTTCTTATCTTTCCCCCTAAAACCTCCCCTCCTCTTCCTCCTTTCTCAGTCTCTGTGGATAACTCTGTACTCCTTCCTGTTTTCTCGGCCCGCAATCTGGGGGTTGTCTTTGACTCCTCTCTCTCTTTCTCCGCACATATCCATCTCGTAGCTAAGACCTGCCGCTTTTTTCTCTTTAACATTAGCAAAATCCGCCCTTTCCTTTCTAAACAAACTACTAAAACGCTAATCCACTCCTTAATCACCTCCCGTCTTGACTACTGTAACCTACTGCTTGCTGGTCTCCCTTTGAATCATCTCTCTCCCCTTCAATCTGTTCAACACTCTGCTGCGCAACTAATCTTCCGCCAGCTTCGTCATGCCCATATTACTCCTCTTCTCAAGTCACTTCATTGGCTCCCTATCCGTTTCCACATCCAGTTCAAACTTCTCCTGCTGGAACAGAGCCACAGTACAATGGTTAAGACACTGACCAATGGTGCAGGAATCATGGGTTCAATCCCCCACTGTGCCCAATGAATAAGGCTGGGTGAGGCACTACCTGTTATGTGTAATATTACATGTATGATTTTCTCCCAGTTGGTGAGAGGTCTTACGTGTGCACTAGGTGCAAGGAGCTCTTTTCTCTCAGGGAACAAGTCCGTTCTCTAGAGGCTAAAGTAGCAGACTTGGAAAACATAAGACAGACAGAGAGGTACATAGACGAGACCTACAGGGATATAGTCCTGAAGTCCCACCTCCAGTCTGGCAGCATCCCTGTTGCCATGGAGGAGAGAGGTCACGTGACAGGAGAGCATTACCCTGGTGTGGCAGGAAGTGATCCTGTAACTAGGACCTGTCCTCCAGGTGATGTAAAACCCTCTCGCACCGAGGAAGTTTCTCCAGGACCATGTGCCCATGAGGGAAGGGTTAGGACAGCCGTTATAGTTGGTGATTCGATCATTAGGCATGTAGATAGCTGGGTGGCTAGTGGACGTGAGGATCGCCTGGTAACATGCCTGCCTGGTGCGAAGGTAGCGGACCTCACGCACCACCTAGATAAGGTCTTAGATAGTGCTGGGGAGGAGTCTGCTGTCTTGGTACATGTCGGTACCAATGACATAGGAAAATGTGGTAGGGAGGCTCTGGAGGCAAAATTTAGGCTTTTAGGTAGGAAGTTGAAATCCAGAACTTCCAGGGTAGCATTCTCCGAAATGCTTCCTGTTCCACGCGCAGGACCCAAAAGGCAGGCAGAGCTCCGGAGTCTCAATGCGTGGATGAGACAATGGTGCAGAGATGAGGGTTTTGGATTTGTTAGGAACTGGGGAACATTCTGGGGAAAGGAGGGGCTCTTCCGAAGGGATGGGCTTCACCTTAACCGGGATGGAACCAGGCTGCTCGCATTAACCTTTAAAAAGGAGATAGAGCAGCTTTTAAACTAGATATTAGGGGAAAGCCGACAGTCGCCCAAGAGCGGATGGTTCGGAAGAATGTATCCTTGAAGGATACTACCAAAATCAGAGAGGTTCCACAAAAGAGTAAAGTAGCCCAAATGCCCTCAAGTATGGAGCAGACAGAGCTTAAAGATTCCAATTTACCCATGTCTAACAATAGCCAAATTAACATGAATAAAATACATTCTCTAAAATGCTTGTATGCAAATGCTAGAAGTCTAAAGAATAAGATGGGAGAGTTAGAATATATAGCACTAAATGAAAGGTTAGATATGATTGGAATATCAGAGACATGGTGGAAGGAGGACAACCAGTGGGACACTGTGATACCTGGGTACAAACTATATCGTAATGATAGAGCTGATCAAATTGGTGGAGGGGTTGCGCTCTATGTTAGAGAGGGCATTGACTCAGAAAGGATTAAAGTTTTGCAGGAAACAAAATCTGCTGTAGAATCTATATGGATTGAAATTCCATATAAAAGGGGGAAGGCAATGGCAGTGGTGGTGTACTATCGAGCACCTGGCCAGAATGACCAAATGGATGATGAAATGCTCAAAGAAATCAAGTAAGCTAACAAAAGTTACAGCGCAGTAATAATAATGGGTGATTTCAATTACCCCGGTATCGACTGGGTCAGTGTCACGTCAGGACATGCTAGGGAGATAAAGTTCCTAGATGAAATAAATGACTGCTTCTTGGAGCAGCTGGTTCATGAACCAACCAGAGGGGAAGCCATATTAGACCTAGTCCTTAGTGGAACACCAGATCTAGTGCAAGAGATAAGGGTGTTGGGGCCACTTGGCAATAGTGATCATAGCATGATCGCCTTGATTTAATTAGTGGTGGAGGGATAGTAAGGAAATCCACAGTACTACCTTTTAACTTTCGAAAGGGAGACTATGATAAAATGAGGAAAACAGTTAAGAAAAAACTAAAAGGAGCAGTTGCGAAGGTTAAAGACGTACATCAAGCTTGGGTGTTGTTGAAAAATACTATCTTGGAAGCCCTGATTAGCTGTATTCCATGCTTTAAGAAAAGTGGAAGGAAGTCCAAAAAACTGCCAGCATGGTTTAAAGCTGAGGTCAGAGAGGCTCTTGTTGCCAAAAAAGCATCTTTCAGGAAATGGAAAAAAGAGCCAAACGACGAAACCTGGAAACAGCACAAGCACTGGCAAGTCAAATGCAAGGCATTGATAAGGCAGGGAAAGAAAGAATTTGAGAAGAAGCTTGCTGCGGAAGCAAAAACGCGAAATAAAGACCTTTTCAAGTACATTCGTAGCAAAAAACCTGTGAGAGAGTCAGTTGGTCCATTAGATGATAAAGGGGTTAAAGGAGCACTAAGAGGCGACAAGGCGATAGCGGAGAGACTGAATGAATTCTTTGCTTCGGTCTTTACTGAGGAAGATGTAGGGATGTTACCCATGACTGAAGTGGTATTTAAAGGTGCGGAAGAATTGAAGGAAATATCGATACAACGGGAAGATGTCTTATAACTATTAGATAATCTGAAGAGTAGCAAATCACCTGGGCTGGATGGTATACATCCAACGGTGTTGAAAGAACTGAAATATGAGATTGCAGAACTGCTATCAGTAATTTGTGAAATATCATTAAAATCATCTCTAATACCTGAAGATTGGAGGATCGCCAATGTAACACCAATATTTAAAAAGGGTTCCAGGGGTGATCCGGGAAACTACAGACCGGTGAGCCTGACGTCAGTACCAGGAAAAATGGTAGAAACCATCATAAAGAATAAAATTACTCAGCATGTAGATAGTCACAACCTAATGGGAGACAGCCAACATGGCTTTAGACAAGGAAGATCTTGTCTTACTAATCTGTTATGTTTTTTTGAAGGAGTGAATAAACAGGTGGACAAAGGTGAGTCGGTTGATATTGTGTATCTGGACTTTCAGAAAGCCTTTGACAAGGTCCGTCATCAGAGACTTTTGGCAAAACTAAAGAGTCATGGGATAGGAGGCAGTGTACTATTGTGGATCAGGAACTGGTGAAAAGATAGAAAGCAGAGGGTAGGGCTAAATGGCCAATTTTCCCAATGGAGAAAGGTGAATAGTGGTGTACCTCGGGGATCTGTGCTGGGTCCGCTGCTTTTTGACATATTCATAAATGACCTGGAAAGTGGAATAACGAGTGAGGTTATCAAATTTGCAGATGACACAAAACTATTTAAAGTTGTTAAAACCCAAGAGGATTGTGAAAAATTGCAAGAGGATCTTGATAAATTGGAAGACTGGGCATCAAAATGGCAGATGAAATTTAATGTGGACAAGTGCAAGGTTATGCACCTAGGGAAGAACAGCCCAAACTATGGTTACACGATGCAAGGTTCCACATTAGGAACCACCACCCAGGAAAAAGATTTAGGCGTCATTGTGGATACCATGATAAAACCCTCGGCCCAGTGTGCAGCGGCGGCCAAGAGAGCAAATAGAATGCTAGGTATGATAAGGAAAGGAATGGAAAATAAAACAAAAGATATTATAATGCCTCTATATCGTTCCATGGTGAGACCGCACCTTGAATACTGTGTGCAATTCTGGTCGCCGTTTCTTAAAAAGGATATAGCGATTTTAGAAAAGGTACAGAGAAGAGCCACCAAAATGGTAAAGGGGATGGAAGGATACTCCTATGAAGAAAGGCTAAAAAGGTTAGGGCTCTTTAACCTGGAAAAGAGACGGCTGAGGGGAGATATGATAGAAGTCTATAAATTAATGAACGGAGTGGAATGGGTAAACGTAGATCGATTGTTTACCTTATCAGAATATAGAAAGACTAGGGGACATGCAATGAAGCTACAGGGTAAACTATTTAAGACTAATAAAAGAAAATATTTTTTCACTCAACGTGTAATCAAACTCTGGAATTTGTTACCGGAGGATGTAGTAAAGGCTGTTAGTGTAGCTGGGTTTAAAAAAGGTTTGGACAAGTTCCTGGAGGAAAGGTCCATAAACCATTATTAAGAAGTGACCGAAGATATCAATGCTTGACCCAGTACAAGCATTGTGGAACTTGTGTCTCTTGGAGAAACTGCTAGGTACATATGACCTAGATTGGCCACTGTTGGAAACAGAATACTGGGCTTGATGGACCTTGGTCTGACCCAGTATGGCATATCTTATGTTCTTATGTTCTTATGACCTATAAATGCTTTCACTCTGCAGCTCCTCACTAGCCTTTCCTCTTTTATCTCTCCTTACAACCCCCCTTGGGAACTCCGCTCTTCTAGGAAACGGCTTCTATCTGTGCCCTTCTCTTCTACTGCTAACTCCAAACTTCGCTCCTTTCACCTTGCTGCACCTTACGCTGGAACAAACTACCTGTGTCTGTACGCCAGCTCCTTCTCTAACCCTCTTCAAATCCAGGTTGAAAGCTCATCTCTTCGCTGCTGCTTTTGGATCTTGACTCACCTGATCTCCCTTTCTTTCCCCTAGTTTTATCCCTGCTTACACCTTCTGTGTTTTGTCTTGACTAGATTGTAAGCTCTGATAAGCAGGGATTGTCTCGTACATGTCTGTACAGCACTGTGTATGACTGGTAGTGCTATATAAATGCTCAGTAGTAGTAGTAGTGTGCTTTGTCAGTAGGTTACTGGGGACTGATAGGCGGTGCCAGTCGTATATGTACTGGGTGTCATCAAAAGATGACATGCTCAGTCTCCAAGCTGCTGGAAGAGGTACACTACCCAGAGGTGTGGGACTGGACTGGAGTTCCTCAAGGAACCACAATTAGCAGGTAAGTCTAATTTCTCTTTCTAAAATCATGTAACCTCTGTTTCCAGGCAGATGGTGTAGAACTGCTAGGCAGAGAAGGGAACACAACTGACCAGGGAGCTATTAGCCAGAGCCTCTCTGAGCTCCTGGAGTGTTAAGTATCAGGGTTCAGACTTGTGCGGTGTTAATTTCTTTGTGCTACCAGTATTTTAAGATTTAGGCCCTGCCACACTCCCACCCACCCCTCTCAACAACTAGAGTCCAGGCCAGAAGCTCTGAACTAAGGACCCGATATTCAAAGGCATTTACATGGTTTACTGACCTGTAAACCGTGTAAATGCCGCTGAACGAGATATTCAATGGCACTAACATGCTTATGCTGCTATCCGTCCCGATGCTGACCGCTTAGCATTGAGGCATGTCATGGGCATTCCAGGGCATGTCGTGGGCGGCGACAGTTGCTAACCGGGTAGCAGCAATATTGCACCACTCCCCGATTAGTGATACATGGGTAAAGCTAGGCACGTTTTACCTGTAGGAGCTAACCAGGCCATGGCTCAATATCACCGCTACCCGGTTAGTGATACATGGGTAAAGCTAGGCACGTTTTACCCGTAGGAGCTAACCAGGCCGTGGCTCAATATCACCGCTACCCGGTTAGTGATACATGGGTAAAGCTAGGCACGTTTTACCCGTAGGAGCTAACCAGGCCGTGGCTCAATATCACCGCTACCCGGTTAGTGATACATGGGTAAAGCTAGGCACGTTTTACCCGTAGGAGCTAACCAGGCCGTGGCTCAATATCACCGCTACCCGGTTAGTGATACATGGGTAAAGCTAGGCACGTTTTACCCGTAGGAGCTAACCAGGCCGTGGCTCAATATCACCGCTACCCGGTTAGTGATACATGGGTAAAGCTAGGCACGTTTTACCCGTAAGAGCTAACCAGGCCGTGGCTCAATATCACCGCTACCCGGTTAGTGATACATGGGTAAAACTAGGCACGTTTTACCCATAGGAGCTAACCAGGCCGTGGCTCAATATCACCGCTACCCGGTTAGTGATACATGGGTAAAGCTAGGCACGTTTTACCCGTAGGAGCTAACCAAGCCATGGCTCAGTATCACCGCTCCCCAGTTAGTGATACATGGGTAAAGCTAGGCACTTTTTACCCGTAGGAGCTAACCAGGCCGTGGCTCAATATCACCGCTACCCGGTTAGCTTCTGCGGCTGCGGATGTTGTGCGGCGATCCTGGATATTCAATGCCAGGGCCACATATGACGCCAACATTGACTATCTGGGGTTAAAGGTCAGCAGCAACAGCTATGCACTCTAGCAGCGCATAGACGTCCCAAAAGAAGATCAGGCCCTAAGGGTTTGCTCAAATTTAGAGTCACCGATAAACAACTTTAAAATTAAAAAATTCAATATGAAGAATAAAACTCTATTACAGTAGATTTGTTTTTTTCAAGTAATGCATGGAGTGTAATTTATTTATTTATTATTTATTTATTTACAGTTTCTTTTATACCGCGCTATTCGACATCAGTGCGGTTTACAGTGAACATCAAAACCACACGTCTCAATTAATTGATCTGTGCTTACAATGAACAGGTAAAATAAACTTGATATACATTAAATAGGTTTCTCATTACTCATTCCTTCCACAATCTGCACTCTTCCTTAAAACGTTTGCTTCTCTCCCATCCCTTATTCAAAGTATTAACCAGCTTTAAAGAATTTCTTAGGGGCCCCTTTACTAAATACCACTAATGCATGGGCAGGCCAGCAGCTGACCACTGAAGTGCATGCTACTGCCGCTTGCACGCGAGCAGATAGAGCACAGCATGGGCATGGCCAACAAATTAGCGCCTGAATGCAGTTACCATGGTACTTAGTGCAGGTTCATCTAACGGCACCTGAAGGCGTTTGCTGCTGGGAACATACAGGTCATGCCCTTGACAGCTATGCGGAGGTCTTACACTTAACGTGCATTGGTAACACATGGTAAGTGCGAACTCTTAGTGGTGTTTAGTCAAAGGGCCCCTATGCCTTCTATCCTCCCTCTCCACTATCATCAAAGCACTTGGACTTAGGGCAGCTTAACTTTAGTTCCCTGGTACTATAAGGACTCGCTTCCTTTCACTTAGGTGCCTTGCTGTTTCTTCGTATTCGGTGTAGGTGCCCTCCATCAGATGCTGCTCAGTGCAGATCTCTGCAGGAACCCTCATCTTCAGACTGAGCCCCCCCCCCCCTGCACTTCTGCAGTGACTCCAAGCCTCTTTACATTCTCTTCTTGCTGGTAGAATGGCTGGTGCAGATCTTTCTCTTGGGCGGATAATGTACCCTGGCTGTGTGCCAGAGGCATTTGTTCCTAAGGGCAAACACCCACTCAGATATGCATGGTGCAATGGGTTGACTGAGGGCCAAAGACAGGAAACTGCCTTTGGATGAGGTTTTTCTAGCGATTGGATCTTCCCTCTTCAAGAGAGTCTCCTCCCATTCTGAATGGAAGGGCAGGAGAAACCTACCAGGATTCTAGAAAGTACCAGTCCTTATCCTGTAGAATTCTGACAATCTTGGTAGGGACACTGGATGGTGCTGCTGATCCTAGCTACAAAATCTAAGTAGTCTCTTCAATAACATCAAATTAATCAGTTATGTTCATAGCATTGCTTCAAAAAAAGGCTTGGATTGCTTTTGAAACTAGGTGTAACTACATTCATCTAAATAGTGCGGTATATAAAAAAAAAAAATGTTAAATAAATAAATTCATCTTGCAACTCTCGGGGCAATCCATTCCATGAAGAAAGATCTAAAACTCCAAAAACTGATTGTCGAGCTCCATACCAATTAACATCAGACAGAGGGGGAAGCTCCATTGGCAATTTTTGAGAAGACCACAATATACATGGGGACTCCCTCACCTTAATCTTGTTAGCTAGATACCCCGATTCATTCCTATAGCTTGCTTTATATACAGCTTACATTTTAGCGGACACTCAGTGGAAAGTCACTGTAAGGCACACATGGATGATATAATATGATCACACTTTCTCAGCCTTGACACTAGATGAACCACAGTATTTAACACTAACTGTAAACGTCTAATACCAAATGTAGAGAATTGCAATTGTCCGGTCTTGAAACCACTAAAGACTGACCCAACATGTTAGATGTAAGTGAGTGGGCTCCTAATTCTCTTTTCTCATTTTTTATTGGTTCTCATTCCGTTTTTTTTTTTTCATTTTCAGTCTTTGTTCTTTCAATTTGCTTTTCAATTATCATCTGGCTCTGTTTCCTCTTCTCCCTCCCTCAGCCACAGAGCATTGGGATCCTGCAAGCTTTGCACATCACAATTTTGGCGTCGTCATGCTAGTTAACTGCCCCAACAAGCAGGTTGTATTCTTGTGAAATCAGCTTATCTGAATTAATGTCACTGTAACCAGGAACCACCCACAAGAAGACAGACACACTGTCATAAACAAGCTAATAAAATACTGTTTGTATCTGTGTTCATTATATAACTCAGCACCTTACAGATGGGATCTTCATCAGATGGAACTGGAAGCCCTGGTATGGCTGCGAGTTTCTCACTTAAGGGTGATATTTCACTAAATACACTGTTATGTTAGTAGACACATCTTTGCTTTGTGCTCTCATTTTTATCTGCAGCTTTTATGAGATTCTGACACTTGATCAGACAGCAGCTTCGCTTTGCCTAGGGGAATATGTGAAATATTTGGCAGACTGCTTCCATCGCTTTCCTCTCCAGACTTCCCAGTGCTCTTCCGCACTGGGCTTGGGGTTGCAATAGAGCCCTGCGAGAAACTCAAACCAAAGAAGCTGAAAACGAACCAAACCCTCCTGATTGTCTATTAGATTTCCGAGGTGTGAACGGCCAAAGGAAAATTTGGTTCATGTTAATTTAAAACAAATTTTCCCTGATTTTGGTGCATTTTTTCATGTTTGTTTCTCTCATTTATTTTTTTTCAACATGCATTGTATGCAAGCAAGAACCTTTCTAAATCATAAGTATATCACATGCCAGCAATTTCTGCATACTTGACATTTTTTAGACACCCAAACAAAATGAAGGCTTGCTCACAAATGCACAATCCTATTCACTCTCATACATTTGCTCTCTTTTGCCCTTCCCCCTTCACCCCTCTTATCTAAAGGCAGGATCTCGGGGCTTGCATGGCTCAGAAGCTACTGTAAAGTCTTTGTTAAAAATAAAGACAATCCAAAGTGAGCAGCCCAGAGAGTTACCTGTTTTGCACAGAAATACAAGTTAGCAAATGAAAGCAGAAACTAACCAGGGGTGTCCCGAACCTGCGTTGCCCACAGTCATTCAGGTTGTAGAGATAACCTGCACATTGAGGGAGGAGTGGCCTAGTGGTTGGGGCAAGATATCTCAGGCTGGAAGGTTGGGGGTTCAAATCCCACTAGAGGACAGCAACCTTGGGCCGGAAGGACTGGGGTTTCTAGTCCCACAGGTGCTCCTTGTGGTCTTGGGCAAGCCACTTAACTCTCCATTGGCCATGTTCCCTGTAAAATAGTTATCTCCAAGTTATAATGCCCTGTTCAATGTAATTTCAGTTTGTTCAATGTAAACCGCCTTGATATCATGAAAGCTGGTATATGATAAATAAATAAAATATTCTAAATCTCCAATGTATATAAATTGATTTCATGCACATTCATTGTAGGTATCCTGAAAATCTGACTGGCTCTGGGAAACCCCAGGACATTTTGGGAAGCCCTGAACTACATGAAACTCAAAACATTTCTTGACTAACGTTCAGGAGCTAATACTTCCTTCCTCAGGTCATAACAGAATTTGCACAGTGGGCTGGTTTTGTGTGCATTCAAGGTGCTGCAACTGCTCCCCACACGCCCCAGCACATCCCAAAAAAGGTTCTTTTGCACCATGCTAAGAACAAAGCCTGCAAAACAAGCAGGACATGTCCTAATCTACTTATGTTCTCCAATTTGGGGCTTTTTCATCTCTGTAAATTCTAAAATGTTCAGTAAACATTTCATATTTGAGCCAAGAACGTCAACAGATGATAAAGAGATTATACCCTGCTAATATCTGCTAATAACAAAAAGCACAGAGATTTTTGCAGAAGTATCTGTGGGGAAGTTTTTATTTTTATTTTTAAGTATTAAAAAAATCCGTTTCTCTAAGTGAGATTCTTCTCAGAATTCCAGGTGCATCTTCATATTTTACATCTCAGATAACACCGAAGAGCATTTCATTTCACGTCAGCCAGTGCTGCAGGTTGAGACAATCCAAGCATCTTTCCCTATTCAACCTTTTTCCAGAGAGTTTGAGATCCAGATTTACATAACCAATTAACTGAACTAAGTTTTGTTTATTATACAGTTTTCCAGTTCAGGAACTAAAGCTTTCAATATCTTCCTCTAGCAGGAGGTTGTTTCATCAACCATTTCTGCATGCAGAATGCTGATTTATGTCTGTAAAGGGCCTCTTATAAAATTAGGTCAGACCCAAAAGCATTCACAGGTGCTCAGGGGAGGAGTTTGCAGGGAGCATAAGCGGAGGCATGATTTGTGCATATATTTTATATGCATGTCCTTTACGTGTTAACATTTACTCCTGCTAAATGCGGACTCCCACGGTCTATTTTTATTTATTTATTTATTTTTATTTATCTATTTCTTCTATACCGCCCCTTCCAGAGATCAGGGGCGGTTTACATGGAACAATTGTATACATTCGTATAACATTACATAGAACAAGATCTTTTTAACTTTTTACATATAACTTTTTAACTTTTTACATAAAACAGAACAGTAAGTTGTTAAAACTATTTACAGGGTGTATGCTTTTGTATACTACTGGATTTACAGGGGAATGTCAGCGAGCTGACATTGCTATTTATAGTTTTTATTTACAAAAAGGTTAGGATACATGATTTACAAAAGGTTAGGATACATGATTTATGGTGGATAAAATTCACTATTCAAGTGTGTGTGTGAGTGTGTGTGTATGTGTGTGTGGGTGTGTGTGTGTGAGTGTGTGTGTGTGATGGAATTTATTTCCATTTTTTCGTGGGTTGTTTGGGGTGTCTTTGGGGGCTGTTTGAAGAAGGGGTTGTGTGTGTTAATTGTGTGTCTGCAGGTTTTTTTGTTTGTGTGTCTGTGGACGCTGTGTGGCTGGACTTGGAGGGTAGGGGATTCCGAAATGCTCAGAGAATAGGTATGTCTTGAGTTCTTTCCTGAATTGGGTCTAGGTGCTATTTCTTCAGGATTTGTGCTAGTGTTTGATATAGATACATATACGAGGTGCCTTCACCACCTCCAAACCTAGGCGCCCTGTTCTAAAATATACCCTCACTTTGTGGATCTTACACTTAGCAAGCACAAGAATCGCTCTATTTACTGATAAAACAAGGCACAAACAGAAAGCAAGAGAGAAGAATCAGTAGAATATGAGAAATAAACCCCCTTTTCAAGACTCTAAGGTATGGCGGCGAGAATTTTCTTGCCTCTCCTGTCTCTGTTCAAAACTCTTGTTGAGGAACTAGGTGACCCTGTGAGCCAGGGAAGTATGTGTTTGTGTTTCCACTGAACAAACAATTAATTGCCATCCTGAAGCCAGTGCGTTTTCTGAGCAAGCATATTCTTTGAGTTCCTAGTATACAGAGGTGCATGCAGAAAATTGGTAGGGACTTTTCTACATTTCAAGGTGCCAAATTGCTAATAGAAACCAAAGTCTACCTTTGAAATACGTGATCAGCCCTTTTAGAAGAGCTTTCAAATCATTTTACTGCCATTTGATCCCTGGGTTCAAAAGCAAGCTTTAAATATCTTGAGGTCAACGCTGAGAAGGAGCACGGCCGCTATATCATTTTTAGGTCTATAATTGGCTGTTCAAAGTTACGTGTATTTCAGTGGCAGATGTATGTCTAAGAGCAGCTCTGAAAATTCACATAAGACTTTGTATATTTTTATTTGCCTCTTGTATCTTGTCCTGTCTCTCTTATACTCTTATCTTCTGTCCTTTATAATTTTGTACATTTCCTTTCTTTTACCGGCTTCAGCCAAAATTTTATGTATTTTATTATTGTACACCGCCTTGATTGATAGAGAAAGGCGGCTTTTATCAAATGATTAAACCTTAAAAAGCCATTATCCATTTAGAAGTTATACCTTCTATTTACTTGTCAGTGCTATGATGGTGATGTGTCCTTTTACCAGACAGATAAGTTTAACCATACAATGGCCAGGGATTTTATTTTTAAAAGAACTATATTTGTGGCCAGTAATACCACTGACTGCATAAATGCTTTTGAAGAACAGTCTCCTTAAAGTTTAATTTATAAAATATCAGATGTACGACTTGGGGTCTTATTCAGAGAAACAATTCCAGGGACTGTATTTGCGCTGGAAGAAAAGGGATTCTTTGCAGGTTAAGACACTTTGGGGCATGTTGACTAAATATTGATGCACTTTAATGAATGTTAATATGCGCTAAGTGCTGTTGCGCCCACAGAAATAAATTTCATGAACACACTTCATTTTTAGTCAAGATGCCCCTTCTTCAGATGTGGTCTGGCGGCCTCTTAGCTCGCCCATGGCAAGATTTCTGGACTTTCCTGGTTGAAAGTGCAGAATAGTTTTTAAAGATGCAATTAATCACTGGAATCTTAGACAGTCGCCATCCTGTCCTCTGCCTTTCCAAGTTCCCTTTTCCCTCTGTGCCTTAGGACACTGAGGAGCAGGACTGGAGAGCCCAGGCGTACGGGACGTTAAAGGGCTACTGCCCACACTGGCTTGCTCACCATGCTATTCCGGGAATTTTTGGAAAGAGCATCTCATTTCTAAATCTGTTCTGCTTTTTCATTTGCTTGAAGTTGACGCCTGTAACTGAGTCCCACTCTGCTGGCATGGAGCCGCGTCAGCAGCCTGGATCCTATTGTAAGCATGAAAGCTGCGTGCTTTCTAAAAGTCACGCTGCTGCCAACCACACAGCTTGCCGTGGGAAGTGATGACTGCGTTTATTTACAGGAACGCTGGGAAGAAAATCGCTAGTCGGATTCCTTGGAGGCTTTGTTTCCTAATCAGATTCTAGACACAGGAGGCAAAACAAACTGTACAAGCCGTGGGCGATCGCCAGCTCAGGCAGCTCACATCTAGCTCTCTCTTTTGCACGTCTTGGATACGGATTTGTAGAGACACACACTTCCTCTGATATAGTAAAGCTTCTTCATTGAAAGTTCAGTGTAAGACAGTCCAATTTGAGAAGTTTGGAGACTGTTAGCTGCATGAGCTATAATACCAGCAGAATTTTGCACAAATGGAAATACTTTTTACCCACTGTCATTTTTGGTATGGCACTACATGTTTGTCTAGTTCTATTTCCTTTGTACAACACAAATAAGATAGTGGTCAATCTATCACAGAGCTAAAAATTTGTCAAAAGAAAAGACTCAACTCTGTACTTAGAACTTGAAAGTAAAACAGTATCGTCAAAAGCTGGTGTGTGCATAGGACCCACAGACAGATAGTTCAGAAGTTTTCAATTATGGCAAAGCTAAATCATGACACCCACACACAGAAGCAACAGTGGGTCTCAGACTTCCCAGGCAAAACATAAACCAGTCAGATTATTCTGACACGGCATAGCCCTATTAGCATCAACGACCCGTGATGAATAGTTGCTCTGGGGTGGGCATCAACCAACTCTTTCACTTCAAAAAATGGTTAATAGTCTCAGCCAGAAAACTCAGCCACAGTATATCAAAAGAGTGGTTTAACAGAACTTAACTTTGCGACAGTGCTTGAATATCAGTGCTAAGCCAATGCCATGATCCCCAACGCTCTCACTCATGCTTGTCTTGCGTTTCACCTAAAGAGGTTTCTTCAGGGGGTGGCGGAAAGCACTTGGAATTCACTGAATGGAGACACTAGCAAAGTTCGCCCACATATGAAAAAAGGGCAAAGCAAGGTTACCAATTCTTGGAGTCTCCAGAATTAAGTGGCAAACCTTCAGGGCGCTGTAGCAAATGATCCTGGAAAAGATTCCTGTGGCACTGTTAATAAAAGCAGTTTTGCTCGCTCTGCAGTCTGCCCATTGTTTGTAATATTTTCAGGAGAAAGGCAGCGTGAGCTGATGCATTTGAGAAGACTCAGATTCTGGGCGATAAATTCAGTAACATTCATTTAAAATGGTTTCTGGATTAAGACATTTATTAAATATTTATTAAACATCATTGGATAATGATACGTTTCTTTCTTGATTTTTTAAAGATTTGAAAGTAATTTATTATACAGTAAGAGGTAAGGGTTATTTTTTCAAAATAAGTTTCACAAAATTACTGGTGATTTTTCAATACTGTTTTGTCTGTGTAGCACACTCGGGCTTTCTAAGTGAAAAAAGATGACCTATATCCATCTAGCCATTCTGCTGATTTATTTTCTACCAGAAGCAAATTCAGCCGCTCTTTCTCGTTCATAAATGGGTTTCAGTAAACTGAGCCCTGAAATTCATCACACCATACGGTGCTTTGCAAATTGTTGCCCGAGATTCACAATGCCTTTGGGAATGCTACATACTCACTAGAGTTCACCTTTGCAGTCTGGCTTCTTTTTATAAATCTGGCTGCACGGCGGGGGGGGGGGGGGGAGGGGGGGGGGTTTGCCCTAGCCATTGTGATTCATTTTCACAGTAGGGGAATATTAAGTGCCTTAATTGTCAAAGTGCTCAGGTAGTACAGCAGCGCTATCACTTTACACGTAAGCACCCACTGCCATGCTCATCACTGCTTCACAAAAAGATGCTGCTCTGAAATGTAGAGAAAATAAACTAAGAGACAGACAGAAATAGTGCTCCCTAAGCCTAAATCTGTTTCCAGCAGGTTGGAGTTGGTGCAGAGGGTGGCTACTAAAAATGGTTAGTGATCTTCATTATAAAGCATATGAGGACAGATTTAAGGATCTTAATATGTACACCTTAGAGGAAAGGTGGGTTAGAGGGAATATGATTGAGACTTTTAAATAGCTCCATGGCATAAATGCACAGGGGAAGAGCCTCTTTCGATTGAAAGCAAGCTCTGCTACGAGGGGACATGGGATGAGGGTGAAGGGAGATAGATTCAGGAGTGATATGCGGAAATATTTCTTTACGGAAAGAGTGGTGAATCCGTGGAACAGTCTCCCAGTGGAGGTGGTGGACACAAGGACAGTGTCTGAATTCACAGAAACATAGGACAAACACAGAGGATCTCTAAAGGAAAAGAGGGGTCTGTTGTAGTGGTTGATATGGAAGAGCAGACTAGATAAGCCATGCGGTCTTTTTCTGCTGTCATGTTTCTATGTTTCATTCTTCAAACGGATAAAAGATAAATGCAACAAATTAATTTTTACAGAGAAATTGAAAATAGCTATTGCAATGAGGGTGAGAACAACCAACAGACACACTTTAGACAGGTCGTAGAGATCGGCATTGAGATGGTCAGCTCGCGATATGCTCAATTCTCCCTGTGTTTTTTTACAAAAAGCTCTATTTGCCAGTACGCAGTGAGGCCATTTTACAAACTTAGGGGCCCTTTAACTAAGTTGTCACCACGCAACTATATACCATCGTGCAGCACGTGCACCCCTCATGTGCTGAGTGTTGGGGGCGTGCTCCGCATGTTCCCAGCATTTAGTGCATGATCGTAAATGCTAACACACAGTGCACTTAATGACACACATAGACACTCATGCTAAATGCCCCTTAAATAAATGACGAGCTTTGTACATAGTTATGAGTCCCAGCCATACCGTTGAAAGTTGTAGGGACAAAGGGCTCAGCCTGTATATAGTTGCCCCAGTTATAATTCCAAGTTACGTCACTCATTCAATGTAAGTACGAGGCAGGTCCTTCCTGCATTGTACAAGGAAAAGTTAATTGTAAACCGCACTGATTTTAAAGAGCGCGGTATAGAAAAGCTTTTAAATAAATAAATAAATAAATTTAAATTACCACTGAGCCTTCATGCTCACAGCAATATGTCTTCTATGCACACACGCCACTCATTCTGCATCCCATTGCATGATGGCCGGTGACTGTGCGGTTTAACACACAGTAACTGCATTGCCCTCACGTTAATGTCTGCAGCTGTTCCTTCGACATATAAGTGATTAGTGAAGTCATTTTTTGTCTTTAATTTGGAGGGGGAAATAAAAATAGGAGGTTAAGGGCAATCACTCCTTCAGTGCCTTGTGTGAAGCCCTGACTGAAACATTTTTAAGATCTGTGCCTACCTCTGAACTACTGCAGATGGGGACATTTTCTTAGCTGCATTCCCTATGCAAGGTGGGGGGTACAGGGGTAGATTTTTGACCCTGCTCAAGCCACACTCACACTATGACCTCTTGCATCTGGGCATTGTGTGGATCTTCATGGGTAAATAATGACCATGCGCATGTGTGTGCAATCCACACTCGTAATTCTGTAGTAAGCTAACTTATACTTAAATCTTGTCAGATGGTAAAAACATCTCTAAACACACATGCCAGGCTCTCTCTCTGACCATCTTCAAATGTAAACTGCTTTTACCCTGTTAACCTTAAATCTTCCTGCTCACGTGAAATAATTTGTGATTCTGGAATTTTACTGCAGTAGATTACCTCAGTCTATTTCCAGTAATTAAGAATCGACTGATCCGTAATAAAATACACAATCTAAATTCTCTTTAAATATTTACAGATGCAGCATCATAACTGATGTTACTC
Source organism: Ichthyophis bannanicus (assembly GCA_033557465.1). Classification (NCBI taxonomy): domain Eukaryota; kingdom Metazoa; phylum Chordata; class Amphibia; order Gymnophiona; family Ichthyophiidae; genus Ichthyophis; species Ichthyophis bannanicus. The sequence continues at coordinate 41,622,346 of CM066043.1, forward strand.
AGTTTAATCCCTAGCCTATAACCACCTACTTCATTCTTCTCGGCCACGGTTTTATTGACTCTTCTCTTTAACTCTCTGTCTTTTCTGTCCATCTTGGAGTAGGAACCATCCATCACGTGTCTAGGTAAACAGCTGTACACATCTGGCACTACACACATCTGGAATACAAATGATTATTTATAAAAAAAAAAAAAGATTTGTAATGTATCTAAACGGTGGTGAAGGGTTGTTCTGTTTTATTGATGCGCTTCGGGGTGAATGCAGGGGAAATTAGTACAACCGGTTATTGCAAGAGCCACTAAGAATGAAAGTCAGAGCAAATCATAACGTTTTAAAATAATGTTTCTACATAAACTGACTTGACGCCGTTTCTTTCAGCAGATCTCAGATGATTTCAGACATTAAAATATGGAGCCTACTGTCCTGTTCCATGATAACATTTTACTTATGAATGTCTGAATTCACCTGCTCACTAATTTACTAAGCTACAGTTCTTCACTGTCTTTCGTCTCTTGTGACGTTGGGGTCCTTCAGCTGGCATGAGGGCCATGTCATGAACCGCAAAGGGATATATTAGTCCAATGAGACAAAGGCAGATTCCCTCGGTGCGACAGGGAGCCTGGATGCTGCAGAAACAGTCGTATGGATTCTGAAGGTTGTGTGGAGGAAAATAGTTCATTTTAAATTTTACTTTGCTGTTCTTTCTTGGTTCATTTTGTTTAATTTTTTTTATTCACATAAAGTCATATTTACATGCAAGAACGTGGTTTTGTGTGCATTGGAAGGGTAACTTGAAAAGTATGTTTTACACACGGGAAAGGCTTTTATAAAACAGTGTAACCCTATGCAATGCAATGTGTGCCTTCGAGTCAGTCCTGACTCCTGGCGACCCAGAAGCTCCTGGGTTTTCTTGGCAGTGTCACCGGAAGTAGATTGCCAGGCCTTTCTTCCGAGGCAATGGAGGGTTAAGTGACTTGCCCAAGGCCACAAGGAGTGCTAGTGGGAATCGAACCCTGGTTGCTTGGTTACCAAGCCAGTGTTCTAACCACTAGGCTACTCCTCCACTATATGCACATAAAAAATATGAACATTGCAAGCTCTCATGTGTGTTCACATGGACCATGCACACAGGCATTTCTAGGAGAACAGTCTGGGTAGAGTGGCAGCACATTTGCAGTGTAATATGTGTGGGTACATGCATAGAATAAACGTAAAAATCGACACTGTCTTCAGAGCAGGTCTAGGTTTGTGTGTGTGAATTTGTGAGTTCTCGGGGCTGGTTCTGGGCGTCTACTTTTTAAAGGAACACAGGAGCCTATGTTGCCTATATAAAATAGGTTTACAATAGGCGCCTTGCTGGACTTTTCACCTAGATGACTTCTTATAAAATGGCTCCCATTGAATACACGCATGTAAAGTAACAAAACAAAACTAACGGAAAGCACATCTCTAGCAGGTTCTCTTCGACTGTAAATATTGAGCTCAGCTTTCAGCAGGACGTCTGGGGCAGAAATTGAAACATCTTCTTAGTTCTGATGAATATGGCACCTGGATATATGCAGACGTATGCGCTAGTTTATATGTCTGGCATCAAAACAGGTGCCTGTAGGTCTAGACTATGTGCTTGGCCAGACACTCTAGGTTATACCTAGTTTCCCAGTGTCTGAGCCAAATGCATAGTCTGGGGGAGGGGGGATATTCAGCGGCAGTGGCTACGGTGGTTTCAGTGGCTGGCCATTGGCACTGAAATTTGAACCTGGATATTCAACGCCAAGGTCGTATCTGACCACTGACATTCACCAGCGGCAAAGGTTAGGTCATCCTTTCAGATGCCTAACCTTTGTTGCTTTGCGATAACTGGGCGGCGGCTCAATATCGCTGCTGCTTAGTTCTCACCAGGTGACGTCCGTGGATCACTCCCGGAATGCCCCGATGATAGCTGACAAGCAATGTGGCACGTTGCAGTGGTGGCAGCCATAGAGATTCAGCTGCGGAATATCTGGTCAGCGCGATGAATGCGGTTAACACATCTGCAAACTGCATTAATTGCTTTGAAGATCCCCCTAGGTATCTAGGTGCCGAAAATTGGTGCCTAGAGGTATAAACCATATGTATCCCAGAATGCCCCAAACCTGCCTTTCCTGTGAAATACCTAGTGCATCGAAAATCAAGGAAAAAAAAGCATTTATACATTAATCGCAGCTCCAAACATCTAGGCTTCTGGTCTTGCTGTTGTAGGTTGCTAATGCCAAAGAGATGGACGGATACTGTATTCGCATCATGATTTGCTGTGGGGGGACTCGTCTGGATATCTTTCTGCTTGCTCCTTTATTGGGAATTTCCAGTGAAGCAAGGTCTGAAAATGGCTAGGAAGTCCAAGCCTGCCAGATCAATCCATGTTGCTGGACCATGGATCCCCTTGACCAGAGAACCTGCTCATATGTAGGGTGTACGTTCAGTTCTTCTTAGTGGGTAAACATTTTCCAAATGTAAAATCAAGGTTGTATAAGCACATAAAACCCCACATGTATTGCATTAAGGGACATATCTACTGAAATGTGCATATTTTTGGCAGCCTAGATTGGGCTAAGAACCCGAAATTAGCGCAGGAGGCGTGGCAAACCCACACTAATTGTTGAGGGCGTTCCTGGCATGTCTCCATGCTATCAGCACAAGCCGATATCTGTACCTATCGCGGGTGCAATGAACACCACCCACTGAGGTGGCGGTAAGTTCACCCATGCTAACTGCAACATACATAATTAGAACACGCCAAGTACACCTACACTGGCCATGATGTGCAGACGATGCCCACTGTCTGCTCTAACCCACCCAGTCCTCACCTCATCCTGCACTATGTGGCTAGTGTGAGATTTTTACTTCGGCCACATTTTTAACCATGGTCCCACGCAGTACTTGGCATTTGATAATCATCACTGCACTTTAGTAAACATGTCCCTACGTAGTGAAAAGCAACAAAGAGAAACAGTAGCAAAAAAAAAAAAGGAAAACCAAAATAAAATTCAATTAAAAACCCCTGCTGGCCACACCCCTATTCTTCTCCAGAGGTCTGGGGTACAGTGTTGTCATGCAGCCTCCAGGATTACACAGTAGCAAACACTGGAACACTTCCAATTATTTTGCAGTTTATAGACCCTTCTGGGTAACTAATATGGGGGGGGGGGGGGCGGGGGGCTAGCCAGACTTTCTCTCTTTCTCTCCACTTCCCCACTCTCACCAGGAAACTATTTTCTACTTAATGTTCTTTATCAAATGACCAAACAGCTTACAACTTCTGATGTTCTGACTCAGTATCTTTTTAAATCATTCTCTGCCCTTTTCTCTGGTCTATTTTTTTTTGTCTCTCTCTTTTAATATTCCAATTCTGTCTCTTCTTCATCGCTTTCCTTTGGCAGCTGATACTTTCATATTTTCTCTCCCCTCTTGTTCTGTCTGCTTCTGCTTTTTAACTTCTTCTCTAGCTCTCTGCTCTCCTTTCGCCATTCCTCCTTTCTCTGGATTCCTTCCTCCCTTCCTCCTCCTCCTCCTCCATGGTCTTCTCGTTCTGCATTTCCTGCCATCTGCTGTCTTCTCTCCTGCCTCCGCATTTGCTTTCCCTCCCTCCACTGTGTCCTATCCTCTTCTCACCCCTCTGTTCCCATTCTTATTCTCCCTTCTCACCCCCACCCCCCCCCTACCATCCTTCTCGTTCTTCATCAGCCCCCTTCCACACACTCACGCACTGTTGCTCCCCTCGAAGACAGACAGCGTTTGGACTGAGGAAAGTAATTCTATCCACACGAAGATGGCACAGGAAGCCGGAGGAGGATACCGGACTAGCAAGGGAGAGCGAGTAAGAGACGGTGGATGTTTATGTGCATATGCTGACTTTGGGTTAGTGTGTGCATATGTGCGTGCACACATACGTCTGTTTGTCCATGCATCTCTGTTTCTTGGTGCCTGCGTTTTCCTGTATGCCTCTGGAGGTCTGCAGGTCTCTGTCTCTGTGCGTAGCTGTGGCTGTGGCCCTATCTTTAGGTGCATTGGGGTTTGCATGCCCATCTGCCTTTGTGTGCACATAGGGGGATGGTGTCTGTGACTCACTATTTCTGGAGCCCCAGCCTGTGCTTCCTTCCTGGAAACGCACACTTGATCAGAATGTAAAATTGCACCGTGTAGGTCATTAAACAACCTCCTCTAGATCTGCATCCCAGCCAGCAAGCTGTGTGAGAAGTTGTGTATGGGGCTCCGCAAGGGCAGGGACAGTCCCGGCCTGGCCGGGGCTCTACAGGTCTTCTGATCCTGCCCTGGGCTGGGGGAGGCTGACCTGTTTAGGTACCGAAATCCCTTCACCGACGGCTGTTTACTGATGACAGGAAGCTGTGACTCATGCCATTGGGGTGGGTGAATGGCGGAGATTTCTCACCACCGGCGGCGGAGCTCAGCTTTCGGTTCCGGCCCTGAATCACGCTGCAGCTCTGCCACCACCAACCCTTCTCTTCTCTCTGAAGGATCCAATGTAGTCCAGCCGCAGCACACCTCAGTCTCTCCACTTCTTGCTTCATCCTCTGTGTGTCTCTCCCCTTTATCTTTTCTTTCTATTTTCTGCTTTCCTTTATTCTGTTCACCCTTCCATGGTCTTTTATTTTAATCTATTTCAGCTTTTTACATTTTTCCATCTCTTTCCTTCTGTCTCACTCTTTTTGCTCTCTTTCTGCCTCCTTTTCTCTATGTTTCTTTATTCTTTTTTTAGTTTTTCTTTTTTAATTCTTCTCTTTGTTCTTCTTTATGTTCTATTTCATTCTTGCTGTCTCATGTCCTTTGCCTCACTTTGAGTGAGTAGAAAGGGCTGAGGCTAACAGAGAGAAGGAGTTATAAAGGCAGCTGTGGATCTGTGTTGATGACAGAGTGAGTGGGAATTTTACACAGAGGGCTGGAGGGAAACATGATACAATGTGAGGAAAATAGTAAAAGTACAGTGCCGGGAACTGGCTCTACCTGTCAGGGTGAAATGAGTAACGCTGGCCACTTCCTCCTCACCTTCTCGCTCTTCCTCTCCTACACTTCACCCCCTCACCCAACTCATGTTGTTACTAACCCCAAACCTTATACTCACTTTCTTCCATCCCTTTTCCCCCTACCTTCACAGTAACATAGCAACGTAGCAGAAAAAGACTATGTGACCCCCCCTCCTAATGGTCACCAGTTCAAAACTCTTCCAGCCCAGAATTAGAATCCGGCCGTACCCACCTTCCAGCAGCTCTCCTTCTCCTGGACTCCCTGGCCTGGTCACAACCTCATAGGTATAGGGTGTAAGAGATGGGGGATGACCCTACTGACTCTCTTCGTCTTTCTCCTGGGGCCTGTCACCTGCAGCTGTCTTCTGTTTCCTCAGTTCTGTGGATTACCCTACCCTCTGCTCTTCTCCTCACACACATCCATGCTCCCTACAGTCATCCTTTCCAACCTCTCACAGTCTACTCTCTTCCTGCTGCCATTACCCATCCACCATCTCTCTTCTCCTTCTCCTTCTATAGCTTGAAGAGCAGACCTCATGCATCATTCCAGGTTTACTGCAGCTTTATTGCAGCAACACCTCTCTGGTTTAGCCTCTGCTAACCGGGTAAGTGTTGCTGACTGGGATACCCTTAGAGACCACCTTGGAACTACTTGACGAGTGCCAGGGGGGGTCCATGGGCAGGACTAAAGATTATCCATATAATGTCAGTATTCAGCATCGCTACATAGATAACTAATTCGGATAACTGGGGATAGGAAAAAACCCATCCTAAGGATCTAGTGGCAATGAGCACAGTATCTGGCCATTCAGTGCTGGCCACTATCCTGGGAGGAGTGGTCTAGTGGTTAGGACAAGGTACTTCAGGCCAGAGGGCCAGGGGTTCAAGTCCCACCTGGGGACAGCAATCTCAGGCCGGAGGGACTGGGATTTCTAGTCCTACAGGCACTCCTTGTGGTCTTGGACAAGCCACTTAACCCTCCATTGCCCATGTTCCCTGTAAGCATTAGCATATGTGTGTCGTATCCCCCAATTGACCATTTTGACCTGGTGAAAAGCAGGATATAAATACAGCTAAATAAATAAATATCCAGACTCTGGCATTGAATTTTATAAGAGGGCACCTAAGCTAACAAGGACTGTATGTGAATATGTGGCGACTATTTTAAAAAGGAATGAAGAGACTTAAGAACACGCACAAAAATACCTCCTTCCATTTACTGTTAAAAGAGCATCCCAGGTTTTTTTTACTTGAGATATATATATGTGTGTGTATATATATATATATATATATATATATATATATATTTGGTTTTATTCATATCAAATTATTTTTGTAGGTATCAGAGGTATCATCTGGTAATCTTTCTTCAAATATAATCAATACACCGCTTCCAACTACCATTAGTGATATTTTCAGGATCTTCTTAGAAAAAGATAGAAACAATCTTCAGCTAAACAGAAGCCGGCATTTCGGCAGTTTTGACGGCCTCAGGGACATTTCTGTAAAATACCACCTCATGGATGTGGGTTCAGACTTCTTGAGCTGCTCCCTCTAGTGGGAGGGTGTTTTTAACATCAAGTACAAGGAAGGGTATTTTGGCATCACTTCTCTTATAAAGAGAGCATATGCACCTTTATAAATGTACCCCAGCGAAAGGCCAACACACTTACAGGGGTGGAGGAGTAATCTAGTGGTTCGAATAAGGGAATTCAGGGTTCAAATCCCACTGCTGATCCTTGTGATCCTGGGCAAATCACTTAGTCCTCTGTTATCCCAGGTAGAAAGGGAGGGGGAGGGGGGCTCGTCACCGTCATTGGATAGTCAACGCCGGGGCTATATCCAGCCATTGGCTTTGAATATCCGAGTTGGCAGGATAACAAGGAAGCTAGCCAGGCAGTTGCGATATTCACCACTGAGGGATAACTGGCTAGTGGCTGAATGTAGCCGCTAGCCTGTTATCCCCGAGTGCTGCCTCCAACTGCCCCTGGAACACCCCGAAGATAGTCAGCTGGTGTTGGGTCATTCAGTGGTGGCACCCGGTGATATTCAGGGGTATTAACCGCGTTAATGCCGCCGAATATCCCGCTTGCCACAATTCATGCAGTTAGCAGATTTCCTAACCATGTTAATCGCTTTGAAAATGCTCCCCTTAGATCGTAAGCCCTCTGGAGACAGGGAAATACCTACAATATCCAAATTCAAGTCACCTTGAACCACTACTGAAAAGGCGCGGGCTCTAGCCAATCCCTCTCCACCTGCTGCAAGGTGAATCCGCACCTACATGCCAATTCTACGTCACCTGTTCACCAATCCCAGGAACACCTATGCATGTGGAGTGTCATTTTATAAGGGGACACCTAGTTTAAGAGGGAAAGTAGATAGCTACTTAGGCAATATGTTACGAAGGTAGGTTGTGGTCAACGTCAGAGTGTCCACACTTCTGGCAGTATTTCAGAAAGAGTTCTGCTAAACATGGAGCCATTTCTAAAACACTAAAAGAGGACGTACAGGCACGCACGTGGAGATTCATCCAGCTACAGTGGGAGGAGCCATGTTACAAGCCTCCACATGGGAAAAGGCAAAGGAGAAGACACGGCTACGTACAGATGTAAGTGTGGGCAGAGCGCGTGTAGGCTGGTGGTTTGCAACTTCCATGCCATGCGCGTACATGTCTATGTCAGCCGTTAGCTACAGATTCTGTTATCTTTTTCTGTTTTCAGTATGAAGTAGCCACGTCCCAGCATGTCCCCTCCAACTTCCACATAGCAACGACACCTGGTGTAAATTTAGCTCATTCTAAAATCGCCATTTGCAGTTGCATTACACTTCCACATGTACTTGCTGGTATTTGCACATGTAAAATGCAGGCTCCGACATTTACACCTGTCCATTCAAAACTCCAAATCAGCTTTGGGTTCAAAATGGCCCCTTAACCCCAATGGTAATATTATGGTACTACCACTAGGAGTCAAGGGGCCATTTTAAACCCAGAGCCAAACAGAAATGGAGGTATTGGGACTTGCTCCTCCTCCCCTTAGACCGCCAGAGTACATTGGAGGGGGCCCTTCTTGCTGTCAGAGGGCATCGGAAAAGGACCATGAATGGTAGACAAACAAATGGCACCATGGCACCAGAAGAGAAGGTAATTCTGGTGCCACCGCTGCACGTCCCAGCAAGGGGCAACAGCAGCAGCAATGGGCATGGGGGCTGGAGCAGGGGCAATGCTGGGAATGAGGTTTGTCTAGGGCACTTCATACCCTTGCACCGGCCTTGGATACCCAGCCCCACTGGATCATCAAAAAGGACTTCCTTCAGCCATAATATAAATGGAAACCCTGGAGTTTCCGACAGGAACTCGATGCCTTCTCCCAGAACTCCTTTAGGACACACCAAAATATGTGGCCTAGAGCACCCGGTGCTGCTCACACTTCCGCATACCCTGGGACTTAGAAGTGAGGAGCATGACCGTCATGGTATGCGCAAAACTAATCCATTTGGAGAAACTGCCACGATTCAAACAATTCAGTGTCTCTGCACATCCCGCCCGATAAGCTCGCAATGGGGAAAAGAATGCCCTACAAAGTATCTTATATAGCTAGTCGCAACTGGAGAATTCTCAGCAGAACATCAGAAAAATCCTTCCTGGAAATTGCAAACCAAGCTTCCCATTTCCTCCATCCATGAGAGAATCACATGCAGGGACTGCTAACAAATCTGTAAAAGCTAACTGTAAGTGAAAAACCTGCACCCAATCTACTTCATCAAAGTGGAATTCTCCTCCAAATCTGAGATGCCCACTACCCAATCCTCTAAAATAACTTTGGACTTGTAGATAGGGAAACACGTCAGTGGTGTCCAGGCACTAGCAGTTTCGCTTATGGGATAGGGAGCTGCTATGTGACCACCTGGTCATTAAGCTCAAGCCAAGGCACTCCCATGCCCTGAAATGAGGTACCTGTATCCTGGGGATGGCCTCTATTCCCCTCAAGGGCAGACAGACTGACCTCTCTGGTGAATGCTTCAGGCTGGCACACATTGTCCTTCAGAACTTTCAGGCCGCTTGTATCATAAGGACATAAGATATGCCCTACTGGGTCAGACCAAGGGTCCATCAAGCCCAGTATCCTGTTTCCATGCTGCTTGTGCAGTGGGCAAGCAGTGAATTACCCCAGTCCTTTTTAATAGTGGTTTTTGAACTTTTCCTCCAGGAACTTGTCCAAACTTCTTTTAAATCCAGCTACATTAACAGCTTTTACTACATCATCTGATAATGAATCCCAGAGTTTGATTACTCCTCTAGTCACCTTTCCCCATGGAGAAAATTGCCATTTAGCCCTACTCTCTGCTGCCTTCAAGCATGCTGTGGTTATTCCTCTCCTCAAGAAACTCTCACTAGACCCTACCTGTCCTTCTAATTATTGACCCATCTCCCTCCTCCTCTTCATTTCTAAACTACTTGAATGAGCAGTTCACCACCGTTACCTTAACTTTTTCTCCTCTCAAACCCTTCTGGATCCAGTGTAATCTGGCTTTTGTCCTCTACTTTCTACTGAAATGATTCTTGCCAAAGTCTCCAGTTACTTCTTCCTGGCCAAATTCAAGGGCCTTTACTCGATCCGCATACTTCTTGACCTTTCTGCTGCTTTTGACATTCTTGACTACCACCTTCTCCTCGATACCTTGTCCTTGCTTGGTTTTAAGGGCTCTGTGCTATCCTGGTTCTCTTTTTATCTCTCCCACCACACTTTTAGTGTATGTTCTGATGGATCCTCCTCTATTGCTATTCCCCCCTCAGTTGGTGTACCCCAAAGGTCTGTCTTGGGTCCATGCCCTTTCTCTCTCTATACATTGTCTCTTGGTGCATTCATCTCCTCCCATGGTTTTCAGTATCATTTTTATGCTGATGACTCTCAGAGCTACCTCTCTACACCTGAAATCTCTCTGGAAAGCCAGGCCTGTATCTCTGCTCCCTATCTGACATTGCTGCCTGGATGTCTTACCGCCATTTGAAATTGAACATGACCCAAACTGAGCCTCTTATCTTTTCCCCTAAACACCCCGCCCCCCCCCCTTTTCTTGATGTGGATAATGCTCTATTACTCTCTGTTTCCTCGGCTTGCAACCTTGGGGTCATTTTTGACTCCTCCCTCTCCTTCTCCATACACATCCAACAGATAGCTAAAACCTATCGCTTCTTTATCTATAACATCAGCAACATTCACCCCTTCTTTTATGAACACACTTATCCACCCGTTAGTCACCTCCCATCTAGACTATTGCAACCTCCTCCTTGCTCGTCTCCCTCTGAATCATTTCTGTCCTCTTCAATTCAGCTGCACAGCTAATCTTCTACCAGCCTCAATATGCTCATGTGGAGCCTGATTCACGAAGAGGCACGTCAGGGCTGTCTGGACTGCCCCAAGCAAGATGGGTCCATTAGGACCCGATTCTGGACTGCGGGAACAAAATGTTACCGTGGTACACAGAATCGGGCCCGAGGACGGCCCAACGTGCCCCTGCCTGCCTGTAGGGATGTCATCCCCACAGGAACCCCTGTCTCATGTGGCTAAGACCCCTTCCCAATGTGGAACCTTGTATCGTGTAACCATAGTGTGGGTTATTCTTTCCTAGGTGCATAACTTTGCACTTGTCCACATTAAATTTCATCTGCCGTTTGGATGCCCAGTCTTCCAATTTATCACTATTACTACTACTGTTAATCATTTATATAGTGCTACAAGGTCCTCTTGCAATTGTTCACAAGCCTCTTGTATTTTAACAATCTTGAATAATTTTGGGTCAGCTGCAGATTTGATCACTTCACTCATTATTCTCATTTCTAGCTCATTTATGAATATGTTAAAAAGCAGCGGGCCCAGCACAGATCCCTGGGGTACTTCACTATTCACCTTTCTCCATTGGGAAAATTGGCCCTTTAGCCCTACCCTTTGCTTTCTATCCTTTAACCAGTTCCTGATCCACAATAGTACACTGCCTCCTATCCCATGACTTTCTAATTTTGTCAAGAGTCTCTCCTGATGGACCTTGTCACAGGCTTTCTGAAAATCGAGATGCACTATGGGGGTCATTCTGATATTCGCCCCCCTACCAGCCCCGGCAAAAGCCCCCCTGTATGAAAAACGCGTAGGAGGGGGCATTCTGGAGGTGGAGCGAGGGCGGGCATGCGCAATCCGTGACCCGGACATTAAGGGCCGATTCTGAGGTCAGCTCTGTACATCTGGGGCCGTGAACTTAGATGGGGGACTTATTCCACTGCAGAGGTGAAATAAGTCCCCCTGGACGTCTGGGGATTCTGTCACCGGGCCACAATGGACAGGTAGGGGGTGCAAGAAGTTCCCCGCAGCCAGACTCTGGCTGCGGGAGGCCGGATCAAGGGTCCAGCTGCAGGGAATGAAGAAAATCTGCCTTAGCCGGCATTCACGGCTCCATTCAAGAGCCTGATTGAGGTAGCTGGGCAAGTGGCTGTGCGTGAAGGCTGATCGGAATTGGGGCCTGGCCTGCACATTCAGGCCCTAAACCCAAATCTGATCCTAGGCACGTCTAGCCCCCATGGGATCAGAATCGGGTCTACCTCTGGGCGTTCTGATTCAGATCGGACGCACAGGGGCCTTGTTAGCCACATTGGAATGTTCCTCCACATCAACTGGCTCACCTTTATCTACCTGCTTATTCACACTTCAAAAAAAATAACAGATGAGTAAGACAAGACTTTCCTTGACTAACTCCATGTTGGCTTTCTCTCATTTAACCAGGACTATCTACATGTTTAGTAATTTTATTCTTTATAATTGTTTCTACCATTTTGCCAGGTACTGACGTCAGGCTCATCGGTCTGTAGTTTCTCGGATCACCCTTTTTAAAAATTGGTGTTAAATTGGCCAATCTTCAGGTACTACAATGATTTTAATGACAGTTTATAGATTACTAATAGCAGGTCTGCAATCTCATATTTCAGTTCTTTCAGCACCCTTGGATGTATACCATCAGGTTAGGTTATTTGCTACTCTTTAGTTTATGAAAGAATTGTAATACATCTTCCCGGTTTATCGAAATTAGTTTCAGTTCTTCTGCTACATCACCTTTAAATACATTTCAGGCATGAGTAACTTCCCTACATCTTCTTCAGTAAAGTCCGAAGCAAAAAATGTATTCAGTCTCTCCGCTATGGCCTTATCCTCCTTTAACGCCCCTTTTACCCCTCTATCATCTAATGGTCCAACTGACTCTCTCACAGGTTTTTTGCTACAATTGTACTTGAAAAAGTTTTTATTGTATGTTTTTGCTTCCATGGCAAGTTTTTTTTTCAAAATCTCTCTCTACCTGCTTTATCAAAGCCTTGCATCTAACTTGCCAGTGCTTATGTTGTTTCCCGTTTCTGTCATTGGGCTCTTTTTTCCATTTCTTGAAAGATGCTTTTTTGACTAAACCTCACCTTTAAACCATGCTGGCAATTTTTTTACTTTCCTTCCACTTTTCTTAGTGTGGAATACACGTGGTCTGGGCTTCCAAGATAGTGTTTTTAAACAATGCCCATGCTTGATGTAATCCTTTAACCTTTGCAGCTGTTCCTTTTAGTTTTTTCTTAACCGTTTTCCCCATTTTGTCATAGTCTCCATTCTGAAAGTTAAAAGGTAGTACTGTGGATTTCCTTGCCATCCTCTCTCCATTTATTAAATCAAATGCAATCATGCTACGATCACTATTGCCTCATACTGTTATATCTTACACCGGATCCTGTGTTCCACTAAGAACTAAGTCCAAAATGGCTTCCCCTCTTGTTGCTTCATGAACCAGCTGCTCCAAGAAGCAGTCATTTATTTCATCTAGAAACTTTATCTCCCTAGCACGTCGTGCTGTGACACTGACCCAGTTGAAACCGGGGTAATTGAAATCACCCATTATTATTGTGTTGTAACTTTTGTTAGCTTCCCTGATATTGTTTAGCATTTCATCATCCATCTGTTCATGCTGGACAAGCAGATGTTAGTACATTCCTTCTGCCATCGCCTTCCCCTTTTTACATGGAATTTCTATCCATAGAGATTCTGCAGTGTATTCTGTTTCCTGCAAAATTTTTATCCTGTGTGACTCAATGCCCTCTCTAAAATAGAGCACAACCCCTCCACCAATCTGATCTACCTAGGAACCCTATTATCTCCTTTTCCTTCCTACTTTTCCCCCCTTCCCCCTTCAGTCACCAGCCTGTGAATTTCCAGGCTCGGGAACTCCTTACTGGTAGTCTGATCTCTTCCGCACCACCAGGCCGTCATCCAGCTTTAGCCAGCAGAGCCCGCACTCTGGTCTCTTCCATGGTGCTATGTCACTCCCCTACCTGTCCTTTGCTTGCTGTCCAGCCACACGTGTACACAAGTGCTAATGTGGATAGAAGGACGGCAAAAAGACAGACAGATACACAGACGTATCATCCACAAAAGGCGTCCCTGCTTAATCTAAATGTGCATAATAAAGACATCCTGAGCTTCCTGCTCTGTTTCCTCTGTGCAGTAACTGGAGTAACCTGAGGAGATCTAAGCTAGGAGCATAATGTCAGAAGTGCCAAACTGGGTCAGGGCTAAAGTCTCCTTAACCAAGCATCCTGCCTCCGAGAGTGGCAACAGGCTGATGCTTCATTTCAATTTATATTTATAGATGCTTCATTTATATTTATAGATGTTTTTTTGCTTTTTGGAAGTGTTGAAGAACAGGTAAGGCAGGTGCTCTAGGTGAACCTTCAACCTTATTCCCACCCCTCAACATTCACCCCACCATCCCTCTCACACAACCCTGTGAAATGCATAATTGGACAACATAATTTTAAATCGTTAACTTTGTATTTCTTTTTTTTAAGTTTTAAATATATAATTACCTTGCATTGGATATTTACCCTTGTCCCCCGCCCCCCCCCCCTTTTCATCTTTATGTTTAGCAGGTGACCTGTCATTCCTTATCATTTTATTCCTATCGGTTATATTTTGTGATAACAATTCTAAGCCTTTCTGGAAGAATTGTTTTTGATTGTGGAAATGATGAATTGATATAAATAAAAAAGTTAAACAAATTAAACTTTGCTTTGTATGTTTGTGGTGCCCACTCTCCCTGCCAGTAAAAGAATGTGCTGATGGCTCTTTGAGTTTGTCTGGTTGCTCTTTTCCACCCCTTGGAAGCTGCACCCTAGGCAACTGCCTAGTCTTGCCTAGTGGTTGGGACGGCCCTGGAAACAGGGCATATGTAGAGTTACCCAGTCCTTGTCATACCCTCCAAGTCTGCAGCTGTCCCTGGTAGGGGAGACGCCGGCTACAGAGTGCCAGCCCTAATTTAGATTTACTAACTTCTGTTGGATTTGTCTTGCATAAACTTGTCTAATTGCTTTTTTTGAACCTGGTTTCATGCTTTCACTGTTGGTCTCCTCAATGTCCTATATAAGGAGTTGCGCAGAGAGATACACCTCATTTATAATTATTATTTACAACATTTGCCCTTCAAAACCAGGGCACACTGATTTCTGTCTGGCTGGAGACAGGATAAGCAGGAGCGGGATCCCGGGAGGCAAGCAGGATCTGCAGTCCTGGGTCAGGAAATGGGCTTATACTGGGCACATGGTACTGACCTTGAGCTGCATTAGCAGTGAACCTAGAGAGCAGTAGGGCTTCCACTAAGTTGACAGTGTCTTGGAAATGTACTTTAACCTGGACAGTCTAAATGCAGACCTGGACTTGGCCAGTTTTAGAAATGCATTTGGGAAGAGGTACTGCTGATTCTTCGCACGTTCAGATTTCGTTACCTCTTCTCCCTGAGGCTGCCTCCCTCTCCCCTTTGTGATAGTTCCAAACCCCGTCCCCTGCCCTCCTTCTCCAGCACTCTCACCCTCCCCATCCTAGTCATTAAATCCCAGAGCTCGGGCATCTCTCACCAAGAGGTCGAAGCAGTTAGCCTGCATTACAACCTGCACTAAAGCTCTGCCCACAGCCTTCCAGTGCAGAACGGTTGCTCGCCGGTGCTGTAAACGAAAAGTGTGTAAACTGTAGGCAAAACCCACGTGCTAACATGATGCGTGGGCGCAGGCAGGGATCTGTGCTAGCAGCCGCTGTATTGGCAGTCACTGTGCCTATGATAGGATGTTATTCGGCACATAGCAATATTAACATAGGGCCCGATATTCAAAAGGCTAACATCCAGTTAACAGCACATACACGGGTAGTGCCATCAAATATCCCTGATTAAGTCTCCTACATGCTCTGAAGCTAGCCGGCTAGCATCGGGGTGTACCGGGGGCGTTATTGGATGCTGCAAGGTTAGCATCGGCAGCTTCCGAGGAGCACGGCCAGACCCGGATATTCACTTCCATTGCCGCGCAGGTGAATAGCTGGGGTTTGGGGGTCGGCAGGCAGGGCTAAGTGGCTACAGCGCTTAGCCCTGCCCAGTTGAATATCGGGTCCATAATATTTATGCAAAGAATAGCATTCCATCATATCCGTGGATGATAGGCAGAGACATATGCGCCATACACACTTTAGCACTTCAGATTTACGTGTGCCTAGCATCCAGGTATATGATGGAAAGCTATCGTGCACTCAAATAATATTTCGGGAATTGCTATGTGCCATAAACTCCTCAGTGCAGTGGAGAACAAGGAGCGGTGAACAATGAGCCCCCCTTTACACCTCATCAGACTTTGTATTCAAACTCTAGTATTGGGCTCAGCCTTCTGCACACTCTGCATTGCATAGCTAATTGCTTAAACACTATGCATGCAAACGGATTTAAATGCACTGGGCCCGATTCTGATCTGCACATCCGGCCCTCTGTTCGTCCGTCTGGAATCGGACGCACTTAGGGAGTCACAATTCAGATCCCGTGGAGCATGCTAGCCCCATGGGATCAGAATCGCAAACTAGTCCGTTCGTGCAGGCCGGGACTCTGATTTCATCCGGCCTGCATGCACAGGCCTTCCCCAGCTAACTCAGTCAGGGCTCTTCAATGGAGTCGCGGCACCATGGCGTCTGGTTGACATGGCACTGCGGCTCCATTGAAAAGCCGCAATCCCCAGCCACTGGCTGCAAACGTGCTTTCCCTGCAGCACGACTACCTGATCTGGCCTCCTAAGGCCAGGGTCGGGCTGCGGGGAATCTCATCTGCCCCCTCCTGCCGCTTTCCAGCCCTGGGCCTGCTCGAACCTCCTGACTAGGGGAACTTATTCCACCTCAGAAGTTATGCGCTGCTATGTGCTTGAGGCTTTGTGCAGTTCGCTTGTGTGCAAAACTTGTTCTTGCATCGGTGGCACTAAAACTGAACTAACCAGTATGCAAAGCCTAGCACACTTTTCTACATCAGCCTCCTACGCAGGTTGTGATCTAAGGGGTATTTTTACTAAAACGTGTGCCATTAGCTGGGCCATGAAAGCAGCACAAAGGCCTGCGCCAACTGCAGGAGACATGTGCGCCTGTCCTTCTGCCCTTGGCATGTTGCAAACACACAGCACCACAGTAACCCAGCATGAGGGTGCACCTCATGCCACACACTGAGTTGGCATTAAGTGCACCTGCAATAAGCAACAATTGCATTTAGCGTGCTCCCATCATGCCCATGCTGCGATGTTTTGTCAGTGCCCACATTCCAGCCCAGCCCACCTTTTCTCTTCCCAGTTGTGCACTAACCTGCTAGTGCGGAGCTCCATGCTAATTTTTACTTACCATACGCTGAACCCCACACTAGTGCTTAGCGCAGTTTAGTAAACGTGCCCCTAAGTGTCAAGTGAGTGACGCTAGAACTTTATTTAAAGGTACTGAACTCTGAATGCAGCTAGGGCTGAAGTCGTGAACTTATAAAAATAAAATATAAAGATCTGCACGGAACGCACAGGAGGACGGCACAGTGACAGCCGTCGTTGGGGTTTCGTGGGACTGAAATCCTGCTTTGCATTTTTTGCAAAATGTCAGGTTTTATCTTTCTGCCCTTTCTAAGCCGAGGCATGTTGACGCTTCCTAGACACAAACATGCCAGAACCTTCTTTCAAGTCTCTTATTTGAAGCTCTTTGCTTGTGGCTTTTCTCAGCCTCTTGCACAACTGCCACCCGGCCTACAGAGAGAGCCTGGCTATATTCTCTTATGCTTCACGTAGAAATGAGAATAAGTGTGTGTGTGTGTGTGTGTGTCTGGCGGGGGGGGGGGGGGGGGGTGGCAGCCTTTACTGTGCCTGACACCAACCTCACACCAAGGTTACATTAGAGACCACACGTCTGCTCCCTTACAATCTGCCACACTTGCAATTAATTCTTGATTTATCTGGTGCTTGGACCTGCATTTAAAACATGGTTATTTCAAATATGTAAATCAGCACAGTTCTGTTGTTGGCTGCTGGTGAGCCCCTGTTGGTCTGTTCTGTTCTTGTTTTCTAGTTTTCTTATAGTATTAGCCTTGCATTCGTGCTTTCATTGTGATTGCTTTTGATCACTGAGGCTCTAATTATCTCTAATTATTGCATTTATACTATGGGTTTATTTGCGGGGGGGGGGGGGGGAAGGGGGGTACGCGGTGCCTGCTAAAATTCACGCCTAGTCCTCATGTATTAAAGACAGAGCCCTTCATATGAGTTTCAGCACCTTTTTTGCTAGAAAAATGCACTGGCTTTATTGTTCTTTTAACTGCAGTTTATTTTAATCATTTAACACTCTTTTCTGCCCTGTACCTGGCCTTTAAGATATAAAAGGAAAAGCAGGAAATAAATACAACTAAATAAGCAATAAAAATAAATAAGTGTCATTAGGCTATTACACTACCTTTTTCCATCATAACTTTAATTTCTGAAGGGAATCTTTAGAAGATACTGAGGTACAGTGACAACAATGATCGCAAAAGACTTAAAGTGTTAGGAGCTGGTTAAAGGTAGGTGTTCAGGCTGTCCTCTTCCCCTTTCCTTGTGTCAGGTAATGCCCCCAGCGATGAACCTCTTTTGGCTGGTAAGGCTTCTGTTCTCCCTGGCCCCCTGAAGACTGAACAGGGCCTTTATCCCTTGGCTCCCTAATTATTGAGCTGCAAACGGAAGGAGAGGCAGCCTGCACCACTACTTCCTAACAGGGAATACAGAAAGAGGGGCCGCTAGACTGTAAGCTCTTGGTGGTAGGGACTTGCAAGTCCTCCAGCTATACTGCTGTTTGTTTTTATTTTGGGTTTTTGCTTAATTTTGCATTGCATATTTTTTTAGAACACACTTATTTACAATGTTCATGGTGCTGTGACCTCTTTGAGGCTTTTTCTATATCATATCAACCTTTCACTGGCTTCCACCCTGACACCCCCCCCCCCCCTTAATAACCATGCTGCAGATGGGGCAGGCATCACAGTTCATGACTGTAATTGGAAGCCTTGCGTTTATTTTGGGTTTTATCCGTCAAGCTGGGTTTTCTGAATTAAAGTCCATGGCATCCAGAACTTCATGAAATTCCGTGTGCTTCCCCTAACTCTTTTGTCCCCCCCCCCTCCTCCTTTGCCCCCCTTTTGTTTCCTAACCATGATCAAGAAACAGGCCACCTGGAAGTTCTCTGGAAGCACTACCCCAGAATTATGTGAAGAATATTTCTGTAAATGAGTCCCAAACCTGAGATTTTGAAAAACAGAGTTTGCTTAAAATACAGGAATAGAACTGAACCATCTGATCCAGTTCCAGTTCTGCCCCACTACAAACACAAATTTGTACTGCTTATTTCCCTATACAGTTCCTCAAGAAATTAGATTTGCTTGGTGGAGCAGGAAGGATAATTTGGTGGCAGGGGTAGGGGGAGGGAGGGGGTAATTTATACTCTTATGTATTTATTTGCCTTTTTGTAAACTGCCTGGAATGCTGTAGCACTTCGCTGTCAATAAATGTTTTTAAATAAATAAATAAACTCCATGCATGCAACTTGGTGAAACCAAGACTAGATTGGATTAACTGATTGATCTGGAGTGAGCTGGCAACCGTATGTTTGAACTGGGCTTCTAATATTACTGCAGATCGTGCCAGTCGAGCAGTGACATCCAAGGTTCAGTGTTGGCTATTTCAATACCTAATTAAAAGGACTTTACAGTTCACTATTTTCTAAACAGTTGATTTTTTTCAGGCTCACAGGATAAACATTTACCAGAATATTTTTATTTTCAAACAGCCATGGTGGCACGCCTTTGATAGTATAGGCCAGGAAACTAAGCAGTCAGAACCTGCTGAGCTATATCCATAGGTAGCCCGATCAGGATCTTTATTGCTCCAACCAGAAAAACTGTTAAATGTGCTAAAAGTGGTGAGTTGCAGAATTCAGATGGAGCCTGCTAAAGTGCTGGAGTTGTCATCTAGTCCCTTACACATTGTGGCATCCATTTATTAGACTTTCAATTCATAAAACTGGGTAAATGTGACATTTCTCACTCTCTGGGGAGTCATAAATACAAATCACACCAAAACAGCAAGTCATTCATGGACAAGCTTAACTCTGTTTTCCTTGGAATAACCATAATAGTCAATAATGTCCGAAATCCTCTGACCCTGAGTTATAGCTTCACAGAATATCTTCTACGCTCTTTATCTGAAGACAGCTTCAACATGTGGCTATAAGAATACTAATCTCCTGTGTGCTTTAATCACCAGTACTAAATAAAGTCTGTTCAGGCTGATGCACTAATCAGATA
Organism: Ichthyophis bannanicus; assembly: GCA_033557465.1. Lineage (NCBI taxonomy): Eukaryota > Metazoa > Chordata > Amphibia > Gymnophiona > Ichthyophiidae > Ichthyophis > Ichthyophis bannanicus. The sequence goes on from CM066043.1 coordinate 41,642,046, forward strand.
AAGTGACAGCCCCGCAGAGCTTTACTTGGTTAAAGGTGAGTTACCCTCAGTTCCCACCTTTCTTATCAGGCCTCACTGCTGATATTTGTGCTTTTGCCTCTGTCATGTGCAGAGCAGCCCCCTTTTCAAAATGATTGGGGGGGGGAGGGTCAAAGTCAGCACAAATTATCCCTTCCCTGGACAGAGTGAAGACGTTTGCTTGATACCCACTGCACCCACAGAACTGATGCCCACCTGTCTTCACTGGACCATAAGCTCCCATGAGCAAGGATTGTCTATGGTGTGTCTGAAAAGTTCTAGGGATGTGCTTTCAAGTGAAATGCAACACGGAGTGTCAAGAAAACATCATCTTTCATTTTGAAAAAAGAATGGAAAACAAATGGAAATTTGTTCATTTTTCACTTTTGTTTTCAAGTTAAAGAGAGGAGCAGCCCTGGGATTCTTTCCCTGTGCAAAACTCCCACCTCCCTCCCCCCAGCCCGCTTTCTTGTGCCCCTTAACCCATTCAGGGCTGATGCAAGAACCCTGCATTAGAGCCTGCAGTAAAGCTCGGTGCCGGGTTTTCTAATTTGCTCTCCGATGCTGTAAGCAAAGAGCATGCAAATAAGTTGTGTGCATAAAGTCTGCGCTAAACAAGGAGAGCAATCCAGGGATTTGTATTGACACTTGTGCACACAAAAAAACCCCTGTTTGGCACTCATGCACATGTGCCGGAATGCTATTATTCTGTGACTCCAATTCACTGAGAGCCCAGGGGCCGATGCAGAAAGGTGCACTAGGCTTTAGCACAGGTTAACTTGGTTTTAGTGCAGAATTTTGTATACTAGGCGTGCAGAAACAAGCTTGGTGAATGAGCTGATGGTAGTGCAAGGCACATTTAAATCCATGATGTGAATGGGCGGTGATGGAGCAATTAGCTATGCAGAAGAGCCGTAGAGAAGTGCGCTGAAGACTGAGCAAAATGTTGGGATTGTAACATGAGGACTAAGAAAACGTAAAGGGGTTAGCTCATAGGTCTGTGGTCAGTGCTGTTGTGTGAGGAATTTATGTGTTTCTTCCCTAGCTGAAGGGAGTAGTGGAAAATAAATTCGCAGGGGAAGTGTGCTGGGGAAATGTTAGGCGAGAATTCTACCTGGTGCGTAAACATCAATAGCCTGTGTGGAATTTTTGTGCAGAATAATATTGCTGTTTATGAACATGAGTATTATTCTGGGCCGAACTTCTGTGTACTGTATAGCAGCCCAGCATATGAACACAAGTGCCAACCTGGCTTTTTTTTTTGTGCGCAAGGTATAGGTGCTGCTAATGACTTGACTTGATCTGTTGGGTGTCAGTGAACTGAAATGGACTGGCATCGGGCACTTTGCGTCAGATGATCACATGGTCTACTATGCTGGAAATGAAAGAAAAAGAAGAAATGGTGTTGCATTTATAATAAAGAAGAAACTTGCAAGAACTATAATGAAAACTAAGTGCAGTCAGTGAATGCTTAATCTCTATTCATCTACGAGGAATGCCCATCAACACAACTATAATTCAAGTATATGCCCCAACAACAGCTGCAGAAGAGAATGAAATTGAAGAGTTCTATGAACAAATACAAGCTAAAATTGACAGAACATGCAAACAGGATATCCTGATAGTCATGGGTGACTGGAACGTAAAAGTTGGCAACAAAGAAGAAGGCAAAGTAGTTGGAAAATATGGACTTGGCAACAGAAATGAAGCTGGAGAAAGACTGATAGAATTTTGCAAGACCTATGATCTATTCATCTCAAACACCTTCTTCCAGCAACACAAGCGGCGACTGTACACATGGACTTCACCCAATGGATTGTATAAAAATCAAATTGACTACATCTGTGGAAGTCAACGATGGAAAAGCTCTATAACAGCGATGGCGAACCTATGGCACGCGTGCCAGCTGTGGCACGCGAAGGCCTTGCAGCTGGCACGCGGGAAGGTCCGCAAAAAAAGAAAAAGCTGGCTCTGACTGCTGCCGCGGACGCGGCAAGGGCAGAATGCAGCGTCCCGCAGGGCCCCCTCCGCCCACTAAGCCCCTCTGCAAGAGCTTTCAGATTCGCGAGGGAGAGCGTCTCCCTCGCGTCTCTGTTAAGCCCGCAGGGGCTAATGGGAAATTTCCCATCAGCCCCTTTAGACGCGAGGGACTGATGGGAAATTTCCCATTAGCCCCTGCGGGTTTAACAGAGACGCGAGGGAGATGCTCTCCCTCGCGAATCTGAAAGCCCTTGCAGAGGGGCTTAGCGGGCGGAGGGGGCCCCGCGGGACATTGCAATCTGCCGCGGCAGCAGCCAGAGCCTGCTTTTTTTTAAAAAAATTTGCCAGAGGGAGGGGGGGGGGGGTTAGGACTGCTAATGGGCTTGGGGGGGGGGGTTAGGACTGCTAATGGGTGGGCGGGGCGCGCGGGTAGGACTGCTAATGGGTGGGCGGCGGGGGGGGGTAGGACTGCTAATGGGCTGGGGGGGTTAGGACTGCTAATGGGCGGGCGGGGCGGGCTGGGGGGGTTAGGACTGCTAATGGGCGGGCGGGCGGGGGGGGTAGGACTGCTAATGGGCTGGGGGGGTTAGGACTGCTAATGGGCGGGCGGGCGGGGGGGTAGGACTGCTAATGGGCTGTGGGCTGATGGGGGCTGTCTGGAAATGGGGTGATGGGGGTTAGGACTGGTAATGGGTTATAGGGGGGGCTTAAACTGAAAATGGGGTGATGGGGGTTTAGGACTGGAAGTGGGTTGATGGGGGGGGGCTAGGACTGGTATTGGGTTGGGGGGTTGCTAGGACTGGAAATGGGCTGATGGGGGGCTAGGACTGGAAATGGGCTGATGCAGGGACTAGAAGGGAATGGATGCTGGGTGAGGCTGGAACTAGAAGGGAGCTGATGTTGGGGGAGGATTAGAATGGGATGGGGCTGGGAGAGTAAAATGGAGAGGGGAAAAATATTTTGTGTGGGAGGGATAAAAAATCTACAATTGGCCGGGTATTGGGAGAGTAAGTGGGGATTGAGGATGGAGGGGTAAAATTTGAGTGGATGAAATAGGAATGAGGAAAGAGCAAAAGGAGAAAGATTAGTATGTTAAAGCGGATGTAGAGAGAGAGAATGGAAAAAAAAACTAGAAGAGAGAAGAAAGGACAAATGGACAGCAGATGATGGAGAGTTAGCAGAAAACATGAAGAAACCAGAAGAAAGTGGCTGGAGCAATTGAAACTGTGTAACTGAGCTGAGGTATTCTGTTTATGTAATTCCTTTTTGACATTGCCACTTGTTCTCTTTCCCCAGTAGGTCATGTATTGTTATTGTCTGAAATGTATTGGTTTAATATTTGCAGTGTTGCCTTTTGATAGGTATGGTGTGGTGCTTTGTGAGTCCTGGTAGTGCTGTTAGGATACGGCGGGTTTGCTATTGGTTCTAAATGGGCAGTGTTTGTAGTAGTTCCTAATGTGCCTGGCGGTTGGCACTGGATTATAGTAATGTAGAAATCTTTTAGTCTGTCTTTATCCATACACTCATTAAGAGACATGTTTACTAAAAGTTAGTGTATGTTAGCATTATGCAAATATTTATGCAAATTGACGTGCTGGCACTTTGAGGAAATTCTTTGGTTTTGTGCGGCAGTTTGGGCACTCGGGCTCAAAAAGGTTAGCCATCACTGCTCTATAACATCAACAAAGACAAAACCTGGAGCTGACTGTGGTACAGATCATCAACTATTAGTATGCAAACTCAAGCTAAAGTTGAAAAAGAGCAAACCACTCATGAATGCAGCAAAATATGACCTTGAGAATATACCACTGGAATTTAAAGACTGCCTGCAAAATTGATTTGCTGCTTTAGATACAAATGACAGAGCTCCAGAAGAGTTATGGAATGACATCAAGAAGGTTGTGTTGGAAGAAAGCGAGAAGTCTCTACAAAAGGTGAAAAAGAAAAAACGGCCAAAATGGATGACGGAAGAAACTCTGAAAATTGCCCAGAAATGCAGAGAAGCTAAAGCCAGAGGAGAAAGAAAGACAATAACAGAATTCAACAGAGATTTCCAACGTGCAGCAAGACAGGACAAGGAAAAGTACTACAACGACGCATGCAAGGAAATAGAAGCAGAAACTATTAGAGGAAGAACAAGATCGGCTTTCCTAAAGCTACGAGAGTTAAAGAAAAAGTTCCAGCCTCGAAATGGAATGTTACAAGATGCTGAAGGTTCTATGTTGAATGATGCTGAGAAGATCAAGAAAAGGTGGAAGGAATATACAGAGTTGTTTTTTTTTAAATTTATTTATAACGTTCAATTACATCACAAGAAAACAAATACTATACAAAGAAAAAAAAATGCATCCACATCAAATGCAATACAAAATCGAAATAAATTTAGCCCTCATCAAGAAGGAGCTCGAAAACAAAATAAGAAAAAAAAATCCCATCATAGCCCGATAATCCCGGACAATCCCATAAGACAGTGAGCCAAAGAAAAAAAAACCAAAATCACACTTCATCCCTTATCCTTTAAAAATTCTAATAACTGTTGAGCCTCCCCAAAAACATAACGCTTACCTTGGTATATAATATGGCACTTACAAGGGAATTTTAAGTAAAATAAAGCCCCTAGGGCCACAACGCGTGGACGGATCTCCAAAAAGGCCCTCCTACGCTGCTGTGTGGCCCTAGAGACATCAGGAAAGATTTGAACAAGTTGCCCACAGAACTTCTCATGTTTCGTTTGATAAAGATCAAGTGGACCAACACCGTTTCAACCTGTACCTTATGATCGGGAACCATTGGTGATGAAAGAAGAAGTTGAAGCAGCATTGAAAACCTTATCAAAGAACAAAGCACCAGGCATTGATAGCATTCCCATAGAAGTATTACAGCAATCTGTTGCAGCTGTTACCGTACTTACAAGGCTCTGCCAAGAAATATGGAAGACAACATCATGGCCAACTGACTGGAAAAGATCTGCGTTTATACCAATACTAAAGAAAGGTGATCCAACTGACTGTGGAAATTATCGCACAATTGCTCTGATCCTACATGCCAGCAAGATTCTACTGAAGATTATTCAAAAGAGACTACAACCATACCTGGAACAAGAACTACCTGAAGTGCAAGCAAGGCTCAGGAAAGGGCGAGGAACAAGAGACATCATTGCGGATGTGAGATGGATCCTTGAAAAGACTAAAGAATACCAAAAGGATATCTATTTGTGCTTTATAGACTATAGCAAGTCTTTTGACTGTGTAAACCATGAGAAACTCTGGCCACATTAAGAAGCATGGGTATACCAGAACACCTGATCGTACTCTTGCACAATCTGTACATTGATCAAGAAGCAACAGTTCGAACGGAACAAGGAGAAACAGAATGGTTTAAAATAAGCAAAGGTGTAAGACAAGGTTGCATAATTTCCCCCTACCTGTTTAATTTATATGCAGAACAAATCATCAGAGAAGCAGGATTGTATGAAGACAACAGAGGTGTGAAGATTGGTGGAAGACTCATCAACAACCTTCGCTATGCTGATGATACCACATTACTGGCTGAAAGTGAAGATGATCTGAAACATTTGCTTCTCACAATCAAAGAACATAGTCTCAAAATGGGCCTGCACCTTAATGTAAAGAAGACAAAGATCATGACAACTGGCATAATCAATAGGTTCATCGTTGAAGGAGAAGAAATTGAAATTGTGAACAACTTTAACCTACTTGGATCAACTATCAATAAAGAAACAACAAGCAGTCAAGAAATCAGACGACGCATAGCTCTTGGCAGAATGGCTATGAAAGACCTAGATAAGATTCTCAAGAGCAGAGATGTCTCTCTCCATACAAAGATTTGACTTGTTGAAGCCATTGTATTTTCAATAACATCATATGGATGTGAAAGTTGGACAGTGAAAAAGACAGACAGGAAGAAAACTGATGCCTTTGAATTATGGTGCTGGCGGCGAATACTGTGTATACCATGGACTGCCTGAAGAACAAACCAGTCGGTACTAGAGGAAATCAAACCTAAGCTTTCTTTAGAAGCTCAGATGACAAGACTTTGACTTTCATACTTTGGACACATCATGCGAAGAGAGAGATCATTAGAGAAAGACATCATGCTTGGCAAGATAGAAGGTCAGCGCAAAAGAGGAAGGCCAGCAATGAGATGGATCGATACAATAACAGCAGCTACGGGTACCAGTCTGTCAACAATGAGCCGCCTGACTGAAGACGAAACACAATTTAGGATAGCTATCCAGAGGGTCGCCATGAGTCGACTCTGACTCGACGGCACTTAACAATAACAACAAATGCAGAGCCCTGCCCACGCGGATCTGGTTTGCTGTCCTTGCTTGGTGCAGACGTTTGCACACAGCTTATTTGCGTGCTGGGTGCATATTGCATCGGTGAGCGAAGTTTGTATGGGGAAACACTGTGCTGAACTTTAGCGCAGGGCTCTAACGCAGGCTTTCGGCAAAGGCCCCTCAGTGGCAACGCAGCATAGGTGGAAGGAGGGAGCCAGGCAGGGTTAGCAGGGAAATAAGAGGGGGAGGGGCTGATCAGCTAAGTGGGAACAACTAGCGAGGGGGGGGGGGGGGAGATGAGATGCTGAGGTGGGCCGAGTGACAGAAAGGTAGTTCTTTTTCTCTCTAGAACATCGGCAAAATTCATCCTTTCCTTTCTGAAAACACTATCAAGACCCTTATCCGCTCTATTTTTACCCATCATCTGTCTCTTTCAGTCCATTCAACACTCGCTGTGTGGCTTATCTTCTGCCAGTGTCTCTGGTCTCATAACCCCTCTTGTCAAGTCACTTCACTGGCTCGCTCTCTGTTTCCTTTCCACATCCTACACATGCATTCATCTACCTCTCCTCTCTGATCTCACCCTACGTCCCTCCTTACAAACTCCACTCATCAGGCAAATCGCTTTTATCTGTGCCCTTCGTTTCTACTGCTAACATCAGACTCTGGTCCATTTTACTGTGCTGTATGTCTGGAATGGGCTACCTGAGCCAGTGCCTCAGCTCCATCTCTGCTCCTATTCAAATCTAGACTCCTCAGGGCTGCTTTTGGATCCTGACCCCCTCTTCTTCCTGTGTAACACCCATGTGTGTTTTAACACTTCCCCTCAAAGAACTACCCTAGTCCCAAGTTTGTTCTATTTATCTGTCTTGAAGAGTTGGTAAGGGGGCAGTTTCTCCAGATGGGTAAGTTTTGCACATACCGCGACAGTGACGAATCTGCGAGGTGGGGATTGATTCTTTAACTTGTCTTTGTACAGTGCTGTGTACTGTATGCCTAGTGCCCCGATAGAAATGTGAAGTAATAGTAACAGTAGTAGTATTAGTAGCAGAATAATACTGATGTTTATGCACCAGATAGCATTCCCGCACACATGCGCAGGGCCGCTTCATCCACTAGGTGAACTAGGCGACCGCCTAGGGTGGAAGACTCTGGGGGCGGCTCAGCTGTAGGCAAGCCTGATGTGCCACTGCATGCCATCATTATGCCTCCCCTGACGTCCAGCATCTCACTTTTGTAGTGCTGCAGTAGGCTTTAAAGCAAGTATAGGCCTGCTGCTCCTGCCCCCTCTGACAGGAAGTTACATCGGAGGGGGCAGGAGCGGCAGGCCCTGAGTGCGGGCATGCTCTTTAAGGCTTACTGTGGCAGTAAAGAGATGACCCCAGTTGAGATGCTGGATGTCGGGGATGGGGCAGCGGGGTTAAGTGCGGTGGAGGCGGCACATCAGGCTTGCCTTGGGCAGCAAGAACCCCTGGGCCGGCCCTGCATGCGCATTACATTGTTCCAGCACACCCCCTGTGCTCTTTTTTTCCACCACTGCCTTCAGCAGAGCCAGAAAAATGTTTCAGGTGCTGGACACTCAAAACAAAGAAGAAACAGACATAAATTCCTCATCAGTGCTGACGGCAGACCTATGAGCGTTTTGCCTCCTCAGGCCGCGCGTTAAACTCCGAGCGTAGAGCTCAGCCTTCTGGTCCTCTGTGCGCTTTCATTACCACAGAACCCTAATTCTTAGCGTCATTATTTCCCTTATTGACTATCGTAATTCCACTTATGTCGGCATCTGTGCTTTACAATCAAAACATTTACAAACAGCTCACAATACCACTCTACGGATCCTTTGCCATGCTCATAAATTTGATCACATAACACTACTCACCCACCCCCATTTCCACTGCTGCTCCCCCTCTCGGGGACCCGCAGCAGCAGTAATGCCATTGAAAATGCAACGCTTACCTAAACTCTCTGGCTTTGTGTTGCGGTTCCTGTCTTCTAAGACCTGCTGCTTCTGCCCCCCTCTGACACAGACTCCGAGAAGCTGTCACGGCCGACAGACTTTGGTTTATTCGGGAACGATGCAGCTACAAGAATGCTGCACCATGAAGTCTTTTGGCAGATTATTCTTCTATTTGGCACCCCCCTGATAACCTATAAACTGACACCCTCCTCCCTCATTAGCTGATGACCTCTGCTGCACCCACAATTCTGTTTTTGACAGTCATAGGCATCAGAACGGGGTGTGCCACACAGGCCCTGGCCCAGCAAACATTTGCCTGCCAGGTACCAGAAAACTGCATGCGGCCTTTCCCTCCTATTCTGCCCACAGCAGAAGAGAAGAGAGCAGCCGCAATTGCAGCAAAGATTCCTGTCTGCCCGTGGGAGATCAGACCCCCATGGGCAGGATAGGAGAAGAAGGCCTCGATCATGGCCTACATGCAGATTGTCTACCCATGTGGATTCGATCTCCCACATGCAGAAGAGAAGGGAATGGCCGTGATCACGGCACAGACTCCTTCTGTCAGCCCATGGGAGATTGAGGCAGACAGAAGGAGACTGTCGTGATCCTCCTTCTCTTCTGCACACAGAGATCGAGAAATCAGATACTCGCAGACAGAACAGAGTAGGAGAAGGCCATGGGGGCTAGGGGTGGAGTTGGGGTGGAACATGGCCCCCCCCCCTACGATTTGGCCATTCTGTCTCCCCTGTTGACAACACCATAGTTTTTAGTATTTCTTTAACTTTTTTATGTTTTATTTTTCCCCTTTTTTAATTTTTTATTTTCTGCATTTTGGTGCCCCCTGCCTTTCTAACGGTGTTTACTGTGTTGCGCTGCCCTGATTGAGACATTTGATGTTATATTTAACCACTAAGGGTAGGCCAAAAATTTTCTTTTTGTTTAATTTCCCGTGTGGTTTGCGGGAGCTTTTGTTTTGTTTTTAATTTTCATTTCGGGGGGGAAATATTGTTAATAGCATGCACTATTGGGTAGTAGTGTGCACTATTCATCAGTAGTGCACACTAGTTACAATAGATGGAAAGTAACAAAATCTTGGATGGTTTACTATTGTTTCCGTTCAAAAACAGCCTGAAATGATATAGGAAATGCCGTTTGACATTTCCTATCTCGTTTCAAACAATTGCACACCCCTATTCACCACTGCATAGGTTGAAGGTTGATCTCAATCTCTTTCTTATCAAAGAAGTCCACTCTGTCCCTGCAGTGTTAAAATTCTACTGCCTAACACCTTCTGATCATCCACCAAGCTTCCCGCCCCCCCCCCCCCCCAGACCATCACCGGAATACTGTTAGGATTCTTTGGGTTTTCTAGTATTGCTCATTCTGTTCTGACCACAGAAAGGGGATGTTAGCTCCTGAATTTAGCCAAGAAAGGTATTGTTAGTCCAATAAACAGATAACACATTATATTTTTGTGTTTTGTTTTTATACATTTATTTTGGGGATATGCATTTGGTTTGTGCTTTCTTTTTGGAAAGTGTTGTGTGCATTAAGAATGCACACTTTTTTTTGTGCCATCAAGTCAGTGTTGACTCCTGGCAATGCAGCGGCCTCTGGGTTTTCTTGGCAAGCAGATTGCCAGCCTTTTCTTCCAAGGAAATGGAGAGTAAAGTGACTTGCCCAAGGTCACAAGGAGAACCAGTGGGAATCAAGCCCTTAGAGGTTCTGGGTACTAGGTAGTTGCTCTAACCACCAGGCTACTCCCCCACTCTGAATGTACAGTAAGGGGCATATTACCAACTGTTGGTAAAGTTATTTATCATAAAATGCATCCCGCTGCAAGTAATGTGCATTAATGGCAATGACATGCACTACTGGTAGATGATCTCCTGAACCATGCACAAACAACTTGTGACCTTGGGCAAGTCACTTAGCCCTCCATTGCCTCAGGTACAAACTTCCCTCCTGAGACAGGAAAATACCTCTTGCACCTGAATATAACTTATGTTATATTGTTACTAACATTGTTACTAACATTGTTACTAACATTGTTAGTAACATTGTTAGTAACATTGTTACTAACATTCTGGCTAAATGGTGTAAATAGTTGAGTATGTTGTCTAGTTAACCGATCATATACTCCATGTAGATAGTTCTCCCATTTTAAATTTGTTTTTTCCAAGTTTATGCTCCTGTTATATGTAACACCGAACAGCTTGTTGTTCTGGTTTTTGTTTTGTTCTCTGTAAACCGCGCTGATGCCGAATAGTGCGGTATATAAAAAATGTAAATAAATAAAATAAAATAAATGTGTGTGAAAACATTTTTACATACTTCAATAAAATTTCACGTGCATTCATTTCTGAAACGAACAAAATAAATGCCTGAAAATTGGCCAGAAAATGTTTTCCCATGCAAACCCCTATGTTATTTAAATAGACTACCCCCCCTCTCCCCCCTTCTGTGTTCCTGGAGAGGTTTGGACTTGAGATGTGAGGGTAGCAGATTGCTATAACTGGGCTCTTGGGGTTCGTCATCCCTCTAGAGAAGGGCTGGACCTACAGCGAAGAGGAGGTGCTCAGTATCCCCATAAATGGTACCCGTCTTGCTCCCCTGTGACCCACTGATGAGAAGCAGCCTGTGAACACATTATCTAGATGAAGTCTAACGGTCTCTTGCACCCAGGAGAGCTTCACAGAGCCACAAATGCCCTGCACAGAGGTTGCTGGGGCTTGCTGTCTTGCTGTTGATGCTTTCATGTTCTCTTACGAGTTCTGCTAAGAGCAGGATCTCTGCTTCCTGCAAGGAGGTGGCACACTTTCTCACCTCAAAGGCACCACAAGAGGAGATAAGAGAGTAAATATAGAAAAAGCAAAAAAAGCCGCTGCAGTTATTTTTTGAAATGGCGGAAGTTATTTTTGTCAGGAACTGTTGTTCTGTAATCTATTTACATCATAGTCTTGGTTACATGAATTAAGCGTCAATATCAACTGACACCTATAAAGTTGGCAGTTCTGGGGAAAATTGCTTTTGTTTGTTTTATATTATACACTTCAGTAAAAATCGTTAAGATCTTTTTTTCAGATGCATATTTCATTTTAGAAGAGATAATATTTGTTCAGCTCTTCCGACTCTATCCCTTCTACCTTTATGAATCAAAGTAAATCAGGGGCTGCTATGCAGAACATCATCTGAGCTCGCCCCCTCCCACCCCATCCCAATTAGAGGCATCACATTGATGCATGTAGAACATGAATACAGCACAGACAGCTGCCAAACTGATCTTCCTCGGAGCCCTATGCAGGTATCACACTGGTACATATAAAGCATGAATTCAGCACAAACAGCTGACAAGCTGATCTTCATCTCACCCCCATACAGGTGTCACACTGGTACATGCAGAACATCATCTGAGCTCGCCCACTCCCACCCCATCCCAATTAGAGGCGTCACATTGATGCATGTAGAACATGAATACAGCACAGACAGCTGCCAAACTGATCTTTATCAGGACCCCATGCAAGTGTTACTGCTACATTATAAAGCATGAATTCAGCACAGACAGCTGAAGAGCTGATCTTCCATCTGACCCCCACACAGGTATCACACTGCTACATATAAAGCATGAATACAGCACGGACATCTTCCTCGGAGCCCTATGCAGCTATCACACTGATACATATAAAGCATGAATTCAGCACAAACAGCTGACAAGCTGATTTTCATCTCACCCCCATACAGGTGTCACACTGGTACATAATCATAATAATATAAAGCATGAATACAGCACAGACAGCTGAGAGCTGACCTTCATTAGAGCTCCATGCAGGCATCACACTGCTGCATGTAAAGCATGAATACAGCACAGATAGCTGCCAAACTGATCTTTACCAGAACCCCATGCAGGTATCACACTGGTACATAATCATAATAATATAAAGCATGAATACAGCACAGACAGCTGAGAGCTGACCTCCATTAGAGCCCCATGAAGGTGTCACACTGCTGCATGTAAAGTATGAATACAGCACAGATAGCTGATGAGTTGATCTTCATTAGAGCCCCATACAAGTGTCACACTGCTATATGTAAAGCATGAATACAGCATAGACAGCTGACAAGCTGATCTTCATCAGAACCCTACGCAGGTATCACACTTTTACATATAAAGCATGAATAAGGCATGAACATCTGATGATTTGATCTTCCTCGGAGCCCTATGCAGGTATCATACTGGTACATATAAAGCATGTATTCAGCACAGATAGCTGACGAACTGATCTTCAACTGACCTCCATGCAGGTTTCACACTGGTACATAATCATAATAATATAAAGCGTGAATACAGCACAGACAGCTGAGAGCTGACCTTCATTAGACCCCATGCAGGTGTCACACTGCTACATGTAAAGCATGAATACAGCACAGACAGCTGACGAGTTCATCTTCATTAGAGCCCTATGCAAGTGTCACACTGCTACATGTAAAGCATGAATATACCATGGAGAGTTGAAGAGTAGTTTCAGGTAAGAGAATTTTAAATCAGGAAGGCAAGGCATACGCCTTTTATTCCCTCAAAATGTGGAAATGCCATAAAATATATCTGCTGGGTAAAATGTAAAGGAGACCCAAGGGTAATATCAAAGGCAGAAGAAATAAAGTTAGGAAAGAGGCCAACTCAGAGCCACAAACCTTATTTTTTGTGTTAGCTCAGAGATAGATTCTGCAGTGAGGATCAGAAAATTCTGCATTATATTTGCAGAAATTAGCATACCCTTATTTGACTATATCTAGATATTGTTTATATTTTATTATGGATAAAATATCAATATTACATTTGTAAATATATTTTCATATTTGCATTTGTAAAAACTGAATAAATCCTTTCCGGCGCTTAATGTTTGATAGTTAATATCATGCACTGCTTTTTATTCTCCTTCTGTTTTATCTCTTTTCTATTCTCTTGTACCTTTTCCTTTGTTACATTTCCTTTCTGCTATATTTCTTCTCCTGCAACATCCGGTTGCTCCCTTCTCAATGATACCTCTTTTCTTCTCTCACCTTCATCCGGTACCCCAGTCCCTTCTCTCCTTGCCTCCTGCGGTTTCCCCATCACTCTCCTCTCCTCTCTCTTTGCATCATCTGTCTCCTCGCTCTCCAGTTCTCCCACGTTCCCTCCGTGCATCTGCTCTCCCTTCAATTAGTTGTCCAGTCATATATTCCTTCTTTCGTTCCCTTCATTTGTATTTGCTCCTTTCCTTTGTTTCCCAGTCTACTGTACTCTCACCTTATGTCTCTTCCCCCCTCTCTATCTGCCCTCGATCTCTCTCTTCCCTGCTGTGCTCTATTTATCAGCTCTGTGCTGCACAGTATTGACAGAATAAGGTCCAGGTGATATTTTAAAAGAACTCAAGCTGACAACAGCATTGTCTCGATGGAAGTCGGGATTGTTGCCCATCCGTCTCTAATAGGACTGTGCGTGTCTTAGCACACATTTGGTTCATTAGTAAGCCTTAAAGAATTAAATGCACACAAAATCAATTTACCACACGTTAACCTATGAATTAATATATACAAAGTCAATTAGCAATTATTCAAAAGTTCTAATGAAGGTTAAAATTATTTTCTCAACACAAATGTGTGAAACAAGCAAGAAAAACGTCTGTAAATCAGGCAAAAAAAGTCAAATGAGCCAAAAAGAAATCAAAATATTTTCTCCTGCATCCATCCCTAGTTCTATCCCTGGGCATAAATGAAGGGGTCTTAGGGAAGGAAGCAGTCAGTCTCCCTTCATGCCATATTCATTTGGGGCTTTTCCCTCCATCAGTGGATCATGCCTGTCCTGGAAAGAACCTCTGCCCTGACCTTTCCTGAGATCCCTAAGGCACATCTATAATCTGATCCATCAGCACTGCTCCAGAAAGCCTGGTACAATAGCTGAATGAAGGCTGATGACACATCGCATCAGTGTTTAATAAACCACTGACTCCTTGCACAGTTATTACAGGACCTAACGTCATCAGGAAGAGGGTGGGATGTGGTGGGAGGGATAAACGAAAGGAAGGAGATGCTGTCAAGAATGGGGTCACTGGAGTTTTCCCTTTTCATGGTTTTTTGTTGTTCTCAGCACACAGGTATGTGAACATGACCGTCTCTAAATGTAGCATATTTTATCCTGTGCCGGGTCTGTGAAGGGTAATGCTACATCCCCCAACACGACACCACACAACACAAAGAGGAATAAGGAGATGCTCCTGTAAGGGAACATTTTGCAAAGCTGGACCACTGCATCAAGGACCTTTTGATCATAATCTTGAAAGGGAACTTCACAGTTACCCAAAACATTCACGAAGAAAACACCAAATGATTTGGAACAAATACAAGGAACATTGGTCTCCTCTCCTATTAGCAGATACAGGGACCAACTTACTAACAAACGTTATTCATAATGCACCATTAACGCCTATTAAACCCAAGATTAATATATCCTAATGTGACGTTAAGCTTAATTACTTATTCATTGGTCCACATTAATGTTAAAACATCCCAGCACAATAAAAATGCTGCATCTCATGCAATGAAGCTCTTTAATATTAAAACTCGGTTAAGACAAATTGTGTTAAGCAAAACAATTTTCACTAACCTACTCCTAGCTTTCTGCCTCCTCCCCCACTCTTATTCTTGGCGATTTCAACATTCACATCGACAACCCTTCCGACTCCCATGCCTCACAGTTCCTCACTCTCACCTCCTCGTTCGACCTCCAACTTTGCTCCACTGCCCCCCCCCCCCCCACCTACATGGCCACTGCCTTGACCTAATACTCTTCTCCAATTCCTCTCCCTCAAACTTCTGCAAATCAATCCCTCCCTCATCTGACCATCACCTCTTAACATTAACTCTTCAGCTTCCGCTGTCCCAACCTCGTCCTGTCTCCTCCGACCTATTTATAAACCTTCATAATATTGATCCCCTGACTCTCTCCTCCACTATTTATCCATCTCTTTCCTCCATTTTATCCTCCAAGTCCGTCGACGAGGCTTTATCTTCATACAATGCTACACTATCCTCAGCCCTTGACACCCTTGCCCCTCCCACCCCATGTCCTGTCAAACGATCTACTCCCCAACCCTGGCTTTCACCCACAATCCGTTACCTATGCATCTGCGCCCGTTCTGCCGAACGAGCTTGGTCCAAATCCCACTCCCCGGAAAACCTTCTACACTTCAAATTCATGCTTGGCTCATTCCAGTCAGCCCTAGCACTTGCCAAACAAGATTACTACATCCATCTGACCAACTCCCTTGCCTCTGATCCTCGCTGTCTCTTTAATACCCTCAATTCTCTCCTCAAGGTCCCCCCGCCCCTGATCCCACCCTCCCTTTCTGCCCAAACCCAAGATGACTACTTCCACGACAAAATCCACAAGATTACCCTCCAATTCCCTACCCCCTCATCTACCTCCCCTCCTCCCCAATTCTCTTCCTTCATCCATACTCCCCCTGCCACCCTCTCCTCCTTCCCCCCGATCTCTGAAGAAGAAACCACACTCCTTCTTTCCTCCTCTAAACCCACCACCTGTTCATCAGACCCTATCCCCACCCATCTCCTACATTCCATCTCCCTCACCATTGTCCCAACTATTGACCCGTGTCTCTCCTTCCCTTCATATCCAAACTATTAGAATGGGCAGTCCACCATCGCTGCCTCGACTTCCTCACCTCCCAGGCCCTCCTGGACCCACTACAATCTGGCTTCCGTCCCCTACACTCCACTGAAACGGCACTCACAAAAGTCACCAATGATCTGTTCCTGGCTAAATCTAAGGGTCTCTATTCTATCCTCATCCTTCTTGATCTTTGACACCATTGACCACAACCTTATCCTCACCAACCTCTCCTCGCTTGGCTTCAAGGACTCCATATTATCCTGGTTCTCCTCCTACCTCTCCCATCGCTCATTCAGTGTTTGCTCCGGTGGCTTCTTCTCCTCCCCTACCCCGCTCCATGTAGGTGTACCCCAGGGATCTGTCTTGGGCCCCCTCCTCTTCTCTCTCTACATCCAAGGCCTTGGTGTGCTTATCTCCTCCCATGGCTTTCAGTACCATCTCTATGCCGATGACTCCCAAATCTACCTCTCTACACCTAATATTTCTCCAGCAACCCAGTCCAAAATCTCTGCCTGTCTTTCAGACATTGCTGCCTGGATGTCTCATCGCCAATTGAAACTGAACATGGCCAAGACTGAACTCCTTGTCTTTCCACCAAAACTCCTCCCCCCCACTTCCCCCTCTCTCAGTCCATGTGGATGGATCTACTATCCTTCCTATTCCCTCGGCCCGCAACCTAGGGGTTATCTTTGACACCTCCCTCTCCTTCTCCGATCATATCCAGCTTGTAGCTAAGATCTGCCACTTCTTTCTGTACAACATCAGCAAAATCCGCCCCTTCCTCTCTAAACACACTACTAAAACGCTTATCCACTTCTTAATCTCCTCTCGTCTCGATTACTGCAACCTACTCCTCACTGGTCTCCCCGTGAACCACCTCCTTCCCCTTCAATCTATACAAAATTACGCTGCTCGACTAATCTTCTGCCAGCCTCGCCATGCCCACATTACTCCTCTTCTCAGGTCACTTAACTGGCTCCCTGTCCAATTCCGCATCCAATTCAAGCTTCTCCTACTGACCTATAAATGCATTCACTCTATGGCCCCTCAATACCTCTTATCTCTCCCTACGTCCCCTCTCGAAATTTGCGCTCCGCTAACAAATCTCTTCTATCAATGCCTTTCACCTGCACTGCGAACTCCTGACTGCACTCCTTTCACCTTGCTGTACCTCACGCCTGGAATAGCCTACCTGTGTCTGTGCGCCAGGCATCCTCCCTGGCCCTCTTCAAATCCAGGTTGAAGACCCACATCTTCACCATTGCATTCAGATCCTAACTTCCATCCTCATCTTACCCTAACCCCCGTCAACGTTTATGACCAAACTATAGACCAAACTGTACCACACCGTACCTTGCGCAAAACTGACTAATGCTCTGTACTGTTCTAACTAGATTGTAAGCTCCGATGAGCATGACTCTGACAGGCAGGGGCTGTCTCTTGTATGTTGGCTACCTCTTGTAGGTTAGCTGTGCAGCGCTGCGTGCGTGGCGCTTTATAAGTGCTGAATAGAAGTAGTAGTAATGCAAATACTTAACTGGAAAAGGTGTGGTTAAGTTTATGTGTTAGCCTTGGGGGGTGGGGGGCCAGTTAACTCAAGGCTCAGTGTGGGATGAGATGCCCCCATCTCCCTCCCCTGAGTAGAATCAAGCTCTACCCTACTCTATCCAAACCCCTCCCAGCCCTCTCCTTCTCCCCGACCAGAACCCCCTATATCTACCACTTTGTTGTTCAATCAGTTTCATTTGATCTATTAATAAACATATTGCATCATAGTGGATCATAATAGAAAATAATAAAAGAACCAATAAAAATTCTCATTTAGATCTAGGGATTAGAGGAGTGCTCAGCAGGGAGGAGGGGGGACGTCACCCACCTCTTTGACATTCAAAACCACTGAGTAATTTGGGATGCCTATGTAAGTGCTATGTAATAAAATACCAGCGTTACTCCTGGGGGAATTCCACACAGGCACTGGCATCAGTGAGCAGTGAGGCAGGCTCGGAGCTCACAAGCTTTAAGGCCACCTGAGCCTGCCTCACTGTTTGTTGCAGCACAGCCGCGGGAGCATTTCCCTTTGCTCCCATGGCTGTGCTACACTTCCGATACCGGCATCGGTAAGCTAACAAGAAACAGGAACCACTTTTGTTTACCTTTTAAAAACATGGTGATGCCAGTGTTGGAGGTGAAGCATAGCCACAGGAGTGAAGGGAAACGCTCCCGCAGCTGTTTTTAAAATGCCGTGATCAGGCACAGTTGCTGAGTGGCTGGGGCTGGAAGTTGGAAGAACATAAGAACATTAGAAATGCCATACTGGGTCAAGTCAAGGTCCATCAAGCCTAGTATCCTATCTCCAACAGTGGCCAATCCAGGTCACGAGTAACTGGAAGGTTCCCAAAAAGACACACAGGTTCCACAATGCTTGTCCTGGGGCAAGCAATGGATTTGCCGGGTCCTCTTTAATAATGGTTAATGGATCTTTCCTCCAGGAACTTGTCCAAACCTTTTTTAAACCCAGATACACTAACAGCTTTTACTACATCCTCCGGCAACGAATTCCAGAGTTTGATTACATGTTGAATGAAAAAATATTTTCTCTTATTACTTTTAAATGGGTTATGTTGTAGCTTCATTGCATGTCCTCTAGTCTTTCTACTTTTTGATGGCATAAACAACCTATCTACCTTTATCCATTTCACTCCATGCATTAATTTATAGACCTCTATTATATCTCCTCTCAGCTGTCTCTTTTCCAGGTTGAAGCGCCCTAACCTTTTTAGCCTTTCTTCATAGGGGTATCCTTCCATCCCCTTTACCATTTTGGTGGCTCTTCTCTGTACCTTTAATTCCACTATATCCATTTTAAGATACGGTGATCAGAATTGCACACAATATTCAAGGTGCAGTGGCACCATGGAACGATACAGAGGCATTATAATATCCTTTGTTTTGTTTCCCATTCCTTTCCTTATGATACCTAGCATTCTATTTGCTCATTGGCTGCCGCTGCACACTGGGCAGAGGGTTTCATTACATAAAGAACATAAGAACATAAGATATGCCATACTGGGTCAGACCAAGGTCCATCAAGCCCAGTATTCTGTTTCCAACAGTGGCCAATCTAGGTCACATGTACCTAGCAGTTTCCCCAAGAGACACAAGTTCCACAATGCTTGTACTGAGTCAAGCATTGATAACTTCGGTCACTTCTTAATAATGGTTTATGGACCTTTCCTCCAGGAACTTGTCCAAACCTTTTTTAAACCCAGCTACACTAACAGCCTTTACTACATCCTCCGGTAACAAATTCCAGAGTTTGATTACACGTTGAGTGAAAAAATATTTTCTTTTATTAGTCTTAAATAGTTTACCCTGTAGCTTCATTGCATGTCCCCTAGTCTTTCTATATTCTGATAAGGTAAACAATCGATCTACGTTTACCCGTTCCACTCCGTTCATTAATTTATAGACTTCTATCATATCTCCCCTCAGCCGTCTCTTTTCCAGGTTAAAGAGCCCTAATCTTTTTAGCCTTTCTTCATAGGAGTATCCTTCCATCCCCTTTACCATTTTGGTGGCTCTTCTCTGTACCTTTCTAAAATCGCTATATCCTTTTTAAGATACGGCGACCAGAATTGCACACAATATTCAAGGTGCGGTCTCACCATGGAACGATATAGAGGCATTATAATATCTTTTGTTTTATTTTCCATTCCTTTCCTTATCATACCTAGCATTCTACTTGCTCTCTTGGCCGCCGCTGCACACTGGGCCGAGGGTTTTAACATGGTAACCACAATGACGCCTAAATCTTTTTCCTGGGTGGTGGTTCCTAATGTGGAACCTTGCATCGTGTAACCATAGTTTGGGTTGTTCTTCCCTAGGTGCATAACCTTGCATTTGTCCACTTTAAATTTCATCTGCCATTTTGATGCCCAGTCTTCCAATTTATCAAGATCCTCTTGCAATTTTTCACAATCCTCTTGGGTTTTAACAACTTTAAATAGTTTTGTGTCATCTGCAAATTTGATAACCTCACTCGTTATTCCACTTTCCAGGTCATTTATGAATATGTCAAAAAGCAGCGGACCCAGCACAGATCCCTGGGGTACACCACTATTCACCTTTCTCCATTGGGAAAATTGGCCATTTAGCCCTACCCTCTGCTTTCTATCTTTTAACCAGTTCCTGATCCACAATAGTACACTGCCTCCTATCCCATGACTCTTTAGTTTTGCCAAAAGTCTCTCATGAGGGACCTTGTCAAAGGCTTTCTGAAAGTCCAGATACACAATATCAACCGACTCACCTTTGTCCACCTGTTTATTCACTCCTTCAAAAAAACATAACAGATTAGTAAGACAAGATCTTCCTTGTCTAAAGCCATGTTGGCTGTCTCTCATTAGGTTGTGACTATCTACATGCTGAGTAATTTTATTCTTTATGATGGTTTCTACCATTTTTCCTGGTACTGACGTCAGGCTCACCGGTCTGTAGTTTCCCGGATCACCCCTGGAACCCTTTTTAAAAATTGGTGTTACATTGGCGATCCTCCAATCTTCAGGTATTAGAGATGATTTTAATGATAGTTCACAGATTACTGATAGCAGTTCTGCAATCTCATATTTCAGTTCTTTCAACACCCTTGGATGTATACCATCCGCCCAGGTGATTTGCTACTCTTCAGTTTATCTAATAGTTGTAAGACATCTTCGCGATGTATCGATATTTCCTTCAATTCTTCTGCACCTTTAAATACCACTTCAGTCATGGGTAACATCCCTACATCTTCCTCAGTAAAGACCGAAGCAAAGAATTCATTCAGTCTCTCCGCTATCGCCTTGTCGCCTCTTAGTGCTCTTTTAACCCCTTTATCATCTAATGGACCAACTGACTCTCTCACAGGATTTTTGCTACGAATGTACTTGAAAAGGTCTTTATTTCGTGTTTTTGCTTCCGCAGCAAGCTTCTTCTCAAATTCTCTCTTTGCCTGCCTTATCAATGCCTTGCATTTGACTTGCCAGTGTTTGTGCTGTTTCCAGGTTTCGTTGTTTGGCTCTTTTTCCCATTTCCTGAAAGATGCTTTTTTGGCAACAACAGCCTCTCTGACCTCACCTTTAAACCCATTGTATGGGTTTCATTGTATTATTCTTGATGACGCCTAAATCTTTTTCCTGAGTGGTGGTTCCTAATGTGGAACCTTGCATCATGTAAACATAGTTTGGGTTGGTCTTTCCTAGGTGTATAACTTTGCATTTGTCCACATTAAATTTCATCTGTCATTCGGATGCCCAATCTTCCAATTTATCAAGGTCCTCTTACAATTTTTCACAATCCTCTTGTGTTTTAACAACTTTATGTTATCTGCAAATTTGATAACCTCACTCGTTATTCCCTTTTCCTGGTCATTTATGAATGTGTTAAAAAGCAGCGGACCCAGCACAGATCCCTGGGGTACTCCACTATTTACCTTTCTCCATTGAGAAAATTGACTATTTAGTCCTACCCTCTGCTTTCTATCTTTTAACCAGTTCCTGATCCACAATAGTACACTGCCTCCTATCTCGTGACTTTTTAATTTCGCAAAGAGTCTCTCATGAGGGACCTTGTCAAAGGCTTTCTGAAAATTCAGATACACTATATTGACCGGCTCTCCTTTGTCTACCTGTTTATTCACACCTTCAAAAAATATAACAGATTAGTAAGACAAGATCTTCCTTGTCTAAAGCCATGTTGTCTGTTTCCCATTAAGCCATGACTATCTACATGTTCAGTAATTTTATTCTTTATAATGGTTGCTACAATTTTGCCTGGTACTGATGTCAAGCTCACTGGTCTGTAGTTTCCCAGATCACCCCTAGAACCCTTTATGAAAATTTGTGTTATATTGGCCGTTCTTCATAAACAATTCACCTATTCCTCACTCCGAATAACAACCAATGTTTCCAGTACAATGTGTACTGTTGAGTCAATGGTGACTCTTGGCAACTCAGTGGCTCCTGTGTTTTTGTGACCATGTGACCAGAAGTAGATTGCCGGGCAATGGAGAGTTAATGGGCTTGCCCAGGACCACAGGGAATGCTAGTGGGACTTGAACCTTGGGGGTATGTTTACTAATTGGCAGTAGCAGCTTCCGATGATTAGTAAACATACCCCTTGGTTTCTTGGTTACCAAGCCAGGGTTCTAACCACTAGGCTACTCCTCCACTGGTGAAGGGTTGGGGGCTGGAGAGGACTGATGGTGAGTCGGAGGGGTGACTGGGGTCTGAAGAGGAACTGATGCTAGTGGGGGGTGAGTGGGGCTGGAGAGGACTGATGATGAGTCAGGATCATCCTAGCAGATAGAGGGAAAGTGAAGGGAGGGGGGTAGGAAAGGGGGCTTGGGTATTGGGGAGGAACCTGTGATTTAGACCTGGGGGAATCTTGTGCAAAAAATTAAAATGCTGCACAAAAATGTATTAATAAAACATGTAGAATTTTAAAATACCGTGTGCAGAATTTTCTAAACTTTTGTGCACAATTAAATTTTTTTTTGCACAGAATTCCCCCAGGTGTATAAAATATATGGCAGAGAACGTGCCTTGAATTTAGGCATGATCACTTATGCCTGCTCGCCAGGTGTATGCAGCGCGGTACAATAGATGTAAAAGACAGTCCCTGCTTATCAGAGTTTATACTCTAATCAAGATGAATAACATCATAAAACTGGAGACTAGGGTATGGTAAGATACATATAAGTGGTGAACAAGAGAGTGAGGGGCATCAGTATCCAAAAGCGGCCTCAGAGAGGTGCGCTTTTATCCTGGATTTGAATAGAGTTATAGAAGGATCCTGACATATTGACTCAAGAAAAGTTTAGTTTCGTTTAGTTGATCTTTACTAGATTGCTTTTAGTGCCGAAGGGGACTTTAAAGTGGTTTACAGAACAAAATTATAAACAAGAGGGAAAAATGAAAAAAAAAAGTTACAATACCTTCTAATTCAAAGAAGAAGAAAAAAACAGAAGCAAGAAGAGAGATAGGGAATCCAGTCAAAGGGCAAGCAAGGGTGAGTCAGCCATATTCTGGAGCCATATTGGAAGGGAACCCAAAAGCAAAAGTGTAAAAATGAGTTTTCATAGAGGATTTAAATCTGTTCTGGTCTATTTCACGCCTAAAATCATGGGGGAGGGAGTTCAAAAGGACAGGACTGCAGCAGGAGAAGGTGGCCTCTGTGGTGACTTCGAGAAAATGATTATAGGCAGTAGGGAGCATAAGTTGATTAGTCTGCCCGGCGCGGAGTGGACGGCGGAGGGGGGCGTTGTAGGGAATTAGAAGAGAAGATAAATAAAGAAGAGTATTGGGATGGAGAACTTTAGCATGCAGTCAGTAACAAAGGGGAAGTCAATGAAGAGTTGCCGTGCGGGAGCAATTTCTTCAAACCTAGTATTTGTAAGGAGTCCAGCTGCAGAATTTTGAACAAATTGAAGATGGTTAGAAACATAGAAACATGACGGCAGAAAAAGACCACATGGCCTATCTAGTCTGTCCTTCCATATCAACGACTACAACAGTCCCCTTTTTTCCTTTAGAGATCCTCAGTGTTTGTCCAGTGCTTTTTTGAATTCAGATACTGTCCTCATCTCTACCACCTCCACTGGGAGACTATTCCACAGATCCACCACCATTTCCGTAAAGAAATATTTCCGCATATCACTCCTGAATCTATCTCCCTTCACCCTCATCCTATGTCCCCTCGTAGAAGAACTTGCTTTCAATTGAAAGAGGATCTCCCCCTGTGCATTTATGCCACAGAGGTATTTAAACATCTCACTCATATCACCTCTATTCTGCCTTTCCTCTAAGGTGTACCTATTAAGATCATTAAGTCTGTCCTCATATGCTTTATTATTTATTTATTTATTTATTACAGTTTCTTATATACCGCACTATTCGATATCAGCATGGTTTACATTATAACAAAAAGACCATAACAACAAGCTGTTAGGTTTTACATAGAACAGGAGTACAAACTTGGATAACAGGGGTGAACTATGTACATGAAATAATTACAAAGAGCAAGATTAAGCAACAATAACATAAGGAAAATATGTGCATAAATTGCAGACGGGGTGCTGGCACTGTCTCAGAACTAACAATGGCGACTTTCTTAGGTGTGGTTACCTAAATTTCGTTGCTGACTGAATAATGAAGACCAATAACCATTTTAGTAGCTACCCTCTGCACCGACTCCATCCTGTTCACATCCTTTTGAAGGTGCGGTCTCCAGAATTGCACACTATACTCCAAATGAGGTCGCACCAAAGACTTATACAGAGGCATTATCACCTCCTTTTTTTCTGCTAGCCATTCCTCTCCGTATGCACCCAAGCATCCTTCTAGCTTTTGCCGTCGCCTTTTCTACCTGTTTAGCTACTTTAAGATCATCAGATACAATCACTCCTAGATCCCGCTCTTCTTTTGTGGACAGAAGTACTTCTGCCCACTACACTGTACCACTCCTTTGGACTTTTGCAGCCAAAATGGATGACCCTGCATTTTTTAGCATTAAATTTCAGCTGCCAAATTCTAGACCATTCTTCAAGCTTAGCTAGATCCCTCCTCATGTTATCTACTTCTTCCTGGGTGTCTACTCTATTGCAGATTATGGTATCATCTGCAAAAAGGCAAACCTTACCCGACTGCCTTTCTGCAATATCACTAACAGAGATGTTAAAAAGAATCAAACCAAGGACATATCCCTGCGACACACCACTGGTAACCTCCCTCTCCTCAGATTGAGCTTCATTTACCTGAATCCTTTGTGGCCTCCTCCTCAATCAATATCTAATCCAAGCAGTAATTTTAGGGTCCATCTCTAGGGTGCTCAGTTTGTTGATAAGTTGCCTGTGAGGAATGGTGTCAAAGGCTTTACTGAAATCCAAGTACACCACATCAAGGGCTCTCCCTCGGTCCATCTCTTTGGTCACCCACTCAAAGAAATCAATCAGATTTATCTGGCAAGACCTGCCTCTGGTGATTCCATGCTGCCTCCAATCCTCTAAACCATTGGACTCCAGAAACCTCACTATTTTCTCTTTGAGCAGCATTTCCAATAATTTACTCACCACAGAGGTTAGATTAACCGGCCTGTATTTTTCAACCACATCCTTACTTCCGCTTTTGTATAAAGGGACCATATGTGCTTCTCTCCAGTCCTCTGGCACCACGCCCAACTCCAAAGAGGCATTTAAAAAGTCAGTCAGTGGAGCTGCTAGAACGTCCCCAAGTTCCTTCAGTATTCTTGGATGTATCCTATCCGGTCCCATTGCTTTGTCTACTTTTAGTTTAGCTAGTTCATCATGAACACAGTCTTCTGAAAATCGTTTGAGATCCCCATCGCTTCTGTTCCTAATTGTGGGTATTTTTTGAGGTCCTGTTCCTGGCCCATCATCTGTGAACATAGAACAGAAATATTTGTTAAGCAATTCAGCTTTATCCTCATCAGTGTCTACATATTCCTCCCCTTCACCCTTGAGTCTGACAATACCACTTTTGCCCTTCCTCTTCTAACTAACATATCTGAAAATGTCTTATCCCCCCATTTTATTGCATTGGTCATTTCTGTCAGCATACATCAACATGACATTATGCCTAGCATAGGTGTCATGGCTTTTTCCCAGACCTTGGATTTCAAGCAGCTTTGTTACTCTGGTGATGTCAGTCTCCGGGTCTGATGAGATTGGTCTGCAGCCCCTCCTTGCTAAATCAAGAATAGCAGACCTCAAAGGGAGGTGCTGGAAACAATAGCAGACCTCAAAGGGAGGTGCTGGAGAAAATTCACTATAAAGGACAGAAATACTTCCTCTTTCTCTCTCTCTCTCTATTCATCAGACATGAAGGACATGAGGCTCTGACAACCACTTCTCTTTACCCCTCCCCCCTCTCTCTCTCTCTGATCTCTCTCACACACACATGCACACACATAGAGTCTTTCATATACTCTATTCTCTCTCACACTTCACACATGCACACACACACACAGATTCATTGATGCACACTGAAGCAGCTCTGTAACAACCACTATATAACTCTGTTCTGTACCTATGTAATAAGCCTATTTCTATATAAAACTCTTTTTCCAAGCCACACCAGTTTTGGTTGTCTTATTTGTGCTGCTTACCCTACTGTCTCTGTGAAATGAACCCAGGACCAAACGGAGCGTAGCCAAAAGTAGAGAACGGCGAAAGATTACATTCCAGAAGATTACAATTTTTTCTTCTTTTAGTATCTTTGCTTTCCTGACTACTTTGCTAGCTTCTCTAGGTTTTTCCAAATATAGATGCCTGTCTTCCTCTCTCTGTGATCTGTTGTATTTTATGAAGGCCTCCCTCTTCTTCACCTTTTCAGCTACTTCTTTTGAGAGCCATAGCGGTCTCCTTTGCCTTTTACCTTTATTTACCTTTCTAACAAAAAAGTTGGTTGCCCTTAAAATATTCCCTTTCAGTTTTGCCCACTGTTTTTCTGCATCCCCCAGATGTTCCCATCCCACTAATGATTCCGTGATACCTTGTTTATTGTAAACCTTAATGATATGTTTCAATGTTAAGGCCTTGTTATAGTTAACATGTTCCCTATAAACCGCCTTGACTATGAGATAAGGCAGGATATAAAAACAGATAAATAAATAAAAGGGGCGGAGAATGCTCCCGTCTCCTGCCAGCTCCACCAAACAAAATGGTGCTGGTATAGATCACTCTTTGCATGAGACCTAGACAAGTTAAGGGCTGTCAATCATGTAGCTTGGAAGCGTCCCTGGTAGGGACGGCTTAACTGTCAGGCAGACCATGCTTTTGCCCAGAGTGGCAGCTTCTGGGGGTGGGGAGGAGGGCACATAAAACAACTGCAATTAAGGCGAACAATAGATCCTGACAGCTGCACTAATTCCAAAAACCATCAGTGCCTACTTTAACCCACAAGGAGCATGGGCGCTTTTCAGTGGATAGTTTACCTGGGTCAGTAGTGTTTGGAAATTGCCTTCATGATGTACATACACTATATACAAATCAAAGTTTAAGATTATGACTTTTTAAAGATCATTTTGGGAATGGATGGTGTTGAGGTAAAATCTCAGGAGGGTTGAGCCCAGGGATTTGCATGTTAATTGAGGGGGGCGCAATGTTGAAGGTTTACCTAGAGGAATTGAAAGTAATAGTCATACCAGCACAGAACACCAAACCTTAAAGTATATACACCCTTTAATAGCAATTACATAAATCATAAAATACAAATAGTACATAACATATAAATCCGAGACCCAAAATGCTAAGTTGTAGCCCTGTTTTGGAGGAAAAGCCATCGTGGAAGACAAGGTAAAGTTTTTCAGATTTTGTGTTTTATATTGTTTGCACTTTTGTATGCTGCTCAGGGGTAAGATTTTGTGCCCTGTAGAGTTTTTGTTACTTTTTGTTTTGTGATTTGAATCTCCCAGAGAATGGCATTTTTTTTTTTTGGTAGTGGGGGGGGAAGGGGATGGCGGTTGTTTTTGAGCAGTTAGGACTACTGAGGAGGACTACTGAGGAGGCTGATGAAAAGATAAATTTGTACAACATGTGCAAATGACTTCTGACATCTAGAGAAGAACTGCTGGGCCTGTTCACGACTCCTCCGCTCTCACCTCATGATCTATGGCTCTAGAACATCAGGTCAGGAAGGGAACCTCTGACACATGTGCCCACTGCTCCCACCCAAATGCCTGCACGTGAGCAGTTTCCAAACCTGTGAATCACCTGTGCTAATCTCCTGAGGCATATAATATCCACATCCTGTGAGTTTTGAAACTGCTTGCGGTACTGGCCTTCGTGAATGTGCGATGTGCAGGGAGGGAGAGATTTAAGGGTGTGGCTGGAGTTTGATGGGGAGACAGCACGGTGTGGCCTTTTGTGGACACTTGGGGACATGTTTACTAAAGATTAATGGGTGTTAAGTGCTGCAATGGCCCATAGAAATGAATGGACAGTGGCGGCACTTAACGCTTGCTAACTTTACTTAATGCACGTTAACCGTTAATAAACATGCCCCGTGGTCTAAAACAGGAGTGGCCAACTCCGGTCCTAGTGCACCACGATTCAGCCTGGTTTTCAGGATGCCCCTAATGAATATTCATTAGGGACATCCTGAAAACTAGGCTGGATCATGGTGAACTAGGACTGGAGTTGGCCACCCCTGGTATAAAAGGTTGCCAATCTGTACTCTAGAACAGGAATGGCGAACTCCAGTCCTGGGATGCCACAATCCAGCCTGGTTTTCAGGATGTTCCTAATGAATATTTATGATATATATTTGCATCCACTGCCTCTCATTGTGTGCAAATATATCTCATGAATATTCATTAGGCACATCCTGAAAACCAGGCTGGATTGGGACACTCCAGGACTGGAGTTCGCCATCCGTGCTCTAGAAATTCTCTCTATTGAAGATTGCCGGCCTCATTTGCATTATTTATATATTTGAGGAATTTGAATGTTTCTATGCAACCTCTTCTGCAAAGAAGATTTTACCCAATGTTAAATGTTTCTTTAAATAAAAAAAGGGGGGGGGGCATATTCAGCAGTGGAGGCAAGGCTAAATGAAGTGCCTAGTCACCGCCGCTTTCCTTGGGTGGTAGAACATACCCAGTTTTCACTTCTGAATATCTGGGCTGGCTGGGCATCTGTGCTCCTATCTGGTTAGCAGCGAACTGGACGGCACTTACTGGTTAACGTTAGGACCACCATTCACTGTCCTACCTTTAACCGCTTAAAAGCTATCTGCTCAGTGGATGAATATCACTACTAACTGCTAGCAGCTGTCAACACCCCTGATCTGCTCACAGACCGCTCCAATTTTAAGCAAGCATTTTGACAGCGGTCTGTGCCCCTGAGAATCAAGGTGACTGACTAAAATACTTTAGAAATACCCCCCAAAATGTCTTTTACTTGAGCTAGAGTCATGTAGGACCAGTGATGTGCTGAAAGAGGCTCCCAGAGTCCTGTATTAAATTATGTTATGAGGCAAAGAAAATTGGTGAAAGCACCTTGATAGTAAAGTATTAGGAAGATCTGAACCCTTCTCAGCTTGCCCCATCGTGGTCTGTCTGTTTAATATGCCGCACTGTTAATTCGTAGTTTAACATGCGCTAATCATTTGCGCACACCCCAAACAGACAGCGCATGATTAATTCTGACTCTGAGCTATCAGCTTAGCCCTCGACAGGGAGGGAAATGGGCAGGGAGATGTGTGGAGATTGGGTGTCGACTGCACATTATGGTTAGCACGGGGTTGCGAACACATGTTCACCATCAATCTTACAGTTAGTACGAGTGCACTTAATGCCACTTCAATGGATGACGCTAAGTTCATTTGCAATAAGTACGCTGTCGCTGAAACGCTTTAGGGATGAATCAGTGCTGTATCTACTGGGGCCGTGCTGCACACACCCCAACAGGTAGCACATGACTGTCACACTTACCATGCGTTGCTCAGTGCCCGCTACCTGCCAAAACTTAGTGCAGTTTAGTAAACCGCCCCCTAAGTGAATCAGGCAGCTGATGCTCTGTCTTCTTAGTCCCTCCCCTTCCTCCCCCAAAAAGTCCTCAGTGCGTGTATACAGTATAAGAAGCCTTAGAAGGAAAGGACCCATCATAAGAATCGGGACTTTATAGTTTAGAAAATAAAATATAATAATTTGAAAAAGCATATGAATAAAAGATATCTATTGGATACAGCAAAGGAGAATTAAGGTTTTGACCAGTAGAGGGGGGAAGAGAGCTCAGAAACTATCTATTTAGACTCTCCAGAACACCTCTTATTCATAGAAGAGAATTAAACACATTTTTTGACAGGAAAGCTGTAAAATGGAGTGAGCAAGTCTTAAAATCTAAAAGTCACTAGAAACCATACTCCTTTAAGGAGAAAGAAGTTCTCCCAGTGCTGTTTTATTCTTACCTTTAGTTTGGCGTGGCCCTTAGGGGGGGACCGTTAGAGAGGAAACAAGGGGAAAGGGACTCACACACCGACCAGCTCAACTCTCTGGAGCCCACCGATGCAAAAAGAATATGAAAAACAACAGAGAATAATACTGCATAGCCTGCTGTAGCGTAAATAACATGTGCTGTAGATAAAATATGCTGCATAGTCTGCTCTAGATAACAAATGCTGCAAAGTCTGAAAATACCACTACTACCTCATTGCTAACTTATTAATATCTCATTGCTGTACAGGTAACGTATGCTGCATAACCTATTGACCCCATTAATACCTCATTGCTTGATTGCTTCATCACTGCTTGTAAAATAGCATTATACATAATGCATAGACCCTACTATTAGTTTAAAGCTATATGAGAAGAGGAGAGACTGCACAAAGAGAAGGAGAACCGGCAAG
Organism: Ichthyophis bannanicus; assembly: GCA_033557465.1. NCBI lineage: Eukaryota > Metazoa > Chordata > Amphibia > Gymnophiona > Ichthyophiidae > Ichthyophis > Ichthyophis bannanicus. The sequence goes on from CM066043.1 coordinate 41,672,375, forward strand.
TTTAGAACTACAAGAGAAGGCTCAAACACCCACCACTACCAGGACACAACTCGAGCTGATCCCAGGTCAGTAAAAAACAAAACTACAAAATGCACTCAACCCCTCACTACCTCATTGCCTTCCTTACACTCCTCCACACTTTTGCACCCTGCACACAGAGCACCGAACCCATCAAGCAAACCCCTTTGCTCCACCTACATTCTACCCAACCTATATGGACTCCAGGCTCATCCATTTCTAAAGAACACCAGAATTCTAAGCCTGCAGTTCACAAACAGAACAATGCCACACGTACTACGACCACTCACCTCACAAATATGCACACACCAACCCAGTCATAATGGCCAACATTAGGTGTGCCTTATTAAACGCCAGATCAATCAGGAACAAACCAAATACTATCTATCTTCGACCTCATCCTCAACAAAAAACTGGATATAATCTGCATCACTGAGACATGGCTTGATGAATCAGACCAAGTCATATTAAACCAAGTAACCCCAACAGGCCATATTAGGTATTACCATGTTTGTCCAGATCGATACTGTAAACCCAGGGATATGCCAGTGTTGTTAACTACCATCGTTTATAGGCCATATTTGGTATTACCATGTTTGTCCAGATTGATACCTTAAACCCAGAGATATGCCAGTGCTGATGCTATGTTAGAGCAATGTCATCTTTAGCTAGATAAGAACATAGGGACTTGGGATGTACCATAGTGGGTCAGACCAAGAGTTCATCAACAGATCCAGCTGCACATACACGAAACAGGCTCCCTCCACGGGACAGGCTCCCGCACCGCGACAAACCCAGCTCCACATCCACGGGACAGACCCCCGCAACAGGGCGACCACCACAGATCCGGCTCCACCTCCACGTGACAGGCTCCCTCCACGGGACAGGCTCCCGCACCGCGACAGATCCAGCGTCACATCCACGGGACAGGCCCCCGCACCAAGACGACCGCCACAGATCCAGCTCCACATCTACGGGACAGGCTCCCTCCACGGGACAGGCTCCCGCACCGCGACAGACCCAGCTCCACATCCACGGGACAGGCCCCCGCACCAAGGCGACCAACACAGATCCAGCTCCACACACACGGGACAGGCTCCCTCCACGGGACAGGCTCCCGCACCAAGGCGTCCGCCACAGATCCAGCTCCACATCCACGGGACAGGCTCCCTCCACGGGACAGGCTCCCGCACCGCATCAGATCCAGCTCCACATCCAAGGGACAGGCTCCCTCCACGGGACAGGCTCCCGCACCGCAACAGATACAGCTTCACATCCAAGGGACAGGCTCCCTCCACGGGACAGGCTCCCGCACCGCAACAGATACAACTTCACATCCCCAGGACAAGCCCCTGCAACAAGTACAGCTCTCCTCAAAAAAGCAAACAACAGACGAAAACCTAAGGACACAGGCGTCGCCCTATCAGAACATCACAAGCTATCAACATGCACACCACATACTTCCTCCCACTATACCTACTAGTCACACAACTCCTCCCACCAACTACACCCCCCCACTACCCCCAAACAAACACACCATGGTACCCACCAACTGCACTGACATATCTCGGTCCACAACACACACACAAAGAGACACTCGCAACCTCCCAAACAAAGAGACAAAACAGACACAAATCAAACCCCAACACCGGCCCTAAGGAAGCACACGTCGCAACAACCTCTTCCACAAAGAAAATATCAATTGAGCTCATAAACGCCAGATCCATCTGCAACAAGATACACACTCTGGTAGACCACATTGAAGAGCGACAGCCAGACATAATATGCATCACAGAGACATGGCTCAACCCTACCGACAGTGTACTACTCAACCAACTAGTACCGAACAACTACTCAGCATACAACTGCCCACGCATCCACAAGCGTGGAGGAGGAGTCCTAATAATAGCAAAAACAGAACTCAAGTTCAAGACACTGAATCTCACAGATACAAAGCAGTGTAACACAATTAGCATCAAGAACAAGAATATTGCAATCTGCCTAACCTACAGAGCACCCCGTGCTCCACCCGACGAACTAGCCTTCATACTCGAAGAAGCCTGTGCCATAACGTCAAACAACAAACCAGCACTACTAATCGGAGACTTCAACCTCAAGTCCGCCAATACAAAAGATGCAGAGGCCTTCCTTCAGGCAATGTCATCACTTCAATTCACACAGATAGTCAATGCACCAACACACAGACTAGGATCATCCCCAGACCTCATCTTCGCATCAAACTACCTAACTTCAAGAGACCTAATCTCTACACCCACCATCACCCCAGTACCATGGTCTGACCATTACTTAATCGAGACAAATCTGCAATCACAAGAAGACTGGACAAGCGAAAGAGCGAACTTCCCACACACACAAAGACGATTCAAGTCCTTTGACAAGGACGAATTCATCCAGGACACATTACAACACTTGAACATTGACTCAGAGGACCTGGAGGAACAAGTTTCCAACTGGAACAATGTCCTAGCTAACGCCGCCAAACCATCCGTTGACAGGACCAAGAAACAACACCACAACAAGAGACAAAACAAACCATGGTACTCAGCAAAAATACGACAGGAAAAGAGGGAGCTCAGGAAAATTGAACGGAGATGGAGAAAAAACAAAACTACTTCCGACCAACATCTTTACCTAACAAAGCAAAAACAATACAATGAACACATCAACCAATCAAAGAGAGAATTCCACACAAACCTGATAAATTCTTCCATCAACAAACCCAGAGAACTTTTCGAAATAGTAAAAACCCTGACAAAAGAGCAAGCAGCAGAAAGAGAAATACAAGTGGATCCACAGATATTCGCCGACCACATCAAAGACAAATTTCACTCCACAGAGCGCTCAACACCCAGTAGAACCAACAGAACGAACGTCCACCCCAAAACCTGGGGCACATTCCACTCACCCTCAAAAGAGCAGATATCAGACATCATCTCCACAATCAACACAAGCACTGCTCCTACAGACCCTTGCCCAGTGTCATGGGTCAAAGCCACCAAAGCAAGCCTCATACCAAACATTCATAAAATGGTACACAACTCACTCACTCAAGGACTCATGCCACAGCAATTAAAGCTTGCCTCAGTAAGACCAATCACAAAGAAAACTTCTCTCGACAAAAAGGACCCAGCAGCATACCGACCAATCTCCAGCATACCCTTCCTCGCAAAAATAATCGAAAAGACGGTTCAACTACAACTTCAGGAACACATTGACGAACACGGAACTCTCGACGACAACCAACACGGATTTCGTCCCAACCATGGAGTCGAAACTCTCCTGATCTACCTCTTCGACAGCATCATAAGAATAATTGACGACATCAGGAATGGAATTATAATGATCTTCATCGACATCTCCTCAGCGTTCGACACAGTTGATCACAATATACTCCTGGAGAGACTGAAGAACACTGGTATACACGGTACCACTCTAAAATGGTTCCACTCGTACCTAACAGAAAGACAGCTACAGGTCAAGGTGGGACAGGACACCTCCCGGCCCATAAACGTCCAACAAGGAGTACCACAAGGATCCGCACTCTCAGCACTCCTTTTTAACATCTACATCCAACCAATATGCAACATTATGAAAGAGAACAACATCCAATACACAATATACGCAGACGATATAATGGTATACTCCCCGATATCAATCGAAAACCCGGACTTCTCTAAGATAGCAGACTGCCTTACCCAAATGGCGAAGTGGTGCCAAAACAACAATCTAGCTATAAACTACAACAAGACTGAAGCTTTAATCATCACTCGAAACCAAAGCTTCACACACCCACCAAACATAAAGATACAAAGCACCACGATACCGATAAGATCGGAGGTGAGATACCTTGGGGTTACTCTGGACAGTAAACTCAACCTCAAACCACACATAGACAAAACAATCCAAAAAGCATATTACAGGATGCGAATCATCAGGAGACTGAAACCACTCCTCGCTCCAGAACACTTCCGTACAGTCTGTCAAGCACTGATAACCCCAATACTGGACTTCTGCAATCCGATATACCTCGGACTACCAAAACAAGCTCTCAAACCACTACAGCTGGCACAAAACACTGCAGCTCGAATCATATCCGGAGCCGCAAGGCAGGAGCACATCACACCTACACTAAAGGACTTACACTGGCTCCCAATCATTGCTCGCATCAGATACAAGACTATCATAAACCTATTTAAGATAAAAGAACACACATCAGCCAACAGCCTCCACCTGCTCATACAACCGGAAACAAGCGCACGTCCCAGAAGAAGTCAAACACGCAACCGAGTCAGCACCCCAAATGAGTACAAGCACACACGCAAGGACACAACAGACAGAGCTCTCTCCATGGCTGCTCCAACAATATGGAACAATCTACCGGACGATCTAAGGGCAACTCCAGACCTCAAAGACTTCAGAAAACAACTGAAAACCATGCTGTTCATAGAGCACTATGGTCACATCACATAACCTAAGAGAATGGATAACAGCACTCCAATCCTCCCAAACAACTGAATATATATAAAATATGATTCTAGCACCACTGTAAATAGCCTACCCTGTATATAGCTCAAACAAATCAAGCACCCAACACATCCCTCACACAACTAAGTTTTATCCTCACTGCATGTACAACACACACACTTTACCTGATTGCTTGCTGTGATACCACCTTGATTATTAAGATAAGGCGGTTTAGAAATACTGTTAAATAAATAAATAAATAAATAAATAAAATACTCAGCATTCAACTGCATCCGAGCACAAAAGAGAGGAGGAGGTGTGCTAATACTGGCCAGAAAGGAATACAAATTTAAAACAATCGCTACTACTAATACGAGCAAATCCAACACAATCACTATAACTAACAAATACCTAAGCATCTCCCTATCCTACAGGCCTCCTCGAACCACAACTGAACATCTCTCCACGGTACTAGAAGCAATATGTGCACATGGTAGAAAACACAAACCCCTCATTGTACTTGGAGACTACAACTTAACCTCCGCACCTACCAAAGAATCATCAGCATTCCTAAAAGCCATGGAGTCACTAAAATATTGCCAGACAATCAATGCCCCAACACACCAGCACGGTACAACTCCGGATATGGTCTTTATACCAATGCACTTGATGGAACAGGGTAAGGCCACAACACCAACAATTACACCAGTCCCTTGGTCAGATCATCATGTGATTAACTTCACCTTGACCCTGAATAACTCCACTCAAAGCACAGAAGATGAGAACATAGCAAGGCGTTTTATAACATTCAACAATGAAACATTCATAAACGAAATCACTCCACAACTCCAGCAAGAATATAACACCCTTGACCTAAACATAGAGAAATGGAACTCCATAATATCTAATGCAGCATCAGCCCCTACGAGTACAGAACCACAAGCACACAAGAGACCCAACGCCCCCTGGTACTCAAGTGATATCAGAAATGCAAAGCGCACTCTCAGAAGACTTGATAGAAAATGAAGACGGAACAAGTCGCATAACTCACTGACACAATACAGAACCAAGCAACTGGAATATAACAACTTGATAAATGAGCGTAAACAGCAACACCATACCAACCTAATTATGAAATCTGTCAACAGGCCGAGAGAACTCTTTAGCATTGTCCAAAAACTAACTAAGGACACCATTCATAGTAATTTGTTCTGTTTATTGTAAACCGCACTGATATGTAATAGCGCGGTATATAAGAGAAGTTACATAAATAAATAAATATCACGCAGCACTGTACTCTACATCTTGACCCACAGGAATTTGCAGACTACATGAAATTAAAAAACACCATCCAGACGTGCTCCATCACACCACAGACAGTTGACATTGAGAGAAAAGAGCAGCATCAAACCTGGGAGAACTTCAGCATACCATCAACACATCAAATAGAGGACATAATAAATGGACTCAACACAACAACCTCATCGTCGGACCCATGCCCAGTATCTTGGCTCAAAGCCACAAAAAGCCAGCTCTCTCGTTACATTCACAAATTCGTCAAAAGATTCACTCCAACAAGGATACATGCCACAATCCCTGAACCACGCCATGATACGACCGATACTTAAAAGCAGCAACCTAAGCCACTCTGAACCAAAATCATACCGTCCAATCTCCAGCCTACCATTCCTTGCGAAAATCATTGAAAAGACAGTGTAAAGACAACTTTAGGACCATATTAATATGAATGCCCCACTGGACATCCATGAGCATGGCTTTAAACCCCAACACGGTGTGGAAACACTACTCACCTCCCTCTTTGACAATCTCCTAAGAGGCATCGATAACATAAAGAACGGATTATGGACATCTCGGCAGCATTCGATACTGTATCACATGCCAGGTTACTACAAAGCCTGCAGCAGTATGTAAGAACACTCTGAAGTGGTTTACTTCCTACTTGGAAGATCAAATCCAACAAGTCAAATGCGCTCAAAAGAAATCACTACAGTTCCCTGTCATGCAAGGAATACCACAAGGTTCAGCCTTGTCATCAATGCTCTTTAATATTTACATCCAACCCATATGCAACATCATCAAACGCTATAAACTCCACTATGACATCTATGCTGATGACATCATGGTATACGCTCCAGTCAACTTACTAACACTTAACACCACAACAATAATAAAATGCCTTGAAGACATGAATAACTGGCTCACAGCCAATAACCTGATGGTCAACTATGATAAAACTGAGGCAATGTTCGTCACCAGGAACCCCACCTTCATTCCACCACAAACTATCAGCATTCGAGACAAACTCATAGTAGTCAAAGATGAAGTTAAGTACCTGGGCATCACAATGGACAGAGCTTTGAACATGAAATCCCACATCACCAAAACTGCAAACAAGACCTATCAACGCTTGAGGACCATCAGAAAAATCAAGCCAATACTCCGACAGGACCACTTCCGCACAGTGTGCCAAGCACTCATCATACCTCTGCTTGATTACGGAAACTCTTTATATCAAGGCCTACCTAGGCAGACCTTACACCCGCTCCAAATGGTGCAAAACACTGCAGCACGCATCATTACAGACACTCCAAGAACCAAGCACATCACCCCTGTCCTACAGCAACTGCACTGGCTCCCAATGATAACCAGAGCAAAATTTAAAACAGTCCTGATCATCTTTAAAATCATCCACCATCTTTCGGCAGACGCACTCCAAGACATTATAACAAGAGATATCAACGATAGACCAAGAAGGTCTAATAATGACAACATGATCGGCACACCAGCAGGCTATCACAAAACTTAACAAACAACATCAAGAAGAACGCCTTCACTACGGGCATCCACACTTTGGAACTCTCTCCCATCTAGCCTGAGGGCATTAGATAACATCACAAACTTCCGCAAGGACCTTAAAACTCTGCTCTTTACAGAAACCTAACAGCAGACAGACAACGGTCTCAACCTGAACAGTAACGCAACTACCTCCGCCAACTCGATATCCACTCACACAAACTAAACATATAAGTTCATTGTACAATGTTAAATGTAACCCAATTGTGCTGTCTAAATGTTATTAAGTACTCTTATGCTATGTTGCTAAGTACCCTTATGTTAAGTGTAACCCACCAATTGTGATGTATTATGTTAAGTATAACCCCAATGTGATGTGACCACTTTGATTGAAGGATAAAGTGGTATACAAATCTGTCTAAATAAATAAATAATCATCCAAATTTGCATGTGTCTGGCATCTTTATCTAAACACTTTTAGCAGTGTTGCTGTGGATCTCTCGATCTGAGGGTGATCTTTGCCATACTGTGCCACTTAATTCTTCAGGGACATTTGGTGGATCCCTGGCAGCACATTTCAGTAGCCTGGACAGCAGGAAAACTGCATTACCGTTCACAAACTACAACTGAAGCACACAATGTGACTCATCCAAAGCCACTGTGGTCACACAGAGTCAGAGACAGAGCTGGGATTAGAACTCAGGCACCGGGGGGAAAAGTAATTCGCGTGAAGTGGAATTTTAGAAAGATCAAATTGGGAACAGACAGGGCAGAACGTGCTGAGAAACAGCAGGGATGTCTATGTCTCTACCCAATTTTAATAACATAGATGTCCCTGACATGGATGTCTGTGCTGACAGCCATTTAAACATCCCCCTAAGGAAAGCGGAGGGCGGGAACATACATCTCATGCGAGCTAGCAGAAGCGGACACCCAGTGGCATAGCGAAATTCCCAGTCAGTGTTCATTATCGGCATGCAAAATCTAGAAGATATAAGAAGACCTCCTTCTCCACTCCCTCCAGATGTCTGTCTGACAAAATGACCACTTTTCCAATGCCTGTTTCATGCTGGGGAGCAGGTACAGGGTTGGACGCAGCTTGGGACATCCAGGGAATTTCTGAAATCGGGCAAGGACATCCAACTTCTGGGAACACCCCAGACTTGCCTACTCCATGCCTCCAGTCAGACTTGGATGTCCTAAGCCCGGGGAAGTCCACCGTGCTGGCTTGTAAAATAGCTCTGGGGATGTCTCCATGCCTGTTTTCAGACATCCAAAGCAAGAACAGGGCTTGTAAAATAACCCTAAATGTCACACACAAAGAATTAGTGACAAAGGTGGGGTTGGAATTCTGGCACAGGCAGCTAAAGTGACCCATCCCGGGTCAGCTGACAGTCCATGGGGGCATGTGGGGTACTTTCACCATGCACTCTAGTTTTTATGATCCATGATTACCCACTGCTGCCTATCTGCCCCGTTCCTTGGATGCGATAGAAACTAGCTGTGTGTAGTCACACAGACTCAGTATTCTCCAAAGTTTAAGCTAATGCACCATGGGAGACAAGCTACAGCCCTTAACCTCTCATGGTTGGTGGCTTACTAAACCTGTCCTGGGGACCACCAGTTGGGTTTTCAAGATATTCATAATGAATATGCAAGAGATCAATTTTCATGCATTGGAAACTTTGCATATGCAACTGATCTCATCCATATTCATTATGGATATGCTGAAAACCAGACTGGCTGTAAGGTCCCCAGTACAAGCTTGTGAAGCCCTAGTGTAGTGACTATACAAAGCTGGTCAGTAACCTAGATCCTGTAGCAGAGCTGGCCCAAGGCTAACTGATGCCCAAGGTGAACCTTCAGCCTTTTGCCCCCTCCCCTGCTGCATCTCTCCTTACCTAGCTTACCCCACCCATGCCAGCATCTCCTATTCTATTTCCTTCCCCAAGTTTTCAACATCTTCCCTTCCTATCCTCCTTCCCCTGGTGTCCAGCATCTCCCTTTGCCTTCCCTTACCCCCATCCCAGACAGAACAATACGGGGGAGGGGGGGGGGAGGGGGTCAAATAGGGAAGGAGAACAAGGGATTAGGATCCAAATGTGGCCTCAAAGAGTAAGCTGCATGGATTTGAAGAGGGGGAGAGAAGAGACTTGATGTAAAGATATAGGAAGTTTGTTCCATGTATAAGGAGCAGCAAGGTGAAAAGATGGAAGTCTGGAGTTCACAAAAAAAGAAAAGGGCATAGAGAGAAGAAAGCCAGAGGAGGAGCAGAGTTCACAAGGAGGGATGTAGGGAGAGAGAAGAAGGAGGAGGTGGTCAACAGTATCAAAAGCAGCAGAAAGATCGAGAAGAATGAGAACTGAGTAAAGGCCTTTGGACTTAGCGAGGAACAGATCACTGGAAACTTTGGCAAGAGCCATTTCAGCAGAATGAAATGGACGAAAATCAGATTGAAGTGGATCAAGGAGGCTTGAGAGGAGAGAAATTCAAGACAGCAGCGGAGAACTGTATGTTCAAGAATTTTGGAAATGAACGGGAGAAGGGAGAGGGGTCAATAATTAGAAGGACAAGTAGGGTCAAGTGAGGGTTTTTTGAGGAGATGAGTGATTATTGCATGCTTTAAGACTTCAGAGAAGGTTTAATTATGAACGACAAGTTCTGGTAAATCAATAAATAAAAACAGAAGAGGCAATAATCAACTACAAAGTCTGTGAATGAGCATCTAAGGAGGGCTGGCAAAAAAAGGAAATAAATGATAGAGAACAATGAAATCAATAAATGATATTCATAACATCAAAGTTGACTTAAGGCAATTAAAGAAAAGATTAGAAAGACCAAATTTTTTATATATTTTTTATTTTTGATTAATTAAAATACATAGCAATTATAAGTAAACTATAAATAAAATATATTAAGAAAAATTAAGAAAAAATAAAAATACGCAATAATTAAAAAATGCTTCAAAAAATCCAAAATGCGATTCATTTTTATTTGTATATAGTTTTATTTTGATTCACCTTGCATTTTTTAAATTTTTTAATGATGTACTTTTCTGTAGGCAAAAGTCAAGGTGGGCAACAATGCCATGTGGCTTCTAGAGGACCACCTGGATAAGGAGTGGTCAAGCTCCAATGGCTGACAGGTGAGATATTTCCTTAGCACTGTGAACCAAAATAACTGGGCAGACCAGATGGGCTAGCTGTCATCATCACCCACCATATTATGATGCTATTTTGTACTGTATTCAATGTTTAAGCTTCTCTTCCAAACACTGCGGTCCTTTTACTAAAGGGTTGCACTTATCCCACAATTAGCGGCAAAACTAATTCATGGTAGTGCAACTGTCATGCACTGTCGGGGCGGGCCTAGAAAGTCCCGGCAGTTAGCACACGATGCGATTGATGCAGGTGTACCTAACAGCACACATAGAAGTGTCATTTTGTGCACTCATACTTGTTGTCTCATTACTGCTGACTGCATGGCAATTGTCCTCACGCTAGCAGCAATGTGCTCTGCACACCAACACTCCACCCCTAACCCACCCTAGTGCATGATTGCCATTTACCACATGTTTTTGCATGGGGTAATTGGCATGCCCGCTTGTTCGCATTTTTGGCTGCTAATTACTGCTCGCAAAAAAATGTGTTAAGAGGCTGGCACACTTTAGTAAAAGGGCCCCATTATTTGGATAATACTGTACGTTTTTCTCAGTCTTTATAAATCCCTAATACTTACCAGCTTTTAAGTCTCCCTATACTATCAATCAGCATATTTCACATGATGTCTCTAATTATAATTCCATTCAGGAGTTGGGAACTGTTACCAGAAAGAATCTTCTTGGGGCTGGAATGCAACTACTCTTTTGCAGCTTGCGTAGGTCAGTTTTTGTAGCTTTTGGGGTATATTTACTAAAGTGCAGTAAGATTTTTGCAATTAACATATGCTAAGAGCAAACATTAACAGGCAGTAAGTGCAAAGGTTGGATGCCTACTGTTGGGGGCATGTCCACATTAAATTTCATCTTCATTTGGATGCCCAGTCTTCCAGTTTATCAACTTGCTATAAGTGTCTTAGCCTTTTGTCTCTTTGACAAATTGAATCATAGCCCAAAAGTTTCCTTGTATTTAAAATTGTCTATTTCCCTGGCATAGACCCTTTTATTAAACCTGGAATCACCATCTTTCACCTTTGGGCCAAAATATTAGCAAACGTTTTGAAGTCTTCATTAATTGGGGAGCTAGATCTATAAGAATTGAGTGAATCAAAATCTCTCCTTTTTTAAGAAGATAGCAGAAGTGCACCCTTATGAAAGGCAGTATTGTATATAGCTATACAAGGACTCAGAATTTGCCTTCTAATGATTTTATAAAATTGTGCTCCATATCCATCAGGTCCTGGAGCTTTCCCAACCTTTAATAAGTTAACTTTACCAGCCATTTAGAGCAAACCCTTGGTAATCTTATATCAGAAATTGAAGCCACATCAAATTTTAATAATGCTATGTATAAAAATACTGAAATATGTTATTAATTTCCCAAGAATAATTGAGAAATCTGCCCACTTGATAGATAACTTGACTAATGGCTTCCCAGGCTTGTTCCCAAATCTACAGAATTTGTACTTATAAGTTTTCCATGCCTTACATTCTTGTGCCAAAATCACAAAATAACAAGCACTCAACACCTAAAACCCCTAAGCTAAAGAAGAGTGGCAAAACATCAAAATTGATGAGCAAGCGCAAAAAACCAATATTAACAGGAAGTGTTTTTGTCGGAAGATCGGCCATGAGGTTAAAAGCCTCTCGGAGCCGTTACGTCCATTTTAATCAGTTTTATTACAGTCCAATGAAATAAGCCCACTACAGAGCCAAGGAAAGGTGAAAAGAACACCACAACCCGGTGCCACCTGCAAAACATTAATATACTTATGAGAAAAAATAGTTTAAAACGCTTTGACTTATCTGAACCGCCATTGATCCTTAATTGGATATCGCATAAAACAACGTACAGCAGCAGATGTTCCGATGTCTTTCTCAAACTCCAAAAAACGAAGCAGAAATAATAACTTCCAAAAAGAAGAGAATTTCAAAAAGAGCAGTTATCCAAAAGTACACAGCACTGCGTTTCGGGCAAATTTACACTCCATGCCCTGTCTCAACGCTTAGTCGAACTGCCAGAGAAAAAAGCAACCGAACAGCACCTCCACCATTCCGAGATGCCGGCGCATGCTCATTACAAATCCGAGACTTGCAGGAAGGTTCAGTCATTAAATAGCTAGCTTAGCCAGTTTAAGAAGAATTTTTCTGACTTGGTGGGTATGAGACATGTAAGGAAGGACTCCCACAATCACATCCGAATGAGCATCAGAATTCCAATCACTTGAAGACTCCAAATCAGATGACGGGAATAACCATTCCCGATGGGTGTATTTAGCTCTCAAAAAAGCTTGCTTGATAATTTTCTTAGGATAACCACGCTGGGCAAGCCGAAGCGACAAATCATGAGCATGTTTTTAAAAAATCACCAAATTCAGAACAAATCCGTCGAAGCCTAAGAAATTGGCCATAAGGAAGGCCTTTCTTCAAAGACGGTGGATGAAAGCTGGTGAAAGTAAGGAGCATATTTCGCTGTACCGATTTTCAAAATGGTGATGCATGGTGATGCATCGCCCCGTGCGGATCCGTCTCAGTGAGCATGCTTCCAGACTCAGGACTGGCACTTTATCAGCTCCGATTGTACAGCATTGCTTAGATCATCATCATTCCTTTGAGGATCTTACTTGGAGAGTGCTTGACAGAGTGCCTGAGAATCCCAGGGGTGGTGATCGTGAAAAACTACTTCAAACTTTAGAACAGAGGTGGATTTTTACTTGGTCCACTGTCGAACCATTGGGACTTAACAGAGAGCTGGATTGGATCAGTATTCTTTAAAAGGTTGCATTTGTTTGTTTTGAGGAGTGTTATTAGCCTTGGTTGCACATGCTAGCTGTGGACATCTGTTTACTGACTATTGGCTAAGCTAGCTATTTAATGACTGAACCTTCCTGCAAGTCTCGGATTTGTAATGAGCATGCGCCGGCGTCTCGGAATGGTGGAGGTGCTGTTCGGTTGCTTTTTTCTCTGGCAGTTCGACTAAGCGTTGAGACAGGGCATGGAGTGTAAATTTGCCCAAAACGCAGTGCTGTGTACTTTTGGATAACTGCTCTTTTTGAAATTCTCTTCTTTTTGGAAGTTATTATTTCTGCTTCGTTTTTTGGAGTTTGAGAAAGACATCGGAACATCTGCTGCTGTACGTTGTTTTATGCGATATCCAATTAAGGATCAACAGCGGTTCAGATAAGCCAAAGCGTTTTAAACTATTTTTTCTCATCGTATATTAATGTTTTGCAGGTGGCACCGGGTTGTGGTGTTCTTTTCACCTTTCCTTGGCTCTGTAGTGGGCTTATTTCATTGGACTGTAATAAAACTGATTAAAATGGAAGTAACGGCTCCAAGAGGCTTTTAACCTCATGGCCGATCTTCTGACAAAAACACTTCTTGTTAATATTGTTTTTTGCGCTTGCTCATCAATTTTGATTTTTTACATTCTTGTGCAACGTGAGTGATTATATCCCTTCTATTTAGTACTTTTTTCTATGAAAAAAGGTGCTGGCACTCACATGCAGCATGCAGGGCTAGTCTTACTGGGGGGGGGGGGAGGGGGCAGGGCAGTAGGGGTACACTGTCCCCACCATGGTCCTGTTCCCACATAGCCGCACTCCAGGAACTGGCCACAAAGCTTGTGAAAAGGCAGCACTGCAAACCCTAAACCAGTCCCTAGAATACCAACAAACAGATCAAACAGGACAGCTAGCGATCTCTACACAGAAACTACACTCAAATATCTTACCTAAGTAAAACAGTGTATGTGGATTTTCAGAAAGCCTTTGACAAGGTCTCTCAATAGAGACTTTTGGCAAAACTGAAGAGTCATGGGATAGGAGGCAGTGTACTATTGCGGATCAGGAAATGGTTAAAAGATAGAAAGCAGAGGGTAGGGCTAAATGGCCAATTTTCCCAATGGAGAAAGGTGAATAGTGGTGTACCCCAGGGATGTGTGCTGGGTCCGCTGCTTTTTACCATATTCATAAATGACCTGGAAAAGGGAATAATGACTGAGGTGATCAAATTTGCAGATGACATGAAACTATTTAAAGCTTTTAAAACCCATGAGTATTGTGGAAAATTGCAAGAGGATCTTGATAAATTGGAAGACTGGGCATCCAAATGGCAGATGAAATTTAATGTGGACAAGTGCAAAGTTATGCACCTAGGAAAGAAAAACCCTTAACTATGGTTACATGATGCAAGGTTCCACATTAGGAACCAGCACCCAGGAAAAAGATTTAGGCATAATCGTGGAAGAGAGCAAATAGAATGCTAGGTATCATAAAGAAAGGAATGGAGAATAAAACAAAGGATATTATAATGCCTCTGTATCGTTCCATGGTGAGATTGCAACTTGAATATTGTGTGCAATTCTGGTCGCCGTATCTTAAAAAGGATTTAGCATTATCAGAAAAGGTATAGAGAAGAGCCACCAAAATGGTAAAGGGGATGGAAGGATACCCCTATGAAGAGAGGCTACAAAGGTTAGGGCTCTTCAACCTGGAAAAGAGACGGCTGAGGGGAGATATGATAGAGGTCTATAAATGAATGAATGGAGTGGAATCGATAAATGTAGATCGATTGTTTACACCATCCCTGTTTAAAAAGTTTTACATCCAGAAATTCTAATTCTTGTGTATGAAAATGCAATGTGAATGATAAATTCTCCTTTTTAAAACTTTTTAAACAGGGATCTCGTTTATGTTCAACTCTTTATAGAAAACCGGTGCAAAGAAATACCCTTTTACAATTTTCAAGCTTTCATCCTCCAGCTTTAAAACGGGGTTTGCCTTATGGACAGTTCCTTCGCCTTCGTCAGATTTGTAGCTCTATTCATGAATTTGAATACCATGCACAAGAATTAAAAATAAGATTATTGCAGAGAGGATACCCTTTTTCTATTGTGAAACAGGCCCTTGTAAGAGCACGTTATACTCATAGGGAATGGTTACATGATTCGAAAAAACAACCGAAGAGGGTTTTGTTACAGGAATATTACCTTATATGCTGAATAGTTCAAGAATTAAAACCATTTTGAAGAAACACTGGCATATTTTAGCTCTTCATCCATGTTTTCAAAAACCGTTGCAGATAGCATACACCAGGGGCCCTAATATAGGTAATCTACTTAATAATGCACAAACTCGATTATTGCAAACTTCAAAGGATTCTCTAATTGGACATTTTCGATGTTCCAAGGGCCGATTGTGTGATTTATGTCAACAGTCGATTGAAGGAAAAGAATGGTTGGTTCCACAAACTACTATAAAACAAATATCTAAGGGGTTCACCACATGTTCGACTTCTTATGTGGTTTACATTCTAGTCTGCCCTTGTTCAAAGGTCTATGTAGGTCGAACGATCAGGAAGGTAAAACTTCGTCTACAGGAACATGCATCCAGAATACGTAATTCGGTTATTACAGCCCCTTTGGTACAACATTGCATAGAATTTAACCACTCATTTTCGGATTTCCGGTGGCGTATTATTGATCAAGTTTCCCTGAACCCGAGAGGGGGTGATAGAGAACAACGGCTTCAATGGGTCGAACAAAGCTGGATTTTCCAGATTGACTGCTTAGAGCCAAAGGGGTTGAACTTGGAACAAGATTGGTTAAGCCTAGTTTGACATCATATAACCAAGTGTTGAATCTGCTATAGGATTGGTTGAACCTAGTTTGACAACGAAAAAAGGCGGGCTGTTGAAGCCTTTAAATACTTTTTCATTATGCCTTAGACTCACAGAAGTAAGACTGCAACAACGGAGAGGTCCGGTTCAGGAGACGGAGAAGTTATGATTTGAACAGAGCTGAAAGAAACAGCTTGTTGAACGAAAGAGGATATTAATCCAGATGAGTATGAATAGCAGATATTTAAGCGTTGAGGCAGAGCCGAAGGAAAGAGTGCGGTTCTAAACGCAGTACTGTGTTCATTGAGATCTGCAATAGTGAACTTTTAATTAAATTAATTAAGTCTGTGATGTAGCATCAGGTTTGAATGCAATTACTTCACAAGTTTTTATACGGTGGTTTGGTTACCATAAGAGTAATTAAAAGTGAAGTCACGCTTCAAGAGGGAGAGATCTCTCAAGGCAATAACTTCCGACAAAAAAAATATTACACACAACTTTAGTATTTAGTATTAGTCACTTTGGAATCACTCGGTTGGTGGGAACAGCATATTCAACAGCAGCCGTAGCAGGAGCAAGGTGAGTGCCTATAGAGAATGTCAGGACATTTGTCAGGTCACCAGACATATCCCCAAAGATGACCCTGAGCCACAAAGTGTAGCACAACCCACCAAAGCCTAAGCACTTCTGTATGTGGATGTCAGAGACAGGTTGGACACATCATGCCTATCCATCTGATCCGAGCCAATGACACATGAACACTGGCGATGAAACTGTGGGAAGAGGCACATATATGGTGCACTGGTCAGAGATGGGAGCAGTGTCCGCTAAGAGCAACTGGAGAGTGGTAGAATAGGAGCAGTGGTCTGCAGGTGGATCTGGATCCCAATGAAAGTGCAGGATGCTGGTGGGAATGTCGTATGTCCCATGCTGTAGGAGATACAGCGCTCCACCACAGTCACATCACAAGGTGTCATGGGGATGAGTAGTATCAGTCCCTTTAAGTCCTTTGTGGATCAATAGCACGTATGTGTATGAGAAATGAAATGTGAACAAAAGACACACATTGAAATCAATAGAGCATAGGGTGGAGAGACCAGATGATGGTGCTGTGGCATATGAATTAAGTGTCCTGAATACTGTTGTAGCTGACATGTCTGGTGGCCACATAAAATACAGAAATGTACGTGAGGGGTAGAGGAGTGGTCTAGTGGTTAGAGCAACTGTCTAGTACCTAAAGGTTCAAGGGTTGGACTCCAATTGGCATGCCTTGTGTCCATAGACAGGTCACTGTACCCTCCATTGCCTCAGAAGAAAAGGCCTGGTAATCTACAGTATAACTGGTCATACTTTGCCAAGATAACCCAGAGGCTGCTGAGTCAGCACTAATCTGACATCACTTATAAAAAACATGAACATGTTTGTGAATATGTGAGGGTAGTCACAATGTGTGAGTGGGAGATGCAAGTGGCAGGAAGATAGTACAGTAACTCTGTTTTGGGATTCATTGATTATAGTAGGAGAGCCCCCTTTGCCTGAGAACAACTATCCTACACACATGGATACTGCAGGCGTTGGCCAGAAACATTGCAAGTACCTGTCATGTAGCAAGGGCAGGAGCAGCAGGATGGGCACAGAGGTTGCAGCAGGGGTGGTTGCCTGGCACCTGTCTGTACACTGGGCATAGATGGTCAGAGCAGAGGCCCACAGGGTCCCAAATATTACCCAAGAGAGTGCAGATGCCACAACAATATACTTCTTTGACTGACATGTCCCAGAGGTCAGTGGTCAGCAATGCAAACACTGGCCCAGAGACAGTAGCCAGCCACCCTGCAGACAGGACCAACCAATCCCCATAGCCCGAGTACCAGTTGCCGAGATCACATCAGACGGGTACATCACTACAGCGAGTACCAATATGAGGGGATCGTGACAGCTGATGCCCACAAATCCCAGTCAGCTGTACACAAGCCATGTCCAGATCCTGAAAGCCCAGCTATTCAAAGCCAAGCAGTTTAGGCATGAGCAGGGGGGCACCCCACAGCCCATATCCACATGGGACCCTGCCAGCCCCAAAGCCCAATACCCTTGTGTGCGAAACCACTAACAAACCCTCAGGACAGAAACAGTAGTGGCCCGACAGCTGCATACATCCCACCACAACCATGTCACCAGGAAAACACATTTATTTATTTATTTAATTCTCTTATATACCGCGCTATTCTGCATCAGTGCGGTTTACATTGAACAAACTGAAATTACATTGAACAGGGTATTATAACTTGGAGATAACTATTTTACAGGGAACATGGGCTATGGTCAACACATCATTGTCAGGACACACCGGTACCTGATATTGAAGCTGCAGGGCTATGTACAGATGTCAGCAGGCAGCATGTTCAGGCAGGGTTTGATAAATGGCACAGAACAGCAACCCAACTCCCTTGTTGTACCTAATGCTCAGCTCTTTGCATCACTCACACAGCTATCCCAGAGGATGACTCACCACCTCCCGCACCAGAGGAGCCCACTAAGGAAGGGAAGGAGGAGGAGGAGGAGCAGCCACAATCAGTTCCCTGTGACAGGAGGCACAACAGGGGACAGAGCAGCATCAGTAGCTGGGCCAGCAATGATGCCATCCCTAGCACACCCAGCCCCATAGTGCTACTGAGCACCTCCCCTTTAGAGGAAAGTGAGGAGAATGAGGAGGTGGTCCTCATGCTGACAGGAGTGCCTGGTCCTGCTGAAGGAGAGAGGCCTGAAAGCACTGTGCAGCTAGGGGCAAGGCCCCTTCACTGGGTGGCTCAGCTTACTGAGGAAGGTGATCTGGAGGAGGCTGCAGCACAGGAGAGCTGGGCTGAGGTGGCCAGGGCTGCCAGGAGGGGGTCACTGGAGAAGGAGGCACAGGCTGCCATGATGTAGGAGGGGGAGCTGAGAGAGAAAAGGTGGCACCTACAGAGGCCGGGGTCATGGGGAGGAGGGGGGTGTTGGGACTGGAGAGGAGGTGGTGGGAAGTGATGGCAGTGGGGTGAGGGAGGAGGGAGGTCTGGAGAGGGGCTGCAGGAGGAGGCTGGGAATAGAAGTGGGATGGGGGTGGGTGGGGGGATGGTGATGGCCCATAGGAAGAGGGATCTGTGAGGAGGGTGCAGATGGGCGTGCACTGATGCAGGAGAGTGGGCCTGGGGGGAGGGTGGGGATGGGATGGGAGGGGATGGGGGATGGGAGGAGGAGACTGCAGTCATTGGCCACCTCCTCACCATGCATGGTGCAGCATGATGGAACACCAGCAGCCACTGAAGACAGTGAGACTCTGCAGCAGGTGGGAAGCTCAGAGCGTTCTGTGCTGCAGGGCCTTGCTGCCCTGGCCAGGCCACTGGACCTCATTGTGCTGCACCTAGAGGGCATGCAAGACAGCACCTGCAAAGGAGACGGCTGCATCTACAGAAAGAAGGAGCTCTGATACCTATTTAAGGAGGTATGGGAAAAGAGACCTGAAGTCCAGTGATTCTGACTGGAGAGCTGGGCACAGAAGCTTTGCTACCTACTGGCCAAAATACCCAGAGAGGAAACCTAATGACAACGTGATCTCAGGTATGAATTCTGATCTGTTCCCTAGCTTTGCACAAGGAACACAGCAGGAAAACAGTTTCTATCCTGGTAGAGATCAGTTAGAGAATTCCTCAGAGCCAGTGAATGAAAGTGATCCTATGATATTTCAAGAGCAAGGGGAAATATCAAATGAGAAAGTGGAATGCATGGATTGCTCTCTTTCTAGGCTGCTGTTTTAAAGTAATCCTCAGTTAAGCATCAAACACCAAAAGGAACTGTACTGTTTTTTTAACTTCCCAGAAAAGTTTCTTTGAGAGAAAGCTTTGGGGAAAGTTGGAGCCACGTGGAGAGTGGGCCAGCAATTGTTTGCAGCTGGTTAAGCACCTGTGATTAGAGCCAGGCACAAGTGCACGTGGGACTTTGGAAAGAAAGCTTCTTCACTGTGTGAAAGGAAGAAAGTTGGTTTTTTTGATAAAGAGAATTTTCCTTTTGGGTTTACATAAGAACATAAGAACATAAGATATGCCATACTGGGTCAGACCAAGGTCCATCAAGCCCAGTATTCTGTTTCCAACAGTGGCCAATCTAGGTCATAAGTACCTAGCAGTTTCCCCAAGGGACACAAGTTCCACAATGCTTGTATTGGTTCAAGCATTGATATCCTGGGTCCCTTCTTAATAATGGTTTATGGACCTTTCCTCCAGGAACTTGTCCAAACCTTTTTTAAACCCAGCTACACTAACAGCCTTTACTACATCCTCCAGTAACAAATTCCAGAGTTTGATTACACGTTGAGTGAAAAAATATTTTCTTTTATTAGTCTTAAATAGTTTAACCCTGTAGCTTCATTGCATGTCCCCTAGTCTTTCTATATTCTGATAAGGTAAACAATCGATCTACGTTTACCCGTTCCACTCCGTTCATTAATTTATAGACTTCTATCATATCTCCCCTCAGCCGTCTCTTTTCCAGGTTAAAGAGCCCTAACCTTTTTAGCCTTTCTTCATAGGAGTATCCTTCCATCCCCTTTACCATTTTGGTGGCTCTTCTCTGAACCTTTTCTAATAACTCTATATCCTTTTTAAGATACGGCAACCAGAATTGCACACAATATTCAAGGTGCGGTCTCACCATGGAACGATATAGAGGTATTATAATATCTTTTGTTTTATTTTCCATTCCTTTCCTTATCATACCTAGCATTCTATTTGCTCTCTTGGCCGCCACTGCACACTGGACCGAGGGTTTTAACATGGTATCCACAATGACGCCTAAATCTTTTTCCTGGGTGGTGGTTCCTAATGTGGAACCTTGCATCGTGTAACCATAGTTTGGGTTGTTCTTCCCTAGGTGCATAACCTTGCACTTGTCCACATTAAATTTCATCTGCCATTTTGATGCCCAGTCCTCCAATTTATCAAGATCCTCTTGCAATTTTCCACAATCCTCTTGGGTTTTAACAACTTTAAATAGTTTTGTGTCATCTGCAAATTTAATAACCTCACTCATTATTCCACTTTCCAGGTCATTTATGAATATGTCAAAAAGCAGCGGACCCAGCACAGATCCCTGGGGTACACCACTATTCACCTTTCTCCATTGGGAAAATTGACCATTTAGCCCTACCCTCTGATTTCTATCTTTTAACCAGTTCCTGATCCACAATAGTACACTGCCTCCTATCCCATGACTCTTTAGTTTTGCCAAAAGTCTCTCATGAGGGACCTTGTCAAAGGCTTTCTGAAAGTCCAGATACACAATATCAACTGACTCACCTTTGTCCACCTGATTATTCACTCCTTCAAAAAAACATAACAGATTAGTAAGTCAAGATCATCCTTGTCTAAAGCCATGTTGGCTGTCTCCCATTAGGTCATGACTATCTACATGCTGAGTAATTTTATTCTTTATGATGGTTTCTACCATTTTTCCCGGTACTGACATCAGGCTCACCGGTCTGTAGTTTCCCAGATCACCCCTGGAACCCTTTTTAAAAATTGGTGTTACATTGGCGATCCTCCAATCTTCAGGTATTAGAGATGATTTTAATGATAGTTCACAGATTACTAATAGCAGGTGTGCTATCTCATATTTCAGTTCTTTCAACACCCTTGGATGTATACCATCTGGCCCAGGTGATTTGCTACTCTTCAGTTTATCTAATAGTTGTAATACATCTTCCCGATTTATCGATATTTCCTTCAATTCTTCCGCACCTTTAAATACCACTTCAGTCATGGGTAACATCCCTACATCTTCCTCAGTTAAGACTGAAGCAAAGAATTCATTCAGTCTCTCCGCTATCGCCTTGTCACCTCTTAGTGCTCCTTTAACCCCTTTATCATCTAATGGACCAACTGACTCTCTCACAGGTTTTTTGCTACGAATGTACTTGAAAAGGTCTTTACTTCGTGTTTTTGCTTCCGCAGCAAGCTTCTTCTCAAATTCTCCCTTTGCCTGCCTTATTAATGCCTTGCATTTGACTTGCCAATGCTTGTGCTGTTTCCAGGTTTCGTCGTTTGGCTCTTTTTTTCCATTTCCTGAAAGATGCTTTTTTGGCAACAACAGCCTCTCTGACCTCACCTTTAAACCATGCTGGCAGTTTTTTGGACTTTCTTCCACTTTTCTTAAAGCGTGGAATACAGCTGGTCTGGGCTTCCAAGATAGTATTTTTCAACAACAGCCAAGCCTGATGTGCGTCTTTAACCTTTGCAACTGCTCCTTTTAGTTTTTTCTTAACTGTTTTCCTCATTTTAACATAGTCTCCCTTTCGAAAGCTAAAAGGTAGTACTGTGGATTTCCTTACTATCCCTCCTCCACTAATTAAATCAAAGGCGATCATGCTATGATCACTATTGCCAAGTGGCCCCAACAACCTTATCTCTTGCACTAGATCTGGTGTTCCACTAAGGACTAGGTCTAATATGGCTTCCCCTCTGGTCGGTTCATGAACCAGCTGCTCCAAGAAGCAGTCATTTATTTCATCTAGGAACTTTATCTCCCTAGCATGTCCTGACGTGACACTGACCCAGTCGATACCGGGGTAGTTGAAATCACCCATTATTATTATTGAACTGTAACCTTTGTTAGCTTCCTTGATTTCTTTGAGCATTTCATCATCCATTTGGTCATTCTGGCCAGGCGCTCGATAGTACACCCCCACTGCCATTTCCTTCCCCCTTTTACATGGAATTTCAATCCATATAGATTCTACAGCAGATTTTGTTTCCTGCAAAACTTTAATCCTTTCTGACTCAATGCCCTCTCTAACATAGAGAGCAACCCCTCCACCAATTTGATCAGCTCTATCATTACGATATAGTTTGTACCCAGGTATCACAGTGTCTCACTGGTTGTCCTCCTTCCACCATGTCTCTGATATTCCAATCATATCTAACCTTTCATTTAGTGCTATATATTCTAACTCTCCCATCTTATTTTTTAGACTTCTCGCATTTGCATACAAGCATTTTAGAGAATGTATTTTATTCATATTAATTTGGCTATTGTTAGACATGGGTAATTTGGGATCTTTAAGCTCTGTCTGCTCCATACTTGAGGGCATTTGGGTTACTTTACTCTTTTGTGGAACCTCTCTGCTTTTGGTAGTATCCTTCAAAGATACATTCTTCCGAACCATCCGCTCTTGGGCGACTGTCAGCTTTCCCCTAATATCTATTTTAAAAGCTGCTCTATCTCCTTTTTAAAGGTTAATGCCAGCAGCCTGGTTCCATCCCGGTTAAGGTGAAGCCCATCCCTTCGGAAGAGCCCCTCCTTTCCCCAGCACTATCCAAGACCTTATCTAGGTGGCACGTGAGGTCCGCTACCTTCGCACCAGGCAGGCATGTTACCAGGCGATCCTCACGTCCACCAGCCACCCAGCTATCTACATGCCTAATGATCGAATAACCAACTATAACGGCTGTCCTAACCCTTCCGTCATGGATACATGGCCCTGGAGAAACATCCTCGGTGCGAGAGGGTTTTACATCACCTGGAGGACAGGTCCTAGTTACAGGATAACTTCCTGCCACACCAGGGTGATGCTCTCCTGTCACGTGACCTCTCTCCTCCATGGCAACAGGGATGCTGCCAGACTGGAGGTTTATTTTTCATTCCAGCACTGCTAAGAAAGTTTATTAGCAGGGGCTAGAAGAAAGACCTTTTCTGTTCCATCAAGGTCTTTACTAAGTTGTTGCATAAGTAATTCAGTTGCCTTATCTGTTTTGTTTCCTGAATACAATTCCTGAAGAAATTATCCTGTTGATGTTACCAAGCATATCTGTGCGAGGGAATAACTCCCCATAAATAAAATCTGTTTTCTGATTTACACTCGAGCAACTACAATTCTTTATTCTTGTTAAACGGCTGGTTTTGTGTGATTGAACTACAACATCCACAATCCTTTGCAAGTCAAGTAAATTCCTGTCTTTGCCAAGATTGTGGAACTTTCACAACAAGCACCCCCGTTTACAGGGCTTAGTTGGCAGGATTGCTTTTACACAAAGGATTTCCAGGATTTATAAGGATTATAACTGAAAAGTGGAAGAAAAAAGTTCAAGTCAAAAGCTGGAAAGTGGATTTTTCCCTTAACAACGCCTTGGAGGAAAAAAAGAAGCTGTTCCAGGAGCTGTTCCAAGGAGGAAAAGACCCTGTGTGAGCCGGATTCACCACTGGCATAAGATAATAAGTACCTGGGCCTGACTAGTGGTGGATAGGAGTAAGACACAGGGGTAATTTGAAAAAAAATAAGAGGAAACACCTGTTTGTAGGGTGCTGCTCTATGTTTTTTTTTCTGTTTCTTGCAGGGATATACAGAGATGGATCCCAGGGAACTGGCCAGCTGGATGGCAGCTCAATTTGCCAAGCAACAAGAGGTCACGCAGCAGGCTCAGGACTCTGCAATCAAAGCCCTGAGGGAGCAGCAGAAGCCAGTGCTTGACCTTGTGGAAGCCTTAATTGCACTTCACACCCAAGGTAGTGCAAACCAGCAGTGACACCTGGTATTCCACATGTGGACAATGTGGGACTCAGTCAGGGAATTGGGGCATTTAGTTTTGGGAAACTCACTCCAGAAGATAATGTTGATTTCCTTGAATCTTTTGAGAGAGTGGCACAAGCATTAGCATGGCCAGAGACCCAGTGGTCAGTAAGGCTGGCAGCCTCATTAACTGGGGAGGCGCTTGCCGCTTATAGGGCAATGCCAGCAGCTCAAGCTTTAAATTATAGAGATGTAAAATCTGCTATAAGAGATCGCCTAGGGTTGTCTGTTTCAGAATATAGGCGAATGTTTAGAGCTACTGCATTAAGAGTGGGTGAAACACCCAGGGCTCTGAGTCAGAGAATCAGAGGATTGGCTATAAAATGGTTGGAGCCTGAGGGAAAGACTATGGAAATGTTATTGGACATTATTATGCTTGAACAATTCATGTCTGCTGTGCCAAAAGACTTGCACACTTTCCTTATACAGCAAAATTGTCAGAACCTGGGAGAGGCAATCATGTACGCAGAGTGATTCTTGGAAGCCACGCAGGCTTGCCATAGAATGGGTGGCCCTCTGAAGGTTGGTGCTGAGGCAAGCTGTGCTGTATCAGAAAAGAAAATGGTTAAAAATATTGTTTCAGAGAATAATTGTACTGTACCAGATTATAAAGTGGAGTAAGAAGAAATGTTTCAAATGTGGAAAATGGGGACATTTGGAAAAGGGATGCCAGATTCACACTAGCTTGATAGGTGTTGATTTAAAACAGCCTAAAGAAGGGCCCCTTTTGGTGGTTGATGTGCAGGGAATTACCACGAATGCTCTGTTAGACTCTGGGGCAGACCAGAGTATGCTGTCAAAGAGGCTTTGGAAGCGGATAGAGGCCCAAGAAGGATTTAAGCCTAGAACCCATGAAAGCAAGGTTTACATTAGATGCATTCATGGTGCTGCAACATCATATCCCACATACAGGCTAATGGTTAAGGGCTTGGGGGCACAAGAGGAAATTCCTTTAGCAGTGGTACCTAGGCTTCCATATGATTTGGTTCTAGGAAGAAACTGGCCAAAGTTTAAGCAGGGACTAGTGAAAGGACTAGGAAAGAAGGAGGGAGATGGAATGATGGTAATAGCTCCCGGGCCTTTGTTTGAAAGTCCTCAGACCCCAGTTAAAAAGATGGTTAAACTTCCAGAAGACAAAACTACCAAGAAGCAGATTTTCACCTTGAAATACCGTAGGGTCACAGAGAAGGCCCATGCTCCTAAGCGGGCAACCCCTCAAGCTGCTGGGTTTGACCTGTGCAGTGTGGAAAATGTGACTATACCTGGCCAAGGGAAAGCCCTGGTTGACACTGGACTCCAAGTTGAAATACCCATTGGGTGCTATGGGCGAGTAGCCCCAAGATCAGGATTAGCCCTGAAGTATTTCATTGACGTGGGAGCTGGAGTGATCGATCCCGATTACAGGGGCAATGTTAAAGTTCTGTTATTTAATTTTGGACAGAAGGATTACCATGTAAGGACGGGAGATCGAATCGCTCAATTGATATGTGAAAGACTGGGTTTTCCACCTGTGGAGGAAGTCACAACTTTGTCCAATTCTGAGCGTGGAACCAAGGGCTTTGGTTCAACTGAAGACAAGGGGGTAAAGAGCCTAGCTGCCACCTGTGACCGTGGAAGGGAGGTGCATGAAGAGGAGGATTTGGGACCCCAAGTATCTGACTGTAAGGAGAGCTCAGAACCCCAAATAGGTGAGGACCTGTCAGTAGTACAGCAGGAAGAACTAAGGAAATTGCTAAAAGAATTCCCAGATGTTTTGACTCCCATACCTGGGGAGACACATTTGGTTGCACATGAGATTATAACTCCACCTGGGAAGTTAATTCGTCAGAGGCCATACCGCTTGCCTGAAGCAAAGAGACAGGAAGTAGTGGCACACGTTCAGGAAATGTTAGACATGGGAGTAATAGAGGAGTCAAAGAGTCCCTGGAATAGCCCCATAGTCTTGGTGCCAAAGCCTGATGGCTCTTTAAGATTCTGTATTGATTTCCGGCAGGTAAATGCAATATCAGTTTTTGATGCATATCCAATGCCAAGAATTGAAGAGCTATTGGACCAGCTTGGACAAGCCCAATATTTAACTGCCCTTGATATGACAAAAGGCTATTGGCAAATCCCTCTAACCAGGGAGTCGAAGCCGAAGACTGCTTTCAGCACCCCCGTTGGCCTTTTTCAATTCAAAAGGATGCCTTTCGGACTGCATGGAGCGGCAGCTACCTGCCAAAGGTTAGTGGACCAGGTACTTCGCCCCATCAAAATTATGCCTTCGCCTATATGGATGATGTCATAATCCATAGTAATACTTGGGCGGAACATCTAAAGAGAATCAGAGCAGTCTTATGCTCCATGAAGCAAGCGGGAATCACTTTGAATCCAAAGAAGTGTGCCTTTGCTAAGAGAGAGGTAAAATACCTAGGCCATTTGGTGGGAAGAGGGAAAATTAAACCCCTAATGAGCAAGGTGGATAGCATCAGGAATTTTCCTCCTCCAACCACGAAGAAACAGCTAAGGAGTTTCTTGGGGCTTATCGGTTACTACCGCAGATTTATACCACAGTTTGCAGAGGAAAGTGCAATATTTACTGATATGCTGCAGAAGAATTGCCCAAATCAGCTGAAATGGATTCCCGAAGCTGAAAAAGCATTTTCAGTGCTGAAAGGGAAGTTGTGTACAGGACCAGTACTGAAAGGGGTGGATTTCAGAAAACCCTTCTTAGTTCAAACAGATGCCTCGGATGTAGGGTTGGGAGCTGTGTTATCCCAATGTCATGAAGGGGAGGAGCATCCTGTGATGTACCTGAGCAGGAAATTGTCACCGGCTGAACAGAAGTATTCCACAATAGAGAAGGAATGCTTAGCCATAAAGTGGTCAGTGGAGGCATTAAGGTTTTATCTCACAGGGAGGAAGTTCCTACTGGTTACAGACCATGCTCCACTAAAGTGGTTACAACAGATGAAGAACCACAATGGCAGGTTGACACGCTGGTACATGGCCTTACAGGCGTTTGATTTTCAAGTGGAACATTGTGCTGGAAAATTACACAAAAATGCGGATGCCCTTTCGCGTATTATGGACTGTAAAAAGAGGTTTCACAATTGGCACCAGTCCATAATAACTTAAGCAGGGGGGTATGTGATAAGGAAGCTTATCATAGTTCAGGAAGAAATAATACAAGAGGTGAATTGGCTCTGAATAAGCAACCTGTGCTGGCTGGTAAAAGCACTAAAACAGAGTGTTTACCTAAAAGACTACCAGACCCAGAATGCACTGGTTTACAGAAAGCCTCTAGAAGAGCTGGAATAGGGAAACGTGTGCATAATCAGAGAAGCAATGATGTAATCCCTAATCACCCATCTCCTAGGGCAGGGCTTGATTCAGAACACCTGGACTGTGCTAGGGTGGAGTGTCCATCTAGGCACTTTAAAGCTAGAAGAAATGCTTCAGACAGACAGCAATGGCAACAGCAAAGAGAACAGCAAGGCTGGCAAAGACGGCAAGAGAAGGAGAGACGGAGCCTGAACAGAAGGAAGAACAGCAAGACGTCCAGGAGGTCTAAGAAAGGAGCCCAAGGCAGTACGAATGCTGGGAGAGATTCCTGGGGCAAGCATTCTTCATTGGACTGGAAGAAACCAGAGGCTTGGAGATATACAGCCAGGAACCCCCAGACAGCACCTGTAAAGGAGACGGCTGCATCTACAGAAAGAAGGAGCTCTGATACCTATTTAAGGAGGTATGGGAAAAGAGACCAGAAGGCCAGTGATTCTGACTGGAGAGCTGGGCACAGAAGCTTTGCTACCTACTGGCCAAAATACCCAGAGAGGAAACCTAATGACAACGTGATCTCAGGTATGAACTCTGATCTGTTCCCTAGCTTTGCACAAGGAAGACAGCAGGAAAACAGTTTCTATCCTGATAGAGATCAGTTAGAGAATTCATCAGAGCCAGTGTATGAAAGTGATCCTATGATATTTCAAGAGCAAGGGGAAATATCAAAAGAGAAAGTGGAATGCATGGATTGCTCTCGTTCTAGGCTGCTGTTCTAAAGTAATCCTCAGTTAAGCATCAAACACCAAAAGGAACTGTACTGTTTTTTTTTAACTTCCCAGAAAAGTTTCTTTGAGAGAAAGATTTGGGAAAAGTTGGAACCACGTGGAGAGTGGGCCAGCAATGGTTTGTAGCTGGTTAAGCACCTGTGATTAGAGCCAGGCACAAGTGAAGGTGGGACTTTGGAAAGAAAACTTCTTCACTGTGTGAAAGGAAGAAAGTTGGTTTTTTTTTGATAAAGAGAATTTTCCTTTTGGGTTTATTTTTCATTCCAGCACTGCTAAGAAAGTTTATTAGCAGGGGCTAGAAGAAAGACCTTTTCTGTTCCATCAAGGTCTTTACTAAGTTGTTGCATAAGTAATTCAGTTGCCTTATTTGTTTTGTTTCCTGAATACAATTCCTGAAGAAATTATCCTGTTGATGTTACCAAGCATATCTGTGCGAGGGAATAACTCCCCATAAATAAAATCTGTTTTCTGCTTTACACTCGAGCAACTACAATTCTTTATTCTTGTTAAATGGCTGGTTTTGTGTGATTGAACTACAACACCCACAATCCTTTGCAAGTCAAGTAAATTCCTGTCTTTGCCAAGATTGTGGAACTTTCACAACAAGCACCCCCGTTTACAGGATTCATATGTGTAGTGCTACCCACTGATCTGTCTGTGTAGGTGCTGTGTGCTTCCTGGTAATACTGTTGTGAGGTGGTGGATCTGCACTGGGTCTAGTTAAGCTAGGTTTGAACATCATGCACCAGCTGTGATGGAGTTTAGTTACGCTATTATCTGGCAGCCTGACGTTGGCCTCACTGTATACACATGGTTCTCAGACATTCACTGTATGGCATG
The DNA here is from genome assembly GCA_033557465.1 of Ichthyophis bannanicus. Taxonomy (NCBI): domain Eukaryota; kingdom Metazoa; phylum Chordata; class Amphibia; order Gymnophiona; family Ichthyophiidae; genus Ichthyophis; species Ichthyophis bannanicus. The sequence goes on from CM066043.1 coordinate 41,701,947, forward strand.
TGTCCTACAAGTTGTTGTCCCTTCATGTATTTGCATGGGTGGTCCATGCTATACCCAGGAACAACAGAGGAGCAAAAAAGCCCCGGGGGTTCCTGAAATAAAATCCTTTTGCACCGGAATACTCGACCTTCACCCTTTGTGTTTCCCATGCTATACCCAGCCATATCTATCTGTACAGTTCCAGTTGCCATAGAGTGATGCTCATGCAACATGCCCTAATGTCACTGTTCACTGACAAGGGGCCCTTTGCTGGTCCCCAGCAATCGCGGCTTTGCATTATAAATGGACAGCATATACAGTTTGTCCTGTGATGTCCCTTTCTAGGAAATGGGGGAGTAGCCTGGAGGTTGGAGCACCTGCCTTATAACCCCCAGGTCAGGGGTTTGATTTCCACATCATCACTTTTCACAATTATACACAGGAAAACCCTTACACATCACTAAACTGTACTCACATATTGCTAATGAGAATAATCTGTGGCTCAATTGGGACTAATTCCTCTATAAGAAATATCTGCACCAATAAAAACCCTTCAGAGATGCAGATAGGAATTTACCAATATATGGTTCGCAGATAATAAGTACAAAAGAGGAGAGAAGGCCTCAGTCTAAGTGATCTCCCTCAATTTGGCTAGAGATGATTCTTGCCCACAGGGGAATGTGCCATCCATGAACATCAGAGGCCGAAACACTCCTCGAATCAATTACAGTGTTACCTGTTAATATCATCCATTGAGGTAACCAATTGTAGATTTCCATGAGTTACGTTTCAATCTTTATTCTCCACAATATGTATTTGTTTTCTATAAACCATTTAATATTCTACCTAGCTGCGAAAGCCAGACTGCATCTCTCACATCTCACACCCTACGAAGATCTCTGTTTTGCCACCAGCTTCATCAGGGACCACTATTCATTGTGTCAGGACTGATTGCCTTCTAGCTTTGGCATCTGATGTCACTGGGCCCCTTAAAACCTGTTCCTGAACCAATCAAAGAGAAGAACCTATGACACCTTAGACGTTCGCCTTCAGCAAATGTGATTGGCTGAGTGCTGATTAAATGTAATCTGAAATGAGTGTTGACTCAACAGAATATTTCATGGGATACATAAATTTAATCATTTGGTGGAAAACAAAGATTGCAACTGGAAAAATTAGAATCTACAATTGGTTACTTCAATGGTTCATAATATAGTCCTCTCAGCCATGGAATTGATGGACCTCACTCAAAATGTAACATCCCCTACACACAACAAAGAAAACACCCTCAATTTAATCTTTACCCCCACTCTCCCAATACATACTAGTCCTCCATGCACTTTATGAGCCTATCCAATGCCATGGACCGACCATAGCCTCATCACCTTCTCTCTACCCCTAAAACCCTCAATAACTCTGACAGATCAACAGCTGACCACACGACGATTCAGACAATTCAACAAGGAAGCCTTCTTAAAGTACACCACAACAAACATAAAGATGGAAACCTCAGATACAATGATACTGACGGAAAACTGGAACAAAGTGCTTGGAGATGCAGAAAAGCTATCTGCCAATCAACACAATGTATGCAAAACACAACACAGCTGCAAAACTCCCTGGTACTCCCACACTCTACGTCAATTAAAAACCAAACTAAGACAACTTGAAAAGACATGGTGCAAAACCAACCAGATTGAAGACTGCAACAAATACTTAATACTACTTCAGAATTACCATGCAACCACAGACAAAGCCAGAAAAGACTATCATACAAAGTTCATCAGCTCTTCCACAACAACTATTTGACTTAGTCAAGCGCCTCACAGAACCGCCCTCCAACCACAACCCAATACCTGCTGTGGGCCACCAACAACTAGTTGCACATTACAAACAGCTACACCCTCAACAGAACCCCTCCCATTACCATTAAACCTAACATCACTTTCTGGTCCTCCTTTTGGACAATCTCTAGTGAAGAAATTGAAAATATTCTAACAACGCTCAACACCTCCACCTCACCACTCGACTCATGTCCAGCCAACGGGATCAGAGCTACAAAGACTGAACTCAGCCCATTCCTCTCTAAAATAACAATTAAACTGCTACAACAAGGAATAATGCCAAACTGTCTCAAGTGAACCTCTATCCGCCCAACCTTAAAGAAACTGAGCCTTGACCCTTCAGACCCCGCATCACACAGACCCATCGCCAATCTCCCATTCCTAGCAAAAGTCATTGAGAAAACATTCCAGTTCCAGCTTCAGAACCACATCGATGACAACCATTTACTTGATCCACAACAGCATAGTTTCCGCCCACTACATGGAGTTGAACCTCTAATTACATCACTCATCAACACACTGACCCAAGGAATACAAGATCACTCACAAGTCTACCTATTGCTATTCCTGGACATCTCTGCAGCATTCGATAATGCCGACCATAGCATACTCCTTCAGTGACTCCAGATATATGGCACACAAAATACCATAATGAAAGGGTTTCAGTCCTACTTCACTAACAGACAACATCAAATAAAATTAGGTATGAGCACCTCACACCATACCAACAAACACAAGGGGTACCCCAAGGTTCCAAACTGTCCGCACCTCTCTTCAACTTTTATCTCCAGCCCATCTACTCGATCATTAAAAAGCACAATGTCCACTTCCACATATACACTGATGACATTATGCTATATAGTCCACTCCATAATAAACTACTACTACTATTGAGCATTTATATAGTGCTACAAGTCGTACGCAGCGCTGCACAGACATGTAAGAGACAGTCCCTGCTCATCAGAGCTTACAATCTAGTCAAGACAGACACAGAAGGTGTAGGCAGGGATAAAACAAGGGGGAAAGGAAAAGAAAAAAGGAGATCATGTGAGTCAAGATCCAAATGCAGCAGCGAAGAGGTGAAGAGCCTGGATTTGAAAAGGGTCAGAGAAGTTACCTGGTGTACAGACACAGGTACTGCAGTTTGTTCCAGGCATAAGGTGCAACAAGGTGAAAGGAGCAAAGTCTGGAGTTAGCAATAGAAGAGAAGGACACAGATAGAAGTAGTTTGCCAGAAGAGTGGAGTTCCCAAGGGGGTGGGGGTGGGGTGGGTGTAATGAGAGATAAGAGAAGAAAGGTAGTGAGGAGCTGCAGAGTGAATACATTTATAGGTCAGCAGGAGAAGTTTGAACTGGATGCGGAAATGGATAGGGAGCCAATGAAGTGATTTGAGAAGAGGAGTAATATGGGCATGACAAGGCTGGCGGAATATTAGCCACACAGCAGAGTGTTGAACAGATTGAAGGGGAGAAAGATGATTCAAAGGGAGACCAGCAAGGAGTAGGTTACAGTAGTTAAGACGGGAGGTGATTAAGGAGTCGATAAGCGTCTTAGTAGTGTGTTCAGAAAGGAATGGGCAGATTATGTTGATGTTATAGAAAAAGAAACAGCAGGTCTTAGCTATCAGATGGATGTGTGTGGAGAAGGAGAGAGAGGAGACAAAGAGAACCCCAAGGTTGCAAGCTGAGGAAACAGGATGGAGCAGAGAGTTATCCACAGAGACTGAGAAAGGAGGAAGAGGAGAGGAGGTTTTATGGGGAAAGATAAGAAGCTCAGTCTTGGCCATGTTCAATTTCAAGCGGTGGTGAGACATCCAAGCAGCAATGTCAGAGAGGCAGGCAGAGATCCGGGTCTGGATTGCCAGAAAGATATTAGGTGTAGAGAGGTAGATCTTGGAGTCATCAACATAAAGATGGTACTGAAAGTCATGGGAAGAGATGAGCACACCAAGGAACTGGGTATAAAAAGAGAAAAGGAGTGGACCCAAGACAGATCTTTGGGGTACACCAACTGAGAGTGGGATAGCAGAAGAGGAGGAGCCACCAGAACTAACACTGAAAGAGCGATGGGAGAGATAGGAGGAGAACCAGGATGGTACAGAACCCTTAAAACCAAGCAAGGACAGGGTATTGAGGAGAAGGTTGTGATCAACAACACTCGGATTCAAGACTGTTTCACTGACATTTCCTAATGGCTTACAGTAAATAACTTATCAATAAACTACAAAAAAAACAGAAGCTCTTTTTATTATAAGGCACTCCTCATTCACCCCGCCAACTACAATAATACTAAACAACACACATATAAATGTTAGATCTGAGTTGAAATACCTTGGAATAACACTTGACCAACAACTTTCCTTCAAAGCCCATGTAACTGTAACAGCCAAAACAATCTACTTCAAGACTAAGAGTCTGCAAAGACTCTGCCCCCTCCTAGAACCAAAAGACTTCTGCTCGGCAGTTCCAGCACTCACCATCCCCCATGCAGACTACTGCAACATTATCTACCAGGGATCACCACAAACCACCCTCCTCTCCCTTCAATCTACACTACACACTGCGGCACGTACAATCCAGGGAGCTGCTATATATGACCACATCACTCATATCCTAAAACAACTTCCCTGGCTGCCCCTCCCCTGCAGAATAAAGTATAAATCCTTACGAATAACGCACAAAGCATTATAGTCACACCCCGCCACTCACCTCCAACCCCTACTTCAGAAACTCAGTACAACTAGACCAAAAAGATCTCTTCACAACAAACTCAAAATACCACAATCTAAAAAAACAAAGATCAATTCACGAACTTGCCACAGAGCATTCGAACTATGCACACCATCCCTGTGGAACTCCCTACCAGACACAATAAGGAACATCACTGACCTCCCCTCCTTCTGCAAACACTTGAAAACCCACTTATTCTCTGACCACTTTGGTCCCACCAGTTTGGACAACCGACAGGACACCAAAAGGATAAACATCCTCAAGACGGAACCTACATCTATAAATAGCAAAACAAATAGGTCTCCTAGTGTATATAGTTCATTGATGTATATAGTTCATTGTTTGGAAATAATTGGCCATTAGATACTATGTAACTAGTGAATTACTTGTTCAAGCAACTCAGTTATTGCTAACTAAATTCTCTTGTTCTATGTACTTGATGTTTTGTTCAATGTAAACCAATTTGACCAGTGAAAAGCAGTATATAAGCCTAGTTAAATAATATATTGCAATACATTGTAACTGATTTGGAAGGGGTTTTGGCCTTTGATGGTCATGGATGGCACTTTCCCCTCTGGCAAGATTAATTTCTAAACAACCTCACAACAAAAACCGCCAAAAGGGTAACGGTAAACCAATCTTAAAATACAAGACCCTTTCTAATCAACCCTACTTCTAAACCTTTTAATATAATTAACAACTCTTATCCACAATATATATAACAGGTTTTCAAAGGCCTCAGTTACCGCTCATACCTGCCATCGATGCACAGTGTCACCGTTGGATTGAGCTGACGATTTCTACATCATAGGCCAAGCCCTACCTACCCATACCTTATCTTTAATTTTAAATTTAATTTCTACAAATTGAAATTTTAAAAATGTATCCTAAAAAAGTACTTTTTAAAGGATCCCTTCAATCAATCTCATATAAACTCATAATTAATTTGCAAAAAACTTTTTTTTTGTTGACAATATACGAAAAATAAAGTGTCTCTATCCCGTAGAGGCACCACTTCGCTAAACAGGTTACAAGCAATTTACAGGATCGAATCCCAATGTTCTCTCATACGGAGACTGACAACATCTGAAAATGAAAAACAGAGGAGTACACTGTATGAAAAATAATGAGTACTTAATGTAAAGCAACCGTTCCACTTATCTTAATGCTTTATTCCTGACGCTTCACAGTTTGTTGCATACGGTCTTACAACTCCTGATCGCACAAAACCATGAGCACACACGGGCAGCAACTACGTTCCGGATCCAACAAAAGCTTCTGTTTCACCCTGCCGGGCTTCCTCAGGGATCGAACATCTTGCCCAAAATCAATATGACGCCATTCCACACGGGCGATCAAAGCGCCTCAACTGCTAGAGCGGTGTCTAACGTAACTGCCCTTTAAATACAAAACTACTGGCAGCTATCAAGTTAATACGTCATCTAAAACTACATACGTCACTCCTCTCACAATCACTACAACTTTATCGAACACGTTTACAACCATACACATTCACAACTATACTCTACACAGAAAAAGATTAACCTTAGCTCACAATCACGTTCTATAGCTCACATAGACACCACTCTAATAACTGAAAGTGTCCCACTAATGATATATTGCAGAAAAGAAAATTATTTAAAAGAATAATGACCACTCAATTTTATCATTCAGGCCCCCAGGAATAAGAGTGTGAAGGGTAAAAATCCAGTACTGTTCTCTTTGCAGGAGAAGACGTCCCTTATCACCTCTGCGAAGGTCTGGGAGAACTTGTTCCAAGACCGTACATTGTAAATCTTGAAATTGATGACACTTTTCATTACAATGCATAACTAAAGGGGTATCCGCTCTCATTTTCATCACACTGTACTTGTGCTCTGCTAAACGTGTACGTAAAGGTCTCGTGGTTTTACCAATATACATCAAGGCACACGGGCACCTCAAGGCATAAACAACCCATGAAGAATCACAATTGGTTGATTGTTTAAGAACAATTTTACGCTGTAAGTTAAAACCCTCTACAGCAACCATCATCGCACAGTATTTACAACGTCCACATTGATGATGAGCCGTCACCGAGAAATTCCTCTCTCTCACTACTGCAGGACACAATCGATCCTTAAAGTTCCTTCCCCTTTGATAAGCCATACGCACTGGAAAAACCGATAACACTGAATGTTTAGAGAACAGTTTCCAGTGCTTATGTATAGAAGCTGCCATGCGATGTGAAAGAGTGGAGTACGGCAAAACACAAGTAATAGGTGTCTGCTGAGGCGCACTTTCAACACGATATCTAGAAGGATACAGTAACCAGTCGCGATGGTTGTATTTAGCACGCTTGTAGGCTCTCTTCAATAAGGCCCTTGGGTAGCCTCGATGCTCAAACTTGGTCATCATTAAAGCAGCCTGTAATTCGAACTCTGCTGAAGATGAACATATCCGACGGCAACGCAGCAATTGAGAGTAAGGTAAATTATTCCGTAGATGACTCGGATGAAAACTCGAATAGTGTAAAACTGTATTTTTATCCGTGGGTTTTGTATAAATGGTGGTTTCGAACCTATCCAATGTGATGGATATTTGGACATCCAAGAAATGTACAGTGTTCTGATGCTTCATCATCTCAAATTGTATATTGCTATTGCAGCCATTCAAGTACTGGGCAAAAGCCTCTAAATCTTCCTCTGTACCAGTCCATAACACAAGAATATCATCGATATAGCGGTACCACCCCGCTGTATTAGCTGCAAATCTTGATTTATACACCCACCGTTCCTCAAATAAATGCATATATAAATTTGCCAAAGATGGCGCAAACGTCGCGCCCATTGCTGTCCCTGAAATTTGTTGGAAAAAATCTTGTTTGCGCCATCTTTGGCAAATTTATATATGCATTTATTTGAGGAACGGTGGGTGTATAAATCAAGATTTGCAGCTAATACAGCGGGGTGGTACCGCTATATCGATGATATTCTTGTGTTATGGACTGGTACAGAGGAAGATTTAGAGGCTTTTGCCCAGTACTTGAATGGCTGCAATAGCAATATACAATTTGAGATGATAAAGCATCAGAACACTGTACATTTCTTGGATGTCCAAATATCCATCACATTGGATAGGTTCAAAACCACCATTTATACAAAACCCACGGATAAAAATACAGTTTTACACTATTCGAGTTTTCATCCGAGTCATCTACGGAATAATTTACCTTACTCTCAATTGCTGCGTTGCCGTCGGATATGTTCATCTTCAGCAGAGTTCGAATTACAGGCTGCTTTAATGATGACCAAGTTTGAGCATCGAGGCTACCCAAGGGCCTTATTGAAGAGAGCCTACAAGCGTGCTAAATACAACCATCGCGACTGGTTACTGTATCCTTCTAGATATCGTGTTGAAAGTGCGCCTCAGCAGACACCTATTACTTGTGTTTTGCCGTACTCCACTCTTTCACATCGCATGGCAGCTTCTATACATAAGCACTGGAAACTGTTCTCTAAACATTCAGTGTTATCGGTTTTTCCAGTGCGTATGGCTTATCAAAGGGGAAGGAACTTTAAGGATCGATTGTGTCCTGCAGTAGTGAGAGAGAGGAATTTCTCGGTGACGGCTCATCATCAATGTGGACGTTGTAAATACTGTGCGATGATGGTTGCTGTAGAGGGTTTTAACTTACAGCGTAAAATTGTTCTTAAACAATCAACCAATTGTTATTCTTCATGGGTTGTTTATGCCTTGAGGTGCCCGTGTGCCTTGATGTATATTGGTAAAACCACGAGACCTTTACGTACACGTTTAGCAGAGCACAAGTACAGTGTGATGAAAATGAGAGCGGATACCCCTTTAGTTATGCATTGTAATGAAAAGTGTCATCAATTTCAAGATTTACAATGTACGGTCTTGGAACAAGTTCTCCCAGACCTTCGCAGAGGTGATAAGGGACGTCTTCTCCTGCAAAGAGAACAGTACTGGATTTTTACCCTTCACACTCTTATTCCTGGGGGCCTGAATGATAAAATTGAGTGGTCATTATTCTTTTAAATAATTTTCTTTTCTGCAATATATCATTAGTGGGACACTTTCAGTTATTAGAGTGGTGTCTATGTGAGCTATAGAACGTGATTGTGAGCTAAGGTTAATCTTTTTCTGTGTAGAGTATAGTTGTGAATGTGTATGGTTGTAAACGTGTTCGATAAAGTTGTAGTGATTGTGAGAGGAGTGACATATGTAGTTGTAGATGACGTATTAACTTGATAGCTGCCAGTAGTTTTGTATTTAAAGGGCAGTTACGTTAGACGCCGCTCTAGCAGTTGAGGCGCTTTGATCGCCCGCGTGGAATGGCGTCATATTGATTTTGGGCAAGACGTTCGATCCCTGAGGAAGCCCGGCAGGGTGAAACAGAAGCTTTTGTTGGATCCGGAACGTAGTTGCTGCCCGTGTGTGCTCATGGTTTTGTGCGATCAGGAGTTGTAAGACCGTATGCAACAAACTGTGAAGCGTCAGGAATAAAGCATTAAGATAAGTGGAACGGTTGCTTTACATTAAGTACTCATTATTTTTCATACAGTGTACTCCTCTGTTTTTCATTTTCAGATGTTGTCAGTCTCCGTATGAGAGAACATTGGGATTCGATCCTGTAAATTGCTTGTAACCTGTTTAGCGAAGTGGTGCCTCTACGGGATAGAGACACTTTATTTTTCGTATATTGTCAACAAAAAAACTTTTTTGCAAATTAATTATGAGTTTATATGAGATTGATTGAAGGGATCCTTTAAAAAGTACTTTTTTAGGATACATTTTTAAAATTTCAATTTGTAGAAATTAAATTTAAAATTAAAGATAAGGTATGGGTAGGTAGGGCTTGGCCTATGATGTAGAAATCGTCAGCTCAATCCAACGGTGACACTGTGCATCGATGGCAGGTATGAGCGGTAACTGAGGCCTTTGAAAACCTGTTATATATATTGTGGATAAGAGTTGTTAATTATATTAAAAGGTTTAGAAGTAGGGTTGATTAGAAAGGGTCTTGTATTTTAAGAAAGATTAATTTCTAGCCATTTTGAGGGACCTTTTCTCCTTGTTTAATATTTATATTGGACCGCTTCTGTCTGCATCTCTTAGAGGTAGTTCTTTATTAAAGAGGATTTAGTCCTAATTGAGCCATGGAATGTTCTCATTATATGAGTGAGGTTTTGTTAAATGTAGGGCTTTTTCGGTGACTGATTGTGATTTGTCCTTGTGCAGTGGTGGCACTTTTTAGGTATCAGCACTTTTCATGCATAGAGTTGTCAGGTCAGTGCTGACTCCTAGTGACCCTGCAGCCTCTGGGTGTCCTTGGTACTGTGTGAGCAGGGCTTGAGTGCCAGTGGGATTGAAGCCTCTGATCTATTGGTTCCTGGGCAGATTTAGTCCCTACTTGGCTACACCCGTTACCATATTGGATTGGCAGGAATGAGTCCCACTGCCTATGGTGCTCTTTCTGCTCATGAGGTCCCCACAAATGCTTTCTGCACATGCCCCAGAGTCCCGCCCCTGCATACCTATCCACAGCTGCCAGTGGGGGACACTGCCAGCCAGCAACCCCACAGTCCCCCATGTTCATGTGATCCCCAGGGCAGGCCTATGTGAGCATGAAAGGTGCAATCTCAGTGTCCCATTACCTGTTAGCAAGCCACCGGAGATAGCTCCACCCTCAAAGGCGGCATGTATCCCAGACTGGCTGAGTATGTAGGAGTCATGGCAGGATCCTGGGTAGTGTGCCACAACATCTGTGATATCAGCCTGTGCATTACAGATGACCTGCATATTCATGGAGTGGTATACATTCCTGCTGCGGTATGTGGCCTCAGGCTGTCATAGCAGCCTGAGGGCCACATGCGTACAGTCTATGACCCCAAGGACTGCCGAAAATCCAGTCACCTCGTAAAACTGCACCATCACCTGTTGCCTCTGCTGTGGTGTTTGTGTACGGTGGTGTAGTTTGCAGCATGTCCCACAAAGGCACCCAGGAACTGCAAGATGCATCTTGACACAGCTGCCTTGCTGAGACCTGCTGCTGTTGCCATAACTGATTGAAATGAACTTGTCCCCATGAAGCCAAGGGCTGTGAGCAGTTTCAAATGGACAGGCACAGCTTCCTGTCTATGGGTGAGGGCTGCAAGGTGGGGCTCAAGCTCCTGGTACAGGTCATGGATGGTTGCATGGTCAAATCGGTACCTGGTCACACACAGTTCACCAGTCAGGTCCAGGTACTGACTCCTCAGCCTGGGCACCCTTGGATGTGGACACCTACCTGATGCTCTCCACTGTTCCAGTCAGCACTCTGCAGCAGGGCCATAGAAAACTATGAGTTGATCTCCTCCAAGCTCATATCTTCTACAGTGCACCACAGCCAGGGAATTGTGCAAAAACATTGTGTGAAGGTGGGTATATGGATGTGCACATCAGCAGCCAGGGCCATGCCTTTGTGTACCAGCCAGGCCCGTATACAGACACACCTGTCACGCCTGTGTATGGACACATGCATCACCAGCCACAACACAAATGCCCATGTACAGACACACACACCACCAGTCATGCCTCTGACCGGCCCACTGACAGGATGGCCCACTGGAGTACACTCCTGTTCCACACAGTTGACATAGGTGCTGTGGGAAGGGACCTGTGCCCTCATACTGTGCTGGGTGCTATATCCCTACGACAGTCACATGGAGAAACTGTGGGATTTGAATGCTGGTCAGCTGGGTGGTGAGATGTGGTTTGAATCACTGTGCCAAAGCACTGCTCCAAGTACAGTTGGTGTGGTCAATGGTCCCATGACTACTGCCATTGATTAAACATGCAGAACAGGGGGCACCACTCCACAGGGTCCTTGGATCTGCAACTGTTTGGGGGAGGCACAGGGTCAGGGGGTTGCATTCAGCAGTTGGCCCTGCCTCATACAGATCACTATAGTATCAGGAAATAGCTCCAAGCAAACAATATTCAAATGGACATAATCTTGCATATAATCACTCATAGGAAGGAAAAGCAGAGAACAGTCAATTAGTTTAAACCATGAACGTTAAAGTGTCCAAAACGTCTCAGACCACATAGCGCCATAAACTAACAGGATTCTTTGCCTGCTTTTTTCTCGTGCGCTTATTAGCATCAATGACTTTTTTGGATTTTAATGGAAAGCTTATCACCAATTCTCCACCACCTTCGTGTCAAAGTCTATTAAATAAAACAGTTTCTTATCTTAATTAATTAATTAATTTATTTCCAGTCTCTTCTATACTGCGCTATTCAACATCAATGCGGTTTACAATAAACATAGAACTACACATTTCCTAGGGTACTCTGTGATTACAATGAACAGGTGTTAAAACTTGGACAACATGGGGTAACTATTTACAATCGTGCAACTGAGTAGGGTTCACTGCCTTGAACTAGCCATGAGAGTCTTGTGTGGTGTACGTGGCTGGGGCATTATCTACCGGGTAGTAGAGGAGGAAAAGGTGGTGTTTCAAGGCCTTCCTAAACTGGAATAATTCGGGGATTGCACGGATGTTGGCTGGTAGGGCATTCCAGCTTCTTGGCGCACAGAATTTGAAGGCCCTGCTTGCCATAGCCTGGGTGCATTGGGTTATTGATTTTGGGACTATCAGGGTGTTGACTGCTATCGATCTTCTGGACCTATTGGTGGGGATGGTCTGGATCAACCCGGTTAGGGATGGGGGTGAGAGCCCATGGATGGCCTTAAAAGTTAGAAGTAGGGTTTTGTACTTGAGTCTCATATGTATCGGGAGCCAGTGTAGGTGCTTCAGTATGGGCGTAACATGGTCTTTCTTAGAGGCACCGTATAGGATCCTCGCTGTGGTGTTCATCACCAGCTGCAGCGGATTTAGGGTGGCCTGGGGGAGCCCGTGTAGGATCACGTTAGCATAATCGAAATGTGGTATGATCAGCGCCTGGTAAATTGATATAAAATCTTCTGGCTCCAGCAGCGATCGTAAGGGTCTGAGGGATCTGATCTTATGATACACCGCCCTCACTACATTGCCTATGTGTACCTTCATGTCTAGTCTTTGGTCCAGGGTAACACCAAGATACCGGATCGTCGGTTTGGTCTGGAGATCTGCTTCCTTGACTCTTAGAAAGGGTGGTGTGGAGAAGTTTGGGTTCCTTGTAATGAAGAGTACTTCCGTTTTCTTGTGTTGTATCCTGAGGTTCTGGGTCTGGAGCCAGTCGGATACTGCGTTAAAGCAGTTTGTCAGTGGCGAGAGGTCTGGATTTTCAGTTGAGAAAGGCATGTATAGCAGCACGTCGTCTGCATATATCAGGCAGTTGACACTGAAAGACCGGATCAGATTGCAGATAGGCTGCATGTATACATTGAACATCAAGGCTGAAAGGGAGGAGCCTTGTGGAACACCCTGCTTCAGGTGGAAAGGATCTGATGAGGTTGCACCGGAGCACACATGCTGCCATCGGTCTGAAAGGTAGGATTTGCACCAATCCAGCGCTTTGTCAGTGATTCCCTTTTCCTTAAGACGATCCAGTAGAAGCTCGTGGCTCACTGAGTCGAACGCAGCTGCAATGTCCATGAATATGAGGACAAAACCTTGGCGAATGTTGTCAATTCCTGCTATTAAGTTGTTGAAGAGTGTGGTGAGGAGCGTTTCAACTCCATGGTCCTCTCTGAAGCCGTGTTGGCAAATGCCCAGTGGTGCAGAAGTTTCAATGTGCTCTTGGAGTTGCATCTGGACTTCCTTCTCAATTATTTTTGCCAGCAAAGGTATACTCGATATCAGTCTGTAGGAGTCTACCTTCTGAGGGTCGAGTTTGCTGTTTTTTAGTAGCGGTCTTATGGATGTGTGTTTGAGAGGTTGCAGGAATGTACCTGTTGTAAAGGATTGGTCCATGATTCTGGCTATAGTGGGACTAAAGTCAGACCTTAGATCTTTAATCCAAAATGCGGGGCAGGGGTCAGTTTGCGCGGTAGTCGTGTTGATTGCAGCTATGGTGTCTTCAATGCGCTGCTTGGGAGGTGTGGAGAAGATGGTAAGGGGTGATTGGTGAATGGGTATGAGGGAGGTGTCGGGTGTTGATGCATTGCTAGTCTGGCATAGTTTGGATTGTAGGTAGTCCGCGAATTCTTGAGGGTGGATTGCAATTGATTGCTCTGCGGTTGGTTCCTTAGTTAGGTCCTTGACGAGGGCGAACAAGTCGTGTGGTTTGTTTAGGGATCTTTTTAGCGTGTCTGTATGGAATCGTCTCATGTTCATTGTTACCGCTTCACGATGCGCTGTCAGGTGAGAGTTATATGCTCTCTGATCTTCTGCCGTGCATGAGCGGCGCCAGAATCTCTCCAGTTTCCTTAGGAGGGTGCGAGAAGATTTCAGCTCAGCAGAGTACCAGGTTGCTGGTGATCTTTTCCCTGGGGGTATGTTAGCTGGCGGACGTAGAGCAATTGAACTGAGTGTGTCGTTCCATTCGGAGACCAGAGCCTCAGGATCGTGTGCTGTCGAGGTGAGTAGTGGGTGAGCTGTGCTCAGTATCCGTTCTTTGTTGAAAGCATGGAATCTTCGTGGTGGAGCGTTAGCGTAGTGGTTGATTGTTCTGGCCTCCTTCAGATTGTGGTTGGTCAAGGGAATTTGGAAGCAGATCAACTTGTGGTCAGACCAGGGAACTGCAGTAATTGAAAGCTCAGGGGTCTTGGGAGAGTTGCCTGAGGGGTGAATATCAGGTCCAGGATGCCTCCTTTTATGTGGGTCGGTTCTTTAATCATTTGTCTGTACCCGAGATCCTTAAGGGCATCGAGAAAAGCTGAGGTGTGGGAGTCTTGTAAGGACGGTAAGTTGAAGTCTCCCAGGATCCAACTTGTAGTGTGTGGGTTTTGTATGTTGGCTGCGAGGTCGATTATTGCGGAGAGAGCATCTGGATCAGCTGATGGGGCCCTGTATAGAAGGTTGATAGCGCAGTTCTTGTTTGCTATTGTGATTGTTTCAAGGAGTGTTGTGCTGGTTGCGTTTCTTTGGAGGAACTGGAGGTCCGATTTGGAGATGGCGAGTACTCCGCCCCCTTTCTTACCATTTCTATGGCATGTATGAATTGAAAATCCGGAGGGAAGGAGCTGGTTGATGAGGACATTGTCGTCACTGGAGAGCCACGTCTCCATGATCAAGAGTATGTCGAGGTTATGGAGTAGTATCAGTTCGGAGATAACAGGCCATTTCTTATGAATAGGGCATTTATGAGCGCACATCTCAGGGGATGCAGGGGGGGGGGTTTCTTCATGTTTCATTTTCTTATTGTGTTGTAGTGCAATGTGTAAGAGATGGTGGTGGGGAGTGCGGGTGGCTTCCCCTGAATTGTGTAGTGTATTATTTGCCCATCTCCTCTTGTGATTCTGGAGAATTGGGATATAATTGTGGCTAGAGGGTAGGTCAGTAACACTGCTTAGGCCTATGGAGAAGAGATATAGGACCACTGTTACAAGGTTTGACAGGGTCATGTTGTGCGAGTAGCTTGAGACCGGACTAGACGGTGGTTTCCGCGCTGGTGGTTAGAGTGTTTCAGACCTGAGTGCCTTATGCTGTTAGCAAGAGCTAGTGTACCTACAGGTGGCTTTGCGTGCTTATACTGTAGGTGGCCTCTAGAGTGGATGAGGATTACTGGCAGAGAGTAAGGTTGGTTTGTGGTGTTCAGGTGTCAGGTGTCGATCACAAGGAAATGGTAAATTATGCAGTTATGCAGATTAAGGCTAGCTAAACAGATCAAGGCTGTTATTTCTGGTACTGGCAAACAGAAAACTATGCAAACAGTAGCAAAAGAGAGTGGCAGGTCATAAGTTAAGATAATCTACACAATTCTAGGCAGGTATTTCAGATATAATGGCGACATCAGGTTATGTTATAGTAGCTGAGGGCACCAGACTAACAACAGCTTATGAGCATATGGCATTTGTTACTTAGTAGCATCTGTTTGTCAGGTATAGATACATAGTAGTGCAGAATAGAACATGCTCTGTCGAGCAGTCTATTACCAGGTCTTAGGGCTTGAGGTTTTTGGTCAGCTGAGGATAGGGACTTGCCTTTTCCTGACAAGGGTAGCTGATTCCGCTCCGGGTTTGAGTTCTTGTTCGCTTGAAGGGTTGATGGATTAGTACCACCGCCTAAGGGCCACGCCAAAGGGCCCTCTGGCGAGGCCCTCTGGCACAGGCCGGCCAGGCGCGGGTGTGCCTGACGGCGCTTCTCTTTTTTTGTAGGAGGTGGCTGCCTCGATTGGGCAGATCGCCCGAAGATGGCCACAGTTCCCGCTGCTGCCTGGCTCGATCCCCCGATGGGGAGAGCAGCTGGTGGTGGCCGGCAGGAGATGTCCCACAGCGCACGATGGCACTTCTCTTTTATTGTAGGAGGCGGCTGCCCCGATTGGGCAGATCGCCCAAAGATGGCCGCAGTTCCCGCAGCTGGCTGGCTCGATCCCCCGATGGGGAGAGCAGCTGGTGGTGGCCAGCAGGAGATGTTGTCCTCAACGCCTCCTTATGGTGCCGATTGTGCGTTTACTCCCATAAGGGGTTTCCTCAGGAGGGTCTAAAAGAATTATTTAAAACAAATCATGACCTCTTGAAACTCCAAGTCATTGTCCACATTGAAAAAATATATATTCTTATAGTTTCACAAGCTGACACTGCATACCGTAAATCACAAATGTTAGTGAATTACCTACTGTCAGAATGCTGCCCGCGTTCCTCTGTAGGTTAGTCTTCTTCGAGCTTCATAGCTTCTAAAAAACACCGCGCATGCGGATTAGCTGGAGGAGTCGGGCTTTAAAGATTTCTGCTGCATTACGACTGACTGCTCATATGTCAACCGCCTTTAAGTTTTTATGAGTTTTTTAAAGACAAACGCCCCAGTCAATCGAGGAGTTGAGACCATGAGGGATCACAGTATCAAGCTTAAAAATCCATCGTTGTTCATGTATTAGAAGAGTTTGGCTTGGCTTGGCTGTTGTTGAAAAATACTATCTTGGAAGCCCAGACCAGCTGTATTCCACACTTTAAGAAAAGTGGACCTGGAAACAGCACAAGCACTGGCAAGTCACCTGGGCCGGATGGTATACATCCAAGGGTATTGAAAGAACTGAAATATGAGATTGCAGACCTGCTATTAGTAATCTGTGAACTATCATTAAAATCATCTCTAATACCTGAAGATTGGAGGATCGCCAATGTAACACCAATTTTTAAAAAGGGTTCCAGGGGTGATCCAGGAAACTACAGACCGGTGAGCCTGACGTCAATACCGGGAAAAATGATAGAAACCATTATAAAGAATAAAATTACTCAGCATGTAGATAGTCATGAATTAATGAGAGACAGCCAACATGGCTTTAGACAAGGAAGATCTTGTCTTACTAATCTGTTATGTTTTTTTGAAGGAGTGAATAATCAGGTGGACAAAGGTGAGTCGGTTGATATTGTGTATCTGGACTTTCAGAAAGCCTTTGACAAGGTCCCTCATGAGAGACTTTTGGCAAAACTAAAGAGTCATGGGATAGGAGGCAGTGTACTATTGTGGATCAGGAACTGGTTAAAAGATAGAAAGCAGAGGGTAGGGCTAAATGGCCAATTTTCCCAATGGAGAAAGGTGAATAGTGGTGTACCCCAGGGATCTGTGCTGGGTCCGCTGCTTTTTGACATATTCATAAATGACCTGGAAAGTGGAATAACGAGTGAGGTTATCAAATTTGCAGATGACACAAAACTATTTAAAGTTGTTAAAACCCAAGAGGATTGTGGAAAATTGCAAGAGGATCTTGATAAATTGGAAGACTGGGCATCAAAATGGCAGATGAAATTTAATGTGGACAAGTGCAAGGTTATGCACCTAGGGAAGAACAACCCAAACTATGGTTACACGATGCAAGGTTCCACATTAGGAACCACCACCCAGGAAAAAGATTTAGGCGTCATTGTGGATACCATGTTAAAACCCTCGGCCCAGTGTGCAGCGGCGGCCAAGAGAGCAAATAGAATGCTAGGTATGATAAGGAAAGGAATGGAAAATAAAACAAAGGATATTATAATGCCTCTATATCGTTCCATGGTGAGACCGCACCTTGAATATTGTGTGCAATTCTGGTCACCGTATCTTAAAAAGGATATAGAGTTATTAGAAAAGGTTCAGAGAAGAGCCACCAAAATGGTAAAGAGGATGGAAGGATACTCCTATGAAGAAAGGCTAAAAAGGTTAGGGCTCTTTAACCTGGAAAAGAGACGGCTGAGGGGAGATATGATAGAAGTCTATAAATTAATGAGCGGAGTGGAACGGGTAAACGTAGATCGATTGTTTACCTTATCAGAATATAGAAAGACTAGGGGACATGCAATGAAGCTACAGGGTAAACTATTTAAGACTAATAAGAGAAAATATTTTTTCACTCAACGTGTAATCAAACTCTGGAATTTGTTACCGGAGGATGTAGTAAAGGCTGTTAGTGTAGCTGGGTTTAAAAAAGGTTTGGACAAGTTCCTGGAGGAAAGGTCCATAAGCCATTATTAAGAAGGGACCCAGGATATCAATGCTTGAACCAATACAAGCATTGTGGAACCTGTGTCCCTTGGGGAAACTGCTAGGTACATATGACCTAGATTGGCCATTGTTGGAAACAGAATACTGGGCTTGATGGACCTTGGTCTGACCCAGTATGGCATACCTTATGTTCTTATGTTAAGTCAAATGCAAGGCATTGATAAGGCAGGCAAAGGGAGAGTTTGAGAAGAAGCTTGCTGCGGAAGCAAAAACGCGAAGTAAAGACCTTTTCAAGTACATTCGTAGCAAAAAACCTGTGAGAGAGTCAGTTGGTCCATTAGATGATAAAGGGGTTAAAGGAGCACTAAGAGGCGACAAGGCGATAGCGGAGAGACTGAATGAATTCTTTGCTTCAGTCTTTACTGAGGAAGATGTAGGGATGTTACCCATGACTGAAGTGGTATTTAAAGGTGCGGAAGAATTGAAGGAAATATTGATACATCGTGAAGATGTATTACAACTATTAGATAAACTGAAAAGTAGCAAATCACCTGGGCTGGATGGTATACATCCAAGGGAGTTGAAAGAACTGAAATATGAGATTGCAGACCTGCTATTAGTAATCTGTGAACTATCATTAAAATCATCTCTAATACCTGAAGATTGGAGGATCACCAATGTAACACCAATTTTTAAAAAGGGTTCCAGGGTGATCCGGGAAACTACAGACCGGTGAGCCTGACATCAGTACCAGGAAAAATGGTAGAAACCATCATAAAGAATAAAATTACTCAGCATGTAGATAGTCATGACCTAATGGGAGACAGCCAACATGGCTTTAGACAAGGAAGATCTTGTCTTACTAATCTGTTATGTTTTTTTGAAGGAGTGAATAATCAGGTGGACAAAGGTGAGTAGGTTGATATTGCGTATCTGGACTTTCAGAAAGCCTTTGACAAAGTCCCTCATGAGAGACTTTTGGCAAAACTAAAGAGTTATGGGATAGGAGGCAGTGTACTATTGTGGATCAGGAACTGGTTAAAAGATAGAAAGCAGAGGGTAGGGCTAAATGGCCAATTTTCCCAATGGAGAAAGGTGAATAGTGGTGTACCTCAGGGATCTGTGCTGGGTCCGCTGCTTTTTGACATATTCATAATGACCTGGAAAGTGGAATAACGAGTGAGGTTATCAAATTTGCAGATGACACAAAACTATTTAAAGTTGTTAAAACACAAGAGGATTGTGGAAAATTGCAAGAGGATCTTGATAAATTGGAAGACTGGGCATCAAAATGGCAGATGAAATTTAATGTGGACAAGTTGCAAGGTTATGCACCTAGGGAAGAACAACCCAAACTATGGTTACACGATGCAAGGTTCCACATTAGGAACTACCACCCAGGAAAAAGATTTAGGCGTCATTGTGGATACCATGTTAAAACCCTCGGCCCAGTGTGCAGCGGCGGCCAAGAGAGCAAATAGAATGCTAGGTATGATAAGGAAAGGAATGGAAAATAAAACAAAAGATATTATAATGCCTCTGTATCGTTCCATGGTGAGACCGCACCTTGAATATTGTGTGCAATTCTGGTCACCGTATCTTAAAAAGGATATAGCGATTTTAGAAAAGGTTCAGAGAAGAGCCACCAAAATGGTAAAGGGGATGGAAGGATACTCCTATGAAGAAAGGCTAAAAAGGTTGGGGCTCTTTAACCTGGAAAAGAGACGGCTGAGGGGAGATATGATAGAAGTCTATAAATTAATGAACGGAGTGGAACGGGTAAACGTAGATCGATTGTTTACCTTATCAGAATATAGAAAGACTAGGGGACATGCAATGAAAATACAGGGTAAACTATTTAAAACTAATAAAAGAAAATATTTTTTCACTCAATGTAATCAAACTCTGGAATTTGTTACCGGAGGATGTGGTAAAGGCTGTTAGTGTAGCTGGGTTTAAAAAAGGTTTGGACAAGTTCCTGGAGGAAAGGTCCATAAACCATTATTAAGAAGTGACCGAAGATATCAATGCTTGACCCAGTACAAGGATTGTGGAACCTGTGTCTTTTGGGGAAACTGCTAGGTACATATGACCTAGATTGGCCACTGTTGGAAACAGGATACTGGGCTTGATGGACCTTGGTCTGACCCAGTATGGCATATCTTATGTTCTTATGTTATCTGTGCACTCTTATTGGATTTTTAGAAGCTCTTTCTCTGTTTCAATTCTGGGTTTCACTGGCTACTGAGTTCCCAAGGAAAGAAGCAAGTTCTTGTCTTGTACCATGTCATGAAGTCCAGCCAGCTGCAACTTACTGCAGCATGCTTTGTTTTCTGGATCGTCAATATGGTTCAAGGACCATATTCCTTTCTTTCCCAGTATCACATTCTGCTTGTTCAGTGTTCCAGTCATGTCCTCTTCATGAGCTCTTCTGCTTTCCATCTCTCTCATGTTCTCACATGGTGTCACCATGCTGTTTGTAATCTCATCCACTGTGGACCGCAGCCTTTCAGCTCCACCATTGCACACCACTGTTGCTCAGAGCACAGGCAGATCAGATTCCGGTGCCATTTTGCTTTCGGATACCTCTGGGATTTCTCCTGACAAGCATTGAATACTCCTGTGAGCTTTTCAGAATGACACTGTACCTATCTGTACATTTCTTTGTGTGCTTGCGTTCAAGTTCCAGGTCATTTTCGGAGCTTTGGAGAGCTGTGCCCAGAAGCCTGCTCAGCTGTGCTTCCTCACGTGAAATGGATTATGGTCCTGCTTCTCTTAGACAAACTGGAACTACACATCCCTGAATGTATGCACTAAGGCAGGTCTATCTCAAGTTGCCTCTTACAACCTGGAGTCATATAAGAATGCAAAAGCCAAAGAAGTGATGCCCCCTGGAGGCAGTGCTCGGTGGGGTGTGGGGGAAGAGAGAGTATGTGGAGGAGAGAATAATTGTATGAAAGAGAGCAGGAGGAAGAGTGTGGCTTGTACCAAATATAACCAAGCAGGGCCTACAGCACAGATGCAGTTAAACACTACAGGCTAACTTTCTCCCGCTTTCACCTATAGATGTTGCAGCAGTTCCGAAAGGGAAAGTCCAAACATGCTCAGGGAAAATGTACCGGCAGAGCTTTGCACCTGCTTTTTCTGCAGATACTTGTTCCAGGTGAAACAGCGCACATAATTTTCAAAGTGCAAAACTGCATGCATTGCAGCCTCCCCAAGTCACCCCCTCACCACCAAACCCACCTACTTTTTCCACAAGTAAAAGAGCCACGTTGTTGATTCCTGGATGTATGCTTACTACTGAAATGCTGGGCAATTTTCACACAACCTGGTTACCCGAGTAAATAGCTTTAGAAAATCACCTTTTATAGCATTAACTATGAAGTTCTCAGACAGCAGAGGCTTTCCAACTCATTGTATCCAGGGCTTTTATTGAGGGGCACTCGGTGGTACTGAGAATACTGGCAGCTTTTTTATTGCCTACTGAGACTGACCCATAGTCCTCATGTATTAATGAAAGAACCCTGTATATGAGTACCAACACCTTTATCGCTAGGAAAAATGCACTGATCCATACCCAGGACATACCCTCTTATTATGCTTCAGATTTTACTCTTCTGTTCTAACATATTATTTGCCAAGCAGTGGGGGGAAATTTTCTCCAACCAAAATATTTTTATGGTCTTTTTTTTTTTTTTAAATCTCACAAATTTTCGAAAGCCATTATGAACATGAAACTCCTGGTGCCTCTATTTTGTCATACAAAAGTGTTATGTTCACAAGTCTAGATACACTGAATCAAGTGCTCTTTCCTCACCAAAACTTGTATCTGGGAACACTCTTATACCATAAGAGGCACTTCATGGAACAATGCATATACATGAGGGGTTACGTTTTAGACAAGATACTATAGGCAACCCTCCGCGTGTCCTCCTCTGTGACATTGCTGAGAGATGAGCTTAAGTCTGTGAGTTTATCACCTTTTTTCATATTTTCTGTTTCAAAGCAACAAAATAAAATAAAATGAGCTCATTTTTTCCACTTCCTTTGAAGGAAAGAAAGCAACACAGAGATAAAGTATTTTTGATGTTTGTATGAGACAAGTCTTCCTGTAACACATCTGCTATGAACCCGCATGGAGTCTGTAAAAGGGTTAAGCAGTCCTGCAATGCTTCTTCTGTGAAACAGCAGGGACTTTGCAGAGGGACTGAGTGTTCCTGCCATGGAACACATAGAACTCAGTAAGAGGACTGAGCATTGCCTGACTGCTCTGCAGGTTTCCACTTCACCTGATCCTGCCAGGCTGAGCTTGTAAGCACCAAACTTTTGACGCAGAGTGTGACCACAGAGGAAGTTGCTTACCTCTCTTCGCCTGTCTTTCAAACCTCTTTGGCACCAGACCTGTAAGTGATTTGGGGCACTGAATTCAGGAGCCCAGAAGCCCGTAGAGGGAGGGTTAACCCTGAAGATGAGGACCAGGATCTCTCCTTTTCTCTTCTTCCTGTGGACAATGGGTGAGTAATCCAGGCTTCCAGTAAGCAAACGGTCGAGCCTGTTTCACCTGCAGAAGGTTCCAGACAGGAAATGTTGTAATTAGATTTAACTGCCGGAGAATTGTGTACATCCATCAGTCTGTGTCTCTTAATAGCCTCAGGCTGCAAAATCCTAATTTTCTCATATGCTTTAGAAATTTAGAATAAATTTACTTTCAAATAAGGCGACTGCAAAAACTGTTCTTCTGTTTATACTCTGCTGTGTTTTTGCTATTACCGAGAGTAACACATCTGGTTTGAGACATTTCTTTTCTAAAATCTGAACTCAAGATTTGGGTCAAAAATGCAGCAAGCAAAAATGGGGGTTTTTGGGTCAGTTTGTCTCTGTTTTTCAGCCAAACATTTTCTGAACTGTAGTGGGTAATGATGAGCCAACAGCCAGTGCAGACACCCTCAAATCCTTTCTCTCAAAGAGAGACTATTTGGTTGAACCCTAAATGCCAAGCATCCCTATAAGCTGTGATACCTCTTGAAGAATCAACCCAAAATGAATTTTTCTGCTTCAGGTGTGACTGCAGGGGCCTGGGAAGTCTCAGAAGATCATGTCATCTAACTTCTCTTTTCTTGGTCCTTTAGAAGGTATCAGAACTTATAAGGGCTCCAGATATCTCCTGAACCAATATGGCTGCTAGAACTCATCACCTTAAAACCTAGAAACAGTTGCGGTAATTGCACAATGCCAGTAATAGATTATTCAAAACACAGGGCTGTTTTACTTTTTTGCGCCTTATTAAGACAGCAAGTGGCGCAGAAACCCCTAAAAAAAATCGATAAGGAAACAGTGGGCATGATATGCTTTGGTTCAATAGACTCATATTCAAAGGTGTGCCTATGCGCTCAATGCTTTCAAACCTTGCAATCATTTTGAAGAAAGAAGTGATTTGATAGTACCCTATGGTCCAGAGGTAGCAGATGGTTTGGTGATCGCTTGGGCCAGTATCTCCAGCTCTGTTTCAATAGAAGTGTCTCCATAGGGTTCGGCTCTGCTCTTTCTAAGGCAAGGAGCTCTCAGAATAGGTTTATCTCCTTCACCTCCGTGTACCAGTGCATTCTCCAAAAACACCTCCAAGAGCTCCAAACCAGGAACTAGATTATATCAAAATAGCTCCACCCGAGGCCCATGTGTCTTCTAGGCATCCTCCGTGTGAATCTTCAACGTCGTAGACTCTACATCAACACTATTTTTCCCTAACAGCACAAAATTAAACAGAACTACAGTTTAAATATTCAAGTTCAGCAAAGCTAATGCTCTATGAAACAGTCCCCTGCTAATACGGCTTCCTGGGAGGACAACAATTGAGGCCCCATCTGTTCCTAGGGGACTAGGCACATGCATAAAATCCTACAGAAAAACCTATGTTCCAAAGATGCAAATAGTTGTCAAAACGATGAGACAGTTTCCAGGCACCATGGAATTTATGGTGAATGAAATACGTAATGCCAGGCACATCTTCCACATCATAGCCACCCCAATACATTTAGTCACCCCAATACATTTTTCTTAGCTTCCTGTTTGGCATCAGAATGCTTGTGCCAGTCCAAGGAAAAAGAGGAGATCTGGAGGTGGGGACCTCTCTTACATGAAATCATTAAAAAAGATATTTCTCCTATGACTTTTACTGGACACAAGTTTTCAGGCCTGACAGAGAGATCTGAAGATGGAACCAGAGAGGCTCTTAGAGAGCTAATGTACATTAACAATTTTTGGACTGGTTGTTTCATTAACAATTAGGAACCGATGTGAAAACTCTGCAAATATGGATACTCAGACTTTCACAACCAGATTGATCTTGTCTTCAGATGAGGAGTAAGGGAACAAGAAGAAGGGTCCTATTTGTTTTCAAAGGATTATTGACAGCAATAGTTGGTCAATTCCTATGTTACGTAAAATCCATGGAGATGAGGCAAAACCAGCGTTAGAGTTACATTTAGGGCAGGTCCAATAAAGCTCTTTAGAGGTTTCACATTTCTTATTGCACCAATAATAACAGAGTGGTAGAAGTTGTTCTTTTAATTAAAGGTGAGGAATTTCCTGAAATCACCTATGTGATCTGGTTGCTCCATTTTCTCATTGGAGATTGGTTAGATTGACATTACCTGGAGCCTTGAAAGCTATTTTTATCATCAAATTCACCCACAGGGGCAAATGTACTAACCTGTGAATGGCCATACAAATGCGATTACACTCAGGAAAATGTCATGTAGCGAATTGCGCTTGTGAATTTCAGCACACACTATTTAATCAATAGACGAGAGGGAAACCTCCAAATGATAAAACAAACCAGAAAAACAGAAATGGAGGCAAACAATGGCCACAAAGAAGGTCCACCTTCTTTGTGGCCATTGTTTACCTCCATTTCTGTTCTTCCTGGTTAACGCACACTAGTTGCCATTTTTCTGTGTGTGATTTTTGCCATTGGCAAATGATGTACAATCGGCAAGGAGCTACAGAATCATTCCACGTTAGCTCATTAGCGATGTCACCACAGTAAAATTAGATACAGAGAATTGCGCAAGTGGCAATTTTTTGTAAATTTCAACCACACCTCATGGAGGAGGTGCGTTAAGTTCTTTTGCAACGAAGTCCTAGATTTCATATAGACCTTAATCCAAAAACATCTACAAATCCATTTGCACGGCTTTGGAATGAGTCAGTCTAATGGGAAAGGTTTGGGGTATTAGGTCAAAGAAATTCACCGTTTATTATTCTGACCTTGTGGATCCCTATGTGACCTTTGACACAAAGTTTGAAACATCGAGAGATATTATTCAAAGGCCCTTTTAGTTCAAACCAATAAAAAGGAGCTTAACTGGCTACCCTGGCAGACAAAAAGAATATTGGTTAGGAAACATTTTTACTAGAAGACAAGACATTTTCATCTTTTTCCGTGTTAATTGAGAATTATTATTTGCCTCCTTCCCAGGCCTTTAAAGGATTCAAACGCAACATTATCTTCTTATGTTTGAGTCAGACTTTGGGAATGAGACTTACATTTTGAGAAGTCACAATTCCTTTGTGAAAAAACTTTGGAGGTCACCTTCACATATATTGCTGTTTACTAGTTTGCGTAGCCCATAAGCTAGTCTGGCACCCCTTAAAATAATTCAAAGCTGGGATTTTAAAATTACATAAATATTGGTCTTGTGGGTGAGGAATGCATTCCTTTTGCATATGCTTTTCCATTGTCATAAATTTCAATTATTTTGAGAGAAAGTTCAGGAAGTAATCTGAATTATTTTAACAACGGGGTATGAACTTTCTTATTGAATTATGATCTTGAAATCTCGTGCCCCTGAATAAAGCCCTTCCTTTACTCAGAAAATATTCTCAGTTTTTATGCTATCATTAGCAATAAAAATAGATCCTTGGTAACTGCAAAACTGAATGTCCACATTTGGTGAAATCCAGTGTGCGTGGTATGCAAGTATAAACCTGCAGCTGCTGAGAAATGGAAGGGGATTAACAGAAAGTTAGACATTTGGAGATCAATTGATCTATGTGTCAGTTTGTAAGGATGCATCTTGGTTTCTTGACAGTGGTGATTTTCCACAAGGTCGCACCAGGTCGCTGATCTAGAACCTTTTGGACCTTGTTTCCTTTTCTCTTTGGTATCTGTACTGGAAGGCGGAGGCAGCCGCTAATCCTCACCTAATATCTTTACTTATTCTTTTTTGTTTTTCTTTAGAACAATGATCTTTTTTCTTTTCACTTGTGTGATAAAACCTTTGTGCATCTCTTGAGATCTCCCGCTCTGGTTTTCATCTTTCCTCTTTGAGTTGTTGTCGCTGTGCTGTTGCTCCTGTTCAGTAGAGAAACTTTGACAGAACAATAGGCGAGAAAGAGACAGACGTGTGGCATTTTGTGGTCTGAATGGAAGACATGAGTTCTTTTTTTGCCCAGCACAATGTTACGTAAGCCCCCTTCTTTACCCCCTGCCTGCTGCTGCACCTGTTCTTTTAAGGCAATTAGCTAAAAATGTATTCATTTCCTGAGTCTAAATTCAGTTTGTAAGCTAACTATACCTCTACGGTACAGTTTCATTCAAAGGAAACGGAACAAAAGGTAGAAGGCTTCATGTTTTATGTGAAGTCCCCCCTCCCCAGACTGTGCTTCTATCTCAGGATTGTCATGTGGGGAATGTAAGCGATATCATAGCCCCCATACAGGAGCACAGTCTTCCATTACCAACGAAACCTAAGGGGGACATATTCAAAAGGATTGATGTGCTAATTATGGTGAGCAGGATATTCAGAGGCCTATAGCAGTTTTATGCTGCTGAATATCGCCTCCTAACCCGGAGGTGGAGCAGGGTGGCACTGTGGGTTAACCAGGCAGCAACGATATTGAGCCGCTGGCCAGTTAACCCAAACCAGCTAAGCTTAATAGAGCTGAAAGTCTGTCCTAACTTTAGCCAATTTTTCAATCTGGCCCGGGGCTGAATATCGCTGCTGACCAGACTGCAAAATGACAATCTGGCAACCTGGATATTCATTACCAGTAGTCGGATACGACCCTTGGCATTGAACGTCCGTGTTAAAATTAAAGTAGCGACGGCCAGCCGCTAAAATGCCCCCTTAGTCTCTGCTTACCATTGCTATAGGGGGGCCAACAGTCAGACAATTTGCCTAAGCAACTTCAGAAGTTAATCTGTTAAATCTTTCAGTTTGAAAATTCCCCCCCACAGACTGGATAAATGAGAAGGCAGCAAGATGTGGCAGTGCCGATATTCAGAGCTATTCCATTAAGTTAAGCCGGGTCCAACAGACACACACTCTGACGATTTTACAGTCCTCAGATACACACTTACTGTCACTCCTTCACAGCCCTAGTATGCACACTCGTTCCTCCCCACATCCCCAAATCTTCCCGAAATCCCTACTTAGCCTAAAAAACACACTGGCCGACGCTCCTTCCAATCTCAAACCACAGGCTGCCTCTCTGGAAACATATGGAGGGTAATTTTATGCAGCTCTGCCTAGCTATTGCATGTTTTCGAGCACATATTTTATATGTATTTTATAAAGACAAGCCCATGAGGGTCTGCCTTTATAAAATACTAACAGAAGTGCCTTACACTCGCCGTAGAGCTGGGGTAAATGACCGTGCCTACTTTTTGCAAGCACACACGTAAATTATAGTATTCTATAATCTACATGCGTAGTTGCTCGTACTTTCCACAAACTCCACCTCTATGCACGCCCACAGCCGCTCACTTTCATACTAGTTAGTATTTTATAATAAGCGGCCACATACATTCATAATTGATTAAAAATTGACATTTATGCGCCTCATTGAAGCCTAAACTAGGCACCTTCTTAGAAAGTTGCTCCCCCTAATGTTTACATGTTATATATGTGATCAAAATTCCTGCAGATTACTTTAAGATGTTATTACCGGGGCTTACTGTAAGGAGCCTGAGGAGAGTAAAGGATGCATGTAACGAGGTAGAATAAAGTAAGGCATTTTATAGTCGGTCCCCTGTGTACACAATATTTGTTTTCTGCACACCCCCTCTCTGCTTCACTTTTTGTGTTAGGGGCTGGTGCTGGGATTTTTGGCTAAATGAACAAAAACCTTTAAAGAGCAAGTCCAAAGGCCAATCGAACCAGTCACTAGTAACATAAAATGTAGAGAGATAAAATATGATGGCAGATAATTGCCATCTAGTCTGCAAGAATACTTCCTGTTGCAGCTACCCAGTTTCATCTCTGCTCACCATTGCTATAGGGGGGCCGAGAGTCAGACAATTTACCTAAGCAACTTCAGGAGTTACTCTGCTAAATCTTTCAGTTTGAAAATTCCCCCCCACAGACTGGATAAATATGAGAAGGGAGCAAGATGCGGCAGGATAGCACTGATATCCAGAGCTATTCCATTAAGTTAAGCTGGGTCAATAGTTATCCTAAAGTTAACGGGGAGCATATCTTGTTAACTTGAACTGGTTATCCTACTGCCAAACATCGGTCCCCGACAGAATAATTTGGTTAGGTTTTGAGAGGTTATACTAAATTATATAAAGAAATAGATTTACAAATTAACACTGAGGAAGGACTGTGTAAAATCCTAGTTTATAATTCATGCGGAATTTTTAACCGGATTGTGTATATGTGCATTTTGGGTTGTGGACAGTTGTCAGCACGCCGAGGGATATGTATACAGGGGGAACTCACTGGATTTTGCTGAATGTTATTCACAAAAGACAGTTTTTTGCTTGCCAATCTCTCTATACATGAAATGCTGTGATGATGTGTTATTAGTCTACAGGGCAATATACAAGCTCTAAGTACTACAACCACTACTGTGTATCATTTGTATACTGCTATGAGACGTGGTTAGAGCACTGGCTTGGTAACCAAGCAACCAGGGTTCAATTCCCACTAGCACTCCTTGTGGCCTTGGGCAAGTCACTTAACCCTCCATTGCCTCGGAAGAAAGGCCTGGCAATCTACTTCCGGTGACACTGCCAAGAAAACCCAGGAGCTTCTGGGTCGCCAGGAGTCAGGACTGACTCGAAGGCACACATTGCATTTTGCATGAGGCGTACACAGCGCTGTATACATACATGTGAGACACAGGCCTTGCTTGAAAGAGCTCACAATCTATCCAAGAGAGACAAATATAACAAACAGGGGACTAGGGTAGAACTACGAGGAAATGGTTATAACATGCAAGGGTGACAAACAGAAAAAGGGGGGTCAGGATACAAAAGCAGCCTTGAAGAGGTGGGGTTTTAGCCTGGATTTGAATATAATCAGTGATGGAGCCCGTTGTATAGTTGAGACCATACAAAGCAGTTTACAAATCATAAAATAAAAAAACATTTTATCACAAAACATACAATAACGGACAAACCTACAACCATATAATCATACAATTGGCCCTATCACTGAGAAAGAACAAATCTACATCCCTGTCCGTCAGAGAACAGATGTTACCTGTACCACTCTATTCATTATTTTATAGATCTCTATCATATCTCCCCTCAGCCGTCTCTTTTCCAGGTTGAAGAACCCTAAGCTTTCTAGCCTCTCCTCATAAGGGTATCCTTCCATCATCTTTACCATTTTGGTGGCTCTTCTCTTTACCTTTTCTAATTCTGCTATATCCTTTTTAAGATACGGTGACCAGAATTGCACACAATATTCAAGGTAGGATTACACCATGGACCGATACAGAGGCATTATAATATCCTTGGTTTTATTCTCCATTCTTTTCCTTATGATTCCTAGCATTCTATTTGCTTTCTTGGCTTCCACTGCACACTGGGAAGAGGGTTTCAATGTATTATCCACAATGACACCTAAATCCTTTTCCCAGGTGGTGGTTCCAGCCAGTCCTCCAGTTCATCAAGGTCCTTTTGCAATTTTTCACAATCCTCTTGTGTTTTAACAACTTTGAATAATTTTGTGTCATCTGAAAATTTGATCACCTCACTCGTTATTCCCATTTCCAGGTCATTTGTTAAAAAACAGTGGGCCCAGCACAGATCCCTGGGGTACTCCACTATTCACCTTTGTCTATTGAGAAAATTGGCCATTTAGCCCTACTCTCTACAATTATTGTGTTGTAGAGACCTCCAGAAGATTCTGTTAGCTCCAGTGTAACACACATGGTGGCATATACCATCACAAAGGGTTAACTAGGTGACCTGAAATTGGCAACCAGTGTATCTTGATCAACAATGGGCCAGCACTGGTTTATCTATTACCATCAGGCCACTATATTCTGTAGCAGCTGTACCTTCTTTAAAGTTTTCCAGATAAATCCATTTATAATGTGCGCTACACACCAACAACTAGATTTGAGGCTTTAAAAAACATTTTTATCTATCCACCCTTCCAGGTTACAGACCTCTCCATTCATATCTACAGGACCGATATTCAGTGGAGGCGGCTAGCGTGATTACAGTGCCTAGCCATCACCACTGAACCAATATTGGGTCATATCTGGCCCCTGGCATTGAAAATCTGGGTCAGCTGCGGAAGCTGGAAGCTACCTGGGCAGTGGCTGAATATCGCTGCTAACTGGTTATTCCCGGGTACTGTCCATGGAACGCCCTCAGAATGCCCCGATGCTAACTGGTTTTCATTGGGGCATATAGCAGCGGTACCCATGGACATTCAGCTTAGGGTTGAATATCAGGTCCTACCATTCTATTCTCAGTCTTAGGTCTATGGTTAATCCATTGCCAATATGTAATCTCAATCTTTTGAGAGTCATTGACCAACCGACTCTCCTGCATCCATTTAACCAGCTCTGTGAAACAATGGTTCAAATAGCTTATTGCCCCCTCCAGGGGAAAGTATCTAAATGTAATCAGCATAGATGTAGCTAGACACTGAAAGACCAAATCAGTTGACTCAATGATGACAAAAATATTAAAAAGGAACACAACAACCGCTGTGGGACCCCGTAGACTACCTCATTTATAAACCTTCCATTTCCTAGCTGACAAAAATAATTTCAACCAGTAAGAGTCACTTGACCACATTGACCAAGTAACAGATGGTGGTCAACTTGGTCAAACATGCTAGAAAGATCTAGCAAAACAGAAAGGTCAAACATGCTAGAAAGATCTAGCAAAACAGAAAGGACCACTTCAAAGAAGGGAAAACTGTAAAACTAAGCCTCAAGCAGGTAAACTTAAAAGCAATGTCAAGAAATACTTTTTCACTGAAAGAGTGGTGGATGCCTGGAATGCCCTCCCAGTGGCAAAAACAGGGACAAAATTCAAAATGGCATGGGACAGACACAGTGGATCCTTTTGTAGCAAGAATTTGGAATCAAAAACGTAAATATCTTGAATACGTCTACAAATAGAGGGGGATGACTTGCACAGAGCAGCGGGTACAACCCTAGACAAAGGCATCGAGGGGGGTGATCTGCACAGAGCGGCGGGTACAACCCTACACAAAGGTATCGAGGGGGGTGATCTGCATGGAGCGGCGGGTACAACTCCTCTAGCCAGACTAGATGGATGATTTTTTTTTTTTAGTGCCATCAAGTCAGTGTTGACTCATAGCAACCCAGCTACCTCTGGATTTTCTTGGCAATGTATCACCGGAAGTCGATTGCCAGCCTTTTCTTCCGAGGCAAGGGAGAGTAAAGTGACTTGCCCAAGGTCACAAGGAGTGCCAGTGGGAATCAAATCCTTGATCTTCTAGAGAAAGAGAGAGAAGATAGATGATACTGGTCTTTATCTGCCATCATACACTGTGTTACTATTCTTGCCCTTCTAAAAATAAAAACAATTCATCATGGCCACTAGAACCGATCCAGTCCTGATCCAGGCTGAAATCTGGCCTGACCCTCATCCAAACTGCCATCACTTTCCAAAGACTGGCTAATATGGGACCCACTACCTTCTCCACTATCTTCTCTAGAATGGGAAGAGACATGAAGATAACCCACATTAGAAGCAAGATCACTTGCTCTCTTCTTTGGGATTGGGGTCATAATAGGCTACATAAGAGAATTAGGATACTTTCCTTGAGAAATGGAGGCATCAACTAGCTCTTTTATGCAAACTAAAATCTCGCCATGTAAACTTCGATCTAGATGGAACTTAATGCATCAGTTCAGTATAGAACGCAGTAATGATGATGTTACATCCATGATGCTTATTATATATTGATTTGATGAAGGAAACTGAGCTCTCTCTGGAAAGCTCAGTACAAATTTGTAAATTAGCCCAATAAAACGTTATCACCTATAGCTTGTTTATTGGCCTTTGTTTTTGTTTTTTTGCTTTTTGTTTTGTGCTTTTCAGTTGATAGAAACGTTCGAAAGAATTATATAAAAAGTATTCATATCCAGTAGTCCGTCCATGCGTAGGTACAATAACTCTCCAAAACAGGGATGGAAATTCACCAGATTTAGCATGCAAGAAACACATCTGAATATCTTGAATGAATTTGAAAAGGAGAATTGCTGAATCAATATGTTCAGAAAATTGAGTTGCCAAAAAATCCTCACTGTTTTCTATGGAAACTGTTATAACTGTAGAATGTTAATCACCATTCCATTCCCAAAGCCCCCCATACCCCTCACTCCTCCAGCAGCGTGGCCATAGCCACACAGGCAGACAGGGAAAGGGAAAAACGATGGAAGGAGCTGGCAACTGATGGCACCAAAAGGTGTATTCAAGGTCACCTCTCCCATGCTTCCAAAATGACTGCCTCACTCACACCGGCAGTCCCCACTGCATACATACATGCATACCCCCCCCCCCCCCCACTCACACATGTCTACACCCTATACATACCCCAACCTACACATTCACACCTATTCACCCACCTCAACTCCCTAGTCACCTGCCAACCAATCACACACACCCAGATGTCGCAACCTGCACACACGTGAAGGCTATCTAGCAAGCTTACATGTATCAATACTGTCAATTAAAACAAACGCCACTATACTGTATCTATTTAACTTAACTTTTGAGGGGGGACATAAACTACAGGGGATTAAGCAGGATAACCCCCTTAATCCTTTCTGAGAAGGGCTGGCTGGAATGAGCACTTTTGTAATATAGTAACATAGTATATGACGGCAGATAAAGACCAGTATGGTCCATATAGTCTGCCCAGCAAGGCAGTAAGAGTAGGCGCACTTGCCGCTCTGTGCAGGTCACCTCTCCCCATGCCTTTGTTTAGAGGTGTACCCACCGCTCCGTGTAGGTCACCCCCTATTTGTTCAGATATAAGAGATAATTAGGCTTATTTTGATTTTATCCTGTTGCTATAAAGGGATCCACTATGTCTGTCCCATGCCATTTTGAATTCTGTCACTGAAATTGACCCCATTCCCAAAGATGTCAAGGAGCAGGTGTGGTGGCTCACAGCGGCAGTGAGATGGACTCCTCCCCTGCATTCCCCATGCTACTGAGACCTTTAAACGTGAATGTGCTTCAGCACGCCTGCACTTGGCAGGCCCACACCTGAGGGCCTCACCAGAGGGACCTTTGGTGTGGCCCTTAGGCGTGGAGCTTGGTGGAGAGTTGAGATTGAAATTCTACAGCTGCGGCCGCCAAGAGATTCAAGTTGGCCTTGTAGTTGTTGCATCTTGGTGTTTGCTTCCCTCCATTTTCATTTTGTTTCCCTTGATGCCTAAAAGGAAGGCTAAGGGAAAGGGAGGTATTTCCTCTCTACCTGTTACAGTTGCGGCAGGGCAGTGTACTATGGATGATTTTACACAGGCGAAGCTGGGCGGAACTGCTGTTGGGGCAAGGGAGAACCCCAACTTGGGCAGCGATGTTTCGTTGAGCCCGGCTGGCCCATCCACTCCTCCTGCAGCTGGGGGAGCTGAATGCAGTGCATCTGGTGTTGGAACAGATGCCGGTATTCAGCAGACCTCAGCCTTGGTGTTGGTTGCATTGGTGGCTGATGGTAAGGGGATCAGCAGCCCCCAGGAAAGGGGATTATTCCCCGCTCAAGAGAGTGTGGTAATTCAGGATCTTCCTCCGCTAGTACCACCTAAGGAGGTGACCCTGAACTCCATTTGGGATGCGATGTATCTCTTTATCAAGTATGTGCTAGAATGTTGCAGGCTTCAGCAACTGGATAGGCTCGAGGTTAAAGTTCAACAATTGCAGGAGCAGCAAGGGGTCCTGATCCAGGATAGATTGTTTTTTCAACGTAAAATAGAGAACTTGGAAAACCAACAGAGAAGTTTAAATCTTTGATTATTGAATTTTCCACGAGTCCTGTTGTGTTCTCCTAGGGACCTGTTTATTCAGTTCCTTACAGAGTTATTTCATTATCCGGAGTCTGGGATCCCTCCAAAAGATTTATCTCCTCCCTCCAACATCTACTAAAGATATTTTGCAGAAAGCCGACACTTCCTTGGTAGAGGTTTCTTCTAACTCCTTAGACTTGGGAAGCCTGTCTGAGTTGTTAGAGCAGTCTACCGGAGGTGGTTGAAGTTTGGGCTACACAGTTGGTATCTTTTCTATTTCTTCAGGATAAAGAAGCATTGTTAAGTTTGTATTTTTAAAAAAATCAGATGCTTCCTTTTTGGGGGGTTGAATACAGATCTTCCCAGATGTGTCCAGGTGGACACAAGCTGGGAGGAAGAAATTTTTGGAATATTGCCCTGAAGCTTTGGCTTTGGGGGCGAGCTACCAGTTAAGGTTTCCCTGTAAATGCGTGTTAATGTATCAGAATAAGTCTTTTCATTTCTTTGAGCCCTCTCAGTTACATTTCTTTTTAGATGCTAAACGATTATAAGGCTACCCTGTGGTATTAATGTGAGCTATTAACTGTGCTTCGCTTTACATCCTAATTATTTTTTTTTCTTGCTTTCCTTTTTCTTTCCATCTCCCACGCAACTGTATTCTTGAATTGCCCTCTTTTTCTTTAGAATTGTGGACTAGTAGCACTTTGCTATGTTTTGATTATGTATGGTTGTTTCATGTAATTTTGGAAATGCTTGATAGACTGCAAAATTGTGAATCCAAGTTTTCTTGGTTTAATGTAAAAATTCAAATAAATAAATAAAAAGGTTAAGGAGCAGGATGTGGAGAACCGTGACTACACATGATATAGGGAATACACGTGTAGAGTTTTGACCTGCCCAGGCCACTCCCTAACCATGCTCCCACCAGCCCCCCTTCCAACATCTATGTAGTATGGCCATCCACATGTAAACGGAACCTTTTATAAAATCATCACTTCCGCATATAAATGCCCGATTATACATATGGAAATTTTGATTAAGGCTTCTAAAATAACCCCAGTAGCGTTATATACATATTTATAAAATGATACAAGAATGTATATTACAATTATAGGAATGAATGAAATGAATAGAAATACATAGCATGGCATAAGAATTTCTACCGAGGCATGAAAGCAGAGGAGAAAAGAACAGAATAGCAAAGGATAACAGGGGCAAGTAACAGACTGTCTTTAGACAAGACCTTTGTTTCTATAGTAGTCAATTACAAGTATCCTGTTTCCAACAGTGGCCAGTCTAGATGATGAGTACCTGTCAGATTCCCAAAAGGTAGATAGATTCCATGCTGTGTATCCCAGTGGTAAGCAATGGATTTCCCCAGTTCACTTTAAGAATGATTTATGGGCTTTTCCTCCAGGAACTCGTCCAAATCTCTTTTAAATCCAGCCATACTAACAGCTATATCCTCTGGTAATGAATTCCAGAATCTGATTATAGGTTTATGAATTTATTTTGTTTGATATATCGCTTTTCTGATACGCGTTGACTGAAAAAATATTTTCTATGATTAGTATTAAACGTGCTACATAGTAACTTCATTGCATGTCTCCTAGTCTTTCTACTTTCTGAAGAAGTAAACAATCGATCTACATTTACCCGTTCCTCTCCATTAATTTATAGACCTCTAATATATCTCCCCTCAGCCGTCCCTTTCCAAGTTGAAGAGCCCTAATTTTTTAAACCTTTCCTCATGGGGTATCCTTCCATCCCCTTTACCATTTTTGTCGCTGTTCTCTGTACTTTTTCTAAATCTGCTATATCATTTTTCAAGATATGGCGACCAAAACTGCACACAATATTTAAGGTGCGGTCATGACATTAAATACAGCATCATGCTGCTATTTTTACTTTAAACATTTTGTCTCCTTGAGCCTAAGGGTTTCGCAGTTTTGCAGGCCTGTGCCACCTATAGGTTAGGCAATCTTTTTCATGCACATATATATTTTTTCATTGCCTTTTTATATTTTTAAAGTTTAATATATGCTTATAACTTTTCCCTTTTTTCTCCCTTTACCTTATTTTGCTACAGTTGATCTTTTTACCTACTTTTCCTTCTCTATCCATCCCCACATTTAAAGTATTTGATATCATGAATTTCTCTTGCAGAAACCAAATATTTATGTTGTGATACATATGAAGTTTTACATTTTTATGATCCTGGGGCATAATACTATTTCTATATGTTGATCTGTAATTTGTGCATCTATCTCTAATGTAGGCAGCAAGTGGAACTGTGGCCACATCACGTCGTTAAGTGTGTATTTCTTGCACAATTTAGATGTTTCTTAAACATTTTTGCTTTAATAAATATATGTGTTAATTTTCACTGCTTGGTGTTCTTGTTTATCCTTTGTGGTGCAACAGTCGCTGTCTTGCTATGCCTGCTTTTTATTTGTCTTTTTTTGTAGGGGCTTCACCCCTCTCTCTTTCTCCTACTTGGTTTATCAGAATTTCTATTACAATTATATGAATTTATAGAATGGTGAAGGAACTGTGGTGTGATTCAAAAATATATAGAAAAGATATTCACCGTTCCTCATGAATATCCTCCATGCGTAGGTTAATAAACCCTTTCTTTTAAGAAAATCACACATACAGTATGTCTCAGACTGAGGGTGGCAGTGTATGCCGACATTTATTTTGTTCATACAGACCCAAGGATCCTGCTCGGAAAACAGAGGCAGCTTTCTTCCTCTATTCTATTTCTCATTCAGTAGATGTTGTCATACTCCATCTGTTCCTGTGTATTAAGGACGTGCTTACTGTCACAGCAGTTGCTAATCTAAAATGCACTCTGGGTAGGGTTTGATTTGACATCTCCTTTCCCTAAAGGGCTTGTGTGTTTGCTGGTACAGTGGCTCTGGACTAAAAAGCATCCTGGGCAGCCTCTTTACTTTGGGCTTGCATGCTTGCAGACTGACTCCATTACTCAGGTGTGCTACTGCTATCATGCATTATTTTACCATTTAAACACGTTATTAGTAGCTAGATCCCATTGCATAAAATAGGACCTGTGGTAAACCAACACACATTAGCTGTAGCACAGCTCACCCACTGCAGGCCTCGAG
This sequence comes from Ichthyophis bannanicus, assembly GCA_033557465.1. Lineage (NCBI taxonomy): Eukaryota > Metazoa > Chordata > Amphibia > Gymnophiona > Ichthyophiidae > Ichthyophis > Ichthyophis bannanicus. Next base: position 41,739,380 of record CM066043.1, read on the forward strand.
AGAGACAGGAGTTTCTTACCCACTCCTTGTGAAAATTCTGAGCCTTTGAGCTATCAGATCCTGAATGGTGAATAATTGGGCCCTAGAGACCAAAGAGTCAAACTGATAATGAATTCCCCCGTAATCCCAGACACCTAGCATTGCATTAACATGAAAATAATGTGACAATGAGGATATAAGGTAGATTGAAGACTACAGAGTCTCTTCTTCAGATGTAAAATGAATGACTTGTCTGTTATAGAGCCCTTAACCGTAGGTCTTTCAGGAGTTAGATATCGGGGGGGGAGGGGTATTGATTCTACTGTAATACGTATTTTTATATTTCATTTTCTGTAGCCTGCCACAATCCAGCCTGTTCCTGCATCAGCCATTTTACCTTTCACTCAGGAAACCTGGCTTCTTCCCCTTCCCTCTATAGGCTTGCGATTCTGTTTTTCCTAGAAAATTTGGAACTACAAGCCCATAGATACTAACATTAGAAAACTGGGCTTGATACAGTCTTCTCAGGCTGACCTGGGTCAATTGCTGGGGTACAAGTAAAGGATAACCTTTGAAGATAAGAGGAATTTTTAATTTTAAACTCTGAAACATTCCCATGTTCAAATTCATAACAAATGTCGCTCTTCAAATTTTAATGGAGAAGGAATACATTGTAAAAGACCATCACTTTTAACCTCTATTAATATGGAAATTTCTGGAATTAGCAGTGGCTTTCAGACTGTGCACAATGTTTGCCTAGTATGTTCTGCGTTGTGTCATGCCCAAAGGATCATGGGAAAAATAAGATTGTCTAAGTACAGAAAGGTCACAAGATGGAAACTTGGGCCTATGGGTGTCATTTTAGAAGATCTAATTGGCTTGGGAACCCAGAGACCAGGGTTCAATTCCCACTAGCACTCCTTGTGGCCTTAGACAAGCCACTTAACCCTCCATTGCTTCAGAAAAATCCATGTTATCCATATCCCTGTTTAATGTACATTACCAAGTTTTAAGTTTCAATGTAAACCGCTTTGATTGAAATGATAAAGCGGTATATAAAACCTGTTAAATAAATAAATAATTGTGATTTGGGTGTCTAAAAACAGGTACACAGATGTCCAAATCACAAAGACATCTCCGTATTTATTTTACAAAACAGTTCCAAAGCCATCTCCGTGCTGGGGCATCTATCCTGCACGGAGGTGTGGCAGGGGGCATGTCTGGGGTGCTCCAGAGATCTTAGATATGCATGTCCGATTTCAGAAACAGCCAGCATTTTTCTACCCCTGTTCAAGTCTATAGCTGTTCTAGGACAGAAACAGGCATCTGAAAAGTGCTGGTTTTCCCGGAAAAGCAGTTGGAGGATGTAGAGAAGATAGAACTCTATGATCCTCAGTACCATCCACAATACTAAAGAGAGTTGATAGGATTCGGGGATACCTATTGTGCGGTTGTTGAGCTGCAAAACATCTCCAGTACTTGAATGTCAGGGTGGGAAACATCTCTGGTCAACGATACAGTTGCAGGGATTTCTATGTAGACGTTTTGGCCTGGATGTCCCAGATAGCACCTAGATGTCCTTTCTAAAATGCCCCTTTTTGTGTTCGGAAAATAGAGACAACCACGAGCATGCAGAAGCGAGAAAAAGATAAGAAAAGAAATTCAGAAAGATAACAGTGATACTAATGTGATAACTGAGGAATGCTTCTGACAGTTCTTTCAGTGTCAACATAAAGACCAACTAAAATGTATCAATAAAATAAAGGTACATCAAGAAAATAGAATAATGCAACTTCTACACTTGCTGTCAGCCTGAATGATTTTTTACGTTTTGCTCACATGTGATTAAATGGGAGGATTAAACAGGAGAATGGTAGCCTATTTGTTAAATAAGATAGATTGGCTTGAAGTGGGACTGTTTTGGCAAGTCTGGGGAGTAGTGGGGTGTCCTGAAAGAACTGGAAATAGGAATAACAAGTGAGGTAATCAAATCTGCAGATGACACAAAACTATTCAAAGTTGTTAAAACCCAAGAGGATTGTGGAAAATTGCAAGAGGATCTTGATAAATTGGAAGACTGGGCATCCAAATGACAGATGAAATTTAATGTGAACAAATGCAAAGTTATGCAGCTAGGAAAGAACAACCCAAACTATGGTTACACGATGCAAGGTTCCACACTGAAAACCACCACCCATGAAAAAGATTTAGGCGTCATCGCGCATAAAATGTTGAAACCTTCCGCCCAGTGTGCAGCGGCGGCCAAGAGGGCAAATATAATGCTAGGTATCATAAGGAAAGGAATGGAAAATAAAACAAAGGATATTATAGTGGCTCTGTCTCATCCATTGTGCGACTGCACCTTGAATATTGTGTTCAATTCTGGTCACCATATCTTAAAAAGGATATAGCATTATTAAAAAAGGTACAGAGAAGAGCCACCAAAATGGTAAAGAGGATGGAAGACTACTCCTATGAAGAGAGGGTTCTTCAACTTGGAAAAGAGATGGCTGAGGGGAGATATGATAGAGGTCTATAAATTAATTAATGGATTGGAACGGGTAAACGTAGATCGATTGTTTACGCCATCAGAATATAGAAAGACTAGGGGACATGTAATGAAGCTACAGTGTAACCTATTTAAGGCTAATAAGAGAAAATATTTTTTTCACTCAATGTGTAATCAAACTCTGGAATTCATTAGCGAAAAATGTAGTAAAAGCCATTAGTGTAGCTGGGTTTAAAAAAGGTTTGGACAAGTTCCTGGAGGAAAGATCCATAAACCATTAAAGGGTACGTGGGAAATCCACTGCTTGCCCCAATATAAGCATTGTGGATCCTGTGTCTTTTTGGGAAACTGCTAGGTACTTGTGACCTAGATTGGCCACTGTTGGAAACAGGATGCTGGGCTTGATGAACCTTGGTTGGACCCAGTATGGCATCTCTTAGGTTCTTTTGTTCTTATGTTGAAATATTCAGCACACACCAGCTGTAGCTTGTCTCACTTTGGGCACTAACCAGATCTTTTACTCTGGGACTGTACAAATCTTTTCATTTCATTTCCTTTATTGACTTGATATATTGCCCATCTTATTTACATCTGAGTGGTTTGCAATACTCTATAAACATAATTGTTTTTTCCCAGTAAATGTCCTGATTACAGAAACAAGTCAACACTCAGTCAACTGATCTTGGCTGTGTCCTTAACAAGTGATCTAATACTTTCCCCAAAGGGCAAACTAATTATACACAGAGAGCAATGGAAACAGAAGAAATATTTCATGGTGTTAGGACAGCAATGGGATGTGAAACAATTCATCGAACAGGGAAATGGTGAAGCATGAAATAATTTATATATAGCGCTCTTTGCAAAATGGAAATAGAGGAACACTGGATGATTTGTGTGTGTGCGTGAGTGTACACCGCAGTGGATTGTGCCTCAGGACCAGTAAGAACGGCTATTTTATATGTCACATACGATCAGGAGATGGAGCTTTTTATCTTTAGTATGAAGTTATTATGCAGCATAATTCATGTAACATGAGCTGTTCTCCTTAATATATAGCATAAGGGGAAAGCGAGAGGAGCAGTTGGTTTATTTTTAATGCAGAGTTATACTGAATAACCCATGTACTGGAGAGGATGAGGGAACTGGGCATATCATCAGCAATGTGAAGTAGTATCATGTGGCTTGTCCACTGGGCACAGTGAGGGCCTTGGGCACTTTGTCCTCCATATTGAACTGAATTGAAAGCTTCTTAACTCCTGTTTATCCCATTCCGTTCAGAGCGGGTTACAGTACATACAATAAAATACATCACTAATTATGACATTAACTATTACAAGTGACATAAAGCCTATACATATACTCAGGTGGAAGCAGAATTAGCCATTAAGCATAACTTATGGAGTTATGAATAGACCGAATTTCCAAAGGAAGGCCATTCCATTTTAACGTCACCTAGTAGGAAAACAGTTTCTCCAAGATTCTCCTATACTGAACATGTCTTGCCATGGGAAAGATTAGTGAGCAGTGTCCTCCCGAGCGCACTGTTCTCATGTGCTCACAAAATGACAACAGATTAATGTACTTAGCTTGCACCTTTCCAATAGCAGTTCAAAGCAAGTTGCATTAAGGTACAGCAGATATTTCCCTGTCCGCAGAGGGCTCACAATCTAAGGAGTGTGTTTACTAAAGCGGGGTAGCTGGGAGCATGCTGCCAAACTGTGACTGCGCTAAAAATATTGCGGTTCCTGAGCAGCGTGTGACTAGGTGGGGATAGAGCAGAGTTGCATGCGGCTGACTCAGCCATGCTAGTGGTGCATCCGGGCTTGAAAGACTCCAGTAGTGCGTGTGCAACTCTGCGAGTCTCCGACAAGGTGGTAGTTGCTCCCACCTTGCTAATATGCCACCAACATGGGGCCTGGGCACAAATATCAAATGGTTTGATGCTTTGAATCATTCCACAATTATACCATCATTGACAATGTGAGATGGCTATGTCCAGAAGTGAACCTAGTGCTCGCCTAAGGCAACCGGTATCAGAGGAGTGGCATGGTGCCATTGCCATAGCAGCGGAGCACTACGGTTGGACAGCCACAAAACCACGCAGCACAGCACAGGAGGGCACTTGCTGGGAGAGAGGGCTCATATCTGTATACAGGCAACAGTAGTCTGCACAGTATGATGCTCGCTCATATCTGCAAATCCACAGGATAGATGTGGGAAGGCGGCTGGTGGGATGAACCTTGCAGGAGTTGGAAGAGAAAGCTTATGCTCAGTGATCTGTCCACATAACCAGGATCAGAGAGGGCAGAGCATAGTTGGGGGCAGAACAGTGTCAAAGGCTTTATTGAAATCTAAGTACACTACATCTAGGGCTCTCCCTCAGTCCAACTCTCTGGTCACCCAGTCAAAGAAATTAACGAGATTTCTCTGACAAGACCTGCCTCTAGTAAAACCATGCAGCCTCAGATCCTGCAATCCATTGGATTCCAGAAACCTCACTATCCTGTTTCCATTCATTTACTCACCACGGAAATTAGATTAACCAGCCTGTAGTTCTCAACCTCATCCTTGCCCCTACTTTTGTCCAGTCCTCACATCTACATAAACCATTTTGAAAGCCTCAAGTATAAATTTCATGTCGCTAACTTTTCTAATTTTAGTATGAAGGGAGAAGTAAGCAAATGGGGGGATTAAGGAGCATAACTCTCCTAACATCCCCTGTTATTTATTTATTTATTTAGCTGTGCTTCTTTACCACTTTTCACCGGGTCAAAGCAGTTTACAAACACCTGAATGATACAGTAAAACAATGAGTGGACGTAACATAACTATGTACATAAAACTTACTTATACTTAACTATATACATTCGTATGCTTTTGTTGGGATATTTATTTATTATTTTTATTTTATTTATTACAAGTTCTTATATACCGCACTATTCGGCATCAGCGCGGTTTACATTATAACATAAAGACCATAACAACAAGCTGTTTGGTTTACATCGAACAGGAGTACAAACTTGGAGAACCGGGGTAAACTATATACATGAGATAATTACATAGAACAGAATAGAGTCTTAATAATATCAAGAACGGCATGGTGTGTTCATGAGTGGGTCACTTCCTCTGGTTCAATTGCTGGTAGGGTAGTATTGAAGGAAGAGGTGGTATTTGAGTGCCTTCCTGAACTGGAGTAGGTCAGTAATGGCCCTTATGTCGGAGGGTAGAGCGTTCCAGCATTTGGGTACATAGAAACTGAGTGGGTGGTGGGTAGGGTTATATTCCAGGTCCATAATATTCAATGAAAAGATGAGTCTTCAGATGCTTGCTGAATGATGAGACGTCTTTAATGCATCTGATGGTGGCAGGGAGAGAGTTCCATAGGGTGGGTGTATAAAGTTCAAATGCTTTTGCACAGGTTTGCTGGGTGCTTTTAGTTTTCGAGTGGGGGATGATCAGGGTGTTGCTGGTGGATTGGTGGCTGCCTCTGTTTGGTTGGAAGGGGTGGAGGAGACTGAGGAGGTGTGCGGAGGAGAGTTCTAGAAGTGTTTTGTAGGCCATCATCAAAGTTTTGTATTTGATGTGACTGTTGAGGGGAAGCCAGTGGAGTTGCTTGAGGATGGGGGTTATGTGATCTTGTTTAGGATCTGCCAGAAGGGTGAATGTGGCAGTATAAAGGGCTGTGTATAGTGGAAGGATGGTTGATTATGAGAGACCTTGGTAAATGGAGTTGCATTAGTTGAGGATTGGCAGGATTGGTGCTTGTAGTGCTGATCTGTAGTCTGGGGGGGTCTAGGATTGGGCGGAGGTGCTGAAGGGTGCAGATCTTGTAGAACATTGAGTTTGCTGTTTTCTTTATTTGTTGTTTGGAGTAGACATTGTGGCCCAAAGTGATGCTGAGGTATTTTATTTCTTGTTGTACTTTGATATGAGTGTTGTTTAAGATTATGATAGCAAAGGGAGGGGGGGAGGGGTGAATTTACTATCTTTGGTGTTGAAGAGGGCCTTGGTTTTATTGTAGTTGATGGAGAGGTGATTATTTGTGAACCATTGAGAGATTTCAGAGAAGCAGAGCTGTAACTTTGTGAGAGTGGGTTGATTGGTGTCGAAGGGGGTGTAGATAAGGATGTCGTCAGCATAGAGGTAGTACAGTAGGTTGTGGGACTTAAAAATTGAGCAGAGTGGCTGTAGATATATGTTGAAAAACAGAGCAGAGAGAGTGGAGCCTTGTGGGATGCCTTGGGTTGGAGTGAATGAGGTGAAGGAGACATCACCTATTTTGATTTGCTGCTGGCGGTTGGACAGGAAGGAATGGAACCAGTTCAGAACTGTGTTTTGGATTCTGTTAGATTGGAGGCATTAGAGGAGAATGGTGTGGCTTATTGAGTCAAATGCCATTGAAAGGTCAAGGAAAACTAGGATAAATATTTGATGTGTTGACTGGATGTCTTGGATGAGCTTGTTTATAAGGGAGAAGAGGAGGGTTTCAACTCCATGGTGTGGGCGGAAGCTGTGTTGTTGAGAGTCAGTTGGGGCTTTGGTTTCAATGTGATCCTGGAGTTGTTGGCATATTACCTTTTCCATAATCTTGGCTAGGAGAGGGAGGCTGGTGATGGGTCTGTATGAGGTGGGATCTGTTGGGTCAAGGTTGGGTTTATTGAGGATTGGGTGGATAGAGGCAGACTTGAGAGTGTTGGGCATGAGTCCTTGGGTAAGGGATGTTTGGATGAATTAGCGATGATGGGGCTAAGCTCTGCTTTCGCTGTCTTGATCTAGGTTACTAGACATGGGTCAAGGGCAGAGGGGGTGGTGTTGAGCGAAGAGATGATGGTTTCAATGTGGGTTGTGCTTCTTAGGTGGAAGGCCGACCAGGGTGGAGTGGTGATGGTTGCATGGGGTGAGGGGAGATCTTGCATCTGAGGATGTCGTTGAAGTTGTTTGCGGTAGTCTGCTAATTGTTGAGGGTTCATTGAGTTTCCCGAGGTAGGCTTGGTTGGATGCTTGGATTGTTGTTTTACAATACTGAAGAGTTCTCTAGGGCAGTTGAGGGATAAGTTGATTAGTTTTCAGTGGTATTGGTTTTTTGCATTGTCCGTTGAGGTTTTGTAGTTATTTAGTAGATTCATGTAGAGATTGCGGTCTGAGGGGTGCTTGGATTTACTCCATTTTCTTTCCAGTTTCCATAGGTGAGTTTTGATTCTCCAGAGTTCTGGTGTGTACCATGGGGATTTTGGAGTTTTTGGGGGGTTTTGATGTAGGCTAGTTGGGGCTGCAAAGGCTGTGTGGCTGGTCTTGTTTCATTGATCCGGGAATGCTTTAGGGTCACTGGTTTCATCATCAAATTGGAATAATATGTTGTCGAGGAAGTCATCTTTGCTTAAATCTTCTTTTTGTTGGTTTTGTTGGGTTTATGGGGGATTGAGAGATTGAAGTGGAGGCAGCAGTGGTTGGACCAGGGGACTGGTTGTATTTGTGGGTGCGAAGGTGGCGTGATGTGTGGAAGGGTGGTGAGCTTGTTGATGAAGATCAGGTCAAGGGTGTTGCCTTTATCATGGGTGAGGGAATGTACTATCTGGCTGAATTCCATGGCTTTCATGGCATCCGGGAAGGTGGTGGCTTGATTTTGTTGAATGGAGGATAAGAAAGTCTCCTAGGAGTATGGAGGTCTTGTTTGTCTTGATGATTGACAGAGCGTGTTCTAGTAAACAGGATAAGTCAGAGTCAGAGGCGGACAGTGGTCAGTAGACAAGGCATAGTGTGAAGTGTTTATTAGAGATGGTGAGGGTGTCGGAGCTGCTCATGTTGTTGGAAGCTTGGGTGCAGAAGTCGTGATGTAGCTTTGAGAGCAATGAGATGGGGGCTGTGATGTAGTTGGTATCCTTATGGGGGGGGGGGGTGAGGTGATTTAGAAGGACTGAATCTGTTTCTTGTGTCCAGGTTTTAGTTAGACAAAGGATGTCTACATCCTTGCTTGTGATGAGGTCTCGGATCAGTTGGATCTTTTTCTTGATTGAACGTACATTATTTAATGAACATTTCAGTGTGTGCGTGGGGTGAGAGGGGGAGGGGAGTGTTTGCAGGGAACATGAGGGTATGAAGCGAGGAGTTTTCCTTGGATGGGAGTATGCATAGGAAGGGGGAGTGTGTAGTAGGATACATAGGGTGTAAGAATGAAGTGGTTGTGGGGGAGAAGGTATACATTGGAGGTTAAAGTTAGTGCTATGAGGATGATCAGGGCGTATATGGAGGGCATGGTGGGGCTGTGCGTTGAGCTCTGGGTTGGACAGGGGAATGTTGCTTAGCTGGGGGGGGGTTGCTAGTTTTGTTCTAAGGATTAGTTGGCTGAGACTAACACTTTTTAAAAACTTATAGGTGGCAGGGAACAGCTTTAAATCCCACTGTGGACATTCTTGGTCATATATGTGTATTTCCCACATGAAATGGGGAATGCATGTGAAGCTTTTAAACCCATCATGGCCATGCCCTACTCATACCCTGACATGGATATCCTTAGCACTCGTATATTACAAGGGAATAGTCATGCGTAACTTCAGCCCTTTCTAAAACTGCCATTTAGATTGCTGATATTTACACATGTAAATCAGGAATAAGACTTCTAAAATAAGCTCCTAAATGGATTACTTATAAATTACAATGCCAGTGAAGTTATGTGAATCTGAATGTGTTGTTGGTCTGGTCTGAAAGCATTCCTGGATCCCCCTCTCTCCGCATCCTAGCGCGTGTAAAACCTAGAATGGGGGAGACGTTTCTCCGATTGCTTCTGCACTCTGGAATGGGCTTTCCCAGACAACAGATGGGACTCTAACCACCTTATTTTTAGGGAAACTCTTAAAACTTGGGTTTGACATCATTGATACTGTAACTGATAGGCTTGGGATACTAAAGTCTGATTTCCTGATGCATTTAAGTTTGCTTAGTGTTCACGGATTCCTTATTTGTCATGCTTGATGTAAATAGTCCCTGCTTTTATAGTTTGTCTTGATTTGGTTAGTAATGCAGTGTGAACTCATTTTCTGATTTGTTAATATTTCTTTTGTTGTAGTATTTGCTTTCTTTTGTTGAGTTGTTTCATGTACGGCTTCTGTTTGTACACAGTCAGAGAACGTGGTACGAAAAACCAAGGACTAGGATATGTAAAAATACTTTTATTGAAAATGCCAACACGTAATGCCAACCCGACACAGGCTGTGTTTCGTTAATACTTCCTCAGGGGTGAAGGCAAATGGTAGACAATGAACCCCTTTCGTTAAACAGCAGTCAAATTGTCAGCGTTCGATGTATATAATCAGGGCCGGATTTACCTTGAGTGAGGCCCAACACCAACAAAAATTGTGGGCCCCCAGAAAAAATAAAAACGAGATCAACTTACCAAAACAGAAATGGCAATAGATGTATAGAATTGCCTGACATAAAGAGGCAATAGGGACAAAATCAGCATCAGAATTCAAGAAATACATTAAAAAATGTCTTATCCATCGGGGAAGAGGATCACTGAATGATCCGGCGGTACTACAGCAGCTACAGGAAACGGACCTGGCCGTCGCTGCTCCCCGGTACTCACTATGGCTTTGGTGTAACAGGCCACCGCCTCCTGGTACTTGCGGGTGACGAAGAGTCTGTTTCCCTGCTCCTTTAACTCCTGAGCGCTAGTGCTCTTCTCCGGACTCCCGCCTCCCCCACTCTCCTTTTCCTCTTTCCCCTTCATGCCAGGGCCTGGAGAAGCTCGCGGACGGCCCCGTTCAGCTAGGCCACAGCAATTTCAACTCTCTCTAGAGAGCGAGGGATCCAGGCTCGCACAACCCCGCCTCTCACTCTGACACTACCCAACACACCCACAAATAGGGTTGCCAACTTTTTCACCGAGAAAAACCTGACACCTGTGGCTCGCCATGCTCCACCCATTCTCTGCCCCTAGTCCCACCCCTGCCCCGCCCCCAGCCCCACCCACAAAAATTACCGAGGATACGTGTAGGCTAACTTCCTTGGTCAGATAATAATTAAACTGGGAACCCCAAAATCCAAACATGAAATGTACAACACTGGAGAAATAAAACTATAAAGTAATTTCCTCTTGCACTAAACAAAAACGCAAAGATGTTAGCAATACACACTTCCCAGACCAGACATATTCCAGTTAATAAATTCAAAATAAAAAGTATTTTTCTACCTTCTGTTTGGGCATTTTTTCAGTTGCAATTGCTCCTGTCACTTTCTTCTGGTTTCTTCGTGTCTTCTGCGAGCTATCCATTTGTCCTTTCTTCTCTTTTAGATGTTTTCCATTCTCTCTCTATTTCTGCTTTAACATACTGATTGTTTCCCTTTTGCTCTTTCCCCCAATTCTTTCCTTATTCCTTTATCATCCATTTAAATTTCACCCTTCCATTCTCAAGTCCCTCTTACTCTCCCAATACCCAGCCCATCATAGACTTTTCTTCCACACAAAATATTTTTCCCCTCTCCATTCTCATTCCCCATCCATTCTAGTCCTCCCCCAAAATCAGTTACCTTATAGTTCTAGACCCACCCAGCATCCACACCCTTCTAGTCCCATTCTCCCATGCCCCACATCAGCCCATTTCCAGTCCTATTCCAGCTCTTCATAAGCCCATTTCCAGTGCTAGCCCTCACATCACAGGACATTTCCAGTCCAAGTCCCCCATCACAGCCTATTTCCAGTCCTAGCCCCCCCCAATCATAACCTATTTCCAGTCCTAGCCCCCACCAACACATCCCATTTGCAGTCCGAGTCCCCCTGCACCATCACAGCCCATTTGCAGTCCTAGTTCCCCCCACACCATCACAGCCCATTTCCAGTCCATGTCCCCCCCCCATAGCCCTTTTCCAGTCCAGGTCCCCCTCCCCATCACAACCCATTTCCAGTCCAGGTCCCCCTCCCCCAAAGCCCTTTTACAGTTCAGGTCCCCCCCATCACAGCCCACTTCTTTACAGTACAACGACCCCCCCCCCACCATCACAGCCCATTTGCAGTCCAAGTTCCCCCCCCCAAAAGCCCTTTTCCAGTCCAGGTCCCCCTCCCCAACACAACCCATTTCCAGTCCATGTCCCCCCCCCCCCCATAGCCCTTTTACAGTTCATGTCCCCCCCCATCACAGCCCATTTCTTTCCAGTCCAAGTCCCCCCCCCACCAATCACAGCCCATTTGCTGTCAATTTTACCCCCCCCCCATTGCCCTTTTCCAGTCCAGGTCCCCCTCCCCATCACAACCCATTTCCAGTCCATGTCCCCCCCCCCATTACCCTTTTACAGTTCAGGTTCCCCCCCCCATCACAGCCCATTTCTTTCCAGTCCAAGTCCCCCCCCCTTTGCCCTTTTCCAGTCCTGGTCCCCCCCCCCTTCACAGCCCATTTCTTTCCTGTCCAAGTCCCCCCCCATAGCCCTTTTCCGGTCCAGGTCCCCCCCCCCATCACAACCCATTTCCAGTCCAATTCCCCCCCCCCAGAGCCCTTTTACAGTTCAGGTCCCCCCCCCCATCACAGCCCATTTCTTTCCAGTCCAAGTCCCCCCCCCCCATAGCCCTTTTACAATTCAGGTCCCCCCCCATCACAGCCCATTTCTTTCCCGTCCAAGTCCCCCCCCCCCCATCACAGCCCATGCAGTCCTTGGCCCCCCGACCAGCACCGCGGCTGTCTGAGAGGCTTCAGAGGGAGCAAGGTAAGCTCGCGCGAGGCCCCGGCTCCCTCTGTACAGCCGCCAGCGTGAAGAGCCTTTTCCTTCACGCTGGCGGCTGTATCTGTGAAGCCGCGAATCCTGGGAAAGGTTAAAGGGCATTGCCTTTAACCTTTCCCAGCAATCGCGGCTTTACAGATACAGCCGCCAGCGTGAAGGAAAAGGCTCTTCACGCTGGCGGCTGTACAGAGGGAGCCGGGGCCTCGCGCGAGCTTACCCTGCTCCCTCTGAAGCCCTCCGGTGTGTGGGCCGGCCCCGGGTGCGGGTTTTCTCAGTCCTGGGGACTCTTGTTTGTGGGCCCTTGCCAGCTGTGGGCCCTACGCCAGGGCGTACCTGGCGTATAGGTAAATCCGGCCCTGTATATAGTAGAGACTTCGAAAATGTCACCACTGCAAAGAACTACAAACAGAGAAGAAGCGCTGCCATAAACTGCAGTGGCAGTGCTTCTTCTCTGTTTGTAGTTCTTTGCAGTGGTGACATTTTCGAAGTCTCTACTATATACATCGAACGCTGACAATTTGACTGTGTCGGGTTGGCATTACGTGTTGGCATTTTCAATAAAAGTTTTTTTACATATCCTAGTCCTTGGTTTTTCGTACCACGTTCTCTGACTGTGTGCCTTTGTTGACGTGGCCTCTTGCTCTTCGTTGGACGTGGCTTCTGTTTGTGACTTGTGCACTACTCTGATTACTTTTGTAATCAAGGAAAGTGGCTTATATGTGTTTTTAAATTACGTGCCTAAACAGCAAGACAGACAAACAGATGAATGAACAGATATTTATGAATAATACAGTATATACATATAAGGTTATATAGTGTAACGTATATGGGGGCCCGCAGGAGGAGCAGGGTTTTCCCCCTAATACAGAGTTATATGAATTATTGAGGATTATGAGGGCAGTGGGCGTTTTATCCTTAACATATTGTAGGGAGCCAATCAACCAGAAGCATAGCTTAAAATGGATCAGTTTAAGTGATGCAGATTTTCAGCGGCGCTATGGCCTCAAGGGTGAATGCTGAAAATGCCAGACTAACTTTTTATGAAAATTATCCCTGATACTTCTGTGCTCAGACTTTAATTCATAAGTTATTCAAGCAGATGAATGTCACTGTTCATTGTATAACTTTTAGCCAAGCCCCTGGTACACCCCAAATCCATTCCAATTTACAATGGATAACTTTTACTGTATGGGCAACAATCAACCCTATAAATGCCGCAAGTGCCGTATGGCGTCGGAACATGTTGCCAACCTTATAAGGGCTTTTGCATGTTGCTTCAGGGACGGGGGGGGGGGGGGGGGGGAGATTTTGTCCTTAAAATAAAGATATTTAACACAACTTGTGTATTGGAGGCAGTGAGTGGAGCAAGCATTTTGAAGTGGAGTAAAAATGTAGGCAGAGGCAATTACGCATGCTCTAGGGGAGGCATACATTCCTGCGTCTACGGGCTCTAGTAATTTATAATGTACGCTCTGCCTTTGTCCTACCCAAGCGCCGCCATGTGCATGTCCACCCTACAAGTATACACAATCAGAATAATACATGTGCTTACAGAATAGTGACTGACTACAGAATGGACGTCCTTGAAAACAGGTGACTTACATTCCTTAATGGCGTGTCACTTTATAAAATCAACCCCTTAATCCCTGTTAGTGTAACTCATGGATCGGGCAAAAAAAGGAGCAGGGGTTTTGTAATGAAGAATTCCTTTATTATGTCCATGTACCATATCATGACTTACTATATGATATGTTATATGATGTTTTTTGTTTTTTATTTTGTGGTATTAATTTTATTCTTTTGCTTCTTTTTTTCATGTCTCTGACTTCCCATTATGGTATGTCTACTTAACTTTTGCTATTTAATTTATGATTGATGAATTCTGTATATTTATGATTTTAGTCCTATGTTTTATTTCTATATGTTATTGTTGCAATATTTGTTTTCGTTGCCCCTGATGCAGGCATTGCTCACTGAAACACAGCTGTGCTGGACCTAATAAAGGAATTCTTCATTACAAAACCCCTGCTCCTTGTTTTGCTTGTTTTTTTTGTCGGGGGTGTCCCTTTGGTTTTTGTCTGTTTACTCATGGATCAAGGAAAATAATGGAGTGAACATTTGGTTCCTGATACCACATTACGCATAGCAAACTCATGCCCCTAGGACAGTGAGAAGTATCTGTTGCCTTTCTTATCATGGTGCCAGTGATTGATGTGTCTGGGTCCGACGTTATTTTTCTTACTACACAGGAAGTTTTTGATGTACATATATTTTCCAGGCATAAAAATTCTCAAACACATGAAAGAGAAATCCGCCGGGTACTTTCTGCACGTTGCACATCTTACATCTTATGTGGTCAGTGTCTGCTGCTCTTACGCTTGTCCTGTTCTGTCCATTCCTGGGGCCCAGTTGATACTTGCCACTGCTTTGTGTCCTGTTTTCTCAGAAAACTGGCTTCTGTTTGTCAACAGTAACATGGCATGTAAAAGAGGACGTCAAAAGCTTTCTCCTAACAGACCTTTTCTCTCCTTGCAGTGCCCTGTCCCAGCTGTGGAAGACTCGAGAGACCCTCAGGTGTGTATCTGGCATTGTCACAGACAGCTGGGCATTCAGACCATGGAGAAATGCCCTCCTGGAATTCAGTGAGAGTTGCAGAAAATCTCCCTGTAAATGGTACCCCAACTTCCTCCTAATGTAGGCCCAATCCAGCTGAATACCCACATTTTTCATGGCCGAGCAGCACCTCTTAGCATTATGGACAAATGCAGAATGTAAGGACTGCGGAGCCTTGTGTTTGCAGCATTTTTTTCAGCTTGGACACCAACTGTGGGAAATCGTGAGCTAAATTATAAATTATGCTGTTCCTATGTTATCTCAGGTTTCCTGTTTTTGCTAGGACTCCAGAGTCACCCAAAGCAGGAGAGGAAGAGGATGCCTGCCTCACAAGTGTCCTCCTCCGGCGTGTGTCTGAGCCCAGTCTGTGAGCCCCCGCTGAGGCCAGATGCCGCATTTTTCCCTGGTGTTTGAGCGCTCACCGAGTCTTCTTGTAGTGACACTGCTTTTGTTTTATTTTTTTTTATATATGTTCATTTACTTTACTAAGAAAGACAGATAAAAACAAAACGCTGATTTTCATCCGAGTTCTGAAGCCACGGGGAGATAACATAACTTGCCGAAAGTCACAAAGAGAGTCGTGCTGAAAGAGCTTTTCAAACTCCTGCCCAGGATTATTTCTGAACTCCCTCCTAGACCAAGAGCTGCCAAGTTATCCAGCTCCAAGAGGGCGATTTTAGGCCAGTCCTGGATTTCAGACAACCCTATTGTGATGCATTATGGGACCCGCAGAATTGAAGTCAGTGGGTAGAATCAAGGACTACTCATACCACAATGCTTTCGGGTTGTATGTTCAAAACCAGCCTGGGCAAAAAGTATCCCTCCTGGAACTGGGTAAGCTGGCAATTCTGTAGACCCTCCTTAACCTTTTGGGCTTTAGAGTATGTTATTAATGCCTCTATGACTAGTTACTTGCTTTGTGAAGTGGAACACTGCCCCATACCGTCTTGGTTTATTTTAGTTCAGGTAAGACTGGACAATATTGAGTGAAAAGAGGGCAAAACATCCACAAGTTGGCTTGTCGGCATGATTCAAAATGCCTCAGTTTTGCTCAAGATTTTATTTTCCAGCCCTGTCTGAAGAGAAATAGCTCAACTGAAATTGATTGTGCAACAGGAACTACTGAACTTGGGCAAACTATGGCCTCAGATGGTGTAGCAGTACAAGCATGTCACTTCCATCTGGAAATGACATCAGCAGGTGGAAGTGGTGTTGCTGTCTGAGGCAGAACCCCTAAACATTCATCCCCACTTGTACTAAGAACGCCACCTAAGGATCAGGTAACGCACTGCCATAGTTGCAGTGAGAAAGGAATTATTTTCGTTGTTTTAGAACTGGCTGCAGATGCGTAATGGTTCTTGCCTTCTGGATTATCACAGACAGAGGTTAATCTCAACGGGCCTCTGGTCTTGGTTCAGCTTAACTACAGCATGCAATGAGACAACAAAAGCTAGGATCAGGCTGCTATCTACTTCAGTGGTGCATATAACCAGATGTCATTGATGTCTTGTGGGTTTCTAGATGAGATGGAGATACGACTTTCCGGCAGTAACTACACGTGTGTGGGCAGGCCAGAGTTGTCCTTTAATGGAATCTGGAAGACCGTGTGCAATGATAGCTGGAACATGCAGAACCTCGCAGTGCTGTGCCGGCAGCTGGGTTGTGGCCAACCCTTTGGGATCTTCTCTAATTTGAATGTTATGGCCGAGAAGGAACCCAAGCTGAGCATCTTTGACTGGCCACTCCAGTGTCAAGGGAATGAAACAAGATTACTGAACTGCATCTCTTCCATAAAGAAAATGAACTGTACTCATGAGCAGGACACCATTGTGGCATGCACAGGTGAGTTATGGGACTTCTGTTCTTTTGCAGAAACGTCTCCATTTAGCTATAAAAATAGTATCGATGAAAATTCAAGATCTATACGTGTCTACCGATAAAGCGCTGCAAGTTTTCCTTCACAACCCTACACTGCCCCACACCATAGCAGATACAACATGAAGCATGGCCTGAGGGGAGGAGATGACCGAGAAGTCTGGTTACAGTAGAAAATATAGACATGAACTTATTCTACAAAAGACAAGCTTGATGTCCTAGGAGACAAGAACGAATGGCAGAGCTTAGAAAATAGGATAGATGTGCTGGTGAGAAAACCATTTCTGACCTGTAGCTCCAACCTCTCACTGTAAAACAGAAGGGTTGGGATAGGGAGAGTGGATTAGGGTGAAGCAGAAGAACAGGGCTGAGACGTTCTGTTTCAGAGAGGTACTACCAGCTCCCATATTTTGCAAGGAATCCAGTGTCATCTGGGAATTAGAGTGTGTCTGGGAAAAATGTTCTGCTATGCCGGGTGAACATCTGAAATATTTTGAGTGAAACCTATATAGGAAGTATTTATTCTATATTTGTTATAATTTCAGGATCACAGCCCCCTCCAACACCCACCCCTGCACCTACAACATCCCCACCCAAAGGTAAGAGGACCCCATCCCTCATCTTCCAAAGGGGAAAAAGCTATGAATACATGAAACGAGGTCTCCATAAGTCTCACCTTCTCTGCCATTCTCTTGAATCTCTATTCTCGGTTTTCATTGTCTCCTCTTCCTCTCTCTATAGTTCTCTCTATCTCAGCTTTTTCTCTCAGGTATGCCAAGATATACTAAGTCATTTCTTCAAAGATATATGATGCAAGAAATCACCCTTTAGTTTTGTTTCCTTTGTCCACCTTTGTCCTCTTGTCTCCCCGTCCCTCTCACCTCCTCTCTCTTTGTTGGGTAAATACATTTTAGCCCTTTGTCCCTCTCCCTCTTCTCTTCTAGTTCCCCTGAAGTTCCGGCTCATTGATGGCAACTTTTCCTGCTCTGGGACGGTGGAGGTGCACATGAGGGGCAGCTGGAGGACAGTCTGCAGTAACCGTCCATCGCAAATCTACAAAGATATGATCTGCAGCGATCTAGGCTGTGGGTCTGCCTTGCCACACATCCATTCCAGGAGCAACCTTTCATACTCGCCTGTTCTCTGGGAGGAAGAGTGTGTAAATATGACCATAACTGAGAAGTGTTTTGAGAAAACCGCAAGCTGTGAAAGCCTAGAGATCGTGTGCTCTAGTAAGTTTCCTCGTAGGATCGAAGGAGGGCTTCTGATATTAGCTTATTAGGACATGCACATTTGAGAATGCTTAAAATTGATGTTTATCAGTGTGTCTGCATGGGAGTTGCTTGTTGTGTTACTTCAAAGTATTTTGTGTCCATTGTTTTCTTATATGTGAAATGTCATGTAAAATAATTTATTTTAAATTAGACATACTTCTATTTGAAGTCCCCACACAACTGATCTCAGAATCCCAGGCCTGCAAAGTGTCCTCTGCTCTTGACAGCTCCATCTTATCCCCTTCTCAGTGGCCACATTGACACCCACCTCCTCCCGTTACAGACCTGCATCAGGACTTCATTCCCGCTCACCCTACTGTACAGTTGCCAGTCAAACTGAACCCATGTAGTTCCTGTATTTATTGTGAGAACAGTATAGGCAAATGGGAACTGTATAGAATCAATGTATTTACTTAACAGGATTTTAATACTGCTTTATCATTTCAGTTAAGGCTGTGTATGTTACAACTTAAATTTGGTAATGTATATTAAACAGATGTTGATAACTTGGGTTTTTCCTAAGGCAATGGAGGGTTAAGTGGCTTGCCCAAGGCCACAAGGAGTGCTAGTGGGAATTGAACCCTGATCTCTTGGTTCCCAAGCTAGTACTCTAACCATTAGGTTACTCCTCCACTCCACCTGTTGATGCAGGCTCAGTACAGAGTGAGCAAAAATGTCAGCACATGAGGGCTTGACTAACAATGGAATAAGACAGAGAACTCTGAAGATCGCCCTATCGTTATAAGGGGAATGCTGTTCAGGCAACAGTGATTTCTGGTTAAAACTCAAACCACTCTTTTTCATAGCAAGGGAGAAGGGCTTATTGGGAGCTTTCAGTTTCACACTGAAACCTAAAAGCCTTAAAAGTAGGTCTACAGCTGTTATTTCAGTATAGAGTCATTTTATAACAGAAAACTGTAGCTCCCTCCCACAATCCTAGGAGTCACAAGCGTGCTCTAAGACATTCTATGTGCCTATAAAAGGTGCTTTTAGGATGTTCTGGTTGAATTTCTTTATATTATGGTGCAGAAGCTCAACTGATCTCCTACAAATATATGACAGAGAGGAGCTCACACATACAGGGTCCGATTGACCTTAAACCCTGGTGCAATGATGGAGAAGGAAAAGGATCTAGGAGTAAAGTACTGAATTCATACTCAGAAGATATCATGGGACATTAATTCAAGACTTTCCTCAGTTTTTGACTCTCTGTGAGCTGGGCCAGGTCTTGTTAGCTCCTGATGTCTCTAATAACCAGTTGAAAACTTTGTCTTAATTTGGCTTCCCTAGTTTAGAAGAAAAATTTGCTCAGGGGTCAGAGAAGGACACACATCCCACCCTCAACATTCTGAGGGGGAAAAAAGCATATGGCACAAGGAAACTGAAGTTGCTTGCCTGTAACATGTATTCTCCTTCGATAATGAGATAAATCATCCACACACAGGCGTCATCATCTGAGGGCACTAGTTACTTCTGACCTGCTCTCTCAGAGCCCAGAAGAGCTGCAAATCTCTCTGGGCATGCTCCAGTACTCCTTCCCTCCCAATCATTGCTCCTCCCCTCAGTTCAATCATCAGGGGAGGGGGGAGGGATTGTGTGGATGATTTATCCTGTTGTCCAAAGAGAATACCTGTTACAAGTAAGAAATCCCACTTTCTCCTTGGACAAGCAGGATATAATCATCCACACATGGGCGATTCCCAAGCTGAGGATACAAGGGGCTTGAGCATGTAATCTACAGATGTGAAACCCTTATCACTCAATGAGTGGTAGGTTGAAAACTCTAGACAAGACCTATGTTGACGATACTTTCGGTACTGTATGCAGCGAGTATTACTGGTTTAGGTCGATGGTGTGAAGGAATGATCATCACAATTGGCAAGGTCCAGAAAGCAATTATTAAAGGATGGATGATACCTGCCCCTCTCTTGTACTCTGTGTAGTTAGTTTGTCTGACTGTCCAAATATTTATTTATATGTTTGCTTTTCTGAGGGGTTTTCATCTAATTTAAAGATGAAGATGAGGAGCGAGTTGGTAGTGTGAATTATTCATGTTGGGTCCACCAGCAAATAAGGAGGTCCACATCATGAGTTGACGATAGAGCAGTTCAATCATGGGGGTCATTCAGGTTTGGACTTACATCCCCCGCTATTCAATGGGTGCGAATTCAGCACTCCAGGCTCTCCACACGTAGAGCAGCATTGTGCGGGGAGCTCTGGATGGGGGCGGGAGGGAGCGAGCCGGAGGAGGAGTGTTGATGGGGCGGAGGTGGGACCATGACCCCAGACATAAAGGGCCAATTCCGGTCACAGCCCTGTATGTCCAGATTGGCAAGGATTGCTAGGTAACTTATTCCACCTTGAATAAGTCATCCCAAGGGAGGAAATCAGCAGCAGCGGACCCCCCTGAAACAGTGAGGAGGCTCAGGAGGTTCCCTGCAGCCCGATCCCAGTCTTGGTGGGCCCTATCGGGGGTCAGGCGGTGGTGAAAAGTATTTTATAGTGGTCACAGGGTATCGGGGCTCCTGCATGGTGGTCCTGGTTCTATGGCGATGGGATGCCACGGCACCGAAACTCCATGCAGCATTATGTGGGTTAGTTGGGGGGGTTGCCGGATGTGCAGCAGGATGGAATTGGGGCCCATCCGGCCCATCCAAATGCCTTGAATCTGCTCCTGTGGGGATGTCTAGCTCCCGTGGGTGCAGAATCAGGTGCAAATCCAGTCCATACCGATTTTGGATGGTCTGGACATGCCCTGATGTGAATTGGCCTCCACATTATGTTATCTGTAGTGCTGGCAATGTTGTTGGAAGTCTCCCGGGTAATGCTTTCTGCAGCTCAGTGATGCAGCATGAGGCCTACTTTCTTCAGTTCTCAAGGGATGAGTTGGAAGATCCAGTAGGGGAAATGACACTAGAAATGGCTGATGTTTGGCAGGGACTAAGGAAGGGATTTTCGAAAGATAACAGCAAACCCCGAGCTAGTAGCAAGAGAAATTGATATAATACAGCTCACAGTGAGAGGAACTGATATTATGATTGCCATAAAGTTCACTTGCAGTGAAGTAAAGTTTAAGCTGATGTTATTTATTTATTTATTTATTTTAGTTTCTTATATACCGCACTTTTTGAGATCAGCGCGGTTCACAGGGAACAACAACAAAACCAGAACAACAGGCTGTTCGGTATTACATATAACAGGGGTGACAACTTGGTTCAAACTGGGAGAACTATATACATGGAATATGTAGTCTGTTAACTAGATAACATAATCGAACTATGTACATGATTTAGCATGTTGTTCTAAGAGTACCGAGTTGGTAACAGTAGAATAGGATTCAAGAATGGCGACCCTTTTCCTAAGAACCCTTTCTGCCAGCATAGGGAGATATATTGAGTAAAACTAGCTTTGTTTCCCTAAGAATGCCGGTAATAGTAGATTGTAAATCAAGGACTCAGAATCTATCACTGGAAAACTGTTAACAATCATGGTTGATAACAAATTTGCTACATATGACCACCATGGATGGTCTTATAGTAACTGCCTTTGGTCAGATTTACCAAAGAACAGAATTTCACCTTGGATCCGTAGGACGCGTATGACCTTGTAGGATAATCCAGTCTTCTCAGTATGACACCAGTCTCTACCTATAAACACTGCAAGCTTAAGGACTTGAGGAAAACTCTACTAGGTTCTCGAGATATATCTAAATGAAACCCATGAGAAAACATGAAAGAAAGAAAATTGAGTTAAAAAGCCCTCGATAAATGTTCCAGACAAATGATAATGTTTCAAGGATAGTGACCGATATGCAAGGCTGGTCCCAGAATTGGTTCAAGGTGTTGGCACTTCAGGCAAACTTTAGCATCATTATCTCTCTGGCGTCAGACTTTATTGCTTAGCTTTGAATGCCCTGCTCTTTGCCACCCCCAGAAGCTTCTGCCCTAGGTGACCATTTAGTTTGCCTAATGGTTTGGTCGGTTCTGACGACAGGGTTGTCCTGAAGACGGGGAGTATTCTCTGGACATGGGCAGGAGTAGTAACCTAGTAGTGTACTTCTTAAAGGGTGAAGGCAATGTACAAGAACAGTTCTGAGGATAATAATATGTCCATAGATATTTATATGCATATACCAAAAACAGGTATATATACAAATCTATATATCTATATAGACATTTTATTTATTTATTTAACAGTTGCTTATATACCGCTACCTTCCACAGATCAGGTGCGGTTTACATTGAACAAGGAATGAACAGATTTACAAGTCTGTTTTACATGGAACATTTGTTAACTAGGTACAATTTTGTTGTTTTACATGGAACATTTGTTAACTAGGTACAATTTTGCTAAATACATTAAACATGAATGACTAAATATGTTAAAATTTGTTAAATAACAATCGAACTATTTACATATTTTGAACTATTACATATATCTATTTACAAGATTTACAAGTAGTTATTTAATCGACTTTAATTGTAATTGTAGTTAGCTAGGAGAATTAGAGTTGGTGTACCCTAGGTCGCTATTAACCATTACCTGTTAGAGGTAAGGTATTTTCAAGTGTGCCAAAATGGGAGATGAATAGATATGTTTTAATTTCTTGCGGAGTTCCTTTGCATCATTTAATGCCCTTATTTCTTCAGGGAGGGAGTTCCATAGGGTGGGAGCTGCATGTGAGAACGCTTTTTTATTAGTAGTTTTTTTAGCAGTTGTGAATTCTTTCAGGATCCTAATTCTATTCGTGTGGCCTCTCCGTAGCGTAGTTTGGGATGTGTCTTTAGTGATAAGTTTTGTTAAGGGGACTGGGGCCATTGTATTTAGAGTCTTAAATGTAGTGATAATCAATTTGTGATTTATTCTGGATTGAATTGGATTGAATGACCACCCAGTCACATTTATGTAAATAGAGTCCTTTCTAGAGTCCTTTCATATACATACAACTACTCCATTCTTATTCTTTCAACTATAACAAGAATATCCAAAGTCTATACACAAATACATGAAAATCAGTATCCACTGACAGCATGTATACTTTTTTAGGTGTGTTTTACTAAGGTGTAGCAGCTATTGTTGAAGGTTCATGGGGCAAGAAAATTGTATGTATGCATGCATGTTTGTTTGCACATGCTTATGTGAGCCAATGCCGCAGTTCAGGCTTCCCTCCCGCCACCGGCTCTCTGAATGGTGGAGCAGCATGGTGCATGGACCATGGTGCATGGAGTTTGGGTTGATCTCGGAGCTGAAGTCTCACGAGAGCCGATCACAGTGGGGGGAAGCCTGAACATAAGATATGCCATACTGGGTCAGACCAAGATCCATCAAGCCTAGTATCCTGTTTCCAACAGTGGCCAATCCAGATCAAAAGCACCTAGCAGGGTTTTTGAGGTGCTGCAGCAAATGACAAGAATTGGTAACTGAAAGAGGGAAATGACAAGGGAAGAGTATGAGCGAGTGAAGCCTGAGTATCAGGGTTATTAAAGAGAGACTGAGTGAAGCCTGAGAGATGGGATCATGATAGAGAGATAGACAGAGAGACTAGGGAAGGCTGATGGAAAGGGGTTATGAATGAGAGAGAGAGAGACCGGAGAAAGGCTGGGAGGGGGGGTTATAAGAGAGACACAAATGCACATAGCCCCTGACACTCCCCATGACACAAACAGCCCCCAATACTCCCCATGGCATACACAAATGAAGCACCCAACAATCGCCATGACTCATGTACACATGCATGAATAGATTCATGACACCCGTGACATCCCCCATGACACGCACATGCACACACACACACACACACACACACACATGTAGCCCTTGACATTCCCCTGGCACAAATACACACACTGCATCGCCCCAACACTTGCTTTGAGACACACATATGAACCCCCCCCCCCTCCCCATGCCTGATTCTGGAAATGGGGGAAACATGCTTTAGTGTCACATTGCTAGTGTACATTTTTCAACTTCCTTTTTTTTTTTTAAAAACTCAGCAGGAATAGCATTGTTGTGCCTCTTTATAACAGTAAACTCTGGCCTGAGGAAAATAAAACAATTCCAGAGTATACTGTGTCTTTGGAGAAATTATCTGTATCGAGATATCAATGGATTGGGATTTCTGTTCGCCATAATAGAATGTGTACCCACAATCAGGGTCAGAGCAAGGAGATGAGATGCCCTAGGTGTATCTCATTCCTCGTGCCCCCCTGCTCCCACCACTGCCCCTCTTCGGCCTCAAACAGCCCCATGGCACTTATCTTAAAACTCCAGTGCTGTGAGGCTGTTTGGATTCTGCCCCCTCCGATGCCTGTGCCAACTTCCTTTCATATGAGGACGGAAAGCAAACAGGAAGTTGGCATCGAGCAATGGAGGGGCTGCTTTCACTGAAAAGGCAGCATAGCAGGAAACTGTTCCCTCGTTCTGTGGATGCTCCTGAGGTGGAGGTCGTGACAATCAAAAATATTTGGTACTCTGAGAATGCAAGGAACCTCTACAGAAAAATTATACTGTTGTGGCAAACTATTGCTTTAGCTGTCAGTGGTACCTACCGGAAAGTCCCTCTGTCAGTCTCTCAATTGTCTGAATGCTGACAAGTAATTGGTTTTGAGCGGTAAACCCCCCAACATGGGCATCCAGTTTTCTGGGTGTCTTAGTACATGGGTCATTTAGATGACAGTGTGGGACAGGATGGGCCTTAGGAAGGAGCATTTATTTATTTATTTACAGTATACTGGTAATACCTCCAGAGATGTGATACTTAAAAGACATCTGCTTGGCCATCAGGACATTTGCTAGTCCTGGCTGCTCCTGTACTAATTTGGGTTCCTGAGGAGATTTTCAATTCGTCGGGCTAAATTACTTTTAGTTCTGGAAACTGACAAAAGAAGATTTTTTTTTCTGATTCCTTCATTAATGTGGACAAGTTTTTCATCGCAACAGCAGAAACTCCACGAGTGCTCTTGTCAGACAAATCTGATTGATTTCTTTGACTGGGTGACCAGGGAGTTGGACCGAGGGAGAGCCCTAGATGTGGTGTATTTAGATTTCAGTAAAGCCTTTGACACTGTTCCTCACAGGCAACTTATAAACAAACTGAGCACCCTAGGGATGGACCCTAAAGTTACTGCTTGGGTTAGAAATTGGTTGGGTGGGAGGCGACAAAGAGTACAATAAATGGAGCTCACTCTGAGGAGAAGGATGTTACCAGTGGTGTGCCCCAGGGATCTGTCCTTGGTCCGATTCTTTTTAACATCTTTGTTAGTGATATAGCGGAAGGGCTGTCGGGTAAGGTTTTCCTCTTTGCGGATGATACCAAAATCTGCAATAGAGTAGACACCCAGGAAGGTGTAGATAACATGAGGAGGGATCTAGCTAAGCTTGAAGAAAGGTCTAGAATTTGGTAGCTGGGATTTAGTGTTAAAAAATGTAAGGTCATGCATTTGGGCTGCAGCAATCCAAGGGAGCAATACAGTATAGGAGGTGAAGTACTTTTGTCCACTAAAGAAGAGTGGGACCTAGGCGTGGTTGTGTCTGATGATCTTAAAGTAGCTAAACAGGTAGAAAAGGCGACGGCAAAAGCTAGAAGGATGCTTGGGTGCATACGGAGAGGAATGGCTAGCAGAAAAAAAAGGAGGTGATAATGCCTCTGTAAAGGTCTTTGGTGCGACCTCATTTGGAGTATAGTGTGCAATTCTGGAGACCGCACCTTCAAAAGGATGTGAACAGGATGGAGTCGGTGCAGAGGATGGCTACTAAAATGATTAGTGGGCTTCATTATAAAGCATATGAGGACAGACTTAAGGATCTTAATATGTACACCTTAGAGGAAAGGCGGGATAGAGGTGATATGATTGAGATGTTTAAATACCTCCGTGGCATAAATGTTCAGGGAGAGAGCCTCTTTCAATTGAAAGCAAGTTCTGCTACGAGGGGACATGGGATGAGGGTGAAGGGAGATAGATTCAGGAGTGATATGCGGAAATATTTCTTTACGGAAAGAGTAGTGGATCCATGGAATAGTCTCCCAGTGGAGGTGGTAGAGATGAGGACAGTAACTGAATTCAAAAAAGCATGGGACCAACACAGAGGATCTCTAAAGGTAAAAAGTGGACTGTTGTAGTTGTTGATATGGAAGGACAGACTAGATAGGTCATGTGGTCTTTTTCTGTCATCATGTTTCTATGTTTCTAGATATTGTGTACTGGGGAGGTACTGAGCCTTTCTGTATCTTACCGCAATCTTGGCAAATAAAAGGCACAGTGAGGAGAGAGGTAATCTCTGAAACCCTTAAGTACTGGCAATTTGTGTTTCAGTACTCATAGGTATCATTTTAAGGTCCTTTGGGATTCAAATCAGCCTTAGGTACTCACTGGATGTCAGCAAAGCTCATCTCCTTTGCATATTAAGTTTTCCTTTGAAGTCATCTCATGAGGAAAGAGAGAGAGAGACACAGAGCAAGCAAATCCTATGTTGCTTTGTTAGGCGGATGAAAGTGACTTAGGGGAAGGAGCAATAACTGGGCAATAAAGAGCACTGGGGCATGTCCAGAGAGCTTTAAAGCTTTCTGGACTCCGAGAGGGCAGATCCAAACTGGTGCCATCATGACAGCCTTGTGCATCACGATGATTATATCCTGCTTGTCCAAGAATTGTTACTTCAGGCTTCAAATTCCATTAGAACACAGTTGGATCTATGTCCACTGAATCTGATTGGAGTAGGGAGAAAGACTGTAACTACATGAAACTATGTCATCAATCATAAACACTACATTGAAAGAATATTATTTACTTCTATTGTTGAAAGCTCTGCGGTTAAGCCGCTAGGGCTGATGGATATGGAATTGCAGAACTTCCAACCAGTATCTAAATTGATACTTATTCCAAAAATGACTGAAGGTGCAGAGATGACATAGCTACAGGAATTTTGTTGGATGACTGAAAGGAAGATTTTAGGAGTTACCATGGTGCTGAAAGTGCTTTGGTTGCTATGATTGATTGTGTGTGACAAGTCACTGATGAGAAGTCATACAGAATCTTTACCCTTATTGATCTCATTGCTGTATTCAATACCATCAGTCATGGATTTCTGCTGAAGCAGGCACTGGGAGAGTATAGGTCACTAGAGCAGTTTTTGCTTTTTTCTGTCAGGACTTTCAGTAGTATGTACTGCGACGCTCCTGCCTGGGCCCTAGAGCTTACAGGCAGGAGTGGCCTTATTTAATGTCCCTTAAGGATAAAGATGGTACTGAACCCTCTGAATGCTGGGATTCGTAGTACACTTGTTTTTTTCCTTTAGGGATGAAAGTTGTAGTTGTGACTCGAGTGATAAGGCTTGCAAGAAATTTATTTGTTGTGGGGATATTTTCAACGCATTACAATTCAAAGGTGCATAACGTAAAGGTGCAACTTTCAACATAAAGGTGAAATCAGGAGGTCAGGTAAACAACTGATATCAAATAGCTTTAACTCAGCTTTACACAGTCACGGTAGCTTCTACTCAGCTTTGCCTCGTGTGGTTGCTTGAGATTATTGCAGCCTCACAGTAACAGCTGTTCTCACAGTGTGGCTTTACAGAAACAGGTGAAAACAATTTGTGAACTTTCACGGCTAGGCAACAGGTGTAGCAAACATTTTGTATTCTTCTTATACAAACTCCAGATGCTTCTTTACACTGTTACTCTCTAAAACATAAAGAGCAATCCATTGCACAAGGATCATAATTCAAGGTAGGCACAACATTATCTATCTGCATACATTCATCTGGGCTAAGGCAATTGTTCTCTTCATCAGGTTTCTTATGTTTCCCTGACTTTAGCTCCAGAAATTGCTGAAACTCTTTTAGAAGCAATTCGGCCTGTAGCTGCTCTTTAGCTGCTTGATAGTCTCCGGTAAGGGTCACACCCTTCCCTCACTCACTATCTGCTCCTGTTGCAGAGTTTGGCTTAGGGAGGTCAGCACAATAAAAGGGTTTCTCCAGCAAGGCATTAAAATTAGGAAATTCAGCTTTACCTTTATCAGAGACGTTGGCATAAGAACAGGCACCTTTCTTCCAGGACTCTCTCCTCTCTAGAAACTCAGGAGCCTTATGGCTAGTTCTTCTGCTAGGGGAATTTCTCTCAGAAAAACGTCTTTCCTGTTTTGGTTCCTGGCTTTTATAGCACTGCTCGCCACCAGACAAAATACCTTTTCTCCAAGAGCTGGGTTTGCTAGCCTTCCCACGTTTAGGCTCTACCGTGTAGTAAGGATCTCCTTGAGAGTATATTGGGCTCCAAGGCTTACTGTTCCAGGGTTCTGCCTTCTCCCAGGGTTCTAGCGTTTTTCCCCTTTGATTCCAAGTTCCTCCTGAAGACCAACGTGCACTGGAAGCGGCTTCTCGTCTGCTTCGTTTCTTGCTGCTCTCCTTGTCAGCCTTGCTGCCTGCCTTGCCAGCCTTGCTGCCTCCCCTGTCAATCCTGTCTGAGGATTTAAAAAGGGCTTTATTTCCCAGCACTCCCTGTCGTTCCCCTGGGCGTGCCCAATCAGTGCTGAAGCCTAACTCCTCCCCTGGGCTGGGGCTTGTCTTCAGCTCAGCCGATAACTGTGTTTTTTCCAAGTCAGTTTTGGAAATCCTGTGTGTGTCATCCCATCTATCAGGATTTTCCCCTATCTCCATTTCCTCTGGAGGGGAGTCTTCACCACAGTACTTAAGAACAGATATGCTTAAACACTACACCCAGTGCTATGTAGAGTCTCTCAGAGGTCCCTGCTTTTATTTCTGACTCATAATATATATTTGCAACCACTAGCCTGAGTTTATAATAGTTATGATAGTTCTTATTTTTAATTTGTGGATGATATACTGGGTAGGGACTGAGTAGAAGAGATGGAAAGATGAAACTACTGTCTTTTGGCTATTTCTTTCTGGATGGATTTGACTAAACATATCCAACAAAGACTGAGAGGATATACAATTTCCAAAACCATGCATGTTCCTAGTGAATCATTTGTTAGATCCATACTATCGGTTGATGAGCCTAAGGATTATATTGGATAGTAGACTAACGATGGAATCACAAATTTGTAGATTTGTCTCAGCTAAGAAAAACAACTTTGGACCACTTTGGTTACTACATCCATAATACATAGAAATATGGAACATAATGACGGAAAGACAATATGGCCTATCAGGTCTGCCCATCTACACCAACTTCCACTCCCTCAGAGATCCTTGCCATGCTTTCTTTAATTCTGATGTTGTGATGTTGTGATCATTTCCACTATTCTATGTATCTGCCATTTTTCTCTAAAGCAGAGGTTCTCTACCTTTCTGGTTGTATAAATCCCTTATTAACCTCTAAAATACTCAGGGACCCCCAGTTCATCTTCACCACTCTTCCTCTACCCTCAGCACCAAGCCTGTCCCCACTAGTCCTCTATCTCTTTCTCCCACTTCCCCCAGCCAGTCCCCACCAGTCTCTCTCTCTCTCCCTCCCTCCAGTCACTCCCTACCAGTTAGCCAGTCTCCCTCCTTCCCTCCCGCTAGTCCTCAGTATTCATATTTCTCCCTCTCCTCACTTATTGATGCCGCATTGCTGCTCCCAGGCTCAGCAGGCTGATGTTGTTCCCAGCAGTCCTGCTTCTGACTTTCATAGATGCCACTAACCCTACCCCATCAGAGACGTTGGCATAAGAACAGGCACCTTTCTTCCAGGACTCTCTCCTCTCTAGAGACTCAGGAGCCTTATGGCTAGTCCTTCTGGTAGGGGAATTTCTCTCAGAAAAACTTCTTTCCTGTTTTGGTTCCTGGCTTTTATAGCACTGCTCGCCACCAGACAAAATACCTTTTCTCCAAGAGCTGGGTTTGCTAGCCTTCCCACGTTTAGGCTCTACCGTGTAGTAAGGATCTCCTTGAGAGTATATTGTGCTCCAAGGCTTACTGTTCCAGGGTTCTGCCTTCTCCCAGGGTTCTAGCATTTTTCCCCTTTGATTCCAAGTTCCTCCTGAAGAACAACGTGCACTGGAAGCTGCTTCTCGTCTGCTTCGTTACTGTTACTGTTGGCCCCACCCGCACAATTGCTTCTGCTTCCAGTCTACATAGCTGCCTCTCATTCCACCCTTACGGCTCCTGAAGCTGTTAGCACCATCTCCATAGTCCCTGCTGATCCTGCCCGTAGAGCAGTTTCTGTATCCTGCTTAATTGGACTTTTTTTCTCTTCTGTGCCCTTTGACTCTGAATAGTAATGTCATGGCCCCTAGGGATCCATGGACCATGGGCTGAGAACCATTGTTCTAAAGTAATATTTACTCCTGAGTTTACCCTCTTTCACCCTAATCCTATGATCTCTCATTTCAGAGCCTCCCTTGCACAGAAAGAGGCCAATCTCCAGTGCATTTAAACCTTGGAGGTATTTAAATGTCTCCATCATATATCCCTTCTTTCGTCATTCCTCCAGGGCATATGTTTAGAGAAGTCAAGCTTTTTTTTTTTTTTTTAATTTTTATAGATTACAATTATACTTCATCCAAAAACAAAAGTAAATGGAAATCAGAAATAATATAAACCACAATAATACAAATGAGGCACGATTATTCAAAATGTTAGCCCACAAGAATAATAAAAGAAGGATCCAAGAACAATGGAAAGATATAACAAGGAAAATAAACAACAATTAAGTGAGCGCACATCCTACTAACTCCCTTAGCGGACCCTACAACGGTGCTAATGGTGCAACAACTTCAGTATTTATTTTTTCTCTGGCTCTTATAAATTCTAACAATTGCCTAGGTTAAAAAAAACAAAACTGCTTACTCTCACACTGCAGCAAACAAATACAAGGAAATTGTAAAACAAAATTTAACTCTAAGGCTAACATCCTAGGACACAGC
This sequence comes from Ichthyophis bannanicus, assembly GCA_033557465.1. Classification (NCBI taxonomy): domain Eukaryota; kingdom Metazoa; phylum Chordata; class Amphibia; order Gymnophiona; family Ichthyophiidae; genus Ichthyophis; species Ichthyophis bannanicus. The sequence continues at coordinate 41,770,201 of CM066043.1, forward strand.
ACCAAGAATTCTTGACGCCGCTTTTGCATAAATCTAAAAAGATCTGGAAAAATTCTAATTTTTGATCCATAGAACAATTTGTCAAGTGAGCAGAAATATAACCTAAACACAGTTTGGCGATCCAACTCCAAGGCAAAAGTAAGAAGTAGTGTAGAACATTGGGTCGCCACCTCCATAGAGAACTCCAGGAAATCCATAAGATTAGCAACAACAGAATCCCTGATCCCCCGGAGAAGTTCAAACCCCATCAGAGGTCAGGTATTGAGCTCTCACCAGAGAGGGGTAAATTACCCAAGTCCATCCCCAGTACCTCGACAAAATACTTTTTAACCCTTCACCACACACGTGGGGTCATTTTGACCCCAAACCTTTTATGTCAAATTACTTACTTATTTATTTCAGCCATGACGTAAAACTTGCAGTAGCTTCTCAGTATTGACAGCCATTGAATTTCCTGTAGAGTGTTATCATTTAATCGGAACAGTAATTTTTTAGTTAACATTTTTATGGTGTATATACCTATTATACACACCTGGGGTCAAATTGACCCCAGCTTAGCAAAACCAGTGTTGTCAGAATTCCTGTTTCAGGTTCATGTTGTAGTTATTATTGTTAATTTGGCATTGCTAGGCTATAGCATCTGTAGGCTACTGTGATCTTCATGTGATCTTCATGTGAAATTAAGGCGACATTTTTTAGGGCTTGAGTTCATACCAGGCATGTGTTCGTATAGACCTATTCATTGCTGTTATAGAAGTAATGGCGCTTTGCCGCCAACATTGTTTCTTTTTTCTGAGATATATTTGATTGGTAATAACAGTTATTTATTATGATTTCAGTTATTTTATTGTTCCAAGAATTCTGAGTGAAATGAGTAGTAGTCGTCCTCATCGTCTAACAAGCCAGGCTGTACTTCAGGCAGTATTAGCTGACCTTGAAAATGAATCATCAGAAGATGAAACAGGAATAGAAGGTGAAGACTCTGATGATGAGCCAGACAATGTTGAACAAACTAGTGACTATGACGATCAAACTGAGGGACAGGAAGTACCTGGCAGGTGATACTGCGGAGAATGAAGACAGTGCATCATATGATGATGATGATGATCCACAACCAAGCAAGAAAAGAAAAATTAACTCAGGATTTTATAAACAGAAGAAATCAGGTAAAATCTACAAGGCAAAGAGCAGACGCATATGGTCAGAAGACGAGCCTAATGCTGCATTGCGTACAACGGCAGCTAATCTGCTTTGTCAGATGCCTGGCATTACAAGGGCAGGCAAAGTTCAGTCAATAGACGAGGCATTCTCTTTGTTTGTTACCGATGAAATGTTGGACATCATTCTTAGAGAGACTAATCGCTATGCCAAGAACTACTACCACAGACAAGCCAAACAAATTGATGGAAACGTAAAAGAGTGGACAGATATTGACATTGTTGAACTAAAGACAACCATTGGAATATTGCTGCATGCCGGTAAAGACAGATCATCAAAAGAAGCAATTAAATCATTGTTTGCACCTGACTCAAAACCTTTTTATCGCTCCATAATGAACATAAATCGTTTCCAGGATATCTTATGGTTTGTGAGAATGGATAACTTGTGCACTCATCCAGAACGCGTAGTCACCGACAGGTTGGCACCCATCTGTGATATATGGGACATGCTAAATGCACGCTTATCAATGATGTACTTACCTGGAATGGATATGGCAGCTGATGAGCAACTGATCAGCTTCAGAGGCAAGTGCAGCTTTTGACAATACATTCCCACAAAGCCAGGAAAGTATGGAATAAAGATATTCTGGAACTGCAATGCAGAAACCAGCTATCCACTGAAAGGAGAAGTTTATCTGGGGAAGCAACCAGGAGTAGCGGTTGAACTGAAGAAAGGAGTTGAAGTAGTGAAAAGATTGACTAGACATTGGTGGAAAACTGGCCGCAATGTTAGATGTGATAATTTCTTTACTGATGTAGGAATGGCTGAAGATCTTCTGATTCAACACACTACAGTTGTTGGCACCATGAGAAAAAACAAAAGGGACATACCAGGTGAACTGCTGATTTCGCGGAACAAGGAACTGTTTTCATCACAGTTTGTTTTTTGTAAAGAGATCACACTAGTGAGTTATGTTCCAAAGAAAAACAAAATGGTCATTGTTTTGAGCAGCATGCATCATGACAAGACGATAGACGACAAGAATGAAAAGAAACCTGCAATGATTCTGCACTATAATGCTACTAAGTCTGGAGTAGACAGTCTGGACAAGCTTGTGCGTACATATACATGCAAACGTGGCACTAGAAGATGGTCGTTATGCCTGCTGATGAACATGTTTGATGTCGCTGGTGTGGCAGCTCACATAATTTGGGTGCAGCAAAAACCCAAATGGCAAACAGAGGTGTCCCACAAATGGTGACTGTTCCTAACAGAACTGGCAAAGGAGTTAGTTCTGCCACAGCAGACATTGCGCTTGCAGAACCCAAAAACACTTCAGAAAGGGGTGTGGATCTGCATGCAACTACTTGGATTCAGCTTACCTGGTCCTACAGTCTGTGAATCCAGAGGGGCATGTTCGCGCTGCCAGCTTTGCACCAGATCATCAGATAAGAAAACATCAAAATACTGCAAGTGATGTGGTACAGACATATGCCCAGAACATTGCCAGCTGTTATGCAATGAATGTGTGGACTAAAAGACGCCTAGATAGATGATTATACTAGGGGTGTCGAGACTTAATTACAGTTAAGTGATAAACTGAAGTTAATAGTTAGACTACTTTTATATCATAAACACTGAACATTTGTAAACAGCAAAAACTGAGAACTGTTTTTAATAAATGCATTAAAATACCAATCCTATGTGGATGAAATTGTTCACGGTTTCTGGTCATTTACTGATGGGGTCAATTTGACCCCAGGTGTGTAACGTCGTCAGTAATTTAACGTGTGTGATGAAGGGTTAACCATATTCATCAGTGAGATAAGAGGGGACATAGGAAAGTTCAACAGACTGAGGTTGTTCCGGCACACCAGGTTTTCAAGGTGCTCTAACCGTCAGCAGCCACAGCCACTGTCCTTAATCAGGGCATCCCCAATCACCCGAACAGTGGCAAATTTATTGTCGAGAGCATCCATACTCACATTAAACTGCTGCAATGCCTGGGAGTGAACCACCACCTCCTGTGCGACCACAGACATGCCACCAAGTTTTGTAGATAATGTCATCAAAGAAGAATTCAAACCTTGCATTGCGTCCCATAGTGAATCCAAAGTCACCTCCTTCAGCTGAATACACTCCTGAAACACATTCCTGGAACAGTACTCTCCAACTTCTGTGCAATGGTCTCTACAGATCTACCTGGAGCAGCCGATGAACCCTCCATTGCTCATTCTAATTGAGGAGAAGACGATGCAGCTGGGAAACCTCCTAGCAGGAACACACTGCCTGACCTTTTGGTCTGCGGTGAATCCCCCGCACCAGCCTTGCTCTCATTTCCTGGATTCAGGGGCCGAGTGTGCACTTCGGGGCTAAGCAACACCCCTTCACTGCTGCCTACTACTCGCCTACCAGGCTGATCCAAAGGGAGAGCCACCGGAAAACCTGAGGACATTACAAAGCTCTCAAGGGTAGTCTGGCGCAGAGATACGGGACTGGAAGCCTCCAGGAGAACAGCCTTTCCTTTCCTCTTCCCCATATCACCAGAGAGGACTTTACTCCATACCAAGACAAAGCCAGATGGGAACAGAGAGAGTCCTCAGACGCGATCACTCAAGTGCAATCTTGGATCCTGTGTAATGAGAAGTCAAGCTTTTTAGTTATTCATACACCATTAACATCTCAACTTCACTGTTCAACTGGATGACCTGCTTTGGCTGTAAATTGAACCAAGGAGTGCTTTCAAAGTTTTGACTTTGACCTAAAAGATATTACCTAATATGGAACCACAGTATTTGTTGAGTAAAATTCTTAAGGATGCCCTTTGTTCATGGTTACACTCCCGATATGAAAATCTATTGGAAGTATCCTCTTGAAGAAGGTTGAATTTTGTGAGATCAGTTAAAATAAACTTTTTGGATGGTTACCTTATGTTCATGGAATTTATTTACTTGACACTGTAACTGGTTTTAGATGAGGTTTTAAAACCTGTTTCTTAAAATCTGATATTTTAACCAATGTTGTATTAGGTCTGTGTGCTGGAATTTGGTAGAATGGGGTTATGAACTTGATCAGAATGTAGTTTTACAGAATTTATTCCATGAACACTATTTAATTTATAAATTCAAGGTTCGGGTCATAAACTAGGGGATGGGAGGTAAACCAGATAGGAATGTGTTAATAGATTTTATATTGGAAATATTGTTAATGGGTTTTACTTTTTTTGGTTGGGATATCTGACTTTTTATGTTAGTATGATTTGATTGAATTACTTGATTGTAGTTATTATAGTGTGTAACATCTGTGAGCCACCTTAATTGTTCTTAGAAAGATGGCATTTAAATATTGGTAAAAAAAAATGCCCCCAAAGATTCTCATGATGCCAAATAAAGCCCCCTGCAAGTAAGGAGGGATCATGAGACCTTAAATAGAATTTTCAGAGCTTCTGGCCCATGATAATGGGAGAACCTAGTGACACAAGAGCAGCACTAGCAGTGTGTTCTAGCATGAAAACTTGGGTATGACTCACATACTCGATCGTGAGTCTCAGGCCAACAGCAGAGCCGGTCCAATCACTAGGCAAAATAAGCAGTCAACTAGGGTTTTGGGGGAGGGGAGGGGAGACAGCAATGAGCAACTACAATCAAAGCAAAACAGTGGGTCCTGCCAGCCACACAAACTCAAAGATTCATCTGTGCATACCTTTATCTGCATGAACAATGGGCAATATACACATTGACCATTTACCCCGATAGGGGGCTTTTTGACATCTCACTCATTTTGCATGTATTATAAAGCAAAAATGACTATTTAAAAGAGTGATGGCATTTTTATAGAACTGTTTTGGGAGGGATGGTGTGAAGATAACTACATCTGAGTTCAATAATCAAAATCGGTGTGGGTGTGGGTGGGGGGCTAAGGGTCTAACAGCTAATTGGGAAGTGGTGCAAGGTTGAAATTTCACCTAGGATGTCTAACACCCTTGCACAGCCCTGGCCGGCAGGCAGTTTAGAGCCCCAATGAAGGAAGGAATTTCAGTCATCGCTATAGCAGGACACTTAGGAGGCCATTTTTATTTCTTTATTTAACAGCTTTTCTATACCGCTTTATCCAATGTTCAAAGCGGTTTAAATCAAACAGCATGTTTTACATTGTAATGGAGAAAACAGTATAGGGAAACAAAGGTTGAGGAGAGGAGAGGGGGTTAAAAGGGGATGAAGGGAGAGGAGGAGGAGGGGGACAGGGGACTGAGGTAGGTGCACACTGCTGTTATATTACATCTTCAGAGAAGCATGTTGTAAATAGATGAGTCTTTAGGGCCTTTTGAAATGATAGTAGTAATTTTATAATGTCATTTCCACACAAGTGGAGGCACATACATGTGGAAATGGTCTTATTAAATTCCAACCAGCATAGCGGTATGCGCTTTGACATGATGGGAATACTTTGCCAGTAGGCATGCATATGGGTAACGTTTGGGTTGAGTATGCAAGTATGTGTCTACATGATACAATATTTCTGGTGATGCATTGCCAAGAAAACCTAGAGGCCACTGGGTCACCAGGAGTCAGCACTGACTTGACAGCACTAAAAAAAAAAAAAAAAATAATAGTGCATATATGGAAAATGTTCTTTTGACTGGTTTTTTTTTTCTTTGTGCGTAGGATGGTAAGTAGCATTTTTTTGGTTGTTCTTTGTATTCTGTTCTCTGGGTCTTTGTGGATTAGTGGTTGGAGGATGTCTAGAGATAGGTTGTGTAGAATTATGAAGGTGATAAGCAGAATTTTAAATTGGGTGCGTACATGGACCGGGAGCCAGTGTAGGTGCATTAGAGTAGGTGTTATATGGGTATGTCATGTGGTTCCTATGATTATTCATGTTGTAATATTCTGGGCCATCAGAGGGGGAGTTTTATGTGTTTTGGGAGGCTTTGATAGATTAAATTGCAGTAGTCCAAAAAAGGTGTTATCATCGTTTGGCATACTGTTCTATAGTTGTTATCGTTGAGTAGAAGTTTGAGTTTTTGTACAATTCTTACTTCATGATAGGCTGTTTGTGTTTTGTTGATGTTCGCTTGAAAGCTTAGTTTTTGGTCCAGTATACCACTTAGGTATTTGACCTCAGATTTTATTGCGAGGTCATTGTTTTGTAATTTTATGGTTGTGGGTGGAGTAAATGTAGCATTCCTAGGGAAACTGCCCTCTTTTAAGAGTACACCTGCAAGGTCTATTGTTACAATGGCTGAGCTGGGGGGGGGGAGGGGGGATTGCAAATGGGGGAAAACTCTAAGCAGATGTGAGGCTCATAACCTCTTAGCCCCAGATGGTCCAATTGAACTGGCTCAAAAGGAGAGAGAAACAAAAAAAAAGAGTTAGTGAAAAGTGCAAGGATATTACTAGATGGTGCTCTTGCCTTCATTCAATTTGAGAATACCTCAAGTGCCTAGAGAAGGGTGGTCACATCTCAAGCTCTTCTCATGCCAGCCTGAAAGCTCCTATGCCTTTCGTGGACAAGTCCATGCATGAGGAAATATAAGGTAGCACTTCTCCAGGCTACGCCAGTTGGAATCGATGAAGGGGGACTCACTTTTGCTGGCCCCAAATCTCTGTAGTGCCTGAATCTTTTCTTTATTGGAGCTTGTGTTGGGATAACTGTGGACAGTGCTCCGTAGGCTTGAAGCATGTAGTGGGGAGAGGAGGGGGCGTGAGGTGGATGGAGAGGCATGTGCCGCCAGTTTATTGGGAGAAATGTACACATATATTATAGCTCTAGTGCTAAGTGAGCTGATTTGGGGCTTTTTATTTAGTGTTCTTGCCGGAAAGCTTGGCTTTTCGATAGGATGCACCTCCAGAACCACTCCAAGAGGCCCTCTCAGTCCATCGCCACTTCTCTGCTTCAGCTGCACCATTCTGTTGCCTTCTGCTCCCTGTAGTTCTAGTCCTTATCAGCTACGCAGAAGTTTTAGAGTTGCACTTCTGGAGCTGACAAAAGAGTAGGAATCAGTGAAGTTACTTAGAACCTGTTCACCCTCCCCTTCCTTTCCCATTTCCCACAACCCCAAGCATTACTGATGCTCATTGCAAGTGCTTTCAAAGTGTCCGGGTTCTCAGGTCTACGAATGCAATTACTTACATTGAACATGTTGTTAAAACCTCTCTCTCCTTCCCAGAGTTTCAGCCCAAAGTGGCAACCCGGCTGGTGAATGGCCCAAGCAGGTGTGAGGGGAATGTTGAGGTGTATTACCAGGGGAGTTGGAAGACGCTGTGCGGTGATATAAATGACCTGGATTCCAGAAAGCAGGTCTGCATGGAGCAGCGGTGTGGAAACCCGACTGTCACACCGACAAAGACCAAAAGAGGTGAACCAATCCAGCAGCAACATGGACTGTCCTGCACTGCAAGTAAACTAGAGGAGTGTCATACGTTCACCAGCAAAGACTGTATCCCGACCAGAGTTACATGTAAGACCCATCATCTGCTAATTGTGATGCTCTCCAGGCTCCACCAGTGTTGGGGGTTACTTTCCACTTCCATCAAAAGACGATATTCCTAGAACAGAATTTTCAACAGCCAATCTCTCTCCCTGGCTCACTGTAGCATAAGTGCACATTTCATGGACTAAGGTGCTTTGATACATGGTTATCCCCATGAGTCACCATGAAGGGCATTTTTATTGGAGTTAGTAAACCATTGCAAGGTACATGTCTTGTTACTTTCTGCTACTGAGTTCCACAGGCAAGTCATTTGCCCTCTTGTCTTGTATTTGTTATAGTTCCAACCACTGATCCAAAATGTATTGTCCCAGACTATTTCAACAAAGTCAGAGCAACTCAAGTTCTCCAAAAAAAAGTCTCAACACCAACATACGTTTTCTTGAAAACTGAGGAGCAGTGTATATCTTTAACCTGATGTTTATGAGACAAAATAGGTTTTTACTCTGAAAAGTCAAATAAAAGAAATATTGGTACATGCCCACCCAGTAAAGATTCACTAAATATTATCTTCTCTTAAGATCAACCATAGAGTTGACTAGCAAAATTTTAGATTGGGCTTAAATGTATGATAATCCTGGGAGATTTTTTGTGCTTTAAAGAAAATCCTACTCTTCCAAAAAAACATTATATTTTACTTAGATTAAACATTTCCAGGCATTTTCTAAGTAAATCCATAAGGTTTTTTTTCCAGAAACATGCCTTATTTTAGATAAATTGATGTCTTCTTTTTGAGATTTTTAAAATAAGGGCATGTAGTTTTTGAGAAATGAACAGGGTTGTTCCCGATACAGCGAGTTCTTCCTATGCCAACATTTGCCAAATAATTTAACGGATTTTCAAATCAATCTGTCAGTCGCTCTCATGCTTCTACTTAGAATGCACAGAAGTCTATATAATAGAACAAAACTAGATTATTGACAAGACAGCTAACTCCATTGTCTTTCCTAGGTGAAGACCCTGGGCTGAAAAAGAACAAAGGTTTGGCAGCTGGGGATGTCATGAGCATCATCTTTGCACTTGTCCTCCTTGGAATTATCTTGGTCTTCTGTGGCCCTCCCATTTATAAGAAAGTGATGAAGAAATGTAAGCATGAATAGACTAGATTATGCCTCATGCAAGAGACAAGTCTAAAAATTCCCATGAGTAGCAGCACTCAGACCACCTATGACTTACAGAACATCTCTCTCTTTTTAATTCTCTTATGGTTGCTTTAATTCTTTCAGTGGTTCCCTGAATTTTGTGGAAGTAATTACATATGGAATCACCCGCACTCACTCTGCGATTGACTGAATACCAGTATGATATTCCTGCCTACAGAGCTGCCCTCGTATTAACAGATAGCACCTTAAAATTTAGAGAGGGATCTGCTAGGCAAGAGAATAATTTAACTACTGATTTGTCAGACTCTCTATCATTTTAGGTCTAGACCTTTTAAAAGAAGTGTCATGGTGCCAATCCTGATCTAGAGTCTCGCAGCAGAGTTAGAGCAGAAGAAAATGAGATGGATAAGGATAAAAAGAAGTACATTTATGGTTCTTTGATTCCTCCAGGTTTTCAGGCAAAGAACAGGCCGAGTCAGACCTGTACTTTCAACTTCCATCCCATTTGCGCTCTGGAATTTGAAGTTTATGTTTCTTTAGGCTTTAAATATATATTGCCTTACTGTAAATTACTGTTTGTGCCTTATATATGAAGCATAACTCTTTATCTATCTTTGCACACAAGTTCTCCCACCTTACTCACTCCTGTCTGCTTATCTCCCTTTCATTTGGCTTTTCTTATGGAATCTTTCTGCATCCTAACTCCTTCCAGTCCAGATTTCTTTGGGAAGCCATCATCATGCCTGGCCTCCAGTATTTTCCACACAGCCTCTTCCACACACAGTAGGCCGGCCAAGTACTGGCATCATGTTTTCTTCCAGTATTAGACTTTGTTCAAATACTAGATGTCACCAACATTCATTATTCTTAAAAATCCGTGAGTATTACATCCAGACTTGGGGAACCCAGGGAATGAGCCCAGCCTGGAACTGAACTTAGTTGCCGTCAACCACTCGGTAAACACTACAGGACTTTTGATTTTTTATTTTTCTTTAATGAAAATGCAATAAATATCTTTTGGGATATTAAGGATTTAGCATTGGTTAAGTTTAAAATCTACTGTCTCCTGCAATTTCAAACTTAATGTTTTTATTTCCATCCTGTCCCTATCTCCCATCATGTTTGTATATCTCTGCATCTCGCTTTCTGTATGTTCTTGATGGTTTGGGGTTTATCATCTTCATCTCTTTGTATTCAGTTCATTGTCCCCATCACATACTTTGTCTTTGTCATTGCAGACAACAGGAAGAAGGAACGTCAATGGATTGGTCCAACAGGAGCAAGTCAGAGCAGTAAGAACACAGCCTGACCCCAAACCATACAACTTGAACTCAGCCAACATGATTTTAATTTACCAAAATGATATAAACCCAAACAACTTGATCTCATCCTTACCAACTGATTCCAACGCATTTTACATTTTCCTACTCGACTACCAAGGTCCTAATCCATTTCTAATATATGCCTCATTTTAACTAACCCGATCACCTCCCAACAAATCTGGTCTTATATCAATGAACCTAACTTCGGCCAACAGTCTGATTCCAACCAGTTTGATCTCATTCCACTTACCCTGTTTCCTACCCAAACAAGCTAATCTTAAGCTACTTGTCATGTTTCTAGGATTTCAATTTTAAAAAACCCTGCACACAAACTAAACCAAGCAAGCACATATCATTCAAACTTAACTACAAGACTCCATACACAATTATACTGAACTCAGAACAATCAACCTCACCCTTAATTAATTAAACATCCTGATCTATTCTAGCCACTGGCTTGACTGCATCTCAGCTAAGCGGATCTCAAACTATCCAGCTCATCCAATTGGTTACCAGCCCAAACACATTCCAGTGAGTCTTATCCCATCTCAAGCAAATGAAATATGATGGCAACCCTGATAAACTAGATGTAACCCAACCATAATGATCCTTTTTTTTTAATTTTTATTGGAATTTGAATTACATTAAAGCATAACTTTTGAATCAGGAATATAAACACACTTAATTCCATACAACCAACATTTCCTATTGTATTGGGAGCCAAAGGCTTGATAAAGAACTTCCAAGTACATCTTGACAAACTACCCATACATGCTACATCTTACGAACTCCAGAAGGAAGCTCTCTTTGGCACAATGCAAGTACTATGCCAAGCATTAGCAGTAAATTTGAGAGACTGACATCATATTCCACATACCCTGGCTTAGAAGTGAGGTTCATTTAATTAACAGATTATTTATTCATGACTGTCATGGTATACACAAAACTAACCCATTTGGAGAAACTGCCCCCAATAAAGAAAAGATGATCAAAACCACAAGAGGATCATTGGGTGTTGGATAGAGGGAAACCCTTAACCAGACTACTTCCAGTAAAGGTCTGCACCCCTGACCCGTTTCATCCATGATCCTACCTATCCACCTTCAAGTTGGGAGGTAGGAGCAAGACTCATTCCTGCCTGTCTCTGGTATCACCATCATCCAAGATAGTGGCAACAAAATACTTAGAGATGTATCAGAATGCACCAGTAGGGCTCCAGTCTGCCAAATAAGGGAGTGCTTCAATTTTTTAGCAGACACACTCCTAGCAGTGCATCTTCTATAGGGGTTAGGCGCTGCCATTTTGGAAGATGATTGCACTAGATGTAGGAATGAGTGGGTTTCGCTCCTTCCTCTCAACTTTTGGAGGTGGGTGGGGGGGGGGGTCAGAGGCTCCACTTAGACCACTCGGTTGTTTTATTGTTGGTCGGGGAGGAGACTAGTGCTCCATTTGGGCCACCAGGGATCTTGGGTGATCCAAGGTGTAGTGCTGCACTTCACCTCACATCACGCTAATGCTCCTCTGCGACATCTTCATGCCAGCCCTGAGCTGCTACAAAATTCAGTGCTACAAAAAAGTTAATAATTGCACTAAATTCTAGCACAATTTTTTTGTTTTACATTGGAAGCAATTTTTTATTCCTCGTTTTGCATGCACACTACCCTTTAATGGAGTGGCTTTTCACCGATCTTCCCACACTAACATTTCTTACTACATCAGGAGCAAGATTAGTGCAAGAAAAGCAAAGATTAAACCACTGTGCAAAAGGATAGTGCAGCTTACTGTATCAAGGTCGAGTGTGCTTTTAGCCTGTGTTACCACTTTATCTGCTTTATCTATCATTCATAGCATTTAAATTCCTAAAATGGACTGAAGCTAATGCTAAACACCTGCTCTGTATGGTTTTGTTTTGAAGTTTCATTCCATCGCAACAACACAGTCAACCTTCGCTCACAATCTCAAGACTGGAATGATGGTAACGAGTACTCTGAAGCCCCCAAGAAAAATTCCCACCTTTCCGCTTATCCAGGTAGGAAAATCTTCTACATAACTATGTGAAGGTTGTAGTGGAATATCAATGCGTTTGAAATTAAGCTTGCAACCAAAACGTCTTGCACTGTGTTCCTGTGCTAAGTAGTTTTAGAGATACTTTATATTTGGACCGCAGACCTCCAGGAACTGTAAAATGTCATGCCAAGGTAGTTCAACAGTGGTCTTCTTTTCATTATACCAGCACCACACACCTGCTAGCACAACGACAGGTAGAGCATATGTTTTGTTTTGACATATGAGGGTGGAGATGGGGGTCCTATTAGGTTTCAATTTTCATTTTATATCTATGACTTGTGTTAAATACATTTTGTATTCTCGGTTTTGATCGGATGTAAAATGCTTTGATGTTATATTTTATTATTTCTACATAAATTATTATTATTAACAAATAAATATCTGAGGTAAAATAATGCATTTAACTGCAGCAATATTTACCATGGGAGTCACTAAGCTACAGCATTTCATTATCCCACAGTAAATACAAATTTGCGCAGCTGCAATAGAGAATATCACACGTTCTTCAGTGACTGTGTTGTAGGGTTTTGTTGCAGGAATGCTGATAGTGAGCCCCAAGTCAGACCCATTATCTTTTAAAGGCGCTGTCAGTCTTCCTCTGTTAATCCCCACACCACGAAACACTCATACAGAACACATCTCCGTGCACATGCTCACCAGTGGATGCGGTGTTGGGTGCAAATGATCACCGTGTCCGCTATAGACATGTCCCTGGGCTGGATGTGCATGTAATGCAACCGTAGCTTAACATGTGAGCAGGGGAACCCATGCCCACACTGTGCACCTGTCCAAGACTCCCCCTTGGACTGCCCATACCCTCTGGCAAATGGTAACATGGTATGCTGCCTGACAGCAATGTGACAGTGAAGAGGGCACGCCCATGTGAATGGCAGTCCACACGTCACTGCTGCTGCTGTGATGTGGGCACACCTCTGAAACAACCCCATTCTGTGAAGCACAAACATGTCTGTGAAGATGTGTGCTACCAGGCATACATGACGTATGTAACAAATAAATGAACAAAGAGGATGCAGAGAGAATGAGCTGTGCCCCACAACTGTGAATTATTCCACCATGATCATATTACCAAGTACGTTATCCCCCGGGGCCATGACTGAAAGAAGCAGATGACAACAGCGGTGGATGGATGCCCAATGTCTAAAATCCCAGGCATGGTCTGAGAGAATGCAGCATACCAGAGCTGTAACATGGAATGGGGGAAACATCATCCGTGGACCTGTACCCCTTGGAAATGGCCCAAGGAGAGGCGGTGTCTATGTGGCGGGCAGACCAACAGTGGTGCTGAGGCCCACGTTGTGGCACCGCTGGTTGCCTGGAGGGTGCTGGTAGATATGGTCAGCTGCTCTGTGGCCATGTCATGCCTTTCCTGCAACACTGTGGACTGTTGCAGCAGCTCCAGCTGTTGCTTGGATGATGCCTGCTGGGCGGTGCTGTGTGTAAGCAGACGTTCAGCACATCGACGCTGGTGATGCTGGTCACCCCTGTGGATGTGCCCCTCCTGGACATCGCCTTTGTCAATAGTGCGCTGTGGTGGAGGTGATGGGGAGGGGACATGGAGCTCCAGATCATCCGGGCCTGGGACATCGTGTGGCTGCTGCAGTGTGGCATCAGCAGCAGTGCATGGCAGTGGGGTAACATATGGGGCCTCCCCATCCCCCTGTGGCATCTTCCATGGACATTGTCAGCAGAGCAGGCACCACTGCCTGTGGAGCTACAGCAGGGGCAGCTGTGAATACACAGACAACATTGTGGGTCATACCTGCACCTGGCAAAGCTGCAACCAACTGGATGGTAGTGTCACAGCCATGTGGGTCGGGCACGAGGCTACACAGGCTGAGAGGGTCTGCCGCCATGGTGTGCGAGACACCCTGTCTGCCTGTGTGGAGCCAGATGGGCACAGAGGCCCATGCACAGACACACACACTGGTGCCTGTGCACTCAGCCCTGCCACCACCAGCTGGCAGTCATGTTGCCAATGCCTCTGACACACAGGCCAACAGCAGAGTGACCATATGCACTGTGAGTGCACCTGGCAGCAGCAACACAACTGGGACACCATGGCAGCTAGTGTTAGAAACATAGAAACATGACGGCAGAAAAAGACCACATGGCTTATCTAGTCTGCCCTTCCATATCACCCACTACAAGAATCCCCTTTTTTCCTTTAGAGATTTTCTGTGTTTGTCCCATTTTTTTTTAAAATTTAGATACTGTCCTCATCGCTACTACTTCCACTGGGAGACTATTCCACACATCTACCACTTTTTCCGTAAAGAAACTCAATTTCTTAATTAAAAAAAAATCTAATTCCGATCATCTCACTAACAGCAAACAACATTCTCCAGTACCAGACATATTGTGAACTAATACAAAACCCTACAACAAAGTCACTGAAGACCTGTAGAGCAAACCTACTATAAAATACCAGCTCAACTTCCAAAACTTACATAAGGAGCCTACCCAAAAAAAGCATAACTGTAAATACTGCAGCGGGGCATGGAACATCCAAACATCTATTTGAAAAGCTGAACAATTCAGATTACTATAGAACAGATCCCTACGTACAAACTCCATGTTAACAGAACACCTGGTTTTAGTCACACACTCAGAACCTCACCAAAGTACAGAATAGGTGACCATAACTTAATAATAATAAACATATGTAGATAAAAATTAAATTGCAACCCCAAAACGTTAGATTCTGCATTCAATGCAACACCAGAGAAATAGAAAGAGATGCATTACCCTGGACTTTATAAAATAAACTGCGACTGCAGCATCCACCACTGCAGCCTGCAACACTCCACCTGATTGGGGTAGAGTGAGAGAGCGGGAAGAAGAACTCCTCCCCGTTCTCCGGCTCCAGCCCAATCAAGAGCCCTACCATCAACTTTAAGAACAAGGCACCATCAGGCGCGCCCGCACCTGAGGGCCCCGCCAGAGGGCCCTTTGGCGTGGCCCTTAGGCAGGGACCGTAGAGGAGACCTTTCAACAAGGACTGAAACCAAACTGAAAAAGAAAAAAAACAACCGAAGGCACCCACAACCAGCTACTGAGGACACCAACTTGCAGAGCCTGGAGCCAATAGCTAAAGAACTAATCATATACCAACTGGTAACTGGAGGAACAACCCCAAATACCAAGGAAAATCAAGAACCACTGTCTACTAATGCACAAGGCAAGTTACACGAATGATTCTATAATATGTTATATAAAGGTGGCCTCAATTAACAGTGTACCTAATACCATTGTAAACTTCGTAAGACAGATGTAATTTCAACATAATTGGATTCACTAAGACCGAGAGCAAATCCAGACCAGGTCAGACTGCTATACAAACATGTCACACCACACGATTGTGCTCCTCTCAACCCTCCTAATACTGCAAATCTTCACACAACAAGCAACAACGTTCCACACCAAAACTTACACACCCATGAACCCCCCACCCCCTATATACAATGTCTCACCCCATGGCCCAACTAAATTAAACATGCAACATGGAAAACACACACACACACAACACAATCAATATATACCCCAACCATATTGCACAAAAAAACCCACACAAACCCCATGATAGGCACCAACCTCACCTGCATGCTTATAAATGCAATATCAGTCAGAAATAAAACCAACACCATCACAGATTACATACATGCACAAAGCCCAGATATACTCTGCATAACAGAGACATGGCTCAATGATACTGATCAGGTTATTATAAACCAAATCACTCCACCCATGTGCACTGCCTTCAAACTGTCCCAGAGCAAACAGAAGAGGTGGAGGTGTACCGATACTGGCCAGGAGCCACTACAAATTCAAAACCTTCCTAACAAACAGCACAGAAGAAACCAGCATAGTCCACATTTCCAACAAACACATGGCTATATGTCTTGCATATAGACCACCAAACACCAAATCTGACGACCTAACAAAGATACAGTATGTGCACACGATACAAAAAACAAGCCATTCACTGTCCTAGGTGACTTTAATTTTGGAGCAACACCTTACAAGAATTCCAAAGCATTCCTCAAGGCAATGGAGACATTGCGTTATCAACTGATCAAAGAACCCACTCACAGGCATGGAACAACCCCAGACCTCATATTCATTCCTAGTTTGCTACAAGTATCTAGCACAATCTCCCGTCTCACAATAGTACCAACACCATGGTCAGACCACCACATAATAACCATCAAAATACAGATCAATCAACCAACGAAGCCACAGGAAAAACCCAAAACCAAAAGAAGATTTAAGTCCTTCGATACAGAACCCTTTTTGAAAGAAGTAATCCGAAACCTACAAGATATGGAAAACCTTGATAAGTTCATGAGAACTGGACAACACACTGACTACCGCAGCAACAGCGCCTTGCAGGAACAGCACACATCACGCAATAAACCATCCACCCCTGGTACTCCAATTCGATCAGAGATGCAAAAAAAGTACTGAGAAAAATAGAAAGAAAATGAAGAAGAACCAAAGACCCAGTCATGCAACAACTATATTATAATAAACAGAAGGATTATAAAACCCTGATCAACAACTGCAAACACCACCACCACCACACAAACATCATTATGTGATCACTAAACAAGCCAAGAGAGCTTTTCAACATTGTGCAAGCTCTCACCAGAGACAACATGCACCAGGAGAGCATTGAAGTCCACCCCCAAGAGGTGGCAAACCACTTAGCCAAAAAACACAACTTAATAAGCACCCACTGGCGACAACCAAAAAATGTAGCAATACAGTAGTGCAAACATTCACACAACCATGGGGAGAATTCAACATACCACCTTATAGACAAATAGAGCAAATAATCACCTTACTAAACACCACCACTCCTTCAAACGACCCATGCCCTGTGAATGGATGAAAACCACTAAGGAACAACTCAGCCCATACATACAAAAGATAGTTAAATTATCTTTACTACAGGGGTACATGCCAGCCTCCCTTAAACAAGCATCCATACGTCCAATCTTGAAACACTTCACTCTGCAAAATGGACCCCGACACATACCGACCGATCAGGGGCAGCTCAAGGCAATCTGCTGCCTGAGGTAAGGAATGAGATGGCACCTCCCCCTCCCGGGGGGGGGGGGAATCTTTCTCAAAACTCCAGTCAGGGACTGAACCAAACTAAAAAGCCGATTAGATAATGTGGAGCAAATGCAAGATGTTTGCACACCAAGGAAGTAAAAAAACAGTGAGAACCACAGCAGTTTATAACTACAAATTATAATTCATTTGTATTTTGTTGTTATAAACTGTGTTATGGTGCTTGCTTTTTCTTTTTTGAACATATATTTTGTATTCACAAATCCCCCTCCTCAACAATGGGTGCAGAGCAAGAGGTAGGACATTCACACACAGAATATATTAAAAAAAGATCTGATTCTGGTCATCTCACCAACAACAAACATTCTCCAGTACCAGACATATTGGGAACTAATATAAAACCCTACTAAAGTCACTGAAAATCTGCAAGGCCAAATCTATCATACCATACCAGCATACACTTCCAAAACTCATACAATAAGGGGCCTACCCAGAAAAAAGCAGCACTATAAACACTGCAATGGGACCCAAAACATCCATACACCTATTTGAAAAGCTGTACGTGTCAAATTACTGCAGTACAGATCCCTACATACAAACACCATGTTAACAGAACACCTGACCTTGGTCACACACTCAGAACACAGACCCTCACCTAGTACAGAATAAGTCACGGAGTTTCTTTTTTTTTTATATTTATGCATTTTAACAATGAATCAAGCATTACACTTGTACAGTAATAGACATTGTAGGAAAAGATTAATAAGTACATGGCACCAAGAAAATTAAACAATGCTATTAATAGTCCCCAAAATAAGGGAGAGAGTCTACAACTATTACAGAGGCCAGGAAAATGCCCTATAAAAGAAATAAAAGTAAATTTTAAAGAAATACCAGAGGGTACACAGGGAACCAAGCAAAATCTCTAATGGTGGGGAGCTGCTAAAGAGGAGAAGAAGTTACAATGCGAGCACTGATAAAAGAAGACAAGTCCTCGGGCTGAAAAAAAACATACTTATGCGACTGAAAAACAACAACGCATTTACAAGGATAACGAAGGACAAATGTAGCGCCCATACGAGTGACCCCAGGATGCAAAATTAAGAAAGATTTACGCCTACGCTGTGTTTCTCTAGAGACATCCGGGAACATTCCTATTTTTTTCTCCAAAAACAAATTGTTACGAAATTTAAAATAAAGCCGGAGAAGCCAGTCTCTATCAGATGGTAATGCCAAGGAAACAATCAGTGTAGAAACTGCAAGTTCTTCATCCTTAGGCGTCTGAAGAAGCGCTGATACATCTAATAAACTCATCTCTGAAAGACCAACCGCTTTCTCCCGTTTTCCGACCAGAAGGTAGAAAATACGCCTTAGTAATAGGAGGAATTAAATCTGGTGTTACCTTCAGAGATTCTTGTAGATACCTTTTAAAAAGGTCAACCGGAGAAGCCAAAGGCACCATAGGAAAATTAAGAAGACGAATATTCGAGGATCTAGCAGCGTTCTCCAGTACTTCCAACTTCAGCTTCATCGCCATATTATCTTTAATTAAGGAGTCAGTTACATCTGAAAATTGTGAAACAGACTGAGTGTTCGTAGTAACTTGAGTTTTAATGTCAGTAACCTCAGCAGAAAGATTAGAAGATAAAACTTCTAAATTAGAGACCCGAGTCCCGGCCAAAATCAATTGTTGACTCACCATAGTAGCTAGTCCAGAAATAGCCTCCCAAATGCTATCCAGAGATACAACTGCAGGACGAGTCAGAACAAACATCTGTGGCGTTTCTGGGTCTAAAACCAAAGTCCGAGGGCTGCTTTCTTCAAGAGACTCACCAACTCCTGATCCAACAGCAGCAGCGCCTTCCGATCTTTGAAAAGCCGCTGAGAGATTCACTGCTGCGGGTGTAACCAGTTGCTCTCCGGAATCCACTACGTCAGAGCCCTGCTCACTCACCGCTCCACCAACTCCAGGAACTGAGGGGGAAACGGCCGCACTCGTTAGAGAGGGTCCCGGCAGCCTCGGCAGTGAAGGCGGAGACCGACCACCAGGGGAGAGAGTCACATCCGGGGCAGAAGAAGCCGAAGCATCCTGAGCCGACGACTCCAAGCCCCCTCTAATCTCCCCTATTTGCTGCTCGGTAAGCTGGACATATTAGTCCATCGGCCCGGTATTCACAGGAGGAGAGGGTTTTGCAGAAGGCTCAGCGGGGAGAGCCCAGTGCTTGCCCTTTCTCTTAGGCATCCCAGCTCAACAAATCCCTGTCGCCATCTTGGAAATCAGACCCTCCCAGGAGTCACAGAGTTTCTAAAGGCAAGAATAAGCATTTCCTGTTTCTCATAGGAAATGCTTATTCTTACCTTTAGAAACTCTGTGACCCAGCAGTTTAAAAGTTAGCAGAGCCGTGGGAACAGAGAAATGTTCCCGCGGCTGCTTTCTTTTTTAAAGCAGAAGCTGCGGCAGCGGTGGCAGCTGCGGTGACCTCGACCCCCCCCCCTCCGCCGGTGCCCTCATGCCCGGGTAGCGCCGGCCCTGCTGGAAGATTGGCAGTTCTATCATAGGCAGTTTCTAGGGAGCGGCAAATCAGAAATAAACCCAGCCAGAGTGCCGCCCCCATGAAACTGCCGCCTGAGGCCACCGCCTCAGTTGGTCTAATGATAGAACCGCCCCTGACCGATCTCCAGCCTACCATTTCTTCTATTGAGAAGACCGTTCAGATACAGCTCCAGGACCATATAGACCACAACACACCGCTGGACCCGCAACAACATGGCTTTAAACCACATCACAATGTGGAAACACTCCTAACATTACTCTTCAATAACATCCTGAAAGTAACTGACAAACCAAAGAACGGATTTCTCCTCATTTTCATGGGTCTCTCATCTGCCTTCGACTCAGTTTCTCACCCTATCTATATCCAATGCCTCCAAGAAACTGGCATCTGCAATACCACACTAAAATGGTTCAACTCATACTTAAATGACAGAATACAAGTTAAATGTGAAGCAAACTATTTGACACCTTTCTCTGTACTACAAGGCATCCCACAAGACTCAGAACGCTCATCAATACTATCCAGTTTATATATGCGCCCCATCTGCGATATCATTAAGAAACATAAAATTCTGTTCCATCTATACGCTGATGACCTCATGGTATACACTCTGATCAACCTGGAAGCTCCAAACCTCCTGGCCATCACTCAATGCCTAGAGGATGTAGCCATCTAGCTCAGCAGCAATAACCTCACACTATAAGAAAATAGAAGCGCTATATATGAGCAGTAGCACCACCTTCAGCCCTCCACAACAAATCCAACTGCTGAACCAAGCCATACCTTTAAAGGAGGAGGTGCGTTACCTAGGCATCACGCTAGACAAAAACATCAACCTACAGTCACATATAAACAAAACAGCAGTGAAGGCATACCGCAAACTAAACCTCATAAGAATACTTAAACCACTCCTACACCAGAACCACTTCTGGACTGTATGCAAAGCCATCATCACACCAATACTAGACTACGGCAACTCACTCTACCAAGGACTCCCGAAGCATATCTACAAATGGTTCAAAATACAACAGCACGAATCATCAGCAGAACCAGTGAGACAGATCACATTACACCAGTATTACACCAACCACACTGGCTACCAATTCAAGCACATGACAAGTTCAAAACAATACTAAACATCTTTAAAATCATCCATCACTCCTCAGCAGACATACTTGAAACCCTGAACATAAGAGAAGACAACACCCGCTCTAGAAGAAGTAACAACAGACACATGATCAATGTCCCATCAGACTTCCGTAAAAGCAAGCAATCAACCTCCAAAAGGGCACTATCGCTATCCGCACCACAACTATGGAACGCCCTCCCTGAAGAAATCTGTTCCACTGGAGACATCAAGGACTTCTGGAAAAAGCTCAAGGCTTTTCTTTTCATAGAACATAATGGTCACATCACATAGCCCAACAACCACACCGGCCCCAACCAAAGACTCCTTGAAAGATTCAAATGGCCACAATAACCCTGCTCAGATATAAACGGACAGAACCTATGTAAACATGTAAAACTACTTGTACATAGTTACTACCCTGTTAAATACCCTAAGCCAAGTTAAATGTATCCTGTTTGAGTTTAAAGTTCACTGTAAACCACTTTGATTCCAGGATAAAGCAGTATATTAAAAAAAAAACCAACCTGGTTAAATAAATAAAAATAAAAGATAGCACCAAGATTGTTCATTAAATTGAAAATAAAATTCTCTTCTACCTTTGTTGTCTGATCATTTTATTCTTGATCATGCTGGTCCCAATCTGAGGTTTCTGCTTTCCTGTCTTCTCTTAGCTCTCTTTCTATGGTCTATAGTCCATCTGCTATTTCTTGTCTCTTTGTTTTCTTCACTTCTTTCCATCAGCCTATTTCCAGTCCTAGTAACCTTCCCCAGTATTAGCCCCCTTTTGCAGTCCTCCCCTCCCATTACCTTCCAGTTTCAACACCCTTGCATTCCCAGGACTGCCACTGGTGTCCATTCCTTCCTCATTGTCCAGCTCCTTCTAGTCCAAATACCATCCCAGTGCCAGTGCCTCCTCCCTTCTAGGCCCCACCCCCATTACCCAGCCACCTACCAGTCCCAACCCCAAGTGTCAGCTCCTTTCCAATCCCCCTCCAGGTGTCAGCTCCCTTTCATCCCTCTCCTCCCTTCCCTAGTGTCATCACCCTTCCACTCCCCCTCCAGGACCTTCCCCAGGTATCAGCTCCTTTCTAGCCCCTTCTTTTCCCCATCAGCCCCCAATTTCCTTCCCCTGTGTCAGCCCCTCCTCCCCCATGTCAGCTCCCTTCCAGTCCCCTCCTCCCCCCATGTCAGCTCCTTTGCAGACCCCCCATCTTCCCCCATCAGTTCCCTTTCAGCCCCCTACCCCCATGTCAGTCCCCTCCTCCCTCTGTGTCAGCCCCATTGCGGGCCCACCTTCCCCTTATGTCAATTCTTTTCCATCCCCCTCCTGTGTCAGCCCCATTGCAGACCCCATCTTCCCATCATGTCAGTTCCCTTCTAGTTGCCTCCTCCCTGTGTCAGCTCCATTGCAGAGCCCACCTTCTCCTCATGTCAGTTCCCTTGCAGCCCCCTCCCCCGTGTTAGCTCTCCCACAGACTCATCCTCTCTTTTCAATGGCAGCCACGGGTCCTGCCTCTTAGAAAACTGCGGCTGTGCTAGCGATATTCAGTTTAAATAAAAGCGAAACCAGTGTAGAGCCTTCCCGCTTCTGTGAAGGAACCCGTTTATGTAACTTCTTTTGGGGATGGGATGCAGCTGCACGATTCCTTCACAGAGGCGGGAAGGCTCCACACTGGTTTGGCTTCTTATTTAAACTTAATATCGCTAATATTGGCAGCAACTTGTGCACTTTTTTTTTTTTAAACTTTTGAAGGCAGAGTGAGGCACCTGTTTTGGGGGCATTTTTTGCCGCCCTCAAAACTTTGCCGCCTGAGGCAGTCAACTCACTTCACCTCATTATAGAGCCACCCCTGCTCCACTGCCTCAGAAGAATTCAAGTTTTCAATGTCCCTGCTTAATGTACATTAACAAGTTTAAGTTTCAATGTAAACCGCTTTCACTAAAATGATAAAACAATATAAAAAACCTGTAAAATAAATAAAAATAAACTAACATCTTCCAATCACTAAATTGAAAATAAAATACTTTTTTTTATCTTTGACTTCCTGTTGTTGAGGGGGTGGGACCAGCAGAGCCCACAGCAATGTTTACAGTGAGAAAGTCTCTGCGTCTATTTAATGCTTTTATTCTTTGCCGCTGGCGCAGGGGACCGATCTCAGAAAGCAGCGGTGGGAAAGGAAAACTTTCACAAAGGGGATAAGGAGCGGCTGTGCCATCTGCACGGTTGAAGGAGGTCCAACTGGGGCCTCTGATACTGGGTGCCTACGGCAGCATCTGGAGGAAGCAGGGATATTCCTGACTTTTTTCAGGTATGCAAGTGGCTGCTGTTGGGCTTGTAGTTGAGTAGGGCTATGGGTAGGCAACATGCCTAGGACCAGCCCTGTTTAAAAAAAATATAGCATATTAGTAAGCAAGACGTTCCTTGGCTAAATCCATGTTGACTTTCTCTCATTAAACCATGACTATCTATATCTTCAGTAATCTTTTTCTTTATAACGGTTTCTACCATTTTGCCTGGTACTGATATCAGGCTCACAGATCACACTTAGAACTCTTTTTAAAATTTATGTTATGTTGATTGTGTCTTCAATCTCCAGACACTATAGATGATTTTAATTATAGTTCGCAAATTACTAATAGTAGGTCTGCAATCTTATAAGAACATAAGATATGCCATACTGGGTCACACCAAGGTCTATCAAGTCTAGTAGCCTGTTTCCAACAGTGGCCAATCCAGGTCACAAGTACCTAGCAGTTTCCCAAAAAGACACACAGGTTCCATAATGCTTTATTGGGGCAAGCAGTGGATTATCTGGGTCCTGTTTAATAATGGCATATAGATCGTTCCTCCAGGAACTTGTCCAAATCTTTTTTAAACCCAGCTACACTAACAGCTTTTACTACATCCTCCGGTAGTGAATTCCAGAGTTTGATTACACGTTGAGTGAAAAAGTATTTTCTCTTATTACTCTTAAATGGGTTACGCTGCAGCTTCATTGCATGTCCCCTAGTCTTTTTTTACTTTTTGAAGCCGTAAACTACTGATCTACATTTACCCGTTCCATTCCATTCATCATTTTATAGACCTCCATCATATCTCTCCTCATTTGTCCCTGTTCTAAGTTGAAGAGCCCTAACGTTTTAAATCTTTCCTTGTACGGATATGCTTACATCCCCTTCACCATTTTGGTGGATGTTCTCTGTACCTTTTCTAGTTTCGCTATATCCTTTTTTAAGGTGACTAGAATCACACGCAATATTCAAAGTCACACCACAGAATGATACAGAGGTATTATAAGATCCTTTGATTTATTCTCCATTCCTTTCCTTACGATTCTTAGCAGTCTACTTGCTTTCTTTGTCGCTGCTGCACACTGAGAAGAGGGTTTCAATGTTTTATCCATGAAGAGACCTAAATTGTTTTCCTGGGTGGTGGTTTGTAATGTGGAACCTTGCATTGTGCAACCGTAGTTTGGGTTGTTCTTCCTTAAACACATAACTTTGCACTTGTCCACATTAAATTTCATCTGCCATTTGGATGCCCAGTCTCCCAATTTTTCAAGGTCCTCTTGCAATTTTTCATAATCCTCTTGTGTTTTAACAACTTTGAATAATTTTGTCTCATTTTCAAATTTGATCATCTCACTTGTTCCCATTTCCAGGTCATTTATGTATACAGGGGTGGTTCTACCATTAGGCCAACTGAGGTGATGGCCTCAGGCGGCAGTTTTTAAGGGAAGCGCTGATTTGCCGCTCCCTAGAAACTGCCTAGGGTAGAACCGCCACACAGGATCATTAAAAATCAAAGAAAGCAGCCACAGGAACATTTCTCCGTTTCCACGGCTCTACTTTCAAACTGCTGTCTGCTGCTGGGTTGCGTGGGGCTGGCGGGGTGGGGGGCTCGGGGTCATCGCTTCCGGTGGAAGCGAAAGGCAGCAGAAGAGATGACCTCGGGCCCCGCTGGCTCCACGCGACTCAGCAGACAGCAGTTTGAAAGCAGAGCCGCGGGAACGGAGAAATGTTCCCGCAGCTGCTTTCTTTGATTTTTAATGAAGAATCGGTGAGGAGGGAACGGAGGGGGGCCTGGAAGAGAGCAGGCAAGGGGGGGGGGAAAGGGGGTCCTGGAAGAGAGCAGACCAGGGGTGAGGGGGGCCTGGAAGAGAGCAGACCAGGGGTGAGGGGGGCCTGGAAGACAGCAGACAAGGAGGGGGGCCTGGAAGACAGCAGACCGGGGGGGGGGGCCTGGAAGACAGCAGACAAGGGGGAGCCTGGAAGGGAGCAGACAAGGGGGGGGGGGCAGCTGGAAGGGAGCAGACAAGGGGGGGCACTGAGACTGGTGG
The DNA here is from genome assembly GCA_033557465.1 of Ichthyophis bannanicus. NCBI lineage: Eukaryota > Metazoa > Chordata > Amphibia > Gymnophiona > Ichthyophiidae > Ichthyophis > Ichthyophis bannanicus. The sequence goes on from CM066043.1 coordinate 41,795,465, forward strand.
CGGTACTGGGAAGGTAAGGGGATTGGTACTGGGAGGGGAGGCTGTAAAGGGGGCTGATACTAGGGAGAGTTACTGGGACTTAAAAAAGGCTGATGGAAGAAAGCAAAAGGAGAGACAAGAAATGGCAGATGGACTACAGACCATAGAAAGAGCTAAAAGAAGATAGAGGAAAACAGAAACCTCAGATCGGAACCAGCATGATCAAAAATCATCAGACAACAAAGGTAGAAAAAATTATTTTATTTTCAGTTTAGTGATTGTGAACTATTGATAGCACAAATTCCAAAGTATGGGGAACTGTATCTCTTATCTGGTGTGGCACCGCATGCGGAGTCTGGCTTCTTGGGGTTTCATTTTAATTTTTGTATACATATTTTTATTTTTGCTTTAGGTTGTGGTCACTTATTCTGTACATGGTGAGGGTCTGTATTCTGAGTGTGCAACCAAGGCCAGGTGTTCTGTTAACATGGAGTTTGTACGTAGGTATCTGTACTATAGTAATTTGACTTGTTCAGCTTTTCAAATAGGGGTATGGATGTTTTGCAGCCCACTGCAGTGTTTATAGTGCTGCTCTTTTCTTGGTAGGCCCCTTATTGTATGAGTTTTGGAAGTGTATGCTGGTATGGTGTGGTAGATTTTGGCCTTGCAGAGATGACCAGAATCAGATTTTTTTTTTTTATTAATATATTGAGTTCTGTGGGTGAATGTCCTACCTCTGCTCTGCACCCATTGTTGAGGAGTGGGTTCTATGAATGCACAATGTATGTTCAAAAAGAAAAAGCAAGCACCATAACGCAGTTTATAACAAAATACAAATGAATTATAATTTGGAGTTATAAACTGCTGTGGTTCTCGCTCTTTCTTTTAGTTCCTTGGTGTGTGAACATCTTGCATTTGCTCCACATCATCTCACTGACTTTTTGATTTGGTTCCGTCCCTGACTGGAGTTTTGAGAAAGATCCCCACCCTGGGAGGAGGGCGCACGCTGGAGGGGGTGGGGGGGGCGCCATCTCATCCCTCGCCTCAGGCAGCAGATTGCCTTGAGCCGCCCCTGTATGTATATGTTAAAAAGCAGTAGACCCAGCACGGATCCCGGGGGTACTCAACCACATTGTTAATATAGTAAGTAGTGATCAGTTGACAAAGGGGCAATTTGGAATCTTTCAGCTCTGTCTATTCTTTACTTAATGGCTTAGGGTGCACTTTTTCCTCTAAGACAATTATGAACTAATGCCAACTCCCAAGGTCACAGGGACACCTTATCTTTTAACTAAACATTGAACCAATACATGCAGCACTGTGTTTAGGACCACTCTTCCTTTTAACCTGGTTACTGACTAGCATTGTCCTATACGTTGTCCTGGCATTCCTGGTAACCTATACACTAGCACTGCGCTGACTCATTGGCTTCCTGAACTTGCAGTCTTTCCAATACCGTATTAAAGAACAGCCTTTTTCATACCAATCAATAAAGGCATGAAAGTCCTGGCTAAATCTCAGCATTGCACGAATAATTGAAAAGGAGAGTATGATATACTTTTAGCTGCCAACATCATCCTAAATTCAATAAAATCTCATCAGAAGGCAAGAGGCAGGCACTATTTCTAATTTTTGCTTTTCCAGTTTTAACAGAAAGCAGATTACAACAGGTTTTGGTGCAATAAGTCCCTGCATCAAAGAACTTACCATCTAAGCTACAATGAAGTAACTGCACTAAAGCTCAGCACTTGGCTTTCTAATGCAAGTGGAAAGAAATTTCCTCAATGCACTAACCACAAATTATGCAAATAAGCTGTGCACAAAAAACTTTTTGTGCGAACAGCAGCAATATCTTGCGCAAAAAACAATTTGCATTCGCAATTGTGTGCATGTGCTAGAATGCTTTTCAGGAAAATTGTAGATGTTCATAAGATATTAATATGCATACATTCTGTACTTGTGCTGGAATGCTATTTCATCCATCAACATCAATATTATTCTGTGCAGAAACATCATGATATTGTGTTTTGGCAGTAGGCATGACATAATACAATGCTATTCCTGTGCTGAACAATATTGATGTTTATGGGCAAAATAGCATTCGTGCATAACATGTGCTTCAGCATACATGTCCCTCCGATCCTCATCCACTGCCATTTTTTGACCCTTCCCCTTCAAAGCCAAAAAAAGGTTGTGGGTACTTGATGCTTTTAATTAAGAGAAAAGATAGTCCATAAATCCTCTCTAACATTGACTGCAGAAAAAGCATACTTACTCACCTGTAACAGGTTTTCTCCAGGGACAGCAGGAATCAGTCCTCACATATGGGTGAAGACAGCACCAACAGAGCCTGCGTGGAGCATTTCCCCAGCTTTCAAAGAAAGCCTTTCGGAATACCACCACACTTGTGTGGTCCCCTTCCTGTCCAAAGCTGCCACCTTAGTCATTCAGGTGCCATAGCTATAGCCCCTTTAAGAAGATGGCAAAAATATATAAAGCAAATCCAAGGGGAGGAGGGAGGGTTGCGAGGACTGATTCCTACTGTTCCTGAAGAACACCTCTTACAGGTGACTAAACTACACTTTCTCCAGTAACAAGCAGGAAGTCAGTCCTCACATATGGGACTCCCTAGCTACAGGCTACCGAGGACCTGTAGGAAAAAGCATGGCAGCGCCATGAGCAGTCATCAGTGAAAGCCAAAGGCAGCCTGAGGACGCCGGGTCCATTGATGGCCACTCTCCCGGTAGCCGGAACAAGAAGGGTCAGAGGTTAGGAGTTGCTTAAACCCCAAACAGATTACGGAGTACAGCCTGGCCGAAGACGGCATCCTGACAGGACCGTCTCCAGGCAGTAATGTACCATGAAGGTGTGAGTGGAAGACTATGTGGCAGCCCAGCAGATATCTGCCAGTGGCACCGAGTGCAGGCTGGTGACAGACGTCACCATCGCTCGGACATTGTGAGCCGTGACTCGGCAGTCCAGGGGAAACCTGGCCTGGGCCTGGGCAAAGGCGATGCAGTCCGCCACTCAGATGGACAAGGTACGCTTGGTGACCTCCAGCCCCAGATGGCTGGGATCGAAGAAGACAAAGAGCTGCCCAGATTTGTGGTGGTCCCAAATCTGCTGCAGGTAGAAAGAGAGAGCCGTCTTACAATCCAAGGTGTGGAGAATTGCTGATGCCCGGTCGGCATGGGGCTTCGGGAAGAAAGTGGGAAGCACTATCTCTTGAATGAGATGAAGATCTGAGATGACCTTAGGAAGGAACTTGGGGTGAGTCCACAGGACCACTCTGTTTCTATAGAACCTCGTGTACAGCGCCTCGGCCATCAGCGCCTGAAGTTCGCTGACTCTCCAGGCAGAAACAAGAGCCACCAATAAGGCCACCTTCCATAACAGATGCCGCAGCGGGCAGGTAGCCATGGGCTCAAAGGGCAGCTTGGTCCCATTCTGCTGGAGGAAGGCAGGTAGGCGATCTAGAAAGGAATAGGCCTCACATGAAACGGGAGACAAACGGTTGCCCTGAAAGAGGCTTGCCCTCGATGGGGTGGTGGTTCGCTGAGATGGCACTCAGGTGAACCCTGACCGAGTCAGACTTCAGCCCAGATTGTGAGAGGTGGAGCAGGTGCTGCAAGACTAAACTGGTAGGGAATGAAGATGGGTTCGCTCGAAGCTCCGAGCGCCACACCAAGAACTGATGCCATTTGAAGACATAAGCTCGTCTGGTTGAGTTCTTTCGTGAGGCCAAAAGAATGTCCTCTATCTCCATGGGAAGATGGTAGGAGGCTAGAGCGACCCACTCAGCCACTAAGCTGTGAAGGATAGGGGCCTCAGATTGGGGTGAAGTAGCAGACCCTCCTCCTGCATCAGCAACTCCGGTGAAAACCCGAGAGGGACCGGGGGTTCCGTTGAGAGACGGAGCAGCAGGGGAAACCAAGGCTGCCTGGGCCACCTTGGGGATATGAGAATCATCGAGGCCCTGTCCTGCTGGACCCTGAGAAGGGTCCGGGCAATGAGGGGTGTGAGGGGAAAGGCATACAGCAGGCCCGTTTTCCACGAGATGAAGGCAGCATCCAGGGCCCACCCTGCCAGGGTGTGGGAGAGGACCGCAGAACCAGGGGAGCTGTGAATTTTCAGGACTGGTGAAGAGGTCCATGTCTGGAGTCCCCCAATGCTGGAAGAGCCACTGCGCCATCCAGGGACACAGGCACCACTTGTGCGGCTGGAGGGCTCTGCTGAGCCGGTCTGCCGATGCATTGTCCTGGCCTGGGAGGTAAGTGGCCCGGATGGTCATGCCCTGGCTCACTGCAAAGGAGCATAAGGCTGTTGCCTGCGAGCAGAGGCTGTAGGAATCAGTACCTCCTTGTTTGGTCACATAGAACATCGTGACCTGGTTGTCCGTCTGGATCAGCACCGCTCGGTACTGCAGGTGGTCCCTGAAAACCTTGAGTGCAAGGCAGATGGCCTGGAGCTCCAGCAAGTTGATCTGCTGCCAGAATTCCTCGAGAGAACAGATCCCTCGAGTGTTCCGCCCATCACAATAGGCTTCCCAGCCCACCAGGGAGGCATCCGTAGTCAAGACCACCTGATCCACCAGAACTTGGAAGGGCATACCTCGAAGCAGGTTCAGAGACTCCTGTCACCAAGTGAGAGACTCCGCTGCACTGGAAGAGACTGAGATGTGGTCTCGGAGGCGGCCGGTCGACTGCGCCCATTGCACTCGGAGGCAACACTGCACCACTCGCTTGTTGAGACAGGCATTGTGCACAACATGGACCGTGGAGGCCATGTAGCAGAGAAGGCAAAGCATTGTCCGGGCTGAGACAGCACTGCGGCACTATACTTGGACACCAGGGACATGAGGCAGTCCACCCTGTCCTGAGGAATGAAAGCCATGGCCCGCAGGATGTCCAAGCGAGCTCAGATAAACTCCAGGGATTGAACTGGAGTGAGGTGGGACTTCGGGTAATTGATCATGAACCCCAGATGCTCTAGGTGAATGGTACGAGCCATGGCCTGCCGGGCTTCAGAGGCCATGCCCCCTATTACAAGCCAGTCATCTAGATATGGATAGACAAAAAGGTGTCCTGCAGTCGGAGGTGGGCCGCAGCCATGCTCAGGCATTTCATGAAGACCCGCGGGGCAGATGCGAGGCCAAAGAGAAGCATCCTGTACTGATAATGGTTTTCCTGAACCATGAAGTGGAGGTACTTTCTGTACTTGGGATGGACGAGGATGTGAGCGGAAGCATCCTTTAAGTCCAAGGAGCATAGCCAATCGCTCTGATGGAGGTAGGGCAGTAATGTTCCAAGGGAAAGCATCCTGAACTTCTCCTGCACCAGGAACTTGTTGAGGCTCTGCAGATCAAGGATGGGCCAAAGGCCCCCAGTCCACTTTGGGACAAGGAAGTATCGGCAGTAAAACCCCCATCCTCAGAAGTGCGGTGGGACTGATTCTATCATGCCGTCCTCGAGGAGGCCTGTGAGCACCTGACTCAGGAAGGCCTGGTGCTGGGGAAGCTAACTTTGGTCCCCAGGGAAGTACGGAGGAGGAAGCTGGTCCAGATGGAGGAGATAGCTCTCCTGAATGACCTGGAGCACTCAGGCATCGGTGGAGATGGAGTTCCACCTGTGGGAGAAGTGGACCAGACACCCCCCAATGGACAGCCACTCTGTCAGCAGGCAAGAGGCTATGCCGATGGCATCAAAACCCCGAGAATGGTTGAGCCGGCATAGGAGGTTTGGTCTTGGGACCCTTCGGCTTACAAGGGCCGTGGGCCATGCTCTTGCCCTGACCGCCCTGAATGGGGGTTGACGCCGGCGGGTAGGATGGGCAGCACCTGTACAGGAACCCCTTCCGGTGGAAGAAAGGCTTCTTGCTCTGCTGTTTCCTCTTGGGGAGGGAGGAGGTTTTCCGGGAGAGGTGAGTACGAGCCATGTATTCTGTTTCAATCTCCGCTGCCTTATTCTCCATGGGCTTGCCAAATAGTTGCCCCCCGAGGCAAGGGACGTCCAGCAGCTTCTCCTGGACCCACTACTCCAGGTCTGAGGAATGGAGCCAAGCCTGCTGGTGAGCTCCGATGCCAGCTGCCGCCACCCTGGAGGAAAACTCAAAGCCATCGTACGCTGCTTGTGAGAGGTACTTTGAGCATTCTCCGATGGACTTTGAGAGGGCCTGAAAACGTTGGAGATGGTCTCTGTCAAGGCCTGCTGCAAAGCCTCCAAGTTCTCTAGTGAGGTCACGGAGGAACATCCCAATGTATAATTGGTAAACTTGGATGCGGCTTGACAGCATGGAGCAAGACTCTCTGCCCGGCAGAACGGAAGAATGAGTCTTCAGGCTCTTTAGCTTTCACATGGCCGATTCGACCATCACCGAGGTTTGAGGAAGCTGGGCTTTCCAAAACCCCAGGCCCAACTGAACTCTATACACAGCGTCCAGATGTTTGACCACGATAGGGAGAGAGGACAGAGTCTCCTAAATGGGGAGGAGCAGTTCAGAATGGGAGGAACCGGCACCGAGAGAGCGGAGGGGCTTCATATTGAAGAATATTGACCTCCTCCACGCAGGGCTCCTCCTCCGACTTGGTGGCAAGCGCTAGGGCCTGCGCCATGTCCTGGATGAACTCCAGAAAGGAGGTGTCCTCGGGAGGTAACCGCCACTTCTGGGTCGGCAGAGAGGGGTCCGAGGGGAGGTCTTGGTGGGACCAAGTCTCCGGGGAGGCATCCTTGTCAGAATCCCACTCTGAGTAGTCCGTGGAGGACTCGAGGTCAGGCGCTTGAGATGGGCCGGTGACCCATGCCGGGTTTCCAAGGCCAAAACCTGCCCGGAGCCAGAGGCGCTCGCCCGAGAATCTCTCACACCCGAGGACCGGGATGGAGATCGAGACCTACGCCGAGGATCCTCATGAGGCTTCTGGCTCCTGGGGATCACTGCAGTCTCGAGGCGCGTGCCAGCAGGGCCAGGCACCAGCGCCTGCTGGGCAGCAAGGAATGCAGAAACGCTGCACTTCAAGGCCAGCATCCAGGCCTCCCACTCGGGAGTGGGGCCCTGCGACACCGATGCCAGGGTGACCGGGTTGGGTGTCGAGAAGGAAAGGGGCCCTTGCCGGGACAACCCTAGGGAGACTGGGCACCTTCACCAGAGGCCTCCATATCGTTTCAAGGTACCTTACTAGGCTGCTCCCTCTCCGACTCCAAAGTTTGCCGAGGGGTGCTGAGAGACCGGGCGCGAGACCTCTCATGCTTGTCTGGCACCCCTAACAGAGTCCTCGCAGCCTTTTTCTTCTTCCGCTTGTGTTCGGGTGACCCCTGATCAGAGTGCTGCCAGGCCAGGAGAGGAGCCTTAGGAGACTCCAGGGATTGCGGGGCCGAAGAGCGGGAGGCTACCAGGGATACCGGGGCTGCCTTATGGAAGAGATCATCAGATCATTATGATTCTGGATGGCCTTGCAGGACATCTTCTTACAGAGGGAGCATAGCTCCAGGTCATAGTCAGCTCCTAGACACCTGAGACAACAGCCATGGGTGTCCGTGAGCGACATGTTTTTTGAACACCTATCATATTTCTTAAAACCGGAGGCCATTGGGGGAAAAAGGACTCCTGAGAGGTCGAAGACCCTTGACACGGCCAATGATTAAAAAGAATGTGAAAGTGTGGTAAAACACAAAAAAGCAAGAAAAGGGGAAAAAACCTGAGACCAAGGCCAAAGCAGAGGTGCTCGAGAAGCAGGATAGCCGAAACCAACTGGAAACAGAGAAAACTTTTTCCGGGGATAAGATGCACGTCCAAAGGGCTCCGTGGAAAAAGGAAGACTGTGTAAGATGGCACCTTTGGGCGGGAAGGGGACCACGAATGCGTGGTGGCATTCCCAAAGGCTTTATTTGAAAGCTGGGGAAATGCTCCGCGCGGGATTCGTCGGTGCTGACGTCACCCATATGTGAGGACTGACTTCCTGCTTGTTCCTGGAGAAACAAGTTAATCTTTTATTCCTCCTTCTCAGAAGAGTAAAAACTTGTGCTTAGCCTTACGGCCTTCTGAGTACTTCTTTGCATCCAGATAAACTGGCTAATAGCATCACTATCATGCAATTATCAAATTCTGAACACTGCCATCTGTGCAGTCACTTGCATACAGATTACACTTGTGCTAAACCTTTTTCAGAATGTGTGCTCATGATAGCATAGAATATTATATACAAACATACGCGCTAATCATTATACACTTTACTGCATCAGCTCCTATGTGGGTACCTAAGGCAATGGGAGGTAAAGTGAGTTGGGCAAGGTAACTAGAAATGCCAGTGAGAGAAGCTCACCAAGGAGCAGTACAATGTAAGGGATGAAGTACTTCTGTCCATGAAAGAACAGCAGGACCTGGGAGTGATCGTTTCTGATGATCTTAAAGTGGCTAAACAGGTAGAAAAGGCAATGGTGAAAGCCAGAAGGATGCTTAGGTTAGGGAGAGGAATGGCCAGCAGAAGAAAGGAGGTGATAGCGCCTCTGTATAAGTCTTTGGTGCAGCCTCATTTGGAGTACTATGTGCAATTCTGAAGACCGCACCTTCAAAAAGATATAAACAGGATGGAGTCGGTGCAGAGGGTGGCTACTAAAATGGTTAGTGGTCTTCATTATAAAGTATATGATACAGATTTATGGATCTTAATATGTATACCTTAGAGACTTTTAAATACCTCTGTGCATAAATGCACAGGAGGAGAGCCTCTTTCGATTGAAAGCAAGCTCTGCTACGAGGGGACATAGGATGAGGGTGAAAGGGGATAGACTCATGAGTAAAATGTGGAAATATTTCTTTATGGAAAGAGTTGTAGATGTGTGGAATAGCCTCCCAGTGGCGGTGGTAAAGACCAGGACAGTATCTGAATTCAAAAAAGAGCCTGGGACAAACACAGATCTCTTAAGGAAAAAAGGGGACTGTTGTAGTGGTTGATATGGAAGAGCAGACTAGACAGGCCATGTGGTCTTTTTCTGCCATCATGTTTCTTTGAATGATGGCTCCCTTGGGTCAGTAGTCCATTGCTATAACCACAAGGCTACACCACGTTAGACATCAGAAAAACAACAGCTGATATTTAAAATACTGTGATATCATCTGTGAGCCCCCAGAGATCTTCACTAATTATACAAGAGTTCAAAATGAGGTCCATCAGGTGTGGGGAAATCAAAGTACAAGGTCTCCCCGTATTGGTGTCCATAGACAGGGCCAGAGAACGGTGGGGAAGGGAGCTCTCTCCTCCAGAGATCATAGAGCATCACCCTGAAGAAAGTGGAATCAGGCTCCTGTTTAGCCCACGTTTTTGGCATCTAGGTCAGTTGCCTATGCCTAAATCTGGACCTAGGTCTTCCTACCAGGTAAGTTGACAGTTATCCAGAGTGTGGAATGTTTTTTTCTTAAACAAATTAATAGTTATTAGGCATGGCCAACTACAAAGCTTTGAGGGACTGGGTCTCATTTTTGACCTGAGCCAGGCAAGGCAAGATCACATGTGGTTCTTGAAAGACTAAAGTGGACGACACAGAGTTGGCCCATTGGTTAATGGAAGCTTGATTCATATCCATGTGCCAAATAATTATGAAACTGTACCTTAGTGCATAATTATTTTTGCTGAAATGATACAAAAATAGGCAATTTTTTTTTTTGGGGGGGGGGGGGGAATAGGAGAGGGAGGGTAGGATCTTTAGGTTTAGGGGATACCTGCTTGGGAAGATGTTTTTCTCTGTAAAAAATTTAATTAAGACATGTTGTAACCCTTTGCTTTGTTATCTATTCTTGAATCGGTTCACATGAAAAAAAAAAGCTGAAAAAATAAAAATTTGCTTTGTTATCTATTCTTGAATCGGTTCACATGAAAAAAAAAAGCTGAAAAAATAAAAACATTTTTTATGAAAAATAGATAAGGAATAAAAAAAACATAAAATACACCTATGTTAAAAGAGAACCCGATTAATGAGGATGGGTATGTTGGTTTTGCAGCTCTAGAGGGTGCCCTAAATAGAGCCTCGTTCCCTGTGGAGAATTCTTCAGACAGTGACTATGACGTACATGCAACCTACAGGCTGTGACTAAAGGAATCAGCACAGGTGAGCCCCTTCCAACTGCTGCTCATCTGATGCTCACTGTCCCTAGTACATGAGCTATCCCAGAGCACTAGGGATAAAACACCTGCTCCCTCATTATTCATGACACATGGGTTACATCATAGAAGTCTTTGCTCCCTTCACTGTTCTAGATACACACATTACATTGTTTAACGTCATTTGGGATAAAACACCCAAACCCTCACTTTACCAGACAGCTTGATATTGACAAACTTGTCTACTCACTAGCAGGTACTTTTGCTGGAAGGAAGATGTGAAGCCAGCAGGACAAGCTCCTGATTCTCTAGGAAGAGGATTATGATTATTCTGCAATGAAGAACCAGCCCAGCCAATACAGTGCCTTTGATAACTGACCCTTTGAGGCACCCATACCTTACCTTGCACAAACTCTGTACATTGTAAAGACTTTATAAATAGTATTTTTTTATTAAATTGATTCTGTGGATAGCAGCTCTTAAGCAGAAAATACAATGTAAAAGCATGACACCCTTAGGATGACCACAGTGCCCTGAATAATCCAGGTACAGTATGGCTAATGCAACACTGCTTTTTACATGTATGCTTAGAGGCGACCGTGTCTCTCTTGAAATAAAGTATGTCCTTAATTTTCTTTAAGTTTATATCTATCTATGTTAACAAAATTGGTTATAGCATCAAATTTTGTGGGAATACATTTACAAGCAACAGTCATGGAGTACAAGGCCTGTGTAGGTTGCCAACTTTTTGAAAGAGAAAAACCTGCCACCTGTGGCTAGTCATGCTCTGCCCTTGCCCACCCCTACCCCGCCCCCATTCCACCCTTACTCCACCCCCTGTCCCCAAAGATATTTCAGAGGACAATGTGCAAACTGAAAAAGCAAGACTTCTACACATTCTTAAACAGAAATGCTATACTGACAGAATATGCAGCATTGGTTGTACACACACAGAATACATACAGGTCTTCGTCAATAAATGAGCACTGTGATAAGGAAGCTTATCATAGTTCAGGAAGAAATAATACAAGAGATGAATTGGCTCTGAATAAGCAACCTGTGCTGGCTGGTAAAAGAGTGTTTACCTAAAAGACTACCAGACCCAGAATGCACTGGTTTACAGAAAGCCTCTAGGAGAGCTGAAGTAGAGAAACGTGTGCCTAATTAGAGAAGCAATGATGTAATCCCTAATCACACATCTCCTAGGGCAGGGCTTAATTCAGAACACCTGCAGTGTGCTAGGGTGGAGCGGCCATCTAGGCACTTTAAAGCTAGAAGAAATTCATCATACAGACAGCAAAGCAGCAAGGTGAGCAAGGCCAGCAACGGGAGCTGGAGAAGGGGAGACTGATCGTGAAAAGAAGGAAGAACAGCAAGACGTCCAGAAGGTCTAAGAAAGGAGCCCAAGGAAGTACGTATGCTGGGAGAAATTCCTGGGGCAAGCATTCTTCATTGGACTGGAAGAAGCCAGAGGCTTGGAGATATACAGCCAGGAACCCTCGGGCAGCACCTGTAAAGGAGACGGCTGCATCTACAGAAAGAAGGAGCTCTAATACCTATTTAAGGAAGTATGGGAAAAGAGACCTGAAGTCCAGAGATTCTGACTGGAGAGCTGAGCACAGAAGCTTTGCTACCTACTGGCCAAAATACCCAGAGAGGAAACCTAATGGCAACATGATCTCAGGTATGTACTCTGATCTGTTCCCCAGCTTTGCACAAGGAAGACAGCAGGGAAACAGTTTCTATCCTGGTAGAGATCAGTTAGAGAAATCCTCTGAGCCAGTGTTTGAAAGTGATCCTATGATATTTCAAGAGCAAGGGGAAATGTCAAATGAGGAAGTTGAATGTATTGATTGTTCTCTTTCTAAGCTGCTGTTCTAAAGTAATCCTCAGATAAGGATCAAACACCAAAAGGAACTGTACTGATTTTTTAACTTCCCAGAAAAGTTTCTTTGAGAGAAAGCTTTGGGGAAAGTTGGAGCCACGTGGAGAGTGGGCCAGCAATGGTTTGCAGCTGGTTAAGCACCTGTGATAAGAGCAAGGCACAAGTGCACGTGGGACTTTGGAAAAAGCTTCTTCTCTGTGTGAAAGGAAGAAAACTGTTTTTTTGATAAAGAGAATTTTCCTTTTGGGGTAATTTTTCATTCCAGCACTGCTAAGAAAGTTTATTAGCAGGGGCTAGATGAAAGACCTTTTCTGTTCCATCAAGGTCTTTACTAAGTTGTTGCATAAGTAATTCAGTTGCCTTGTTTGTTTTGTTCCTGAATAAAACTCCTGGAGAAATTATCCTGTTGATGTTACCAAGCATATCTGTGCGAGAGAATAACACCCCATAAATAAAATCTGTTTTCTGCTTTACACTCTAACTACTACAATTCTTTATTCTTGTTAAACGGCTAGTTTTGTGTGATTGAACTACAACATCCACAATCCTTTGCAAGTCAAGTAAATTAATGTCCTTGCCAAGATTGTGGAACTTTCACAACAAGCACCCCCGTTTACAGCACAAAACAAAAAGAAAAATATATAGACAAAAATGAAACTGAAACCCCAAGAAGCCAGACTCTGCATGCAGTGCAAAATCAGAAAAATAAGAGATGCAGTTCCCCATACTGTGTAAAATATAAAGGTAGTACAAAGTTCAATCATTAAATTGAAAATAAAATTATTCTTTCTACCTTTGTTGTCTGATCATTTTATTCTCTGATCATGCTGGTTCCAATCTGAGGCTTCCGTTTTCCCATCTTCTCTTAGCTCGTTTTCTATGGTCTATAGTCCATCTGTCATTTCTTGTCTCTTCTTTTCTTTTCTTCACTTCCTTCCATCAGCCTATTTCCAGTCCCAGTGCCCCCTCCCCATTACCCAGTCATTTACCAGTACCATTCCCAGGTGTCAGCTCGCTTTGAGCCCCCTTCCTTGCCTCCTGTCAGCTTTCCAGCCACCTCCTCCCCCCCTTTCAGCTTTCTTCCAGCCACCTCCTTCAACCTGTCAGTCCCTTCTTGCCACCTCTCCCTCCCTCTTTCAGCTCTCTTCCAGCTCTCACCTTCCACTTGTAAGTTCCTTCTGCCACCTCTTTCCCCTTGCAGCCGCTGCTCCTGCTTCTTACAGAGCAGCGGCTGCAATAAAGCTAGGTTAAAAAGAAAAAATTAAACCTGTGCGGAGCCTTCTTCCCCCCCCCCCCCACCCCGTGCAGCTTCACCCTCCTAGTGCAGTTTCACCCCTCCCTTGCAGCCACTGCTCCTGCTTCTTACAGAGCAGCAGCTGCAATAAAGTTAAAAAAAAAACCTTGTGAGCAGCCTTCCGCCCCCCCCCCCAAGTGCAGTTTCACCCCCCCTCAGTGCAGCTTCACACCCGTGCAGCCGCTGCTCTTGCTTCTTACTGTGTAGTGGCTGCAATAAAGTTAATTTAAAAGGAAAGACAACCTGTGAGGAGCCCTCCGGTCCTATGAAACTCCTTCTGCAGCGCCTGGGCTGAAAAGTAAGTGATGTCAGAGGGGGCGGGCACTGCAGAAGGAGTTTCATAGGACCAGAGAGCTGCTCACAGGTTGCCTTTCCTTTTAAACTAACTTTATTGCAGCCGCTGATTTGTAAGAAGCAGGAGAGCAGCGGCTGCAAGGGGGGATCGTGGAAGAAAAGTCGATTTTCTGCTCTGGCTGCTCCCGATCTTGCGGCCAGAGCAAAAAACCGGCTTTTCAAGGGCCAGTTTCTGTTTTCTGCCGGCAGCCAGCCTGGCCACGGGAAAACCGGCTAGGCCGGCTGAAAACCGGCCAGTTGGCAACCCTAGGCCTGTGGGCAAATACACATTCATAGACTTGACAGGGGCCCTGCTTCCTGAACAGGTGGGGACAGTGTCACTAAGGACCTGCGAGTGTGCACTGATGCACAGGTTCTGTACCCTACCAGCACCAGCATGCTTTTCAGGATAGAAGGGAAAAGAAGGAGAAAGTGGGGGTGGAGAGGGTGGGAGGAAGAGTAAAGAGGCAGAAATAGTGTGTCGACTATGGCAAATCAGAAAAGAGGGAGAACGTCTGAGAACCAGATCTGCCCAATTATTATTTGAGGACCCCTGCAAGAAATAATCTGGATGCCCATACTAGAGACATAAAATTTGAAAAACAAAAATAAACAAAAAAAAAAAACCAAGTAATGCTTGTTTCTTTCTTCCATGCTTACCATTTTTATCCTCCTCCTCCCTCTAACCTTCTCTCTCTCTCCAAATTCTTTTGTATATTTTGATATACTTGCTCAAGGGTTGCTACTGTCCTCTTTTCTGGTCTTGTGTAAGCCAAGTTGTTTCGCTGTTAGGCCCAAGTCACTGCCTTTTCCTCCCTCCCACTCCACTTCCATCAGGGCTTAAATTTCTACTGGAAAGGCCTTGAATACAGTTCCACCACTTCCTTTCAGACTCCAGAGCAACAGGGGTGTTCAGCTCCAGACCCCCCATCAGCAGGGAAGAGGAGGGGAAAGGGTGAACCTGAAGCAGCAACTGGCAAAACACAGCTTATGTCAAATTATGCAGCAAATCATTTTGTGTTTTTCCTGCCAGTTTAAGTGGTTTTTTTAAAAGTGTTTTCTGACAAGTAAGAATTCAAATATATTAAGTAGTATATTGCACAAGTCCAAAAGAAGAGTAGAGTAGTCAACTCTCGCAGATCAACAAAGTGCACAAAGGAACGAAGAGTCTATGGCAGTAGGGGATATAAATCTTTTATTGTAGAACTACCCCAATGCATTTCAGCAAACACCTTCCTCAGGGGGTTATAGCCTCAAAAACAAGAACAAACATTCATAAAAATACAATCCTAACGTTCCACGTCACTTCGTCCCGCGTCATTTAGTCCCTTGTCACTTCGTCCCGCATCATTTAGTCCCTTTTGAATCCCAAACAAGCAGGAACGCCGTATAAACATATTCTTTTCTGAAAACAATTTTTGATCACAATGTTTTGCTTCGCTTCAAGTTCCTCATATCTCTTAGCACCGAACTTTAGTGCTTCAGCTATTTTAACGGTTCTATTTACTGATATTTAACCAGCATTTTGACAGCCAGAGACCTACGTAATTATTTTTTTTAAAGTCCGGTCTGCGAGAAAGAGGGAACTCGCCTTGTTTAAAAAAAAACACAAACAAAACTTTGAAGTATTTTTGTAGTTTTGTTTTTAAATATATAGTGATCAGAACTACATTATACACTGACGTGAACAGCAGGCGTATTTCTTCTTGAAGCATGTTTCTGATACCAGTCGGGGGAATTTCTCTAGTGCTGTTTAAATGTTATGTTTTCTGGGGAGGGGCGCGGGAAGCCCGGTGACAAAGGGGTTTACATAGGCTCGCATATCCCAGAGTGCTCTGCTCATCTCTTCCTTTACTTTTTTCTTTTTCAGCGGAGCTACTGCCCTAGCCGTCCATGCCTGGCAGGTGACATCACTGGAACCTTTCTACTTTTTAATGGCGTAAACAACTAATCTACATTTACCTGTTCCACACCATTCATTAATTTATAGTCCTCTATCATATCTCCCCTTTCTAATTGTGTTAGTGTTTTCTGATTACTTTTTGTGTTATAATATGGGACTAGATGACGACGCCGGCATTATCTGACCGGGATGAAGAGACGCAGGATGAAGTAACACCAAATCGATCCTAACAATAAAAAATAAAAAAATAAAAGCAATCAAACAAAAAATTGTAAAAGAATCATATTCAAATATTTATTCAATTCTATTGAAGTGCCATCTATTGAAAAAAAATCACACCAATGCAATGAAAACAGCTAAACAAAGTGTGACAATAAATAATTAGTATCATAATATGAATGAATAATAAAATGCTAATAGACAAGCGATAAAAACCAGTAAACCAGATGCTCAAAATAAGATTGCAAAATGATATACTGTCATCTTTAAAACATTACAAAAGTAAACTACAGACATCTAAAAAGCAAAATGAAAAAGCTTAGAAGAAATTATCCTAGGCAAAGCCATTAAAAACAAAAAAATATATAGAGTGTGGGGATGAGGAGAACAAAACAGCTGGACAGACAGAATCCAAAAGTCATAACAGGACACTCAGTTGTATATGCATTGTAATGTTATGCTGCATAAAACACCAACACTGGGATCCTATAATGTAAAATATATACAACTGAAGGGTTACTTTCCAGCTATTGATATTCTTAAAATAATGTGAATATCTAAATAGTGATCACAGACAAAATGATTGTAAAAACTTGTATGAATGCTTGCAGTCTTGTAATTCTGTTGGCAACAACCGTAAAAGAACCATAGTGGAGAAACACTGGGCATTTAAACATCCAAGCTTGTTGTGCTGAAATCACAATTCATAGGGTATGAATGCTAATTAAGCCGGCATTAAGGAGAAATGCTGTTGTTCATGAATTAACTAACTTAGTCTTGCTGAACAATCTGATCAACCACTGCAAGTGCGAATACCACACAAACGTAATACTACAATCAGCCAACAGGCCCAAGGAACTCTCTGAAATAGTACGGACCCTCACCAAAGTATCCACCCCCCTCGGTAATGAAACCTTCAACCTTCAAGCCTATTCAAACTTCCTAATCGCTAGAAACACCCAGCACGTCCATACCACTCCTGCCATTGCCCCTGCCACTGAGAACATGCACCCACAACACACATGAGGTGAGTTCAGCATACCCATCATTGATCAGATCACGCACACAATAGCTGGACTAAACACCAGCATCTCACCAATGGACCCCTGCCCGGTCCCATGGATAAAAGCCACAAAGGACGTGCTCTCCAAATATATCCACAAAAAAGTTTGATCCTCTCTACTGCAGGGCTACGTGCCCCTATCTCTTAAACAAGCAACCATTCGCCCAGTCCCCAAGACTGATCCACACCAAAGAAGACCCTTCAGCTTACCGTTCAATCTCAAGCCTTCCAATTCTCACCAAGATTCTTGAAAAAAACAGTCTACCACCAGCTTCAGGACTATGTTGACACTCACGCCCCACTGGATCCTCACCAACATGGATTCTGCTGCAACCATAGCGTGGAATCCCTGCTAACGGTACTCCTTCACAACCTAGTAAGAGGGATAAATAAAATGAAAATGGGCTTCCTTTTTATAGATATCTCTGCAGCCTTTGATACCGTGTTCCACTACATCCTCTTGCGAAGACTTAACGACATTGGCCTAAGGAGCACTACACTCAAGTGGTTCAACTCGTACCTCTCGGTCAGGCAACAAGAAGTCAGAGCCGGCACAACTTCCTCATCCGCATTCCCATTAACACAAGTAGTACCGCAAAGGTCGTCACTGTCAGCCCTACTCTTCAACCTCTACCTGCATCCCATCTGTGAGATCATCAAGAAACATGATATCCTATATGCCATCTATGCCGATGACATAATGGATTTACACACAGATTAACTTGGAAATGCCAGACTATCCCACAATATCTACCTGCCTACAAGAAATGACAAGCTGGCTCTCACAAAACAACCGCCACATCAACTATAACAAGACAGAAGCCCTCATCATTACACGCAATGCTACCTTTACCCCCCCCTCCCTCCTCCCCCCCACAAACAATCAGCCTCACTAATCACTCCATACCCATAAAAAGAGAGATATACTACCTCGGAGCCACCTTAACTTCCAACCACACATCAAACCAGACCACCAGAAACACTTACTACAAAATGGCTATATTAAGAAGACTTAAACTTCGCCTCAGCCACAATCACTTCCAGACAGTCTTCCAAGCTGTCATAACACCCATACTGGATTACTGTAACTCTATCTCAGCCTTCCCAAGCAATCCATCTGACCCCTGCAGATGGCGCAAAACACTGCTGCACGTATAATTCTGGGTTCTACTAGATATGACCATGTCATCCCTCTTCTTGATCAACTTCACTGGCTCCCAATTACAGCTCGCATCCGTTACAAAGCCATACTAAACATATTAAAAATAAAACATAACCTATCAGCTTACAGTCTCTAGAACCTCATCATGGACAACACCAGTATGAGACCTAAGAGACACAGCGTGATCGCCACTTTACAAACACCCTCTTCATTCCCCAAGACTATCCAAGCCACATTGACAAGGGCATTCTCCCTAGCAGCACCAACCCTTTGGAACAGTCTACCAGATGAACTAAGAACCATCTCAGACATAAAAGACTTTCAGGAGTGGCCTAGAGGTTGGGGCAAAGTACCTCAGGCCAGAAGGTCAGGGGTTCAAATCCCACTAGAGGACAGCAACCTTGGGCTGAAAGGACTAGGGCTTCTAGTCCCACAGGTGCTCCTTGTGGTCTTGGGCAAGCCACTTAACCTTCCATTGCCCATGTTCCCTGTAAAATAGTTATCTCCAAGTTAGAATGCCCTGTTCAATGTAATTTCAGGTGGTATATACGAAATGTTAAATAAATAAAAGAAGCAACTAAAGACCATACTCTACAGGAAAAGCCTTGAGAAAATCATCTAAGGCATCCCCAACCATCCCATATTCAACATATATATTAGGGTGGTCCATAAAAATGAATTCCTGAATTCCTTTGCTCCCTGGCCTGATTCTGGTTCCATTTAGGTAAAAAACACTGTGTACAATGTTTGAAGCCAATCAAATAATATTTAGGGGTGGCTCAACAAGTCTTGAGATTTCCCCCTGGGAGCAGATGACGAAATGTTGCATCATCTTGTATCATCCACTCAGTACCACGCTGATTACATTTGATTGCGTCATATTTGAACTAATCTCATCTCTGAGAGGTGGCAAAGACATTGTACTATTATCTTTGTATCTTTATTCTTTTCAGATGGCGAAAAAAACGTGGTTTTTATCTCATTAAAGAAATGTCCACCACAATTCTGGGGACCAAGCTCCCCAGCAAGGAGCAAGTGTTAAGTGTATTTTTACATCACCATATGACATTAAACAAAGGCGTTAGTGAAAGTGCATCTATTGTAACAAGTGAAGTAGAAGCTTACTGGGAAAAGGCCAGACTTCCTGTTCAAAGAAATGACAAAATTCAAGAAAAAGTAAAGAAATTGTTCAATCAGTGGAAACTTTTGAAGAAAAACAAAGGGAGAGGAGGGAAACAAGAGGCAAATGAAAAAGAATTCCAGGTTGCAATGAAAAACCTATTTGATGTGGCGCATGCCAATGCAATGTCTTTAATTCATATTCAAGAAGACAAAGAATTCTTAATAGCGCAACGAGAACCAGGGTGCCGCGGCTCAATGTGCGCGATGGACAAGAAACTGGCCAACACGGAAGCAAGATCGCAACAGCGAGAAGAACTGAAAAGGCGCAGACAAAAACATGTTGCCGAAGCCGAGGCAACTACAAGCCAAGTTCAGCTGGAAGGATCTTCTTCCTCAGCAGAGTCAGGTGAAGACTCATCGACATCTGCGGATTCAGATAACGGACAGAAGAAAGCAACTCCACAAACGAAGCAGTTTCGACCTAACAATGTCTGGATCCCAGAGCTTACAGCAGCCCTGGATCGGACAGGGACAACGGATCGCAATGCTCTGTTTGTGGTAGCTGAAACCGCCAGAAGTCTGGGACATTATCCTGGGGAGCTCAATATCAGCCGCTCCAGCGTCAAGCGCCATAGAGAAAAGCACCGTCAGCAACAATGGACGGACCTGCACAACGCATTCAAAGCCGAAGGCAAAACATGCATTGTGCATTGGGATAGCAAGTTATTGCCATCTCTCCTCTGTTCAACCACATCCGTTGACTGCCTTCCAGTTTTGATAACGGCTGTCTCCACTGGAGAAACACAACTTCTTGGTGTACCAAAACTGACATCAGGAACGGGCGAGAATCAAGCTGCAGCAGTTTATGAACTGTTATAGGAATGGTGTTTGGATGAAAAGGTTGCAGGCTTCTGCTTTGATACCACTGCATCGAACATGGGACGTCGATCAGGAGCGTGCATTCTTCTAGAACAGAGACTCCGTCGCACAGTCCTTCATTTGGCATGCCGCCATCACATTTACGAAATAATTCTTGGTGCAGTATTCTCTACATGCTCTGGAGCGTCATTGGGTCCCGATGTCCAACTCTTTCGCCGGTTCCAAAAGAATTGGGGCTCCCTTGACAAGTCCAACTATCAAACTGGAAAAGACTTGGAGGTGCTGCAACCTGACAGGGATCGCATCATGAAGTTTGCGGAATCCAAGTTGGCACAGGGCAATCACCGAGATGATTACCTGGAATTCTTGGAGTTAACGATTGTCTGCCTTGGAGGGAATCTTCCTAGTTTCAATTTCAAGAAACCCGGAGCTTTCTATCATGCCAGATGGATGGCAAAAGTCTTGTACTGTCTCAAGATTTGGATGTTCCGAGGACAACTCAAAGATCTTACCCAACGGGAGGAGTCCTGTGTTCGTGATGTGAGCATTTTCTCCATCCCGATTCATGTGGAAGCCTGGTTTTCTGCCCCTGATGCCGCAGTTGCTCCTCAAACAGATTTGGAGATGCTGAAGAAACTACACTCTTACCACAATGACCGTGTTGGAAGAGCGGCCAGAGACAAACTGCAACAGCATCTGTGGTATGTGTCAGAGGAGCTTGTGGCACTGTCACTGTTCGATGAAGCTGTTTCAGCACCGACAAAGCGGGCCATAGTGTCGGCCATGATCCCGGCAGAATCAAATGAAAGTGATGAGGATGATGACGAAGACGAAGATCCCCCAAAGCGGGTCGAATTGAAAAGTTCCATGATTCCACCACTTGAATCTTTTGCAACTCGCAAGTCAATCCGTTTCCTGAAACACCTCGACATCAACAGTGATTTTCTTAATGCAGACCCAGAAGACTGGGAAGAGAATGCATCATTCAAAGACGGTCTGAAGAAAGTAAAAAAATCTTCCAGTGATCAACGATGTGGCTGAGCGAGGGGTCAAACTCATTGAGGAGTTCAACGGTTGATACACTGTAAGATGTTCCCCACATCGTCAAAGTCCTTACTAGCATCTGGACCACATTGAGTGCTTGGCAAGCATGATACCCCCGTCTATGAGCGGATAATACCCAGTGGTCTGACGAACCCTGGAGGGGGATCCAGGGGCCTGATAGATAGGGACCTTGAGCCACCCCTAAATATTATTTGATTGGCTTCAAACTTTGCACACATTGTTTTCTACATAAATGGAACCAGAATCAGGCCAGGGAGCAAAGACATTCCTACTTTTATTTTTTCCCCTATGGCAGTGGACCACCCTAATATATATACATATGTAAACTGCTCTGATGCGCATAGTAAAAAGGCAGTATATCAAGTGCCTAAACCATAGGTGTCAAACTCTGGCCCGCGGGCCAAATTTGGCCCGTAGTGTAATTATATTTGGCCCGCGAGCTATACCAAATGACTACTAGAGCTAGCCCGCCGGTATTATACAGCGCATTCATTCATCGCTAATACTACAAATCCCATAATGCCTTGCTGTTGTTTTGGCGCGTCAATCAGGACAGGTCCCAGAAACACCCTCTCCTGTGTGACAGAAGTCATAGCGATCTCAAGCTACAACTGTCACTGTGGAACCCCTTCCCAAAAATGGCAAAAAGAAAGGCAGACAACAGGAACTTTCTGGACAGGTGGGAGACAGAATATTTGTTTACATATGTAAAAGACAGACCTGTTTGTATGATTTGTGGAGTCAACGTGGCTATAACTAAGGAGTATAACATTCGACGACACTATGAAACAAAACACCATGACAAGTACAAGGACCTGGACATGACTCAAAGGAGCCAGAAAGTGGAGGAGATGAAAAGAAGTTTGGTTTCACAACAGAATATGTTCAAAAAAGCCACATCACAAAGTGAGGCTGCTGTAAAGGCTAGTTATATTGTGGCAGCAGAGATCGCAAAATCAGCCCGGCCCTTTAATGAGGGAGAGTTTGTGAAAAAGTGCATGTTGAAAGTTTGTGACATCGTGTGCCCAGAGAAAAAGCAAGCCTTTTCAAACGTGAGCCTGAGCAGAAACACAGTAGCTGATCACACATGTGATCTTGCCACCAATCTGTATGACCAGCTTTTGGAAAAGGGAAAAGATTTCGTTGCATTCTCCCTTGCTGTGGATGAGAGCAGCGACGCATCTGATACTGCTCAGCTGTCAGTCTTCATCCGTGGAATGGACTCAAATATGTGTGTTACGGAGGAGCTATTGGGATTCAAATCACTGCATGGCACAACCACAGGAAAGGAAATTTTTGAGGAGGTTTCCAAATGCGTAACTGAAATAAAGCTGCCGTGGGATAAACTCGTGGGATTAACGACAGATGGTGCGCCAGCGATGTGCGGTAAAACAAGTGGACTGGTGGGCAGGGTCCGGGAGAAGATGCAGGAAGAGAACTGTGCAGGTGAACTAACTGTTTATCACTGCATCATACATCAGGAATCATTGTGTGGCAAAGCCCTAAAGATGGAACATGTTATGACCACAGTAACACAAGTAGTTAACTTTATAAGAGCCAAAGGTCTGAATCACCGCCAGTTTAAGTCTTTTCTGGAGGAGTGTGGTTCGGAATACGCAGACGCGCCGTATCACACAGAGGTGAGATGGTTAAGCCGAGGAAAAGTACTGAATAGATGTTTTGAGCTGCATGAGGAAATATGTCAGTTTCTGGAAAGCAAAGGGAAGGACACAGCAGAGCTTCGGGAGAAAAAGTTTCTGTGTGAGCTGGCCTTTCTGTGTGACATCTCGAGCCATCTCGATGCGCTGAACCTGCAGCTTCAGGGGCGGGGGCGCATCATCACAGACATGTACGCTGCAGTGAGGGCTTTTAAAACTAAACTGTGCCTGTGGGAGAATCAGATGCTGAAAGGAAACCTTGGCCATTTTCCCTGCTGCCAAACCATGAAAACGCAGTTCTTTACCAACTTGTTCCCATGCGCACAGTTTGCTGAAAAACTCAGTGTACTCGGCGCTGAGTTTAGCCGGCGATTTGCCGACTTTGATGTCCAGAAATGTAGGTTTGAACTGCTCAGTAATCCCTTTGCAGTTAATGTGGAAAACGCACCAACCAACCTCCAAATGGAGCTAATTGAACTCCAGTGTAATGACACGCTGAAGTCAAAGTATGATGCTGTGGGCGCCGCCCAGTTTCCACAGTTCATCCCTGACACAATGCCTCAGCTCCGCACCCATGCTGCTCAGATGCTCTCCATGTTCGGCAGCACTTATCTATGTGAGCAACTTTTCTCCTCGATGAAGATGACCAAAACATCTCACAGGAGACGTCTGACTGATGAACACCTTCGCTCGATACTGAGGATTTCCTCAGCTCAAAGCCTGAGCCCAGACATTGATGAACTATCATCCAAGAAGAGATGCCTGGTATCTGGCTTGGGCACATCAGATTAGATCAGTGTGCAGCAAACTGAGCAATAATTAACGTTTTCTTTATGCACTTTTTCTTGCTACTCCAAGACATGGGCTTGAATGGTTGATTAATTTTATTATTGTTATTTTATTTTAAAAATTATTATTTATTATTATTTAAATCTTATTTAATAAATGAATGTCATTGATGTTTTTTTTTATTTGAAATTGGTTTTTGCATATCTGAACTATTAAGTTATAAATTGTATAGTAATAAGTGTTGCTTCATATTCAATGTTAAAGCAAATCTTGTTTGGGTCCATATTAAAAGGTTCATTTGTTCAATGCTGGCCTGCGACTTTGTTCAAGTTTTACATTTTGGCCCACTGTGTATTTGAGTTTGACACCCCTGGCCTAAACCATAACACCATCTGCTGTACATATTGTATATAGCCAAACTGTAAACCATCCTTACTGATCCTAGCATGCCTCTCCCCCTCCCATTATCCTTGTAGTTCCATGTAAACTGCTTTGATTATAGGAAAAGGCAGTATAGAAAATGCTAAATAAATAGAAGAAATTAATTATGATAGTAATTAATTAATTATTGTCACACTTTGACTCTGTCACTTTGTTCAGCTATTTTCATTGTATTGGTATGAATTTTTCAATAGACTTCAATAGAATTGATTGGATATTTTAATATGATTTTTTGTTGTTAAAGAGAGCTTTTTTTAACCTATGATGGACATCCAAGGTGACATTTTACTTATCAGAAAATGTCCTTTCCTTGAGTCCTGCTAGACCAGTCCAGACAAGTAGGGTTGTATTCCACTACTAGCAGATTGGTGGAGACAAAGAACCAATGAAAAGCCCATGTTTCAATGACATAACTCCCATACCTCTCTGCCTCAGCCACCAGGGGGTCTCTTTCAGTATTCATCCCAAGCATATGGGAGAACATGGCAAGCCTCACACATCAACATGGCCAACAATGAGTAAGAAAAACAGTAGAGAACTATGTACAAGAAAGCAAAAATCAATGTACATAGTTACATCTGAGTTACAATGTATATAGTTCAATTCTGTTCTATGTAACCTGTTGTTCCATGTAAACCGTCCCTGATCTCTGGAAGGGGCGGTATAGAAAACCTGTCCAAATAAATAAATAAATAATTAATAAACAGAAGGCTGGCCATAGAAGATGGGCCTGCAGAGCCAAGTAAAAAAATCATAGCAGACCCAAGGGTACGGCTGCAGAAGAACAGAACAAACAGTTCTGGAGGACAAGCCCTGGTCTGGTGTAGCAGGACTTACGGAAAGGACATTATCTGGTAAGTAAAATGCCATATTGTCCTGCTAGACTAGTCCAGACAAGAGGGACGTACCAAAGCTATGCCTCCATTGCGTGGGAAGACACAGCAGCTCACAAAACCTTAAAGCCAAAGGCCATGTCCACCCGAGCGTGGACATTTAAGTAGAAATGCTTGAGAAAAAATGGAAAGTGATGCTCATGCTGCCACCTAACAAATGTCTGCAAGGGCTACTGAGTTCCACTCCACCCATGAGGATGCTTGGCACTCAGGTAGCATGGGCATGCAAGCCCCCTGGAACTGGCCGGTTCCACAACGGATTCATCAAGGCAATGGCCTCCTTAATCCAGAACCCCAATGCATACTTAGCTGCTGTGTCACTTTACGTAGGCCAGCAAACAGCACAAAAAGATGGTCTGACTTACATAAAGAATTCATAACCTCCAAGAACCAAAGAAGCACCCTCCGGACATCCACAAGGTGAAGAACTTTGCCATTCCCACGACACTGCTCCTTAGAAAAGGAGGACAGGCAAACCACGAGGTTCACGTGAAAGCGAGACATCACCTCAAGGAAGAAGGAAGGCACAGATCAAATGGAAATGGCCTCCTCAGAAAAAGATAGGTAAGGATCTTGGCAAAACAGTCTGCAGTTCAGAATCCTCCTTGCAGAACAAATAGCAACCAAGAAGATCATCTTGAGTATCAAATCCTTCAGGGTGGAATGCTATAAGGGCTCCGAGCAATATAGACATAGATCCACGGAAAAGACCACAGATTAGAGAGGAGGACACAGATGCCGAACCTCCCTGAAGTAAGCACGAAACATCCGGGTGTAAGGCTAGAGACTTACCAGTCAATGGACCTCTGAAACAGGCCAAAACTGCCATCTGAACCTTCAGGGAGCTAAGAGAAAGGTCCTTCTCCAGACTGTCCTGCAGAAAAGGCCATCAGAGATGACATCTTGGCTGCCTCAGGAACCAGCTGCCATGAGCCGCACCAGACCTGCACGTATGTCAGGTTGGTAGAACTCCTCTGGGCTCTGGACAACCACTGCTGGAGAGCAGCAGGAGTCATGCCCTAAGTGAGAAGGGAGCCGGGTCCTCCAGGACAGGCAACTCCCGACACAATAGGCCCAGAGACAGAGGCAAATGAAGAGGTGGCACTCGTAGGAGCTGCATCAAATCTCCGAATCATGCTGTCCTCGGCCAACCCAGCATCACCGGGGGCCATGGAGGAAACACTACAGCAAGTGATGACTTGGTCAAGGTTGAGCCAGGACGCTGATGTCCTTGGACCCCATGTCCATGTGGCGAGTGAAGAAGCGGCACACTTTGGCATTGGAGCAGATTGCCATCCTTCAGGGTGATCCTGATGGTGCAGAAACAAATGAAACATCTCCTGACTCAACTTCCACTCTTCTGGAGCCAAAGAGTGCCGGCTGAGGAAATCTGTTTCCACAGTATCCACTCCAGCAATGTGCAGATCCAACAAACTAGGAGGTTCTTCGCTGCCAAGGCAAACAGGAGAGCCATCTCCAGGGCTACCCCGGCACTCCTTGTGCTGCCTTGCCAACTGACATAAGCCACCACAATGGCATTGTCCAAGAACACATGAACCACCCGGCCTTCAACTGCGGGGCCAGAAACACAGAAGAGCCAACACGATGGCCCTCACCTTAAGGCAGTTGATGGTCAATACTGCCTCCCTGCAGTTCCAATGCCTCTGGGCTGTTTGGCCTTAGCAATGGGCTCTCCAGCCTGAGAGACTGGCATCCATCATCAGAAGGATCCATGAGCAATCATCCAGTGGCATACTCTTTCTCAGAAAACTGGGATGCTCCCACCACTGCAGGCTGGCCATCACCTTCAGTGGAGTGAGAGCTTGAGCTCAAACTGCTGAGAACTCAGAGACCACCGAGTCAGTAAGTACTGTTGGAGCGGCTGCATATGAGCACACACCCACAGAGCCCTCTCGATTGTCACCGCCATCAATCCGAGGAGCTGAAGATCAACCCAGACTTTGAAAGCCTGCTGTGAACAGAACAGTGCTAAGCAATCCAAGAGCCTTTGATTTCCTTATCTGGCAGGAAGGCTGCACACTCGAATATTGAAACATGCTTCCAGGAACTCCAGGGACTTGGAATGCAATAACTGGCTCACCCAGCCGAGGCTTATCAGAAAGGACACCACTCAGGGAGCTACCAGAGATGCTTCTGAAAGAGAACAGGCTCAGATGAGCCAGTAGTCCAGATATGTTGTCATTGTTAAGTGCCGTCAAGTCTGTGTCGACTCATGGCAACCCTATAGATAGTTATCCTAAACTGTGTTCAATCTTCAGTCAGGCGGCTCATTGTTGATAGAGTGGCACCCATAGCTGCTGTTACTGGCACCACAATACAAACGGAATAACTGTCTTTGCCCTGATCATCTGCGGGAACGGGCACCACTATCTTCAGAAGAGGCAATTTGTACAAGGTGATCTGCACAGCGGCCCTGCCGTTTGCAGACCCACCAGGGGAGAAGACAAAATGTGGCCAGGATCGGCTCTCTGTATTCCAAGACACAGCCATAAAGAATAGGGACTAGCACCCAGCAATCCTTGGTGACCTGGGTCCATTCCTGAAAGAGGCGAAGCCTGTCCCCAACCAGAGGACCCATGGAATGGGCCCCTAAACCTTCACTCTGCAGCTTGGGAGCTGCAGCTCGGGAGGGTGCTCCTCTGAATGGGAACAGGTCACTGGGCCCAAGCACTACGAAAGGACTGAGAACAAGCCTGAAGTCCATAAGCAGAGGGAAAGGCTTTCCAGGCCAGAAGCAACAGAAATCCCGAGACCCCTGGGAGTCTGACCAATGTGCCCGCAGAGGAGTAGGAGAAGGCTGATGGAAAAGGAGCTCCTGTCCACTTCACAGGTCCCCTTGGACCTGTCCTCCAAATCAGACTCAACAGACGTGTCCCTCTAAAGGCTAAATAGGCAACCAAGCTTAAGAAGATGAGTCTGCTGCCTTGTGTCAGAGCCAAACCAACACTGTGTCACCATCAACAGCACACGATCCCTGGCCGTTAGATGTACCAGGCTGTACATGGCATCAGAAAGAAAGGCCATAGCCAACTGAATCCACTGGAGCAGGGCTCGAGATGTCAGGTCTGCCCATACTGCCAACTGAAGAATAGCAACTGTTGCTGAAAACTGGTTCTTCAACACAAATCCACCTTTCGGTCTTTAAGGCTGATCCACCTTCTACAGGGATGGTGGTCCATCTGATAACTGCCCTGACCATCCACTTTGGAAATATCAAACCACACAACTCACCCCTTCTCTGGGAGAGCATGTATCTTCTTAGAAACATGACAGAAAAAGACCACATGGCCTATCTAGTCTGTCCTTCCATAACAACAACTACAACAGTCCACTTTTTATCTTTAGAGATCCTCTGTGTTGGTCCCATGCTTTTTTGAATTCAGTTACTGTCCTCATCTCTTATACACCCTTAGCCCCTTAGGCAGGGAGTTGGGGGAATTCCATACCAACTGAACAAGCCCTTGAGCACCTTCGGGAATAGGAAAACAGTAGTGGATTTCTGCATCTCTTGCAGGAGTAACTGCATCTTCGTTTCCTGATCTGTGCCCAAAGCATCTGCCAGGCTCAAGCTGGATAAAACCCTGGGAATTAATGCCTTCAGTTCCTCCTCTCAGAACAGGTGAATAACATCGGTGTCCTCACAATTCTCTGAAGGTGAGAATACTTCTTCATCCACATCAGACATCTGAATCCAAGCCTCAGTCCAAATCTCAGGCAGATCCCAACTGATCCTCATCTTTACCAGGAGCCCTTTGCTGGGAATGCTTAGCCATAAGCAATCAGACAGGGCTTCCACTCTCAGCCTGCTCCTCATGAAACTCCACTCGGGGGAACCCAGCAACCACAGGGTCTGAATTTCCATGCCGGAATGACCAGGCCTGTTGTAAAGAGGAAAAGAATTCCAGAGAGGACAATCTGGACTCTGGAAGCTCTCCTCACAGAAATGACCCCCCTATACCAAGGAACATAGTCACCATCGCTCCCCTAGCTGGCTGGTTATCCTTAGCCACAGCACCATCTTCCACCTCTTGTCCTAAAGCAGGCAAGGCCAGACTAACCGCATCCCTCAGCACAGAGAGGGGGAGCAATCCCTCCAGAGATAGCTCAGAAGTTGCCATGCAAGAAGAGCAGAGTCCAGAAGGTGGAGATGAGGCACCTTACTTGCCAAGCAACTTTTCCTGGAAGAAGACAGACAGTTAAGGCAAGCATCACAACAGCAAGCACTAAGTCAGGGGTTCTCAACCCTGTCCTCGGGACCCACCTAGCCAGTCAGGTTTTCAGGATAACCACAATGAATATGTATGAGAGAGATTTGCATACACTGCCTCCATTATATGCAAATGTCTCCATGCATATTCATTGTGGTTATCCTGAAAACCCAACTGGCTAGGTGGGTCCCGAGGACTGGGTTGAGAACCCCTGCACTAAGTCATGGTGACATGGAAGGTGTGCATTAACAGCACTTACACAGCAATGTGCATTATGGGTGCTTGAGTAGGAACACACTTTGAAGCCATTTCAGTGGAATGTGTACAAGGACCACACAACTGCTAGCTGCACAATAGTAAAAAGACATTACTAACATGAGCAGAAAATGGTGGGAAATCCCCACAGTGTGTCTACGATCCACAACAAATTGCGCCCCAGATGGACAGAATCACCCCTACAAGGACAATGACATTAAGCCATGGTACTCACTCCGAGAGCCCCAGGCAGAGAATCCGTGCCAGGCTCAGCTCTACACCCCTGAAACTGTTTGGCTGGCTTTGCAGCACTGCATTTAAGGTGGCTGGCAGGCAAACCCTTTGAGAGTCTTCTGCAATCTTCAGAAAAGAGCAGGGGGGAGGGAGGAGGCATTGAGGTTGTGTGAGGCAGTTGTACTCTTCCAAATCCTTCCAATTTCTGGCTCTTCAACAGATTATTATCTAGGATTAGAGCTTGGAGCCAAACCAATTTTCCCTCCTCCTATGGCTACTGAAAGACTGTAGTTTAATGGAGCCTCCCATGTCACTCTCAAGTGAGAGAGTCAACCTCATGGTGGTCATTCACGAGCATTTAAATAAATTTTTTCTTCTCAATTATTCAGATTTTTTTCAGAGTATAGAAAATCCACCCATCATCTGCTAGAGAAAAGAAATACTGGCTTGCCTGAGCTTTTCTTCCTCTTCTTTTTGGAGACACTTATACAGTGTTTTACATATGCTTTCAAATTATAGATTGTTGTGGAAGTATAATTTTTTTGATTTGGATCTATTTTTATTGACTTTTTTTGTCTATATATGAAGTTTCCAAACTGGGGCATAATCCCAAATGAGGTCACAAACTTATTTTAGGGTCACATGCATGTCTGCACCAGAGGGAAAAAAGGTCATGTGGGCAGTAAATACACAAAGAAAACATGGGCTTGCTAACAGCCACATGTGTGAAGAGTGCAGAGCAGGGGAGCCTGTTGCCCTCTCTCCTTCCACTGTGTTGTTAATAGCTCAAAAGAGGAATCAGATGAATGCTACTTACTATTGCCATCCTGGCCTTTGTCTCTTTCTCTACTGGCCTAAACCACCACCACCATCTTGCCTCATTTCCCTTATGGCTGGTCTAAATCACTGCTGTCATTCCGGTCCTTGTCTTCTTCCTGATAACCACAAGAATTACCCACTAGGCAGGAGGAAGAGAGAGCTAACAGAACCTCCATTCTTCTCCGCTGCCTCCTGCCAGTTCAGATCAGGTACAGCTGCCTGTATTATAAAAGGGGAATGCAGGAGAGAGAGGAGACAAAAGATGACCCAATGAGGAGGGATAGAGTGTCATTTGTATTTGTAGGGGGTGGGGGAGTGGATGATTGAATACAGAGCAGTGAAAGTGTGAGGGTGAACCTTGGGGAGAAAATGGATGAATAACAATTTTGACAGCAGAGTGTTGAGAGGATAAACCTGGGAAATGAGAGAGAAGGGATGAGTAGGGAGAAATGGAAGAGTGATTAAGTCTTTGGGAAAAATGTGAGCAAGCCAAATCTGCAGGAAAGGATAAAAGTGGAGATGGAAAAGAAGGGATAAACTGGGAGAATGCATGAGTGATGGGGTACACAGAAAAGGAAAGGTGAGCCTGGTAGAGGACAGAAAAGAGATAAGTGTCTTGATTGGTTCAGGGGTGGAGGAAAGAGAGAGAGGATAAGGAGACATTTTATTTACCAGATAATGTCCATTCCTCGAGTCTTGCTAGACAAGTCCAGACAAGTGGGTTATGCTCCCCTAGCAGCAGATTGGTGGAGACAAAGAACCAATGAAAAGCCCAGGTTTCAATAACATAACTCCCATGCCTCTAGACACCTCAGCTACCAGAGATCTCTAGCTAATACAAGGTAGGGAGGCAACTGCTAGGTGAGGAGGGAGGGTTGTGAGTAACTACACTTTCTCCCAGAACAAGCAGGAAGTCAGTCTTCATATATGGGACTCCCTAACTCCAGGCTGCCAAGAACCGAACCAGGATAGCACCAACAGTGACCAGTCAGGCAGCTGTGAGTCCCCACTAAGGGACTCTTCAAGATCCTAGCATCCAGCGACACTATCACTCCAGTAGCCTGAACACAGAAGGGTGGGTGGGCAGGAGTTGCCTACACTCTGAGAATATTACGGAGTATTGTCTAGCCGAAGGGACTTGCTCTCCAGGCAGTAGCGAGCTGCAAACATATGAACTGAAGACCTTGTGGCGGCCTTGCAGATTTCCATCACTGGCCCTGAATGGAGGTTAGCCACCGACATGGCCATTTCCTTCACACGATGCACTGTAATCTGGTGCTCAAGGGAGAGGCCAGCTGGCTCCTAGGCGAGGGCAATACAGTCCACCACCCAAGTGGACAGAGTTCGCTTAGTCACAGGGAGCCCGTCTAATGTGGTCATAAGACATGAAAAGCTGAGGAGCTTTTTGATGGGCCTGAGTCTGCTGTAAGTAGGACAGGGCCTGTTTGCAATCCCGTGTATGAAGTAATAGTTCCTCCCAGCTGGTGTGAGGCCACGGGAAGGTGGTGGGGAAGACCACCTTTTGGTTGAGGTGGAACGGAGATACCACCTTCGGGAGGAAATTGGGGTGTGTATAAAGCACTACATTGTTCGTATAGAACCTTGTATATGAGGGATCTACACCAAGGCCTGGAGTTTGCTCACTCTTTGAGTGGACATGAGGGCCACCAGGAAGGCCACTTTCTAAGTCAGGTACAACAGGTGGCAAGTGGCTAGGGGCTCGAATGGCGGTTTGTTGAGCTGGGAAAGCATTACACTGAGGTCCCACTCTGCCGCCAGGGGATGGAGAGGGGGCTTGGATAGCAGGAGGCCCCAGAGGAACCTGGAGACCAGGGGCTGTTTTGAGAGGGGCTTTTCCTCGATTGAGTGCCATAGCAGCTCACCACCACCCTGAGGCACCCTCACAGAGTTAGACTTCAGTCCGGTATGTGACAGGAACTGAAGTACTAGTTGCACATGGCAAGAGAAAGGATTCTCCCCTTTCTCCGCACACCAGGAGAACCTCCTTCACTTAAAGGCATATGCCCGTCTGGTGGAGGGCTTTCAGGAGGCCAGTAGGATCTCCTCGACTTCTCCTGGGAGGTTGAAAGGTGCCAACACTACCCTTTCAGCAGCCACGCTGTTAGTGTTAGTGACCCTGAATTGGGGTGGAGGGAACCCTCCTCCTGAGACAGGAGATCCGAAGCCCGACCCAGTGGGACTGGAAGTGCCACCGACAGAGAAAGCAACAAGGGGAACCATGGTTACCTGGGCCACCTGAGGGTGATAAGTATCACTGATGCCTTCTCCCTCTGGACATTGAAAAGAGAGTCTTGGCGACCAGGGGGCTAAGCATAGAGTAGGCCCTCTGACCATGAGATCAGGAGGCATCTGCCGCCACTCTCCCCAGGTGCGGCTGGCGCAAGCAGAAGTGGGGCAGCTGTGCGTTGTACAGGGAGGCAAATAGGTCCATCACGGACCTACTCCAGAGTTGGAAGAGCCTTTTCACCACCTTGGGGTTCAAGCGTCACTCGTGTGGGCAAAGGACTCTGCTCAGCCTGTCCGCTAAGCAGTTGTCCTGGCCCGGGAGGTACACCGCTCGCAGGAGCACACTGCAAAGGAGAGGAGGGCCACCACCTCATGGCAGAGGGAGTACAAATTCATGCCCCCTTGCTTGTTGATATAAAACATAGCAACTTGGTTGTCTGTCTGGAGCAGCACAGGACAGTGCTGTAGACGGTAGCAGAATGTTTGCAGGGCCAGGAAGACTGCCCTGAGTTCTAGGAGATTGATCTGCAAAAGTGACTCCTCCTGAGACCAGCTGCCTTGCGTGCAGTGGTCCTCGCAAGGCGTGCCCCAACCCAGGAGAGAGGTGTCTGTGGTCAGAGTCCTCTATGGCGCGGGTGCCTGGAATGGCATTCCTGCCTGGAAAAGGCATAAATTTTGCCACCAGATGAGGGACTCCACCAGTTGGCGGGTGACCCTGCCCCACAGTTTGAGTCCACTGTGAGCGGAGGCACCATTGGGCAATCTGTATTTGTAGGCAGGCTAAGGGCGTGACATGAACCAAGGAGGCCATATGGCCCAGCAGGCAGAGGAAGCGGCGGGCCGGTACCAACTGGCAGCATCGTACCTCTCCTGCCAGATGTATGAGGTAGTCGGCCTTCTCTCTTGAGAGGACGGCCTTGACTTGTAATATGTTCAAATGAGCACCTATGAACTCCAGGCTTTGGGCTGGAGAGAGATGGGATTTGGGGAAGTTGATGATGAACCCCAGCTGCTGCAGTATAAGGGTTGCACATTCTGCAGCCTGACTGTCCTCTGAAGCTGCACCGCCCCTGATTAGCCAGTCGTCTAGGTAGGGAAAGATGAAGGCCCCTTGCAGGTGCAGGTACGTAGCTACCACCACCAGGCACTTGGTAAAGAGCCTTGGCGAGGAGGCCAGGCTGAAGAGTACTCTATACTGGTAGTGCCCTCCTCCCACACAAACCGTAGGTACTGCCTGTGGGAAGGATGGATCAGGATACGACTGTATGCATCCTTTAGGTCCAAGTAGCATAACCAATCTCTCTGGTGGAGGTAAGGCAGCAATGTTCCAAGGGAGGGCATCTTGAACTTCTCCCTCACCAGAAACTTGTTTAAGTTTCGCAGTCTAGTATGGGCCTGAGGCCCCCAGTTCTTTTGGGAACAAAAAAAATACCTGGGAGTAGAAGCCTTTTCCCCAAAGATGTTTGGGTACAGGCTCCACTGTGTTGTCCCTGAGCAGACCTGCAAGCTCTGAGAGCAGGTCGCACTGGCTCTCCTAGAAAGAACCTGGGTGGTACCTGCTGTAGATGGAGGAGGTACCCCCCTCCCTTACCACCTGCAGTACCCACTGGTCTGAGGTGAACTGGGCCCACCTGTGGGCAAAGAGTACCAGACAGCGTACTGTGGGCTGGTAAAGGTCTCCCAGGGTAGGGGAGACCCTGCCCTGGGAGTCAAAAGCTCACCCCTGATTGGGCTGGAGCCGGGGCCTAGGGCTTCTGAGCTCCCTGGGATATTGCCAGGATTTATCTTCTACAGCTGTGGACCAAAATTCACATACAGCACAGGCCAAATGACCAGAAGGTGAATGCAAAGTAGAACCGCCATCCTCCCAAGTGATAAGATTTGCTCACAAAACTGGCAATATTTTTCTTCTGCCAATAGGCGACTATTGGTGAAGTTGTAAAGCAAGAATAAACTTGCAAAATATGTGTTTATAAATTACTGCTGATATGTGAGATGCCTGGACAGAAAATGGTAATATGCAGAACAAAGGTTCATTTTTATCCAAGATCTCTTGTGCCTTAGGTTGCAATAATAAATCCTGTTGCACATACAAATTACATAGGTATGCCTTCTTAATAATAGCAAAAGGGTAACCACGATCCAAATATTTTTTTCATTAATACCTGAGGTTGTAGTTCATAATCTTGCTTTGTAGAACAAATTCTTTGAGC
Organism: Ichthyophis bannanicus; assembly: GCA_033557465.1. NCBI lineage: Eukaryota > Metazoa > Chordata > Amphibia > Gymnophiona > Ichthyophiidae > Ichthyophis > Ichthyophis bannanicus. Next base: position 41,830,237 of record CM066043.1, read on the forward strand.
TCAAAGAAATTGAGTTACAGGCAGACCTGTTTTTAACTTCTTGGGATGACTAAAAAAAAATCGTAGTAAATTATTTCACGCTACAGACTATTAATTTTCAATAGCTTGCAGTCGCTATTAGTGTATGTACTTTACACTAGTTTCAAATAGTAACACCTGGGAACTTCCTCGTTGAAAACGTACATAAAATGTGTATACTAAAAGCACCACATATTTTGATTTTGCTCTTTTGGGTAGGTGGCTGAGAAAGGTATGGTGCAGATGCCCACTAGTTTCCTCCTGACTGAGACACATCCCAGGGAATGATTTTGGACAGCCTCCATAACTGTGCGCATGCTATGCAAGCAAGGTCGGCGCAAGGATATTAAGCAACCTAGGTGAAGCTTCAGCCTTGTGCCCCCTCACAATTAGCTTTCAAACCAACAATGCCCTTCCCCTGCAAGATTTTGATTATTAAACTCAAAAATAATGATCTCAACACCATCTATCTCACATCAATCATATAAAAATATATATTTTTGTACATCACACTTTGAAATATTAAAGTTTGTTTTGTAAATATATACATAACGAGGAGGGTTTTCAAAAGCCACCTACAGGGGTTAATTGATCTATCTGCAAACTGCTCATTCCTTTGGCAGATAAAATTGCACACTGCTGAGTCTGAGTTTGTATAAGAACATAAGATATGCCATACTGGGTCAGACCAAGGTCCATCAAGCCCAGTATTCTGTTTCCAACAGTGGCCAATCTAGGTCATATGTACCTAGCAGTTTCCCCAAGAGACACAAGTTCCACAATCCTTGTACTGGGTCAAGCATTGATATCTTCGGTCACTTCTTAATAATGGTTTATGGACCTTTCCTCCAGGAACTTGTCCAAACCTTTTTTAAACCCAGCTACACTAACAGCCTTTACTACATCCTCCGGTAACAAATTCCAGAGTTTCATTACACGTTGAGTGAAAAAATATTTTCTTTTATTAGTCTTAAATAGTTTACCCTGTAGCTTCATTGCATGTTCCCTAGTCTTTCTATATTCTGATAAGGTAAACAATCGATCTACGTTTACCCGTTCCACTCCGTTCATTAATTTACAGACTTCTATCATATCTCCCCTCAGCCGTCTCTTTTCCAGGTTAAAGAGCCCTAACCTTTTTAGCCTTTCTTCATAGGAGTATCCTTCCATCCCCTTTACCATTTTGGTGGCTCTTCTCTGTACCTTTTCTAAAATCGCTATATACTTTTTAAGATACGGCGACCAGAACTGCACACAATATTCAAGGTGCGGTCTCACCATGGAACAATATAGAGACATTATAATATCTTTTGTTTTATTTTCCATTCCTTTCCTTATCATACCTAGCATTCTATTTGCTCTCTTGGCCGCCGCTGCACACTGGGCCGTCAGCACCCATTGCTTTGTTTTGACTGTGCCCTCGGGCTCCCAATCAACGGGAAGGAAAAAGACCTGAGTTTTGCAGGACAGATTTTTATGCCTTGCTTCTCTCCGACATCACAAGTCAAAGAAGAAACCTTCCACTAAACAATTTTTAATCATTGAGAAATTATACTTGGCAGAGTCAAGGATCAAGTGTGTTACTTTAGTATCATTTCTCCCTGATGCATTACTACTGCTGTTGTTACTAATCATTTGTATAGCGCTACAGGGCATACGCAGCGCTGCACATACAGATGTAAGACACAGTCCCCACTCATCAGTACTTACAATCTAAATCAAAACACATAGCGAAGCTGGGGACTAGATTATGGTAAGTTACACATAAGTAGTGGACAAGAGTGAGGAGCATCAGGATCCAAAAGCAGCCTCAAAGAGGTGGGTCTTCAGAATGGACTTGAACAGGGTCAGAGGAGGAGCCCGACACACTGACTCAGCTAGTTTGCTCCAGGCATATGGAGCAGCGAGATGGAATGAATGAAGGCCGGAGTTGGAAGTGGCAGAGAAGGGCACAGATAAAAGGGATTTGCCAGATGAACATAATACAGTGAGAAGCTGCAAAATGAATACACTTGTAGGTCAGTAGGAGAAGTTTTGAACTGTATGCAGAAACTGATACGGAGCCAGTGAAGCGACTTGAGAAGAGGTGTTATATGAGCATAACACTGGTGGAAGATAAGCCTTGCAGCTGAGTTTTGAATAGACCTGAAGGGGAGAGAGATGATTCAGAGGGAGACCAAAGAGGATCAGGTTACAAAAGTCAAGGCAGGAGGTGACTAGTGAGTGGAAAAGGGTCTTAATAGCACAAGTAGAAAAGAAGGGATGAATTTTGCTGACGATATAAAGAAAGAAGCGGCAGGTTTTAGCTGCCTGGTGGATATGTGCAGAGAAAGAGGACCCCATAGTTGTGAGCTGAGGAAATGGGAAGGAGTGTAATGTCAACCACAGAAACAGAGAAGGAAGGAGAGAGATGGGTTTAGGGGGAAAGATAAGGTGCTCAGATTTGGCAATGTTCAATTTCAGACGCGATGAGACATCCAGGCAGCAAAGCGAAATGTTGACAGCATCAGAGAATGCAGAATTTCTTTTTTAGGAAAGTATTCACAATGATGGAATATTAAATGCATATTGAACAAAAGAGAATAGTTATATACATGGCTGGGATGTGTTATAATTAAATTAAGTTAAAAACAAAATTAAGAATTAAAGATTAAAAATGTATAAGTTAATTGAAGTTTTTTTTCTTTAACCTGTAATGTCAGAAAGAATCAAGGCTTTCAAAACTCTCCAGGGTATTTCTCCTTTTCATTAATTGGCTGATTTTTTTTTTTAATGTAGTGAACCCAGATTGCAGAAGAGGATTTGAATTTTGAATATCCTTTATAAAACAGGCATAAAATAGACTTTTTTGGATTTCTAACATGAGCACCTCATTATAAAATCACCCTGGAAAAGTCAGCAAATTGATGTGCCTGATATTTTCCAAACTTCTTTTTATTGAAAATCAGCTTCCAAGAAGGCGGTAAGACCCAATCAAAAGAAGCGTCAATTTCAACCTTCAGAGATATTTTATTCTTATAACATTGTAATGACGTCTTCGGTATTGCAGGAGACTAAGAGTGATGCCAAATGTAGGGGACATGCTGTAAAATACTGTATGTAATTCCGGAGGCCGTCACTGAAACTATGGTATTCTGTGCTACTCTTTATGACGCTTAACAAAAAGCCTGCTTCAGGCATGCGAGGCAGGGCTTCCTATTTCCTGACCCAAAAGAGGCACAGGATAGAGGGAAATAGGGAGAAGTGGCATTCCCTCCTAGCCACTAGCAAAAGAGAAAACAGCCAGCCGGGGGCCATTTTTGATAGGCTAACCAAATGTTATCAATCGCCCAAGCTTGCATATCTATCTATCCTGCCAGGTATGGAAAAGGCAAGCCAATCGGGCTGCCAGATGAGCTGGGCCAGCGATGGTGAATTTCAGTGCGCCTCGAATAGGTCTGGTTTCCAGGATAGTCAAATGGTGCAAATAAACCTCGCTCTTGGGATTAAATCTCAGGAATATTCAGACCTAGTTGGAGAGGCTGAAAGAATGCAACAGATTTAAAATCCACTATATATTAGACCCCAAATGCAAGTCAGTTCAAGTTTTTAATATTTCAGCTTCATTAGCAATGTAAAATATTCCAATTAAATACTACTACATACTAGTTGTTAAATATTTTATGAACAGCAGTTGGTTAGCGAGTGAAGTGCCATGCATAAAATCCACATTTTCTAAAGCTTTTATGGTAAGAATTGGGAGATATGTAGAATCTCTCTTATGGTGTAAGGAAAGTAATCTCACGCTGGCATGCTGAAGTGACTGCAGAGGTGGCAACTTGTGTCTGCTCCAGCCAGCATGAGATAGGGTGGTACCTTACAGGGCATGCTTTCTGCAGGGTATCCAGAGATTTTACATTCAGAGGTGCTTTATATTACTTCAGAACACATGGGGAATCATGAAACGCTTTGTTACTTCCACTACTGTGTTGAGTAGTGGCAAGGCCCTTAACAACTTCATCTTAATCAGGCAAATGACTTTAAATTCCCTTGCTTGGAAGAAGCAGAAAGTTCCATTTTTAATATGGCTTATATTAGAATGGGACTACCCGCTGCTATCCCCCTCTGGTGTTTTGTGTTATTATATAAATAAAATCAATTTAAATTACATTAAAATTGTAGTAATCACCTACTATGCTAAAGTAAGCAAAACTAAAACTAATCTCTTTTAATTTATATTTGCAGAAGTTCACAATAGCAGCAAGGACATCTATGCTGGGCATACCTCACCATCCAATGGGTATTTGAAAGTTCTTTCTCCATTTTTATCCAGTTAATACTGGAGTAACAGGGCAGCTGATGATGCCAGCCCCAAGCATCTGGGACAAGCTGACACCACAGCTCTGCTACTGATGCTGGCAAAGACAGCCCAGCATGGGTACAAAACTTATTATCCAGGCAGGTATTGTCATGTCTGAACAATAAGGTTTCCTTCATTTTACCTTCAGAGTTAAATGCACACAGGATTCAGTGATGCAACAGTCCATCTCCATCCCAAGGGATTAACATAAGTCAGCGACTGAACTGAGCCGCTCTTATTGGCAAATAGCATCATAAAGGCACTGCAGGAGTAACACATAAAGCAAAATCGGAGCACATTTAACAAACCTCGAAACAAACTAGAATGCATGAGAATTACCTGGGGGTCTATAGGGCTTATTCTCACCATACACTGGAGAGGTGGAGGATTCCTATTACTAACTCATCTCTTTGCCACTCACAAGGTGTGGAAACCATCTCCTTCTCCTATGGTTTGTCAGAATGAACAATTCTTGAAATGAAGAACATGGTGCATGTCTATGTAAGTCCCTAATGTGCTATGCAGCTGTGGCTTATTTATTCTGTAGTCTTAGCTCACAACTTCAAATCAACTGAATGGGTCTCCTCCTCCTTCATTAACAAGGGTTTAGTGTCCTGCTATTTGCTGACAGCTGGGTCTTAAGCATAGATTTTGCTTAACGTAGTGCGCACTCACATATATGTGGTAGACTGCATGCTAAGATGTTTTATCCTCATCTTTAGGTCAGAAAGACAGTCTAGCAGTTCTTCTAGCCTCTTATGAAATGGAATTTTCAGAGTCCATAGCCTGGTAGACAGATTCTCAGAACCCCTCCGTCGGGCGCTTTCATGTTATCTGCTATTGTGTGTTGTACCCAGACCAGAAAGAGCCCGTTGAGGATGGTGCAGATTGGGGGAACCCTGAATGTAATGGGTAAGGGAGCTGCTGGGATCCTGGATATTTTGGAAATTGTGGTTGGCTTGGATAGGGACACTGGAGTCGTCCTCCAGAGGAATAAGGGTTCAGCTGAGGAGCTGAACCTCCAAATGGTGGCTGTGGATACCCTAGGCCTCTCGGATGAAACTGGGAGAAGCCAAGGCCTCCTGGGCTTGGATGAGAATGGCCATAATGAAAAGAGGTTTGAACACTATGCTGGGAGGTGGGAGGCTCCGTTACAGCACTAGTTCCAGGGAAGGGAGCTGGAGCCAAATCTCCTTGCGCTACAGGCCCAACATTTATGAGTTGTCCTGGCAGAAACGGAGATGGATTATAAGGTAAGGGAAAGGAAGGAACATCAGAAGAGGTTGGTAGAAGGCTGGTAGGATTCTTCTGTGTGCCTGCCTGCTGCAGAAATGCTTGATGAGGGAAGGAAGAATCTTTAGCGGGCTCCTGCTGTGGAAAGGGAACCCCCTGCTGCTGCAGAATCTCTTGCAGCTTCTCAGCTTTGACACGGCGCTCGTAGGACAGCTTCCTAAGAGACACAAAATCATCTAGAAAGGTTTCCAGGGGAGCAGTACCTTCCAGAAAATTTTCAGCCAGAGCCTGCAATAAAAGGGACCATTTACACCTGGAGTTGTAAAGATATCACTTAAAACAAATAGGTACGTATGGCGGATGATCTGGCAACTTCTCCAAACATCCAATGCTCCCTCCAAGTGACGCAAGCTAGACTTCTTTAGAATGAATTGAGTGCTATAAGGTTTTGGCAGACTCATGATATAAAGCCCTCATTTATCTACAGGTCAGGAAGCTGCAGTGCAAGTTTCTCCTCACACCCCACTGCCCCACTACAAAAGAAAAACAAGACAGGCATCATTTAAAGAGGCTTCTCTCACACACACCACCCCACTACAGGACAGGTACCAACAGAGGCGGCAGGCTTCCCTCATACATGTATAATGGGTTACTTTGAAGGCTGGATGTTCAGGTAAAAGCCACACTGGTACTGATGGGATTATCCAGGGACCTTACAGTTGAAAATGGGAGAGGAGGGGTGCCGGGTGTAAAACTAAACAGTCAGGCTCACATGCTCAATTACCCAGAAGCACGAGACACAAAGAAGAAGGATGGCAAAACCTGTCCTGGATAAGGAATAACATTTCACAATAGCCATGGTAAACTGCCAGCAGCTGGGAAATAACCTTGCCAGTAAGGACAGGAACAACAGGGCAGACTGCTTATGTGCCGTCATATACTATGCTACTATGGCAGCAGAACGCAGGCTTCCCTCAGGCTCATTTTCTAAAGACCTAAAGCACTGCAGGTTTCCCTAGAGGTGAAAGGCTCAGAAGCCCTGTGCCAGTCCATTCAGCCATTATACAGAAACACACATCCCCATAGACTCCCTCATCCCCCCTTCCCCCAGTTCCAGTGTTTATTAAAAAGGGAAAAACCAAGAACTTGAAGCTCAAACTAACTTCGGATTCCTCTTCAGTTTTACTTCCTTCACACTGCAAATTGGTTAAAAGAGATTCTGGCTTCAGTGGGGCGAGAAGAGTTTCTGGAAGAAATGAAAAGAAGATAAAAACAGGAGATTTCAATACAACCCATAGAACATGCTTTGAATAATGAAAACTTTTGTGGTATGAAAACTCCTGCCTATGCTTTCACTGCTGCTGACGACAGGCACAACTTCCTCTGGAACTGGAGGTGCTTTCCAGACCAGATCATATAGAAACTGCTGAGGAACAACATGGAACAGAAGGGCTGGAGACACACTAAGATCTGAGAATGGAACTGGAGATTGGAATAATGCAGCTTTAGAATAAGTGACAGCCTGATTTCTACATGGAAAACTGTCTGTGATGCTATGCAATAGAGCCTCGGGTGATGGGGTGCTCCAATCTCAAGGCTGCGACAGGAGAATGGAAAGGCCTCTGGAGTGAAGGAGTAGTCTGATGATTAGAGCAATCGGGAAGCCCAGTTTGAATCCCACTTCTGCTTTTGTGATCTTAGGCAAGTCTCCGTTGCTTCTGGCAAAAACAAATTGTAAGCCCTCCCACAGATAGGAAAATACCCATTGTACCCGAATGTAACTTGTCTTGCGCTGCTCCTGAAATAAAAAGGTGTGAAATAGATCCAAAATACCTCCCTGCTGAAGTATTATGTATTAGAACCCCAGGAAAGCAGGCGCTGCAGTTTCAAGACTACAGCAAGAGGATGGAAAGGCCTCTGTAGCACTATAGGAGCAATTTTATAACAGGTCACCTAGGTTGGGAGGGCAAAAAGGTGCCAGTTTTATAAAGACACCTATAGGTCTTCATAGAATATTAGGAGTAAACTGGCCGAAACTGCAGCTAAATTGAAGCCTCAGACATTTACACCATCTCAGGAGCTATTGTAAAAGTGCATGCATACAATCAGTGTGAATGTAGGCATTATATAAAGAACACAGAGTTTGCAGCGCTGCTCACACTACGCCAAAACTCGATTCGGGAACTGCTTACATGTGATCTTGTCACCATATACGCTGTGGGGTAATTTTCTTAAAGCTGTTTTGTGCACAGGGAAAGCTTATAAAATTACCTGTTTTGAGCCTCAAGGAAAAATAGTACCGAGAAGCTGCAGTCTCAGGCTTTGCAGAAACTTTCTCAGCCAGTAGAGCCCCCAAGTATCACTTCAGGATCCATTAGGCTCACCGTGGCAGCCCTAATGTGACTTTTAAAAACTGTTCTGGAAATTATTAGACCAACTCTGTAAAATATTACCCTCAATGGAATGCAATTAACAAATCAAAAAGAGACTACCATTCTAAAGTAATAAATACAGCCATCAATCGACCTAGAGAACTATTCGCGATTGTAAAAACATTGACAAAAACACAGAACTCAGAGCCTAAACAATCCACAATAAGTGTACAAACATTAGCAACACATTTTGCCAAGAAACTAAAGAGAAAACCCCGTATCCCAACAACAATATTACAATCAAATCCAAAAATCAACAATGAATGGACAACTTTTCACATGGTCAAACAAAAACACCTCCTTAAAATCATAACAATGATCAATACCACAACCTCCCCGCTTGACCCATGCCCAGTGTCATGGATCAAGTCCACAAATGATGATCTTGCTGAAAACATTCAATACATAGTTAACCAATCACTTTCACAAGGCATCATGCCTGATGCCTTAAAGCTCACTTCGATTCATCCCATCATAAAAAAACAGTAAACTCGACCCAAAAGACCCAAATTCATACAGGCCCATAGCCAGCATACATGATAATTACACTTACCTGGTAATTGTAGTTCCTTGAGTGACGACAGTTCAGTCCTCTACCTCTGGGTTGTCAATCTCCTCCTGCAGCTTGGAGACTGGTATGTCAAATTGATGACATCACTGGATATAGCCTGCTGCACTCTGCCCTCCATCCCAGTGTGAACTATTAACAAAGCAGACTCAAAGGAGCAACAAATAAGTAGCCAACAATACTGAACACAGAGTAACTAAATCTATAATCTATCATCCCCGTGAACAAGGCTTTCTTACCCCCCTTCTCTGCTACAGGGGAAGCCAGCCCAACCACTTTGACTAAAACAGACGTAACTGTAAATACTCTTCATTCCACGATGCCTTATGGATCCCTCTGAAATAATTTGGGTGGGAAGGAGGACTGAACTGTCGTCACTCAAGGAACTACAATTACCAGGTAAGTGTAATTATCATTTCCTTATCGTTCCTCCAGTTCAGTCCTCTATCTCTGGGATGTACCAGAGCAGTAATCATCGGAAGGGACCTTTCCAGCCAGCCGACAACACTGCCAACCCGAAACGGGCATCCGCCGCCGCTGCTACGTCCAAACGGTAATGCTTACTAAACGTATGCAGAGACGACCAAGTCGCCGCCCTACAAATTTCCCCTGGCGGCACCAAACTGTGCTCCGCCCAAGAACACGCTTGCGCCCGCAACCCCCCGGGCACAGCTCGACCCTGGAGCAAATAGGCGGAAGCAATCGCCTCCCGGATCCAGCGGGCAATGGACGCCTTAGCCCTGCCTCCCCTTTACGCACACCTCCGAACAAAACAAACAAATGCTCCGACCTGCGAAAGGACTCCGTCATCTTCAAATACTGACGCAACACTCTCTTCACGTCTAGACGACGGAGACTGTGATCCGAAGCGTCGCCCTCCAGAGACCCTAGGACGGGCAAGCAGACCGGTTGATTCAAATGAAAGGGAGACACCACCTTAGGTAAAAAGGACAGAACCGGGCATAAGACCACTTTTTCCCTGGAAAAAGATAAGAAGGGTTCTTTACACAACGCTTGCAACTCCGAAATGCGCCGTGCAGAACAAATCGCCACCAGGAACACCGTCTTTAGCGTCAAATCTTTCACCGACGCTCGACGCAACGGCTCAAAAGGCAGGAGAGTTAATGCCGCTAACACCAAATTGAGATCCCACGGCGGGATGCACACTCTCCGCATCGGCTGCAACCGAGAAACGGCCTTGAGAAAGCGACTCACATCAGGGTGAGCACCTAAGGGCATTCCGTTGACCTTGCCGCGATAACAGGAAAGAGCCGCCAACTGAACGCGCAAGGAACTAGCTGCCAGACCTTTATCAAAGCCGTCCTGCAGAAACTCTAGAACCGTAGGAATAGAAACAGTAGCCGCTCGGACTTGGCGACGGGAACACCAATCCTCAAAGATGCGCCAGACCCGCACATACGCCAAAGATGTTGATTGTTTTCGCTCTCTAAGCAAAGTCGACACGACCGCTGACGAGTAGCCCTTCTTCCTCAGCTTAGCCCTCTCAATGGCCATACCGTAAGCGAGAACCGATCCACTTGCGGCATGAATAGTGGCCCCTGGAGCAACAGATCTGCCCTCGTTGGGAGCCGCCATGGGTCGCCGTCCAGTAGACGCGCCAAGTCGGCGTACCATGGCCGTCTCGGCCAGTCGGGCGCTACCAAGAGCACTCTTCCCGGATGAGCCCCAATCTTTTGAACCACTCGGCCTATTAACGCCCACGGAGGAAAGACATAAAGAAGACCCTCGGATGGCCACCGATGCAATAGCGCGTCGATGCCCTCCGAATCCTTTCTCGCCTTCTGCTGAAGAACCGGCTTACCTTTGCCGACTGGAAGGTTGCCATCAGATCCATTATCGGAGTTCCAAGACATCGGGATGCAACTCCCATTCCCCTGCATCCACCTGCACCCTGCTGAGGAAGTCCGCTGTGACATTGTCCTTTCCTGCAATGTGAGCCGCCGAAATCGCGGGTAACCGCCTCTCTACCAACGCGAATAACGCGTCCGCTTCCTCTTCCATCGCGGCACTCCCTGTGCCGCCCTGCTGGTTGATGTAGGCTACAGTCACCGAATTGTCGGAGAGCACTCGAACGGGGCGACCCAGCACCAACTCCTCGAACGCCTGAAGTGCTCGGGCCACAGCTCGGAGCTCCAGACTGTTGATCGACCATGAAGCCTCCAGGGAAGACCACAGCCCCTGCGCTAACCGGTGCTCGCAGTGGGCTCCCCAGCCCACTAGGCTGGCATCTGTCAGTAGCGGGAGTCACAGCGGCTGTTCCAGTGGCATGCCCGCTGCCAGAGACGACTCGCGCAGCCACCAGCAAAGTGACTGTCTGGCTTCGCACGGACACAGGAGTCTCTTGCTCAACAAATCGTTCTGATGCGACCAACAGCGCAGCAGTGCTCTTTGCAGGGGCCGCATATGCACCCTGGCCCACGTTGCCGCCATCGTTCCCAGCACCCAGAGATAATCCCACGCTGACGGTGTTGACACTAACAAGAACTGGCGGACCAACTGTCTTAACACTTCAGCCCTCTTGATCGGCAAAAATACTTGACCCTCTTTGGTGTCGAACCGCACGCAGAGGTACTCGAGAGTCTGAGAGGGTTCCAAGTGACTCTTTGTCGGGTTGACTACCCAACCGAGGCTCTGCAAGAACTGCACTACTCTGGCTGTCACCTGAATACTCTCCTCCTCGAACTTGGCCCGGATCAACCAATCGTCGAGATAAGGGTGGACGAGAATGCCTTCTTTGCGCAACGCCGCCGCCACCACCACCACCACCATGATTTTGGTGAAGGTCCGTGGCGCCATCGCTAGACCGAAGGGCAAAGCTCAGAACTGATAGTGCCCCCAATGAAGGGCGAACCTTAGGAACCGCTGACGACCTTCCCGGATAGAGATGTGCAAGTACGCTTCTGTAAGATCCAGCGACGTCAAGTACTCGCCCTGACGCACCGCCATGATGATGGACCGCAAAGTCTCCATTCGGAAATGCGGGACCCGCAGACAGCGATTTACGGCCTTCAGATCGAGGATAGGCCGCAATGTTCCGCCCTTCTTTGGCACCACGAAATATATAGAATACCGACCCATGCCACATTTGGCCTCCGGCACTTCTACAACTGCCCCCAACTGCAGCAGTCTGTCCAAAGTGCCGCGAACCGCCGCGGTCTTCTGGGGACCCCTGCAAGGCGACATCACGAAGGAATCCCTGACGGGTCGCGACAACTCTAGCGTGTAGCCCTGTTGAATGATCTCTAACACTCACTGATTGGATGTGATGTGGGTCCAAGCGGAAAGAAATTCCCAGAGCCGACTGCCAATGGGATGCCCTTCCGCCGGGACCCGCCTCGCTTCATTGCGACTTAGGGGAGGTGGAAGCGAAGGTTGAGGAGAAGCCTCTATTAGCTTCCCGAAACCCGCGAAACCCCTGGGCATGGAGGCGCAAACTGGCCCCTTTGGGAACCACCGAACCTCGTCGAACAAAACCTGCGAAAATCCAGAAACTGACCCCGAACGCCTGGGGCGGACTTTCCTAGTTTTGGCTTATCCTCTGGCAGTCTACCCGCCTTGGATTCACCCAGGTCTTTCACCAACTTCTCCAGATCTTCAGCAAACAGCAAACCACCCTTAAAAGGAAGCTTGCCAAGCCGTGACTTAGAAGAACCGTCCGCAGCCCAATTATGTAACCACACCGAACGATGGGCAGCCACCACGGACGCCGTGCTGTTAGCCAGCGCCCGTATCAAATCGTAATGTACATCTGCCAAGTATGCCGCTCCGGATTCCAGACGATCCAGCTCCTTCACCTCCTCGAGGTCCAGGTGGGGAGACTGACGCAAACGCTGGGCCCATCTCAAACAAACATGCTCTGGCCACCCACGCTCCACAAATGGAGGCTTGCAGCGAAAGCGAATCCGCTTCAAAGGTCTGCTTAAGCAAACCATCGACCTTACTGTCCTGGGCGTCTTTCAGGGCAGGGCTCCCTTCTACCGGGATAGTGGTTTTCTTCGTGACTGCTGACACCACCGCATCTACCCGCGGAGCTCGGAATCTCTCTTTATCCTTATCGGCCAGCGGATAAAGTCTATTCATGGTCCATATGCCGCGTAGGCCAGCCTCCGGCCTATCCCACTCTTCCTGTATCATCTTGTCGACCACTCTGTGCACCGGAAAGACCACCTGTGTCTGCCGTACTGCTTGAATGACGGGGTCCTCAACCTCATCCTCCACTGCTGTAGGCGTAGCCAGATTCAACATCTCTGAGATCAGAGCCGCCAGCTCCTCCCTGCGGAAGACCCTAATAATCTTAACCTGATCCTCGGGTTCCGGGATCTCTCCCTCCTCCAAATCCTGTGAACCCTCATCCTGATCCCATTCTGGATCCTGGCCCTCAGGCCACTCGCCTTCCACGGAAGGCAGATCCTTCATTCTAGCCCGCTTAGATGCTGGAGGCTCCTCGCCCATTCCGCTAGTTGCCTCCAGCCGCTGGACAGCCCGTCAGGCCCCCGGTATCTGGATGCTTACCCTGGCGCCGCAAACAAAAGGCCTGATGCATTAGTAGAATAAAATCTGGGGAGAAATCCGAGGCCCGGCGTCTACTCCGCCAGCGGAGTCCCAGAGGGCCCCGCTAGTTCCTCCAACTGGGGCCCTTGCGCCGGTGAACACGGGGAGGCTGTCTTCGCCGCTCCCTGCGCCTCTGGGGTCTCCTTGATGTCCATCTGCTGTTCCACCGCGGACGAGAGGGATGCACAGCCCCAGCACACCCCTGTATCGGCCACTGCTTCCCTCCGAGAACCACAGACAATACACTGTGGCCTTGCCGCCATAAAGCCTCCAGCCGCTGACCCCGAGACTCACCTGGGCTGCCTGAAGGAAGCACTCGTTTGCGTTTTTTTTTTTGTTGTTGGTTGTATTAAACACCAGAGCAAACTATGCAAGTGAGACCCGTTGCACAGGCTGCCCCCCCTGGGCAAAAGGGTATCCTCAGAGAGACTGCGACTGCACCACAAGCTACAAACTAAGCCCCTAAGGTCAAAACAGGGAAGATAATAAAATAAAGCAAGAAAAGAAACCAAGAAAAAAAAAGAAGAGACTACCGCAGCCCTAAATGAACTCCCCCGACTTACCCGGCAACGGGCCTGCAGGCTCCCTGACACACGCGGCTTCTCCGCGGCAGCTAAAATGGCCGCTGGAGAGCTGCGCCGCAGAAAAAAAAAGACGCGAAAACGGGCCGCAGCTGCCTGGCGTCTCATTAGGCTAAGCTCCCGCTGACAACTGCAGCCTGTCCCGGTGAACCGCTTACCGGGCAGGACTGAAGCTCCGCTGCTGAAATGGCACCGTGGGAAGAAGAGAATTGCGGCTCCGGAGCAGCGCTGATCTGACCGGCGGTAACCCCTTAAGCGTCTGCAAAGCAGGCGCCAGCACTTATATCACCAGAAGGGCTCTCCCCCGTAAAGTCAGGGGGGAGAGAACCTCTGAGCCACCCCAGGGGGAACTCAGCTCGACGTCCTGAGCTAGACCCCCTTGAAGAAATGAACAATCAGGGCAGACAGGGAGCAAGAAAGCCGGGAGTCTGTCTCTCTCTTTTCTTTATTTTTTTTAAAGGAACAGAGTCCAAAATATCAAAAACGAATTAAAACCTAACCAGCTCACTAAACTACTAGCTCCTTATTAGTTTCTCCAGAGAGCCCTCCCTAGGGCTCGTCAAGTCCTCCTGCTGCATGGAGACTGGTCACACTGGGATGGAGAACAGAGTGCAGCGGGCTATATCCAGTGATGTCATCAATTTGACATACCAGTCTCCAAGCTGCAGGAGGAAATTGACAACCCAGAGGTAGAGGACTGAACTGGAGGAACGATAAATAGAAATTACATTTACCTGGTAATTGTAGTTCCTGGAGGATCCAGTTTAGTCCTCCACATCCGGGTAGTGCACCTCCTCCTGCAGCCTGGAGACTGGACCAATCAGATTCTTCTTATGGTAGGATGCATACTGCTGGAGCTCCCATCAACCCCCAGTGAACTAGTAACAAAGCAGACTCAAAGAAGCAACACATGAGTTAAGTATACATGTCAAACTGGAACAAAATTTTAACTCCCCTAAAAAATAAAACGGCCCCCTCCCCAAACGAGGAAGCCAAACTCTGCACAGCGCCGCTGACTCCACTGAAGAAAATCAAGAGAGAAAGAGAGAGAACCAGCCCAAAGACCAGAAGAGCTGGCAAAAGGCAGGAAAAGTGAAGCGCAGCCATAATATACTGAGACAATGTAGCGGCACTCAATGTACGCGCGCCGACCAAGAAGACTTGAGACAAGGGAGGGAAGGAGGACTAAACTGGATCCTCCAGGAACTACAATTACCAGGTAAATGTAATTTCTATTTCCTGAGCGGTAATCCAGTTTAGTCCTCCACATCCGGGATGTAACAGAGCAGTCAACTCCGGGCGGAACCCTTCCAACCGGCACGCAACACCGCCGACCCGAAGCCAGCATCTTGAGCGGCAGACAGATCCAACCGGTATTGTTTACTAAAGGCATGAAGAGACGACCAAGTAGCCGCCCTACAAATCTCTATAGGCGGAACAAGGCTATGCGCAGCCCAAGAAGTCGCCTGAGCTCTGGTAGAGTGAGCCCTTAACCCCACCGGGACTGTATGATTCTGCAAAATGTAAGCCGAAGCAATTGCTTCCTTGATCCAGCGGGCGATAGAAGCTTTAGCCGCCGCTTCTCCTTTGCGGACCCCACCAAAAAGGACAAACAAACGATCCGTTTTACGAAACGCCGCTGAAACCTTCAAGTAGCGACGAAGAACTCGCCGGACGTCCAGGTAATGCAATCCCCCGTCCGGGGACGTGTCAGCTTCAGAATGAAGAACAGGTAGGAAAACCGGTTGATTCAAATGAAAAGGAGAAACGACTTTCGGCAAAAAGGAAGGCACCGGTCGAAGAACCACCCGATCGGAGGAAAAAGACAAGAACGGCTCTCGACACGACAGCGCCTGCAACTCGGAAATGCGTCTCGCCGAACAGATGGCCACGAGAAATACCGTCTTCAGGGTCAAATCCTTCAGCGACGCTTTTCGCAAAGGCTCAAAAGGACTGCGAACCAAAGCCTGCAAGACAAGATTCAAATCCCATGGTGGTACAAACACCCAAGGCAGCCGCAACCGAGAAACCGCCTTAAGAAAACGTTGCACGTCCGAATGCGCCCCTAGAGACACTCCGAGAACTTTGCCCCTGTAGCACGCCAGCGCTGCCAACTGGACCTTCAGGGAGCTGGCCGCCAAACCTTTGTCAAAACCGTCTTGCAAAAAACTAAGGACAATCGGCACAGAAGCAGTAACCGCGCGAAACCCTCGACGCGAGCACCAATCCTCAAACAACCGCCAAACGCGCACATACGCCAACGATGTGGAAGGCTTGCGCGCCCGGAGAAGCGTAGAGATAACGCCAGGCGAATAACCTTTCTTCCTTAACCTAATCCTCTCAAGGGCCAAACCGTAAGCGAGAACCGATCCACTTGCAGCATCCGCAGTGGACCCTGAATCAGCAGATCCGGAAGCGTTGGAAGCCTCCAAGACACCCCGTCGAGTAATCGAACCAGGTCGGCGTACCACGGTCTCCTGGGCCAATCCGGTGCAACCAGTAAAATGCGCCCCCGGAATGCTTCGATGCGCTGGACGACTCGACCGATCAATGCCCAAGGAGGGAAGACGTAAAGGAGGCCCTCCGACGGCCACGGCTGAATGAGCGCGTCGATGCCCTCGGACATGCGTTCTCTCCTGCGGCTGAAGAACCGCCCCGTCTTGGCCGACTGGAACGTCGCCATGAGATCCATCACCGGAGGGCCCCATCTGCGAACTATCTGCGCGTGCAGCTCCCACTCGCCGGGATCGACCTGAACTCTGCTGAGAAAATCCACGGTCACGTTGTCTTTTCCCGCTATATGCACCGCTGAGAAAGCCGTCAGACGAGTCTCCACCCACTCGAATAGAGTCTCGGCCTCGCTTTCCATTGGTACACTGCCGGTGCCGCCTTGGCGGTTGATGTAGGCCACCGTCGCTGAGTTGTCCGAAAGAACCCGCACTGCCTGCCCTGTCACCAACGTTTCCAGGGACTGCAGCGCGAGCCTCACCGTTCTCAGCTCGAGACGGTTGATCGACCAAGACGCCTCTAGAGGACACCACGTCCCCTGCGCGTACTGTCCCTGGCAGTGGGCTCCCCAACCGAGAAGGCTCGCATCGGTAATGACCGGGAGCCAATTGGGCTGCTCCAGAGGCACACCGATCCACAGCCTCGGCGAACTCAGCCACCAACGGAGAGACAGACGAACTGACTTCGGGCAGGGCAAGCGTTTGGTCAATGAATGCAACTGGTTCGACCAGCAACGCAAGAGGGCTCGCTGAAGAGGCCGCATATGAAATCTGGCCCACGGGACCACTTCCAGTGTCGCTGCCATCGTACCCAAGAGCCGCAGGTACCACCATGCTGAGGGAGCGGGAAATTTCAAGAACGAGCCCCTGTAAGACTTGTATGCGACGCTCCGGCAAGCACACCAAACCTCTCGCCGTGTTGAAAAGAACCCCCAAATATTCGAGGGACTGGGTTGGTACGAAACGACTCTTTTCCGTGTTGATCACCCAACCGAGAGACCGCAGTAAGGCTACCACTTTGTCCGTCGCCTGAACACTCTCCGACTCGGACTTCGCCCGAATCAACCAATCGTCGAGGTAAGGATGGACCAAAATCCCTTCCCGTCGCAACGCCGCTGCCACGACCACCATGACCTTTGTGAAGGTGCGTGGAGCCGTAGCCAGACCGAACGGCAGGGCTCGAAACTGAAAGTGACCCCAGGGAAAAGCAAACCTGAGAAACTTTTGATGAGCCTCTCAGATGGGAATGTGCAAGTAGGCCTCCGAGAGATCGAGGGCGGTTAAGAACTCCCCTTGTCGAACCGCCACGATGACGGACCGTAAGGTCTCCATCCGAAAATGCGGCACCCTGAGAAAACGATTCACCCCCTTGAGATTGAGAATGGGACGAAGAGAACCGCCCTTTTTGGGCACCACAAAATAGATGGAGTAGCGACCGACGCCGTGCTCGGAAGGAGGCACAGGAATAACCGCCCCCAAATCGAGGAGATGACGCAGGGTCACCTGAATGGCCTGCGTCTTTTGCACGCCCCTGCAAGGGGAAAGGACAAAGGCGTCCGGAATCGGGCAAGCCAACTCCAGCGCATAACAGTCTCGGATTATCTCGAGCACCCACTGATCTGAGGTTATTTGGGCCCAGAAAGAAAGAAAGTCTCGGAGACGACCGTCGATGACTTGCTTCGTCTCTGGAGCCCGCCTCACTTCATTGTGGCTTGCGACTAAAGGAAGAGGATGCCGCAGAAGACGCTGTTGTGAATCCTCGGCTCGCCCCTTGAAAACCTCGGAACCCTTGCCCCCGGAAGCCATACCAGCCGCGCTGTGAGCCCCAAGGGCGGGAAGAACGAAATCGGCAAAAGTCACGAAACTGACCCCTCGCCGGAGGTAAGTTCCTATTCAACTTAGTCTTATCTTCAGGCAGTCTACCGCCCTTAGACTCCCCGAGATCCTTAACCAACTTATCCAGGTCATCCCCGAACAACAATTTACCCTTAAAGGGGAGCTTACTGAGTCGAGACTTGGAAGACCCATCAGCCGCCCAATTCCGTAACAAGACAGACCGGCGCGCCGCCACCAAGGAAGCCATGCTATTCGCTAAGGTTCGAATCAAATCATAATGCACATCAGCCAAATATGCGGAGCCAGACTCCAGCCGAGTTACCTCCAGCAACGCTTGCTGATCCAACCCCGAGGCCTGCCTCAAGTGCTGAGCCCACCGGAAGCAGGCTCGAGCCACCCAAGCCCCACAAATGGAAGCTTGTAAGGACAAGGCATTGGTCTCAAAGGCCTGCTTCAACAAACCATCTACCTTCTTGTCTTGCGCGTCTTTCAGAGCCGCACTTCCCTCAACGGGAATGGTGGTTTTTTTGGTCACCGCTGACACCGCGGCATCCACCCGAGGCGACTTAAACCTCTCCTTGTCCTTATCCGCTAACGGATAGAGGCGGTTCATTGTTCGGATCCCTTTCAGGCTGGACTCGGGCTGATCCCATTCAGTCTGAATCATTTGCTCAACCACTCGGTGCACTGGAAACACCACCTGAGAGTCTCGGACCGCCTGGATAAGAGGGTCCTCCAACCCGTCCTCATCCAGAGAACGAGCAGCCGTGAGATTGAGAGCATGAAGAGACTCCGTAATCAGCGGCACCAGTTCCTCCTTACGGAACACGCGAATAATGCGGGCTTGATCCTCGGGCTCAGGGATTTCGCCATCCTCCAAGCCTTCAACACCAGCCTCCGGATCGATATCAGCATCCGGATCTGGCCAGCTCAAGTCATCGTGGGCCAAATCCAGGGCCCGAAAACGCTTGGCGACGGGCTGGCCGTCCTGTCTGTCCTCCCCCCCTGCGGAAGCAGACAGAGGCGCCGGCCAAGCCTCAGGCAACTTGCCGGAGCGCCCCAACCGAAAAGCCTGGTGCATAAGGAGGACAAAGTCCGGAGAGAATCCGGAGAAGGCAGGATCCGCTGACGCCTCTGGCCAGCCACTCACCTGCCCGGTAGGAGGCGCCGTAGCTCCAGAAGCCAGGAGCCCAGGAGAGGGGTCGCTGTCCGCCGGAGGAGCCGGACTCCCCGGCCCGGACAAGCCCTTCTGCTCCATTTGGTGTTCTAAAGAGGTGGAGACAGAAGCGCAGCCCCTGCAAACCCCAGAATCATCCACCGCACCTCTGCGGGAACCGCAGATGACACACTGCGTCCGGGAGGCCATATAAGCAGAGGAAGCAGCACCCAAAAATGAACTGCGACCCGCTGAAGAGAAAATAAGAAAGAAAATCAATAAACTAAAGTAATGTAAAGTGCCGTTTGAGTTGCACTCGTACCGTTTTTTGTTTTTTTTTTAAAACATACAAAGTAGCTCAGACAAGGGAGAAGCCCCCCCCCAGCAAAAACGCCAGGGTAAGAAAACCCCAAGTGCTAGCACTCAAACGCTGCAGTCCTCTGTGTCGCCGGCTGGAAGAAGAAGAAGAAAACCGGAGCCTCAAAATGGCCGCCGGCACACTTCAGCCCGCGATGAAAAAAGGGCGCGAAAATGACCCGATAAAACCAAAGAAAGTAAATTAAGGCAAGAAAAAGAAATAAACCCAGCAAGGACTCACCACAGTGTGGCAGACTCGCGGGGGCTAGCACAGCACTCGAATCATGAGTGGGAGCCCCCGATTACACCGGTCTGTGGAGCAGAATAAGAAAGAGCACAGAGTGCCAGCAAAGCCAACCAGAACGGGGCTGCCGAAGTACAGACCGGTGATAGAGCAGGCAGAGCTCTCCTCCGGTCAGTCAAGGAGGAGAGGACTCGCCGCAGGAAGACAGGCACGGCTGCAGCAGATTCAGCAGTGCAGTGCAGACTCGACCCCCCCGATCCTGTCAGCTGAGAAAACTTTTCTTTTTTTTTTGTTTTAAAGCTACAGCTACAGAAATAAATAAAGAGTAGGGAAATAGAAAAATAACCAATAAAACACTCAAGTGTTGCCCCTAAGCTGTCCCTAAGTGAGCCTAACTACAGGCACACACGTCCTCCAGCTGCAAGGAGACGGACACACTGGGGGTTGATGGGAGCTCCAGCAGTATGCATCCTACCATAAGAAGAATCTGATTGGTCCAGTCTCCAGGCTGCAGGAGGAGGTGCACTACCCGGATGTGGAGGACTAAACTGGATTACCGCTCAGGAAGGAACATTCATTGCCAAATATAAAATTAAAAAAAACCTATACAACTACAATTACAGGAGCACATTGATGAGCACAAACCCCTTGATTCACACCAGTTCGGATTCCGCCCCTTCCATGGAGTTGAAACTCTCCTAATTACACTGATGGATTTTCTCATCAGAGGTACAGATGACAACAGCCAAGGCTTCCTACTCCTTTTTATAGATATATCTGCCGCATTTATCAACCACAACACACTGATCAATAGTCTAGAAAACCTAGGAATAGGAGGGACAGTTCTCAAATGGTTCAAGTCATACATCTCACACAGATTAATACGTGTTCAAATAGGTCAAGACACATCAGAAACATTCCCCCAAGGACAGGGAATCCCTCAAGGCTCAGCCCTCTCCGCCCTCCTCTTCAACCTGTACCTGCAACCCATTACAAGCATATTTAAAAAACACAAAATTAACCATTTTATATACGCTGACGACATCATGCTCGCTATCCCCATAAACACTAACAGCCCCACATATGACATCCTGTCCGAATGCATGAATGAAACCATCTCTTGGCTAGAAACCAACTATCTCAGCATCAACCTTAAACAAACGGAAGCAATGTTTGTAACAAGAAAATCCGTTGCCGACAACACTTACCCAACAACAATCACAATAAACAAAACAACCATACCTGTTAAAAAAGAAGTAAAGTACCTCGGAGTAATAATAGACCACACACTCACCATGCTTCCTCACATAAAACAGACAATAAGAATAATATTCTATAAACTCAAGACTATACAACACCTAAGACCCCTCCCTGACACACATGATTTTAGATCAGTAGTCAGTACACTCATCACCCCCCACTTCGACTATTGTAATAGTCTCCTAATTGGCCTCCCACTAAAAAACACATATCTGTTACAAAGAGCCCAGAACATCTGTGCCAAGGTAATTTCAAAAGCTCGTCTAACTGACCATGTGACCCCAATACTGTTGGAATTACATTGGCTCCCTATAAACAGCTGAATAAAATATAAAATTCTACTAACAACCTTCAAACTCCTTAACGACATCTCCCCCTCACATCTGTCCACCCTAATACACGCCCCATCAGAAACAAGAATACGCAGACAAAACGCAACTCATTCCCTCAACATACAAAAAATCATCAGAAGAACAAAGAAGACCACAAGCTCTAGAGCTTTCTCCTTTGCTGCCCCCACTCTCTGGAATGAACTCCCAATAACTCTTCGCCTGATGAAAGACCTTCATCAATTCAGAAAAGAACTCAAAACATCTCTCTTCTCTGAACATTTTGAAATCCCTACCTCCAGAGAGCCACCCCCCAGCAATCACAGAAACATTCCCACAAAACTCATGAAATCACAAATGACTAACTCAGACAGACCCTCCGCTATTAATACAAATGTCTTACGATGGAAAAGGAAAAAATCCAAAACTCACACAAGTTCAATTGAAATATGTTTAATATCTATTGCCCTCTGTAACATTGTTTATTGTTCTTTGTAAATAGTTCCATATAAATAGTTTTGAAACTGTTCCATGCAATGTTACCTGTACATAGTTACAAATACCGTTCTATGTAAAGTATACAGAAGTATACAAAATTGTTAACTGTTCCATGTAAAAACTGCCCTTGATCTCTGGAAGGGGCGGTATAGAAGAAATAGATAAATAAATAAATAAAATGGATATTTGCATAATGTAGGCAAGGCAGTTGTAGAGGAAGTATTTTACTGACCAGTGATTGAGTGCTGAAGCCTGTTTCTAAGTTCCTGCTATATGCAAAGCGGTTAACCTTATCAGAGGTCTTTCCTCCTTTTTTCCATAGTTTCCAGCAAAACAGTAGATGGATTTTTAGAATTGTCATATGCCAACTCAAGAGGATAGGGCATCTCCTCCTCACTCACTTACCAAAATTATATGTACAGCAGTACTGTACACCTCTTCATATCCCAGAAAAAAAACAAACAATCTGAGGGAACATTTACTCCCACGCCTTATCAAGTGTGGACCAATGCTGAATAGCCAAACACTTTTGGAAAGCAGAAGCACAGAAATGCAGCCAAGGTAGTTCAGCAATCCTGTCACACAGTCACCAGGAGGCAGAATGGCTTCTATTTGTGTTCTTACTGTATTTGCTTTATCCAGCATCAGTGATATAAACCAGACTCTCTGCAAAACCTATCAGTGATTTATCCAAGATGGAATGATACCTCGAACTACATAAGAGAGTGTCACCCCAGGTACACCGGCCAAATGAACTAGGAGACAATGCTTCTGTAAGGCAAAACACGCAACTGGTAACACACTTATATAATGGCTCAAGAACATCTAGGTAGGGACTTTAACAGGATCCTTAAACAATACACAGTAACTTCCATGCGGGACACAGACATCAGCTTCAATAGGCCAGTGAAGGCTGGATGCTCTAAAAGGCAATATCTCCGTTGCTTAGGATACCAACTTCTCAATTTCTCTTCTTTTAGTAATTTTTCCAGTAAGGTACACCTCTTTTTGGGTTTGAGACTCTCTCCTAAGTCGTTACCTAGTCTACTCCTTTTCTCCTGAAACTGGGTGAGCAGGTCTTGGAGTTGCTGGTACTTTTCAGAGAGGTTGACACGGCCAGAATCAAGATGTGGCTTCAACTCCAGATTCTGCTCCGCCAAACTTCGGTTTGAAGCCAAAGCCATCTCTTTCCCCAGCTGCAGATTTTGAATCTGAGAGAATCAGGAAAGAGAGAGGGAGTAGACAAGGTCAGAAATAGAGAGAGTGGAAAAAAAAAAGACTATATAGCGAGAGAAAAAAAAAGCAAAAGCGGATCAGGGAGAGAGAATGAGCACTTCTCCCTATAGCGCCAGCCGCAGTCTGCAGATATGCAGAATAGTCGTGCTCCTCCCTTGCACTAACACTAAAGATAACTGTCGATATTTAGCTGCTATGCAAATAGCTGAGCAAAAACTTTCCCAGCTTAAACTCTACAGCTGTATGTAGAGCTGCTTAATACTGCAGTTATATGTACAGCCATAAAATACACAATGCAAAAAATATATTTGGAAAAGAAATATAAATATAAAAAGACTACTCAAACCTTTACCATATGCAAAATACAGATTTCAAAAAGTAATATTCTCACTAGAGTGTATACACATACATATACACACTAGTGAGAATATTAATTTTTGAAATCTGTATTTTGCATATGGTAAATGTTTGAGTAGTCTTTTATATTGATATCTCTTTTCCAAATATATTTTTTGCATTGTGTATTTTATGGTATGTGTATGGTTTGCAAATTAGTGGTGTAAATATAATATGATAATTACACTTACCTGGTAATTGTAGTTCCTTGAGTGACGACAGTTCAGTCCTCCACCTCTGGGTTGTGCACCTCCTCCTGCAGCCTGGAGACTGGACATGTCAAAATCCTGACATCACTGGATATAGTCTGCTGCACTCTCTCATACTCCCCAGTGAACTATTGACAAAGCATACTCAAAGGAGCAACAACTAAGTAGCCAATAAAGAAATTGTAACCTTAACAACTGCAACTAACTGAATATTTACCCTATCGTACGACAGAACCAAACTTTGCCCAGTACCGTTCCCTCCTGACCTCTTCAGAACGAGAGACCAGACAAGAAAAAACAGTCAGAACTAGACAGAACGGAGACAAGTAGAACCTCTGACATGCGCACTTACCTGTCACTGAATCAGCATATCTAATGAGATCGCACCGTATCCTCTCACCACTGGGCGGGATTGAGGACTGAACTGTCGTCACTCAAGGAACTACAATTACCAGGTAAGTGTAATTATCATTTCCTTATCGTTCCTACAGTTCAGTCCTCCACCTCTGGGATGTAACAGAGCAGTGTTCAATGGGAGGGGCCTTCCAATCCGGCTCGCAAAACTGCTGAACCGAAAGAGGCGTCCCTCGCCGCCAGCACATCCAGACGATAATGCCTACTGAATGTGTGAAGTGACGACCATGTTGATGCCTTGCAGATGTCCCCTGGTGGGACCAACCCGTGCTCCGCCCAAGAGGCTGCCTGCGCTCTAGTGGAGTGCGCTCGCAATCCCAGCGGCACTGCGTGGCCCTGTAGCAGATACGCTGACGCAATCGCTTCTCTAATCCACCTAGAAATGGATGCTTTCGCTGCCGCTTCACCCTTGCGAGGTCCCCCGAACAACACGAACAGACGATCCGATTTACGAAATGGCTCGGAGACCTGAAAATAACGCCGCAACACCCTCTTAATATCCAACAGGCGTAAATTGCCATCCAACCAAGACTACCCCCCCCCCCCCCCCCCCGAGGACAGCACCAGGAGAGAAACCGTCTGATTCAGGTGAAACGGAGAGACGAACTTAGGCAAAAAGGATGGCACCGGGCGCAACACTATCTTTTCCTTAGAAAAGGCCAGAAAAGGTTCTCTGCAAGACAGCGCCCGCAACTCCGAAATTTGTCTTGCTGAACAAATAGCCACTAAAAAGAGTCTTCAATGTCAAATCCTTCACTGTAGCCTTACGCAAAGGCTCAAAGGGCTCCTTTACCAATGCCCCCAATACTAGATTGAGATCCCACAGGGGAACGACGACCCGACAGAAGGGCCTCAGCCTCGAAACCGCCTTTAGAAAATGCAACACATCCGCATGAGCACCTAACGACACATTTTGCACCTTGCCCCTATAGCAGGCCAGAGCTGTCAATTGTACTCTCAACGAACTGGCTGCCAATCCCTTGTCGAAGCCGTCCTGTAGGAAACCCAACACCACGGGTACTGAAGCAGTAGCCGCGCGTATCTGACGCCTCGAGCACCAATCCTCAAATATGCGCCATACTCGAACATATGCCAAAGAAGTCGACCTCTTCCTAGCGCGCAGCAGCATCGCCACCACTGATCCTGAGTATCCTTTCTTTTTCAGCCTCGCCCTTTCAATGGCCAAACCGTAAGCGAGAACCGATTCACTTGAGCCATTCGAAGCGGACCTTGGATTAGCAGATCCTCAGACACCGGCAGCCTCCAAGGCTCCCCGTCTAGCAGGCGAACCAGGTCCGCGTACCACGGACGTCTTGGCCAGTCCGGAGCCACCAACAACACTCTTCCTCGATGAGCCTCGATCCTCTGCACCAGGCGACCTATCAACGCACATGGGGGAAAAACAGAGGAGACCGAGCATCGGCCATGGTTGCATCAAGGCCTTCCGACATCCTCTCTCGCCTTCTGCTGAAGAAGCGGCTTGTCTTTGTGGACTGGAAGGTCGCCATGAGATCCATAATCGGCAGCCCCCATCTATGGACTATCTGAGCAAACACTTGTGGATTCAGCTCCCATTCCCCAGCATCCACTTGCACCCTGCTGAGAAAATCCGCCGTCATATTGTCCTTCCCTGCAATGTGCGCTGCCGAGATCGCTGGTAGACGCTTTTCCACCCAAGCGAACAGTAGCTCCGTCTCCTCTTCCATGGCCACGCTGCTGGTGCCTCCTTGCCGATTGATGTAGGCTACCGTCGCGGAGTTGTCCGACAGCACTCTGACTGCCCGACCGGACACTGCTGTCTCGAAGGACTGAAGCGCTAGCCATACTGCCCTCAGCTCTAGCCAGTTGATGGACCAACCGCTCTGCTGGGTGGACCACAAGCCCTGCGCATACAGATCTCTGCAGTGTGCTCCCCATCCCGCAAGACTCGCATCTGTCATCAGCGGAATCCACGTAGGCTGCTCTAGGGGCATCCCTGCTTGCAGAGATCTGGGCAGCAGCCGCCACCGCAATGCCTTTCTGACCCGCGGAGGACAGGGAAGATGCTTGCTCAACGAGTTGTTCTAGTGAGACCAGCGGCGGAGAAGCACACGCTGCAAGGACCGCATGTGAAACCTGGCCCAGGGCACCACTTCCAGGGTCGCTGCCATCGTGCCGAGTACGCGCAGATACTCCCACGCCGAAGGCGCTGGAGCAGCTCTAAACCTGCCGAGAAGGTGACGCAGGCCCAGCGCCCGATGATGCGGCAGAAACACCGCCCCTGACCGGGTGTCGAACCGTACACCCAGATACTCGAGCTCCTGGGCTGGCACCAGTCGGCTTTTGGCTGGATTGACCACCCAGCCGAGATGCTAAAAGAATTTTAACCACTCTGTCACTCGGATGCTCTCTGCCTCAGACTTCACCCGAATCAACCAGTTGTCAAGATAGGGGTGAACCAGTATGCCTTCCTTTCGCAACGCCGCCACCACCACCACCTTAATCTTGGTGAAGGTACACGGTGCCGTGGCCAGCCTGAAGGGTAAGGCTTGAAACTGAAAGTGCCCTCAGGAGAGGGCGAACCGAAGGAACCTTTGGTGGGCCTCTCTGATCGGAATATGAAGATACGCCTCCATGAGGTCCAGGGAGATCAAGTACTCTCCTTTGCGCACCGCTATGATAACAGAGCGCAAAGTTTCCATCCTGAAGTGTGGTACTCGCAGACACCGATTTACGCCCTTTAGATCCAAAATGAGGCAAAGAGATCCGTCCTTCTTGGGCACCACAAAATAAATTGAGTACCGACCCAATCCGTAATCTTCCAATGGCACTGGACAGATGGCCCTCAAAAGCAATAGCCGAATCGACAGTCTTGCGAATCGCCAGGGCTTTTTGAGGACTTCTGCAGGGAGACATCACAAAGGAATCCCAGACTGGTCTCGCGAACTCCAGGGCGTACCCTTCGCGAATGATTTCTACCACCCACTGATCCGTAGTGATCTGGGTCCAATCATAACCCCCCCCCCCCCCCCCCGCAGCCTTCCTCCTACTGGAGCACTTTCTACCGGGACCCGCAAACCTTCATTGTGGCTTTCGACCAGACGAAGAGGGGGCTCCTGTGAAACCTTTATTTGCTCCCCTAAAGTTCCAAAACCCCTGGCCTTTTGAAGGAAATCTACCTCTCTGGGAACCGCCCAACCGAGACATTCGGAATCTTCTAAAATCCCGGGACTGGCCCCGAAAGGCCGGCGTGGACCTCCCTGGCTTGGGTTTGTCCTCCGGAAGCCTGCTGCCCTTAGACTCCCCCAAATCCTTAACTAACTTATCTAGATCCTCGCCAAACAATAGCCTACCCTTAAAGGGCAGCTTACTGAGGCGTGATTTAGAAGATCCATCCGCCGCCCAACTCCGCAACCACAAGGAGCGGCGCGTCACCACTAAGGAAGCCATGCTGTTAGCTAGAGCTCTGATCAAATCATAATGAACATCCGCCAAATACGCGGTAACTGACTCCAACTGATCCAGCTCAGCAGTCCCCTCCTGATCTAGCTGCGAGGACTACCGAGGCCGCTGAGACCACCGGAGACACGCTCTTGCCACCCAAGCTCCACAAATAGAAGCCTGCAACGACAAGGCATCCACCTCAAAGGACTGCTTCAAAAGTCCATCCACCTTTCTATCCTGCGCATCTTTTAATGCGGCGCTACCTTCCACCGGGATTGTGGTCTTCTTGGTAACCGCTGAAATTGCCGCATCAATTCAAGGGGATTTAAAACGCTCCTTGTCCTTATCCGCCAGAGGATTGAGCCTGTTCATTGTTCTGACACCTCTGAGCCCAGCCTCCGGCTGGTCCCACTCATCCTGAATCATCCTATCCACCACCCGGTGGACTGGAAACATCACTTGCGCTTGCCTCACCGCCTGGATGATGGGGTCCTCCACCCCCTCTTCTTCAGCTGGAGAGGCAGCCGCCAAGTTCAACATCTGGAGGGATTCCGTAATAAGAGCTGTGAGCTCCTCTTTCCGGAACACCCG
The DNA here is from genome assembly GCA_033557465.1 of Ichthyophis bannanicus. Classification (NCBI taxonomy): domain Eukaryota; kingdom Metazoa; phylum Chordata; class Amphibia; order Gymnophiona; family Ichthyophiidae; genus Ichthyophis; species Ichthyophis bannanicus. Next base: position 41,858,436 of record CM066043.1, read on the forward strand.
GATGATCTTTGCCTGATCCTCCGGTTCCTGAATCTCACCCTCCTCTAAATCTTCCATATCTGCCTCCAAATCTAGGTCAGCCTAATCCGAGTCAATCCATTCTCTGTCTGAAGGAGATCGTTCGCGAGGCCGCGATCTCTTCGAAGGCCTGGGAGAAATACCGCTGTTGCCAACTACCCTTGGCTACTAAGCGGCCATAGGCCTAGCAAAGGCCTCTGGTAATAGCCCTTGGCGTTGCCTGCAGAACGCCTGATGCATAAGCAACACAAAGTTGGGGCAGAAATCCCCAAACTGGGAAATGGACTCCAGGGCCGGCGATGCCGCCAGCTGGAGTCCAGTTCCTCTTCCAGGCCTGCTGCCGCCAGCTGGGGGTCCTGGCTGGGCTTTGCTTCCATCTGTCATTCCATGCTGGCAGACCCCAAAGCGCAAGCTCTGCAGACCCCTGAATCTGCTACCGTGCCTCTGCGGGAGCCGCAGAGAATGCACTGGGGCCGGGACGCCATCTCGGGGATCCCACCCCTAAAGGGAGACTCTTGTGCCCTTTCACTTCTCCTCCAAGAATTTACTTATTTGCTTCTGTATATCTCAATTGTAATTTTTTATTTATTTATTTTTTTAAACCAAACCTAGGAAGAACCCCGGGGCTTTAACCAAAGAGAGGGCCTCTTTTCCGCGATCAAATAAAGCGCAGAGCCTCCCTGCCCTCAAATTTCTGCTTTTAAAACACTGCCTGGAGCTGTGCTTTGCGATGCTCCTGCATCTAAAATGGCTGCCGCCACCGGCACAAAACTGAAAAGGGCGCCAAAAACTACCGCATGAGCCTAGAAGTAGTGTAGGCTCCCTGTTCGGCCATCGGGGTAAGGCTGAAGTCCAAAAAGCACTCTAAAGGGAACTTTCGGCCCCCAGATTCCCCGCTCAGACTCACGTTCTTCAACGGGGCTCCAGCCCACAGTTCTGCTTTTAAGCTGAGCAGCTAACCACCGGCGAGCCTCCCGTCAGTGTGCTCCGGCTGCCGAGGGCAACGCGGCTGCCCGCTGAAGCAGGGGATGCCACCACGGTCCTGCTCTAGGGCTCTCCCCCGTCCTGTCCAAGGGGAGAGACCTGAATATGAGCCCACAGCCCCGCAGATCAGAGGCAAGCAGGTACCGGCACGAGGGCACTGTTTGCACATCGCTGCTCTCCCTCTAAAAAAAAAAAAAGTCTAGAGGGAGAGCAGCCCCAAAATAAGTCAAATGAAATTTGAAAAGAAATGTGAAATTTGAAGGCCAATTTGAGATCTAAACCTATACTAAACACTCTAATGATCCTTATGTGTTCCTCAAGTGAGCCCAGGACCTAGGCTCACTGCGTCCTCCTGCTGCATGGAGACTGGACACACTGGGGAGTATGGGAGAGTGCAGCAGACTACATCCAGTGACGTCAGGATTTTGACATGTCCAGTCTCCAGGAGGAGGTGCACAACCCAGAGGTGGGGGACTGAACTGTAGGAACGATAAGGAAACTGGTTATATGTAGAGCCAGCAGTGGTTACCACTGTACACATTATTGGGCACCACTCACTATCCAGTTAGACATGCTGAATGTAAAATATATATTATATAAATAAATAAAATATACACACACATATATATACAGGGTGGCCCAAAAAAGTGAGAACATCTCGTAAATTAAAAGCTTAGTTTATTTACCTTTTTTTTAGCTATATAACGTCTTTATTTCGACAATTTCCGGTTGTCATCTTTTTTTTTTTTTTAAATTTGTCAATCGTTTACATCTGTCTTTTTGAATTTTTAAATAACTTATATGTTCTCACTTATTTTTGGGCCACTATATATCTATCTATCTGCTATGTATATGCTCTGACTAGCTTTTAGGGAGATAACCCCTCCCCCTTTCAGCTCAGAACAGAATGAGCAAAAGATGTCTGTCATGTATGTTAGTCTTGACTAGACAGTAAGCTCTGTACAACAGAAAGTCTCTCGTGTATCTATTTAGTGCTGTATATGCCTGATAGCACTTTAGAAAGGATAAGTAGGAGGAGAAGGAGGGAAAAGATATAGGTGAATCAAAGATGCATTCCAATAACCTGAAGGGGAATGATGTGTGTTGGGGGGAGGTCATTGGTGAGTATTAAAAGGTGTCAGGTAGTAGATTATGGTTTATAAAGTAAGAGAAGAGAAGAATCAGAAAGAGGGAGCGTGACAGAATGTGTGGCCCAACATATGCAAATACATTAGCCAATCAGTGCATCTCATTCAAACTTTGTCTTCTCCCTGCTCTCTCTCTCCTTCTTTGTCTCCCTCATTCTCTTGCTGTTCAATATATACCTCAATGGAGTTATGGATGAGACGGTCCTGCTCTTCGGAGTCCTCCTGCAGGTCCTCTAATTGCTGCACACTCAGGGTTCTCAAGTTATCCATTGCCTCCTTACTAATTCTTGACGTCAGGCAAGAGAAAAAAAAAAAAAAAAAAGAGTTAGAGAGCATGAGAAAACTAACTGCAAATTAGCTGCTTTTCTCCCTGTAAGAGATATGCTGACCAATACTGCGCACAGAGCACTTGCACCTAAAGAGAGATGGAAGGAAGGCTGCAAGAAATCTAGCCATTTAAATAGAGCACTATAGCTACATATAAAAGAAGACCAGTTTCCAAAATGCTTTGGGGATGAATTAAGCCAAGCAAACTTAATATGGCCTGGCTGCATGCTGTAATGCAGCGTTTCCTAACCTTTTCAAACAGCTATGCTAACAAAAAATGGCTGTACAATAATTTCTATGGAGCAGGCGGTGTCAGAGAGGATTCACATGGCAATAAAGAAAAGCTGGAGAAGTACAGAAAGCCCAGCAGAGGCTCAGGATGGGGAACAAGAGGGGTGCTGTATGCAATGTGTGAGCTCAACCAAGCAGGACCCTGATATCCATGCCCTGCATGCTGCCTGCTATGCCTGGGACAGAGAGATGCATGCTTGACATGAGCTCAGAAGAGAGCTCCTGCACACTTAAGAGCCATCATTAGTGTCTTGCTGTGAGGTGCTGGAAGCAGAGCCCATGTGCTAGTCTGGATCTGAACATCAAGCGGCGGTAACTTAGCTGGGGTACACCTGATCAGGTCCTAAAGGCACAATAATATGGCACATCATTGGGGAACACTGCTGTAAAGTTACAGGGGTGGTTTGAAAAATGAGAAATCCTTTCACCTATACGCCTCATGACCCTGCAACACTCAGTATGGACTAGGAGGGGTTGGCTATGTCCTACTAGCTCTTTTTTGCCTCTGCTTCTGTTTCATGCATCAGTGCCATCATACTCACCAGGGAAGCTCTCAGCGGGAAACCTGGACTTGGACCAAGACCTCCTACCTTAAGTGGGGAAGAAACATCTTTCAATCTGGTTGCTCACACTCCAAAGATACTGCCCATCAGAACATGTTCTGAATTCAACAGTCATCTGCACCTGAAAGAATAGCAGAGCCACGCTACTTCCACTGAAAATAAAAGGGATAGGACTTGTCAAAAACAAGATGAGCAGGTACTGGGTTTATCCAGAAGGCTGCAAGAGAGCTAGCAAAAGAAGAAATTAGGCCTTACCTGCTAGTTGTCTTTCCTTGAGTTCTCTCCGGGCCAGTCCAGGCACATGAGGGTTGTCAACCTTCTCCAGCAGCTGAGGACTGACTACTGAACTTTTTGCAAAGGAACTAGCATCTGGCTCCCCCTGCTGGCTAACCTCAGTCTAACTCTTATCAAGCCACGGAACTAAAACCTGAAAAAACCCAACGTAACCAGCATACTCGGCCCTAAAAACAAGAAACAGGGACTAGACCGAGCCTGCCCAAACCAGTTAGCGCTCTGAATGCCTAACCGCTAGTACTGCTCCTTTGACTTTTTTTTTTTTTTTAAATGCCAATGAAAAAACCTCCCTACCTAAAGACGTGGGAGCCCCCGAAATCATGCCGACCACACTCCTCGAGCGGAAAATCTGCGCCACACTCTTCCAAAACTCCGTTCGAACCAAACTACCACCCGTATCGCAGAAATCAATGTCCGATACCCCCGCACCAAGGCTGTCACGAAACTCTGATATTTAGCCCTAAGGCACGGGTGGGTCCTGGACTGGCCCGGAGAGAACTCAAGGAAAGACAATTAGCAGGTAAGGTCTAATTTCTTCTTCCTCTTCGTCTCTCCGAGCCAGTCCAGGCACATGAGGGAAGTATCAAAGCAGTATTTAACCCTGGGAGGGACACACCAGGCCCGCAATGATGGCCGATGCTCCCACCTTTGCATCTTGTCTGGCCTGCACATCCAATCTATAGTGCTTCGAAAAAGTGTGCAGGGAAGACCAAGTAGCCGCCCGACAAATATCCCCAGGCGGAACCAATTTATTTATTTATTTATTTACATTCTCTTATATACCGCGCTATTCTGCATAAGTGCGGTTTACATTGAACAAACTGAAATTACATTGAACAGGGCATTATAACTTGGAGATAACTATTTTACAGGGAACCAAAGCAAACTCGGCCCAGGACGCTGCCTGGCCACGAGTCGAATGTGCCCGGAAGCCTTCTGGAGGCGGTTTTCCGCTAGCATGATACACCACAACAACGGCGTGCTTTACCCATCTAGCAATGGAGGACTTGGAGGCCACTGCCCCCTTTCGAGGACCCCCAAACAGAACAAACAACCTGTCCGTCTTACGAAAGGACTCCGTACGCCGCAGGTATCTCTTCAGCACCCTACCTAAATCCAACTTACGGAGCACCACATCGATGGGCTTTCCCTCCTGGACCTGAAAAGTCGGAAGCGAAATGGGCTGATTCACATGAAAACTTGACACCACCTTAGGCAGGAAGGAGGGAACTGGCCGCAATGTCACCTTTTCTCGAGAAAATTGAAGATACGGCTCTCTAAACGAAAGCGCTTGAAGATCCGAAACCCTTCTTGCTGAACATAACGCTACCAAGAAGGCGGTTTTCCAGGACAGTTCTCTGAGCGACACTTCCCTAGCCGGCTCAAAGGGAGGCTGCACTAACGCTTCGAGGACCAAACTGAGATCCCAGGCCGGTACCACTGACCGTACCGGAGGGCGCATGTTTCTCACCGCTCTTAAAAATCGCAAAATATCTGGATGCCCTGAGATGAGAACTCCCTTTACCTTATCTCGAAAACAAGCTATCGCTGCCAACTGCACCTTGAAAGTAGCCAGAGCTAAAGCCTTGTCCAGACCATTTTGGAGGAAAGACAAAACTTCCGGGACTAGCGCCCTGTGCGGCCGGAACCCCCGCTCTTTACACCAGCACTCGAAAATACGCCAAATGCGAACATACACTAAGGAAGTAGATCTTCTCCTGGCCTTCAAGAGGGTAGCCACCACCGACGCCGAATAACCTCTACTCCTCAACCTGTCCCCTTCAAGAGCCAAGCCGTAAGCGAGAAGTGATCCACGTCCGGCATTAGAAGAGGACCCTGACTCAAAAGGTTCGAGCGAGCCAGTAACCTCCAGGGCTTGTCTATCAGAAGCCGCACTAGATCCGCGTACCACGGTCTCCTGGGCCAATCCGGGGCTATGAGTATCAGACGCCCTGCGTGACTCTTTACTCGATGAATGACTCTTCCTATCATAGGCCACGGGGGAAACACATAAAGCAACACTCCCGTCGGCCACGGTTGTGCTAGACAGTCCAGGCCTTCCGGCATATAATCCCTGTGTCTGCTGAAGTACCTGGTCGCTTTGGCATTGTTGAACTTAGCCATCAAGTCCATAACTGGCTGCCCCCATCGCTGGGAAAGGTCATAAAACACCGCCGAGTTTAACTCCCACGCCTCCGGATCTACTATATGCTGACGGAGGTAGTCGGCCTGTACGTTGTCTCGGCCCGCCACATGCGCCGCCGAAAGAGCTAGCAAATGGGACTCCGCCCAGCTCATCAACCGCTGACTCTCTTCCAAGAGGGATGCGCTAGCCTCCCTCCTTGACGATTGATGTAGGACACTGTCACCGCGTTGTCGGAGAAAACTCGCACCACCTTCCCTTCGACAAGAAAGGAAAACTCGAGACGAGCAAGACGTACAGCCCTGAGCTCCAAGAGATTGATGGAAAGATTGGACTCCTCTGGAGACCAACACCCCTGAGCTATTTGGGCTTGGCAATGAGCTCCCCAACCGACGAGACTGGTATCTATCGTGAGCAGAAGCCATTCTGATTGTCGCAAGGGCATGCCGACCCTCAAATGAGCTGGATCCAACCACCATAGCAAACTGTCGGTCACCTCCTGCGTGCGAGGCAATCGTCGACCCAGAGGATGCTTCTGCGGCGACCACCTTATCAGCAAGGCCTGTTGCAAGGACCGCATGTGCGCTCGAGCCCAGGGAACCAGATCCAAGGCCGCCACCATGGACCCTAGCAGTTGCAAGTAACGCCACGCTGACGGGGCTTTCAAGCGCAAAAACGCTTTCACTTGTCTCAGAATCTTTTGTATTCGGACCTCCAGAAGGTACACCGCTCCTATCTGCGTGTCGAACACTGCCCCCAAATAAAGAAGCCGCTGAACTGGCACTAAACTGACTCTTGACCTGATTTATTACCCAGCCCAGACTTTCCAGCAGCGAAACCACTCTGGCCATCGCCACTAAGGATTCTGCAACAGATGGAGCTCGAATTAGCCAATCGTCGAGATATGGGTGCACCATCACTCCCTCTCTTCGCAACGCCGCTGCGACCACCACCATCACCTTGGTGAATGTTTGCGGTGCCGTAGCCAACCCAAACGGCAACGCCCAGAACTGAAAGTGACCCATGGGAACCGCAAAATGCAAAAACCTCTGATGCTCTGGCCGGATGGGAATATGCAGATAGGCCTCTGTCAGATCTATGGAAGTTAGAACCTCTATTGGCTGCACTGAACAAAATTACCGATCGCAGTGTCCCCATGCGAAAGTGAGGTACCCTCAAACAACGGTTCACGTGCTTGAAATCTAGAATAGGCCGATAAGACCCCTCCTTTTTGGGAACCACGAAATAAATTGAGTATCGACCTACACCGAACTGGTCTGATGGGACCGGGATTACCGCCCTCAGACGCAACAATCGGTGAAGCGTCTCGGCAACTGCCTTCACATTTTCGGCTGAACCACATGGAGACACCACGAAAGCGTCCGGCAACGGTTGGGCAAATTCGAGAGCATAGCCGTCGCGTATAAATTTCCAGAACCCACTGGTCCGTGGTTATGGTGGCCCAGATGGAAAGAAATTGCTGTAGCCGACCTCCTACCTGAATTTCCGTCTGGACCAACCTCCTTTCATTGTGGCTTTTTGCCGGAGTTCTGCTGGGCTACGAAATAACCCCTGCCGAACCCTCGAGCGCCACGAAAGGACTGACCACGTGCTGCAAAACGCCTGCGTTGATAAGGGGCAAAACGAGAGCCTCTAAACTTGCGAAATTCTCTCGACGGAGCTCTGTGTGCTCCACTCGGCCTTTGGCCTCTGGGACGATCCTCCGGGAGGCGACCGTCCTTGGAATCCCCAAGGTCTTTCACAATCTTTTCTAGAGCGGCACCAAAAAGCAGCGTGCCTTTGTACGGCAACTTACTAAGCCGTGCTTTGGAGGAGGCGTCCGCCGCCCAATTTCGCAGCCATAAAAACCTCCTGGCTGCTATGGACGCAGCCATGGACGTCGCAGAAATCCGCACCAGATCATAGAAAGTATCTGCTAAGTATGCGGCGGCTGATTCCAGCTTCGCGCCTTCGTCCACCTCCTCGTTGGCCTGCGATGCACCCTGAATCCATCGAATGGAGGCTCTGGAAACATACGCCCCACAGATAGCCGCTCTGAGTGCCAGGGCGCAAGTCTCAAAAGTCTGTTTTAGGAGAGTTTCTAGCCTCCTATCCTGTAAATCCTTGAGGGCCGCTCCGCCCTCCACTGGAATAGTGGTTTTCTTGGTTACCGCGGAGACAAGGGCATCGACCTTAGGCATTTTCAGCAAGTCCTGTTCCTCTTTGGGCAAAGGATACAAATGGCCGATAGCTTTAGCCCCTTGCAAAGTGGCCTCCGGACATTCCCATTCCGATTCCACCATTTGCTTCATTACCCTATGTACAGGAAAACACTTTTGATCCGTCTTAAAACCCTGGAGCAAAGGATCCTCCAAAGGTTGTTCCGGAACAGAAGGTAGAGCAATATTCAGAGCTGCCAGCGTCTGAGAAATAAGCGCCCCCAACTCTTCTTTCCGAAACACCCTAAAGAGGCTAGGATCCTCAGAAGCCCCCAACTCCCCATCTTCTAGGTCAGTGGCCCACTAATCCAGGTCTGAACCTGCCAAGATCTCACCTTCCTCCATACTCCTGAAGCTCTGGGTAAGGCAGACCGACGCCATCGGTGCCCCCTTGAGCCTCCTGGCCTGACTGGGAAGAGCCCTCCCCTGGGTCCAGTGAAGCAAGTTCCTTAGCCGGGAAGGCCGGGATGCAGGATCTTTTCCCTGCACTTGTTGTGATTTGAGACAGTAAGCGTGATGCAGCGCTAAAACAAAATCAGCAGAGAAAACAGTCTCCAAACTCCCCTGAGCTGTAAGCAGTGATAGTGAGGGAGCTTTCCCCACTGTCACAGGCTTTTTTGACTTGGACTTTTTCTTCCCGGCCTCTGGCTGACTAGAAACTAAAACAGGCTGCTTACCCGAAATGGCTGCAGTTCCTGCCATTTCTGACGATCGCTGAAGAGATCCCCTGCATCGGGTCTACTCTCCATGCCGGCAACGGGACTATTGACGAAAAGGAGCTGAAACCGAACTAACCCCGCTGAGAAAAACCAAACCTGAGCTGGGATGACTACCGCGTGCCGAAACAACGCTTCCAAAACCATGTAACCGCTGACAAACCTGTCCGTGAGTGCCCTGGAATAGCGCTGATCTCGCCGCTGAAAGCCCTCACTCCCGCTGCTAGTGGAAAGGTGCTTCTTAATGTCGGAGGCGATCTGACGGACTTCGGGGGCTCCCCGCACCGTCCGATTGCTTTAACCGCCGGGACAAGAGATAGTAGATTAAGGCAGGCTCTGCCTTCCAAATATTCAGCGCTACCACAGACTTCAAAAATAAAAAAAATTTGCCGAAGCGAAGTGCTGTGCCGGGACAGAAAAGCCCTGCTAGAGCCTTTCTGTTGTATTAAAATAAAAGAAAATAAAAAATTAAGCAAGGTTTCCTTTCGTTCTCCGGGAGCCAGACGGTTGAACGTCCTTTCCAGCTGCTGATGACTGAAAGACTGAGGTTAGCCAGCAGGGGAAGCCAGATGCTAGTTCCTTTGCAAAAAGTTCAGAAGTCAGTCCTCAGCTGCTGGAGAAGGTTGACAACCCTCATGTGCCTGGACTGGCCCGGAGAGACGAAGAGGAAATATCTATTCAATATGTGTGTGCAACATTACAGAGTAGGGCTGTACACTTGATTTTAAAAAAAATTGCTTGAAAAAGACTGAAAAATGATCTTAACAGAGAACGTGATGGCACAAAAAGACAAATCTCATCAGTTCAGTTTGCTCATCCATACCAAATGTTCAGGTCTAAGATCTCTTCCTCTGAGATGCTCTGTATTTATTCAATGCTTTCTTGAATTCAGATACTGTCCTTGTCTCCATCACCTCCACTGGGAGACTATTCCACAGATTTACTACTCTTTCTATAAAGAAATATTTCTTAAATGAATCTCACCACATTTTATGACTCCATTTCCATTTAAACCTACGTGAACTACTTTTACCATATCCTGCAGCAATGAGTTCCAAAGCTTATTTATGGGCTGCATGAACAGTTTCTCCTATTTGTTTTAAAATGTACTACTTTGTAATTTCATGACGTTGTCCGGTCTTTTACTTTTTGAGAGAGTAAAATTGATTTGCATTTATCTATCCCATTCCACTCAAGATTTTACAGACCGTCATATGTCCCCTCGGCTGTCTCTTCACCAAGCTAAAGAGCTCTAACCTCTTTAGCCTTTCCTCATAGAGTTGTCACCATTCTCTACACTTTTTCTAATTCTTGGAAATGGAGTGATCAGAATCACATACAATACTCAGGTTGCAACTGCACCATGGAACGATACAGAGGCAATATGATATCCTTTGTTTTATATCTTTCCTAATAATCCCTAACATGCTGTTTGCTTCTTTGGCAGCCACCACACACCAAGCAAGATTTCAGTGTAATGTCCGCGATGGTGCTTAGATCCTTTTCCTGGGTGGTGACTCCTAGATGGTAACTTTATAAAGGGCAGCTAGATTTGGTGCATTTTCACACACGTAAAAATTTCATGCCTATTTCATAAAGTAAGGTATGTATGTACTTTATAAAACAGGAGCATTAAGAGAGCTGTTGTAAATGATGGCATACAGAATGCATCTGACTGTGCATAAACTACAAATTACGCATGTAAATGTGTGCGGCATCCAAGCTCTGCCTATAAGCCTGCCCACACTGACAGTAGGTGTGTTGGGCTCCACGCACGTACTTATGCACGTATATTACTCTTGTGCAATTTTATAAGAGCTCACTTATGCTTGGAAATGACTACAGTATATGGTGCATAAATTTACCTGACAACTTACAGAACTACCTTCCTAATATACAACCCTGCATTGTGTAGCTACAATTGAATTATTCTTTCCTATGTGCATCACTTCACACTTGTCCGCATTAAATTTCATTTGCCATTTGGATGCTCAGTCTCCCAAGGTTATTCTGCAAGTTCGCTTGTGATTTAACAGCTTCGAATAATTTGGTGTCATCTGGACATCCGGATAAAAACCATACTGTCTATCCAGTCTGCCCAATCATACCAACCACTAAGCTCTACAATCCCTTCCTTTGCCATAGAGATCCCGCTTTCGTGAATTCACATACAATCCTCATCTCTACCACCTTCACTGAGAGGCTATTCCACACATCCACCACTATTTTTGTAAAGAAATATTTCCTCATATTGCTCCCATCCCTTTCCCCCTTCGTTTCAGAGATTCTTTTCAATTGAAAAGGCTGAAGGCAGCTTCTCTCTTTTTTATGCTTCTAATTTTTCCATTTCTTCTCCTAATTCTTCCTCAACCTTTTTTCTGTCCTCTTCCTTTTTGTACTGCTCCCTCTTCTCCTCTTATCTTCCCCCCTTTGCTCTCCCAATGCTGCAGCTGTTGCCCTTGCTGCTGATGCTGCACTGCTAAAGAAACACGCCTTGTTTCTTAGCATCACCCTAGTCGGCTGATGTTTGGGCAGCACACTAATGCAGTGTGGGAACTTCTGAGCTAGTCTCAGTGTCTCAAATCTTGCAAGACTCAAGACCGGGTGAGCAGCACTGAAATTCTGCACTGTGCAGCTCAAATGTCTGCCAAGTTATGTGATCCTAACCAAGAAGGTGTGTTTCAGCAGTGGCAGTGAAAGGTACAAAAAAAAATGGCAAGCATGAAATCCTCAGCACCAAAGTGCAATTTCTAGGCACCATGATGACAAGATGTGTCAAGCCCTGGTACAGTGTTTCAGTAAGTTTAATTGAATGGAGGAGTAAAATGGTGTTCAGGCCTTAGCTGTAATGTCACACTTGCAGCCTCATCTTCCAACCAAGGTTTTGGCAGCCTGACTTCTTAGTGTTGTAGTAATACACAATCGGTTGAATAAAAAGCAAACAGTTTGATTGATGGCAGCTTTATTGAATACTAAATTTACACCGAGGCTCTAGCTTCAATTGCTGTCCCTTTTGTTAATTGGGGCCACGGATATTTGAAGGGCGCTGGGACTTACTGAACGGCCAATTGATTTTCTCTCCTGTTGTTTGGAATTTAGCTCATGCCTTTTTAGGCACATGGAGGCACATTCCAATGTGTGCATCTAGGCCCCCATGCGCCCAATCAGAATCGAGACAGCCAGAGGTAAACCCAATTCTGATCCTGCAAGGGCTAGACATGCCCTCGCAGGATCAGAATCGGGTCTAGGGCCTGTACGTGCAGGCCAGGATACAATTCCAATTGGCCTGCACGCACAGCCACCTGTCCAGTTTCCTCAGTGAGGCTCCTGAATGGAGCCGCGATGCCATAGCATTCCATTGCCTTGGCACGGCGGCTCCATTCAAGAGCCACGATCCACAGCCACCAAGCACAATCTTCATTCCCCACAGCCCGACCACAGATCTGGCCTGAACCCCTCACCTTTCCGCTGCCATCCCCCCCCCCCCCCACCCCACGTCCAAGGTGACTTATTCCACCTCCAAGATGGAATAAGTCCCCCATCCAGTTTGCCGGCCCTGTACATCTGGGGTCGCGGACTTCCCATGCCCCACCCTTGCTCCACCTCCAAAACGCCCTCATCTAAGCCTCCCAGTACAAACGTGTTGTTCTTATGGGGAAGTTTTTTGATGGGGCCAACAGGGGAACAAATGGCAGGGATGGAATAGACCCCAATGCATTCAGATGCAACAGATATTTCCCCGTCCTGGGAGGGCTCACAATTTAAATTTGTGCTCAAGGCAATAAAGGGTTAAGTGATTTGCCCAAGTCAAAAGGATCATCAGTGAGATTTCCCAGATTCCCTGTTTTTCAGCCTGCTGCTCTAACCACTAAGCTGCTCCTTCACTCATTTTACAGTGTTAGTAGTAGGTTTATTCAAATCTGTATTAATGATATACTATGAATACATTCTTCACGGATAAAACACACACAAAGTTAGTGATCAGCATGGTCTTTGCTTCTAATCCTGAATCATTTATACTCCACTAAACCAACTCATTGTCCAGTTAATCAGAAGCTTAAAACACAATGCAACAGCTAACCTACCACCTGAAATTTCACACAGGGAAGCTTTAAAGGATCAAAACGCTGCATCCAGTGTATGATCCACTAAAATAAAAAAAATCATATATCCCCATATCTACTATTAGGTATTAAACACACATACAGCCACTGTTAAATAAATCATTCAGAACACTGTAACTAGCACGTATCTTTTCTAAACTCGAGAAACTATTGGCATTATTGGTTTGTACAAGTGTTGCCAAAGCAATACGTAGAGTGGTTAAAATACAACGCGATAAAAAACATAATAGTGATAATAAAGTTAGAGATTCTGTATCTTTCTTTCTATCTGTAACTTTATTCTACTATTATCACTATTATGTATTTTATCGCGTTGTATTTTAACCATTGTACGAGTTACTCTGGCAACACTTGTACAAACTAATAATGCCAATAAAGTTCCCTGAGTTTAGAAAAGACACCTGCTGGTTACACCGTGCTCTGAAACGTTTACACGATGGTTGATAGCGAAATGTTAAGTGATAACACGGGCTCAGTGACAAAGGTCGGACACACCGCGTTCTGGGGCTAGTGGTATGTGGGGTGAGCCGCCCGACCGCCTTTTCTGTCTCTTTCCCGGACAGCTGCGGCACCACCACCACAACGGCTACCTGCACTCCAGAGCTGAGCTCGCGATACTTACGGGCACGGTCAGAGCGAAAGAAGGGGGGTTGCCTGCGAATTCACCTCAGCTCCCACGGCAACCAGAGACAGCGAAGGTACGAGACCGCCACATAGTTCCGCGCATGGGCAGAAGCACAGAACGTCACAGTCGAACCCGATCGTCACTTCCAGTTCCTATGGATTGCGCATGCGCCTTATAGGGGGCTTCTTCAGGGGGAAATAAAGGCGCGTGTCTTTGAGTTAAGACTTGAACGAAGGCGAGGGACTAATGGCTTCTCTAAATTACTACTACTAGGACTTGCCATCTTTGTCTCCACCTTCCTTTCACCGTTGGCTGCGTGTGCATGCATACGCTGGCCCTGCTGGGGCTGAAGACTGCCTGTGTGCCCTGGTTTACCAAGGTGTTTGGCTACTGTAGGGTTGGAGACTAGAGGGTGCCAGGGAGGAAGCAAGTAAACGGGGAGCAACAGTATTTCTGAGGGGATGGCGGGGCCTTAGGGTGGAAGTGTGTTATCGTACCTGCAGGTTTGGGGATCTGGCGTAAGTTATGGAAAACCACCCAAGGCAAAGTGCAGTCTTTGCAAATCTGTAGGCACTTCAAAATATGCGTGAGAAAGAATAATTTGCTTATGTGAAAAAGGTCTTGGTTATTTAACTTTAAAAAAGGGTTATTGCCTTTTAAATAAAGAACTCTGTGTCTCTTCCTTTTCTCATTAGTTAAGTATATTAATTCAGATAGCAGGCCTTTAGTTTTAAGTTATTTATATTTATTTATTTATCTAAAGTCTCTTTTATACCGCACTATTGACATCAGCGCGGTTTACAATGAACGTTAAACTACACATTTCAGCTAGGTGATTTGTGCTTACAATAAACAGGTATCATAACTTGGATATACATTAAAACAATTTCTTAACAGGGAAGAACATGATAAATATATACAAAACCACTTTATGTAGCTATATAAAGGGTTAAATGGACTGTACAAGCATCTCATAGTGGAGGACGGATAAATGTGTGATTGCGAGTATTCAGTCAAGAATGTGAGATGCATGCGCTTGAGGAGCTGCCTTGAGGTGTGGATGTGAGGTGGAGGCTGAGGCATCATAATGAAGGAGAAAAAGGTGATGTTTCAGTGCCTTCTTGAATTGACAGAGATCACTGATGGTTCTGATAGTTGCGGGTAGAGCGTTCCAGCAGGATGGTGCAAAGAAGGCAAAGGCTCTAGAATTGGTAACTTGGGAGCACTTAGTGCTTGCCTTAGGTAGAATGAGGGTATTTGAGGCATTGGATCTCCTAACCCTATTAGGGGGTGTAATTGATACTAGCTCAGAAATGGCAGTGGATGGGTATTTCTTGATGGCCTTATGGGTCATAGTTAGAATCTTGAACGAGATCCTGGCTTGTATGGGGAGCCAATGTAACTGTTTTAGTATTGGAGTAATGTGGGATCTTCTGGAGGCTCCGTGGAGGAATCTTGCGGCTGAATTCATTGCAAGTTGTAAGGGGTTGGTCGTACTCTTTGGAAGGCCATGTAATATCGCATTGGCGTAATCAAGGTGGGGCATTATTAGGGCCTGAAAAACAGTTCGAAAGTCTTCCGGTTCTAACAGCTGACGAAGATGGCGAAGGGTCCGGATTTTATGATATACCAATTTTGTTATGTTGTTGATATGAGCCTTCATGTTGAGCTGCTGATGAAGTGTAACTCCCAGGTATCTTACTGTAGCCTTGCATATAAGCTCTGCATCACGAACTTTAATGGATATGGGTGGAATAAATGCCGGATTCCTGGTGACAAAGAGGGCTTCTGTCTTTTTAAAGTTTAACTTAAGCCTTTGCGCATTTATCCAGTCTGTGACTGCGTCAAAGCATTTGATTAGAGGGGAGAGGTCAAGATGTTCAGTCGAGATTGGCATGTACATCAAGACGTCGTCAGCATAGACAAGGCAGTTGATGTTAAATGAGTGGATAAGGTCACAGATGGGTTGCATGTAAATGTTAAACAGCAAGGCAGATAGGGAGGAGCCTTGTGGAACACCTTTCGTTTGGAGGAAGGGGTCTGATGTGGAGGGGCCAGAACGGACGTGCTGCCAACGATCCGAGAGGTATGACGCGCACCATGATAGCGCAGAACCGTGGACTCCCTTCTCTCGGAGGCGTTGAAGGAGTACTTCATGGTCTACTGTATCGAAGGCAGCGGCAATGTCCATAAAGATTAGAACAAAGCCTTGTCTGATGTTATCCAGGCCTATGGATAGAGTGTTGAATAGGGTTGTCAGTAGTGTTTCAACACCATGCGCTTCACGAAATCCATGCTGGCAAGGGTGCGTTGGTATCTATGTGATCCTGTAATTGACGTTGAGTAATCTTTTCAATGATTTTCGATAGGAGGGGTATGCTGGAGATAGGCCTGTAGGATTCCATCATTGAGGGGTCCAACTTATTGTTTTTTAGGAGAGGTCTGATGGCGGTCTGTTTCAGGCTTCGAGGGAATGTTCCAGTAGAGAAGGATACATCTATAAGCTTGGATAGGAAAGGGCTGAGCTCAGCACGTAGGGATTTTATCCAGGGAGCTGGACACGGATCAGAGGGTGATGTAGTGGTGTTTATACTTGATATAGTATCTTGAATGACTCTGATGGTTGGGGTATAGAAGGATGTGATGGTGTGTTGGGTCTCACTTAAGGAATGATCAAGTGGGGGTTGAGGAGCAGAGAAGGGTGGACTAGTTGAGACGAGGGGCTTAGCAGGTTGAACAAGCTGGTTACTTTTGTTTCGCAGGTAGTAAGCGTATTCCTGGGGGTCTGGGTGGGTCGAGTTCCCTTGAGATGGTTCTTTTGTTAGGGATTTTACAATTTGGAAGAGCTCGTGAGGTTTGTTTAGGGAACGTTGTAGTCTGTTTGCATGATACTGTTTCATGCTTGATGCCATGGATAAACGATGTTTTCCTAATTGTGATGTGTAAGCTTCATGGCTCTCAGTTGTTCTTGATCGTCTCCAGTGCCTCTCAAGTCGTCTGAGTTGAAGAAGCGATTCGCGTAGCTCTTGGGAGTACCACGGAGCATTCTTTTTCTTATGTGGTGCTTCGTTTGTAGCAGGTACGTGGATAACAGCATCTAGGTTTGAGTTCCAAGAGGCGACCATGTCATCAAGGCTTTGATCGTGTAGGTCAATTAGGTTCTGTGTCCTCTTTAACAAATTCTCTCTGTTGAAAGGATGGAAGCGCTTTAATTGTTCTGAGGTGGGTTTAACATCAGGATTGGTTTTGGCAGAGATGGTGCCAGTTGGTATCTGGAAACGTATCAGAAGATGATCTGACCAAGGAACTGAGCTTACATTAAGGTGAGATTTAAGCCCGTGAAGGAGGGCTGGCTGTGGTGCAAAAATCAGATCCAGTATGTTACCTTTTATATGGGTAGGGGTATCAACCAGTTGAACGTAGCCTAGCTCACTGAGGGCATCATTAAAGGCATTGGTGTGACTGACTTGAATGGATGGGAGGTTAAAGTCGCCTAATACCCAGTTCAAAGTATGCGGATTCGTTGTGTTGCAAGCAAGATCAATTATTGTGGCTAAGTCATCTGGAGATGATGAAGGTGTTCTATATATCAAGTTGATGGTGATTTGTTTATTTGTAATGGTGATGGAGTCAAGGGTCGAGGTGCTACTTGAGGCAGCAAGCTGAAAGTTGAGATCGACTTTTGTTAGGATGAGTACTCCACCACCACGCTGGTCAGCTCTGTGGCATGAGTGGACTGAGAAGTTGGGAGGGACACTCTGGTGAAGGATCACGGAGTCAGATGCAGATAACCATGTCTCTGTGATACATAGGATATCAAGATTATAAGTTGAGAGCATATCAGTTAATGCTGGCCATTTCTTTCTTATTGATCGTGCATTTATTAGTGCACATTTAAGGTCAGGGGGAAGGTGGTGCTGCACACGCCGAGATAGATTGTGTTGCTGTAGGTCCACATAGATAACATGTGGACCTGGTAGGCTCCGGGGTGTTTCGGTTTGATGTTTGGTGAAGTCAGGGAATCTCCTCCAGGATCTTCGAAGGACAGGTATAGAGTTATGAGGTGAGGTAAGAGCTAAGGTGTCAAAGGTCAGAGCTATTAGAATATAGCAAATGGTAAGGGTCAAGGAGTACCCAGTGTGATAACATTATGGGAAGTATAAGTAGCAGACCACGGAAGTGGTATCAACAATTAATTAATAACCGAGAGGTAAGCTCAGGATAACAGATAGGCTATTGTATTGTAAGGCAAACAGTAAATCAGACAGGCTCAAAATAATGTAGACCAGGAGCGCTAAAGCTAGCAGTATGACAGCAATTTGGATTAGGTAATGCTTGAGTTAATATCTAACTATATTAGTACCACATTGTGTATACTATGTTACAAACTTGGTTGCTGGAACAATTCGTTGGACTCTGGAACTTGAGAGGTAGAATAGCTAAGCTGAGGTCGATTCTACTCTTCTTTTGTCCGTAGGGAACTGATGAGTTTCTCATCTCGCTGGGGACGAGGTGGTGAAGATGTCGGTCACCGCGGCTGCGGTCCATCGCCTAAGGGCCACGCCAAAGGGCCCTCAGGCGCGGGCCCGCCAGTCGCGGGCGCGCCTGCTGGCGCGAACTTTAAATGAAAGTTCCTGTGTCCCGATTGGGCCGCGGTGATCGGCAGGCCCCTCCTGCTGTCGGTGGCTCGATCCCCGGGAAGGGGAGAGCTGCTGGTGGTGGTGGGGGCTCCGGATGTTCAGCGCCTGCTGGCGCGAACTTTAAATGAAAGTTCCTGTGCCCCGATTGGGCCGCGGTGATCGGCAGGCCCCTCCTGCTGCCGGTGGCTCGATCCCCGGGAAGGGGAGAGCTGCTGGTGGTGGTGGGGGCTCCGGATGTTCAGCGCCTGCTGGCGTGAACTTTAAATGAAAGTTCTTGGGCCGCGGTGATCGGCAGGCCCCTCCTGCTGCCGGTGGCTCGATCCCCGGGAAGGGGAGAGCTGCTGGTGGTGTTGGGGGCTCCGGATGTTCAGCGCCTGCTGGCGCGAACTTTAAATGAAAGTTCTTGGGCCGCGGTGATCGGCAGGCCCCTCCTGCTGCCGGTGGCTCGATCCCCGGGAAGGGGAGAGCTGCTGGTGGTGGTGGGGGCTCCGGATGTTCAGCGCCTGCTGAACTTTAAAAGTTCCTCACCCTGTACTGCTGCAGCAAAGTGCAATCAATGAATAAATCCAGGAGTGAATTGACAGGGTCCAAGCCAGTTTATTGTGCACAGGCCCAGTCAGTCAAAGCTTCAAAAAGAACTAAGCAAAGTTTTTACAGACACATAACCATTTATACTTCTTTTCCAGTTTGATACATGAGAACTTTCTATTGGTTCTAGCTCGATACATGTAAACTTCTCATTGGTTCCACGCTCCCTGCACCTGTCCAATCAGAAATCCCTCCGGGGTCTAGCAACCAACCCCCTCCCTTAGGATTGTTCTAACAATGGTGCAGTTCTTGATTTTGATACTTCTCTACTGCAAGGTTATCCCTAGCTCCAGGAATGCATGTATTGAAACATTTCTTTTTTTTGCACAGAAGAGAATAATGAAAGACTTATGAATTCATGTAAAACTTCTTATTAAGCAGTTTAAAACAGTTTTCTCATTTTTCACAGATTTTTTGTTCTTTTCTAGCTATAATGGGAGTTAGGATCCAGGCCTAACTTACAGGCCTTTTATGTAGCAGGCCATGCTAGGCCATAGCCTGCCACACCATTATAGCTAGAAAAGAACCAAAAATCTGTGAAAAATGAGAAAACTGTTTTAAACTGCTTAATAAGAAGTTTTACATGAATTCATAAGTCTTTCATTATTCTCTTCTGTGCAAAAGAAAGAAATGTTTCAATACATGCATTCCTGGAGCTAGGGATAACCTTGCAGTAGAGAAGTATCAAACCTAGAAACTGCACCATTGTTAGAACAGTCCTAAAGGAGGGGGCTGGTTGCTAGGCCCCGGAGGGATCTCTAATTGGACAGGTGCAGGGGGCGTTGGAGCCAGTAGGAAGTTTGCATGTATCAAGCTGGAAACAATAGAAAGTTCTCATGTATCAAACAGAAGAAAAGGGTATAAATGGTTATGTCTCTGTAAAAACTTTGCTCAGTTCCTTTTGAAGCTTTGACTGACTGGGCCTGTGCACAATAAACTGGCTTGGACCCTGTCAATTGACTCCTGGATTTATTTATTGATTGCACTTTGCTGCAACATATTCTTGGTGCGTTGGGCCGGGAAGTGCGAGTAGTAAATAGTATTCAAGTGAATAATCTATGAAATTCACCTCGAGGTTTGGTCCGGTTGGAACCATGTCTGTCCGACTGCAGGGGAACTTCTCAGGCGCTGCCGATCCCTTTGTATCGGAGAGGGTTCCACCTTGCCTCGGCAGGCCACTGGGTCCAGCTGGCTAACACCTTAGAACCCGAGGGGAGTCCAGGGTCCAACCCAAGAACTGGTTTGGTATCAGGAACTGGATCCGGTGAGTAGATATTTTCTTGTTTAAAAGTCAGTGCAGCCTGGGGAAAAAGTCTTGCATGAGTACGCGCAAGACTGATTTGGTATAGACTGGGAAAATCTCGCATGAGTATGCGCGAGACAAGAGAGCCTGATCACCTCTCATAAGGGCGGTCCTAGTACGCTCCGCATAAGTGAAAGCGGAAGCCGAAGCCATCAATCCTTCTTGTTTGAAATAGTCAGTTAGTCAGAAAAACCTGGGCACTTGAAAAATGATTTCTTGTTAAAATATGATTGCTTGTGTGAGTGAGAGGTCTTGAAATACAGGCTGAGCGAGAGCGGACTTCTGAGTAGCGCAGTTCCTGGCCAGGCGACTGCGCCCAGGTCGCAAAAAGGAGGAAGCGTTTGGTGTTTGTCTGTCCTTACTGTGTATCTGATTTTTGTTATCTGTTGAAACCGCGAGTTTCCCTTCTGGTATAAATGTGAGATTATTCTGTTGGGTAATTTGTGGAACAGTTTACCGATTAAGAAATAGTATTAAGCAGAAAAGAAGACAGAAGGAAACAAACTCAGTTGTCACTTTTTCAGTAAAGAAGCTGTCTCATGCATTCCAGTTTATTTTTTCCTTTCGCACAGCATGAAGCTGGCTAGCGGAGAGAGAAGGGGCATGTCTGAAGAAAGGAATGTGCAGTGTCTTTTTAACCCTGTGAAGGCTTAAACATTCTGTAGCTGGGTTAATTTGTGCTTATTTCAGGAAAATTGTACCTGTTTTATTCAATATGTTTTAATAGTGATGTTCCTTCTGCTATGGTCATGTATTATATATCATTTAATAAGAATGTTTAGTCAGGATTGTGGATCCCGACAGTTTTGGGCTTAACTTGGAAAGGGTTAAGTTCTTATTAACCCCTTTCGAGTTCCTGTACTTGTACGGACCAAGTGAGAAAACTTTTTGTAGGGCTATAGGTATAATGCATTTGTGGGCTTAGCTTTGTTTTGTGTTATTTATGTTCAAAATCTTCAGTAAGCACTGTAATGGTTTAAATAGGCAATGATAGAAAAATTCAGGAAACTGTTTTTGTTTTCCCTTTGTCCTACGAAGTAGAGGTTAAGAACCCTGACAGGACTATGAAGCATCCCGAGCCAGTAGTACCAGATCGCGACTTGAAAGTGATTTAAATCCTGAGTGAATAAGGAGTTCATCGTGCTTGAATTCTAGTTCCTGATATACTGCGGCAAGCACCTCATAGAAGACATACTTATTGTTAATAAAAATAAAATAGGAAGAAAAAAAGGTGTATATGTATTCTAGATATCCACCCACTTTATGGAAAACGTATTCGGAATGTCTTTTGAATATCTGCTTCCTGAAACTGTAAGATTTAAAGTAATTTCTTTTGCAGAGACATGCTGATTACGGCTGGCAGTTAGTTTTCATGCCAAGTAATTTTATTCCAGTCATACGTAACAGATATGTGGCTGTCATGTTAGGAGCTATAGTTCTTTCTGTTGGGATTGTTGTTATAACATGTTGCAAAATAATAGTTTTATATTTTAAGGACTTTATCTAAATTGTACTTATTTAGAATGAGCACACATCCATTATGCTTAGTCCACAGGAAAATGCAGCCTGACTGGTGGGGGGGGGGGGGGGTCAGAGTCCATGCAGATTTTGTTGAAATGTATGACTAGGAATTTTAGCAAGGACTTTGCTGAAGACTACAGACTTAAAATGTCTCTGTCCCTATTAGAAATGCTCTGTGGAAGGGGGTGGCCAGTGTTAGTTACTTCATGGCCCCGTAGTTTCCCGTGTTTATCAGATTGTACAAAGAATGTTCCCTGATCAGTTCCCCTACTTAGGATTCCTGGTTAAATGTTTGAGAAAAGAAAAAACAAAAAACAAGCCCTCCTGGATAGAGCGTTGCTATGAGAAACAGTGTAGGAGATTAGTAGCAAACACAAGGGAGGGGGGCCCGGAAGTCTGGAGGAAAAAAAAAAAACCAAAAACCTGCCCGTTTATTATCTTTATAGGCCAGTTCCCTCAGCTCTGCCACTACCCCGGGCAGAGTCTGGGGCAGGGGGGGGGGATACCTCCCTGCAAATGTCACCAGCCAGCTCCGCAGCAGAAGGACGTACACCCCCTCTTGACCAAAAGCCCCGGCACAGTTTAAAGTACTCAGAGTAGGCCACAGTCCACCGATGACACTACAAGCAGGGATTCATTTGCCAGTTTAGGGTCACTCACATCCAGCGCCCGAGAACATGAAGTGGAACCCAGACAGTCCTGATTGCCGTATGCCTTCAGAAGTACAACTACCAGTAAAAGGGAGGGTCACGTTATCCCATTGCACTAGGTCCAGGGCCAGCTTTGCACTAGCCAGTTGACCAGCTTTGTTTCTGCCACTGATTTACTGAACTGAAAGCTGCATTATGCCTCCTACACTGAGAAACCATAGGATTTGATTGAACTAATGAACAGTATTATGCAGACCCATCAGCCTTGATGGCCCCAAGTGGGATCCAAATAGCGCAGGCAGCCCTCACTATATACCCCATGCGATCCAGCAGCCCATGAGAATTTGTGTTTTTGTCGGTCAGTCCCAGAGAGATATAAAACAGAAATTGCAGAAACTGGACGGATTTGCGGGCATGAATACAGCACAGTTAATGGAAGTTGTTCAGAAAGTTTGTGAATTGTGGAAATAAATGTGACAGAGAAAGTGAATGTAAGATAAGGAAGAAAACAGATCTTCTTGCTGATACTTTAGTTGAATGATGTGGAGGAGGTTTTCCTAATTGAAGGAGCAGAGGAAGTGAAAGGGGTCGTGAAAATGATCGGCCCCCACTGGGTGCGAATCAGTGCGCCCATTGCAGAGAAGAAGGACATTAGAGAAGTGAATGCCCGTATCTTGACTCCACCCCCAGGAGGGGAGGAGGGAGTACTTGATTTTATAAAGAATAAACCGAGCACAGTGTTCCAGCAAGAGAGGGAAGCAGCTATTGAGTGAGTGGCAGCCGAAGAGGGCTACAGCATGGATGAAGACTAGGCCAGACCGGACTCCAAGATTCCCTGGGTCCCCAGGAGCCTATGGTCAGTCTGAAAATAGGGGACCAATATATGGACTTTATGGGGGACACAGGAGCAAAATACTAAAGCCAGTAGCCCCTTTGTTTTCTCGATGCATCGCCATTGTCAGAGCTACTGGGGCTAAGGCCACAAAGCCTCTCCTGCAGAACCGCATGTGTGAACTAGGGGGACAGAAAATAACGCACCAGTTCTTGTATATGCCTGAATGCCCTATTCCACTTCTGGGCCAAGACATGCTTGCTAAGCTCCAGGCACAAATATCCTTTGCTGAAGGGGGAGAAATGCAAATGACTGTGAACCCAAAGCCTGCTGGATTGATGGTGCTGACTGTTCCCCGAGAAGAAGAGTAGCGGTTCTATAGTGCATCTCCAATCAAGCCAGCTAGTTCCTGTATACCCACCAACCTTATAGCCCCACCTGGAGTATGGGCAGAAGATAATCCACCTGGCCTAGCGAAAAACATAGCCCCTGTCATTGTCACCCTCAAGCCAGGAGTGGAACCAGTGCATGTGAAGCAGTATCCTCTCCCTCGACCAGCCATTGAAGGAATCCACTGCCATTTGATGAAACTGCTGAAGTATGGACTTCTCAAGGAATGCCAGTCACCCTGGAACACCCCCTTCTCCCAGTTAAGAAACCTGGGACAGGGGATTACCGCCCAGTACAAGATCTGAGGCGAGTGAATGATGCAGCTGAAACTATACACCCAGTGGTACCAAATCCTTATATTCTCTTGGGACTGATCCCCGCTGAGGCTACTCATTTTACCGTCTTGGACCTGAAAGATGCCTTTTTCTGTGTACGCCTAGCCCCCACCAGTCAACTTTTGTTTGCTTTTGAATGGCAAGACCCCACAACAGGAAGGTGGGGCCAACTCACCTGGACTAGATTACTTCAAGGATTCAAGAATTCACCTACTCTCTTCAGTGCTATTTTAAATCAAGATCTTTCAAGCTACTATGTGAACCCAGGAGAAAGGGTTCTTCTCCAGTATGTGGACAACTTGCTCATAGCCACCAACTCAGAAAGTGAATGTCTATAAGCCACCAGTGAACTCTTGCACCTTTTTAATGAGGCTGGATACAAAGTCTCAAGAGCCAAGGCATAATTATGTCAAACAAGTTAAGTACCTAGGATTCCAGTTGTCCAGCAGAATTAGACGCCTGGGACCAGAACGCAAAGAAGCTGTATGCAGTATTCCTACTCCAACCACCAGGAGGCAAGTGAGAGCCTTCTTGGGTGCCGCAGAGTACTGTCGTATATGGATCCCCAATTTTGTGCTGCTAGCAAAACCATTGTATCAAGCTACCAAAGGAATGGAAAACTCTCCATTGGAATAGGGACTTGAACAGGATGCAGCCTTTCGATCTTTGAAAACCGCTCTGATGTTATCACCAGCTCTGGGTCTACCAGATGTCCAGAAAACCTTTTAGTCTCTATGTTCATGAGTCACAAGGAAATGTTCTAGGAGTGCTGACTCAATCTCATTGGATCTTGGCAATGACCAGTAGCCTATTTGTCTAAACAATCAGATGTAATTACAAAAGGCTGGCCCCTTGTTTGAGAGCTGTTGCAGCTACAGCCCTCCTAGTGAGCAATCTTCAAGTTACTGTACCACACTCTGTTCTAACCATTATGAAACACAAAGGAAACTTCTAGTTAATTCACAAATGTTGAGGTATCAGAGTATGCTGTGTGAAAACCCCCAGATACAATTGAAGGTCAGTCAAGCTCTGAATCCTGCTACGTTGTTACCAGTTGGTCTTGACCCCCCTGATAATGACTGTTTAGAAACTATGGACACTATATTCTCAAGTCACCCTGATTCGACTGAGGTTCCTTTGGAGAACCCTGGACAGACTTTCTTTGTAGATGGAAGCAGTCTTGTCATCATTAATGGACATTGTTGTGCCAGATATGCAGTAGTGACCCTTGATTTGGTAGTTGAGTCCTCAGCCCTGGCCCCAGGAACTTCAGCACAGAAAGCTGACCTGATAGCTCTTACTAGAGCACTGACAATAGGAAAAGGGGCTCTGTCTAAATGTGTACCCAGATTCCAAGTATGCCCTTACAACCTTGCATGCACATGGGACCCTGTACAAAGAATGAGGGTGGATAACCTCAGGAAGCAAGTCCATTAAGTATGGCCCCGAGATATTGATATTATCAGATGCATACTGCCTACAGATTTCAGAATTTAGGAAAAGTAGAATGTATGAATAGAACCCTTCAATCTCAGTTGTCCAAACCTTGCCAAGAAGTTCACCTGAAGTGGCCCCAGGTTCTTCCTATAGCCCTTCTTAGGATATACTGTGATGTAGCAGACTCTTATGAGGCAATGGAAACTGATAGTGATCCGGTGGAGAGAGCCGGTACTGCAGGGGAATGCAGGATTTTCTCTGATGAGAGGAAAAAAGAATGCAGAGCTAATCAGGAACCACTCCTCACTTCAAGTCAGGTGAAAAGCCAAGTCCCTGATTGGGCACGCCCAAGCAGGAGGCGGGCAGTGCAGCACTCAGCCAGCTTGTTAAAAACCCAGAAACAGTTAGGGAAGCCAACAAGCAAGGGGAGGACTACCTGGAGAGGAACCAAGGACACAAGCACCTGGACGAGGACAGGTCAGATGACCAGGAACAGGAACCGAGAGAGAGAGAGAACCACTAAGCAGCTGTGATCCAAGAAGGAGCAGACAGGAGCTGGGAGACTCAGGGGCAGAGAAAGATTTCTGGAAGCAGAAGAATTCTAAGGCACTGAGAGACCCAAGGCTGCAGCTCAGGAGTTTAAAGGACCCAGAGGAATCTTGGAATAGGAGGCAAAGGGATAAGGAATTACCCTGGAAGAAGCCCAAGCACAAGGTATCTGGTGGGTGTGGCACGGCTAGCAAACTTAACAGTGGAAAGCCAGAAAGAGTGAATTTTAATTGTGAAAGGCAGGATAAAGGCAGAAAGCTTGATACTAACTGGTTAAGTCAAGAAAAGCCTGACTGTTTAGGTATTTCCCTGAAGATGTGTGCATGTCTGAGGAAGATATAGTAGCAGTTCCTAAGCCTCAGAGAAAACCCCGCAGGCTTAAACCTCGTGTTAATAGGGGAGAAGAATATTCTTTTGCAAAGCCTGAAGCCAGAGCTTATAAATGTTCCAAGGGTAGAACCTGCCAGAAGGAATTAGAACCCTGAATGGTGGCTTCCCTCTCTCCCAAACACCGAGGAATATGGTAGCTGTTATTCCAGCCATAGAGGGAGTTGTGCCGAGAGACTCTGTGACGGCACGTTACAGGGGAAATTGCAGAAGTATTGTGGCAAGGAGAACTCAGACAATTCTGAATGTATGTAGGAGCCTATGGTCATTGATACAGTCAGTGAATGTTCATTTGATAGTGACCCAATGGACTGCACATTGATTTTCTCTGATAAAGTGACGTCTTTTCGCTAGTCAAAAGGCTGTATAGTGTGGAGGGAAAACACTATCAGTGAAGAGTGCTGTTTTGCACATATGGAAGATATGTGCTGAGTTTTGCCTGTTTAACGTTTACTCTTTAAGGAGCAAGAAAAAGCTGTTATAATTTCCTTTGTGTTTTGCCAGAAAGTATGGCTTATTTGTTTTGAGTATTGTGTTATATTACCTGAAGAATCCGACCCCGGGAGGGGAAATAAATCCTTTTACCTTAAACCATTCGTGTTCACAACTACTTAATCACCATCAGACACAGATCTGCAACCCTAGGCGGCAGCCTGCCCACCTGGTGGTGACAAGAACTGGTGTAGTCTCTTGGATTTTTTTCAAACAAAGAAACAACACAGTACAAGAGCGTGCATAAAGGATTACTTGCTGAAAAGAAAAGAAAAGTTTTGCTGTCCTGGACGGAGAAGGAGAAACCCGGAGCGGATTTCTTTTTTCAAGTTCCTGACCTGGAAGGCAGTCAAGACCCAGCTTTCTCAACGCACGATCCTGCACCGTGCTAAGGTAATGGTAGGAAGGCACGGGGGTGGTCAGGATCAGTGAGAAAGGGGGAAGCTGGGAGTGCTAAAGGAAGCAAATAGAGGAAAAAAAAAATCCAACACATAGTCTGTGCCGCACTTGGTGGGCCCTGTCTTTCTTTTTCCTTTGCAAGTGCGTGACGGAGTGACGGAATGGATCCGCAAGCGATGCAAGACTGGATGGAGGCTCAATGGAAGGCCCAAGGAGAGTTGGCCAGACGGAGTCAAGAGAGGATGATAGCCGCGATGACCGAGCAGCAGCAACCACTGTTGGAATTGCTAGGGACTCTCATCAAGAGGACTGGTACCGCAGCAGCAGAGGTTAATCCCTCAGTGTCTAAGGCGGTAGGACTTAATGATTGCAATGCTTTGACATTGGTACAGCTAAAATCATACGACAACTTTGATGATTTTTCAGACGCCTTTGAGCGTATCGCAGAGGCAGCTAAATGGCCGATTGACCAGTGGGCTGTAAGGTTCGCTATGACCTTATCAGGTGAAGCACTAGCGGCCTACAAAACTATGCCTGTCGGTCTTTCGTCTAGTTACCCGGAAGTAAAATCAGCCATAAGGGATAGGCTGGGTTTAACACCCCTGCACTACAAAAGGCTCTTTAGAGAAGCTAGGCTTATGAATAAGGAAACGCCTAAAGCATTACTACAGAGGTTAAGAGGTCTAGCGACCAAATGGCTTGCTCCAGAGAGGGCGACGGTAGAGTCATTGTTAGACACCGTCATCTTGGAGCAATACTTGGAAGCTATACCGCCTGAGATAAAAGCTCTCATAATGTTACAGAAATGTCATTCTACCCAAGACGCTGCCAACCTCACGGAGAATTATTTGGAGGCTGAATTAGCCAGCACCTCCGGAGGCAATGTTTTAAAAGTGGCCAGTCTTGATAGAATGTATGGAGTAAGAAAGCCTTTTAAGAAAAATGCATGCGGTGAGAATGTGTGTAATGAAAAGATGTTTGGTAAAAACGTAGCAGAAAATATTTCTAGGAAATGTTTTAACTGTGGCCAGCCTGGACATTTATACAGAAACTGTAATGAGCGTACTGCCCTAGTGTTGGGAGGAGAGAACCCCCTAGGGAAAGGAATTTTGCTTAAAGTCCAGATAGAAGGGGTAGAGGCTTTGGCGCTCCTAGATTCCGGAGCCAACCAAAGTATGGTCTCACAGGAAATGTGGCAGACCATCACAGCCCATAACCCATTCACCCTAAGTCAAGTAAGGGATAAAATAAAAGTGAGGTGCGTGCATGGCACGTCTATATCTTACCCACGTTATAGAGTGTCAGTAGAAGGAATGGGCACTGAGGAAAAAGTACAGGTAGCTGTAGTCCCACATCTCCCTTGCAAACTTGTTTTAGGACGTGATTGGCCACCGTTCCCCCAAGGATTAAAAAAAGGTTTGGGTAGCAAAACTAACTTGGTTTCTACCAGATCCCAGGCCAGGGCCTCAGGAATAGGGACAGATCCCACAGATGAGGAAGAAACCCCAGAGGAGGAGGAAAGCCTAGGGGATGAGCTAGCTAAGGTACTCCCCTCTCATGATGATTTAATTAACCTTCCCGCTAAGGAGAGAAAGGGGAAGGCAGAGAGACATCGGGAACAAAGGAATAGGTCCCAAGGGAAGGCGGAGCTGGCAGCCGGGGAGGATTTACCCTGGGTCCCTGCTGAACTGGTCCAGAAATTCCCATCCTTCCCAAAGGAGCAGAGGGCAGATCCTGCTCTAAAAAGAGCTTTTGAATATGCTCAGGAGGATAGGACCACCTTACCCCGATTCTTGCTGGAGAGAACCTCACGGGTGTCCGTAGAGAATTTGCGGAGAATTTGCGGGCGAACCAACGCCAGCAAAAGCGGTACTATGACCGGGGGACCAAAGAAAGGCAATTGGACATAGGAGACAAGGTGTTGGTCCTAGTGCCAGCCGCAGGCCCAAAATTTGAGTCTAGGTGGAAGGGACCCTGTACAGTGGTAGCCAAAGTGGGCCCAGTCTCGTATAGAGTCGAGAATGAAAGGGGGCGTCAACAGGTCTACCATCTTAACTTACTAAAACCATGGCAAGACCGATCAGCATCAGTACAGCTGGTCAAAATAGAGAAGCGTTGGGATAGTCAACCTAGGCTTACGTGCTGTCAGACGAGGGCGTCAGCAGCCCGTAAGGTTTTAAGGGGGGGGATATGTGATGAAGAAGCTCCATTTCCTACCTTAAAAACACAGGATTCACTGAGTTCTAGTCTTGAAGCTGACAGGCAGGCAGGCCATGTGAGCAGCAGTTGTCAGGGGTGACATAAACAAACCCAGCCACGGGGTTTGCAAATAAGCCCAGCTGAGAAACATTCCCCAATTCCTAATAGCATGCACCTGGAAAGGGGAAGAGCTTATAGCCACTATAAGAGCTATGCAGGAAATACAGAGTTAGAACGAGGAGACGGAGTAGAACGAGGAGACCGGGTAGAACGAGGAGGACTAGGTGAACTAGCTGATCTAGAGGAAGAAGGAAGAGTTTCAGACTCTGACCCAGGACGTGAGTCAGAGCCAGAACCAGGAAGGGTTCACCACAGAAACTACCCAGAGCACTGCAGGAGAAAGCAGCCAGTGAGGTCAGAGAACAGTTGCAAGTGTTCTGCTGATTGCAAGCTGTTTGGAGCTCAGAGGCAACGTTCCAACTGGAGTGATTGGAAGCCTAAAGACAAACAGTATGTATTTGAGAGCTGTAGCCTGGAGAATGTCTCTGATAGGAAGTTAAAGTTTACTGATAAAAGAAATACCTGCAGGGTTAACGCTGAGAAGCCTCGTGTGATAAATCCTAGGTGGGGGCAGGGCAGTAACACCCAGCCAAGGGATTTGAGCACCGAGCTGAAGAGAGAGCAGTTAACACCCCCAGAGAGAGAAAGGTATTTCCCTGAAGATGTGTGCATGTCTGAGGAAGATATAGTAGCAGTTCCTAAGCCTCAGAGAAAACCCCGCAGGCTTAAACCTCGTGTTAATAGGGGAGAAGAATATTCTTTTGCAAAGCCTGAAGCCAGAGCTTATAAATGTTCAAAGGGTAGAACCTGCCAGAAGGAATTAAACTCTAAGAACCCTGAACGGTGGCTTCCCTCTCTCCCAAACACAGAGGAATACGGTAGCTGTTATTCCAGCCATAGAGGGAGTTGTGCCGAGAGACTGTGACGGCACATTACAGGGGAAATTGCAGAAGTATTGTGGCAAGGAGAACTCAGACAATTCTGAATGTACGCAGGAGCCTATGGTCATTGATATAGTCAGTGAATGTTCATTTGATAGTGACCCAATGGACTGCACATTGATTTTCTCTGATAAAGTGACGTCTTTTCGCTAGTCAAAAGGCTGTATAGTGTGGAGGGAAAACACTATCAGTGAAGAGTGCTGTTTTGCACATATGGAAGATATGTGCTGAGTTTTGCCTGTTTAACGTTTACTCTTTAAGGAGCAAGAAAAAGCTGTTATAATTTCCTTTGTGTTTTGCCAGAAAGTATGGCTTATTTGTTTTGAGTATTGTGTTATATTACCTGAAGAATCCGACCCCGGGAGGGGAAATAAATCCTTTTACCTTAAACCATTCGTGTTCACAACTACTTAATCACCATCAGACACAGATCTGCAACCCTAGGCGGCAGCCTGCCCACCTGGTGGTGACACTATCTATAGCACATTGTAAATCCACCAGAGCACCATCATGATCTTCAACTTTTGTGTCGACCTCTTCCACTCGAGTGCCTAGGTCTTTTATGTCACCCCTGAGGTCCGCAATAGTGCTCATCACTTCCTCGCGCATGGAGCTGAATTCACCAGCCAAATCTTCAAAGCCCCTCTGAAGTTCCCGCTGAAGGAGGGCATACGAAGATAGCGCTGCAGGGCCCAGGTCATTTTCACTCACTGTCTCATCGCCTGATCCCTCCGAGGGCTGCTTACCGGTTGGACTGGTCTGTGAGCCACTCTTCCCTAGCAGATGCTGGGAAGTCCTCATTCCCTCCTGGACTTCGAGCCCCTTGGTTTTGGCAGCCATGGGTAGTCTGACGAATCCTATAATTCTAAAATAGGCAGGAATCAGCTGCAAGCTGGAGAGGGGCAGTTGTCAGTAAAAAGAATAGCAGAGCAATCCCACTCTTAAGCAGCAGGTGGCGTTCTAGGATGACTTAAACTGGCAGGACCTAAGAAGCAGTGAGAGGAACTGTCCCCGATACAAGTAATTCAAGTTTAGCCAATCCACCAGGCTCAGGGAGAAGCTGTACCCAGTGTAGGTAGCACAAGTTCAGCTGTGCATAGCAAAAGGTTCAACCGACCGGGTTCAGAGGCTGGGCAAGAGAGAAGAGGAACCGTCAATCAAACCTGCTAACTTCGGGAGCGCTGAGACACAGGGAACCAGAGGCTGATTAGCTGGCTGCAACCCATGTGACTTTTTCCCGCCAAGGCCGACTGGAACGCAGACAGGGTTATGTGTTCCAGGACCGCATGGCAATGGCCGCCGAGGTACCCCACCAAGTCACTTGTATTCACTTCACCAGAGCGCACTGGTTAACGCGGGGCTCTCACCTCCTCAAAGGATGCTTGCTACAATCAATGCCAGGTGATGCGGCGAACCAGCGCGATGGTTTCTCCGGGGGCCGATCTCATGCGCTGCTCTAGTTCCCGGCAAGGAGTCAGTCAGTCTCGGAGCAAGTCCCGGTCTCCTTACTAGCTCTGGCCCGCAGACCTTGGTGCAGCAGTGCTGGGAGACCTCCCTGCAGGGAGCGCGAAGGGAGATGCCCCGCTCCGATCAGCATCGGCAGCCAGCAGAAAGATAGCGTCTCCAGCCGCGGGATAGTATGCCGCCAGGCACCCCACCGAGCTCCGATTATCCTTCCAGGGCACAGGTTGAATCGCTAGACACCCAGCTATCAAGTCCGGGTAGGAACGGGGAATAATGCTGGAGATATGCAATTGCTAGAGTGTTGAAGGGGAGAACCCTGTCCGGAGCCGAATTAAAGTGCGGCCATTTCTTCACGGGCTCACTAGCACCCCCCCCCCCCCAGCAAAATTCTTTTTAATGATTATTCAAATTGAGTGGCATTTGAAATGGCGGGAGTTTGCCGTTCACCAGAGGGGGATTGCCTTTGTCCTCTTATTCCCTCACAAACTCAAAGTGCACCACGGGGGAAACACTCTGTATTTTACAACCGTGGAAGAGGGTAAAAAGTTCATCGAGAGACAGGTGGGGGGGGGGGGCAGTGCTGAGGCTCTACCACCATTGTGAGACAATGTGGCGTCATTGAGAGGGTCACACCCGGCATAATTTGGCCTAAAAGGAACTTTATACTGCAAAGATAAACTGGGGAACTGGTCACCAGCTGAATGCATTTTGACTGATTAACAGTGGTTTGTTGTTCGCTGGTGCAGAAAGAGCTTGCAGAGCGCGAGAGACACTGTCGGGAGCGCAGCAGTGGGGACACCTCACATATAGACTCTATTGATGCTGGGGCCTTGCCTGGTATACCAACAGAAGAGTGGGTAAAGGGAGGGGCTTACAATATCAAAGGGGCCTGGGGAGAGGTAATCAGGGTTAGATAGCAGTGGGTGCAGGAGTCCTAGGGGAAGTGAAGGCAGAAAGGAGCTGGATGAGGAGGGGACGAGGAAGTGGGGGGTATGTGAGATGGATGATGTGTGTCTGTGTACGGCTGTGTGAATGAAGGGGGAGAGGGGGATGGAGGAGGGGGCATGGAGCATAGGCTAACAGGCTAGATGAAAGAGACACAGGGAGGGACTGAGTGGAAGATGACTGAATGGGTGTGGAACTGTAAGGAGCATCTGGGGACAAATATATATTGGGCAACAGCGATTTTGACATGGAGTCAACTCCGAAGAGCTCAGCTGGGAGGCTCTAAGGCAGAGGTTCCCAACTCCAGTCTTGGAGGGCCAAACACCATTCAGGTTTTCAGGCTGTCCCTAATAAATATGCATGAGATGCATTTGCATGCACTGCCCCCCTTGTATTCAAATGTATCTCATGCATATTCATTAGGGACAGCCTGAAAACCTGAATGGTGTTTGGCCCTCCAGGACTGGAGTTGGGAACCTCTGCTCTAAGGGGTACCGAAAAACAGAATGTAATTTGCACTATACACAGGGAGCGTGGGACACTGGCTGAGATTAAACTGATAACTCTGAATGTGGGCGGCCTCAACTTGCCCATTAAACAGGAGAAAACCCTAACCTACCTACACAGGCTGGGAGCGGACGTGGCCTTCTTGCAGGAAACCCATCTTACAGACCGGGAACATGGTAGGCTGCGGAGAGGCTGGGTGAGGGACTCCACTGGGCGGCTTATTCATCAAAACAATGTGGAGTGGTAATCCTAATAGGGAAAAAACAGACATTTGAAACCCATAAGGTGGTCCAAGACTCAGAGAGGCGATATATCCTGGTCTGGGGGGTGCTTCAGGGCAGAAAGCTAATTCTGGGAAGTGTTTATGCATCCAATGTCTATTGACATGGGTTCTTTGGGGAGCTAGTAACTATAACTGACAGACCAATCAGAATACTCTGTAATCATAGGGGGTGATGTCAACATGACCGCTGACCCCATCATTGATTGTGAGCCACATCGAGCATCGTCGAGAGGTTACGAGAACCAGGGAATAAACTTCCTCTGCCATGAGCTGGAACTCATTGACAGCTGACATACCCTCCACTCCACTGAGGTGGAATATACCCACCAGTCCATCTCTAATAAAACGCAAGCCCACCTTGACTACATACTCTTGATGGAGCGGCTTTTTGGAAAATTCCAAAGCTGCAAGATCCACCTGCACCTGGTCTTGGACCACGCCATCATGCAGGCAGTGGGTCACTTGGAAGAGGTGGTCAGAGTATGGTGCCTTAACCTGGTTTGGAGTCAGGACCCCACATTCTGCCAATTTATGAGTAAGTTCTGGCAGGAGAACGAAGTTGAGAATAATGTTGAGGATGTGGGCCCTGCCATCTACTGGTAGGCAGCCAAGGCTGTGCTTCACGAGCGGATAATTGGCCTTGTGAACTCCAAGTGCTGACAGCAAAATCAACATCTCCTGTTGGAGCTGTGCTGGCGTTGGGTCCAATATATGGCAACGCAGGACCAAGTGGCCCAACAATGTCTGATGGAGCAACGTAACAAAGTCAATGCCATGCTATAGCGTACAAATATAAACTTTATCAATGGGGGGACAAAGCCGGGAAACTGCTGGCAAATCTCGTTAAACCTCCAATGTCTGGCACACAGTGACCCAGTTGGGGAGGACTGAAGGCACATTTGCCACTACTATGCTGGAAATAACCCAGAATTACTGAATTCTTCCAGAGGTTATATAGTACAGAGTCATCTGTGGAACGCGTCAGGGAAGACTTCTTCTCCAATTGCCAAAATTGAGGAAGAGCGAAAGATACTGGACAGGCGAGGTCATGGAGGGGGTGCGGTGCCTGCAACCAGCAAAAGCCCCTGGTCTGAATGGGCTGGGGCCCAATTTCTACAAAATCTTGGGAAGGGTGGTTGCACCCGCCTTGGTTGCAATGGGGGAGAGAGCCCGAGGCAAGGGCAGATTTTAGGTCAACGCGAATAGAACTTTGGTGATACTGCTGCCTAAGCCTGGCAGAGACCCTGACAAAGTCAACGCATACCATCTGATCTCACTATTAAACCAGGATTTAAAGGTTATAGTGGGGCATCTGGCCTCAATGTTGCCTGGCCTGATCCACCCTGACCAGGTGAGCTTCATACAGGGATGAGGGGCAGCAAGTCACCTACTGTGGGTGATCACCCTGTTTCGGTAGGGCTTTACCCAGGGCCTGGAGGTGGCGGTGGTTAGCTTGGATGCCGAAAAGGCGTTCAACAGGATTGCCTGGGACTATCTGTTTTGGGTCCTTCCTTGCTTTGCCTGGGAGACCGCTTCCTTAGCTGGGTGGAGCGCTTTATGCACAGCCCAGGGCACAGCTGCTGGTGAATGGGAACCTATCAGATGCCTTCGAACTTCAGAGGGGCACCCGACAAGGATGCCCTTTATCTCTGTTACTTTTTATCCTCCCACTTGAATATTCTGCGATTAAGCTGTAAGGGACTCCGGAGATACCGGGAACATACATAGTAGAGTAAGAATGTAAAATTAACTTTTTCGCAGAAGATATGCTGATCAGCACCCCCCACACACAAAGGGGCCTGGACAGCTAGTTGGATCTTTTACGGGCATTAGGTATCTTCTCCAGCCTACATATCAACAATACTAAATCAGAGGCCTGACTGTTGGGTGGTACGGGGGTGGCCACCAATCCCTAAGGGGGATACCTTTTCGCTGGTCCAGTGCACCTCATAAATACCTGGGCGTTTTCCTGCAATGGGATCACTGTATGGTTTGCCACTTGAGCATCCAAGAAAAGATCCAACAGATCAAGCACCTCTACGAAAAATGGAGGAAACTGCCCCTGTCCCTAAGTGGAAGGGTCGCTCTAAATGGGTGGAGGTGGATCATTTAAAAAGCATCCTTCGAACCTTATTGTGTGGGCGATGAGCATGCATTAGCTATAACAAGTTGATCCACCTGCGGCACAAAGGTGGATTGGCCTTACTGGACATACGTGTGTATAACGTGGCTGCTTTGCTGTGATAGATCTATGAAGCAGTGCATACTGTGTCTTGGTACGCCCCACCAGGCTTACTGGACTTCTGGAGCAAACCTTATTGTTTACTGAATGTAGTCCATCATGCCTTGGTGTCCCTGGACACATGAGAATTTGGCACCTTGATACACCCACTGCGGATGGCAAGGTGGTGGTGGGCTACACATGATAGAGTGAGCTGAGGGTGACCCCCCTTTTTACAGCTTGTGGGAAACCCGGGGTAAGCGCAGTGCAGGTTCAGCAGTGGGAGTCCGTGGGTCGACTTGACCTTGGATGGCTACTGGAGTGGGAGGGGGGGGGGACGTTCCCAACTTTCGAGTGTGTTCATGAAAAACTGGGTCTATCGGCTTCCTCTTGTTATTCCTACTTGCAGGCCAGGCACTACTGGCATCAAATAAGGGGAGATCTACCGGACAATCTAATGAGCACGGAGGTGGGTGATAACCTGCGCAAGATGGTGTTCCAGTGGAACACCCTATCAAACTGGACCAGGATATTACAGGACTGACTAGATTCCCAATATCTTGGGGGGGGGGTGTTAGCTGCTCAGTGGACTGAGGATATGACAAACACAGTATATGTTGAAGACCTTGAGCGGGCATTTCAGACCGTGCCAGAGGTGACCAATAATGCATGATATAGAGAAAAGCAATACCAAATTTTACACAGCAGCTACCTCATGAGAGCCCGGGTGGTGGAATTGGGAGCATGGGACTCAGCTACCCGTGAGAAGTGCGGCACACAGAGAGCCACCTTTT
Source organism: Ichthyophis bannanicus (assembly GCA_033557465.1). Classification (NCBI taxonomy): domain Eukaryota; kingdom Metazoa; phylum Chordata; class Amphibia; order Gymnophiona; family Ichthyophiidae; genus Ichthyophis; species Ichthyophis bannanicus. The sequence continues at coordinate 41,894,825 of CM066043.1, forward strand.
GCCATGCATTCCTGGAATGCCCAGGACTCACCAATATCTGGGGGAAGGCCCTGGGGGGCTAGAGGAGATTCTTCATAAATGCATCCAGTGGGCCTATGGGTTACTGATGCTTGGGGACAAAACTCCAATGCAGACCCTCAGACTGTGGAAGGCGGACTATAAGTTTGTCCTCTTCAGCATTTGGGAGGGTCAAAAAGGTTATTCTGCAGCATTGGGTGGGGGAGAAGCCATTGGTGTTTAAATAGTTGGTAAATGTTATGCATAACCTAGCTTGGTTGGAGTTATTTCAGTATCGGCACCATAAAGCTCCACGGTGCTTCTGATATAAATGGCTCTGGTGCCAGTTTCAAATGCAGTTCCAAATAGGGGGAGGGTAGTGGGAACTGGGACAATAGGGGGTAGAGAGCTTGGGATGCTGGCACCTGGGTAGGGGATACTACTACAATCAGCCATGACTATGAATATGTAAAATGTGTAGTCCAAAAATGTGTAATCCAAATATGTAAATATGTAAAAATGTGTAATCCAAAAAGGTGTAAATGTACAATTGTCAGCCAGAAATCTGTAAATATGTATGTATAAATGTAAATATGTATAATTCTTCCCCCAAGACACTAACCCTGTGTGCTGTGACCTCCCATCAGATCTATGTATTTACTGTACCCTCCCAGTCCTGATTTGACACCCCCCAAAAGAAGAATCGAACCGCTGCTGATCGCTGGAAGCAGCGGTATATAAGTGTGTATTAAATAAATAAAAATAAAAAATAACGAGGGGACACAGTTGATGATCTGCTGTTTTGTTTGTTACAACTTTATGGATACTGCCTGGGCCTCTGGGCACTGTCATCTATTGAGATGCATATATGCTAAAGGAAAATAAAGTCGTTAAAACTAAAAATAAAACATACATAGAAGAGTGGCCCAAATGATAAGGGGCTAGAAGGATACCTCTATGAGGAAAGGCTTAAAATATTAGGGTTCTTCAGCTTAGAAGAGATGGCTGAGGGGAGATATAATAGAGGTCTATAAAATGATGAGTAGAGTGGAATGTGGTCAGTGGTTTATTCCTTCAGAAAGTAGAAAGATTAGGGGACGTGCAATGAAGCTACAAAATAGTGCATTTAAGACTAATTGGGGAAAATATTCTTTGACTCATCATACAGTTTTACTACTACTACTAATCATTTGTATAGTGCTGCAAGGCATATGCAGGGCTGCACCTAAAGACAGTCCCTGCTCATCAGAGTTTACAATCTAATCAAGGCAAAACCCAAGGCGAAACAGAAAAGTAGAATATGGTAAGATACACATTAGTGGTGGACAAGAGAGGGAGGAGCATGAGAATCCAAACGTAGCTTCAATGAGGTGGGTTTTTAGCCTGGATTTGAATAGGGCCAGAGAAGGAGCCTGACGCACAGGTAGTTTGTTCCAGGCATATGGAGCAGTGAGATGGAATGAACAAAGTCTGGAGTTGGCAGTGGCAGAGAAGGGCACAGATAAAAGGGATGTTCTCGAGGAGGGGTGTAGAATGAGATAAGAGAGGAAGGCAGTGAGGAACCGCAGAGTGGATGCACTTGTAGCTCAGCAGGAGAAGTTTGAACTGAATGCGGAAACAGATAGAAAACTTAAATGACTTGAGAAGAGGGGTTACATGAGCATAGCGACACTCAGGGGTGGCCCAAGGGGGGTGCGGGGCCATGTGCGGAGACTCGGTGCGGGGCCTCATTTGCATAATTGGCCTTATTTGCATAAATATTTGCATAATGTTACCATACACTAACTTTTAGTAAACATGTCTCTTAATGAATGTATGGATAAAGAAAGACTAAAAGATTTCTACATTACTATAATCCAGTGCCAACCGCCAGGCACATTAGGAACTACTACAAACGCTGCCCATTTAGAACCCATAGCAAACCCGCCGTATCCTGACAGCACTACCAGGACTCACAAAGCACCATACCCTACCTATCAAAAGGCAACACTGCAAATATTAAACCAATACATTTCAGAGAATACTGGGGAAAGAGAACAAGTGGCAACGTCAAATAGGAATTACATAAACAGAATACCTCAGCTCAGTTACACATGCAGAACATAGACCATCACCAAACAAGGAATCACAATTTAGAAACAGGAAGGCAATAATTAAACTGGGAACCCCAAAAGCCAAACTTGGAATGTACAACAACACTGTAGAAATAAAACTATAAATTAATTTCCTCTTGTACCAAACAAAGCGCAGACGTTAATGATGCACATTTCCCAGAGCTGACATATTCCAGTTAATAAATTCAAAATAAAGAGATATCTTTCTACCTTTTGTGCATTTTTTTTCAGTTGCAATTGGTCCAGCCACTTTCTTCTGGTTTCTGCTAACTCTCCATCATCTGCTGTCCATTTGTCCTTTCTTCTCTCTTCTAGTTTTTTTCCATTCTCTCTCTCTACATCTGCTTTAACATACTAATCTTTCTCCTTTTGCTCTTTCCTCATTCCTATTTCATCCACACAAATTTTACCCCTCCATCCTCAATCCCCACTTACTCTCCCAATACCCGGCCAATTGTAGATTTTTCATCACTTCTACACAAAATATTTTTCCCCTCTCCATTTTACTCTCCCAGCCCCATCCCCATTCTAATCCTCCCCCAACATCAGCTCCCTTCTAGTTCCAGTCTCACCAAGCATCCATTCCCTTCTAGTCCCTGCATCAGCCCATTTCCAGTCCTAGCTCCCCCATCCATTTCCAGTCCAAGTCCCTTCATCAGCTCATTTCCAATCCTAGCCCCCCATCAGCCCATTTCTAGTCATTTCCTAGCCCCACCATCAGCCCATGTCAAATCATAGCTCCCCTCCACTCAGCCCATTTCCAGTCCTAGCAACCCCCCAGCCCATTACCAGTCCTAGCCCCCGTCAACTTCCAGTCCTAACCCCCATCACCCCATTTTCAGTTTAAGCCCCCCCTATAACCCATTACCAGTCCTAACCCCCCATCAGCCCACCTCAAGTCCTAACCCCCATCACCCCATTTCCAGTCAGCCCCCCCTAGCACATTGCCAGTCCTAAACCCCCCCATCAGCCCACAGCCCATTACCAGTCCTAACCACATCAGCCCACCTCAAGTCCTAACCCCTCCCCATCAGCCCATTTCCTGTCCTAGCCCCCCCATAGCCCATTATCAGTCCTAACCCCCCCCCCCATAGCACATTACCAGTCCTAACCCCACCCCATCAGCCCACTACCAGTCTTAACCCTCCCCCCATAGCCCATTACCAGTCCTAACCCCCCATCACCCCATTTCCAGACAGCCCCCATCAGCCCACAGCCCATTGCCAGTCTTAACCCCCCCATAGCCAATTGCCAGTCTTAACCCCACCCCCCCTAGCCCATTGCCATTATTAACCCCCCCCTAGCCCATTACCAGTCCTAACCCCCCATCACCCCATTTCCAGACAGCCAACAGCCCACAGCCCAGTGCCAGTCTTAACCCCCCCCCATAGCCCATTGCCAGTCTTAATCCCACCCCCCCATAGCCCATTGCCAGTCTTAACCCCCCCATAGCCCATTACCAGTCCTCAACCCCCATCACCCCATTTCCAGACAGCCCCCATCAGCCCACAGCCCATTGCCAGTCTTAACCCCCCCCCATAGCCAGTCTTAAACCCCCCCATAGCCCATTGCCAGTATTTAGCACTCCGTTAGCGGATTGCCTGTGTTATCCCTCCCCCCCATAGCGCATTGCCAGTCCTATCCCCCCCCATCACCCCATTTCCAGACAGCCCTCATCAGCCCACAGCCCTTTGCCAGTCTTAACCCCCCCAGCCCATTGCCAGTCTTAACCCCCCCCAGCCCATTGCCAGTCTTAACCCCCCCACTCCCACTGCCAGTCTTAACCCCCCCCCCAGCCCATTGCCAGTCCTACCCCCCCCCCCCATCGGCTCATGGCAATTTAAAAAAAGAAAAAAAGCTGGCCGCTGCCGCCGCGGTGGCATGGAGTGTCCCGCGGGGCCCCCTCTGCCCGGCTGAACTCTCCCGACGCGGCTGAGCCCCTATGCGCCAGCTTGCAGATATGCGAAGGGAGAGTGTCTCCCTCGCGTCTCTGTTAAGCCCGCAGGGGCAGATGGGAAATTTCCCATCAGCCCCTGCTTCCCATCAGCCCCTGCGGGCTTAACAGAGACGCGAGGGAGACACTCTCCCTTCGCGTATCTGCAAGCCGGCACAGAGAGGCTCAGCCGCGCTGGGAGAGTTCCGCCGGGCAGAGGGAGCCCCACGGGACACTCCATGCCGCCGCAGCAGCAGCAGCCAGCTTTTTTTTTTTTAAATTTAATTAAGAAAAAAAAAGCAGAATGTTCTTTGCAAAAAACATTCTTGCTCAATGGACGGGCCGGCCCTGGCGACACTGGCAGAAGATGAGCCGTGCAGCTGAATTTTGAACAGATTGAAGGGGAGAGAGCTGATTCAGAGGGAGCAGGTTATAGTAGTCAAGATGGGAGGTGACTAGTGAGTGAATAAGGGTCTTAGTACTGCAAGCAGAAAGGAAGGGATGAATTTTACCGATGTTACAGAGAAAGAAGTGGCAGGTTTTAGCTATCTATTGAACATGTGCAGAGAGAGTAGAGTCAAAGATGACCCCAAGGTTGCTAGCTGAGGAAACAGGGAAGAGAGTAGGGTCGTCCACAGAAATGGAAAAGGGTGGAAGGGAGAAGGTGGGCTTAGGGGGAAAGATAAGGAGTTCAGTTTTGGCCATGTTCAGTTTCTGACAGTGGTGAGACATCCCTGCAGCGATGTCAGATAAGCAGGCAGAGATCCAGAACTGGATTCCTGGAGGGATTTCAGGCGCAGAGTTAGCTGTGAGAGTCGTCAGCATAAAGATGGCACTGAAAACCATGGGAGGAAATAAGTGCACCAAGGGCCTGAGTGTAGAGAGAGAAAGGGAGAGGTCCCAAGATAGAACCCTGAGGTGCACCAACTGAAAGCGGAATGGCAGTTTTAGTATTTTAGAGCTTGTGCCTTTCCAGTAATAGATCAAGACGAGTTACAATCAGGTACAGTAGAGGAGGATCCACCAGAACATACACGAAAAGTGTGATAGGAGAGAAAAAAAACAGGACAGAACATTGCCCCTGAATCCAAGCGAGGACAGAGTATTGAGGAGAAGGTGCTGATTAACATTGTCAAAGAAAGCAGAAAGGTCAAGGAGGATGAGGATCAAGTAAAGGCACTTGGATTTGGCGAGGAACAAGTCATTGGGGACTTTGGCAAGAGCTGTTTCTGTGGAATGTAGAGGACGGAAGCCAGACTGCAGCAGATCCAGAAGTGCTTGAGAGGAAAGAAAGTCAAGACAGTGTTGGTGAACTGCTTGTCCAAGTAGTTTTAAAGCAAAGGGGGAGGGGGAGAGGCTGATAGCTGGAAGGACAGGTAGGGTCATGAGAGCTTTTTGAAGAGAAGTGTGACTAGAGTATGTTTGAAGGCCATAGGAGTAGCTGCGGTGGACAGTGATAGGTTAGGGATATGACAGATGGAAAGGATGATGGCTGAAGAGATAGAGTTTATTATACGGGTGGGAATGAGATCAGAGATGCAGGTAGTCAATTTGGAAAAGGAAAGAAGATTTGCAGTTTCCTCCTCAGTGATTTCAGAAAAGGAAGAAAGGTGACAGAAGGTGAGGGAAAGATTTGGGATTGAAGGGAGAGGGGATAATTCAAGGCTAATCTTCTGGACTTTGTCATGTAAATAGTCAGCCAAGGTCTGGGCAGAAAGTGAAGGAGGGATTGGGAGAGGAGGGACTTTGAGGAGAGATCTGAACATAGCAAAGAGCCAGATGGACATAGTACTCTTGCTTGATGAGTGTTATGGCTGACTAGAAAGAGGTTAGTATGAATTTGAAATACAGGTATTCAGCAAGGGTATGGGCACAAGAACATAGGTAGCAGGTTGTTGAGGACAGACAGGATTGAGAAATGGTACGCCTCACAAGACATGGAATGAGAGGAGCCAGTGCATCCAGAGCAGAGGAGAGTATAGTGTTATAGGAGGATACTGCCTCATCAATGGATTCAGATGACATAGTGGAGGAAAGAGGTGATAAGACAGCAGTGGAGAGAGCTGAAGGGTCAATAGTGTGACGATTCCTAAACATGTTGGTGGAGAGCAGGTGAGGCAAAGATGGTGGTTGGTTTTGGAATTCATTACTGGAGGATGTAGTAAAGGTTGTTAGTGCAGTTGGATTTTAAAATGAGACAAATTCCTACAGAAAAAGTCCATAAATTATTATTAAAGTGGACTGGGGGAGATTTACTGCTTATCCCCAAGATTAGCAGCATGGAATCTGCCTATATTTTGGAATCCTGCCAGGTACTTGTGACATGGATTGGCCACTGTTGGGAACAGGATACTGGGCTTGATGGCTCTTTGGTCTGACTCAGTATGGTAAATCCTATGCTTTTATGACTGAAGTCCTAAGATCATGTACAAAAGATAGAGTAAATGTTTCCCATAAGATTGATGATTGCTCTTGCTCTTGAAGTTCTTCCAGGGAGGAAAAGAATCCAAAACTGAAGTGAGAGAATTCCAAGTGGGTGTGCAAATTAGGGATATGGAAACCAAAATGGCAGTTTTATACCAACAGAGTTCTCAAGTTTCAGATATCACTCTACTGGGGAAGAAGAGTAATCTAACTGACCCTCTGAAGAATTTCAGCCTTTCAGATTTATAAATAAAAATAAAAGAAAACCAAAAAGCCATAAGAACATAAGATGCCATACTGGGTCAGATCAAGGGTCCATTAAGCCCAGTATCCTGTTTCCAACAGCGGCCAATCCAGGTAGAAGTACCTTTCAGGTTCCCAAAAAGAAACCCAGATTCCATGCTACTTACCCTAATCCCCTGTTATTCAATTTATCTAACATATGAAGTCCACTTGAGTCATACAACTTCACCTCAGTATCGCTGAGACTAGTAGTAAACCGCAGGGAAACAAAAAACACGGAGTCGCCATATTAAAAACCTAGATGGTGCCCAAGGAGTAGCCATGGTAACCAGGACACTATACTTCTAAAGCCAAGATAGACCCTTGAAACACAGGCACAAAAGCAGGCTTCCAAAGTGTGATATGTTTATTTTGTGTATCGGAATTGCATTTTAGAAACTGTAGACATTAAATCATTGGCATCATCAAGAATAAGGAAGCAATTAACCTGCTTTATTTAAATGTGCAATATGAAAGCTCTGAGGGAGGCACTATCATATCGGAGCTAAAATCAAGAATGAAACCAGGAATAAAATAAGGGGTGTCCCGCACGATTGATGTAAGCAAGTATGTATCTCATGAAAAAACAAAATTGTGGATATGTAATTATTACTTGTGTTTAAAAGAACCATTGTGAAAACAATGAAAGCAGAGATGAATAGTTCTTACAGAAGTGATCATTGGCAAATAAAAACGCATTACAAGATTAAAATAATATAAAAATAATTATGATAAGACCATAAAAGACAAAAATGATTAAAAACAATTTGTAATCAGACTGTGGCAGGACCGGCCCGTCCATTGAGCAAGAATGTTTTTTGCACAGGGCCCTACGTTTCAGGGGGCCCTGTGCAAAAAACATCTTGCATCAGCCCAACTAGGTTAAAAAAACACAAACCGGCTGCCGCTGCAGCGGCAGAATCGAGCATCCCGCAGGGCCCCCCCCCTACCCCGCAGAGTCCTCCATGCGGCCTCAGCGTCGGCTGTTAGAGCCGCGCGAAGAGAGAGAGCTTCTCCTCTCGTGGCTCTGTTAATCCCGCCGCGGGGCTCGATCCCCGCGGCGGGATTAACAGAGCCGCGAGAAAGGGAAACTCTCCCTTCGCACAGCTCTGAAAAGCCCGTGCTGTGGCCACATGGAACATGGGCTGGACAGGACAGGAAATGGGCTGATGGAGGGGCTAGGATAGAACTGGAAATGGGCTGTTGGGGGGTGCTAAGGTTGGAAATGGGCTGTGGTGGGGGCTTGATTTGAAATGGACTCATGGAGGGGCTAGAACTGGAAGTAGGCTCATGGGGGTTTTGGATTGGAAACGGGCTGAGTGGAGGGGAGCTTGGATTTGACATGGGCTGATGGTGGGGCTAGGAAAGGACTAGAAATGAGCTGATGGGGGACTGGGATAGGAAATGAGCTGATGGAGGGACTCGGATAGGACTGGAAATGGATGGGGGAGCTAGGACTGGAAATGGGCTGATGGTGGGGCTAGGATAGGATTGGAAATGGGCTGATGGGGGGCTAGGACTGGAAATGGGCTGATGCAGGGACTAGAAGGGAGCAGATGCTGGGTGGGGCTGGAACTAGAAGGGAGCTGATGTTGGGGGAGGATTAGAATGGGATGGAGCTGGGAGAGTGAAATGGAGAGGGAAAAATATTTTGTGTAGGAGGGAAGACAAATCTACAATTGGCCGGGTATTGGGAGAGTAAGTGGGGATTGAGGATGGAGGGGTAACATTTGAGTGGATGAAATAGGAATGAGGAAAGAGCAAAAGGAGAAAGATTAGTATGTTAAAGCAGATGTAGAGAGAGAATGGAAAAATAACTAGAAGAGAGAAGAAAGGACAAATGGACAGCAGATGGAGAGTTAGCAGAAGACACGAAGAAACTAGAAGAAAGTGGCTGGAACAATTGTAACTGAAAAAAAATGCACAAAAGGTAGAAAAATATCTCTTTATTTTGAATTTATTAACTGGAATATGTCAGCTCTGGGAAATGTGCATCATTAACGTCTGCGCTTTGTTTAGTACAAGAGGAAATTAATTTATAGTTTTATTTCTACAGTGTTGTACATTCGAAGTTTGGCTTTTGGGGTTCCCAGTTTAATTATTGTCTTCTTATTTCTAAATTGTGATTCCATGTTCTTTGTTTGGTGATGGTCTATGTTCTGCATGTGTATGGTAACATTATGCAAATATTTATGCAAATGAGGTCCCTTTTTCAAATGAGGCCCCGCACCGAGTCTCCACACATGGCCCCGCACCCCCCTTGGGCCGCCCCTGCTCTGTGGGAGGAAGGATGGGGAAAAGGGAGGGTGGGGGGAGGAAGGGGAATAAAGGGGGAGTTAAGAGGACGCTATACTTTTAAGATTGAGAAAGACACTTAAAATACAGGTGCCAAGGAACAGGATTCTAAAGTGTAATATGTATATTCTGTGTATCGGAATTGTATTTTAGAAACTGTAGTATTATCAAGAACAAGGAAGCAATTAACCTGCTTGTTTGAAAATGTGCGACATGAAAGCTCTAAGGGTGCCTCTATCATATTAAAGCTAAAATCAAGAATGAAACCAGGAATAAAATAATGGGTATCCTGCACGATTGTAACCAACTACAGTATATATCTCATGAAAAAAACTAAATTGTGGGTATTGTCATGACAGTGTCCCCTGGTGGCCAATAGTGGTAAGGGGCCGCTGCACATCACACGTATTTTTTTCAAGGAGCGCGGGGTATGTAAGGCCAAGTGCAGATTGGTCATATGGATTTTAGCTCCTTGTGAGCACACAATAATTAAGCCACGAGTGTAGGGAAACAAGGCTTTTATTTCCCCTCCATGCAAGGGTTCAATAAGACAAATGGAAATCAAAGAATGTCCTTTTATCAAGGTTCCAGTAATAGACAGGCAAACCAACTGTTGATATCTTCACAATTAGGTGCAAAAGGTAAATGGAGGAATTCAAATCATTCCAGGGTAAAACAACTAAACAAGGCTTCTTCTTATTTACAAGGTCGCTATGGATTCCAAGCTAGTAGCCATACACAAACTGCAATGCATAGCCTCTTCCTGAGGAATGGAAATAGTATCTGCACCTTCTATCTCCACAGATTCTGCTTCACTAGTTTCCCCCTCAGAGCAAACGCTGTCCCTGGATGTTACAAGTTTACATGGACTGTCTCTGGTATCTCGGCTCCAATAAGACTGTGCTCTAAAGTCTTGTGGTATTTATTTTAACAGCTCTGGTTTCTTTCCTCTTCTTACAAACTGTGGTTCAATTTTAGCAGTGCTTTTAGGAGTTAAGCTTTCTTTAACAGGAATAAAGCCACCATACCTTGAGTTCCTGTAGCTTGAAGCTCTGGAGCCTTCTCTCTCAAGAACGTCTCTCTGACAACAGGTTTTCTGTTGGTAGCTTCTGGGGAGTGCTGGACTTCTTGAAAGCTTAGGAAAACCTGGCGTGGATTCACCAGCCCTGTACTTCAATGCAAAAGTAGCTTTGCTAGAAACTCCTTTCTTTCTGGTACCTGGTGAAGCTTGTTTAGCATACTCCAATGCAGGGCCGGATTTACCTATACGCCAACTACGCCGTGGTGTAGGGCCCACAGTTGGCAAGGGCCCACAAAAATTGAACAAATTGTTAGGAAATTAAATTTAAAAAAAAAACACTGGCTGCTGCCGCGGCAGCATGGACTGTCCCGCGGGGCCCCCTCAGCTGCCGCGGCAGCATGGACTGTCCCGCGGGGCCCCCTCAGCTGCTGCGGCAGCATGGACTGTCCCGCGGGGCCCCCTCTGCCCGGCTGAGCCCCTCCGTGCCAGCTTTGAGAGGCGCGAAGGGAGAGTGTCTCCCTCGCGGCTCTGTTAAGCCTGCCGGGGCTGATGGGAAATTTCCCATCAGCCCCTGCGGGCTTAACAGAGACGCGAGGGAGACACTCTCCCTTCACGCCTCTCAAAGCCGGCACGGAAGGGCTCAGCCGGGCAGAGGGGGCCCCGCGGGACAGTCCATGCTGCCGCGGCGGCAGTGGCAGCGACCAGCATTTTTTTTTTTTTTATTATAATTTACTTGAGCCAATGGGGGGGGGGGGCTGGGACTGGAAATGGGCTGGGGGGGTTAAGACTGGAGTTGGGCTGACACGAAGAAACCAGAAGAAAGTGGCTGGAGCAATTGCAGCTGAAAAAAAATGCACAAAAGGTAGAAAAATATCTCTTTATTTTGAATTTATTAATTGGAATATGTCAGCTCTGGTAAATGTGCATCATTAACGTCTGCACTTTGTTTAGTACAAGAGCAAATTAATGTATAGTTTTATTTCTACAGTGTTGTACATTCCAAGTTTGTCTTTTGGGATTCCCAGTTTAATTATGACGTCAGGGCCATCAGCGCGCAGCTGATCCGGCGTGCTCGTTTTTATCTTTTCTGGGGGCCCACAATTTTTGTTGGCGTAGGGCCTCACTCAAGGTAAATCCGGCCCTGCTCCAATGACTGCAGGCTTTCCCCCAAGCCTAGCTCTCTGTATACTGGACTCAGGAGCGTTGCTTAAGCAGGGAATGGCACACCCTCCAGCCTGACTGCTTTCCTTAGCAGACTCCCTCTGAACAGTGGCTCCTGTAGCCTGGCCCCTCTGAACTCTACCTCTGTGAATTCTGTCCTTCTGGGCTTGCTCAGGGAGGATTCCTTCCTTCAGGACTCTCCTTCCTTCTTCAGCCATGCTTCTGTTCCTTCTCTTCCAGCTGCGGCTTCTCCCACTGCTCCAGCTTCTCTCGCTGCTCTTCCTCCTTTGCTAGCATTAAGCTTCCGTTTATAAAGGGATTTTTCCTTTGAATCTTCCGGGCTTACTTCCAGGTGCAACTGGTTAGCTCTCCTACCCTCATTAGCCTCTGTAGGATCACTCCTGCCCCCTGTAGCTGTGCTTTGAGGTAATTGCATATCTAGAGCTCTGTGAGAAACAGGGTTTCTTTTCAACTCTGCATCTTTATTAGCACCAGCCTCATGACAGTATGTAATTATTTATTGTGTTTAAAAGAATCAATGTAAAAACAACAAGAGCAGAGTTATATAATCTTACAAAAGTGATCATTAGCAATTAAAACGCATTAGAAAGATTAAGGTGTTATAAGAATAATAATGATAAGACCATAAAAACAAAAATAAAGGCAAACTGTAATCAGACTGTGTGGGGGGAGGAGATGAAGGGGGAAGAGGGGTAAAGAGGGGAGAGAGAAGGGGAGGAGAGGAGGGGAAGGGAGGGGAGGGGGAGGGTGGGAGGAAAGGGAGGGAAGGGGAGAGGGAAAGCAATCTAATTGATTAAATGCTAACAAAATGAAAATAAAAATGTGCAGAAAGGACAAATAAAATATGCAAATAAAAACTGAAAGAATTTATTTATTTTATTTAGCTGTATTTATATCCTGCTTTTCACTGGGTCAAAGCGGTCAATTGGGACATACATTTAACACGAGGGGATATGAGACACATACGCTAATACTTACAGGGAACATGGGCAATGGAGGGTTAAGTGGCTTGCCCAAGACCACAAGGAGTGCCTATAGGACTAGAAATCCCAGTCTCTCCGGCCTGAGATTGCTGTCCCCAGGTGGGACTTGAACCACCGGCCCTCCGGCCTGAAGTACCTTGTCCTAACCACTAGACCACTCCTCCCTTGAATGTGGTTTGATTTTGCGTAAAACAAATGAATAACCACTTATCAACCTAAACAGAAATGCATCAGGATATAAATATAGAAATATAGAAACATGATAGCAGAAAAAGATCACATGGCCTGTCTTGTCTGTCCTTCCACATCAACCACTACAGTCCCCTTTTTCCCTTTAGAGATCCTCTGTGTTTGTCCCATATCTACCATCTCCACTGGAAGACTATTCCGCACATCTACCACTCTTTCCGAAAAGAAATATTTCCGCATATTACTCCTGAGTCTATCCCCTTTAACCCTTATCCTATGTCCCCTCCTTGCAGAACTTGCTTTCCATTGAAAGAGGCTCTCCCCCTGAATATTTATGTCACGGAGGTATTTAAAGGTCTCAATCATATCATCTCTGTCCCATCTTTCCTCTAAAGTATACATATTAAGCTCCTTAAGTCTGTCCTCATATGCTTTATAACGAAGACCACTAACCATTTTAGTAGAAACCCTCTGCACCGACTCCAACCTGTTTATATCCTTTTAAAGGTGCAGTCTCCAGAATTGCATACAGTACTCCAAATGAAGTCGCACCATAGACTTATATAGAGGCGCTATCATCTCCTTTCTTCTGCTGGCCATTCCTCTCCCTATGCACCCAAGCATCCTTCTAGCTTTTGCCGTTGCTTTTTAAAATCTGTTTAGCTACTTTAAGATCATCAGACACAATCATACCTAGGTCCCGCTCTTCTTTTGTGGACAGAAGTACTTCACCCCCTATACTATATTGCTCCCTTGGATTGCTGCAGCCCAAATGCATGACCTTGCATTTTTTAACATTAAATCTCAGCTGCCAAATTCTAGACCATTCTTCAAGCTTAGCTAGATCCCTCCTTATGTTATCATAAACTAAAATGTGTTATTAATTAAAAGAAAATCAATGAAATAATAAAATGTTATTGATAAAGTACATGTAAAAGTAATAAAACATGAAGTGAAAGTAATGTAGATATAAAAAATCTTTAAAAAATGAAATAAAATCATCAAATAATCATTGATTATAATCAGAGAAACAAGCCATGGGGAACGGTGGGGGGGGGGAGGAGGAGGAGGGGGAGAATGGGAGTGGAAAGGAATGACGAGGGGGAAAAAAGGGAAGGGAGGAGGAAAAAGGAAAGATGGGGAAAAGGTGGGAGGAGGAAGGAAGAGATGAGAGGAAGGGGGGGGGGAGGAGGGAACTGATTAACAAGCAACATGTAATGATGCTCAATTATGTAGAAAAACAGAGGTTGAGACTCCATTAATGCATTTCATTGTCTGTTGCTTCTTTCCCTGAAGAACATGGTAATGTGAAAAATAAAAGAATTTTATTATAAGGTTAGATGTGTCTTGCTGAACAAAGTTAAAAGTGCATTTTTTGTTCTGGCAAATATAAAGCTGACTCAGCACCCAGCAGCCCAACATGGCCATTTCCATATTAGCTCTCACCAGCTTTTATCTCCTTGCCAACACCATTTATGATACCCACGCACTCACCTCCAACCACAATCCCATCCCCATCTTTCACAGCATGGGTAAGAAATGTTACAGCAGCTCCCATCATCCATTGTCAAACACATACCATGACCGGCACCCGCACCTACTCTACATAACAATCAAACACCCCGAGAACCCCAAGACGGCGTTATCCCAAGTACCTCGCGACCTGAGATGTGCCCTCTTAAATGCACGCTCGGTTTGCAAGAAATGGCCAGCCATCACAGATCTCATAGAACACCACGATCTTGACATACTAATGGTCACAGAATCCTAGCTTGCAGACTCAGACACAGTTCTCCTAAACCAACTTATCCCCCCCCCCCCCCCCGACTTCTCAATCCACACCTGCCACAGAACTGGCTGGAGAGGCGGAGGGGTCTTCATCCTAGTAAAAACAGAGCTCCAATACCAGCTGCTCTCCTCCAAAAGCACACTGCACCTAGACACAATCACCATAGCTAACAAACACAACACCATCAACCTCATATACAGAGCCCCAACCTCTCTCCCGGAAGACCTCTCTAACATAATTGACCTGGCCTGTAACCCTGAAAACCTACGCAAACCAAATTGGGTGATGGGTGATTTTAACCTTCCAGCACTTCAAAGCAACCACACCAACGCCTTTCTCGAGGCAATGACTGAGCTGGGCTACGAACAGGTTGTCAATGCTCCCACCCACCACAGAGGTAACTCACTGGACCTGGTCTTTGCCCCACGACCTGACACAAGCCAAGACCACAACTTCAACCTATCCATCACCCCCGTCCCATGGTCTGACCATAGCCTAATCACATTCCAGATTCCCCCACAGCAAGAACACGATTCACCCAGTGGCACAAGCGACGCATCATGGGCACCTGCAGGACGCTTCAAGTCCCAGACAAAGAAGAGATCATCAAGTGCGTACTTCCAAAACTCAAGCAGCCGTCATCCAACCTCAACAACATGATAGCTAGGTGGAACGACACCCTGAGCTCACTATCTCGGCTACCCTCTTTGGACAAACCACCCAATCATAACAGACCGGCAAGAAGAAGGAAGCCGGCCCCCTGGTTCTCTGCAGAGCTGCGGACTTCTTTTCTCCTCCTCAGGAAGCTCGAGAGAAAATGGCGACATTCCCTTTCCCCAGTGGACCAGTCAGCATACACATCCCACTTAAAAGTACACCGTGAAACAATCTCAGAGAAAATGAAAGAATACCACGCCAAGCTCCTTCACCGCTCCCTAAACAAGCCTCGGGACCTCTTCAACTTAGTAAAGTCCTTAACAAAAGAACCATCCTCTCCCCAGCTAGGACCAATACAACCCCAGGTATATGCTGACTACCTACAGGCCAAATCCACCGTAGAAAGCAGACACAGCCTGGAGACCCACACCTAGTCATAACCCATGCCTACAGCCACCGCTTACAGAACTCACGCCACCATCTGAGAGAAGCATTGAGAACATCATCGCTACCATCAATACCACCACTGCACCATATGACCCCTGCCCAGCACACTGGATAAGAGCAATGCGCATAGAACTCAGCTCAATCCTAGCCAGGATCATGAGCCTATCCTTCTCAATAGGAACTTTCCCATCAACTCTCAAACAGACTTCCATACGACCCCTTCTGAAGAACAACAGACTAGATCCCCAGAAGGCTGAATCATACTGTCCAATCTCAAGTATCCCCCTGCTAGCCAAAATAATCGAGAAAGTCATCCAAAGACAGATCCAGCAACACATCGATACTGCAGCCCCTCTAGACCCCTGCCAGCATGGATTCAGGGAATCACACGGAGTGGAGATGCTACTTACCACGCTAATCAATACCTTAACCGGAGGGATTGACAATATCATAAATGGGTTTGCACTTATCTTCCTTGATATTGCCGCTGCATTTGACTCCGTCAACAATGATCAGCTCCTGACACACCTCCATGAGAAGGGAATTCAAGGCTTGGCCTTGGACTGGTGCAAATCCTACCTAGCAGGCAGATGGCAACACGTACGGATGGGATCCAAGACCTCTGAGCCTTTTCAACAAGGCCAGGGGGTACCGCAGGGCTCCTCTCTATCAGCGTTACTCTTCAACATATACATGCAGTCTATATGCGAAATCATAAGAACATAAGATATGCCATACTGGGTCAGACCAAGGTCCATCATGCCCAGTATCCTGTTTCGAACAGTGGCCAATCTAGGTCATACGTACCTAGCAGTTTCCCCAAAAGACACAGGTTCCACAATGCTTGTACTGGGTCAAGCACTGATATCCTGGGTCCCTTCTTAATAATGGTTTATGGACCTTTCCTCCAGGAACTTGTCCAAACCTTTTTTAAACCCAGCTACACTAACAGCCTTTACTATATCCTCCGGTAACAAATTCCAGAGTTTAATTACACGTTGAGTGAAAAAATATTTTCTTTTATTAGTCTTAAATAGTTTACCCTGTAGCTTCATTGCATGTCCCCTAGTCTTTCTATAGTTTGATAACGTAAACAATCGATCTACGTTTACCCGTTCCACTCCGTTCATTAATTTATAGACTTCTATCATATCTCCCCTCAGCCGTCTCTTTTCCAGGTTAAAGAGCCCTAACCTTTTTAGCCTTTCTTCATAGGAGTATCCTTCCATCCCCTTTACCATTTTGGTGGCTCTTCTCTGAACCTTTTCTAATAACACTATATCCTTTTTAAGGTACGGCGACCAGAATTGCACACAATATTCAAGGTGCGGTCTCACCATGAAACGATATAGAGGCATTATAATATCTTTTGTTTTATTTTCCATTCCTTTCCTTATGATACCTAGCATTCTATTTGCTCTCTTGGCTGCCGCTGCACACTGGGCCGAGGGTTTTAACATGTTATCCACAAGGACGCCTAAATCTTTTTCCTGGGTGGTGGTTCCTAATGTGGAACCTTGCATTGTGTAACCATAGTTTGGGTTGTTCTTCCCTAGGTGCATAACTTTGCGCTTGTCCACATTAAATTTCATCTGCCATTTTGATGCCCAGTCTTCCAATTTATCAAGATCCTCTTGCAATTTTCCACAATCCTCTTGGGTTTTAACAACTTTAAATAGTTTTGTGTCATCTGCAAATTTGATAACCTCACTCGTTATTCCACTTTCCAGGTCATTTATGAATATGTCAAAAAGCAGCGGACCCAGCACAGATCCCTGGGGTACACCACTATTCACCTTTCTCCATTGGGAAAATTGCCCATTTAGCCCAACCCTCTGCTTTCTATCTTTTAACCAGTTCCTGATCCACAGTAGTACACTGCCTCCTATCCCATGACTCTTTAGTTTTGCCAAAAATCTGCTTTCTGAAAGTCCAGATACACTATATCAACTGACTCACCTTTGTCCACCTGTTTATTCACACTTTCAAAAAAACACAACAGATTAGTAAGACAAGATCTTCCTTGTCTAAAGCCATGTTGGCTGTCTCCCATTAGGCCATGACTATCTACATGCTGAGTAATTTTATTCTTTATGATGGTTTCTACCATTTTTCCCGGTACTGATGTGAGGCTCACTGGTCTGTAGTTTCCCGGATCATCCCTGGAACCCTTTTTAAAAATTGGTGTTACATTGGCGATCCTCCAATCTTCAGGTATTAGAGATGATTTTAATGATAGTTCACAGATTACTAATAGCAGGTCTGCAATCTCACATTTCAGTTCTTTCAACACCCTTGGATGTATACCATCCGGCCCAGGTGATTTGCTACTCTTCAGTTTATCTAATAGTTGTAATATATCTTTCCGATGTATCGATATTTCCTTCAGTTCTTCCGCACCTTGTAGCGCCCCTAGTGCCCGTACCTTGACCTTGAGGGTTTAAGGTAGGGCTAGCCTGGAGGTCATCTTGTAGTTGTGGGTGACCGAGTGAACAGGCAAGGCACGAATAGAGAAAATTTATTTCTTTATTAGGGTTTATTTCTCCCGCTCCAAAGATAGGACTTTGTACAGGTTTTGAAGGTTAATATTTTATAGCCAAACAGAAAGTTGAAAAGAGACTGCTTCTTCAATAATGTCCAACTTAAACTTATATTCAAGACAGCCACATTCCTGGCATGTGGGTCTTATATTTTATCCAGCTACAAACAGGAAATTATAAAGTTCATGCAGTACAATTGAGTGAAAACAATCAGCTTATTTTCTTATCCTCATAAGCTCTTGGGTTCATGCACTCCAAACATGTACTATAGCACTTCTTATAGCAGATCACTACACAAGCTCTTGCTTCCCTTTAAACCTTGTCTATGAGGCAGGTTGAGCAGTCCATGGGCTGGTCTAATATAGGCAAAGGATTTAACAGCGTTGCTTGGGGGTCTGGGGCTTGACACTGTCTGCTCAGGAACAAGATGCTTTTCTAAGAAAGCCTGAAGCCCTCTTAATAATACTTGAGCTTGCTGGCTGTGAGGAACAGGTGAGGAAACTGCTTCTCCTTGTGGTATACAGAGACTGGGAGGCTTTACTTCATTCACAGCTATTCTACCGTTACACACACTCTCTTCAGGCACGGTGCTGTAATTACCCCTCCCCCACTTGTCTCTATCAGCAAGTGCTGGAAATCTTACATCATAGGCAGGCAGAGGGTTTTCCTTTGGCAATTCCCCTTTGGATGCTTCTAAAATCCTCTGGTAAATATCTCTGGTAAAGATATCTGCAGTATTTCTAAGGCTAGCTTCTTTACTGCTTTCTTCAGGAGTTTTAAAAGAGACACAAGGTTTAATTGCTGGAGGTTCTGGCTGTAGCCAACTGTCTGGATAGATCCTAGGCTTTCCCTGGATTTCAGAACTACCAATAACACAGTTTGGCTTGTCATAAAAACTCTTATTGCCGTTAAAAGTACCTTGATGAGGAATGCAGGGAGATTCTTCAACCGGCTGCCAGTATTTCCACGGCTGAGCTTCTGGTTCCAAACCGTTAGGCTTCCCACCTGGGTCTCTCTGTGCCACGCCCTCCTCTGAGTCCTGGAAGGTTTCCTGCTGCACTGAGCCTCTCTGGTATCTGTATCCTGGTTTGGTAAATGCTCCCCTCTGTGGTTCCTTTGGCTGGCTTCTCAACCAGTTCTGTTTCTCTAACCAGCTTGTCCTCTGGTTCTTTCTCTCCTTGGGATTTTCATTCCAACTCTTCTCCTCATACGTCTCTGTTGCTTTTCCAGCTGCCTTCTGGCTTTCTCTGTCTTTTTCTCTGCCTCTTTCTCTGCCTCCTTCTCTGCCTCCTTCTCTGCCTCTGACTTCATTTTCCTTCTTCCTGTTATACAGGGTACGTCTGTCCTGGGAAGCCCACCTCCTAGCAGGGTGTGCCCAATCAGTGACCTCGCTCCTCCCTTCCCCGGGTTAGGCTGATCTGACTGATTGTTCCCTTGTGATCTGTGCTGGGAAGGAATTTTACTGCCTCTTCCTGCAATACCAGGTCTTGCCACCGGGTCAGTATTTATTTCCATGGCTTCAGGTACTGCTGCAGCGTCACAGATCCCCCCCCTTAAGATATCACGGGCTGGTTTAGGAGAATCCGGCCAGCACGGGATTCTACCCCTAGGCCCTAGCTAGGGGACTGTACTGCATATATCGACTTTGGAGAGACCAAGGTGGCTACCTGGGCTAATGCTACCTGTCCTGCCATGGCTTTAGTAAATTGATATGGTAGACCTGCCTACGGCCTCTCTTGTTCTCCACAAGATAGGAGACAGGACCTACCGGACGTACCACTCGGCAGGGGCCTTTCCAGTGGCTCTCGAACTTTGGTTCCGTCCCCGCCACCATTATAATCACTTTGTCTCCGTTAGTCAGTTGCCGGTGCTTAGTGTTCCTATCATAATAGGTTTTCTGTTTTTTTGTACTACGTTCGAGGTGTACGACCGCCACTTGTGAGGTACGGTGTAGCCTTGCCTTTAAATCCCGTAAGAACTCTGGCACTTCTACCTCCTGGTCGTCTGGTTCCACCCACCGTTCCTTCAAAATATCCAAGATTCCCCGGGGTGTTCTACCATACAACAGCTCGTATGGTGTGCCGTTCCCAATGATGCCTGGTTTCCTCTCTCGGCAGGCGCGTAAAGAACGAATGGGAGCATCATATCCCAATGGTCCATCTTCCCTTCCAGACTTCTTCGCAGCATCCTCTTGAGTGTCTGATTTTGTCTCTCAACAAGTCCGTTAGTCTGGGGGTGGTAAGCCGCTGTTTTAATGTGCTGGATCCCGAAGGCATCCCAGACTTGCCCAAGGTATCTTGAAAGGAAGTTACTCCCTCTGTCCGTGAGGACTTCCTTTGGGAACCCAACCTCACAAAAAAGCTTGATAAGCTCATTAGCTATCACTTTTGCTGAGGTAGAGCGGAGTGGCATGGCCCACGGAAATCGGGTCGCGTGGTCCACTACCACCAAGATGTAGCGAAATCCTCTTGGCGTTTTGATCAGTGGCCCCACTATATCAATGCCTATCCTATGGAGTGGGTTTTTGATTACTGGAGATGGTATCATCGGGACTCCTTTTGGATGAGTGGCGGAGACCCGTTGGCAGGTATGACAGGCCTCGCAGAACCGGCTTGTTTCTCTAAAAACACCGGGCCAGTAAAACCTAGCTAAAATTTGGTCGAGGGTCCCTTGACTGCCTTTATGCCCCCCTACCGGGTGATCATGCGCTAACCGCAGCACAAGATTCTTAAAAGTAGTGGGTACTACCAACTGTGTCCTCGACTCTCCTGTAAAAGGATTCTTACTTTCTCGGTATAATATCCCTGACTTGAGGGAAAACCTGGGTAGCGTATCCTTGGGGTCTTGAGCCCACTTAAATGCATGAGTGAGAACAGGGTCCGCCTGCTGTTCCTTGGGGAACGTGGGGAACTTATTTATCAGCTCCTGAGGTATCCAAGGAAGCTCCTGCCCTGCTTGCACTTCCGCCTTACTTTTTGTACGGGCTGCCTGCTCCCTGCGCTTTTCTGCCTTCCCCTTCTTTTCTTTAGGGTCAGAAGGGACCACTAAGGCGTCATCCGAGGGAAGGATGTCACCGAGATCCTCGGATGTGGATGGTTGACATTCTAAAGCTGCGGTCTGGGCTCGTGTAGAGACCATTGCTCCTTTCTCCTGCAATTCTCTTTTAATTTCTCTATAGAAATGAGGCCAGTTCCTGCCTAGGATGACAGCGTGTGGGAGACGTGGGACTACTGCTAGCTGGATAGTTCTTAGGGTTCCTATGCCTGCTATAGATAGGTTGTATACCGGATAGGAGGACGTTCCTCCATGCACACACCTAATCTTTACTTCATCAGCAGGAGGAATTCTTTCCGGGGCCAGTTGGTCCTCTATAGTTCTCCAGAATTCCTCCGAGATCATACTTAGTTCTGCCCCAGAATCCAGCAATGCTTGTGTAGTGACCCCCTGTATTGACACAGGCAACAGAAATCCCGGTCTATTCTCTGAACAGCTATCTGCCACCAACGCAATTTTCATACGACAAAACTTTTGTATATGACCTAGCTGTCCAAATTTATAACATTTTACTCTACATGCTGTATCTTTCCTAAGAGGCATGCAAATACCGAGAGGATCGTCCTGTACCTTCCTTGTCCTTTCGGATCCTCCTTGACTCCCATCCTTTAAAGGGATGCCCCCTCTCCGGGCAGTTAACTCGGCCTCTACAAATCTCTCCGAGAGAGACACGGCCTCCTGGGTTGTTCTACAATTTTGGAGGACCAAGAAGGTACGGATCTCTGAGGGTAGTGCCTCCATATACTGTTCTAGGATTAGCTCGTCCAGAAGGGAGTCCATGGATCTCCTTTCTGGATTCAGCCATTTATATAATAAACCCCTTATCCTATGATATAAGGACTTTGGCGTCTCACTCTGTCTGAGCCTCACACTCCTCAGACGAGAGCGGTATATCAGGGGAGTGAGACCTAGTCTCTCCCTAATTGCCCTTTTCACTTCTTCAAAACTCCCAGCCAAGTCAGCTGGCATGGCACGATAGGCCGCCATGGCTTCCCCAGTGAGACAAGCGGCTAGCCTTAAGGCCCATTGCTCTTTTGGCCATAAGCTTAGCCGTGCTACCCTTTCAAAACTTTCCAGGTAGTCATCAATGTCATCTTGGCTGGTAAGTTGTCCAAAGTTAAATAAGACTCCTGTGCTCACAGGCAGCTCATTTGTATTCAAAGGTAAACCTGTATTAGGAACTGGTACAGTAGCTTGTTTTCTTTCACGTAAATACTCCTCCAATAAAGTCAGAAGGGGCTGCTGCTGTTCCTTTAACTGGTCTGCGGCTCTCTGCTGGGCCTCCAGAGAAAGGTCAGACTGGCGCTTCAACTGTGTCGCCATCCAGGTGAAAATTTCTTTCGGATTCAATTCCATTTTGAAAATTCCTGTAAGGAAAACAAAAACACAGGACCCAAGTGCGATATCTCAACACTTCTATGTGTTTTAAAAAAAAAACAGGACTTTTCCCTTTTTTTTTTTTTTTTTCACTTTCCCCTATTACCACTAGGGGACCTCTCCTTCTAGTATCCTCCACCACCCGGGGCAGATACCCTTTACCTGGTGATGGTGTATATGAAGCACTTCAGGATTGGCTCCTGTAGCCTTTCTGCAGTCGTTTTCTCCTCAGCTGGGCTTGTCAGCTCTTCGGCCGGGGTCCAGAGGGAAATAAGTTCTTCTGCAGTGGCACCTTTTCGCCTGTAGGAGAATCCTAAAAACTACGCCACTCTATGTAGCGCCCCTAGTGCCCGTACCTTGACCTTGAGGGTTTAAGGTAGGGCTAGCCTGGAGGTCATCTTGTAGTTGTGGGTGACCGAGTGAACAGGCAAGGCACGAATAGAGAAAATTTATTTCTTTATTAGGGTTTATTTCTCCCGCTCCAAAGATAGGACTTTGTACAGGTTTTGAAGGTTAATATTTTATAGCCAAACAGAAAGTTGAAAAGAGACTGCTTCTTCAATAATGTCCAACTTAAACTTATATTCAAGACAGCCACATTCCTGGCATGTGGGTCTTATATTTTATCCAGCTACAAACAGGAAATTATAAAGTTCATGCAGTACAATTGAGTGAAAACAATCAGCTTATTTTCTTATCCTCATAAGCTCTTGGGTTCATGCACTCCAAACATGTACTATAGCACTTCTTATAGCAGATCACTACACAAGCTCTTGCTTCCCTTTAAACCTTGTCTATGAGGCAGGTTGAGCAGTCCATGGGCTGGTCTAATATAGGCAAAGGATTTAACAGCGTTGCTTGGGGGTCTGGGGCTTGACACTGTCTGCTCAGGAACAAGATGCTTTTCTAAGAAAGCCTGAAGCCCTCTTAATAATACTTGAGCTTGCTGGCTGTGAGGAACAGGTGAGGAAACTGCTTTCCTTGTGGTATACAGAGACTGGGAGGCTTTACTTCATTCACAGCTATTCTACCGTTACACACACTCTCTTCAGGCACGGTGCTGTAATTACCCCTCCCCCACTTGTCTCTATCAGCAAGTGCTGGAAATCTTACATCATAGGCAGGCAGAGGGTTTTCCTTTGGCAATTCCCCTTTGGATGCTTCTAAAATCCTCTGGTAAATATCTCTGGTAAAGATATCTGCAGTATTTCTAAGGCTAGCTTCTTTACTGCTTTCTTCAGGAGTTTTAAAAGAGACACAAGGTTTAATTGCTGGAGGTTCTGGCTGTAGCCAACTGTCTGGATAGATCCTAGGCTTTCCCTGGATTTCAGAACTACCAATAACACAGTTTGGCTTGTCATAAAAACTCTTATTGCCGTTAAAAGTACCTTGATGAGGAATGCAGGGAGATTCTTCAACCGGCTGCCAGTATTTCCACGGCTGAGCTTCTGGTTCCAAACCGTTAGGCTTCCCACCTGGGTCTCTCTGTGCCACGCCCTCCTCTGAGTCCTGGAAGGTTTCCTGCTGCACTGAGCCTCTCTGGTATCTGTATCCTGGTTTGGTAAATGCTCCCTCTGTGGTTCCTTTGGCTGGCTTCTCAACCAGTTCTGTTTCTCTAACCAGCTTGTCCTCTGGTTCTTTCTCTCCTTGGGATTTTCATTCCAACTCTTCTCCTCATACGTCTCTGTTGCTTTTCCAGCTGCCTTCTGGCTTTCTCTGTCTTTTCTCTGCCTCTTTCTCTGCCTCCTTCTCTGCCTCTGACTTCATTTTTCCTTCTTCCTGTTATACAGGGTACGTCTGTCCTGGGAAGCCCACCTCCTAGCAGGGTGTGCCCAATCAGTGACCTCGCTCCTCCTTCCCCCGGGTTAGGCTGATCTGACTGATTGTTCCCTTGTGATCTGTGCTGGGAAGGAATTTTACTGCCTCTTCCTGCAATACCAGGTCTTGCCACCGGGTCAGTATTTATTTCCATGGCTTCAGGTACTGCTGCAGCGTCACAACCTTTAAATACCACTTCAGTCATGGGTAACATCCCTACATCTTTCTCAGTAAAGACCGAAGCAAAGAATTAATTCAGTCTCTCCGCTATCGCCTTGTCATCTCTTAGTGCCCCTTTAACTCCTCTATCATCTAATGGACCAACTGACTCTCACAGATTTTTTGCTACGAATGTACTTGAAAAAATCTTTATTTCGCATTTTTGCTTCCGCAGCAAGCTTCTTCTCAAATTCTCCCTTTGCCTGCTTTATCAATGCTTTGCATTTGACTTGCCAGTGCAGGTGCTGTTTCCAGGTTTCGTCATTTGGCTCTTTTTTCAATTTCCTGAAAGACGCTTTTTTGGCAACAACAGCCTCTATGACCTCACCTTTAAACCATGCTGGCAGTTTTTTGGACTTCCTTCCACTTTTCTTAAAGCGTGGAATACAGCTGGTCTGGGCTTCCAAGATAGTAGTTTTCAACAACACCCAAGCTTGATGTAAGTCTTTAAGCTTTGCAATTGCTCCTTTTAGTTTTTTCTTAACTATTTTCCTCATTTTATCATAGTCTCCCTTTCGAAAGTTAAAAGGTAGTACTGTGGATTTCCTTACTATCCCTCCTCCACTAATTAAATCAAAGGCGATCATGCTATGATCACTATTGCCAAGTGGCGCCTTCAAAATTTCCTGCTTGATCTATGCAGATGATGTACTGATACTTGCCCCAATCAATGTCACGCAACCCGACTTTACAGCACTAGTGAATTGCTTCAATGCAATCACCGACTGGCTTCATTCCCAGAACCTCCGAATCAACTTCAAAGAAACCGAGGTCCTGTTCATCAGAAAAAACAAAACCTTTTCTCCCCCCCCCCCACGACAATAAAAGTGAGAGATGCAGAGCTCCCAAGTAAACCCACAATACGCTACCTGGGTGTCACGCTAGACCAGCATCTTGATTTGAAAGCGCACCTAAACAACACCATCAGGGCCATATACCACAAGATCAGGACACTATGACACCTAAGACCCATGCTGCTGCAAGAGGATTTCCGAACAATTTTCCAAGCGCTTGTAACACCCCATTTTGACTATGCTAACGCCATTCTGCACTGTCTCCCCAGGAGCACTCTAAACCCACTACAACTTGCGATGAATGCTGCTGCCCACGTCCTCTGCGGGATATGCAGAAGAGACCACATAACCCCAATCCTGAAAGACCTACACTGGCTATCGATCAACTGCAGGCTCACATACAAAGTGCTACTCCTGACCTTCACAGCCATCTACAAGATACCCTCCTCCTCCCTCACCGACCTCCTCACTCCCACCCCCACCCCCACCCCCAACAACAGATCAAGAAGGACATTAGCCACCAACACATTGGTAATCCCCATGGAAACAACAAAATGTTCTCAGGCAACAAGGAACAGAGCCTTTGCGCTCTATGCCCCGAAGTGCTGGAATAACCTCCCTCCCAATATCAGTGCGATCAGGGACCTCACCCAATTCAGGAAAGCCCTTAAGCATCACCTATTCCTTCTACACTACTCACAGCCTAATGGTGCATCCCCAACTCCCACACCCCAGCACACACCAGCAGCACCCCCCACACACCGGATATGACAATGATATTAAACAAATGTAAAATATAATAAGACTGTAGAATTGCAAATAACTGACAAGATCTGGACCTAACCACGCCGTTATACAGCATGGTGAAAATGGTCTAACTGTATATAGTTACCCCAGTTACAACTCCAAGTTACTGCGCCTGTTCAATGTAAGCACAAGGCAGGTCCTTTCTGCTTTGTACAAGAATTGTTAATTGTAAACCACACTGATATTAAAGAGCACGGTATAGAAAAGCTTTTAAATAAAGAAATAAAGAAATTCAGCATTTGAAAATTCTTATATTAACATAATTTATGTGATGTTGGAAAGAGATGAAGGTTAAAAGCAACTTCTTTTATTTTACAGTATCTTTCTTTTTCACTGCACTTTCTCTTTGGAGGTTCTCTAAAGATCAACATGGAAAGAACTATAAAATTTAAGTTCTGAGAGTGACTCTTCTGCCTCTTCCTGCTTTCAGCATTAGTGTCTCTTCTAATATCAGCCTTCCTTTTGTGTGTTTTTTTTATAACTTCACTTTGAACTGAGACACGTTTCACAGTAGCTTAAGTGTTGTTACAAGATATGCTCTGGTCTGTATCGGAAGTGCAAAGTAAAAAAATGGTCATGATTTTAGAGTCAAGAGAGCTGATGGTACAGCCATGCTGTGTCTGCTCTCTGTTCACCTCCTTTTAAGATTTCAGATCCAAACTATAGAACCTTTGTCTTAGTGAGGCAGTGAGATGCCTCTAGGTCTCAGTTCTGTCCACATGTTATCTGGTTTAATTTTCAAATCTGAAGGTTAGTTTCCTTCTTGCTGGAGTGATTCCTCAAAGCCACCCAGTCGTGGGCAGAGCACTATCATTGTATTTAAAAACATATATATATGCCATCTTAACAAAAAATGAGAACAGCTTACACCGTTACAGATTTAAGTTTCAGGTAAAAATGTGTCCATATAAGCTTCAGGAAAGAAATACATAGATAAAAAAAAAGTCCTTATGCAGTCAGTGCTGTTGCTGGCCATATTATGGCTGGTAAATATTGACCCCAGTCATTAACTTCATCTCTCTTTCCCCCACTGTCACGTTTTCCACTGTTTCAGTCTGTCCTCTTCGTTTTCTCAATCCTTTCTGTCCCTAGATGCGCTGCCAGCCTTCTGAAAACAGAACACAGACCTAGAAAGTCTATTTGTTGGCTCAGCAGATGGAAGACGATGAAAATCACAACCTGGGCGCTGACGTTGAGCTTGCCTTCATTTTGCACCTACTATTTTACAATATCCAGGAGTCAAAAGGTGCAGATTCTATTATCTATCACATACTCCCTTTATGTTGTGTGGGAACAGTGCTATGAAATGTGGATTCCCTGAAGCAGAACTTAGCATTTACGCCCATGTTTGAAACCCAGTGTTGTGTTGGAACAGTGAATGAACTTCAAGAGAGCAATTTTTGCTGGTCTCTATTATACTTTCTATTATAACATTGCTATTGCAAATTATTTGAAAGACAAAAAGTTCATTGAAAATAGGAAAAGTTTACCTCCCGTTTTCATTAAATTGGAGCAAGAGTGGCTGAAGCTTTTAATTTGGCACATGATGTGAATTTTTTTTAAGTGCCATCAAGACAGTATTGACTCATAGCAACCTACCTCTGGGTTTTCTTGGCAGTGTATCACTGGAAGTAGATTGCCAACCTTTTCTTCCAAGGCAATGGAGGGTAAAGTGACTTGCCCAAGATGATCAAGGAGTGCCAGTGGGAATTGAACCCTTGATCTTCTGGGTATGAATCAGTTGCTTTAACCACTAGGCTACTCCTCCACACTGATGTGAGCTTTAGGTCCTTGCTAAATACCAGGCAACTTGAAATCCTCCACTTCCTCTAGTCCTCAGTTTCAGACAAATGTACAATTTTAATTCCATGTCATCTTTGCCAGACTAGTGGCATTTACCCTTCTGCCAGCAGGTTGGGACAGAGAAAATCTGTTTGAGTTCTGCATATATGCTGGGGAGGTCAGGACGCCAATCAGTATTGCTCTGCCTCTAGCAAGTGGGAGATGTTTACTAGTGCAGCAAGGCCGAACAGGTTCTGCCAGGGCAGACTGACCTGCATGCTGACTCTGCAGTTCCTACTGTACCTGAATGTAATTTGCCTTGAATTTCCAAGAAATGGTGCGAGCTAAAGCCAGTTCCCTTTCCCCGCCCAGGGCCTTAAGGGATTTTCTTTAGATCTTCTAAACAACCAACAAAGGGCTGTATTCCTCCCTCTCCTCCTCCGGCAACCTGGTGCAATGCTCTTTGAAGCCAGGCAGGATCCCCTTAGGCCAGTGCTTCTCAACCTTTTTTGTACCGTGACCCCTTTTACCATTGGTCAACTTGTGGTGACCCCCAATGATAAAATCAAATGCGTCTCTCTTCCTTTACCGTTAACGCATTGTCGCTGTAATCATTTGTTGAATTATTAATATATTATAGGCATTTGCAATATGTTTTTATTTATAAAATTTACTTATTTAAACCACAATAATTAATCACAACAACAAGTAACAATATTTGATTTCAAAATTATGATGATTTTGTAGTCAAATCACTAATATGAAATAAAATTATTTTTTCTACCTTTGTTGTCTGACCAATTTATTCTCTGATCATGCTGGTCCCGATCTGAGGCTTCTGCTTTCCTGTCTTCTCTTAGCTCTCTTTCTGTGGTCCATGGTCCATCTGCCATTTCTTATCTCTTCTTTCGTTTTCTTCACTTCTTTCCATCAGCCTATTTCCAGTCCCAGTAACCCTCCCCAGTATCAGCTCCTTTCCAGTCCTCCCTCCCAGTACCTTCCAATGTCAACTTGCATTCCCATGATGACTGCCACTGGTGTCCATTCCCTTCCAGTCCCCCTCCTTCCCCACTGACCAGTCCCTTCTAGTACAAATACCATGGCAGCCCCTCTCAGATCCACTCCCTTCCAGTTCCATTCTCCCATCTCCTCGTATCAGCCCATTTGTAGCCTTAGCCCCCAGTTTTCTTCCAGGGCCAGCAGCTCTATCCTCCCCTCCCCACAATCAGCCCATTCCCAGTCGAAGCCCCCTAATCAGCTCACTTCCAGTGCTAGTCCCCCGTCAACCCCATTACCAGTGCTAGCCTCCCCTAATCAGCCCAATGCCAGTCCTACCCCCTCCCCCATCAGCTCATTACCAGTCCTAGCTTCCCCTAATCAGCTCATTTGCAGTGCTAGTCCCTCCTCAACCCCATTACCAGTGCTAGGCTCCCCTAATCAGCCCATTTCCAGTCCTAATCTCCCGATCAGCTCATTTCCAATGCTAGCCCCCCATCAGTCCATTACCAGTCCCAACCCCCCCTTGATCAGTCCATTCCCAGTCCTAGCCTTCCCTAATCAACCCATTACCAGTCCTAGCCCCCCCATCTGCCCATTGTAATTCTAACCTGCACTGTCTCTCCCCTCTGTCCAGCATTTATCCCGTCTGTCCAGTATGTCCCCCTTTCTCTTCCCTTTGTCCATGTCAGCCCCCACTCTGTCCATGTCAGCCCCCTCCCTCCATCCATCCATCCATGTCAGCCCCCCTCCCTACCCTCCATGTCAGCCCCCCTGTCCATGTCAGCCCCCCTCCTTCCCTCCATCCATCCATCCCTCCATGTCAGTCCCCCCTCTGTCCATGTCAGCCCCCCTCCCTCTATGTCAGACCCCCTCTGTCCATGTCAGCCCCCCTCCATCCCTCCATGTCAGCCCTCCCTTCCCTCCCTCCATCCATCCATGTCAGTCCCCCCTCTCTCCATGTCAGCCCCCCTCCCTCCATCCATCCATCCATATCAGCCCCCCTCCGTCCATG
Source organism: Ichthyophis bannanicus (assembly GCA_033557465.1). Taxonomy (NCBI): domain Eukaryota; kingdom Metazoa; phylum Chordata; class Amphibia; order Gymnophiona; family Ichthyophiidae; genus Ichthyophis; species Ichthyophis bannanicus. The sequence continues at coordinate 41,924,540 of CM066043.1, forward strand.
TCAGCTCCCCTCCCTCCATCCATCCATATCAGCCCCCTCCCCCTCCCCCTCCCCTTGTGAGCCCTGTTGCAGGTTCCCTGCTCCCCTCTCCCCTTGTCTGTCTCCTTCTAGCGCACAAGTTGCTGCCGCTGCCGAGTCTGCTTCTCGGCAGCGGCAAACTCACCCCCTCCCTTCTAATACAGCCGCGGCTCCTTGCCTCTTAGGGAACCGCGGCTGTGCCTATAAAACCGTTGCAGAGCCTTTCTGTCTCTAAACGGGATCTGTGCAGCATTGTCCCGCCTTCAAAGGAAGTGGTAAACAACTTCATTTGGAGGCGGGACAATGCTGCACAGAGCCCGTCGAGAGACAGAAAGGCTCCGCAACAGTTTTACAGGCACAGCCACGGTTCCCTAAGAGGCAGGGAGCCACAGCTGCATTAGAAGGAAGGGGGTGAGTTTGCCGCTGCCGAGAAGCAGACTCGGCAGCGGCAGCAACTTGTGCGCTTTTTTTTTTTTTAGGTGGAGTGAGGCGACCCCCACTAAATCCTGTGGTGACCCCCATTGGGGTCACGACCCACAGGTTGAGAACCGCTGCCTTAGGCCTTTGGTCTTCCTGCCTGGGATTGATAGTCATTGCCAAAAAAGAGCCAGAGAGAGGGGAAAAAAAGGCAACGGGGGCTCTTCAGTGCTACTGCAGGTCAGGGAAGACCCCCAGAGAAGAGTATCTTCCAAAGTAAGATCATTAGGGTTGCTCAGGCAAATTGGAGCAAGGGACAGGTCAGGCTGGTACAGGAAGCAATCCTCATGGAGCATGGGTAAATGGGAAGCTGGGTGCATGCAGCAGGTTGCCAGAAATGGCACAGTGGAGCCTGGGGTGCAACTGTCTAGCTGGCCTAGTCAGGGCAGTCGTCAGTCTAAGGCAGATGGAGCTTTTTGCTTCTTGAGTGGTGTGCAGATTTTGTGGGGGGGGGGGGGGGGTAGGGGGGTATAATGCCTCATGGCTGTTTGGGGGAAACCAGGGCATGTGAAAAGCTGCCTGGTAACACAAACCTGATCCTGTAGTAATGTTTCAATGTATGTGTTTCTGTAGTGCAGCTGCTGGAAATGCATCTGCCTTAGAAATGCATTGGGACATTTTTTGGAGAATTCATTTTCTCCAGAACTCCCCAATCAAATCTGGCCTATTTTTGAATTCAGTGTGTTTTTTTGCCCAGTTTTCCCCTGTATCAAATTTGGTTCCATCACATTAAGATTTTGGAGAGTTATTTTGTCCTCAGATTGGCAAACAAGAGTCTTTACTTATTGTGTATGCTTTCTTTCCAACATCTGCTGTGTTGGAAAGAACAAAAAGACAAGAAAATGCAGGTTGACGGGGAGGAGGGAAATTATCAGGAAAACGAAAGACTCTGGAAAGTAGTTAAACAAGCAAAGGTCCCAATAGGAAAACTTTTCCCAAACTAAATAAGTGGGGAATATGCAGAGCATGGCTCATTGAATTCCTTTCAACCCCTTTATATGTGTGTATATATCTGTGTTGCCTGTAGGTGGAGGGGCTTGTGTGTGTGTATATCTCTTTCCTCTGTCTCTGTGTTTATATGTAACAATTTCAAGTTCCTATGTGTCATTTATTAAAAATATTCTGTAGGGCTGGAAATAAAGATAAAAATAAGTATAATAATTTAGCTATTTGATATCACTGGCTTACAGTTTAACCACTCTGTCAAAGCAATAGGTACTTTTGTGCATCTTCACTAGTAGGAACTAGTAGCAGAAAACACTGTTTGGTCACTAGGTGTCACTGTACATCAAAACCATGAAAAAACATATGGTTAAGTCACTGGGTATCAAAGTTGTATTTACAGCAAAAAAAATGAAATATTTATCTGAATCACTAAAAACCAGCCCAGCAGGGAGGGACTGTGGCACTATTTAAAATATTGTCTCTATGAGATAGGAGGAGGATCCAAGATGGCATTAACCATGTGGTCTGCGGTTTAGCATTTTCCTGCAAAGAGGAAAGCCAAGGGTGTGTGTGGGGGGGGGGGGATAAAGCCCTTCGCTCCCCCCGGCGGCTTCCCCTGCGTTATCTGTTCAAGCGACTTTAAATGACTTTTTCCGCATACCACAGAAGCCCACTGGATCGCCAGTGATACAGGATCCCATTGCCGGCACGTCAAGGACTGAGAGTCTGTTGAGCAGCTGGGAACAGGCAGCACATCACTGGTGCAATGGCAAACCTCCAAGGTGGTCGTCTTGGATCGTAGCTCTTCCGGAGGTCAGGCGGTGCCAGCTATTAACCACATTGGTTCCAGCTGTTGAAGGGGTAACTCTGGAGCAGCAGGGAGGGAGTATTTCTCCCCAACCAGATCATCGCGCCAGTGAGTTGACCCGACGGAGGGAGAATGTGACCCTGGCAAGTGGCACGGATGAAGTTCCAGCTGCAGGAATGGCACTGCAAGCCCCAAGTTCTGGACCCATGGTTGAGGGAATGTTGGCTTTCTCTCTGAGTCACCCGGCAGTTTTTACACTTGAGGCTATTTGGACTTCTATAGTACAGTTGGGGGAAAAACGTTTTCCCCAGGTTCAAGTTTTGGCAACACAAGTTTCAGCTCTGAAGCTCCAACAACATGAGGAGAGTATCTCAATCTTGCAGTCTTCATTTGTGGAGCTACAGGAGAAGATTGGTCATGTAGAAAACATCTCTAAACAGCTATGTTAAAATCCAAGTTATCAATGTCCCTGTTTAATGTACATTACCAAGTTTAAGTTTCAATATAAACTGCTTTGATTGAAATGATAAAGCGGTATATAAAACCTGTTAAATAAATAAATACAATAAGTATGTAAGGATTTTCTTGTTGTTAAAACTAGGATAGAGTATTTGGAGAACTTTGCTCGATATCAAAATTTGAGACTTATGAATTTTCTGAACTCTGCTCTTATTAGTGCTAAGGAGTTGTTTAAACAGTACATGGTGGAAGTGTTTGTGGTGAGGGAGGAATCCCATCCCCCAATTAAAAAATTGTTTTATGTCCCAGTGGGTCGTAGGTCTTCAGGGTCTGGGAATATTCCTGGGGTTCAACAAGTTGATACTTTGAATGTTTTTGAAATTCTTGAAATGTCTGGTTCAGAGATGTAGAATCCAGCCACTCTTGTGGTTACATTTATGTTGTCAAGTGGTCGTGATTGATTCTTAAAAATGTATTTTCATAAAAGATCTTTATTATTTAAGGGTTTCAGGGTACGTGTATTTCCTGATTTATGCCAGGTTACCCAGAGTAGGAGATGTGACTTTCTCCTCCTGAGGCCCGGGGTCCTGCACATGGGAGGTCAGTTTTTCTTAAAATTTCCTTGTACAATGCGCTATAAAGTTACAGTCTAAATCTTATATTTCTATGACCCTTCCCAGTTGCGGGCTTTCTTGAGCGCTAGTAGACCTCCTGTGGAAACTCCAGTGCAGAAGTATAAAAGTGGTCTGTATCATGGCTATGATTTCCTGGGATATTGGTTTGTATTGTTTCATGGTTCTTCCCCTTTTAATTGTGGGCTGTAGTGGGAACTGTGGGCTTATCAACTTTGTTTTGTATTTCTTGGAGATTTCCTATATTTATGTTTTTGGGAGCTGTTCCCTTCTCCTATCAAGTGTAAAGTATGTGCTTGTTTATTTTGTAAAATGTCTAAATATATAATAAAAAATAATTGTCTGTATTTGTGTATCTGTTTGTGTCTGTTGCTTGTGGCTGTGTGTATGCATACATCTGTATCAGTGTTGACTGCTTGTGTTTGTGACCGGGAGGGGGGCCAGGAAGTATGGTTTGAGTGAAGTGATTCTCAAACCACTATGAGGCATTTTTACTAAAATGTGTGGCAGTAGCATGCGTTTGAGTCGTGAATCTAGTGCAAGGCCCGCACCCAACTTCAGGGGGCATGTGCATCCATCCCCTGCCATTGGTGTGTTGCTAATGCATGACACTGTACAATTAGTATATGGATGCACTTAATGCCACCCATTGACGTGGCATTGATTGTACCCATACTAACAGCAACATTCGTGGTTAGTGCCTGCAGTAACTGTGATGTGCCGTCAACACCCATGTTCTGCCTCTAACCCATCCAGTTTCCACTCAATCATGCCTTACCCAGTTAGTGTGTCATTTATAGTGTGGGCCCAGGACTAGCCCGAGTTGGTTCAAGGTGTTGGCACCCTAGGCAAACCTTAAGTCTTACGCCCCCTGGCTTTGCCATTCCCCAGATGTTGCCACCCTACTGGTTTTCCTAATGATGCACTAAAAGTTACATGGTTTAGTAAACATGCCCCAGTGTTTGCATGAGTCAGTATTTCTATCTAGGGACTTTGTTTCTCTGGAACCCCTAGTCCAATCTAGCTTCTTTTTGATATGTCTTCCTGGTTCTTCCCCTACACCAAATTTAATCTTGCCCTGTTCAGGTTTTGGAGAGTTATTTTGCTACAGACAGATGGAAAGAGAGAGACAGATTTTTGAGCCCCTTTGCAAATTTTTTTCCAATATTCAATTGGGTTGGCAACAATACAAAGGAAGATATAAAGCCTTCTCTTGCTCTGTGAAGGAGAATTAAAAACCAAAGTGAAGATGAAAGGATAAAGTGGGATTTGTGAAGAGGGCCAACAAAGGTTTGAAGTATTAAACATGTTATTTTGCACAATATTTATAGATGAAGGGGAAGCAAGAAATAGCATTAGTAAATGTGAAATGATGGCAAATTCAGTTACATAGGAAGAGGCACTTGAAGTACTTACACAGGCAAAAGGATAGGGCCATGGGACTTGATGACGTAACACCAGGATACTAGAAGAACTCAAGAATGTACTGAGTGCATCCTTCACAGCTCTGTTCAACCCATCAATGAAGATGTGTGTGTGGGCGCGGGAGGGGGGGGGGAGTGGAGGAGTAAGGCTAGAGAAGAGCAGACATCATTGCAGTACACAAATAGGAACAAGGATGATGGAGGGAAGTACAGAACTGTTGGTCTAACTTCAGTCATGGACAAAACAATGGAAACAATACTAAGGAAAAAGAATTCAGAATCTTGAAACAAATAGGTTTCAAGGCGGTAGAAAGGTGATGTCACAAAGGTAAGATCCTCTCAGACAAACTTGATTGTATTCTTTAATGAGGTGACAAATGTGGTCGAGCAGCAAGGTGCAGTGTACATTACGTTTCTGGACTTCAGAAGATCTTTTGAAACTGTTCCATAGAGATGGCTGGTAAACAAGATGAATGGTATGGGAGGAGGACAGAGAGTGGTACATTTGGCGAAGAACTGACTGAGTGACAGAACGCAGAGTGATTGTCACTCTAGGGAAGGTAAGTTGATTCCTGGTGTACACCATTACTTAGTGCTAGGATTGCTTCTTTCCAAAAACGTTCTTACTGACATTAGATAGGGGATGAAGGAAATGTTTGCACATGATGTAACATTTTTTAATAAAGTAGACATTCTGGAAGGGCTGAGAGAAATGAAAGGGGATTTGAAAAATCTGGAAGAATGGTTAAGGGTTTATAAAATGAGCCTCTTTGCTAAAAAGAGTAAAATCATGCATTTGTAAGTGAAGGCAGATAAGGGCTGACATAGTCTGCCCAGTAGAGTTGTTTGGGCAGAACCCATGATCCAGTGCAGGTTACTTTCTCCATGCCTTTGATTTTTAACAATCCTCAAATATATTGCACTTGATTAACTCCCCAGCCCCCATGAGATCAGCATTGCTGTCATTCTTTTTGCAACCAGTCTAGGGCACCTTGCAATATAGCCTGGGAGCCCATGGCCAGGCCCAACTATCCCAGTTGTGTCACATGGTGTGTTTTATTTGGTGAGTTGTATCTGCTGTGCAGTGTAGTGTATCTGGACTTTCAGAAAGCCTTTGACAAGATCCCTCATGAGAGACTTGGTGAAATTAAAAAGTCATGGGATAGGAGGCAGTGTACTATTGTGGATCAGGAACTGGTTAAAAGATAGAAAGCAGAGGGTAGGGCTAAATGGCCAATTTTCCCAATGGAGAAAGGTGAATTGTAGAGTACCCCAGGGATCTGTGCTGGGTCCGCTGCTTTTTGACATATTCATAAATGACCTGGAAATGGGAATAACGAGTGAAGTAATCAAATTTGCAGATGACACAAAATTATTCCAAGTTGTTAAAACTCAAGAGGATTGTGGAAAATTGCACGAGGACCTTGATAAATTGAAAGACTGGATGTTCAAATGGCAGATGAAATTTAATGTGGACAAGGGCAAAGTTATGCACCTAGAAAAGAACAACCTAAACTATGGTTACATGATGCAAGGTGCAGCTCTGAGATCTATCGATTGAGTCTGAGTTAGACATAAGAGGAGAGGAAACCACAGTTGACGTGGCCAGTGTGGGGCTATGAGTATCATGGAGCCCCTGTCCGCCTGGAGTTTAAACAGAGTTTTGGGAATCAGGGGAATGAGGGGAAAGGTGTAAAGTAGGCCTTGCCCCCAATGGAGGTGAAAAGCTTCCACCTGCTGAATGTTCGATGTGAGAGTCCTGGTGCAGAAGCATGGGAGCTTGGCATTCTGTGGAGTGGCAAAGAGATCTATCTCTGGAGTCCCCCACATCTGGAAGATATAGGATACTGTGTCTACATGGAGAGACCATTCATGGGGCAGAAGGATCCGACTCAATTTGTCTTCTAAGACATTTTGTTTGCCTGGAAGATTCACCGCTTGTAGGTGGATGTGATGAACAATGGCAAAGGACCAGAGCTGTAGAGCTTCCTTGCAGAGGGACCAAGAGCCCGTCCCTCCTTGCTTGTTCACAAAGAACATGGCAACTTGATTGTTGGTTTGGACCAGGACTCTGTGGTAAGAAAGGTGTTCCTGAAACATCCTGAGAGCATTGGAGATGGCCCAAAGCTCCAGTAGATTTATTTGGAGTTGTAACTCCTGTGGGGACCAGAGGCCATGCATGGAAAGATATCCTAGATGGGCTCCCCAACCCAGTTTAGATGCATCCATCGTTAGGGTGCATTGATGTGGAAGCATCTGAAAAGGTGACCCTACGAGAAGACTTTCTGGGGAACACCACCACTGGAAAGATGTTGTCAGAGGGGGAGATACAAGTATCTTGTCCCCGAAATGGCCTAAGACTTGAGTCCACTGGGAAGCCAGAGTCCATTGGGCTGTGCACATGTGAAGACGGACATATGGGACTACATGCACTGTTGATGTCATGTGACCCAGAAATTGCAGCATTTCCCAGGCAGTGAGGTAGTCCTTGAGATGTGCCTGAGATGCCAACTGATTTAGCTGAGAGCAGCGTGGTTGGGTTAGAAATGCCTTTGACTGCTGAGTGTCTAAGAGTTGGGATTCTGGAAGATTTATGATGAATCCCAAGTGTTGTAGCACCTGCATGGTGCATGAGAGAGATAGGCTGGCTTCCTGAGAGGTATTTGCTCTTATGAGCCAGTCATCTAAGTAAGGGAAGATGAATATCCCCAGAGTTCTTAGTAATGTGGCTATGACTGCCATACATGTGAAGACTCTTGGGGCAGAGGCCAGTTCAAATGGAATGACCCTGTATTGATAGGATAGTGTCTTCCTTGGAACATGAAGCGCAGAAATTTTCTGTGTTCTGAATGAATCAGCATATGAGTGTACGCTTCTTTTAAGTATAGAGTGGAGGAGTGGCCTAGTGGTTGGGGCAAGGTACTTCAGGCCGGAAGGTTGGGGGTTCAAATCCCACTAGAGGACAGCAACCTTGGGCCAGAAGGACTGGGGTTTCTAGTCCCACAGGTGCTCCTTGTGGTCTTGGGCAAGCCACTTAACCCTCCATAGCCCATGTTCCCTGTAAAATAGTTATCTCCAAGTTATAATGCCCTGTTCAATGTAATTTCAGTTTGTTCAATGTGAACCACACTGATGCAGAATAGTGCAGTATATAAGAGAATGTAAATAAATAAATAGAGAACAGAGCCAGTCTTGTCTCTGGAGATAAGGAAGAAGGGTCCCCAGAGAGACCATTTTGAACTTCTTGCATATGAGAAACTTGTTTAGGTTTCTGAGGTCCAGGATGGGCCTGTATCTTCCTGCTTGCTTTGGGATAAGAAAGTATGGAGAATAAAACCCCTTTCTCTGCTGGGATGTTGGAACATCCTCTATTGCACCCTGCAATAGATAGGAGATGACATCCTGTGTAGTAGATTACCAGACCAAGAAAAGACACCTGAGGCCTTCGGGAAAGCAAACAATTTATTTAGCCGGCGAGAACTCAGTAGAATAGCTTCCAAAAAGACTGAGCCCCCCGGGCAAAGGTTTCAGTTACATTTATAGACTTTTAGCCATATGCAAACTAATATTTTGTTAACACATTCTAGCTACTTCATGATAGGCACATATAAGGTTCCCCTTGACCGCTCACCAATTGAGGTCAGCTGGGGCGTGTTATGAAAGGTAAGAAGCTGCTAAACTATGCATTTCTTACTGCATGGTTCCTACTACCAAGCAGGCTACAGTGAAACGAAAAGAGACAAAGACATTCCATCTAGGCCACAGGCCTAGTATTTCAAGGTACAAAACACAGGCACATTTCTGACACATTTCTGACACCAGTACACCTGCAGTAACAGAGCAGTGAGGGGGGATTAAGAATGATACTCTCTTACTGAGGTAGAGGGGGGCAGGTTTTGAAGATGAAGCCTGTACCCCTCCCTGACTATCTTTAAAGTCCACTGCTCTGAGGTGATCAGATGCCATCTGTGGGCATAATGGCACAGTCTGCCGGCAATGTGGAGGGGATGGGGGTTCTCCAGAGGCAGAGTAGCTATGTCCTCTAGGAAGGAGTCAAAAAACAGGAGCAGGCTGAGTCTGCTGAGCTGGCTGTGCCTTCAGAGTCTGTGACGTCCTCTGCTGCTTTGAGGTTGCTGTCCCTTTGGGGGAGCATGATGCTGGCATTGAGAAGCAGGAGTGTAAGAAGAATAGTATTTCTTTGTAAAGGAGACTTTCTTTGCTGCCTTATTTTTAGCTTGGTTGGCAGTGGATCTTGAAAGCCTATTCAGAGTAGTGTTTTCAGATTCTAATTGAGGTGCTTTGTCTTGCCAGTCCTTATCAAAAAAGGTTTTCATTGGTGTGAGGAATATTACCCAACTTATCTTGAACCCATTGTTCAAGATCTGATACTTGTAGCCATGCAATTCTGCATACACCGATGCAGATCGATGTAACTCTACTGGTGCACTCAAAACAATCAAAGGTTGCTCTATTGACAAACTCTGAGACGTTTTGGGCATGCTTGACTAGAGTGAGGTAGTCTGCTCTCTTGTCATCAGGGAGGAGAGGAGCCATAGATTCTAAATCCCTAGTTACCTCCTTGAGGAACATACCCATGTAGGAACTGATTCTGGCTGATAGCATGGAGGCCTGAAACAATGTTGACCAAAAGCATCAAGCGTTCTTGATTCCCTATCCAGAGGGTTAGAGGAATGTGTCTTTGCACTCTTGATTTGATGAGTTGCTGATTCCACTACCATTGAGTGTGCGGCAATTGTGGTTTTTAGAAACTGGGACATTCTGGTACTCGGTACATGGTATCGAGCCATCAAGTATGTGGAGAAATGGTAAGGGGTGTCTCCCACATACAGAGCATGAGGTCATGGAGAATGCGGTGAATAGGAAGTGTGGCCGCTTCCTTAGGAGCTGTTGGGTATTGGAGAATTTCCAATTCTTCAGTCCTAGGCTCTTTCTTAGATATCACTGTTATGGAAAGGCCCTTGGCAACATTGCATATAAATTCTTGAAAAGACATGTCCTCTGGTGGGGAAATGCGATGTTGCGGGGACGGGGACGGATCCTCCGGTAGGCTTTGTAGGCCTTGAGAACTAGTCGATTCATCATCCGATGAATCCAATTCCGAAGATTCAAAGTATCGATGGGCTGGGTGTTCACATGCCATTGTGACTCGGTACCAATCGAAGTCAGTATGGGGAACCTGCTTAGCCGGAACCTCAGTACCAGAAATGGATTTGAGGGCAAGCATGTGTGGCAGCGTATCAAGTGGCATGTAACTCGGTGTAGTTTGGACCAGTACCGAAGACGGTGCTGGCATTTGCGGAATCAACAGTAAAGATTTTATTGGAACCAAGGCTGCCAGTAAGTTCACCAAGCTCCGCTCGATGACCAGTATGCGCTGATCCATGGAGCTTGCCGATGCTTGGGTATCAGTACCGGAGTTGCGGGCCACGATCCCTGAGCATGGCACCTGGCTGTTTGGCCGATGTATCCCCCTCCAGGGCAACGCTCAAGGCATCTCGATGCTTAGAAGGAGATCTACTCTTGGGGAGGCGGCCAGTCTTCAATGAAGACTTATTTTTCGATACCTGAGATCCATGGGAGGAAGATGATGCCCTCGATGATGTCGATGCTAAAGAGACGGCGTTAGAGGCAAAGAGGGTGCCTAACTGCAGCCCAATTCTGTAGGCCTCTCTTCATCATCTTCCTGCAGAGGGAGCATTCTGAGGGTTGATGGTCAGAACCTAGGCATTTTAGACACCAGTCATGGGTGTGGGTGACCGATATGGTACTGCCACACTAAGAACATTTTTTAAACCCACTGGTTGGTTTCTTTATTTTGTCAGAGACAGAATGGAAGGCCTGGGCTTAATATGGTGTTGATGCACCTGAAGAAAGAGAAATTGCCCTTCTTCTTTTTTTTTTTGAAGAAGGAAAGAAAGAAAGAACCAACCGGAGATCGGTACCAGCATTGATGGGAAGGCAGACGTGAACCACAAAAATATGAAAAACAGGAATTTTCTGCAGTGACAGGATTTGCTTCCTGCTGGCTCCGTGGAAAACTAAGAACTGAGGAGGGAGAGTGGCAAAGGCAGGAAGGCAGCTATGCAGGCACAGTGGGATGCTCCCAAAGGCTTTCCTATTGGACGCTGGGGAGCGTTCCCATGTGGGCTTCGTTGGTGCCGACATCACCCATATGTGAAGACTACATTCCTGCTTGTTCCTGGAGATATTAATGAATGCAGTGGAACAGGTAAACGTAGATAAATTGTTTATGCCATCAAAAAGTAGAAAGACTAGGGGACATGCAAAGAAGTTACAGTGTAACCCGTTTAAGACTAATAAGAGAAAATATTTCTTTCTCTGAACACATAATCAAACTCTGGAATTCGTTACCAGAGAATATAGTAAAATCTGTTAGTATAGCTGGGTTTAAAAAAAGGTTTGAACAAGCTCCTGGAGGAACTTATGTTCTTATGTTCCCCATGGTTTCCCCTTTAGGGATCCAGTGTGTTTTTCCCACCTTTTTTTGAAGTCCAGTACCATTTTTGCTTTCACCACTTTTTCCATAAAGAAATATTTTGTGATATTGCTTTTTTAAATTTTTATATTTAAAAATGCTTACGTCTTTCCAAGCAGAAACAGTTATGCAGGAAAGATAAAGCCAAGGAAATCATATTTAAGTAAAGCAAGCAAACAAAAGGAAACATGAATCACTTTAACACTCTAGTCCACAATTCAAAGGATGGTCTATAACAATCAGATTAGGAAACTAGATGTGTAAGTCAAATAAGCTGGACAGATATCCTGGACCACAGATCATGAAGAAACTAATGAGCTGTGTTACTAATATGCGCTAGGCGATTAACGTGGGGCCAGATGACAGTTACTGCACTGCACTGTAATTCCTGTGTTCATTGCTCATCGTGCAACGGGATAGGAAGTGGATATGTTTCTGGGTGGCGAGTGGGCATGGATTGCACATTGCAGCTGACGCGCGGTACGTGTTGCAGATAGCACAGTTGCATTTAACAACATATCAATAGGGACATTAAGTTCATCCACAATAATTGTGAATGACCTTCATGCTCGGTAAAGGACTATACAGTGTGGTAACTGCAGGGAATATGCTGGGCACATCCCAACAGTTACTGCACAACATTTGCTCTTACCGGGCATTGACACATGGTAATTGCAAAAACTTACCACACTTTAGAAAAGGGCCCCTAAATTAGTACCTGAAGCTCTCCTGCTGTTAATAAAAAAAAAAATGTGAACAGGGCCGTACCGAGCCATAATTGCCCCTGTGTGACTTGCACATCTGTTCTGCCCCCCCCCCCCCTGGTCATCATCTCACCACCTTCATGTCCAGCTGGCTGCCCACCCTTGCCTTGATGCTGCTACTTTTTTGTCCTCTTGGAGGTGGCAGCAGCGAAACAGACATGATTTCCAGTTTAAAAAAAAAACCCATGTGGGTCCTTCAACTCCACACTTGTATGCAGTTCTGGTCCCTCCCTCCCTTCCCTGATATAGGTCGGGTCAGAGGAGGAAGAGACCAGGCCAGCCATTCATGCACAGGTCTTTGCAACTCCCGGTTTGAATGGCTGGCCTGATCCCTCCCTCCTCTGACGTGACCTACATCAGAGAAGGAAAGGAGGGACGTGGGGTTATTTGTTTTAAATTGGAAGTCAGATGTGTTTTGCTGTTGCCGGTGCCGCCACCATTGAGAAAACAAAAAGTGGCAGCGGCAAGGCAACAGCAGGCAGCGTGGGGGATAGCCGAGGCCAGCAGCCCGAAATGCACCCCTAAGCCTTTGAGCCCTATCTGGCTGCTCCGCTCGCACAGGGCTAAGTATGGAGCTGATTGTGAGGGTTTGAAAAACACATATGGGAGATATTAATTGGTGGTGGCTAGCCCTAGAAAAACGGCTATTTGTCACTACTGAATTTAAGACCTGGATATATCCAATGCCAGGGCCATATCCGACTACCGGCATTAAATACCTGGGTCAGCCGGATATAGTGTGGAAGCTAATCGGGCCATGGCGATATTCAACCACTCCTCAGTTAGCTTCTGCAGTGAAAGTTAGGCCAGCCTTTAAGGTGCGTAACTTTTGCTACTTTGGGATAATCGGACAGTGGCGTCTCTGCTCCACCCCTGATTAGCCTTAGCTAATTGTGTTAGTGCCGCTGAATATCCTGGTTGCCACGATTAACATGGTTAGTAGGTCTGCTAACCACATTAATCATTTTAAATATTGAGCCCATGGCTAACAGATTTCAATAAGAACATAAGATATGCCATACTGGGTCAGACCAAGGTCCATCAAGCCCAGTATTCTGTTTCCAACAGTGGCCAATCTAGGTCATATGTACCTAGCAGTTTCCCCAAGAGACACAAGTTCCACAATGCTTGTACTGGGTCAAGCATTGATATCTTCGGTCACTTCTTAATAATGGTTTATGGACCTTTCCTCCAGGAACTTGTCCAAACCTTTTTTAAACCCAGCTACACAAACAGCCTTTACTACATCCTCCGGTAACAAATTCCAGAGTTTGATTACACGTTGAGTGAAAAAATATTTTCTTTTATTAGTCTTAAATAGTTTACCCTGTAGCTTCATTGCATGTCCCCTAGTCTTTCTATATTCTGATAACGTAAACAATCGATCTACGTTTACCCGTTCCACTCCGTTCATTAATTTATAGACTTCTATCATATCTCCCCTCATCCGTCTCTTTTCCAGGTTAAAGAGCCCCAACCTTTTTAGCCTTTCTTCATAGGAGTATCCTTCCATCCCCTTTACCATTTTGGTGGCTCTTCTCTGAACCTTTTCTAAAATATCTATATCCTTTTTAAGATACGGCGACCAGAATTGCACACAATATTCAAGGTGCGGTCTCACCATGGAACGATATAGAGGCATTATAATATCTTTTGTTTTATTTTCCATTTCCATTCCTTTCCTTATCATACCTAGCATTCTATTTGCTCTCTTGGCCGCCGCTGCAACTGAACCAACTTTCTGGTTAAATTTAGAACCCAGCAGAGAGCTTGTAGTTTAAATTTCACAAGACTTGGTTCAGAGGAAAGCAGCCAATGCTCTCTTGGCCGCTGCTGCCGCTGAACCAACTTCTTATGAAATTTAAACTACAAGCTCTCTGCTGGATTCTAAATTTAACCAGAAAGCTCTCTTCTGTGTTTTAAAACTAAAAGTACTTTTCTGATGCTAGGCCCTGAGTGACTATTAAATGTACACTACAAGCTCTCTGCTGGGTTCCAAATGTAACCAGAAAGCTCTCTTCTGTGTGTTAAATTTAAACTAAAAGTACTTTGCTGTTACTTAGCCCTGAGTGACTATTAAATTTAAACTACAAGCTCTCTGCTGGGTATGAAATGTAACCAGAAAGTTCTCCTCTGTGTTTTAAATTTAAACTTTAATTGCTGCTACTAGGCCCTAACTGATCCAACAAAAAACAGTGGGTTCACAGATTAAGTAGCTTTAATACAAAGAATTATTTTTAGAAAATTACCAGAAGTATATACTCACAGTTGCAGATTTCTCTCCAGAAGTAACAGTCCCCCTTTCTAGTCCTTCAAGACCATAATTTAATTAAATTTAATTTAATTAAACATTTGCATGGGGGCTTTAAGAAGAAAAGTGCGCCTAACTGGAGGACTCCAGATTTAGGTAAAAGAAATTCCTTCCTTCATTTTTGGGTCTCCCTAGAAAGATCAGGAAAAATTATAATGGAAAAATCCATAAAGGAACCTGTTGTTTCTTAGAGATTTATCGCTAAGGCTTTACCTTATTTATTTAACAGGTTTTTTTATATTGCTTTATCATTTCAGTCAAAGCAGTTTATGCTGTAACTTAAATGTGGTAGTAATGTACATTAAACAGGGACATTGATAACTTGGAGTCTTCTGAAGCAATGGAGGGTTAAGTGACTTGCCCAAAGCCACAAGGAGTGCTAGTGGGAATCAAACCCTGTTTTCTTTTTGTTCACTAAGCTAGTGCTCTAACCAGTGCACTAACTTTATCAGCATGCAAGGCAAAAGAAACAATTAATATTGCAGAAACTGGCGTCTGAAGTCCAGACTTCTCCAGTAAATCAGTAACTTTCAAAATATCCATTTCTTGTTTTTGTTGGATAATATTATTTTGAATTATCTTCATAACATTAGGTAAGTGATAAGTTCAAGAGATAGGTGGCACGGATTCCTTATGTATTTCAAGATCTCTAATACATATATTTTGAAATTTTCTTTTGCAGATATCATAGCTATCTTAGGAAAGTTAACAACTCTAAGATTTGCACTTTGGGCAGCATTGTTCACATTTTCTATCTTGTTATTAAGAATAATATGGTCCTGAATAATAGCTGCCGCTGAGGATTGCAAAGCCTTGATTTTATCATGTTCTTTCAAAATTGTATGTAATACTGAAATCAGTCTTTCGAATTATCAATCCTAGAGAGCTTTCCTATAGTTTCACAGAGAGAGACTCTATTTCCAATGCTTAACTGAAAGATGGCTTCCTATATGGTCTCAAGAATATATTCTTGAGGGTGGCGCAAAGCAAAGTGGGGTTCGATAGAAGGGGAATTAGGCAGACTGCAAGTGAGGACGATTCAGACATCCCAGCAGGATAAACATATTCAGGTCCCTGTGAATGACAAACACCATCTCCTAAAGCTTTCAAGCTGGCTCTTTGCTCAGATGCTGGTCCCCTTGAATGTACACTCCTTCAGCACCAAAAGCCATCTCCCTCTGATGATTATCGCTTCCACTTTGGAGACATGCAGTATCTCATCTACATCTTCCAGCTGAGCTAATGCTGAGGCCACTGACTCCAGGATCGACACCACCGAGAGCTTCCCTGCTATTGCCTGTGCACATAGAAATACATAAGACCTTAGAGGGTATGCCACTGGGGCATAGAGAGATGCTTCCCCAGCTTGTCTTTCCTTTTGCCTGTCAGCAGAAACAGCGTCACATTGGATCGGAGGTATCTGCCTCCATCTTCCTGATGTGGCTTTTGATTCTATGCCCTGTAGCCCTCTATCATGTCCTTTAGTTCTGGAGCATCTTTTCATTTTGAAAAAGGCTTGTGTGTTCTGTAATTCCCTTCACATATATAAACGTCTGTATCATATCTCTTCTGTCCCTCCTCTCCTCTACATATTTAGGTCCTCCAGCCTCTTCTGATGGAGACCTCTTATCATTTT
Source organism: Ichthyophis bannanicus (assembly GCA_033557465.1). NCBI lineage: Eukaryota > Metazoa > Chordata > Amphibia > Gymnophiona > Ichthyophiidae > Ichthyophis > Ichthyophis bannanicus. Next base: position 41,940,531 of record CM066043.1, read on the forward strand.
GGCTGCTTTCCTCTGAACCAAGTCCAGCCTTTTAAAGCCTTAAGTGAGAAATGATCTCCAGAACTGAAGACGATACTCTAAGTGAGGTCTTACCAGTGTCCTGTACAGGGACATTATCATCTCTTCCGTCTGCTGACTATCCCCCTCTCTATGCAGCCTAGCATCTTTCTGGCTTCAGCCATCGCCTTGCCACATTGTTTCACCACGTTGAGATCCTCGGACACTATCACTCCAAGGACTTCCTCCTGTTCTGTGGATTTCAGGGTCTTCTCTATCGCCTTCGGTTTCCGCACCCAAATGCATCACTCTGCACTCCTTCACATTAAAGGTTAACTACCAAGTATTTGACCAGGCTTCTAGGTTTTGTAGATCACTTATCATTTAGTCTACTCCCTCTGTGGTATCTACTCTGTTGCAGATCTTCACGTTATCCTCAAAAAGCAAAATTCTCCTTTTAACCCTTCAGTAATATCTTTCACAAAGAGATTGAACAGAATTGGCCCCAGAGGCACTCCACTACTCAGCTTCCTTCTAAAGGAATGCCATTTACCATCACCCTCTTTTGTCTATCAGTCAATCAATTTTTAATCCAGTTGACTACTCTGGGATCCATCTCTAGGCCACTGAGTTTGTTTATAAGCCTCCTATGAGGAACTGTATCAAAGGCTTTTCTGAAATCCAAGTATACCACATCTAGCCCATGCCCACTGTCTAATTCTCTAGTTACTCAGTTGAAGAAATTGATCAGGTTCATTTGGCATGACCTGCCGCTGGTAAAAATAATGTTGCTTTGGATCTTGCAACCCATTGGACTGTAAAGAGCTCACTATCCTGTCCTTCAGCGGCAACTCTCATTACTTTTCCCATCACAGGCTTGCAGGCTGTAGTTTCCTACTTCCTCTTTGTTATCATTTTTTGGTGAAGAGGGACCCTATCTGCATTTTTCCAATCATATGGAGCCTTCAGTGGACCCACCAGAACCTCTCTGAGCTCCCTCGGTATCCTGGGTTGTATTCCATCTAGCCCCATAGCTTTGTCCCCTTTCAGCCGTGCAAGTTCTTCACAAACATTCTCTTGGTGAATGGTGCATACTGAATAAAAGTATTTGCTTTTTCCTTATTTTTCACATATCGGTCTTCAGCATCCTTCAGTCTTAGAATTTAACCCTTGGCCCCTCTCTTTTCTTGAATATTCCTGAAGAAGGTTTTTTTCACCTTGCTTAACTTCTCTTGCCATTTTCTCTTCTGTCCTTGTTTTTGTCTTCCTGATTTCTTTATTTGTTTCAGCTTTACCTGATAGTTTTTTCTGTTTCTCCTTTTGTGATGCTTTGTATTTTGTGACTGTTAGCCCTCTAGCCAAGTGCTCAGTGGCAAGGAGGGGTTTAAGTCTTCTGATGATTCTCATCCTGTAGTATGCATTTTTGATTGTCTTGCTTACATGTGCTTTGAGATTCAGTTCATTGTCCAGGGTCACTCCAAGGTATTTTACTTCTGATTTTATTGGTATGGTTGAGTTTTGTATCTTGATGTCCGGTAGGTGGATGAAGTCTGGGTTACGAGTGATGATTAGTGCCTCAGTCTTGCTGTAGTTGATTTCGAGGTTGTTGTTTTTACACCATATGGTCATTTGTGTAAGGCAGTTTGTAATTTTCGAGTAGTCAGGGTTGTCAACTGAGATGGGTGTGTATATCATAATATCATCTGCATAGATTGTATATTGAATGCTGTTCTTCTTCAGGATGTCGCATATTGGCTGGATGTAGATGTTGAACAGAAGTGCTGAGAGTGCGGATCCTTGTGGTACTCCTTGGAGGACTTTTATGGGTCGAGAGGTGTTGTGGTCTATCTTGACCTGTATCTGCCTTTCAGTTAGGTATGAGTGGAATCATTTTAAGGTGGTTCCGTGTAGCCCAATGTTTTCTAGTCTTTCCAGGAGAGTTTTGTGGTCTACTGTGTCAAATGCTGAGGAGATGTCAACGAAGATCATTATGATTCCATTCTTAGTGTTGTCTATGGTTCAGAGGATGCTGTCAAAGAGGTAAATCAGTAATGTTTCGACTCCATGGTTGGGGCAAAATCCGTGTTGGTTGTCATCCAGTGGTGCATGGTTGTCGATGTGTTCTTGTAGTTGGTGTTGTACTGTTTTTTCAATGATTTTTGCCAGAAAGGGTATGCTGGATATTGGTCGGGTATGCTGCCGGGTTGTTCTTGTCGAGAGTTGTTTTCTTTGGGATCGGTCTTACTGTGGCGAGCTTTAGTTGTTCTGGCATCAGTCCTTGAGTGAGGGAGTCGTGCACCATGTTGTGTATGATGTGGATGAAGCTTGATTTTGTTGCTTTGATCCATGAGACTGGGCAAGGGTCTGTGGGAGCGGTGTTGTATTTATTGAGGAGATGATGTGGGAGAGCTGCTCTGTTGATAGTGTGCAGAATGTGTCCCAGGTCTTGGTGTGCGAGATGTGCTTCGTGTGTGCGCTGTGTCTTGTTTGCCCTGCGGAGTGAAATTTTTCCTCGATGTAGTCAGCAAATTTTTGCGGGTCTATTTGTACTTCACATTCTGTCCTTTGCTCTTTTGTGAGGTTTTTCACAATTTCGAACAGCTCTCTGGGCTTGTTGATGGAGGTGTTTATTATGTTTGTATGGTATTCCCTCTTTGAATGGTTGATGTGTTCGTCATATTGTTTTTGCTTTGTTGTGTATAGTTGCTGGATGTCAGGTGCTTTGGATTTTCTCCATTTCCGTTCTATCTTTCTGAGTTCCCTTTTTTCTTGTCGTATGGTTTTTGAGTACCATGGCTTGTGTTGTAGCCTGTTGTGCCGGTGTTTCTTGGGTCTCGTATCTGTTGCTTTGGCGGCGTTAGATAGAGTGCTGTTCCATTTGGTTATTTGTGCCTCCAGGTCGACTGTTTCTGTGGTCAGTTGTTGTAATGTGTCTTGTAGGAATGTGTCCCTGTCGAAGTTCTTGAATCTTCTTTGTGCAGTTGTGTTGTCTGAGCGTTCGTTTAGATTGTCCTTTTGTAGTAGTATCCTTATCTTGATTATGTAGTGGTCTGATCATGGAACTGGGGTGATGGTAGGTGTTGAAATTAGACCTCTTGATGTTAGGTCATTGGTTGCGAAGATGAGGTCTGGGGATGAACCATGCCTGTGCGTAGGGGCATCGACTAATTGGGTAAACTGCAGGGAAGTCATTGCTTGCAGGAAGGCTTCTGAGTCTTTGTTGGTTGAATTGAGGTTGAAGTCTCCTAGCAATATTGTGGGCTTGTTAGTTGAGGTGGTGGCGCAGACTGCTTCGAGCGTTGTGGCTAGCTCGTCAGGTGAAGCTCTGGGTGCTCTGTAGGTTAGGCAGAGTGCCATGTGTTTGTTCTCGATGCTGATAGTGTTACATTGTTGGGTGTCCGTGAAACTTCGAGCTCTGAATCTTAGGTTCCTTTTTGCAATTATCAGGACTCCTCCTCCATGCTTGTGGGTGCATGGGCAGTTGTATGCGGAGTATGTGTCTGGCACCAATTGGTTGAGTAGTACATTGTCAGTGGGATTGAGCCATGTCTCTGTGATGCAGAGTACGTCGGGCTGACTGTCTTCTATGTGGTCTGCTATAGTGTGTATCTGTTGCATATGGATCTGGTGTTTATGAGTTCAATGGTGGTATGCTTTGAAGACTTTGTTGTAACTTGTGTTTCCTTTGTGCTGGTGTGTGAGTTTGATTTGTGGTTGGTTAGTTTTTTTGTCCCTGGTGTTCTGTTTGTGCCGTTAAGCTTGGACTGTGGTTCTATGTATGTCCAAGTGGGTGGTGGGTGCCATGTTGAGTTAGCGTGCAGGTATTGGTGGTGTGTGGTTGTTGGCAGGAGTTGTGTGATGAGGAGGCAGATTGGGAGAAACAGTGATTGCATGTTTGGTTTTGTGAAGTCCCGTTAGAGCTTTTACTTGCGTTTCTGTTGTCTTTTGTCTCTGCCTGCTCTCTGAGGGTCTCTTCTGTGGTTTTGTTGGCATGGCTGTGTCTCTTGTTTGGCTTCCTTCGGTTCGCCTATGTGCCACGCCTAAGGGCCACGCCAAAGGGCCCTCTGGCGAAGCCCTCAGGTGCGGGCCGCCGCTTTTATGGAGCCTGGCTGCCGCTGTACTTGCTCCCACTGCCCCGATTGGGCAGGAGCTCAGGTGACTCGGCGGGGTTGGAGAGAGCAGGCAGCGGCTCCCTCGGAGCAGGGACGCTGCTTTTATGGAGTCTGGCTGTCGCTGTACTTGCTCCCACTGCCCCGATTGGGCAGGAGCTCAGGTGACTCAGCGGGGGGTGGAGAGAGCAGGCAGCGGCTTCCTCGGAACAGGGACGCCGCTTTTATGGAAATGCCATACTAAGTCAAACCAAGGTCCATCAAGCCAAGTATCCATTTTTGAACAGTGGCCAATCCAGGTCACAAGTATCTGGCAGGTTCCCAAAAAATCACACAGGTTCCACAACGCTTGTCCTACCCCAGTGCCCCCTCCCTTCCAGCCTCCTCCCCATTACCCAGCCACCTACCAGTGCTATCCCCAAGTGTCAGCTCCCTTCCAGTGCCCCTCCAGTACCATCCCCAGGTATCAGCTCCCTTCCATCCCCTCATCCCCTTCCCTAGTGTCATCACCCTTCCAGTATCTCTCCAGTGTCATCCACAGGTATCATCTGGGACAAGCAGTGGATTTCCCAGGTCCTCTTTAATAATAGTTTATGGACCTTTCCTCCAGGAACTTGTCCAACCCTTTTTTAAACCCAGCTACACTAACAGTTTTTACCACATCCTTTGGTAACTAATTCCACAGTTTGATTACGCAGGGCTGTAGGCTAACTGCAGGGAGACAGTTACACCCCTCTGCTGTTACCACATTTCAGCATGAGAAAACTGCTGCGGGTGCAACTAAGGCCACCCACTGAGGTGGCATTAGTTGCACTCGCACTATTTGTGCTGAGACATTATGTTAGTTTCTGCCGACTATGCAGATTCCTCTGTGTGAAAGTTCTTCTCTTGCCTCACTTTGCAGTAAAGTATAATTTTGGGAAAGAAATCCTGTAATGGGTTAAAGCATTTTTTTGACTACATATGTCTGTTTTTAGTGTGTACTGATATATTCCCTACTTGGTAAAGATCTATCTCTGTTCTGCATATGTGTGAATGAGGATACATGTTCTGTTGTCATGGAGTTTCTATGTCGGGAGCTGTATTAATCTGGTTTGTTCAGTTTTCTGAATAGGAATATGGATGTTCTAGGGCCCACTGCAATATTTATGGTGCTGCCCTTTTCTGGGTACGCTCCATGTTGTGTGAGTTTTGGAAGTTAGTACTGTTATGGATTAGTAGATTTGCTCTATGCGTCCTGTACTTTGGGTTGGTGAGGTCAACTGTAGGGTGTTGGTTGGGGGGAGGGGTTACTGGAATATGTATTGTTTTTGAGATTTTCAGTTATTCTTTATGCTGCCAGACTGAAATTTAAAATATTTTGACAGTTCAGATTCAAGGAAATTTCAAATTTTTCAGAGAATGTCTCAGTTTAATTTTGTTTAGTAGCCTGATAGCTTCACTGCTGCTGAGTTCCGGACTTTTCCAACTCTAGCACAATCCAATACAACATTTGAATTCATCGCTGCTAGGATTAGTTTCTCATTGTATATCTTCCCTCCTCATCAATAATCTGGTCATAGCAAAATAAATCTGATGTGCAGATACTTAAAATGGTTTGATTGGAGGGGGGGTTGTGTAAGTGACTTTTCATTAATCAAATGTAATGTTTTATTATTATGTTTGTTTTATTGTAATATCTGTTTTACTAAATTACATGCGTATGTTTAGAAGCCACCTAGGATTTTAGATGGGTGGCATATACATTTTAAAATAAAGTATGCTAAATTTATGCAAATGATGCAAATTTATGCAGTGAGTCTCTGCACATGGCCCTGCAACACCCTCATGCCATCTCTGGTAAACAGTAGACAGGAGGGTACACTGGGAGACAGAGGAAAGCAGAAACTTCAGATTGGGACCTACATGATCAGAGAATAAAATGGTCAGACAACAAAGCTAGAAGTGAATTTTATTTTCAGTTTAATGATTGGACTTGGTGCTATCTTTATATTTTATACAGTACATGGAAATGCATCTCCTTCTATTTCTCTGGGATTGCACTGTATGCAGAATCTGGCTTCTTGGGGTTGCAGTTTAATTTTTATCTACATAGGTTTATTTTTAGGTAACGGTCACTTATTCTGTACTTGGTGAGGATCTGTGTTTTGAGTGTGTGACCAAGACCTGGTGTTCTGTTAACATGGAGTTTGCATGTAGGGATCTGTGCTGTATTAATCTGAATTGTTCAGCTTTTCAAATAGGTGTTTGGATGTTCCAGGGATCACTGTAGTATTTACAGCTATGCTTTTTTGGACGGGCTCCTTATGTGAGTTTTGGAAGTTGGTGCTGGTATGGTATGGTATGGTAGATTTGTTCTATAGATACTCAGTGACTTTGTTGTAGGGTTTTGTATTAATTCACAGTATGACTGGTACTGGAGAATGTTTGTTGTTGTTAGTGAGATGATCAGAATTAGATTTTTTTTTTTTAAATATTGAGTTCTGTGGGTGAATGTCCTGGTTCTGCTCTGCACCTACTGTTGAGGGAAGGGGTTTTGTGGATGCAAAATATATGTTCAAAAAGAAAAAGCAAGAACCATAACACAGTTTATAACAAAATAAAAATGAGTTATAATTTAGTTTTATAAACTGTGCTGTGGTTCTTGCTCTTTCTTTTAGTTCCTTGGTGTGCAAACATCTTGCATTTTCTCCATATAATCTAATTGGCTTTTTGGTTTGGTTCAGTCCCTGATTGGAGTTTTGAGAAAGGCCCCCCACCCCCTCTACGGGGCGGGGGAGGGGGCACCGTCTCATCCCTCGCTTCAGGCAGCAGATTGCCTTGAGCCTCCCCTGGCTGTATAAAATTACGAGTGGCATTGTAAAGGTAAATAAAGAATGGTATTTATGCCTTCAGACTAGAGGGTCATTCCAAGAAACCAATTCATAGCAGATTTCAAACAAACTGGAGAAAGTATTTGTTTCAGTCAATGAACAATCAAGCTGTAGGGCTTTGTTACCAGAGGATGGGGTGATGGCGTCTAGCATAGTTTTGCTTTAAAAGGGGTTTCCTAGAGGAAAGGTCCATATACTATTATTAATCAAGCAGACCTCATAATTCTACTGCTCATCCAAGAAATGGATCTGTTCTTTAGGATCAGTCAGGTATTTCTGTCACTGTCGGAGACAATGCTAGGCATGAAGAATTTTTGATCCAACCCAGCATGACATGTCATATTTTCCATATTCTTATGTGACTCCAGCCCTGTGTGCAGCAATTAGTAATGCATGCAGTGCTAAGAAGGTAATTGTGTATATAGACTATAAGATTGGAGTTTACAGAAATACGTGGATGGAAAATGCTGAGTGACAGCTTGAAGACTGAATATCTTTCCTGTGATAATGAAAGCTGCAGAACGATGCAGAAGTGAGCCTCAAACTGGGCTTTGTTCGTGTTCTGAAGAGCAGGAAGGGGTCACCTTTCCATATGCTGAAAGAAACTTTGTTTTGCTCAGATAAGTTAATCTGTTCAGTTGGAACAAGGCTGGTACCAGGTGAGACTGTTAGTCCTGAAAGTCGTAGCTTTCCACTCAGGGCTTCTGAGGTCAGGAACTTTCCATTCTTTCTAGGCCCTTAGAACTGCACGACTGGCTATTCCAGTGGGTCTGACATTAAGCAATTGATCTTGACTTCTACTTAGTCCTTTGGCAGAGTACGCAACTTCTCTCGTGCATTCCCAGGACATTTATGATTAACTGAATGGATGCACTTTATAAAGAGATTTTCATGCTCTCCAGCCATACTCTGTTCATAATGTTAGTTCAAGTTGTATCTTAATCTATGATTTCTTTTTAGTTTTCCAGTTCTGCACTATGTATCCAAATTGCACCCATCCATCTTTTCCCTCCTCATCTTTTTTGTCAGTGAGAACTCATAGAAAAATGATCAGACTTGTAAACTGTCCATTTGCAGGAGGCAGATTTTCTTTTTTTTTTTAGCCCCACAAGCTGCACAAATTCACATTAGCTCCTTCCTAGAGATTCCCGTCTTCTACGGCATTTCAGTGATGACTTAAAACACCTTCTTCTGTCTCTTGCCGCATCACTTTTCCAGGTACAGCATTAATCAGAAATGCTTCGTCCTTAGAATGACAATCAGCCAATTGCGATCTAAGATCCACACATTGTAAATCATCTAATCTGCACGTCACAGTTCATGATCTATAAATCCCTGGGTAGCTTGATTTATGTTTAAAAAAGAATTATGTAGCGCAGAACATTTTCTGTAGGGAATAGCATTTAGAATCCCATTACTGCCACCAGGTCAACTGATACTTTTCAGTGGGGGCAGTGTATTACAGATTTAGCTCATGTCCTTTTCAGTAGTAGCTTGAGGTGAGTTATATTCAGGTACAGTACTTTTCATAGAGGCCTTTAATGGCTAAGTGATCTCTGCTGTGTGCCGCTGAACCTTTGGTGAAATAAATAAAACGGCTTTTCATTTTTCAAAAAAAGGACCCAAAACAAGAGCATGGTGCCTTTAGATGGCTTGAGGATCAATTTTTTGCTGATTGTCACACGCTTTTCTAGTTTCTGCCATTTTCTTAGCTTCTCCAGCATTTTCATAAAATGTATCCAAGTCTCTGGTGAAAGTGTAAGCAAAACAACTTGAAACATTTCCAGTAGGTATCTGAAAGCCTTTGGAGAGTTTGCTGTGGGATCAAAAAGCTATGTCTTAGGAATAGCATGGGTTTACCACATGGCCAGTATGGGATTTCATTACTGTTCCTAGGGTTGCCATGTAAAATATGCATGGGGAGAAACCTATTTTATTTATGATGCCAAATGCTTCCCTCCACTGTGTACCATACTTTAAACTAAAGGTCCTGAAGCTATGGCTTGTGGGGCTCATGGAGCAGGTCTTTCTAGGGGGGAGGGAGTGTGGGTAGGGAAGGGAAAGAGGAGGGCTTAAAGGGGGAAGGAAAAGGAATCAGAGGTGAGAGGAAGAGAGGGTAATGAAAGGGGATTAAAAAGAGGAGTGTAGTAGAGTATTATTCTTATTATCTTAATAATCATTTATAGAGTGCTGCAAGGCATACACACTACTGTACAGACACGCAAGTAGACAGTCCCTGCTCATAGAGCTTACAGTCTAGAAGACAAACATACAGTACTATGCACTACAAAAACTAAGGGCAATAAGGTGATGAAACACAAGGAAAGGAGACTAGGAACCAAAGGCGGCCTCAAAGAGGTGAGCTTTGAGCATGGACTTGAAGAGGGAGAAAGAGAAGATTTGACATAAAGACAGGGGAAGCTTGTTTCAGGCCAAACGACCAGCAAGATGAAAGGAACGAAGCCTGGAGTTGTCACAAGAAGAGAGGGGCACAGAGAGGAGGAGGAGGAGGAACGGAGATCATGAGGAGGGGTATAGGGAGAGAGGAGAGAGGAAAGATAAAGAGGGACAGCGGAGTGAATACATTTCTAGGTCAGGAGAAGTAGTTTGAATTGAATACGGTTGCGGAAAGGGAGCCAGTGAAGGGATTTCAAAAGAGGGGTTATGTGAGTGTAACATGGCTGGTGGAAAATTAACCATACAACAGAGTTTTGAATAGATTGAAGAGGGAGGAGATGAAACTGAGGAAGACCCACAAGAAGGAGGTTGCAGTAGTCAAGACGGGAGGTTATTAAGGAGTGGACAAGAGTTTTAGTAGTGTGATCAAAGAGGAAGGGGTGAATCTTGTTAATGTTAAAGAGAAAGAAATGACAGGTTTTAGCAAGTTGTTGAATATGTGAGGAGAATGAGAGAGAGGAGTCAAAAATGACCACAAGGCTACGAGCAGAGAAAACAGGAAGAAGAAGAGTATTATTGACAGAGTTTGGCCATGTTCTTCAGATGGTGGTGAGTCATCCAGGCAGCAATGTCAGACAAAAAAGCATATACGTGCCTGGAGGGTAGGAGAAATGTTTGGTGAAGTTATATAGACTTGAGAGTCATCCGCATACAAATAGAGATGAGGGCACCAAGGGACTGGGTATAGAGAAAAAATAGGAGTGGACCAAGAACAGACTCTTGGGATACATCAATTGAGAGAGGGATGGCAGAAGAGGAACACTAAAGGAGCGATTAGAGAGATAGGAAGCAAACCAGGACAGGACAGAGTTTCTAAAACTGAGAGAGGATAATGTGATGAGGAGGAGAAAGTGATCAACAGTATCAAAGGCAGCAGAAAGATCAAGAAGAATAAGAACTGAGTAAAGGCCTTTAGACTTGGCTATAAACAAGTCAGTGGAATGAAGAGGACGAAAGCCAGACTGGAATGGATCAATTAGGGAACGTGAGGAGAGAAAATCAAAGCAACAACGAAGAACAGTACGTTCAATGAGTTTGGAGATAAAGAGGAGAAGGGAAGATAATTGGAGGGAGTAGTAGGGTCAAGAGAGGGTTTTCTGAGAAGAGGGGCGATCATAGCATGCTTATAAGGTATCACACATACGTATACCCTGCCATTCACCATTTTCCAGGGGGTAGATGCTGGGAGTCAGGGTTAACAATTTCTAGGATTTTTTTTTTTAAATACCATCAAGTCAATGCTGATTCCTGGGGACCCAGAAGCCCCTGGGTTTTCTTGACAAGATATGACTTGAAGTAGATTGTGAGGCCTTTTTTTCCAAAGTAATGGAGGGTAAATTGACATGCCCAAGGTCACAAGGAGTGCTAGTGGGAAATGAGCCCAGCTCTCTTGGGTGCTAGGCAGTTGCTCTAACTACTAGACTCTCTGGGAACTCTGATCCCCACCTTCCCTTTTTTCCAGCATTTCAAATCTCCGAAACGTCTAGCATCCAAGAGGGGATGCCCCTCAAAACTCCAAGAGGAGCCACCTGGCTCTCTTGATCATTTGAAATATCTTACATGGCCCTTCCCTTGAAAAGTTTGGGGACCTTTGCTTTAAATCAACCTCTAGGTTTGAAAACTGATAAAGTTGACAGGCTTCTTTTGGCCATGTCTTTGCCTTGGTTGTTTGGCATTTGAATGGAATGGCTCAAGATAAAGTTATATTACTGAGGTTAGAAAGGCTGTTGCTAGGCATGTTGGCAAAGTCTTGAGATTGTCCGATTGCAACTTTGCCACAAGGACATTGTAAGTTATCATGATTATATCAATCATATTCAACTTTTTTATCGGGAACACTACTGATAACTGCTGTTTGGTGAGTTCGCTGAGCTATATATCAGGAGCCTTCATTGCTGGTTGCCTCACAGTTGGGATCCAGGGATTTCGTTTTTTCTTAGTAACTGGGACAGACGTGGAACCATGAAGTGGCTGGTGCTTCTGGCGTTAGTGGCTCTTTCAGAGTGTCTGGTGAAGTACGTTCTAGCCTTTGTTTTCCTAACTTAACTTTAATTTCATCTTCTTTTAATTCATGAATGCTGTAGTTGGGTTTGCCCTGTCAGCACTAAGAAGAAGAGAGAGAATGCAAAGCACGCAGAGAGTTTAACAGAAAACAGTACAATGAAGGACAGAGAAGTCTGAGTTGGAGCTAAGCTAGTACCCTCACTACCTGGGCTAGAGTGTGCGCTGTGAAGGCTATTTTTGAGAGGGTACGCAGTGGTACGGCATATCAGCACCTTTTTCATTGCCTGCTAAAATTGACCCATAGTCCTCATGTATTAATGAATGAGCCCTGCATATGAGTACTAGAACCATATTTTATAGTAAATATGAATGGATTAAAGGTATACAGATTGGTTTTCCTAAGGTGGGACGGGGAAAGATTAGGAGAGATGAAGCTAGTTCTGGGAGTGGAGGAGTAGTTTAGTGGTTAGTACAATGGCTTAGAAACCAGGGAAGTCAGCATTCAAATCCTACTACTTCTTCTTGTGACCTTGGGCAAGTCATGTAGCTCTGCACTGTATCAAGTACAAACTTAGGTTATAAGCCCTCTGGGGACAGGGAAATATCTACTGTACCTGAATGTGACAAGCCTTGAGCTACTTCTGGAAAGGTAGCTCAGGATATTTGGAGGTATAGAGGCACATCTGGTCTAAGGACAGGTATTAGAAAGCAGTCCATTAGAAACTGTGTTGATTTCAAAACCACTGATGTCTAAAGAAAAGCAGAGCTAAGAGTCTGACATTTCCTTTTTTATTTCACACTCTCCTTTTCTTCTCTTTCTTTCATACCTTTTTCTTGCTCTTTTGATCTCTCTATTGTTCTCCATTTCACTTCACCTGTTCCCCTTCACCATTGTTCTCATTGCTTCTATTGTCCTCGGTTTTTCTTTTTTCTCCTCTTTGTTTTCCTGTATCCCCTACATTTCGTTTACTCCCTGTCTCTCATTTTATCATTGTCAGGGTTCCCCTGCGACGAGGGAAATCTCTGAGACAGAACCTGAAGGAACATGGCCTCTTGGCGGATTACCTGAAGAAGCATCCTTATAATCTAGCCACCAAATATTTCCCAAGTCTAGCCCAAGTGTCTGACCAACCCCTTGAGAACTACATGGATGTGAGTACCTAATCAGTCATTCTAACGGCCCTCAATACCCCATTGCTCTTAAAATTGCACTCTGCTTTCATCTCTTTGACAGAGAAACACATGTCTTCTGTTTGTCTTTAAATCCCATGAAAAGTGAATGCTAGGGCCCTACTGTAAGATGGTGTGGTCAATATTCAGCTGGATGCTATTTCTGGAATGCAGAAATTTTATATGGAAAGCAACTGAATTTCACTACTCTCCCTATAACATCTGGCTGTACCACTGGGTCGGTCCAAATCCGTTCTACTTTGAACAGATGCATTTTGTCTGTATAAGAGTTTACATGACTATTACTTATCTGTAGTCCATGTTGAATATGCACCCGAGTGCTTACTTTTTTCCGTAAATGGAAATGACTAATGGCCACCCACCTTCCTTCTACCCATAGATCCCTTTTTGCCCCGCCCTCCAACATCTCACCTAGAGAGCAGTGAGGTGTGGCACTGGCATCTCTCAGTACTCGGGGAAACTTCCGGAGTGCATCTTGTTCATGTACCTTTCATCTGCTGGTACTTTCTCTTAGCATCAATATACATTTTCACACTGTTATTTCCTTATTTATATGATCTGATTTCTACCCATCTTTCCTACTAGCAACAGACATGGGTTACAATTAAAAAAATGTTATAAACATAAATTTAAAAAATCTTTATAAAACACTAAAAGGATAATTTACTAATGGTTAGCACATACCTTTGTGAGCAATATGGAGTTGGGTGGGGTTATGAGCATATTTGTGAGTTAACAGGCAGTGGCAGGTCTGTTTATGAGGGTTTGTGAGTTTGCTGTGAACTTTAGGACGGGGGAAATAGTTGATAATATGTGAAGTATTCCAATACTGTTATGTGCGGTAGTGGGGTGTAATGTGATGGTGATCGAATTTGCAGATGACACAAAATTATTCAAGTTGTTAAAACACAAGGGATTTGTGAAAAATTGCAAGAGGACCTTGATAAAATGGAAGACTGGATGTCCAAATGGCAAATGAAATTGAATGTGGACAAGTGCAAAGTTATGCACCTAGAAAGAACAACCTAAACTATGGTTACACAAATGTAAGGTTCCGCATTAGAAACCACCACCCAGGAAAAAGATTTAGGCGTCATCATGGATAATACATTGAAACTCTCTGCCTGGCGTGCAGCGGCGGCCAAGAAAGCAAACAGAATGCTATGAATTATAAGGAAAGGAATGAGAATAAAACCAACAATATTATACTGCCTCTGTATTATTCCATAGTACAACTGCACCTTGAATATTGTGTGCAGTTTTGGTCACCATATCTTAAAAAGTATATAGCAGAATTAGAAAAGGTACAGAGAAGAGCCATCAAAATGGTAAAGGGGATGGAAGGATACCCCTATGAGGGAAGGCTTAAAAGGTTAGGGCTCTTCAACTTGGAAAAGAGACAGCTGAGGGAAAATATGATAGATGTCTATAAATTACGGAATGGAGTGGAACGGATAAACATAGATCGGTTGTTTTCACCATCAAAAATTAGAAAGACTAGGAGACATGCAATGAAGCTACAATGTAACCCATTTAAGATTAATAAGAGAAATTATTTTTTTACTCAACGCGTAATCAAACTCTGAAATTCGTTACCGGAGGATGTAGTAAAAGCTATTTGTGTAGCAGAGTTTAAAAAAGGTTTGGACAACTTCCTGGAGGAAAGGTCCATAAACCATTATTAAAGAGCACTCAAGAAATCCACTGCTTACCCCAATACAAGCATTGTGGAACCTGTGTGCCTTTGGGAAATGTGCTAGACCCTTGTGACCTGGATTGGCCACTGTTGGAAACAGGATACTGGGCTTGATGAACCTTGGTCTGACCTAGTATGGCATTTCTTATGTTCTTATGGAGAGTGGTTGGAGAGGAAATCAAGTTTTGTCGCATGGTCCTTATGTATGTCAATCTTTGGTGGGTACAGTAAAGTAAGATTTGTTGAATGCATGTTCTCTGTCACAGAAAGTCCCTTTGATATATGATGTGATTTCTGTATGGATTGGATGTTCTATATGTAATGGAAACTTGGGTTAAAGTGGGTGAGGAAATGGTGCTGGCTAAATGTTGCCTGCCTGAGTTTATGTGTTTACATCATAAGAACATAAGATATGCCATACTGGGTCAGACCAAGGTCCATCAAGCTCAGTATCCTGTTTCCAACAGTGGCCAATCTAGATCATATGTACCTAGCAGTTTCCCCAAAAGACACAGGTTCCATAATGCTTGTATTGGGTCAAGCATTGATATCCTGGGACCCTTTTTAAAAATGGTTTATGGACCTTTCCTCCAGGAACTTGTCCAAACCTTTTTTAAACCCAGCTACACTAACAGCCTTTACTACATCCTCCGGTAACAAATTCCAGAGTTTGATTACATGTTGAGTGAAAAAAATATTTTCTCTTATTTGTCTTGAATAGTTTACCCTGTAGCTTCATTGCATGTCCCCTAGTCTTTTTATATTCTGATAACGTAAACAATTGATCTATGTTTTCCCGTTCCACTCCATTCATTAATTTATAGACCTCTATCATATCTCCCCTCAGCCGTCTCTTTTCCAGGTTGAAGAGCCCTAACCTTTTTAGCCTCTTCTCATAGGAGTAGCTTTCCATCCCCTTTACCATTTTGGTGGCTCTTCTCTGAACCTTTTCTAATAACACTATATCCTTTTTAAGATACGGCGTCCAATCAATCTAGAGTGTGGGGTAGAAGGAGCTGAGTGGCAATGATTGGGATGGAGAGTTTGAAGTTGTGGGTATGTGAGAACCATGTCATTCGGAAGATAGACAGTTATGTGTGGTCAGCAGGGAATTCCTTTAAATTGTTTACAGGCCACCTAAACATGCTGGGCTTAGTTTCAGATTCTATCAAACAATATATGATAGCACTGAGTGTGCATCACAAAGATTTATTCATAGTGAATGATTTTAATGGTGATGTAGGTGAAGGGCATACTGGACATCATTTGGAAGTTTTATAGTTATGGAGGGCATAGTTTTGAAGCAATGGGTTAATGAAAGTATTCACAATGCAGGTCATGCCTTGGACTTAGTGTTTGCACCAGTGATGTCCAATCTGGTCCGTGAGGTGGAAAGAGTGATGCTGCTGTCTGGACTGACCAATTGTTAGTTTTGGTCAGTCTAGATCAGAATTATTTGAGAATGGCTAAACTGAGGAGGGAAGTTCTGCAGTGGAGGATTGATATTGATCGCAAACAGAGTCCTATTAGAGGCACTGGATGTAGTAGGTGAGATCTGTGTTGGCCTTCTTTCAGAGGTTTCAATTCATACATGGGACAAGGCTTTACATGTGATATCTGATACTTGGGCACCAAGGAGGGGGAGGTTATTAGGTTCACTGGGGGCAGAGCGTCATCTTGATTTAATGAGAAACTAAAGATCCTGAAAAGAAAGTGGGTTATTTAACATGTAGGTGGCATACATCAGCAAAACAGGAAGATAATCTGTTATATTTATGAAAAACTAGAGATAAAAAACTAGTAATAAAGATTACTCATTATCATTTGGTAGGCTGTGGTCGTACTTCCGCTGCTCCACTCCGGTTGTCCGTTTGCGGAAGATTACCTTCTTTTCTTTCCCTAACTGTAAGCTGTATAACAAAGAGTGAGTGAATGAATAAATAAATAATCTACCGCAGGGCACATTTAATTCCTTTGGAACCAGCATGCTAACTGATAGTAAATGTCCTCCAATTAGACAGTATAATCCATAAAATATAGCATAATGCAAAACAAAAAGAATATGTCGTCCTGCAATACAGCAACACAAAAAAAGCACAGTACTGCTTATAAAATATATAGGCCATCCTTTATCATGAATCTCTATTGGGACTGGTGTTTTTTAGCATATTTATAAATGATCTGGGATTGGGAACAACAAGCGAGGTGATTAAATTTGCAGTTGACACCAATTATTAAATTGCATGTGGATTATGAGAAACCGCAGGAAGATCTCGTGAGACTGGGAGACTGGGCATCCAAATAGCAGATGAAATTTTTTGTGGACAAATGCAAAGTGATGCATGTAGGGAAGAGCAACACAAACTATAGATACACCATGCTAGGTTTCACAAAACAATCTGCGTGTGATTGTAGGCAATACATTGAAAGCTTCTGTTCAATGTGTGGTGGTGGCCAAAAAAGCAAAACAAATGTTGGGAATCATAATTTATTTATTTACATTTCTTATATACCGCGCTTTTTAGTATCAGTTTACAAATAACAAAAATTTTGCATCAGAACAAAAGATCTTTTGCTTACATTGTAACAGGATCAGTAACTTGGGACTGTAACAAGGGTAACTATATACAAACAGTGGTTGTTGTAAAACTATTTACAGTTTATATGCAATTTGGTAATCATAATGCAAGAGACCTTGTAATCTATGATCGTTGTGAGTGTGCTTGAGGGCGGGTCTGTTTCGTACATCATCAAGAATTATGTTGTTGGAATGTCAGAGGCTGTGTGAGTGAGTGGAGGTGCGGGAAGTGATAGTGTTAGGTTAGGGTGGTGAAGTGAAGGCAGAATAGGTGGTGTTTAAGGGCTTTTCTGAACTGTGATAGGTCACCGATTGATCGGATATGAGGTGGGAGATTGTTCCAGCACCTAGGGGCATAGAATGTAAAGGCCCTATTCCAAGTTGTTTGAGTACATTTAGTAGACTCAAGTGGTATAGTCAGCGTATTGGCAGCTACTGACCTTATTAGCCTGTTTGTAGGGGTGATGGTCAGGAGTGCAGAGAGGGATGAAGGGGATAGCCGGTTAATTGCTTTAAACGATAGGAGTAGCGCCTTGTAGGTGATCCTGCATTGTAACAGTAGCCAATGTAGTTCCATAAGTATGGGCATGATGTGATCTCTTCTGGACATGCCGCAGAGAATGCGGGCTGCTGCATTCATCGCCATCTGTAGTGGATTGAGGGTGCTCTTAGGGAGGCCGTGTAGGATGATGTTGGCATAATTGAAATGAGGTGTTACAAGCGTCTGGAATATTGTTCTGAAGTCGTCTGGGGCTAGTAGAGGTTTTAGGTGTCTTAGTGTCCGTATTTTATTGTAGATGGACTTGGTGGTGTTCTTTATGTGTTATTTGAAGTTAAGCTGTTGGTCTATTGTGACACCCAGGTAGCGTATCACAGATTTACACGGAAGCTCCGCATCTCACACCTTCAATGAAGTGAGGGGAGAGAAGTTCTTGTTCTTGGTTATGAATAGGACCTCGGTTTTCTTAAAGTTTATGCGTAGATTCTGAGATAGGAGCCAATCAGTGATTGCGTTGAAGCACTCTATTAGTGGGGAGAGGTCAGGGTGCATGATTTTGATTGGAGTGAATATCAAGACATCGTCTGCATAGATCAGACTGGATATATTAAAGGAGCGGATGATATCACAAATAGGTTGCATATATATGTTGAAAAGTAAAGCAGATAGGGAGGATCCTTGGGGTACTCCCTGTTGTTGATGGAATGGTTTGGATGTTGAGGGTCCTATCCGTACATTTTTCCAATGATCAGCTAGATAGGATTTACACCATTCCCAGGCCAATCCCTGAATCCCCTTTTCCTGAAGGCGGGAGAGGAGTTGCTCATGATTAACAGAATCAAATGCAGCAGCAATATCGAGAAAGATGAGTGCAAACCTGTTTTCAATTTTGTCGATACCTCTGGATAAGGTGTTGATAAGTAAGGTGAGTAGAGTCTCTACACCATGGGATTCTCGGAACCCATGCTGGCAGGGATCAAGAGGGGCTGATATGTCGATGTGTTGCTGCAATTGCATTTGAACCATTAGGAAATGCAATTGCAGCAACACATTAGGAAAGGAATAGAAAATAAAACAAAGGATGACATCATAATGCCTCTGTATTGCTTTATGGCGCTTCTGCACCTTGAGTGTTGTATGCAATTAAGGTCTCTGTGTCTCAAAAAAAATATAACTGCATTAGAACATGTACAGAGAAGGGCGACCAAAATGATAAGGTGACGGAACTCTCCTATAAGAAATGCCTATAGTGATTGGGGCTCTTTAGCCTGGAGAAGAGATGGTTGAGGGCAGATATGATAGAGGTCTATAAAATCCTGAGTGACTAGGGGACACGCCATGAAGCTACTAAGTGGTATATTTAAAACAGATAGGAGAAAATACTTTTTCTCTCTACGTATAATTAGTCTTTAGAATTCATTGCTGACAGATGTGGTGAAAGCAGATCGTATAATTGGGTTTAATAAAGGTTTGGACAAATTCCTGGAGGAAAAATCCATAAACAGTTATTAAGTTGGACCAAGAGAAAGCCTCTTCTTATTCCTGGGGATAAGTAGCATGGAACTGGTACTTGTGACCTAGACTGGCCACTTGGAAGCAGGACAATGGGCTTGATGGACCATTGGTCTGACCCAGTATGGTATATGTTTTGATCTTATGTCCTATATCTGGCAATATAAATCAGCTTGAGTATCAAAAGCTAGTGATAAAGATCAAACTGGAAATAATCTAAAATCTCACCAATTATTATGGTCAAATAAATCAAGATATTAAAGCCAGTGCTAAAGGTCAAGCTAAATATAAATAAGTATAACTTGTGCTGAATAGTAGGCACTTGAAGTGTGTAGATTTTCTAATGCATTGCAACAAATAAAATGTTCTAATGACACTATTTTCCTTTCTATAATCTAACAGATGGAGTACTTTGGAACCATCGGTATTGGGACCCCACCCCAGTCCTTCAGTGTGCTCTTTGATACCGGTTCATCCAATCTCTGGGTCCCATCTGTCTACTGCTCCAGCCCAGCCTGCTGTACGTAATCTCACTTGACTGTCTAGCGTGACTACATATTAACATAGCATTTCTAATCTGAAACTGGATTGGCTCTATTTCAACTGATAAAGCTGATACCATCTTGCTTTTAGTCTACCGCATGCATGGGTTCATATTTCTGAATTGCTAGTGAAAGTCATGCCAGTAAGTCCATGCCTCCAATGGGAAAAAAACCAGAATCTGTTTATAATCCTCATCTTTAACCATCTAGTCTCATAATGGCATCTGAATGCTCATTTTCTATTTTCATATTTTCTTCATTTGGTTCCTTTATTCATTTTTAAAAGATGCTTTTTTGGCTCTGAAAACCTCTTTCACCTAATCTCTTAATCCTGTTGGCTATCGCTGGCCCTTCTTTCTGCCTTTCATAATGTGTGAGATACATCTGATCTGTGCTTCCAAGATTGTACTTTTGTACAATGGCCATGCCCTCTTGACCTTTGTGGCTGTTTATTTTAGATTTTTCTAACCATTTTCCTCATTTTATCATTGTCTCCCTTTTGAAAATGAAATGCTGGCACTGTAGATTTTCTTTATATACTCACTCCAGTTATTAAGTTAAATTTCTTCATGTTATGATCACTAGTTCCAAGTAGTTGCAACACAGTAACTCTTGCACTGAATCCTGAGTCTTATGTGTGGAACAGGGACCATTTTTGAGATTGCTACCCTGGAGGTCCTGCATTTCAACTTTCTGCCTAAAAGCTTAAATTTGGCTTCCATAATCTCCCTCCCACATTTTCTTATTTCATTGGTACTAGGTAAGCAAATGACCCTGCAATCTTCATGTCCTCTAGCCACCCAGCTATCTACATGCCTAACGATGGAATCACCAACTAATATGGCTGCCCTAACTCTTCCTTCCTGGGCAGAAGTCCCTGGAGACATATCCTTAATGCAAGAGGATACTGCATCTCCTAGAGGGAAAATCCTGGCTACAGGATTACTTCCTGCCACACCAAGGCTATTCGGTCCTTCCAGGTGACCTTTATCCTCCAAGGCACCACAGAGGCTGCCAGATTGGAATAGGATTTCTCTACTATGTCCCTAAAGATCTCCTATACCTCTCTGTCTGCCTCAGTTCCTCCAGGTCTGCTACTCTAACATCCAGAGATTGGGCTCATTCTCTGAAAGCCAGGAGCTCTTTGAACCATGTGCACACATATGACCTCTCACCAACTAGAAGATAATCATACATGTGGCTCTCAATGCCAAAAAATGGATAGCACCCATCTCGTTTATGGACTGCTGTTTGCATACTTATATTGATGAGTTGTTTGGTTGTTTAGAGTTGCTAAGGAAGTAGTAATACCTAGACTAAATGAAAGCTTTCAGGATTTTTTTGTATATTATCTGCTAATATTTTTAGTTTGCTTCCCTCTTGAACTGCTAATAATATATTAAGGGTTAATCACTTGCTGATTAAAATACCTTGTGATGACAAATTTCACACTTAATTGGGAAAACTGAATATAAATTAAGGAAGTGTGTGGGTGGGAGTTGAGGAGGATGGGGTGGAAAAAGAATAACTACTTGTCTGTTTTGTTTTAAAACTTTACAAGTTTGTTATACACTAGGGCAAGCCAAAACTGATTTATGTCTTTAAAGAATTTAAAATCTAGATCTTTTTAATAAGTACACAATCTCTTTTTCCCCATGCTTTAAGGCCCTAACATTTACCAGCAAAATCATGTTCACTTACTTGCAGAGACATCTTCTTCTTTCAGATTCCCCTCAGTCTGTAAAAGACCTAAATATATGTTTCTGGGGAGATATTTGAATGGTATAAATAATGGACAGTGGAAGAGAAGTTCTAGAACCAAGGTCATGATATGAGGCTGCAAAATTGCAGACTCAGGAGAAATATCATGAGAACCTTTCATTGAAAGAGTAGTGGGTGTCTGAAAAACCTGCCTGGAGCAGGTGGTGGGGACTAAGAGAGTGGTAGACCCCAAGAAAGTCCTAGATAAGCAGAGAGGATCCTTGGTTGCAAAAAGCGACTGAGAGAACTGAAGCAAAGTCTAAGAACACTGCAGTGATTTCCCCACAGAAATGGGATCCTCGATTATTGCCCCCTGTCTGCAAGTTAAACAATACGTGCCCTTTTACATGCACAGTGATGAGGACAGAGAACGTAACGACTCACGTAGTATTAGTCATACAAAGCTACAGTATGTGCATAGTATCATACTGAAAAAATTACCCACAGAGAGAGTAGGAGCAAATCTCTGTGGATAGTTTTCCTGGGGTAATAAAGCAAAATTAGCTATGGAGTTTGCACCAATAAGGGCAGTTTGATTATTATCCCCATTATACTTACATGATAACTATCAGTCTCCTAATCAATGTTCCTGCTCTTTTGTGTATGGGACATCTAACCACAAGGTGGCTCTTCTGGGGCCCTGAAATCTCGTGGGAGATTTCCAGTCCCCTGCGAATCAAACTGAAGGATCCCTGGAGTGTTTCTAATGGTCACACTGTGCAGGTTAACAGGAATATTGCTTCTAACCTGAGTGTCTTTGTTCTGCTTTCTGCTACGCATTAAATATAAGGAAATATAGGGCCCTAATATTTAAAGAGACTTATCTGAGTTGCAGCATCTGCTACCTGGATAAATCCCGATGAGGGAACGATTCAGCAGCACTATGCAGATAGTGCTTCTGAATATCTTTACAGATTGCCTCGGCACCATCTGCATTGTACCAGTGCGGTCTGTGGGCACAAACAGGACAGAGATATGAGTTATCAAAATATCTTCGGACAACAAAAAACCTGTCCCAGGCGCTATTCAGATAACTGCTGAATACTGCTGGCAGCTCACTGCACTATCTGAATATTTAGCAGCAGCCACCATCTGGAGACTGGCCTTGAATATGCAGATGTTTTTATCTGCGACAGCTGACTGCCGCAGGTTTAATATCATCCCAAAAGATTTTTGAGCTAAAAAAGAAGAAGAAATAATACTACCGGACGTGATGTAGACTGAGGAAAGGAGGATGAGGAGATGGGAAAATCTTTGGTCGTGGGGCATTAGTCATGAAGTCAGTGAACAAGCTATGAAATTTCAAACATGACACGGGAATGTATAACAGACCATGCACAGGGATGAGGCGTCAGTGAAGTTCTTTCAGAATGAAACACTTGATAATGTCAGTGATCTCCTCCAGTGAGAAAATGCTAAAGATGGTTTTATCATGTTATGCTTTCTTAGTTTTCTCCGTAGTGAGTTCTACCATGGAATTAGTGAGACTGCTTAACCAAGTGACCCTCTACTTAGGCTCTGCCCTAGTTCTAGGGTTTCTTCTAATCCATTTTGACATTTAGGCACAAAGGGGTAATTTTATAAGGAGCTGTGTAACGATATGTGCCTGCGATTCACGTAAATCACATATTTTCAGTGGGTTAATGGGCCTTTATGCTTGCACTTTAGTTGGTTGCTATGCTGTAAGTACATGTGTTAGGCTGATGGTGTGCACTTTCACTGTGTGTGTGCACATGGGCAAAGCTTGGGCGGATCATACACTTACCCACGTACTTCATAAAATATGAGCGTACATGGGTAAGATACATGCAGTTGTTTACAACAGCCATAGCGCTGGTGTCAGTGATCATGCCTAGAGTTGATGCACATTTCCCATGACTTATGCCCCTATATTATAATGCAAAGTACACATGCACTCGACTTCAGAAAATGGGTGCAATTGGCGCACACTAACCCAGGCGTCACTTATAAAATTATCCTCAAAATGTGTAATAGGTGTGATGCATGGATTGATGTACCAAATTTTCTATCCACAGCAAACCACAACAGGTTCAACCCTCAGGACTCCTCCACCTTCCAGTCAACAAGTACCAGTGTTTCTGTGACATATGGCACTGGGAGCATGACTGGGATCCTGGGTTACGACACGGTGCAGGTCAGTAGAGCGGAAAAGAGAAGGCAAGAATGATGAAAAGAGAAAGTAGGAAAGGACAGGAAATTAACATAAAAGAAAGACAAAGAAGAAGACAAAGAAATGGATTGTAGAAAATTGGCTTAAACAAGGGGATTGTTTTGTTGAATGTTTGCATTTTCTTTACCCTCCTTTGCTTTAAACCAAAATCTGATACAAGAAAAGCCCCTAACCCAGCGATGCCTCATATATTGGTCATAAACACTTCTTCATGCTTGTCCTTTCCTGGAAAAGGATATTCCTTGCAGTAAGGTATGCTTTCATAGGCCTCTGTGACGTAGCAAATCCTGCTATGAGAATAAGCAATGATGAAAATGATTACTGCTTGTCCCTGTAGGTTGGAGGCATTGAGGACACTAACCAGATCTTTGGCCTGAGTCAAACTGAGCCCGGCTCTTTCCTCTATTACTCTCCCTTCGATGGAATCCTGGGTTTGGCTTACCCCAACATTGCTTCCTCAGGAGCCACCCCTGTGTTTGACAACATATGGAGCCAGGGCCTAGTGCCACAGGACCTCTTTTCCGTCTACTTGAGCTCGTAAGTCAGACCTGTTTGATCTGTCCTGACTACAATGGAGCTTAGTATTGTATCAAGAAGGGCCTATGTTGGAAATTTTCCACTAGTTTCTCCTAAAGTTGCATTTTATAAACTATAGGAACGTATTCAGTGGTGGTGGCTAAGCCTAACCACCATTGCTTTCATTTAAATCATATATTCAGCTGTGGAACATATCTAGTTTCCACTGATGAATATCTGGGCTGCTTGGACACTGGCACCCCTGTCCAGTTAATAGCGATATTAAGCCACTAATCAAATAGCGCTAAGTGGTTAAATTTAGGACAGCCATTCATCTGCCTTAGCTTTAACCGTTGAAGCTATCTGGTTAGCCGCTGATACAGGACTTGCTATTGAATTTTGGAGGTATGACTATACAATTTATGGTTGGGCTGAACCAGAGTGTTTGCGATGATGAAGCACCTGAATGTTTTGAATGTAAAAGATTTTCTTTTCTGTGTTTTGTGTATATAGAGAACCCTCCAACTGGCTCACGCTCGCCTGCAGTTTGCCTTATACATTATTTACTCTCTCCAAGGAAACATGGGGAGAGCCATTTTCAAATGCCATGTCCATGGATTAATGGCATCTTTGAAAATTTCTCACCTCTGCACAGGTAAAACTAGATGTACAAGGGCTTAGAAATATATGACTACTTTTGGATTTTCAAAAGTACACGCATACTTTTACCCAGAAAAGCAGGTGCAAATTTGGAGTTTTCTCTTTGGCACAGATTTCATGTGTAAAAAGTACCCACAGACTTTGTGGGAGCAGTTTGAACATTGCCTTGTATGGGAATACCTTTGGGAAATTTCAAAAACTTTTCATAATGACTTTTAGCACAGACTCTGACATGGTCAGAGTTACCAGTAACTTAGGGTAATCTTTGCTTTTTCACCATTGCATGAATGGAGATGTCATCTGGCTTTATTCGGGAAATCAGAATTACATCTCCCTTTATGCAGTAGGGCAAAACTAGAACTGATTTAGTTTATTATATATGTATGTCATTGATTCATCTGATAACCTGATTCACAGACATCTCCACACCTCCTCAAAAATATGATTGATGTTATCTCGATATTGACTAACTTGTATCATAAATGCAAAAAACAAGGGGCTGGGTTGCAACAGTCCTGTATCCCAGTTGCTTTTTGTGGAAACTTTATATGGAAAGTTTGTGTATAGACCACTGCTGGAGGTTTAGCAGGCTCAAGGGTTCATTCATCTACGAAGGGTCAGGGTTCCATCAGAGGTATGGGGCAGGGACTGTATTATGTCTCATTAATCAGTGAGATTTGGATTGTAGATGGTAAATGGAGAGAGTGTTGGGTTTATAAGATCTCTCTGCAATGTTCAATACACTGAACCATTCTTTGTTATTTGGATGATGTTCAGCTACAGGTGGAGGTAGGTGAGGATCAGAGGAGGTGCTTTCTGTGTTGAATAGGTGCCTTAGTGCACTGGCTGATTGGCTCAAGCAGGTGCAATTGAAATGGAAATCTGGATAAAATTGAGCACTGTATGTTTGGTTGAGTAAAAAGGGTAGATAACTTTCCTTTGCATCTGTTGTGGGAGGAGAAGGGGGTAGTGAAGTATTTAAGAGTATGGTTAGACACGATCTGTTGGGTACATGGTCTCTTGGAACAGGAAGATTTGGCTGCTTTAATGTACACATTTTGCTAACTAATCATTTGGACTACTGCAATGGTTTGTATTGTAATCCTCCTCCATACCAAGTGAAATGGTTGCAGTCAGTCCAAAACACTGCAGCTAGGCTATTGATAGGCAGGAGCTCATGGAATCATATAACACTAATTTATAAGGAATTTTGTATTTGATTCAAGATGATGTGTTTGGTTTTGCAGGCTTTTTTATATGGATGGATCATTGCATCTGCGAGATGTTTTAAGGCCATGTGTGCCCATTAGACACTTACTCTCCTTGCAATAGGAGTTGTTAGTCCTGCATGATGTAAAACGTCCGTATATGCTCTAGAAGGTTTTTGTTGTGCCTGGATCTCGCCTCTGGAACTGCCTTACTATTGAGCTGTGACTGCAGAAGAATTACCTGACATTTAGGAAGAGGGTAAAGGTGTGACTTTTTAATCTGTGGAATGGGGGGGGGTGATATTTTAGTGGTAGGGCTAGTTGTTTCTACTGGGATGGCTTGGGTTGATGGTTGGTTGGTTGGTGAGAGTCAATAGAGCTAGGTTTTTATTGGTGTATTAGCTTTCTTGTAGTAATGTTTATTATAACGTACTTTGATATCTTTAGATGAAGTATGCTGAAGCAAATTCTGGGAACTAAATAAAATAATATATGAGGGACCTATATTCATAACAATTGTGTGTCCTTTAGTAATGACCAGAATGGCAGTGTGGTGATCTTTGGTGGAGTCGACTCGTCATACTACACTGGAGGCCTTAACTGGGTGCCTCTCTCTGCTGAAGGATATTGGCAGATTACTGTGGACAGGTAAGTATTGCTGATGCTTCTGAAACCTTCCTTGAAATATGGGCTGGAGATATTCTGGGCATATAACAGACATACAAGACAGTTTGTTGTTTTAAAAAATTTATATTCCATACAATCCCAAGGTCCTGGTGGATTATAATAAAGCATAAATAATATAGTCATATAAGTAAATAAACCCTAGCCTGCAGAAAACACACATAAGTTTGACTGTCACTGTACAAATTAAAATGTCCTAAAATAGCTATGGCATAGAGGAGTACCCTAGTGGTTAGAGCAACAGCCTACTACTTAGGATATCTGGGCTTGATTCCCACTGGTACTCCCTGTAATCTTGGGCGAGTCACTTTACCCTCCATTGCCTCAGAAGAAAAGGCCTGGCAATCTGCTTCAGGTCATGTCTTACCAAGAAAATCTAGGAGCTGCTGGATGCCAGGCGTCAGCACTTAAAAAACCCAAAACAAAACTATACTGTTCTTGTTAGTTAAACCAGCTATCAAAATTTCTATTACAGGCATAAAATTAGTAGATAGTAAACCAAGAGGACAAGAAACAACTCCAATATCAAAACTAGAGGACTTCAAGTGTAAAACCTCATATGGAGAATTAATGGAAGCCTCAAGGTCAACTAAGCGATAGACCGAAGTTAGACTTAAATGCTATTAAAAGCTCACCTCTCCTCCTAAAGCTCCAAGACTTAGAAATGACTATGTAAGCTGAGATACTCTTAATGTAGTGCTATCCTTTAACCATGTTTCTGTGTCACAGAATAGATCTAATGCTGAGTCCAATATCAATCAAACAAAGTGGATACATTATTAAAACTGATCTAGCATTAATGACTGAAATAGATAAAGACAAACGAGTATTGGCATCAGCAGCAAGAGTGTCAGCAGATAATGGCTAAAGGAGTACAAGGCAACGAAGGCTGGGAAGGTACCTGGTCATAACATCCGTGTCCCAGTTGCACCGGAATATGAAATGTGTCACACAATGAAACAGAGTCTTCCAATACATACAAGAAGTCACTAATGCCCATTAACAGAATTCCTCTGAAGTCCTCACAAAGTCCGTTGGAGCTCCTTCGTCAATGTGTGACCCAGCGTTAGTAAGCTAAGTTTTCTAATTAATAAATATAAGCCAAAATGAAACTAAGCCTAGCAAATTAAAAGGAGTAAAAAGGCAAAGCTTCTTGAAACCCTCCCTTTTAATGCCCCCTAGTTAAAGGCAGTAAGTGTGGCATGTGCAGATAGCAGGGCTAGAGGACGCCAACTAAGACAGAGTAGGAATGGCTGGCCTGGAGAAGGTTCTGTAACCTTTGCTTCAACAGTTTTGGATCTGAAAAGATTTTGATTATGTTGTTATAATTTGCACCAAAAATCAGCATTTAACAATAAAGCCTAATCAATTAACCTAAATGCACCGAAAAGCTGGTTTGAATAAGAAGATGGAAACAAACGTATGTCTCTGTGGCATGTGGCCTTATTAAAAAGAGAAAAGTCACCAAGTGGAATACAAATATGAAAATACTGAATAAATAACTTATGATGTGTGAGCAAATGTGTTCACTAAACTTGATGATGGGAACCTTAGAGGTCATGTCCCAGTTCATGTCTCTAAATCTTAATTTACTTTATTCTAGGGGCTTGCCTTTGTCATCTCTAGTTTTATAGGGGATTCATTATGTTTAATCACTTTCTCTCTCAACCAGTATCAGTATGAATGGACAGATCATTGCCTGCAGTAACAGCTGCCAGGCTATTGTGGATACTGGAACCTCTCTGCTTGCTGGTCCAGCCAACCCCATTGCTAATATCCAGTATGACATCGGAGCCAGCGAGGACTCTAATGGCGAGGTATACAATGAACATTAAAATATCTCTCATAGGGATGACAATTTTCAAGCATCTTTTAACTGGAAAACTGGTTATTTACTCAGGCTATCAATAAATTGTTCCTCCTGTAAATAGGTAAAGGTTTGCATGGGGATTAACAAGCCCATACTTTTGCCTGTGGCTAACGTTGGTGTACTCATAAGTGGGGTTAAGTTGGGGGAGGTAACAACATCTGTAGCAGGTGCAAATCTCTGTCAGTGCTTTGCCTTGGGGAGTTTTCAAAGGGAAAGTACCCACAGAGCTTGCAACTACTCGTATCATTTGAAAGACTGTCTGCCCCCCAGGGAGGGTAAGTTGAAAAGACATTTCTGTGGGTAAAACAGTGTGTTAAGCATTGAAATAAGCTTTTCTAGAATTTCCCTCCCTATATCCATATAGATTATGTGCATGAACGCTGTATATGCATACGTTTACTCAGACTGGGTGGAGGCATTTCCAGGGGCGGGATTGGGCAGGAATTTGCGTTTCTGTACATACTTTATAAAATATGTACGTATGCAGCTAAAATAAGCCAGGAAATTTCTGAAAACTAAAGATCAGATGTAAACTTGCACATAAATTCCCTGGGGTAGTTTGCAAAGCAGAAATATGAGCACACTTTTACTTTGAAAATTCACTGGTATGTGCACAGGGAAAAGTCTGTGCAAACTATCTTCATGTGAGCTCAGTTATAAAATGAGCCACTAACAGGGCACTGAGCGAGGAAAGGCAGACAAGTGCTTGTATTGTGCATGTTTTTATATGTCCCTATGTGCTTTTATAAAATATCCCACTGAAAGCTCCCACACAAAGATACACCTGCTCAGAGCAGAAGTTACTTTGTGCATTGAGCATGGCCAAACTGAGTTCTTCTTTTCCCCCCTAAACCCTGCTCTCCCCTTTCTCCTTTCTCGGTCTCTGTGGATAACGCTTTACTCCTCCCTCTGCCCTCAGCTCGCAACCTTGGGGTCATCTTTGACTCCTCTCTCTCCTTCTTCACACACATCCAACTGAAAGCTAAAATCTTCCCTTTCTTTCTCTACAACATCAACAAAATTCACCCATTCCTTTCTGAACACACTACTAAGACACTTATCCACTCCTTAGTCACCTCCCGTCTAGATTATTGTAACCTCCTCCTTGCTGGTCTCCCTCTGAATCATCTCTCTCCCCTTCAATCTGTTTGACACTCTGCTGCACGGCTAATCTTCCGCCAGCCTCTTCATGCTCATATTACCCCTTCTCAAGTCACTTCATTGGCTCCCTATCCGTTTCCATATCCAGTTCAAACTTCTTCTGCTGACATATAAGTGCATTCACTCTGCAGCTCCTCACTACCTTTCTTCTCTTATCTCTCCTTACACACACACACCCCCCTCGGGAACTCCGCTCTTCTGTTGCTAACTCCAGACTAAGCTCCTTTCACTTGCTGCTCCTTATGCCTGGAACAAATTACCTCAGTTTGCACGTCAGGCACCTTCTCTGACCCTTTTCAAATCCAGGCAGAAAGCTCACCTCTTCACTGCCACTTTCGGATCTTGATTCATCTAATCTCCTTTGTGTTTCCGTACCATTCCCCCTAGATTTATCCTATGTCTACAACTACTGTGTTGTCTGTCTTGAATAGATTGTAAGCTCTGATAAGCAGGGACCATCTTTTACATGTGTCTGCGCAGCGCTGCGTACGTCTGTTAGCGCTATACAAATGTTCAATAGTAGTAGTAGCATTATATGTGCAGGTGGAAATCGATGCACATCCATGTCTTCCATAAAACACTGATCCTGCCCTTGCTCTATCCATTCTCCACCTCCAGGATTGCCTATGCAGATATCACAAAACAGCAGGTGCTATGGGGCTGAGGGACTTGTGTGAAACATGTAAATCCCTATTTTAAAGGACTTGCGCACATGAATAGCCACTTACAAGTGTGCTTTAATCAGGCGCTATTCTGTAAGCGCGTGTGTAAATGCTGTTGTACTTATCCTTACTTGGGGTGTGCATGGGGGGCGAAGCCTATATCTACACGTGCAAGTTAGAGAATGATATCACTCAAGCATGTCACTGTGCCATTATGTGCTTTGCTTTGTAGAATAGGCCCCCAATATGCATGCGGCAATACACTTTGCCTGGGTGCGATATTATAGAATTACCCTCTACACTTTCTGAGCTCATACTTGCAGGTAAATGTCACCTGGATATTCAGCGATAGTATCCACATTATGCGGCCACTATACGGATAACCGCTGCCGTTATCCACCCCAGCACCATCCGGACAGAGCCATTGCGGTCTGTGGAGCTGTTCAGTGGCACTGCCCGGATATTTCTGTAGACTATCTCTCGCAGCGCCCTTATCCTAATATTCTCCATGGTTAGCCAGAGAAAGGCCCTAAGAACCTAGTTTAGTGTGTAATGCAGTGTTTCTACAAATCTGTTACTTGCAGACTTATCTCTAAAGGGGTAAGAACCACACGCACTTGCCTGGGCCACACGCAGTTTGTATATAGCCGAGGCATAGTTGTGATGAACGTGCATATTTATACAATATGTGTAGAGAACATGCACAGATTTATGTCTTTTTTGGAGCAGATGTAAATTTGTGCCTGGATATTTTTATGCTATTAGGGTTGGTTTTGGATGTCTGTTTTACGAGGGCACATATACGTTTATATTTATTTGTACTCATAGGTGCTTATGTTATCTTTGCAAAAGAGGCTTAAAATAGGACCCTTTTTTTGAACGTTTCACAGCAGTGCTCTTTTATAAGCTACCCCTTTTAGAGGGTATTTTAGAAACAGCTCTGCCAAACATGGAGCTGTTTCTAAAATACATAGAAGGAAACACAGGAGCACACATGTGGATTCACATCCATGTGCAGCGGGAGAAGCCATTCTCCACAACTGCTCCCGCCTACTCGAAGCTTGTTACCTGCTTCAAAGCAATAGTCAGCTGGCTCCTACTCTACAACTTAGCAATCAATTTCAGCAAAATGAAGATCCTCCATATCACAAAGGACCCCACATTCACACCCCCCTTAATCATCAGATTTGATAACATAGATATTCATGTCAAAACCGAGGTCAGATATCTCGGCATCATTCTGGATCAGCAACTGAACTTCCAAATCCACATCCAGAACACCACCAAGTCAGTCTACTTCAAACTTAGAACCCTATGTAACCTACACACCCTACTGTCCCCCTAACACTTCCATTCAGTATGCCAGGCCTCCATCGCCCCCATCTTTGACTACAGCAACTCTATATACAAGGGACTCCCCAAAACCACCATCCTACCACTACAGCTTGCCCAAAACACTATCACATGCACCATCATCGGAGCCTCCAGACACACCCACATCACACTCATACTAAAGCTCTCCTCTGGCTCCTAGTTACCTCTAGAATTAAGCACAAAGTCTTCACCATGCTACACAAGGCCTGGCACAACATCAACTCTGATCAACTCCAGACATTCACCAGCAGCTCCAAGACCAGCAAACCATGAAGACAGAACACCCAAAACCTGCTCAACCTGCCATCACAGGTCTGCAGAAACACCCAATATGCTCACCTAAGAGTCTTTATGCTATATGCCCCTACCCTCTGGAAGCCTTACCCCCCCCCCCCCCCCTCACTAGGGAGTATTCAATCTCCTCAGGTCTTCAATAAAAACCTGAAGACATACCTCTTCCAGGAATACTTCAGCATAAATCAACAGATAGACCCACAGCAGGATGACCCCCACTTAACACACAATATCCCTCCCGCCCCGCCACCATAGGCACCCATCTAAGAACAGTCCACCTCCCTCTCTACTAGCCGCCCCACATCCCCCTCCTCTCTAGAAAATCCCACCTTCCTTGTGTTCGATATAATGTTCTCATTTCTGCTGTATGTCGTAACCTGTTTGCACCCTCGCTGTTAGAATACCAATGTTCCGTGCAACCTTTTTGCACCCCCTGTTACTCCCCACTGTTCGCGTGTTGTTGATTGTACACCGTTTTGACTGGTAGAAAAGTGGTATAGCAAAACCATTTAAGAAAATAAATAAATAACAGGGTGCCTACGTATGGAGGTAGAGAAAGTGCCTATTGTTAGCCTATTTTACGAAGATGCATAGGTTCCTATAAGATATATTTCAGATAGTGTGTGAATTGAGACTTCAAGGTCAAAACATATTTTGTTCTGAGGGTATTTTAGAAACAGCTCTGCCAAGCATGGAACCGTTTCTAAAATACATAGAAGGAAGCGCAGGAACACGCATGTGGATTGACATCCATGTGCAGCGGGAGAAGCCATTTTATAAATACATACATCGGAAGAATCAACTGAGGAAATCTGGCAATTGAGATTTGTAAGTGCGTGTGAGTCATTTCACATACTTAGTCGTATTGATGCTGCTAATCCACTACACAGAATGCTAACAATTTGGAAGGGGAAATAAACTAGAGGGGATTAAGGAAGATAAACCCCTTAATCCTTCTGTAAAGCGCTGACCAAAATGCACACGTTTTAAAAATCTACATATGCTAGGGAGCAGATGTAAATGTGGACGTGGAGAATTTTGGGCCTACATGTGCCTTTCCCTATATAAAATGGGATTTTTGTCTCGTCCAGGCTGCAACCAGACCACACCCCGACTTGCCACCTTGCAAGAACTACTAAGGATGTCGGGCCCAATATTCAGCAGCAGCGGTTAGCACTGTCTAGCTGCCATAAGTGGGGATGGGATCAGAGGAGCAGGTAGTAAATTTAGAGGAAGGATATAAGATGAGTGGTTTCTTCCTCGGTGATTTTAGACAAGGATGAAAGAGATTGAGGGAAGGGTTAGGGAATGAAAAGGAGGGAGGGGAGGATGGAGTTGACCCAAAGTATAATCTTGTAGACTTTGTCATGGAAGTAGTCAGCCAAAGTCTGTGCAAAAAGGGAAGGAGGGGTCAGAAGTGGAGGCACTTTGAGGAGTGAGTTCAGTGTTGTAAAGGGACGGAAAGGATCAGAAGCAAGAGAGTTAGTCAGAAGGACATAGTACTCTTGCTTGGCGAGTGCAGTGGCAGACTGGAAAAAGGATAGCATGAATTTGAAATGTTGGCAGTCCACAAATGTGTGGGATTTGAGCCAAAGGCACTCAGCTGAGCAGGCCCAGGAATGTAGGTAGTGGATTTTCAAGGAAAGCCAAGGCTGAGGTACAGTACTCCTCACCGGACATGAACTGGGAGGAGTAAGACCATCCAGAACAGAGGAGAGTGCAGTGTTCTAGGAAGATTCGGCCTCACCAACAGATTAAGATGACATAGTGGAGGAAAGAGGGGGTAAGACAGCAGTGGAGAGAGCTGATGGGTCGATAGTGCAAAGATTCCTAAAGATGCTGGGGGAGACTGGGCAAGTGAGTTGGGGGATGATGAAGAGTGAAAGCAGGTGAGGTTAGATAAGGGAAGAACTGAGGTGCAGAAATTTGAAGGCAAGCAGTTAGAGAAGAAGTCGTGGTCAAGGCAATGGCATAGCTGGTGAGTAGAGGAAGTAGAACATAGTGGAGATTGAATGAGATGGTAAGGTAAAGGAGCTTTAAGGCATGGGGATCAGAGGGGTTATCAACAGGAATATTACAATTCCCAAGAATAAGGGGAAGGGGGAAGATGCAACCAGAAAGAGGGAACGCCACGAGATAAAGTCAATGAGAAATATAGAGGTGGATTTATCAGGGGGTCGATAAATGACAACAATCTGGAGAGGTGGTGGAGTAAAGATGCGGATGGTGTGGACTTCAAAGGAAGGAAAGGAGTGAGACGGAGGCAGAAGAAGGGATTGAAATTGGCAAGAAGGAGAGAGTAGAAACCCAACACCACCGCCACACCTTTTCGAAAGACGGGGAGCTATAAAAGCAGAGGGCATGAAGAAAATGAAGTTGGAAGGAGAAAAATGTAAAAGCGACCTCGGGAAATACTTTTTCACAGAAAAGGTGATGGATGCCTGAAATGTCCTCAATGGAGGTGATGGGGACAAACCTGGTGATGGATTTCAGAAAGGGATGGGATAAGCACAGAGGATCCCTATAGAGGAAGAGCATCATTCCTGCTCAAAGCAAAACTCAAATGACTTTCAAACTTCAAAAAAGTATATCAGGGATGGCAATCACAGAGCAGCAGTTGCAACACAAAGTAAAAACAATAGAGCGGAGCTAATCTGTACGGAGAGGCAGTGACAACCCTAAACACTTTGCTGAGCAGACGAGATGGGTCATGCTGGACTTTACTGCATTCATTTACTATGTTACAAAAAATCTTTTCTGCATGTCAAACACAATAAAAATTAGATCATGCCTAAAACTGCATGTGGTACAAGTAGGCACATATTTGTACAGTAAGCTTGCTCAGGGAGGAGTTTGTGTGGCGTGTGGGTGCAGGTACAATTTGCTTGTGTGTTTTATAAAATATGCACAAATGCGCACAACCTATGTGCTAATATAAATGGCAGTGTCCACAATCTCGATGTGATTTCTGCCAGATTTGTGCTAGTATTTTATGAAGGCATATAGGGTGTTACTTTAGAAACTTTATTTGCAATGTACACAGGCATATACGAATGTACATCACATCCATGTGTAAATAGCAGATGTAGAAAGGAAGGGGGGATATTCAAAGTGATTAACGTGGTTAGCAGACATACTGTGTTAATCACACTGACTGATTGGTGCCGTTAAAATATCTGCGGGTTCCACCACTGCACCCCCCTGTGCTAGATGGCTAGCATGGGGTGTTCTGGGGGCGGAGCCGGAACCCGGTGATAACTGTGCCGCGGCAATATTCAGCTGCTGCCTGGTTATCACTCTGCGGTGAAAGTTAGGCACTTTAAAGTCTGGCCTAACTTTCGCCACAGAAGCTAACAAACCATCCCTTGATCCTATCTGTCCTTCTAATTATCGATCCATCTCTCTCCTCCCCTTTATTTCTAAACTACTTGAACATGCAATTCACCACCACTGTCTTGACTTTCTCACCTCTCCTCTCTGTCCCTTCTGGATCCTCTGCAATCTGGCTTTTGTCTTTACACTCTACTGAGAGAGCTCTTGCCAAAGTCTGCAATGACATGTTCCTGGCCAAATCCAAAGCCTTTACTTAGTCCTCATCCTTCTTGACCTTTCTGCTGCTTTTGACACTGTTGATCGCCATCTTTTCCTCAATACCTTGTCCTTGCTTGAATTTATGGGTTCTGTCCTGTCCTGGTTGTCTTCTTCTCTCTCCCACCACAGGTTTAGTGTATGTTCTGGTGGATCCTCCTCTGCTGCTATCCCGCTTTCAGTTGGTGTACCTCAGGGCTCTGTCTTGGACCTTCCCTTTTCTCTCTCTACACTCAGTCCCTTGGTGCACTCCTCTCCTCCCATGGTTTTCAGGACCATCTCTACACTGATGACTGTCAGATCTACCTCTCTGCACCTGAAATCTCTCCAGGAATCCAGGCCCGGATCTCTGCCTGCTTATCTGACATTACTGCCTGGATGTCTCACCACTATCTGAAACTGAACATGGCCAAAACTGAGCTCCTTATCTTTCCTCTCTCCTTGTTTCCTCGTCTTGCAACTGTGGGGTCATCTTTGACTCCTCTCTCTCCTTCTCCACGCACATCCAACAGATAGCTAAATCCTGCCATTTCTTTATAATACAGGCAAAATTCTTCCTTTCCTTTCTGAATATACTACTAAGACCCTAATCTATTTTCTAGTCACCTCCTCTTCGCTGGTCGTCCTCTGAATCATCTCTCTCCCCAATTCAATCTGTTCAAAACTCAGCTGCATGACTAATCTTCCACCAGTGTCTCTATGCTTATATCTCTTCTCTTCTCAAGTCGCTTCATTGGCTTCCTATCCATTTTCGTATCCAGTTCAAACTTCTACTACTGACCTATAAGTGCCTTCATTCGGCTGCTCCTCACTACCTTTCCTCCCTTATCTCTCCATACTCCGCTCCCCAGGAACTCCGCTCTTCTGGCAGATCCCTTCTATCTGTGCCCTTCTCGTCCACTGCCAACTCCAGACTTAGATCTTTCCACCTTGCTGCTCCTTTTGTCTGGAAAAAAACTACCTGAGTTGGTATATCAGGCTCCACTCATTTCTTTGAGACTGCCTTTGGATCCTGATCCCCCTGTTCACCTCCTCTGTGCTCCTTACCATTCGCCGTGATATATCCTAGTCCCCAGTTGTGTTGTCTGTCTTGACTAGACTGTAAAGATGGCATTTTCGAAGGCATTTACATGGTTTACGGTCCTGTAAACCGTGTAAATGCCTCTATCTGATCTTCTCCCCTACACGCCCTGATGCTAACTGCTGAGCATTGGGGCGTGTCATGAGCGTTCTGGGTATGTCGTGGGCTGCGACCAGAGGCTAGCCAGATAGCGGCGCTATTGCACTGCAACCCGGCTAGCTTCTATGGGTAAAAGAGAGGTGTTGCCTATCTTTACCCACAGATGCTGATCCAGTAGTGGTGCAATATTGCCACTACCTGGCTAGCCTCTGTGGCTTCTAGGCATGTGCGGTGACCCGGGATATTCAATGCCGGAGCTGCATATGACCCTGGCATTGAATATCTGGCTCTGGAGGATGGTGGCAACGGCTAGGCGCTGTACTTGTGCCTAGCCATCCTAACTCAATATTGGGCCCTAAGTTCTTAGGAGCAGGGACTGTCTCTTACATGTCTCTGAACAGCTCTATATGCATGTATTGTAGCGCTATATAAATGATAAATAGTTGAAACCTGAAGCATCTCTATCTTATTCCCTCTGTCCCTCCTTTACTCTAGAGTAGGGGTCTCCAACTCCAGTCCTGAAGGGCACCAAACCATTCAAGTTTTCAGGATGTCCCTAATAAATATGCATGCAATATATTTGCCTGCACTGCCCCCATTGTATTCAAAGTTATTCATGCATATTCATTTATAGGGACATCCTGAAAATCTGAATGGTTTGGTACCCTCCAGGACTGGAGTAGCAGATCCTGTGAGGAGACCAATATAACCACTTTGCAAAAGTACTTTATAAAAAAATACTAATAGAAGGGTGTGAGGGACCATCAGATTAGGACCGTGCACAGTTTTAATTCAAATAGTGCATTTGTTGTCCTCCATATCATTCATCAATCCCATTTTCACCAAAGTAATGTCCTCTTTTTTTAAAATCTCTCTCTATATATATATATTGCAAATCTATTCAATAACACTTTAAAAATGCTGTCTTCCACACATAAGAGTTCATAAAAAATATACTTGTGCAAGCTACTGTACTCTCTGCCAGAATATACTTTTCTCAAATAATCTGTGCAAATGTTACTTCAAGTGTTCAGCCTTTCATAGTAGGAAACATTGCCGCTGAGCATTGCAAAGTCACATTGTAACTTTATCCCTTAAAAGCTGAAAGCTGCATTTACCTGTTTGGCTGCTTGTGAAAATCATGTGTGTTTTAAGCTGTTAAGGTATCCCAGCAGGGTATGCGGGGCTATGTGACATTCCCGCACATGCCTCAGGCTGGCCCTCCCTCCAAGGAATTGCCTGATTTGTCCCGAACTTGAGCGGGGGAAAAAAAGCAGGGGGGGGGGGGAGTGCGGCACTCTGGCAGTCACGGCTCTGTTTATTTTTGATTTTGCCGCTTCTGGCCTGCCACGGTCTTCCTGCTGCTTTTTTTCTCGCTCGAATGAGCTTGAGTGGGAAAAAAAGCAACAGGAAGGCAATGGCAGGCCAGAAGTGGCAAAATCAGAAATAAATACAGCCGTGACTGCCGAAGTGCCGCCCCCTTGAAAGTGCCACCTGAGGCGACCGTCTCAATTGGCCTAATAATAGAACCCTGGCCCCTGGCCCCTTGATGGAGCCAATCAGGAATGGTCAGGAATAATGAGCACTTTTATACACACTTAAACCTACTGTCTCTCTAATCCCCATTACTGGCATTAGAGCTGTTCTAAATACTGTCATGGTCAGTTATAAAATATATATTCCATCACTGAATGCTCATTGGCTGGAACTATGATGCGAGTGAATTTTCTCGTCCTTGTTTTCATCCTACCAGTATGTGATCAACTGTGGTTCCATCAGCAGTATGCCCGACATCATCTTCACCATCAATGGTATCCAGTACCCCCTGCCGGCCAGCGCTTATGTCCTTCAGGTAAGATAATCTATCCAGAATAAAGTCTCAGAAACTGCTCTATTTATTATTGAAGGAAAAATTATTCTTCCTCAGGTTGCAATAAGGATAGTCACCATTTTTTAAACTGAAATCAGTGTGTCTTGTAATCAGAAAATAATCAAGTTACAGTTATTTTCAGATGTCCAAGGCTGTGTATTATGGAGGGAGCCATTTTGTTTTCCACTGATGTCTCAGCCTGTTGCTGTAGCAATGTTGAAGTTTCTTTTTACCCATGATCTCTAGTTATACCTCACAAATAAACCCAGATTTTGCCTTTCAGTACTTTGTGCCTTCTGTTTCCCTTTCTAGAGCCAGGGAGAATGTACCAGTGGCTTCCAGTCCATAGACCTGCCTACCTCCTCTGGGGAACTCTGGATTTTGGGTGATGTCTTCATCAGACAATACTTTGTAGTTTTTGATAGAGGAAACAATCAAGTCGGCATAGCTCCTGTTGCCTAAACAGATTTTCCAGTAATCCAGCCTATTTTTGGAGCTCCCTGCCATTGAGAGCTGTGCATAGTACCGCTGATGCTTACAGTGAGCAGGACGTATGGATTGATGCCTATGGAACCTTCAGAATCATTGATCTTGCTGCCACATTAGTTAATGTAGAATAAAGAACTCTTTAAAAGCAACACAAGATCTCTGCTCCTTTATTTATTGGCCCATTATGTTGTTCATAGTCCTGTTCACAAGACCTTTTCTCTCATTTCATTTCCACTTAACACATCTACTATGTAAAATAAATAAAGCAAGATAAAATGTAGTGACCCATACAAACAAAAATCTCCGCAAAGAGGTGCTACCCTGATGACATCAAACTGGCAAAGGATCTTATTATCATAATTCATTGCTGTGGCCTAGGTCAGCGGAGAGTCAGTTGATATCCTAACTAGCCTGTAGTGTAACTCTCTCTTTGTTAAGTCTGGTTTTAAGCAAGATAGTTTCAGCAGTATAGCCAGTCCATAATGTGGCCTTGCAAGGGACAGCACTTGTACATACTAGAGACTGATAAGAAGAAGAAGGGGAGTATGCTTGGGGCAGAGATCTTTTAATCCAGAAAAAGTTTATTTTTCATCTAGTGTGGTGTTTTAAATGAGAACATAAGGTGGGGGGGGGGGGGAGAAGGGGCAAAGTCAGCAGCAGCAGTTAGGATACTTAAAGGGCCTAACCCCTGCCACATTATCAAAACGCAGATATTCAGCGGTGGAACATTTCCAGTTTCTGCTGTTGAATATCTGGGCTGGCCGGACATCAGCACTGTTATCTGGTTTGCAGTGGTATTCAGCTGTTCACCAGATAGTAAAGTTAGTACAGCCATTCAGCTTCAACTGGTAAAGCTGTGGAGTTAGTGGTTGAATATCACCACTAACTGGGTAGCCATCGTCAACACCCCTGATCCGCCCACAGAATGCCTCACTTTTAACTGTCAAAAACTTAAAGTCATCGAACAAACCCCCACCAGTAGCTACCACTGGCAATCAGTGAATCCCACAACCTCTATTTTTTGTTTTTTGTCGGGGGCAATCGGTTGGAGAAGAAGGACTACACCTTTCCCCTCATTACCGAAAGAACCCTTTTACTCAAAAAGGCCACAGCGAGCCCATTCACCGTACATATCCATTTCATACAAAAACCAGTACTTAACTGAAGCAGACAAAAACATTGTCTCTCATAGGCGAATATTATCGTCCACAGCTTGCCACGACATGACATGCATGTTTCGGGCCCCTCAGGGTCCTGTATCAAGTGGTATCTCGCCCAAATAATCGCCCACAAAAACGCTGTGAGCCAACTGATCTTTTTATAACTAAAACTCTTTTCGATTGGCTGTCCACCACACGTCACCATCAGAGGTGGAGTCACAAGGAAATCTCTCCTTCTCACCCCCAGTGCTCCGCCCCCTAGAACATTTCCATAAAACTCTCCACAAATCATGTAAATCACACAAGGCTCCACCAGCCCACTTTTAACTGGGCATTTTTTCATTTCATTTCCTCTCATTTTATTTATTAAAACTTGATATACTGCCCTTAGGGACATCAGAGCGGTTTGCAATTAAAATTCAATAAAAACATAAGGAGAAAAGAAAGGAACACCAGTGGTGAATAGGAAAGTAAGACAGAGCTTTACAGGAAGAACAGAGAAACAGAGGGAGATGGGGGCTATTGGGGAATAGGTAGAAGGTCAAAGGCTAGGGAAAACAGGTGGGTCTTGAGCAATGACTTGAATTTGGGGAAGTAGGGTTCTAACCAGAGGGAAGGAAGGAGGTTGATCCAAAGAAAAGGGCCAAGGAAATACAATGCAGAATGACGTGTGGATTCCAAATGTGCCTAAGAGGGAGAAAGGAGAAACAGTTGATTCATGTGGATAGCATGTAAAGAACGATGGGGAGTGTGTAATATGACAAGCGAGGAGAGATAGTGCAGAGTACCGGAATGTCTTATGAACCTGAGTGAGTCTCTTAAATTGGATGCAAAAGTGAACTGGAAGCCACTGTAAGTGGGTGAGCAGAGGGGTCACATGGTCAGAGCAGGAAGCATGAAAAATAAATCTGGCAGTAGTGTGTTGAATGAGCTGGAGACGTTTAAGTTCGTACTGGGGGAGGCCTGCAAAGACAGAGTTAGAGTGGCCGAGACAAGAAAGAACCAGAGAAACGATGAAGGTAGTCAAAGCAGAAGAAAACCGTTCTGATGCGGTGGAGGGAAAAGGAGCGTTGAACAACAAAACTGAAAAGAGACAAATCCAGGATGACACCAAGATAATGGAAGGAAGATGTAAGTCTCTGGGAATATTAAGCAGCACTAACCGGTGAGTGCCGCTGACTATTGCCTGACTGTGTTTTAGTTGATTAGCAAATCTTCTAACCAGCTAAAATGCTTTGAATATGCCCTCCATACGATTTGCCTTATGAAGACATATCAAAGATCCATGAAGCCTGGTATCCTGTTTCCAACAGTGGCCAATCCAGGTCATAATTACCTGTCATGTTCCCAAAAGATAGATTCCCAAGTCCAACTTATTAATGGTTTATGACTGTTCCTCCAGGAACTTGTCCAAACCTTTTTAAACCCAGCTGCACAATTCACACTTAGCAATCCTCTAGCAATGAATTCCAGAGATTAATTATGCATTCAGTGAAAAAATATTTTCTTCATTTTGTTTTAAATATACTGCTTAGTAACTTAATTGTGAGTCCCCTAGTCTTTGAAACTTTTAAAAGAGTAAACAACTTTTTGACTCCATTCACTATTTTATAAACCTCTGTCATATCTCTCCTCATCTGAAGAGCCCTAATCTCTTCAGTCTTTCCCCAAGGGGAATACTCTGTACACCCACTTCAATTGGTTCAAAACATTGCAGCGCGCATAATCACAGGCATGTCCAAATACGAACACATAACACCAGTACTCCGACAGCTGCACTGGCTACCCATAATGGCATGGGCAAAATTCAAGGCAACACTAAACATCTTCAAGACCATACACCACTGCTCAGCAGAAATTCTACAGACCGCAATAACCAAAGACACAAGCAGCAGACCCAGGCGGACCCAAAGCAGCAACAGACTCCTCACCCAGGATGGATACCACAAAACAAAGCAATCAACCTCCAGAAGAGCCTTCTCACTCGTGGCGCCGAACCTATGGAACTTGCTCCCTGAGGAACTAAGAGCCTAAAGGACCTCAAGGACTTCTGCAAATCCCTCAAAACCCACCTGTTCATGGCCTCATATGAACAAGTACCTTAACTCCCAATCCACGCAGCCTTGCTGATACAGCCACCAAACACCAACATCCCAGACCTGGGGGGACCCAACCCCAGAAATATATGTATGTCTTGTACCTATGTTGAATGTAGACCCCTAGTTATATCCCTAACCACTTTGAATGAAGGATAAGGTGGTATTCAAAACTGGCTAAATAAATAAATAGGGGTGTTGTTCCATCCCCTTTATCGTTTTGGTTGCTCTTCTCTTTAACTTTTCTAATTCCGCTATATCTTTTTTGAGATGAAGTGACCAGAATTGCACACAATATTAAGATGTAGTCACACTATGAAGCAATACAGAGGCATTATGATATCATCCTTTGTTCTATTCTCCATTCCTTTCCTATTAATCCCTAGCATTCTGTTTGCTTTTTTGGCTGCTGCTGCACACTGAGCTGAGGATTTCAATATATTATCCATAGTGATGCCTAGGGTGGTGATTCCTAATGCGGAACCTAATGTCATGTGGTTGTAGTTGAGGTTGTTATTCCCCACATATTGTACATCACTTTGCACTTGTCTACATTCAATTTCATCTGCAGTGTGGATGCCCAGTCTTGAAGGGTCCTCTAGCAATTTCTCACAATTCTCTTCTACTGTGACAACTTTGAATAATTTTGTGGCATCTGCTGATTTGTTTCCATTTCAAGGTCATGATGCCGAAGGTGAGTGACAAAAGACTGTCAAAATCACAACACATAAACCACTAGCCTCTAGTTGGTGTTTGTGTGGTGGATGTTGCAACATAACCTCCACAGATGTTACATGTATGGCTCATGTAGATGGCATGTATTTGTGGTAAAAAAAAACGGTATGGGGTATGATAGATGATGTTATTGTGTCACATACCAGAACAGCCTAAGGTCAGGTGACACCTACAGATGCAGACCTAAGAGGAATGTTGTTGACGGTCCAGCACCTTCTCAGCCACTAAATAAATACATGCATTGACCTTGCAACAGTCAGCCTCATTGTAGACACCCAGATGTGTTTTAAACAACACGATGACAACTGACTCATAGTCATCAAACAATCTGAGCATAGATAAACACACGTAAACACCCTCTGTGATGTAACGTCATAGAGCCTACATTCCCCACAGTCTGCATCTGCAGGTGAGAAGAAATCAAAGCATATGAATAGAGCTGACCAAATGTGTTAATTCATCCATACACAAGGATCTACAGAGGTAATACGATGTGACCTAACTAAATTATGGGTTTGTTGGAAACTCACATTACGCAAGTCTGCCTGTATGTGAACAGATATGATAGACTGCATTGCATACAGACAAGCCCATGAACATGTCCTCATCCTGTAGCTTAACCAATTATTCACCTAATTGCATAGTTTGGGAGCAGGGGCATCCCAGGGACATTGCAGGGCTATGTGCCAATACTCTGTGATGGTCCCCATTAACATGAGTGGCATATGTGCAATATGTTGTATGTTAACAAACATTGATTTGTATGAAACATGTCTCCTAATGTGCAAATGGATAAAGCATGACTAACTGTGTGCGAAATTACTATCTTGCAATGCCAACTGCCAGACACATTAGGAACTACAACAAAAGATGCCCATGTACACACCATGGCACACCACCCGTACCATCACAGCATTACCTGGACTCACAAATCACCATACCCCACCTATCCAACTCAAACACTGCAAATATTCCACCTAAACATTGAAGAACATACATGGAAAAGAGAACAATTTACAATGTCAAACAAGATAAATAAGAAACAATACATCACCTCAGTTACACATTCAGAACATAGACCATCACCAAACACGGGATCACTATTTACATACAGTAAAGCAATAATACAATTGTGAGTCTCTAAAGTCAAACATGGAATGTAATACAACACTGTATGAATAAACCTAGACATTACATAGGAACCTAGACATTACATAGGAAAAAACAGTATAGACATATATGCAAAATCAGTACATTGCTACATTCATTTTCCCTTGTAACAAAAAAGGAACAACAGAAATGATGC
The DNA here is from genome assembly GCA_033557465.1 of Ichthyophis bannanicus. Taxonomy (NCBI): domain Eukaryota; kingdom Metazoa; phylum Chordata; class Amphibia; order Gymnophiona; family Ichthyophiidae; genus Ichthyophis; species Ichthyophis bannanicus. The sequence continues at coordinate 41,984,794 of CM066043.1, forward strand.
ACATTTCCCAATGTTTCCATATTACCGCTAATATATGTAAATCTGCAAATATCTCTCCACCCTGTTTGCATGTTTTTGCAGTTGCATTTGCTGCAGCCACTTTCAGTAGGTGTCAGCATTAGTTGGGCTAAATCATCACCGTCTGATGTCCATGTGTTCATTCTTTTAGCCCCTGGTTTTCTCTCCATACTCTCTCTCTACATCTGTTCTAACATATCCATCCTCCACCTTTAGTTCTCCCCTCATTCCTATGTCATGCTCTCAATCCTTATAACTCCATCCACAAACCCCACGTCCCCTCCCATACACCAGCCAATTGTAGATGTAACATTCCTCCCACACACACTTTATTTACCTCTTTCCATTTAACTCTCACAGCACCATCCCATTCTAATCCGCCCACAACATCAGCTACCTTCGAGTTACAACCTCAGGCAGCATCAATTCCCGTCTATTCCCTCCCTCAGGTCATTTCCATGCCTAACTCACCTAACCATTTGCTGATCACATTTCGTCATCAGCTCCTTTCCAAACCGGGACCCCCATCAGCCATAAATCACTCATTTCCTAGACCCATCATCAGCCAATGTAAAATCCTACCTCCACCCCACACACCCCAATACCAGACTAATGCCCCCCATGAGGCTACATCCAGGTCAAACCACTCCATGAGGCTATTGCAAACAAAGCCCCCAACACAATCATTATCTATTCTTATCTCCCCCAACAGCCCATGTCGAGTCCTATCCCAGCTACTCCATCACCCCGTTTCCATACATGCCCCATCACCCCACAAACCATGACTAGTCTCCAACCCCCATAGTCCATCATGGCTCCTAGCCCCACCCCCCAAGGCCATCTAAGGTCATAACCCGTCATCAACAACCCATATCCTGTCTTGCCCCCCCCCAACCCACAGGCCACCTCACGTCACGTCCTGCCCCCCCACTATCGCCTATGTGACATCATTACAACATCACCTGGGTTTGGCCCCTGCCGCTGTGGCTGCAGCAGAATGGAGTGTCACGGGGGGCCCCCTCTGACCACCGTGGCCCTCTGCAGGGCCATTCATCATAGAAAAGGGAGATTGTCTCCATTGCGTCTCTATTCAGGGCACAGGGTCTCTTGATACGCTATCCATCAGCCCCTTGTGTTTAAAGGAGCAGATGGGAGATTTCCCATTAGCCCCTGTGGCCTAAACAAAGACACAAGGGAGACACTCTCCCTTTACAAATCTGTAAGCCCTTACAGAGGGGATCAGAAAGCAGAGGGAGCCCCGTGAAACACTCCATTCTGCCACTGCTGCCGCAGCAGCAACAGTATCAGGGTTGTGGATGTTGTTTTGAAATGTCGTAAAAAACCACAATGTTGAAAATGGGAGTAATTGAGGAATCAAAAAGTCCTTGGAATAATCCAATAGTTTTGGTCCCCAAACCTGACGGGTCAATGCGTTTTTGCATAGATTTCCGAAAAGTGAATGAGATTTCCAGATTTGACGCCTACCCCATGCCTCGAATAGAGGAACTCTTGGATCGTTTGGGCCGGGCAACCTATCGGACCACTTTAGATATGACCAAATGGTACTGGCAGATTCCCCTCACCAGGGAATCTCGCCCAAAAACTGCATTCAGTTCTCCTATAGGACTGTTTCAGTTCTGCTGGATGCCCTTTGGTCTGCATGGGGCCGCAGCGACATGCCAACGGTTAGTTGACATGGTCCTACGTCCACACCAGCGCTATGCAACGGCCTATATGGATGATATTGTAATCCATACTTCTCGGTGGGACGAACATTTGGTTCGGGTTAGAGCCGTTTTGGGTGCGATGAGGCATGCAGGTCTCACTTTAAACCCAGCAAAGTGCATGTTTGGCGTGACAGAAGTAAAGTATCTGGGTCACTTAGTCGGCCATGGAATAGTTAAACCTCTACTGGATAAAGTAGAAAGCATTAAGGCGTTTCCAAAACCCTTGACAAAGAAACAACTACGTAGCTTTTTAGGGTTAATCGGCTACTATCGCCACTTTATCCCGCATTTTGCAACCGAGAGCACCGCACTTACGGAGATGCTTAAAAAGAATGCCCCAAATCAGCTGCGCTGGACAGTGATAGCGGAACAGGCCTTTAGGTTGTTAAAGGAGAAACTGTGTGGGGCACAAGTATTGCACGGGGTGGATTTTAGCCAGCCCTTTATTATCCAAACCGATGCTTCGGAAACGGGCTTGGGCGCGGTTATGTCACAGAAGCACGAGGGCATAGAGCATCCCGTGATATTCTTAAGCCGTAAGCTAACCCCACCAGAGCGGAAATACTCGACAGTTGAGCGCGAATGCCTGGAGATAAAGTGGGCTGTAAATGCGCTAAGATTTTATTTAACCGGTCGTAAGTTCTTGCTAGTGACAGACCACGCCCCGTTAAAATGGTTGAAAAAGATGAAAGACCACAAAGCACGTTTGACACGATGGTATATGGCCCTTCAGGAATTTGATTTCCGAATAGAGCATAGGGCCGGGAAGCTTCATACAAACGCTGATGCCCTGTCAAGGATTACGGGCTGTGCGCGGGTTGCGGCGCCAGCCCGTAATAGCCAAGGTCCATCAAGCCCAGTCTTGTTTCCAACAATGGCCAATCCAGGTCACCAGTACTTGGCAAATTCCCAAAATGACCACAGGTTCCACAAAGTTGTATTGGGGCAAGTAGTGGATTTCCTAGGTCTTCTTTGACAATAGTTTATGGACTTTTCCTCCAGCACATTGTCCAAACCTTTTTTAAACCCAGTAACACTAACAGTTTTTACTACATCCTCCGGTAACGGATTCCAGAGTTTGATTACATGTTGAGTGAAAAACTATTTTCTTTTATTAGTCTTAAATAGTTTACCCTGTAGCTTCATTGCATGTCCCCTAGTCTTTCTATATTCTGATAACGTAAACAATCGATCTACGTTTACCCGTTCCACTCCTTTCATTAATTTATAGACTTCTATCATATCTCCCCTCAGCCGTTTCTTTTCCAGGTTAAAGAGCCCTAACCTTTTTAGCCTTTCTTCATAGGAGTATCCTTCCATCCCCTTTACCATTTTGGTGACTCTTCTCTGAACCTTTTCTAATATCGCTATATCCTTTTTAAGATACGGCACCAGAATTGCACACAATATTCAAGGTACGGTCGCACCATGGAACGATGCAGAGGCATTATAATATCCTTTGTTTTATTTTCCATTCCTTTCCTCATGATTCCTAGCATTCTATTTGCTTTCTTGGCCGCTGCTGCACACTTGGGCGGAGGGTTTCAACATGTTATCCACAATGACACCTAAATCTTTTTCCTGGATGGTGGTTCCTAATGTGGAACCTTGCATCATGTAACCATAGTTTGGGTTGTTCTTCCCTAGGTGCATAACATTGCATTTCTCCACATTAAAGTTCATCTGCCATTTGAATACCCAGTCTTCCAATTTATCAAGCTCCTCTGGCAATTTTTCACTATCCTCTGGGTTTTAACAACTTTGAATAATTTTGTGCCATCTGTAAATTTGATTACCTCACTCATTATTCCCATTTCTAGGTCATTTCCAAATATGTTAAAAAGCAGCGGACTCACCACAGATCTCTGGTGTACTTAACTATTCACCTTTCTGCATTGGGAAAATTGGCCATTCAGCCCTACTCTCTGCTTTCTATCCTTTAACCAGTTTCTGATCCACAATAGTACACTGCCTCCTATCTCATGACTTTTAAGTTTCACCAAGAGTCTCTCATGAGGCACCTTGTCAGAGGCTTTCTAAAAATCCAGATACACTATTTATTTTATTTATTTTATTTAGCTGTATTTATATCCCGCTTTTCACCGGGTCAAAGCGGTGGAACATACAATAATCAATTAGAAGGGTTTGGGGCCGTCACCTGGTGGCCAACAATAATGATTGTTAACAATTAATTGGGACGTAGACATAGACATTGTGTTATGGTTGCATATGACATATGTTCAGGTGGACGAAATATGGTGGTTGGGAGGGAGTCAGTGGTGGGTGCTTGTCTCTGGTCTGAGGAATTCTTGGAATAGTGCAGTTTTAAGTTGTTTCCTGAAGGATAAGGGGTCTGTGTTGCTTCTGATGTGATTTGGTAGAGAGTTCCAGAGGGATGGTGCATATAGTTCGAAGGCTCTGTTGCAGGTCCATTGATTGTATTTCGTTCTTTTGTGTGGGATGGTGAGGGAGTTATTGGTGGTTTGTCTGGTTGTTCTGTTGTGGGCTGGCTGAGGCAGTAGAGTGCGGAGCTGGGAGGTTTGAGTTTGGTAGAGAGCTTTGTGGGTGAGTAGGGCGGATTTGTATTTGATTCTTGCTTCTAGAGGGAATATGTGTAGCTCCCTCAGGACTGGGGTGATATGGTCCTGTTTTTTTGCATTCTTGATAATTCTCACTGTGGTGTTTAAGGCAATTTGAAGTGGGTTGGTATGAGTGGCTGGAAGTCCATATCAATCTCAATCTATATCAATCCATATCAATATCATATCAATCTATATCAATCTCCTCACCTTTGTCTACCTGTTTATTCACACCTTCCAAAAAATATAACAGATTAGTAAGACAAGAACTTCCTTGGCTAAAGCCTTGTTGGCTTTCTCCCATTAAACCATGACTATCTACATGTTCAGTAATTTTGTTCTTTATAATGGTTTCTACCATTTTGCCCGGTACTGATGTCAAGCATACTGGTCTGTAGTTTCCTGGATCACCCCTGGGACCCTTAGTGAGATGTATTGGTATTCTCTGAGATATATTGGGACCCTTTTTAAAAATTGGTGTTACATTGGCCATTACCTATTCTTCAGATATTACAGATGATTTTAATGATAGTTCACAGATTACTAATAGTAGGTCTGCAATCTCATATTTCAGTTCGTTCAACACCCTTGGATGTATACCATCCAGTCCAGGTGATTTGCTACCCTTTAGTTTATGAAATAGTTGTAATACATCTTCCCAGTTTATCAATATTGCTTTTAATTCTTCTGATGAACCTTTAAATACCATTTCATTCATGGGTAACTTCCCTACATCTTCTTCAGAATTCATTCTGTCTCTCCGCTATGACCTTGTCCCCTCTTAGTGCTCCTTTTACCCCTCTATCATCTAGTGGTCCAACTGACTCTCTTACAGGATTTTTGCTAAGAATGTACTTGAAAAAGTTATTATACATTTTTGCTTCCACAGCAAGCTTTTTTCAAATTCTCTCTCTGCCTCCCTTCTCAATGCCTTGCTTCTAACTTGCCAGTGCTTATGTTGTTTGCACTTTATCATTTGGCTCCTTTTTCCATTTCCTGAAAGATGTTTTTTTGGCTACCACAGCCTCTTTGACCTCACCTTTAAACCATGCTGGCAGTTTTTTGGACTTCCTTTGACCTTTCTGAAAGCATGCAATCAGGGGCAGCCTAAGGGGGGTGTGGGGTCCACAAAGAAACAGCGCTAGCCACTCAAGCGAGCAGAAACAAAAACAGGAAGTGGCAGATTCAACACCCAATAAATTTATTATAACCAAATAAGTGGCCTAAGCCCAACACAGGCCGTGTTTCGTATACAACTTCCTCAGGGGCTATCAGGACACACTAAAAAATAAATTGTAAAACCATATTAGTATAAACAAACAATAAATATACCAAAAAAGAAGGGTTAAAAAAATAAAAAATTGTAACACGAATATACAATATACATAAAATAAAGGCGAAAATGGACTACATCAAATGACTTGCAAAGGAAACTCATCAATAATAATCAATTAAAATCATAAAAAACCATATACAGTCACTGAAAATAAACCCTAATCTATTCAATAAACTGTACTATGGATCTGATGACATATAAGTCTATTCGATAAACTGTTCTATAGATCTGATGACATATAAATATGTATACATACATATGTAAAAATACATAAATAGAATAATTAGATAAATAAATAATTAAAAATGCTAAATGGAATCCAACAAAAAATTACCAGGCAATTTGTAATCATACAAACACATACAACAAAAAATGTAAAAAATGCCATATACAAACACTTAAAATTGAATCCTCATATATTAAATAAATTATGCTATAGATCAGTTAACATATAAATATGTATACATACATATACCTTAAGTGTATAAATAAAAAATTTATTAAATAAATAAATAACTAAAAATACTGAGAGGAATACAAAAAAACGGGAATAAGAAATAAAATCAAACATTTATAATTGTACATGAATCTACCAAAAATGTAAAAAACAACTATGTACAATCAAAGATGAGAAGGGATGAGGAGACTAAAAGAGTAGGTCTAAATGAAAAACAAATATGTTAATACTAAAAAACTATATGTAAAATTGAACATTACCTGTGGGTGTGATGTGCATAGACTACACCAGGCTCAAAAGAGACAATGGAGGTCGCAACTATCAGAAAAACTTCTGAAGATTAAAAATAAGAGCGGAAAACTTACGCCAAAATAGACAATTAAAAAATAAAATCATATACGAATATTGCACTCTACTTTAAAAGAATAATAGCAATAAATAAAAATATAAAATATAAATAACAATAAATAAGGTATATAAAAGATAAGAATATACTACTATATACTGGAGAATAGAAGGTACTGGATACTACCCCCATAAAAATATAAATATATTTCTAATTGTAAAAAAATACCTCCATTAAAAATACATAATCATACACATAAGTCAATAATAGAATAATAAATTAGATAAAAAATGTGTAGGTAATACGAGCCAGAAAGAAAAAAAAAAAAGGACAAAAAAGGGGGGGGAAAGGGGAAGGGTGAAGAAGGGGGGAGGGAGGGAAAGGGAGAGGGTGGCAAGGAAGGGGAAAGGAAAAACAAAGGGAAGGGGAAAGAAGGGAGAGGGAAGGAAAGGGAAGGAAAGGGAGAGAAACGGAAAGAAAGGGAAGGAGGGAGGGGGGGAGGGGGGAAAGGGGAGAGGAAAGGAAAGGAAAGGGGAAGGAAGAGGGGGAGGGGGGTGGGGGGGGAGGAGGGGGAGGGGAGGGAGAGGAGGAAGGGAAAGGGAAAGGGGGGGGAGAGGGGAGGGGGGAGGGGGGGAGGGGAAAGGGGGGGGGAAGGAAGAGAGGGGGAGGAGGAGAAGGGGAAGGGAGGGAGGGGAGAGGAAGGGAAGGAAGGGAAAAGAAGAACTGTTTCCAACCGTTGTAAGCCCAAACTAACTCCGATATTGGAGGAACATGTTGTCTCTCTAGACATCTATACAGGGAAGACCCATAATATTAAAAAATGGGGACACCAGACAGTGCTCAAAAAGAAATCCAAATAAACACATCCAGACATTCCAATCTCTCTTGCCTTCACAAGATCCGATGGATACCTCGTACCACGTGATCCACTACAGGATTCTGAAACAATGTTCATAGAACCTTAAAAGAAATGCATATTGGGTTATTATGGGCTCAAACACAGAGTGCAGGGAAAAATCTGATACAAGCACTGAAACAATAAGCGGAAAACTTAAATCTGCAAAAACCAAAGGAGCATTGTAAACTCCTACAGGGAAGACTGAATCAGCTGCACATGTCCGTTTGAAAATGCGTTCGAGAAGAACCCAACCAAAAGAATAAAATACATAATGAAATTCAGAAAGAGCCCTACTCTAAAACCAGAACACATTGAAAAGCAAGGGACTGTTAAAAAAAGGGGGGTAAAAATAAGGCTATAAAAATAAAACGTCACCCAACCCGAGGGGAACACGAATCGTAATGCATTGCCTTAAAAAACTTTCAAATGCAGGAAAACGCCCGTAAAAGCCAAGTTAAAAAAGGGGAATTAAGACAAATAAAAATAAATACCCATAATAATATCAAGTACAGAGCCTGCTACATTATATATGTAAGAAACCTAATGAAGGCCAAACAGACAGCACACCTACAGAAAGCCGTTTCAAGTTACTCAAATAGAGATTACAATATAACATTCCAATTATGATAGTGAGCGCCCACAGTGATATCAAGTACATAAATACTAAGCCTGCAACAATGTATATGTAAAAAGAACCTTAAGAATATCGACCAAGCAAACCACATACAAAAGCCGTTTCACGTTTCTCAAAGAGATGAAGAACGCCGGCGCGTGCGCATTAAATAGGGGGCCAGACCGGAAGTATAAGAAAACAAGTGTATGAATAATAAAACAACAAAATATACCATATTATAAAACAAAACCCTGAAAAAACATTAATACAAATCATATGATCCACCAAAGGGGGATCATAGATCTTGAACCATCATTTAAAAGCTGAAATCCTGCCGATGAAATCCAGACCCCGTCAAAACAGAAACCAAAAAAGTGCTCTACTCTAAAAAAAAATGTTTAAACCATGACTAAAGCTGCGAGCAAACCAAAATAAATACATAATGAATCTGATGGACTAAGCTGAGAAACCAAAAAAGGGGGAGAAAGGGAAAAAGGGGGGGGGAGGGGGGAGGGGGGGAGAGGAGGGGGAAGGAGGAGGGGAGGGGAACGGAAGAGGGAAAAGGAGGGGGGGAGGGAAGGGGAAGGGGAAGGGAAGGGGGGAAAGGGGGAAGGGGGAAGAGGGGGGGCAAGGGGGGAAAAGGGGGGGAGGGGGGAGGGGGGAAGGGGAAGAGGGAGGGGAAGGGGGGAAACGGGGGGGGAAGGGGGGAAGGAAGGAAGGGGGGGAAGAGGGGGGGAAGGGGGGAGGGGGGAGGGGAGGGAGGGGAGAGGGGAAGGGGAAAAGGGAAAGAGGGAGGGAGGGAGGAGAAGGGAGAGGAGAAAGGGGGGGGCTGAAAGGGAGAGAAAGAGGAGGGGAGGGGGGGGAAGGGGGGGAGGAAAGAAAGGGAGGGGGGGAGGGGGAGAGGGGGAAGGGAAGGGAGGGAAAGGGGGAAGTGAGGGTGTGAAGGTACAAAGGAAGAAAACACAGCTCAAGAACAGGATGCTAAAAATATATGAACAAGTATCCTATAAGAACACGGAAAGGTCTTGTTCTAAATTCAGACCCCGAGGAGTTAACGTATCCATCAAAAAAATATATTTTTGTTCAAGCCTTAATAATGTCTTGTCATTATCCCCACCCCTCCAGTTGGGTATCACCTTCTTTATCACAAAAAACCGCAAATCCGATAGGGAATGATTATTCTCAAGCCAATGCTGAACCAGTGGTTTATCCTCCAATTTCCTTCTAATACTACTCTTGTGTTCAATTATCCTAACACGTATTGTACGTTTAGTTTTACCAATGTATAACATCTTACATGGACAGATAATTACATATATTACGTTTGTAGTAGCACAATTAGAATGATCATGTATATAATATTTTTTCTGGGTGATAGGATGTGTGAAGAATCTTCGAACCGGAAAAGAGTGTATACATACAGAGCAGTGTCCACAATGATATTGACCTTTATAACGTGAGGGGGGTTTTTTCTCTCGGTAAGAGCTGAGGATACAAGAAGATCTCGGAGATTGGCACTTCTTTTATGAGCTACCATTAGTTCCATTTTCTCAAAACCTGGAACGGCTGTACCAAGTGCCATTCTTTTTTAGAATATCAATAATCTTATGGGAGATCAAAGAATAGTTTAGAGGACAAACCATTTTGTCCTGTCCATTTTCCCTACGACGTAGTCTGAGTAAGTCAGCCCTTGATGAATCCCTCGCTCTGGCATATGCCTTATTGATAGCACAAACGGGGTATTTACGCTCTTGGAATCTCTCTCGTAAAGCTAAAGATTGATCCTCAAAATCTGCATCCGAGGTGCAAATCCTCCTGACCCGTAGGAATGGTCCAACCGGTAAGTTATTTTTGAAAGCGGGATTATGGAAACTTGAATGATGAAGTAGAGTATTACGATCGGTAGGTTTTCTGTAGAGTGTAGTGAGGGTAAATCCTAACCCATCTCTCTTAATCAATAGATCCAAATAGGAAATCTTAGCCGCATCATAGGTAACTTGAAACCATAAATTGCTATCCAGGCTATTAATCCATGCATTAAATTCTGCTAATAACTCAACTGTGCCTTCCCATATAATAAAAATGTCATCGATATATCTTATCCACAACCGGACGTTATCCTTATATAAGAAATCTTTCAAAAAAAGTTCTTCGAAATTATGTACATAAAGATTCGCAACATCTGGCGCAAAGGAGGACCCCATGGCCACACCCTTGATTTGCTGGTAAACCAACCCTCTAAAACAAAAATAGTTCTTACAAAGAGCAATCTCAGCTAAACCAAACAAAAAAGCGGTCGGGATGCGCTGATGGGACTCTCTAATCAAAAAACACTTTTCAACAATATGCAGGGCTTCTACTTGTGGCACATTGGTATACAATGATTCTACATCCAAGGTAACCATAATTGTATCAGGACCCAAATCGTTGAAGGCGGAGAGTATTTCAATTACATGAGCTGAGTCTCTAACATACGAGCTCATTTTTAACACAAAAGGTCGAAGAATGACGTCCAAAAATTTGGAGATGGGTTCTAGCAAGGACCCTATGGCCGAAACTATGGGTCTACCAGGAGGGTTGTCTAAAGACTTGTGAATTTTAGGTAATACATATATAGTGGGCATGACAGGATTGGTGACTGTGAGGAAATCTCTCTCTTTTCTTGTCAGATGTCCGGTTTCGTAGGCAATCGAAACTAGATTGTCTATACTACTCTTAAGGGCTTCTGTCGGGTCTTCATTGAGTCTAAAATAAAATGCTTTATCATGTAGTTGTCTATCAATTTCTGCGATGTACTTCTCTTTATCAAGGACAACAACAGCGCCCCCCTTTTGATTTCTCAGCTTAGTCCATCAGATTCATTATGTATTTATTTTGGTTGCTCGCAGCTTTAGTCAATGGTTTAAACATTTTTTTAGAGTAGAGCACTTTTTGGTTTCTGTTTGACGGGGTCTGGATTTCATCGGCAGGATTTCAGCTTTTAAATGATGGTTCAAGATCTATGTGATCCCCCTTTGGTGGATCATATGATTTGTATTAATGTTTTTTTCAGGGTTTTGTTTTATAATATGGTATATTTTGTTGTTTTATTATTCATACACTTGTTTTCTTATACTTCCGGTCTGGCCCCCTATTTAATGCGCACGCGCCGGCGTTCTTCATCTCTTTGAGAAACGTGAAACGGCTTTTGTATGTGGTTTGCTTGGTCGATATTCTTAAGGTTCTTTTTACATATACATTGTTGCAGGCTTAGTATTTATGTACTTGATATCACTGTGGGCGCTCACTATCATAATTGGAATGTTATATTGTAATCTCTATTTGAGTAACTTGAAACGGCTTTCTGTAGGTGTGCTGTCTGTTTGGCCTTCATTAGGTTTCTTACATATATAATGTAGCAGGCTCTGTACTTGATATTATTACGGGTATTTATTTTTATTTGTCTTAATTCCCCTTTTTTAACTTGGCTTTTACGGGCGTTTTCCTGCATTTGAAAGTTTTTTAAGGCAATGCATTACGATTCGTGTTCCCCTCGGGTTGGGTGACGTTTTATTTTTATAGCCTTATTTTTACCCCCCTTTTTTAACAGTCCCTTGCTTTTCAATGTGTTCTGGTTTTAGAGTAGGGCTCTTTCTGAATTTCATTATGTATTTTATTCTTTTGGTTGGGTTCTTCTCGAACGCATTTTCAAACGGACATGTGCAGCTGATTCAGTCTTCCTGTAGGAGTTTACAATGCTCCTTTGGTTTTTGCAGATTTAAGTTTTCGCTTATTGTTTCAGTGCTTGTATCAGATTTTCCCTGCACTCTGTGTTTGAGCCCATAATAACCCAATATGCATTTCTTTTAAGGTTCTATGAACATTGTTTCAGAATCCTGTAGTGGATCACGTGGTACGAGGTATCCATCGGATCTTGTGAAGGCAAGGCAAAGAGAGATTGGAATAATGTCTGGATGTGTTATTTGGATTTCTTTTTGAGCACTGTCTGGTGTCCCCATTTTTTAATATTATGGTGTCTTCCCTGTATAGATGTCTAGAGAGACAAACATGTGCCTCCAATATCGGAGTTAGTTTGGGCTTACAACGGTTGGACACAGTGCTTCTTTTCCCGTCCTTCCCTTCCTCTACCTCCCTCCCTTCCCCTTCTCCTACGTCTCCCCCCTCTCTTCCTTCCCCCCCTTTCCCCTCCCCCCCTCCCCTCTCCCCCCCTTTCCCTTTCCCTTTCCCTTCCTCCTCTCCCTCCCCCTCCCCCTCCCTCCCCCTCCTCCCCCCCCACCGCCCCCTCCCCCTCTTCCTTCCCCTTTCCTTTCCTTTCCTCTCCCCTTTCCCCCCTCCCCCCCTCCCTCCTTCCCTTTCTTTCCGTTTCTCTCCCTTTCCTTCCCTGTCCTTCCCTCTCCCTTCTTTCCCCTTCCCTTTGTTTTTCCTTTCCCCTTCCTTGCCACCCTCTCCCTTTCCCTCCATCCCCCCTTCTTCCCCCTTCCCCTTTCCCCTTCCCCCCCCCCCCTTTTTCGTCCTTTTTTTTTTTTTTTTTTTTTTTCTTTCTGGCTCGTATTACCTACACATTTTTTATCTAATTTATTATTCTATTATTGACTTATGTGTATGATTATGTATTTTTAATGGAGGTATTTTTTCACAATTAGAAATATATTTATATTTTTATGGGGGTAGTATCCAATACCTTCTATTCCCCAGTATATAGTAGTATATTCTTATCTTTTATATACCTTATTTATTGTTATTTATATTTTATATTTTTATTTATTGCTATTATTCTTTTAAAGTAGAGTGCAATATTCGTATATGATTTTATTTTTTTAATTGTCTATTTTGGCGTAAGTTTTCCGCTCTTATTTTTAATCTTCAGAAGTTTTTCTGATTAGTTGCGACCTCCATTGTCTCTTTTGAGCCTGGTGTAGTCTATGCACATCACACCCACAGGTAATGTTCAATTTTACATTATAGTTTTTTAGTATTAACATATTTGTTTTTCATTTAGACCTACTCTTTTAGTCTCCTCATCCCTTCTCATCTTTGATTGTACATAGTTGTTTTTACATTTTTGGTAGATTCATGTACAATTATAATGTTTGATTTATTTCTTATTCCCGTTTTTTTGTATTCCTCTCAGTATTTTTAGTTATTTATTTATTTAATAAATTTTTTATTTATACACTTAAGGTATATGTATGTATACATATTTATATGTTAACTGATCTATAGCATAATTATTTAATATATGAGGATTCAATTTTAAGTGTTTGTATATGGCATTTTTACATTTTTGTTGTATGTGTTTGTATGATTACAAATTGCCTGGTAATTTTTTATTGGATTCCATTTAGCATTTTTAATTATTTATTTATCTAATTATTCTATTTATGTATTTTTACATATGTATGTATACATATTTATATGTCATCAGATCTATAGAACAGTTTATCGAATAGACTTATATGTCATCAGATCCATAGTACAGTTTATGAATAGATTAGGGTTTATTTTCAGTGACTGTATATGGTTTTTTATGATTTTAATTGATTATTATTGATGAGTTTCCTTTGCAAGTCATTTGATGTAGTCCATTTCGCCTTTATTTTATGTATATTGTATATTCGTGTTACAATTTTTATTTTTTTAACCCTTCTTTTTTGGTATATTTATTGTTTGTTTATACTAATATGGTTTTACAATTTATTTTTTAGTGTGTCCTGATAGCCCCTGAGGAAGTTGTATACGAAACACGGCCTGTGTTGGGCTTAGGCCACTTATTTGGTTATAATAAATTTATTGGGTGTTGAATCTGCCGCTTCCTGTTTTTGTTTCTAAGGGGGGTGTGGGGCCATCTGCAAAGATTTATTGTGGGACCTCATTTGCATAAGGAGCCTCATTTGCATAAATATTTGCATAAGGTGTTTTTAGTAGACATGCCTCTTAATGAGTGTCTGGATAAAGAAAGACTACCAGATTTCCAAATTATTTTATTCCAATGCTAACCGCCAGACCCATTAGGAAGTATTATAAACACTGACCATTTAGAACCCATAGCAAACCCACCGTATCATAACAACAGTACTACCAGGACTCACAAAGCACCAAACCCTACCTATCAAGAAGGCAACACTGCAAATATTAAACCAATATATCTCAGAGAATACCAATACATCTCACTAAGGAAAAGAAAACAAGTGGGATTGTCAAATAGAAACTACATGAACAGAATACCTCAGCTCGGTTACACATGCAGAACATAGACCGTCACCACACAAAGAACAAGGGATCACAATTTAGAAAGAGGAAGAAAATAATTAAATTGGGAACCCCAAAAGCCAAACATGAAATGTACAACACTGGAGAAATAAAACTATAAATTAATTTCCTCTTGCACTAAACAAAAACGCAAAGATGTTAGCAATACACACTTCCCAGACCAGACATATTCCAGTTAATAAATTTAAAATAAAAAGGTTTTCTCTACCTTTTGTTTGGGCATTTTATTTTTCAGTTGCAGTTGCTCCAGTCGCTTTCTTCTGGTTTCTTCATGTCTTCTGCGAGTTGTCCATTTGTTCTTTCTTCTCTCTTTTAGATATTTTCCATTCTCTCTCTATATCTGCTTTAACATACTGATCTTTCCTCTTTTGCTCTTTCCCCCATTTCTTTCTTTATCCCTTTATCTCAAATTTCACCCTTCCATTCTCAATCACCACTTACTCTCTCAATACCCGGCTAATCGTAGATTTTTCTTCCCCCCCCCCCCCAAAATATCTTTTCCCCTCTCCATCCTCATTCCCCATCCCCTTCTAGTCCTCCCCCAAAATCAGCTCCCTTCTAGTTCTAGATCCACCCAGCATCCGCTCCCTTCTAGTCCCATTCTCCCATGCCCCCACATCAGCCCATTTCCAGTCTTAGCCACCCATATGTTCCTTTCCAGTCCCATTCCAGCCCCCATCAGCCCATTTCCAGACCTATTCCAGCTCCCTGCAGCCCCCTTCCAGTCCTAGCCCCCCTATCAACCCATTTCCAGTCCTATTCCCCCATCAGTCCATTTCCAGTCTTAGCCCTTCCCATCAGCCCATTTCTAATCCTATTCCAGCCCCATCAGCCCATTTCCAGTCCTATTCCCCATCATCCAATTTCCAATCCTAGCCCCCTATCAACCCATTTCCAGTCCTATTCCAGCCCCCATCAGCCCATTTCCAGTCCTATTCCCCCATCAGCCATTTCCAGTCCTATTCCAGCCCATTTTCAGTCTTAGCCCTTCCCATCAGCCCATTTCCAGTCTAAGCTCCACCCCCATCAACCCATATCCAGTCCCAGCTTTCCCTCCCATCAGAGTCCATTTCGAGTCCTAGCCCCCCATCACAGCCCATTTCCAGTCCAAGCTTCCCTCATCACAGCCCATTTCCAGTCCCAGCTTACCCTCCTATCACAGCCCATTTCCAGTCTTAGATTCCCCCCATCACAGCCCATTTCCAGTCCTATTCCAGCCCCCATCAACCCATTTCCAGTCCAAGCTCCCCCCTCATTAGCCCATTTCCAGTCCTATTCCAGCTCCCCCTTTCCAATCCTAGCCCTCCCATCAGTCATTTCCAGTCCAAGCTTTCCCTCATTGGCTCATTTCCAGTCCTAGC
Source organism: Ichthyophis bannanicus (assembly GCA_033557465.1). NCBI lineage: Eukaryota > Metazoa > Chordata > Amphibia > Gymnophiona > Ichthyophiidae > Ichthyophis > Ichthyophis bannanicus. The sequence continues at coordinate 42,000,399 of CM066043.1, forward strand.
CCCCCATCAGCCCTATTCCAGCTCCCCATCACAGCCCATTTCCAGTCCCAGCTTATCCTCCCATCACAGCCCATTTCCAGTCCTAGCCCCCCCATTCACAGCCCATTTCCTGTCCCAGCTTACCTTCCATCACAGTCCATTTCCAGTCCTAGGCCCCCCAATCACAGCCCATTTCCTGTCCCAGCTTACCCCCGATTAGAGCCCATTTCCAGTCCAAGCTTCCCCCACCCCATCACAGCCCATATGCAGTCCAAGCTTCCCCCCATCACAGCCCATTTCCAATCCTAGCGCCCCCGCCAGCCCACTGAAGAGCCCCTTGGCCGTCTAAGGGACTTCAGAGGGAGCTGGGAAAGCCCGCACGAGGCCCCGGCTCCTTCTGCAGAGCCACCAGCATGAAGAGTGTTTTCCCTCATGCTGGTGGCTGTTTTAGTGAAGCGTGTTGTATGCTGGGAAAGGTTAAAGGTCATTTCCTGGCACTCACGCGCTTCACTGAAACAGCCACCAGCGTGAGGGAAAACACTCTTCACGCTGGCGGCTGTGCAGAGGGAGCCGGGGCCTTGCGTGGGCTTCTCTGGCTCCCTCTGAAGCCTTCATCTGTGTGAGAATGGAGTTCGTGCGGGGTCCCCTGAAGTGCGGAGCCCTGGGCGAACAACATTCTCACACAATGGACGGGCCGGCCCTGCATGCAATACATCTGTCTGGGCTTTCAAGATAGTATTTTTGAACACCACCCATGCTTGATGTAAATCTTTAACCTTTGCAGCTGTTCCTTTTAGCTTTTTCTTAACTATTTTCCTCATTTTATCATAGTCTCCCTTTTGAAAGTTAAAAGGTAGTACTGTGGATTTCCTTGCCATCCTTCCTCCATTTATTAAATCAAACGCAATCATGCTATGATCACTATTGCCAAATGGCCCCAACATCCTTATCTCTTGCACCAGAGTGTTCCGCTAAGGACTTAGTCCAAAATAGCTTCCTCTCTTGTCAGTTCATGAACCAGCTGCTCCAAGAAGCAGTCATTTATTTCATCTAACATAGTAACATAGTAAATGACGGCAGATAAAGTCCAGCATGGTCCATCTAGTCTGCCCAGCAAGACTAGAAACTTTATCTCCCTAGCATGTCCTGTCTTGTCACTGACCCAGGTGATACCAGGGCAATTGAAATCACCCATTATTATTACTGTGTTGCAACTCTTGTTAGCTTCTCTGATTTCTTTGAACATTTCATTATCCATTTGTTCATTCTGGCCAGGCGGTCGATAGTACATCCCCTTTTTACATGTAATTTCAATCCAAAGAGATTCTACAGTGTATTTTGTTTCCTGCAAAACTTTAATCCTGTTTGATTCAATGCCATCTCTAACATAGAACGCAACGCAACCCCTCCACCAATTTGATCTACTACTACTACTACTACTAAGCATTTATAAAGCGCTACCAGGCACACGCAGCGCTGTACAATGAAAACACAAAAAGACAGTCCCTGCTCAAAAGAGCTTACAATCTAAAAAGAAAAAGCAAGAAAAGAAGTAGAAAAAAAGATAAGAACAAGGGCAAAGAGACAAGAGTGGAGGAGTGGCCTAGTGGTTGGGGCAAGGTACTTCAGGCCGGAAGGTTGGGGGTTCAAATCCCACTAGAGGACAGCAACCTTGGGCCGGAAGGACTGGGGGTTCTAGTCCCACAGGTGCTCCTTGTGGCCTTGGGCAAGCCACTTAACCCTCCATAGCCCATGTTCCCTGTAAAATAGTTATCTCCAAGTTATAATGCCCTGTTCAATGTAATTTCAGTTTGTTCAATGTAAACCGCACTGATGCAGAATAGCACGGTATATAAGAGAATGTAAATAAATAAAGAGCAGGAGAGACAGGACAAAGAAAAGAGGTAAGAGCAAGTGTAAGAGGAAGAAAGAAAGGTGAAATAAAAGAGGGGAAGGAAGGAGAACAGCAAAATCAAGAGGCAAAAAGATGAGCTTTTAACTTGAGTTTGAAGAGGGGCAAAGAAGATGCCTGACGTATAGACAAAGGAAGTTTATTCCAAGCGTAGGGAGCAGCAAGGTGAAAAGAGCAGAATCTGGAGTTGGCAATAGAGGAGAAGAGCATAGCAAGAAGCAACTGGGAAGAAGAACGGAGTACACGAGGGGGGAAATAGGGAGAAATGAGAGAAGAAAGGTACTGAGGAGCCACAGAGTGAATGCACTTATAGGTCAGAAGGAGAAGCTTAAAGTGAATACGGAAATGAATAGGGAGCCAGTGAAGAGATCTGAGGAGAGGAGTGATGTGGGCAAAATGAAGCTGACGGAAAATCAAACGGGCAGCGGAGTGCTGAATAGACTGAAGAGGGAAGAGATGAGACTGAGGGAGACCAGCAAAAAGGAGGTTACAATAATCAAGATGGGAGGTGAGTAGTATAATGGGTACACTACTCGTCAAACTGATTGACAGGTGAGATAAGGATGACAGGAGCCAATCAGCGTTCACTTCCGGTCTATGTCCCGCCTTAGGCCACGCCCCCTCCCATAGAAGTGAATGGTGAGTTAGCCCCGCCCACTCCCGCCCCCAAAATGTTGACAGGTACCAATCAGCGCCCACTTCCGGTGTATGTCCCGCCTTAGGCCACGCCCCTCCCATAGAAGTGAATGGTGAGTTAGCCCCGCCCAGCCCCGCCCACTCCCGCCCCCAAAATGTTGACAGGCACCAATCAGCGCCCACTTCCGGTGTATGTCCCGCCTTAGGCCACGCCCCCATCCCATAGAAGTGAATGGTGAGTTAGCCCCGCCCAGTCCCGCCCCCAGGCGTGGCCACCGCCCCCACTTGACACACCCCAGCCCCCGCCCCAAGGATGACATCATCCAATCAGCATACACTTCCGGGGGTGTGTCACACCCATGCCACGCCCCACAATATGACATTAGCCAATCAGCACCCACTTCCGGGGTTTGTGCTACGCCCACAGCCTCCCACCCTCCTCCACGCCCCCTGCCTACATCATCGGAAATGACATCACCGGAAACAGGGCGTCATCAGAAGAGGGACTGTCCCTTTTTTGCTGACATCAGCGGAAACAGTATGGCTGACTCCGGAAATGTGTTTTTGCTTCTGCTTAATACTGAAAAACAAAAATGCTTTTCTCTCTGTCTCTCTCTCCCACACAGACTCAGTTGTTTCTTTCTCACACAAAAAACTGATTCCTAGCACAGAGAGACAGGCAAGCTAGCAACCTTTTTCATTCCAAAATGCAATTAGCACATCTTTGTTAGAGGGATCACCCTCTCACCCTCAACCACGCCCCTGCCTACATCATCGGAAATGGACTGTCCCTTTGTGCTGACATCAGCGGGGAGCAGTGTGACTGACTCCGGAAATGTGTTTTTTTTTTGCTTCTGGTTAATGTTTACACCTGCAAAAAAAAAAGCAGGAACCCTGGAAAAATAAAATGCTTTTCTCTCTCCCACTGCACCAGTTCTTATTTCTCACAAAAAGATTCACAGCACAGAGAGACACAATTTTCTTTACAAATGCAATTACAAATGCAATTGTTAGAAAAACTAGTGCGGTCCATGTGATAGAATTTTACTTTTAAGACCTCACTGTTAGAAATATTCTGACAGACCTGTAGAGTTCAGACTGAAATACAGAGAGACCTGAGTTCAAATCCCCCTAATACAGCTATTTTTTTGAGAGAGCCGAGTTCAAATCCAAATACAGCTACTTTTTAGTGTCTTTGAAAATACCAATACAGAGTGTCAAGCCTGGTCATGTCTCTCTATGTTGTGGTAAAACATGATTGGTTGATACAAGAGGTCTGTTCTGAGCATTCTCCTGGTGTTCTGAGCATGCTCTGAACACAGACTTTCAGAAAGGAAAAAATGGCTCTTTTTGGAACACCAAGCAGAATTTCCAGCAGGGCACACAACATTAATTACTTCCTTAAGGATCATGATGCCATTGCAGAGGGGTATCCACCGATTGAAAATCCATTTGAACTACAGGAGAGTCTGGCAGATCCTCCGCCAGAAATAGCAGCTTTTGTGGATTATCCAGATGCCCAAATATTTTTCAACTCTCAAGAACCCTACAATTCTGGCACAGAACTTGGCTTAACATCTGACAACACAATGGACCTGGAGGATATAGAATTATATCACGCCACTGTAGATGCAGAAACAAACTGTTTATTGGAAGACCTAGGATCAGCAGAGGTAAGAGAAGTTTTTTATTTAGAAAAGTGTTATAGAAGAAACAGCAGTTCACACTGACATTATTTTGGGTTTTTTTTTGTAGGGAAGTGACGAATCTCTGCTCCTACAGGGGCACATACAGGCTGCCAATCTACGCTGTTTGTGCTTTCTCTGTACATATCAAAGGGAGGCATTTGATGTCATAGCCAGTCAAAGGGATTGTACAAAACCTGATGAAATAAACAGATTTAAATCTGTTATACAAACAACGGTGGCCTGTATTATCAAGAAATGCTGGCAGGGCATTATGCATAGAGACTGTGCAGCGTGTGTAATACATGCTCCAGGCCAAAGACACCATGACTGTTTAAAGTGGGAACGCAATGAAATACATCAGAAAATCCATAAAGCTTGTAACAGGTTGTGTCTAGGACCTATTTTAAATGTTGCCATGATTGCGGGTCATAAAATGAAAGCAACTGTCCTAGTTTATGAAAATTTGAATTTTTTGTTTGAACTCGTCAGAGATTTTAACAACAGTAGAAATCCAGGACCAAATGCTCAATATTTTGCTTAATTCTGTGGCAGACAGCGAAATAGAAATAGTGGAAGGCTTAATCTGTGGACAGAGATTATAGATCGTTCTTTAAAAAACACCAAGTTCTGTAAAAATTGACTTTTATGAAAATGTATGTATTCCAGAATCTATTAGTGAACATACAGGTGAACAAAAATTATATGTATGCCTTTTATTTTTTTTAAAACTTGTAATGCTCAAATGAATTTCACAAGATGAAAACATTTTATTTGAAATAAAATATTTTGAACCTATGTGTGGTGTGTTTTAGGAATGATTAGTTAATTAAACCTACAATGGTTTGTCTGGAAAAAAATGGGGCCTCCAGGTGTGTCCTAAACAATAGGCCATAAGATAAGAATGTGCAGAACTGTCGTGTAACTAAAATCCACTTAAGACGTCTGGGAAATGGATGGGAATGTGTATTAGCCACATACACAGATATATAGCATCTATTACACTGTACTGTCTGCGAAAAAAGGCATTGTGAATTAGCCAGGTCGTATGATAAGCTTATGAGATCCAGTACATTTCAGCAGCCAGAAAAGATCAAACAGTCTCTATAGCTTGTATCATCTGCAACTTTTTCTTCAGACATGGTGAGTAGATATGAGTCTTTTTTAAAAATATTGTTGGCTATGTAATGTTTCTGTCTCTTATGATTGTCTTTAAAAAATAGGAGCAGAAAAAGGGGGTTACAAATAAACTTTCTCTTACAAAAAGAAGGCGGCAAAGAAATTTAAAAGGTATGTCCTGTGTTGTTTTAATTTTCTAACAGCTATGTTCTTTATAATGTGTTTCAGAGGACAGCCTCAACCTGTAATCTTTTTTATTTTAGACCAAGAAGATGCTACAAAACAAGATGGCCAGTCTAACCAACAGACGGTACCTTACAGAAAGCCAAAAGACAAACAGAATCGTGAGTATTCCAGTTTTATCCAGCACCTAGATTTTAAGGTCTCTGTAAAAGTATTAGCCCCCACGTTTTCTTTTTCAGACCGAGAAAATGTTAGAAAATCAGCGGCTATGGGAGAGAGAAGTCTAACAGAAAAAGATCACACAGCACTAGTTTTTCTGATGGTGAATCTACACACACCGGTACAGAAGAGCAAACAGCTCCATACCGAAAACCAAAAGATAAGCAACATAGTGAGTATTCCGGTTTTATCCAGTACATAGATTTTAAGGTCGCTGTAAAAGAAAAAAAAGTATTAGCCCCTACATTTTCTTTTTCAGACCGAGAAAATGTTAGAAAATCAGCGGCTGTGGGAGAGAAGTCTAACAGGAAAAGATCACGCAGCGATAGTTTTTCTGACGGTGAATCTACACACGCCGGTACAGAATACGGAGGGCGTGGTGAAAGCCGTGTCTTTGATCACAGTGTTTCAGAGGACAGCGCAAATAATCATGCATTAGGCCTCGCTGAAGAATCAGAACCAGTTAGCTATGTTCAGTTTGTGAACAGGTGGGATCGTAAATTGGACAAGTTTAATGGTGTAATTTTTTCAGTGGATTTTCGGTTTTATTAATTTAGACAGGATAACATCATTATCTGAGGCTCAATTCGCCATTCGGCAAGGTATTCAACATATTCTGGATGAGGTTAGCAGCCGGGTTTCACCCGGTGATTATGTACAGGTGCATCTACACTCATCTCTTTTCCACAATTCCTTATATTCTGGTAAGTTAAACCCCGAGGCATTAGACGCTGATGATTTCTTAAATCAGATCGCTAAACTCCTTCAGAGTCACAGAGAAATCCAGGTTTGTGATATATTCCGGGTTGTTGTACTTGTCATAAAAAATCGGGGTGGGGTGGGGGTGCTCGTAGGGTCTTAAAGACCATACCGTTTAGCCATATTATTCATAAGAAAAGGATGTATTTGATAGACTTGAACAACACTGATAATAGCCTGTGTTTTGCAGGTAGCCTCACAGCCCTCATGTCACAGGTAAAAATGACAGATGTCGAATTGTTAGAAGGTGCTAAAAAAACTACATAACGAATTGGGGTGGCCGGTACATAGAAAAGTCATGCTCGATGATGTAGCAATATTTGAACAGCATTTAAAGATAAACATACGCGTTGTGCTTTACACAAAATCATGGGTTTGTTTTAAGACATCAGACAGACCTGTGTTCCCTAAGACAGTGTTCTTGTTGCTACACGATGACCATTTCTATGGTATAAACCGATGTCAAAAAATTCTATGGGGAGCGCAACTTCTGTAGTTACTGTCAGAAACCGTACAGTCACGATCATAATTGCACATTATGGTGCCGTCTTTGTTTGACACTAACGTGTACGAATAATGTTGGTGTACAACAGAGATGCCCTAATTGCAAACTCTTTTGCCGTTCTAAAGAGTGTTTAGATAGACACGCGGATCTGGCTCTGAAAAAAGAAGTGGCGTGTTTATCTAAGATACTGTGCCAGAAATGTGAGTCTTATATGGACAAGAAACATAAGTGCAAGGGCCGTCATTGTAAACTATGTCGCGAGCCCCTAACCGGGGATGGCGTCCACTTATGTTTTATGACCCCTATTGGTAAAACTGAAACATCTGAAAAGTATATTTTTTATGATTGTGAATGTATGCAAGAAACAGGCTGGCATGTCCCTAATTACATATATGCGACGGACTTAAATGATGAAAGAAACTGGGAATTCAAGGGTCTCGAATGTATTTCTGCCTTTATACAGATTTTTTGTGACAAAAAATTTAAAGGTTACACCTTCATAGCCCATAATTCCAAAGGTTATGACGGATATTTTGTTCTTAAACAACTGCTTAAGGAAAAGATGGACACGGGGCTGTTGGTTCAAGGTGCTAAACTTTTACAAATTACCGTTGAACCTCTGACTATCCGTTTTATAGACTCTCTAAAATTTTCCTGCCTATGAAACTTAGCAAACTTCCACAAGCCATGGGGTTTTACAGGCAGCAAGGGGTACTTTCCACACTTTTTTAATACGCTGAAAAATCAAAATTATGTGGGTCCCATGCCGGGTGTTGAACATTACGGTGTGAGTAACATGTTGCCTGAAGAAAAAGATGAATTTTTACAATGGTACAAGGACAATCAGCATAAAACTTTTAATTTGCAAAAAGAGCTGGCTTATTACTGCCAGCAGGATGTATCTATTTTGCGACAGGCCTGTGTTCTCTACCGAGCTGAAATCATGAAAATGACAGAGAAAGAAGTGTTTGTAGAGCAGGGTGACATCTCAGAAATTCAAACAAGGTGTTTAGACCCTTTCCAATATATAACCCTTGCATCTGTATGTATGGCTATGTTCAGATTTATGTTTTTAGAACCCAAGACTGTGGCACTCATCCCACCAGATAACTATCACCGGCAGACAAAGAGATATTCAACCCCCTCTATTCAATGGCTGATGTATGTGGAGGCCAAAGAAAATATACAGATCACACATGCTCTGAAAGGTGGTGGTGAAAAAAAGGTGGGGGCTTATTTTCTTGATGGCTATGCCGTGATCGGTGGGGTAGAAACAGCTTTTGAATTTAATGGTTGTTTTCACCACGGCTGTCCGAGCTGTTATAACGATAAAGACCAGAATCCTATAGCAGCCACGACCTATGGTTTTCTTTATTACAAAACACAGCTAAAAGCTGCATTCCTGGAAAGCCGTGGGTTCAAGGTCATAAGTCTATGGGAGCACGAGTGGAAGCGGATGGTAAAAGAAAATGATGGGGGCTGCGCAGATTTCCTGGCTGACTCCGCATTACCGCAACCTCTGATTCCACGAGATGCCCTTTTCGGGGGTAGAACAAATGCCATTTGTCTGTACCACAAAACAAGGCCTGGGGAAAAAATACACTACTATGATTTTACCAGGCCTATACCCTTTTGTCAATAAAACAAAGGAATATCCAATAGGCCATCCAAAAATCATTTATAACAAATTTGGCCCCCCTACAAAGTACTTTGGTTTTATAAAAGCAAAAGTATATCCCCCACGAAAGCTCTTTTTCCCAGTGTTACCCATACGGTTGGGCGGTAAGCTTATGTTTCCGCTGTGTCACACGTGTGCTGACACACGGCAACAGGAAATGTGTGCCCACACGGATGAGGAGAGAGCTTTTGTGGGGACTTTGTGTACGGGTGGAGATGAATTTAGCCATTGCAAAAGGGTATGTGGTTGTTGAAATCTATGAAATCTGGCATTTCGAGCAAAAATCTGATCATCTCTTTTCCGAATACACCAAAATGCACCTCCGTCAAAAACAAGAGGCTTCTGGCTACCCTCGATGGTGCAATGATACTGAAAAACAAAATGTGTACATAGCTGATTTCTTTAGAAAAGAGGGGGTGTGTTTTTGCGTACAGACCAGATTAATGTAAACCATGTTAAGCGTCAAAGAGCAAAACTTTTCTTAAATTCCCTGTGGGGTAAATTTGGTCAAAGAACAAACCTGCCTACCACAAGCATTGTGAAAGAACCTGATGATCTCTTTAAATATCTGTTTTCTCCTGAATTTTGAGGTTTCATCATGCGATTTTATTGATGATGAAACAGCCTGTGTGTCTTGGAGGCACTCAAAAGACCAGTGTATATTGTCGGGTAGCACCAACGTTTTCATTGCCTGTTTTACAACGGCTTATGCACGCCTGGAGTTGTACAACCTTCTAGATAGTTTGCAAGAGCGCTGTCTGTACCATGATACAGATTCTGTGATATTTCTAAGTCGAGAGGGTGATTGGAACCCATCTTTGGGCGATTATTTAGGTGAGCTCACAAGCGAGATACCCTCAGATGAACATATCACAGAGTTTGTATCAGCGGGGCCTAAAACATACGGCTACAAGCTGTCAAGCGGGAAGACCTGTATGAAAGTAAAAGGGATTACGTTAAACGTAGAAAACTGCCAGAAAATCAATTTCACTAGTTTGAAAGATCTAGTTTTGGACTACAAGCCTGGGACAGCAGATTTATCCCCAGAAAAAGATAGGAGTACAACAACCTGGTATTATAAGAAACAAAAAGGGTTGGACAATAGAGACTGGTGTGATTAAAAAAAACACAAAAGGTTGTGTATGACAAAAGGGTGAAGTTGGAGGATGGCTTTAGCACATTACCCTATGGATACTAGCGTGGTGGATGTGCGCTGGTCACATCCTTTTTCTTGTATTTTAGCGGGGCCGTCCAATTCAGGCAAGAGCTTCTTTGTTAAAAAGATGTTAGAACATGCTGGTCGTGTATTGACTGTCATGCCTAACAATATTGTGTGGTGTTACAGTTGCTGGCAACCTCTGTATAAAGAAATGTTAAATAAATATCCTTTTATTACATTTATGGACACTTTGCCTGATACTTTTAATGATGAACGGCTGTTTCCAACCAATAAAGTAAACTTGGTTATTGTTGATGACCTAATGGATTCTGCCTGTAAAAGTGATGAAATAGAGAAAGCCTTTACCAAGTATGTGCATCACAGAAACCTGAGCATCATGAATAAAGTTCAAAAAGTTTTCTGCCAAGGTAAAGCAAGCCGAACTATAACTTTAAACACCAAATACATGGTGCTCTTTAAGAATCCTAGAGATAAGTTACAGATTGCCATTCTAGCCAGGCAGATGTACCCTGGAAAATCAAAATTCTTTTTAGAAGTCTTTGAAGATGCAACCAGAAAGCCGTTTGGGTATCTCGTCGTGGATTTAAATAACACAACGCCTGAGGCTTACAGACTGAGGACGGATATCTTCCCGCCAGATTGGACCACGGTATACTGTGAAAAACCACAAAACTCACATAAAAAGAAATGAATATGTAACCAACCCCTTCATACATGCCTGTGTGTCTCAGACAACATGTCTCGCCGTGTAAAGAGAAACCTGCCCCTTTTAAAACTTTTGGTTCAAGCCTCTCCGCAGCACAGAAGAGCCATCCTGAATACAGCTTCTAATGATTTGGTAGCAGCTATAGTTGAAATCGCTCTCAACACCCTAAAAGGTAACATTCCTCTTTCACAACAACAGATAAAGGTTTTAAAAGGGAAGCATCATGCCATAAAGAGTCTGTGCGATAAAAGACTACCCATTAAAAAAAAGAAGCAATTGGTGAGACAGTCGGGTGGCTTTATCGGGCCCCTGTTAAGTTTTGCATTACCGTTGATAACGGGGCTTCTGACAAACCTCTAATGCATCACGCTGAAAAATGTACATAGTCCCTAGTCAACAACTTGAGCGTTTGAGAAACCCGCCAGATCGGGATGAAAATATTAGAACCACGACCATCCATAAGTTAGATGAAGAAATGAAAAACATCCTGCAAAGCGTCGGTATGTCTGAACACGAAAAGGCTAAATGTTACTCAGAAGTGCTACAGCGCTATCTCGTGCTTAACAGACAGAGGGATATGGAAAAAGAAAAAATAAACTTGTATCTACAGGCACAAGATGAGACATCAACGGCAACACCTCTAGAAAATATTATACCTCCAGACCCTGTAATACAAGAAGTGTTAAACAGCATCAATATGCGCTATAGGAAAAATGCTGAGTTGCTGCTTAATAAACTGTTAAAAAACAAGAATGTGGCATCCTGGGAGGGAAATGGAACATTTGTATACCGGGGAAACCCCGTCAATGGCTCTAACCTACTCGACCTCGTTCGTGGGGCTACGCAGCCCCAAGCTCTTTCACAACGAAGAATACCAGGGGCTGGGAGGAGTTCATGCAAACCCTAGCCGAATTAAATATGCCCTCTACGGTAATGGGTAATGCAGCCAACAGAGATGTACTGGCACGCCTCAAAGAGAACCCATCTGTGAAGGCTACTAAAATGTACACGGGTCCGATAAAGAGCAAAGAGCTACTCCCTCACAAAAAACGTAAATTATCCCACAGATACCGGTGGTTGAGTGTGTAAAAAATGTATTTTCAATAAAATGTTTAAAAAACAACATAACAGACTAGACAGTGGTTTCTTTTCAAAAAACCTCCTTAGAGGGGTTACTTTTTATTTAGAAGCATCAAAACATTCACGATAGGAAACACACACTTGCTGATTATGGAACGGATTTCTAAAAGATCTACACAAAGTTTGTTTGTTGCGTTTTACAAAATGTAACACCATATCATCATTTTGCATTAAATCTTCAGAATACATTTCTAAAATATTTTCAAAAGGCACCCCTTTACAGCGGTGGTGCAAGAAAAATACACAGTGATATCCACAAGCCGTAGACATTGGGTGCTGTAATTGTCTGTTGTGGTATAAAACAGTTTTACAATGCTTGTTGAAAAAGCTCATAATGCTGGTAGGAAAGAATAAGCTATCAGGTGGTTGTCCATAAGAATCAAAAAATTCCCCTGTTCCATCTCCACATATATAGATGGCTAACCAGTGTTCTCCAGGTAGGTTATGAGGGTGTGTATTTACCACCAAACACACTGGCTTCCTTGATATTTGTACATCCGCTAACCAATCGCTGGGTAGCACATCTAAAAAGAAATCTGCAACACAGGGGTCCTTCTTTAAAATACGGAAGATCTGCAGGGTGTTCATTTTCACGAATGATCAAAAAGAACATTCCTTCTATGATTAATTTCTATCACATTGTCAAAAACCCCATAAACAATCATGTTAACTGTATGGGGTAAGGCGCTGGCAAAACGTATTTCAGCCCGCAGGTTACCAGTTTTAATCAGCGAGTAATGGTCTGCACACTCCTGATCCGGTGAAAGGTCAAACGCCAACAGGGTATAACCTTTGTAAAACTCCTGACGGTCAACCAGCAATGCTGTATCTTTCAGATGTTTACCACTTGCTTGTATCAGTTGCATATATTCTCTTACACAACATCCATTTTGAAAGTCAGGTTGAAGAGGTTTCCCGGGGTACTTGTTCACCATCCACATATAGAGCGGCAAAATTAATATCATAATGTTTAAAATTGAAGGGGTTTTTAGCATAATTACCGCTGAAAGCATCATTATCCACAAATCCCAGCACAATGAGTTTTGGTAGCTGCCCCAAAAAGAGATTTTCCTGGTTAGTCACACGGGCACCGGCTGGTATGCTAAACACCTTCAGCCCCACACGGTCAATAGCATACTTGACATTAGCTTTCAGCAGAGCTTCCGCATGTCCCAGGCGCACTCCGGGGGAAACTTTAACTCTCTTTACAAAGAGCGCAGCGTTTAGGATAAGGATTTTATAACTTTCTTCGGCATCACCGCTCATTAAACAGAAAGAGTTTTTGTTGCGGGTCAATTTGATTTTGAGATCCACGCCATTAATCAATAGCTTTTCTTGAAAAAATAGATCGCTATGTAAATGCCCCAATAGCTCTACCTTGTTGCTAGAGACCGTAAATTGAGCCCTTTCAGTAAAGCCGATGTTGCGAGATCCTATCTCTCTCACCTCATGCTGCCCGGCTGTGTCTTTATAAAACAGACCGCTTGTAAACTGTGATTTGAGGGATCCTTCGCCATAATTGAGAAGCAGCTCTATGAGGGCTCTGTAGGGGTAGCAGTTGTTGCTCTGGCTAATGAGTTGGTCACCCAGTGTAACATCCAGCTGGCTAAACAGAGCTGCGATTGGGTAGTTCACCAGCGCTACTTTGGCTGCCGGGTCGATGTTCGAGCCATCTTCTGCCACAATTTTACAGGTCAGGTGCAAAAGTGTACTATTTAAATCAATGTAGTCTTCACCATGACCTGCGATATAGAAGTCCAAAGGGGTTGTTTCCGACAAAGCCGATAATGGCGGAATTTCCACATAAATACTTTTTTCGATACTTGTTTGAGTCGGTGCTAGTTGAAACAGGTCCAGTTCCGATTTAACACACTCTTCAGAGCCGTGGTGTACAAAAGCCATGGTGCTTTTAGAATATATCTCGCTGCCTAGAGCTAGCGCTTCTCTTCTTAGACGGCGGTTAAGCTTCTGAGACCTGCCACCCACGGGTTTCTTTCTTTTAAAAGGTTTGGGCGGTCCTTGTGGTAACTCCCGAGACTCGGTTCTCTTTCTTTTAACAGCTCTTCTAATCACAGCCAGTCCTGATCCTGCCTGTTCTGTAGCCTGGTTCATTTTATTTAGAACGGCTGTTGTGACATGGCTCATGACATCCTTGGCTATGTTTTTTGCGGCGCCTTTCACGTGTGGTTTAATAATTTCAAAACCCCTTCTCAAAAACGGCATAGCTTTTCTAAAGAGGCTGCGAAAAACACCACCTACACCGGCCCCATACATGACCGGTACTCCATGATATCCTGAAAGCCCATAGCCGGCTTGTGTTGTATAATAATGCCTGTATGCTTTGGGGTCTCCGTAGTCTTTAGCCACAACCATTTTAAAAAACAGTCACCCTCCGGGGTCGCAGATGAAGCTTAAGGATCACCTTCCCGTAACGAAATGAGACGTACTTGTCCTGATCCGTCTTTATTTCAAATGTGATGGTATCAATATGCTGTTTGTTCACAGGGACATAGTGCGGCTTATCATAAGTTAACGTGATAAACTCATCCCTAACCCCTTTAGTTGGAACACAGCGCAGCAGTGGCACAAAATGGTCACCTACTAACTGGTGCTCTACAATATCTGTGTACAGGTAGAGGGTATTAAAACCGGCCGTGATATCCGTTGGAAAATGGGAACGTTGTGTATTAACGTATGCTTCTATTCCCAAAATGGTTGCCAAATCACCATACGCATAAATAGTAGACCTATCTTCCGATTTTATCCGGATTCTTCGCGCATGGGGCTCATAAATGATTAGTGGTGCCGCCGATTTATAGATGTTGCTAATGTCCTGATTCATGGATTCCACTAAACGCTGCATGGTCGCGTAATGTCCTTTCCTGACTATAAGGTGCTGTATATTTCCTGCTGCGGAAACGATAACATACTTATGGTCTTCCTTAATATTCTCCCAGGTGTTGGGGTATTGTATTTCCACGAGCCCCACTTCCCACTGTCCTTGTAAGTCCAAAGGCCTTGCTAGTTGTATGGTAAAATTAGAGCTGGTATTTTGGGAAAACACATCTGCTGAGGCATTGCTAGGCAGGGTGATATAAAAGCCACCATCATTCATTTTCAATTTTATTTTAATGCTGCTTCAAAACAAAGAAAGAAATCAGATGTCTTGAATCTCTGATGCTTTAACCCAACTGTTAAATTTAACAGGCCATCCCCTCCATTTCACGAGGTAGAATCTGTTCCTGCCACATCCTTTTACCTTTAGAACCTTTTCGATTCGGTATATTCTGTCCTGTTGCTGCGTGACTTTTAGCAATTCTTCAGGATAAAAAGAACCTTGTATGGCTTCACCGTCATAATCCTGTATCTTGTATGTTGCTTTCTGGCCCCTGTTTAAAATGTCCGTTATTATAAATACCTCGTCAGTCCACGTTTGCTCGTAACCTTTTTCAAATTTTCCTTTAGTTTTTGAAAGTCTTACATGATCTCCTTTCTTTAAGGGATTCTCGGTATGCTTACGCTTGATGCTATCACCGTAGACTCTTTTCCAGATCTGCAGAGAATTTGTGTGTGTCACATCTACAGGTCTCGTCTTTATTGTTCTGTGAAAACTATGATTATAACTGTGCACAAAAGCCTGCAATACATCTTGGTACCTAAAGGTGTTGTGTGTAGTAAAATAACGCCACATTTTGGATTTCAAAGTCCTGTTAAACCTTTCTACCACCGCTGCTTTAACATCGTTATTGGTTACAAAATGATGAACCCCTCTTTGTTTTAATAAATTCTTCAGGGACCTATTTAAAAATTCTTTACCCTTGTCTGTCTGTATTTTTTCAGATATACGACCTAGATTAAATATTTTTTCAAAGGCTTTAGCAACTTCATGACCGGTTTTCGATTTTAAACTTGCAACCCATGCATATTTTGACAGGATGTCTACCACTGTTAATATGTATTTATAGCCATTGTTATAATGGGACAAGGCTGCCATATCAACTAAATCAGCCTGCCATTGCGCATCCACATCTGACACGATCATCTTGTTTCTTTTAAAACGGACCCTAGCAGGTCTGTGTAAAGTATAAGCATCTTGTCCGGTAGCCCATCTAACTACATCATTTCTGTTGACTGTTTTATCCTGCTTTTTAGCAGCTTGAAGTAGAGGATTTATGCCCCCAAAGCTCCCTGCTGCTTTGGGGTTATAGTAAATGCTCTTCAATAAGGTTTCCTTCATGATTGCCATGCTTTGACTGTTCTTTTTATTTTGCCAACATCTTCAGAATGGTTTTAGTAATTAATGTTGTGTGCCCTGCTGGAAATTCTGCTTGGTGTTCCAAAAAGAGCCATTTTTTCCTTTCTGAAAGTCTGTGTTCTGAGCACCTGGAGCATGCTCAGAACAGACCTCTTGTTTCAACCAATCACGTGTTACCACACCCTAGAGAGACATGTCCAGGCTTGTCTCTCTGTATTGGTTTTTTCAAAGCCACTAAAAAATAGCTGTATTTGGATTTGAACTCGGCTCTCTCAAAAAAATAGCTGTATTAGGGGGATTTGAACTCAGGTCTCTCTGTATTTCAGTCTGAACTCTACAGGTCTGTCAGAATATTTCTAACAGTGAGGTCTTAAAAGTAAAATTCTATCACATGGACCGCACTAGTTTTTCTAACAATTGCATTTGTAATTGCATTTGTAAAGAAAATTGTGTCTCTCTGTGCTGTGAATCTTTTTGTGAGAAATAAGAACTGGTGCAGTGGGAGAGAGAAAAGCATTTTATTTTTCCAGGGTTCCTGCTTTTTTTTTTTGCAGGTGTAAACATTAACCAGAAGCAAAAAAAAAAAAACACATTTCCGGAGTCAGTCACACTGCTCCCCGCTGATGTCAGCACAAAGGGACAGTCCATTTCCGATGATGTAGGCAGGGGCGTGGTTGAGGGTGAGAGGGTGATCCCTCTAACAAAGATGTGCTAATTGCATTTTGGAAAGAAAAAAGATTCTAGCTTGCCTGTCTCTCTGTGCTAGGAATCAGTTTTTGTGTGAGAAAGAAACAACTGAGTCTGTGTGGGAGAGAGAGACAGAGAGAAAAGCATTTTTGTTTTTCAGTATTAAGCAGAAGCAAAAACACATTTCCGGAGTCAGCCATACTGTTTCCGCTGATGTCAGCAAAAAAGGGACAGTCCCTCTTCTGATGACGCCCTGTTTCCGGTGATGTCATTTCCGATGATGTAGGCAGGGGGCGTGGAGGAGGGTGGGAGGCTGTGGGCGTAGCACAAACCCCGGAAGTGGGTGCTGATTGGCTAATGTCATATTGTGGGGCGTGGCATGGGTGTGACACACCCCCGGAAGTGTATGCTGATTGGATGATGTCATCCTTGGGGCGGGGGCAGGGGTGTGTCAAGTGGGGGGCGGTGGCCACGCCTGGGGGCGGGACTGGGCGGGGCTAACTCACCATTCACTTCTATGGGATGGGGGCGTGGCCTAAGGCGGGACATACACCGGAAGTGGGCGCTGATTGGTGCCTGTCAACATTTTGGGGGCGGGAGTGGGCGGGGCTGGGCGGGGCTAACTCACCATTCACTTCTATGGGAGGGGCGTGGCCTAAGGCGGGACATACACCGGAAGTGGGCGCTGATTGGTACCTGTCAACATTTTGGGGGCGGGAGTGGGCGGGGCTAACTCACCATTCACTTCTATGGGAGGGGCGTGGCCTAAGGCGGGACATAGACCGGAAGTGAACACTGATTGGCTCCTGTCATCCTTATCTCACCTGTCAATCAGTTTGACGAGTAGTGTACCCATTATACTACTGAGGTGATTAGGGAATGGATGAAGGTTTTAGTAGTGAGCTCAGAGAGAAAGGGGTGGATTTTGCCAATGTTGAAGGGAAAGAAGCAACAGGTCTTAGCGATGAGTTGGATATGAGAGGAGAAAGAGAGCGAAGAGTCAAAAATAACACCAAAATTGCGAGCAAGTGAAACAGTTTGGAGAACAGAGCCATCAACAGAGACTGAAAAAAAAGAAGGAGAAAGGGAAATTTTAGGAGAAAAACCGAGAAGTTCAGTCTTGGCCATGTTTAATTTCAGGCAATGATGCAACATCCAGGCAGCAATGACAGAGAGACAGCAAGAGATCCGGGACTGGAAAGCAGAAGAAAGATCAGGAGTAGAGAGATAGATTTGGGAGTCATCAGCATAGAGATGGTACCGAAAACCATGAGAGGAAATAAGCGCACCAAGGGATTGAGTATAGAGAGATAAAAGAAGGGGACCCAAGACAGAACCCTGGGGAACACCAACCGAGAGCAGGGTAACAGAGGAGGAGGAGTCACCAGAACATACACCAAAGGAGCGATGGAAGAGATATGAGGAGAACCAGGAGAGAACAGAGTCCCTAAAGCCAAGCGAGGACAAAGGGTCAAGGAGAAGATCATAGTCAACAGTGTCAAAGGCAGCAGAAAGGTCAAGGAGGATAAGGACAGAGTAAAGGCCTTTAGATTTAGCCAGGAACAAGTCACTGGAGACTTTGACAAGAGCAGTTTCAGTAGAGTGCAAAGGACGAAAACTGGATTGTAAGGGATCGAGAAGAGCATGGGAAGAGAGGAAGTCAAGACAACGGCGGTAAACCGCAGGTTCGAGCAGTTTAGAAATGAAAGGAAGGAGAGAGATGGGGTGATAATTAGAAGGACAAGAGGGATCAAGTGAGGGTTTCTTAAGGAGAGGCATGACCACAGCATGTTTAAAGTCAGCCGGGACAGTAGCAGTGGAGAGCAAAAGGTTGAGAATATGAGAAATGGAGGGGACAACGGTAGAGGAAATAGAGGAGAGGAGATGGGAGGAGATAGGATCAGAGGAGCAAGTGGTGAGCTTGGATGAGGAGAGAAGAAGAGCAGTTTCATCCATGTCTCCAGCCAGCTCCGTACCTGGCCTGCCCTTGCCCCACCACCACTGCTTTTAGGATTCCCTTGGTGGCAGCGGTGGCAGCAGAGGGACCTCCAACTGAAAATAAAAACCACACAGGTCTCTCTGACTCCGAGCTTGCATGCTGGCATGATCCCCCCCTCGTGCCTGAGGAGGGAGGGACTAGACCA
Source organism: Ichthyophis bannanicus (assembly GCA_033557465.1). Lineage (NCBI taxonomy): Eukaryota > Metazoa > Chordata > Amphibia > Gymnophiona > Ichthyophiidae > Ichthyophis > Ichthyophis bannanicus. The sequence goes on from CM066043.1 coordinate 42,019,186, forward strand.
ACCATTCAAACGCGGAGTTGCAAAGACCTGCTTTTGAATGATGGTCTAGTCCCTCCCTCCTCTGCTGAAAGCAGATGTCAGAGGAGGGGGGGGGGGATGAGGCCAGCATGCAAGTGCGGAGTCAGAAAGACCCTTGCCACTGCCACCAAGGGAACCCTAAAAGCAGCAGCGGTGGTGCAAGGGCAGGCAGTGTGGGGTAGAGCCAAGGCTGGCAACCCCAAATGTGACCCTATTTTTTTGCGCCCTGTGTGGCTGCATTGCTCACACAGGGCTAGGTACAGTGCTGAATATTCAGATTGTGGTATTATCTCAGGAAAGGCTCAAACTCATGTTGCCAGACACATTGGGCTAGATTTATTAAAGTGTGTTGCTGTGTTAGTGTGTGCTATCTGACACCTTGCCCATAGGAATAATATGGGGACAAGTAACCTCAGGCTGGAGGGACTGGGGTCTCTAGTCCCATGGCCACTCCTTGTGGCCTTGGGCAAGCCACTTAACCCTCCATTGCCTCAGGTACTTAGATTGTGAGCCCTTTGGGGGTAAGGGAATAAACAGTACCTGTTAGTATATACATACATGTAAACTGCTCTGATGCGCAAGTAAAGGGTGGTATATCAAGTGCCTAAACCAAAAACCATAATATAGGTTCTGCAGCAGACAGCGCACATTAACCTTTAGGTATTTTTTTTCTGGTGGCAACATATAGTGGGTTGGTAGGACAGTTGTTAGGGAGTATTTTTTGTAGGGACAGTGTGCAGGGTGGTGGGGCAATTGTGGTGGGGCAATTGTGGGAGGGGGCAGCTTGAGGGGGTTGGGAGAGTAGAGAACAGGGAGAGAGAGTTTGAAAGGACCAGTTCCCTAACTACTGACGTTTCACTGTATGCAAGTTTCTATGGTCTAGAAGCTGGAATTCCTTCTTCCATAGAAAGATACTGTGACTATTTTTTGAGGGGAGGAGGGGTTATTTCTTTGGAATCCTGGAATCAACGGGGCCCATTCTCAAACTAAATTTGTCTTTTTACCAGTTCTTATAGTTTATAGTTCTTTTACTTCATATAGTGCAAATAAAAATATACAACATCTAAGCCATTTGCAGTGCAAATGAGGGGGCAACAATATAGTCAGGCAGATTCCACAATATACATATCCGGCCAGTGGACACGTTTAAATCAGAAATGGCCACGATTCCATGCCAATTCTACATTCACGATAGAGATGCATCCATGCTTTTGAAATTGGCACATAGACATGTCCGGCGCGGCACATTCATCTTGCTGTTCAGCTAGCCCGTGCATGAATCCAGCATGAGGCACGCACACAGGTGCAGGAACGGGCCATAGAGTGAAGCAGAGAAACCCGTCCCTGCTAATATTACAGGACACTGGTAAATACTGCAGTCGTTTTGGCCATACCTGCACTCACCGTATTCTGTAAAGATGCATGTTTCTGATCCTGCCCATCTCCACGATATACCCGCGGACCCCTCCGACAGCCACCCTCCTCGGTTAAAATGTGCATCACCAATTTTACATCAAGCGAGGCAAGATGGCGGCAGAGTTTGTTCCCGGAATGACAGCTCATTTCTGACTCTTCTCAGCAGCTGGTACATGCCTCTGCTTGTGGAAATGGGTCAGAGAAAGAGAAAGCAAGCTGGCCTACCCTCAGGCCTGGCTGAAGGAACCGCCGCTGGACAGAAGACGTTGGACGCTTGTGGGTTTCCCATATCTGGGACTGGAGCAGCATCTTTGGTAGGGCTGCAGGGCGAAGCTCAGCTGTCCTGGGTGCTTTCAGGGTATGGCTACCCTGGAGCAGTGTATCCCCCTGCCTCGATCTGGAAGAGATCAGAACGTTGATGGAATGCACTCCCGCTGATGAGCACACCGTTGTCGGGGAGTGAAGAGGGTTCTATGATGTTGTCGGCTCAGCTCGAGTTTGCTGGCCAGGTGTCTGGTGGACCTGCGGAGGCAGCTAGTTCTGGTTTGGTGGCCAGAGCTTCTATACTTGAGATGGGGTTGAACCCGGGTCTTTGGGGTTGGTGAAACCTGAAATTATCACTCTTGATGCGCTGTGGGATGCGATGGCCTCCATTAATTCTTCTTTTGAGTTTTGCTGGAACTGTGAGTACAGAACTGAATGTGTGAATTCAAAAGTTTCGGATGTCTCTCGTGTGCAGGGTAAGCAGGCGGAGAGGATCTCTCGTTTGGAAGAAGATCTCACTCAGCTCAAGGGTCTGTGTGCTGCCCAAATTAAGGATAAGTCTGCACTCTCTAGGAAGATGGAATATCTTGAAGATTAAGTTGGGAAGAATAATCTCAGACTTTTAAACTTTCCTAAAAGTCCTATTCTGTCTTCCTTGGAAATTATATGCAAATACTTCTGGGAGACTCTTAAGATTCCTCCGGAGGGCCTGCCTCCCATTGTTAAGGCCAGTACTTGTCCGTCGGTGCTGGGCCACCTTGAACTGCCAGTGGTGATGCCACGGGGGCCCCTGGAGACCTGACTGGGTTTCTGGAGGGATCCTTGGAGGTTATCATCAAGAGGTCCACTCTGATTATTACGCTGGCTCGAGTCAGATAAATCTTTAATCCTTCGTTCCTATTTTAGGAACTTCTCAGAGTTGTTTTTTGGGTCTCATATCCGTATTTACCCCAACCTTTCATTTGTGACCCAGCAAGGAGAAAAGAATTATTGGGATATCATATCAGAGTTCTTTCCCTAGGGGGTACATTTATGTTAAAATTTCCTTCACGGTGCATTATTACTTATAAAGAGAATGTATTTCTGTTTTTTTTATCTGGGACAACCCTCAGAGTTCCTTTCCGCCAGGAAAGTTAATGAGATGAATGTAATATCCTATATGGCTGACACATAAGTCTCCACTCTGCTATTTCTTTTTTTTTTCTATTTCCTAGGGCCTCCAGAAGTTTTTTTATTGTGGGCTAAGTGTAATGTTTTATGTATAACTTCATATATATTTTTCCCCTTAATGATTTATATTACTGTACCAATGATGTTTCATTCTGGTGTATTTGTGAATGTATTATGTGAAAACTTTATAAAGTATATAGTTGACGTTATAAATATTAGCGATAGCTCCCTATATAATAGCTCCAGATCCAGGCAGCTACTTTGTATATAGTTTAATATCTTCTATGGTTCTTTATAATTGTTCTCTGCAACTGGTTTGTTCAATGTAAACCGTCACTGAGCTCTGAAAGGGGCGGTATATAAAAACTGTATAAATAAATAAAAAATAAATAAAATAAAGATACAATTTTTAAAAAAGTGCCTCTCCTAAGTTGCTATTCTCACTGATAGTGTTGTGCTCATGCAAATTAGATATAAATACTGATAATACATAAATGCTGATGCAAACTAGACTATGGGATATGTTTACTAAACAGCAGTAGTGTACTCCATGCGATATCGGCCGCAGCTCTGATATCGCACGGAGTCCGTTACCACAGTTTAGTAAACATACCCCCTATATATACTAGTCTGTTTCATGCCCAGAACACTGCAAAATAATCTCAGTGCACTCTAAGATAAAATAAGATCAGGTAGATATTAACATGTTTGTCATGACATGCCCTGCATCAAAACATACATAGCAGTATAATAACTCCTCAGTTATTTTTGCATTAGTCATCTCTAAAAACACTCTTTAAAATGCTAAGCACGGACCTTTACCAACCTCACAAAAATCTAAACTAACTTTGCAATTCCCCAAAGGATGCATTGTATTGCTGAGCGACATAACTATGCTCTTCTAATGCCTATGGCTTTCTGGCTATGGCATCTATTTTCCATATATCTGGGTACTGGCATTTCTCACAGCAACTCCCTACATGTGCCTACACCTATCCCATAAATGTCCACTCTCTGTCCTGCCTTATGTTAGTCTGTATACATCTGCTATCTGTGGGGCAACCTTGCCTGCTTCCTAGTCTGCTTTGTGGCAATGCTCCCCTGGTGGAAATGCTCCTATGTGAGGGCATAGGAGGGGGGATTCCTGTGCCATCATACCAAGTAGCCAGCCTCCAGATATATCACTGCTCTTGCAGTTTGGACTGTATAAAGATGTAGGCTGCATGGCATAATCTGGGGAATATTGGCACAACAGCTCTGAGATGAGTCATTTTCTAGCTCTTTCTTACATATGTCTGTTTTGCCATTTTTTTCATTTCTCACTGTAAATAGGGTTGCCAACTGGCTCCAGATGCACCCGACAGGCTTGATCCAGTCCTGGGTTTACCCCATTGCATGCAGGGATATGTAGTTCCAATTTTTCCATTGCACGCCATAAGAAAAGCAAGACTACAAGTCCTGCATGCAATGGGGTCACCCCAGGACTGGATCAAGCCTGTTGAGCGCATCTGGAGTCAGTTGGCAACCCTAACTGTAAACCATCTCATCTGTAATCTGCTATCCTGGGCTACAGCTATCAATCTCTTACATTTCAGTTTGTTCACCTCTCCTTAATCATTCATGTGCCCATGCTTGATCGACAAAGGGTTCCTGGAGTAATACTTTGTATTTCTCACTGCATTTGTATATTTACCACTTGTTTTTCCTTGTTTACTGATCTAATTCTTTGAAGAGTTTTTTTCTCTTGTTTTGCAAATTCTGTTGCTTCCTTCCCTATGTATGCTAATGGATTCTCACTCATTCCTTCTAGTCGTCAGAACGCCTATCCAAGTTTGATGATAGAGACAGATTCTGGGCATTTACTTTCATATATCAGCACTTTTTGCATATTTAGATATGAGATGCTGTTAGGAAGGCCTGGAGGTCTATGATGGCAACTCTGTATAAGTAATCAATCTCTATGAGGCCTATTCCTCCCTTTAGCTCTAGAGATGTATTGTCTCGGCATACATTGAGTCTTGTAAATTACCTCATGGGCATGGAGCAGTTTTCTTGTTCATACATCCAGTTTTTGAAGATCTTTAGAGGCCAGTCTACAATCCCAAAGCTGAATAAGAGTACAGGAATTGTCAGCTGATGAATGGCTTGTATGATATTCCATGATATTAAAAGCACTTTTGAATAATGATTTCAAACTCCTGTAATATTCGTTCCTTCGTCTAGTTCTAGATATTTATATACACTTTCCTGTTCAAGTTGCTTGATATCATAGCCCTCAGCCAAAGAGATGTTTTCCATTTTGCTCAATTTTCCTCTAAGGAGAGTTGCCTTAGTACATTTGTCAAGGCCAAAAGTCATCCTGATGTCATCCGAGAAGCTTTCCACTATAAGGGTTGCTCTGCTAATGTTGATAACTGGAACTGTAGAGCTTCAGATTATCTACAAATAGTAAATGGGTTGTTTCCTCTGGATTGTTACCTTCTTTAGGATTCAGGCTAAATCCATATCCCAAAGAGCTGATGAGAGTACTCATTGGATTAAGACATAAGACATAAGTGCCATACAAAACAGAAGTGATAACAGGGAAGCTCCCTGAAATATTCCTCGCTGGATCTTGATGTTAGGAATGATGTACTGGTCATCTTCATACCTCAAAAACAGTGGGGTTTGCCACACTGTCATGTGAACTTGATGTACTCTTTAAACCAGGATTTATTTTATACATTTCAAGGCAATTTATTATCCAAGAGCATGGGACGTTGTCAAAAGCTTTCTTATAATAAATCCATGCTATACTGAGATTTCTGCTTGTCTTAGTGCTGGCCAAGATGGCCTTATTCAGCATTAACTCTGGTTGTGTGTATATATGTATATTGTCCCCAGGCGCCCCTACTGGCGTAGGAAATAAGGGCGTCTGGTGACATTTAATTTATTTTAAGGAGTGGTTGAGCTGAAGGACCAAGAGGATTCTGGTCCTTGTAGTGCAGAACTCCTTATAAAGAACAATCTACGCCAAAGTGTAGGGTAATAAGGCTTTATTTCCCCGGTCAACGCTTAGGTTCAATAAGACACAAAAGAAAATGAAGGTAATTCTTTCCTCTAACAAAAAGGTTCCACCGTTATATAAACAGTTAAGGGTTGTAGGCTTCACAATTAACTGTTTATCTGGGTTAAGGATTCTTTCAAATCAATAGAAATTAACATCAGGAAACAAATGGTTATCAACTTCACCATATGCAGAGTTCTCTTTTCTCTATACATCTAGCAAGGCAATCAAGCAAGTTCTTGAACAAAAGTTACATTCCATTGGTTCACTCTGAGGAATGGGAACACTGGTTTCACAATCAAAGTCCATTGACTCTGGGTCACTACCTTCTTCAATGCTATGACCAGGGCCGGATTTACCTTGAGTGAGGCCCTACGCCAACAAAAATTGTGGGCCCCCAGCAGGGGCGGCCCAAGGGGGGTGCGGACCTCATTTGCATAAGGGGCCTCATTTGCATAAATATTTGCATAATGTTACCATATACTAACTTTTAGTAAACGTGCCTCTTAATGAGTGTATGGATAAAGAAAGACTAAAAGATTTCTACATTACTATAATCCAGTGCCAACTGCCAGACACATTAGGAACTACTACAAACACTGCCCATAGTAAACCCGCCGTATCCTAACAGCACTACCAGGACTCACAAAGCACCATACTCTACCAATCAAAAGGCAACACTGCAAATATTAAACCAATACATTTCAGAGAACAACAATACATGACCTACAGGGGAAAGAGAACAAGTGGCAATGTCAAATAGGAATTATATAAACAGAACACCTCAGCTCAGTTACACATGCAGAACATAGACCATCACCAAACAAGTAATCACAATTTAGAAATAGGAAGACAATAATTAAACTGGGAATCCCAAAAGCCAAACTTGGAATGTACAACACTGTAGAAATAAAACTATACATTAATTTGCTCTTGTACTAAACAAAGCACAGATGTTAATGATGCACATTTACCAGAGCTGACATATTCCAATTAATAAATTCAAAATAAAGAGATATTTTTCTACCTTTTGTGCATTTTTTTCAGCTGCAATTGCTCCAGCCACTTTCTTCTGGTTTCTTCGTGTCTTCTGCTAACTCTCCATCGTCTGCTGTCCATTTGTCCTTTCTTCTCTCTTCTAGATTTTTTTCCATTCTCTCTCTACATCTGCTTTAACATACTAATCTTTCTCCTTTTGCTCTTTCCTCATTCCTATTTCATCCACTCAAATTTTACCCCTCCATCCTCAATCCCCACTTACTCTCCCAATACCCGGCCAATTGTAGATTTTTTATCCCTCCCACACAAAATATTTTTCCCTTCTCCATTTTACTCTTCCAGCCCCATCCCATTCTAATCCTCCCCAACATCAGCTCCCTTCTAGTTCCAGCCTCACCCAGCATCCATTCCCTTCTAGTCCCTGCATCAGCCCATTTCCAGTCCTAGCCATCCATCAGCCCATTTCCAGTCCTAGCAACCCCCCAACCCAATACCAGTCCTAGCCCCCCCATCACCCCACTTACAGTCCTTAACCCCCATCACCCCATTTTCAGTCCTTAACCCCCATCACCCCATTGTCAGTTTAAGCCCCCCCTATAACCCATTACCAGTCCTAACCCCCCATCAGCCCACTTCCAGTCCTAACCCCATCAACCCATTTCCAGTCAGCCCCCCATAGCCCATTGCCAGTCCTACCCCCCCATCAGCCCACAGCCCATTACCAGTCCTAACCCCATCATCCCACCTCCAGTTTTAACCCCCCAGCCCATTTCCAGTCCTAGCCCCCCATAGCCCATTACCAGACAACCCCCATCAGCCCACAGCCCATTACCAGTCTTAACCCCCCCAAAGCCCATTACCAGTTCTAACCCCCCCCAACAGCCCATTACCAGTCCTAACCCTATCAGCCCACCTCCAGTCTTAACCCCCCAGCCCATTTCCAGTCCTAGCCCCCCCCCATAGCCCATTACCAGACAGCCCCCATCAGCCCACAGCCCATTACCAGTCTTAACCCCCCCAAAGCCCATTGCCAGTTCTAAGCCCCCCCAACAGCCCACAGTCCATTACCAGTCCTAACCCCATCAGCCCACCTCTAGCCTTAACCCCCCCCAGCCCAGCCCAGCCCATTTCCAGCTCAGCCCAGCCCAGCCCATTTCCAGCCCCAGCCCCCCAATAGCCCATTACCAGCCCTACCCCCCCCCAGTCCATTTCCAGCCCCAGCCCCCCCAATAGCCCATTACCAGCCCTACCCCCCCATAGCCCATTACCAGTCCTACCCCCCCCCCATAGCCCATTACCAGTCCTACCCCCCCCCGGCCTAAAGTAAAATTTAATTAAAAAAACAACACCTGGTGGCTGCCGCCGCGGGGCCCCCTCTGCTGCCGCGGGGGCCCCGTCTACAAGCTGGTCGGGTCCGGTCCGGTCGGGTCGGGTCGGGTCTCTCTCCCTCCCTCGCTGCAGGCTGCAGGCTGCGAGAGACGCGAAGGGAGAGTGTCTCCTCGGCTTAACACAGACGCGAGGAGACGCTCTATCTTCGCGTCTCTCGGAGCCTGCAGCGAGGGAGGGAGGGAGGGAGGGAGAGAGACCCGACCGGACCCGACCCGACCCGACCCGACCCGACCAGCTTGTAGACGGGGCCCCCGCGGCAGCAGAGGGGGCCCTGCGGCGGCAGCCACCAGGTTTTTTTTTTTAATTGAGTTTAAAAAAAAAAAACTGGTTCTTTTTTTGTGGGCCCCTGCCGGCTGTGGGCCCTACGCCATGGCGTACATGGCGTATACGTAAATCCGGCCCTGGCTATGACTGTCTTCAGTATCTGTTAACTCCTCACAAGGGTTCTTTGGTTTCTCATACAACTTCCTTAGCACACTGTTAGGAAGTGCTTTTAAAAGGTTAGCTTTGCTTCTTCTAACTTTCTGAGGCTTATCTATTTGCATAAGTTTTTCATCACTTAAACTTTCCCTTATAATGAAAGGCTTTTCATACCTTGGTTTCTGTAGGCTGCCACACCCAGGACTCAGCTTGCGACGTAGCTTCTCAGGCTGACAAGCTGTTCTGTGCACTGCTCTACAATCAGAGTTACCGGGAAAACATGACGTGGGTTTCCACTCTCTGTGTTTCTTGGCATAAGTATCACTGTAGAAGGAATCTCCTTTCCTTGTGCCTTTCTGGTTTAGCATAGGAGATTTACTTGGGCTAGGAGAATTGCTTTCATCAGGCAAGCGGCTTCTTTGGTTTGCTTGGCTTTGGACTCCGTTCCAATACCTTTGGCCTCTCTGGACTTTATTCCTTTGAGTATATCTCTTTTGGAATCTATCTCCTTGAGTTGGCTGCACATGGAAGCCTTCCTCTTCCAGGCTTCTCTCACTGCTCCTGCTGCCGGTCCTTCTTCCCCAGCTCTTGCCTTCGTCTCTGCTCTTGCCTCTGTCTCTCTCTATCTCACTGATCATCTGGTTTCCTTTATAAAGGGATTTCTGGTTTGCCCATTCTGAGTTTGAGGACAGGTGAAACTGCTTGTTACTAATGTGATCATTGCTAGAGCACGTTGCTTCAGGTACTGTGTAATTGTTCATGCGCCCTCTGGCTGAGCTGCGCTGGAACTGCGCTCTCTGCCTTTTCTGAGTTCCATGAAAATCAGGAGGTTTTTTCAACACTGTTTCTTCTCTAGCTCCAGCCTCATGACAATATATGCATGTTGATACTGCCAGGGCCTACGCAAGCATGGGTGTTCTCAGTGGCAGCTCCGACTCTGTGGAATGCCCTGCCTGCAGCACTGCGTATGGAGTCCGATCTCTTAACTTTTCAGAAGGCATTGAAAACTTTCCTTTTCCCTTGAGCGATATTCTGAGCAGCAGGCAGTTTATTATTTAGCTGGTATGTGCAGTACTGCAGCAGTGGTTGGGAAAGGGTTGGATAGGGGTGGAAGCTAATAGGGTCCTGCTGGGTGGGACCTGAGGGGTTAATATGTGTTTCATTCTGTACACTACCTTGAATTAAATAAATAAATATATACAGTATATATACAGAGTGGCCCAAAAAAGTGAGAACATCTCGTAGCATATAAGTTATTTAAAATTTCAAAAAGACAGATGTAAATGATTGACAAATTTAAAAAAAAAAGATGGCAACCGGAAATTGTTGAAATAAAGACGTTATATAGCTAAAAAAGGTAAATAAGTAAACTATTTAAGCTTATAATTAACAAGATATTCTCACTCTTTTGGGCCACCCTGTAGATACACCCCCACACTCTTGTCTCTTTGGTCATCAGCCTGCTGCTCTAGCTATTAGGCCACTTCTCCATGTATATTCAACATTAACTCTGGGTGTGGATGTATATGTAAAATATATATTCTTGGAGAAATGGCCTAATGGTTAGAGCAGCAGCCTGCTGACCAAAGAGACAAGGCTTCAAATCCCACTGGTAAACCTTGTGGCCTTGAGCATTAACCTTCCCTTGCCTCAGGTGCAATCTTAGATTGTATGTCCGCTGGGAACAGAGAAATACCTACTGTACCTGTTTGTAATTCACCTTAATCTACTGCTAGAAAGGTGTGAGCTACATACTACTAGTTGGGATATCTATACAGATGTGTATATAAACATATACAACAAAGTTTGATAATCAAAAGTATGATAACCAATTATGCATTCTTAGATGATAGTTCTGGGAGGGGTGTTTTTTGGGGTGATGATGGTTGCTGAGTTTCATTTTCGGAAAGGGGGCGGGCCCGAAAGGGACAGAACTGGTGTAAGAGCATTAGGGAACCTAGGCAAATCTTTAGTCCTGTGCCCTCACATAAGATTTTAATAACTAAACTCAGCAACCGTGATTATCTCAATATCAGCTTCCCAGAATGATCCTGTAAAACCACATACTTGGTCATCATACTTTAAATATTAAATAGTTAGAAGCACGGGTTGATGATTCTCTGGGTTTGTGTGGCTGCCATGAACTAGTTTACTTTGACTATAGCTACCTTTTGCTACTCCCTCCCCCAGAAGTTGCCATCCTACGCAACCACCTAGTTAGTCTAATAGTTAAGCTAGCCCTAGAAGGGCCTGAAATTTAGGTGAGGAGAGCACAAGGGCACCCGATAGCCTTGCATCAACCTTATACTCTATATATCATTTTTTAAATAGCAGCATTGGATATATACAGTGCTATTCAATGGTGATAAATATTCAAGTAGATAAGTGCCTCTCCAAAAAGCTTACATCTAAGTGGGCACCTAAGATAATAAGAGATCAGGGGACTTTCCCAAAAGTACATACGCAATAGACATGGGACTGAAATCCTTGTTCCCCAGTTCTCAGTCCTTGCTCTAACCACAAGGTCACTTTCCCACCACAATGTATTGAGGGGAGAGAGGCATCAAATAGGACCACCAAGCTTGCAGGATGAGAGAAATGAGAAAGTAAGTGGGCTTTGGAGGAAATACAAGATGTTCTGTCTTGACCATATTAAGTTTAAGGTGGTGACAAGATATCCAAATAGTGATGCTGGACCATCAGGCAGAGATTTAGTGAAATTTCTTATGAAAGATCAGAGAGTCCTCAGCCTAAAGATGGAACTAAAACTATGGGAGAAGATCAGAGAATGACAATGCTTTCTCTGGGTGGGAGCAAATAGAAATGGATCTACTGTACTCATTCTACTGCACTAATTCACCCTCCCAACAAGTCCAAATCGACCTTCCTTACCGACTTTGACTTCTGGCTTTCCGTCTTTCTGGATCCCTCTTCCCCCACTCTTATCCTTGGCGATTTTAACATTCACATCAATAACCCTTCTGATCCCCTGCTTCTGCCGTCTCAACCTCGTCCTGTCTCCTCCGACCTATTTAGAAACCTTCATAATATTGATCCCTTGACTCTCTCCTCTACCATTTCTCCACCTCTTTCCTCCATTATATCCTCCAAGTCCGTCAACGAAGCAGTATCCTCATATAATGCTGCACTATTCGCGGCTCTTGACACTCTTGCCCCACCCACCCCACATCCTGTCAGATGCTCTGCTCCCCAGCCCTGGCTTTCATCCACAACCCATTATTTATGCATCTGTGCCTGTTCTGCTAAACGTGCTTGGATCAAATCCCGCTCCCCGGAAGACCTTCTACACTTCAAATTCATGCTTGGCTCCTTCCAGTCAGCCCTAGCACTTGCCAAACAAGAATACTACATCCATCTGACTAACTCCCTTGCCTCTGATCCTCACCGCCTCTTTAATACCTTCAATTCTCTCCTCAAGGTGCCCCCTCCCCCGGTCCCGCCCTCCCTTTCTGCCCAAACCCTAGCTGACTACTTCCACGACAAAATCCACAAAATTACCCTCCAATTCCCCACTTCCCCATCTACCTCCCCCCCAATTTCCCCCCATCCATACTTCCTCTGCCGCTCTCTCCTCCTTCCCCACGTACGAAAAGGAAACCTCATTCCTCCTTTCCTCCTCCAAACCCACCACCTGTGCCTCTGATCCTCTCCCCACCCATCTCCTACTTCCCATCTCCCCCACCGTTGTCCCCTCCAACTCTCATATTCTCAACCTCTCACTCTCCACTGCAACTGTCCCTGTAGACTTCAAACATGCTGTTGTCACACCTCTCCTCAAGAAACCCTCACTCGATCACACCTGTCCTTCTAACTATCGACCCATCTCCCTCCTTCCCTTCATATCTAAACTACTAGAACAAACAGTCCACCGCTGCTGCCTCGACTTCCTCACCTCCCAGGCCCTCCTGGACCCACTACAATCCGGTTTCCGTCCCCTACACTCCACTGAAATGGCTCTTACTACAGTTTCCAATGACTTGTTCCTAGCTAAATCTAAGGGCCTCTACTCAATCCTCATCCTTCTCGACCTCTCCTCTGCCTTCGACACTGCTGACCACAATCTTCTCCTCACCTCCCTCTCCTCCCTTGGTTTCAAGGGCTCTGTACTATCCTGGTTCTCCTCCTACCTCTCCCATTGCTCCTTTAGTGTATGTTCTGGTGGCTCCTCCTCCTCTCCCACCCCACTCCATGTTGGTGTACCCCAAGGATCCGTCTGGGGCCCCCTCCTTTTCTCCCTCTATACCCAGTCCCTTGGCGCACTTATCTCCTCCCATGGCTTTCAGTACCATCTCTATGCCGATGACTCCCAAATCTACCTCTCCACACATAATATATCCCCAGCAATCCAGACCAGGATCTCAGCCTGCCTTTCTGACATCGCTGCCTAGATGTCTCATCGCCGCTTGAAGGTGAACATGGCCAAAACTGAACTCCTTGTCTTCCCCCCCAACTCCTCCCTCCTCTTCCCCCCTTCTCAGTCTCCGTGGATGGATCTACGATCCTTCCTTTTCCCTCGGCCCGCAATCTGGGTGTTATCTTCGATTCCTCTCTCTCCTTCTCCACACATATCCAGCTCGTAGCTAAGACCTGTCGCATCTTTCTCTACAATATTAGCAAAATCCGTCCCTTCTTTTCTGAACACACTACCAAAACGCTTATCCACTCCTTAATCTCCTCTCGCCTCAACTACTGCAACCTACTCCTTGCTGGTCTCCCCGTGCGTCATCTCTTTCCCCTTCAATCTATACTAAATTATGCTGCTTGACTAATCTTCCGCCAGTCTCGCCATACCCCCATTACTCCTCTTCTCATGTCGCTTCACTGGCTCCCTATCCAATTCCGCATCCAATTCAAACTTCTCCTACTGACCTATAAATGCATTCACTCTACGGCCCCTCAATACCTCTCATCTCTTATCTCTCCCTACATCCCCTCTCGTGAACTTCGCTCCGCTAATAAATTACTTCTATCTAGGCCTTTCACTCGCATCGCTAACTCCCGACTTCGCTCCTTTCATCTTGTTGCACCCCACGCCTGGAACAGCCTACCTCTCTCTATACGCCAAGCACCCTCCCTGGCCCTCTTCAAATCCAGGTTGAAGACCCACCTCTTCACTGTCGCTTTCAGATCCTGACTTCTATCCTTTATCTCAACCTGACTCCTGTCAATTTTCATGACCAAATTGCAAAGACCATACTGTGCTTTGCACCGAATTGACTATTACTCTGTACTGTCTCACTAGATTGTAAGCTCGGACCAGCATGACTCTGATGAGTAGGGACTATCTCTTTATGTATGCCTGTACAGCACTGCGTGTGTGACGCTATATAAGTGCTAAATAGTAGTAGTGGGATACTATGGGGTACTTGTGACAGCTGTTACAGACAGGATTCTGGACTTGATGAACCTTTGGTCTGATCTGCTACAGAACACATCTTAAATGTTTATATTCTAGAAGAGAAGAAGGCATACCAAGTCATATTACTATGGCAGTAGAGAAGGGTCCTCTAAAAAGGTGATGGGAGAAGAAATAGGAAAACCAATATAGATTGTAGTCCAAAAATCAATAATGAAAATATTTTATGAAAGAGAAGATTTTGATCAATAGTCTCACTACAAACAGCAAACAGGTAAACAAATTAACCTGGTATAACTGATCCAGGTATTTTGCAGTCCCTAAAACCTCATGTTCAGTGATGGCCATTTAAATAGAAAGTTTGCTTGACTCCTTTTCATTTCCAAGGTCAGATGAAGGGCTTCTGTTTTGTTATAGTTCACCTTCAAACCTGAAGCTTTACCAATTCCTTAACCCTATCTGTAATTTACACCAAGACATATGAAGATATGTAACAGAGCATGTTTATGCTGTTATCTTTTCTTGTTCTTTGTAAAGCTGCTGTTCCTACACTGCTCTGTTGCGTTCTATGTAAACCACCTTGAATTGTAGAAAGGCGATATACAAACACATTTTAAATAAATAAAAATAATAAATAAATAAATAAATACATTTTGATCACTTTGGTAGTGGAATTTTTACTTATATGGGAAGCCAATTATTTCATCACTAAAGCAAACATTAAGGACAGAGAGCACCAATATGATTTGCAAAAGGTGGCTGAATACATACTGAAAAGATATGCCATACTGGGTCAGACCAAGGGTCCCTCGTTTCCAACCTGCCAGGTCACAAGTACCTGGCAGGTTCCCAAAAGGTACACATATTCCATGCTGCTTGTCCAGTGGGTAAGCAGTTGATTTCCCCGTCCTCTTTAATAATGGTTTGTGGACTTTTCCTCCAGGAACTTGTCCAAACGTCTTCTAAATCCAGCTACACTAACAGCTTTTACTACAGTTTCTGGTAACAAATTCCAGAGCATTATTATGTGTTGAGTGAAAAAATATTTTCTCTGATTAGTCTTTAAATGTGCTATATTGTAACTTCATTGCATGTCACCTAGTCTTTCTATGTTTTGAAGGGGTAAACCACTAATCTACCTTTACCCATTCTACTCCATTCATTATTTTATTTTATAAACCTCTATCATATGTGCCTTCAGCTGTGTCTTTTCCAAGTTGAAGATCCCTACCCTTCTAAGCCTTTCCTCATAGGGATATTTTTCCATCTCATTTACCATTTTTGTCACTCTTTTCTATACCTTTCCTAATTCTATTATATTCTTTTTTAAGATATGTTAACCAGAACTACACACAATATTCAAGCAGTGGTGGCACCATGGAGCCACACAGAGGCATTAAAATATCTTTTGTTTTATTCTCCATTCCTTTCTTTATGATTCTTAGCATTCTATTTGCTTTCCTGATCGCCACTGCACACTGGGCAGAGGGTTTCAATATACTATCCACGATGACGCCTAAATCATTTTCCTGGGTGGTGGTTCCTAACGTAGAACCTTGCATTCTGTAACCATAGTTTGTGGTGTTCTTTCCTAAGTGCATAAATTTGCATTTGTCCACATTAAATTTCATCTGCCATTTGGACGTCCAGTCTCCCAATTTATCAAGGTCCTCTGACAAGTTTTTTACAATCCTGTTGTGTTGTAACAACTTTAAAAAATGTTGTGTCACCTGCAGATTTGATCATCTCACTCATTATTCCCATTTCCAGGTCATTTATAAATATGTTAAAAAGCAGTGGACCCAGCAGAGATCCCTGGGGTACTACACCACTATTCACCTTTCTCCATTGAGAAAACTGGCCATTTAGCCCTACTCTCTGTTTTCTGTATTTCAACCAGTTCCTAATCCACAATAGCACATTGCCTACTATCCCGTGTTTTTTTAATTTCCCCAAGAGTCTCTCATGAGGGACTTGTCAAAGGCTTTCTGAAAATCGAGATACACTATATCACACTTTCAAAAAATATGAGATTGGTGAGACAAGACTTTCCTTGGCTAAATCTATGTTGACTTTCTGCCATTAAACCACGACTATCTACATGTTCAGTAATATTGTTTTTCATAATGGTTTGTACCATTTTGCCTGGTACTGATGTCAGACTCACTGGTCTGTAGTTTTAAAGATCACCAGGACCCTTTTCAAAAATTGGTGTTACATTAGCCACTCTCCAGTGTTCAGGTACTACAGATAATTTTAATAATAAATCACAGATTATTAATAGTAGTTCTATGATCTCATATTTTAGTTCTTTCAGCACCCTGGGATGTATGCCATCTGGTCCAGATGATTTGCTGCTCTTTAGTTTATCAATTAGTTGTATTACATCTTCCTGATTTATCAAGATATATCACCATTAAATATCATTTCTGGCATTTGTAAGTTTCTTCTATCTTCTTCAGTACAAAATTCATTCAGTCTCTCTACTATGGCCTTGTCCTCCCAGTACATCTTTTACCCCTCCATCGTCTAATGGTCCAAGTGACTTCCTCACTAGTATTTTGCTATGAATATACTTGAAAAAAGTTTTATTATGCTCTTTTGCTTCTACAGCAAGCTTCTTTTCAAATTTTCTCTTTGCGTGCCTTATCAATGCCGTGCATTTAACTTGCCAGTATTTATGTTGTTTCCTGTTTTCGTCATTTGACTCTTTTTTCCATTTTCTGAAAGATTCTTTCTTAGCTATAATAGCCTCTCTGACCTCATCTTTAAGTCATGCTGGCTGCCATTTGGCCTGCCACCTTTTTTTAAGCATGGAATGCATCTGATCTGGGCTTCCAAGATAGTATTTTTAAATAACTGGAGTGGAGGAGTGGCCTAGTGGTTGGGGCAAGGTACTTCAGGCCAGAAGGTCAGGGGTTCAAATCCCACTAGAGGACAGCAACCTTGGGTCGGAAGGACTGGGGTTTCTAGTCCCACAGGTGCTCCTTGTGGTCTTGGGCAAGCTACTTAACCCTCCATAGCCCATGTTCCCTGTAAAATAGTTATCTCCAAGTTATAATGCCCTGTTCAATGTAATTTCAGTTTGTTCAATGTAAACCACACTGATGCAGAATAGCACGGTATATAAGAGAATGTAAATAAAAATAAATAACACCCAGGCCTAATGTAAATTCTTAACCTTTGCAGTTGCTCCTTTTATTTTTTTTAACCAGTTTTTATTTTATTATAGTCTCCTTTTTGAAAGTTAAATGCTAGCACAGTCAATTTCCTTGCTATCCTCCCTCCATTTATTGAATCAAATGTGATCATGTTATGATCACTATTGCCAAGCGGCCCCAAAATAGTTAACACTTGCACTAGATCCTGCATTCCATTGAGGAGTAGGTTTAAAATACCTTCCCCACTTGTTGGTTCCTGAACCAGCTACTCCATGAAGTAGTCATTTACTTTGTCTAGAAACTTTATCTACCTAGCATGTCCTGATGTGACATTGACCCAGTCAATACTGGGGTAATTGGAATCTCCCACTATTACTGTGTTGTAAACTTAGCTATCTTATTTATTTATTTAAAGTTTCTTCTATACCGCACTATTCGGCATCAGCGCGGTTTACATGGAACAAAACATCTCAGTACATTTAAACAAGTATGAGTTTACAGATAACAGGTTATCTTCCCTAATTGCTGTTAGCATTTCATCATCTGCCTGTTCATTCTGTCTAGGTGGATGGTAGTACACCCCCACTGCCATTCCCTTCTCCTTTTTACATGGAATTTCTATCCATAGAGATTCTACAGTGTATTTTTTTCCAGCAAAACCTTTATCCTGTTTGACTCAATGCCCTCTTTAACATATAGTGCCACTCCTCCACCAATGTGATCTACCCTATCATTGCAATATAGTTTGTAGCCTGGAATCACAGTGTCCCATAGGTTATTCTCCTTCTACTAGGTCTCTGAAATGCCAATTATATATAACATTTCATTTATTGTTATATATTCTAACTCTCCCATCTTATTTTTTAGACTTCTAGAATTAGCATACAGGCATTTCAAAGTTTGTTTTTTGCTAATATTAACAGTCTGGCTATTTGATGACAGGGTTCATTTTAAATCTTTCAACTCTGTCTGATTTTTACTTAAAGGCACCTGAGTAACCTTTACCTTTATTGAAACCTCTCCATCGGGATGCTCTAACTTTCCTGTTTTGCTGGTATCCTTCAAGGATAGGTAATTCCGACTGTCGGCTTTCCCCCATTATCTAGTTTAAAAGCTGCTCTATCTCCTTTTTAAAGATTAATGCCAGCAGCCTGGTTCCATCTTGGTTAAGGTGAAGCCCATCTTTTTGGAAAAGCCCTCCCTTCCCCAGAATGTTCCTCAGTCCCTAACAAATCCATAACCCTCTTCTTTGCACTGTCTCATCCATGCATTGAGACTCCAGAACTCTGCCTGCCTCTTGGGTCCTGCGCGTGGAATGGGAAGCATTTCTGAGAATATTACCATGAAAGTTCTGGATTTCAACTTTCTACCTAAAAGCCTAAATTTGGCTTTAAGAACCAGGGCGAGTGGGGAAATAGCCTAGTGATTAGAGCAGGAGGCAAAGAACCAAGGAAATTATGAATGAAATCCTGCTTTTCCTAAACACTACTTATGACACAGTGGATCCCTTTACAGCAACAGGATAAAATCAAAATAAACTTAACTATCTAATTTCTCAACAAACAGGGCTGTCCTACACGGAGTGGTAGGTTCACCCCTAAACAGACATGGGGAAGGGTGGCCTGCACAGAGCGGCAGGTGCACCTACTCTTGCCATCTTACTGGGCAGACTAGATGGACAATACTGGTCTTTATCTGCCGTCATTTACTATGTTATGACCTTGGGTAAGTCTTTTCACCCTCCATTGCCACTGGTGCAATGTAGATTGTAAGTTTACTTTGGATATGGAAATAACTTCTATACCTGCTTCTAACTCACCTTGAGCTTGGATTTGCAAAGTCAAGCAATTAAATTTCAAATCAAAATCCAAAATGATAAGCAGTCAAAACATACACAGTATCTCAGAGAGAGTACAGTGAGACAAATAAGGTAAACATAAAAAGGCAGTGAAAGCTGCCAGGATGTCAAAGGTATAAATGGAATAAAGATAGCAAAAGAGTAAAAGCGAGTGTTAATATGTTTGCAGATGTCAGTGAATGGAGAAAGGGCAGAAGTGTGATTTTAAGACAGAGAGGAAAAGAGAGGGAATGTGCAGAGAGGAACCGGGGGGAGGGGGGGGGAAGCAAAGCAGAAATGCTAAATGAGTACATCCGTTTCATATTCAGGGAAGGTGTTGTAGAAGGACTGCTTATTGTTGGCAGGAGTACATGAGGTAATGGAGTAGATGTCACATCATATTCAGAAAAGAGGGTTTCTGTGAAACTAACAGAACGTAAAGTAGAAAGAGCAGAACCAAGTGATCCCTAGAGCGGCACCTTCTTTGGGGAGAAGGGGGGTGGCAAAGAGTAGCTGTAGCCATAGCAAAACAGATCCCGGAAGCTACACAGACTCAGAGAACCATCAACTGGTGTCTTTGACTACTTATTATTGACCCTATAGGTTTTAACCTCATTGCCTTGCTACATGGCTCTATCAATACACTGAAACCTAATCCCACCAAATGTGCCATGATATGAGTTTCAGATAAACTCCCTTCATCACAATTACATCCTGCCATAATGTTCACCAGATAGCACTATACTCTTCTATTAGAATATTAGGCATGCAATTTGATTTCCTCCAATTTTGCCAACCACAATTCACTAGTGGCCCGAGTTGTTTCTTAGCTTTATGCTGCATCCAATCCCTGAGAAACATCTTGGTTAGGAGGGACCTACATATACTCATGCACTAGTGCCTAGCCAACTGGACTATTGTAATTCTTTTCTTACTTGCCTCAACCTCTCTACCATCAGAAGTCTGCAGATGATTCAAAACATCGCCATTCACGTTATTTGATTTGATTTATTAATATTTTGTTCTCATTAATATTTGTAAATATGACCACATTTTCTCTTCTTTTTATTGAACGAGATTGGCTCCTGTATTTAGCAAGTGTGTTTTAAACTACCAATTCTGACCCATAAAGCCCTTGGAATCACCCTTGTACCTGTCCAAACTGTTGGTTTCTTACCACCCCATATGATCCCTGCGCTCATCAACTAACAATATGTTCATTATTCCACTATTTAGAGTAATCCACCTTGAGATCATGCTTCAGTCAATTTTCTCCTGTTAGGCTCCCTTCCTATGGAATTCCCTGCCCCCTACCTCAGAACTGAAGCCTCTTCATCAAAATTTAAGAGGCATCTGAAAGCGTTAATTTTCTCTCAAGCTTTTTCACACTACGTGGAGATAAATTCATTAGTTCTGTGCCTGTGAATTCCTGGCTGGGGCAAGGGCTAGGACTGCAATCCTGATCTCTCCTCCATCATATAGTTAATACTTGCTTTTCCTTTCTATTTGTACTGCTATTGAATTCTACCTTTTGAAAACGGCTTTGCTGTTATTCTCCAAAGGCAGAAGATAAAGATTCCCAATAAAATAAAGTATGGGGCTGGAGGTGACACGTCCTAGGATATGAAGGGCTCTTGTGGATCCAATGAAAAATTCTTACAATGGATATTTGGAGACAGGCATGATCCTAAAGGACTAGAGAAGGGCAGAGGTCCCTCTTCATAAACGTGGTAACGGAGAGATTGGAGAGTATAGCTTGATTGGCCTTACCTTGGTGAACGGCTACTAAGGGAAAGAATTAGGAGGTATGTGGAATCCAGCAGGTTGCAGGATGCAAGATAACATGGTTTCACCAGAGGAAGAGTGTGCCAAATCAAATCAATCTCTTTGAATACTAGAGAACTGGTTCAAAGGCATGCACTGGATTTGGTTTATGTAGATTATAGCAGAACTGTCTCTCACAGGAATTTCAGAAATAAACTGAGCAGCCTGGGGATGGGTGCAAAAGTAGAGGGCTGAATTGGAAACCGGTTGAGTGATGGTAATAAAGGATATTGGTACATGGAATTTACTCTGAGGAAAGAAAGGTGATCAATGGAGCACCTTAGGGATCTATTCTGGGAATGATATTGCCAAAGAGATAACAGGAAATGTTTGCATTTTTGCAGATGACACTAAAATCTTCAGCAGAATTACAAGTGATTTTAGAAAGCCTGAGACATGGTCACATATTTGGCCGATAGAATTAAATGCAAAAAGTGTAGAGTCATGCATCTGGAGTGTAGAAATTCAAGGGATCAATATGCAATGGGAACTGAGAAACTAATGCGAACCAATTAGGGCAACTGTATTTGGTCTTCCACTGTCCCATGGAGATCAAATTATCCCCTTCTGATATAAGCTTACTGCTGGTTACTTGTAGCGCATGGAGGTGACAGTGTCTCTTGTTCACTCCTTGGCAATGGGGGTGGGAAGTGGGGAACAGGACTCAAAGACGTCTCCAAACCTGAGTCAGCCTCAGTCAAATGTAGGTTACCAGATTTTTTTTGCAGGCAAATCTGGGACACTTATCTGAAACGTGTGCGGGGAGGGGGGAGGAGGAAGGGACATCTGAATTTCATGTTTAAACAAGGCATGCCCCCTCCCCATCCATCCCATGACAGCAACGTCGCTTTTAAGCAGTCAGATTGACAGAAAAGTAATGCATTTCCCCCATACTGTGCAAAATATCAAGAAAATGGATGCAAATTCTAAAAACGAACATATTCAAATCACTGAATTAAAAGTAACAGGTTTTTTCTACCCCCCTCTATCCCCGTTGCTGGAATTGGGGACAGGAGACTGCCAAACAGGCGGAAGTCTGGAACCCAGCTCTAAAATTGAGGACAATCCCCCAAAATCGAGGACATTTGGTAACCTCAGTCAAATGGGAAATTGATCCCCTCAAGATCGCCTCCATGGATCTTCCTCTAACAGAAAAGAATCCATGGGGCCCACATGCAAATTAATCGTGTGCTTCTTTATTATGATTATACTGAAAGTCTGACTAGCTGTGAGGTCCCTAGGGGAAAGCCCTGCTATAGGAGAATTGCATGGCCATCGGTGTGAGTGCTGGACTGTGCAGGAGAGGCCTTTGTTGGCGGGTTACAAGACCTGATTAACACCCTGAACCTCTAGGGAAAAATGGCAACTATAACAGAAGAGCTGAGAGTATCAATACATAGGAAAAACTTACCTTCTCATTAACACAATAAAAAAAAATCATAGGTAGAGTAATTACCAAACTTTCTTTTTCATTTTTTGTTTGCGTTCCAAAGATGACCATGTCCTCGTGTGTGGGTCTGAAGGGCGATTGTCGGGTGTTGCTAGTAGCTTGTAGGCCACAGACATTGTGTACCCACAGGTGCATACCACTGGTTTTCTTTTTATGTAAGATATTTTGCAGATGCAGAGGGATAAGTTCCTAAAAAAAAGAGGCATATGAATTTAAAAATTAAATTTCAGTGCTTGCTTTATTGGGCCTGGCCCTAGATCCCCATGGAAAAAACGCACACACTGTCAACGGCACACAAACGTTTCCCCCTTGAGGGTCCAAGGCAATTTTGAAAAGGGTTTTTCGCCAAGAAAATCTGAACAGA
Organism: Ichthyophis bannanicus; assembly: GCA_033557465.1. Taxonomy (NCBI): domain Eukaryota; kingdom Metazoa; phylum Chordata; class Amphibia; order Gymnophiona; family Ichthyophiidae; genus Ichthyophis; species Ichthyophis bannanicus. The sequence goes on from CM066043.1 coordinate 42,041,921, forward strand.
GAAGCTAAGTCTAGGCTGCCTACATATGCCAATACAGCTCAATAAAAAGAAGTAGGGGGAGGGGCTTGGCAGATGTAATATAACTATAAATCTTTACAGCTCAAAGGGTTTCTATGTGACGATGGGCGTAGCATTCCTCTTCCTGCTCACAGAGAAGCATGAAGGTGAACCTTTTGTTTTGGTTGCCTTTCTTCTCTGGTAGCTCTAGGGTCCAGTAATATGTGCTGCATATCACTGTTTCTCCATGCTGTTTAAATCCATTGTAACTGTGCTATTATTTCACTGACCTGACGAAGAGAGGACAACTCTCAAAAACGAGTCACAAATGTATTACGTTAGTTCAACAAAAAAGGTATCACCTCCATACAATTATATACCTCGATACCTATTGTAACTGAATGTAACTCACCTTGAACTACCACTGGAGAAGACCTGAGCTAAATACAGGTACAAATAAATAAAAACAACCCTTATTTTTATGTACTGGAGTTTTGAGATCCTTCTTATAAATAAGTGTAAACACAAATGTAAATTGTTTTACATTTAATGTTGAGGTAATTTCCCCAAGCACAAGATACAATTTGCTATCTACGCAGACGACATCATGGCTTGCACCCCAATCTGCCTAGACTCCCCAGACTATACTACCATGTCCAAATGTCTCCAGGAGATAACCATCTGGCTTTCCAACAACAACTTATATATAAACATGAAAAAAATCTGAGGCACTAATCATCACACGTAATACCTCCACCATCCTCCCTACTTCGATCAATGTGGCAGCCACTGCCATCCCAATAAAGGCTGAAGTTCAATACCTTGGAGTAACTCTCAACCACCACCTAAGCTTACAACCACACATCAACAGAACCACTAGGAATGCCTTATACAAGCTTGTCACCATTCGAAGACTCAAACCCCTCCTCAACCAAGACCATTTCCGAACAGTTTGTCAAGCCATCATAACGCCAATACTAGACGACTGCAACTCCCTTTATCAAAGACTACCAAAGCAAGCTACACCACCTCTACAACTGGTCCAGAATACTGCCGCTAGAATCATCACTGGATCAAATAAGCAAGATCATATAACACCCCTCTTACACCAGCTCCATTGGCTTCCAATTACCGCCCGTGCCAGATATAAATCTGCTCTGCCCATTTTCAAAATTAGAAATATCAGCTCAGCTGGAGTTCTAGAGGAGATGTTTTACACCAAACCCAATAACAGACCAAGGAGACAGAGCAGCATTCCAATACCCTGCTCATACATAAAAGCAAACAAATCTACCATGAGGAGAGCATTCTCTCTTGCCACACCTGCCATCTGGAACTCTCTCCTTGAGAAATTAAGGTCCACCACTGACATGAAAGACTTCAGAAAGCAACTAAAAACCATCCTCTTCATTGATCATTTCAATGAAAACACTTGACACCATAACCGCCGGACTTCCACCACATACTGTTTGTACATATGAACTGCTGTAAATAAGTTATGCTTCAGAGCATCCCCTGCATGTCACCCCTCCCCTAGTCCCATAATAGGTTCTCTGTAATTGTGTGTTTTAATGTAAACCACTTTGATTTTATGATAAAGCGGTATATAAAAATTGTTAAATAAATAAAATAAAATAAATGAACAGAACATAGAGTGAAGCTAAATTGCCTACTGCATAGGTGACTGTAGAAATTAATCCAAGCATACAAGGGTCAATGGGTAAAGGTATTTATTTTTCCAGGTTGTGATGCATCAGAAGGCATTTGACTACAGAAGGTGGGAATAAAACGTTTTGGGATTGTTTGAGATGATTCTGAAAGTCAGTGGAATAGCTTAGCTTGAATAAGCCCTAAGCAGAGCAATTAAGGTGGACTCTTATGACACCATCTCCCCCAAGGTAGTGGGGACCAGCAGAGGCCTCCTTCGGAGCTCCAGTTGAGAAGCGGGGGTGGGGGGGAGGGAGGTTTCTGTAGAAATTGAGGAGTATCTCGGGTACATGTGTGTGGATGGATATTGGGGATAGAAGCATATGCAAGAACAGGGGTTTGGTGTATAGGACAGGGAGGGAGATATATGTGAGGTGTATAGGGGGTATCTAAGACAGGGGTGTGGGAGGGTGTCTGCTGTAGGTGAGATGTTATAGTTATGGAAGCAGGGGCTTGTCTATGCTGGAGGAACAGTGGAGTGTGATGTGTGGGAGTGTGTGCACATGGCAGATGTCAACTATAGGTGCGATATCTGAGACAATGATATGGGAGGATGTCTGAGGTGGGATGGATATGTGTCAAGTGCACAGCGGTGGTGTGGGTGGAGGTGAATCTGGGGCCGTTGTGCATGGGGAGGTTGCCGGAAGTGGCTGTCCAGGGTGGGTGTCAGGGGTGCACTGGAGGATTCAGAGGGATTTCATCCCCCTGAACCTCCATTCCCCTATCCTCTATCAGCAAATAAAGTCAGTCAGCAGTGGGAGTAGGGTCAGCCCAAGGGTATCTGATGCCATAGGTCAGTGGTTCTCAAACCAGTCCTCAGGGTACACCCATCCAGTCTGGTTTTCAGGATATCCACAATGAATATGTATGAGATAGATTTGCATGCATTGTCTCCTTGCTATGCAAATCTGTCTCATGCATATTCATTGTGGATATCTAGAAAATCCAACAGGATGGGTGTTCCCCGCAGACTGGGTAGAGAACCACTTCCCTAGATAAACCTTCAGCTGTGCACCCTACCCCTATAGTCCAATATTTCACCTTCCTTCCCTCCTCCTCCCTCATGTGTCTAGAATTTCCTCTTCCCTGCTGACCCTCCCTTCTCTTTTCCTGGTGTCCAGCTCCTCTTTCCCTTTCCCCCAGATATCCAGTATTTCCTCTCCCCCCCCCCCCCCATGACCAGAATCTCTCCTTATCTTCCCTATCCTCCTCAGAGGTCAGCATGCAGACACTGCACTTACTTTCAGCAGTGTGACCACTCTATCTCTGATTGTCTCCTTTGCTATTTCCTCCCCCAATAAAGCCATGTCCAAAAATAGGCCAGAATGGACCAGGGAAGTAAACTCCCCAAAAAATGATTGCAATGCATTTCTATGGGAGAAGCAGTTTCAGCTTCTGCAGTATAGGAACTTTGATACACTAAACCACAGCAGTAAGGGAACTGTGTCTACTGTATAACCCTCTTTCTGTGTGGTCCTCACAGTTACTTCACTAATTTCTTGGCAGTCACGGGAGCACACCAGTCCTATGAGCGTTTTTACCCAGTCTTTCTTTGCAGCTCATGGGTTTTAAAGTATCAGGGTTCTCTTCGTGGGAACAGGCAAAGCCAGGAGGTCCTTGGCACACACTCACACACACTCCCTTCTTAAAAGAATGAGTCCAGGCCAGAAATTGTGGCTGAACCAAAGGTTTACTTAAACTTTAGAGTCACTGTGGAAAAAAAAAACATTAACAAAAAAACTGGCTAATGTTCTCTCCTTTTTAGGGTGCTTATATCCCATTCCTTCCCAGTTCTCTACTCCTTTATCTTGAGCAACTGGTTTCTTCCACAGGACTTAAACACTTTGACCGGTCCAAATATTTTTCTCTAGAAGAGTTCCCTATCTCCTACCTATACCAATGTTCTTTTACAGTTATGTGATGATAACACTTGCTCTGGCACCCATAATATACAGAGGCTGTTGGGTTACTTTTCCTCTTGGATGGGTGGCTGCTGAAGATGCAGTGGCCTTATTCTGCTCCACTTGAGCCTTGGCTCCTGTGATCTGGAGGGGTTGGTGCAGACACACTCCTGAACTCCCCTCTGCATCATGACAGCAGCTCCAAGCCTCCAGTCTGTTCTCTGATCATGTTGGCAGGATGCAGATACTTCTATTTACATCTTGACTGCTCTGACTGAGTGCTAGAGGCACCTGCCCCTTAGGGACATACTCCCCTATGACCTCATGGTACAATAGCTAGGGGCAAAGACAGGATTCTGCCTATGGGAGTGGTTTTATACCAAGGGGGATTCTCCCTTTCAGAGGAGTCTCCTCAGTTAAAAGTGACTGGCAGAAGCAACCTCACCTGTTCTTGAAAATGTTTCTCTCTCTACTTCTTGTATTATTTAGTAGGGACAATGGATGGTACTTCTGCTCTTAGTGCAGCATTCAAGTACTCTCTGTACATCTTTATAACTATTTTTTCCCGCTTCTCTACTCTCTTGGTTACAGACACGTACAGATCCAAGACACACAGATATATACACCCATGCAGATACAAATACACAAATACATACAAACATACACACATATATACAGATACACACGTATACAGATACATTCAGGTCCATACACTGATACATAGAGACACACATACAGACATACACACGTATACAAAACAGACAGTCAAACACATACACATACAAAACAGACATAAAACCACCCACCCATTCAGACATACACACACAATCTGTGAACTATCATTAAAATTATCTGTAGTACCGGAAGATTGGAGGATGGCCAGTGTAACGTCAAGTTTTAAAAGGGTTCCAAGAGTGATCCATGAAACTACAGACCGGTGAGCCTGACATCAGTACTGGGCAAAATGGTAGAAACCATTATAAAGAATAAGATTACTCAACATGTAGATAGTCACGTTTTAATGGGAGAAAGCCAACATGGATTTAGCCAAGGAAAGTCTTATCTTATTAATCTGTTATATTTTTTTGAAAGTGTGAATAAAGAGGTAAACCAAAGTGAGCCAGCTGATACAGTGTATCTGGATTTTCAGAAAGCTTTTGAGAAGGTCCCTCATGAGAGACTGCGAAATTAAAGAGTCATGAAATTGGAGGCAGTGTACTATTGTGGATCAGAAACTGGTTAAATGACAGAAAGCAGAGTAGGGCTAAATGATAAATTTTCTTAATGGAGAAAGATGAATAGTGGTGTACCCCAGGGATGTGTGCTGGGCCCACTGCCTTTTATTATATTCTCCGAATATCGTTCAGCTGTCCAAGCTGCCAAGCGAGATTTCCACGCAGCTGAAATCGCTACTGCCGCAAATTCTTCTAGGCAACTCTTCGCTATTTTGCGTAAACTCTCCACCACTGGTCCCGCTCATCGGCAAGTACCCTTGGCCCCTGACCCTCAGGCCTTGGCCACTTTCTTCTCGGATAAAGTCCTTAATCTTAGTTTATCCTTTTCCCACCCTTCCCCTCCACCGCCTTTATCCCCACCTTGCTCTTCTGGCCCCCTAGTTACTGCTCATCAATTATCATTATCCCCCTCTCCACCCAACCTTGCTTTAGCTCATTCCTGGTCCTCTTTCCATTTAATCACCCCTGCTGAAGTTCTGCAGATCCTTACAAAATCTAATAAGACCACCTGCCAGTTAGATCCAATTCCATCCCATTGGCTCTCGGACCCTTCCCTGCAGCTCATACCTTTCATCACCTCCATCATTAACACTAGTCTGTCTACTGGCCATTTTCCTACATCCTGGAAATCAGCTGCTGTCCGCCCCATTTTGAAGCAACCCTCCCTTGATCCCTCTGTTCTATCTCACTGGCGCCCTGTTTCGAATCTCTCTTTTCTGGCTAAACTCTTGGAACGTTTTGTCTTTGACCAACTAAACTCTCAGGTCGAATCTACTAACACTCTTCACCCTCGTCAAGCCGGCTTTCGTCACGGACACAATACGGAAACGGTTCTTCTTGCACTATTAAACGATCTTCACGTTGCTCACGACCACGGTAATATCACCCTTCTGGTTTCCCTCGACCTTTCTGCGGCTTTTGATCTCATTGACCACCGTACTCTTCTCTCTCGTTTGTCTGAGATGGGGCTTCACGGTGCAGTCTGGCAGTGGTTCTGTTCCTTTCTCACAGCTCGCTCTTTCTCTGTTCACTCTGGTGATCAGTCTTCTGTCTCTTTCCCTCTCACTTGTGGGGTTCCCCAGGGGTCCGTTCTTTCTCCTCTCTTGTTTAACATTTTTATGGCTCCCCTGTCACTGGTGATCCAACAATTCCCCGTATCATTTTATATGTATGCGGATGACATTATCTTACTCTTTCACACTTCACCTCTATCTTTAGATATTACTCAGTTAAATCTTTGTCTCTCCCAGATCTCCTCCTGGCTGTCCCATAATTTTTTGCACTTAAATCCATCTAAGTCCACAGCTATGTGGGTCTCACTAAGCGGTTCTTGCCCTTCTTTGTCTCCCTCAATTGATTCTATCCCCCTCCCGCTTGTGTCCTCCTTCCGTTATCTTGGTGTAATTCTTGACTCCACTCTCTCCTTTCACCAACACCTTACCTCTCTTATTCGTCGTTCTTTCATTGCCTTACGTCAAATCAGGGCGGTTCGTTCCCTTCTCCCCTCCTCCTCCCTAGTTACCCTTGTTCTAGCATTAGTCATAAATCGCTTAGACTACTGCAATATTTTTCTCGCTAATCTTCCTAAGTTTCAGTTACTTCGTCTCCAGCGCATCCAAAATGCGGCTGCTCGTCTCATTACATTTTCACACCGCTTTGATCATATCACTCCTATTCTCCTTCGCCTGCACTGGTTACCCCTCCGTTTTTGTTTTCAGTATAAGTTTCTTATTCTTATCCATCGCGCTCTTCATACCAATACTCCCCTGTATTTAGCCGATCGGATTTCACTTCACACCCCTTACCGTCAACTTCGCTCTCTCCATGCCAACCGTTTAGTCCTCCCCTCCCCGTCACAGGCACACCTCGAACAAACCCGGCACGCAGCTTTTTTCTTTCTAGGCCCAGTATTATGGAATGCATTACCACCATCCCTCCAACTGGAACCTTCCTATTCTCAATTTAAAACATTACTCAAGACCCACCTGTTTCAGCAAGCCTTTCAACTTTCACCCGATGGTCCTCCCTGATGTTTCCTCTTTTCTAGTTCAGTGTGTGTTATTGTTAGTTCATAAAGTTGTCTTGTCCTGTATTGTTTACCCATCGGCTGTCTACCCACCGTGCTGTTTTGTCCTTTTTAGTAGGGGCCTATTACTTTGGTTGTAATTTTTATGTTTTTAGTAACCTATGTTTTTAAATGACTGGCCCTTTGTTTTGTTTTTGTCCTTGTTATGTACTATCCTTTTTTATCTATTTATACTTTTATATTCTTACTTTCCTGTCTTATTTTGGCGTTCTTTTCTTTTTATCCGTGCACTGCCAGCCTTTTATTGTACACCACTTTATATCTCGATGGAAAGCGGTCTATCAAATTTTAAATAAAGATAAAGATAAATGATCTGGAAATAGGAATAACGAGTGAGGTGATCAGATTTGCAGATGACACAAAATTATTCAAAGTTGTTAAAACACAAGAGGATTGTGAAAAATTGCAAGAGGACCTTGATAAACTGGAAAACTGGACGTCCAAATGGCAGATGAAATTTAATGTGGACAAGTGCATAGTTATGCACCTAGGAAAGAAGAACCCATACTATGACTACACAATGCAAGGTTCCACTAGGAACCACCATCCAGTCAAAGATTTTGGTGTCATCGTGGATAATACATTGAAACCCTCTGCCCAGTGTGCAGCGGCAGCCAAGAAAGCAAAGAGAATGCTAAAAATCATAAGGAAAGGAACGCAGAATGAAACCAAGGATATTATAATGCCTCTGTATTGTTCCGTGGCGCAACCGCACCTTGAATATTGTGTCTAATTCTGGTCGCCGTATCTTAAAAATAATATAGCAGATTTAGAAAAGGTACAGAGAAGAGCCACGAAAATGGTAAAAAGAATGGAAGAATACCCCGATGAGGAAAGGCTTAAAAGGTTAGGGCTCTTCAACTTGGAAAAGAGACGGCTGAGGGGAGCTACGATAGAGGTCTATAAATTAATGAATGGAGTGGAACAATTAAATGTAGATCTGTTGTTTACGCCATCAAAAAGTAGAACAACTAAGGGAACATGCAATGAAACCACAATGTAACCCATTTAAGACTAATAAGAGAAAATATTTTTTCACTCAATACATAATCAAACTCTGTGTTTGTTACCGGAGAATGTAATAAAAGCTATTAGTGTAAATGGGTTAAAAATGGTTTGGACTAGTTCCTGGAGGAAAGGTTCATAAACCGTTATTAAAGAGAACCTGGGAAATCCACTGCTTGGCCCATGACGAGCACTGTGGAACCCGTGTGCTTTTTGGGAAGCTGCCAGGTACTTGTGACTTGGATTGGCCACTGTTGGAAACAGGATACTGGGCTTGATGGACCTTGGTCTGGCCCTGTATGGCATGTTAAAGAGATTATGAATAATTCCATGAGGCTGCTTAATGTTTCCCTCCTTCCCCTGCTCTTTCCAGTGCTGCCACATCCCTATTCCTGCTGGCCTGCCTCTTGTGGTAAATTCTACTGTGAAGGCTAATGACTGAACTGCACAGTTTCTTAATGGTTGCAATGAGTACAGCCAACTAGTGGTAGAGCAACATGGCAATACCTGCTGCCATGAGATAATGGCACTCTGTGGTTAAACTTCCCCATCCTTTGAAATCTCTTGATATATTTCCTAACAGAATGTTTGGGAAGCACTCCAATTAAGCCACACTTCCCCCGCTCCCCTCCAGAGAGAAAATTCAAATTTACACACACATACATGGTGGGATTGGAAAGAATTCCATGAGCCATGCTCTGCTCTCTTTCCCCACTTGTATAGTTTAACAAGAGGATGCCATTGTCCTATTGCAAAAGCTATTGCCATGCTTCTAAAATTCCATTATCATTTTTGTCTTCACTAGTTTCTCCAGGAGGGTATTCCAGGCATCTACCACCCTTTCTGTGAAAAAGTATTTCCTGAAGTTGTTCCTGAGGCTGCCCTCTGGAAGGTTCATTACATGACCCCTAGTTCTGTATTTTTTTTCCACAGAGGTTTGCCTCTCATACTTTACATAATTTCAGATATTTAAATGTCTCTATTATATCCCCCTTCTCTCCTTTCCATTAGAATAAGCATGTATGTAGCAGAACCTCCGTAAAGGTCCTTGTACATGTGCCACCAGGAGGTTTCTGAAGTCCTGCTCCTATTTGTGTTGTGTAATGATGTATATGTAATGTTTATGTTTATTAAAACTTGTTATACTGCCCAACACCATAGGCACCTGAGCGGTTTACAATAAAACTTAAAACAATTTAAAAATGAGGCTGCGGGAAAAGGAACGCCATTAAAATAATAGGAAAGAAGGAGAGAGGAAAGAAGAAAGAAAGCAATACAAAGCAGCAGTCACAACACAACATCATGGGACGGGGAGGGAGGGGGAAAACGAGGACGGAAGGTCAAATGCTAGGTTAAAAAGGTGGGTTTTGAGCTGGGTTTTGAAAGACTGATAAGATTCTTCTGCACGGAGCGAGGGAGGGAGCGAGTTCCAAAGGCTCGGGGCCAAGAAATAGAAGGCAGAGGAACGAGTAGAAACAAGATGGGCCTGGGAGGGGGAGGGAAGAGACATGCGATTTGTGTGGATAGAACGAAGCAGACGGTGGGGGGTACGGAAGTATATCTGATCAGCAAGATAGGAAGGGGTGCCAGTGCGGACAGCCTTGTGCGTAAGGATAAGAATTTTGTACTGAACACGAAAAGGAACAGGTAACCATGTAGGATATGTTGTTATGTTTATTAGAATTTGGTGAATGTTTCCTGATTAAATTGGGGGGGGGGGGGGTTGGAGAGAACTATTGAAGGCTTTGTATGTATATTGGGGCTGGAAGAGTTTTTCTTTGGAGTCTGGTCTTGGGAAGGTTGTCCAGTACTGAAAGTGACCTAGAGAGAGCCCCAGAGGGTCAGGAAACTGCTAGGAGTAGCAAGGGGAGTTGCCTTTTTGGATGACCAGCTAGTCCAGAGAGAAGATGACTCTTCCCCTAGGCTGGCTAGGTCTAACCAAGGGAGGAGAAGATGTAAGAGAAAAGCAGAGCTGGTAAAGGTCTGAAGAGAGAGGCCAGTGGATTTTTAGCTACTAAAAGCAGCAGGGGCCTCCAGGTACCAAGCCATCAGGTGTCTGAGAGAGTTCAGCTATTTGAATTTTGGGGTATCCCTCAGGAGGTGAGTGGGATCAACAAAGTGCTTTCCATCTTAACTCCTGGGTAGTCCAGTCTGTGTGTGAGGGACTGAAACCTGGTATATCTGTAGCACCCAAATAGGAATGTTTGAGAGGTTTTTGATATTGTCTTTTTGTGAAAAGGAGATATTTTTTCTCTATGGTGTATTTTACACAAAGAGATATTTTTGTAGAGTAAATGGAGTTTTATATATGAGATTAAAAACTGTGTAATTTGGTTTGTTTATTTTGTAGATAGTTTGAAATCTAAATAGAAAAGACATGCTATTGGAAAGATTTCATAATACTAAGGTTAAGATAGGAAGGCTGTTTTTAGGCATGTTGATAAAGTCTTGAGATTGTTAGGTTGCAACCTTAGCACAAGGGCATTGTAAGTTATCATTGTTATGTCAATCACATTTAATACTTTTTATCGGGAACACTAATGAAACGATAACTGTTGTTTGGTGAGTGCGCTGAGCATTATATAAGGAGCCTTCATTGCTAGTTGCCTCACAATTGGGATCCAGGGATTTAGTTCTTTCTTAGTAATTGGGACAGACGTGGAACCATGAAGTGGCTGGTGCTTCTGGCGTTAGTGGCGCTTTCAGAGTGCCTGGTGAAGTAAGTTCTAGACTTTTTTCTAATTTGCCTTTAATTGTATCTTCTTTTAAGGGATACTATATGAACCACATAGAATCTAAGAAAGAGTTTTAGATAAAGAAACAGCTCCATTGAAGGACAGAAATCTGGGTTAGAGGGATAAGCTAACTCCTTCACTATGTGAGCTAGAGGGTCCTCTGTGAAATAAAGATATAAAGACTGGCCTTCCTAATATGGGACAGAGGGAACATAGGACATAGACTGATGGAGACAGCTTGTTTCTACTGTAGTATATGTAGCTCAAGATAGTTGGAGGTATAGAGACGTCTGGTCTAAGGGTGGGTATTAGAGAGCAGTCCATTAGAAATGTCTTGATTCCCAAACCATTGATTTCTAAAGAAAATAAGTACCAAGAGTCTGACATTTCCCTTTTTATTTCCAACTCTCCTTTTCTTCTTTCTTTCATATCTGCTCTGCTCTTTCCTCATGTCCTTTTTGTTCTTCATTTCTTGATGCCTGTCCCCCCCCCCACTATTGTTCTAATTGCTTCAATTTTCCTGTTTTTTTCTTTTTTTTTCTCCTCTTTGTTTTCCTGTATTCCTTCCTTCTCTCCATTTCTTCTCTCTCTCATTTTATCATTGTCAGGGTTCCCCTGCGACGAGGGAAATCTCTGCGGCAGAACCTGAAGGAACATGGCCTGTTGTCGAGTTACCTGAAGAAGCACCCTTACAATCCAGCCACCAAATACTTCCCAAACCTAGCCCAAGCAGCCAACCAACCCCTTGAGAACTACATGGATGTGAGTACCTAATCAGTCACACTGAACGCCTTCAGTTCTCCACTGTTCATAATGGTGTACTCTGCATTCATCTCTATGATAGAGAAAGAAATGTCTGCTTTTTGTTTGGAAACCCCTTGAAAAATGGGTGTCACATCCCTAAATACTGGTCTACTGTAATATAGTATGGTCAATATTCAGCTGGATGGCAACCATATAAAGTAATAGATACTGTATCCTTATAACTTTATGTGGGGTTTCAGCAGAGCTATGTGTTCAATCCTGAATGCTGAAAACAAAAGCATAACTTTGTATGGATTATGTATCCATATAAAGCAGAGGTTCTCGACTCTGACCTCGGGACACACCTAGCCAGTCAGATTTTCAGGCTAACCACAAAGAATATACGTGAGAGAGATCTGCCTACACTGCCTCCATTGTATGTACATCTCTCTCATGCATATTCATTTTGGTTATCCTGAAAACGTGACTGGCTAGGTGTGTCGCAAGGACTGAGTTGAGAACCCCTGGTATAAAGTGATCCCCGCTATTTCTGGAATGCGAAGTTAAATGAAAAGTGGCTGAATTTCCCTATTTTTTACATAACTTCCGCTCCTCTTCTGGTTCACCCCTAATGCCACCCTACTTCGAATGAATAAATTTTGTCGATATAGCAACTTCTATGGCCAAAATTTATCCATTGTTATGGCAGCATTAAAAAAAAAAAGCCTACTATGGCCAGCCATTGATGCGGACCGCATAAATATTTTTGAATGTTGATTCAAATATTTTCTTCTTCGGATGAATGGAAATATCAAATAGCCATCAGCATTCCTTCTACTCATAGGCCCCTTTTGCCCCACCCTCCAATATCTCACCTAGAGATAGTTCCTGCTTGAATGAACACCCTCATTGCAAACTTCAGCTAACTTTGTATGCTCTGTTCAGGTATTTTCCTGTGCTTGTTCAGAAGCTAGCTAGTTAGTTATTTATTTATTGTTCTGTATATATTTCTGTTTTGTCAGTGTGTGTCCTATCCTCTGTCTGCCCTTTACCCAGCATCTACCCTCTGCAGTGCTGTATCTTCCTTCTCACGATCTATAAAGAGATAGTCAACTACCTATTGAAATTAGCCCGTCAATTCATGATCCTTTTAAACCAAAAATTTTTTTGTCGGATCGTTTGCTTGGTAAGTAGGGACTTCCCCCTCTCACTTGTGGCAAACCCTCCTTTTTTTTCTTTTTTAAAAATCGAGGAAATACTCCTCTTTCTAAAGATTTCCCCGAGGCAGAATATTGTAATTCTCCTCAGTTTATCCCAGCAGTCTTAACGGAGTTGTCCTGAGAGTAGTAAATAATATAACTTAACTTATCTGGTAAATCCTGGGAAAGTAAATCCAATATTCACAGGCGTCCCCGTTGAGTTCAAAGATCTTCCCAAAGCCTAACGGCTTAAGTCAATATTCCATCCTGTGAAAATACCAAATCAGTCCTGGATCCAAATCATCTATTATACTACTTCAAACTAAGCACTCCTCAATACAATCATTTTTCAATAGACGTCTCATGATAGAGCTGTACACAACGCTGTGTTTCGGACTGCTGAAACTCCCGATCCTTCTTCTTGCATTAACTAAGGATCGGGAGTTTCAGCGGTCCGAAAAACACAGCGTTGTGTACACCTCTATCATGAGACGTCTATTGAAAAATGATTGTATTGAGGAGTGCTTAGTTTGAAGTAGTATAATAGATGATTTGGATCCGGGACTGATTTGGTATTTTCACGGGATGGAATATTGACTTAAGCCGTTAGGCTTTGGGAAGATCTTTGAACTCAACGGGGACGCCTGTGAATATTGGATTTACTTTCCCAGGATTTACCAGATAAGTTAAGTTATATTATTTACTACTTTCAGGACAACTCCGTTAAGACTGCTGGGATAAACTGATGAGAATTACAGTATTCTGCCTCGGGGAAATCTTTAGAAAGAGGAGTATTTCCTCGATTTTTAAAAAAGAAAAAAAAGGAGGGTTTGCCACAAGTGAGAGGGGGAAGTCCCTACTTACCAAGCAAACGATCCGACAAAACAATTTTTGGTTTAAAAGGATCATGAATTGACGGGCTAATTTCAATAGGTAGTTGACTATCTCTTTATAGATCATGGGTAATAGTGAGATAGTATATACAGTTTTTTCCGTATATAGTATCTTCCTTCTCAGCACTTTATTGCCTTTGTTCTCTGACTAGTACTATCTGACTGCACAGTTAGGAGTGCTTTTTTCTCTCCACCTCCCTATTCCTCTACAATGCGTCTTGTAGGTATTTAGGGCCCAATATTGAGCTAGGCTCATTTTCGGGGGCTATGCACCTCATTGGTGCTTAGCCCTCCCCGCCAACCTCTAATCCAGATATTCTATACCACGGTGACGGCATTGAATATCTGGAAATTGCTGCCCACACTGGAACTTGTTGAACCTAACTGGGCAGCAGCGATATTGCATGCTGCCCAGTTACCTCCTGGACCTTAAAGATAGGTGAGGGTCTTCCTCGCCTGTCTTTTCAGTGCAGATCGTTAACCGGGCAGCATGCAATATTGTTTCTGCCCAGTTATCGCTTGTTGCCACATCCGCTCTGCCCCGACACACCCAATGCTAAACGAATAGCATCAGGGCGCATAGGGGGGTTAGAAGGGGATATTCAATTGCACTAACCATGTAAGTGCTGTTGAATATCCCGATTTTGGGCATTTATATGGTTTACTGGGCTGTAAACTGTGTAAATGCCTTTCAAAATTCGGGCCCTTAAAGTCTTACTTTTTTTACCCTGTCTGAGTTTTACTAGGGCACTTCCTGTGGAATCTGTCTGCTTTCACTTATTTGCATTCAGCATTTGTCCCCCCCCTCCCCATGCTGGGGCTTTGTTCAGAAGCTTTCCTCTGTGAGCACATGGTCTGCTGATGCATTTGCAGGTGGTTCTTGCTTGGGTGAGCACCCTCATTGCAAGCTTCAGCTAACTTTCTGTGCTCTGTTCAGGTTTTTCCTGTGCCTGTTCAGAATCTAGCTTGCTAGTTAGTATTTATTTACTGTTCTGTATATATTTCTGTTTTGTCACTGTCTGCCCTTTACCCAGCTCCTACCCTCTGCAGTGCTGTGTCTTCCTTCTCAACACTTTATTACCCGCCCACTCCCACTCCTCACTCAACCCACCCCTGGCTTAACGCTTTCATAGCCTTCCTCTGCTTATTGACTCAATTACTCTGGTGCACCCGAAGCCACCAGGACTCCTCCCTCTCCATCTATATCTCCATGATTTGAATTCTCTCCTCTTCCCCCTCGCCTATGGCTCCACATCACATTTTGTTCTTGATGTTAACTCTCCCTAATCTTTTCTGCTCATTCCCACAGTTCCATGGCCCTACTTCTCATTACCCACTCCTTACTGTCCCCCACCACCTCTACCATTTTTTCTTCAACCTTTTCATCTGCCCTTGAGTTTCACCTGTTCTTCCTCTCATTCAGCCATCTCCACACTCATTAAGGGAACCTTACCCTCGCTTCCGTTGTGCTGCCTCCTCTCCCCTGTTCTCTCCTACTCCTCCTCCTCCTTCTCTTATCTGGAGATGTTAACCCTAATCCTGGCCCCCCTCCTAGACTTTTTTCACACTCCCAGGACAGGTCAATGCATACGCTTTCTAATCTTGTTCGTATCCCTCTCCTCTCTCCCTTTTTCTTGCACATTGTGAAATGCGCATTCTGTCTCCAATAGGCTTGCCTTCATTCATGACCTCTTTATCTCTAATACTCCTGGCTCTTATTGAAACTTGGCTTCTCCCTGAAGATTCAGCTTCAGTCGCTGCCCTCTGTCACGGAGGCTACCTATTTTCCCATACACCTCGGCTCATTGGCCGTGATGGCGGTGTTGGGTTCCTGCTCTCTCATTCCTGCCAATTGCAGTTCCTCCTTCTGCCTCCATCTAATTCATTTTCTTTCTTTGAAGTCCATGCCATCTGTCTATTTTCTCCAATATCTCCGTGGGTAGCTGTCATTTATCGACCCGCCAACAAGTCCACCTCTACCTTTCTCACATTGAATCCTGGCTCTCCTCCTTTCTGGATGTGTCTTCCTCTTCCCTTATTCTTGGGGATTTTAACATTCATGTTGATGACTCTTTCTGACCCTTCTGCCTTGAAGCTCCTTGCCCCAACCTCCTCATTCAACCTCCATTTGTGCTCTACCGCTCCTACTCAAAAGCATGGCCACTGCCTTGACCTTGTCTACTCCTCCAAATGCTCACCTCAATTTTCTCTACCTCAGTTCTGCCCTTATCGGACCATCACCTGATAACCTTCACCCTCAACCATCCCCCATCTTGGTCTTGTCTGATCTCTACCAACATGTTTAGGAATCTTCATACTGTCAACCCTTCAGTTCTCTCCATTTCTGTCTTATCATCTCTTTCCTTCACTATGTCTTCTGAGTCCATTGATGGGACAGCATCCTCCTATAACACTAGTCCTAACCTTTTTAGCCTTTCTTCATAGGCTCTCCTCTGCTCTGGATGCACTTATTTATTTATTTGGTTCTTCTATATCGCCCCTTCCAGAGATCAGGGGCGGTTTACATTTAACACAACATATTACAAAGAACAGAGGTTGCACTATTTACAAAGATCCATAGTACATTTGCAGAGGACTAAGCAGGAAGCATTGAAAATCGCTGCTACCCGGCTAGCACTTTCCTCCGGTCCCGCTCTACCCCGGAACACCCACAACATGCCCTGATGCTAACCGCATAGCGTCTGGGCGCATTAGAGATTTATCCAGGAATTTCAAAGGGCATTACCCATGTAAATGCCTTTTGAAAATCCCAGATAAGGCATTTATACAGGTAACTAGGGCAGTTACCCGTGTAAATGCCTTCAAAAATGCCGCCCTTCCCGTCTAGACTATTGCAACCTCCTTCTTGCTGGTCTCCTCTGAATCATCTCTTTCCCCTTCAATCTGTTCAAAACTCAGCTGCGCAGCTAATCTTCCGCCAGCCTCTACATCCTCATATAAACCCTCTTCTCAAGTCGCTTCACTGGCTCCCTATCCGTTTCCATATCCACTTCAAACTTCTCCTACTGACCTATAAGTGCACTCATTCTGCTGCTCCTCAGCACCTTTCCTCTCTTATCTCTCCCTACACCCCTCCTCGGGAACTCCACTCTTCTGGCAGATCCCTTCTATCTGTGCCCTTCTCTTCTGCTGCCAACTCCAGACTTCGATCCTTTCACATTGCTGCTCCTTACACCTGGACCAAAGTCTGGGCATCAGCCTTCATCTCTGGCCCTTTTCAAATCCAGGCTGAAAACTCACCTCTTCGAATATGCTTTTGGATCCTGATCCACTTGGTCTCCTATGTGTTTCCTTGCCACTCCCCTAGATGTATCCTTGTCCTCAGCTGTTGTGTTGTCTGTCTTGATTAGATTGTAAGCTCTGATGAGCAGGGACCATCTTTTACAGGTGTCTGTACAGTGCTGTGTATGCCTTGTAGTGCTATACAAATGACAAGTGGTAGTAGTGGTAGTAGTAGAGTAGTGAGGTGTGGGCACTGAGATCTCTCAGTACTTGGGAATCTTGTTTATGTACCTTTTATCTGCTGGTATTTCCTCTTAGCATCGATATACATTTTCACACTGTTATTTCTTTATTTATATGATCTGATTTCTTCCCCATCTTTCCTACTAGCACCAGACATGGGTTACAATGAAACATATTAAATAAAAAGCTATAAAAGACAACTGGCTAAATACAATTAAATAGTACAACCCAAGCAAGATAGCATCATGCAAAAGAAATAGAATACACAACATCACAACACAACACAACACATTGCTATTTATGAAACACCATGCTGAAACAAAGACCATCCTATATCTGGCAATATAAATTAGCCTGGGTATCAAAAGCCAGTAATAAAAATCAAACTGGAAATAATCTCACCAATTGTTCAGGTCAATCAAGATATAAAGTCAGCTAAGTATAAAGCGTCTGAATTAACTTGTGCTGCACAGTAGGCACTTGAGGTGTGTAGACTTTCTAATGCATGGCAACAAATGCAAGGTTTAATGACACGTCTTTGCCTTCTATACTCTAACAGATGGAGTACTTTGGAACCATCGGCATTGGGACTCCACCCCAGTCCTTCAGTGTGATCTTCGACACTGGCTCAGCCAATCTCTGGGTCCCATCTGTCTACTGCTCCAGTCCAGCCTGCTGTATGTAATCTCACTTAGCTGTCTAGCCTGACTACACACTAACCACAACATTTCTAAACCAAAACTGGGTGGCCTCTATTTCAACTGGTCGGGCTGTTACAATCTTGGATTTAACCCATTGTATGCATGGACTCAAAAGGGAATGTTTATTAAAGTGCGGTAGATGGTAGCACTGGGTTTAACATGGGGCTCACACATGTTTTCAGTCTCAAAGTTTCCAATTCCTTATAAAAAGGAGGCCAGAAAGTCCATGTGTGCAACGGTATACAACCAGGATTGAATCACCCTGACTAATAGGTCTGAATTACAAGTGCAATTAAAGAACTCTCTTTCAATTCCCCAGTTTTGCAAACATTTGAAAACATGGTTGTTCAATTCCAATTAATTATACTGTAGTATGTTCTCATCTTTCTCTGTTATTTATTTATTTTTTTGCTGTAAACCATACAGAACCACTATTTTGATTGGGATCATTGCGGTATATAAATTCTCGTTACATTAGATTAGATTAGGAACCAGTTGACATTCCTCTTCCTAAATCATCTATTCTCATAATGGCATCTTAATGCCAGTTCTCTATTTTCACATCTGAGGAAAAGCAGGGGAAGCTAGGAATATTCTCCCTGATGAGAATGAGATTAAGGATCAGATTCGGCAAGTATTTTGCCATAATTACAGAATGGGAGGAAACCCTTAAAGAATTAGAGGTGATATAATGACTATACTATAGATTCCATAGAACACTGACATTGGGGTCCAAGATCTCTGACCATATTTTATTTATTTATTTGGTTGGTTTAATATACCGCGCTATTTAAAATCAGTGCAGTTTACATATGAACAAACAAGACAGTCCCTGCTCTTATGAGCTCACAATCCAAATTAGGACAACCCTGGCGGGTACATACATGGGTAGAACAGGGCAGGCATGGGTAGAATAGGGATGAGACAGCGTGGAACAGGGTGGTAAGGGGTTATAGTCTTATTTGATGGCACATGCCTATGGTCGTGTGCCGTCGGCAGTTTTCATTTGTATGACTGATCTAGGGTGGGCGATCGTACGTAAGCTGGAAGAGGTGAGTCTTCAAAGTCTTCCTAAAAGTTGTGATATCTGGGAGCACATGTATCATTGCAGGTAGGGCATTCCACTGTGTTGGTGCAAATAGGGAGAAAGCTCGGTTCTTGGTTGATTGGGTACAGGTCCTTACTGTTGAGGGGGTTGCAAGGGAGTTTACCGAGCATGTTCTCCTGGACCTAGTCTCCAGCGTTCTTTGTATATGGGAATTTACATCATATCAGGTCTACAGTATAATATATAATATTAAACAAAAGGGACCCCAATCTTCACAGCATTATAAACAATCCCACATTATATCAAGCCACCTTATATAGACTCCACACAGTATTCATAAACAGATTACTCTGAGGGTAATTTTATAAAAAGTCGTCTAGGATGAAAGGGCAAGATACTGCCTTTTTTATAGACAGACGCCTAAGAGTCTTTATAAAATACCAGCACAAATCCTGCAGAGATACAAATCCCCACAAACTGGCATCATTTCATTCCTTGCAGTGAAGGAATGAAATTCTTTCAGTTTGTTAGGATTTATATGTGGACTTTGGATCAGTTATATGATTCTCTGAAGCAGAACTAGGCATATTATCATATTCGGAATTCTATAGAACAGTACTGGAGGAGAATATCATTGGAACGTGGCAATTGTCAGTTAAGGAAAATAGTTGAGCGGCTTTGTCAGTCTAATCTAGTGTTATTGTTATTTGTATTATAAATTGCAAAACAAGACGTAATGAGGGTGATTTTAGAAAGGATGTCCAAGTTAAATTGGGATATCCAGAGCAGAACATGCAGAAAAACGCCAGGGACATCTATGTCTTCAGTAGATTTCAGGAACATAGACATCCCCAACATGGACGTGCATGTGGGCAGCCACATAGATGTCCCCATTAGGGATGCTTGGGTCAGAAACTTCCATATCAGGCAAGCTAGCATAAGGAGATGTCCAGTGACATAGCAAAATGAAAACACGAGTCCCTATTCCCGTCAGTGTTCGTTGACATAGAGCCCGATTCTCATAGGGGTACATCCGGGCTGTCCAGATGGCCCCAGACAAGATGGGTCCATTTGGACCTGATTCTGGTCCACGGGAACAAAATGTTCCCACGGCAGCCAGAATCGGGTCCAAAGACAGCCTGGCATGCCCCTGCCATCTATGGGGACGTCCTCCCTGAAGGCACCCCAACATCTGTGGCTCCAGCCCCCCTTATCTCCGCCACCCGACCCACAGCTGGCCTGCTGTGGCCTGTGTTGAGCAGCGGAGAACCCCTTGCACCCGGCCTCATCCCAGGGGGGGGGGGGGTTCCCTGGGCCCGATCACCAGGTTTTCGCTGTTTATACCACCTCTGAGGTGATATAAGCAGCATGTCCCCACGAGCCTGGCAGTACGAACAGGGTCGTGACCTGAATCAGCCCTGTACATGCTGCTGGGCTGGCCCACCCCCTGCTCCACCCAGACCCCACCACCTTCCGCCCCCTGCTGGCTCTCCCCGTCTTACAGCACAAAACATGCGGGGAGGGCAGGAGGGGGAATAGAGTCCAGGTGCATTGCCATCCCAATATCAGACCCTGAGATCATGCTCCATATACCTTGGCTTAGAAGTGAGGTTCATGACTATCATGGTATGTGCAAAACTCACCCATTTGGAGAACTTGCCCTGGAACCTTGGGTTATTACAGATTATCTGATCAATGCAAGGTAGTGTGACACAGCAATGGCCACAGCCAGAGGGATTCTAGGGTTCAGATAGAGAGGTATATCAAGTGGAAAAAATTAAGTCATTATGCCACTCTACAAGTTGCTGAGACCTTACCTGAAATATTAAGTCTAATTCAGAAGGCTATACTAGAAAGATATGGATGGACCAGAGAAGGACTACCAAAGTTCTGTGAAATGAGACTAGAACAGCTACAGTATATGTGTTTACCTGAGGAGGAGAGATGCAGAAGGTATGATAGCAACATTCAGATAATTGAATGATATAAATAATGGACAATGGAAAGGATGTTCTATAACCAAGGATCATGATATAAAGCTCCAAGACTGTAGACTCAGGAGCAATGTCATGAAACATTTTCCAATGAAAGGACAGTGTTTATGTGAAATATCGTCCTGGAGCAGGTGGTGGAGACTAGAAGAGTGGTAGACCTCGAGAAAGCCCTGGATAAGCAGAGAGCATCCTTAATTGTGAAAAGTGAATGAGTGAACAGAAGCACATTCTAACAACACTGCAATGATTTAACCACAGAAATGGGATCTTCGATTATTGCTCCCTATCTATGGAGGGGGAACCCTCCAGCAGTAGATAGTCATTCCCTCCTCCGCCTTTATCCTCCCCATAGCACTCCGCTGACGCCCCCTCCACTAGCTCCTTCACCGCTCTCTCTCTAGCTCACCTTACCAGATTACTGGATTCGCTGAACTCATCTAATTCTTTAGCCGATATAATTCCCCCTCGCTGATAAAGAACTGTTGGCAGACCAGAGAAAGTGATGAGGGGTCAGTGAAGTTTTCGGAATAAAACATTTCATAATGTCAGTGAAGACTGCCTGTGAAAAAAAGCTAAAGATGGTTTTATAGTGTTATGCTTAGTTGTCTCCATAGAGTTATACCATAGAATTACTGACTGTGAATGCTTAGCTGAGCGACTCTGTTTGACTCAGGATTCTAGGGTTTCCTCTAAACCATTCCAGAGGTAAACACAAGATATGCAGTTACTATGATGCAAGAAGTTCATGTATCAAACTTTCTATCCACAGCAAACCACAACAAGTTCAACCCTCAGCAATCATCCACCTACCAAGCAACCAGCTCCAGCGTCTCTATTGCATATGGCACTGGGAGCATGACTGGAATCCTGGGTTACGACACTGTGCAGGTCAGTAGAGCGGAGAGACGCCCTCTTAAATGGAGAGTAAAAGAAGGCGAGAATGACGAAAAGAGAGAAAGTAGAAAAACAAAGGAAAGGAACATGATAGAAAGACCAAGAAGAAAAAAAAATGGAAAGAGAATGATAGACCCGATTTAATGTTAGACAGAAATAATACAAAGAGTGCTGGGGGACTTTTGCTGCATAGTTGGACATAAGTTCCATTGAACATTTTGTAGGAGCTTTAGCTTATACAGCTGAGGGGAGATATTTTACCCATAGGTCACTAATTGGGCAGCATGCAATATTGCTGCTTCCCGGTTAGTGGCTGTCACCACCCCCAGAATACCGACAACACGCCCCGATACTAAACGGTTAGCATCGGGGCATGTAGCGGTGTTAATCAGGGATGTTTAGTGGCACTAACCATGTTAGCACCATTGAATGTTCCTCTAAGCGGCATTTACACAGTTTACAGGTCTGTAAACCATGTAAACCCCTTCAAATATCAGGCCCTATGTTCTTATGTTAGATAATATTTCCATTTTTCTTTGCTTTCCTGAGATTGCAGAGGCTTAACTCTTTTAAAATTGTATAAGGGGATTGTTTTGTTGAATGTTTGCATTTTTTTTACCTACTTTTGCTTTAAACCAAACTCTGATACAAGAAAAGCCCCTAACCCAGCGATGCCTCATATATTGGTCATAAACACTTCTTCATGCTTGTCCTTTCCTGAAAAAGGATATTCCTTGCAGTAAGTTATGCTTTCATAGGCCTCTGCGACGTAGCAAATCCTGCTATGAGAATAAGCAATGATGAAAATGATTACTGCTTGTCCCTGTAGGTTGGAGGCATTGAGGACACTAACCAGATCTTTGGCCTGAGTCAAACTGAGCCCGGCTCTTTCCTCTATTATTCTCCCTTCGATGGAATCCTGGGTTTGGCTTACCCCAACATTGCTGCTTCAGGAGCCACCCCTGTGTTTGACAACATATGGAACCAGGGCCTAGTGCCACAGGACCTCTTTTCCGTCTACTTGAGCTCGTAAGTTAGAGTTCATAAGTCCTGATAGGAATGAAGCTTAGTATTGTAACAAGAAAAATCTAGCTTGGAAAATTTCCTCTGGTTCTTCATCAATATGCATTTTATAAACTATGAGAGCATTTTTGGCTTTGGCGGCCAGTGCTGCTAAAGCAGCTAGCTGTTGCTGGTTCAAGTCAGTGCTGGTGTCTATCCAGCAAATAGCACCGAATGTCAAGTTTTGCGGACTGCTGTTTTGCAATCTGGTTAGTGGTAATATTCAGCCACTAACTGTATTGCAAACTGCATAAGTTAAGACAGCCTTCCACCTGTCCTAACTTTATGCAGTTTAATTAATCGGTTGGCTCCTCCTTCCCCCTCCCCCAGAATGCCCCGGTACTATCCAGACAGTGCCAGAGGGTTTAAATGACTTGGGACAGATAATCAGCAGCACTAACCAGATTAGCGCTACTGAATATCCCAGTCAGCGGGATTTATGTGGTTTGCAGGTCTGCAAATTCCATAAATCCCTTTGAATATGCTTCCCTATACTTTTTTAAATAAAAGGCAGAATTGGGAATGTGGAGTGGGAGAAGGTAGGGGGAGGTGACATACTTATTGTAGGAATTGGATCCAGGAATTATTATTGAATTTTGGAAGTAAGACGATACAATTTATGGCTGGGCTGAAGCATAGTGTTTGTGATAGGAGGCACCTCAATTTTTTGAATGTAAAAGATTTTTCTTTTGGTGTTTTGTGCACATGGAGAACCCTCCAGCTTATTCACTCTCTCCTGCAGCATGCTTTTTAGGCATCGCCTACCCCCATCTCCTGTTACTAGGATACTTTAATATCTATTTTGATGCACCCTCCAGATCTCGCGATAGGAGCCTTTGCACATTTCTACATGGTCGCTGTCTGCTCCAGCATGTCCTTTTCCTTACTCACACCGCTCTCCCTTACAGCTCTCCAATCTAGCTTCAAGATCTGTCCTCTCATCAGATCACTTCTGAATTATTTTTCAGATATCTCTTCCAACCTCTTCTTCCACATCCAGATCTCTTGCTGACAATCTTGTCATCCGCAAAATAACTCCCAATACTTTAGCACAGTTCCCCTGATAGTCTCTTTCCAGTGAGTTCCATGACCTTCCTGTAACCACTCAGGTTAATCTCTGGTATTCTAAACTATCCAAAGCACCTGACCTTCTTTCCCCAGAGACAGTCTACCATCATCAACCTAGAAAGCATCATCCCTGGTATCACCCAGGCCTTCGATTACATAAGTGACATGTCAGATGAGCTGAACAGCAATGGTGTAAATCCAAGTCTCCCTTACTTCTTTTCCCCTTTAAAGAAACTCATTCTTTCTATCGTGAGAACATTACCTCAGCCAAGAGGGATTATGTTTTCTCTCATCTTAAAAAAGTCTCTCATTTCTCAAAACAGTATTTTCAATAGTTTCTCAGCTATCTTTCACTTGCTCTACTTCCGCTAATCTTCAGAAGGGTTCCCCTGTTGACATCATTGCCACTTTCTGTTCTAAAATATCCGAGCAATGCTCTAGTCTGCCAACATCAACACCTTTTTCACCCTCCTCAGGGCTTGCTGTACCATATATTATTCTTAATCACCTGTGGTCTACTTTTGCTCCAGTCACAGACATTGCATTAGAGAAACTTATCAGTGTAACGTGTAAAACTATATCTCATCTGGACCCCAGTCCATCCTCATGACTTACAGAACAATCTCTAGGCTCATTGCCCATAGTCTCGTTAATCACAGTCTATCCATTGGTTCTTTCCCAATCTTTGGAAAAGGGCACTTGTCCAACCTCTTCTAAAGAAGCCTAATTCAGATCAACTCTCTCCTTCAAACTATCATCCAGTCTCTAATTCATCTTGATACTTACTGCATGTTGGGTCTGTCCCAGTTACCTGATTATACTGGACACACTTGCTTACTTCTCAGGCGCCAGTTGGGTTTTTTCCCTTTTCACAGCACTGAGACTATTATTACCTCCTTTCTGAGTGACAGTCACAGTGCCCTAGATAGAGGAAATATCACACTGACCATCTCCCTAGATCTCTCCTTACATACAATCTGATCAGTCACAATATCCTCCTCTCTCGCCTCTTTCACAGTGTTCTTTCCTGCTTTCTTTCTTTGCACGTTTCAGGTTTCCATAGGCTCTTCCCCTTCTTCTGTCTTTTCTCTTCCCTGTGGAGTGCCACAAGGTTCTATTCTTGCCCCGCTCTTATTTAATATCTTCATAAGCCCCTTGGCCACACTTATTGAAGATTCTAGAATCACCCCTTACCTCTATGCAGCCGACATTCTACTTGCCACTTGCACCGACCCCAACAGTCCAGATCTATCTGCCATTAATTCTTGTCTTTCTAAGGTTGCCCAATGGCTACATAGTACCAGTTTACAACTCAAACCTAAAAAAAAATACTGTGTCTACTCTACCACTAGTCCTGTCCTAAATGGCTCTCCTATCACCCTCACCTCCTCTTTTAAATACTCAGTATCATTATTGATAGCGAGCTTTCATTTTCTTAACATATCAGTACCATTGTTAAATCATTCTTTAACACTCTTCACCTCTTCAATTCAATCCGTCCTTACCTTGATTTTCCTGCTTAAACCACAGTGATCTTGCATCTTGCCATATCCCATCTTGACTACTGCAATACCATTTACCCTGGCTTACCTGGATTTGAATTAAAACACATGCAATCAGTCTGAAACACCACGGTCCATCTCCTTTCTAATGCTCGCAAATTTCATCCTGTCCCATCCCTACTGATCAGTCATCATTGGCTCCCCATTTTGGCTCAAATTCATTTCAAAATCCTTACCCTCACACTCAAGGCACGCCATAACGAAGCCCCCATGTACCTCTCCTTTCTTACCACTTTATATGTGCCCTCCCGCACACTTCATTCAGTTCATGGCTACCGGTTATTCCCCCCCCCCCTCCCTCCATCCAAAGCACGACACGAATGCATCAGACATTCAGCATTTGTCTTGTTGCCCGACTCCCTGGAACAGCGACTCCCTGGAACAGCCTCCCTCCACACCTCTGCTTTACTTCCACCACCTTTAAGAGTTTTAAAACCGATCTCAATACTTTTCTTTTCAAATGCTCTTTCTGAATCTCTGTTTGACGGCAGTGGCTGGGTAGTGACACGACGTTGCTTGGCCTGAAAGCTCGCTCTCCTTACTTGCACTTTCCATACTTTACTATCATTGACTGGCATTCTTTTTCCTGTATGCTCTGCTCTGCTTTTATTTTACTTTATTTTATTTCTGCTCTTAACCTACTGGTACCGTAAACTGCTCTGATCCCCTGTAGGAGCGGTGTATCAAATTTTAATGGACCACAAACCATTATTTACTCTCTGCCAGGAATCATGGGGAGAGCAATTTTCCAAAGCCATGTCCATGGATTAATGGTATCTTTGAAAATTAGCCATCCTCTGCACAGGTAAAAGTAAATGCGTAGGAGCCCTACACGTGGAATTCTGTCACACTTAGGCAAGACATTCCTGAGGAGTAGGGTGGGAGCGAGGTTAGTAAATATGTAGCTAATTTTGAATTTTCAGAAGTACACACATACTTTTATCTGGAAAGCTTAGTGTCAGTTTGTGCCTAAAGCTTTTCCTGTGAAAACTGGTGAAAAAATGCCAAATACTTTATACTGTAGAATCTGTCCTATATATGACTTCCCTTGGGAATTTCAAAAACTTTGCATAATGATTTTTACGACAAAGTCTGGGACCTGAGCATGACTCTGGCTTGAGCAGAGTTGCCAGACGAGTCTCTGTCACATAGGATGGTCGTCATTTTTTCTTCAGTGCATAAATGGAGATGTTATCTTGCTTTATTAGAGAGATCAGAACTACATCTCCCTACATGCAACAGGGCAAAACCAGGGCTGATTTAGCTTATCGTATGTGACATTGATTCATCTGCTAACCTTATTCACAGTGACCTTGATACCTCTTCCTGGCCCACAGAAATAATGATCGATTTTATCCCAAAACTAACTTATTTATATGATGGATACATAATATATGAGATGTGCTCATTCCTAACAATTGTATGTCCTTTAGTGATGACCAGACTGGCAGTGTGGTGATATTTGGTGGAATCGACTCATCATACTATACCGGAAGCCTTAACTGGGTGCCTCTCTCTGCGGAAGGATATTGGCAGATTACTGTGGACAGGTAAGTATTGCTGATGTTGCTGTATCTCACAGAGCAAGAGTTTTCTGAAACCTTCCTCGAAATAGGGGATTTAGATGCTGTGAGCAAACGAGAGACAGAAGTCAAACAAGACAATTTGCTAATTAATAAAAATAAATCAACCAGGAACTAAGCCAACCAAATGAAAATCAGTACAAATGCAAAGCTTCCCGAAAAGCTCACTGTTAATGTCCCCTAGTAAAAGTGGGGATGGTATGCTTAGATGACTTCACCTAACGCAGAGTAGGAATGGCTAGGCTGTAAAAGGTTCTACTCTTTACCTGAACAATTTCAGATCAGAAAAGATTTTCATTAATTCTCTTAAGTTATAATTTATGCCAAACCCCAGAACATTTGATAAGAAAAGCTAATGAATTAATCTGACTGCACAGAAAAGTTGATTTTAATAAGAAGCTGGAGAAAAAAGAAAGCTAGGTTTCTGTGGTGTGTGGCCTTATGAAAAAGAACGTCGCCACCTGTGAGGAAAATGCATTCACTAAACTTGGAGACATGTCCTAGATGCTGTAATCCTGTTCTAGGTTTATGTCTTTGTTCCTGAAAAGCTTGATTTACTATATTCTAGGGTCCTGCCTTGGTTTCTAAGGGAAAGGGATCTGATTGACATCTCTGATCTTTGACTGAAAGCTAGTTATAGGAGATTCACTGTGTGTAATCACTTTCTCTCTCACTCAGCGTCACCATGAACGGACAGGTCATTGCCTGCAGTAGCAGCTGCCAGGCTATTGTGGATACTGGAACCTCTCTGCTTGCTGGTCCACCCACTCCCATTGCTAATATCCAGAACTACATTGGAGCCAGCCAGAACTCTAATGGTCAGGTATACAATGAACATTAAGATATCTCTCGTAGGGATGGCATTTTCAAACTCATTTACCTGGAGAACTGGTTATTTACTTGGCCAGTCTATGAAATACTGCTCACCCTATGGACAGGTAAATGTATGCTGTGTGTGAAGTACACAGGGTTAGGGAGGGGGAGAGGTAACATACACAGGTGTGCATTTTCAAAGCTATGTGCATTGCTCTCTGGGAAAAGGTACCAGTAGAAAAATCAGATTCAAATTTCTGTGGGTGCTTTTCCCTGAGCAATTTTCAAATGGAAATTACCCACAGACTTTGCCAACTATCAGCATCATATGGAAAATTGCCCCCAGGAAGGATAATTCTCAAAAAACATTTCTATGGGCAGAACATTGTTAGAAAGAGGCTTTTTGGAAATTGCCCTCCCTATATACATGAACAAATCATCAGAGAAGCAGGACTGTATGAAGACTGTATGAAGCCACTTAACCCTCCATAGCCCATGTTCCCTGTAAAATAGTTATCTCCAAGTTATAATGCCCTGTTCAATGTAATTTCAGTTTGTTCAATGTAAACCGCACTGATGCAGAATAGCGCGGTATATAAGAGAATGTAAATAAATAAATAAATAAACAACACAGGTGTGAAGATTGGCGGAAGTCTCATCAACAACCTTCGCTATGCTATGATACCACATTACTGGCTGAAAGTGAAGACAATTTGAAACATTTGCTTCTCAAAATTAAGGAATATAGTCTTAAAAGGGGTCTGCACCTTTATGTTAAGAAGACAAAGATCCTAATAACAAGCAAAATTTATTTATTTATTTATATTTCTTATATACCGCACTATTTGCAATCAGCGCGGTTCACATGGAACAGAAACATCTGACAACTTAAATATGTCTGGTCATTACATTAAACAGGAAATGCAACTTGGAAAAAGGGTACACTATATACATATGAGGTGTACTGAGAAAGGATAATGTTTGGTGCTTACATTGTAGGGGACGCCTGTTGCGAGGGCTTGCCTAGTTGACTACTATTATTGTTGAGGTGCTCGTTATTCGAGTGGGACTGAGGATCGGAGATGTCAGTGAGATATTTGGTGAAGAGGAAATGTTTAAGGGCCTTTCTAAATTGGCTCAAGTTGGGGATTGCTCTGATATGTGCTGGTAAGGTATTCCATAGACTTGGGGCACAGAGTTGGAAGGCTCTGTTAGCTGTTGTTTTGGTGCATTTAGTTGCTTCTTTTGGAATTACTAGCATGTTGGACTCTGCAGATCTTCTTGGTCTGTTAGGTGCAAGTGGTTGGATGAGGTCAGATAGAGAGGAGGAGGAGAGCTCATTGCCAGCTTTGAAAGTCATGAGCAAGGTCTTAAAACAAATCCTGGCTTGAATGGGGAGCCAGTGTAACTGCTTCAGGAGTGGTGTCACATGGTCTCTCCTGGATGCGCCAAAGAGTACTCGCGCTGCACTGTTCATAGAAAGTTGAAGGGGATGCAGGGTGGACCGGGGGAGCCCTTGTAGTATGGAGTTTGAATAATCGAAATGGGGAATAATCAGGGCTTGGTAAATGGTGCGGAAATCATCTGGTTCGAGTAACGGGCGTAGGTGTCTGAGGGATCTGATTTTAAAGTAGATCGCCCTTACGGTATTGGCTACGTTTCTTCATGTCGAGATTTTGGTCTAGCATCACTCTGAGGTAACGTATAGCAGGTTTAACTTGTAGTTCGGCATCATTTACCTTAACGCAGCTGGGTGGTATGAAATTTGGGTTCCTTGAGATGAAAAGAACCTCCGTCTTTTTGTGTTGGATTCGCAGGTTTTGTGATAGGAGCCACTCAGATATAGTGTTGAAGCAATTAGTTAGAGGGGCGAGGTCTAGTTTATCTAATGATATTGGCATGTATAAAAGCACATCGTCAGCATATAACATGCAACTAACATTGAAGGATCTAATGATTTTGCAGATGGGTTGGATGTATATATTAAACATCAAGGATGATAGGGATGATCCTTGAGGCACTCCTTGACTTTGTTGAAATGGTTCCGAAGTAGTCCCGTTTGCTCGAACATGCTGCCATCTTCCAGAAAGGTAGGATCTGCACTATTCGAGCGCTGATCCGCTGATACCTTTTTCTCTTAGGCGGTAGAGGAGAATCTCATGGCATACAGAGTCGAAGGCTGCTGCTATATCTAAAAAGATGAGTGCGAAACCATGTCGTATGTTGTCAATGCCTGAAATTATATTGTTGAACAGGGCTGTAAGTAGTGTTTCCACACCATGTGACTCTCTAAATCCATGTTGGGATGGATCTAGTGGGGCAGTAGTGTCAATATGATCCTGTAATTGTCTATGTACTACTTTTTCAATGATAAGTTCATCGTTGATGGAGAAGAAATTGAAATAGTTGACCATTTTAACCTACTTGGTTCAACTATCAATAAAGAAGCAACAAGCAGTCAAGAAATTTGACGACACATTGCTCTTGGCAGAATGGCTATGAAGGACCTAGACAAGATTTTCAAGAGCAGAGATGTCTCTCTCCATACAAAGATTCAACTTGTTTAAGCCATGGTATTTTCAATAACATCATATGGATGCGAAAGTTGGACTGAGAAAAAGAAAGACAGTAAGAAAATTGATGCCTTTGAATTATGGTGCTGGCGACAAATACTCTGTATTCCATGGACTGCCCGAAGAACAAACCAGTCAGTACTAGAGGAGATCAAACCAAAGCTTTCTTTAGAAGCTCATATGACAAAACTTCGACTTTCATACTTTGGATACACTATGCGAAGAGAGAGATCATTAGAGAAAGACATCATGCTTGGCAAGGTAGAAGGTCAATGCAAAAGAGGAAGGCCAGCAATGAGATGGATCGATACAATAACAGCAGCTATGGGTGCCAGTCTGTCAACAATGAGCTGCCTGACTGAAGATCGAACACAATTTAGGACAACTATCCAGGGGGTCGCCATGAGTCGACACCGACTTGACGGCACTTAACAACAACATATACATGTAAACTTCCATTCATACACGTATGTTTACCAGGACGGACTGGAGGAATTCCTAGGGGTGGGGTTGGGCAGGGAGTAACATTTCTGTACATACTTTTTAAAATATGCATATATAAAATATGCATAGATAAAATAAGCCAGGAAATTCATGCAAACCAACGATCAGATGTAAATATACACATAAATTCTCAGGAGTAATTTCCAAAGCCGAAGTATGAGCACACTTTCATTTTGCAAATTCACTGGTACCTGCACAGGGAAAAATCTGTGCATATTATTCATACTTGCCCTCAATTATAAAATGAGCCACTAACAGAGCACCTAGAAAGGAAAGGCAGAGAAATCCTTGTGTTGTGCATATTGTATAAAGCAGCAGGTGTCCCTATGTGCTTTTATATAATAACCGACTGAAAGCTCCTGCAGAAGGTTACACCAGCTTAGAGCAGAAGTAACTTTGCGCATGTACCTGCAGGTAGAAATCAACGCATAAAACACCGATCCTCTGCTCTTCCCTTTCTCTACCCCTAGTAGTATCTATGAAGATTTTGCACTATATTTCCTTATGCACCTAGATCCTACTTTAGTGTAGAAAAACACAATTCTTCATATCCAAGTGCCTTATAAAATGACCCCTTACAGGTGTGCACGCTTACATCAACTACATGTAGACTTTCCTGCAGGTGTAGTTTGAGTCGAGATAGAGTTGCGATGCACAAATGTATTTTATAAAATAGGTGGGTACCTGTGTAGAATGCGCACACAGATTTACACCTCTTACGAAGCTGCTATTTGGGCTGGTTCTGGGAGTCTACTGTATAAAAGCACATAAAGTGCCTATGTTGCCCTTATCAAACAGGCTTAAAATACAGGCCTTTGTGAACTTTTCACATAGTTGCCCTGTTAGAAAGTTTCCCTTTAAGAGGCTGAGTCTATATACGGCGTGCAGAGAGTTGCATGTTTGAAACGTGCGTTAAGTCCCTGTAAATGGGCATTTACACGTGCACTTTGGGTGGTTGTTCTTCTGCAAACATGTTCGTAATTCCCATCATGCGTATTTTCACTTGGGGTGTGCAGGGGGTGGAGCATAGGCAGGACCTAAATGTGCACGCATAGCTTATAGAATATTGTGACTTACACACGTTTTCTCCAAATCTAGGCGTAGTCCAATTCTACTCCAAAGCAGGCATAAGTGCTGCAAGTATATGAACGTCCCTATTCTATAAAGTATCTGTGCACTTTACTTTATAGAATAGACCCCAAATACATGCAACAATGGCCACTGACTGCGCGGGAGATTATAGAGGACAATTTTATAAGGGGATGTCTAGTTTAAGAGGGTCTTAAGGTGCTTACTTAGCCACTCTTTTATGAGGAAAAGTAAGTACCTGCTTTTCTTTCTAAAATATAAGTGTAAGTGGCAGAAACTGTGCCCACTTTGCAGGGGGGGGGGGCATTTATATTTGCCGTCAAGCAGGAAATAATGCCTGAGCCTACTTTTGTTAGTACACATGTAGCTTAGCATGGTTTATAATCTACGAGCATACCTGTAAACTCTGCCCACACGCTGCCCAAACCTGTGCACACCCACCTGCTCCTGACAGCATTAAGATGTTGCAAATGCTGTCAGGAACAGGTAGAAAATATTAGTGACATATATTCCACCCTAACATTGCCCCATCGTCACATGGCGCTGTCTGAATGCTCATTGGCTGGAACTATGATGCGAGTGAATTTTCTCGTCCTTGTTCTCATCCTACCAGTATGTGATCAACTGTGGCTCCATCAGCAGTATGCCTGACATCATCATCACCATCAATGGTATCCAGTACCCCCTGCCGGCCAGCGCTTATGTCCTTCAGGTAAGATAGTCTATCCAGAATAAAGTCTCAAAATCTGCTCTTTCTGTTTAGTATTGAAGGAGAAATTATTCTTCCTCAGGGTGCAATCAGCATGTACAGCTAAGGACAATTGAAATCAGCGTGTCTTATAATGACCAGGAAATAATTGTGAAATCAAATTACAGTTATTTTCAGTTGTCTAAGGTGGTGTATTATGGAGGGAGCCATTTTGTTTACTAATGAGGTCACTGTAAATTTTTTCTCAGCCGGTTGATGTAGCAATGTTGAAGTTTCTTTTTAACCCATGATTTCTAATTATACCTCACAAAATAAGCCCAGATTTTGCATTTCAGTCCTTTCTGCCCTTTTGTTTCCCTTTCTAGAGCCAGGGTGAATGTACCAGTGCATTCCAGTCCATGAGCGTGCCTACCTCTTCTGGGGACCTCTGGATTTTGGGTGATGTCTTCATCAGACAATACTTTGTAGTTTTCGACAGAGGAAACAATCAAGTTGGCATAGCCCCTGTTGCCTAAACAGATTTTCCAGCCTGTTTTGGGAGCTCTTTGCCATCAAGAGTTGTGCCTTGATGCCAGTGAGCAGGGCATATGAATTGATGTATACGGAACCTTCAGAAGCATTGATCTTGCTGTGGTGTTAGTTAATGCAGAATAAAGAACTCTTTAAAAGCAACACAAAACCTCCGCTCCCTTATTTATTAGTCCAAAATGATGATGCTGTGTTTACAGTCCTGCTTTCAAGCACTTTTCTTTCATTTCGTTTACACCTACCACATCATCTATTGCAAATAAATAAAGCAAGATAAAACGTTGCAACCCAAACAGTCAAAAATTATAGAAAAGAAGTGTCACCCTGAGAACAGTACATGATTAAAGGAGACTATACTATAATTATTCATTGCTTGTCTTATGGAGGCAGAGAATCAGTTGTTGATATTCAAACTAGCCTATGGCATAACTCTCTTTCTTAAATCTGGTTTTAAACAAGATATTTTGAACAGTATAGCCAGTCTATAATTCGACCTTGCAAGGGACAGGACCTGCACATCTGGTAAGAAGAACATAGAGGTTTTGCTTGGGGCAGCAAATTTTAAAACTTAAAAAAAGTTATTTTATCTAGCGTGATGCTTTATTTAGTTAATTATGGAAAGACAGCTTAGTTTTCAGTCAAGGTGATCTGAATTCAATGTGCACATTTCTTTTCAATAAAAAAAAATTGTTAGTAAAGTGACCTATTACTTCTTGTTTAATTTTATTTCAAGTCAGGCATACTATGTTGCAGGGATAAAGTGGAAGAACTGTCATTTTATACAGGTATTTTATTTTCAGAAGACATTTGAATAAGGACCTCACGAAAGTCTTCTCAGGAATTTAAGAAAATCATGGGAGAGGAGGGGTTAATAGCTGGTTAAAAGACAGGACATAGACAGTAGGACTAAACAGTCAGCTTTCCAAATGGTAAAAGGTCAATGGCAGAGGGCCCCAAGTGATTTAATTTGCAGACGGCAAAACAAATTATCCAGTCATTAAACAACAGAGAAATTTGAGGAATTATGAATCTTGTGTGACAAAGACACTGATAAAATTAAATGTGGACAAGTGCAAAGTAATGCATATAGGAAATATAATTCCATCTGCAGGGACATGATGCTGGGTTCTGTGTTAGAAGTCTCTACTCAAGAAGACGATCTTAGAATTATTCCAGTCAATATCCAGCTGCCACAGCATCTTTCAAAAATACTGACCATGCAGTTCAACGTAATCGGGCTGATTTTATAAGGGATGAGTGGAACGTTATGTGCCATTTACACATCTAAGTCACTGTTTTAAAGGACCTATGCATGTGAATGGAGACTTACAGTTGTGGCCAACATTATTGGCACCCTTAAGAACATAAGAACATACGATATGCCATACTGGGTCAGACCAAGGTCCATCAAGCCCAGTATCCTGTTTCCAACAGTGGCCAATCTAGGTCATATGTACCTAGCAGTTTCCCCAAGGGACACAAGTTCCACAATGCTTGTACTGGGTCAAGCATTGATATCTTCGGTCACTTCTTAATAATGGTTTATGGACCTTTCCTCCAGGAACTTGTCCAAACCTTTTTTAAACCCAGCTACACTAACAGCCTTTAAT
Organism: Ichthyophis bannanicus; assembly: GCA_033557465.1. Taxonomy (NCBI): domain Eukaryota; kingdom Metazoa; phylum Chordata; class Amphibia; order Gymnophiona; family Ichthyophiidae; genus Ichthyophis; species Ichthyophis bannanicus. The sequence goes on from CM066043.1 coordinate 42,076,647, forward strand.
ACATCCTCCGGTAACAAATTCCAGAGTTTGATTACACGTTGAGTGAAAAAATATTTTCTTTTATTAGTCTTAAATAGTTTACCCTGTAGCTTGTGATAAGGAAGCTTATCATAGCTCAGGAAGGGGCTATAGAAAAGGTGAAGTGTCTCTGAACAAGCAACCTGTCAGTGCTGGTAGAAATGAGAAAACAGAATTTTGCCATAAAAGACTACCAGTCCCAGAATGCACCAGGTTTCCAACAGCCATGAGAGGAGCTGAAGTGAGAAAACATGTGTTCAATCAAAAGGGCTATGAGGTAATCCCCAAGCACTCATTGCAAAGGGCAGGGCTTGATTCAGCACAGCTGCACTGTGCTAGGATGGAACACTCATCTCAAAGGGCAAGGCCTGATTCAGCACAGCTGCGCTGTGTTAGGGAGGAAGAAGCAGAATAAGAGTAGAGTTTATTCTACAGATGGCCATCTTCATGATCACCTTGGATATCCAGAGAATTGTCCTCAGTATCCTGAGAATCAGCTTGAGTTTGATCATCAGTTTCATCTGAAGGATCATCAGAAGCAGAAGCCAAACCGGACGGACAGAGAGGCAAGGAAACCCTCTGGAAGAAAGAGGAGAAAAGCCTTTGAGAGGTCTAGAAGAGTCCAAAGCAGTACGTATACTGGTAGGTATTCCAAGGGCCAGCATACACCATTGGACTGGGGGAAGCCAGAGGAATGGTGCTGCAGAGCTAGGAATCACCAGAGGCTACCTGTGAGGGGGATGGCTGCACGTGGAAGGGACCCTAAGACCTGTGCCAGAAGGTATGTGAAGAGAGATCCAGTATCCAGGGATCTGGATTGGAAGGCTGGACATAAGAACTGGACTACATACTGGCCAGGCTATATAGAGAGGAACTCTAGCAGCAATGGAAGCTCAGGTATGAACACTGATCTATGCCCTAGCTATAACCTTGAAAGACAGCAGGGAAACAAGTATTCTCCTGAAAATGCTCCATTCATGGCTGTTGGAAACCTGGTGCATTCTGGGACTGGTAGTCTTTTATGGCAAAATTCTGTTTTCTCATTTCTACCAGCACTGACAGGTTGCTTGTTCAGAGACACTTCACCTTTTCTATAGCCCCTTTCTGAGCTATGATAAGCTTCCTTATCACAAGCTTCATTGCATGTCCCCTAGTCTTTCTATATTCTGATAAGGTAAACAATCGATCTACGATTACCCGTTCCACTCCGTTCATTAATTTATAGACTTCTATCATATCTCCCCTCAGCCGTCTCTTTTCCAGGTTAAAGAGCCCTAACCTTTTTAGCCTTTCTTCATAGGAGTATCCTTCCATCCCTTTACCATTTTGGTGGCTCTTCTCTGTACCTTTTCTAAAATCGCTATATCCTTCTTAAGATATGGCAACCAGAATTGCACACAATATTCAAGATGCGGTCTCACCATGGAACGATATAGAGGCATTATAATATCTTTTTTGTTTTATTTTCCATTCCTTTCCTTATCATACCTAGCATTCTATTTGTTCTCTTGGCCGCCGCTGCACACTGGGCCGAGGGTTTTAACATGGTATCCACAATGACGCCTAAATCTTTTTCCTGGGTGGTGGTTCCTAATGTGGAACCTTGCATCGTGTAACCATAGTTTGGGTTGTTCTTCCCTAGGTGCAAAACCTTGCACTTGTCCACATTAAATTTCATCTGCCATTTTGATGCCCAGTCTTCCAATTTATCAAGATCCTCTTGCAATTTTTCACAATCCTCTTGGGTTTTAACAACTTTAAATAGTTTTGTGTCATCTGCAAATTTGATAACCTCACTCGTTATTCCACTTTCCAGGTCATTTATGAATATGTCAAAAAGCAGCGGACCCAGCACAGATCCCTGGGGTACACCACTATTCACCTTTCTCCATTGGGAAAATTGGCCATTTAGCCCTACCCTCTGCTTTCTATCTTTTAAACCAGTTCCTGATCCACAATAGTACATTGCCTCCTATCCCATGACTCTTTAGTTTTGCCAAAAGTCTCTGATGAGGGACCTTGTCAAAGGCTTTCTGAAAGTCCAGATACACAATATCAACTGACTCACCTTTGTCCACCTGTTTATTCACTCCTTCAAAAAAACATAACAGATTAGTAAGACAAGGTCTTCCTTGTCTAAAGCCATGTTGGCTGTCTCCCATTAGGTCATGACTATCTACATGCTGAGTAATTTTATTCTTTATGATGATTTCTACCATTTTTCCCGGTACTGACGTCAGGCTCACCGGTCTGTAGTTTCCCGGATCACCCCTGGAACTCTTTTTAAAAATTGGTGTTACATTGGCGATCTTCCAATCTTCAGGTATTAGAGATGATTTTAATGATAGTTCACAGATTACTGATAGCAGTTCTGCAATCTCATATTTCAGTTCTTTCAACACCCTTGGATGTATACCATCCGGCCCAGGTGATTTGCTACTCTTCAGTTTATCTAATAGTTGCAAGACATCTTCCCGATGTATCGATATTTCCTTCAATTCTTCCGCACCTTTAAATTCCACTTCAGTCATGGGTAACATCCCTACATCTTCCTCAGTAAAGACCGAAGCAAAGAATTCATTCAGTCTCTCCGCTATTGCCTTGTCGCCTCTTAGTGCTCCTTTAACCCCTTTATCATCTAATGGACCAACTGACTCTCTCACAGGTTTTTTGCTACGAATGTACTTGAAAAGGTCTTTATTTCGCGTTTTTGCTTCCGCAGCAAGCTTCTTCTCAAATTCTCTCTTTGCCTGCTTTATCAATGCCTTGCATTTGACTTGCCAGTGCTGGTGCTGTTTCCAGGTTTTGTCGTTTCGGTGAAGAAATCGAGTTCGGCATTGGATACTGGAAGCGCTTGCCAGAAGGCAAGGCCATTGAAGGTGCGAAGGAATTGTAGCCAGATCTGCAAGTCTTCCCGGATTTCCCTGGTGACCCTTATGCGGTGGTACTTTTTTGTGACACCTCTCGTTGCCCATGCCATACGGCGGCAGAAAACCCTGCCCATGGGTATCACCCTGCATGCGAAGCACAGCATGCCCAACATTGCCTGAAATTGTTGCAATGTCACTTTGCGCTTGCTGTGCATTAGTTGCATATCGCCCCTCAACTTCATCACTTTGTCGGCCGGCAAACGTGACCTGTGCTCTGGCACGTCTAACTGGATTCCCAAGAAAGTGATGATCCCCGCCGGGCCATCTGTCTTTTCTTTTGCTAACGGGATTCCAAACGACTGCGTTATTCTCACAAAGATATCCAGTATCCTTTTGCAGTCGTCATAGTCTTTTCCTATGAAGAGGAAGTCGTCCAGATAGTGCACCACCGTGTTGGGTCCCGCCAGGTCCTCAACTACCCAGTGTAGGAATGTACTAAATTGCTCGAAGTAGGCGCATGATATTGCACATCCCATGGGCAGGCATTTATCATAGAAGAATTGCCCATTGAACGAGAAACCCAATAAGGGGAAGGACTCAGGATGTACCGGCAGTAGCCTGAAAGCGGACTCGATGTCCGCCTTCGCTAGCTGTGCTCGCGGCCCTTTACTTCGTATAAGCATGATCGCTTGGTCAATGGTTGCATATTTTACCGAGCATAAGGCTGGATCGATATAATCGTTAACTGACTTGCCCTCGGGGTATGATAGATTATGTATTAACCGGAATTTGCCCGGCTCCTTTTTTGGAATGACCCCCAATGGGGAGATGATGCTGTCCCTAAATGGGGGTGACTGGAAAGGGCCAGCTATTCGCCCCATGCCTATTTCCTTTGCTATCTTACTGTGCGCGATGTCGTTATGTTTTTGGACTGATGGTGGGTTATTTACACAGCGGATTGGTGCTTTCTTTATTGTTATCATGGATGGGATGCGGAAACCCCTCACGAAGCCGTCTTCAATCCTGATAGCCGTCTCTCGCTTAGGGTATGCTCTCAGCCATGGCCGCATATTCTCAAGCCTGATGGGCGTTGGGGCCAACTCCTTCGGCTGTGCGCTGCTGCAGCCCTCGGAATGGCTTGGGTTCCCTTGATGCCCTGCAGGTGGTGTGCATTTCCGCACACTGAGCATGAATGTTTGAATTTGCAAGGCTGCCATGCACAACTCCCTGCATTATATTGCCGGCAAGTCTTTTTTCCTGCCCATTGCTGTGCTGGTCGCCATTGTGTGTTATGCGCCGGCTGCTGCCATTGAGTGCTCTGCAGTGTCTGCGGCAGGCCGTCTTGCCACAAAGGCCTATTGGGCGCCATCTCTTCCGTCCACATGTCCAGAATCCTGTGGTGCCATGCTATGGTGTGGTCGTCGGCCATGCTTCTCCTGAACCTCACATCATAGTTCAGCCAGGCCCATCCCCCGTATTGCTTATGTGCCCTGGTGATAGTGTCCAGGTACTTAGTAAGATATGGTCCCGATTCGGGTTCCTTCTCCATTACCACGCTCATAAAGCTATGGAATGCTGTCACCCAATTGTTGATTGATTTGGGAATTTTGGGTTTCTTATCTCTCTCACTTCGTTTTTCCTTATCTTTTCCATTGCTAAATTCATCTTCCTGATCCCTAAGCAAGAGCGAGAACATGTCAATATATTCCCGTTTCCAAATCCGCTTCTTTATCTTTCTTGGTACTGACACCGCTAGGGAGCTCACTCCGCATCGTGGATCATGACTGGAATCGCGCCAATCCATCTGCGTTCTTTGGGACGCCCCAGTTGGCGCGCTTCCTAGGTCCTCCCCCTCTGATTCTGCCCCGACCATGCCTGCTTTAGGGGGCTTGGTTGCTTTGAACTTTTCTTCCTTTTAAATTTTTTTAACGCGTATTGCATCACTTCTGTCCATGTTGTGTCCCTATCACTATCTGAGGAGGCATCTTCAGATGATGAGGTGGACCACTCTGGCACCCCTCCCTCACACCCGGACTTACCCTGAGCCGAGTTAGGTGTTGCTGCGCCGCCGCTCGTTGTAGGCCGTTCCTCCTCCATGAAGCCTGTCAGCCCCAGTCGTTGTCCAACTGAGGTCAGGCCGTGTTGCGCCACCTGCTCCCGCACTTTCTGGATCAGGTCGTCCAGCCCGTGGCTCTGCGGGGGTGCTGCGTTGTCCTGTGGCACCTTCTTCCTATTGCTGCGTCTGGGCTTCCCTGCTGCCACGCCTCCAGTTGCTTCCTGGGTGGTCTTCTGAGCTCTTCTTCTGCCTGCACTAGCCTCTGCCTGTGCTCTTGGTGCTGGAGCTGCCTTCTGTGTAGCCTTGACGGCTTTTGTGACTCCTTTCTTGGCATCTTTAAACTAGAACAAATGACTATGCGGAGGTAATGGAAAGCGTCATTACCATATGTCCCCTTACGCCCTCAATCCCGAGCTCCCCTCCCCAAGCATATGAATGAGGCAATGGAGATTAATATCTGCCGCTACAGCTCTATCTACATCCATATGCATCCATCTATATCAAACATACCTATATATCCGTCTATCATCTACATCCGTCTATGATCTACATTTTTAATAGCATAAATTTCATCAACATATATCCCTATATCTCCATCTATATCATATATCTATATATTGTTATATTTCAACATTTACACATCACATACTCTCAGATACATGCCCAAACCAAACAGAATAATTTTAATTGCCTGCACTATCGCCTGTATCCATTAGATGGCAGCCACCCTCCATTGTTTGTTCCTTTTTTTTTTTTAATAAATCCACTTTAACGTTTTCTTTTTTTTTTTTTTGCATATGAAAACTCCTCCAGGTTGTGACTTCCTCACTTTTCTTAAGGCATTTTTTATGGTGGGATATCTTTACTGGAGCTCATCTGTGCTGGGCCACGTGTACTTGCATTATAATTGTATCCCCCACGTGGCTCGCATAGCTCCCCCGACATCTTTGATCGCCATCGGATTCATCCCTGCACTGCCCTCATCGGCTGCACTCCCGGTAAGAGGCTTTTGTGTGCCAGAGCCTCCCTTTTAGCTGGCGCTTACCATCATCCAATCCCCCCCCCCCCTGCCGCTGCACAATCTGTTACCCGATCCCCGGGACCACTGTTCTGCTCTCTCCCGCTCCCTATCCATGCACTCAGCCTTTACCTCCTAGCGTCCTTCCCTCTGTCTCCTCGCGTTACCGGATCCGCTGTCGCTTGTCCCTGACCGTCGCTACTCCGTCGGGCCTTTTTTGGTTCCTCGATCCTCCGTTGTCGATCCTCCTCTTGCAAGGCGCGGGGGGGGGGGGGGAGAGCGGCAAAAGAGGCCGAAGCAGCGCCGTGCACGCTTTTTATACTTGGGCCTTACTGCCCGCCCCCTGCCGCCTTCCCCACCCTCGGCTTGCCTGCACACATCTGTGCCCGGCCGCGGTGATTCGCAGCCGGGTCTTAACCGTAGTTTAGGTTCTTCTTTCCTAGGTGCATAACTATGCACTTGCCCACATTAAATTTATCTGCCATTTGGATAGCCAGTCTTCCAATTTATCAAGGACTTCTTGCAATTTTTCACAATCCTCTTGTGTTTTAACAACTTTGAATAATTTTGTGTCATCTGCAGATTTGATCACCTCACTCATATTCCTATTTCCAGGTCATTTATGAATATGTTAAAAAGCAGCGGACCCAGCACAGATCCCTGGGGTACTTCACTATTCATCTTTCTCCATTGAGAAAATTGACCATTTAGCCCTACTCTCTGCTTTCTATCTTTTATCATTGCTATACTGCCCCCATACATTTACTACTGAACTGTGTATAATCAATGTGCGCACCACTGGTCCAACAACATAGGACACCAGACTCAACTGCAGTAAGGCTGAGTATATTATACATATATATCATATATTAATACATATGATACCTTTACTCAAACCAGAAGCGTACCTCTCCCTGCCAACCTGAACTAACCTTCTCTCATCTGCAACTCTACATAAATTATTGTTGTAATACAAAACTACACAATTAGTATCAAAAAAGGATTCTCTGTCTCTGCTACATCCTAATCACCTTATCTGTGATAATCCAGAGTCTAAAAGATTCATACCCCTATGCTATCCCTACCATCTATAATCCAAACCGATACCTATATACACCCTTCTTCATCAATTTTGGACACAGCCAGAAAGCAAACTACAGCAGACTAATCAACATAAAGATAAAAACAATCTCTCTACCAGCTCCAAAACTTTCCTTACTCCAGCCTAAACATCTCACTTGCTATCTTGTCAATGCTAGATCGATGAAAAATAAACTACCAATCTTCCAGGACCTGCTGTCTGACCACTCTCCTGACATTAGACTTGGCTAACTGATACTGACACAATTTTAATCAAGCAATTGAAGACACCAGGATATGAAATCTTTCACACACACTGATCTTCAAAAAGAGGAGGAGGAGTCCTCATTATCATAAAAGAATCTCTGAAAGCATCTTTAATAACTTCAGACAACATAGCTAACATAGATATTCTCACCATAAAAATGAATCAATGTCACATATGCTTAACCTATAGACCACCTGACCCAAGGCCTGACAACTTGGACATGCTAACCGAATTACTTGGCTCCTCCACTGATACTAAACCCCTGATTGTACTAGGTGACTTTAACTTACCCTCTCTTTCACATACACACATGATATCCTTTATCAGCTCTGTTGAAGAGATGGATCACCTCCAAATCCTCAATAGACATACTCACATCAGAGGTAATACACTAGACCTTGTGTTCCTGCCCAGTTCACGCCATAGTGCTTACGACCCAACATCACTAGAGATACGCCCCATCCCCTGGTCAGATCACCACCTTATAAAATCCAACTACCCTATCATGACAATTCTCAGACCAGGCCCACATATTCTCCCCATCTCAGTAGATTCAAAAAATTTAACAAAGAAGAATTTTTGAATCAAACTATTCCACTTCTTACCCAAGACCCTACAAACTTCGACGACACTTTAACAAACTGGAATGACACAATATCTAAGGCAGCTATATCATATACACATCACTGCCATCCAACAAAGAAAAAAAATGCCCCATGGTTCCAACCTGAATTAAAACGCATAAGAGCAGATCTGCGTAAAGCTGAGCACAAATGGCGACACACAAAATCTATAACCCACCAATCTAACTACTTAAATACCCTTAAACTATACAGGAAAACCATTGATGCCTCTAAGAAAAACTACTTCTCTAGACTATTATCTAATTCATTAAACCGACCTAGGGAACTATTCAGTATTGTTCAACCTCTAACTAATAATTCCGCCAACAAATACTCAATCAATCATGCAATATCACCACAGACCATAGTCAACCACTACATGAATAAACTAAAGCAACAAGCATTACCCATAACGACCTATAATGAAGACCACCCTCCACATCATACCCCTTGGTCTAACTTTTACCCTACCTCAAAAGATACACTCAAAAACATCATCTCCATGCTAAACACCACCACTTCTTACCTTGATCCCTGTCTAGTAAACTGGATAAAAGCAACAATAACTGAACTTTTGTCTTTTATCCTCCCCATCATCAACCTCTCCCTTCAGAATGGGTATTTACCAGCCTCCCTTAAACACGCACAAATCCACCCAATCCACCCAATCCTGAAAAACAACACCATTGACAAAAACTCCCCTACATCCTAAAGACCCATTTCAAGTCTCCCTTTCATGGCAAAACTAATAGAAAATATTTGTCCAAATACAACTCCAGGATCACATTGGGGGATGTTTACTAAAGTGCGGTAATCGTGAATAACGCGCGTAAAGTACGTTTAACGATCGTTCGCACGTCCGAACGCGCGTTCTAACGTGCGAACAATCGTTAAACGTACTTTACGCTTGTTAACCGCAGTTAACGATCGTAAACCTCCGTGGCGCGTTAAAACAGCGCAGAAGGTGGAGAGTGGGCAGAGAGAAGGGGTCAATGGGCGGAGAGTGGGCGGGGAGAGGCTCCCCTCACACTAACGCACTGAATTCCTGAGTTCAATTCCAACGCGAATGAAAACCTGTCGTTAAAGGCATTTAAAGGGAAGAGAAACCATTTCCGTCAGCAATGTACAGAAAAACCGGTGAAACCCACAAAACGTGAGCAGTGTGATACATGTGCACAGAACAAAATTTCACATAAAACGTTAAAAATGACCACAAGAAACATTGTAAAAAGCATAATTCAGCTGGGAAACAGTGATAGCAATGGGCAACAAGGAACAACACTCCCTGGAAAGCACCAAATAAAAAATAAATGATGTGTGGAAGGGTCTACGCTCCGCAGACCCTTTCAAAGATCATTTCATTGTAATGGAGCTGTCCTGGGAGTGCTGTGTAATGTTGCCCAATGATATCATTGTTGCCCAGCTTGGTTATGGGTGTGTGCCCCTTTTTTGAGGTCTTTTCTGAGGTTTATGTGCACCTTTGTCTGCATACAAGGTAAATGAGGCCACAGTAAACCTGTTGCAGAGTAGGGTTTCTGACTCGTCAGGCCGGTTTAACTAACTCCAGGGACTGCAGAGGGTCACAGGTTCAAATCCCAGCTGGGGCTCCTGCCAACCCAGTCCCCATAGTTTTACCCACCACTAAACAGTGATAGTAAAGACACTCCTTTATTGCAGAGAACATACACATGGCCTATATTTTACCACACCAAACACAGACACCAGAAACAGGCACATTACCTAAAGCAGAGTCCCGCAAATGCAGTCCTGGAGGGCCCTACACCATTCCGGCTTCATGCTGCCTCTAATAAACATGCCTGTGCTGCATAGCTATGCACCACCCCCATGGTATGCAGATGTAGCTCATGCATATTTATGAGGGACAGCATGAAAACCCGAACAGTGTTTGGAACACCAGGACTGGAGTTGGGGAACTCTGCCGTAAAGCAGCAGCCAACAGGGCCACACACCCACCCACAGGCCTCATTGGCCAATGCCTCCTGGAGAGGCAAGACATTGGGCCCTGCCTGTATCTCCCAATACTAGCAGTTGCATACCTTAGCAATGCCACCCTACACCTAGGTATATGGTACAGAGCTATCAAACGTTTCCTATGATAACTGGCAGATATCAATTCCTACGTTAAGCACATTTTGCTCATTGAGCTCCACCATAACAATCATTCTGATGTCTGCGGTATGTGCTGCAGGTCTGGTCTCTGACAGTGTTCACCACCCTGGGGAGTGACCCCCCAACAGCCTTGTGTACCATATCCATGCCTGTACTATGTCCATGACTGGTGTGGTGGGTATGGCTGCTGACCACCTCTATAGTAGCACAATGCTGGCATAGGTGTGGGGGTGGCTGTCTGTCTATCCAGTGTGTGGTGGCTGCAAACACCTTCCACAGTCCACACTGCCAGCAATGTTGCCAGTATTGGGCTGCCAATGTGCATAATGAGGAGCAAGGTACCATGGGTATAGGCCGGACAGGGTGGCCTGGCCAGGGTGCATCTGCACAGGGCATAGGGCAGTGACAGGCACATTGTAGTGCCCGGCTACCACCTACACAGACAGGGTGACCTCAGTATATCCTGCTGAGAGATCACTCTCACCCTGACTGTGCAGTGACCACAGCATGGCTAGGCACTCCCATGGTGCTATCTAGTATTTCTCTCATGTGATAAATATGGGTTTCCTTTTGGGGCCCAGTCACTGATGTATCTGCTTGATGTGTATGCTGACATCCCAGTTCTGGGTGCAGGCATCTCCACTGGGCACTAGCAGACTGTTTGCAGCTGGTAGGTGTTGTGATGGAGTGGCTTGCAGGGTGCAGTGGCTGATGGCTTGCACCAGGGGAATATCAGATAGTGGTGGGGTGCAGCATAGCATATCCAGGCCTAATGTCTGTTTGCTATTGTGTTATGGCTGTGTACAGAGCTGCATTGACTGCCCTGTGGGGTGTCTGTTCCTCAGCAGGACTAGGGTTAATGTTCCCCTCTACTGCCACCTTTGCAGGGAGGTAGACTGTGGATCTTTTGATGGGAGACCCTGTTTGCCACCCTCAGCCCTGGGGGAGGGGGGTGGTGGTGCATGGGGGCTACACCTGACTGAAACAGACAGAGATGTCCAAGGTGTTCCTGCAGAAACTACCTATCTCACACAGTAACACTGCTTTGGACCTGCGCCATGGCCTCTTTCAGCCATGGACGGTGCTGTGGACCTAGTGCTGGGCGCCTCACTGCACCCTCAGGGTGAGCACAGTACCCGCACAATGTGACGGTGTGTAGCTACTCTGTGCCAGTACAACACACGGTCGGTACCCCCTATCAGGCCGAGGTGCTGTGGGGGTGCACATGGTCAGTTCCCCCTACCAGGCCGAGGTGCTGTGGGGGTGCATTCCCTATGGTGTGTATCTGTGGACAGCTGATTTGCATGTGCAGTGCATCATGGGTGTGACTGGCACAATCCAACCCTGTGAAACTCCAGCACCTGCTCACAGGCTCTGATAAACCATAGGCCATCACACGTACATCTGTTAGCATAATGCATAGGTGCAAGACACCCTACAGAGTCTGTAATATAAGATGCCCACACTGGTAAAAACACACGTACCCACGCACACGTAAAAACACACGTACCCACGCACGTAAAAACACACGTACCCACGCACGATTGTACGCGCGCAGCTACGCACGTACCAACGTACGCAACCTCGCACGCACCAATGTACGTGGCTAGGCACACTCCAAGGGTGTTTTTCTGACACCAATATTCAACGTAACGAAAAACATGCCTCCTCTTTCCCTCTGTAATGTGCAGGGTGATGCCTGGGACAGCCTTCTGCATTAGGCACACTGGGGACTCGAACCCATGCTGCCTGTAACAGCGGTTAGTACCGTAACCATTGTGCTACAGCTCTGTTTCAGTGCTTTGTGTCTGTATGTCTTCTTACCATTAACGCGCAGTAATGCGGCACGGCGCCCGGTAATGCTCGTTAATTTTTTTAACGCGCGTTCCTGGTGACGATGTACCGCCCATGTCCTTATTTGGGGTTTCTTTCACTACCGCGGCTCCTAACGCGAATTGCACTAACGCAGTTTAGTAAACATACCCCATTGACTCCTCTCCCCACTTGACGAACACCAATATGGTTTCCGTCCGTATCACGGAGTTGAAACACTGCTCACAGTCCTAATTGATACACTTACATGTGGTATTGACGCTACTAAGCAAGCCTCTCTCCTCATATTTCGTGACATTACTGCAGCCTTCGATAGTGTAAACCATCATTTAATGCAAGCTAGACTCCAGCAGATAGGGATTAATGAAACAGTCCTAAAATGGTTCTCCTCATATCTATCTGACAGAACACAAGAAGTTAAGAACTGAACAGCAAATTTCAACACCATACAAACAAGAACAAGGTCTCTGCCCTCTCAGCCCTACTCTTTAATATTTATCTTCAACCAATCTGTTCCATTTTTAAATGATTCCGTGTAAATTATTACATTTACACGGACGATATAATGATATATCTGCCGTTTAATATCTCAAATCCGCCAATCCAAGTACTCTCTGATTGCTTCTCTGAAATATTGAAATGGCTCGAACCATAACCTCGATATTAATTTTACAAAAACAGAAGTCATGTATGTAACCAGAAACCAGAGCTTCTCCCCCCAAATTTGATTAGGCTCCATGATATTAACATTTCAGCCAAAAACGAGGTGAAATACTTAGAAGTAATCATTGATCGCACCCTTAGCATGGCATCTCATATAAAGCAAACAGCTAAAAAGATATTTTACAAACTCAAACTGTTAAAGCAACTCCGCCCTCTGCTCCACCACCATGACTTCAAATCTGTCATCCAAGCAATTATTATGCTTCACTTTGACTTTGCCAATACTACTCTACAGGGCATCATAAAACAGAACTTAAGAATACTCCAACTAGCCAAAAATGTGGCAGCTAGAATAACTATGAATGTCAATACAATGGAACACATCACCCCCACACTGTATGCTCTCCACAGGCTATCCATTCAAAGCCATATAAACTATAAAATTCTTGTATCAATCTTCAAATTAATCAATGACATTGCTCCTTCGTTTCTTTCCATACTCATCACAAAGAAAACCCTCCATCACATTCAACGGAAACGGAACAAAAATTAACTTGTTATACTGATGGATTTCAGGAAATCCAGAAAGTTAACAAACAACAAAGCATTTTCCCATGTCGCCCCTATCCTTTGGAACGCTCTACCAGACAACTTCAGAGAACTAAATGACCTCTACATGTTCCATAAAAAACCCGAAACTCATCTATTTACCCTCCATTTTGGCACACAAGTAGATTACAATACTTCCGATACAACACCTCCATCCTCCTAAAACCTATCAGGGCATTACCACTCTACATCTCATCCAGAGCAGTATATAGTTCTTGTTAAGATTTCACCATTTAGATATGTCAACCATACTTATGTATATAGTTCAATGTATTCTTTACAACTGTATATAGTTTTACATCGTTCCATATAACTGAATATGTACTTGTTTATTTTGTACTATTCAAAGTTGTTCTTAATTGTAAACCGCATTTGATCTTCCGGAAAACGCGGTATAGAAATTTTCCATTAATAAATAACCACTTCCTGATCCACAATAGTAAACTGCCTCCTCTCCCATGACTTTTTAATTTTTCCAATGTAGGACAACGTAAAGGGGCAATGGGCCTATTAACAAAGGAAGATGGGGGGCTTTTAGACCAGGGGATGGCCGTGCTAGAGGGGATGATGAAGAGGGAATAGTCTGGAAGGGTAACAGAGGAGTGGAGCCAGCAGGAGACAGGTTAGAGGGGTAGGGAAGAGTGCAAGGAGTTGCCAAAAGGTGCATTCTCTTCTTCCCAGAACACACACACACAGGCATCCACCTCCACATGACAGACACACATGCACACACAGGCACCTCACTTCTGCACCACACACATACACACACACACACAGAGGCACCTTACCTCCACAGCACACACACATTTACAGGCACCTTGCTTCCATAACCATACACGCACACACATACACAGAAACCCCATTTCTGCACCACACAAAAATACCCTTCCCAGCTCTGCAGCACGCACACACATGCACCGCAGCCCCACACCCCACCCAAACAAAGGTCACATGCCATGCACAGACTAGCATACCACTATTCCACCACGTACACATACAGACATTTAGGGGGTCATTCCGAGCCACAAATAGCTATTTGGGCCCTTTTCCGGCCTCCTTCCCCACACATTGCACGGAGAAGTTAGACGGGGGAGGGAAAGGGGCAGATCGGGGGCAGCATTAAGGCGGGGTGTGGGCGGTCGTCAGCCCCGGACATACAGGGCCTATTCTAATGTCAGCCCTGTACATCCGGGGCCAGCGACCTGAACGGGGAAGTTATTATACCTCCGAGGTGGAATAACTTCCCTAGTCGCCGAGGGATGGTGGGCCCAGAGCACAGAAGGGACAGGGGGGAACAGAGGATATTCCCCGCAGCCCGACCCTGGCCTTAGGAGCAGGGCCGGTTTCTAGGGTTTCTAGTGCCCCCCTGCAACCTATAAATCGGCGCCCCTCCCTCATTATTATTGATGTTGACTGCACCCTACCCTCCTTTTTCCCAAAACTGCTTTGTGAACTCTTTTCAAGCGATATTAGTATTTCTCCTTCAAATCCAGTGTTGTAAGAAAATTGCAGCAAAAGAGCATATGTATAACCAAAATAAAAATACTTAGCAGTAAATACTTAGCATCATACAAACAGGCTGTGATAGTCAAAAGAAAAATCTGATTCTGGTCATCTCGCTAAAGCACAGTTACTTACCTGTAACAGGTGATCTCTGGGAACAGCAGGAATAAGTCTTCACATATGGGTATCGTCGGTACCGACGGAGCCTGCGTGGGAACGCTCCCCAGAGTCCAAAAGGAAAGCTTTTATTTATTTATTTTTCAATCAGTGCGGTTTACAAATGAACAAATTAAACACAATGGTACAATCAGCATTGGTTTTTTACAATGAACAGGGTACAAAAACTAGGAGGTAAAACAGGGTTAACTATATACAAAAAACGTGGATGTTGTCACGGGGTAGAGCAGGAATTACCTATGGAAACAGAAAGGGCAGGGCTAGGTAGATCTGAAACTGACAGATCCAAGCACATGCTGTAGGGTTGCTATAAGCAACCATGGAAAACAAAGGTAACCAGAGGTAGAACGTGCTCCTGCAAAGGATTACCTCATCCTCAATCAGTTAATGAAAGGCAGCTGAGAGCAGGGCAAGGTCAACAGAATGCAGGTAGTGACGCAGTTAAAATGCATACTGAGTCGGAGGTGCTGTTTCTTGTGTGACTTTTACTTTGGCTTCTTCCTGGATGGTTGCTGGCACAAGCGGCTCCCCCGATTGGTTCCTGAGCTGCTCTGAGGGCTTTAAATCCATCTGCCCTACCGCGGGACGCTGAGGTGCTGTTTCTTGTGTGACTTTTACTTTGGCTTCTTCCTGGATGGTTGCTGGCACAAGCGGCTCCCCCGATTGGTTCCTGAGCTGCTCTGAGGGCTTTAAATCCATCTGCCCTACCGCGGGACGCTGAGGTGCTGTTTCTTGTGTGACTTTTACTTTGGCTTCTTCCTGGATGTTTGCTGGCACAAGCGGCTCCCCCGATTGGTTCCTGAGCTGCTCTGAGGGCTTTAAATTCATCTGCCCTACCGCGGGACGCGGTCGCGGGCGTCCCCTGGGGCGTGCCCGAAGGGGCGTGACCAAAGGGGCAGGCCACGCCCCTTTGGTGCCCCTTCGGTCCACGCCGGTTAAGGAGGTTATCCCCTGATATGGGGAAGAGGAAGAAGAAATTGCCGCCGGTTGTACAGGTGAAAGCAGTGAAAGTCATTGGTCCTATGGATGCACACGTACAGGTACATGACTTGGCTGCTTCCGCTCAGTCGGCTTGTAAAGTTTCCTTAGATATGTCCGCTGTGAGTACTTCTTCCTCCACTCCCTCCTTTAGCGAAACGGGCGTAACTCCGCCCATTGATGATCCCGATTCTAAGTGTGAAGTTTCACCCTTGAATAAGTCGGGGATGGTTAATTCAGTCTCCGGAATCTTACCAACCTCTTTTCTAAGAGTTGACTCTGCTCCTTCAGCTATTTCTATGCCTACTGTGATTTCCCTTTCTTCGGCTGTGGAAGTTCACACTCCGCCGTCAGATATCTCTTTGAAGGACATTTGGGCAATTGTTTCCCGAATGGAGCTTACCCTGGGTTCCTCTTTGAAGAAAATCTCGGACTTTTCTAATGAGACTGTGTTGAAATTGACTGAACATCAAGATAGGATATCTACTTTAGAAAAGCGCGTTGATTTTCAGGACTCTAACTGTTTGTCTCAAAAGGCATTATTGGATAAAATTCCGGTAGATTCCTTGGCATTACATAGACAGGATGAATACTTAGAAAATATGGTTAGATCTTGTAATTTGCGGTTACTTAATTTCCCTAAGACGCATTTTCTATCCCCTATGATTTTGTTACAAAAATACTTTCAGGAGATATTGTGTTTTAGTGATGCTAAGTTAATTAGTATTTCTAAGCTTTTTTATGTTTCTATAGGCAATGTGGCTAGTGGAGAGGTAGAGGGGGGGATGGGCGTACAAGCGCAACACCCCGCCTCTTCACCACTAGATATTTCTGAGTTTATTGAATCAGAAAATGATGTTATAAATTCTAGGGCTACACTTTTGGTAACATTTACTTCAGTAATGGATAAAGATAGAGTTTTCCGTGCCTATTTTCAAAAAAAGAATGAGAAGTTCTGTGGACAAACAGTGCAAATTTTTCCTGATGTCTCTAGAGAAACCCAGCGGCGACGTAAGTCTTTCTTAGACATGCGCCCACGTGTTCTTGCCTTAGGGGCTTCTTTTTATTTAAAGTTCCCCTGTAAATGTCATGTTTTATATCAAGGGAAAAGATATGTATTTTCTGAAGTAGAGCACTTAGCTATATTTTTGGAAGGTAAGACTTAAATGTGTATTTTTCTTCTTTCTCCTTTTTTTTCTTATTTCCTCAGGTTCATTGATATGTGAAATAGAGTTTGAATTATATTCAGGAATCATTCAGGTTGTGGGTGTAGTATTATACGGTACCTCCTTGATGAGTTTCAGTTTTTACTGCACTGTATAATTTCTTTTTCATTATGTTGATGTATTGCTACAGGCATTATTATATTTGCTTTTTTCTGTATATTTGGAAAATCTAATAAAAAAAAAAAAATGCATACTGAGTCACTTACCGGCAGAACTAAGCAGGATTTCTCAGAGAACAGAACTAAGCAGGGTTTCTCAGAGAGCAGCACTAAGCAGGATTTCTCAGAGAGCAGAGCTAAGCAGGATTTCTCAGAGAGAGGAGCTAACTGGGATTTCTCAGAGGAGAGAGACATCAAGGATACTACAACAGCTGGGGCAGAAAAGGAGAATACTTCTCATTGGAGTTTGAATAAAGTTCCTAAGGAAAGAATATCCAAGGGCAATTGCAGGGTGCTAGGAAGCACGGAGCAAGAGGCCAGTGAAAAGAATCACAGAGGAATTCAATCCAGCAGGAAAGAGAAACCTTTGAGAGACGGTCCTTCTGCTAACAGGTACCCAGAAAACAGTAAGGGGTTTAGAAGGGACACTTACCTGTTTAAGAACCAGCCAGTGGCTAGAGGCAGTAAGAAGCCTGCTTTTAGAAGTATCAACGCTGACTTTCCATGCTGTAAAAGCTCGAGAGAAATCCTCCCTGAGGATTGGCTGAAAGCCTGTAATAGAGAGGGCCTTAGAAGCATAAGTTTTCCCTATACACAACTAGGAAGGTTGGGTCCCCTAGGGGCAGACTGTGAGAAATACAGTAACTTCCCATCCTACCTTGGTGAAGGGGGGAAGGGAAGTCTTGCAGAAGACGGAAGCTTGCACAGCCAGGAAAGGAGACACAGCTGTTCAGAGAGTAGCAACCAGGGAAGCTACGAGGCAATGGACTTTGAATTAGCTGAAGATAATACAGAGGTATCTCAAATGGAATGTGCTTTGACCCTGGCTAATGATGTGTCTTCCTTATGTTAAGCTGTGCTAAGAAGATAACCTTTTAAAGAAAAAGGATTTCTGAAAACTACCTGTATAAATTTAGTAGCTGTTATATTTTGAGTTAAGCTGAAATGAAGCGCTTTTGGTTCCAGTAGTATTTTTATTTGTACCAGAAAACATGGTCTGTTTCTGTTAATTTCTCACGTGCAAGAATCCACCCGGAAAGGGATAATAAAAATACCTCTTACTAAAAGCCTGGCTGCTCGTCACAACTACAACCTTTAGAACGGCTAGTGGGAGATAATTCCCAGGGGGCCTTAAAAGAGCCCCAGCTACATTAAAGAAGAGGCCCCACTGAAAGTCCCCTAGGCTGCCTCCTAGCGGGGTAAGTAGGTGGGTGACAAATGGCATAGTTGGCAGGATTTTTGCCTGAGGATTAATAAAGAAGCACTGCAAAAACTACTAGGCTGCCGGAAGCACTGTATCCAGACTGTGGAGCACCACAAGAGAAGATTCTCCGTGCCAGACGCTGCGAAGACCAGCTGACTTTCTCACAGGCTGAACCCTGCCAGGAGCCTCAGGTAAAGGGTACCTGGGCATAACCGGGGCAGGACAAAAAGTGAGAAAGAGGGTGCTGGTAGGCGGTGGAAAGTTTGGCAGAGGGGAGAAAGAAAAGGGTTGTGGTATCGCCCTTGGTTTTTTTTTCTCTTCTTTTCTCCACAGGGACGTCTGTAGCAGGAATGGATCCACAAGACGTCGCGGCATGGATGCAGAAGCAGTGGGACAAGCAGATGGACTTGATCCGGTATCTGCAAGACCAAACTACTGCCAATATGAGGGAGCAACAGAAACCTCTAATGGACACCATGGAGGCATTACTGAAAAGGCCAGTGGAAGCCAGAGCGGACATCTCCATGTTTCAAGGAATAGGACTGAACCATCAAGATGCCCTGTCGTTAGGACAGTTAAAACCACATGATGATGTAGATGACTACATTGATGCCTTTGAGCGGATAGCCGCAGTGTTAAAATGGCCGGAAGAGCAATGGGCAACCAGGTTTGCCATATCTTTATCTGGTGAAGCTCTTTCTGCATATAAAGCCATGCCAGCCACCCTGGCGACTGAGTATGCAGAAATAAAAAAGGCTGTTAAAGATAGGTTAGGGCTGACTCCCATTTACTATCATAAGATGTTTAGGGAGGCAAAAATAAAGCCTCAGGAGACCCCTAAGGCCCTATCACAGAGGCTAAAAAGTTTGGCCAGAAAATGGTTGGTTCCGGAGAGAGCTACTCTAGAAACAATCATGGACCAAATTGTATTAGAACAGTTTATGCAAGCTGTCCCCCAGGAGGTTAAAACATTTATTTCACTTCAGCACTGTCAGACCACCGATGAGGCAGCCATCCTTGCTGAAAGGTTCCAAGCAGCGGGGATGACTGACGCCTCGGGGGTAGGGTTATGGCGGGTGGCTGGGATGAAAAGTTTTAACGGAAAACGGTATAAAAGAAATGTTGAAATGTTTGATGTGAATGCTGTGAATACTAATGTTTTGCGTAGGCCCAAAGATACATGTTTCACCTGCGGGAAGGCTGGGCACTTCCAGAGGAGCTGTCCTGAGAAAACTGTACTTATGTCAGGAGAGAAGGAGGCGAACCTGGATGGGTTCTTCCTACCCGTTAAGATAGCAGGTAGGAACACACGGGCACTACTTGACTCGGGGGCTGACCAGAGCATGGTTTCGAAGAAGCTCTGGGAGGCTATTTGGGAGCACCGTTCGTCGCCCCCGAGTCAAGCAGAAGGCCGAGTCCGTATTAAGTGTGTGCATGGAGCGGGCTCATATTATCCCCTACACAACCTAGAAGTAGAAGCACTAGGAACATAACAGCAGTTGTTGATGGCTGTCGTTTCAGGACTACCTAGAGAAGTGGTATTAGGCCGAGATTGGTCACCATTTTTTCACAAAATGGAGAAGGGGTTTCACAAGCTGGATCAAGGAGCTTGTCAACATCAGATAGCTCCTAGAGTAAAAGGATCCGAGGCCTTAGCAGCCAAAATCCCCGGTCCTTTATTCGGGAAGATATCACAGGCTAGAGTGCCCACACAAGTATCTAAGAGGGGGGGTCCCTTAAGAAAGTCCAAGTTTGTGCTTCAGTTCTGCAAGGTATCAAAGCGAGCGAAGAGCCCACAGAGAGCTTCCCCAGAGGCTGCAGGGTATGACCTCTACAGCGCAGAGGAAGCCATAATAGTGAGGGGAGGAAAAGCTTTAGTAGATACTGGCATACAGGTTAAAATGCCAGAAGGCTGTTACGGCCGGATTGCCCCAAGATCAGGCTTGGCAGTGAAGTTTTTTCTAGATATAAGGGCAGGGGTTATTGACCCTGATTACAGGGGCTGCATTAAGGTCCTAATATTTAATTTTGGAAAGCAGGACTTTAAAGTTCAGATAGGGGACCGCATTGCTCAACTAATTTGTGAGCGTGTGGGTTTTCCTGCTGTAGAGGAGGTATCAATGTTACCATCCACTACTCGAGGGGACCAAGGGTTCGGGTCTACAGGGCAAAAAGAAGTAAAAATTATGACAGCCTTAGCGGAAGAGGAAAGGGAAGAAGACCTGGGTCCTCAGATTTCCGATTTAAAAGAGCGACCTAAACCTAGGTTAGGGGCAGGGCTTTCCCTGCAGCAGCAGCAGGAATTAGCCCAGGTCTTGGATAGATTTGCTGATGTCCTGACCACCAAGCCCGGAGAAACCCATATTTTGGCCCACGAAATAATTACGGAGCCCGGAAGGGTGATCCGACAGCGCCCTTATCGTATGCCGGAAAGTAAAAAGAAAGAAGTAATAAAGCAGGTGCAGGAGATGGTCACTATGGGAATCATAGAAGAATCGCATAGTCCCTGGTCGAGCCCCATAGTGCTGGTGCCCAAGCCAGATGGGACTCAGCGGTTTTGCATAGACTTTCGGAAAGTAAATGACATTTCTCAATTCGATGCGTACCCGATGCCCCGCATCGATAATTTACTAGACCGTCTAGGACAAGCCAAATATTTAACAACACTTGACCTTACGAAAGGGTATTGGCAAGTTCCATTAACAAAGCAGTCCAAACCCAAAACAGCGTTCAGCACGCCTATAGGGCTTTTTCAATTCAAGCGCATGCCCTTTGGGTTGCATGGCGCCGCTGCCACCTGCCAGCGCCTGGTGGATCAGATATTAAGACCCCACCAGGACTATACATTAGCCTACATGGATGATGTAGTGATATTTAGCACCACTTGGACCCAACACCTGGTGAGAATAGAGGCGGTTTTGAGAGCACTGCATAAGGCTGGGTTAACACTTAACCCCGCAAAATGCCTATTCGCCAGTGAAGAGGCTAGGTACCTGGGCCATATGGTTGGGAGGGGGGTAGTACGGCCCCTAGCGAGCAAAATTGAATGTGTACGAGACTTCCCCAGGCCAGGAACCAAAAAACAGGTCCGTAGTTTCCTCGGTCTAGTGGGATACTACAGGAGGTTCATTCCTAAGTTTGCGGAAGAAAGTCTTCTCTTCACCGAGATGCTTAGAAAAAATGCCCCAAACACTGTAAGGTGGACCCCTGAAGCTGAGGAAGCCTTCATTACCCTAAAGGACAAGTTATGCAAGGCTCCTGTACTAAGGGGAATTGATTTTAGCCTACCCTTTGTAGTCCAAACGGACGCATCTGAAACAGGGTTGGGGGCGGTCATGTCCCAGGTGTTCGACGGGGAAGAACATCCAGTGACTTACTTAAGCCGCAAGCTATCAAAGGCCGAGAGAAACTACTCGACGATAGAGAGGGAATGCCTCGCGATTAAATGGGCAGTGGAGTCCTTACGCTTTTACCTGACCGGGAGGAAATTCCTGTTAGTAACTGACCATGCCCCCTTAACATGGTTGTCCCAAATGCACAATAGTAATGCCAGATTAACCCGATGGCATCTTGCACTCCAGTCCTTTGACTTCTGGGTACAGCATAGGGCCGGAAGACTTCATGGGAACGCAGATGCCTTATCACGGATTATGTGCTGGCTGGAAGCTACGGCAGCCCGTAATATTTTAAGGGGGGGGATTTGTCACGGGGTAGAGCAGGAATTACCTATGGAAACAGAAAGGGCAGGGCTAGGTAGATCTGAAACTGACAGATCCAAGCACATGCTGCAGGGTTGCTATAAGCAACCATGGAAAACAAAGGTAACCAGAGGTAGAACGTGCTCCTGCAAAGGATTACCTCATCCTCAATCAGTTAATGAAAGGCAGCTGAGAGCAGGGCAAGGTCAACAGAATGCAGGTAGTGACGCAGTTAAAATGCATACTGAGTCACTTACCGGCAGAACTAAGCAGGATTTCTCAGAGAACAGAACTAAGCAGGATTTCTCAGAGAGCAGAGCTAAGCAGGATTTCTCAGAGAGAGGAGCTAACTGGGATTTCTCAGAGGAGAGAGACATCAAGGATACTACAACAGCTGGGGCAGAAAAGGAGAATACTTCTCATTGGAGTTTGAATAAAGTTCCTAAGGAAAGAATATCCAAGGGCAATTGCAGGGTGCTAGGAAGCATGGAGCAAGAGGCCAGTGAAAAGAATCACAGAGGAATTCAATCCAGCAGGAAAGAGAAACCTTTGAGAGACGGTCCTTCTGCTAACAGGTACCCAGAAAACAGTAAGGGGTTTAGAAGGGACACTTACCTGTTTAAGAACCAGCCAGTGGCTAGAGGTAGTAAGAAGCCTGCTTTTAGAAGTATCAACGCTGACTTTCCATGCTGTAAAAGCTCGAGAGAAATCCTCCCTGAGGACTGGCTGAAAGCCTGTAATAGAGAGGGCCTTAGAAGCATATGTTTTCCCTATACACAACTAGGAAGGTTGGGTCCCCTAGGGGCAGACTGTGAGAAATACGGTAACTTCCCATCCTACCTTGGTGAAGGGGGGAAGGGAAGTCTTGCAGAAGACGGAAGCTTGCACAGCCAGGAAAGGAGACACAGCTGTTCAGAGAGTAGCAACCAGGGAAGCTACGAGGCAATGGACTTTGAATTAGCTGAAGATAATACAGAGGTATCTCAAATGGAATGTGCTTTGACCCTGGCTAATGATGTGTCTTCCTTATGTTAAGCTGTGCTAAGAAGATAACCTTTTAAAGAAAAAGGATTTCTGAAAACTACCTGTATAAATTTAGTAGCTGTTATATTTTGAGTTAAGCTGAAATGAAGCGCTTTTGGTTCCAGTAGTATTTTTATTTGTACCAGAAAACATGGTCTGTTTCTGTTAATTTCTCACGTGCAAGAATCCACCCGGAAAGGGATAATAAAAATACCTCTTACTAAAAAGCCTGGCTGCTCGTCACAACTACAACCTTTAGAACGGCTAGTGGGAGATAATTCCCAGGGGGCCTTAAAAGAGCCCCAGCTACATTAAAGAAGAGGCCCCACTGAAAGTCCCCTAGGCTGCCTCCTAGCGGGGTAAGTAGGTGGGTGACAATGTGAATAGGGTTAACTATGTACATGGCAATTTTTGGGTAACTACATGGTATAGGTAACAGATAAAATTACAGTACAGTATAAATATAAGTACAGTATGGATATAGTGTGCAAGTATGGATTTACAGGATTAGCCATTTTCTACCGGGGTTAAATGGGAAAGATCAGTATGAGTGCAATGTTCATTTGGGGTTGCTTCAGGGTAGTATATTAGGAACAGATGATATTTTAAGGCCTTTCTGAATGTAGTGAGGCTAGTGATGGATCTGATTTCGGGTGGGAGGGCATTCCAGGCCCTAGGTGCAAACAGTGAGAAGGCTCTGGAGGCTGTTGTTTTGGAGCATTTGGTAAGGATTTTTGGTAGGATGATGGAGTTCAATGCAGCAAGTCTCCTAGATCTGTTTGTTGGATTGACTTGTATCATATTGCTGATGGGTGATAAGGAAGGGCTCTTGACAGCTTTAAAAGTCATGACCAGGGTTTTATATAGGGTTCTGGCCTGGAGGGGTAGCCAGTGTAAACTCATCAGTATTGGAGTTATGTGTTCTGATCGTGGAGCACCTACGAGAATTCTCGCAGCTGAATTCATGGCTAACCGGAGGGGATTTAGAGTAGATTGTGGGAGATCGTGTAGTATTATATTAGCAAAATCCAAGTGAGGTAGAACCAGGGCTTGGAAGATAGTGCGGAAGTCGGAGTTGTCAAGGAGAGGTCTGAGATTGCGTAAGGATCGAATCTTTTGGGAGCATCCCACAGCACCTGCGCGCTGCCTTCCCGTCTTTCCCAACCGCCTCTCTCCAGTTCGAGTTTTAAAGCTGAGACAAAGACAGAGAGAGGAAAGGAAAGATAGATAGAGAGATACAACTCCTAGGGGAGGTGGGTGGGTTGTGAAGACTTATTCCTGCTGTTCCCAGAGATGACCTGTTACAGGTAAGTAACTGTGCTATCTCCAGGAACAAGCAGGAATGAGTCTTCACATATGGGGACTCCCCAGCTAGAGATGCCTGGGAGATCACCCAGATTGTGAGTCCCTGGGAAGGGCTCCATCTCCACCCATGAATCTCAGGCATCCAGTCAGGGATGGAGGGTAGGAGTTGATTAGGTATGGAACAGGTGTTTGAGAACAGCCTGATCAAACAAGGCATCCCGGCGGGAGTCCTTGTCCAAGCAGTAATGGGCTGTGAAGGTATGAACCGATGCCCAGGTGGCCGCTCGACAGATTTGGTCGATGGACACAGAGTTTAAATGAGCCATAGAGGTTGCCATGGCCCTCACATTGTGAGCTGTGACATGGCCCTCCAGAGAAAGGTTCTTACTCTGGTAGGCGAAGGAAATACACTGAGCAATCCAATTGGACAGAGTTCTCTTAGAGACTGGAAGTCCTAAATGAGAAGGATCAAAAGCAACAAAAAGTTGAGAGGATTTTCTATGTTGCTGTGTCCTTTGTAAGTAGAAAGCAAGTGCTCTTTTACAATCCAGGGTGTGAAGATTCCTCTCTGCACTTGATGCATGAGGTCCTGGAAAAAAGACAGGTAAATACACCTCCTGGTTCAGATGAAAAGGTGAGACCACTTTAGGCATAAAGTGTGGATTAGTTCTGAGGACTACCTTGTCATGATGGAACCTTGTATAAGGAGGATTAGCCACTAAAGCTTGCAACTCACTGATACGGCGAGCTGAGGTGACTGCAATGAGAAAAATAACCTTCCAGGAAAGGAATTTCAAGGAGGTAGTGGCTAAGGGTTCAAAGGGTGGCTTCATAAGCTGGCCAAGAACCAGATTCAAGTCCCATGCCACTGGAGGTGGTCTAATGGGAGGTTTAGTCAAAAGAAGGCCTCTCATGAATCTTGCTATAAGAGGATGAGAGGAAATAGGTTGTCCATTGAGAGGCTTAAGGGATGCTGCAATAGCACTCAAATGGACTCTGATTGAATTTGTTTTAAGGCCTGCATGGGATAAATGCAGCAAATAGTCTAGTAAAGAATTCAAAGGTATTGCAAGAGGGTTGAGACCCTTCTCTGCACACCAAATGGAAAACCTTTTCCATTTAAAAGCATAGGAACGCCTGGTGGAAGGCTTTCTGGAAGCATGAAGGATATCCTTCACTTGCTGAGAAAGGTGTAAATCCTGAAGTTCTAGGCCTTCAGCAACCAGGCCCTGAGGTGAAGAGACTGAGGATTTGGGTGCCACAAGGTTCCCTCTTCCTGGGAGAGGAGATATGGAGCAGACCCCAGGTCCAGGGAGGGAGCTTGAGAGAGATGAAGAAGTAGAGGGTACCACACTTGGCGTGGCCAATGTGGTGCTATGAGGATCATAGACCCCTTGTCTCTCTGAAGCTTGAACAGAGTCTTGGGGATGAGGGGAATAGGTGGAAAGGCATAGAGGAAGTCTTGCCCCCAATGAAGGAGGAAGGCATCCCTGGCCTGAACTCCCTGACACGGAATCCTGGAACAAAACCGGGGAACTTTGGCATTCCACGGACTTGCAAACAGGTCTATGTCGGGGGTACCCCAAATCCAAAAAATCCTGGCTATTAGATAAACTGAAGAGTAGCAAATCACCTGGGCCAGATGGTATACATCCAAGGGTGTTGAAAGAACTGAAATTTGAGATTGCAGACCTGCTATCAGTAATCTGTGAACTATCATTAAAATCATCTCAAATACCTGAGGATTGGAGAATCGCCAATGTAACACCAATTTTTAAAAAGGGTTCGAGGGGTGATCCGGGAAACTACAGACCGGTGAGCCTGACATCAGTACTGGGAAAAATGGTAGAAACCATCATAAAGAATAAAATTACTCAGCATGTAGATAGTCACGACCTAATGGGAGACAGCCAACATGGCTTTAGACAAGGAAGATCTTGTCTTACTAATCTGTTATGTTTTTTTGAAGGAGTGAATAAACAGGTGGACAAAGGTGAGTCGGTTGATATTGTGTATCTGGACTTTCAGAAAGCCTTTGACAAGGTCCCTCATGAGAGACTTTTGGCAAAACTAAAGAGTCATGGGATAGGAGGCAGTGTACTATTGTGGATCAGGAACTGGTTAAAAGATAGAAAGCAGAGGGTAGGGCTAAATGGGCAATTTTCCCAATGGAGAAAGGTGAATACTGGTGTACCCCAGGGATCTGTGCTGGGTCCGCTGCTTTTTGACATATTCATAAATGACCTGGAAAGTGGAATAACGAGTGAGGTTATCAAATTTGCAGATGACACAAAACTATTTAAAGTTGTTAAAACCCAGGAGGATTGTGGAAAATTGCAAGAGGATCTTGATAAATTGGAAGACTGGACATCAAAATGGCAGATGAAATTTAATGTGGAAAAGTGCAAGGTTATGAACCTAGGAAAGAACAACCCAAACTATGGTTACACGATGCAAGGTTCCACATTAGGAACCACCACCCAGGAAAAAGATTTAGGCGTCATTGTGGATACCATGTTAAAACCCTCGGCCCAGTGTGCAGCGGCAGCCAAGAGAGCAAATAGAATGCTAGTTATGATAAGGAAAGGAATGGAAAATAAAACAAAAGATATTATAATGTCTCTATATCGTTCCATGGTGAGACCGCACCTTGAATATTGTGTGCAATTCTGGTCGCCGTATCTTAAAAAGGATATAGCGATTTTAGAAAAGGTTCAGAGAAGAGTCACCAAAATGGTAAAGGGGATGGAAGGATACTCCTATGAAGAAAGGCTAAAAAGGTTGGGGCTCTTTAACCTGGAAAAGAGACGGCTGAGGGGAGATGATAGAAGTCTATAAATTAATGAACGGAGTGGAACGGGTAAACGTAGATCGATTGTTTACCTTATCAGAATACAGAAAGACTAGGGTACATGCAATGAAGCTACAGGGTAAACTATTTAAGACTAATAAAAGAAAATATTTTTTCACTCAACGTGTAATCAAACTCTGGAATTTGTTACCAGAGGATGTAGTAAAGGCTGTTAGTGTAGCTGGGTTTAAAAAAGGTTTGGACAAGTTCCTGGAGGAAAGGTCCATAAATCATTATTAAGAAGGGACCCAGGATTTCAATGCTTGAACCAATACAATCATTGTGGAACCTGTGTCCCTTGGGGAAACTGCTAGGTACATATGACCTAGATTGGCCACTGTTGGAAACAGAATACTGGGCTTGATGGACCTTGGTCTGACCCGGTATGGCATATCTTATGTTCTAATTTTCTTATGGTCCCCATGGAGGGACCATTCGTGTGGAAGCAGAACTCGACTGAGTCTGTCTGCCCAAGAGTTTTGAACCCCTGGAAGATACCCTGCCATGAGATGAATTTGATGCTCTCTGGCGAAGGCCCACAATCTCAGAGCTTCGTTGCAAAGCGACAGAGAGCCAGTCCCTCCCTGCTTGTTCACGTAGAACATGGCTACCTGGTTGTCCGTGTGGATGAGGACTATCTTGTAGCTGAGCAGGGTGTGGAAGACTCCGAGAGCCAGAAAGATTGCTCTGAGCTCTAAGAGGTTCATATGTAGATTTGTCTCCTCTGGAGACCAGATGCCTTGGGTCGAGAGATCTTGTAGATGAGCTCCCCAACCCTTTGGAGAGGCATCTGTTGTAAGGGTTGCTTGGGGTAACACCTGTTGAAAGGGGGACCCCAGCAACAGATTTTGAGTGGACTTCCACCAGTGGAGGGACCAAAAGAGGCGACTGGAGGTTGCTATTTTGTCTGACAGGCAGCCTGATGCCTGGGTCCATTGGGTGGATAGGGTCCACTGAGCTGCCCTCATGTGAAGGCGAGCGTAAGGAACCACATGCACTGTGGATGCCATGTGGCCTAAGAGTTGCAACATCTCTCGAGCAGTTAAATGGGATTTTAACTGAATCTGGGATGCTAACTGCACCAAGCGTAGGCAACGGGCCTGGGGAAGATAGGCCCTTGCAGTTGTGGTATCCAGTAAGGCCCCTATAAACTCTAGAGACTGAGTAGGGGTGAGATGGGATTTTGGAATGTTGATTACCAGTCCCAGATACTGAAGAACATGCTTTGTGCAGGTCAGGGAAGCCTGGGCCTCTGACTGGGATGGAGCTCGGATGAGCCAGTCGTCCAGATATGGGAATACGAATATCCCTAGAGTGCGCAGAAATGCAGCTACTACTGCCATGCATTTTGTGAACACTCTTGGAGCAGAGGCCAGACCGAAAGGAAGCACTTTGTATTGGTAGTGCTTTCCTTGGTAAAGGAACCGAAGGAACCTTCTGTGTGTTGGATGGATGAGGACATGGGTGTACTCATCCTTGAGATCTAGAGAACAAAGCCAGTCCTGACTCTGGAGGTATGGAAGGAGAGTTCCGAGAGAAGTCATCTTGAATTTCTCCTTGCATAAAAACTTGTTCAACTCTCTGAGATCTAATATGGGTCTGTAGCCCCCCGTTTTCTTTGGGATGAGAAAATAAGGGGAGTAGAACCCTGAGCCCTGTTGAAGAAGAGGTACTTCTTCTATTGCCCCTTGGGCAAGAAGGGTAGCAATCTCTTGACCCAGAAGGTCGAGGAGAGATGTTGGAGAATTGAACTGTTTCACCATGGTGTGAGGGGGAAGGTTTAAGAAATGAAGCTTGTACCCATCCCGTATGATGGAGAGGGTCCATTGCTCTGCTGTGATTTGTTCCCATCTGGGAGCAAAGTGAGCTAACCTTCCTGGGATGGTGAGAGGCTCTGGATGTTCTAGAGCCAGAAAGGCTGAGTTCTCTAGTGGAAAGTCAAAGACCCTGAGGAGGCTGAGGCTGTTGGGCCGTAGCAGTCCTCGCAGCCTGAGGCTTGGTCTGTTTTGGTTGTTGCTGTCTCTTTGTAGCAAAATGACCTTGAGAAGAGGCCTGACCATAACCAGAAGAAAATTTCCCTTTTTTTGGGAAAGATCCTTTTTTGAACAACCTCTTTTTAAAGGGAGCAGTAGTAGACTTTGAAAGTCTATCTAAAGCAGAGTTTTCAGCATCCATCAGGTTGGCCTTTGCCTGCCAATCTTTGCCAAACAGGTTTTCCCCTGTACAGGGAAGGTTACCTAGACCATCTTGTACCCAGGATTCCAAATCAGAGGCTTGTAACCAAGCAACTCTGCGTGCACCTATGGCAATAGCCGAGGCTCTACTGGCACCCTCAAAAGAGTCAAAGGCTGCACGGTTGGAAAACTTGGATACATCCTGTGCATGTTTAAGCCAGGTGATATATTCTTCTCTCTTATCCTCTGACATAAAAGGAGATAAGGTTTGCAGATGATCTGTGACCTCTTTCAGAAACATCCCCATATAGAGACTATAGGAGTTGATTCTGGCCACAAGCATACTGGCTTGGAAGATCTTCCTGCCAAAGGCATCTAAGGTTCTGCATTCTCTTCCTGGAGGAGCAGAGGAGTGCCTTTTTGTACTCTTGATTTTTTTCATAGCAGACTCTACCACAATGGAGTGGTGAGGAAGCTGAGTCTTATGAAAACCCAGGACAAGGGGGAACACGATACATGGTGTCCAACCTTCGAGAATGAGGGGAAGTGGAAAGAGGAGTCTCCCATATGCCCAACATTTGATCATAAAGAATCTCATGTACTGGTAAGGTGGCTGCCTCTTTAGGAGCCTTAGGATATTGTAGGATATCTAATTTTTTTGCTCTAGATTCAGTTTCAGAGGCCACTGAGATGGACAGGCCTCTGGCCACCTCCCTGATGAAGTCCTGAAAAGACAAGTCTTCAGGAGGAGACATTCTCCTTTTTGGAGAAGAGGGTTCCTGAGGAAGGATCCCCGATGCTTCAATAGAGGCCTCTGATGCATCAGAGTCTTCAGAGGAATCGAAGTATCGACTGTCTGGATGCTCTCGGAGAGCCCGATACGCGTACCGGGGGGTATCGACATCGGAAGTAATCGGTACCGAGTCGGTACTGATGGGCATCACTGGATAGCGTACCGCTGCCATCGACGTTGATGTCGATGCAAGTGGTACCAGTATCAGAACCGGTATCGGATCCGGTACCGGAATCGGTATCGATACCGACAACGGGGTTTGTTGCGGTACCGAAGGCGTCACAGCTTGTATGAATGCCGTGATGGCACGCTGCATGGTCAGAATATTCTGATCCATGGACGCCACCAATGTATGGATGTCGGTACCGGTGGGAACCGCCGGTACCCCAGAACATTGTAACAGGTGATCGGTCGAGGCCGAGCCATCGATGTCAACCTGTGACCCCATAGATAGAGCTTTGGAAGCCGAAGCCTCCCGCCGGGGTAATTTTGCCGGTGTGGATTCCTCAAGAGTAAGCCCGGGGGCATCTCGATACTTGGAGGGAGATGTACTCTTTGAGGACCGGCCGGATTTAAGTTTGGTTACCTGAGATCCATGGGATGAAGAAGAAGCCCTGGAAGACGTCGATGCCACAGAAGCTGCATCGGAGGGAAACAGGGTACTGAGCTTGGCTGCCCGATATTGTAACCCTCTTTTAGACATCATGGAACAGGACTCACAATCCGCAATGGAGTGGTCAGGACCTAAACATTTTAGACACCAGTTGTGGGTGTCAGTGACAGAAATAGTGCCACTGCACTTCGTGCACTTTTTAAACCCGGAGGCGGGTTTTTCCATGAGGAAAAAAGATATCTGTAGGCCTAAGGCCCCAGAAGAAAAATGCACTGAAGTAAGAGTAGGTTTTTTGTTTTTTTTGAAAGAAAGAAAAAAGACCGGTCGTACCGGTCCGGAGTCGAGAAGGCAGACACGCGACTAAAGAAAAATAAAAGAAAATAAGAAATTCTTCAGCGGTGACAGGAAACACGACCTGCTGGCTCCGCGGAAAAAAAGAACTGGAGAGAGGCGGTTGGGAAAGGCGGGAAGGCAGCGCGCAGGCGCTGTGGGATGCTCCCAAAAGCTTTCCTTTTGGACGCTGGGGAGCGTTCCCGCGCAGGCTCCGTCGGTACCGACGATACCCATATGTGAAGACTCATTCCTGCTTGTTCCTGGAGATCAACAACATAAACATTCTCCAGTGCCAAGCATATTGTGAACTAATATAAAACACTGCAAAAATCACTGAAAATCTACAAAGTCAAATCTACCATACCATACCATCATACACTTCCAAAACTCATATAATAATGGGCCTACCCAGAAAAAGGCAGCACTACAAATACTGCAATGGGCCCCCAAACCTCCATACACTTATTTGAAAAGCTGTACAATCAAATTACTACAGTATAGATCCCTACGTACAAACGTCATGTTAACAGAACACCTGACCTTGGTTACACACTCAGAACACAGACCCTCACAAGTACAGAATAAGTGACCACAACCTAAAGCAAAAATAAAAATATGTAGACAAAAATTAAAAGAAACCTCAAGAAGCCAGATTCCGCATGCAGTGTCACACCAGATAAGAGAGGCAGTTCCCCATACTGTGTGAAATATAAAGATAGCGCAAAGTCCAATCACTAAATTGAAAATAAAATTATTTTTTTCTGCTTTTGTTGTCTGATGATTTTTGATCATACTGGTCCTGATCTGATGTTTCTGTTTTCCTCTGTCTTGTCTTAGCTCTTTTTCTATGGTCTATAGTCCATCTGCCATTTCTTGTCTCTCCTTTTGCTTTCTTCATTTTCTTCCATCAGCCTTTCTCCAGTCCCAGTAACCCTCCTTTACAGCTTCCCATCCCAGTACCTTCCGGTGTCAATCCCCTGGCATTCCCAGCACCGCCACTGGTGTATATTCTCTTTTAGTCCCCCTCCTTCTTCATCATTCAGCCCCTTCTAGTCCAAATACCACCCCAGGTATCAGCGAACTTCCAGTCCCAGTGCCCCCTCCTGTGTCAGGTCCCTTCCAGTCATCCTCTTCTTCAGTTACTAAGCCACAAGCTGGTTAGTTGGACCTTATCCAGCGATATTCCATGCTGCACACTTACTAGTCCGCAATCTGGTTAATTGGCTCTGCTCCAGCAATATTCCATACTGTACAGTTACTAGGTCTCAGTCCTGGTTATTTGGCCTTGTGTGTGTGGGCCATTGAGTCAATGCTGACTACTGGTGATTGAGCCCCTGGATTTTCATAACAAGATGTGATCGGAAGTAGATTGCCAGATCTTTCTTCCAAGGCAATGGAGGGTAAAATGAATTGCCCAAGGCATGGCAGTGGAAATCAAACCCTGGTCTTTTTGGTCGCCAAGCTACTGCTCTAACCACTAAGCTAGTCCTCCATGCCAATGCAATGTGTGCTTTTGAGTCAATGCTGACTCCTGGCGACCCAATCCCTTGATTTTCTTGGCAAGATGCAATTGGCAGTATATTGCCAGGCTTTTCTTCCACAATCAAAAAAATAGTCAATTTCAGAGTGAAGCGAACTAAGTTAAAAAAAAATCACTCTGCTATACTGTAGATACAAATACGCTAGGTATCAACATCCAATATCAATATCAATAAAGAGCCCTATCACAGGTATTATTTTATTTTATTTATTTTAACAGTCGCTTATATACCGCTACCTTCCAATGATCAGGTGTGGTTTACATATAACAGGTAAAGAAACAGTATAACATATCTGTTTTTACATTAAACATGTTTGAATTATGTACAACTTAACTTTAACAAATAAACTTTGGGGAACTATGTACAATCAACTATGTACAGTCAACAGAAGTTGAGTTCAACGAGCAAGGTAGCTATTTACAAGCATCATAAACTGTGTTAAATAGGTATTAATAAAAGGAGAAAAAGGCTTCAGAATACACAGATCAGGCAGGTATGACTGAGCATGCCAATGCCATCCCCATCACATCAAGAGCCAAAAAAACTCCTTTTCAAGCATTGTCAATAGTTTTCACATGTATCTATCAAAATTACATATTTTTAAAAGAAATAGAATTGATCAGATATGGACGGGCATTGGTGAACGCACCAGAGAGCAATCCCTGCTCTTTAGGGAGCAGAAATGGATTTTCTGTTTAGATGCTGTTTATCCAAAAGGCCTTAATTCTCAAATAGATTGGCACTTATGTGTTTAGATGGGTGGGAGGGAGGTACTGTTTTGTTATCATTGTATGGGTCTTGAATGAATAGAGTCTTTAGGATGATGGTAGCAGATATCGGGTGCGTGACGCGGTCTCTGCTTTTTTGTTGAAGTGGCATTTGTTTGGGAAGTTCTGAGCCAATCAGATTCATGCTGTTTTTCTATTTAATACTGCGCATGCGCGGCGATTTCAGCCGGTTTGGGCTTTCGAGCATGTCGAGCGGTACTGGCAGTCAGTTGGGGTGAGTGTCATTTTTTTGGTTTCTTAGCAGGTCCATTTATCTTTTTCCTCTTTTGGAACGTTAGATATCTAGTAGGACTGCTGCTGTTTTTCAACCTGTTGTTTTATTGAAGGAAAGTCTGGTTTGATATGCAGCTGATCCAGTTCACCTATTAGGTGGTTATGGTCTGTCTGAAGGCTTTTTTTGTTTTTGCTCTCTTCTACAGCATTTCATGGTTGTTGGGACCCCTTGAGAAAGCACTATGCGAAACACTTAGTCGACAGGATTGTTGGTGTCGGGGTGTACAGCTTGAAGCTCTTGAGATTTGAATATGCCATTGAGACTGCTTCAGGTAAGTTTTTTGGATGACATGCTTTAGAGTAAAGTACTGTTATACTATTATTGTTTAAAAAAAATCATTTAAAAAGTTAAATTTTTAAAAATTTGTAATGTTGATAGACAAATGTGAAAATGAGTATTTTTGGCTAATGATGTGATGGGGATGGCATTGGCATGCCCAATCATACCTGCCTGATCTGTGTATTCTGAAGCCTTTATTCTTCTTTTATTAATACCTGTGATAGGGCTGTTTATTGATATTGGATGTTAAAACCTAGCCTATTTGCATCTCTAGTAGAGTGAATTTTTTGTTTTTAGGCATTTCTTCTATGCAATAAGTTTACAGCACCTGGTATCCCACCCACCCAGGGCCAACCTTGCTTAGCTTCAGAGGCAAGCTGAGGGCAGGTTCATTCAGGACAGATGAAGGGCATACCTAATTTGTCCTTATCTGATGATATTAATTGCAGCAACTCTTCATAACATGCTACTTGGTTACTTGGCTGGGAATCGGTTAAAACACTTTATCTGCCCATATTCGATGTGGCTCCATCTCAGTGCCTTTAATGCGGTTAGTTTGAATTTCCCTGCCAATTCATTAGGTGCTTAGCTGAATTTAGTCATTGCCATCTGCTGATGCCTAAGTGTGTGTATTCATACACTATCAAGATGTCTGTCAATTAACTGATGATTCAAGCCTATTTTTGTGAGGGGTTTTTTTAGCTGGTTTTGAGGACTTTAGTAGACTTTCTGAATATTGACTCCAAGAGATTTTAGATATGTATCACTTTTTAAATAACAGTATTGGATGTATGCAGTGCTTTATAATGATGATAAGGATTCTGATAGAATAAGTCTTTAAACCAAAGAGCTTACACTAAATGGATGCCTGAGATAATGGGGGATAGATAAGATGACTTCCCTAAGGTCACATCAGTAATAAATACGAGAATCGAACCCTGGTTTTCCTGGTTTTTAGCCTTTTGCCCTAACCAACAGCAGACTTTCCCATCTCAATGTGTAGAGGAGAAAGAAGCACAAAGCTTGCAGTCCAAGGGAACCGGGAGAAGAAGTGGGATTGGGAGAAGACATAATCTGTTCTGACCGTGTTCAGTTTCAAGTGGTGGTAGGATATCTAGGTAATGATGCTGGAGAAGCAGACAGAGAATTGATGAAATTTCTGGTGAAAGAGGTAGCTCAGAAAGTCCTCAGCCTAAAGATGGAGCTGAAAGCTGTGGAAGGGGATCACTGGGTGGGAGCAACAAGAAGTGGATCCATTCTTTGGAATACTGTTGGGTACATGATCACAGTTGGAGAGAGGATGCTGGACTAGATGGACCTTTATATTCTAGAAAAAATGAGGACCCAGACTGAGCCCTTAGGCATACCAAGAAGAAGACCTGCTAAAAAGATGATGGGTGAAGAAAGAGGAAAACCAATAGACTGGTGTCCAAAAATCAAAATGAAAATATTTTGTGAAAGAGAAAATGGTTATCAATAGTCTCAAAAGCAAACAGCAGATAGCTAAAAAAAAAATAATCTTCTATAACTGATCCAGGAAGTTTGTATTGCCAAATATTTAATGCTCAGTGATTCCCACTTAGATAGTTTGCATGAATTCTTTTAATGTCCACTTCTTTGAAAGTCAAATTAAGGGCTTCTGTTTTCTTATAGTTCACCTTGAAACCTAAGAAGAAAGAGGAAAACCAATAGACTGGTGTCCAAAAATCAAAATGAAAATATTTTGTGAAAGAGAAAATGGTTACACTGGTCAACATTGAAATCGTTACTGACTTTAAAAGGCCCTAATCTGTAGTATCTTGGTGAGCTGAACACGAATATAACATTAAAAACATTTTCTTGGCTCTCGTTTTGAAGATATTGCATGTAGTTCATTTTTGACGTTTCACCGTGTAAATTTATCCAGTAAGACATCAGCAACATCCCAAATAAGTCTTGAATGATGTAATATTGCATCACATTGCATAATACCAGCATGCACACATCATCCAGAGTTGATTGCATCATTTTCTGATGCAATGCAATACTACTGCCAGATGGCTGCTGAAGCCATCTGACGTCAGCAGTGTACTATACGCAGTCGGAAAGGAAAGTAATCTGGTATTCTGTTCCGATATTGAAAGCCTCATGAATGCCTTAAAAATTACTCATGACCCACAAGACTGGAGACTATTTATAGACTCTTCGAAACTGAGTCTGAAGGCTGTGCTTTTGAACAATGGAAACCGTCTTCCATCTATTCCAGTAGCGCATGCCGTCCACATGAAAGAGACATATGATAACTTAAAGCATCTACTGACTTCCATTAACTATAACAAGTACAGCTGGCACCTCTTTGGTGACTTGAAGATAGTTGCCCTTTTAATGGGACTGCAGCATATAAAATACATGTGTTTCTTATGTGAGTGGGATAGCCGAGCAAGGGATTGGCACTACTTGCGGAAGAAATGGAATCACAGACAAAATGTAACAGTTGGAGAGAAGAATATCCAGCACCCAGCTCTGGTTGAGGCTCATAAAATCCTGTTACCACCCCTTCACATCAAACTAGGTTTGATGAAAAACTTTGTGAAAGCCATGGACCACACTTCGCCAGCTTTCCGATACCTGCATGAAAAATTCCCTCGACCCAGCGAAGCAAAGATTAAAGAGGGAGTTTTTGTGGGTCCTCAGATTTGAGAGCTCTTCAAAGATGACCGGTTCAACAACTTGCTGCAGGGTGATGCGAAACAAGCATGGAATGCTTTTCGCCTAGTGTCAACAAACTTTCTCCAGAATGTTAGGGCAGAAAACTACAAAGAACTAGTAGAAGACATGCTGATGCAGTATCAGAAACGTGGCTGCAATATGTCTCTAAAGATCCATTTCCTTGATTCCCATCTCGATTTCTTTCCTGACAACTGTGGTATGGTTAGTGATGAACAGGGCGAACGTTTTCACCAGGATATCGCAACGATGGAGCAAAGATACCAGGGAAAATGGTCCACTACAATGCTGGCTGACTGCTGCTGGACACTCCCCAGAGAAGCTCCCGAACAGCTGTACAAGAGACAGGCGAAAAAATCTAAGAAGTAGTCTATGACTTGGTTTTTTACAGGTATTAACCAAAGGCCTATTATATTTACTATTGACATGCATTTTGTGATGTAAACATTAATTCTTGTAGATTACAAAAAAACAAGAGCCAACTTTGCAATTTCACTGTCATATTCGTGTTTAGCATATAAAAATTGATAAGAAATGACTATTTTTATTTCAGTGACATGACTTTTGTAAAAATTTGTTGACCAGTGTTATCAATAGTCTCAAAAGCAAACAGCAGATAGCTAAAAAAAATAATCTTGTATAACTGATCCAGGAATATAGCATTCCCAAATAATTAATGCTCAGTGATTCACACTTAGATAGTCTGCATGAATTCTTTTAATGTCCACTTCTTTGAAAGTCAAACTAAGGACTTCTCTTTTCTTATAGTTCACCTTGAAACCTAAAGCTTTATAAATTCCTTTAGCCCTATCTGTAATTTCTACCAGGAAATACAAAGTTATTATGTTTACATTTTGATCACTTCAGTAGTGGAATTTTTACTTATCTGGCAAGCTAACAGTTCCATCACTAATGCAAACATTAAGGATAGAGAGCACCAATATGCTTTGCAAAAGAGGTGGCTGGAAAACCAAGTGCAAGTGGAGAAGTAGCCTATGGGTAGAGCAGGAAGCAAAGAACCAGCGAAATGGTGTTTTATGTATGAGATTAAAAATTAGATTGGATTGGAAAGGTTCATAATACTGAAGTTAAGATAGGAAGGCTGTTTATAGGCATGTTGATACAGTCTTCAGATTGTTGGGTTGCAACCTTAGCCCAAGGGTATTGTAGGTTATCATTATTATGTCAATCACATTTAACATTTTTTATCGGGAACACAAATGAAATGATAATAGCTGTTTAGTGAGTGCGCTGGGCTAGATATAAGGAGCGTTCATCACACGTTGCCTCACAGTTGGGAACAACGGATTTAGTTCTTTCTTAGTAACTGGGACAGACGTGGAACCATGAAGTGGCTGGTGCTTCTGGCGTTAGTGGTTCTTTCAGAATGTCTGGTGAAGTAAGTTCTAGATTTTTGTCTAATTTGCCTTTCATTTTATCTTCTTTTAACTAATGAATGCTTGACAGTGTTTTCCTTGACAGTGCTAAGTGGAAGGGATAATTCATGAACCACAGAGAATCTAAGAAAGAGTTCTAGATAAAGAAACAGCTCCAATGAAGGACAGAGAGATTGAGGTTAGAGGGATAAGCTAGCACTCTCATTATGTAAGCCAGAGTGAACATAGGAGACAGTGATGGAAAGAGCTTGTTTCTGTTGTAAGATATAGCTTTAGATGTTTGGAGATATACAGTAGAGACAAATCTGGTCTAAGGATGAGTATTACAGCAGTCCATTAGAAACTGCCTTTATTTCCAAATCATTGATATCTAAAGAAAATCAGAGCTGAGGTTGACATTTTCCTTTTTATTTCCTACTCTCTTTTTCTTCTTTCTTTTGTTTCTTTCCCTTTCTTTGCTCTGCTCTTTCCTCATGTTTCTTTTGATCTCCCTATTTTTCTTCATTTTACTATGCTTGTCCCCCTCCACTATTGTCCCATTGCTTCAATTGTCCTCTTGTGTTACTTTTTTCTTCTCTTTGTTTTCCTGCATTCCCTCCTTCCTTTCCATTGCTTTTATTCTCTCAGGGTTCCCCTGCAACGAGGGAAATCTCTGAGGCAGAACCTGAAGGAACATGGACTGTTGGCGGATTACCTAAAGAAGCATCCTTATAATCCAATCACCAAATACTTCCCAAGCCTAGCCCAAGCATCCAACGAACCCCTTGAGAACTACATGGATGTGAGTACCTAATCAGTCACACTGAACGCCTTCAGTAACCCATTACTCATAAAAATGCACTCTGCATGCATCTCTATGACAGAGAAACAAATGTCTGCTTTTTGCCTGGAAATCCTCTGAAAAGCAAATGTTTGAGTCCTAAATACTTTTTGTTCTACTGTAATACAGTGCAGTCAAAATTCAGATAGAAGGTAACCATATAAAGAAAACATAAAAACAAAGAAAAAGAGAAAAATAAGGGCTGATAAAAACCATACAGCCTATCCATACTAACTAAGCTTTTTTCCATTAGGGATCCTCTGTGTTTGTCACATGCTTTCTTGAATTCAAATATAGTCCCATCTCTACCATTTCCATTGGAAGACTGTACCGTGCATCTACCATGCTTTCCGTAAAGAAATATTTCCTCAGATTAGTCCTTAGTCTATCCCCTTTCCCTTTCTTTATATGCCCCTGTGTTGCACAGTTTTCTTTCAATTGAAAGAGACTCTCCTCCTGTGCATGGAGATGGAGATTGAGAGGTATTTAAGCATCTCTATTATATGTCCAATGCCCCGCCTTTCTTCCAAAGAATACATATTAAGATCTTTAAATCTGTCCCCATATGTCTTATGACAAAGACTACTGACCATTTTAATAGCCACCCTCCATCCTGTTTATATCCTTTTGAAAGTGCGATCTCCAGAATTGTACACAATACTCCAAATGAGGTCTCACCAAAGACTAATACAGAGACACTATCGCCTTCTTCCTGCTTGCTCTTCCTTTCCCTATGCATCCAAACATCCTTCTGGCTTTTGTCATTACCTTTTGTACCTCTTTAACTATCAGAAACAATCTCTCCCAGGTCCCGCTCCTCTTTCATGGACAGAAGTATTTCACCCCCTGTGTTATACCACTCCCTTGGATTTTTGCAGCCCAAATGCATGACCCTTCTTTAGCATTAAATCTCAGTTGCCAAATTCTTGATCACTCTTCAAGCTTCATTAAATCCCTTCTCATATTATCTACACCTTCCTGGGTGTGTACCCTCTTGCAGATTTTGGTATTATCCACAAAGAGGCAAACCTTACCCGAGAGCCCTTCCAGAATATTACTTACAAAAATGTTAAAAAGAATCAGACCAAAGACAGATCCCTATAGCACACCATTGATAACGTCCTTCTCCTCATTTACCTATACCCTTTGTTGCCTCCCATGCAACCAGTTCCTAACCCAGTCGATCACATTGATGTTCATCCTTAGGGTGCTCAATTTATTTTTAAGTTGTTTGTGCAGAACAGTGTCAAAGACTTTACTGAAATCCAAGTACAACCCATCTAGCACTCTCCCATGGTCCAACTTTCTGATCACCCAGTCAAAGAAATTAATATTTGTCTGACAAGATCTGCCTCTAATAATACCATGCTGCCTCGAATCCTGCAATCCATAGGATTCCACAAATATCAGTATACTCTGTTTTAGTAGGATTTCCATTAATTTAATCACCACAGAGTTCAGATTAGCCAGCCTGTAGCTCCAAACCGCATCTTTACTTCCACTTTTGTGCTGAGGGACCACATATGCTCTACTCCACTTCTCTCCACTTCCCAACTGTAAAGAAGCATTGAAAAGGTCAGAGAGTGGCGTTACTAGAACTTCCCTAAGTTCTTTCAATATTCTCAAATGTATCCCATCTGCGCACATAGCTTGGTTTACTTTAAGTTTAGCTAGTTCCTCATTAACAGTCTTGTGAAAATCGTTCAAGATAGACTTCACGTCTGTTCCCATTGGTGGGTGTCTTCTGAGGTCCTGCTCCTGAACCTTGATCTGTGAACATATAACAGAAATTTTTGTTAATCAATTCTGATTTATCTCATCAGCTTCTTCATATTCCTCCCCTTCACCCTTGAGTCTGACAATACCATTTTTGCACCTCCTCCTGTCACTAACATATCTGAAAAATGTTTGTCCCCCCCCCCCCCCATTTTATTTCATTGGCTATTGTTTTTCCATTTGTCTCTTTACTTTCCTACTTTCCCAACTTCTCTTAGCTTTTCCAAATATTTATGCTTTTCTTTCTCTTTTTGCGATCACTTGAATTTTATGCAGGGAACCCTCTTTTTCCTCACCTTTTCAGCTACTCCTTTTGAGAGTCATAGTGGTTTCCTTTTCCTTTTACATGCATTTAATTTCTTAACAAAAAGGTTTGCTGCCCTTAAAATATCTTCTTTTAGTTTTCCCCACTGCTTTTCTATATCTCCCAGTTGTTCACATTCAGTTAAAGATTCCTTGAAGTATTGTCCCATCTTGACAAAGTTATTTTCCTAAAGTCTAGAACCCTTACTTTTGAATGAACTATCTCATCCCTTGTCCTGATACTGAACCACAGCATCTAATAATCACTAGATATAAGATGATCTCCCACTGTAACATCAAAAACACTTTCCTCATTCGTAAATACTAGGTCCAGTATCACCCCCTCCCATATGTGCTCCATTACTAGTTGCCGCAAAAGGTCTTTGTGAAAAGAATCTAGGTTCTTATTACTTCTAGACAACATCGCAACAGAGATGTCCCAGTCAATACTGAGCATACTGAAATCCCCTATAAGTATTTATTTATTAGATTCTCCTATACCGCCCCTTCCAAAGATCAGGAGTGGTTTACAAACAACAGAACATTTTACACAAAATGGTGGTATAACTTTTTACATACTAAACTTTGTAATTAGAGATAATATAACAATTTACAATTTACATTTTGCTTAAAACAAGAAGCTAATAAACTATGTACATAATCTCTGATTATGATGATTTTCTTTGAGTTTGAGGGTGCGGAATGTGTGCGCCTCTCACGGGCTGTGTTGTGATGTTGCTTGTGAGGAGGGGGTCTATGTTTGTGTTTCTATAGTGTGCAAGGAACAGGTAAGTTTGAGTTCTTTCCTAAATGTTTGGAGGTCTTTGATCGATCTTAGCGGTATTGGGAGGGAGTTCCAGAGACTGGGGGCGAGACATGTGAAGGCTCAGGAGCTCTTGGTCTGTTTTGTCTTGCAGATAGAGTGGGGGGTTACAAGCGAGTAGCACTTCTTCTTTCGTAGCAATACTTCAAATGTCTTCAGTTAAATATATGTCCACTTCTTCTGCCTGTGAAGGAGGTCTGCATATCACACTAATGCAAATGGATACTCCATGTCTTCTTTCTAGTTTAATCCACAGTGCCTTCTCCTTCCCTGTTAAGCCCTTCAATTCTGTAGTTTTAATACTATTTTTCACATATATTTCCACTCTTCATCCCTTTTTCCTATCTTGTCCTTCCTGAATAAAGGATAGTCCAGTATAATTACATCCTAATCATGGTTCTCAATGAACCATGTCTCTGTGATCATCACTACATCCAAGTTAGCTTCTTTCATTAAATCCTCAAGATCCAGAATCTTATTGTCCATACTATGGGCATTAATAAACACTGTTTACCAGACGTTGCCTCTTTTTCCCATTTCTTAAGAGGTATTTAATGTTTTAATTACCAGACGGCTTTTACTTACTTGGGGGTTATCTTCACACTCCCCAATGAAACTAGTTTAAAGCCCTCTTCAGTAGGTTAGAAAGTCTGCTGCGGAAATCACTTTTATCCTTCTTGGATATGTGGACACCATCTCTGTGGCAGCCTTTGGAAAATCATTCCATGGTCCAGGAAACCAAAATGCTCTCAATGACACTATCCATGCAGTCATGCATTTATCTCTAGAATGCAAGCTTCTGTGCCTTGGCCTTTACCCCTCAACAGTGAGAATTGAGGAGAACACCACCTACAAACCTATCTGCTTTACCCTCTCTCCCAGAGCTATGAAGTCACTCTTGATAGGCTCAGAGGGATACCTAACAGTATAATTTGTACCAATATGGTTGAGCAGAATCAGATAATTTATAGTCAGTGGGCTTGATGAGTATTGGCAAACTCCTTGTAATATCTGAGATTTTGGCACCTGGCACACAGCACACCTCCTTGGACATCAAGTCTGTTTGGCAGATGGATGCCTCAGTATCCCTCAGAAGAGAGTTTCCAACTACCAATACCTTCTGCTTTCTTGTGGTCACTGATTCAGCAACTTTGGTGTTTCTGAGCTCCAGTTCTTCCTGTTCCTGGGACGTTCTCATCTCTTCCATTTCCAGGGCTGCATACCAGTTCTTTAATTTGAGGAATGGTGAAATTGGAGTTTGGGTGTTGATCCTGCAGGTTCTGGTAACATGTCTTCAGCTCTCTTCTTTCTGTATCACACCTTGTCTGTTGGAGAGCTTGTACACCTCTAGAAGTATTTCATCAATGTACTTATTGCTGTCACAGATGCATCTCGGCTTCACCATCTCTTTTCTCAGCTCCTCATCTTGTTTCATGAGGGATTTATCTTGCAGGCATCTTGTACACAAAACAGTCCCTCACCTGTGATCAGGCTATCTATCATGAAAGAGGCAGAAGCTGTAATGGGGGCAGCTTTGGCAACATGATTTTTCCCAGCCATAGTTCAGTTGTTGGAACTTTGGCATCTGTTGAAGGAAATGAGAAAAAGACTTACCAAAGTCCCTAACTTCCTCAGCTGTCCTTTAAGAAAAGAAGCACCTAGTCTCTTTTATGTGAGATCTAGCACTTCTATTCTGATTCCCTGTGTGCAGTCCTGCTTGCTCGTTCACCTGTTATTTCGGTATGGAGCAGTTTCTTATCACTTTAAGTACTAAAATCTGATATATGTGTCTAAGGTAGAAAATCTAATGTGCTCCTTTTGTAGAATTACCTAAGCACAGCTCCTTCAAATATAATTAATTATTTACTTTTAGCAAATGTCAAAATGCAGCAGTATTTACTTCCTAGAGTTTCCTTTCCAACCAATACCAAACTCTTATCTTAATCAGCAAGCTGGTAAGTTTCTCTGTATAGCAAGATTTCTCACATGGGGTGAGTGGCAGTTGGGTGGGAAAGGAAGGCTCTAACATCTAGCAGTACAATGACTTCAAAGATCTTGTCTTCTTCTTTGATCCTGAAGGTTGGAGGAGAAAGAAATAGCAGCAGAAGAGCTTTGCCTAAGAACAGAAAGATCCCCTTCTGCAAACAGCTACAAAAATCAGTAGCCTAGGCAGTGAAAAATGTTATCTAATAAAAATAAAAATATACCTCTTTCTTAAGAATTCTCAGGCAGAAAATTTGTATTATGAACCACGGAATTACCTTGCTTGAAGTAGAGACCCTCTAGGAATGGCAGTGCTTGCGAGGTACAACACTCAACAGCCTGGCTCCTAAGCAAGCTAATTAAGAACACTAACACCTCAGCAGTGCAGTAACTTCAAAAAATGTGTTTTCTTCTTTGAACCTGAAGGTTAGAAGGGAAAAAAATTAGCAGCAGAAGAGCTTTGCCTAAAGACCACCCTATATCTGGTCATATAAATTGGCATGAGTATCAAAATCCCTAGATAAATATAAAAATGGAAATAATCTAAAATCTCACTAACTGTTCTGATCAATCAAGTTATAAAACCAGCACTAAATATAAAGGGAGTTATTTTAGAAGCCCTATTTGTGCTATGGAAAATAGACACAGAGACGTCCAAAGCATTGAGATGTCTCAGG
Source organism: Ichthyophis bannanicus (assembly GCA_033557465.1). Classification (NCBI taxonomy): domain Eukaryota; kingdom Metazoa; phylum Chordata; class Amphibia; order Gymnophiona; family Ichthyophiidae; genus Ichthyophis; species Ichthyophis bannanicus. The sequence continues at coordinate 42,121,218 of CM066043.1, forward strand.
AGGCATTTTAAAAGCCGGGTCTGTGGAGATCCCCAGTGTAAGGATGTCCAAGTCTGAATGAGGGCATGGTGGTCGTGTGGCTGGGGTGTTCCCAAGAGCCTGGATGTCACTGCCTGATCTCAGAAACATTCTGGACATCCGGAGTCATGACTAAGGTTATACCTGCTCCAGGCATGAATAGGCATTGGGAAAGTGCTCGTTTTGGACATAAAGCATCCAGAGGGTGTACAGAAGATGGCACTCCACCATTCCTAGTACTCTGCACAATCACAATGATAGCGGCAGCGGGATTTGAACCCTGGCCCTAGCCTACTACTAAAACCATTAATCTATTCTGAGTTGTCCATTGTCTGGAATACTATTCCAGAGATGTCTATGTAGACGCCCCTGCAGACGTTCATACGGGCACATCCACGTTTGTGAAATCATGCCTGAAATTGCATATGCCTGCTTTTTATCAGACATTCGGGCTTGGACATCCCAGATTGCACTTAAGTGTCATTTGTAAAATGCCACAAAGTGTATAAGTACAACTTGTGCTGAATAGTAGGCACTTGCGTTTTGTAGACTTTCTAATGTATTGCAATAAATAAAATGTTTAATGGCACTATTTTCTTTTCTATAATCTAACAGGCAGAGTACTTTGGAACCATCGGTATTGGGACTCCACCCCAATCCTTCAAAGTGATCTTCGATACCGGTTCATCCAACCTCTGGGTTCCATCTGTCTACTGCTCCAGCCCAGCCTGCGGTACGTAATCTCACTCAGCTGTCTAGCCTGACTACACACTAACCACAACATTTCTAAACCAAAACTGGGTTGGCACCATTTCAGCTGGTCAGGCTGATACAATCTTAGTTTAGCGCCTTGCACGCATGAGCTCATAGTTCTGAATTTCCAATGCAAAGTTGGCCAGTAAGTTCAGGCATGCAATGGAATACCACCAGCATTGAATCACCCTGACTAATAGGAATCAGTTGACAATCCTCTTCCTAAATCGTCTATTCTCATAATGGCATCTTAATGCCAGTTCTCTATTTTCACATCTGAGCAAAGGCAGGGGAAGCTAGGAATATTTTCCCTGATGAGAATGAGACTAAGGATCAGATTCTGCAAGTATTTTGTCATAATTACAGAATGGGAGGAAACCCTTAAAGAATTAGAGGTGATATAATGACTATACTATAGATTCCATAGAACACTGACATTGGGGTCCAAGATCTCTGACCACATTATATGGGAATCTGCATTATATCAGGTCTACAGTGTAATATATAATATTAAACAAAAGGATCCAAATCTTGACAGCATTATAAGTGATCCCATGTTATATTGAGCCACCTTATATGGAGACCACGGTGTATTTATAAACAGATATCTCTGAGGGTAATTTTATAAAAAGTCATCTAGTTTGACAGGTGTATTACTATAACAAATCACTCTGAGTCCTCACTGACATTCAAACCAGGCACAATTAGATAGTAATACTAAGCTACTGTTTATTGCATAGTAAATGAAAGATTATAAGTTCTAATAAGTTCTAACATAAAATGACTAATAAGTTCTAGCATAACATGACTAATAAGTAAGTTCTAACATGAAATGAAATGCATCAATACTTTACCGGATATTGTAGCGTCACTTCAGCGATCGGGAGAACTTTCACGATCTGCCAAGGAATCCGGGAAAGCTGCCAAAACAGAATTGCTTTGTCTCTGGTGCAGTACAGTTCCCCTCTCCTTGGAAAGTTCCACGTTTGATATACAAGTTTCAGTAATTGTTTTCTATCAGAGATGTGTTTTCATTGGAGTTCTATATATTTATACCAGCTCGAGAACACAGGAAAATGCCTTTGAAAAATTACCCTCTATGAGGATAAATTAGACCCGGAAGATCTTGTCTTGCTAGTCTGTTATGTTTTTTTGAAAGTGTGAATAAACAGGTGGACAAAGGTGAGTCGGTTGATATAGTGTATCTGGACTTTCAGAAAGCCTTTGACAAGGTCCCTCATCAGAGACTTTTGGCAAAACTAAAGAGTCATGGGATAGGAGGCAGTGTACTACTGTGGATCAAGAACTGGTTAAAAGATAGAAAGCAGAGGGTTGGGCTAAATGGCCAATTTTCCCAATGGAGAAAGGTGAATAGTGGTGTACCCCAGGGATCTGTGCTGGGTCCGCTGCTTTTTGACATATTCATAAACGACCTGGAAAGTGGAATAACGAGTGAGGTTATCAAATTTGCAGATGACACAAAACTATTTAAAGTTGTTAAAACCCAAGAGGATTGTGGAAAATTGCAAGAGGATCTTGATAAATTGGAAGACTGGGCATCAAAATGGCAGATGAAATTTAATGTGGACAAGTGCAAAGTTATGCACCTAGGGAAGAACAACCCAAACTATGGTTACACAATGCAAGGTTCCACATTAGGAACCACCACCCAGGAAAAAGATTTAGGCGTCATTGTGGATAACATGTTAAAACCCTCGGCCCAGTGTGTAGCGGCGACCAAGAGAGCAAATAGAATGCTAGGTATCATAAGGAAAGGAATGGAAAATAAAACAAAAGATATTATAATGCCTCTATACTGTTCCATGGTGAGACCGCACCTATAATATTGTGTGCAATTCTGGTCGCCGTATCTTAAAAAGGATATAGCGTTATTAGAAAAGGTTCAGAGAAGAGCCACCAAAATGGTAAAGGGGATGGAAGGATACTCCTATGAAGAAAGGCTAAAAAGGTTAGGGCTCTTTAACCTGGAAAAGAGACGGCTGAGGGGAGATATGATAGAAGTCTATAAATTAATGAACGGAGTGGAACGGGAAAACGCAGATCGATTGTTTACGTTATCAGAATATAGAAAGACTAGGGGACATGCAATGAAGCTACAGGGTAAACTATTTAAGACTAATAAAACAAAATATTTTTTCACTCAACGTGTAATCAAACTCTGGAATTTGTTACCTGAGGATGTAGTAAAGGCTGTTAGTGTAGCTGGGTTTAAAAAAGGTTTAGACAAGTTCCTGGAGGAAAGGTCCATAAACCATGTCAGACGGCTGCTAACATAGTCCTTATTAGGCGGTTGCCTAGGCGTGTGGTGCAAGCTGCCTTTGTAAAGAAAGCTCTGTAGCCATGTTTAAGGCAAAATTATAATGAGGATTTATTCCCTTTCCCGTGTGGATTCCTGTTTTTCTCATACAGCAACAAAGGATTAAAGAAACTGTTTCTTCACAGCAAAATAACCAAAATGCACCGTCTTTCAAAAACAGGTATAACAATGCTCTTGCTTCTTGATTAGCATAAAGAGGTAATCTCATCTGATATACAGAGTGTGCAATCCATTGGGCTATAATCAATGTTCTGATTAGTGCTCTCCCATTGCATCTGCTCAGCGTCTAAACTTGTAAGTGGGTAACACTTTCCACATCTATCATTCACAGAACTCTCTTGAGAGGTAGCAGCTCTTGGGGCAAGGAACCGTTCTGTATAAGGGAAGTCCTGGGGACCTGTGCTGGAGCCTATTTCTCTGAGGCTTCCCCCTTCCTTCCACCAAGGGTTTTCCTTCCAGCAATTAGCCTTTGCTTTTCTAGCCGAGCCCACCTCTTGCCCTCTGGAGAAATTAGTGTACTTAGCTTTGTTCCTTGGATAAACGGCTTTCACTCCTTCCCCTCTTAACCAGGCACCTTTACTTGGGCTGTAGCCTGCTTTGCCCTGAGAGTTCCTCTCAGCACTTGTCTGGTCTGGGCTGTGGTAAGCTTCAGGAAAGGCTTCCCTTCTGCTGTTCGTTACTGCAGGGACACACCCGATGCTTCCTGGTCCCAGCAAGCTCTCCTGCTTGTGACCTACGCCCTCCAGCTGCTTACTCACTCTCCTTGGGACGATGCCCCCTCTGGCTTGGGAGACCTGTGCACGAGCACCTCCCTTGCCTTCCAATGCACCTCTCTTGCTTGCTCCTCCCCCTACTGGGATTTCCCAGCCACTTTTATCCTCCTGGCTCCTGCACGTTGTACGTGCTTCCTGGCCCAGGTGGACGTGATTAGTTTCCTGGCTTTCTACTGCGTCACAGCCAGTGTAGGGAAAGTTTGTTCTACTATTTTCTGGAACCCTACAACCTGAATGTGCTTTCTGGCTTTCTGCTGCGTCACACCCAGTGCAGGGAAAGCTTGTTCCACCATTCCCTGGCTCCTCACAACCTGAACCTGCTTTCTGCCCAGGTGACTGCAAGGTAAGCTCTTTCTTTTTTCCTATACCCAGGGGTTCTGTGCTGGCCACTGTATCACATATCCCCCCCCTTAAGATATTTCGGGCTGGGGGACTCATGTCCTCACAGCACGGAATATCCGAATGGGTCTGGAGCTTAACCTTTACCCGGCCAAAAGCCGCTGTCCTCTCTCGCCAGGGTTTCAAAACATTAATGTGGTACACCTGACAGCGCCCCCTGTCGGTCTCTACCATGTGGAGACCGGTCCCTTACGATCCACTATGGTGTAGGGTCCCCTTCACTGGGCTTCGAATTTTGGCCCAGAGTCTGCCACCATTACAACTACCCTTTCACCTATGGCCAATTGACGGGATTTCTTCCCCCGGTTATAGTATCGCTTCTGCTGCTGTTGACTGTCCTGTAAGTGACGCTCGGCGGCCTGCGAAGCTCTTTGTAATCGGGACCTTAATTCTTGCAGAAACTGCGGTACTCCTACCTCTTCCCCTTTTGGCTTTGCCCACTGTTCCCTTAAAATATCCAGGACTCCTCTTGGGGCATGGCCAAACATTAACTCATAGGGAGAGGCTCCCAATGAAGCTTGTGTGCGCTCCCTATTGGCGTATAAAACGAATGGGAGCATTATGTCCCAGTCAGCCATTTTCCCATCCAGCCCCCTCCTCAACATTTGCTTGAGGGTCTGGTTGAAACGTTCTACCAACCCGTTAGATTGGGGAAGGTAAGCTGCTGTTTTTATGTGTTGTATTCCGAAGGCGTCCCATACCTGCACCAGGTATCGCGAGAGGAAATTACTGCCTCTGTCTGTTAACATCTCCTTCAGAAACCCTATTTCACAAAACAATTTAATTAATTCCCCCGCTATGGTCTTGGCCGAAATGTTTCTTAGTGGCACTGCCCAGGGGAAACGGGTGGCCTGATCCATAATTACTAGGATGTACTGAAATCCCCTAGGGGTTTTCACTAGAGGACCTACTATATCCATCGCCATCCGGCGCACTGGTTCCGATATAGTAGGGGTAGGTATCATAGGGACACCTTTTGATTTTGCGGCCGATACCCTCTGACACGAATGGCAGGCCTCGCAAAAGCATTTGGTCTCTTTGAATACCCCGGGCCAGTAAACGCGGGCCAATATCTGATCGAGGGTACCTAAAACACCCTTGTGCCCACCCACCGGGTGATCGTGGGCCAGTCTCATAACGACGGCTTTAAAAGCCGTTGGTACCACTAGCTGCTTTCTAACAGCTCCTGTCTGGGGATCATTACTCTCCCGATATAAAATATCTCCCTCCATTAGGAATCTGGGGAGAATATCTCTATCCGACTGGGAGTATTCGAAGGCGCGCTTTAATGCGGGATCTGCCTTCTGTTCTTTTGGGAACGATGGGAATCTTTTCACTAGATCCGCCAGGACCCAGGGAAAACCTAACCCATCCTCGGCTCCAGCCCTCAACTGAGCCCTGTGGTGGCGTTCCCGTCGCTTTTCTCCCTTACTTTTCTTACAGCTTTTTGCAGTGGGACTGACCAAATCCTCATGTTGGGGCAGCTCTCCTAAAGTTTCATCTAGGGGCCTATCCTCCCCTTCCAGAGATTCTGTCTCCTCCTCTGCAGAGTGGGCAGTGTCCTCCGGGGGCTCCTTCTGCTCCCCTCAACCTTGGGCCTGGGACCTCGTAGATACCATCCCCTTTTTTCCCCGTATGCCCTCTCCTAGGCTCTTATAGAAGAGCGGCCAATCTCGGCCTAAAACTAGGTCATAAGGCAACCTGGGTATCACTGCCACTAGGACCTTTCTCCGGGTTCCTAAACCTTTTATCATAACCCTATAGAGAGGGTAGTAGGTGGAGGACCCGTGCACACAGCGTATTCTAGACCTACTCTCAGGTTGAGTCGGGGTGGACACATTCCTGGCCTGTAAGAGGCGCCAGAATTTCTTCGAAATCATTGTTTGGTCCGCCCCCGAATCAAGTAGGGCCTTGGCTACCACACCTTGGACTTCCACTTCTAGGCGAAAGCCCGCCTGCCTGTATTTTTCATCCTTACTCATCAAAGCTGTTCGTACAACACATTCATCCTTCTTGTGACCCCGCCTCCCACATTTAAAACATTTAATGTGTGCGTCCCTGACCTCATTTCTAGGCATACTTCTCATAACAGCTGGTACACCAAACATAGGGTCTTTTTCTGCCTTTCCAAAATTGGCTACCCCACAAGTGTTGCCAGCACCTCTCGGTGGTTTATGGGCTAATCCAGCCTCCATGAACCTTTCCGTTAGGTGAGCTGCCTCTTGAGGTCTGACAATTTTGCAGAGTCAAAAATGAACGTATCTCGGCTGGAACAGCCTCTGAAAATTGTTCTAAGACAAGCATATCAAGTACACTTTCCATGGTTCTCCTCTCGGGAGTGAGCCACTTCCAGACCACGTTTTGGATCCTTTGGCGAAGTGCCTTAGGAGTTTCGTCTGGCTGGAGTTGGGTCGCTCGCAACATACGGCGGTATACTACAGGCGATAAGCCTAGTCTGTCCCATATGGCTGCTCTGACTTCTTCATATTTCGTTGCCTGGGCGGCGGGCATAGCCTTATATGCTGCTAGGGCTTCCCCCGTCAGGGATGTGGCTAATCTAACCGCCCACTGCTCGTAGGGCCAGCCGGCACTATGGGCTACTCGCTCGAAAGCCTCCAGGAAGTCATCAATGTTATCGTCTTTTGTCAATTGTCCAAAGGATAATACCCCACATGTCTGTGGGCCTACCCCACAATAATGTCCCTCTGGTGTCTTCTCTGCTGCTCGCTCCGCCAGCAAAGTCTGAATCAGGCCGGTTAGCGGTTTCTGTTGAGCCTGCATGGCTGCCAATGCTTGCTCCTGGCTCAGCTGGGCTAACTCTCGCTGTTTTTTCAAATTGGAGACTGATCCATCGCAGTATCTCCTGTGGACTCTCCATCTCCGAACACTGAAACACAAACAGACAACACAAACACCAAGTGTGGCACTTTTTTTTTTTTCAAAATGCACTATGCTCTGGCTCTGGTGCCTAGTATCCCTTCTCACCAAAATCCCGCTCTGCCTGTGCCCAAATACTTATTACCTGGTTCAGGTGGAGATTACGGCCTTGAGAAGGTACTCTTGCCTCTCCGGATTCTGGAATCCTCCGGGCGTGGTCAGCAGCAAACCTGTGTCTTGCTCTCCGGCGCTGGTAATTCTGCTGGCTTCCGCTATATTCGTTGTCCAGAAATCCAAAAAACTACGCCATTTGTCAGACGCTTGCTACCATAGTCCTTATTAGGCGGTCGCCTAGGGCATGTGGTGCAAGCTGCCTTTGTAAAGAAAACTCTGTAGCCATGTTTAAGGCAAAATTATAATGAGGATTTATTCCCTTTCCCATGTGGATTTCTGTTTTTCTCATACAGCAACAAAGGATTAAAGAAACTGTTTCTTCACAGCAAAATAACCAAAATGCACCGTCTTTCAAAAACAGGTATAACAATGCTCTTGCTTCTTGATTAACATAAAGAGGTAATCTCATCTGATATACAGAGCGTGCAATCCATTGGGCTATAATCAATGTTCTGATTAGTGCTCTCCCATTGCATCTGCTCAGCGTCTAAACTTGTAAGTGGGTAACACTTTCCACATCTATCATTCACAGAACTCTCTTGAGAGGTAGCAGCTCTTGGGGCAAGGAACCGTTCTGTATAAGGGAAGTCCTGGGGACCTGTGCTGGAGCCTATTTCTCTGAGGCTTCCCCCTTCCTTCCACCAAGGGTTTTCCTTCCAGCAATTAGCCTTTGCTTTTCTAGCCGAGCCCACCTCTTGCCCTCTGGAGCAATTAGTGTACTTAGCTTTGTTCCTTGGATAAACGGCTTTCACTCCTTCCCCTCTTAACCAGGCACCTTTACTTGGGCTGTAGCCTGCTTTGCCCTGAGAGTTCCTCTCAGCACTTATCTGGTCTGGGCTGTGGTAAGCTTCAGGAAAGGCTTCCCTTCTGCTGTTCCTTACTGCAGGGACACACCCGATGCTTCCTGGTCCCAGCAAGCTCTCCTGCTTGCGACCTACGCCCTCCAGCTGCTTACTCACTCTCCTTGGGACGATGCCCCCTCTGGCTTGGGAGACCTGTGCACGAGCACCTCCCTTGCCTTCCAATGCACCTCTCTTGCTTGCTCCTCCCCCTACTGGGATTTCCCAGCCACTTTTATCCTCCTGGCTCCTGCACGTTGTACGTGCTTCCTGGCCCAGGTGGACGTGATTAGTTTCCTGGCTTTCTACTGCGTCACAGCCAGTGTAGGAAATGTTTGTTCTACTATTTTCTGGAACCTGTAAACGGGGCGCTGGGTGAGAATGTCCACAGTCTTGGCAAAGGCAAATATTAATATGACTTGCAAAGGATTGTGGGAAATGTAGTCCATTCATACCAGACTCAGCCGTTCACAATAAATTAGTTGTGCTTGCTCAAGGGTAAAGCAAAGAAGATATTTTATTTATGGGGTTATTTCTCCCAACACAGATATACTTTGTAGCACATAAAAAGGAATACTTGCTTTCAGTATTATACTTAGAAAAACAAATAAGGAAAAACAACAGCTGAACTTGTTAAACAATCAAATCAAAGCATAAAGACCTGGATGGGAACAGACAGGTCTTTTCTGTAGGCACCTGCTAATATCTTCTTAGCAGTGCTTCAAAGAACAAACAAAACCCCCACAAAGTAGGAAAAAAACTGTTCTTTTTCAGGGATAACCTCTTGTATCTTCACACACACTCAGAAGTGTCCCTTCAGAGCTCACTGGCAATTTGGCAAGGCTCAATTGCTAACAATTACCAGCTGAAACCCTCTTGGCTGGTTTACTTTCTATTACGTGGCTCAAATCCTACTCAGAAGCTTTTCTGAGTAGATTAAAGAACAAGTTTATATTTCTTTGTGATGGTTGTTGTATTTTGTGACAGCATATTACCACAGAAGTTTAGATAGAGAGCAATCCATGTATTCAAAATCCCCATTTATACCATCTTCCCCTTCTTCAACTATCATGGGTTCAATGTCATGGATTGGCACAGAGGAATTTCCCAATGGAACACTCTCAGGACAATACTTGTTTCCCTGCTGTCTTCCCAGTGAAGAGCTAGGGCATAGATCAGTGTTCATACCTGAGCTTCCATTGCTGTTAGAGTTCCTCTCTAAATATCCTGGCCAGTATGTAGTCCAGTTCTTATGTCCAGCCTTCCAATCAAGATCTCTGGACACTGGATCTCTCTTCACATACCTTCTTGCACTGGTCTTAGGGTCCCTTCCAAGTGCAGCCGTCTCCCTCACAGGTGCCGTCCGGGGATTCCTGGTTCTGAAGCCCCACTCCTCTGGCTTTCCCCAGTCCAGTGGTGTATGCTTGCCTTTGGAATGCCTCCCAGTATACGTACTGCTATGGACTCCTTTAGACCTCCCAAATGCTTTTCTCTTCTTTCTTCCAAAGTATTTCTTTCTCTCTCTGTCCGTCAGCTCTGGCTTCTGCTGATGATGATGGTCAGGATGATCAAGGTGATGATCAAGCTTCTGATGATTCTCTGTAGAATAAGGTTTTCTTTTATCCTGCATAGATGAATGCTCCACCCTAGCACAGCGCAGCTGTGCTGAATCAAGCCCTGCCCTTGGAGATGAGTGCTTGGGGATTACCTCATAGCCCTCCTGATTGAACACACGTTTCCCCACTTCAGCTCTTCTAATGGCTGTTGGAAACCTGGTGCATTCTGGGACTGGTAGTCTTTTATGGAAACATTCTGTTTTATTATTTCTACCAGAACAGACAGGGTGCTTGTTCAGAGTCACTTCACCTCTATTATAGCTCCTTCCTGAACTATGATAAGCTTCCTTATCACAAACCTTACAACCTGAATGTGCTTTCTGGCTTTCTGCTGCATCACACCCAGTGAGGGAAAGCTTGTTCCACCATTTTCTGGCTCCTCACAACCTGAACCTGCTTTCTGCCCAGGTGACTGCAACGTAAGCTCTTCCTTTTTTCCTATACCCAGGGTTTCTGTGCTGGCCACTGTATCACAACCATTATTAAGAAGGGACCCAGGATATCAATGCTTGACCCAGTACAGGCATTGCGTAACCTATGTCTTTTGGGGAAACTGCTAGGTACATACGACCTAGATTGGCCACTGTTGGAAACAGGATACTGGGCTTGATGGACCTTGGTCTGACCCAGTATGGCATTTCTTATGTTCTTATGTACCAATGGTTCCCACCCTGTCCTGGGGGACCCCCAGCTAGTCTAGTTTTCAGGAAATCCACAATGGATATTTCTATGAAATGGAGGTGGCACTATAACATCAGTGTCTTAATATCCTGAAATTCTGACTGGCTGGGGTCCCCCAGGACAACTGTAGGAACTGTGGAATTAGATCATATGCTTGCATTGAGCAACACAGAAAAGATACAAGGATATAATGTAAAGTCACAAGAAGGAAAATTGTATTTGAACCTGGTCAATGGGGTTTCTTCCTACTCTTCTGGTGGTAGTATCTGTGCTGTGTGATAATAGATAATAGAGACTCCGGTCTGCATCAGTGACACAACGTCCCCAAGGACTAGCGAATATCCTCCATTATCGCAAAATATTTTCAATGGCCACTTTTAATGCCCGACAAAAGCTTCTGATTCACCTATTCGGCTTCATCAGGGATTGCAATAATGCAATTTTCAGAGAGATTACCAAATACTATTCACTACAGTTATCTTCAGATCTCTTCAATAGCGGGTATAGCCAATACCTCCTTGTTCTTAAATGAACAGCGTCTGACATCATACCCTTTTAAAGGGAAATCAGCGAAACTGATTCGCTCACGGAGGCTGCCGTAATATATTCAACAGCAGCTTTATTCTCATGCAATCAATCTTTACATCCATAGACAACATTTCACAATATAGAAAAAAGAGGAAACACGCGAGGAACTTCACAGCCCAAGCACTAGTAATCAAATGAATAGCGTCCATTCAGTTTTGTCATTTAACCCATTAGGATCCAGGGATCAGGGGGTAGGAGGATCTGGTGAGGGGGAATAGGGGGTGAGGCTATCTGTGCTGGTAGGTTCGAGGATGGAATGATTGTCTTATGCAGTGGCCTTGTAAATGGCTCATTCCCCAAGATGACATCTTTCTATTATGGAGCGGGGAATTGGAAATTTTAAATGAATTTTTTGATTACTTAAACACTTGTAGTAGTAATATTAAGTTTGAGATCAATATTCAAAAATTAATAGTGCATTTTTTGGATGTGCAAGTGACGAAATGTGGTGATAGATTTGATACAACTGTATATTCTAAACCCACAGACAAAAATACTTTGTTACACTATTCTAGTTTCAATCCGAATCATTTGAAACAAAGGGGTATGTTTACTAAACCGTCTTAACGTCACAGCGGTGGTAGTATCACGCGATAAGTGATGTTATCGCGAGATTATGTAACATTATTGCGCGATAACGTCACTTAGCACGCGATAATGCAGCGGCGGCGTTTAGGCACACTAACGCTGTGAAATCCGGGTCTGAAGGGTGGAGTAAGGCTTCCCAGAGGGCGGAGAGAAGGGGTCAATGGGCAGAAAGTGGGAGGGGAGAGGCTCCAGGCACACTAACACTGTGAAATCCCGGTCTGAACACTAACGCCGGTGAAACCCTCGCATTAAGGCACATTTGCAGGAAAGAGAAACCATTTCAGTCAGCAATGTGCAGTAAAAGCAGGAAAACCCAGAAAAGTGATAGTTGTGATACATGTGCAGGGAACAAAAGAGGCAAATAAACATATAAAAGGACCACAACCACATCTAAAATCCCAATAACCAAGCTGGCCAATAGTGATATTAATGATAAACATAAAGCAACACAACTGACAAAGCGTATAAATTAAGATATCATGTTTGCAAGGGTCTATGCTCTGTCCCCCTACAAAGTGAATGATCCCACATTGAAATAGCACTGATCAGGGTTTCTGTCGTTTAGATTGGGCAGGTTTGTTATGGCATGCATATGTGCAGCAACAGCAGAGTGGGCACATAGGAAAGGGCAAATGTACTGATGCTGTAAATGGGATTCAGGGGGCTGCAGGTGGCACATCCTGTGGTCCAGCTGGGGCACAGTGCGGGCTAGGCAGATGCCTAGGTGGCACATAGGAATGCCGAAACTGTAAAGCAGCAAGACAGCAACTGACAAGGGTCCAACATGGGCACAAGTGTGTGTCCCACAGTGTTACAGGGGAGATTACCCAGCAGGTACCCCCAAGGGCACATAACATTGGCAGGTGGTGCGGGGGGGGAAGCACGCTTGTCCATGTAGGCACCCCTACCCGAGAACCCGTACCATAGGCAAGCGCCTACCAGCATACTGGAGGGCCTGGGACTGAGCACCACCAGCACCACTGGCATAATGGCATGGCAGCATAGTGGCAGAGGGGTGCTGGTGGTGGAGGGGGCAGTGGCATTTGCCCACAGCGGACCATGGCCTAGCCCCCTTTAGGTGGGTGCCATGCAGTGCAACAGACAGGGTCTGTCTGATGAACAGTCATGGTATCCCCAGGGAATGAACTGTCAGTGTGGTGCAGTACACACAGCCAGTGTGTTCAGGAGCAGAAGGTCACAAGTTCATGTCCCAGCTGTGGCTCCTGCCAACCCTTTCCCCATATTTTACCCAGTACTAAACCATGGTAATAAAGAGGGAAGCTTTATTGCAGATAAAATAAACATGCCTGAACGCCTATATTTTACCCTACAGAGCACAGACACCATAAACATATGCAATCCCTAGAGCAGAGTTTCCCAACTGCAGTCCTGGAGGACCAAACACCATTCAGGTTTCATGCTGTCCCTAATAAATATGCCTGTGCTGCATTAGTATTCGCCGCCCCCATTGTATGCAAATGTATCTCATGCATATTCATTAGGGACAGCATGAAAACCTGAGCGGTGTTTGGCCCACCAGGACCGGAGTTGGGAACCTCTGCCCTAGAGCAGCGGCCAACAGGGGCATAAACACCCACACCCACAGGCTCCACTATCCAAAGCCTCATGGAGAGTCAGGCTGTTGGGCCCTGCGCGCAGCAGCATCTCCCAATACTAGCACTTGCATACCTTAGCAATGCCACCCTAAACTTGGGAATACATTACACATATATGGAGGAGTGGCCTAGTGGTTGGGGCAAGGTACTTCAGGCCAGAAGGTCAGGGGTTCAAATCCCACTAGAGGACAGCAACCTTGGGCCGGAAGGACTGGGGTTTCCAGTCCCACAGGTGCTCCTTGTGGTCTTGGGCAAGCCACTTAACCCTCCATAGCCCATGTTCCCTGTAAAATAGTTATTTCCAAGTTATAATGTCCTGTTCAATGTAATTTCAGTTTGTTCAATGTAAACCGCACTGATGCAAAATAATGCGGTATATAAGAGAATATAAATAAATAAATATCAAAAGGTTGTTATTATTAACGACAGATATCAATTCCTAAATTAAGCACAATTTGCTGATAGAGCTGCATCATAGCAACCTTTCTGATATCTGTGGAGTGTGTTTCAGTTTTGGTTTCTGACAGTGTTTACCACCCCGGGGAGTGACCCCAACAGTATTGCGTACCATAGCCATGCCTGCACTATGCCCAGGACTGGTGTGGTGGCCAGGGCTGCCAAAAGCCTCTATATTTGCACAATGCTGACATAGGTTTTGGAGTGTGTGTCTGTCTATCCAGTGTGTTGTGGCTGCCTACACCTTACTCAGCCCACACTGCTTGCACTGTTTCCAGTGTTAGCCTGCCAATGTGCATAATGAGGAGCAAGGTACTGTGAGTATGGCCCGGACAGGTTGGCCTGGGCAGGATGCATCTGCACACGGCATAGGGCAATGGCTGGGACATTGTAGTGCCCGGCCACCACCTGCATGGACAGGGTGGCCACAGCATGTCCTGCTGGGAGGTCACTCTCACCCTGACTGAGCAGTGACCACGGCATGGCTAGGTTCCCCCATAGCATTTCTCTCAAGTGATATTTATGGGTTCTCTTTTCTGGGGCCCAATCACTGACTTATCTGCTTGGTGTGCTCACATCCCAGTTTTGGGTGCACGCATCTCCTCCAGGAACATGCACTATGGACTAGCTAGCAGACTGTCTGCAGTTAGTATGTGTATGGCTGGAACACCTTGCAGAGTGCAGTGGCTGGAGAATGTGATAGTGGTGTGGGGTAGCTGAGCATTTCCAGGCCTACTCTCTGTCTGCCATTGCCCCTTATGGATGCGTACAGATCTTCATTGACTGCCCTGTAGGGTGCCTGTTCCCCCAGCAGGACTGGGGTTGATGGTCCCCTCTACTGCCACCATTGCAGGGATGTAGAATGTGGATCTGTTGGTGGGAGATCCTGTCCCCCCCCACCCTGAGCCCCAGAGGGTGGGTTGGGTGGTGCTACATAATCCGCCTATGGGTCCAAACACACCCCCCTTCACTTAAATCATGTAACCATGGCAACCACACAGGATATGCACTATTCTGGGTGCATCATAGTCCACAAGGGCTAGACGTGACTGGGAAATACAGATGGACACAGGTGTATCCTAGGTGTGTCTGCAAGAACTACCTATCACACACTGGCACTGATGGCAACCTGCAGCATAGCCTATCTCAGCTAAGCCAGATGCTGCAGACCTGGTGCTGGGCGCCCCACCTCGCCCTCAGGGTGAGCACAGTACCCGCACAATGTGATGGTCTGTAGCTATCTGTCCAAGAAAGGTCAACGCGTCTTCAGTAGTAGACTGGCTAATCTACTGAAGAGGGCTTTAAACTAGATTCGTTGGGGATGGGTGAAGAAAGCCCCCAGGTAAGTGAAAGCCCCCAGGTAGGTGATACATTAAATAACTTTATGGAAATTGGTAACATATGGAAAGCAGTGTGTAAAAATGCCCGTAGCATGGGAAATAAGATCCCTGATGTTGAAGCTTTGGTGGGAGTGGCTGACTTGTATTTAGTGGCAGTTACAGAAACATGGTTCACAGAAAACCATGATTGTGATGTAACTATACCTGGCTATACTTTATTCAGAAAGAACAGGGTAGGAAGTAGTGGAGGAGGAGTGGCACTATATGTAAAAACTACTATTAAAGCTTCGCAATTACAGAGCTTAAAAGGGAGAGGGGAGGCATTGTGGGTTAAACTAGAAAGAGGGAAAGAGAAATCTATTTACATTGGTGTGATATACAGACCTCCCTCACAAGAGGAAGAGGTGGACAGAGAGTTAATTGAAGACATGCACAGCATTGCTAGGAAAGGGGAAGTGCTACTGATAGGAGATTTCAATATGCCAGATGTTGATTGGCACATTCCTGCTGCAGTATCATCTAGAAGTAAGGAAATCCTTGATTCTCTACAGGAAGAACTATTCAGGCAATTGGTAACAGACCCCACACGTGAAGGGGTCATACTGGACTTGGTGCTTACCAATGGTGAAAGTGTTTCTGATGTTGTAGTGGGAGATCATTTTGCATCCAGTGATCACCAGATGGTGTGGTTCAGTATTAGGACTAGGGCTGTTAGAATCCATTCAAAGGCTTTAGGAAGACTAACTTTGCGAAGATGGGCCAATACCTTAGGGAGTCGTTAGTTGGATGGGAACGGCTGAGGGATGTAGAAAAACAGTGGGAAAAACTGAAAGGGGATATTTTAAGGGCAACCAACCTTTTTGTTAAAATGGTAAATAAAGGTAAAAGGAAAAGGAGACCGCTATGGTTTTCGAAAGAAGTAGCTGAAAAAGTGAAGAAAAAGAGGGAGGCCTTCATGAAATACAAGAGATCACAGAGAGAGGAAGACAGGCATCTGTATTTGGAAAAACTTAGAGAAGCTAGCAAAGTAGTCAAGAAGGCAAAGATTCAAAAGGAGGAGGAAATAGCCAATGCAATAAAATGGGGGGATAAGACATTTTTCAGATATATTAGTGAGAAGAGGAAGGGCAAGAGTGGTATTGTCAGACTCAAGGGTGCAGGGGAGGAATATGTAGAAGCTGATAAGGATAAAGCGGAATTGCTTAACAAATATTTTTGTTCTGTGTTCACAGATGAAGAACCAAGAGCAGGACCTCAGAACACACCCACAAATAGGAACAGAAGCAAAGGACATCTTGAACAATTTTCAAAAGACTGTGTTCATGAGAAACTATCTCAACTTAAAGTAGACAAAGTGATGGGACCGGATGGGATACACCCGAGAATACTGAGGGAATTTGGGCACGTTCTAGAAGCTCCACTGACTGACCTTTTCAATGCCTCGTTGGAGTCGGGAGTGGTGCCAAAGGACTGGAGAGAGGCTCATGTGGTGCTTTACACAAAAGCGGAAGTAAGGATGTGGTTGAAAACTACAGGCCGGTTAGTTTAACTTCGGTGGTGAGTAAATTATTGGAAACGCTGCTGAAAGAGAAAATAGTGAGGTTTCTGGAGTCCAGCGGATTACAGGATCCGAGGCAGCATGGATTCACCAGAGGCAGGTCTTGTCAGACAAATCTGATTGATTTCTTTGACTGGGTGACCAGGGAGTTGGACCAAGGGAGAGCCCTAGATGTGGTATATTTAGATTTCAGTAAAGCCTTTGACACTGTTCCTCACAGGCGACTTATAAACAAACTGAGCACCCTAGGGATGGACCCTAAAGTTACTGTTTGGGTTAGAAATTGGTTGGGTGGGAGGCAACAAAGAGTACAAGTAAATGGAGCTCACTCTGAGGAGAAGGATGTTATCAGTGGTGTGCCCCAGGGTTCTGTCCTTGGTTCGATTCTTTTTAACATCTTTGTTAGTGATATAGCGGAAGGGCTTTCAGGTAAGGTTTGCCTCTTCGCGGATGATACTAAAATCTGCAATAGAGTAGACACCCAGGAAGGGGTAGATAACATGAGGAGGGATCTAGGTAAGCTTGAAGAATGGTCTAGAATTTGGCAGCTGGGATTTAATGTTAAAAAATGTAAGGTCAAGCATTTGGGCTGCAGCAATCCAAGGGAGCAATATAGTATAGGGGGTGAAGTACTTTTGTCCACTAAAGAAGTGCGGGACCTAGGCATGGTGGTTGTGTCTGATGATCTTAAAGTAGCTAAACAGGTAGAAAAGGCGACAGCAAAAGCTAGAAGGATGCTTGGGTGCATATGGAGAGGAATGGCTAGCAGAAAAAAGGAGGTGATAATGCCTCTGTATAAGTCTTTGGTGCGACCTCATTTGGAGTATAATGTGCAATTCTGCAGACCGCACCTTCAAAAGGATGTGAACAGGATGGAGTCGGTGCAGAGGGTGGCTACTAAAATGATTAGTGGTCTTCATTATAAAGCATATGAGGACAGACTGAAGGATCTTAATATGTACACCTTAGAGGAAAGACGGGATAGAGGTGATATGATTGAGATGTTTAAATACCTCCGTGGCATAAATGTTCAGGGAGAGAGCCTCTTTCAATTGAAAGCAAGTTCTGCTACAAGGGGACATGGGATGAGGGTGAAGGGAGATAGATTCAGGAGTGATATGCGGAAATATTTCTTTACGGAAAGGGTAGTGGATCCGTGGAATAATCTCCCAGTGGAGGTGGTAGAGATGAGGACAGTAACTGAATTCAAAAAAGCATGGGACAAACACAGAGGATCTCTAAAGGTAAAAAGGGGACTGTTGTAGTTGTTATGGAAGGACAGACTAGATAGGCCATGTGGTCTTTTTCTGTCGTCATATTTCTGTGTTTCCATGTTACTCTGTGCCAGTAACACACACGGTCAGTTCCCCCTACCAGGCCGAGGTGCTGTGGGGGTGCATACCCCATCTTGTGATCATCTGTAGACTGCTGATCTGTCAACTACGACAAAACTGAGGCAATGTTCGTCACTAGGAACCCCACCTTCATACCTCCACAAACCATCAGTATTCTAGACAAACACATAGTAGTCAAAGAAGAAGTTAAGTATCTGGGCATAACACTAGACAGAGCTCTGAACCTAAAATCCCACATCACCAAAACTGCAAACAAGGCATATCATCGATTGAAAACAGTCAGACAAATCAAAGCAATGCTCCATCAAGACCACTTCCGCACAGTGTGTCAAGCACTCATCACACCACTGCTTGATTATGGAAACTCACTATATCAAGGCCTTCCTCATCAGACACTACACCCACTACAGATGGTACAAAACACCACAGCATACATCATTACAGACACCCCAAGTACCGAGCACATCACTCCCGTCCTACAACAACTACACTGGCTCCCAATGGTGGCAAGAGCTAAATACAAAACAAGCATGATAATCTTCAAAGTCATTCACCATCTCTCAGCAGATGTACTCCAAAACGTTATAACAAGAGACATCAGCAATAGACCAAGAAGAACCAATAACAACAACATGATCGGCACACCTGCAGGCTATCACAAAACCAAACAAACAACTTCAAAGAGAGCACCATCACTACTAGCATCCTCACTATGGAACTACCTACCAATAAGCCTGAGAGCTTTAGAAGACCTCACAGACTTCCGCAAAGACCTCAAAACATGGTTATTTATAGAAACATATGAGCATTCAAGCAACATCCCCTACCCAAACAGCAACACTGCTACCACCGCCAACTAAATACACACCCATCTCATCCCCACGCACAAATTTATCACACCAGGTTGGTAAATATCTTTATTGTTAAATGTTACCTAAACTGTACTGTCTAAATACTGTTACATAGCTGTACTGTCTAAATGTTTACATGTACCCTAATGTTAAATGTAACCCTCCACTTGTGTTGTGACGTGACCACCTTGATTGAAGGATAAGGTGGCATACAAATCTGTCTAAATCAATAAATAAATGTTATGAAAAAACTAGTTGAAAGGATAACACGGAACATGTGGTAGAAACTAAGAGAGTGGTAGACTCCGAGAAAGCCCTGGATAAGTAGAGAGAATCCTTGGTCGCAAAAAAGTGACTGAGCGAACTGAAGTAAAGTCTAAGAACACTGCAGTGATTTCCCCACAGAAATGGGATTCTTGATTATTGCCCCCTGCCTGCAAGTTAAACAATATGTGTCCTTTTACATGCACAGCGATGAGGACAGCGAACGCAATGACACACGTAGTATTAGTCATACAAAGCTACAGTATGTACATAATTTCATACTGAAAAAATTACCCACAGAGAGAGTAGGAGCAAATCTCTGTCGATAGTTTTCCTGGGTAATAGAGCAAAATTAGCTATTGAGTTTGCACCAATAAGGGCAATTTGATTATTATCCCCATTATACTTTCATGGTAGCTGTCATCCTCCTAATCAATGTTCCTGCTCTCTTGTGTGTGGGACGTCTAACCACCGGGTGACTCTTCTGGGGCCCTGAAATCTTCTAGGAGCTTGTAATCCCCTGTGGGTCAAACTGAAAACATAGTTGGAGCGTGATGGAAGTCAGAGAGGTGTTGGTAGTTCCCTGTGCATTTAACGTCAGAAAAAATCAGTTTGTTCTTGTTTTGCTTTCTTCTTCTCTAAATATAAGAAAATACATTTTTGAACTAATTTTAAGGAAAATATGGTGTTACTAATAGAGGCACAGATTGGAGAAAGAAGGATGAGGAGACAGGAAAATCTTTGGTAGTGGGGCATTAGTCATGATATCAGTGAACAAGTTATGAAATTTTAAACATGATGAGGGAATGTATAACAGACCGCGGACAGGGATGAGGCGTCAGTGAGGTTCTTTCAGAATGAAACACTCGATAATTTATTTATTTGTTAATGTCAGCGAAGACCTTTAGTGAGAAAAAAATAGTTTTCTCCATAATGAGTTATGCCTTGGACTTAGTGAGAATGCTTAGCTGAGCGACTCTCTGCTTTAGCCCAGGTTCTAGGGTTTCCTCTAATCCATTCTGGTTTTCTTTCTGTCTACAGCAAACCACAACAAGTTCAACCCTCAACTATCATCCACTTACCAGGCAAACAGCACCAGTGTTTCTATCGCATATGTCACTGGGAGCATGACTGGAATCCTAGGCTATGACACTGTGCAGGTCAGTGGCGGACCTACATTTTTGGGGCCCTAAAGCTTGAACTCTTATGGGGGCCCCTTCGCAACCAGCAATGAGGACTGGGATTAGAGGCCCTGAGGCTTAAGCTTCATTAGTTTCATAGTAGATACGCCCCTGGTGTAGGTCAGTAGAGCAGAGAGACACCCTCCTAAATGGAAAGAGAAGGCGGGAATAACGAAAAGAAAGTAGAAAAGAAAAGGAAAGAAACATAAAGAAAAGTGGAGGTCTAATCTACTGGTGGAGGCAGCAGCCTGGGAGCAGCAAGACCAGAGTTCCAATCCTATTGGCTGGCCTTGGGCAAGCTGCTTAACTCTCCAATGCCTCAGGTACATTTATTTTGATTCCATCCTCTTGCTATGCAGAGGATCACCACATCACAAGAGGATGGAATCAAAACAAAGATAAATAATTCTAAATGGAGAGGGATAACCTGCCTGGAGCAGCACGTTAAACTCTATAATTCTGGCACCTTACTGGGTGGGCAAGATAGACCATACTGGGCTTTATCTGCCGTCACTTACTGTGTTCTATGTTGTTATGGTTTTTGCCCAAATCTTTAATTTAGCATTGTTGGACGTAAGTCCCTTTCCATATTTTACAGAAGCTTAAGCTTAGACAGCTGAGGGGAGATATAATAGAGGTCTATAAAATAATGAGCGGAGTAGAATGAATAGGTTGTGTACACCTTCAAAAAGCATAATGATTAGGGGATATGCATTGAAGCTACAAAATAGTACACTTAAGACTAATCGGAGGAAATATTTTTTCACTTAAAGTGTAATTAAGCAATGGAATTCATTACCAGGGGATATAGTAAAAGCTGTTAGTGCAGCTGGGTTTAAAAAAGGTTTGGACAAGTTCCCGGAGGAAAAGTCCATAAACCATTATTAACGCGGACTGGAAGAAATCCCTGGGATAAGCAGCATGGAATCCATCTACCTTTTTGGAAACGTGTCAGATACTTGTGACCTGGGGGTATGTTTACTAAACCGTCTTAACATGCGCTCTCCCACGTTATCACATGATAAAGCGCCTTATCGCGCGATAATGGCGCTTTACCGGGCGATAAGGCGCCTTAGTGCGCGTTAACACACGCAGCGGCACAAACGAGCGCTGAAGGCGGAGAAAGGCTCCCGGAGGGCGGAAGAAGGCTCCCCAGGGGCGCAATACCACTTCGCAATATCCTCGAGAAATCTGACTTCAGGACTGTGGCACAAGCCCTCATCATTCCTCACCTAGATTACTGCAACGCCATTCTGCAAGGCCTGCCGAAGAACACCCTAAATATCCTGCAAATGGCTCAAAATGTTGCTGCAAGAGTCATCATGGAAAAAAGCGTCACAGAGCACATAACCCCAGTGCTAATGGAACTGCATTGGCTCCCGGTGACCGCTCGCATCATTTTCAAACTTCTCATAACAACGTATAAGCTCATTCACAAACATTGCACCCTCCTACCTCAATAACCTAATCACTATTCAGCCACACAACAGGAACAGAAGAACCATAAATCTCAATGCTCTCTGTGTTCCGACCAGCATAAGAACTGTCAAAGCGGAAACAAGCAATAGAGCATTCACATATACCGCACCAATACACTGGAACCAACTCCCATACGAGTTACGACTGACCAATAATTTGAATGAATTCAGAAAGAAACTCAAAACCCATTTATTTCAGGCTCACTACAACCTGACCTAAGTGCGATGCCTTGCCGCAACTAGATGGCTTTGCCAGCCACAACGGCATTTAGAATACCAGTTTGTAATCTTGTAATCTTGTATATATGTATATTCTAGGCCCCACCCACACAACTACAATCAAATGTATATTTAGATTTGAGAGCCTCAATCCAATGTATAGTGTACCTAATTGCTATTTCCTGTTTTATGCAAATCATCGCCCAATCGAAATCTGTATCCTAAAAATCAATGTATTGTACGATACATTATGATTCTGTAAAGTAAACTGCTGCTGATCGTAGGAAGCAGCGATATACAAATGTTTACTAAATAAAAATAATAATAAAAAATAAGAGAGAGGGTCAATGGGCGGAGAGTGGGAAAGGAGTGGCTCCCTGCACACTAACGCTGTGAAATCTGAGGCTGAAAACTAACGCCAGTGAAACCCTGGCGTTAGAGCTGATTTAAAGGGAAAAGAAACCATTTCCGTCAGCAATGTACAGCAAAACCAGGGAAACCTACAAAACGTCATGTGGGATACATGTGCACGGAACAAAAGGGCAAATAAACAGTGAAAATGAACAGAAGAAAATGTAAAAAAAACATAACCAAGCTGGGCAATAGTGATATCAATTGGAAACATCAAAAAACACTCCCAAGAAAGCTCCAAAAAAAAAGATATGAATTTTGGAAGGGTCTATGCTCCGTCCCCATACAAGGTGAATGAGCCCACAGTGAAATTGCGCTGAGCAGGGTTTTCCTCTCCATTGGACAGGTTTCCTATGGTGTGCACATGTTCCACAACAGCAGGGCGGGCATGTCGGAACGGGCAACTGGACACATGCTGGAAAAGGGGACACAGAGGGCTGCAGGCGGTACATGCTGTGGTGCAGCTGGGCCACAGTGCGGACTAGGGTGATGCCTAGCTGGCCCAAGGAATGCTGAAACAGTAGAGCAGCCAGACAGCAACTGCTGAGGGCCCAACATGGGCGAGAGTGTGCTTCCCATGGTGTCACAGGGAATAGTACCCAGCAGGTACCCCCAATGGCACGGAACACTGGCAGGCGGTGCTGGGGGGAAGCGTGGACAGCTATGCAGGCACCCCTACCCCAGAACCCGCACCATAGGCAGCCACCTACCCGCACTCTGGATGGCCTGAGACTGCGCTCCACCAGCACCACCAGCAGAAGAGTATGTCAGCATGGTGGCAGAGGGGTACTGGTGGTGGAGGGGCAGTGGCAGCTGCCCAGAGCAGACCATGGCCTAGCCCTGTTTAGGTGGGTGCCATGCGCTGCAACAGACAGGCTCTGTCTGACAAACACTCATGGTATCTCCAGGGAATGCACAGTCTCTGTGGCAACACGGTGGTGCAGTGAACACAGCCAGTGTGTTCAGGAGCAGATGGTCATAGGTTCAAGTCCCAGCTGTAGTTCCTGCCAACCCAGTCCCCACATTTTACCCACTACTAAAACATGCTAATACAGACAGAACCTTTATTGCAGATAACAGAAACATGCCCAATATGCCTACATTTTACCCTACAGAGCACAGACACCATAAACATGCGCATTACCTAGAGCAGAGTCTCCCAAATGCAGTCCTGGAGGGCCAAACACCATTCAGGTTCCATGCTGCCTCTAATAAACACGGCTGTGCTGCATGTCTATGCACTGCCCCCATGGTATGCAGATGCATCTCATGCATATTCATGAGGGACAGCATGAAAACCCAAACAGTGTTTGGCCCACCAGGACTGGAGTTGGGAACCTCTGCCTAGAGCAGCGGCCAACAGGGGCAGACACACTCGCACCCACAGGCTCCATTATCCAAAGTCTCCTGGAGAGGCAGGCCCCTGGCTGGCTACAGAGGTGGTGTGTTTACTAAGCAATCCCCTGGCTACAGAAGGACTGCAGGTCACCACACAAACTGATTTAAAGTAAAGGGTAATGCCTCAGACAACCTTACTCATCAGGCCCACTGGGGGATCAAACTCATAACCCCTGTTTCATCAGTCAATGTATTAACCATTGTGCTACACCTCTGTTGCTGTGTTTGTAGGTCAGCGCACCTAATTAAGGCTAACGCGCATTAATGTGCCACAGCTCCCTCTATCGCATGTAAACGTACCTTATCGCACGATAATCCTAAATGCTACCTTAAGACAGGAACGCCCACTACCTTATATGGCATCCTGCACACTAACCCCGGCTGCACATTAAGACTGCTTAGTAAACATACCCCCTGGAGTGTTCACTATTGGAAAAAGGATACTGGGCTTGATGGACCATTAGCAGACTAAGTATGATAAATTGTATGTTTTTAAGTTAAATAAGATTGTGGCTTGTTTTTGTAGGTTGGAGGCATTGAAGACACTAACCAGATCTTTGCCCTGAGTCAAACTGAGCCCGGCTCTGACTTCTCTGACCCTTCCTTTGATGGAATCCTGGGTTTGGCTTACCCCAACATTGCTTCCTCAGGAGCCACCCCTGTGTTTGACAACATATGGAGCCAGGGCCTAGTGCCACAGGACCTCTTTTCCGTCTACCTGAACTCGTAAGTCAGAGCTGTTTGATCTGTCCTGACTACAATGGAGCTTAGTATTGTATCAAGAAGGATCTACGTTGGAAACGTTTTCTTGGTTTTTCATTAAGATGCATTTTATAAGCTATACTTTTTTTTTCTATTAAAAGGGAGAATTGGGAATGTAGAGTGGGGGGAGGTGACATACCTATTGTGAGTAGGAATCTGATCCAGGAATTGTTATCGAATTTTGTAGGTAAGACTATATACTTTATGGCTGAGCTAGAGTGTTTGTGATAGGAGGCACCGCAGTTTCTTGAACATGAAAGATTTTCCTTTTGGTGTTTTACGCACATGGAGATACCTCCAGTTGGCTCATTCTTGCCTGCAGGTTGCCTTGTGTGTTATTTACTTTTTCTAAAACTACATGTGTAGGAGTCCAACATGTAGAATTCTACCACACTAAGGAGAGGCATTCCCTAGGGTAGGCTGGGAGTGAGGTTAATAAATATGCGCCTACTGTTGGATTTTCAAAAGTACTCACATACTTGTACCTGGAAAAACTGGTGACAATTTATGCCTAAAGCTTTCACTTTGATAACTGCTGCAAATTGCACATGTAAAAAATACCTAAATGCTTTATATACTTAGTCTTCTATATGATTTCCCTTGGAAATTTCAAAAACTTTTCATAATGATTTTTATGACAAAGTCTGGACCTGAGCATGGCTTTTCATGGGCAGATTTATCAGAAAAGTCCCTGTCCCCTAAGACAGTCTTCATTTTCCCCCATTGCATAAATGGAGATGTTGGCTGGCATTTTTGAAGGCATTTATTTATTTATTTATCCAGTTTTAGATACCACCTTTTCCTTCATTCAAAGTGGTTTACATTTTGTGGTTAGATATAATTTAGGAGGGGGAAGAGGGGATAAAAGGGGGCTAGTTGACAGTAGTTGGTTATGGGCATTGGGAAGATCTATAGTGTTCAGAGAACAGACGTGTTTTTAACTTCTTGCAGAAGTCCTTAATGTCCTTACAGTTACATGAGTAACTGCCCTAGTTACCTGTGTAAATGCCTTATCCGGGATTTTCCAAAGGCACCTACATGAAAATCGAAAATTGCTGCTACCTGTTTAGCCTCGGTGGCTGCCGACACATCCAGTGAAAACCGGATTTTCACTTCCGTCGCTGTGGAATTTAAAATCCGGGTTAAGTGGGTCAGCGGGAAGGCTATGCACTGTCGCAATGAATAGTCTGCCTAATTGAAAATCAGGCTCATTATCTTTATTAGGTAAATCAGAACTACATCTCCCTACATGCAACAGGGCAAAACCAGGATTGACCTAGCATATCGTTTGTGACACTGATTCATCTGCTAACCTTATTCACAGTGACCTTGACACCTCTTCCCGGCCCACAGACATAGGGGTATGTTTACTAAACTGCAGTAACGTAGCAGCAGCTACGTTAACACGTGTTAGGTAACGTTAACACGTGTTAGGTAACGTTAACGCGTGCTATGTAACGTTAATGTGTGTTAACGTAACATTAACGTGCATTAACTTTACCGAACGCGTGTTAGCGTTCCCGGCCGCGGTAAACCCCACAGAGGGTGGAGATAGGGCAGAGAGAAGGGGTCAATGGGCGGGGAGAGGCTCCCGCAACACCAACGTGGGGAACTGAAGGGATGGAAACTACCGCTAGTGAAAACCTGGCGTTAGATGCACATTTGCTGGAGAGAGGAACCATTTCAGTGTCAGCAATGTACAGCCTAGGCAGGGAGCCTGAGAAAGGTGATACTAGTGCTCAATCTGCAGCAACAGTATAGTGGCCAAGTATGGGGTATACGGGGACTGCAGACGGGACATGCAGTGGGGGCAGTTGGGGCACAGGGTGAACTAGGCTGTCACCCAGGTGGCACATAGGAACATAGAAACTGGAAATCAGCAGGACAGCAGCTGACCAGGCCCAAACATGTTAGTAGTCCGTGTTCCACAGTGTCCCATCCAGGGGACATTACCCAGCAAGTACCCCAAAAATCACACAGGTACCACTATGCCTGTAACAGGGCAAGCAGTGCACATCTGGGACCACACTAACAAGGGTCCATAGACCACACCCAGGATGGGTCCCAAACAGTTCGTAGACCCAGCTAACTGAACACACTTTACGGCAGCCCCTAGTAAGGCATTGCAGAGTGTGCCCATATGTTGTCGGAAACATATGTACACCCAGTAGGCTACACTGGGTACACCGTACCTGAGGTGCATGCCCTAGCCTGTCCACAGTCGGCAGTAACAACACACTCTACCTACATCTACCCAGTCCACCCTAGCCAATAGTTGCTAGAGCACCAGTCTGACATCCCCCAGCCATCCCTCCCCCATGTGGAAGGGACATAACATTGGTAGGCAGTGATGGGGGGGATGTGTGGATGTCCATGTATGCCTCGCCACCCCAGACCCCGCACCCTAGACACCCACCTACCTGCACAGTGGATGGCCTAGGACCGTGCACGACCAGCACCGACAGCATATGGTCATGTCGGCATGGCAGGGGGTGTGTGTTTGTGCTGGAGGGAGCAGTGCCACCCGCCTGCAGTGGACCTAGGCCATGCCCTGTACCAGTACGTGGTGTGCAGTGCAACAGAAAAGGTCTGCCTGAGGAAAGTAAGGGTAGCCCCAGGGACCAGCACTCCTCTGTGGCAATAGTGTGGTGCAGTACACACAGCCAATGTGTCCAGAAGCAGAGGGTCACAAGTTCAAGTCCCAGCTGTGGACCCTACAGAGCATCTCCCCACATTTTACCCTACAATGCAGATACAACATCAACATGTGCAAACCCCAAAGTCGTGCCGAACAGGGGTCAAAACACCCACTCACACAGGCTCCACTATCCAAAGCTTCATGGAGAGTCAGGCTGTTGGCCCCAGCACAGAGCTGCAGTTATCAGTAGAGCACTACCACTACCCCCTGCACAGTTCAGCAATGTCGGCACTGTGATCAGGACCAGTGTGGCGAGCAGGATTGCCAACCATCCCTATCATTGCACAATGCTGCAATAGGGGTGTGTATGTCTATCAATTGTTTTTGGCTGTCTACACCGCTCTGGGCCCACAATGTCTCACTGTTACCAGCGCTAGCCTGCAAATGTACATAATGAGGAGCAAGGTATTGTGGGTATGGCTCGGACAGGTCGGATTGGCAGGATGCATCTGCACAGGGTGTAGGGCAATGGCTGGGACATTGTAGTGCCCGATCACCACCTGCATGGACAGGGTGGCCACAACATGGCATGCTGTGAGGTCATTCTCACCCTGACTGAGCAGTGACCATGGCATGTCTATGCTCCCACATAGTGCTCAACACTATTTGTCTTCAGTTACATCTGTGTGTTCTCATTTCTAGGGCCCAATCACTGAGATAACCGCTTTGTATCTGTGCTGTACATCCCATCTCTGGGTGAACAGGGTTCCCCTGTGAGCATGCACTATGGACTGGCTAGTGGACTGTGCAGTTAGTCTGTGCATGGTTGGAACACCTTGTAGGGTGCTGCAGGTGCAGTCTGACTGTGCCATCTGTTGGTGAATGGCAGGCTGTGGTGCGGGGCAGTTGAGGTTTCCCTGGCTTATCCCAAGCATTACTGCTGGTCTGCCACTGCCACAGTCATCGGTATGGCTCTGGCCTACCAGCCCTGGAGGGCTGTCCTCTGCCAGCAAGACTGCAGTTGCTTGTCCTACAGCCAGGGCTCAGGCACCTGTCCCTCTATTCCCTCACCTACAAAATGGGTAATTGTGGGTCCTTTGGGGTATATAGTATATACCACTTTGACCCGTAAAGACAGTGCTACATCCACCTCAAGCGAGTCTAGACACCCCTCTGCCCTGATAACAGGTGCCCATGGCAGCCAGACCCTAACACTAGGTATGTACTAATCTGGCCCCACAGAACCACATGTGACTGCGGGACACAGAAGTACTTTCGGTTGCACTGCTAGGAACACCTAACACACACTGGCAGCAGGACCTATCTCTAGCACCACATGTACTGCGGACCTAGTGCTGGGCACCCATCCTAACTCTCAGGGTGAACACAGAACCTGCACAATGGCATGGTCTGTAGCTACTCTATGCCGGTATCACACACTGTCAGTCCATCTTACCACGCTGCAGTACCGGAGGGGTGCAGACCTCATCTGGTGATCAGCTGTAGACCGCTGTTCTGCATGTGCATTGCATCATGCGTGCTGGTGGGGTTACCCTATCCTGGCACACAGAGCAGAAGGGTTGTGCAGTGACCTGCAGTCCTTCTGTACCCAGCCATTGCTGTGCAACAAGCCATAGAGGTACAGCCTACTGGTTAGTACAATGATGTTCTAAACAGTGGTCATGGGTTTGATTCCTCATTGTTCCCTCTTTTCATGCCTGTCCAACTCAGATATTTTGCATGCCTGTAACAGTCAGATCTTTGCAGATCCATGCTGCCAGCCCATGTTACCCTCACCACTGTTGCCAACAATCCTTATGTCCATCTTTCTGCTTCTCAGCTCTCCTGTCTTCCTATGCAGGCTGCCACCCCATGTCCTGCGCTGGTACCCTTTCCTGCATTGTGCCTCTTCATGCTTGCCTCGCCTGTGCCTGATATGCATGGCACCACCACTCCTCTGACCACCCATCATTGTAACTATTCTGCCACCTCCGCCTCCACTGGGGGACACGTATTCCCATCATCTGCCACGAATTGTCTTTCCAATACTTTACATTGCCAACACCCTGTGCTGTGGTACAGTTGCACCCAGCATGTTTGTCAATAGTACTGGCAGCCACATGGGATGCTCGCAGATATGGCAGATCCAGCAGCTCCCAGCTCTCCTTCCTTCACTCACCTGTTCATTGCCTTTCCTCAGTGCTCTATCTAGTGTTAGGGCTACATCTGTCTCTGTGCCTCACAGGTCATGCATGTCATCCTGAAGCACCTTGCAGCACTTAGGGCACACTAACCTAGGGCACCATAACCTTGTTAGGCCACCTTAACCTATGGTTCCATAGCCCAGGGTGCCTTCTATGGTGCCTTGTCCAGGGGTGCCTAATACCGCACTTAGCCTAAGGAGCCCTATAGGGCGCCTTACAAGGTGCCTTATGAGGCACCTTATAAAGCACCTAACAAGGCACCTTACAAGGCACCTTATAAGGCACCTAACAAGGCACCTTACAAGGCACCTTATAAGGCACCTTGTAACGCGTGTTAGTCTAAGGCGCCTTGTCATGTGCATTAGCTGATACGGCTTGCTGTAACAATGCACCGCCCATGCCTTTCTATGGGCATCTGTACCTTTACCGCGGAACCTAACGCGGGTGATATTACTGCAGTTTAGTAAACATACCCCATAATAATTGATTTTATCCCAAAATTGACTTATTTATATGAGAAGTGCCCATTTCTGATTATTTTATGTCCTTTAGTAATGACCAGACTGGCAGTGTGGTGATCTTTGGTGGAATCGACTCATCATACTATACTGGAAGCCTTAACTGGGTGCCTATCTCTGTGGAAGGATATTGGCAGATTACTGTGGACAGGTAAGTATTACTGGTGCTTCTGTATCTCACAAAGCAAGAGTTTTCTGAACCCTTCCTGGAAATAGAAGATGGAGATGTTCTGTACATAAGATAGAAGTCAAACAAAATAATTTTTTAATTAAGAAAAATAAACCATCTAGGAACTAAGCCAACCAAATACAAATCTGCAAAAATGCAAAACTTCTTGAAAATGCATAATTAATTTCTCTAGTTAAAGGCAGGGGATGGGATTGTAGATGCTTCCCCATAAGAGTAGGAATACTTGGGCTGGAGAAGCTTCACTTCAAGCTTTACTTGAACAATTTCAAAGGTTTTGTTTAATTCTCTTAAATTCTAATTTATGCCAAAAATTAGAGCAATCCACAATAAAAGCTAATGAATTAACCTGAGTGCATGGCAAAGTTGGTTTTAATTAGAAGCTGGAATAAAAAGTGAGCTTTGTTTCTGCGGCATGTGACCTTATGAAAAAAGGAAGTCACCAAATGAATTCAACTATGAAGATATCAAATAGATAAGTTGTGACGTGTGGGCAAAATGTATTCAATTAAACTTGGAGACATGAACCGTAGCGGTCAGGTCCTGGTCAATCCTGTTCTAAGTTCATACCTCTCTTCTTGCAAATCTTTGGGGGGCATAATCAGAGGAAGCGGCCAACACACTTAGATACTGATTTCATATGTTGCACGCATGGGCCTGGGGGATGCACAAAACTTGGACGGGGCCATGTTGTACCCGATTCCACAACTATGGGAGCTAGATGCACCCACGATTGCAGAATCAGGCACCTAGATGCCCAAGCATGCACTGTATTCCGCTGTGGGAACATCCCCTGGGCTGCCAATCCAAACCGCACAATGTTCCGGCTGGTGTGCCAGTGCAGTGGCGTCCTGTCACCATGACACCGGCACGTACAGCCAGAGCCACCAAATGCCCTGACGCATAGTGGCCCTGGCACACTGCCACCAGACCCTTGGCGAGGACCTCCAAGTCTTGGATCAGGCGGCGGGTGCTCCCCCATGGTGGCATAATGGGGTAGAGGGGCTGCAGCTCACGACTACCATAGTGCCTGGGACTTATTCTACCATCAGGGCATCCATCTCTGTGCTGGGGATGTACAGAGGTTCGTCCTCAATAGCCTATGTACATCCCGGCACCTGGCCACACCCATGCTTCGCCCCAGAACCCTCCTCTCACCCACATCCAACGCTCCCCGCACAAATACTCTGTACATGTGGGGGGAACTGGGCTCAGAATCAGGTTCCGGGGCTGAGCATGGGTTGGACGTCCAGGCCGTACATCCAGCTCCGCTATTCACGGGACTGAATGCCGGCCTTAGCATCTGGCCTTCGTCCTTTAATTTAAACCTGGATATTCAATGCATGGGCCATATCTAGGTGGTGTTGAGGCTGATTCTGATCTCTGCACGCCCGAGCCGCCTGGACATGCAGAAAGCATAAGGTCCGCAGACATACCTGATTCTGCAACCACGAGAGCTAGACGTTCTCGCAGTTGCAGAATCAGGGCACTTGGATGTGCCAGCGTGAACAGCATTCCAGGCTGGTCTACGTCCAAGTGCCTGTCCATCTCCCCCAATCAGTGCTTCTGCTTGTGTGCCAGTACCACGGCATCCCTTTGACATGGCACAAGGACGCACAGCAGGAGCATGCAAGGCCCGCTAGCACACAGGTTCACATTTCCCACCGCCCAATCCTTGGTGGGCTCGACTAGGGCCAGGATCAGGTGGTGGAGGCTTACTTTCCTTTACGCCATGAGTGTGTGTGGGTTTCCGGCCCGATCCCTGCACTTGCTTGGACTTATTTCACTTCGGAGGTGGAATATGTTTGACATACATCTCTCCCACAGTGGACATGCAGGGACCGAACTAGAATTGGCCCTGTACATCTGGATTGTGTGCCTGCCCCCGCTCCGCCCACTCTCCGCCTCAGGCCCTGCACCTCTCGCCCCTGTCAAACGCTCCCTGCACAAACCCTCCAATACATGCAGGAAGTGCTGTGCTGGATAGCTAAACCAGCTAAAGTTGGGCTAGCTTTTTTAGACTAATTCTAGTCGGTTAAGGTTAATCAGGAATTGGCTGAATATTGCCATTGTCTGATTAACTGGAGTTGCCGCCCCTGTTCTGTCCTCAGAATGTTGGGATTCTAATTGGTTAGAGTCAGGTCATTTAACGACACAAAATGCGGATATTGAAGTTCATTTTGGTAATCCAAGATGGTGGGAGCTGCTGTTTGACTTGCTGATACGATCTGATGGGGAAGAGAAAGGAGAAGGTGGCTAAGCCTCCCATGGATAGTCACACTCCTTCCTCAAGGTTACCTTTAGCGGGGCCTTTGGACCGTTTTCTTGCTTTGCCTGTGCTGCAGCAGCCCGTTGGGAGTGGAGGAAGTATTGTCCTGGCTAGGGGGGGGGGGCGGAGCGGGGGAGCTCGGCGTCCTCCTCAGAAGTTGACCTGACTCCTTTGGAGGTGTGGTGCCCAGGAAAGTGCTTCAAATCCTGCCGTGTGTCTGAAGTCCAAGAGATTGGTTGGCAGCCAGAGCGCTGTGGAACCATGTGATCTAGGGGGACCAGAGCCCAGAAGTAGCAGGGCTAGTGTGGAAACCCTGCAGGGTCAGCAAGCAAGCAGGGTGCAGTTGATACTAGCAGTGCCGTTTTGGGGGCTGAGCACGCCAAGATGAGTGAGCTGCAAGGAGGGGTTGGCGGTGTTATTTTGGAGTTATTTCTGATGCTGCCTGACTGGGTTACCCTTGGTTCCATCTGGTGCACCATTAAACAACTTGCGGAAGCGCTGTTACCTCAAGTTCAGTCTATGAAGATGCAGCTCCAGTCTACACAATCTGACTGTGTTAATAACTCAGAGGATATTTCAAGTTTGCAAGTTAACAATGACTTATCTGGGAAGCTAGCAAGTACGGATGGTAATATAGAGGCTACAATTAAAGATAACACTTTTCTGAGAATGAAGATAGAGCAATTGGAGAATGCTTTGAGACTATCTAATCTCCGTTTTATTAATTTTCCTAAATCTTTGTTGGTATCACCTAAGGAGATGTTTAAGAAGTATTTGATAAAGGTGTTAGGCGTTCCTTTGGAGTCTCACCTGCCAATTACAAAATATACTATCGTCCACAAGCTAAGCGGCCCCCTATTGTAGGGGGGTCGCTGCTGTTCCAGGAAAGTGAGGAACTAGATGTGTCTGCAATTTTGGAGACCGCAGATGAAATTGTTCCTGCAACTTGTTTAGTTCAATTCGCTCTTTCATCGGATAAGGATTGGTTTTTGCGTATGTTTTCAGGAAGCACAGCATTGGATTTTAAGGGTTACAGGTTTGGGCTTTTCCTGACCTGGCACATGAAACTCGGAGGCGACAGAAGGAGTTCCTCCTTCTTCGCCCTAGGGTCTCTCACCTGGGTGAAATGTTTTTTCTAAAGTACCCATGTAAATATATTGTTAAATTTCAGTTACATACTTGTGTTTGTGTATCCCTCTCAGCTTGTTTCATTTCTTAATGCTCACCCCGTCTCGGGTACTGTTGCGGAGATATCTGAACCTGCCTCAAGTTAAATGTACTATGGCTCCCTTTTTCCTTCATGTATTGTAATTAGTTTTCTTTTTCCTTTTCTATGGATTTTCCTCTTGTAGTGGGCTAGGGGATGGGTCTGGTGTATTTTGTTTTCTGCTTTGTTTTTTCCTGGCTGATATAGTTTTGACAGTTGTATCAGGCTGTATATTTTTCCCAGTTCCCATGTTTTCTTTGAGTAGAGATTTCTACTGTGGTAAATTGTAAAACGCATAAATATAAAAAATTTTTTAAAAGCAAAAAACAAAACAAAATGGGGATATTCAGTGGCACAGAATGGTTATCCCACTCATCGGGATTAACCTGATTAGGAAATCTGCTACCCATGTAAATCCTTTTGAATATGCCCCTCCCCCCCCTTGATTTACTGGATTTAATATTCGCCCCTCAATTGATAACCAACACATCTCAGAAGATCCTGATCTCCATAACCCCTGTACCCTGGTCTGATCACAATCTACTCCTCTTTAACATCCCCACTGAACATTCTACTACTGATCGCAACAAACCAGGTCGCCCCCCAAGTGCCCTTGAAACACGCTTCCGTCCTTTTAATAAGATCGAAGTCCTGGAGAAAATCCTACCTGCTCTCCACAAAGACTTACCCTCGCAAGATGACTTAGTAACCAACTGGGACAATACATTAAAAGCCGCGGCCTGCATCTCTACTACCGACAGGATCAAGACCAAAGACAAACATAAACCATGGATCTCCTCTGAATTACAAGAATCTCTCCTTCACCTGCGCAGACTCGAGAGATGCTGGCGCTCCTCTCGCTCTCCTGACGCACTCTGCTTGTACAATTCATACCTACAAACTCACCGGAGAATGACAATTGAGAGAAGAAAAAAATTCCACTCAGATGCACTAATGAGGTCCTTAAACAAGCCACATGACCTCTTCAATATAGTTAAATCCTTAACAGGTGACCCAACCACAACCCAAACACCTATGCCACACCCCCAAGACTATGCCATATACCTACAATCAAAAATGATACAGACTAGTACGATTACCACAACATCATCACCTTCTAATCCACAGACCGTGGTCCAATTAGCATCGCTTGACAAATTTTCCCAGGTATCCCACAAAGAGATCGAAGATACCATAGCAGCTATTAATTTAACTACTGCACCAAATGACCCCTGCCCAGCCAGGTGGATCAAAGAACTACGACATGAACTTAGCCCAACTATTAGCAAGATTGTCAATCACTCCTTCTCAACAGGATCCTTTCCTCAGAGCCTGAAATACTCATCCATCCGCCCGCTCCTGAAGAACAGTAAACTTGACCCAACCAAAGTTGAATCCTTCAGACCCATCTCCAGCATCCCTCTACTAGCAAAAATCATGGAAAAAGTAGTCCAGCGACAAATACAGCATCATGTTGACTCCGAATCCCCTTTGGACCCCTCACAACATGGCTTCAGAGAAGAACATGGCGTCGACACCCTTCTCACAACACTGTTCAATAGCCTAATCATAGGCATTGATAATATCCACCAAGGGTTCACTCTTATCTTTCTCGACATAGCTGCAGCATTCGATTCAGTAAACCACAATACTCTAATACAGCGCCTCCAAGACAAGGGAATCCAAGGACTAGCCCTGAAATGGTGTAAATCCTACTTATCTGATAGACAGCTGCAAGTCAGAACAGGAGAATCAACGTCTGATCCATTCCCCCTTAAACAAGGTGTCCCGCAGGGTTCCTCATTGTCCGCCTTAATGTTCAATATTTATATGCAGCCAATCTGCGATCTCATACGCACTTTCAACATACAATGCCTTGCCTATGCTGATGACATCCTGATGTTTGCCCCATTCAACATAAAACAACCAGATTTTACACCAATAGTTCACTGCTTTGAAGCTGTATCCAACTGGCTCCTCAATCAGAATTTACGGATAAACCATAACAAAACAGATGTTCTATTCATTACACGGAACCCAACATTCATACCTCCTACCTCTCTCCAGGTAAACAACATCGAGTTGAAAGCACAACCCACAATTCGATACTTGGGAGTTATATTAGATCAACAGCTTAATATGGCAGCCCACATTAAGAAAACAACGAGTGCAATCTACCACAAGATACGATCATTACGTAATCTCCGACCTTTACTTAACTGCTCCGACTTCCGTACCATATTCCAAGCACTGGTATTACCACACTTGGATTTCGCCAATATCATTCTACACGGTCTCCCGCAATCCACCATAAATCCCCTCCGTCTAGCCATGAATGCAGCCGCGAGAATCCTCGTAGGTGCTCCACGATCAGAGCACATAACCCCAATATTGATGAGCTTACATTGGCTACCCCTACAAGCCAGAACTCTATACAAGACCCTGGTCATGACTTTTAAAGCCTCAAAGTGCCCATCTCAATCACCTCTCAGCAATATGATTCATATCACCCCAAATAACAGATCCAGGAGATCTGTTACATTAAACTCCATCGACCTACCAAAACTCATCACAAAATGTTCTAAATCAACAGCCTCTAGAGCTTTCTCTCTGTTTTCACCCAGAGCCTGGAATGCCCTTCCACCCGAAATCAGAGCTATCTCAAGTCTGACTAAGTTCAGAAAGGCACTGAAGCACTATTTGTTCCTAACATACTACCCCGAAGCTACTCCATCCGAAGCTACTCCATCTGAAAACAGCTCTCATGCAGATCTTTCATATTTGACCCCTGTAGAGAATGGGTAATTACGATTATTATTACCTGCTCACTATAGGACATATTTATTCTCACTATATTTAGCATATTTACTCTTTAATTTAATTAACTTCTTATCCATGGCATTAATAATTAGCCAAAATATCCATGTATATAGTTGCCATGTATATAGTTATTTATATATAATTACCATGTTTTACCAAGTTTATTTACCTTGTTCATTGTAAAAAACCAATGCTGTTTGTACCATTGAGTTTATATTTGTTCATGTGTAAACCGCACTGATTTAAGAGCGCGGTATATAAGAAAAAAAAATAAATAAAAATAATAATAAATTCTAGGGTCCTGCCTTGGCTCCTAAGGACAAGGGGTCTGATTGACATCTTTGGTCTGTTACTGAAAACTAGTTAACCCTCCATTGCCTCAGAAGAATCCACGTTATTAATGTCCCTGTTTAATGTATAAGTTTAAGTTACAATGTAAACCTCTTCAACCAAATGATAAAGCGGTATAAAAAATCTATTAAATAAATAGTTATAGGGGATTCACTGTGTTTAATCAATCTTTCTCTTACTTAGTATCAGTATGAACGGACAAGTCATTGCTTGCAGTAACAGCTGCCAGGCTATTGTAGATACTGGAACCTCTCTGCTTGTTGGTCCAGCCAACCCCATTGCTAATATCCAGTACGACATCGGAGCCAGCCAGGACTCTAATGGCGAGGTATACAATGAACATTAAGATATCTCTCATAGGGGGTGACAATTTTCAGGCATCATTTACCTGGAAAACGGGTTATTTATTCAGGTGATCAGGCTATAAAACATTGTTTATCCTATAGTCAGATGCAATGCATGCTGTGCGTAAAGTAGGCAGAGTTGGGTCGGGTATAGTGGGGGACGTAATGCACAGTTGTGCATTTTCAAAAATATGTGCATTGTTTTCTGGGGAACGTATCTGTGGGGAAATCAGGTGCAAATCTCTATGAGTGCTTTTCCCAAAGCAATTTTCAAACTTACCCACAGACTTTGCAACTATCCATAGCATTTGGAAAACTGCCTCCAGGGAGGATAATTCTAAAAAACATTTCAACGAACAAAACAGTGTTAAAATTAGGAGTTTAGGAAAGTACCCTCCTATATGTATATTTGTGTACAGAAGCTGTATACACATACGCTTCCCCCAGACTGACTGGAGGCAGGATAAAGCAGGGATTAGTATTTCTGTACATACTTTATAAACATATGCTCATATGCAGATAAAATAAGACAAGAAATCTGTGTGAACCAAAAAGCAGATAAAAATGTGCTTCAATTACAAACTATGTATATATCTTCACTTTGAAAATTCACTGGTATGTTCAGTGGTGCGACCGTACCTTGAATATTGTCTGCACTTCTGGTCGCTGTATCTTAAAAAGGATATAGAATTATTAGAAAAGGTACAGAGAACACCCCCAAAATGGTAAAGGGGATGGAAGGATACTCCTATGAGGAGAAGCTAAAAAGGTTAGGGCTCTTCAACCTGGAAAAGAGACAGCTGAGGGGAGATATGATAGAGACCTACAAATTAATGGAGTGGAACCGTTAAATGTAGATCGATTGTTTATGCCATCAAAAGTAGAGCAATGAAGCTACAGTGTAACCCATTTAAGACTAATAAGAGAAAATATTTTTTTACTCATCGGGTAATCAAACTCTGGAATTCATTACCAGAGGATGTTGTAAAAGCTGTTAATGTGGTTGCATTTTAAAAAATTTTGGACAAGTTCCTGGAGGAAAGGTCCATAAACCATTATTAAAGAGGACCTGGGAAATCCACTGCTTGCCCCAGTACAAGCACTGAGGAACCTGTGTCTTTTGGGGGAACTACTAAGTACTTATGATCTAGATTGGCCATTGTTGGAAACAGGATACTGGGCTTGATAGACCTTGGTTCAACCCAGTATGGCATTTCTTATGTTCTTATGTGAACTCACTTATAAAATGAGCCACTAACAGGGCACCTAGAGAGGAAAGGTCAATAAGTCCTTGTGTTGTGCATATTGTATAAAACAGCAGATGTCCGTATGTGCTTTTATAAAGTAACCTACAGGCTTATTTTGTTCTGGACGTAGGTCCTCTCTATTCATCCAGTCTCAGCTGGACGTATAGTTGGGATTGCGATTCTGATCCTGCAGGCCATGTCTAGCCCCACGGGATCAGAATCGGGAACAGTCCTGTATGTGCAGGCCGGGACTGTGATTCAGCCTGGCCTTCACGTATAAGACTGTCCCTAGCTAACTCAGTCAAGGCTCTTCTATAGAGCCGAAGCACCATGGCATCATGTTGCCATGGCACCACGGCTCTATTGAAGAGCTGCGATGCTGACCGCTGGACTTCAGGGACTCATTCCCCGCAGCCCGATCCCCGTTCTGGCCTCCTAAGGCCAGGGTCGGGCTGTGGGAATGCCTTCGGGTCCCCCCTGCCCAATCCAAGCCCTGGTCCGCCGATACTTTATGTCCGAGGTGGAATAGCTTCCCCATACAAGTCGCTGGCCCTGGACATACAGGGCCGACATTAGAATCAGCCCCATGCGTCCAGGACCGGCGACCGCTCACCGCCCGCCTGCCTCTGCCCCCGATCCTCCCCTTCCCGGCCCCCATCTAACTTCCCCGTACAGTGTTGGCACTAAAGCAGTCAAGTCTCCCAGTGTCTGCTCCTCCTCCCTGATTTGCAGATCAGCACACCAGATCCTCCTGGGCATCCTTCATACCACACACACTCTCACATTTGCTGCCACAAAAGACATATATCTAGGGGACATATCCTCATAACCTATAGATAGAAGCAGATATGCCATGGAAGCAGGGAGTGCAAGGGCTACATAACTGGCCCCCAGGCTCGCTCTGCAGACACACTCACGGACTAGCATCACCAGTCCCATTATACAGAACATAGGCATTGTCAAGATCCCCCAGAATGGCTCCTTTAGCACAAACAGCACCTGTCGGCATAGCCACCATATTTACTACTGCTTGTTTTGAAACGTGTTTTAGGGTAGTTATTAATGCCACAGAGCTAATATAGATCTCCCACCCCTGATAGCTGAGCATGAAAATGGCATCTAGCTGTGTGTTACAGACTGTGGTCACACCAGTTTGTGGCATTCTATTCACAACCATAGGTGAGGAGTGGCTCAGTGGTTGGGACAGGTTACCTCAGGCTGGAAGGTCAGGGGTTCAATTCCCACATGGGGATAAGCAACCTCCAGCCAGAGAGACTGGGGTCTCTAGTCCCATGGCCACTCCTTCTGGCCTGTGGGCAAGCCACTTAATCCTCCATTGCCTCAGGTACACTTAGATTGTGAGCCCTTCAGGGACAAGGGAATAAAAAGTACCTGTTAGTATACATGTAAACCACACTGATTCTAAAGAGTGTGGTATATAAAAAAAGAAATAAACAAACAACTGCTGTACAAACAAAGCAGAAATATTTCTAAGCTGGCCTTATTCCATGTTTCAACAAGACTAACATGGGTGTCTGCAGGGAACACCAAAGACGTACACAGGCCTTTCCTGAATACACTTTATACATCTCCATGGCAAACCATGTCCCCATTGTGTCCCTCTTGGAGACGTTCTGAGATCCCCGTTTTCGCACTGTTGATGTACATTGGAGTCGGGTTTCGGAATACAGACGTAGATGTTTTTGGCCAAAATCCATCTCCTGTGCACATCCAAATGGCCTTTTCAGGTTTCAGAATGACCCTGTTTGCAGGTAGAAATTGATGCAGATGCACTGATACTGCCACTGCTCTACCCAAGGCCAGTGCAATGATTTTTTTATTTTTATTTATTTAACATTTGCTTCTATACCGCGCTATTAAAATCAGCGCGGTGTACATCAAACAAGCATACTACAATGTATACACCCCTCTGCTCCTGCCCTGCCCCCATTGCCCCATTGCTGCCTGTCTCTGGGAACTGCAGTGGTGCTAATGCCTTTAACACATCACTGCAGCACTTACACAAAGTCTCCAGGATAGTCTGCTGTTCGTGCTTCCGCCCTCTCTGATGCAGGATTCCCTTTTGCATGCAGGCGTGTACTTTGCTGGTAGGCGCTTCAGGGGGTGTGGTCTGGGCAGAGAGTGGGTGGAGTTTGCAAGTACAAACATTGATTATAAAATACTTTCATATGTGATGGGGTCTGTAAGATAGACCTTCTCTGAACCGTATTAGGTGGCTGCCTAGGGCTTTAAAGTTCACGATGCCTTTTCTACCAAAAAGAGTCTTGCAGTCAAATGGTAAGGCAAAATAATGTCAGGGCTTTATTCCCCTTCCCAAACGGATATTCTTTGGATACAACACAAACAAAACAGCAGAAAAACAAAACGAAACTGCTACAAAGAAAAATATCTTCTTTTCCTTTGACACTAGCACATGGCTGCTTTCCACAGGCTTAACATAAAGATATGGCATCATCTGAAAAACATATTGTGCAATCCATAGGGACCAGGTCAGGAGTACAGCTGTTATTCTCCCACTGCATTAATTCGGATTCACTCCCGATAGCATAAGGGTCACATTCTTTACATGTGCTGGCTTCCTGAAAACCCTCCTGTGGTGCATGGATTACTTTTCCCAAAAAGTGCTCTTCAAACCTAGGGCTCTGAATGCCTGGTATGGTGATAGCTTCTTTCTGGCTTTCCTTTCTCTTCCAACCTGATGGAATCACGGGATATCTTTCAACATCAAAGTCACTTCCAGTGCCACGCCCTTGCCCTTTAAAACACACAGAGCTTTTAGCCTTTTCCTCAGAAAAGCAAGGTTCCCACCTTTTAACTGTGTTTCTGGTTCTTGTTTCTGGGCTTCTGACAGCTCTCTCCCGGACTCTCCAACCACCATCAAACCTAGCAGGCTCCTGGCCACGTCCCTGGCTGCTTCCTGCTCTGGGGTCAGACCTACTGTTTCCTTCTCCCGGCAAACTTCCTTCAGCATGACACGTGCTCACTGGTTGCTTGCTCAGTCCTCCTGAGTCGCTGCCCCTGCTGGCCTTTCCTGGTTCTAGCCAGCAACTTATATGCTTCCCTTCTCTGCACGCTATGTGGGTCTTTGTGAACAGGTGTTCCTGATGAGGCTTTCTGTTTCTAACTACGTCAGGACTATCACCAGGAAAATTCATTCTAATGCCTTTTGGCTTCTCCTGTGCTGAATGTATTTGCTGCTCAGCTAAATCTGAGGTAAGTTCCTCATTTTCTCTTACCTCCGTGTGCTCTATACTGCCTACTGTGTCACATATCCCCCCCCCCTTAAGATATTACGGGATGGGGAACAGCCGTTCACACAGCACGTAATCTCTGCTGGACACTTGACCTTCATGCTGGATCGGCTACCTGCTGCTTCGCTCCCCTGCCAAGGTTCCTTACAGCACGCAATCACTGATCTGCTCTTGACTTTTACGCTGGAGCGGCTAGCTGCTGCCGTTCTCTCCTGCCAAGGTTTTAGCACATTTATATGGTACACCTGAGAACGTCCCCTGTCATTCTCTACTATATATGATGCTGGTCCTTTACGCTCTACAACTGTATAAGGACCTTTCCACTGGGCCTCAAATTTTGGCCCAGGGTCTGCAACCATTATCACCACTCTGTCGCCTGTGGCCAGTTGCCGTGGTTTCTTACCCTGTCATAATATCGCTTCTGATATTGCTGACTATTTTGCAAATGCCCTTCCGCAGCTTGAGAAGCCCTCTGTAGGTGACTTCTGAGCTCGCAAAGGAACTGAGGTACCCCCATTACTTCCCCTTCAGGTTCGACCCACTGGTCCCTTAAAATATCCAGGACTCCCCTTGGGGTACGGCCAAACATCAGCTCATAAGGAGAAGCTCCTAATGAGGCTTTGGTACGTTCCCTACTGGCATATAAGGCAAGCGGAAGCATAACGTCCCAGTCAGCCATTTTTCCATCTAGCCCCCGTCTTAACATCTGTTTGAGGGTCTGGTTGAAGCGCTCCACAAGACCATTGGTCTGTGGATGATAAGCAGCGGTCTTTATGTGGTGGATGCCGAAAGCATCCCATACCTGGGCTAGGTATTTTGACACGAAATTACTCCCCCTATAGGTCAGCATTTCCTTTGGGAATCCCACCTCGCAAAATAACTTGATTAGTTCTGATGCTATGGACCTAGCTGAGATGTTTCTTAAAGGGATCGCCTAGGGGAACCTGGTGGCATGGTCCATTATTACTAGGATGTACTGCAATCCCCTAGGGGTCTTTACGAGGGGTCCCACGATATCCATCGCCAATCGGTGTACTGGTTCAGTTATTGTAGGGGTCTGTACCATAGGAACTCCTATGGGCTTGGCGGCACTTACCCGCTGATAAGAAGGACAGGCCTCGCAGAACCGTTTTGTTTCTCTGAACACCCCTGGCCAATAAAAACGGTCCAGTATCTGATCGAGCGTACCCTGAACTCCTTTATGTCCCCCAACGGGGTGGTCATGGGCCAGTCTCAAGATGACGGCCTTAAAAGTAGTGGGAACCACTAATTGCTTCCTAACAGCACCGGTCTGGGGATTGTTGCTCTCCCTATACAATATGTCTTCCTCCATTAGGAATCTGGGGAGCACGTCCCTACCCATCTGGGCGAATTCAAAGGTGTGCTTTAACACTGGATCTGCCTTCTGTTCCTTCGGAAAGGACGTGAATTTTTTAACAAGGTCGGCAGGTACCCAGGGCAAACCCTGCCCATCTTCTACTCCTGCCCTCAGTTGAGCTCGATGGTGTCTCTCTTGGCGCTTTTCGCCCTTACTTTTCTTATTAGCCTTAGAAGGGACACTGATTAAATCCTCATGCTGGGGAAGCTCTCCTAGGCTTTCATCTGCGGTCCTACCCCCTTCTTTTAAAGGTTCCTCTTCCTCTCCTAGAGGGTCACGATCCTCCTCTGGAAGCTCCACTCGTGCCTCCGAGCTTTGGGCCTGGGACCGGGTGGAAACCATGCCCCCCTTTAGGTGTGTGCCCTCCTCTATTTCCCTATAGAAAGGTGGCCAATCTCTCCCCAGTACAATATCGTATGGTAATCTGGGGATTATAGCCACTAGGATTTCCTTCCGGGTTCCTAATCCCTTAACCTTCAGTCTATAAAGAGGATAATATGTTGAAGCCCCATGTACACATTTTATCCTGGTCTTTCCTTCTGTTTGACTCGGGGTGGAACCATTGCGGGCCTGTATGGTTTGCCAGAATTTTCTCGAAACCATACTTTGGTCCACCCCCGAGTCAAGCAAAGCTTTTGCGGGGACGCCTTGCACTTCCACATCTATACGGAATCATTTCTGTATATTTCTTTTATCACCTGTTATCAGTGCTGTTCGCCAGATGCAATTTTTTCTCATGTGTCCCATTTCCCCACATTTAAAACATTTCAACAAAGCATTCCTACCATCCCTCTTGGGCAAACACTCATTCACATTCCGAGCACCCATCCGAGGCTCTTTATCTGCCTTTCCAAAATTAACCATCTCCAACTTACTCTCAGCGCCTCCTGGTGGCTTTTTAGCCCATTCGGCTTCCAGGAACCGTTCTGTTAAATGCGCTGCTTTGGTTGAGGTCTGGCAATTTTGCAGGGTTAAGAAGGTTTTCACCTCTGCAGGAACTGCCTCATAATACTGTTCTAATACAATTGCATCTATTATACCTTCCAGAGTCTTCCCCTCTGGCTCAAGCCACTTCCAAATGAGACTGCGCACCCTATGGCACAGTGCCTTAGGTGTTTCACCTGTTTGGAGTTTGGTTGACCTTAGCATACGCCTATATACAGCAGGTGTTAGGCGTAGCCTGTCACGTATTGCTCTCTTCACTTCTTCGTACTTTGTAGCCAGAGCAGCGGACATAGCTCTATAAGCTGATAAGGCTTCTCCTGTTAGGGAGGAGGCCAGCCTAACTGCCCAATGCTCTTTAGGCCAACGCGCATTGAGAGCTACCCTCTCGAATGCCTCAATATAAT
The DNA here is from genome assembly GCA_033557465.1 of Ichthyophis bannanicus. Taxonomy (NCBI): domain Eukaryota; kingdom Metazoa; phylum Chordata; class Amphibia; order Gymnophiona; family Ichthyophiidae; genus Ichthyophis; species Ichthyophis bannanicus. The sequence continues at coordinate 42,165,535 of CM066043.1, forward strand.
CATCAAAGTTATCATCCTTAGTCATTTGTCCAAATATCAGTACCCCACAGTTCTGTGGGCCTACCCCACAGAAGTGCTCTGGCGGTGCTTCTTCTTCCTTTTTTTTTTTCCGTTTTTCCAGCAGAGCTTGCAACAGTTCTGTCAGGGGCTTCTGCTGGGCCTGTAAGGCTGCCATGGCCTGCTCTTGGCTCAGCTGGGCTAGCTCTCTCTGCTTGTCGAACTGTAAGCTCATCCATCTCAGAACTTCCTGGACATCCATTTCCAGGCTCACACACTCTACAAAACAAACAAAGAACAACCACCAAGTGCGGCACTACTAGTGTTTTTTGTGCCTAGTCTTATTTCCCTTTTTAAGCTACTCCTTCTCACACGAATCCTCCCAGCCTGTGCCCATATACCTTTACCTGAGCCAGGTGGAGATTCGCACTTTGAGAAGGTGCTTGTCTTTCCTTCAGGGTCTGGAACCTTCCGGGCGTGTCCCAACGTCCGATTCCTCTGCGCTGTCCTCTGCTGCGTCGCGGTTGTACACTCCTTTTTGAATAATCCGCAGCAACTACGCCATTTGTGATGGGGTCTGTAAGATAGACCTTCTCTGAACCCTATTAGGCGGCTGCCTAGGGCTTTAAAGTTCACGATGCCTTTTCTACCAAAAAGAGTCTTGCAGTCAAATGGTAAGGCAAAATAATGTCAGGGCTTTATTCCCCTTCCCAAACGGATATTCTTTGGATACAACACAAACAAAACAGCAGAAAACCAAAACGAAACTGCTACAAAGAAAAATATCTTTTTTTCCTTTGACACTAGCACATGGCTGCTTTCCACAGGCTTAACATAAAGATATGACATCATCTGAAAAACATATTGTGCAATCCATAGGGACCGGGTCAGGAGTACAGCTGTTATTCTCCCACTGCATTAATTCGGATTCACTCCCGATAGCATAAGGGTCACATTCTTTACATGTGCTGGCTTCCTGAAAACCCTCCTGTGGTGCATGGATTACTTTTCCCAAAAAGTGCTCTTCAAACCTAGGGCTCTGAATGCCTGGTATGGTGATAGCTTCTTTCTGGCTTTCCTTTCTCTTCCAACCTGGTGGAATCACTGGATATCTTTCAACATCAAAGTCACTTCCAGTGCCACGCCCTTGCCCTTTAAAACACACAGAGCTTTTAGCCTTTTCCTCAGAAAAGCAAGGTTCCCACCTTTTAACTGTGTTTCTGGTTCTTGTTTCTGGGCTTCTGACAGCTCTCTCCCGGACTCTCCAACCACCATCAAACCTAGCAGGCTCCTGGCCACGTCCCTGGCTGCTTCCTGCTCTGGGGTCAGACCTACTGTTTCCTTCTCCCAGCAAACTTCCTTCAGCATGACACGTGCTCACTGGTTGCTTGCTCAGTCCTCCTGAGTCGCTGCCCCTGCTGGCCTTTCCTGATTCTAGCCAGCAACTTATATGCTTCCCTTCTCTGCACGCTACGTGGGTCTTTGTGAACAGGTGTTCCTGATGAGGCTTTCTGTTTCTAACTACGTCAGGACTATCACCAGGAAAATTCATTCTAATGCCTTTTGGCTTCTCCTGTGCTGAATGTATTTGCTGCTCAGCTAAATCTGAGGTAAGTTCCTCATTTTCTCTTACCTGCATGTGCTCTATACTGCCTACTGTGTCACACATAATACCTGCATACTTGTGAATTTAACGCGCATTCATTTGCACCTGAAATAGAACAGATATAACTTACACTGAGATTTCCACCACTTGCGCTAATATTTTATAAAGACAAATAGGCGTCTATTTACCTTTATAAAATAGGATTAAAAAAGGTGAATTTTGCCTGCCTTAACCAAGGTGCCCTGTTATAAAATTACCCTTCACATCTTCATGTGTTTAACTTTATCTAGTTCTTTTTCACTTCCTCTCTTTAAATTCCCAACCAGGTCTATGACTTATCTCCATCTGAGCTAACCAGAAATGATCAGGAATAATGAGCACTATTATACACACTTAGACCTCATTATTGGCATTAAGCTGTTCTAAATGTTGTCATGGGCAGGTATAAAATATTAGTACTATGGATTCCATGATAAGCATGTGCATTCATGTCAAATGACATGGGAAAAGTTTCATATTGCTTTAATTGTGAAAAGGACATTGGAAAAATCCAAAATTTGTTTTGTCTTCCAGTTTCTTCACAGGCTGGCTTCAAGTCAGTAACAATGGTGGATGGAAGGGATCTTGCAGAAGAGCCGTTATGTCTCCATAGGGACTGGTTTAAGCCAGCCTTCTCTTAACTCTGCAGGTGATCTTCCTTCCTCTTTCTTAATTGTCCCAAAGTGGAGCTCTATGTAAAATGCTAACTGAACTTTTCACAGGAAATTCTGTGAAACCATGTCTAAGTGTACTATCAGGAATATTTACAAAGCCTAATGCAAATTCTGTTTGATCATCACTAGACAACCAAAATCTGGATTAGGCTTGGCAAATATCTCGGATAGCATACTTAGACAGGGTTTCACAAAATTTCTGGCATATGAACATGGAAAAAGGAAATTCTTTGGAGTAAATCTCTATAGCAGATTCACAAGGCCAAAATTCCAGTTAGCATTTTCCATAGAGCTGCAAACCAGAAAAACATTGGGCCAATCAGGAAACAGAAAGGAAAATTACAAGCAATATTGCAAAGTGACCAGAGGCAGCGCGCCCACCCCACCCTCCCATGGAGATATGATGGTTCTTCTGAAAATTGCTTGCTGTTTAACCTGAAAGTCACTGATTCAAGACCAGCCTCTGACTGTAAGAAAAAAGCTAGTTTGTTTTTTTATTCACCTGAAACCTCTAGTAACCTTTCAGCTATGTTTCTCATTTAGACAGTTATCACAGCTACCTCTTGAGTTAACAAAAAAATCTCCAAAATAAAAACTTATAAAACTGAAAAGAAACAAAATGAAAAAATCTGCAAACAAAACAGAAAATGAAACAAAAACATTGTTTTGCCTGCATGCCCATGTTCTAACATCACTCCCATCACATAGCATTGTCTGAATACTCATTGGCTCAAACTATGATGCGAGTGAATTTTCCTGTCCTTGTTCTCATCCTACCAGTATGTGATCAACTGTGGCTCCATCAGCAGTATGCCCGACATCATCTTCACCATCAATGGTATCCAGTACCCCCTGCCGGCCAGCGCTTATGTCCTTCAGGTAAGATAGTCTATCCAGAATAAAGTCTCAAAATCTACTCTTTTGATTCAGTATTGAAGGAGAAATTATTCTTCCTTGAGTTGCAGTCAGCATGTAAAGCTAATCGATAATTGCCATTTTTTAAAAATTGAAATCAAAGTGTGTTATAACAGAATCAGGAAATAATACTGAAATCAGATTACAGTTATTTTCAGTTGTTCAAGGTTGTGAATTATGAGGGAAGCTATTTTGTTGTCCTAGAGAGGTCATTGATAAATTTTGCTTCAACCTGCTTTTTTAGCAATGTTTAAGATTCTTTGTAGCCCAAGTTTTACCTTATAAGACAAGGCAGATTTTGCCTTTCAGTCATTTTTGATGTTTCCCTTTCTAGATCCAGAATGAGTGTTCCAGCGGCTTCATGGATGCACCTGGGGACCTCTGGATTTTGGGTGATGTCTTCATCAGACAATACTTTGTAGTTTTCGATAGAGGAAACAATCAAGTTGGCATGGCCCCTGTTGCCTAGTACCTCTGATGCCTACAGCGAGCAGGACGTACAGAATGATGCATACGGACTCTTCCAGAAGCATTGATCTTGCTGCGGTGCTAATTAATATAGAATAAAGAACTCTTTAAAGGCAACTCAAAACCTCCACTCCTTTATTTATTAGTCCATAATGATGATGTTGTGTTTACAGTCCTGATTTCAAGCACTTTTATCTTTGGAGCAGAGAAACAGTTGTTGATATCCAAATTAGCCCATTGTGTAAATCTCTCTTTCTTAAATCTGATTTTAAACAAGATATTTTGAACAGTATAGCCAGTCTATAATTTGACCTTGCAAAGGAGTGGACCTGCACATATTAGAAGGTGGTAAAAAGAATATAGAGGTTTTGCTTGGGACAGTCAGAAGAAGAGCATCTATGTTATGAGACTAGGATGTCCCACCCTGCCATTTCATATATTTAGATGAGTAGCTATGGGTCAGTAATATGTTTGGAGTATGTATTTATGAACAGGTTACTTTGGACAGGAAATATTAACCTCTGTGATGTAAGCAAATTTTGATTTTCCTCCGGGAAATGTTGAAGCCATGAAATGAGCACTTTTTTGGACTTTATTCGTGTTCAAGAGCAGGTATAAGCAGGGCCGGCAGAAGGGTTTCTGCTGCCCTAGGCAGAAGCCCTGGTTACACTACCCCAACCGAGCCATGCTGCTCTGCACCCCCGGTGATGAGCCATGCTGCCGCCCCCTCCTTCCGCTGCCGCTGATTCCAGTGGCGGGGAGGTAGGACAGCTCGACAGCAGGCCATGTACTTCAGCACACATGGCCTGCCACTACTGGCCCAACTCTGAATTAACTTTGTGGGTGTCAGAAGCATCAGGCCATGTGCACTGAAGCACATGGCCTGTCACTACCATTGAGCTGCCCCAGTCTCCTGAATCAGTGGCAGTGGGACTGGTGGCGTGGCTCAGCATCTAGTGGATGGGCCGGTCCTAGTTATAGGGATGGGCACCTCGACAACCAGGGCCTGATGTACTTGTGCCATTTTGAAATCGAACCACAATGTACAGCTCTCTTGCTCTGCCTAAGGCACACTTCCACCTCGCCCTCATACTCCCTGGATGTTCTCGCACTGGAGATGTTTATATATTTGGCTTTATAAAATGGCTCTGGGGACTTTTCCATAATTTACATGTCTGTGTCCCTGTTTTCAGACATCCAACTCGTCAATAGAGCTTCTCAAATACTCTCCATAGTGTATCTGAATTTCCAGAAAGCCTTTGACAAGGTTCCTTATGAGATACTCTGGAGGAAATTAAAAAGTCATGGGATGGAGGCAGTGTAATATTGTGGATCAAGAACTGGTTAAAAGATAGAAAGCAGAGAGGAGGGCTAAAAGGCCAATTTTCTCAATGGAGAAAGGTGAATAGTGGAGTACCTCAGGGATCTGTGCTGGATCCGCTGCTTTTTAACATATTCATAAATAACCTGCTAATGGGAACAAGTGAGGTGATCATATTTGTAGATGACACAAAATTATTCAACGATGTTAAATCCAACAGAATTGTGAAAAATTGCCAAGAGGACCTTGAGAAATTGGGAGACTGGGCATCCAAATGACAGATGAAATTTAATGTGGGCAAGTGAGAAGTTATGAACTTAGGGAAGAACAACCTAAACTTTGGTTACACGATGTAAGCTTTTATATTAGGAATCACAACACTGGAAAAGGATAAAGGTGTCATTGTGAAGAATTTATTGAAATCCTTTGCTCAATGTGCAGTGGTGAACCAAGAACACAAATATAATGCTAGAAATCATAAAGAAAGGAATGGAGAATAAAATCAAAGATATTATAATGCTTCGGTATCGCTCCATGATGAATATTGTGTACAGTTCCGGTCGCCATATCTGAAAAAGGATATGACTTTAAAAGGAAGCTTTAAAAGGAAGCGCCTCCCAGGCGCCCGCGCCCCCTTGGGCGCGGGCCCGCGAGGCGCAGACAACTTGTGCTGTCCCACAGGTGTAGAAAGCCTCAAACAGCTACCCTACCTCATTCAGACCTGCAAAGAATCACACCACCCCCCAGACAACAAAGCTGTAAGCTATTCTATATTGTATCTCATTTACTTTAAGCGCTGCATCTCGTATATAACCAACCAATCATCTAATTTATGCTACAGTTATATGTAACATCCTGATTCAGCTCTTCGACTACAGTTTAATTAGTCATAATAATATCACATAATTATAGCTATATTTATACTAGCCACCAATTGTGTTCCTAGCCTCTTGCCTGTTCCATACAACTACTTAAGTAGAAACAACTGTTTGATAACGCATTATTTAAACACATTGAATATATATTCATTGTTGAGGTTCACCGCCACACAACCCCCACACCAACTTCACCATGGCTACTTCTACTCTTGCCCTCATACTCTTCTTTACCCTCTCTAATATCTTCCACGACTCTAATGCCCTAACAGGTAATTCTAATCCTATCCCCATACATCAAAGCAGGAGCAGAAAACCCTACCAAGATCAACACCAATCTCCACCGAACCCATACCACAAGAGACAGACCCATCTACTTTATGTCTCACTAGATACAACAAATGCCAAAAGAACTAACACTACAACCACTCGACAAGACCTCAAGTGCGCTCTCATCAATGCACGATCAGCCCGCAATAAATGGCCAGTCATCACTGATCTAATAACCAACCTTAAACTAGACATCCTATTGGTCACAGAAACTTGGCTCTCTGATACAGATAATGTTTTATTAAACCAACTCACCCCACTCAACTTCTCGATCTACACGTGCAACAGAGAAAATAGAAGAGGAGGCGGAGTCTGCATAATAGCAAGAACTGAATTACAATATCGGATGACTCTAACCAAGGCCACACATCACCTGAACACCTTAACCATCTCCAATAAAGTCAATACTATCAACCTTGTTTACAGAGCACCAAATGCTCCAGCCGACGGGTTCTCTGACATAATTGACCTCGCCTGCAATCCTAAAGCCCCCAGCAAACCCAACTGGCTCCTTGGAGACTTCAACCTTGCTTCCTCACAACCTTCATTATCGAACACCTTCAACGAAGCAATGACAAACCTACAATATGAACAAGTCGTAAATGACCCCACCCACAAACAAGGAAACCTCCTCGACAACCGCACAAATATCTCTCCTCCCCTAAAACCCACACGTTTTAAACCATTTAATAAAGACATAATCATTTCCCAAGTTATCCCAAAACTGACTCAACCAACGGACAGCATCAACGAGATGGTAATAAACTGGAACAGCGCTCTCAATTTGTCTTCCCATCAACCCACCACAGACAACCAATCATCTACTAACAAAAAGACTCCCAGAAAACGGAATGCTCCTTGGTTTACCCCTGAATTACGAGCTTCTTTACTTCGACTTAGGAGACTAGAGAGGAAATGGAGATGCTCCCTAAACCCCTCCGACCAGGACACTTACCTAATTCATCTGAAATTTCACCGCGATCTAACCTGGGCCAAAAGAAAGGAATTCCACGCTGGACTTCTTAATCGATCACTCAACAAACCTCGTGAAGTCTTCCAGTTAGTCAAATCCCTATCCAGAGAGCCTTACGCACCACATCAAGAACAAATACAACCTCAATTATATGCTAACTATATTCAGTCAAAGGCGATCAAAATTACAACAACTATCCCTAACGAAATCTCTCAACCTACCCACATTCAATTCCCACTCAACAAATTTTCATCCCCATCACCAAGTACCATCGAAGACATCATAGCCACCATCAACACCACCACAGCCCCAAATGATCCATGTCCAGCCCACTGGATTAAGGCATTGAGAGGTGAGCTTAGCCCATATATAGCCGCCATATTGGACCAGTCTTTCAACACCGGTGTCTTCCCATCAGCCCTCAAACAGACATCCATATGACCACTACTGAAGAATAATAAACTAGACCCAAAGAAGGAGGACTCTTACCGGCCAATTTCAAGTATTCCACTATTAGCCAAAATCCTAGAAAAGGCGACCCTGAGACAGATCCAGCAACAAATAGACACCGAAGCCCCACTCAACCCATGCCAACATGGATTTAGGGATGCACATGGAGTTGAGACACTTCTTGCCTCTTTAATGAATACTCTCATTAATGCTATAGACAGCATCACGAATGGTGTGGCAATGGTCTTCCTAGACATTGCGGCAGCATTTGACTCAGTGGACCATGAACAACTACTAGCTCGCCTCTATGAGAAGGGAATACAAGGAACTGCATGGGATTGGTGCAAATCCTATCTGGAAGATCGCTGGCAACAGGTCCGGATCGGCAACAATACTTCTTACCCATTTCAACTGAAGCAAGGAGTACCACAAGGTTCCTCCCTATCAGCTCTGCTTTTTAATATCTACATGCAGCCAATCTGCAACATCACTCGAGCCTTCGGATTATCTTGCCTTATCTATGCTGACGATGTGCTGTTATTCACACCTGTTAATGTCTTAAATCCCGATTACACAGCCTTAATCAACTGTTTCAATTCAATAGCTGATTGGCTGCTCACGCAGAACCTTCGAATCAACTTTAAAAAAACAGAAGTCCTTATTGTCACAAGGAATAAAGACTTCTCTCCTCCACTGACTCTTAGAGTAAGAGACGCTGATTTACCAGTCAAATCTACAATTCGTTATCTTGGTGTCATACTGGACCAACGTCTAGAATTCAAAGAGCATATAAAATGCACAGTGAAGTCCATCTATCACAAGATCAAGATTCTCCAACACCTCAAACCCATGCTTGAACCTAATGACTTCCGCACAACATTTCAAGCTCTAGTCACCCCACATTTTGACTATGCGAACATTATACTACATGGCTTACCTAAGAGCACTCTAAACCCGTTACAGCTGGCTATGAACTCAGCAGCCAGAGTACTATGTGGTTCTACAAGGAGACAACACATAACCCCCATCCTGATGGAACTTCACTGGCTCCCGATAATCTGTAGGATATCTTACAAAGTCCTCTCATGACCTTCAAAGCATTCCATAAAATCTCACCATCGTCCATATCGAACCTCATTATCCACACTCAAAACAAGAGGTCTAGAAGACCTATAGCCGAAAATATACTCTCGGTTCCAAAAGAACTAGTAAAATGCAACCAGACAACTACCAACAGAGCATTTGCATCCTTCGCCCCCAGATGCTGGAACAAGCTGCCTACCGACATCAGACTGCTGAAAGATATATCACAATACAGAAAAGCCGTAAAAACCCACCTCTTCTTTCAACACTTCTCCCACTGCAATGCGCCCCCCTCAACCCAAACAAATGACCATGGTTAAGCAAGTAGTTCTTTTTAGTGCTGTCAGACGGATGCCTGGGTGAGAATGTTCACAGTCTTGGCAATCAATATGATTTGCAAGGGATTGTGGGAAATGCAGTCCATTCACACCAGACACAGCCGCTCACAATAATTAGTTGTGCTTGAGTGTAAAGCCAATAAGATATTTATTTATGGGGTTATTTCTCCCAACACAGATATGCTTGGTAGCACATAAAACAGGATACTTGCTTTCAGTGTTAAACTTAGAAAAACAAAATCAGGAAAACAACAGTTGAACTTGTCAGGCAATCAAGTCAAAATAATAAAGACCTGGTTGGTAACAAAATGGTCTTTTCTGTAGGCTCTAGCTAATATTTTCTTAGCAGTACATCAAACAACAAGCAAAACCCACAAAGAAGGGAAAAACTGTTTGAAAGCATGTATATTCGTACGGGGTACCATATACTATTAGACTGAATAAATCTGAGAAAGAGTTAATTTTGTTCAGAACCTTGCTTAGAAATAAAACTTCATATATTAGCTTACTAGGTGAAGGTTTACATAAATAAAGAAAAGGGCAGGTTGTACTTCTAGCCTTTCTGTCTCAGAGCTATTAGCTAAAATACTCTCAGGGTTAGTAATTAGTAGATATCAAATCAAGTCAAGTCATCAGCAGTAAACAATTATGTCAATTAGGTCATTCTATATCTTGGATTCCTGTATGTCTCCTTATAATGGCCATGTAACAGTAAATAATTATGTCTCGGACTCCATTTATGTCTCCACATTGACCCACACTGAATAAGTTGACCTACAATATGATACATACATGACGTATAATGATAAAGTGAAATTATGCTGTATCATCTACAAAAGCCTTATAAATAAAGTTAACTCTGGTAACCCGGAAGCCCTCCTCGCCTCCTTCCCCAGCATTAACACCCCCCCCCCCCCGAGTACTTCGCCCCCCCCCCTCCCCCAACAAATTCACAAACAACTGTATTTGGTACAAACATTTTGGTCGCAGCTTTATTTACAACCTGTAAACCGACCCAACCAGGGCCTGAATAACAATTGAACATAACCCAGCCCCGCACCCCTTTTCCGGAGGATGCCCCCCCACCCGCCATCTTAGTAGCAAGGCGGAGCATCCTCCTCCCCCCCAAACCCCGCCGCCTGCCTCGCCATCCTAGTAGCAAAGGCCGGCTCCCACCCCCCCCGCTACCGGGTCGAGACCCCCAACCGGGCTGTCTCGCCCCACCCCGAGGAGCACTTCGCCCCCACTGCTCGTAACCAGGTCAAGCCCGCGCCGCTCCTGCGAGCGCTGGCTCTGTACCCCCAACCCCACCAGCTGCGACAACCCCGAAACCACCACCAACAAAGGGGCGGGCGGGCGGGAACGCGACCGCTTCCCGAGGAGCCACGGCCAGAAGGAGACGGCCACGCGGCTCCTCGCGGACACAGCGCCGCCCCCCCCACCGACAGCCGGCCAATGAAATCGCTCCGACAGTGTGACGGAGCGATTTCAAACCGCGCACAGCCGTCTCGCTCTCCACCCTCCCCCCCCCCTTCTGTCAGTATGCTGGAGGCCGAGGCCGGGCCCTGGCCCAGGTTACTGACGGCCGCGGGACCCGGCCCGCGGCCTCGAGCATTAACTCTGGTAACCCGGAAGCCCTCCTCACCTCCTTCCCCAGCATTAACACCCCCCCCCCGAGTACTTCGCCCCCCCCCCTCCCCCAACAAATTCACAAACAACTGTATTTGGTACAAACATTTTGGTCGCAGCTTTATTTACAACCTGTAAACCGACCCAACCAGGGCCTGAATAACAATTGAACATAACCCAGCCCCGCACCCCTTTTCCGGAGGATGCCCCCCCACCCGCCATCTTAGTAGCAAGGCGGAGCATCCTCCTCCCCCCAAACCCCGCCGCCTGCCTCGCCATCCTAGTAGCAAAGGCCGGCTCCCACCCCCCCGATACCGGGTCGAGACCCCCAAACGGGCGGTATCGCCCCAACCCCCGAGGAGCATTTCGTCCGCACTGCTCGTAACCCGGTCAAGCACGCGCCGCTCCAGAGAGCGCTGGCTCTGTACCCCGCCACCTGTGCGAGGTATACACCATCCTCGCACCGCGCCCCCCATAAAGCTGCGACCAATCATTTACAGAGCTTCCTGCCAATCAATAAGCAATAAGTCCTGTCCGACCGGGGACAAATGTACCCCGTCGTACGGTAGAGTCCAGCGCACAGGGGGTCCGCCCAAGGGTGCTGGACCTGCCACCCGCCAGCCTGCTGCAACCAACGGCCGATCTGCCTGTTGACCTTGGCCAGCCCTCTCGACCACCGCCGCTGCGACAAGCAGGCCGGCCGCAGGATGATGTCCGACCACACAATCGCCAAGTCAGGCCACTGCTCCTGCAGCGACCGCAGATCTCGTTGTACTGCGCGAATGAGTTGCCGGCACGTCCAAACCGGAAAGATCATTCCCTCCAAGATGTATCAGCAGTCCCAACGGCCGCTGCCCGCCGCTCCGCATGCTCCCGGACTACTGGAAGTAGCTGCCACCAACGCATGCCCCGCTGGCCGAGCCACACCAGCCGGAAATGGCAGGACACCAAGCCCAGGTGCGGACCCAGCGGACGAGTGGAGGCTCTACGTTCCGCCCAGTAGACGAAGGAATGCCCCAGCAGCCACCAGACGCCCGGCAGGCCCCGTGCAGCACTCAATGTCGGCACACTCCGCAGAACACCTGGAAAAGAAAAACAGCATTAATACCCCCCCCGCACCCACCCCCCGACACCCCGCAGCTCACAACTGTTCCGGGCGCACATAACCCGTGTAGGCTCTAGAGCTCCAACGCCCGATGCGTTGAATCACCTCACCCCCAAGGCCCGCAGCTGCAGCGCTGGTCGCCGCACCTATCCGGAAGGAGTGAGATGCATAACGGCGCTCGTCCACGCCCAGCCGCCGCAAGGCCAGGCGGAAGACAGCCGTGAATTGAAACTGGGTGACAGCCGAACCGTCCGCATGGCAAAAGAAACAGCCAGCCCCATCAAGACGCTGACGCTGGTACGTCCTCAAATTCTGCACCGGACAAGATCCCAGACCAGGGATGGCCCGCAACAGCACCCACCGGCCACGCCCCTGCGGGTCGGTTTTCGAGCGAGCCAGAAATATCCGTACAAGCTGCTCCTGCAGGTCCACCTGATGCACCCGCAACCCCCCCCGCCCACCCCGTCCGCCCGCCTGAGGGACCAGCTCACTAACCCGGAAGGCCCCAAAGAACGCTGTGACGAACAACGCCCGGAACAGGACGGCCTCAAACAAGGTAGTCGCGACCTCGGGTAGAACACCCCAAATACGCAGCAGCAAGTCATGCGAAACGGGACGGCGCCGATCCGGGGCGGGGGGCTGCTCTCGTGCCCATCCGGCCAAGAGCCGCCTCACCACATACGAGGTGCCCGGACTGCCCCAGCCCGCCGCCCTGCTGAAGAAGGAGAAACCAGCCAAAGCCGCTCGTGCCGCCGCCCGGGACCAACCACAATCCTTTGCCCACACTATAAAAGACCCTGCCAAAAGGTCCCCAACACTGCCAACCCCCCCCCCTCCAGCCCTTCCCCCACAGAAAATCACGAACCCGGGCATAGCCCCGCAGATAAGCCTTCCACGTACCTGGAGCCAGGGAAGACCGCAGCAAAGAGATCATTCCGGCATCCCAAGCCGCCAAAGGTGCTCCGGCACCACAGCCGCGGACTCGTCCGCTCCAGGTGCCAACTCCCGAAACCGCTCCCACTGGAAACGAGACAAAGCATCAGCAATCCCATTCTGAACACCCGGCACATGACGCGCCCGAGCCGTGACATTAAGACGAAGACAAGCCAGCACAAACACCCGCATTAACGCCGCCACCCGCAGACACTTGGGAGAATGGCGATTAATGACTTGCACCACCGCAGCGTTATCACACCAGAAAACTACCCGCCTGTCCCGTAACCTCTCCGGCCAAACCCATAAGGCCACCACAATCGGAAACAATTCCAGGAACGTCACGTTACGCGTCAACCCACATGCAGACCACGATGCTGGCCACGGCACCGCACACCACGCGCCCTGGAAGTACAATCCCATACCCGAACCCCCAGCCGCATCCGAAAACAAGTCCAAATCCCGGTTGGACAGCTCCCCGGACTGTAACACCGAGCAGCCATTGTAATCCGCCAGAAACGCGTCCCACACACGCAGATCGGCTCGCATACCCGCAATAACGCGGATGTGATGGTGCCCACAACGGACCCCAGCCATCGCCAAAGATAATCTCCGCGCAAAGGGCCTCCCCATAGCGATGACCCTACACGCGAAATTCAAGTGGCCAACCAATCTTTGAAGCTCCGTTAACGTCACCTTCGCAGCGGAGCCCACCTCCGCCACCAAGAGCCGCAGCCGCTCTACTTTATCCATAGGCAAACGGACCACAAACTCGATCGAGTCTATCTCTATCCCTAAAAAGGAAATACGAGTCACCGGCCCAACCGTCTTACCCGCTGCCAAAGGGATGCCAAAATCCGCCGCCAGGCCCAGGAAAAGCCCCAGCAAGGATCCGCACATGGCGGACTGGGCCGGCCCGACAAACAAGAAGTCGTCAAGATAATGCACTATAGTCCGCCGCCCAGACCTCCGAACCAGCACCCAGTGCAAGAAAGAGCTGAAGGCTTCGAAGTAAGCGCACGAAATCGCGCAACCCATGGGCATGCATTTGTCATAATAATAATGATCGTCGAAACGAAATCCCAGCAAGGGGAAGGCGGACGGGTGGACCGGCAAGAGACAAAGGCGGACTCAATGTCAACCTTCGCCAACAGAGCCCCTTTTCCGCATTGGCGCACCAGCTCCAATGCCTCGTCGAAGGACGCATAGCGCACGGAGCACAGCTCACGCGGGATATGGTCATTTACCGAGGCCCCGAGGGGGCAAGAAAGATTATGGATCAGCCGATAACGACCCGGCTCCTTCTTCGGGATGACCCCCAGCGGCGATACAATAAAAGGCGAGAAGGGGGGCCGTTCAAACGGCCCAGCCACTCTGCCCAGAGCACACTCCGCCGCAATCTTTTCCCGGGCCACCTCCGCCAACCGCATCACCGAGACCGCATTCCCCCTCTCCAACCCCCTAACCACCCCCCGCACTGGGATACGAAAGCCCTCGGAAAACCCCGCCCACAACAGCATCCCCGCCTTGCCATGCCTGGTCGCCGCATAGAGCTCCAACCACGGCTGCAGCGCCAGCCTCCTAATGGGGGTAGGCGCTAGCCCCTCCACCGTCCCGTCACTTACTTGCGGCCGACGCCCCCGGCACCGCTCTACGGTTGCACTTGACGGCCGAGTGACCGGCGCCGCAAAGCGAACAAGCGTGCCGAAACTTGCAGTCCGGGAAGGGGCAGGACGTTTTATTGAAGCGCCAGCACAAATCCCCGCCGGGACCGCTCGCCCCCATTCTGCTCGTCTCGGGCCCCGGGCCCGCTGGCCGAAAGGACCGAAGGCCCGCCGGGGCTGCCGTGCCCGCAGCCTTACCCGAACCTGCACCCCCCCCCCATTCCGCCCCTTTTCGCCGACATCTGCGTGAGCCAAAGGTTGATATCCTTCATTCCCCACGACAACTGTTTGTTCTCTTCCATCATGTCGCGGAACTCCTCATCATAATTAAGCCAGGCCCACCCTTCGTGCGCCTGGGAAGCCGACAAGATAGCATCGGCATAAGCTAATAGCTCGCCGTAACAACTCGGGTCCTCATGGCCCCATACGCTCGCCAACCGCAAAAAGGCCCGTGTCCAGTTCAAAGTGTTCCGAGACACCTTCCGTACCCTCCCCGCTTTCTCATCCTCCTTGCGTTTCTTGCGACTCTCCCCTGAACGTTTCCTCCCCTCCAACAGCCGGAAAATATCCAGATATTGCCGCTTCACGATTCGCCGCCGCAACTTGCGCGGAACACTCTCCCACAATTCCGCGCAACGGACAACCGAGGAACCCGCCCCTTCACCCGTCCGCGGGACGACCGTGGAGTCAGCCGAGGAAGTGGCGGAGGACCCCGACGATGAGGAGGAAGACGACGCGCTCCGCCGCCGACGCCGCCGGTGCTTCCGCTTCGCCTTGGCTTTACGAGCCGGCGGCGCACACTCGCCCGGCAGCACCACCACCCCACCACCCCCCGCAGTGATCCCAGACAACTCACCTGCTGCCACCTGCGCCGCCGTCGCCTGCGCCTCCGAAGTGGACTCCGACTGCTCCACCGAGGTCGGGCCGGACTGGCTCGCAGTCGACGACATCTCAGGCGCTGCGACAACAGCCCCACTCGCTGGAACCTGTGCAGACCCCGAAACCTGCAAAGGGAGAGGAGAGCCAACACACGGGGAAGGAGGAAAGCCAGTCCCTGGAGGCACCCACCCGTAAGGCCCCACCCCCCACCCAACACCCCCTCCCTGTGCCCCCCCCGAGGATCCTAACCCCCCGGCTGCCCAGCTTGCAGCCCCCAGGGGGGCTGCCCCACAGCTGGAAGACCGGCGCCCCAATGCTCCCCACCCCAGCCCGCCCCCCATGCCATAGGCTGACCATGTCCCGGGGACAAAGCCGGCCACCCTCCACCATGCAGCCCGCCCTACCCCAACTCATAGTTAAGGGCCCATATGCACCCTTCGGGGCCTTAACCCACCCTGGCCCCCCCCCCGCCCGTCCAATCCACCCTATCCACCCCCCCTTCCTGAGGCACGCTCACATCTAACACCCTCCCCTCAGTCACTCCCCCCCCCCAACTAACCCTCGGGCTCCTCAGCTCCAGGCCCAGCAACCCCCACCGGGAGGCCCCCCACCTCCCCAGGACTACTCAAGCCGGCTGCAGGAGCAGGGAGAGCTCCACGCTTCCCAGCCCCTTGCCCACGCTTTCCTGCATTCCTACCACCCCCCCGCACAACCCCACGCCCAGCCCCCGCACCCGGTGCTGCCCCCGCCCCGCGGGACCCCCGCCGATTACCCCCAGCCCGTGCCCCCGAAGTCCTCCTGGCTTTACTGCAGCCAGCCATGCTGCTGCCCTGCACAGTGCTTCCCCCTCCCACTATGCCGCAGAGGCAAGAATTAAATCAGGCTGCCCTCCTCTGTAGCCTCGTTTTTTTTTTTTTTTAATATTTTTGTGAAGAACGCCCCCCCTAACCCGGCCGAAACACCCCCCCCCCCCCGCCGAACGCAACACCGTGGCGAGAAGTCCCCCCCCAACGAACCCAACTCACCGGACAGCCAAACGCGACCGCTTCCCGAGGAGCCGCGGCCAGAAGGAGACGGCCACGCGGCTCCTCGCGGACACAGCGCCGCCCCCCCCCCCACCGACAGCCGGCCAATGAAATCGCTCCGACAGTGTGACGGAGCGATTTCAAACCGCGCACAGCCGTCTCGCTCTCCACCCTCCCCCCCCCCCCTTCCGTCAGTATGCTGGAGGCCGAGGCCGGGCCCGGGCCCAGGTTACTGACGGCCGCGGGACCCGGCCCGCGGCCTCGAGCATGAACCATGGCTAAGAAGTTAGAGTAAACAGGGAGAACGTGTGTCTCTCAGTTTCTCTCCGCAAAGCTTTGGTGTATTTTCTATAGAACTGTTGTATTTATTGCTGTATTTGATAACCTTCCCATTGTTTGTGAATGTAGTTATTTGTAGCTTCAAGAACCCAGTGAGGTTACTGGTGAGGAGGGAGTTAAGTAAGCTCTTCAGTTGGTGCCGTGACTCATCTACAGATTTCCACATTCCTGGCAAGGAGGGAAGGTGTTTGTGAGTATTTTTTGGTGCCAGCAATGAGCAATCTGTTAGGTGAACAGGAGTTGACTCAATTGTGTGAATGGCATGTTGAGGCTATGCGTTTAGCTCTCCAGAAAGGTAGCCCTTCTTGTTGTATGCGTGACAAGTATGGAGATAGGGCTACCACTTATGTTGTGCACTGGCATGCACTGACTAATAATAATGTTCTGTTACAATTTCCTTTGGAAGGAACATTTTCTGTAGATAAGCTTTGTTATCTGAAATGTGTTTTGCAGACTAGACACAGAATATGCGATGCTCATGAAGGGCTAGTGTTTAGTTGGTGGCAGCGAATGGCACATAAATTGAAAAATGAATTGTTTGTATTAGTGAATGTTGATACAACGAGTGAACCACCGGAGAAAGCAGAGGTGGCTGCATTTGAAGATGTTCCAGGTGTATTTCCGTCGTCTTCCCCTGTCTGTTCTGAGAATTATGTAGTTTCTGAAGGGAAGATAGTCACTCGTTTAGCGAAATTAAGATATGAGATAAGAGATAAGCAAAGAATATTGGGAAATACACAGATCATGAATTTTGAGACTTGCAATGTGTCCCAACTCAGAGAAATGAATGATCTTCTTAGTCGTGAAACGAAATGTACTGTACGTATCATAGATTCCTTAGAGGAAACATTAAGAAATAATATTTCTGCTACAAAGGAATTAGGAATTTCTAGTAAACTTGTTGATGATATTGAAAAGGGTCTGAATAAGCATTTTATGACCTATAGAGAGAAATGTATTCAACTACATAGTGCTATAAGTTTTTTTCAAACTGTGTTGCGTCAGTATAATAGTTCATGTCCTACTTGGGCTGCTTTAGATAATTTGCTTAGAACTGCGTTTTATAACCCAGCTGATTTTTATTCAGTTTGTGACATACCTTGTGATAGATTTCCAAGAGAAAACTCGAAGGGATAATTTTGTTTTAGTGGTTAAAAGATGATTTTCTGTTAAAATCACTTACAGTAGTAGTAGTACACTTATAGCAAACCTGTGAAAAGGACTGGTTGAGATTAAACATCTTTAAGGCAGGATTCATTAATTGTTTTTATAAATGTTTAATCCGTAAGTAAAGGTATTTTTTTACAACTTCAATAATAACAGATTGGCCAGCAAGAACAGCTGATGTAAGTCTGAAAAAGTACTGATGTAAGTCTGAAAAGTGCTGATGTAAGTCTGAAAAAGTGCCTGGTGCAGTGAGCTGACATTTGATGTGAAATGACTGAGTCGCTCAATCTGACGATTGCTCAACTTCTCCCAGGAGCAGGGGGAGGGATAGATCAGAGAGAAAGTCATAGGAATCTTCAGCGAGACAGTTCAGATAAGCTTGTCATTGAGCTTTTACAAGCGAAAACTGTCTCTGGAATCAGAGCAGGGGGATAGTCAGAGAGATGCTTTCCCTACTACTGTTCAGCTGTAGTTTCTCTGTAGTGCGGATGTCCCAGCCATTCACCCTGATCTCGGAAGACTTCTATTTGCTCTGTGGGCTGCCCCGGGATCAAATGTCGCACATTGTCAGTTGTGTTTCTTTCCTCTGAAGTGCTGTTTTCCTGCAGATGCAAGCATCGTTATCTTGGAAAACTTTCATCTACAGTGCTGGGATCAGATATCGGATGCCTTTCATCCTGCCTGTAAGGGTCGCCGTGAGACCTGAAGTTTCGTTTCTTAGACTGTCAGCTGTGTCCATTGCCAGCAGCCGCTGGTGAAGAAAGTTGGTCTGTGCTTGCAGATTTCCAGACACGTGTATCCTGCAACATCATTATGTGAGACTTCAACTCTTTCTGTGCTACAAGTAAGACTGTCTGTGGATGGCTGTACGGTAAGACACTGATAAACTTGTACAAGAACCTGTACGCAGTTCATAATGTGATTTTGCCAACTTCTCCCTGGATTTTCAGTATGACTTGGCAAAGAAGAAAGAAAAAAATGCAGTTTTGTTTTTATCTGCTCTTTTTGAAGGTTAGTCTTGCATATTTGCAAAGGCCCTAGAAACTGTGTTATCTGATGAGAAACTCAACCATCCCTTTTTAATTTCTTATGTGAATGATTTGTTTTTAATGTAAACTGAATTACTTATGTCATTGGTCAGATTTGTGCCTTTTATTAGTTTATACTGGTCAGTTAGGTTTGAGGGTTAATTCTGTTTAAACTGCGGTGTCTTGTAAAAATGTAACTTTCTGGGAATTGTCCTAACACTCTCTGGTCAGAAGGATCAGAAAGTCTCTCTGTCTCTCCGTTATCGCAGTAGAAGGTTTGTTTTTTTTAATGGTTGCAATGTACTGGGAAATGCACCATGTTTTAAATGTAAATGTAAAACAGAAATGTACTGGGAAGAGTGCCATGGTTATTGTAAACTATTCAAATTGTTTGTAGCTATTTCTGATGTCCTTGTTATCTGTGTGTTCTTGTAAATTTTCGCAACTGGCTGTAAGCCAGTGAGCTTTTATTTAGAGTGAATTAATGAAGTAACTTCTGCTCTGTCTATATGGTAATGATTTTTGCGATTGGATCTCATTGTTTTCCTCATTGATTTTCTTGCTAGCACATGTCACGATTTTTGAAATCCAAGGGACCCTATTCGGTGAACCGAAAAGACTCTTTTCTGATATCTGTGTCACAGATGTCACCGTATGTAGCACTGTTAAAGATGACTTTATTTTCTCTTTTATCTCCCTTTGAAGATACTTCTTTTGAAACCCAGTTTTTGGACTTCGTGAAGTTCGCCAGGGCAGCTGGGAGACGAATCATCTGTTTCTTTGCCCTGACCGTCTCTACTTGCCTTGTTTTTGCAGTAGAAGTTTTACCGTGGTGGTTATGCATTTTGTCTTTCTGATATTATTTTCTGGTACAATTTGTTTAAACTGTTTCAGAATTGCAATTGTAGGGCCAGTCTAGGGACAGTATACATATGCCTGCCTATTGGATCTATTTTTGATTTTGCAACTTGTTTTGGTATCTGTTCTGTATCAGAGGAGGGAGATGGTGTCCCTAACAGGGCACCCTGATACAGCCTCCGATTAAATAAAGTTTTTTTCCTTTTTATCCCAGACACCAGGTGTTGCGCAGCGCTATCTTAACTTATTGTGCATGGTTGCACTCAGTCCTGTTTGTTTTCCTTTTATTGCAAGTGACTCCTTAACGAGATGACAAGTTCTTTATATCCGGGATCCGCAGAATGCTTTTATCAAGAGTGAAGTCACTCGATTGGGTCCTGCTTAAAGTTGCATCCGAAGACACTCCCAGCTCCGGAGTTCCTGGTCCATGTCGTGTGTTCCTGGTGGGATATTTAGCGTGTAACGTGAGAAGACATTCTCAACGAATGCATCTTATACGGTGGCCCCCTCACAAGTTCAGAAAGTGGCTTCCTGTGTCGGTGAATCAAGAGTTTGCAACGCAGAGTCTTATTGGACAAATAGTGATATTGAAGAAAAGGACTTTTATGATTCAAAGTATTTTCTGAAAGAACAACAGAGACATTACAAAGAGATTATTGTATTAAGTAAATTCTAAAAGGACTATTCATGTAAAAAATACTTTTATATAGCATGTAAAATGTTTTTATGTATTTATAGTAAGACCTAGAGGGATGAGGAT
This sequence comes from Ichthyophis bannanicus, assembly GCA_033557465.1. Lineage (NCBI taxonomy): Eukaryota > Metazoa > Chordata > Amphibia > Gymnophiona > Ichthyophiidae > Ichthyophis > Ichthyophis bannanicus. The sequence continues at coordinate 42,185,991 of CM066043.1, forward strand.
AGTTTAGATTAGAATTTTCCTGATATATATGTAATGACCTTTAGGTACTGAACCTCTACTTAATAAAGTAATTGAGAATTAGAGGGCCAGTATAGCGATAGTATATCTCTCCATCATCTTGAGAAGAGTATTAAGAAGAGTAGGTATATATTTAGTTTGTCTTAGAATATTTTTGAGAATATTTTTATTGCTATGCATATTGGCTATGCATATTTCCTAATCTGGTCCCAGATGTGCTGTGGCAATTTATTAATGAAGCAGTATTGTATTCAGAATCATGAGGATGTTAGAAGGAATATCCAAATGTTTTTGAGGCACACTTATACTTGATGGGAAAAACATTGTAAGTTATCAAAGTTTGTTGCTTGTCTTCCAACAGTGATAGCTCCTCAGCATGGAAGTTTACCAAGAGTTAGGCCTAAGATCTTTGAGGAGTTTTGTGACATATAGTCATATACAAACACAAATACAAACACAGAACCTAGAATAATTAAAGATATAGGTATGAAGATCCTATGTACAAGTTCCTATATTTCAGTAATTTACAAGTAATGTCAGTTAATGGGAACTAAGTGTGTAGTTCTAGCTACCCTTTTTGGATGCCTCTAGTTCAGACCTAGGCATACTTAACCAGAGTTAAAGTGAAATAATTTAATGGTCATGCCTCAGAGAGTTTTGAGTAATTGGGTAATTGTATGCAGAATATATCCTGTCCTCAGTGAGTTTCTGAATCTCACATCTTAGCGGTTCAGCATTTTTGCTGCAGCTCATTGTATTTGTTTACAAGCCAGATATTGCTGTTATCTGCCTCTCTTAAATATTGTCTGCTTGGTAATTTAGTTTTTGTGATTTGGCAAAAGTAGAGCACCTTTTGCATGTCTGTTCGGCTCCTCCAATCTTCTGTTCTCCTGCTGTAGTTCTTGTAGGCTCGCCCCACGACAGCCATGTTTCTTCTTTTGTTGCAATAGGGCTGCAGATGTTTCTTCAAGTTGTCCAAGTTGTTTTTGCATTGTTAATTTTGGACTGTGTATTTAGGGTTTTTTCATGTGCAGAATGATCACAAATACTTTGAGGTTCTTGCATGTTTTCCCAAAACTGTGAATTTTTCTCTCTGCACTTCTGATTCTCTTTCTTAACCTCTCCAAACACTGGTTTACTGTTTGGTATATTGTGAAACATAGTCTTCTGGTATTTTATTTTTGTTGTGCTGTTTTTGTAATCTCCGATTTGAGAATTGATGTTTCGGTTAGTATTTTATAGTGCAGAGTTTCTCAGAGGTTGGTTAGGTGCTTGATATATGGCCCTGGTGGATACCCCATAGTGAATTGAACTTTACTATATTAATTTGTTATCCATCCTGAATAAATCTTTAAGAAGAAAAAGGGATGTTTCCCCTCAGGATGCAGTCATAGTGACTGCTCTGTTTTTTTTTTTACTGAGGCAATTAGTGTGTATTGCAAGGTCCAGTAAACATAGTGTCAGCTTATGCAGTCAGGAACTGAATGGTTTTTAGATTTTCTCTTAGCAAAGAAAATGCTGTATGCAGAGTACTAGTTGATATTTGTTGTAGTATGCTTGATAATAATGGAGAAATAGTGAAAGGCCAATTAGATAAAGTTAGTAACTGTACTTTAAATTTCAAGTGAGAGTTATGTAAATTCCTTTTCAGCTCTCACTGATTCTGTTCCTTCATTTTGGAATTCAGTATTCAGGCGTTTGCAAGGTGTGTTAGCATCTTTGCTTGGTATTTCGGGATGTTTCATTTTAGAAGTATTACTCCTCTGTGTACTGACAGTTGTTTCTCTATGTCAGCACTGGTTTCATTCCACCTCTTCATCTTTCACAGCTTTCTAAATCAGAAATCAGTAGGATCACTGACCCCTGCAATAATGTTATGGATTGGCCCAGAATCAAGTTGTATTTCCACTTCAATGGCAATATATGAGTTTCCTTACTTAGAAATGATTCTTTACAGAATCAGAGGAGGGACTGAAAGCATGTATATTCGTAAAGGGGACCATATACTATTAGACTGAATAAATCTGAGAAAGAGTTAATTTTGTTCAGAACCTTGCTTAGAAATAAAACTTCATATATTAGCTTACTAGGTGAAGGTTTACATAAATAAAGAAAAGGGCAGGTTGTACTTCTAGCCTTTCTGTCTCAGAGCTATTAGCTAAAATACTCTCAGGGTTAGTAATTAGTAGATATCAAATCAAGTCAAGTCATCAGCAGTAAACAATTATGTCAATTAGGTCATTCTATATCTTGGATTCCTGTATGTCTCCTTATAATGGCCATGTAACAGTAAATAATTATGTCTCGGACTCCATTTATGTCTCTACATTGACCCACACTGAATAAGTTGACCTACAATATGATACATACATGACGTATAATGATAAAGTGAAATTATGCTGTATCATCTACAAAAGCCTTATAAATAAAGTGAACCATGGCTAAGAAGTTAGAGTAAACAGGGAGAACGTGTGTCTCTCAGTTTCTCTCCGCAAAGCTTTGGTGTATTTTCTATAGAACTGTTGTATTTATTGCTGTATTTGATAACCTTCCCATTGTTTGTGAATGTAGTTATTTGTAGCTTCAAGAACCCAGAGGTTACTGGTGAGGAGGGAGTTAAGTAAGCTCTTCACTGTTCTTTTCAGGTTAACTTCTTATATTTTCACACTTAGACTCAGAAGTGATTTCATCAGAGCTCACAAGCAATTAGGTAAGGCTCAATTGCTAGCAGTTATCCAGCTGAAACCCCTTAGCTGGCTTGCTTTCTACTGCGTGGCTCAAAATCCTACTCAGGAGCTTTTCTGAGTAGATTAAAGAACAAGTTTGTATTTCTTTGTGATGGTTGTTGTACTTTGTAACAGAAAATTACCAAAGGAGTTTAGACAGAGAGCAATCCATGTATTCACAGCCTGTACCTACAACCCCTCCCCCTTCTTCAACAATCATGGGTTCAATATCATGGATTGGCACAGAGGAATTTCTCAATGGAGCACTCTCAGGAGAATACTTGTTTCCCTGCTGTCTTTCAAGGATATAGCTAGGGCAAAGATCAGTGTTCATACCTGAGCTTCCATTGCTGTTAGAGTTCCTCTCTAAATAGCCTGGCCAGTATGTAGTCCAGTTCTGATGTCCAACCTTCCAATCCAGATCCCTGGACACTGGGTCTCTCTTCACATACCTTCTGGCACGGGTCCTAGGGTCCCTTCCAAGTGCAGCCGTCTCCCTCACAGGTACCGTCTGGAGATTCCTAGCTCTGCAGCACCACTCCTCTGGTTTTCCCCAGTCCAATGGTGTATGCTGGCCTTTTGAATGTCTCCCAGTATACGTACTGCTCTGGACTCCTTTAGACCTCCCAAAGGCTTTTCTCTTCTTTCTTCCAAAAGGTTTCTTGCCCTCTCTGTTCGTCCGCTCTGGCTTCTGCTTCTGATGATCCTCCAGATGATGAAGCTGTCCAAGATGAGGATATCCAAGCTGATCAAGACACTGAGGATCTCCCAGATGAAACTGAGGATAATTCTCTGTAGAATAAACTCTACCTTTATTCGGCTTAGATGAGTGCTCCACCCTAGCACAGAGCAGCTGTGCTGAATCAGGCCCTGCCCTTTGAGATGAGTGCTTGGGGATTACCTCATAGCCTTCCTGATTGCACACATGTTTCCTCACTTCAGCTTCTCTAATGGCTGTTGGAAACCTGGTGCATTCTGGGACTGGTAGTGTTTTATGGAAAAATTCTGTTTTCTTATTTCTACCAGAACTAACAGGTTGCTTGTTCAGAGTCACTTCACCTTTTCTATAGCTCCTTCTTGAGCTATGATAAGCTTCCTTATCACAGTGCATATCTCAGGCTATATCAAATTAGAGTTCCTTTCGATAGAAATGTCTTTTCAACCTTTGCTAAAGCGTTGTAAATAGTTGCCTTGTTAAATGTTTTACTACTGTATACTATTCCCCAGTTAACTCCTGTTTTTACTCCCTGTTACTTGTAAACTTGACTAGATCTCTATGTCTGAGTACAATTTTGTTCACTGTAAACCGCACTGATGACAAATAGCGCGGTATATAAAAGCTGTTAAATAAATAAATAGTAGAATTAGAAAAAGTACAGAGAACAGCGAACAAAATGATAACGAAGAAGGAAGGACACCCCTATGAGAAAAGGCTTAAAAGGTTGGGGCTCTTTAACTTGGAAAAAAGACGGCTGAGGGGAGATATGATCGAGGTCTATAAAATAATTAGTGGAGTGGAACGAGTAAACGTAGATCAATTGTTTAGTCCTTCAAGAAAGACTAGGGAACACACAATAAAGCTACAATGTAGCAAATTTAAAATCAATCTGAGAAAATATTTTTCTATTCAACGTGTAATTAGGAATTTGTTGCCGGAGGATGTAGTAAAAGCTGTTAGTGTAACTAGGTTTAACAAAATTTTGTACAAATTCCTGGAGGAAAAGTCCATAAACCATTATTAAAATGGGCTCAGGAAATCTACTGCTTATCCCTGCGATAAGCTGCATGGAATCTTACGTTTTGAGAACCTGCCAGGTATTTGTGGAAACAGGATACTGTGCTTGACGTACCTTTGATCTGACCCACTATGGCATATCTTATGTTCTTCAGAGAGGTAAGGTATCACAAAACACAAATGAAAAGAAATAGTAACACCAAACACAGAATATGATCAATGAACAGAATAATACAATTTAATTAATATCAAAAGCAATCAATAAACTCTTTACAAAATAAAACAAATATTAAAACACAAAACTGTGCACAATAAAATCTGAGAAGGACATAAAAACATAAGACCTGAAATATGCCATACTGCGTCAGACCAAGGGTCCATCAAGCCCAGTATCCTGTTTTCAACAGTGGCTAATCAAGGTCACAACTGAAAAATTCATCTTCCTTCAGTTTTCAGATTTTCTTGAAAAAAATAACATTTTACATTCCAGACAGGCAGGATTTTGCAAAGCTCATTGCACAGACTCCACAATTACAATCTTAATCAGTGAGTTCCACGCAAACCTTGATGCTCACAAGCCTGTCTTAATTGTCTCCCTGGATCTTTCCACAGTATTTGACATCAACAATCACTCGTTGCTGATCCGATTGCTTTCTGATATCAGTATTAGGGTATTCTGTTGAAATGGTTCACCTCGTTCCTGTCTGACTGCTCCTTTAGAGTTCATACACCACCATCCCCGGATTTATTGCCTCTGCTGTTCCCAAGTGAAGTCCCATAGGGCTCCATTCTTTCTCCATCACTCTTCAACATCTTTCAGGCCCCAATGGCCACTCTGGTAAAGACTATGGGTGAGTGACTACTATTAGGCAGATGATATTTTGCTGGTCCATTATTCCTCATTCCTCTCACCTGATCTTGCATCATTAATTCTTGATTGAATGCTGTATCTTCCTAGTTACCTTCACATGATCTCCAATCAACCCTTCAAAATCTCAAGCATTGTGGGCCACAAGACAGTTTGCCCCCTGACTGCGTACCCTTATATTGCAGGGAAGTCAATCCCCTTGTTGTCATCACTCACACAATTGGGAGTCATCTTCAATACGCATTTTATGTTTGAATCTCAGCTCACTGTTATAGTTTGTTCATCCTTCCATACCCTTCATCAGATCCATTCTGTCAAGGCATATCTTTCTAGTTCTTCCCTCCACTCTATTACATGCATTAGGTACATCACGGCTTCATTACTGTAATATCTTTGATTGTGGACTTCGGTAATTGGTAAAAGATACTGTCATTCACCTTCTGTCAAATGTCGAAAAGTTTGACCTCATCACCCCCTTATTTCACCGGAATCATTGGATACCTCTCACCCACCGTTTTCACTTCAAGGTTCTCATGCTGGCACACCGGGCTTACTATACAGGTTTTTCACTGTACTTACCTGCCCTTCTTATTCCCTACTGTCCAACTCGGGTACATCGCAAACATCTAATCTTATGGTGCTTCCATCAGCATTTTACGTTTTGGTACCCTATCTCTGGAACACCCTACCAGTCTATCTCCAACTGGAATCTAATTTTCACAATTTAAAAGAGCCCTAAAAACCTACTTCTTTGAGAAGGTTTTCCCAGAATTCCAGGAGGAGGGATAGCGCTAGTTCTCGAAGACTCATAAATGGTTTTCTGTCTTATCTACTGCCTTTTCTCTATCCCCTCTTGCCTGTCCTATCGATAATTATGGAGTTCTTTTCTGCTCTGCTTTTTATTGAAAATTTTAGTTTGTAAACCACCTTACTGCTATTCACGCAAAAGGCAGTATATCAAGATTTTAATAAACATAAGCCTGTCAGGTTCCGAAAAGGTATATAGATTCTATGCTGCTTGTCCCAGGGGTAAGCAGTAGATTTCTCTGGTCCTCTTTAATGATTTATGGACTTTTCCTCCAGGAACTCATCCAAAACTCTTTTAAATCCATCTACACAAACAGTTTTTGCTTCATTCTCTGGTATTGAATTCCAGCGTTTGATTATGTATTGAGTGAAAAAGTATTTTCTCGGATTAATCTTAAATGTCCTACATTGTAGCTTCATTGCATATCCCCTAATCTTTCTACTTTTTGAAGAAGTAAAAAAAAATGATCTACATTTACCCGTTCCAATGTAATCATTAATTTATAGACTTCTGTCATATCTCCCCTCAGCTTTCTCTTTTCCATGTTGAAGAGCCCTAACCTTTTAAGCCTTTCCTTGTAGGGTATCCTTCCACCCCCTTTACCATTTTGGTATTTCTTCTATGTACCTTTTCTAATTCTGCTATATCCTTTTTAAGATATGGAGACTAGAACTGCATACAATATTCAAGGCATGGTCACACCTTGAAATGATACAGAGGTATTATAGTATTCTTAGTTTTATTCTCCATTCTTTCCTCATGATTCCTTGCATTCCATTTCACTTTCTTGGCCGCTTCAGCACACTGTGCAGAGGGTTTCAATATACTGTCCACAATGATGCCCAGACCCTTTTCCTGTGCGGTAATTCCTAATGTGGAACCTTGCATCGTGTAACCATAGTTTGGGTTGTTCTTCCCTAAGGGAGGCATTCCAGAACACGAATAAGGGTTCATACGTGTGGCGGGGACATTGATGTGCCAAAAACATCCCAGACTGTATTCCAAAACACTGCTGACATGAATGTCCACAGCACTAGCATGGGGATCTCACAATGTAGGTGGGAGAGGGAGGAACGAAAGTGTGGTCAATTGCAGAGACATAGAAAGCATATTCAGGAAAGGCCTGTGTGCGTATTAAGAGTTTCCCGGAAACGTCCACGTTTGAAATGTGGTATAAGGATAGGACTTAGAAAATATTCTGCAACGCATCCCATATAGAAGAATGGTTGTGACAAGTATGTTTTGAACTGGTGTGACTGCAGTCTGGAAGAATACAAGATGCAGTCTTAAGGTACAGGGAGCAGAGGTGAGGGAATGTTGTAAGGTATAGACACATTGATAAACACCCTCACAGAAATATTAAGAAGATCAATAGTGTTTATTCAGACTATGCACCTATGTGCTGTTTGTGCTGAAGGAGCCAGTCTATGGGACCCTAATGATTCCCATGTTCAGAAAAATGGGACTGCTGATGCAGGGATAGTATGGCCGTGAGCAGGGAAAGGATTCTTTTTTGGGTGAGAAACGGAGATCATATTTGTAGTCCTGGTACCCCATGCGATTATGTTATGTCATAGCTGTTATTTATAGGTTCAGGGCATCTTTTTGGCAGAATCATGTTTTTGTGACAGAAAGTGAGAATGTGTGTGTGGTTTGAGGGGTGCACGGGGGGATCTGGTGTGCTCATCTGCAATTCAGGGGGGACATGAAAGCCTGGCCAGTACCTAGATAGTATGAATGACTGCAGCGTCGCCAGGTGCCAGTGTGATTGGCAGTCAAGAGAGTTCACTATAGTTAAATGTCAAAACATATCCCCATAAGGAACCCTCAGAATAGGAGCACTCAACAGTGTAAGCAGCACTAATGCATGCCCATAATGCACATTTTGTGGGACCAATGGTGGTGTTGTTGAGCAAGTATTAGTGCTGTTTATATTTCTGAATGCCCTTATTCTGAGGGTCCCTATTATTGACAGGGATGTGTTTTGACATTTAGCCATAGGGAACCTATGCTGATTCCTTCTGGATTAGTTTACATAGGGTACTCTAATTGGATCAGATATTGTTGGCTGTGTGATAGGGCAGCCATACATCTGCTGTGCCTGGAACTGGGAGACACAATTGAAGGGGTGCCAACATTCCCCGGATTATCCCATGCAGTCTACATCCCTACCCAGGCCAGGATCAATGAGAGCTGTGAGAGTGCTGATATATCTGGAGTCTGGCTACTTGGTGTGATGGCCCAGGAATCTCTCCTCCCATGCCCACACAGCCCTGACCAGGGGAGCAGTGCCACAAAACTGGCTGTGGGAAGGCAGACAAGGTTGCCCCAAAGGTAGTGGATGTATACAAACTGGCATATGCCATGATAGGATAAGTGCCGCTGCTGTGAGAAATGCCAGTACCCAGCTAGGTGGGCCTCAGATGCCATTGCCAGAATGCCCTACTACAACTACAACAACTACTACTGATCATTTGTATAGCGCTACAAAGCATACGCAGACCCACATAAGAGATGGCCCCTGCTCAGTGGAGCTTACAATCTAGTTGGAACAGACAACACAGCAGCTATGAGCAGGATACATCCAGGGGGAATGGTCAGGAAACACAAGGGAGCTTAGGGGGATCTGATCCAACAGCGGCACTGATGAAGTGAGCACTCAGCCTGGATTTGAGACGGGTCAGGGACAAAGCATGATGTATAGACTCAAGCAGTTTGTTCCAGGGATACGGAGCAGCAAGGTGAAGGGAGCAATGTCCAGATTTGGCAGTAGAAGGGAAGGGCACAGATGGAAGCAATCTGACAGAAGAGCGGTGTTTGTAGAGGTAAGAGGGGAATGGTAGTGCAGAGCAGCAGAATGAGTGCACTTATAGGCGAGAGGCATGAAAAGGGCATACATCTGTTGCTCAGCAATAGTATAGCGTAGTTACTCACCTGTAACAGGTGTTCTTCAGGAGCAGCAGGAATCAGTCCTCACTTATGGGTGACGTCGGCGCCGACGGAGCCCTCGCGGAGCAATTTTCCCCAGCTTTCAAAGAAAGCCTTTGGGAATTGCAGCGCGCATGCGCGGTCCTCTTCCCACCCAAGGGTGCCATCTTAGCCAGTCAGATGACATAGCTAAAAAAGACAGCATAAAAATTTGCAAAAAACTAAAGCAGACGATTGCAACTCCAAGGGGAGGAGGGAGGGTTGTGAGGACTGATTCCTGCTGCTCCTGGAGAACACCTGTTACAGGTGAGTAACTACGCTTTCTCCAGGACCAAGCAGGAAGTCAGTCCTCACTTATGGGACTCCCAAGCTCAAGGCTACCGGAGACCCTAAGCACAAAAATGAGCTCCCTCTAGCTCAGCAGCACAGAAGGAAAGAATCTTCGCTGAATTATCACCCACCGGTAGCCCACATCTGGGATGGAGGGTAGGAGTTGCTCAGACCTCAAAGAGATTACGGAGGACTGCCTGTCCGAAAGCACTGTCCCTGCGGGACTCCCTCTCGAGACAGTAATGGACCGCAAAAGTCTGGCTCGAAGACCAAGTAGCGGCCCGGCAGATGTCTGCCAGCGGAACAGAGCGGAGGTAAGCCACTGACGTGGCCTTTGCCCGAACGCAATGAGCCGTGACTCGACCTTCCAAGGAGAGTCCGGCTGCCCCATAAGCCCAAGTGATACAGTCCGCAACCCAGATGGACAGTGTACGCTTGGAGACCGGGAGCCCCAATTTATTGGGGTCAAAAGACACAAAAAGCTGAGTAGCTTTACGGTGCTCCCGCGTACGGTCAAGGTAGAAGTTCAAAGCCCTCCTACAGTCCAGGGTATGGAGGACCGTTTCAGCTCGGCTGGAGTGTGGTCTGGGAAAGAAGGTCGGAAGTACCACCTCCTGATTGATGTGAAAAGGGGAGACCACTTTGGGAAGAAATTTAGGGTGAGTCCGTAGGACTACCCTATTCTTGTAGAACCGAGTGTAAGGGGGATCAGACACGAGGGCCTGCAATTCACTTACGCGTCTAGCGGAAGTGAGGGCTATCAAGAACAGAGTTTTCCAAGACAGAAAACGGAGAGAACAGGTAGCCATAGGTTCAAAAGGCGGACAAGTGATCCGCTGCAAAACCACATTCAGGTCCCAGTCAGGCGCTGGCGGGCGCAGAGGTGGTTTAAGTAGAAGGAGACCTCGGAGAAACCTCGCTACGAGAGGGTCGCTGGAGAGAGGTCTGCCGTCCACCGGCACATGATGCGCCGAAAGAGCACTGAGGTGAACTTTGACGGAGTTGGACTTAAGTCCCAGATTAGAGAGGTGCAGCAAGTATTGCAAGATCACCGACACCGGGCAGGAGAAGGGATCCTGAGACTGTTGGGTACACCAAACGGAAAAGCGACGCCATTTAAGGGCGTAGCATTTGCGGGTAGAAGGTCGTCGCGAAGCCAGGACGACCTCCTCCACCTCCGCCGGCAGGAGAAGGGGAGCAAGGACTACCCTCTCAGCAGCCAGGCCATTAGGTTGAGAGACCTGAGGTTGGGGTGTAGCAGAGACCCCTGATCCTGAGTGAGGAGATCCGGTTGAAACCCCAGAGGGAATGGATCCTCCACCGCTAATTGCAGCAGGAGCGGAAACCACGGCTGTCTGGGCCAGCGAGGGGCCACCAGGATCATAAAGGCTTTGTCCCGGAGAACCTTGAAAAGAGTCCGAGAGACTAGCGGGATGGGAAGGAAAGCATACAGAAGGCTTCCCGACCATGAGAGTAGAAAAGCGTCCGCCGCAACCCGAAGGGGGTGGGGCTGACGAGAGCAGCAGAAGCGAGGAAGTTGCCGGTTGTGAGGACTGGCAAAGAGATCCACCGTGGGGAGGCCCCACTTTAGAAAGAGCTTCTGAACTACCAAGGGATCCAGACGCCACTCGTGCGGCTGAAGGATCCTGCTGAGTTTGTCCGCCAGGTAATTCTCTTGTCCTGGGAGATAAACTGCCTTGAGGAGAATGCCGTGACTGACGGCCCAAGAGCAGAGCTTCTGTGCCTCCCGGCAGAGGAGGAAGGAGCCTGTGCCCCCTTGCTTGTTCACGTAGAACATGGCAACTTGATTGTCCGTCTGGATAAGGACGGACTGATGAGAAGTCAGGTGGGAGAAAGCCTTGAGAGCCAGGCGGATCGCCCTGAGCTCCAGGAAGTTGATCTGCTGAGCAGACTCCCATGTGGTCCAGAGGCCCTGGGTACGTGCCCCTTGGCAATGCGCACCCCAGCCCAGGAGGGACGCATCTGTCGTCAGCACCCGGGCTGGCTGAGGTGACTGGAAGGGCATTCCGAATATCAGGTTCGGCTGCTGAAGCCACCACCGGAGAGACGAGATCAGCGGCTCGGAGACGCGCACTAGGTCTGCTGGGCCGCCTGTGGCTTGTCGCCACTGCTGGCGGAGACACCATTGAGCAGGCCGCATATTCAGGCGGGCATTGGGGGTCACATGGACGGTGGAAGCCATATGGCCGAGTAGCCTCAGGAAGCGCCTGGCGGAGACCAGGGGCGGGCTGCGAAAACGGTCGGCTAGGTCCATGAGCCGTTGAGCCCTGTCGAGCGGTAGGTATGCTCGTGCCTGAGGAGTGTGCAGCCTTGCGCCGATGAACTCGAGATCCTGTGAGGGGAGCAAAGTGGACTTTGCGAAGTTTATAACAAAGCCCAAGTGCTGCAGAAGAGTCACCGTGCGGCGCGTGGCGTTGGTGACCTCCAGAGCGGACGCTGCTCTGATGAGCCAGTCGTCGAGGTACGGAAAGACATAGAGGCCGTGAAGCCGGAGATGGGCCGCCACCACCGCGAGACCATTTGTGAAGACTCGCGGTGCGGAGGACAGGCCAAAGGGCAGTACTCTGTACTGGTAATGATTTCCTGCCACCACAAACCTTAGGTATTGTCGGTGGCTTGGGTGGATGAGGATGTGCGTGTAGGCATCCTTTAGATCCAAGGAGCATAGCCAATCTCCCTGCTGGAGGTAGGGCAGAAGGATTCCAAGGGTAAGCATCTTGAACTTCTCTCGCACGAGGAACTTGTTGAGGTTGCGCTGGTCCAGGATGGGTCTGAGGCCTCCTGTTCTCTTTGGTATCAGAAAATACCTGGAGTAAAAACCTTGACCTTCCAGGTGGCGGGGCACCGGTTCCACCGCCTGTTCCTGTAGAAGACCTGCTAACTCCTGAAGGAGTAATTCCCTGTGCAGAGGGGGTCGTGGAGGTTCTCCCGGAAAAAAGGAGGGAGGGACCTGGTGGAAGTGGAGAAGATAGCCTTCTCGCACGACTTGAAGCACCCAGGCATCTGAGGTGATGCTGGACCACCTGTGGGCGAAGTGAACCAGCCGGCCTCCGGTGCTGGGAGGAACCAGCGGGGGGGAGAGGCTATGCTTAGTGAGTCAAAAACCCCCACCCTGCTGAGCAGGGGCTGGTGGTGCAGGCTTGGGGGCTTGCTGCCTACGGGACCCGTTACCCCGTCCCTTGGCCTGCTGGCCCTGTTGGGGAGCTGCAGGGGCCTGATAATGGGGGTATTGTTTGTAGGCAGCCGCCTTCCTCGGGTAAAAGGACTTCTTTCCCGAGCCCTTCTTTTTCTGGGAAGGGGCGGAGGTCTTCCTAGAAAGCCTAGTCCTGGTGAGAGTCTCCGTCTCAATTTGTGCAGCCTTTTCAGCCATGGGCTTGCCAAAGAGGTTTTCGCCTCGGCAGGGGACATCGACCAACTTGTCCTGCACCCAGGGCTCAAGGTCAGATGAATGAAGCCAAGCCTGTCGGCGGGCACCGATGCCGGCTGCGGCCACTCGAGCCGACGCTTCAAAGCCATCGTAGGCTGCTCGGGATATGAATTTTGAGCATTCCCGAATACCAGTGGACAAGGCCAGGAACCTCCGCAAGGGTTCCTCGGACAAACCAGCGGAGAATCCGGCTAGCTCTTTAGCCAGGTCTCGGAGATACATGCCCATGTATAGCTGGTAGGTCTGGACACGACACGCAAGCATAGAGCCCTGGAAACACTTCTTGCCAAGGCCATCCAGGTTACGGGCCTCCCTGCCAGGAGGCACCGAGGAGTGCATCTTCTGGCTCTTAAGACGATGCATGGCCGATTCCACTACCATGGAATGGTGTGGCAGCTGTGCTTTTTGGAAGCCAGGGCTCTTGCGGACTCGATAGATAGAATCGACCCGCTTGCTCAGGACCGGCCTCTCCCACATGCGGAAGAGTAGTCGTTCCAGCATGGGAGGAACCGGTACAGTAAAGTGTTCCCTTGCGGGAGAGTCATACTGGAGGGCGTCGAGCTCTTCGGCTCGAGGCTCCTCCTCGGGATCCGCAGGGAAGGCCAAAGCCTTGGCCATATCCCTGACGAAGTCCGAGAACCGGGCATCCTCCGGGGGGGACTGCTTCCGAGGCTCGGACTCCGGTGAGTCCGAGGGGGACACACCGAGTCCGGAAAGAATCAGGCGACTCTTCCTCTTCAGACTCCCAGACCGACTCCGACGAGGACTCGGTGGGGTCGGCCCGGGCAGGGCGCGGCGCCTGCCGCCCCGACGCCGAGGGAGGTGGCGTCGGCGACCTCGGTCCCGAACGGGAGGCCGAGGGTGACCTCGACCGAGGATCGACTCGAGTTCGCATCGACTCGAGGATCGGCTCGGTCTCCGGGGTCGACTTGGACGTCGACGTCCCGGCGGTCGGGGCAGCGGCGCCAGCGAGCAGTGCCCGCTGCTGGTCCATGAAGGCAGACAATCTGCTCTCCAAGGCCGTCAACCTGAGTCCGAGCTCAGGTGACCCAGCAGCCCCCGACTCGGGCCCCGACGGCGTCGGGCCCGACGTCGGCTGTCTCGGAGGCGAGTCCAGGAGGACCACAGGACTTACACGAGCAGGCAGCTCCGACTCCAGGCGAGGTCGCTTCGTGAGATGCTCCTTCTCCAAGGACCCGGGACGGCTATCGGGGCTATGCGACCTGGCCCTCGCGGAGCCAGGAGCGTCCACCGACGCCGCCCTCGCGGGTTTCACCTTACGACGATGGTCCCCGGAGGGAGAACCCCTGTCGGAGGAACTCCGGCGACGGTCCGAGCTGGAACCTTTGGATGCGGAGGCCTCCGACGAGGTCCGGGTACGGCTGGGGTCAGCGAAGATTCTATCCCGCTGATGCCGCCGACTTCTCAACGCTTTGGAGGACATTTTGCCGCAGGGCCCACAGATCATTTCTTCATGATCCGGGCCCAGGCAGCGGAGGCAAAAGTCGTGTGTGTCAGTTAGTGACATATTTCGGTCACACTGACTACACCGTTTGAAACCACTGGCAGCCATCGGGGGAAAAAGGGCCCCAGCGAGGTCAAAGGACCGAGCTGCCAGGGAAAAACCGAAACGAGAAACTGACTAAGTCAGAAAAACCGAAAAATAAGAAGAGGACTCGAGACCGGCGTCGCGAGTCCGGCGGGAAAAAGACCAGCGTCGAACCGAATGGAAAATAAGAGAAATTCCGAAGAAAAAATCAACTTTTTCGCGGGGACACGACGGGTACGTCTGTAGGGCTCCGTGGAAAAAAGAAGACTGGCTAAGATGGCACCCTTGGGCGGGAAGAGGACCGCGCATGCGCGCTGCAATTCCCAAAGGCTTTCTTTGAAAGCTGGGGAAAATTGCTCCGCGAGGGCTCCGTCGGCGCCGACGTCACCCATAAGTGAGGACTGACTTCCTGCTTGGTCCTGGAGAAGCATCCTTTGGGGACCTGCAAGTTTAGATTGGGGTTTTGTGGACTTGGTGAGGGTCCATCCCTAGCAGTTTAAAGTGTGTTTGTAGAGATTACTAGGGTAGGAATCTCTGGGGCTGGTTCCTAATGCCACATACCATTTGATACAAGATATGTCCTGACATACATGTGCACATTTACATTCTGGTATACCATATTGGGTTGCACTGGGTTTACCTAGCACTTTTCAGGGCTGAGAGGGACTGGTATATGGTCTAAGTTGCAGCAGCTGTCATTTCTTATTGGTATTTATGTCTAGTGTACATCAGCAAACTACTGTCTGTGATGAGCAGCTTAGGAGATGCACGTTTTCCCGAGGGGCATGGCGTCTGCAGGTACATCACGGGGATGGGCAGGATCTGAAACATGAACATTTCAGAATACAGTGGGTGCAGGGATGTCCAAAATGTTTCCCTGTGTCCGCAGCATGGGCCCAGCAGAATAGCACTTGACCGCCGAACACATCTATCCCCGATTCCGGATCCGTGGGCATGTCCAGATCCACGGATGCGGAATTAGGTTCAAATGGGGTCCGTTTTTGTTTTAGATGGGTCCATATGCCAGAAGTGCACATTTTGGAATTGGGCTCCACGTGCATAGCTTTGCACTTGTCCAAATACACTGTATCAACATACTCACCTTTTTCTACTTGTATATTCATACCTTCAAAAAAATATAAGAGATTTGTGAGACAAGACTTTCCTTGGCTAAACAAAGAAAAAAAAAAGTATCTCTAGCTGTTCTTTGGAGTACCCATGTTTTTCTTTCATTCATTGTATTCTTTGGATGTAAAATAGTTGAAATTATTAAAAATAAAATTTAAAAAAAAAGACTTTCCTTGGCTAAATCCATGTTGGATTTCTACCATTAAAACATGTTCAGTAATTTTGTATTTTATAATGGTTTCTACCATTTTGCCCTGTATCAGACATCAGACTCATCAGTCTGTAGTTTCCCAGATCAGTCCTGGAACCCTTTTTAAAAACTGGCCACTCTCCAATCCTCTGGTATTACAGATGATTTTAATGATAGTGCACAGATTACTGAAAGTAGGTCTGCAATCTCATATTTCAGTTCTTTCAGTACCTTGGGATGTATGCCATCCAGTCCAGGTGATTTGCTACTTTTTTAGTTTATCAAATAGCAGTATTACATCTTCCCAATTTATCAAGATTTGTTTCAATTCCTCTGATACATCACCTTTAAATATCATTTCTGGCATGGGCAAGTTTCCTACATCTTCTTCAGTAAAGATGGGATGTAAAAAAATTAATTCACTTCTCCACTATGGCCTTGTCCTCTCTTAGTGCCCCTTTTACCCTTCTTTCATTTAATGCTGCAACTGACTCTCACAAGTATTTTACCATGAATGTACTTGAAAAAGCTTTTATTATGTGCTTTTGCTTCCACAGCAAGCTTCTTTCCAAATTTCTCTTTGTCGCCTTATCAATACCTTGTATTTAACTTTAGTGTTTATGTGTTTCCTGTTTTTGTCATTTGGCTCTTTTTTCCTTTTTGTGAAAGGTCCTCTCTTACTCATAACAGCCTCTCTGTTCTCACCTTTAAGCCATTCTAGCTGTTGTTTGACCTTCCTTCCACCTTTTTTGAAGCGTGGAATACATCTGCTCTGAGCTTCTAAGAGAGTAATTTTAAATAGCGCACAGGCTTAATGTAAACTCTTAACTTCTGTAGCTGCTCCTTTTAGCTTTTTTTAACCATTTTGCTCATTTTATAATAGTTTCCTTTGTGAAAATTAATGTTAGCGCAGTGAATTTCCTTTCTGTCTTCTCTCCATTTATTAAATTAAATATAATCATGTTATGATTGCTATTGCCAAGCAGCTCCAAAACCATTCCATCTTGCACTAGATTCTGCATTCCACTAAGGACTAGAGATCACCATGCTTGCAGCATCAATGTGAAATCATCAGCAGGCAAATAAGGCTTTAGTCTGCGTAGAGTTGCAATCTGTAAAAAAATACAGATTTTACTGTCTCTCTAATGTGTGGATCCATCACTAATGCAAAATCAAATGCAAGATCCAAACAGCAAACTTGTGTTAGTGCTGGGATCACCTGGTTCTTAACCCTTACTGAATCTGGGCTTCCTCAAATTAATTGCCAGTCTGTGAGTGATCATCCATTCCTCAATTGTCATCAAACATTTGGCAATAATATCAATCACTCTATTCATTCATAAATACTCTGGAATCCAATAATCCTCTATTGCCTACCACAGGTCTCAGATAAACGATTAATGCACTTAACCTCTGGGTGCTTTGTCTTCCCAGTATTGTGCTCGTTCACATCAAGGACCCATGAACAATCTTTTCTTAAAAAAGAAGTTATTCATATAGTTCCATATTTACTCATATGGTTACAATTGCATAAATAATTGTTCTTTTTCTTTCTTTTTCTTTTTTTCTTCTTCTAGCCCCAACAAAAAACAACACTTATCTTCCAAATTTGCTGTCTTGTACAAAAGCCCCAACGCCTCAATATCTAGGCGCCCTCGCGTTTCTCCTGTCGGGTTTCTCAAGGGGACTGTGTTTCCCAAAGGGACTGTTTTGACTTATTTTCTTCCTGTGTTTCCCAAAGGGACTGGTTTGACTTATTTTCTGTAAAAATGACAATAAAACGGTAATTGACCTCAATATTTATCATTTATCATCATCTGCAATATATCTCAATGTTACTGTTGTCACAAACTTAAAAATACCTTCACAGCACTGCTGCCCAGGTTATTCGCTCCAAAAAGCTTCTTTGCTACTGTCTTCAACTCAGTGAAAAAACGCTGCGCATGCGGGTCGGCTTCCTCAACGCCGTGTTTAAATACCCACAGCTGACAAGAACTCCATTCTATCACAACGCCAATACAATCTGTTGGAAAGAAGAAAATGATCGGGGGCCATAGCAGTTGTGGACATTGTACGATATGTGATATTACGTTGGAAATATCAAAATTCATTCACAAAGGTATTAAATATCGGTTGAACCACATCACGACCTGTGAATCCACTTTTGTAGTATATGCTATTCGTTGTCCCTGTGATCTCTTGTACATTGGGAAAACCATACGTCCTTTAAAAATTAGAATTAAGGAACATGAGAGTAGAATACGGAGTAAAAGATTGGAAGCTCCAATGGTCCAGCATTGCATGACATTGAGTCACAATTTTCAATTGTTGAGATGCTGGTGTATTGAAGAAGTGACCTGCGGCTCTCGTGGGCGATCGCGGGAACAAACGTTGCTATATAGAGAACAATGGTGGATATACAAACTCAAAACGGTTCAGCCTGATGGGTTAAATGTCAGTATGGCCCCCGATCATTTTCTCCTTTCCAACAGATTGTATTGGTGTTGTGATAGAATGGAGTTCTTGTCAGCTGTGGGTATTTAAACACGGCGTTGAGGAAGCCGACCCGCATGAGCGGCGTTTTTTCACTGAGTTGAAGACAGTAGCAAAGAAGCTTTTTGGAGCGAATAACGTGGGCAGCAGTGTTGTGAAGGTATTTTTAAGTTTGTGACAACAGTAACATTGAGATATATTGCAGATGATGATAAATGATAAATATTGAGTTCAATTACCATTTTATTGTCATTTTTACAGAAAATAAGTCAAACCAGTCCCTTTGGGAAACACAGGAAGAAAATAAGTCAAACCAGTCCCTTTGGGAAACACAGTCCCCTTGAGAAACCCGACAGGAGAAACGCGAGGGCGCCTAGATATTGAGGCGTTGGGGCTTTTGTACAAGACAGCAAATTTGGAAGATAAGTGTTGTTTTTTGTTGGGGCTAGAAGAAGAAAAAAAGAAAAAAAAGATTTAAAAAGGAAAAAAGAAAAAGAAAAATTATTTATGCAATTGTAACCATATGAGTAAATATGGAACTATATGAATAAGGTGAAATTAGACTTACCTGCTAATTGTAGTTCCTGGAGTAGCTCCAGGCTAGTCCCAGAATCTATGGGTTGTCAACCTCCTCTAGCAGCTTTGGAGACTGAGAAACTTCTTTCCCGTGATGTCGTCAGTATATAAGGGCTGGCACCACCTCCACACTCCAGTTTACCTATTGACAAAGCAGACTCACCGGAGCAACAAGTAAGAAGAAAAATGAAAGGCAAACAACGGCCCCCATATACTACGAAGACCCGCAGGTCCAACTATGTACAAAATCTGCAACTACATATGCCGTGAGCTCCCCTGCCCGGCCCCTCCCCAAAGTCCTAGGCAAAAAAGTCGTCCCAACGACAACCCTGCCAACAGAATAATGAAAACAAGACACTTACCAGTAACAGGCCAGGAATCACCAGCAAGACAGGGCGGGACCCGGGACTAGCCTGGAGCTACTCCAGGAACTACAATTAGCAGGTAAGTCTAATTTCACCTTCCTGATCGTCCCTCCAGGCTAGTCCCGGAATCTATGGGTACGTACCAGAGCAGTAAAAACCCATCAACGGGAGGGACCTGGTAGCCCGGCCTGAAGTACCGCCGAACCAAAACAGGTGTCTCTGTCCGCCTGCACATCCAGACGGTAATGCTTCACAAAAGTATGCAGCAACGACCATGTTGCCGCCCTACAAATGTCTACTGCCGGAACCAATTTAGACTCCGCCCAAGACGCCGCGTGCGCCCTAGTGGAATGAGCTCGCAACCCGTCCGGCACCGGCCGACCCCTCAAGATATAAGCCGAAGCGATGGCCTCCTTTACCCACTGGGCAATCGAGCCTTTAGAAGCCGCCTCACCCTTACGGGCACCCGCAAACAGCACGAAAAGCCTGTCGGACTTGTGGAAGGATGCTGTTCGAGCAACATACTTCTTCAATGCCCGGCGAACGTCCAAGCGGTGAAAACGTTCCGCCACGTGCCCATTCCCTTTACCGCGAAACACGGGCAACGATACCACCTGGTTCATATGAAAAACGGAAACCACTTTCGGTAAGAAGGACGGAACGGGCCTCAACACCACCTTCGAGTCGAAGAAAGATAGAAAGGGCAGCCGACACGACAGCGCCTGCAACTCCGACATGCGCCTTGCTGAAGCAACTGCCACCAAAAATACCACCTTCAGCGTCAAATCCTTCAATGAAGCCTCCGCTAAAGGCTCAAAAGGAGCGTTCCCTAAGGCCTCCAAGACCAAAGGTAGATCCCACGTCGGAACCGTGATCTGTCACGGCGGCCAAAGGAGTTTTACCGCCCTCAAAAAACGCTTAACATCTGCATGACTACCCAGCGACACTCCCTGAACCTTTCCTCTATAGCAGGACAGAGCCGCCAACTGCACCTTCAAGGAGGACGCCGCCAAACCCTTTTGAAAGCCATCCTGCAAAAAGGCCAACACTTGCGGAACCGTCGCCTTCAACGGAACCCAGCCCCTCTCGGCACACCAATTCTCAAAGATGCGCCAAACCCTGACATAAGCCAAGGAAGTAGAACGCCGCCGAGCTTTGAGCAACGTAACTATCACCGCCGGCGAATAACCCCGCGCCCTCAACCTAGCCCACTCAAGGGCCAGGCCGTAAGCGAGAATCGATCCACCTGCGGCATTGAGAGAGGCCCCTGCGTTAGCAGATCCGCGCGAAGAGGCAGTTTCCAGGGCTGCCCCACCAAGAGGCGCACCAGGTCGGCGTACCAGGGCCGTCGCGGCCAATCCGGAGCAATTAGAATCACGCGTCCTCTGTGCTGCTCTATACGCTGTATCACCCGACCTATCAACACCCACGGCGGGAAGACATACAGCAGCTGCTCTTCGGGCCACAGCTGAACAAGCGCGTCCAGTCCTTCCGACATCCGCTCCCATCTGCGGCTGAAGAACCGATCGACTTTTGCTGACTGAAAGGTCGCCATAAGATCCATGATTGGTGTCCCCCAGCGCTTCACCACCATCGCAAAGACTTCCGGGTGTAATACCCACTCTCCGGGGTCCACCCTTACCCGACTGAGAAAATCGGCCTCGACATTCTCTACTCCCGCGACATGTGCCGCGGACAAGGCCTCCAGATGGGACTCAGCCCAGTCGAACAGACTCTCCGCCTCGGTCTCTAGTGCCACGCTGCCGGTGCCCCCTTGACGATTTACGTAAGCCACCACTGTCGCGTTGTCCGAGAACACCCAAATGGCCTTCCCCTGCAGAAGGGGGCGCAACTCCCTCAGAGCCAACGCCACCGCCCGCAGCTCCAACCTGTTGATTGACCAAGACTTTTCCAGGTCTGACCATTGGCCCTGCACCAAGCGACCCTGACAATGGGCTCCCCAGCCGACAAGACTGGCATTCGTCGTCAGAGAAACCCATGCCGGCGTCTCTAACGACATCCCCTTCTCCAGAAACCCCGGCGTCAGCCACCAACGTAGCTGCCGACGAGTTGGAAGAGGACAAGGCAATTTCTGGGCCAACGAATCTCGTTGATGCGACCACCATCGTAAGAGAGCCCGCTGCAAAAGCCTCATGTGGGCTCGCGCCCACGGCACCAACTCCAAGGTCGCCGCCATTGTCCCTAACACCTGAAGATAATCCCAAGCCGAGGGCCACTGCCGGCTGAGAAACCGCCGTACCAAGTGACGGAGCCCCAGCACTCGCTGCTGAGGCAGAAAAACGCGACCCACACTGGTGTCGAAACGCGCTCCTAAGTACTCCAGGACCTGAGATGGAACCAATCTGCTCTTTGCTTCGTTGATCACCCAACCAAGACTTTGCAACAGATCTATCACTCTGGCTGTAGCCGAAATACTCTCTGTCCTGGACTTTGCTCTGATTAACCAATCGTCCAGATATGGGTGAACCAGAATTCCTTCTTTCCTCCAGGCCGCCGCTACCACCACCATCACCTTGGTGAACGTGCGCGGTGCTGTTGCCAAGCCAAAGGGGAGCACCAGAAACTGAAAATGTCCCATAGGAACTGAAAACCTGAGGAACTTCTGATGTTCTTGCCGTATCGGAATGTGTAGATACGCTTCCGATAGGTCCAAGGACGTCAGAAACTCTCCTTTCCGCACCGCCACAATGACCGATCTGAGGGTTTCCATCCGAAAATGCGACACCCGCAGACAGCGGTTCAGCCGTTTCAGATCCAGAATGGGCCGCCAAGTCCCCTCTTTCTTTGGGACCACAAAGTAAATTGAGTATCGACCGCAACCTAACTGGTTGGCAGGAACCAGGACAATGGCCCCGAGACACAGGAGCCGCTGTACTGTTTCCCGCATGGCCTCGCGCTTTGCCGGGGTGTTGCATGGCGACTGAACGAATGAGTCGGAGACCGGATGCTGCAACTCCAGCGCATAACCCTCGCGAATCACTTCTAACACCCACTGATCAGACGTGAGTTGGGCCCAGGCAGGGTAAAAATCCCGCAGTCGTCCCCCCACGGGAACTAGCCCTCCCTGGACCCGCGTGACTTCATTGTGGCTTTTTGAAGGCGGAGGACGAGGACGCTGCCGCAAAACCCCTGCTTGCTCCTCGAAACCCCCGAAAGCTCTGAGCCCGACTAGGAAAACGCCCCCGCTGTGGCTGACTCATCCTCGGGGAAGGAAACCTGCGAAACTCCCGCAGTTGGCCTCGAGTCCCAGAAAGAGGTCGTCCCTGTTTCGGCTTGTCCTTCGGCAACCTACCGCCCTTGGACTCTCCCAAATTCTTCACCAACTTTTCCAAATCTTCTCCAAAAAGCAGTTTACCGCGAAAGGGAAGCTTACTCAACCTTGCCTTGGAAGAACCGTCCGCTGCCCAATTACGCAGCCACAGACAGCGCCTCCCCGCGACCACGGAAGCCACATTCTTCGCTAAACCCCGTATCAGGTCATACTGCAAGTCGGCGAGATATGCCGCCCCCGACTCCAAGCGGGCCGCCTCTTCGGACCCCTCCCCAGAGAGGTCACCCTGGACTCGCTGCGCCCAACGCAAGCAGGCTCTAGCCACCCAGGCCCCACAAATGGAAGCCTGTAACGACAGGGCATTTGCCTCAAAAACCTGCTTCAGTAAGGATTCTAACTTGCGGTCCTGCGCATCCTTCAGCGCTGCCGCCCCCTCCACCGAGATGGTAGTCTTCTTGGTCACCGCAGAAACGGCCGCATCCACTTTCGGAGCCTTGAACAAATCTCGGTCCTGATCCAGGAGAGGGTATAGCCGTGCCATAACCCGAGAGCCTTTCAGCACGGCCTCCAGCATATATCCCACTCCTCCTGAATCATCTCTCGGAACACCCTGTGCACCGGGAAAGCCCTCTGCGTCTTCCGAACCGCCTGCAACAGCGGATCCTCCAGGGTAGAGTCCTGTGCTGGCTCAGCCTCCCGGCATAGTAAGCACCTTAAGCGACTTTACTATAAGCGCTGAGAGCTCTTCTCTACGAAAAACTCTAACTATCCGCGCCTGATCCTCCTGCTCCCGAATCTCACCTTCTTCCAGATCTTCTAGATCCCTGTCCATGTCTGCCACCTCAGACCGCAGGTCCTCTGATCCGACCGACGGATCCAGCCGATCCGTATCATACCTGGCCTTTTTGGCTAAAACGGCCGACCCTTCCGCTGCTAAAGGTGAAGCGGTCCGCTTTTGCCCAAGCCCAGCCCCCGAGGGACCAGCCACTGGTGTCCCCTGCGAGGCGTGAAGGATCTTTGTAGCAGTGCCATGAAATCTGCCAAAAAAATCGCTGCCAAACTCCCCGCAACCGGCTGGGAAGCAAACTGAAGATCCGGCGGCCCCGGGGCCCGGAGCCCCGGCTCCGGAACAGGCAGGGGGGAGGGACTGGAGATCATGACCTCCCCTAACGTTTCCTGATCCCCAGCCCCTGATTCCGGGAGTCCCTCCATTGGCTCCACTTCAGGAGCGCAGCCCCTACAAACTCCCTCCGAAGACACCGAACTGCGCTTGACCCCACAGAAGAGGCAAATCTGCTTCGAAGGCATGTTGTGCAGGGCCTCCCAGGCCCGTGACAGACCTCGGGGTTTTTTTTGTATTTTTTAACCTCAGTCTCTTCAGAAGCGATCCCCCAGGAAACCCCTGAAGAAAGGAACTGAAAACGAATCTCCCAGGCCGAGCAAGAACGCGGTAAAGGCCTGTGCAGAGAACCGCAATTTTCCCGCTCGCAGCTCACGCGGCTGGGCCTGACTTGGCAACGCAGCTGCTTCCCGCCAAAACGAGGTTTACCTCCAGCGATGTAGACAGAAGGACTGCAAAGGCTGCGGTATGTGCTCACTGGGTCTACCGCTGCACCACCGTGGAGACCCCACAGCTCGTGTTTCTGAGCCGGAGCCCCAGACTGCTTGAGCAACAGAAGATAAGAAATATAAGAAATACCACATAAGAAATACCACGAAAAAAATATACTTTA
Organism: Ichthyophis bannanicus; assembly: GCA_033557465.1. Taxonomy (NCBI): domain Eukaryota; kingdom Metazoa; phylum Chordata; class Amphibia; order Gymnophiona; family Ichthyophiidae; genus Ichthyophis; species Ichthyophis bannanicus. The sequence goes on from CM066043.1 coordinate 42,210,178, forward strand.
AGCTCAAAGTACTAAAACAATTACGCCCACTGGTCCACCTGCATGACTTCCTGAGCATCATTCAAGCCATTATCACACCGCACTTCGACTTTGCCAACCTCTCTCTACTAGGCACAACTAACCAAAACATCAAAAGGCTCCAACTGGCCCAAAATGCTGCAGCTAGAACCATATTGAAGGTACACCCATTTGAGCACATATCACCCTATCTAGCTAAACTACACTGGCTCCCTATTCAATGCAGAATAAACTATAAATTAATAATAACCACCTTCAAAGCTTTAAATAATACTGCCCCAGCTACCCTAAACAAACTACTCACTAAAGACACATCCCAATCTGCTCAGAGAAGAGGCAACGCCAATAAAATAAGGATTCCAAAAGAGTTCACAAAGACTAAAAAAACAACAAATAAAAAAGTGTTTTCCCATGCAGCCCCTATACTCTGGAACTCCCTACCTGATGAAATTAGAGCCTTAACTGATCTTAAAGAACTACGCAAAACATTAAAAGCTCACCTATTTAGCTCCCACTACGGTCCACTTGCGAATTCCCAATACCAAAATGAAAAGGGATAATACATAAAACATTGAGCCCAACACCATAATGTTCCATGAAAATATGACCTTTAACACAGTTTATGATGCTTGTAAATAGCTACCTTTCTCGTTGAACTCAACTTCTGTTGACTGTACATAGTTGATTGTACATAGTTCTCCAAAGTTTAATTGTTAAAGTTAAGATGTACATAATTCAAGCAATGTTTAATGTAAAAACAGATATGTTATACTGTTTCTTTACCTGTTATATGTAAATCGCACCTGATCATTGGAAGGTAGCGGTATATAAGCGACTGTTAAATAAATAAATAAATAAATAAGATTGCTGCGGCTGCACTCGCTAGCTCAGCGCACCGGCAGGCAGCCCCTCTGCACGCGCTGAGCTAAGCAAGGAACCGGTTCCTGTCCCTTCTGACTCGGGACGGTAACCAGCTGCCGGTCCTCTCCCCCGAAGGTAAAGGAGGGAAATAAGCAAAATAAACTAAATAAAACAAAAGAAATGAAAGAAATAAAGAGCAGAGGACCTCAGGGCACACGGAAAGCAGCAGTCCCCCTAAGCTGAAGGCAGACTATGACACTTGCTTTCCTGATTTAAATATGTAGTTCTCCCTAGCACTCTCCGTATTCGTTTCTCCAGTGAGCCCTGAACCTATTGGGCTCACCCCTCTCCTAGCTGCTTTGGAGACTGATAAACTGGAGTGTGGAGGTGGTGCCAGCCCTTATATACTGATGACATCACGGGAAAGAAGTTTCTCAGTCTCCAAAGCTGCTGGAGGAGGTTGACAACCCATAGATTCCGGGACTAGCCTGGAGGGACGATCAGGAACTTCTTCTTTTTTAAGAAAAGATTGTTCATGGGTCCTTGATGTGAACGAGCACAATACTGGGAAGACAAAGCACCCAGAGGTTAAGTTCATTAATCGTTTATCTGAGACCTGTGGCAGGCAATAGAGGATTATTGGATTCCAGAGTATTTATGAATGAATAGAGTGATTGATATTATTTAGTGTTCATTCACGAGACAGGCCCGGGATCTGTTTTTATCAAACATTCGGCAGCAAATGTAAAGGTTCTAAATGTCTTTCCCATGTGGGTAGCTCTAGAGACCCTGTGAAGTGTGCTGGCACATCGTGGCTTCTCTGTGCTACTTAAACCCAGTGTAACTGTGCTATTACTTCACTGACTTAATGAGGAGAGGATAACTAAAAAGCTAGTTACAAATGTATTAAGTTAGTTCAGCAACAAAGGTACCATCTACATACAACTAATGGAGTCACTTTCACCATTAATAGTGAACACAAATGAAAACTTCCACATTTATTCCTGGGGCAATTTCCCAGATTGAACAGAACAGAGAGCAGAGCTCAATTACCCACTGTTGCGTACCATCAAGTCAATGCTGACTCCCAGCATCGTAGCCCCTGAGTTTTCTTTTAAGGTGCAACTGGAAGTCAATTGCCAGGCCATCCTTCCACACAGTGTGTCTGTAGTACCTGGTATTCCAAGGTGGTCACCCATCCAAGTACTAGCCAGGCTTAACCCTTGTAAGGGGCACCCTGCTTAGCTTCTGAGAGCAGCCAAGATCAGGCACATTCAGAGCAGCAAACCTGTAGTTGCTGGAGTAAGTAATCCAAGCATGCAAAGGTTAGTATATCAAGCTATTTGATAAAACTGTTTACTTTCCAGGATGTGACCCACTAAAAGGCAAATGTTTAGGATTGTTTTGACCGCAGAATATGGGATTAAAGTTTGTTGATAACCTCTTTGCTTTGATATGATATGATATGATTCTGCAAATATTAATTTTTCCAGTTAGTAGCACCTGATAGTCAGATAAGTGCTGCTGAGCCTAATATTCAGTGCCACTATCCAGATAATTTCAAAGTCGTCATGCAGTTTTTTAAGACATGGCCCTTAGGCTTTTTTTTTTTTGCCTATAGCTTTTGCCTCCACTCTTTATACTCCAGGATGGGTGCTAAGAGTTCAAGGCCAGGGGCTCCTGGCCTGTGCACTTCTTTCCCCCATAATTTTGGGAAACGAATCTTAGAGCAAATAGTTTCCTACACTGGCCATAGGCTTTGGAATGATTTCTCGAAACAAAAATGACTTATGCTACCAAGGTACAGGGCTGGCCCTACCCGGTAAGCGAAGTATGCATGGCAGGGGGACGCTGGTGTTTAAGGACACCGGCCAACAGTAGTGTTGTGGGCAGCAAGAGCAGCCTGTCCCACGATCAGAAGGGGTTGCGGCCAGCAGTTCTGTTTTGTGCCCACAGGACAGGCTGCTCCTGCGAGCTGAAGGGCAGAAGAAGCCTCTTTAGGAAAAGGAGATGGAGCAGACATGCACAGGAGGTAGGGTAAAATTTAAAGGGGCACTGGGTTTGGGATAGAAAGATGGGGGGAGGGAAATGGAGGATATGGGTGAAAACGCAAATGGGAGAGAGAAAGGAACAGAGGCCGGGAAGGTAATAGAGTGGGGCAGTGGCGTAGTGAGCCTATTTGGCACCCAGAGCAGGCGCCCTCCCCCCACAGGCAAACTTACTTAACTTGTTTGCACATGGTGCACTGCTGCCTGCACTCCAGGCCTGGCCCCAGTGACTGTCACCTCCTGGGCAATGTCTCGTGGTGTTATTGTGAGACTTCAGCAGAGGAAACAACACAGCGCCTGGAGTGGAGATAGTGGCGTGCTGCGTGGCAAACAAGTGAAGTAAGTCTGCCACCATTAACACGGGCATGGACGTGAGCACTGCTGCCGCCATCATCTCTGTGTGCGCACCCTTTTTCCCAGTATCCAGGGTGCGCCACTCCCACCGCCCTACTCTTGGTACACCACTAAATGGGGGGGGGGGGCAGCAGGAGAGGTCTTCAGGGAAAGGCATAAGAGTACAAGGGGTTGGAGGCTAAAGAGAGGGGAGGAAAGGGCATAATGAATATATGCTAAAAGGTGCAGCCCCCCATCCTCACCCCCACCAGAAAACACACAGACACCCCACCCCAACAGCACACAAACATACAGTACACAGGCATCCCTCCCCGCATCACACATATGCACACATGCACAGATACCGCACCCCCCCCCACACCACACATGCACACACGCACACACAATTGCACAGGCAGACCACCCCTCACACTGCACCACACACACATACACACACAGTCACCACTGCTGTGCACCACACATCTACCATCTGAAGCGATACATATATATGGCAAATACCAGTTATAAAGATTCCTCACACAACCCCTACTACCATAAGGAGAAACACTATCATTTCTCTTTGAACTCTTCCTCAACACACACACACACACACACATCCAGATATATATGATTTTGCAAATGAAGGAAGGAGAAATGTGTCACTTTGCACACTGCAAGTGTGCTGTTTTCACATGCTCACACAGTCCCTAGCAAATGTTAACATACACAGCCCCCTTGGCACCCACCTACACATTCAGGTGTGTATGTAGCCTCTGGCAACCTCCGTGACACACAGAATAACACAGACACATGCACTCACTGACACATACACATGCATGGACCCCCCCCCCCAACACTTCCTATGACAACACAGAGGAAGCCACCGAATGTCTGAATCTGTGAATGAGGGAAACGCGCCATTGTATATTGTAAAATGTGCACTTTTCAACTTCTTTCAGCTTTGCTGCAGGGAACCAAACATAGCAGACCTCCCTCCTTCCCTCTTGTGGCATGCAGATACAATGATATTTACCTTTATGTCCCGGCCAGGCAGTCACCCACAAAGATTAGAGGGAGTGGGGGACGCTTCTGGTGTAGTGAGTTAGACACATGTGTGCCACAGCGCAGGGCTTGAAGCTTGTGGTTAGCATCACTGCCAATGCAATACAAGGAGCACTGCCACTGGTTCTCATGGGAAGCTATAGGGTGATCGTTTCATTTTCAGCCATTCTGGCTGCAATGCAGGCAATGTTTCTGCATGTTTCATAGCTGCAGCGGCTCCAACAGGCAGCAGCAAAGCAGCGCTCTCAAAGACATCTCAAAGTCCAGCCAAGTGGTGGTTCTTGCATTGATGCTGCCACCATCAGCTGTTGGGACTGCCAACATCAGCTTGGGGACTGAGTCCTGCCTCTTGGTGCTCACTGTGATTTTCATGCAGCTTACACACAGGAATAGCAGTGACTTTCCCCAGGTCTGTCTTAACAGTCTACAGACTTTTCTCCAGGAAGTTGTCCAAATCTTTTTAAGACCAGCTACACTAACTGCTTTTATCACCTCTTCCTTATTTGTTGAGTCTATAAAAGAGCTGTGCAACTGTACATGATGATAGAGGGTGCTAGTATCCATAGCAACAATAACAGGTGTGGGAGAAGAGGCATAAAAAGCTAAGTGGTTGTAACCTTTGTAGATCTTTTTTTGGTAAAATAAATATATTGATCTTGTTTGCTTCGATCACATTAACCCTTTGACTATCACAGCCTGTTCATGCATTGTTAAATATTTACTCCTCAGTACTTATTTTTATTCCAGCTATGCATATGCCTGCTTCACAGCAATTTTCTTGTTACAACATTTGATTTGAAGAAGTTCACAAAGAAGTTTTGGAAAGGTGGGGAGGTGCAGTCTATCTGTAATATTAATGAGAGAAAGGGGCACCGATATATAGGTTGCAGGGGACGCCAGAGATCCTAGCACAGGTTCTACCAAGGCATTTGGGGATGTGCTGTAATTGGGCTATTGCTGTTGTGCCATTCTATTATTTTATGATTAGTTTTATGTTCTGCTTGTCATCTTGTGTTATTTTTATGACTGTTTCTTACGTTTATTGTAAACCATTTAAGAATATTTTAATTTGTGGTATATACATATTTTAAAATGAATAAATCTCTAACTGCCGTGGTACTATCTGTATAGACTTCTTAGTGGTTGCAAATTCTACTATGAAACCTAATGACTGAACCGTAGAGCTTTTTTATTTATTTTATTTTTATTTAACAATCTCTTATATACCGCAGCTTCCTAAGATCAGCTGCGGTTCACAAATAACAACAGGCAACAAATCATAACTATAACCAATGTACAGTAAACAGAAATGTTTTTAATGGCCACTATGAATGCAGCCAACTAGTGATGGTGAAATCTGTTGTCAGTGACATCTGATGGCTTCATTTATTACACTTGGTTTCATTTTATTATTCGTTCCAAACCAACAGAATGTTTGGATACCTCTCTATTTAAAGCACCTATTTCTTTCAGGTCAGAAACACACACAGTGACAACATGGTTACATATACCAGCAGAGGAATCAGAAAGAATTCCATGAGCTGTGCTCCATATGCTTTCCCTACTTGTACACTTTAATTACAGGATGCCACTATCCCATGGCAGCAGGTATCACCATACTTCTCTATCACAAATTAAAATTTATTTACTATTTTTGTCTTCACTAATTTCTCCAGGAGGGCATTCCAGGCATCCACCAACCTTTCTGTGGAAAAACATTTCTGCTCTTATGTTTATTAAAATTTGGTGGAAATTCCTAACTAACTTTTGGATGGAGATATTTAAAGCCATGTATATCGGGACTGGGAGAGTTTATATCTGGAATCTAGTGTTTGGAAGTTTGCTCATTACTGGATGTGTACTGGAGGAAGCCCAGGAGTGCTCAGGAGGATACTAGGAACAACAAGAGCAGCTGCCTCTCTATATGGCTGGCTAGGCCTGAACAAGGGAGGAGAAGACATGGGGAAAAGCAGACCTGGTGAGAGTCTGGAGAGAGAAACCAGTGGAGTTTTGGCTACTAAAAGCAGCAGGATCCTGCAGGTACTAAGCTATCATGTGCCAGTGAAAGTCCAATTTTTGGAATTTGTGGGTATGCTTCAGGAGGTGAGTGGGACCAACAAGGTGCATTCCATCTGACCTGTTGGGAATTCAAGCTCTGCATATAAGGAACCAAACTCTCACCCCCCCCCCCTCCCCAGCACCCAAATAGGAGAATTTTGAGAAAACATTTTGAGAAAAAAGGAGAGTCCCTCCCCTGACTGGCATCGGGGAAGGCAGCAGGAAGGAGAGCCTTTCCCTGCTCCCCACCACAAGAATAATCAGAGTTGTGCCGGGACTTTAAAATAGAGGCACCTCCAGGAGTGCCCATGCCTGAGGGCCTTGTCAGAGGGCCTTCTGGCGTCACCCTTAGACGTGGATGAAGAGAACAGCTAAGCCTCCCCTCTTGAGCCTCCAATGAAACCCATCTGAAGCCAACAGAAACGCCTCCACCACCAACCACACCTTGTCCGTCCACTCAGGACTATCTTCAACCACCCAATGGAACAAGGTACCAATGCACAGCACCACCATACACTCCACATACAGAACGCTTTATGCTCTTCTAGCTCTCATAGTGTACACCTTAACCTCCAATGCCTACCTGTTCCCCATAGTCATTTCATAATCACTCTTTCTTCTCACCCCCCTTCCATATAGACATACCCAACCAAGAAAAGCTCCCCCACCTAACACACTTTCCCACCCTTCTGCATCCAGCAGGAACACACCCTTCTTCCTCTTACCCCACCCCTACACTCAACTGCACTTTAATAAATGCCTGTTCAATCATGAAAAAGATCCAACTAATCAGAAACTTCACCAGAAATAAAGATTTGGACTTCCTAGGGCTCGTTCCATCCCAGATGTCCAGCCTCTCTGTACGTCTGGTTTGAAAATTTGGGAGATATTATCACTATGAGCCCGATATTCAGTTGGACAGGTTATGCACCTCTACGGCGCATAGCTGTGCCCGCCGACCCCTAACCCCAGATATTTAATGCCGTGGCGATGGCATTGAATGTCCTGGTTTGCCGCAGAGGAAACCACCACAGAGTCTAACTGGGTAGCTCCCGGTTAGCTCCCGCGGGTAAAACTAGGCATAGCAAAAGCTGGCCTAGTTTTACCCACAAGTCGCTAACTGGGTAGCGGTGCAATATCACTGCTAGCCAATTAGCACCAGTGTCCATCTCTGCTCTGTCCTTGAATGGCCATGACATGCCCCAATGCTAACAGCACTAACCATGTAAGTGCCGCTGAATATCCCGAATAAAGGCATTTACAGGGTTTACTAGGCCGTAAACCGTGTAAATGCCTTTCAGATATCAGGCCCTATATTTTTATGTGGATATTAGCAGTGATATCCATTTAGATCAGAGCACAGAATGTACCTGCATAACTATATATGGAGGAATTCTCTGGATAAAGTTATTCCTGTTGCTTCTGCAATCTGATTTCAGCGGATAAATTATACACGTGGACAGTGCCTAGCTAAAGTATGTTTTACGGCACCTAAGTAAAGCTAATTTTCTAAAAGACAAATAGGCACCTACAGGGCCAGTGCAAGGATTGGAGGTGCCCTTGGCAGGCCCACGCATCTTCTCGCCTCCTCATGCACCCTCTGCCCCAATGCCGCCATTGCCATTCCTCTCTGGGGCCTGCAGCAGTGGAAATGGTTCAGAAATTCCTAGTGCATCTACGTCAACTCGCCGGTGCTCTGTTGTGGTTTCTCCTGTCTACTATGTGTCTCTTCTGCCCCTTCTGATGGAGATTTCTGGTTTGAGTCTGCGTCGGAGGGGGATGGAAGAGGCAGGTAGTAGACAGCAAAAATCACGATGTAACACTGGTGAGTTCAGATAAGTGCCGAACCATTGCCACCACTGCAGGCAACAATGGGTTCCCCAAGAGGGCCAGCAATTTAGGCTGTCGCCCTGGGCTGCAATACTAGTGCAAGTGGCAGAGGTGTGATCCCGTATACCAGCCCTAGAGTTGGTGTAAATGACTGTGCCTACATTTTAAATAAATAATGAAAAAAAAGCAATAGAGTACCCCAAAAAACAAAAATTATAAAAACAAAAAAACAAAAAAAACCAGAAAAAAAAGAAAAAAACTAAACAGTAAACGAGAGCTTCTACAAAGCACACAACACAAGAAAATAAAAGTCGTAGAGAAAAAAAGACTTCAGTTTCCCCTCCTTGAGCAGGACAACAAAGAGGGTGAGCCAGTCAAACAGCAAAGAAAAGAGAAACAATTTCTAATTAATCGGCTGAGCCCAGAAAAACATCAGCAGACAAAAAACCCTCTACAATAGGGGAACAAATGAAACAAAAAACAAAAAACAAAAGTGCAATGCACAAAAATTTAAACAAATCCCCAGAAAACAAAATGTTGTTTGCTGTGTGACCAGGATTAATAGTCAGCAAACCTGATATCATTCAAGGGTATACACGCTTAATAGTATGGTAATAAGCCACAAAAGCGGAAAAACTTAGCTTTGATGTAACTCAGCTCCATACAGCTCCACACAGCACATAATAGCAGGGCCTAAACAGCATTCCTGGCAGTATTCCTGGAAGCGTTCATGACAACGTTCCTGGCGGTAACCCAGAGCCCTGACACCAGGCATTTCACCTGGATGGTTACTTCAGGGAGCTCGATAAAGATGTCACTAATCCTGGAAAAATAAATACAAAGAAGCTCTCAATGACCTGTCAACAATCAGCAAGATAAAATGAAAGAAAAAATACAGATAATACAAACCGGACCAGTGAAAGAATAAAACTGAAATGAAAAGACGCCAGAGCTAAGCCTGCCGCTCAAACTGCCAGCGTGTAAGAACAAAAAACGCCGTACATGCATACTAAAGAAGGGGGAATCCCGAGTGACGTCAGGAAATCCCCAATGGTGCGGCAGGAAAAAGCAATCGAGGCAAAATTCAGCTAAAAAACAAAAAACACAAAAAAGGAAAAAAGAAAAAGAAAATAGCTTGTCCAAACCTTTTTTAAACCCTTCTACATTAAAACATAAGATATGCCATACTGGACCAGACCAAGGTCCATCAAGCCCAGTATCCTGTTTCCAACAGTGGCCAATCTAGGTCATATATACCTAGCAGTTTCCCCAAAGGACAGAGGTTCCTCAATGCTTGTATTGGGTCAAACAGTGATATCCTGGGTCCCTTTTAATAAGGGTTTATGGACCTTTCCTCCAGGAACTTGTCCAAACCTTTTTTAAACCCAGCTACACTAACAGCTTTTACTACATCCTCCGGTAACAAATTCCAGAGTTTACGTTGAGTGAAAAAATATTTTATCTTATTAGTCTTAAATAGTTTATCCTGTAGCTTCATTGCATGTCCCCTAGTTTTTCTATATTCTGATGATGTAAACAATTGATCTATGCTTACCTGTTCCACTCAATTCATTGACCTCTATCATATCTCCCCTCAGCTGTTTCTTTTCCAGATTGAAAAGCCCTAACCTTTTCAGCCTCTCTTCATAGGTGTATTTATTTATATTCTTTTATGTACTATGCTATTCTGCATCAGTGTGGTTTACATTGAACAGGGCATTATAACTTGGAGATAACTATTTTACAGGGAACATGAGCTATGGAGGGTTAAGTGGCTTGCCCAAGACCACAAGGAGCACCTGTGGGACTAGAAACCCCAGTCCTTCTGGCCCAAGGTTGCTGTCCTCTAGTGGGATTTGAACCCCTGACCTTCTGGCCTGAAGTACCTTGCTCTAACCACTAGGCCACTCCTCCACTCCTTCCATCCCCCTTTACCATTTTGGTGGCTCTTCTTTGTACCTTTTCTAATAACACTATATCCTTTTTAAGATACGGCGACTAGAATTGCACATAATATTCAAGGTGCGGTCATACCATGGAACGATACAGAGGCAGTATAATATCCTTTGTTTTATTTTCCATTCCTTTCCTTATGATACCTAGCATTCCATTTGCTCTTTTGGCTGCCGCTGCATACTGGGCGGAGGGTTTAGCATGTTATCCACAATGACACCTAAATCTTTTTCCTGGGTGGTGGTTCCTATTGTGGAACCTTGCATCATGTAACCATAGTTTGGGTTTTTCTTTCCTAGGTGCATAACTTTGGACTTGTCCACATTAAATTTCATCTGCCATTTGGATGCCCAGTCTTCCAATTTATCAAGATCCTCTTGCAATTTTCCACAAACCTCATTGGTTTTAACAACTTTAAATAGTTTTGTGTCATCTGCAATTTGATAACCTCACTCGTTATTCCCTTTTCCAGGTAATTTTTGCTGCTCCACTATTCACCTTTCTCCATTGGGAAAACTGGCCATTTAGCCCTATCCTCTGCTTTCTATCTTTTAACCAGGTCCTGATCTACAATAGTACACTGCCTCCTATCCCATGACTTTTTAGTTTTGCCAAAAGTCTCCTGATGAGGGACCTTATCAAAGGCTTTCTGAAAGTCCAGATATACTATATCAACTGACTCACCTTTACCTGTTTATTTACACCTTCAAAAACACATAACAGCTTAGTAAAATAAGATCTTCCTTGTCTAAAGCCAAGTTGGCTGTCTCCCATTAAGCCATGACTATCTACATGTTCAGTAATTTTGTTCTTTATGATGGTTTCTACCATTTTTCCCAGTACTGACGTCAGGCTCATGGGTCTGTAGTTTCCTGGATCACCCCTGGAAACCTTTTTAAACATTGGCGTTACATTGGCCATCCTCCAGTCTTCAGATATTACAGATGAGTTTAATGATAGTTCACAGATTACTAATAGCAGGTCTGCAATCTCATAATTCAGTTCTTTCAACACCCTTCGATGTATACCATCCAGTCCAGGTGATTTGCTACTCTTCAGTTTATCAAATAGTTGTAATATATCTTCCTGGTGTATCGCTATTTCTTTCAATTCTTTCACAGCATCTCCTTTAAATTCAATTTCTGCCATAGGTAACATTCCTACATCTTCCTCAGTAAAGACCGAAGCAAAGAATTCATTCAGTCTCTCTGCTATGGCCTTGTCCCCTCTTAGTGCCCCTTTTAACCCTCCATCATCTAATGGTCCAACTGACTCTCTCACAGGTTTTTTGCTATGAATATACTTGAAAATGTCTTTCTTATGCATTTTTGCTTCCACAGCAAACTTCTTCTCAAATTTTCTCTGCCTGCCTTATCAATCATCTATCTTGCCAGTGCTTGTGTTGTTTCCAGTTTTCATCATTTGGCTCCTTTTTCCATTTTCTGAAAGATGCTTTTTTTTGTCGCCTTCCGCTTCACATCTTTAGCCATCTTTTCTTCTATCTTTGATTTTGCTATCCTTATTTTTATTTTTCTCTCTTTTAGTTTGATCTTGTATTCTTTTCTGTGTTCCTCTGTTTGAGAGCTTCTGAATTTTGTTAAAGCTATGATTTTTGCCTTTATTTGTGCATCCACTTCTTCAGAGAACCAAATAGGTTTCTTTTTCCTCTTGTTTTTATTTACTTTCCTTACATATGTATCTGTTGCACCTTTTATTGCTTTCTTTAGTTTAGCCCATTGCAATTCCGCTTCCCTTAACCCCTCCCACCTTACCAGCTCCTCCTTCAGGTACTTGGCCATTTTACTGAAGTCAGTGTTTTTGAAGTCTAAGACTTTGAGTTTGCTGTTATTGGATTCTACCTTGGCTTTTATCTCAAACCACACCGTGTGATGATCACTGCTGCTCACATGGGCACCCACCTGGATATTTGATATGCTGTTTCCGTTTGTGAGCACCAAATCCAGCACGGAGCTCTCTTGGTCTGTTCCATCACCATTTGTTTAAGTAACTCATCTTGGAAGGCACATTTTTTTTACTTTTTTCCAGATTTGCAGAAGGAACACTCCAATCCACATCGGGTAGATTAAAGTCACCCAATATGATCACTTCCCCCTTCATGGCTATCTTTGCAATATCAACAATCAATTTGCTATCCATTTCTTCGGTTTAAGTTGGAGGCCTGTAGACCACACTAGTATGGATGATAGTGCCATCTCTTCTTTCCAACACAATCCAGAACGCTTCTTCTTTTCCCCATGTCCTCTGCATTTCAGCAGCTTTAATATTGCTTTTGACATACAGTACAGGGCTACTCCTCCTCTTTTTCTACCCTCTCTATCTCTTCTAAATAGATTATAGCCAGCTATGGCTATAATCCATTCATGTGACTTGTTAAACCATGTTTCTGTAATGGCCACAATGTCCAAGTCCATTTCCACCATTAGGGCTTCCAGATCGGGAACTTTGTTGGCTAGGCTTCGAGCATTTGTACTCATTGCTTTCCAGCATTTGTTGAATGGCTTGCCTGCCTTTTACATGGGTTTTGTTCTATACGCTCCTTCCCACCAGGGCCGGCCCGTCCATTGAGCGAGAATGTTTTTTGCACAGGGCCCCGCGTTTCAGGGGGCCCCGCGCAAAAAACATTCTGATCCAAAAGTAAAATTTTAAAAAAATAAAACTTCCCATCAGCCCCCGCGGGCTTAACAGAGCCGCGAAAGGGAAACTAGTCCCTTCGCGCTCTGAAAGCCGGCGCGTGTGACTGCCGCTGGAAAGAGAGAGCTGATACAGGGGAGGGCAGGCTCTGCCGGGCACAGGGGGGGCCCCGTGGCACACTCGATTCTGCCGCGGCGGCCCCGGAAGCGGCAGCAGACAGCTTTTTTTTATTTTAAATTTTCCCTGGGCTGGGCTGGGCTGGGCTGGGGGGGGGGGTTAGGAGTGGTGATGGGTGATGGGCGCTGGGAGGGGGGGTAGGAGTGGTGATGGGCGCTGGGGGGGCTTAAACTAAAAATTGGGTGATGGGGGATTAGGACTGGAAATGGGCTGGTGGGATTAGGACTGGAAGTGGGTTGATGGGGGGTTAGGACTGGTAATGGGCTATGGGGGGGCTTAAACTAAAAATTGGGTGATGGGGGATTAGGACTGGAAATGGGCTGGTGGGATTAGGACTGGAAGTGGGTTGATGGGGGGTTAGGACTGGTAATGGGCTATGGGGGGGCTTAAACTAAAAATTGGGTGATGGGGGATTAGGACTGGAAATGGGCTGGTGGGATGAGGACTGGGAGTGGGCTGATGGGGAGGTTAGGACGTAATGGGCTATGGGGGGGCTTAAACTAAAAATTGGGTGATGGGGGATTAGGACTGGAAATGGGCTGGTGGGATTAGGACTGGGAGTGGGCTGATGGGGAGGTTATGTCTGGTAATGGGCTATGGGGGGGCTTAAACTTAAAATTGGGTGATGGGGGATTAGGACTGGAAATGGGCTGGTGGGATTAGGACTGGGAGTGGGCTATGGGGGGCTAGGGCTGGTGATGGGGTGGGGGGGGTGCGAGGACTGGGAAGGGGCTGAGTGGAAGGGGGCTTGAACTGCAAATAGCTGATGGGGACGGGGCTTGGATTGGACATGGGCTGTGGGGATGTGAGGGGCTTGAACTGCAAATAGCTGATGGTGAGGGGGACTTGGAATAGAAATGGGCTGAGTGGAAGGGGGCTTGAACTGCAAATAGCTGATGGGAAGGGGGCTTGGAATGGGCTCTTAGGGGAGGGAGCTAGGACAGGAAATGGGCTGATGGAGGGGCTAGGATAGGACTGGGAATTGGGTGTTGGGGGGAGCTAAGATTGGAAATGGGCTGTGGTGGGGGCTTGGATTGAAATGGACTCATGGAGGGGCTAGAACTGGAAGTAGGCTCATGGGGGGCTTGGTTTAGAAATGGGCTGAGTGGAGGGGAGCTAGGATTTAACATGGGCTGATGGTGGGGCTAGGAAAGGACTAGAAATGGGCTGATGGGAGGCTGGTATTGGAAATGAGCTGATGAAGGGATAGGACTGGAAATGGATGGGAGAGCTAGGACTGGAAATGGACTGATGGGGGGCCAGGACTGGAAATGGGCTGATATGGGGACTAGAAGGGAACGGATACTGGGTGGGGCTGGAACTAAAAGGGAGCTGATGTTGGGGGAGATTAGAAGGGGATGGGGCTGGGAGAGTGAAATGGAGAGGGGAAAATATTTTGTGTGGGAGGGAAGAAAAATGTACAATTGGCCGGGTATTGGGAGACTAAGTGGGGATTGAGGATGGAGGGGTAAAATTTGAGTGGATGAAATAGGAATGAGGAAAGAGCAAAAGGAGAAAGATTATTATGTTAAAGCAGATGTAGAGAGAGAATGGAAAAAAACTAGAAGAGAAGAAAGGACAAATGGACAGCAGACGATGGAGAGATAGCAGAAGACACAAATAAACCAGAAGAAAGTGGCTGGAACAATTGCAACTGAAAAAAAATGCACAAAAGGTACAAAGATATCTCTTTATTTTGAATTTATTAACTGGAATATGTCAGCTCTGGGAAATGTGCATCATTAATGTCTGTGCTTTGTTTAGTACAAGAGGAAATTAATTTATAGTTTTATTTCTACATTGTTGTTGTACATTCCAAGTTTGGCTTTTAGGGTTCCCAGTTTAATTATTGTCTTCCTGTTTTTAAATTGTGATTCCTTGTTTGGTGATGGTCTATGTTCTGCATGTGTAACTGAGCTGAGGTATTCTGTTTATGTAATTCCTATTTGACATTGTCACTTGTTCTCTTTCCCCAGTAGGTCATGTATTGTTATTCTCTGAAATGTATTGGTTTAATATTTGCAGTGTTGCCTTTTGATAGGTAGGGTATGGTGCTTTGTGAGTCCTGGTAGTGCTGTTAGGATACGGCGGGTTTACTATGGGTTCTAAATGGGCAGTGTTTGTAGTAGTTCCTAATGTGCCTGGCGGTTGGCACTGGATTATAGTAATGTAGATATCTTTGTCTTTCTTTATCCATACACTCATGAAGAGACATGTTTACTAAAAGTTAGTGTATGGTAACATTATGCAAATATTTATGCAAATGAGGCCCCTTATGCAAATGAGGCCCCGCACCGAGTCTCCGCACATGGCCCCGCACCCCCCTTGGGCCGCCCCTGCTTCCCACTTGCCATTGATGTGTTGTTCAAAAGTGTGGCTGTTTCCAATGTTGTTTTTCTTTTGCTGGGAGTGATGCACTGAACTTGTTCTTCTCCATCCATCACTCCCTTTCTCTAGTTTAAATGCCTGTCCGCATACTGCCCTAATTTTTCACTTGAGATCCTTTTCCCTGCAGCAGAGAAATGTAGCCCATCAATACAGTATACGCTCTTGTTGATCCATATGTTTCCCCAGTCACTTATATATATAAATCCTCCTTGTTTGCACCAGGTCTGGAGCCATGTATTAACCCTATCAAGGCTCCCTTTAAATTTCTAATCCACATTCTGCAGCCGGGTTAATTTTTCCATATCTCAGGAAAATTGTGCCGGTCTTATTCAATATGTTATAACAGTGCTTTTCTTTCTGCTATGGTCATGTATTATATACCATTTGATAGAAAAATGAGACAGCAACACAAATATGTATAACTGAAGGCTCAAAAACATGAAAATATGTGCCTTTTATTTATAAAAGCAATCGTTATTAGTTGCATACATTCGATTTAATTTTAACTGATCATAAAAATTACAAGTTATTTAATATCTTCATTATTATGAAAATATGCAAAACATGGTGCAGCACAGAGAGGTACATTTCCACAGTCAGCACAGTGATATTTAGTTTCAACACGTTTACAATTGTCACCAGCAACATGACGATGTCTGAGACTCTCATTGCACACGCGACACTGTCGAAATACGGTAGTTCTCTTCTCAGTTGGTGGAATGAAACTAGGGAAATGTCTAGCAGTCAAACGAAATGGGGAAACATCAGTACTTGGTCGTCCACCAGCATCACATGCACTAGCATCAGGACCAACTGCTTCAATGATAGCCAAGATAAGCTTCATATGGAAGTCAAATCCTGTCACTTTCTCCTCTGGATGGGACTTGCTCCAGAGTATCTGAGCATTGAGTACTGCTATGTCCAACAGATGAAAGGCAACTTTCTTGTACCACTTTACAGTTTTGTGCAGAAAAGCATAATACTCCAATAATTGATCTGTTCTGTCTACACCGCCCATTATGTTGTTGTAGTCAATGATAACTTGTGCCTTTCGAACTGGCTGATCATTACGATCTCTTTTTCCAGTGTCAACTACAGAGCCATCATGACAGTTGGACAATATTGTTACATAATTCTTATCATACCAGCAAAGTGCTAGCAGTTTATCTGTTGTACGATATGTGACATCTCCTCGTTTCAATTTGCTTCCATCTACATTTAGACACAGGTCAGAAGGCATACCAACTCGACTGGATCGTACCGTTCCAAAGCAGGATGTTGCTCGGTCATACAGATCCATACAGAGTTCTGGACTGTTGTAGTAGTTATCCACAGCCAATCGATAGCCTTGATCAAGCAGTCCATCCATCAGATTCAGCACAATACAGTAGCTACTGCCATGTAAACCATCACTTAGAACTGCATCTTGACCTGAGTATAGGATATACTTCCAGGTGTATCCACTACGTGACTCACACAGCTCATATGATTTGATGCCATATCTTGAGCGTTTTGTAGGTATGTATTGTTTGAAATATAACCTTCCTTTGAAAAGCAGTAGAGATTCATCAATTCAAATGTCTTGTTCCGGGATATAAACAATTTGGAATCGCTTTGTGATAATGTCATAGAATGGACGAAGCTTCCAAATGCGATCACCCTCAGGTTTCTGTGTTGCATTGTTTTGAAAGTGAAGGGCCTGTAATATTCGCTTATATGTATTTCGGCTCATTACTGATGGAAAGAATGGAGTTTCTAATAGTAGTTGACCTGACCAGTACAAGTCGATCATAGGCTTCTTGATTATTCCCATAGCCATCGTCAACGCCAACATTCTCCATATAGCATTATGGTCAACGTCTTGCCATTTTCTCATTCGGGCATGAGGCTTGTCAGCTGGTATTTTAGCATACAGTTCTGCTGCATAGTGATTTGTCTCAAGAACAATCATTGAAATTGGTTCATCTGTAACAAAGAGCTTGTAGAAGTCCAATTTAGTTGCATTGACACCCATATATTTGGCTATGCCTGGTTGTGCAATGAAAGGAAACTGACGGACGTCTTTTGGAGTTGTTTTCCATGGAAGACTGCTTCTTCTTGTCTGTACTTGTGATGTAGCTGCACTATCGCCATGGTCTGCAGTACGACGGCAAAGCTTCCCTCTGCCAAGAGGATTTGTATTTACAGATGGTTCAGCCGTGGCCACAATTGTAAATGAAAATGTTTTATTATAGTTGACATTTTTCAAACTGAACAATTTATCAATATAAATCTGACATTTAGTGTTTTGTTATACCTAAAGACATAGCTGATATATAGGTGACATAAATAATGTCTGCAAATAATTACTAACCTGGAGGTTCAGCTGCGGCTGCTACTGAATCTGGGTCACTGTCATCCGAGCCTTCAAAGTCCACATTTTTTGTGAAAACGTCTTCAGTTTCATTATCAATGACATCTTCGCCACTGCTATTACTGTTACCATCACTTTCTGTGAGAAACCTAATCACTTCAGCAGCTTTATATCGTTCTTTATGCATTCTTTTGCCAGTTGACTCCATCTTGTTTACTTTGCTTTTAATTCTAAATGACTATTGCTAATGACCTATTTGCAGGTTATTTTCTGGCTGTTATGGCCTGGTGTATAAATAGAAACACTAACACAACTCTCTTTTCATTAGTCAAAATGTGTGTTGTCATTAGCCTCTGGTATTTCGCTCATTAATATTTAGTCATTGAGCTGATCCCGAATATTTCGGGCTCGGCCATTTGGTCGGAATTTTGGGTCCAAGTATTTCGGGACCGGCTTGGAAAGGGTTAAAGCTGTTTATGCGATGCAGCCTTTCTGCCCCCTTACCATGAACAGGTAGAACTTCTGAGAATGCTACAGTGTTAACAATGGGCTTGAGTTTCTTTCCCAGAGTCTGGAAGTCCCTTTGAACTGCAGAGGCACTGTTTCTAGCCAGGTCATTTGTATCCAAATGGATGACAATATCAGTTTTGGAGTGCTCACTTTCTGCACTAACTGTATCAACAATTTGGTTTGTATTCCTGCTAGCTGAAGAGCCTGGAGGCATTTGACCATCTTCTCTCCTTTGAGCTGTGTTCCCAAGTTGGTGCCTCTGATGATGGAATCTCCAAGGAGTAGTAGTTTTCTCTTTAGTGATTTTTTCTTCCTATTTGGTACATTATCAGTAGATTTGGCATTAAGTCTATCATTTAAGGGCCCTTTAGTTTCCATTGATTGGGCACCCTCAAATGATTTCTTAGACCACAACATTCTTCTGGCCAGACTACAAGAAATTGGAATCAAGGACACAACATTATTATGGTTTAAGTCATACCTTTCAGAAAGGAGGCGAAAGATAAGAATGGTTAACACCACATTAATCCATTTTCGCAAAAACAAGGTATTCCACAAGGTTGTGCCCTATCAGCTCTTTTATTTAACATTTATATACAGTCTATCTGCAAGATCATTCAGAGAAATAATGTCCACTACCACATTTACGCGGACGATATTATGTTATACATACAAACTGTTGCAAGCCAAGTTGACACTTCGTCATTTATTTCAACAATATCTCTACATGGCTATCAGATTGTAACCTGCATATTAATTTCAGTAAAACAAAGGTCCTTTATATCACAAAGGACAAAATATTAAATCCACCATCCAACCTAAAGGTTAGGGATGCAATCTTAGAAATAAAGCAGGAAATAAGATACTTAGGTGTCACACTGGATCAACAGTTAACCTTGAATGCCCATATCAGCAAGACCATCAAAGCAATATATTCTAACTAAAAGCTTTACAACATTTGTGACCACTACTATCCACAAGTGACTTTCGCACAATAGTCCAGGCAATTATGTATCCACACCTGGACTACTGTAACAGTATCCTGAAAGGCCTACCGAAACAACCATTAACAGACTACAGATGGCTCAACATGCAGCAGCAAGATTCATATCACAGACACGATTACATGAGCATATCACCCCAGTATTGAAGCAGTTCCACTGGCTCTCAATAGAAAGCAGAATTAGATTCACAATTCTGAACACAACATTCAAGATCCTACAAAATGACACAGTCACTTATTTGGGATCCCTCCTGCGGGCTACACCAAAAAACAGATACTGTAGAAGATACATAAACAACACATTGCTGATATCACAGGAATATGTGAGATGTAATACAGTTACAACCAAAAGGACATTCTCTCGTTACACACCAGACCTCTGGAATGCTCTTCCAGAGAATATAAGAACCACCACAGATCCAAAAGCCTTCTGTAAACTCCTTAAAACTTTCCTATTTAAAGAGCACTATGGGGACTCAGTGATTTGACCAAGATTACGAACAGCATAATTATACTAATTATCTAGTCAACAGCTCACATAGCTGTTAACTAGATCTCAAAGGACGAGTCTATACTACATAGAGTCTCATGTACATAGGTTCAAAATCTGATGTAATTCATTTTCATCAGTATGGAATGTTATATGTAATGTATTATAGTTAATGGTTCAATTCCAATACTTTATTTAAGTAATAATTATTGGTTCTTGGTTTTATGTAAACTGCCTTGATGCTGGAAAGGCGGTGTATAAGAGCACATACATTAATTCATTAATTAATCATATAATTTTAGGCCCTGTACCCATAAAACCTCGGCACTTTCGCTGGATATGCAGATACAGTTTAGCCCCATATTGATATATATGGCCATAATTTATCCATATAAGTGTCCATAAAATTCAAACAAAAGCATTTATGCAGCCAGTACCCAATGCTGACCTAACAAATGGTTCTGAAAATTGACCTTTTGGAATTTCTAACACTTTGTATTTAGTATCTGGGCTACAATGTTTAGCAATGATAAAACTTTGAAGGACAATGTGCTATATGGTTATGTATACGATACTATAATTGCATAACCTTGTCCCAAGAACAATGGAAAAGTTCAGAATTCAACATTTACATTTAACCTCCTATGACTTTGCTGGAGCTTAGAAGGTTGTTGATAGCTGAGCTGAACTATATAAAAGTTGCTCCCACCACTTTCTACACTCCTGTTAGGATTCAAGAACTTTCCTGGTGAGACGGCAGGGTCATGAAGTGGCTGGTGCTTCTGATGTTGGTGGCCTTTTCCGAGTGTCTGGTGAAGTAAGCATTGTTGACTCCTGTAGTAGAGTATTCAAATGGATTTTTTTTCTAGATTTTGTTGTTTTTTTAAAGGGGCAGAAGCAGAATTGTCAAGTGGATAAAAAGGTGCTCTGGGGTTGACAGGAATAAAGATACCCACATTTTAGTGTGGGTCAGAGGGTATCCTGGGAGTTAAAAGATGGAGACAGCTCTCTCGCAGTGTGGGATAGAGGAAATTTTAGAGCTAAGAGGCATAAAAATAAACCACTTCAGGTGGAAGACAGATGGCGTTCTTGGGGTTAAAAACATGAAGATAGCCCTTTCTCAGTGTGAAAGAGAAAAGGTTTTGACATTAAGAACATAAGAACATAAATGCCTTACTGGGTCAGACCAAGGTCCATCAAGTCCAGTATCCTGTTTCCAACAGTAGCCAATCCAGGTCACAAGAACCTGTCAGGTTCCAAAAGAGACACACTGGTTCCATAGTGCTTGTCCCGGGGCAAGCAGTGGACTTCCTAGGTCATCTTTAATAATGGTTTATGGACCTTTCCTCCAGGAACTTGTCCAAGCCTTTTTTAAATTCAGCTACACCAACATCCTTTACTGCATCCTCCAGTAAGGAATTCTAGAGTTTGATTACGCATTGAGTAAAAAAAATATTCTCTCTTATTAGTTTTAAATGGGTTGCATTACAGCTTCATTTTGTGTCCTCTAGTAGTCTTTCTACTTTTTGATGGCATAAATAACCGATCTACATTTACCCATTCCATTCCATTCATTAATATATAGACCTCTATCATATCCCCCCTCAGCCGTCTCTTTTCTAAGTTGCCCAGTCTTTTAAGCCTCTCATCATAGGGGTATCCTTCCATTCCCATTACCATTTTTGTCGCTCTTCTTTGTACCTTTTCTAATTCAGCTATATCCTTTTTAAGATATGGCAACCAGAATTGCACACTATTCAAGGTGCGGTTGCACCATGGAACGATACAGAGGCATTATAATATCCTTTGTTTTATTATCCATTCCTTTCCTTATGATTCCTAGCACTTTGCTTGCTTTCTTGGCTGCCGCTGCACACTAGGTGGAGAGTTTCAATGTACTATCCATGATGATGCCTAGATCCTTTTTCTGGGTGGTGGTTCCTAATGTGGAACTTTGCATCGTGTAACCATAGTTTGGGTTGTTCTTTCCTTAGGGCCTGATTCTGTGCCACAAATAGCAAGGATGGACAACCCTATGGGCATGGAGGAGTAGCCTAGTGGTTAGAGCACTGGCTAGGGAACCAAGAGACCAGGGTTCAATCCCCACTAGCACTCCTTCTGGCCTTGGGCAAGTCACTTAACCCTCCATTGCTCAGAAAAAATCCAAGTTATCAATGTCCCTGTTTAATTTAAGTTACAATGTAAACTGTTTTGACTGAAATGATAAAGCGGTATAAAACAAATGATAAATAAATAAATTCAATAGTGACTAGATTTAGGGTCCATGATTGCAAGATTCTGGAAAGAGCTCTGGTAACAACTTCATAGTTAGGCATCGCTTTAATAGCAAAGCCAACAAGGATTGAGCAAAGGAAAGTCTGTTAAAGGTTTAAGAGATTAGCAAACATTTATTTATAATTAACTCATGCTTTTTCAGCAGTACTTGAAGGCCAGTTACATTCACCTATAGTAGGAATTTTTCTGTCCTTGGAGGACATATAGTTTAAGATTGTACTTGAGGCAGTAAAGAATAAAGTGACTTGCCCAAGGTCACAGAAACATCAGTGGGATTTGAACTCTAGATTCCCTGGCTTTCAGCCCACTACACTAATAACTGGGCTACTCCCCCACACATGTAGATAAGGATGAGCCAGATCTACACTTTCAGAAGGCATGTGAAAAGTCCCTCATGGGAGACTCCTCAGGAAATTGAAACTCCATGGGATAGCAGGCAATGTCCTATTATGGACTGATAGCTGGTTAAAAGCTAGAATACAGAGAGCAGGAATAAAGTGTCAGTTTTCTCAACAGAAAAGAGTCAATAGCAGAGTGCTGGAACCAGTGCTTTTTAATGATCTGAAGAAGGCTGCAATGAGAGGGGGCATTAATTTGTAGATGACAAAATTATTCTAAGTTGTTATTTTATGAGCAAATTATGAGAAACTGAAGGAGGACCTTATGACACTGGGAGGCTGGGTGTCTAAATGGTAGATGAAATTTAGTGTAATGCATAACGGGAAAAATAATATTAATTACACAATGTAGGTTTAGGGTTGCCAACTGGCTCCAGATGCGCCCCGACAGGTTTGATCCAGTCCTAGGTTTAACCCATTGCATGCAGGGATATATAGTTCTGATTTCTCCATTGCACTCCATAAGAAAAGGTTAACTACAATTAATACAATAAAATACAGCCTCTTAAATGTTTGTATGCAAATCTAGAAGTCTAAAAAATAAGATGGGAGAGTTCAAATATATAGCACTAAATGAGAGGTTAGATATGATTGGTATCTCAGAGACATGGTAGAAGGAGGATAACCAAGGGGACACTGTGATACCTGGGTACAAACTATATCATAATGATAGAGCAGATCAAATTGGTGGATGGATTGCACTCTATATTAGAGAGGACATCGAGTAACAAAAGGTTAAAGTTTTACAGGAAACAAAATTCACTGTAGAATCTCTATGGATTGAAATTCCATGTAAAAAGGGGAAAGAGAAGGCGATGGCAGTAGGGATGTACTATCGACCGCCTGGCCAGAATGAACAAATGGATGATGAAATGCTCAAAGAAATCAGGAAAGCTAACAAAAGTTACAGCACAGTAATAATAATGGGTGACTCCAACTACCCCGGTATTGACTGGGTCAGTGTCACGACAGGATAAGCTAGGGAAATATAGTTTCTAGATGAAATAAATGACTGCTTCTTGGAGCAGCTGGTTCATGAACCGAACAGAGGGGAAGCCATTTTAGACCTAGTCCTTAGTGGAACACAAAATCTGGTACAAGAGATAAGGGTGGGGGGCACTTGGCAATAGTGAACACAGCATGATCGCATTTGATTTAATAAATGGAAGGACGGCAAGGAAATCCGCAGTACTAGATTTTAACTTTCAAAAGGGAGACTATGATAAAATAAAGAAAATAGTTAAGAAAAAACTAAAAGGAGCAGTTGCAAAGGTTAAAGATTTACATCAAGCATGGGTGTTGTTTAAAAATACTATCTTGGAAGCCCAGACCAGCTGTATTCCACACTTTAAGAAAAGTGGAAGGAAGTCCAAAAAACTGCCAGCAAGGTTTAAAGGTGAGGTGAAGAAATAGAAAAAGGAGCCAAACGACAAAAACTGGTAACAATATAAGCACTGGCAAGTTAGATGTAAGTCATTGATAAGGCAGGCAAAGAGAGAATTTGAGAAGAAGCTTGCTGTGGAAGCAAAAATGCATACTAAAGACTTTTTCGAGTACATTCATAGCAAAAAACCTGTGAGAGAGTCAGTTGGACCATTAGATGATAGAAGGGTAAAAGGGGCACTAAGAGGGGACAAGGCCATAGCAGAGAGACTAAATAAATTCTTTGCTTCGGTCTTTACTGAGGAAGATGTAGGGATGTTGCCCATGACTGAAATGGTATTTAAAGGTGATGCCGCAAAAGAATTGAAAGAAATATCGATACACCAGGAAGATGTATTACAACTATTAAATAAACTGAAGAGTAGCAAATTACCTGGACCGGATGGTATACATTCAAAAGTGTTGAAAGAACTGAAACATAAGATTGCAGACCTACTATTCGTAATCTGTGAACCATCATTAAAATCATCTGTAATATCTGAAGATTGGAGGATGGCCAAAGTAATGCCACTCTTTAAAAAGGGTTCCAGGGGTGATCCAGGAAACTACAGACCGGTAAGCCTGACGTCAGTACCAGGAAAAATGATAGAAACCATTATAAAGAACAAAATTACTGAACATGTAGATAGTCATGGCTTAATGGAAGACTGCCAACATGGCTTTAGCCACAGAAGGTATTGTCTTACTAAACTGTTTTGTTTTTTTGAAAGGTGTAAATAAACAGGTAGACAAACGTGAGTTGGTTGATATTAAAAAGTCATGGGATAGGAGGCAGTGTACTATTGTGGGTCAGGAAATGGTTAAAAGATAAAAAGCAGAGGATATGGCTAAATGGCCAATTTTCCCAATGGAGAAAGGTGAATAGTGGAGCACTACAGGGATCTCTGCTGGTTCCGCTGCTTTTTAATATATTCATAAATGACCTGGAAATGGGAAAAACAAGTGAAGTAATCAAATTTGCAGATAACACAAAATTATTCAAAGTTGTTAAAACCCATGAGGATTGTGAAAAATTGCATCAGGACCTTGATAAATTGGAAGACTGGACGTCCAAATGGCAGATGAAATTTAATGTGGACAAGTGCAAAGTTATGCATCTAGGAAAGAACAACCCAAACTATGGTTACACGATGCAAGGTTCCAAATTAGGAACCACTACCCAGGAAAAAGATTTAGACGTCATCGTGGATAACATGTTGAAACACTTCATCCAGTGTGCAGGTGGCCAAGAAAGCAAATAGAATGCTAGGAATCATAAAGAAATGAATGGAGAATAAAACAAAGTATTTATTTAGCTGCATTTATATCCTGCTTTTCACCGGGTCAAAGCGGTTGGGGGATACATTTAACACAAGGGGATATGAGGCACACACACTAATACTTACAGGGAACATGGGCAATGGAGGGTTAAGTGGCTTGCCCAAGACCACAAGGAGCACCTGTGGGACTAGAAACCCCAGTCCTTCCAGCCCAAGGTTGCTGTCCTCTAGTGGGATTTGAACCACCGACCTGTGGTACCTTGCTCCAACCACTAGGCCACTCCTCCCTATTATAGTATAGTATAGTATAGTATAGTATAATGCCTCTGTATCGCTCCATGGTTGGACTGCACCTTGAATATTGTGTGCAATTCTGGTTGGCGTAACTTAAAAAGAATATAGCGTTATTAGAAAAGGTCTAGAGAAGAACCACCAAAATGGTAAAAGGGATGGAAGGATACCCCTATGAAGAGAGGCTAAAAAGGTTAGGGCTCTTCAACCTAGAAAAGATACAGCTGAGGGGAGATATGATAGAGGTCTATAAATTAATGAATGGAGTTGAACAGGTAAACGTAGATCGATTGTTTACGTTATCAGAATATAAAATGACTAAGGGACATGCAATGAAGCTACAGTGTAACCTATTGAAGACTAATAAAAGAAAATATTTTTTCACTTATCATTTAATCAAACTCCGGAATTTGTTACCGGAGGATGTAGTAAAAGCTGTTAGTGTAGCCGGGTTTAAAAAAGGTTTGGACAAGTTCCTGGAGGAAAGGTCCATAAACCATTATTATTGAAAGCGGAAATCTACTGCTTGACCCAATACCAGCATTGTGCAACCTGTGTGTCTTTTGGGGAACCTGCCAGGTACTTGTGATCTGGATTGTCCACTGCTGGAAACAGGACACTGGGCTTGAAGGACCTTGGTACGACCCAGTATGGCATATCTTATGTTCTTTTGTTATACCCTTTCAGCCAAGGCTTCAACACCTCCCTATAACACATGAAGAATCATGGCATAGGGTGTCTGACTTCTGCGGTCGATGTTCTGAAAGTCTATCTGGTCCCAGTTAGTCTTCACTAGAGAGAGTAGGACCAGCTCAGCTTTCAGAGAACAGCATGCAAGGGTTCAGAGGCCCTGTGCCACGCTTCCTTCTGTTTTACTGTTCTTGCTGCCGCTGCTGGCACTGGAGAACTGCGCTAACGCCCTAGTGGTGACACTGGTGGAAGAGGAGAACACGGTGCTCTAAGTGACTGCCTAGTTTAACTAATGGTAACATAGAACCTGAAGGACAGGCGGGAAATGCTGACCTCCCCCCATCCCAAAGGATGCAAGTTTTCCTATCCTTTGGAGGAAGTAATCAAAGGCATATATCCAGCTAACAGCCACTGTTACCTGGTTATTTGCCTTAGGGGGGCAGTATCTGGATAGTACTGCTGGAGATACCACCTTGGCATTTTCCAGAGCATGGGTGGGGACAGTGCTTAACCAGATGGTGGTGATATTCAGCCAGTATCTGAATAATGTCAGGCCATCTGAAAGACTATCCTAACTTGATCTGGATAGCCTTTCTGAACATCGTCACCATCTAGAAAGGCTGACTGGTTTATTCAGATAGCACCAGCTACAATCCAAATGGAGGCGCTGAATATCTGAAATAAATTTAAATGCTGTGGCGGTGTTTAAACAAAACATTGACCGCGGTGTTTTAATATTGCTTCTTTATGTTTTTGTTCTGAAACATCTAAAACATTTTTGGATGAGTTTCTTTTTTCTGTCTCTGTATTTATCTTTTCATGTTCTCTATCTGTGTATCTACCTGTCTCTTTTTTTGTGGACTCTTTTCTTCCCTTTTAAGGGTTCCATTGAGGAGAGAGAAATCTCTGCGGCAGAAACTGGAAGAGCATGGCTTGTTAGAGGAATTCCTGAAGACTCACTCCTATGATCTGCCTACCAGCAGCATCCTGGACTTCTATGCTCAAGAGTCTACTGTTCCATTGGTGAACCACCTAGATGTAAGTACCTCTGAGATTTGTGACGGACTGCACAACATACTCTGCAAACTTTCACAAATTAACTCGGAATATGATTACAGTCATGCAGTCCACCAAAAGGAACAATTCTGAAGTCTAATAATACAATACTAATCTAAAAAACAGAAGGGTACAAATGATCTCAGAAGAATTTAACAAAATATAAGCTAGAAGTAAACAAAATGCAATGTGTGCCTTCAGTCAATGCTGACTCCTGGCAACTCAGTAGCACCTGGGTTTTCTTGGCAGTGTGAGCTAAAGTAGATTTCCCGACCTTTCTTCTGAGGCAATGGAGGATTAGTGGTCTTGGCCAAGGTCACAATGAGTGCTAGTAGGACCTGAGTGGAGGAGTGGCCTAGTGGTTGGGGCAAGGTACTTCAGGCCAGAAGGAAGGTTAGGGGATCAAATTCCACTAGAGGACAGCAACCTTGGGTCGGAAGGACTGGGGTTTCTAGTCCCACAGGTGCTCCTTGTGATCTTGGGCAAGCCACTTAACCCTCCATAGCCCATGTTCCCTGTAAAATAGTTATCTCCAAGTTATAATGCCCTGTTCAATGTAATTTCAGTTTGTTCAATGTAAACCATACTGGTGCAGTATATAAGAGAATTAAATAAATAACCCTAGTCTCTTGGTTAACAAGCCCATGTTCTAACCATTAGGCTACTCCTCCACTTTGTCAGCTAGGGGTTACAAGATTTAATTTAAGAATATGGGTGTGCTTGAGTTGCATGCTTCTTACAGTTCTGGTGGAGCATTCCTTGAAGAAGCATTCAGCGAAATGCCTTGGCAGCCAGTGTGTGGCATCGGTGTGCTTGCCCAGCAACTATGTTGTTACCTCAAGATAAGTTTAGGCTTTTGATTTTTGTGAGCCTGTTTTGCTTTTAATGGCAGTTTGTTCATCTGATGTGTTGTTATAGCACTGCAGCCAAGCCATGGATCTTGTGAAGCCAAGTTGTGTTATGCTTTGAGAGATTACAGGTGTTTTAAATCACAGTTTTTTATAATTGAAAAAAATGTGGTAGGCGTTTTTCAGAGCCATTGATGTTGAGAGGTATAGCTTCGAATGTATGAAGTTTGTGTCAATTTACTTCATTGGATTTTGAGGCTCTTTTCTCCTTCCATGCATCTATGAATAATTTCCAGTAGGAGCACCTGATGTGATTTTGTATACATTGGTGGAGTGATTTTCTCAGATTTGCCAGTGCCAATGGATCAGCCTTCTGAGTGCCAAAAAGTGATTCATGCTGCTTTTCTTGACCCTTGAGGCCTCTATTTGTCATCTGCAAACACAAATTACAATAAGTGGACTAGAGATCGGGTACCAGGCACTGAAAGCACCAACTATGGGTATCTGTAGTGGTTATGGTCCTGGATTACTAGGAACACTTTTTAAAATCGCTGGCTGGTTTTCAGGACATATCGTCCAGAAAAATAGTGGCAGCAAAATCAAATGGCTTGATGTTTAAGAGTGTTGGAGGGTCCAGCTGTTGCACCAGCACCTGAGTGGGCAGAGGCACCATGGAAAAGAAATGAAAGAGAAACAAACAAAAATGGCAAAAATGAGAAGGGAAAGAGAGTAGGTCGTGATGGCAGGCAAAACTGAGGAAACCAGAGAGCACAGGATCCCTGAAACAGAAAGACGATGGAACACATCCGATAGGCTCTGCGGAAAAGTAAAGACTGGTTCAAGGTGGTGCCATGGCGGCAGGCAGAAAGAAGGCTCACAGGTATGGCAGAGTCTCCGGAAAGCTTCCAATAGGAGCTGGAGTGTTCTTGCGTGGACTCTGTCGGAGGACATCACCCATATGTGAGGACTCCTTCCTGCTTGTCCACGGAGAAATATATTTATTTAAAAATCTTTTATATACCACTGATCTCTGGATCTTCAGTGGCTTACAATATCACATAGGCAAAATATACAAATCATAAAGTTGATTTAAAATTAAATAAATAAACTGACAAAAACAAATCAAAGAACAATTCAATGAAATAATAGCTTCACAAATTGTGTGCCTATGGAAAAGACAAGCAATACTCTACCCATAAGTCATGCCTCAGGACATGCATTTGAAAATAACCGAGTTTCAAGAACTTGCAGAACTCTTTCAGGCCAGTCATCAACCTGAGCTGCACTGGGAGCGAGTTCCACAATTGCAGATCTATTATAGAGCAGACGCTATTTCTTGGATGTATTGTGAGTGGGGTGAAATTAAAGCTGATGGTGGTTTTCAAGAGAGTTAATAGGCCCCGCGAAAAAATGCCTATCGGTGTGGTTGTTCATTGCAAGAGGAACAGATGGCTGGACAGTGACATTATGAAAGCATAGGGTGATAAATGTTACAGGGCCAGGCAAGGAGGATTCTTCTCCAAGAAGTCCTTACTAATTACTACTTTTTGATGCCATGGCTGCTCACAAAGAAAAAAACATTCAAAAATATATCAACTCCGTTGGTGCTTACATAGCTGGAATGCCTGTGATCTCACCTGCAAGCTATAGCTGATAGATATAGCAGTTAAACCACCCATTCAAGATGTTTGTGAGAAGATAGTCGGATGAATTCACACCATCAGGAAGACTAAAGCAGGTGAGGTTTTTGGAAGTCTGCAAGTGGCTGGCTTCTGCTTGGGAGAAAATAACACCACAAACCATCCACAATGGCTTCAGAAAGGCTGGGATTGTCTTCCAGCAGAATGAGACAAATTCAGATGTTGAAGAAGAAAGTGAAGATGCATATAACAGTGATGATGACATCACGTCAGAAATCACAGAAGAGCGCCTCAGTGGTTTCTTAGTTCCTTCAATGATGACAATGAGGAGGAAATGGACTTTGAAGGGTTCAAGGAGTCAGATCATGATGGGTGAACTGGAATTGACATAGTCAAATTTGGTTTTATTCAGTCTCATTTATCCACTTTAAAATTTGTTGACATTCAGCAGTTCACAAATAAAGAAGTTGTAAAGAAAGGGAAAACGATTGGAAATCCTCCAGTATGAGGCTCCTCTGCGGGAATCGTTCGCGGTGCCCATTCTTCCCATCCTGGAATGGCTCATGCTCCGGATGTGGGAGACACCAGCTTCAGTACCGGTGGTGAGCAAAAGGCTCAACTCAAGGAGTGGAGGAGTGGCCTAGTGGTTGGGGCAAGGTACTTCAGGCCGGAAGGTTGGGGTTCAAATCCCACTAGAGAATAGCAACCTTGGGCCGGAAGGACTGGGGTTTCTAGTCCCACAGGTGTTCCTTGTGGTCTTGGGCAAGCCACTTAACCCTCCATAGCCCATGTTCCCTGTAAAATAGTTATCTCCAAGTTATAATGCCCTGTTCAATGTAATTTCAGTTTGTTCAATGTAAACCACACTGGTGCAGTATATAAGAGAATGTAAATAAATAAAATAAAAAATGTATCATGTCCACTGGAGCCCAGGCTTCCAAAAGTCACAGCTGCCACATAATTCCATGGTGGTGGAGTCAGCCATGCATTGGCTTAAAAGTCAGAAGATACATTCCTCAGTGCCCCCCAGCAGGGAGGCCCACACCCTGGATATCCTAGACAGAAAGTGCTACCAGGACTCAATGCTCATTGGCTGTATCCAGGCATACCAGCTGTACATGGGCATGTATGTGAGTGATCTTGCAAAGGAACTCACTGGGTTCTCAGCTGGTCTCTCCAAGGAACCTTTGCAGCAGTTCAAGAACCTGGTCAAGGCAGCCTGTGAATGCTCCAAATTCATGTCTTGAGTGGCCTATGATGGGTTCGAGGTAGCGGCGGCGGGCATCAGTGAACACTGCCAAGGTTGGCTACAGTCATCCAACCTCGAGCAGTGGGCTCAGGACAAATTGGTCGATGTCCCCTGACAAGGAGAGAACCTCTTTGACAAACCTATGACCAACAAGGCTGCCGAGCTGGAGACCGAGGTCATGACGAGGACCAGGCTCTCTAAAAAGACCGCTGCCTCTCCCCGATGGAAGGGCTCAGGTAAAATGTCCTTTTACCCAAGGAAGGGAGCTGCTTACAGAAACTACCCACCTTTTCAGGCCTCCCCAGCTCCACAACAGGGTCAGAAGGCCAAGGGATATGGGCATGGCACCCGTAAGCAGAAGGTTCCAAAACCCCAGGCACCGGCTCTGGCCCAGCCAGGGGGGAGTTTTTGACTCCTTGAGCATAGCCTATCTGCCCCAAGGAGATCAGCAGCCCACAGGGAGATGTCTGACCTTCTATGCTCAAAGGTGGTTGACCATCATCACCAAATCCTGGGCACTTCGGGTAGTCAGAGAGGTTACCTCCTCCGCCTGGCTCAGACACCTCCTCCTTATTTCCTGGGAGAGCCCCTCAGGTCTTCCCTCCACCGGGACCTTCTACTGAAGGAGTTGGCATGTTTTCTCGAGGGCAAAGCAGTGGAACTGGTGCCCCACCATCTCAAGGGTGAGGAGTTCTACTCCAGGTACTTCCTCATGCCAAAAAGGACAGGGGACATAAGACCCATCCTCGATCTGTGCAACCTCAACAAATCCCTGGTGAGGGAGAAGTTCAAGATGCGCTCCCTTGGAACATTGCTACTATACCTCAAGCAGGGAGGTAGGCTATGCTCCTTAGACCTCAAGGTTGCTTATACTCACATCCTCATTCACCCCAACAACAGGCAGTACCTGCGGTTTGTAGTGGGGGGCAAGCATTTTCAGTACAAGGTGCTCCCCTTTGGCTTCGCCTCGGCCCCAAGAGTCTTCTCAAAACGCCTGGCAGTCATGGCCGCCTTCCTCCGCCTCCAAGGGGTCTTTGTCTTCCTCTAACTAGACGACTGGCTCATAAAGGGAGGCACAGCTTCAGAGGTGCAGCAGTCAACCGCACGCACCATCCAGGTCCTGCAACACTTGGGGTTTGTCATAAACTACCCCAAGTCTCATCTCCTCCCGACACAGTGTCTGGAGTTCATCGGAGCAAAGCTCGACACTCTCCAGTCGAAGGACTTTTTGCCCAGGGACCAAGCTGACTGTCTCAGGACTCCGTCATGGGACATACAATACCGTTCCTCTGTGCCCACCTGGCTTCTTCTGCGCTTCCTCGGGCACGTGGCCTCCACAGTCCATGTTACCCCAGATGCTCGCTTCCACATGAGGGCGGCACAGTGGTGCCTCCGGGACCAGTGGTCTCAGGCCATGGGTCACCTTCAAGATAGAGTCTCTGTAACCCAACAACATGCGGACACCCTGGTCTGGTGGCAGTCTCTCCAACATCTCGAGGCAGGCATACCTTTTCAGGTCCCGAGCCCCTCAAGGGTCCTTACCACGGATGCCTCCCTGCTCAGCTGGGAGCACACTGCGGGGAGCTCTGCACCCAGGGCAACTGGTCACCAGATAAGAGCACCCAGCAGATCAATCTCCTGGAGCTCTGAGCCATATACTTAGCCCTGTGAATCCTCTGCTTCCATAGAGTCCATGCATCACCAGCCAGTTCTGGTCCAGACAGACAACCAGGTGGCAATGCTCTACGTGAACAAACAGAGTTATGGGTTCTCGTGCCCTTTGTCAGGAGGTACTGGTCCTCTGCTCTTACTTATTTATTTATTTATTTATTTACATTCTCTTATATACCGCGCTATTCTGCATCAGTGCAGTTTACATTGAACAAACTGAAATTACATTGAACAGGGCATTATAACTTGGAGATAAATATTTTACAGGGAACATGGGCTATGGAGGGTTAAGTGGCTTGCCCAAGACCACAAGGAGCACCTGTGGGACTAGAAACCCCAGTCCTTCCGGCCCAAGGTTGCTGTCCTCTAGTGGGATTTGAACACCCGACCTTCCGGCCTGAAGTACCTTGCCCCAACCACTAGGCCACTCCTCCACTCCGCAATCCAACAGGGTATCCTCCTGTGATTAGTGTATTTGCCAGGCCAGGACAACCTTCTGGCCGACAGGCTGAGCAGAGTCCTCCAGCTGCAAGAGTGGCAGCTGGACCCCAGGGTAGCCAGTCGGCTTTTCCGGCTCTGGGGGGAACCCATGATGGACCTGTTTGCCAGTCCGGACAACTTTCAGTTGCCTCGCTTCTGTTCCCGACAGGCCCACCCCTCCAGGGTGGCAGCAGACACGTTTCTTGTCTCATGGTTGGAAGGCCTCATGTATGCCTTCCCTCCCATGCTGCTGATCGCCAAGATCTTGTTCAGGACCCTCTGTGACAGGTCCTCACTCATCCTTATAGCCCCTCGGTAGCTCAGGCAACCATTGTTCCCACTGCTCCTCTGGTTGGCGGTGGGGACCCCCATCCCCTTGGGGACCCCCCTGGAACTCCTGTCTCAGGAAGGGGGCTCTCTTCTGCAGCCCAACCTGGGGTCCCTGTCGCTGACAGCATGGCTGCTGAGAGGGTGACTCTGGCCCCTTTCAACCTTTCGGTTGGGGTGGAAGAGATTCTGCTGGCCTCTCGCAAGGCCTCTACTAGGAAGGCTTACACCCTCAAAAGGTGCAGATTCTCGGCTTGGTGAGCTGAGCACGTGGCTGACCTGTTCTCCTGCCCAGTAGGACTGGTGTTACAGTACCTGCTCCACCTCTCTCATTCCAGGCTCAAGTCTAACTCCGTCCGAGTGCATCTTAGTGCCCTGATGGTGCACCACCATCCGGTGGATGTTAAGCCCTCTCAGTCCAAACTTTGGGGACCCATTTTCTTTGGGGTCTACTCTTATCGAAGCCCCCCTGGTTCACCCTTAGGCAACCGAATAGGACCTCAGCATAGTGTTTGGGCAGCTCACTCACCCACCCTTCGAGCCTCTGGCTACCTGCCACCTTTGCTATCTCTCTTGGAAGGTGGTTTCCCTGGTTGTGCTCACCTTCGCTCGCAGAGTTAGCGAGCTTCAGGCCCTTGTGGCAGAGGTGCCTTATACCAGGTTCTACAAGAACAGGGTGGTGCTTCGCACGCACCCAAAATTCCTGCCGAAGGTAGTATCATCCTTCCATCTCAACCAGGAAGTGGTGCTCCCTATCTTCTTTCCAAGACCTCACTCCAGTCGAGCGGAGATGGTCCTTCACACCTTAGACTGTAAGAGGGCTTTGTCCTATATCCAACACACTCAGGACCACCACAAAGCTTCTCAGCTTTTCATCTCCTATGACCCTGGTAGGCTAGGGGAGGTAGTGACCAGGCAAATATTGTCCACCTGGGTGGCAGACTGAATCGCTCTCTCCTATGAGCAGGTGGGGATCCCATTGGAAGACCGCATCACGGCGCACCGTGTCAGGGCCATGGCGGCCTCGGTGGCAAACTTACGCTCTGTCCCGATGGTGGACATCTGCCAGGTAGCCACCTGATCTTCAGTCCATACCTTCACAGCTCATTACTGCCTGGAAAGAGAGTCCCGATGGGACAGTGCCTTCGACCAGGCTGTGCTCCGTAACCTTTTCGGGGTTTAGGCAACTCCTACCCTCCTACCCTTCTGTGTTCAGGCTACCGGAGTGCTGTTTTCATTGGACACAGGGGTCTTATTGTAGTCTGTGGACACAGACTCAATTGCTGCTGCTAGCGGCTCCCCGTGAGGGTGCCCCTACTTTTTACTATGGGCTTTTGGTAGCCTGTAGCTGGGGAATCCCATATGTGAGGACTGACTTCCTGCTTGTTCCTGGAGAAAGCGTAGTTATTCACCTGTAACAGGTGTTCTCCAGGGACAGCAGGAATCAATCCTCACAACCCTCCCTCCTTCCCTTGGAGTTGCTCCTTTACCATCTTTTATTTTTGCCGTCTTTTAGCTATGTCATCTGACTGAGCAAGATGGCACCCTTGGGTGGGAAAGGGACCACGCATGCGTGGTGGCATCTCCCAAAGGCTTTCTTTGAAAGCTGGGGGGATGCTTCCACGAGGGCTCCATTGGTGCTGACATCACCCAAGGAGGCGGAGACAGCAATCGTGTGTGTCGGTCAAAGACATAATTTTGAAGCACTGATCACACTTCTTAAAGCCACTGGTAGCCATGGGGGAAAAAAGTACCCCTGCAAGGTCAAAGACTCTCCAGGCTGCCAGTTGGGAGAAAAAAGGCACGAAGACGCCAGGAAAAGAAAACTACAAAAATAGACCCAAACTCAGCGCCGATGCAATGAGGTCGGTGGCGGGAAGAGTACCAGTGAGATACTGGAGATTAGTATGAAACTCAGAGAATAAAATAAACTGGGGACAAGTCAGACAAATGTCTGAAGGGCTCCACGAAGAAAAAGAGACTGAGCAAGACGGTACCCTTGGGCGGGAAGGGAAACACGCATGCGTGGTGGCATCTCCCAAAGGCTTTCTTTGAAAGCTGGGGGAATGCTTCTGCGAGGGCTCCATCGGAGCTGATGTCACCCATGTGAGGCCTGACTTCCTGCTTGTTCCCAGAGAAATGTATATAACGCTCCCACACATATAACGTGCAGGAGGGTCTGGCAGAATGAAAAAAAATGTATAATGTGTACATTATATGTGTGAAAATATGGTATACTTGTTTTGATTCTTTGTTCACCACCTTCAATGCTTAGGCATATGGCGGGTTATAAATAAAATAAACATCTTGAACTTAGCACTTATAACAATAGGCAACTGGTGCAAATCTTTTAGGGTTGGTATGTTGTGCTCTCTAGATTATTATTATTGTTTTTTTATTTTATATCTATGAATTTTTACAATATATCAAGCAACACTGTTTGTACAGCAAAGGTACAGACTTGCAAGAAACAAATACAAGAAACACAATTGAGGCAAAGTTCACAAGAGTATCAGTAGTCCTCAATAAGGGGGAAGCAGCCTAACAAAAATACTAGGGCAGGAGATTCCCCAGTACGATTAAAAAAAAAGAAATACTAAACCACAAATCAAGAGAGGGCAGAGGACCAAGAATATCTTATTAATAAATGGGGAACCGCTTAGGAAGGAGAAGATGTAGCAATATGAGCACTGATGAAGGAGGACAAATCTTCAGGCTGAAAGAAAACATATTTTTGTGATTGAAAAACTACGATACATTTACAGGGAAATCTAAGCACAAAAGAAGCTCCCATCTGAGACACCCCAGGAAGTAACAACAAAAAAGACTTGCATCTTTTCTGGGTTTCTCTGGCAACATCAGGGAAAATCAATATTTTCTTGCCCATAAACAGATTAGAATGCTTTTTGTAATATAACTTGAGGATTCACTCTCTGTCCGACGAAAGAGCAAATGTTACTAGCAGGGTGGAAAAAGACAGTTCATCTTCCTTAGGGGTTTGAAGTAAAGCAGAGACATTTAGAAAATCCATATCTAACGTCCCAACAATCGTCTTCCCATCTTTTCAACCCACTGGCAGGTAATAGGCCTTTGATACTGGAGGAAGCAGGTCAGGCGGTACCAGTAGGGACTCCTGTAGATACTTTTTAAAAAGATCCTGAGGGGCCACCGCAGGAACCACAGGAAAATTCAACAATCGAATATTAGAAGACCTAGCAATGTTTTCCAATGCCTCTAGCTTCGCTCTTAGAGCCACATTATCTTTAACTAAGGATAAAGATACCTCAGAAACCTGCGAAAGTTTCTGGTCTAATACTTCAGCTTTCCCTTTTGTTTCCACCATGTCACTACTGAGTTTAGAGACAGTGTCCTCAAGTTTAGCAATCCGAGGAGTAGATAAAGCCAACTGCTGACTTACAACATGAGAAAGCTGAGATATCGCCTCCCAAATGTTCTCCAAAGACACCGAGGCAGGGCGCAGTAGGGTGAAAGAAAATGGGGGCTCAGTGCTTGCCGCACCAAGAAGAAGATCC
Source organism: Ichthyophis bannanicus (assembly GCA_033557465.1). NCBI lineage: Eukaryota > Metazoa > Chordata > Amphibia > Gymnophiona > Ichthyophiidae > Ichthyophis > Ichthyophis bannanicus. The sequence continues at coordinate 42,247,094 of CM066043.1, forward strand.
TTCTCTCCACCAGCCCCACTCAGTCCACAAGCGGAATCAGAAACCTCCGCAGATTGAAATTCTACCGAGCATGCAGCCACACTCACAGTCAGCTGCCCACCAGATTCTACCTCCGACACACCCCGCTCCAGAATCACAGCCGCTGCCTCGACAGAAAGGGATACGGTTCCGCTTGCAGGAGGAGTCACTGGAAGGCCCGGAACAGCAGGAGGGACGCACCCATTAGGGGAGAGAGACATATCTAGGGCAGAAGACGCCACGACCTCCTCAGCTGACGCTACCAATCCTGCTCGAATCTCCCCAATTTTATTCTCAGTGAGCCTGATGAACCAATCTATAGGTCCCCCATTGGCAGGCACAGGCTCCGCAGGGAGAGGTCTCTGCTTGCCTTTGCACTTAGGCATTATGGCTCAATAGAACTCTGCCGCCATCTCAGAACCTGGCCACTCCCCTGTGCTCTCTAGATTATATTCAGTAGCAATGTGAGCTACTGTATTTTGGGCTACTTGCAAGGCACCCATAGTAACTGCATGTAGCTGTCAAGAATGCAATACAGTAGTCCAATCGGGAGAACGCTAAATAATGTAATAACAAGCCAAAAGTCATCATAAGAAATATATTGGCACATTCTCATTAACAATTTATTTATTTACTTATTTAGCAAAGCTTATATACTGCTTAGTCTAAGAGTAAAAGCGGTTTACATTAAAAAGTGGACCAACATGGCTTTAGACACCATCCACACAGCCATGCATTCATCTCCAGGATACAAGGTTTTCTGCCTTGGCCTTCACCCTCAACAGGGAGGATTGAAGAGAACACCAGCAGAGCACCTATCTGCTTCACCTCTGTCCCAAAGCCATGAAATCACTTTTGATACACTCAGAGGGATACCTAGCAGTATAATTTGTGCCAAGATGAATGTGCAACATCGGATAAAGCATAGTTACTCACCTGTAACAGGTGATCTCCGGGAACAGCAGGAATTTAGTCCTCACATATGGGTATCGTCGGTACCGACGGAGCCTGCACGGGAACGCTCCCCAGCGTCCAATTAGAATGCTTTTTGGAGCATCCCACAGCGCCTGCATGCTGCCTTCCCACCTTTCCCAACTGCCTCTCTCCAGTTGAGTTTTAGAGCTGAGACAAAGAGAGAGAGAGCGAGAGAAAGGAAAAGAGATAGATAGAGAGATACAACTCCTAGGGGAGGTGGGTGGGTTGTGAGGACTAAATTCCTGCTGTTCCTGAAGATCACCTGTTACAGGTGAGTAACTATGCTATCTCCAGGAACAAGCAGGAATGTAGTCATCACATATGGGGACTCCCTAGCTTTAGGTGCCAGGGAGAGACCCCAGAAGTTGTGTGTCCCTGAGAAGGGCTCCACTTCCCCCCATGGATCTCTGGCATCCTACCAGGGATGGTGGGTAGGAGTTGATTAGGTATGGAAGAGGTGTTTGAGAACAGCCTGACCAAACAAGGCATCCCGACGGGAGTCCTTGTCCAAGCAGTAATGGGCTGTGAATGAACCGAGGCCCAAGTGGCTGCTCGACAGATGTAGTCAATAGACACAGAGTTCAGATGAGCCATTGAGGCTGCCATGGCTCTCACATTGTGAGCTGTGACATGGCCCTCCAGAGAAAGGTTCTTACTCTGATAGGCGAAAGAAATACACTGAGCAATCCAGTTAGATAGTTGTTCTCTTGGAGACTGGAAGTCCCAAATGAGAAGGATCAAAAGCAACCAAGAGTTGAGAGGGCTTTCTATGTTGCTGTGTTCTTTGTAAGTAAAAAGCTAGAGCTCTTTTACAGTAAAAGGTATGAAGATTCCTCTCTGCATTTGATGCATGAGGTCCTGGAAAAAAGACAGGTAGGTAGACCTCTTGGTTGAGATGAAAAGGCGAGACCACCTTAGGCATAAAGTGTGGATGAGTCCTAAGGACTACCTTGTCATGATGGAACCTTGTATAAGGTGGATTAGCTACTAGTGCTTGCAATTCACTAATGCGGTGTGCTGATGTGATTGCAATGAGAAAGATAACCTTCCAAGAAAGAAATTTCAAGGAGGTGGTAGCTAAAGGTTCGAAAGGTGGCTTCATGAGCTGACCAAGAACCAGGTTCAAGTCCCATGCCACCGGAGGTGGTCTAATGGGAGGCTTAGTTAGAAGGAGGCCTCTCATAAATCTTGCTATAAGAGGATGAGAGGAAATAGGTTGTCCATTTAGAGGCTTAAGAGAAGCTGCAATAGCACTCAAATGGACTCTTACTGAATTTGTCTTAAGGCCTACATTAGACAAATGGAGGAGATACTCCAGCAAAGATTCCAGAAATATCGCAAGGGGGTTAAGACCCTTTTCTGAACACCAAACAGTAAACCTTTTCCACTTGAAAGCATAAGAACGTCTAGTGGAAGGTTTTCTGGAAGCATAAAGAACATCTTTCACTTGCTGAGAAAGATGAAGATCTTGGAGATCTAGGCCTGCAGCAACCAAGCCCTGAGATGCAGAGACTGGGGATTGGGATGCCATAACATTCCATTCTCCTGAGATGGGAGATCTGGAGCAGACCCTAACTCCAGGGAGGGAGCTTGAGAAAGATGTAGAAGCAGAGGGTACCACACTTGCCGTGGCCAATGTGGTGCTATGAGAATCATGTGGCCTCTGTCTCTCTGAAGCTTGAAGAGGGTTTTGGGAATTAGGGGAATGGGTGGAAAGGCATACAGGAAGTCTTGACCCCAGTAAAGGAGGAAAGCATCCCTGGCCTGAGCCCCCTGAGCCGGAATTCTGGAACAGAACCGGGGAAGTTTGGCATTCCATGGACTTGCAATGAGGTCTATGTCTGGGGTTCCCCAAAGTTGAAATATCCTGGTCACCTAGTCTGCATGCAGAGACCACTCGTGTGGAAGGAGAACTCGACTGAGTCTGTCCGCCCAAGAGTTTTGAATGCCTGGAAGATATACTGCCAGCAGATGAATCTGATGCTCTCTGGCGAGGGCCCATAGTCGCAAAGCTTCGTTGCAAAGCAACAGAGCCTGTTCCCCCCTGCTTGTTCACATAGAACATGGCTACCTGATTGTCCATATGAATGAGGACTGTCTTGTAGCTGAGCAGGGGGTGGAACACTCGCAGAGCTAGGAAAATTGCTCTGAGTTCCAAGAGGTTGATGTGTAGAGAACTCTCTTGGGGAGACCAGGTGCCCTGGGTGGAGAAGTCTTGCAGATGAGTTCCCCAACCCTTTGGAGAAGCATCTGTTGTGAGAATTGCTTGGGGTAACGGTTCTTGAAAAGGGAACCCCATCAACAGATTTTGAGTGGATGTCCACCATTGGAGGGACAAAATGTGGCGACTTGTGTTTGCTATTTTGTCTGACAGGCACCCTGATGCCTGTATCCATTGGGTGGATAAAGTCCACTGAGCTGCCCTCATGTGGAGGCAAGCATATGGAACCACATGCACGGTGGATGCCATGTGGCCCAGCAATTGCAACATTTCTCGAGCAGTTAGATGAGGCTTTAGCACTGCTTGAGAAGCTAACTGGACCAAGCGAAGGCAACGGGCCTGGGGAAGATAGACCCTTGCACTTGTGGTATCCAGAAGAGCTCCTATGAACTCTAAAGATTGAGTGGGAGTCAGACTGGATTTTGGGATGTTTATTACCAGCCCTAAATACTGAAGGATACGCATTGTGCAGGATAAAGAAGTCTTGGCCTCTGACTGTGTTGGAGCTCGAATGAGCCAGTCGTCCAAGTAAGGGAAGACAAATATTCTCAGAGTGCGTAGAAATGCTGCCACCACAGCCATGCATTTCGTGAACACCCTTGGTGCAGAGGCCAGACCAAATAGAAGCACCCTGTATTGGTAGTGCTTTCCCTGAAAAAGGAACCGAAGAAACCTTCTGTGGGTTGGATGGATGAGAACATGGGTGTACGCATCCTTGAGATCTAGAGAACACAGCCAATCCTGACTCTGAAGGTATGGAAGCAGAGCTCCGAGAGAAACCATTTTGAATTTCTCTTTGACAAGGAATTTGTTCAAGTCTCTGAGATCTAAGATAGGTCTGTATCCCCCTGTTTTCTTTGGGATAAGAAAATAAGGGGAATAGAACCCTGTGCCCTGCTGATGAAGAGGCACTTCTTCTATTGCCCCCTGGGCAAGAAGGATGGTAACCTCCTGGCCTAACAGGCTGATGAGAGAAGTCGGAGAATTGAACTGCTTCACTATTGTGTGAGGGGGTATACTTGAAAAATGAAGTTTGTACCCTTCCTTTATGATGGAGAGTGTCCAATGCTCTGCTGTTATTTGCCCCCATCTGGGAGCAAAATGACATAACCTTCCTGGAATGGTGGACGGTTCTGGTCCTTCCAGAGCCAGAAAGGCTAAGTTCTCTAGCTGAAAGTCAAAGGCCCTGAGGAGGCTGAGGCTGCTGGGCCGGTGGAGGCCTAGCAGCCTTTGCTTTCTTCTGTTTGGGTGGTTGCTGACGTTTGGTTGAAAACTGACCTGCAGAAGATGCCTGCTGACCATAAGCAGGATAAAATCTTTTCTTTTTAGAAAAAGATGTTTTCTTGAACAACCTTTTCCTAACAGGATCAGCAGTAGACTTGGATAGTCTATCCAAAGTGGAATTTTCAGCATCCATTTCATTGGCTTTTTCCTGCCAATCTTTACCAAACAGGTTCTCACCAGTACAAGGGATATTTCCCAATTTATCTTGTACCCAGAGCTCTAAATAAGATGCTTGGAGCCAAGCAATTCTACGTGCACCTATGGCAATAGCCGAGGTTCTGCTTATACATTCAAAGCAGTCGAAGGCTGCACGGTTGGAAAATTTAGAGACATCTTGGGCATGTTTGAGCCAAGTGAGAAAGTCCTGTCTTTTATCCTCAGAAATGAAAGGACTTAAAGTCTGTAAATGATCTGTGACTTCCTTTAGGAACATTCCCATGTAGAGACTATAGGAACTGATTCTTGCAGCAAGCATGGAAGCTTGAAAGACTCTACGTCCAAAAGCATCCAGGGTTCTGCATTCACGTCCTGGAGGATTAGAGGCATGTCTTTTTGCACTTCTAATCCTTCTCATAGCAGACTCCACCACAATAGAGTGGTGAGGAAGCTGAGTTTTATGAAACCCCGGACAAGGAGGGACAAGATACATAGTATCTAACCTACGAGAATGAGGAGAGGTGGTAAGAGGTGTTTCCCACATCCTCAACATGAGATCATATAGAATCTCATGAATGGGTAAGGTAGCTGCCTCCTTAGGAGTTTTGGGATATTGTAAAATATCCAACTCCTTGGCCCTTGGCTCTGTCTCAGGGGCCACAGTGATGGACAGGCCCTGAGTCACCTCTCTGATCAAGTCTTGGAAAGACATGCCCTCTGGAGGAGACATCCTGCATTTAGGGGAGGAGGACTCCTGTGGAAGAAGCATCGCTGCATCGACAGAACTTTCAGAATCCTCAGATTCTTCTGAGGAATCGCAGTATCGTCTGTCCAGATGCTCCTGCAGATCCCGATACCCGTACCGAGCAAGATCGGTACCGGGAATAACTGGTACCGGAGAATCGGTACCGGAGGGCATCGGAGGACAGGGTACCGGCATAGCAGACACCGATGCCGATGTCGATGCTATCGGTACTGGTGCCGATACCGATACTGATGCCGGTGCCAGTGCCGGTACTGGTGGAGTTGTCTGTCGCGGTACCAAGGGCGTCGATGCCGCAAGGAAAGCCGCTAGACTGTGTTCCATGGACAGAATTCTCTGGTCCATAGACGCTGCCAATGCCTGGAAGTCGGTACCGGTGGAGACCACCGGTACCCCAGAGCATGGCACCAGGAGATCTGTCGAGGCCGAGCCATCGAGAACATCCTGGAACCCCGATAATGATGCTTTGGAAGCCGAAGCCTCCCGCCGGGGTAATTTTGCCGGTGCAGAATCCTTCAGGGCAACGCCAGAGGCATCTCGATGCTTAGAAGGAGATCTACCCTTCGAGGACCGGCTGGATTTATGTTTAGTTACCTGAGATCCAGGGGAGGAAGAAGAAGCCCTGGAAGACGCCGATGCCACCGAAGCCACATCAGAGGGAAACAGGGTACTGAGCTTGGCAGCTCGGTTCTGCCGACCTCTTTTAGACATCATAGCACAGGACACACAATCTGTGATGGAGTGGTCAGGACCTAAACATTTTAAACACCATTCATGGGTGTCGGTGACAGAAATGGTACCGCCACATTTGTGCACTTTTTAAAACCTGAGGCAGGTTTTTCCATGTTAAGGAAAGTTTTTGGGCCTAAGGCCCAAAAAGACGGGAGCACCTGAAGAAAAGGAAAAACAGATTTTTTTTTTTTTTGAAATAGGAAAAGAAGGACCGGCGGTACCGGTACAGCGTCGAAGAAGGAAGACGAGACCACAAAAAGAAATAAAGAAAGAAATTCTTCTGCGGTGACCTGCTGGCTCCGCGGAAACAACCTGCTGGCTCCGCGGAAACAAAAGAACTGGAGAGAGGCAGTTGGGAAAGGTGGGAAGGCAGCACGCAGGCGCTGTGGGATGCTCCCAAAAGTGTTCTAATTGGACGCTGGGGAGCGTTCCCACGCAGGCTCCGTCGGTACCAACGATACCCATATGTGATAACTACATTCCTGCTTGTTCCTGGAGATTAGTCAGTAGGCTTGATGAGTCTCGGCAAACTTGGCAAATGGCCAATTTTCCCAAGGGAAAAAGGTCAATAGTGGAGTACCCCAGGGATCTGTACTAGGTCCGCTACTTTTTGACATATTCATAAATGACCTGGAAAGGGGAATAACTAGTGAGCTTATCAAATTTGCAGACGACACAAAACCATTTAAAGTTGTTAAAACCCAAGAGGATTGTGGAAAACTGCAGGAGGATCTGGATAAATTGGAAGACTGGGCATCCAAATGGCAAATGAAATTTAATGTGGACAAGTGCAAAGTTATGCACCTAGGAAAGAACAACCCACACTATGGTTACACAATGCAAGGTTCCACAAGGTTCTATGTCCCTGTATGTAGGGACACTCACATGGGGTGGGTTGGAGCGGAGTGGGTAAGGAGGGATCTAACGCCTGATGATGTCAGTGGCTTCAAAGAGCTGGGTCTGAATGGAAAGCTGGAAAAAGAAACAATGAGCTCTAAAAGACAGAGCTATGCCCAGTGTTATCTTGCTTGCAGTGAAGTCCCTGTTAGGAATGCCAGTACTTGCAAGGGACTGTAGACCCTTGTGCAATATTCAGTTGCCTAGATGTTTTGCAAGCTAATCAAGGAGCACTAACAGCCGATGAGGTCAATGGCTTCAAGGAGCTGGGTCTGAATGGAAAGCCTGAAAAGAAACAATGATCTCTAACCGACAGAGCTATGCCCAAAACCACAAAAAAGTCCCTGTGATGGAGTGTATAGGAAACTCCCCATCCTCCACAGGGACTCTCCCCAGCCATGCCAGAACCGGTGAGGTATTGCTATGGTAAGAGCTTAAATCCCTATCCCTTTAAGAGAATATCCTAGAGAATGCCTGTGGAGGTTGTGGCCAAGTCCCGGGGTTTAAACCAGGAAGCAGACTTAGGGAACAGAGGAGCCCAGGTTTCTGGAGCATACCTGAAGACCTGTAAAAGACAGTCTGCTGTGAAGGTAGGAAGCGTGTTTGATTTGTTACTGTCTGCTCAGCCTTGCTGCTGGAATTCTACTCGGTTGGAGAGACTGTCGCTGAGTTGTGCTGCCCAGAGTAAAGAAACTTTGGGGAGCCTGTTTTGTTTTGCTTTGGAAGCATCATCTGTGCTGGAGCAGCATTCGGCTATTCAGTAGAGTAGTCTTACTGAGAGCAATTAAGGACTTGTTACAGCTGGGGAAAAGCCTAGGGCAACAGAGAGTTTAACCCTATGGGTGCCTAAAACCCAAGGGGGGGGGGGCCAGGGCAGTCGCCTGGATGCTTATTCCCAAATAAAGTATATTTTCTTTAAACCTCTCTTGACTGTGGAGTCCTGTGTCATGCCTCACGCTGGCCACATCTACCACAGTCCCCTTTTGCAATATAGAAAAAGAATTGGCTTTTAAAATTAAAAAACAAAAACCCTTTAAAAGCTATCAGGCAGACAAACTCTACTTAAAAGCCACACAGTATTACTGTGCTTGCAATGGAGTCCCTGTTAGGAATGTACTGACTCAGGAGTCTATTCCAGACATATGGTGCAAGAAGGTGGAAGAAATGGAGTCTGGAGCTGTAGGGAGAGATGAGAGGAGAGGTAGTGAGGAGCCACAGAATATATCTACATGTAGGTCAGTAGGAGAAGTTTGAACAGTATGTGGAAACGGATAGAGAGTCAGTGAAGTGATTTGAGAAGAGGAGTTACATGAGCATAGCCATGCAACTGAGTTTTGAATGGATTGGGAGAGAGATGATTCAATGGGAGACCAGGGAGGAGCAAGTTGCAATAGTCTAAACAGGAGGTAACAAGAGAGTAAATAAGGGTCTTAGTAATGCATTCATGGACGAAAGAACTAATTTTGCTGATGTTATTGAGAAAGGTACATACTATCAGTTCTATCTGTTGGATATGAGCACAGAAAGAGACAGAAGAGTCAAAGATGACCCCCAAGGTGCGAGCCTAGAAAACAGGTATGACAGTGTTATCCACAGAAATAGAAAAGACAGGAAAGGGAAGGTGGGTTGAGGGGGAAAGATAAGAAGCTCCATCTTGGCCATATTCAATTTCAGATAGTGGTGGGACATCCAGGCAGCACACAGAAAGAATTTCACAGCCCGCAAGAGCTACTTCATCCACTGATATTTCAAGGATTTCCTTATTTAGTTATTAGCATTTATATACCGCTTTTTCCAATAGATCTATGGCAGTTTACATTGAACAGGGTCAGATACATATAACAGTTTAAACTATGTACACTAAACATTGAACATACAATCACAATCTATAATGATTGATAACTATGTACAATAAACAATGTCCTTGAATACAATTTTTGGTCTGAGGTGATTCATGATGTTTACTAGTTTGTGTGCTTTCTCTGATTGAGGGGGAGGAGTTCTGACTTTGAGGAATTATGTATTTTATGAGGTACTATCAAGACCGCCCCCCCCCCTTCTCCACTTCTATGCCCTATAATCTCAATTGCGTTTCAACAACTTAACCAGATGTGCAGAAAACCTTAAGATGCATTACATCACCTTTAGAGACCCATAGCTCAGTAGTGCATAACAAATCAAAAATTTCTATCTACTATTAGATCAAAAAAATGACATGAATTTTGTCTTTTAGAGTGGGCATTAACTAACCCTACAGATAACATAGACATGCATGTAGTCGCATCACTAACTTAAAATAGAGGGGTCAGCCCCTGAAATGGCCTATGATAGTTATGAAGGCCATAAACAGCCCTCCCACTAACTACAGGCACTTTATGACAGCTTCCACCTCAACTACCCTCATATAGGCTACTAGTCAATAGCCATATAGTAAAAAGTTAAAAGCCATACGATATGTGTATTTTCAACCTATCTGTTGTGCTTATTGTTTCTCAGACACCTTCTCTCACTGAATTTGTACAGCTCTAAACTGGTTTGCCATTGTTGCATTCTGTCTGGCCTAGTCATGTGATCCCAGCATCCCAGGGATGCCTCCTGTAACTGGCATGCTGCCCAACCTGGTCACGTGATCATGGCATCCCAAAGATGCCTCCTGTCATTGAACTTGTTTCAATTGTCGTTTGATGAGCAGTATAGCGTCAACAATTCAAATGGCTAACTAGCATCAAGCCCTTCTTTCTCTATACCAATCCTCTTATTTTCATTTTTCCTATATATAATTGTAAATCTTTTCTGTCCTGTCTGATCTTAACTTATTGTAAACCACCTCACAGTTATGAAAGGTGGCATATTTAATACAAATAAACCATAAACTTAACCTATTGTGCATATATAATACTCTTGTTATAAATACTAAGTAGGGACTGGAAAAAAAAGATTTAGTAAATCAGGACCTAAAAAGGTTTAAAGGTATCAATGTCATAAAACACTTTTGGTTAAGATTTTAGATTTAATTACTTGCTTTTCCAAATCCAAACTCAAAGCAAGTTATATGCTAGTATAGGAGATATTTCCCTAACCCAGAAATTATTTCTGACCTTTGAAAATGTTTACAAGTTATATTGCATTTTAGAAAGAGTATGCAATCTATTTCGGGTCATGCCTTGCCAAGAAAACTCAGGGGCTGCTGGGTCGCCAGTAATCAGCATATAGGGAGCAATCAGAAATCTATAGTATCACCTACCTCCCCTCCTCCTTTTCTTTCATGGCCTATGTATTCTACACCTGCTGCAAATAGTTCTGCCCACATCCCCCTTCCCCCTTTTCTGGAGCCCTTAAGAGTGTGAACTGACCACCTTCAATCACATTATTGGTTGGTAGGGAAAGTGGGCAGATGGGAAACCCTCTCCTACTGGCTAACATTTGGTTGATTTAACTGAACTCAGTCTCACCAAGTCCTAGTGTTTTACATTTGACAAAAGAAATGTTTTTATTTCTAGAGACAAGTGCCGAATATTGATGCTTGCTAGATATTTCATATAATCCTCATAAACTTATTGTTTTATATTGATAGATTGATTACTTTGGAACCATTCAGATAGGGACCCCACCCCAGGATTTCACGGTGATTTTTGATACTGGCTCCACAAACCTCTGGGTCCCATCTAAATACTGTACCAGCTCAGCCTGCTGTAAGTAATCTCTCCGAGATAACAACTTGTTACCTCTGTGCAGAAGAGAGTTCTAGATTTATGTATTAAGCCTTATTTTCCTAATCTAAATAAGCTCCTGTCCATATAGCACAGTTACTTACCTGTAACAGGTGATCTCTGGGAACAGCAGGAATTAGTCATCACATATGGGTACGTCGGCACCGACGGAGCCCGCGCGGGAAAGCTCCCCAGCTTTTCAGATTAAAAGCTTTTGGGGCCTCCCACTGCACATGCGCGCTGCCTTCCCGCCTTCCTGACCAGCTCTCGTCAGTTCGAGTTTAAAGCTGAGACAATAGAGAGAGAGGACAGGAAGATAGATAGATAGAGATACAACTCCTAGGGGAGGTGGGTGGGTTGTGATGACTAATTCCTGCTGTTCCCAGAGATCACCTGTTACAGGTAAGTAACTGTGCTATCTCCAGGAACAAGCAGGAATACGTCATCACATATGGGGACTCCCTAGCTAAGATGCCTGGGAGATCCCCCTCCAAGGGTAAACCATCTTCGCATGGATCTCAGGCATCCATCCAGGGAAGGTGGGCAGGAGTTGTTTAAGTATGGAACAGGTGTTTGAGGACAGCCTGACCAAACAAGGCATCCCGGCGGGAGTCCTTGTCCAAGCAGTAATGGGCTGTGAAGGTATGAACCGAGGCCCAAGTGGCTGCTCGACAGATCTGATCTATGGACACAGAGTGAAGATGAGCCATAGAAGTGGCCATGGCCCTCACATTGTGAGCTGTGACATGGCCCTCCATAGAAATGTTCTTACTCTGGTAAGCAAAAGAAATACACTGAGCGATCCAATTGGAAAGTGTACGCTTGGTGACTGGAAGTCCCAAATGAGAAGGATCAAAAGCCACGAAAAGTTGGGAAGACTTTCGATGTGGTTGAGTCCTGTTGAGGTAAAAGGCAAGAGCTCTTTTACAATCCAGAGTATGAAGGTTCCTCTCTGCACTGGATGCATGAGGAGCCGGGAAAAAGACAGGTAGATATACCTCTTGATTAAGATGAAAAGGCGAGACCACTTTGGGCATAAAGTGGGGATTCGTCCTAAGGACCACCTTATCATGATGAAACCTAGTATAAGGTGGATGAGCCACTAAAGCCTGCAGTTCACTGATGCGGCGAGCCGAAGTGACTGCAATAAGGAAAACAACCTTCCAGGAAAGAAATTTGAAGGAGGTAGAGTCCAAAGGCTCAAAAGGTGGCTTCATAAGCTGACCTAGAACGAGGTTCAAATCCCATGCTACCGGAGGAGGTCGGATGGGAGGTTTAGTTAGAGTCAGGCCTCTCATGAAACGTGCAACAAGAGGATGAGAGGAGACAGGTTGTCCATTTATAGGTTTTAAGGATGCTGCAATAGCACTCAAATGGACCCTTACTGAATTCGTCTTAAGGCCTGCATTTGAAAGATGCAGGAGATAGTCCAAGAGGGAATTCAAAGGAAGTGCTAGAGGGTCAAGACCCTGCTGAGCACACCAAATGGAAAAACGTTTCCATTTGAAAGCATAAGAACGCCTCGTGGAAGGTTTCCTAGAGGCATGAAGGATATCTGTCACTGGTTGAGAAAGATTAAAGTCTTGAAGACTTAGGCCTTCAGTAACCAAGCTCTGAGATGTAGGGATTTGGGGTTTGGGTGCCTCCTGAGACAGAAGGTCTGGCGCAGCTCCCAGGTCCAGGGAGGATCCCTGGGAGAGATGCAGAAGTAGAGGGAACCACACCTGGCGTGGCCAGCGGGGAGCTATGAGGATCATAGTCCCGTGATCCCTCTGGAGCTTGAACAGAGTCTTGGATATTAGAGGAATGGGTGGAAAGGCATAGAGGAATTCCTGACCCCAATGCAGGAGGAAGGCATCGTGGGCCTGAGCTCCCTGACACTGAGTTCTGGAACAGAACCGGGGAAGTTTGGCATTCCACGGACTTGCAAAGAGGTCTATGTCCGGGGTCCCCCATTCCTGAAAGATTCTGCGTATCTGGTCCATATGTAGGGACCATTCGTGTGGAAGCAGAACTCGACTGAGTCTGTCTGCACGAGAGTTTTGAACTCCTGGAAGATACACTGCAAGAAGGTGAATTTGATGCTCTCTGGCGAAGGCCCATATTCTGAGAGCTTCGTTGCAAAGCGACAGAGAGCCTGTCCCTCCTTGTTTGTTTATATAGAACATGGCTACCTGATTGTCTGTCTGAACTAGGACAGTCAGGTTGACAAGGAGGGTATAGAAGACCTTGAGGGCAAGGTAAATCGCTCGCAGTTCCAGGAGGTTGATATGAAGGGTGGCCTCCTGTGGAGACCAAGTGCCCTGAGTGGAGAGGTTCTGAAGATGAGCTCCCCACCCTGTTTGGGAGGCATCTGTTGTGAGGGTTGCTTGGGGCAACAAAGGTTGGAAGGGGGCCCCCAACAACAGATTCTTGGTGGATGTCCACCATTGGAGGGACCAAAATAGACGGCTTGAGGTGAGTATTTGGTCGGAGAGCGCTCCAGATGCTTGAGTCCACTGGGTGGCCAAGGTCCATTGAGCTGCTCTCATATGCAGACGAGCGTAGGGCACCACATGTACCGTGGAGGCCATGTGGCCCAGAAGTCGCAGCATTTCCCGGGCTGTCAAATGACTGCTGGACTGAGCTTGGGAGGCCAAACTCAGCAGGCGTTGGGCCCTGACCTGAGGCAGGTAGGCCCTTGCAGTGATGGTGTCTAACTGGGCCCCTATGAACTCGAGAGACTGAGTAGGGATTAGTTGAGACTTGGGAAGGTTTACTACCAGTCCCAGATACTGCAGAAGACGCCTTGTGCGGTCCAGGGAAATTTGGGCCTGGGACTGAGAGGGAGCTCGGATGAGCCAGTCGTCCAGGTATGGGAATATGAAAATTCCCAGGCCTCTTAGAAAGGCAGCTACGACTGCCATGCATTTGGTGAACACTCTTGGAGCAGAGGCTAGACCGAAGGGGAGTACTCTGTACTGGAAATGTTTTCCCTGAAAGAGAAATCGAAGGTATTTTCTGTGGGATGGGTGGATGAGTATGTGTGTATACGCATCCTTGAGGTCTAGAGAACAAAGCCAATCCTGACTCTGAAGGTATGGAAGGAGAATGCCCAGAGAAAGCATTTTGAATTTCTCCTTGAAAAGAAATTTGTTCAATTCTCTCAGATCCAGAATTGGTCTGAAGCCCTCTGTCTTCTTTGGTATTAGAAAATAAGGGGAGTAGAATCCCGTCCCCTGTTGAAGAAGAGGGACCTCCTCTATTGCCCCCTGGGCAAGGAGGGAGGAGACTTCCTGACCCAAGAGGGCCAGGAGAGATGGGGGAGAATTGAACTGCCTCACCATAGTATAAGGAGGAAGGTCGGAAAAATGGAGTTTGTAACCCTCTCTGATGATAGAGAGGGTCCATTGCTCTGATGTAATTTGCTCCCATCTGGGAGCAAAGTGAGCTAACCTTCCGGGTATGGTGAGGGGCTCTGGTTGTTCTAGAGCCAGAAAAGTTAAGTTCTCTAGTGGCAAGTCAAAACCCCTGAGGGGGTGGAGCCTGCTGAGGCGTAGCAGACGCCGCAGGCTTTGACCTTGCCTGTTTAGGTTGCTGACGTTTAGCAGCAAAACGAGGCTGAGAGGATTGTTGGCCAGTATTTGTAGAAAATCTGGACTTCTTGTAATAAGGCCTCTTAAAAGACTTCTTCTTGGCAGGAGTGGAGGTAGACTTAGAAAGTCTATCTAAGGTGGCATTTTCTGCATCCATTTGAGTGGCCTTAATTTGCCACTCCTCACCAAATAAGTTCTCACCTGTACAGGGCAGATTTCGTAAGCCATCTAGGACCCAAGGTTCTAGATCAGAAGCCTGGAGCCAAGCAAGACGTCGGGCTGCTATAGCAATGCCTGAAGCCCTACCAGCACCCTCAAAGGAATCAAAAGCTGCCCTGTTGGAGAACTTTGAAATATCCAAAAGGTGTTTCACTAAGGAAATGAACTGCTCCCTCTTATCCTCAGGGATAAAGGGGGCAAAATGCCGAACTTTTAGAGCGATTTCACTGAGAAACATGCCCATGTAAAGACTATAGGAATTAATCCTGGCTATAAGCATAGTAGCCTGGAAAATTTTCCTGCCAAAAGAGTCTAGAGTCTTACATTCTCGCCCTGGAGGAGTAGAAGAGTGTCTTTTGGTACTCTTTATCTTCTTCATTGCAGACTTCACCACAATAGAATGGTGAGGCAACTGGGTTTTTTGGAAACCAGGAGAAGGGGGGACACGGTACATGGTGTCCAACCTGCAAGAAGAAGGAGACAATGTTAGAGGAGCCTCCCATAAGTCCATCAAGTGTTCTTGAAGGATTTCATGGATAGGCAGGGTGACTGCCTCTTTAGGAGACTTAGAGTATCCTAAAATATCCAGTTTCTTTGATCTGGGTTCCTTTTCAGAGGATGAAGCAATAGAAAGACCTTTAGCCATTTCTATGATGAAGTCCTGAAAGGACAAATCCTCTGGTGGAGACATTCTCCTGTTAGGAGAAGAAGGCTCCTCAGGAAGATCAAGGGAGAACTCATCAGAATCATCAGAGGAGTTAAAATCCTCTGAAGAAGCAGAGTATCCTCTATGTGCTTCCAACGCACGATACGCATACCGTTCGGTATCGACATCGGGCGTACCGGGTATGGGATCGGTACCGGGCAAAAGCCCGGATCCGGCATGCGGAACCGATCTGCGTTTGGAAGACGATGGCCTCGGTTCCGGTATGGAAGCCATTACCGGAACCGGACCCGGTACCGCTGGCTGCGGTACCGAGGGCGTAGCAGCATTAATAAAAGCCAGAATGGTCTGCTGCATGACTTGGACAGTATTGCCCATAGACGCCACTGCTGCCTGGATGTCGGTACCGGTATGGGCCGGTACCCCAGAGCAGTACAACAGGTGATCTGTCGAGGCCGCGCCATCGATGTCAACCTGTGACCCCATGATTGCTTTGGAGGCCGGAGCCTCCCGCCGGGGTTTTTTGGCCTGGGCAGAATCCTCGAACTCAGAATTGAGAGCCTCTCGATCTTTAGAAAGAGATTTGCTTTTAGAGGATTTGCCCACTGGAGTTTTGGTTACCTGAGATCCATCCGGAGAGGAAGACCTGGATGACTGTGATGCTTCTGAAGGAAACAGCACATGGAACTTGTTGGCCCGGTTCTGCAATCCACGTTTCGACATCTGGGAGCAGGATGGGCAGTCCGGTATGGAATGGTCAGGTCCTAAACATTTAAGACACCATTCATGGGTGTCTGTAAGAGGAATGACAGCACTGCACTTGGTACACTTTTTAAAACCAGGAACTGGCTTCTCCATGAGGAGAATTTGTGTAGGCCTGAAGGCCTAACAAAGTACCAAGCTGTGCTGAAGAAAAGAAAAATATATATATTTTTTTTTTTTTAAAGAAAGAAAGAGAGACCGGCAGTACCGGTTTCAGAATGGGGAAGGCAGGTACGCGGTCTAAAGAAAACAATAAAATCAACAATTTCTTCAGCGGTGACAGGAACACGACCTGCTGGCTCCGCGGAAAAAAAGAAACTGACGAGAGCTGGTCAGGAAGGCGGGAAGGCAGCGCGCATGTGCAGTGGGAGGCCCCAAAAGCTTTTAATCTGAAAAGCTGGGGAGCTTTCCCGCGCGGGCTCCGTCGGTGCCGACGTACCCATATGTGATGACGTATTCCTGCTTGTTCCTGGAGATAAGGTGTTGACAGTGGGTGGCAGCCTGTGATTAGTGCCCTTATCATAAACAGAACTGCAGTGAGTCACTATGGATTGGAAGAACCATATAAAAATCGGCACTGCTCCGACCCTCCTAAATGCAACAACCTACAGTATTTTTCCTTTTGCTTTCTCCTCAGTGAGCAAAATTTTCATAGAAACTGGTTTAAAACTCATTTCAAATTGAAAAGAAAGAACCATCTTAAACCAAGTTGAGGTACATCCTACTGTTGATACTTAGCATGAAGCACAGTGTCCAGTGCCGCAAATATCCTTAGCAGAAAACCCGCCGCTCTACTTCCTTCTTTAGGTCTTCCCTATCTTATTCTGCAGGCTCCCACAGGGACTGAAGGCAAGGATCTGGGAAGGGGAGCACGGGCTCCTCGCTCCAGCCTCTTCTCACCACAACTGGCAGCACTACAGGATCAGATGGGATGGGCAAGGCTGAGGTTTATACAGCACAGCAAAGACAAGTCATTGCTCACTGCTGCAGCCCAAACTAGCAGCTTGGCGCAGAGCGAACTCTGGAGGGCTGGCATACAGTACACACTTCTCTTCTTCCTCTGTGTACTCTAGCCTGTCCTTCTCCTGTACTCCACTGTGCTGTCAGTTACCATGGGGATGGTGAGAGAAGAGGATGAAGCAGATACTACCCCAGTCCCCAACCTGTAGTCCTGCCAATTAGGACTCAGCTAACAGTGGAGGGGTGAAGTGAGTCACCCAAAGCTCCAGACAGATATTTTTTCAGTTTAATTAATTTATTGAAACATTTGTAGACGCCTTTTCAAAGCATAGTGCAAAAATCACAAATAAAACAACATAGAGAACAAAAATTGCATACTGTCCATAAAATCAACAGAACATAAAAAAAAAAAATACCGGGCCAATTGCACTCCTCCTGAGATTAACGCAGCAGACCCTACAGCCATGTCTTGCCTTCTTCTGTAAAGCACCATAATCCATCTCCTGCCAAATCATCAGTGGAAGACTGTAAAAGGCAAGACGTGACCACTGAAAACATCCTCATGTTTACTAAGCTAGGTTAATTAGCACATGCTATATGTACAGTAACTAGGTTGCATATTATTCAATGGGACCTAGTTATAAATAGCGCATGCTAGCTATTAGACCTGCTTAGTAAACATGTTCCTTAAACTTCCCTAATCCTACATCATCTGTTTTCTATACAGCTGTGTGCTAACCATATTCTAAATTAAGAATTTATAGTTATATAGTAACTGTGGTTATTAATCCTTTTATCCTATGACAGGTATATTCCAATACAATTTAGATGATTAAGGGACATGTTTACAGTACTAATTGTGCTAAGTTAGCACGTGTAGATTCCAAAAATGAGCATGGAGGCCCATGCTGTTGGGGCCGCGTCTGCATGTTCCCCTACAATTACCAAACTGGAAGCGTGCCTCGCCACCCTTGAGGAGGTAGTAAATGCGCCTGGACTGACAACATTCATGCTCATAGCACACCAATGTCATCTGTACTAACCACAGTATGCTTCAACATCCACATTCCGCCCAAAACCTGCCCAGTCCCCAACCAGCCCAGTGTCCCATGCTGTCAAGGCAATGTGCTTAGCACACAGTAAACCCCAAGCTTACTTTAGCATGGTTCAGTAAACATGCCCCTAAGCCTTCTGACTATAGAAAGCAGTTCGGAAATTTAGTAACTGTATCAGTGATGGAGAAAGTTTGAATTCTTTACGTTTCTTTTCAAATTCTGATATTTTTTTTATTGGACCAAACTAAAAAAAATGAATCAGACATTGCTGTACATGACTTTTCAAAATCACACAGGCCCCTTTTTCAAGTGTGATTGGAAGATTGAAAGATACTATAAAAGGACACGTTTTGTTGTCACATCTAAAGAAGGGATCTGCCTGATATTAGCTCAAAGACAATATTTTTCAATAGTTTTAAGGTTGTTCCAAGAAAAGATGCTAGAACAAAAAGACTGCACATGTAATTTATTTGCTACATACATAAGACTAATCCTTTCTTTTTATTAACAGTAAACCACCATAGGTTTGATCCCCATCACTCCTCCACTTTTGAGTCCACCAATCAAAAGATCAGTATTCATTATGGTACCGGTGCTATGACTGGAGTCCTGGGGCGTGACAATGTGCAGGTACAAAGAACAAAAAAAGTTAGAAAATATAATTACCGGTAGTATTGGAATAGGATTTATATTAAATTAAGAATAATGTTAGGATATGGCTAATGTCAATTTTTTTTTGAGTTTTGACTGAGATGATGATGGGAAAGATAGCCTAGGATTGAATAAAATCAGATAGATGAAAAAAAAATAGGATCCACACAGACATCAAATATTATCTACAAATATTGTAAAAGAAGCATCATTTGTAGATTCACTAGCAATATTTGTATTTCTGCCATGAGCTTCACATAACATGTTATCACTTGCTTCCTCACCCAACACGAACTTGTGTAATTTAATTGAACTGTAAGTATTTTAATTCTGCTTTTTCCAGTAGGGTCAATGTTTCATAAATATATAATATAAATATATAATATACAAAAATAATGCAAGCTACCAAGGCTAAATCGCTTTGATTGAAATGATAAAGCGGTATAAAAAATTGTTAAATAAAATAAAATAAATAAATAAATATACAAGCCCTAAAATACAGGCATTCTAGAACAAGGTTAATATGCCTTTTCTTTCATTCTAGTTAATGTTAGGGCGTTATTTACTAAGCTGGGCTAACGGTTAGTACAGGCTATTTGTAACTAGGTCCCATGTTATTCAATGGGACCTAGTTAAAATAGCCCGTGCTAACCGTTAGTCCAGCTTAATAAACATGCCCCTTAATCTGGATCTAGGTGACAGAATCTCTATCTTTATATTTTGAATTTTCAAATGTTATCATCTTTCAATTAAAACAAATCTTCAAATATTTTAATTTTATATTTTCTACTTGTCTGAACTACAACAGAATTGGCTTTAGGTGTGGCTCATCACCAGTGAGACTTTCTATATTGTCAAATTTGTTCTTCAGTGCAACATGTCTTCTACTGACCTAACACCGATGATATTTCAACCACTGCTTTCTTCAAGGGTCATCGGTGTTGTTACAAGAAGTGGTATTTTTGCAAACTGTTTGTAACATTACAGCATAGGTTAATTAGGATACCTCAGTCTATTTCAGCGGTTCTCAAGGACTCATCAAGCCAGTCACGTTTTCAGGATATCCATGATGAATATGCACAGTGTAAGTCTGCATACATCGAAGGCCATGCTTGCAAATCTATCTCATGCATATTCATTGTGGATATCCTGAAAACCTGACTGGCCGACTGTGTCCTAGGGATTGGGTTGAGAACACCTGCTCTAATTTATAAGACAGGAAAGTGGCACATATAGTACATAATAGGATAGGAATGAATGTAAAAAAATCCACCAGCCCAAGACTTCATGGGAATAATTAAAAAACTGAAAATACCAATAGAAAACATATATAGGGGGGGGGGGGATATTCAAGCATGCTGTGGTTACTCTTTGATTAAAGAAACTTTCACTTGAACCTAACTCTCCTTATAATTATCGTCCAATCTCCCTTCTCCCATTCATTTCAAACCTTCTTGAACATGCAGTCAACTATTGCCTTGAATTTCTTTCCTCTCATGCTCTTCTGGAATCTTTTCAGTCTGGCTTTCGCCATTTACATTCCACTGAAACAACACTTGCCAAGGTCTCCAGTGACTTGTTCCTGGTCAAATCCAAGGGCCTCTATTCCATTCTTAACCTTCTTGACCCTTCGGTTACTTTTGATACTGTTGACCACCACCTCCTCCTTGACACTTTATCATTACTTGGTTTTAGAGGCTCTGTCCTGTCCTAGTTTTCTTCTCATCTCTCTCATTGCTCTTTCTATGTTTGTTCTAATGGTCCTTCCTATTCCCCTATACCACTTTCAGTTGGTGTTCCCCAAGAGTCTGTTCTGGTCCCTCTACTTTTCTCTTTCTACATCCAGTCCCTTGGTTCTCTCAACTCTTCCCACGATTTTCAGTACCACTTTTATGGTAATGAATCTTCAATCTATATCTCCTCTCCTGATATTTCTCTGGTACTGCAGACCCATATTTCAGCCTCTCTCTCTGACATTGCCACCTGGTGTCTACCCACCGATTGAAACTTAACATGAACAAAACTGAGCTATTTATTTTTTCCCCTAAGCACTCCTCTGCCCTTACTTCTTTTTCTATCTCAGTTGGCAATACTCTTCTTTCTCCTGTTTCTTCAGCCCGTAACCTTGGCATTATCTTTGATTCCACCCTTTCCTTTTTTGCACACATACAACAAGTTGTCAAAACCTGTCACTGTATTACAGCATAGTTACTCACCTGTAACAGGTGTTCTCCGGGGACAGCAGAAATCAGTCCTCACATATGGGTGATGTCAGCGTTGATGGAGCCCATGTGGCAACCTGTCCCTGAGGTCCTTTGAGAGATGCACCACGCATACGTGGTTCCCTTCCCGATCAAGGATGCCATCTTGCCTCAGTCAGATACATAGCTCTAAGGCAAAATGGCACAAAATGACAGAGAAGCAACTCCACAGGAAGGTGGGAGGGTTATGAGGACTGATTCCTGCTGTCCCTGGAGGACACCTGTTACAGGTGAGTAACTATGCTTTCTCCAGGAAAAAGCAGGAAGTCACTCCTCACATATGGGACTCCCTAGTTATAGGCTACTGAAAAGCCTGTAAAAAAGCCATGGGTGACCAGAAAAGGGTGAGTCATGAGCAGCAGCAACAGAGTCAAAGAACGGCAGACCCTTGAGGAACCCAGGTCATCCAGCGAGGCACTAGCTCACCGGTAGCTGAAACACCTCAAAGGGTCAGAGGGCAGGAGTTGCCTTATACTCCAAACAAGTGATGGAATACTGCCTGGCCAAAGGCCCTCTCCAGGCAGTAATGAATTGCGAAGGTATGGACTGAGGACCAGGTGGCAGCCCAGCGCAGGTTGGCCTCAGTGGCCGCCATGGCCCAGACGCTGTGCACAGTAAGCAGTGCTCTAGCAAGAGTCCGACCTACTCATAAGCACAGGCCATGCAGCCTACCACCCATGTGGACAGAATCCACTTGGTCATCACTGCCTCAGCCAGCTGGGGTCATAGGAGACAAACAACTGTGAGGCCCAGCAGTACTTCTGCGTCATTTGCAGGTAAAAGGACAAAGCCCTCTTACAGTCCAGAGTATGAAGAACTGCCTTAGCCCTACTGACATGAGGGCACGGGAAGAAGGTGGGAAGCACCACCTCCTGGCTGAGGTGGAATGGTGATACCACCTTGGGAAGGAACTTGGGGTGTGTGCATAGTATGACCCTGTTCTGGTAGAACTATATGTAGGACGGGTCTGCCATTAAGGCTTGGAGCTCGCTCACCCTGCAAACTGAGATTAGAGTCATTATGAACACCACCTTCCAGGAAAGGTACTTGAAGTGGCAGGTAGCCAGCAGTTCAAATGGCGGTGCTGCCAGTTGTGAGAGCACCACATTGAGAGCCCATTCCACCACTGGAGGGTGGATTGGGAGTTTTGAAAGCAGGAAACCCCTCAAAAGGTGAGACAAGAGAGGCTGAGCCGAGAGGGGCTTGCCCTCAATGAAATTGTGATGCGCCGCTATAGCACTGATGTGCACCCTGACTGAGTTGGACTTCAGTCCCACCTGGGACAGGTGCAGTAGATATTGCAGCACTAGCTGCACTGAACAGGAGATCAGGTTGGCCTGTCACTCCGCGCACCACATGGAGAATCTGCACCACTTGAAGGCATATGCCCTCCAGATGGAGTCTTTACAAGAGGCTAGGAGGACCTCCTCTGCTTCGACCGAAAGGTGGAAAGGGGCCAAGGTTACTCTTTCAGCAGCCATGCTGTAAGTGCCAGGGACCCCTCCATATTGGGGTGAAGGAGAGAGCCCTCCTCTTGTGAAGCAGGTCTGGTGCACTCCCCAGGGGAACCGGGGTGCCACAGACAGATGGAAGAGTAGTGGGAACCACGGCTGCCTGGCCCATCATGGTGCCACCAGAATCACTGTGGTCCTGTCGCGTTGGATCCTGAACAAGGTCTTGGCCACCAGCAGAGTTGGTGGGAAGGCATATAGGAGGCCTCCTGACCAAGGGATGAGGAAGGCATCTGCCACCACCTGGAAAGGGTGGGGCTGTCTGGAGCAGAAGCAGGGCAGCCGAGTAATGACTAGGCTGGTGAAGATGTCTATGTGCAGAAGCCACCAGCGCTGGAAGAGTTGCATGACCACCATGGAATCCAGCCGCCACTCATGCTGGCATTGTCCTGGCCCGGAAGGTACACCACCCACAACAGCATGCCCTGACTGCTCACATATGAGCAGATAGCGTAGTTACTCACCTGTAACAGGTGTTCTCCAGGAGCAGCAGGAATCAGTCCTCACTTATGGGTGACGTCGGCGCCGACGGAGCCCTCGCGGAGCAATTTTCCCCAGCTTTCAAAGAAAGCCTTTGGGAATTGCAGCGCGCATGCGCGGTCGTCTTCCCGCCCGAAGGTGCCATCTTAGCCAGTCAGATGACATAGCTAAAAAGACAGCATAAAAATTTGCAAAAAGAACATAAGCAGACGATTGCAACTCCAAGGGGAGGAGGGAGGGTAGTGAGGACTGATTCCTGCTGCTCCTGGAGAACACCTGTTACAGGTGAGTAACTACGCTTTCTCCAGGACCAAGCAGGAAGTCAGTCCTCACTTATGGGACTCCCAAGCTCAAGGCTACCGGAGACCCTAAGCACAAAAATGAGCTCCCTCTAGCTCAGCAGCACAGAAGGATAGAATCTTCGCTGAATTATCACCCACCGGTAGCCCACATCCGGGATGGAGGGTAGGAGTTGCTCAGACCTCAAAGAGATTACGGAGGACTGCCTGTCCGAAAGCACTGTCCCTACGGGACTCCCTCTCGAGACAGTAATGGACCGCAAAAGTCTGGCTCGACGACCAAGTAGCGGCCCGGCAGATGTCTGCCAGCGGAACAGAGCGGAGGTAAGCCACTGACGTGGCCTTTGCCCGAACGCAATGAGCCGTGACTCGACTTTCCAAGGCGAGTCCGGCTGCCCCATAAGCCCAAGAGATACAGTCCGCAACCCAGATGGACAGAGTACGCTTGGAGACCGGGAGTCCCAATTTATTGGGGTCAAAAGACACAAAAAGCTGAGCAGCTTTACGGTGCTCCCGCGTACGGTCAAGGTAGAAGTTCAATGCCCTTCTACAGTCCAGGGTATGGAGGACCGTCTCAGCTCGGCTGGAGTGTGGTCTGGGAAAGAAGGTTGGAAGTACCACCTCCTGATTGATGTGAAAAGGGGAGACCACTTTAGGCAGAAACTTTGGGTGAGTCCGTAGGACTACCCTATTCTTGTAGAACCGAGTGTAGGGGGGATCAGACACGAGGGCCTGCAATTCACTTACGCGCCTAGCGGAAGTGAGGGCTATCAAGAACAGTGTTTTCCAAGACAGAAAACGGAGAGAACAGGTAGCCATAGGTTCAAAAGGCGGACAGGTGATCCGCTGCAAAACCACATTCAGGTCCCAGTCCGGCGCTGGCGGGCGCAGAGGTGGTTTAAGTAGAAGAAGACCTCGGAGAAACCTCGCTACGAGAGGGTCGCTGGAGAGAGGTCTACCGTCCACCGGCACATGATGTGCCGAAAGAGCACTGAGGTGAACTTTGACGGAGTTGGACTTAAGTCCCAGATTAGAGAGGTGTAGCAAGTACTGCAAGATCACCGACACCGGGCAGGAGAAGGGATCCTGCGACTGTTGGGTACACCAGACCACAAAGCGACGCCATTTAAGGGCGTAGCATTTGCGGGTAGAAGGGCGTCGCGAAGCCAGGATGACCTCCTCCACCTCCGCCGGCAGGAGAAGGGGAGCAAGGACTACCCTCTCAGCAGCCAGGCCATGAGGTTGAGAGACCTGAGGTTGGGGTGCAGTAGGGACCCCTGATCCT
The DNA here is from genome assembly GCA_033557465.1 of Ichthyophis bannanicus. Taxonomy (NCBI): domain Eukaryota; kingdom Metazoa; phylum Chordata; class Amphibia; order Gymnophiona; family Ichthyophiidae; genus Ichthyophis; species Ichthyophis bannanicus. Next base: position 42,271,572 of record CM066043.1, read on the forward strand.
GAGTGAGGAGATCCGGTTGTACTCCTCCCAGAGGGACCGGACCCTCCACCGCCAGTTGCAGCAGGAGCGGAAACCACGGCTGTCTGGGCCAGCGAGGGGCCACCAGGATCAAAAAGGCTTTGTCTCGGAGAACCTTGAAAAGAGTCCGAGAGACCAGCGGGATGGGAGGGAAAGCGTACAGAAGGCTCCCCGACCATGAGATCAGAAAGGCGTCCGCCGCAACCCGCCCGGGAGATAAACTGCCTTGAGGAGAATGCCGTGACTGACGGCCCAAGAGCAGAGCTTCTGAGCCTCCCGGCAGAGGAGAAAGGAGCCCGTGCCCCCCTGTTTGTTCACGTAGAACATGGCAACTTGATTGTCCGTCTGGACAAGGACGGACTGTGTGGAAGTCAGGTGGGAGAAGGCCTTGAGAGCTAGGCGGATCGCCCGGAGCTCCAGGAAGTTGATCTGCTGAGCAGACTCCCACGTGGTCCAGAGGCCCTGAGTACGCGCCTCTTGGCAATGCGCTCCCCAGCCCAGGAGGGATGCATCGGTGGTCAGCACCCGGGTCGGCTGAGGTGACTGGAAAGGCATACCGAATGTCAGGTTCGGCTGCCGGAGCCACCACCGGAGAGACGAGATCAGCAGCTCGGAAACGCGCCCTAGGTCTGCGAGGCCGCCCGTGGCCTGTCGCCACTGCCGGCGGAGACACCATTGAGCAGACCGCATATTCAGGCGGGCATTGGGGGTCACATGGACGGTGGAAGCCATATGGCCGAGCAGTCTCAGGAAGCGCCTGGCGGAGACCAGGGGCTGGCTGCGAAAGCGGTCGGCTAGGTCCATGAGCCGCTGAGCCCTGTCGAGCGGTAGATATGCTCGCGCCTGAGGAGTGTGCAGCCTTGCGCCGATGAACTCGAGATCCTGTGAGGGGAGCAAAGTGGACTTTGCGAAGTTTATGACAAAGCCCAAGTGCTGCAGCAGAGTCACCGTGCGGCACGTGGCGTTGGTGACCTCCTGAGCGGACGCTGCTCTGATGAGCCAGTCGTCGAGGTACGGAAAGACATAGAGGCCGTGAAGCCGGAGATGTGCCGCCACGACCGCGAGACATTTTGTGAAGACTCGCGGTGCGGAGGACAGGCCAAAGGGCAGTACTCTGTACTGGTAATGATTTCCTGCCACCACAAACCTTAGGTATTGGCGGTGGCTTGGGTGGATGAGGATGTGCGTGTAGGCATCCTTTAGATCCAAGGAGCATAGCCAATCTCCCTGCTGGAGGTAGGGCAGAAGGATTCCAAGGGTAAGCATTTTGAACTTCTCCCGCACAAGGAACTTGTTGAGGTTGCGCAAGTCCAGGATGGGTCTGAGGCCCCCTGTTCTCTTTGGTATCAGAAAATACCTTGAATAGAAGCCTTGACCTCTCAGGTGGTGTGGCACCGGTTCCACCGCCTGTTCCTGCAGAAGACCTGCTAACTCCTGAAGGAGCAACTCCCTGTGCAGAGGGGGGCGCGGAGGCTCTCCCGGAAAATAGGAGGGAGGGACCTGATGGAAGTGGAGAAGGTAGCCTTCTCGCACGACCTGAAGCACCCAGGCATCTGCGGTGATGCTGGACCACCTGTGGGCGAAGTGAACCAGCCGGCCTCCGGTGCTGGGGGGGGACCAGCGGGGGGGGAGAGGCTATGCTGAGCGAGTCAAAAGCCCCCACCCTGCTGAGCAGGGGCTGGTGGTGCAGGCTTGGGGGCTTGCTGCCTACGGGACCCGTTACCCCGTCCCTTGGCCTGCTGGCCCTGTTGGGGAGCTGCAGGGGCCTGATAATGGGGGTATTGTTTGTAGGCAGCCGCCTTCCTCGGGTAAAAGGACTTTTTCCCCGAGCCCTTCTTTTTCTGGGAAGGGGCGGAGGTCTTCCTAGAAAGCCTGGTCCTGGTGAGAGTCTCAGTCTCAATTTGTGCAGCCTTTTCCACCATGGGCTTGCCAAAGAGGGTTTTTCGCCTCGGCAGGGGACATCGACCAACTTGTCCTGTACCCAGGGCTCAAGGTCGGACGACTGAAGCCAAGCCTGTCGGCGGGCACCGATGCCGGCTGCGGCTACTCGAGCCGAGGCTTCAAAGCCATCATAGGCTGCTCGGGACATGAACTTTGAGCATTCCCGAATGCCCGTGGACAAGGCTAGGAACCTCCGCAAGGGCTCCTCGGAGAGACCAGCGGAGAATCCGGCTAGCTCTTTAGCCAGATCCCGGAGATACATGCCCATGTATAGCTGGTAAGTCTGGACACGACATGCGAGCATAGAGCCCTGGAAGCACTTCTTGCCAAGGCCATCCAGGTTATGGGCCTCCCTTCCAGGAGGCACCGAGGAGTGCATCTTCTGGCTCTTAAGACGATGCATGGCCGATTCCACTACCATGGAATGGTGTGGCAGCTGTGCCTTTTGAAAGCCAGGGCTCTTGCGGACCCGATAGATAGAATCGACCCGCTTGCTCAGGACCGGCGAGGAGGCCGGACTCTCCCACATGCGGAAGAGTAGTCGTTCCAGCATAGGAGGAACCGGCACAGTAAAGTGTTCCCTCGCGGGAGAGTCATACTGGAGGGCGTCGAGCTCTTCGGCTCGAGGCTCCTCCTCGGGATCCGCAGGGAAGGCCAAAGCCTTGGCCATATCCCTAACGAAGTCCGAGAACCGGGCATCCTCCGGGGGGGACTGCTTCCGAGGCTCGGACTCCGGCGAGTCCGATGGGACACACCGAGTCCGGAAAGAATCAGGTGACTCTTCCTCCTCAGACTCCCAGACCGACTCCGACGAGGACTCGGTGGGGTCGGCCCGGGCAGGGTGCGGCGCCAGCCGCCCCGACGCCGAGGGAGTCGGCGTCGGCGACCTCGGTCCCGAACGGGAGGCCGAGGGCGACCTCGACCGAGGATCGACTCGAGTTCTCATCGACTCGAGGATCGGCTCGGTCTCCGGGGTCGACTTGGACGTCGACGTCCCGGCGGTCGGGGCAGCGACGCCAGCGAAGCCAGCGAGCAGTGCCCTCTGCTGGTCCATGAAGGCAGACAGTCTGCTCTCCAAGGCCGTCAACCTGAGTCCGAGCTCAGGTGACCCAGCAGCCCCCGACTCGGGCCCCGACGGCGTCGGGCCCGACGTCGGCTGTCGCGGAGGCGAGTCCAGAAGGACCACAGGACTTACCCGGGCAGGCATCTCCGACTCCAGGCGAGGTCGCTTCGGGATGTGTTCCTTCTCCAAGGACCCGGGGCGGCTGTCGGGGCTATGCGACCTGGCCCTCGCGGAGCCAGGAGCGTCCACCGACGCCGCCCTCGCGGGTTTTTCCTTCCGACGATGGTCCCCGGAGGGAGAACCCCGGTCGGAGGAGCTCCGGCGACGGTCCGAGCTGGAGCCTTTCGACACGGAGGCCTCCGACGAGGTCCGGGTACGGCTGGGGTCAGCGAAGATTCTCTCACGCTGATGCCGCCGACTTCTCAACGCCTTTGAGGACAGTTTGCTGCAGGGCCCACAGATCAGTTCCTCATGATCCGGGCCCAGGCAGCGGAGGCAAAAGTCGTGTGTGTCGGTTAGTGACATATTTCGGTCACACCGACCACACCGCTTAAACCCACTGGCAGCCATCGGGGGAAAAAGGGCCCCTGCGAGGTCAAAGGACCGGGCTGCCAGGGAAAACGAAAACGAAAGCTGACTAAGTCAGAAAAACCGAAAAAAAGTAAGAGGACTCGAGACCGGCGTCGCGAGTCCGGGCGGGAAAACGATCGGCGTCGAACCGAAAGAAAAAAGGATAAAATAAAGAAGAAAATCAACTTTTTCGCGGGGACAAGACGGGGACGTCTGTAGGGCTCCGCGGAAAAAAGAAGACTGGCTAAGATGGCACCTTCGGGCGGGAAGACGACCGCGCATGCGCGCTGCAATTCCCAAAGGCTTTCTTTGAAAGCTGGGGAAAATTGCTCCGCGAGGGCTCCGTCGGCGCCGACGTCACCCATAAGTGAGGACTGACTTCCTGCTTGGTCCTGGAGAATGTCTCCACCTCCTGGCACAGTGTGTGTGACCCTGTGCCTCCCTGTTTATTTCTGTAGAATATCATCATCTGGTTGTCAGTCTGAAACAGCACCGACTGGCACTGCAGGTGGTGGTGAAAAGCTCAAAGGGCTAGGAATATGGCTCGGAGTTCCAGAAGGTTGATCTGCTGTAGGCTTTCCGCCTGTGACCAGGTGTCCTGAGTGCAGAGGTTGTCGCAATGGGCTCCCCAGCCCTTCAGAGAGGCATCCATGATAAGGACCTTCTGAGGGGCAGGTGACTGAAATGGCATCCCAGCCTGTAGATGCCGGAGTGCCTTTCACCACCCAAACAAGTCAATGAGTGGACGCGTCACCGGGACACTTTCTCGAAGTCAGCCTGTGGCCTGTGACCACTGTGAGCGGAGGGCCCATTGGGCCGATCACATGTGCAGGTGAGCATTGGGAGTGACAAACCATGGATGCCATGTGGCTCAGGAGGCAAAGCAAGAGGCAGTCGGCCACTGAATGATGGCGGTGCTCGGCCTTCTCCAGAGAGAGAAAAGCCTGGGCTTGGGCAGTGTCCAACTGAGCCCTTATAAACTTCAGACTCTGTGTTGGGAGAAGGTGGGATTTGGGGTAGTTTGTCACGAATCCCAAGTGCTGGAGAATGAGGATGGACCAAGCCAATGCTTACTGGACTTCGGATACGGTGCCCCCTTTTATGAGCCAGTCATTCTGGAGGGGCAGATAGGCCACGACTATGGCCAGGCACTTGGTGAACACCCTTGAGTGGAGGTCAGGCTGAAGGGTAAAACCCTGCATTGGTAGCGGTTTCCCCCACCACGAACCTGAGGTACTGCCTGTGGCTTGGGTGAATGAGGATATGTATGTACGCATCCTCCAGGTCTAAGGAGCCTAGCCAGTCTCCCTGCTGAAGGTATGGCAGCAATGTTCCAAGGGAGAGCATCTTGAACTTCTCCTTCACCAGGAATTTTTTGAGGTATCGCAGGTCTAATATATGGTGAAAGCCCCCCGTCTTTTTGGGGACCAGGAGATAACAGGAGTATGACCCTTGGCCCCTGAGGTGCTTGGGCACTGATTACACCACCTGGTCCTCCAGAGGTCTTGCGAACTCCTGTTGGAGCAGTGTCCGGTGAAGGGGAGTCCTTGGGGGCTCCCTGAGGGAGAAATGGTGGGGGTGTCTGTGCAAGGTGGAGGAGGTACCTCTCCTGGACCACCTATAGGACCCAAATGTCAGTAGTGATGGCTGGCCACCAGTGGGCGAAGAGCACCAGATACCCCCCTTCAGGGGCTAGACATCCTGGAGGGAAGAGAGGCTATGCCCAAGGAGTCAATAAAACCCCCTCCAGGTTGTGCCGGGGGCACGGGCTGAGGCTTGGGGGTACTTGGGCTTATAAGGGCCATACCCCTGTTCCTTGGCCTGCTGACTATGTTGATCTGGGAAGGCCGAATACTTGGGGTAGTTTCCATAAGCCTTCCTCTTCTTCTGGAAAAGGGACTTTTTCCCTAAAGCGTTCCATCAGGAAGGATCAGCGGTCTTCTTAGAAAGCCTGGTCCTGGTCAGGAACCCGGACTCTAACTTGGCAGCCTTGTCCATCATGGGTTTGCCAAAAAGATTCTCTCCCCAGCAGGGACACCAACTAACTTGTCCTGCACACATTGCTCCAGGTTGGAGGACTGTGTGTCTGGCGCCAGGCACTAATACCCACTGCTGCCACTCTGGCCACTGACCCGAAGCAATCATAAGCTGTTTGGGTAAACTATTCAAGACTAATAAAAGAAAATATTTTTTCACTCATCGTGTAATCAAACTCTGGAATTTGTTACCGGAGGATGTAGTAAAGGCTGTTAGTGTAGCTGGGTTTAAAAAAGGTTTGGACAAGTTCCTGGAGGAAAGGTCCATAAACCATTATTAAGAAGGGACCCAGGATATCAATGCTTGACCCAGTACAAGCATTGCGGAGCCTGTGTCTTTTGGGGAAACTGCTAGGTACGTATGACCTAGATTGGCCACTGTTGGAAACAGGATACTGGGCTTGATGGACCTTGGTCTGACCCAGTATGACATATCTTCTGTTCTTATGAGTTGTGAACCTAGAGCACTCCCTAACAGCTGAGGCCAGGGTCCAGAATCGCTGGAGGGATTCTTTAGAAAGACCAGCTTAGAACCCGGCAAGCTCCCTTGCCAGGGCCCTCAGTTACATGCCCATGTACAGCTGGTAGGCCTAGATCTGGCTGATGAGCATGGAGCCCTGGAAGCACTTTCTGCCTATGGCTTGGGCCTCCCTACCTGGGGGCACCAAGGAATGTTTCCTTTGACTCTTGAGCTGACACATGGCTGACTCCACCACTATGGAGTTGTGGGGCTGTTGCGCTTTCTAGAAGCCTGGGCTCCAATGGACCCAGTACATTGAGTCCAGTCGTCAGCTCACAATTGGCACAGAGGCCGGGGTCTCCCACATACGGAAGAGCAGCTATTCCAGAATAGGGGGAACTGGTACTGTATGTAGCTCCTTCAGTGGGGCCTTGTATTAGAGGATTTCGAGGTCCTCTGTCCAAGGGTCTTCCTCAGACTCAGTGGCAAAGGCAAAAGCCTTGGCCATGTCCCGTACAAAGTTGAGGAAGGCCATATCCTCAGGTGGGGACCTCTATCAAGCCTCTGGAGGGGATGGGTCTAACGGGACATCCCAATGCCTGCAGGTGTCTGGGGACTCCTCGTCCTCGGTCTCCCAGTCTACCACTGTCAGAGGAAGTCTTGAATGCAGTCCAGGCACTGGGGGTCGGTGCCAGGCCAAAGGCCTTGATGACCTTGTGGTTGGGACCTAGTGTATTGTGCGGGGAGGACCACTGTCCCGAGGATCGGGAGCGGGACTGGAATCGATGGGTATCTCGGGACCGATGTGCTCGAGGATAAGCTCGACCTCCGACGAGTCCCTCGATGTTGAGGGCCCAGTGGTTGTGCATGATGAACTGGAGGAACCGGTCATCAGAGCCCACTGCTGGGCCAAGAAGGCAGCCAAACTGCACTCCAAGGCCGCCATCCTTGTCTCGAGGCCAGGTAGCTCCACAGCCTTCAGTGCAGACACAGAAGGTCTCGGGCCCAGCGCTGGCTCTACTGAGGGAGAGTCTTCGACAAGGATTGCCTCAGGGGTCTGAGGCTGATCCTCCAATGCCAACCACTCCCGTCAGGGCAGTTTGGAGGGTCTCTCTCTGTCCTCCCCCTCGGTTTTTCGCTGAGGACTACAGGTCCAGAACCATGGGTCTTGTCCACCTTGCCTCGCTTGTCTCCTGACGAGGTCCTCAAGGGCTTCTGGCTCCTCCTTCGGTGTGCTCCGGCTCAAAGCCCCACAGTTCCTGGGCTCCGAGGCTACATGGTCCCCGTGAGTACTCGGGGTCTTGGAGGGTATACGGGAGCAGGACTTTAAAGGCGACCCCAGGGCTGAGTCATTCTTATGGAAGAGCGACTCCCGCTGTTGCTGACGGCTTTTGATGATTTTGGAGGTCATGCTCTGGCAGAGACCGCAGTCCAAGAGGTGGTGGTCTGGCCCAAGGCAATGGAGGCAACAATCATGTGGGTCTATGCATGCCATACACTGCTTGAAGCTTCTGATCGAGGCCATACCAGGGAAGACGGCCCCCGCGAGGTCAAAACCTCTAAGCCCAGCCAGGAAAAAAGTGTGCAAAGCCACACTGACCTAAATGGTCAAGTCAAGAAAAAGAGGTCGGGGTGTGCGACGTCAAGGCAAGTGGACTCGGGGGCGGGATGGAATCGGCACGGAACCGGAGGAACAAAAAAGAGAAAATTAAGAGAAAAATACAGACTTTTTCTGGGGGACTGAGACACATGTCTGTTGGGCTCCGCAGAAAATAAGTTACTGAGACAAGATGGCACCCTTGGGTGGGAAGGGGACCACACATGCATGGTACATGTTCCAAAGGCTTTCTTTGAAAGCTGGAGAGAGGTTACCGCGCAGGCTCCGTTGGCACTGACATCACCCATATGTGAGGACTGACTTCCTGCTTGTTCCCGGAGAACTATAACATTTACAAAATTTGCCCCTTCCTCTTTGATAATACTGCTAGAACACTTGTCCACTCTTTAATTACTTCCCATGTTTACTACTGCAACTTCTTACTTGCAAATCTCCCTCTGAGTCATCTCTCTCCCCTTCAATCTGTTCAAAACTCTCCTGCATGTCTAATCTTTTGCCAGTCCTAATTTTCTCATATAATCCCTCTTCTCAAATCATTTCATTGGCTTCCGTTCCATTTCCATATGTAATTCAAACTCCTCCTTCTAACCTTCAAGTGTGTTCAGAGAGGAAGGGGCGGATTTTGCTGATGTTGTAGAGAAAGAAGCGGCAGGTCTTAGCTACAAGCTGGATATGAGCGGGGAAGGAAAGAGAGGTGTCAAGATAACCCCTAGATTGCGGGCTGAGGGTACAGGAAGGATAGTAGATCCATCCACATTGATTGAGAGAAGGGGAAGTGGGGGGAGGAGTTAGGTGGAAAGACAAGGAGTTCAGCCTTGGCCATGTTCAATTTCATTCGTCGATGAGACATCCAGGCAGCGATGTCCGAAAGACAGGCAGAGATCTTGGACTAGGTTGCTGGAGAAATATTAGGTGTAGAGAGGTAGATTTGTGAGTCATCGGCATAGAGATGGTACTGAAAGCCATGGGAGAAGATAAGTGCACGAAGGCCTTGGGTATAGAGAGAGAAGAGGAGGGGGCCTAAGACAGATCCCTGGGGTACACCTACATGGAGCAGGGTAGGGGAGGAGGAGGAGCCACCGGAGCATACGCTGAATGAGCAATGGGAGAGGTAGGAGGAGAACCAGGATAGTATGGAGTCCTTGAAGCCAAGCGAGGAGAGGGTGATGAGGAGAAGGTCGTGGTCAATGCTGTGAAAGGCAGCAGAAAGGTCAAGAAGGATGAGGATAGAGGTCCTTGGATTTAGCCAGGAACAGGTCGTTTGTGACTTTTGTCAGTACCGTTTCAGTGGAGTGTAGGGGACGGAAGCTGGATTGAAGTGGGTCGAGGAGGGCCTGGGAGGTGAGGAAGTCGAGGCAGCGACGGTGGACAGCTCGTTCTAATAGCTTGGATATGAAGGGAAAGAGGAAGATGGGTCGATAGTTAGCAGGGCATGTGGGATCAAGTGAGGGTTTCTTGAGGAGGGGTGTGACAACAGCATGTTTGAAGTCAACGGGAACAGTTGCAGTGGAGAGTGAGAGGTTGAGGATATGAGTGCTGGAGTGGGCAATGGTGAGGGGGATGGAACGTAGGAGATGGGTAGGGATAGGGTCTGATGGTGGGTTTGGAGGAGGACAGAAGGAGTGCAGTTTCTTCCTCAGAGATCAGAGGGAAGGAGGAGAGGGTGGCAGAGGGAGAATGGATGGGGGAGAAGAATTTGGGAGGAGGGGAGGTAGATGGAGTAGGGAATTGGAGGGTAATCCTATGGATTTTTTCGTGGAAGTTTGTGCAGAAAGGGAGGGCGAGATCGGGGGCGGGGGGACCTTGAGGAGAGAATTGAGGGTATTAAAGAGATGGCGAGGATCAGAGGCAGGGAGTCGGTCAGATGAATGAAGTAATTTTGTTTGGCAAGTGCTAAGGCTGACTGGAAGGAGCCATGCATGAATCCAGGCTGAAAACTCATCTTTTCACTGCCGCTTTCAGATCTTGACTCATCTGATCTCCTTTGTGTTTCCTTACCATTCCCCCTAGATATATCCTATTGTCTACAGCTTTCATGTTGTCTGTCTTAACTAGATTGTAAGCTCTGATGAGCATGGACCATCTTTAACATGTGTCTTTGCAGCGCTGCTTACGTTTTGTAGCGCTATACAAATGTTTAGTAGTAGTCGTTGACCAGATTGCAAAATCACAATCCGGGCAACCAGGAAATTCAATGCTAGTGCCAGGATATAGCCCCGCCCAGCTGTTTTATGTGTGCTGGCCACCACCACTGAAAATTCCCCCCCCCCCCATTATGCTTGGTATAGGAAGATGTTGTGGGCATGTCAGCAGATCTAGAGATCCGATTGGCAAAGTCAGATTTCATTCCAATTGACATACTGTCTGCTTTGTGTGTTGTTGTAAGGTTGGAAATGTCATGGTCACCAAACAGATGTTTCTATTGAGTGAGACAGAGGACACGTTTTTGTACCATGTGCCCTATGACGGGATCCTTGGTCTGGCTTACCCCGAGCACTCTTCTAACGATCCTACCCCCGTCTTTGAGAACATGTGGCATGAAGGCTTGCTGTCCAGGGACCTTTTCTGCTTCTATCTCAGTCCGTAAGTTCTGAAACATTTCAGAAAAATTGCATAAACAAAAATTAACTTGATACATTTTTATTGTACTAAATTATATTTCATGGCTAACTTTCAGTTGGACTAACATGGCAAGATGATCCAAGATGGAAAATTCCAGAAAACTAAGAATTGTGTTTTGTTTTGTTTTTTTAAATATTTATTGAAATTTTCACATACACATCCAGGTATTTACATACATGAAAAAAATAATGGTAATATATGCAAAATTAGGAAACACAAAGCCATTTTAAATTAGCCCACAAGTAAAAGAAATAGCAAAGGGGGTATCAAGAAATGCACTAGTAAAGGCAGCATATTATCAAACTAAACTACCAAAACAGGAAAATTCTAGACAGGTGGAGACTTAAGCATCAGCCGTGTGAGAGGGTACAGCAACCTGGACAGAAACCTCTTCCCTAGCACTCAAGAATTCTAAGAGCTGCCTGGGCTCAAAAAATAAATACACTTTATCTTTATAGGAAATAAAAGATCTAACAGGAAACTTTAACTGAAAGGTAGCCCCCATGGCCAGGACCCTAGGCCGAAGGCCCAGGAATTCCTTTCTCTTCATCTGTGAAACACGAGAGAAGTCGGGGAATACTCTAACCTGAGATCCCAAAAAAAGTTCATTAAAGTTCTTGAAATAAGGGTGAAAATTTAAAGTTGTATCTGACTCCAAAGCCAAGGTAAGAAGAAGGGTAGACCTATCTATGATTACCTCCAAGGAGTTTTCCAAAAACCTCGTTAGGTGCCCACCCCCACAAAGAAACAGCTCCAGGAATAACACTTCAGTCGCAGGCCCCAGAGACAAGTACTGTGCACGAGTCAATGGAGGAAATTGCTCTGGGGGGAGTTTTAACACCTCCCTGAAGTATTTCCTCAACATCTCCATTGATGACAAAACTGGAGATCTAGGAAAGTTCAAAAGTCTGAGGTTATTACGGCGAACTTGATTTTCCAAGTATTCAGTCTTCCGTGACAGCACAGACCTGTTCTTAATCTGGGCAACAACCAAGTTGTGAAGCTGTCCCATTTCCTGTTCCAATGTAAGGATTTTCCCTGCTTGCTGCTCCTGTGAACTAGAGACAGTACAGTAATTATCTTTAACCTCATGTAATTCGGCACTTACAAAACCCACCAAGGAGCAGAGAGCAGTTCACCGTCACTATAGCGTCCCACAGCACATCCATAGTTATCACTGGTGGTTTCACCAACCCCCTAGCTCCATGAGCTGGCAACTCTCTAGACCATGCTGATGTTACATCCACAGCAGATACTAGCGGCCTGCTAGGACCACCACACTGTGCCACACACTCTGGAGAAGTTGCCACCGCTAATGGAGCACCCTCTTCGCTCCCCTTCAACGGAGTGTTTGTCAGCAGGCCAGAGGGAAGCACATCTCCAACTGACCTCACACTTCTGGGTCACGGTGGGGGTGTACGCCAATCTGTGGAGAGATGAATGCCCGAAGTGCACAGAGCCAACAGATACCCTGAAGGCCCCACCGAAGACGCTGCTGCAGCACTGTGAGTGAAGTCGCATGTGTCCAAAGTCCTTTGCCTAGAATAAATCAACAATGCCGAGCCCAAGGGTAGACTTGCCTGCTTTTGCTTCCTACAGCCCATTTCTCCTGGTTGTAGGAGCAACTCCCAGGTTCAGGTAAGAAACTCAAGCAGCTAAACACTGATGCTCCTCCCTGCCGCCATCTTACTTCCTCCCCAGCAGTGCTAGAACTGTTTTATGAAAAAACTGTCCACACTTCTTTAATACCATTAGTGATGTGATTCTCTGCTTTAGGGATGAGATTCATCTGTATACTGCTCTAATGAAGAAAAGAAAAATGCTACTTTTGGTCATAAGGGGGGGGGGGGGTAACTTCATAAACTCTCTTAGCACGTGCATATTTGAGGCCTATCACGTGCATATTTGAGGCCTATTTTATAATACTTTACCTTCTAAAAGAGGAGTGTTACTGGAACAAAGATTTGGGCAAATTAGGCCTGGCCAGAATGAACAAATGGATGATGAAATGCTCAAAGAAATCAGGGAAGATAACAAAAGTTACACAGTGTAGTAAATAATGGGTGATTTCAATTACCCCGGTATCGACTGGGTCAATGTCATGGCACGACATACTAGGGAGATAAAGTTTCTAGATGAAATAAATGACTGCTTCTTGGAGCAGCTGGTTCATGAACCAACCAGAGGGGAAGCCATTTTGGACCTAGCCCTGACCGGAACACAAGATCTGGTGCAAGAGATAAGGGTGGGGGCCACTTGGCAATAATGATCACAGCATGATCACATTTGATTTAATAAATGGAGGAAGGATGGCAAGGAAATCCACAGTACTACCTTTTAACTTTCAAAAGGGAGACTATGATAAAATGAAGAAAATAGTTAAGAAAAAACTAAAAGGAGCAGTTGCAAAGAGTAAAGATTTACATCAAGCATGGGTGTTGTTTAAAATACTATCTTGGAAGCCCAGACCAGCTGTATTCCATGCTTTAAGAAAAGTGAAAGGAAGTCCAAAAAACTGCCAGCATGATTTAAAGGTGAGGTCAGAGAGGCTGTTGCCGATAAAGCCTCTTTCAAGAAATGGAAAAAAGAGCAAAATGACGAAAACTGGTAACAATATAAGCACTGGCTAGTTAGATTCAAGGAATTGATAAGGCAGGCAAAGAAAGAATTTGAGAAGAAGCTTGCTGTAGAAGCAAAAACGCATAATAAAGACTTTTTCAAGTACATCCGTAGCAAAAAACCTGTGAGAGAGTCAGTTGGATCATTAGATGATAGAGGGGTAAAAGCGGCACTAAGAGGGGAAAAGGCCATAGCAGAGAGACTGAATACATTCTTTGCTTCGCTCTTTACTGAGGAAGATGTAGGGATGTTGCCCATGACTAAAATGGTATTTAAAGGTGATGCTGCGAAAGAATTGAAAGAAATAGCGATACATCGGGAAGATGTATTACAACTATTTGATAAACTGAAGCGTAGCAAATCACCTGGACCAGATGGTATACATCCAAGGTGTTGAAAGAACTTTGCCAAAATGCTTCCCTTGTGCAAACCCACACTGAAAATACATATGATTGGACTTATATGCATACTTACAGAATAGCAACCACCTAAAGTTACGCATGTTTGGAGTATGTTTACTAAATTGCATTAGACTTTTACAGCTGTCGTGGCAAATGCAGATAGTGCTGAATTAGCTGCAAAAGCCATGTGGGATCTGTACGGCATGCACAAGATTTCTCCAGCAAAGAACGCATCAAATTACAATGAACGCCACCCAGCAGCACTGTGGATGCAATGAATTCTACTCATTGAGGAAGCATTAGTTGTATCCCATGCGGTCTGCAGCTTTGAGAGTTACCATGCCCTACTGATGCCCATGGTATCCGTGCATTGAAGAAATGCCCATTCTCCTCTCTTGTCCTGCCCACTCCAGTTATTGCAGGATCTGCAGATAGCGCAGCAATTTTCTGTGCTATCTGCATTTTCCCTGCGCTTACATGGTCCAATAGCGCATGCTATCTGCCGTGTTAACAGCATAGCTTAGTAAACATTCCCCTAAGTGTCCCATTCATGAGTATAAGCTCTTGAAAACAGGTAACTTATATACATAAATGGCGCATATATTTACAAGGCTCCTTATGAAAATCAGACTTAATAATTATAAGATTTACAGGTTACTTCCAAGTAGTTTGTTTTTGCTCAGTGCTTTTTTAAACTAAAGTACCTGCAAATTCAACTGGTAGTTATACAAAATAATATCCATTATCTTTCTGGTTTTATTTCTCTTCTGAAGTATATATGACAGTTTTATTCTGAAAAGACAAAAAAAAAGTCAAGAGGTAAGTGAAATGATTTCCTGTTCCTTTGTTCCAGTGATGACGAAGATGGCAGTGCTGTGATCTTTGGGGGAATCGATTCTTCATATTACACTGGCAGTCTCAATTGGGTCCCTGTCACTGTTGAAAGAAAATGGCAAATTACTATAGAAAGGTACTGGATCCGTGATTTTGATCACAAAGTGGCAGAGGGCGTCCAGGCAGTCAGATCACTTGAATAGTGTGAACAAGGAGGGAGAGGATATCTAATTGTTCAGTTGTACCACAGTGGACAAATAACATTGTTCCACTGCATAGAGTGCAGAAGGACAAAGGTCTAATGCAGGATAACTAGACCATTAAATGCCACAGGCTGTTACGTTCCAGGAAAGTGGGAAAATAATGGATTGTTCCAATGGATGAAAATAAGGAAGTTACTGAGTTTTTATACCTGGGAGTAGGAGAGTATCCACCAATTTCCATTGTTTTTGTTTTGTCAGTATTTTCATCAACGGACACGTCGTGGCTTGCACGGATGGGTGCCAGGCAATTGTGGATTCTGGGACCACTCTGATAGATGGCCCACCAACTGACATTGCCAACATTGAGCAGCATATTGGGGGCACTCCAGACTCTGGAGGCGAGGTATGCTTCATATATGTCTGTCAAACACAGATAATGGATGTTGCATCTAGGACCAAACCTTTGTCCCTGCTGTTGTGGAAACTATGAACCTGGTTATTCCTCTTGAAAATTCTCTTCTCTTAGTTCTTCTTGTCCAGCAATTATAAATGAGCTATAATATAGTTGCTTTCCATCTGGCTTCCAGCTGCCATGCACTTCTCTGCATCCCCATCTGACTCATCAAAATGTCATCAGCATAGCATCTCTAGAGGGTTGACGTGCAACTGGGTGCTCAGTACATGGAATGAAGACTCAGAATCATACAAAAAGTAGCTGTTAAAATGTTTTCTTTTTTCTGAGGGTACCTGCTATACATTCACAGGAAGCATTGGTTAAGTGTTAGAGATCCTCCGTTCTGATTCATGTGGAACTTATGGTCTAAAATTGTTCTGATGGAATGTGCACACTGCTGATATGTTCTTACGTCTCTCGTTACTTTAGTACTTTATACACTGTGACTCCACCAACAGCTTGCCTGATATTGTCTTTCAACTTAATGGTATTCAGTTCCCTCTGTCTGCCAGATCCTATGTTTCAAAGGTAAGAGATTACGCCTAGGCATCCATCAGACTCAGATTCACTAGCTCTTCATATTGCATATGAAATTGCTTGAATGATATGAGCATAATAGTGTTTCTCTTTTATTATTATTTTCTCACTTACAGCACAACAATCTAAAACATACTAAGAAGTATAAAAATCATTGACATTCCAGTGTATAAAATATACATTTAAATTACAGTATAAATAAAACCCATTTCAAAAGATGAGGGGGACATTTAACATGATTAACATGGTTAGCAAAGCTGCTAACCGCACTAAAGGTGATATTCACTGGCACTGACGTGGTTGCTGACACCGAATATCCATGGGTGCCGCCGTTGAATGCCCCAGGGCTAGTAGGCTGGCATCGGGGTATTTTGGGGGCTGAGCGGAGGCGGTACCCAGCGATAACCAGGTAGTAGTAATATCGGCCATTGCTGGCCGGTTAGCTTCTCTGCTGTCTGCCAACCCGGAGACTCAATGCTGCCGCTGAATATCCGGCCCACAGGTTTGAAGTTGGCTTTGAATTGTAATGATATCCAGTTCTATAGTGATAGGTCTAGTAAGGGTGTTCCAAGCATTTGTATAAATCGTTCTCATTGTACGGCAATCTAATAACTCTTTTTGACTAGATCACAACAGTCAAACTAGTTGATAAAATAAGTTGAAAAGTGTGTACTTACAGCATGATGCAATGGTATGTTTCCCCTCTCTGTTGGTGGGACTCGGTCGGCATAGTCACATAATAAATGGCATCTCAGTAAAGATGCAGGAGATGTATGAGTGTGTGTCAGTGCGACCACAGTGTGGCTAGTGACTGATGCTGTATTTCAGGGCTGTGGCTGTGTACTGTACATAGATATGATATGATATGTATCTATTTCTGGGCAGTTTCTCCAAATGGGTTAGTTCTGCACATACCATGACAGTCATGAACCTCACTCCTAAGCTAGGATATGTGGAGTATGATCTGAATCTCTCAAATTTACTGCTAATGCTTGGTGTACTACTTGCATTGTGCCAAAGAGAGCTTCCCTCAGGAGTTCATAAGATGTTACATGTGTGGAGAATATATCAAACTCCATGGGAAGATTTTGCCTGTTTATCTGTGTGCATGTGAGAGGGGAATATGTATGTGTGTGTGTGTGTTGGGATTGTGGACTTCTTGGCAGTGTCTTTGTAGGGTATGTTTATAAGTGTGTGTCTTGGAGGCTGTGTGTGTGTGTTGGTGGGTTTATATTTGGCAGTGTGTGCCAGAGGCTCTGTATGTATTTATGTGTGTATGTCTCGGAGTGTGTGTGTGTTGGTGGGTTTATATTTAGCAGTGTGCGCCAGAGGCTCTGTATGTATTTATGTGTGTATGTCACGGAGTGTGTGTGTGTTGGTGGGTTTATATTTGGCAGTGTGTGCCAGAGGCTCTGTATGTGTTTATGTGTGTATGTCTCGGAGTGAGTGTGTGTTGGTGGGTTTATATTTGGCAGTGTGCGCCAGGGGCTCTGTATGTGTTTATGTGTGTATGTCTCGGAGTGTGTGTGTGTTGGTGGGTTTATATTTGGCAGTGTGCGCCAGAGGCTCTGTATGTGTTTATGTGTGTATGTCTCGGAGTGTGTGTGTGTTGGGTTTATATTTGGCAGTGTGCGCCAGAGGCTCTGTATGTGTTTATGTGTATATGTCTCGGAGTGTGTGTGTCGGTGGGTTTATATTTGGCAGTGTGCTCCAGAGGCTCTGTATGTGTTGATGTGTGTATGTCTCAGAGTGTGTGTGTGTTGGTGGGTTTATATTTGGCAGTGTGCGCCAGAGGCTCTGTATGTGTTTATGTGTGTATGTCTCGGAGTGTGTGTGTTGGTTTATATTTGGCAGTGTGCGCCAGAGGCTCTGTATGTGTTTATGTGTGTATGTCTCGAAGTGCGTGTGTTGCTGGGTTTATATTTGGCAGTGTGTGCCAGAGGCTCTGTATGTGTTTATGTGTTTATGTCTCGGAGTGAGTGTGTGTCAGTGGGTTTATATTTGGCAGTGTGCGCCAGAGGCTCTGTATGTGTTTATGTGTGTGTGTCTCAGAGTGTGTGTGTTGGTTTATATTTGGCAGTGTGCGCCAGAGGCTCTGTATGTGTTTATGTGTGTATGTCTCAGAGTGTGTGTGTGTTGGTGTGTTTATATTTGGCAGTGTGTGCCAGAGACTCTGCATGTGTTTATGTGTGTATGTCTCGGAGTGTGTGTGTTGGTTTATATTTGGCAGTGTGTGCCAGAGACTCTGCATGTGTTTATGTGTGTATGTCTCGGAGTGTGTGTGTTGGTTTATATTTGGCAGTGTGCGCCAGAGGCTCTGTATGTGTTTATGTGTGTATGTCTCGGAGTGCATGTGTTTGTGAGTTTATATTTGGCAGTGTGCGCCAGAGGCTCTGTATGTGTTTATGTGTGTATGTCTCGGAGTGTGTGTGTGTTGGTGTGTTTATATTTGGCAGTGTGTGCCAGAGGCTCTGTATGTGTTTATGTGTGTATGTCTCGGAGTGTGTGTGTTGGTTTATATTTGGCAGTGTGCGCCAGAGGCTCTGTATGTGTTTATGTGTGTGTGTCTCGGAGTGTGTGTGTTGGTTTATATTTGGCAGTGTGTGCCAGAGGCTCTGTATGTGTTTATGTGTGTATGTCTCGGAGTGTGTGTGTGTTGGTGAGTTTATATTTGGCAGTGTGCGCCAGAGGCTGTGTATGTGTTTATGTGTGTATGTCTCGGAGTGAGTGTGTGTCGGTTGGTTTATATTTGGCAGTGTGCGCCAGAGGCTCTGTATGTGTTTATGTGTCTATGTCTCGGAGTGTGTGTGTTGGTGGGTTTATATTTGGCAGTGTGCGCCAGAGGCTCTGTATGTGTTTATGTGTCTATGTCTCGGAGTGTGTGTGTTGGTGGGTTTATATTTGGCAGTGTGTGCCAGAGGCTCTGTATGTGTTTATGTATGTATGTCTCGGAGTGTGTGTGTTGGTGGGTTTATATTTGGCAGTGTGTGCCAGAGGCTCTGTATGTGTTTATGTATGTATGTCTCGGAGTGTGTGTGTTGGTGGGTTTATATTTGGCAGTGTGTGCCAGAGGCTCTGTATGTGTTTATGTGTGTATGTCTCGGAGTGTGTGTGTGTTGGTGGGTTTATATTTGGCAGTGTGTGCCAGAGGCTCTGTATGTGTTTATGTATGTATGTCTCGGAGTGTGTGTGTTGGTGGGTTTATATTTGGCAGTGTGTGCCAGAGGCTCTGTATGTGTTTATGTATGTATGTCTCGGAGTGTGTGTGTTGGGAGTATGTTCGTCTTTACAGTGCCTTTTGAAGGCTGTGTGTATATATATGTGTGTATGAGTATTAGGAATTTGTGTGTCTTGGCACTATGTCTCAGAGGCTCTGTGAATGTGTATATGTGTGTGTGTACGTGATATGTTCATGGCAGTATTTGTGTGTGTGTATGGCTAAGGGCATGTAGGCTTCTCTCCCCCTTGCATCTTCCGGTGTCCTCCTATACTCACTCCCTGTCTTTCCCTACTCTTTACTATTCCCCCTTCTTCCTCTACGATCTCTTTTGACGCTCTCTCTCTTTACTTTCTCTGCTTCCTTGCGTTCTCCTCCTCATTATGCCTTTCCACTGCCCTCCTCTCTAACAAGGACTTCCTCTATGTTCCATCCCTGGTGCCTCTTTGCCTCTTCTCTAACTCAGCCCTTCCTTTTTGCTTCGCCCCTCTTTTCCTTTTCTCCTAACCCTTCTATAATCCCTCTTGATCCCTTTTGCTTCACCATTCCTCTTTTTTCCCTTTTTAACCCCACCCTCTTTCTTCTTTCCTTAAATCTAGCCATTTTCATTCCTTTGTGTGATACTGGGCTTATATTCACAATGGGAGCTGGGGACTTTTGGCTCCAACCAATACTACTACAAATAATAATCATGTATATAGTGCTACAAGGTTTACACAGCGTTTTACAAATATAGATAGAGACAGTCCCTGTTCGTGAGAGCTTACAATCTAATTAAGACGGACAAGACAAAGGATAAGAATAAGGGGACAAGGAGGGTAAGGAGACACAAGGAAAAAGGGAGCCAGGATTCAAAAGCAACTTTAAAGAGGTGAGCCTTTAACATGGACTGGAAAAGGGACAGAGATGAAGCCTGACGTACAGACTCAGGGAGTTTGTTCCAGGCTTAAGGAGCAGCCAGGTGAAAGGACCCAAGTCTGGAGTTAGCAGTGGAAGAAAAGGGCAAAGAGAGAAGCAATCCAGAAGAAGAGCAGAGTTCACGAGGAAGGATGCAGGGAGGGAGAAGACAGGAAGGGTAGAAAGGAGCAAAAGAGTGAATGGGCTTTGAGGTCAGGAGGATAAGCTTGAATTGGAAGCCAATGAAGTGATTTGAGAAGAGGGGTTATATGAGACTATCGAGGCTGGCAAAAAATTTGTGTAGCAGAGTTCTGAACAGATTGAAGGGTAGAAAGGTGGCTAAGAGGGAGACTAGCAAGAAGGAGGTTGCAATAGTCAAGATGGGAAGTACTTAGACAGTGGACAAGTGTTATAGTAGTATGTTCAGAAAGGAAGGTGCAAATTATTTTTAATTTTATTTTTACTGAATTTTAATATAACAATCAAGACAAATGTCTCCTAGAGAAAAGGGAAGCTCTAACAAAATATTATACCTAGACAGGATCAAGAAAGAAAAACATTAAGAGTTCTCTTGCAGTCCACATAGACAAGGGGGGGGGGGAGTGTTACTTTACACTTTAAGGTAGCAGCAAATTCCAAAAGTTAATAGGAAAAAGGTACATAACAAGATGACATTTGAGCGGCCCAAGGCACTAATAATACATGGTGTGGTTTATATTATAATCAGCGATCCCATGGATTGTGATGTTACAGGTACCCTGGCATTAATAAAAGCCATTAATTATTTGGCTGAAAAAAAGATATATCTAAGATTTATACAGCACCAAATATTTACATGGAAATTTCAAATGGAATGTACCCTGCAGCAGTAACCAGGTTTTAGAAGCAAAAATTGCTTCCGTCTTTTTTGAGTCTCTTTCACGATATCAGGAAACAGAGATTGTGAGACCACAGAAAGTATCCAATTCCTTTTTGTAGAACATTTTAAGAGTGCATTCCTTATATGTGACCAAGGCACATGAGACCAATAATGTAGCTGGCTTATACACCTCCTGACCAGAATCTTCCAGAAATTCATAGATATTTAGTATTTCCACATTAGAGCCCTTCTTGTGTCATCTGGCTCTTTTTTTTCCATAAGGAAGATAATACATTTTTTGTTGGAGGCCATATCAGTTCTTGTGGAACCTTTAAGACCTGTCATATAATGTTTGAAAATATCTAGAGTCGACCCCCTCCCCCACAATCTTATGAAAGTTCAAGACTTGTAAATTCACAACACACAGGTAGAATTTTCCAGTGCCTCTAACTTAAATCTCAAAGCAGTGTTATCTTGAATAAGAGCAGAGTTCAAATGAGAAATCCCTGCCAACAGGCGGTCATGGTCTTCAACTTTTAATTTAACATTGTCCAAAGTACTCACCGTAGCATTTACCAGCTCTGAGTTCTTTTGAATCCTGGTAGAGAGATCAACAGTTTGCCTGGATACGGTATCGGCAATCATAGCAATAGCCTCCCAAATTGCTTTGAGAGCAAATTTCTTAGGTTGCAGCAGTAAGAAGTAGAAGATACAGCCAGGAAAGATCCAGATAATTCTTCATTAATGCCAAGGCCACTTGTCAGTGGTGTTCCAGCCGCCATCATTCTTCCCAGGGCATCCCCAGCTTCATCAGGGGACAAGCTCAATCCCGCAAACCACAGATTCCTTTCAGATGGAGCCCAAAACTTCTCCGACATGTGGGGAAGCTGTCTCCTGATCTGCCGGAGCAAGGATGGGCACTCCTGGATGTGGCGGCAGTGGCGTCCTCACCTCAGGGGAGAGAGAGATATCGATGTCGGAAAGCAGCAATAATTCCTCCTTCTCAGCCACTGCTGAGCCCGATCTTATTCTATTTCATGGCCTTGGATACCTCTACAAAAAGCCTATGAGAGAGTCAATTGGACCACTAGCTGATGGAGGAGTAAAAGGGGCACTAAGAGGGGTCAAGGCCATAGCAGAGAGACTAAATGAATTCTTGGTTTCAGTCTTTACTGAATATGATGTAGGGAAGTTACCCATGACTGAAATGGTAATTCAAAGGTAAAGGCATCAGAAGAATTGAAATATCGATAAACTGGGAAGATATATTTCAACTATTTGATAAACTAAAGAGTAGCAAATCACCTGGACCGGATGCTATACATCCAAGGGTGTTGAAAGAACTGAACTATGAGATTGCAGACCTTCTATTAGTAATCTGTGAATATCATTAAAATCATCTGTGATACCTGAAGATTGATGAATGGACAATGTAACGCCAATTTTTAAAAAGGGTTCCGGGGTGATTCAGCAAACTATAGACCAGTGAGCCCGACGTCAGTACTGGGCAAAATGGTAGAAACTCTTAAAAAGAACCAAATTACTGAACATGTAGATAGTCATGGTTTAATGGAAGAAAGCCAACATGGCTTTAACCAAGGAAGGTCTTGCCTTGCTTATCTGTTATATTTTTTTGAAGCTGTGAATAAACAGGTAGGCAAAGGTGAGCCGGTCAATATAGTGTATCTGGATTTTCAGAAAGCCTCTGACACGGTCCCTCATGAGAGGCTCATGGCAAAATTAAAAAGTATTGGGATAGGAGGCAGCATATTATTGTTGATCAGGAACTAGTTAAAAGATAGAAAGCAGAGGGTAGGGCTAAATGGCCAATTTTCTCAATGGAGAAAGGTGGATAGTGGAGTATCCCATGGATCCGTGCTGGGTCCGCTGCTTTTTAACATATTCCTAAATTACTTGGAAATGGGAATAACGAGTGAGATAATCAAATATGCAGATGACACAAAATTATTCAAAATTTTTATCTTTATCTTTATTTCAATTCTTGATATACTGCCCTTTGAAATTACCACAGAGTGGTTTACAAAAGAGCAAAAGGCACACTGCCAGGAAAAGAACACCATAGTTTTGATAGGACAGAGAAAAACAAAGAAAAAGGGAGAAACTAGAAACAGAAAGAGGAACCAGGCAGCGAGAGAGGAGAGAAACTTCAGCTAGGGACAGAGCGGGGAGGAAGATGGTTTTTTAAAAGAGCCTTGAACTTGGTGAAGTAAGGCTCAAGGCGGAGGTCAGGGGGGAGAGAATTCCAGAGCTTGGGATCAAGAAAGAAAAATGCAGAGCTGCAAGTTGATTCAAGGTGAGCCAGGGAGCGGGAGGGGAGAGACATGCGGTTTGCGTGGATGTGTCATAGCGAGCGGTGAGAGGTGTGCAGATGTACTAGGTCAGAGATTTACTGAGGGGAAGTGAAATGAATAGCCTTGTGTACAAAGGTGAGAATCTTAAACTGAATCCTATAGGCAATGGGAAGTCGGTGGAGATGGATAAGCAGAGGCGTAATGTGATGAGTACGGGAGGCTTACATGAGTATACGGGCTGCTGTATTTTGCAGTAACTGAAGTCTGTGAAGTTCATAATGTGAGAGGCCAGCAAAAGTGACATTACAGTAATCTATCCTATTCATAACTAGGGAAATGAGAAGAGTAACTAGAGAGGGTGTGGCAAGGAAAGGTCAGACAGCACGGATTTGATGCAGGAACAGAAAGAGTGACAGATCACTGAGGAAAGATGGTGAAATAACAGGGCTCAATCCAGGGTGACACCGAGGTAGCGGAGCGTGGAGACCAGAGGGAGGGGGCAGGATGAAATAGAGGGGGCCAAGGTGGGGTAGGTTTGCCAAACGTGAACCAAATAGCCTGTGTTAGATTTAGATGGAGAAAATTTGAGGATAGCCAGGAATCCATGCATGAGAGACAGTTATTAAGGGGTGAAAGATCGGGGCAGAAGGGTCAGTATGGTGTAGTAGAGAATTATGAACTGTCACCCAGGAAAAAGATTTATGTGTTATCATGGATAACATGCTGAAAACCTCTGCCCAGTGTGCAGCGGCGGCCAAGAAGGCAAATAGAATGCTAGGAATCATAAGGAAAGGAATGGAGAATAAAACAAAGGATGTTATAATGCCTCTATATTGTTCCATGGTGTGCCTGCACCTTGAATGTTATGTGTAATTCTAGCTTCTGTATCTTAAAAAGCATACAGCGGAATTAGAAAAGGTAAGAGAAAAGCCACCAAAATGGTAAAGAGAATGGAAAGATAACCCTATGAGGAGAGGCTTAAAGGTTTAGGGCTCATCAACCTGGAAAAGAGACGGCTGAGGGGAGATATGATAGAGATCTATAAATTAATGAATGGCATGGTACAGGTAAACGTAGATTGATTGTTTATACCAACAAAAAGCAGAAAGACTAGGGGACATGCAATGAAGCTACAGTGTAACCAGTTTAAAACTAATAAGAGAAAATGTTTTTTCACTCAATACGTAATCAAACTCTGGAATTCGTTACCGGAGGATGTAGTAAAAGCTATTAGTGTAGCTGGGTTTAAAAAAAGTTTGAACAAGTTCCTGGAGGAAAAGTCCATAAACCATTATTAAAGAGGACCCAGGAAATCCACTGCTTGCCTTAATACAAGCAATGTGGAACCTGTGTGTCTTTTTGGGAAATTGCCAGGTACTTGTGACCTGGATTGGCCATTGTTGGAAACAGGATACTGGGCTTGATGGACCTCGGTATGATCCAGAATGACATGTCTTATGTTATGTTACAAAAGAGTCCATGGGACCTCCTACGGAAGGCTGGGACTCCGAGGGAAATTCCCTCCCCTTCCCTATATGCTTAGGCATTCAGCAGGTAAGAGAGGCTCTCACTCATGCAGACATCTTAGAAACATAGAAACATGATGACAGAAAAAGACCACATGGCCTATCTAGTCTGTCCTTCCATATCAACAACTACAACAGTCCACTTTTTACCTTTAGAGATCCTCTGTGTTGGTCCCATGCTTTTTTGAATTCAGTTACTGTCCTCATCTCTACCACCTCCACTGGGAGACTATTCCATGGATCCACTACTCTTTCCGTAAAGAAATATTTCCGCATATCACTCCTGAATCTATCTCCCTTCACCCTCATCCCATGTCCCCTCATAGCAGAACTTGCTTTCAATTGAAAGAGGCTCTCTCCCTGAACATTTATGCCACAGAGGTATTTAAACATCTCAATCATATCACCTCTATCCTGCCTTTCCTCTAAGGTGTACATATTAAGATCCTTACGTCTGTCCTCATATGCTTTATAATGAAGCCCACTAATCATTTTAGTAGCCACCCTCTGCACCGACTCCATCCTGTTCACATCCTTTTGAAGGTGCGGTCTCCAGAATTGCACACTATACTCCAAATGAGGTCGCACCAAAGACTTATACAGAGGCATTATCACCTCCTTTTTTCTGCTAGCCATTCCTCTCCGTATGCACCCAAGCATCCTTCTAGCTTTTGCCGTCGCCTTTTCTACCTGTTTAGCTACTTTAAGATCATCAGACACAACCACGCCTAAGTCCCGCTCTTCTTTAGTGGACAAAAGTACTTCACCTCCTATACTGTATTGCTCCCTTGGATTGCTGCAGCCCAAATGCATGACCTTACAATTTTTTAACATTAAATCCCAGCTGCCAAATTCTAGACCATTCTTCAGGCTTAGCTAGATCCCTCCTCATGTTATCTACACCTTCCTGGGTGTCTACTCTATTGCAGATTTTGGTATCATCTGCAAAGAGGCAAACCTTACCCGACAGCCCTTCCGCTATATCACTAACAAAGATGTTAAAAAGAATCTTGGACACGGCCCCCTCAGGCCCTGGAGGTAGTGTGTTCAGAAAGGAAGGGGCAAATTTTGTTTAATGTTATAGAGAAAAAATAGACAGGTTTTATCTATCTGTTTGATATGTAAGGAGAAGAAAATGGAGAAGTCAAAGATGACCCTAAAGTTGCGGGCTGAGAAAATAGGAAGTAGAAGAGTGTTATCCACATAGAGAAAGTGGGGAGGAACGTTTAGGGGGAAAAATATGAAGTTCAGTTTTGACCATGTTTAATTTCAAATGGTGGTGAGACATCCAGATGGCGATGTCAGACAGAGATGTGAAACTGGAGTGTCAAAGAGATCAGGTGTAGAAAGTTATATCTCAGAATCATAAACATAAAAATGAAACCGAAATCCATGGGAGAAGATGAGAGCACCAAGGGACTGGGTATAGAGAGAGAAAAGAAGAGGACAGAGAACATACCCTGAGGTACACCATGAGAGTGGGAGAGTAGTAGAAGAGGAAATATCCCTCCTCTTCCTTTGCTGACAAGACTAGAGACTCCCGCAGGCTTTTCAGCACTCCTCACCTGCTGGTGGAATGTAGGGACTTCTCCAGCTGATCTGTGCTGCCCCGCCCCTTTCTGTGCTGGTGGGACCTGGGGACTCTCTCTGCTGCTGTCAGGGACTTCCGCCAGCTAGCCTCAGCTGCCCCTCCTCATCTTGTGCTGGCAGAACTGGGGGATCCCCGCCAGCTCTTCTTTTGTTCTGCTGTTCTGCTCTATTGCCAACCTGATCCAAGTCACTGGCACTAGTTTCTTCATCTACACAGATGATATTTTATAAATTTCATTTATAAATAGCAGATCCCTTAATCTGTCCAGCCTTAGGAACTGCTTGGAGAAAGTCTCAGATTGCCTTCATTCTGGTCACTTGAAACTGAACCCCAAAAATACCATTGCTACTTGGATCACCAGTCTTCTCTCTTGCTGACTGCCACCCCTTCTCTGGCCCAGCTCAAATATCACACTGACCAACCACTTCAAATAAATTGGGATAATCAGATTCTAAATTCTCCTTCCATAGACAGATTAGCATAGTTACTCACCTGTAGCAGGTGTTCTCCAGGGACAGCAGGTATCAGTCCTCACATATGAGTGACGTCGGCGCCGACGGAGCCCTCATGCGGAGCAAATCCCCAGCTTTCAGAGAAAACCTTTGGGAGTTGCATCACGCATGTGCGATCCCCTTCCCGCCCAAGGGTTCCATCTTGCTCAGTCAAATGACATAGCTAAAAAGACAGCAAAAAAAGAACAAAAATAATAATAGGACTGCAACTCCAAGGGCAGGAGGGAGGGTTGTGAGGACCGATTCCTGCTGTCCCCATCTGTTACAGGTGAGTAACTACGCTTTCTCCGGGAACAAGCAGGAAGTCAGTCCCCACATATAGGACTCCCCAGCTATAGGCTACTGAGAACCCACAGCTGAAAAATAGGCTCCCTCTATGAGAGCCGTAAGCAGTCACAATAAGAATTTAACTAAGAGAAGAGCACTCCAGTAGCCTGACACAGAAGGGTTGGAGGGCAGGAGTTACCTAGACCTCGAAAAGGTTACGGAGTACAGCCTGGCCGAAAGCACTGTCCCGTCGGGACTCCCTTTTCAGGCAGTAATGGATTGTGAAAGTCTGGCCCGAAGACCAGGTGGCGGCCCGGCAGATGTCTGCTAGTGGAACAGAGCGGAAATGAGCCACTGATGCCGCCATGGCCCTGACCCGATGGGCTGTAACACAACCCTCCAACAGAAGCTCGGCTGCCTTGTATGCCCAGGCAATACAGTCCGCTACCCAGGTGGACAGCGTATGTTTGGAAAACAGCCAACCCCAGTTTACTGGGGTCATAGGATACAAAGAGCTGAGGAGCCCTTCAATGGGCTTACATACGCTGAATATAGAAGGCCAACGCCCTCTTACAGTCCAGGGTATGCAGTACTATTTCTGCCTGACTGGCAGGTGGCCTGGGAAAAAAGGTAGGCAGCACCACCTCCTGGTTGAGGTGGAACGAGGAGACCACTTTCGGAAGGAACTTGGGGTGTGTGCGAAGCACCACCCAATTCCTATAGAACCTGGTGTAAGGCCTGTCTGACACGAGGGCCTGAAGCTCACTCACCCACTGAGCCGACATGAGAGCCACCAAGAAAACCACCTTCCAAGAGAGGTAGCGGAGATGACAGGTAGCCATCGGCTCAAAGGGCGGCCAAGTAAGCTGCCCTAAAACCACATTCAGATCCCATTTGGTCGCAGGAGAGCAAACCGGAGGCTTCAAAAGAAGCAGGCCTCTCAAAAACTGAGAAACCAAGGGATGGGCAGAGAGGGGCTTCTCCTCCACCGGGAAGTGGTTTGCTGAAAGGGCACAGAGGTGCACTCTGACGGAGTTGGACAAGGCCCAAATCCGAAAGGTGGAGAAAGTACTGTAAAACCACCCCAACCTGGAAGGAGAAAAGATCCACCCCCTGTCCCCTGCACCAAGACACAAACCTACGCCACTTCAAGGCATAGGCCCGTCTAGTCGACGGCCTCCTTGAGGCCAGCAAGACCTCTTCATCATCCTTCGGAAGGAGGAGCGGGGTGAGTATCACCCTTTCAGCAGCCATGCCATCAGGTTGAGGGAGCTGACGTTGGGGTGCAGGATAGTGCCCCCCTCCTGGGACAGGAGGCTTGGGGAGAACCCCAGGAGAATGGGGGCCTCCACCGCTAGCTGAATTAGAAGTGGAAACCAGGGTTGCCTCGGCCACCTCGGGGCTACCAGGATGACCGAAGCCTTGTCCTGAAGGATCTTGAATAAAGTCTTGGCCACCAGAGGCGTCGGAGGAAATGCATACAGGAGACCCACAGACCATGATATAAGAAAGGCATCGGTGGCCACCCTGTGTGGGTGCAGCTGCCTGGAGCAGACCTGGGGCAAATGGTGATTGATTAGACTCGCAAAGAAATCCATCACTGGTCGTCTCCAGGTCTGGAAAAGCAAACGGACTACCCCACGGTCCAGCTGCCACTCGTGAGGCTGGAGAATTCTGCTTAGCCTGTCGGCTAAGCAGTTGTCGGCCCGGCAGGTAGAAGGCCCACAGATGAATGCCATGCTGGACTGCAAACGAGCACAGATCCAGGGTTTCCTGTCATAGGCAATGGGACCCCATGCCACCCTGCTTGTTCACGTAGAACTTGGCCACCTGGTTGTCTGTCTGTACCAGGACAGGTTCATGGGCCAGGATCTGCTGGAAAACTCTGAGCCAGGCGGATGGCATGGAGCTCCAGAAATTGATCTGCTGTGCTCTCCATTTGGGGACCACACTCCCTGAGTATGGAAACCCTGGCAATGTGTCCCCCCAGCCCAGCAGGGACACATCCATGGTCAGGATTCTCATGTGTAGAGGAGCCTGGAAAGGCACTCCCGCCTCCAAGATCGTACTAGCCACCTGGACACTGTGACCTTGTCCCTGAGGCAACCTGTGGCCTGTGACCACTGGTCTCTGAGGCACCACTGAGCAGTCTGCATGTGGAGACGGGCGTCTGGGGTGACATGAACCGTGGAAGCCATGTGCCCGAGGAGGCGCAGAAATTGTCTTGCTGACATTATGGACCTGCGACTGACCTGACGTACCAGAGCCAGAAGCCTGCTTGCTCTGTCTGCAGGCAGATAGCCTTGCCTGAAGGGTGTCGAGTCTAGCCCCAATGAACTCTAGCTGCTGAGTTGGAGCAAGGTTGGACTTAGGGTAGCTGATTACAAACCCCAGATGCTGGAGCACCTGAATGGTGCGGGATGTGGCCTGGTGGACCTCACTAGTCGTCTAGGTAGGGGAAGACAAAGACCCCTTGGAGCTTAAGGAAGGCAGCCACCACGGCTAGGCACTTTGTCTAGGGGAGCCGAGGCCAAGCCAAAGGGGAGTACCCTTTACTGGTAGTGATTGCCCCCACCACAAAGCACAGATACTGCCTGTGGTCTGGGTGTATTAGGATGTGTGTGTACGCATCTTTTAGGTCTATGGAGCATAGCCAGTCTCCCTGGTGGAGGTAAGGCAGCAATATTCCAAGGGAGAGCATCCTGAACTTCTCCCTCACCAGGAACTTGTTTAGGTTGCGCAAGTCAAGGATGGGTCTGAGGCCTCCTGTTCTCTTTGGTACCAGAAAGTACCTGGAGTAGAAGCCCTTGCCCCGGAGGTGCTGGGGCACCGGTTCTACCACTTGATCCTTGAGAAGACCCGCCAACTCCTTCAGAAGATGGTCCTGGTGAAGGGGAGACCTGAGTGGCTCTCCCAGGAAGTAAAGAGGAGGCACCTGGGCTAGGTGAAGGAGGTAGCTCTCTTGGACTATCTGCAAGACCCAGGCATCGGTGGTAATGGCTGTCCACCTGTGGGCATACAGGGGAAGCCTGCCTCCTGTGCACTGCCTGTCCCCTGTGGGAAGATGGGCCATGCTGTGAGAGTCAAATGCCACTGCCAGACTGCGCCAGAGCCGGTGCCTGGGGTATGTGGGCTTTCTGCTTACGCAGGCCATGCCCCTGTCCCTTGGCCCGCTGCCCCTGTTGGGGAGCCGGGGAGGCCTGAAAATGGGGGTAGCTTTTGGTGAATGGGTAGCTGGAGTGAAAAACAATGAACTCTGACAGAGTTTTGCCCAACACCACAAAAAAATCTTCCTTTGCAGTACAGAAAAAGAATTATCTTTTAAAAATGAAAACCAAAACCCCTTTAAGAGCTTTCAGGCGGAGAGCTTGTATTTGAAAGCCACATGGTATTACCTTGCTTACAATGGAGCCCCTGTTAGGAATACCTATCTATTTTATTGCATTCCTTTCTCTCTCTATTGCCAAATAAATGCTTTTAAAATCATTTTGCTGGTCCCCCTAAAGATGGTATTAAAAACATAAAATAAAGATCTATGCCTCTGTTTGTTGACGAATGCACCAACAAACAGATACATATGGACAGACAATAGCCAGATAGAAAAATGGATCTTCCCCAAAAGGTACTATCATCTAAGCAAAACGTGCCTAATTATTGTGATAATTCAGAAGGAAGATTATATTTATAAAGGGCTTCTGCATGTAAAGTCTGTCTTATACACAGAAAATGTTTGTTATAAAATTGTATTACCATATATGCATGTAAAGTGTACATAAAGAAAGTGCGTGCCTACTTCTATGTGATCTGTGTGTAGGGTATTCCCAGGGGCATAGTTTGGGCAAAGCAGAGACAACATTTTGTATTTTATAAAATGTGCATGTATATTGCAAGTATGCACATGGGGTGAGGATAATTTAAAATGTTTATTTTATGCATAAAACTATGTTTTCTGTGCAAAAAGAACTTTTAATAAATGACCCGTGACAAAACAGCATATACTTTTATATGATATGCATGTAGGCATGCTCATGAAGAGAGTCAGAGTATGCAAATTCCTTATAAAATATGTATGTTTATACCAGCCCAGCCCCTGAGCTCGTGCAAATGTCTACGGTTCTAATATAGATACAATTTCTGCCATTTTACCCCTAGTATTTAATAAAGACACATAGGCTCCTTTTTACCCTCTTAACCTAGGTGATCTATTATAAAAATACTTCCTTAGAGGAATTGGCATTTATGAACTACTGGGACCAGGATGAGTTCCTATTTTATAAGGGCACATAGCTCCCCTTGTTTCCTTTATAAACTAGGACTTAAATAGATCCAATACTGCACCTTTCACATAGAAACCCTGCTATAAAATCAGGCCCTTAAAAGTCTTAAGCAAAATCAGCAAAGGTTTAAACAGAACCCAATAAAGCCTTGAGAAGACCATAAGGGAGCAAACTCAGATGAAATATCTGGCTTCAATTTTAAGTTTATCGAACAGTCATAGCATCTATGAGGGGATAAAGTATCTGTGGCTCCCTTTATCAAACATCTCCTGGTATTGTCCAGTTTCCTCTTGGACTGCCGAACAGCCCTAGATTTCCGCAGCAACATCCTCTGGGTCACTTTCTTTCATTTCAAGATTAGGCATGCAATCCTCTTGGCAATGGGAGAAAGCCAACATGGATTTAGTCAAGGAAAGTCTTGTCTCATTAATCTGCTATATGATTTTGAAGGTGTGAATAAACAGATAGAACACACTACTAAGACACTTATCCACTTTTTAATCACCTCCCGTCTTGACTATTGCAACATACTCCTTTGCTGATCTCCCACTGAATCATCTTTCTCCCCTTCAATCTGTTCAACACTCTGCTGCATGGCTAATCTTCTGCCAGCCTCGTCATGCTCATATAACTCCTCTTCTCGAGTCGCTTCATTGGCTCCCTATCCATTTCCGCATCCAGTTCAAACTTCTCCTGCTGACCTATAAGTGCATTCACTCTGCAGCTCCTCACTACCTTTCCTCTCCCCTATATTCCTCCCTGGAAATTCCATTCTTTCGGTAAATTGCTTCTACCTGTGCCCATCTCTTCCATTGCTAACTCCAGACTTCATTCCTTTCACCTTGCTGCCCCTTATGCCTGGAACAAACTACCTGAGTCTGTACATCATGCACCTTTTCTGGCCCTTTTCAAATCCAGGCTGAAAACTCACTTCTTTGCTGCCGCTTTTGGATCTTGACTCACCTGATCTACTTTGTGTTTCCTTACCATTCCCCCTTGTTTTATCCCTGTCTACACCTACTGTGTCGTCTGTCTTGACTAGATTGTAAGCTCTGATGAGCAGGGACTGTCTCTTACATGTCTGTGCAATGCTGCGTATGTCTTGTAGGGCTATACAAATGCTCAGTAGTAGTAGTAGGAGGAGGAGGCTATAAATCAAGGATTATGCCTGGGGTGGGTGGGGGATATCCTATGTGCTTCTAAGACAATCTCTTTGTCCGACTAGTACTACATCTTAGACAAATCAGGCCTAAAACATACTGTATTTCAGTTAAGGCATCATTTCACTGGAAGTACTAAAGAAACGTCCCTGTTAACTACTGAGAGAAGTCATATAAAAATGTGATTTTATCATTCTGAGTGATTTTAACTCAACTGTCAAACTAGACATTTATTTTACTGTTGTACATATTCAAAGTTTTGCGTTTATTACACTTGTTTGCATTTTGTATCCTGTAGTCCACAAATTACTGCAAGAGTGGCTTCCATGGACGAAGTCTCCACAACTCCAGTGGCTACACCTGGGTCCTTGGGGGTGTCTTCCTCAGAGAATACTTTGTCGTGTTTGACAGGGGGAACAACCAAGTTGGCTTTGCTCCATCTGCTTGAATCCAGAGCCTGTCTGAGCCCAGAGCCTTGAAGCTGCAGTACTTTCACTATGTGCCTAAAACATGACTTCTCTTATATTGAGAGCATCCTTTAAACTCTGTTAGCCTCATAAAGTTTCTCATATCAAAACTAAATTGCTGTCGGGTTGTTTTATTTCTGTGCTATCTTTGATCTGTAAAGTATTTACATTTGTGCCTCCAGATATAATTGTCTGTGCATTCCTATTGCCAGAAACCAAGGTGGTCATTGCCCTGGGCAAGAACAAGCTTAATATTTTTTATAAATTTATTGTTTTAGTTGGAATCCTTGCTTCCAAACAGTGGTAATACCAGATGGAACCATGAAATTATCAAGACTACTATGGTCACAAAACCATCTAGTTCCTTTCTCCCTTCTAGCACTGTTACAAGCCAAATGATTTTGGTTTATGACAACTGTAATATACAAGTGTAAGTTATCCTAGCATGCCATGCTCATGTCTGTGAAAAAAAATACAATGATGTCTTGTAAGATGGAGTACTAGGAGGTTATATTTAAATCTTTTTATTGTGCATAACACAATAACAATACAGCCAACATACATTGTAAGTCAATATGTAGAATACAAATGAAAAGAGATTACCCATAGGGATTTTGGTGGTTAAAGCAGCAACCTGGTGACCAAGAGATCAGGGTTTGATTCCCACTGGCACTCCTTGTGCCTTGGACAAGTCACTTACCTTGGAAAAAAGGCCTAGCAATCTACTTCAGGTCACGCCTTACCAAGAAAATCCAGGGGCTATTGGGTTGCATTTTTGCATTTTCACCCACCCTCTCCCTCTCCCTCTCCGGGTAGTAGCCAAACAATGTTATTTTTTTTAAGTTTACACACTTTTATTGCTTTTACAAAAAAAAATCAACAAAAACAGGAGGTAAAACAGCAACATCTAGAATCCTAAGGATGTATTGAAAAATAGAGCTTAACAATCGAATATATCAGTAGACAGAAAATATAAACCATCGAATGAAAGGAGATAATAAAATATCAGGTAATTCTTAATTTACCAAACTTATCCAGAGGTGCTCACATTCTAACATCGATCGCGACTTAACAGCCACAAGAGCATTCTCATCCTTTGCCCCTAGATGTTGGAACATGCTACCACCCAACATCAGATCACAAAAGGACCTCTCACAATTTAGAAAAGATCTAAAAACACACCTCTTCCTACAACACTTCCCTCGGAGTATGAACTCCCTAAGCCAACACGAACCAATGATCATGGTTAGTCAAGTACACCCCCATCTTCATTTCTCACCCCATATCAAATCCTCTTAGAGCCCCAAGCCTTAGAACTATAAACATATGATTTCTTGCTGTAAATAGTTTGAATTCTTGTTATCTATTTAACCCCAGTTATCCATGTTCATTCCCTGTTATCTGTAAACTTAACATATGTTCATGCTTAAGTACAATTTGTTAAAATGTAAACCGCGCTGATGACGAAGAGTGCGGTATATAAAAGCTGTTAAATAAATAAATAATAATAATAAATATTTATATACCTGACACACCATGTTCCATTAGAAAGTGGTAGATAATAATGAAGCACTTTTTCAGTTACCCATAATCATCTGGCGTGCTAGCATTATAAGCAGATCAAATAGTTTCCCTTGAATTACATTATGATCATATGATAAATCGCAAAAACAATGTACTCTAACTGCAAATCGTTTTTGAAATGGAAGATTTCATGAAATTTCTGCTATATACCTGCCCAAAATAGTTTAAAAAGGGGGCATTCAATATCATATATATCAATGCTCCCTGTCATCATTCACAATGCCAATATTTGCCCCAGCCCATGGCTAACCAGCTCTCCACTTCTTCCATGGAGTCCACAGTGCCTGATGAGCTAGGAAATAAAGTGATTGGGTTAAACTGGCTGATTAAGAAGGTTGATTAGTATGCAACCAAAAATGTTCCCATTGCTTATCTTCTAATGGGGTACCAACATCTCAAGCCCATACCTCCTCCAATCCCCTATCTCTCAACTTCTTATAAATATGGGATACTGTATGTCATTTAAGAAAAATGTAGGAGATGAATCCCAACGTGCCCAATTCTGCCAAATCACCATAAAGCATAGTTATTCACCTATAACAGCTGTTCTCCAGGGACAGCAGGAATCAGTCCTCATAGAAGGGTGACTTCGGCACCGACAGAGCCCGCACGGAGCATTTCCCCAGCTTTCAAAGAAGACCTTTGTGACATGCTACCACACATGTGTGGTCCCCTTCCCACCCAAGGGTGCCATCTTGCTCAGTCAGATGACAGAGCTAGGACAGCAGTAGAACTAAAACAAGGTAGGGAGGCAACTCCCAGGGGAGGAGAGAGGGTTGTGAGAACTGATTCCTGCTCTCCCTGGAGAACACCTGATACAAGTGAGTAACTACACTTTCTCCAGGAACAAGCAGGAAGTCAGTCCTCACGTATGGGACTCCCTAGCTCCAGGCTGCCGAGGACTGAACCATGACAGCAAAACTGCGTAGCCGTGAGTTGCAGGAGGTGAGTCCCCACTGAGAGACTCTACAAGACCCTAGCGTCCAGCGCCACTATCACTCCAGTAGCCTGAACACAGAAGGGTCGGACAGCAGGAATTGCCTACACACCGAGAATATTATGGAGTACTGCCTGGCCAAAGGCACTATCCCTGCAGGACTCACTCTCCAGGCCATAGTGAGCTGTGAATGTATGAATTGAAGACCATGTGGCAACCCTGCAGATTTCCGTCACCGACACTGAGCGGAGGTTGGCCACTGACGTGGCCATCACTTTCATGCGATGCGCTGTGATGCGGTGCTCGAGGGAGAGGCCAGCTCATTCATAGGTGAGGGCAATACAGTCCACCACTCAAGTGGACAGGGTTCACTTGGTCACGGCAAGCCCCAGTCTGCTGGGATCATAAGAAACAAAAAGCTGAGGAGCTTTTTGGTGGGCCTGGGTCTGTTGCAAGTCGAAGGACAGGGCCTGTTTGCAATCAAGTGTGTGAAGCACTAGTTCCTCCTTACCGGCATGAGGCCATGGGAAGAAGGTGGGAAGGACCTCCTCCTGGTTGAAGTGGAACGGAGACACTACCTTTGGAAGGAATTTGGGATGCGTGCGGAGAACTACCCTGTTCTTATAGAACCTCAAATATGATGGATCTACCACTAGGGCCTGGAGCTTGTTCACTCTCTGAGTGGACATAAGGACCACCAGGACGGCCACTTTCTACAAGTACCTCAAGTGGCAAGTGGCCAGGGGCTCGAACAGCAGTCTGGTGAGCTGGAAGAGCACCACGTTAAGGTCCTATTTCGCCACCAGAAGGCGGAAAGGGGGCTTGGATAGCAGAAGACCCTGGAGGAGTCTGGAGACTAGGGGCTGACTGGAGAGGCATTTCCCCTTGATAGGGTGGTGGTGAGTGGTCATGGAGCTCAGGTATACACAGCATGTAGATAGTCATGGCCTAATGGGAGACAGCCAACATGGCTTTAGACAAGGAAGATCTTGTCTTACTAATCTGATATGTTTTTTGAAGGTGTGCATAAACAGGTAGACAAAGGTGAGTCGGTTGATATAGTGTATCTGGACTTTCAGAAAGCTTTTGACAAGGTCCCCCATCAGAGACTTTTGGCAAAGCTAAAAAGTCATGGGATAGGAGGCAGTGTACTATTGTGGATCGGGAACTGGTTAAAAGATAGAAAGCAGAGGGTAGGGCTAAATGGCCAATATTCCCAATGGAAAAAGGTGAATAGTGGAGTAAGCGTAGTTACTCACCTGTAACAGGTGTTCTCCAGGAGCAGCAGGAATCAGTCCTCACTTATGGGTGACGTCGGCGCCGACGGAGCCCTCGCGGAGCAATTTTCCCCAGCTTTCAAAGAAAGCCTTTGGGAATTGCAGCGCGCATGCGCGGTAGTCTTCCCGCCCGAAGGTGCCATCTTAGCCAGTCAGATGACATAGCTAAAAAAAGACAGCATAAAAATTTGCAAAAAGAACATAAGCAGACGATTGCAACTCCAAGGGGAGGAGGGAGGGTAGTGAGGACTGATTCCTGCTGCTCCTGGAGAACACCTGTTACAGGTGAGTAACTACGCTTTCTCCAGGACCAAGCAGGAAGTCAGTCCTCACTTATGGGACTCCCAAGCTCAAGGCTACCGGAGACCCTAAGCACAAAAATGAGCTCCCTCTAGCTCAGCAGCACAGAAGGAAAGAATCTTCGCTGAATTATCACCCACCGGTAGCCCACATCCGGGATGGAGGGTAGGAGTTGCTCAGACCTCAAAGAGATTACGGAGGACTGCCTGTCCGAAAGCACTGTCCCTACGGGACTCCCTCTCGAGACAGTAATGGACCGCAAAAGTCTGGCTCGAAGACCAAGTAGCGGCCCGGCAGATGTCTGCCAGCGGAACAGAGCGGAGGTAAGCCACTGACGTGGCCTTTGCCCGAACGCAATGAGCCGTGACTCGACTTTCTAAGGCGAGTCCGGCTGCCCCATAAGCCCAAGAGATACAGTCCGCAACCCAGATGGACAGAGTACGCTTGGAGACCGGGAGCCCCAATTTATTGGGGTCAAAGGACACAAAAAGCTGCGCAGCTTTACGGTGCTCCCGCGTACGGTCAAGGTAGAAGTTTAACGCCCTTCTACAGTCCAGGGTATGGAGGACCGTCTCAGCTCGGCTGGAGTGTGGTCTGGGAAAGAAGGTTGGAAGTACCACCTCCTGATTCAAGTGAAAAGGGGAGACCACTTTAGGCAGAAACTTTGGGTGAGTCCGTAGGACTACCCTATTCTTGTAGAACCGAGTGTAGGGGGGATCAGACACGAGGGCCTGTAATTCACTTACGCGCCTAGCGGAAGTGAGGGCTATCAAGAACAGCGTTTTCCAAGACAGAAAACGGAGAGAGCAGGTAGCCATAGGTTCAAAAGGCGGACAGGTGATCCGCTGTAAAACCACATTCAGGTCCCAGTCAGGCGCTGGCGGGCGCAGAGGTGGTTTAAGTAGTAGGAGACCTCGGAGAAACCTCGCTACGAGAGGGTCGTTGGAGAGAGGTCTGCCGTCCACCGGCACATGATGTGCGGAAAGAGCACTGAGGTGAACTTTGACGGAGTTGGACTTAAGTCCCAGATTAGAGAGGTGTAGCAAGTACTGTAAGATCACCGACACCGGGCAGGAGAAGGGATCCTGAGACTGTTGGGTACACCAGACTGCAAAGCGACGCCATTTAAGGGCGTAGCATTTGCGGGTAGAAGGCCGTCGCGAAGCCAAGACGACCTCCTCCACCTCTGCCGGCAAGAGGAGAGGAGCAAGGACTACCCTCTCAGCAGCCAGGCCATGAGGTTGAGAGACCTGAGGTTGGGGTGCAGTAGGGACCCCTGATCCTGGGTGAGGAGATCCGGTTGCACCCCCAGAGGGATTGGATCCTCCACCGCCAGTTGCAGCAAGAGCGGAAACCACGGCTGCCTGGGCCAGCGAGGGGCCACCAGGATCATGAAAGCTTTGTCTCGGAGAACCTTGAAAAGGGTCCGAGAGACTAACGGGATGGGAGGGAAAGCGTACAGAAGGCTCCCCGACCATGAGATCAGAAAGGCGTCCGCCGCCACCCGAAGGGGGTGAGGCTGACGAGAGCAGAAGCGAGGAAGCTGCCGGTTGTGAGGACTGGCAAAGAGATCCACTGTGGGGAGGCCCCACCTGAGGAAGAGCTTCTGAACGATCAAGGGGTCCAGACGCCACTCGTGCGGCTGGAGGACCCTGCTGAGTTTGTCCGCCAGGCAATTTTCTTGGCCCGGGAGATAAACTGCCTTGAGGAGAATGCCGTGACTGACGGCCCAAGAGCAGAGCTTCTGTGCCTCCCGGCAGAGGAGGAAGGAGCCCGTGCCCCCCTGCTTGTTCACGTAGAACATGGCAACTTGATTGTCCGTCTGGACAAGGACGGACTGTTGGGAGGTCAGGTGGGAGAAGGCCTTGAGAGCTAGGCGGATCGCCCTGAGCTCCAGGAAGTTGATCTGCTGAGCAGACTCCCACTTGGTCCAGAGGCCCTGAGTACGTGCCTCTTGGCAATGGGCTCCCCAGCCCAGGAGGGATGCATCGGTGGTCAGCACCCGGGTCGGCTGAGGTGACTGGAAAGGCATTCCCAATACCAGGTTCGGCTGCCGGAGCCACCACCGGATAGACGAGACCAGCGGCTCGGAGACGCGCACCAGGTCTGCTAGGCCGCCCGTGGCCTGTCGCCACTGCTGGCGGAGACACCACTGAGCAGGCCGCATATTCAGGCGGGCATTGGGGGTCACATGGACGGTGGAAGCCATATGGCCGAGCAGTCTCAGGAAGCGCCTGGCGGAGACCAGGGGCTGGCTGCGAAAGCGGTCGGCTAGGTCCATGAGCCGCTGAGCCCTGTCGAGCGGTAGGTACGCTCGCGCCTGAGGGGTGTGCAGCCTTGCGCCGATGAACTCGAGATCCTGTGAGGGGAGCAAAGTGGACTTTGCGAAGTTGATGACAAAGCCCAAGTGCTGCAGCAGAGTCACCGTGCGGCACGTGGCGGTGGTGACCTCCTGAGCGGATGCTGCTCTGATGAGCCAGTCGTCGAGGTACGGAAAAACATAGAGGCCGTGAAGCCGGAGATGGGCCGCCACGACCGCGAGACATTTTGTGAAGACTCGCGGTGCGGAGGACAGGCCGAAGGGCAGTACTCTGTACTGGTAATGATTTCCTGCCACCACAAACCTTAGGTATTGGCGGTGGCTTGGGTGGATGAGGATGTGCGTGTAAGCATCCTTTAGATCCAAGGAGCATAGCCAATCTCCCTGCTGGAGGTAGGGCAGAAGGATTCCAAGGGTAAGCATTTTGAACTTCTCCCGCACAAGGAACTTGTTGAGGTTGCGCAAGTCCAGGATGGGTCGGAGGCCTCCTGTTCTCTTTGGTATCAGAAAATACCTTGAATAGAAGCCTTGACCTCTCAGGTGGTGTGGCACCGGTTCCACCGCCTGATCCTGCAGAAGACCTGCTAACTCCTGAAGGAGCAACTCCCTGTGCAGAGGGGGGCGCGGAGGCTCTCCCGGAAAATAGGAGGGAGGGACCTGATGGAAGTGGAGAAGGTAGCCCTCTCGCACGACCTGAAGCACCCAGGCATCTGCGGTGATGCTGGACCACCTGTCGGCGAAGTGAACCAGCCGGCCTCCGGTGCTGGGGGGAACCAGCGGGGGGGAGAGGCTATGCTGAGCGAGTCAAAAACCCCCACCCTGCTGAGCAGGGGCTGGTGGCGCAGGCTTGGGGGCTTGCTGCCTACGGGACCCGTTACCCCGTCCCTTGGCCTGCTGGCCCTGTTGGGGAGCTGCAGGGGCCTGATAATGGGGGTATTGTTTGTAGGCAGCCGCCTTCCTCGGGTGTAAAAGGTCTTTTTTCCCGAGCCCTTCTTTTTCTGGGAAGGGGCGGAGGTCTTCCTAGAAAGCCTGGTCCTGGTGAGAGTCTCAGTCTCAATTTGTGCAGCCTTTTCCGCCATGGGCTTGCCAAAGAGGTTTTCGCCTCGGCAGGGGACATCGACCAACTTGTCCTGTACCCAGGGCTCAAGGTCGGACGACTGAAGCCAAGCCTGTCGGCGGGCACCGATGCCGGCTGCGGCTACTCGAGCCGAGGCTTCAAAGCCATCATAGGCTGCTCGGGACATGAACTTTGAGCATTCCCGAATACCTGTGGACAAGGCTAGGAACCTCCGCAAGGGTTCCTCGGACAAACCAGCGGAGAAGCCGGCTAGCTCTTTAGCCAGATCCCTGAGATACATGCCCATGTAGAGCTGGTAAGTCTGGACACGACAGGCGAGCATAGAGCCCTGGAAGCACTTTTTGCCAAGGCCATCCAGGTTACGGGCCTCCCTTCCAGGAGGCACCGAGGAGTGCATCTTCTGGCTCTTAAGACGATGCATGGCCGATTCCACTACCATGGAATGGTGTGGCAACTGCGCCTTTTGAAAGCCAGGGCTCTTGCGGACTCGATAGATAGAATCGACCCGCTTGCTCAGGACCGGCGAGGAGGCCGGACTCTCCCACATGCGGAAGAGTAGTCGTTCCAGCATAGGAGGAACCGGCACAGTAAAGTGCTCCCTCGCGGGAGAGTCATACTGGAGGGCGTCGAGCTCTTCGGCTCGAGGCTCCTCCTCGGGGTCCTCGGGGTCCGCAGGGAAGGCCAAAGCCTTGGCCATATCCCTAACGA
The DNA here is from genome assembly GCA_033557465.1 of Ichthyophis bannanicus. Taxonomy (NCBI): domain Eukaryota; kingdom Metazoa; phylum Chordata; class Amphibia; order Gymnophiona; family Ichthyophiidae; genus Ichthyophis; species Ichthyophis bannanicus. The sequence goes on from CM066043.1 coordinate 42,312,237, forward strand.
AATCCGAGAACCGGGCATCCTCCGGGGGGGACTGCTTCCGAGGCTCGGACTCCGGGAGTCCGATGGGACACACCGAGTCCGGAAAGAATCAGGTGACTCTTCCTCCTCCGACTCCCAGACCGACTCCGACGAGGACTCGGTGGGGTCGGCTCGGGCAGGGTGCGGCGCCAGCCGCCCCGACGCCGAGGGAGTCGGCGTCGGCGACCTCGGTCCCGAACGGGAGGCCGAGGGCGACCTCGACCGAGGATCGACTCGAGTTCTCATCGACTCGAGGATCGGCTCGGTCTCCGGGGTCGACTTGGACGTCGACGTCCCGGCGGTCGGGGCAGCGACGCCAGCGAAGCCAGCGAGCAGTGCCCGCTGCTGGTCCATGAAGGCAGACAATCTGCTCTCCAAGGCCGTCAACCTGAGTCCGAGCTCAGGCGACCCAGCAGCCCCCGACTCGGGCCCCGACGGCGTCGGGCCCGACGTCGGCTGACGCGGAGGCGAGTCCAGAAGGACAACAGGACTTACCCGGGCAGGCATCTCCGACTCCAGGCGAGGTCGCTTCGGGAGGTGTTCCTTCTCCAAGGACCCGGGGCGGCTGTCGGGGCTATGCGACCTGGCCCTCGCGGAGCCAGGAGCGTCCACCGACGCCGCCCTCGCGGGTTTTTCCTTCCGTCGATGGTCCCCGGAGGGAGAACCCCGGTCGGAGGAGCTCCGTCGACGGTCCGAACTGGAGCCTTTCGACAGTGAGGCCTCCGACGAGGTCCGGGTACGGCTGGGGTCAGCGAAGATTCTTTCGCGCTGATGCCGCCGACTTCTCAACGCCTTCGAGGACAGTTTGCTGCAGGGCCCACAGATCAGTTCCTCGTGATCTGGGCCCAGGCAGCGGAGGCAAAGGTCGTGTGAGTCGGTGAGTGACATATTTCGGTCACACCGACCACACCGCTTAAAGCCACTGGCAGCCATCGGGGGAAAAAGGGCCCCTGCGAGGTCAAAGGACCGGGCTGCCAGGGAAAAAACGAAAACGAAAGCTGACTAAGTCAGAAAAACCGAAAAACCGTTAGAGGACTCGAGACCGGCGTCGCGAGTCCGGGCGGGAAAACGACCGGCGTCGAATCGAAAGAAAAAAGGATAAATACAGAGGAAAATCAACTTTTTCGCGGGGACAAGACGGGGACGTCTGTAGGGCTCCGCGGAAAAAAGAAGACTGGCTAAGATGGCACCTTCGGGCGGGAAGACTACCGCGCATGCGCGCTGCAATTCCCAAAGGCTTTCTTTGAAAGCTGGGGAAAATTGCTCCGCGAGGGCTCCGTCGGCGCCGACGTCACCCATAAGTGAGGACTGACTTCCTGCTTGGTCCTGGAGAACCCCAGGGATCTGTACTGGGTCCGCTACTTTTTGACATATTCATAAATGACCTGGAAAAGGGAATAACTAGTGAGGTTATGAAATTTGCAGATGACACAAAACTGTTTAAAGTTGTTAAAACCCAAGAGGATTGTGGAAAACTGCAGGAGGATCTGGATAAATTGGAAGACTGGGCATCCAAATGGCACATGAAATTTAATGTGGACAAGTGCAAAGTTATGCACCTAGGAAAGAACAACCCACACTATAGTTACACGATGCAAGGCTCCACATTAGAAACCACCACCCAGGAAAAAGATTTAGGAGTCATCGTGGATAACATGTTAAAACCCTCCGCCCAGTGTGCAGCGGCGGCCAAGAAAGCAAATAGAATGCTAGGTATCATAAGGAAAGGGATGGAGAATAAAACAAAGGATATTATAATGCCTCTGTATCGCTCCATGGTACGACCGCACCTTGAATATTGTGTGCAATTCTGGTCACCGTATCTTAAAAAGGACATAGCGTTATTAGAAAAAGTACAGAGAAGAGCCACCAAATTGGTGAAGGGGATGGAAGGCTACTCCTATGAAGAGAGGCTAAAAAGGTTAGGGCTCTTTAACCTGGAAAAGAGACGGCTGAGGGGAGATATGATAGAGGTCTATAAATTAATGAATGGAGTGGAACGGATAAACGTGGATCAATTGTTTGCGCTATCAGAATATAGAAAGACTAGGGGACATGTAATGAAGCTTGTCAGACGGCTGCCTGGGTGAGAATCTTCACACTCTTGGCAAATGCATATTTCTATATGATTTGCAAGGTATTGTGGGCAATGTAGTTCATTCACACCAGACACAGCTGCTGACAATTTAGTTGTGCTCTTGGGTAAAGCCAATAAGATATTTATTTATGGGGTTATTTCTCCCAACACAGATATGCTTGGTAGCACATAAATTAGGTAACTTGCTTTCAGTGTTAACTTGGAAAAACAAAGTCAAAATCAGGAAAACAACAAATGAAAAGCTACAAAGCAAGAAACAAACTGTTCTTTTCAGGTTAACTTCTGATTACTTCCCACATAAATTCAGAAATGATTCTCTCCTAGCTCACAAGCAATTAGGTAAGGCTTAATTGCTAGCAGTCACCAGCTGAAACCCCTTAGCTGGCTTGTCTTCCACTGTGTGGGTCAAATCCTGCTTCAGGAGCTTTTCTGAGTAGATTAAAGAACAAATTTGTATTTCTTTGTGATGGTTGCTGTACTTTATAACAGAAAGTTACCAACGGAGTTTGGATAGAGAGCAGTCCATATAAACAGGATCCTCATCTGCTATTATTCCCCCTTGTTCAACAAGCATGGGTTCAATATCATGGATTGGCACAGATGAATCTCTCAATGGAGCATTTTCAGGAGAATACTTGTTTCCCTGCTGTCTTTCAATGTTATAGCTAGGGCATAGATCAGTGTTCATACCTGAGCTACCATTGCTGCTAGAGTTCCTCTCTATATAGCCTGGCCAGTATGTAGTCCAGTTCTTATGTCCAGCCTTCCAATCCAGATCCCTGGATACTGGATCTCTCTTCACATACCTTCTGGCACAGGTCTTAGGGTCCCTTCCACGTGCAGCCGTCTCCCTCACAGGTAGCCTCTGGTGATTCCTAGCTCTGCAGCACCATTCCTCTGGCTTTCCCCAGTCCAATGGTGTATGCTGGCCCTTGGAATACCTCCCAGTATACGTACTGCTTTGGACTCTTCTAGACCTCTCAAAGGCTTTTCTCCTCTTTCTCCCAGAGGGTTTCTTTTTCTCTCTGTCCGTCTGGTTTGGCTTCTGCTTCTGATGATCCTTCTCTGGATATCCAAGGTGATCATGAAGATGGTCATCTGTAGAATAAACTCTACTCTTATTCTGCTTGGATGAGTGCTCCTCCCTAACACAGCGCAGCTGTGCTGAATCAGGCCCTGCCCTTTGAGATGAGTGCTTAGGGATTACCTCATAGCCCTCCTGATTGAACACACATTTCCCCACTTCAGCTCCTCTAATGGCTGTTGGAAACCTGGTGCATTCTGGGACTGGTAGTCTTTTATGGGAAAATTCTGTTTTCTTATTTCTACCAGAACTGACAAGTTGCTTGTTCAGAGTCACTTCACCTTTTCTATAGCTCCTTCCTGAGCTATGATAAGCTTCCTTATCACAAGCTACAGGGTAAACTATTTAAGACAAATAAGAGAAAATATTTTTTCACTCAACGTGTAATCAAACTCTGGAATCTGTTACCGGAGGATGTAGTAAGGGCTGTTAGTATAGCTGGGTTTAAAAAAGGTTTGGACAAGTTCCTGGAGGAAAGGTCCATAAACCACTATTAAAAAGGGACCCAGGATATCAATGCTTGACCCAGTACAAGCATTGTGGAACCTGTGTCTCTTGGGGATACTGCTAGGTACATATGACCTAGATTGGCCACTGTTGGAAACAGGATACTGGGCTTGATGGACCTCGGTCTGACCCAGTATGGCATGTCTTATGTTCTTATGTACCTGTACTGAGTTAGATTTCAGTCCGGTGTGCGATAGGTGCAGCAGATACTGAAGGACGAGTTGCGCATGGCAGGAGAAGGGATTCTCTCCCTTTTCCGCACACCAGGCAGAGTACCTTCTCCACTTAAAGGCATATGCCCATCTGGTGAAGGGCTTCCGGGAGGCCAGCAGGGTCTCCTTGACTTTCCCTGGAAGACTGAAAGGGGCCAAAGCTACCCCTTCAGCAGCCACACTGTTAGCGTCAGGGACCCCAAATTGGGGTGCAGGAGGGAGCCCTCCTTCTGGGATAGGAAGTCCGGGGGCCTGGCCCAGAGGAACTGGGAGTGCCACTGACAGGCAAAGTAACAGAGGAAAACAAGGTTGCCTGGGCCACCTGGGGCAATCAGGACCATTCTCTTTGGGTACGGCTAACAGGAACAGAAGTGGGGGAGCTGCATGTTGTCCGGAGATGCAAATAGGTCCATCACGGGCCTGCCCCAGAGAGGAAAAAGCTGTTTTGTTACTCTGGGGTGTAAGCGCCACTCGTGTGGATGCAGGACTCTGCTCAGCCTGTCTGCTAGGCAGTTGTCCTGGCCTGGGAGGCACACCGCTCGCAGAAGCATGCTGTTGCGTGCTGCAAAGGAGAGAAGGGCCACCGCCTCCTGGCAGAGGGAGTACGAGCCTGTGCCCCTCCCCTGCTTGTTGATATAAAACATGGCAACCTGGATGTCCGCCTGGATCAACAACGGTTGGTGCCGCAGGTGATGGTGGAATGCTCATGGGGCGAGGAAAATTGCTCAGAGCTCCAAGAGATTGATTTGTAGGAGGGACTCCTTCGGAAACTAGCTGCCCTGCATGCAATAGTCTTTGCAATGTGCTCCCCAACCCCGGAGAAAGGCGTCTGTGGTCAGGGTCCTCTGTGGTGCGGGTGCCTGGAAAGTGGCACAGGTTTTGCCACCAGTTGAGGGACTCCACCAGCCGGCAGGTAACCCTGACTCTGTCTCGCAGAGTGCCTGTGGATTGAGTCCACTGTGAGTGTAGGCACCACTGGGCCATTCGTCATGTGTAAGCACGCTGAGGGTGTGACGTGATCATTGAGGCCATATGGATCAGTAGATGGAGGAGATGACACGTTGGCACTGCCCAGTGGCATTGTACCTCTCCTGCCAGTTACTTGAGGCGTTCTGCCCTTTCTCTTGGGAGGAGAGCCTTTACCTGCAACATGTCCAGCTGGGCACCTATGAACTCCAGGCTTTGTGCCGGGGAGAGATGAGATTTGGGGAAGTTGATAATGAACCCTAGGTGCCGCAGGAGGAAGGTTGCCCGCTCTGCAGCCTGACTGACCTCTGTACTGCTTCTGATGAGCCAGTCATCGAGATAGAGTAAGATAAAGGCCCCTTGTAGGCACAGGTAGGCAGACACTACCATTAGGCATTTTGTAAAGACCCTTGGCAAGGGGGCCAGGCTGAAGGGGAGTACCCTGTACTGGTAGTGTTCTCCTCCCAATATGAAATGCAAGTACTGCCTGTGGGAGGGGTGGATCAGGATGTGGGTATAAGCATCCTTCAGATCTAAGGAGCAAAGCCAATGTCCCTGGTAGAGGTAATACTGGAATGTATTTACACGCTCAATATAAACCGTATGGTTTATATTGAGCGTGTAAACACATTCCAGTATTACTAAGAAGTAATCGCTCAGAAAAGTGACCAAATATACTTGTCTCAACACAATCCTGGTGAAGGTAAAGCAGCAGTGTTCCAAGGGAGAGCATCTTGAACTTCTCCCTCACCAGAAACTTATTCAAGTTTCGCAGGTCTAGTATGGGCCGAGGCCTCCAGTTCTCTTTGGGACAAGAAAGTATCTGGAGTAGAAGCCTTTCCCCAAAGGTGCTTGGGAACAGGCTTCACTGCACTGTCCTTGAGTAGACCTGCGAGCTCCGAGAGCAGTAAGGTCTGGAGGCTTCCCTGGGAAGTATGGAGGAGGCAGCTGCTGGAAGTGTAGCATATAGCCCTTGTGGACGATGCTTAACACCCAACTGTCCCCAGTGATGAGTGGCCACCTGTGGGCAAACAGGGTAAGTTGACCTCCTGTGCAGGGTTGGGAGAGGAAGGACGGAGAGGCTATGCCTAAGGAGTCAAAAAACCCCACCCTGCTGAGTGGGAGCAGGAGCCGGAGGCTTGGGGGTCCTCTGCCTACGGGGCCCATTCCCCTGCCCCTTGGCCTGCTGACCCTGTGGGGGAGCTTGGGAGGCCTGGTACTGTGGGTACTGTTTGTAGGCAGTGCCCTTCCTTGGGGGTAAAAGGACTTTTTACCCGAGCCCTTCTTTTTCTGAGAAGGGGCAGAAGTCTTTCTAGACAGCCTTGTCCTCGTGAGGTGCTCGGTTTCGAGCTGTGCGGCCTTCTCAGTCATGGGCTTTCCAAAAAGGTTCTCACCTCGGCAAGGGACATCGACCAACTTGTCCTGAACCCAAGGCTCGAGGTCCGATGACTGCAACCACGCCTGGCGTCGGGCCGCCATGCCGGCTGCCGCAACACGGGCCGAAGCCTCGAAGCCATCGTAGGCAGCGCGGGACATAAACTTAGAGCATTCCCGTATCCCCGAGGACAAGGACTTGAACCTCTGCAAGGGTTCCCCGGAGAGACCAGCAGAGAACCCGGCCAGCTCCTTGGCCAGGTCTTGCAAGTACATGCCCATGTACAGCTGGTAAGACTGGACACGGCAAGCAAGCATCGAGCCCTGGAAGCACTTTCTACCAAAACCATCCAGGTTCCAGGCCTCCCTGCCAGGGGGCACCGCGGAGTGCATCTTCTGACTTTTTAGACGATGCATGGTCGATTCCACCACCATGGAATGGTGTGGTAGCTGCTCCTTTTGAAAACCAGGGCTCTTCCGGAGTCGATAAATGGAATCGACCCGCTTGCTTAGAACCGGCGCCGAGGCTGGTGCCTCCCACATCCGGAAGAGGAGCCGTTCCAGCATCGGAGGAACTGGAACAGTAAAGGCCTCCTTCGGAGGAGAGTCATACTGGAGGGCCTCAAGCTCTTTGGCTCGAGGCTCCTCCTCGGGGTCTGCAGGGATAGCCAACACAATGGCCATATCCCGAACGAACTCCGAGAACCGGGTATCCTCCGGAGGGGATCTACTCCGGGGCTTGGACTGCGGTGAGTCCGACGGGACGCACCGAGTCCGGAAGGTATCGGGGGACTCTTCGACCTCCGTCTCCCAGGCGGACTCGTCCGATGAGGAATCGAGGTCCGACCGCGCGGGGCCTGTGAGCACCCGCCCCGATGCCGAAGGCACCGGCGTCGACACCCTCGGTCCCAAACGGGAGGTCGAGGGTGACCGCGACCGAGGTCGACCTCGAGCCTTCATGGTCTCGAGTATCGGCTCGGTCTCTGGGGTCGACTTCGATGTCCCGGTGGTCGGGGCAGATGCACCAGACAGGCTGGCCATCAGCGCCCACTGCTGATCCATGAAGGCAGACAATCTGCACTCCAAGGCTGTCAGCCTGAGACCCAGCTCAGGAGACTCAGCAGCCACCGACTCCCCCGGGGCCCCGACGTCGGCTCTCTGGGAGGAGAGTCCACGAGGACTACAGGACTTACGTGTCCAGCAGACTCCGGCTCCACACGAGGTACTTTTGGCGGCTTCTCCTGTTCCACGGGCCCGGGACGGCGGTCGGGGGTCTGAGACCTAGCTCTCGAGGAGCCAGGGACCTCCTCCGACGCCGCCCTCGCGAGCCGCTTCTTCCTCTTTCATTCCCGGTTGGGGGGGGGGGCCCCTGTCCAAGGAGCCCCAACGGTGCTCGGGATCAGATTCCCGAGATGTTGAGGCCTCAGACGAGGTTCGGGCCCGACCGGAGGCCGAGCCGGAGAAAAGCCTTTCCTTTTGGTGCTGACGACTTCGAAGCACCTTGGTGGACATTTTTCCACATGGTCCACAGGTCTTAGGATCATGGTCTGGACCCAGGCACCGAAGACAGCAATCATGTGTGTCGGTGAGAGACATTAGTTTCTTGCACCGATCACACTTCTTGAAACCACTGGAAGCCATCGGGGAAAAAGAGAGTCCCTGTGAGGTCAAAGGACCGGCCTTCCAGGGAAAAAGAAAAAAAGGGCGCGAACGCCAGCCACGAAGGGCAAAAACCAAAAAAAGAAGATCGGGCTCGATAACGGCGTACCGAACCCGGCGGGAGGGGAATCGGCGTCGAACCGGAGAAAAAATAGCGAAGAAATCGCAGAAAAATCCAACTATTTTCCGGGAGGACTAGGACACACGTCCGACGGGTTTCACGGAAAAAGAGAGACTGAGCAAGATGGCACCTTTAGGCGGGAAGGGGACCGCGCATGCATGCCTGCATTCCCAAAGGCTTTCATAGAAAGCTGGGGAAATGCTCCGCAGGGGCTCCATCGACGTCGATGTCACCCATATGTGAGGACTGACTTCCTGCTTGATCCTGGAGAACACTGAAGAAATAAAACCATAAATTTAATTTCCTCTTGTACTAAACAAAATGCAAAGACGTTACCGATGCACATTTCCCAGAGCTGACATATTCCAGTTAATAAATTCAAAATAAAAAAAGTATTTTTCTACCTTTTGTTGTTTGTGTATTTTATTTTTCAGTTGCAATTGTTCCAGTCACTTTCTTCTGGTTTCTTTGTGTCATTTGCTAACTCTACATTGTCTGCTGTCCATTTGTCCTTTCTACTAGTTTTTTCCATTCTCTCTCTACATCTGCGTTAACATCCTCTTTCCCCTTTTGCTCTTTCCTCTATTTCTTTCTTTATTCCTTTTTCATCCACTCAAAATTTCACCCCTCCATCCTCAATTCCCACTTACTCTCCCAATACCCAGCCCACCATACATTTTTCTTCCCTCACACACAAAATATCTTTTCCCCCTACATCCTCAGTTCCCCAGCCCCATTCCACTTCTAGTCCTCCCCCAACATCAGCTTCCTTCTAGCTCCAACCCCACTCAGCATCCGCTCCCTTCTAGTCCCATTCTCTCATCCCCCCGCATCAACCCATTTCGAGTCCTAGCCCACCCCATCAGTCCATTTCCAATCTTAGCCCTCCCATCAGCCATTTCCCGTCCTATCCTCCATCAGCCCATTTTCAGTCCTATTCTAGCCCCCATCAGCCCAATTCCAGTCCAAGTCCCCCATCAGTCCATTTCCAGTCTTATCCTAGACCCCCATCAGCGCAGTCTGGCAGCATCCCTATTGCCATGGAGGAGAGAGGTCACGTGACAGGACAGCATCACCCTGGTGTGGAAGGAAGTGATCCTATAGCTAGGACCTGTCCTCCAGGTGATGTAAAACCCTCTCGCACTGAGGATGTTTCTCCAGGGCCATGTGCCCATGAGGGAAGGGTTAGGACAGCCATTATAGTTTGTGATTCAATCTTCTATGACTGAAAACACTTACCCGGAAACAATCACAATCAACAAAACTTCAATACCTGTCAGAAAACAGGTAAAATACTTAGGGGTAATAATAGACCACACCCTATCCATGCTGCCACACATAAAACAAACAGTAAAAACCATTTTCTACAAACTCAAAACTATTCAGCACCTAAGGCCACTCCTTGAAACACAAGACTTTAGATCCGTAGTAAGTACACTGATCACCCCTCACTTCGACTATTTCAATAGTCTCCTAATAGGCCTCCCTCAAAAAAGCACATACCTTCTACAAAGAGCACAAAACATCTGTGCAAAAGTAATTGCTAAAGCCCACCTAACAGACCACGTAACCCCAATACTGCTGGAACTCCACTGGCTTCCTATAAACAGCCGAATCAAATACAAAATTATCCTAACAACCTATAAACTCATAAACGACATAGCCCCCTCACACTTAACCACATTACTGCAGTCTCCAACATCGACAAGGACCCTCAGACAAAACGCAGCCCACTCCCTCATCATACCTAAAGCCATCTGTAAAACCAAGAATACCACTAGCTCTAGAGCATTCTCATTCACTGCTCCTACACTCTGGAACGACCTCCCTATTGAACTTCGCACCATAAGAGACCTCATCCAATTCAGAAAAGAATTAAAGACCTACCTGTTCACTGAACACTTCGAAATCCCCTACTCCCCCAAAGCCAGCTCTACCACAAATGTGGGCACCCATGCACAAACTCCTTTAACCCCAACAATCTAACCACAAGCCTGTCCCCCCCACACACGCCCCAAAGATGACAAAAATAAAAGGAACTAAATTCCAGCACCTACGCCAATCTCTACCCCATACACCACACACACTACACGATGTAAATATACTTTTGTACAAAGTTTGATATGTTTGCTTGTTTTTTGTTACAATACCTACAAAGTTTATACTTACTGTTCAATGTAAATAGTTGATTTCTACTGTTCTATGTAAAATGTATACAAATTGTGTACAAGACTGTTAATCTGTTATATGTAAACCGCCCTTGATCTCTGGAAGGGGCGGTATAAAAGAAATAGGTAAATAAATTAGGCATGTAGATAGCTGGGTGGCTGGTGGACGTGAGGATCGCCTGGTAACATGCCTGCCTGATGCAAAGGTAGTGGACCTCACGCGCCACCTAGACAAGGTCTTAGATAGTGCTGGGGAGGAGTCTGCTGTCTTGGTACATGTCGGTACCAATGACATAGGAAAATGTGGTAGGGAGGTTCTGGAGGCTAAATTTAGGCTTTTAGGTAGGAAATTGAAATCCAGAACTTCCAGGGTAGCATTCTCCGAAATGCTTCCGGTTCCACACGCAGGACCCAAAAGGCAGGCAGAGCTCTGGAGTCTCAATGCATGGATGAGACGATGGTGCAAGGAACTAGGGGTGCAAGGAACTAGGGGTTTGGATTTGTTAGGAACTGGGGAACATTCTGGGGAAAAGAGGGGCTCTTCCGAAGGGATGGGCTTCACCTTAACCGGGATGGAACCACACTGCTGCCATTAACCTTTAAAAGGGAGATAGAGCAGCTTTTAAACTAGATAATAGGGGAGAGCCAACAGTCGCCCAAGAGCATATGGTTCGCAACAATGTATCTTGAAGGATACTACCAAAAAAATGAAGTTAAGGCACAGTAGAGAGGTTCCAATAAACACAAAGGTAGCCCAAATGCCCTTGAGTACAGAGCAGAGCTTAAAGATTCCAAATTACCCCTGCCTACCGATAACCAGATTAATATGAATAAAATACAGTCTCTAAAATTCTTGTATGCAAATGCTAAAAGTCTAAAAAATAAGATGGGAGAGTTAGAATATAAAGCACTAAATGAGAAGTTAGATATGATTGGTATCTCAGAGACATGGTGAAAGAAGGACAACCAGTGGAACACTGTGATACCTGGGGACTAATTATATCGTAATGATAGAGCTGATGAAATTGGTGGAGGGGTTGCGCTCTATGTTAGAGAGGGCATCGAGTCACAAAGGATTAAAGTTTTGCAGGAAACAAAATTCGCTGTAGAATCTCTATGGATTGAAATTCCATATAAAAAGGGAAAGGCGATGGCAGTGGGGTTGTACTATCGACCGCCTGGCCAGAATGAACAAATGGATGAAATGCTCAAAGAAATCAGGGAAGCTAACAAAAGTTACAGAACAGTAATAATAAAGGGTGATTTCAATTACCCCGGTATTGACTGGGTCAGTGTCACAGCAGGACATACTAGGGAGATAAAGTTTCTAGATGAAATAAATGACTGCTTCTTGGAGCAGCTGGTTCATGAACCGACCAGAGGGGAAGCCATTTTGGACTTAGTCCTTAGTTGAACACCAGATCTGGTGCAAGAGATAAGTGTGTTGGGGCCACTTGGCAATAGTGATCATAACATGATCGCGTTTGATTTAATTAATGGAGGAGGGATGGTAAGGAAATCCACAGTACAACCTTTTAACTTTCAAATAGGAGACTATGATAAAATGAGGAAAACAGTTAAGAAAAAAACTAACAGGAGCAGTTACAAAGGTTAAAGACTTACATCAAGCTTGGATGTTGTTTAAAAATACTATCTTGGAAGCCCAGACCAGCTGTATTCCACGCTTTAAGAAAAGTGGAAGGAAGTCCAAAAAACTGCCAGCATGGTTTAAAGGTGCGGTCAGAGGGGCTGCTGTTGCCAAAAAAGTGCCTTTCAGGAAATGGGAAAAACAGGAAAGGAACAGCAGGGGCCAGAGAAACTGCATCGGTTCCTAACAAGCTGAAAAAAGCACCCTGGCATTCTTAGCAAGGGGAGGGGAGGGTGTCACAGACTGCATCAAGCCATGCAGCTAAGCACTGCAGCAACAAAATGAAAAGAAAAAAAAAAGCCCACCAAAAGAGCCAAGGCAAAAAGGGAGTCCCAAAAGCTCCTATGGCCCAGCTGCCGATATGAGAGTTCTAAATTAAAATAAATAAATAAATAGTTGCAAGCAGCAAAAGAACCAAATATGAGGAAATAAATTCAGAGAAAAAGGAAAAAGACAAACAAGCATACATATTAAGGACAGCAAGAGGAGGGAAGGGGCAGGGTCTGTTTTACTAACCCATAGGGTCTTCCTGTCCGCACTGTTTCAACATATTATCCACCCAGGAAAAGGATTTAGGCGTCATTGTGAATAATACATTGAAGCCCTCCACCCAGTGTGCAGTAATGGCCAAGAAAGCAAACAGAATGCTAGGAATCATAAAGGAAAGGAATGGAGAATACCACCAAGGATATTATTATGCCTACTACTATTACTGATCATTTAGATAGCACTACAAGGCATATGCAGCGCTGCACCGATACATGTAAAGACCGTCTCTGGTCATCAAAGCTTACAATCTAGTAAACTAGACCGCATCTTGAAGATTGTGTGCAATTCAGGACACCATATCTTAAAAAGAATATAGTGGAATTAGAAAAGGTACAGAGAAGAGCCACCAAAATGGTAAAGGGTATGGAAGGATACCTCTATGAGGAAAAGCCTAAAAGGTTAGGGCTCTTCAACTTGGAAAAGAGATGGCTGAGAGGAGATAAGATAGAGATCTATACACGAATAAATGGAGTAGAACAAAGAACTAGAAAGACTAAGGGACACACAATGAAACTACAGTGTAACCCATTTAAGGCTAATAAGAGAAAATATTTTTTCACTCAACACATAATCAAACTCTGGAATTTGTTACCGGAGGATGTAGTAAAAGCTACTAGTGTTGCTGGGTTAACAAAAAAAAGTTCCTGGAGGAAAGGTTCATAAATCATTATTAAAGAGGACCTGGAAAATCCACTGTTAGGCCTGGGACAAGTATTGTGGAAACTATGTACCTTTTTGGGAACCTGCCAGGTACTTGTGACCTGGATTGGCCACTGTTGGAAACAGGATACTGAGCTTCATGGATCTTGGACTGACCCCGAATGACATTTCTTTTGTACTCTTTGACTCAAGAAGCACTAGGAACCCATAGATAGCAGTACTGGACCCAAGGAAAGCTGTCTGCTCCAACAGAAAGAAATCTATGCGAACTCCAAGCAAACATTGGGACTACATGTCTCAGTCATACAGACCACAGGACTGTGGTCTGGGAAATAGGTCTTTCTCCAGAGACAAGCAGTGGGATGCAGTCACACTCAATGGTGAAGCCCTCGGACTGAGTTTTGAGCGGATCTCCCACAGCTCAGAAGAGCTTTCTTGCTTCACTGAGCACGCATGCCTGCTTCCCACCTGCCTATGCTGAGAGAATCGTTTTTTTCTCTCACCGTGCAGAAGCCTGAATGGGTCTCCCTCTCCATTTTTGCTTCTCATAGTTTTTGGTAGTCCCCTCATTCAGTTCTCACATCGAGTTGTTTTCTTTCAGCCACGTGATTTTTAACCGTCGGGTAGGAAAAAAAAGATAAATCGATTCTGCCATCGGTCATCGAAATGTCTGCCTTCATTTTACATCGCAACAGACAAAAAACGTACATGGGTCTGCCTGCACTTTACCACTAGACTGCGACAAAGTGCTTTTTGAGCTGCAATCTTTGCCGGCTGACTAAAAAATATACTTTTCAGGCAGGAAATCACAGGAAGCTGTTTTCTCACCGTTTCAGAGCTAGGCGTTGTGCTTGATGTTCCCACGTCTATGGGAAAACCAGTCCAAAAGAATGGGCAGGAAACCCTTACAGGGAAAACTTTTATTGATCTTTACCAGAGGTGGCCAAACCCAACACAGGCCGTGTTTCGTATAAAACTTCGTCAGGGGGTTTAGAGGCTCACTTGCAACTGAGTGAAATATCACAAACAAACCGCCGTGGTGGGACTTCCACGGCTAGGCTTATGAAGCCATGTATCTTTCACGAAGTGAAAAACTCACCATGCATGCGTCTTTATGAAAACTGCCAAATTTAAGGCTGCAAGGTTTAAGGGTTTCCTGCCCATTCTTTTGGACTGGTTTTTCCTGCTATTTTGTGTGGCAGTGTGCTGTTTTTAGCTTGGTGCCCACTTCTATGGGGCCAGCTCTCATGTCAGACTTCTCATGCTTCCTCTCCCCACCAGGTCAAGCACAGGCTCGGGGGGGTGGGGGGCTATTTAAAAGCAGCTGCAGCACTAGTACTGACACCTTTGATCTCAGCTGCGGGGCATGAGGCTCCCTCTCAGCTATCCCTGCTGTCGGGAAGTACCTGTTCAACTCCTGAACAGTCTCCCAGTATGTTGGCTTCCTCCTCGCTCTCTGGGGGACATGCCTCTGTCTGGTCAAAAAGCTAAAGCCAAGCATAAACATCAGCTTCCTCAGCCAGCAGAGTCAGGTAAGCACCACGTAAAGCGCAAACCCCTTCTTCTCACACTTGACAGCCCCTCCCCTACCAGGGACGCCCCACGGGCGTTTTTTCTCACTCTCTCTCCTCCAGAACTTCCTTCAGTGTGCTCTCAGATCCCCACCTACTCTCCACTCAGGATGTCACAGGGTCCCCTCTCCTAATTGACTGGGGCAAGACTTACCGCCTTAATGAGGACATTCACTCACTTCCGCCTTATTCCTAGAAGCCATGTGAATCATATATAGACGACCCTGTTCCATTTCCCTCAGAACATGACCTCCAGGATGATCCACCAGAGAATCTTTCCTATCCCAAGTTCCTCCAGAAACTCTCCCGCACTCTGGCTCTCAGTGCCTTGCAGACTCCAACTAACAAAAGGGATTTTCACACCATCCTAAAGGCTTGCAGTACTCCTAAGGAGGTGCCTGCATGCCCCATGCCTCAGGTCCTTCAGAATATACAATCTTCCATCTGGCAGACTCCTTCTGGCAGTATGCCTCTGGAATTCCATCATACTCAGATTCCCCATCAGTCTGTCGTCTCTGAGGTAGTCCTTAAAAAATCCAAGTGCACTAAGCCACCTTCACAGACTCCTCCAGGGAAGAAACAACAGACCTTACATGCTATGGAGCGTAAATCCTACCAGAGCAGTACTCTTGTTATATGCACGCATTAGCTCATCAGTTACACATGCTGCACTACCTACCTCCATGACCTTCTTCCTCTTTAGCAGATCCAGCTTCCCTATCTGCAGACTTGCACGAATCCCTATGATTCTGTGGCCCGGTCTGTGTCTACTGCTACAGTATTTCAGCCAGGCACACTTCCTGGCTTTGCATGTCTGGTCTGCGTAAAGACCTCCACAGCTTCTTAGTCGTCCCTGTCCAGGTCTAAGGTCCAGGAGGCAGTCCCTGAGGTCAAGGACTATTCCTCCATAGTTCGAGAACTCTCGGCACAGCCGATGGAGGCTGTTTCCTCCTCCCATCATTCCTCTCTGCCATCAAATTGCCATCCTTTCTATTAGAATTACTTTCAACAGTTTTACCGGCAGCCCCCCCTTTGGGCTCAAGGCCAGTCATATCAGCCATACCCCCAGAGGGTTCGCCCTATGGAGAGGAAAACCCAGGCACGCCCACGGACCACGCTTCCCAATACCTCCCCTGGCTCTTGACTAGCTGCCGGGGGGAAGGAGTGTCGCATCTGCCAGTTTGTAGAGACCTGGCGATCCATCACCATGGACTGCTGGGTTCTCTCCATTGTCCGGTTTGGGTACAAACTCCATTTCCAAATGATTCTGCCACCTCAGCTCCAAGTCCCATCCAACTGTTCGCAGACACAACACATGCCCCAATTCGCAAAGCAAATAGCCTAGCTCCTCCTCAATGATGCCATTAAGCTTGTCCCGCTTCCCAAAAGAGGTCAGGAATTTTACATCTGTTTTTTTTAATACCTAAAAAGACCAGCGGCTTTCAGCTGATTCTCTACCTCCGTCTTCTTAATCTCTTCATCAAGCAGGAAAGGTTCAAGGTGCACTCTGAGTACAATCCTACCTTTGCTCATTCACTAGGATTGGCTCGCCTCATTAGACCTTAAGGATGCTTACACTCACATCCCCATCCACTGGAAGTTCCTTCAGTTCATCTTCCTAGACAGTCACTACCAGTACAGAGTTCTCCCTTTTAGGCTCTCCTCTGCCCCTCGTGTATTCACCAAGTGTCTTGTGGTAATCGCAGCACACCTTTGATGTCATGGATACTGCGTTTACCTCTACCTCAATGACTGGCTCATCTTGGGTGCCTCCCGAGACATAGCCTCCCGAGCTGTCCGGGACATTGCCATCACTCTACAGACCCTCGGCTTCATCCTCAATGCCGAGAAATCCAAGCCAGTCCCTCAGCAGCCTCTGGATTTCATTGGGGCGCACCTAGACACTCTGCAAGTCAAAGCCTTTCTTCCTGTTCAGACGGTTCAAGCCTTGCAATCTCTCAGAACCTCTCTGGCCATACGCCAATCAGCACCGGCCCGCATGCTCCTATGTCTCCTAGGGTACCTGGCGGTGTCTGTATACTCACCCAGCTGCACATGTGCCCTCTTCAGTGGCACCTCAGGCTCACTGGTGTCAACATTCCCGAAGGCCTGCAGTGAACAGTTCTACTCAACAACCTCAGATGGTGGGCAACACCAGCCAACCTTCTCATGGAGTACTCATTCCAGCTGCTGTCGCATCACATCATTCTTACCACCGATGCGCCCACGTACGGCTGGGGTACCCATCTACTCAGTCTTTAAATACCTCCGTGGCATAAATGTTCAGGGAGAGAGCCTCTTTCAATTGAAAGCAAGTTCTGCTATGAGGGGACATGGGATGAGGGTGAAGGGAGATAGATTCAGGAGTGATATGCGGAAATATTTCTTTACGGAAAGAGTAGTGGATCCGTGGAATAGTCTCCCAGTGGAGGTGGTAGAGATGAGGACAGTAACTGAATTAAAAAAAGCATGGGACAAACACAGAGGATCTCTAAAGGTAAAAAGGGGACTGTTGTAGTTGTTGATAAGGAAGGACAGATTAGATAGGCCATGTGGTCTTTTTCTGTCATCATGTTTCTATGTTTCCACTCAAGGCGCATGATCTCCCCAGAAACAGGCCTTGCGTATCAATATGCTAGAACTTCAAATGGTCTACTATGCCCTCAAGGTTTTCACAGACTGGGTGTGTAACAAAACTGTCCTGCTATACACCGACAACCAGGTTTCCATGGTTTACATCAACAAGGAGGTAGTACAGGCTCTCTTCGTCTCAGTCGTGAAGCCATGCAACTATGGACTTTTGCCCATTGACTGGACCCCACCCTGCGAGCGACCTACCTTCCAGGGACTCACAACCAGCTAGCTGACAAGTTGAGCCGCCAGCTGGATCCGCACAAATGGTACCTCGATCCTGCTGTCATTCGAGACATCTTTGGATCTCTTTGCTTCCATGGACAACAACAAGTGTCCTGTCTTCTGCTCTATTCAGCCTTGCCTTCAGAGGCAAGCGTCAGATGCCTTTGTACTGGACTGGTCTCACGATCGTTTGTATATGTTTTCTCCATTCCTGCTCAATCACATGAGTCAGGCTCAAGATCAAGCAAGATAAAGCATTGGTGATTTTCATAGCACCTCAATGGCCCCACCAAATCTGGTATCCCCATTTACTGGTGCTGCTGGAGTCTCCTATACCTCTGGGGATTCAACCAGGTCTTCTGACTCAGCATCAGGGCTGCCTCCTTTATCCCAACCTCGTTGTTAATGCTCACGGCATTGCATCTTCAGGGCACCAAGCCTCAATTTTCTCACAGTCACAGGATGTTCCTATCAGTGCAAGTGGGTCCGTTTTACCCACTGTATGATCCAATCCACTGATCGGTGAACCAGCTATTATCTTATCTCCTTCACCTGTCTCACTTGGGCCTACAGACTAATTTAGTACGTTTTCATCTTTTGTCTATCACCGCTTCACCTGAACCTATCAATAGCAAGCCCATTTCAGTCCATCTGGTGGATTCCCGATTCATGAGGGGTCTCATGAACACTAAGCCTCCCATCCGCCAGCCTGGGACCTTAATGTGGTGTTGTCTCAGTTGATGCAACCACCATTTGAGCCTCTCCTGTCCTCCTCACTCAAACAGCTCACCTGGAAAAACATCTTCCTCATTGCCATCATTTTGGCCAGACATCTGGGGTAGCTCCAGGCACAAATGCATTATCCTCCATATACACCATTTTTCCATGACAAGGTCATCCTCCGGACACATCCTAAGTTCCTGCCAAAGGTGGTCTCTTGACTTTCACATCAACCAACCTATAACGCTCCTTGTTTTCTTTCCAAATGTCTCCATGGGCTCTCTGGTGGAGAAATTGCATACTCTGGATTGAAAAGAGCACTTCTCTACTATCTGCATTGTACCGAGTATCACAGCAAGTCGTCTCAGTTGTTCCTAACCTTCAATCTCAATAATCCTGGACAACCAGCAGCAAAGCTGACCATTTCCTCATGAGCTGTGGACTGCATTGGCTTCTGCTATAAAGCAAGCAGCTCTCCCTTCTCCAGGATGTGTTGCCCCTCAAAGCTCAGGGTCAAGGATACCTCCATAGCTAATTTGGCTTCTGTCTCTACCCGGACATCTGCAGAGCAGATGCCTGGTCATCTATCCACACCTTCACTAGACTTTACAGCTTGGACTATTCATGCAAAACAGACTTTGCCTTTGGCCAGGCTGTCTTCCAGAACCTGTTTCCTATCTAATTCTTATCCTCCACTAGAGCTAACCCTGGGGCTGCCCTGATTTCAAAGACATTTCAGACAATTAAATTTACCAGATCAGGTGGCCCCTAGCTCTGGATTTGCCACTGGGTGCAACTGCATCCCCCCTGCTTTTCTCTGGAGAAAGTGTAGTTGCCTACCTGTAAGGGGTGTTCTCCGTAGACAGCAAGGGTTTGCTGTCATACTCTCCCACCCGCCTTCCCCTCACAAAAACAAAAACACACACACACAAGCCATCACTGGTTGGCGCTGATGTGCAGACTGGCATCATCTGTTCACAACTTTTGTTTTGGTTTCTTTGTTGCTCTGGTACAAACTGATTCTCTCGGCACAGGCAGGCAGGCAGGCAGGAAGCAGGTACACGTTCTCAATGAAGCAACAAAGCTTCTCTGAGCTAAGGGAGATCCGCTCAAGGCTCAGTCTGGGGGACTTCACCATTGATGTGACCGCTTACCCTTGCGATCTACGAAGAACCCTTGTTACAGTTAAGCAACTATGCAGTCTGCATTGCTGCATCAGTCCACACACCTTGCCACCTACCGGAGGCAGACAACTACTAGTTACTCTCATTTCTGCACCAGCAAATATACCAAATAATGACATCACTGAAAGTTTCTCAAGTCTGTCTCCACCTGCTGGAGAGGGAGCATAATCCACCTGTTTAGACTGTTCCAGCAGGATAAGGAAAGCATAGTTACGCACCTGTAAAAGCTGTTCTCTAGGGACAGCAGAAATCAGTCCTCACATATGGGTGATTTCAGCACTGATAGACCCCACATGGAATATTTCCTCAGCTTTCAAAGAAAGCCTTTGGAACATGCTACCACACATGCGTAGTCCCCTTCCCGCCCAAGGGTGCCATTTTGCTCAATCAGATGACATAGCTAGGATGGTAGTAAAAACTATAACAAGATAGAGAGGCAACTCCCAGGGGAGGAGGGAAAGGTGCAAGGACTGATTCTGGCTGACCCAGGAGAACACCTAATTACAGGTGAGCAACAACACTTTCTCCAGGAACAAGCAGGAAGTCAGTCCTCACTCACATATGGGACTCCCTGGCTCCAGGCTGCCAAGGACCAAACTACAACCTGGAGACCAGGGGCTGGCTTGAGAGGGGTTTTCCCTCAATAGAGTGGTGATGGGCAGCTATGGCGCTCAGATGACCCATCACAGAGTTAAATTTCAGCCTGGTGTGTGACGGGTACAGTAGGTACTGGGGTATTAGTTGCACATGGCAGGAGAAGGGGTTCTCCTCCTTTTCTGCACATCAGGCAGAGAATCTTCTCCACTTTAAAGGCATAAGCCCATCTGGTGGAGGGTTTGAGAGGCCCGTAGATCTCCTTGACTTCTCCCAGAAAATTTAAAGGGGCCAACACTAACCTTTCAGCAGCTCCACTGTTAGCATTAGCGACTCCAGATTGGTGTGCAGGAGGGAGCCCTCCTCCTGGGACAGGAGGTACAGGGCTTAGCCCAGTGGGACTGGGATTGCCATCGACAGGGAAAGCAACAGAGGGAACCAAGGTTGCCTGGGCCACCTGGAGGCATATCAGTATAACCGATGCCCTCTTGTTCTGGACCTTGAAGAAGGTCCTGGCAACCGGGGGGGGAAGGGGTGTCAGTGGGAACACAGAGTAGGCCCTCGGACCATGAAATCAAGGCAGCATCTGCAACCACTTTCTCCAGGTGCAGCAGACCCGAGCAAAGGCGAGACAGCTGCATGTTGCTGGGAAGGCCAAATATGTTCATGGGCCTGCACCAGAGGCACAAAAGATGCTTTGTTACCACACTCATGTGGACCAAGGTCCCTGCTCAGCCTGTCCACTAGGCAATTGTCCTGACCCGGGAGGTACACCGCTTGCAGAAGCATGCTGCAAAGGAGAGGAGGGCCACCACCTCCTAGGAGAGGGAGTACAAACCTGTGCCCCCTGCTTGTTGATATAAAAAAACATGACAACCTGGTTGTCCGTCTGGATCAGCACAGGCTGGTGTCGGGACACTCTTAGGGCCAAGAAGATTGCCCTGAGCTCCAGGAGATTGATCTTTATCTTTAGTTGGAGGCTTAACATACCGCTCAATGCAACAGCGTCTGAGCAGTTTACAAGGTACATAAAACTGCTTGGAAAAGGAAAAGAACGCCAGTTATATTATAGGATAGACAAGAAGAGGTTAGAGAACTAGAGGGAAAGTCAAGTGACAGGCAGTTTGAGAGATGGCACCAGGGGGGTAGGGGAAGATCAAAGACTAGGCAGAAGAGATGAGTTTTCAGGCAAGCCTTAAAAGTTTTCAAAGAGGGTTCCAGGCAGAAGTCCAGGGGAAGCAAATTCCAGAGACGGGGACCAAGGAAGTAGAAGGCAGAGGAGCATGTGGATTCAAGGTGGGCTTGTGAAGGGGAGGGTAAGGTCAGGCGATTTGCATGGATTGAACGGAGAGAGCGGTGGGGAGTGTGGAGGTGGATCAAATCGGCAAGGTAGAGGGGAGTGCCAGTGTAAATAGATTTGTGGATGAAGGTGAGAAACTTATATTGTATACGGAGAGGGATAGGAAGCCAATGCAAACGTATGAGAAGAGGGGTGATGTGGTCAAAGCGGGAGGAACAAGTGAGGATGCGGGCTGCGGTGTTATGGACTCTCTGTAGGCGTTGTCATTGGGATTGAGGAAGACCGGCCAGGGAAACATTGCAGTAATCAAGGCGAGTGACAACAAGAGAAAGAAGAAGGGTAGTCAGACGCGAAAGAAAGGAAGGGGCGAACAGAACGAAGTTGTCTAAGGGTGGAAAAAACAACATTGGATGACAGAGGAGATGTGAGCTTTAAAGGACAGTGATGAATCAAGGATCATGCCAAGGTAGCGCAGTGATGTTACAAGGGGGATGGGGGAGGAAGAGAGCAAGGGGATAAGAGGGGGGGGGGGAAGGGCAGCACTATTGGCAGTGAACCAAATGGCTGAAGTCTTGAAAAGGTTGATGTGCAGGAAGTTAGAGGAAAGCCATGACACCACAAAAGAAAGACAATTGTTGAGAGGAGCAATGTCAGGGGAAACTGAGTCAGTGTGGTAGAGAAGAAAGATGTCGTCGGCATAATAATGTGCAGATATGCCATGTTGTTGCACCAAGAGAGTGAGAGGAGCTAGAAAGACACTGAACAGGAGGGGTGCAAGGACAGACCCTTGGAGGGACACCGCATGGGAGGGGAGTGGAGGGTGAGGATAGAGAGCCAGAGGAAACTGAGAAGGAACGACCTGAGAGGAAAGACTGAAACCAATGAAGCACAGTGCCGGCGAGGCCAGCGTCATGTAAGCGTGAGAGAAGGGATGCAGTGGTCGATGAGGTCAAATGCAGCAGAGAGATCGAGAGAGACGGCAAGGGTGAAAGAGCCACGGTCGTGGGCAGTGTGCAGTTCATCGAGGAGAGAGAACAGCAGATTCTGTGCTACAGCCGGGACGAAAGCCGGATTGTCGTGGATGCAAGGTAAGGGAGGCTTCAAGATGGGAGGACAGTTGGGAGAAAATGAGTTTTTCTAAGAGCTTAGAGAGGAAGGGGAGATTAGAAATAGGACGCCAGCTAGAAGGGGGGGGGGGGGGGAACAGGGATCTAGGGAACTCTTTTTTTAAGATAGGATGAATAATGGCGTGCTTCCAGAGAATAGGAAAGATACCGGAGGAAAGACTATTATTAATGATGGAGAGGAGATAAGGGGAGAGGGCCAGGGAAGGGTCTAAGAGCCAGTGAGATGGAATGGGATCGGAGGGACAGAAGGTTTTTCGAACAGAGTTGAGTGTGACTCCTGAGACAAGCTGCCCTGTGTGCAGCAGTCCCCACAAAGCACCCTCAACCCAGGAAGAGGCATCTGTGGTCAGGGTCCTCTGCAGCACGGATGCCTGGAAAGGCATTCCCACCTGGAGGTGGAAAATTTTGCCACCAGTTGAGAAATAACGCCAGTTAGCAGGTAACCCTGACCATGTCTCATAGCCTGCCCATGGCTTGAGTCCACTGCAAGCAGAGGCACCACTAGGCTGTCTGCCTGTGTAAGTGGGTTGAAGGTGTGACATGGACTGTCGAGGCCATATGTCCCAGCAGGGGGAGGAGACGACGAGCTGGCACTGACCAGCAGCGTTGTACCTTTCCAGCCAGTTGCCTGAGGCATTCTGTCCTCTCTCTTGAGAGGACAGCCTTGACCTGTAACATGTCCAACTGAACACCCTCCTCCCACCATAAACTGTAGGTACTGCCTGTGGGAGGGGTGGATCAGGATGTGTGTGTATTGCTTCCTCTAGGTCCAAGGAGCACAGCAATCTCCTTGGTGGAGGTAATGCAGCAGTGTTCCAAGGGAGAGCATCTTGAACTTCTCCCTCACCAAAAACTTGTTTTAGTTCCTCAGGTCTAGTATGGGCCTGAAGCCCCCAGTTCTCTTTGGGACAAGGAAGTATCTGGAGTAGATGCCTTTTCCCTATAAGTGTTTGGGTACAGGCTCTACTGTGTTGTCCCTGAGCAGATCTGTGAGCTCTGAGAGCAGAAGGGTCTGGTGACAGAGAGGTCACACCGGCTCTCCTGGGAAGAACCTGGCTGGTATCTGTTCTAGATGGAGGAGGTATCCCTCACTTACTACGTGCAGTACCCACTGGTCCGAGGTGACATTGGCCCACCTGTGGATGAAAAGGGCCAGGTGGCCCCCTATGGGCTGGGGAAGGTCTCCTGGGGAGGTTCTGCCCTGGGAGTCAAAAGCTCCCCCAGGGTTGGGCAGGAGCTGGGTCTTGGGGTTTCTGTGCCTTTGGCATCTGAGCTCTATGGCCTTATCTTTTAGGGTGAGAACTGTGCTGCTGGCCCGAGAAGGGCTGTTAGTGGTGACTCTGATGAAAGGGCCCCTTTTTCCTTGGGAACACGGATCTTTTCCCCCAATGGTTTCTTACGGGGAAAGGATGAGGTCTTTTTAGAAAGCCTCTGGCACGTCACCACAGTCAGCCTCAATCTTGGCCACAGGCTTGCTGAACAGGTTCTCCCAGGTGCAGGGGATGAACAGTTAGTCTTAGACCCACTGCTTGAGGTCAGAAGACTGCAGCCAGGCTAGCTGCCAGCCGCTGCTACTTGAGCCGCTGACTGACTCAAAGCCGTCATAGGCTACCCGGGAAAAGAACTTAGAGTAGTCCTTGATCCCAGAGGTCAGGGATTGGAACCACTGGAGGGGGTTCCCCAGCAAGCCCCACTGAAAACCCAAACAACCCCTGGGTTAGGGCCTTCAATTACATGCCTATGTACAGTTCATAGGCTTGAATCTGGCAACCCAGCATAGGGCCATGGTAACACTTGCACCCGAGGGCATCAAGAGCTCTAGCGTCCCTTCCAGGAGGGACAGAGGAGTAGGTTTACTGGCTCTTAAGTTTCTGCATGGTTGACTCGACCATGGCGTTATGTGGGAGCTGGGGCTTGTGGAACCCCAGGCCTTCCAGATGCAGTACATGGCTTTGAGGCGCCGACTCACCACCAGCACCAATGCCAATGTCTCCCACATTCTGAGTAGTAGCCACTTGAGGATTGGCTGCACAGACACTGTGAAGAGTTTCTTTGGGTGGAGACTCATACTGGAGAATCTCCAGTTCCTCAGTGCACAGATCTTCCTCCGCCTCGGTTTACACCGCGGGGGCTCTGGCCATATCCTTGACAAATTTGTGGAAGGCCATATCTTCTGGAGAATGGTGCTGGGGAAAATGGGTCTGAGGTAATATCTTGGTGCCGTTTGGTTTCCAGGGATGCCTCGTCGGTCTCCCACTCGGAATAGAGAGGCAACGAGTCAAAGGCCTGCGACTCATTACATCAAAGTTGGCGCCGAGTGGTTGGCGGCCTCTGGAGGACCTGGGGTCAGAGTTTTGGAAAATGGCTGGGGAAGATCGGATGCCTGAGGAATGGGACAGAGACCTCAACCAGCACAGAGGGCTTACCCGAGGCCGATGGCACTCGGAGCTCGGCTCGATGACCAGGGACTCCTCCACAGTCAGGGGCCTAGTTGTCAGAGCAGATGCAGACGAACCAGCCATCATTGCCTGCTGCAGGGCCAGGATAGCAGTGATGTTCTGTTCCAAGGCCATCAATTCTGGTTGCCAAGTCAGAAGGCTCTGCAGCTTTTGGCATGGGCACCAAGGATCTTGGGTCCGGCACCAGCACTTGCAAGTGCGTCCTTGACGAGGACTACAGTATCTAGGAACCTCTCACACATTCTCCACCAACCGAGGAATCTTTCGAGAGCCTTGGTAGGGTGCTTCTCGGAGCCTCCCAAGTCCCTCCGAGTGGTTTTATCGGGTTTCTCCGGTGCAACCTCAGTGGACTTCGAGGATTTTGTCTTCTCTTGGTGTTTGGGGTCTTCTCGGAGGAGTCGCCACTGGGGAACTCAGAGGACGCTCAGGCCTCATAGGAAGCGCTAGGCTTGGAGCTCGGCATCGGGGAGGCCGGTGCCAAGTCAGACCTCGGAACAGCTTTTCAAGCAAATCTGACCTCTTTTCATTTGGTCTGAGGCATTATGGCCTGGCATAGGTCGCTTGACATGCTGCCATGGTCCAGGCAGCAGTCATGCGTGTTTGTGACAGACATGGTTTGACTGCAGCAATTGCATTTTTTAAACCTACCAGGGTACATGGTGGGAAAACACCCAAACGGGGTCAACGACCTCTGGGCGAAAAAGGGCACGAATGCCAGTCAAAGGCGAGCTTTGATAAAAAAAAAGACAAAAGGAACAGAGAACAGTGCCGATGCTGGTGCCGGCTCAAGGCAGGAAGACGAACCAGTACGCAAACCGGGAAACTAAGGATAATTATCAAGGATTTTTCTGGGGAAACAGGACAGATGTCTGTCGGGCTCCCCGGGGAAAAAAGGAGACTGAGCAAAATGGCATCCTTGGTGGGGAAGGGGACCACACCTGCGTGGTGGCATGTCCCAAAGGCTTTCTTTGAAAGCTGGGGAAATGCTCCGCGCAGGCTCCGTCGGCACCGATGTCACCCATGAGGACCGACCTCCTGCTTGTTCCTGGAGAAAGTATTTAATACTTTTTGCAGGTAGATTTGCGCTCTGACCCTGACCATGCTTACAGTGAAAGTATGCACCAGTCTGATATGCATACCTATAGAATGTAAGCATGTAAGTGACCATCTGCAAGGTAGGTGTCATTGTGGCAAAGAGTTGAAATTTTTTCTCAGTATGCAGCAGCAGCCAAAATGAAATAATTTGCATGTATTTTCTTGATTAAGAATTTATCATGTCATAAACTGTATCCATGCTTGTCCAAAAATGGATACGACATCACAAAGTCCCCTCATCAGTCAATCATATTGCAGCTCTCACAAATTAGAACATAAGATATGCCATACTGAGTCAGACCAAGGTCCATCAAGCCCAGTATCCTGTTTCCAACAGTGGCCAATCTAGGTCATACGTTCCTAGCAGTTTCCCCAAAAGACGCAGGTTCCACAATGCTTGTACTGGGTCAAGCAGTGATATCCTGGGTCCCTTCTTAATAATGGTTTATGGACCTTTCCTCCAGGAACTTGTCCAAACCTTTCTTAAACCCAGCTACACTAACAGCCTTTACTACATCCTCCGGTAACAAATTCCAGAGTTTGATTACACGTTGAGTGAAAAAATATTTTTTATTAGTCTTAAATAGTTTACCCTGTAGCTTCATTGCATGTCCCCTAGTCTTTCTATATTCTGATAACGTAAACAATCGATCTACGTTTACCCGTTCCACTCAGTTCATTAATTCATAGACTTCTATCATATCTCCCCTCAGCCGTCTCTTTTCCAGGTTAAAGAGCCCTAACCTTTTTAGCCTTTCTTCATAGGGGTAACCTTCCATCCCCTTTACCATTTTGGTGGCTCTCCTCTGAACCTTTTCTAATAATGCTATATCCTTTTTAAGATGCAGCGACCAGAATTGCACACAAAATTCAAGGTGCAGTCGCACCATGGAACAATATAGAGGCATTATAATATCTTTTGTTTTAATTTTCCATTCCTTTCCTTATGATACCTAGCATTCTATTTGCTTTCTTGGCCATCGCTGCACACTGGGCCAAGGGTTTTATCATCCACAATTCTGTACTTCACTTTTCTGTCATCAATTAGGCAGGGCCCTAGAATGCAGAAAAGCTTCAACTGTGTATCCACAGAGTGGTGCATATGACCATTCCGAAAGCAGGTGTAAGCCCAAGATATGGCTAGTTTTATAGCCTGTACTGGCACAGATCCAGTAACAGCTAGAGTTAATAACATGCACTACTGTGTTAGTACACACTAATGGCATTAACACACATTACAGTATCTAGATCACAATGCATTAAATGAAATCTGAGGTAAAATAGCCACATTTTAACATGGTAGTGCACATTAATAACTAGCTCTAAAATTAGCAAGTTTCACACAAAGCCCCCTGTCTCATTCCTAAATCACGAATCATCTCTTGCAGATCTGCCAATGAATACTAGATGCCAGAAGATGGGAAATACAAAACAAAAATATCTCCATCAAATTTCTTAACGTTTATTTAAAAAAAATAATCACACATATCCATGTGAACTATAGTACATAATAGATATACTTTGTGATATTCTTTGTCAGTACTCACTTTATTACATGAAAACAGGGGTTAAAAATTGATTAGAAACAAGACCTTACTTATAAAATCAGATACAATAAGAGCATAAAAATAACCTAAAACAGTGTCACAACCATCACTAGCAGGCATTAGAGAGGCTGCATCAGCTTCTCCCAAGGCATTCCTGAAGTAGCCACTAACCAGTCTGATGTTCACTATATCCAGAATGAGGTTGATTTAAAGAGAACAGAGGGACTTTTTTATTCACTGCACCATCCCTCTGGAAGAGTCTTCCTCCGATCATCCATCCAGAGCCAAGTCTTAAGAAATTCAAAAAATTCTTCTTAAAACACATTTATTCCAGCAGACGTATGGGCTTGAGACAGTCTAAGCAAATTTGACGAAAACAGATTTGACACATTCCCTTTTCTTCTCTTATAATCCTCATGCTGTTTCTCTACAGTTACATAAACTGCTGTGTCTCATCAGCTTAGATGTTACTTTTCTGTAAGCAGTGGAGTTCCTTTTCCAATTTTTGGACTGTTTTTAGAACCAGTAAACCACTCTATATCCAGCAACAAAAGGGAAGCATATAAAAGGAAAGATGAAATTAGTTCTTACCTGCTAATTGTCTTTCCTTGAGCTTTCTCCGGGCCAGTCCAGGGAAAGGTAGGGTTGTCAATCCCCTATTGTGACTGAGGACTGAAGACTTTAAGCTTTTCCTGTGATGTGAAGCCACTCCCCCTGAGGGTAATCCAGCAGTCTCCTTCTGACAAAGCGACTAAACAGAAAGAAAACTAAACACAGCAGATTAACCCTTGAAAAACTGATAACATTCTATAGTCCTTGAAAACATCAATAACAAATTTTTTTTTTTTAATTTTTTTATATATATTTAAACTAGAAAAGCTTCCAGCGGTGTCGAATTAATACTAGAAGCCCCAAAACGTCTCCTTCGAGAACATATAGACGATGTAATTCTGTAGAGGCTTGCAAAGGCTAAAATAGACCAGATAGCGAACAGGGTGGGACCCTGGACTGGCCCGGAGAAAGCTCAAGGAAAGACAATTAGCAGGTAAGAACTAATTTCATCTTCCTTATCGCTTCTCCGGGCCAGTCCAGGGAAAGGTAGGGCAGTACCAAAGCAGTACCTAAGAATGGGAGGGACCCGCCAAACCAGCAATAAGAGCCGATGCTCCTACTCTGGCATCGTCCCTGGCCTGAACATCTAAGCGGTAATGTTTAGTGAACGAATGCAACGAAGACCACGTCGCCGCTCTGCAGATATCCACCGGAGGAACAAAAGCAAACTCCGCCCAGGATGTCACTAGGGCTCGAGTCGAATGAGCTTTGAGACCCTCAGGTGGGGCAACTCCCCGGGCATGGTAAGCTGCTCCAATAGCAGAGCGAACCCATCGAGCGATAGTAGACTTTGACGCAGCTTGCCCCTTTCGTGGGCCGGCCCACTGGACAAAAAGCCTGTCCGTCTTTCGAAACGGCTGTGAGAGCTTAAGGTACGTTCGTAACATTCGGCTAAGATCCAAATGCTTAAGAGCTCGGTCCATAGGCGAACCGCCGCGCTCAGAAAACACGGGCAATGTCACTGATTGGTTAACATGAAAAACAGACAGCACTTTAGGTAAAAAAGAGGGAACTGTCCGTAATACAACCCGCTCAGGCAGAAATTGCAGATAAGGCTCCTGGCAAGATAGGGCCTGTAAATCTGAAATTCGTCGAGCGGAACATAATGCCACTAAAAAGGCTGTTTTCCAAGAACACTCCCGGATTTGCTGAGCGCAGATGGATGTTAAGGGCGACCGAGAAAAACCTTCCAAGACAATATTTAAATCCCAAGGAGGCACGATAGGCCGCCATGGAGGACGGATAATTTTTGCTGCACGCAGAAAGCGGTGAACATCCGGATGGGCCGAAAGACGGCGATGCTGAACTAACCCCCGAAAAGAAGTCAGCGCAGCAACATGCACTTTAAGGGTACTCAGAGCCAAGCCTTTATCTAAACCCTGTTGCAGAAATAGGAGAAGCTGAGGCACGGTAGAAGCCATGGGCGCCACATTGTGCTGATTGCACCAAGTCTCAAAAAGACGCCAGACTCGAACATATACTAAAGAAGTCCCTGGTCGTTTAGATTGCAGCAAGGTAGCCACAACAGAACTCGCATAGCCTTTGCTTTTCAAGCGAGACCTTTCAAGAGCCAAGCCGTAAGCAAGAAGCGATCCACCCGCGGCATGAGGATGGGACCCTGATGCAACAGGTTGACGCGGACTGGAAGAAGCCACGGCGGAGCTACGAGGAGGCGAACGAGATCGGCATACCAAGGACGACGAGGCCAATCTGGAGCAATGAGAATCACCAGTCCCCGGTGACGCGCTATGCGCTGTATAACTCAACTCAACATCGGCCAAGGCGGGAAAACGTATAGGAGAGCATCGAGAGGCCATGGCTGAACTAGGGCATCGAGACCTTCTGACATGCGTTCCCTGCGCCTGCTGAAGAAACAGCTGGCTTTGGCATTGCCGTAGGAGGCCATGAGATCCATCACCGGCTGTCCCCAACGCAACGTTAGCTGGTGAAATATCGCCGCATTCAATTCCCATTCCCCTGGATCGAGGAGATGGCGGCTGAGATAGTCCGCCTGCACATTTTCTTTGCCAGCGACATGCGCCGCCGATATAGCCACGAGATTGTCCTCCGCCCATTCCATCAATTGCTGACATTCGGAGAGGAGAGAAGGAATCTTTGTCCCGCCCTGACGATTGATATATGCGACTGTAATGGCATTGTCGGAGAAAATCTTGACCGCTGTCCCTTTGAGCACCGATGCGAAGTGAATCAGAGCTAATCGAGCCGCTCGAAGCTCTAGCCGGTTGATCGACCAAGAGCTCTCTACTGTGGTCCAAGCGCCCTGTGCAATGCGAGACTGACAATGGGCTCCCTATCCCGAGAGACTGGCATCCGTGGTTACTAACACCCACGAGGGTTCCTGTAAGGGCATCCCCGCCGTGAGGTGATCTCGAACCAACCACCACTGCAGACTGTGACGCACGAGCTCTGGATAGGGTAGAAGTTGAGAGAGTGGATGAAGCTGCAGTGACCAGCGGGAAAGCAATGCCTGCTGCAAGGGACGCATGTGAGCCTTGGCCCACGGAACGAGATCCAGTGCCGCCGCCATGGATCCCAACAGTTGTAAATACGTCCAAGCCGACGGCGCTGTCAAGCTGAGAAACGTTTGGACCTGTTGCACCAGCTTCTCCACGCGAACTTCGGGCAAAAAGACTTTCCCCTGTGCGGTGTCGAAAAATGCCCCGAGATAAGTCAGCTGTTGTCGCGGTTGTAAGTGACTCTTGGCTTGATTGAGCACCCAGCCCGAGTTGCTCGAGAAGCTGCACCACTCGAGCCGTCGCCTGGACGGACGCACTTCGCGATTCGGCTCTGATCAACCAATCGTCGAGATAAGGATGCACTCTGATCCCTTCCTGCCGAAGCGCTGCCGCAACAACCACCATTAGTTTTGTGAAAGTACGAGGAGCCGTAGCAAGACCGAATGGCAACGCTCGAAACTGGAAATGACCCATGGGAAGAGCGAAACGCAAAAAACGCTGATGCGAGGGCCTGATGGGAATATGCAGATAAGCTTCCGTGAGATCGATTGACGAGAGAAACTCTCCCGGCTGTACTGCTCGAAGTACAGTACGTAGCGTTTCCATGCGAAAGTGAGGCACCCGCAAGGTACGGTTGACGCCTTTGAGTTCCAAAACAGGACGAAAAGAATCTTCCTTTTTGGGAACCACAAAATAGATCGAGTATCGACCGCAACCGTATTGGTCTAGAGGCATGGGAACTATCACGTTTAGTTGTAACAGGCGAACAAGCGTGTCCACAATGGCCTGTTTCTTCCGACCGGGAACACAGGGAGACATTACAAATGCGGGTAACAATGGGCAGGCGAAATCGAGCGCGTATCCTTCCCGAATGACTTCTAACACCCATTTGTCGGAAGTAATGTTGGTCCAGGCCGCCAGAAAGTCCTGCAGGCGTCCTCCCACCGGAACTAGCGTCTGGACCAGCCGACCTTCATTGCGGCTTTTTAGCTGAGGGCTGGGACGCACCAAAGTAGGACTTGCCAAATCCTCTGGCCCCACAAAAGGAATGCCGCCGAAAGTTGGAACGGCCCCTGGAATAGGGCGCAAAGCGCGCACCGCAAAATCTACGGGAATCTCGGCCGAAGCCCCGGACACTAGGAACCGCTCGGGTAGGTTTGGGTTTGTCCTCAGGCAAACGACCTCCCTTAGAGTCGCCCAAATCTTTAACAATTTTCTCTAAAGCCTCACCAAAAAGCAATTTACCCTGATAGGGCAATTTACTGAGTCGCAACTTGGAGGATACATCCGCTGACCAGTTGCGCAACCAAAGAAAACGCCTGGCAGCCACCAGAGAGGCCATGGTCTTAGCTGCAATCCGCAGCAAATCATAAAATGCATCCGCCATATAAGCAGCGGCTGATTCTAATTTTGCCGCATCGGGAACTGCAGACGTAGCGTCAGAGGAAGCGTCGCCTTGTAACCAACGAATGGATGCTCGAGATACCTAAGCCCCACAAACAGCCGACTGTAGAGCCAAGGCACTAGAATCAAAAGCTTGTTTGAGTAAAATTTCCAATTTTCTATCCTGAAGGTCTTTAAGCGCCGCAGCACCCTCTACAGGAATAGTAGTCTTTTTGGTTACTGCTGAAATAATGGCATCCACCTTCGGCATGCGAAATAGGTCCTTTATTTCCTGAGGAAGAGGGTATAGGCGAGCCAACGCCCGGCTGCCACGCAAGGAAGCCTCTGGACACTCCCATTCCGAGTCAATCATCTGTTTGATCACTCGGTGCAAGGGAAAACACCGTTGCTCTGTTTTAAAACCCTGCAGCAACGGATCTTCCAAAGGTTCCTGAGAAGCCGCCGGAAGATTGAGGTGCAGCGCCGCTAAAGAATGGGAAATGAGAGCAGAGAGCTCCTCCTTACGGAAGACCCTGAAAACGTTAGGATCCTCTCCTGGCGCTATTTCTCCTTCCTCCAATTCATCTGCTTCAAAATCCAAAGGAGGATCTGTAAGAGTCTCTGTATCCCCCTGCCCCAGTAACAGAGGAGCCTGAGACAACAAAGGATCTAAGGGGTCCTTAACCATCTCTTTAAAATGAGAAGACCCCTCTCCTGGATCATCAGACACTGGCATTGGAAGGGAAACCGGCAGAGGACCAGAAACAGAAGGAAGCCCCAGAGGCTGAGTAGATCGCAGAAGAAATGCCTTGTGCATTGCCAGAATAAATTCTGGCGAAAAAAATGAAGCCATATCTTCTGGAGGCAAAGCCTGGGAGTGGGAGGGCTTGTCAGGCGAAATCGCCTCTCTAGAGGACTTAACCTTGCGTTTATGCGGCTTTTGCTGCTCTGACAGAGCACTGCCCGGCGCCGTCAAAATGGCCGTCTTTCCCGCCTTTTCGGCGTGTGAAGAAGGCTCGAGTAAGTTAATTAAGGGCTTTTCCGCCATATCAAAATTAACCCCCGAAACTGAAGCAAGTGAAATTACAAAAAATCAATGACAAAAAACAACGCTGGGGAAAAGACAGAGAAGCCGCTACGGAACCCGCGGTCCCGAGAGTAGAAAAAAAACACTAACAATGAAGAGAACTCACCGGAGAGGAAACGCTGTGCTAGTCAGGCTGTTTCGCTGCTTAGCGGGACCACCGACAAATGCACAGCTTTTGGGACAGAGGAGAAAACTGGGGCCCCCAGTATCACACTGTAGCCGGAGACGGAGACAGTGAGAGAGGTAGGCTCTACCTCACACTGTATAATTAGGCACTCAACGTCTCCTCACGCTCTTAAAGCGACAGTGTTCCCAGAAATAAAATTATCATAGGACTATAGAAAGATCAGCTCTGCTAGAGCCAACAAACTATTCTCTAAAATAAATAAGAAAAATAAACCACCCACAGGTGTATTGTTGAGGGAGAAGATATATTCAATCCTCTATAGTCACTGAGGACTGAAAGACTGCTGGATTACCCTCAGGGGGAGTGGCTTCACATCACAGGAAAAGCTTAAAGTCTTCAGTCCTCAGTCACAATAGGGGATTGACAACCCTACATTTCCCTGGACTGGCCCGGAGAAGCGATAAGGAATTAACTATTTAAACATGACTGCAGTCAGCTGCATCACAAATATCAGCAGGATATTCTTCAGTACTATCCAAATAAGGACTGCTGTTAAATATCCAGGCTGAGCAGAGCTAACTGGTTAAGTGCTGGCATTTATCTGGTTAGTGGGATTTACAGCCAGCAGTTATCCAGACTGCAATCTAGATCAGCTTTTCATGTGACCTAAATTGGCCAGAAAAGTGTTGAAAGAAAATCCCACTAACCAGATAAAGTCACCACT
This sequence comes from Ichthyophis bannanicus, assembly GCA_033557465.1. Lineage (NCBI taxonomy): Eukaryota > Metazoa > Chordata > Amphibia > Gymnophiona > Ichthyophiidae > Ichthyophis > Ichthyophis bannanicus. Next base: position 42,346,164 of record CM066043.1, read on the forward strand.
TACCCAGATAGTGCCCATACTGCCCTTGAGCGCCCATGGATTGCCCCTAAAGTAAGCAGATAGTGTCAGGAGATCTGTGGAGAGATGCAGCGACACTATCCGGATAGTGCCACTGCACATCACAGCACCCCTATCCAGACTGCCTCTTATTGGCCACCTGGCTAAGGGCTATGAATATCAGGCCCTGAATGCCTAACTATGCTAACTGTATAAGTGCTGGTGATAGATATTCAGCAGCACTATTTGGATAGTGCCACTGAATTTTTCCTCTGACCGCCTTGGTTAGTGGCAGGGTGGTTTGGGGGTGAAATGTGGGTGATGCCAGGCATTATCCATACAGCAACAATTTTCAGCACCACTATTCAGATAATCTGTAAACAAAGAATTTAGGACAAAGAAAAAGCTATCCTATGTTATGTGGATAGTTATCTGGATAGCTGTTTGGTATTGTTGCTATTCAGATAGGCGCTCTACTGACTGCAAAATCCAGATATTCAGCAGCAGCCACTATTTGGACACCACAGCCAATATTTGTATTTTAGGAACAGTAACTGGCATAAAAAAGGGTGAAAAAAGAAACAACTGCTACTGTTAAATACTGGCCTATGTGCACCTAAATTTAGGCCTGCCACTCATATAGCTAGATCTAGGAGTGTAATTTACAGTAGATGTCTTGTGTTAGAAATTCATGCTAAGCTCATAACTTTTTCCCTCCACTGTAAATTCTTGCTCCTGTTGCCATTCACCTTTGTGGCTCTTAAAATTTAAAGAAATTTAGTGAAAAATTGACCTGAAATTTAGGCCCTCAACTTAAAATTTCCAGAGGCCAATTTAAGAGCCTAACTCTCAAAGTAAGGATCCTAAAACTATTTTAAAACTGACCACATTGTTGAATGCAAGTCTACCACATACAAATTCAGAGTGAGTGCCTACAAATCTATATAAAACATACACTGTGGATATCCTTAAGAGCATTTAGGGGGTAATCTAGGAAGGGCTTGAGAAACACTGGTCTGCATTAGCAGACACTGTGGAGGTGGGTTAGAGAGCATGCTGTCAAACAGTATGACTATACTAGGCTAGAGTATTTGTGACATTCATGGTTCAGCCTTGTGGCAGCCTCTCTTGCAGTCCTGGCACTATCTTGAAAGTCTCAGTGCCCATGTGTCACAATCCCATACAGAAGAGGAGGAAACAGCACACCATGCTGAAAATTACATTTGACTTTTCCCACCCCATGCTCTGGAGCTACACAAAATCTGAAATGGGCTACAGTTCAAATTCATCAATGCTGAATCCAAATCAAACTTGTTTTTAAGTAGGTTTCCAGTACTTTATCTTGTTAAGTAAAAAAAATCTCACGTATTATTGCCTCATTCACAATGGCTGATCACAAGACTTCCTCTTTACTGCCAACTTCCTAAAAATCACAGCATCACTGGTCAAGGTGTTAGTCCCATGGCTGTGTGCGCGCATGCTGTATCCCAAGATAAACTGCTCCTTGATTAAGGAAGTAGAAAAATACAGAACATCTCTCCTGTCTCTCCTTTCCTTGAAATTTTGAAAATTCTTAAGTTAGATTTGTAGCTTCTATTTTTTTTATCCTCTCCTTGTTGCTATACTATTTTAACAACTCCTGTAACAGCCTGCAACTTATGTGCAGGGTTCTTCATCTTCCACCTTAATTACTGTATGCTCTATGACATCCACTAGCTTTGCCTGTAAAGCATCAAAAGTTCCTTTATTTTCAAAATTAGCAAGACTGCCATTGGCATTCACATTCTCCTCATCCTTAATGACATTTTTGGCTGTGTTTTCAGTTAAGCTCAATGATCCTACCAGATAGAGGGTTGGTTTTTCATTTGTTTTTAAGTATGATCTTTGATCAAGTTACCTTATTTGTGTTCCCTCTCAGGTTTCAAGAAATTTAGAAACACCAACTTGATTTTTAGGTGTTTGTGCAAAGAAAGTGGTCCTGGATAGGAAGACTAATTTTTGCTGCAACAGATGCCCATATGAAGATGAAATTAGACTTACCTGCTAATTATGGTTCCTGGAGTGGAACCCGTCTAGTCCCAGAACCTCTGGGTTGTCCATCTTATCCAGCAGCTTGGAGACTGAGAAACTCCCACTTTTGTGACCTCATGAGTATATCTCTCCGGTGTCCGCCTCCAATCGTCAGTAAACTATTGACAAAGCAGACTCACCAGAGAAACAAGTAAAATATACCTACTACAGCTAATGGCCCAAGGGAAAATAACAGGAACGAAGAAACATCCCCGTCCTCACTGTGACGACAGACCCTCGAACAGATCAGGATCTTAGCAGAAAAGAAGGAACGGAGAGAAAGAAACCCCCCCGAAAGGAAGGCCTCTGACCCCCACCCTCGTGTACTCATGCATTAAGCAATCTTGTGTACGTCTTTGCATGGCGTTCAATCTGACTTTTTTTTTTTTTTTTTGTACAAAACTGAAGGAAGAAAAAGACAAATCTTACCGGTAATCCTGGGAGACACTTCAGGCAGCAGTGCGCATGCACAGCCGGGGCGGGACCCGGGACTAGACGGGTTCCACTCCAGGAACCATAATTAGCAGGTAAGTCTAATTTCATCTTCCTGATCGTGTCCCCCGTCTAGTCCCGGAACCTCTGGGTTAGTACCAGAGCAGTAGAAATTAATCAAGCACGGGAGGGACCCGGCAAACCAGCCTGAAGAACAGCCCTTCCAAAGGAGGACTCCTCCATCCTCTGCACATCCAGACGATAGTGTTGAACAAAAGTATTCAAAGAGGACCACGTAGCCGCCTTACAAATGTCGCCCGGCGACACTAAGCGATGCTCGGCCCAGGAAGTTGCTTGCGCTCTAGTGGAGTGCGCCCGAAGCCCTTCCGGCACAACTCGACCTTTCAGCACATATGCAGAGGCAATCGCCTCCTTGATCCAGCGGGAAATGGTGGCCTTGGAAGCCGCGTTGCCCTTCCTCGGGCCCCCAAACACCACAAAAAGCCTGTCGGACTTCCGAAAAGACGCTGTGCGCCTCAGATACTTCTTCAAGATTCTGCGAACATCCAAGAGATGTAGGTTCCGTGAGGAAGAGGCAGAGCCAGCCGTAGAAAAAACAGGCAAAACGATTTCCTGGTGCAGATGAAACGCCGACATGACTTTCGGGAGGAACGCCGGTACCGGCCGCAAGACCACCTTACCCGAAAAAAAGGAAAGGTAGGGCTCCCTACAGGAGAGCGCCTGAAGCTCGGACACCCGACGCGCCGAACATATGGCCACTAAAAACACCGTCTTCAGCGTGAGATCTTTAAGAGAGGCATTCGCTATGGGCTCGAAAGGAGCCTGCTCTAAAGCATCCAGGACGAAAGGCAGATGCCACCTAGGAAAAACATTCTGAGAAGGCGGCCGAATTAGAGCAACCGCTCGGAAAAAACGCTTCACATCCCTATGCGACATAACGGACTGACCTTGGACTCGGCCCCTGAAACAGGACAAAGCCGCCGCCTGAACTCGCAACGAAGCCGCCGCCAGCCCCTTCTCAAAGCCATCTTGCAAAAACGCCAGAATCTGAGGAACAGAAGCCTGCAGGGGTCTGCACTTTCTGTCCCCGCACCACGCCTCGAAAATGCGCCAGACGCGAATGTACGCCAGGGACGTAGAGCGCTTCCTGGACTTCAATAAGGTAGAAACAACCGCCGCGGAATACCCCTTGGACGTCAACCGAGCCCTTTCAAGAGCCAAGCCGTAAGCGAGAATCGATCCACGTACGGCATGAGAAGAGGTCCCTGAGAAAGAAGGTCCTCCCGACATGGAAGACGCCAAGGCTTCGCCGCCACCAGCCTCATTAGGTCCCCGTACCAAGGACGTCGGGGCCAATCCGGCGCTATCAAAATCACGGACCCCTGGAATTTTTCTATCCTTTGGAGCACCCTGCCGATCAAGACCCAAGGGGGGAAGACATACAGCAGTTGACCCGCCGGCCAAACTTGAATCAGAGCATCCAGACCCTCCGACATCCGTTCGCGGCGCCTGCTGAAGAAGCGACTTGCCTTCGCGGACGCGAAGGTTGCCATGAGATCCATGACCAGGAAGCCCCACCGGCGAGCTACCATTTCGAAGACGTCGGGATGAAGGACCCATTCCCCCGGATCCACGCGCACCCGACTGAGGAAGTCGGCTTCCACATTGTCCACTCCTGCAATATGAGCGGCCGACAAGTCGGAGAGAGTCAACTCCGCCCAGACACACAGAGCTGCGGCCCTCGGCCTCCAAGGCGACACTGCTGGTGCCGCCCTGCTTGTTGATATAGGCCACCGCTGTCGCGTTGTCGGACAGCACCCGGACCGCCTTGCCGACCAGCAAGGGGCGAAACCCTTGCAGGGCCAGACTCGCCGCCCTCAGCTCGAGGCGGTTGATCGGCCACGTCGCCTCCTGGGGAGTCCACCGGCCTTGAACGAAGCGGCCCTGACAATGAGCGCCCCAGCCCAGGAGACTGGCATCCGTCGTTACTGCCACCCAGTCTGGGGCCACCAGTGACCTTCCCCGCTCTAACAACTCGGGAATCAGCCACCAGAGCAGATCCTGCAGGACCTCCGCCTGACAAACTAGTCTCCATGACAGTGGGTCCCGCTGATGCGACCACCGACTTAACAATGCGTGCTGCAACGGCCTCATATGAGCCCGTGCCCACGGCACTGTCTCGATGGACGCCGCCATGGTGCCCAGCACTTGCAGATAATGCCAAGCCGAAGGAGCCCTTCGCTGCCGGAACCGCTCCACCAGGTGGCGGAGGTGCTGGGCCCTTTGTGCCGTGAGGAACACTCTGCCCAACTGGGTGTCGAAACGCGCACCGAGATATTCTAGGTTCTGAGAAGGGAGCAAGCGACTCTTCGCCACATTGACCACCCACCCCAGACTTTCCAGGAACGAGACTACTCTGGCCGTCGCTTTCACGCTCTCGGCGTGGGATTTCGCTCGGATCAGCCAGTCGTCCAGGTACGGGTGGACGAGGATGCCCTCCTTGCGCAGAGCCGCCGCTACCACCACCATGACTTTGGTGAAGACCCGCGGGGCCGTGGCAAGCCCGAAGGGCAACGCTTGAAATTGATAGTGACCGAACGGAACTGCAAACCTGAGGAATCGGTAATGGTCCGGTCGGATGGGAATATGCAGATAAGCCTCCGAGAGGTCCAGCGACGTAACGAATTCCCCGCGCTGAACTGCCACAATGACGAACCGCAGAGTTTCCATGTGAAAATGAGACACTCGAAGACAGCGGTTGACACGCTTGAGATCCAAAATGGGACACACTCCCCCGTCCTTCTTTGACACCACGAAATAAATGGAGTAACGACCGCACCCGCATTGGTCTGGAGGCACGGGGACGATGGCCTTGAGGTCGAGTAACCTTTGCACCGTCTCCCGGAGTGCCGCTCGCTTCACCACGGACCGACCGGGAGACCGAACAAAGGCGTCCCGCACCGGACGGAGGAACTCCAGGGCATAACCCTCTCGAATGACCTCTAGGACCCACTGATCCGAGGTGATTTGGGCCCAGGCAGGAAGAAAGTCCTGCAAACGCCCCCCCACAGGGATGAGGGGAGTCTGGGCCCTCCTCGCTTCATTGCTGCTTCTTGAAGGTAGTCAAGGAGAAGGACGAGGCACCGAACCCCTTGCCTGCTCCCCGAAACCCATGAAAGCCCTGCGACCTGTTGGAGAAACGGCCGCGCTGGCTTGGAAAAAATCGTTGGGAGCGAAAACGCCGGGAATCGCGCAAGAGCCCCCTACCCCCCGGTGCTCCACGGGACACCTTGGGCTTATCCTCCGGTAACCGCCCGCCTTTGGATTCACCGAGATCCTTAACCAGCTTCTCCAAGTCCTCACCAAACAGAAGACGACCCTTAAAGGGAAGTTTACTCAATCGAGCCTTAGAGGAGTTATCAGCCGACCAATTTCGGAGCCACAAATATCGACGCGCTGCGACAGAGGAGGCCATACTTTTGGAAAGCCCGCGCATAAGATCATACTGAACATCCGCCAAGTAAGCCGTCCCGGACTCCAGACGGGCAGCTTCTTCCGCCAACGCACTGGGCTGCCCCTCCTGCACCCGCTGGGACCACTGCAGGCAGGCTCTAGCCACCCACGCACCACAGATCGCTGCCTGGAGCGAAATGGCATTGACTTCGAAAACCTGTCGCAACAAGGAGTCCAATTTCCTGTCTTGCCCATCTTTAAGGGCTGCACTGCCCTCCACGGGAATGGTCGTCTTTTTAGTAACCGCATCCACCTTAGGCAACTTAAACACCTCTCTATCTTGATCTAACAAGGGATACAAACGCCCCATAACCCGGGAGCCTTTCAGCGGAGCCTCGGGCAGATTCCATTCCTCCTGAATCATCTCCTGAAAAACCCTATGAACTGGGAACGCTCGTTGAGTCTTCCGAAACACCTGCAACAACGGATCCTCCAAGGATTCATCAGCAGACGTCCCTGGGACCGGCATATTGAGCGCCTTAAGCGTCTCAACGATGAGGGCTGGAAGTTCCTCCCTTCGAAAGACTCTCACAATCCGTGACTGGTCCTCTCTCTCTGAGATCTCTCCTTCCTCCAGCTCCTCATCCAACTGAAGGCTGTGCGACTCCTCATCCGAAAGAGGATCCTCGGAAGCCTCCGACTGCGCACAGAGGTCACCTGCTCCCCGAGGTTTCTTACCCTCCAACGGGGCGCAGTCCGCACGAGGAGAAGCCGGGCGCTTACGGATACCGCCCCTTGGAGGCTGCTGCTGTGGAGGGCCTCCAAAGACGGACTGTTGCAGGAGAGCAACGAACTGTTGGGAAAAAATAGAGGACAGGTCTAATGGCAACGCCGGTAAAGCGGAGGAAACGACCGAGCCGGAAGGACGGACCCGCAACAGACTCCAATGGGGAAGCGTCCTGCCCCCCTGGCACGGCAAGGTCAGCCGTGGAAGCCGGGACGGCCTCCTGCTGCACCTGTTCCAAAGACGCCTCCCCGGAGTCACCCACACAAGACTTGCAGACTCCGGTAGACGTCTTCCTCGTCCCACACACCAAACACAGGGACTTGGAAGGCATGATATATAGTACACTGACCCCGGGCTTGCCTAGGGCAGAAAACTTCAAGGCAGGCAGACAAAGATCTTGCAAACTAAGTGTCAAAAGAGAGAAAACCACCACAAAAAACTGCCTTACTCCTGCAGCAGATAAGAGGCCCAAAGCCCCCCCTGTAAAGTTATGCCCCCTTCACAGCGCCGTTCGTAAAATGTATAGTTAATTTATTTTATTTTTATTTTATTTTTTTTTTATGTTCTTAAAGAAACGCTGAGGCACTCAACCGCCTGCTGCAGGCCCCGAAACTCCTGTGCGGCAGGCCAGAAGAGCCGGCACGCCGACGCCACGCGGCAGGGCCGAGCGGAGCAAAAGCGCGCGAAAACGCGCTGAGGGGAAAGAAGCCCGTCGCAACACTCACCTCCGGCCTGAGAACTCGGGGAAAGAGCATGCAGGAAGCAGGGCTGCGGCCGCCGACCCCGGGAGCGCTCGAGACGCCGCAGGCCCGAGAGGCACTCCCGATGCTGCAGAAAAATTCAAGCCGCCGGCCGCGTGCACCGGAGGGAGCCGCTAGACGCACGAGCAGGCAAGACTTCTGCGTGGCGTCGGCTCAACTCCGTGCGAGCAGTCTGTGAAGCAGCGACTATGCAGCTGCTGCAGGGAGACGGTGTCCTCTTACCCGCTGGTGACTGAAGGGACCCCACTCCCCAAAGCAATGAGCAGGGAGACAGAGAGGAGGAGAAGGACAGGGAGGGAGGAGCAGACAAAGCTAGAAATAAAGACGCTGACCTGTGCTGGGACAAAAGCCACAGACCTGAGGTAGAGGGAGACCCCGGGACTGAACCACCCTCACTACACCAAAAATTAAAGTCAATTCCTCAAAACCAACTGTCAAATTGTTTCTCTTGTGAGCCCGGACCCCCGGGCTCCCATGTATCCAGCTGCTTGGAGACTGAGGTAACTGACGATTGGAGGTGGACACCGGAGAGATATACTCATGAGGTCACAAAAGTGGGAGTTTCTCAGTCTCCAAGCTGCTGGATAAGATGGACAACCCAGAGGTTCCGGGACTAGACGGGGGACACGATCAGGAACTACATTATAATTGCAATGGAGTTTCACACAAGTATTCTTCGCTGTTACTCAAAACATTTAAAAAGATGTCATGTATCCAGGAGGCACAATAGAACTTTCAGGAGCATTTTTTATAGTTCAGTCATTAACCATATTTAAACAAAGATGATATGGTTATCTTGGTGATATAACAAATCTACTAATGCAGCTTACCTACGAACATAAGGCACAGACAATGACATGGTCACTGGGCGTGCTGTCATTCATGTGATTATGGATAAACACACTTTGTCCAAATAGAGGATTTACATTACACTATTAATGTATTCTTTAGAACACCATGTTGGTGTTCTCTCCTGGTATTTAAAAATTATCAGGCATTAACATGATAGAAACCTACTACTAGCAAATTGAGTTGGCCATTTCTCATCAGTAAACTGGCAGCATCATTACTAAACTTCAAGATTTCAGCCACTCTTAGTCCATAGAGTAAGCCATCAGGGCGTCACAGATTTTTTGGATTAAAAACCAGGAGCTCAGAACTCCCTTCCCCCTTATCTCCAAAGATGAGGAGCCAGGGGGGGGGGGGGGGCAAGACTGCTTCTAAGGCTTACTGCAGCTCCTTTAGAGCTTGATTTACTCAGGCTTCCCCCTCATATCTGAAGGACAAGAAAGCTTAGTAAATCAGACCCTTAATACACCCCTACAAATCACTGCCAGAAACATATAGCCAGCAGCCTCCCTTTCCTACCCACTCACTCTCCCTCCCCCCAACCCAACCTTGTTAACACCTATTTTCACTTCTCATTCCTCCCCTTTCAATCTCCCTTCTCCTCCTCCCTAACCCACCCTAGGAGGAAAAACTCACTCTGCTCTCTGGAGGTAGCAACATTTTCTTCTCTGTAAGCGTGGCCCTGTGTAAATCTGAGCCAGGTGGTACAGGTACTCTCACAAGACCAAACACAAGGAGTTCCTGAGGCTCAGACTCACACAGATCCCTACAAACAGGAAGATGATGTTCCTGTTCTAGAAGTAGAGCCATGTAGAAAAAACGTTTTTAAAACTTTTAAAAAGGGCAAAAAAAATCCTAAATGCTCTCAAATTTCTAGTCACCATGCTGACCTGGCACCTAGGATTTGTTAAGCCCTGAAGTAAAAATACCCCTTGCATCTCAAAAAAATAATCTAAAAAAAACAGCCTCCCCCCCATCTTCAGGTAGCCTTTCCCTCAAGGAGGATTATTTTCTTACTACGATTCCTTCTTTAACTGCTGGCACTGCTCCTCCAGTATCCCTCTGAACACCTGAAAACGATGGTTCAAATTCTTCTGGGTGTGGATCTTATACCTGCTCCCCAGAGCTCCATCCAGTGATGGTATTCCATAGAAGACGCGCTGGATCCTTGAATGCACCAGTGCCATAGCACACATAATGCATGGCTCCCTGGTAATATACAGGTCATATCCTGTGCATATATAGGATAAGGCACTACTGCCAGCACTACCAAAACCATCTGTTGCTGCTTCAGTGAAAGAGCCATCCGGAATGGGTGCAAAGGAACAGGAAGGGTAGGAATCAAAGTTATATGACCCTCCTCCGTGTCCATGAGCCACAAGATCTATGCATACCATGGTGGCATGAAGCAATGGATTACCAATCTTTCTGCAGTCATGTCCCACAGCCAAAACCTCCTCAGTGTCTGGATTCACAAAGACAGCTCCCACTGCCTCATTCCCTTTCTCTGCTCCTTGTCGTGCAACCTCAATGGCTTGTTCCATATATCTCTGCATCTTGGCCTTCTCCACCGTGGAGAACAACTGTCCTGTAAGGGCCTCAGTCACTTGCTTGTTCTCATGGAAAGAAGTTGGCCAGTAGGCACTGGCTTCTTGAAACTGTGTCCTAGTCAGTGGAGGACAAGATGGAACCAACACCAGAAAGGGTGGTCCCAGGCCAAAGGAATTCACTTCTCCCTCAGGAAGCAGCTCAGAAAGAGGTGGCACACATTCCTCTTCCTTGCCCAGTGCTAGACAAAGCAACATTTCCAGAAGATGAGGACTCTCTCTATCCCTACATGCACGAACCCTCTTGAGATGCTGTAGGCCCTTCAATGGGTGTAGAGCTGACACTTCTCTCACTAGTCGTGATGTTTCTTTTTTGTTGAGTATTGGTGCTGCATATGCCTGGAGTACTGCCATCTGCTTTGATTCCTCCTCAGAGAGCACTGGCAGGATGTTCCAAGAAATAAACTCCTCCTCGGATCGCCGACGCTTGCATCTCGGTTCCGCTGGAACATGTTGACCTTCTTGGGATGGTGGGGTGTGCTCTGAAAACAAAAATGAAAGAGGAGTCCTATGTCATGTGCACAATCAAGATCAAACCTACTTTTACAATATCCCTTTAGCAATGATAATCTCTTAACTTCTATGTATTAGAATTTAAACTTTATATCAATTCCCAATACAGAATGCAACAACAAAGCTTTGCAGTACACAGGGGCGGTTCTACCATTAGGCCAACTGAGGCGATGGCCTCAGGCGGCAGTTTTTAGGGGGCAGCACTGATTTGCCGCTCCCTAGAAACTACCTAGGGTAGAACAGCCAAGCAGCAGATCATTAAAAATCAAAGAAAGCAGCCTCGGGAACATTTCTCCGTTCCCGCGGCTCTGCTTTCAAACTGCTGTCTGCCGAGTCGCGCTCGAGGTCATGCTTCCGCCAGAAGCGAAAGGGCGGCGGAAGAGATGACCTCGGGCCCTGCCGGCTCCACGCGACTCAGCACTCAGCAGTTTGAAAGCAGAGCCGCGGGAACGGAGAAATGTTCCCGTGGCTGCTTTCTTTGATTTTTAATAAAGAATTGGTGAGGAGGGAAGGGGGCCTGGAATGGGAGCAGGTGAGGGGGGGGGCCTGGAGGAAAGCAGACAAGGGAGGGGGAGGCGGGCCTGGAAGAGAGCAGACGGGAAGGGGGGGGTGAGAGCAGACAAGGGGGGAGCGGGGCGGGCCTGGAAGGTGAGCAGAAAAGGGGGGGGGCCAGGAGGATAGCAGAAAAGGGGGGGGGCCAGGAGGATAGCAGAAAAGGGGGGAGGGGAGGCCTGGAGGAGAGCAGACAAGGGGGACCTGGATGAGAGCAGACAAGGGGGACAGGGGGGGCCTGGATGAGAGCAGACAAGGGGGACAGGGGGGGCCTGGAGGAGAGCGGGGGAGGGGTAAGTAGACTTGTGAGGTATGTGCCCCTCATAAGGGCATCCAACCAGACATACACAGCTGATCACAGGCCTCTCTTATGGAAGTGTTTAAAAACAAAAAACCCCCACAAATATATAATCCCCACGGGATCTCATAACTTGTTAGGTAATTATGCAAGCACTGAAGCTTTGGGTCTCACAGCCACCCCCGAGGTGCCGTGACCGCAACCTTGCTACTATACTAGAATAGCCTGCTGTCGTTGACTAGACTAGAATATAATACCACAGCCTTGACACCGAAACCGGCAGAATCCCATGAAGCCGACTCAAAGTCAAGGAAGCATTCTCGCCAGACGGGATATAAATCTTCCTACCTAGTCAAGGACAACTACCTGAGAGGGATAATGACACGCACTGTGAGCTACCTGAATCCGCTATCTACACCTACTACTACTAAACTGGAAACAAGGAAATAAAGTATCAGGAACTCCCGGCCCTCTAGCAGGCAAAGATGTGAATTGACAAAAAGACTGAGGAGGACCGACCTGCAGACCCCTTCACACTAAAACAAGGCCCAAAAGGTGCCTTCTGACTGCGAGGGTGTTCTCCTCCGTAAAAAAGAAACACGCAGCTGAAAAAGCAGAGCCCAGCTGCAAAAACCACCCCGTTAGCTACCGATAAGGACTGCTCGAAAAACAAAGGAACTGCTGTAGATCCCACGCAGCAGCCGCCCAAGATGTAACAGACGAAGCGAGACACTACCGACTCCTCCATCTCTGAACAGGAACGGCTCTATAATTAGGCGGAGTGAGGGGTTGGCCTCGGGCGGCAAAAATGCCCCCAAAACAGTCACCTCACTCCACCTTAAGTTTAAAAAAAAAACGGACAAACTGCTGCGGCCGCGATAACTTTAAAAATGAAAATAAACCAGTGCGGAGCCTCGCGGCGCTATGGAATCGCTGCTGCCGCGTCCCGCCCCCAAAAGGAAGTGACGCTAGAGCGGAGCGGCCACGGCAGCTGCAGAGATTCCATAGCGCCGCGAGGCTCCGCGCTCGTTTCCTTTAGTTTTTAAAGCTATCGCAGGCAGCTGAAGGGGAATGAGCTACACTGGGGGAGGAGAATGAGAAGAGCTGGAATAAAGCTGACAGGGGGAAAGAGGACTGGAAGGGAGCTAACAGGGGAGGAAGAGATGGCTGGGAGGGAACAGAGAGGGGAAGGAAATGGGTGGAAGTTGGGGGCTTTAAGGAAACTGACATGGGGGAAATTGAGGAATGGAAGGGAACTGACATGGGGGAAAGAGGGGGATGGAAGGGAGCCGACACCTGGGGGTGGGACTGGAGGGAGCTGACGTTTGGGGATGGGACTGGTAGGTGGCTGGATACTGGGGAAGAGGCTGGCAAGGAGGGAGCACTGGGACTGGAAGGGAGCAGACACGTGTGGAGGATCACTAGGACTGGAAATAGGCTGATGGAAGAAAGTGAAAAAAACAAAAGACAAGAAATAGCAGAGTGCTAAGAGAAGACAGGAAAGTAGAAACCTCAGATCAGCACCTGCATGACCAGAGAATAAAATGGTCAGACAAAGGTAGAAAAAATAATTTTATTTTCAATTAATTGAATGGACTTTGTGCTATCTTCATAGTTTACACAGCATGGGGAAATGTGTCTCTTATCTGGTGTTGCACTGCATGCAGAGTCTGGCTTTTTGGGGTTTCTGTTTAATGTTTGTCTAGATATTTTATTTTTACTTTGGGTTGTGATCACTTATTCTGTATTTGGTGAGAGTCTGTGTTCTGAGTGTGTGACCAAGGCTGTGTTTTCTGTTAACAAGAAATCTGTATGCAGAGATCTGTACTGTAGCAATTTGCCTTGTTTGGCTTTTCAAATAGGGGTTAGATGTTCTAGGGCCCGCTGCAGTATTTATAGTGCTGCTTTTTTTGTATGAGTTTTGGAAGTTTATGCTGGTAATGGTATGGTAGATTTGGCTTTGTAGATCTTTGGTGACATAGGGTTTTATATTAGTTTCCAATATTCCTGGTACTAGAGAACAGTTGTTAGTGAGAAAACCAGAATCAGATTTCTTTTTTTTTAAAGATATTGAGTTCTGTGGGTGAATGTCCTAGTTCTGCTCTGCACCCACCAGTGAGGGAAGGGGTTCTATGGATGCAAAATATATTTATTTATTTAATAGTATTTCTATACCGCCTTCTCCTACAATCAAAGCGGTTTCACAGCAAACAATCAAAAGAGTGAACATGTGTTTTCATGCAGTGAAGTGCATTGCGTGTTTGGTGTGTCTGATGTGTTGTGTGTTTGATTAGGTGGAGCTATGTACATTGTGCGCTATAATACATCATGAGCTATTATACATTCTTCTATACATTGTGCGCTATGATACATCATGTGCTATTATACATTCTTATATACAAGGGTCATGGGAGTGGGTATGTCTGTTGTTTCTTGCTTGTTAGTAGATCATGTGTCATGTCCATAGTGCTCTGTGAATAGCGTTGTCTTCAGCTGTTTGCAAAAGTCTTTGAGGTCTGTCGTTATTCTCAGTTCGTCTGGGAGGGTGTTCCAGATTGCTGGGGCAGCCAGGGAGAGTGCTCGTTCTGTGGTGTCCTTGCAGGTTTTTATGAAGTCTTTTGGGGTGTTCACACGGTTGGTTGGAGGTGCCTTTTTTCCTTGGGTGTGTGCTGGTGTCTGGTTGTATGAGGGTATGTAGGCTGTTGGCTGAAGAGTGTTATTTGATCTCAAAGATGTTTATGATTGTTTTGTATTTGATGCGTGAGCTGATTGGGAGCCAGTGTAAATCTTTCAGAATGGGTGTGATGTGTTCTTGTCTTGTTGAGCCAGATATTATGCGGGCCGCTGTGTTTTGTGCTAGTTGTAGTGGTCTGAGTGTTTGTTTTGCTATGCCAAGGTAGACTGGGTTGCAGAAGTCTAATATGGGGGTTATTAGTGCCTGGCATACCGTACGGAAGTGCTTGGGAGCGAGGAGGGGCTTAAGTCTTCTGATGATTCTCATCCTATAGTATGCATTTTTGATGGTTTTGCTTACGTGTGGTTTGAGATACAGCTCCTTGTCCAGGGTCACTCGATGTACTTTACTTCCGATTTTATCGGTATGGTTGTGTTTTGCATCTTGATGTCGGGTGGGTGGATAAAGTCTGGGTTACGAGTGATGATTAGTGCCTCGGTCTTGCTGTAGTTTATTGAGGTTGTTGTTGTTTTGACACCATCTTGTCATTTGTGTGAGGCAGTTTGTTATTTTGGAGTAGTCCGGGTTGTCGACTGCGATAGGTGTGTATATCATGATATCATCTGCGTAGATTGTATATTGAATGTTGTTCTCTTTCAGGATGTCACATATTGGCTGGATGTAGAGGTTGAATAGTAGTGCTGAGAGGGTCGATCCTTGTGGTACTCCTTGGATGACTTTTATGGGTCGGGAGGTGTTGTGTCCTACCTTGACCTGTATCTGCCTGTCGGTTAGGTATGAGTGGAACCATTTTAGGGTGGTACCGTGTAACCCGATGTTTTGTAGTCTTTCCAGGAGAGTTTTGTGGTCTACTGTGTCGAATGCTGACGAGATGTCAATGAATATATATATGTTCAAAATATATATAAATAAACATATGTTCAAAAAGAAAAAGCAAGAACTATAAAGCAGTTTATAACAAAAAAAAAAAGAGTTATAATTTAGTTTTATAAAGTGTGCTGTAGCTCTCGCTCATTCTTTTAGTTCCTTGTGTGCAAACATCTTGCATTTACTCCACATTATCTGATCAGCTTTTTGGTTTAGTTCAGTCCCTGGCTGGAGTTTTGAGAAGGCGCGCCCCCCCCCCACACACACACACACTACGGGGGGCACCATCTCATCCTTCGCCTCAGGCAGCAGATTGCCTTGAGCCACCCCTGCGAACAGATAAGAACTTATCCACTTGGAAATAGTGAGCCCTATGGAAATAGGACCAGTAGAGAGTCCAAACTTAGACGACCTCCTCTAGAAGCCCAAAAAGGGCAAGTATCCTTACTCAAAACTGCAGCGGATCAACCACTATCCAAATCACCTGGGCCGGATGGTATACATCCAAGGGTGTTGAAAGAACTAAATATGAGATTGCAGACCTGCTATTAGTAATCTGAATTTTCATTAAAATCATCTGTAATACCTGAAGATTGGAGGATCGCCAATGTAACGCCAATTTTTAAAAAGGGTTGCAGGGGTGATCTGGGAAACTACAGACCGGTGAGCCTGATGTCAGTACCGGGAAAAATGGTAGAAACCATCATAAAGAACAAAATTACTCAGCATGTAGATAGTCATGGCCTAACGGGAGACAGCCAACATGGCTTTAGACAAGGAAGATCTTGTCTTAGTAATCTGTTATGTTTTTTTGAAAGTGTGAATAAACAGGTGGACAAAGGTGAGTCATTTGATATAATGTATCTGGACTTTCAGAAAGCCTTTGACAAGGTCCCTCATCAGAGACTTTTGGCAAAACTAAAGAGTCATGGAATAGGAGGCAGTGTACTATTGTGGATCAGGAACTGGTTAAAAGATAGAAAGCAGAGGGTAGGGCTAAATGGCCAATTTTCCCATTGGAGAAAGGTGAATAGTGGTGTACCCCAGGGATTTGTGCTGGGTCCGCTGCTTTTTGACATATTCATAAATGATCTGGAAAAGGGAATAACGAGTGAGCTCATCAAATTTGCAGATGACACAAAACTATTTAAAGTTGTTAAAACCCAAGAGGATTGTGGAAAATTGCAAGAGGATCTTGATAAATTGGAAGACTAGGCATCAAAATGGCAGATGAAATTTAATGTCGAAAAGTGCAAAGTTATGCACCTAGGGAAGAACAACCCAAACTATGGTTACACGATGCAAGGTTCCACATTAGGAACCACCACCCAGGAAAAAGTTTTAGGCGTCATTGTGGATAACATGTTAAAACCCTCAGCCCAGTGTGCAGCAGCAGCCAAGAGAGCAAATAGAATGCTAGGTATCATAAGGAAAGGAATGGAAAATAAAACAAAAGATATTATAATGCCTCTATATCATTCCATTGTGAGACCGCACTTTGAATATTGTGTGCAATTCTGGTCGCCGTATCTTAAAAAAGATATAGCATTATTAGAAAAGGTTCAGAGAAGAGCCACCAAAATGGTAAAGGGGATGGAAGGATACCCCTATGAAGAAAGGCTAAAAAGGTTAGGGCTCTTTAACCTGGAAAAGAGACGGCTGAGGGGAGATATGATAGAAGTCTATAAATTAATGAACGGAGTGGAACGGGTAAACGCAGATCGATTGTTTACATTATCAGAATATAGAAAGACTAAGGGACATGCAACGAAGCTACAGGGTAAACTGTTTTAAGACTAATAAAAGAAAATATTTTTTCACTCAATGTGTAATCAAACTCTGGAATTTGTTACCGGAGGATGTAGTAAAGACTGTTAGTGTAGCTGGGTTTAAAAAAGGTTTGGACAAGTTCCTGGAGGAAAGGTCCATAAACCATTATTAAGAAGGGACCCAGGATATCAATGCTTGACCCAGTACAAGCATTGTGGAACCTGTGTCTTTTGGGGAAACTGCTAGGTACGTATGACCTAGATTAGCCACTGTTGGAAACAGGATATTGAGCTTGATGGATCTTGTTCTGACCCAAACAGGATATTGAGCTTGATGGATCTTGTTCTGACCCAGTATGGCATATCTTATGTTCTTATGCTATGTTAACCACCAGCTATAGCAACTGTAAAAGCTGTGGAGTCAAACCTACTCCCCTGGTCCCACAAGCAATCCCAAGAAATAGAGCCATGAACAGCCGAGAGAGAAAGAACAGGAAGCACATCTCTCAGACTCCGCAAAGGTCCAACTGAAAACTGCTCTGGTAAACCAGGAGGAACATTGTAGGAGGACAAAGGAAATTACCGCAAAAGTGACCTTGGCTGCCCATGCATTCAGAGTAGGACAGAAATCATTGGAAACACTTATACAAGACACATAATCCGCTAAAGCTGTACCTGCCTCTGGAAGGATAAGCGAGACCACAGAGGAAGTACTGCCCATAGCCAACAGTGGAGCATCAAGCCAGGCCTGCTGCAGTGGAAGGTGCAGAACACCAGAACTCCTGTCCCGTGCATTCATAAAACTGAACCAGAAGAGTCAACAAACTCGGAACCAGAAAAATGTCAAATACCAACCTATTAAAGCTATATCACACTGCGGCCTCCCGAAAGTCCGGTCACACACCCCATAGTTCTGAAAGCACTGCAGCAAGAAAAAGAGGAGGAAAGATTTCCCGGATGGGGAAAACCCAACAAAAAACAAGGAGGCTTGGAATCAAGTCCTGAAAGAGGACCATAAAGGAAAACCAGATAGGCCTTTCTCCATGAATAAGCAGGATGAGAATCGGCTACACAAATGGGTGACATCACTCTGATGACACCAGGTCTGACTTCCTCGCCAAGGGCATGTGCAAGTGAACTCCTCCCTGTGTGCCCATTGCTCCTCCCCCTGAGTCTTCCTCATCCATGGCGAAGCACGGATGTAGCTTTCCATTCTATTTTTATTTTATTTTGTTTTCATTTTTATTTCAAAACCCCTCTTCACTTTCCATCCGTTATTCCTCCACCTGCCAATCGGGAGGTGCATGGACTGTCAGAGCGCTAGCTGTACACTGTCTCCATCAGATGCCATCTGCCCTCTTTCCCACTCCACCCCATCCCATCCCATCCCATCTTCTCGCTAAAGTCTATCATCAGAAACCTTCCCCTGAGGACAGCCTTCCCTGTCCCTCCTTCCTTCAATGACTGGGAAACGACTCTTTTCATAATGCAAGGACAGCAAATCATACCACTAGCTCTTTTTCAAATTTTGCAGCTGGGCTCAGCTTGACCTCATGCTAAAAATGTAATAATTAATCTAAACTTAGTTAAATGCATGCAGATTTCTCAGCCAACTAGCCATGCTGACCTTCCGACTTCAAGATCCTCAAGTCTTCTGGGGCATGCCTCATGATGGCAGCCTAGCATCCGGTAAGTTTTTCAGTGACACTCGTATGTCTGATGTCATGGAGTACTAGGTAACCCTAGCGTCCATCATACTCGACCAAGCAGGTGGCCCACTGGTTCAGATCACAGAGGTTGAAAGACTCGCACACCTAGCTCCCCTGCAACTCAGCTCTACCACATAGAATTCTCCATGCCACTATGTCGTGTTTTCCCCTCATCATAAGCAACTCTGGGAATGCCATACCATTTACATCACTTGTTTGTTTGTTTTTCTCTTTCACTTTTAGCCATCATCAGCACACCTCTTGGCTGGTGATTAGGTTTTGAGACAAGCAGTGGGACACCAGTCTCCTCCTCTTACCCATCCTTCGCTGTCACAGCTGGCAACTGTGCTAGTGTCTAAATAATCAAACAGCTTGCGAGACAGCATCCAGTTAACCTCACAGCTTAGTTGCAGGCACTGCAAGACTGCTCCTTTTTTCTCTCGCTGAGGAAAGGGGCTGTTTGCTACTTCTTTTCTGGCCAAATGCTCCATTGTATCTGAGACTGAGCACCCAGATGTCAAACAGTTGTGGCTTTTCTCTCTTTAAAAAAAGAAAGACCAGATGGCATCTCCTCCAGCACTGGAATGCATGCTTTTCATGTCCACTGCATGTGGCCTGAGGCTTACCGACCATACACATAGCAATACCTTACTCTGAACAGTGGGTCTCCCTCCAACGACTAGGACCCTTGAGCATTCACCGTCCTTCAACCCAGACCTCTGGAATGTTAGCACTGTTCCTTCCCAGACCAGTGCATTTGGTGCATGTAGCATCCACATGCATTGCCATATCAATGCACAGGGTGTGAGCACTACTAACGCTGACTCTAGTTCAGTCCTCTTGATTCCCGTCTTCTCAGTGCAATCTGCCACATCACTATCATAGTCACCGCTTTAGTGCCCTCAAATAGACTCCATCCTCGCTCTCCACAATCTGATGGAAGAGTAAGGATACCCTCAGGGCACAACAGCAAGCAAGGATGGGAAATCCTACCCTGCTCTCTTTGGACCACGGAAGGACTGCCTACAAGAATGCATCTGCGAGGTGGAAGGCCAGAAACTCTGCCCTAGTCTTGTGCCATCACAGAGTCACTAGCCAGAAAACACACGGCTGCGCTGAGACAAGAGTACTAAAGATTGACTGTGAGGGCACTAACCTTGGGAGAAGTGCCTCATTGAGCTGTCTTACACCCTTATGTCAAAACAGCTCCTTTGCTGTTAAGAAACGTTGCTGATTATATTTTCACTTTTCTTCGTAGCATTCTAAAAAAAAAAAAAAAATAGTAGTAAGAGAAAAAAACACACATGATCTTTTTGGGGGTTAAAGGTCAGCAGCCAGTGTTATGCTTAGAAGTTTATGTTAAATGGGCTCTTGATTTTTAAAACAATTTTCATTTAGGTGGTACATGCAAAAAACAAAACAAAAAAACAAAATAAAATAAAAACCCACATCAGAAACAAAGGAAACCAAAGAACATTTTAAATGCTGCTGCACATGACTTAGGGGTATGTTTACTAAACTGTCTTAACATAGCAGCGGTGGTATTATCGCGCATTAAGTGACGTTATCGCACGATAACGCGGCTGCGGCGTTAAGGCATCCTAACGCGGCTGCGGCGTTAAGGCATCCTAACGCTGTGAAATCCGACTCTGAAGGGTGGAGTAAAGGCTTCCCAGAGGGCGGAGAGAAGGGGTCAATGGGCGGAGAGTAGGCGGTGAGTGGCTCCTTGCACACTAATGCCGTTAAATGAAGGGCAGAAAATTAGAGCGAGTGAAACCCTTGCGCTAGGCACATTTGCAGGAAAGAGAAACCATTTCAGTCAGCAATGTACAGCAAAGCCAGGGAAACCCAAAAACGTGATAGTAGTGATTACATGTGCACGAAACAAAAAGGCAAATAAACATAGAAAATGACCTGACCAAAATTTAAAATCCCAATAACCAAGCTGGCCAATAGTGATATTAATGAGAAACATAAAGAAACACTACTAAGAAAGCAGAAAAAAGATGATATGTTTGGAAGGGTCTATGCTCTGTCCCCCTACAAGGTGAATGATCCCACATTGAAATAGCGGTGACCAGGGTTTTCCCTATATATTGGGCAGGTTTGTTATGGTGTGCACATGTGCCGCAACAGCAGAGTGGGCATGTAGGAAAGGGCAACTGTACAAATGCTGGAAATAGGATACAGAGGGCTGCAGGCGGCACATGCTGTGGTGCAGCTGGGGGCACAGTGCGGACTAGGCAGATGCCTAGGTGGCACATAGGAATGCTGAAACTGTAGAGCAGCCAGACAGCAACTAATGAGGGTCCAACATGGGCACGTGTGTTTCTCAGTGTCACAGGGGATAGTACCCAGCAGTACCCCCAAGGGCACAGAACGTTGGCAGGCGTTGCCAGGGGGGAAGTGTGCATGTCCATGTAGGCACCCCTACCTGAAAACACACACCATAGGCAGCTGCCTAGTGGCACACTGGGTGGCCTGGGACTGCACACCACTGGCATAAGGGCATGTCAGCATGGTGGCGGAGGGGTGCTGGTGGCGGAGGGGGCAGTGGCAGCTGGTCACAGCAGACCACGGTCAAGCCCTGTTTAGGTGTGTGCCGTACACTGCAACAAACAAGATCTGTCTGACGAACAGTCATGGTATCCCCGGGGAATGATCTGCTTCTGTGGCAACAGTATGGTGCAGTACACACAGCCAGTGTGTTCAGGGTCAGAAGGTCACAGGTTCAAGCCCCAGCTGTGGCTCCAGCAAACCATGTCCCTATATTTTATCCAAAGATGGAATTTTTATTGCAGATTAAATAAACAAGCCATAAACACCTATATTTTACCCTACAGGGCACAGACACCATAAACATGTGCAATCCCTAGAGCAGAATTTCCCAACTGCAGTCCTGGAGGGCCAAACACCACTCAGGTATCATGCTGTCCCTACTAAATATGCCTGTGATGCATTTGTATGCCCTGCCCCCATTGTATGCAAATGCAAATGCATTAGGGACAGCATGAAAACCTGAACCGTGTTTGGCCCACCAGGACCGGAGTTGGGTACCTCTGCCTTACAGCAGCAGCCAACAGGGGCACAAACACCCACACCCACACCCACAGGCTCCACTATCCAACGGCTCATGGAGAGTCATGCTGTTGGGCCCTGCACGGAGCAGCAATGCCATCTTAAACTTGGAAACCCGTTCCACATAAATCAAAAGGTTGCTATGATTAATGTCAGATAACAAATCCTAAGTTAAACACAATTTGTTGACAGAGATTCATCATAGCAATCTTTCGGATATCTGTGGAGTGTGTTTCTGTATTTGCTTCTGACAGTGTTTACCACCCCAGAGAGTGACCCTAACAGTATTGAGTACCATAGCAATGCCTGCACTGTGCCCAGGACTGGTGTGGTATCCAGGGCTGCCAACCACCTCCATATTTGCACAATGCTGAAATAGGTGTGGGAGTGTGTGTCTGTCTATCCAGTGTTTTGTGGCTGCGTACACCTTACTGAGCCCACCGTGCTTGCCTGACAATGTGCATAATGAGGAGCAAGGTATTGTGGGTATGGCCTGGAGAGGGCGGCCTGGGCAGGCTGCATCTGCACAGGGCATAGGGCAATGGCTGGGAAATTGTAGTGCCCAACCACCACCTGCATGGACAGGGTGGCCACAGCATTTCATACTGGGGGAGGGGGTCACTCTCACCCTGACTGAGCAGTGACCATGGCATGGCTAGGTCCCCCCATAGTGCTCTATAGTATTTCTCTCAAGTGATATCTATGAGTTCCCTTTTCTGGGGCCCAATCACTAACATACCTGCGTGGTGTGTGTGCTGACATCCCAGTGTTGGGTGCACACAGTTCTTCCAGGAACATGCACTATGTACTAGCTAGCAGGCTGTCTGCAGTTAGCATCTGTATGGCTGCACCACCTTGCGGGGTGCAGCACCCTGATTGCCCTCTGCTGGTGAATGTCAGATCGTGGTGGGGGGCAACTGCACTGACTGGGCCCACTACGTATCTGCTAGTGGCCCTGTCCTAAGTGCATATCTGCAGCAGCTGTCTGTTTGCCACCAGGACTGGGGTTGCTGGTCCCACAACCTGTCCTCATGTACCTCCATTGCCCCCCTTGCATAGGGGTGAGAGTGTGGGTTCGTTGGGGGGCAGATCATGTCCCCCATCCTGACCCAGAGAGGGCTGCTTGCTAAGTACATTGTCACCATGTGAGCCCTGACGTACCCCTGCTCCCTAAACAGATGACCATAGCAAGCACAGTGGATATGCACTATGTTGTGTGCATCATGGTCCACAAGGGCCAGACATGACTGGTAATTACAAATGGACAGAGACCTCCTAAAGGTGTCCGCAACAAATACCTGTCACACACTGGCACTGATGGAGACCTGCAGCACAGCCCACCTCAACCAACCCTGGTACTGCGGACCTGGTGCTGGCCACTCCACCTCACCCTCAGGGTGAACACCGAACACGCACATTGGCATGGCCTGTGGGTACTCTGTAAAAATGGATACACCACTACAGAAGCAACAAATCACGCTAATCCAAGAAAACCAGTCCAAAGCGTGATAAAATGGAAAGACAATTTCGTTTATTGAGAAGCCTTTGACCGCCCAATTTTGGGCGGTCAAAGGCTTCTCAATAAACGAAATTGTCTTTCCATTTTATCACCCTTTGGACTGGTTTTCTGTGGGTACTCTGTGCCAGTAACACGCAAGGTCATTCCCCCCTACCAAGCTGACGTGCTGTAGAGGTGCATACCCCATCCGGTGAGCAGATATAGACTGCTGATCTGCATGTGAATTGCATTATGGGTACTGTTGGTTCTATCCTATCCTGGTAGCCACAGCAGACAGTTTTTTATGGTGACTGCACTCTTTCTGTAGCCAGCCATTGGTACAATAACTCCCATAGTGATGTATGTAGCACAATGGTTAATGCAATGACTTCAGTAGCAGAGATCATGGGTTCAATTCCTCTCCGTTCCCCTTTTTTTATGACTGTCCTACACAACTACGTTTCATTCGTGTAACAGTCAAATCTGTGCAGATCTGTGCTGCCGCCACATTATACCCTCATCACTGTTGCCATCCATCTTTCTGTCTGTATATGTGCGTGTGCCAGCTGTCTGGCGTCCTGCCCTAATGTTCAGGCTGCTACCCCATGTCCTGCACTGGCACACTTTTCTGCATTGCGGCTCCTCATGCTTACCCCTCCTTGTTTGCTCTGCATGGCACTGCTCTCCTCTGACCTTCTGTCATTGCACTTATCCTGCCACCTCTACCTCCTCTGGTGGACACGTATCCCCATCCTCTGCCACACACTGGCATTGTTGCACTGTACATTACCATCACCCTGTACATCGGTACAGCTGCCCCCAATATGTTTGTCCACTTTACCTGCTGCCACATGGGCTGCACGCAGATTTGGCTGGTCCATGAGCTCCGTCTTCTACTTCCTTCCATCACTTGTTCATTGCCTTTCCTTGGTGCTCTGTGCAGTGTTATGGTTACATCTGTGTTTGAGCCATACAATTCATGCTTGTGACCTTGGGGCACCTTTGTGCCCCTGGGCACCATCTCCTGTTTCAGCTTGGCATCCCTGGGGCATCTTTCGCAGCACCTTAGGTTTGGCCAGCTTATGGGGCGCCTTATATGCTGTCTTGGAGGGTGCCAACCTTTCCTGCCATCCTCTGGGGCACATTATGACCTGCCTTGGATGACGTGGTGCTTTATGATGTGCCTTATGGTGCGCCCTAAAAGGTGCATTAGGTTGCGGCACTGGCTTTTTTGGCTGGCAGTGCGGATTGTTGGGATGTGTCTGGCTCTTACAAGCAGCAAAAGGGATTTCCTCAGACAGCCTTTTAACTAAGTCCACTGGGGGCTCAAACTCATGACCACTGTAGCAGCAGGCAATGTATCAACCAGTGTGCTACACCTCTGTTGCTATGATTGCAGGTCAGCGTGCCTAATTAAGGCTAATGCGCGTTAACGTGCCATGGCTCCCTCTATCGCGCGATAACCAAATATGCTGTTTTAAGACCGGAACGCCCACTCCTTATATGGCATCCTTCACATTATCGCTGGTACTAGCGCCACGCACATTAGGACGGTTTAGTAAACATACCCCTTAGTGTAATTACTTCTAACCTTTAGCTTACAGTTTTCTGCACAGTAACTAATGCAAGAAGGAAGCGTCCTGTGCAGTTTGTAAAGGAATACTATCTTCTGTGCAAGCAGGAGCCACAATACTATCCTGTAGTAGCATTACTGTTGTGCAACTTAGAGTCAGGCACTATCTCCTTCCGATATAGCTCAAAAGCATTGGAACCAGTGTTCCCTCTAAGCTGTGCTGGGTCATCTGCCAGCATTCCTGTCGGCATGGGGGGGGGGGGTGCAGTGCAATTGATCGCTCCCGTCCCTCCCCCCACTGATGGGAATGCCGGCGGAGGATCCGGCGCAGATGAAATGGAACAGTGCGAGGGTGCTGCGGAATTTGTTAGACTGTGTCTAACACATGCCGCAATGTTCCCTTTCATCTGCGCCGGGTCCTCCGCCGGTATTCCTGCCGGTGGGGGGAGTGGCGGACTGATCGCACTGCACCCCCACCCCTGCCAGCAGGAATGCCGGCGGAGGACCCAGAGCAGCTTAGAGGGAACATTGATTGGAACATCAAATAGATCCATTTTATAGCCCACTTAGAGGATGCATCATACTCTAAGTGTGACAGCAGACATCCACCGAACTTGTCTTCGTGTGTGTGTGTACACACACAGGTACATAAGTGTTGTGGTGAGTGCCGTCCTCCTGCAAGAGCAGGTCTGGAGTGCTCCCCAGGGGGACTGGAGCCACCCAGGACAGGCAGGATGAGGAGCAGCGGGAACCATGGCTGCCAAGGTCACCACACAGGACTATGAGATCAGGGCAGTCCGGTCAAGCTGGACCTTGAAGAGGGTCTTGGCAATGAGCGGTATGGGCAGAAGGCATAAAGGAGATCTTCCATCCACGGAATAAGGAACGTATCAGCCACTACCCAGGAGGGGTGCAGCACTCTGGAGCAGAAGAAGTGGGCCAGCTGAGTATTGACTGGGCTGGCAAAAAAATCCATCATGGGGCAGCCCCAATGGCAGAACAAGCCGCCACTCATGGGGCTGAAGAACCCGGCTCAGACGGTCCGCCAGAACATTGTCCTGACTGGGGAATACACCGCCTTCAAGAGCATCCCGCTCTCGTTGGCAAAAGTGCTTAGACGGACCGCCTCCTAGCACTGGAGGGATGCTCTCATGCCCAACTGCTTGTTCATGTAGAACATTGCCAACCGATTATCTGTCTGGATCAGAATGGCCTGGTTCCAAAGGTGGCGCTGAAAGGCCTGGAGAGCACAGGCAATAGCTCAGAGTTCCAGGAAGTTGATCTGCTGGAGGCTCTCTGAGGCAGACCACAGGCCCTGAATACGGAGGTTGCCACAATGGGCTCCCTGGACAAACTTGGAGATATCTGTGGTGAGGACCCTCTGGAGAGTCAGGACCTGTCAGCCCGCATGATAGACACTCTGTCCTGCAGGTGCCCCGTCACCTGGGACCACTGGGCCGGCCGCATGTGAAGATGGGTGTTTGCCATGATGTGCACTGTCGAGGCCATGTGCCTTAGAAGGCATAGCATAAGCCAGGCAGAGGCTGAGTTTCAACCCTGAACCTCCCTTGCAAGGGTTGCTAGGTGCTGGGCTCTGTCAAGGGGGAGGAATGCTCTTGCCTGGACCGTGTCTAGCAATGACCCATGAACTCCAGGCTTTGGGTTGGTTGCAGGTGAGACTTGTGGTAGTTGATGACAAACCCCTGGTGCTCCATAGTGAGAATGGTGGAGTGAGCCATCTGCTGCACCTCAAAAGTGGTGTCGTCCCTATCCAGCCAATTGTCTAGGTAGGGGAAGGCGAGCAACCCCTGCAGCCACTGGTGAACATCCTTGGGGCTGAAGCCGGGCCAAAGAGCAGGACCCTGTACTGATAGTGGCTTCCTCGGATGACAAACTTGAGGTACTGCTCATGGCGCAGATGAATAGGAATGTGCGTGTATGCAGCTTAGAGATCTAAGGAGCATAGCCAATCTCCCTGGCAGAGGTAAGGCAGCAATGTTTAAAGGGAGAGCATCTTGAACTTCTTGACTGGGAACTTGTTGAGATCGCGAAGATCCAGAATAGGGCGCACGCTCCTGGTCCTCTTAAAAACCAAGAAGTACTGCAAGTAGAACCCCTCCCCCCCCCCCGGCCCTTGAGGTGGGGCAGGACTAATTCCAGCATCTTGTTGGCTAGAAGGTCAGTGAGCTCCTGCTGGAGCAAGTCTTGGTGAAGAGGAGTCATGAGAGTTCCCCTAGAAAGAATAGGGATGGCATCTGATCAAAATGGAGGCGATAACCCTTCCCCAGGATCCAGGTTTCAATGGTGATGTTGGCCCACCGGTCAGCAAAGAACACCAGATGTCCCCCTGTGTGCTGCAGGGCTAGGCCTCCTGAGGGAGGAGAGGCTATGCCTAAGATGTCAAAACCCCCACCAGGTTGCGGCTTGAGCGCCATCTGGGGTTTGGGGGCCTTGGGCTTACGCAGCTGTGCCCCTGTCCCTTGGCCTGATGGCAAGCTGGGAAGGCTGCGCATTGGGGGAAGTTTCCGTAAGCCTTCCTCTTCTTGGGGTAAAGGGGTTTCCCCCTCCCCCCCAAAGACTTCCTCTGGGAAGGTTCAGCAGTCTTTTTGGAGAGCCTGGTCTTGGTCATGGACTCCAGCTCAGCAGCCTTGTCCACTTGTACTGTATCCAGCGCCTGAACTCCTTCCTTATTGTTGCCAGTAACTTGCAATCCTACAAGTACCGCCAGCTAGCATTAATTAAATAGCCAGCAATCTACGTTTATTTGTTTGTTCACCTTACAAATCACTAATGTCAGTAAATTCTTGCCAGTATCTTTACTGCTTATCTACCTTACAGTATACCTTGATCAATTAGCTTGTTGCCAGTAACTTCACCGTTGTCCGCAGTTCACTGAATAGCTATCGCATGACTTTATACAGTCATCTAGTCTATCCTTAAATCCTGTTATCTGTAATGAAGTCAGTAATAGCCTCCACCTAATACCATATATTCCCGCCAGCAACTCAAACCAATTTTAGTCATTGTACCACTGTACCGTACCACTGTATTGTACCACTTATACTGTGAAATAGCCTTTACTAACTTTACTGTAACTTGTAATTTGCATCCCAAGACTCTGAGACTCCCATACACATCCCATACCAAGAAACCAAAATGTCTCTCCATCTCATCACCTTTCTCAGTTTTTACCTTCTCACAGACTGGCTCGGGACCTCTCTTGCCTACTCTCCCCCCACCAACCATATACCGATCCTCAAGAACCACGGAAAACAATGGTCAGGCAACCCTCACCATCATCCAGACAGGGAAGCCCGTATACGACACTCCCACCTCATCCACATTGCAATACACCAAACCAGCAATCTTAAGCAACACAAATCCCAAACAACACAAAGATTAAAATGTGCCCTCATAAATGCACGCTCAATTCGAAAAAAATGGCCTGTAATCCTTGATATAATCACCCTTCATGATCTTGATGCACTCATGATCACCGAAACCTGGTTATCCAAAGAGGACAATGTCCTCATCAACCAACTTATTCCACCTAACTTCTCCATACACACAACCCATAGAGAAAACAAGAAGGGAGGAGGAGCACTCATACTCACCAAGACGGAACACCTTTTCTACATGACCAACTCGCATAGCACAAGCAACCTAGATATAATCACCATAGTGAACAAACAATGCTCCATCAACCTGGTCTACAGAGTCCCCTCGAGCTCACCGGATGAACTTCCCACCATATTGGACCTGGCCGCCAATACCAGCAACCCCAACACTCCTAACTGGATATTGGGAGACCTCAATCTCCCATCATTACAGCAAAACCAATCATCTTCACTCCTCAATGCCATTGAAGATCTTGGATATCAACAACTGATCACGGAGCCCACTCACACCAAAGGAAACATTCTTGATATGGTCTTTGCTCCACACTCTATATCCGAACAGAGCTGCAACATTGTAAAATCGATCACCAATGTACCATGGTCGGACCATAAACTTATAAACTTACAAATTCCTCTGAGCAACAATCAGCTTCGCAACAACGGAAAACTGGACAACACATCTAGAGCTACAAGAGGCTTTCGACCATTCAACAGGGAACTTATACTATCAAGCACCCAATCACTCCTTGACAACACAGCACTCAATCTTGATGAGTCTATCACCGCCTGGAACAGCAACCTTAACACCATTGCTCAACTCCCACACAAAAAGAACATGTCCAGGAAAAAATCCTCTGCTCCATGGTTTTCCCCCGAGTTACGGTCCTCCCTTACCCACCTACGAAGACTTGAAAAACGCTGGCGCCGCTCACTTTCCATCGACGATCACGCAGCCTACAATCTCCACCTTGCATCTCACCATGAAGCAATCACAACCTTAAAGAAGCAATACCACACTGATTTGCTCAAAAGATCTTTGAACAAACCTCGCGACCTCTTCAATCTTGTCAAATCACTGTCAAAGGAACCATCCTCTGAACAAAATGAAGATATCCACCCACAGGAATTTGCTGATTACCTACAATCAAAACTTCTTCAAACAGATGAGCTCTCAAAAACCACTGTACAAGCAACAACCTGTCTAACATCCCTGTCTGTACTTACCACACCCTCTGCTAAACACATTGAAGACACAATCGCCTCACTCAACACCACAACTGCACAAACCGACCCTTGCCCAGCCTTTTGGATAAAGGATCTTCGAAGTGCATTTAGCCCCTTCATTGCAAGAATCATTAACCTCTCCTTTACATCTGGATCCTTCCCATCTGCATTAAAGTTCACATCCATTAGACCTCTGCTAAAGAACGCGAAACTAGACCCTAAACGGCCCGACTCCTACATCCCCCTTCTAGCAAAGATTTTTGAGAAAGAGGCACAACGGCAAATCCAAGACCATATAGATTCCGCAGCCCCCCTTGACAATTCTCAACACGGCTTCAGAGAATTCCACGGGGTTGAGACACTGCTCACCACCCTATTCAATGATGTTCTCACCACTATAGACAACTTACAGCAAGGCGTTGTGCTAATCTTCCTGGATATAGCAGCAGCGTTTGATTCGGTAAACCATGAGATTCTCCTCGTTCGACTGAAAGAAAAAGGCGTCCATAACTCAGCACTTGAATGGTGCAGATCATACCTTGATACCAGAATGCAATATGTAAAAACTGCAACAGGAGAATCCGAACTCTTCCATCAAAAACAAGGGGTTCCGCAAGGGTCCTCTCTCATCCCTCATGTTCAACATCTATATGCAGCCGATCTGCAATATCATCAGGTCATTCAATGTGAAATGTATGGTATACGCAGACGATATCCTACTCTACATGCCGTTTTCCACAAAGCAAATGGATTTACTACCTATAACAAACTGCTTCGATGCAGTCTCAGAATGGCTCCTGTCACAGAACCTCCGCATTCAACACAAGAAAACCGAGGTTCTCTTTATCACCAGAGACACCAACTTCACCCCACCTTCACATTTAAAAGTCAAAGGAGCTGAACTATGCACTAAGGAAGCAATAAAATACCTTGGAGTCACACTGGACCACCGGCTCAACATGAAACCACACATAAATAATATATTGTAAAAGCTGTCTACTTCAAGATACGCACGCTCAAGCACCTACGCTCCCTACTTGACCCAGAAGACTTCAGAACCATTTACCAAGCCCTAATCCTACCACATTTTGATTTCGCCAACTCAATTCTTCAAGGACTCCCACAATCCACCTTGAGCCCATTACAGCTCGCTATGAACACTGCCGCAAGGGTTCTTCAAGGAGCGTCCAAGAGTGAACATATTACACCAATCCTCAAACAGCTCCACTGGCTCCCCATACACGGAAGGCTGATGTTCAAAATCCTGATTCTAACATTCAAGGCCATAAAGGGACTATCTTCCAACTCACTTTCTGAGCTCATCCAAACTGTACCACGAAACAGAAACAGAAGACAGGCAACATTAAACTCCTTATCAACACCAAAGGCCATTACAACATACAATCTATCAACAGCTAACAGAGCCTTCTTGTGTTGCGCACCAAAATGCTGGAACTCGCTCCCTGCCGACATCCGTACCATAACCGACTTAACCCAGTTCAGAAAGGCCCTTAAATTCACCCTATTCACCAGATACTACCCCATATGAAGATAACATCTAGTCCCACTACATATCCAACTTCAGTTTTTTGGTTTTTTTTTTCCCTTGCTCCCAACAATCGTGCTAATTCATGTACATAGTTCGAGCATGTGATCTAGTTAACAGATTACATTTTCCATGTAAATAGTTCTCCCTTGTTTTCCAAGTTGATAATCCTGTTATATGTAACTCCGAACAGCCTGTTGTTCTGGTTTTTGTTTTGTTCTCTGTAAACCGCGCTGATGTCGAAGAGTGCGGTATAAAAGAAATTAAAATAAATAAATAAATAAAAAAATATATATATAGGCTTGCCAAAGAGGTTCTCTCCCCAGCATGGGATATCGACCAACTTGTCCTGAACCTGCAGTCAGAGGTCTAGTCATGCCTGGTGGCAAGCACTAATGCCTGCAGCAGCTACTCTAGCCATCGACTCTAAGCCATCATAGGCCGCCCGAGTGATGAATTTGGAGCACTCCTTGACTGCCGCGATCATGGTCTGGAACTGCTGAAGAGGTTCTTCTATCAGCCCAGCCAAGCCCAGCCCAGCCAAGAACCCAGTGAGCTCTCTCGCCATGTCCTGTAGGTACATGCCCATATAGAGCAGGTAGGCCTGGATCCGGCCGATGAGTATCGAGCACTGGTAGCACTTTCTGCCCAAGGCATCCATGGAGCAGGCCTCCCTGCCAGGGGGCAGCAAGGAGTGCGTCTTTTGGCTCGTTAGCATGGCTGACACCACCACAATGGAGTTATGAGGCAGCTATGCTTTCTGGAAACCAGGGCTCTGGCAGACTCTATACAGGGCATCAAGCCGCCTGCTCACAATTGGCACTTAGGCCAGGGTCTCTCATATTCGGAAGAGAAGTCATTCCAGGATTGGGGGGGGGGAGGGGAGGGGGAACCGGCACCATGAGGGCTTCCTTCTGAGGTGCCTCGGAGGATCTTGAGGTCGTCCACCTGAGGTTCCTCCTCAGACTGTGATGAAGGCCAAGGCCTTCGCCATGTCCCGGACCAACTCTGAGAAGGAGAAGTCCTCAGGAGGGGACCTGCGCCAGTTCTCCAGCGAGGAGTGGTCTGACGGGACATCCCAGTAGAGGGGGGTAATCAGGGGACTTGTCATTGGTCTCCCAGTCCAACCCCAAGTTGGAGACATCAAGGACCCTCTGAACCTTGGGGTTGCACTGGGTTCCCAGAGCCCCCGTAGTCTGAACTGGAGGTGCTGGCCAGGGAGGTCCTCCACCCCGAGTGGGACCATGAGCAGGGCCTGGGGTCGTCTTGAGACTGATGGCACTCAAAGATTGGCTCCACGACTTCTGGAGATGCCCTTGCGGTGGAGAACTGGTGGTTGGGACCGATGACCTAGAGGAACCGGGCATCGGTTGACACTGCTGGGCCAAGAAGGCAGCGCAGCTGTGTTCAAGGGCTGCCATTCTGACCTCGAGACCAGGAGGCTCCACAGCTACTGGTGTGGACACCGAAGGTTTCAGGCATGACACTGACTGTCGAGGGGGCGTCCTCAATAAGGATAAATTTGGGAGACCAGGGTCGATCCCCCGATGCTGATGACACCGTCTTCCGCCGAGTCAGCTTGGAAGGCTCTTCCCAGCCATTGTTCTTGCCATCGCGCCGGGGGCTCCGATGCTGGTGACCATGGGACTTACCCATGGCTCTGGAGTCCTCACTCGGCGATGCCATTGACAACATCTGTCTCTTCAGGGGACGGCCCTCAGAGGAGTATCCTATGTCCAATACCCCGTGACCTCGGAGCTCAGAACAGGCGCGGCCAAGACTGAAATCTTCAAGAACATGGACTCTCACTACTTCTCATGGTTCCTCTGTTCCTTGCTCATCATCTGCTGACAGAGCCCACAGGAAAATTCATCATGGTCCGCACCAAGGCAACGGAGGCAGTAGTCGTGCAAATCCGTAAGAGACAAGGTGTGCCCACAGTGGTTGTGCTGCTTGAACT
The DNA here is from genome assembly GCA_033557465.1 of Ichthyophis bannanicus. Lineage (NCBI taxonomy): Eukaryota > Metazoa > Chordata > Amphibia > Gymnophiona > Ichthyophiidae > Ichthyophis > Ichthyophis bannanicus. The sequence continues at coordinate 42,378,821 of CM066043.1, forward strand.
CACTGGCCAAGGACATAACCAGGAGACTGTGCCCATGAGATCAAACTCAAGGGTCCTGACCAGGGTGGGCACGAGGTTTCCCAGCACACTGATGAATAAAGCACTCTGAAGGGCAAAAGGACCTGAGAAAAACGTGGCGCTGAGGCAGCAACGGTCTGAGGAGGTGAGAAGGCGATACATGTACCGGAGAACACAAAAAGACAAAAAAGGAACAATCAACCTTTTCCAGGGTGCAGACGCATGTCTGATGGGCTCCGCAGAAAAAAGGAGACTGAGGCAAGATGGCACGCTTGGGTGGGAAGGCAGCCACACATGCGTGGTGGATCTCCCAAAGGCTTTCTTTGAAAGCTGGGAAGAGATTATCATGAGGGCTCCATCGGTGCCAACATCACCCATATGTGAGGACTGATTTCCTGCTGGTTCCCAGAGAATGAATACATAAATATTTAAAACATGACTCTGCCTTCCTGCAGTCACCCTGAGCTCCCAACTCAAGTTCTACCCACAATGACTATTAATCGCGCCCCAATTCCCCCCCCCCCCCCTGGTGGCAGTTGTCAATGTGCTACGAACCTTTGGGAATATCAGACCTTAGTGGCTACCCTTACAGACAGGCATTCTTCTAATTTTCACTTCAATTTACCACAGCGTGATTTCCCCATTAGCCCATCACATTAACCCTTGCACCCTCAGCTCACCCATTTGTGTGGCTGATTCTCATCCTGCTTGCATCTAAAAGGTGCAGCTCCCTATCTTTTCTTTTTTTTTTTTTTAACCAGAAAAATTCTCTGGGCACTGCAACTCGCAAGCAGACCAAAGCAGAAACCTGAAAAGAAAACAAAACTGCCCCAATATATATAATTTTACAACCATCGAGCAGAACAGAACTCTGATACCGAAAGCAAATCAATGGAAGATAACCAACGCCATCACTTTTTTCCCTAATCTAAAAATAGCAGCAAACCCTCTGAAGAAGCATGAATCCTCCCAAAATGAAACGCTAGACAAAATGGCGGCCGTTCATGCCTAAACACTTCCCCGCCAAAACTAACCTCGCCGTGAAAAGAACAGTGGATTGAATGCAGAAGGCCGAATGCGACCAGCATTCTCACCTGCTGCCATTCCGCTATCTCCGGGCCCAGCTGCAGCCCCACGTGGCCAGAGGGAAACAGCCCAGCTGCGAAAGCCCGATGGCCAGATGCCTCGAGCAGTTTCTTTGGCCCCCCTCAGAGCCGACTCTGCAGCCAGAAGCAAACCATCATTTGTTCGGGCTGCCGCAACAAGTAAGAATGAGCAAAAACTTACTAAAGTCCGGTCATCGTGGCGCTACCTCCTCCCTCCCCTTTGCAAAATGATGCGGGGAAAACTCAGCGGGCACGTTTATCCCATGTCATGACCTCTAAAGCCTTTCAGAGAGGGAAGGAGAGGCTGCTTCAAAGATAAGAGCACTCATACCTTCCCCATAGGAAGAGGGTCATCCAGCGCACCAAACAGTACAGAAACCAGCAAAAACTTACAGGTGATACAGAAAGCTGGCACTTAAGTCACATTCTATCAGTTTTTTTACTACCTTTTGCAGCAAGGCTATGCAGAAAGGGATATTTATTTATTTATTTATTTTATTTATTACAGTTTCTTATATACCGCGCTATTTAGAATCAGCGCGGTTTACATCATAACAAAACGACCATAACGACAAACTGTCAGGTTTTACATTGAACAGGAGTACAAACTTGGATAACTGGGTTAACTATATACATAAACTATCTACACTGCAGTGTGAGGGCATTTCTAGATTGGGTCATTTCTTGGAGGGATATAAATGAGCCATGCATTAAACCATCTGCATGCAAATGAGCCACCTGTTAAACTGGGCACAAAATTGCAGCATTCAGCTGGGAGAACAAGCCAAACACGTGTGCACAAGAAGTTGGTGCTAGTTTGGCATGCCCTCCCAGAGAAACAGGAACCGCATGGCTAATTTGCCTAGGAGTCCTGACAGTATTTTGATGGCATCGGGGGGATCAAAATACTGTCGGGCTGGTGCCCCTACAAAAAGTGACTCCTGGTGGCCTAGAGACTCTCTGAACCCTCCACCCAGTACCTTTCAACATGGTCAGGAGTGCTGCCTACGCACTCCTGCTCTTGGCTGGCCATCTTGAAAAATGGCGACACCTGGCCCCAGGAGTGCATAGGCAGCTCATTTTCAAAGGTACCGGGTAGGTGGGTTCAAAGACCGCAAGGCTACTAGGTTAATTTTTTTAAAAGTCTGGTAGAGGGGATGGGGGCCTTTAGGAAGTCATGTCGGGGTATTTTGATGGCATTGGGGACTTTTCCCGATGCCGCAATTGCCCCTGATGCCATCAAAATGTTGTACAGTGAGGGGTATATCGGACCACTAGGCCACCAGGTATTCACTTTCTGTATTTTGATGGCTTTGGGGGTTGATGCTTAGATCCAGGTATCGGGGAAAGCACTTGATGCTATGAAAATACTGTACTGTCCAGGGCACATGCTAGAGCTTTAAGCCACCTCAAACCCAGACAGAAATACTGATGCTAAGGTTGGCTGCGAAATCCTCTATGCCTGTCTCTGCATTGGGTGCAGCTATCATTTGCATACCCGTTAATTATGTGCAGCTCATTTGCCTGGCCACCGCACCAGTTCTTGGCACAGTGCAGGCATGACTATGGTACGCAATATTGTTGGGGTCACTCCCCAGGGTGGTGAACACTGTCAGACACCAGACCTGAAACACACTCCACAGACATCAGAGAGGTTGGTATGATACAGCTCAATGAGCAGATTGTGCTTAACCTAGGAATTGCTATCTGCCAGTAATCATAGCAACCTTCTGATATATGTGTACCGTATTCCCGGGTTTAGGGTGGCATTGCTAAGGTATGCAAGTGCTAGTATTGGGGGATGCACGCAGGGCCCAACAGCCTGACTCTCCAGGAGGCTTGGATGATGGAGCCTGTGGGTGCGGGTGTTTCTGCCCCTGTTGGCCGCTGCTCTAGGACAGAGGTTTCCAACTCCAGTCCTGGTGTGCCAAACACTTTTCGGGGTTTTCATGCTGTCCCTAATGAATATGCATGAGCTACATCTGCATACCATGGGGGCAGCACATAGAAATGCAGCACAGGCATCTTTATTAGAGACAGCATGGAATCTGAATGGTGTTTGGCCCTCCAGGACTGCATTTGGGAGACTCTGCTCTAGGTAATGCGCATGTTTATGGTATCTGTGCTCTGTAGGGTAAAATATAGGCGTTTGAGGCATGTTTCTGCAATAAAGGTTCAGTCTTTATTACCAAAGTTTAGTAGTGGGTAAAATATGGGGACTGGGTTGGCAGGAACCACAGCTGGGATTTGAACCTGTGACCTTCTGCTCCTGAACACACTGGCTGTGTGTACTGCACCACACTGTTGCCACAGGGACAGTTCATTCCCTGGGGATACCATGACTGTTTGTCAGATAGAGCCTGTCTGTTGCAGTGCACGGCACCCACCTAAACAGGGCTAGGCCACGGTCTGCTGTGGGCAGCAGCCACTGCCCCCCCACCACCAGTACCCCTCCGCCACCATGCTGACATGCCCTTCTGCTGGTGGTGCTCAGTCTCAGGCCATCCAGTGTGCCGGTATCCCCTTTTCCAGCATCTGTCCAATTGCCCGTTCCGACACGCCCACCCTGCTGTTGCGGAACATGTGCATGCCATAGGAAACCTGTCCAATAACAAGGGGAAACCCTGATCAGCGCTATTTCACTTTGGGATCATTCACCTTGTATGGGGACAGAGCATAGACCCTTCCAAATTTAATATCTTTTTTTGGAGCTTTCTCGGTAGTGTTTTTTGCTGTTTCCCATTAATATCACTATTGGCCAGCTTGGTTATGTTTTTTTTTACATTTTGTTCAGGTCATTTTCAATGTTTATTTGCCCTTTTGTTCCGAGCACATGTATCACACTTATCACTTTTTGTAGGTTTCCCTGGTTTTGCTGTACATTGCTGACGGAAATAGTTTCTCTTCCCTTTAAATCTGCTCTAATGCCAGGGTTTCACTTGCGTTAGTTTTCAGCCCCTGATTCCACAGCGTTAGTGTGCAGGGAGCCTCTCACTCTCCACCAATTGACCCTCTCTCTCCGCCCCTGGGGAGCCTTCCTCCGCCCTCCGGGAGCCTTTCTCCACCCTCAGCACTCGTTTGCGCCACTGCACGCGTTACCACGCGATAAGGTACCTCTGTGCCCGATAAAGCGCCATTATTGCGTGATAAGGTACCTTATCACGCGATAACGTGTCAGTAGCGCAAATAGCGCCCTTTAGTAAACATACCCCTAAGTGTACTGCCACCTGGTGCCACTTTAGTTTTTTCGTTTTATTAATACCGGGCAGTTTTTTTTTTTTGTTTTTTTTTAATACCGTGTGGAAGGGGGGAAACATGAGATTTAGGCAGCCAAGGACCCCTTTATAAGGGGTTGGAGAGTGTTGCAAAGGGGAGGAACCTGGACCACCAGGTTTGCACCATAGGACAAGGAAACTAACCTCAGCCAAAACCAGCCCTTCTGTGCCGTTCCAAGATTATATAACACAGCCCCTTCAAACAGACCCAGACAAGTTATGATATCCACTATCTGCTGGATACTGAGAAATTTATTTATTTATTTAAATGGATTTGTATCCCGCCTTATCCTAAAATCAAGGCGGCTTTCACATCAAATGATTCAAATTTGTTGTAGGATGGGGGAGTTGGCATGCAATGGTTGGAAAGAAGTGTTTGTGAGGGGGTAGTACCTGTGTTGATTAATTAATAGGTGCAATTTATACAGCATGAGCTATTTACAGTGTACTATAAACAGTTGGGGGGAGGGGTAGGCTGGGGCGGGGAGCAGGGAAAGGCAGTGTAAGGAGCAGAGTGTGGCTTAGGTCTATGGACAGTTATGTGATGTCGCAGTAATGCTCTATGTAAAGTGTGGTCTTGAAGGACTTCAGAAAGTTACTCATGTCGACAGTTGATCGTAGGCTGGCCAGGAGGGCGTTCCATATGGCTGGTGCTGCGAGGGATGTTGACGTGGTTTGCTTTGTTTTGGTGAAGTCCTTGGGGGTTACGATGGTGTCAGAGGTTCCTTTCCTCCTTGGCCTGTTTGTGTCGAAACTGATGATGGATAGTAGACTGTTCGCTGAAAGGCCCTGTTTGATTTTGAAGATGTTCAGTATGGTTTTATATCGGATGCGAGAGTCAATTGAAAGCCAGTGCAGGCGGTTCATGATGGGGGTGATGTGATCCTGCATTGAGGAACCAGTTATTATGCGGGCAGCAGTGTTCTGCGCTAACTGCAAAGGACGGAGTGTTTGTTTTGGGAGTCCTAGGTAAATGCGATTGCAGTAGTCCAATAAAGGTGTGATGATGGCTTGACAAACAGTCCGGAAGTAGTCTTGGGAGAGAAATGGCTTGAGGCATCTGATGATTCTCATATTTAGGTAGGCGTTCCTGGTAGTTTTGCTGATGTGGGTTTGGAGGTTCAGCTCTCTGTCAAGGGTGACTCCGAGGTATTTTACCTCTGGTTTTATGGGAGTTGTGATGCTGAGTTCAATGGTGGGTGGTGAGATGAAGGTGGGGTTTCTGATTATGAGTAGAGCTTCCGTTTTGTTGTCATTTATGGTCAAGTTGTTTTGTAGGAGCCAGCTCGTCATTTGTTGTAGGCAGTCCACTATTATTGAGTAGTCTGGGTTGTCAATGTTGATCGGGGTGTATATCATTATGTCATCAGCATAGATAGCATATTGGATTTTGTGTTTTCTGATGATTGCACAGATGGGGTTTATGTAGAGGTTAAATAACAGTGCAGAGGGGGCTGAGCCTTGTGGTACTCCTTGTTTGGCTAAGAATGCTCGGGAGGTTACAGAGCCACATTTGACTTGGAGCTGTCTGTTAGTGAGGTAGGAGGTAAACCAGTTCAGGGTTGTGCCGTGCAGCTCAATACTTTGGAGTCGTGCTAGCAGGGTGCTGTGGTCGACTGTGTCAAAAGCTGATGTGATGTCGATGAAGATGATGATGACATCTTTTGATGTCTGTCTATCATCTTGAGCAGGTTATCAAAGAGGTGTATCAGCAGGGTTTCGACACTGTTTTGGGCAGAACCCGTGTTGATGTGGGTCTAGAGGTGCATATTTATTTATTTATTTACAGTTTCTTTTATACTGCGCTATTCGACATCAGTGCGGTTTACAGTGAACATCAAAACCACACGTCTCAATTAATTGATCAGTGCTTACAATGAACAGGTAAAATAAATTTGGAAATACATTAAACAGGTTTCTTGAACAGTGAAACATGATAACTATGTACAAAGCAACTAAAAGAAGCCCGCGTTTTGTGACTTGAAGAAAGCAGAGATGCAGGGAGGCTCTGCCGGGCAGGGGGGGGCCCCGCAGCAGAGCTCTTGATGCTGCCGCGGCAGAAGCAGCCGGTTTGGGGTTTTTTTGTTGTTTTAATTTGGGATGATAGGGGAGAAGGGGGTTTAGGACTGGTAATGGGCTATGGGAGGGGGGGAGGCCAAACTGGAAGTGGGCTGATGGGGGGGTGGTTAGGACTGGTAATGGGCCATGGGGGGGGGTCAGGACTGGTAATGGGCCATGTGGGGGCTAAGTGGGCTGATGGGGGGGGGTTAGGACTGGTAATGGGCTGATGGGGGGTCTAAGACTGGAAGTGGGCTGATAGGGGGGGTTAGGACTGGTAATGGGCTGATGGGGGGGCTAAGACTGGAAGTGGGCTGAGAGGGGGGGGGTAGGACTGGAAATGGGCCAGGGGGGGGGTCAGGGCTGGTAATGGGCCATGGGGGGGGGGAGGCTAAGACTGGAAGTGGGCTGATGGGGGGGGGGTTAGGACTGGTAATGGGCCGGGGGGGGAGCCTAAGACTGGAAGTGGGCTGATGGGGGGGGGGGTTAGGACTGGTAATGGGCCATGGGGGGAGGCTAAGACTGGAAGTGGGCTGATGGGGAAGGGGTTAGGACTGGTAATGGGCCGGGGGGGGAGGCTAAGACTGGAAGTGGGCTGATAGGGGGGGTTAGGACTGGTAATGGGCCGGGGGGGGGAGGCTAAGACTGGAAGTGGGCTGATGGGGGGGTTAGGACTGGTAATGGGCCATGGGGGGAGGCTAAGACTGGAAGTGGGCTGATGGGGGGGGGTTAGGACCAATGTTCCCTCTAATTTTCTGTAGGCTGTGTGCGCATAAAATATCAGCTGTGCAGCTTTTGAAGGAAGGTTACATTTTTGTGCGCCACATAACAACACTCGGAGTTATATACTTTAAAATTTGACTACATGTCAGAATACAGTATGTACACCACATTGATTGCACTAGAAAATATTGTAGAACTTGTGAAAACCGTAAATACACAACAACTTTTAAATTTTAAGACGTCTGTGTTGTTTTCTATCAGAATCAGAACCGTAATTTTTGTGCGCTCTGTTATAAAGTATGTGCGCTCGCTTGGCGAGGTGTGTGCGCGCGCACACGCGCACAGCTTAGAGGGAACAGTGGTTAGGACTGGTAATGGGCTATGGGGGGGCTAGGTGGGCTGATGGGGGGGTTAGGACTGGTAATGGGCTATGGGGGGGGCTAAGGCTGGAAGTGGGCTGGTGGTGGTGGTGGTGGTGGTGGGGGGGGGTTAGGACTGGTAATGGGCTATGGGGGGGCTAAGACTGGAAATGGGCTGATGGGGGGGTTAGGACTGGTAATGGGCTATGGGGGGGGCTAAGACTGGAAATAGGCTGATGGGGGGACTACGACTGGAAATAGGGTGATGGGGGGTTAGGACGTAATGGGCTGATGGGGGGGTTAGGACTAGTAATGGGCTATGAGGAGGCTAGGACTGGAAATTGGCTGAGTGGAAGGAGGGCTTGAACTGCAAATAGCTGATGGGGACGGGGGCTTGGAATGGAAATGGGTTGTGAGGGGGAGGGAGCTAGGACTGGAAATGGGTGAGTGGGGGGGCTAGGACAGGAAATGGGCTGATGGAGGGGCTAGAATAGGACTGGAAATTGGCTGTTGGGGGGGTGCTAAGATTGGAAATGGGCTGTGGTGGGGGTTTGGATTGAAATGGACTCATGAAGGGGCTAGAACTGGAAGTAGGCTCATGGGCTTGGATTGGAAATGGGCTGAGTGGAGGGGAGCTAGGATTTGACATGGGCTGATGGTGGGGCTAGGAAAGGACTAGAAATGGGCTCATGGGGGACTGGGATTGGAAATGAGCTGATGGAGGGACTCGGATGGGACTGCAAATAGATGGGGGAGCTAGGACTGGAAATGGGCTTATGGGGGGCTAGGACTGGAAATGGGCTGATGCGGGGACTAGAAGGGAGCGGATGCTGGGTGGGACTGGAACTAGAATGGAGCTGATGTTGGGGGAGGATTAGAATGGGATGGAGCTGGGAGAGTGAAAAAATATTTTGTGTGGGAGGGAAGACAAATCTAAAATTGTCCGGATATTGGGAGAGTAAGTGGGGATTGAGGATGGAGGGGTAAAATTTGAGTGGATGAAATAGGAATGAGGAAAGAGCAAAAGGAGAAAGATTAGTATGTTAAAGCAGATGTAGAGAGAGAATGGAAAAAAAACTAGAAGAGAGAAGAAAAGACAAATGGACAGCAGACTATGAAGAGTTAGCGGAAGACACGAAGAAGAAACCAGAAGAAAGTGGCTGGAGTAATTGCAGCTGAAAAAAAATGCACAAAAGGTAGAAAAATATCTCTTTATTTTGAATTTATTAATTGGAATATGTCAGCTCTGGGAAATGTGCATCATTAACGTCTGCGCTTTGTTTAGTACAAGAGCAAATTAATGTATAGTTTTATTTCTACAGTGTTGTGCATTCCAAGTTTGGCTTTTGGGATTCCCAGTTTAATTATTGTCTTCCTGTTTCTAAATTGTGATTCCTTGTTTGGTGATGGTATATGTTCTGCATGTGTAACTGAGCTGAGGTATTCTGTTTATGTAATTCCTATTTGACATTGCCACTTGTTCTCTTTCCCCAGTAGGTCATGTATTGTTGTTCTCTGAAATGTATTGGTTTAATATTTGCAGCGTTTCCTTTTGATAGTTAGGGTATGGTGCTTTATGAGTCCTGGTAGTGCTGTTAGGATACGGCGGGTTTGCTATGGGTTCTAAATGCCAAAAACAAATCTTGATTCCACTCATAGCACCTTGTGGAACTATTACTTCATTGTTGGATATACTCATGTGCTCCCAAAGTTTCGAAGACTAGTGTATGTGCAACCAATGACTCATAAATTTTTGTCGGATCGCTCACCTTGAAAGGGAAGTATCCCATTCTCGGAGTGAGCCCTCCATTTTAATCAATTTTATAGTATGCCACCCATGGGCTATTTAAAAACCTGACTCCACGACACCTGTCGCCGTCAGAATCCACATATCAAGTCAGTAAAAGTTAGGAAGCTCGTTCATGCTGGTAAACCACTCTCATAATCAGTCCATCTCTCATACAGCGACTGACGTAAGGTAGAGAAAAAAGTACTTAGCTTCCTCAAAGGAATGGAAGGAGAAGATGAATCGGCTGGAGCACAAACAATCTCTCCACAGCTCATCCAATCAAATGGGTACAGCTCCAACGCCGAAAAGGCATTCCTTCCCAATGCCGAATATCAGGGGTCCTCGCGACACTAATAGTGTTTCAAGCCGCGTCTTCGTTCAGCTCTTCATCAGGCTGAACGAAGACGCGGCTTGAAACACTATTAGTGTCGCGAGGACCCCTGATATTCGGCATTGGGAAGGAATGCCTTTTCGGCGTTGGAGCTGTACCCATTTGATTGGATGAGCTGTGGAGAGATTGTTTGTGCTCCAGCCGATTCATCTTCTCCTTCCATTCCTTTGAGGAAGCTAAGTACTTTTTTCTCTACCTTACGTCAGTCGCTGTATGAGAGATGGACTGATTATGAGAGTGGTTTACCAGCATGAACGAGCTTCCTAACTTTTACTGACTTGATATGTGGATTCTGACGGTGACAGGTTTTTAAATAGCCCATGGGTGGCATGCTATAAAATTGATTAAAATGGAGGGCTCACTCCGAGAATGGGATACTTCCCTTTCAAGGTGAGCGATCCGACAAAAATTTATGAGTCATTGGTTGCACATACACTAGTCTTCGAAACTTTGGGAGCACATGAGTATATCCAACAATGAAGTAATAGTTCCACAAGGTGCTATGAGTGGAATCAAGATTTGTTTTTGGGATTTGGAGTGTTGATTCCTTGGGGTGTATATATATGGGTTCTAAATGGGCAGTGTTTGTAGTAGTTCCTAATGTGTCTGGCGGTTGGCACTGGATTATAGTAATGTAGAAGTCTTTTAGTCTTTCTTTATTCATATACTCATTAAGAGGCATGTTTACTAAAAGTTTGTGTATGGTAACATTATGCAAATATTTATGCAAATGAGGCCCGTTATGCAAATGAGGCCCCGCACCGAGTCTCCGCACATGGCCCCGCACCCCCCTTGGGCCGCCCCTGAATGTACATATGTAAATTATTAACATAAGAACATAAGATATGCCATACTGGGTCAGACCAAGGTCCATCAAGCCCAGTATTCTGTTTCCAGCAGTGGCCAATCTAGGTCATATGTACCTAGCAGTTTCCCCAAGAGACACAAGTTCCACAATGCTTGTACTGGGTCAAGCATTGATATCTTCGGTCACTTCTTAATAATGGTTTATGGACCTTTCCTCCAGGAACTTGTCCAAACCTTTTTTAAACCGAGCTACACTAACAGCCTTTACTACATCCTCCGGTAAGAAATTCCAGAGTTTGATTACACGTTGAGTGAAAAAATATTTTCTTTTATTAGTCTTAAATAGTTTACCCTGTAGCTTCATTGCATGTCCCCTAGTCTTTCTATATTCTGATAACGTAAACAATCGATCTACGTTTACCCGTTCCACTCCGTTCATTAATTTATAGACTTCTATCATATCTCCCCTCAGCCGTCTCTTTTCCAGGTTAAAGAGCCCTAACCTTTTTAGCCTTTCCTCATAGGAGTATCCTTCCATCCCCTTTACCATTTTGGTGGCTCTTCTCTGAACCTTTTCTAAAATAGCTATATCCTTTTTAAGATACGGCGACCAGAATTGCACACAATATTCAAGGTGCGGTCTCACCATGGAACGATATAGAGGCATTATAATATCTTTTGTTTTATTTTCCATTCCTTTCCTTATCATACCTAGCATTCTATTTGCTCTCTTGGCTGCCGCTGCACACTGGGCAGAGGGTTTTAACATGGTATCCACAATGACGCCTAAATCTTTTTCCTGGGTGGTGGTTCCTAATGTGGAACCTTGCATCGTGTAACCATAGTTTGGGTTGTTCTTCCCTAGGTGCATAACCTTGCACTTGTCCACATTAAATTTCATCTGCCATTTTGATGCCCAGTCTTCCAATTTAACAAGATCCTCTTGCAATTTTTCACAATCCTCTTGGGTTTTAACAACTTTAAATAGTTTTGTGTCATCTGCAAATTTGATAACCTCACTCGTTATTCCACTTTCCAGGTCATTTATGAATATGTCAAAAAGCAGCGGACCCAGCACAGATTCCTGGGGTACACCACTATTCACCTTTCTCCATTGGGAAAATTGGTCATTTATCCCTACCCTCTGCTTTCTATCTTTTAACCAGTTCCTGATCCACAATAGTACACTGCCTCCTATCCCATGACTCTTTAGTTTTGCCAAAAGTCTCTGATGAGGGACCTTGTCAAAGGCTTTCTGAAAGTCCAGATACACAATATCAACCGACTCACCTTTGTCCACCTGTTTATTCACTCCTTCAAAAAAACATAACAGATTAGTAAGACAAGATCTTCCTTGTCTAAAGCCATGTTGGCTGTCTCCCATTAGGACGTGACTATCTACATGCTGAGTAATTTTATTCTTTATGATGGTTTCTACCATTTTTCCCGGTACTGACGTCAGGCTCACCGGTCTGTAGTTTCCCGGATCACCCCTGGAACCCTTTTTAAAAATTGGTGTTACATTGGCGATCCTCCAATCTTCAGGTATTAGAGATGATTTTAATGATAGTTCACAGATTACTAATAGCAGGTCTGCAATCTCATATTTCAGTTCTTTCAACACCCTTGGATGTATACCATCCGGCCCAGGTGATTTGCTACTCTTCAGTTTATCTAATAGTTGTAAGACATCTTCCCGATGTATCGATATTTCCTTCAATTCTTCCGCACCTTTAAATACCACTTCAGTCATGGGTAACATCCCTACATCTTCCTCAGTAAAGACCGAAGCAAAGAATTCATTCAGTCTCTCCGCTATCGCCTTGTCGCCTCTTAGTGCTCCTTTAACTCCTTTATCATCTAATGGACCAACTGACTCTCTCACAGGTTTTTTGCTACGAATGTACTTGAAAAGGTCTTTATTTCGTCTTTTTGCTTCCGCAGCAAGCTTCTTCTCAAATTCTCTTTGCCTGCCTTATCAATGCCTTGCATTTGACTTGCCAGTGCTTGTGCTGTTTCCAGGTTTCGTCATTTGGCTCTTTTTTCCATTTCCTGAAAGATGCTTTTTTGGCAACAACAGCCTCTCTGACCTCACCTTTAAACCATGCTGGCAGTTTTTTGGACTTCCTTCCACTTTTCTTAAAGCGTGGAATACAGCTGGTCTGGGCTTCCAAGATAGTATTTTTCAACAACATCCAAGCTTGATGTACGTCTTTAACCTTTGCAACTGCTCCTTTTAGTTTTTTCTTAACTGTTTTCCTCATTTTATCATAGTCTCCCTTTCGAAAGTTAAAGGGTAGTACTGTGGATTTCCTTACTATCTCTCCTCCACTAATTAAATCAAAGGCAATCATGCTAGGGAGGAGTGGCCTAGTGGTTAGGACAAGGTACTTCATGCCGGAGGGCCGGGGGTTCAAGTCCCACCTGGGGACAGCAATCTCAGGCCGGAGGGACTGGGATTTCTAGTCCTATAGGCACTCCTTGTGGTCTTGGGCAAGCCACTTAACCCTCCATTGCCCATGTTCCCTATACGTATTAGCGTATGTGTGTCATATCCCCTCGTGTTAAATGTATCTCCCAATTGACCGCTTTGACCCGGTGAAAAGCGGGATATAAATACAGCTAAATAAATAAAAATATGATCACTATTGCCAAGTGGCCCCAACACCCTTATCTCTTGCACTAGATCTGGTGTTCCACTAAGGACTAGGTCTAATATGGCTTCCCCTCTGGTCGGTTCATGAACCAGCTGCTCCAAGAACAGTCATTTATTTCATCTAGGAACTTTATCTCCCTAGCATGTCCTGCTGTGACACTGACCCAGTCGATGCCGGGGTAATTGAAATCACCCATTATTATTACTGCACTGTAACTTTTGCTAGCTTCCTTGATTTCTTTGAGCATTTCATCATCCATTTGTTCATTCTGGCCAGGCGGACGATAGTACACCCCCACTGCCATCGCCTTCCCCTTTTTACATGGAATTTCAATCCATAGAGATTCTACAGCAAATTATGTTTCTTGCAAAACTTTGATCCTTTCTGACTCAATGCCCTCTCTAACATAGAGCGCAACCCCTAGATAAGAAGTAGATAAGTTTCTGTGTGCTGTGCTTACACTATTGAATCTATCTGTACAGAACAAAACTTTTACTGTCTTGATTCGGCAGCTTTCTCTATGTAATCTCACCTGCTTCTGATCGCTGGAAGGAGCGGTATACAAATGCTTGTTAAATAAATAAAATAAATAAATAAATATGACACCAGAAAAATTCAAGCCAATGATCCTCAGTCTTAATCTGCTGGTGGACAGTGATAACCCACATGTTTGGACTGGACTGGAGGGATAAGGAAATTCATTTTGTTTACAAACTGCTGCACATTCTTATAGCTACCTAAAATACCAGTGTGCAGACTGGCGTGATTATATCAGAGATTGAAGATATATTGAATTCTCAGAGCTCCCATTTCCAGCAGGGAGACTATAGTCCAGTCCTAGATTTCTACAAACCAATTCTGTTATATTATAGAATTTACTTAACCGGCAGAATCAGGGACACCAGACATTTCAGCCATATCTCCCTTCTGGAACTGAGTAACTTTGCAGTTCTGCATCCTTCAGTTCACAAAGCAAATGATATGTGATACATCATTAAGTGATTTTACTTTGTCACCTCAGAGTTCATTCCTGGCAGTTAATAAACTTGAGTTTATACAGCACCTGTCATCCACAGAGACCTGGAGTACTTCGGCCGTGATACCCAAGAGACTGCTGGATTGGAGCACTTTGCAGTAGGCTTCTAGGCAGAGATAGGTAATGCAAGCTCCACTCCCTTGATCTTCGTAGCTCAAAAATCTTCTGCCACCCTCTCGGCAGGAAAGTACCATAAAGACACTTTTTGGGTGTCACAAATGCTGGATGTAACTGAGGATTGGGTGCCTAGTGCACTCAAACAGAAAACATAAAATCAAAGAACGTAACTGCAAAAAACTATCTGGTGGCGGTAGTGGTGGAGAGGAGAGGTCCCTGCATCCATTAATATTCAGCCTGTGCTCTAGTAGTAAAGGGAGACCGTTACCCAGGCCAGTGGGGGACTAGGGGGTTGCTCCCGCTTGCCCAAAGTGTGACCCCAAGGCTCACAATCTAAATGGACGGGGACGCCTCACTGCCCCCATACAGACATAATAGGCCTACCTGCTGCCCGTAACAGAAAAACATACAAAGAAAAAAGTGGGGCGAGGGGCAACTAAATATATGTAGGGCCAAAACATAAGGGGAGGAAGGAAGCAGACAGAGCACTCTGCCCACCAATAAGTTGCTTCACAGTACCAGTCAATGTGCAGTGGTGCTGTGCCTTAATAAGGGCGTGCGCAATTGTACATAATAACATAAGAAATGCCATATTGGGTCAGACAAGTTCCATCAAACCCAGTATCCTGTTTCCAATAGTGGCCAATCCAGGTCACAAGTACTTGGCAGATTCCCAAAGAGACACACAGGTTCCACAATGTTTGTCCCAGGGTAAGCAGTGGATTTTCCTGGGCCTCTTTAATAATGGTTTATGGACCTTTCCTCCAGCTACACTAATGGCTTTTACTACATTCTCTGGTAACGAATTCCAGAAATATTTTCTCTTAGTCTTAAATGGATTACATTATGGCTTCATTATGTGTCCCCTAGTCTTTCTACTTTTTGATGGCATCAACAATTGATCTACATTTACCCATTCCACTCCATTCATTATGTTATAGACCTCTATCACAATGTTCCCTCTAATTTTCTGTAGGCTGTGTGTGCATAAAATATCAGCTGTGCAGCTTTTGAAGGAAGGTTAAATTTTTGTGCGCCACATAACGACACTCTGAGTTATGTACTTTAAAATTTGACTGCACGTCAGAATACAGTATGTACACCACATTGATTGCACTAGAAAATATTGTAGAATTTGTGAAAATCATAAATACACAACAACTTTTCAATTTTAAGAACGTCTGTGTTGTTTTCTATCAGAATCAGAATCGTAATTTTTGTGCGCTCTGTTGTAAAGTATGTGCGCTCACTCGGCGAGGTGTGTGTGTGCGCGCGCACATGCGCACAGCTTAGAGGGAACAGTGCTCTATCATATATCCTTTTGTCATCTTTTTACCAAGTTGAAGAGCCCTAACTAACCCTTTAAGCCTTTCTGCATAGGGGTATCCTTCCATCACTCTTTACCATTATGGTGGCTCTTCTCTGTACCTTTTCTAATCTCTCTATATCCTTTTTAAGATATGGCAACCAGAATTGCACACATATTCAAGGTGCGGTCACACTATGGAACGATATAGAGGCATTATAATATCCTTTGCTTTATTCTCCATTCCTTTCCTTATGATTACTGAAGACTGACTCGTACTCTGGTGAGTTTCTCTTGGCCAACATCCCTCCTAGTTTACCAATTGACATCCTTAGAGATGGCCTAGAGGATTGGACAGAACCACCAACAAATGGCATCTCTCTTTGCACTGTTAAAAGGAGGTAATGAGAAAACCCAAACCAAAAATGTAAAAATAACTTGGATAAGATTTTTTTTAAAGTTGGTGGGTGGGAAAACTAGCCAAGGATACCCAGAACCCAATGAAATAAATCCTCCCCCTGTTTGGGGAGAGGAACCCATAAAAAAAATAAAGCTTAAAAAACACAACACATAGCTTAGAAGTCTGCTGTTGGCCACAGCACAATCCTCCCAACGAGATCCCCACTGAACCTGGAAGTCAATTTGGATTAAAATTATTTTCCATGGAGACTGCTTCCCTCACCAAGTATGGTCTTTTAGACAGTATTTGGGCAGGAGGCAAAGTAGAGCATGCTATGTGCACAACAAGTAGAGGCACTTCCATGGCACGGAGGGGGAAGAATCCCAGAGCATTTCTCATAGCCTAACGCCACAAGTGTTGGAAAGCTGAGGCAGGGAGATTCATCTGATTCTATCTTAAGCCCTATTTGCAGGATCAGAGGGAGAGGGTCTTGAGACCGGTGGGCCAACAGCATAGCAGCTGAATAGTCCTTGATACGCCGGAACCACCATCCAGCAATGTCTGGGATTGGCCACGTCCATAAAAGCTCTGCTGGCTCAAACCAATGCTTCAGCAAATCACTGATATTTGTGACTTCAGCCAAGATGAGTGAGGAGACATGTGGTTCTTCAACATCGCCACACCCAGAGTGGGGCCGTAGAGGAAGGCTTGTCCAAGACGTCCTCCCCTGTGGGAACAGGTCAGCTCTTGGTAGTGTCAGTCCACCCAGAATTCTCAAAATGCTGCTTCAACCCCTCCTCCAGGAAGGAGTTTTTAAAAGTGTCAGCAGGAGACCCAACACTCAACTGGAGGAGAGTGTGTGGTGGGGGAAGGGGGGGGGGGGGTTGAGATTCAACTCCTTCCTGCATCAGATGGCTCAAAGGATTAAGAAGTAGATGAAATATAACCAGTCAATCTGAGAATGGAACATGTGGACTTACTTTACTTTAACACAAGCATACCATACATGGGCTACAGAGGAGTGACAAATAGCCTATTCCAGGATGGCCTTCGTGACTGGAACAGTTAAGGATGCAATTATCACTCTTAAGAGCCACTTCTTTGTTGGAAATCAAAATGTTTGCTTACAGGACAAATGAAGTATGCTGATACCTCAAATTTGATTACGGGGACATAGAAACTGCACAATAATTTGATTAATGTGTAAATCAGTGGCCTGGCATGATAGATTAGAAGTCCAGCATGTCAGACTGCTGGAATGATGCTAATAAAATGGCTACTTGAGCAGTCATTTCACTAATATGAACAAAGACCATCCTGCTGTCTCATTCCAGAAGCCAAGAAGCCTCAGCCTTCACACAATAATGCAGCTCTTCAGCAAAAAGGACATGAGAACCAGTCTCCTGCCCAAAGTAAAGAGAGCACCCAGTGGCTGCAGAGCCTATCCCATAATCATTGGTGTTAGGTGTGCAGAACGCCAGAATCATTGGCCTCTGACAATTGTGCCACCTGCACGATTCTCCTTTTGTGATGGGGGAGAGGAGTTGTAATGGGGTGACATGGCTGCTTCAATTATTAATCTTCCTCCCAGGCCTCTTAGCTGCTATGTTGTAGCCATTTTATTCTAGGTGGTATTATTTGGAATGGCCACCTCAAGAAGTATGATATTGGAGAGGCCAGAGAGCTCCATGCAAACTCCCGGCCTTGTTTCCTCATTTTGTCTCCCTCACACACACTCTTGCATGTCTAGTTCCTTCTCATCTGGAAGAACCTCCACCTTAGGGACTGGAAATGACTTGCACAGACCAGGAACAGGGGCCTGTGGAGTACTATATTGACCCTGGGCCCTGCTGGGGTCCTGGTCCACCCCCTTTTGGGAAACTAGAGTATCCAGCCGCATGCTATGTTGCGCATCAACTGGCTTTGCATTATCAGTGTAGTCATCCTCATCTGACGTCTCCTGAGGGGACAGTGTGTCTGGCTGTAAGCTATGTGGCACTTCATCTAGCTTTTCTTTAGCTGTGGCTTCCTTCTGGCCACCCACCCACAGAGGATCATACTTGTGGATTAATCTTGAAATTGTTGAACAGTCAACATTTTCCCCACTCTCGGCCAAAAACCTCTGTAGTTCTTTTAAAGTAATCTTAGGCCTCATAGTAACCTTCCTCAGCAGTTTTCTTAAGCCATGGCTACTTACTTTGGAGGGACGGCCTGATCGAGGCAATGTCTTTGTTGTGCCAAACTGTTTCCACTTTACAATAATGGACCTGACAGTGCCCCAAGGGATATTCAAACACATTGAAATTTTCTTATAGCCCTCCCCCAATTTGTACCTTTCAACAACTTTATCCCGGAGCTCACTAGGTAGCTCTGTGTGCCGCATGTTTACACCAGTTGCTTCCAATTCACCTCAACGACAGAAATAGATTTTCAGTCTAGCTCAACCATTCTAAATAGATGGGCTCTATTTATCTTATTGGCCATGCTAAGACACTTTTTACAACATGAATTAATTTGGGTTTGGTATGACAGAGCATGTGAACAGTTACACAATCAAGTCTTTTTGGTTTCCCCAAGTTTTTGTAATTGTTCTTTCACTGTATGGGAGTGTGTGTGTGTATGTGTGTGTCAGTGCAACAAAGTGCTTAAGTATTAAAGCATTTTTTTAGATATTAAAATATGAAAACTGTACAAGGCCTGCAGGGTTTCTTTAGAAGTCACTGTAAAATTTAAAGCCAGAACCGGTCAGGAAGTCTCCCTCCTAGAGCTGCATCCTTCAGCTCCACAAGACTGGGGTGTTGCTAAGGGTAAATGCGGAAGAAACCTGGCTTCGTTTAGTAATTCGTTTTAACTAATCTCACTTTAAGTTTCCACCTTACAAACATCAGCCTTGGCAGCTAATAATAATACATTTGGATTAATACAACACCTTTCATCCAAACAGGTCTGCAGCAGCGCTTCTGCCCTCAGCCACCTCCACTATGGAAGTCCCCGCAGCACACGTCCGGCCCGTAGGACGGAAAACCAGGCCTATCCCTGCAGTAAGACTCAGGGCGCGCTAACAAAAACGGTGCGGCCGGCGACCGATAAATCCCATCTCACGGACCTTTCACTTGCAAGGAAAGAAAAGGAAGCTCTACTGGTGGCGACAACAAGAGCCTACTGCACGCACCCTCTCTCTAATCTGCCGCAGTGACAAAGGGAAACTCTGCTTGCACACACTCTCTTCCTCTCCTCCCCACACCGCTGGCTACCAGCAGCGGCAGCGAGCTAACTAGCAGCCACTGTCGCTCCCTCCTCCCACACCGAGGATTCATTCAAATGCACGCAGCACTGGGCGTGTGAGAAGAGAGACGGCTCTGCTAGCAGCCACTGCCACCCCCTTCTCCCACACCGAGGCTCAGTTAAATGCACGCAGCACTGGGCGAGTGAGAAGAGAGAGGGCTGTGCTAGCAGCCACTGCCACCCCCTCCTCTCACACCGAGGCTCAGTTAAATGCACGCAGCACTGGGCATGTGAGAAGAGAGAGGGCTGTGCTAGCAGCCACTGCCACCCCCTCCTCTCACACCGAGGCTCAGTTAAATGCACGCAGCACTGGGTGTGTGAGAAGAGAGAGGGCTGTGCTAGCAGCCACTGTCACTCCCTCCTCCCACACACCGAGGCTCAGTTAAATGCACGCAGCACTGGGCGTGTGAGAAGAGAGACGGCTCTGCTAGCAGCCACTGCCACCCCCTTCTCCCACACCGAGGCTCAGTTAAATGCACGCAGCACTGGGCGTGTGAGAAGAGAGAGGGCTGTGCTAGCAGCCACTGCCACCCCCTTCTCCCACACCGAGGCTCAGTTAAATGCACGCAGCACTGGGCGTGTGAGAAGAGAGAGGGCTGTGCTAGCAGCCACTGCCACCCCCTCCTCTCACACCGAGGCTCAGTTAAATGCACGCAGCACTGGGTGTGTGAGAAGAGAGAGGGCTGTGCTAGCAGCCACTGTCACTCCCTCCTCCCACACACCGAGGCTCAGTTAAATGCACGCAGCACTGGGCGTGTGAGAAGAGAGACGGCTCTGCTAGCAGCCACTGCCACCCCCTTCTCCCACACCGAGGCTCAGTTAAATGCACGCAACACTGGGTGTGTGAGAAGAGAGAGGGCTGTGCTAGCAGCCACTGTCACTCCCTCCTCCCACACCGAGGATTCATTCAAATGCACGCAGCACTGGGCGTGTGAGAAGAGAGACGGCTCTGCTAGCAGCCACTGCCACCCCCTTCTCCCACACCGAGGCTCAGTTAAATGCACGCAGCACTGGGTGTGTGAGAAGAGAGAGGGCTGTGCTAGCAGCCACTGTCACTCCCTCCTCCCACACACCGAGGATTCATTCAAATGCGCACAGCACTGGGCGTGTGAGAAGAGAGACGGCTCTGCTAGCAGCCACTGTCACTCCCTCCTCCCACACACCGAGGCTCAGTTAAATGCACGCAGCACTGGGCATGTGAGAAGAGAGAGGGCTCTGCTAGCAGCCACTGCCACCCCCTCCTCCCACACACCGAGGCTCAGTTAAATGCACGCAGCACTGGGCATGTGAGAAGAGAGAGGGCTCTGCTAGCAGCCACTGCCACCCCCTCCTCCCACACACCGAGGCTCAGTTAAATGCACGCAGCACTGGGCATGTGAGGAGAGGGCTCTGCTAGCAGCCACTGCCATCCCCTCCTCTTACACCGAGGATTCATTCAAATGCACGCAGCACTGGGCATGTGAGAAGAGAGAGGGCTCTGCTAGCAGCCACTGCCACCCCCTCCTCTCACACCGAGGCTCAGTTAAATACGCACAGCACTGGGCATGTGAGAAGAGAGAGGGCTCTGCTAGCAGCCACTGCCACCCCCTCCTCTCACACCAAGGCTCAGTTAAATGCGCACAGCACTGGGCATGTGAGAAGAGAGACGGCTCTGCTAGCAGCCACTGCCACCCCCTCCTCTCACACCGAGGCTCAGTTAAATACGCACAGCACTGGGCATGTGAGAAGAGAGACGGCTCTGCTAGCAGCCACTGTCACTCCCTCCTCCCACACCGAGGCTTCATTCAAATGCACGCAGCACTCGGCGTTCCCGTGCCTGCCAGAGGGCCCTAGTTAGACATAGGAAGCCTGCACTGCTAGGCAAACGAGCCTAATAAGGTACACTGACAAGGTAACCCTTCCAGGAATCCTACATGTCTTAATCCTTACTGCCTGCTTGTTTTCACAATGTCAGCCACATGTCTGCCTGAATTTCATTGTGTTATTACAATTCGTAATGACTTCCTTTGACATTTATTTATTTTCAATTTTAATCCAGCACAAACCCCATATAAGGTGGTATACAAAACTGTCTAAATAAATACATAGCAAACAAGTAGAAGTTAGCCTCACATCTTATGCAAACCTACTACTCCTTCCCAGAAAGAAAACCCTCTAATCGAACAAGGTCAAAGAAAACAAACTTATCAACTTGATACTGCACAATACGCGTACACAAATATTTTAAGAAGAAGGTAGCATCCAGAGCCAAAGTCCTCGGCTTCAGGCTCAAGAAATATTTTCTAAGCTTTTGGGTAGATCTAATAACATCAGGAAAAATCTGAATTGAAAACCCAAAGAAATCAGCACTCTTTTTAGGAAAATACAATTTCAATATCAAATTTTTATCTGAAAGTAAAAGAAAAAAGACAATTAATGTGGTCTGTTGAGAAATAACATCAAGGGACTATTCCAAAAAGCCGAGACATCTAAGATCTCTAATTGAACCCCCTGAGCAGAATCATCCTCAGATGAAATCTGAGACTTGGCCCCAGAAGGCACATTATATACTCTAGAAAACCTAATAGCATCCACATCCTTTGTCAATAGTATCCCTTTAAAATATTTTTGCAACACTATCAAGGGGGACAGGTAGTGAGTACGGGGGAAATTAATAAATCGCAAATTCTTTGCCCTTGCTGCATTCTCCAAAGATTCTAATTGATAATGAATGACAGTATTATCCCGAATAGACAAGGAGATAACGATAATTATCTGGAGCAGCTGAATTCGCCGCAAGAGCCTGAAAAGACAACGGGGCCGGCATAATTGTATCAACTATGTCCAACAGAGAAGAATCTTGCTGAGGAGGATGGGTGGCTGCCACCATTTGGCCCTCCTGGCTCAAGGGCACAACAGACTCTAAAATGCCTTGCAAGCTGGATGGGGTAAGACCCATGACTGGAGAAGACATGTCTGAGTTAGTACTCATGTTTCCTGAAGGAATGTTTAAATCGCCCACTAAGACATTGGATGAAATTGCTTGAACATGTCGGTCCATGGGCCCAAACGTTTTCACGGTCTTAGCTGCAACTGCCGGCAAAGACCGCTTCTTGTGTTTTCCCATAAACTACGGACGCAGACTCCGAAGGGGCAGAACGTGCACCTTTGGTCACACCCTTTTGGATATGCGCCCACAGTCTCGCAGCCGGTGTACTGCAGAGCAGCAAGTTCTTGTAGTGGCAGTGGGAGGGACTTCACAAGAAACTCCTCCTCCACCTACCGGCATCTCCCGAGTGCAGCAGCCGACCGGAACTGAAGCAAAAACGCAGTAATGGCAATCCCCCCTTTGACATATTGATTATGTTCCCCTGTTTCTCTCCATTTTTCCAAACATCTGTAGCACTGTCCCCTATGTATTCCTACATACCTGTTATTCACTCTCGACCCCCTATAGTAGCTTGCACTCACTACAATAGCAGTGTTAGACCACATCATCACCTGATTAGGATTCAAACCTTACCATTGGTACTAACACTCCACCCTCAACAATCTCTTCTTAATATGCATCAGCTGAAATGTTCACTTATTAATGCACACTCAGCACGAAATACAATTTGGGTTCTGTCTGACTACCTCTCTGAAATCACCTAGATATTCTTTGCATTATGGAATCCTGGTTCACAGAATTAGACAATACTTTAATTAATCAACTTGCAGCTTCCAACTATAACATTTTCAGCTGTCCGAGAGCAGGCATGGTGGTGACATAATTTGCACAAAGAAAAACCTTAACTTTAGACTACCAACTTCTTCCTCAAGTATGGGTCTAGACACTATTGCAGTTAGTAACGGCTCCATAAGATCCTTCTTATTTATAGGTCTCCTACTGCTAATCCAGAAAACTTAGACCTATTGGAACTAATATGCAGATATGACTCCTTTACCAAATCCCTTTTATCCCTAGGTGATCTTAACTTCACCACAGTTCCATTCAGGGCTTCAATGGCCTTTAATGAATGTTATGGAGGCGCTAGGATATACTCAAATCATCAATCACCCTATGCAACATGTTAGACTTAATATTTGTCTCTAAACATCTCCTTTTGTGTAATGCTTTATCAACACCCACTTTTCTGACTATCTCATGGTCGGATCATAAAATTATCAGTTTCGACCTCTTGAATCATTTAATCAACATCATTCACCCTCTAAGCCCACTGCATATAGATTCCACCGCTTAGAAAAAGATCAATTCCTTATCGTCACTCCAGTCCAGTCCCTTTACTTCTGGGTTACGCAACCCTTCCAGCAGCTTGGAGGCTGAGCCCAACCTTTTTGGGGGTGGAGCGGTATAAATACCACTGGGACCACCTACCCACTCCAGTATTCTCAGCCTCCAAGCAGCTGGAGGGTTCCGTAAGCCTGGGGCTTACTGGAGTCCTGCCTTTATTTTTTCATTTTAAATTAACTTTAATTTTACTTTATTTTTACTGTAAATTTATTTCTTTATTTTACCTGATTCCCTGGGTTACTCGTTCTGGGGCTCTGCTCCTTTAAGGGGCTACCTGCTCTTTCCTTCCTCCCCCCCCCCCCCCCCGTCCTCGTTCCCGGCACGGGCCTTAGAGCTGTCTCTTTGCCTGCGGCTGCGGGGAGGTGCGCTGTACTACCCGGCTGCCGGATATTCAGATCCTGCTCTTCTCGGGGGAGATAGCCTCGCGCCGAAGCCCTTCGGGTGGCTGAGCGCTAGAGGCTGCATCGCTAGTCGGCGTTGGCCGCCCGACCCGTCCCGGATCGAAAGGACGATGAGGTGATCCACGCGGTGCCCGTTTCTGCAGTTTTCGATCAGAGAGAGCAGCGGGACTCAGATCCGGAGCACAGGTCGCACAGGAGAGCAGCGGGAATCAGATCGGAGCACAGTTCGGCGCCACGAACAAGCCCGCGGTCCCCCGTTCAGGCTCCACGTGTGAGGCCTACCACGTGTAGAGCCAACGGGCGGAGATCGCGGAGTCGGGCCCAGGATCTAATTCAGTCAGCCCTGGAAAACCGCAAGTACCCCGATAGAGGAGCTTTAAGATATTTAATTAATTTTACTGTATTTTAATTCCAATTTAATTTCAACTTTTAATTTCAACTTTAATTTCGCTTGAAATTCTATGTTAATTTCGTGGGTTTTCCAAGCTTATTGCTATTCGGCTAGGCCTTTTTTCTTGTTAATCCTGTGGATCTTGCCCTTAGCTACCAAACTAAGGGGCTCTTATTTTGACTCCGGGGAAATTATTGTCTTGGTTCGGGTGCCTTCAGTGGGAAGCCCCAGCCCTAACCCATGGCATCCAAGCCGCGCTGCCCCTCCTGTGGAACTCGCAGGGGCACCTCCGCAGAGACAGGAATCTGCAGGAGCTGTGCCACAGTGGCCGCCTCAGTGGAACAGGAGATTAACTTGGCCATGTTACAGCCCTCCCAGGGATCAGGAGACCCTCTAGAAGGGGAAGGGGGGTCCCCAGTTCCCTGTCTCTACTCCTTCGGATCTGCCCACGCCTCCCCTGCCTCTCCCCTCCCCCCCCCTCTAGTTCGGGGGGGACCGGAGAATTTTTCTCTCCTGACTTCATCCTCTTACTTCACAAGGCCTACTGTCTACGTAAGCAGGGCCTAGGGGCAGAAGGGGTTGCCCCGCCAGTGGAGGACAAATCAGCTAGAACTCTCGGAGCTACCATTCCGGAATCCGGTATCCCTCCTAAGCGCCCACGTCTGGGTGGTGAGGAGCTCCTAGCGTCTCTCTCTCAGGGTACCCCGGAGGAGGATAGCTCGGTTAAGGACTTGGACGAGGATGAGGAGGAGCTGGAAGAAGGAGAGATCCCGGAAGAAGATCAATCACGGATAGTTAGAGTCTTTCGTCAAGAGGAGCTCCAGGCATTAATTAATGAGTCCCTGAAAGTTCTCAATGTGGCCTCCGACATGCCATCACAGGAAGAGGCGTTGGAGGATCCCTTAATCCAAGCCATTAGGAGATCCCAGAAGGTTTTCCCTGTCCACAGGGTCGTGCGACAGATGATCCAGGAAGAATGGGACCAACCAGAATCAAGCTTAAGGGGGGTCAGAACCATGTCTCGCCTATACCCTCTTCCAGAGGCAGATAAAGAGCTGCTGAAATCTCCCAGGGTGGATGCAGCGGTATCAGCAGTTACTAAGAAGACGACTATCCCAGTTGAGGGCAGTTCGGCCTTAAAAGACGCGCAAGACAGGAAGTTGGATACGCTCCTGAAGCAAGCCTTTGATGTAAGCGCCCTCGCCTTGCAGGCCTCCGTGTCAGGAGCTTGGGTGGCGCGGGCCTGTTTAAGGTGGGCCCAACAGCTCCAGGCAGAGAGCTCAACGGGCGAAATACAGGCCAACTCGGCTAGGGTGGAATCCGGAGCGGCCTACTTGGCGGACAGTCAGTATGACCTCATCAGAAGCCTAGCCAAAAACATGGCCTCGGTGGTGGCGGCGGCTAGGCGTTACCTGTGGCTACAAAATTGGGCTGCTGATGCTTCCTCGAAGTCACGCCTGAGTCGACTCCCCTTTAAGGGGAAACTCTTATTCGGGGAGGATTTAGAGAAGCTAGTTAAGGATCTGGGGGAGTCTAAGGGAGGCAGACTTCCGGAAGATAGACCAAAACAAGGGCGTCCCCTAGCCCCAGTGCGTACCCAGCCTAGGGACTCGCGGAGATTTCGCCCAGCCAGGTCAAACTCCTTTCCCAGGGGCCGTTTTCCCTCGAAGGGACAAGGTTTCAGAGGTTTCCGTGGAGCAGGTCGAGGTTTTGGAGCTGCCTCCTCCTCCTCCTTCCCGGGACCTAGAAAACAACAATGAGATGACGGGGGTCCCGGAGGAAGGACGGCCGTTAGGCGGGCGCCTAAGGCTGTTCCTTCCCGCCTGGTCCCGAGTCACGTCCGATCAATGGGTCCTAGAGGTGATCAGAGAAGGTTATGCTCTCGAATTTGCAAAACAAATACTTCCAGCATTTGTTCAGTCCCCCTGCGGTTCTTCCACAAAGAGGGCGGCAATAGAGACAACTCTTGCCCGTCTAATAACCCTAAGGGCGGTGGTCCCAGTACCACCGGACCAGTGCGGCTCTGGTCGATACTCGATTTACTTCGTAGTGCCAAAAAAGGAAGGGTTCTTTCGACCGATCCTGGACCTAAAACAGGTCAACCGCTGCCTCAGGGTACCACATTTCCGGATGGAGACCCTACGTTCAGTCATAGCGGCCGTGAGGGCAGGGGAGTTCCTAACGTCTCTCGATTTGACAGAAGCCTACTTGCATATCCCGGTCAGGAAGTCCCATCAGCAGTTCCTGAGATTCGCAGTACCAAGAGGCCATTTTCAGTTCCAGGCCCTACCATTCGGCCTAGCTACGGCCCCCAGGACGTTCACCAAGGTAATGGTGGTAGTAGCGGCCTCCCTCCGGAAGGAGGGAATATTAGTGCACCCCTACTTGGACGATTGGCTGATCCGAGCGAAATCGGAAGGGGAAAGTCATTCGGCGACGACCAGAGTGATCCAGGTGCTAGAAGAATTGGGGTGGGTCATCAATCCTGCAAAGAGCAGGATGACTCCCTCACAGGAACTCGAGTACCTCGGAGCGAGATTCGACACCCACAGGGGCAGAGTATTCCTGTCTCGGTCAAGATCAAGGGAGCTAAGGCTTCTCGTCACGCAGTTGCTATGCAGACGAAATCCCTCGGCGTGGCACTATCTTCAGGTCCTGGGAACTATGGTGGCGGCGATAGAGGTAGTGCCATGGGCCAGGGCCCACATGCGACCGCTGCAGCGGGCGCTATTACGTCGATGGTCTCCTCAGCATCAGCCTCTGTCAATGCAGTTACCTTGCGCTCCGCGGACCAAACAGACCCTCCACTGGTGGCGTTGCCCAAGGAATCTGGGCTGCGGGATGCCCCTCGAACCTCATCAGTGGTTACTATTGACGACGGATGCCAGCCTGACAGGCTGGGGAGTGCACTGCGAGGACCAGTTCGCCCAGGGCAGCTGGACACAGTTGGAATCCCAATGGCCTATCAACAGACTGGAATTGCGGGCCGTCACCCTGGCACTCTAGGCTTTCGAGACCTTAGTGCAAGGAAAAGCAATTCGCGTTCTCTCCGACAATGTCACCGCAGTGGCCTACATCAATCACCAGGGAGGCACCAGCAGTCCCGCCTTGGAGAAGGAGGCGGACGTTCTTTTCCAGTGGGCGGAGATCCGGCTGCTTGCACTTTCAGCGCAACATGTGGCGGGCGAGGACAACGTCACAGCCGACTTCCTCAGCAGGTGCAAGATAGACCACGGAGAGTGGGAACTAGAACAGGAGACCTTCAACCAGATAGTGGCCCGGTGGGGTCTCCCAGTCATGGACCTCATGGCGCGGTTCTCTACAGCCAAGGTAGACAGATTCTTCAGCCGAAGGAAGGAAAGAATGTCCGAGGGCTTAGATGCCCTGTCACAAAAGTGGCCTTCGGAAGGTCTTCTCTATGTATTCCCTCCTTGGGCCCTGATCGGAAAGGTCCTGCAGCGGGTGGAGTCCCACCAAGGATTGGTAATCCTCATAGCTCCGGATTGGCCTCGCCGCCCCTGGTACGCGGATCTGGTGAGGTTGGTCGCCGACCCACCTTGGCGGCTCCCTTGCAAAAGGGACCTGCTGAGGCAAGGCCCGGTGCGGATGCCTCACGTGGATCGATTCTCGCTTACGGCCTGGCTATTGAAAGGGCGCGGCTCCTAAGACGAGGCTACTCAGGAGCAGTAATCTCGACGCTGTTAAATGCTAAGAAGCGCTCGACCTGTCTATCTTATGTAAGGGTTTGGCGCATCTTCGAGCCTGGTGTGCAGAGCACCGTCGGAAGCCCCTTTCGGCCTCCGTCCCGGAAGTTCTGGAATTCTTGCAGGCAGGATTTGATAAGGGGCTGGCGCACAGCTCCTTGCGGGTCCAGCTGGCGGCGATCGCTTTCTATAGAGGCAAGATTCGTGGCAAACCCTTAGGGGCACACCCGGACGTCTCCAGGTTCCTAAGAGCGGTTAGACGGCTACATCCTCAACGGAGGTCGGTCATCCCTCCTTGGGATCTTAACCTAGTACTAAATGCCTTGATCGGGGAACCCTTTGAGCCAGTGAAGAGAGCCTCCTTAAAGGATTTAACCCTAAAGACAGTTTTTCTGGTCGCCATCTGCTCGGCCAGGAGGGTTTCGGAGCTACAGGCGCTGTCTTCTCAGCCCCCCTTCCTGACCTTCCTCAAAGACAAAGTGGTTCTGCGTACAGTTCCTTCCTTTTTGCCCAAAGTTATCTCCCCCTTTCATGTGAACCAGACAGTTACCCTGCTGGCCTTCTCGGCCAAGGGACATGAAGGTAGGGACAACAAGCTGCGTCTCCTAGACGTCCAGAGGGTCTTGAAACGTTACCTCTCTCGCACAGCGCCCTTCCGAAAGTCAGACCGACTGTTCATTCAGTTTGGGGGTCCGCACAAAGGTGAGGCGGCGGACAAGGCCTCGATCTCCAGGTGGATCAGAGAGGCGATTGCCTCCGCCTACATCCTGAAGGGGAAGCAGGTGCCAGTGGGTCTGCGGGCCCACTCCACTTGGGCTCAGGCTACCTCTTGGGCGGAATTCCGCCTTGTTCCTCCGCTGGACATTTGCAGAGCGGCGACTTGGACCTCTCTACATACCTTCCCCAAGCACTACAGACTGGACGTGCAGAGTGCTGCGGACGCTCGGTTCGGTCTAGCGGTTCTTCAGTCCGGGATGCCGGATCCCACCCAGGTTTGAACTGCTCTGGTACATCCCAGAAGTAAAGGGACTGGACTGGAGTGACGATAAGGAAATAGTAATTAGATCTTACCTGCTAATTAGTGTTCCTGAAGGAACGACAGTCCAGTCCCTGATCCCACCCGATTCCGGCGACCGTTAAAGACCTCGGGTTCATTGAAGAACGTCGGACCGAGCGTAGGAGGAAGGAGCTCAGGAGAAAGCCGGCGCGGGTAGAAGCAGCCATCTCCTCCGTTGCGTTCCTCCTCTCCTTCCCCCTATTCCTTCTATAAAAAAAAAAAAAAAAAGGCCCTGTTTGATAGGTTTTTGAGGTGTTATATTTTGTTACGTTAGATAGGTTTTTGGATGGAAGTTCGTTATGTCTGCTTTTTCATTCGAATACTGGAGTGGGTAGGTGGTCCCAGTGGTATTTATACCGCTCCACCCCCAAAAAGGTTGGGCTCAGCCTCTAAGCTGCTGGAAGGGTTACGTAACCCAGAAGTAAAGGGACTGGACTGTCGTTCCTTCAGGAACACTAATTAGCAGGTAAGATGTAATTACTATTTTTTAAGCAAGGTTTTACCGCACTTCCAGATTACCTCGGATGATCTTGATTTACTCGTACAGACCAGGATCAACTCTGTCCGTCAGGAAGCTATTTTCCCACAATCATCTGCTATCTACAAAGAGCATAGAACAGCACCATGGTATAATACTAAACTAAGATTCCAGCTCATCCTGCTAGACCAGTCCAGACCAGCAGGTTTAGCTCCCTTACCAGCAGATGTTGGAGAGTTGGAGACAGAGACACACAAAAATCTACCAGCAGCCTGACTGGCTGTTCACTGGTAATATATAGCTGACCCCTGTAGAGGGCGCTCCAGTATTTCTCTGTCTTCCAGCAGATGATGGGGTTTAATTTTTCTGTCTCTTAGTGCTTTGAGATCGTGGGTTTTTTTATTATTTTCTAAAAATTTTGCTGGATGCATCCAGGGCGCACTTGAGGTGCCCCTCTGGATTTCCCAGTTCCTCTACAGATAGAGTTGAGGTTAAGCTCAGGGGAAACCGGCATCAGATCATGAGGATCTGAGCAGCCGGTAATCGGGGAAGCCCACAGCTTTGTCGCTAGCCTCTTCAGCGCCTCCTTGCTGCTGCTTGATTTTTATCAAGTCTGCCTTGGCTCTTCTGCACCTCCTCTGTTCCAGCGCAGTGAGTGTTACACAAAATCCTCCCCCCCCCCTACCTCCCGCTCCTGCTCGGGACGCTGTTGGGGAAACCTGTCTCTGTTTCGAGCTTGGGGGAAGCCTTTTTTCTTAAGATCACTAAGGCTCCAGCAGCACGGTTAGTTTTTTTTTTTTTACCGCATGCTCGCAGTGTTCGCGGCTACAGCCCTTACCGACGGCAGTGATCACGGTGGCCATTTTGTTTCCGCGGATCTTGCTGGGTAGCTTAGTTTTTTTGGGGGGCTTTGTGAGGAAATTTTATTTTCTGGTTTTCCCTGCCAGGATCTGCCTGCCTGAACCTTTTCAGCTGCTATAGCCTACAATTTCAGTTTTTGCCATTGCCGGTGACCGCTGTCCATCGCGATTCGCCTTCAATATGCCCTCCCTTCAAAGGTGCATGCTCTACACCAAGAAACGAGGATTTGAGGGACGGGATTTGTCCTGCATTCCTAGCTCACCCTGGGGAGACATCGGCGATAATAGCCAAGGGGGGTCCAGCTATACGGCCTCAAGGGCTAGAGGAACCCAGACGGATTCCCCCTGCAAGAGAACCTCTCCCTCCTCCTCTTTTAAGTCCTCCTGCACCGGAGTCATTCAGGCAGCAAGAGCCTAGGCACGCCTCGGATGCCCAGTTTTTAGCCCTCTTTAGGCAAGCCTGGGATCTCTGGCGGTCTGATTCTCCTGGTACTACTGTAGATGCCCTGACTCAGGTCTCTCAGTCTTCTGGTGCAGGGTCCCGCAAGCACTGTAGGCAATAGGACATCTCCAGGGCAGATGCCTGGCCACCCAAGGAGGTCACCTGGGCTAACGACGCTTGGCCGAAAGCGCCAGAAGAAGGGTTGTCCTTGGTGGATGAGAGCAAGGAGATGTCTGACCGCGAAGATGGGGAATGGTCCCCCTCAGAGTTCTCTGCGGAGGGCCAGAGCGAAACACAGGACATACACTTGTTTTACAAAGAAGAATTGCCAGCCCTGATTGTCCAGGTTGTCGAAGCGCTACTATTGACGAATCAGCCGGAGCAACAGACTCCTCAGTCTTCTTCTCTCCCTCAGCCAGATCCGATCTTGCAAGGCATTCGGAGGCCATCCAGAGCTTTTCCATTCCTGGTGCAGCTACAACAAATGGTGTGTCGGGAATGGGACTCTCTGGATATTCCTCTCCATACAGCCTGCCACCAAGGTCAGCTTTACCTCTGGGCACCGCTCAACCTGGATAGATAGCTGGCATACCCCAAAGTGGATGCCCTTGTGACCGGAGTGATGAAGCACACCACCATCCCACTGGAAGGTGGTGCAGCATTTCGTGACCAGCAGGATAGAAAGGTGGAGAATCTGCTTAAGACTGCCTTTTCAGCTTCCTCCTTATCTATAACTCCAGGCCTCCGTTTGCGGGGTGTCTCACAGCTCGAGCCCTTCTGCGCTGGATTCAGCGCCTGCCAGAAGATCCAGCTTTGGCTCACCTGGAATCAGTCACGGCATTCTTGGCAGATGCCTTCTACAATCTCTTGCAGCTCTCAGCTAGAATGGTGGCAGTGGTTACAGTGTCTTGCAGATGGCTCTGGCTTTGCCAATGGTTGGCAGACTCTGCGTCTAAAGCACGCCTCTCTAGACTTCCCTTCAGGGGGAAGCTTCTGTTTGGGGAGGACCTTGACAAATTGGTCAAAGACCTAGGGGAAGTTCAGCCCCAGCATCTTCCGGAGGATAAGCATAAATTTACTACTCCTTGGTCCTCCCAGCGGTACTCGCCAACCTCACGACGGGCCTCCAGGTATCGCGACGCTCGGTGCTACTGTCCTGGAAAACCTTCATCCTCGTCGTCAACTGGGCGTTTTTATTTATTTTATTTATTTATTTATTCTTCTATACCGCCCCTTCCAGAGATCAAGGGCGGTTTACAGGGAACAGTTTAACCGTTTTTATATACTTTTACATGGAACAGTAATTTGTAACTATTGTAATGGGGAAGACCCGTCCCTTGATATGGAGCTAGATGAAACTGAGGAGGTTACGTCAGATTCTGACAGGCAAGCAAAACACATGGCTACAGGTTGCCAGGGGAGATGTAAACAAACTGTCACGAGTGCAGCAGCCCCGCCCAAGCTACAAATTATCCCCGTGCTCTGAGCTCAATAGTAGACACCTGGGTGGGGGAGGGGCGAAGCTAAGCCCTAAGGGAAAGGAAGATAAAAAGCACTCATTTGAACCAGGAACAGGAAGAAGGGGGAGAAGAGAGAGAACAGGAACAGGAACAAGCGGAGGCTCGAGAACAAGCCCGGGAACAAGAACAGGAACAGACGTAAGAGAAGGAATGAGAGAGAGGGTGCAGAGGAGCAGAGCCATCAGCAGGTCTGAGAGCAGAGAAGCTGAGTCTGACTCAAGCAGCCACGAGGACAGAGCAGAGAATGCTCCAGCTAGGGCGTTACAGAGAGGCCAAGCCCAAAGACCACAGGGAAGCAACCTTCGGTTAAAGCCTTATACTGAGGGCCATTGGAGAGAGAAGCCATCCAAAAGGTCAGTTTGGCAGTGCCCAGAAACTCCGGTGAGAGAGAGGCACAAGCCTATGGACTTTGATAATGCTGAAGGAGCACTGCTAAGGAAACCTATTAGGCAGAAGCCTGAAGGTAAGCCCTTTAAGAGGGATAAGGAGAAAACTAGAGATACAAGTTTTCTCTGGGATTGCCAGGCTCTCCAGGACTCTCTCAGTAATAACAATACCTGTTTTAAAGCTCTGTGTGATTGTGTTCCTACGTACCCAGTGGGGGAAGGGCTGGAAGATATGCAAACAGAATCTGTAGATGAAAGTGTAATTGGTGAACCCATGGATTGTACACTGTCCATAGCAGATAACATAGAGTCTCTAGGCTGACTTGGATATACAAAGCTATATGCACAGCATTGAAAGCAAAGTAAACCTTCGTGCCTTTAAAAGGAACTGTTTTGTGAATCCTGTGTTAAAGGATGGTGTGTTGAAAAGCTAGAAGAAAAAGAAGCTATTTTTCTTCTCTTCCTGAGTTAATTTCCTTATGCCAGAAAGTATGGATATTTTGTCTTAAGTTTTGTGCTTACCAATCCCCCGGGAAGGGGAAATAAAACCTCATTTGCTTTAAAACTACTCGATTACATCTATTTCTGTGCTTGGGGAGTGTGTGGGACTACATCACCCAGAAGGCAGTGCACTACTACGCCTGCATTGCCCCACTTCCCAGCCCAGGATATTCACCAGCTTGGCCCTACTCTGCATGCCTTAGGACCCAGGGTAGACCACTGGTGACACTATGTACAGGTAACATTGCATGCAGCTATGTCAAAACTATTTACAAAGAACAATAATCAAATATTACAAAGAACAATAGACAATAAACATATATTACAATCGAACTTGTGTGCGTTCAGGAAGTTATTTTCTTTTCTTACATAATACATACGGGGGGGCTAATAGCGGTGGTTCTGTTTGAGTTAGTCGCTTGCGGGTTCAGGAGGTTGGTGGGAGTGTATCTGTGATTGGTGGGGGGTGGCTCTTGGGAGGTAGGGGATTTCAAAATGCTCGGTGAAGAGGTGGGTTTTGAGTCCTTTTGGGAATAGATGAAGGTCGTCTTTCATCACGCGAAGGGTTATTGGGAGTTCGTTCCAGAGGGTGGGGGCAGCAAATGAGAAGGCTCTGGAGCTT
The DNA here is from genome assembly GCA_033557465.1 of Ichthyophis bannanicus. Lineage (NCBI taxonomy): Eukaryota > Metazoa > Chordata > Amphibia > Gymnophiona > Ichthyophiidae > Ichthyophis > Ichthyophis bannanicus. Next base: position 42,412,783 of record CM066043.1, read on the forward strand.
GTAGTTTTCTTTCTTTTTCTAAAGGTTTTGTCTATGTTGAGAGAATGGGCTGCATTTTGTCTGCGTGTTCTTGATTCTGATTGAGAGTGAAGGAGGGTGGTCAGGTGGGAGGGGGAGATGTTGTTAAGGAGTTTGAAAGTTGTTAGGAGTATTTTATATTTTATTCGGCTATTTATAGGGAGCCAATGTAGTTCTAGCAGTATGGGGGTCACGTAGTCAGTTAGACGCGCTTTTGATATTAACTTGGCACAGATGTTCTGGGCTCTTTGTAATAGATATGTGTTTTTAAGTGGCAGGCCAATTAGGAGACTATTACAATAGTTGAAGTGGGGGGTGATAAGTGTACCTACTACAGATCTAAAATCATGTGTGTCGAGGAGGGGTCTTAGGTGTTGTATGGTCTTGAGCTTATAGAATACGGTTTTTACTGTCTGTTTTATGTGAGGTAGCATGGTGAGTGTGTGCTCTAGTATTACTCCTAGGTACTTTACTTCTTTTTTGACAGGTATAGTAGTATTGTTGATTGTGATGGTTGTTGGGTAGGAGGCATCAGGATCAGGTTTTCTTGTTACAAACATTGCTTCCGTTTTTTTAAGGTTAATGCTGAGATAGTTGTTTTCTAGCCAGGAGGTGGTTTCATTCATGCATTCGGACAGGTTGTTGTATGTGGGGCTGTTAGTGTTTATGGGGATAGCAAGCATGATGTTGTCGGCATAGATAAAATGGTTAATTTTGTGTTTTTTAAATATATTTGTAATAGGCTGCAGGTATAGATTGAAAAGGAGGGCGGAGAGGGCTGAGCCTTGAGGGATTCCCTGTCCTTGAGAGAATGTTTCGGATGTGTCTTGTCGTGTTTGGACACGTATTGTTACGTGTCCCTATCCCCAGTCACATGCTTAGGGGATTAGGGTTGCCATTTTAGTCCTCTTTAAAGGGTTTGAAAACTATTTCCTTCAGGAGCAGTGCCCTCTGGGAGTTGTAGTTTCCCTCTTAAAAAGGATAGTCGTGGAGACATCGAGTGAAGGCAAACATGACACAGTTTGTTTCCCCAAAATATGCACAAATAAGGTTCAAACGCAAATTATCTGGATATTTCCTCCAGGACAAAAAGTACAGAAAATATTTACATCCTTAAGCTGAGTAACTTCTCAAAGGCATTAAACAGACGCAGAAGTTTCGTCAATCAAAACAGGCAAATCAAAAGTACAGCTTCTTAGGTTCAGCAAAGTAAAGAATGGCTTTCTGCTTCCTTAGTGAGATAATATACAGTGCTGTGCAAGCTTGTCTTACTTAACCTGGTTCCTACCTTAGCAAGGTTAAGTTTTCTTGGTAGTGCTTTTCCCAAAAGCATTTACTCAGGCTGCTACTCCTTAACCAAGGATTCAGTAGCCTCTGCACGACACAAAGAACAGTCCATTGGCAGTTCAGTAATCAAAGGGGCTGGTTCATTATACTCCACTTGCATTTCCTCCTGCTCTGGAATTATAATATCCTGCACTGAGCCCTTATGACCTGCCTCTGGTGGAATTCTTGCTGAGGATTCCTGTAACTCCCTCCAGGACTTCTCTACCCGGTAAGGAATATGGAGAACTGTATTACTGGATATCTTTCTTTGGTTCTCTTGCCCCAGTTCCTCTCTGAGGTTTAACCACGGCTCTCTGTTGGAGGCTGGGATTTTCTGCCTCCTGGTTTGAAACCTAGGCACCCACCTCTGAGTGTTGTGAACCTCTTAGTCAGGAACAGAAGTTTGGAGCCTGCCCTGCTCTCTCCGCCTGAGCAGCTCTTGCTTGGTTTCCCTTGTGCCAGACTCTTTCCAGGTCCTTCTTCTTTCCTCTGCTTGGAACTTTCTTTCAGGGAACTTCCCGCTCAATTTCCAGTCCTGCTCTGAGTCCGTCTCTGACTCTGTCTTCCTGGACTCTCTCCTTGAGTGTTTGCTTGCTCTGCTCTTCCCTTCTGAGCAACCTTTTCCTCCTGAGCAGCTTTTCTCTCTTCTCTTCTCCCCTCTGCTTTTCCCTAAGCAGGGTTTATAAAGGCACTTTCTGGACAGCGTTTCTCTCTGCCTTAACAGGTGTTCATAATCATGCTCCAAGCCTGCTACTCCGTCAGCAGTGCTTGGGTGTGGCAGCCTAGCCTCAGAAACTCTAAGCTTGCTCTGAAGCCTGTGCACTGCTGGAATGTTTTTAAAGGTACAATCACTGATTTTGTCTAACTCTGCAGGCTCACCAGTGCCTTCCTCATCACAGTATCAATCTGTGCGAAATATAGGACATGAACCATTTGAGGACTGTTCTTCCTATTCCTAGGTTTTCTAGTCTATTAATTAGAGTGTTGTGGTTGATATTGTCGAATGCAGCGGATATATCTATGAAAAGGAGTAGGAAACCCTGGTTGTTGTCATCTGTACCTCTGATGAGGAAATCCATCAGTGTTATTAGGAAGGTTTCAACTCCATGGAAGGGGCAGAACCCGAATTGGTGTGAATCAAGGGGTTTGTGCTCGTCAATGTGATCCTGTAGTTGTATTTGTATAATATTTTCTATTATTTTAGCAATGAATGGTATACTGGCTATGGGCCTGTATGAATTTGGGTCTTTTGGGTTGTTTATTATTTTTTATGCTAGGACGGATAGAGGTGAGCTTTAGGGCATCAGGCATGATGCCTTGGGAGAGAGATTGGTTAACTATGTATTGGATGCTTGCAGCGAGTTCAGCTTTTGTGGACTTGATCCATGATACTGGGCATGGGTCAAGAGGGGAGGTTGTGGTATTGATCATTGTTATGATCTTAAGTAGGTGTTTTTGGTCGACCAAGTGAAAAGTTGTCCAATCGTTATTGGTTTTTGGACTAGCCTGCAATGTTATTGTGATATGGGGTTTACTTTTTAGTATCTCAGCAAAATGTGCTGCTAATGTTTGTACACTTGTTGTGGATTGTTCAGGTTCTGGGTGCTGTGTCTTTGTCAGTGATTTTACAATTGCGAATAGTTCTCTAGGTCGATTGATGGTCATGTTTATTACTTTAGAGTGGTAGTCTCTTTTTGATTTGTTGATTGCATCTTTATATGCATTGAGTAATCTTGTATATTGGAATTTGTTTTCATTTGATTTTGTTATTCTCCACCTTTTTTCTTGTTTTCTCAGTTGTTGTTTTAATTTGGCAAGGGCTTTCGTGAACCATTTTTCTGACTTTTTTATTTGTTTTTGTGTGATTATCATTGGGGTGGCTGCTTCTTGGATTGCTAAGTTCCATTGGTTTACGTTTTGGTCAGAGAGCACAATCCTTTTGGGGCGCCCGCAAGGGATCGGAGTCCTACTTGGCATCCTCTAAGTTCTCCGACTCCACAAGATCTTCCTGCTGACTGGGCGGACAGTCCGCCCCAGGAGCTCTTTCTGGCAGACAGTCCGCCTGGGGAGACTCCTCCGGTAGGTGGACGTTTGGCTCTGTTTTCTCGGCAGTGGTCTCTCGTTACTTCGGATCAATGGGTCCTCAACATTGTCTCCCAGGGATATGTTCTCGAATGTTCCCGGTCCATTCCCGATGCTTTTGTCATTTCACCTGGGGGAAGGTCCCAAAAGAGGGCAGCGATTCACTCCACCGTGCGCCGGCTTCTTCTGTTGAGGGCTATTCGACCGGTCCCTCTCTAGGAGAGAGGCTGCAGTTGTTACTTCATTTATTTCATAGTACCCAGGAAGGATGGGTCCTTTCGCCTAATTCTGGATCTCAAAGGTGTGAAACAATGTCGCGGGTACCATGCTTCCGAATGGAGACGCTTTGCTCGGTGATCCAGGCAGTACATGGGGGTGAGTTCCTCGCGTCTCCAGATCTTGCGGAAGTTTACTTCCACATTCCCATCAGAGACGACCAACAGTGTTTTCTCCAGTTTGTGGTACTGGGACAGCACTTCCAATTTTGTGCAGTGCCCTTCGGCCTGGCCTCTGCTCCACAAACCTTCTCCAAGGTCATTGTAGTGGTCGCAGTGGCTCTGCGCAAATGGGGAATCCGAGTGCATTCGTACCTGGACGACTGGCTGATTCAAGCAGACTCCCTTTTGGAAGCTCGTCAAGCAGTGGCTCAGGTAGTTACTTTCCTTGAGAAACTCGGATGGGTGGTCAACATTGCGAAGAGCCATCTTCAACCTTCCCAGCAACTAGAGTTTCTAGGAGCTCGCTTCGACACGGTGCAGGGAAGAGTCTTCCTGACACACGAGCGGCTTCGCAAATTCACAGCTTTGCTTTGTACGTTCCTTTTCAGACTGCACCGAGAGTCTGGGACTACCTCCAAGTGCTGGGGTCCATGGCGGCCACTATCAAAGTCGTACCTTGAGCCAGAGTGCATATGAGGGAACTTCAGAGGTCTCTGCTTTCACACTGGTCTCTCGTTTCGGAAGTCTATGACGGCCGGCTGCCACTCCTCCCGGCGACTCGACACAGCCTCCAGTGGTGGCTGGCGCCCCTTCATCTCCTCAGAGGTGTTTCCTTGGAGACCCCTCGAAGGATTCTAGTAACAACAGATGCGAGTCTCTCCAGGTGGGGAGCTCTTTGTCAGCATCATTCAGCGCAGGGTACCTGGTCGACTCGCAAGGCGCACTGGTCCATAAATCGTCTGGAAGCGCGGGTGGTTCGCCTCGCCCTATGGCATTTTCTGCCTCTCCTCAAGGCCCAAGTGGTTTGGGTTCTCTGCGACAACGCAACAACAGTGACATATATCAACCACCAGGGCGGCACCAAGTCCCTGGGGGTAGCCAGGGAAATGGCCCTTCTCCTTCCCTGGGCAGAAGCACATCTGCAGGCTCTTTCAGCCCAGCATATCGCCGGTGTAGACAACTTACAGGCCGATTTCCTCAGCCGGCACACTCTCGATCCAGGAGAATGGGAGCCAGCCCCGTGGGCATTTCAGAAGGTTGTACGAGCGTGGGGGCAACCGGTAATGGATCTAATGGCATCAGCAGCGAATGCCATGGTGCCAAGTATTTCAGTCGCAGGAGGGAGCTCCAGTCTTCCGGGTTGGATGCCCTGGCTCAGCCATGGCCACAGGGGGCTCTACTGTACATCTTTCCTCCATGGGTACTAATCGCCAAGGTTCTTTGGAGAATCCTTGCACACGGGGGGAAGTGATTCTGGTAGCCCCGGACTGGCCTCGGAGGCCCTGGTATGTGGACCTCATCCGTTTAATGCGAGTCCCACCATTGCATCTGGGATCTCGCAGGTGGCTACTATGTCAGGGTTCAATTCTAATGAACGACCCGGCTCCCTACTCACTTGCGGCCTGGCTCTTGAATGCCGCTGTCTGAGCAGTAAAGGTTACTCGAGTCGCATGGTTGTGACCCTTCTGAAAGCACGCCGCCTGTCGACTTCACTGGCGTATTCCCGTGTTTGGTGCATCTTCGAATCCTGGTGCATGCGACGCCGTCTCTCCCCTTGGAAGACAAGAATCCCGGACATCCTTACCTTCCTTCAGGAGGGCCTGGATAAAAGTTTAGCCTTGGGGTCTCTTCGGGTTCAAGTAGCGGCATTAACTTGTTTTTGGGGTCTGGTTGAGGGTCGCTCTATAGCATCCCATGTGGTTGTGTCCCGTTTCCTTAAGGTGACTAAGTTGGTTCGGCCTCCAGTTCGCCCTCCGATGTCGACATGGGATCTTTCCCTCGTCTTAAAAGCTTTGATGCAGGCGCCTTTTGAACTACTTAAGCACATCTCGTTTAGAGATTTGACGCTTAAGGTAGTGTTTCTAGTAGCAATAACGTTGGCTCTGAGGGTATCCGAATTACAAGCACTTTCATGCAGGGATCCCTGCCTTTCCTTCTCGGAGGAAGGGGTTTCCTTGCGTACAATTCCTTCCTTTCTTCCTAAGGTGCTTACGCCTTTTCATATCAATGAGTCAGTTTTCCTACCGATTTTTCCTAAAGATCAATGTATGGGCCCAAACAAGGGGCTCCGTTCTCTGGATCTCGGCAGGACCCTTCGTAGGTATCTTCTGGTGACAAATCCTTTCCGTATCTCTGATCACTTTTTCATACTTTTTGTAAAGGTCAAGCAGCTTCCAAGCACACAGTATCTAGGTGGTTGCGATTAGCAATTGAATCTGCATATATCCTCAGGGGGAAGTCTGTCCCTTTGAGTCTCCGGGCGCACTCTACGTGAGTGCAGGCTACATCTTAGGCATAGCGCTCTCATGTTCATCCTATCGATATCTGTAGGGCGGCCACCTGGTCCTCCCTGTCCACTTTTGTTCGTCACTATCGGTTTGATCTTCAAGCTTGGCAAGAGGCGCAGTTCGGAGCAAAGGTTGTCTTGGCAGCGGTGTCTTCCCACCCAAAGAGCAGTTAGCTTGGGTACTTCCCGCTGGTCTGGACTGGTCTAGCAGGATGAGCTGGAAGGGGAAATTTTCACTTACCGTTAATTTCCTTTCCTGGAATCCTGCTAGAGCAGTCCAGGACCCTCCCTATTCTTGGTATCTGGTTGAGAGGTGTATTGCTGAGGAGCCAAGACTTTGCAACCGAGTTCTGGTTCCGTCTGTCCCCTCTTGTATATAGTTTTTTTGTTTTCTTAGTTCCGGTTTGTGTTTGCATCGGTTTGATTATGGCTTTTTACAATACTGGAGCGCCCTCTACAGGGGTCAGCTATATATTACCAGGGGACAGCCATTCAGGCTGCTGGTAGATTTTTGTCTCTGTCTCCAACATCTGCTGGTAGGAGATCTAAACCCGCTGGTCTGGACTGGTCTAGCAGGATTCCAGGAAAGGAAATTAACGGTAAGTGAAAATTTCCCCATCATGAAGCATAACCTTAGAGTTCTGGAAAGAAGGTGGCGACCCTCTAAGTCATGAGACAATGCCAAATCTTATATGATTGATCTTCGTGCTTATCAGGCTACTACTACTAGAATAAAAAAAGATTGCTACACCATGCTCTTTCAGTCTTTAAATCACCCTAGAGAGCTTTTTGATCTGGTTAAGGCATTGGTGAAAGACCCCCTTCAACAAACAGAAGAACTAGCTGACCACTTTCAGTCCTTAACTGCCACACAAGCTTTCTGCTCCTCAACAAAATTTTGCAATTGTCAACTCTCAAGCAACTTAGAAATCCTTTTCACCTATTTCTATAGAACACCTTGAGAGAATCATTTTAGGAATTAATACCACCAATTACCCTTTGGATCCTTGCCCAGTCAGCTGGATTAAATCGGCCCTTAAGGATTTAATAGGAACACTACTCAAAATCACAAATCTCTCTCTTTCATTAGGGTACATGTCCATTGATCTAAAAATGGCATTTCCTGTTCGGTAATCCAGTTTAGTCCTCCAACATCGGGTAGTGCCCCTCCTCCTGCAGCCTGGAGACTGGACCAATCAAGTCTTCTGTAGTATATATGCAGACGGAGCTCCCAGAAGCCCCCAGTGTGTCCAGTCTCCTTGCAGCTTGCAGACTTCTGTGCCCTTTCTGGGCACACTAAGTGACACTTGAAGGAGCAACACTAGTTAGTTAGTTCTTTTGGGGTTTTATTTTGGGTCCTTTATTTACCATTTCTTTGCTAGGTAGCTGTATCTTTAAAAAAAAAAAAAAAAAAAAGGAGCATTGCCACAGGGGACATCCTGGGGGAAGCCAGACCTGCATTGGGCTCCTGCCTTCCTGCCTGGGAATATCTGAAACCTGGGTTGAGCTCTCCCCAAGACTGTTCGGGGAAGAGCCATACCTGCTACAGCATTGCCTGTCACTTGGAGGAGTTGGCTGAGTTCCTTGCTGTTCCCTGAGCTGGTAGGAATTTTCCTTGCTTTATCTTTTCAGCTCTGTTGTTTTTTGCATTGTCAGAGGCTCTGTCGGCTCCCCTGGCTTCCGAATTGCACTTTTTCCTGATTGTTTTCGCTTGCCCTGTATTAGAGGGTCGTTTTCTTTCTTTTCCATATTATTTGGTTACCTTTGTATTTTCGCGCCTTTTTTTATTGTGGGTGAAAAAGTGCGGCGGCCATTTTGGATTTCTAAAGTGTGCTTTTTAAGGGCACTTTTTAACACTTGTGCACGGGTTCCCCTGGCATTTTTGGGGTTTCTTTTGCTGGCGATTTTGCTCAGGGCACCCCTAGGATTCTGGGGAGTATTTTGTTTTCTGTAAAAAAAAAAAAAACGTTTTAAATTTAAAGCTGTACTGATTTGAATACGGTTAGTCCCTTTGCTGTGGGCTTCCCTGTTCCTGTTTCCTTCTTTCCCCCTGGAAGCAGGTTGCCTTAGCATGGCTGCCAAACCTCAATGTGTGATTTGTGGGTCCCGCAGAGGTACAATGACTGACTCTGGCATCTGCAAGAGCTGTGCTGCAGTTTCTTTAGACCTGGAATGTCTTCTCCCACTGCTGTTTGCAGCTCTGTGGTAACTCGATTGATTTTTCTTGATTTTTCAGCGATTTTAGGCATTTCTCTCATGCCTGCAACCCTCCCACCTTCTTCTGTGACTTTTTAAGTTAATTCCTTAGCTTTTGGGGGTTTTAATTCACTCTTTTGGTGTTTTATTTTTGCTGGTGGCCATTTTGAATAGCTAATGAGCCTCGGTTTTTGGCGGGAAGCCAGATTACTTCTCTGCTGGCTTCTAAAAGCTATATTGTTGTTTCAGTTTTTTTCCACAACACTTGCTAGATGTCAGTTGTGCAGAGGTTACTTTTTTCTCTGCCTATGTATGAACATAATGGATAAAAAGTACAGAAGGCATGGATAGAGAACAGTATGCAATTCAGAGCCACAGTACAATGCTGAGTCACTCACGAAGGGTGCAGGGCTCATGGGTTCCATTCCCCACTGTGCCCAACAAAGAAGGCTGGCTGAGGCATTACCTATTATGGGGAATATTGTTAAATGCCTGTTCCTGCGGGACGCAGTTATTTCTTTTTAGTTCTCCCTGTGCCTTATTCAGGTTTACGCTGCATAGGCTGTCAGAAGAAACACAGGGACCTCAGGCATCAGCTCTGCTCTTCCCCCAGCATCTTGCTTCCCCTGAGGAACTTGGGAACTCCGGAGCTTGGCTTCGGGGGAGCTCTCCATTGGCTTTACGCTGCACTGAGTCTTTACCACGAGAGTTTGGATACCTCCAGGAAGTTCAGGTATCATTTTCTGTAAGAAAACTGTGAGTACTCTGTTTTTGTTTTTTCTTCCTTGCCTCAGCTGCTCTGGGATGCTTTCAGCTGTATCCGGACCGGCTGCCCCTCAGTTTGGAAGTGCCTACTTTGACCTTTTAGTCCACAAACTGCAGCCGGGTTACTTTGTACGTCCTACTGATTATTGTACCTGTCTTATTCAATATACCATTTGGTTGAGGTTTTAAGTCAGGGTTTTGGATCCTGACTGTTTTGGGCTCGGCCTAATTAAGCATGCTCACTGTAATTTTCCTATGGCTGGATTGAGCTTCTACATCCCTCCCCAGAAACACCTTTCAGCCCCTACCATGGAGGTCTGAATGGCTGCGGAGGGATCCCACTCTAATTTCCCTACTTTCAGTCACTGTAATTGCCTTACCCTGACCTTGAAAGTTTCTCTATGCCAGCACAGTGAATGACTGACAGTTCCCTTCTCAGTTCTGCGAATACCTGACAGTTTTTCGGTGCCAGCGGCTGTTTTGTTTTTCTCTTCAGTGTTTCTTTTTAGAGGAAACAGCTCTAAACAGCAGTTTCCACACACTTAATCATGCTGTGGAGGCACGTGGAGTTTCAAAATCCTTTTCTTAAACAGTCTTGGGTTTCCCTGAGCCTTCCTTGCTTTTTGTTTTAAATGCAAAAATAAATAAATAAATAAATAAATGAAACCGCACACAAGAAGAGGAAAGGTGGTTTAAGTCTCTACAATGCTTTTTTCTCTGGCTGTATTATATGTGAAATGTAATCAGCCGAAGGGTACATTAATAGCTTGCTTGTGTTACACCTGCACGCTGCATCCCGGAGGCTTTCCCCATACCCACTGCGTTGCTAGCTGGGTCCCTCAGCACCTTATCTCCCCCCTCCTCAGAGCCCCTGCTGCAGGATCTTCCACAGCCGCTGCAGACCACATTACACATTCCCATCCGGCCGTCTCATCAACGGTTTCTCCACTTCGCTCTTCCGTGGGGCCACTTCCAATTTCCGGCCATGCCGTTTGGTCTCGCCACGGCCCCCCGCACCTTCACAAACGTGATGGTAGTGGTCGCGGCGGCCTTGTGCAAAGAGGGCGTCCTGGTCCATCCGTATCTCGACAACTGGTGGATTCGGGCAAAGTCCAGTCGGGAGTGTGTGCACGTCACGAGCAGGGTGGTGGCTCTGCTGCGGTCCCTCGGCTGGGTGGTGAAAGAATGCAAGAGTTGTCTGTGCCCGACTCAGGATCTCGAGTATCTGGGAGTGAGCCTCGACACAGCACGGGGCTTGGTGTGCCTACCGGAGCGCCGCATTCGGTCTCTTGTCCGACTCTTCAGGGGGATGCCTGCTCCGTCTGCATGGTGATAGCTACAGCTCCTCGGTACGATGGCAGCAACCTTGGAGGTGGTGCCCTGGGCGCGCTTCCACATGCGCCCGCTGCAGAGTGCTCTGCTGCGCCGTTGGTCCAACCAATTCGACTCGTTGAACAGGAGATTGACTTGCCCAAGGGCGGTTCGCCGATCACTCCGGTGGTGGCTCTCCTCCGAGAACCTGGCGCGGGGGATTCCCTGGAGCCTCCACTTTGGGTTCCGTTCACAACGGATGCCAGCTTAACCGGCTGGGGGCTCACTGCGAGACCCGCTTCGCTCAAGGGGAATGGTCTCCCCTGGAGACTTCTTGGTCGATCAACCGCCTCGAATTGCGGGCGGTGCGGCTAGCCCTCTTGGCCTCAAAGCCCTAGTTCTCGACCGGCCGGTGCGAGTCCTCTCGGACATTGCGACCACCGTAGCTTACATCAATCGCCAAGGGGGCACCGGCAGCATGGCCCTGGAATCAGAAGCGATGGCCTTGGTCAATTGGGTGCAGTCTCGTCTTCCGGCCATCTCGGCAGCGCCTATTGCAGGCGCAGACAATGTTCAGGCCGATTTTCTCTGCAGAGTGCGGGTGGACCCCGGAGAGTGGGAGCTAATCCCGCAAGTTTACGCGCAAATAGTTCGTCGGGGGGGGGGCACCCTTCATGGATCTCATGGCGACATTTCAATCGGCCGAGACAGGACGCTTCTTCAGCAGGCAAAGGGAGCGCATGTCCGAGGGGCTCGACGCTCTCATTCAGCCGTGGCCAACGTCCGGCCTTCTTTATGTCTTTCCTCCGTGGGTTCTGATTGGCCGGGTCGTTCAGCGCATCGAGGGCCATCGGGGTCGAGTGTTACTGGTGGCCCTGGACTGGCCTGGGTGGCCCTGGTATGCCGATCTGGTCCGGCTGAGCGACGGCATTCCTTGGCTCCTATCCACGCTGCCGAATCTTCTTTTTCAGGGACCCTTGCGGATGCCCCAAGTGGGTCGATTCTCGCTTACGGTTTGGCCATGGAGAGGGCTCGGCTGAAAAAGAAGGGTTACTCCCCCCGCGGTGATTTCTACCCTACTGCGGGCGGGGAAAACGTCCACTTCTCTTACTTACGTTCGGATTTGGGGGATCTTTGAAGACTGGTGCTCCCGGCGTGGAGTCCGGGCGGTGACGGTTTCCGTTTCCGTCGTTTTAAGTTTCTTCAGGTTGCTTTTGATAAGGGCCTTGCGGCTAGTTCCCTGAAAGTCCAGTTGGCGGCTATCTCGTTATCGAGGCAAAGTTTTAGGCCGTCTCCGCGGTTCTTATCCGGACGTACGTCGTTTTCTTACGACTGTTTTTCATTTGCAGCCCTCCCGCAGGATTTTCGTTCCTCCGGGGGACTTGAATCTAGTGATGCGGGCCCTGGTTCGTGAACCTTTTGAACCCCTGAGTAGGGCGTTTCTGAAAGATTTTACGCTGAAGACGGTTTTTCTTGTAGCCATCTGTTCGGCACGGCGTATTTCAGATCTACATGCGTTGTCCTGCCGAGAACCTTTTTTGTCTTTTTCCCCGGTCCCTTCCTTTTTGCCGAAGGTGGTTTCCCCTATTCATGTGAATCAGGCAGTGTTTCTTCCAGTTCTTTCTTCCCACTCTGTCGGGTCGGCGGACAGAAGTCTTCACCGTCTCGATGTGGGTCGTGCACTTCGTCGTTATTTGAAGGCTACCGAATCTTTTCGGAAGACTGACCGGCTATTCGTGCTCTTCGGTGGTGCACGTAAAGGGGGAAGCGGCGGCTAAGGCCTCCGTTGCAAGATGGCTCAAGGAAGCGTTCGCGTCTGCGTATCTGTTGCAGCAGCGGTCTGTTCCGGAGGGGCTACTGGATCATTCCACTAGGGCTCAGGCGACCGCTTGGGCGGAGTATAGCCTAGTTCCGCCAGCAGATATCTGTAAGGCGGCCACCTGGTCGTCTCTGCATGCTTTCAGTACACACTATCGTTTAGATGTGTCAGCGGCTCGGGATTCCTCTTTTGTTCGGCGGTTCTGCGCGCCGGATGGCAAGGTCCCGCCCGGTCTTAACTGCTCTGTTACATCCCGATGTTGGAGGACTAAACTGGATTACCGAACAGGAAATGGAAATTACACTAACCTGGTAATTGTAGTTCCTGGAGGGTCCAGTTTAGTCCTCCTTCCCTCCCGACTATCTGTTATAAAAATGCGGCGCGCTTTCCGAACGGTGGATCATAAGACGGTTCCTCTTGCCGTTCGAACCTTTTTTGCAGCCGCGTTTTTGGCTATGGCTCTTTCTTTCTCAGGTGTTCAGTCAGCTCCTGAGATTTCTGATACGGAGCTGTATTTTGATTTCTGGGGCGTTGGTTCCAGCGCAATACAGTGTTCTGACTTCCTCGTTTGGGGAGAAAGTTGGATATTTTTGTGGGGGGGGAAACAAATTGTTCTTTAATTATGTCATTTTCATTATGTCATTTTGTATATTAATCTAATGTGTTGCTTCGTTAAGTATGCTTTGTTACTAGTACACTGGGGGCTTCTGGGAGCTCCGTCTGCATATATACTACAGAAGACTTGATTGGTCCAGTCTCCAGGCTGCAGGAGGAGGGGCACTACCCGATGTTGGAGGACTAAACTGGACCCTCCAGGAACTACAATTACCAGGTTAGTGTAATTTCCATCTATTCACCAGGTTAAAAAAAGGCGCAACCCTTGACCCATCACAACCTAGCTCATACCGCCTGTGATAAGGAAGCTTATCATAGTTCAGGAAGGAGCTATAATAGAGGTGAAGTGACTCTGAACAAGCAACCTGTCTTTTCTGGTAGAAATAATAAAACAGAATGATTCCATAAAAGACTACCATTCCCAGAATGCACCAGGTTTCCAACAGCCATTAGAAGAGCTGAAGTGGGGAAACGTGTGTTCAATCAGGAGGGCTATGAGGTAATCCCCAAGCACTCATCTCCAAGGGCAGGGCTTGATTCAGCACAGCTGCGCTGTGCTAGGGTGGAGCATTCATCTAAGCAGGATAAAAGTAAAGCTTATTCTACAGAGAAGCATCTTCATCCTGAGGATCATCATCAGCAGAAGCCAGAGCGGACGGACAGAGAGAGCAAGAAACCCTTTGGAAGAAAGAAGAGAAAAGCATTTGTGAGGTCTAAAGGAGTCCATAGCAGTACGTATACTGGGAGGCATTCCAGGGGCAAGTATACACCATTGGACTGGGGAAAGCCAGAGGAGTGGGGTTGCAGAGCCAGGAATCCCCGGACGGCACCTGTGAGGGAGACGGCTGCATTTGGAAGGGACCCTAAGACCAGAGCAAGAAGGTATGTGAAGAGAGATCCAGTGTCCAGGGATCTAGATTGGAAGGCTGGACATAAGAACTGGACTACATACTGGCCAGGATATTGGGAGAGAAATCCTAACAGCAATGGAAGCTCAGGTATGAACACTGATCTATGCCCTAGCTCTTCACTTGGAAGACAGCAGGGAAACAAGTATTGTCCTGAGAATGCTCCATTGAGAAATTCCTCTGTGCCAATCCATGATATTGAACCTATGATAGTTGAAGAAGGGGGAGATATTGTAAATGAGGAGTCTGAATACATGGATTGCTCTCTGTCTAAACTTCTGTGGTAATATGCTGTCACAAAATACAACAACCATCGCAAAGAAATATAAACTTGTTCTTTGATCTACTCAGAAAAGCTTCTGAGTAAGATTTGAGCCACGTAATAGAAAGTAAACCAGCCAAGAGGTGCAGCTGGGTAATTGCTAGCAATTGAGCCTTGCCTAATTGCCTGTGAGCTCTGGAGGGACACTTCTGAGTCTGTGTGGAGATACAAGAAGTTATCCCTGAAAAAGAACAGTTTTTTTCTTACTTTGTGGGTTTTGGTTTGTTTTGAAGCACTGCTAAGAAGATATTAGCATGAGCCTACAGAAAAGACCTTTCTGTTCCCATCAAGGTCTTTATTCTTTGATTTGATTGCTTAACAAGTTCAGCTGTTGTTTTCCTGATTTGTTTTTCTAAGTATAATACTGAAAGCAAGTATCCTTTTTTATGTGCTACCAAGTATATCTGTGTTGGGAGAAATAACCCCATAAATAAAATATCTTCTTTGCTTTACACTCGAGCAAGCACAACTAATTTATTGTGAACGGCTGAGTCTGGTATGAATGGACTACATTTCCCACAATCCTTTGCAAGTCATATTAATATTTGCCTTTGCCAAGACTGTGGACATTCTCACCCAGCGCCCCCGTTTACACGCCCTATTGCTAGTTTATCCTTTTTGTGTATCAACACTACGTCTTAGTTCAGATTCCAAAGGGTTATAGCTAGCAAAGCAAGTAATAAATACCCTCTATAATTATCGAGAGTCTTCTGATGAACTCCGCACTGCAATAAGTTTAACCACAGACTGTTTCTACAAGGAAAGTGAATAATGGTCTCAGACTCACATCGGCAGTGCTTAAAACTTGCTTAAAGCAGTTTGCCTTCTCGCATCAACGACCATGAAACATTCACTTGTTTTATTGAAACTGTTGTGCTTTTATACGTTCATCAAATTGTTCTCCTATTTTTTCCATTTTTTAAAGCATGTTTTGTATATTAAAGAATGTGCTTATCTGAAAACTGCTGGTATAGTTCCCCGACGCCACCACAGGGGTCCCGCTTTTGCATTTCGAATGCTTCTTCAGGGGGATAAAATTGTAATCCAGCACAATCTACAAAACAGCCAGAAAGTTTTTGAATAAAGAATATACCACATTGCAGTAATATTTCAGAGATATCAAGCTTAGTTAGTAAATCAGCCCACCTTTTGTCGCACAGCGAAACAGCACACTCTAATTTCATTCACAGCAAATCTTTAATTCATCCAAACTTTGTCAGTGTGTCGTGAAACGCCGCGCATGCGGACATCAAACCGCGCGCAAGTTTTAAATAGACAGATGGGATCCCACGTGATGCGTGAGTAAGCAAGGTGCTTTCTTGCTTGCTCCGGGGCTGCCCCGAGGAAATCTGCGTTTTATCTTACCTACCTGCCAGCTCGGGTACTTGTTGAGGAGAGTGCTGGGTGTGGGAACGCTACCTGCACACTTGGGCTTGAGTGCTGTACCCCCCATGCCGAGCCTGCCGAAAAAAGAAAAGGAGAGGCCGACCAGGGGGACGGGAGCGGGCCCATCCAAGATGGCGCAGCCGTCCTCGCCGAGCACGGGTAGTGTTGAATCAGCGACGGAGGAGCTTGCCAAAGAGGTAGCAGCTGTCTTGGAGCCGAAATTTGACCAGCTAATTAAAAAGCTAGACTCGCTGGGGGATTCTCTTGCGGCGGTCGGTAGGAGAGTGGACGAACTGGAAGACCGGGTTACCAGCGTGGAAGAGGGAGAGGGCCGCTTGGAAAGAGCACTGGCCGCGCAGAAGAAACAAATAGAATTGCTGGAGCTTAAAACGGATGATTTGGAGAATAGATCACGGCGAAACAACCTGCGGGTGGTTGGTATACCGGAGTCTACCACCGACGGCATGCTGATCCCCTTATTTGAGAACTGGTTGCCCAAGGAGCTGGGCCTCGACTCGCTGGTCGGAGAGCTCAAAGTAGAACGGGCACATCGCCTGGGCCGTCGGCGGGACGATCAGCAGCGACCACGTGTTGCCATTTTGCGGATCCTTAATTTCCAACACAAGGACCAGCTTCTGCGGGCCTATCGTGCTAAGGGGCACTTGACCCTGGAGAATCAGAGAATCCTGCTTTTCCAGGATTACTCAGTGAGGATTACCGACCAGAGAAAGGCTTTTTCTGCCATATGCGCTGAGTTGTTTAAACGGCAAGTCCGTTTTGTGTTGGCCTTCCCTGCGACCCTGCGTGTTTGGCAGCATGGCAAGTCGTTTACCTTTCAGACGCCAAAGGAGGCGAAGACCTACTTGGAGGCTCTCCCGAAGGACAGTGCACAGGGCCATGAAGGCTGAGTCTGGCTCTGGCTGATTGGGGGACATGCCGAAGTCGGTTGTGGGGAAACCGACTGGTCTGGAAGACGAGAGTTGAGGCTGACTGTGGTTCGGGGACTGCTGCACTGTACCCGTGGCCGTCCGGGGGAGATGCCTGGGCCTGAGCTTATGTTCAGCTTACGTTTTGCACTGGAAGCTGTACTTTTTACAGTGGCAGTTTGTTGAATTGAAATGATGCACTGCTGGTTAGATGTTTGCAATGTTCTCTCATGTTTTCTGTTTCCCACGTACAGGGCTGCTCTAAGCTGTGTTGATGGGGGGTGCTCTCCCTTGCCTTCCACTCTCTTATATATTTTGCTTTTTGTTACTGGGGTGTGCCCGAGCCTGTAGGGCCCTTGGGGCAGCCCTGCAGCGTCATTTTAGGGATCGCTGCTCAGCGAGTGAGCTGAGGGGAAACTATGGTTTTTTGGATGGGGGGGGAGGGAGGGTTGGGCTTAGTGGGGTTGAGTTTTTTGGGGGTGGGTTATGGGGATAGTTATAGGGCATTATGCTGGGGCATAGGGGGGGAGGGGGTGGGGATGGGGGGGAGGGGGGAGCCTGAGACTGTGTGTGGTTGGTGTGGTATGTTTGTGTGGCCGGGGGAGGGTGGCTGCAGCTGCTGTGTATGTCATTGCTTGGGGCTGAGGCTGGGCAGCCCTGGGTGTTTGCTGTGGTGGAATCTATTGGTAGAGCCTTTTCCTACTTTGTATGGCCCATAATCTTCGCATACTTACCTGGAATGTGGGAGGCATTGGGACTCCTGTAAAGCGCACAAAAATATTACAGGCCTTGAAGAAGTCTAAGGTACATATTGCCCTTTTACAAGAGACACATTTGTCCGCTGAGGAGCATCAGAAGCTTCGTAAGGACTGGGTGGGTCATGTATTTTTTGCTTCTGCGGGGGTGCGGAAGAGAGGGGTGGCGGTCTTAGTTCGGAAGGGAATTGCCTTGGAGGTGCTCGCGGAGGAGGAGCGGGATTCACAGGGGCGTTTTCTCTTTCTACATGTCCGGGTGAATGGGGAGGAGTTGTTTCTGGGGAACATCTATGCCCCCAACACGTATGAGCACCCCTTTTTCAAGGCACTCTTGTGGAAAATTTTGGATGGCCCTAGGGTCCCGTTGGTCATCGCTGGAGACTTTAACTGTCCCCACGACCCCCTTCTGGACAGGTCCGGGGGGGGCCGTGGAGGGCGAGGGGGACAGTGGACCAACAAGGGGGTGGATTTTCTGTGCCGTTGGGGGGACCTTTTGGACATTTGGAGAGTTTTGCACCAAGAGGAGCGGGATTACACCCATCTGTCCAGGGCCCACCAGACTTGGTCACGTATTGACTATATTTTAATTTCCAGGGATCTTTTCAGTAAGGTGGAGAGGACGGGGATTGAACCGATTGTGGTCTCTGACCATGCGAAGGTCTTCTTGGACCTTAAAGGAGGTCGACCTCAGGGGGGTCGGTGGTCCTTTCCAAGACATCTCTGGCAGAGGGATTCATTCCGTGCATATCTCCTTCAACAATGGAGAGACTACCAGAGGGAGAATGAATCCCCGGAGATCTCGGCAACCACTTTCTGGGAGGCGGGGAAGGTGGTATTGCGGGGGCACCTGATAGCTTATGTAGCCCGGGAGAAGAAGCGGGTAGATGCTCGTATCTTGGAGTTGGCGTGTGCCCTCCGGGAGACTAAGAGAGAAGCCATAGCGGATAGCAATAAACTGGGGCTTTATCTTGATGCACAGCGGGCTTTAAATGATGCCCTCCAGGAGCGTGCGGTGTTCTCTGACCAATATTACCGCCATCAGTTATTTCGCTTTGGCAATCGCTCCGGTAGGCTTCTGGCTCGTTTGGTTAAAGGTAAAGGGGGAGCCCAGGCGGTCACGGCTCTTCGTGATTCCGATGGCGTGCGGCAGCTGGGGGCGGATAATATTTTGCAGATCTTTGCGCGTTTCTATCGGGAGTTGTATACCCCCGACCATGAGAGCCGTGAGGTGGAGCAGGAGTTTCTTGAGAGGGTCCCCCTGCCTCAGCTGACTGAGGTGGATAGACAGTATTTAAATAGGAATATTACGGCGGAGGAGGTCCGCAGAGTGATTCGTCAGGGGAAGCCTCATAAAGCGCCCGGGCCTGATGGCTATGGTGTGGAGCTGTATAAGATCTTGCTAGATCAGATTGCTCCTACTTTGATGGCCGTCTTTGAGGAAGGCCGAGAAAGGCGGTCTTTTCTGCGAGACATGCGGACTGCGGCGATCACGGTGATTCCCAAGGAGGGCCGAGATCTTGAGAGCCCTGCTTCGTATCGCCCTATCTCCCTCATCAACTATGATCTGAAGCTGTTAGCATCTATTCTGGCTCATCGGTTGCAGACTTTTTTGCCGCAGTTGGTGGGTTCTCATCAGGCAGGGTTTGTTAAAGGCCGGGATGCTTTCGCGAATATCACTAAGGTGTTGTTGGGCATGGAACGGTGTGTGGATATTGATGAGTCGCTGATCCTTGTGAGCCTGGACGCGGAAAAAGCTTTTGATCGAGTCTCATGGCCATATATGTTTAATGTCTTGGAGCGTTTCGGTTTTGAGGGTGCGTTCTTTGATTGGATTGCAGCGTTGTATACGCAACCGCTGGCATGCATTTGTAGTGGCGGCCGGTATTCCTCTTCTTTTGAACTGCAGAGAGGCACCCGGCAGGGATGCCCCTTGTCTCCGCTACTCTTTGTTTTGCAGCTGGAGCCGTTGTTACTTACTATTTTGAATGATGCGCAGATTCGTGGTGTGAGCTGGCGGGGTGGAGGGATTAAGCTTAGTGCTTTTGCAGATGACATCCTGCTGTGCTTGTGTGATCCCCAGAGGTCGTTGGAGCGTGCTCTGCAACTTCTGGGGGAGTTTGGCTCGTTCTCCGGTTTGCGCATTAACTCTGATAAGTCTTTTGCTTTGGATGTGGGGGGACGGTCGAGGAGTGCTTGGACGGGGGTTTTCCCGTTGCTTTGGGCCTCCGGTCAGATTAAGTATCTGGGAATCTATCTCCCCGGCGATCTCTCCCGGCTTTATGAGGTGAATGTGCAACCGATGCTGGAGGGAACTTTGACACGATTCCTTAAGTGGCGGGCCCTGCCCTTATCATTGATGGGTAGAGTGGCGCTGGTGAAAATGGTGGAATGGCCGCGCTGGCTGTATCTGCTGCGGCACCTTCCCCTTTGGTTAGCTCGACGCGACTTGGAGGTGTTGCGGAAGCATTTAGCCACATTTCTGTGGAGAGGTCGGCGCTCTCGGATATCATTGGCGGCTCTTATGAAGTCTGGCGAGGAGGGGGGCCTTGGCCTCCCCTCTCTGCGCCAATACAATTTCTTGTGTCTACTTCGGCCCCTTGCGGACTTGATTTTGGCCCGGGGAACCTTTCTCCCTGTAGAGATGTTTGATGAGATGGCAGGCCCCCTACATAGAGTGTCTATGTTGCATGTGGGTCGCCAAAAGCTGTCTCCGGCTAGTCAGCATTCTCAGTATTTCGGGGCTCTTAGACAGGCCTGGCGGTTGCTCTGTCAGATGTGGGGCATCCGGTGGCGGTGTACGGACTGTTTACCCCTGGCGGGGAACCCGATGTTCGAGCCAGGGCGGCATTGCTTGGCGGGGCGACAATGGGCGAGAGCCGGCTTAATCTACATTGGGCAGTTGCGAGTGCTGGAGGGGGTGGATTTTGATTCTTTTCAATCTTTGGCCCAGCGCTTTTCTCTGGATAAGCACTCCTTTTACTTTTACCTGCAGTCACGTCATTATGCTCGGCAACTTCAGACAGTGCATGGACTGCGGTGGGGCACGGAGGGATTGTGGGAGATTTTTGCTTCATTGGATGAGGTCCTTTCATTGACGGCTCTTCGGGGGGCCTTCTGGCCGGAGGGTGCGGCGGGGCACCTGGAGGTCTTGAGCACGAGATGGGTCCGCGAGGGTCTGCTCTGGGTCAACCCGACGATTCTTCAGCAGGCGTTTGCTATGGTAAAGCAGAGTTCGGAGTCTATGCAGCTGCGGGAAATTCAATATAAGTTTCTTTGGCGGGCTTATGTATCGAATGTACAGGCTGCCAAGATGGGGTTGACTTTAACGGATTTGTGTGGCATGTGTCAGGTGGAACGGGGCACCTTGTTGCATTGGTTTTGGCAGTGTCGTGCCATTCGAGGCTTTTGGGACAGTGTGTTAACACAGCTGGCAAGCTGGAAAGGAATGGACGCTCTGCCTTCGGAGGAGTGGTGTCTTTTTGGGCTCTCCTTGGGTGTCTCACCGATGGCGGCAGGTTGTCGTTCCCTCTATGAGAGGGGCTTTTTGGTTGCTAAACAATGTGTTTTGAATAGCTGGCTGGAAACTCGGCCCCCGATTCTTAGCTCCTGGGTTCGGGCTATGCGAGAACTGCAAACCATGGAAAAGATGACGGCTTCTCTCTTGGGGGGGAGGAAATTAGTTACTATGGATGCTATTTGGGAGGGGGTGGTTTAGCTGATGGGGGAGCCTTGGGAACTTGTAGTCGCCTTTGGTTTCCTGGATCTCGCCAGCAGGTGCCCACCTATGCATAATTATATCCATCCATTTAGGAATCTCTATTGACATACCTCTGACTTGTAGATTGTTTCTTCTCACAGGTCTCGGCGGGGGGGGGGGGTATTAGGTTAGGGGGTAAGCGGGGGGATGGGGGGCAGGGGGGGTCCTATAGGTGTTAAGCGGGCTGTTACCCGAGGAGGTGGTTAGGGGACTGTATGCGGTTGGGGAATTGGTGTCTGGGGTTTCTGGGCTGTGGATCTTGTTGTTGATGTTTGTGGTATCATGAGTGGAGGGGGCAATTCTCTGTCCCCTGGGGGGTGTGCTGTCTCTCGCTTTTACACCTGTAATTGTCTATGTTTGTAGCTTGCGATGTTATTTGCTTGTTGCAGTGTTCAGTTTGCTGTTGGATTTGTAATGTTAATAATAATAAAAATTAATTTCCTTAAATAGACAGATGAATAAACGTCACACTGGTGCTGCTTCCAATTGGCTGTCAATCTTTACTCCGCTCGGAAATGGAGCTGGTAGGTGACCAGAAACTACTCATTGATTCAGACGCAGACACGCCAGTCTATAGAGTTGTTTAAACCCATTGATCCCACTGTGGCTAGTCTGAAAATCCATTTCTGTTCCTGGATCAATAGCGTCTGGGCTCTGGACTTGTTGTTTCTACCCACCAGCACCCTCTCAATCACAAAACAGCGCAACTCATCGAAAGTGTGGTTTTTATTGATGCAGTGTGCTACGATCGGGGCTTCCAATATCTTGCACTTTAATCTGCTGCGGTGCTCATTAATTCTAGTGTTAAGTTGTCGTTCTGTCTTCCCAACGTAGAGAAGGCTACAAGGGCACCTAATTGCATATACAACATGGTCCGAAGTGCAGGTGGTGGAATGCCTCAACAAATAATTCCTGCCACGGTGTTCAAACCTAGTAAGCTCTTCAGTCACTGGACAAATATTGCAACTACCACACGGCTTATGCCCTGCTGCCTCCGCTAAATTGCTCACCTGGGATGACTTCAATTTCGCTGGACTAAGCTTCTCCTTGAGATTGGAATGGCGAGTCCATACGCATCGAATAGTCTTGTCTTGTAACCCAGGTAGTGTACTTAGTACATTCCGATGTTTCTTAATAATGTGTTTAATCTCACCACTGAGTGGAGAAAATTTGGTGATAAAATTTATATTGTCATCATCCAAAGGGGGGTTGGTATGCCGGGGTTGTAACAGTAAAGCCCTGTTATTATATAATGCCCTCTTGTATGCTATTTTGATTATTGATTGAGGATAACCCCTATCACGAAAATCCCTCATCAAATGCTTTGCCTGCAATTTATACTGTTGTACACTCGAACAATTCCTCCGATATCGAATAAACTGAGACAGGGGCAAACTGTCTCGCAGTTGTTTGGGATGATTGCTGCCATAGTGCAAAATTGTGTTTCTGTCTGTTGGTTTTTTATATATTGAGGTGAGCCATCCATGAGGACCCTTCTGAACCTCCACATCGAGAAAAACAATTCTCTGTGCATGACTACTGTAGGTAAATTTTATGTGTGGATCAACCTGGTTCAACCAGTCTGCAAACTGATGAAACTCGCAACAGGAACCATTCCATAGCAGGAACACATCATCGATGAACCTCTTCCATACAACTATATGGTGCTGATATGGGGATGTAGTAAGCCATTGATGTTCAAAAGCTTGCATGTAGAGGTTAGCCACTGAGGGGGCACAGGCAGCCCCCATGGCTACCCCAGACATTTGCTGATAAATTTTTCCCTCAAACTCAAAATGATTATAAAAAATTGTGAGTTTTGCTAAATCGGAAATGAACTCAAGGAGGTTCAAGGATAAGTCTCCCTTATCACGTAAAGATGTAACTATAACCGCGTGTGCTGCCTCCTGGGGGATGCTAGTATATAACGCCGCGACATCCAGTGTCACTAGAAGTACTGATTCCCTGGACGCCCATTCAGAATACTCTTCCAAAATGTTTAAAAAATGGGAGGTATCTTTAATGTACGAGGAAATGGTGGACATTAAGGACCTCAAAAAAGAATCAATGTAAATCAAAAGAGGTTCCAAAACAGACCCCTTTGTAGAAACTATTGGCCTCCCTGGTGGATTCTGGACATCCTTATGCACCTTAGGAACCAAGTACAATCGGGCTAAAGTCGGTGAGGGCTCATTAAGAAATTTCCATTCTTTTCTGGTGATCACCTCAATCTCCAAAGCCTGTGAAGTAATACTTCTTATTCGTTGTTGTAAATCTTTTGTAGGGTCCTGTAATAGTTCTTTATAAATGGTATCCTGAGACAATTGCCGATAAGCTTCTTCCAAATATTTACCCCTATCCATTACAACCGTGGCTCCCCCCTTATCAGCGCGCCGTATTACTATGTCTGCCCAAGCCTGAAGTTCAATCATGGCAGTCCGTTCGGCTAACGTCAATGTCTTAGCCCGCAAGGGATGCTGCCGTTCCAAATTTTGAACATCTGCTAGAACTAGCTCCCTAAACAGATTTAGCGCTGGAGGAGGGGGCTCCGGAGGAGTCCAAGTGGACCGTGTGGGTAATGGAATTCGACCTGGATCTGGAGTCAAACCCGGATTGATATTAGTCGAAGGATGAGCAGCAAAGAACACCTTTAGATGCAACTTCCGCATCAAACTCTCCAAATCAACCTTAAATTGAAAACTATCAAAATAAATGTCGGGAACAAACGTAAGGCCTCTGTTTAATATTGAGGTGGTCTGTGGAAAGAGATATTCTCAAAATATTTAAAACCAGAGACTCACGGGGGACTAAATCCAAAGACGGTGTAAGGGGATTATACTGGGCCATTCGTGTCTGGAGACCATCCTGAATTCTCCTCTCCCCTATCACATTCGTTGACGTCCGCCTCCTCTCCCCCGTTGTTTTCCTCTGTTGGAAGTTTTCCTTTTGATTTTGGCATCCTCTTCGTCCTGAAAATCCTCCTTGGACGCTTTGCTAGAATCAGATGAACTATTATCGCCCAAGGAAATATCGAAATCTACCCGCCTCAATGTTTTTCGTAACTTCCTCTTGGGGTTCATCCACGGATAAACATAACCAGAGGTATAGTCCCCGTAATCACGTTTTAATTTCCTCATTTTGAGTTGTTTGACTTCATCGTGGACCACTTGTACTTGTGCATCATGTTCTTTCATTTTGTTAGCAAATTGTGCTGCCGTTACCTCCTTTTTTAAACTGGAGGTCATGGTATCAATATCTTGCTGCAAAGTCGTCAAGCTGTTAGTGGTGGTTTCCGTGATTAACACCATTATGTCAAGAGAACATTTGTTCAGAATACCATTCCATTTCTCAATGAACCCTGGATTGTCCGTGAATAACTTAGGTTCCTTATACATCCGGAGACCCCTCGGGATATGTTGACGGCGGATATACTCTATGAGAGATAATCAATGTAATTCCATCCGTACTTTGCGCTTCTGTGCTTTCAGAAGCGTATCCCAGTCTGTAATGGAATGGTCCTCACTCTCCAGTTCTTCTAAAGTGAAAGGCGTAGTCTCTTTACATATGTCTGCAATATGATTTTCTTTATAACTATAAACTTCCTTCCACGAAGGGGGTCCTTCCATGGTTGTGTATCAACACTACGTCTTAGGTCAGATTCCAAAGGGTTATAGCTAGCAAAACAAGTAATAAATACCCTCTATAAATATCGAGAGTCTTCTGAGGAACTCCGCACTGCAATAAGTTTAACCACAGACTGTTTTTACAAGGAAAGTGAATAATGGTCTCAGACTCACATCGGCAATGCTTAAAACTTGCTTAAAGCAGTTTGCCTTCTCGCATCAACGACCATGAAACATTCACTTGTTTTATTGAAACTGTTGTGCTTTTATACGTTCATCAAATTGTTCTCCTATTTTTTCCATTTTTTAAAGCATGTTTTGTATATTAAAGAATGTGCTTATCTGAAAACTGCTGGTATAGTTCCCTGACGCCACCACAGGGGTCCCGCTTTTGCGTTTCGAATGCTTCTTCAGGGGGATAAAATTGTAATCCAGCACAATCTACAAAACAGCCAGAAAGTTTTTGAATAAAGAATATACCACATTGCAGTAATATTTCAGAGTAGTTTCTGGTCACCTACCAGCTCCATTTCCGAGCGGAGTAAAGATTGACAGCCAATTGGAAGCAGCACCAGTGTGACATTTATTCATCTGTCTATTTAAAACTTGCGCATGGTTTGATGTCCGCATGCGCGGCGTTTCACGACACACTGACAAAGTTTGGATGAATTAATGATTTGCTGTGAATGAAATTAGAGTGTACTGTTTCGCTGTGCGACAAAAGGTGGGCTGATTTACTAACTAAGCTTGATATCTCTGAAATATTACTGCAATGTGGTATATTCTTTATTCAAAAACTTTCTGGCTGTTTTGTAGATTGTGCTGGATTACAATTTTATCCCCCTGAAGAAGCATTCGAAACGCAAAAGCGGGACCCCTGTGGTGGCGTCGGGGAACTATACTAGCAGTTTTCAGATAAGCACATTCTTTAATATACAAAACATGCTTTAAAAAATGGAAAAAATAGGAGAACAATTTGATGAACGTATAAAAGCACAACAGTTTCAATAAAACAAGTGAATGTTTCATGGTCGTTGATGCGAGAAGGCAAACTGCTTTAAGCAAGTTTTAAGCATTGCCGATGTGAGTCTGAGACCATTATTCACTTTCCTTGTAGAAACAGTCTGTGGTTAAACTTATTGCAGTGCGGAGTTCATCAGAAGACTCTCGATATTTATAGAGGGTATTTATTACTTGTTTTGCTAGTTTATCCTTTTTAGCAAAAATCATACAGAAAATGGTTTTAATTCAATGCAATGTATCCTTTGTTGCTTCCCACTCAACCAAATTCTAACCCAAGCAGTAACTTTAGGGTCCATCCCTAGGGTGCTCAGTTTGTTTATAAGTTGCCTGTGAGGAACGGTGTCAAAGGCTTTACTGAAATCTAAATACACCACATCTAGGGCTCTCCCTTGGTCCAACTCCCTGGTCACCCAATCAAAGAAATCAATCAGATTTGTCTGACAAGATCTGCATCTAGTGAATCCATGCTGCCTCGGATCCTGTAATCCGATGGACTCCAGTAACCTCATTGTTTTTCAGCAGTGCTTCCAATAATTTACTCACCACCAAAGTTAAACTAACTGGCTTGCAGTTTTCAACCACATCCTTGCTTCCGCTTTTGTGTAAAGGGACCACATGTGATGCTCTTCAGTCCCTTTGGTACCACTCCCAACTCCGAGGCATTGAAAAGGTCAGGCAGTGGAGCTGCTAGAAAGTCCCCAAGTTCCCTCAGTATTCTAGGGTGTATCTCATCCGGTCCCATCGCTTTGTCTACTTTAAGTTTAGCTAGTTTCTCACGAACACAGTCTTCTGAAAATTGTTCAAGATGCCCCTCAATTCTGTTCCTGTTTGTGGGTATTTTCTGAGGTCCTGCTCCTAGTTCTTCATCTGTGAACACAGAACTGAAATATTTGTTTGGCAATTCTGCCTTATCCTCATCAGCTTCTACATATTCATCCCCTTCACCCTTGAGTCTGACAATACCACTTTTGCCCTTCCTCTTCTCACTAACGTATCTGAAAAATGTCTTATCCCCCCATTTTACTGCATTGGCAGTTTTCCTCCTCTTTTTTTGAATTTTTACTTTCCTAACTACTTTGCTAGCTTCTCTAAGTTTTTCCAAATATAGATGCCTTTCTTCCTCTCTCTGTGATCTCTTGTATTTCATGAAGTCCTCCCTCTTTTTCTTCACCTTTTCAGCTACTTCTTTCGAAAGCCATAGCGGTCTCCTTTTCCTTTTTCCTTTATTTACCATTTTAACAAAAAGGTTGATTGCCCTTAAAATATCCCCTTTTAGTTTTGCCCGCTGTTTTTCTACATCCCCCAGCTGTTCCCATCCCGCTAACAACTCCCTGAGGTATTGGCCCATCTTGGCAAAGTTGGTTTCTTAAAGTCGAAGACCCTTGCTTTTGAATGGATTTTAACATCCCTAGTCCTAATACTAAACCACACCATCTGATGATCACTGGATACAAAATGATCTCCCACTGTAACATCAGAAACACTTTCACGTATGGGTTCTGTTACCAGTTGCCTGAATAGTTCTCCTGGTAGAGAATACAGGATCTCCTTACTTCTAGATGATACTGCAGCAGGAATGTGCCAATCAACATCTGGCATATTGAAATTCCCTATCAGCAGCACTTCCCCTTTCCTAGCAATGCTGCGTATGTCTTCAACTAACTCTCCGTCCACCTCTTCCTCCTCTGAGGGAGGTCTGTATATCACACCAATGCAGATATATTTCTCTTTCCCTCTTTCAAGTTTAACCCACAGTGCCTCCTCTCTCCCTTTTCAGCTCTGTAGTTCCAAAACTTTAATTTTATTTTTTACTTATAGTGCCACTCCTCCTCCCCTTCTTCCTACCCTGTCCTTTCTGAATACAATATAGCCTGGTATGGTTACATCTCAGTCATGGTTTTCTGTGAACCATGTTTCTGTAACTGCCACTAAATCCAAGTCAGCCTCTCCCATTAAAGCATCAGTATCTGGTATCTTATTTCCCATGCTACAGGAAATTTAATGCTAAAAAATGCAGGGTCATGTATTTGGGTGCAAAAATCCAAGGCCGTAAAGTACTTCCGCTCACAAAAGAAGAACGACACCTAGGAGTGATTATGTCAGATGACCTTAAGGTGGCTAGACAGGTAGGAAGGCGATAGCAAAAGCCAAAAGGATGCCTGGGTGGATAGGGAAGAGGAATGGCCAGCAGGAAGAAGTAGGTGATAGTGCCTCTGTAAAGTCTTTGGTGAGACCTCATTTGGAGTATTGTATACAATTCTGGAGACACCTTCAAAAGGATATAAGCAGGATGGAATTGGTGCAGAAGGTGGCTACCAAAATGGTCAGTTGTCATGGTTATAAAGCATATTGGGACAGACTTAAATATCTCAATATATATACTGTATTCTCATGCAAATAACGCTCCCATGTATATAACATGACCATTGAACTCTGTGTAACATGTGATGCCTGTATGTATATAGTTACCCCCTAAGTTATCCAAGTTTCGTGTCCCTGTTCTCTGTAAAAACAGAACAGCTTGTTCTGATGATTTTGTTGTATGTAAACCGCACTGATGCCGAATAGCGCGGTATAGAAGAAAATGAAAATAAAAAATAAATAAAACACGCACACATGTATAACACATGGAAATGATGCTGTTCTGTTCTAGGATCTTCGAATAATATGCCCACGTTTATAACGCATATGCGCACGCCCTTTCTGCTGTTCACCATGCTGGGAATGAAACACAAATCCTACACTGCCAACTTCAAACTTAAAGTCGTTGTGAGAGTGGAAGAAACAAGCAACAGAGAGGCAGCAAGAGAGTTCAAGGTCAGAGAAATGTCCATTCACAAATAGAGGAAGGAGATAAAGGAGCTTGAGAATATGAACCCCCACAAATGCACACATTGTGAGCCCAAAATAGAATGGCCTAAATTGGAGAATGATTTGAGAGATTGAGTTCTTTCTTGGAAGGAACAAAATCAAGCTGTCTCTACTGTCGCAATTTAGATCAAAGCAAAGCTTCTGGCAAATGAAAGAGGAATCATTGATTTCAAAATGGGTTTCACCTAGATTTCTAGATTCATGGAACAAAATGGTGTTTCAATGAGAATGAGAACCACTGTAGGCCAGCAACTTATGGACGACTGAGAGCAAAAGATAACAACTTCTGTGAATTCATCTCCAAAGAAATCTCTGCAATGGACATTATAAATATGGACAAAGTTCCAATGTCTTTTGACATCCCTGCCACTAGGACTGTAGCTGCTTCAGGTACGAAAACTGTAGCCATTACAACCACTAGGCATGAGAGGGCCTACTTCACTGTAGTCCTTGGATGCACTCCAAGTGGAGTGAAATTAAAGCCAATGGTAGTTTTCAAGAGTGTTACCATGCCCCACGAAAAACTGCCCACCAGCATGGTTGTCCATTGCAATAGGAAGGGATGGATGGACAGTGACCTTATAAAAGTATGGGTTGATAAATGTTATAGGGCCAGGCAGGAGGAATTCTTCTCCAAGAAGCCCTTAATAATTTTCGACCCCATGGCTGCCCACAAAGTAAAAAATTTTCAAAATTATATCAACTCCACTGGTGCCAACATAGCTGTAATACCTTGCAGTCTTACCTGCAAGCTACAGCTGATAGACATAGCAGTTAACCACCCATTCAAGATGTTTGTGAGAAGAGAGTGAGACGAATGGATGTAATCTGGGATTCACAAATTCACACCATCAAGAAGACTGAAGCAGGCGCGGTTTTTGTATGTCTGCAAGTGGATGTCTTCCGCTTGGAGTAAAATAACGCCACAAACCACCCGCAATAACTTCAGAAAGGCTGGGATTGTCTACAAGCAAAATAAGACAATTCGGATACCGAAGACAAAGGTGAAGATGCTGATTGCTGTGTCGATGACATCACTTCAGAAATCACAGAATGCCTGCAGTTGGTTCTTAGTTACTTCAATGATGACAGTAAGGAGGGAACGGACTATGAAGGGTTTGAGGAGTCAGATGTTCATGAGTGAACTGGAATTGGCATAGTCTCATTTAGTCTTATTGAAATTTAGCAGTTCAGAAATAAAGAAATTATTAAGAAATTAAAAATTACTCTGAGTTTCTTTTCGAGTTGTGTTCATAATTATGTATATAATGCGCTCATGCAAATAACGCATGGGGGCATATAACGCATGTCTTATATGGTTGAAGATACAGTACTTTGGAAGAAAGGTGGGAGAAGGGAGATTTGATTAAGAAGTTTAAATACCTCCATAGCATAAATGCACAGGAGGAGAGCCTCTTTCAATTGAGAGAAAGTTCTGCATAGGAGTGGCATAGGATGAAGGTGAAAGAGAATAGACTCCCTCTCTTCCAGGGTTCCACTAGCTGGAGACGCCGTGCTGGAGCCATTGATCTTTGATGAAGGAACATGGGCAGCATTTTTCTTTTCTCTTTGTTTCGACTAAAAATAAGATATATTCACAGAGCTTGAAAGATCTACACTTGGTGTCTTGATCGCTAAACTCCTGAAGAAACGCACAGTGAAACGCGAAAGTGGCACTCCATGTCGGCGTTGGGGAGAATGAATTTTTGTTATTGCAACAAGATACTAAGATAAGATCAGTTTTTATGTTACAATAACCATTTGTAGTAACAAAGCTCCTTGTTTCAAAACCATGCATAGCCTTTAAAAATACGAGAAGGTCATTGATGCTAAGGTGACACTTGAACTCCCAGTTTGGTTCAGCATCTACGAGTCTGAGACCTTTTCTAGTATAACGGCTGGTTTGTTTTATCTATAGCAAAGGTAGAGAGTCACACAAAAGAGGACATTTATAACTGCTTGTGGTGATTTTTGGGGTGGACAATGTGGCAACGGACTTTCTCAGACAGCACTCTCTGGATCCAGGAGAGTGGGAGTTGAGTCAGGAGGCTTTTGAGTTGATTCTGTGCCACTGGGGTCACTCCAAGATAGATCTGATTGCCACCCGCTCCAATGCCAAAGTGTGTCACTTCTTCAGTTGCCACAAAGAGATGGATTCCAAGGGCATTGATGCCCTGGCTCAGCCTTGGCCAAGTCAAGGCCTGCTGTACTTGTTTCCTCCATGGCCTCTCTTTGGGCATGTGATTCGGCATATAGAAAGCCATCTGGGAAGGATTATTCTCCAGGAACAAGCAGCAAGTCAGTCCTCACATATGAGTGACATATGAGTGGCGCAGATTGAGCCTGTGCGGAGCATTTCCCCAGCTTTCAAAGAAAGCCTTTGGGACATGCTACCACACATGCGTGGCACCCGCCCAAGGGTGCCATCTTGCTCAGCCTCCTTTTTTCTGCAGAGCCCAACGGAAATCTGACCTGTTTCTCCAGAAAAATCCTTGCTAATTATCTTTAAAAAAAATTAGCTTTCCCAGTTTGCGTACCAGATCCTCTTCCCTCCTTGAGCCGACACTGAGCTCGGCGCTGTTCTCGGCCCCTTTTTCATTTTTTGATCGAGGCCTGCCTCGACCGGCATTCACACCCTTTTTCATCCAGGGGTTGTTTACCCCGTCTGGGTGCTCCCCACCATGTCCCCTGGTGAGTTCAAAAAATGTGACCACTGCAGTCAAACCATGTCAGTGACTGACCCCCCCCATGACTGCTGCCTGTGTTGTCTGGGCCTGGACTATGATGCCTAAGACCAATAAGAAGAGGTCAGAGTTGCAGGAAAAACTGTTCCCCTGATCCGACTCGGCCCTGGCCTCCCCAACGCCAAGCTCCAGGCTCAGCACATCCCATGAGGCCTGAGTGTCCTTGGAGTCCCACGATGCGGGTTCTCCGAGAAGACCTCGGACCCAGGGAGAAAGAAGAAAAAGTCTCAAAGTCCTCTGAGGTTGCACCGGAGAAACCCGGTAAAACCACTCAGAGAGACTCTGGCAACTCTGAGAAGCGTCATACCAAGGTCCTCAAGAAGGATTTCTCAGCTAGTGGAGACCGTACGAGGTTCCTTGAGACCATAGTCCTCATTGAGGACACACTCGCAAGAGTGCCAGTGCCGGGCCTGAGATCTTTTGTACCAGTGCCGAAAGCTGCAGAACCTTCTGTCTTGGAAACCAGAATGGCGGCCCTGGAGCAGAATATCGCTGTTATCCTGGCCCTGCAGCAGGCAATGATGGCTGGTTCATCCACATCATCTGCCCCAATGACCAGGCCACCAACTGCGAGGAAGTCCCCTGTCATCAAGCTGAGCTCCGAGCGCCACTGTCCTCGGGTAAGCCCTCGGCGCCGGTCTAGGTCCCAGTCCTGTTCCTCTGGTATCCGATCCTCTCCGGCTAGTTTCCATGACTCACTGGCAATGAGTCACATGGCCTCAGATTCATCATCACCATTCGACTCAGAGTGGGAGACCGATGATGAGGCATCCCCAGAAACTAAACGGCACCAAGATATTCCCTTGGACCTGCCTCCCCGGCGCCATTCTCCTCTGGAGGATGTGGCCTTCCATGACTTTGTCAAGGATATGGCCAGAGCCCTCATGGTGCAGACTGAGGCGGAGGAAGACTCATGCACCGAGGAGGTGGAGATTCTACAATATGAGTCTTCACCCAAAGAAACCCTTATGGTGCCCGTGCAGTCAATTCTCGAGTGGCTACTGCTCAGGATGTGGGAGACACAGACATCAGTACCGGTGACAAACTGGTACCTCTATGCCATGTACTATATCCGGAAGAGCCCGGGATTCCATAAACCCCAGCTCCCACATAACTCAAAGGTCATCGATTCGATCATGCAAAAACTTAAGCTAAAAGACCCACTCCTCTGTTCCCCCCCCCCCCCCCCCGGAAGGGAGGCCAGAGTCCTTGACACCCTCAGGGGCAAGTATTACCAGGGCTCGATGCTCGGGTCCCCAATCCAAGCTTATGAATAATACATAGGTATGTATCTGAAGACTTTAGTCCAGGAGCTATTGGGGTTCTTGGCTGGAATGTCAGGGAGCCCCTCCAGCGGTTCCAGTCTCTGACCTCGGGGATCAAGGACTGCTCCAAGTTCCTCTTCTGAGCAGCCTATGATGACTTTGAGTCAGCGGCTCGAGTCGCAGCAGCCAGCATCAGCACCCAACGCCAGGCATGGCCACAGTCTTCTGACCTCGAACAATGGGTCCAAGACAAGCTGCTCGATGTTCCCTGCACCATGGAGAACCTATTCGGCAAACCTATGGCTGACAAGGTGGCTGAGATCGAGGCCGATGTGGTGATTCGCCAGAGGCTCTCTAAAAACACCACCTCCTCCTAGGAGGCAAGGCCAGGGAGCTCAGAAGGCAAAGACATCGAAGCCCAAGGCCCCATCTCCCACCCAACCAAGGGGGAGCTTTTAACACCCAGGGCAGGGCCTCCCCTCCTCTCCCCCTTGAGACCTTCACCAGCCCACAGGGGGGCACCTGACGCTCTTTGCCCACAGATGGGCTAACATCACCTCGGACCAGTGGGTATTGCAAGTGGTAAGTAAGTGAGGGATACCTCCTCCACCTACAGCAGATACCACCCAGGTTCTTCCCAGGAGAGCCAATGCGAACCCTCCTTCACCAGATCCTTCTGCTCACAGAGCTCGCAAGTCTGCTCAGGGACAATGCAGTAGAGCCTGTACCCAAGCACCTATGGGGAAAAAGCTTCTATTCCAGATAGTTCCTTGTCCCAAAGAGGACTGGGGGTCTCAGGCCCACACTAGACCTGCGAAACCTGAACAAGTTTCTGGTGAGGGAGAAATTCAAGATGCTGTCCCTTGGAACACTGCTGCCTTACCTCCACCAGGGAGATTGGCTGTGTTCCTTGGATCTAAGGGATCGAAGGAACACACACATCCTAATCTACCCCTCCCACAGGCAGTACCTAAGGTTCGTGGTAGGAGGAGGGCACTACCAGTACAGGGTGCTACCCTTCAGCCTCCTCATCAAGGGTCTTTACCAAAAGCCTGGCGGTAGTGACTGCCCACCTGCGTCTACAACGGGCCTTTGTCTTTCCCTACCTAGATGACTGGCTAATCAGGGGCAGCACAGCTTCAGAGGCCTGTTAGGCCGCAGAATGTGCGACACTCCTTCTGCAGCACTTGGGGTTCTTTATCTTTATTTCCAAACTTGATTAACCACCCAGGCCGGGCATCAGCCGGGTTCGTCATCAGCTATCCCAAATCCCACCTCTTTCCAGCCCAAAATCTGGGGTTCATAGATGTTCGGTACAGGTTAAGGCGGTCCTCCCCAGAGAACGGGCACAACGCCTCAGACAACTAGCAGGAGAGGTACAGCGTCACCAAGCAGTGCCAGCTCGCCGCTTCCTCTATCTACTGGGCCATATGGCCTCTATGCTCCATGTAATGCCGTCAGCCCACTTGCGCATGTGGACAGCCCAGTGGTTCCTCTACTCACAGTGGATCCAAGCCATGGGCAGTCAGGGTTACCTGCCAACTGGCAGAATCCCTCAACTGGTTGCAAACCCTTCACCACCTCCAGGCAGGAATGCCCGTCCAGGCACCTGTGCCTCAGAGGACCCTTACTACTGAGGCCTCCCTCCTAAGTTGGGGGACACATTGTGGGGACTACCGCACATAGGGCAGCTGGTCTCGGGACAAATCGCTGCTACAGATCAATCTCCTGGAGCTTAGGGCAATCTTCTTGGCCCTACGAGCGTTCCGCCACCGCTTGCAACAATGGTCCATACTGATCCAGATGGACAACCATGTTTTATATCAACAGACAAGGGGGCACGGGTTCGTACTCCCTCTGCCAGGAGGCAATGGCCCTCCTCTCCTTTGCATCTCGCAACAGCATGCTCCTATGAGCAGTTTACCTCCAGGGCCAGGACAACTGCCTAGCAGACAGGCTGAGCAGAGTCCTTCGGCCACACGAGTGGCGTTTGAACCCCAAGGTGGCCAAATGGCTTTTCCACCTCTGGGGCAAGCCCGTGATGGACCTATTTGCCTCTCCGGACAACACGCAGCTGCCTCGCTTCTGCTCATGCCAACCACATCCAGAGAGAGTAGAGGCAGATGCCTTCCTGATCCCATGGTCAAAACGCCTCCCCTATGCATTCTCACCGATCCTCCTGGTCATCAGGACCCTCTTCAAGATCCAGAGCGAGAGGACATCAGTTATACTAATTGTCCCCTGGTGGCCTAGGCAGCCTTGGTTAACACTGCTGCTCTTTCTGTCGGTGGCACTCCCAGTCCAACTGGGCTGAGCCCCGGACCTTCTGTCCCAGGATGGGGGCTCCCTCCTGCACCCCAACCTGGGGTCTCTAACTCTAATAGCGTGGCTGCTGAAAGAGTAGCATTGTCCCCTTTCAGTCTTCCAAGTGAAGTCGAGGAGATCCTACTAGCCGCTCAAAATCCCTCCACCAGGTGGGCTTATGCCTTTAAGTGGAGAAGGTTCTCCTTCTGGTGTGCGGAAAGAAGGGAGAACCTCTTCTCCTGCCATGTGCAACTAGTACTCCAGTACCTACTGTATCTGTCGCACACCGGGCTGAAGTTTAACTCTGTGAGAGTGCATCTGAATGCGATAGCCGCTCACTACCACCCTATCAAGGGAAGACCCCTCTCGGGCCAGCCCCTGGTCTTCAGGCTCTTCCAGGGCCTCCTGTTATCCAATCCCCTTATCCGCCCTCCAGCAGCAGAGTGGGACCTCAATGTGGTGCTCTCACAGCTCTCCAGACTGCCATTCGAGCCCCTAGCTACTTGCCACCTGCGGTACCTTTCTTGGAAGGTGACTTTCCTGGTGGCCCTCATGTCCACTCGAAGAGTGAGCAAACTCCAGGCCCTGGTGGTGGATCCACCATATACAAGGTTCTAAAAGAACAAGGTAGTGCTCCGCACACACCCCAAATTCTTCCCGAAGGTGGTATCTCCTTTCCACATCAACCAAGAGGTAATCCTCCCCACCATTTTCCTGTGGCCTCATGCCGGCCGGGAGGAACTAGTACTTCATATATTGAATTGCAAACAGACCCTGTCCTTCTACTTACAATGAACTCGGAGCCGTCACAAAGCTCCTCAGCTTTTCGTGTCATATGACCCCAGCAGACTGGGGCGCCCGGTGATGAAGCGAACTCAGTCCACTTGGGTGGCGGACTGTATTGCCCTCGCTTATGAGTGAGCCAGCCTCTCCCTTGAGCACTGGATCACAGCACATTGAGTGAAAGTGATGGCCACTTTGGTGGCCAACCTGCACTTGGTGCCAGTGACAGAGATCTGCAAGGCCACCACATGGTCTTCAATTCATACATTCGTAGCCCACTAATGCCTGGAATGAGTCCCGCAGTGACAGTGCATTTGGCCAGGCAGTACTCCATAATATTCTCGGGGTGTAGGCAACTCCTGCCCTCCGACCCTTCTGTGTTCAGCATGGTTCAGAGATCTGATGTGGCTTCTGCAAGTACCACCTCTTTGTTTGCATCCATCTCGTGACCTATTGTCCTGGAAGGCCTGATTCTCTTCTTGCTTATGACTTTGTAAGGGCTTCTCTTTGGCAGTGGTTTTCCACTCTGCTCCGAGCTCTAAAGAGGTCTACCAACCTGGCATACATGCGGCTGTGCTGCCTCATTTAGCAATGGTGTGGCAGTTCCTGAGGTGGACAAGATGCTGTTTCTGTTGGTCTTTCTGCAGGACAGTCTGAAGAAGGGCCTTTTTCTTAGCTCCCTGAAGGTTCAAGTGGCAGCTTTGGTCTGTTTCTGAGGTCCAATGGCTGGTAAGTCTCTAGCCTTACACCCAGATGTTTCACGCTTTCTTCAGGGGGGGTTGGTGTCTGGGTCTCCCCCTTTGGTTGGTGGTCCATTCCTGGGATCTGTATATGGTGGTGAGGGCCCTGATGTTGGAACCCATTGCACCACTGAAGCGCACTGCTCTGAAGGATTTGACGTTCAAGATGGTCTTAGTTACGATTTGTTCTACAAGGTGGGTTTCAAAGCTGCAGTCTCTGTTTTAGCAAGATCCTTACCTACCTTTTTCTGAAGAAGCCGACAGTCGAACAAGAGCGCATAGTTCATAAGAATATATCCTTGAAAGATACTACCAAAAGCAGAGAGGTTCCAAAAAAGAGTAAAGTAGCACAAATGCCCTTGAGTATGGAGCAGACAAAGCTTAAAGATAACAAAATAACCAGTCCTACCAATAGCCAAATTAATATGAATAAAATACAGTATCTAAAATATTTGTATGCAAATGCTAGAAGTCTAAAAAATAAGATGGGAGAGTTAGAATATATAGCACTAAATGAGAGGTTAGATATGATTGGAATCTCAGAGACATGGTGGAAGGAGGCCAACCAGTGGGACACTGGGATACCTGGGTACAAACTATATCATAATGATAGAGCTGATCAAATTGGTGGAGGGGTTGCGTTCTATGTTAGAGAGGGCATTGAGTCAGAAAGGATTAAAGTTTTGCAGGAAACAAAATTTGCTGTAGAATCTTTATGGATTGAAATTCCATGTAAAAAGGGGAAGGCGATGGCAGTGGGGGTGTACTATCGACCGCCTGGCCAGAATGAACAAATGGATGATGACATGCTCAAAGAAATCAAGGAAGCTAACAAAGGTTACAGCACAGTAATAATAATGGGTGATTTCAATTACCCCAGTATCGACTGGGTCAGTGTCACGGCAGGACATGCTAGGGAGATAAAGTTCCTAGATGAAATAAATGACCGTCTTGGAGCAGCTGGTTCATGAACCGACCAGAGGGGAAGCCATATTGGACCTAGTCCTTAGTGGAACACCAGATCTAGTGCAAGAGATAAGGGTGTTGTGGCCACTTGGCAATAATGATCATAGCAGAATCACGTTTCATTTAATTAGTGGAGGAGGGATGGTAAGGAAATCCACAGTACTACCTTTTAACTTTCGAAAGGGAGACTATGATAAAATGAGGAAAATAGTTAAGAAAAGACTAAAAGGAGCAGTTGCAAAGGTTAAAGACTTACATCAAGCTTGGGTGTTGTTGAAAAATGCTATCTTGGAAGCCCAGACCAGCTGTATTCCACACTTTAAGAAAAGTGGAAGGAAGTCCAAAAAACTGCCAGCATGGTTTAAAGGTGAGGTCAGAGAAGCTGTTGTTGCCGGAAAAGCATCTTTCAGGAAATAGAAAAAAGAGCCAAACGATGAAACCTGGAAACATCACAAGCACTGGCAAGTTAAATGCAAGGAATTGATAAGGCAAGCAAAGGGAGAATTTGAGAAGAAGCTTGCTGCGGAAGCAAAAACGCGTAATAAAGACTTTTTCAAGTACATTTGTAGCCAAAAACCTATGAGTCAGTTGGCCTATTAGATGATAGAGGGGTTAAAGGGGCACTAAGAGGCGACAAGGCGATAGCGGAGAGACTGAATGAATTCTTTGCTTCGGTCTTTACTAAGGAAGATGTAGGGATGTTACCCATGACTGAAGTTGTATTTAAAGGTGCGGAAAAATTGAAGGAAATATCGATACATCGGGAAAATGTATTACAACTATTTGATAAACTGAAGAGTAGCAAATCACCTGGACCGGATGACATACATCCAAGGGCGTTGAAAGAACTGAAATATGAGATTGCAGACCTGCTATTAGTAATCTGTGAACTATCATTAAAATATCTGTAATACCTGAAGATTGGAGGATGGCGAACATAACGCCAATTTTTAAAAAGGGTTCCAGGGGTGATCCCGGAAACTACAGACCAGTGAGCCTGATGTCAGTACCGGGGAAAATGCTAGAAACTATCATAAAGAAAAAAATTGCTGAACATGTAGATAGTCATGGCTTAATGGGAGACAGCCAACATGGCTTTCGACAAGGAAGATCTTGTCTTACCAATCTGTTATGTTTTTTTGAAGATGTGAATAAACAGGTAGACAAAGGTGAGTCGATTGATATAGTATATTTGGACTTTCAGAAAGCATTTGACAAGGTCCCTCATCAGAGACTTTTGGCAAAACTAAAGAGTCATGGGATAGGAGGCAGTGTACTATTGTGGATCAGGAACTGGTTAAAAGATAGAAAGCAGAGGGTAGGGCTAAATGGCCAATTCTCCCAATGGAGAAAGGTGAATAGGGATCTGTGCTGGGTCCGCTGCTTTTTGACATATTCATAAATGACTTGGAAAAGGGAATAACGAGTGAGGTTATCAGATTTGCAGATGACACAAAACTATTTAAAGTTGTTAAAACCCATGATGATTGATGAAAATTGCAAGAGGATCTTGATAAATTGGAAGATTGGGCATCAAAATGGCAGATGAAATTTAATGTGGACAAGCGCAAAGTTATGCACCTAGGGAAGAACAACCTAAACTATGGTTACATGATGCAAGGTTCCACATTAGGAACCACCACCCAGGAAAAAGATTTAGGCGTCATTGTGGATAACATGTTAAAATCCTCGGCCCAGTGTGCAGCAGCGGCCAAGAGAGCAAATAGAATGTTAGGTATCATAAGGAAAGGAATGGAAAATAAAACAAAAGATATTATAATGCCTCTGTATCGTTTCATGGTGCGACCACACCTTGAATATTATGTGCAATTCTGGTCGCTGTATCTTAAAAAGTATATAGCGTTATTAGAAAAGGTTCAGAGAAGAGCCACCAAAATGGTAAAGGGGATGGAAGGATATTCCTATGAAGAAAGGCTAAAAAGGTTAGTGCTCTTTAACCTGGAAAAGAGACGGCTGAGGGGAGATATGATAGAAGTCTATAAATTAATGAACGGAGTGGAACGGGTAAATGTAGATCGATTGTTTACGTTATGAGAATATAGAATATAGAAAGACTAGGGGACATGCAATGAAGCTACAGGATAAACTATTTAAGACTAATAAAAGAAAATATTTTTTCACTTAATGTGTAATCAAACTCTGGAATTTGTTACCGGAGGATGTAGTAAAGACTGTTAGTGTAGCTGTGTTTAAAAAAGGTTTGGACAAGTTCCTGGAGGAAAGGTCCATAAACCATTATTAAAAAGGGACCCAGAATATCAATGCTTGACCCAATACAAGCATTGTGGAACCTGTGTCTTTTGGGGAAACTGCTAGGTACGTATGACCTAGATTGGCCACTGTTGGAAACAGGATACTGGGCTTGATGGACCTTGGTCTGACCCAGTATGGCATATCTTATGTTCTTATAAGCAGTTTCCATTCAGTCTGTGCCTTCCTCCTTCCCTAAGGCGATTTCTCCCTTTCATGTGAACCAGTTTGGTTTACCTGCCCTCCTCCTCTAAGGTATGAACCCAATATTTTTTAAGTAGCATTGACAACTAGTTGCACCAAAGGAAGATCAGGCCACTAGAGCGAGTCATTACCCATTAGTAGGCAAAATGAGAAATTTTGTTTTGTTTGCAAGTGGGAAATAAACCCCAAGTTTACAAGCTTTCCATTTTACTCAAAATTTATTGTCAATATTTTATGATAAAAAATAAATTTACTTAGCTGGAGGAGTAGGGTTGAAAAATTCTCTCATGGAGCTCATTCAAGTAACTCGACGCAGTACCGCATTTTGAACCAAAAGTATTTACAGGTTCTGCATCAGGATCATAGTATAAAAAATTCACTAAGCTGGAGGAGTAGTGTTGAAAAGTCCTCTCACAGACTTTTCAACACTACTCCTTTTTAATCATAAAATATTGACAATAAATTCTGAGTAAAATGGAAAGTTTATAAACTTGGGGTTTATTCCCCGCTTGCAAACAGTCTGCCAAAAAATTCTTGTTTTGCTTGGTAATGTGTAATGACTCCTTCTCTAACGAGTAGTGTCAGAGGAAGGATAAGGTTCTTTGCTTTGTGGATGTCCAATGGGTGCTTCTCCGGTACTTGTAAGTTACAAATTCTTTTTGTAGGACAGACTGTCTTTTTGTGCTGCTTGTTGGCCCACGCATAGATGATATGGCGGCTAAGATTACGGAGGCCATTGCCTCAACATTTCTGTTGCAGCACTAGCCAGTTCCGGAGGGTGTGTGCACCCATTCTACCCGAGCGCAAGCATCCTAATGGGTTGAGTGGTGCTTCGTAGCACCTGCAGACATTTGTTGGGCGGCAACGTGGGCATCACTTTCCACTTTGTCAAGCATTACCATTTGGATATCCACATTTAGGCGGACATGTGAGCTGCTGTGTCTTTTTTCTGCCTAGTGGAGATGTAGCTTTGGTACATCTCACTTGTCTGGACTGGTCTAGCAGGATGATATGGAAGGTGACATTTTACTTACCAGATAGTGTTCTTTTCTTGGGTCCTGCTAGACCAGTCCATGGCCTGCCCCCTGGAACTGTGTTTGCTTTGTTCTTCTGTGGTAGTACCCTGGAGTCCACAATGATTTATAGATTTGGCTTTGTAGGTCCATCTTCTGCTGACAGCTTTATGTTTATGCTTCCTGTACATGGTTCTCTACTGTTTGATTACTCATTGTTGCCCATGTTGAGGTTGTATGAGATTTGCCATGTTCTCCTATATGCTTTGAGACGGATACTGATGGCTGAGGCAGATAGAGGCATGGGAGTGATGTCATTGATACCTGGGCTTTTAATTGATACCTTGTCTCCACCAATCTGCTCTTAAGGGGAACACAACTCACTTGTCTGGACTGGTCTAGCAGAACCCAAGGAAAGGACATTAACTGGCAAGTAAAATGTCACCTTGGTCTCCCATTCAAGTACTTTCCAGGTGTAATGCTGCTTAGCTTCTGAGATCTGACTCTTTCATGGTAGTGAAACTGTACTATATTCAAACAAAAACTGATGGTCAACATTTCCTATTTACAGTCTGTATGCTGGGAGATGAACAGATAGGAAGCACTGTCCGTGAGTTTTAAATATCTTAGTGGTGGCACACCTAGCCATTCAGGTTTTCAGGATAACCGCAATGAATATGCATGAGTGAAATTTGCAAACCTGACTGACTAGGTGTGTCCTGAGGACTGAATTAAGAACCCCTGCCTTAGAGGAAACACTGGGGGCAACTAGAACTGCACAAAATATTCAAGGTGTGATCACAACAAATTTCTCCACAAGATTTATGATAGTTGCAGGTTTATTCTCTAGTCCTTGCTGATTAATTCCTGACTCTCTAGTTGCATTTTTTTTGATTGCCAATAACAGGACCAAAGCAGTGGAGGAGTAGCCTAGTGGTTAGAACACTGGCTTGGTAACCAAGCAACCAGGGTTCGATTCCCACTAGCACTCCTTGTGGCCTTGGGCAAGTCACTTAACCCTCCATTGCCTTGGAAGAAAGGCCTGGCAATCTACTTCCGGTGACACTACCAAGAAAACCCAGGAGCTTCTGGGTC
This sequence comes from Ichthyophis bannanicus, assembly GCA_033557465.1. Classification (NCBI taxonomy): domain Eukaryota; kingdom Metazoa; phylum Chordata; class Amphibia; order Gymnophiona; family Ichthyophiidae; genus Ichthyophis; species Ichthyophis bannanicus. Next base: position 42,454,595 of record CM066043.1, read on the forward strand.
GCCAGGAGTCAGGACTGACTCAAAGGCACACATTGCATTTTTTGCAACAGGACCAAAAACACCATTAGGCGAACTAGACGGTGACCTATAATAGCAAACTTTAGAGGGTGGCCCATTCCTGCTACTGACACCCCTCTCGGGTATCCACAGCAGCAGAAATGACAAGAAAACAGCAAAGTAGCGCTTACCAGAGCCTCGGAGCTGCTGCTTGCTGTTAGTGCTGCACTATGACCAGCTGATACTGCCCCTGTGCAGAGAGGAAATCTGTGTCAGAAGAGGCGGGATTAGCTAGTTAGAGCTCAGCACCAATAGTATGCAACAGTGCGGAAGCAATGATGGGAGGGGTGTGGGAACGGGGAGGGGTGGCAGGAATGAGGGGTCACCTAGGTTGCCTCATATCCTTGCCCGGCCCTGCCAATGCATCCTAAATTGAGAACTTAAATGTATTATCTGCAGTGACTCCAATGACATTCTCCTAAGTAGTAATTTCTAATATGGAATTCAATATTTTATACATTAGACTTATGTTTCTCTACGTGAAGCACTTGATTCTTGTCTACATTCAATTTCACCTGGCATGAAGAAGCCCACTTCCACAGTCTCTCAAGATCCTCTGCAATTCCTCAGTTTGCTTTTTTAAACTACTTTGAATAATGTTATGTCGTCTTCACATGTGATCATCTCAGTTATTGCTGTCTTTTTCCAGATTAATGAATAAGTTAAACAATTAGGCTCCCATGCTTAATTGCTGCTATTTTATCTGCACTATGGTTGTTAGAGTAACTGCAGAAACTAATGGACTGCCTCTAGATTTAATTGCAAAGTCTAATTGGTTGTTTACGTGTTTGGCTGCAAAGGTTAATTGGTTGCTAAGGGGCCAATTTTTTCAGCCAACTCTAGAAGGTCTATGTTTGGCAGCTAAAACTTCATTGGAAATTTTAAGCATAGTTTTGTCAGAACAGTGCATGCCTGAAAAGTCTTCCAAATCTAGCTAGCCAAAATTTGGGTCATTAGATTTAATCTTTCATTTATGCAGCCTTGGGAAGCCTCCTAGCTGGGTAGTGCTGAAGATTGGTACTAACTTTTAGGAGTTTATCTAGGGAAGTCTTCTAGAGTTGCCTACCTATTCTTTTGAGCTTTTAAGTTATTTATCCATCTAATGAATTTGATTTATTGAATTCAGCTGGGAACATTTTCATACCTAGGAACTTCAGATTTCACCCAGAGATTCTGGGAATTTTTATCTGTTGTGTCTTCTGGCAAACAAAGTTCTAGGCAGGACCTTACACTTTATATCTCTAGTCCCTCACTTTCAGGCAGCATGCAGGAAACAGAAGGGGAGGGGGACCAGAGAAGAAGGGAGGGCAATTGTTTTCTGTTCTGGTGTGCCCACCCTAGTCTTGTGTTTTCTACTCTTGTATCAATAGGCAGGGTGTGGGGAGAAACGGAGTAGAGATGGACTGGAACAGAGACTATTCAATCAGTGGCTTTCGGTGACCTCAAAACTTGGGACATGTATGAGGGTAGAGTGGGGGTACAAAGGTCAGGGAGCTGTGAGTGACATGTTGGGGGGGGGAAGGAGTAGAATAACTGGGTCAAGAAATGGAAATGCTTAGAGCTGTGGGCTGAGAATCAAAATTCAAATCCTGCTTCTCCTACTGATGTTACTTGTGATCATGTGCAAAACACTTGACACCGTCCATTGTGTCAGGTACAAACTTAAGGTTGGATTTACTAATCTGTGTCAATACATGTTTTTGAACACATCCATTATTTTCAGTGGAGATAATTTACCAGTAAAATGTGCTAATACAGGTTAATAAATCTAGCCCTTAGATTGAATGCCCTCTTGGAGGGGGGATAACTAGTGTACATAAATTTAAATTTGTAACTCACCTTGAGCTTGGGCTTGGCAAGGTGAGTAATTTAAATCTAAATACTAAAATCCCAAACTATCCAGATAGGAGAGAAGGAGAAGAGTGATGGGTTTATCCCTGGATTTGTGAGGGAGAAGGAAGTATAGATACTTTTCACCCTGCATGATCCATTTGAAAATTCCCCGTTTACCTTGATCTAGCGGTCAGTTATAAAATTGTCAGCAGAATATCCATTACCCCTGGTTTCCCATAATGCTGTGGCAATTGCTACATATTTTGTCTCTTATCCTAGCATTATGGAAAATAGTCTTTCTCACCCTGACAACCTTCATCTGAGTTGTACTTGTTGCCACTAATTTGGATTTCATTAGTTTTTGTAACTATTTGTATGATGCTAGTATGAACTCTCATGAAGTCAGAAAGTTTGCACTGATGCAACAACATCTCGCAGTCATAGAAGCAGAAGTGGTTCAAAGTAGTAGTAGCAAATGTAACCACTGACAATGAAGAAACCAGCAATCGGGGAAGGGGAATAGATAGGAAATTAGTCCCTTGGGGTGAGGGTGGGGGAATAGAGGAGGCTGGTCTCTGCGAGCTGGAGGAAGCAGAAATGAATGAAGATAAAAACATAAGTAAAGGATTCTCACATTCACATAAAGATACATCTGAACAGCAGGAAGTATTTCAGATTTATAATAGGGAACATCACTACCAGTATCATGTCTTTCCCTTTGGCCTTGCATTAGCTCCTCAGTTCATAAAGTGCCTTGCATATCTGTACAGACTGAAACTGTACGTGTTTCCCCTATCTGGATGATTGATTATTAATTTAAGTGGTTATTTATGCTGCCTAATCTAAAAGTCTAGGGCGGTTTACAGAGAACTAACAAAACTTGTACATAGAACATAGGTATAACTGAAAATCAACCAATATGTACATATAGCATAAGATGGGAACTATAGTATAACTTACAGCGGTATGCAGGGTAACCGCCAGCAGAACATATTTGCATAATGACATAATTACAAGGACTATGCATAGGACATATAGGTATGGGGGTCTAGGGATTGGCTAGATGGTTGTGAGTTGTTGGTAGGGGGGATGGTTTTGGAGGCAAGTAAGGGAATCTAGAGGCGTTGAGTTGATAGACTGACTCATAGGTTTTTGTTTTTTTTTTGGGGGGGGGGTTACGTGCAACAGCAGGGTTTCAATTTTCTTCTGAAGTCCATGAAATCGGATAAGGTGCATATGTCTCCTGGCAGTGAATTCCACATGGTTGGGACATACATGGATAATGCCCTGTTGGATATGGTTTTATTGGTTTTTGAGTTGGCGGTGGGTGCCTTGTGATTATTTTGGTGGTATGTTCTCCTGGATCTGTTGGTGGGCGGTTTTTGTAGAAGTGAGTGGAAGTAGATGGAGGAGAGTCCTTGAGATACTTTGAATGTTGTGAGGATTGCTTTATTTTTTGTTCTTGCCTTGACAGGCAACCAGTGTAAATGTTGAAGAATTGGAGTAATATGGTCAGATGGAATGGCACTGCAGAGGATACGAGCAGTGGTATTCTGGGCTAGTTGCAAAGGATGAAGTATGTAGTTCTTCAGACCTTGTAAGAGGATGTTGCAGTAGTCGAGGTGTGGCATAATGAGAGCCTGGAAGACTGTGTGGTAGTTATTGTGGTCCAGAAGTGTCCTGAGGTGCTGAATGGTTTATTTTAGGGACAGCAGTCTCAGACTGGAGGGACTGGGGCAAGCCCACTTAATCCTCCATTTGCCTCAGGTACGCATATGGATTGTGAGCCCTTCTGGAGACGAGGGAATATATCCAGTACCTGATTGTAGCATTTGTAAACTACTCTAATGACTTTCAGCCTGGGCAGTATATCAAGAAATTAAAGAAAGAAAGATAAAAGATTTTATAGTATATCAGAACATCTCAGGAAGGAACTCAAAAGATCTATGCACTCTACCATCCAGATGCTGGAGTCATTAAGGTTCATCATAAATTATCCCAAAACCCAATTGAGACTGCCAACCAAATTGTAATTCATGGAAGCTCTGCTAGACACAACTCAGGCAAAATCCTTTCTTTTACAGGAAAGGATTACTACTCTGGTGTCTGTTGTGAAAGAAAATACAGATGAGTCGATAAATATCAGCATGGGACATACTGAGGATGTTGGGTCACATGACAGTGCACCACTTTTATGGAATGCTCTTCCAGAAAGCATGAGAGCTACCAAGGACCTCTGGGACTTTAGAAGGACACAGAGGTGGCTCTATCATTAGGCGGAGTGAGGCGGTGGCCTCAGGTGGCAAACTTTTGGGGGCGGCAGAAATGCCCCTAAAAGAGCTGCCTCACTCCGCCTTCAGTTAAAAATAAAAATGCGTACAAACTGCTGCCCGTCCCCCATCGTTCATTCCGCTCTGCGTTTGAAATGACAGGAAACCGGTGTGGAGCCTCCCAGCAGTAAGGAACCTCTGCTGCTGCCGTGTCCTGCTCTAGCGTCACTTCCTTTTGGGGGCTGGACGCGGCAGCAACAGAGGTTCTTTACCGCCGGGAGGCTCCACACCAGTTTCCTGTCATTTCAAATGCAGAGCAGAACGAACGACGGGGGGGGGGGGGGGGGAGGAGACAAGAGGAATGAGCTGCACAGGGAGGGAGGGGAAGGAGAAAAGAGGAATGAGCTGCACCGGAGGGGGGGAAGGAGAGAAGAAGAATAAGCTGCATGGGGGGGGGAAGAAGAGGTACGCTCTGCACGGTGGGGGGGAAGGAGAGAGAGCTGACGGGGCTGGAAGAAAGCTAACAGAGGGGAAAAGAGGGTTGTGTCTGATGATCTTAAAGTAGCTAAACAGGTAGAAAAGGCAACGGCAAAAGCTAGAAGGATGCTTGGGTGCATACGGAGAGGAATGGCTAGCAGAAAAAAGGAGGTGATAATGCCTCTGTATAAGTCTTTGGTGCGACCTCATTTGGAGTATAGTGTGCAATTCTGGAGACAACACCTTCAAAAGGATGTGAACAGGATGGAGTCGGTGCAGAGGGTGGCTACTAAAATGATTAGTGGGCTTCATTATAAAGCATATGAGGACAGACTTAAGGATCTTAATATGTACACCTTAGAGGAAAGGCGGGATAGAGGTGATATGATTGAGATGTTTAAATACCTCCGTGGCATAAATGTTCAGGGAGAGAGCCTCTTTCAATTGAAAGCAAGTTCTGCTATGAGGGGACATGGGATGAGGGTGAAGGGAGATAGATTCAGGAGTGATATGCGGAAATATTTCTTTACGGAAAGAGTAGTGGATCCATGGAACAGTCTCCCAGTGGAGGTGGTAGAGATGAGGACAGTAACTGAATTCAAAAAAGCATGGGACCAACACAGAGGATCTCTAAAGGTAAAAAGTGGACTGTTGTAGTTGTTGATATGGAAGGACAGACTAGATAGGCCATGTGGTCTTTTTCTGTCATCATGTTTCTATGTTTCTATGATCACTTAAAATAGAATAAAAGGACGTTGGAGGATGCTGATTTATAGCGACCTCAATATTATGTCCCACAAAAAATCATTATAATGTTCATTACTGTTTATTTACATGGAGCATAAGATATAATATAGGATACTGCAATTACACTAGGTGGAACTTTTTACCTATATTATTGATCCATTTAGATTGACATTGTAAATCAGGAGCACCAACTACAGTTCTCCTTCCCATGCTCCACCCCTACACCAGCACTTTCCCTCCCAACAGCATTCACAAATTTTACAAAAAGAACTTCTTTGCTTGCTGGAATCCAGAGCAGTAGAACTGGGTCTTTCTTCACAATGTGGCCAAGGCTTCTATTCTCCCTTCTTTCTCATTCCGAAGAAGACTGGAGGCCCATCCTCGACTTGAGGCATTTACCTCACAAAGCAGAAGTTCAAAATGAACATGCTGGCCACCATCTTGCCCCATATTCAAAAAGATAATTGGCTTGCCTCCTTAGACCGTAAAAATGCTTATGCCCAAATCCCCATTCATTCTTTCTATTGGAAGTTTCTTCGCTTCACGTTTCTGGATATCCATGATCAGTATAATGTCCTGCCCTTCAGCTCCTGAGTATTCACAAAATGCCTCGCTGTAGTAGCAGCACATCTACACAAGGACGGTCACTTTGTTTCCCGACCTAGATGACTGGTTGGTCACAGGCAAATCCCCTCAAACACTGAACACAACCCTTAAGGTCACTATCCAGGGGCTCTGGAGTCTCAGCTGCCTCATAAATGAGAGAAAATCTCATATTGTTCCAAGGTTTGAATGGAGGAGTGGCCTGGTGCTTTAGGGCAGCAGCCTAGAGCTGCAAAGACCAGGGTTAAATCCCACTGGCATTCCTTGTGGTCTTGGACAAGCCACTTAACCCTCCATTGCCTTGGGATTGTGAGCCCTCTGGGGACAAGGAAATACATACTGTACCTTAATGTAACTCACCTTGATCACCTCTTGGAAAGGCATGAGCTAAATGCTACTAATAAAAATTAATATCTCCAGCAGCTATGCTTTGTTGGGGCTGATCTGGATACCTGCATTGTGAGATTTTGGCCCAGGAGCGAACTGCCATCAGGCCTGGATTGAAGTCAGTGCGACAGGCCACCCAGCTTCAAGGTGAGCTTTCCATGCTGCCTTGGAAATGTGAGCCCAGTGGGTGGGAGGGTGCATCATGCTGTTAGGGGGGGGGGTGGGCACCCATCCCGCAGGCCGAGAGGGCCGTGAATGCCATTGTGCAAAGGATTAATGTATGCTTTTCGTCCTTTTCCACTCATACCTAGAGTACTTCAGAAGATATTACAAGATCAAGCCTACTTATGTAAAAAGTTACTGTTCTATGTAAACATTGTTCATTTGACTTAAACGTACACAGCTTTGACCCATGGAAAAGTGGTATAAAAAATCAGCCAAATAAATAAATAAGCCTCAATGATAACGCATCACCTCTAGGTGACCCAGACAATTCTAGTTCCCCTTACTTCTTTTGTCAACACTCCTTTATCACTAAGCTTTCATCCTTCTCTTCTGATGTAAGAGAATGGCCACTTTTTGTACCCAAACCTTTGTAGCCTTTTTCTGACAACATGAATGTTGAAAGCCAACTAGTTGTTCAATTTCCAGTTTCTTACAATATTCACCGGATAATTCTAGCTTCCAAGAAATATTTGACCAAAAAGTTGATGCTTTCAAATGGTTTCGTTTTTCTCGATGTTGCTTGGATTGTCACCTTCATCCCTTCTTCTGCTGTCTCCCTGAAGTACTCGCCTACCTCATGTCACTCTCAGATAGTGAACTAAAAACGCATGCACCTTTTCGCAATTTCGACCTACCATGATATGATTGAAGGCATACCTCTATCTCATCATCCCTGGGTAACAAAATTCATGCGTGGTTTAGCGAATCTGACCATCACTGCAACAATCAACGCTGGCATGGGATCTTAATGTTGTCCTTTTGGCACAAGTCAACCACCATTTGAACTGTTGACCCAACAATCTCTAAAACACCTTTCATAGAAAACAATTTTCCTTATTTCTGTAACATCAGCATGATGCATCAGTGAACTCCAAGCTCTAGTTAACTGTCCATTGTATACCCAGTTTCTACTTACTAAAGTTGTTCTTCGCACTCATCCAAAATTTTTACCCAAGGTAGTTTTGGCCTACCATTTGAACCAGTAAATAGTTCTACCTCTGTTTCTCCCAAACCTCAGGCATCTGATACTAAAGTGACACTTCATTCCTTGGACTGTTCCAGAGTCTTACTCCATTACCTTCAGGCAGCACTGGACTGTCATAAGACCTCCTAGCTTTTTGTTACATTCAGTTCAAATAACCTATGCCTTCCAGCTTCCAAGAGGACTCTTTCCACCTGGATTTCTGACTGTATTATCTTTTACATATCAAAGTCAGGGTCACCCTCCATCATTTTAAAGCAAAAGCATCGACAATAGCTAATCTCCGCTAGTCTCTGTACAAGACATATTCATTGGGGCTGCCTGGTCAACCATCCACACCTTCACCAAGCATTTCTGCCTTGATTATTCATCTTCTACTGATGCTGCCTTCAGACACTCGGTTCTACTCAACGTCTTGCACTCTAATCTTTTTGTATCCACCTTCCAGAAGATGCATCAAGTCGCCATACAAGAGCAATTGAACCCTTTTTCTCTAGCAACCCTCTGCTCTAGACTCACCATCAAGTGTGCCTGTATCACCCCTCCTTGTCAATGGAGAAAGCGTGGTTGCTTACCTGTAACAGGGGTTCTCCATAGACAGCTTGGGAATGTAGCCACACTTTTTCTCCCCACCAATTCCCCCTCAGGTTTTCTTCTATTTGTTTTATTTTAAGCTCTGGATAGACTGAGGAAGAACAGTGTGTCAGGAGGCACGAGACCTCCCACATGTGCCTAGTGCTGTTTAACAAAAAAACTAATTTTAGAATATAGCTCTGCTCAAAGAATCATCCCATAGGCTTCATCATCAAGTATGTCTACACAGAACCTCTGTTAAGGGTTAAGCAACCTCTTAATCTCAGAAGAGCTTCTAGTGTTAGAATTTTGAAAGTTCATCTAGCTTAGATGTGCCACAGTTTTGAATCTAATTAAAGCAAAGGGCGCTACTGTGCTGATTGTTGTTAAAATCCCATGCAGGCATTGCTCCAATACATACAGAGGGTATTTTTCATTGGTGAAAGGTGAAGAAAACTCCATGATCTGACCACAATACCTCGGCTCTTTAGGTCTCTGGTCCATCAGTAGTGAGAGACAGGCAGAGAGTAATACAGAACACAATCACATACACACAAAGTGCTATTTTCTTTGAGCTCAGAGGGAAGACGGCAAGCGGTATATGGACGGGCATAATTCCACACCTGCCGAATTCAAAGTCCTCCTCCAAAAAGCTCTCTTTTTATTAGAGAAAAAGAGGAAGTTACAATCATTTATTATAACCATGAAATAACACAAGGTGTCGCCAAAGTTCTTTTTACAAAGTAAGATCTGATTACAGTATATTAGATGAAATTTATAATTACAAAAGTTGAAAAAAATTATGTTGTGTCAGCAGGGACTTCCAGCTGACTGTACAATGAACTATGGTTGCACAGGTCATAGCCTATGTTCTTTTTGCTTGCGTTAACACTGTTCCATCTATTTTAAAGACGGTTACACAGAGAACTCATGACCATGACATCTTATTCTATTTAAGAAAGTAGGTGAAAAGTCAAACTTCTAAACACATTTTGTATCAAGAACTTCATCCATCTTCAATTACATATTGGGGATTCTGGTATCCCTCTATCTGTCCATCCCTTCAGTCCTCCCTGTGATTCTAAAAAGAATCATTACTAAAGAACAGTAGCTGAAACATGTCCAATTCCGGAATAATCTTCTACAGTAGGCTTCATTTTGCAGATGTTCTTTCAAAGTCCTAGGCACATCTGGTCCATAGGTGAGCTCCATCTTGTTCATTGGAAGAAATAGTTATACAAAATCATGTGACATTGTTTATCTTTGCTTAGCCCCAATAAAAAATGTGTACAGAGAGCAAGACTTTACCAATTATTCATGTAAGCACTACCTCATCCAGCAGTGGCCAACTGCTTCTCGTAGATATCATGACACCAGTCATCACTTCAGATTCGTCAGCAGCATCCTTTCACACCATGGGCTGTGCTATGCACATCTTAGATCAATCTTTTTCAGTGACCATCCACCCGGCTTCACTGCTGCACATACATGAGTAGTTCCGCTGGAATTGTTGATCTTTATCAGGAGTCTCCATATCCAGTAGCATATCATTCACAGTAGTGTTCCTCTTCGGCCCATAGGATTCAGTGCATACAATATATAATTCGTAAAAAACCTACTCTCCACTACAGCATCTCTCTTGATGCTATACAATTACAAACAAGCACAATTATTCATCCCTAATGACAGTCTTGAACAGAATTATATTATCTATTGTTAATTACAATACATCTATAGCTAGCACTAAACTATTACATAGCTAACCAGTAACATAGTTATTTTTTTTCATCTGCATTCCTAAACTTATTCTGTCTACTTGCCAAATCAAATGTTAGCATGTGGCCTGATAGACACATTGCTTTTTCCTGTCAGGAACACAATTGTACATATTCATATCACTAATTATATTTGTGATGTATTCTCCAGCCTTAACAATATACAAGATATAGTCAATCTGGTTTATTCAAGGGGTAACAAACATTAAAACATAACTAGCAGTTCATGACAAATAATTTCAACTCATTTCAATTGTTTGTCAACAATTATTAGGAAGGCTGTCTTATCTTAGGTGATGATTCAACTCACATTACTTTATTTATTTATTTTATTTATTTAACGTTCTTATATACCGCACTTTTATCAGCAGCGCGGTTTACAGTAACATAAAATACTCACCGATAGCAACAGGCTGTCGTGAGTTTACATATAACAGGCACCACATCCTGCACACACAAACACCCCAATACCTCACTGGTCTTCTCCACTTCCATAACCCTACACGTAGTCTTCATTCTCTTCACATTAATAGACTTCACTTCCCCCCACCATCTCGTGCACACTTACAGTTTACCTTCTGCCTTTTTCTTCCTTGGTCCAGCTCTGTGGAACTCTCTTCCCACTCCACTCCATCTGGAAGATAACTACACCAATTTCAGGCCCCTACTTAAATCCCATCTGTTCACCTCAGCATATAACCTCCCAGCCACACCCAACTGACCAGGTTTATCTATTTTTGCACTCTTCTTTGTTTTTTTTTATTTTTTCTAATACTACTTTCCCCACTAATCACAGCAATTCACATTGCAACTAAAACTTGGTACAGCACATTAAACAGGAACATTGATAACTTGAAATTTTTCTTTGTAAGACAATGAGGGTTAAGTGACTTATCCAAGGTCACAAGGAGTGCTAGTACTCTAGTCATTAGACTACTTCTCCATTCCATTCTAATTCACATAGACATCTAAGCTCACAAAGGGAGGAACAATTTACATAAGGGTGTGTACATTCATCAACTATAAAACCTTTTAATACCAAATTTGAACCAACTAAAACTGTTAATTACCACTTCTTTTCAGAACAAAACAGCATAGTAGTAGAATATCAGCACATAGGTCTCCTCATGCAAGAAGCCTGAGACAAAATCAGTATTAATCAAGTAAGCAGATAACTCAAGAGCTCTAGGAAGAGCGAACACTCCAGCTAGTTGAGCATTAGCAAATAGCAAAGCAGCCGACTGTCACAGAATCAATTCTTATAATTGCATCAATTTTCCTTATTCGTTGCGCAAAGCAGACCCATCAGTACAGTGTGGAGGTTAAACAGTAGCAAGAAAAGAGCTGGAAAACTGTTTTTTCTCCAAGTGTAGAAAACACGAAAACTTAATGAGAGACATGTTAAAGTACTAGACAATCAGTAATTTGGATTGCAAAGACTACTGCTACCAGCCCAGTGGCTTATGTCCAATGGGAAATTTCTGAGTGAGAACACAAACAGCAGCAATAGAAGAGGTAAGCATATTGGATCACACTTGCAATTAACAACATCAGTTCTGCAGAGGTCTTTCATAATAACTAAAACAGATACGACATGAAAATTTAAGATCACTCCTCCAATCGACTCCTGCAGATTAGTTTAAAAGAGACTAAGAGAATTATCAGCATTTTTTTTCTTCAAACATTTGCTCATACACTATCATAGTTGAACTTTCAACTTTTCACAAAAGGAAAATAATAAAACATTATACATATATTTACCATACTGTTTTAATTACTTAATTCACTTGTTTGAATGTAGTTGCATCATTCACTTTTTCCCTTTAAGTAACCAAACTTGCTTGACTTAACTTGACTAGCAATTCAATTTTTTTCCAGTTAAGTTACTAACTTCTCTTTCCTTTAAAACAATTTTTTTAAACCTTTATTACATCACACAATTATCAAATATCTAAATATATCAAAGCATGGAAGATCTTCCCATTCATTCACATCAATTATAACTAGAAATCATTTTTTTCCAAAGCATCCAGAGACATAAACACCAAGGAGTAATGTTTCTAATAATATTTTTCAGCATTACACATAGAATAGAATCAGTAAATAAATTCTCATAACCCAAAATAAGTTCAGATCCAGACCTAAAAAACAAAACTTATTTACTATACATACACAAGTAAGAGAAATAGTTAATCACATTTGGAGGGTTTTTTAAACTTCCCTAATGGTTAGTCTAACAAAGAAAATCTTACCACAGTTGCTCAAGATTTTCTTTCCTGCTAATATTGCAGTTATGCCAAGCCGTTATCTGTGCTGGAAATCTCTTCATTATTATAACTGCAGTAAATATCAAAACTTTTATACTGCACAGCACACTTCCCTAACCATGAAATTAAAGGAAACAAACTTCACACTACAATTATGACATGAAAATCAGTCCTTTAAAACTTTGTTTGATTAATTCCATTTTACAGTCATACAGCAACGATATAAGTTTTTCCCTGTAAGCTTCCGTTTCTTTTATAGTTACACTATTCATCCTAAACACTTGATTTATAAATTTTTCAAAACACAGAGTCAGTGGCTTGCTGCACTTTTTCAGCCTTAAACTGCCACAAAACCATTCATGACTGGTATGAAATTTGCTTAAATCTAATCACATTTCATACTGTAATCAACTCAATTTGTCCCACTGAAATGTTCCAAGGGGAACAGCAAACTGTGGTTACTGGCAGTCATCACATAAGGGCGCTTCACCAAAACTTGCGCCTCATTTCACAATTAGGGCTTCCTTTTCTCTGCCCCATCTCACTTCACTTATCTAACTGAGACCTCTAATTAATCTTACCGACTTTACATTACAATCACAATATACACACAGATATCTGTCAATACTTTAGTATACTCACGGCAACCACTGCCTGTGTCCTTGAGACTTGTCTGCTTGTTTCCATCTACTGAAGGAACACAGAGATCCGAGTCACGGCACAAACTGAAGAAAACTCCATGATCTGACCACAATACCTCGGCTCTTTAGGTCTCTGGTCCATCAGTAGTGAGAGACAGGCAGAGAGTAATACAGAACACAATCACATACACACAAAGTGCTATTTTCTTTGAGCTCAGAGGGAAGACGGCAAGCGGTATATGGACGGGCATAATTCCACACCTGCCGAATTCAAAGTCCTCCTCCAAAAAGCTCTCTTTTTATTAGAGAAAAAGAGGAAGTTACAATCATTTATTATAACCATGAAATAACACAAGGTGTCGCCAAAGTTCTTTTTACAAAGTAAGATCTGATTACAGTATATTAGATGAAATTTATAATTACAAAAGTTGAAAAAAATTATGTTGTGTCAGCAGGGACTTCCAGCTGACTGTACAATGAACTATGGTTGCACAGGTCATAGCCTATGTTCTTTTTGCTTGCGTTAACACTGTTCCATCTATTTTAAAGACGGTTACACAGAGAACTCATGACCATGACATCTTATTCTATTTAAGAAAGTAGGTGAAAAGTCAAACTTCTAAACACATTTTGTATCAAGAACTTCATCCATCTTCAATTACATATTGGGGATTCTGGTATCCCTCTATCTGTCCATCCCTTCAAAAGGGAGTTTTGAAATTTGCCCACTCTGTATGATGGTAAAAATATGCGCCCTGTGCCACAATGAGCATACTTTTACTGACTTTCAGGGTAATTTTCTAACCAGGTCCGTAGGTTCTATGGGTTGGCAAGCATCTATTTGGAGCCTATTTTATAAAGATAGGTAGGCGCCTACTTATCTTTATATTTCCTTGTGGACATTATGCCTGCTCAAGCTTACAGGAGTACATGCGTCAATTAATCTATGCATGTGCCTAATGACTCCACTTGTCTTGCCATGGTGTCTATTTTTAAGCTTGGCCCTGTTTTATAAGAGATCCAAATATGAGATCTATTTCTTTGCTTACCCTGAGATTCTTTTCTCTCTCTTTTTTGAGAAATATATTACATTTAAATAGCTTTTTGAATATTTATTGTGTTTTGAAAACATAATTTGTTCAACGATCTTTTCAATGTGATGAGCAATTTTATAAGAGCATTTTACACATGTAAATCACCACGTGGGTGAAAATGACTCTCTAAAATTACTCCCTTTGAGTGGAGGGGTTCCATGGGGCTGAGTTAAGGGAGTAGAAGCAAAAGTGCACCAGGAAAAGAAGGTAGAGATCTCTGGGGGTATTTTTTTCTTGGGCAGTTTTCAAAATACTTGTATGCTTTCTGTTTGGGAACTGCACAAAATCCATGTGAAAAAAACATGAAAATGACCCTTTTAAACTGCAAGCAAATGAAATGTGAAACTAGAAGAAGAAACATTTATTACCTATAGCCTGATATTCAAAACAAGTTACAACAAGTGGCGAACACATAGGACGCGATATTCAGCGGCAGCGGCTAGCCATTGTAAAGAGGCCGGCCATCGCCATTGAACCTAAGACCCAGGTATTCAATGCTGGGGTCATATTTGGCTACCAGCATTGAATAGCTGGGTTAGCCGGATAGTAGAGAAGTGACCCAGGCAGCGGTGATATTCAGCTTCTGCTTGATTAGCTTCTGTAGTGAAAGTTAGGCCACCTTTTAAGGTGCCTATCTTTTGTTGCTTAGCAATAACTGGGTGTGGTTATCGCTGGGTACTGCCTCCACTCCACTCCTGGGATGACCCCGATGCCAGCCGGTTAGCATCAGATTCAGTGTGGCACCTATGGGCATTCAACGGCACTAACTACGATAGGGCCATCGAATATCATGGTCACCGCAGTTAGAAGGTCTGCTGTGTTAGTCACATTGAATATCAGGCTCATAATTTTTAACAATATCCACATAAGCAAGTTATCTCAATAAAATCAAGCCACTCAAATAGCTAGATTGGAAAGATTTTATCTGGATATTAAGGGGCCAGGTTAGGGCAGGAGTGAAATCGAAGCCAGCACTTATCCATTTAGTGGTGATATTGGAAGATTGTTTTCTTTAAAAATGTCATCCAAACAAGAAGTTGTTTATCTACAGAACTGCAATTAAAAATCTTTAAATCTCCTATTTCTGGAGAGGTACATGGGCACATAGTCAGAAACAGAAATCTTTACCGTGGCAAATGCCCAGCAGGAGCCGCAATATTCCCCTTGGCTCCTGACTGGAGTGACACAATTTTCTTTCCTCCAGTCAACCTCGTCAGGAGTGTTGAGAGAAGGTTTGTGTGTGTGGACTTGTGGTCTTGTCTTTCTTGGCTGTGTGGGCAATAGGCAACTTTTTGATTTCCGTTCCTGAGAACTCTGAAGGAATTCCAACAAAAAATAGCAGATTAGAACAATGGAAAATGGAAAGAGGGAGACAAAGACAAAGAAGGATAGAGGGAGGGAACAAAATAATATTGTACATTTATTTATTTTATTTATTATTTTCCTTGAAGCCAGACTCTCCAATTAAATCTTCAGCTGTGCCCCTCCCCCCCCCACCCAATTGTTAAATTATGTAACCTAAGACTCTAATATTTAAGAAAAAAAACTCATGAGCCTGGGGACTAGATCATCATGGTGTTAATTGTAAACATGTTTACTGCATGCACAGAAGTTCTCTTCAAACAACAATGGGTGCAGAACATTTCCTTATTAACTCACCATAGCAAATATGCCTGATTCTAGTTTCATTTCAGTAACAGCAATGTAAACCCTCTCCAGTACCAGTCATATTATGAGGTAATCTAAAATCCTACAAAAGTCACTCAGGAGCAGAACTCACACAAGAACCTGCCCACAGAAGCTCAGCACCATCAATATTGTAATGGCTCTAGAATGTCAATATTGCTACTGGCAAAACCTAACAAGCTGGATTATTACAGATCCCTCCATAGAAACTCCATGCTTACAGAATTTTGGCTTTGGTCACCCACCTTGAATACAGATAGATCCTCATCAAGTTCAGACTCAATCGCTACAAATTAAAAAAGGAAATCTGTAGGGAAAAATTAAACTAAAATCCAGGAAGTCACACTTTGCTGAATGCAATGCAAAGCTGGAGAAACAGAAACTGGGATGTATTTCCTCAGTGATGTGCAAAATATAAATGTAAATTCCATAAACTGATGTATTCCAGTCACTGAATTGAAAATAAAATTATTATTTCTACCTGTGTTATAGAGAAATTATTTTTTTCTAATCTCACTCATAAGAACATAAGATATGCCATACTGGGTCAGACCAAGGTCCATCAAGCCCAGTGTCCTGTTTCCAACAGTGGCCAATCTAGGTCATAAGTACCTAGCAGTCTCCTCAGAGGACACATGTTCCTCAGTGCTTGTATTGGGTCAAGCAGTGATATCCTGGGTCCCTTTTAATAATGGTTTATGGACCTTTCCTCCAGGAACTTGTCCAAACCTTTTTTAAACCCAGCTACACTAACAGCTTTTACTACATCCTCCAGTAACAAATTCCAGAGTTTGATTATGCATTGAATCTCTGGATTCTGCTTTCTCTGTCTGTCTTTTAACTCTGTTCCCAGGGTCTCCTGCCCATTTGCTACTTCTTTTCTCTCCTATTGTCAAGCTCTGATATTGATCCTTCACTTTCAATTTTCTTCTGTTTATTTTTCTGATTCTCTCCTCGCCTTTCATTCCTCATTCTTTCTCTTTTTACTGCATCTACCCTACAGCTTTTTATGTCCTTCACCCCAGCCCTTGCATTACCCAGCTTTGTGTCTGGCGTTTCCCCTCTACTGCTCCCCTTAACCCCCCCCCCCCCCCACCTCCCAGGTATCTGGCCCCCTGTCTCACCTATTCTCAGATGGATAACTTTTAAACTAGCATATAATTTGTATAAAAGACTTATGCATGAAGTCCTTGTGAGTGGCCATGTCATCTCCTAAGATAATATATTAAATAGTATCAGAACAAGTTTCAAATAGATTGCATAAGTGCAAATCCATGGATACTTGTATCTGCGAAGCTTGTACTGATTTCAAGGAAAATTACCTTTTTTCAGTGGGCAGATTTTTACTGGGAAACAATGCGCACAGATCTAAAATTCCAGTATAAAAGCATAGATTTCTAGCTCATCCCCAATCTAATCCTTAGGTTGTATCACATTAATCTGGCTAAAATTCCTATTGAAGCTTAGTACATAGTTTTAAACAGGCTAATTGAGGTCAGTTTTCAGTCAGCCAATTTACTTAGGTGAACTGCTATTTTGACCAGGTAAATAACTTTGAAAATTGCCCTCACTGGGACTTAGGTGGTTAAATTGGCCATACTGAACGCTATGCCAAGCTCCTATGTTTAGATGCCTATTTTCACAGGTATATAAGTGTTTTGTAAATAAATAAACAAAAGGTGGGTGGCCCTCGGAGGAAGGGTCAAGTTGGGGAAAGCCAATTAAAAATGCTTAGCACTTATTTTCAGTGTCAGGGTAGGAGTGTGTAGGTTGTTGACCTGAGGGCTTAATTCTTTTTATGATCTGGTGGAAGAGAGGAGGCATCAGATGATGGGATGGGGGCTACTGTTTTTCTATGATGTATTTGGTGAAAGGGTAATTAGAGCACCTGTCCAACTGCACAGGTTCTTCACACTGGGAGGGAGGGTACATTGCTGGCTGGCACTGATTTTCTGCTCTTGCTAGTTAAGTTTTGTGATCTAGAATTGAATTTTCTAATCTAGAAAGCTAAATTTTGGTCAACTAGATTTAAACTTATTGTTAACTGCAAACTGAAGCACCTACATTTGGTTGAAATGTGTTTACCTTAAATGGTCAAAGTCTGGCTAGCTAAGTTAAGTACTTCAGCTTTGAAAATTAGCTTCAAGCTATACAGTGTAATATATATATTACATTTCAGTATATATGCAATATATAGTGATAGACCGAGTCATATTACACACTTCCTTGAATGTATGTTTTATTGTTGGGTATAATAAGTGCTTCAGTCTTACCTTGTCTGCAAAGTGGTTCATTTCCAGGCGATAACTCTTCTTTCCTTGATCAGCCAGTTGGTTATGTTCTAGAACTTTTTTCCTGGTGGCTTCCCAGTTTTCTCTGCAAATTTTTTCTGCTTCCGGGTTTGGATATTTCTTTCCTGTTCATTTTAGTAGTAATTATTAGAACATAAATGTGCTGTTTCTAGCTCTATAGCAGTCATCCTCACCATCACTGCTCGTCTTCTACTTCAGTACTCTCATCACATTATTGTGGTGGTAGCAACATTACTCCATTAGCAGAACCTTCCTCAGTATCATTTTTGCTTCCACATCTCATAGTAACTTTCAACATTAGTTTCATTGCTAGACAAAGCGATGGGACCGGATGGGATACACCCGAGAATACTGAGGGAACTTGGGGACGTTCTAGCAGCTCCACTGACTGACCTTTTCAATGCCTCGTTGGAGTCGGGAGTGGTGCCAAAGGACTGGAGAGAGGCTCATGTGGTGCCTTTACACAAAAGCGGAAGTAAGGATGTGGTTGAAAACTACAGGCCAGTTAGTTTAACTTCGGTGGTGAGTAAATTATTTGAAACACTGCTGAAAGAGAAAATAGCAAGGTTTCTGGAGTCCAGCGGATTATAGGATTCGAGGCAGCATGGATTCACCAGAGGCAGGTCTTGTCAGACAAATCTGATTGATTTCTTTGACTGGGTGACCAGGGAGTTGGACCGAGGGAGAGCTCTAGATGTGGTGTATTTAGATTTCCGTAAAGCCTTTGACACTGTTCCTCACAGGCGACTTATAAACAAACTGAGCACCCTAGGGATGGACCCTAAAGTTACTGCTTGGGTTAGAAATTGGTTGGGTGGGAGGCGACAAAGAGTACAAGTAAATGGAGCTCACTCTGAGGAGAAGGATGTTACCAGTGGTGTGCCCCAGGGATCTGTCCTTGGTCCAATTCTTTTTAACATCTTTGTTAGTGATATAGCGAAAGGGCTGTCGGGTAAGGTTTGCCTCTTTGCGGATGATACCAAAATCTGCAATAGAGTAGACACCCAGGAAGGGGTAGATAACATGAGGAGGGATCTAGCTAAGCTTGAAGAATGGTCTAGAATTTGGCAGCTGGGATTTAATGTTAAAAAATGTAAGGTCATGCATTTGGGCTGCAGCAATCCAAGGGAGCAATACAGTATAGGAGGTGAAGTACTTTTGTCCACTAAAGAAGAGCGGGACCTAGGCGTGGTTGTGTCTGATGATCTTAAAGTAGCTAAACAGGTAGAAAAGGCGACAGCAAAAGCTAGAAGGATGCTTGGGTGCATACGGAGAGGAATGGCTAGCAGAAAAAAGGAGGTGATAATGCCTCTGTATAAGTCTTTGGTGCGACCTCATTTGGAGTATGGTGTGCAATTCTGGAGACCGCACCTTCAAAAGGATGTGAACAGGATAGAGTCGGTGCAGAGGGTTGCTACCAAAATGATTAATGGGCTTCATTATAAAGCATATGAGGACAGACTTAAGGATCTTAATATGTACACCTTAGAGGAAAGGCGGGTTAGAGGTGATATGATTGAGATGTTTAAATACCTCCGTGGCATAAATGTTCAGGGAGCGAGCCTCTTTCAATTGAAAGCAAGTTCTGCTACGAGGGGACATGGGATGAGGGTGAAGGGAGATAGATTCAGGAGTGATATACGGAAATATTTCTTTACGGAAAGAGTAGTGGATCCGTGGAATAGTCTCCCAGTGGAGGTGGTAGAGATGAGGACAGTAACTGAATTCAAGAAAGCATGGGACCAACACAGAGGATCTCTAAAGGTAAAAAATGGACTGTTGTAGTTCTTGTTATGGAAGGACAGACTAGATAGGCCATGTGGTCTTTTTCTGTCGTCATATTTCTATGTTTCTATGTTTCTACTTGAAAATGAATATTTGTAAAGATACCTTTGAATTTTACCATTTTTCTTTTTCATTTTTGAAAATACAAATGTGTTTGCCAGTCATTGGTGAACATATAACTTGCATTTTGGTGCTTACCCAGATAAAATTGGTTTGTTTAATTCACTAAGCGACATGTTAAATTAGGCCTGCATCAGTAATGCGCATGTCGGGCTGCATTACCAGCATGGTGGACCCGTGTTAACTTCAGAGTGCGTATGCGTCCATCCCTCTGCATTTAGTGGAGGTCCAAGATGCTGGGCAACCAGCACGTGGGTGCACTTAATGCCATCCATTGAAGTGGCATTAGGTTTACCCACATTAAAGGCAGCAAGCATGGTTAGTCTGAACTCGTAATGCCCCCACTAGCCTTGCCTTGCCGTCCAAACCTCCGTTCTGCCTACGGCCCGCCTAGTCCCACTCCATCGTACAAAACCCTTGTAGCATTGAATTAACTTGGGGTAGTTTCTCCAAATGGGTTAGTTTTGCGCATACCTCACTTCTAAGCCAGGGTATGTGGAGTATGCTAATGTTCGGTGTAATTCTTGTATCGTGCCAAAGAGAGCCTCCTGCTGGAGTTCGTAAGATGTAACATGTATGGGTAGTTTGTTAAGATGTGCTTGGAAGTTATTCTTTATCAAGCCTATGGCTTCTAGTACAATTATGGTGTGGGGGCACATGTTACGTTTTAGCATAGCACCAAAACTTCATGCTAAACCTTGCACTACTGGGTAGCACAGTTTAGTAAGCATGTCCTTAACCGCCCAAATTTATCCATATAAAAAGGGGCCAGAATTGGTGCAGGGCAAAGGTGATACCTGCACTTACATGTTTAGTTGTGATATTCAGTTACCTGTTAAGCAGGCCTAATATATCTGCTGATTATAATCACTGGTTCTAATTATATTTAGCTAGATAAATGGCTAGTACCATTAAATATGAAAATAAAGTTGAGCACTGATGCATTATTAAAAGACACTAGATGGTTCGTTTGAATAAGGGCCCAAAAAATATTTTCATGACCTACTCAGCTGCCATTTGATTTACTTTGATGCAATGGGGCCTTGCATTCAATGGGCACAAAAAGATAAGAAAGTCGATTCTCAAAAATGATCAGGTTCCCAAATTATGAGCTTGATTTTATAATAGGACATCTATGGGAGAAGTTCAAAAAGGTGCTTATTTTATAAAGGCATATTCATTCATGAACCACAAATGCTTATATCTTATATTTATCCTTAGATAGAAATGATTTTTTTGCTGGACCCCACATTTAATGGTACATAGCTAACTAGGCTATCACTGACCCATAGTGAAATATTTTTTACTTAAAATTTTATCCAAACTTCTGAAAAAATATATAGTCTTAAATTCTAGCTCAAAAGACTCACACAATAATACATTACGGTTATGCCAGGTGAGTGTCTCTATCATTGTTGTTTGTAAATATCTAGATTTTTCATAATCCCAGCCATCCAATGCTGCAATGTATTCTAACATATTCTAATTCTGCAACATGTCCTATGCATCCATCACATTTCAAGATCTCTGTTTCAAAGGAACTTCATTTACTAGTCATTCATATGTTCGACAGAACTTTAAATTAACACTTTTGGATAATAAATTGCTGTGAAATGGATAAAATAAATTCCGGTTTGATAGAGTACATTAAGTTCACCATGTCAAACCACACTCTTTTTGAAGTATGAAGATGGCCAGTACATCATTTCTAACATCAAAATCCAGCGAGGAATATTTCAGGGAGATTCCCTGTCACCACTTCTGTTTCGTATGGCGCTTAATCCAATGAGTACTCTTATCAACTCTTTGGGATGTGGATTTAGCTTGAATCCTAAAGAAGGTAACAGATCAGAGATAAAATCTCATTTACTATTTGCAGATGACCTGAAGCTCTACAGTTCCAGTAACCAACAATTAGCAGAGCAACTCTGTGTGGTGAAAAACCTTTCTGATGATATCAGGATGAATTTTGGCCTTGACAAATGTGCTAAGGCAACTTTAATTAGAGGAAAATTGAGCAAAATGGAAAACATCTCCCTTGCTGAAGGCTGTGACATCAAGGAACTTGAACAGGAAGGCATATGTAAATATCTTGGAGTAGAGGAAGGAACAATACTCAAGCAGAAATTACTAAGAGAAAAGATTAGTAAAGAATACTATAGGAGATTAAAAATGTCATTGAAAAGTGCTTTAAGATCACAGAATGAAATACAAGCCATCAGTCAGCTGGTAATTCCTGTACTCTCATACAGCTGTGGAATTGTAGGTTGGCCTCTTAAAGATCTTGAAAAACTGAATGTGTGAACAAGAAAACTCCTCCATGCCCATGAGGTCATTTACAAAAATCAGTGTATGCCAAGACTGTACATCCCTTGAGCTGAAGGAGGGCTAGGCCTCATAGAGATTGATTATAGAGACAGAGCTTCTATCATAGGCCTTCATCAGACGTACCTAACAGCATCATCAGATCCAAATATCATCACATCCTTAATATCATATCAATATCCTTAATATCATAACAATGATCAACACCACAACCTCTCCGATTGACCCATGCCCGGTGTCATGGATCAAGCATACTAAGGACTTTCTTGCAGAAAACATCCAATACATAGTAAACCAATCACTCTCTCAAGGAACTATGCCCAATGCCCTAAAGCTCTCCTCGATCCGTCCCATAATAAAAAACAATAAACTCGATCCAAAAAACCCCAACTCTTACAGGCCAATAGCAAGCATACCGCTAATCGCCAAAATAATAGAAAAAACCATACAACTCCAATTACAAGATTACATTGATGAACGTAAACTCCTCGATGCACATCAATTTGGCTTCCGCCCCTTCCATGGAGTTGAAACTCTCCTAATTGCACTGACAGACCTACTCATCAGAGGTACTAATGACAATAACAAAGGTTTCCTTCTCCTCTTCATAGATCTTTCTGCCGCATTTGACAGCATCAACCATAATACACTCATTAACAGACTAGAAAATCTAAAAATAGGAGGTACAGTCCTTGAATGGTTCAAATCATACATCACACACAGATTAATACGGATACAATTAGGTACAGAAACATCAGAAACTTTCCCACAAGGTCAGGGTATCCCCAAGGATCAGCCCTCTCTGATCTCCTCTTCAATTTGTACCTCCAGCCCATCACAAATATATTCAAGAAGCATAAAATCAACCATTTCATATACGCAGATGATATGCTTGCCATCCCCATTAACCCTAACAACCCCAAATATGATAGCCTTCTCCAATGCATGAACGAGACTACCACATGGCTTGAAGACAATCACTTAAGCATTAACCTCAAAAAAACGGAAGCAATGTTCATAACGAGGAAAACAGACACTGACTGCAACTACCCTACTACAATCACAATAAGTAACACACCTATACCTGTCAAAAAGGAGGTAAAATACCTTGGAATAATTATAGACCACTCACTCACCATGATCCCACACATAAAACATACAGTAAAAACCATATTTTATAAACTCAAGACAATACAACATCTGAGACCCCTACTTAACACAGATGACTTTAGATCAGTAGTCAACACCCTCATCACCCCTCATTTCGACTATTGTAATAGTCTCCTAAACGGACTTCCATTAAAGAGCATATACCTTCTCCAAAGAGCCCAAAACATATGCGCCAAGATGATCACAAAAGCTAAACTAACAGATCATGTGACCCCAATTCTGTTAGACCTACACTGGCTCCCTATAAACAGCCGAATAAAATATAAAATCCTCCTAACTACTTTCAAAATCATTAATAAAATCTCTTCCTCACAACTATCTACTCTAATACACCTCCCAGCAGAAACTAGAACGCGCAGACGGAATGCAATCCATTCCCTCAACATAAAAACAAATTTCAGAAAAACTAAAGCGACAACAAGCGATAGAGCTTTCTCCTTTGCTGCCCCCACCCTCTGGAATGAAATACCATTAACACTACGCATGATAAAAGACCTTCATCAATTCAAAAAGGAACTAAAAACATACCTCTTTACAAAACACTTTGAGATCCCACATCAACAAAAAACCTCTCCAAAACAATCACAGAAACACATCCACAGTACCCAAGACAGAACAAACGACTAACTCAATAAACCTTACATATCTCACTCAACATGCAAAACATTTCACACAACATGCAAAAGATCTACTCAAACTGTCGGCTATATCACTATTGTAAATAACTACTGGTAATCAACTATGTTGTGCTCCATGTTATTATAACCTGTACATAGTTTGATAAGCACTGTTCTAGTTAACGTTCAAAAAAAAATATGTTCTTTGTAATTACACTTGTATAGTTAAAAAATATAATGTTCCTTGTAAATGTATACAGATGTATACAAATGTTCTGTTCACTGTTTTAATGTAAACCGCCCCTGATCTCTGGAAGGGGCGGTATAGAAGAAACTGTTAAATAAAATAAATAAATAAATAAATAAATAAAATATGCAAAAAATGCTGAAATATGAAAGTAAATGTCCAGAATCTGTCTTCCATCATCAAACTTGGATAAGCATACTGACTTATAGAAGGAATGAATGAGAATCCACAAGAACATACAGGGAAGGAAGCAACAGAATTTGCAAAGCAAGAGAAAACAACTTCAAATAATTAGGTCAGCAAATGAGGAAAAACAAGTGGTAGATACACAAATACAGTAGGAAATACAAAGTAGTACTCCAGGAACCCTTTGTCGATCAAGAATGGACACATGAATAGTTAAGGAGAGATGAACTGAAGCCAAAGGAAGAGAGATTGCTAGTTGCAGCCCACAACAGTGGATTATGGATGAGATGGTCTACAGCTAGCACTGAAAAAAAAGGTAAAACAGACATGTTGATTCTGTAAGAAAAGGCTAGAAACAGTGACTCAGCACATAGCTGGCTATGACGTTCTAAATGGCAGAAAGTTTCTATACAGAAAGACACACCAAGCTAGCATGCCTCATCTACTGGAAACTCTGTAAAGGTTTCTATAGCATGGGACAAACACAAAGGATCTCTAAAGGTAAAAAGGGGATATGGTAGTTGATATGGAAGGGCAGTTTAGATAGGCCATGTGATCTTTTTCTGCTGTCATGTTTCTATGTTTGTAAACACTATTTATTTATTTTATTTATTTATTTAACATTTTTTATATACCGTCCTTCTACAAATCAGGACGGTTTAAATAGAACAATTTAAAGCAGTATGTTTCAACTGTTTACATAGAACAATGAACAGGGATAAATATGTGTGCCAGAAAATAGAAACAAAACGTGGAACTATTTACACAATAACTATGTACATGGTATATACAGGATAAGAGATACTACATGGTTTTTGATCAACATTGAGATAGCATGGGTAAGAGGAGGGGGAAGCAGGGGGCTAAGAATTAAGGTGGTTGGGAGAAGTGCTCCAGGAATAAGTAAGTTTTTAACTTTTTCCGAAACTCGGAGTGGCTGGAGCAGTTTTGCAGGATATGTGGAAGGGTATTCCATAGGGATAGGGCATAGAGGGAGAAGGCCCTGTTACTAGTAAATTGTTTGCTATGTCTCTTGTTTATTGAGATAGTAAGTAGGTTCTTGGTAATGGAGCGACGTGTTCTTGTGTTGTTGGTGGAGGAAAGGAGAGGGGAGAGGCATGGGGCGGACTCATTGGAGATAATCTTATGTGTAATGGTAAGCACCTTGAATTTAACTCTGTATTGAATAGGGAGCCAGTGGAGATTATAGAGGACAGGTGTGATGTGGGACCGTCTAGGGCTGTTGGATAAAAGTCTGGCCAGTTGTCGTGTTCTGGGCCAGTTGGAGGGGTTGTAAGCAGTGCTTGGGAAGGCCATGGTATACCAAGTTACAATAATCAAGAGAGGGGATTGTGAGAGCCTGGCATACGGCACGAAAGGAGCCAGGACTTAAGAGAGGTTTGAGGTTCCGTAGAGTGCGTAGCTTAGCGTATATTGTGTTAGTGGTCCTCTTAATCTGATCTGTGAAGGAGAGGTTCTGGTCAAGGATGATACCAAGATATTTCACTTGGTTTTTTATGAGGAGGGAGAGATCACTGATAGTAAGGGTTAGAGGTGGGGTGTATGAAGTATTGGAAAATACCTGAAGGACCTCGGTTTTAGATTGATTGATTATGAGGTTGTGCTGGGAGAGCCATGATTTTAGCCTAGTTAGGCATTCACTTAACTTAGAGAAATCGGGGTTTGTAAGGTTAAATGGGGTGAAGCATATCATGTCATCTGCATAAAGCTGGTATTGGATTCCATAGCTTTGGAAGATTTTGCAGACTGGCTGCAGGAAGATGTTAAATAGAAGGGCAGATAGGCTGGATCCTTGGGGGACGCCCTGTCTTAAGGTAAATGGAAGGGAAGTGTCATTTCCGATGCGAACTTGCTGTGTTCTACTGTCTAAGTAAGTAAGAGCGGAACCAGTTTAGGGTTGTGCCTCTCAGTCCTATTTCGTGGAGTCTGTTTAAGAGTTGATGATGTGGGAGCGAGTCGAAGGCAGAGGATAGGTCAAGGAATATGAGAAGGCATCCCTGAGTGGGATTCTGAGTGTGAAGGTACAAGGAATCAAGTAGGGAGATAAGGAGGGTTTCTACTCCGTGGTTCTTCCTGAAACCATGTTGGAATAAGTCAAGTGGAAAGTGCTCATCGATATGGTTCTGGAGTTGGGTTTGGACAATCTTTTCAGTTATTTTTGCAAGGAAGGGTATACTGGAGATGGGTCTGTGGGAAGTAGGGTCGTGTTTTGCTCCCTTTAATATAGGACGGATTGTGGCGGACTTGAGAGGAGCTGGGACAGAACCGGACTGGAGGGAGGATTGTACCATATGTAGGATGTAGGGGCTGATGGAGTTTCTAGTAGACTTGATCCAGGGGACAGGGCAAGGATCAAGGGCAGAGGTGGAGGCATTTAGGTCCTTGATAACATTACTCACATTATCTAGAGTGATGGATTCAAATTCACTCCAAGTGTTTAGTGGAGTTGGTTTATGTAGATGGGTGCTATTGAAGGAAGTAGATTGGGGGTTATTGGTTGAGGGTGGCGGGAGGAATTTAGAGGTAAGATGGTTAGCTATAGTTTGAGCAGTTATTTTTGGAGATTGGTCTTGCTGTACAGGTTCATTTAATAAGGATTTGGCAATGGAGAATAGTTCTCTAGGTTTGTTGAGTGACCGTTGGATAACTATGCCTGAAAAGAACTGGGATCATAACCCACAGAGAATGAAGAGGTTATAATCCACTGGGATACTCCGATTCCAACCAACAAAAAAAGCTTGATGCAAAGAAACTGGACACAGGGTAAAGGAGAAGAACACCAGAATGACATTGATTATAGAGGTGTCTGTCCAAGTGATTATTCAGTGAATTACATGGAGAGCGAGAAGATCCTGACGTACCAAGAAAATGTGGCAGAAAGATACAGAAATATTTCCCATGATATTGACAGCCACAGGCCTGAAAAAAAAGAACTTCTAGTCACATCTTGACAGATTACCCATAGGAAACTCTTTAGCACAATGAATGCATTAGTAGTAAATTCGAGAGACTGAAATCATATGCCACATACCGTGGCTTAGAAGTGAGGTTCATGACTGTCATGGTATGCACACAACTAACCATATGGAGAAATTGCCCGGATACAAATTTTTCATGGCATCTTATATCAACGTCCTCCACTCACTCTCACTTCTGGGGGAAATCTCACACTCAATTGTCTGACTTTAGCGGACATATACTCTTTAGTGCCACCCCCTTCTCCTTCTGTCTGAAGGAGGGGGAACGACTAACAGGCACTGGGCGATACTAAGGCACTTCACATTCACATCAGACCTCTTTTCTCCCCATAAAGTGGCACTGGGGATAAGTCACTCCATACATGCGGATCATGAAAAAGCCTGGAAGGCATTCATAAATCACTTAATACTAGCGACATCCACTTCCACATTCAATCCACCTGGGATCCTAGCCCCCAAATGGAAGATCCAGGTTTGCTCCCAATAATTTAATACGTTTTCTACATCTCCGCCCCTCCTTGGGGGATTTATCTTGCCACTTAAGATCCAATATAGAATGGTTGTATGTTGTCCAGTGTTCGACCAATGGGGTGCTATCACTTTGAACCAGAGTCATCTTCCTTTTAGTCCTCTCAATATATAAAAGCTGACATGAGCATACTATCAGATCCACAATCATAGAAGAGTTGCAATCTGTGAGTATCTAAGGATAAATATAAGATATAGAGGTTTGGGGTTCATGAATGAATATGTTTTGATGCTACACTGAAGCTGGGACTGTTGGTATTTAACAAAGGCTACATTTACCTTTATGAAATAGAGTCCCAGATGCAGCCTCGGTAGCACACAAATGCTGAACTACATATTTACACCTGCTCCAAAAAAGGTGTACATTTGTTAGCACACTCTACGCAATTACACGCATACATAAGAACATAAGAGTTGCCAGTTGGGATGAGACCCAAGGTCCATCAAGCCCAGTATCCTGCTCCAACCATGGCCAGTCCAGGTCACAGTTCCCTATGTGGGCAACAGACAGCTTCTTGATGTCTATTGTTCAGAGATTTGAAGGAATTCCAACTAAAAATAAAAGATTAGAACAATGAAAAGAAGCCAAAGAGGATGGAGGGAGAGATGTACATAATACTGACCTTTATTAGTTTTATTTATTAATTATTATATTGCTTTACCGCCTAACTTATAAGACTTCTAAGCAGTTTGCTAGCTCTCAGAAACGAGAGTGTATCTCCTACAGAACTTAGATTTCATGATCAATTTTCAGTAATTTCTTTTATAGATACTATTCTAGATACAATTCAGGCAAAGGTCTGAATCTTACAAACCACATTGATGAACATAACCTAAGCTTACTGGCTGAAGCTGGGACACATGGTCACAGCTGTGCATGTAGCCTCTCTAGCCTAACTGTAAATGAGGCGATCTCAATGACAGCTCAAGTTTCAGTCAAATCAGCACTTCCTTCTTCTTTGAACAATCTTCGTCTTTCCACTCAGCTCTGTGTTATGCTGTTGTGGTAGACATTCAGAGTTAATCTTGCATCAGATGTTCTCTTTGCTCCATTGCAATTAGTCCTAAGTACAGATGCATCATATTTAGGCTAGGGAGCAGAGATTGAGGCTCACCATATGCAGGGAATGTGGTCAAAGTCTGAGAAGCTTATCCAGGGGCAGCTCAAGGCAATCTGCTGCCTGAGGCAAGGGATGAGGTGGCGCCGGAGACTTTCTCAAAACTGCAGTCAATGACTGAACCAAACCAAAAAGCCGATTAGATAATGTGGAGGAAATGAAATGTGTTTACACACCAAGGATTTAAACGAAAGAGTGAGAACCACAGCACCGTTTATAACACCAAATTATAACTCATTTTTATTTTGTTGTTATAAACTGCGTTATCGTTCTTGCTTTTTCTTTTTGAACATATATTTTGTATCCACAGAACCCCCCTCTCTCAACAGTGGGTGTAGAGTACAACTAGGACATTCACCCTCAGTACTCAATATCTTTAAAAAAAAAATCTGATTCCAATCAGCTCCTTAATAACAATAAACATTCTCCAGTACAAGGCATATTGTGAACTGATACAAAACCCTATGACAAAGTCATTGAGGATCTGTAGAGCAAACCAACCATACCATAATTGCTCAACTTCCAAAACTCACATAAGGAGCCTACCCCAAAAACAGCACTACTGTAAATACTGCAACAGACCCTGAAACATCCAAACACCTATTTGAAATGTTGAAACAATTTTGATTACTACTGTACAGAACCCTTCGTACAAACTCCATGTTAACAGAACACTTGGCCTTTGCTACAAACGCACAACACAGACCCTCACCAAAGCACAGAAAAAGTGACCATAACCTAATAATAAGCATATGTACATAAAAATTAAACTGCAACCCCAAAAAGTCAGATTCTGCATACAATGCAATGCCATAGAAATTGAAAGAGATGCAGTTCTCTGTAATTAATAAAATATAAAGATAGGACCAAGACTGTTCATTAAATTGAAAATAAAATTCTCTGCTATCTTTGATGTCTGACCATATTATTTTTGACAATGTTGGTCCCAATCTGAGGCTTCTGCTTTCCTCCACCCCCACTGTCTACTTCCTCTTAGGGGCAGCATAAGGGTGATGCAGGACTATGTGCAGAGATTCATTGCAGCATTATTTGCATACATTTAGTATACTTTAAAATGTATATGCCACCAATCTAAATACAAACATATACATGCAATTTAGTAAAACAAATGTTACAATAAAGCAAACATAATAAAATGTTAAATTTGATTAATGAAAAGCCACTTACACAGCCCTTCCCCCCCCCAATCAGACCATCACCAATTTGCATATCAGATTTATTTTGTTATGACCAGATTATTGATTTATTTTTATTTATTTATTTATTTAAAGCTTTTCTATACTGCGCTCTTTAAAATCAGTGTGGTTTACAAGTAACATTTTGTACAAAGCAGGAGGAACCTGCTTCGTACTTACATTGAACGGGTATTGTAACTTGGATTTAGAACTGGGGTAACTATATACAATCTGAGCAGAGTGTCGCTGAGCTGTTGTAGCGACATGACGTGCTCTAATAACCTATGTACAGGATTCTCAGTTATTTACAGGATTGTCAGTTATTTACAATTATATGGTTGGACTGATGGGTGGGGGTATGGTGGGTGGAGTTGTATCGTTGGCATGTGAGTAATGTAGAAGAAAAAGATGGTGCTTTTAATGCTTTCCTGAATTGGGTGAGGTCAGTGATCACTCGGATAGTGGTTGGGAGGTCGTTCCAGCGAGTAGGTACGTAGAACACAAAGGCTCTGTTCTTTGTTGCCTGAGAGCATTTTGTTATTTCACTGGGGATTATTAGTGTGTTGGTGGCGAAGGTCCTTCTTGATCTGTTTGGAGAAGTGGGGTGGAGAAGGTCCGTTAGGGAGGTGGAGGATCTTTTGTTGATGGCTTTGAAGGTCAGCAGTACTACTTTGTAGGTGAGCCGGCAGTTGATCAGCAGCCAGTGCAGGTCTTTTAGGATTGGGGTTATGTGGTCTCTTCTAGAGGCCCCATGTAGGAAGCGGGCAGCAGCGTTCATTGCTAGCTGTAGTGGGTTCAGTGGGTTCTTGGGGAGTCCGTGCAGGATAGCGTTGGCGTAGTCGAAGTGGGGGGTTACAAGTGCCTGGAAAATTGTTCGGAAGTCATCTGGCTGCAGCAAGGATCGGAGATGTCGAATTGTCCACATCTTATGGTAGATTGCCTTGATGGTGTTGCCTATGTGCGCTTTCATGTTGAGGTGCCGGACTAGCGTGATGCCCACGTAGCGGATGGTGGGTCTGCTTGGGAGCTCGGCGTCTCTCACCTTTATTGATGCGGGTGGGGAAAAGGATTGATTTCTTGTGATGAATAGTACTTCTGTCTTGTTGAAATTGATCCTGAGATTCTGTAAGTGGAGCCAGTCAGTGACAGCATCAAAGCATCTCACTAGTGTCGAGAAGTCAGGTTGGTCAATGGCGAATGGGGTGAAGAGCAGTACATTGTCTGCATATATCAGGCATGACGAGAGAAGATATAAAATGAGAAACTAATCCTGGTAGCCATGAATTCAAACACTGGATTGGATTGTGTTAGAGCTGGAAATGTCAGGAACTCGGCACTGGTGAAGCTATCATGCTACTAAGCAAAAATAAACTGAGATGTTCTCTAAAAATTTGAAATTTCCTTGAATCTGACCTAACCAAATATTTTAAATTTCAGTCTGGCAGCATAAAGAGCACAAATCTCAAAAACAATACATATTCCAGTACCCCCCCAACCAACACCCTAAAGTTGACCTTACCAAGAACGCAGAGTACAGGACCCATAGAGCAAATCTACTATTCCATAACAGCACTAACTTCCAAACACACAACATGGAGCATACCCAGAAAGGGCAGCACCACAAATATTGCAGTGGACCCTAGAACATCCATATTCCTATTCAGAAAACTGAACAAGCCAGATTACTACAGCTCCCTACATAGAAACTCCATGCTAACTAAACATGTAGCCTCAGTCACACATGCAGAACAGAGAGAGATCTTCACCAAGTAGGGAATATATCAATACAAACTAAAAACGGACATATGTAGTCAAAAAATGCTTTTATCCATTACTCTTTAGGTTTACAGGATTTCTTTCCCAAAATTATACTTTAGTGCAGAGTGAGGCGAGAGAAAGAACTCTCACACACAGGCATCTGCATTGTCAGCAGAAACTTACATAATGTCTCAGTGCAAGTAGTGCGAATACAACTAATGTCACCTCAGTGTGTGGTCTTAGTTGCACCTGCAGCTGTTTTGCCACACTGGAATGTGGTAACTGCAGGGGGATATAACTGCCTCCCTGCAGTTAGCCTATGGTCCCGTGTAATCAAGCTCTGGAATTATTTACCAGAGGATGTAGCAAAAGCTGTTAGTGTAGCTGAGTTTAAAAAAGATTTGGACAAGTTCCTGGAGGAAAGGTCTATAAACTATTATTAAAGAGGACCTGGGAAATCCACTGCTTGCCCCAGGACAAGCATTGAGGAACCTGTATGCCTTTTGGGGAATCTGTCAGGTATTTGTGACCTGGATTGGCCACTGTTGGAAACAGGATACTGGGCTTGAGGGACCTTGGTCTGACCCAGTATGGCGCAGAGCTTAGGAAACATGCTGCTAAATATGCCAGACAAGAGGGGCTGAATAGCACCCATGCAGCACCTCCCACTTCTACAAAAACAGGAGCAACTTGGCGCCACAACACAGTATTTCCCATCCTCTGAAAAACAAGAGAGACTTTGTGATCAAGAAGGGCTTGGCAACCTCAACATAACTCCTGAAACGGCACATTGGACCACAATGGCGTTAATGCAAATATGATACATGTGAAAACACTTCTGATGCAGTGCGTCAATATTGCACCATTGAAACATCTAGAACAGAATGTTTGATAGCAATTAGTTTAGAGAACATATTAGCCCAGCGTATGAAAAACATACAAGGCCGATATGCGCACCAATAACTCTAACACTAAGGGGTATGTTTACTAAACTGCAGTAAAGTAGCAGCGGCTACGTTAAGGCACGTTATGTAACGTTAAGGCGCCTTAACGTTACATAACGCACCTTAACGTTCCCGGCCGCGGTAAGTCCAGAAAAGGGTGGAGAGAGGGCAGAGAGAAGGGGTCAGTGGACGGGGAGAGGCCCCTTTCACACTAATCTGGAGAAGTTAAGGGCTGAATCCTAACGCAACTGAAAACCTGGCGTTAGCACACATTTGCAAGAGAGAGAAACCAGTTCTGTGTCAGCAATGTACAGCATAGCTAGGGAGCCCCAGAAAAGTGATAGTAGTGATAGGCCACTAAGGTGATGGCGCAAATGGGGCATGGGAGCTGCAGGCGGGACATGCAATGGGGGCTACTGGGGCACAGGGTGGACTAGGCGGTTGCCAAGGTGGCACATAGGAATGCAGAAAATGGAAACCAGCAAGACAGCAACTGACCAGGGTCAGACATGCCCATGAGTCTGTGGCCCACAGTGTCCCATCCAGGAGACATTACCCAGCAGGCACCCCAAGGGGCACATAACATTGACAGGCGGTGCCTGGGGAAGCGTGGACATCTATGTAGGCACTCCTACCCCAGAACCCACACCTTAGGCAGCTGCCTACCTCCCCCCTGGATGGCCTGGGATGGTGCACCACCGGCACCGACAGCATATGGTCATGGTGGCATGGCAGGGGGGGTGGGTGATTGTGCTGGACGGAGCAGTGGCACCCGCCTGCAGTGGACCTAGGCCATGCCCTGTACCAGAATGTGGTGTGCAGTGCAACAGGAGAGGTCTGGCCGAGGTACGTAAAGATAGCCCCAGGGACCACTATGTTGCTGTGGCAACAGTGTGGTGCAGTACACTCATCCAGCATGTCCAAGAGAAGAGGGTCAGAGGTTCAGGTCCCATCTGTGGATCCTGCAGAGCATCTCCCCATAGTTTTTGCCCACAATGCAGCCACAACAACAACATGGGCAAACCCCAAAGCAGTGTTGCACAGGGGTACGGACACCCACTCACAAGGGCTCAACTATCCACAGCTTCATGGAGTGACACGCTGTTGGCCCCAGCACAGAGCTGCAATTATCACCAGAGCACTACTACTACCCCCTGCACAGATTAGCAATGTCGGCACTGTGATCAGGACCAGTGCAGCGGGTAGGGTTGTCAACCACCTCCATCTCTGCACAATGCTGAGATAGGTGTGGGAGTGTGTGTATGTCTCTCCATTGTTTTGTGTCTGCCAACACCTACTGAGCCCACATTGCTCATACTGCTTCCAGCGTTAGCCTGCAAGTGTGCATAATGAGGAGCAAAGTATTGTGGGGATGGCCTAGACAGGGCGGATTGGCCAGGATGCATCTGCACAGGGTGGAGGGCAATGGCTGGGACACTGTAGTGCTCAACCACCTGCATGGACAGGGTGGCCACAGCATGTCACGCTGGGGGTCACTCTCACACTTACCGAGCAGTGACCATGGCATGTCTATGTTCCCACATAGTGCCACACATTATTTGTTTCTAGTGATACCTGTGTGTTCCTGGTTTTGGAGCCCAAGCACAGAGATACCTGCTTGGTGTCTCTGCTGTGCATCCAACCTCTGGGTGCATGGGGTTCCTCTGTGAGCATGCGCTATGGACTGGTTAGTGGGCTGTCTGCAGTTTGCCTGTGCATGGTGGGAGCACCTTGTAGGATGCTGCAGGTATAATCTGACTGTGCTGGCTGTTGATGAATGGCAGACCGTGGTGTGGGGCAGTTGAGCCTTCCCCTGCCTACCCCAAGTATCACTGCTGGTCTGCAATGGTCACAGGTATGGCACTGG
Organism: Ichthyophis bannanicus; assembly: GCA_033557465.1. Taxonomy (NCBI): domain Eukaryota; kingdom Metazoa; phylum Chordata; class Amphibia; order Gymnophiona; family Ichthyophiidae; genus Ichthyophis; species Ichthyophis bannanicus. The sequence continues at coordinate 42,489,384 of CM066043.1, forward strand.
CCCAGCAGCCCTGGAGGGCTGTCATCCGTCAGCAGGACTATGGTTGCTGGTACTGCAGCCATGCTGCAGGGTGCAAGCACCTGTCCCATCATACCCTCATCTACAAAAGGGGTGATTGAGGCCCCTTGGGGTAATATAGCACATACCACTTTGACCCATAGTGGCAGTGCTACATCACTCTCATGCGAGTCTAGACACCCCACTGCCCTGATAACAGGCACCCATGGCAGCCAGACCTTAACACCGGGTATACACTAATCTAGGTGGTGTCCGGTCCCACAGGGCCACATGTGACTGCAGAACACAGCTGGAACAGATGCACCTTCGGTTGCACTGCTGGGAACACCTGTCACACACTGGCAGTGCTGGGGATGTGCAGTAGGACCTATCTCTAGCACCACATGTACTGTGGACCTCATGCTGGGCGCCCATCCTATCCCTCAGGGTGAACACGGAACCTGCACAATGGCATGGTCCGTAGCTACTCTGTGCCAGTATCATGCACTGTCAGTCCGTCTTACCACGCTGCAGTACCGGAGAGGTACAGACCCCATTTGGTGGTCAGCTGTAGGCCACTGTTCTGCATGTGCAATGCATCATGGGTGCTGGTGGGGTTACCCTATCCTGGCACACAGAGCAGATGGTTTGTGCAGTGACCTGCAGTCCTTCTGTACCCAGCCATTGCTGTGCAACAGGCCATAGAGGTATAGCCTACTGGTTAGTACACTGACATTCTAGGTGGAGGTCATGGGTGCAATTCCTTGTTGTTCCCTCCTGTCCAAGGCAGATATTTTGCTTGCCTGTGACAGTCATATCTTTGCAGATCCGTGCTGCCAGCCCATAGTACCCTCACCACAGTTGCTAGCAATCCGTATAAGGCACGTTACAAGGCTCCTAATTAGGTACAGTACAAGGCACATTATAAGTTACAATTGTTATATGTAAAATTGTTATATGTAAAATTGCAAAAGTTACAATTGTTATATGTAAAACGACTAGGTATGAACCCCTCCATACCTTATAAACTATTGTTCTCTGTAAACCGCACTTGAACCATGGGAAAGAGCGGTATAGAAATGCTTGTTAAATAAATAAAATAAGGCACGTTACAGGGCACCTTATTGGACACAGTACAAGGCACCTTATTAGGCACAGTACAGGGCACTTTAAGGCACGTGCCTTGTACTGTGCCTAATAAGGTGCCTTATAACGCGTGTTACCTGACATGCTTGCCATAATGATGCCCCTCCCACGCCTTTATATGGGCATCTGTACCTTTACCACGGAACCTAACGCAAATGACATTACCGCAGTTTAGTAAACATACCCCTAAGTAACTTACAATTATCTAAAACTATTTTCTAAAGTCTACAAATACTTTTATTTGCAAAATAGTAGCTATTACAGCATTATAAGCTACTTACTATTTTTTGTGATCTTTTTATGTTGAGCTGCCAGTAACGTCAAAATCAGCAAACTGCGAATACCTATTAAACTAACTAGATGTCAGATAAAAAATCTGTATATAATGCTTTTTGACATAACGATAATAGCTAAACATAGTTCTATTGAATTTATAACCATTAATTAGTAAACAGTTGAGTAGTAAGTATGGAAACCTTATGTATGTAAAATATACGCTGGTCCAAAACGGGTTAAAAAAATCTGTTTCTGGTCATCTAACAAACATTCTCCAGTAACAGGCATATTGGGAACTAATAAAAGACCTTACAAAAGTCACCAAAGATGTACAAGGCCAAATCTACCATACCATACCAGGATAAACGTCTAAAACTCACATAAAGGGCCTACCCAGAAAAATGACACACTATAAATACTGCTGTAATCTCTAGAACATCCATACACTTATTTGAAAAGCTGAACAAGTCAAATTACTGCAGTACAGTGTAGATCCCTATGCACAAACTCCATGTTAACAAAACACATGGCCTCAGTCATACACTTAGAACACCAAGTACAGAATAAGTGACTACAACCTAAAGTAAAAATAAAAATATGTAGACAAAAATTAAATTGAATCCCCAAGAAGCCAGATTTCGCATGAAGTGCAACATCAGATAAATAAGAGATGCAGTTCCCCATAAACATACCAGTCCCCTGGTCAGACCATTACCTTCTAAAATTCAATATCACCATCCCTGACAACATTCACACTAAACGAACACAACCCCCACAAAACAAAAGATTTAGAAAGTTTAACGAAGAAGAATTCTTAGATCAAATAATTCCCCACCTCACCCTGACTCCCACAAATTTGGAAGAAACTATCAAAACCTGGAACAAAACTATCTCACTGGCAGCAGAAAAAAAACCTAATCTGTCTCAACATAATAGAAATGACAATATAACTGATAAAAAAGATGCCCCATGGTTTAACATGACACTTAAAAATCTCAAAAGACAACTAAGAATGGACGAAAGGAAATGGAGGCAAAACAAATCACCAACAACTCATGAGAAATACATAAATACCCTTCATACATATAAAGTAACAATAGACAATTCTAAAAGAAACTACTACTCTAACTTACTCAACAATTCAATTAACCGACCAAGAGAATTATTCTGTATAATTCAGAAACTAACAAACAAAACGTACAATTCAGATGAAATATCCATAGATATAACCCCACAAGACTTAGCTCAATACTATATTAATAAAACAAAAATACAAACAAATAACCCCCCAACAACACACACACCAATATGAAGCAAACAACCCCCGATAACTGGTCCAACTTCAGCCTGATCTCAAAGACCACACTTAAAACAACCATATCTAACATAAATACAACTACCTCATATCTTGACCCATGCCCAGTTGACTGGATAAAAAAGACACTCTCAATACTCTCTCCCTTCATCCTCCCTATGGTTAACATATCACTAGACGAAGGATATTTACCACCATCCCTCAAACATGTCCAAATAAGACCAATACTTAAAAATAAAACACTAGACAAATTATCCCCAAAATCATACAGACCCATATCGAGCATTCCCTTCATGGCCAAACTTATTGAAAAAATAGTTCAAACACAACTACAAGAATACATTGATACATTGAACCTCCTTGATGAACACCAATATGGCTTCAGACCTTTCCATGGAGTTGAAACACTGCTAACAGTCCTTTATGACACCTTACTAAGAGGAATCGATGCTTTGCTTTGCTAGCAATCTGCAGTTTAAACAAAAGTCAAACCGGTGCAGAGCCTTCCTGCCTCTATGAAGGAACTGTGCAGCTGCATCCTGCCCCACTTACTTTAGGGGTGGGATGCAGCTGCACGGCTCCTTCACAGAAACGGGAAGGCTCCACACTGGTTTGGCTTTTGTTTAAACTGCAGATTGCTAGCACAGCCACGGTTCTAAGAGGAAGGAGCCGCGGCTGCCAGGGAAAGGAGAGGGTGAGTCTGCTGCTGCCGAGAAGCGGACTCGGCAACGGCAGCAACTTATGCGCTTGATTTCTTTCTTTTTTTTTTTTTTTTTAAATTTTGAAGGCGAAGTGAGGCAGCTGTTATGAGGCATTTTTTGCCGCCCTCAAAACTTCGCCTCATTTTAGAGCCGCCCCTGAGCTTCTCCACATCAACCATTTGGAGCCCTGCTCAGTTTACTCTGCCCTTCGAATCTTTCTGCATCTGCTGCAGGGCATATAATTTTAATTCAAACAGACAACCAACTGGCAATGTTTTATGTTAACAACAAGGGGGGATGGAAGTCCCTATGTCTCTGTTGAGAAGTAGCAAAGACATGGGCCAATCACATCCAGATAAAAGCTACTTATATCCTTGGGGTTCAGTTGATAGCCTTCCAGTTTCTTGGTGTCCTTTCATTTCACATTCACAATTTTATCCTAACAAAGTAGTTCTAGAAACTCACCCAAAATTTTTACCTAAGTAATACCTTCTCACATTAATAAGGAACTAGTACATCCTAGAGTCTGTCCAAAACCTTATAAGGATCCATGCGAGAAAACCCTACACACTATAAGTGGCATACTACCTCAAGAAAACGGAATTAAACAGGACATCTATGCAGCTTTTTATCTTTGAATCCAACACCCTTTTTAGTTATGAACAAATGGGTGCTTTGAATACTAAAGTGACTTTCCAAAAGTTTGCCTCACTAGATATAATTTGTAAAGCAGGTCCTTACCTCATATCTTTATTTAACACTGCTTCTTGGACTAAGCCTTAGTAAAGAACAGTGCCTCTAGTCAAGCTCTGTTGGCTAATCTACTTATGATACGTGGCAGCTGTCACACTTTTCTGTGTACGCTGTTCTTAAGTATGGGACAATGCAAAAAGAAGCGAGAAGCCCTAAGCTTGGGAGTCACTTGTGTGACTGACTCAGTCCTGCTTTTTGACAGAAAAAGCATTGTTGCTCACCTGTAACAGGTATTTTGTATTGGCAGCAGGATTGATCAAGCATACAATCCCTCCTGCCTCCCTGCATGGGCTCAGAACTTTGCACATGCTCAGACCTAATAATTTCTGAGTCCCGAGAGAGCTGTTCTTTCCTGGAGACGTGCAATAGCATCACCCACTTGTATGCTTGAGCAATCCTGCTGTTTATGGAAAACACCTAATCTCCAGGAACAAGCAGGAATGTAGTCTTCACATATGGGTATCGTCAGTACCGATGGAGCCTGCGTGGGAACGCTCCCTAGCGTCCAATAGGAACGCTTTTGGGAGCATCCCTCAGCACATGTGCGCTGCCTTCCCGCCTTTCCAACTGTCCCTCTTCAGTTCTTCATTTTCCACGGAGCCGACAGGACACATACCCTGTCACCGCAGAAAATTTCTTCTTTAATCTTGTTTTCTTGTGGTTGTGTTTGCCTCCGCACGACGCCTACCGGTACCGACGGTTCTTTTTTTTTCTTCCTTTTAAAAAAAATAAAATCGGAATTGTTTCTCTTCAGAAACTTTTCTTTTTCGGTGCTAGGCGCCATTTTGGGCACTAGGCCCCATTTTTCCTTAAAGATGGAAAAACCAGCTAGTGGTTTTAAAAAATGCACTAAGTGTGGTGGTACCATCTCATTTAAGACATGATTGGTGTCTTAAATGTTTAGGCCCTGACCATTCTCCTTCGGAGTGTCTCTCTTGTATGGGGATGACTAAAAGAGGAAGACAGAAGCGGGCTGCAAAGCTCGGTACCCTCTTTTCTTCGGATGCCAGGTCCATTGCATCGGCGTCTTCCTCTTCCTCCCATGGATCTCAGGTAACTAAACATAAAAGCCGGTCCTCAAAGGGTAGCTCTCCTGCAAAGCATCGAGAGGACATTGGCATTGCCCTTGAGGGAACCACACCAGCAAAACAGCCCCGGCTGGAGGCTTCGGCCTCCAAAGCATCAACGGGGTTCCAGGATGTTCTTGAGGCCTCGGCCTCGACAGAACTACTGGTGCCATGCTCAGGGGTCCCAGCCGCCTTCACCAGTAACGATACCCAGGCATTGGCAGCGTCGATAGACCAGAGATTCCTCGCTATCGAGCGCACTATTGCAGCTCTCCTTACAGCTGCAGTACCGTTGACACCGATGGTTCAATGGGCACCGATACCGATGCTGGTATCATCACCGGTACTGATACCAATACCGGTACCAGCACCGACGGTATCGGCTCCGATGAGAATTCTTCCCATGCCGTCTTTGGCTGGCATCGAAAGATCGGTACCGGATCAACTCGGTACCGACTTAGATCGATACTGGGACTGTGCTTTGTATGAACATCGTGATCAGAGATACTTCGAATCCTCCGATTCCAATGACTCTGATAATTCTACCGGTACCAGAGTGTTTCTCCCAGAAGACTCTTCTCCCCAACGCAGAATGTCGCCTCCGGAGGACATGTCTTTTCAGGATTTTATTCATGATGTTGCCAAAGGCCTTTCAATCACGGTAGCTCCTGAAAAGGAACCTAGGGCAAAGGAATTGGAAATTCTCCAATATCCTAAGGCTCCAAAGGAGGCAGCCACTCTGCCCATTCATGAAATTCTTCATGATTTGATGCTCAGAATGGAGGAGACACCTTTGACCACATCTCCTCATTCTAGGAAACTTGATACCATGTATCGAGTTCCACCATGTCCTGGATTTCAAAAGACTCAGCTGCCACACCATTCAATAGTAGTGGAGTTAGCCATGCGTAGGATGAAAAGTGCAAAGAGACATGCATCCAGTCCTCCAGGTCGTGAATGCAGGACTCTTGATGCTTTTGGGCGTCAAACTTTTCAGGCTTCCATGCTTTCGGCTAGGATCAGCTCATATATTTTATATATGGGAATGTTCCTCAAAGAGGTCACAGGAGATTTGGAGCTTATGAGCCCACTTCTCCCAGATGACAGACGACAAGACTTCCTTAGTCTTCTCAGGCATGCTCAAGATGTCTCCAAGTTTGTAAATCGTGCATCCTTTGACTGCTTTGAATGCATCAGCAGAACCTCTGCTATTGCCATTGGTGCATGACGGATTGCCTAGCTTCAGGCATCAGACTTGGAGATTTGGGTACAGGATAAATTAGGCAACATCCCTTGCATAGGAGAAAGCCTCTTTGGCAAGAATTGGCAGGAAAAGGCTAATGAGATAGATGCTGGCAATATCACCTTAGATAGATTGTCAAAATCTACAGCCACTCCAGCCAAAAAGAAACCCTATAAAAACCACTCTTTCAGCAAAAAGAGGAAGTTTTATCCATCCTATACCCAGCAAAGCCAGGCTCACACTCAAGTTGCCCAAAAGGGACAACAACAGCAATTCAAACAGCAGAATAAGCCAAAAGGCCCGAGAGCTCAACCAGCTTCACAGGTTCAGCCCCCTCAAGGGCTTTGACTCCTTCCTAGAGAGCTTAACCTTCCTGCCTCTGAGGGGTCCGGAACCCCTAAATATTCCAGGCAGGCTGTGTCATTTTGCCAACAGATGGCACCAAATAACAACAGAAAATTGGACTCTGTCCATTGTAGGAGAGGGGTACAAGCTTCATTTTCACAACATGCCTCCTCCTACAATCCTAAGGCAGTTCAATTCCCAGACCTCTGCAGACAATCTGCTGGATCACGAGGTCTCAACACTTCTTGCCCAAGGGGCAATAGAGGAAGTACCCATTCTCCAGCAGGGTACAGGGTTCTACTCCCCCTATTTTCTTATTCCAAAGAAAACAGGGGGACACAGACCCATTCTGGATCTCAGAGAATTGAACAAATACCTGTTCCGAGAGAAGTTCAAAATGATTTCTCTAGGAACTCTTCTGCCATACCTTCAAAGTCAGGATTGGCTTTGCTGTCTAGACTCACCCATCCAGATCACAGGAAATTCTTACGATTCCTTTTCAAGGGAAAACACTTCCAATACAGGGTTCTTCCCTTTGGTCTGGCTTCCGCACCAAGAGTATTCACAAAATGTATGGCAGTAGTAGCTGCATTCCTGCGAACCCTAGGGATATTCATCTTCCCTTACTTGGATGACTGGCTCATTCAAGCCCCCATGGTTGCAGAAGCCAGCTCTGCACTGTCTTGCACAATGCGAATCCTCCAATATTTGGGATTGGTAATAAACTTCCCAAAATCCCAACTTGTTCCTTCCCAGTCTCTGGAGTTCATAGGAGCCTGTTTAGATACCAGACAAGCAAGGGCTTTCCTTCCACAGGCCCGGTGTCTTCGCATATTGCAACTAACTTCTGAAGCAGCGGGAAAATCCTCCCTAACTGCTCGAGAATTGCTACAGTTATTGGGACACATGGCATCCACAGTTCATGTAGTTCCCTATGCTCGCCTCCACATGCGAGCAGTCCAGTGGACCCTATCCACACAGTGGACACAGGCCACAGGACATCTGTCAGACAAGATATCAAACTCTCATCGACTGATCTTGTCCCTCCAATGGTGGCAATCACTGGAGAATCTTTTAGTGGGGTCTCCTTTCCAACAACCCCTATTCCAGGCCATCCTAACAACAGATGCATCACAGGTGGGTTGGAGAGCACACCTGCATCATCTCTCTACCCAGGGCACCTGGACTCCACAGGAGGCTTGTCTTCACATAAACCTCCTAGAATTAAGAGCAATCTATCTAGCTCTTCGAGTATTCCATGCCCAGCTCAGCTACAAGAGTCCTAGTCCAAATGGACAATCAAGTAGCCATGTTGTATGTGAAGAAGCAGGGCTGAACATGCTCTCTGTCGTTATGCAACAAAGCTTTACGACTATGGGCCCTCGCCAGAGAGCATCAAATTCACCTTCTCATTGTATATCTTCTAGGCATTCAAAACCTTTGGGCAGACAAACTCAGCCGAGTACTGCTGCCTCACGAATGGTCTCTCCACCTAGACCAGGTGACAAAGATATTTCACATCTGGGGGACTCCAGACATAGACCTCTTTGCAAGTCCACTAAATGCCAAACTTTCCCGGTTCTGTTCCAGGATTCCGGCTCACAATTGCCAGGCAAGGGATGCCTTCCTCCTTCACTGGGGTCAGGACTTCCTCTATGCCTTCCCACCCATTCCCCTCATTCCCAAAACAGTCTTCAAGCTTCAGAGAGACAGAGGTCGTATGATCCTCATAGCACTATGGTGGCCACCCCAAACGTGGTATCCCCTGCTCCTACATCTCTCTCAAGCTGCACCTCTGGAGTTAGGGTGTGCTCCAGATCTCCTTTCCCAAGAGAGCGGGATGCTATGGCAGCCGAATCCCCAGTCCCTGCATCTCACGACCTGGTTGCTGAGAGCTTAAATCTTCAGGATCTCAACCTTTCCCAACAGATAAAGGATATCCTTCAGGCTTCTAGAAAACCTTCCACAATACGATCTTACGCTTCAAGTGGAAACGTTTCACTGTATGGTGTTTCTAGAAGGGGTTAAACCCCCTGGTGATACCTTTGGAATCGATACTAGAGTATCTACTTCATTTATCTAATTCTGGTCTGAAGACCAATTCAGTAAGAGTCCATCTTAGTGCAATTACAGCTTCCTATAAGCCTCTAAATGGACAACCAATTTCCTCTCATCCTCTCATATCCAGATTTATGAGAGGTCTTCTATTAACAAAACCTCCCATCAGACCACCACCGATGGCATGGGATTTAAATCTAGTTCTTGGGGCAGCTCATGAAACCGCCTTTCGAACCTTTAACCACTACTACCCTGAAGTTTTTGTCCTGGAAGGTCATCTTCCTAATTGCAATCACCTCTGCACGCCGCATTAGTGAATTGCAAGCGTTAGTGGCTGATCCTCCTTACACTAGGTTTCACCATGATAAGGTTGTCCTCAGAACTCATTCACACTTTATGCCAAAGGTGGTTTCGCCTTTTCATTTAAATCAATCGATTTATCTTCCTGTATTCTTTCCGAGGCCTCATGCCTCTAATGCAGAGAAGAATCTTCACACTTTGGACTGTAAAAGAACCTTAGCTTTTTACCTACAAAGAACACAGCAACATAGAAAGTCTTTCAACTTTTTATTGCTTTTGATTCTAGTCATTTTGGACTTCCAGTCTCCAAGAGAACTTTGTCCAAATGGATTGCACAATGCATATCCTTTGCTTATGAGAGTAAGAGTCTTCCTCTTCAAGGCCATGTCACTGCTCATAATGTGAGAGCCATGTCAGCCTCTATGGCTAACCTTCACTCTGTGTCTATTGATGACATTTGTCGAGCAGCCACCTGGGCTTCGGTACACACCTTTACAGCCCACTACTGCCTAGATAAAACCTCCCGTCGGGATGCCTTCTTTGGCCAGGTTGTTCTTCAAAATCTCTTTCAGACTTAATACAACTCCTACCCACCAACCCTGGTAGGATGCCAGAGATCCATGGGAGGAAGCATGGCCCACCTCACTATAGGTGGCAGCTTCCTGGGGTCATCTCCCTGGCATCTTCAGCTAGGGAGTCCCCATATGTAAAGACTACATTCCTGCTTGTTCCTGGAGATAGCGTAGTTACTCACCTGTAAGAGGTGATCTCCGGGAACAGCAGGAATTTAGTCTTCACAACCCACCCACCTCCCCTAGGAGTTGTCTCTCTATCTCTCTGTCTCTTTCCTCTCTCCCTCTATCCTTTCACTCAGCTACAAACTTAACTGAAGAGGGACAGTTGGAAAGGTGGGAAGGCAGCGCGCATGTGCTGAGGGATGCTCCCAAAAGCGTTCCTATTGGACGCTGGGGAGCGTTCCCGCGCAGGCTCCGTCGGTACCGATGATACCCATATGTGAAGACTAAATTCCTGCTGTTCCTGGAGATCACCTGTTACAGTTGAGTAACTACGCTTTACAGATCAGCAGCAAGGCTTTTAATAAAAGCTTTATTCCATGTGTAAAACAGGCTTTACATGTGGAAAAAGACTAACAAAATAAACTTCCACATATTTAATTTTTGGGGATTTAGATTAAGTACATTTTCAGCTGAATCTTGGATCTAAGAGGTAATTTTATAATAGGGTGACTGGACTGCAAATGCTCATATAAAGGCAACATGTGTGACTTTGTGCTTCTATAAACTAGAAACATAGAAAAGTGACAGCAGATATCCAGTTTGCCCATCCATTCCAGTTACCAAGCTCTACAATCCCTTCTTTTCCTTTGCAGATCTTCTGTGTTTGTGCAATACTTTCATGATTTAAAATACTATCCTGGTCTCTACCACCTCCACTGGAGGCTGTTCCACACATCCACCACTCTGTCCATAAAGAAATATTTTCTTAGATTACTCTTGAGTCTATCCCCTTTCACCATCATCCTATACTCCCTTCTTCCAGAGCTTAGTTTCAACTGAAAGAGGCTCTCCTCCTGTGCATTTGTACTGCAGAGATATTTAAACATCTCTGTCATATCTCCCGCCTTTCTTCCAAAATATACATATTGAGATCCTTCAGTCTGTTCCCATGTGCTATATGATGAACTGGCCATTTTAGTAGCCACCTTCGGCACCAACTGCATCCTGTTTATATCCTTTTGAAGATGCAGTATCCAGAATTACATACAGTGTTCCAAATCACTCCCTGGATAATAAGCGCAGGCATTTACACCCGCTCTGAGTCAGGTTTAAATTGTCTGTCTAAATTTGCATGGATACCCATGTAGTGTGTAACCTATGTACTTGTCTCACAACTCAACCACATCTCTGCCCAACTCTGGCCCTGGAAAGACCACTTTGGTTCTGTATCACAGTAATGTTTTTCTCATTGGTAGTGCATCTCTTTATACACTGTCAGACGCTTGCTACCGTAGTCCTTATTAGGCGGTCGCCTAGGGCGTGTGGTGCAAGCTGTCTTTGTAAAGAAAACTCTGTAGCCGTGTTTAAGGCAAAATTATAATGATGAGGATTTATTCCCTTTCCCGTGTGGTTTTCTGGTTTTCTCATACAGCAAACAAAGGATTAAACAGACTGTTTCTTCACAGCAAAATAACCAAAAATGCACCGTCTTTCAAAAACAGGTACAACAATGCTCTTGTTTCCTTGATTAACATAAAGAGGTAATCTCATCCGATATACAGAGCATGCAATCCATTGGGCTATAATCAATGTCCTGATTAGTGCTCTCCCATTGCATCTGCTCAGTGTCTAAACTTGTAAGTGGGTAACACTTTCCACATCTATCATTCACAGCACTCTCTCGAGATGCAGCAGCTCTTGGGGCAAGGAACCGTTCTGTATAAGGAAAGTCCTGGGGACCTGTACTGGAGCCTATTTCTCTAAGGCTTCCCCTTTCCTTCCACCAAAGGTTTTCCTTCCACCAATTAGCCTTCGCTTTTCTTGCCGAGCCCACCTCTTGCCCTCTGGAGAAATTAGTGTACTCAGCTTTGTTTCTTGGATAACCAGCTTCCACTCCTTCCCCTCTTAACCAGGCACCTTTACTTGGGCTGTAGCCTGCTTTGCGGTGAGAGTTCCCCTCAGCACTCGTCTGGTCTGGGCTGTGGTAAGCTCCAGGAGAGGCTTCCTTTCTGCTGATTCTTACTGAGGGGCACACCCGATGCTTCGTGGATCCAGCAAGCTCTCCTGCTTGTGACCTACGCCCTCCAGCAGCTTACTCACTCTCCTTGGGACGATGCCCCCTCTGGCTTGGGAGACCTGTGCACAAACACCTCCAGCTCTATCTGTGTCAGCTGCTTCAGTTACTATTCGCTCTGCTGGACTTCTGGCTGCACCTCCCTTGCCTTCCAATGCACCTCTCTTCACTGCTCCTCCCCCTACTGGGATTTCCCAGCCACTCTTATCCTCCTGGCTCTTGCACGTTGTACGTGCTTCCTGGCCCAGGTGGATGTGATCAGTTTCCTGGCTTTCTACTGCGTCACAGCCAGTGTAGGAAAGTTTGTTCTACTGTTTTCTGGAACCTTACAACCTGAATATGCTTTCTGGCTTTCTGCTGCGTCACACTCAGTGCAGGGAAAGCTTGTTCCACCATTCTCTGGCTTCTCATAACCTGAACCTGTTTTCTGCCTAGGTGACTGCAAGGTAAGCTCTTCCTTTTTTCCTGTACCCAGGGGTTCTGTGCTGGCCACTGTATCACAACACGTATATCCTGGGGAAGTAGAAATAAGAACATAAGTAGCCTAGGGGTTAGAGCACTGGCATGCTTACCAAGAGACCAGGGTTCAATTCAGGCTAGCACTCCTTGTGGCCTTGGGCAAGCCACTTAACCCTCCATTGCCTCAGAAGAAAGGCCTTCAGGTCACACTGCTAAGAAAACCTAGGAGCTGCTGGGTCACCAGGAGTCAGCACTGACTCAAAGGCACACATTGCATTGCATTTATCCCAGGGAATTCTATAAGTACCTAGTTCTGTAGGTAAATGCAGTTTTACCTGCAGAAAATTTATTTATTTAACCAGTTTTCTATACCGCCTTATCCTTCAATCAAAGCAGTTTACATTATGTAATCACTACAAACAGGTACTGGATACATTCCCTTGTCCCCAAAGGGCTCACAATCTATGTGCACCTGAGGCAACGGAGGACTAAGTGGCTTGCCCAAGGCCACAAGGAGTGCCAGTGGGACTAGAAACCCCAGTCCCTCCAGCCTGAGATTGCTGTCCCCAGGTGAGAATTGAACCCCTGGTCCTCTGGCCTAAGGTACTGTGTCCCAACCACTAGACCACTCCTCCCACAAAATTGCCCCTTTAGTTTTCTAAGGGCTCAATATTCCAAGGCATTTATACGGTTTACAGAGCTGTAACCATGTAAATGCCGCTGAACGGGATATTCAAGGGCACTAACATAGTTATTGCTGCTGAATATCTCCAACTAATGCCTCTATATGCCCCAGTGCTAACTGCTTAGCATTAGGGCATTCTGGAGGCAGCGGCGATATTGCACTGCTTCCCGGTTAGCGACCTGCGGGTAAAGCTAGGTGCAGCAAAAGTTGGCCTAGCTTTACCTGTAGGAGTTAACTGGGTAGCGGTGCAATATCGCCACTGTGCGGTTAGCTTCTGCGGCTGTAGAGGCTGCATATGACCCTGGCATTGAATATCGAGGTTTAAAGGTCCCAGATCAATTTCGATCCCTAAGGATCTATGCGCCTAACTTTGGGAGTCAGACACTTTGATCAGCCACTTTGAAAATTGCCTATGGCTGAGCACCTCAGTTTAGGAGCCCAGGGAAAACAACTCCTAAATTTAGGTTCCTAAAAGTGAGCAACAAGAGAGGTAGAGTTAAGGTAGGGAAAAAATTAGGACTGAGCTTCAGCACGAAGCACTTGATGTAAATCCTAAATTTAGGAAATGGGCAGTTTTTAAACAGCCACATAGTTGTAAAGTCGGGGGGGGGGGCAGCTTTACAAGTAAACTTTGCAGTTGTTCTCACATGGAACATATGCACGTCCTTTCCATTTGAAAATTATGTAGGGTAAAAGTACCGGCAGAGATTTGCACCTGCTTTTCCATGGATAGTCTTTCTCTTTAAACAACATGCATAGTTTTGAAAAGCAAAACTGTGTCTGTTGTGGTCCCTGTCCTATCCGAACCCCAAGGAATGTCTCCATTCAATTAGCTAAAGGCATAAATGTCGTAGAACAATGTCCATGTTTTTACTGCAGGGAGTGTGAGTAGTTTTCAAATTCTGACATGACTAAATAGGCATTTCTACTATTTTATTTATTTATTTATTTAACAATCGCTTATCTACCGCAACCTTCCAAAAGATCAGGTGCGGTTCACAAATAACAAGTTACTACTACTACTGAGCATTTGTATAGCGTGACAAGTCATACGCAGTGCTGCACAGACATGTAAGAGACAGTCCCCACTCATCAGAGCTTACAATCTAGTCAAGACAGACGACACAGAAGGTGTAGACAGGGGTAAAACAAGGGGGAATGGTAAAGAAAGAAGGAGATCAGATGAGTCAAGATCCAAACGCAGCAGCAAAGAGGTGAGTTTTCAGCCTGGATTTGAAAAGGGTCAGAGAAGGTGCCTGGCATACAGACTCAGGTAGTTTGTTCCAGGCATAAGGAGCAGCAAGGTGAAAGGAGCGAAGTCTGGAGTTAGCAGTAGAAGACAGGGGCACAGATAGAAGCAGTTTGCCAAAAGAGCGGAGTTCCCGAGGGGGGGGGGGATGTAATGAGAGATAGGAGAAGAAAGATAGTGAGGAGCTGCAGAGCAAATGCATTTATAGGTCAGCAGGAGAAGTTTGGCTGACTGGAAAAGATCTGTGTTTATACCAATACTGAAGAAAGGTGATCCAATTGACTGTGGAAATTATCGCATATTCGCTCTGATCACACATGCCAGCAACATTCTACTGAAGATTATTCAACAGAGACTACAGCCCTACCTGGAACAAGAACTACCTGAAGTGCAAGCAGGGTTCAGGAAAGGGCGAGGAACAAGAGACATCATCGCGGATGTGAGATGGATCGTTGAAAAGACTAAAGAATACCAAAAGGATATCTATTTGTGCTTTATCGATTATAGGGAGGCTTTTGACTGTGTAAACCATGAGAAACTCTGGGCCACTTTAAGAAGCATGGGTATACCAGAACACCTAATCGTTCTCTTGCACAATCTGTACGTTGATCAAGAAGCAACAGTTCGAACGGAACAAAGAGAAACAGAATGGTTTAAAATAAGCAAAGGTGTAAGACAAGGCTGCATACTTTCCCCCTATCTGTTTAATTTATATGCAGAACAAATCATCAGAGAAGCAGGATTGTATGAAGACAATAGAGGTGTGAAGATTGGTGGAAGACTCATCAACAACCTTTGCAATGCTGAGGATACCACATTACTGGCTGAAAGTGAAGATCTGAAACATTTGCTTCTCACAATCAAAGAACATAGTCTCAAAATAGGTCTGCACCTTAATCTAAAGAAAAAGATCATGACAACTGGCAAAATCAACAGGTTCATCGTTGAAGGAGAAGAAATTGAAATAGTGGCTTCAGGCATCAGACTTGAAGAGGGCTGCTACACAGTACCCTGTCTTGTGCTGCTCAAGTAAGCTATATTCTGATTTGATTTAAATTATAGCTCTTTGCTGCTGCTAGGCTCTAACTTATTATGAAATTTAAACTACAAGCTCTCTGCTGGGTTCTAAATTTAACCAGAAAGCTCTCTTCTGTGTTTGAAATTTAAACTAAAAGTACTTTGCTGATACTAGGCCTGAGTGACTATTAAATTTAAACTACAAGCTCTCTACTGGGTATGAAATGTAACCAGAAAGTTCTCTTCTGTGTTTTAAATTTAAACTTAAACTGCTGCTACTAGGCCCTGACTGATTTAACAAAAAATAGTGGGTTCACAGATTAAATTAGCTTTAATACAAAGAATTCCTTTCAGAAAATTCCCAGAAGTATATACTTACAATTGCAGATCTCTGTCCAGAAGTAACAGTCCCCTTTTCTAGTCCTTTCAAGATTGAGGATCACAGAGCTCTGGTTGAGCTATTTATGCCTGTGCTGCTGAGGTAAGCTGTGACCAACTTCCTGGGTGATTAACAGTCCTTGCCTGGATAGAAGGAGTCTTTCAAAATGGCCTTTTGACCTGCCACCTGGTGTTAACACCTATTGAAAATGTTTCACAGGTCTCTTGCCCCCTAGGTAGAAGGCCTCTTTGTAAAGGTCTCTAGAAGACTTTATTTGTTGCTCAAAGAGTATTGACCCTCTTTTGCCTTTTGTGCTAAGCTATATTCTGATTTGATTTAAATTATAGCTCTTTGCTGCTGCTAGGCTCTAACTTAATATGAAATTTAAACTACAAGCTCTCTATTGGGTTCCAAATTTAACGAGAAAGCTCTCTTCTGTGTTTTAAATTTAAACTAAAAGTACTTTGCTAATGGTAGGCCCTGAGTGACTATTAAATTTAAACTACAAGTTCTCTACTGGGTATGAAATGTAACCAGAAAGTTCTCTTCTGTGTTTTAAATTTAAATTTAAACTGCTGCTACTAGGCCCTGATTGATTTAACAAAAAATAGTGGGTTCACAGATTGATTATCTTTAATACAAAGAATTCCTTTCAGAAAATTCCCAGAAGTATATACAGTCATCCCTCGCTACTTCGTGGTTCATTTATCGCGGCCTCAGTACATCGCGGATTGTTCAAAAATTCAAAATTGAGGAATTATGGTGCGAAAGTTGCCCGCACGCCAGCAGAAGGCAGGGAGTGCCCACACAATTCAAAATCCACGTCTCTGATTGGCTGCTAGCATCCCGCCATTTGATATCCCTCCCGACTCGGGAATCTCGCAAGCTGATTGGCCTAGACGTTTCCCCCACCTTCGCTCTCATACCCAGCGAAGACGACCGCACTCATTCAAATCAATGTTTGAGTGATGCTTAGTCTCGAGGTGTGCTAATTTTTGCTGTTCTCTTGTGCTCTTATATGGTTTCATATACACTTATTGATATTATACATACACAAAAAATGTACGTATGTTAAAAATGAGAGGGTGACACTACTTCGCGGTTTTTCACTTATCGCGGCCGGTTCTGGTCCCTATTAACCGCGATAACTGAGGGATGACTGTACTCACAATTGCAGATCTCTCGCCAGAAGTAACAGTCCCCTTTTCTAGTCCTTCCTTTTTTTGCTGTCCTAAATTATATGGATAATTCATCTGGAGAGAGAGCTGAATATCCACACTATCCGGAAAAATCCATGGACTTCCCATTCTCTACCCATACCCTGCCTGGCACTGTATGTATAGTGCTGGAGTGGTAAATATGATTTTCAGTAGCACTATCCAGATGGTGCCACTGAAAATCATCAGACACCCCTGGCCAGTGGCATTTATCCGGACAGCTGCGGTTCTCTAGTAAATGCTTGTGAATATTGACCTGCATATTTTCTCCATACCATATTTAGTCTTCCAGGCGCCCCACTCATCATCCAGTAATCTTGCAGACATAGCACTGCAGGCTACAATCCATCCCAGAAGGAGCAGGACTTTCACTGTGTCCATCCTAGAAAAAAAATACGTACATAAAACTGGAACAACTCCTTCTATCACATTTTATTACTGCACAATCTTGATACATATTGGTAAAACTTAGGGATCTCAATTCCAGTCCTACTGCTGCCATCTGCTCACCGTCTGACCCTAAAAAGGTCACTAAACCTTTCATTGCTTCCATGTTTAAATATAGGGCCCAATACCACTACTATTACTGATCATTTGTATGGCGCTACAAGGCTTGCGCACTGCTGTACATGTACAGGTAAGAGACAATCCCTACTCATCAGAGCTTACAAGCTAACCAAAACACACCACACAATAACCGGGGACTAGGGTAATTCAAGGGGACTGGCAAGCTACAGACAGCTGATAAGGAAGAGAATAAGGGCAAACATAGCCTGGAAGAGAGATGTTTTTAGCCTGAATTTGAATGGTGCCAGAGAAGGAGTCTGGCATACTAACTTGGGTAGTTTGTTTCAAGCATATGGAGCAGCAAGATGGAAGTCCGATCTAGATGAGGGGTGTAGTGAGTGATAAGAGAGGAATGGTAGTGAGGAGCTGGAGAATGAATATACTTTTAAGTCAGTAGAAGAAGTTTGAATTGAACATGAAAATGGAGAGAGGGAGTCAGTAAAATGACTTGAGAAGAGAGGTTATGTGAGCATAGCAAGACCGGCGGAAGATTAGCCATGCAGCTGAGTTTCGAAGGGGAGAGAGATGATTCTGAGGGAGACCTGAAAGCAGCAGGTTGCAATAATCTCTATAGGAGGGGCCCAGTATTCATTCGCAAAGCTGTCGCCACTGAACTTTAATGCCGGATATTCAAAGCCAGGGTCATATGCAGCCCCGGCATCGAATATCTGGAATTACTGCACAGCCTCCACAGCCGCAGAAGCTAACGGGGCAGCAGCAATATTGTGCCGCTGCCCCGTTAGTGACTAGTGCCAGCTCTGCTGCACTCCGGAACGCCCCCAACTTGCCCCTATGCTAAGTGGTTAGCATCAGGGCAAGTAGTGACTTTAATCAGGGATGTTCAATGGCAGTAACATGTTAGCACCACTGAATATTCCTCTGACTGACATGTACACGGTTTACAGGTCTGTAAACCGTGTAAATGCCTTTGAATATCGGGTCCAAGGTGACTAGAGAGTAGATAAGGGTCTTAGTAGTGTGTTCAGAAAGAAAGGGATGAATTTTACTGATGTTATAGAGAAAGAAACAGGTTTTATCTGTCTGTTGGATGTGTACAGGAAAGGACCCCAAGGTTGCGAGCTGAGGAAACAGGGAGAAGTAGAGTGTTATTCACATAGACGGAGAAAGGAGGACGGGGAGAGATGGCTTTAGAGGGAATGATAAGGAGCCCAGTTTTAGCCATGTTCAGTTTCAGACAGCATTGGGACATCCAGACTGCAATATCAGATAAATAGGCTGAAATATGGGCCTGGATTCCTGGAGAGATTTCACAGTAGATGTAGAGAGGTAGATTTGAGAGTCATCGGCTTAAACATGATACTGAAAACCATGGGAGGAGATAAGTGTACCAAAGGACTGAGTGTAGAGAGTGAAAAGGAGAGGTCCCAAGACAGAGCACTGAGGTACACTGACCGAGAGTGGGATGGAGGTATAGGAGGATCCACCAGAACATACACTAAAGGTGCGATGGGAGAGATGAGAAGAAAACCAGGTCAGAACAGGGACCATGGGAGAAAAAGATATCAAGGAAAAGGTTATGATCATCAAAAGCAGCAGCAAGGTCAAGAAAGGAACAAGTCATTAGTGACTTTGGCAAGAGCAGTTTCTGTAGAATGTAGAGAATGAAAGCCAGATTGCAGTGGAACCAAAAGGCCTTGAGAGGTCAGAAAGTCCAGACAACAGTGGTGAACTGCATATTTGAGAAGGAAAGGAGAAGAGGGATATGGGTCAATATAATTAGAAGTACAGGAAGGATTTTTGAGGAGAGGTATAACCACAGCATATTTGAAAGTTGCAGGCATGGTTGCAGTGGAAAGCGATAGGTTGAGCATGTGACAGATGGAAGGATTGACAGTGAAAGAGAAAGAGCTTAGTAGACGGGTGGAATGGAATCAGAGGAACAGTTGGAGGAGGAGAGAAGATGTGAAGTACTTCCTTGGTGATTTTACAAAAGGAAGAAAGAGTGACAGAGCCTGAGGGAAGGATTTGGAAGTGCAGTAGGGGAAGGGAAGTGGTGGAGGTGACCCAGTAGAGAACTGAAAACAAATCTTGTGGACCATGGAAATAGTCAACCAGAGTCTGGGTGGAAAGAGAAGGGATTGGAGGTGGCGGCATCTTGAGAAGAGAGTTGAGTATAGCAAAAGGCAGCGAGGGTCAGAGGAAAGTAAATTGGTCAGGCGGGTGCTACGGCTGTCTGTAATGAAGTTAGTATGAATTTGAAATACAGCAAGTCAGCAAGAGTATGGGATTTAAGCCAGAGGTGCTCAGCTGAGCAGGCACAAGAACAAAGGCCATTGCCGCTGAATCTAGACCCGGATATTCAATGCTGAAGCTATATTAGGCCAACAGTATTGAATATCCGGATCAGCCAGATAGCCAGAAAGCTAATTGAGCAGCCATTAGATCCATAGCTCACAACTATATTTCAATTATTGAAAACGTTTTCTGGATACTGTCTATGGCTGAAATAAAAACTGTAACAATGGAGCTTGTCCATGTTTTTATTCCTACTTTTATCCCTGGCTGAAATTCAATTAATTGCATGCAGATTTTTGGAGAAAAAGAAAATCCTCCTCTTAAATTTTTCAGACAAACAATAAGGTAGATATTTCTCAAAATAACTCAGAGAAATATTTCTGAAGTCATTAAAATGCGAATTTTCTACACCGAAATCAAACTGTTGAGATTTGCCACTGTACAAATATTTCTTGTATAGTCTTACCTGAAGCATTCACTTCAATGACTGTGAAGATTTGGTGATCTCTTCTGCAGATTCCTCTTGAGCAGTGCCATCTGTTATAAAGTCAGAGCTAAATGTCGTCTGGTAAGACTGCTTTCCAATTCCGTTACCTTATCAGATTGGTAAAGGATTTTCACATGCTCATGACAAGAGGAAGAATGTGTTTATCAAGATTTGCAGTTGATACGATAGTCCAACGTTCGGTGGTTAGAAAGGTGGAATAATTGTAACTGTGGGAAACTGTACGTGGTTTGGAGGCATACTGACAGGCTTAGCCATCATGGTTTTTAGAGGTCAGTTTTATTCTCAGGGATCATATGTCCTGGCAAGTGAAAGTCCTGAGATCCACTGGCACTTAGTGTGGTGGAAGTGCTGCTGAAACCGCAATCCTATCCTTTGGGGGAGGAATAGTCAAGTGTTCAACACAAACACCTAATGGCATTAGAAATAAATATGGTGAGGGGAGAACTGTTCTGTCACCCACCAGAAGGTCCTGGAATTTTAGGCTGATTTAGAAACGTAGCTGGGTAGGTCAGAAAAAAACTGAGGCTGAGCCATTCTTGAAACTCTGCGTATGATAAAACATGGCATCGAAACACTGTGACCTCATTAAGTGTTGGTGTTTAGATTAATATATTTTCAGTGCTGCTATTGGTATAGATCAGGCATGTCCAACTTCGAACAGGTCATGATCTACTTTTTCCGCCAAAAGTGCTGGTGATCTACCACCATGAAAATTAAGTTTCAAATTAGTTTCAAATTAAATTTTAACCCAATAAAGTTGGAGGATTCCCCCCTCCCACAATTTTTAATGAACCTTCTGTCATTTACTTGGATGTGATCAGCTGTTAAGCAAATTAAGCAAAAACAAAACAGAGAGACAATCCAGTAAGAACTGCGAGGGGAAATGGAAAGTGCATTTTTTGTTAAAGTTTTATTGAGTAATAACTTTCTTTAACTGTCTTAATAACTTTCTTTAACTTTTATTGAGTAATTTGTGTTAAATTTAGGTCGAGTATTGATCCAGGCTGATCTTATACAATCTTTAATATTTCACTCTTGCTCATTAGTGAGACGTCTGAGCCTGCATTTCATCCACCAGCTTTTTGAAGTTGGGTGAATATTGCGTGAGGGCCAGTCTCAGGGAATCCCGGAGATGTTCATCTGTCATGTTGGAACGTTGTGTACTCTTTGTCATTTTCAGATGGGAAAACACAGATTCACACAAATAAGTTGAACCGAAACAGGAGTGTACAGCTTCACTGCATCTTCTCAAGTTGGGAAATTTGTCTCTAGGCACTAGCTTCCAAAACGATTCTTGCTCAGCACGGGTCTTGAGAAAAATGTCATTTTTAAGGGTTAATATTTCGTTTTCAAGAGATGGCTTGTTCAGTGAGTAATTTTTACTGATAGCAGCTGCAGTTTCTTTAATGTCCACATCTACTTTGAATGGGTATGACAAGTACTCCACAACTATTCCAATTTTTTGGAAGTCACAGAATCTATTTTCGAATTCCTGGATAACAGAACAGATTTCTGTCACATACTTCTCATTCTGAAAAACAAAATTTGTATATTGTCCCAGATGGTCCTGCGTATTAGGAAAATGATCAAAAGTGTCGTTTGCAAGGTCAGTCATCATTAGCTCAAATTTGCTCTTGTAGGATGAAACTGTATTCATCATCTCACCAATGCACTTGTTTTTACCTTGTAGTTCAAGGTTCATATCACTTAGTTCGCCGGTAAAGTCAGCGAGAAATGCCAGATCACATAATCACTCCTCATCTTCCAACTCTGCTTGGTCATCTCCCCTCTCCTTCAAAAAACCTCTTATTTCATTCAGCAAATCACGAAATCTTTGCAAAAATTTGTGCCTACTTAGCCAACTTACATCTGTGCCAAAATCCGAAAACACTCCACCAAAACAAAACTGGCATTTAATACTGAAACAAAAAGGAGAAAAAACTTCTTTATGTACCACAGTCTCCCTGTAACCAACCTATAAGGGGGTCTCAGAACTCATGGGCTAATGAGTGATTTACATCAATCTCTGTAAAACATTCGCCCTTTTGCATCAATGACCAACCCTTATGATAAAACATATACATAAGCAATGTGCAGGTTGGTTACAGAGAGACTGTGGTACATATTCCCATCAACATAAAAAGACCGAGGTTCTCTTCATCACCAGGGACCCACTTTTCACCCCTCCATCCCATATAAAGGTGAAAGAAGCCGAGCTCCAATCAAAACCTTCCATTCGTTACCTTGGAGTCACTTTTGACCAACGCATGGATCTGAAACTACACATATCCAACGTAGTCAGGGCAATCTACCTCAAGATCCGGACTCTTAGACATCTTCGCCCCCTGCTTGATCCTGATGACTTCAGAACTATATTTCAAGCCTTAACCTTACCACACCTTGACTATGCCAATGCCATTCTGCAAGGCCTCCCTCACTCCACATTAAACCCCCTGCAACTCGCCATGAATACCGCTGCTAGAGTCCTCTACGGAGCATCAAGAAGGGACCATGTAACACCCATCCTAGAACAACTCCACTGGCTCCCCATACATGGCAGAATATTGTTCAAAACATTATTACTAACTTTTAAGGCCACTGAAGCATCACCTCCTCCTCTCTAATAGACCTCATTCAGGCCGCTCCACCCAACAGATCCAGGAGAATGATATCAACAAATATTCTAATCATCCCTAAAGCAGCGACAAAATGCCTATCAGTGACATCCAACAGGGCTTTCAGATACTATGCCCCTAAATGCTGGAACGCTCTACCCCCAGAAATTCGTGCTATCACTGATCTATCCCTTTTCAGAAAGGCACTCAAATCCCACCTCTTCCCCCAATATTACTTAACCAACTAACCAATCTTGATCACTACCTAAACTTAGAATAAATCCTGTCATGTATACTTGTAAATACTCTTGTAAATAGTTGCAGTAATGACTTCCCATGTTTTATCCAAGTTCTCTGACCTTGTTCTCTGTAAAACCAAACAGTTTGTTCAATATGGTATGTTGTTATATTGTGAACCGCGCTGATGCTAAATAGAGCGGTATATAAGAGCCTGTAATAAATAAATAAAGAAAGAAAGAAAGAAATGTTTTTCTCCTTTTTGTTTCAGTATTAAATACCAGTTTTGTTTTAGTGGAGTGTTTTTGGATTTTGGCATTGCATTATCACTCTGGAAGTTGACCATTTTTTTGTTTGGACCTTACATCTGTGTGCAAAATGATTTCCGCTGCCCCTTCATCAAGAGTAAGATTGAAAAGCCGTCTTTGAAGTGATCTTCCATGAACTGAATTTACAATTTTGAAAGTGATGTCCATGACAGTCTTTATATTGAGTCTCTTGCTTGCCAAAACGTGCTGGTGAATGATGCAGTGGTAAGAAAGGAAATCTGGGAAGTCGTAATGCTGTCTACAGAGGGCTATGAAACCGTTAACCTCACCTGTCATTGCTCTTGCTCCATCAGTAGTGATGGAAACATGTCTATGCAATGGAAGATTACACTTTGTCACAAAAGAATGGAAAGAACTGAATATTTCCTGACCGGTAGTTCTCCCTTTAAAAAGAAATCATTCCAAGTAATTCTTCTTTAACACTGAAGTCTTCAAAAACCATCCGGATAGAGACTAGTAACTGGGCTATGTCTCTTATGTCTGTAGATTCTTCCAGTTGGAGTGACAAAGCAACACAATTTGAAACATCCTCCAACAATTGTTCAGATGTGTCTCCACACATCTTTTTTATTCTCCGCATGACAGTGTTTCTTGATAATTGTACATCTTGAATAGCAGCTATGATCTCTTTCTTATTTTTAAATCCTTCAAAAAGATTGTCAGCTGCTTCAAGAAAACAATCTTTTACAAATTCCCCTTCAGTGAAAGATTTGCATTTCTTTGCGATCAGGTTGCTCACCTTGAAGGATGCTATGGTTGCATTGACCGAATGTGACCTTGGCTTCGCCATCAACTGTTGCTGAGTAGCCAATTTCGATTTAAGTTCTTTGAGCTTCAGTTTACGAATTTCACTTTTGGGTGGAAAATCAGCATCAAACTTATTGCTATGCAGAGCCTTATAATGACGTTACAGATTACCCTTTTTGGGCAAGGATACTGGGGCGTTACAAATTAGACAACAACAGTTGTCTTTCACCATGATGAAGAAGTAGTACATTTCCCATTCATCATGTAAGTGGTAGGTTTTGCTCTTCTTTGGAACACTCATCTTCGTTATACTGGGGTGGCTGGATGTAAGAAGGCCAAATCTGCTAAGTTAGTATAAACACTGGCTGAATCTGGTCCAAAACTGTCACTGTCCCAAAGTATTAACGATCAACAGGAACTGAAGACCTCTGGATGATGTGCAATACAAGGACTGGAGATGCCAAAACCACACATGCATTTCTAAAAGTAAAAATAAGAATTCATCATACCGGCTCCAATAATCAAATACCACCAAACAATCATCAAAAAAACTCAGAGGCAAGCAAAGGTCACAGTGGTTTGAACCAATTCAAAGGCAAAGCATAGGCAAGTTAGAACAAAATTGGAAAAGCCTGCCAAAATCACCAAATTCTTGATACTTTGTTGTGTCTTCCTGAAAACATTTAATGAAAGTGAACTATAAAGCGAACAACGACCAGCACATGACACAACTAATACGGTATGTGTATTCAGGTAAAGCCCGAGTGAATGGATATCGCCCGATATATAACACACTTCTAAGAGGTGTTGGGGCGGGGGCAGGAATGGGTGATTCTGAGAGGCAGGAGACCAGGTATGATGCCGGGCCTGTGGCGTCTCATCGCGGGGCACAGACGGCAGCTCCCTGGGGTACCCACAAACTATTGGCACGAAAACAACAAGCACCCCCAATACAACCGCAGGCAAGATTCCAGCAGGCAGGGAAAAAAGACAGGCAAAGGATCAGCAGCGACAGCAAGCCCTCGGTAGACAATGTGCCAGCACGAGCTCTCTCCTCAAATGTACTTTATAAAATAGGGGTGTAAGTGATGTAAAAATGTGCATGTGAAGTGGCATTTTAGAAAGGATGTTCCGGCATTGGGTGGAACGTACAAATAAGGATGCCCTAAAAATGGAAGCCATTTCAGAATCAGGCTTATGAACGTTCAGGTGCCGTATAAAATTGCAGTGCTGACTTCCGGGGAATTTACACATAGGGCGCTGAGATGGCAATGGGACGTGTGGCCCATGAAAAATTCAGGTTTGAAAATGGCCAAGGACCCATGCGCAATGTAAATTATGCACTCACGCACAGATATGCAGAGCCGCAGCATAAGGACGCAGCGAGACAGGAGGGATGCGGCTACGTGGCAACCTCACTTCTTGTATTCCAAGATCAAGAGGTCATGCCTTCTGGGCGTGCAGCATGAGAAACACTATATCCAGGCCAGGACTGTTTATTGCAAGCCTTTCAGGATCTGACATAGGATCCACTAGAGCCTTGCCCAGTTGGTAGCCAGAAAGGCATGCTCATGGGGGGTACCACTGGCACTAGCAAGAGGATATGTGCAGAGGGTCATGCACACAAACTGGCAGGGTGACCCAAACACACAGGTCTCAATGATAGATGTAGGTGCCACAGCTACAAACAACAATGTGTACCTTTGAGTCAGTGCTAGGCTACTCCTACTCTCAAGTTGCACATTTCACAAAATGGAAGCATAGTAGCTCGGGGGTGAGGGGAATGGTAACAGCATTCTCCCTTGAACAAAGCAGAGGCATGTTCAAGCCGCAGTGGGAGTGAGGGAGTCATCAGGAAGGCAGTCACTCAGAAGCAGGGAAAGAAGATGGTCTGGTTAGGGATAAGGGCAGAACCACAGGTACGGGCACTTGGTGTCTGCACTGTGCATCAAGAGGGAGCCTGTAGATGAACCCAACAAAGAAAGATAACACATACACCCATGGAAAAACCAGTAAAATTCACCAGAGGTGTGCAAACAGCATTGCACAGAAGGCCCCTGAGAAGATGAATTGGAGGGGATGTGGCCATGGCTCCACCTACCTCCCCTCTAAGGCTAAATGGGATCCATGGGCCACCAACAGCACGCCCAGGGCTGATCTAGTTAGTGGGTGACACATTGATTGTATGTGAGAGCTCACAGGGCATAACAAATTTGAGGGATGACGCCACTTAGCATGTCTCTAATTTCCCTTTCACACAGGAGATACTGAATAAGGCTTGAAATTGTGGCTCTCAAGACATGGTTCAGGAACATCAGAAGGCAGCCATTGCAGCACCTGCAGTGGCTCAGGAGGGAGTGAAAGGAGCAGCAAGGTATGCGGCATCATGTGCGACAGAGGTCTCGGGGAGGGGGGCTGTGCATGGTCAGGAGCATGGGGAATGGTGTGCAAGACCTTCACAGACACAGCAAGGACAGCACATGCAGAATTAAAGTAAATAGGTAGCAGCTGCATTCAAAGTCTCATCAGATGAGAGAGGGAGGGATGCAGCATGGGAGAGGCACACACTACCTGAGCAGTCAACAAGTGGATAGCATATGTCTCACAGGAAAGGCTGCTGCAGCACAGCGAGGAAATGGCAGGGGCATAGGCAGCAGAAAGGGGTGGGCCACAAGGACCATGGCCCCACCAATAGTTTGCCCAATACAGCATCAGGAATAGGGAGATAGGGGGCAGGGCTGGAAATTGGTTTGTTTGGCCCCTCCAACCAAAAAAATGTTCCACTGCCCCTAGACAGAGGTACTAATATGAGTGGCAGAGGCATGTGAGAGCAGCACTCTGATGATACTATGGAGGTGCAAGCAAGATGGATACTACAACTACAATGCATGGCAGCCAGAAAGAAAAGGTTTTTTTCACCTGTAGGGTTTGGGGGAGTAGCCTAGTGGTTAGAGCAACTGCCTAGTACCCAGAAGATCAAGGGTTTGATTCCCACTGGCACTCCTTGTGACTTTGGGCAAGTCACTTTATCCTCCATTGCCTCGGAAGAAAAGGCTGGCAATCTACTTCTGGTGATACATTGCCAAGAAAACCCAGAGGTAGCTGGGTTGCTATGAGTCAACACTGACTTGATGGCACAAAAAAAAAGGGTGTGGTAGTGGCACCATACACATGCAGCATATTATCAGTTTGGGAAATATGCCAGGACAACATTGCACTAGGTCAGAGAAGTCATAGCTGTCAGAAGATACAAGGGAATAACTAATCAAGCTACATGTCCCTCAGAATGTGAGGTGCAGGGCACAGCCAGAAGGGGTGGGTTGCATGAATCAAAAGATGGAGAGGGGGCAACAGAGAGAGTACATCACTGTCGTGTGGTGTACCAAATCTCACATTTGATTCCATATCCCTCACCCACAGCAAACACAGCTGAAGCAGAGCCTGAGGGGGGAGATGATGTGAAGGAAGAGGAGGAGGAAGATGGTGGTGAGGCACAGGAGGGTGACATGGAGGAGAGAGAGGAAGATGAGGAGGCAGCAACATGTCCATCAGAGGGTGCTGGAGATGCTAGCAGGGGACCACTTGAAAACCACAGGTCTCCAGCAGTGACAGCCACCACCTTGTGGGGGAAGATGTGTTCATGGGAACTCTCTACCCACTGCACTTTATGGGCACCCTAGAGCTGACAGCCAGTAATGGGAGGCTGCATGAAGAGGCTACACACCACCTATCTGTTTGAATTGAACAACCATTATGCAGCCCTGGAAGTGGAGGAGGTGAAAGCATTCCTGGAAATGGAAGAACCAGAGCTCAAGCACCCCAAAGTTGCAGAATCAGTGACCACAAGGAAGCGAAGGGTAATGGTGGTTGGTGACGCTTTTCTAAGGTGTACTGAGGCGTCCATCTGCTGACCAGACTTGATGTCCAGAGAGGTATTCTGTTTGCCAGGTGCCAAAATCTGAGATGTTACGGAGAGTTTGCTGAGATTAATCAAGCCTACTGACTATTATCCGATGTTGCTCATCCATGTCAGCACAAATGATACTGCCAGGTATTCCTCTGAGAGTATCAAAAGTGACTTCATGGCTCTGGGACAGAGGGTGAAACAGATTGGTGCGCAGGTAGTGTTCTCTTCAATCGTCCCGTATTGAGGATAAAGGCCAAGGCAGAGAAGCTCGCATCCTGGAGATGAGTGTGTGGATGTGTCATTGAGAGCATTTTGGCTTCCTGAATCATGGGATGATGTTCCAATGGCTGCAGAGCAGAGATGGCATCCATCTGTCTAAGAAGGGTCAAAGTGTCGTCCGTAGCAGACTGACTAACCTACTGAAGAGGGCTTTAAACTAGATTCATTGGGGATGGGTGAAGAAAGCCCCTAGGTAAGAGTAAGATTAAATACCTTTGTAGAAATGGGTAAAAGGGGAACATCTGCAAAGCAGTGTGTATAAATGCCCATAAAATGGAAAATAGGATCCCAGATGTTGAGGATTTAAAGGAAGAGGCTGATTTGTATTTAGTAGCGGTTATGGAGACATGGTTCATGGACAACCTTGACTGGGATGTAATTACACCAGGCTATACTTTATTCAGGAAGGACAGGGTAGGAAGAAAGGGGAGAAGGAGTGACACTATATGTAAAAAATAATATTAAAGCTATAGAATTATAGGGCTTAAAAGGGAGTAAGGAGTCACTGTGGGTTAAACTAGAAAGAGAGAAAGGGAAATCCATTTGTGTTGTTGTCATAAACTGAACCCCATCACAGGGAGAAGAAGTAGACAGGGAGTTAATAGAAGACATATGCAGTATTGCCATCAAAGGAGAACTGCTATTGATAGGTGATTTCAATATGCAGGATGTAGATTGGCACATCCCTGCAGCAGTATCATCTAGAAGTAAGGAGATCCTAGATTCTCTACAGGGAGAACTATTCCGGCAACTGGTAACAGAACCCACATGCAAAGGGGGCCATATTGGACTTGCTGCTTACCAATGGCAAAAGTGCTTCTGATGTCATAATGGGAGATCATCTTGTATCCAGTGATTACCGGATGGTGTGGTTCAGTATTAGGACTTGGGCTGATAAAATCCATTCAAGAGTGAGGGTCTTAAACTTTAGGAAAACTAACTTTGCCAAAATGGGATAATACCTCAAGGAGTCCTTAGCAGGATGGAAACAGCTGGGGGATGTACTATTACTACTACTGAGCATTTGTATAGCACTACAAGTCATACACAGCACTACATGGACATGTAAGAGACCGTCCCTGCTCATCATAGCTTACAATCTAGTCAAGACAGACAACACAGAAGGTGTAGACAAGGATAAAACAAGGGGGAAAGATAAAGAAGGAGATCAGGTGAGTCAAGATCCAAAAGCAGCAGCGAAGAGGTGAGTTTTCAGCCTGGATTTGAAGACACAGGATGAAGGTGAAAGGGGATAGACTCTGGAGTAATATGCAGAAATATTTCTTTACAGAAAAAGTGGTAGATGCATGAAATTGTCTCCCAGTGAAAGTGATAGAGACGAGGACAGTATCTGAATTCAAGAAAGCATGGGACAAAAACAGAGGATCTGTAAAGGAAAAAAGGGTACTATTGTAGTTGATATGAAAGGGCAGACTAGATAGGCCATGTGGTCTTTTTCTGCTGTTATGTTTCTGTTTTCTATGTCTAGTAACTCTCTTCTCCAGGACCAAGCAGGAAGTCAGTCCTCACATATGGGTGACATCGATGTCGATGGAGCCCCTGCGGAGCATTTCCCCAGCTTTCTATGAAAGCCTTTGGGAATGCAGGCACGCATGCGCGGTCCCCTTCCCGCCTAAAGGTGCCATCTTGCTCAGTCTCTCTTTTTACGTGAAGCCCGTTGGACGTGTGTCCTAGTCTTCCCGGAAAATAGTTGGATTTTTTGCGATTCCTTTGCTGTTTTTTCTCCGGTTCGACGCCAGTTCCCCTCCCGCCGGGTTCGGTACATCGGTATCGAGCCCGATCTTATTTTTTCGGTTTTTGCCCTTCGTGGCTGGCGTTCGCACCCTTTTTTTCTTTTTTCCTGGAAGGCCGGTCCTTTGACCTCGCGGGGACTCTTTTTTCCCCGATGGCTTCCAGTGGTTTCAAGAAGTGTGATCGGTGCAAGAAACTAATGTCTCTCACCGACACACACGACTGCTGCCTTCGGTGCCTGGGTCCTGACCACGATCCTAAGATCTGTGGACCATGTGGAAAGATGTCCTCCAAGGCGCTTCGAAGTCGTCAGCACCAAAAGGAAAGGCTTTTCTCCGACTCGGCCTCCGGCCGGGCCCAAACCTCGTCTGAGGCCTCGACATCTCGGGAGTCTGATCCCAAGCACCGTCGGGGCTCCTCGGACAGGGGGTCCCCTGACCGGGAACGAAAGAGGAAGAAGCGGCTCGCGAGGGCGTCGTCTGAGGAGGTCCCTGGCTCCTCGAGAGCTAGGTCTCAGACCCCCAACCACCGTCCCAGGCCCGTGGAACAGGAGAAGCCACCAAAAGTACCTTGTGTGGAGCCGGAGTCTGCTGGACACGTAAGTCCTGTAGTCCTCGTGGACTCTCCTCCCAGAGAGCCGACGTCGGGCCCGGCGCCGCCAGGGCCCGAGTCGGTGGCTGCTGAGTCTCCTGAGCTGGGTCTCAGGCTGACAGCCTTGGAGTGCAGATTTTCTGCCTTCTTGGAACAGCAGCGGGCACTGATGGCCAGCCTGTCTGGCGCATCTGCCCCGACCACCGGGACATCGACGTCGAAGTCGACCCCGGAGACCAAGCCGATACTCGAGACCATGAAGGCTCGAGGTCGACCTCGGTCGCGGTCTCCCTCGACCTCCCGCTCGGGACCGAGGGCGTCGACGCCGGTGCCTTCGGCGTCGGGGCGGGTGCTCACAGGCCCCGCGCGGTCGGAGCCCGATTCGACATTGGACGAGTCCGCCTGGGAGACGGAGGACGAGGAGTCCCCCGACACCTTCCGGACTCGGTGCGTCCCGTTGGACTCACCGCAGTCTGAGCCTCGGAGTAGATCCCCTCCGGAGGATACCCTGTTCTCGGAGTTCGTCCGGGATATGGCCACTGTGTTGGCTATCCCTGCGGATCCCGAGGAGCCTCGAGCCGAAGAGCTCGAGGCCCTCCAGTATGACTCTCCTCCGAAGGAGGCCTTTACTGTTCCGGTTCCTCTGATGCTGGAACGGCTCCTCTTCCTCCCCGGATGTGGGAGGCACTGGCCTCAGCGCCGGTTTTAAGCAAGCGGGTCGATTCCATTTATCGACTCCGGAAGAGCCCTGGTTTTCAAAAAGCGCAGCTTCCACACCATTCCATGGTGGTGGAATCGACCATGCATCGTCTCAAAAGTCAGAAGATGCACTCCGTGGTGTCCCCTGGCAGGGAGGCCCGGAACCTGGATGGTTTTGGTAGAAAGTGCTTCCAGGGCTCGATGCTTGCTTGCCGTGTCCAGTCTTACCAGCTGTACATGGGCATGTACTTGCGAGACCTGGCCAAGGAACTGGCCGGGTTCTCTGCTGGTCTCTCCGGGGAACCCTTGCAGAGGTTCAAGTCCTTGTCCTCGGGGATACGGGAATGCTCTAAGTTTATGTCCCACGCTGCCTACGATGGCTTTGAGGCTTCGGCCCATGTTGCGGCAGCTGGCATCGCGGCCCGACGCCAGGCGTGGTTGCAGTCATCGGACCTCAAGCCTTGGGTTCAGGACAAGTTGGTCGATGTTCCTTGCCGAGATTAGAACCTTTTTGGCAAGCCCATGACCGAGAAGGCTGCACAGCTCGAAACCGAGCACCTCACGAGGACAAGGCTGTCTAGAAAGACTTCTGCCCCTTCTCAGAAAAAGAAGGGCTCGGGTAAAAAGCCCTTTTACCCGAGGAAGGGCACTGCCTACAAACAGTTCCCACAGTACCAGGCCTCCCACGCTCCCCCACAGGGTCAGCAGGCCAAGGGGCAGGGGAATGGGCCCCGTAGGCAGAGGGCCCCCAAGCCTCCGGCTCCGGCTCCTGCTCCTACTCAGCAGGGTGGGGGTTTTTGACTCCTTAGGCATAGCCTCTCCATCCCTGCTCTCCCAACCCTGCACAGGAGGTCGACTTACCCTGTTTGCCCACAGGTGGCCACTCATCACTGGGGACAGTTGGGTGTTAAGCATCGTCCACAAGGGCTATATGCTACACTTCCAGCAGCTGCCTCCTCCATACTTCCCAGGGGAGCCTCCAAGGCCTCCCCTACACACAGATCTTCTCCTTCAGGAGCTTCAAGGTCTGTTGCGAGACAAGGCAGTGGAGCCTGTGCCTCCCCACCTCCAGGGTCAAGGGTTCTACTCCAGGTACTTTCTCGTACCAAAAAGAACCGGTGGCCTCCGGCCTATCCTCGACCTCAGAAATCTCAACAAGTTCCTAGAGAAAGAAAAATTCAAGATGCTTACTCTTGGAACACTTCTGCCCTACCTCCAGCAGGGAGATTAGCTATGCTCCTTAGATTTAAAGGATGCGTACACTCACATCCTCATTCATCCAGACCACAGAAAGTACCTCAGGTTCATTGTGGGAGGAAACCATTATCAGTACAGAGTACTGCCTTTTGGCCTCACCTCCCCCCCCCCCCCCCCAGAGTCTTTACCAAATGCCTGGCAGTGGTGGCGGCCTACCTGAGGATTCAGGGTATCTTTGTCTTCCCCTATCTGGAAGACTGGCTCATCAGGGGTCAGATGTGCCAGGAGGCCAGACAAGCCGCCCTCCGAACTATTGCTCTTCTTCAAAACCTGGGGTTTGTCATAAACTTCACAAAGTCCACTTTGCTCCCCTCCCAGAACTTGGAGTTCATAGGAGCAAGGCTGGACTCTCTGCTGGCAAAGGCTTTCTTGCCAGAAGACAGAGCCCAAAGACTGATAAACTTGGCAAACCAGTTTCTCAACAGGTCACTGGTCTCTGCCAGACTCTGCCTAAGGCTTCTTGGCCACATGGCTTCGACAGTACATGTGACCCCCAATGCCCGGCTCCATATGAGGCCTGCACAGTGGTGCCTCAGAACTCAGTGGACACAGGCCACAGGGAGCCTCAGAGACAGAATAAGGGTGTCCAGACCATTCCTGAACTCCCTCCGCTGGTGGCTGCACCCACCCAATCTACTGCAAGGGGTGCCTTTTCAGGCTCCTGGGTTCACAGTGGTGTTGACCACGGATGCCTCCCTGCAAGGCTGGGGGGCTCATTGTCTGGGCAAGTGCACCCAAGGCCTCTGGTCTCCCTGGGAGGCCACGCAGCAGATCAATCTGCTGGAACTCAGGGCTATTCGTTTAGCCCTCAAGACTTTCTCTCACACCCTGGCTCATCAGTCTGTCTTAGTTCAAACAGACAACCAAGTGGCCATGTTTTATGTGAACAAGCAGGGCGGCACTGGGTCCAGGCTCCTTTGTCAGGAGGCACAGGACCTTTGCTTGTTTGCTCTCAGGCACAACATGTTCCTCAAGGCTGTGTATCTTCCTGGCCAGGAAAACTACCTGGCAGACAAGTTGAGCAGGATTCTGCAGCCCCACAAATGGCAGCTCCATCCCTTAATGGTTCAGAAGAGTTTCCTGAAATGGGGTCTTCCATCCATAGATCTGTTTGCCAGTCCATTGAACAAACAGCTGCCAAGGTTCTGCTCCCGGCAACCGCATCCTCTGCGGCTAGCAGCAGATGCTTTTCTGATTTCCTGGTCCCAGGGCCTCCTGTATGCGTTTCCTCCCACGCCTTTGGTGGCCCGAACTCTCTTCAAGGTTCAGGGCAGTCTACCTCCCAGGCCAGGACAATTACCTGGCCGACAGATTGAGCAGGATTCTGCAGCCCCACGAGTGGCAGCTGCATCCTTCAGTAGTTCAGAAGATCTTCCTAAAATGGGGTCTCCCTTCGGTGGATCTCTTTGCCAGCCCGATCAACAAGCAACTGCCAAAGTTCTGCTCCAGGCAACTGCATCCTCTGAGATTAGCAGCAGATGCTGTTCTCATTCCATGGTCTCAGGGCCTCCTGTATGCGTTTCCTCCCATGCCTTTGGTGGCCCGAACTCTCTTCAAGGTTCTTCAGGACAAGGCCTCGGTCCTGCTGGTGGCTCCAAGGTGGCCGAGACAGCCTTGGTTCCTACTTCTACTTCAACTGGCAGTGGATCCGCCACTGCCTCTGGGGTTGCAGTCCGACCTTCTCTCTCAGAATCAAGGTTCCCTTCTGCACCCAAATCTCAGAGCTCTCAATTTGATGGCATGGAAGCTGCAAGGGTAGTTTTGGCTCCCTGGGGCCTACCTCAGGAAGTTGAGGAGGTTCTCCTAGCCTCTAGAAAGCAGTCCACTAGGAAAACCTATGCCCTGAAATGGAAAAGGTTTTCTGTGTGGTGTCAGCTACGTACAGAAGATCCTTTCTCCTGTGCTGTACCAGTAGTGCTTCAGTACCTACTGCACTTATCCAATCAGGGACTTAAGTCCAATTCTGTTCGGGTCCACCTCTCAGCTCTAGCAGCTCACCACTCACTGGTGAAAGGACATTCTCTGTCGGTTCACCCCTTGGTGTTCCGGTTTCTCAGAGGCTTGCTCTTGCTCAAGCCTCCAACCCGTCCTCCTGCTCCTGAGTGGGAGTTGAATGTGGTCTTGCAGCAACTGACTCGCCCACCTTTTGAGCCAATGGCTACTTGTCCTCTCCGCTTCCTGTCCTGGAAGACACTCTTCTTGGTAGCCCTAACCTCGGCCAGGCGAGTGAGTGAGCTTCAGGCCCTGGTCTGTGACAGGCCTTACACCCGCTTCTATAGGAACAGGGTAGTCCTTAGGACTCAACCTAAGTTCCTCCCAAAGGTTGTCTCCTCTTTCCACCTCAACCAGGAGGTGGTTCTTCCGACATTCTTCCCTAGGCCTCATGCAAGCCAGGCTGAAGCAGTTCTGCATACCCTGGACTGTAGGAGGGCCTTATCCTTCTACCTTGACCGTACGCAGGGGCATAGGAGGGCTACTCAGCTCTTCATATCTTTTGACCCTAATAATTTGGGGTTAGCTGTGTCCAAGCGTACCTTGTCCATCTGGGTGGCTGACTGTATCAGCTGGGCTTACAGGGCGGCTGACCTTCCTTTGCAGGGTCGGGTCACGGCCCATCGTGTCAGGGCAATGGCTGCCTCAGTGGCTGATCTCCGCTCTGTACCGTTGGTAGACATCTGCAGGGCTGCAACTTGGTCCTCAAGCCAGACTTTTGCGGCCCATTACTGTCTGGAGAGGGAATCCCATAGGGACAGTGCTTTTGGCCAGGCAGTACTCCGGAATCTCTTTGAGGTTTAGGCAACTCCTGCCCTCCAGCCCTCCGTTGGGCTACCGGTGGAGGTTCTTTCAGTGAAAAGCCTTTCTTTGATGCTGGGACTAGAGGGAGTTCTCTTGTTCAGCCTGGGTTCCTGGTAGCCCAGAGCTAGGGAGTCACCCATATGTGAGGACTGACTTCCTGCTTGGTCCTGGAGAAAGAGTAGTTACTCACCTGTAACAGGTGTTCTCCAGGAGCAGCAGGAATCAGTCCTCACAACCCTCCCTCCTCCCCTGGGAGTTGCAGTTGTACATAGTTATTTTACATTTTTGTGTGCTGTTTTTTAGCTATGTCATTTGACTGAGCAAGATGGCACCTTTAGGCGGGAAGGGGACCGCGCATGCGTGCCTGCATTCCCAAAGGCTTTCATAGAAAGCTGGGGAAATGCTCCGCAGGGGCTCCATCGACGTCAATGTCACCCATATGTTAGGACTGATTCCTACTGCTCCTGGATAACACCTGTTACAGGTGAGTAACTACTCTTTCTCTCCCAGAAAACGAGATATGACATTGGGAGGAATGGATGGACCCAATGATCCTTATCTGTCATCAGATTCTCTCTGACTGTATCACAGTAGAAGAAATATAGTCACCAGTCTTTCATTGCAAATTTGCCATTTTATTATATTTTGCAAAATGTTATATCAAAATACAGGTTATATGTACTGGAAGCGCAAAACAGCTATACAAAATCTAAGGAAAACAATTATATCATTCTCTACTTATTATAAATTGTTTAATTTTTTTTATTTGATTCACACCTTTTATTCAGCTACAGTAGGTATTTCCCTGTCCCCTAAGGGCTCACAATCTAAGTTTGTCTCCAAGTGAAAATTGGAGACAGGAGTCTCAAAAGAACAATCTAATAAGTAACTATAATATCCACACAAAAAAAAGGCAGTGGCTACAAAGAGAAGCAATAAGAGGGCACACCAGGAGAATAATAGCAAGTAAAGGCAAAGCTTTAGCTGCTGATAGATCAGTTTCTGCATAAATATTAATGCAGCTCCAAACAGCACCATTTATAAGATCTCTCAATTCTTTTCATGACAGCAAAATCTAATATTTTTATAGCTATGAATGTAATGAGGGAAGGAATGGAGTGTAGTCACATTCCAGAATCTCCCCGTGAGCAGCCGTAACAAGCCAGTGAGTCAAAGCCTTTCCGGAAATTACTGGTGGTGAGGACAAGGTACTGGCATTAAACTATGTAAATACTGAGATATTTGGGCTCATCAGAGCTTACAATCTAGTCAAGACAGAGAACACAACAGCTGAGGACAAGGATACATATAGGGGAATGGTAAGAGAGAATTGATATTTCCGGCCATGTGCAGATTGCAGACGGGGCAAACAGAACAAAAGCAAACAAGCTTCTGAGCAGAAGGTAAAGTTCTTGGTGTATCTATGAGGACTCTAGCATAAGGCCCCGGTGCTACCAATTTGGAATCTCCTTTGGTCCCAGAATATCTGCCGTTGAAGCTTCGTCTCCAATGCCGCAATGATTTTCATTACGTAAGACTTTTGCATATCCACCATCTGCCCATTGTTCTCCCCAACTACAGGAAGAGAAAAAACAATAACGATAAGAAAATAACAGAGTAGATCTTGGTAGATGAAGACATTCGACTCACTAGTCTGCCCTTTTGTCTCTATCTTCCTCTGCTTTATCTAAGAATGTTTGGAACTGATCACCTACACTTTGCCCTTACCCCATGTTCTCTTTAAGGTTTGCTGGGAAGTATAACAAAGAAAATCTGTAATCCTTGCTAGAAACGTGCCACATCCCCTTAAAAGCATGTGAGAATTTACCAAAGCCGTGTTACGGATTGTATGTTCATTGATGTTACGGATTGTATGTTCATTGAACTTGCTTTTTCTTGTTGGAAACTTGCTGTCCTACTTTCTCTGCAAAGAGGTTTTTGTCTTCTCCCTAGAAGGGTCCAGCTTTGGCACAGAAAGTTAAGGGTTTGGGTACAAAGTTATTCTGGGATGTCCAGAAACCGTGAGCTAGGGACAGCTGAGTGCCAAAGTAATGAGGTTTCACCATATGGACTCACAAACAGTAGGTTAACTAGCAGGGTTATAGTAAATCAGCTCCAGGAAGAGGTTCAGAGGTCCCACAGCCAGAAATTATGAAGCAGGAGGCTAGATCAATACCAAATACCAGTACCAAAAGTCATTGAACCAGTAAGATTCTTCTTTGTTGATTGTCCTTATATTTTGGTCCTTTTTTTAGCCCTTTTCTACTGTAATCCTGTCTTTTTGGTGTCTGTAGAGTCCTCTCCCTTCTTTTTTACCTCTGCATTTGGCTGATTACTCCCATTTTACCCATTACTCTTAGCACTGCTCTCTATATCGTTTTAGATTACTAGTACTACCTCCAGGCATCTTACACACTCTCTGAAAACAATCAACAACTCACCTATTCCTTATTATCCAATAATCGTGATCATCTTCTCTTCCATAACCAACAATGACTATTGCATGGTTTAAGTCTTTCTCACATTCTCCATCATAGATTCCTGTAGAAGACATGGTAAAGGTCTGAGTAAGAACAAGGAAGTTTCATTAATAGAATGAAAAAATAAGTCTGGAGTGAGTTGAGTGTTTGTAGGTGGTGTTGATGTTGACAGACAGCTGCCACATGGATCCAGGCTGAGCCAGTCCTGGCTTCAACTCACTGGATGTAGCAATGCAAAGTCCTTACTTGCCTAAAGTATGCAGGCTGACTGGTGCCATTTTCTTGAATGGCAGTCATTGAAAATAGCATTAGTCTCAGAGCAGATGGTGTCATTCTGGTGCTAGCTGGGAAGGAGCAACTGAGGATCATTCCTGTGCTTTTTTTCACATTACTAATGGGGTAAGAGGGATCAGGAAGTCTGGAGGGAGATTTTATTTGTGTGTGGAGGGGCCGGGAAGCCAGGCCAACTATGTCTTTGTTTCATTTTAGTTTGTGTATCTTTTCTTGTTTTTGTTTGTTGTTTTTCATTTTAAGCAAATGGAAAGAAACAAAATAAGCAACAAAGAAAATTAAAACCACAATGAAAACATTTCCTGTGCACACTCCTTGAAGACTTTCTGTGTGACTGTCTCAGTTTCCTGAATGAACTAAATGATTTGCTAACACACAGTTTATAGTGGTATTGCATTTCTAAGCTGATATGGTCCCCCTTATCATTCTCTTCCACTTATAAGCCAGAGATCCATGATCTGAAAAAGTTCTCCCATGAGCTGTGGGTAATGGGTGTCTCCCCTCACCCCAAAGATTCCCAGAAGAGGTTTTAGTACTGGCAGCCCAGCCAGGGCTGTCCCAACTACTAGGCAAACCAGGCGATCACCTAGGGTGGCAACTTCAGGAGGATAGCAAAGAGTAGGGCATTCAAAGCTAAACAATCAATTTTGACAACCAAGGAGGAGTAAGACTTAAGATCTACCTAGGGTGGCAACACCTTAAACCAACTCTGGGGCCAGCCTTGAGCCCAGCTGCTTACCTCTTACCAGTGAGATGCAGCGTCAGCCCTGCATAGCACTTATCAGAGCGAGGCATCAACATTTGAGGGGGGGGGGGGGTTGCCCCTCAGCTGCATTAGAAAGGAAGTGGCAGCCAGTTGGTATTATACCTACCTATGCCTTAGTAGCTGCATATACTCTATGATACTATGCATGACTGTGCCTTAGTAGCTGCATATACTCTATGATACTATGCATGACTGTGCCTTAGTAGCTGCATTCTATGCTATGATACTATGCATGACTGTGCCTTAGTAGCTGCATTCTATGTTATGATACTATGCATGACTGTGCCTTAGTAGCTGCATATACTCTGATACTATGCATGACTGTGCCTTAGTAGCTGCATTCTATGCTATGATACTGTGCCGCCTGCGCCTTAGAAGCTGCATATCTCACTGTGATACCGTGCCTGTCAGTGCCTTTAGTGTATACTCATCTATATTACCAGCCTAAAACGGTACATCTGTACCCACCTAATCACCCGCCTGATCACAGAACCCAGACTGCATACTACAGGGAATTTCTGAGAATGGCTCACATCCTCATTACCATATTTAGCTGTTATCTCCTCTCTGGATGGTTCAGCAACTCAATGGCCTTGGTGACCAATTGCAATTACATACCAATTCTACAGAGACATGAAAGGAGATGGTCAAGCAACACCCATCATAAAACAATGAAAGACGCGCCGTTTTTTCTACTACACATTGCACTACAACACTCTAAGAAAGCCAAACAGGAAGAGAGTCCACGTCCCGAAAACCGAAGATGTGCCCTCATAAATGCACGCTCAATCTGAAAGAAATGGCCGCTTATCTCAGACATGTTATCCCTCTATACCCTTGACATACTCATGATCACTGAGACATGGTTATCTAGTGATGACTCTGTACTCATCAACCATCTCCTACCTACTGACTTTGTAATACACTGCTGCCACAGAGACAGCAAAAGGGGAGGAGGAGTACTTATCCTCTCCAAATCAGACCTCCAATTCCACTTAATCAACGCCACCAGCACAACTCACCTTGATATAGTTACCATAGCCAACAAGCACTGCTCCATAAACCTGCTATACAGAGCACCAGCAAATTCCCCCGATGACCTCTCATTAATATTAGACCTTCCCAGCAATCCCCCAAACCCACGCACCCCTAGTTGGGTACTAAGCGATTTCAACTTACCAATACTGCAGGACATACATGTTGCAGCCTTCCTTGAAGCCATTAAGGAACTAGGATACAAGCAGATAATCAATGAACCCACTCACCTGAAAGGAAACATGTTGGACCTGGTATCTGCCCCACTGACAGTCTTGGACTCTGCCCACATCCCCACTCCATCAGCCACCGCAGTACCCTGGTCTGACCACAAATTAATCATTTTTCAAATGCCCGTATCCAACCACTGCCAGAGGACTTCCTGAAGTCTGAGTGCCAATAATTGTGCACCCTCAAGAAGTTTTCAACCATTCGACAAGGACACTGTCCTAAGTAGTAATCATTTGCTCCTCACCTCTACACCAACTAGCCTAGATGAGATGATCTCCAGCTGGAACACCAGCCTCAGTGCCATTGCACAACGCCCAACATCAAATAAGTCTACCAGAAAAAGGGCCACAGCATCCTGGTATTCAACTGAACTGAGAGCATCACTCCTTCACCTAAGGAAGTTGGAAAGATGCTGGCGGCGATCACGCTCCTCGGCAGACCAGAGAACATATAACCTCCACCTGACGAAGCATCGGGAAGCTATAACAGAGAAAATGAGGCAATCTCACGCTGATACTCTAAAACGCTCAGTTAGCAAACCACATGACCTGTTCAATCTCATTAAGAACCTAACGAAAGAGCCTGGCCCTGGGCAAACAACTGTGATCCACCCTCAAGATTTTGCAGATTTCCTGCAATCAAAACTATGTCAGATCAACAAGTCCTCAGCACCACCACCTGTGCAAGAGCTAACCCACTCAACACCATTGACCATCTTCGCTACCCCGTCCAAGAAGTGCATCGAGGAAACTATCACTTCAATCAATATCACCACTGCACAAACTGACCCATGCCCGGCATTCTGGATAAAAGAACTACGTAGTGACTTTAGCCCTTTCATAGCCAAACTCATGGACCTGTCATTCACAACAGGATCCTTCCCCCAGAGTCTTAAGCACACATCCATTAGACCTCTGCTAAAGAATAATAAACTTGACCCCATAAGGTTGATTCATACAGGCCTATATCTAATATACCCCTTCTAGCCAAGATAATTGAAAAAGAAGTCCAACACCAAATTCAACAACACATCGACGACATCGCCCCACTGGACCCGAGCCATCATGGATTCAGGGAATCCCATGGTGTGGAAACCCTACTCACCACCCTACTCAGCAACATAATTGCTGGAATTGATAACATTCGCCATGGGTTCGTCCTCGTATTCATGGATATAGCCGCGGCATTTGACTCAGTAAGCCATGAGCTACTCCTGAGGTGACTCGAAGAAAAGGGCATCCGAGACACAGCACTAAATTGGTGTAAGTCATATCTATCAGACAGATGGCAGCATGTACGAGCTGGGACCTTAACATCGGAGTCTTTCCACCAAAAGCAGGGTGTTCCACAGGGTTCATCCCTCTCCGCCCTAATGTTCAACATATACATGCAGCCTATCTGCAACCTAATCCGATCTTTCAATGTCAACTGCCTGGTATACGCCGACGACGTGCTACTCTACATGCCAATATTGACCGACCAGCTGGACCTCTCTCCACTGACAGACTGCTTTGACGCGGTGGCCAACTGGCTTCAGACCCAAAACCTCCGAATTCAGCACAAAAAAACGAAGTCCTTTTCATCACAAGAGACCAAGATTTCACCCCGCCTCCCTACCTAAAGGTCAAGGATGCGGAGCTTCAAACCAAGTCTGCGATACAATACCTTGGAATCATTTTACTTGGAAACACCTGGACATGAAGATGCACATAAGCAACATGGTAAGAGCAGACTACCATAAGATCCGGACTCTTAAACATCTACGCCCCCTGTTAGAACCTGGTGACTTCCGGACAATATATCAAGCACTGATCATCCCACATTTTGACTACGCCAATACGATTCTACAAGGGCTCCCAAAATCCATCCTAGCACCGCTCCAGCTCGCAATGAATGCAGCCGCTAGATTTCTATATGGAGCCGCCAGGCGAGACCTTATGACGCCCATACTGAAGTAACTCCATTGGCTCCTGATTCAAGCCAGACTAACCTACAAGACACTACTACTGACTTTCAAAGCCATCAACGGACTCTCCTCAGCATCTTTATCCAAACTTGTCCACATTACTCCCCCCAACCGGACCAGAAGATCGACGGCAGTTAACACGCTAGTAATCCCCAAGGCAGCAACTCAATGCATTAAAACAACAACATACAGGGCTTTCAGTTTCTGTGCACCTAGTTGCTGGAACGCCCTACCACCTGGCATCCGCGCGCTCCCTTACCTAATGCAATTTAGAAAGGCCCTGAAGCACCATCTCTTCCTGAAACACTATCCAGAAGAATGTTCTAAATAACGCCTTGCCCCGCACTAACACATTAGGAAACTGCGTAATTAACGATGATATATGTGACATTTGATGTACATATGTAAATAGTTTCACCCAGTTGTTAGCCAAGTTTTAAGCTCCTGTTTATTGTAAGTGCGTTGCAGAACCCTGCGTCATATATGTTCTATGTTCCATGTAAACCGCACTGATTTTGAATAGCGCGGTATAAAAGAGACTGTAATAAATAAATAAATAAAGAAATAAATGATCCTGGAATATACATCAGCAGAGTTGCCAAGTTACCCAGTTCCAGGAATGATATTTTTGGCCTGTTCTGGTTTTAAATTTGCCTTGCAATGTTGTATAGTATGGAATGGAAGAGTAGTCTAGTGGTTAAAGCACTGCCTTAGTAACCAAGTGACTAGGGTTTGATTTCCACTAGCACTCCTTATGGCCTTAGGCAAATCACTTAACACCCATTGCCTTCAAAGAAAGGCCTGGCAATCTACTTCTGGTCACACTGCCAAGAAAATCCCAAGAGCTACTAGTCACCAGGAGTCAGCAATGACTCAGAGGCACACATTGTGTTGCAGTACGGTATTTGTAGTCCCTGATTTTACCCATTGCAATCAGTGCTCCAGGTCCCATAATGCATCAGAATGAGATTGTCAGAAATCCAGGACTGGCTTAAAATCTCACTCTTGGAAATGGGTAACTGGGCATCGGCCAGTGAGGTTGAAACAATGCAGCTTGGGGTGAGGCAGAGTTCCTCAAACTGAAGGGCCCAGGATGATTATCCCGATTTAAAGGATGTTTCTGATGGATTTGAATGAATGCAGCTGAGTGGTTTTCACGGAGCATCAGTGAAATGATGCATGCAACCTTGTGTGTTTAGTGAAATGTGACTAATATTACAGAGTTGGCTGCATTTAGTCACTTAATGATATGACACAGCATGCCATTCATTAAACGGGAACAATTGATAAAGAGTTAATATATTTTTTAAATAAAACGCCTGTTAGATGTGGCATAAACAAGATATGCAATGGATGTCTCTCACATCTAGAATTTATTCCTATGGTTCACTTATGAGGGGGCCAAACAAATAGAGGGGGATATTCATAGAAACATAGAAACATGATGACAGAAAAAGATCACATGGCCTATCTAGTCTGTCCTTCCATATCAACAACTACAACAGTCCACTTTTTACCTTTAGAGATCCTCTGTGTTGGTCCCATGCTTTTTTGAATTCAGTTACTGTCCTCATCTCTACCACCTCCACTGGTGGTAGAGATGAGGACAGTAAGGGTTTTATTTAACCTAGCAGCAGCAGCTAGGTTAAATAAAACCCTTAAGCCACCACCATGTTAATTGAGACTGGATATTCAGCAGCGAAACAAATTGCACTATAGTGCTGGAAGATGAGACCCCCAGGTTGGAAGGCACTCATGACTACTAGGGATGAGCTGAAGACTTTTCAGAGTAAAGCCAGCATTTATGATATGTTTGGATCTGCTGATGTAGCTGCCATGAAAAGAGAGAAGTTGCAAAGTTGTCTTACATATTGGGATATGGAATGTACGAAGCATGAACCAAGAGAAGTTGGAGATGATCAAGAATGAAATGGGGCGTGTATAACTCGATCTGTTCGGTGTCAGTGAACTCAAATGGACTGGCTTTGGGCACTTTGCATCTGATGATCACATGGTCTACTATGCTGGATATGAAAGACAAAGAAGAAATGGTGTTGCATTTATAATTAAGAAGAAACGTGCAAGAACTGTAATGAAATACAATGCAGTCAGTGAACACTTAGTTTCTATTTGTCTATGAAGAAAGCCCATCAACACAACTATAATTCATATGCCCCCCAACAACAGCTGCAGAAGAGGAAGATGTTGATGAGTTCTATGAACAAGTACAAGCTGAAATACACAGAACATGCAAACAGGATATCCTGATAGTTATGGGTGACTGGAACACAAAAGTTGGCAATAAAGAAGAAAGCAAAGTGGTTGAAAAATATGGACTTGGTAACAGAAACAAAGCTGGAGAAAGACTGATAGAATTCTGCAAGACCAACGATCTATCCATCTCAAACACCGTCCAGCAACACAAACTCTGACTGTATACATGGACTTCACCCAATGGATTGTACAGAAATCAAATTGACTACATCCGTGGAAGACAATGATGGAAAAGCTCGATAACATCAACAAAAACAAAACCTGGAGCTGACTGTGGTTCACCAACTACTAGTATGCAAACTCAAGCTAAAGTTAAAAAAGAGCAAGCCACTCATGAATGTAGCAAAATATGACCTTGAGAATATACCACTGG
Source organism: Ichthyophis bannanicus (assembly GCA_033557465.1). Classification (NCBI taxonomy): domain Eukaryota; kingdom Metazoa; phylum Chordata; class Amphibia; order Gymnophiona; family Ichthyophiidae; genus Ichthyophis; species Ichthyophis bannanicus. Next base: position 42,534,358 of record CM066043.1, read on the forward strand.
AATTTAAAAACTGCTTGAAAAATTGATTTGCTGCTTTAGATACAAATGACAAAGTTCCAGAAGAGTTATGGGATGACATCAAGAAGGATGTGTTGGAAGAAAGTGATAAGTCTCTACATAAGATGAAAAAGCAAAAACAGCCAAAATGGAGGACCGAAGAAACTCTGAAAATTGCCCAGAAACACATAGAAGCTAAAGTCAGAGGAGAAAGAGAGGCAATTGTAGAACTCAACAGAGATTTCCAATGTGCAGCAAGACAAGACAAGGAGAAGTATTACAATGACACATGCAAGGAACTAGATTCAGAAGCTATTAGAGGAAGAACAAGATCGGCTTTTCTAAAGCTACGAGAGTTAAAGAAAAATTTTTAGCCTTGAATTGGAATGCTACAAGATGCTCAAGGATCCATGTTGAATGATGCTGAGAAGATCAAGAAAAGGTAGAAAGAATATACAGAGTTTTTATATGATAAAGATAAAGTGGACCAACAGCCGTTTCAACCTGTACCTTATGATCCGGAATCATTGGTGATGAAAGAAGAAGTCGAAGCAGCATTGAAAGCCTTATCAATGAACAAAGCTCCAGGCATCGGTGGCATTTGCATTGAAGTATTACAGCAATCAGATAAAGCTGTTACCGTACTTACAAGGCTCTGACAGGAAATTTGGAAGACAAATTCATGGCCAACTGACTGGAAAAGATCTGTATTTATATCAATACTGAAGAAAGGTCACCCGACTGACTGTGGAAATTATCACACAATCACTCTGATCCCACATGCCAGCAAGATTCTACTCAAGATCATTCAGCAGAGACTACCATCATATCTGGAACGAGAACTGCCTGAAGTGCAAGCAGGGTTCCAAAAGGATATCCATATGTGTTTTATTGACTACAGCAAGGCTTTTGAATGTGTAAACCATGGTTAGTAAGATTGATTTCAATCTTACCTTACTAACAGACACCAACAGATAAAAATAGACATGAGCATATCCAACAAATACAAACAAACTCAAAATGTACCTCGTTTCCACACTCTCCATACCTTTTTTGAACATATACCTCCAACCCATCTGCTCAATCATCAAAAATCACAAGATCCACTTCCACATATATGCCAATGACATCATGCTATGTTGTCCACTACTCACCAAACAACCATCTTACACTCAAATCCAGAACTGCTTCAAAGAAGTCTCCAACTGGTTCACAACAAACAACCTATCAATAAACTACAAATAAGCTGAAGCTATGTTTACTACAAGAGACCCTTCATTCACACCACCAACCACAATCACGCTAAACAACATCCAGATAAATGTTAAACCAGAGCTAAAAAAGCTAGGGATAATTCTTGACTAACTACTCCTTCTACAATCTGCACTCTACACAGCCACATGCTCAATCCAGAAAGCTACTAAGTTTGACCACATTACCCTTATCCTAATGCAGCTTCACTGGCTGCCTCTCACAAGCAGAATTAGATACAAAACCTTACTACTGACACACAAAGCACTGCACTCACCCTCACCCCCCACCCCCACCCCCACTCTCCTACAATCCCTCCTTCAGAAGTTTTCCACAAAGCGACCACAAAGATCTGCCACATCCAAAAAGCTCAAAATACCACAATCTAAAACAAAGCTCAATCAACATATCTGTCAAAGAGCATTTGGACTCGCAGTACCATCCCTTTGGAACTCTCTACCTGACACTTCTTTCCACAAACATTTGAAAACCCACTTATTCACCGACCACTTTGGACCCACCACCTAACCTACTCACAAACATGACAAAATGCGACTGAGACACGCATAACAGAACCTGCATCTGTAAATAGTTAAAGAACATACCAATATGTATAGCTGTTCTAATTGTTTATAGTTTGATGGTTGAAAAATAGTTTGGCCAACATATATTTATGTAATTATGATGTCACATGTTATACTTGTGGAGGCCTATTCCATGTTGGACGCCTGGGCCTCTGTGCGTCTGGTTGGAACCGTAAACACAGAGATAGATGGGATTCTGATCATGTGGGGCACGTCTGAAACTGATTCTGGGCAGCCTGCACATACAGGCACCTGCCCGGCTAACTCAGGACTCCTGAATGGAGCTGCAGCGCCATGGGGTCTGGCTACTATGGCACCACAGCTTCATTCAGGAGCTGTGATCCCGGCCACTGACAACTGTGCTTTCCCCACAGGCCGACCCCCGATCTGCCCTCCATGGCCAGGGTCAGGCTGCTGGGAATCTCCTGCGTCCTCTCCACCCTCTGACATGCTGAAGGACTGCTGTCTCCCCCCATCTAGGGGAACTTATTCCACCTCAGAGGTGGAATAAGTTCCCCGTCTAGTCTGCTGGCCCAGGACATACAGGGTCAACATCAGAATCGGCCCTTTACATCCAGGGCCACAGACCGCCCACTGCCCGCCCCATCTCTGCTTCTGTGCCACCCCTTTCCAGCCCCCATGTAACTTGACTGTACAAACTCCCTGTTTGTACGGGGAGGCTTGGCGGGAACGGGAAAGGCAGATTGATAGCGGGGATGGACATTCCAACGGGACGTCTATCCCCACTATTCATGGTTCAGAATAGATCCCATAATGTTTAACTGTTTACTATAATGTTATCCAGTTCTTTGTATTTAATTATTTATCTGTTCCCTGTAAAAACTGTTTCTGTTCAATGTAAACCACTTTGACTCGGTGAAAAGCAGTATATAAACATAATTAAATAAATAAATCGACCATGAGAAACTCTGGGCCACATTAAGAGGCATGGGTATACCAGAACACCTGATCGTTCTCTTGCACAACCGTTACATTGATCGAGAAGCAACAGTTTGAATGGAACTAGGAGAAACAGAATGGTTTAAAATCAGCAAAGATGTATGACAAGGCTGCATACTTCCCCCCCTACCTCTTTAATTTATAGGCAGAAGAAATCATCAGAGAAGCAGGACTGTATGAAAATAACCAAGGTGTGAAGATTGGTGGAAGACTCATCAACAGCCTTCGCTATGCTGATGATACCACATTACTGGCAGAAAGTGAAGATGATTTGAAATATTTGCTTCTCAAGATCAATGAATATAATCTTAAAATGGGACTGCACCTTAATGTAAAGAAGACAAAGATCTTGACAATGGCAAAATCAATAAGTTCATCATTGATGAAGAAGAAATTGAAATAGTTGACAGCTTTAACTTACTTGGATCAATAATAAATAAAGAAAGAACTGGCAGTCAAGAAATCTGACAATATATTGCTCATGGTAGAATGGCTAAGAAGGACCTAAACAAGATCCTCAAGAGCAGAGATGTCTCTCTCCATACAAAGATTCAACTTGTCCAGGCCATGGTATTTTCAATAACATCATATGGATGTGAAAAATGGACAGTGAAAAAGATAGACAGGAAGAAAATTGATGCCTTTGAATTACGGTGTTGGCGCCAAATGCTGTGTATATCATTGACTGCCCGAAGAACAAACCAGTCAATACTAGAGGAGTTCAAACTTAAGCTTTCCTTAGAAGTTCAGATGACAAGATTTTCACTCTCATACTTTGGACATATCATATGAAGAGAGAGATCATTGGAGAAAGACCTAATGCTTGGCAAGGGAGAAAGTCGCTGTAAAAGAGGAAGGCCGGCAAGGAGATGGATCGATACAATAACAGCAGCTACGGGTACCACTCTATCAACAATGAGCCACTTAACTTGAAGACTGAACAAAGTTTAGGTCAACTATCCAGAGGGTCACCAGGAGTTGTCATCGACTCGACAGCACTTAACAACAACATTCAGCAGCGAAACATATCTGGTTTATGCCGCTGAATATTCAAGCTCACTGGACGCTGGAGGTGTTAGCTTGTTAGTGGAGATAATCCGCCAGTAACCAGATTGCACTAAAAGATGAAAGCTGGAACAGTCATTCACCTGTCCTAACTTTAACGCTTAAGCTATCTGGATAGCGGTTGAATGTCGCTGTTAACCAGATAGAGCCTGTCACCCCCCACACACTCTGCCCACAGACTGCCCTGGTTTTAACCGGGCAATTTTTCAGCAGTCTAACCGCATTTTAACCGGCTAAAATGCTTTGAAGATACCCCTTCCAAATGTTATTATTTGTCATTCCAATGCAGCCTTCTGTAACTTCATATGAAAGAATCATTTCACTAGTACGTAAAGTGTAGGATACATTATTGCAGAAATATTTGTGGGCATTTATCTTTGATGTGAAATTCTTTAAAGAAGAAAACATATATTAGAATGTTTTTATCTTAATCTCTTGTTGAATTTAGCTTATATTTACCTCAAGCAGACTCATATTTTAACAAGGCAACTGTCTTTGGTACTAAACTGTCTCTACAATTCAGGCCTGCCACTTCTGTCCTCTTCAATGATACACACAGCAGCAGCAGCTACATAAAATTCAATATGGAGTCCGCGAGTCATTTCGTGGTCATGTGTTCTGCAGCTTCCTTGCCCCGCTCTCACGATAACAGAGAATGCATGTGGCAGGAGGGGCTGGACTGCCACATATCCTGGGAGCATATGGTGGCTCATAGGTCCCATGCTGAATTTCTTCAAGGAATTGTGATTGCTGCCTAGAGATCTTCCAAGTCCAAGGTTAGGGAGAACGAGGGGAAGAGGCCAAGGGTAAAGTGGAGGATCTGGAAAGAATATGGGGGTAAGGGAGATCCCTCATGCCCTGCAATGATTTCCCCCTTCCATTGCTTTTGGGCACCCAAATTTTAAATTCAACCCCGATTGCAATGTCAGTCATGTTTTCTTAATGGACAAAGAAATAGAAGGGAGCTAATGAAAAACAAACCTTCTGTAAGCGGAACGCATCAAATATTCAGAGTTCTGAATATTGTCAGGCTCTTATGCTCTCTAAAAGGTTTTTGGAAAAAGCCAAAAGTCTTGTTAATCTCTGACTGCAGTATCTTGCATGCATTCTTATGTGAGTTGATTGAAAGCTTTCATTCAGCCGGGGTGTATGTGTCTTAGGTGTCCCGTATTTATGTCAAAAATGTCTGAATCAGCGAATGGAAATGCTGAACTTTGGGCCAATATGTGTGGGTTCAATACAAATATGTAATTCATATTATCCACTTTCTGAATGGTCTGGGCAGGGTTGTACCAAGCCATAATTATGCGTGGTGCAACTTACACATCTGATGCCCCCCCCCCCCCCCAATATCTCACCCATACATGATATACTGTGAAACTAAGAAACTTAAAACAAAAACGGAGAAGACCTGAAAACAAATGGAGACACACAAGGTCTGATAATGATAACAAGCTATGCATGGATACACTTAAGGAATATAAAGAAGCTATAAATAATAGAAAAAAAAGGAATATCATGCCACTCTGCTTACTAGAGCCATTAATAGGCCAAGGGAACTATTTAATATAGTAAAATCAATAACAAAAACACCCAATCCTGATGCAGAACAACCACATTAGCCAATCACTATATAGAAAAAAACTCAAACCTGTTAGCAGTGACGAAACAACTCTTAAATCGGTCAGTCCATACTCAAAGGACCCCAATATTCATAAGTGTGGATTATGACCACATTTCATACCATAAACATGAAGCACCTTAAAAATATAATCACTATCATTAATACAACTACATCCTCCTCTGACTCCTGCCTTCATCTGATAAAACCCATCCTAGCTCTTACAGACCCATCTCGAGCGTTCCCTTCCTAGCTAAGGTCATTGAAAATGTAGTGCAACTTCAACTGCATGATTTCATTGAGCTAAATGCACCACTAGACAAACAACAGCTCGGCTTCAGACCTTATCGTGGTGTGGAGACACTCATGCTCACATTTATGCGAGGCTTAAATAACAGCAAACAGGCCTTCATTCTAATATTTCTAGACTTAGCCTCAGCGTTTGACAGCATAAATCACAACATACTCATATCAAAACTAAACAGATTGGATTACATGGAACTGTAATACAATGGTTTATTTTATACTTAACCAACCGAACACAACAGGTTCGCATTGGCTCAGCAACATCATCAACTTTCAAACAAGAACAAGGAATTCCAAAAGGTTCATCGCTCTCCGCCCTTCTATTTAATTTATTTATACAGCCAATATGCAGTATCTTTAAAAAAATACAAGATGAATTATCACCTCTATGCAGATGATATAATGATGTATCATCACACAGATGTCTCAAACCCTGCCTGCCCAGAAGTCCAGTCATGTCTAAATTAAATAATTGACTGGTTACAAACCCACAATTTAAAAATTAACTTTAAAAAACCAGAAGTGTTATTCGTATCACAAAACCAAAGCTTCACTCCCCCATCAACATTCCACATAAATGACTATGAACTGACAGTAAAAAATGAAGTTAAGTATCTGGGACTCATACTAGATCAGTCTTTAAACATAGTCTCCCATATAAAGCCATCAAAAAACATATACTTCAAGCTACGCATGGTGCAACACCTCAGACCATTATTAGACAGTTCCAATTTCAGAACGGTCCTACAGGCTCTCATTGTGCCCCACTTAGATTCTGCAATAGCATTCTACAAGGTCTTCCCAAGAAAATCATCCAACAACTACAGGTAGCGCAAAATCTAGCTGCGCGCATAATTCATAAGGCACACTACTTTGGCCACATCACACCACTTCTTCACAAGTTGCACTGGTTGCCAGTCACATCCAGAATAAAATTTAAATACATAACGGTTGTACTCAAATTGCACAATAAAATATCCCCATCACACCTTAATTCCCTCATCAGCTTATCCGAAAACACGAGAACCAGGAGAAACCACTCACAAAATATATATACTATACCTACCCACATTCGAAACACCAGTCATACCACTAGCACTAGAGCCTTTACATATATTGCCCCAACACTATGGAATGAGCTCCCAGAAAATTTATGAACAATAAAAGATTTGCAGTCATTCAGAAAAGAGCTCAAAACCCATCTATTTATCAAATATTATGGTGTCTCACCTGACAGTCAACACCACCATATAGCCTAATTAACCACTCCCTATCTCCTATCTACGTTTTCAAGTAGACAAGCGATTCCCCCCCCTTCCTATCCCTCCCCAATGCCCCCTAGCCCTCCCAAATTGTATATAGTTAATGTATTATAGTTATGTTATAAACTGTTACTAATGTAAATTGACCATTGTTTAATGTAAAGTTCATTGTTATGTTCTATGTAAACCGCCACTGATCTCTGGAAGAAGCGGTATATAAAAGCTTTCTAAATAAAATAAAATAAATACCTCCTGACCTTGCCCTGCTGCTACCACTTTTGATTTTTGCAGTGGCGCCAGCAACAGCGGAGTAGACCTAACTTGTAAGCAGATCTGATCCCTCCCTACTCTGAGGTGGGTTCGTGTCAGAGGAGGGAGGGACCAGACCCGCCATTCAAATGGGGGTCTTTGCAACTCCACGCTTGAATAGCTGACCTGGTCCTTTCCTTCTCTGATGCGACCTGCATCAGAGAAGGGAGGGAGGGATCAGATCTTTGTACGAGCGTGGAGGAAAGACCCGCGTGCTTATTTATTTATTTATTTAAATTTGACTTCAAGTCAGCTCCACTGCTGCTGGTGCCGCCGCTGCTGAGAAAACAAAAGGGGGTGGCGGCAGGGCAATAGCAGGCAGCGTGGGGGGGGGGGGAGCCAAGGTCGGCAGTCTGAAATGCGCCCCTAATCTTTTGCACCCTGTGTGGCTTCACCGCTCACACAGGACTAGGTATGGCGCTGGCTCTAGGCGCTCACTTCGAAAGGATGTCCAGGGATGCAAAGAGCAGTGCTCACATTGCCTTCGGCGCTTGCAGGCATCTGCAGGTACTTTGTACCTGATTTACATACAGGTCCGTTGACTAAACGACTATTTGAAATATATTCCTTATGTCTACATAACAAGAAAAGACTTACCATGAAGGGACTCGATGATTTTCAAAAATAATTATGCCAAAGTTTGAATCCCTACAATGTACAATTGTCACTTTATTTATATTCTCTTATATACCGTGCTATTCTGCATCAGTGTGGTTTACATTGAACAAAGCATTATAACTTGGAGATAGCTATTTTACAGGGAACATGGGCTATGGAGGGTTAAGTGGCTTGTCCAAGACCACATGGAGCACCTGTGGGACTAGAAACCCCAGTCCTTCCAGTCCAAGGTTGCTGTCCTCTAGTGGGATTTGAACCCCCAACCTTCTGGGCTGAAGTACCTTGCCCCAACCACTAGGCCACTTCTCCACTCCACTCCTCCATTTGAGCCCAGACTTGGAAAGTTAAAGTGCCGATTAATGCAATACTGTTACCTTTTCCATCAAACAATTGGAAATCTTCATGTGAAGCGATTCCAACAGTGACTGGCCCTTCCAAGGCTACAGCCACTGCCATATTGTGCTCATCTGGTAAGACATAGTATTTTGAAATGTTTATCTTCAGGATTTCATCCGGATCATAGCTACATACACTGACCTAAAAATCAAATAGGAATGCATGTTAAGGTCCAACAGTGACAGAGGCTGGATGTTTCTTGTAGACTAACCAATTTATTGAGGCATGAGATTTTGAGGATGAGTCTACTTTGTCAGATGCATAAAACATAGTTGAAGAAGTAGATAAATAATAGGGACTGGGACAAAAGTGATTTTACCAGAGCGTCTCAAACAGAATCTATAGACAAGGCATCTAGTGGTGGGTGGAAGCTGAAAGCATGTAGGCATGTATGGCAATCAGTAGGGATGTGCAAAGGAAAAAAATTCTGTTTGCTTACAGTCATTTTTGGATTTTTTGCACAATTTTCAAATTTTTTAAAAGTTTTTTTTAACTTGTGTTTTAACTTTTTAAAGTACATTAATCACCTTTATGTGCATTAATTCATAGTTTAATGCACTGAATTGTGTGCACACTATATTTTTTAGGCATACTAATAAACCAAATGTGCATCAATGAATTCATATCTGTAGCAACAAGTGGGTTTCTAGTAAAATGTAGTTATTTTGTGTCCTTCATGTAGTTGCAGTGTGGTATCAATTATTATTATTATTTAAGAGTTTTCTATACTACCTTTTCTAGAAATCAAAGGGATTTACCATGAACAATGCTCAAACAATTGCATCAGTTGGGTAACATCGTAAATAATACATAGTGAAACAAGATATGATAGACATCGAGTATCAGCATCAACTATTTACATAAAATATATTTACAATGTTTAAGTATAGTCATTGACCTACATGGGGATAGTACAAGGGGTGAGTAGGTTCCTACCTTTCTATTATTGTGATTTAGAACATTTTTTTTAAAATTACCTCTATTTTAGACATTCACTGTACCCTACTTAAAATACACACTCCCCCTCTTAAGACAGCTCTTCACAGCAACCACTGCAGTCTATCTGCCTGTAACCAAAGAGCTCCCTTAATGGGCAAAATCTCATCACAGATTTCATCACTGATTACATTCTAAGGGGGTCATTTAGTGAAGGACGCTAGCTGTCAGCGTGGGTCTGATGCATGCTACGGACATGGGTTCACAGAAAGCGAAGGCCATGACAGATAGGGCCACTGGATTTTGGGGCTAACTATCCATGGCACATTAGGGTTGCAAGTGGGTGGGTTAGAGGTGAAGAGTGGGTGGGCTGAGCCCTGTGTGTAGTCGGCGCACCCGCGCTTCCTGCATTTGCAGGTGCGCACATGGCCACTTCCGTAGGTGAAGGTAAGTGCACCTGTGCTATTGGCCATGAGCACCGCGTAAACTACTGGGAGCATGCTTTATATGCCCCTGCTAGTTAATGACATGGTGTTGCCCTATCGCTCCATGGATTTGCCTGTTATCAGCACATTGGGTGTAACACCTCACCATCCTTTAATAAAGTGATTGGTTCTACTACACTGAATGTTCCATCTCAGCCCCTCCCCCATCCCACCCCCAGATTAGGTGCACTGTGCTGGCCCAACATTTTCAACTTTAACATTAATCTAACTTAGACTGGAACTTTCCTACACAAAATTCAAAACTGCTAAAGACTCATCTTTTCACTGTTGCATTTGCCCTACCAGTACCTTGACCTGTCTTTGCCCTGCCTCTCATGCATGCTATTTCCTTTCCCATGCCTCCCTAGAATGATTGTTTTGACTTTTCTTTTAAAAAATGGAGTACCTTTCTGCCTTTGTTTTAATTTGCTTTTATGTTTTTGCACACGCTTTGCTGTGACACACGGAGGGCAGTTAATGAAGCTACTGCGGCTTTGTAAACGAGCCACTAACATAACACAGAGCTTGATAAATTACATAATGCCTAAAAATTGCAACCTGGCACCCAGGATTTCTTTCTCCCAAAACTTGTGGAGCTTTTGCTGCAAAAGAAAGCACATCTGCTCCTCCACTGTGATCCGGCTTTATACAAGCGTGAGCCTTGTGGTACAGGAAGTTTGGGTTTGTCTCATGGTTTCAACTCTTGCCTGAATTTCCTCCACCACATGGCCATACTTGCACAGGACTGGATCATGGTGTAGAAGCAAGTGCACTTTCTTTGGAAGCTGCATGAGGGGCATAGTTGGCAGTCTCCAAAGCCCAAGAGAGAGAGAGACCAAGTAAAGATTGGGACGGGGAAGAAGGGTATATGAGAGAGCGAGAGAGACCCAGTAAAGGCTGGAAGGAGGGCTGTCATAAAGAGAGAGACACCATGAGGGGAGGGTTATAAGAGAGAGAGACACTAGGTGATGGCTAATGGGGCCGTGGGAGAGAGAGAGAGACTGGGTGATGGGTGGGGGGGGGGGGGGGTAGCTATAAGAGAGATAGGGTGAAAGCAGGATGCAGGAGCCTTGAGGCATTTGTTACACTTCAGGTATTACCAGACATTGCTGATATGTGAAGCAAAAAAGGAAGTTGCCTCACTTGCAGCTATAAGGAGTCAGTGATATTCTGCTGACAACGTAATCATTGGGGTTGATGGGAGGGGGAGGAGGAAAAGGGTCGCTGCTTTCTGTTGGCACTGTGTGATGGCAAGTTAACAGACTTATTTATTAAGCTTTATTTTCCCATATAAAATGGGAAAACAGGCCCATAAAAAGTAGCTCTGATACACTTTTGGGGGGGGGGTGGTGGGAGGGGGGCACTGTGACAGAGATCTCGACAGCTGGCTCCTACAATTTAAAGCTGGCTCCTAGATTCCAAGAAATTTTGTCAACGCCTGACTAACAAAGAAAACAGTCATAATTCTCCCCTGGACCTGTACAGGAAGACGTTTTTTAAGGGCTTTGTGTCCATTAAACCCCACACCTCAGCCTGTGGGTCACCACCTATGCTCTCCTTTGTGACCCCTAAATACCAACACCAGTGCTAGTAAAGAAAGTGAACTTAGGCAATTTCTTTTTTCCTATTACACTTATAAGGATGTCACAAAGGTGACCCTTATTAACTAGGGATGTGCTTTCATTTGAAAAGAGAAGAGAAATATCAATGATATTTCCTAGGTCGTTTCATATTGTTTTGATCCATGACATCATAGTTTCATATTGTTTTTAATCCAAACTGCACATTAAAAATATGAATGTCCCACAGTTAGTGAAAATATTGAAGCTGAACAAAGGTTGAATATTTCAGCAAGGCAATGATCTGAAACATACCTAAAAATCAACCATGGAGTACTTACAGGAAAGAAAGATGATGATTTTGGAATGGCCTTCATAGCCCGAAGGTTTTTGAAATCTGTGGGGAGACCTCAAGCATGCAGTGCATTCAAGGAGATCTAAGGATTTCTCCAGGACCAAGCAGGAAGTCAGTCCTCACATATGGGTGGCGTCGGCGCCGACGGAGCCCTCGCGGAGCAATTTTCCCCAGCTTTCAAAGAAAGCCTTTGGGAATTGCAGCGCGCATGCGCGGTCCCCTTCCCACCCAAGGGTGCCATCTTAGCCAGTCTTCTTTTTTCCGCGGAGCCCTACAGACGTTGTCTCACAGTCCCCGCTGAAAAGTTGATTTTCTTCAATTACACAGGTACACTAAAAAATATATTTTTTAAACTGCCTCTAATGTTTCGATTGATTTTTACGTTTTTTGGTGCGCTGAATCCAAATCTGGTAACCAATTTGCTCCATCACGTACAGATTTTTTGATACATTGGGTTAGCAGTTTGAGGTGAACGTTTCAGATTGAGTGCGATCGAGATAAAAGTTTCTTGGATGAATTCTTTATACTAATTGTTTAGTAGTTATTCAAATAAGAATAAAGAAAATTGTAACAAGGCAGCACATAAGAATAGAGTAATGTCAACAAAACACACTGTGATGGTAGCAAAATTGTCTGCACTTAAAACAGCCACATACATGTGCACAAACATTGAGCATATAAGAGTGAGGTTAGACACAAAGCAAAGCAAAGAAATGTGCAAAAAATGTTGTACAGGTATGTATGTAAGAATAGAAAACGCAAACCGCACCATTGCAATACATGAAGACAAACACCCGATGGTGTGAAAATAAAATTCTAATAAATGTGATCCGATACTGTGGTAATAACTAGCAAATTTTTATTTCAAAGTTTAGTAAAAACACGATATTTGTCAACACAGTTTAGATTTTAAAGTCATTCTTGGGTCAATCAATCTCCTGGTGGGCCCGTTTCTTCTTCCCCCGAATGCTTCTCTTGGTGCGCTGCTTGGCGTATTTTTCATCTGGGGTTTCCCGCAGCAGCAACCAGCAGAAATCAGCCATCATAGTGGTGTTCCATCTTCCTTGGTACCTTCTCTCTGCGTCCTTGATGTCCTGGTGAAACCTTTCACCTTGTTCTTCACTGTACGCCCCCAAGTTTTCGGGAAAGTAGTTCACATGGGAGTGCAAGAAATGGATTTTCAGGCTCATGTTACAGCCTTGTTCTTTGAAGGCATTGAGCATCCTGGCAACAATATCCTTATAGTTCTCATCCCGCCTGTTCCGCAAGAATTTGAGAACAACATCCTTGAAGGAATCCCAGGCTTCTTTTTCCTTCTCAGACATCGTTTCAGCGAATGCTCCATCTGAAATGAGTTTCCTTATATCAGGGCCAACAAACACTCCTTCCTTTAGCTTTGCTTCAGAAAGTCGGGGGAACTTTGAGCAAAGGTACCGAAAGCACTCACCATCTTTTGGAAGGGACTTGATGAATTGCTTAATGAGACCCAACTTAATGTGTAGAGGTGGTAATAGAATTTTATCACGAGGTACCAAGCTCTCATGAAGAACATTTTTCTCACCGGGTCTCAAATACTCCCGAATTGGCCAGTCTTTTTTCCCCCAGTGTAGGTCGCGGGCCCAGCTATCCCACAAGCAAAGGAAGCAGGGATATTTGGTGAAACTGGATTGCTGCCCTAATAGCATGGATAGAATTTTAAAGTCTCCACAAATCATCCACTTATGCTCATCATAACGAATCTTCTGAAGAATCAGGGCCAAATTCTTGTATTTTTCTTGGAGAATAACAGAGTGAGCAATAGGAACTGAAGCGAATGTGTTGCCATTATGAAGAACACCTTTTATGCTGTCTTTTGACGAATCAATGAACAGCCGCCATTCAGCAGGATCATACTTGAGTTTAAACTTTTCCATCACTCCGTATATATCGTTGCAAAATACCAAATCTTCCTCTTTGCTGAAATACTTCAAAAATTGTGTCTCGCGGTTGCGGTACCAATAAAAAGTTGTTCCTGGTGACAATAGATTTTTCTGTTTAAGCCGAGAACCTAGCAGTTGGGCAGCATCTTTTGGGAGTCCTAAATCCCGGACTAAATCATTCAATTCAGCTTGAGAGAAAAGTTCAGGTTTCGGATCTGGTTCGGTTTCAAACTCGGAAGTACTGGACTCATCGGGAAAAGCCATCTGATGAGTCTCATCATGATCAGAACCGTCCACACAAATATGATCCAAAGATTTTGGTGGTTCAGGCACAGGTACTTCGTTGCTATGAGGCATAGGCCTAATTGCTGAGGGAAGGTTGGGGTAACTTATTACATTCTTATTTTTTAAGTTGTATCCCTTCACAATGCAAGAGCAAAAATAGCAGTCACTGCTGTGGTCTCTTTGTTCACGCCACATCATAGGTATTCCGAAACAAAATGCTTGTTTTTTACCTTTCATCCATAAGCGTAGATCTTCCTCACATGTCTTGCACACTTTGTGAGGAGCCCACGGTTTGTCTTGATCGCCTAACTTCAAACCGAAATAGGCGAAATATACTTTTTTAATAAATGCAGAAATGTTCCTCTGCCGCTTTTTCACGGTATATTCCCCACAAATAAAACAAAAACTGTCCGGAGAGTTGACGCAACCTCTGGCTCTGTGAGCCATCACAAATACACAGCACTGCAAACTACAACTGTAGTGAACCACTTCGGAATAAAGCTGGATTACGACTGAGCAAACAAAAGGTAATAATGAACTTGCAAGAAACTGAAATTTGACAGGAACGTTCATGTCGCAACCACCGTGTTTGAGCGAGCGAACGAGGCGAGGCGAACAGGAAAGAACATGCGCCAGCGCGAGTACTGGATTTAGCCCCCCGCCTCCCAATTGTCCTGTTAATGTATAAAATGAATACAAAACACTCTAAAATATCATGAGGGAGTGTTTCTAGTTAGTTAACCATTACAACCTCTATTTTGGGCCAAGAAAATAAACTGCAGTCGGCTAAAAAGAAATTATGTGAACATTCCTTATATGGGTAAGAAATCTAATTTTGCAAGAAAACGTGACGTGATGGAACATTTTGGCTATTTTTCCTGGATTCAGCACCCCAAAATCTATAGGAATCAGTTGCAAAACTGGAGGCAGTTTTTTGGTAGTGTACCTGTGTTATTTTAAGTCTTTTCTTCGGTTCGACGCCGGTCTCTTTCCTGCCCGGACTCGCGACGCCGGTTGCGAGTCCTTTCCTTGTTTTTTCGGTTTTTCTGACTTTTCTGTCAGTTTCGTTTTTTCTTCGATTTTTTCGCTGGCAGCCCGGTCCTTTGACCTCACAGGGGCCCTTTTTCCCCCGATGGCTGCCAGTGGCTTCAAACGGTGTGTTCAGTGTGACAGAAATATGTCTCTAACTGACACACATGATCATTGTCTACGCTGCCTAGGCCCAGATCACGAAGAACTGATCTGTGGGGCCTGCAGCAAGACGTCCTCCAAAGCTTTACGGAGTCGGCGGCATCAGCGGGAAAGAATCTTCACGGAGGTGTAGCCCTTTTATATCGTTCTGCACTCCCTATTCATGAAATTACAGCCACTACAGTTCATTTTTCAGAGTCTTTGCTCCTGCGCTTTCATTCTTCCCCCCCGTTCTATTTTCTTCTACTTTACCTCCCTCCTTCTGTCTCCACTGATCAATGGGAGGCATTTCTGCTAACCCTTTCTGAGACGGTCCTACAGTACCCCAATATTATGATTTTGGGCGACTTCAACATCCATGTAGATACTCCCTCTAGACCTAAAGATCGGGCTTTCATGAGTCTCCTCCAAGATCTATCACTTCAACAACATGTGTCAGGTCCTACTCATTCTCTGGGCCACACCCTGGATCTGGTCCTTACTTCCTCACCTAGCATCTGTTCTATCCTATCGGTACCTGTGTCTCACAGTGTCCCGTGGTCTGACCATTATTGTATCTCTTTTTCTGTTTCTTTACCAATCTCTGGTACCGGTGATCCCTCTGCCTCTCTAACTCCAGGACGCCTCCGGCGTCACTTTACCTCATCCTCTCTTGCTGCCTTCCCCCCAGCCTGTTCTTTATTTCCAGCGGATTTCTCGACGCTGGATCCTAATACCCAGGCTTCCCTTTGGAATTCGGTTCTTTTACACGCTTTAGATAATGTAGCCCCTCTTCGTCCCTCCAGTGCTCCATCTCGGACTCACTCACCCTGGTTTCATCAGGGCCTGCGGCTACAACACACTCAATTGCATCAAGCTCAACGACACTGGCGCTCTCATCCAACCCCATCGTCTTTGGAGAGTTTTAAGCTACTATATCGGGAATACCGTTCTGCTGTTCAATATGCTAAACGCTCCTTCTACTCTTTAGAAATCTCTCAGGCGGCCAACTCTTCTAGACAGTTGCACTCGATTTTACGGCAACTTTCTTCCACTGTTTCTCCTTCTGCTTCTCAAACTGCCATTCCCACACCCGCATCCTTAGCATCTTTTTTCTTCACCAGAACTTACGCTCCTCTTTCCATAATGCTCCCCCTCCCCCTCTGTCCCCTCCATCCATCTCTGCTGTTTCTTCTTTGCCTCTCCCTTGCGAAGAGCTAATCATTCACGAATCCCTTGCCCCCATCGTTCTTGCCGAGACCAGCCCTTCTCATAGGACTTTATCTCATACATGGTCTGTTTTTCATCCCCTCACTACCGCGGAGGTACTACTCACACTATCCCGGTCCAGGAAGACCACCTGCTCCTTGGATCCGGTCCCTTCTAACTGGTTGGTAGAACCTTCTCTCCAATTCATTCCATTTATCACTACCCTATTCAATTCCAGCCTGTCATCTGGTCTTTTTCCATCAGTCTGGAGATCTGCCATAGTCCATCCTCTCCTGAAACAGCCCTCTCTGGACCCCTCAGTATTATCCCATTGGCGCCCAGTCTCTAATCTCCCCTTCCTTGCAAAAATGCTGGAACGTCTAGTCTTCTTACAACTTTCCTCCCACGTCGAGACCACCAACGTTCTCCATCCCCGCCAGGCTGGTTTTAGATCAGGTCACAGTACCGAAACCATTCTTCTCGCTCTTTTAAATGAGATCCATGTCGCACACGAACGCGGTGACATCACTCTTTTGGTATCACTGGACCTTTCCGCTGCCTTTGATCTGATAGATCATCGGACTCTCCTTTCACGCCTTTTTGATATAGGTTTACGGGATGTGGTGCTACGTTGGTTCCGTTCCTTCCTCACTGCCCGTTCCTATGTTGTACATGCTAATCACCAAACCTCGTCCTCCATTCCTTTGCTCTGCGGTGTCCCCCAGGGGTCGGTTCTGTCTCCTCTGCTCTTTAATATTTTTCTAGCCCCACTTCCCCTATTGGTCCAACAATTCCCAGTTTCCATTTACATTTATGCTGATGATATTGTCCTCCTTTTTCATACTCCTCTATCTACGATTGACATTGCTCCTCTCAATGACTGCCTCTCTCATATTGCCTCCTGGATCTCATCCAATTTCTTACACTTGAATCCCGCCAAATCTTCTGCAATGTGGGTGTCTTTGAGCTCTTCTTGCCCTGACATTGCGCCTCATATAAACTCCACCCCTATTCCGCTTACTACTTCCCTCCGGTATTTGGGGGTAATCTTAGACTCCTCACTATCCTTTCACGAGCACATATCTAACCTATCTCGTCGCTCTTTCTTTACACTTCGACAGATCCGTTCAGTCCGTTCAATCCTGCCCTCTGATTCACTTACCACTTTAGTGCTTGCACTAGTTATGTCCAGACTGGACTATTGTAACGTAGTTTATGCTAATCTCCCCGCGTACCAACTCAAACGTCTTCAACTCCTGCAAAATACAGCCGCTCGTCTTGTCACTTTTGCCCGGAAATCAGATCATGTTACTCCCCTTCTGCTCCACCTTCATTGGCTTCCTCTGCACTTTCGGTTTAAATACAAAGTTCTTATTTTATTGCATAAAGTCATTCACACTTCCAATCCGCAGTATTTAGCAAACCTGGTCTCTCTTCACACCCCTTATCGGCAACTCCGGTCACTGCATGCTAACCGTATGTTTCTCCCCCCACCTTCACGAGCTCACCTTGAACAAACCCGTCACGCTGCTTTCTTTTTCTTGGGTCCCTCGCTTTGGAACTCTCTTCCTGCCCCTCTTCGCCTAGAGCCTTCCTATCAACTCTTTAAAAGCTCACTGAAAACTCACTTGTTCAAACAGGCATTCGATCTCCCCTCCTAGTAGTCCTGTCTATTTGTTTTGTTTTGTTTGGTTTTGTTTACCCATGGTCTGTCTGATTGTTTATTGTTTGCTTTGTCCTGTGACCTCTTTGGTCTATCTTCTCTCTATTTTAATGGATTTCTTTTCCTTTTAACGCTTTTATTGTATTATTTTATTGTAAACCGCCCTCACGTTTCGACAAGGGCGGTATATTAAATGTAAATAAAGATAAAGATAAAGATAAAAGATCCCACCCGTACCCGGACCTCGTCGGAGGCTTCGGCGTCCAGAGGCTCTAGCTCTGAACACCGTCGAAGTTCCTCAGACAGAGGGTCTCCCTCAGGGGATCATCATCGGAGGACGAAACCCGCGAGGGCGGCGTCGGTGGACGCTCCTGGTTCCGCGAGGGCCAGGTCGCATAGCCCCGATAGCCGTCCCGGGTCTTTGGAGATGGAGCGTCTCGCAAAACGGCCTCGTCTGGAGAAGGACTCGTCTGCTCCGGTAAGTCCTGTTGTCCTCGTGGACTCGCCTCCGAGGGGTCCGAGTCGGGGGCTGCTGGGTCTCCTGAGTTCGGACTCAGGTTGACGGCCCTGGAGAGCAGTCTGACTGCCTTCATGGACCAGCAGCGGGCACTGATCGCTAGCCTCGCTGGCGTCTCTGCCCTGACCGCCGGGACGTCGACGTCTAAGTCGACCCCGGAGACCGAGCCGATCCTCGAGTCCATGCGGGCTCGAGTCGATCCTCGGTCGAGGTCACCCTCGGCCTCCCATTCGGGACCGAGGTCGTCGACGCCGACTCCCTCGGCGTCAGGGCGGCCGGCGTCTGCGCCCGCCCGACCTGACCCCATCGACTCCTCCTCGGAGTCGGCCTGGGAATCCAAAGAGGAAGAGTCACCTGATTCCTTTCGGACTCGGTGTGTCCCATCGGACTCCCCTGAGTCCGAACCTCGGAAACAGTCCCCTCCGGAGGACGCCCGGTTCTCGGACTTCGTAAGGGATATGGCCAAGGCCTTGGCCTTCCCTGCGGATCCCGAAGAGGAACCTCGAGCCGAAGAGCTCGACGCCCTCCAGTACGACTCTCCTGCAAAGGAGCACTTTACTGTACCGGTTCCTCCCATGCTGGAACGACTGCTCTTCCGCATGTGGGAGAGTCCGGCATCGTCGCCGGTTTTAAGCAAGCGGGTCGATTCCATCTATCGAGTCCGCAAGAGCCCTGGCTTCCAGAAGGCACAACTACCGCACCATTCCATGGTGGTGGAATCGGCCATGCATAGGCTCAAGAGCCAGAAGATGCACTCCTCGGTGCCTCCTGGCAGGGAGGCCCGCAACCTGGATGGCCTCGGTAAGAAGTGTTTCCAAGGCTCTATGCTTGCTTGTCGGGTCCAGACCTACCAGCTCTACATGGGCATGTACCTTAGAGACCTGGCTAAAGAGATAGCCGGATTCTCTGCTGGACTTTCCGAGGAACCTTTGCAGAGGTTCCTAGCCTTGTCCACTGGAATTCGAGAATGCTCCAAGTTCATTTCTCGAGCAGCCTATGATGGCTTTGAAGCATCGGCTCGAGTGGCCGCAGCCGGCATCGGTGCCCGCCGACAGGCTTGGCTTCAGTCGTCTGACCTTGAACCCTGGGTGCAGGACAAGTTGGTCGATGTCCCCTGCCGAGGTGAGAACCTATTTGGCAAGCCCATGGCTGAGAAGGCTGCGCAAATCGAGACGGAAACTCTCACCAGAACAAGGCTCTCTAGAAAGACCTCTGCCCCTTCCCAGAAGAAGAAGGGCTCGGGAAAAAAGTCCTTTTACCCGAGAAAGGCGGCTGCCTATAAACACTACCCTCAATATCAGGCCTCCGCAGCTCCCCAACAGGGTCAGCAGGCCAAGGGACGGGGTAACGGGTCCCGTAGGCAGCAAGCCACCAAGCCTGCACCACCGGCCCCTGCTCAGCAGGGTGGGGGTTTTTGACTTCATCGACATAGCCTCTCCCCCTCAGCTGGTTCCTCCCAGCACAGGAGGCCGGCTGGTCCACTTTGCCCACAGGTGGTCCAACATCACATCAGATGCCTGGGTGCTTCATGTAGTGCGAGAAGGCTATCTTCTCCACTTCCACCAGGTCCCTCCCTCCTATTTTCCGGGAGAGCCTCCACGACTCCCTCTGCACAGGGACTTACTCCTTCAGGAGTTAGCAAGTCTTCTACAGGAGCAGGTTGTGGAACCGGTGCCCCACCACCTGAAGGGTCAAGGCTTTTATTCCCGGTATTTCCTAATACCGAAAAGAACAGGAGGCCTCAGACCCATCCTGGACTTGCGCAACCTCAACAAGTTCCTCGAGAGGGAGAAGTTCAAGATGCTTACCCTTGGAATCCTTCTGCCCTACCTCCAGCAGGGAGATTGGCTATGCTCCTTGGATCTAAAGGATGCCTACACGCACATCCTCACCCACCCAAGCCACCGACAATACCTCAGGTTTGTGGTGGCAGGAAATCATTACCAGTACAGAGTACTGCCCTTTGGCCTATCCTCCGCACCACGAGTCTTCACAAAATGTCTCGCGGTGGTGGCAGCTTATCTCCAGCTTCAGGGCCTCTATGTCTTTCCTTACCTGGATGACTGGCTCATCAGAGCATCGTCCTCTCAAGAAGTCACACAAGCCATGCACCGCGCTGTGACTCTTCTCCAGTACTTGGGCTTTGTCGTAAACTTCGCAAAGTCCACTTTGCTCCCCTCGCAAGACCTCGAGTTCATCGGCGCAAGGTTGCACACTCTTCAGGCGCGAGCTTTCCTGCCTCTCGACAGAGCTCAGCGGCTCATGGACCTAGCCAGCCATTTTCGCAGCCAGTCCCTGGTCTCGGCCAGGCACTTTCTGAGACTACTCGGCCATATGGCTTCCACCGTCCACGTGACCCCCAACGCCCGCCTGAATATGCGGCCTGCTCAGTGGTGCCTTCGCCAGCAGTGGCAACAGGCCACGGGCGGCCTCGCCGACTTAGTGCGGATCTCCAGCCCGCTGGCCTCTTCTCTGCAGTGGTGGCTTCATCAGCCAAATCTGGTGCTCGGAATGCCTTTTCAATCTCCTCCGCCTGCTCAAGTACTGACGACCGATGCTTCTCTCCTAGGATGGGGAGCGCATTGCCAGGAGGCATGTACTCAAGGTCTCTGGACCTCGTGGGAGTCTGCACAGCAGATCAACTTCCTGGAGCTCAGAGCAATCCGTCTGGCTCTCAAGGCTTTCTCCCACCTGACATCTCACCGGTCCGTCCTTGTCCAGACGGACAATCAGGTTGCCATGTTCTACGTGAACAAACAGGGGGGCACGGGCTCCTTCCTTCTCTGTCGGGAAGCGCAGAAGCTCTGCTCTTGGGCCGTCAGCCGCGGCATTCTTCTCAAAGCAGTTTATCTCCCAGGCCAAGAAAATTGCCTGGCGGACAAACTCAGCAGAATCCTCCAGCCGCACGAGTGGCGACTGGATCCCTTGGTAGTTCAGAAACTTTTTCTGAAGTGGGGCCTCCCCACGCTGGATCTCTTTGCCAGTCCTCTCAACCGGCAACTTCCTCGTTTCTGCTCTCGACAACCGCATCCCCTCCGAGTAGCGGCGGATGCCTTTCTGCTCTCCTGGTCGAAAGACCTTCTGTATGCCTTTCCTCCCATACCGCTAGTCTCGCGAACTCTTTTCAAGGTTCTCCGAGACAAAGCTTCCATGATCCTGATAGCTCCTCGGTGGCCCAGGCAGCCGTGGTTTCCACTACTGCTGCAACTGGCGGTGGATGCTCCGTTCCCTCTGGGATTTCAACCAGATCTCCTAACCCAGGATCAGGGATCTCTGCTACACCCCAACCTCAGATCTCTCCATCTGATGGCCTGGCTGCTGAGAGGGTAGTCCTTGCTCCCCTTCTCCTGCCTGCAGAGGTGGAGGAGGTCGTCCTGGCTTCCCGACGACCTTCTACCCGCAAATGCTACGCACTTAAATGGCGTCGCTTCTCCGTTTGGTGTACTACACAGTCTCAGGATCCCTTCTCCTGCTCGGTGTCGGTGGTCTTGCAATACTTGCTCCACCTCTCTAATCTTGGACTTAAGTCCTACTCCGTAAAGGTTCACCTCAGTGCTCTTTCAGCACATCATGTGCCGGTGGACGGCAGACCTCTTTCCAACCACCCTCTCATGGCACGGTTCCTCCGAGGTCTCCTTCTCCTTAAACCACCTCTACGCCCGCCAGCGCCTGACTGGGATCTGAATGTGGTTTTACAGCGGATCACCTGTCCGCCTTTTGAACCTATGGCTACCTGTCCTCTCCGTTTTCTTTCTTGGAAAACCTTATTCTTGATAGCCCTCACTTCCGCTAGACGTGTAAGTGAACTGCAGGCCCTCGTGTCTGATCCCCCTTACACGCGGTTCTAGAAAAATAGGGTAGTCCTGCAGACTCACCCTAAATTTCTTCCAAAGGTGGTCTCCCCTTTTCACATCAATCAGGAGGTGGTACTTCCGACCTTCTTTCCCAGGCCACACTCCAGCCGGGCTGAAATGGTCCTGCATACCCTGGACTGTAGAAGGGCGTTAACCTTCTACCTTGACCGTACGCGGGAGCACCGAAGGGCTGTTCAGCTCTTCGTGTCTTTTGACCCCAATAAATTGGGGCTCCCTGTCTCCACGCGTACTTTGTCCACTTGGGTTGCTGACTGTATCGCTTGGGCCTATGGAGCAGCCGGACTCTCGTTAGAAAGTCGGGTCACGGCTCATTGTGTTCGGGCGAAAGCTACGTCAGTGGCTTACCTCCGCTCTGTTCCGTTGGCAGACATCTGCCGGGCCGCTACTTGGTCTTCGAGCCAGACTTTTGCGGTCCATTACTGCCTCGAGAGGGAGTCCCGCAGGGACAGTGCTTTCGGACAGGCAGTCCTCCGGAATCTCTTCGAGGTTTGAGCAACTCCTACCCTCCATCCCGGATGTTGGGCTACCGGTGGGAAATAATTCAGTGAAGATTCCTTCCTTCTGTGCTACTGAGCTTGAGGGAGCTCATTTTTGTGCTTAGGGTCTCCGGTAGCCTTAAGCTTGGGAGTCCCATATGTGAGGACTGACTTCCTGCTTGGTCCTGGAGAAAGCGTAGTTACTCACCTGTAACAGGTGTTCTCCAGGAGCAGCAGGAATCAGTCCTCACAACCCTCCCTCCTCCCCTTGGAGTTGCACTCATATCATTTAGGTTTTTTTGTAAATTTTTATGCTGTCTTTTAGCTATGTCATCAGACTGGCTAAGATGGCACCCTTGGGTGGGAAGGGGACCGCGCATGTGCGCTGCAATTCCCAAAGGCTTTCTTTGAAAGCTGGGGAAAATTGCTCCGCGAGGGCTCCGTCGGCGCCGACGTCACCCATATGTGAGGACTGATTCCTGCTGCTCCTGGAGAACACCTGTTACAGGTGAGTAACTACGCTATTTCTGAGCTAGCAGAGTTGTACAAGGCATCACGGGGAAGAATTCCAAAGCAAGAATAGAAAGACTCTTAGCTGTCTACTGAAACTGTTTGGAAGCTGTCATTTCTTCAAGGGAGCTGTTACTAAGTACTGACTGACAGGGGGGTCCAGATTTTAGCACCTGAAATATTTAAGGTTTCCTTATTTTGAATCTGTAAAAATCTGCAAATAATAGCAATTATACATTATAAATTTCAGGAAGATGTCCGGTATAAATTTGTTCTAGTCATTAGGCTGCTCCTCGACCCATTGTCCTTGCCACAGGTGGTGGAGGAGTAGCCTAATGGTTAGAGAAGCAGCCCAAGAAGCCAGCATACCAAATTCAAATCCCACCACCACCACTTCTCCATTTAACTTAGTAAAATGTAGAGGTTCCATAGGCTTCTTTCTGTTCACTTAGGGATTCATTGAAACAAGTTGCCTAAATTTTGCAAACAACCCTTGTATGAACAGATTGCAAGCAGCTGCTTTTTGGACCATGTTGAGTGATTTTCTGTATAGATTGCATCAGATGTGAATGTCTTATTTGCTAAGTTGTTTATACCTTAGTAAATGGTTTTATTTTCTGGAACAACATAGCTTAGTGTGGACTAGTGTTTTGTTTACTGAGTGTCTTGTCCTAACCCTGCGGGTCCCAAAACTATTGTTTCTCTCCACTGAAGAACTTGGAAGTTGCAGCAAACTAGCCAAAATCTCATAACACCCAAAAGTTCCCCTTTGTCATTGCCAAGGTGAAATAGAAGTTACATATTGTTATACTTCTTGGCTGATTTTTCTGTTTATTCTAATATATGATTTTTACTTGTCCCAATAATGATGGGAGTCACTTGCTTTGTGTATATTGGCATGTTTGGTTAATGTAGCTGTACCTGTTCATACTGAAGAGGCACTTACCCGTTCCTTGTATTCATAGTCTTTTCGTTTCATGATGCCTTGCTCACCGATGTAGCCGAAGGCATTCTTGGGGAAACCCCCACAACACCCTTCATTGCCACTGTTACAATCCACCAGCTGCTGCTCGCTCAATTTGACAAGCTCCTTGAATTTGATACAGTAGCGAGACTCAATGGCACTGATCTGAGAGATGAGAAAAGATATATAGAAGCCTCTTAGTTGGGTTGGCTTTATTATCACTGTTCATAGCTGGTTATATGTACTTTGCTGTCCTGTGTGAACATCTATTGAGCAGCCACTTCTTGTGGAATTAGTGACCAGCGATGGCAGTCAGAGAGTGCAGAGCCAGTCAATCACATGTTGTCTGCGCCACTCCAGTGGGCTTCCTTACTAGGCCGGAAGCCTGTGATTGAAGAGGGAACAGAGCTACTGAAGGCTTTATATGCTCACAGTTCCTGCATTCTGACGCCTGACACATTTTCTGGTAGGGATGGAAAGAGTAGGGTTGGTTAATGATTATCTACAAGGGGAAGGAAGAGAAGGACAGAGTCTACGAATCAGCCTGAGCAACCATTTCCCTGTAAAATATTATCTTGAACCCCCTGCTTCAGTGAGACACCCTTTAAAAACAATTAATACTTCTTTTATCTCTCCCATGTTTTCCCTTTTTGCCATCGCTTTTCCCACCTCTCCTTAACTTGCCCCCTCCAAACTCTTGTGCATTTTTTCTGTTCCCCATCACTCTCTCTGATTTCCTTCTCACCCACAGTCATTCTCTTGCAGCTCTCTTTACCCTTGCACTCAGTCTGGCTCACTCTCTTTTTCTCTCACTACTCATACACACTGCACGCATAGACATAGAAACATGATGACAGAAAAAGACCACATGGCCTATCTAGTCTGTTCTTCCATACTCTGTCATACACACCTATCATCCTTCCGTGTCTGTCTCTTTCTTAAACCATCTTTCTCATCACCATTTCTAGCACTATCTCCTGCATGTCCCGTGAATGGATTTTGGGGAGGCAATGCCCCCAAATACAGTGGCGGGACTGAACATGGTGTCTGCCCTGGCATCATTTTCTTGTAGTGCCAGTGGCAAACAAATTCAGCATGAGGCCTGTCAGCTACACAGGCCCTGCAGCAGCCCACCCACTTCTGCAGGCTAATTAGACAATGAAGAGCCTGAGTGGGAGGAAAGGTGGGGATAGAGACAGGGCCTGTATAGCTCACAGTTCCTGTGCAGAATTCCCATGTTTGTTGCTGCAGACTAAAGATCAAGGCATTGCTGTCCTGAGGTCCTGATTAATGAACCAAGAGGAAAAGGTGGATGAAGGGAGAGAAGGATAAAGGATAGATTATGCTAGGAAATGGGAAGGTGATCAAGAGAGAAGACTTGCAAGGCTACTCGAAGGAGAGAGAGAGGTTGCAGAACTTGCAGGGAGAGGAGAGGAGAAGATGTTACAAGGTAGAGGGTTGGGGAGAAGATTTGATTCTGGTGGAGTGAAATGGAGATATTGTAGGTGGTGTTGGGCTGGGGAGAGGGAGAAGATGTTGCAAGTAGTACAGTTGGACCCAATACTTAACAGCATTCATCTAGGTTGTTGTTGTTAAGTGTCGTCGACTCATGGCAACCCTCTGGATAGTTGTCCTAAATTGTGTTCAGTCTTCAGTCAGGTGGCTCATGGTTGACAGACTGGTATCTGTAGCTGTTGTTGTCATATTGATCCATCTCATTGCTGGCCTTCCTCTTTTGCGTTGACTTTCTATCTTGCCAAGCATGATGTCTTTCTCTAATGATCTCTCTCTTCACATGATGTGTCCAAAGTATAATGTCAAAGTCTTGTCATCTGAGCTTCTAAAGAAAGCTTAGGTTTGATCTCCTCTAGTACTGACTGGTTTGTTCTTTGGGCAGTCCATGGTATATGCAGTATTCGCCACCAGCACCATAATTCAAAGGCATCAATTTTCTTCCTGTCTATCTTTTTCACTGTCCAGCTTTCACATCCGTATGATGTTATTGAAAATGCCATAGCTTAAATGAGTCAATTCTTTGTATGGAGAGGGGCATCTCTGCTCTTGAGAATCTTGTCTAGGTCTTTTATAGCCATTCTTCCAAAAGCAATGCGTCATCAGATTTCTTGACTGCTTGTTGCTTCTTTATTGATAGTTGGTCCAAGTAGGTTAAAGTTGTCAACTATTTCTTCTCCATCAATGATGAACTTATTGATTTTGCCAGTTGTCAGGATCCTTGTCTTCTTTACATTAAGGTGCAGGCCCATTTTAAGACTATGTTCCTTGATCGTGAGAAGCAAATCTTTCAGATCATCTTCACTTTCAGCCAGTAATGTGGCATCATCAGCATAGTGAAGGTTGTTGA
Organism: Ichthyophis bannanicus; assembly: GCA_033557465.1. Lineage (NCBI taxonomy): Eukaryota > Metazoa > Chordata > Amphibia > Gymnophiona > Ichthyophiidae > Ichthyophis > Ichthyophis bannanicus. The sequence continues at coordinate 42,561,012 of CM066043.1, forward strand.
TGAATCTTCCACCGATCTTCACACCTCGGTTGTTTTCATACAGTCCTGCTTCTCTGATGATTTGTTCTGCATATAAATTTAAGAGGTAGGGGGGAAGTATGCAGCCTTGTCGTACACCTTTGCTGGTTTTAAACCATTGTATGTCTCTTTGTTCCGTTCGAACTGTTGCTTCTTGATCAATGTACAGATTGAGCAAGAGAACGATCAGGTGTTCTGGTATACCCATGCTTCTTAATATGGTCCAGAGTTTCTCATGGTTTACACAGTCAAAAGCCTTGCTATGGCAAATAAAACACATATAGATATTCTTTTGGTATTCTTTAGTCTTTTCAAGGATCCATCTCACATCTGCGATGATGTCTCCCATTCCCCGCCCTTTCCTGAACCCTGCTTGCACTTCAGGGAGTTCTTGTTCCAGGTATGATTATAGTCTCTGCTGAATAATCTTGAGTAGAATATTGCTGGCATGTGGTATCAGAGCGATTGTACGATAATTTCCACAGTCAGTTGGATCACCTTTCTTTAGTGCTGGTATAAACACAGATCTTTTCCAGTCAGTTGTCCATGATGTTGTCTTCCAAATTTCCTGGCAGTGCCTTGTAAGTATGCTAACAGCTGCATCAGATTGGTGTAATACTTCTATGGGAATGACATCAATGTCTGGTGCTTTCTTCTTTGATAAGCCTTTCAAAGCTGCTTCAACTTCTTCTTTCATCACCAATGGTTCCGGATCATATGGTACAGGTTTAAACGTCTGTTGGTCCACTTGATCTTTATCATATAAAAACTCTGTATATTCTTTCCACCTTTTCTTTATCTTCTCAGCATCATTAAACGTTGATCCTTGAGTATCTTGTAACATTCCACTTCCAGGCTGGAATTTTTTCTTTAACTCTTGCAGCGTTAGGAAAACCAATCTTGTTCTTCCTCTAATAGTTTCTGCTTCTATTTCCTTGCATGTGTCATTGTAGTACTTCTCCTTGTCTTGTCTTGCTGCACGTTGGAAATCTCTGTTGAGTTCTGTGATTGTCTCTTTCTCCTCTGGCTTTAGCGTCTCTGCATTTCTGGGCAATTTTCAGAGTTTCTTCGGTCATCCATTTTGGCTGTTTTTACTTTTTCACCTTTTGTAGAGACTTCTCGCTTTCTTCCAACACAACCTTTATGATGCCATTCTATAACTTTTCTGCAGCTCTGTCATTTGTATCTAAAGCAGCAAATTGATTTTACAGGCAGTCTTTAAATTCCTCTGGTATATTATCAAGGTCATATTTTGCTACATTCATGAGTTGCTTGCTGTTTTTCAACTTTAGTTTGAGTTTGCATACTAGTAGCTGGTGATCTGTACCACAGTGAGCTCTAAGTTTTGTCTTTGTTGATGTTACAGAGTTTTTCCATCGTTGACTTTCACAGACATAGTCAAATTGATTTTTGTACAATCCATTGGGTGAAGTCCATGTGTACAGTCGCTGCTGGTGTTGCTGTAAGAAGGTTTTTGAGATGAATAGAACATTGGTCTTTCAGAATTCTATCAGTCTTTCTCCAGCTTCATTTCTGTTGCCAAGTCCATATTTTCCAACCACTTTCCCTTCTTCTTGGTTGCCAACTTTTGTGTTCCAGTCACCCACGACTATCAGGATATCCTGTTTGCATGTTCTGTCAATTTCAGCTTGTACTTGTTCATAGAACTCATCAACATCTTCCTCTTCTGCAGCTGTTGTTGGGGCATATACATGAATTATAGTTGTGTTGATAGGCTTTCCTCGTAGACAAATAGAAATTAAGTGTTCACTGACTGCATTGTATTTTATTACAGCTCTTGCAAGTTTCTTCTTAATTATAAATGCAACACCATTTCTTCTTCGCCTTTCATGTCCAGCATAGTAGACCATATGATCATCAGATGTAGTGTACCCAAAGCCAGTCCATTTCAGTTCACTGACACTCAACAGATTGAGTTATACACGTTCCATTTCATTCTTGACTACTTCCAACTTCCCTTGGTTCATGCTCTGTACATTCCATGTCACAATATGTAAGACATCTTTACAGCTTCTGACTCTTATTTCATGTGCAGCTACATCAGCAGTCAGACGTTTGAGGGCTTTGATCCAACCACATCATAAATGCCAGCTTTAGTCTTCAGTTCCTCCCCAGTAGCCAGTTGAGTGCCTTCCGACCTGGGGGTCTCATCTTACAGCACTATAGTACAATTTGTTTTGTTGTGACTATCCATTGAGTTTTCATGGCAAGATACAGAAGTAGATTGCCGGGCCTTTCCTCCGCGCAATTTAAGTTTGGTGTGTTTGCTGTTGTCACAGAAATGTGATCCTCCACCGTCAACACTGTCCCATTCTACTGTTGCCCAGATGGGTGGTTTGTCTTGGTCTGGCATCTCTGTCAGTAGTTAAGCTACCGATAGTTAGCCCTCAACATCACTGATGCACACAATCCCTCACAGCACGACAAGCTGCAAACCAAGTGAATGGGAGATATGATAGAGGCCTATAAATTACTGAATGGAGTAGAATGGGTAAATGTAGATCAATTATTTGCACTATGAAAATATTGAAAGACCAGGGGATATGCAATGAAGCTACAGTGTAACCCATTTAAGACTAATAAGAGAAAATATTTTTTCACTCAATGCATAATCAAACTCTGGAATTTGTTACCAAAGGATGTAGTAAAAGCTGTTAGTATAGCTGGGTTTAAAAAAGGTTTGGACAAGTTTCTGGAGGAAAGATCCATAAACCATTATTAAAAGGGACCCGAGAAATCCACTGCTTGCCTCATTACAAAGCATTGTGGACCTGTGTGTTTTTTGGGGAAACTTCTAGATACTAGATACTCTCCCGATGGAAGTGGTGGGGACAAACACGGTGACAGAATTCAAAACAGTATGGGACAAGCACAACGGATCCCTTTAAAACAACAGGATAAAAACAAAATAAACTGAACCAACTAACTTCTCAACAAATAGGGTGTCCTACATGGAGTGGTGGTCTACCCCTAAACAAAGACATGGGGAGGGGTGGCCTGCACAGAGCGACAGGTGCACCTACTCTTGCCGTATTGCTGGGCAGACTGGATGGACCAGGATGGTCTTTATCTGCCGTCATTTACTATGTTACTAGATTGGCCACTGTTGGAAACAGGATACTGGGCTTGATGGACCTCGGTCTGACCTAGTATGACATATCTTATATTCTTATGTTCTTACCCAAACTGCATTCTTGGACATGGCTACTGCAAAAGTACATACCGTCTTACCATGATGCCCACTTTTAAACCTGGAGTTCTTTTATAAGAGATTAAAAAAATATCTGTTTCTTTTCTTACCTTGTGATCCTTTTTCTTTTTTTGAAGAAATATATTAAATTTAGATATTTTCTTAAATATTTATTGTATTTTGAAAACATTTTGGGGCATGCTTACCAAAGCGCATATGCCGTTAGCATGGCCATAATAGCTAACGTGGGCAAAATGCAAGATAATCTAGAAAAGTCCCTGCACTATCGTGTTAGCAGCAGGTGTGGGCGGAGAATGGACATGTATGAAAGAAGGAGTTACCACTAGTGTCCGCAGCCTGTGGTAACCACATATTTTGTAGATATCGCTGATGCAACGAACGCCACCTTGATGGGTGGCATTAGCTGCATCCATTGTGCTGCTTTCGCCGCATTACCAGCTGGGAAAATGCTGTGATTGCGCCCAACAGATAGTCAATGGCTTTTGCAGCTAATGCAGTGCTATGTGAACTAACAAGCCGCGTTAGCTGTAAAAGCCCATCACTGCTTAGTAAACATGCCCCTATTTGTATTTATTTATTTTTTTGATTTTTCTATACAGCCCCTTCCAAAGATCAGGGGCGGTTTACAGATAACAGAACATTTTACATAGAACAATGGTTTAATTTTTTATATAGTAACTTTTTGGGAGTAACAACGACGAAAACGGGAAACAGCATAAGCTGAGAAGAGCCACCAAAATGTTAAAGGGGATGGAAGGATGCCCCTATGAAGAGAAGCTAAAAAGGTTAGGGCTCTTCAACCTGGCAAAGAGATGGCTGAGGGGAGATATGATAGAGGTCTATAATTTAATGAATGGAGTGGAATGGGTAAATGTAGATCAATTGTTTATGCCATTAAAATATAGAAAGTCTAGGGGGCATGCAATGAAGCTACAGGGTAACTTATTTAAGACTAATAAGAGAAAATATTTCTTCTCTTAACATATAATCAAACTCTGGAATTTGCTACCAGAGGATGTATTAAAAGCTGTTAGTGTAGCTGGGTTTAAAAAAGGTTTGGACAAGTTCCTGGAGGAAAGGTCCATAAACCATTATTAAAGAGGACCCAGAATGTCCACTACCCAGTACAAGCATTGTGGAACCTGTGTCTTTTGGGGAAACTGCTAGGTATTTGTGATCTAGATTGGCCACTGTTGGAAACAGGATATTGGGCTTGATGGACCTTGGTCTGACCCAATATGGCATATCTTATGTTCTTATGTTAACAAAATAGTTGGATATACAGTTGGCTACAAACTTAGCCTATTACAGGATGATAATAAACTATGTACAAAATTTCAGGTTAGAAGAATTACATTGAGTTTGTGATTGTTGGAGGTGGGTGTAGTTCAGGGGTGTGTGTGGTGAGTGTTTGTAAGGACATGTCTGTATTTGGGTTCAAATCTGAGTTTCTGTAATGAGTAGAAAAGAGGTATATTTTGAGATCTTTCCTAAATGTCTGGAGATCTTTGATTGAGCGAAGTGTGAGAGGTAGCAAGTTCCAGAGGTTGGGGGCAGTATATGTGAAGGCTCTGAAGCTTGTAGTTTGTTTTGTCCTGCGGATAGAGGGGGGGGGGGGATTACAAGGGAGTTGCTTCAGACTCTAGTATCTGGTTGGGTGTGGAGGAGTGTTGCTAGAAAAGACGGGGAAATGTTATTGATTCATTTAAATGTTACAAGTAGTAGCTTATATTTTATTTGCTTAGGACTGGGAGCCAATGTAAGTTATATAGGATGGGTGTTATATGTTCGGTGAGGTGGTCCTTGGAAACTATTCTGGCGATGATATTTTGAGCTCTCTGAAGTAGATTTGTGCTTTTGATTGGTAGACCCTGTAATAGACTATTACAGTAGTCAAAATTTCATACAATTCTTGTTATAATGTAATATAGTTCCATAAAGTTCTATGTATCTGTTTGATTTTTGTTGTAATGTAAACCGCTGCTGATCCTTGGAAGCAGCGCTATATAAAAGCTGTTCAAATAAATAAATAAAATGTGGTGTGATGAGGGCCTGAACTACAGATTTGAAATCATTTATGCCTAGCAGAGGTCTTAAATGTTGGATAGTTTTTAGCTTAAAAATATAGTTCTTGCTGTTGTTTTTATATGGGGGAGCATGCTGAGAGATTGATCCAGTATTATGCTGAGGTATTTCACCTCTTGTTTGATAGGAAGTACAACATTATTAATCGTGATGGATTGAAGGGGTGTATGGTTTTGATTTTTCGAAATATATAGGGCTTCTGTTTTTTGTAGTTAACATTAAAGTTGTTGTCTATTAGTCATGATTCCATTTCATTAATGCAGTCTGATAGCTTGTGATAGGTAAGATTGTTTATGTCTACGGGGAGGGACAACATAATGTCATCAGCATAGATGTAATATCCAATAGCAAATTTTATGAAATTGTTGGTTATTAGTTGCAGTTATAGGTTGAAAAGGAGGGCAGAGAGAGCTGAACCTTGAGGTTTTCCTTGGTCTTGGGGGAATGGCTGTGATGTATTTTGGCCTATTTGTACATGAGGTTTTTGGTTTGAGATGTATAATTTGAACCAATGTAAGACTGTGCTTCCTAATCCTATTTGTGCTAATCTTGAAATGAGGGTGTCATGGCTAATGTTGTCAAATGCTGAAGCTATGTCAATGAAAAGAAGAATGAATACACAGTTAGGGTTATATATACCTCTGAGGTGGTCCATTAATGTTATCAGCAAGGTTTCTACTCCGTGAAATGGTCAAAATCCAAATTGGTGGGTGTCTAATGGGGCTTTAAGGTCAATGTAATCTTGGAGCTGAAGTTGAATGACTTTTTCTACTATTTTGGCAATAAAAGGTATGCTGGCTATGGGTCTGTATGTGCTTGGGTCTTGTTCATTGAGTATCTTGTTTTTAAGTATAGAGCGGATTGATAAAGGTTTGAGGACTGTGGGCATGATGCCTTGGGATAGAGATTGGTTAATAATGTGTAAGATGTATGGGGCGAGTTCTGATTTTGTGGATTTGATCCATGATACTGGGCATGGATCCAAGGAGGAGGTTGTGGTGTTGATGTTTGTTATAATGTTTAGCAGGTGTTTTTCATCTATTGGGCAGAAAGAGTACCATTTGATGAGTTTGCTGGGTAATCTAGGGAGAAGGTAGTATATCTAGAGTTTTTATCTTTAAGCTTGGATGCAATGTAATTGGCTAATGTTTGTGGACTGATGTTACATATTTCTGACTCCGTTTGGTTTGTCTGTTTGTTCAAGGTTCAATGTGCGGAGCATTTTTAAAGACAATTTTATACATAGATATTGCCACATCTATGGAAAAATGACTCGAAAATGACTCCCTTTGAGTGGAAGGGTTCCATGGGGCAGAGTTAAGTGGGTAGAAGCAACAATGTACCAGGAAAAGAAGGAGACAGCAAGGAGTGAAGTGGAGTACAACACCTCAAAAAGGGATCAATAAAGCTGTTCTTGGACTGGAGTCAGTAAAGCTGTTCTTGGACTTTTCGAGGTGTTGTACTCCACTTCATTCTTTGCTGTCTCCTGTTTTGCCTGCTGGTGATTGTGCCTGCTCTAACTCTCCCAGGAAAAGAATCTACAGATCTCTGTAGGTATTTTTTCCTTGAAGCATTTTCAAAATACAGTATATATATAGTTTTTGTTTCAGAATTAGTGCAAATTGTGTGTGAAAAGTATGAAAAATACTCTTTTAAAGTAAATGTGAAACTGGAAAAGGAAACTTATATTACACATTGGCTGGCAAGTGGCAAACACATAATTTTTAAAAATATGCATACAGTATAGGCAAGTTGTTTGAATAAAATTAGGCTATTTAAATAACTAAATAGCAAGATTTTATCTGGATATTAAGGAGGCAGATTTGGGCAGGAGTGGAGACAAAGCCAGCACTTATCTGCTTAATGGTGATACTCAACCGCTGAATGGATTCTAGTAATTTTACTGGAAGATTGTTTTCTTTAAAAATGTCATCCAAACAAGAAATTGTGTAGTTTACAGAACTGCACTTAAAATCTTCAAATCTCCTATTGCTGAAGAAATACATGGGCATATAGTCAGAAACGGAAATCTTTACCGTGGCGAATGCCCAGCAGGAGCCGCAGTATTCCCCTTGGCTCCTGACTGGAGTGACACAATTTTCTTTCCTCCAGTCAACCTCGTCGGGAATGTTGAGAGAAGGTTTGTGTGTGTGGACTTGTGGTCTTGTCTTTCTTGGCTCCGTGGGCAAGAGGCAATTTTTTGTTTTCCGTTCCAGAGAACTCTGCAGGAATTCCAACGAAAAATAGCAGATTAGAACAATGGAAAGAAGAAAGAGAGAGACAAAGACGAAGAAGCACAGAGGGAGAGAGCAACATAATATTGTACAATTATTTATTTCATTTATTATTATGCTCGAGGCTAGATTTTCCAGTTAAATCTTCAGCTGTGCCCCCCACCCGGTAGTAAAATTATGTAACCTAAGACTCTATTAAAAAATAACTTGTGATCCTGTCTGTCATGGTGTTAATTGTAAACATATATTCTGCATCTAACTAAGTCCCGTTCACCCAACAATGGTGCAGAGGAGACCAGGGACATACCGTACCATATCACAGTATGCTTGATTCTGGTTTTATTTCAGTAACAACAACATAATCTCGCTCCAGTACCAGGCATATTATGAAGTAATCTAAAACCCCAAAAAAGCACTCAAGACCAGAAGTAACACAAGATGCTATTCAAAACAGGGCAGCGCCTTTAATATTGTAATAACCCCGAAAGATCACTATACCTTCGGGGGAAACTTAAACTGGAATACTTCAGATCCCTACATAGAAACTTCATGATAGCAGAATAACTGGCTTTGGTCACTCACCTTGAGCACAGATAGGCCCTCACAAAGCATATAATAAATTACCCCAAATTAAAAGGGGAAATACATTATGTAGACAGAAATTAAAGTAAAATAAAGAATTCACACTCTGCAAGCAGTGCAACACCATAGAAATAGAAACTGTGATGCATTTCCTTCAGCAAAGTGCAAAATAGCAGACGTATTACGATCTCTAAACTGAAAATAAAATTATTCCTATCTTTGCTTTTTGAAAATTTTATTTTTCTAATCATCTCACTCCCGGTCCCTGGTTTCTGTTTTCCTTTATCTGTCTTCTGTTAACTTTGTTCGTAGGGTCTCCTGCTCATTTTTCGCTTCTTTTCTCTACTGTTGTCCATTGCCGACATTGATCCTTCACTTCCATTTTTCTTCTATTTATGTTTCTGCTTCTGTAGCCAATCAGATTTCACCCCTCCTCACCATTCAAGCCTCAATCTCTCTTTTTTTTTTTTACTACATCTAACTATAGCTTTACATTTCCTTCATTCCAGTCCTCCCATTCCCCTTCTCTGCCTCTCACTACTCCCCCATGCTTTGTCCAGCTTCTTCCCATTTCTCCTCTTCCCCTTTTCAATGCCACAGCAGTTCTCTTTCTCTTCCACTCTCCCGTAATGTGCAGTATCTTCTCTTCTCTATTCCAAAATAATCCAGCATCCTTCCTTCCCTACTTCCATCATTTCTCCCTTTCCCTACGCCCCATGTCCAACCACACTCTTCTTACCTTCCCTTCCCTACTCTTCCCCCTATACTCCCACCATGTGTCCACCATCTTCCCTTCCCACCAGGTGAGCAGCATTTCTCTTTCTTTACTCCCTATCTGCCCTCAAGCGGCCAGCATCTTACCTTCCCTACTCTCCAGGTTTAGCATCTCTCCACCTCCCTTTCTTTATCACCCCCCACCTCTGTGTGCAGCATTTCCCTTCCTTAACACTCCCAAGTGTCCAGCATCTCTACTTCCCCTCTGTATCCATCTGGTAACTAGCATCTCTACTTCCCCTCTCTACCCCCTTTGCACCCCCTCCCTGAAGTGTTCACCATTTCATCGGAATTTCCTTTCCTTACCTCCCATATCTACCATGTTCCTATTTCTTTTCCTCTTTTTGGGCCTGCTGGTACCTCCATCTTACTTCCAACGAGGCCTGAAGTACAAACGAATGAAACTCAGTGTGGCACGATGTCTTGAACACCGGCATGTGCTCAAAACCTGTCATGTCCTGCCTACTCCAATATAAACATCCTGTTGTAGAGTAGTAGGCATTGAACACAGGCTTGTGCTGAAAGGCCAACCATCATGTTGACAACAAATTTTAGTTTGCTGCCCTGCTGTGACAATGTGTCACCAACCTCCCTCCAAATTCTATGGCCCTAGGTAGATGTCTAGTAATAGGGCCAACTCTGATTGTGCTTGATATACTTCCTAACATACAAGACCTCTAAGCAGTTTACAGTATAATAGAAACAATACATAACAACACTATTTAAAAGAAAAAACAAATAAATTCTTGTAACCTCTCAAGTCACTTCATTGACTCACTATCCATTTCTGCATCTAGTTCAAATTTCTCCGACTGACTTACTAGTGCACTCAGGATACTGGGCTTGATTGACCTTGGTCTAACCCAGTATGGCATATCTTATGTTCTTATGTTTTGCACCTCCTCATTACCTCTGCTCTCTTTTCTCTCTCTACACCCCTCTTTGGGAACTCTGTTCATCTGGCAACTCCTTTCTGGGCCCTTCTCATCCACTGCCAAATACAGACTGCATTCTTTCCACCTTGATACACCATATGCCATGAACCAGGCTCTTTCTCTGGTCATATTCAAATCCAGGCTAAAAGCCCACCTCTTCAAGCCTGACCCTTCTATTCTCCCTTTTATCATCAATATGTATCAAGACGATCTCTAGCCTCCTCTTGGTTGCGTTTCTGTCTTGAAGGACTACAAAAGGGAATTGCTACTTCTGGAGAGAGATCTGCAATTGTAAGTATTTACTTCTGGGAATTTTTCTAAATCTTAGGGAAAAGGAATTCTTTAGATTAAAGCTGATGAATCTGTGAACCCTGTGTATTTGTTAAATCAGTCAGGGCCTAGTAGCAGCAAAGAGCTGTCAGTTTAAATTTAAAACACAGAAGAGAACTTTCTGGCTAAATTTAGAACCCAAGACTACCTGTATCCAAGCAAGGGCTGTCTGACTCCCCCTCGAAATTGATCACAAATTACCCTAGAAGCACAGGACAGGGTACTGTGTAGCAGCCAGCTTTTCAAAGGTCTTCTTTCCCTCCCTCCATCCCCAATACCCACCCACCCCTGGGATAATCATAGCCTTCTATGTGCTTAAACCTCTTAAAGGAAAGGAGGTGCCATATTCACTCTCCAGTGCAGCTGTTCATTCATCAGCATACATTAAGGACCTGAGATTAATTAAGCTTCAGGTGAACAAAGTATATTAAATGTATTAGGTCTAGTTTTATTAGTATAAGTATCCCCAGCAACCCCTAGTAAGTAAAGAACTTAAATATCTAAACACAGCCTAAACTAAAATGCAGACAGCAGTTCAGCAGCGAGATGGGTGCTTTCCAGTCTTTTGCACTGATTTTCTCCCAGTTGGTGAGGGGTCTTAAGAACATAAGAACATAAGATATGCCATACTGGGTCAGACCAAGGTCCATCAAGCCCAGTATTCTGTTTCCAACAGTGGCCAATCTAGGTCATATGTACCTAGCAGTTTCCCCAAGGGACACAGGTTCCACAATGCTTGTATTGGTTCAAGCATTGATATCCTGGGTCCCTTCTTAATAATGGCTTATGGACCTTTCCTCCAGGAACTTGTCCAAACCTTTTTTAAAACCCAGCTACACTAACAGCCTTTACTACATCCTCCGGTAACAAATTCCAGAGTTTGATTACACGTTGAGTGAAAAAATATTTTCTTTTATTAGTCTTAAATAGTTTACCCTGTAGCTTCATTGCATGTCCCCTAGTCTTTCTATATTCTGATAAGGTAAACAATCGATCTATGTTTACCCGTTCCACTCCGCTCATTAATTTATAGACTTCTATCATATCTCCCCTCAGCCGTCTCTTTTCCAGGTTAAAGAGCCCTAACCTTTTTAGCCTTTCTTCATAGGAGTATCCTTCCATCCCCTTTACCATTTTGGTGGCTCTTCTCTGTACCTTTTCTAATAACTCTATATCCTTTTTAAGATACGGCGACCAGAATTGCACACAATATTCAAGGTGCGGTCTCACCATGGAACGATATAGAGGCATTATAATATCCTTTGTTTTATTTTCCATTCCTTTCCTTATCATACCTAGCATTCTATTTGCTCTCTTGGCCGCCGCTGCACACTGGGCCGAGGGTTTTAACATGGTATCCACAATGATGCCTAAATCTTTTTCCTGGGTGGTGGTTCCTAATGTGGAACCTTGCATCGTGTAACCATAGTTTGGGTTGTTTTTCCCTAGGTGCATAACCTTGCACTTGTCCACATTAAATTTCATCTGCCATTTTGATGCCCAGTCTTCCAATTTATCAAGATCCTCTTGCAATTTTCCACAATCCTCTTGGGTTTTAACAACTTTAAATAGTTTTGTGTCATCTGCAAATTTGATAACCTCACTCGTTATTCCACTTTCCAGGTCATTTATGAATATGTCAAAAAGCAGCGGACCCAGTACAGATCCCTGGGGTACACCACTATTCACCTTTCTCCATTGGGAAAATTGGCCATTTAGCCCTACCCTCTGCTTTCTATCTTTTAACCAGTTCCTGATCCACAATAGTACACTGCCTCCTATCCCCTGACTCTTTAGTTTTGCCAAAAGTCTCTCATGAGGGACCTTGTCAAAGGCTTTCTGAAAGTCCAGATACACAATATCAACCGACTCACCTTTGTCCACCTGATTATTCACTCCTTCAAAAAAACATAACAGATTAGTAAGACAAGATCTTCCTTGTCTAAAGCCATGTTGGCTGTCTCTCATTAGTTCATGACTATCTACATGCTGTGTAATTTTATTCTTTATGATGGTTTCTATCATTTTTCCCGGTATTGACGTCAGGCTCACCGGTCTGTAGTTTCCCGGATCACCCCTGGAACCCTTTTTAAAAATTGGTGTTACATTGGCGATCCTCCAATCTTCAGGTATTAGAGATGATTTTAATGATAGTTCACAGATTACTAATAGCAGGTCTGCAATCTCATATTTCAGTTCTTTCAATACCCTTGGAAGTATACCATCCGGCCCAGGTGATTTGCTACTCTTCAGCTTATCTAATAGTTGTAATACATCTTCTCGATGTATCGATATTTCCTTCAATTCTTCTGCACCTTTAAATACCACTTCAGTCATGGGTAACATCCCTACATCTTCCTCAGTAAAGACTGAAGCAAAGAATTCGTTCAGTCTCTCTGCTATCGCCTTGTCGCCTCTTAGTGCTCCTTTAACCCCTTTATCATCTAATGGACCAACTGACTCTCTCACAGGTTTTTTGCTACGAATGTACTTGAAAAGGTCTTTACTTCGCGTTTTTGCTTCTGCAGCAAGCTTCTTCTCAAATTCTCCCTTTGCCTGCCTTATCAATGCCTTGCATTTGACTTGCCAGTGCTTGTGCTGTTTCCAGGTTTCGTCGTTTTTTCCATTTCCTGAAAGATGCTTTTTTGGTAACAACAGCCTCTCTGACCTCAACTTTAAACCATGCTGGCAGTTTTTTGGACTTCCTTCCACTTTTCTTAAAGCGTGGAATACATGTGCACTAGGTGCAAGGAGCTCTTTGCTCTCAGGGAATGAGTCCAATCTCTGGAATTTAGTAGTAGCAGACTTGGAGGACATAAGGAAGACAGAGAGGTACATAGATGAGACCTACAGGGATATAGTCCTGAAGTCCCACCTCCAGTCTGGCAGCATCCCTGTTGCCATGGAGGAGAGAGGTCACGTGACAGGACAGCATCACCCTGGTGTGGCAGGAAGTGATCCTGTAGCTAGGACCTGTCCTCTAGGTGATGTAAAACCCTCTCGCACCAAGGAAGTTTCTACACGGCCAAGTGCCCAGCAGGGAAGGGTTAGGACATCTGTTATAGTTGGTGATTCGATCATTAGGCATGTAGATAGCTGGGTGGCTGGTGGACAAGAGGATCGCCTGGTAACATGCCTGCCTGGTGCGAAGGTAGCAGACCTCACACGCCACCTAGACAAGGTCTTAGATAGTGCTGGGGAGAAATCTGCTGTCTTGGTACATGTCGGTACCAATGACATAGGAAAATGTGGTAGGGAGGATCTGGAGGCTAAATTTAGGCTTTTAGGTAGGAAGTTCAAATCCAGAACTTCCAGGGTAGTGTTCTCTGAAATGCTTCCTGTTCCATCCGCAGGACCCAAAAGGCAGACAGAGCTCCGGAGTCTCAATGCGTGGATGAGCCAATGGTGCAAGGATGAGGGTTTTGGATTTGTTAGGAACTGGGGAACATTCTGGGGAAAGGAGGGTCTCTTCCGGAGTGATGGGCTTCACCTTAACTGGGATGGAACCAGGCTGCTGGCATTAACCTTTGAAAAGGAGATAGAGCAGCTTTTAAACTAGATAATAGGGGAGAGCTGGCAGTCGCGCAAGAGCACATTGTTCAGAACAATGTATCCTTGAAGGATACTACCAAAAGAATGAAGTTAGGGCACATCAGCAGAGAGGTTCCAATAAAGACAAAGGTAGCCCAAATGCTCTTGAGTACAGAGCAGACAGATCTTAAAGATTCCAAATTACTCCTGTCTACCGATAGCCAGATTAATATGAATAAAATACAGCCTCTAAAATGCTTGTATGCAAATGCTAGAAGTCTAAAAAATAAGATGGGAGAGTTAGAATATATAGCACTAAATGAGAGGTTCGATATGATTGGTATCTCAGAGACATGGTGGAAGGACAACCAGTGGGACACTGTGATACCTGGGTACAAACTATATCGCAATGATAGAACTGATCAAATTGGTGGAGGATTGCGCTCTATGTTAGAGAGGGCATTGAGTCGCAAAGAATTAAAATTTTGCAAGAAACAAAATTTGCTGTAGAATCTCTATGGATTGAAATTCCATGTTAAAAGCGGAAGGCGATGGCAGTGGGGTAGTACTATCGACCGCCTGGCCAGAGTGAAAAAATGGATGATGAAATGCTCAAAGAAATCAGGGAAGCTAACAAACGTTACAGCACAATAATAATAATGGGTGATTTCAATTACCCCGGTATTGACTGGGTCAGTGTCACGGCAGGACATGCTAGGGAGATAAAGTTTTTAGATGAAATAAATGACTGCTTCTTGGAGCAGCTGGTTCATGAACTGACCAGAGAAGAAGCCAGTTTGGACCTAGTCCTTAGTGAAACACCAGATCTGGTACAAGAGATAAGGGTATTGGGGCCACTTGGCAGTAAGTGATCATAGCATGATCACGTTTGATTTAATTAATGGAGGAGGGATGGTAAGGAAATGAGAAAAATAGTTTAAAAAATCTAAAAGGAGCAGTTTCAAAGGTTAAAGACTTACATCAAGCTTGGGTGTTGTTTAAAAATACTATCTTGGAAGCCCAGACCAGTTGTATTCCACGCTTTAAGAAAAGTGGAAGGAAGTCTAAAAAACTGCCAGTATGGTTTAAAGGTGAGGTCAGAGAGGCTGTTGTTGCCAAAAAAGGATCTTTCAGGAAATGGAAAAAAGAGCCAAATGACGAAATCTGGAAACTGTAGCAGCACTGGCAAGTTAAATGCAAGCCATTGATAAGGCAGGCAAAGAGAAAATGTGAGAAGAAACTTGCTGTAGAAGCAAAAACAAATAATAAAGACTTTTTCAAGTACATTCATAGCAAAAAACCTGTGAGAGAGTCAATTGGACCATTAGATGATAGAGGGGTAAAAGGGGCACTAAGAGGGGACAAGGCCATAGCTGAGAGACTGAATGAATTCTTTGCTGAGGAAGATGTAGGGATGTTACCCATGATTGAAGTGGTATTTAAAGGTGATACTGTGGAAGAATTGAAAGAAATATCTATACACCGGGAAGATGTATTACAACTATTTGATAAACTGAAGGGTAGCAAATCATCTGGACTGGATGGTATACATCCAAGGGTGTTGAAAGAACTGAAATATGAGATTGCAGACCTGCTATTAGTAATCTGTGAACTATCATTAAAATCATCTGTAATACCTGAAGATTGGAGGATGGCCAATATAACCCAATTTTTAAAAAGGGTTTCAGGGGTGATCTGAGAAACTACAGACCGGTGAGCCTGATGTCAGTACCGGGAAAAATGGTAGAAACCATAATAAAGAACAAAATTACTGAACATGTAGATAGTGTGGCAAAGTCAACCATTTTGAGCATGGGGGATGTGAACAGCATAAGGAATTCACCTTAATCAAAGGGCCTCTGTTAGGTGTGCAAGGTCAAAAGGCCAGAGCCACAGTTCAAAGGCAGGAAAAACCCAGCTGGAACAAGTTCCAGGAGATGCTTGACAGTGTAAGAAGGATAGATTGCAATCACGAGGACAAAAACCCTCACTCTAATAAATGCACTGATTATCCTGATCTCAGAAGGCAGGGGGATTACAAACACCTGGGAGAGAAAGAGGTGGGGTTGGATCCCAGTGAGTATAAACCATGGTTAAACTATGGAGAGAGTAGCAGTAGCAGCAGGAGCAGTAGGAGTAGGAGCTGGAAGAGGAGTGATTGCAGAGGACAGACTTCAGAGCAGCAAGGACGATGGAATGCTGGAGAAGCCAGAGCAGGTGCTAACTTCTGGAGACAGACTGAGCTACCCATTGCTGAGAAAAGTGATTTCCCTGAATCACGTTTGCAACAAAGGTGGGAGCCAGGAAGGTGAGAAGCTTTCAGGCCACCAGAGAGGTTGTCAGCAGGGCACTCTCTTCAAGTGGGTGAGTCAGAACCCATGCAATTGGGAGAAGAAGGGGCAGAGCTAGGGGCAGAAGAAGATATGTTCATGGATTGTTCTTTACGCCAAGCTCTAGACTTAAAGTGTCTGAAGAAAGGCCAGCCTGGAAAGAACTGTTCCTCTTGCTGAAGTATCCTCAGAGCTAAGCAGTGAGAAAGTAAATTCCTGTGTGTTTTGAAAGGAGGAATTTACTGCAGCATAAGCTAGTGAAGTAAGGCTGTGATTCATGCTTCTGTGTCAGCTGTGTTGAAACTCTACAATGGAGAAAGAGTTAATTAGCTGCTAGAAGAGTTTGTGCTTGGCTCCTGTCTGTTTATAAGAAAAGCCTGCTATAAGAGTCTTGAGGACACTGTGAATGCTTATCTCATAACCTAAGTTTGGTTCTTCACCTGGAAGTGCAGCCTAGAGAGAATTATGGCTGAGTGAAGATAATTTTGCCATAGAAGAAGTAAAGTTTGTTTTTCTATTGCTCTGATTGACAAAGGACAATAAGAAAAGTGGCATCTGGTTATATGTGAAAGGCTAGCTTCTTCAGTGAAGAGGACTTTAAAAGCCAATGTTGAGTTCTGTTTGCTTTGCCACCAACCTGCTGAACCTTAAGCAAAAATCCTATAATTTAAAATTCTGTAAATGGTACCAGGAACCTGATCTGTTCTATTGTGTTCAAAATAAATTATTTTTCTGTCATAAGCCTTACCCTTGGTTTAACACGACTACAATCCTTCTACTTAAAGCATAAATATAACAGCTGATAGAAGAAGGTTCTCAACCACCACGCCCTCAACAACTAGAAGACTAGTGCTTATGGCGTTGTGCTTGTGACAATAATCATGGCTTAATGGGAGACAGCCAACATGGCTTTAGACAAGGAAGATCTTGTCTTACTAATCTGTTATGTTTTTTTGAAGGTGTGAATAAACAGGTAGACAAAGGTGAGTCAGTTGATATAGTGTATCTGGACTTTCAGAAAGCCTTTGACAAGGTCCCTCATCAGAGACTTTTGGCAAAACTAAAAAGTCATGGGATAGCAGGCAGTGTACTATTGTGGATCAGGAACTGGTTAAAAGATAGAAAGCAGAGGGTAGGGCTAAATGGCCAATTTTCCCAATGGAGAAAAGTGAATAGTGGTATACCCCAGGGATCTGTGCTGGGTCCACTGCTTTTTGACATATACATAAATGACCTGGAAAAGGGAATAACGAGCGAGGTTATCAAATTTTGCAGATGAGACAAAACTATTTAAAGTTGTTAAAATCCATGAGGATTGTGGAAAATTGCAAGAGGATCTTGATAAATTGGAAGACTGGGCATCAAAATGGCAGATGAAATTTAATGTGGACAAGTGCAAAATTATGCACCTAGGAAAGATAAACCCAAACTATGGTTACACGATGCAAGGTTCCACATTAGGAACCACCACCCAGGAAAAAGATTTAGGTGTCATCGTGGATAAGATGTTAAAGCCCTCTGCCCAGTGTGCAGCGGCGGCCAAGAGAGCAAATAGAATGCTAGGTATCATAAGGAAAGGAATGGAAAATAAAACAAAGGATATTATAATGCCTCTATCGTTCCATGGTTAGACCGCACCTTGAATATTGTGTGCAATTCTGGTTGCCAAATCTTAAAAATGATATAGTGTTATTAGAAAAGTAAGAAGAGCCAGCAAATGGTAAAGCGGATGGAAGGATGCCCCTATGAAGAGAGGCTAAAAAGGTTAGGGCTCTTCAACCATGAAAAGAGACAGCTGAGAGGAGATATGTGGAGAAAAGTGGAAGGAAGTACAAAAAACTGCCAGCATGGTTTAAAGGTGAAGTCAGACAGGCTGTTGTTGCCAAAAAAGCATCTTTCAGGAAATGGAAAAAGGAGCCAAATGATGAAAACTGGAAAGAACATAATGTGGTGAACAGCGCCCTCCTGAGCCTATGGAGACAGAGGAAAATCCTGAGGTTCAGCAGGATTTACACCAAAATGACAGGGCAAGGAAAAAAGAGAGACTCTATTCCACAGAGCTGAGCATGGAGACCAGCCCAGGGGAGGAGTCCTGCAGTTCCGATTGGGCACACCCAGCCCTGAGAAGGGGCGTGCCTAAGAGAGAACATACTTTTAAACCAGAGCATGGCTCTGAGGAGTTTATGATTCGAGAGGGGAAGCAGTATGAGTATGGGAAAAAGTTTAAGAAGAAGCAGCCCAGGAAGGAATACAGGAGGAAGAAACTAGAGGATGGTTGGAAAGCCAGAGGAGAGTCTAATGATACTTGGGAACCTGGCACAGGAAGAAAACCTGCACAATTCTATTCAAGGGAAGTAAGCAGAAGTCCCACGGAGAGAGGACTTAGCCTTGAATGGGATAGCCGTTGGAAGGCACCGCCCTGGGGAAGAAAGCCTTCAAGGCAAACACAGGTGAGAGAGCCATCATTCTCTGAAGTGTCGTTTGTACCAGAAAGCAGCAAACAGAACAGCTGGAGAACCTTGGAGCCGTCTGAAGACAGAAGGGCTCTGCAAAAAGTGAGTAATTGGCCACACGCTTGCCAAGCTGAATATAAAGATAATTCTCCTATCTATGAAACAATTGCCAAAGAGACTAGCAATTATTCTGATGCCTTTAATTTACAAGAAGAGAAGACAAACAGCTTTGAGCAGAAGGGAAGTTCTATAACAGATGATAGTTCCCTATCTCACAAGGAACAGGCTGAATTGCTTCTACAAAGCTTTAAACAATTCTTAGAGTTGCAAGCTAGACAACAGCTAATTTCACAAGAAGCTAGTAATGCCTTACAGCTTGAAGGAGTAACAGAGAGTAATACAGACTTACCAGGCTGTGAACAAATGGACTGTACGATTTGTTGTATAGATAAGTCAAGCTGAAAGAAATGCATTTGCCGTCTGTGATCTGAGAGTTACAAAGCTGTTGTTTGCACTGCTGAAAGAAGCTCTAATTACGTGCACATGTTTCCCCAGCACTGTGAGAGGCTGCAGTAAGCCTAACTGGCCTCTGGAGGCAAAAGAGAGTAATAAGGCTGAAAAGTGAAAAGCAGCAGTATACCTTTGAGTTGCATTTATTCTGAGTTTTCTGTTAGCCTTTTTGAAGCACCTTTGTTTTGCCATGTGATGGAACATTTATCCTTTGCTTTAATAAAATACTTATTATCAAGAAACCCCACAACTACAGTTTCTTTAATTTCGGAGTGAGAAGAAGTGGAACTACAACTCCCAGCATTCCTGGGGTAAAGGTTTTTACTCTTCCCTCACGAAGCACCAGCGGCTGCTCCTGTCTCTAACCCCTTGAGCCGGGCAGGGTCGCCGCAATAAGCACTGGCAAGTTAGATGCAAGGCATTGATAAGGCAGGCAAAGAGAGAATTTGAAAAAGCTTGTCTTAGAAGGAAGCATTTTTTCAAGTACATTCTTAGCAAACAACCTACGAGAGAGTCAGCTGGACCATTAGATGATAGAGGGGTAAAAGGTGCACTAAGAGGGGATAAGGCCATAGTGGAGAGACTGAATGAATTCTTTGCTACAGTCTTTACTGAAGAAGATGTAGGGATGTTACCCATGACTGAAGTGGTATTTAAAGGTGATGCCACAGAAGAATTGAAAGAAATAGATAAACTGGGAAGATGTATTACAGCTATTTGATAAACTGTAAGAGTAGCAAATTAACTAGACCAGATGGTATACACCAAAGAGTGTTGAAAGAACTGAAATATGAGATTGCAGACCTACTAGTAATCTGTAAAGTATCATTAAAATCATCTGTAATACCTGACAACTGGAGGATGGCCAATGTAACGCCAATTTTTAAAAAGGATTTTGGGGAGGTGTGTGCTTTTGAGCCCGATACAAGGTGGCAGCATTTTAGCCTTGCTCCTGCCCGTTGAGATCCAGACGGAAATGTTTAATAAGAAGATTGCTCTCCAAGCCCGTTAAACATGCTTTGAGATATCTGCTCTCTTAATGGGGGACAATAGCCGATGAGAACCCACAATTGCAACAACTACAATGGCTATGTCCTGCTTTCCCTGCTTGATGCTCTCCCTGGGGCTGAAAGAGGTAGCTATCGGCACTCTCCAGGTCTTCCACCTTCTGAGTGGGCTGGGCTGCTGAACACCGTATGTGCGTTGTGTCCTCCCGCTTTCATCCTGCCCCTGCTGAGATTGATCGGCTCCCTGCTCAACCGGCTCATCATTGAGGAGCACTGTCTTGACTGACCACGCACTTTGTAATATGCTGGGCGCCTGTCTGTTGGTTAGTGCGGCTCTCTATAGCTCTCCCACTTTGGCAATATGGTCCTGGAGTGCAGCCTGGTTGACATCTCACTGCAGTATTGTTGCCATCATGACTGCCATGACCACATGTCACTGATCCGCACCGCTGACATGCACATTGGAACGCAGGCTGTATTCCCCTGCTGGTGGGATTTCTGTAGCTTCCAATCTGATTTCCTGACCCTGGGACCAGCCATCTACCTTCGACTCCCAGATCGCAGTCTGTGTCTCCTTGTTCTTGGAACCTACCTTGACGGTACCCTCTCCTGGGATTCCTGCCGCCAAAGATAGTTGAAATCTGGGCTCTGGCACATCTGTCCAGCAAAAGTTAAAAGCGTGCTTGTCTTTCCTTGGGACGAGGGTGAAAGAGGATAGAATCAGGAGTGATATGCGGAAATATTTCTTTACAGAAAGAGTGGTGGATCCGTGGAATAGTCTCCTACTGGAGGTGGTACAGATGAGGACAGTATCTATCTGAATTCAAAGAAGCATGGGACAAACAGAGGATCTCTAAAGGAAAAAGGGGGACTGTTGTAGTTGTTGATATGGAAGGACAGACTAGATAGGCCATGTGGTCTTTTTCTGTCGTCATTTGTCTATGTTTCTCTCAGCTGACGAGTTTTACTGTACCAACTACTTGTGCTTGGACCTTTTATTTAACCGGAGCTCCATTTTGTGGTGGATCCTGAAATTACCATTATTTTCAGCATTCTGGCATTCGCACTGAACTCAGTGGTAACTGATTAGCAATGAGACTTGATTTGGTTCTTAGACTTCACCGCTCCTTCCATCATGTCTTCAAGAACACATATGCGGCAGTGCTCTCTAAATTCTCCAGGAAGGCAGACAAAGCAGAGTTGGAGAGTCCTCCTAAAGAGCAGGTCATCCCTTTGAATGTGTCCCTCAGTAATGAGGGGACTATTACATAACCTGCTACAAAAGCTGACATCATGGAGGTGCTCATGGAGCTGCGGTCATTCTGTCTCGACTTCTCCAATATAGTCATAGATTTCTGCTCTGACATGAAGGCGCTAGATGACCAGGTTGCGCAAAATGGAATAAACATTGGGGAGCAAATTGACGCTGCCACAGCCGTATTCCAGTCCAAAATTAATAATTTAGACGTGCCCGTGGATCCAGAATCAGGGAGCCAGACATATTCGGCGGGCACATTCAGGTGCTATTCTCTGGTCCCATGCCTTGGCTGAGGGTAAATGTTTTGGATGTCCCCCACCCACCGTATTCTGAAATGTTACATGATTTGGATGCTGCCTGTCCCCGTGATGGCCCCACGGATGCTATGCCCCTCAGGAAAACGTGCATCTCCTAAGCTCTTGATCACAGACAGTAGTTTGCTGATGCACATTAGACAAATACCAATGAGAAATGGCAGCTGCTGCAACCTAGACCATATACCAGTTCCCCTCATGTCCCGAAAAGTGCTAGGTAGCTCCAGTTCACCACAGTATGGAATATCAGAATGTAAATGTGAACATGTATGTCAGGACATACCCTGCATCAAATGGTACGTGGCATTATGAACCAGCCCCAGTGATTCCTGCCCTGGTAATCTCTACAAACACGCCTTAAGCTGCTAGGGATGGACCCTCACCAAGTGCACAAAACCCCAAACTTACATTGCAGGTCCTCAAAGGATGCAAAATATTGCTGAGCAACAAATGTATGCCCATTTCATACCTATGGCCTATAAGTGCACTCATTCTGATGCTCTGCACTACCATTCCTCTTATCTCTCCTTACACCCCTCCCCATGAACATCACTCGTCTGTCAGATTGCTTTTATCTGTGCCCTTCCCTTCAACTGCCAAATCTGGACATTGCTCCCTTCACCTTGCTGCTCCGTATGCCTGTAACAAACTATCCGAGTCTGTACATCAGGCTTCATCCCTGGCCCCTCTCAAATCCAGGCTGAGCGCTCACCCCATCGGTGGCGCTGTTGGATCAGATTCTCCTCAGCTGCCTTGTGTTTCCTTACCATTCCCCCTGGATGTATCCTGTTCACAGCTGCTGTGATGTCTGTCACACTAGACTGCAAGCTCCGCTGAGCAGGGACCATCTGTTACATGTGTCTGTACAGTGCTGCCTTGTAGCGCTATACAAGTGATCAGTAGTAGTAGTTGTGGTTGGGCCTTCTGGCTATGGCATCTGAGGCCCACCTATCTGAATACTGGCATTTCTCACAGTAGCTACACTTGTCACATCATGGTGTATGACAGTCTCTATACATTCGCTACCTGTGGGGCAACACTGTCTGCCTTCCCACAGCCAGCTTTGTGGCACTGCTCCCCTGGTCCGGGCTGTGTGGGCATGGAAGGGGAGATCCCTGTGCATCACACCATGTAGCCATACTCCAAATATATCACCACTCTCGCAGCTCTCATTGATCCTGGCCTGAGTAGGGATGTAGGCCGCATGTGACAATGTGGGAAATAGTGGTACCACATCAGTCGTGTCTCCCTGTGCCTGGCACAGCAGATGTATGGCTGCCCTATCACACTGCCAACAATATTTGATCCATGTAGAGGATCCTATGTAAAATAATCCAAAAGGAATCAGCATAGATTCCCTATGGCTAAATGTCAAATCATATCCCTGCAATAGGGACCCTCAGAATAAGGACATTCAGAGGTGCATACTGCACTGATACATGGTCAACAGCAACACCATTGATCCCACAAAATGTGGATTGTGGGCGTGCATTAGTGCTGTTTGCACTGTTGAGTACCCTTATTCTGAGGGTTCCTTATCATTGCTGGGAATATGTTTTGACATTTAGCTATAGTGAATCCATTCTGAGTTTGACTGTGACCTGGTGATGCTGTAGTCATCCATATGGTCCAAGTACTGGCCTGGCTTTCATGTCCTCCCTGAATTGCATATGAGCACACCAAATCCCCCTATGCACACCTCAAACTACACACACACACTCTCACTTACTCTCACAAATACATGATTCTGACCAAAAGTGCCCTGAACCTATATATAATAGCTATGACATAACATAATCGCATGGGGAACCAGGACTACAAATATGATCTCAATTTCTCACCCAAAAAAGAATCCTTTCCCTGCTCATGCCCTTACTATCCCTACATCAGCAGTCCCATTTCTCTGAACATGGGAATTGTGAGGGTCCCATAGATTGGATCCTTTAGCACAAAACAGCACATAGGTGCATAGCCTGAATAAACACTATTGCTTTTCTTAATATTTCTGTAAGGGTGTTTAGAAATATTTCTTTACCTTACTACATTCCCTCACCTCTGCTCCCTGTACCTTAAGACTGAATCTTGGGTTTTTCCAGACTGCAGTCACACCAGTTCAGAACATAGTTGTCACAACTATTCTTCTATATGGGACGCACAGCAGTGCACAGCCTTTCCTGAATACACTTTCTACGTCTCCGCGTGTGACCATGCTCCCCATTTTGTCTTCTCCCGCCCATGTTCTGAGATCCCCTTGCTAGCGCTATGGACATGCCTGTCAGCGGTGTTTTAGAATATGGTGGGGACGTTTTCAGTTCATGGATGTCCCTGTTGCACGTACAAACCCCTTAATCATGTTCTGGAATGACCTCCTGATTGGGTTCGAAATTGGTTGAGTAGGAGTCAGCAAAGGGTACAGGTAAATGGAGCTCATTCTAAGGAGAAGGAGGTTACCAGTAGTCTTTTTAATATCTTTGTTAGTGTTACTGTGGAAGGGCTGTTGGGTAAGGTTTGCCTGCTTGCAGATTATACCAAAATCTGCAATAGACACCTAGGAAGGAGTAGATAACACGAGGAGGGATCTAGCTCAGCTTGAAGAATGTCTAGAATTTGGCAGCTGAGACTTAATGCTAAAAAATGCAGGATCATGCATTTAGGCTGCAAAAATCCAAGGGAGCAGTACAGTGTAGGGGATGAAGTACTTCTGTCCACAAAAGAAGAGAGGGACCTAGGCATGATTGTGTCTGACGATCTTAAAGTAGCTAAACAGGTAGAAAAGGCGACGGCAAAAGCCAGAAGGATGATTGTGTGCGTAGGGAGAGGAACGGCCAGCAGGAGAAAGGAGGCGATAGCGCCTCTGGTGTGTCCTCATATAACCCCTCTTCTCAAGTTGCTTCATTGGCTCCCTCTCTGTTTCCGTATCCAGTTCAAACTTCTACTGACCTATAAGTACATTTACTCTGCAGCTCCTCACCACCTTTCCTCTCTTTTCTCTCCCTACAACGATCGGAAACCGCTACCGCGGCTTTGTAAACAAGCCCCTATGTGTTCCCTTGCCACTTCCCTAGATGTGTCCTTGTCCTCAGCTGTTGTGTTGTCTGTCTTGACTAGATTGTAAACTCTGATGAGCAGGGACCGTCTTTTACATGTGTCTGTACAGCGCTGCGTAAGCCTTGTAGCACTATACAAATGGCAAGTAGTAGTGGTAGTAGAAGTAGTCCCCATAGTAGTGGTGGTAGTGGTAGTAGTAGTTCTAGTGGTAGTAGAAGTAGTCCCCATAGTAGTGGTAGTAGTAGTAGTAGTGGTAGTAGTAGTAGTGGTAGTGGTGGTAGTAGAAGTAGTCCCCATAGTAGTGGTAGTAGTAGTGGTAGTAGAAGTAGTCGCCATTTGGAATATTGTGTGCAGTTGTGGAGACCACTCATGGTTTCCTCCAAACTGAGTTTCCATACTCTAATGCTTGCCCCTTGTTACTGTGTGTAAGTTCCACTGTTTATAAGTTCCACATAGTTTTCATATTGTTATTAATAATTTAACTCTATTTAATGTAACAGTTAATTTATTGCAATATCTTCACTCATTATACTATATAAGTTTCATGTTCCATGTAAACCGCTTTGATTGAAGGATAAGGTAGTATAAAAAAATTAAAGAAATAAATAAAGAAGTTGGAGCCAGTGCAGAGGGTGGCTACTAAAATGGTTAGTGGTCTTCATTATAAAGCATATGAGGACAGACTTAAAGATCTTAATATGTATATTTTAGACGAAAGGCAGGATAGGGGAGATACAATAGATATATTGAAAGCAAGTTCTGCTACGAGGGAACATGGGATGAGGGTGATGGGGGATAGATTCAGGAGTGATATGCGGAAATATTTTTTTATGGAAAGAGTGGTGGATCCGTGGAATAGTCTCCCAGTGGAGGTGGTAGAGATGAGGACAGTAACTGAATTCAAAAAAGCATGGGACAAACACAGAGGATCTCTAAAGGAAAAAAGGGGACTGTTGTAGTTGTTGATATGGAAGGACAGACTGGATAGACCATGTGGTCTTTTTCTGCTATCATGTTTCTATGTTTCTTTGAGAGGACATAGCTGGCTGGCATTGATTTTTGGCACTGGCTGGTTAAGTTTTGGCATCCCAAACTGAGGGGTGTGTTTACTAAAGGGTGTTAAGGAAGCAAGTGTACTGTTAATGCCTGTTATCGGCACCCTTGCACCATTAACACTGAGAAAAAGCTGCGTTAATGATGGTTAAAGACTCCTGCAGCTTTAAGGGCATAGAAGGTGGAGAGTGGGCATTAACAGCGGTGCTACCCTAACATCTTTGCGCTAATGTGTGTTAAAGCCCTTTAAAGCTGGGAACCCTAACGCTAAGTAAAACCTCGCAGAAAGGGTGTATTTTGAGGGGAGAGAGTCTATTTAAATGTCTGCAATGTGACGCACAGACATGGGAGCCCCAGATCGTGATAGTAGTGCTCCATTAGCAGCAACAGCATAGTGCCCAAATATGAAATAGCATTATGCTGATGGTGCAAGTGGAGCAAAGGAGGTGGCATATGGGTCGTGCAGTGGGGATTGCTGGTGCACATCTGTGATGTCCATCAAGATCCCATAGTGATAGTGGCGGCAGACAGACATGCTGCTGCTGTGGAAAGTGGATGTGCCATATGGGGCGGTCCGAAGGTCCTGGCACCCTAGGCAGAGACCCCGACCACCCCTCCCTCCACTGCTGCTGAAACCAGCTCCGGGGGAAGAGGCCGATAGAGCCAGCAGCTGTAGTGCCACAGGTAGCTACAAAATGTAGGCGCCCGTGGAAACACCACAGCTATGGCTGTCATCCCCCCCCCCCCCCCCCGAGACATATCATTGGCAGGCAGGGATGGGGTTCCTGCAGAGGCACATGGTTTGGGGGTGGCATGGCCATCCATGTGTGCCTCTGCCCCTGCCATCTCAATCCGGTGCCCTTGGGTGCCCGCCAAACCCGCATCTTGGATAGACTGGGACTGCGCACCACCACCACTGACAGCATGCGGGCATGTCAGCATGATGTGGGGTATTGGTGGTGGGTGCAATGGCACCCGCCTACAGCAGACCAAAGCCATGTCCTGGTCCTGTGTGCTGTGCACATTGCAACATATGCCAAGATCTGTTTGATGGAAAACTTGTCAGCTGCAGGGACTGCTGCATCCATATGGCAGCTCTGTGGCGCAACACACAAAGCCACTGTGCCTATGAGTGGAGGTTCAAGACCCAGCTGTGGCCCTGTGTGTAAATTTTAGCCTGCAGTGCAGGTACAGCACCAGCATGTGCAACCCCCAATGAATCAGCCAGCAAGGGTACAAACACTCATCAGCCTCACAGACAGGCTCCACTACCCACAGCTGGATGGAACGGCAGGTTGATAGCACCGGCACACTAAGCAGGCGTTAACAACGGGCATGAATGTCAGAGCTTGCTACTAGTGCCTGCACAATGAGCACACATTAACAATGCTTGAGCTGATGTGGAGAGCAAAGTGGCAGGCAGGAATGCCAGCTATCCCCACTTTTGCACAGCGCGACAATGTGAGAGTGTGTGTGTATGTCT
Organism: Ichthyophis bannanicus; assembly: GCA_033557465.1. Lineage (NCBI taxonomy): Eukaryota > Metazoa > Chordata > Amphibia > Gymnophiona > Ichthyophiidae > Ichthyophis > Ichthyophis bannanicus. Next base: position 42,588,189 of record CM066043.1, read on the forward strand.
CTCCAGAGATCTGTGGTCTTCTGCACTGTACTGCACTGTGTCTCGCATTACCTAGGCTGTTGCCAGGGTTAGTCTGCAAATGTGCATAATGAGGAGCAGAGGATTGTGGGTATGGCCTGAAATAGAGCAGTTTATCCAGGATGTGTCTCCATTGGAGGTTGGGTCAATGGCTGAGACTTCATAGTATCCATCTGCCATGTGCATAGCCTGGGTGGCCACAGCAGTTCACGCTGCAAGGGCACTCTCACTCTGACTGAGCTGTGGCCATGGCATGGCTATGTATCCACATAATGCTGTATAGTGTTTAGCTCCAGTGATGTGGGTGCTCTTCCTATCCTGGGAGTCCCATTACTGTGGCAAATGCTGTATGTGTATGGTTGCTCTATGCACATGCATTGTGTGCTGACCAGCAGACTTACCACAGTTGGTATGTCCATGGCTGTAACAGTCCTGTGGTGGGAAGCAGGTGCAGTCTGACTTTACATACTGTGGTAGATTGGTAGCCCCAGATGGTTGGGACAGCAGTTGTTCCTGGCCTGCTTACTGTGGTCATGGCAGGACAGTAGTAGTAGCTCCACACAAGCCTGGAAGCACCTGCTACTTTTGGCATCAGCTGCTGTAGCACTGACATGCACTGTCTTAGGGGGTTCTCTGTCCCACAGGGACAGGACACAGAGCTCAGATGTGACACACACCTACAGCATGCTGCAATTGTGCATGAAACACTGCAGACAATACCTGCCACACACTGGCAGTGATGTGGACTTGCAGCATGGCCAACAGAGACCACCTCTATCAGTGGTCTCTGGAGACCAAGTGCTGGGCACCCATGCTCACCCTTAGGGTGACCACTGAAACTGCTCAGTAGCATGGTTTGTAGCTGTCATGTGCTTGTAGCACACACTGTTAGTATGTCTTACATAGCTGATGTGATCAGCTGCAGACTGCTGTTCTGTGTGTGTAGTGCCTCATGGGTACTGGAGGGGTTATCTTATACCGGCACACACAGCAGACATTTTAGGCAGTGACCTGCAGACTCTTTGAAACCACACATTGCTTTGCAGAGAGGCATGGATTGAACTTTATCTGCTGCTTAGTGCAGTGTCTTCATAAGCAGGGGATAAGGGTTCAAGTCTTCACTTGTTCGTTTTGGGCCTGTGTGCTGCTCAGGTCATTTCCCTGCCTGTAACAGTCCAGGCTCTGCTTGATGTGCAGACACACATTCTTCTACTTTGTTATGCATTCAAGCCATATCTTGGGTCAGCTAACATGCTATTCCCCATCATGCCCCTTCTGAGAGTATAGCTTTATTGCCTCTGATATGTATTTAACATTTCTTATATACTGCCTTTCATGATATCAAGTCAGTTTAACATTGAACAAACTGAAATTACATTGAACAGGGCATTATAACTTGGAGATAACTATTTTACAGGGAACATGGGCAATGGAAGTTTAAGTGGCTTGCCCAAGACCACAAGGATCACCTGTGGGACTAGAAACCCCAGTCCTTCTAGCTCAAGGTTGCTGTCCTCTAGTGGGATTTGAACCCCCAACCTTCCAGCCTGAGGTAACTTGCCCCAACCACTAGGCCACTCCTCCCCTGTTGTAGCCTGTTGCAAGGGGTCAGACATGTTCACCCTGTAGATGTCAGCCACCTGCTTGGTGGTGTGGCATAATGATCATGGCAATGACTTGGGGACCAAGACACTAGGGTTTGAGGCCCACTAGCACTCCTTATGTGACATTTTGAAATGTGTTACTGTCATATTTTATGTCTGCCACAACCTTCACGGACATACAACCCCTCCTTGTGACCTTGAGCAGGTCACTTAACCCACCATGGCTCAGCTTACTGCAGGACTGTACAGTCCCTGTTTATCATCAGACATTAACAATTCATCAGTAAGATGTACCCCAACGTGTCTTCACTGATACAGTGGTATACTGACAGGCAGTTACATGCTTACAGCTGGAACCAACATGTGAGAAATGGGTCATGTAGGACATCATAGCCATGACTGTACCGTGTTGGCTCCATCACATCTCTGCAGTACATGTGGACACATCCTACCCCTTGGATAGCCACCTGCAGGTATCACCTCACGTCCGTAGGTGCCCCATTTGCCCAGTTTGGATGACACCTGTCCAGTTCTTATCTGAACATTTGTCTGGGGTGTTGTATGGTGGTTGTGTGGCTGGGAAAGGTGTAAGACCCACATGTGTGGTATCAGGCCTTCCACGTGACACTGACACACATTTTCCCACAGAGTACATATATGTTGGGGATGGCACATTGATGCTGCCAGCTCATACCACCCTCTCCTCTGCTGCCATTCTTCCCTCAGCCCATCCATCCGCATCTGTTGGCTGAGTGCAGTCATGTCTTCTCATGCTAACTGCTACACTGTGGCCTACAGAAGTACTCCTTTCTGCATTTTGGCTCTCCACGCACGCCTCTCCTGTGCCTGATCTGCAGGTCGCACTCCTGCTCCGTCTTCCTTTCGCTACACATATCCTGCCGCTTCTGACTTCACTGGGGGACACCTCTTCCCCATCCTATGCCACACACTGACATTGCGCCGTTTTACATCCCCAGTGCATCGATACAGCTGCCTCCCACATGCTCATCCAAGTAGGCTGTCAAGTTGTATACCCACAGATACGGCAGGTCCATCAGCTCCCACCTGTGCTTCCATACATTACCTTTACATTGACTTTCCTTGGTGCTCCCTTATCCAGCATCAGGGTGACAGCAGTTTTTGGATATTAAGGTGCATGCTTGACACTTTAACGCCCGATGTCCTGTTAGCGCACGTTAAATGGCCCATTGGGCCCTTAACAACCGAACGCCTCCTACCCTCCCAGAGCCTTTTTCGCATGTAAAACCCCTTATTGCTGCCGTTAACATCTGCTACCTTAACACCCTTTAGTAAACATATCCCTGAGTGTTTGAAATTTCGACAGCCACATTTTGTCCAGCAAGTTTTATGCTATTATTAACTGAAAACTGAGGTACCTACATTTGGCTGAAAATGTGTTTAACTAAAGTGGTCAAATTCTGGCCAGCTAAGTCAGGTAAGTTGGCTTCAAGCTATACAGATTTCAGATAGTGATAGACTGAGTCATGTTACACACTTCCTTGAATGTATGTTTTATTGTTGGGTATAATAAGTGCTTCAGTCTTACCTTGTCTGCAAAGTGGTTCATTTCCAGGCGATAACTCTTCTTTCCTTGATCAGCCAATTGGTTATGTTCCAGAACTTTTTTCCTGGTGGCTTCCCAGTTCTCTCTGCGAATTCTTTCTTCCTTCAGGTTTGGATATTTCTTTCCTATTAGTTTTAGTAGGAATTATTTATTTATCGATTTAGACAGATTTGTAAACCACCTTATCCTACAATCATGTGCTGTTTCTAGCTCTATAGCAGTCATCCTCACTATCACTGCTCGTCTTCTACTTCAGTACCCTCATCACATCATTTCGGTATTAGCAAAATTACTCCATTAGCAGAACCTTCCTCGGTATTGTTTTTGCTTCCACATCTCATTGTAACTTTCAACATTAGTTCCATTGCTACTTGAAAATGAATATTTGTAAAGATACTTTTGAATTTTACCAGTTTTCTTTTTCATTTTTGAAACATAAAAATGTGTCTGCCAGTTAATTTTGAACACATAACTTCTGTTTTGCTGCTAATAAAGATAAAATTGGACTGTTTTACTCACTAAATGGCCCAAATTTATCCATATAAAAAGGGGCTAGCATTGGAGCAGGGCAAAGATGGTACCTGCACTTATATGTTTAGCAGCGATATGCAGTTGCTAAAGAGATAAGTTAGATATTTAAAGTTAGGCCTGCATATCAGCAGGCTATATTTTAATTTTACGTTATATCTGCTGATTTGATCGTTGGATATAAATATATTTAGCTAGTTAAATGGCTAGTGCCAATGAACATGTGAATAAAATTGATCACCGACACATAACTTTAGACCAATGGTTCTCACTCAGCCCTCAGGACACACTTCGGTGCCCTTTTACTAAAGGGCGTAAGCAGTTAGTGTGGATTACAGCCCGCATTAACCCCGTGCTGTGACTCGTGGTAATTGTTAGTGCAGGGCCAGCACAGATACCACTTCCTGATTTCCGTGGTAGCTGGGGTGCTAAATGGTCAGGTTAGGGGGCAGAGAGAGTGCCTTGCAAGGTGTGCCGTTAGCCCAGGTGTACTTACTGCCAGCCTCATAGATGGCAGTAAGTGCCCCCATGCTAATTTTAGGCCACCTTAGGACAGTGTGCACCATGTTAAATGCTTTCCACACCTCCCACAGTTAGCACAGTGGTGTTGCACTTAATGTGCCATAGTTTTGAGCGTTATGGGTGTGACACCATAGCACCCTTTAGTAAAAGATCCCCTTAGTCCGGATAACCACAATGCATATGCATGAGAGAGATTTGCAGGCACTGCCTCCGCTGTATGCAAAACTCTCATGCATATTCATCGTGGTTATCCCGAAAACCTACCTGGCTAGGTGTGTCCTGAGGACTGGACTGAGAACCTCTGCTTTAGACACTACCTGGCTCCTGTGAATATAGGACCCAAAGAATATTTTCTTGACCCACTCTTGTGCCGTTTGGTATACTTTGCTGTAGCTGGGCCTTTTATTTAATGGGCATAAAATGATCAGAAGTAAAGGAGTCGGTTCCTAAAAATGATCAATTCCTAAATTATGGGTCTGATTTTATAACAGGACACCAGTGGGAGAAATTTAAAAAGGCACCTATTTTGCAAAGGCAGCATTTATCTTTATAAAATAGATTTCCAGATATAGCCTCAATAACACACAAATGCTAAAGCACTTTTTGCACCTGCTATAAAAAAGGTATAAATTTGTTAGCATAATCTACCCAACTACATGCATACATAAGAACATAAGAACATAACAGTTGCCTTTTTGGGTTAGACCCAAGGTCCATCAAGCTCAGTATCCTGCTCTAACTGTGGCAAGTCCAGGTTGCAGGTACGTGCAACAGTCAGCTTCCTGTTGTCCATTGTTCAGAGATTTGAAGGAATTCCAAACAAAAATAAAAGATTAGAACAATGGAAAGAGGAAGAAGAAGCCAAAGAGGATGGAGGGAGAGATGTACATAATACTCTCATATCGCCTCTTGGCTTTCTCAGAACCTTTTGCATTTAAACCCTTCTAAGTCCACAGCTATGTGGGTTTCACTGAGTGGCCCTTGTCCTTCTGTTGCACCTCAGATTGGCCCAATTTCAATTCCTCTTACCACCTCCTTCCGTTATCTAGGGGTTATTTTAGATTCCTCTTTCCTTCCACAGTCACATTTCTTCTCTTACCCGTCGTTCGTTCGCTGTTTTACGTCGAATTAGGACTGTCCACTCCCTTCTTCCTTCTGGTTCCTTGATTACCCTTGTTTTGGCCCTGGTTACCAGCAGGCTTGACTACTGTAATGTTGTCTTCGCTAACCTTCCGAATTACCAGCTTCAACGTGTACAACTTATTCAAAACACTGCAGCCCGTCTCATCACATTTGCCCATCGCTTTGATCACATCACCCCCATTCTTCTTCATTTACACTGGTTGCCTCTCCACTTTCGCTTCCATTATAAATTTCTCATTTTGACGCACCGTGCTATTCATACTAATAATCCTCTTTATCTTGCAGACCTTATCTCCCTTCATATTCCATATCGCCAGCTCCGCTCTTTACATGCAAATCGTTTGTCCCTACCTTCCCCATCACAGGCACATCTGGAACAAACTCGTCATTCAGCCTTCTTTTTTCTCAGTCCTGTATTGTGGAATGCATTACCATCTTCCCTCCGTTTAGAACCTTCCTATTCTCAATTTAAGACACTACTCAAAACCCATCTGTTCCAATTAGCCTTTAATTTACCTCCCGATGTCCCTCCTTGAAGTTCTCGATTGGTCCATTCGTGGTTTTATTATTGGGTTTGTCTCCTGTTTTTGTTTTGTCCTTCGGATTTGTCTATTTGTGTCTGACCCCCCGGAGTACTGGTCGGGTTTTTGGTTTTACTTGTTTTTATTCTGTCCTTTTTCTTCCTCTATCCTGTTATTTATGGCGTTCTTTTCTATGATTTGCGGCGCTTGACCTTGTTTTATTGTAAACCGCTTAATGTTTTTTGACAAAGCGGTCTATCAAGTGATGGAATAAAGATAAAGATACTGTACCTTTATTAATTTTATTTATTTATTATTACACTTTCTATATTGCCTAACATGCAAGACCGCCATATAGTCTGCTAGCCCTCAGGAATGAGAGAGTGTATCTTCTCTAGAATCTAGACTTCATGATTAATTTTCAAGATTCTACTTTGCACTTTCTGAACCCAATTCAAGATACAAGTCAGGCGAATGTCTGAATCATACAAACAGTACCATTGGTCATGACCTAAGCTTACTAGGCGTGGTTGTGTCTGAGGATCCTAAAGTAGCTAAACAGGTAGAAAAGGCGACAGCAAAAGCTAGAAGGATGCTTGGGTGCATAGGGAGAGGAATGGCTAGCAGAAAAAGGGAGGTGATAATGCCTCTGTATAAGTCTTTGGTACGACCTCATTTGGAGTATTGTGTGCAATTGTGGAGACCACATCTTCAAAAGGATATAAACAGGATGGAGTCAGTACAGAGGGTGGCTACTAAAATGATTAGTGGTCTTCATTATAAAGCATATGAGGACAGACTTAAGGATCTTAATATGTACACCTTAGAGGAAAGGCGGGATAGAGGTGATATGATTGAGATGTTTAAATACCTCCGTGGCATAAATGCACAGGGGGAGATCCTCTTTCGATTGAAAGCAAGCTCTGCTACAAGGAGACATGGGATGAGAGTGAAAGGGGATAGATTCAGGAGTGATATGCGGAAATATTTCTTTACGGAAAGAGTGGTGGATCCGTGGAATAGTCTCCCAGTGGAGGTGGTAGAGATGAGGACAGTATCTGAATTCAAAAAAGCATGGGACAAACACAGAGGATCTCTAAAGGAAAAAAGGGGACTGTTGTAGTTGTTGATATGGAAGGACAGACTAGATAGGCCATGTGGTCTTTTTCTTTGGTCATTTTTCTATGTTTCTACTTGCTGATGCTGGGTTACATGCTCATAGCTGTGCATGTAGTCTATTTAAGACTAATAAAAGAAAATATTTTTTCACTCAATGTGTAATCAAATTCTGGAATTCGTCACCGTAAGATGTAGTAAAAGCTGTTAGTGTAGCTGGGTTTAAAAAAGGTTTGGACAAGTTCTTGGAGGAAAGGTTCATAAAGCATTATTAAAGAGGATCCGATAAATCCACTGCTTGCCCCAAGATGAGCACTGTGGAATCTGTGTGCCTTTTTGGGAACCTGTGAGGTACCTATGACCTAGATTGACCATAGTTGAAACAGGATACTGGGCTTGATGGACCTTGGTCTGACCCAGTGTGGCACATCTTATGTTCTTATGTTAGTCCTAAGCATTGTTGTGGGGCACTTTCTCATTTATGCAGGGCATTCAGCAAGGCAAATACATATAAGTGCTGCTGCCAATTGCATACTGAGGCTGCAATTTGTGTGTTCATTTTTGAGGAAGAAATAATCAATGAAGGATTAAGGAGAATTGCTCCCTTAATGCCTCATGTAGAGCCCTGGGTGAAACAAGCACTTTTTAAAAAATCTGTGTGTGACTCTGAGCTGGTATAAAACCTGACAGGAACATTTTTTCCCATATGCGCATGTTCCCTTTGTAAAACGGGGGATACACGTGCGGCCTTTTAACCCACCGAAGCCGTACACACACCACCCTGCCACATTCACTTTAGAAATCTCTGCATCGTGTGCACCTCTACGGGTAAATAGCAGCCTTCCGAAATTTACATATGAATGTGATCTACATTATTTACTTGTGGAGATGCTTCCAAAATAACTTCCTTAGCTTTCTAAAGATTGATTGATTGATTCGGTTTGATTGTTTAGATCAAGTCAACTCTGAGCAGTATACAATTTTTACAGAAATAAACATAAAAACAGATTGACATAACATACCAACAGCCATTAAGCTACTTCTATACAAAACCTAGACTCAGGCACCGTTCTACATCTATCCTGATACCATCCAAATAAAATATCATCTCTCAGCCAACCCCTCCCGCTCTCCATTCCTACCTTTCAGCTGCAATCTACCAATCACTTAAAATCATTGTCACATTGTGCAGCTGTATTTAGGAGTTGATCAGATTTTGAAAATAGAATCCTAAGCGTCACATCTGTAGCTGGTTTTTTCTTCTGCATGTGCTTTCTGCCGTCCTGCTTTCTTTCTTTGCCTGGGAAAGAGGTGAAGAGAGAAATCATCCAGATGGTAAAAGCACACACAGAAGAAAAAAATGTGAAGCGAGGTGACAAGACCTTTTTCACGTATACTGGGGAGAGGAGGACGGCCAGAGGCGTAATTGCAAGAGTCAAAGGGCTGAGGACCAATTTGTGGAAAGTGCTAAGGAAAAAAGCAGAATTGCCACAAAAGAAAATCCCGGAGAAGGGTCATGCGTGACTGACAAAGATAACAAAGGGAATGGAATGGATGTCCCTCCATTCATAGAAGAACACGTTTATGAACAGCTTGCAGAACTGAAAGTGGACAAGGCCATGGGACCAGAACAGATACTTTCCAGGATACTAAAAAAGCTTGGGGAGGTACCACAGGACTGGAGAAGGGCTGATGTGGTCTCTCTTCAGAAATGTGGCAACAGAGAAGGAGGCTGTTAAGGCTTACCTTGGTGGTGGGTAAAGAAACAGAGACACTGCTGAAAAATGGATAGTGGTTTTCCTAGAATCCAATGGGCTGCAAGATCCGTGGTACCATGACTTTTCCAAGGGAAGATAGTGCCAAATAAATCATATTGATTTCTTTGACTGAGTGATCAGAGATCTAGATCAAGGGCATGCGATGGATGTTATCTACTTAGATTTTAGCAAAGCCTTTGAAACTGTTCTTCTAGGAGGCTTGCGAATTAACTGAGAAACCTAGGGAAAGATCCCAAGGTGGTGAACTGGATCAGGAACTGGTTGTCTGACAGACCACAGAAGATAGTGATGAATGGAATTCACTCTAAAGAAAGGAAAGTGTTTGGTGGAGTGCCTCAGTAGTCGGTCCTGGGATAGATAGGGGGTTATCCTATCTCACGAATAGTGGGATGGATGTCCCAACGAGACATCCATCCCTGCTATTTGTGCCTTCCCCGCCGGCATCTAACTTCCCTGCCGGTTCTATGGGGACATTAGATGGGAGCAGGGAACGGGCAGAGTCATGGCAAGCGGTGGGCGGTCGCCAGCCCTGGACATAAAGGGCCAATTCTAATGTTGAGGTGGAATAGCTTCCCTGGACATTTTTTTTTTTGGGGGGCCCGGGACGCGGATAGGGCAGGGGGTTAGGAGGGCAAATTGGGGGTCGGGCTGCGGGGAAATCACCTTTGAAGTCCGGGAGCTGGGATTGCGGCTTTACAATGGAGCCACACTGTCATGGCAATCGGACACCATGGCGCCGTGGCTCCATTATAGAACCCTGACTGAGTTAGCCGGGACCAGGTCTGTACATGCAAGATGGGTTGAATCGCAGTCCCGGCCTGCACGTACAGGCCTATTTGCAATTCTGATTCCGCGGGGCTAGATGTGCCCTGTGGGATCAAAATCGCGAGCCCCTCTGTATGTCCGGCTCAGACCAGATGTACAGAGTTGCTGGACGTCCAGGATGGAATTAGCCCTACACTGTTGAGTGTTTTCGTGATTAATATTGACTAAGTGCTAAAAAGAAAAAATGTTTTTTTTGCAGGTGACACAGAGATTTGCAATATAGTGGACACTGCAGGAGGAATAGATACCATGAAAACAGATTTACAAAAATTAGAAGAATGGTCAAATGCTTGACAATTGAGATTTAATGCAAAGAAATGCATAGTGATGCACTTGGGATGCAAAAACCCAAAGGAGCAGTATGCAATAGGGGGCGAAAGGCTAGTTTGTACGAACCAGGAGAGGAACCTCAGAATAATAGTGTCTGACAATCTCAAGATGGCAAAGTAGTGTGACAAGGTGATGGCCAAAGCCAAAAGGATGTTAGGCTGCAGGCAGAGAGGAATAGCCAGCAGGAAAAAGGAGGTAGTGTATTAGTAACCCTGTATGGGTTGTTGGAGAGGTCTAACTTGGAGTATTCTGTTCAGTTTTGGAGACTGTACCTTGCAAAGGATATAAAAAGACTTGAAACGGTTTAGAGGAAGGCAGCCAAAATGATATGGGGCCTGCGCCAGAAGGCATATGTAAAGAGACTTGTAGACCAAAAATGTATACCCTAGAGGAGACAAGGGACGGGGAGATATGATGCAAACATTTAAATACTTAAAGAGTAATTAATGAACAAACAAATCTTTTTCAAAGACAGCGAAGCTGTAGAGCTAGAGGACATGAAATGAAGCTGCAAGAAGGTAAACTTAAAAGCAGCATCAGGAAATACTTTTTCATGGAAAGGGCAATGGATGCCTGGAATGCCCTCACGATGGAGGTGGTGGGAGCAAAAAGAGAGGCAGAATTCTAAAAGGTATGGGACGGATGCAGTGGATCCTTATATGGCAAGAGGATGTTGTCATAACAAACATAAATAACTTCACAAATAGAGGTGGTAACCTGCACAGAGTGGCAGGTACAACCTTAAACAAAAGCATAGAGGGGGCGTAACCTGCACAAAGCAGCAGGTGGAACTCTCCAACTCCAGTCACCTTACTGGGCAGACTAGATGGACCATGCTAGTCGTTATCTGCCATCACTTACTATGTTACTGTGTTACTAAGTTGTGAGCTAAAGAGTACCCACATACACTCTTGCCTGTCTCTGGACTGCTGTAACTATGGGGTATTCTAGGAGCCTATTTTATAAAGGCACACACAGATCTATATGGTTACTCTTTGATTCTTTTGAATCAGGATCAGTGTAATCTTCCATGTCCTTATAAAACAGGCATAAAATGATGTGTTCTTGAAATGCTTATAGGCACCCTGTTATTATGTTTGCTCTGTCCCCCACAATTGTGTGTTCCTGCCTTCACTGTGTTATGTATTGTTGCCAATTGTATGTGACAGCAAACAGCTTCATGCTTAGTGGTGAACTTTGCTGCAACAGGTTTAATAGGTGCATGTGACCCGCTCTCTCCGGTCTCCGTAATACTTGCCTGCCTATACGCCTTACTACAGGGTTTATATTGTGATCCCAACGCGTGACTGCAGCTCCCTCCGGCCTTTTGGGTAATTTCCTCTGCACCCCTCCCTTCAGTGCAGACTCTCCATTTTGTGGAAGGAGCAGAGCTCTACAGCCCTCCCTCTTCTTTCCATTTCTTCCCCTTGGATTTCGATCATCCTTTCACCAATTCAACTGAACTTCGCTTGCACAATTTGAATCCACACAATTAATTTTACTCGCATCCATCTGTATTTTATATGTTCCATTTCACCATTTTCTCAGCATTTTAACTTGCTCCACTTTGTATCCATTCAGACATCTCCATAATCTATCTTCAGCTATAATCCAGATGGATCCAGCATGCTACATACCTAACCAGGACAGTGGTACCTCTTTATTCAGCTTCCGCAGTAAGTTATACCATTTTACTTATTACAATAAACAGTTGGATTCTAAGAGACTGGATCCTTTTCTTGGATGTGAATTGAGTTAACTGCCTGTATAGTGTTGTATCAGAAAACAAAGCATGGACCGAGGACAATGTTGATCCCTCCAATGTGTCTTTTCTTGGGAAGATGTATGATATACTTAATCCGGAATCAATCTTTGTATTGTGGAATCTTTTTTCCTTAGTTTAAGGCTACTTCATGAACAGTTTTTATCAATTTCATAATAAAAACACTATTATGTAATAAACTTCAAAATGTTGTATATCATGAGAGGCCATTACTTTTGAGAAACTTCGCTTTGCTTTATGCCTTGTAGCGCATCTAAAGTTTGATATTATCCCTAGATACACTGTGCCCTGCTATATCTTACTGCAAGAGTTATTGTTAGTAACTATTAGGCTAATATTCAGTCATCATAGCTGGTGTTTTTTTGCCATCCCCGGCAATATCCCTCCCATGTGAACAGCGGGTTTGTACGGGGAGGCCTAGACTGGGGTGGGAGAGGGCGGTCCAGAGGAGAAGCAAGGGCGGGGCATGGGCAGGCCTTGATCCTAGACTACAGGGCCAATTCAGAGGTCGGCCTGGGGCCTTGAATGTCGTTGGGGAGATTATTCCACCTCGAAGGTGGAAAGAGTCCCCCTGTATGGAGGGGGATCATGGTGCGTGACCCGGGGACACAGATGAGGAGGTGCAGGGAGTTCCCCACAACCCAACCCAGGCTTTAGAAGGCCAAATCGTGGGTCGGGCTGTGGGGAAAAAATAACTTGGCCAGTGGCTGGGGATCGTTGTTCCTGAATGGAGCCGCAGTGCCATGGCAACAGGAGCCATGTATGTGGCTAAACATACAGGACGATCAGAATTTGGGCCTAGCCTGCACATCCAGGCCATAGACCCGATTCTGATCCCACGAACACATCCACCCCCCGCAGGATCAGAATTGGGTCTACCTCTGTACGCCCCACTTTTGATCAGCCATATAGGGTCTGCATGACCTGAATAGAATTGGCCTCTATATATGTATAGTGCTGGAGTGGTCAGTATGATATTTTCAGCCACACTATCCAGATATTGTCACTGAAAATCATCAGATACCCCCGGCCAGTAGCATATATCCAGACAGCTACGGTTCTCTGGTAAATGGTTCGGAATATTTTATTTATTTGATTTTATATACTGCACTATTTTGAATTCAGTGCAGTTCACAGAGAACAAGCATAAATGCCTTACATAGAACAGGCTTTACATAGATTTAATCCATACCATATTCAGTCTTCCAGGCACCCCACTCATCATCCAGGAAACTTGCAGACATGGCACTGCAAGCTACAATCCATCCCAGAAGGAGCAGGACTTTCACTGTGTCCATCCTAGAAAAACAAATACGTTCATAAAACTGGAACAACTCCTTCTATCACATTTTATTGTTGCACCATTTTGAAACAGTTTAGTAAAAGTTAGGGAACCAGGTACCAGTCCCGCTGATTCCATCTGCTCATTGTCGGACTTTGAAGAAGTCACTAAACTTTCCATTGCTTGCATACCTAAATATAGATTTTAAGTCTTCAGGCCACTGACCAGGTTGGTTATGTATTTCACGTGGTTTGTAGCCTGCGGTGGTCTTGAAAAATATCAAGCGAAACCTGTCATACACCGTCTTGGATAAATCTCTTCATAAATGTGGTTAATAAATCCTGATAAAGACATGTTTTTTTTTCAAATGTAAATTCTAGAACTGATGCTAAACACCCTTTCAGATATATTTATTCTGCCATTACTTATCCCTAAATTCAGAATATAATTAATTCCTTCTTGGAAGAATTTATTTTTCCAGTACTAATGTGAGACGTCTCTGTTTCTCCAAGTGTGAGCTCAAGCAGCCGTGACCACAGAACTGCATAAATGAGCAGAGTCCTAACCGAGATATCATTGCCACCACTTTCTTCATCCAAACACTAGCTAATGCCGTTAAAAAGCGGCTCAGAAACTGAATTTCAGTGGCTGAGGAATAAAAAGTAGATTTCCTCCTTTTTTAGAGATCTGCACCACTTAAATCTATAGTTTACAACTATATTTTAACAGTAGAAACATTTTCCTGGATTTTGTCTATAGCTCAAACCAAAACTCTAGCAATAGAGGAGATTGTCTGCGTTTTCATTCTCACTTTTATCCCTGGCTGAACATCAATTAATTGCAAGCAGATTTTGGGAGAAAAAGAAAACCCTCCCCTTAAATTTTGCAGTAAAAAGATATAGTAGATATTTCTCAAACTAAACATTTGTGTGTTCATAAAGCTGCCGACTTTTAACATCAAGATCAAAAAATTTGACTACCACTGTACAAGATTTCTTGTGCATTTTTACCTGAAGTTTTCACCTCAATGGCTGTGAAGGCTTGGGGATCTCTTCTGCAGATTCCTCTGTTGGGCAGTGCTGTCTGTTTTAAAGCCAGAGCTAAATACCATCTGATAAGGCTGTTTTCCTGTTCCATTGCCTTATCAGATTGGAAAACGATTATCACATGCTCTTAACAAGAGGAACAATGTGTCTATCAAGGTTTGCAACTGATATGATAGTCTAACGTTCAGTGGTTGGAAAGGCTGAATAATTGTAACTGTATGAAACTGTACGTAGTATGTGGCTTAATAACAGCCACCAGGTTTTTGGAGGCCATGTTTATGATTCAGGGGATGATTTGCCTTGGCAAGTGGAAGTCCTGAGATCCATTAGAGACTCAGGGGTCGGTTTACTAAAGTGCGCTGCTAAGTTAGTATAAACACTGGCTGAATCTGGTCCAAAACTGTCACTGTCCCAAAGTATTAAAGATGAACAGGAGCTGAAGACCTCTGGATGATGTGTAATACAAGGACTGGAGATGCCAAAACCACGCATGCATTTCTAAAAGTAAAAATAAGAATTCATCATACTGGCACCAATAATCAAATACCACCAAACAATCATCAAAAAAACTCAAACACCTGTCCAGCAAACCAGATAAAATAAAATACCGCCAAACAAGTTCAAATACCACCACACGCAATTTAATAAATTCTGCACACAGTGTAGAATCAACGCAAAGGCAAGGCAAAATAAAATTGCAGTGTAGAATCAACGCAAAGGCTAGGCAAAATAAAATTGCAGAGGCAAGCAAAGGTCACAGTGGTTTGAACCAATTTGAAGGCAAGGCTTAGGCAAGTTAGAACAAAATTGGAAAAGCCCTCCATAATCACCAAATTCTTGACACTTTGTTGTGTCTACCCGAAAACATTTAATGAAAGTGAACTATAAAGCAACCAACGACCAGCGCACGACACAACTAATACGGTAAGTGTATTCAGGTAAAGCCCGGGCGAATGCATATTGCCCGGTATATAACACACTTCTAAGGGGTGTTGGGGCGGGGGCAGGAATGGGTGATTCTGAGAGGCAGGAGACCAGGTATGACGCCGGTCCTGTCGCGTTTCGTCACGGGGTGCGGGCAGCGGCTCCCTGGGGTTCCCACCAACTATTGGCATGAAAACAACAAGCGCCCCCAATACATCCACAGGCAAGATTTCCACAGGCAGGGAAAAAAGACAGGAAAGGATCAGCAGCGGCGGCAAGCCCTCGGCAGAAAACCTGCCGGCCAAGCTCTCTCATAGCAACGGGGCGAGCTACTGGAGAGATGGAGCCAAGTGGGGCTGGCGATCTACCTCTGACCCCTCCATGATCTACAGGTAGATTACGATCTACCTGTTGGACATGCCTGTTGTATACCAACGCAACCCATCTAACTTGAAGGAGTTGGAGCAGTTTTGCCTTGAGGAATGGGTGAAAATCCCAGTGGCTAGATGTGCTAAGCTAATAGAGACATACCCCAAGAGACTTGCAGCTGTAATTGCAGCAAAAGGTGGCTCTACAAAGTACGGACTTTGGCGGGGAGGGAATACCTATGCACACTCCTGATGTCTGGTTTTATTTTGTCTTAATTATTGTTTGTGTCATAATAATGGATATATTGCACCTTCAAAGTTTAAGTTTATGTTTATTGCAACACTTGATATACCGACCTTTTAATATCAAGGCAGTGTACAATTTATAAACAAATAAAGTAAGGCCAGAGTCTATGAAGAGGAACACAGTCATGCAGAATAGAAACAGACAGTCTAGAAGCAGAGGAGTCAGAGAGGAGAGGGTAGGTCATAAGCAGAGGAGAAAAGGTGGGTTTTTAGGAGGGACTTGAATTTGGAGAAAGATTGTTCTAAATCAGGGGTCACCAACCTGCGGCCCGCAGGCCGCATGCGGCCCACGAGGTCCCTTCGTGCGGCCCGCGAGGCTCTACTCCGGTTAACATTACGTGCGGCCCGCCAAGGATTCCCGCCATTGTATCTGCAGCCCGCGGCATGCTCGGCGGGTTCAACGGCACGTGACCGGTTTCCCAAGAGCAGCGCGCAAATTAGAGGACCAATCAGCAATAAGACTTCACCAAGCACTCGCAAGACTTTGCCCTCTTCAGTGCCCCCTTCGAGATGAACCCACCGACGTGCCCTCTGACCTTCAAATGGACTTGATCGAACTGCAGTGTGACGACGCACAGAAGTCGCGCTTCATGGCTATCAGGTGATCAGCCATTGTTTTCATAATTTTGCGTTTGTTGTTTTTTTTCGTGGGGGGCGGGGAGAAGGGGGGTGCGGCCCGCGAGGCTCCCGGTAGTCGGCTGTGCGGCCCGCGGCCCTCTGGAGGTTGGTGACCTGTGTTCTAAATGGAGGGTGGTGGGAAGGGAGTTCCATAGCGACAGACCCAGGAAGAAGAAGGCTGAGGAACGGGTGGAGTGAAGATGTGCATGAGAGAGGGAAGTGAGATGAAGACGATTAACATGTATTGAGCGGAGTCTACGGGAAGGGGTGTGGAATTGAAGAAGGTCCGCTAGGTATTGTGGAGTGTGGATATAAATGACATGATGGACAAGAGTGAGGATTTTGTATCAAATGTGGTAGTCTATTGGAAGCCAGTGAAGCTGACAGAGGAGAGGGGTAATGTGATCACAGTAATGAGCCTGGCAGCGGTATTCTGAATTAGTTGTAATCTCTGGGTTTGATACTGGGGGATGCCAGCAAGTGCGGCGTTACAAAAGTAACTAATGATAGGAGAGTGGTGAGTGCCTCAGGAGTGATAAATGGATGAATAGCACGGATATGGCGGAGGTAGTAGAAGGAACGTCGAGTTAGTTGCGAGATAGATTCTTGAAAGGTGAAAGCTGACTCAAGTATTACCCTGAGGTATTGAAGCGAAGAAACTAAGGGGAGAGGAACGTGGGCTATAAAAGGAGACACCAACAGACATGTGCCCCTGTGTGTAAACCAAATGGCAGATGTTTTAGAGAGAGAGTAGGCATGTTGTGTAAATCATATGGTGCTAATCCTGAAATCTCCATTTTAATTCCAGGTTGTAATGCAACAAAACAGGACAAACACCGAGGGGATGAATACTTTCACAAGGCACTGTACCTTTGGGATACATATATTCTCCAGGACCAAGCAGGAAGTCAGTCCTCACTTATGGGTGACGTCGGCGCCGATGGAGCCCTCGCGGAGCAATTTTCCCCAGCTTTCGAAGAAAGCTTTGGGAATTGCAGTGCGCATGCGCAGTCCCCTTCCCGCCCAAGGGTGCCATCTTGCTCAGTCTTCTTTTTTCCGCAGAGCCCTACAGACGTAGTTTGTGATCGCCACTGAAAAAGTTGATTTTTTGGTTTTATTTTTCTCGGTTCGACGCGTGTCCTTTTCCTGCCCGGCCTCGATAACTCCAATATCGAGGCCGTTCTCATTTTTCGGTTTTTTCTTCGATAACTGGCGTTCCCGCCACTTTTTTTCTCTTTCACTGGCAGCACGGTCTTTTGACCTCGCAGGGGCCCTTTTTCCCCCTATGGCTGCCAGTGGGTTTAAAAAGTGTGATCGCTGTACCAGACTTATGTCTCTTACCGACACACATGACTGCTGCCTCCGTTGCCTCGGATCCAACCATGACTCGATGAGTTGTGGTCCGTGCAACAAAATGTCCTCGAAGGCGTTGAGGAGTCGGCAGTCACAAAAGGAGCGAATCTTCTCTGACTCCGCGTCCGGTCGGGCCCGGACCTCGTCAGAGGCTTCGACGTCTCGGGACTCCGGCCCCGAGCACCGTCGGAGTTCCTCTGAGTGGGGGTCTCCCGGCCGGGAACATCGTCGGAAGGAGAAACCCGCGAGGGCAGCGCCGGAGGACGTTCCTGGTTCCTCGAGGGCCAGGTCGCCTAGCCCCGTCAGCCGCCCCGGGTCCTCGGAGGCGGAAAGGCCTGCAAAGCATCCTCGTCTCGAAGTGGAGCCTCCTGGTCACGTGAGTACTGTCGTCCTCTTGGACTCACCTCCGAGGGTGCCGACGTCGTGCCCGACGCCGTCGGGGCCCGAGTCGGAGGCTGCTGGGTCTTCTGAGTTTGGTCTCAGATTGACGACCTTGGAGAGCAGTATCGCTGCCTTCATGGACCAGCAGCGGGCATTGATGACTGGCCTCGCCCGTGCATCTGCCCCGACCACCGGGACGTCGACGTCCAAGTCGACCCCAGAGGCCGATCCTCGAGTCGATCCGAGCTCGAGTCGATCCTCGGTCAAGGTCTCCCTCGGCCTCCCGTTCAGGACCGAGGTCGTCGATGCCGGCATCGGGGTCGGGGCGGATGTCCTCGGCACCCGCCCACACGGAGCCACTCGATTCCTCCACGGAGGAGTCGGGCTGGGACACGGAGGAGGACGAGTCACCCGGTTCTTTTCAGACTCGGTGCGTCCCCTCCGACTCGCCCGAGTCGGAGCCTCGGAGACGGTCTCCCCCGGAGGATACCCGATTCTCCGATTTCGTGAGGGACATGGCCAAGGCGTTGGCCTTCCCCGCGGATCCGGAAGAAGAGCCTCGAGCCGAAGCCCTCCAGTATGACTCTCCCCCGAAGGAGGCCTTTACGGTACCGGTTCCTCCGATGCTGGAGCGGCTGCTCTTCTGCATGTGGGAGTGCCCGGCCTCGACGCCGGTGTTAAGCAAGCGGGTCGATTCGATGTATCGAGTACATAAGAGCCCCGGGTTCCAGAAGGCACAACTACCGCACCACTCTATGGTGGTGGAATCGGCCATGCATCGACTTAAGAGTCAGAAGATGCACTCCTCGGTGCCTCCGGGTAAGGAGGCCCGGAACCTGGATGCCCTCGGTAGGAAGTGCTTCCAGGGCTCTATGCTTGCTTGCCGAGTCCAGACATACCAGCTATATATGGGCATGTATCTCCGAGACCTGGCAAAAGAAATTGCCGGGTTCTCTGCTGGCCTCTCCGAGGAACCTTTGCAGAGGTTCCAGGCCTTGTCCACGGGTATTCGAGAGTGCTCGAAGTTTATTTCTCGAGCAGCCTACGATGGCTTCGAAGCATCGGCTCGAGTAGCTGGAGCCGGCATCGGTGCTCGCCGTCAGGCTTGGCTTCAGTCGTCCGACCTAGAGCCATGGGTGCAGGACAAGTTGGTCGATGTCCCATGCAGAGGTGACAACCTCTTCGGCAAGCCCATGGCTGAGAAGGCTGCGGAGCTCGAGTCCGAGACTCTCACCAGAACTCGCCTATCCAGAAAGACCTCTGCCCCTTCACAGAAGAGGAAGGGCTCGGGGAAAAAGCCCTTTTACCCGAGGAAGGTGTCTGCCTATAAACAACACCACCCTCAATATCATACCTCAGCAGCTTCCCATCAGGGGCAGCAGGCTAAGGGATAGGGTAATGGGTCCCGTAGGCAGAAGGCCCCCAAGCCCGCTACACAGGCCCCTGCTCAGCAGGGTGGGGGTTTTTGACTACGCCAGCATAGCCTCTCCCCCTCCGCAGCTTTCGCTCAGCACGGGGGGCCGGCTGACCCACTTTGCCCACAGGTGGTCAGCCATAACATCCGATTCCTGGGTGCTGCAGGTGGTTCAAAAGGGCTACCTCCTACATTTTCACCAGGTGCCTCCCTCCTACTTTCCGGGGAGACCCCCTCTGCACAGGGACTTACTCCTTCAGGAGCTGCAAGACCTGCTTCAGGAACAGGCTGTGGAGCCAGTGCCCCACCGTCTGTGGGGTCATGGGTTTTATTCAAAGTACTTCCTGATACCAAAAAGGACAGGAGGCCTCAGACCCATCCTGGACCTACGCAACCTCAACAAGTTCCTGCAGCGGGAAAAGTTCAAAATGCTTACCCTTGGAATCCTACTGCCCTACCTCCAGCAGGGAGATTGGCTATGCTCCTTGGATCTAAAGGATGCTTATACTCACATCCTTATTCATCCGGACCACCGGCAATATCTAAGATTTGTGGTGGCAGGGAATCATTATCAGTACCGCGTACTGCCCTTTGGCCTATCCTCCGCTCCCAGGGTGTTCACGAAATGCCTGGCAGTGCTGGCAGCCTTCCTGAGGCTTCAAGGCCTCTTCGTCTTCCCCTACCTGGACGACTGGCTCATCCGGGCGCAGTCTTCCCTAGAGGTCACTCAGGCCACTCAACGCACAGTGGCTCTGCTTCAGCACTTGGGCTTCGTCATAAACTTTGAAAAGTCCACTTTGCTCCCCTCTCAGGACCTCGAATTCATAGGAGCACGGCTGGACACTCTACAGGCTCGTGCTTTCCTGCCTCAGGAACGGGCTGACAGGCTCATGGCCCTGGCCGGCAGGTTCCACAGCGCGTCACCTGTATCGGCCAGACAATTCCTGCAACTGCTCGGTCATATGGCCTCCACGGTCCATGTCACTCCGAATGCCCGTCTGGATATGCGGCTTGCTCAGTGGAGCCTTCGCACTCAATGGCATCAGGCCACAGGGAGCCTGACGGACTTAATACAGATCTCTGACCGCCTGGTCTCCTCTCTGCGATGGTGGCTTCACCTGCCCAATCTGGTACTCGGCATGACCTTTCAGTCTCCTCCACCTTCCCAGGTGCTAACGACAGATGCCTCTCTCCTGGGATGGGGAGCGCATTGCCAGGGAGCATGCACTCAAGGCCTTTGGACACCTTGGGAGGCTGCTCAGCAGATAAACTTCCTGGAGCTACGAGCGATCCGCCTAGCTCTGCGGACCTTCTGTCACCTCACTTCTCGTCAGTCTGTACTGGTACAGACGGACAATCAGGTTGCCATGTTCTACGTGAACAAACAGGGGGGCACGGGCTCCCTCCTTCTGTGTCAGGAGGCTCGGAGACTGTGCTCTTGGGCAGTCGACCACGGCATCCTCCTCAAGGCGGTTTACCTGCCCGGGCAGGAAAATTGCCTGGCCGACAAACTGAGCCGGATTCTGCAGCCACATGAATGGAGGTTAAACCCCGCAGTGGCCCAGCAGATCTTCCGCCGGTGGGGCTTCCCCACCGTGGATCTCTTTGCCAGTCCTCTGAACCGGCAACTTCCCAGGTTCTGCTCCTGGCACCCGCATCCTCTCAGAGTAGCGCCGGATGCTTTCCTCCTCTCGTGGTCCACGGGCCTACTGTATGCCTTCCCTCCCGCACCACTTGTGTCCCGGACGCTATTCAAAGTTGTCCAGGACAGGGCCTCCGTGATCCTGGTAGCGCCCAGGTAGCCGAGACAACCCTGGTTCCCTCTACTCCTAGAGCTGGCAGTGGACACCCCTCTTCCTCTGGGGTTTCAGCCCGATCTCCTGACCCAGGATCAGGGTACTCTCCTGCACCCCAACCTCCGGGCCCTTCATCTGATGGCCTGGCTGCTGAAAGGGTAGTCCTAGCCCCGCTCTTGCTTCCTCCGGAGGTGGAAGCTGTTGTCCTGGCGTCTCGGCGACCTTCCACCCGGAAATCTTACGCCCTTAAATGGTGTCGCTTCTCGATCTGGTGTTCTCAGCGTTCTGAGGACCCCTTCGCCTGCTTAGTATCGGTGGTACTGCAATACTTGCTGCACCTCTCCGATCTAGGCCTCAAATCCAACTCCGTCAGGGTCCACCTCAGTGCTCTCTCTGCACATCATTCGCCGGTGGAGGGCCAGCCTCTTTCCTCGCACCCCTTGGTGGCGCGTTTCCTCAGAGGCTTTCTTCTGCTTAAACTTCCATTGCGCCCTCCAGCTCCTGACTGGGATCTCAATGTGGTCTTGCAAAGGCTTACCTGTCTGCCTTTTGAACCCATGGCTACCTGCCCTCTTCGATTCCTCTCCTGGAAAACTCTCTTCCTGGTAGCCCTTACCTCCGCTAGGCGCGTTAGTGAACTACTGGCCCTAGTGTCGGAGCCACCATACACTAGGTTCTACAAGAATAGGGTAGTGTTACGGACTCACCCTAAGTTTCTTCCAAAGGTGGTCTCCCCCTTTCACATCAATCAGGAGGTGGTTCTTCCGACCTTCTTTCCCAGGCCGCATACCAGCCGAGCTGAAACTGTTCTGCATACCCTGGCCTGTAGAAGAGCATTATCCTTCTACCTTGACCGTACGCGAGAGCATAGAAAAGCGGTCCAGCTTTTCGTATCTTTTGACCCCAATCGGTTGGGAGTACCTGTCTCCAAGCATACTCTGTCCATCTGGGTAGCTGACTGTATCGCCTGGGCCTATGGGGCAGCCGGCCTCTCCTTGGAGAGTCGTGTCACGGCTCACCGTGTCAGGGCGAAGGCTGCGTCAGTGGCTCATCTCCGCTCTGTTCCATGGGCAGACATCTGCCGGGCCGCTACTTGGTCTTCAAGCCAGACTTTTGCGGCCCATTACTGCCTTGAGAGGGAATCCCGCAGGGACAGTGCTTTCGGACAGGCAGTCCTCCACAATCTCTTCGAGGTTTAGGCAACTCCTACCCTCCGGCCCTGGTGTTGGGCTACCGGCCGGATCCGTATTCAGAGAAGATTCCTTCCTTCTGTACTGTTGAGCTATGGGGA
Organism: Ichthyophis bannanicus; assembly: GCA_033557465.1. Lineage (NCBI taxonomy): Eukaryota > Metazoa > Chordata > Amphibia > Gymnophiona > Ichthyophiidae > Ichthyophis > Ichthyophis bannanicus. The sequence goes on from CM066043.1 coordinate 42,610,721, forward strand.
GCTCAGTCTTCAGCTTGAGGCCTCCGGTAGCCTTAAGCTTGGGAGTCCCATAAGTGAGGACTGACTTCCTGCTTGGTCCTGGAGAAAGAGTAGTTACTCACCTGTAACAGGTGTTCTCCAGGAGCAGCAGGAATCAGTCCTCACTACCCTCCCTCCTCCCCTTGGAGTTGCAGTCATTCGTTTTATATGTTTTTGCTAACTTTTTTGCTGTCTTTTCGCTATGTCATCAGACTGAGCAAGATGGCACCCTTGGGCGGGAAGGGGACCATGCATGCGCGCTGCAATTCCCAAAAGCTTTCTTCGAAAGCTGGGGAAAATTGCTCCGCGAGTGCTCCGTCGGCGCCCACGTCACCCATAAGTGAGGACTGATTCCTGCTGCTCCTGGAGAACACCTGTTACAGGTGAGTAACTACTCTTTTTCTTTTTCAACTTCCCCCCCGCTCCCTCCTTTTTAAGCAATTATTATGCCCCAATGTTTTCTGGATAGATGGACTATTTAGTATTAATTGATGGAATTCTGTTTTATAGTGATGATATACAATATTTATTGTCTTCAGGCCTGATGTTCGAAAGGCATTTACACGGTTTACAGCCTGGCAAACCATGTAAATGTCTTAACAGGGAATATTCAACGGGACTTACACGGTTAGTGCTATTGAATATCCCCTCCTAACTCCCCTACGCACCCCAATGCTATCCGGTTAGCATCAGGGAGTGTTGGGGGTGTTCCAGGGTGGAGCGGAGGTGGATACTGCCGCTAACTGGGTAGCGGCGATATTGCACTGCTACCCAGTTAGCGATCCGTGGCTAAAACTAGGCCAGCGTTTGGCTCACCTAGTTTTAGCCACGAATGCCAACCGGGTTAGGCTCTGCGGCGGCTTCCTCTGTGCGCCAAACCCAGTTATTCAATGCCATCGCTGTGGTATTGAATATCCGAGGTTAGGGGTGAGTGGGCAGGGCTATGCACCATAGCAGCACATAGTCTGCCTAGTTGAATATTGGGCATTATGTTTATTTTTAGGGGCATGTTTACTAAAGGTTAACACATCTTAAGTAAAGATAACGTGCGTTAATTGCTGCCACTGCCATTTCTGTGGGCCACTGAAGCACTTAACACATGTTAACTTTACTAAACAAGCATTAACTTTAGTAAACATGCCCCTTAGAGTATATTGGATGATTTCTTGTGAGTGTCTACATACACCCATATGTGGACAACTTTTTGAATTTGTCTGTGATCCCAGTGAGTATAGATTGGTGAAATTATGTTTCTAAAAAGAGAATGGGGTACACAATTGTAATACAGTATATACACTACCTGTAAGTCATATATGTAAACTACATTTTTGCTATGAAAGGGGTAATATACAATGAACCATTACAGTTGTAAATTATAATTATAAATTAATAACTAATCTTCGGGTATGTAAAACGTCATCAAACAGATTGTACACGTCATCAACATTTTTTAGTTGATCTTTGTTTTTTATTTATTGTTGACTTCATTCATTTTGGTTGGTTTATATTTTATTTCATAATCCTCATTTGATATTAATGTCATGTATTTTTATGTATTTATTATTGTGAAATGCATGTTTTATGATTCTACATGATATATTTGTTTTTATTTTTATATGTTTTAATGTCAGGTTGCACCCCAGATGAAGGCATTGCCAAAACATGGCTGTGTAGGTTAGACTTGATGAATGACATAGAATCAATAAAATAAGCTTGCAAGTCATCTCTGTGAGTTGTGACTTGACCATCTCGCTCTTCTTCGTTGCCTGTTTGGACTTGCAAGCATAAGTGCTCTTTCTTAGATGCTATTGCAGTCACCATGACAGCACTATTCATTTAGTTTAGACCTGCTAATTAGTAGGCTTAACTAAGGGGTCTGTTTCATAAGCTGCATTAGGCTTTTGTAACTAATGCGGCGTTTTACTGCAAATAGCACTGCGTTTGCTGCAAAAGCATTGCAGTATCTGTTGGTGGCGTGTACAGCATTTCCGCAGCAGATATCCAACTGAAAATGTAAACATTACAACCTGGCAGCATCTTGAATGCAGCTAATGCTGAGATAGCGGTATTAACATCTGCTCACCCTGCAGTTCTGACAGTTACCGCACGTTATTTAAGCCCACAGTAAGCACACGTTGCTAAAATGCTCACTCTCCATCCACATCCCACCCACTACTGCAGTTTACATGGGAACTGCAGGTAATATAGAAAATGGCTTCACTTTCTGCATTTTTCCTGCTCTATTTGTTAATGTGGCCCAATAGTGCACTCTCTACCGCATTAAAGTAAACATGTCCCTAAATGTATGTGGCTGTTAATATTACAACAGGCTGCCTATGTACAAAGGCCGAGTAGGCAGCTATTTCAGGCTTATTTTATAAAGACCGTGAGGGTCATGTTATAAACTCCTGTGCAGATTATGCATGCGTTTTTGAGGCTGTTTTTTAAAGTGATGTACGACATGCAAATTTAGGCAAATAAGTTATACTATAGTATAACCTATACGTGCTCTATAGAAATCTAACTGTGGGCATATACCCCAGCCCTAGGGCTAGTGTAAGTTCCTCCATATAGATTTGACACGTGTTTTTTACACCACTTATGCCATTATTTTACAAAGTACGCATGTACGTCACTTTATAAAATAGGGGAGTAAATGGTGTAACAATATGCATTAACTCCAGGTGCAGGTACTTACACCAACCTGATGTAAATGCCTGAACCTAGATTTCTAAAGAACAAGGATAGATTATATTATTTTATTAACTTACATGTATAAATTTGGGCCATTTCCGCCCTGTACATACCCACATTGAAAGTATAGGCCATCAATCTTACATGTGTAAGAAGTTTAAGAACTCACCTATTTCAGTAAACCTTTGACCTCCCTCCCATTATTACTGTACAATAGTACTTTCCCCTCCTCTCTCTCTGTTTTTGTTGGTTTCCTATCCTTTTTTTATCATAATGAATGTTATCTATCCTATCTTATAATGTGGTTCCTTTTTAATCTCTATTGATTTTATATTCATAAATCATGTCTATATCAGCAAGGATCAAAACCATCATTATTTCACTCAATACTTCAACATCCCCCCTTGATCCATGCCCGGTTACCTGGATCAAATCTACAAAACAGGATCTAAGCCCAATACTCACAAAATTGACCCAATTCATATTACAAAGAGGAGAAATGTCCAGTGACCTGAAACTGTCCTTAATTCGTCCTACTCTCAAAAGATCAGACCTCAACCCGACGGACCCAGCCTCCTATAGACCCATCGCTAGCCTTCCATTCCTTACGAAAATTGTCAAAACAGCTGTCCAACAACAACTTCAAGAACATATTGATAAGAACTCCCTCCTTGACTCTTAGCAAAATGGGTTCCTTCCCCTCCATGGTGTGGAAACCCTCATATCACACTCAACAACCTGGTACAAGGGATCCATGATAAGTCAAGGATACATCATGATATTCCTGGATATATCCGCAGCTTTTGATAGAGTTAACCACAACATCCTCTTGCAATGCCTACAATCCAACTGCATTCAGAACACAGGGCTATCATGGCTCCAATCCTACCTGACCAACAGGAAACGACAAATAAAACAGGGAACAAAAACATCCAACCCCTACCACCAAACCCAAGGAGTACCACAGGATCCACCTTATCCCTCCTTCTTTTCAACATCTACATTCAGCCCCTCTACAAAATCATCAGAGCTCACAACATCAACTTTCACATATATGCAGAATGCATCATGCTCTATGGGCCATTTAACCGAAAACACCCTACGTGCACAGACCTCCAAAGATGTTTCACAGAAGTCACACAATGGCTAGCAAACAACAACCGGCAATAAATTACAAGTAGACAGAAGCCCTATTCATCACAAAAGACAAGACCTTCACACCCCCAACCTTTCTCACCCTTGACAACACCCAAATAAAGGTACAACCAGAAATCAAATACCTGGGAATCACACTGGATCAATATCTCTCTTCAAACCATATATACAGAAGACCACAAAAGCAATCTACTTTAAAGCCCAAATGCTACAAAGCCTATGCCAACTACTAGAACCAACGGACTTCTAATCTGCCTTCCAAGCCATAATCTTCCCACATAGAGGCTATTGCAACTCCATTTACCAAGGCCTCTCGTAATCCACCTTGCTCCCCTTATACACCGCCCTGTCCACCCCAGCACATACCTTAATAGGAGCAACAAAATATGACAATATGAGAATGGTTTGCATTAGATCGCATGCGCGGCATTTTTTGTGAGTAGCGTGGCGGCATCTGAACCATATTGTTGAAGGTTTTGTTTCTTTGATCTTGGTGTGGTAAGCGATAGTGTTCTTTAATTTTACAATGTGTAGAGTTAGGGTACAGTCTCGGGTATTTTTCTGGTAGATAATATGTTTTTATGTGTGTTTTGTTTTTATGGCAAGCATGGTGGTGTTGCACTACCAGTGTGGAAGGTTTATCTATTTGACCACAGTGTGTTTTCAGCTTTCCCTTTGAAGAAGCACTGATTGCGAAATGCGTATTCGGTGCCGAAGAGTACGGCGTTGGGATCATTATCATAAAGAGAAGGGATTATTATAATTAATAGATGTCATTTATATATTTTTGATAAGCTGAGTTTCATCATTTTTTGATATGAATCTTGCCATGAAGCAGTGGTCAATATAAATAGCGATGAGGTGGTTGGGTCGGTCCATGATGTCATAAGGGCTTACAGAGTGAGGTTTTCCCCAGTCTTTGTCTGATGCCCGTTGTTCTGAGACCTTCCCTCCGTCTCCGTTTTTGTTATTTTTAAATACTTTGATATCCCTTACTTTTTCTATTGATATATTGGAGTGATTTTTTTTTGTTTTGACAAGTATTTTCACTCTGAAAGTGACCTTTTTGCTTTCTCAATTGTATTTAGTTTTCAGTCATTGTTGACAGACTGGCACCCATAGCTGCTGTTATTGTATCGATCCATCTCATTGCTGGCCTTCCTCTTTTGCGTTGAAACCTTGCCAAGCATGATGTCTTTCTCTAATGATCTCTCTCTTCGCATGATGTGTCCAAAGTATGAAAGTCAAAGTCTTTTCATCTGAGCTTCTAAAGAAAGCTTAGGTTTGATCTTCTTTAGCACTGACTGGTTTGTTCTTTGAGCAGTCCAAGTTATACACAGTATTCATTGTCAGCACCATAATTCAAAGGCATCAATTTTCTTCCTATCTTTTTCACTGTCCAACTTTCGCATCCATATGACGTTATTGAAAATGCCATGGCTTGAACAAGTTGAATCTTTGAATGGAAAGAGACATCTTTGCTCTTGAGAATCTTGTCTAGGTCCTTCATAGCCATTCTGCCAAGAGCAATGCGTCGTCTGATTTCTTGACTGCTTGTTGCTTCTTTATTGATAGTTGATCCAAGTAGGTTAAAGTTGTCCACCATTTCAATTTATTCTCCATCAATGATGAACTTATTGATTTTGCCAGTTGTCATGATCTTTGTCTTCTTTACATTAAGGTGCAAGCCCATTTTAAGACTATGTTCCTTGATCTTGAGAAGCAAATGTTTCAAATCGTCTTCACACCTCTGTTGTCTTCATACAATCCTGCTTCTCTGATGATTTGTTCTGCATATAATTTAAACAGGTAGGGAGAAAGTATACAGCCTTGGATAGTCACAACAAAACAAATTGCCATCTTCCTGACACCCCCAAAAATCAATTGCCTTTACACACTGTAGATCTTAATAGCTGAAAGCAATACAGAAAAGGATCAATCAAAATTCCTACGCACTTAAAGCTAATATTGGATTACTCAGAATACTCTCACACATATGTTAAAAAGCTCTCACAACACATATGTTTAAAAAACAGGGGAAAAGACCTCAGCATACACAAGCCAAAATTCACAATACCTATTGGTATTATGGATGACTTCAGAATTTGTGTAGCTATCATAGGTCATATAAACCCCTCAAGTTATTATTTTTTGTATTTTATTGCTTGCATGCAAAAGCATAAATGTCGTTCTGTAGCATGGAACTCTTGAAACGCTTTAATCAAACATTCCATATATAAAATTAATAGAGAAGCCAAGTGCAACCAATAAGTTACAGCATAAAGCTTATGCAGAGCCAGTGCAAAGATCGGAGGTGCCCTAGGTGGGTCCTCCATCCTGTTGCCCCCCTGGCCACTGCTTCCACCCCTCTCCAAGGCCTGCAGAAGCAGGAATGGTTTGCAAACCTTGATGCAGCGCTCATCTACACCTCCAGCGCTGCATCACAGTTTCTTTTTCCTACTATTTGCCACTTCCAACCCCTCTGACGCAGTCTTCTGGCTTATGTGTTGGAAGGGGCAGATAGTAGGAGAAAGAAACCATGGTGCGGTCCTGGAGTGTGCAGTTTGAGAGTCATTACCACTGCTGCAGGTTCTAGAGAGGGTCTAGAGGGTCTATAGTGGTAGCAATGGTGCCCCCTGAAGGCTGGTGCTCTAGGCAGCTGCCTGGTTCATCTAATAGTGATGCTGATTCTGACCTTGTGTTCTCAAAAACTTATGATTTTATATGACGCAAAAGGCAGACTAAATCACATAATATCAGTCCATTTCCTTGCAGCTTAATGCTTTAGCAGTTCGTTAAAGCATAAAGCAAGAAAATTCATTTAAATCAATTCAGCCAATGTCCAATATTTGTATAATTCATAAAATACTTCTCTCTGGCAGTCCTGAGGGGATTTTGAGGTGCAAAAGCTTCCTTAAGCAGAAGCACAAAGGTTCTGTAAGTTCAACTGCTACAATTCAAGCCTGAAGCTTCAAAGCAGTAATGCGGGCACCAATGATGCCACGTCAGGGCTCACACTGAGGAAAAATCAGGACCTGGCGGCCTGGAACATATTAAAGGAATCATGAAGTCAGATTATCTTATCACTAGGGGGCAGCACCATAAGACCGGCACTATTTTGCAGAGTGCCAGAGACAGGACAGGAGCGGAGGGGGACCACTCCTTCCCCATACACCGCTGAGCCACCAGGGACTGCCTGGTAAGGACCGGTTGTCATAAGGGAGGGTCTGGGGGGCCCAGTTGGCTAGCTGGGATGTTTGATGATGGGAAGGGGGCTCGGACAGCCTAACCCTAGAAGTTGGGTGCTGTCCAAGCGGAGAGGTTCTAAAGGGGGAGGTTGAAACACCATGCTTTGGTGCTACAGATCTTCCAATCCACGGTGATTGTCCATGGGGGGGGGGGGGGTTACGCTGCTGTTGCTGCTGCTGCCGCCATTCAGCAGTGGCCATGTGGTGGCACCACAGATGACCTGGTTGTACTTAACACACTTCTTAAAGTGGCGCTATCTGCAGTTGCACTGTTGGTGATTTGGAGCAATTGCACCACTTCCACTCACGTGCAAACAGGAAGTCTGCATTGGAAGGGGCAGAAGCAGCTTGTCAAAGTGCAGTTTTGGCGAGTTTGGGTAAGCACTGTGTTTTAATGTCATTGCCACTGCCACGGCTAGAGGAGGAGAGGCAGCTGTGGGAATAAGGGCAGAAGTAGGAGCAAGGGGGAGGCAAAAATGAAGGTTCACCTAGGGCATCTCATATCCTTGCACTGTCCCTGCAGAATAAGAAAAAGCAGGTGGTCTCCTCTTGTTTAACTGAATCTTGAAATAAACCTAAACAAATGATTTGTATTGTGAATTCATTTGTTACTGAGAGAGGCTGTGTCTGAGTGTTCTCCGGCACCGCCCCCTCCCTCTGAGTTTCTAAAACGTTTTGTTGATAAGACTGCTGCCCATCACAAGGTTTTTTTGGATGGTTCCTCAAGTCTGAGAATGACTGATGGTGATTTAGCTAAGCTGAGTTCTTTTTGTCAGTTTTCTGAAGATGAAATCATTGTTTGCCTTCACTCTCAGAGAATGGCCGTCATCTTGATCCATACCCTTCTTGTGGAAATTGAGTGTTGAATGGTCACTTTGCATCATTTTTGTAAAATTAGTGAATGTATCTATACCCTGTGGAATGCTACTTGCTTTTCTCAAAAAAGCAATGGTAAAACATTTCTTGAAAAATATTAAGTCAGGTTGATTTGAATACTTACTGCCCCATTTCAAATTTATCCTCTTTGGCTAAGCTGATTGAAAAATGTGTTTTGCTGCAGTAAATAATTTTTTAGAAGAGCATGCATTGTTAGATTCTAGGTAGTGTGGCTTTTGGAAGGGCTTTAGTACAGAAACAGCTCTTGTTTCAATACCTGACATTTTGCACTGGGGTTTGGACATACAGGAATTCTTTATAGAAACATAGAAAAATGACGACAGAAAAAGACCACATGGCCTATCTAGTCTGTTCTTCCATATCAACAACTACAACCGTCCCCTTTTTTCCTTTTGAGATCCTCTGTGTTTGTCCCATACTTTTTTGAATTTAGATACTATCCTCATCTCTACCACCTCCACTGGGAGACTATTTCACGAATCCACCATTCTTTCCGTAAAGAAATATTTCCGCATATCACTCCTGAATCTATTTCCCTTCACCCTCATCCCATGTCCCCTCGTAGCAGAACTTGCTTTCAATCGAAAGAGGCCCTCCCCCTATGCATTTATGCCATGGAGGTATTTAAACGTCTCAATCATATCACCTCTATCCCGCCTTTCCTCTAAAGTATACATATTAAAATCTTTAAGGGGTATGTTTACTAAACTGCAATAACATTACAGACCACGCGTTATGTAACATTAATGCGTGGTATGTAATGTTAACGCGCGTTAACGTTACTTAATGATCGTTAACAACCCTGGCCGCGGTAAACACTGCAGAGGGTGGAGAGAGGGTGGGGGAAGGGGTCAGTGGGTGGGGAGTGGGCGGGGAGAGGCTCCCTGCACACTAACGCACTGAACTGAAGGGCTGAATCCTACCGCGAATGAAAACCTGCCGTTAGATGCACATTTGTAGGAGAGAGAAACCATTTCAGTGTCAGCAATGTACAGCATAGACAGGGAGCCCAAGAAACGTGATAGTAGTGCTCCATGACCAGCACCAGCATAGTGCCCAAGTATGAAAGGCCACTATGGCGATGGTGCAAGTGGTGCATAGGGGGCTGCAGGCAGGACATGCAGCAGGGGCACAGGGTGGACTAGGCGGGCGCCTAGTTGGCACATAGGAACATAGAAACCGGAAACCATCATGACAGCAGCTGACAAAGTCCAAACACAATCCACCTACATCTACCTGGTCCACCCGAGCTAACAGTTGCCAGGGCACTGACCTGACATCCCCCCAGCCAACCCTCCCCCAAGCGTAAAGAACAGACTATTGGTAGGCGGTGATGGGGGGGATGTGAGGATGCCCATGTATGCCCCATGCCCCAGACCCCGCTCCCTAGGCAATCACCTACCCACACAATGGATAGCCTGGGACTGCGCACTACCAGCACCCAACAGCATATGGCTATGTCAGCATTGCAGCGGGGTGTGTGCCCGTGCTGGAGGGGGCAGTGGCACCTGCCTGCAGTGGACCTAGGCCATGCCCTGTACCAGTACGTGGTGTGCAGTGCAACATAAAAGGTCTGGCTGAGGAAAAGTACAGGTAGACCCAGGGACCACCATGCATCTGTGGCAACAGTGTGGTGCAGTACACCCAGCCAGTGTGTCCAGAAGCAGAGGGTCACAGGTTCAAGCCCCAGCGGTAGTTCCTGCAGAGCATGTCCCTATGTTTTACCCTACAATGCAGATACAACAGCAACATGTGCAAAGCCCAAAGCAGCGGCGAACAGGGGTACAAACACCCACTCACACAGGCTCCATAATCCAAAGATGCATGGAGAGTCAGGCTGTTAGCCCCAGCAATGAGCTGCAGTTATCACCAGGGCACTACTACTACCTCCTGCACAGTTTAGCAATGTCGGCACTGTGATCAGGACCAGTGTGGCGGGCAGGGTTGCCAACCACCCCTATCTTTGCACAATGCTGCAATAGGAGTGTGTGTGTGTATGTCTATCCATTATTTTGTGGCTGCCCACACCTCACCGGGCCTACAATGTCCCACTGTTACCAGCGTTAGCCTGAATATGTGCATAATGAGGAGCAAGGATGGCCAGGATGCATCTTCACAGGGTATGGAGCAATGGCTGGGACACTGTAGTGCCCGACCACCACCTGCATGGACAGGGTGGCCACAGCATGGCATGCTGGGAGGGCACTCACTCTGACCGAGCAGTGACCATGACATATCTAGGTTCCCACATAGCACTCTACATTATCTACATCCAGTAATCCTGTTGTGTTTCCAGTGCTGGGCCCCCAATCACTGAGATGCCTGCTTGGTGCACATAGTTTCTCTGTGAGAATGCACTATGGACTGGCTAGTGGAATGTCTGCAGTTAGATTGTGCATGATCGGAAAACCTATACGGTGCAGTCTGACTGTGCTGTCTGCTGGTGACTGGCAGACAGTGGTGTGAGGCAGTTGGGATTTTCCAGAGCTAACCCCCATCATTGCTCCTGGTCTGCCATTACCCCAGGCACAAGTATGGCTCTGGCCCACCAACCCTGGAGGGCTGTCACATACCAGCAGGATGGAGGTTGCTTCACGGGGGCTGGGGCACCTGTCCCTTACCTACAAAAAGGGTGATGTGAGCCCTTTCGGGTATGTAGTGTATACCACGTTGACCTATCAAGGCACTGCTATACAAACCTCATGCAAGTCTGAAAACCCCTTTGCCCTGATAACAGGTGCCCATGTCAACCAGACCCTAACACGGGGTACACACTAATCTGGGTGGTGTCTGGTCCCAGAGGGCCACATGTGACTGCAGGATACAGATGGACACCAAATTACCTTCAGCTGCACTGCAAGGAACACCTGTCACCCACCGGCAGTGATGGGGATGTACAGCAGGGCCTATCTCTAGCACCACATGTATTGCAGACCTAGTGCTGGACACCCATCCTATCCCTCAGGGAGAACACAGAACCTGCACAATGGCATGGTCTGTAGCTACTCTGTGCCAGTATCACACACTGTCAGTTCGTCTTTCCAAGCTGAGGTATCAGAGAGGTGCGGACCCCATTTGCTGATCAGCTGTAGACAGCTATTCAGCATGTGCATTGCATCATGGGTACTGGTGGGATTACCCTATCCTGGCACTCAAAGCAGACAGTTTGTGTGGTGACCTGCAGTCCTTCTGTACCCAGCCATTGCTGTGACATACAGCACGTAGGTATAGCCTACTGGTTAATATAATGCACTTCTTGGCAGTGTTCATGGGTTCAATTTCTCATTGTTCCCTCCTCTCATGCCTGTCCTACTCAAATAGTGTGCATGCCTGTAACAGTCATATTTCTGCAGATTTGTGCTGCTAGCCCAAAATACCCTCGCAAAAATCGCCAACATTCCCTCAATCTGTCTATCTGCATCTGTCAGTTGTGTAGAGTCCTGTCTGCCTGTGCAGGCTGTCACCCTATGTCCTGCACTGCTACCCTTTCCTGCATTGTGCCTGTTCATGCTTGCCTCGCCTGTGCCTGATCTGCATGGCACCACCACTCCTCTGTCCACCCAACATTGTAACTATCCTGCCACCTCCGCCTCCACTGGGGGACACGTATTCCCATCGTCTGCCACCAACTGTCTTTCCAGTACTTTACATTGCCAACACCCTGTGCTGTGGTACAGTGGCCCCACCATGTTTGTCATCAGTACTGGCAGCCACATGAGATGCCCACAGATATGGCAGGTCCAGCGGCTCCCAGCTCTCCCTCCTTCACTCACCTGTTCATTGCCTTTCCTGAGTGCTCTATCTAGTGTTAGGGCTACATCTGTCTCTGTTCCTCACAGGTCATGCATGTCATCCTGCAGCACCTTGCAGCCCTTAGGCCACACTAACCTAGGGCACCATAACCTTGTTAGGCCACCATAACCTATGGTTCCGTAACCCAGGGTGCTCTCTAAGGTGCCCTGTCCAGGGGTGCCTAATACGGCGCTTAGCCTAAGGAGCCCTACTGTATAGGGCACCTTACAAGGCACCTTATAAGGCACCTAACAAGGCACCTTATAAGGTACCTTATAGGGCACCTAACAAGGCAACTTATAAGGCACCTTATAGGGCACCTAACAAGGCACCTTATAAGGCACTTTACTTATACGGCACCTTACAAGGCACCTTACTTATATGGCACCTTACAAGACGCCTTGTAATGTGCCTTGTAAGGTGCCTTATAAGGTGCCTTATGAGGTGCCTTGTAGCGTGCGTTAGTTTGTAATATGCGTTAGCTGATACGGCTTGCTGTAACGATGCACCGCCCACGCCTTTATATGGGCATCTGTACCTTTACCGCAGAACCTAATGCGAATGACATTACCACAATTTAGTAAACATACCCCTAAGTCTTTCCTCATATGCTTTATAGTGAAGACCACTAACCATTTTAGTAGCCACCCTCTGTACTGACTCCATCTTGTTTATATCCTTTTGAAAGTGCGGCCTCCAGAATTGCACACAATACTCCAAATGAGGTCACACCAAAGACTTATACAGAGGCACTATCACCTCCTTTTTTCTGCTGTCCATTCCTCTCCCTATGCACCCAAGCATCCTTCTAGCTTTTGTTGTCGTCTTTTCTACCTGTTTAGCTACTTTAAGATCATCAGACACAACCACACCTAGGGTCCCGCTTTTTTTAGTGGACAAAAGTACTTCACCCCCTATACTATATTGCTCCCTTGGATTGCTGCAGCTCAAATGCATGACCTTGCATTTTTTAACATTAAATCCCAGCTGCCAAATTCTAGACCATTCTTCAAGCTTAGCTAGATCCCTCCTCATGTTATCTACACCTTCCTGGGTGTCTACTCTATTGCAGATTTTTGTATCATCCGCAAAGAGGCAAACCTTACCTGACAGCCCTTCTGCAGTATCACTAACAAAGATGTTAAAAAGAATCAGACCAAGGGCAGATCCCTGGGGCACACCACTGGTAACTTCCTTCTCCTCAGAGTGAGCTCCATTTACCTATACCCTTTGTCGCCTCCCACTCAATCAATTTCTAACCCAAGCAGTAACTTTAGGGTCCATCGCTAGGGTGCTCAGTTTGTTTATAAGTTGCCTGTGAGGAATGGTGTCAATGGCTTTACTGAAATCTAAATACACCACATCTAGGGCTTTCCCTCGGTCCAACTCCCTGGTCACCCAGTGAAAGAAATCAATCAGATTTGTATGACAAGACCTGCCTCTGGTGAATCCATGCTGCCTCGGATCCTGTAATCCTCTGGACTCCAGAAACCTCACTATTTTCTCTTTCAGCAGCGTTTCCAAAAATTTACTCACCACCAAAGTTAAACTAACTGGCCTGTAGTTTTCAACCACATCCTTATTTCCACGTTTGTGTAAAGGGACCACATGAGCCTCTCTCCAGTACTTTGGCACCACTCCTGACTCCAATAAGGCATTGAAAAGGTCAGTCAGTGGAGCTGCTAGAATATCCCCCAGTTCCCTCAGTATTCTCAGGTGTATCCCATCTGGTCCCATCGCTTTGTCTACTTTAAGTTTAGCTAGTTTCTCACAAACACAGTCTTCTGAAATTTGTTCAAGATGCTCCTCGCTTCTGTTCCTGTTTGTGGGTGTTTTCTGAGGTCCTGTTCCTGGTTCTTCATCTGTGAACACAGAACAGAAATATTTGTTAAGCAATTCCACTTTATCCTCATCAGCTTCTACATATTCCTCCCCTTCGCCCTTGAGTCTGACAATACCACTTTTGCCCTTCCTCTTCTCACGAACATATCTGAAAAATGTCTTATCCCCCCATTTTATTGCATTGGCTATTTCCTCCTCTTTTTGAATCTTTGCTTTCCTGACTACCGTATTTTCCGTCGTATAAGACGACTTTCTAACCCATGAAAATATGCTCAAAAGTCGGGGGTCGTCTTATACGCCGGTACATGTTTAAGGATATACGGTGCGATCATAAAGTCCCTCCGCAGTGAGCACTGTGTATGCAAAGGCAGCCCGCTGAGGAAAAGAGAATGCAGCCGCTTGAGCGTACAGTCTGTCGTGGCAGTGACCACAGGCCTTTTGTGCTGCAAAATGCTTCCGCGAGCTCCGAGACCAAAGCAGCTCGGGTCGACGCTCCTGGGTTGAAGATCGGCAGAGCGAGTCTTCTGTGGCTGATGCCTCGGTACTTTGAAAAGAAAAGAAAAAAAAAGGGGGGTCCCTGTTTTGGCTTAAAATCATGCTTTTGCATACTGGGAAGGGCTTTCCATGTAGCGGGGACAGCAGTCCTCGTCATCGGCTCAAGTGCTACATTCTTTCCCTCAGCGGGTCACCTTTGTGGTATATATAAGAAACTTTTTTTAAAATCATATTCAAACATTTTGGGAGAATTATAACTTTATTGCCCATTTGGAGACAATACTGTGTTTAGCTTTATGGGCTGATCATGACATTTGAGCATATCTGGCTTCGTGGCCTTAAGTTCCTTTTGGCTCTCTAGCTAGAAGTTCTATTCACTCAGACTATCTGAGGTCCTTTTAATATTTATAAAATACTTTTTCAGGATATCTGTTATTTTGGGGTGAAAATAATGGCACCTTGGTTATGTGTGTATGATATTCAGAGGATACATGCATGGCTTTGGGCATACAGGCTTCCATCTCCCTATCGTTTTCCCTGTTTGCCTGCACAAACTCCCTGACTCTCTCACCCTCATGCACTATTCCCCCTGGCTAGTCTTCGCCACACTCCCTTCCCCTTGTTCCCTCACTACACTGCACCATCTCCTGATGTTTTTTTATTTTTTTTGGTGTGCGTTGGAAGAGGGGTAGTCTTATACGGCGAGTATAGGCCAAACCCTATATTTTAACAGGAAAAGTAGGGAGTCGTCTTATACGCCCAGTCGTCTTATACGCCGGAAAATACGGTACTTTGCTAGCTTCTCTTTTTCTCATCTACTTTTGACAGTATAGACTTTGATAGTTTTGTTAGCTCATTTGGAAGCATTGAGGCTTTAAGACCAGGTTTGAGCTTGATTTTAATTTTATCTCTCTGCTCAGTGACAGAAAGTTGTTTTTCAGGGGGCAGAGTACACGTAATTCACATTGGCCGAAGCTCTTGGGCTCTCCAAGCTTCCAGTTTTGGATTTATGCAGATGACATCCAGGTGTTATCTTATGATGCCGTTCTGGAAGATCTTTCACATCTGCATACATATTCATAAATGACCTGGAAATGGGAACAACAAGTGAGGTAGTCAAATTTGCAGATAACACAAAATTATTCAAAGTTGTTAAAACCCAAGAGGATTGTGAAAAATTGCAAGAGGACGTTCAAATGACAGATGAAATTTAATGTGGACAAGTGCAAATTATGCACCTAGGAAAGAACAACCCAAACTATGGCTATACAATGCAAGGTTCCACATTTGGAAACACCACCCTGGAAAAATAACTTAGGTGTCATCGTGGGTAACACTTTGAAACCCTCTGTCCAGTGTGCAGCAGTGGCCAAGAAGGCAAATAGAATGCTAAGAATCATAAGGAAAGGAATGGAGAATAAAACCAAGGATATTATAATGCCTCTGTATCGTTCCGCACCTTGAATATTGTGTGTAATTCTGGTCACCGTATCTTAAAAAGGATATAGCAGAATTAGAAAAGGTACAGAGAAAAGCCATCAAACTGGTTAAGGAGATGGAAGGATATCCCTATAAAGAAAGGCTTAAAAAGTTAGGGCTCTTCAACCTGGAAAAGAGACGGTTGAGGGGAGATATGATAGAGGTCTATAAATTAATGAATAGAGTGGAACGGATAAATGTAGATTGGTTGTTTATGCCATCAAAATATAGAAATACTAGGAGATATGTAATGAAGCTACAGTGTCACCTATTTAAGATTAATAAGAGAAAATATTTTTCACTTAGTGCGTAATCAAACTCTGGAATTTGTTGCTGGAGGATGTGGTAAGGGCTGGGTTTAAAAAACATTTGGACAAGTTCCTGGAGGAAAGGTCCATAAACTATTATCAAAGAGAACCCGGGAAATCCATTGCTTGCCCCAATAAAAGCATTGTGGAACCTGTGTGTCTTTTTGGGAATCTGCTAGGTACTTGTGACCTGGATTGGCCATTGTTGGTAAGAGAATACTGGGCTTGATGGACCTTGGTCTGCCCAGTATGGCATATCTTATGTATATACTTCATCTCATACTGTAAGATAGAGGGAGATATATTCTAGAATATCAAATGTGAAGATGAAGGATTTAGACATAACAGAAAATGGAATGAAAAATTTTAGAAACTCTGCCATGAGATTTTAGATCATAGAATAAAATATTCAGGACTGATGAGGCAATCATGGTTGTGGCAGGTTGGGGAAAAAGAATGATTTGGTGACTTTTAGGTGAAAGAGGTAGTCTCTGCATCTGTTTCTTGCATTCCTTCTAGTTTGGCCATGTACAAAATTACTTGAGGCTCATGTTAATAAATCATATTTAAAAAGTGCATTGATACAGTACGTGTTTTTAATACCTGCTATTGTGACGGTATTAACTTGGCATTTACTAAAAGGCATTACTGCTAACGCAGCTAGAGTGTGCAGCTCCCTACTATTCTTAAAGGGGTGATTGTGATCGGAATGTAAGCCCTGCCCCCCTTGAACAGACTCCCCATCCCAGACAAAGGAACTAGTAAAGCAGGAGCAAATTGGGATTTCTTCTGCCCAGGCAGGCCTTTTGAGGGAAGAGTGACCCAGGAAGAGTGAGCCAGGGCAAGGGAAGGCCTGGGAGGGCCCTTTTGCCAAGTGATGATTTTCTGTTGACATCAAGTAGAGGGTGAGGTATGTGTAAGGGCAGGGCCGGCCCGTCCATTGAGCAAGAATGTTTTTTGCACAGGGCTCCGCGTTTCAGGAGGCCCCGTGCAAAAAACATTCATTAGCCCAAGTACATTAAAAAAAAAATACCGGCTGCTGCTGCTGCCGCCGTGGCAGCAGCAGAATCAAACGTCAACGCCGCGGGGCCCAGACTGCCCGGCAGAACCTCCCTTGAGCACCAGCTCCCGAATCCCTCCCAAAGCGCGGGCTTTCAGAGCCGCGAGAGCTTCTCTGACCTCTCGCGGCTCTGTTAATCCCGCCGGGGCTGATGGGAAATCCCAGCAGCCCCGGCGAGATTAACAGAGCCGCGAGAAGAAGGGAAACTCTCACGGCTCTGAAAGCCCGCGCTTTGGGAGAGACTCGGGAGCTGATGCTCGAGGGAGGTTCTGCCAGGCAGTCGGGGCCCCGCAGCATTGACGTTTGATTCTGCCACTGTCACGGCGGCAGCAGCAGCAGCCGGTATTTTTTTTTAATCTATCTGGGCGGGGGGGGGGGGGGTTAGGACTACTAATGAGCTACGGGGGGGACTAAGACTGGAAGTGGGCTTATGGGGGGAGGGGGTTAGGACTGGTAATGGGCTATGGGCGGGTTCGGACTACTAATGAGCTATGGGGGGGACTAAGACTGGAAGTGGGCTGATGGGGGAGGGGGTTAGGACTGGCAATGGGCTATGGGGGGTTAGGACTACTAATGAGCTCTGGGGGGGACTAAGACTGGATGTGGGCTGATGGGGGGAGGGGGTTAGGACTGGTAATGGGCTATTGGGGGTTAGGACTACTAATGAGCTACGGGGGGAATAATACTGGAAGTGGGCTGATGGGGGAGGGGGTTAGGACTGGTAATGGGCTATGGGGGGTTAGGACTACTAATGGGCTATGGGGGGGACTAAGACTGGAAGTGGGCGGAGGGGGGGAGGGGGTTAGGACTGGTAATGGTCTATGGGGGGGTTAGAACTGCTAATAAGCTAAGGGGGGACTAAGACTGGAAGTGGGCTGATGGGGGAGGGGGTTAGGACTGGAAATGTGCTATGGGGGGGTTAGGCCTACTCATGAGCTACGGGGGGGACTAAGACTGGAAGTGGGCTGATGGGGGAGGGGGTTAGAACTGGTAATGTGCTATTGGGTATTAGGACTACTAATGGGCTACGGGGGGAATAATACTGGAAGTGGGCTGATGGGGGAGGGGGTTAGGACTGGTAATGGGCTATGGGGGGTTAGGACTACTAATGGGCTACGGGGGGGAATAATACTGGAAGTGGGCTGATGGGGGGAGGGGGGTTAGGACTGGTAATGGGCTATGGGGGGGCTAAGATGGGAAATGGGCTGATGGGGGATAGGACTGGTAATGGGCTATGGGGGGGCTAGGACTGGAAATGTGCTGATGGGGGGGTTAGGACTGGTAATGGGCTATGGGCTTGCTAAGACTGGAAATGGGCTGATAGGGGGGTTAGGACTGGTAATGGGCTATGGGGGGGGGCTAGGACTGGAAATGGGCTAATGGGCGGGTTAGGACTGGAATGGGCTGTGGGGAGGCTACGACTGGAAATGGGCTGATGGGGGTTAGGACTGGTAATGGGCTATGGGGGGGCTAAGACGTAATGGGTTAGGGGGGCTTAGGACTGGTAATGGGCTATGGGGGGACTAGGACTGGTAATGGGCTGAGTGAGGGGGCTAGGACAGGAAATGGGCTGATGGAGGGCTAGGATAGGACTGGAAATGGGCTGTTGGGGGGCTTGGATTGAAATGGACTCATGGAGGGGTTAGAACTGGAAGTAGGCTCATGGGGGGCTTGGATTGGAAATGGGCTGAATGGAGGGGAGCTAGGATTTAACATAGGCTGATGGTGGGGCTAGGAAAGGAGTAGAAATGGGTTGATGGGGGGCTGGGATTGGAAATGAGCTGATGGAGGGGCTTGGATGGGGGAGCTAGGACTGGAAATGGGCTGATGGTGGGGCTAGGATAGGACTAGAAATGGGCTTATGGGGGGCTAGGACTGGAAATGGGCTGATGCGTGGACTAGTAGGGAGCGGATGCTGGGTGGGGCTGGAACTAGAAGGGAGCTGATGTTGGGGGAGGATTAGAATGGGATAGAGCTGGGAGAGTGAAAAAATATTTTGTGTAGGAGGGAAGACAAATCTACAATTGGCCGGATATTGGGAGAGTAAGTGGGGATTGAGGATGGAGGGGTAAAATTTGAGTGGATGAAATAGGAATGAGGAAAGAGCAAAAGGAGAAAGATTAGTATGTTAAAGCAGATATAGAGAGAGAATGGAAAAAAACTAGAAGCATAAAGAAAAGACAAATAGACAACAGACGATGGAGAGTTAGCAGAAGACACGAAGAAACCAGAAGAAAGTGGCTGGAGCAATTGCAACTGAAAAAAAATGCACAAAAGGTAGAAAAATATCTCTTTATTGAATTACTGAAATATGCCAGCTCTGGGAAATGTGCATCATTAACGTCTGCGCTTTGTTTAGTACAAGAGGAAATTAATTTATAGTTTTATTTCTACAGTGTTGTTGGGCTTTTGGGGTTCCCAGTTTAATTATTGTCTTCCTGTTTCTAAATTGTGATTCCTTGTTTGGTGATGTTCTATGTTCTGCATGTGTAACTGAGCTGAGGTATTCTGTTTATGTAATTCCTATTTGACATTGCCACTTGTTCTCTTTCCCCAGTAGGTCATGTATTGTTGTTCTCTGAAATGTATTGGTTTAATATTTTCAGTGTAGCCCTTTGATAGGTAGGGTCTTGTGCTTTGTGAGTCCTGGTAGTGCTGTTATGATACGGCGGGTTTGCTATGGGTTCTAAATGGGCAGTGTTTGTAGTAGTTCCTAATGTGCCTGGCAGTTGGCACTGGATTATAGTAATGTAGAAATCTTTTAGTCTTTCTTTATCCATACACTCATTAAGAGGCATGTTTACTAAAAGTTAGTGTAAGGTAACATTATGCAAATATTTATGCAAATGAGTTCCCTTATGCAAATGAGGCCCACACAGAGTCTCCGCACATGGCCCTGCACCCCCCTTGGGCCGCCCCTGCGTAAGGGGATTGCTGTTGTGGGGAAGGCAGTTGCTTGGAAGAGGAATCTGCTCAGGGGAGAGGGACTCTTTGTGGGGGAGGAGCTGTTAAGAGGAAATTGTTTTTGGACCATTGCCAACCCTTCAAAGGAGTAGTGGGGAGGGGGGAGGGGAAGGGTGCTTTGTTTGTTAGTGCTCAAATCTAACTATACAGTTGTGGTCAACATTATTGGCACCTTGCATTTTAGGTATGTTGTATACAATATCTTGACAAATAATTGGAAATATTCCAACTATATGTCGTCATAATACTTTAATAGTATGTTCAAAGGTATACAGCAAAAAAAAAATGTCTGTGCAACTTAGATGTAGTAATTTCTGAGAAAAAAAATATGACCGGCACAGGATTAATAGCACCCTTCACTAATATTTGGTTGCACAACCCTTGGTAGTGATGACAGCCTCCAAATGTTTCTTGTAGCCATCTATAAGTTTCTTACATCTGTCTGTTGACAGTTTCCCCCACTTTTCAACTGTGATTTGTTCCAGCGCATGAATATTTCCTGGATTCCTTTTAGCAGTGGCAGATTTCAGCTCTTTCAAAGGTTCTTAATTGGAATGAGATCAGGACTCATTGCTGACCAGTTTAAAACAGTCCATTTTTTTTCCTTTTTAACAGTTTTTTTTGTACTTTTGGATGTATGTTTTGGGTCATTATCCTGCTGGCAAACCCATGGCCTTTGACTCAGACCTAGCTTTCTGACATTAGCTAGCACATTTCACTCCAAAATACCTTGGTAATCCTCTGACTTCATGATTCCACAACATAATGGAACCTCCATCATATTTAACTGTAGGAAGGATGTTTTTTCCTTATAAGTTTCATTTCTTTGCCTGTAAATGTATCGCTGGTCTGCATTGCCAAAGAGCTTGTTTGGTTTCATTTGTCCATAGAACATTTTCCCAGAAGGATTTTGGTGACTTAAGGTGTGTTTGAGCAAAGATCATGCGTGCCTTTTTATGTCTGTCTTGAAGCAACGGGGTCCTACTTGGCCTTCATCCATGAAGTCCTTTTTTATTTAGCGTGCAGTGTATCATATGGGTTGAAACCATCATTCCAGATTGCTCCAAGTCAGCCTTAAGATCTTTGGATGTCATACATGGTATTTTCCCAAACGTTCGCATGAACCTTTGAAGACCTCTTGGATTAATTTTCCTCTTCCCACCATGTCCTAGGAGGTTACTGACAGTTCTATGAGCAGAAAATGTCTTAATAACATTGCAAACTTAGACATAGGAATCCCAAGGTCTTTGGAGATGGCCTTGTACCCCTTTGAAGTTTGATGTTTGGTGACAATGGCTTTTTGATATTCTCAGGCAGCTCTCTTGTCTTCACCATTGTGAAATGGAACAGGGGGTGAATGTGGCCATTTTAAACATTAGAGCCATTATTCATTGGTATATTCAAGTCATGTGAGTATTGACAATTGGTCACGGGTTTGTCTAATTTTACTGCAATAGAAATATGGCTCTTCTGTTCAAACTGATTTGAATTAGTTATAAGGGTGTAAATAATCTTGGCAATGTCCCAGTTTTTATACTATTTCCTATTTTAATTGGTCTTGTATTATTTGATTCTTTTATGTGATAAATATGTGTGCATATGTAGTCCAAAGCCATTTCACTGGCCACCTTTTTAGGAGATATTGGACATTAAGGGATTAAGCTGAAAGGGTGCCAATAATGTTGACCACAACTGTACCTACTGAGGCTAGTTACTAGGCTACTGTAGCTAGTTAAACGTTCTTGGACTTAATGCAAATCATATGATTTAACATTTGAATATTAATAAGCTACTTTGCATGAATTTGCATGTAGTGCAAATCATTGAAATTTTGCTTGTTTTAAATTATTTTTTGCATTATCATTAACAACTATGACAAAATTCAGACATTTCCATACTTAAAATAGAGCTTAGGCACAGAAATGGACCTTCAGAAAATAGCCCAATACAATGCAAATGCTTGTGTGCAAGCCCAGGAGCAGAATTGGTCCAGAGAATGCATTTTCTGTACTCGCTTCCCTTTGGGTTTCCAGAAGCATGCACTACATGTTCATGAGCAAAGTCTGTGAGTAACAACTTCCTGCAGACTTTGCATGTGCATCTTTGTTTGAAAGTTGTGCCCTTGAGCAATAATGTGAATTTAATGCACATTAAGCACCAAATTTAGCATTAACACATCTTAGTAAATAGGCCTTGGAGTGCAGAAATGTTTCTCAGATTTATTTATGTCCTCTACAATCATTCTGTCTCCTTGTGTAAAAGATTACTCAGTAGTTGCTGTCTTATCTCTGCCTTTAGATAAGAGGCTACCGTTACTACATACTTTCCTGTGGTTGTTCATCTGTGCGGAAGAATCTTTTTCCATCCAGAATAGATGATCTCATCTAAGACTTATCTCTTCTTGGTCAGAAAGAGGAATTTACTTTTTCTGAATCTGAAGCAAGACTTTGACAAAGGATTTTAGGTTACTGCAGACTGATTTGCATTTAAATGTATTTGAGTCTTTATTTTAAATTGAGGATTTCACCAAAATAAAGATGATCTTTTTTTCTACAGCACACAACTGAATCTGTTTGTGAACAGAGAGTTTTCCTTGTGCCTCCCTCTGCCCATCAGAACCCTATTTTTTAGTTTTACAAATTCATTGAATACTCCCAGTGGTTCGTAGCCCAAACAGCCGCCCTCAGTAGAACTGAGTTGTGCAAAAAGACACTGAACATGGACCTGGTGGAGACTGGAATGACTGTGCGCATGGGAGTCCTCTGCTCACATTCCTACCATTGGGGAGGTCTGTCAGTATTATAGTTCCAATTGCACAGGGCAGGCAAGTTCTACAGGACTTCCAGGGGACCTGTCTGCTTCTTGCAATTGAAAATTTAACATTGATGCAGCAGCTTCAAGGGTAGGAACACAGATGAGGGATAGAGAAGTGCATGCCAAAACCTTTTGTATTGGTTAGTATTTATCCCCAGATCCTATTCGGTTTGTATTCATATACAGAATCATTTGTGCATTTATCTCATTCACCCCCATTCAAGTCTATGGGGCGTGCTATTTTACAATGTAACAGTGCACTTGCCATCTACTGTATTTTAAATCAAATCTGCTGTAACAGAGACAACAGTACTACACTCTAACAAGAGTTTCACAAACACCCCACCGTAGCAGAAGAGGGGCACAAACAGTGGCAGGAAGACTACAAGGCACCATCAGAAGGTCAAAGTGGTACAAAGAGAGGAATGAAAACCCCCAGGACACAGGAAGAGTGCAAAGCAGTACCAAAGTTGATGAGAAAATATCAAGACACTTTGAGAGAAGTAAAATGATGGTAGAATGATGCCAACATTAGAACTACAAGGCATTGGCAGAAGGGTAGATTGGCAACAATGCTGTTCCAAGGACCCTAAGACAATGCGAGTGGTTAAAGCAGCAATAGCATTGACTGGAAGGTGAAGGAACTCCAGAAAAGAGCCAACTCAGCACCCAGATTGACTAGAAGGCCGTAAAATACTTGAAGAATACCAACACAGCAGCAAGACAAACTGGGCGAGCTCAGGCATCGGGAGTAGAGTGGGATCTGCTAAGCTGTATGCCTGCAAATTAGATTCCTCATACTGAGGACTTTTGTCTCACCACAGGAACCTGTGAAGAAGATCCCTTGGCTCGGGAAAACTTCATGGACTGCTTGGAATGAGACCCTGAAGGATTTAGCAAAAGATCAGAGGATGCACTATGATGTAGACCTTAAAAGTGGTACAGTGGGTGGAAGGAGTGACAGCATTGGCTGTAAGAGCCTAGTACACTGGAGGAAGGGCCAAAACAGCAGCAGTACAGGCTGCATGAATCCAGGCAGCAGGAGTAGAGTGAGGTCAGCTAAACTCTGTATCTGCAAGCTAGAGTCCTAGCACCGAAGACTTTTGCCCTGGCATAGAAACCTGTGAAGAAAATCTCCCCACATTGGGGGAAAATTCACAGTATGCTTGGCATGAGATTCTGAAGGATTTAGATAAAGATCATAGGATGTGCTGGAGTGAAGATCCCAAAAGCAGTTGCAATGAAAAAAAGGAGAGAAAGTACTGCCCGTAAATGTCTAGAAGAGGACAAGAGGACTGAACTAGTAGCTAGATTGGCTGGAAGACCCTGCCGTCCACACAGGAACGTCTCAAGACACTCAAGGCTTCCGTCTAGAGAAACCCAGGCATCTCTTCCAAAGGACTCAGAAAACTCATGTCCTCAGAGTGGGGACAAAGTCAACAAGTAAAATAATGGAAATTCAAAAAGAATTTTTGAAAAAAGAGGTTGAGGTTCGTTAGGCCAGTATTGTCTCCGCAATTTTTCTTGGAGTTGGGTTGTTTGAAACTGCAGCCCAAAGTGGCTGGTAGAGCACACAAAGAGGACCAGCACAACACCTAAACCAGTTGCAAGGCTCTAAAACACCTAAGGAGTGCCAACATAACAACAAGCAGGGCGGCGCTTCCATGAGGTGAAGAAGGCAGTTGCAGTTGCCTAGAGCGCCAGCCCTACAGGGGCTCCTATTGCAGCTGTTGTTGCCCTTCTATGGGGCTTGCAACAGCGGCAATAGTCCAGAAACTGCAAGGCAGCACTTACTTTAACTCACCAGCATTGCCTCGCAGTTTCTTCTGTCGACCCTCAGCCTCTTCTGCCCCCCTGTGACACACATTTCAAACCGGAAGTGTGCATCAGAGGGGAACAGAAGAGGCTGAGGGTTGAGACCAGAAACCACGAGGCAATGCCAATGACTTAAATTAAGTGCTGCCTCGCGGTTTCTAAACTATTGCTGCCGTTGCAAGCCCTGGAAAGGGGAGCAGCGGTGACAATAGGGGTAGGGTTCCTATGGGTGGGGGGAGCAGCAGGATGGAGGGGCCTACTTAGGGTCTCTCCAATCCTTGCTCTGGGCCTGGCAGCTCTAAGATACCTGAAGAGTGCCGATATCAGGCTTCAGAGTAGGTTTATGAATGAGAGCAGGTCTATGGATTTGTTTTTTTTTATTTGAGTATGGTTTGTGTGTCTGTCATTTTATCATTTCCACCTCTTTGTTCTTGGTTTTATGCTTGCTTTCCTGTCTATGTGTTGTAGTTCCTTTTCTTCTTAATTTTAAGAATATTCTTTATTGTACACCACCTTGCATGCTACTAAATGTGGTATGTTAAATAAAATAAGCCATAATCCATAAACAGGCTTTGAGACTCTACCACCTTAACAGAAATACTTAACGTCACTGAGGACTTGTCATGGAAATAAACCAATGTTCTAGGAGTGGAGGAAAGCTGCACCTATGGTTAGAGGAACAACCTGGACATGGCAAAAGGGTTAAAGTGACATTAACAACAGTGCAATTGACTCTAGGATGTATGAACCACAAAAATTGCAAAACAGGAAAAGGGGGAAGACTGCATTAACCCACCGAGACATGCAGCAGCAACAAGAAAACAGTTACAACCAATGTTCCCTCTAATTTTCTGTAGGCTGTGTGCACATAAAATATCGGCTGTGCAGCTTTTGAAGGAAGGTTAAATTTTTGTGCGGCACATAACGACACTCGGAGTTCTATACTTTAAAATGTGACTACACGTCAGAATACAGTATGTACACCACATTGATTGCACTAGATAATATTGTAGAACTTGTGAAAACCGTAAATACACAACAACTTTTAAATTTTAAGATGTCTGTGTTGTTTTCTATCAGAATCAGAACCGTAATTTTTGTGCGCTCTGTTATAAAGTATGTGCGCTCGCTCGGCGAGGTGTGTGCGCGCGCACACGCGCACAGCTTAGAGGGAACAGTGGTTACAACAGACCCCTAAGGCGTAAAAAGAGAGTGAAAGCGGTAGAATAAAAACCCCAAGGCATTCAGAAAGATGCAAACAGGAAAAGAAGGAAGACTTGCAAGAAAAAAAGTAAAAACCCCACAGGTTTCGGAGCAGCACAGAAAGAAGGGCACTATGAACCACTCAAGTGCCTTTGTTTTTGCATTTAAAAAGTTTTATATGGTGCAAACAACAATAATAATCTTAAAAATGCAGCGTTACAAAAAAATAAACAGCACACATAGGGCAGAGAGAAGCAACAATTGCTCTTACAAAAAAAATCATTAAAAGACAAGACTGATGGAAAGGCCATGTTTTAACCTGCCTTTTGAATTTCTTGTGGGCCAGGGGCTAAATAGGAGGCGGAGGAATTTTGTATCTTATCATATCTAAGGGATATGCTTACTAAGCAGCTGTAGCAGCTGCCTTGCGGTTTTGGAGCCGTGGCCCACTGCTTAGTAAACATACCCCTAATTTTCCGATGCAACAGAACGGCAAGCGGGTGTGTCTGCGAAAACTTTTAATTGACATTATGGGCTATATGAAATAAGAAGGGGGGATATAATATAATGAGTAACCTGCAAAAAAGGACCGATGAGCTAACAAAAGTATTTTAAATTTTATGCAACTTGATACCGCCAGCACTGTTCTGTCAGTAGTGCTATGACATGATCATCGCCGTTTATATCAGTTCAACCTTTCATGTTATCTAGATGTTCTTTAAACACCTGACTTCATCTGTTTCTTGAAAAACTTGTTTGTCGTTCAAATTATTCGAACATTTCCACCCTTGGACTTTGGTTTCACTCCCCAAGGGGGTTTCTTCAAGGAATTCTTTTCCATGGAAGAATATATGATGCTGTCATAAAATATTAAATACTAAATCATGCTACCAAACATTTGGGAGTAAATCCACAAGCTTATGCTGTTTCACTCCTCTGCCATTCTTCTCAATGATACTGTGTAGGTTCACTTATCGTATCAAGACTATTAATGAACTTAAACTCACTTAATTGAATGTAGAACTGTTGCCACTCAGTTTCCAAATTTAACCATAAGAACATAAGATATGCCATACTGGGTCAGACCAAGGTCCATCAAGCCCAGTATTCTGTTTCCAACAATGGCCAATCTAGGTCATATGTACCTAGCAGTTTCCCCAAGAGACACAAGTTCCACAATGCTTGTACTGGGTCAAGCATTGAAATCTTCGGTCACTTCTTAATAATGGTTTATGGACCTTTCCTCCAGGAACTTGTCCAAACCTTTTTTAAACCCAGCTACACTAACAGCCTTTACTACATCCTCCGGTAACAAATTCCAGAGTTTGATTACACGTTGAGTGAAAAAATATTTTCTTTTATTAGTCTTAAATAGTTTACCCTGTAGCTTCATTGCATGTCCTCTAGTCTTTCTATATTCTAATAACGTAAACAATCTATCTACGTTTACCCGTTCCACTCCGTTCATTAATTTATAGACTTCTATCATATCTCCCCTCAGCCGTCTCTTTTCCAGGTTAAAGAGCCCTAACCTTTTTAGCCTTTCCTCATAGGAGTATCCTTCCATCCCCTTTACCATTTTGGTGGCTCTTCTCTGAACCTTTTCTAAAATAGCTATATCCTTTTTAAGATACGGCGACCAGAATTGCACACAATATTCAAGGTGCGGTCTCACCATGGAACGATATAGAGGCATTATAATATCTTTTGTTTATTTTCCATTCCTTTCCTTATCATACCTAGCATTCTATTTGCTCTCTTGGCCGCCGCTGCACACTGGGCCGAGGGTTTTAACATGGTATCCACAATGACGCCTAAATCTTTTTCCTGGGTGGTGGTTCCTAATGTGGAACCTTGCATCGTGTAACCATAGTTTGGGTTGTTCTTCCCTAGGTGCATAACCTTGCACTTGTACACATTAAATTTCATCTGCCATTTTGATGCCCAGTCTTCCAATTTATCAAGATCCTCTTGCAATTTTCCACAATCCTCTTGGGTTTTAACAACTTTAAATAGTTTTGTGTCATCCGCAAATTTGATAACCTCACTCATTATTCCACTTTACAGGTCATTTATGAATGTCAAAAAGCAGCGGACCCAGCACAGATCCCTGGGGTACACCACTATTCACCTTTCTCCATTGGGAAAATTGGCCATTTAGCCCTACCCTCTGCTTTCTATCTTTTAACCAGTTCCTGATCCACAATAGTACACTGCCTCCTATCCCATGACTCTTTAGTTTTGCCAAAAGTCTCTGATGAGGGACCTTGTCAAAGGCTTTCTGAAAGTCCAGATACACAATATCAACCGACTCACCTTTGTCCACCTGTTTATTCACTCCTTCAAAAAAACATAACAGATTAGTAAGACAAGATCTTCCTTGTCTAAAGCCATGTTGGCTGTCTCCCATTAGGTCGTGACTATCTACATGCTGAGTAATTTTATTCTTTATGATGGTTTCTACCATTTTTCCCGGTACTGACGTCAGGCTCACCGGTCTGTAGTTTCCCGGATCACCCCTGGAACCCTTTTTAAAAATTGGTGTTACATTGGCGATCCTCCAATCTTCAGGTATTAGAGATGATTTTAATGATAGTTCACAGATTACTAATAGCAGGTCTGCAATCTCATATTTCAGTTCTTTCAACACCCTTGGATGTATACCATCCAGCCCAGGTGATTTGCTACTCTTCAGTTTATCTAATAGTTGTAAGACATCTTCCCGATGTATTGGTATTTCCGTCAATTCTTCCGCACCTTTAAATACCACTTCAGTCATGGGTAACATCCCTACATCTTCCTCAGTAAAGACTGAAGCAAAGAATTCATTCAGTCTCTCCGCTATTGCCTTGTCACCTCTTAGTGCTCCTTTAACCCCTTTATCATCTAATGGACCAATGCTGATGTCTTCCATCTGAATATATATTCAGCTTCCCATTTACTTAAACTTTTTGATGTACTACTACCCCCCGGGATAATTACCCTTTTCAATTACAAAATATTTGAAATCTTTGATTGAGTGAGATGTTTCTTTCCATTGAGTAACCAAAGGCTCCTTCTCCTTAGATTGATATATTGCAGAAAAGCGTTCAATTATTCATGTCTTAATAGAATTCATCAAAAGTAAAAAACTGAACCCAATCAGAATTACCAATAAGCCCATATATGTTAAAATTCTGATAATGAAAATTCCCCACGTGGTAAGAATTACTTTTTGTCGGAGTTAGTCAGCTCAGTGTAATGAAAGTGTTCACAACACCACTGTGACGTCTCCTTTTATTAAATAAATATGTTGAAAGTTCAGACTTAACTTATATATCCAGGCTTCAAAGCCAAAATGTTGCCAATAGCGCCAAGAAGATGCAGTCAGATAGGGGATGTGTCTTGCCTTTCATTCTTCGGCATCTGACGTCATCAATGACCAAGGATTACAGGAAACCAATCAAAAAGCTCCACCCCCAAAAAACAAGGGAACTCCCACCGAACAGGGAAGCCCTCTGCGGGAGCTCAAATAACTAAAAGATGATGCTAAATAATGGTATGCCAATCAATTTGAAGGTTCAAGCCCCGAGGGGCAACCGAATCCAATAAATGAATCCAATGCTGTTCTTGCCACTGTAATTTTTGCTCATGGTCCCCACCTCTCGGATCCGCCGGTATGAAGTCAAATACTCTCCAGCGTAAAGTGCCAAAATCATGACCAGTCGATAAACAATGGTCCACCAGAGGAGCCGAGAGGGACTTAGTCCGTAAGCGCGAAGCATGTTCAGAAAGCCGAAGACGAATCGCTTGTTTAGTATGACCAACATAGTACAGTGAGCAGGGGCATACTATTAAGTACACCACAAATGTAGACGAACAATCTGTGCGCCATCAGGTTGAAAATGTTCGGGAAGTATGACCATCTGTCCAATCCAGACCAACAAGAGCCAATGAACAATATGTGCAAGCACCACAAGCAAAATGTCCTGTGTCCGTATGGCAGGTTAATGGACGATCCTGGAATTTGTTACCGGAGGATGTAGTAAAGGCTGTTAGTGTAGCTGGGTTTAAAAAAGGTTTGGACAAGTTCCTGGAGGAAAGGTCCATAAGCCATTATTAAGAAGGGACCCAGGATATCAATGCTTGAACCAATACAAGCATTGTGGAACCTGTGTCCCTTGGGGAAACTGCTAGGTACGTATGACCTAGATTGGCCACTGTTGGAAACAGAATACTGGGCTTGATGGACCTTGGTCTGACCCAGTATGGCATATCTTATGTTCTTATCCTCCGAAGAAGTAGTCTGCATAAGTAAATCACGAAGGTTGGCACGTCTTGAATATGCAATCTGTAATGTCTTTTCCCTAAAACAAGGGTGCAGTCCTAAAACGGGCCAAAAACGACGAAGGAGCCGAGTGACTTGTGTAATACCCTTAGTATAAGGGAGAACCCTCGTAACCACTGCCGATTCCAGAACTTTAGGCTCAGGTGGAATGTGAAACCATTCCCGATGGAAATGCCTCGCTCTCATATAGGACCTACAAATTACAGATTGCATATTCAAGACGTGCCAGGAACGCATGGGAGGAAGTGTAAAACTGCATGGGGAGAAGTGCAGGAACGCATGGGAGGAAGTGTAAGACTGCATGGGGAGAAATGTAGGAACGCATGGGAGGAAGTGCAGGAACGCATGGGAGGAAGTATAAGAATGCATGGGGAGAAGTGCAGGAACGCATGGGAGGAAGTATAAGAATGCATGGGGAGAAGTGCAGGAACGCATGGGAGGAAGTGTAAGAATGCATGGGGAGAAGTGCAGGAACGCATGGGAAGAAGTGTAAGAATGCATGGGGAGAAGTGCAGGAACGCATGGGAAGAAGTATAAAAATGCATGGGGAGAAGTGGAGGAACGCATGGGAGGAAGTGGAGGAACGCATGGGAGGAAGTGTAAGAATGCATGGGGATTTATATCCACATGCAGCAGGAGGAGCCATTCCAAAATATATACATGTGGGAAAAGTCGATGGAGGAAACCCAGCAGCTTATGTAAATGTCGCACTTATATGTGCATTTGAGCCATTTTGCAAATCAAGGGATGTAGATAATGCTAACGAGCCATATGTGACGCTATCTTTATCTCACTTCAACTTGCAGGGAGACAAATATTGGAGGAGTAAGGGAAATATCTCTCTTAATTCCTCCTGTAAAGGGATGACTTAAAGGAACACTTTTTAAATATCTCTTCATGTCAGGTAGCAGGTGCAAATCCAGATGAAGACAATTTGGGGTTTGCATGTGTATTCTGTGTATAAGAGGGGGAGTACATGCCAAACCCCGACCTGCCCCTTTGCAGTTTTGACATGATGTGGGAATCTAGGTATATAATGAGCCTATTTCAAAATTGTCATTTATACATCAATGCAACTTACATATGTAGGCGTTCATCTTTACACACGTAAATCCCAAATAAGGCTTCTAAAATAACCCCTTTATCTTTTTTGTGCCAAACAGAAGCCATGTCAGCATGAGAGCATAGAGATGATATTCATATTTATTTACTGTATCAACTTTAATACATTCTGATATTTCTCCTCTTCGTCTTCATATCAGAGGTTTACATTAACATGTTTCCTGTTGGGTCACGTTTTACTGAAGTCTCTTTCTGCTAGGATTAGATGATCACATTTTCTGAATTATCTCTTGTTTGCACTTCCTCTACAGATACTTTCACTGACTGAACAAATGATAGTGCATTATCTTCTCCCCTAAAACCGTATTTGTGTCAGAGTTTAATGAATGGCACACCTATCCCATGCAAAGAAATGGAAAATCTTAATTGATAGAGCTTTTTTCTGTTTGTAGTTACTTCTTTTTGGGTTTTTTATGCTCACTAGCTGCAAAATGTTCCTATTCAAAGTCCATAAGTGTAAAAGGAGTAAAGAACACGCAGGACTCTAGAAGCTGTGCTGGTCTTGAAGAAAAGTACAATCAGGTTAGGCTGTGACAAAGACCTATTAAGCCTTGAAAGCTAGGTACAGCTGCCAGCTTTAGACGATCCTTATGGTAGCCCAAAAGAAGTCAGAAAATTTGCAAAGATGTGTTTTTTATAGCAACTTTCTAATTGAGATATTTTAGTTTAGACATTTGCTATTACAGAAGAATCTGTCCAAACCTATGTCTTTCATGAAGGACATGAGATAAGTATTTTCACCCTTAGTTGGACCTAAATTTAAAAAGTATTGTATTTTAGTAATAGATGTCATCACAAAGTAGCATGCAAAGCTCAGCCAACTTTTAGGAATATAGAACACACTATAGAAAGATGAATATAAGAAGACTTCTTATAATAAAACTTACATGGCTGGTGATTAGATTTTAAGCTCTATTGAGCAGGTATTGTCCCTTACATCTATAATACAGCACTGTGTATGCCTTCTAGTGCCATCCAAGTAATAAGTAATAGTAGTAGTGATGAGTCTGAAAGAGCAGAACTTTAATTTGTCACATTTCCTCTAATTACTTGGTTTCTTTCAAAACAAAAGGAGAAAGTCAAAGCTAATTAGGGATCTACCACAACGAAGC
Source organism: Ichthyophis bannanicus (assembly GCA_033557465.1). Taxonomy (NCBI): domain Eukaryota; kingdom Metazoa; phylum Chordata; class Amphibia; order Gymnophiona; family Ichthyophiidae; genus Ichthyophis; species Ichthyophis bannanicus. The sequence continues at coordinate 42,643,066 of CM066043.1, forward strand.
TGCTCTTAGATTTGGTTACAGGAAGGGTAATTTTCTTTTATTTACCAGTGGAAGTGATCTGTAAGAAAATTGCCCATGCTACGTGAGGATAAACTTAAGCACATATTGACTGTATCAGGGGGGTGACCTGCATGGAGTGGCGGGTACAACCCTAAACAAGGGCATAAAGGGGCGGATACAACTACTCTAGCCATCTTACTGGGCAGACTTCATGGACCATACTGGTCTTTATTTGCCGTCATATACTATGTTATATGTATGTTATGTAAGTTTATCTGCGCTGAGAGGAGGCATTCCTGGGGTGGGGAAGGTTTTGGAATTTTCAAAGCACGAACATATTTTTCATCGGGAAATCTACCTGAACAAATTAGCTGATATGAATGTATATGGGCAGGTCTCCAGGAACAAGCAGGAAGTCAGTCCTCACAATGGGTGACATCGGCGCTGACGGAGCCCTCACTAAAGCATCCCCCCAGCTTTCAAAGAAAACCTTTGGGAGATACCACCACACATGCGTAGTGCCCTTCCTGCCCAAGGGTGCCATCTTGCTCAGTCTCCTTTTTTCCACGGAGCCCTTTAAACATCTGTCTGTTTTCCCCTGGAAAAAGTTGATTATTTTCTACCTAACTTTCATACTCTCCTCTGGTTGTGCACTGGTACTCTTCCCTCCACCCGAGTCCAGTCCCAGCATCAAGTTTCGGGTTCGTATACCTTTTTTCTCCTTGGCGCCTTCGCGCCTTTTTTCCATCTGGCAGCACCATGGGTCTTCGACCTTGCTGGAGTCCTTTTTTCCCCCATGGATACCAATGACTTTAAGAAGTGCAATCGGTGTAGAAAAATCATGTCCCTCACCGACACACACGAGTGTTGCCTATGCTATCTAGGGCTGCACTACGACCCTGCAGCCTGCGGACTTGGTAAAAAAGATGTCTTCCAAGACCCTTAAGAGCTGCCAACAGCAGCACGACAAGTTTTTCCTGGAGTCCCCAGTGTCTCTGAAGGCAGGCCCTGTCTGAAGCCTCGGACTCCTGTGGTGCCCCCGCAGACTCTGGTCCACACCGTGGGTCTTCAGAGAGGGGGTCCCCCTCAAGGGAACACAAGAAGAAGAAACCCTCAAAGGCAGTGTCCCTGGATGGTTCAGGCATGTCAGGTAAGTCCCGAGCCAGGTCCCGCAGTCCACGACACTCATCCAAGGGCTTGGAGTGGGAGCGGCCCTCCAAAGTCGCCTGGATGGAATCGCACAAAGATCGGCCTCAGATGCCCAAACCTATCCTCATTGAGGACTCCCCCTCGGGGGAACTGGTTCCAGGCCTGAGTTCCTCAGTGCCCGTGCTGATGGCTGCGGAGCCTGGAACGCAGACTGTCTGCCTTCATGGACCAGCAGCAGGCATTGCTGTCTGGTACAACCGGTTCCTCCGCCCAGACCATCAGGCCCTTGACACTGAGGACATCCCCAGAGACCGAGCCGATCCTCAAAACCATACTGCCTCGAGTTGATCCTCGGCCGAAGTCTAGATCAGAGTCCCATTCCATGGGACTGAGGTCTTCTCTGGCTAGCATGCATGGCACCAGCCATAGAGCCTCTGAGGGATGCAGACACGGGCACGGCTCAGGCCCAGAGCCCATGAGCCACTCCTCCCTTGAGTCTTCGACTGACTACTCATAATGGGAGACCGAGGACGAGGAGTACCCGGACACCCATCACCACTGCAATGTCCCATTCAGACTCACCAATCTCTGAGCCCCAGCATTGGTCCCTGGCCAAAGAGATGGCATTCCTTGACTTTGTGCGGGAGATGTCAAAGGCTCTAGCATTCCCAATGGAATCGGAGGAGGACCCTCAGACAGAGGAACTAGAAATCCTCCAGTACGAGTCCCCACCGAGGGAATCATTCAAAGTGCTCATTCCACCCATCCTGGAATGACTAATGCTCTGTTTGTGGGAAACACCAGAGTCGGTACCCGTTGTGAGCAAGCGGCTCGACTGGATGTATTGGGTCCGCTGGAGCCTTGGCTTCCATAAGGCACAGTTGCCGCATAACTCTATGGTGGTGGAGTCGGCCATACATCAGCTGAAGAGCCAGAGGATGCACTCCTTGATGCCCTCGGGTAGGGAGACCCACACCTTGGATGCCCTCGGCAGAAAGTGCTACCAGGGCTCGATGCTCCTTCGCCGGATCCAGGCCTACCAGTTGTACCATTTGAGGGAGGAGTGGCCTAGTGGTTGGGTTATGTTACCTCAAGCCGGACGGCCAGGGGTTCGAATTCTGCTAGAGGACAGCAACCTTAGGCCGGAAGGACTGGGGTTTTTAGTCCCACAGGTGCTCCTTGTGGCCTTGGGCAAGCCACTTAACCCTCTATTGCTTCAGGTACAAAAAAACATAGAAATACATATACAGTACCTGAATGAACACTGCTTTGATGGGTAGAAAGCGGTATATAAGCCTAGTTAAATAAATAAATAAATAAATAAATACAATGGCATGTACCCGAGAGACCTGGCGAAGAAGCGCGCCAGATTCTCGGCTGGCCTCTCTGAGGAACCCCTGCAGTGGTTCAAGAACCTGGCCAAAGCCATCTGTGAGTGCTCCAAATTTGTGACTCAAGCAGTCTATGATGGCTTTGAGTCGGCAGCAGAGTAGCTGTGGTGGGCATCGGTGCCCGACCCCAGGCTTGGCTACAGTCTTCTGACCTCAAGCAATGGGTTCAGGATGCCAAGAGGAGAACCTCTTTTTTCAAATATATTTTTATTCAGTTTGAAACAAGGTAAAAAAACCAATATTCAAACAATTAAAGACTTTACAGAAATCAACCTAGTCCACATCAAGGGGGAGTACAAGTGAATCAATTGAGGAAACCAAAAAAGGAAAATATACAAATTACAAGAAAAAAAAGGAGCACTGTCCAAAAAAACTTTAAGCTCTAATTACTTTGCATTACAGAACACAGAAACATAATTACTGCTTCGAAGAAGCCTGATGAACAATAAAAGATTCTAAAGATGAAATCTCAGAGAAAACATATTTAGTGCCCTCTAGAACCACCACACATTTACAGGGAAATTTGAGGAAAAAAGATGCTCCAAGAGCTAAGACCCGAGGCTTTAAGGCTAAAAAAGCCCTGCGCCTCAGCTGCATTTGTCTAGAAACATCAGGAAAAATAGTTATCTTAGCCCCACAAAAAAGAGCATTCTTATTAGCAAAAAATAATCGCATAACAGAATTCTTATCTGCCTCAGACACAAATGATACAAGAAGTGTAGCACGGGAGGAAATCAAATCCTGAGAGGACTCTATAAATTCAGATAAATCCATAGAATCAACCTGAGGCTTTGAAACCGCACCCGGGGAACCAGCAGCAAGAGGAACCCCAACCACAGGCAAATAGTAAAGCTTATTTATAGGCGGCTTCGTATTGTTGTCATATCCCAAAACTTCAGTTAAATACTTATCAAATAATATCTGAGGGGATAACAACCTAGTACAGGGGAAATTCAAACAACGAATATTCATAGCCCTCAGTGAGTTCTCCAATAATTCCTGTTGCATATGTAAAGTAGTACTATCCTTCATAAAAGATAAGGACGATTTCTGTAGGGAGTCATACTGCTTTTCCAAATTCTGACATTTAGCATCAAGAGCAGCAATTTCAGAATCATGTTGAGCCATTTTTGCGACAGAACCTTTCGAAAAATCTGAGAATTGAGAGGCAACAGAGGCTAAGGAGGTGATAGAGGACTCGATACGTGAAAGAATTGATAAAACATCAGCAAGAGAAACATTTTGAGAATCAACTTCAACAGAAGCAACTTCGGAGCGTATGGCAACACAGTCCCCAGTTAACTGAATAGCCTGTGGCAAAGGAACTACCAAAGGCGCACAGTCACACTCCAATGAAACACAAGGGGATACACCATCCCTATTTTGTGAAAGAACTTCCAACATTGGAGAGGAGGTCACTGGATCAATAATGTCCAAATCTGTAAGCAGGGCAGAGCTTGATAAACCCCCAGAGGCGCTGTCTGGAGGGGAAACACACTTGGCAGCAGACCTGGAAGTAGCCTCCTCATCTTTCACCGATACAACGTGTTTATCCATAGGACCAACAGTTTTTAACACTTTAGAAGGATTAACAGTACTTACATTGAGGGAGCGCTTCCTACGCTTGCCCATGCCAAGGGAACCACCGCCAGAGCGCCACGAGCGCCAAAGGAGCGCATAAGGAGCAAGAAAATGCCCCTTTAAACGCGCCCCTTCAAAGCGCTATCGCGTGACCGCGGGGCGGCACTGATCTTATGCCCCGTAGATGGCGTCGGGGCAGGCGCCGCGTGAATGCAGCCCTACAGGTGCCTGCAGAGACCACACAGCAGCAGAGCACAATCGGGCAGAAAAACTCCTTCCACTCACTCCCGATTGCAACAGGAACCGCTCCTTCTCTTATGCCCCATAGATGGCGTCGGGGCAGGCGCCGCGTGAATGCAGCCCTACAGGAACCCGCAGAGTCCACACAGCAGCAGAGCACAATCGGGCAGAGACTCCTTCCACTCCTGACTGACACAGGAACCGCTCCTTCTCTTATGCCCCGTAGATGGCGTCGGGGCAGGCGCCGCGTGGATGCAGCCCTACAGGTGCCCAGAGACCACACAGCAGCAGAGCACAATCGGGCAGAGACTCCTTCCACTCACTCCCCAGAGGAGAACCTCTTTGGCAAACCCATGACGGAAAAGGCTACCAAGTTTGTGACAAGGACCAGGCTCTCCAAAAAGACCGCTGGCCCTCCCCGATGGAAGAGCTTGGGCAAAAAGTCCTTTTAACTGAGAAAGGGAGCTGCTTACAAAAACTACCCACAAATTCAGGCCTCCCCAGCTCAGTCAGCATTCCAAGGGATGTGAGCAAGGCCCTAGTAAGCAGAAGGCTCCCAAGTCCCAGACGTCGGCTCCAGCCCAGCCTGAGGGGAGTTTTTGACTCTTTGGGCATAGCCTCTCTACAGCCCAAAGTGGGACATCTGATCCATTATGCCACAGGTGGCCAAGCATCACCAATGATGCCTGGGCACCAGGTGGTCAAGGAGGGCTACCTCCTCTACCTGGTAGAGACACCCCCTTTCTTTCTGGGAAAGCCCCCAAGGTCTCCCCTTCACTGGGACCTCCTACTGCAGGAACTTGCAGGCCTTCTCGAAGACAAAGCGATAGAACCAGTACCCCAACATCTCAGGGGCAAGGAGTTGTACTCCAGGTATTTCTTTGTGCCAAAACGAACAGTGGGCTTAAGACCTATTCTCGATCTGTACCACCTGAACAAGTCCCTGGTGAGGGAGAAGTTCAAGATGCTCTCCCATGGAACATTGCTGTCTTACCTCCAGCATGGATATTGGCTGTGCTCCTTGGATCTGAAGAATGCATGTACCCACATCCTCATTCACTACAATCACAGGCAGTATCTGCGCTTCATGGTGGGGGGGAGGCCACTGCCAGTACAGGGTACTACACTTCAGCCTGACATCCACCTCCAGGGTCTTCACCAAATGCCTGACAGTAGTGGCTGCCTACCTCTGTCTCCAAGGAGTATTAGTCTTCCCCTATCTGGATGACTGGCTCATAAAAGGAAGCACGGCCATCGAGTTGCAGCAAGCTACAGCACACACACCATCCATGTTCTGCAACATCTGGGGTTCGTGATAAACTACCCCAACTCCCATCTCCTCCCAACACAATCTCTGGAGTTCATAAGGGCAAAGCTGGACACTGCTGAGGCAAGGGCCTTCCTCCGCCTGGATCGGGCCAACCGGCTTAGGGAATTGGCTGCAGACATGCAACACCATCCCTCAGTGTCAGCTCAGCTTCTGTTGCGCCTACTCGGCCACATGGCCTCCACAGTCTATGTCATCCCAAATGCCTGTCTGCACATGAGGATTGCTCAATGGTGCCTTCAAGACCAGTGGACACAAGCAACCAGCTACCTCCAGGACAGTCTCAGTGACCCACCAGCTGGCGGAATCTCTGACCTGGTGGCAAAACCCCCATCACCTTCAAGCAGGGATGCCCTTCCAAAATCCAAGTCCCCGAAGGGTCTTCACAATGTATGCCTCCCTGCTAGGATGGGGAGCCCACTGCAAGGAACTTCACATCCAGGGCAGCTGGTCACAAGCCGAGGCAACCAGCAGATCAACTTCTTGGAGCTTCAGGCAATATATCTAGCCTTCTGAGCATTTTGCCACCATTTGAAGCATCAGTCGGTGCTGATCCAAATGGACAATCAAGTGGCAATGTTCTACGTGAACAAGCAGGGGGACATGGGGTCTTGCACCCTCTGCTGCGAAGCAATGACACTGTGCTCTTATGCAATTCATCAGGGAATACTTCTACGGGCTGTATACCTACCAGGCCAGGATAATTCCCTGGCGGACAAACTGAGCAGGGTCCTCTAACTGCACGAATGGCAGCTGGACCCCAGAGTGGCCGCCTGCCTCTTCCGACTCTGGGAGACCTCATGGGTGGACCTTTTCACCAGCCCAGACAACTACCAGTTATCCCACTTCTGGTCCCATCAGTCCTACCTGTGTCGGGTGGCGGCAGATGCATTCCTCATTCCATTGTTGGAAGACCACATGTACACCTTCCCACCCACACCATTGATGTCCGTCAGGGTACACCTCAGTGCCCTAGCAGCGCACCACCACCCTATCAAGGGCAAATCCCTCTCGGTCCAGCCTCTGGTGACCCGCTTCCTGAGGGGACTCCTACTGTCCAAACCCCCCATCCACTGTCCCGCAGCAGAGTGGGACCTCAATATAGTGTTTGCGCAGCTCACCCGCCCACCATTTGAGCCCCTGGCTACCTTCTACCTGAGCTACCTCTCATGGAAGGTCATGTTCTTGGTGTCACTCACCTCTGCTTGCAGGATCAGCAAGCTCCAAGCCCTAGTGGCAGAGGCATCATACACCAGATTCTATAAAAACAGGGTCGTGCTATGCACGCACCCTAAATTCCTTCTGAAGGTGATATCTTCCTTTCTCCAGGAACAAGCAGGAAGTCAGTCCTCACATATGGGTGACGTCAGCGCCGACGGAGCCCTCATGCGGAGCAATTCCCCAGCTTTCAAAGGATGCCTTTGGGATTGCATTATGCATGCGCGGTTCCCTTCCCGCCCAAGGGTGCCATCTTGCTCAGTCTCCCTTTTTCCGTGGAGCCCAACGGACGTGGTCCGAATTACTTCACAGAAAAAGTGCGTCAACTTCGCAGAAGATTCTTGTCTTCGACCCGGTTCGACGCTGGTTCCCCTCCCCGCCTCGGTTCAGTACACTGGTATTGGATCCGGTCCCTGTTTTTCAGTTTTTGTCCTTTAGTGACTAGCATTCACACTCTTTTTCTTTTTCACTGGCAGCCTGGTCGTTTGACCTCGCAGGGGCCACTTTTCCCCCAATGGCTGCCAGGGGGTTTAAAAAGTGTGATCGGTGTAAAAAGTTAATGTCCCTCACCGATACACATGACTGCTGTCTCCGATGCCTCGGGGCCGACCATGACCCGGTGGCCTGTGGCCCATGCGGCAAGATGTCTTCTAAGGCACTTAGAAGTAGGCAGCAGCAGCGTGAGAGGATTTTCTCAGAGTCCGCATCCACCCGGGTCCGGACCTCGTCAGAAGCCTCGACATCTCGGGAGCTATCGGACTCCGAGCACCGTTGGGGGTCTTCTGAGAGGGGGTCTCCCTCCAGGGAAGACCGGAGGAAGAAAAAACTTGTGAGGGCAGCGTCGTTGGATGCCTCTGATAGGCTTGGTTCCTCGCGGGCCAGATCTCAGAGTCCTGACCGCCGCCCCGGGTTCTCGGAGTCGGAGCAGCCTGCCAAGGTACCTGCTCAGCAGGCGGGTCAGCAGGCAGGTCGATTCCATTGAGTCCGCAAGAGCCCTGGGTTCCAGAAGGCACAGCTGCCGCACAACTCCATGGTTGTGGAATCGGCCATGCAAAGGCTCAAGAGCCAGAAAACGTACTCCTCGGTGCCTCCTGTGAGGGAAGCCTGGAACCTGGACGCCCTCGGCAGAAAGTGCTACCAGGGCTCTATGCTGTCATGCCGTGTCCAAACATACCAGCTGTACATGGGCATGTACTGGCGAGACCTGCCTAAGGAAATTGCCAGGTTCTCAGCTGGCCTCTCCGAGGAACCCTTGCAGAGATTCAAAGCCTTGTTCACGGGGATTCGAGAGTGCTCAAAGTTCATGTCTCGAGAAGCCTATGACGGCTTTGAGGTTTCAGACCGGGTAGCCGCAGCCGGCATCGGTGCCCAACGCCAGGCATGGCTAATGTCGTCGGACCTAGAGTTATGGGTACAGGACAAGTTGGTCGATGTCCCATACCGAGGTGAGAATCTGTTTGGCAAACCCATGACTGAAAAGGCTGCGGAAATTGAGTCTGAGTACTTGACCCGGACAAAATTCTCCAAAAAGACTTCTGCCCCTTCTAAGAAGAAGGGCTCAGGTAAAAAGCCCTTTTTCCCAAGGAAGGGTACTGCTTACTGCAACTACCCCACTCACCAGGCCTCCCCAGCTCCCCAACATGGGCAGCAGGCCAAGGGCCAGGGGCATGGCCCGCGTAAGCAGAAGACCCCCAAGCCCCAAACACCAGCTTTCTCCCAACCAGTTGGGGGTTTTTGACAGCCACTGTATGGTCTCTCTCCAGCCAGGGGTGAGACTGGGCACAGGAGGGAGACTGGCCCTGTACGCCTATAGGTGGCCAGCAGTCACCACAGACACCTGGGTCCTACAAATAGTCCAAAAGGGCTATTTGCTCCACTTCAGCCAGGTGCCCCTCTCCTATTTTCCAGGAGAACCTCTAAGACCTCCTCTACACAGGAAGCTCCTTTTGCAGGAGTTAGCAGGTCTCCTGGAGGATCAGGCGGTGGAACCAGTACTCCACAGCCTGCAAGGGCAAGGCTTCTATTCCAGGTATTTCCTGATTCCAAAGCGAACAGGAGGCCTCAGGCACATCCTCGACCTGCGAAACTTAAATAAGTTTCTGGTGAAGGAAAAGTTCAAGATGCTTTCCCTTGGAATTTTGCTGCCATACCTCCACCAGGGAGATTGGCTATGCTCCTTAGACCTGAAGGATGCTTACACACACATCCTCATAAATCCAGACCACAGACAATATCTCAGATTTGTAGTGGGAGGAAACCATTTCCAGTACAGAGTACTTCCATTCAGCCTAGCCTCCGCCCCCCAGATTGTTTACCAAATGCCTGGCGGTGGTGGTAGGGTTTCTCAGAACCCAGGGTATCTTTGTCTTCCCATACCTGGATGACTGGCTCATCAGGGCCCCGTCACCTTAGGAGGCCCAGCAGGCCGCAACTCGCACTATCAACATACTGCAACATCTAGGCTTTGTCATAAATCAGACAAAGTCCATCTTGCTCCCACACAGAACTTGGAGTTCACTGGGGCGAAACTAGACACTCTGCAGGCAAAGGCTTACCTGCCACTGGACAGGGCGCAGGGACTTCTGGAGCTATTGTGCAAGATAAACCACAAGTCTCAAATATCAGCAAGGCATTTCCTGCGTCTCTTGGGACACATGGCTTTCACAGTGCATGTGACCCCGAACACCCGGCTCCACATGTGGACAGCTCAGTGGTGCCTCTGGAGTCAGTGGACGCAGGCCACAGGTTGACTTTGTGACAGGATAAGGGTGTCCAAATGACTGCTAAAGCTGCTGGTCTGGTGGCTTCACCTATCCAACCTGCTCGAAGGAGTGCCTTTCCAACCTCCGGTGTCTTCAAGAGTCTTGACGACAAATGCATCCCTGCTGGGCTGGGGAGCCCATTGTCAGGACTCCAGCACTCAGGGTTTGTGGTCTCACCAAGAGGGGACACAACAGATCAGCCTCTTAGAGCTCTGGGTGATATGCCTAGCTCTGCAAGCCTTCTGCCATGTTCTCTCGCATCAATCTGTGCTCGTACAGACAGACAATCAGGTGGCTATGTTCTACGTGAACAAGCAGGGAGAGACAGGATCCCATGTCCTGTGTCAGGAGGCACTGGACCTCTGCTTCTCTGCCATCAGACAGGGTATGTCTCTCAAGGCGGTTTACCTGCCAGGCCAAGAGAACTACCTGGCAGACAAACTAAGCAGAATTCTTCAACCTCACGAATGGCAACTGAATCCGGAGGTAGCCCAGCAGATCTTCCACTGTTGGGGGTATCCGTCTATAGACCTTTTTGACAGTCTGCAGAATCATCAGCTTCCCTGGTTCTGCTCCAGACAGCCACATCCCAGGAGGATGGCTGCAGATGTATTTCTGATTTCCTGGTCGGTGGGCCTCCTATATGTGTTTCCTCCCACGCTCCTGGTGGCCCGAACTCTGTTCAAAATCCTTCGAGACAAGGCCTCGGTCATTCTGGTAGCCCCCAGATGGCCAAGACAACTTTGGTTCCCACTTCTCCAGCTGGCTGTGGAGACCCCACTCCCACTGGGGACAAGGCCTGACCTCCTGTCCCAGGAACAGGGCTCTTTCTCACACCCCAATCTCAGGTCCCTCAACCTGATGGCATGGCTGCTGAAAGGGTAGTGCTGGCTCCTCTCCTCCTACCTAAGAATGTAGAAGAGGTGTTACTGGCCTCCAGGAGGCAGTCCACTAGAAAAACCTATGCCTTCAAATAGCGTAGATTTGAGGTGTGGTGTAGCCAGCACAATGAAGACCCTTTCTCTTGCCTTGTGCCTGTGGTGTTGCAGTACCTGCTTCACCTCTCGGACTTAGGACTCAAGTCTAATTCTGTAAGGGTCCACCTGAGTGTGTTGTCAGCACACCAATCACCAGTGGAGGGGCATCCTCTGTTGCTTCATCCCTTGGTGTCAAGGTTCCTCAGAGGTCTACTTCTACTAAATCCCCCGGCTCACCCTCCGGCGACCGAATGGGATTTGAATGTGGTCTTGCACCAGCTTACTCGCCCACCTTTTGAGCTGATGTCTACTTGCCATCTACGCTTTCTCTCCTGGAAGGTACTCTTCCTGGTGGCTCTCATGTCTGCGAGGTGAGTGAGTGAGCTACAGGCTTTGGTTTCAGAAAGACCGTACATACGGTTTTACAGGAATATGGTGGTCCTACGTACCCACCCTAAGTTCCTCCCAAAGGTAGTCTCTCCATTCCACCTCAACCAGGAGGTGGTTCTTCCGACATTCTTTCCCAGACCGCATTCCAGCCGGGTAGAGGCGGTCCTGCATACCCTTGACTACCTGGAGCGTACGAGGGGGCATCAAAGGGCTCCTCAGCTCTTCGTCTCTTTTGACCCCAGTAAGCTGGGGCTTCCTGTCTCCAAGCGTACGTTGTCCATCTGGGTGGCAGACTGCATAGCCTGGGCGTACAGGGCAGCCAACCTTCTGTTGCAGGGTCGAGTTACAGGTGTCAGGGCCAAGGCCGCATCAGTGGCTCACTAACGCTCTGTTCCACTGGCAGACATCTGCCGGGCCGCCACCGCCAGACCTTTGCAGCCGATTACTGCTTGGAAGGAGAGTCCTGCCGAGACAGTGCTTTCGGCCAGGCGGTACTCCGGAACTTATTTGAGGTTTAGGCAACTCCTACCCTCCGGCCCTCTGGTGTCAGGCTACCGGGGGGTGTTTTTTCTCTGCTGGATTCCTATCACAGCTGCTGCGGCTCTTCTAGAAGGAGCCATTTTTCAGCTATGGGTTCTCAGTAGCCTATAGCCAGGCAGTCCCATATGTGAGGACTGACTTCCTGCTTGCTCCTGGAGAAAGCGTAGTTACTCACCTGTAACAGGTGTTTTCTAGGGACAGCAGGAATCAGTCATCACAACCCTCCCTCCTCCCCTGGAGTTGCAGTCCTACTATTGCTTTTCTTCTTTTTGCTGTCTTTTTAGCTATGTCATTAGACTGAGCAAGATGGCACCCTTGGGCAGGAAGGGGACCGCGCATGCGTGATGCAATCCCAAAGGCTTTCTTTGAAAGCTGGGGAATTGATCCGCACGAGGGCTCCGTCGGCGCCGACGTCACCCATATGTGAGGACTGATTCCTGCTGTCCCCAGTGAACACCTGTTCCAGGTGAGTAACTACGCTTTCACCTCACCCAGGAGGTGATGCTACCCACCTTCTTACCAAGGTCTCACTCCAGCAGGGTGGAGACTGTCCTTCACACTTTGGAGTGTAAGAGGGCCCTGTCCTTCTACATTCAACATATGCAGGGTCACAGCAATTCTTCTCAGCTTTTTGTTTCCTACGACCCCAGTCGGCTGGGGGAAGCAGTGACCAAACGAATGCTGTCCACCTTGGTAGCGGACTGGATCGCCCTCTCCTATGAGCGGGCTGGGCTCACACTGTGTGGTTGTGTCACGGCGCACAGTATCAGGACCATGACGGCCTCTGTGGCAAACCTGTACTCTGTCCCAATGCTGGACATCTGCTGGGCTGCTACCTAGTCTTCAGTCCATAACTTCACAGTTCATTACTGCCTGGAGAGAGTCCCAATGGGACAGCGCCTCTTGCCAGACCATGCTCCATAATGTTTTTGGGGTCTAGGCAACTCTTACCCTCCGATCCTTCTGCATTCCTTCCTCAGACACATGGGTCCTACTGCAGTCTGTATCTGCGGACTCAACTGCTGATGCTCACAGCTCCCCTTGATGGCGATCATGTTTTTCCCTCAGGCATGCGGAAGCCTGTAGCTAGGAAGTCCCATATGTGAGGATTGACTTCCTGCTTGTTCCTGGAGAAAGCGTGGTTACTCACCTGTAACAGGTGTTCTCCAGGAACAGCAGGACTCAATCCTCACAACCCTCCCTTCTCCCCTTGGAGTTGCTTCTTTACCATCTATTATTTTTGCTGTCTTTTAGCTATGCCATCTGACTGAGCAAAATGGCACCCTTAGATGAGAAGGGCACCATGCATGCATGGTGGCATCTCCCAAAGACTTTCTTTGAAAGCTGGGGAGATGCTTCCGCGAGGGCTCCATCGGCGTGGACGTCACCCATATGTGAAGACTGATTCCTGCTGTCCCTGGAGAACATCTGTTACAGGTGAGTAACCGCTTTTTCCTTAGGAAATTCGCACTTTGAAAATTAGTGTAAAGTCTGCAGATAAAAGATACCCATGAACTTTTCACCAGGGGTAATTTTCAAGCAACCTCAGTAGTTTTCAGGGCCCAGATACTTTGCACTCATGGGCCTGCAAGCCAGCTTTTGAAGGGATGCTTTTCTCAGAGTTTCTTTTTGCATATTCGGGCCAGCAAAATTTGTATCTGTGAACCTTGCATCTACTTTATACTGGATAGAAAGCGCAATGGAAGGAGCCATGAGAGGGGGTAAAGTGAGAGGCAAAATAGGGGCAAATTTCAAAATGAAATCCACACACCTTATTTATCTTCCACCCACCCCTGGCCTGCTGCATTCTTCCCATGGCTATCTTGTACAAATCCGTGGCAAAATCTAACTGCTTAGGATAGGGCATGTTTTAGCCAAGGGAATTAACCCAAATAACTGCTTAGTTACTCAGGTACCCAGGGCCGTTCCGAGTGTAAATCGCGCCCTGTGCAACTTGTACATCGAGCGTGCACCCCCCTCTCCCCCCCCAGAGCAGGAGAGAAGAGACGTGCCCGATGTGCAAGTCACTGGCATGCTAAGCAGATCTGCTTAGCATGCCGGCGAGAGGGTTTAAGGGGCGCATTTTAGCTGTCTTCCGTTGCCTGCTGCCGCTGAGAAAAGAAAAAGTGGCAACAGCTAAAATGCGCCCCTTAAGCCTTTGCGGCCACACCACTCACACAGGGCTAGGTACGGGCCTGCAGGTACCCATCAAAAATTCAATCCTCCAGCAACTGATTTCATTTCTGCCATCAGCCACTAGACATTGAAACCTCTGGACGACTTGGGACTTCACATTCTGAAAACAAATCTGTCTTTTAGAATCATTACATACCCAGTGCTTCTTAGCTACAATAGCAGCATACTGTAAATCATATGGGAGTTTATCAATCGGACCATACAAGAGATAATATTTCTGTATGGATCAACTTGTGGCCTTGGGCAAGTCACTTAACCCTCCACTGCCTCGGAAGAAAGGCCTGGCAATCTACTTCCGGTGACACTGCCAAGAAAACCCAGGAGCTTCTGGGTCACCAGGAGTCTGGACTGACTCGAAGGCACACATTGCATTGCATGGATCAACTTTGGGTTCATTGCACTGCAGGAGCACAAGGCATTTGAACTGCATATTTAGACAGTTATTTACCATAGCTTTTAGGAATCCTATGTACCTTCCATAGGCTGCACTATTTGAATTGCTATAGATCATATTTTCGTGTATGTCAGCCACTCTTTCAGTCTCAATAGCCCTTCAACAATCTTTTGGAAGAGAATGGTAATAAGCTTGATAGATCATGTTCCTCTTTAATGTATCCTTTCTGCACCAGACACTCAAAGTTATAGTTCATGGGTCCATAATGTGAATGAATTATATGATCGATCACCTTCCTGAATAGCTTCAAAATTTCATTACTAAAGATATGCTCACTCTGTTTGGATCTTAAATTGTCAATTTTCATTGATGATTCATTAATCGTACTAAAAGCCTTCAGGAATCCCATCTTCTCATCATCCATTTCTGTACTGCTTGAATATGGGGATCCCTATGTGCTACATAGTTTATGACTTCTTTTCCTGGTGCAGGTCTGATATTGTGGCGGGCTAATCTCAATGTGTATGATTAACAGCTATCCTAGTTGTATTATGTATGTGTTATTGTGGAACAGACCTAAAGGTAATTCCTTATCGGTCCTACAGTTCAGTCCTCCACCACTGGGTAGTGCACCTCCTCCTGCAACATGGAGACTGGACAAGTCAAACTTGTGACATCACCGGGTATATCCTGCTGGTCTTCTCCCATGATCCCCGTGTGTCCAGTCTCCATGCAGCATGAGGACGTAGTGAGCCTAGGTGCTGGGCTCACTTGAGAAGCAGTTTAGGAGCAGTTAGTCAGGATTTGATTTACCTTGCATTTCTTTTGCCCTTCTTTAGGTGTAAGCCTGTAAATTGAATTCATTTTCATTTAATTTCATTTACTTTTACTTTATTTATTTTCACCTAGTCTGCCTTAGTGTAAAGGGGGGTTCTGTCCCTTTTCAAAGTTCACGCTGCCAGCTAGCCTCTCTGCTTGGGATTCTTCGTTCTCTGTGCCCGGTGATGATCTCTCCCCCAGGACTGTACGGGGGAGAGCTCTGTGGAACACCTGCATTTTGGCAGTGTCCATGCGGCAGATTCCCATCGCGGCGGGAGCCTCAGGCCGTTCGAGGTTCTTTAGCCAGTGGGCCGGGGCTCGCAGCGTCTGCTACTTCTGGTGGCGCGAGGCAGCAGCGTGTCTGGACAGCTCTTCACCCTGCAGCTACAGCGGGGTAACTGCTGCATCCCGACGCCACAAGGGAGTCTCTCGAGTCCGCATGGAGGGGCTCTGAGCTCTTGCTGCCTCTGTGGTGTTTGGCGCCAAACGGGCCTGCTTCGGATTGGCGCCATTTTCTCGGCAGGGCTGAGGCCTCGTGGCGGAGAGCGGAGCAGCCCCGCGTTTGAGCAGACGATGCTGTTCCACGCGGCTACACCCAGATAAGGACTTCCTTTTGCTGTTACTTTTAATTTTAATTCTAATTTTAATTTCCTTTTAATTTTAATTTCCTTTTAATTTTATGATAGTTTATAGTTCTTTGAATGCAATGTGATTGGTTTGGGTTTTACTTCTTGGGGGGGGGTGCCTTTACCTTTGTCTGCATTCTGGCAGTTAGCGACGTCTGTCAGCAGCAGGTTTCCGTGCTAGGATTTGGCCATTCAGGGTCATCGGCGGCACAACCACCTACAAATTGAGCCCTTTCTGAAATTGTCATTTACATAAGGATGCTATTTCCATGTTTATACGCTTGGAAATTGTGCAGACAGCCTCTAAATGTCGTTATGCCATCTGCAAATTTGATCGCCATGCTTGCTGATCTCTTTTCCAGATCATTTCAGTGCAGTAGATGTTACCAGATGCCAGTTCCAGTGCAGATCCCGAGACATTCCACTTTTTACGGGTCTCCTGTGAGAAAACTGGCCATTTAGTCCTATTGTGTTCCTGTTTTTGATCATTTCCCATTCTATAATAGCACATCATCTCCTTCCTCAGGAGAAGTTCATAAGGGGCTTTGTCAAGTACCTTCTAAAACATCCAGATACATATCATTTGGCTTACTCACATGTTTATTAACCCTTTGAAAAGACAGCTTGGTGCTGCTTTTCAGAACAAGTTCTATCATTTAACTGGCACTGAACTCAGATTCATTGGTCTGTAGTTTCCAAGATCGCCTTTGAAGCTCTTTAAAAAAACAAAACAAAAAAAACCCAATTAGTGTTACATTAGTAACTCTTCAATCTTTAGAGATCATTAATACTAATGTTATGATTGAGCCTGGCTGATATTATGAATGATCACTATTAGACAAAAATTAGCTAGGTTAAGACACTTTGATTTGGTTTTCTGCACTATGTTATCAGAGCGCAGCTTGCCCATTTGGCGGGAACACTGCCCATCTGGGGAAAGGCCCCTGCTGGGGATCGTGAGAAGTGTTGCTGGATGGCACAGTCCGGGGCTTAGTGTTCAAGGGTCCTGGAAGGGTTGATAGCGGCAGTCAGGCCTCCTTGTCTTTGCTATGACGGTCACCTAGGTTCAAGCGTCCTGTGTTTTGGGTGACAGGAGTGGGACACCTGGACATGTGGTGCTGGATGTTGGATAGGCTCATACTTCTTAGGTGCACTCTCCTTGAGTGCGTCTGCATGTCCGTGTTCCGTCTGTGATCTCATGCTCAGGTGATTGTTGCAGCAATGACAGAGATCGCTTGGGATATCGTGAGCGGGGTTGTCATGGTGTTGCATGGGGTTGCCAATGCAAAACGGGGCCATCCTGAGGAGTTTGGGCCTCAGTCATCAGCTTTCCCTTCGGTGGCCCGGCTGTCCAGGAGGCACCCCTCCAGATCCGCCGGTCCAGTTCTTCTCTGCCTCTTCTCAATGTGGGCAGGGGGGCTGGCAGATCTGGAAATTCACGTCCACTGCACGTTCTACTGTTTTACCTCTGTCTTGGGGTTCTGAGGTCATATATTCCCAATCATTTGTTTGGTGGGGTGCTGCTGTCTGTTGTGCAAGACAAGGTGGTCAACAGTCGGAGGCTGTCGTCTATTCCCCTTACCCCTGAAGGTGCTCACAATTTAAGTTTTTTGTACCTGCGGAGGTGTATGTTAAAGGCTAGCAGGCGCACCTGTGGGACCAGAATCCTCGGTTCTTCCGACCTTCCGTTGAGGTGCGCTTGTGGGGTTTACTCCCTTGGTCGGCTAGCAACTTGCTTCACCCATTGGGCCTTCCCTTTCCTCAAGGCATCGTTGCGTCCCACTTCTTCGTGGGGGCTCGCCGCAGGGCCTGGAGTTATGCTCAGCCGGTTCCAGCCAGGGCTGAGTCCTTGGGGGGAGGCTCCGATCCTAACGATACAGGGAGTGCTGGGATCCGTTCAACCAGGTTCCTTCGGGCCCAGCGTACGTCGTCTTTTGCTGGCCGGTTTAGGTCTTCGGGTCATGGCGGTGCTCCGAGAAGACCAGTAGGCTGCACAGTGCTTGTCTTGGAGCAAGCGCGGGATATCTGTAGGTTCATATTCAAAGCCGTCCGGTTACATGTCCCTCCATTGTGGAATGCTGTACTAGTAGGCATACTTCATATGCTGGGCTTACAAGTTGGCTTCCGCGCTGCTCGGCATCAGCCAAGGTGACTGCCGGTTTAGGCTGTGGAGTCAGCCTGGAGGAGGGGCCTTGCGTTCTCTGGACAATGCCCTGTTCGGTTGTGTGCCTTGTGGCCCTTATGGAGTTGTAAAAAGGAAAAAAAAAAAAAAAGAATAATCAAACAGGAAAGCCTTCCTAATTGTCCCCACTTCTTTTTTATAAGGTTCTGTCCCTTTCTTCCGGGAGCTTGGCCGGAGCGTGGTTAGACTCAGCTACATTTTGGGGATCCTTTATGTACAAGGCGTTATGTACAAGGCGTGCTGCCCAGTGTTCCATCCTCTGACTGGAACGGTACGCGGTACGTCAGCCGTGGCAGGCGTTCACGGACACGGTAGCGGATCGAGCGCTGTAGGTGCTGTCTGAGATCTCCGGGATGGTGGCCTATTTCGATCGGCAGGGTGGAGTCGGTCGGGTGGTCAGGGTGGCCCGAGCGAAGGGACAGCGTGCGCGGTTGAAGCCTTGGCGGCCTGCGTTGCGGTGGGGACACTGTGGTGGCGAATGTCCTTAGTGGGGTCCGAGTGTTTGCCGGAGGAGTGAGATTGCATCAGGCGGTGTGCGCGCTGCGTGTGCTCAGATGCGGTCAGCCCATATTGGACCTCATGGCGACCTGTCAGTCTGCGGTGACGGGTCGATGTTTAGCAGAGGACATATGAGGCTACTGGATAGCGTCGACGCATTGGTACGGGGCCGTGGCCCGGTCCATTCTATGCCTTTCAGAGGTCATAGTGAAAATGGCCGACTGGGTCTGGTTGCTAAGATATGTGCTCTTCATTAGTCAGTGGGGACCATTACCAGTGTATTCTGCAACATTTGCGTGAGCTTGCATAATCTTTACTTGCAACCAATCGAAATAACTGTCCAAAACCAGTTGATGCAGTCCCTACTTAAATTTGCCTCGCTTGACAGCAAAAAAAAAAACAACAAAAAAAAAAAAAACATTTATTTTATACCGATAGGTCACTCACAGCATATTTGGCGATTCCTCGTCCTGGTGTTAATCATGCAGATAATTTCTGCTCTAGTTGTGGTGATGTGACTTTTACATCACAAAAATGGCATATGACTGTGACGGTTCAGAAAGCCTATAATTTATATTTTGGCTGCAGAATAAAAGATCAGGATAAAAGCTAGGCGCCACACATATGCTGCAATACATGTGTAGCAGATCTCAGGCTGTGGATGGATGGGAAAAGACCATCAAAGTCTTTTGCGGTTCCAATGATCTGGAGAGGGCCCATGGATCACGTCGGCGATTGCTACTTCTGCATGGTTCCTCCAATTCCGGAGGGCATATCCAGGTGATGTAAGCGGTTGGCCTACTGGCATTGCGTCGTGGGCGTGTCTACCAGAGTCTCCTTTCTTTTTTGTCACACCATGTAAGACTCCACATCTTCTGAAACACCGCTGGACTCTGGGGCACTTGACACCCTCTTATATGCCCTTGGTGGATCACGCTTGGTTTATTGCAACTCATTGCTTAGCTGCATTCCACATTCTCAATTAAAAAGACTCCAACTGGTCCAGGACATAGCTGTAGAGCTACTTTGTGTTGCAAAGAATAAAGCCCTTAAGAGGTGTGACAAATAGGGTGTTTGACGCTGGTGGTTTTTCCATTTCCCTCATTTTGCTTCCCACCTCTGTCTGGATGGACCTCGGTTCCGTTCTCCCTCGTGGAATCCGGCTGTGCCTGTTTAGTTGTCGGTTTGGGACTTACGCAAGAACACTTTGCTTGTAACCTGCGTTCCTTGGACCTTAGGTGAGGTTCCGTCGCTTTCTGGGAGGTCTCTTCGCTGCCTGTCCCTCCGTGGAGGCGGGTTCTGCGGGAGAGCAGCGGTTGCTAACACTTGACACCCTGGTGGGGTCGAGAGCCAAGGGGGAGCTCAAGCGGATTTTTCAGGCGGAGCTCCGGTAGCCTTCTCAGTAGGTCTGTTTCTAGGGCGTTCAGTGTGTTTGCGATGGCGAGTTTGTCTTTCTGAAGCACTAGCGCTGCTTGGGGCAGAGTTATGTGCTGTTTTCACCAGTGAAGAGGATCCAAGTGGGCTCTCGGTCGTGTCTTCCTGGTTGGCTTACCGCCTGACGTGAGGAGCGGGCTGGGGTCGGTGCCTGCTCTGTTCGTTTAGGGGCCGAGCCGACTGGATAGGTCCCTCCCAATGATTACTGCTCTGGTACATCCCAGTGGTGGAGGACTGAACTGTAGGACCGATAAGGAAATGGAAATTACACTTACCTGGTAATTGATGTTCCTTGAGGGAGTACAGTTCA
Source organism: Ichthyophis bannanicus (assembly GCA_033557465.1). Lineage (NCBI taxonomy): Eukaryota > Metazoa > Chordata > Amphibia > Gymnophiona > Ichthyophiidae > Ichthyophis > Ichthyophis bannanicus. The sequence goes on from CM066043.1 coordinate 42,663,100, forward strand.
GTCCTCATTCCCGCCCGGGGATGGATGTTTCCGACGCGAGGCGTCAGTTCCGAGTATGCTTTCGGATCCTAGAGTCGGCAACGGGCTCTGATTGGCAGGTAATCGCGAGAGCAACCTTTTCTGCCTATACTCTTCCTTAGTTATCCTTCCTTCTAGCTCTCTGTCTTCCGCTGTTTGGTGCGCAGGGGGACAGGGGCACGGAGGAGGGTGTTTTCGGCCTTTCTTTTTGGGGCCCTGTGATTTTAAAGTTGAAGTTTGAGCATAGCTTTGTATTTAGTACTTTAACTGGTTGTTTGTTTGCTCCTTTGAGTCTGCTTTGACAGTAGGTCACTGGGGGATCATGGGAGAAGACCAGCAGGATATACCCGGTGATGTCACAAGTTTGACTTGTCCAGTCTCCATGTTGCAGGAGGAGGTGCACTACCCAGTGGTGGAGGACTGAACTGTACTCCCTCAAGGAACATCAATTACCAGGTAAGTGTAATTTCCATTTCTTCAAATGACTTGTGTATCAGTATAACTGATCATGACCATCGGGCTGTTTAAAAGCAGCATACTCCAGTATGAACCTGTACGCTTCTTTCTAGCTATGCGTGTTATGTAAGTATACTCAAATAAACGAAAGACTGTCCATCATTGCCTAGAAGCGCATTAAAATGCAGACTAACCTTGCATATCCTGTAGTGTAAGAATAACCAACAAGTTTATGTGTATAAAAGCTCAGAACGTCATATCTACCCACCTGATTGGTGAACACTCTGAAAATTATAGGTCTTCACGGCACACAAGGAAAATGATGCCGAAGAGAGAGCGTTCATATTTTAAAAAGACTTTTAATACCAAAATCAGGTGAAAGGGCAGCCAAGCCTGTAATTGTAAATTTAAGGAGGACTGCAGGGGCTTACTGAAGAACCGTGTAATGTGTGGGAGCGCATGTGTCAAAATCAAAGCTAATAATTTATATGTAGACATATTCATACTTAACTTCAAAGAAATTAAAAGAGCAATCAAACCCATGGCAGCAAGTCCTGTCAGTCCTCACATATGGGTGATGCTGGCGCCAACAGAGCTCGTGCAGAAGCATATCCCAAGCTTTCAAAGAAAGCCTTTGGGAGATGCATCACGCATGCGTGGTACACTTCCCACCCAAAGGTGCCATCTTTCCCCAGTTTCCTTTTTTCCGCGGATCCCTTCGGATATTGTCCAGTTTTTCCTGGAAAAAGTCTGATTTTTGTTGTTAAATTTTGTCCGGTTTGCATACCGGTTCCTTCCTGCCCCCGAGCCAGCTCACCTCGGCGCCATTCGTCTGGTTCGTCCATTCATTTTTCTCATTTTTTCATCATGGTGTTCCTCGACCAGCATTTGTGCCCTTTTTCAGCTGAAGGCCTTGGACCCCTGCCGGGAGGCGGGACCTCCCTTTTCCAAAAGGCTTCCAGTGGTTTCAAAAAATGTGACTGGTGTGGCTAAATGATGTCACTCATCGACCCACATGACTGCTGCCTCCAGTGCCTCGGCTCAGAGCATAACGACTCCAACTGCGAATTCTGCAGAACCGTGACCTCAAAGACCTTAAAAGAGTCGCCATCAGCAGCAAGAAAATATTTTTCAGAAGTCCGACTCTGTGCTGGAGTCTCCGGTGACACCATGATACCTCGATGCCCCGCGAAGCCAGAACCTCTTTGGAGTCCCGTGGCCACAGTTCCTCTAAGAGGAAATGCCTAGAGGTTGAGCATAAGAAAAAAACCTCGAAGACCATCTCGGAGGATTGATCTGGGAAGAAGGGAAATCCCACCCCAGATGGGAATCTGAGGAGTCCGGGCAGGAGCGGCCTTCCACGCTGCCCCGTAAGGAGTCATTGGCACCCACTGACTGGCCTCGGTCCTCTGAGGCCATCCTCATCAAGGATTCCTCCTCGACAGTACCGACGCCAAGTCCAAAGTCTGGTTCCTGTGTCGAAGGCTGCAGTGCCAATTGGTATGGAGACCAGAATGGCCACCCAAGAGAGCAGTATACCTGTGCTAGTGGCCATGAGGTGGGTGTTCATGTCCAGCTCGTCCGGTTCATCTGCTCTGACAATGGGACCCTCGACATCAAGGGCCTGCCGGTACTGGACGAGGTCCCGATCCCATTCCTTGGGACACCATTCCTCCCTGACGAGCACCCATGAGTCAGACCACAGATCCTCCGGAGGTCGCAGACTGCCTAAAGCGACCCTCGACTGAGGTGATCGCGTGGCATCGGGCTTGTACTCTGAGTTCGAGTCCAAATGGGAGACCGAGGATGAAGAGTCGACACATGAGTCGACACCGAGACGTGCCCTCGGACCTGTCTCCCCCGGTGCCGTTCCCGGTGCCATTCCCTGCCCAAGGACATCACTTTCCTCAATTTCGTGCAGGACATGGCCAAGGCTCTCACTATCGAGGCCGAGGAGGACCCACGTATCGAGGAATTGGAAATACTCCAATATGAGGCATCCCTGAAGGAAACCCTTACAATCCCAGTGCCCCTGATCCTCAAACATGGGAAATACTGGCATCAGAACCAATCATTAGTAGGCGCCTCGATGCCATGTACTGAGTACGCCCAAGGCCTGGATTCCAAAAGACCCAGCTTCCCCACAACTTCATGGTTGTGGAGTCAGCTATGACCAGCTGAAAAGCCAAAAAATTCATTTGTTGGTCCCACCTGGCAGGGAGGCCCAAACTCTCGACATCCTTGGCCACAAGGCCTTTCAGGGCTCGATGCTAATGTGCCAGATCCAGTCTTATCGGCTCTATATTGGCATGTACCTGAAGGAACTGTCAAAAGAGCTCGGTGGATTCTTGACAGGCCTTGATGGGGAAGATCTACAGAGGTTTAAGACCTTGACCTCAGCGGTAAAAGAATGGCCAAAGTTTTTGTCTCGAGCAGTCTACAATGACTTTGAGTCATTGGCCAGGGTGGCTGCTGCAGGCATCGGGGCATGATGCTAAGCATGGCTGCAGTCTTCCAACCTGGAACACTGGATGCAGAACAAACTGATAGATGTTCCCTGCATAGGAGAGAACCTATTTGGGAAGCCCATAGTGGATAAGGCAGCAGAGACCGAGTTCAGGACAAGAACCAGGCTCTCAAAGAAGACTTCAATGCAGCCCCGGAATAAAGCCCCAGGGAAAAAGCCCTTCTTCCCAAGGAAAAAAGGGGGCTTTAGTGGTACACCGCACTTCCAGGCCTTCCTGACTCCTCAACAGGGCCAGCAACAAAAAGGCTAGGGACATGGTCCCAGAAAACAAAAGACCCCAAAGTCCCAGATGCCAGCTCCGGTTGAGCCTGGGGGGAGCTTTTGACTGCCTGAGCATGACCTCCCCACCCCTGGGGGTCCCCTACTACCCACAGGAGGGTGCCTAAGCCTGTTTGCCCACAGGTGGACAGCCATCAGCACGACACCTGGTTGCAACAAGTGGTCAGCCTACCTCCTCCATCTACAGCGGGCGCCACCCTCATACTTCCCAGGAGAACCCACCAGACCTCTCCTTCACCAGATCCTGCTTCTCACTGAGCTAGCAGGCCTAATCCAGGACAAGGCAGTGGAGCCAGTCCCGAAACATCTCTGGGGCAAAGGCTTCTACTCCAGGTATTTCCTTATCCCCAAGAAGACAGGAAGCCTCAGGCCCATCCTGGACGTGCGAGACCACAATAGGTTTCTGGTCCAGGAGAAGTTCAAGATGCTCTCCCTTGGAATACTACTACCATTCCTCCAGCAGGGAGATTGGCTCTGCTCCTCAGATCTAAACGATGCCTACACACACACATCCAAATCCATCCTAGCCACAGAAAATACCTCCAATTTGTGGTGGGGGGACAGCACTACCAATACAGGGTGCTGTCCTTTGATCTAGTCTGGTCACTAAGGGTCTTCACAAAATGCCTCGCGGTGGTCACAGCCCACCTCCAGCTTCAAGGGGCCTTCAACCTTCCCTTACCTAGATGACTTGCTCAAAAGGGAACATGACTGTAGAGGCACAATGCGCCACCGGGCGCACCATAAACACCCTGCAGCACCTGGGATTCGTCATAAACTACCCTGTCCCACCTCACTCTGGCCCAGTGCCTAGAGTTCTTAGGCGTGCAGCTAAATACCCTCCAGGCAAAAGCCTTCCTTCCTCAGGAGAGGTCAGTATGTCTCAGGGAGTTGGCCGCAGAGATACATTGATGCCGGACACTACCTGCCTAGCTTCTACTCTGCCTCTTGGGACACATGGCCTCCACAGTTCATGTGACCCCATATGCCCACCTGCACATGAGGGCAGTCAGTGATGCCTCTGCTCTCAGTGGACACAAGCCATAGGCAGGCTCAGGGACAGAGTGAAAGTGACCCATCATCTGGCGGACTGTCTTGGATGGTGTCAGATCCCATATCACCTTCAGGCCAGAATGCCCTTCCAGGCACCCACTCCCCACAGGGTCCTCACCACAGATGCCTCCCTACTGGGCTGGTGAGCACATTGTGAGGGCCTCCAGACGCAAGGCTGCTGGTCCCAGGAGGAATCCTGGTTGCAAATCAACCTGCTAGAGCTCTGGGCTATATTCCTGGCTCTCCGAGCCTTCCGCCATCAACTACAGCACCTCCCAGTGATGATCTAGACCAACGACCAGAGCGCAATGTTCTATGTGAACAAACAAGTGCAAAGTTATGCACCTAGGGAAGAACAACCCAAACTATGGTTACATGATGCAAGGTTCCACATTGGGAACCACCACCCATGAAAAAGATTTAGACGTCATCGTGGATAACATGTTAAAACCCTCCGCCCAGTGTGCAGCAGCAGCCAAGAGAGCAAATAGAATGCTAGGTATTATAAGGAAAGGAATGGAAAATAAAACAAAGGATATTATAATGCCTCTGTATCGTTCCATGGTGCAACCATATTGTGTTCAGTTCTGGTCACCGTATCTTAAAAAGGATATAGCGTTATTAGAAAAGGTACAGAGAAGAGCCACCAAAATGGTAAAGGGGATGGAAGGATACCCCTATGAAGAGAGGCTAAAAAGGTTAGGGCTCTTCAACCTGGAAAAGAGACGACTGAGGGGAGATATGATAGAGGTCTATAAATTAATGAATGGAGTGGAACGGGTAAACGTAGATCGACTGTTTACATCATCAGAATATAAAAAGACTAGGGGACATGCAATGAAGCTACAGGGTAACCTATTTAAGACTAATAAGAGAAAATATTTTTTTTCACTCAACGTGTAATCAAACTCTGGAATTTGTTACCGGAGGATGTAGTAAATGCTATTAGTGTAGCTGGGTGTAAAAAAGGTTTGGACAAGTTCCTGGAAGAAAGGTCCATAAACCATTATTAAAAGGGACCCAGGATATCACTGCTTTTCCCAATACAAACATTGAGGAACCTGTGTCTTTTGGGGAGGCTAGGTACTTATGACCTAGATTGGCCACTGTTGGAAACAGGTTACTGGGCTTGATGTACCTTGGTTTGACCCAGTATGGCATATCTTATATTCTTATAAAAGGGTAGTACCCCCTCTGCCAGGAGGCAGTAGCCCGCTGCGCCTATGGAGCTTGCAGGGGGATGCTCCTAAGTACGGTGTACCTCCCGGGCCAGGACAATGCCCTGGCAAACAAGCTGAGCAGAGTCCTCCAGCTGCAAGGGTGATACCTGGATCCATTAGTAGCCTCCCGGCTCTTCTGTCTCTGGGGTGTCCACTTGATGGACCTGTTCACTAGCCCAGACAACACACAGTTGCCCTGATTCTGCTCTCGCCAGCTGCACCTGTTTCAGGTGGCAGCAGATGCATTTCTCATCCCGTTGGTGGAAGGTCTCCTGTATGCCTTCCCACCAACATTGCTGGTCGTCAAGACTCTATTCAAGGTCTGGCGCAACAGAGCATCATTACACTGGGAGTTCCACAAGGGTCTTCACTATCTGCTCTCCTGTTCAACATATACATACAGCCAGTCTGCGATATCTTCAAAAAGCACAAGATCCACTATACTATCTATGCAGGCGATATTATGGTCTACACACCAGTCCTCCTCAACAAACCAGACTATACAACAATCACAAACTGCTTGCATGAAATGAATAACTGACTTTCCTCCAACAATCTATTTGTCAACTTCAGAAAATCAGAAGCACTATTCATTTCACATGACGCCTCATTTACCCCACCAACTTCCATCATTCTACAGGATACTACAATCACACTAAAGGAAGAGGTCCAATACCTAGGTGTGACTCTTGACCGATCCCTAAATTTACAAGCACATATCAGAAAAAACACCAGGAATGCATTCCACAAATTGGCCATCATCCGTAGACTTAAATCACTCCTAAGCCACGAATACTTCCACACTGTTTGTCAAGCCATTATTACCCACATTCTGGACTTCTGTAACTCCCTCTTCCAAGGACTTCCAGCTAAAACCACAAGACTACTTCAACTAGTCCAGAACACAGCTGCCCGTCTCATAGCAGGATCAGCCTAACATGAACACATAACACCCATTCTATTTCAGCTACACTGGCTACCAATTACCTCAAGAGCCAAATACAAAACGGCATTAACCATCTTCAAGATCAGAAACGAAACAACAGCCAGAATCCTACAGGAGTTTCTAAGCTCAAAACCAAACAACAGACCCAAAAGACAAAGCACCAAAGAAACAATACCAACCCTTAGCTTATACACCAAAGCCAACAAGACAACATCAAAGAGGGCTCTCTCACTTGCAGCACCCGCTATCTGGAACTCCTTACCAGAGAAGATAAGGACAACCAAGAATATTAAGGACTTTAGGAAACAACTTAAAACATAGTAACATAGTATGTGATGGCAGATAAAGACCAGTATGGTCCATCTAGTCTGCCCAGTAAGGCGGCAAGAGTAGGTGCACCTGCCGCTCCATGCAGGTCACCACTCCCTATGCCTTTGTTTAGGGGTATACCCAGCACTCCTTGTAGGTCATCTCTATTTGTTGAGATATAAGAGATAGTTATGCTTATTTTGATTTTATCCTGTTGCTATAAAGGGATCCACTGTGTCTGTCCCATGCCATTTTGAATTCTGTCACTGTATTTGCCCCCACTGCTTCCACTGAGAGGGCATTCCAAACATCCACCACTTTTCAGTGAAAAAAGTATTTCCCGACATTGCCTTTCATTTTACCCCCTTGCAGCTTCATGATATGCCCTCTAGTTTTACAGCTTCCCTGTCTTTGGAAGAGGTTTATTTGTTCATTAATACGCTTAAGTATTTAAAGGTCTGAATCATATCTCCCCTGTCCCTCCTCTCCTCCAGAGTGTACATATTTAGGTCTTCAAGTCTTTTCTCATAAGGCTTCTGATGCAGGCTCCAAATCATTTTAGTCACCTTCCTCTGAACCGCTTCCAGCCTTTTTATATCCTTTGCAAGAAATGGTCTCCAAAACTGAACACAATATTCCACGCCAGCGACTTGTACAGTGGCATTAGTACCTCTTCCTTTCTGCTGGTAATTCCTCTTTGTATGCAACCCAGCATCCTTCTGACTTTTGCCACTGCCTTGTCACACTGTTTCGCCACCTTGAGATCCTCAAACAATCACTCCGAGGTCCTTCTCCAGGTCTGTACAAACCAACCTCTCGCCCCCTATTACATACAATTCCCTTGGACTTCTGCTTCCCAAGTGCAAGATACTGCAGTTTTTCACATAAATCTTAACTGCCAAGCATTAGACCATTCTTCCAGCTTTTGTAGATCTTTCCTCATGTTATCCACTCCCTCAGGGGAGTCCATTCTGTTGCAAATTTTCATGTCATTGGCAAAAAGACAGACTTTTCCATTCAGTCCTTCAGCAATATCACTCACAAATACATTGAGCAATACTGGTCCCAGGACCGAACCCTGGGGCACACCAATAATCACCTTCCTTTCATCCGAGTTCCATTTACCATCACCTTCTGTCATCTGTCAGTCAACCAATTTCTGATCCAGTTCACCACCTTGAGACCCATCCCCAAGCTGTTGAGTTTATTGATAAGCCTCCTATGAGAAACAGTATCAAAGGCTTTGCTGAAACCTAGGTAGATCACATCCATCGCATGCCCTTGATCTAGTTCTCTTGTCACCCAGTCAAAGAACTCAATTAGATTTGTTTGGCATGGTCGTCCTTTGGTAAAACCATGTTGCCTCAGATCATGCAACCTGTTGGTTTCGAGAAAGTCCACTATTTGCTCTTGCAGGAGCGCCACCATTACTTTTCCCACCACTGAGGTAAGGCTTACTGGCCTCTAGTTTGTCACTTCTTCCCTACTACCACTTTTCTGAAGTGGTACCACATAAGCCCTTCTCCAGACCTGTGGAACTTCTGTTTCCAATAATCTGTTAAAAACGTCCTTTAAACTTCCCTGCAAGAATCTCTCTGAACTCTTTCAGTACCCTAGGATGTATCCCATCTAGTCCCATGGTCTTGTCCACTTTCAGTTTTGCAAGCTGTTCTAACACATCTTCTGTGACTGGTGTGGCATCTACTCCATTCCCATTTGTATATTTGTCAATCACAAATGGTCCTTCTCTAGGATTTTCTCTAGAAAAAACAGAATAGAAGTATTTGTTCAGCATTTTCGCTTTTTCAGTGACACTTTCCACAAATCCGTTCCCAGATCCCACCTCTGCAATTCCACCTCTGATTTCTCTCCTCTCCTGAATATACCTGAAAAAGGTTTTGTCGTCACGCTTCACATCTTTAGCCAACTTTTCTTCTGTCTTTGATTTTGCTATCCTTATTTCTATGTTTCTCTTAGTTTTATCCTGTATTCTTTTCTGTATTCCTCTGTTTGCGAACTTCTGAATTTTGTGAAAGCTGAGTTTTTTGCCTTAATTTGTGCAGCCACTTCTTTGGAGAACCAAGTAGGTTTCCTTTTCCTTTTGTTTTTATTTACTTTCCTTACATATGTGTGTTGCCCCTTTTATTGCCTACTTTAGTTTAGCCCATTGCAATTCCACTTCCCTTATCCCCTCCCACCCTGCCAACTCCTCCTTCAGGTACTCAACCATTTTATTGAAGTCAGTGTTTTTGAAGACTAGGACTTTCAGCTTGCTATTACTGGACTCTACCTTGGCTATTATCTCAAACCACACCATGTGATGATCGCTGCTGCTCACATGGGTACCTACCCAGATATTTGACACGCTATCTCCGTTGGTGAGTATTAAATCCAGAATCGAGCTTTCCCTAGTCGGTTCCATCACCATTTGTCTAAGTAATGCATCTTGGAAGGCATCCACAATTTTTTTTCTTCTTTACAGATTTGCAGAAGGAATACTCCAATCAACATCGGGTTGATCACTTTAAACCCCTTCAGTGGGGTGTCCAGAGAATCCAACTCTGCAAAGATCTTACTTCCGAGGACCTGAGGAAAGGCAATGCTCTTGGGGGTAATGGACCTCCTGCAAGATGGGGTCTTCCTGAGACGTCTCACCTTCAATATGTATATCTGTTAGCTGACAAGAGATAGTGACCTGGAAAATCAGGGCCACCAATTCGTCCCTCCTGAAGAGGCGGACAATCAGGGAATCCTCTTGCTCCTCCCTCCAGGGGGAAGAGCTTACCCTGAAGGCTGGACACCCCCACATTAGAGCTGCTATCACTCAAATCGGAATCAGGGTCAGAGGAAACGGATAAGCATGCACTGAATTGCTCCTCGGGGCTTCCTGACGCCTCACACTGACAACCTTGCTTCCAAGGTGGGACTCTGGATAACTCTAGACTATCCCTTGCCAATAGACTTTATCCCTGACTTAGCAGAGGACCCCATGGGTAAATGGAAGGGGAAAGGAGCAGGACCAAAAGTGCCCTGCCAAAATGACCACACCCGATGAAAAAAAACGGAAAAATGTGAAATGCTGGTCCTGCTACTGCCCTACTCCTCCTCCTTCCCCCAGAGGTAGGAGGCAAGGTTATCATCATCAGGGGCCACAGGCCTCATGGTCCATGTTCATAGCTGCCATTACCTTACCTGTCCCAAAACTGAAAGTGACCCACGGGCACTGCAAACCATAAAAACCTCTGATGCTCGGGATGAAGAGCGATATGCAAGTAGGCCTTCAAGAGATCGAAGGATGTCAGAAACTCTCCAGACCTGATGGCCACAATGACCAATCAAAGAGTCTCCATGTGAAAGTGTGGGACCTTTAAACAGCGATTCATGTACTTGAGATCCAAAATGGGACAGAAGGAGCTCCCCATTTTGGGGACCATGAAGTATATGGAGTATTGACCACAACTGCACTGGTCTGGGGCCACCGGCACCACCGCTTGCAGAGGCTGCAGCTGCAGGAAGGTGTCCCACACAGCCCGGGTTTTGAGTGGAGCCTTGCAAGGAGAGAGAATGAATGCTTCCGGAGAGGCTGAGCAAATTCGAGTGCATAGCCTTCTCAATGACTTCTAGCACCCACTGATTGGTAGTGATCTGGGTCCAAGCAGGATAGAAATCCCAAAGTCGTCCCTCTACAAGCACCACCCCATCCTGGCCCCACCCCCCTCCTCAGTTTATTGTAGCTTTTTGGAGGTGCCAGAGGAAAAGGCATAAATCTCCTACCTGTTCCTCTAAAATCTCAAAAGGCCCAACCCTGGGAGGGAAACCGCTCTCTCTGGTCCAGTGCGAAATGGAATGCAGGGAATCTCCAAAAATCTCACGACTGACCCCGCACCGGGGCCTAGGATCTATCCTGTTTTTGTTAATCCTCGGGCAGATGACCGCCCTTGGACTCTCCCAAGTCCTTCACCAACTTGCCAGAGCTTCTCCGAATTGAATGGAAGCTTATTTAGACAGGACTTGAAGACATCTGCCGACCAATTATGTAACCAGAGGTAATGCCGCAATGCCACAACAGAGGGCATACTTTTGGAATCCTTTAATCAGATCATAAAAGGCATCTGCCAAGTAGGCCACTTCAAACTCTCATTTAGCTGCCTCCGGGTGGTGGGGAATGTGAATCTTCTGCTGCTTCCAAGATCCCTTGAACCCATTGTAAACAAGCACACATTATGAAGGCTCCACAAACTAACACTTGCAAGATCAGGGCATTAATGTCAAATGCCTGTTTACATAAAGTCTCTAGTTTTCTATCCTGCACATTCTTAAGGGCCATACTGCCCTACATGGGGATGGTGGTCTTCTTGGTGCTGCCGACATCACCGCATACACTTTGGGCAACCGGAAAAACGCCATATCATGATCCGGTAAAGGATACAGTCTGGCCATTACTCTCATACCCTGAAAGCTGGCCTCTGGAACATCCCATTCATCTGCTTGTTCACATGATCGAGAGGGAACACAGACTGTGGTTTCCGGACGGCCTGGAAAGCGTAGTTACTCACCTGTAACAGGTGGTCTCCAGGGACAGCAAGAAATCAGTCCTCACATATGGGTGACATCGGCGCCAGAGTCCGTGTGGAAGCATCTTGCCAGCCCTCAAAGAAAGCCCCTGGGAGATGCACCGCGCATGCATAAAGATATTTAATGTTTCACCTTTCTGTTCGCCAAACATTTCAGAGAGGACACCCAGTACACACCCTTATGACTCACACCTAAACAAAAATGTACCCAACTACCTCAGCTGTAAATAAGTTATGCTTCCAAGCATTTTTTGCATGTCACCCTTTACCCATTTTTTCTAAATGAGTTCTCTGTAATCGTTCTGTTGAAGTTGTAATGTAAACCGCTTTGATTCCAAGAAAGGCGGTATAGAAAACTTGTTAAATAAAATAAAAATAAATAAATGAATAATACTGATAGCTCCTTGGTGGTCAGGTAGCCCTAGTTCCCACTGCTCCTCTTTCTGTCAGTGTGGCATCATCGATTCCCCAGGGCTACTCTCACAGGAGCAGGGCTCTCTCCTATACCCCAACCTGGGGTCCCTATCACTCATGGCTTGGCTGCTGAAAGGGTAGCATTAGCTCCCTTCAACCTCCCATGGGACATGGAAAAGATGCTTCTGGCCTTGCATAAGGTCTCCACAAGAAGTGGCGCTGTTTTTTTGGTGTGATGCGCAGAAAGAAGAGAAAATCCGTTCTCTTGCTTGGTAGGAGTAGTGCTCCAGTATCTGCTCCAAATGTCGCAGGTGGGACTAAAGTCTAATCAATCATAGTACACTTGAATGCCATCGGAGAGCACCACTATCCCGTTGATTGAAAGTCCCTCTCGTCACAGTACCTTGTGTCCCGATTCCTGTGGGGCCTCCCGTCCACCCTCCAGTGGCAGAGTGGGATTTAAAGATGGTGCTCTTCAGCTCACGAAGTCTCCATTTGAGCCTTTGGCAACCTACAACCTGCGGTACATTTCCTGGGAGGTCTTATTCCTTGTAGCATTCACATCAGCTCACAGAGTCAGTGAGCTCCAGGCTCTGATGGCAGAGCTGCCCTACACGAGGTTCTACAAGAACAGGGTGGTACTCCACACACACTCCAAATTTCTGCTAAAGGTGGTGTCCCCGTTCCACCTCAATCATGAGGTGGTACTCTCCACCTTCTTTTCATGGCCTCATGCCAGCAGGGTGGAGACCATTCTCCATACTGTGGATTGTAAGAGAGCCCCGTCCTTCTACCTGCAATGGACTCAGGGCCACTGAAAAACACCACAGCTTTTTGTATCCTATGACCCCAGCCGTCTGGGGCTCCTAGTGACTAAGTGAACTCTGTCCACTTGGGTGGCAGACTGCATTACCCTTGCCTTCAAGCAAGCGGGGATCTCTCTGAACCAGAGGGTCATGGTGCACCACATCAGGGCCATGGCTACTTCTGTGGCAAATCTGCGTGCCGTCCCCATGACAGAAATCTTCCGGGCCACCACCTGGTCTTTGGTCCATAACTTCGCAGCTCACTAGTGCCTGGAGAGGGAGTCCTGATGGGTCAGCGCCTTCGGCCAGGCCATACTCCGTGTAGGCAACTCCTGCCCTCTGACCCTTCTGTGTTCAGGCTACTTGAGTACTAGTTCTCTGCCAGACACTTGGGTCTTGCGAGAATCTCTCAGTAGGGACTCAACTGCTGATCATGGCTCACCTTTGGCAGGTCGCCGTGGCATTTTTGCAGGTTCTCAGTAGCCTATAGCTGGGGAGTCCCATATGTGAGGACTGATTTCCTGTTTGTTCCCGGAGAAAGCGTAGTTACTCATCTGTAACAGGTATTCTCCGGGGACAGCAGGAATCAATCCTCACAACTCGCACTCCTCCCCTTGTAGTTGCTTCTTTACTGTATTTTAATTTTGCCATCTTAGCTATGTCATTGGTCTGAGGCAAGATGGCACCCTTGGGTGGAAATGGACCACGCATGTGTGGTACATCTCCCACAGGCTTTCTTTCTAAGCTCGGAAGATGCTTTTGCGCGGGCTCCGTCAGTGTTGTCATCACCCATATGTGAGGACTGATTTCTGCTGTCCCCAGAGAACACCTGTTACAGATGAGTAACCACGCTTTATGTGCTCCTCATTATAAGGCCCGCCTTTCAGGGGTTAAAAAAAAACGATCATAACTTTATGACTTTAAAAGGCTTCTGCTGTGACCCGCACTGAGAACCCATGGCATATGTCAATCTAGTGCAGTAATAAGTTCAATTCTGACTAACTAAAACACCTTATTATGTGCTTCTTTTTGTAATACTAAAACCTGCCTTTCAGGGGTAAAAAGAAAGAAATGATTGTGCATTTGTAACTTCAGCAATGACACACAATAAAAAACACACAGCAAACATGAATCTGTAGCAATAATGTTCTTATGGGTATGCACTCACAACAAATATTAAATTAGGCAGGGCCCCTTGACATTCAACTAATTTCAACAACCATGCTTCTATAATACCAGGAGTTAATGTAGCCCTACTTATAGACCTAAAATGCAAGGCAGAACATAAAATTGACAGCAAAGTGAGGTACTAATAAAATAAGTTATGCATGTTAGCAATATGAATAAAGATGTAATTAATATTATGATTAAAAATATAAATGTAAAAATGCAGGTAAAGAGCCACCAGGGAGAGCCAAGGGGTCAAAAATAAAACAAGCATTACTGTGATGCTATGAAATGAAGACTCTTAGTTAAAATTGCCCGAATAAAAAGTAAAACCAAAAAGAACTGATAAATATAAAAAGAAAAAAACTTAAAACAAAAAGGCACAGGGGCAAACCATGGCACATTGGTCAAAATGATATATAGTGAGAGGTCTGATACGACACATTGGATGCACACTAAAAAAGTAAAAAGTCAGAAAAATAAAATGAAAATACATAGAAATAATAAAATAATTGGTAAAAGCAGATATAAGCACATAATAAAAGGGGTATAAAAGTAATAAAATATATAAAATAAATAAAGTTAGTAAATAATAAATAAAAATTAAGATTTAAAAACATGAATAAGGCTGTGCGACTAAAAACAGTATAACAAAAATAAAATTAAAATGAGACTAAGGGGTATGTTTACTAAACCGTCTTAACGTGCGCTCTCCCACATTATCGCATGATAAGACGCCTTATCGCGCGATAATGGTGCTTTACTGGGCGATAAGGCGCCTTAGCATGCGTTAATGCGCGCTAAGGCGCAAATGAGCGCTGAAGGTGGAGAAAGGCTCCTAGAGGGCGGAGGAAGGCTCCCCAGGGGCGGAGAGAGAGGGTCAATGGGCAGAGAGTGGGAGGGGAGAGGCTCCCTGCACACTAACGCTGTGAAATCCGAGGCTGAAAACTAACGCCAGTGAAACCCTGGCGTTAGAGCTGATTTAAAGGGAAAAGAAACCATTTCCGTCAGCAATGTACAGCAAAACCAGGGAAACCTACAAAAAAGTGATAAGTGTGATACATGTGCACGGAACAAAAGGGCAAAGAAACAGTGAAAATGACCAGAAGAAAATGTAAAAAAACCATAACCAAGCTGGGCAATAGTGATATCAATGGGAAACATCAAAAAACACCCCCAAGAAAGCTCCAAAAAAAACTGAACAGGGTTTGGGGAAGTATCATCCTGTAAACGTAGAGGGGTTGATAAATGGAATCACAAAGTTTGCCCCCGATGCTGAAAGCAGAGGAAAAACGCCTTGGAACCGAAGCACTGGAATCCATTGGAGCGGAGAGCTGAGCAGGAGGTGATATGTCGCCCCCGTCGTTGCCCCAAGGAACTCGCCCAAGGAGCACGTCCTGCTCCTTGGGCGCGCACCGCCACGGCTTGAGACGCCGCAGGCAGCATCTTTAAATGGGGGATCCACTCGGTGCACGCGCGCACTCGCATTGTACGCGATGGCATCGCTTCCGGGGTGGAGCTGTGAGTGAAGGAATACAGCACACTAAAAGAAAGCAAAAAAAAAAAAAAAAGGGGGGTAGCAGTAAGAGAAAGAAGAAAACAAGACAAACAACAGGAAAACAGGCAGACAAGCAGATCAGCAAATGTGTAAATATTATAGGCAAGGGTACAGATAAGGCAAATAATAACTGAAATGAGTAAATAATAATACAACAGAATACAAATTAGCGTTCACAGAGAGCAGCTTACATACGGTAAAACAGTTCAGAGGGAGAGTGTTGAGACGCAGGCAGCGTCTTTAAATGGGGGACCCACTCGGTGCACGCGCGCACTCGCGTTGTACGCGATGGCGTCGCTTCCAGGGGGGAGCTGTGAGTGAAGGAATACAGCACAGGTAAAACAGTTCAGATTTCAGTAAAGCCTTTGATACCATTCCTCACAGGCGACTTATAAACAAACTGAGCACCCTAGGGATGGATCCTAAAGTTACTGCTTGGGTTGGAAATTGGTTGAGTGGGAGGCGACAAAGGGTACAGGTAAATGGAGCTCACTCTGAGGAGAAGGAGTTTACCAGTGGTGTGCCCCAGGGATCTGTCCGTGGTCTGATTCTTTTTAACATCTTTGTTAGTGATATAGCGGAAGGGCTGTCATAAGAACATAAGATATGCCATACTGGGTCAGACCAAGGTCCATCAAGCCCAGTATTCTGTTTCCAACAGTGGCCAATCTAGGTCATATGTACTGTCACCAGTAACCCTCCCCAGAGGCAAAAGCATGGGGGTAGGTCAGCCTGGGCATGTCCAAACCTAGCAAGTTGGGAGTGCAGTTGGCCCTGCACTGCCTTCTGGGGGTTGTAGTCCCTCTTACTAAGCAAGGAATGAATTGTAGTCGAGTGGAGTTAGGCAAAAGACAGGATTTTATTTCCCCTTCTGGGTGGATTCATTTGCAAGAAAAACAGGAACAAAAATGACCATACTTCTGGTACAAAAATGAAACGAAACAGGAACAGAAACAGCTTCTATTTTCAGCTCTTATAAACAATCAGTAGAACAAAAACGTAACTGCAGCAGTCTCTTTTAACCAAGGCAAACTCTCATGCTTTCAGTGCTGTTTTACCAAAACTCTTAACAGCTATTCTAGCATAGAGACGTGACATGGTCTGCTACAGACAGAGTACAATCCATTTGTTCTTCTGGGGTTTGTTCCATAAGAAATTCTGTTTGCATTTCTTCACACTCACCCCCAGCTAAGTATTCTTGTGGATTATTATACGTCCCTCCGAAGTGCAGTCTCTCTTCACTGCCTCGAGACTTCCCTTCCCCCTTTGCTACAGAGCAGGGTGGAAGATTACCATATATACTGGAGTTTGCTATAGAAGAGCCCCACAAACTCTGGCAGTCACAGGGAAAACTTTTACATTCAGTTTCTCTTCTATCAGGTTTATACAGCCTACCTTCCGGCTTTCTCACACAGGAACCTCTCAGCACAGCTGGGTCAATAAGGCTTTCACAGCACGGCTGCGTTCTCCTGCCTTTTACCCTTTGCTTTCTCTCTGACATATAAATGTCCTCGGGCCAGGATGTCTCTGCTTCTCTGGACCTGCGGCTTTCAACTTGGACACTTTCCTCTGGTCCCTTTCTCCAACTGGTTTCCCAACCAGTCCTATGACCAAGGCTTCCTTCAGTCCTGCAGCTGGGTCTCTCATCAACTCTCCTGCTGAGACTCCTAAGTCCTCTCCTTCTTCCTGCTCTTCCTGTTCCCCTTCCTGTGCTTCCCCCACTATCTTCAGGTGAGTAATTTTTATGTGCGTGTGTCCTAGGGCTTAACTGCACCCCGCCCTCTTCCAGCTGCCTCTCATTACACCCTGAGCTCGGGGCTTGTTTGCAGTTTGGGCATGTTCTCTCCCCTCGTGACACTCCTTGTTTACGTTGCTCATGGCAACCCTGGGCCATGTGCTTTTCTATGCTGTCATTTTCAGACAGACTTTCTTCAGCTTCACCCAGATCCATAGCTTCTGGAAGATCCACTATATTACAGATCCCCCCCCTTAAAATATTACGGGCTGCCGAATTTTCAAGCGGACAGCTCGTAATTCTTGAGAGCGCATCGGCATTGCCATGCAATTTTCCTGCCCTATGTTGCACTACAAAATTAAAAGACTGTAATGCCAAATGCCACCTAGTCAATCGGGCATTATTATTTTTCATTTGGTTTAGCCACTTTAAAGGGGCTTGGTCAGTGACCAAAAGGAACTTGCGCCCCGTGAGGTAAAATCTTAACGCTTCTACGGCCCACTTAATTGCTAAACACTCCTTTTCTACTATAGAGTAATTCTTTTCTGCCTTTGATAGCTTCCTACTGAGGTATGTGACCGGATGCTCTACCCCCTCAAATTCCTGGGACATCACCGCCCACAACCCGTTCTCAGAAGCATCGGTTTGCACAATAAAAGGCAAACTAAAATCAATCCTTCGCAGAACAGGGGCCTTACACAGCTTCTCTTTTAGAGATGTGAATGTTTCCTCCGCCTCTGGGGTCCACTTCACATTATTGGGCGCATTTTTTTCTGAGCATCTCGGTGAAAAATGCGCTCTCCTCAGCAAATCGGGGTATGAACCTACGGTAATACCCTATGAGCCCTAAGAAACTGCGCATCTGCTTTTTATTTAATGGTCGGGGAAAATTCCTAACACTATCTATCTTACTGGCTAGGGGCTTCACCAGTCCTTTTCCGATCATGTGGCCTAGATATTTTGCTTCTTCGCTAGCAAACAAACATTTCCCCGGATTTAATGTTAAGCCTGCTCTACGCATGGCTCGAAGTACCGCCTCCACCCTGGATAGATGCTGAGCCCATGTGGTGCTATGGACGATGACATCGTCCATGTATGCTAGTGCATACTCGTGGTGGGGCCTTAACACCTGATCGACAAGCCGTTGGCACATTGCGGCCGCCCCGTGCAGCCCAAACGGCATCCGCCGAAATTGAAATAGGCCAATCGGCATACTGAAGGCCGTTTTGGGTTTGGACTCCCGAGTCAAAGGTATTTGCCAATACCCCTTCGTGAGATCTAACGTGGTCAAATACCTAGCTTGGCCCAGACGGTCCAACAGGTCATCAATTCGGGGTATTGGGTACGCATCGAATTGAGAAATACTGTTGACCTGTCGGAAATCTATACAAAAGCGGAGGGTTCCGTCCGGCTTTGGTACCAATATGATCGGGCTGGACCAAGGGCTTTTTGACTCCTCCACTATACCCATGGCAACCATTTCTTTTACTTGGTCAATCACCTCTCTCTTTTTGGCCTTGGGCATTCGATACGGGCATTGCCTAACTATCTGCCCAGGCGTGGTAACAATTTAGTGTGCCACCATATGGGTTTCGCCTGGCATGGTTGTCAATACGTCCGAAAATTTCGCCAATACCCGAGCCAACTCCTGTTGCTGCTGTGGTGACAGATATGTGCCTATTCTGGGTTCCGGCTTTTCTTTCCAGTCAGCTGGCTGTGGGCCTAGGTCCTCCTCCCTCTTCTCCTCAGCCAGGGCTGTCATGTTCTTTACCTCCCCCAGCCCAGTAGATCCAAAACCGCCCCTCCCCGAGTCGTGGGGGACAGCGAGGGCACATCCTCTACTGTAGGGAATCCCAAGCACTCACAAATAAGCTGAGCGATCCGGTCGCCTGTCTTAATTTAAAAATTTAATTTAATTAACAGATTTTTTATATACCGCTCCTTCCATTGATCAGATGCGGTTCCCATAGAACAACAGTAAACAGCGCGAGCTGTTTTTACATATAACAATTTGAAACTTGGAAATTACAGGTAACAATTAACAATTAGTGAACTATGTACAAATGAACAGAATTTAACTATATACAGAGTTATTTGTTATACAAGTGTCCTCAATACATTGTTTTATGGCTACAGTACTTCATTCCTTTGTTGAAAAATGTATTATCTGGAGTAGGATTATCCTTTATCTAGCTGAGAGGTGAGTGGTGAGTTTGTCTTCATTTTAAAATTTTCCCCACCGAAATTAAAAAGCAAGACCTTTACTATGCCTCTGTAGTCGGGGGTCTATAACCCCTGCCCCCACATCGAGGACGTACTTGACCGCTTACCCGGATCGTGGCGCTATGCGTCCATAACACCCTTCTGGAATTTTTACTTTTATACCTGTATCCAGTAATGATTTACCCCCTTTCGGAACTATTGTGTCCTCTGCGCTAAACAGGTCATAGCCGGCAGCAGCGGCTGAGGCTCTCTGCGGGCTTTGGGCCTGAGCCGAGACCTTGCAGAATTGGAGGACAAACTTTTGCTTTACTGAGGGCACCTCACCCACCTGTGGCTTGGACCGGGAGCTAGTACTGCGTGTCTTTTCAAATAGGGGACTAGGGAGCTTCGCTGTTAGGGCTTCTATCCCTACTCCTAAGGTTCCTGTCTGGGGCTGGGTAGATATTAGACCTGTTTTAATATTCAGACCCTTTTCCATTTCTTTGTAGAATGGAGGCCAATCTCGTCCTAGGACGATGTCATACGGGAGCCGTGGAACTATGGCTACTAGCACCTGCCTTTCGGTTCCTAACCCTCTCACAGCCAGCCTAAATAGGGGATAATACGACGATGCCCCATGCACGCAACGTATTCTTACTTGCCCTTCTGCTTGACTCGGTGCTGATCCCAGGCGACCTTCAATGGCCTGCCAGAGCCTGCGCGAGACCATGCTTTGGTCAGCACCCGAGTCAAGCAGTACCAGAGCCTCAATGCCCTCTACTTTTACTCTTAGAAGAAATCCTTCCTGTATCCGCTTTTCACCACCAGATACCAGGACTGTTCGCTCCCTGCAGTCTTTACGGAAATGCTCTGCCTTGCCACAGTTATAGCATTTGCCTTTGCATACAGGTAAAACACCATCATTAGGTACTTTAACCTTTTCGTACTTTTCTGCTTTACCAAAGTTTTCAATACCAGCTACTTTTAAAACACCCCCTCTTGAGGCGCCAGCCATCTCAGCCTCAAAGTATCTCTCAGTGAGATTGGCTGCCTTTTCAGTAGTCTGGCAACTTTGTAGAGTCAGAAAAGCCTTCACCTCTGGAGGTACAGCTTGCATGAATTGCTCCATGACGATTGTGTCTAACACTGACTCGAGAGTCCTCCTCTCTGGAGCAAGCCATTTCCAGGCTAATCCCTTCAGCCGTTGGAATAAAGCTTTGGGAGTCTCCCTAGGCTTTAGCCTCGCCTCCCTGAACATGCGCTTATAATGCATTGGTGTTAACCCCAGCCTATCTTTTACAGCCTTTTTTACTTCCATGTAATCTGAAGCAAGTGCAGCAGGCATTGTCTTATAGGCTGCTAGAGCTTCCCCAGTGAGTGACATTGCAAAGCGTACAGCCCACTGCTCTTCAGGCCATTTAACCGCCTCTGCTATCCGCTCAAAAGCCTCAATAAAATCGTCCAGATTATCATGGGTGGTTAACTGTTCCAATGTAAGTGCATTATAACTTTGCAGTCCTACCCCCTTGACCATTGAGGGAATAGTTCCTTCCACGTCCTGTGGTCTCTTTAGTACAGCCTCCAACAGTTCCATAAGCGGCTTCTGCTGCTCCCTTAGTGCTTCAGCACTCTGCTCCTGTGTGTAACGCGCCAGCTCCATTTGTTTCTCCCACTGGACCTTCATCCACTGCATGACCTCCTAGGGATCCATCCTGGAGTCCACGATACCTGCAAAGACACAAAAGAAAAAGAAAGGCCCACCAAGAGCGGCACTATGGTTCTCTTTTTAAACCCCGTCTATTTTTCTGCAGGACAGTAGTTCCCCTTTCTTACCCAGTATCCGCCTACACCCGTGCCCAGCTACTTTTACCTTGGCACTGTGTAGACTCAGGCGTTGAGAAAGGTCTCCGGGTCCACCTGGCCGGACTGCCAGCGAAACTCCTCTGACGGTTCTTCCACAGACAGGACAGCAGTTTCTCCACTTAAACTGGTGTTTCCTGATGTTTTAGAGTGTCCTTTATTTTTTTCAAGCTAAACAAAATCCGAAAAACTACGCCAACCTGTCACCAGTAACCCTTCCTAGAGGCAAAAGCATGGGGGTAGGTCAGCCTGGGCGTGTCCAAACCTAGCAAGTAGGGAGTGCAGTTGGCCCTGCACTGCCTTCTGGGGGTTGTAGTCCCTCTTACTAAGCAAGGAATGAGTTGTAGTCGAGTGGAGTTAGGCAAAAGACAGGATTTTATTTCCCCTTCCGGGTGGATTCATTTGCAAGAAAAACAGGAACAAAAATGACCATACTTCTGGTACAAAAATGAAACGAAACAGAAACAGCTTCTATTTTCAGCTCTTATAAACAATCAGTAGAACAAAAACGTAACTGCAGCAGTCTCTTTTAACCAAGGCAAACTCTCATGCTTTCAGTGCTGTTTTACCAAAACTCTTAACAGCTATTCTAGCATAGAGACGTGACATGGTCTGCTACAGACAGAGTACAATCCATTTGTTTTTCTGGGGATTGTTCCATAAGAAATTCTGTTTGCATTTCTTCACACTCACCCCCAGCTAAGTATTCTTGTGGATTATTATACGTCCCTCCGAAGTGCAGTCTCTCTTCACTGCCTCGAGACTTCCCTTCCCCCTTTGCTACAGAGCAGGGTGGAAGATTACCATATATACTGGAGTTTGCTATAGAAGAGCCCCACAAACTCTGGCAGTCACAGGGAGAACTTTTACATTCAGTTTCTCTTCTATCAGGTTTATACAACCTACCTTCCGGCTTTCTCACACAGGAACCTCTCAGCACAGCTGGGTCAATAAGGCTTTCACAGCACGGCTGCGTTCTCCTGCCTTTTACCCTTTGCTTCATTTTGGTGGCTCTTCTCTGAACCTTTTCTAAAATTGCTATATCCTTTTTAAGATACGGCGACCAGAATTGCACACAATATTCAAGGTGCGGTCTCACCATGGAACGATATAGAGGCATTATAATATCTTTTGTTTTATTTTCCATTCCTTTCCTTATCATACCTAGCATTCTATTTGCTCTCTTGGCCGCTGCTGCACACTGGGCCGATGGTTTTAACATGGTATCCACAATGACGCCTAAATCTTTTTCCTGGGTGGTGGTTTCTAATGTGGAACCTTGCATCGTGTAACCATAGTTTGGGTTGTTCTTCCCTGGGTGCATAACCTTGCACTTGTCCACATTAAATTTCATCTGCCATTTTGATGCCCAGTCTTCCAATTTATCAAGATCCTCTTGCAATTTTCCACAATCCTCTTGGGTTTTAACAACTTTAAATGGTTTTGTGTCATCCGCAAATTTGATAACCTCACTCGTTATTCCACTTTCCAGGTCATTTATGAATATGTCAAAAAGCAGCGGACCCAGCACAGATCCCTGGGGTACACCACTATTCACCTTTCTCCATTGGGAAAATTGGCCATTTAGCCCTACCCTCTGCTTTCTATCTTTTAACCAGTTCCTGATCCACAATAGTACACTGCCTCCTATCCCATGACTCTTTAGTTTTGCCAAAAGTCTCTCATGAGGGACCTTGTCAAAGGCTTTCTGAAAGTCCAGATACACAATATCAACCGACTCACCTTTGTCCACCTGATTATTCACTCCTTCAAAAAAACATAACAGTTTAGTAAGACAAGATCTTTCTTGTCCAAAGCCATGTTGGCTTTATCCCATTAGGTCATGACTATCTACATGCTGAGTAATTTTATTCTTTATGATGGTTTCTACCATTTTTCCCGGTACTGATGTCAGGCTCACCGGTCTGTAGTTTCCCGGATCACCCCTGGAACCCTTTTTAAAAATTGGTGTTACATTGGCGATCCTCCAATCTTCAGGTATTAGAGATGATTTTAATGATAGTTCACAGATTACTAATAGCAGGTCTGCAATCTCGTATTTCAGTTCTTTCAACACCCTTGGATGCATACCATCCGGCCCAGGTGATTTGCTACTCATCAGCTTATCTAATAGTTGTAATACATCTTCCCGATGTATCGATATTTCCTTCAATTCTTCCGTACCTTTAAATACCACTTCAGTCATGGGTAACATCCCTACATCTTCCTCAGTAAAGACTGAAGCAAAGAATTCATTCAGTCTCTCCGCTATCACCTTGTCGCCTCTTAGTGCTCCTTTAACCCCTTTATCATCTAATGGACCAACTGACTCTCTCACAGGTTTTTTGCTACGAATGTTCTTGAAAAGGTCTTTACTTCGCGTTTTTGCTTCCGCAGCAAGCTTCTTCTCAAACTCTCCCTTTGCCTGCCTTATCAATGCCTTGCATTTGACTTGCCAGTGCTTGTGCTGTTTCCAGGTTTCGTCGTTTGGCTCTTTTTTCCATTTCCTGAAAGATGCTTTTTTGCGAACAGCCTCTCTGACCTCACCTTTAAACCATGCTGGCAGTTTTTTGGACTTCCTTCCACTTTTCTTAAAGCATGGAATACAGCTGGTCTGGGCTTCCAAGATAGTATTTTTCAACAACAGCCAAGCCTGATGTACGTCTTTAACCTTTGCAACTGCTCCTTTTAGTTTTTTCTTAACTGTTTTCCTCATTTTATCATAGTCTCCCTTTCGAAAGTTAAAAGGTAGTACTGTGGATTTCCTTACTATCCCTCCTCCACTAATTAAATCAAAGGCAATCATGTTATGATCACTATTGCCAAGTGGCCCCAACAACCTTATCTCTTGCACTAGATCTGGTGTTCCACTAAGGATTAGGTCTAATATGGCTTCCCCTCTGGTTGGTTCATGAACCAGCTGCTCCAAGAAGCAGTCATTTATTTCATCTAGGAACTTTATCTCCCTAGCATGTCCTGACGTGACACTGACCCAGTCGATACCGGGGTAGTTGAAATCACCCATTATTATTACTATGCTGTAACTTTTGTTAGCTTCCTTGATTTCTTTGAGCATTTCATCATCCATTTGGTCATTCTGGCCAGGCGCTCGATAGTACACCCCCACTGCCATTGCCTTCCCCCTTTTACATGGAATTTCAATCCATATAGATTCTACAGCAGATTTTGTTTCCTGCAAAACTTTAATCCTTTCTGACTCAATGCCCTCTCTAATATAGAGAGCAACCCCTCCACCAATTTGATCAGCTCTATCATTACGATATAGTTTGTACCGAGGTATCACAGTGTCCCACTGGTTGTCCTCCTTCCACCATGTCTCTGATATTCCAATCATATCTAACCTTTCATTTAGTGCTATATATTCTAACTCTCCCATCTTATTTTTTAGACTTCTAGCATTTGCATACAAGCATTTTAGAGAATGTATTTTATTCATATTAATTTGGCTATTGTTAGACATGGGTAATTTGGGATCTTTAAGCTCTGTCTGCTCCATACTTGAGGGCATTTGGGCTACTTTACTCTTTGTGGAACCTCTCTGCTTTTGGTAGTATTCTTCAAAGATACATTCTTCCGAACCATCCGCTCTTGGGCGACTGTCGGCTTTCCCCTAATATCTAGTTTAAAAGCTGTTCTATCTCCTTTTTAAAGGTTAATGCCAGCAGCCTAGTTCCATCCCAGTTAAGATGAAGCCCATCCCTTCGGAAGAGCCCCTCCTTTCCCCAGAATGTTCCCCAGTTCCTAACAAATCCAAAACCCTCATCTCTGCACCATTGTCTCATCCACGCATTGAGACTCCGGAGCTCTGCCTGCCTTTTGGGTCCTGCGCATGGAACAGGAAGCATTTCGGAGAATGCTACCCTGGAAGTTCTGGATTTCAACTTCCTACCTAAAAGCCTAAATTTAGCCTCCAGAACCTCCCTACCACATTTTCCTATGTCATTGGTACCGACATGTACCAAGACAGCAGACTTCTCCCCAGCACTATCTAAGACCTTATCTAGGTGGCGCTACCTGTCGGGTAAGGTTTGCCTCTTTGCGGATGATACCAAAATCTGCAATAGAGTAGACACCCAGGAAGGTGTAGATAACATGTGGAGGGATCTAAATAAGCTTGAAGAATGGTCTAGAATTTAGCAGCTGAGATTTAATGTTAAAAAATGTAAGGTCATGCATTTGGGCTGCAGCAATCCAAGGGAGCAATATAGTATAGGGGGTGAAGTACTTTTGTCCACTATCACTGTATAAAGTTGTATAACATAAATGTACAAAGTTTCCCAAAGTTTTTTGTCCTGGTTAATTTCCCTGTTATATGTAAACTCATGCCGGCCTATTGCTGTTCGTGAGTAGTTTTGTTCACTGTAAACCGTGCTGATGATAAAGAGTGCGGTATAAAAGAACTGTAAATAAATAAAATAAATAAATAAGAAGGGCGGAACTTGGGCGTGATTGTGTCTGATGATCTTAAAGTAGCTAAACAGGTAGAAAAGTCGACAGTAAAAGCTAGAAGGATGCTTGGGTGCATAGGGAAAGGAATGGCCAGCAGAAGAAAGGAGGTGATAATGCCTCTGTATAAGTCTTCGGTGCGACCTCATTTGGAGTATTGTGTGCAATTCTGGGGACTGCACCTTCAAAAGGATATAAACAGGCTGGAGTCTGTACTTAGGGTGGCTACTAAAATGGTTAGTGGTCATCATTATAAAGCATATGAGGACAGATTTAAGGATCTTAATATGTACACCGTAGAGGAAAGGCGGGGGATAGAGGTGATATGATTGAGATGTTTAAATACCTCCATGGCAAAAATGCACAGGAGGAGAGCCTCTTTCGATTGAAAGCAAACTCTGCTACGAAGGAACATGGGATGAGGGTGAAAGGGGATAGATTCAGGAGTGATATGTGGAAATATTTCTTTACGGAAAGAGTGATGGATCCGTGGAACAGTCTCCCAGTGAAGGTGGTAGAGATAAGGACAGTATCTGAATTCAAAGAAGTATGGAACAAACACAGAGGATCTCTAAAGGAAAAAAAGGGACTGTTGTAGTGGGTGATATAGAAGGACAGACTAGATAGGCCATGTGGTCTTTTTCTGTCATCATGTTTCTATGTTTCTATATAAAAGATAAGGAACCTGGTGCATGCTGTAATGTCCTTGGAACTGAAGATTAGGGTCCAGGGTGTTCAACTACTTCAAAAACCTCTCTAATGCTGGTATATCATCCTCCCAGATCATAAAAATGTACATCTATGTATCATTTCCATAGTTTCACGTGTGAACTATAAACATGTCTGGTTAAAAACAGTTCCTTAAAATGTGCCACATAGAGGTTGGCAATGTCTGGAGTCATCGAGGAGCCCATGGCTACCCTCTTAATCTGTTTGTGCTAATGCTGTTACGAAGAACTATTTCTTCCATCCAATCATAAATGAAAGGTTTCCCCGGAAGGCTTTTCCAACTGTGAGTCCCAGTAAGTCATATACCTGATCCTTTGTCCCTGCAAATTGTTCTACATGGGAAAGACCAAACGGTCCATGCGTACCCATATATTGGAAACAAGAGTTGTCTATGAAGGAAATTAGAAGATAAACCTTTGGTCGTCCACTGGAGAGCATTTCAGCATGCTTTGTTGATCTTAAATTCCTGGTTTTGAAAGTGGTCCGTTCAAATTGGAGAGGAGATATTGACTGGATCTGATTCATTGGAGCAAAGATTATTTTTACATTGAATACTTTGACACCACACAGATTGAACTTAGATCAGGACTTTTCTGTATTTTTGTAAGGATCTAGTGTTTCTTTTGTGTTTGTTTTTTTTCTCTAATTGTATCCATTTTTAGTCTCATTTTAATTTTATTTTTTGTTATACTGTTTTTAGTTGCACAGCCTGTATTCATGCTTTTAAATCTTAATTTCTATTTACTCTTTTTTTAAGTGCCATAAAATCAATTCTCACACCTGGCAACAAAGAGGCCCTTTTCTTTTGAGGCAGTGGAGAGTTAAGTGACTTGCCCAAGGTCATAAGGAGTGCCAGTGAGAACTGAACCCAAATCTCTTGGGTGCTAGGCTGTTGCTCTAATCACTAGGCTACTCGTTGTTATGATTATCATGTTTATTCATTTTATATATTTTCTTATTTTATACCTTGCTTGGCAAGGTAGAAGGTCACGATAAAAGAGGAAGGTTGGCAATGAGATGGATCGATACAATAAGAGCAACTGTGGGTACCACTCTATCAACAATGAGCCACTTGGCTAAAGACCAAATAAAGTTTATCCAGAGGGTTGCCAGGAGTCAACACCGACTCAATGGTATTTAACAACATACCCCTTTTATTATCTGCTTATATCTGCTTTTATCCAATTATTTTATTGTTTCTATTTATTTTTATTTTATTTTTCTGACTTATTACTTTTTTAGTGAGCGTCCAATGTGTGGTATTAGACCTCTCACTATATATCATTTTGACCAGTGTGCTATGGTTCACCCCTGTGCCTTTTTGTTTTAAGGTTTCTTCTATTTATATTCATCAGTTCATTTTTGTTTTATTATTTATTTAGGCAATTTTAACTAAGAGGCTTCATTTCATTGCATCACACTAATGCTTGTTTTATTTTCGACCCTTTGGCTCCCCCTGGTGGTTCTTTAACTGTATTTTTACATTTTAATTTTTTAATCACAATTTTAATTACATCTTTATTCATATTGTTAACGTGCATAACTTATTTTATTAGTATCTCTTAATTTTGAGATGCTTTGCTATCAATTTTATGCTCTGCCTTGCATTTTAGGTTTATAAGTAGGGTACATTAACTCCTAGTATTATAGAAACATAGTTTTTGAAACTAGTTAAGAACATAAGATATCCTATACTGGGTCAGACCAAGTTCCATCAAGCCCAGTATACTCTTTCCAGCAGTGGCCAATCTAGGTCACAAGTACCTAGCAGTTTCCCCTAAAGACACAGGTTCCACAGTACTTGTATTGGGTCAAGCAGTGGATATCTCTGATCCCCTTTAAGAATGGTTTATGGACCTTTCCTCCAGGAACTTGTCCAAATCTTTTTTTAACCCGGCTACACTAACAGCTTTTACTACATCCTCTGGTAACAAATTCCA
The DNA here is from genome assembly GCA_033557465.1 of Ichthyophis bannanicus. Classification (NCBI taxonomy): domain Eukaryota; kingdom Metazoa; phylum Chordata; class Amphibia; order Gymnophiona; family Ichthyophiidae; genus Ichthyophis; species Ichthyophis bannanicus. The sequence continues at coordinate 42,691,360 of CM066043.1, forward strand.
CATTTTGATTACACGTTGAGTGAAAAAATATTTTCTCTTATTAGTCTTAAATAGGTTACCCTGTAGCTTCATTGCATGTCTCCAAATCTTTCTATATTTTGATAGCAAAAACAATTGATCTATGCTTACCCATTCCACTCCATTCATTAATTTATAGACCTCTATCATATCTCCCCTCAGCCATCTCTTTTCCAGATGGAGAGCCCTAACCTTTATAGCCTCTCTTCATAGTGGTAGCTTTCCATCCCCTTTACCATTTTGGTGGCTCTTCTCTGTACCGTTTCTAAAAATGCTATATCCTCTTTAAGATACTGCGACCAGAATTGCACACAATATTCAAGGTGCGGTCTGTGACAAGGAAGCTTGTATTGAGCTTATGGAAATAGGAAAAGGTGATGAATTTGCTTTGAGGAAAAGTGAAATCCCTGCAGTGCATGGATTTCAGCTTCTACATAAAGAAAGCAAGCTGAGAGAAACTAAACCTAGGCTGCCACACCCAAGCTCTGCTGACGTAGTTGCAGGCTTGAGAGATAATTACAAGCACCTGGGCAGAGAGGAAAGGTTAGTGCCCTGGAAGCAGGGATATAAACCTTTGCTAAAGTCAAAGCAGGAAGGAAGCAGGAGAGGAACCAAGAACTGCAGGAAGCAGAGGAGCAGGAACGAGTTCAGTTCCAGGTTCCTGATCAGAAGGTTCGGAGAGCTCAGAGGTGGGAGCCCAGGACTCAGCACAGGAGTCAAAGGAGCCAAGCTTGGAATAGGGAGCATTGGCAGAGCTCCAAGAGGGAACTCAGAGAAGTGAACCAAGAACTGTTTCCGAGAGACTGGAGAGAGGCAAGTGAATACAGCCAGGGAGAAGTGTCCACAGCTTCAGGTACAATCTATCCTTACCGGGTGGAGCTGGGCTCAGGAGAGACATGGGGATCCTCAGAGAGAATACACCTGGAGACATACTTTAAGAGCTCAGAGCAGGGCACTGCATTATCAGAGCCAGAGGAGATGCAGGTTGAGCCTATTGAGCAGGATTTACTGTCTCCAGAAATGCCCATGGACTGTACTCTATGCCAGGCTACTAGCATTGAATTCCTATGCTAAAGGATAGCTGAAAAGCTGAAAGTCTCCTAGAAGCAGTGTATTGAAACCTAACCTGAAGTGAAGGTAGGAACGTGCTTTTCTAATGGGGAGATACCTGTTACATGTGCTATTAAATGCTTAGCGAAGACAAAGTTAAAATGAAGACATTTTTACTTTGTTGAGGGAAGAAGCTGTGTTTCCCATATCAGTTACATTATTAAGCAGCTGCATATAGTTAATGACTGTGAAGCATAGTGAAGCTCATCTATGCAGCGTTGTAAATAATCCTGAGCGAATGAATGGAGAAGTATCCTGTTACGGTCTACATGGACTTTGTTTGCGTTTTGAAATAAATTCTGTCATTTGCCTTCACCTTCGGTTTCATGACTACACTTCATCTTAAAAGGCCAAACTACAACTCCCAGCATGCACCAGAGGGAAAGATAGTTTATCTAAACTTTATAAGAGAAGTTAACCGCAACATCGCCCCTCTAAGCCTAAGGCAAGGGGGCAAGGACGTGACAGGTCGCACCATGAAACGATACAGAGTTATTATAATATCCTTAGTTTTGTTCTCCATTCCTTTCCTTATGATACCTAGTATTCTATTTGCTCTCTTCGCCGTCGCTGCACAGTGGGCAGAGGGTTTCAATATGTTATCCATGATGACGCCTAAATCTTTTTCCTGGGTGGTGGTTCCTAATGAGGAATCTTGCATTGTGTAACCATAGTTTGGGTTTTTCTTTCCTAGGTGCATAACTTTGCACTTGTCCACATTAAATTTCATCTGCCATTTGGATGCCCAGTCTTCCAATTTATCAAGGTCCTCTTGCAATTTTCCACAGTCTTTATGGATTTTAACAACTTTGAAAAGTTTTGTGTCATCTGCAAATTTGATTACCTCACTCGTTATTCCCATTTCCAAGTCATTTATGAATATGTTAAAAAGCAGCGGACCCATCACAGATCCCTAGGGTACTCCACTATTCACCGTTTAACATTGGGAAAATTGGCCATTTAGCCCTACCACCTGCTTTATGTCTTTTAAGCAGTTTCTGATTCACAATAGTACACTGCCTCCTATCCCATGACTTTTTAATTTTGCCAAAAGTCTCTCATGAGGAACGTTGTCAAAGGCTTTCTGAAAATCCAGATACACTATATCAACCGGCTCACCTTTGTCTACCTGTTCATTCACACCTTCAAAAAGATATGACAGATTAGTAAGACAAGACCTTCCTTGGCTAAAGCCATGACTATATACATGTTCAGTAATTTTCTTCTTTATAATGGTTTCTACCATTTTTCCCCTGACATCAGGCTCACCAGCCTGTAGTTTTCCGTATAACACCTAGAACTCTTTTTAAAAATTGGTACTATATTGGCCATCCTCCAATCTTCAGGTATTACAGATGATTTTAATGATAGTTCACAGATACCAATAGTAGGTCTGCAATCTCATATTTCAGTTCTTTAAACACCCTTGGATGTATACCATCCATTCCAGGTGATTTGCTACTCTTCAATTTATCAAATAGTTGTAATATATCTTCCCGGTGTATCGATATTCCTTTCAATTCTTTTCTATTTAAAAGAAACCAAACCAGAATCACTATAAAAGTCCATAAAAAGTGAAGATTCCGAAAACCAAACTTCCCCAAATAACATTAAATTAAATTTTTTGTCGGAGCCGGTCGGCACAGTGTAAAGTAATTCACAGTACACCACTGCAACCTCTCCTTTTAATCAGAAAACTTTAAATCCAAGTTTTTTTTTAAAGTTTTGCCAAAATAGCTTTGCTGATGCTTTTCATTTGAAGAAGCCAAAAGCCGTTTTAAAGGTTCTTGCCAGAAATTGCCGAATTGACGACGTTCCACACGTTTCGGGTCGAATACAATGTTTTCAAAACCCTGCTTCAGGTCCATTCATTGCTGGCTAAATGCAAAACTCCAATATGGAGAAATGGAAGCCTTTCCATCTTTTAATCCTCGGCGTCTGACGTCATTTTAAACAGAAGATCACTGACCACCAATAAAAATCCTTAAACACTTAGCCAATAGGTGAATCCCACTGAACAGGGAAAACATCATTGGACAATAGTGTAAAGAGACTTTTAAGCAAAATTAAATGATAATATACCATTCTATCTGCTGGTTCAAACCATTAGGCGATACTGAATTCAGCAGGAAAATTCACCACTGCTCACGTAGCTGTAATTGTTGTTCTCGATCTCCTCCTCTTGGGTCTGCAGGCACAAAATCCAGCACACGCCACCGCAATGAACTAAAGTCGGATGGCACTTAATACAGTGTTCAACCATAGGCGCTGAAAGAGTGCCCGTCCGTAACCTGGAGGCATGTTCTGAAAGTCTTATTTTTAGTGAACGTATAGTGCGGCAACATAATATAGAGAACATGGACATACTATAAGATACACAACAAATGACGATTGACAATCCGTATGCCATGCAGCCGCATAAATAAACGAAGTATGAATGTCCGTCCAGTTAGGGCCCACTAGGGAGAGAGAACAATAAGCATACGAGCCACAAGTGAAATGTCCTTTTTCTGCATGAAAAGTAATAGAGCGATCCAGTTTAGAAGTTGTCCGCACTATCAAATCCCTGAAGTTAGCTTTACGTGAATATGCAATCTGTAAAACCTTATCTTGAAAGCAAGAATGTAGTCCCAAAATGGGCCAAAATTTATGCAAAATCTGTATTACCTTAGGCATATCTCTAGTATAAGGGAAAACCCCCGTGATAGTGTCCTCCGAGGCTACAGGGGAAGCAGGAATAAAAAGCCATTCCCGATGTGAATAACAAGCCCTTCTAACCACCGAATGGGGATAACCCCTCTGTAACAGACGTGTTTTTAGTTCTTCAGCATGTAGAAGAAATTCCTTCAGGCTTGAACAGTTGCGTCTAAGACATATAAACTGCCCGTAGGGGAGACCCTCCCGTAAAGCCCTTGGGTGGAAACTATCATATCGAAGCAGGGTGTTCCGTTGCACCGATTTTCGGTAGAGAGTGGTCTCAAAGCCCAAGGCAGTCAAAATTACCTTAATATCAAGAAATTGCAAACACTGACTATCTGTGCCGTAAATTGAATCCTGGCTTGATGAGTGTTAAGTCTTTGCAAAAAAAGGTCCAAGTCCGATCTTGTTCCTGTCCACACAAAAAAGATGTCATCAAGGAACCTTTTCCAGAAAGGAATAAATAAAAAAGCTGGATCAGGGTATACATACTTCTCCTCAAACTGAGCCATAAAGATAGTCGCTATGGATGGGGCTACTGTCGCCCCCATCGCTATCCCAAATACTTGTTTGTAATACTGTTGCTGATACAAGAAAAAATTATTCTTCAAAACCAGATCCAATAAAGCCAACAACAGATTCTCTCAGAGGAACAGTATCAGAGAGAGATTGAGGTCCATAATCGTACTAATTATATCTGTTTGCCCAAAGATCCGACGAGCGAACTTTCAGCGCCTATGGTTGAACACTGTATTAAGTGCCATCACGACTTTAGTTCATTGCGGTGGCGTGTGCTGGATTTTGTGCCTGCAGACCCAAGAGGAGGAGATCGAGAACAACAATTACAGCTATGTGAGCAGCGGTGGATTTTCCTGCTGAATTCAGTATCGCCTAATGGTTTGAACCAACAGATAGATTGGTATACTATCATTTAATTTTGATTAAAAGATGGAAAGGCTTCCATTTCTCCATATTGAAGTTTTGCATTTAGCCAGCAACGAATGGACCTGAAGCAGGGTTTTGAAAACATTGTATTCGACCCAAAACGTGTGGCACGTCATCAATTCGGCAATTTCTGGCAAGAACCTTTCAATTCTTTTCGGCATTACCTTTCAGTCATGGGTAATATCTCTTCATATTCCTCAGTAAAGACCGAAGCAAATAATTCATTCAGTCTCTCCGCTATGGCCTTGTCCCCTCTTAGTGCTCCTATTACCCCTCTATCATCTAATGGTCTAACTGACTTTGTCACAGGTTTTTTGCTATGAATACTTGAAAAAGTCTTTGTTACACATTTTTGCTTCCACAGCAAGCTTCTTCTCAAATTCTCTCTTTGCCTGCCTTATCAATGCCTTGCATCTAACTTGCCAGTGCTTATGTTGTTTCCAGTTTTCATCATTTGGCTCCTTTTTTCCATTCTTGAAAGATCTTTATCTTTATTACATATTTAATATACCGCTTATACTGGGAGTATCAGAGTGGTTTACAATACAAAATTTGAGACTGCTTCAGAAAAAGAAAGGAACGCCAATTAAGAGACAGGAAAGAGATAACAGAGGCAAAAGGTAAGACAAAGCACTCAATTCAGTGTTAATAGTAAGGGAGAGCACATGGAGGGTTAACGAGGGGGTGGAGATAATACAGTGGGAAGAGGAGGAAGGTCAAATTTGGTGCAAAATCGGTGTGTTTTTAATCTGGTTTTAAATATTTTATAAGAGGCCTCCAGACGGAGGTCAGGGGGGAGCGAGTTCCATAGCCGGGGACCCAGGAAGAAAAAGGCAGAAGAACGGGTGGCTTCAAGATGGGACTGAGATGGGGAGGGTAAGAACATGCAGTTGGAATTAATTGATCTAAGGGAACGGTGAGGTGTGTGAAGACGAATCGGGTCTGCAAGGTAAAGGGGAGTACCAGTGTGAATGGTTTTATGAACATAGATAAGCATTTTGTATTGTATACGATATGGAACCGGAAGCCAATGTAAATGAATCAGAATAGGAGTAATATGGTCGAAGCAAGAGGCATGTCAGAATGCGGGCGGTTGTGTGATGAACTAACTGTAACCTACGAAATTGTGATTGTGGAAGGCCTGCCAAGGAAATGTTACAGTAATCTAGCCGGGATACTACTAGGGACAGAAGCAGTGTGGTCATGGAGGGGACTGAAAGAAAGGGACAGACTGTGCAAAGTTGTCTCAAGGTGTGAAAAGATCGTCGTACTACCAGGGAAATGTGTTTAAAGGACAGGGCAGAATCCAAGGTTACACCGAGATAACACAGAGAGGAGACAACTGGGATTGGGGAGTTAGAGAGAAGAGGAGCAAGAGGGGGGGGAACCAAAGGTGAACCAGATTGCAAATGTTTTAGAGAGGTTGATGTGCAGAAAGTTAGAAGAGAGCCAGGAAGTAACAGAGGCTAAGCAGGAGTTCAGAGGAGTGAGATCAGGGGAGGAGGCGTCTGTATGGTGAAGAAGGATAATGTCATCTGCGTAGTAATATGATGAAATACTGTGTTGCTGGACTAAGAGGGCTAGGGGGGGCCAAGAAAATATTAAATAGGAGAGGAGCGAGGACAGAACCCTGGGGGACACCACAGGGAAGAGAAGTGGAAGGGGAGGAGGAAATTCCTGATAGAACGGAAAAATACCTATTAGTAAGAAATGAACGAAACCAAAATAGGACAGAACCAGAGAGACCGATGTCGTGAAGACATGCTAGTAGGGTACGGTGATCCACAAGTTCAAAAGCCGCAGATAGATCTAGAGAAACAGCAATAGAAAGTAAACCTTGGTTGTGCGCAGTGTGAAGTCCATTGAGAAAGGATGTTTTTTTTTTGGCAACAACAGTCTCTCTGACCTCACCTTTAAACCATGTTGGCAAGTTTTTTGATCTTCCCTCCACTTTTCTTAAAGCGTGGAATACAGCTGGTCTGGGCTTCCAAGATAGTATTTTTAAACAACACTCATGCTTGATGTAAATCTTTAACCTTTGCAGCTGCTCCTTTTAGTTTTTTCTTAACTATTTTACTCATTTTATCATAGTCTCCCTTTTGAAAGTAAAAAGGTAGTACTGTGGATTTCCTTACTGTCCCTCCTCCATTTATTAAATCAAATGCGATCATGCTATGATCACTATTGCCAAGTGGCCCCAACACCCTTATATTTTGCACTAGATCTTGTGTTCCACTAAGGACTAGGTCCAAAATGGCTTCCCCTCTGGTAGGTTCATAGAACCGCTACTCCAAGAAGCAGTCATTTACTTCATCTAGAAACTGTATCTCCCTAGCATGTCCTGCCATGAAAGTGACCCAGTCGATACCGTGGTAATTGAAATCACCCATTATTATTGCTCTGCTGTAACTTTTGTTAGCTTCCCTGATTACTTTGAGCATTTCATCATCCACTTATTCATTCTGGCCATGTGGTCAATAATAAAAGCACAAAGAGCAAGGATATAGAAGGTCACCACTTTATTAGAAAATAAATAGCCCCAACGCGTTTCGGTAAGATTGCCTTCTTCAGGGGGCACACATCTTAAAATAAAAACACATAATATCCACATTAAAATGAACCAAAGGCAACAACAAAAATATAAAGATTACTAAAAGAATGAGTAAATAAATAAATAAATAGATCAATGAATAAATACATAAATAGTGCACTGTTCTTAACATAGACTACAACAAAATAGTTAATGTTGAAACTATGTTGAAGTAAAATATGTATATAAGATTCATACAACAACCACCATCAGGACATAAACACTTCAAATAAAGAATTAAAAGAAACTGCAAATAAAGATAAAACACATACAAAAATGAACCAATGTTTTGAAACAATTCTTCCAAGAAAGAAAATTTAAAACCTTAGTAAAAAAACTTATACAGTGAAAGAATGATTACTCACAGGAGGCAATGTGTGACTCAAAGTCTTTAAAAAGACTCCAGAGTGCTGCAGACAATGCTGGTGAGGTCCTAGATCCCAGAGCCAGGGGAACCAGGAGAGAATCCAGAATGAGTAACATCAAATATGACGTAACCAGGGAAACAAATAAATTTTAGTGCATGAGTTAATAAATAATCACTGAAACAGGTTAATCAAAAAGAGCTTTTACTATAAGAGGGGAGCTGCAAACTGTTAAAAGATGATGTTACTGTGGGTGGAGATGATGGTAGTGAACAACTATTATGAAATAAATATAGCGAGTAAATCCAGAGCTATGAAAAAGCAGTAATATTATGGTGAAGCTCCGATGAGGAAAAGATATATTTGGAATGATTGTATTCCTAATGTAAAAATGTTTATAAATAAGTAAAAACATAAACAGAGAACAGTGATAATTCGCTTTTAGAGCGGGTGCTATACATTTGTGAACACCGCACCGCGGGAGAAGCAACAGTAACACGTAGAACAATGTATCAGAATTAAAAAGACCTTTTAAACGACAATTAAAACAATGAAGACCACAATGTAACCATACAAAGAGATGAACATGTAAAATAATGTTATGACAAATCAAAAAATATAAAAGCAAATCCTCTGCCTCTGAAGATAGCGCGAGTGAAGGGTATCAGATTCATCTATGTTGAGCTCGCCAAGTATCCAGGCACTTTTAAAAAGCTCCAGAGCTCTGCCTGCCCTTTGGGTCCTGTGCGTGGAACGGGAAGCATTTCGGAGAACGCTACCCTGGAAGTTCTGGATTTCATCTTCCTACCTAAAAGCCTAAATTTAGCCTCCAGAACATCCCTACCACACTTTCCTATGTCATTGGTACTGACATGTACCAAGACAGCAGACTCCTCCCCAGCACTATCTAAGACCTTATCTAGGTGGCACGTGAGGCATGTTAACAGGCAATCCTCATATCCACCAGCCACCCAGCTATCTACATGCCTAATGATCGAATCACCAACTATAACAGCTGTCCTAACCCTTCCCTCGTTTTACATCACCTGGAGGGCAGGTCCTAACTACAGGATCACTTCCTGCCACACCAGGGTGATGCTCTCCTGTCACATGATCTCTCTCCTCCATGGCTAGAGGGATGCTGCCAGACTGGAGGTGGGATTTCAGTGCTATATCCCTGTAGGTCTCGTTTATGTACCTCTCTGTCTTCCTTATGTCCTCCAAGTCCGCTACTCTAGCCTCCAGAAATCGGACTCATTCCCTGAGAGCAAAGAGCTTTTTGCACCTAGTACACACGTAAGACCCCTCACCAACTGGGAGAAAATCATACATGTGACAATGCAAAAGACTGGAAAGCCACCATCTCACTGCTGGACTGCTGTCTGCATCTTAGTTTTAAGTTTGTGTTTGGGTATTTAAGTTGTTTATTTATTTAGGCTTGCTGGGGATATTTATTCTAATAAAACTATACCTAGTACGTTTAATGGACTTTGTTCACCTCAAGCTTAATTAATCTCAGGTCCTTAATGTATGCCTAATGAGGATAAACAGCTGCACCTGAGTGAATATGGCACCTCCTTTCCTTTAAGAAGTTTAAGCACCTATAAAGCTACGATTATCCCAGGGGTGGGTGGAGTCAGGGTGGGAAGGAGGCAGGAAGGGAGGGAGGGAAAGAAGACATTAAAAACTGGTTGCTACACAGTACCCTGTCCTGTGCTTCTAAGGTAGTCTGTGACAATGTCCTGGGTAATTCACACAGCCCTTGCTTGGATAGAGGGAGTCTTTCAAAATGCCCCTTTGATCTGACATTTATTTATTTATTTATTTATTTAAACAGATTTATATCCCGCTTTTTCCTTCAATCAAAGCGGTCACAGTACAATACAAGGATAAACAGAGGTGAATGACACATATACCACTCTTCATAACATCAGAGCAGTAGTAAATGGGATTACATAACACATGTACCGCTCTATATTACATCAGAGCAATAATAAAAGGGATTACATAACATAGGTGAGTACATTACAATACATACATAGCATAACTATACAGAATAAGTTACAACATGGATTATAGTACATTACATACCATTTGCAAGGGGTGTAAACAGTCCCATCCACCGCACCTCGCCCAAAGGTCAAGCCAAACTGTAACAGTAAAATACCACAACAACCCAGACCGCATCATCTGCGGAACGTCAGAAACAGACGCCACGGACCAACGCCTAAGGGCCACGCCAAAGGGCCCTCTGGCGAGGCCCTCAGGCGCGGGCGCGCCCTGAAAACGGCGATTTTTATGCCGTTGAACAAGTTGTTTAATTGGCGGCATGAGGAGGAAGGGGGAGCTCCTGCTCTCACCCCCGGTGGAATCACTTCTCGCCCGCAGCCCTGAAAACGGCGGTTTTTATGCCGTTGAGCAAGTTGTTTAATTGGCGGCATGAGGAGGAAGGGGGAGCTCCTGTCTCACCCCCGGTGGAATCACTTCTCGCCCGCAGCCCTGAAAACGGCGGTTTTTATGCCGTTGAGCAAGTTGTTTAATTGGCGGCATGAGGAGGAAGGGGGAGCTCCTGCTTTAGCACCTACTTAAAACAATTTCACAGGTCTCTTGCCCCCTATCTAGAATGCCTTTTTGTAATGGTCTCTAGAAACAATTTATTGCTCAAAGAATACTGACCCTATTTTTCCTTTTATGCTAAGTTATACTCTGATTTGATTTAAATTAAAGCTCTTTGCTGTAACTAGGCCCTGACCCGAGTAATAAATTTAAACTAGATGCTGGGTTTTAAATTTAACCAGTAAGCTCTCTGCTGTGTTTTAAATTTAAACTGACAGCTCTTTGCTGATACTAGGCCTGACTGATTTAACAAATGCACTTCGGGTTGCCAACTGCCTCCAGATGCACTCGACAGGCTTGCTCCAGTCCTGGGTTTACCCCATTGCATGCAGTTACTTGTAGTTTTCCTTTTCTTATGGAGTGCAATGGAGAAATCAGAACTACATATCCCTGCATGCAATGAGATAAACCCAGGACTGGATCGAACCTGTCGGGCGCATCTGGAGCCATTTGGCAACCCTAAATACACTGGGTTCACAGATTAATCAGCTTTAACCTAAGAATTCCTTTTTCACCAAGATTTAGAAAAATTCCCAGAAGTAAATACTTACAATTGCAGATCTCTCTCCAGAAGTAGCAGTCCCTGTCTGATTTAATATTTGTTGCGATCGCATACCCATAAGAACATAAGTTAAAATTGTCATCACTGGTATAGATTCACATATGCTGTGCATTTTCATTGCATGTCATTGCAGAAGTTACAAATGCACAATCCTTTTTTTTCTTTTTTATCCCTGAAAGGCAAGCTTTAGCATTACAAAGAGAAGCACATAATAAGGTGTTGTACTCAGTCAAAATTTAACTTAGTATCACTGCACTAGATTCACATATGCTATGGGTTCTCATTGTGGGTCACAACAGAAGCCTTTTAAAGTCATAAAGGTTTCTGCTATGACCCACAATCGTTTTGTTTTACCCCTGAAAGGCGGGCTTTAGCATTATAATGAGAAGCGCATAATAAGGTGTTCCAGAAGTCAGGACTATGGGTTTGAAGTTAATTTATATGTAGACACACTCATACTTACTAGCTTTGATTTTGACACATGCTCTCCCACACATTACACAGTTCTTCAATAAGCCCCCGCAGTCCTCCTTAAATTTACAATTACAGGCTTGGTTGCCTTTTCACCCGATTTTGGTGTGAAAAGTCTTTTAAAAATATGGATGCTCTCTCTTCGGCATCCTTTTCCTTCTGTGCTGTGAAGACCTATGCATTTCACAGTGTTCACCAGTCAGGTGGGTAGATATCACATTCTGAGCTTTTATACACATATATACTTACACTACGGGATACGCAAGGTTAGTCTGCACCTTAATGTGCTCCTGGGCAATGATGGACCGTCTTTCCTTTATTTGAGCATATTTACGTTAATTTATTTATTTAACAGAGATTTATATACTGCGATTTCCGAAGATCAATTGCGGTTTACAGGGAACAAGTTTGAGATGTACAAACAGGTACTTGCTCAATTACATAAAACAAATTATTTACACTGAAGTAATTCAATCAGGCTGAACATGCTGACATGGTAGAAGCAAGCGTAGCTATGTACAAATAAGGTTTGTAGGATTGCAATGGCCTAGGTTGTGTTGTGTGGCTTGGGCAGGTGCTTGTGTTTCTAAGGTGTACATTAGGTTCTGGGTGCCATAATGTATTTTATTTTATTTATTTAGTACATATTTATATACCGCTGCTTCCAGCGATCAGCAGCGGTTCGATTCTTCTTTTGGGGTTTGTCAATCAGGACAGGGGGAGGACAGTAAATACATAGGTCTGAGGGGGGTCACAGCACGCATGGTTAATGTTTTGGGGACAGGATTTATACATATTTACATTTATACATACATATTTACACATTTTAGGATTTCACATATTTTACATGATTATACATAAGGCAGATTCAAATGCATATAATTATCAGTTTGCTTTGCTACGATTCCATGGATCTTGAGACTCATGGCTGGTTGTAGTAGCATTTAAATAGGTGGGTTTTTAACTCTTTCCTGAAACTTTTAATGTCCTGGATTAAACGCAGTTCAAAAGGGAGTTGATTCCATATAGTAGGCGCAGAGAAAGAGAAGGCTCTGCGACATGTACTTGTTTTCACAGATCTGATGGTGTTGGGGACCTGCAGGGTGCCCAAGTTGTTAGTTCTTCTGTTCCTATTTGCCGGTTGTGTGCTGATAAGTGAGGACAGGAATGAGGGGGCTATGTTGTTGATAAGTTTGAATGTTGTTACTAGCATCTTGTATTGTACCCTAGCTGCAATTGGAAGCCAATGTAGGTCGATTAATATTGGGGTGATGTGATCAGATATTCTTGTTCCCATTATGATCCTGGCTGTCACATTTTGAGCCATTTGAATGATATTTAGTGATTTTTTGGGCAGACCTTGCAAGATGGCATTACAGTAGTCGAGGTGTGGCATAATGAGTGCTTGAGCCACTGACCGGAAGTCGCATGGTGCTATAATTTTCCTTAGAGGTTGTATCACCCTAAGTTTATGGAAGATGGCTTTGTTTGTTTTACGCAGGTGTGTCTCCATTGTTAGGTTGCAGTCGAGTGTGACTCCTAGATATTTGATTTCATCTTTTGCTTTGTACGTGTTATTGCACAGGGTGATTGAATCAGGTGGCTTGAAGTTGGGTTTGCTGGATATATACATGACCTCCGTTTTTTTGTGGTTAATCGTCATGTTATTTTTCTGTAGCCATAGCACCATCTCGTCCATGCAGCTTTCGAGCTGTGCATATTTGGGGTCAGCGGTGTCCATAAATAGATGTGTTTTAAGGTGTTTTCTGAATGTTTGAAGGTCACTAAGTTCTCCGAGGTGATTGGGGAGGGCGTTCCAGAGTGTAGGGGCAGTGTGGGAGAAGACCATACTGGTTGTTATCTTTTTGGCTTTCCTGAAATCTTTACGTAAAGTTTGTTTTGATTCCTAGTACGTTGTATATGGGTGCTGTATTCTCTAGCTGTAAGTGTTAATAGGTGTGAGGGTGCTATGTCATATATTAACTTAAATGTTGTTACAAGGATTTTGTATTTTATGCCGCTGTGTATAGGTAGCCAGTGGAGAGCGTATAGTGTGGGGGTGATATGCTCCATAGGGTTAGTGTTTGTGGCTATTCTCGTGGCTATATTTTGGGCCAGTTGGAGACGTTTTAGGTTTTGTTTGGTGATACCTTTAAGGATTGTATTGGCAAAGTCGAGGTGTGGAGTGATCATTTCATGGTGATCTAAAGTCTTGGGGTGTAGTAGTGGGCAAAGTTGTTTAAGGAGTTTTAGCTTGAAAAATATTTTTTGTTGTTTGTTTTATGTGTGAGCTGAAATTGAGGGAGCGATCAATTATGACACCTAGGTATTTAACTTCGTTTTTATCTTGAATGTTGATGTCGTTGATTTTGATTCAGGTTGGTGGGGAGAAGCTCTTGCTTCTTGTGACATACATAGCATCAGTTTTTGAAAGGTTAATATGGAGATTGTGGTTCTCCAGCCATGTTTTGATTTCTGAGAAGCATTCTGTGAGTAGTTTCATTGGGGGATTCAATATGTTTCACGGTAGATAAATCATTATGTCATCCACGTAAATGATAATTTATGCGTAATCTTTTAAAGATGGAACAGATTGGTTGTAAGCAAATATTAAAGAGAAGAGCAGAAAGGGTGGAGCCTTGTGGGGGACCTTGTCCCTGTTTGTACGTGTCAGACGTTTGTTGATCAATTCCCACTTCCTGAGTCCTATCTGATAAGTATGAGCAAAACCATTTAAATACTGTTTCTGTAATTCCAATCTGTTGAAGTCGTGTTTGCATTAGTTGGTGGTTGACACTGTCAAATGCAGCGGTGATATCAAGAAAGATGAGAAGGAATATTTGTTTAGAGTTCTCAGTTCCTCTAGCAAGTATGTCTATTAGCACCGTGAGGAGTGTTTCCACTCCATGGTGAGCAGGGGCAGCTCTATAATGAGGCTGTGAGGCAACTTTTTGGGTTTGGCAAAAATTGCCCCCAAAAGGTCCGCCTCACTCCACCTTAAAAAAAAAAAAAAAAAGGATGAGAGGAGCCACTGCCGCAGCAACAGAATGAAGTGCCCCGTGGCCGCCCCGGCAGAGCCCTCCTATCTCCCTCAGTGCCGGCTATTCAGAGCCGCAAAGGGAGAGTTGCCCTTTCTCGCAGTTCTGTTTAAGCCCGCCAGCGCTGATGGGAAACAGGAAATGGGCTGATCGGGAGGGGGGCTAGGACTGGTAATGGGCTAATTGGTGGGGTAAGGCCTAGAAGTGGGCTGTTTAGGGGGGCTAGGACAGGAAATGGGCTGATTGGGGGGCTAGGACTGTAAATGGACTTATTGGGGGGGTAGGACTGGTAATGGGCAGATGGGGAGCTAGCACTGGAAATGAGCTAGAAATGGTAATGGGCTGATAAGGGGGATAGGACTGGAAATGGACTGGGACTGGAAATGGGCTAATGGGGGAGGGGAGGAGAGTGCTGCTGGCCCTGGAAAAAAACTAGGGGCTAGGGCTACAAATGGGCTGATGCGGGAGGATGGTAGAAGAGGACTGGAAGGGAGCGGATAATGAGAGAGTCTACCAGAGGAAGGAGGGAGCAGGAAGGGAGCTGACACGGGGGAAGGAGGGGGCTGGAAAGGAGCTGACACCTGGGATGTACTGAATGGGGACTGGAAGGGAGCTGACACTTGGGGATGGGAGTGGTAGGTGGTTGGGTAATGGGGAGGAGGCTGGAAGGGAGCTGACATGCAAATGGCACTGGAAGGGGGATGGACAGGGGGTAGGGCGACTGAAAGAAAGCTGACTGGGGGGGTGGTACTGAGAGTGGACGTGAGCTGATATCTGGGATGGCATTTGGACTAGAAGGGGCTGGACAGTGGGGAAGGAGGGGGACTGGAAGGGAATGGACACCAGTGGCAGTCATGGGAATGCAAGGCGGTTGACATTGGAAGGTACTGGGAGAGAAGGACTGGAAAGGGGGCTGATACTGGGGAGGGTTACTGGAACTGGAAATGGGCTGATGGAAGGAAGTGAAGAAAACAAAAGAAGAGATAAGAAATGGCATTTTGGAACATGGACCATAGACCACATAAAGAGAGCTAAGAGAAGACAGGAAAGCAGAAGCTTCAGATTGGGACTAGCATGATCAGAGAATAAAATGGTCAGACAACAAAGGTAGACAAAATAATTTTATTTAATTTTAGTGATTGGACTTTGTGCTATTTTTATATTTTACACAGTATTGGGGAACTGCATCTCTTATTTATCTGATGTTGCACTGCATGTGGACTCTGGCTTCTTGGGGTTTCAATTTACATTTTGTCTACTTATTTTTATTTTTACTTTAGATTGTGGTTACTTATTCTGTACTTGGTGAGAGTCGATGTTGTGAGTGTGCGACTAAGGTCAGGTGTTCTGTTAACATGGAGTTTGTACATAAAGATCTATACTGTACTGTAGTAATTTGACTTGTTCAGCTTTTCAAATAAGTGTATGGATGTTCCACGGCCCACTGTAGTATTTACAGTGACGCTTTTTTTGGATGGGCTCCTTATGTGAGTTTTGGAAGTTTGTGCTGATATGGTATGGTATGGTAGGTTTGCTCTTTGTTGCAGGGTTTTGTATTAGTTCACAATATGCCTGGTACTGGAGAATAGTGGTTGTTGTTGTTAGTGAGATGATCAGAATAAGATTTTTTTTTTAAATATTGAGTTCTGTGGGTGAATGTCCTGGTTCTGCTCTGCACCTACTGTGGATGCAAAATATATGTTGAAAAAGAAAAAAACAAGAACCATAATGCAGTTTATAACAACAAAATAAAAATGAGTTATAATTTAGTTTTATAAACTGTGCTATTGGTTCTTGCTGTCTTTTAGTTCCTTGGTGTGCAAACGGGACGGTACCTAGCCCTGTGCAAGCGGTGCAACTGCACAGGGCGGAAAGTCTTGAGGGGCACATTTCGGCAGTCTACTGTTGCCCTGCTGCCTCTGGCAGGACAATAGCAGGCAGCCAAAATGCGCTCCCCAAGCTTTTTCGCAGCACTTTAAGCAGGTCTGGTCCCTCCCTCCTCCAACGCGATGTCAGAGTAGGGAGGGACAAATCTTAAAGTGCCAGTGCCTTTCAGATCGGGTGCATGCCCCCCTCCTCATCCCCATATCTCTGTCAAGCGCTGCCTGCTCTTTCCCTGCTGCCGCCGTGAAAAAAACAGAGGGCGGCAGCAGCAGGGAAAGAGCAGGAAGCGCTGGATGGAGGTCTGGGGGGAGAGGGGGCGTGCGCCCAAGCTGCAAGTCGCACAGGGTGCGATTGCAGCTCGATACGGCCCTGTGTGCAAACATCTTGCATTTCCTCCATATAATCTAATTATCTTTTTGGTTTGGTTCAGTCTCTGATTGGATTTCTAAAAAAGCCCCAGCCCCCTCTAAGAGAGCACCATTTCATACTTCACCTCAGGCAGCAGATTGCCTTGAGCCACCCCTGATGGTGAGGTCGGAAACCATATTGTTGGTCATCTAATGGGGCAGTGGATTCAATATGGTCTTGTAGTTGGATTAGTATTGTCTTTGTGTTAGTTTAGGCATGCGTGGTAAGCTAGATATTGGTCTGTATGATGTTGGGGAACTTTTGTCACTGGACGTATTTTTTACATAACACGCATAGCTAGAAAGAAGCGTATGGGTTCATACTGGAGTATGCTGCTTTTAAACAGCCCAATGGTCACGATCAGTCACACTGATACACATGTCATTTGAAGAATTACCTGTAGGTCTGATCCACAACTACACATTGCCACCACCTTACTATCTGGGCCTTGAGGGTTTCCAGATAGGAGGGGCCTTTGATGCCCTTCAGGGGTACAGCACTAACATTTGACCCCCAGGGATTCTGGGAAATGTAGTTACTGGGCCTCCTGAAGGATTGAGGTTGTAGTTGTAGCTCGAGCAGACAAAGGCAGGCAAAAGAAAATTTCTTTTAAGAGGGTTTATTTCCAACGCATTGAAGCTCAGTGCTTTCAGAGGCAAAAGAAGAATAATGCACATTCAACAAAAGATGGGAAAACCAAATATACAGAAGTTGCAGTGCTGAGGCAGCTTTCATTCAGCTTATTCACAGTTCCTTCTCAGACTCACATTTAGGCAATCATGTGACTCTTCAATGAACAGAAAGCAATGTCCTTTCAACGGCACGGCTTCTCAGCTCCAGCATGTGATTACACTTATTACCCTCATAAGCTTTTCACAAGAGAAACAGGTAAAGTAATCCTTCTACTATATTATTTTCATATAGTTTCAAAGCTCTTTATCATGGCTATCTTCAATAACACATGTAGAGCAATCCATGGCTAGGTCCTGTTCTGTTGAAGGCAAATAATTACATTTCTTCCTCACAGCTATTGGCATGCTGTATAGGATTAATAGCAGAGGCTGCCTTTTTCTCTAAGAACTCCTTAAACTGTGCCAGAAGTAATTCAGCCTGCTTATGCTCTTCCCCAAGCTGATATCTTTCTTCCTCTTCAGGCAAACGTTTGTTTAAGGCTCCCAGCTCCTGGTAATTAGCTATGCTGTTCTTATCAAAGCAACAGTTCTCCGTGTGGGTAAAACCCCTCCCCCACTTATCCTTAAGAGCAAGTGTTGGGTTTGTCTTTAGAAGTTTAACACGTTCTGGAGACTTTCTGAACAAGCAATCATAAGAAAAGTCAGCTTTAACTTGGCTCAAGTCCTCTGGATAAGCATTAGCACTTTTCCTTCTACTGGCTTTCAGGATTTGTGCTCCAGCTGGCTTATCATTAGTCCTTGTGCTTTGCAAGTGAATATGAGGCTGAACAATTCCTCCGTACTTCTGTTTGTTGTTGCTTTGGGTTTTAGTACTGTGTTTCCAGCTCTCTTTGGTCCAGGTATCAAACCTGCTAGCTCCTTTAACCCCAGGATGTACCTTATAATGAGAGTGTCTCCAGGGTGGATCCTTAGACCACTGATTACTGCTCAAAGGTCCTGCTTGGTTCTCAGGTAGCTCTTCCTGTAGTTCCAGGTCTCTCTGTGCTTCTGAGTCTCTCCATCCTTTGGAGTCTCTCTGTGCTTCTGAGTCTCCCAGTAACTCTCCCGGTAATTCCAGTGATTCTCCTAACCACTCTCCTGATTCTGAATCTAACTCTGTTCTAACTGCTTGCGTATTTAACAAGCTCTCACTACGTTGCACTGCCCGCCTCCTGCTTGGGCGTGCCCAATCAGTGACCAGATCTGTCTCCTCCCCTAAGGTGAGGTGTGGTTTTAGATCAGCTGAGTGTTTTTTCCCTTTTGAAGTGAAAATCCTGCTTCTCAGTGCAGTACTACCTTTCTCCACAGGATTTCCAGCTATCTCCATTGCTTCTTGAGGAGCTTCTTCATCACAACATATACAATACAACTAGATAACTGTTAATCATACACATTGATTCTCCGGAAACAAGCAGGAAGTCAGTTCTCACATAAGGGTGACGGCACCGACGGAGCCCCCAAGGAAGCATCCCCCTGCTTTCAAAGAAAGCCTTTGGGAGATGCTACCATGTATGCGTGATCCCCTTCCCGTCCAAGGGTGCCATATTGCTCAGTCTCCTTTTTCCGCGGAGCCCTTCAGACATTTGTCTGGCTTGTCCCCGCAAAAAGTTGATTTTTCTCTCCGAGTTTCATACTCACTTCCGGTATCGCACGAGTTGAGTTTGGTCTATTTCTGTAGTTTTTGTTCTTTTCTTTTCCTGGCATCTTCGTGCCTTTTTTCTCCCACTGGCAGCCTGGAGAGTCTTCGACCTCGCAGGGGTACTTTTTTCCCCCATGGCTACCAGTGGCTTTAAGAAGTGTGATTGGTGCTCTAAAATTATGTCTCTGACTGACACACACGACTGCAGTCTCTACTGCCTTGGGCTAGACCATGACCCGGCAGCCTGTGGTCTCTGTAAAAGGATGTCCAGTAAAGCTCTCAAGAGCCGCCAGCAGCAGCATGATAAGTTTTTCCCTGAGTCCCCGGTGCCTCCGAAGGCCAGCACCTCATCTGAGGCCCCGACGTCTCGGGCGGAGCCTCCCGAACCCAAGCCTCATGGCTCCTCAGAAAGGGGGTCTCAGGAAGAAGAACAAACCCTTGAAGGCAGCATCCTTGGACGGTTCCAAATCAGCCGGGTTCTCCCCGGCCCCAGTCCCACAGTCTGAGACGTTCGACCGAGGCATCGGAAAGGGAGCTGCCTGCGAAGGTCCCCCGAAAGAATCTAATCGTGGACCGGCCTCGGTCCCCAGACATCATCCTCGTCAAGGATTCTCCTTCGGGGGAGCTGGCGTCGGGACTGAGTCCCTTGGTGCCCGCGCCAAAGGCTGTGGACCCTTCTGGTCTGGAGTCTAGAATGGCAGCCCTGGAACGCAGTTTGTCTGCCTTCATGGACCAGCAGCGGGTGCTATTGTCTGGCACAACCAGTTCATCCGCCCCGACCACCGGGCCCTCGACATCTAAGAGGTCCTCCGAGGTCGAGCCCATCCTCGAGGTCCTTCGGCCTCGAGTTGATCCTTGGCTGAGGTTGCGATCTGTCCCGCTCGACGGGACTGCTGTCATCCCCAACAGGGCACCGGGGGCCCCAGGGCTCGCAGATCAGCCCTCCTATGAGTCCTTGATGGACTACTCCAAGTGGGAGATGGACAAGGAGTCCTCCGATACCCATCGCCACTGCGACATCCCATCTAACTCTCCCATCTCGGAGCCCCGACGGTTGTCCCCGCTGGAGGATATGGGCTTCCTTGATTTTGTCAAGGATATGTCAAATGCCCTGGCATTCCCGACTGAGTCGGAGGAGGACCCAAGGGCGGATGAGTTGGAAATCCTCCAGTACGAGGTTTCTCCACGGGAATTGCTCATGGTGCCCATCCCCCCCCCCCCCCCATCCTGGAACGGCTGATGCTCCGAATGTGGGAGACAACTGCTTCAGTATATGTGGTGAGCAAACGGCTCGACTTGATGTATGGAGTCTGCCGGAGCCTGGGCTTCCAAAAGTCACAGCTGCCGCATAATTCCATGGTGGTAGAGTCGGCCATGTGTTGGCTGAAAAGCCAGAAGACGTCCTCCTCGGTGTCCCCCGGCAGGGAGGGACACATGCTGGACGCCCTCGGCAGAAAATGCTATCAGGGCTCAATGCTCATTGGCCGCATCCAGGCCTACCAGCTGTACATGGGCATGTACCTGAGAGATCTGGCGAAGGAACTCGCCAGGTTCTCAGCTGGTCTCTCCGAGGAACCCTTGCAGCGGTTCAAGAACCTGGCCAAGGTTGTCCGTGAGTGCTCCAAATTCATGTCTCGAGTGGCCTATGATGGGTTCAAGTCGGCGACTCCAGTAGCAGCGCCTGGCATCGGTGCTCGCCGCCAAGCTTGGCTACAGTTGTCTAACCCTGAGCAGTGGTCGATGCCCCCTGCCAAGAAGAGAACCTCTTTGGCAAACCCATGACCGACAAGGCTGCTGAGTTGGAGACCGAGTTTATGACGAAGACCAGGCTCTCCAAAAAGACCGCTGCCCCTCCCCGACGGTAAAAAGTCTTTTTACCTGAGGAAGGGAGCTGCTTACAGAAACTACCCACTTCTTCAGTCCTCCCCAGCAGGGTCAGCAGGCCATGGGCATGGACATCATAAGCAGAAGGCTCCAAAACCCCAGCCAGGGGGGAGTTTTTGACTCCCTGAGCATAGCCTATCTACCCCAAGGAGATCAGCAGACCATAGGGGATGGTCTGGCCCTCTATGCCCAGAGCTGGTTGACCATCACCACCGACTCCTGGGCACTTCAGGTAGTCAGGGAGGGTTACCTCCTCCACCTGACTCAGACACCTCCACTTTATTTCCCGGATGAGCCCCTCAGGTCTCCCCTCCACCAGGACCTTCTACTGAATGAGTTGGCAGATCTTCTCGAGGACAAAGCGGTCGAACCAGTGCCTCACCATCTCAAGGGAAAGGGGTTCTACTCCAGGTACTTCCTCGTGCCAAAAAGGACAGGGGCCTAAGGCCCATCCTCGACCTGTGCAATGTCAACAGATTCCTGGTGAGGGAGAAGTTTAAGATGCTCTCCCTTGGAACATTGCTGCCATACCTCCAGCAGGGAGACTGGCTATGCTCCTTAGACCTCAAGGATGCTTATACCCACATCCTCATTCACCCCAACCACAGGCAGTACCTGTGATTCGTAGAGGGGGGCAGGTATTTTCAGTACAGGGTGCAACCCTTTGGCTTGGCCTCTGCCCCAAGAGTCTTCACAAAATGCCTGGCAGTCATAGCCACCTTCCTCCGTCTCCAGGGGGTCTTCATCTTTCCTTATCTGGATGACTGGCTCATAAAGGGAGGTTTGGCTTCAGAGGTGCAGCAGGCCACCGCATGCACCATTCAGGTTCTGCAACACTTGGGGGTTTGTCATAAACTACCCCAAGTCTCACTTCCTTCCGACAGTGTCTGGAATTCATCGGGGCAAAGATCGACACTCTCTGGGCCAACCGTCTCAGGACTCTGGCTCGGGACATTCAGTACTGTCACTCGGTGCCCGCTCAGCTTCTTCTGTGCCTCCTCGGGCACATGGCCTCCACAGTCGACATCACCCCTGACGCTCGCCTCCACATAAGGGCAGTGCAGTGGTGTCTCTGGGACCGGTGATCTCAGGCCAGGGGTCGCCTCCGAGACACAGTCTCTGTTACCCGCCAACTGGTGGACTCACTGGTCTGGTGGCAGTCTCTCCAGCATCTTGAGGTGGGCATGCCTTTTCAGGCCCCAAGCCCTTCGAGGTAGCCCACTGCGGAGGTTTCCGGTCCCAGGGCAACTGGTCACCAGACAAGAGCACCCAGCAGATCAACCTCCTAGAGCTCCGAGTCATACACTTAGCCCTGTGAGTCTTCTGTCACCACCTGCATCACCAACCGGAGCTGGTCCAGATGGACAACCAGATGGCGATGTTTTACTTGAACAAGCAGGGGAGCAGGAGGTCTCGTACCCACTGTTAGTAGGCACTGATCCTCTGCTCGTATGCAATTCAACTGGGTATCCTCCTGCGGGCAGTGTACCTGCTAGGCCAGGACTACCTGCTGGTCAACAGGCTAAGCAGAGTCCTCCAGCCGCACGAGTGGCAACTGGACCCCAGGACAAAGAAAACGTTATACAAACTTAATTACAAATAAATTTTCAGCACATAGTGGAACTACGGTGGGATGAATCTTTAGTTAAAAAAGTTTTGGTGTAGCTTGTGATGGGGCCTGTGGTTAGAGGCCTATTTAGCCCTATATAGGCGGTTGCCTAGGGCGTATGCACAAGTAATTGCTCTGGCCTTGTAAATAAAAAGTCTTTCAGAGCAACTTGAAATGAAAAGTGGGTTTTATTCCCCGTCCCGCTCGGACATTGTCAAAGGAAACAGAAACTTTAAATCAGATAAGCTTAGCAACAAAAGTGGTGACACACGTATATTCTCTTGTTATATTCACAGAGTTCTCTTCATCCAGTATTTACATCATACGGTTGCATTTAACACAGACACTGCAATCCATAGGAATATCCTCTTGCAGACTAGCAGCGTCTTCCCATATCATTTCCCCAGCACTACTCACACTGCTGGTATCAGACCCTTCTTGAGAATGGTATTCAGCTATAGCGTCTTGTGACACTTCACTATAACAGTCACTGGAGGCTTTTCCCCCTTTGTGTCTATATCTCTCTCTGTAGCTGGTTCTGCCTGGGCTTGCCTCCCAGAACATTAGCTCTGAAACATCTTGCTTCTTATGTCTGTAATCAGAACCCTGCCCTTTGCAGTTATAAGCTTTAAACTTCTCTTTGTTATTATAGGGAAGTTTCCTTCTCTCTGCAGGGCTTGTCTTTATGCTTGGCTCTCTATAGCCTTTGCTTCTAGCCTCCCGGGCTGGTTGAACAGGAATATATTTGTTCCTAACTTTACACCTATTTCTTAAGCTGTAGCCATGCATGGAGTGCCCATCCCCCAACACTTCCCTCTCACCGTGACCTCTGCCTTGAGCTGGCAAATACTGGCCTCTGGGGTAGTGGGGTAATCCTGGCTTCTCTCCAAAGCTATTCCTGGTAGCAGGTCTTCCCTTAGTGCAGCTTGCCTTGAACCTTCCTTCTCGAGAGCTGGAGACAGACTCACTTCCTGACTCTTCGTGAGAAGAATTTCCTCCCAGCAATCCCCTGGGGCTTCTGCTCAGCTGACCTGGGACACACCTCCTGCTCCTCTCTCTCCTACTGCTTCCCGTGGTGATCCTGCTTCTGATTCTCCTCTCTAACTGACTGGAACCCTGCCCTAAATAATCCCTAGCTCTACACGTGACCTGGGGACTCTCACTCAGGTGTTCCTGATGGGACTTTTGTTTGCTACGTAGCAAGAATTTCCCTTGCTGCAGTGAATCATGGTGCCTAGTGCTGCTTTCTAAAGCTGACTCTGAGGTAAGTCTTTCTTTTATCTTATTTTCCCTGGGCTGTGTGCCCCTTGCTGCATCACAAGCTCTACACTAACAAAAAAGACAGCATGCATATTGTCTGCTTAAATGTCAGTTAACCTCTGGACTGGAAAATAGCAATTAACCAGAAACATTTTATATACTCAGTGGGAAGTAAAATAATGTTGCATTTAGAAACTATTTGTATGGTTATACTATGTGCTGAAAATTTATTTGTAATTAAGTTTGTATAACTTTTTCTTTGTCAGCTCAACAGTGATATAAAACAGGACAAGTGTTTAAGTCACACGGGTAATGCACCCACGGTGCATTATTGTAAGTAGCCTAACATTAGTATAATTAATTCAACGTCTTTCCTGATCGATATCCACATTGGTTTGCGACTTCACATTGCCCTGCGTCTATTTAAACTAAACATAATGTTACCATAATATTACGTATTAAATATGTATGGCATTATTATTTATTCATTATTTGTAATTTATTTTGAGTGTTATAAATTGTACACGGAATTTTAGTTTTTCAGTTTTTTAGTTGTTCTTTTAACTCGTATATTTTAATGTGATGCCCCCTTTTTTTGTTTTAATTATCTCTTTCAATTAAGTTTCTCTATTATGTTTTTTAACAATGGTTTTTAACATGTTTATTTATTATTTTTCTTTATTGTAAGCTGCAACCGCCCCCTGAAGAAGGCGTTCGCCGAAACGCGTTGGGGTATTTTATTAAAGCACCTGTGTTCACCATTCACTCTTGTTCCCTGTGTATCCTTGGTTGATTTTGCAAGAGCGGCCTGCTCTTTTTTGTGCCTGATCCAATGTACTCAGGGCCACCGCAAAGCTTCTCAGCTTTTCATTTCCTACGACCCCAGTAGGCTGGAGGAGGCGGTGACCAAGCGTATGCTGTCCACATGGGTGGCAGACTGTATCGCCCTCACTTATGAGCAGGCGAGGCTCCCACTGGAAGGCCGCATTACGGCGCACCGTGTCAGGGCCATGGCGGCCTCGGTGGCAAACTTGCACTCTGTCCCAATAGTGGAAATCTACCGGGCCGCCACCTGCTCTTCAGTCCATACCATCGCAGCCCATTACTGCCTGGAAAGAGAGTCCCAACGGGACAGCGCCTTCGGCCAGGCTGTTCTCTGTAACCTTTTCGAGGTTTAGGCAACTCCTACCCTCCGACCCTTCTGTATTTAGGCTACCGGAGTGCTGGTTTCATCGGACTCAGGGGTCTTACTGTGGTCTGTGTACACAGACTAAATTGTTGCTGCTTGCTGCTGCCAGTGAGGAAGCCCCTATTTTTTGCTATTGACTTTTGGTAGCCTGTAGCTGGGGAGTCCCATATGTGAGGAATAACTTTCTGCTTGTTCCCGGAGAAAGTGTAGTTAATCACCTGTAACAGGTGTTCTCTGGGGACAACAGGAATCAATCCTCACAACCCTCACTCCTCCCCTTGGAGTTGCTCCTTTACCATCTTTTATTTTTGCTGTCTTTTAACTATGTCATCTGATTGGGCGGGAAGAGAACCATGCATGCGTGGTAGCATCTCCCAAAGGCTTTCTTTGAAAGCTGGGGGAATGCTTCCATAAGGGCTCCATCTGTGCCGACGTCACCCATATGTATGTGAGGACTGATTCCTGCTGTCCCCCGAGAACACCTGTTACAGGTGAGTAACTACGCTGATTAGCCCACCACAGTATCAGACCCGCATCCCATACACTGTCCTTTTTGTAGACTCTTATTACACATGTTAATTCATGGAGACCTTTAATTTTTAGGTTGTCAATTGAGAATACACGAGTTGTAGCCAAGGTGTTTATTACATAGTGAGTGCATAATTCCGTTACTTTAATTCTTCTCTTTATAATGAGTCCTTGTTCTTATCGTTTGCATATGTTTTACTTACTCATGGTTATGTTAGTTACTATGCTTTTATGGTCTCAATATGTTCCTATCATATTCTAGTTCCCTCTTCTTTTTATGAGATTTTTTGTCACATTTGCTATTTATTATTTATTATCAGTCATGATTATTTATGTCATGTCATTTTTATTATTTATTATTTGATCACCTTATGTTAGTACTTTTTATGTCATTTAATTACGGGCATTATATGTTTTTAAATGGAAACAGTGTTTTTAATTGTGTTCAAATTTTAACTGTGCTTATTATTTATGTCTTTTTGACCCAGTTGAAGGCTTAGCCGAAACATGTAGGGGTTCCTCACCAATAAAGCTTTTAGACACCAACTGCTGTTACATCTCACTCCTTTGTTGTGCTCCCTTGTTGTCTGTGAGAGTGTGTGCTCTTGGATAGGACTGAAGAAAGATAGAGGGCCACAGGGAAAAGAGGAAGGCGAAGACATTGAACAAGGGTAGATAGGAACATGAAAATGGGCACAGTGAAGGGAAAAAAGCAGAGTACAGAAAGGAACACAGAGACAGGGTGGGTGGAGGAGAGGAAGATAGAGAAATCCCATGCATGACACCTTCTTTGTGGAACAGAAATCCAAATATTACAGGATATGGCCTTGGAGTTACAAATGAGATTGTAGGTATGATCCTCCCCCTCTGCACAGAAAAGGACTGCCAAGGAAGCAGTATGGGGATACCATAAAGGGGGCATCAAGAAAGACTGCAGGAGAAGTAGCAGGGGGGAATGCAGGAGTAGCAGGAAAGGAGGAACTCATGTGAGGGATCACAGGTGGAGCATCAATAGAGACTGCAGGAGCATGGCATGAGCAATCACAAGAAGAGAGGCAAGAGGGATATAAGGGAGAGTTAGAAATCTTGTACTGAAAGACTCATTTGACCATAAATAATTTGCTCATCTCTGTTTGCAATATCATATTACAGGATGAAATGATACCTTGATGTCATTTCACATTGTGTAACAAAAGACCTAACATGGTGTCACAAAATCTTATTATCAACTAATACGACAGCACAGTAGTTACACATACAGTTACATGGAAAGAAGACCATGTGCTCATGAAGTTCAACCTTGTCATTGTAACAATTCAAACTTTAGCACACTCCGTTACAACACTTCTTGGGTACTTCAGTAGCTCTTCCTTCAGATCTCATGTAGAATGATCACAGCCGTTGTTACCTGTTTTGCTACCCTCTGAAAGCAATTGTACTTTCACCTCTGCCACCCCCTATCTATGGATTTTAATGAAGCCCTTCTTTGGCTTCCCTTTTCTCCTAACAATGCTTGTTTTATTTTATTTTATATTTATTGCATTTATAATATACATTCTCAAAAAACAAGAATAAAGTCAAAATCTAGCAAAACAACAAATACAGAAAAAAAGACCCCTCTAGGAAATGCAACACAGCCTACCATATTGAACTCAGAGAGCAAGTTTAGGAAAATACAAATATAAAAAAAGGAACTAACTGAAGATAAGGCAGTAACACAGCCAGCTTAATCGGGAAAGCCACTAACCCTCAGGTGCCCCTCCCCCTACTCACCAAAAAGCTAAGAAGCTGCTTGGGGTCAAAAAACAGAAATCTCTTTGAATCTAGGAAAACAGAACATCTACAGGGAAACTTTAACAAAAAGTAACACCCAAGGCGAGATCCCTTGGTTTCAACATCAAGAATTCTTTATGGCTTAATTGGGTAGCCCAAGAGAAATCAAGAAAAATTTGAACCCTGGTCCCCAAAAACAGCTCCTGCATAAACCAAAAATATAACTTTTTATGGTCATTCTCAATGGCAAAACTAACAAGTAAAGTAGTCCGCTCAGTCACAACATCTAGGGAACTCTCTAGAAAACCCGTGAGATCAAAAGAGCCCATCTGGTTTTGAGATTGTACCAGTCTAGTAGCAGTGGTGCTGGAATCCGTAGACACATATTGCACCCACGTAATCAGAGGCAAATTATCCACCGGTATCTTCAATTCTTCCTGGCCGTCTCCATAGGCGGCACCAATGGTAACTTGGGAGAAATAATCCTTAAGTTATTTCT
Organism: Ichthyophis bannanicus; assembly: GCA_033557465.1. Lineage (NCBI taxonomy): Eukaryota > Metazoa > Chordata > Amphibia > Gymnophiona > Ichthyophiidae > Ichthyophis > Ichthyophis bannanicus. The sequence goes on from CM066043.1 coordinate 42,719,116, forward strand.
CCTCACAGAGTTCTCCAGATACTCCATCTTCCGAGAAAACACCGAAGAGTCCTTGACCATTGCACTCTAGATATCATGTAGCTCCCCAAATCTAGTTTCTATAACAGACAACCTAGATGCCTGCTGCGTCTGCTCCTGAGAGACCGCTGATACAGAATCCTTCACAGAAATTAAATCCCAAGACACTGTATATGCTAGAGTTTGCAGAGAAGAGTCCACGAGCGCTAATGCTTCTCACAGCATATCCATAGTCACTACTGCAGCTTTCGTCAACGCTCCAGGGCCCAGGAGATAAGGCTTTCCTCCCTCAGATACCGCCATCCCTTCCAAAGCCTCGGCGCTCAATGACACCAACCCCCCAGTGGATCTTCCAGGGCATGTGCTGGCTTCTCCACTCTGATCCAACACCAGCAATGGCCACACAGGCAGGCTGGAAATGCTTGTGGGTCACGGAGGTGCAGTCCTTTGCAGGGGGCTCAAAGATGCCCCCTCCAAGGCCGATTCTGATGACATCACCGACCTCGCTGAGGTGCTACTGCCGCATCCCAGGCTCACCCCATACTCAACGAGCATTTGCTGAATGCCCAGGCCAGAAACCATCGAGCCGGAGGATAGGCTTTACGGCTTCCTCTTTCTCCTCCCCATCTGAGGCCAGAGACTCCCGATGGGGCCAACGCAAGTCAAGAGGTGAGAGCCACGGCTAGCAGCCAGATGCCATCTTGCTTCATATTAGGCCTCTACAATACCTTTAGGTATATCTGAGCAATATCTGAGCCGACAGTCGCCCAAGAGCGGATGGTTTAGAAGAATGTATCCTTGAAGGATACTACCAAAAGCAGAAAGGTTCCAAAAAAGAGTAAAGTAGCCCAAATGCCCTCGAGTATGGAGCAGACAGAGCTTAAAGATCCCAAATTACCCATGTCTACCAATAGCTAAATTAATATGAATAAAATACAGTCTCTAAAATGCTTGTATGCAAATGCTAGAAGTCTAAAAAATAAGATGGGAGAGTTAGAATATATAGCACTAAATGAGTGGTTAGATATCATTGGAATATCAGAGACATGGTGGAAGGAGAACAACCAGTGGGACACTGATACCTGGGTACAAACTATATACTAATGATAGAGCTGATAAAATTGGTGGAGGGGTTGCGCTCTCTGTTAGAGAGGGCTTTGAGTCAGAAAGGATTAAAGTTTTGCAGGAAACAAAATTTGCTGTAGAATCTCTATGGATTGAAATTCCATGTAAAAAGGGGAAGGCAATGGCAGTGGGGGTGTACTATCGACCACCTGGCCAGAATGAACAAATGGATGATGAAATGCTCAAAGAAATCAAGGAAGCTAACAAACGTTACAGCACAGTAATAATAATAGGTTATTTCAATTACCACGGTATTGACTGGGTCAGTGTCACGGCAGGACATGCTAAGGAGATAAAGTTCCTAGATGAAATAAATGACTGCTTCTTGGAGCAGCTGGTTCATGAACCGACCAGAGGGGAAGCCATATTAGACCTAGTCCTTAGTGGAACACCAGATCTAGTGCAAGAGATAAGGGTGTTGGGGCCACTTGGCAATAGTGATCATAGAATGATCGCCTTTGATTTAATTAGTGGAGGAGGGATAGTAAGGAAATCCACAGTACTACCTTTTAACTTTTGAAAGGGAGACTATGATAAAATGAGGAAAATAGTAAAGAAAAAACTAAAAGGAGCAGTTGCAAAGGTTAAAGACTTACATCAAGCTTGGGTGTTGTTGAAAAATACTATCTTAGAAGCCCAGACCAGCTGTATTCCACGCTTTAAGAAAAGTGGAAGGAAGTCCATAAAACTGCCAGCATGGTTTAAAGGTGAGGTCAGAGAGGCTGTTGTTGCCAAAAAAGCATCTTTCAGGAAACGGAAAAAAGAGCCAAACGACGAAACCTGGAAACAGCACAAGCACTGGCAAGTCAAATGCACGGAATTGATAAGGCAGGCAAAAGGAGAATTTGAGAAGAAGCTTGCTGCAGAAGCAAAAACGGGAAATAAAGACTTTTTCAAGTACATTCGTAGCAAACAACCTATGAGAGAGTCAGTTGGTCCATTAGATGTTAGATGATAGAGGGGTTAAAGGAGCACTAAGAGGCGACAAGGCGATAGCGGAGAGATTGAATGAATTCTTTGCTTCGGTCTTTACTGAGGAAGATGTAGGGATGTTACCCAAGACTGAAGTGGTATTTAAAGGTGCGGAAGAACTGAAGGAAATATCGATATATCGGGAAGATGTATTACAACTATTAGATAAACTGAAGAGTAGCAAATCACCTGGGCCGGATGGTATACATCCGAGGGTGTTGAAAGAACTGAAATATGAGATTGCAGAACTGCTATTAGTAATCTGTGAACTATCATTAAAATCATCTCTAATACCTGTAGATTGGAGGATCGCCAATGTAACACCAATTTTTAAAAAGGGTTCCAGGGGTGATCCGGGAAACTACAGACCGGTGAGCCTGACGTCAGTACTGGGAAAAATGGTAGAAACCATCATAAAGAATAAAATTACTCAGCATGTAGATAGTCATGGCCTAATGGGAGACAGCCAACATGGCTTTAGACAAGGAAGATCTTGTCTTACTAATCTGTTATGTTTTTTGAAGGTGTGAATAAACAGGTGGACAAAGGTGAGTCGGTTGATATAGTGTATCTGGACTTTCAGAAAGCCCTTGAGAAGGTCCCTAATCAGAGACTTTTGGCAAAACTAAAGAGTCATGGGATAGGAGGCAGTGTACTATTGTGGATCAGGAACTGGTTAAAAGATAGAAAACAGAGGGTAGGGCTAAATGGCCAATTTTCTCAATGGAGAAAGGTGACTAGTGGTGTACCCCAGGGATCTGTGCTGGGTCTGCTGCTTTTTGACATATTCATAAATGACCTGGAAAGTGGAATAACGAGTGAGGTTATCAAATTTGCAGATGACACAAAACTATTTAAAGTTGTTAAAACCCAAGAGGATTGTGGAAAATTGCAAGAGGATCTTGATAAATTGTAAGACTGGGCATCAAAATGGCAGATGAAATTTAATGTGGACAAGTGCAAAGTTATGCACCTAGGGAAGAACAACCCAAACTATGGTTACACGATGCAAGGTTCCGCATTAGGAACCACCACCCAGGAAAAAGATTTAGGCGTCATTGTGGATAACATGTTAAAACCCTCGGCCCAGTGTGCAACGGCGGCCAAGAGAGCAAATAGAATGCTAGGTATCATAAGGAAAGGAATGGAAAATAAAACAAAAGATATCATAATGCCTCTATATCGTTCCATGGTGAGACTGCACCTTGAATATTGTGTGCAGTTCTGGTCACCGTATCTTAAAAAGGATATAGCGTTATTAGAAAAGGTTCAGAGAAGAGCCACCAAAATGGTAAAGGGGATGGAAGGATACTCCTATGAAGAAAGCCTAAAAAGGTTAGGGCTCTTTAACCTGGAAAAGAGACAGCTGAGGGGAGATATGATAGAAGTCTATAAATTAATGAACGTAGTGGAACGGGTAAACATAGATCGATTGTTTACGTTATCAGAATATAGAAAGACTAGGGGACATGCAATGAAGCTACAGGGTAAACTATTTAAGACTAATAAAAGAAAATATTTTTTTCACTCAACGTGTAATCAAACTGTGGAATTTGTTACCGGAGGATGTGGTAACGGCTGTTAGTGTTGCTGGGTTTAAAAAAGGTTTGGACAAGTTCCTGGAGGAAAGGTCCATAAACCATTAGTAAGAAGGGACCCAGGATATCAATGCTTGACCCAGTGTGGAACCTGTGTCTTTTGGGGAAACTGCTAGGTACGTATGACCTAGATTGGCCACTGTTGGAAAGAGGATACTGGGCTTGATGTACCTTGGTCTGACCCAGTATGGCATATCTTATGTTCTTATGTTCAATATTTACAGATGTGAGGTTACACTAACGCTACCATATTTCTGCTGGGTGAAACTGGACTATAGATTTCCCATAATGCCAGTAGAGTACAAGCAGTTCTTTTGTAGGAAAGGGTGATTGTCCAGGGGACTATCCCCATGAAAACATTTAGTAATCTACTCTCAAAATATACCTTAAAATAAATTCTTTACAATTTTTTACCACTTAATACCTTGGCCTTCACTCCCAGTCCTGGAGGACTGCACATCAGCCAGATTTTCAAGATACCCTTAATGAATATACTTCACAAATAGAGTATCAATACACTCCCACAATCATTCAAAATCTCAAACTATCAGCATTAGTACTTCGACAGAACTAAAATTGCCCAAAAAGGGTCCTGCTCTATAAATCCAATCTTAAAAAGAAAAAAAATCAGCCAGTCATACAAATCTCAACATTTTACCATAGGGGAGAAAAAGCCTCAGAATACTATCATAGCCATAGGGGAAATAGACCACTCAACATCACAGGCTTAAAAAAACCTCCCCCTTTTTTATTTCAAATTTAATTGTGATCTTAAGCAAGTCACTTAACCTTCCACTGCTCCTGGTCACAAACTCATTTTACTAAAGCCTGCTATGCAGTTACTACCCACTAAAATGTGTATTAACGGCCTGCAGTGACAGCTAGTGACCACTAAAATGCACCTTGATACCTCTACGGATGGTAGTGAGTGCACCCAAGTTATTTATGCCATATGTTAGGGTATGTGTCTGTGTGGTAATTACTGGGAACATGCTACCTCAACCCCTCACAGTTATCACAGAGGCGGTGATATAAATTCTGCCCAAGCAGCCCCTACCGTGCAGGGGGGACCCTAAGGAAGAAGGGGGCCCATTTGCTGCTGCTCCTGTATCTTCTGAAGTGGACTTTACCTGCTCTGGGGCCCTTTAACAATTGTTGCTTGGGAGTCCACAAATTGAATATCTGCCGCTGCGAGGAGCCTTTGCACTTAATACGCATTAGTTTTCATGCTAAACACATTTTAAGTGCAAAACCATAATGGGATTTAGTAAAATGGCCCCTTGTATTGTAAGCCCTCAAGGGCTAGGAACATACCCAGCTGTACATTAATATAACTTGCTTTGAACTTCTGAGAAAAGTGTAAGCTAAAATCTAATTCCCTTGTGAGAAATTGCTTAAAATACCTATTTATCTGATTTGAAAGTTTCTTTACAGGTGGTTTTTTTCCTGGCTCTGCTTATGTTTTGTATATTAATGCATCTTTTATTCTGTAAGATTAAATGATTTATTTTGCCTCTGGTTCCCTGTTTTGATCTGTTATGTTTTGAGGGTGCTTTTAAAGCGCATCTCCTCTCTCCTTGATGGGTTCACTCAAATCTCAGATGTACTTAATGCAATTTTGTTTAGAAATTGGATCAGTAATGATAAAGCATTATTTTTACAGTATTTCCATGTCACTATCTACAAATTGCACAGTAACCACAGGAACTTACTAAAATAACCACAGAGATATCTATATCTATATATATATATTTTAACATAAACCCATTGCCACATTCTAGTAAACCTAGAAACTTTTCATTAAAGATTAGCATGGGCTTGCCCTCTGCTTCTTGTGCCAGCAGATGCTGGAACATCTAAAGCATGATCCAACCCTTAAGAGATTAATGCCTGCTAATCGGCTCAATGAGAACAGCTGTGCTGGTCCTGAAGAGAACCATGATCTACCTCTGAGCTAATGCACAACCAAGGCTGTAATAGACCAAGAGCCACTGCCTATAGCTAACCTAAGAGCACATCTAGGGGGTCAGTAATTCTAGTTAGCTTGAGAATAACATTAAAGATCAGCACTGGCTGTAAAAAGTACAGGGAAGTTCCAAGACAATATGCAGGAAGATACAGAAATATGTCCCTTCTATTGAGAGGTACAGATCTGATTAAGAGGAATTTACAATCGCATCTTGACAAGTTGCCTATACATATTGTATCTTATGACCTCTAGAAGAAAGCTCCTAAGCACAATGCAAGTATTAAGGCAGCAAATTTAAGAGTCAGATCCTACTTCACATATCTTGGCTTAGGAGTAAGGTTCATGGCTGAAATGAAATGTGCAAAATACTGAGTTACTTACCTGTAACGTGATATGATCTGCGCCGGCTGGATCTGTGCTGGCTGGCAGACCTGCTGCGCCAGGAGATGGATCTGCGCCGACTGACTGACCTGCTGCGCTGGGTGATGGATCTGCGCCGGCTGGATCTGTGGCTGCTGGAAGATCGCGCGCGGCTGTGGCTCCTGCTCCGGGACCGTCTTGCGTGGCTGTGGCTCCTGCTCCGGGACCGTCTTGAGTGGCTGCGGGAGTCGTTGGTTTGTTGAGCTAGGCAGCGCGAAGGTCCTGCGCTGTGTTGTAGCTCTGAGATCCTGTGGGAGCCGGAGGTTCTGCGTCGGAGCTTGTCAGTGCTGGCGCGGTCCACCGGGTCGTAGGTCAGGAGGGCAGGAACCGGAAGGGCGGAGTCAAGCAGATCAGTGATGGCGGCCTCCATGGGCAAACACGAGGCAGGCAGAGGCACGCACTCGCGGCGGGGGACGGAGGCCGAGGCAGGCTCGCCCCCGGCCAGAGTGGGAACAGAGGCAGGTCTAGATGCCGCGGAGCTCGGGATCGGAGCAGCAGCAGGATCTGCTGGTTCGAGGAGGGCATGCCTACTTGACTTCAGAGCTCGTGGGGACATACGAGCACAGGAAAGGCAGTCTTCGACCGGGTGCTCCTTACCTAGGCAGCAGACACAAAACTGGTGCGAATCAGTGTTGGCCATCTTCCTGGAGCACCCGGGACATTTCTTGAAGCCTGGTTTCTTCATATTGATTGAGGTAAGGTGAGAGTAGAAAAACACGTCTTGCTGGCAAGGCGGAAGACAAATTCTGACCAGCTAGGGGCGGATCTGGAGGTGGGGCTACTGGTCATGCCCAGAGGGCTAAAAGCCCTCTGGGCTACTGAGAGTACTTCCGTCTCGGCTCTGTCGGATGACGTCACCACTTGTGGCTGACTCATCCTGCTTGTCCTGGGAGAACTAACCTATTTGGAGAAATTGCCCTTGGGAGTAACTATAAGGGCACATTTAGGGCATCAGTAAATCTGACACCGAAGCTGAGCACTGGCTAAAACAGTACAGGGGCATTAAGGGAATAATTTTTATGCAACCTAGGCATGCAGAACAACATTCTATATGCATACTTGGGCTCTTATAAGATTGCCTAAGACTATATACACACACATAGTATTCACTAGGATCACAGTGTATACGTTTCTATGAAATATATGTAGCTTTTCCTGGGAAAAGAGAATAGGTGGAGTTGGGGCAGGACCAACACACGTATGTTTGACATTGAAAGTGACATTTCAACACTGGATATAGGTACGGTGATGCGCAGTGAACAACACTTTTTTTTTTTTATTGTGCTTTCGCCCCCTTCTTATTACACTTCCTTTTGGATAGGGGCAGAAACAGTTTCTGCCCCCATGCAATGAAGAAGTGGAATCAAAGGGGGGGGGGGGGAGGCGGCGGCAGAAGCACAGCAGCACTGCAGTTGAATGTGACTCTGGTGCTGCTTTAAAAGCATCGCTGATGCTGCATGTTCCAGAGAGGGATGGCAGTAGAGACACAAGGGATGAAGTTAGCCTAGGGCATATCATATCCCTGTACCAGCCCTGCTGGTGAGCTGTGTGAACGTTCTCACCTCGAGCCTCAGGCCCGACTCATCCAAGCAGTGAATTAATCCTTTTTTTTCCCATTGTTGCTTTGAGCCATTGACAAGTACAAATTGAAATACATCACTCATGCACTTACTGGATATCATTCTTGTGGGCTATGATCAACTTAAGACTCTTCCTGGATGGCTCATTGAAACTGAAGACACCGAGGGGCTCATATATTAATTTGTGCTATCCTTTAGTATGGTGATTTACTTTTGATTTTCCTGAGCTAACCCTACTCCTGATGTAGTAAGGGTTTAAGCATGGAGAAATCCACATTAAAAGTACTGCACTAGGGTTGTGGTCAAGATTATTGGTACCCTTGCAGTTCAACCCCTTAATGTCCAATATCTCCTTTAAAAAATAAAAAGTGGCCACTGAAATGGCTTTGGACTACATATGCACACACATTTGACTCAAAAGAATCAAATAAAACACCAATTAAAAAAAGGAAATAGTATAAAAATTTGGACGTAAACATGATCAGTTTGAAAAGAACCACATCCGCATTGCAATAAAATTAGACCCACCTGAGATCAATTGTCAGTACTCACATGACTTGAATCTATTTATTTTATTTAACTGGTTTTGCTATACTATTTTTCTACCAGTCAAAATGGTTCACAGATTGTTGTTAAGTGCCGTCGAGTCGGAGTTGACTCATAATGACCCTCTGGATAGCTATCCTAAATTGTGTTCGGTCTTCGGTCAGGCGGCTCATTGTTGACAGACTGGTACCTGTAGCTGCTGTTATTGTATCGATCCATCTCATTGCTGGCCTTCCTCTTTTGCGTTGACCTTCTATCTTGCCAAGCATGATGTCTTTCTCTAATGATCTCTGTCTTCGCATGATGTGTCCAAAGTATGAAAGTCAAAGTCTTGTCATCTGAGCTTCTAAAGAAAGCTTAGGTTTGATCTCCTCTAGTACCGACTGGTTTGTTCTTCGAGCAGTCCATGGTACACACAGTATTCGCCGCCAGCACCATAATTCAAAGGCATCAATTTCCTTCCTGTCTATCTTTTTCACTGTCCAGCTTTCACATCCATATGATGTTACTGAAAATACCATGGCTTGAACAAGTCGAATCTTTGTATGGAGAGCGACATCTCTGCTCTTGAGAATCTTGTCTAGGTCTTAGCCATTCTGCCAAGAGCAATGCGTCGTCTGATTTCTTGACTGCTTGTTGCTTCTTTATTGATAGTTGATCCAAGTAGGTTAAAGTTGTTCATGATTTCAATTTCTTCTCCTTCAACGATGAACCTGTTGATTATGCCAGTTGTCATGATCTTTGTCTTCTTTACATTAAGGTGCAGGCCCATTTTGAGACTATGTTCTTTGACTGTGAGAAGCAAATGTTTCAGATCATCTTCACTTTCAGCCAGTAATGTGGTATCATCAGCATAGCGAAGGTTGTTGATGAGTCTTCCACCAATCTTCACACCTCTGTTGTCTTCATACAATCCTGCTTCTCTGATGATTTGTTCTGCATATAAATTAAACAGGTAGGGGGAAAGTATGCAGCCTTGTCTTACACCTTTGCTTATTTTAAAGCATTGTGTTTCTCCATGTTCCATTCGACCTGTTGCTTCTTGATCAATGTACAGATTGTGCAAGAGAACGATCAGGTGTTCTGGTATACCCATGCTTCTTAATGTGGCCCAGAGTTTCTCATGGTTTACACAGTCAAAAGCCTTGCTATAGTCGATAAAGCACAAATAGATATCCTTTTGGTATTCTTTAGTCTTTTCAAGGATCCATCTCACATCCGCAGTGATGTCTCTCGTTCCTCGCCCTTTCCTGAACCCCGCTTGCACTTCAGGTAATTCTTGTTCCAGGTATGGTTGTAGTCTCTTTTGAATAATCTTCAGTAGAATCTTGCTGGCATGTGGGATCACAGCGATTGTGCGATAAATTCCACAGTCACTTGGATTACCTTTCTTTACTATTGGTATAAACACAGATCTTTTCCAGTCAGTTGGCCATGATGTTGTCTTCCAAATTTCCTGACAGAGTCTTGTAAGTGTGGTAACGGCTGCATCAGATTGTTGTAATACTTCTATAGGAATGCCATCAATGCCTGGTGCTTTGTTCTTTGTTAAGGCTTTCAATGCTGCTTCAACTTCTTCTTTCATCACCAATGGTTCCTGATCATAAGGTATAGGTTGAAATGGCTGTTGGTCCACTTGATCTTTATCATATAAAAACTCTGTATATTCCTTCCACCTTTTCTTGATCTTCTCAGCATCATTCAACATAGAACCTTGAGCATCTTGTAACAGTCCATTTCAAGGCTAGAACTTTTTCTTTAACTCTCATAGCTTTAGGAAAGCCGATCGTGTTCTTCCTCTAATAGTTTCTGCTTCTGTTTCCTTGCATGCATCATTGTAGTACTTTTCCTTGTCCTGTCCTGCTGCACGTTGGAAATCTCTGTTAAGTTCTGCAATTGTCTGTCTTTCTCCTCTGGCTTTAGCTTCTCTGTTTCTGGGCAATTTTCAGATAACCAGGTGCAAACAGTGAGACAATAGCAGAGAGAATGCATTTAGGTTACATCAAACTTTAAACAGAGACTTATCAGAGGCAGGGTAGAATGTGTTACAATGAGCTTTATATAGAGAAGTCCTTATGTGAGATAGTGAAGGATAAGAGGGGGTTGCTTTTAAAGGAGCCCTATGGGGGAGGCGGGTGTTCTTGTGTCGTGCTGCTTTGTTGGTCTGTGCCGTAGTGCTCCAGGTAGAGGATGAATGATGGCTCTGTTTTTAAAGCCACATTAACTTCCCGTTCCATTTTTACAATGGTGAAGACAAGACAGCTGCCTGAAACCATCAGAAAAGCAATTATTATCAAACTTCAAAGGGGTACAAGACTATCTCCAAAGACCTTGGGATTCCTGTGGCTACAGTTTGCAATGTTGTTAAAAATATTTCTGCTCATGGAATGGTCTAGAACCTCCCAGGACATGCTGGGAAAAGGAAAATTAATCCAAAAAGTCTTTGAAGGTTAACCTGTTCCACCTTATGATATTTCACTGTATATACTGTCGGAGCTCCCCCCTGTGGCCTGGCAGTAGCCTAGGGGTAAGAGGGCGCCCCGATCGTCCTTTGTATTAGAATTAGCCCATTCGCATGTAGTTGTGTCTGGATAGATTAGAGCCGAGATCAAAGGTCGCAGGAAATTTCTTTTTATTTAGGAAATAAGGTTCTACTTGACCAAATCAAATTTTTTGGTAAGGAATTTGAATACTACAAACAAAAGTAATCAGGATGCTTCTCCATTCATAAACATAAGCCTTATCACACAGTCCTTGGCTTGGCCTTGCTTCTGCGGCTTAGTTTAAACATATATTCACAACAGGTAATCCTTTACAAACAGCAATCTGTTCTCCGGTCCCCAGGAGGCAGTACAGTACTTCACTGTTACTTTCACAGCTTTGCATAGCATTAATTCCTTGGTCCACCAACAGGCTTTAAAACTCAGTACATTTTTCTCCAAGATACTTTCAAACTTTTAGCTCATTCATGGCTCCATTAATCTTGCGGTTTTATCAGACCAGCATTCATTAATTTGCCTGGCTAAAAGTTATGGGCTTTAGCAAAGAATATTCTCATTCAGAACTTCTGGGTTTTTTCTCCAATTACTTTAAAAACCCTTTCAACTTCTTATTCCTCTCTGGCACAAAGGGAACATTCACACTCCATATCAGAAACCTCACTTTCGTTATAAGTGTCTCCCGGTTCCATCTCCTCTCCACTGGACTCTTTCAGAGACTTGTTCTCCACAGCGTCTGCCTGAGGAGCCTTTACATGCTGCAAACCTTTTATCAGCTGCTCCCAATTAGACTTCTCACTACGGGAGGTTGTGGGGGAAGGGCAGGAAAAGGCTTCCCTATTCAAAAGCTTTTTAAGGGCTTGTAAAGGGTTCACCTTGCCAGCAGTGTAGTGTCCCGTTGTAGGCTCAGCTAGAGACGTACCCTTGCTTCCAGGTTCTCTCAGGAATACTCTACTCCTCTGCTTCCCAACAGTAGCTTGGTTAAAACCAACTTTTCCAGGCCTCACGTCAGCTGCAGCTTTCCTGTCAGCTGAGCTGTGCTCCAGGCTGGAACTGTCCCTGTACTGTCTGCAGGAGGTATTTCCTCTAAACCTTCCAGTAAGGTCTCTGCCTCTCAGCTCTGTCCTCAGAGGTTCCTTACACTGTGAATGGCCAGTCCTCCAGCATTTAGAAAATATCTCTTCCTCAGAAGAGTCCTCCCCTGGGCTTTGCTCTGACCTTCTCTCCTCTCTGTTCCTGTCTCTGTTCAGCTTCCTCCGTCCCACCGGCGCTGCAACATCTCCTGAGGTTGAATCTGAATCTCTGTCTACGTCTGCTCCTTCTCTCTCCGTCTTTCCTTGAATGAGAAACTGTGCCCGGGTCTCCGTTTTTCTTGTGAGTGAAACTTCCCTGCTTAAATGTTTGGGGCTGTCCTATGGCTCTTGACTCCGCCCCCAAACCTCTCCCATCACCTTCCTCGGTTTCCATGGGAACTGGGTGTGTCTTTGGCTCTACACTCTTGTGCAGGGAATCTTTGGCTTTGTTTAGAGTGTTAACCCTTGCTGTGCCTGCCGTTCTTTTGGGTTCAGGAAAAAAAGGCTGTTTTTCCTCTCTTTTTCTCCACTCTAAACCTGCTTCTCCACCACAATACCTGCTCTGTTAAATGTTATTTATGACATGTCTCTATACCCACTCAAGATCTCTAGTCTGATGTAATTGCTTTTATTTAATTATTCATATGCTATTCCCCAGTTAATCCTTGTTTTATTCCCCTGTTATCTGTAACTTGGACAAGTTCTCTAAATCTGAGTGTATTTTGTTTAATGTAAACCGCACTGATGTCAAATAGCGCGGTATATAAGAGCTGTTAAATAAATAAATAAACCCACACCATATGCTGCACATTAAACAAAGAAGGACTTCATGAGTGAAGGCCAAGGAGGATCCCATACTCAAAATACAGACATAAAGAGGCACACCTGATCTTTGCCCCAACCCACTTTGAGAATCCACAATCCTGGGAAAATGTTTGGTGGACCATTTTTTGGAACCAAACTTGAGCTCTTTGGCAATTCAGACCAGCGCTAGGGGAAGAAATGAAGCTTATAAGGAAAAAAAACACCCTTCCTACAGTTAATTATGGTGGAGGTTCCATAATGTTGTGGGTTTGTTTTGCTACCTCAGGAGCTGGAGGCCAGGAACGTATTAAATGTTTATGTTTATGTTTATTGTGATTTGATAAAATCGCCCTTCTCCAGAAATCAGAGCGATGTACAATTAAAAAAAACCGTTATTAAAATGGCCAGAGCCATGGAAAGGAAAAGGAAATTACAATATCTTTATAAAACCATAGTATAGACAAGAGAGGCAGGAAAGAAATAGAAAAGAAAAGAAAGAGAACAATCATAATTTCATTATAAAAACAGGAATATAGACAGGGGAGACAGAAAGGGATAGGAAAGGGAAACAGAAGGAAGGTTGGGGCAAGGGAGGTGGAGGTCACACAAAAGGGGAGGGCACATCATAAGCAAGGGAGAAGAGGTGAGTTTTCAGATGCTTTTTGAAAGTAGGGTGGTGAGGCTCTAAACGGAGGGAAGAGGGTAGAGAATTCCAAAGGGCAGGGCCAATGAAGAAGAAAGCAGAAGAACATGTGGATTGTAGGTGAGCACCGGAGGGGGAAGGAAGAGTGAGACGATTGAGGTGAAAAGAATGAGGAGTGTACCGGGGAGAGTGAAAAGAGAGAAGGTCAGCAAGATATTGAGGGGTGCCAGTATGGAAAGCTTTGTGGACCAGAGTGAGCAGCTTGAATTGTGAGCGGTAAGGAAAAGGCAACCAGTGGAGATGAAAAAGCAGGGGTGTGACGTGATCTCGGAGAGAGGCATGACAGGCAAGACGAGCGGCAGTGTTTTGTATCCGTTGTAATTGAGATAGTCGGTACTTGGGGAGTCCAGTGAGAGTAGAGTTGGCGAAGTCTACACGAGACATAACTAGGGACATTAACAAGGTGGAGAGGGCTGAGGGGGACAGAAAAGGACGCACCGCACGAATTTGACGAAGGAAGAAGAAAGATGATTTAGTGACATGAGAAAGGTGTGACTGAAAGGAGAGATCCGAATCAAAAAGAACACCAAGGTAACGAAAAGAAGAGACTAGGGGAACAGCAGAACCAGAGAATGAAGGGGCCAGCTGAGGGGGTGGACAACCGTGAGAGAACCAGATAGCCACAGTCTTAGTGAGATTGAGGTGAAGGCAGTGAAGAGTTAACCAATTAGCTACATCCGAAAGACAAGAGTTAAGTGCAGAAAGGTCAGGACAGGAGGGGGAGGTGTGATGCAGTAGAACGATATCATCGGCATAGAGAAAGGCAGAGATTCCAGACTGTTGGATTAAGAGAGCAAGAGGAGAAAGAAACAGATTGAAAAGAAGAGGTGCTAGGACAGAACCCTGGGGGACTCCACAGGAGAGAGGGAAGGGATCGGAGGGGGGAATAGAAGGGGAGGGGGAAAGAACCGCAAAGGAGCGAGAGGAAAGAAAAGAATGAAACCAGTGATAGACAGTACTACATAGACCAGCTTCCCGTAGACGCTGAAGAAGAAGGGAGTGGTCAACAAGATCAAAGGCTGCCGAAAGATCAAGAGCAACCGCCACCGAAATATCCCCACGATCGTGCGCCACATGTAGTGCATTAGTGAAAGCGAGTAAGATAGTGTACTGTGACCCTGACGAAATCCGGACTGACGATGAATCATGAAGTCAGAGGACTACCAAGGTATTTTGAAGAAAAATATGCTACCTAGTGTCAGAAAGCTAGGTCTAGGTAGAAGCTCATGGGTCCTATAGCAATCCAATCGTGAACCTTTGGAAAGAGCTGAAATCTGCCATTGGTATAAGGAATCCTGGAAACATTCATGTGCTGGAACATATCATAATTGAAGAGTGGGAGAAACTTATAGATGACTACAAAAAATGTTTGGAGACTCTCATAATTTATTTTATTTTATTAACATTTTTATACCATGATTTCCTACAGATCAATTGCGGTTTACAATGAACAAGATGAACAGTACAGGGTAGTATAATTCAGTTTACATGGAACAGTATCAATGATGTATAATAACAGAACTTTGATAACTATATCATGGGTTGTGCAACCAGAAATTAGTGAAGCTGCCATTAATTCTATCAAAGCCATAATTTGTTTTTTTTTTCTCAGAAATTACTACGTCTAAGTTGTACAGACATCTTTTTTATGTATATTTTTGAATATACTATTAAAATATTATGATGTCCATTTTGTCGCAGGCTGTGGTCAAACAGTCTCAGGCTTTGGACCAATGCTCACTGAGATGTTATGTACTCAAGTCAAAAATTAGTGCTGTTCAATCTGTGGGAGGTGCCCTGGTAATACTGTCTATCGATGGATGGAGCGCTTAGAAATTCAGGTGTGCCAGAACAACCTTCAATTGCTGAACTTTCCCAGGTCACCCCTAATACCACCTATTGAAATGGTAAAAAAGTATTTGATCCAGATCCTGGGAATCTTCTCTTTAGTTAGGGCTCAGTTATCTGTCCCTGAGTGGCTTTAGACTATTCGGTGGCCATGGGGACTCCATGGGTGTTAACCTTACAGAGTTCTCTCTGGAGGTGGTTACCCAATGGACCACCTTGATCCTAACATTTGCCTTAGAATTCAACCGCAATACTGTTTTTAAATTGTATTTTCCAATTGATGAATAAGCTTTTCTTAGGCTGGAAAATATGCATAGTTCCTGATTTCTCTAGATTTATGGAAGCGAAGGTAGGAATTCCTGGCTCTGTGCTCAAATTTTGTACTATGTTTTCCTTGTGTGTGTATGGTGGAAAGTGAGTCGAAGAACTATTTTTTTTGCGCCTAGACAGCTTTCTGAATTTATAGTAGCAAGAGAAGAAATTAAAGTCCAAGCTTGAGCCCCTCAGGCACCACTGTTGGGCCTGCTGGGAATTGTATGGCTGGGGGATGCGTTCTCAGCGATTTGTATTAATTTTTCTTTTCTTTGTATAGACTGATTTCCTTCCTTGGATCCGTTTACTTTTTCTTGTAGGCTTATGTCTCTATGATATGGCGAGAGCCATTTGTTTCTGTTGTTTATGTTCCCTGATATGTATTTACTTTGTTATGAAGCGTGGAATATTTCCAATTATTTCTCAAGATATTGTACACAACATACTTAAAATGCAAGGGTGCCAATACTGTTGACCATAACTGTACAGGACAGTACAGTTGGCATGCAATTTGTATACAAACCTGCCAAATTGGGAATTGCTCTCCAGATGGTAACGTATGCTAAATTTCGGCGTGGTTTTTTTTTTAACGTCCCCTTTTCTCCAGCTCTAAATTGAAGATCCTCTAGGTGGGAGCAGGAGGGTCATCACCTTAGAGTACCCTATCCTGTTAAATGCCCTTGTGGACCCAGTTGCCACCTCACTCCTGAGGCTAGCTGGTCCGGATACCCTTAGCTCGTTCAACCAGTACAGGAAGCCGAGCCGGTGCAACGGTATGAGGCACGTTAGGCGAACCTCATCCGTTGCTCCGGTCCTCGCTCTCATGAGCCTGAAGCACCGCCCTATTTGCATAGGGGTGGAAGCCACTTCTGCCCCCATGTGGCTCTGTTTTCCTGTGGGCACGTGGCAGGGTGCAAGGCTGCTCTGCCTGTGCTATAGGTTAAGAATAAGATCACGCTGGAGGCTGGATTGGTGCGTATTGCGGCCGGCCCGGAAGAGGCGGAGTTGGAACTGCGCGCGTGCTCAGGTGATTTTGGCGCTTGCGCGACGGCGCTGTTATTCTCCGTCTCGGGCTGGCTGCATCATGTCCTACCTGCTGAGCTCGGTGCTGAAGCCGGCGTTGGGCCGCGGCTGGCTTCGAGTCGGCAGGTGGTGGAGCAGGAGAGACGAGCGGCCCCAGTACGGAGCGCTGCGGCTCTACAGTTCGGTCTCGGTGAACTCGGAGCGGCGGCGCTGGGGGTGGCTGCTCGGCCTGGGATTGGGTTTAGGCCTGGGGCTGGCTTCTAGCGTGAGGGCTCCCGAGTGTGAGAGCGAAGAGGCCGCGCTAGAGGGAAGGAAACGGAAAGCCTTCGCCCGAGCCATCACTCGGAGCCGGGACCTGCTGCAGAAGATCAAGGTGAGAGCAGGCCCGGACTACGGTGAAATGGACCAGAAGCCAACCGGTGGCAGGCAGGAGGAATGGGAAGGAACATGATGTTTAACCCCAACCTACTTACGTTGACTCTATGGGGAGTGCACTTAAATAAATAAGTAAGAAAGAGGATCCAGTTATCCCTTTCTCTGTTGTAAACGAAATGTTAATAAAGGAAATGTTCCAATAAGCATTAAAATAAAGGGTATATTATATGGCCATAGCTGACTGCAGACTTGCATAACAGATTCGACAAAATAGCCTACATTTAGAAACATGGAAACATGATGACAGAAAAAGACCACAAGGCCCATCTAGTCTGTCCTTCCATAACAACAACTACAACAGTCCACTTTTTACCTTTAGAGATCCTCTGTGTTGGGCCATGCTTTTTTGAATTCAGTTACTGTCCTCATCTCTACCACCTCCACTGGGAGACTATTCCACGGATCCACTACTCTTTCTGTAAAGAAATATTTCCGCATATCACTCCTGAATCTATCTCCCTTCACCCTCATCCCATGTCCCCTCGTCGCAGAACTTGCTTTCAATTGAAAGAGGCTCTCTCCCTGAACATTTATGCCACAGAGGTATTTAAACATCTCAATCATATCACCTCTATCCCGCCTTTCCTCTAAGGTGTACATATTAAGATCCTTAAGTCTGTCCTCATATGCTTTATAATGAAGACCACTAATCATCTTAGTAGCAACCCTCTGCACCGACTCCATCCTGTTCACATCCTTTTGAAGGTGCGGTCTCCAGAATTGCACACCATACTCCAAATGAGGTCGCACCAAAGACTTATACAGAGGCATTATCACCTCCTTTTTTCTGCTAGCCATTCCTCTCCGTATGCACCCAAGCATCCTTCTAGCTTTTGCCGTCGCCTTTTCTACCTGTTTAGCTACTTTAAGATCATCGGACACAACTACGCCTAGGTCCCGCTCTTCTTTAGTGGACAAAAGTACTTCACCTCCTATACTGTATTGCTCCCTTGGATTGCTGCAGCCCAAATGCATGACCTTACATTTTTTAACATTAAATCCCAGTTGCCAAATTCTAGACCATTCTTCAAGCTTAGCTAGATCCCTCCTCATGTTATCTACACCTTCCTGGGTGCCTACTCTATTGCAGATTTTGGTATCATCCGCAAAGAGGCAAACCTTACCCGACAGCCCTTCCTTTATATCACTAACAAAGATGTTAAAAAGAATCGGACCAAGGACAGATCCCTGGGGCACACCACTGGTAACATCCTTCTCCTCAGAGTGAGCTCCATTTACTTGTACTCTTTGTCGCCTCCCACCCAACCAATTTCTAACCCAAGCAGTAACTTTAGGGTCCATCCCTAGGGTGCTCAGTTTGTTTATAAGTCGCCTGTGAGGAACAGTGTCAAAGGCTTTACTGAAATCTAAATACACCACATCTAGAGCTCTCCCGCGGTCCAACTCCCTGGTCACCCAGTCAAAGAAATCAATCAGATTTGTCTGACAAGACCTGCCTCTGGTGAATCCATGCTGCCTCGGATCCTGTAATCCGCTGGACTCCAGAAACCTCACTATTTTCTCTTTCAACAGCGTTTCCATTAATTTACTTACCACTGAAGTTAAACTAACCGGCCTGTAGTTTTCAACCACATCCTTACTACCGCTTTGGTGTAAAGGCACCACATGAGCCTCTCTCCAGTCCTTTGGCACCATTCCCGACTCCAATGAGGCATTGAAAAGGTCAGTCAGTGGAGTTGCTAGAACGTCCCCAAGTTCCCTCAGTATTCTAGGGTGTATCCCATCCGGTCCCATCGCTTTGTCTACTTTAAGTTGAGCTAGTTTCTCACGAACACAGTCTTCTGAAAATTGTTCAAGATGTCCCTCGCTTCTGTTCTTATTTGTGGGTGTTTTCTGAGGTCCTGCTCCTGGTTCTTCATCTGTGAACATTTGCAAGTGACTGAATATTAGGAGTGTCCCGTGTGTGGCCTATGTGCCAAATGTAACCCACTTGAGACTTCTAGCAAAAAAAATTGCTAATGCTCATAATTTTGAAACGTTATAGAGTTATTTCATGGCTATGAAATCACTTGCAGAAGAGATTCACACATTTTGATGAGTAGTAATTATGCTGTAAGCAGAAAAAAATATTCATGTGGCCCACACACAAAGGAACATCTGATTATGCCACCACAATTATGAGGAGAATGACCACAGGCATACAGGTGAAGTCTTTGTAAAACCAATTTAATGGGTCATTTTCCTCTCCTTTGTTGCGCTGTTGTTACTTCTTGTGGAGGATTCCCTCTTTTCTATGTTTTATACCACCAACTATAATACAAATTCCAGAGATGTCAAGTCTCACTCCTTAGGTGTGAATCACACTTATTTGAAGGCTTTCTCACTGTCACACTCTGAGTCCCTTCTTTCTAGCATTAGTGCCTCAGTGGCTGTGCACTGATTTTGATCACTACTTTCATGAGAGACAGAGAAAGAAAACCAAATGGCCCAGCCAGTAGGAAGAAATCTGAGCTCCCCTTCCCATGTACTTATTCCCCCTGCACCATCCTTTTCTCTGTAACCTACAGGGACTAGTGTTGTGAAACCTATGCACATACTTTTAACCATGAATGGAGAACGATTTTCAGCCCAGAGAATTTACCGCTATGTCTGTATCTTTACAGACGCTCAAAGAAAAGCAAATATTTTCTGCTGCTTTTTCAATTTGCAAAGCAATACTACATTTAAGGGGCTCTTTTGCCAAAGTGTGCTATGTAGTCAATGTGCAATTTGGTGCACGTTAACTGCATGCTGGGGCCTGCAGTAACAGGTACTGTGGGAGCATGACAGTTAACACATGCTAGTTTTCACACTAACTGTTAGTCGCATGTTAGAGTGACGGATGGGTGGATTAGGGACATAGAGCGAGTGTGGTGAGCACATTACAGTTAGCATAGGGGGATATATCAGTAACTGTTGATGTTGCAGTTAGCATGGGTGCATTTACCTTCATCTCAATAGGTGGAGATAAGTACATCCATGGTAATAGCACTGTAAGTTCCTTATCGTTCCTCCAGTTTAGTCCTCCACCTCTGGGTTGTGCACCTCCTCTTGCAGCTTGGAGACTGGACATGTCAAAGTTGTGATATCGCTGGATATAGCCTGCTGGTATCTCCCATCAGCCTCCAGTGTGTCCAGTCTCCATGCAGCAGGAGGACATAGTGAGCCTAGCTTCTGGGCTCACTTGGAGGGAACAGATAAGGAGCATTTAGTGTGACAAATTCTATTCTGATTTTACTTTTGATTTTTACTTTTAATTCAGTTAAATGGCAATCAGGGATTAGTTCCCTTTAGTTATTAAGAACAAATTTCCTTATATTTACAGTAATTTTAAATTTGAGCCTGGCTCTTTAAATTAGTAGTAGCTCTCACCTTCCCTCCTTGTCAGTTATTTTCACTTGCTGCAGGCATTCGCCGATGCGGATCTCTCTCCCTGGACAGTACGGGAGAGAGCTCTGGGACCCTACAGCCACACTGAAGCTGTGTGAGACGTAGCCTCTCCGTTGCTGCGGGATTTAAATTTTACTCTGTGGAACTGGCTGAGCGGTCCTCGCCACGGCTGCCAGGCCAATCAGCACGGCTTGAGAATCGGAGGAATTCAAGGTGGTAGCTTCCTTTTTGCAGCGGCTGTTGTTCTTGGTGCCAAAATTCATTGGCGAAGGGGCGGCCATTTTCTCTCTAGGTATTTGGACCGCATGGTGAGAGTTGCAGGGTGCTGCCTGTGTGAGGAAGACAACAGGCAGAATGGCTAGATTTTTGGGCCTAGTGTTTCTTTCTTTCTTTTGTTTGTAGGTTTTTTTTGAGGCTCGGGGGATTCCTCAGCCTTAAGGGGGCTGTTGTCAGTCCTCTTTATTTTTAAGTTTATTCTTAGTTTTATAGAACAGCAGTTTTGGCATTTCTCTGATACCACATGTTCTTTCCCTCCTAATCATGTCTCTGAGGAGCATCTGTTAAGTCCTGGGATATTAGGCAAATTGCCAGCTTTTAGGTTCAAGAGCAGAGCCCTAACTTGTAGTTGGAAGGAGGGACAGGCTGGAAGTGTGCTTTTGTGTATTCTGTAGTGAAAGTTGCCCAAATGCCTGTGGTTTCACAGGGACAGGTTTAGGAAACCTTAGGATATAAAAAAGTATATAACAGTTAACTGTTAACCAAGAAGTGCCTGTGCTATGGTCTATGGCCACCAGAGGGCAGCTGGTACACTCAATAGTGCCTTTCTGTGACTGTGTGTTTGCAGCCATATCAGATTGCTCATTCTCTGCAAGTCAGGGAAGAAATAACCACAGGGCCAGCCACCTCATGGGCTCTCAGGGGTTGGTGACTAAACAAGCAGCTGACTAAATATTCCTATCAAATGGTATATAATACATGACCATAGCAGAAGGAAAATCACTATTAGAACATATTGAATAAGACAGGTACAATTTTCCTGAAATCTGCAAAAATTAACCCGGCTGCAGAATGTGGATTAAAAATTAAAGTAGGCCTTCAAAGGGTTAATTAAAGCTCTTAACTTCTGTATCGTTTGTTGGGCTCTGGTGCCCTAAAGGCCACCGGATGGCAGCGCTGCTCATGAAGCACATATAGTATTTAGTGCCCCCATCCCTGGGGGGGGGGGGTAAAATACAAAATCGTATTACTCTTCAGGTTCACACAGGCAGCAACCTCTAAGACCTCCATTTGCAAGGTTGTCGGTGTATCCCACTGCTATTTCTCTGACTGCAGGAAGGCCGGGGGGGGGGGGGGTGCCTGTGTGTTTCATAGCCCCACTTAACATGCCCTTCCCAGGAAATTCTCATCTATTTCTAGAGCAGGATTTCATTTCTCTGGTTATGGTTAATGCACAGCGTTAAGGGGCTGTGTTCGACGCTTGGGTCCCACGGACTTCGGTGGGATTTCAAAAAGAAAAAGAAACTCTTTAGTGAGAGATAGCCTTGTTCATTTTTAGCTAACACTGTTGATTTATTCGGTGGCCTTTTGCATCCTGAACCCCAAGGTCGGGACACTGTTTGCTTCCAGGGGTTCTACTCTCTATTTCGCTCTTCAGCTCCTTGGCAGGTGCAGCAGGCTGGCAAGGGGTGTGCAACGCGTCCTGCAACGTTGAATCCCTCAGGATAAGGGGGGAAGGACAGCTGGGTGCAGCAGGGGCTGGTAGCTTCTTGCAAAGCTATAGGAGCAGTTCGAGTAATTTTAGCTGATCTGCTTTGATTTCATTGGAGTTGGCGGAAACTTGGTTTTTGGAGTCCTATACTTTAAAAAAAAAAAAAAGGCATATCTATGTTGATTTACAAGAATCTCCTTCCGCTATCCATAGAAGGTCCTATAAAGCGTTAAAGTCGGTTTATTTGGCAGGGTAATATTTTGGCTTAGCTGCTGTGATATAGCACTATGATCCACTGTAAACATATTCAAGTTACATGGAATTATGGTGATAACTCTTGGACAGGTGTAACAGGTGCTTGGGTGAGCACCATGGCCAGTCCACAGATGTGGAATGCTCTGCCATAAGCATTATGTCATGAGAGGGGTTTTATAGTTGTGTGGTTTCTTATTGGAAAATATTCCCGTTTAGTTTGGCTTTGCCCAAATTATAAGATTTTACGGTAGATTTGTAATGTCTTAATTTTGGCTATATGTGGTTTAATTTTACATATGGAAAAGGCAGCTCAGCGGAGAGAGGTTGCAAAATAGAACTCTGGACTTTGAAGCTATCTATGCTCCCATTCCATTTATCAGAGGTTCTCCAGTACGGAGAGTATCTGCTAGTGTTCAGCGAATGCCTTAATGGGGGCCAGAAGCACGCAGCCAGGCTAGTTCTCTAGCAGCAATATCAGCAGCTCAGATTCTAGTAGGCATACATCATATGCTGGGCTTACAAGATTGCTTCCACGCTGATCGGCATCAGCCAAGATGGCTGCCGGTTTAGACTGTGAATGTGGAGGCAGCCTGGATGAGGGACACTGCGTTCTCTGGAAAATGCCCTGCATACACTGAATCATTTAAATTCGATCAGCTACTGGCAGGACACAATGCACTCGCATGCTTTTTTTGCTTCAGTGGTCTAAAAAGGGGAGTCTTTACCAGTGGTATAATGGGAACTTGTCTGCAGTTTCTCGGCTTCTTCATTGTTGACTCAATTGCCACTGCAGAATGAGAAAGCTGTATTTCCTAACACCAGGTGCTAGTTGGACTTTATATTTTAAGTTCATCTTTGGGCAGTCAGACGGAATGGGGCGTTACTCTAGCAGGAAGGTCGTGGATTAGTATGCCTGTGATGTTTGTTTATGCAATTTTTGATATACCGCCCGGGCTGAAGGGCATCAGAGCGGTTTACAATCACTATATAAGCAGGTACTGAATACATTCCCTCGTCCCCAAAGGGCTCACAATCTATGTGTACCTGAGGCAATGGAGGGTTAAGTGGCTTGCCCAAGGCCACAAGGAGTGCCTATAGGACTAGAAACCCCAGTCCCTCCGGCCTGAGATTGCTGTCCCCAGGTGGGAATTGAATCCCTGGCCCTCCAGCCTGAGGTACCCTGTCCTAACCACAAGGCCACTCCTCCCTGGGAAGTTCTTTCTACTTCATATTGTTGGCACGGAAAGAGCTTCTCTTAACATATGCTGAAGGAAATTTTGGTTAAGAGATGTCTTTGTAAAAAAAAAAAAAAAAAAATGTATTCAGCTGTCCTGAATTCGCCTCTTCTTGATTGACATTTTGAGGCTAAGCAGGGGCAGGCCTGGGTACTACATGGGTGGGTGCACACCAGGGTGTGTGGACTCGCTGTATGGAAGAGAGCCCTAGCAATCTTCTTTAGCGCAAGATAGGAAAGTAGATGGTTCACTGAAGCGATCGTTGGGGGCAGTGCTCTGTCCTTACAAGCTCCCATTTGTGGAGCCTGGGGGGGCAAGAGCATGCTTCAGGTGGTCGCAGTGTTTACGGCAGTCTACTTGCCTGGAACAGGAAAGGATCAGGGAGTTGAATCGACTAGAGCCTGATTTGCTTTATGTGGCAAATGTATATTATGGTTTAATTCGAGCGCTAGCTAATATTATTGGCTTCCTTGGGGTTTCCCGGAGGTCTCTCTGGTGGAGGAATGGGGCGGCTGATGGTTCGTCCAAGTCGAGGGCTCAGTAAGCTCCCAGTTAAGTCTTGTTTTGTCCTTTCCCCGTGGGCTCTCATAGGGCAAGTAGTTAGCGTATCGAGACTTTCGGGGAAAGGTACTCTTGGTAGCGCCCAGTTGGACGAGACGGCCGTACTAGGCTGATCTCATTTGCCTACTCGACAGGCATTTCCTAGAAGTTGCCGGTAGCGGACGTTCTGCTGCGGCTAGGTCCGTGACGAATGTCTCCGGTGGATTGGTGCCCACCTACGGTTTGGCCTTTGAATGGGGGGGGCTGAAGAAGAAGGATTATTCTGCGACAGTCTTCGCCACCTTGTTTAGAGCAAGGAGGCAGGCTGCGTCTGGTACATAGGTCCGTGCTTAGCGCCTTTTTGAAGGCTGCTGTTCACGGCGGCAAGTCCGGGCGACAAAGGTGTCTGCATCCTTGCTCTGAGTTCTCTGCAGGACAGTGTCTGAAGGAACTAGCGGCCAGTTCCTTAGAGGGTCCAGCTGGCGACTGTTTCCGGCTGTAGAGGTTCTGTGGAGGGAATAGCGCTAGGTGTTCGGATCGATGTGTGGTGTTTCCTTAAGTTGGGACCCGACTGCGCTCCTCAAGGAGAGTTCGGGTGCCGCCGTGGGATCCCGATTGGGCCTTAGAGGCGTTAACTAAAGAGCCCTTTGATTCTTTACTCCAGGCATCTGTAAAGGATTTGCTGTTATAGACAGGGGCTTTGATAGCTCTTTGTTCGGCGTGACGAGTTTCGGAGTTTCAGGCGTTGTCATGTAATGAGCCGTTTTCACCCTTTCTGGATAGAGGGTGGTGTTTGCGACCAGTCCCGTCATTCTTCCAAAAGGTGGTATCTGATTTTTCTCCTGAGCCTATTGGTTTCTCTTCCAGTTCTCGGTTTTTCTGGAAGGGAAGGTTGTTATTCGTAGCTTACGCCGATAGGAAACATAAAATGCAGGGTGCGGCGTTCGTTTCTTTGTTTTTGTGTGTTGGTTGGAGGTCCCCGCAAAGGGGAAGCAGCAGCAAAGGCGGCCATTTCGCACTGGGTTAAGGCGGTGGTTGCCTCAGCATTCTGGTGGCGAGGTTGTACAATTCCGGGGGGGCTTTCTGACTCTTGCTATCAGGGCGCAAGCAGCTTCATGGGTGGATCACTGTCTCATTCCACCAGGGGGGATAGTTAGAGCATCTTCCAGGTCGTCTCTTCATTCCCTCAGTAGCAACTACTGCCTAAATGTTTTGGCAGTAAAGGATGCCTGTTCCGGGTCGACGGTGTGGTGAGTTGGCTGGATAGGTCCCTCCCAATGATTACTGCTCTGTTACATCCCAGAGGTGGAGGACTAAACTGGAGGAACGATAAGGAAATAGAAATTACACTTACCTGGTAATTGTCATTCCTTGAGTGACGACAGTTTAGTCCTCATTCCCGCCCAGGGGTGTGATTTCTTCAGAGTTTAATTTCAGGTGGAGTGGAGCATCAATCTCAAGGAGTAGACAGATCCTTTCAGATTCTAGATCGCAGTGAGCATCCCTCTCAGTTGTTTCTTCCTTCTCTCTTATTTAAACGAGGGGATGATATAGGAAACGTGTTTGCATAGGGGGGACGTGAATGTAAAGTTTAAAAAAAAAAAAAAAAATATATGACTGATAAGGTTTAAAAAGGTTCCTCAAGTTGAGGAATGGAGAGTTATTTAAAGCTATGGTATAGTTACTTATTTGTTGTTCCTTTGAGTTTGCTTTGTCAATAGTACACTGGAGGCTGATGGGAGATACCAGCAGGCTATATCCAGTGATGTCACGACTTTGACATGCCCAGTCTCCAAGCTGCAGGAGGAGGTGCACAACCCAGAGGTGGAGGACTAAACTGTCGTTTCTCAAGGAACGACAATTACCAGGTAAGTGTAATTTCTATTTAGGGTACACATTCATGCATTAACTGTTGGGAATATGCTGTTCACACCCCCAGCAATTACCATGGAGGCTTTGCACTTAACATGCATTTAGTGTAAAAAAAATAATGGGCATTAAAAACCTAATGAACTTTTATTAAAATGACCCTAAATCCTTTTAGATTTGTACCCTGGATACACTATCTGAAAGATGGTTCATCCTTGGCATCTCTGAAATTCATGTGGTCTGCTGTTAAAATAGAGACTTGGATGGCCCTGGACTAAATGCTGGTTTGTAGGTAGGGAGTGTGGTCACAAAAGCAAATTGTTGTCATTTTGTTTCTGGGACACTGGGTTGTAACCCAGTGCAGGGCTGGCCAAACCATAAAACAAACAAGGTAGCTTTTCTAGGCAACAGCTTCTGGGAGGCAGCAAAGAGCAGGACATTCAAAGATAAACAATAGATTCTGACAGCTGAGGGGGGTGGCGGGGAAGGGAAGGATAAGACAACAGGTTTACCTAGGGTGTCAGCACCTTGCACCGACTATGGTACTGGCCATGACGCAGGGTTTTTGAGACTGGTAATTCATGTTGTTTGATCACTGACTTAGGGCTAGAATTACTAAAAGGCATTACCATGCACTATTGTCCTGCTAGACCAATCCATACAAGTGGGTTGTGTTTTCCTACCAGCAGAAATGGAAACAGAAGAAATTCCTGATGCTTCTTATGACGTCACCCTGCTATAATAGCCAGTGCAGCTAGGGACACACCAGTATTTTCTCTGTCTCCAGCAGATGGTGGATGCACTGATGTTGCTCTGGTGAAAATTCCAGGAAGAGTTTAGCTTGTGAGTAACCACTTTAGACTTCCTCGCTAGAGTTTGATGCCGGAGGCTCCACTAGAGTCACCTTTAAAACCAGTTCTCTTTTGGGTATTGCTGTGCAGAGGAGGGGAATCTGTTCAGCTTCTCCTTATCTCTTTAAGGTTCAGTTGAGCAGCCAGGTGTTTGGCAACGGAGTTCAGTGTCCCCTCCTTCCTCCATTCCCCCTCCGCAACTTTCCCCGAAGATTAGAAGAAGGCTCTTAGGAGTTTGTGCCTGCACGCCCTGGCAGCAGTGGAGCAGTACTGAGCCTGGCATGGTCTTCCTGCCTTGGGCTCCCTGGGGGTGAGTACCAGAACTAAATCTGTCTTATCAAACTTGTTTTTGGGGGGGTCTACCCAATCTTGTCTGCAGGGTGGTGCACTCGTCAGGTTCTGGGCTGTTTGGAACAACCGTTGATGAGGTTGAGTTGTTTTTTTCCCTGCCATTTCCTGCTTCATGCTGTCTAAATGCGTTAGCTGTGCTATGCGTGCTGAGAGCGAGCCTTTCTGAGCGTTAGTCTCGAATGCCTTAGATTTGTGCACAGTTGGATCCGGTGTTGCATTGTGCCTTATTAGTGTGTCCTGAGCCTGTGAATTTGGGCTGTTAGTGACGCATAAGGCGCATGTTATTGGGATGGGCACATGCCACCTTCTAAGAAAAATCTGGCCTGCAGAAAATGGAGAGTTACATTGTTGGACTCATGCTTCTGTGATTCCTGCATGGAGACTTTGGATGCAGACTTGGAGGGCCTGTCTCCTCTCTTGCAGCAAGGGGACATGGGTACCCTGCCCTTGTTGTCTTGCTGCAGGAGGCAGCAGACGCAGTTGTGAAGAAGGATGATTTCCAAACCTTGCACACAGGCTCTCACTTTGTTGGCCATTTCCCTTCTTTTGGGGGCCCAGCAGTAATTCTGCCCTCTGCTGCTGAGGTCGTTGGAACAGCCAGGCAGTGGTATGGCCCATCAACTGCTTCGAGGCAGGGGCCATCCATCTTGTCCTACCACATTTCGATCCGTGGTCTGGGTGTTCTCGGACAATTCCAAAGTGGTGGCATATGTCAACCAGCAAGGGGGCATGAAGAGTGCTGGAGTGGCCCTGGAGATGATCCTCTTGTTCTCCTGAGTGGTGAGGAACCTCCTTGCTCTTTCTGTGCAACACATTGCGGGCATCGACAGTGTAGAAGTAGACTTTCTCAATTGCCACTACATCAATCCTGGAGAGGGAAGATTGAGCTAGTCAGTTTTTTGGGAGATTCTGGACATCTAGGGTCATCCTGAGATGGATCTGATGGTGACCTGCTCCAATGCCAAAGTGCTCAGCTTCTTCAGTCACCGCAAGGAGGTAGGCTCAGAGGGTTTCTGCACCGTGGTTCAGCTCTGGCCAAAGCAGTGTCTGCTATATGTGTTTCCTCTGTGTCTGCTCATGGGATATGTATTTCACTGCAAAGAGCGACATTTGAACTGGGTTGTCGTGGTGCCGGATTGGCCACATAGACTGTGATTCGGGGATCTGATATGGCTTCTGTGTGAGCCTTCTCTGCCACTTCCTGCAGTCCGAGGGCAGTTGGGGCAGAGGTTAGGCTTTCTGGATGGCTGGGCTTCCTTTTTGCTTATGGCTAGGTTCTTGAGAGGCAATGTTTAGCATGCACCCTCCTAAAAGTGAAGAGATGTTCTACCAGCTTTGCCTTCGTGCATGTCTGGTGCCTGTTTGAGCGCTGGTGCTGTGAGTGTCAGTGCACTTTCTTTCCTTTTTTCAGTACAGTCTTGACAAGGCTCCCGTGAGGCTTCAGGGGGCTAGTAGCAAGGCGTTCTATAGTCTCACACCAGGATGTGTCTCATTTCCTTCAGGGGGCACAACACGTGCATCCTCCCCTGTGGTCAGTCATCTTGGGATTTCTGCTTAGTTCTCTATGCCTTGATATCAGATCTTTGACCCCCTAAAGCAGGCCACACTTAAATATCTGTCCCTTAAGACCATCTTCCTGGTTTCAGTCTGCTTGGTGAGACATATCTCCTTGTTGCAAGTGTTGTCATGCAGGGATCCTTGCCATTCTCAGAGGAAGCCATATACATTGCAGGACTAGAAAAGGGGACTGCTACTTCTGGAGAGAGATCTGCAATTGTGAGTATATACTTCTGGGAATTTTTCTGAAGAGATTTCTTTGGATTAAAGCTGATTAATCTGTGAAACCAGCTCTGTTCTGTGGATTGAAATTCTATGTAAAAAGGGGAAGGCGATGGCAGTGGGGGTGTGATATCGACCGCCTGGCCAGAATGAACAAATGGATGATAAAATGCTCAAAGAAATCAAGGAAGCTAATAAAAGTTACAGCACAGTAATAATAATGGGTGATTTCAATTACCCCGGTATCGACTGGGTCAGTGTCATGGCAGGACATGCTAGGGAGATAAAGTTCCTAGATGAAATAAATGACTGTTTCTTGGAGCAGCTGGTTCATGAACCGACCAGAGGGGAAGCAGTATTAGACCTAGTCCTTAGTGGAACACCAGATCTGGTGCAAGAGATAAGGGTGTTGGGGCCACTTGGCAATAGTGATCATAGCATGATCGCGTTTGGTTTGATTTAATTAGCGGAGGAGGGATAGTAAGGAAATCCACAGTACTACCATTTAACTTTCGAAACGGAGACTGTGATAACATGAGGAAAATAGTTAAGAAAAAACTAAAAGGAGCAGTTGCAAAGGTTAAAGACTTACATCAAGCTTGGGTGTTGTTGAAAAGTACTATCTTGGAAGCCGAGACCAGCTGTATTCCACGCTTTAAGAAAAGTGGAAGGAAGTCCAAAAAACTGCTAGCATAGTTTAAAGGTGAGGTCAGAGAGGCGGCTGTTGCCAAAAAAGCATCTTTCAGGAAATGGAAAGAAGAGCCAAACGATGAAACCTGGAAATAGCACAAGCACTGGCAAGTTAAATGCAAGGCATTGATAAGGCAGGCAAAGGGAGAATTTGAGTAGAAGCTTGCTGCAGAAGCAAAAATGCGTAATAAAGACTTTTTCAAGTACATTCATAGCAAAAACCTCGTGAGAGAATCAGTTGGTCCATTAGATGATAGAGGGTTAAAGGGGCACTAAGAGGCGACAAGGCGATAGCGGAGAGACTGAATAAATTCTTTGCTTCGGTCTTTACTGAGGAAGATGTAGGGTATTGACTGAAGTGGTATTTAAAGGTGCGGAAGAATTGAAGGAAATACCAATACATCGGGAAGATGTTGTGGTACTGCAGACCTTCTGCAGACAGGAGAAAATGCTTTAAGCTTAGAAAAAAGAGGCAGACACCGGCTGCAGCATTACAAGGAGCCATATAGGGGGAGCAAGTGGGACCTCCGGAGGACTGAGGAGCCACGCCCCAGAGCCAGTGATGCAATACCGGCCTGCACCCAATCAGAGGAGGGAAGAGTTCCTCTTAAAAAAAGCCCAGATGACTGGAGAAGGCAGGCTTTCCAAGAGGGAGAGAAGGACCAGGAAATAGGAGTCCTGGGGAAAGGAACAGGCCCAGCAGACTCAGCAGAGCCAGGTGAAGGAGTTCGCCCCGAGTATCCCAGGAGTGGAGAGGACACGCCTTCCAAGAGGGAGAGATACAGAAAGGGAGCTACCCCTGGAAGCAGAAGGACTGTGCTAGAAAGTCCTGGACCTGAGTTTGGCAGAGGCCAGCAACCATTGAAGGACATAACATGGAGTAACCAAGAAGAAGATGAAAGAACTTCTTTAAAAGGTAACATTCTGGGCTCAGACAGAAGGAAGCTTTGGTGTGAATGTGGTTTAACACCAGCAGAAGGCCTCCGGGAGAACCGAAAGCCTACCATTGTGCAAGTAAGGCCAAACCCCAGCAGGAACTGGCCTCAATCCTTACCTTGCCGGGATAAGCCAAGAAAGAAAGGTAATCACTGTTTTTCTGATTATAATTTCCTGAACGCTGTGACGCAGGAGGAACAGGGAATAGAGGAATGTTGTCCTACTAGAACTGTTTATACTTCAGGATACAAGCCTATATCAAGTAAGAGACTCTCCAGTAAAAGAGCCATGTGCAAGAGAGACTGTTCTCAGTCTAGAGGTACACAAAACCAGGGCTTACCTTTGAACACAGAACATTGGGACATCGTGCAAACGTTGTATAAAAAGCCTGAATGCAAGCTACCAGATATCGCTGACCTTGAACCAATGCAGGTGGACGTCGCTGACGACCTTTCAGACCCTGAAATGGATTGCAGCTACTGTCAGGCAGAAGGCTTTGAGCCTTTAGACAAGGAATAGAGCTGTAGCCGGGGGAAAGTGTGAATCTTTGTTTTCTCATGTTATTACTGTGAAGTTAACAGGTTAAATACAGTTCTTGTTTGTTTTCTTTCAACCTGAAATAAGGACAATTTCTGTTGCTGTAAAGATCTGAGCTTTTGAACCTTTTGTGCAATAGGGGAAATAAAAGCCTTTATTCTCCCTTCACTCGGACTATTATGTTCCTTTGAGCTTTTGGTTACCAGAAGGCTACTAGGACTACAAAGAAAACCTGGACCCTGTCTTTAAGCCAAACTCAATTACAAATATTTTTGTGTCCACCCTCTCTACCGTGACGCTTCTTTGCCACTAGGGCGGCGTTGGGACATAAAATGGCGTAGTTGTTGGATTTTTGCCCAGAACTTATGTCAGCACCGGAAAAGAAACTTAAACTCTTGACTTGAAAGAGAAGAAGGAAAAGTCTTGGTTGCGCTGCTGAAAAAAAAAAAAAACCACCCTAAAACCCGGAGTGGATCAGCTGGAGAAACCGGATCGGAGGAGGAAAAGACCCGGAATGGAGTAGCTGAAAAACCGGAGTGGATTGGGGAAATCCTGAAGAAAAAAAAAAGGAAAAATCCTGTGGCCAATTCCTCAAGCAGAGAACTGTGGCGGACAACAGTAACTTCCATTTCAATGCTGATTCCACACTGAACTCAGGTAAAATGTAATTGAGCCTGTCTAGTGTTGGACGCGGGTGGAAGTTTAAAAAAAAAAAAAGAGAGAAAAAAAAGAGAAGGTTTAGGGAACCGCACTTGGTTGTTTCTCTTTTTCTATTCTTGCAGATACGCCATGGAGCCAAAAGATCTATGCGCATGGATGGCCCACCAGTTCGACAAACAAGCGGAGGTGGCGCTAAAGAATCAAGCCCAAGCGTTGCAGCCATGCAAGCCCAGCAAGTACCAGTTTTACGAACTATGGAAAGCTGGTTGGCTCAGCAAAAGGAAGAGATGGCGAAGGTTAATGCAGAAAAGTCCCGTGCGACTGGACTAAACAACCAAGGCATTGGACAAAGCGCATGTCATGATTTGGTGGTGTGAAAATTGAGTCCTGATGATGATGTGGACGATTTTCTTGACTCTTTTACTAGAATAGCTAGTTCAGCTAACTGGCCGCCTGAGCAGTGGTCTATATGTCTCGCAGCGTCCCTTACGGGCGAGGCACTGGCCGCCTACAGGTCAATGCCGCCTGCCTTAGCCAACACCTATGAAGAGGTAGTTTTAGCAATTAGGGATCGCCTAGGGCTTACCCCGTTGACCTATAACAAAATGTTCAGGGCTACTACCCTTAGGGCGGACGAAACGCCAAAAGCCCTTGGTTACAGAATAAGGAGCCTAGCCTACAAGTGGCTACAGCCAGAAAAGAAAAACATAGAGACACTAATGGACGCCGTAGTATTAGAACAGTACATGACAGCGGTGCCCAGTAGGGTACAGAACTTCTTAATACTACAAAATTGCTGTACCACTGCAGAAGCAATAATCCTCACCGAGCGGTACCTAGAGGCTGAGAAAGTCACCCAACATAGGATAGGTAACCCCAAATCAGCGACAGGTATGGAAGCCCGGAAAGTAGGAAGTCTTTCCCGTCCATTATATGGCAATGTAAAAAGTAATAACCCCCCAGATAAGGAAAAGGTTAAGCGCTGTTTTTCTTGTGGGAAAATGGGACATTTAAGGAATGACTGTTATGCTCGCACTGCTCTTGTGGGGGAGGCCCCAAGGACAGTCGGAGAGGGATTGGAGTTAAATGTACAAATACATGGAGTGGATGTAAGGGCACTTCTGGATTCAGGCGCTGACCAAACCATGATGTCCAAAAAGCTATGGTTTGTGGTCAGAGGCCAAGGGTGGTCAGTTCCTGAATATCCAGAAGGCCGGGTTAAGATAAAATGCATTCATGGGGCGGCTACAAGCTATCCTGTCTATAGGCTATGGGTCAAAGGCTTGGGAATAAAAAGAGAAATGCTGGTAGCAGTCGTGCCAAAATTACCCCAAGAATTGGTATTAGGCCGCGATTGGCCGCAATTTCGGAGGAGCCTTAAAGAGGGCTTATCTCCCCCTAAAATCCCAAGTTCCACCTGTAGCTGGCATGAGTCTATGGGTAACCCAGAGTCACGGTCTAAGCCGGCCGATCACTCCAACGCACAGCGAAGCAGCTTAGCCGCAACTACGCACCACATGGTTCCTAGCCCTCTTTGGGAAAAGCCGAAGAAAACTCGGGAAAAAGAATTGAGGGAGGTGCAAAAAAAGTTTGTGATGAAATTTTGTAGGACGTCGAAAAAAGCGCGTTGCCCACAGAGAGCTTCAGCACAAGCCGCCGGCTATGATCTTTATAGCGCTGAAAGCCAGGTCATCCCAGGGCAAGGACGTAAGTTAGTCAGTACAGATCTATTTTATTTATTTATTTATTTATTACAGTTTCTTATATACCGCGCTATTTAGAATCAGCGCGGTTTACATCATAACAAAACGACCATAACGACAAACTGTCAGGTTTTACATTGAACAGGAGTAAAAACTTGGATAACTGGGTTAACTATATACATAAACTATCTACACTGCAGTGTGAGGGCATTTCTAGATTGGGTCATTTCTTGGAGGGGATCTACAAATAGAACTCCCTCCAGGGTGCTATGGAAGGATAGCCCCGCGATCAGGCCTGGCTGCAAAGCACAGCCTGGATGTAGCGGCAGGAGTAGTTGACCCTGACTACAGAGACATGTTGAAAGTACTTCTCTGCAACTTTTCGGATGAAGATTTCAAAGTTCAAGTAGGGGACAGAATAGCCCAATTAATTTGTGAAAGAGTGGGTTTCCCCAGCCTGGAAGAAGTCGCCATGCTGGCTCCCACCAGCCGAGGAACGGATGGTTTCGGCTCCACCGGGAGGGCAGAGATGGAAGGCTTCGTGGCTGTAGGAAGCGACCCCCCAGAAGAAGACCTTGGTCCCCAAATAGAGGATTGTAAGGGAAACTCCATACCCAAGATGGGGGAAGAACTCTCAGTAAGCCAACAGAAGGAATTAGCCCAATTACTGGAGGAGTATACAGATGTCCTCACTCCTATACCAGGAGAAACCTCATTAGTGGCTCATGAGATACTTACTCCACTGGGGAAAATCATCCGACAACGTTCTTATCGTTTGCCGGAGGCCAAGAGGCAAGAAATTATCAATCAAGTGGAAGAAATGCTGCAATTAGAAGTCATCGAGGAGTCGCATAGTCCATGGTGTAGCCCGGTAGTCCTTGTGCCAAAACCGGACGGGTCTATGCGTTTTTGTATTGACTTCCACCAACTGAATGCCGTCTCCACTTTTGATGCTTACCCCATGCCCCGAATTGAGGAATTGCTCGACCGGCTCGGCCGAGCAAAATTTCTGACGACACTAGATATGACGAAAGGGTATTGGCAGGTCCCTTTAACGTGGGATGCCAAACCCAAGACTGCCTTCAGCACGCCCTTAGGTCTCTTCCAATTCCGCAGAATGCCATTTGGTTTACATGGGGCAGCGGCCACGTGCCAGCGCTTGATGGATATCATTCTACGACCCTACCAAGCGTTCGCTACTGCCTATATGGATGACGTGGTAATCCACAGTACCACCTGGAAGGACCACCTACACCAAGTAGGCACTATATTAGAAGCTATGAGAAAAGCGGGCCTCACGTTAAACCCCAAAAAGTGTACCTTCGCGGCTAAAGAAGTTAAGTACTTGGGGCACCTCGTGGGCCGTGGAACAGTATGTCCTCTACAAGATAAGGTAGAAAGCGTCAGGAACTTTCCGGTCCCACAGCATAAGAAGCAGTTACGAAGCTTCCTTGGCCTTATTGACTATTACCGACGCTTCATACCGCACTTTGCTGAGGAAAGCAATGTTTTCACTGAAATGCTGAGGAAAAATGCCCCGAATTTGATAAAATGGACGCCAACAGCGGAGACAGCTTTCCAGCGATTGAAGGTAAGGTTATGCCAAGCCCCCGTGTTACGCGGGGTAGACTTCCGTCAGACCTTCTTGTTACAAACAGATGCTTCGGAGATGGGCCTGGGTGCCGTGCTGTCCCAGATACAGGATGGGGCGGAACATCCTATTATGTTTCTGAGCCGAAAACTATCACTGGCCGAACGAAAGTATGCTACAATTGAGAGGGAGTGTCTCGCTATTAAGTGGGCCATAGAGGCACTAAAATTCTATCTAACGGGGAGGAAATTTGTCCTCATAACGGATCATGCCCCTCTGAAGTGGTTACATACTATGAAGAACGAAAATAATCGATTGACCAGATGGTATATGGCTTTACAGCCTTATGAGTTCCGAGTGGAGCACCGAGCTGGGAAACTACACTTTAATGCCGATGCTATGTCGCGTATTCCGTGCTGTGTGGAAGAGGCTTCACCAGCCCGTCATATTTTAAGAGGGGGGATATGTGGTACTGCAGACCCTCTGCAGACAGGAGAAAATGCTTTAAGCTTAGAAAAAAGAGGCAGACACCGGCTGCAGCATTACAAGGAGCCATATAGGGGGAGCAAGTGGGACCTCCGGAGGACTGAGGAGCCACGCCCCAGAGCCAGTGATGCAATACCGGCCTGCACCCAATCAGAGGAGGGAAGAGTTCCTCTTAAAAAAAAGCCCAGATGACTGGAGAAGGCAGGCTTTCCAAGAGGGAGAGAAGGACCAGGAAATAGGAGTCCTGGGGAAAGGAACAGGCCCAGCAGACTCAGCAGAGCCAGGTGAAGGAGTTCGCCCCGAGTATCCCAGGAGTGGAGAGGACACGCCTTCCAAGAGGGAGAGATACAGAAAGGGAGCTACCCCTGGAAGCAGAAGGACTGTGCTAGAAAGTCCTGGACCTGAGTTTGGCAGAGGCCAGCAACCATTGAAGGACATAACATGGAGTAACCAAGAAGAAGATGAAAGAACTTCTTTAAAAGGTAACATTCTGGGCTCAGACAGAAGGAAGCTTTGGTGTGAATGTGGTTTAACACCAGCAGAAGGCCTCCGGGAGAACCGAAAGCCTACCATTGTGCAAGTAAGGCCAAACCCCAGCAGGAACTGGCCTCAATCCTTACCTTGCCGGGATAAGCCAAGAAAGAAAGGTAATCACTGTTTTTCTGATTATAATTTCCTGAACGCTGTGACGCAGGAGGAACAGGGAATAGAGGAATGTTGTCCTACTAGAACTGTTTATACTTCAGGATACAAGCCTATATCAAGTAAGAGACTCTCCAGTAAAAGAGCTGTGTGCAAGAGAGACTGTTCTCAGTCTAGAGGTACACAAAACCAGGGCTTACCTTTGAACACAGAACATTGGGACATCGTGCAAACGTTGTATAAAAAGCCTGAATGCAAGCTACCAGATATCGCTGACCTTGAACCAATGCAGGTGGATGTCGCTGACGACCTTTCGGACCCTGAAATGGATTGCGGCTACTGTCAGGCGGAAGGCTTTGAGCCTTTAGACAAGGAATAGAGCTGTAGCCGGGGGAAAGTGTGAATCTTTGTTTTCTCATGTTATTACTGTGAAGTTAACAGGTTAAATACAGTTCTTGTTTGTTTTCTTTCAACCTGAAATAAGGACAATTTCTGTTGCTGTAAAGATCTGAGCTTTTGAACCTTTTGTGCAATAGGGGAAATAAAAGCCTTTATTCTCCCTTCACTCGGACTATTATGTTCCTTTGAGCTTTTGGTTACCAGAAGGCTACTAGGACTACAAAGAAAACCTGGACCCTGTCTTTAAGCCAAACTCAATTACAAATATTTTTGTGTCCACCCTCTCTACCGTGACGCTTCTTCGCCACTAGGGCGGCGTTGGGACAATGTATTACAACTATTAGATAAACTGAAGAGTAGCAAATCACCTGGGCCGGATGATATACATCCAAGGGTGTTGAAAGAGCTGAAATATGAGATTGCAGACCTGCTATTAATAATCTGTGAACTAGCATTAAAATCATATGTAATACCTGAAGATTGGAGGATGGCAAACGTAACACCAATTTTTAAAAAGGGTTCCAGGGGTGATCCGGGAAACTACAGACCGGTGAGCCTGACGTCAGTACCAGGAAAAATGGTAGAAACCATCATTAAGAACAAAATTGCTGAACATGTAGATAGTCATGGCTTAATGGGAGACAGCCAACATGGTTTTAGACAAGGAAGATCTTATCTTACTAATCTGTTATGTTTTTTTGAAGGTGTGACTAAACAGGTAGACAATGGTGAGTTGGTTGATAATAGTGTATCTGGACTTTCAGAAAGCCTTTGACAAGGTCCCTCATCAGAGACATTTGGCAAAACTAAAAAGTCATGGGATAGGAGGCAGTGTACTATTGTGGATCAGGAACTGGTTAAAAGATAGAAAGCAGAGGGTAGGGCTAAATGGCCAATTTTCCCAATGGAGAAAGGTAAATAGTGGTGTACCCCAGGGATCTGTGCTGGGTCCGCTGCTTTTTGACATATTCATAAATGACCTGGAAAAGGGAATAACGAGTGAGGTTATCAAATTTGTAGATGAGACAAAACTAATTAAAGTTGTTTAAAACCCTGGGGAGTGATTGCCATCATTGTTCTCCTGCCGGAGGGGGTGAGTTCACCTGGTCTGTGCAGCTTGCCGGCTTCTTCGGGGCAGTTCCAACTACGTCATCAAAGGCCCCCATAAAAGACCTTTGTAAGCCCTTGGTGTTCGGGAGTGATTGCCATCATTGTTCTCCTGTGGAGGGGGTGAGTTCATCTGGTCTATGCAGCTTGCCGGCTTCTTCGGGGCAGTTCCAGCTACGTCATCAAAGGCCCCTTCTTGTCCCCTCCTTCTTTTTCCTTTTTGGATAAAGCTGAGCCGAGTTGTTTTCGGCATCTTCCGTCGGCGTCTCCTAAGGGGCGTATCGAAAGGGGCAGGACACGCCCCTTGGGAGCCCCTTAGGAGCGTGTTTGTGGAGTTTGCCATCATGCCTGGGGGTAAAAGAAAGAAAAAGGCCACTGTAGCGGAGACTACGGAGGACCCTATGGATAGACATGTGGTGTCGACGCTGGTTCCTGTGAAGCCAGGTACTGTTCTCTCTGTCCCCTCCATTGAGGGTGCTAGCCTCAGTTCGGTGGAGCGCACTCCACCTTTACCTCCGGGTTTTTTGGAACTTTCAGAAGTGCCTTCTCTCCCTTTGGAGCCTCTGGAGGTTGGTGTATTGCCCTAGGTCTGTGAGCTGGAAAGAGCCGGTTTCGTCGGTTGAAAGTCCTTCGAGTGCTTCAGTCTCCTTGACGGATATATGACATGTGGTTAAAAGAACTGAGCGAGTTTTAATGGAGACTGTACCTTCGCTTTGTCACTTCACTAATGATGTTTCTAAGTTTCAGTCTATAGATTTGCAAGTGAAGAGTTTGTTTTCCAGCTTAGCTACCTTAGATACTCAGGTTAAGGCATTGTCTTCTTTTCAATCAGTCAGTGTCAAGGATAGCTTAGTTTTTTCTCAGAAGTTAGAAAATTTAGAGAACATGCATAGGTGTAAAAATTTACGGTTATTGAACTTTCCTTGTATTTCTTTGCTTTCTCCTCTCATTCTTTTTAAGAAATATTTGAAAGATATATTGCAATTACCTAGTGCGGATTCCTTAACATTACTTAAGTGTTATTATGTTTCTTCTAAGGTAGCTATACATACCAATGACGACGATTTAGCTGTTTTGGGGGAACCTGCTGCGTTTGATCTAACTGCTTTTTTGGAGGACACACAGGACCTTATTTCCACTAGGGCAACTTTGTTAATTACATTGTCCTCGGAGGAGGAAAAGATCTCCATTCTTAAGGCTTATTTTCGGAAGAAAGATCTTTTGTTCTGTGGAGAGAAGATTTCAATTTTTCCTGATGTGTCCAGATCAACGCAGCTTCGTAGGAAAGTTTTTCTTGCCTATAAAACGCGAATCGTCGCTCTTGGTGCTACCTTTTTCCTCCGCTATCCCTGTAAATGTATAATAACTATGGGTCAGGATAAGTTTATTTTTATGTCTTATACTGACCTAGACCGATGGCTCCTAGAGAGGGAAAAGAGGCATTGAAAGTTTCTTTATCCTTTTTATCCTATCGTTTATATGGATGTTTCTTTGCTGGAGGGAATCTGTAGGTTAGGTTTGGATGTTAGTCAGGGGCTCTTGGTAATTGACCTGAGTTTGTTTTCTTGAGATTTCTTTTTCTTGTTTTGTTATCCCCGTGATGTGGGCTGCTGTACTTTGGATGATGATTATTTGTAATGATTGATGACAATTTTGTTGCTGTTTTCATGTGTTTTCTGATATTGTATTGTCAGATCATAAAATCCTAATAAATATAAATTCAAAAAAAAAAAAAGTTGTTTAAAACCCAAGAGAATTGTGGAAAATTGCAAGAGGATCTTGATAAATTGGAAGACTGGGCATCAAAATGGCAGATGAAATTTAATGTGGACAAGTGCAAAGTTATGCATCTAGGGAAGAACAACCCAAACTATGGTTACACGATGCAAGGTTCCACATTAGGAACCACCACCCAGGAAAAAGATTTAGGCGTCATTGTGGATAACATGTTAAAACCCTCAGCTCAGTGTGTAGCGGCAGCCAAGAGAGCAAATAGAATGCTAGGTATCATAAGGAAAGGAATGGAAAATAAAACAAAGGATATTATAATGCCTTTTTCCTTATCGTTCCTCCAGTTCAGTCCTCTACCTCTGGGTTGTCAATCTCCTCCTGCAGCTAGG
Organism: Ichthyophis bannanicus; assembly: GCA_033557465.1. NCBI lineage: Eukaryota > Metazoa > Chordata > Amphibia > Gymnophiona > Ichthyophiidae > Ichthyophis > Ichthyophis bannanicus. The sequence goes on from CM066043.1 coordinate 42,758,889, forward strand.
AGACTGGTATGTCAGAATGATGACATCACTGGATATAGCCTGCTGCACTCCTACTTCCATCCCAGTGTGACCAGTCTCCTTGCAGCAGGAGGACTTGACGAGCCTTGTGAAAGAGGCTCTCTGGAGGAATGGATAAGGAGCCAGGAGGAGATTAGGTTTGCTAAGTGGGTTAGAGCCTTTAGTGGCAGTGTCCCTTTAAAAAAAAAAAAAAAAAACTTCACGGCTTTCTTGCTTCCTGCCTGTGCCTGTGCTACTTCTTCTTGTTGGGGGTTCTGCCTCATGACTTCGAGTTTCCCCCCCCCCCCCCCTGGTGGCCCAGAGGTCTCTCCTCCCTGACTCTACGGGGGAGAGCCCTTCTTATGCGGGGTGCATATTTCAGGCTGCAGTGCTGTCCTTTGGCGGCTGAGCGGCCGGCAGTAAATTGAAGCGGCAGAGCTTCGGGCCCGGGTTTGGAGGCACCACGCACGGCGGAATTGGCAGGAGCGGGGCAGGCCGAGTCGGTAAGTGCTCACCGGCGTCAGGCTGCCTGGTTTTCGAGGGGAAGCATTTTCCGGGAGTGCAGAGGCGCTGGAGCTGTTTTTGGCGCCCTTTTTCCCCCTTGTCGGCAATCGCGGTGGCCATTTTCTGAGCCGCGAGCAGCCGCGTGTCAGCAAGTGCTCTTCCGACTCCGTGGCAGAGCAAAGCTAGGGTTTGATTTCATTGTCCTCTTGTTCCCTTGTTCACTTTGTTTTTTGAGGGGCTTCCTTTTGTTTTGTTTTGTTTGTTTCTTTTGTAGTTCTTTTTTATTGGGGCCTCTTCTGCCATCCCTTCAAAATCGGGGGGGTGGGGGGTGGGGAGGCTGAGGGGGGATCGTTTCACAGCAGTATGTTTAGCAAGTACATAAGTAGGTTTTAGGATCTGCATAGCAGTTGCTTGGTATACAAAAAAAAAAAAAAAAACCTTCCTTCAGCAGGGCTAGCGGCTCAAGTAAGCCCCGGGGGGGGGAGGGTTCTGGCTAGCCTTGTTATTGCTGCCAAGCCTCAGTGTATCATGTGTGGCACTAGGAGGGGCACCGTTGCGGACACCGGGGTGTGCCGAGGCTGTGCTGCCCTATCATCCGCAGTGGAGCTTCAGATGGAAGTCCAGGAGTCCCCGGAGGCGCAGGGTGCGCCCGCGGGGGTGGAAGCTGCCTCCCCGCGGCTGTCGGCGCAAGGGCCTGCGTCGGAGGAGCCGACGGGACCCTCCGGCGAGCCTTTGGTAGCCCAGGCTTCGGGTCTCAGAGTTTAGCCCTGAATTTGTTCTGCCTATGCATCAAACCTTTTGCCTATGGCGACAGGGCAAGAGAGCAGGCTCCGGGTCGCTGGCATCCCCACCTCCACAGCTAGTGGCGGCTGGGGAGGGAGGCGAGGAGCCGCCAGTGCTGAAGCGAGCGAGGCCTGGAGACCCGGCGGAGGGCGAGTGGCCTGAAGTCCAAGATCCAGAATGGGATCCTGAAGAGGGTTCGCAGGACCTGGAAGAAGGGGAAATCCCTGAACCTGAGGATCAAGCGAAAATCATTAGGGTCTTCCGCAGGGAGGAGTTGGCGGCCCTGATTTCAGAGATGTTTCAGATGTTGAACCTTGCTGCGCCGACGGCGGTGGAGGACGAGGTAGAGGATCCCGTTATCCAGGCGGTTCGTCAGACACAGGTGGTGTTTCCAGTGCACAGGGTCGTCGAGAAGATGATTCAGGACGAATGGGATAAGCCGGAGGCAGGACTTTGGGGAATTCGGACAATGAATAGATTGTATCCTTTGGCCGATGAGGATAAAGACAGGTTCCGGGCACCGTGGATTGACACGGTGGTGTCGGCTGTTACAAAGAAGACCACTATTCCGGTCGAAGGGAGTGCGGCCTTAAAGGATATTCAGGACTGTAAAGTTGACGGTCTACTAAAGCAGGCCTTTGAAGCGGATTCTATTTCACTGCAGGCCTCCATCTGCGGAGCTTGGGTAGCAAGAGCGTGTCTGCGCTGGGCCCAGCATCTGCGCCAGTCTTCGCGCATGGATCTCGAGGAGGTGAAGGAGCTGGATCGCCTGGAGTCAGGTGCTGCCTATCTCGCAGATGTGCATTACGACTTGATGCGGGCGCTGGCCAACAGCACGGGGTTTGTGGTGGCCGCCCATAGATCTTTGTGGTTATGCAATTGGGCGGTGGACGGCCCTTCTAAATCCCACCTTAGCAAGCTTCCATTTAAGGGGGGTTTGCTTTTTGGGGAAGATTTGGATAAGTTGGTGAAGCAGGCCAAGTCCGGCCAAAGCGTTCGGTAGTTTCCAGAGAGGGCGGTTTCCGTCTCGAGCCCAGGGCTTTCGCGGGTTTCGGGGAGTGAGTAGAGGGTTCTCCTCCAACTCTGCATCCACATCTCGTAAGACTCAATGAAGCGAGGCGGGTCCCGGCGGAGGGGCCTCCCATAGGCGGACGACTTCGAGAGTTTCTTTCCGCTTGGACCCGCATCACGTCAGACCAGTGGGTGTTAGAGAGAGTTCAACATAGCTATGCACTGGAGCTGGCTCGGCCTGTGCGGGATTCGTTCGGTTTGTCCCCTTGCAGGGTTCCCAAGAAAATGGCGGCGGTTCGCGCGACCTTGGAAAGACTCATTCAGTTGGGCGCCGTGGTGGAAGTTCCCAAAACCGATTACGGCATGGGTCGGTACTCTATTTATTTTGTGGTGCCCAAAAAGGGTGGTATGTTAAGGCCCATACTAGACCTGAAGGCGGTAAACCGGTGCTTAAGGGTTCCGCACTTCCGAATGGAGACGTTGTGGTCGGTCATAGTGGCGATGCGGCGCGGAGAATTCTTGACGTCTCTGGATCTGACGGAGGCGTATTTGCACATTCCCATTCGGGAAGCTCACCAGAAGTTTCTGCGATTCGCTCTTCCTTGGGGCCACTATCAGTTCCAAGCTTTGCCGTTCGGTTTGGCAACGGTGTCACGGACCTTCACCAAAATTATGGTGGTGGCGGCGGCGTTGCGCAAGGAAGGGATTCTAGTCCACCCGTATCTCGACGATTGGTTGATTCGAGCCAAGTCCGAGGAGGAGAGTCTCCGGGTGACAGACCGGGTGGTGAAGTTTTTACAAGAGCTGGGTTGGGTAGTCAACTCAGCCAAGAGTCATTTACAGCCCACCCAGGACCTCGAATACTTGGGGGTCTGGTTCGACACACAGAGCGGGCAGGTGTTTCTGCCGCAAGCCCTGGTGCAGCAGTTTCTGTCGGTGCCAGCGCCATCGGCGTGGGATTATCTCAGGGTGCTGGGAACCATGGCGGCGACGTTGGAAGCGGTACCCTGGGCCAAGATTCATATGCGACCTCTCCAAAGAGCGCTGCTCCGCCGCTGGTCGCATCAGACCGATTCATTGAGCAAGCGTCTTCCTTGCCCGAGCAAAGTCAGGCAGGCTCATCGTTGGTCGCTTCTCCGCTCGTCGTTGACTGCCGGCATGCTGCTGGAACAGCTGGAGTGGCTTCCGTTGTTGACAGATGCCAGTCTAGTTGGGTGGGGAGCCCACTGCGGGAGCCAGTTTGCGCAGGGGCTTTGGTCTCCCCTTTAGGCCTCATGGTCGATAAACCGTCTGGAGCTTCGTGCGGTTTTACGGGCCCTTCAGGCGTTCGAGGACATGGTATGCGGACAACCCGTATGGGTGCTCTCCGACAACTCAGCGACGGTGGCGTACATCAACCGCCAGGGCGGCACGGGGAGTGCCGCGATGGAGGAATAGGCCGACGAGTTGTTCGCTTGTGTAGAGATTCGCTTGTCTGCGATTTCGGCGGCGCACATTGCAGGAAAAGACAATGTCACAGTGGACTTCCTCAGCAGGGTGCAGGTGGATGCAGGGGAGTGGGAGTTGCATCCCGAGGTTTTCGAACAGATAGTCATTGGGGAACTCCGGTCATGGATCTCATGGCGACCTTCAAGTCTGCAAAGGTCGGGCGTTTCTTCAGCCGAAGGCGAGAACGAATGTCGGAGGGCATAGACGCGCTGCTTCATCAGTGGCCGACAGTCGGCCTCCTGTATGTCTTCCCACCATGGGCATTGATAGGCCGAGTGATTCAGAAGATCGGAGCGCATGCAGGGAAAGTTCTTTTGGTTGCACCCGATAGGTCCGCGTACCAAGGACGCCTCGGCCAAATACGTCTCTTGGACGGCGAACCCTGGCGGCTGACGGTGAGGTCGAATCTGTTGAGGGCCTCTGCTCATGCCTCAGGTGGATCGGTTCTCGCTTACGGTATGGCCATTGAGAGGGCTAAGCTGATGAAGAAAGGTTATTCCTCGGCGGCAACTTTGCTTAGAGCTCGTAAACATTCTTAATATGTATACTTTAGAGGAAAGACAGGATGGGGCGATATGATTGCATTTATGCCATTGAGGTATTTAAATGTCTTAGGAAGGTCTCTTTCAATGAAAGCAAGCTCTGCTACAAGGGGACATAGGATGAGAATGATATGTGGAAATATTTCTTTAAAGAAAGAGTGGTAGATGCGTGGAATAATTTCCCAGTGGAAGTAGTGGACATGAAGACAGTATCGAAATTCAGAAAAGCGTGGGACAAACAGAGGATCTCTAAAGGTAAAAAGGAGACTATTGTACTTGATATGGAAGGGCAGACTAGATAGGCTATATGGTCTTTTTCTGCCGTCAGTTCTGTGAATGCATTTTATGATTTACTTACTTTTCTGGCAATATGAGCTTTTGCTCGGAACTGAAGAAGGAGCGTGTTTGTTAACCTTTAATTCCATTCATTTAAGAGGACTACCATGGTGTCAGTGAACTGAAATGGACTGGCATCAGGCAGTTTGCATCAGATGATCACATGGTCTACTATGCTGGAAATGAAAGACAAGAAATGGAGTTGCATTTATAATTAAGAAGAAACTTGCAAGAACTGTAATGAAATACAATGCAGTCAGTGAATGCTTAATCTCTATTCGTCTACGAGGAATACCTATCAACACAACTGTAATTCAGGTATATGCCCCACCAACAGCTGCAGAAGAGGATGAAATTGATGAGTTCTATGGGTTCGATTCCCACTGGTACTTCTTGTGACCTTGGGCAAGTCACTTTACCCTCCATTGCCTCGGAAGAAAAGGACTGGCAATCTACTTCCGGTTATACCTTGCCAAGAAAGCCCAGGAACTGCTGGATCGCTAGAAGTCAGCAATGACTTGAAGGCACTTAAAAAAAAAAAAAAAAGTACAAGCTGAAATTGACAGAACATGCAAACAGGATATCCTCATAGTCATGGGTGACTGGAACGCAAAAGTTGGCAACAAAGAAGAAGGCAAAGTAGTTGGAAAATATGGACTCGGAAACAGAAATGAAGCTGGAGAAAGACTGATAGAATTCTGCAAGACCAACGATCTATTCATTTCAAACACCTTCTTCCAGCAACACAAGAGGCGACTGTACACATGGACTTCACCCAATGGATTGTACAAAAATCAAATTGACTACGTCTGTGGAAGTCAACGATGGAAAAGCTCTATAACATCAACAAAGAGAAAACCTGTAGCCGACTGTGGTACAGATCATCGACTACTAGTATGCAAACTCAAGCTAGTTGAAAAAGAGCAAACCACTCACGAATGTAGCAAAATATGACCTTGAGAATATGCCACCAGAATTTAAAGACTGCCTGCAAAATCAATTTGCTGCTTTAGATACAAATGACAGAGTTCCAGAAGAGTAATGGAATGACATCAAGAAGGTTGTGTTGGAAGAAAGCAAGAAGTCTCTACAAAAGGTGAAAAAGCAAAAATGGTCAAAATAGATGGCGGAAGAAACTTTGAAAATTGCCCAGAAACCTAGAGAAGCTAATATCAGAGGAGAAAGAGGCAATCGCAGAACTCAACAGAGATTTCCAACGTGCAGCAAGACGGGGCAAGGAAAAGTACTACAACGATGCAATCAAGGAAATAGAAGCAGAAACTATCAGAGGAAGAACAAGATTGGCAGTTAAAAAAATTCCAGCCTTGAATTGGAAAGTTACAAGATCGCACAATTGCTCTGATCCCACATGCCAGCAAGTTTAGGTCAACTATCCAGAGGGTCTCACGGAGTTGACATTGACTCGATGGCACTTAACAGTAGCAATGCAAATAGGCCTGTCCTCCATACTTTGTTTTAGCCATGAATTTAATGCAGAGGTTTGATGTACGGAGTTCTTTGTCAAGCTGAACCTATATGTCTTTGGGATTGTCATGGAAAATTATAAAGCTACTGCAGGGGTGTTCGTACAAGCATCCGTATGTTTAGGACTTTGTGTTCAGAGAAACAAAGGAAAATATGATCTCTGCATATGCTGAGGCCCACATACACACTGAGTAGATAATAAACTTCACAACAATAACAGAAACATATAGCCCATGCTTTGGTTTATATTACCTAGACTTAACTATCCTATTATGTATGCATTTATTTATTTATTTTTAACTCCCAAAGTTTTGATCTGGATTCTTCTATCTTGGCCAATGACAAAATCATCCAGGATGCCTCTTCTCATAAGAACATAAGGTATATGCCATCCTGGGTAAGACCAAGGGTCCACCAAGCCCAGTATCCCTCTTTGTATCGATGCTTCTGGATGTGCTGTTGAGGGCTGAAGATCTGGCAATTCTAACAAAAACCCTAATTCCTTATCATCCTGCTAAACCAATCCAGATGAGTGGGGTTTTGCTGCCTTGCCAGCAGGTGAAGGCAGATTTGAACAACTTTCAGTGATGTTATAATACTCGTATATGCTGGTATAGCTCTAAGAGAAGCCAGTTTTATCTGCCTCCAGCAGGTGGCAAGATGTTTGAACTTGTGCAGCAATGCTTGGTTTGCAGTTTGTCATGCTGTGAGGGCTTGTGTGCATCAGTGATGCTGAGAGATAAGCTATTAGTAGCTTAGCTGCTGGCAGGATCTCCCAAGTTAGACAGGTCTCAGCTGAAGTGCCAGACTAAGACAAACTCTCCATCTGGGCAGATGGTGGTATAAGCGAAGGATCATATTTCTGTTAAAAAAAATCACTCTACTGTAATAAACGCAGGCGCTAGGTGTTAGTATTCAATACAAATATCAATAAGCTACCTTATCACAGGCCTACTGAAAGGAGAAAAAAGGCTTCAGATTACTCGGGTCAGGCAGACAGAACCAAGCAAGTATTTGCCATCTCCATCACATCAATAGCCAAAAAAACTCCTTGACAATATGTATATTTTTCCAAATATTTTTCAATAATTTTGAATTGTCAACATTTCAAACCATTTCAATTATCCATACAGTATTTCAGTGTTTTAGACAATACTCCCTTCTAAAGCATGTCATTAATGCAACTTAACTGAAGTGATCTCCATGGCATAAACAGTAGACCTGTGATAAAATAGCTTATTGATATTTGTATTGAATACTAACACCTAGCCTGCGTTTATTACAGTAGAGTGATTTTTGTTTTTTTGGATTTGTTTGTTTCACTCTGGAATTGATTAACTATCTGTGATCATATTTCTGTGACAAATGCAATTAACTGCGTGGAAGAAAGGCTTGGCAAATCTACTTCTGTTTCTTGCCACGAAAACCCAATGGATGTTCACAAAACAAATTGCACTATAGTGCTGGAAAATGAGACCCCCAGGTTGGAAGGCACTCAAATGGCTACTGGGCTTGAGCTGAAGACTTCTCAGAGTAAAGCCAGCATTTATGATGTGGTTGGATCTGCTGATGTAGCTGTGCATGAAATGAGAGTCAGAAGTTTGTCATAGAGCGGAAGCTAATGAAAGTGAAGACTTAGAAAAAAACGCTGTCTTTCACAAAACAAATGATGTGCAGAAGATGCGATTACCCTGCAGCGCAGCTAGAGAGAGCAGGCAAAAACTTACAGAGGCTGAGTTAACACATCCGGCTGATGATTCTGCAGAAGTTAATCAGCTGCACCTGAAAAGTAGCCCGGGGAACTCAACGTGGAATGCCTTTATAAGCAGAAAGCTAGTGCAGGAGCAGGGAGAAGGGGAGCTGAGACAGCCAGGAACAGCAGCCCAGCCAGGTCAAGCAGTGCAGCCAAGACAAGCAGCACGACAAGGACAGCAGGAGCTGGAAGAGGAGCAGAAAGAGCCAGAGAGAAAGACGGGCCGTGGAGAGACATAAGAACATACATAAGATATGCCATACTGGGTCAGACCAAGGTCCATCAAGCCCAGTATCCTGTTTCCAACAGTGGCCAATCTAGGTCATACATACCTAGCAGTTTCCCCAAAAGACACAGGTTCTGCAATGCTTGTACTAGGTCAAGCATTGATATCCTGGGTCCCTTCTTAATAATGGTTTATGGACCTTTCCTCCAGGAACTTGTCCAAACCTTTTTTAAACCCAGCTACACTAACAGCCTTTACTACATCCTCCGGTAACAAATTCCAGAGTTTGATTACACGTTGAGTGAAAAAATATTTTCTTTTATTAGTCTTAAATAGTTTACCCTGTAGCTTCATTGCATGTCCCCTAGTCTTCCTATATTCTGTTAACGTAAACAGTCGATCTACGTTTACCCGTTCGACTCCATTCATTAATTTATAGACTTCTATCATATCTCCCCTCAGCCGTCTCTTTTCCAGGTTAACCCTTTCCAGGCCGAGCCCAAAACTCTTGGGATCCAAAATTCTGACTAAATATTCCTATCAAATGGTATATAATACATGACCATAGCAGAAGGAAAATCACTATTAGAACATATTGAATAAGACGGGTACAGTTTTCCTGAAATATGCAAAAATTAACCAGGCTGCAGAATGTGGATTAAAAATTTAAAGTAGGCCTTCAAAGGATTAAAGAGCCCTAACCTTTTTAGCCTTTCTTCATAGGAGTATCCTTCCATCCCCTTTACAATTTTGGTGGCTCTTCTCTGAACCTTTTCTAATAACACTATATCCTTTTTAAGATACGGTGACCAGAATTGCACACAATATTCAAGGTGCGGTCTCACCATGGAACGGTATAGAGGCATTATAATATCTTTTTGTTTTATTTTCCATTCCTTTCCTTATGATACCTAGCATTCTATTTGCTCTCTTGCCCGCCGCTGCACACTGGACAAAGGGTTTTAACATGTTATCCACAATGACGCCTAAATCTTTTTCCTGGGTGGTGGTTCCTAATGTGGAACCTTGCATTGTGTAACCATAGTTTGGGTTGTTCTTCCCTAGGTGCATAACTTTGCACTTGTCCACATTAAATTTCATTTGCCATTTTGATGCCCAATCTTCCAATTTATCAAGATCCTCTTGCAATTTTCCACAATCCTCTTGGGTTTTAACAACTTTAAATAGTTTTGTGTCATCCGCAAATTTGATAACTTCGCTCGTCGTTCCACTTTCCAGGTCATTTATGAATATGTCAAAAAGCAGCGGACCCAGCACAGATCCCTGGGGTACACCACTATTCACCTTTCTCCATTGGGAAAATTGGCCATTTAGCCCTACCCTCTGCTTTCTATCTTTTAACCAGTTCCTGATCCACAATAGTACACTGCCTCCTATCCCATGACTCTTTAGTTTTGCCAAAAGTCTCTCATGAGGGACCTTGTCAAAGGCTTTCTGAAAGTCCAGATACACTATATCAACCAACTCACCTTTGTCCACCTGTTTATTCACACTTTCAAAAAAACATAACAGATTAGTAAGACAAGATCTTCCTTGTCTAAAGCCATGTTGGCTGTCTCCCATTAGGCCATGACTATCTACATGCTGAGTAATTTTATTCTTTATGATGGTTTCTACCATTTTTCCCGGTACTGACGTGAGGCTCACCGGTCTGTAGTTTCCTGGATCACCCCTCGAACCCTTTTTAAAAATTGGTGTTACATTGGCGATCCGCCAATCTTCAGGTATTAGAGATGATTTTAATGATAGTTCACAGATTACTAATGGCAGGTCTGCAATCTCATATTTCAGTTCTTTCAACACCCTTGGATGTATACCATCCGGCCCAGGTGATTTGCTACTCTTCAATTTATCTAATAGTTGTAATACATCTTCCCAATGTATCGATATTTCCTTCAATTCTTCCACACCTTTAAATACCACTTCAGTCATGGGTAACATCCCTACATCTTCCTCAGTAAAGACCGAAGCAAAGAATTCATTCAGTCTCTCCGCTATCGCCTTGTCACCTCTTAGTGCCCCTTTAACTCCTCTGTCATCTAATGGTCCAACTGACTCACTCACAGGTTTTTTTGCTACGAATGTACTTGAAAAAAATCTTTATTTCGCGTTTTTACTTCCGCAGCAAGTTTCTTCTCAAATTCTCTCTTTGCCTTCTTTATCAATCCAGTCAGTCCTGAGAGAGACTTGGTAGCAGGAGACCTCAGATGTAAAGAGCTCAGAAGGAGAGAGCCATACCTGGAGAGAGGTCTACGCTCACCAGAAGACTCTGAAACAGGATTGAAAGGCTCCAGAAGGAAAGGTACTGATAGCAGAGTTACCTATACCAGGAAGCAAGGAAGTCTGGATTCCTCACCAGGTTTTCCTAGGCTACAGAAAGGTCAAGCAGTGCCCAGAAGCTTCCAAGAGAAAGTCTGCCAAAGAGACTGTGTCCTGAGAGAAGTACCTGAGAAGGAAAACTCCAGTTATACCGGCTACAGGAAGCCAAGGTATGGTGACACTTTATTCATAAAGAGAAGCTCAGCTCCTAGAAGCTCTTGTAAAGCAGATATCCAGTTTGAAAGGAGAAGAAGCAGGCCAGAGTTTTATAAGCCAGGACGTAAGGGCATAGGAACGAGCCATGCTTATTTGAGAGCCCTAGAATAGCCTTACTGGAAACAAGGGAACAGAAACAGTGACTAGCAAACTATAGCGGCCAGGGAAAGCTCCAATTCAGAGGGAGATAACAATGACCCAGAGCCCATGCAGATAGCGCTTGAGGATCCTATTCCCTTATCTCAAGACGAATTAATGGATTACTCCATTTGTATTGCGGGCAGTTTTGAATCACTCCCTGAACTGTAAGTTATACAGACATTGCTTTGAGAATACTCATGTTTGTGCTTAATGAAAGAGGAATTTTCACTCCTTTGTTTTGCTCTAAAGTTTGAAAGAAACCCTGGGTTAAATCCTACAAGCAACTGTGAAGTTTGTAACAGTTTACCTCTTTACTTATGTTGTGGTGGAAGCCTGAAAAGAAGGACTTACTGTATTTCTGTATCACAGCGAACCTTTTGCGTTAAAAGGGAAATAAAAGCCTTATTTACCCTCTACTTGGCATACACAATTTATTCACATAAGGAGCAGGACTACAAAGACCAAGATACCCTTGGCCTTAAAAGAGCCCTCTACTCCCAGAAAATAATATGCTCAACCTACCCTTACAGCCACTGGCCACCAGGGGGGTTGATGACAAGTTGCAAAGATGTCTTACATATTGTGACATGGAACGTACGAAGCATGAACCAAGGGAAGTTGGAAGTGGTCAAGAATGAAATGGAATGTTGGTGTCAGTGGACTGAAATGGACTGGCTTTGGGCACTTTGCATCTGATGATCACATGGTCTACTATGTTTGACTTGAAAGACAAAAAAGAAATGGTGTTGCATTTATAATTAAGAAACTGGGCAAGAACTGTAATGAAATACAGTGCAGTCAGTGAACGCTTAATTTCTATTCGTCTACGAGGAAAGTTCATCAACACAACTATAATTCAGTTATATACCCCAACAACAGCTGCAGAAGAGGAAGACGTTGAGTTCTGTGAACAAGTAGGAGCTGAAATTGACAGAATATGCAAACAGGATATCCTGATAGTCATGGGTGACTGGAACACAAAAGTTGGCAACAAAGAAGAAGGCAAAGTGGTTGGAAAATATGGACTTGGCAACAGAAATGAAGCTGGAGAAAGACTGATAGAATTCTGCAAGACCAATGATCAATTCACTTAATGGATTGTACAGAAATCAAATTAACTACATCTGTGGAAGACAGCAATGGAAAAGCTTGATAACGTCAACAAAGACAAAACCTGGAGCTGACTGTGGTACAGATCACCAACTACTAGTATGCAAATTCAAGCTAAAGTTGAAAAAAAGCAAGCCACTCATGAATGTAAGAAAATATGACCTTGAGAATATACCACTGGAATTTAAAGACCGCCTGAAAAATCGATTTGCTGGTTTAGATACAAATGACAGAGTTCAGAAGAGAAGGTTGTATTGGAAGAAAGTTAGACGTCTCTACATAAGGTTAAAAAAGCATAAACGACCAAAATGGATGACCTGAAGAAACTCTCTGAAAATTGTCCAGAAACACAGAGAAGTTAAAGTCAGAGGAGAAAGAGAGGCAATCGCAGAACTCAAGAGAGATTTCCAACATGCAGCAAGACAAGACAAGGAGAAGTACTACAATAACACATGCAAGGAAATAGAATCGGAAGCTATTAGAGGAAGAACAAAATTGGCTTTTCTAAAGCTATGAGAAAAAATTCCAGCCTTGAATTGGAATGCTCAAAGATCCATGTTGAATGATGCTGAGAAGATGAAGAAAAGGTGGAAAGAATATACAAAGTCATCATACCATAAAGATCAAGTGGACCAACTTGTTTATGATGTAGGCTGTCAGAAAAGGGCTATTCTGGAGCTGTAGTAGACACTCTGCTCTACTTCCTTGGCTTATGTTAGGCTGCAGGGTCTTCGCAAAGTGGTGTTCCTTTCATTTTCTGGAGGCCAGGAAGCAGACAGTTGCAGTTTAGTCTTTACAGTTCGTTCTGGAACAGGGCTTAGCCTTCAACTCGCTTAAAGTTCAGGTGGCGGCCTTAGCATGCTACAGGGGTCTCATCCAAAGAATGTCATTGGCAGTACACCCCAATGTCTCCTGTTTTCCTTAAGGAAGTGAAACTAATTTGTCCACTACCGTCTCCAGTTGTTCCTCAGTGGCGCCTTTCACCGGTGTTGAAGGCTTTGAAAGGGTTCCATTTGAGCCTATTCATAAAGCCTCTGAAGAATTTGACCCTTAAAGTATTTGTGTTCTGGTGGCCATAGCTTCCACTAGGTAGATATCAGGGTTTCAGGGAACCTTTAATGGTCATCTTGACAGCCTCTGTCTTCTTTCAGACTGTGCCATTCCTTCTCCTAAAGGCGCTGTCATTCTCCTATCTTAACCAGACTGTGGTTCTGTCCTCTTCCTCAGAGGATCTTCAGAACTGCCCCTCGCTTGGTCTTGTGGATTTGTGGAAAATGTGGTGCCTGCAAATTACTCATTCTTTCTGCTGTCATATCATCTTTTTGTCCTCTTTGGCGGCCCAAGAAAAGGACAGGCCACAGCCAAGTATTCGTTTGCTTGCTGGATTAAGGGAGGATATTGACTCGGTGTACCTTCTGGCTGGTAAGCAGGTGCCAGAGGGAGTCTAAACTCATTCCACTAGAGCACAATCCTTCTCCTGGGAAAAGTTTGCCTTGATGTCTTCAGAGGATATCTACAAGGTGGTTATCTGGTCATCTCTGAGCACGTTTGTAAAACAGTACAGGTTGCATGTGAGAGCTGGAGCAGATGGCACATTTGACAGGGCAGTCCTGTCCAGAGCACCTTTACTGTAATTGTTCACTTCATGAACTGCTTGCTTCTACTAAAGCCTCCCCTAAAGCCACCTACGATATCTTGGCAGACATGGTTTCAGTTCTGCTGATGAAAGCTCCCTTTGAACTACTGCATACATGCAGACTTGTTCCTAATCTGGAAAGTCCTACTTTTGGTGGCAGTTACTTCAGCACACAGAGTTAATGAGCTCTGGGCTCTAGTAGTGGATCCACCCTACACTGACTTTTTACAGTAGGCTGGTGCTGCATATTTTTTTCGAAAGTGGTATCGGATTTCCATCTTAACCATCAAATGCCCTGCAATCATCTTTCCCCAAGACCCCATGTTCACAAAGGGAAAAGTATGCTGCACATGTTGGACTATGAAAAAAGTCTTGGCTTTCTATCTGGAATAGACTACAACACTTGGAAAGTCCTCTTAGCTTTTTGTTTTGATCCCAACAGAATAGGGGCTACCATAAACAAACACACTTTTTCAATTTTCTAGCAGACTGCATCATAATGTCCAAACCATGACTGCATCAGTGGGCCACTTGAGGTCAGCCTTCATGGAAGAGATCTACAAGGCTGCGACTTGGATCTCAGCCCACACGTTCACATCTCACTGCTGTTTGAAGAGGGACTTCTGACACAACATCAGTTTTGGTCAATTTGTCCTTAAGAATCTGATCAAAATTTAGAATCTAATGCCATTCTCCCATTAGGTCCTCCTTTTTTTGTTCAGGCTGCCACTTAAAAAAGAAAGCTAAAAATGCTCAAAATGCCCGTTACCAACAAAAACACTTTCTCAGTATATCAGCTCATTGTGACATTTCTAGTTCCCCTTTTTACTTTGCAGGCAGCCTGTAGCTAGGGATTCCCATGCAAAGCTTCATTCTAATATTGATGATTTTACTGTTTTCTTTATTTTTACTTTTTTTTTAAACTGATTGTGTGCGTTGTCTATTCTAATATTATTTTATTGAATATGGGGGTCATTTTAGAAGCTCTGTTCATTATTTGGACATCTGAAAACAGGCATTCAGACATAGAAATCACAGGAGCCATTTTAGAAATCCAGGTATATAGACATCCTCGGAGCGAGCATGTCCATGTAGCATGGGGCATGGTTTAGGTGTGTCCTGGATGGTGCCTTGGAGATGCATATCATTGTACAGTTACAGAATGGCTCAAGCACATCTGGCCCTGGCTCTTGACATGTTCATGCCTATACATGCTCCTGATCGTTGATAAGTTGCAAAAAAGTGCTTGTTTCATGGCAGCAATACTTGCATGTGGAAGAGCGAAATGTGCTGTTACCGCAACAGTAAGTTTCACTGAGTCAAAAAAAACACTGCATGTTAACTAACAGTCCATTCATTTTACTGCCATACGTCTGCAGTTCTAAAATGGCTGGCTGGAACACTCCTGTTCTGAAATACCTTGGGTGGCATGTCTATGTAGCTGTTTCTGTGCATTTTGGGGACATACACATTTTTAAAATGATATGCAAATGTGCATCTTCATGGTCTTGCTCCCAAGTTTGAGGGTTCTGAGCTTGAAGTCTGCTTCAAGCTCAGAACCCTCTGCAACCTATGCCCCCTCCTCTCCCCAGAGAATTTCAATGCAGTATGTCAAGTCTTCCATCACCCCCTCCTCCATTACTGCAACTCCCACTTATCAAGGACTCCCAAAAACCTCTATCACACCATTACCGCTAGCCCAGAACACCACAGCTTGCACTGTTGTCGGGGCCTCCAAATACACACACATCACTCCCATACTGAAATCCCTTCACTGGCTTCCTATTGCCTCAAATTAAACACAAAGTTCTCGCCATTACCTACAAGGCTCATAGTAACACCATCTCCGAGTATCTCCAGACACTGATCACCTGCCCTAGTACCAGTAGGCCATGTAGCAATATGTGCTCAACCTGCTTCACCTGCCATCTCAGGTCCGTAAGGGTACACAATACGCTCGCATGAGAGCCTTCGCACTCTATGCTTCCACCCTCTGGAATGCTCTACCCCCCACACTAGGGAGCATCCAGATGTATCAAGCTTTCAAAAGATACCTCAAGACATACCTTTTTGAAGAACACTACAGCACAACTCTTCTGACTGACCCTCAGAAGAAACACCCACCTCTCTCACAGAATATCCCCCCTTCCCCTCCTCACTAAACAGCCATCCAAGTGACAGCACTTGCATTCCTATAAAACACCACGTCAAGCATTGACATCCCAAATTTGTTCTGTTAATTACTGTGTCTTATTTCTATGATCATCTTGTTCATTGTTAAAAAGTTTTGATGTAACCCTGGTTTCTCTAGATTTCACACTGTTATACATTGTTCGATGTAAACCGTATTGACTGGTAGAAAAACAGTATACCAGATAACTGCATCTTTAGGGCAGAAATGGTGTGATTTCAGAAAGCACTTATACATGCCTCCCTTCATTGTGGCCGCTCCCTTGGAATTTTGGAAGTGATGCCTTGGACATCCCAGATTCCTTCTAGATGGCCTTTCTAAAATCTCAATTCATGTGTATTTTATTTTATTATATTATTATCTCCAGGAACAAGCAGGAATGAGTCTTCATATATGGGTATCGTCGGCACCGACGGAGCCTGCGCGGGAACGCTCCCCAGCGTCCAATAAGAAAGCTTTTGGGAGCATCCCACAGCGCCTGTGTGCTGCCTTCCCGCCCTTCCCAACCGCCTCTCTCCAGTTCTTCTTTTCCGTGGAGCCAGCAGGTCGTGTTCCTGTCACCGCAGAAGAAGTTCTTTATTTTTTCTTTATTCTTTTGTGTCGCGTCTGCCTTCTTCGACGTCGGACTGGTACCGCCGGTCTTTCTTTTCTTTCTTTCAAAAACAAAACAAAACGCTTTATTTCTACTGTGCATTTTTCGTTTTTGGGCCCTAGGCCTAAAAACCTTTTCCTCATGGAGAAGCCCACTTCTGGGTTTAAAAAATGCACAAAATGTGGCAGTACTATTTCTGTCACCGACACCCATGACTGGTGTCTAAAGTGTTTGGGACCTGACCATTCCATCATGGATTGTGTGTCCTGTACCATGATGTCTAAGAGAGGTCGGCAGAACTGAGCAGCCAAGCTCAGTACCCTGATCCATCGACGCCACCAGAGTCTGGATGTCGGTACCAGTGGGAGCCACCGGTACCCCAGAACACGGCAACAGGTGATCTGTCGAGGCCGAGCCATCGATGTCAACCTGTGACCCCATAGATAATGCTTTGGAAGCCGGAGCTTTCCGCCGGGGTAATTTTGCCGGTGCGGAATCCTCAAGGGCAAGCCCGGAGGCATCTCGATGCTTGGAGGGAGATCTGCCCTTCGAGGACCGGCCAGATTTATGCTTGGTTACCAGAGATCCATGGGAGGAAGAGGAGACCCTGGAAAACGTCGATGCTACCGAAGCTGCATCAGAGGGAAACAGGGTACTGAGCTTGGCTGCTCGGTTCTGCCGACCTCTCTTAGACATCATGGTACAGGACACACAAACCGTGATCTCCCAGCATCTCTAGCTGGGGAGTCCCCATATGTGAAGACTCATTCCTGCTTGTTCCTGGAGATAGCACAGTTACTTACCTGTAACAGGTGATCTCTGGGAACAGCAGGAATAAGTCTTCACAACCCACCCACCTCCCCTAGGAGTTGTATCTCTCTATCTTTCTTTCCTTTCCTCACTCTCTCTTTGTCTCAGCTTTAAAACTCAAACTGGAGAGAGGCGGTTAGGAAAGGCAGGAAGGCAGCGCGCAGGCGCTGTGGGATGCTCCCAAAAGCTTTCCTTTTGGACGCTGGGGAGCGTTCCCGCGCAGGCTCCATCGGTACCGACGATACCCATATGTGAAGACTTATTCCTGCTGTTCCCAGAGATCACCTGTTACAGGTAAGTAACTGTGCTTTCTAGCTCTGGAAGGACCAGAGCTCCCTTACCATCCCAGGAAGGTTGACTTACTTTGCTCCCAGATGGGAGCAAATCACAGCAGAGCAGTGGACACTCTCCATCATAAGGGAAGGGTACAAGCTTCATTTCTTAAGCCTTCCCCCCCACACCATGGTGAAACAGTTCAATTCTCCAACATCTCTCCTCAACCTTCTAGGTCAGCAGATTGCCATCCTTCTTGCCCAAGGGGCAATAGAAGAAGTACCTCTTCTTCAACAAGGCACAGGGTTCTACTCCCCTTATTTTCTTATTCCAAAGAAAACAGGGGGATAAAGACCTATCTTAGATCTCAGAGAATTGAACACATTTCTATTCAAGGAGAAATTCAAGATGATTTCTCTCGGTGCTCTGCTTCCATACCTTCAGAGTCAGGACTGGCTTTGTTCTATAGATCTCAAGGATGCGTACACCCATGTCCTCATCCATCCAACTCACAGAAGGTTCCTTCAGTTCCTTTTTCAAGGAAAGCACTACCAATACAGGGTGCTTCCTTTTGATCTGGCCTCTGCACCAAGTTTCATATATAAACTTTATATTCATATATAAACTTGTATATAGTTTTCACACTGTTTGGTATTATATCACATTGTTTATTCGATATTTAATATGATGTTCCTTGTAAATATGTTTTGTTATATTCGACGTTCCATGTAAAACAAACATACTTGCTTTGTTGATTGTTGTTAACTGTAAACCGCAACTGAACTTTGGAAGTTGCGGTATATAAATGTGATTAAAAATAAAATAAAATAAAAATAAGGGTGTTCACGAAATGCATGGCAGTAGTAGCTGCATTTCTCCGTACTCTAGGAATATTCGTCTTCCCATATCTGGACGACTGGCTCATTCGAGCTCCATCTCAAGCAGAGGCCAAGACTTGTCTAACCTGCACAATGCGTGTTCTTCAGTATTTGGGACTAGTAATAAACATCCCAAAATCCAGTCTCACGCCTACTCAGCCCCTCGAGTTTATAGGGGCTTGGTTGGATACCATAACTGCAAGGGCCTATCTTCCTCTGGCCCGTTGCCTACGCTTGGTGCAGTTAGCCTCCCAAATACAGTTAAAGCCCCTTTTAACTGCTCGAGAAATGCTACAACTCTTAGGCCACATGGCATCCAGTGTGCATGTGGTTCCATTTGCTCGCCTTCACATGAGGGCAGCTCAATGAACTTTGTCCACCCAATGGACTCAGGCATCAGGTTGCCTGACAGACAAAATAGCAAACTCCAGTCGCCTTTTTTGGTCTCTCCAGTGGTGGAAGTCCTCTCAAAACCTATTGCTGGGGTCCCCTTTTCAACAGTCATTTCCCCAAGCAACCCTTACAACAGATGCCTCTCCAAGGGGTTGGGGAGCTCATCTGCAAGATCTCTCCACCCAGGGCATCTGGTCTCCACATAAATCTCTTGGAACTCAGAGCAGTTTTCTTAGCTCTCAGAGTGTTGCACTCCCTGCTCAGCTACAGGACAGTCCTCATCCACACGGACAATCAAGTAGCCATGTTCTATGTAAACAAGCAGGGAGGGACTGGCTCTCTGTCGCTTTGCAACGAAGCTTTGCGACTGTGGGCCTTCGCCAGAGAGCATCAGATTCATCTTCTGGCAGTATATCTTCCAGGCGTTCAAAGCTCTTGGGCAGACAGACTCAGTCGAATTCTGTTTCCACACGAATGGTCCCTCCACAGGGACCAGGTAGCCAGGATTTTTCAAATTTGGGGAACCCCGGACATAGACCTATTTGCAAGTCCCGTGGAATGCCAAACTTCCCCGGTTCTGTTCCAGAATTCCGTGTCAGGGAGTTCAGGCCAAGGATGTCTTCCTCCTTCACTGGGGTCAAGACTTCCTTTATGCCTTTCCACCCATTCCCCTAATTCCCAAAACACTGTTCAAGC
This sequence comes from Ichthyophis bannanicus, assembly GCA_033557465.1. Lineage (NCBI taxonomy): Eukaryota > Metazoa > Chordata > Amphibia > Gymnophiona > Ichthyophiidae > Ichthyophis > Ichthyophis bannanicus. The sequence continues at coordinate 42,778,290 of CM066043.1, forward strand.
TTCAGAGAGACCGAGGTTCTATGATCCTCATAGCACCACATTGGCCACGCCAAGTGTGGTACCCTCTACTTCTGCATCTTTCTCAAGCTCCGTCCCTGGAGTTGGGCTCTGCTCCAGATCTTCTCTCCCAGGAAGACGGAACGTTGTGGCACCCAAACCCCCAGTCTCTCCATCTGAGGGCCTGGTTGCTGAAGGCCTAGACCTTCACGTTTTCCATCTCTCTCAGCAAGTCAGAGATATTATTCATGCTTCTAGAAAGCTTTCCACTAGACGTTCCTATGCTTTCAAATGGAAAAGATTTACCATTTGGTGTTCAGAGAAGGGTCTTAACCCTCTTGCAATACCTTTGAATTCTTTACTAGAGTATCTTCTGCATCTTTCCCATGCAGGCCTCAAAACAAATTCGGTAAGAGTCCATTTGAGTGCTATTGCAGCGTCCCTCAAGCCGCTCAATGGACAACCTGTTTCCTCTCATCCTCTTATAGCAAGATTCATGAGAGGCCTTCTTTTAACTAAACCTCCCATTAGACCACCTCCAGTGGCATGGGACTTAAATCTGGTTCTTGGCCAGCTTATGAAGCCACCCTTTGAACCTTTAGCCACCACCTCCTTGAAATTTCTTTCTTGGAAGGTTAACTTTCTCATTGCAGTCACCTCAGCACGTCGCATCAGTGAGTTGCAAGCCTTGGTGGCTAATCCTCCTTATACAAGGTTCCATCATAATAAGGTAGTCCTCAGGACCAATCCACACTTTATGCCCAAAGTGGTCTCGCCTTTTCATCTAAACCAGGAGGTTTATTTACCTGTCTTTTTTCCAGGACCTCATGCTTCAAGTGCAGAGAGGAATCTTCATACCCTGGATTGTAAAAGAGCTCTTGCTTTTTACTTACAAAGGACACAGCAACATAGAAAGTCCTCTCAACTCTTTGTTGCTTTTGATCCCTCTCATTTAGGACTTCCAGTCTCTAAGAGAACTCTGTCCAACTGGATTGCTCAGTGTATTTCTTTTGCCTACCAAAGTAGGAACCTTTCTCTGGAAGGTCATGTCACAGCTCACAATGTGAGGGCCATGGCAGCCTCAATGGCTCACCTAAACTCTGTGTCCATCGACCAAATCTGTCGAGCGGCCACCTGGGCCTCGGTTCATACCTTCACAGCCCATTACTGTTTCGACAAGGACTCCCGCCGGGATGCCTCGTTTGGTCAGGCTGTTCTCAAACACCTGTTCCATTCCTAATCAACTCCTACTCACCTACCCTGGTTGGATGCCAGAGATCCATGGGGGGAGATGGAGCCCTTTTCAAGGACACACAACTCTGGGGTCTCTCCCTGGCATCTGCAGCTAGCGAGTCCCCATATGTGAAGACTCATTCCTGCTTGTTCCTGGAGATAGCACAGTTACTTACCTGTAACAGGTGATCTCTGGGAACCCCTAGGAGTTGTATCTCTCTATCTATATTTCCTTCCCTCTCTCTCTCTTTGTCTCAGCTTTAAAACTCGAACTGGAGAGAGACGGTTGGGAAGGGCGGGAAGGGTGCACGCAGGCGCTGTGGGATGCTCCCAAAAACGTTCTTATTGGACGCTGGGGAGCGTTCCCGCGCAGGCTCCGTCGGTACCGACGAAACCCATATGTGAAGACTTATTCCTGCTGTTCCCAGAGATCACCTGTTACAAGTAAGTAACTGTGCTTTACTGATTATGTATGTGTAATGGCAATTCGCCTAAAACACTGACTAGAGCGGAATACAAATCTTTTAAATAAATACATAACATAAATAAACAGCAACCAAGTTACAAGCGTTAAAGCTTCAACCATAAAAATGTATTATTTTAAGTTTATTGGAAGCAGAATGCATGGATCCATAGGAATCTGACAGCCTGCCATGTGAATACTTCTGCTACGTTCCCCATAAGTGTATCCATCAACTCATCTCATATAGGCCCAGGGCCATCTACAAGGTGAGCTAGGCAGCCACCTAGGGCGGCAGCAGCAGAAAATATGACCGGCCACGCCACCCCCCCCCCCCCCAGCTGCTACCAATTCAGTTTTGGGAGGGGGAGGTGGACGGAGGCAGTATTTCCAAAAGCGGCGGCAAATAGGGCTGGCCCTACATATGCCACTTTATTAAGTTGCTATCGATCCAAACTGATGATATAGAGATGAAAGACTCTAACATTGATAAGATTCAAGGTAAGCACTATAAAGTGCAGAAAAAAAGTTTTTCAAGATGAAGAGAGAAAACAGAGAACTATGTATGCCTGGCGTCTCAGAGGAATGTGTCACCCTCATAAGAGAGCAGTTTGTTTAGTATGTCTAGTATAGTTATCTTTGTTGTTTGTTGCCCAGCGCTGTATTTTCTTACGTAAACCACTATGATGTAAAGCTCAAATTTTAATAGATAAGCAAGTTATATTTTCTTTTCATTGCAGGATGAATCGGGAGCCCCTGGGATAGTTGTAGGAGTCTCTGTTGATGGAAAAGAAGTGTGGTCAGAAGGTGAGGACTGGTACTTTTTTAAAATTTGTTTTTCTGTTATCTGCAGCTATCATATAATACTATTCCATCTTTTAAACCCTGACTAAGATGTATACAGAAGGTATTTCTCTATATTTGCTTTTTTAATTTAGCTTTTATTCAACTACATAGGGAGGGAAATTTCAAAATAATTTCTGCAGGTAAAATGGCACTTTTACACAAAGAAATTAACTTTTTGAAAACGTCCACGTGTTTGTAGGTAAAAATGCTTATGCATTTTTATCCACGTGAGAGGGTGGTGTTCCTGGAGTGAGGTTGGGGCAACATGTTTGCTTCTGTATTTTCAAAAGTGTATACTTTTTTTGTTGTTGAAAAAAGTACCTGCATAAATTTAAAGGAGGTACAAGTGTGTGCAGATACTTTATTGAGCAATATTCAAATTGAAAATACATGTGTAGTTTTATATTTAAAATAAATAAAAGTGCACATAGACTTGGCAGATTTGTGCGCCAATTGCACATGATCTAGGAGATCATTCGTTACAAGGGTTTAAAGATTCACCTGGAGTGTTTTTGTTTGGTGATTCATCACTTCAGCTCAAACTTTTGTCATTCTAAACATTTTTGTTTAAAATTTGACATGTTCTTCCTGTGCTTTTTTATATGGATTTGATAAAACAAATACAACTTGTATTGAGATATTTGATTTTCATGTGTTTTGTAAGTAGATTTCACGCTTCGTTTCCCAGTGAAAATTAGGAAAGAAATAGAGGAGAAAGGATAAAACCTCCCCTGTAACTCAACAAGGAAAAGCCAAGGAGCAGGATTTAAAACACTGAGCCAGCAGATACAAAATAGAAGAATATTTAAAAATGATATGACCTCAAAAACAAAAAAGTATATTAAAATTGACCGACACAGTCATGTTTTGGCATAGTAATGCCTGCATCAGGGGTATTTAATAAGAAAATAAAAATATAAAGGCTAAACAGATACAGACCATAAATAACAATAACAGAATGCATGTACAAACATGTAGACTGTATTCAACAGGACATCAGTATGAACACAGGTATTCATGAATTGGTTTGATACAAAATTACCCATGCAAGAAGCCAGGCCCTTAGGCAAAAGAAGAATTCTGCCCACATCATTCTTGCAGCAGGACTCGGATCATTGAAGCTATCTACTTGACACATGTTCCTGCTGGGTCTCCCTCAGGTTTCCATAATTGCAGAGCACCACAACGAAATTGGTTGCTGGAGCCCGAGGCCCTGCCTCATTGCTGAGCTATGTCATCTTCAGGGGTTTGGCCACCCATACAAGAGGACAAGCCCCTAAGTGGGCCTTTACCAATGGGCTGTTTGTATGGCCAGTCTTGTGGACCTCTTGTGGATATTGTGGTGATCATAAGACATTATTCATGTGGGAAAGAAATGTGAATCATACATTGAATAATGACACTGTGCTATGAAATCCTATGTAAATTCCTCTGTGGGATATTCAGGACACAAAACAGCTATGTGTCGCTGAATATTGTGCTCGCCAGGATTAATACAGTTAACAGTTCTGCTAACTGCATTAACCCTTTTGAATATGCCGTCCCCCATAAAGGTGCAATGGGTGAGATAAGAAGAAAACTTAAGATAGAACAGAGCCTCTAAATCAAGCAAGAAGAGGATATTGAGTAGGTGATCAACAGTGTCGCAAGCAGCGGATAGGTCAAGAAGGATGGGGATTGAGTAAGGGCCCTTGGATTTGGCCAGGAACAGGTCACTGGAGACTTTGGCAAGGGTAGTTTCTGTAAAATGTAGAGACCTTTAAATACTTAGCAGGATCCCATTGCAGGCAGCAGAATATAAAGACTCCAAATAGTGTTATCTTAAAATACATATTAGTAAATGTGCATTCTGCACATAATAGGATCCCACTTATAAATGATTTCCTTAGAGATTATGATTTTGATGTGCTGTATGTGACTGAATCATGGCTTTTGGAGAGTGATACAGTTCTGATGAATGTATTATATTTGACTTCATGTGTATTAATTCTGATAGAGAAGTGTTTCCATTTCACTAGAATTTCCATTTCACTAGAATTGAATATGCAGCAGGATGTGATATGGTGGTGATAAAGAATAGGATGTTATCATTTTGTTTAGTATATAGGCCACCAGCTGCAATGTGCAGTACTGATTATTGTAAGTACCAGGAGTATAGAGAGTGCATGGTTACTTATTAGGTGGCTTCAACTTGTCAAATGCTCACCTGAAGTAAAATGATTGCTTGTCATATTTCTTAAAGCTTCAATACAAATTGACTTACAACTTGCCTTCTCTTGTAGAATAAGGAATGATATTAACTGTGGTCTGACCATGACACAGGTGGATAATTTGAGTGATGCTTTAAAGCTATGCTCCAGAATTCCAGAAGGAACAAAGATTTAAATCTAAAATATTTTCTTTTACATATATTGGACTCATTATTTGCCTTAAACTGAGGGCTGACATAACATCGAGAAAAGAAGTTGTACATGATAAAATAATATGGGAAACAATACTAGTTCCTCAAGCCAAAAAGGCAGCATGATGCCCTGTGGTTTAACACCAAGCTTAAAAGATAAAAAGAGGGAACTTCAAACGGTAGATAGGATGACTTGGCACGTAATGAATATCTGGAGATCTGCAGAGTTATCGTTCTAGAATAGACCAAATTCATCATTCTTTAAATTGTACAAAAGAGCTTTTCATGTTGTAAGATTCCTTGTGAAAGAACCTAGCTGTGTAGGAGAGGGAAGTAATCTCCAGGAAAAAGCAGGAATGAGTCTTCACATATGGGTATCGTCGGTACCGACGGAGCCTGTGCGGGAACACTCCCCAGCGTCCAAAAGGAAAGCTTTTGGGAGCATCCCACAGTGCCTGCGCGCTGCCTTCCCGCCTTTCCTAACCGTCTCTCTCCAGTTCTTCTTTTCCGCAGAGCCAGCAGGTCGTGTTCCTGTCACCGCTGAAGAAGTTCTTTATTTTATTTTATTTCTTTGGTTGCGCATCTGCCTTCTCGACGCTGGACCCGTACCGCCGGTCTTTTCTTTCTTTATTCTAAAAAAACAACAAAAAAACCCCTACTGTTTTCTCTTACTTCAGTGCATTTTCTTCTTTGGCCTTAGGCCTAGGACATTTTTCCTCATGGAAAAGCCCGCCTCTGGGTTTAAAAAATGCACGAAGTGCAGCGGCACTATTTCTGTCACTGACACCCATGAATGGTGTCTAAAATGTTTAGGTCCTGACCACTCCATTGCGGATTGTGAGTCCTGCTCTATGATGTCTAAAAGAGGTCTACAGAATCGAGCAGCTAAGCTCAGTACCCTGTTTCCCTCGGATGCAGCTTCGGTTGCATTGACGTCTTCCAGGGCTGCTTCTTCCTCACATGGATCTCAGGTAACCAAACTTAAATCCAGCCGGTCCTCGAAGGGTAGATCTCCCTCTAAGTATCGAGATGCCTCCGGGCTTGCCCTCGAGGAATCCGCACAGGCAAAATTACCCCGGCGGGAGGCTCCGGCTTCCAAAGCTTTATCTATGGGGTCACAGGTTGACATCGATGGCTCGGCCTCGACCGATCACCTGTTGCCATGTTCTGGGGTACCGGTGGTTCCCACTGGTACCGACATCCAGACATTGGTTGTGTCAATAGATCAGAATATCCTGACCATGCAGCGTGCCATCACGGCATTCATACAAGCTGCGACGCCTTTGGTACCGCAACAAACTCCGCTGCCGGTACCGACTCCGGCACCGGTACCGATTGCATCGACATCCGCTTCGGTGTCGACTGCAGCGGTACACTGTTCTGTGATGCCCATCGGTACTGAACCGGTACCGATCACTCCCGATGTCGATACCGCCCGGTACGCTTATCGGGCTCTGCAGGAGCATCCAGACAGGCGATACTTCGATTCCTCTGAAGACTCTGATGAATCAGAGGTCTCTGTCGAAGCATCGGTGATTCATCCTCAGGAGCCCTCTTCTCCAAAAAGGAGAATGTCTCCTCCAGAAGACTTGTCTTTTCAAGACTTCATTAGGGAAGTGGCCAGGGGTCTTTCCATCTCAGTGGCCCCTGAGACAGAGCCTAGAACCAAGAAATTAGATATTTTACAATATCCTAAGGCTCCTAAAGAGGCAGCCACTTTACCAATACATGAGATTCTTTATGATCACATGTTGGGCATATGGGAGACTCCTCTCACCACTTCCCCTCATTCTCACAGGTTGGACACCAAGTATCGTGTTCCTCCTTGTCCTGGCTTTCATAAGACTCAGCTTCCTCACCACTCCATTGTGGTGGAGTCTGCTATGAAGAAGATAAAGAGTACAAAAAGACACTCTTCTGCTCCTCCAGGAAGAGAATGCAGAACCTTAGATGCCTTTGGCAGGAGAATTTTCCAGGCCAGTATGCTTGTTGCCAGAATCAACTCCTATAGTCTCTATATGGGGATGTTTCTAAAAGAAGTTACAGATCACCTGCAAACTTTATCTCCTTTTATTTCAGAAGATAAAAGGGAAGAGTTCCTCACCTGGCTCAAACATGCCCAGGATATTTCCAAGTTTTCCAACAGTGCAGCTTTTGACTCTTTTGAAGGTGCCAGCAGAGCCTCGGCCATTGCCATAGCTGCACGCAGAGTTGCTTGGTCACAAGCTTCTGATTTGGAACCTTGGGTTCAAGATGGACTAGGAAACCTTCCTTGTACAGGTGAAAACCTTTTTGGCAAAGATTGGCAAGCAAAGGCCACCCAAATGGATGCTGAAAATTCTGCTTTAGATAGACTTTCAAAGTCTACTTCTGCTCCTTTTAAGAAAAGGTTGTTCAAAAAAGGATTTTTTCCCAAAAAAGGGAAATATTATTCTGCTTATGGTCAGCAGTCATCTACTGCAGGTCGTTTTGCTACAAAGAGACAGCAACAACCGAAACAGGCCAAGCCTAAGGCTGCTAGGACTGCTACGGCCCAACAGCCTCAGCCTCCTCAGGGCCTTTGACTTACAACTAGAGAGCTTAGCCTTTCTGGCTCTAGAACATCCAGAGCCTCTCACCATCCCAGGAAGGTTGGCTTACTTTGCTCCCAGATGGGAACAAATCACAGCAGAGCAATGGACCCTCTCCATCATAAGGGAGGGGTACAAGCTTAATTTCTTAAACCTTCCTCCTCACACCATGGTGAGACAGTTCAATTCTCAGACATCTCTCCTCGACCTTCTGGGTCAGGAGATTACTACCCTTCTTGCCCAAGGGGCAATAGAAGAAGTACCCCTTCTTCAACAGGGCTCAGGGTTCTACTCCCCCTACTTTGTTATTCCAAAGAAAACAGGGGGCTACAGACCCATATTAGATCTCAGAGAATTGAACAAGTTTCTATGCAAGGAGAAATTCAAGATGATTTCTCTCTGTACTCTCCTTCCATACCTTCAGAGTCAGGATTGGCTTTGCTCTCTAGACCTCAAGGATGCGTACACCCATGTCCTCATCCATCCAACACACAGAAGGTTCCTTCGGTTCCTTTATCAAGGGAAGCACTACCAATACAGAGTGCTTCCTTTCGGGCTGGCCTCTGCACCAAGGGTGTTCACAAAATGCATGGCAGTAGTAGCTGCATTTCTACGCACTCTAGGGATATTTGTATTCCCATATCTGGACGACTGGCTCATCCGAGCTCCATCCCAGTTAGAGGCCCAGATTTCTCTAACCTGCACAAGCCGTATCCTTCAGTATCTGGGACTTGTAATAAACTTTCCAAAATCCCATCTCACCCCTACTCAGTCTCTAGAGTTCATAGGGGCCTTGCTGGATACCACAACTGCAAGGGCCTATCTCCCCCAGGCCCGTTGCCTACGCTTGGTGCAGTTAGCCTCACAAATTAAGTTAAAATCCCATTTAACTGCTCGAGAGATGTTACAACTGTTAGGCCACATGGCATCCACTGTGCATGTGATTCCTTACGCTCGCCTTCATATGAGGGCAGCTCAGTGGACTGTCCACCCAATGGACCCAGGCATCAGGTTGCCTGTCAGACAAAATAGCAACCTCCAGTCGCCTCTTTTGGTCCCTCCACTGGTGGACGTCCACTCAAAATCTGTTGCTGGGTCCCCCTTTCAAACAGGTGTTACCCCAAGCAACCCTTACAACAGATGCCTCTCCAAGAGGTTGGGGAGCTCATCTTCAAGATCTCTCCACTCAAGGCATCTGGTCTCTAGAGGAGACATCTCTACATATCAACCTCTTAGAGCTCAGAGCAATTTTTCTAGCTCTGAGTCTTCCACACCCTGCTCAGCTACAAGACAGTCCTCATCCACACGGACAACCAGGTAGCCATGTTCTACGTGAACAAGCAGGGCGAGACTGGCTCTCTGACGCTTTGAAACGAAGCTCTGAGATTGTGGGCCTTCGCCAGAGAGCATCAAATTCATCTCATGGCAGTGTATCTTCCAGGGCTTCAAAACTCTTGGGCAGAAAGACTCAGTCGAGTTCTGCTTCCACACGAATGGTCCCTCCATGGGGACCAAATAGCCAGGATCTTCCGAATTTGGGGAACCCCGGACATAGATCTCTTTGCAAGTCCGTGGAATGCCAAACTTCCCCGGTTCTGTTCCAGGATTCCGTGTCAGGGAGTTCAGGCCAGGGATGCCTTCCTCCTTCATTGGGGGCAAGACTTCCTCTATGCCTTTCCACCCATTCCCCTAATTCCCAAGACACTCTTCAAACTTCAGAGAGACAAGGGGTCTGTGATCCTCATAGCACCACATTGGCCACGCCAAGTGTGGTACCCTCTACTTCTGCATCTCTCCCAAGCTCCCTCCCTGGACTTGGGTTCTGCTCCAGACCTCCTGTCCCAGGAGGAGGGAACGTTGTGGCACCCAAATCCCCAGTCTCTTCACCTCAGAGCCTGGTTGCTGAAGACCTAGAACTTCAAGATTTGCATCTTTCTCAGCAAGTGAAGGATATCCTTCATGCTTCCAGAAAGCCTTCCACTAGACGTTCCTATGCTTTTAAATGGAAAAGGTTTTCTATTTGGTGTGCAAAGAAGGGTCTTAACCCTCTTGCAGTACCTCTGAATTCTTTACTAGAGTATTTGCTGCATTTATCCCATGCAGGCCTTAAAACGAATTCAGTAAGAATCCATTTGAGTGCTATTGTAGCATCCCTTAAACCTCTCAATGGACAGCCTATTTCCTCTCATCCTCTTATAGCAAGATTCATGAGAGGCCTTCTTTTGACTAAACCTCCCGTCAGACCACCTCCAGTAGCATGGGACTTGAATCTGGTTCTTGGCCAGTTTATGCAGCCACCTTTTGAACCCTTACCACTACCTCCTTGAAATTTCTTTCCTGGAAGGTTATTTTTCTCATTGCAGTCACTTCAGCTCGCCGCATCAGTGAGCTGCAAGCCTTGGTGGCTAATCCTCCTTATACAAGGTTCCATCATGACAAGGTAGTCCTCAGGACTAATCCACACTTTATGCCTAAAGTGGTCTCACCTTTTCATCTGAACCAGGAGGTTTATTTACCTGTCTTTTTTCCAGGACCTCATGCTTCAAGTGCAGAGAGGAATCTTCATACCCTGGATTGTAAAAGAACTCTTGCTTTTTACTTACAAAGGACACAGCAACATAGAAAGTCCTCTCAACTCTTTGTTGCTTTTGATCCCTCTCATTTAGGACTTCCAGTCTCTAAGAGAACTCTGTCCAATTGGATTGCTCAGTGTATTTCTTTTGCCTACCAGAGTAAGAACCTTTCTCTGGAGGTCCATGTCACAGCTCACAATGTGAGGGCCATGGCAGCCTCTATGGCCCATCTATATTCTGTGTCCATAGACCAGATCTGTCGAGCGGCCACCTGGGCCTCGGTTCATACCTTCACAGCCCATTACTGCTTGGACAAGGACTCCCGCCGGGATGCCTTGTTTGGTCAGGCTGTTCTCAAACACCTGTTCCATACCTAACCAACTCCTGCCCTCCATCCCTGGCTGGATGCTTGAGATTCATGGGTGTAGGTAGAGCCCTTTCCAGGGACTCACAACCTGGGTGATCTCCCAGGCATCTCGATGGGGAGTCCCCATATGTGAAGACTCATTCCTGCTTGTTCCTGGAGATAGCACAGTTACCTGTAACAGGTGATCTCTGGGAACAGCAGGAATAAGTCTTCACAACCCACCCACCTCCCCTAGGAGTTGTATCTCTCTATCTTTCTTTCCTTTCCTCACTCTCTCTTTGTCTCCGCTTTAAAACTCGAACTGGAGAGAGGCGGTTAGGAAAGGCGGGAAGGCAGCTGGGGAGTGTTCCCGCGCAGGCTCCGTCAGTACCGACGATACCCATATGTGAAGGCTTATTCCTGCTGTTCTCAGAGATCACCTGTTACAGGTAAGTAACTGTGCTTTCCAAGACCTATTATGGTGGCAGATTTCTTTACTAGCAAGATACATAAAAACAAAATGGATATTACGGAAGTAAATATCCCTTGTAATATTATGTCTTTTAGGGAAACTGCTAGGTACTTGTGACCTAGATTGGCCACTGTTGGAAACAGGGTATTGGGCTTGATCGACCTTGGTCTGACCCAGTATGGCATATCTTATGTTCTTACATTCTTAATGATTTTGACACAGTTAATGTGAAAAGTTGGATAGGGTGATTCTAGAATTGAATTCAACTATGTCCTCACTTGACTTTTGTCCTATAAGCTGGCTCAAAACAACAGTTCATCCACTGTCTGACCCGATTATGAATCACCCAATTGTCTTTAAAACAAGGCATTATGTCAAGTAGCTTGAAGAAAACTAGTGTTCGCCCAGTCTTAAAAGGTCCTAAGGTGGATGCCGCAGCATCCTAGCTTGTATTGCCCCATATCTAACCTTCCATTTTTGGTGAAAGTGATAGATAAAATAGTGTTGAAGTAGTTGCAACAACACATCAGTCAAAGTGCACTGCTCAATTTCCAGCAGCATGGGTATAGGCTTCATTGTAGGGTGGAAACCCTTATGATTGTCATGCTCAATAGACTCATTTGAGGGCAGGAAAAGCCTGGTACTGGCCTTGCATTTATTTATTTATTTATTTTACATTCTTATATATGCCGCCTTATCTGGTAATCAAGGCGGTTTACATTTAACAAAAACGGGTACATTAAACTTTGTAACATTAAAACATATTTAACTATGCACAATAATAACGTTACAGAACTATTTACATATTTGGTCTGAGTGTGTTTGGGGATGTGAAGTTTGGGACTTTAAGGGAACGTTGTATAGTATCAGGTTGATAGTATTAAGCTGAGGTGTGTGGTGAAGACTCCCCTCCAGAGGAAATGGAGATAGGGGGAAGGGATGACACACACAGGATTTCCAAAACTGACTTGGAAAAAACACAGTTATCGGCTGAGCTGAAGACAAGCCCCAGCCCAGGGGAGGAGTTAGGCTTCAGCACTGATTGGGCACACCCAGGGGAACGACAGGGAGTGCCGAGAAATGAAGCCCTTTTTAAATCCTCAGACAGGATTGACAGAGGAGGCAGCAAGGCTGGCAAAGGAGGCAGCAAGGCTGGCAAGGCAGGCAGCAAGACTGACAAGGAGAGCAGCAAGAAACGAAGCAGACAAGAAGCAGCTTCCAGTGCACGTTGGTCTTCAGGAGGAACTTGGAATCAAAGGGGAAAAACGCTAGAACCCTGGGAGAAGGCAGAACCCTGGAGCAGTAAGCCTTGGAGCCCAATATACTCTCAAGGAGATCCTTACTACACGGTAGAGCCTAAACGTGGGAAGGCTAGCAAACCCAGCTCTTGGAGAAAAGGTATTTTGTCTGGTGGCGAGCAGTGCTATAAAAGCCAGGAACCAAAACAGGAAAGAAGTTTTTCTGAGAGAAATTCCCCTAGCAGAAGGACTAGCCATAAGGCTCCTGAGTTTCTAAAGAGGAGACAGTCCTGGAAGAAAGGTGCCTGTTCTTATGCCAACGTCTCTGATAAAGAGAGTAACAGTGTAAAGAAGCATCTGGAGTTTGTATGAGAAGAATACAAAACGCTTGCTATACCTGTTGCCTAGCCGTGAAAGTTCACAAATTGTTTTCACCTGTTTCTGTAAAGCCAGGCTGTGAGGAGAACAGCTGTTACTGTGAGGCTGCAATAATCCCAAGCAACCGCACGAGGCAAAGCTGAGTAGAAGCTACCGTGACTGTGTAAAGCTGAGTTAAAGCTATTTGATTTCAGTTGTTTTCCTGACCTCATGATTTCACCTTTATGTTGAAAGTTGCACCTTTACGTTATGCACCTTTGAATTGTAATGCGTTGAAAATATCCCCACAACAAATACATTTCTTGCAAGCCTTATCACTCGAGTCACAACTACAACTTTCATCCCTAAAGGAAAAAAACAAGTGTACTACGAATCCCCGCATTCAGAGGGATCAGTACCACCTTTATTCACAAGGGACATTATATAAGGCCACTCCTGCCTGTAAGCTCTAGGGCCCAGGCAGGAGCGTCGCAGGTGGTATTAGGTGCTGTATGATAGGCTCTTGTAGGTGTGCATGCCCATAATATTCCTTAAATAGGAGCGTCTTTAATTTTTTTCGGAAGTTGGTAAGGTCTTTTGTTTCTCTTACGTCTGGTGGCAATGCATTCCAGAGAGTTGGGGCATAATGAGAAAATGCCCTTTTATTTGTGGTTTTGGTTGCTTTACGGAAGTCGTCTGGGTGGTTTAGGGAGTTTTGGGTGGTGCTTCTTCTTGGTCTATTGTTTTGAGTTTTTGATATTAATGTGGTGATGTGTGATGGTGTTATGTCGTGGAAGAGTTTGAATATGATAACAAGGTTTTTGTATTTGATTCTACTGGTTATTGGCATCAGTGGAGGCTCTGTAGGATTCGTGTGATGTGATCTGTATGATTTGCATGTATTATTATACGTGCTGCTGTGTTCTGTGGAAGTTGCAGGTGTGATAGCGTTTGTATTGGTAGACCATGGAGTATGCTGTTACAATAGTCTAAGTGGGGAATGATCATTGCTTGAATGACCGTTCTAAAGTCAGATGGTTCAAAAATAGGTCTTAGCCTCTGGAGCATTTTTGCTTTTCTATAAATGGATTTCACTGCATTGGTTTCATGTGCAGTAAGTATTAGTGTACTGTCAATTATGACTCCTAGATATTTTATTTCATCTTTTATTGCAATTGTTGCCTCTCCAAGGCGTATTTGTGAAGGTGGTGTGAAGTCTTTCTCTTGATATGAACATGGCTTCTCTTTTATTAGTGTTTATAGAAAGGTTGTTGGTGGCAAGCCATTCGGAGACTTCATGATAGCATGTCGCTATTTGGTCTAGGTTAGGTTTTATAGTATTGGTTGGGAGGTACATCATGATATCGTCTGCAAAAATATGGTAGAATACTTTGTATTTCTGGAAGATTTTGCATACTGGTTGTAGGTATATATTGAATAATAGGGAGGATAATGCAGACCCTTGGGGTAGTCCTTGGTTTTGGATAAAAGGTTGGGAAGTTGAATGGTCTATTTTTTACTTGTTGAGTACGGTCATTAAGATAGGATGTGAACCAGGCCAGGGCTGTTCCACTGATTCCAATTTGTTGCAGACTTTCTAATAGCATGGAATGGTTAATGGAATCAAAAGCTGCTGCAATATCTAGGAAGATCATTACAACTGCATTTTTGGGATTTTCAATACTTTTGTTAAGTGTATTAAATAGTGATATGAGTAGTGTTTCGACTCCATGGTGTGTTGTGAAGCCGTACTGTTGGGTATCAAGTGGAGAGTTCATATCTAGGTGGTCCTGTAGTCGGTTTTGAATTGTTTTTTTCTATTATTTTGGTTAGGTTGTTGTAGCGAAGTGTCCACAATAAATAAAACCAGGAGTCTATTTACTAAGATTCAAGCCAATTTATTTGTGCACAGTCTCAGGCACTCTCACATTCAAAATGGTCTGAGCAATGGAATTCAACAAAACAACAACTTTTATACCTTTCTTCATCAGTTCTATACAGACCAACTCCTCATTGGTCCCGGTGCCCCCTCCACCCCCATCCAATGGGGACCGCTGACCGGGCTTAACACCTGTTCCCCCTGCTCAGGCCTCTCTAGCCATGGCTCAGTTTCTAGACATAACACATTCTGCTACAAGGTCCCTCCTCAGCTTAGAGAATGTGTGAAAGCAAGATACTGGAACACATCTGTTATCAACATAAAGGAGCTAAATAGAAGTTTCTTGCATTCTTATCAAAGCAGTTTAAAGCAGTTTTCTAACTTCTACTGGCTTTCAGCTCTGCTCAGCTATAATATTCTCAAGTGGGGGTTGGGACTCAGGCCTAACTTACAGGCCTAACTTGCAGGCTTTTCTTGCTCTTGCAGGCTATGCAGGCTATTCTAGGCCATAGCCTATCACAAGGTAAGTTAGGCTTGATATTGGTCTGTATGCGGTAGGTTGCAGTTTGTCTAGTTTATTCGATTTTAGTATGGGCCGTATAGTTGCCTGAGGAGTCTGGGCATGTCACCTTGGGTTAATGAGAGGTTTAAAATTTTTTGTATTACTGGAGCTAGGGCCTCATGTGACTTTTTAATCCAGGTAACGGCATGGATCACCTGGGGCTGTTGTAGTGTTTGTTGTAGAGACAATTTTTTTTTTTTTATTGCAGTTTCAGTCAAATATACAAAACCAAAAAACTGTGGAAGGACAATCCGAATATATAAAAATAAAGAAAACAGTAAGCAAAAGCAGAAAATATATCCAGGATAAAGTCCACATTATGGGATCAGCAAAGTCCATTATAAAAGTAAATACAAAATAGCAATTAAGAGAACAAAATCTCAACAATTGGAGGCAACATTCATTAATTATCAGTCCTAACAACAACCTGCTTATCTTTTAGAAAACTTTCAAGATGTGACACTTCTGTGAAAGTATACAAAGCATCCTCAAGAGCAATAAGGCATTTACATGGGAGAGGAAAAAAGTAGCACCCAATGCCAAAACACGGGGCTTAAGCTGTAAAAATTGCCTCCGCCGCAATTGAGTATTCCACGAGACATCAGGAAAAATGCTAACCATTTGCCCACAAAATTTAACAGATTTAAGTTTAAAGAAAGTCCTGAGGATACGTTGCTTAACTTCCACAGAGGGGAAAGTAACTAACAAGGTAGCACGAGTAGAGATGTTATCCTGAGAGTCTTCAAGGAACGCTGTCAAATTATCAATTGTAGAGGCAACTTGATCAAAACCCCCTTCAGCCTTATTTAATTTTTTTACAGTAGAGGGGATATAATACAAATGCGAAACCAATACTGGCTCAGGAAAAGCTAATACTACTTTGAAAAATTTTTCAAGTAAAATCCTATGTGAAAGCAAACCAGATTGTGGAAAATTAAGAAATCTCAAATTGCAGCTACGAGAAGAGTTTTCCAACGCTTCTATCTTAGCATGCAGAGCCAAAGAATCTTTAATAGCCGCAACACTTGTAGCATGTAATGAAGACACTTGCGCTTCTAACTTAGTAGCAACTAAATCTACCTGCACAATTTTCTCGTCAAGCTGCCCGAATGCTTTCGTGGCAGCGTGCGAGTAAGTGCACAGGGAATTCAACGAAACCGTCATTTTACTATCTATAGACTGTAAAGCAGTCCAAATATCCCTCAATGTGATTTCTGACCCCGACGAAGAAGCAGTAAGTTCCAAAGAGCCACCTGCTTCTAACAACAGCACAGGGGAAGGTAAAGTAATAGGGAGTAACTTCGACGGTGCACTTGAGACAACTTTAGAAAGGACTGAGAAATTACCTGGAGCTGGAGAAACCGGTGGAGGTCTACAGTCGGGGCTGAGAGAGACACCCTCAGGGGACGATTGAGCTAGGGGGAGGGGAGCGAAATGCTTGTCTATCGGACCGACCGGTTTAGAATCACCGGCAACAGTCCCAGAGGCCGTGGCCCCAGACTTGGCCTTACGCTTCCCCATAACGAGGAAATATACACATGACCAAAAATAAAAACAAAATAAATCGCTAGTACACCCCAACTAGCCGGGCAAAAGAAACTGTAGGAAAGAAAATATAACATATACAAGGGTACTGTCTCAGTAGCGTCGAAGGGGCACGTCAGACCCCTTTGACCACACCCCTTCGACGCACGCCCCGCGCGCACGCTCCGCGCTCGAAGTAAAGGTCCAAGGAAATAGTCCCAAAGGCCCCGCAGGTAGGGCTGCCCCAACAGTGCCTGCCCAATGACAAGGGGAGGGAGAAGGAAACCTCTCAACAAACGGCACGGCAGCTTCTGGACCGGTGACTTGGCTCCAACACCTCCTGAGGACGAACTGTTCCAGCGTAGAGACAATTTTTTTCTAGATGAGTTATGGAGAATCTCCAGGAACAAGCAGGAATGAGTCTTCACATATGGGTACGTCGGTACCGACGGAGCCTGCGCGGGAACGCTCCCCAGCTTCCCAAAAAGGAAAGCTTTTGGGAGCATCCCACAGCGCCTGCGCGCTGCCTTCCCACCTTTCCTAACCGCCTCTCCCCAGTTCTTTTCCGCGGAGCCAGCAGGTCGTGTTCCTGTCACCGCTGAAGAAGTTCTTTGTTTTATTTTATTTCTTTGGTCGCGCGTCTGCCTTCCCCGACGTCGGACCGGTACCGCCGGTCTTTCTTTCTTTTCTTCTAAAAAAAAAAAAAAAGAACATATTTTCCCTCACTTAGTGTGTTTTTCCTCTTTTGGGCCTTAGGCCTCACGAAAAATTTTCCTCATGGAAAAACCAGCCTCCGGGTTTAAAAAATGCACTAAGTGCAGCGGTACTATTTCTGTTACCGACACCCATAAATGGTGTCTCAAATGTTTGGGTCCTGACCACTCCATTTTGGATTGTTCGTCCTGCTCCTTGATGTCTAAACGAGGTTTACAGAACCGAGCAGCCAAGCTCCATGTGCTGTTTCCCTTTGATGCAGCTTCAGTGGCATCGACGTCTTCCAGGGCTTCTTCTTCCTCCCATGGATCTCAGGTAACCAAACATAAATCCAGCCGGTCCTCGAAGGGTAGATCTCCTTCCAAGCATCGAGATGCCTCCGGGCTTGCCCTCGAGGATCCTGCACCGGCAAAACTACCCCGGTGGGAAGCTCCGGCTTCCAAAGCTCCACCTATGGGGTTACAGGTTGACGTCGATGGCACGGCCTCGACCGATCACCTGTTAGAATGCTCTGGGGTACCGGCACAACCTTCTGGTACCGAATTCCAGGCATTCATGGCGTCGATGGATCAGAATGTTCTATCCATGCAGCAGGCTATCACGGCCTTCATTCAAGCTGCGACGCCGCTGATACCACAACAAACTCGGTGGTCGGTATCGGCCCAGGTACCGGCACCAATGCCGGTACCAGTACCGACTGCATCGACATCGGCCATGGTGTCGCCTGCAGCGGTTCCCTGCCTAGGGATGCCCATCGGTACCGAACCGGTATCGATGACGCCCGATGTCGATACAGCTCGGTACGCGTATCGAACTTTGAAAGAGCACCCTGACAGTCGATACTTTGATTCCTTCAAAGATTCTGATGCATCAGAGGCTTCTGCTGAAGTATCCATAGCCCTTCCTGTAGAGCCTTCTTCTCCAAAAAGAAGAATGTCTCCTCCAGAAGACTTGTCCTTTCAAGACTTCATAAGAGAAGTGGCTAAAGGGCTCTCTATTTCAGTATCCTCTGAATTAGAGCCTAGAGCTAAAAAAATTGGATATTTTAGGTTATTCTAAGGCTCCTAAGGAGGCAGTCACCTTGCCAATTCATGAGATTCTTTATGATCACATGATTGACTTATGGGAGACTCCTCTCACTATCTCTCCTCATTCTCGTAGATTGGACACTATTTACCGTGTCCCTCCTTGTCCTGGGTTTCATAAAACACAGCTTCCTCACCATTCTATTGTGGTGGAGTCAGCTATGAAAAAGATAAAGAGTGCAAAAAGACACTCCTCTGCTCCTCCAGGAAGAGAATGCAGGACCTTGGATGCTTTTGGTAGGAAAATCTTCCAAGCCAGTATGCTCATTGCCAGAATCAACTCCTATAGTCTTTATATGGGTATGTTTCTGAAAGAAGTTGCAGATAAGCTGCACACTTTCCTCCCTTTTCTTCCAGAGGATAAAAGGGAAGAATTTCTTATTTGGCTTAAGCATACTCAAGATATTTCAAAGTTTTCCAACCGTGCAGCTTTTGACTCCTTTGAGGGTGCCAGCAGAGCTTCAGCCATTGCCATAGCTGCTCGCAGAATTGCTTGGCTCCAGGCTTCTGATCTAGAATCTTGGGTCCAGGATGGCTTGGGAAATCTTCCCTGTACAAGTGAAAACCTGTTTGGCAAAGATTGGCAAATAAAAGCCACTCAAATGGATGCAGAAAATTCTGCTTTGGATAGACTTTCAAAGTCAACCTCCATTCCTGCCAAGAAAAAACCTTTCAAGAAGTCTTTTTTCAAGAAAGGCAGATTCCATCCTGTTTCTGGCCAACAATCATCTACAGGTCGTTTTGCTGCTAAGCGTCAGCAACCTAAACAGGCCAGGCCTAAGCCTACAGGGGCTGCTGCAACTCAGCAGACCCAGCCTCCTCAGGGTTTTGGACTTGATGCTAGAGAACTTAGCCTTTCTGGCTCTGAAACAGCCAGAGCCTCTCACCATTCCAGGAAGGTTAGCTCATTTTGCTCCCAGATGGGAGCAAATTACAGCAGAGCAGTGGACCCCTCTCCATCATAAGAGAGGGCTACAAACTTCATTTCTCAAACCTTCCTCCTCACACCATGGTGAGACATTTCAATTCTCCAACATCTCTCCTCGACCTTCTAGGTCAGGCGGTGGCTACCCTTCTTGCCCAAGGGGCAATAGAAGAAGTACCTCTTCTTCAACAGGGGTCAGGGTTTTACTCCCCCTACTTTCTGATCCTAAAGAAAACAGGGGGCTACAGACCCATATTAGATCTCAGAGAATTGAACAAATTTCTATGCAAGGAGAAATTCAAGATGCTTTCTCTGGGCACTTTTCTTCCATACCTTCAGAGTCAGGATTGGCTTTGTTCTCTAGATCTCAAGGATGTGTACTGTCAGACGGGTGCCTGGGTGAGAATGTTCACAGTCTTGGCAAAGGCATATATCAATATGATTTGCAAGGGATTGTGGGAAATGTAGTCCATTCACACCAGACACAGCCGTTCACAATAATTAGTTGTGCTTGCGTGTAAAGCCAATAAGATATTTATTTATGGGGTTATTTCTCCCAACACAGATATGCTTGGTAGCACATAAAACAGGATACTTGCTTTCAGTGTTAAACTTAGAAAAACAAAATCAGGAAAACAACAGCTGAACTTGTCAGGCAATCAAATCAAAAGAATAAAGACCTGGTTGGTAACAAACTGGTCTTTTCTGTAGGCTCTAGCTAATATTTTCTTAGCAGTGCTTTAATCAACAAACAAAACCCACAAAGTAGGGAAAAACTGTTCTTTTCAGGTTAACTTCTTATATCTTCACACATAGACTCAGAAGTGATTTCCTCAGAGCTCACAAGCAATTAGGTAAGGCTCAATTGCTAGCAGTTACCCAGCTGAAAACCCTTAGCTGGCTTGCTTTCTACTGCGTGGCTCAAATCCTACTCAGGAGCTTTTCTGAGTAGATTAAAGAACAAGTTTGTATTTCTTTGTGATGGTTGTTGTACTTTGTAACAGTAAATTACCAAAGGAGTTTAGACAGAGAGCAATCCATGTATTCACAGCCTGTATCTACCACCTCTCCCCCTTCTTCAACAATCATGGGTTCAATATCATGGATTGGCACAGAGGAATTTCTCAATGGAGCACTCTCAGGAGAATACTTGTTTCCCTGCTGTCTTTCAAGGGTATAGCTAGGGCATAGATCAGTGTTCATACCTGAGCTTCCATTGCTCTTAGAGTTCCTCTCTAAATAGCCTGGCCAGTATGTAGTCCAGTTCTTATGTCCAGCCTTCCAATCCAGATCCCTGGACACTGGGTCTCTCTTCACATACCTTCTGGCACGGGTCTTAGGGTCCCTTCCAAGTGCAGCCGTCTCCCTCACAGGTACCGTCTGGAGATTCCTAGCCCTGCAGCACCATTCCTCTGGCTTTCCCCAGTCCAATGGTGTAAGCTTGCCTTTGGAATGCCTTCCAGTATACGTGCTGCTATGACTCCTTTAGACCTCCCAAATGCTTTTCTCTTCTTTTTTCCAAAGGGTTTCTTGCCCTCTCTGTCCGTCCGCTCTGGCTTCTGCTTCTGATGATCCTCCAGATGATGAAAATGTCCAAGATGAGGATGATTCTGAGGATGATTCTCTGTAGAATAAACTCTACCTTTATTCTGCTTAGATGAGTGCTCCACCCTAGCACAGCGCAGCTGTGCTGAATCAGGCCCTGCCCTTTGAGATGAGTGCTTGGGGATTACCTCATAGCCCTCCTGATTGAACACACGTTTCCCCACTTCAGCTCCTCTAATGGCTGTTGGAAACCTGGTGCATTCTGGGACTGGTAGTCTTTTATGGAAAAATTCTGTTTTCTTATTTCTACCAGAACTGACAGGTTGCTTGTTCAGAGTCACTTCACCTTTACTATAGCTCCTTCCTGAGCTATGATAAGCTTCCTTATCACAGTACACACATGTCCTCATCCATCCATCTCACAGAAGGTTCCTCCGTTTTCTTTTCCAAGGAAAGCATTACCAATACAGGGTGCTTCCTTTCGGTCTGGCCTCTGCTCCAAGAGTGTTCACCAAATGCATGGCAGTAGTAGCTGCATTTCTACACACTCTGGGAATATTTGTATTCCCATACCTGGACGACTGGCTCATCCGAGCTCCATCTCAGTCAGAGTCCCAGACTTCCCTGGACTGCACAAGGCGCATTCTGCAGTATCTGAGACTTGTGGTAAACCTCCCAAAGTCCCAGCTCACCCCTACTCCGTCTCTAGAGTTCATAGGGGCCTGGCTAGATACTACCACTGCAAGGGCCTATCTTCCTCAGGCCCGTTGCCTACGCCTAGTGCAGTTAGCCTCCCCGATTCAGTCAAAGAGCCATTTAACTGCCCGGGAGATGCTACAACTGCTAGGCCACATGGCATCTACAGTGCATGTGGTCCCCTATGCTCGCCTTCACATGAGAGCAGCTCAATGGACTTTGTCCACCCAGTGGACTCAAGCATCAGGGGCTCTGTCAGACAAAATAGCAACCTCCACGCGCCTCTTTTGGTCTCTCCAGTGGTGGACGTCCACCCAAAATCTGTTGCTGGGGTCCCCCTTCCAACAGTTGTTGCCCCAGGCAACCCTCACAACAGATGCCTCCCAAACAGGTTGGGGAGCTCATCTGCAAGACCTCTCCACTCAGGACACTTGGTCTCCACAGGAGATCTCTCTACATATCAACCACTTGGAGCTCTGAGCAGTTTTTCTAGCTCTCAAGGTCTTCCATACCCTGCTCTGCTACAAGACAGTCCTCATTCATACGGACAATCAGGTAGCCATGTTTTACATAAACAAGCAAGGAGGAACTGGCTCTCTGTCACTTTGCAACGAAGCTTTAAGATTGTGGGCCTTCGCCAGAGAGCATCAAATCCATCTCCTGGCCGTATACCTTCCAGGAATCCAAAACTCAGTCGAGTTCTGCTTCCACACGAATGGTCCCTGCACATGGACCAGGTACTCAGAATCTTTCAAGAGTGGGGAACCCCGGACATAGACCTCTTTGCAAGTCCGTGGAATGCCAAACTTCCCCGGTTCTGTTCCAGAATTCCGTGTCAGGGAGTTCAGGCCAAGGATGCCTTCCTCCTTCACTGGGGTCAAGACTTCCTGTATGCCTTTCCACCCATTCCCTTAATTCCCAAGACTCTGTTCAAGCTCCAGAGGGATCAAGGATCTATGATCCTCATAGCGCCACGCTGGCCACGCCAAGTGTGGTACCCTCTACTTCTGCATCTCTCTCAAGCTCCCTCCCTAGACTTGGGAGCTGCTCCAGACCTTCTGTCCCAGGAGGAAGGGACTTTGTGGCACCCAAACCCCAAGTCCCTTCACCTCAGAGCTTGGTTGCTGAAGGCCTAGACCTTCAAGGTTGGAATCTTTCCCAGCAGGTGAAGGATATCCTCCATGCTTCCAGAAAACCTTCTATTAGACGTTCCTATGCTTTTAAATGGAAAAGGTTTTCCATTTGGTGTACTGAGAAGGGTCTTGCCCTCTAGCACTACCTTTGAATTCTCTATTGGAATATCTCCTGCATCTCTCCAATGCAGGTCTTAAGACGAATTCAGTAATGGTCCATTTGAGTGCTATTGCAGCATCCCTTAAGCCTATCAATGGACAGCCTATTTCCTCTCATCCTCTTATTGCAAGATTCATGAGAGGCCTAACTTTAACTAAACCTCCCATTAGGCCTCCTCCGGTGGCATGGGACTTAAATCTGGTTCTTGGTCAGCTTATGAAGCCATCTTTTGAACTCTTAGCCACCACCTCCTTGAAAAACAGGGGTAAATCCGACTATTAAATATAGAGTGAAAAGACTTATCTGTTGAAATTTGTAAAGTCGGAAATCTCCCAATGCCCGACGCAAAATTCAAGCGCTGATGCGTTTTACCGCCAACGCGGTTTCATCGGGGGAGGTTGTCAGCATACGGCGTATCACATAGTTTAAACTCCATTCATGCTAGAAAACTTAAAAAAGATGTTCATGTCAGTATTATAGATGCATATCCATTTCTGTGATTGTTTATAAGAGGACGCGCTGCATAATCCTTTACGCATGCGTGGCGTTTTTTGGCTTCAACAGCATTCTGAACAATCCAGTTTCAAGGTCTGAGGTACTTGTACATGAAAAAATGTGTTTGGCTCTTTACATGTTCAGAAATGGATATGCATCTATAATACTGACATGAACATCTTTTTTAAGTTTTCTAGCATGAATGGAGTTTAAACTATGTGATACGCTGTATGCTGACAACCTCCCCCGATGAAACCGCGTTGGCGGTGAAACGCATCAGCGCTTGAATTTTGCTTCGGGCATTATGAGATTTCCGACTTTACAAATTTCAACAGATAAGTCTTTTCACTCTATATTTAATAGTCGGATTTACCCCTGTTTTTAAGTAACAGTGGTTATCGCTGATTAAGAAGCATTGAAAAGCTGTCATCCTTGTTCTAAAGATGAGTTAGCAGAGCTCTAAGAAGATCTGAAATCGGCAATTTTCAAGATATACAATTATAAAAAAACCTTTTGGAAAATAGGATTGTTTGAGTCCTTGATGTAAGGAAGGGGTTGGGATTTCTCAGACTTTCAACTTGATGTGGCCTGTAGCTACCCTTCCCCATTCATTCTGAGACTCTCATCCAAAAGAAAAAATTTTCAGTATTGTGCATTTTGTTTGGGGCAATTATTTTCAGTGACAGGTGTACAACTGAGCAATCCAAACAGGACACTTACCTGACATGATGGGGCAAGTGGGGATCAGCATAATTGCTGAAACCGGGGAAGGTTGCTGTACAGTGTACCTCATACAGGCAAATTTCCTTAATAAATTTTAGATGCGAAAATCCTGGCTCACATACTAGCAACCCGTATCAGTGCTTATATGCCCATATTAGTAGATAATGATCAGACTAAGTTTGTCCAAGGCCAGTTAGCAGCTGATAATGTAAAAAGGGTAGTCAACCTGTGTTGTAGAGTCAAGGAAGAGAATGTCCCACCCATATTGGTGGCAATAGACGCCGAAAAGGCATTTGACAGAATGAGCTGGAGGTTCCTCTGGGGAGCTATGAGAGCATTAGGAGTGAGGGAGAACTACCTCAAATGGATACAGGCCCTACATGCCAAACCGGTAGCAACTGCTAAAGTGAATGGGGGGTACTCAAATTTCTTTACCTTACAAAGGGAAATGAGGCATGGGTGTCCCTTGTCCCCCGCTCTTATTTGCGCTCTCCGTAGAGCCATTCGCAGCCAGGATACGGCAAAGAAAAGATGTGAAATGGGTATGGGTAGGTGCACAGGAATTTAAAATAATATTGTTTGCAGATAACATTTTGCTGATGCTCACTGACCTTGGAACATCACGAGGGGGGCTGCAGGAGGAACTGGCAACGTAGCAGGGAGTGTCAGGATTTAAAGCAAACCTAGAAAAAAATTGAAATTCTCAACCTAACCATGAGAAGAAATGATATGATAGCCTTAAAGAAATCTTTCCCTTTAGGTGTAAGGACCCCTGAAAACTTGGGAGTTCAGATGGGTTCTAACCCGTCCCAAATGTATTAAGTTAATTATGAGCCACTATGGAAAAATTTATTTTCTGATTTGGAGCGATGACACAGGTTTCCCTTATTGTGATTGGGTCATATCGTAAATTTCAAAATGGTAATTCTGCCTCACATATTGTACCTCTTCCAAACACTGCTAATAGCGGTTCCAAAGTAGGCCTTGTTGTATGCACCATGAAAAGTTTCCATTACATCTGGAACCACAGATCACCTCAGGTGGCCAGGAGGATCTTATATAGACTGCTAAAAAGGGGGGGGGGGGGGACTTGCTGTCCCAAATTTATTATGGTGCTATTATTCAGCCCAGTTCTTGAACTTTATAAGTTGGCATAAGGGACCTCAAAGAAAATGGGTTGATTGGTACAAAACATGAAGGGTGACACACCCATGTGGAGTCTTCCTTGGATAGATTCAGCTGCAAGATACCCTTGCACCCCCTTCTTGAGGCACATATTGAAAATCTGGCGAGGAACAAAAGTTGAGAAATTACTACAGAGTGAAAAATCCCTACTGCAACCTATTAGCCATAATCTCAGTTTTCCGTCAAGGTTGCATGATCTGTTTAAGCCGTGAGAATCAAGGGGCAGTTATGCAGCCATTCATATGATAGAAGAGGGGTCACTATGTTTATGTTTATTCAGGCACTTGATATACCGCCCCCCCATAACATCGGGGCGGTTTACAACATTACAACAGCATAAGAAAAGGAAAGGAAAAGGAACTACAATTTATATAGGAGAGAGGGGAAAAAAGATACATTCATTCAAGCGTACTTAAAGAAAAGATGGTCAAAGCAGTGGTTAGGGGATCATGGAGGGAGGTCAAAGGCAGAGGAGAAGAGGTGGGTTTTCAGAAGAGAGCGGAACTTGGGGTAGGATTCCTCTAGATGGAGAGCAGTAGGAAGGGAGTTCCATAGGGGGGGGCCAAGGTAGAAGAAGACTGATTGTCAAGTAGTTTGGAGGTGTGCATGAGTAGGGGAAGGGAGCTTGAGTCGGTTGACATGGACCGAACAGAGACTTCAGGAGGGAGTGTGAAATACCAAAAGGTCGGCTAGATATCTTATGCACACTTGCAGGAGAAATATGAGCTCCCCCATAAGGACGTCACTTGCTCATGAGGGGGGACTTGGTTAAAAGTATAAAACAAGGGCCGACGGAATTCAAACGACTATGTTGGATTCCACTATTGCATCGCAAGGCCCTCTGAAGAATCTATTGATTTAATTGTAGAAACGCAGGAGAGCAGTAGACCCCTAACAGATGTAGCATGGGGAGAGATCTTTAAGAGAGTGGCACAAGGCGTTGTAGTTACAAGACATGTGGAGCACAACTGTAAAACGTTATACTGTTGATATATCATACCATTACGCCTAGCACAACAAAGAAGCTCCTCCAGGAGCTGTTGGAGAGGTTATGCAGAGGTGGGGGGACTATAGGTATATGTGGTGGGTGTGCCCAAGAATTCAGCCCTTTTGGGAATCAGTCCACCAGAAAGCAAAGAGAATGTTTAGAAAAAATATTGCCTGGGAAATGGGAAATGTGATGCTGTATATGAAGGGAGAAGGATGGGAGGGGGAAGAGGGAAAATGGGTGGGATTTTGTGTGATAGCAGCCCAGTGTGGACTAGCGAAGATGTGGAAAAAGGGGGACTTACCCACACAGTCTTCATGGTATGACTGTCTACATGAGATTTATGGACTTGAGTGATTAACAGCCCTCTGCAAAGACCAGCTGGAGGATTTTGAAAAGGTATGGTTACATTTTCCAAAAAGGTTCTTAAAGGGGGCCCAGGAGGAAGGAGCAACAGTAGAGGGATGAATGGATAACGCGGATCCTTTTGGAATAATGGCTGCTGTAGGCCTGGTACCTGTTCAGAAACTAATGCTCTGAACCATGGGGCCTGCTTTGAACCAAAGCCTGAATTAAACAAGATGGATTCCTGTTTTGTTATAACTCAGCATTAAACTTGCAGATCAGGCAATTCTGCAGATTTATGTACTTCACCGCAGAAGTATGTTCCAACTGACTACAAGCAGAAGAACTCATTGCTGAGACCTTCACTGTGCTACTGGTACTAGCATTTGCAACTGGTATGGACTTCCATACCAGTAACTGTCTCACACCATGAACCTTTGTTTGCAGAAGGACCACCTATTAGCTGTTACCGGATTTGCTGAAGATGACATACAGGATTTGAGATCAGCCAATCACCGGGCCGTCAGAACAAAGAATTTTATGCTGTACACAGGGAGAGACAGGACTCAGATGCAGCCCAGCAAACATGCAATACTCTGGAATATCCACAGAGGCTTGCAGAACACCGGGAACTTTACCTTCTGACACAGACTGGTTTGCTGGTTTCCTCTGCGATTCTCTGCACTTTGTGCTCGCTTGCCTGTCTCTCTGGTTGGAAAGTCAGATAGTGTCCAAGGGCAAAACCTCAGGAAGGAGTGAATCTCTCCCACAGATCTGTAGCTGACGTTGGACCTCTGCCATACTTTGACTTCATGCTGCTCCTGAGACAATTTCTCGGACCCATCCACAAGCAAGAGCTAAGGTACTGGTCTTTAAATTCTTCCCCGAGGTTGGTGTTAGCTTAAGACAGACAGATAATGTGCTGTACGTCTGAGTGCAGAGCGAATCAGTGATGTTGGTTGCTAAAACAGAGATTAGGTCTCTTGGTAATTGTAACACAGGACTGCATAACATACTACCTCAGAAAACTAATTTATGCTATTAGTAATAGAGGCTAATTTATATACAAACAGGTTTGGTACTTGTTTTATCACGTGGTTGGTTTTGCCGGGTAGTCCTATGGAATTCTGAGAAAATGGAGAGTAGCGGTTTTCCTAGACATACAGAGTATTTATACATGTGTATTGTCAGACGGCTGCCTGGGTGAGAATCTTCACAGTCTTGGCAAGTGCATATATCTATATGATTTGCAAGGGATTGTGGGCAATGCAGTTCATTCACACCAGACACAGCTGCTCAGAATAATTAGTTGTGCTTTTGGGTAAAGCCAATAAGATATTTATTTATGGGGTTATTTCTCCCAACACAGATATGCTTGGTAGCACATAAATCAGGTTACTTGCTTTCAGTGTTAAACTTGAAAAAACAAAATCAGGAAAACAAAATTTTAACTTATCAGGCAATCAAAGCAAAAGAAATAAGACCTGGTTGATAACAAACTGGTCTTTTCTGTAGGCTTAGCTAATATTTTCTTAGCATGTATCAAACAACAAACCAAAAGCCACAAAGAAGGAAAAAAACTGTTCTTTTCAGGTAAACTTCTTATATCTTCCCACATAGATTCAGAAGTGATTCTCTTAGAGCTCACAAGCAATTAGGTAAGGCTCAATTGCTAGCAGTTATCCAGCTGAAACCCCTTAGCTGGCTTGCTTTCTACTGCGTGGCTAAAAATCCTACTCATGAGCTTTTCTGAGTAGATTAAAGAACAAGTTTGTATTTCTTTGTGATGGTTGCTGTACTTTATAACAGAAAATCACCAAAGGAGTTTAGACAGAGAGCAGTCCATGTAAACAGATTCTTCATCTGCTATCACTTCATCTTCAACAAGCATGGGTTCAATATCATGGATTGGCACAGATGAATCTCCCAATGGAGCACTTTCAGGAGAATACTTGTTTCCCTGCTGTCTTTCAAGGTTATAGCTAGGGCATAGATCAGTGTTCATACCTGAGCTTCCATTGCTGTTAGAGTTCCTCTCTATATAGCCTGGCCAGTATGTAGTCCAGTTCTTATGTCCAGCCTTCCAATCCAGATCCCTGGACACTGGATCTCTCTTCACATACCTTCTGGCACGGGTCTTAGGGTCCCTTCCACGTGCAGCCGTCTCCCTCACAGGTACCGTCTGGAGATTCCTAGCTCTGCAGCACCATTCCTCTGGCTTTCCCCAGTCCAATGGTGTATGCTGGCCCTTGGAATGCCTCCCAGTATACGTACTGCTCTGGACTCTTCTAGACCTCTCAAAGGCTTTTCTCCTCTTTCTTCCAAAGGGTTTCTTTCCCTCTCTGTCCGTCCGGTTTGGCTTCTGCTTCTGATGATCCTCCTGATGATGAAGATGATCAAGCTCAAGCTGCTTCTCTGTAGAATAAACTCTACCTTTATTCTGCTTAGATGAGTGCTCCTCCCTAACACAGCGCAGCTGTTCTGGATCAGGCCCTGCCCTTTGAGATGAGTGCTTAGGGATTACCTCATAGCCCTCCTGATTGAACACACGTTTCCCCACTTCAGCTCCTCTAATGGTGCATTCTGGGACTGGTAGTCTTTTATGGGAAAATTCTGTTTTCTTATTTCTACCAGAACTGACAGGTTGCTTGTTCAGAGTCACTTCACCTTTTCTATAGCTCCTTCCTGAGCTATGATAAGCTTCCTTATCACAGTATTTATCTACTACTGACAGTATCTCCTTCATTGCAGCATATTGATAGGTGTGGGGATTAATAGAAAGGATGTTGATTATGAAAGTTACATTAATGCTGAATATTGTTGAGAACTATTGTAATAAGGAGTAGCTAACCTAGTAGATAAGCTATAAGGATGTGGGATAAGAGGGTAGGGGGAGGGCAGAAATGAAGGGGGGGGGGAGTGAGGGTGAAATATGTAAATAGAATGGAAAAAAGCTAATGGTTCAAGAATTGTATAATATGCTGTTGAATAAAAATTGTCAAATTGAAAAAAATATATATATTGGTATAATCATCAATATAGGATTTCCCAGGAGTCAGCATTATTCACATTGCTGTTCAATAGCTATGTACAGTGTTGTGCAAAAGTCTTGCATAGGCTGCATAATTAAGCTATTCTCGGCTTTATTTTGACATTCTTTCCAAATTATGTGGCAGAATCCTGGCTTATTATATATTGTTTTGTTGCAAATTTAATTTGGCAGCTATTTCTGCATGCAAAATTACTTGCCTAAACTTTTGTATGGCTGTCATGAGGAAATGATGTCCCAGTACAATCAACCGGATTCTGTCAAAGCGGGATCAAAATGAACCAATACAATACTGCACTTTCTCAGCCAATAGGAAGTCATATTTGATAGCCAATCAGTGCATGGTATTTTGGCAGCATACAGGGTTTGAATTTATTATGGATAAACTGGTTGTGTATCGCATCTGATTCTCATCGCCCTGGCATGGTGAAGAGGTCGTATTTTCTATCAATGGAGGACCGGGTCCATGTGGTGGTTCTGCACGAGGAGGGGTATTCCAGCCCACAAATTGCAGCAAAGGTAGGCTGTAATCAGAGCACAGTTGTCCGCATTCTGCAGAAGCATAAAGAGACTGGAAATACACAGGACTGACATCAGAGTGGTCGGCCTAAAATGTCAACCAAGAGGGACGACAGGACGATAAGGACATTTCTTGACAACCGCAAGCTAACCTCCGCTGAGCTTCTGCGGGAATGGAGGAAGTGTTCTGTTGCAGCTTGCACTTCCATTATGAGGAGACAATGCTTGGAGTAAGGGTTGAGGGGCTCTCAGGCACAGAGGAAGCCGCTACTAACGGTGAAATAGAGGAAGTAATGCATTGAGTGGGTATCCAAATATTCAAAATGGAGCAAGGCTAACTGGAAGAAAGTTCTGTTCAGTGACAAAAGCACGTTCTGCATTCTGGGTGACCAGAGCAAAACCTATGCGAGGAAGTTTACTCATGAAGAGTACAAACCAGAGTGCTTGAATAGCTCCTTGAAGCATCCAACCAAGGTCATGATCTGGGGATGCATGGCAGCCAGTGGTGTTTGAAGACTTCATATCGTTGACAAGATGATGAATGCAGCGAAATACATTCTGCAGAAGTGCATGCTGCCATCAGCTGAACAAATGTTTCCTGGCAAATATTTCTTCCAGAATGACAGTGCACCTTGCAATCAAGCAAAAACTGTCACCGACTGGAAGAAAATAAATGGAGTTCAGACCATTGACAGGCCAGCTCAATCAACCGATCTCAACCCGATTGAGAAATCTTTGGTACAAGGCATCAGTTGAGATCACTAAGAAGCAGCCGCGGACCAAGCGAGAGCTGATTGAGTCACTGATTGCAGCCTGGAATCTCATCATAATGCGAGAACACCTCGTCAGACTGGTCCACTCCATGCCAGACAGATGTTGTCTGGTGGGAGAGAGCAAAGGGCTGGCTCATCAAGTACTAATGGCCAGCAACAACAAAAAACAGTCTCTTTCAGGGCTGCCTATTGAAATTAAGAAGAAAACATGCACACTGCCAACATACACAGAATAGAAATACACTAAAAAGAAAACATAACGTTTTGGGCACACATTGCATCTTTGTACACAGGTTCACAGCCAAATGAACATGGGTATTAAGCAATCATAAAAGAATGCTCTAGTATTGGCAAATTTGTCAGATTTGTACAAAACACAAAAAGGGAAGAAAATGGCATTCAGAAGGGGTTGTAAGTTATAACACATTTTGTCCCTGTGATCCAAGCAACTAAAAACTGCCAGTTCGGCACTACCTGTGAAAGACTTTTTCACACCATTGTATAACATTTGTGTGCTCTAATCAATTCTTATAAAGTCTTTTACTATCGATATGCTAACGACATTAAAAAATGGGGCATAGAGCATAATTTAGATGCCGCACACTCCCCTAGTAAACTGTTTTAATACAGCAGCCAATTGGCTGTCCACCTATGGGCTGCTAATAAACTACAAGAAAACGGAGGTGCTTTTTTGTTTCCTGTGACCCCACAAGAAATTAAAAACCTATTTATTTAAGGAATACTATGAGAACGGAACTGGGTACCAAGCCTAAAATTAATGAAATGGGACCACAACTGTGTTGTACCAATGTCTTGATGACTCTGTGTCCACAACTGTTAATGTTATTGTGGCCTGCTTTGACCTTAGCGCTGAAACAGGATATAAGCTCGATAATCTATTTTATAATCTTTTATTTATTAATTT
This sequence comes from Ichthyophis bannanicus, assembly GCA_033557465.1. Classification (NCBI taxonomy): domain Eukaryota; kingdom Metazoa; phylum Chordata; class Amphibia; order Gymnophiona; family Ichthyophiidae; genus Ichthyophis; species Ichthyophis bannanicus. The sequence goes on from CM066043.1 coordinate 42,810,008, forward strand.
ATTTGAGGGAGAAGAAGAAGAAAAAAGGATAAACCAGTACATTGCAAATACATATAACCTCATATGCTACTTAAAGGGAGGCGAAGGGAAAAAGAGAGCTCTCATTTCACCTGGATCCACGGAGTTCCGATGCAGAAAGGCAGTCTGCAGGATGTCAAAACTTGTGACATGTGCTGCAGACAGGACTATCAGATGCTACTCTGCCCAACAGTACCATTCTGTAACTTTGGGGTCCACTCCAGCCCCTAGAGTTGTGCTTCATTGGCAGAACATAACATAAGAACATAAGATATGCCATACTGGGTCAGACCAAGGTCCATCAAACCCAGTATCCTGTTTCCAACAGTGACCTATCTAGGTCATACGTACCTAGCAGTTTCCCCAAAAGACACAGGTTCCGCAATGCTTGTACTGGGTCAAGCATTGATATCCTGGGTCCCTTCTTAATAATGGTTTATGGACCTTTCCTCCAGGAACTTGTCCAAACCTTTTTTAAACCCAGCTACACTAACAACCTTTACTACATCCTCCGGTAACAAATTCCAGAGTTTGATTACAAGTTGAGTGAAGAAATATTTTCTTTTATTAGTTTTAAATAGTTTACTCTGTAGCTTCATTGCATGTCCCCTAGTCTTTCTATATTCTGATAACATAAACAATCGATCTACGTTTACCCGTTCCACTCAGTTCATTAATTTATAGACTTCAATCATATCTCCCCTCAGCCGTCTCTTTTCCAGATTAAAGAGCCCTAACCTTTTTAGCCTTTCTTCATAGGAGTATCCTTCCATCCCCTTTACCATTTTGGTGGCTCTTCTCTGAATCTTTTCTAATAACGCTATATCCTTTTTAAGATACGGAGACCAGAATTGCACACAATATTCAAGGTGTGGTCTCACCATGGAACGATATAGAGGCATTATAATATCTTTTGTTTTATTTTCCATTCCTTTCCTTATGATACCTAGCATTCTATTTGCTCTCTTGGCTACCGCTGCACACTTGGCCGAGGGTTTTAACATGGTATCCACAATGACGCCTAAATCTTTTTCCTGGGTGGTGGTTTCTAATGTGGAACCTTGCATCGTGTAACCATAGTTTTGGTTGTTCTTCCCTAGGTGCATAACTTTGCACTTGTCCACATTAAATTTCATCTGCCATTTTGATGCCCAGTCTGCCAATTTATCAAGATCCTCTTACAATTTTCCACAATCCTCTTGGGTTTTAACAACTTTAAATAGTTTTGTGTCATCTGCAAATTTGATATCCTCACTCGTTATTCCACTTTCCAGGTCATTTATGAATATGTCAAAAAGCAGCGGACCCAGCACAGATCCCTGGGGTACACCACTATTCACTTTTATCCATTGGGAAAATAGGCCATTTAGCCCAACCCTCTGCTTTCTATCTTTTAACCAGTTTTTGATCCACAGTAGTACACTGCCTCCTATCCCATGACTCTTTAGTTTTGCCAAAAGTCTGTGATGAGGGACCTTGTCAAAGGCTTTCTGAAAGTCCAGATACACTATATCAACCGACTCACCTTTGTCCACCTGTTTATTCACACTTTCAAAAAAACATAATAGATTAGTAAGACAAGATCTTCTTTGTCTAAAACCATGTTGGCTGTCTCCCATTAGGCCATGACTATCTACATGCTGAGTAATTTTATTCTTTATGATGGTTTCTACCATTTTTCCCGGTACTGACGTGAGGCTCACCGGTCTGTAGTTTCCCAGATCATCCCTGGAACCCTTTTTAAAAATTGGCGTTACATTAGCGATCCTCCAATCTTCATGTATTACAGATGATTTTAATGAAAATTCACAGATTACTAATAACAGGTCTGCAATCTCATATTTCAGTTCTTTCAACACCCTTGGATGTATACCATCCGGCCCAGGTGATTTGCTACTCTTCAGTTTATCTAATAGTTGTAATACATCTTCCCGATGTATCGATATTTCCTTCAATTCTTCCGCACCTTTAAATACCACTTCAGTCATGTGTAACATCCCTACATCTTCCTCAGTAAAGTCCGAAGCAAAGAATTCATTCAGTCTCTCCGCTATCGCCTTGTTCCCTCTTAGTGCCCCTTTAACTCCTCTATCATCTAATGGACCAACTGACTCTCTCACAGGTTTTTAGCTTTAGAAGAGCACCCTGACAGTCGATACTTTGATTCCTCCGAAGACTCTGATGCATCGGAGGAGTCTGCTGAAGTGTCTATTGCTCTTTCTGAAGAGCCTTCTTCTCCAAAAAGAAGAATGTCTCCTCCAGAGGATTTGTCCTTTCAAGACTTCATCAAAGAAGTGGCTAAAGGGCTTTCTATTTCAGTATCCTCTGAATCAGAGCCTAGAGCTAAAAAATTAGATATTTTAGGTTATTCTAAGGCTCCTAAGGAGGCAGTCACCTTGCCAATTCATGAGATTCTTTATGATCACATGATTGACTTATGGGAAACTCCTCTCACCATCTCTCCTCATTCTCGTAGGTTGGACACTATGTACCGTGTCCCTCCTTGTCCTGGGTTTCATAAAACACAGCTTCCTCACCATTCTATTGTGGTAGAGTCAGCTATAAAAAAGATAAAGAGTGCAAAAAGACACTCCTCTGCTCCTCCAGGAAGAGAATGCAGGACCTTGGATGCTTTTGGTAGGAAAATCTTCCAAGCCAGTATGCTCATTGCCAGAATCAACTCCTATAGTCTTTATATGGGTATGTTTCTGAAAGAAGTTGCAGATTAGCTGCACACTTTCCTCCCAGAGGATAAAAGGGAAGAATTTCTTATTTGGATTAAGCATGCTCAAGAGGTTTCAAAGTTTTCCAACCGTGCAGCTTTTGACTCCTTTGAGGGTGCCAGCAGAGCTTCGGCCATTGCCATAGCTGCACGCAGAATTGCTTGGCTCCAAGCTTCTGATCTGGAATCGTGGGTCCAACATGGCTTGGAAAATCTTGCCTGTATAGGAGAAAACTTGTTTGGCAAAGATTGGCAAATAAAAGCCACTCAAATGGATGCAGAAAATTCTGCTTTGGATAGACTTTCCAAGTCAACCTCCATCCCTGCCAAGAAAAAACTTTCAAAAAGTATTTTTTCAAGAAAGGCAGATTCCATCCTACTGCTGGCCAACAATCATCTACAGGTCGTTTTGCTGCTAAGCGTCAGCAACCTAAACAGGCCAGGCCTAAGCCTACAGGGGCTGCTGCAACTCAGCAGACCCAGCCTCCTCAGGGTTTTTGACTTGATGCTAGAGAACTTAGCCTTTCTGGCTCTGAAACAGCCAGAGCCAATCACCATTCCAGGAAGGTTAGCTCATTTTGCTCCCAGATGGGAGCAAATTACAACAGAGCAGTGGACCCTCTCCATCGCAGCACTGCTAATTTTATGTAAATAGTTCGAGCATGCTATCTATCTAATAGATTAATACTCCATGTAAATAGTGTAAATAGTGTAAATAGTTCTCCCATGTTATCCAAGTTGATACTCCTGTTATATGTAATACCAAACAGCCTGTTGTTCTGGTTTCTTTCTGTTATTTGTAAACCGCGCTGATGTCAAAGAGTGCGGTATATAAGAAGTTGAAATAAATAAATAAATAAAATAAATAAGGGAGGGCTACAAGCTTTATTTCTCAAACCTTCCTCCTCACACTATGGTGAGACATTTCAATTCTCCAGCATCTCTCCTCGACCTTCTAGGTCAGGAGGTGGCTGCCCTTCTTGTCCAAGGGGCAATAGAAGAAGTGCCTCTTCTTCAACAAGGGTCAGGGTTTTACTCCCCCTTCTTTCTGATCTCAAAGAAAACAGGGGGCTACAGACCCATATTAGATCTCAGAGAATTGAACAAATTTCTGTGCAAGGAGAAATTCAAGATGCTTTCTCTAGGCACTCTCCTTCCATACCTTCAGAGTCAGGATTGGCTTTGTTCTCTAGATCTCAAGGATGCGTACACACATGTCCTCATCCATCCATCTCACAGAAGGTTCCTCCGTTTTCTTTTCCAAGGAAAGCATTACCAATACAGGGTGCTTCCTTTCGGTCTGGCCTCTGCTCCAAGAGTGTTCACCAAATGCATGGCAGTAGTAGCTGCATTTCTACGCACTCTGGGAATATTTGTATTCCCATACCTGGACGACTGGCTCATCCGAGCTCCATCTCAGTCAGAGGCCCAGACTTCCCTGGACTGCACGAGGCACATTCTGCAGTATCTGGGACTTGTGGTAAATCTCCCAAAATCCCAGCTCACCCCTACTGAGTCCCTAGAGTTCATAGGGGCCTGGCTGGATACTACCACTGCAAGGGCCTATCTTCCTCAGGCCCGTTGCCTATGCCTAGTGCAGTTAGCCTCCCAAATTCAGTCAAAGAGACATTTAACTGCCCGGGAGATGCTACAACTGCTAGGCCACATGGCATCCACAGTACATGTGGTACCCTATGCTCGCCTTCACATGAGAGCAACTCAATGGACTTTGTCCACCTAGTGGACTCAAGCATCAGGAGCTCTCTCAGATCAAATAGCAACCTCCAAACGCCTCTTTTGGTCTCTCCAGTGGTGGATGTCCACCCAAAATCTGTTGCTGGGGGTCCCCCTTCCAACAGTTGTTGCCCCAGGCAACCCTCACAACAGATGCCTCCCAAACAGGTTGGGGAGCTCATCTACAGGACCTCTCCACTCAGGGCTCTTGGTCTCCACAGGAGACCTCTCTGCATATCAACCACTTGGAGCTCAGAGCAGTTTTTCTAGCTCTCAAAGTTTTTCATACCCTGCTCAGCTACAAGACAGTCCTCATTCATACGGACAATCAGGTAGCCATGTTTTATATAAACAAGCAAGGAGGAACTGGCTCTCTGTCGCTTTGCAACGAAGCTTTAAGATTGTGGGCCTTCGCCAGAGAGCATCAAATCCATCTCCTGGCCGTATACCTCCCAGGAATCCAAAACTCTTGGGCAGACAGACTCAGTCGAGTTCTGCTTCCACACGAATGGTCCCTGCACATGGACAAAGTACTCAGAATCTTTCAAGAGTGGGGAACCCCGGACATAGACCTCTTTGCAAGTCCGTGGAATGCCAAACTTCCCCGGTTCTGTTCCAGAATTACGTGTCAGGGAGTTCAGGCCAAGGATGCTATCCTCCTTCACTGGGGTCAAGACTTCCTGTATGCCTTTCCACCCATTCCTTTAATTCCCAAGACTCTATTCAAGCTCCAGAGAGATCAAGGATCCATGATCCTCATAGCTCCACGCTGGCCACGCCAAGTGTGGTACCCACTACTTTTGCATCTCTCTCAAGCTCCCTCCCTAGACTTGGGAGCTGCTCCAGACCTTCTGTCCCAGGAGGAGGGGACTTTGTGGCACCCAAACCCCAAGTCCCTTCACCTCAGAGCTTGGTTGCTGAAGGCCTAGACCTTCAAGGATGGAATCTTTCTCAGCAGGTGAAGGATATTCTCCATGCTTCCAGAAAACCTTCTACTAGACGGTCCTATGCTTTTAAATGGAAAAGATTTTCCATTTGGTGTGCTGAGAAGGGGCTTGACCCTCTAGCACTACCTTTGGATTCTTTATTGGAATATCTCCTGCATCTCTCCAATGCAGGCCTTAAGACAAATTCAGTAAGGGTCCATTTGAGTGCTGTTGCAGCATTCCTTAAGCCTATTAATGGACAGCCTATTTCCTCTCATCCTCTCATTGCAAGATTCATGAGAGGCCTAACTTTAACTAAACCTCCCATTAGGCCTCCTCCGGTGGCATGGGATTTAAATCTGGTTCTTGGTCAGCTTATGAAGCCACCTTTTGAACCCTTAGCCACCACCTCCTTGAAATTTCTTTCCTGGAAGGTTATTTTCCTCATTGCAGTCACCTCAGCTCGCCGCATCAGTGAGCTGCAGGCCTTAGTGGCTAATCCACCTTATACAAGGTTCTATCATGATAAGGTAGTCCTTAGGACCAATCCACACTTTATGCCTAAAGTGGTTTCACCTTTTCATCTTAATCAAGAGGTGTATTTACCTGTCTTTTTTCCAGGTCCTCATGCATCAAGTGCAGAGAGGAATCTTCATACCCTGGATTGTAAGAGAGCTCTTGCTTTTTACTTACAGAGAACACAGCAACATCGAAAGTCTTCTCAACTCTTTGTTGCCTTTGATCCTTCTCATTTGGGACTTCCAGTCTCTAAGAGGACACTGTCCAATTGGATTGCTCGGTTTATTTCTTTCGCCTACCAGAGTAAGAACCTTTTTCTGGAAGGCCATGTCACAGCTCATAATGTGAGGGCCATGGCCACCTCTATGGCTCATCTAAATTCTGTGTCCATTGACCAGATCTGTCGAGCAGCCACCTGGGCCTCGGTTCATACCTTCAAAGCCCATTACTGTTTGGACAAGGACTCCCGCCGGGATGCCTTGTTTGGTCAGGCTGTTCTCAAACACCTGTTCCATGCTTAATCAACTCCTGCCCTCCTTCCCTGAATGGATGCCTGAGATCCATAGGAGGAGATAGAGCCCTTCACAGGGTCTCATAACCTTGGGGATCTCCCAGGCATCTCTAGCTAGGGAGTCCCTATATGTGAAGACTCATTCCTGCTTGTTCCTGGAGATAGCACAGTTACTTACCTGTAACAGGTGATCTCTGGGAACAGCAGGAATAAGTCTTCACAACCCACCCACCTCCCCTAGGAGTTGTATCTCTCTATCTATTTTTCCTTTCCTCTCTCTCTTTGTCTCAGCTTTAAAACTCGAACTGGGGAGAAGCGGTTAGGAAAGGCGGGAAGGCAGCGCGCAGGTGCTGTGGGATGCTCCCAAAAGCTTTTCTTTTTGGGGAAGCTGGGGAGCGTTCCCGCGCAGGCTCCGTCGGTACCGACGTACCCATATGTGAAGACTTATTCCTGCTGTTCCCAGAGATCACCTGTTACAGGTAAGTAACTGTGCTTTCTCTCCCTTCAGTGACAGAGTATTCTGGGAAGTAGTGTGGAGTACTGAAGCATTGAGAGAGTGCTTTTGTGTGCCAGTGATTGGGTGGTGGGGCCCAGGGTAAAACCATGCCAGCAGCGATGTCAGGTCTGCAGAACAGATAACAGTGAGAGCCAGGAGGATGAACCCAAAAGGTCAGCAGAAAAAAAACAGTCTTTACAATTCAAACATAGATTTGTTTCAAGAGGGACAAGTTTGTATAGGTCAATTAAATAAAGAAGCCAAATTTCTAATTTTCTTATTAATTTTGTATTTAGATCACACTTTTTCAGTAGTAACTCAAAAGTGAGCTACATACAAGTACAGTAAGTGGGTTTTATTTCTTCCCTAGAAGGCTTGCAGTCTAAGGAAGTATGCTACAGCCTTATCTTGTATTAAATAACACACGTTACTGTGCTTTTTAGTAAATACAGCCCTGTCTTGGTACCTGAAGCAATGGAGGATTAAGTGTCTTGCCCAGGGTCAGAAGGAGCATCAGTGGGATGTGAACCCTGATTTCCCTAGTTTTTAGCCCACTATTCTAACCACTGGGCTAGTCCTATATTTCAAATGTTAAGAACAAAAGAACATAAGATGTGCCATACTGGGAAAAGTCCATCAAGCCCAGTATCCTGTTTCCAACAGTGGCCAATTTAGCTCATAAGTACCTAGCAGTCTCCCCAAAAGACACAGGTTCCTCAATGCCTGTATTGGGTCAAGCAGTGATATCTTGGGTCCCTTTTAATGGTATATGGACATTTCCTCCAGGAACTTGTCCAAACGTTTTTTAAACCCAGCTACATTAACAGCTTTTGTGACATCCTCCGGTAACAAATTCCAGTGTTTGATTACATGTTAAGTGAAAAAATATTATCTCCAGGAACAAGCAGGAATGAGTCTTCACATATGGGTACGTCGGTACCGACGGAGCCTGCACGGGAATGCTCCCCAGCATCCAATCAGAAAGCTTTTGGGAGCATCCCTCGCGCCTGCGCACTGCCTTCCCGCCTTTTCCACTGCCTCTCCTCAGTTTTCGTTTTTCCGCGGAGCCGGCAGGACGTCCTCCTGTCACCGCAGAAACGTTTTTCTTCAAATCCTTTATTTCTTGTTTTCTTGTGGTCTCGGCTGTTTTTCCCGCCGCCACCGGTACCGCCGGTGGGTTTTTCTTTTCCTTTTCTTAAACTCAGGGAAATTTTTCCCTCAGTTTCTGTCTTACATTTTTTGGGCCTACAAGTCCTCTCCATCATGGAGCCTTCTTCTCCTAAGAAGTGCCTTCACTGTGGAAGCACAGTTTTCTTTTTAGACTCCAATGCTTGGTGTCTAACCTGTTTGGGTCCTGACCCTTTTTCCCCTGAACAATCAGGCTGCAAAACTGTGAGAAGAACTTCCCTCTTTCGAGTTTCCCTCGATATTGTTTTCCCTCCCCGAGTGAGGGCACCGGCCTTTTCTTCTCTACAGGATCAGGTAACCCACAAACAGTCTGTTAAGACTAGCCAATCCTTGAGTGGTAGGTCTCATGCCAAGCATGATGATTTCTCCGGCCTTGCCCTCAAGACCCCATTGGCATTAAAACCCCGGCGGGAGTCTCCGGGCTCCAAAGCATTTCAGGGGTTTCAGGTTGTTCCTGGGGCTCACCCCTCACAGAACATACCTGAGCCATGTTCGGTGGTGGCATCCGCTTCAAGCGGTACCGATACCCCGGCATCGGCACCAGTGTTGAGTGATCCACTCTTCACCAGGGATTGTCATCTGGCGTTCTCGGTACCTTCGGGACCGATCGATACGACCCAGATTGACTTTCCTGTATCGACAACATCGCCAATACCACCACCGACGTCGGTACCCTCTAGACATGCATTGATGGACTCGCTCCCTTCGATGCCGAGTCTGGAATCGATATCTAGTCTAGATGACTGGGTACCGACGCGTCTCGGAACCGACCCTTATCGTTTCCGGATACGCAGTACCGAGGATATTCACCAAGCGTTTCGGGTTGCCTCGGTACCGCTTGAGCAGCCTCCGATGACTGCTTCGATGGCGTTACCGTCTCCGATTCCGACTCAGCTACCGGTATCGGTATCGATGTCGGTTCCTGCAGTTACATCGGCACCTTCGATCCTCTCTATGCCTAGTTTGGAATCGATACCTGGCATTGACGATGCAGTACTGACTGCCTCAAATCGTGACTGCCAGTACCACTATCCATCTAGTGGGGTTCTTTTTCTGCACCAGACCAGTATATCCTCTGGTGCTCAGGCTGCTCCTTCAACCTTAGCCTGCCCAGGGATAGTTCCCATTGGAGATCCCTCTTTTCAGAAATTTCTCCTTGACATGGCAATATTTCTTGCTATTCCTATCCCTGGCTGTGATCCTACTCGAGGCTTTCCTGCAGAAAAGGAAAATATAATGCTTCCTTTACATCATTCTTTGCAGGATCTTCTTCTGAGAATATGGTAATCACCTTTAAGGGTTCCCTCACCTTCTGCAGCAACTAATGTTCTGTATCAGGTGCCCCCCTCTCCAGGGTTTCAAAAGACTCAACTTCCCCATCATTCCATTGTAGTGGAATCAGCAATGAGGAAGTTAAAAAGCAAGAAGAAGCATTCTTCTTATCCGCCAGGTCGTGCATCTAGAGCACTTGATGCCTTTGGACGTCAAACCTTCCAAACATCTATGCTGGCATCAAGGATTATCTCTTATATTTTTTATATGAGTCTATCTCTCCAGGAGGTCACAAAGAAATTATCTCTTTTGACTCCTTTTCTATCGGAGCCTAAGGCTGCAGACTATTCCTTACTTCTTAGTCATAGCCAGAATCTCTCTTGGTTTCTTTCTCGTGCTTCTCTAGACTCTTTTGAGTCTGTTAGCAGATCCTCTGCTATTGCCATAGGAGCACGTCGTAGAGCCTGGCTCCAGGCTTCAGACTTGAGCAGATGGGCACAACACACACTGGGTAATTCTCCTTGTACTGGAGAAAATCTCTTCAATAAGGAGGCTTTATGTCAGGTTGCTCTCTGCTCCACTGACTTCCCTGGTTCTGGAAACCATCCTAAGCCGCCGCCTTCCCCAGGAGGTAGGAAATGTCCTACCAAACCTTCTTTCCCTAAGAAAAGAATGTTTCACTCTTCTCCTGCCCATCATCCAGATGTACCCAAGCAGGGGACACCTCGTCCTGGTCTGAAGAATCCAAACTCTAGCCAGTCTGAGCATACCCAGCAACCATAGGTTCCTGAAGGTTGCAACCTACAGTTAACCTCTTCTTAGCAGAAGTTTGTTCACTGTTTTTTTTTTAAAGCTCTACACATGGCTTCCTTTCTTCAGGATATACTGAGCTGTCAGGATATTCTTGTCTATGGGTTACAGATTTCTCCTCTTCTTCCTACCAAGAAGAGAAGTTAACTACTATCCCATGATAGTTTCTGTCCCAACATGAACATTTTTTTCTTCAGCTGACTCACCATATGGTAAGTCACCCTTCAGTTCCTGTTTTTCTACCCTCTCATCCAGGTTTTCTCCTGATTGAGTGGTACTATACTGTACACCTTTCATTCCAGTGTAGAGTTTTTCTTTGAATAAATTCTCTAGACAGCTTATCAGACAGGGACAGGACTACTCCTCTCCCTTTGTCTGTTCTCTCTGTGTTTTCACAGGAAGATTCCCTCTGCTGTCTCTTTCAGTTGCTGTTCATGCAGGAGTTCCAGTGGTTGATCTACCGGTACTTTTCCACAAGTTTCCAGTCTGTCTAGCCTTAGTAGTGATTCCAAGATAGTCCTCATCTATCTTGAATAATCCTACTCACTTCAGGCTTCTTACATTATCTTCTTTCTGGCCATCTCCATTTCCTTGGATTTGGCAACACAGCTGACCTACAGTCAGTTTTATCTCCTAATTCTCCTGCATAATGCTCTCTGCAATCTTCAGAGAAGCTTTCTACTATGGGCCCTTGCTAGAGAGCATTGAACTTTGTCTCTGATGACTATTCCATATAGTAGAAAAGGCTTATCAGTCATTTTCCATGACTGTGAGGGTTCTCCACACCCTCTTGTCTCCTGTTATAATACAGGATATAAGCTTTTTCTGCGTGAATGTCCAAGGACTTTCCCAATCCTGCAGGAATCTGCTCTTTTTTCCTTACAGCTTGGCCTCATGCTATCCTACTTCTCATGGACAGCACATATTCTACTAGTAACGCATGATACCCCTGTGTCCCTCCAGTGGGTCATCTCGGTATCTCCCTCTATGCGTTTTCTGTCCATTTCCCATGTCAGAGTTCTACAGAACTCACGACTTGCTCTCTACAGACTGATATTATCCTCAGTTTTTTCATGCAACCATCCTGGTTTTTTCACTGGATAGCATTCCTGCACCCTCTTAGCCCACGAGGAATAGATTCTCTATATATCTTTTCAAGTAGGTTCCACCTCCTTGTTATTAGATGAATCTTTCTCCTTCACATCTTCCATGTGAATGTTCTTATGAGGCTTAGTTGCAAATATGTATTTTCAAGTTTACATATTCATGTATGTATATATCTCTATTTCTAAACATACATATGTCTGTAAGCTGTGTGTGCATGGGATATGCCCCTATATATAATATATATATATATATTCCTCTCTCTCTCTCTCTCTCTCTATATATATATATATATATATATATATATATATATATATCCCTCTATCTATATATCTGTTTTTATAGGTAGATATGTCTTACATACTATCTCCCTAACTGTCTCTGCTATAAGGGTTTTTACCTTCATAGAGGTTCCAGACAGTGGGTTTGCATATCTTCGTACTGTCCCTCGCTATGTAGGGGCTGTTATGCACAAAACCACTACTGTGGTACTAGCAGCTTCCATTTTACTCTAGATCTCGCTATCCCTGAAGCATCATGCTTCAATATCTTTCCTATCTCTCACCGGCTAGGAAAGACAGTGTACATCTGCAGTAGTGCTGAGTTTTCAGCCCTTCACACATCTGTCCTCTTTGGGAATACGGGCTTTTTTCCATACCCCTTCTTCCCTCCAGGACTGGGCTACTTGTCCAAATCGGTCAGTCTTCCTCTTTTACTCCTCAATGTCAATGACTCTGTAGCTAAAAGAGTTTTCAGCTTTTTTTCCATAAAGCTTTCCACTGAAGACCTGCCGTTCTTATACTACCCCAGTTGACACCTGGGGCACCTGCCAATTCCAGATTTGAACCTTCACCCTCACTGCGTGAGGTCACCTTGAGGATCCTCTACAGAATCTCCAGTAGACTCCATCACGCTCTCTACTTCCTACAACCCAGTAGGTAAGATCCATTTTGTGATTGTTCATTAAATAATTTTAATGGTACTTATCATACATACCAAGGACTCCTCTCCTGTAGTCCTTAGCTTTGCTGTTTTCTTACAGCTCCTCTCCTTTCAACTCCTACCCACCATCCCTCATGGGATGCCGGAGATCCATGTGTGGGTACTGCAGTCCTGATCCAGGGACACACATTTTATGGAATCTCCCCCTGGCATCTCTAGCTAGGGAGTCCCCATATGTGAAGACTCATTCCTGCTTGTTCCTGGAGATAGCACAGTTACTTACCTGTAACAGGTGATCTCTGGGAACAGCAGGAATAAGTCTTCACAACCCACCCACCTCCCCTAGGAGTTGTATCTATCTATCTATCTTCCTTTCCTCTTTCTCTCCTTTTGTCTCAGCTATGAAACTCAACTGAGGAGAGGCAGTGGAAAAGGCGGGAAGGCAGTGCGAAGGCGCGAGGGATGCTCCCAAAAGCTTTCGGATTGGATGCTGGGGAGCATTCCCGTGCAGGCTCCATCGGTACCGACGTACCCATATGTGAAGACTTATTCCTGCTGTTCCCAGAGATCACCTGTTACAGGTAAGTAACTGTGCTTTCTCTTTATTAGTCTTAAATAGGTTACCCTGTAGCTTCATTGCATGTCCCCTAGTCTTTTTATATTCTGATAACGTAAACAATCGATCTACGTATCTCCAGGAACAAGCAGGAATGTAGTCCTCACATATGGGTATCGTCGGTACCGGCGGAGCCTGCGCGGGAACGCTCCCCAGCGTCCAATTAAAAAGCTTTTGGGAGCATCCCACAGTGCCTGCGTGCTGCCTTCCCGCCTTTCCCAACTGCCCCTCTCCAGTTCTTCGTTTTCCGCGGAGCCAGCAGGTCGTGTTCCTGTCACTGCAGAAAATCTTTTCCCTTCTTCTTCTTTTTGTGGTCGCATCTGCCTTCCTCAACGCTTTACCGGTACCGCCGGTTCTTCTTTCTTTCTTTAAAAAAAAAAAAAATTAATAAATAATCTTTTTTCCAAACTTTTCTTTCCAGGTGCATGCGCCATTTTGGGCCTTAGGCCCAAAATTTCCTCCAAAATGGAGAAGCCCGCCTCGGGTTTTAAAAAATGCACCAAGTGTGGTGGTACCATCTCCGTCACCGACACCCATGAGTGGTGCCTTAAATGTTTAGGTCCTGACCATTCCATCTCCGAGTGTATGGCTTGTGCCATGATGTCCAAGAGGGGTCGACAAAACCGAGCTGCCAAGCTCAGTGCTCTTTTTCCCTCCGATGCAGCTTCGGTGGCATCAACGTCTTCCAGGGCTTCGTCTTAATCCCATGGATCTCAGGTAACTAAACATAAGTCCAGCCGGTCCTCAAAGGGTAGATCTCCTTCTAATCATCGAGATGCCTCTGGCGTTGCCCTTGAGGGTTCTGTACCGGCAAAATTGCCCCGGCGGGAGGCTTCGGCTTCCAAAGCATTATCGGGGCTCCAGGACGTTTGAGGCCTCGACCTCGGCACAACTACTGGTGCCATGCTCTGGGGTTCCGGCTACGTCCAGTACCGATACCCAGGCATCGGCAGCGTCGATACACCAGAGGTTCCTGGCTATTGAACGCAGTGTGGCGGCTCTCATTGCGGCATCGACACCCTCAGAACCGCGTCAGACAGTTCAACCGGCACCGATGCCAGTACCAGTATTGGTACCAGTACCGATAGCATCGATATCGGTGTCTGCTTTGCCGGTACCCAGTCATACGATGCCTTCCGGTACCGATTCCCCCCGGTACCGACTTCGGTCGGTACGGGTATCGGGCTCTTTAAGAGCATCCGGACAGAAGATACTTCGAATCCTCAGAGGACTCTGAGGATTCTGATAGCTCTGTCGGTACCGGAATACTTCTTCCGGAGGAGCCTTCCTCTCCTAAACATAGGATGTCTTCTCCAGAGGCTATCTCCTTTCAGGACTTTATCAGAGAGGTGGCTCGTGGTTTGTCCATTACTGTAGCTCCTGAAACAGAGCCCAGAGCTAAGGAGTTGGAAATTTTACAATATCCCAAAGCTCCTAAGGAGGCAGCTACCTTGCCTATCCATGAGATTTTACATGATCTCATGTTGAGAATGTGGGAGACACCTCTCACCACCTCTCCTCACTCTCGCAGACTGGATACCATGTATCGAGTCCTTCCTTGTCCTGGATTCCAAAAAATTCAGCTTCCTCACCACTCTATTGCAGTGGAATCAGCTATGAGAAGGATCAGGAGTGCAAAGAGGCATGCCCCTAATCCTCCAGGACGTGAGTGTAGAACTTTGGATGCCTTTGGACGTTGTACTTTCCAGGCTTCCATGCTTTCTGCCAGGATCAGTTCCTATATTTTATATATGGGAATGTTCCTTAAAGAAGTCACAGGTAATTTAGAGGTTTTGAGCCCTCTTCTTCCTGAGGACAGAAGGCAGGATTTTCTCACACTGGTCAAACATGCCCCGGATGTTTCTAAGTTTGTCAACCGTGCAGCTTTTGACTGTTTTGAATGCATAAGCAGAACCTCTGCCATTGCCATAGGTGCACGTAGAATTGCCTGGCTCCAGGCATCCGATATGGAGCTCTGGGTGCAGGACAAACTGGGCAATATCCCTTGTACAGTTGAAAATCTATTTGGTAAAAATTGGCAAGAAAAAGCCAACAAATTAGATGCTGACAACTCCACTTTGGATAGGCTATCCAAAGCCACAGCTGATCCTGCAAGAAAGAAATCTTTCAAGAAGCCTTTCTTAAAGAAGAAGAGGTTTTATCCCTCTTATTCCCAGCAGGGACGTTCTGCAGGTCAGCCTGCCTGGAAGGGTCAGCAACCACCTAAACAAAGGAAAGCGAAGACTGCTAAGCCTCAACCGTCTCAGCAGTCCAAGCCTCCACAAGGCCTTTGACTTTCATCTAGAGAACCTAGCCTTCCTGGCCCTCAATGGACCAGAGCCTTCCACCATTCCAGGAAGGTTATGTCACTTTGCCCCTAGGTGGGAGCAGATAACAGCAGAGCATTGGACACTCTCTATTATAAGAGAGGGGTACAAGCTGCACTTTCTGTGCATGCCCCCTCCCACAATGGTAAGACAGTTCAGTTCTCAGACCTCTCTCATCAACCTGTTAGGTCAAGAGGTCACTATGCTTCTTGCCCAAGGGGCAATAGAAGAAGTACCCATTCATCAACAAGGTACAGGGTTTTACTCCCCCTATTTCTTTATCCCAAAGAAAACAGGGGGATACAGACCTATTTTGGACCTCAGAGAGTTGAACAAATTGCTGTTCAAAGAGAAATTCAAGATGATTTTTCTAGGAACTCTGCTGCCATACCTTCAGAGTCAGGATTGGCTTTGTTCTCTAGATCTCAAGGATGCGTACACTCATGTTCTCATCCACCCAACTCACAGAAAGTTTCTTCGGTTCCTTTTTCAAGGAAAGCATTACCAATACAAGGTGCTTCCTTTTGGCCTGGCCTCAGCACCAAGAGTGTTCACGAAATGCATGGCTGTAGTAGCAGCGTTTCTCCGCACTCTAGGGATATTTGTCTTCCCCTACTTAGACGACTGGCTCATTTGAGCCCCATCAGAGTCGGAGGCCAGGACCTCCCTATCTTGCACAATGTGTATCCTTCAGTATTTGGGTCTTGTCATAAACGTCCCAAAATCCAGTCTAACTCCCACTCAGTCTCTAGAATTCATAGGAGCTTTGCTGGATACCAAAAAGGCAAGGGTCTATCTTCCCCAGGCCTGTTGCCTTCACATGGTGCAGTTAGCTTCTCAAGCAGTGCTAAAACCTCATCTCACTGCCCGAGAAATGCTACAACTACTAGGCCACATGGCATGTACAGTGCATGTGGTTCCTTATGCTCGCCTCCATATGAGAGCAGCCCAGTGGACTTTATCCACTCAGTGGACCCAGGCATCAGGGTGCCTGACAGACAAAATAGCGAACACAAATCGCCTTATTTTGTCCCTCCAATGGTGGCAGTCCACTCACAACCTGTTGCTGGGGTCCCCATTTCAACAACCCTTACCCCAGGCAACTCTCACAACAGATGCTTCACCAGTGGGTTGGGGAGCTCATCTGCAAGACCTCTCCACCCAAGGCACTTGGACTCCACAGGAGACTCATCTACATATCAATCTCTTGGAGCTCAGAGCAATCTTCCTTGCTCTTCGAGTGTTCCACACCCTGCTCAGCTACAAGAAAGTCCTCATCCTTACGGACAATCAAGTAGCCATGTTCTACGTGAACAAACAGGGCGGAACAGGCTCTCTGTCGCTTTGCAATGAAGCTTTGCGACTGTGGGCCCTCACCAG
The DNA here is from genome assembly GCA_033557465.1 of Ichthyophis bannanicus. Lineage (NCBI taxonomy): Eukaryota > Metazoa > Chordata > Amphibia > Gymnophiona > Ichthyophiidae > Ichthyophis > Ichthyophis bannanicus. The sequence goes on from CM066043.1 coordinate 42,826,573, forward strand.
AGAGCATCAGATTCATCTCCTGGCAGTGTATCTTCCAGGCATACAAAACTCTTGGGCAGACAGACTCAGTCGAGTTCTGTTTCCACACGAATGGTCTCTACAGTCAGACCAGGTGGCCAAGATTTTTCAAATTTGGGGAACCCCGGACATAGACCTCTTTGCAAGTCTGTTGCATGCCAAACTTCCCCGGTTCTGTTCCAGAATTCTGGCTCAGGGCTCTCAGGCCAGGGATGCCTTCCTCCTTCACTGGGGTCAAGACTTCCTTTATGCCTTTCCACCCATTCCCCTAATTCCCAAAACCTTATTCAAGCTTCAGAGAGACAGAGGCCGTATGATTCTCATTGCTCCACATTGGCCTCGGCAAATGTGGTACCCTCTGCTTCTACATCTCTCTCAAGCTCCCTCTCTAGAGTTAGGATCTGCTCCAGATCTCCTGTCTCAGGAGGACAGAATGTTATGGCATCCCAGTCCCCTGTCTCTGCATCTCAGGGCTTGGTTGCTGAAGGCCTAGATCTTCATGATCTTAACCTTCCTCAGCAAGTAAAGGATATCCTTTATGCTTCCAGGAAGCCTTCCACAAGACGCTCTTATGCTTCCAAGTGGAAAAGGTTTACCATATGGTGTTCGCAGAAGGGTCTTAACCCCCTTTGGATACCTCTGGAATCATTACTGGAGTATCTCCTTCATTTATCCAGTGCTGGACTTAAAACTAACTCAGTAAGAGTCCATTTGAGTGCTATTGCAGCTTCTTTCAAGCCTCTAAATGGACAACCTTTTTCCTCCCATCCTCTTATAGCAAGATTTATGAGAGGCCTTCTTCTAACTAAGCCTCCCATTGGGCCACCACCGGTGGCATGGGACTTAAACCTGGTTCTTGGTCAGGTCATGAAGCCACCTTTCGAACCCTTACCTACTACCTCATTGAAATTCCTTTCTTGGAAAGTTCTTTCTCATTGCAATCACATCAGCACGCCGCATCAGTGAGTTGCAGGCATTAGCAGCTGATCCACCTTATACAAGGTTCCCTCATGACAAAGTAGTCCTTAGGACTCATCCACACTTTATGCCAAAGGTGGTCTCGCCTTTTCATTTAAACCAAGCGGTCTACCTGCCTGTGTTTTTTCCAAGGCCTCATGCATCTAATGCAGAAAGGAATCTTCATACTTTGGACTGTAAAAGAGCTTTAGCCTTTTACTTGCAAAGAACACAGCAACATAGAAAGTCCTCTCAACTCTTTGTTGCTTTTGATCCTTCTCATTTGGGACATCCAGTCTCCAAGAGAACACTGTCACACTGTGCAATCCAGTTGATTTCATTTGCCTATCAGAGTAAGAATCTTCCTCTGGAGGGCCATGTCACAGCTCACAATGTGAGAGCCGTGGCAACTTCAATGGCTCATTTGCACTCTGTGTCTATCGACGACATCTGTCGAGCAGCCATTTGGGCCTCGGTTCATACCTTCACAGCCCATTACTGCTTGGACAAGGACTCCTGTCGGGATGCCTTGTTTGGTCAGGCTGTTCTCCAACACCTGTTCCATACCTAATCAACTCCTACCCACCATCCCTGGTGGGATGCCAGAGATCCATGGGGGGAAGTGGAGCCCTTTCACAGGGACACACAACTTCTGGGGTCTCTCCCTGGCATCTAAAGCTAGGGAGTCCCCATATGTGAGGACTACATTCCTGCTTGTTCCTGGAGATAGCATAGTTACTAACAAGTGATCTCCGGGAACAGCAGGAATTTAGTCTTCACAGCCCACCCACCTCCCCTAGGAGTTGTATCTCTCTCTCTATCTCTTTCTCTTTCCCTCTCTCTCTCTCTCTTTGTCTCAGCTTTAAACTCAACTGGAGAGAGGCAGTTGGGAAAGGCGGGAAGGCAACACGCAGGCGCTGTGGGATGCTCCCAAAAGCTTCCTAATTGGACGCTGGGGAGCGTTCCCGCGCAGGCTCCGTCGGTACCGACGATACCCATATGTGAAGACTAAATTCCTGCTGTTCCCGGAGATCACCTGTTACAGGTGAGTAACTATGCTTTACCCGTTCCACTCCATTCATTAATTTATAGACCTCTATCATATCTTCCCTCAGCCGTCTCTTTTCCAGATTGAAGCGCGCTAACCTCTTTAGCCTCTCTTCATAGGAGTATCCATCCACTTTACCATTTTGATGGCTCTTTTCTGTACCTTTTCTAATAACGCTGTATCCTTTTTATGATACGGCGACCAGAATTGCACACAATATTCAAGGTGCGATCGCACCATGGAACGATACAGAGGCATTATAATATTTTTTTTTATTTTCCATTCCTTTCCTTATGATACCTAGCATTCTATTTGCTCTTTTGGCCGCCACTGCACACTGGGCAGAGGTTTTTAACATGTTATCCACGATGACGCCTAAATCTTTTTCCTGGGTGGTGGTTCCCAATGTGGAACCTTGCATCATGTAACCATAGTTAGAAACAGAGAAAAATGGCGACAGAAAAAGACCACATGGTCTATCTAGTCTCTCCTTCCATATCAACAACTACAACAGCCCCCTTTTTTCCTTTAGAGATCCTCTGTGTTTGTCCCATGCTTTTTTAAATTCAGATACTGCCTTCATCTCTACCACCTCCACTGAGAGACTATTCCACGGATCCACCACTCTTTCCTTAAAGAAATATTTCCGCATCTCTCTCCTGAATCTATCCCCTTTTACCCTCATCCCATGTCCCCTCATAGCAGAACTTGCTTTCAATCGAAAGAGGCTCTCTCCCTGTGCATTTATGCCACGGAGGTATTTAAACGTCTCAATCATATCACCTCTATCCTGCCTTTTCTCTAAGGTGTACATATTAAGATCCTTAAGTCTGTCCTCATATTCTTTATAATGAAACAACCATTTTAGTAGCCACCCTCTGTACTAACTGCATCCTGTTTATATCCTTTTGAAGGTGTGGTCAATTCCAAATGAGGTCGCACCAAAGACTTATACAGAGGCACTATCACCTCCCTTTTTTTCTGCTTTCCGTTCCTCTCCGTATGCACCCAAGCATCCTTTTAGCTTTTGCTGTCGCCTTTTCTACCTGTTTAGCCATTTTAAGATCATCAGACACAACCACGCCTAGGTCCTGCTCTTCTTTAGTGGACAAAAGTACTTCACCCCCTATACTGTATTGCTCCCTTGGATTGCTGCAGCCCAAATGCATGACCTTACATTTTTTAACGTTAAATCCCAGCTGCCAAATTCTAGACCATTCTTCAGGCTTAGCTAGTTTGGGTTGTTTTTTCCTAGGTGCATAACTTTGCACTTGTCCACATTAAATTTCATCTGCCACTTGGATGCCCAGTCTTCCAATTTATCAAGATCCTCTTGCAATGTTAAACTGTCTGCTTCACACACGACACCCATTATGTACGTGAATCCAAGAATGCTTTACAGATGTCTTCCGCTGGCTAATGGTAAACAACCTCACAATCAAGTACAGGAAGACTGAAGCTCTGTTTATTACAAAAGAATTCTACATTCAACCTCCGACCTCCATAACCTTAAACAGCATTCAAATAAATGTACGACTGGAGCTAAAATACCTTGGGGTCATTCTTTTTTTTTCCCTCAATTTAAACTTTTTATTTAGCATAAGACTGTAGGCCAAATTCTGACAGATCCAAATGAAATACAAATCAGTTCACACAAGAAGTGAAACCACCTCTGGATCCAGTCTCTCCACCCCACCAAGCATATCTAATACAATCTTTTGACTACCTACGGCATATATACCATACATAAACAAAAATATCCCCCCCTCCCCCAGAGAGAGGTCCATAAACGGTGACACCACTACTTCACCAGTGGGTTCTTACTCTTGAGGATTACTCTACTCAATCCCATGTCCTCTGAGCTTCCCTCCCTCTTATACGCCCCCTCCCCTCCAACAGTTTTCACCCAAACAGGGCTACCACTTGACTCATATCTCTCCCCTCCCCCGTTCCCTCTTTAACCATTTATCAAAACGTATCCCCTCATCCTATCATACTGGGGTACTTGTCACCCCTTACAGCGGTGAGGCGGGTCATAGTTTGAATGTACTGGGCCTTGCATACTACCAGCTCTAAAGAGGGGAGCTCGGAGCATCTCCAAAAATGTGCCAGAGTGAGATGGGCTGTGATCAGCAGGTATCGTACTAGCGGATCCCGTACAGGTCCCCTGTCCTTCCATACTCCTAACAAGGCCACCGTCTCATCCAGTGGTATCAAACCGCCTATAACTGTGTTTAAGAAGGCAAAAACTTGTACCTAGTAGGGAACTATATATATCTCCAGGAACAAGCAGGAATAAGTCCTCACATATGGGTACGTCGGAACCGACGGAGCCTGCGCGGGAAAGCTCCCCAGCTTCCCAGAAAGGAAGCTTTTGGGGCCTCCCACAGCACCTGCGCGCTGCCTTCCCGCCTTCCTGACCAGCTCTCCTCAGTTTCTCTTTTTCCGCGGAGCCAGCAGGTCGTGTTCCTGTCACCGCTGAAGAAATTCTTATTTTAGTTTGTTTCTTTAGACCGCGTACCTGCCTTCCCCATACCGAAACCGGTACCGCCGGTCTCTCTTTTCTTTTCTTTCAAAAAAAACCCAAAAAACTTTTCTTTTAGCACAACTTGGTGACTTCGGTTAGGCCTCAGGCCTACACAAATTCTCCTCATGGAGAAACCAGCCCCTGGTTTCAAAAAGTGTACCAAGTGTAGTGCTGTTATTTCTGTTACAGACACCCATGACTGGTGTCTTAAATGTTTGGGGCCTGACCACTCCATTCCGGACTGCCCGTCCTGCTCCCAGATGTCTAAACATGGTTTGCAGAACCGGGCCAACAAATTCCATGTACTGTTTGCTTCAGATAATCCAGCATCACAGTCATCCAGGTCTTCCTCTCCGGATGGATCTCAGGTAACCAAACCTTCTCCGGGCAGGTCCTCAAAAGGCAAATCTCCTTCAAAGTATCGAGAGGCCCTCAATCTTGAGTCGGAGGACCCTGCCCCAGCCAAACAACCCCGGCGGGAAGCTCTGGCTTCCAAAGCTCCATCTATGGGGTTACAGGTTGACATCGATGGCACGGCCTCGACGGATCACCTGTTAGACTGCTCTGGGGTACCGGCCCATGCCGGTACCGACATCCAGGCAGCAGTGGCGTCTATGGACAATACTGTTCAGACCATGCAGCAGGCCATTTTGGCTTTTATTAAAGCTGCGACGCCCTCGGTACCGCATCCAGCGGTTCCGGTTCCGGTACCGTCCCCCATACCGGAACCGAGACCATCGTCTTCCAAATGCAGATCGGTTCCGCATGCCGGATCCGGGTTTTCGCCCGATACCGATCCCATACCCGGTACACCTGATGTCGATACCGAGCGGTATGCGTATCGTGCGTTGGAAGCAAATAGAGGGTACTCTGATTCTTCTGAGGATTTTGACTCCTCTGATGACTCTGATGAGCTGTCTCTTGTTCTTCCTGAAGAGCCTTCTTCCCCAAAGAGGAGAATGTCTCCACCAGAGGATTTGTCCTTTCAAGACTTCATTATAGAAGTAGCTAAAGGACTTTCTATTACTACATCTTCTGAAAAAGAACCTAGATCAAAGAAATTGGATATTTTAGGATACCCTAAGGTTCCTAAAGAGGCAGTCACCCTGCCTATCCATGAAATCCTTCAAGAACACTTGATGGACTTATGGGAGGCTCCTCTAACGTTGTCTCCTCATTCCCATAGGTTGGACACCATGTACCGGGTCCCTCCTTCTCCTGGTTTTCACAAGACTCAGCTGCCTCACCATTCCATTGTGGTGAAGTCTGCGCTGAAAAAGATTAAGAGTACCAAAAGGCACTCTTCTACCCCTCCAGGGCGAGAATGTAAGACCCTAGACTCTTTTGGTAGGAAAATCTTCCAGGCTAGTATGCTTATAGCCAGGATTAATTCATACAGTCTGTATATGGGCATGTTTCTAAGGGAACTTGCCCTAAAGGTACGGCATTTTGCCCCCTTTATCCCTGAGGATAGAAAGGAGGAGTTCATTTCTCTGGTGAAACAGCTTCTAGATGTTTCTAAGTTCTCCAACAGAGCAGCCTTTGATTCCTTTGAGGGTGCCGGTAGAGCTTCGGGCATTGCTATTGCAGCCCGATGACTTGCTTGGCTCCAGGCCTCTGACCTAGAACCCTGGGTCCTGGATGGCTTACGGAATCTGCCCTGTACAGGTGAGAACTTATTTGGTAAAGACTGGCAAATTAAAGCCACTCAAATGGACGCAGAAAATGCTACCTTAGATAGACTTTCTAAGTCTACCTCTACTCCTGCCAAGAAAAAGTCTTTTAAGAGGCCTTACTACAAGAAGGCCAGATTTTCCACAAATACTGGCCAACAATCTTCTCAGCCTCGCTTTGCTGCTAAGCGTCAGCAACCTAAACAGGCAAGGTCAGAGCCTGCAGCGTCTGCCACTCCTCAGCAGGCTCAACCCCCTCAGGGGTTTTGACTTGCCCCTAGAGAACTTAACCTTTCTGGCTCTAGAACAACCAGAGCCCCTCACCATTCCCGGAAGGTTAGCTCACTTTGCTCCCAGATGGGAGCAAATTACATCAGAGCACTGGACCCTCTCTATCATCAGAGAGGGCTACAAACTTCAAACTTCATTTTTCCAACCTTCCTCCACATACCATGGTGAGGCACTTCAATTCTCCCCCATCTCTCCTGGCCCTGTTGGGTCAGGAAGTCTCTTCCCTCCTTGCCCAAAGGGCAATAGAAGAGGTTCCTCTTCTTCAACAAGGGACAGGTTTCTACTCCCCTTATTTTCTCATACCAAAGAAGACAGGGGGATTCAGACCTATCCTAGATCTGAGAGAATTGAACAAATTTCTATACAAGGAGAAATTCAAAATGCTTTCTCTGGGCATTCTCCTTCCATACCTTCAGAGTCAGGATTGGCTTTGTTCTCTAGATCTCAAGGATGCGTACACACATATACTCATCCACCCATCCCACAGAAAATATCTACGATTTCTGTTCCAGGGAAAACATTTCCAGTACAGAGTACTTCCCTTCGGTCTAGCCTCTGCTCCAAGAGTGTTCACCAAATGCATGGCAGTTGTAGCCGCATTTCTAAGAGGTCTGGGAATTTTTGTATTCCCATATCTGGACGACTGGCTCATCCGAGCTCCATCTCAGTCAGAGGCCCAGATTTCCCTGGACCGCACGATACACATTCTGCAGTATCTGGGACTGGTGGTAAACCTTCCCAAGTCTCAACTCATCCCTACTCAGTCTCTGGAATTCATAGGGGCACAGTTGGACACCACCACTGCAAGGGCCTACCTTCCTCAGGTCCGGAGCCAACGTCTGGTGTGCTTGGCCTCCCAAGCTCAGTCCAGCACTCACTTGACAGCCAGGGAAATGCTGCGACTTCTGGGCCACATGGCCTCCACGGTACACGTGGTGCCCTACGCTCGTCTTCATATGAGAGCAGCTCAATGGACCTTGGCCACCCAGTGGACTCAAGCATCAGGAGCGCTCTCCGACCAAATACTCACCTCAAAACGTCTGTTTTGGTCCCTCCAATGGTGGATATCCACCAAGAATCTGTCGTTGGGGACCCCCTTCCAACCTTTGTTGCCCCAAGCAACCCTCACAACAGATGCCTCCCAAACAGGGTGGGGAGCCCATCTTCAACACCTCTCCACTCAGGGTACTTGGTCTCCACAGGAGACCACCCTTCACATCAACCTCCTGGAACTGCGAGCAATCTTCCTTGCCCTCAAAGTCTTCCATACCCTCCTTGTCAACCTGACCGTCCTAGTTCATACAGACAATCAGGTGGCCATGTTCTACGTAAACAAACAAGGAGGGACAGGCTCTCTGTCGCTTTGCAACGAAGCTCTCAGATTATGGGCCTTCGCCAGAGAGCATCAAATTCATCTTCTGGCAGTGTATCTTCCAGGGGTTCAAAACTCTCGGGCAGACAGACTCAGTCGAGTTCTGCTTCCACACGAATGGTCCCTACATCTGGACCAGATACGCAAAATCTTTCAGGAATGGGGAACCCCGGACATAGACCTCTCTGCAAGTCCGTGGAATGCCAAACTTCCCCGGTTCTGTTCCAGGACTCCGTGTCAGGGAGCTCAGGCCAGCGATGCCTTTCTCCTGCATTGGGGTCAGGAATTCCTATATGCCTTTCCACCCATTCCTTTGATTCCCAAGACTCTGTTCAAACTCCAGAGGGATCACGGGTCGATGATCCTCATAGCTCCACGCTGGCCACGCCAAGTGTGGTTCCCTCTACTTCTGCATCTCTCCCAGGTACCCTCCCTGGACCTGGGAACTGCGCCAGACCTTCTGTCTCAGGAGGAGGGGACTTTGTGGCACCCAAACCCCAAGTCCCTACACCTCAGAGCTTGGTTACTGAAGGCCTAAGCCTTCATGACTTCAATCTTTCTCAACCAGTGAAAGATATCCTTCAGGCCTCTAGGAAACCCTCCACGAGGCGTTCCTATGCTTTCAAATGGAAACGCTTTTCCATTTGGTGTGCTCAACAGGGTCTTGACCCTCTAGCACTTCCTTTGAATTCTCTACTAGACTATCTCCTGCATCTTTCCAATGCAGGCCTTAAGACAAATTCAGTGAGAGTCCATTTGAGCGCTATTGCAGCATCCTTAAAACCTCTAAATGGACAACCTGTCTCCTCTCATCCTCTTATTGCAAGGTTCATGAGAGGCCTGACTCTAACTAAGCCTCCCATCCGACCTCCTCCGGTAGCATGGGATTTGAACCTAGTTCTAGGTCAGCTTATGAAGCCACCTTTTGAACCGTTGGTTTCTACCTCCTTGAAATTTCTTTCCTGGAAGGTCCTTTTCCTTATTGCAGTCACTTCGGCTCGCCGCATCAGTGAACTACAGGCCTTAGTGGCTCATCCACCTTATACTAGGTTTCATCATGATAAGGTGGTCCTTAGGACGAATCCCCACTTTATGCCCAAAGTGGTCTCGCCTTTTCATCTTAATCAAGAGGTATATCTACCTGTCTTTTTTCCAGGTTCCTCATGCATCCAGTGCAGAGAGGAACCTTCATACTCTAGATTGTAAAAGAGCTCTTGCCTTTTACCTCAACAGGACTCAGCCACATCGAAAGTCTTCCCAACTTTTTGTGGTTTTTGATCCTTCTCATTTGGGACTTCCAGTCTCCAAACGTACACTTTCCAATTGGATTGCTCAGTGTATTTCCTTTGCTTACCAGAGTAAAAACATTTCTCTGGAAGGCCATGTCACAGCTCACAATGTGAGAGCCATGGCCACTTCTATGGCTCATCTTCACTCTGTATCCATAGATCAGATCTGTCGAGCCGCCACCTGGGCCTCGGTTCATACCTTCACAGCCCATTACTGTTTGGACAAGGACTCCCGCCGGGATGCCTTGTTTTGGTCAGGCTGTCCTCAAACACCTGTTCCATACTTGAACAACTCCTGCCCACCTTCCCAGGATGGATGCCTGAGATCCATACGAAGATGTCGAACCCTTGGAAGGGGATCTCCCAGGCATCTTAGCTAGGGAGTCCCCATATGTGAGGACTTATTCCTGCTTGTTCCTGGAGATAGCACAGTTACTTACCTGTAACAGGTGATCTCTGGGAACAGCAGGAATTAGTCCTCACAACCCACCCACCTCCCCTAGGAGTTGTATCTTCTATCTATCTTCCTTCCTTTCCTCTCTCTATTGTCTCAGCTATAAACTCGAACTGAGGAGAGCTGGTCAGGAAGGCGGGAAGGCAGCACGCATGTGCAGTGGGAGGCCCCAAAAGCTTCCTTTCTGGGAAGCTGGGGAGCTTTCCTGCGCAGGCTCCGTCGGTTCCGACGTACCCATATGTGAGGACTAATTCCTGCTGTTCCCAGAGATCACCTGTTACAGGTAAGTAACTGTGCTTTACAGCTCCACCACATATGAAAATAGGACTTCTGTTCCCCACATAGGCACCAGCACAACTCATCCGCCCTTCCACGTTTCTGCAGCCTTTCTGTAGTGATGTGCCATTGATATAACACCTTCTCCAGGACCAAGCAGGAAGTCAGTCCTCACATATGGGTGACATTGACGTCGATGGAGCCCCTGCGGAGCTTTTCCCCAGCTTTCTATGAAAGCCTTTGGGAATACTGCACGCATGCGCGGTCCCCTTCCCGCCTAAAGGTGCCATCTTGCTCAGTCTCTCTTTTTCCGTGGAGCCCGTCGGACGTGTGTCCTAGTTCACCCAGAAAATAGTTAGATTTTGTCATCAATTCTTTGCGATTTCTTCGTGGTTTCTTTCTCCGGTTCGGTACACCGGAATCGAGCCCGATCTTATTTTTTCGGTTTTTGCCCTTCGTGACTGGCGTTAGTGCCCTTTTTTTCCTTTTCCCTGGAAGGCGGGTCCTTTGACCTCGCGGGGACTCTTTTTTCCCCCGATGGCTTCCAGTGGTTTTAAGAAGTGTGATCGGTGTAAGAAACTAATGTGTCTCACTGACACACACGACTGCTGCCTTCGGTGCCTCGGTCCTGATCATGATCCTAAGATCTGTGGATCGTGTGGAAAAATGTCCACTAAGGCACTTCGAAGTCGTCAGCACCAAAAGGAAAGGCTTTTCTCCGATTCGGCCTCCGGCCGGGCCCAGACCTCATCCGAGGCCTCGACGTCTCGGGAATCTGACCCCGAGCATCGTCGGAGTTCCTCGGAGAGGGGGTCCCCCAAGCGGGAGCGAAAGAGGAAGAAGCGGCTCGCGAGGGCGGCATCGGAGGAGGTCCCTGGCTCTTCGAGGGCTAGGTCTCGGACCCCCGACCGCCGTCCCGGGCCCTTGGAACAGGAGAAGCCGTCAAAAGTACCTCGGGTGGAGCCGGAGTCTGCTGGACACGTAAGTCCTGTTGTCCTTGAGGACTATCCTTCCAGGGAGCCGACGTCGGGCCCGGTGCCGCCGGGGCCCGAGTCGGTAGCTGCTGAGTCTCCTGAGCTGGGTCTCAGGCTGACAGTCTTGGAGTGCAGACTGTGCCTTCATGGATCAGCAGCGAGTGCTGATGGCCAGCCTCGCTGGCGCATCTGCCCTGACCACCGGGATATCGATGTCGAAGTTGACCCCGGAGACCGAACCGATACTCGAGACCATGAAGGCTCGAGGTCATCCTCGTCCGCGGTCACCCTCGACCTCCCGGTCGGGACCGAGGGCGTCGACACCGGTGCCTTTGGCGTCGGGGCGGATGCTGCCGGGCCCCGCGCGGTCGGAGCCCGACTCCTCTTCGGACGAGTCCGCCTGGGAGACGGAGGATGAGGAGTCCCCCGATACCTTCAAGACTCGGTGCGTCCCGTCGGACTCATCGCAGTCAGCCCTGGAGAAGGTCCCCTCCGGAGGATACCCGGTTCTCGGAGTTCGTGCGGGATATGGCCACTGCTTTGGCGATCCCGGCGGATCCCGAGGAGGAGCCTCGAGCCGAAGAGCTTGAGGCCCTCCAGTATGACTCTCCTCTGAAGGAGGCCTTTACTGTGCCGGCTCCTCTTCCAGATGTGGGAGGCACCGGCCTCGGCGCCGGTTCTGAGCAAGCGGGTCGATTCCATTTATCGACTCCGCAAGAGCCCTGGATTTCAAAAGGCGCAGCTACCGCACCATTCCATGGTGGTGGAATCGGCCATGCATCGTCTGAAAAGTCAGAAGATGCACTCCGCGGTGCCCCCTGGCAGGGAGGCCCGGAATCTGGATGCGTTTGGTAGAAAGTGCTTCCAGGGCTCGATGCTTGCTTGCCGTGTCCAGTCTTACCAGCTGTACATGGGCATGTACTTGCAGGACCTGGCAAAGGAGCTTGCCGGGTTCTCTGCTGGTCTCTCCGGGGAACCTTTGCAGAGGTTCCAGTCCTTGTCTTCGGGGATCCGGGAATGCTCTAAGTTCATGTCCCGAGCGGCCTACGATGGCTTCGAGGCCTCGGCCCATGTTGCGGCTGCCGGCATCGCGGCTCGACGCCAGGCATGGCTGCAGTCATCGGACCTCGAGCCATGGGTTCAGGACAAGACATAACAGGATCCCTGACCAGCGGGAAGAGCAACTATAAAATTCTTTGGCTAATTTTTTGCTTGTCTTTAAGTTAAGACTAAAGTAATTTAGAAGAGTTTTGTTCTGTAGACCATCTCGCTGAGTGACAGGAAACTGTTGATTTTATATTGAGGTCGCTGATGTGATTAGGCATTTGGCCTCAATAAGACGGAAGTCTATGAGGCCTAGCCAATGTAATACTGAGACCTCATTAAGAAGTTTGGAAGCACACTTATTTATTTTTTGTTTTTCGTTTTTGAATATTGGTGATCGGACATTCTAATCCAGAGTTTGTTGACAGAGAACGGAAATTTTTTTTTTTGTGTTTGAAGTAACCATTCAAGCAGTGAGGGCTTTTGAAATTTTGTGTTATCACAAGCAGGAAAATTACCTGGCAGACAGGTTGAGCAGGATTCTGCAGCCCCACGAATGGCAACTCCATCCCTTGGTAGTTCAGAAGATTTTCCTGAGATGGGGACTTCCATCCATAGATCTCTTTGCCAGTCCCCTGAACAGACAGCTGCCCTGGTTCTGCTCCAGGCAACCGCATCCTCTGCGGCTAGCAGCAGGTGCTTTTCTGATTTCCTGGTCCCAGGGCCTCTTGTATGCGTTTCCTCCCACGCCTCTGGTGGCCCGAACCCTGTTCAGGATTCTACAGGACAAGGCCTCGGTCCTACTGGTAGCCCCCAGGTGGCCGAGGCAGCCTTGGTTTCCACTTCTGCTTCAACTGGCAGTGGACACTCCACTACCTCTGGGGTTGCAGCCCGACCTCCTCTCTCAGGGCCAGGGGTCTCTTCTGCACCCCAATCTCAAATCTCTCAATTTGATGGCCTGGAAGCTGCAAGGGTAGTTTTGGCTCCCTGGGGCCTCCCTCAGGAAGTTGAGGAGGTTGTCCTGGCCTCTAGAAAGCAGTCCACTAGAAAAACCTATGCCCTGAAATGGAAGAGGTTTTCTGTGTGGTGTCAGCTGCATACAGAAGATCCTTTCTCCTGTGCTGTACCAGTGGTGCTTCAGTACCTGCTGCACTTATCCAATCAGGGCCTTAAGTCCAATTCTGTTCGGGTCCACCTCTCAGCTCTAGCAGCTCACCACTCACTGGTGGAAGGACACTCTCTGTCGGTTCACCCCTTGGTGTCCCGGTTTCTCAGAGGTTTGCTCTTGCTCAAGCCTCCTGTCCGTCCTTCAGCCCCTGAGTGGGAGTTGAATGTGGTCTTGCAGTAACTGACTCGCCCACCTTTTGAGCCAATGGCTACTTGTCCTCTCTGCTTCCTTTCCTGGTAGCCTTAACCTCGGCCAGACGAGTGAGTGAGCTTCAGGCCCTGGTCTGTGACAGGCCTTACACCCGCTTCTATAGGAACAGGGTAGTCCTTAGGACTCATCCAAAGTTCCTCCCAAAAGTTGTCTCCTCTTTCAACCTCAACCAGGAGGTGGTTCTTCCAACATTCTTCCCTAGGCCTCATGCAAGCCAGGCTGAAGCGGTCCTGCATACCCTGGACTGTAGGAAGGCCTTATCCTTCTACCTTGACCGTACGCAGGGGCATAGAAGGGCTACTCAGCTCTTCATATCTTTTGATCCTAATAATTTGGGGTTAGCTGTGTCCAAGCGTACCTTGTCCATTTGGGTGGCTGACTATCACCTGGGCTTACAAGGCGGCTGACCTTCCCTTGCAGGGTCGGGTCACGGCCCATTGTGTCAGGGCAATGGCTGCCTCAGTAGCTCATCTCCGCTCTGTACCGTTGGCAGACATCTGCAGGGCTACAACTTGGTCCTCAAGCCAGACTTTTGCAGCCCATTACTGCCTGGAGAGGGAGTCCCGTAGGGACAGTGCTTTTGGCCAGGCAGTATTCCGGAATCTCTTTGAGGTTTAGGCAACTCCTGCCCTCCAGCCCTCCGTTGGGCTACCGGTGGAGGTTCTTCAGTGAAAAGCCTTTCTTTGATGCTGGGACTAGAGGGAGTTCTCTTGTTCAGCCTGGGTTCCCTGGTAGCCCAGAGCTAGGGAGTCACCCATATGTGAGGACTGACTTCCTGCTTGGTCCTGGAGAAAGAGTAGTTACTCACCTGTAACAGGTGTTCTCCAGGAGCAGCAGGAATCAGTCCTCACAACCCTCCCTCCTCCCTGGGAGTTGCAGTTGTACATAGTTTATTTTACATTTTTGTGTGCTGTTTTTTAGCTATGTCATTTGACTGAGCAAGATGGCACTTTTAGGCGGGAAGGGGACCGCGCATGCGTGCAGTATTCCCAAAGGCTTTCATAGAAAGCTGGGGAAATGCTCCGCAGGGGCTCCATCGACGTCGATGTCACCCATATGTGAGGACTGATTCCTGCTGCTCCTGGAGAACACCTGTTACAGGTGAGTAACTACTCTTTATAGGCATTCTCAATTATATTAGTAGCTGTTACTTCCTTAGCCAAAAGTTAGATATTTGGGTTCAGTCCTCTCTAGTCCAGATTTTTCCCCAGGTCCACCTCCCATTGTACGATGCGTTTAACATTTATGGGTGCACCCTTGTCTATCACCCGATAGATATGTGACACACAGCTCTGCATTGTCTCCATTTGGAAGATTTCCTGTACCCCCTTGAGTTCTCCCCTCTGCCATCCTTCCCCCTGGGCCCCTTGCAGGTAGTGGGCGACCTGCCCATATTTATATCTGTCCTCGTAGGACAGTTCATAGATACTTTGCAATTCAGTGAAGGGAATCATAGCGCCCTGCCTCATAAACTGCCCCACTCATGTCAGTCCCACTGCCTCCCATCTTTTAAAGTTGGGTCAGTTAATCCTGCTGGAAAGGAAGGGTTCCCCCTTAAAAGGGTCAATGAGAAGGTTTGCTGTTTCCCATAAACTTTGAAGAACCTTAGCCTATATCCACATGGTAAGATGGACAAACGGGTTCTGCTTTACTCTCGGTCCCAACTATTGTGGATCTATCCATGACAGGTGCCCCAGTGGCTGGGCCCTCACCGCTACCTGTTCTAAGACCACCCACTCCTTCCAGAGCGAAAGGTGCCAATCCACCGCTCCCCGCATCAAGGCTAAGTAAATTTGGGACCACCAGCCCCCCCCCCCTCGGTTTTAAACTGATAGAGAACCATACCAGCAACCCAAGGTTTTTTTTATATCCCCATATAAAGTCCATCAACCTGTTTTTCCATTTGCATAATGTCTCCCACAGAAGCCTTATTGGAAGGGTATTAAAAAGATAGAGAAACCTAAGTGGTAATATTTTAATGCAGTTGATACATCCTAACCAGGACAATCCCAACTTCCGCCATTGCTGCAAATTAGTGCACACTGATCTTCATAGGAGGTCAAAGTTCAGGGAAGCTAATCTTGAGGCATCCACTGCCAAATTAACCCCTAAGTACCGCAAATGAGATGTGGCCCAGCGATATGGAAAAGAGTTCTGGATCACTCCCTTCTTTCCCTGTTGTAACTTGACTTCCAGAATCTCAGATTTGGAGAGGTTCATTTTAAATCTGGTGATGGTGCTAAACTCCTCCAACTCCTCCCCCACCCTTTTCAAGGATTTATAGGGGTCGGTCAATGAGAAGATAATATCACAGCAAATAGTTATTTTATGCTGTCTCTGTTCTCCCGTTATCCCCGTTATATCTCCCCTCTGCCAAATATGATAGGCCAGGGCCTCCATTGCCAGAACGAACAATAGTGGTGACAGCGGACATCCCTGATGGGTGCCCCGCCTCAGCTCAGAAAATTTGGGAGTAGGTGGTAATTCTCAGATGTGCAGTGGGCCTCGTATACAGCACCTGAATCCACTGCCTAAAGGACCCCCCAGACCATAGATTTCCAAAACTCGAAACACACAAGACCAAAAGACCCTATCAAATGCCTTTTCTGCATCAACCGTCCAAAGGACTGCTGATTCCCCCCTGTTCCTTGCCAAATACATCAGATTCATGTCTTTTGTACATTGTCGAGACATTGTCTTCCTGGAATGAATCCTGACTGGCTGCAGTGAACTAAATTGGGGAAGAAAGACTGCAAGCGGCTAACCAGAACCTTAGCTAAGATCTTTTGGTCAATTCCCAGTAAAGAGATGGGGCGGTACGACCCACATTCCAACAGGTCCTTCCCCTCTTTGTGAATCAGGGTGACTCCTTCCACCGCATGGTGGGGGGGGAGCATTTCTAATTTCTCCAAGAAGCTATTGTACACTCTAGTTAAACAACTCCACTACCTCCCCTTGGAAGGCTTTATAAAAAGCATTGATATATCCGTCCAGACCCGAGGCCTTTGATTTGGGCAAAGCCTTTATTTACCTGCAAGATCTCCACATTATAGATTGGTCATTCCATCACCCTCGTCTCCCCCTCCGATAACCGAGACAACTGGCACTTGGCTAAATATTGATCTGTTAAGGATACTGGGGCCTCCCTTCTTGGGGTGTAGACTTCCTGTATCCCCTTTGGATCTGTACCAGCTCCTCTTTCTTGTCTTTTATTCTCCAAATATTGTTCCACTCTTTCAACTTTTTCAACCTAAACGCCAACCATTTCCCCGCTTTATTGCCCAACTGCTCCAGATTGTATCCGATTTCTGCTAACTGTATTTCCTGCAACACTTTCCATTTCTCTGCTGATTCCAACAGTACCTTATGGTCCCTGCTATCTCTTTTTACCTCTCTGTCCAGCCTTATAATGTCACAGTGTAGGGTAGCAGTCGCCCGTTCTCTCTCCTTCTTTTTATAGGCTTCTAGGCTGATCAACTGGTCCCCAAGCATGGCCTTTAGGCCATCCCATACCACTCGCGGGGAACATTCACTATTATCATTTATAGCCAGGTACTCTTGGATGATCAACTTCATTTTAGTGCGATTTTCTGGATCCTCAAGGAGGGTGTCATATCTCCACCCACACCAGGGCATGATCGGACCATGTGTGATCCTCAGTGGCTCCCGCCCCAACCCGTCACCCAAGCCCCTACTACCCCATAGATAATCAATTTGGGAAAAATCATGGGCCCCTAAGTAAAAGGTCTCTCTCACCCCTGGGTGACTACTCCATCACAAATCCTCCAAGTCATATAATCCAGCCCAGGCACACAGAGCTCTATGCCCAGGTGTTTGAGCACTCCCCCCGGGAGGTTGAGGAGTCCACTTTCGGGTCTATGGCCAAATTAAAGTCCCCTCTCAGTATCACCAAACCATCCACAAATCCGGCCATAACCTGGACTAGGTGATCAAAAAATGCCTTCTGCCCCACGTTTGGTGCATAGATACTCCCTAATGTATATTTTTGGGTCCCAATTTCACTTTAAGGAGTGGCCTAGTGGTTGGGGCAAGTTACCTTATGCCGGAAGGTCGGGGATTCAAATCCCACTAGAGGACAGCAACCTTGGGCCGGAAGGACTGGAGTTTCTAGTCCCACAGGTGCTCCTTGTGGTCTTGGGCAAGCCACTTAACCCTCCATTGCCCATGTTCCCTGTAAAATAGTTATCTCCAAGTTATAATGCCCTGTTCAATGTAATTTCAGTTTGTTCAATGTAAACCGCCTTGATATCATGAAAGGCGGTATATAAGACATACATCAAGTTCCTTAGAGGGAATTTGGGAGTCCATCAAGACCGCCACCCCCCTGTTTTCTTCTTAAGTTTATTGGAGGCAGACTATCACCGCCTAAGCACCTATGGGAAATGCGATACTCATATTTTGCCACCAAATGGGTCTCTTGAATAAACATGATCTGACCCTTCAGCCGGTTAGTTTCTTTAAAAAGCAATTGGCACTTATTTGAGGAGTTCAGCCGTGGACATTAAATGTCATCAAGCGCATCAAATCCACGGCAAGGACCTTGTTGCATCCCCCTGCATGCCCCGTCTCTCCAGTCCCCCCTTCCTCCCTCTTTACCTTTCTTACCTCCCACCCCCCTTGCCCACCAATCGTGCACCATCCTCTCCCTCTGTTCCAGGTCGCCACCCCTCCCCGACATTACCCTCTCTACACTTACATCCTCTCATTCATGCTCCCCTTGTGCCTTATACAGTGCTCTCCCCCATCCACCACAGACTCCACAATCCCCCCAAAAACAAACCATTAGCCACTCAACCCCAGCTGATGTCAATCCATCCAAACCTATGCAATATTAGCATTCCCCGACAATAATGTTCATTGCATCCATTAAGTCCATTATCTGATCAGGTTGGGAGTTTCAAGTCATTCTCTTCCCACTCTGCCTGGTATCTCAAGCGTTTGCCTCCTTACTGTACCCTCCCACCAGGGTTTGCTTCTGATGCTCATTTTGGGCTCCAGGGTCTGTGCCGGCAAATCATCCCATCCCGCGTCTTTGAGGACGTTTAGAGCCTCTGCTGGCATGTGCACTCTAACCTGGCACCCTCCATTGGCAAACTGGAAGCCACATGGGGATGTCAATCTGTACCACACACTGCTCTGTTGCAATCTCAGCGTGATAGACCGAACCTCCCTCTGTTTATGTATGATGATGACTGATAAATACCTGTAGATCTCTGCTTTGGCATTCTCCCATGCTATACAGCCCAACTTATGGGCATCCTGCAAGATAAGTTCTTTCATGCTAAACTCATGCATGCAGACCAGGATATCTTGTGCCCTCCTGCCCTCCTGAAGCGGCCCAAGGGACCAATGTGCTCGATCTGTTTCGGGGCATAGCTCCCCCACCTCTACTTGAGCTTGCTGGGCAACCATTGTTTCCGCCACCGTGAAGCAGTTCTTTGTGGTTCTCTATTTTGGTAAGCAGTGCCTCTTGCTGTTCTGGAGCCCCAGACACTGAGACGATAATCCATCCAAACCTACACTTTGCTCTTCAACTCGTGACTCAGTGTCCTCCACTCTTTGGCCCAACTTGAGGAAATCAGCTCAGATGTCAGCCATCCAGGTTTGAAAATCATGCTGTAGAGTACCGATTTTCCCCTTCAGTTCCTGGAACATCTGCCTCATTTCCATTTGAAACGCAGCAAATATCCTCTGCCACCCCAGCCCTACTCTCATTCTTTCCGTCTTCTTTCCTTGGGGGTGGAACATCTGTCCCCGCCATTTTCGGGTTCCCTGCTGGGCCAGCGTCTTTGCTCTGCGATGCAAATGTTTTCAAGTCTGCGGATGCTTTTTTTGCCGCTGCTGCCATACCACCCCACTGCTTCCCATAATCTCAGCTCCCTGAGGGCAAGTTTTTAGGTGGATGTGCTCAAACAAGAGGATTTCTTAAACGGCTGTCAGGCGTATTAAAGTTAAGCCGCCACCTTAACTATGATGTCATTAAAACACCCCCCCCCCCCCTTGGGATCATTCTTGATCAAGAACTCTCCTTCAAGACACAAATAATAGCTAAGATGATATACTTCAAAACCAAAGCCATACAACACCTCCATCTTCTCCTCGAAACAGACTTCTGCTCAGCACTCCAAGCCCTAGTTTTCACACATGTCAACTATTGCAACATAATCTATTAGGGTCTTCCACAATCCACCCTCCCATTACAAACTGCCCTCCACACTGCTGCATGCACAATCCAGGGCACTTCTAAACTTGACAACATCACCCCTATCCTCAAACAGTTTTACTGGCTGCCACTCCCCAGTAGAATCAAATACAAATCTTTACTGCTAACACACAAAGCACTGCACTCCCACCCAGCCACCCACCTCCAATCCCTCCTACAACCACTCAACCTAAATAGACCTTGAAGATCCTCTACAACCAACAAACTTGCCATACCACACTCCAAGACAAAGACTAATAAGCAAACCTGACGCAGAGTGTTTGAATTCTACGCACCATCCCTCTGGAATGCTCTACTAGGCACTATAAGGAATATCACCAATCTACACTCCTTCCACAAGCTCCTAAAAACCTTCCTATTTTCTGAACACTATGGCCCCACCACCTAACCCTCCCCCCCCCCCCGCTTCAACTCACACTATAGATATGTTAATTACATAAGAGCCGTTACTTGTAAATAGTTAACAAGTACTATTTGTACATAGTTTCACTGTTATATGTTTTATGTAACTAAGGTTTATTGTTTAGTGTAAACCGCTTTGACCTGGTGAAAAGTGGTATATAAGCCTAGCTAAATAAATAAATTCTTTCCTTCATCTCTACCTGATTAGATAGCTTTTCAGAAGCACTTAAAGTATATTAACTAAAGAGCTTGTGCTGCCAATATTAGTGCTGTGGCTATTGTCTCTCTGGATAAATAGCATTCTCATGGGAAAAGCTTATAATGCTAGCCACAGCCTTCTTTAGGCAATAAGATGTGGAGACAGTGCATGCGTACTGAGCAGTTCTTTATCCAAAGGTCAAATTTGATGCCCTTGCTGTGGAATTTTGGGATACAAAAGTTCCTGATAATACCTTTTCACTAAATCAAGTCCAATAAAATAGTCTCTTGCAGCTTACTTGCTTGTTCCTTATTTTGATAACACCACGTTAATTTATTTAGTTCTAATGAGTCTATTGACTCTCAAGCCAAGATAATTTGCATGTCGCAATCCTATTGGTGAAAATACCTCATTCTGACCCCTCTATAAAGGTGAAAATAGAATCTTTCTGACTCATTTCATTCCTATTCTTAGCCGAAAGGTGCCAAGAAACATTCAAATTTTAGAAGAGGTGTTCTAAAATCAAAAGGTAAACTGGGACAGTATATCTGGCTGGAACAGCAATGGACGCCATCCATTTTCCACTGCTACAGCTATCATTCTGTAACCTATTCTTCCTGCAATATGTCGTTTATTGATATTTTTACTAAAAATATACTCATACATGGTTCAAAATATTTGAGAATCCCAAAATATGTTGATTCTTGAGTAGCACTTGTTGATCATTTTCAGGCTATAGACAGTGTTACTTTTTATTTTTTGAAGGGGTGGGCCATTTTCTTCTGTTTGTACTATTTGGAATGATTTTATAGAGAGCACAGATAGCAGTTACCACAGAGATGCTGAATTTTTTATGGCATTGTGAATTATATCTCATAATTAGAAAAACAATCCCCTAAAACACTGATAATTTATAAACATTCCTGCAGCTGACCTGACTTGCTATGGGTAAGCATCTTTAACGGCTTAATTTTACTTGCTAAGAGTAACTTATAGCTCCCTTCAATTGTCACCTCTATTTCTGCTCCTAGAACTTCAGAATCACACAGGAGACGGTCTTAAATCAGTTGGAATGATCAAAACCTAGGGCCTATAAGTTGATTATTCCAGGTGATTTAGAGGTGTCTAGCGTATTAATCAGATGTTTCCAAAATGTTATTCATAAGAATAGATCTCAATAATATCAGAGATTGTAGCAAGAGGACCTTCTAATCAGGCCACTACATCAAAATTATGCTACCTGATCGTCCCTCCAGTCTAGTCCCGGAATCTCTGGGGGGTCGTCAACCTCCTCCAGCAGCTTTGGAGACTGAGAAACTTCACTCTTGTGATGTCATCAGTATATAAGGGCTGGCACCACCTCCACACTCCAGTTTATCAGTCTCCAAAGCAGCTAGGAGAGGGGTGAGCCCAAGGGGTTTCAGGGCTCACTGGAGAAACGATTAAGGAGAGTGCTAGGAAGAAGTACAAACTTAATTCAGGAAAACTAGTTTAATATTCTGCCTTCAGCTTGGTGGGGGAGCTGCTTTCCGTGTGCCCTGAGATCCTCTGCTCTTTTCTTTATTTGACTTCTTTATTTTGCTTGTTATTTTATTTCTTTATTTTATTTCTTTATTCACCTCCGGGGGAGATCATGAGCCACGGCATGATTTAAACTTCAGGGGAGAGGACCGGCAGCTGGTTACCGTCCCGAGTCAGAAGGGACAGGAACCGGCTCATTGCTCAGCTCAGCGCGTGCAGAGGAGCTGCCTGCCGGCGCTTTGAGCTTAAGAGTACAGCCGCAGCGTTTTTTTTCAGGCAGTCTGGGGCTCCGGCTCGGAAAAAGGAGCTTAGGGGGCTAAGCAGCTGTTGAGCACAAACGACACGGCCCTTGCAGTCCGTCTGTCAGCACCGCTGGAGGTAAGCCAAGTTTCGGCGGGAAGCGACTGCGTTGCCGGGGCAGGCCAAGCCGCGTGGGCTGAGAGCGGGAAAATCGCGGTTTTCTGCACAGGCCTTTGCTGCCTTCTTGCTCAGCCTGGGAGCTTCGTTTTCGGTTATTTTCTTCAGGGTTTATCTGGGAGACCACATCTGAAGAGGCTGCAATTAAAAAAACAAAAACGGAGGCCTGTCACCGGGGGTTCTTGCCTAGGGGGCCCAGCACAGTATGCCTTCCAAGCAGATTTGCCTCTTGTGTGGGGTCAAGCGCAGCTCGGTTTCTTCAGAGGGAGTTTGTAGGGGCTGCGCTCCTGAAGTGGAGGCCACGGAGGGGCTCACTGAATCAGAGGCTGGGGGACATGAAACGTTAGAGGAGGTCATAGTCCCCAGTCCCTGTCCCCTGCCTGTTCCGGAGCTGGGGCTCAGAGCAAAGGGACCGCCAGATCTCCAGTTTGCTCAACAGCCTGGCGCAGGGAGTTTGGCGGCGATTTTCTCGGCGGATTTCATGGCGCTACTCCAAAGATCCTTCACGGCCTCGCAGGGGACACCGGTAGCTGGTCCCTCGGGGGCTGGGCTTGGGCAGAAGAGACCAGCTTCGCCTTTGGCAGCAGAGGGGTCGGGCGTTTTAGCCGAGAAGGCCAGGTATGATAAAGATCGCCTGGATCAGTCAGTCGGATCAGAGGACATGTGGTCTGAGGAGGCAGACACTGAAAGGGATCTAGAAGATCTAGAGGAAGGTGAGATTAGAGAGCAGGAGGATCAGGCGCGGGTAGTTAGAGTATTTCGTAGAGAGGAGCTCTCTGCGCTTACAGCAGAGTCGCTTAAGGCTCTTAATATGCCGGAGGCAGAGCCAGCACAGGACTCTACCCTGGAGGATCCACTGCTGCAAGCGGTTCGGAAGACGCAGAGGGCTTTCCTGGTGCACAGGGTGTTCCAGGAGATGATTCAGGAGGAATGGGATATGCTGGAGGCTGCGCTAAAAGGCTCTAGGGTTATGGCACGGCTGTACCCTCTCCTGGATCAGGACCAGGATTTGTTCAAGGCTCTGAAAGTGGATGCGGCTGTTTCTGCGGTG
Source organism: Ichthyophis bannanicus (assembly GCA_033557465.1). Classification (NCBI taxonomy): domain Eukaryota; kingdom Metazoa; phylum Chordata; class Amphibia; order Gymnophiona; family Ichthyophiidae; genus Ichthyophis; species Ichthyophis bannanicus. The sequence continues at coordinate 42,849,708 of CM066043.1, forward strand.
ACCAAGAAGACTACCATCCCGGTGGAGGGGGCGGTGGCGCTGAAGGATGCGCAGGAGCGCAAATTGGAGTCCTTATTGAAGCAGGTTTTTGAGGCAAATGCGCTGTCCTTACAGGCTTCCATTTGTGGGGCCTGGGTGGCGAGAGCCTGCTTGCGATGGGCGCAGCGAGTCCAGGGCAACCTCTCGGGGGAGGGGTCAGAAGAGGCATCCCACTTGGAGTCGGGTGCGGCGTATCTCGCCAACTTGCAGTGTATGACCTGATACGGGGTTTAGCGAAGAGTATGGCTTCCGTGGTCACGGGGAGGCGATGTCTGTGGCTGCGTAATTGGGCAGCGGATGGTTCTTCCAAGGCAAGGTTGAGTAAGCTTCCCTTTCGAGGTAAGCTGCTCTTTGGAGAAGATTTGGAGAAGTTGGTGAAGGACTTAGGAGAGTCCAAGGATGGTAGGTTGCCGGAGGACAAGCAGAAGCAGGGACGGCCCCTTCCCGGACCTCGAGGGCAGCTGTGGGATTTTCGCAGGTTCCCTTCCCCGAGAATGGGTCAGCCACAGCGGGGGCATTTTCCTAATCGGGCCCAGAGCTTTCTGGGGTTTCGCGGAGCAAGCAGGGGTTTTGCGGCAGCATCCTCCTCCTCTGCCTTCAAAAAGTCACAATGAAGTCAGGCGGGTCCAGGGAGGGCTAGTTCCTGTAGGGGGGGCGACTGTGGGATTTTTACCCTTCCTGGGCCCAGCTCACGTCCGATCAGTGGGTGCTGGAGGTGATTCGCGAAGGTTATGCGCTGGAGTTGCAGCATCCGGTGTCCGACTCGTTCGTTCAGTCACCGTGCAACGCGCCGGCAAAGCGCAACGCCGTGCGGGAAATGGTACAGAGGCTCCTTTGTCTCGGGGCAATTGTCCCGGTTCCTGCCGACCAGTTAGGTTGCGGTCGATACTCATAAGAACATAAGACATGCCATACTGGGTCAGACCGAGGTCCATCAAGCCCAGTACCCTGTTTCCAACAGTGGCCAATCTAGGTTATACGTACCTAGCAATATCCCCAAAGACACAGGTTCCACAATGCTTGTACTGGGTCAAGCATTGATATCCTAGGTCCCTTTTTAATAGTGGTTTATGGACCTTTCCTCCAGGAACTTGTCCAAACCTTTTTTAAACCCAGCTATACTAACAGCCCTTACTACATCCTCCGGTAACAGATTCCAGAGTTTGATTACACGTTGAGTGAAAAAATATTTTCTCTTATTTGTCTTAAATAGTTTACCCTGTAGCTTCATTACATGTCCCCTAGTCTTTCTATACTCTGATAGCGTAAACAATTGATCCACGTTTATCCGTTCCACTCCATTCATTAATTTATAGACTTCTATCATATCTCCCCTCAGCCGTCTCTTCTCCAGGCTAAAAAGCCCTAACCTTCTTAGCCTCTCTTCATAGGAGTAGCCTTCCATCCCCTTCACCAATTTGGTGGCTCTTCTCTGTACTTTTTCTAATAACGCTATGTCCTTTTTAAGATACGGTGACCAGAATTGCACACAATATTCAAGGTGCGGTCGTACCATGGAGCGATACAGAGGCATTATAATATCCTTTGTTTTGTTCTCCATCCCTTTCCTTATGATACCTAGCATTCTATTTGCTTTCTTGGCCGCTGCTGCACACTGGGTGGAGGGTTTTAACATGTTATCCACTCGATTTACTTTGTGGTCCTGAAGAAAGAGGGGACTTGGCGTCCCATTCTAGATTTAAAAAGGCTGAACCGCTGTCTGCGTGTGTCGCATTTTCGGATGGAAACTCTCAGATCGGTCATTGTGGCGGTAAGGAAAGGGGAGTTTCTGACGTCCTTAGACCTATCAGAAGCGTATCTGCACATCCCGATACGACGGGAACATCAGAAATTCCTAAGGTTTGCAGTACCTATGGGACATTTTCAGTTTCAGGCGCTCCCTTTTGGCTTGGCAATGGCGCCGCGCACGTTCACCAAGGTGATGGTGGTGGTAGCGGCGGCCTTGAGGAAAGAAGGGATTTTGGTTCACCCATATCTGGACGATTGGTTAATCAGGGCAAAGTCCAGGGCAGAGAGTGTTTCGGCTACGGCCAGGGTGATAGATCTGTTGCAAAGTCTTGGTTGGGTGATCAACGAAGCAAAGAGCAGGTTGGTCCCGTCTCAGGACCTGGAGTACTTAGGGGCGCGTTTCGACACCGGCATGGGTCGAGTTTTTCTGCCTCAACAGCGGGTGCTGGGGCTCCGTCAATTGGTGCGGCGGTTTCTCAGCCAGCAGTGGCCCACGGCTTGAGATTATGTACAGGTGTTAGGGACAATGGCGGTGACCTTGGAGTTGGTGCCGTGGGCGCGAGCCCACATGAGGCCGTTGCAACGTGCTCTGTTAAGAAGGTGGTCGCATCAACGAGATTCGCTATCCCAGAAGTTGCCTTGTCCTCTTCAAACTCGACGACAGCTACGTTGGTGGCTGACGCCAGGGTATCTGGAGAAGGGGATGTCGCTGGAGGCGCTGGCATGGGTTTCTCTAACAACAGATGCCAGTCTAGTCGGCTGGGGAGCCCATTGTCAGGGTCGCCTGGTGCAGGGCCAGTGGTCCGACCTGGAAAAGTCTTGGTCATTCAACAGGTTGGAGTTGCGGGTGGTGGCGCTGGCTCTGAGGGAGTTGCGCCCCCTCCTGCAGGGAAAGGCCATTCGAGTGTTCTCGGACAACGCGACAGCAGTGGCTTACGTAAATCGTCAAGGGGGCACCAGCAGCGTGGCGCTAGAGACCAAGGCAGAGAGTCTGTTCGAGTGGGCCGAGTCCCATCTGGTGGCCTTGTCCGCGGCGCATGTCGCGGGAGTGGAGAATGTCGAAGCCGATTTTCTCAGTCGGGTAAAGGTAGACCCCGGAGAGTGGGTATTGCACCCGGAAGTCTTTGCGATGTTGGTACGGCGCTGGGGGACGCCAGTAATGGATCTTATGGCGACCTTTCAGTCGGCAAAAGTCGATCGGTTCTTCAGCCGCAGAAAAGAGAGGATGTTGGAAGGATTGGACGCCCTCATTCAGAGGTGGCCAGAAGGGCAGCTACTGTATGTCTTCCCGCCGTGGGTGTTGATCGGTCGGGTGATACGGTGCATAGAGCAGCACAGAGGACGCGTGATTCTAATTGCTCCGGATTGGCCGAGACGGCCCTGGTACGCGGACCTGGTGCGCCTCTTGGTGGGGCAGCCCTGGAAACTGCCTCTCCGCACGGATCTGCTAACGCAGGGGCCTCTCTTCATGCCACAGGTGGATCGATTCTCACTTACGGCCTGGCTCTTGAGCGGGCTAGGTTGAGAGCGCGGGGTTATTCACCGGCGGTGATAGCTACTTTGCTCAAAGCTCGGCGGCGATCCACTTCCTTGGCTTACATCAGGGTTTGGCGCATCTTTGAGAATTGGTGTGCCGAGAGGGGAGGTGTTCCGTTGAAGGTGACGGTTCCGCAGGTGTTATCCTTTTTGCAGGATGGCTTTCAAAAGGGATTGGCGGCGTCCTCATTGAAGGTGCAGTTGGCGGCTTTGTCCTGTTATAGAGGAAAGGTGCAGGACGTCTCGCTGGGTAGTCATGCAAATGTTAAGCGTTTTTTGAGGGCAGTAAAACTCCTTCGGCCGCCACGACAGCAGACGGTTCCAGCTTGGGATCTGCCTTTGGTCTTGGAGGCCTTAGGGAAGGCTCCTTTTGAGCCTTTAGCGGAGGCTTCGTTGAAAGATTTGACGCTGAAGGTGGTATTTTTGGTGGCGGTTGCTTCGGCAAGGTGCGTTTCGGAGTTACAAGCACTGTCGTGTCGGCCGCCATTTCTGTCTTTCTTCGAGTCGAAGGTGGTGTTGAGGCCCGTTCCGTCCTTCTTGCCGAAAGTGGTTTCGTTTTTTCATATGAACCAAGTGGTATCGTTGCCCATGTTTCGCAGCAAAGGTAAGGGGCAAGTGGCGGACCGTTTTCATCGCTTGGACGTTCGCCTGGCATTGAAGAAGTATGTTACTAGAACAGCGTCCTTCCGTAAGTCCGACAGGCTTTTTGTGCTGTTTGCGGGGGCCCGAAAAGGAGAGGCGGCCTCTAAAGGTTCGATTGCCCCGTGGGTGAAGGAGGCCATCGCTTCGGCTTATATTTTGAGGGGTCGGGCGGTGCTGGACGGTTTGCGAGCTCATTCCACTAGGGCGCACGTGGCGTCTTGGGCGGAGTCTAAACTGGTACCGGCAGTAGACATTTGTAAAGTGGCGACATGGTCATCGCTGCATACCTTTGTGAAGCATTACCGTCTGGATGTGCGTGCGTGCAGGCAGACAGAGACACCTGTTTTGGTTCAGCGGTACTTCGGGCCGGGCTACCAGGTCCCTCCCGTTGATGGGTTTTTACTGCTCTGGTACATACCCGGAGATTCCGGGACTAGACTGGAGGGACGATCAGGAAAATTAAATTAGACTTACCTGCTAATTGTAGTTCCTGGAGTAACTCCAGTCTAGTCCCGGGTCCCGCCCTGTCTTGCTGGTGCTCTGTGGCCTGAAGCAGGAGCACTATTACTGGTAAGCGTCATTTTTAATTATTCTGCAGGCGAGGTTTCTGTTGGGCAGGTTTTCGCCTGGAATTTTGGGGGAGGGGCCGGGCAGGTGAGCTCACGGCATACGCAGTTGCAGATTTTATACATAGTTGGGCCTGCGGGTCTTTATAGTATAATGGGGCAGTTGTTTGCCTTTTCAATTTACTTCTTGTTGCTCCGGTGAGTCTGCTTTGTCAATAGGTAAACTGGAGTGTGGAGGTGGTGCCAGCCCTTATATACTGATGACATCACAAGAGTGAAGTTTCTCAGTCTCCAAAGCTGCTGGAGGAGGTTGACAACCCCCCAGAGATTCTGGGACTAGACTGGAGTTACTCCAGGAACTACAATTAGCAGGTAAGTCTAATTTAATCATATTTGAATGACATTCATCACTTTGTCTATTTATTTATACAAACACTTATATAAAAAACAAAACGGAGATCATACAATGGTGTTCCATCTCCAAAAACGGAGAAAAGAATCCACCACAATCTCCGTCTCATTGCTCCAAAAGGCTTTTTCAAAATAATTGTATTTATATATATATATATATATATATAATATAATATAATCTTCCAATGTTCTTATTCCAAAATTTTTGACAGCAATTCACATATCTGTTGCTTTATCTGATGGACCAAAAGCCAATGGACACAGAATCATTACTAATGATGAATGATGGTAACTCCAAACAGATTAAAATGCCATTCTAAAATATGTATTCAGTAACAAAGAGCTGAATATCCCTCATGCTGACCCAATCCTCCTTTTTTTTTTCTTTTTCCCTCCAGTATGAGAAAATAAGTAACTTCTGATATTCCTCCATCCCCCTCCACCGTGCTCTGCCCAACCCTGTTCTATTAGCCACCTATTTCAATGATAAAGTTCAACCTCTATGCCTAACTTTTCCTGCTTATCCCCCTCCACTCTCTGCCACTACCTCCTATTCCCCTTCCCCTACCCACCCATCCATCGTGGACAGCCCCCCTCTCTCGCATCTCTGGTCTTCCTTCCGGCCCATAACTCCTGCTGAATTAACCAAGGCCCTTGCAGTCTCCCACAAGACCACCTGCCAATCAATCCCACTCCCTCATCCTGGTTGGTTGAACCCTCATTAGCTCTTGCTTCACTCATATTGAACATCTTCAACATCAGTTTCTCCTCCCTGGATGCACACCCTGATTCGACCCATTCTTAAAATAGATTTCCTTTTCGTCCCTCTAGTTCAGTCCTGGAACCATTGAGTTTAGAATCTCCTCCAGCAGCTTTGGAGACTGAAACACGTCATCGCTTTGATGACACCTGCATAAATAGGCAAGGACTGCCCCTTTCCTTCAGTAGTTTCAGTCTCCAAGCAGCAGGAGAAGGTTCGGAGCTTAGGGCTCATTCAGCACAAATAAGCAGAGCTAGCTTGTCAAATAGATTTAAATATTTCTTATCTTTTAAATTGGGTTTGTCTTGGTTTTTTGCAGGGTGCTGCTGCCTGAGGCGTCCTTTGTTCTGCTGGTCGCAGGTTCTTCCTCTCATTTCTTTCTTCTCCACCCCCCCCCCCCCCTGCTGTTTTTTCTTCCCTGGCTCGCTAACGAGCATCGGGGGACTGATAGGACGCCTAGGCCTCCCTGCTCCCAAACCCGCTTAAATGGGTAAGGAGCAGGTAGCAGGCTCGAATTGCAGCTCCGAGGAGGGGGCTGCTGCTCAAGGAGAGAGCAGGCACTGGCAGGCGATGTTGGCAGCGCCAGAGCCAAAGCCGATTTTCGGCTGAGCTCCGGCGAGGATTAAGCCCCCTCCCTCCCCTTCAAACGGCAGTGGTGAGTCTTTGATTTGGCGCACAGTTAAGCTTGCTACTACTCGGTCTTCTTAGGAACGATAAACTATGATCATTAGAGTACAAGTCGTTCACTGCTAACTTGAATGTGCATTTAGAAGATTATCAAACTGCTACAGTCTCTCAACACAAAGCCGCCGAACCAATCTCCAATTTAACATTCAATTACATAGAACCAGAATGCAACCCTCTTTATGTACATAGTGTATAAAGTTCACCTGTTATCCAAGTTGGAATTCCCTGTTATATGTAAGTTCAATGTCTGATTGTTCCACATTGTACAAACCTGTTCATTGTAAACCGCGCTGATGCCGAATAGTGCGGTATAGAAAAACCAAAAATAAATAAATAAATAAATAAAATAAATACTTAAATTCCAGACAATTAATCGACTCAATTATGAAACAAGGTCTCAGACTTATCCGGCACTACTTTCCGACTCACGTCCTGGAAAGAAAAGTGCCTTATCGCATCAATGACCTTATGTAAATTCACAATGTATGAGTCAGTCCAATAGTTCAACTCTACCACATCATAATTCAATCTATTCTATCAAATGGTAACAAGTAACACATTGGGCTGAGCTTCTTCACTGTGCTTTCTTGATCCCGACGCTTGCCTCAGATACCACTCTCGCGTTTCACATTAATGGTTCCTCAGGGGATCCTATAACTGGTTTCATAACGGTACTCCCTAAAAATAAATCAACTTTATTACATTCTACCCCATCTCTCTACTTACTTCTAAAATGCCTAACTCCCATAAAAACTTCTTAAAAACCTTACCGCAGATGCTGCCAACGCTCACTTTTGAACCACAGCCCCACTCAATAACCGGTTTGTCAATCTCTTTCCCGGGCTGGGAAAAACGCCGCGCATGCGGAATCAGGCTACAATCCTCCATTTTTAAAGTCCCTTTTTCAACAGATACCACAAACTCCTCCCCTCTCTACTCCCTTCACTGGAATGACGGAACTTAATCGCTCATTCAAAATGGCCCAATCTATCTTCACTGTTCAAACCAAATTACCCTGATCTCACCACTGTCTCATGAAGCGAAGATTTTATTCACATGTTGTAATATTAAAAACTCTACCAATCTACAAACCTATTAACATTCTAACGGCTAATCATTACGTGAGAAGACTTGTAAACAGTATACCCGATCCCTATATTGAAACATAGGGTATTTGACTCAAACCCTAAAACATACTCCCATCTAACTTCTCCATTCAGAGTCATCACAAACAAGCGGTCCAATCTATCCCCATGTTAAGACCATGGGGCTCTACTGTATCAAGTTTAAATATAAAACGTTGTTCCCTAACTAATAGCTCTTCATCAAGAGTTCTATTACCATGTCCTCGGAGAACCTGATCTAAACAAAGGCACCTAAGGTCTTGAAACTCATGTCCTTTAGATAAACAATGTCGGACTATCGGAGCCTCTAGCACTTTATGCTTCAGTCTACTCTTATGCTCATTTTGAATGAGCGATTAAGTTCCGTCATTCCAGTGAAGGGAGTAGAGAGGGGAGGAGTTTGTGGTATCTGTTGAAAAAGGGACTTTAAAAATGGAGGTTTGTAGCCTGATTCCGCATGCGCGGCGTTTTTCCCAGCCCAGGAAAGATTGACAAACCGGTTATCGAGTGGGGCTGTGGTTCAAAAGTGAGCGTTGGCAGCATCTGCGGTAAGGTTTTTAAGAAGATTTTATGGGAGTTAGGCATTTTAGAAGTAAGTAGAGAGATGGGGTAGAATGTAATAAAGTTGATTTATTTTTAGGGAGTACCGTTATGAAACCAGTTATAGGATCCCCTGAGGAACCATTAATGTGAAACGCGAGAGTGGTACCTGAGGCAAGCGTCGGGATCAAGAAAGCACAGTGAAGAAGCTCAGTCCAATGTGTTACTTGTTACCATTTGATAGAATAGATTGAATTATGATGTGGTAGAGTTGAACTATTGGACTGACTCATACATTGTGAATTTACATAAGGTCATTGATGCGATAAGGCACTTTTCTTTCCAGGACGTGAGTCGGAAAGTAGTGCCGGATAAGTCTGAGACCTTGTTTCATAATTGAGTCGATTAATTGTCTGGAATTTAAGTAGAAGTTTGATAATCTTCTAAATGCACATTCAAGTTAGCAGTGAACGACTTGTACTCTAATGAGCACAGTTAAGCTTGGCACGGGGGAGTGGGGAGGACGAGAGGCCGCGATTGAGCGGGGCCTCGGGACTCGTGCAGCTAGGCTGGGCTGCATGATTCGCGCGGGAAGCGCGACGGAGGCCATTTTTAACGCTGCAAATTCAAGTGTGCTTTATTTAAGGGCCTGAAGGTTTAAAAAAGGCTCGGTTTTGCATTTTTTTTTTATTGTGGACAGAGCCTAGCCTGATTTCTGTATTTACAGTTTAAAAAAAAAAAAGTGGTTGGCTCGGGCTGCTGAGGGAATTTCAGCTTTAACTTGAAAGTTATTATGCCGGCTAGGCCTCGCTGTTTAGTCTGTGGTTCGAGGCGGGGCGCGGTATTGGAGTCGGGAGTGTGTAGGGGTTGCACTCACGAAGCAGCCATCATGGAAAAGGCTCTAGACTTGGGGACCGTAGATCCAATGGCGTTTTCTCAGGGGTAGGGGGAAGTACAGCCATCTCCGTTGGTCCCCTCGGAGCTGGTAGCGGGGCTGGAACCTCTCCATCTCTGGGATTGGGCCAGGCGGGGGGATCGGCCATGGGGGGGGGGATCGGCCGTGCTTCCGCTGGACGACTTCACCCTTATGCAGCAGGAGTTTGCCTTGTTACAGCCCGGGATTACGCCATCTCCTCCGGCTGCGCAAGGTGAGAAGCGACTCGGGTCTTCGTTGCGTTCGGAGGAGGAATCGGCCCCTGCCAAGAAAAGTAAAGAGGCAGGGGTTGAGGGCCAAGCGTCTCCGCTATGGGGGGAGCTTGTCAGACAGCTGCCTGGGTGAGAATCTTCACAGTCATGGCAAGTGCATATATCTATATGATTTGCAAGGTATTGTGGGCAATGCAGTTCATTCACACCAGACACAGCTGCTCACAATAATTAGTTGTGCTTTTGGGTAAAGCCAATAAGATATTTATTTATGGGGTTATTTCTCCCAACACAGATATGCTTGGTAGCACATAAATCAGGTTACTTGCTTCCAGTGTTTAACTTGATAAAACAAAATCAAAATCAGGAAAACAACATTCAAACTTGTCAGGCATTAGCTAATGTTTTCTTAGCATATATCAAACAACAAACGAAAAGCCACAAAGAAAGAAAAAAACTGTTCTTTTCAGGTTAACTTCTGATAACTTCCCACATAGATTCAGAAGTGATTCTCTCCTAGCTCACAAGCAATTAGGTAAGGCTCAATTGCTAGTAGTTATCCAGCTGAAACCCCTTAGCTGGCTTGCTTTCTACTGTGTGGGTCAAATCCTGCTTCAGGAGTTTTTCTGAATAGATTAAAGAACAAGTTTGTATTTCTTTGTGATGGTTGCTGTACTTTATAACAGAAAATCACCAAAGGAGTTTGGACAGAGAGCAGTCCATATAAACACATTCTTCATCTGCAATCATTCCCCCTTCTTCAACAAGCATGGGTTCAATATCATGGATTGGCACAGATGAATCTCTCAATGGAGCACTTTCAGGAGAATACTTGTTTCCCTGCTGTCTTTCAAGGTTATAGCTAGGGCATAGATCAGTGTTCATACCTGAGCTTCCATTGCTGCTAGAGTTCCTCTCTATATAGCCTGGCCAGTATGTAGTCCAGTTCTTATGTCCAGCCTTCCAATCCAGATCCCTGGACACTGGATCTCTCTTCACATACCTTCTGGCACAGGTCTTAGGGTCCCTTCCACGTGCAGCCGTCTCCCTCACAGGTAGCGTCTGGAGATTCCTAGCTCTGCAGCACCATTCCTCTGGCTTTCCCCAGTCCAGTGGTGTATGCTGGCCCTTGGAATACCTCCCAGTATACGTACTGCTCTGGACTCTTCTAGACCTCTCAAAGGCTTTTCTCCTCTTTCTTCCAAAGGGTTTCTTTCCCTCTCTGTCCGTCCGGTTTGGCTTCTGCTTCTGATGATCCTTCAGATGAAACTGATGATCAAGCTCAAGCTGATTCTCAGGATAATGAGGATAATTCTCTGTAGAATAAACTCCACCTTTATTCTGCTTAGATGAGTGCTCCTCCCTAACACAGTGCAGCTGTGCTGAATCAGGCCCTGCCCTGTGAGATGAGTGCTTAGGGATTACCTCATAGCCCTCCTGATTGAACACACGTTTCCCCACTTCAGCTCCTCTAATGGCTGCTGGAAACCTGGTGCATTCTGGGACTGGTAGTCTTTTATGGGAAAATTCTGTTTTCTTATTTCTACCAGAACTGACAGGTTGCTTGTTCAGAGTCACTTCACCTTTCCTATAGCTCCTTCCTGAGCTATGATAAGCTTCCTTATCACATACCGCCCTGCTTAAGTTATTACGGACTGGTGTCACTGGTGAAACTTCTTCTCTACAGTCCGTAATACGGGAAAGGGCATCCGCATTCTTGTGGAACTTCCCAGCACGATGTTCAACTTGAAAATCAAATGCCTGTAAGGCCATGTACCAGCGTGTCAACCTGGCATTGTGGTTCTTCATTTGCTGCAACCACTTAAGTGGGGCATGGTCTGTGACCAACTGGAACTTTCTCCCTGTAAGGTAAAACCTTAACGCCTCCACTGACCACTTAATAGCTAAACATTCTTTTTCTATTGTGGAATACTTTTGTTCAGCTGGTGACAACTTCCTGCTCAGGTACATCACAGGATGCTCCTCCCCTTCATGACACTGGGATAGAACCGCTCCTAGCCCTACATCCGATGCATCGGTTTGAACCAGAAAGGGTTTCTTGAAGTCCACCCCTTTCAGTACCGGTCCTGTACACAATTTTCCTTTTAGGACTGAAAAAGCTTTTTCAGCTTCAGGTGTCCACTTTAGCTGGTTTGGACAATTCTTCCGCAGCATATCCGTGAAAATTGCACTTTTCTCTGCAAATTGCGGTATAAATCTGCGGTAGTATCCAATAAGTCCCAAGAAACTTCTTAGTTGTTTCTTTGTTGTTGGAGGAGGAAAATTCCTGATGCTATCTACTTTACTCATTAGAGGTTTAATTTTTCCTCTTCCCACTAGGTGGCCCAGGTATTTTACCTCCCTGTTTTCAAAGGCACACTTCTTCGGATTTAAAGTGATTCCCGCTTGCTTCATGGAGCACAAGACTGCCCTGATCCTCTTTAGATGCTCCGCCCAGGTGTTACTATGGATTATGACATCATCCATATATGCAAAAGCATAATTTTGGTGGGGTCGAAGTACCTGATCCACTAACCTTTGGCAGGTAGCCGCTGCTCCATGCAGTCCGAAAGGCATCCTCTTGAACTGGAAAAGGCCAACGGGGGTGCTGAACGCAGTCTTCGGCTTTGACTCCCTGGTGAGAGGGATTTGCCAATATCCTTTTGTCATATCAAGGGTGGTTAAGTATTGAGCCTGTCCCAGCTGGTCCAACAGCTCTTCAATTCTTGGCATTGGATATGCATCAAAAACTGATATGGCGTTTACCTGCCGGAAGTCAATACAAAATCTTAAAGATCCATCAGGCTTCGGCACCAGGACTATGGGGCTATTCCAGGGACTCTTTGATCCTCTATTACTCCCATGTCCAACATCTCCTGGACTTGTGCCACTACTTCCTGTCTCTTGGCTTCAGGCAAGCGGTATGGCCTTTGACGAACTAATTTCCCAGGTGGAGTTATTATTTCATGGGCAACCAAATGTGTCTCCCCAGGTATGGGTGTCAACACATCTGGGAATTCTTTAAGCAATTTCCTAATTTCTTCCTGTTGTACCACTCCATGCAGGCCTCGATAGCGGGGGCGTGGGTGGCTAGAGGCTGCCTAAGATGGTCCCAACGTTTACAAGGGGATCAGTTGGGTGAGCAGGTTGATGAGGTAGTGCGACTGGAGTTGGGAACAGCCTATTTGACAGATATCCATTATGATCTCATCCGGGGGCTGGCAAAGAGCATGGCTTCCATAGTGGCTACGCAGAGGTATCTGTGGTTGAGAAATTGGTCTGCAGACGGTTCTTCTAAGGCTCGGCTTAGCAAGCTTCCGTTTAGGGGGAAACTTGTTTGGAGAAGATTTAGATAAATTGGTCAAGGATCTCGGGGAGTCTAAGGGGGGCCGATTACCTGAGGATAAGCCTAAGCAGAGCCGGATTGCGACGGGGCCCAGGGCGGCTCAGAGAGAGTTTCGTCGGTTTCGGTCCTCGTGCTTCGGCCAAGTGCAGCGAGGAAGGTTTCCAGTGCGAGGCCAGGGGTTTCGAGGATTTCGGGGGGCGGGCAGAAGTTTTGCCCCTTTTTCAGTCCTCAAGCCTTAAAACGCCACAATGAGATAGGGCGAACTCAGGTGGGGTTCGTGCCTGTGGGAGGAAGGTTGCGGGAGTTTTACCCTGCCTGGGTCCACATTACGTCAGACCAGTGGGTGTTGGAAGTCATTCGAGAGGGCTAAGCCCTAGTGCTCCATCGGCCAGTGCTAGAATCCTTTGTCCAGTCACCTTGCAGAGCACCACACAAGGTCCGGGCGGTGCGGGAGACACTGCAGCAGCTGCTGCAGCTAAAGGCAGTGGTACCCGTCCCATCGGACCAGTGCGGGTGCGGTCGATACTCCATTAATTTCGTGGTACCAAAAAAGGAAGGCACTTTTCAGCCAATTCTGGATTTAAAAAGAGTGAATCGGTGTCTCCGGGTGACCCATTTCCATATGGAGACGCTGCGCTCCGTGGTTGCGGCGGTCAGGAAGGGAGAGTTCCTGATGTCGTTAGACCTCACAGAGGCTTATCTGCAGATCCCCGTTCAGCGGGAGATTCAACAGTTTCTGAGGTTTGCGTTGCCCATGGGGCATTTTCAATTCCAGGCCTTGCCTTTTGGTCTGGCGTCGGTGCCTCAAACTTTCACCAAGATCATGGTGGTGGTGGTGGCAGCGCTCCGCAAGGAAGGAGTGCTGGTGCACCCGTATTTGGACGATTGGTTGATTCGGGCGAAGTCAAGGGAAGAGAGCGCCACGGCCACCGCCCAGGTGGTGTAGGTGTTGGAGAGCCTTGGCTGGGTGGTCAACTTTGCGAAGAGCAGGTTGGTGCCCTCTCAGGCTCTGGAATATTTGGGAGCGTGTTTCGACACCAAGCTGGGAGCGATATTTCTCCCAGATCAGCGAGCGCGCGGATCGAGAGAGCTAGTGAGGAAATTTCTATCCCAACGGGCGCCAACGGCGTGGCAGTATCTGCAATTGCTCGGGACGATGGCGGCCACAATCATAAGAACATAAGATATGCCATACTGGGTCAGACCAAGGTCCATCAAGCCCAGTATCCTGTTTCCAACAGTGGCCAATCTAGGTCATGCGTACCTAGCAGTTTCCCCAAAAGACACAGGTTCCGCAATGTTTGTACTGGGTCAAGCATTGATATCCTGGGTCCCTTCTTAATAATGGTTTATGGACCTTTCCTCCAGGAACTTGTCCAAACCTTTTTTTAAACCCAGCTACACTAACAGCCTTTACTACATCCTCCGGTAACAAATTCCACAGTTTGATTACACATTGAGTGAAAAAATATTTTCTTTTATTAGTCTTAAATAGTTTACCCTGTAGCTTCATTGCATGTCCCCTAGTCTTTCTATATTCTGATAACGCAAACAATCGATCTACGCTACCCGTTCCACTCCGTTCATTACTTTATAGACTTCTATCATATCTCCCCTCAGCCGTCTCTTTTCCAGGTTAAAGAGCCCTAACCTTTTTAGCCTTTCTTCATAGGAGTATCCTTCCATCCCCTTTACCATTTTGGTGGCTCTTCTCTGAACCTTTTCTAATAACGCTATATCCTTTTTAAGATACGGCGACCAGAATTGCACACAATATTCAAGATGCGGTCTAACCATGGAACGATATAAAGGCATTATAATAACAATATAGAGGCATTATAATAAAGTAGCCCTTAAGCACTATCAAGAGGCATGCCAAAAGTGAGACCATAAGAACATAAGAAATGTCATACTGGGTCAGACCAAGGTCCATCAAGCCCAATATCCTGTTTCCAACAGTGGCCAATCCAGGTCACAAGTACCTGGCAGGTTCCCAAAAAGGCACACAGGATCCACAATGCTTGTACCGGGCAAGCAGTGGATTTCCTGGGTACTCTTTAATAATTTATTTATTTATTTAGACAGTTTTGTATACCACCTTATCCTTCAATCAAAGTGGTCACAGCACAATTGGGGGCTGCATTTAACACGAGGGGATATGAGACACATACACTAATACTTACAGGGAACATGGGCAATGGGGGGTTAAATGGCTTTCCCAAGACCACAAGGAGCACCTGTGGGACTAGAAACCCCAGTCCTTCTGGCCCAAGGTTGCTGTCCTCTAGTGGGATTTGAACCCCCGACCTTCCGGCCTGAAGTACCTTGCCCCAACCACTAGGCTACTCCTTCACTCCAATAATGGTTTATGAACCTTTCCTTCAGCAACTTATTTATTTATTTAGCATACATTTGTATACCGCTACTTCCAGCGATCAGTAGCGGATTAGATTACATGTTGGAAACTGTCAAATCAGGACAGAAAAATTTGTAATATATACAAGGTGATTCGTAGGGTGAGCACAACACACACTTGTCCAAACCTTTTTCAAACCCAGCTAAAGCTTTTACTACATCCGCCAGTAACGAATTCCAGAGTTGGATTATGCGTTGAGTGAAAAAAATATTTTCTCTTATATGGGTTACACAGTAGCTGCATTGCATGTCCCCTAATCTTTCTACTTTTTGATGGTGTAAACAACTGATCTACGTTTACCCGTTCCATTCTAATCATTAATTTACAGACCTCTATTACACGAGGTGTGACAAAAAAAGAAACGAGGTGGTGCCTTGGGCCAGAGCTCACATGAGACCGTTGCAGAGGGTTCTGCTCCGGCGATGGTCTCATCAGTCGGATGCGTTGTCTCAGCGGCTGGTCTGCCCGCTGGAGGTGCGACAGCAGCTTCTCTGGTGGTTACGAGCAGAAAGTTTGGAGACGGGTGTACCTCTGGAGCCTCCGTCCTGGAGACTTTTGACGACGGATGCAAGTCTGTTGGGATGGGGTGCGCATTGCGAAGGGAGGCTAGCCCAGGGACAGTGGTCTCAGGTAGAGAAGGAATGGTCGATCAACAGATTGGAGATGCGGGCAGTGTATTTGGCCCTTCAGGAGTTTCGGTCATGGTTGAGACAGACGGCGGTACGGGTGCTGTCTGACAACGCAATGACAGTAGCGTACATCATTCGGCCGGGCGGCACAGGGAGTGCAGCGTTGGAGGAAGAGGCGATTCAGCTGTTGGATTGGGCCGAGCGCAATCTGCAGGGTCTGTCGGCTCAACACGTGGCTGGATTGGACATTGTCGAGGCGGATTTTCTAAGTCGCCGCAGAGTAGATCCCGGAGAGTGGGTGCTTCACCCGGTCGTGTTTGCTCTACTCGTACGACGCTGGGGGCTGCCGCTGATGGATCTGATGGCGACCTTCGAGTCAGCAAAAGCAGTACGATTTTTCAGCAGAAGGCGAGAGCGGATGTCGGAGGGCCTCGATGCGTTGGCGCAGAGGTGTCCGGTGGAGGGTCTCCTCTATGTCTTCCCTCCTTTGGCCCTCATAGGACGAGTGGTTCAGCGCATAGAGAGGCACAAGGGCCTCGTGGTTCTGGTGGCGCCCGATTGGCCCAGAAGGCCTTAGTATGCGGATTTGGTGCGGCTGCTAGCGGACAAGCCGTGGAGGCTTCCACAGCGGGAGGACCTTTTGCTTCAGGGTCCGTTACGTATGCCCCAGGTGAATCGGTTCTCGCTTACGGCATGGCTCTTGAGAGGGCTAGGATGAAGGCCAAGGGCTATTCCACAGCGGTCATTTCTACATTGTTGAAGGCGCGGAGACGGTCTACATCATTGGCCTATGTACAGGTCTGGTGTATCTTTGAGGCCTGGTGCGCAGAGCAGAAGCTGCGGCCCTTAAGAGCGTCGATTCCACAGATTCTTTAATTTCTGCAGGACGGCATGGAGAAGGGTCTCGCGGCTAGCTCATTGAGAGTACAGTTGGCAGCGATTTCTTGTTACTGGGGTAAGATTCAGTGTCAGCTGTTAGGGGCTCATGGAGACATTAGAAGATTTTTGCGTGCCGTACTGCTCATGCGGCCTCCTCGGAGGGGTTCAGTTCCGCTTTGGTATCTAAACTTGGTGTTGGACGCTTTGGTCCGGGAGCCTTTTGAGCCATTAGGTAAGGCTTCGCTAAAGGATCTGACGTTGAAGACAGTTTTTCTAGTAGCTATTTGCTCCGCTCGCAGGATTTCGGAG
The DNA here is from genome assembly GCA_033557465.1 of Ichthyophis bannanicus. Taxonomy (NCBI): domain Eukaryota; kingdom Metazoa; phylum Chordata; class Amphibia; order Gymnophiona; family Ichthyophiidae; genus Ichthyophis; species Ichthyophis bannanicus. Next base: position 42,866,487 of record CM066043.1, read on the forward strand.
TTGCAGGCTTTGTCCTGTGAGGAACCGTATCTTTCCTTCTTCATTCACAAGGTGGTGTTGCGTACGGTGCCAGCGTTCTTGCCTAAGGTGGTTTCGGTGTTTCATGTTAACCAGGTGGTGTCGCTTCCGGTGTTCTCGGGGGTGCAGAAGGCAGCGACGGTAGGTAGATTGCATCTTCTTGATGATCGTCGCCCGCTCAAGAGGTACCTCCGCGGAACGGCCTTCTTCCGTAGATCGGACAGGTTGTTTGTCATTTGGGGGTCCGCGGAAGGGGGAGGCAGCGGCAAAGTCATCTATTTCCAGATGGTTGAAGGAAGCCATTGCAGCAGCATATATTTTGAGAGGTAAAGTGGTACCGGAGGGTCTTCGAGCTCATTCAACTAGGGCGCAAGTGGCATCTTGGGCAGAGTTCTGTTTGGTGCCAGCCGAGGATATTTGTAGGGCAGCAACTTGGTCGTCGTTGCATTCTTTTGCTAAGCATTATAGGCTCGATGTGCAGGCATCTGGAGATGTGCGTTTTGGATCAGCGATACTTCAGGCTGGGCTTGCAGGGCCCTCCCGTTGATATTCACTGCTCTGTTACATCCTCAATGGTTCCAGGACTGGACTAGAGGGACGAAAAGGAAGATGAAATTAGACTTACCTGATATTGTTGTTCCTTAAGGAACTCTAGTCCAGTTCCGGATCCCGCCCAGTGTATTCGGGGTATCAGCCTGAAGTGCGCATTCTGCAGTGGTGTTTTGGGGAAGGTCCTTCGGAGAGCTCAGATGTAAGGAGCGGAGGGGTCCTTTCGCAGCAGTATTTTCTTGGTTCAAGAACTGCATTAGTCTTTTGCCTTAGGGGTACGAGTTCGCACAGTTAAGAATTTTTTGTTTTTCCCTATAGTAGTGTTTTTGTAGATTTATTTACTCATTAACTACTTATTTCTTGCTCTGCTGAGTCTGCTTTGTCAATAGGTACTGAAGGAGAGGGGCAGTCCTTGCCTATTTATGCAGGTGTCAAAGCGATGACGTGTTTCAGTCTCCAAAGCTGCTGGAGGAGATTCTAAACTCAATGGTTCCGGGACTGGTCTAGAGTTCCTTAAGGAACAACAATTAGCAGGTAAGTCTAATTTCATCTTCCTGGACCCTTCTGACCCTGCACATTGGTGTCCCGTTTCAAATCTTCCCTTTCTCTCTAAACTTCTGTAAAAATTATTCTTCGCCCAGCTATCTTCCCACCTTGATGCTACCCTAGCACTTCATCCCCATCAATCAGGTTTCTGGCCAGGCCACAATACAGAAACCATTCTTCTCTCCTTCCTGAACAAACTCCACACCTCACATGACCACGGTTCCATGTCTCTAGCTGTTTCATTGATCTGTCCTCTGCCTTCGACCTAGTAGACCACTGCGCACTATTTACCCATCTTTGTGATGCTGGGATTCTCGGCACTGTCCTCCGCTGGTTCCGCTCCTTCCTTACCTCTAGGTCCTTGTCTGTTATCTCCGGTTCAGCCACTTCACCAGTCACTCCACTATCCTGTGGTGTCCCTCGAGGGTCTGTCCTAGCCCCCCTTTTGTTCAGCATCTTCCTGAACCCCTTAACCCTTCTGATTCAATAACATGTGTCATCTTCATACTACTATGCTGATGATAGCATTCTTCACCACACCAAGCCCTCTTTCCCCGACATCATCCCCCTCGACACCTGTCTTTCATGTATTGACTCCTGGATGTCCTCTAACTTTCTTCACATTAACCTCACCAAGACCGTGGCTATTTGGTTTGCCTTTGGCTGTCTCTCCCCATCTCTAGCCCCAATGCTTTCCTCCTCCCCTATTCCTCTGGTCCGCACTTTACGTTCCCTCTGTATTACTCTGGACTCTGCACTGACTTTTCATGATACATATCATCTGATCTCCAGGAACAAGCAGGAATGAGTCTTCACATATGGGGTATCGTCGGTACCGACGGAGCCTGCGCGTGAACGCTCCCCAGCATCCAGTAAGAAAGCTTTTGGGAGCATCTCACAGCGCCTGCGCGCTGCCTTCCCGCCTTTCCCAACCGCCTCTCTCCAGTTCTTCTTTTCCGCGGAGCCAGCAGGTGGTGTTCCTGTCACCGCAGAAGAAGTTCTTTATTCTTTTGTGTCGCGTCTGCCTTCTTCGACGTCGGACCGGTACCGCCGGTCTTTTCTTTTCTTTCTTTAAAAAAAAACAAAAAAAACCTTATACTTCCTTCACTGTGCATTTTCAGTTTTTGGGCCTTAGGCCTAAAACTTTTCTCCTCATGGAGAAGCCCGCCTCCGGGTTTAAAAAGTTCACAAAATGTGGCGATACTATTTCTGTCACCGACACCCATGATTGGTATCTAAAATGTTTGGGTCCTCACCATTCCATCACGGATTGTATGTCCTGCACCATGATGTCTAAAAGAGGTCGGCAGAACCGAGCAGCCAAGCTCAGTACCCTGTTTCCCTCTGATGCAGCTTCGGTGGCATCAACGTCTTCCAGGGCTGCTTCTTCCTCCCATGGATATCAGGTAACCAAGCATAAATCTGGCCGGTCCTCGAAGGGCAAATCTCCCTCTAAGCATCGAGATGCCTCCGGACTTGTCCTCGAGGACTCCGCACCGGCAAAATTACCCCGGCAGGAAGTTCCGGCTTCCAAAGCATTGTCTATGGGGTCACAGGTTGACATCGATGACTCGGCCTCGACCGATCACCTGTTGCCGTGTTCTGGGGTACCGGTGGCTTCCACTGGTACCGACATCCAGACTTTGGTGGCGTCGATGGATCAGAAGATTCTGACCATGCAGCGCACCCTGACGGCATTCATGCAGGCTGCGACGCCTCCGGTACCGCAACAATCCCCGTTGCCGGTACCGGCTCTGGCACCATTCCCGGTGCCGGTACCGATTGCATCGACATCGGCTTCGGTGTCGACTGCAGCGGTACCCTGTCCTGTGATGCCCATCGGTACCGAACCGGTACCGGTTACTCACGATGTCGATCCCACTCGGTGCGCATATCGGGCTTTACAGGAGCATCCAGACAGGCGATACTTCGATTCCTCCGAAGACTCTGAGGAGTCTGAAGGATCTGTCGAGGCATCGATGCTTCTTCCTCAGGAGGAGTCTTCTCCTAAACGAAGAATGTCTCCTCCAGAAGACTTGTCTTTTCAAGATTTCATTAGGGAAGTGGCTAGGGGCCTCTCTATCGCAGTGGCCCCTGAGTCAGAACCCAGAGCCAAGGAGTTGGATATTTTACAATAATAAACATCCCAAAATCAAATCTCACCCCTACTCAGTCTCTGGAGTTTATAGGGGCCTTGCTGGATACCACAACTGTAAGGGCCCATCTTCCTCAGGCCCATTGCCTACGCTTGGTGCAGTTAGCCTCCCAGATACAGTTAAAGTCCCATTTAACTGCTCGAGAGATGTTACAACTCTTAGGCCACATGGCATCCACCGTGCACATGGTTCCATATGCTCGCCTTCACATGAGGGCAGCTCAATGGACTTTGTCCACCCAATGGACTCAGGCATCAGGTTGCCTGTCAGACAAAATAGCAAACTCCAGTTGCCTTTTTTGGTCTTTCCAGTGGTGGAAGTCCTCTCCAAATCTGTTGCTGGGGTCCCCTTTTCAGCAGTCACTACCCCAAGCAACTCTTACAACAGATGCTTCTCCAATGGGTTGGGGAGCTCATCTGCAGGATCTCTCCACCCAGGGCATCTGGTCTCCACAGGAGATTTCTCTACATATCAATCTCTTGGAACTCAGAGCAATATTCTTAGCTCTCAGAGTGTTCCATTCCCTGCTCAGCTACAGGACAGGCCTCATCCATACGGACAACCAAGTAGCCATGTTCTATGTAAACAAGCAGGGCGGGACTGGCTCTCTGTCGCTTTGCAACAAAGCTTTGCGACTGTGGGCCTTCGCCAGAGAGCATCACATTCATCTTCTGGCAGTATATCTTCCAGGCGTTCAAAACTCTTGGGCAGACAGACTCAGTCGAGTTCTGCTTCCACACGAGTGGTCCCTCCACAGGGACCAGGTAGCCAGGATTTTTCGAATTTGGGGAACCCCGGACATAGACCTCTTTGCAAGTCCGTGGAATGCCAAACTTCCCCGGTTCTGTTCCAGAATTCCGTGTCAGGGAGTTCAGGCCAAGGATGCCTTCCTCCTTCACTGGGGTGAAGACTTCCTTTATGCCTTTCCACCCATTCCCCTAATTCCCAAAACACTATTCAAGCTTCAGAGAGATTGAGGGACCATGATCCTCATAGCACCACATTGGCCACGCCAAGTGTGGTATCCTCTACTTCTGCATCTCTCTCAAGCTCCTTCCCTGGACTTGGGCTCTGCACCAGACCTTCTATTCCAGGAGGAGGGAACATTGTGGCACCCAAACCCCCAGTCTCTTCATCTCAGGGCTTGGTTGCTGAAGGCTGTGATAAGGAAGCTTATCATAGCTCAGGAAGGAGCTATAGTAAAGGTGAAGTGACTCTGAACAAGCAACCTGTCAGTTCTGGTAGAAATAAGAAAACAGAATTTTTCCATAAAAGACTACCAGTCCCAGAATGCACCAGGTTTTCAACAGTCATTAGAGGAGCTGAAGTGGGGAAACGTGTGTTCAATCAAGAGGGCAATGAGGTAATCCCCAAGCACTCATCTCAAAGGGCAGGGCCTGATTCAGCACAGCTGCGCTGTGCTAAGGTGGAGCACTCATCTAAGCTGAATAAAGGTAGAGTTTATTCTACAGAGAATCATCCTCAGTTTCATCTTGGAGATCCTTGTCTTGGACATCTCCATCATCGGGAGGATCATCATCAGAAGCAGAAGCCAGAGCGGACGGACAGAGAGGGCAAGAAACCCTTTGGAAGAAAGAAGAGAAAAGTCTTTGGGAGGTCTAAAGGAGTCCAGAGCAGTACGTATACTGGAAGGCATTCCAAGGGCCAGCATACACCATTGGACTGGGGAAAGCCAGAGGAATGGTGCTGCAGAGCTAGGAATCTCCAGACGGTACCTGTGAGGGAGACAGCTGCACTTGGAAGGGACCCTAGGACCCGTGCCAGAAGGTATGTGAAGAGAGATCCAGTGTCCAGGGATCTGGATTGGAAGGCTGGACATCAGAACTGGACTACATACTGGCCAGGCTATTTAGAGAGGAACTCTAACAGCAATGGAAGCTCAGGTATGAACACTGATCTATGCCCTAGCTATACCCTTGAAAGACAGCAGGGAAACAAGTATTCTCCTGAGAGTGCTCCATTGAGAAATTCCTCTGTGCCAATCCATGATATAGAACCCATGATTGTTGAAGAAGGGGGAGAGGTGGTAGATACAGGCTGTGAATACATGGATTGCTCTCTGTCTAAACTCCTTTGGTAATTTACTGTTACAAAGTACAACCATCACAAAGAAATACAAACTTGTTCTTTAATCTACTCAGAAAAGCTCCTGAGTAGGATTTTGAGCCAGGCAGTAGAAAGTAAGCCAGCTAAGGGGTTTCAGCTGGATAACTGCTAGCAATTGAGCCTTACCTAATTGCTTGTGAGCTCTGAGGGAATCACTTCTGAATCTATGTGTGAAGATATAAGAAGTTAACCTGAAAAGAACAGTTTTTTCCCTTCTTTGTGGGTTTTGCTTGTTGTTTGCAGCATTGCTAAGAAAATATTAGCTAGAGCCTACAGAAAAGACCAGTTTGTTACCAACCAGGTCTTTATTCTTTTGCTTTGATTGCCTGACAAGTTCAGCTGTTGTTTTCCTGATTTTGTTTTGCTAAGTTTATCACTGCAAGTAAGTATCCTGTTTTATGTGCTACCAAGCATATCTGTGTTGGGAGAAATAACCCCATAAATAAATATCTTATTGGCTTTACACTCAAGCACAACTAATTATTGTGAGCGGCTGTGTCTGGTGTGAATGGACTGCATTTCCCACAATCCCTTGCAAATCATATTGATATATGCCTTTGCCAAGACTGTGAACATTCTCACCCAGGCACGCGTCTGACAAGGCCTAGATCTTCAAGGTTTTCATCTCTCTCAGCAAGTCAGAGATATTATTCATGCCTCTAGAAAGCCTTCTACTGGATGTTCCTATGCTTTCAAATGGAAAAGATTTACCATTTGGTGTTCAGAGAAGGGTCTAAACCCTCTTGCAATACCTTTGAATTCTTTACTAGAGTATCTCCTGCATTTATCCCATGCAGGTCTTAAAACGAATTCAGTAAGAGTCCATTTGAGTGCTATTGCAGCGTCCCTCAAGCCTCTCAATGGACAGCCTATTTCCTCTCATCCTCTTATAACAAGATTCATGAGAGGCCTTTTTCTAACTAAACCTCCCATTAGACCACCTCCAGTGGCATGGGACTTGAATCTGGTTCTTGGCCAGCTTATGAAGCCACCCTTTGAACCTTTAGCCACCACCTCCTTGAAATTTCTTTCTTGGAAAGTTATCTTTCTCATTGCAGTCACCTCAGCACGCCGCATCAGTTAATTGCAAGCTTTGGTGGCTAATCCACCTTATACAAGGTTCCATCATGATAAGGTAGTCCTCAGGACCAATCCACACTTTATGCCCAAAGTGGTCTCGCCTTTTCATCTAAACCAAGAGGTATATTTACCTGTCTTTTTTCCAGGACCTCATGCATCAAGTGCAGAGAGGAATCTTCATACCTTGGATTGTAAGAGAGCTCTTGCTTTTTACTTACAAAGAACACAGCAACATAGAAAGTCTTCTCAACTCTTTGTTGCTTTTGATCCTTCTCATTTAGGACTTCCAGTTTCTAAGAGAACACTGTCCAATTGGATTGCTCAGTATATTTCTTTCGCCTACCAGAGTAGGAACCTTTCTCTGGAGAGCCATGTCACAGCTCACAATGTGAGAGCCATGGCAGCCTCAATGGCTCATCTAAACTCTGTGTCCATCGACCAAATCTGTTGAGTGGCCACCTGGGCCTCGGTTCATACCTTCACAGCCCATTACTGTTTGGACAAGGACTCCCGCCGGGATGCCTCGTTTGGTCAGGCTGTTCTCAAACACCTGTTCCATTCCTAATCAACTCCTACCCACCAACCCTGGTTGGATGCCAGAGATCGATGGGGGGAGGTAGAGTCCTTTTCAAGGACACACAACCTGGGGTCTTCCCCTGGCATCTGCATCTAGGGAGTCCCCATATGTGAAGACTCATTCCTGCTTGTTCTGGAGATAGCACAGTTAATTACCTGTAACAGGTGATCTCTGGGAACAGCAGGAATAAGTCTTCACAACCCACCCACCTCCCCTCGGAGTTGTATCTCTCTATCTATCTTTCCTTTCCTCTCTCTCTCTTTGTCTCAGCTTTAAAACTCGAACTGGAGAGAGGCGGTTGGGAAAGGTGGGAAGGCAGCGCGCAGGCGCTGTGGGATGCTCCCAAATGCTTTCTTACTGGACGCTGGGGAGCGTTCCTGCGCAGGCTCCGTCGGTACCGACGATACCCCATATGTGAAGACTTATTCCTGCTGTTCCCAGAGATCACCTGTTACAGGTAAGTAACTGTGCTTTATCCGTCGTTCCTTTTGTTCTCTGAGACAGATACATGCTGTCTGCCCCTTTCTTCCCACTTCCTCTCTGATTACACTGCTGCTTTCCCTTGTCATGACTCACCTAGATTATTGTAATATCTCCCTAGCAGGCCTTCCTCAGCATCAGCTATGTAGGCTACAACTTGTACAGAACACAGCAGCCTGCATTATCACGCACGCCTCTCGTTCGGACCATATTACACCTCTGCTCATCCGTCTCCATTGGCTCCCTGTGGCCTTCAGAATTCAGTACAAGATCCTCACTTTCGTCCACAAATCAGTCCATACTGGGATCCCGTTTTACTTTTCTAATCTCGTTCACCTCCACGCCCTCAATGCTCACTCAAGACAATACACACTAATCATATGCTCCTCCCATCCCTGCCTCAAGCACATCTGAAATCCACCCGTAACTCCACCTTCTTCTTTCTTGGCTCTAAACTTTGGAACTCCCTCCCTCTGAATCCCTCTATGGAACCCTCTTTCACCAGTTTTAAATCAACGTTAAAAACCCATCTCTTTTCTGCTGCCTTTGATCTTGCCCTTCTTGCCTCTCTCCCGCATTGATATCTTGTTCCCTCTCCTTCCCTACTCTCCTCTCAGTGTGTTCTTCTCTCTAACTCTTTCTTGTCTAATCTTTAATGTTCTGTTTCCTTTTCCAAGCAGCGTTTAATTGTATTGTAAACCACTCAGATACTTGCAAGTTGAGTGGAATATTAAAAATTGAATAATGATAAAGATATTTATGCAACTGAAGGGTTTTGCAGAATAGAGGCCTTTAAATTTAGCCTAGTGGTTAGATCAGTGGCCTGATGACCAAGAGACCAGGGTATAATTCCCACTGGCACTCCTTGTGGCCTTGGGCAAGTCACTTTAAACTCTATTGCCTTGGAAGAAAAGCCTGGCAATCTACTTCTGTTCACATCTTTGCCAAGAAAACCCAGGGGCTGCTGGGTCGCCAAGAGTTAGTATTGGCTCAGCAGCACACATTGCATTTGCATGAAAAAGTAACTTCTGATATTCATCTGTTTATGCAACTCAAGGGTTTTGCAGAATAGACACCTTTAAATCCTTATGGGTAACAATTGACCAGACCCTTCAGTATTGCTTAGGTACCAGCATGAGTGACCCCATGATTATTTTCCTCCTTTCACGTTTTAAGCCAGATACCTTACTGGAATTCTGATGGACAGAAATCCCCGCATAGCAATACATAACGCTAGTATCAAACCAAATAATGCTAGGCTTCTTAATAGGGATTTTTTTCCATTTGTTTAAGGTTTAGGTTTTGCTGATGTAGAGAACCGTGTACCATGCAAGCCAGCAACAGTCATGCGCATTGCCAGCATCAGCAAATCTCTGACCATGGTGGCTGTCGCCAAGCTGTGGCAAGAAGGAAAGTTGGACTTTGATGCACCTGTGCAGAAATACGTTCCTGAATTCCCAGAAAAAGAATTTGAAGGGGAAAAGGTGCAACTGAACTGCTTGTTTTCACTGTGAAATTAATTTTGCAGTTCTCACTGATGACCCTTTATAAGAATATATTACAATATACTATTGGGTTTCATTGTTGTTTTGGTGTAGAGAACAGAAGTTTATTTTATGGTCCCAGTAGAATAAAGTAATACTCTGTCTCAGGTGTGTGAAAGCCAGCATCATATCATATTATCTTGCTGGAGAAATATTTGTATGTCTTATCTGAAAATTTAAAGTTAACACGTGTTATTAGTAATTAGGTCCCATTGAATAACATGGGACCTGTGCTAAAATAACGCATGTTATGGTGAATTGATGCACATTAAAATTAGCATACCTCAGTAACTACCATCTCATGAAAAAAGCGCAAATAGAAATCATCTGCTGCCACAAGTGGCTTAAATTCCACCCAAGCCACCCCTGCATTGCAGGGGGGGCTCAGATAAAGGGGCCCATCTATAGACTCTCCCATATATTCTGAGGTGGATTCCCCCTTCTCTGGAGATCCCTCCATTTGAATTTCTGCCACTGGGCAGCTCCTAAAAATGGTCTGGCACAATTTGAATTTTGACCCTTTCTGTTCTGTATCTGAATGTTACATAACAAAAAGCTGTCAGCTTTCAGAAATGGGCTAAATTTGTTTTGTCATTTTTTTCAGATAAACAGTACAGGTTTCCTGATTCTTGTGTGATCAGATTTCTTCATGTTTGGGAGAGATGAATAATTACTAGCAATCAAGGGCAGGCATAACATCTTTTTGGTTGGAAGCACCAATCAAATCCACCTGCAGCCTCGACCCACACCAGTTGCAGATGCTGTGTTGGGCAAAATATTGGTGGGGATGTGGCCCCTGTGGCTCACCCAATTCCTCTGTCTGTACTAGCGATGATATCTTTTATGATGTCTGTGAAACAGATTTCTTCTTTTGTATTTTATATTTACTGGCTGATTGGACCAGTCTCTTTATTTTTGTCATTAATTTATTGCCTCTTCATAGATGGGCCTGCTCTAGAGACATTTGTTAAAGAGGTACTTCATGCTGAAACATGCTTTCTTGAAAACTTGTTTCTTCTGGTCTAGTTTAGGAACATAGTGTGGTGTTTCCCACCTCCTCTGATACTGAAAAGCTGACCATTGGAGGGAACTGAAAACAGATGTACCATTCTGGCCTGGTTTTCTATTACTGGGGACATCTTATATGGATACATTTTTAGTATTTTACAGATATCCCTAAGTGTAGGGATTGATAAAATGCATTGAGAGAGTAGTTTAAATTTTTGCATTTCCAACCTGAAATGCTTCTGTGAGCAATATTATTCAAGAATTGTTGGATGGAACAGAATTTATTTTAAGAATCCTCTGTCTTTCTAAGTGCAGTTATGCTGTTGATTTTTAATAGGTAACCATTACTACAAGGATGTTAGTTTCGCACCTAAGTGGAATTCGTCATTATGAGAAAGATATCCAGGCGGTACAAAAAGAAAAGATCAGCAAGGCCTCAGAACAGATAAGCCATGCACCTAATGTGAAAGCTGAAGAGAATATTAACACGAACAAAGAATCTAAAAGAGACAATGATATGGCCAGGAAAAAGATGAAAAGCATTGCTAAAAATGAATTTCCTGAAACTAAGCCAGGCAATGAAAACAAGGAATCGAATTCCAGACCGGCTAGGAAAAAAAAGGAATTTGACAATGAAGAGTATTACTTGAAAGAAAAATTTGAAAATGTAATTGATTCTCTAGAATTATTTAAGAATGATCCATTAGTCTTTAAACCAGGTAGGTTCCAGGTTTTCTTAACAGCCAAAATGATTATTTATATAAGAATGTTTGCTTTACAGGTAACATTTAGTGCTTTTAAATGGTCTGAAAGAAAACTTATTTTGCCACCTCATTGTATCTTGAAAGAATGGTGATAATTATCGGGAATTTATATGGGTCACATTATATATGAATGGCAATAACAGTAGTGATGTTTCTATAGGCTTGATTTTGTTAAAAAAATTATTTAGATATAGAATGGAAGAAAAACGTCAATAAATCAGGCTGCAAAAAAGGCAATTGGATGTTATGGATTATTGAAAAAAGGAATAGAGAAAAAAAGCTGAGAATACAATTATTCATCTGCTAGGTCCAACTGCACCTTGAGTATTTCATACAGTTCTGGTCGCCCCATCTCAGTAAAGATATAGCAGAACTACAAAAGGCTCAGAGAAGGTGACAAAAATGATAAAGGGGATGGAACATCTCCCATATGAAAAAAGGCTAAGCAGGTTAGGGCACTTCACCTCAGAAAGAGATGATTGTGAAGGATTTATAATGAAAGTTTACTAAATCATGAGGAGAGTGGAAAGATTAAATAGGGAATTGCTGTTTAATCTTTCAAGCCTTTAACATTCTAACATGATGGGGTTCAAAAGAAATTGCACAAATTCCTGGAGGAAAACTCCATAAAAAATTATTAGCCACATCTACTTGACAAAGCCATTTCTTATCCCTTGAAATTAACTAGGAGAAATTTGATCAACCTTTTGGTATCTGCTAGGTACTTGTAAAATAGACTGGCTAGTGTTGGGGACAGGATGTTGGTTTTGAACGACTTTGATCTCACTCAGCATGGGTTATCTTATGTTTCTTGAAATTCTTAACCGAATACATAAACAATTTGGGAGGGGTTTACACTTTGAAAGGCTTTTTTGAAAAGGAGACTTTAAGTGATTGCATTGGACTTTCTGCATGTTAATACTGTGATTTTTAAATGATTAATTCCTTATAATCCCTTGTCCAGACCCGGTACCTGTGGGTTGTCTCATCCCTCCAAAAGCTTGGAGACTGAGCATGTCATATTTTATGACATCACCCTGGATATGTAGCTGGCACCTCCCTCCAGTATCTGTCTCTAAACTGCTGGAGGGTGTAATTCCATTGAACTTCACTGAAGGGACAACTAGGAAACCATTTTTTACTTTGGTAGTTCATCTTAGTTTTGGGAGAGAACAGCAGTTGGATAGGGAGTTTTTTATTTTGCAGCACAGTTATTAAAAACAAAAAACTGTGGCCTTATTTGCTGACAGGCAGTGCCAGGGGAGCCTTGCCGGTAAAGAGGGGCTTGTCTGCAGGTGAGGGCGGCTCCGGATCTCACTGGTGAGTGAAGCGCCGTTGTCTGAGAAACAACTTGTCAGCTTGGCTGACCAATGCTGAAGCCATGGCAGATAGGCTAAGATTTGGAGCGGCACAATCAGCGAGGTAAATTATTTTTCTTATATTTGAAGGAGCCCGGCAGGTCAAGGATGTTTTAGTGCAGGCCTCGAGTGAAGGAGGCTTTGCACAAACCGCATGGTGTAGGAGGCCATTTTCCCGCCGAGTGGGGGAACTGCGACCATAGCTGGACAGACCCATGTTTTTATTTTAGCGCTGGGAAGCTGTTAAGCGTGTCCGGATTGCAGGGGGAGTCTGATCTTGCATTTTTTTGTTCCCATGTGAGGGGGCTTCCAACATTACAGGATAAAAAAAAAGAAAACAAAACAGAGATAAGGTGCCAGTTGAGGTTTAGATCTCTTGCTTTTGGGGGGGTGGGGCTGGTGTGCCATCCAAGCCAGCATGTTTAGCATGTGGTTCACAGAAAGGACCACTCTCGGCTGCGGGCTGTTGCTGTGGTTGTGAAGCAGAGTCCAGATCACTGGAGACAGAATTGCTGGAGCAGAGGGTGGATGGCGCACTGGAAGCACTATGAGCGGGGGAGTCCTCCGCTTAGCCCTCGAGAATTAGCTTTCTCTGTGCCACAAGTACCTCCAGCTGTAAAGAGCAAGGGGAAGAAGCAGGGTAAAGACTCTGGAGCAAAGAGGGGATAGGAGACCCCTCTTCAGAAGGTTTCAATCAGTAATTGTCCTCTTCATGAATAAGGCATTTTGTATGAGGCAGCGTGCGAAGGACAGATCAGAGAGGGTCCTGGACAAGGCACCAAAGAGGAGCTTTCCAGAGCCCTTCACGCAGGCATAGCTGGAGGGTGAACCAGGACCAAGCAAGTGGGGAGTAGAGGAGAACCTCTGGGAGAAATTAGGGTCCTTGCCCTCAGAGAAACAAGAGGATCTGGAAGCCGGGTCAGACCTGGAAGAAGGCAATATCCCTCAGGGTGAGGATGCTCGGATTATCTAGATCTTCAGAAGGGAGGAATTAACGGCGTTGATAGCACATTCCTCCAAGGCCCTTAATGTTAGAGCATAGGTTCTAGGAGAGGAGGAGCCTTTGGAGGACCCACTCTTTCAAGCTGTTAGAACAATGAAAAAAGGTTTTTCCTCTGCACAGAGTGGTCCTGCAGATGATGAAAGATGAATGAGATGTTCCAGAGGCCGCCTTTAGGGGCACGAGAACCATGTCCTGCCTTTATTCACTACCGGAAAAGGATAGGGAGATTTTGCACGCTCCCAAGGTGGACGCTGCGGTCTCCACAGTCACTAAGATGACTAAGATTCCAGTGGAAGGGTGGTTCTGCGCTCAAGGACGTGCAGGATCAAAAGTTGGAGATGCTTCGCAAGCAGGCTTTCAATATCAATGCCCTGTCCTTGCAGGTGCCTTTGTGGCTCGGGCATGCCTGTGATGGGCGCAGGGGATTTTGGCGGGTGCAGGGAACTGCTTGCCCCAACTGCTGGAGGCGGCTAAGCTAGAGTCGGGAGCTGCGTACTTGGCGGATGCCTTCTACGACCTTATTCGATGTTTGTCAAAAGGTATGGCCTTGGTGATCGCTGCTCGACACTACTTATGACTGCATAATTGGTCAGAGGATGGCTCCTCCAGGTCCCTTCTTAGTAGACTCCCCTTTAGGGGTAAACTCCTGTTTGGGGAGGATCTGGAGACGTTAGTGAGGGATCTGGGTGAGACAAAAGACCAGAGGATAAACAGAAGCCGGTTTGGTCCTTGCCTCTGGTATGAGGGCAGTCTAGGGATTTCTGGCGATTTTGTGCAGTCCGGTTTGTGCCTTATAAAAGAGGCCACTTTCCTGCCAGGGGCCAAGCCTTTCAAAGTTTCTGGGGAGCTGGTAGAGGTTTCTTCCCCTCTGCTTCCTTGGGTCCTAAAAAGTTGCAGTGATGCAAGGAAGGCCCAGGCGGATGTGGTTCCCGAGGGAAGTCTGCTGCGGGACTTTTACGACACCTGGACCCGGCTCACTTCTGACTAGTGGATTCTACAGGTCATCAAGGAGGGATACTCCTTGGAGTTTGCACGGCTTCTCAGAGAAGCTTTTGTCAATTCACCATACAAGGTGCCAAGGAAATGCCAGGCCATGCGGCATACATTTCTGCGGCTACTAGCCTTGCACGCAGTGGTGGAGGTACCAAGAGACCAGTGTGAATTTGGTTGATACTCCATTTACTTCATAGTCCTGAAGAAAGAGGAATCCTTCTGCCCAATTTTAGACCTCAAAAAAGTAAATCTGTGTGTCTGAGTGCTGCGTTTCCACATGGAGACACTGTGGTCGGGTATCGTGGCGATTCGGGCCGGGGTGTTCTTAACCTCACTTGACCTCACAGAGGCTTATTTGCATATTCATATGAAATGAACATCAGCAGTTTCTGAGGTTTGCAGTTCCTATGGGGCATTTCCAGTTTCAGGCTCTGCCCTTTGGTCTGGTGACAGCACCTCGAACTTTCACAAAGATCATGGTGGGAGTGGCCGCGGCTCTACGCCAGGAAGGCATTCTGGTGCCACCCCTATTTGGATGATTGGCTCATTCGCACAAAGTCCAGGGAGGAAAGCGAGCGTGCCACGGAGAGAGTCATTGCTTGTCTAAAAGGCCTTGGCTGAGTGGTCAACTTTGCAAAGAGCCTACTTTGACCATCCCAGGACTTGGAGTATCTGGGAGCCTGATTCCAGACCAAGCTCGGTCAGGTATCCCTATCATTAGACAGGGTCTGCAAGTTACAGCAGCAGGTCTCAGGCAGTTCCTCCGCGTGAAGGCGCCTTTGGCACGGCACGGCATGTCATGGCATTATCTGCAAATCTTGGACTCTATGGCAGCCTCAATAGAGATGGTACCATGGGCTCGAGCGCATATGCAACCATTGTAAAGGGCATTGTTACGGAGGTGGTCGGTGCAGCACCATCTGCTCTCGCACCTGCTGACGTCTGGTAGGGATACGGAAGGCCCTGTGGTGGTGGCTGCAGCCTGCAATACTTTTAGCGGGGATGCCTTTGGAGACACCGCAGTGGATTTCACTCACCATGGATGCCAGTCTCTCAGGGTGGAGGGTGCACTGCGCGGTCAACATCGCACAAGGGCAGTGGTCCCCAGAAGAAAGTGGGTGTCCCATCAACTGCCTTGAATTAACCCATTGAAGGTCTACTTTAAATTTTTAATCCACATTCTGCAGCTGGGTTAATTTTTGCATATTTCAGGAAAATTGTACCATCTTATTCAATATGTTCTAATAGTGATTTTCCTTCTGCTATGGTCATGTATTATATATCATTTGATAGGAATATTTAGTCAGAATTTTGGATCCCGAGAGTTTTGGGCTCGACCTGGAAAGGGTTAAGGGCGGTGTTCTTAGCACTGCAGGAATTTCGGTCCCTGCTCGAAGGGAAGCCGGTGAGAGTGTTCTCCAACAATGCCACAGCGGTGGCATACATCAAGTGGCAGGGCGGCACAAGCATCACACAGCTGGAAAGCAAAGTGGAGCCCCTGTTGTACTTTGCCACCAAATGATTCTCCGCCATCTTGGCGGCACATGTGGCAACTATCTCAGCAGAGTGCTTTCTGATCCTGATGAATAGACGCTCAATGAAGCAGTGTTTGCACAGCTAATCTGGCGTTGGGGGCTGCCGATCATGGATCTCATGGCAACCTTCCAATCGGCGAAGGCATCTCTGTTCTACAGCAGAAGAAGAGAGTACATGTTGGAGGGACTTGACATGCGGGTGCAACAGTGGCCCACGGAGGGCCTGCTCTGTGTGTTTTCCCTCCTGGGCACTCATAGGCTAGATGAAACAGAGGATCGAGGCGCATCAGGGACTAGTGTTACTGGTTGCCCCAGATTGGCCGAGACAACCATGGTATGCCAATCTGGTGCGGCTGGCTGTCACTCCCTCATGACGTCTACCAGCAAGAGCCGATCTACTATTGCAGGGTCCAATCAGTATGCCTCAGGTGGCTCAATTCTTGCTGATGGCATGGCTCTTAAAAGGGCTCGGTTGATGCAGTGAGGTTACTCTCTCACAGTGATTGCAGTGTTGTTGAAGACTCGTAGACGATCCACTTCATTGGCACATGTTTGGATATGGAGAGTTTTCGAGAGCTGGTGCGAAGGAGCAAACTGTCACCTGCTGCAGGCAACAATATCGGACGTACTCGCTTTTCTGCAAGAGGGTCTGGACAAAGAATTAGTTTGTATTCACTATGGGTACAGGTAACAACCATCTCCTGTTACCGAGGTAGGCTACAGGGCGTCACCTTGGGAGCACACCCAGATGTCGTGTGTTTTTTACATGCAGTGAAACAGGTTCAACCCCTAATGTCCTCAGTCGTTCCCCTTGGGATTTGAATCTAGTGCTGCCGTTCTTGATGGAAGCTCCACTAGAGCTGCTGTTGGCTTGCTCTTTGAAGGATCTGACATTTAAGACAATTTTTCTGGTAGCCATATGCTCGGCAAGAAGAATCTCTGAGCTTCAGGTTCTGTCTTGTCGAGCCTCTTTTCTCATTATGTCAAAGGAGAAGGTTCTTTTGAGACCAGTACCCTCCTTTCTGCCCAAGGTGTTACCGGCATTTCAACTGAATCAGTCGGTGACACTGCCCGTGTTTTCTGGAGCAGGGGGAACGCTAGAGGAACCCCTCCTGCACCGGCTGGATGTTCACTGCATTCTGAGGCAATATCTCAAGAGGACGATGCCCTTTTGGAAATCGGACCGCCTATTTGTTTTATTTGGGGGACCACAGCAGGGGGAGGCAGCTTCTAAGGCCTCCATTTCTAGATGGATAAGGGAGGCCATAGCTTCAGCCTACCTTATATGGCATAGACTCATGCCCCAAGACTTGAGAGCTCATTCTACCAGAGCTCAAGCAACGTCCTGGGCAGAGTCAAGTTTGATGCTGTCAGTGGACATTTGTAAGGTTGCAACGTGGCCGTCATTGCACTTCTTTATGAAGCATTACCGCCTGCATGTGCAGGCAGCGGGGGATGCGCTTTTTGATTCAGCAGTGCTTCAGGCCGGGCTCACTGGTCCCTCCCTAAATTAGTACTGCTATGGTACATCCCACAGGTACTGGGACTGGACTGGAGGGGGGACAATAAGGAAGGTAAAATTAGATCTTACCTGCTAATTGATTTTCTTGAGGATCTCCAGTCCAATCCTGTCCCAGAAACCCTCCAGTTTGGTTTGCACGGTGCCACAGTGGCGTTCCCAGACCTTATGAGGTTCATCTTTGCCATTGCTTGTCCCAAAGCAATGTAACAAAGGATGGAGTGATAGGACGCCTTCAAACAAGAGAAGAAGAAAAAAGAAACAATGGAAAGATATATAAAGAACAAACAGAAATTTAATTGGCTAAATAAAATACATAGCCTCGCCATGAGATATAGCTCAATAGCCAGGGTGACAAGTTGCCTTCTCCTTCTTCTTTACATTGGGGGGAGGTGCTGTCTGTTTCTCATGGGGATTAGTCAATAGTTAGAGTGGTTGGCTCATGCTCTAATAGTTCTTACTTGTAACTTCTGTGAGTCTGCTTTGTCAATAGGATACTGGAAGCTGGAAGGAGGTGCCAGCTACTTATCCAGGGTGATGTCATAAAATACAACATGCTCCAGTCTCCAAGCTGCTGGAGGGGTAAGACAACCCACAGGTACTGGGATTGGATTGGAGGTCCTCAAGTAACATCAATTAGCAGGTAAGACCTAATTTCAGCTTCTGTAATAAAAACTACATTTCTTAGTAACATAGTAGATGGTGGAAGAAACAAAACCATCTGGTCCATCCATTTTTTCCATATTGCTAATGATACATTCCATCTACCAACCATGGAGTGTAACCACCTGCAAGATTCTCCTTTCTTCCTGTATTCTTCTCTTATTCTGTTCAAACAAAGTAACCCTTATATCTTTTCAAGGAAGTCAGTTTTTATACTCAACTCATGCCTGGACTCTGGTGAGTGCCGTTGTGCAA
The DNA here is from genome assembly GCA_033557465.1 of Ichthyophis bannanicus. Lineage (NCBI taxonomy): Eukaryota > Metazoa > Chordata > Amphibia > Gymnophiona > Ichthyophiidae > Ichthyophis > Ichthyophis bannanicus. Next base: position 42,884,662 of record CM066043.1, read on the forward strand.
AGAGCATCTGGACAGAAATTCTTGGATTACATGAAGAAAATGTTCCATGACCTGGGCATGCACACAACTATACAAGAGGAACATGAGCCAGTGATATACAACAGAGCAAGGTAAGTGAGAATAGAAGCATGTGAAAGATGGCTGTATGTGCACCACATTCACATGCCTAACACCATATGTTGTCTGTGGACAGCAGTCTTGTTTATTTGCATGAACTGAAAATCCAGTTTACATGAAGACCCTGCAAGAACACTGCAGTGCAATTAATCAGAGGAGAAAGGAATACCACACTAATATCCTTATGTGCTCTCTTAACAAGCCCCGTGAGCTTTTTGGTATCATTCAGTCCCTCATAAAGGACACAACAAAGCAACATACTGAGGGCACACCACCCCCGCAGGAATTTGCTGCTCACTTTCATAACAAAACCAGTGGGATTCCCTATAAAATAGGAAATCCTTTCTCAGACGATCCTCCTAGTGAGGACACCAACATCTGTGTGCTAAACACCTTCCACCCATATTGCGCTGAGCACATCGAGGACATAATAAGAGGGCTCAACTCCATCACCTCTCCAGCAGATCCATGTCTCTCCCATTGGATTAAGTCAGCCTGCTCTGAATTAAGTGCTTACATTTATAGAATCGTACACCTCTCTTTCTCCAAAGGTCTAGTGCCATCACTGCTAAAAACTGCCACTATCAGACCCCCTACTTAAAAGTCCCAAGCTGGACCTAGGTGACGTAAACTCTTATAGGCCCATATCTAGCCTTCCCTTCCTGGCTAAAATGCCTATTCTCCTTTAGACCACCACCAGCTTGGATTTCGCCTACAACATGGGGTCGAAACTCTGCTACCCTTCAAAACAACCTAATCATGGGCATGAACAAAACAAAACAGGGATTTATTCTAATTTTCTTGGACATTGCATCGGCCTTTGACACAGTGTGTCATAACCTCGAACTTACTCGACTACAGCTGAAAGGCATACAGAACTTAGCCTTAGATTGGTGTAGGTCATACTTATCAGACCTACAACAAATGGTACGCATAGGTGCGCAAACATCATCTGTTTACCAGCAAACTCAAGTTGTACTGCAAGGTTCTTCATTATCTGCCCTGCTTTTTAATATAACAGATACAAGGACTGGCAGTGGGCAATAAAGGCTTTTATTGATGACCCCAAAGCCTTCATTGCCCACTGCCAGTCCTTGTATCTGTTCTTTTGGTTCCTGCTATTTCTTACAGATACACAGTTGTTTTTGGTTTTGTCGTTTTGTTGCTTTTTAATATATACAGTACATACAGCCGGTTTGCACAATAATCAAATCGTATGGCATACTTTACCACATCTATGCTGATGATGTGCTGCTTTACACCCTATTCTCCACGGACAGTCCAATTACACCAGAATCATGGACTGCTTTAATGCATTCTCCGGGAACAAGCAGGAAGTCAGCTCTCACATATGGGTGACGTCGGCGCCGATGGAGCCCTTGTGCGGAGCAAATTCGCAGCTTTCAAAGAAAGCCTTTGGGAATTGCATCACGCATGCACGGTCCCCTTCCCGCCCAAGGGTGCCATCTTGCTCAATCTCCTTTTTTCTGCAGAGCCCAACGGACGTTCCTTATCGTTCCTCCAGTTTAGTCCTCAACCTCTGGGTAGTGAACCTCCTCCTGCAGCTTGGAGACTGGGCATGTCAAAAACTCATGACATCACTGGATATAGCCTGCTGGCTCTCCCATCAGCCCCCAGTGTGTCCAGTCTCCATGCAGTAGAAGGACGTAGTGAGCCTAACTTCTGGGCTCACTTGGGGGAACAGATAAGGAGCATTTAGTTTGACAAATTGTATTCTGATTTTACTTTTAATTTTACTTTTAATTCAGTTACCTTTGGTTAATTGGCAATCAGGGATTAGTTCTCTTTAGTTGTTAGGACAAATTTCCTTATATTTACAGTAATTTTAAATTTGAGCCTGGCTCTTTAAATTAGTAGCAGCTCTCGCCTTCCCTGCTTGTCAGTTATTTTCACTTGCTGCAGGCATTCGCCGGTGCGGATCTCTCTCCCTTGACGGTACGGGAGAGAGCTCCGGGACCCGTACAGCCACACTGAAGCTGAGTGAGATGGAGCCTCTCCGTTGCTGCGGGATTTAAATTTTACTCTGTGGAACTGACTGAGCGGTTCTCGCTGCGGCTGCCAGGCGCAGCAGCGCGGCTTGAGGATCGGATGAATTCAAGGCGGTAGGAGCTGTCTGCGTGACTTTCGGCCCTGCAGGTAAGGCCTTTAGGCTCTGTCAGTCTGCTGAGGCCTCCTTTTTTGTAGCGGCGGCTGTTCTTGGTGCCAAAATTCATTAGCAAATGGGCGGCCATTTTCTCTCTAGGTATTTGGACCGTATTGCGAGAGTTGCAGTGAACTGCCTGTGTGAGGAAGACGACAGGCAGAATAGCTAGATTTTTAGGTCTAGTGTTTCTTTCTTTTGTTTGTAGGTTTTTTGAGGCTCGGGGGGTTCCTCAGCCTTAAGGGGGCTGTTGTCAGTCCTCTTTATTTTTAAGTTTATTCTTAGTTTTATAGGACAGCAGTTTTGGCATTGATCTCTGATGCCACATGTTCTTTCCCTCCTAATCATGTCTCTAAGGAGCATCTGTTAAGTCCCAGGATATTAGGCAAATTGCCACCTTTTAGGTTCTTCAAGAGCAGAGCCCTAGCTTGTAGGTGGAAGGAGGGACAGGCTGGAAGTGTGCTTTTGTGTATTCTATAGTGAAAGTTGCCCAAACGCCTGTGGTTTCACAGGGACAGGTTTAGGAAACCTTAGGATATAAAAAAATATATGATAATAATGACAGTTAAACTGTCAACCAAGAAGTGCCTGTGCTGCAGTCTATGGCCACCAGAGGGCAGCTGGTACACTCAATAGTGCCTTTCTGTGACTGTGTGTATGCAGCCATCATCAGATCTCTGCAAGTCAGGGAAGAAATAACCACAGGGCACCTCATGGGTATTTAGGGGTTAGTGACTAAACAAGCAACTGTAATGTTCTGCAAATCAAAATTTGACCAAGATTTAAAGCTCTTAACTTCTGTATCGTTTGTCTGGCTCTGGTGCCCTAAAGGCCACCGGATGGCAGCGCTGCTCATCAATCACATATAGTATTCAGTGCCCCCATCCTTGGGGGGGTAAAATACGAAATCGTATTCCTTATCAGGTTCACACAGGCAGCAACCTCTAAGACCTCCACTTGCAAGGTTGTCGGTGTATCCCACTGCTATTTCTCTGACTGCAGGAAGGCCGGGGGGGGGGGGGGGGAGGAGGTGCCTGTGTGTTTCATGCCTCCACTTAGTATGCCCTTCCCAGGAAATTCTCATCTATTTCTAGAGCCTGTGCTGTCAGAGCAGGGCTTTAAGCACTTAGCAGGGGCACTGACCCGTCTGTGCCATCTTGTTAAAGGGCCCATGCTGAGGGTGAAGAGAAGGACGTCTAGGTAGCACAGACTGGGGCTTAGCGCTCTAGGGCACTGGAAGGTTTTATTGAGGAAGTCAATAATCTGTGTATGCTCCATGCATTCAGCCTATGTTCAAGCGTGCTCACTGCACTGTGTTTGGGTGACATATATGTGGATGTGCATTTTGTATGTGCTCACAATTGCTTAGGCATGATTTTTGGGTGCACTCTTTGCAGAGTGAGACTGCATTTCTTTGCTCAGACTATTTTATCAGACTAAGGTAATTTCTCCAGTAATGGGGGGATGTCGATTGTAATAAAGTGTGTGAGGTCCTCATGGTGTTACATGGGGTTGGAGATGCAGTCGTGGGATCTGCTGTGGAGTGAGCCATCCAGAGGAGCTACAGTGTCACAGTCACCAGTTTCCCTTTCTCTTTGGGCTTTGCTCCCAGATCCTAGCCCCTCTTTCTCTCTGATGTCCAGGACGCAAGGTCCCCGGCCCACTGGACAATCTATTCTCAGCCTTTTCTCAATGCTGGCAGAAGGACTGGGAGAGCGAGAAAGGAAGACCAGGAACCAGCACCAGCTCTGATGTCTCTCCACTGCCGGTGTTTGCTATGGTCACATATTCCCAGTCAGTTATTTATTTGAGTATACTGATTGCCTACAGGTCATGGTGGCATACAGTCGATTACGGTATTTCTATTTCCCTTGTCCCTGAAGGGCTCACAATTTATGTTTTGGTACCTGAGGCAGAGGGTTAAGTTGCTTAACGAAGGCCAGAAGGACCACCTGTGGGACCAGAAACCCCAGTTTTTCTGGCCCAAGGTTGGTGGTCTCGATTGGAATTCAAACCCTTGGTCCTCTGGCAACTTGCCTCAACCACTAGGCCGCACTGCTCCATGTGAGCCAGCCATAGGGCCAGGCGCAGCCTGTTACTTCCAAGGCAGAGACCTTGGGGAGGTTCCGTTCATAAGGATATGAGAAATGCCATACTGGGTCAGACCAAGCTCTTTCAGATCCATATCCTGTTTCCTAGGGTAGCCAATCCTGGTCTTAAGGACCTGGCTGGTTTCCAACAAGACGAATAGGCTACTCAATGCTTGTATCGAGGCAAGCGGTGGATTCATGTATGCCCATATTTTAAGGGTTCCGTGGCATGTACAACAGATGTGACGCTCTGTTGGGTTGTGTGCCTTGTAGAACATCTTGAATTGGTGAAAGTTGGTATAAAAAAAAATTAAAACATTTTTAATTTTCCAGCTTCTCTCTAATAAAAGGTTATGGACCTTACCTCCGGGTGCTTGGCCAAAAACTTTGTTAAACTCCGCTACATTCGGAGATAGTTTCGCGCAAGGCTCTTGGAGTACACAGGAGACCCAGTGGTCAATCAACCGACTGGAAATGCGAGCGATACACCGGGCGTTGCAGGCGTTCGACGCTACGGTGACAGGTCGAGCGGTGCGAATACCGTCTGACAACTCCGCGGCGGTGGCCTACATCAATCGGCAAGGCAGGACCGGAAGTGTGGCCATAGAGCCCGTGGCAGAGGGTCTGTGTGTGTGGATAGAGCTTTGGCTGCCAGCGTTTTTGGTGGCGCATGTTGCGGGTAAGGACATTGTGATGGCGGATTTCCTCAGCTGGGTCCAAGTAGATGCCAGAGAATGGGAGTGGCATCCGGAGGTGTTCGCACAGATTGGTCGCATATGGGGACAGCCAGTAATGGACCTCATGGCAGCGTTTCACTCTGCGTAAATGGTTGCTTCTTCAGCAGACGTCGCAAAAGGAGGTCGGAAGGCATCGGTGCACTGTTTCAACGGTGGCCGTCGTCCAGTCTTCTCTGTCTTTCCACTGGGGGCACTCATAGGTCGAGTGGTTCTGCGTATCAAAGCGCTTCAGGGAAACGTGTGGTTGGGGGCCTCGGGCTGGCCGAGGCACCCGTGGTATGCCTGCCTCATATGGTAGCTCGACGGGAATCCATGGAGGTTTCTGACATTGGAGATTCTGTTGCTACGGAGTTCCCTTCGAATGCCTCAGGTGCATCAGTTTTTGCTTACAGGGTGGCCATTGAAAGGGCAAGCTTAAGGAAAAAGAGTTGCTTGACAGCAGTCTTTGCCACCTTGCCGCAAAAAAATAAAAAGTCTACGTCCCTTGCATATGTGCGTATATGGCACATCTTTGAGGACGGGTGCTCACGGAGGCACGCTCACGCGACAACAGTGTCAGTTCCCTTGGTATTAAGTTTTCTGCAGCACGGGTTTGGTAAAAGGCAGGTCCTGGAGAGTTCAGTTAGCAGCTCTGTCTTGCTATAGGGGCAAAGGTCAGGGAGTGGCTCTCATGCACAGGTCGATGTGGTACGCTTTCTCAGGCAGTTACCAGACTGTAGCCCTGTCGTGGATATTAATTCCACCGGGGAAGCTCAAGTTGGTTTTAGGAGCATTATCTAGCGCACCATTGGGGCCCTTGCAACAGGCATAGGTTAAGGGTTTTGCCTTGAAGACGGTATGTTTTAATGTCATCTGTTCGGCGAGGCGATTTTCGGAGTTGCAGGCGTTGACCTGTCAGGAATCGCTTTTTGTCTGTCTCCAGACAAAAGGTGGTCTGGCGGCTGGTTCCGTCGTTGTTGCCAAAGGTGGCTTCTACGTTCACCTAACTAAAATGGTCTCTCTTCCAGCGCTAGGTGTGGCAGAGGGGAGCGTATTGAACCATAGCTTGCGCTGTTTGGACATCAAGAGAGCTCTGTGGCAGTGTTTAAAGGTTTCAGAAACTTTCGCAAGGCGGATCGTCTCTCTTCGGGGTGTTCGGAGGGCCCCGCAAAGGGAAGAGGCGGTGAAGGAGTCCATTTCTGGATGGATTGGAGCGGCGAGTGTGTCGGTTTATCTTCTACGGGACCGTATAGTCCCAGGGAGCTTACGAGCTCACTCTACCAGAGTGCAAGCGTCTTCTTGGACGGAGCACAGTTTGGTTCCGCCAGTGGACATCTGTAGGGAGGCCTCTTGGTTGTCTCTCCATACTTTCAGTAAGCACTACCACCTAGATGTTCTGGCGGCTAAGGATGCCGTTTTCAGGGAAGCGGTGTTGAGATCCGGCTGGAAAGGTCCCTCCCAATGATTACTGCTCTGATACATCCCATTTTAAGACTATATTCCTTGATCCTGAGAAGCAAATGTTTCAGATCGTCTTCACTTTCAGCCAGTAATGTGGTATTGTCAGATATTGAAGGTTGTTGAGTCTTCCACCAATCTTCATGCCTCTGTTGTCTTCATACAGTCCTGTTTCTCTGATGATCTGTTCTGCATATAAATTAAAAAAGTAGGGGAAAGTATGCAGCCTTTGCTGACTTTAAACCATTTTGTTTCTCCTAGTTCCGTTCGAACAATTACTTCTTGATCCATGTAAAGGTTGTGCATGAGAAACTATCAAGTGTTCTGGTATACCCATGCTGCTTAATGTGGACCAGAGTTTCTCATGGTTTACACAACCAAAAGCCTTGCTGTAGTCAATAAAACACTTATAGACATTCTTTTGGTATTCTTGTGTTTTCAAGGATCCATCTTGCATTCTCAATGATGTCTCTCATTCCTCACCCTTTCCTGAACCCTGCTTACACTTCAAGCAATTCTGTTCCAAGTATGGTGGTTGTCTCTGCTGAATGACCTTGAGTAGAATCTTGCTGGCATGTGAGATCAGAGCAATTGTGCGATAGCTTCCACAGTCAGTCGAATCACCTTTCTTCAGGATTTGGTATAAACACAGATTGTTTTTCTAGCAAGTTGGCCATGACCCTACTAACTAACCAACTACAAAACACGAAAACTGTTGTTCCTTATCGTTCCTCCAGTTCAGTCCTCTACCTCTGGGTTGTCAATCTCCTCCTGCAGCTTGGAGACTGGTATGTCAATCTTCTGACATCACTGGATATAGCCTGCCACCCTTTCACTCCAACTCCAGTGTGACCAGTCTCCAGGCAGCAGGAGGACATAGCGAGCCCTAGGGAGGGCTCTCTGGAGTAATGAATAAGGAGCTAGTAGATTTGATATAATTGGCGTATACTTTACAGTTTGATTACTGATTAAAAAAAAAAAAAGAAGCACTGAGGGTCCTGTTACAGGGCAGACTACAGGCTTTCTTGCTCCCTGACTCTGTGAGTGCTCTTGGGCAAGGCGGAGGTGCAGACTCAAGACATCGAGTTTGCTACCTCTTGCAAGAGATCACCGGTTCTCTCCTCCCTGACTGATCGGGGGAGAGCCCTTGGTGCTGGCAGTCCTTCATTCAGCTGCAGTGTCTCCTGGACAGCGTCGGATGCAGCAGCTTGGCGGGACAACGGTGTTCGCCGGAAGAGTTGAGACACAGGGCTGATCTGTGATATGCAGGAGTGTGAGTCCGCCCGGTAAGGCCTCCGGGACTAAGGACAGCTCTTAGCGGGGACCTGGCACTCTTCAGGGCCGGAGCAGCGTGGGGACATTTTTCGCGCCCTTTTTCCTTTCGGCGGCAGTCCCGGCGGCCATTTTCGCTGCCGCGGCAGCGCCACATCACGTTCAAAACGCTGCAGATTTTGGGTTTTGCACTTTTGAGAGAGGTTTGGTAAGTGGTGTTTGTTTTCTTTTCTGGCCCATTTTCATTCTTCTTGCTTCCTCATTGTCGGGAGTCCGGGGAAGCGGGTGGTCTCTTCGCGGCGTTTCAGGCCTTCCTGGAGGGAGGGGGGCTTTAGATTCTTCGCGGGTTGGAAGTGCAGGAGCGTTCAATACATTAGTTTCTGTAATTTCTTTAGTTCTTTACCTTTGCTTTCGGCATTTTATTTCCTCCTTGTAAAAAAAAAAAAAAAATCAGAACACAAAGCACAAATGGGATTATGGCATCTAGACCCCAATGCCTGGTGTGTAGCACCAGGAGGGGTGCAGTAGCGGAGACAGGGATCTGCCGGGGATGTGCAACCCTATCGTCTGCTGTGGAGATGCAAATGGATATCAATGAGACCCCAGATACGCAGGGACTGCAGGCAGGTCCGAGGGTAGCTTCCCCGTGATCGCCAGCACGCGACCCGGCTCTAGAGGAGCAGGCGGGGCCCTCCGGCTCTACCCTGGAAGCGTCAGGGTCGGGGTTTGGGGGGTTCAGTGCAGAATTTGTTCTGCTTCTGCATCAGGCCTACTGCCTGAGGCGCCAAGGACAGGCGTCCGGCCTCAGGGCGCTTGGTGGGGCAGCGCAGCTCCCGACGGCGATAGGAGAGGTCGCTCAGGAGCCTCCAGCCGCTAAAAGGGCAAAGGCTATGGATTCTACGGCGGGAGACGGCGAATGGCCGTGGCTTCCGGAGGCGGAGTGGGAGCAAGAAGAGGGTTCACAGGATCTAGAGGAAGGAGAGATCCAGGAGCCCGAGGATCAAGCGCGGATCATCAGGGTGTTCCGTAAAGAGGAGCTTTCGGCCTTGATAACGGAGTCTTTACAGATGTTGAAGTTGGTCACTCCATCGGCAGTAGAGGAAGAAGTTGAGGATCCCGTAATTCAGGCGGTGAGACAAACCCAGGTGGTTTTTCCGGTGCATAAGGTAGTTGAAAAAATGATACAAGACGAGTGGGATCGGCCGGAAGCCGGTCTCCGCGGCATTCGGACCATGACTAGGCTTTACCCATTGTCCGATAAAGATAAGGAAAGGTTCCGGGCACCGAGGGTAGATGCGGTGGTGTCAGCGGTGACGAAGACGACTACTATCCCAGTAGAGGGTAGTGCTGCTCTCAAAAACGCCCAGGATCGTAAGGTGGACGGTTTGTTGAAACAGACCTTTGAGGCGGATGTGCTGTCACTCCAGGCTTCCATCTGTGGAGCCTGGGTGGCTAGAGCACGTCTGAGATAGGTGCAACGCCTACGTCAGGCATCTCACGTGGATTCCGAGGACTTGAAAGAGCTAGATCGCCTTGAGTCCGGCACAGCTTACTTGGCGGACGTCCATTACGACTTAATTAGAGCATTGGCGAATAGTACCGCGTCGGTGGTAGCTGCCCGTCGCTCGGTGTGGTTACGCAATTGGGCGGCGGATGGTTCGTCTAAGTCCAGACTCAGCAAGCTGCCTTTTAAAGGGGGGCTGCATTTTGGAGAGGATTTGGATAAGTTGGTGAAGGATCTAGGAGAATCTAAGGCGGGCAGACTCCCAGAGGATAAGCCAAAGCAAGGGAAGTCCTCTCAAGGCTTTTGAGGGCAGTGGCGAGACTTCCGCAGATTTCGTTCCCAAAGGTTTGGTACCTTTCAAAGGGGCCGGTTTCAATCACGGGCGCAGGGGTTTCGCGGGTTTCGAGGGGCCAGTAGAGGTTTCTCCTCCTCCCCCTCCTCTGCAAACCGCAAGCCACAATGAAGCGAGGCGGGTCCTGGCGGAAGGGGTGTCCATAGGAGGACAGCTCAGGGACTTTCTGTCTGCTTGGACCCACATAACCTCCGACCAGTGGATGTTGGAGATCATTCAGCACGGATATGCACTAGAATTCGCTCGTCCAGTACGCGAGGCCTTCGTCATTTCGCCTTGCAGGGTTCCCAAAAAGGCCGCGGAGCTGCGCCTTACGTTGGACAGGTTGTTGCAGTTGAAGGCGGTCGTCAGGGTGCCCGACGCCGACTGCGGAGCGGGTCGGTACTCCATCTATTTCGTGGTGCCAAAGAAGGGTGGAACTTTACGGCCCATCTTAGACCTAAAGGCTGTAAATCGTTGTCTGCGAGTTCCACATTTCCGGATGGAGATTCTGCGATCCGTTATAGTGGCGGTCCGTCAGGGGGAGTATTTGATGTCCCTGGATCTTACAGAGGCGTACTTGCATATTCCCATCCACCTAGCACACCAGAAGTTCCTGCGTTTTGCTCTTCCTTGGGGTCATTATCAATTCCAAGCATTACCCTTTGGTCTGGCAACGGCGCCGCGCACCTTCACCAAGGTGATGGTGGTGGTGGCGGCGGCATTGCGCAAGGAGGGCATTCTTGTGCACCCTTATCTCGACAGTTGGTTGATTCGGGCGAAGTCCAAGGAGGAGAGTGTCCGGGTAACCGGCAGGGTGGTACAGTTCTTGCAGGGGCTGGGTTGGATAGTGAATCCCATCAAAAGTCGCTTGGACCCCTCACAAAACCTGGAATATCTCGGGGTACGCTTCGACACGCAGAACGGGCAAGTGTTCTTACCGGACCAGAGGGCCGAAACATTGAGGACCTTGGTCCGCCAATTTTTGACGAAGTCGGCGCTGTCGGCGTGGGACTACCTTCGGGTGCTGGGCACAATGGCAGCAACGTTGGAGGCGGTCCCATGAGCCAAGTTTCATATGCGGCCTCTGCAACGGTCTCTTCTGCACAGGTGGTCCCATCAAGCCGATTCCTTGAGCAAACGACTTCCCTGTCCACTCCAGGTCAGGCGATCGCTGAGATGGTGGTTGCGCCGGACATCTCTAGCGGCGGGCATGCCGTTGGAACAACCAGACTGGATCCCGCTGTTGACGAATGCCAGCTTGGTGGGCTGGGGGGCTCACTGCGGGAGCCATTTCGCGCAAGGAATTTGGTCCCACCAGGAGGCCTCCTGGTCGATCAACCGGCTGGAGCTCCGAGCGGTGGCCCGAGCTCTGCAGGCGCTCGAGGACTTGATGCAGGGGCGTCCGGTGCGAGTGCGCTCAGACAACTTGGCAACGGTGGCATACATCAACAGGCAGGGCGGCACGGGGAGTGCTGCAATGGAAGAGGAGGCGGACGAGCTATTCGGCTGGGTAGAACAGAAGTTGTCCTCGATTTCGGCGGCGCACATTGCAGGAAAGGACAACGTCACAGCGGACTTCCTCTGCAGGGTTCACGTGGATGCGGGGGAGTGGGAGCTGCATCCCGAGGTGTTCCAACAGATAGTAGCTCGCTGGGAAATGCCCTGGATGGACTTAATGGCGACCTTCCAGTTGGCAAAGGTGAGCAGGTTCTTCAGCAGGCGGCGCGAACGGATGTCGGAAGGGCTAGACGCTGTGATACAGTAAGCTATAGAGAATCTGTGGAAACTAGCAAAAAGGAAGAACTCACCTCAAACTTGGCTAGGCAGGAGGATTCAGCATGTTTAAGAAGGGCTGAGCACCCGGTGCCATCAGCACAAATAGAGCAGAAGAGGTTTAAAATGAGGTTTCCTTTCCTTAGCAGTGACGCAGATAGAATTGAGGGATCTCATCAAAAACACCTGTCCCCAGAAGCTGATGTAATGTGCAGAGGGGGGAGGTACAAAAAGCCCTGGTTAGAACCAGGAAAGGGAGGAAGTAGCAGAGGAAGTAGCGTTGGTACCAGAAGCACCAGAGGCACCCAGGAAGGCACCAAGGGAAGTCGGTGTTTGAGAGGAAGCCAGAGAGAAAGCCAAACTGACTCTGAGGAGGAGAGTGGCAGTCAGATGCAGGTGGAGTTCCAGCATCAGACAAGCAAGGCTCAGAGGCAGAGAGAGACACAGAATCCCAGGAGATGTTCTAACTCCTGGGGACGCTTTGGAGGTCTGGGAGGACCCAGAGCTCCCAAGAGAGGCTCCAAGAAAGGGAACTGGAGCAGTAGAGAAACTGATCTCTGGAGAGATAGTCCCGGAGAGGTTTTTCACACAAGCAGGAAGTGGTGCACTGCCTCAGAAAGTTTACCCAAATCACGGAGAAACTTTCTTCAAGCCAGAGAAGCTTTGCCAGGGGAGAGAAACTCCACAGCTGACACCAGACCCGTTTATAAGGTAACAGGTTTAAAGCCTTGTATTTGGGAGAGAAGAGAAGCTGAGAGTTTTAATAAGCCCTGCACTGAGCAAAGTTTTAATACAGGAAGGTGTGCAGACTTCCAAGCAAGGGAGCCAGGGGAGGCTTATCACAAAGAGACTTTCTCTACAAAAGGGTTCTACAATCCTGATTTAGATAAGTGCCTGGGAGAAGAGAGAATTTATCTTCCCCCAGTAAGTGAACCCAGCTCCAGCACATGTACTGAATGTGACCCAGGGAGTAGCAGACGCAGTCCAGGTTTAACACAATGGGAAAGCAGTAACATTTACCCTGAGCCTGAACCGATGGATTGCACGATATGTTTGTCAGATGAAATAACATCTTTATGCTGAAGTCTTGTGAAAGGAACAAGGAAGAAAGAAAGATTATTCCAGCTGTTTTTGTTTAGTTTGTTTCTTCGTTCTGTATGTTTGCAAAGTAATGATATCCGCCAGGGAACGGGAATAAAACCCCACTTTTACTTTACCACTCTGACTGACTGACTCTGTGTATAGAAGAGGAGGCAGTTAAGTATCCACAATACCCTAGGCAGCCGCCTAGTGGACACACGGAGTCTCTTACCTTAACGACCCGTGACAACGCGCTGTTACATCCTTGGCCGTCCGACGGTCTTCTTTATGTCTTTCCTCCGTGGGCATTGATAGGCCGGGTGATTCAAAAGATCGGTGCTCATCCAGGGCCCGTACTGCTCGTAGCGCCCGACTGGCCAAGACGCCCTTGGTACGCGGATCTAGTGCGTCTTCTAGACGGTGAACCGTGGAGGCTCCCGTCGAGAGCGGATCTATTGCTTCAGGGTCCGCTGTTCATGCCTCAGGTGGATCGATTCTCGCTTATGGTATGGCTGTTGAGAGGGCGAAGCTGAAGAAGAGAGGCTACTCGTCGGCGGTCGTCGCAACTTTGCTTAACGTCCGCAGACGATTGACCTCTTTAGCGTATGTGCGGATCTGGCGAATCTTTGAGGATTGGTGCTCCCGGCGTCAGGTCCGAGCGGCTACGGTTCCGGTTCCTTTGGTATTGGAGTTTCTACAGGACAGTTTTGGTAAAGGTCTGGCGGCCAGTTCCTTGCAAGTGCAGCTGGCGGCTCTTTCTTGTTATCGCGGTAAGGTCAATGGGGTGTCCTTAGGAGTTCACCCGGATGTGCGGCGCTATGTGAAGGCGGTTTCGAGGTTGCGGCCAGTAAGACGGGTGTGCATTCCGCCTTGGGATCTGAATCTCGTATTGACGGGGTTATCTCGTTCCCCCTTTGAGCCATTGCGTCGCGCGTCGGTGAAGGATGTGACGCTTAAGACTGTGTTTCTGGTTGCTATATGCTCGGCGAGACGTATTTCAGAATTGCAAGTGTTATCCTGTAGGGAGCCGTTCTTATCCTTCTCTAAAGATAAGGTTGTTCTGCGTCCGGTTCCGTCCTTTTTGCCCAAGGTGGTGTCTCCCTTTCACTTGAATCAGGCGGTATGCTTGCTGGTGCTGGGGAGCAACGGGGGTACCGCGTCGACTTCCTTCCCCCGTTGTTTGGATGTAAAAAGGGCATTGAAAGAGTATTTGAAGGTGACGGAGTCCTTTTGCAAGTCGGAAAGGTTGTTTGTCTTGTTCGGGGGCCGCCGCAAGGGAGAGGCGGCGGCTAAGGCATCCATTGCCCGGTGGGTTCGAGAGGCCATTGCATCGGCCTACATGATTCAGGGGCAGTCCGTACCTAGTGGGTTGCGGGCGCATTCTACCAGGGCGCAGGCGTCTTCTTGGGCAGAACACTGTTTGGTGCCGCCAGCGGATATTTGTAAGGCGGCAACTTGGTCGTCGCTACATGCCTTCAGTAAGCATTACAGGCTCGATGTCGCGGCGGCAGCTGATGCTCGTTTCGGGTCGGCGGTTTTGTCTGCCACGTGGAAGGGTCCCTCCCATTAATTACTGCTCTGGTACATCCCAGAGGTAGAGGACTGAACTGGAGGAACGATAAGGAAATGATAATTACACTTACCTGGTAATTGTAGTTCCTTGAGTGACGACAGTTCAGTCCTCCATCCCACCCAAAGGAGGTTAGGTGTTCAGGATGTGCAAAGAGGATAGCGGAAACGTATTACAGGTAAGTCGATCTTGGCTTCCGTTGACGGTGACGTCACCTCTGACCGGGTAGGGTGTAAGAAAGCCTTACCCATGCAAAAAAAAAAAAAAAAATGAAATGAGAGGGGTGGCGGTGAGTAGCGTTAGTTAAGATGTTTTTTGCAACGTTAATATTGTCTACTTGTTTGTTGCTCCGTTGAGTCTGCTTTGTTATAGTTCACACTGGAGTTGGAGTGAAAGGGTGGCAGGCTATATCCAGTGATGTCAGAAGATTGACATAACCAGTCTCCAAGCTGCAGGAGGAGATTGAAACCCAGAGGTAGAGGACTGAACTGTCGTCACTCAAGGAACTACAATTACCAGGTAAGTGTAATTATCATTTCCAGCTCCTCCATAGGTAGCTGCAGGACAAATACAGCCCCCTTGCACCCCACAGTAGTCTTATCACCATCTTCCCTCCATACTTCTACGAACTGCTGAATGGTCCTCCAAAACACCTTTCTGCAGTCTTCAGGATTTCATTGCTCCTTTAAGATATGAATGGGAAGTCCCTCAGGAGTCCCTAGAAGCAGATGTTTTGGGCTCCGAGGACAATGCCCCATCACCTCATGGCTGTCAGGAGGCAGGAAAGATTCCAGACACCATAGTAGAAAGGGGTCACACCTCTGGAGCCTGAGCCAGAAGGATAGTCTGATAATACTTCCTATCTAAAGTTCCTCCAAAAAGTTGGTAGTACCCTCTCACTCTTCAAATCAAGCATTTCAGAGGACAGGGAGGATTTCAGTTTCATACTAACATCTATCAGTGCCCTGAGCAAACTGATAGTGCTACCCCGTATGTCAAGTCCTCCAGCAAAAAATATGGCAGAGCCATGTCTCTGTACTATCCATATCAAAGCATCTAAACATTACAACATTACAAGCCTGCCTTACAAGGTGTGGTTAGTTCAATCAGCCTCTGCTGCCTGAACAAGCTTACTTCGAGACCCTACAAAGCTCAGCATTCAAGCTTTACTAGTTGGCTGTTTTTTTAAATGTATATTTTCATAACTTTTCCTTGCCTATTACCTGTTTTATTCTCTTATAAGACTACTTAGGCACTGTGGTGTGTTAGGGGAACTGCACAAAGGAAGGGGGGACAAATACAGAAAAAACAAAACAATAAACAAAAAACAAACCTTGCTCTCACTTTCTTTCTGTCTCTATCCCAATTCTATCTGTTCACAGCCACCTTGATCTACAGTCTAGTGGCAAACAACCTAATGTTTGCTTATAAGTTTAGGAATATCTAGCTTGCCTACATTCCTTGCATAGACTTTTTAAATCAGATATCTGAGTGTCATATAAAGTCTACTGGCCACCCACCTTTTCCCCTTTTCTCCTTATCCTAATACTGCTTTATCACAATCTTAATCAGCATGTTGTATATTCATCGTAAAAGCAGTAGTGCCTTCATTCTAAGAATCATTTGAAGCCTAAGAGCTTGCCATGTATGTCTCAAGTTATCTGCTATGCATAAAGAATTGATTCTATTAACGGAAGAATTAGCTGCAAATAAACACACCTTCTCTAGAGTACAAATTGAAAAAAAATCCATCACTGCTCCCACAAAGAATCAAACAGCCCAGGAATAAATGGATCACAGAGGGCTCTGGTAGGATGCGATCTCTAACACAAAGACGCTCTCTCCATCAAGAGATATCCCTGCTAATGCCGTCTCTGCCTTGGAAAATGACAGTGCCCAATTAGTGGAAACTGAAGCGCCCTTAAACGAGCAGGTTAATGCCCAATCTACTGATAATGCACCATATATGAAGAAAAAAATCACAAAACAGGAAACTGCTACTACTTGGAGATTTCATCACCAGAGGCACCAACTTGGGAATACAGTTCAAAGGATAGAAGATGGTCAAATGCCTCCCAGGCTCTTCAGCCAGCAGGAATACAAATCAAATTGTTGACATAGTTAATGCATAAAGTGAGCACGCCAAAATTGATTTTATCATCCATTTGGGTAAAATGACCTGGCTAGAAACAGTGCTTCTACAGTTCAAAGGGACTTCAGATTCTGGGAGAGAAACTCAAAAGCCATGGTTAACACTATAGCATTCTCAGAAGTTCTACCTTTTCTTGGTAAGGGTGCAGAAAGGTTGCATCACATAATCAACTTGAATACATGGCCCCAAACCTGGTGCAAACAAGAAGGATTTAGATATAGAGGCGACTGGGGAAATAGATGGAACAACAAGCGGCTGTACTGTGTTGATGGACTACATCTCTCTGTCGCAGGAAAAGGATCCTAAATGAAAACTTCAGACATTATGTGGGCAGGCATTTAAACTAGGAAAAGGGGGTGACGGATGGAGAAGAACAAGTTCAGGATGTTAGTCCCAGCAAAAACATAACAACATTGAAAACAGCCACACTATTAACCCATACATCAATGACAAGTGGGAAGAGGCATGTAGAACAAAATCCATGCAAAATGCAGGCAAGCCAGTCGAAAAAATACTGGAAAGCAATGAGCACAAATGCTCAAAGCCTAGCCAACAAAGTTTCTGACCTGGAAGCCCTAATGGTGGAAATGGACTTGGACATTGTGGCCATTACAGAAACATGGTTTAACGAGTCACATGAATGGGATATAGCCATAGCTGGCTATAATTTATTTAGGAGAGATAGAGAAGGCAGAAAAGGATGAGGAGTAGCTCTGTACATCAAAAGCAATATTAAAGCTGCTGAAATGCAGGGGATATGGGGAAAAGAAGAACCACTGTGGATTGTGTTTGACACTATCATCCATAATGGTGTAGTCTACAGGCCTCTAACTCAAACCGAAGAAATTGATAGAGATTTGATTGTTGATATTACAAATGTAGCCATGAAGGGAAAAGTGATCATATTGGATGACTTTAATCTATCCGATGTGAATTGGAGTATTCTTTCTGCAAATCTGGAAAGAAGGAAAAAAATTGTGGATGCCTTTCAAGATGCATTGCTTAGACAAATGGTGATGGAACTGACCAGGGAAAGTTCGATGCTGGAATTAGTACTTGCCAATGGAGATAGCGTGTCGAAAGTCTGGGAGGGGTGCCCATGTGAGCAGCAGCGATCATAACACAGTGTGGTTTGAGATAAAAGCCAAGGCAAAGTCCAATCACAGCAAACTCAAAGTCCTAGACTTCAAAAACGCAGACTTCAGTAAAATGGCCAAGTACCTGAAGGAGGAGTTGGCAGGGTGGAAGGATGTAAGGAACTGCAATGGGCTAAACTAAAGGAGGCATTAAAAGGGGCAATGGATACATATGTAAGGAAAGTAAATAAAAACAAGAGGAAAAGGAAACTTATTTGGTTCTCCAAAGAAGTTGCTGCACAAATAAAGACAAAAAACACAACTTTCACAAAATTCAGAGAAACACAAAAAAATACAGAATAAAGCTAAAAGTGACAAAAAGAGAAATACGGATAGCAAAATCAAAGGCAGAAGAAAAGATGGCTAAAGATCTAAACTGTGATGACAAATCTTTTTGCAAGTATGTTCAGGAGAAGAGGAGGATCAGGTGGAATTGCAAGACTCAAAAGTGCTGGGAACGGATTTGTGGAAAGTGACATTGACATTGAAAAAGCGAAAATCCTAAACAGATACTTCTGTTCTGCTTTTACTAAAAAGAAATCCTGGAGAAGGACCACCTGTGATTGACAAATGGGAATGGAGTAGATACCACACCATTCACTGAAGATGATGTTTGAACAGCTTGCAAAACTGAAAGTGAACAAGGCCATGGGACCGGATGGGATACATCCTAGGATACTGAAAGAGCTCAGAGAAATTCTGGCAGGGCCTTTAAAGGATGTTTTTAATAGATTCTTGGAAACAGGAGACGTTCTACAGGACTGGAAAAGGGCTGATGTGGTACCTCTTCACAACAGTGATAATAGGGAAGAAGTGGCAAACTACAGGCCAGTAAGCCTTAGCTCTCTGGCAGGAAAAGTAATGGAGGCGATCCTGAAAGAGAGAATAGTTAACTTTCTCGAAACCAATAGGTTGCATGATCCGAGGCAATATGGTTTTACCAAAGGACGATCATGCCAAACAATCTGAGTTTTTTGACTGGGTGACCAGAGAACTAGATCAAGAGCATGCGATGGATGTGATCTACCTATATTTCAGCAAAGCCTTTGATACTGTTTCTCAAAGGAGGCTTATCAATAAACAGAACAGCCCGGGAATGGGTCCCAAGGTGGTGAACTAGATCAGAAATTGATTGACTGACAGACGACAGAAGGTGATGGTAAACGGAACTCACCCAGATGAAAGGAAGGTGATTAGTGGCATGCCCCAGGGATCCGTCTAGGGATCGGTCCTGGGACCGGTACTGTTCAATGTATTTGTGAATGATGCTGCTGCAGGACTGAATGGAAAAGTCTGTCTTTTTGCAGCTGACACAAAAATTTGTAACAGAGTGGACTCCCCTGAGGGAGTGGATAGCGTGAAGAAAGATCTACAAAAACTGGAATAATGGGCTAATGCTTGGCAGTTAAGATTTAATGTGAAGAAGTGCAGTGTCATGCACTTGGGATGCAGAAATCCAACGAAATTATATGCGATAAGGGGCGAGAGGTTGATGTGCACGGACCAGAAGGACCTTGGAGTGATTGTTTCTGAGGATCTCAAGGTGACGAAACAGTGTGATAAGGCAGTGTCCAAAGCCAGAAGGATGTTGGTTTGCATACAGAGAGGAATCACCAGCAGAAAGGAGGAGGTACTAATGCCACTGTACAAACCGCTGGTGAGGCCTCACTTGGAATATTGTGCTCAGTTTTGGAGACCATATCTCAAAAAGGATATAAAAAGGCTGGAAACGATTCAGAGAAAGGTGACCAAAATGATTTGCCAGAAGACACATGAGAAGAGATTTAAAGACCTAAATATGTACAGAAGAGGAGGGACAGGGGAGATATGATGCAAACCTTTAAATACTTAGAGTATTAATGAACAAACAAACCTTTTTCAAAAATGGAGAACTAGAGGACATAACATGAAGCTTGTGATAAGGAAGCTTATCATAGCTCAGGTAGGAGCTATAGAAAAGATGATGTGACTCTGAACAAGCAACCTGTCAGTTCTGGTAGAAGTAAGAAAACAGAGTTTTCACATAAAGGACTACCAGTCCCAGAATGCACCAGGTTTCCAGCAGCCATGAGAGGGGCTGAAGTGAGAAAACGTGTGTGCAATCAAGAGAGCTATGAGGTAATCCCTAAGCACTCATCTCAAAGGGCAGGGCCTGATTCAACACAGCTGCGCTGTGTTAGGGAGGAGCACACATTAGGACAGAATAAGAATAGAGCTTATTCTACAGATAACAGCTTCAGGGGGAGCGACAGCAACGGCTACAAGCTCAAGCACCAATATCATCTCGAGAAGCAGAAGCCAAGCCAAGCGGATAGAGAGAGAAGGAAACTCTCAGGAAGGAAGAGAAGAAAGGCCATTGGCAGGTTTGGGAGAGTCCAAGGCAGTACCCATACTGGGAGGTATTCCAAGTGCCAGCAGAGTCCATTGGACTGGAGTCAGCCAGAGGAATGGAATGGCAGAGATAGGAATCACCAGTGGCTACCTAAGAGAGAGAAGACTGCACGTGGAAAGGACTTTCAGACCAAGGCCAGAAGGTATGTGAGAGAAGATCCAGTGTCCAGGGATCAAGATTGGAAGGCTGGACATCAGAACTGGATTACATACTGGCCAGGCTATACAGAGAGGAATTATGATAGCAGGAGAGGCTCAGGTATGAACACTGATCCAGACCCTATCTATAATAGTGAATGGCAGCAAGGGAATAAGCATTCTCATGATAGTGCCTTAATGAAAGACTCGTCTGTGCCAATGTATGATAGTGACCCTATGCTGATTGATGAAGGGGGAGATACAGCAGATGAAACTATTGATTACATGGACTGTTCTTTATCCAAGTGCTATTGCTAGCTTTCTGTGAGCAAACACATCAGCCATCACAAAGAAACCTGACTTTGTTCTTATTTCCACTGCAAACAGCTCTTAAAGCAAGATTTTGAGTTCACACAGTAGCAGCCAGCCAGCTAAAGGGTTTCAGCTGGACAATTGATAGTAATTAAAGCTGCACCTGATTGTGTGTGTGAGCAAGAGAGAATCACTGCAGGATCTGTGTGGAAAATAAGCAGAAGTTAACCTAACAAGCAAAGTTCATTTATTTCTTTGTGCCTTTTTTATTTGGTAATTATTTGCTAAGAAAACATTAGCTAATTGCCTGACAAGCTGAAGGTTGTTTTCTGATTTGCTTTGTGACTTTATGTTATCCATTTAAACACTGCAAGCAAGTAACCTCATTTATATTGCTACCAAGCATACTTGTGCTGGGTGAATTAAACCCCATCAATAAAAGAAGTATTTTATTGACTTTACCACTGGTTACACAACTCAATTATTGTCTTCAGCTGTGTTTGGGAGTGAATGAACTACATTACCCACAATACCTTGCAAGAATCATATGAATATATGCATCGTCAAGATTGTGTAAGTTCTCACCCTAGGCAGCCGTCTGACAAGCTGCAAGGAGTTAAACTGAAAGGCTAAGTCAGGAAATGCTTTTTCACTGAAAAGGTGGTAGATGCTTGGAATGCCCTCCCGATGGAAGTGGTGGGGGTAAATACAGTGACAGAATTCAAAATGGCATGGGACAGACACAGTGGATCTCTTTATAGCAACAGGATAAAATCAAAATAACCTTAACTGTCTCTGCTATCTCAACAAATAGGGGTGACCTGCACAGAGCGGTGGGTATACCCCTAAACAAAGGCATGGGGAGGGGTGACCTGCACGGAGCAGTAGGTGCACCTACTCTTGCCACCTTGCAGGGCAGACTAGATGGACCATGATGGTCTTTATTTGCCATCATATAATATGTTACTATGTAAGTACAAGTTTCACCATCCCCTGGGACTCAAGCATTCTGAACTAGTCTGTAGGGGAGACAGCACTTAAGAACATGAAGGGATCAAGATCTCATGCCAGTGCCCCACCAGATAAGGTCTTGGATATAGTGGGAAAAAACGTGTTCCAAAATTCAGTTTTCATTTTACAGATTGTGGCACATAGCTGCATACAATGAAACATCATCACTTCTCCAGCAGATTCTCTCTTCTTATTCATCCTGCTAGACCAGTCCAGACTAGTGGATTAACTCTCCCTATCAGAAGATGCTGGATGTAATCTTCTGAATATGTATTCTTCTGGTCTACTCTCCGTTTGGTCCTGGGTTCATTTCACAGAGACAGTAGGGTAAGCAGCACAAATAAGATAACCAAACAGGTGTGGCTTGGAAAAAAGGTTTTATATAGAAATAGGCTTATTACAAAGTTACAGAACAGAGGTAGGAGGTTGTTAGAAAGCTGCTTCAGTTTACTTCAATGAATCTGTGTGTGTGCGTGTGAGAGAGAGAGGTAAGAAAATGTGGGTCAGAGCCTCATAGTAAGAAGATTAGGGAGAGAAAGAGAGAACAAGGGGGAGGGGAGAGAAGCGGGTGTCAGAGCCTCATGGCAAGGTGTGTCCGATGAAAATAGGAAGAGAGCGAGAAAGAGGAAGTGTTTCTGTCCTTTATAGTGAATTTTCTCTAGCACCTCCCTTTGAGGTCTGCTATTGTTTCCAGTCACCTCCCTTTGAGGTCTGGTATTCTTGATTTAGCAAGGAGGGGTTGCAGACCAATCTCATCAGGCCCGGAGACTGACATTACCAGGGGGTCAGAGTTAATCTCATCTTGTAAACTACCCTCATTAAGTTTGGAGACTGATATCACCAGAGTAACAAAGCTGCTTGAAATCCAAGGTCTGGGAACAGCCATGACACCTATGCTAAGCATAATGTCATGTTGATGTATGCTGACACTGGAGACAGAGAAAATTCCAGATTCCAGAAGCTTTGTGACTTCATCCTGGGCAGTTAACCCTGCCTACCAAGGGGCCATCTTCAGTATTTTCTCTGTCTCCAGCAGATGGTGGACTTCTTTTGATCTCCTGCCAGACTCCTCAAGGGGATTTTGTCCATAGAGGGGTTTTTTTCCTCTTAGTGGATGGCTCCCTAAGGCACAAGAACTGCTCTTTTGAGTTCCCCGCTGAGTCTTTGAATTTGAGGCTGCTACTGTTCAAGAGGATCAGAATGCACCCCTCTGAGGATGTAAGCTCCAGCTCAGGAGTAACAGTTCAGCTCTTTCCCTTACTCAGAGTTTTGGTCCAGCCAGCCCAGCTGCAGACACCCGATCCTTAGTTTTTTCTTATTTTTATTAAAGATTTTAAAAAAAAGACCAATGATTGCAGACTTCATAAGGTGTTTTCCTTCAATGCTTTGTTGGAGGCCTTTGGATCAGTTGGGCGGCTGTGAGCTTCACATCGGGATCTACATACAGGGAGTTGTGCTGCTTCTTCCTCCCCCAGCCCCGCCGACTCTGTTTTTGCAGCTGCAGGGCACTCCAGGGGTTCTTCTGGGCCATCAGGGCTGACTGCGGAGCTAGTCACATTTCTGCCACCGGTTTCATTTACTGTCTTTGCTTGTCCCATTCTGCGCGGCTCCAGCAGCTGCAATGGTCATCGATGGGTTGCCTTGCTTTTTCAGTCCATTGCTGCGATCCTAGCTTTGTGGGTCTCCCGGCCTTGGCTGCCACCTTTTTTTTTTTCCTCTAGCTGCTCCCATGTTGTGTATGTGTCTTTTTTTCCTTTTTTCTTTGTGTGGCAACCATCTTGTCAAGGTGGGAAAACCTTGCCTTCTTCTCTCTGGTCCTCTCCTGCCATTTTCTCATTGTGGTTCTCTTTTATTATCATCATGCCCTCCTCTGCCTCAGCTGTGCATGCAAGCGTAAGGATTTAATTGGGGACCTGTGCACTGCCTGCCTGTCAGATCAGGGGGTCCCTCTTCTGCCAGGAGAGCTCTGTTAGGACCGCAGATCCCTGATTCCTGCCCCATGGCCAATTCAGCCATATGCAAGGCTGCGACTAGAGTTCTTCCTCCTGTTCTCCTACCACAGTCTTAGCTCCCACCTTCATCACAGCAACCGGAGGACATGGGCCCACACTTTTTGTGCCTGTTCTGCCAGGCATGGGATTTGTGGAGGTAGGGACCCTTTCTTGCTTCTCAGGAGGCCTTGGGCACACCAGCCAAGAAGCAGACCAGATCTGTCCCAGCAGCTTCTAACTGAAAAACTCCAAACTTGACTCCCTGAAAGTGGAATCATATAGGCCAATTGCCAGCATTCCACTACTGGCCAAGATAATCGAAAAGGAAGTCCAATATCAGCTCCAACAATACATCGACAACGCTGCACCACTTGACCACTGCCAACACGGCTTTAGAGAAGCTCATGATGTGGAGACTCTACTTACCACCCTTTTCAACAACATACTCAACACAATAGATAACATCCATCAGGGGGTTGCCCTGATATTTCTAGACATAGCCGCAGCATTCGACTCAGTATGTCACAAAACCCTCCTGAAACGGCTCGAAGAGAAGGGCATCTGCGACTTAGCACTAACTTTGTGCAAGTCATACTTAGCCGATAGATGGCAGCATGTGCGAACCGAAACCTCCACATCCAAACCATTCCATCAGAAACAAGGTGTCCCGCAAGGATCCTCCCTCTCAGCCCTAATGTTTAACATCTACATGCAGCCCACCTGCGACCTCGTTCGCTCATTCGACATCAAATGCATGATATATGCAGACAATGTCCTGCTCTATATGCCGTTCAAGATTGACCAGATTGACCTCTCACCCCTAACAGAATGTTTCAGCACAGTAGAAAGGTGGCTCCAAAATCAAAATCTTCAGATACAGCACAAAAAGACTGAAGTGCTGTTCATCACCAGAAACTCTGTAACTTCTCCCCACCAACCCACCTAAAAGTCGGCGAAGTAGAGCTGCAAACCAAGCCCACAATCCGTTACCTGGGTGTTACACTAGACCAGAGACTTGACATGAAGACACACATTGGCAACATGGTCAAATCAACATATCATAAAATCAGGACACTCAAACATCTACGCCCCCTTCTACAACCAGATGACTTCAGAACTATCTTCCAGGCTCTAACCATTCCTCACCTTGACTACACCAACGCTATCCTCCAAGGGCTCCCAAAATCAACCCTGAACCCACTCCAACTTGCCATGAACACTGCAGCCAGAGTTCTGAATGGGGCCTCGAGGCGAGACTATATAACACCCATTCTCAAAAGTCTCCACCGGGCTCCCTATCCACTGTAGGATCATCTTCAAGACACTACTACTAACATTCAAGGCCATAAATGGGTTCTCCCCCCGTCACTCGCATGCCTCACACACATAACTCCCCCCAATAGGGCCAGACGAACTACAGCAATAAACACCTTGGCAATCCCCAAAACATTGACCCAGTGTACACAGGCAACGGCAAACAGGGCCTTTAGTATCAGCGCTCCCAGATACTGGAATGCCCTGCCTCCCAACATACGAGCAATCCCGGAACTAACTAAATTCAGGAGGGCATTGAAGCACCACCTTTTCCTCGAATGTTACCCAAATGAAGGTGCACCATCTCAACCTACCCACAAATAAGCTCCATGTCCACTGTAACCATCCCACAAATGTTGTATAATATGTAAATGCTACTATGTGTTTCAAATATGTGTAAATAGTTAATTATGGTTATCCAAGTTGAGCTACCTGTTATCTGTAATTACGGTGTAACCCCCACCGTAAAAACCTAAAT
Source organism: Ichthyophis bannanicus (assembly GCA_033557465.1). Taxonomy (NCBI): domain Eukaryota; kingdom Metazoa; phylum Chordata; class Amphibia; order Gymnophiona; family Ichthyophiidae; genus Ichthyophis; species Ichthyophis bannanicus. The sequence continues at coordinate 42,909,660 of CM066043.1, forward strand.
GTTCCATGTAAACCGCGCTGATGTTGAAGAGCGTGGTATATAAGAGAAATAAATAAATAAATAAATAAACTACAGCTGGGCAGATGGAGACAGTTCTTGGATCTCTGAGAAAGACAGAGAGGGGACCTTTCTGAGGAGCAGGACCTGAGCTCGGGCACTGACTGGGAGGAGGGCAAGTTGTCCAACCTGGAGATGGTGGAGATGACAGTCACATTCTTCCAAAAGGAGGAACTTCAGGCTCTCATTGCCCAAATAGTGGAAGCTTTGAGCCTCACAGAGCCGCATCCTCAGGCTGATGCAACTCCAGACAGAACGCAGCCGGGTCCCATCATTGTAAGGATTAAGAAACCCTACAAAGCTTTTCCTTTTCCCTTTGAGCTACAACAAATTGTCTTTCTGGAGTGGGATTCTCCAGATGCGGCCTTACGCTGTGCTTGACATTTAGACTATCTTTGTCTGGTCTTCTTGGGATCTGGAACAGTGGCTATGTTTTCTAATAGATGCCATCGTTACCACGGTCACTAAGCATACCACCATCCTGGTGGAGGGCGGTGCTGCCCTTCATGACCAGCACGACAAGAAAGTTGAAGAGCTCTTCGAGACAGCTTTTTCCTCTTAATCCCTTGACCTCCAGGCTTTGGCCTATGATGGCCAGGCTATCCTAGCCCTGTTGCATTGGCTAACAATCCTGCTGGAAGACCCTGCGACTCTGCTCGCTTGGAGTCTTTGTGACCTTTTTAGCAGACACTTTTTATGACCTCTTATGCCTAGCAGCTTGCTCAGTAGCTGCCATCACAGTTGTCCATCATTGGTTGTGGTTCCACCACTGGAATGCAGATGCTGCCTCTAAGGCTTGCCCTGCTAGACTATCCTTCAGGGGCAAGCTTCACTTTGGTGAGGACCTTGAAAAGCTGGTAAAGGATTTGGGTGAAGTTAAGCTTCAGAAGTCGCTTGAAGACAAACCCAAGTTCTCGACTCGTAGATCTATGACACATGCCACATCCTCCTCTTCCTCCAGGGTTTGCTTCTGGGATTCCTGTAGGTATTGCCCAGGCAGATCCAGTTCTAACTCCGCAAAATTGGGCTTTGTCACAGTCCTTTTGGGGCAGCTGGAGGCCACAGTACACCTACTCTGCCTCCAACAAGTTTTTGGGGGCTGTCCAGTCCTCCGACTGACAGACCAGCGATCCATTTCAGGGAGCTGCACATCGGCAGCTGCCTCCATAATTTTGCCCAGGAATGAACCCAAATTATGTCAGACAAATGAGTGCTCAGTCATTTCCCAGGGGTATTCCCTCGATTGCATCAAACCCATAAAGGACATCTTCCTAGTTTTCTCTTGCAACTCAGAGACCAAACAGGCGGCAATCAAGGGCACCCTACAGCGTTTTCTGCAACTATGAGCCATCCGGCTAGTTCCACCGGCAGAGAGAGGATTTGGGCACCACTCCATCCACTTCATCGTTCCCAAAAAGGACGGCTCCTACTAACCCATCCTGGACCTCAAAGGCAACAACTGGTGCCTTTGAGTGCCTTGCTTCCGAATGAAGACTCTCAAGTCTGTCAAACAAGCAGTTCATCCCAGAGAGTATCTGGCATCCCTAGATCTTGCGGATGCCTATTTTCATATTACCATACTAGAGCAGCACCAGCGCTTCCTTCGCTTCGCCAAGCTTGGACATCACTATCAATTTTGAGCCTTGTCTCAATGCCATGGCTTCTCAGACTTTCTCCAAGGTCATGGTGGTAGTTGCAGCAGCCTTGTGTCAGCAGGGAATCAAGGTCCATCCGTACCTGGACAACTGACTTGTCTGGACCAAGTCCTAGTAGGAGGTCCTCTCGGCAGACTCTCGAGTAGTCTCCTTCCTGCAGAGCCTCAACTGGGTGATGAATCAAGCCAAGAATTGTCTCCGCCTGTCTCAGTTGCTTGAATTCTCTGGGCCCGCTTCAATATACAGGGGTGCCGAGTATTCTGACTCAGGACAGATATAACAAGTTTCACAAACAGCTCCAGCTCTTCCTGTGTGCGATAGCCCCCCAAAACATGGGCTTACCTCCAGAGCCTCGGCTTCCTGGCAGCTATGATAGATATCGTCCCCTGGGCTTGGGCCCACATGCGCCAGCTTCAACAGTCTTCTCTCGCTGGTCCTTATGCTCTCAGGATTATGAAGTATGATTGCTCCTTCCTTGCAGTGTGCATCACCCACTCTAGTGGGGCTCTCCCGGGCTCACCTCTTGAAGGGCATCCCATTAGCGATACCCTGCTGTATTCATGTCACCACGGATGCTAGCTTGTCCAGTTGGGAAGCACATTGCTTACCGCAGACTGCGCAGGGGACATGGTCAAAGTGGGAAGCCGGCTGGACCATCAACTACCTCGAAGCTCGGATGGTTCTCTTGGCCCTAAAGTCGTTTCAATCCCTGCTCCAGGGCAAGGCATTCTGCATCCTTTCTGACAATTCCACCATGGTGGCTTATCTCAACAGGCAAGGGGGAACCAAGTGTTCAGGCATTGCCGTGGAAATGAGTCTCTTGTTCCCATGGGCAGAGCACTATCTGATAGCTCTCTCGGCACAGCACATAGCCAGAATGGAGAATGTGCAAGCAGATTTCCTCAGTCACCGTGCCCTCTATCCTAGTGAGTGGGAACTAGCCTTTGGGCATTCGCACACATCGTGCATCATTGGGGTCACCCAGAGCTGGATTTCATGGCCACCTCGGCCAACACCAAGGTCCCCCGCTTCTTCAGTCACTGCAGGGATCCAAAGGCAGTGGGGCTCGATGCCCTAGTCCAGCTCTGGCCGCCGTCACAGCTTTTTTGTGTTTCCATCATGAGTCCTGATCTGCTAGATACTCAGAGTCCCATCAGGGACGGGTGATCCTAGTAACACCAGGGCGGCCAGGGGGCTCTTGTGGCAGGGGCCGATCATCCTTTCCTTATAATACCTAGCATTCTATTTGCTCTCTTGGCTGCCGCTGCACACTGGGCTGAGGGTTTTAACATGTTATCCACAATGACGCCTAAATCTTTTTCCTGGGTGGTGGTTCCTAATGTGGAACCTTGCATCGTGTAACCATAGTTTGGGTTGTTCTTCCCTAGGTGCATAACTTTGCACTTGTCCACATTAAATTTCATCTGCCATTTTGATGCCCAGTCTTCTAATTTATCAAGATCCTCTTGCAATTTTCCACAATCCTCTTGGGTTTTAACAACTTTAAATAGTTTTGTGTCATCTGCAAATTTGATAAACTCACTCGTTATTCCACTTTCCAGGTCATTTATGAATATGTCAAAAAGCAGCGGACCCAGCACAGATCCCTGGGGTACACCACTATTCACCTTTCTCCATTGGGAAAATTGGCCATTTAGCCCAACCCTCTGCTTTCTATCTCTTAACCAGTTCTTGATCCACAGTAGTACACTGCCTCCTATCCCATGACTCTTTAGTTTTGCCAAAAGTCTCTGATGAGGGACCTTGTCAAAGGCTTTCTGAAAGTCCAGATACACTATATCAACCGACTCGGCCCGGTATCCCCAGTAGCCATGCAGTCAAAGCCCCCACATGGATCCTCAGAGTCATGTAAAGCCCCCACGGTGCCCGAGTGGGCATGTGGACACTCCGACCAGGGTTCCCTGAAGCGAGAGCATAAGAAAAAGAAGAAATACTCAAGGACCTCTTCCTGGGAAGTGCACATGCATGGCAAGACCTGTATGTAGTCCCACAGCCCCCAGAGGGTATCCGATGAGTCAGAGAGGGAGCGGCTGGTGAAGGTACCCAGGACAGATGCCGAGGCTTCCAGTGACGGATCTCGGATCCCCGAGGCTCATCCAGTCGGACTCCATCTCCTCCCCGACACCCGACCCAGTCACACCGGCGACGATGTTGAAGACTGCAACCTCCGAGTGGGAAGTCAGGATGTTGGCGTTGGAACGCAGCATTTCTGCATTCCTTGCCTCACAGCAAGCATTGATACCTGTCTCCGTCAGTGCACACACCGAGACCGCAGGGACCTTGATGTTGAGGACTCCTTGGGCCGCCGAAAAGATCCTCAAGAGCTCCATTCCTCGAGCCGATCCTCAGCAAGAGTCTTGTTCCCAGTCCTCAGGAGTGAGATCCTCCCCAGCTAGCGCCTCTGACTCCAGCCAAGCCTCAGTCGCGGTTCATCAAAGGCTGGATCCATTGATGCCTTTAGAGCTGTCGGTACATAAAACCCGTCCCTGAATTTTTTATATTTTTTTGTCGAAGTGTACCGGAGGAGGAATGGAACTGAAATCCACCCACACCAAGCGGCAAGCTGCTTTTATTTAAATTTAGGTTCTCCACCTTACAAAGCTCATAAAAGACGTAACTTATCTGAAAAAAGTCCACGTTCCATAAGCGTATGCCTTTAGAGCTGTCGGGCCTTGAATTTTCGACGTACTCCTCGGACTGGGAGTCTGACATTGAGAGTTCCCCGGAGACACAAGCACACTGTGACCTCCCCTCAAATCCGTCCCCGCCAGTGTCAAGGCGCTGGCCTCATTCCTCAAATTTGTTCGGGACAGCACTGTCCCTCACCACAATACCAGAGAAGGACCCTCATAGTAACATAGTAGATGACAGCAGATAAAGACCAGCATGGTCCATCTAGTCTACCCAGCAAGATGGCAAGAGTAGGCGCAGACCACCCCTCCCCATGTCTTTGTTTAGGGGTGAACCCACCACTCCATGTAGGACACCCCTATTTGTTTAGACGTTAGATGGTTCAGAAGTTATATGTTTCAGTTTATTTTGTTTTTATCCTGTTGCTGTAAAGGGATCCACTGTGTTTGTCCCATGCCATTTTGAATTCCGTCACCGTGTTTGCCCCCACCACTTCCATCGGGAGGGCATTCCAAGCATCTACCACCCTTTCAGTGAAAAAATATTTCCTGGCATTGCCTTTCAATTTACCACCTTACACAGAGGAACTTGAAATCCTCCAAGTCCCCACTCAAGGAGGCACTCATGGTCCCTGTCCTCTCCATCCTCGGGAGCCGCCTCCTCTGAATGTGGGAAACACCAGCATCAGTTCCGGTTGTTAGCAGACACCTGGACGCTATGTACCGTGTCCAGCGAGGGCCCGGCTTCAGGAAGGCACATCTCCCTCACACATCGATGGTGTCAAGTCAGCCATGCATCGACAAAAAAGGCTGAAGTTACACTCCAAAGTGCCCCCGGGTTGGGAGTTCCGAGCCCTCAATGCCCTCAGGTGGAAATATTACCGGACTCGTGCTGGTCTGCTGCATACAAGCTTATCAACTGTATATTGGCATGTATCTTGAGACAAAACCCTAAGCATGACACATCACATAAAAAAGACCGCTAAAACTATATTCTTTAAACTCAGAACCATTCAGCAACTGGAGGAGGAGTGGCCTAGTGGTTGGGGCAAGGTACTTCAGGCCGGAAGGTCAGGGGTTCAAATCCCACTAGAGGACAGCAACCTTGGGCCGGAAGGACTGGGGTTTCTAGTCCCACAGGTGCTCCTTGTGGTCTTGGGCAAGCCACTTAACCCTCCATAGCCCATGTTCCCTGTAAAATAGTTATCTCCAAGTTATAATGCCCTGTTCAATGTAATTTCAGTTTGTTCAATGTAAACCGCACTGATGCAGAATAGCGCGGTATATAAGAGAATGTAAATAAATAAATAACTCAGACCCCTCATTGACATTGGTGATTTCAGATCAGTTGTCCAGGCTCTTATAATGCCACATTTAGATTTCTGTAATGGATTACTACAAGGCACATCCAAGAAGAATCTAAACATCCTACAAAGGGCCCAAAACGTTACCGCTCGGATTATTTTTAAAGCCAAATTATCCAACCACATCTCCCCAATACTATACGCTCTCCACTGGCTACCTGTTGCTAGTAGGATTCAATATAAAACACTAGTCCACTATTTTTAAACTCATTAATGAACTTGCCCCCTCACATCTATCAACATTAATCCAGACCCCCTCAGAAACTAGAAGAAGAAGAAGAGCAAACCTTAACATGCTCCTAATTCCCGACTCTGTGAGAAAATTGAAGCAGGCAACAACCAATTCTGCCTTCTCTTATTATGCTCCCAGTCAATGGAACAAACTACCATGCAACCTGAGAGAGATTAAAGACCTTATTTCCTTCAGAAAAGAGCTTAAAACATACCTTTTCACCCAACACTATCACAACTTACAGCCCACACTCGAGCAACTTGCACAAGAATACACAACTCAACTATCACAAGTTTACCCTATCTAGCTCAAGACTCGCTTTCCATTACATGTTCTCACTTACAACTCTGACACATTGTCCATACTGAGTGATAGTTAATCCTTAACGTCTGTTGTAATTAGTCTTTATGCCCATCATAGAATCTATACTTTAGTATTTTCTATAATGGTTATTGTAAATAGTTACTCTGCCTATTATTGCTTACTATACTATACTATCATCTGTAAATAATGAATAATTTTTTCTTAACATATATAAATAGTTTACATGTTCTTTGTATGATAGTTACACAAGTGCTCAAAATGTTTCATGTAATTCAATATTCCATGTTGAATGTTTTTTAACACGTTCTATGTAAACCGCCCCTGATCTCTGTAAGGGGCGGTATAGAAAAGCGCACAAATAAATAAATAACCAAGGAACTCAGGGATTTCTCAATGGGTCTCAGCGGGGACCACCTCCAAGGCTTTCAGACCCTCATGAAGTCTGTTGGGGAGTGCTCGAGGTATTTGTCTCCAGCGGCCTACAACGGCTTAGAGTCTAATGGGAGGGTGGCCGCCACAGACATCGGTGTCGACGCCAGGCCTGGATCCAGGACAAAACTCCTCGACTTCTCTTGCCTCAGTGAAAACCTCTTCGGCAAGCCGATAGAGAACAAGATGGCAGCGATCGAGACAGAGTGTCACCAGGACTCGACTTTTGAGGAAAACCCCCACTCTTCCCAAGAAGAAACCACTGGGGAAATGGCCTCCCTTCCACCGGAAAGGCCAGCCTTATCGAGGCTATCCCCCATACCAGGCCCCCCAGACCCCTCAGCAGGGTCATCAGGGCAAGGGAGCAAGACAGGGCCCATATAAGCCTAAGGGCCCCAGACATTCAGCTCCAGCCCAAACTGGGTTGGGGTTTTGACTCCCAGAGCATAGCCTCTCCACCCATGGGGGGCCAGCTACCAACGGGGGCGCCTGATTCATTTTGCCCTCCGGTGGGCTGCCATCACCACCGACTCCTGGGCACTTCAGGTGGTCAGGGAAGTTTACCTCCTTCACCTGGACCAGACGCCTCTCCCTTTCTTTCCAGGAGCGCCCCCTCAGACTCCCCTGCACCAGGCCCTGTTACTGCAAGAACTTGAGGATTCTCAGGGATAGGGCTGTGGAGCCCGTACCATACCACCTAAAAGGAAAGGTGTTCTACTTTAGGTACCTTTTGGTCCCAAAAAGAACAGGAGGCCTAAGGCCCATCCTGGACTTTAGAAGCCTGAAAAAATTCCTGGTGCAGGAGTTCAAAATGCTTTCCCTTGGAATATTGCTGTCCTACCTCCAGCAGGGAGATTTGCTATGTTCCTTAGACCTAAGGAATGCTTATACCACATTCTGATCCACTCCAGCCACAGGCAGTACCTAAGGTTCATGGTCAGGGGCAATCACTACCAGTACAGGGTAAACTTCAGTCTGGCCTCCGCCAAATCCCACCTCATTCCAACACAGGACTGGGAGTTCATAGGGGCTCGCCTGGACACCCTCCAAGCCGGGGCCTTTCTCCCCCTGTACAGGATCGCTTCAGGGCCCTGGCGACCAAGGTGCAGCACCATCATGCTGTGTCAGCACGGTCTATGCTCTGCCTGCTTAGACTTACATGGCTTCCACAGTCCATATGGTCCCCAACGCCTGCCTCCACATACGGGCAGCTCAGTGGTGTCTCCGCTCACAGTGATCTCAGGCCATGGGCAGGCTCCGGGACAGGATCTCGGTGTCCTGTCAACTAGCAGAATTACTCAGTTGGTGGCAGGACACACAGCATCTGCAGACGGGCATGCACTTTCAACACCCAAATCCCCAGAGGGTCTTCACTATGGATGCCTCCCTACTGGGCTGGGGTGCCCATTGCGAGGAACTGCACACACAGGGTAAGTAACTTGTCTCTCAAGGAGAGCCAGCAGCAGATCAACCTGCTGGAGCTCAGAGACATTTTCCTGGCGATCAGGCCTTCCAACACCGCCTGCAGCTGGCCCAAATGGACAATCGGGTCACGATATTCTACCTGAACAAACAAGGGGGCACAGGGTCTTACCGCCTCTGCCAGGAGGCAGTAGCCATCTGCTTGTACGAGATCAGTCAGGGAATGTTCCTCAGGGTGGTATACCTTCTGAGCCAGGACAATGCCCTGGCAGACAGACTGAGTAGGATTCTCCAGCCGCACAAGTGGCGCCTAGACCCCAGGGTGGCGCAAAGGCTATTCATACTATGGGGAACCTCAAGTTTGGACCTCTTTTCCAGCACAGCCAATGCTCAGCTGTTCCACTTCTGCTCTCCCCAACCGCACCCGTCCTGGATAGTGGCAGATGCCTTCCTCATCTTGTGGTCGGATGGCCTTCTGTATGCCTTCACTCCCACACCACTAATTGCATGGACCTTCTTCAAGGTCCAGCGGGACAAGGCTTCCATAATCCTAGTGGCCCCGTGGTGGCTCAGACATACAGCCTTGGTTTCCCCTGTTGCTCTGCCTATCGATGGAGCTCCCAGTCCCTCTGGAGAGTTTCCCGGGACTCCTGACCCAGGAGGAGAGCTCCCTTCTCCACCCCAGCATGGGGCCCCTGTCACTAACTGCATGGCTGCTGAATGGGTCACCCTAGCGCCCTTCAACCTCCCCAGGGAGGTGGAAGAAGTCCTCCTGGCCTCTCGTAAGAACTCCATGAGACGAGCCTACGTTTCAGGTGGTGCAGATTCTCAGTATGGTGTGCAGAGCAATGGGTTGACCTGTTCTCCTGCCAGGTGCACACGGTGCTGCAATACTTGCTCCACCTCTTGCAGGTTGGACTCGAGTCCAACTCCATCAGGGTACATCTGCGTACTTTCTCTGCGCACCATCACTCTGTAGAGGACAAGCCTTTTTCTATGCAGCCTCTCATTACCTGATTTATGTGGGGCTTGTTACTACTAAGCCCAACCTCCAGCCGCCTCTGGTGGAATGGGATCTCAATGTGGTTTTGACACAGCTTACCAAGCCGCCCTTCGAGCATTTGGCTACCTGCCATCTGTGTTACCTATCTTGGAAGGTTGTCTTCCTGGTGGTGCTCACCTCTGCCCACAGAGTCAGCGAGCTTCAGGCCTTGGTGGCCAAGCCAGCCACCTTATACTGGTTTCTACAAGAACAGGGTCGTGCTTCGCACCCACTCAATGTTCCTTCTGAAGGTGATATCAGCCTTCCACCTCAACCAAGATGTAGTGCTCCCTCCCTTCTTTCCGTGGCCCACACCAACAAGGCAGTGGCCATTCTCCATACCCTGGACTGCAAAGGGGCCCCGTCCTTCTACTTGCAGCATACTTGGGGCCACCATAAAGCCTTGCAGCTTTTTGTTTCATATGACCCTGTCCATCTGTGTGGCGGAGTGCATCATCTTTGCCCACGATCAGGCTGGACTATCATTGGAGCGCTAGGTCACAGCGCACAGCTTCAGGACTATGGCAACCTCAGTTGCGAGCCTATGCTTTGTCCCTATGACAGACATCTACCGAGCAGCCACCTGGTCCTCAGTCCACACCTTTGCTGCTCACTACTGCCTGAAGAGGGAGTCCCGATGGGACATTGCCTTTGGCCAGGCCGTACTCCGTAATCTGTTCGGGCTTTAGGCAACTCTTGCCCTCTGACCTTGTTCAGGCTACCGGAGCCATGGTTTTCCCTGGACACTGGGGTCCTCAGAGTCTGTCCTTGGATTTGCTTGCGGCTGCTCGCAGCAGGGCCGTGTTTTTCTTCTACAGGTTCCTGGTAGCCTGTAGCTAGGGAGTCCCATATGTGAGGACTGACTTCCTGCTTGTTCCTGGAGAAAGTGTAGTTACTCACCCATAACAGGTGTTCTCCAGGGACAGCAAGAATCAGTCCTCACAACCCTCCCTCCTCCCCTTGGAGTTGCTGTACAAATTTTGGCCATCTTTTGTCGGCTCTTGCAATGTCATCTGACTGAGTAAGATGGCTCCCTTGGGCAGGAAGGGGACCACGCATGCATGGTGGCATCTCCCAAAGGCTTTCTTTGAGATGCTTCTGCGAGGACTCCATCAGCGTTAGCTTCACCCATATGTGAGGACTGATTTCTGCTGTTCCTGGAGGACACCTGTTATAGGTGAGTAGCTAGCTTTCTTTGTCTTCAGCAGATGGTGGATGGATTTCTTCACTCTGAAGAAAATCTGAATGATTGAGAGGAAAAGATTGATTTAAGCACTCGTGAATGACACCTTGAGGGTGACATGGGAGACGCCACTAGACTGCAGTCTTTTCGGTAGCCATAGGAGGAAGGAAAATTTGGTTCAGCTCCATGCTCTTATGATAACGAGCAACCAGAAAATTGAAAGGATCTGGAAGGACTGGAAGAGTTCAGCAGCCTCACACAACCTCAACACCCCTGCCCTCCTCCCTTTGTCCCCCCTGCCCTCTCCTGAAGTTTTCAGAAGGCTCTGAGTTATCTGCTGCCAGCCACTTTAAATGCAGTGCCTGCAAAGCCAGAGAATCAGTTTCAGGGGAGTAAAGCTGAGACTGGCATAGATTCTCAGGGGGTAAGTACCAAGGCTTGACCTAGTCATTGTCCTTGTTGGGGGCTCCCAATTCTGTCTGGCTGGGGCAAAATTCAGGATGGATCGCTGGTGACCGTTAGTGCAGTATGGGGGTTTCCTGCCATTTTCTGCACGTGTAAGTAGCGTTTTTACTATTGTGCACCTGGCGATCATGCAGTCCGTGTGGGTGTTCTGCCCAAGTGGCTCCATCATGCGTTCCTACCTTAGCACCTGTAACACGCATTGTTGTAATAGCACTGTTCATGCACACCTTCCAGGCCACCTCGGTCTTAGCGCATGCTGTTGTAATACTTGCCTTAACTCTCTGTCTTCCAGGAAATATTGTTTGGCTTGTAGCAAGCGAGATGCCTCATCCCCCACCTTCTGGACTTTGCTCTTCTTGCATGGCAGCTTCTGAGTCATCCCTTCAGGACTTGCTCCCCCTCTCTCAGCCGGGGAATGCAGTTAATCTGGCCTTGCCTGCCTTAGGGCAGGAGGGTGGAGAATGACGCTGTGAGTCAGGATAATCAGCAGGCCAGAGGTTCCAGCGACTGTGCTGCAGGCAGCTCCCTGTACTCTGGGGGCTCTGCGGCGACTGTGTTCCCTGTTGTTGGTGGGTGATTTCCGAGAGGAGAGCGTCCAGACTCCAGATTGTCCTCCCTGGAATTTGTTTCCTTTTTACAGCAGGCCTGGTCATTCTGGTGTGGAAATTCAGACCCTGCAGCCTCTGGATGTCACCAAGCACAGTCTCATGAGGGGCAGGCTGAGAGTGGATGCCCAGTTCGGTTGCCTGTGGCTAAGCATCCCCGGCAAAGGGCTCCCCCTGGACATGAGAGTCAGCTAGGATCTGTCTAAAATTTGGACTGTGACTTGAATTCAGATGTATTGGTTCTGGGCTCTGGATGAAGAAATACTCTCGCCTTTGAAGGATTGTGAAGAGACCGGTGTTATCCACCTGCTTCGGAAGGAGGAACTGGTGGTGTTGTTTGCCAGGGTCACATCCACCCTTGCAAGAGGTGCAGAAATCCACTACTATCTTCCTGTTCCGGAGGTGATCCAAGGACATGATCTGGTTGGAGTGGAATTCCTCCAACTCCCTGCCAAAGGGGCTAAGGGTATATAGGATGTACACTCTCCCGAAGGAGTGCTTTGTGTGGTTTGATATTCCCAAGGTGGATGCGCAGGTCACAGTGGTTAACAGATAGACCACCACTCCTATGGAAGGCGGATCAGCTTTAAAGGATTCTCTGGACCGAAAAATGGATCCATTGTTGAAGAACCAGTTTGCCATGGCAGTTGCTGTTCTTCAGTTGGTGGTATCTGCAGGCATGATGTCTCGAGCCCTGCTTCAGTGGGTTCAGTCTCTAACACCAACTGATACTACCTGTCTTTTGGAGTCTGCTATGGGCTTCCTTTCCGATGCCATGTATGATCTGGTACATTCAGTGACCAGGGATAGTGCCCTGTCGATGGTGTTAAGTTGTTGGATTTGGCTCTGACACTGGGCCGATGGTATTGGGTCAATTGGGCGACATCTTCTAAAACCCAGTTGACCCAGCTGACCTTTAAAAGGAATCTTCTTTTTGAGGCTGATTTGGAGAAGCTAGTAAAGAACCTGGGTGAGACAAACACTTACTGTCTTCTGGAGGACAGCAGGCAGGAACCCCTTTCCCGTCAGCCTCCACATGCTGGTCAGACTCCCAAAGGTCTCGGGACTCTTGTCGCTATTGGCCTGGAAAGCCCTTCTTCCCTTCTGCTTATGGTGGTCAAACTCGTTCTCAGTCTTTTCATGGAGCGCGTCGGCCCAGGGACTCTGTCCCTTCCAGTGGAGGGCCCTCCCAGGCTGCACAATGAAGGTTTGGGGATCCATTCCCTGGTTCCTCTGTTGGAGGGGGAGGCTTCATATCTTCTTTCAGGAATGGTGCTGGGTGCTAGACACCATTCAGTACGGCAGGGACCTAGACTACAAAGAGCCAATCCCGGACGCCTTCATCTGCCCTTGTGGGTCTGCAATCAAAAGGGCCACTATGTGGACCACCTTGGACAAGTTGCTGCTCCTGAAGGCAGTGGTGCTTATTCCCCCTGATGATCGGGGCAAAGGCAGGTATTCCAACTATTTTGTGGTGCCGAAAATGGACTGATTCTTCCAGCCCATTCTGGATCTCAACAAGCACTTGCTTGTCCTGCACTTCCGGATGGAAATCTTGTGAGCTGTGATTTAAGCAATGCGCCAACTGGAGTTCCTGGCATCTCTGGATTTGGCCGAGGCATATTTTCATATCCTCATCCAGGAGGCTCTGCAAAAGTATCTGTGTTTTGCCATGCTTGGCTTGGCCCTCCCATTTGGCCTCTCCATTGCCCCATAGATGTTCTCCAAGATCATGGTGGAGGTAGATGCGGCACTGTAGCACCAGGGGATTTGTGTGCACCCGTATCTGGATTACTCTTTCAGAGATCATTCTCTTTCTCCAGGACCAAGCAGGAAGTCAGTCCTCACATATGGGTGACGTCGGCGCCGACAGAGCCCTCGTGCGGAGCATTTCCCCAGCTTTCAAAGAAAGCCTTTGGGAATTGCAGCGCACATGTGAGGTCCCCTTCCCGCCCAAGGGTGCCATCTTGCTCAGTCTTCTTTTTTCCACGGAGCCCGACGGACGTAGTTCGTTTTTCCCCGAGGAAAAAGTTGATTTCCCTGTTTTTTCTTTTTCTACCTTCAGTTCGACGCCGGATCCTTTTCCCGCCTTGGCCCGATACGCCAATATCGAGTCCACTCTCTCGTTTTCGTTTTTTGTTCTTTGTGACTAGCGTTCGCGCCATTTTTCTTTTTTCACTGGCAGCCCGGTCTTTTGACCTCGCAGGGGCCCTTTTTCCCCCCGATGGCTACCAGCGGGTTTAAAAAGTGTGATCAGTGTAGAAACTTATGTCTCTTACCGACACACATGACTGCTGCCTCGGACCCGATCATGACCCGATGATCTGTGGTCCGTGTGGCAAAATGTCCTTGAAGGCGTTGAGTCGGCAGCACCAGAAGGATAGGATCTTCTCTGACTCCGCGTCTGGATGGGCCCGGACCTCGTCAGAGGCCTCGACGTCTCGGGACTCCAGCCCCGAGCAGCGTCGGGGTTCCTCTGAGCGGGGGTCTCCTTCGCGGGAACATCGCAGGAAGAAGAAACCCGTGAGGGCGGCGTCGGTGGACGCTCCTGGTTCCTCGAGGGCCAGGTCGCATAGCCCCGATAGCCGTCCCGGGTCTTCGGAGTCGGAGAGGCCTGCCAAGCATCCTCGTATCAAGATGGAGTCTCCTGGACATGTGAGTGCTGTAGTCCTCGTGGACTATTCGGGGGCTGCTGGGTCTCCTGAGCTCGAACTCAGGTTGACGGCCTTGGAGAGCAGCCTCACTGCCTTCATGGAACAGCAGCGGGCATTGATCGCCGGCCTCACCGGTGCATCTGCCCCGACCACCGGGACCTCGACGTCCAAGTCGACCCCGGAGGCCAAGCCGATCCTCGAGTCCATGCGGGCTCGAGTCGATCATCGGCCACAGTCTCCCTCGGCCTGCCGTTCGGGACCGAGGTCGTCAACGCCGGTACCCTTGGCTTCGGGGCGGATGGCATCGGTGCCCGCCTGATCGGAGCTGCTCGATTCCTCCTCCGAGGAGTCGGGCTGGGAGACGGAGGACGAAGAGTCACCCGACACTTATCGGACTCGGTGTGTCCCATCGGACTCGCCGGAGTCCGAACCTCAGAGACGATCCCCGCCGGAGGATACCCGGTTCTCGGACTTCGTGCGGGATATGGCCAAGGCCTTGGCCTTCCCCGCGGATCCCGAGGAGGAGCCGAGGAGCTCGAGGCCCTCCAGTATGACTCTCCCCCAAAGGAGGCCTTTACTGTTCCGGTTCCTCCGATGCTGGAGCGGCTGCTCTTCCGCATGTGGGAGACCCCTGCCTCGACGCCGGTGTTAAGCAAGCGGGTCGATTCCATCTATCAAGTCCGCAAGAGCCCCAGGTTCCAAAAGGCACAATTACCGCACCACTCCATGGTTGTGGAATCGGCCATGCATCGACTGAAAAGTCAGAAGATGCACTCCTTGGTGCCTCCCAGCCGGGAGGCCCGGAACCTGGATGCCCTCGGTAAGAAGTGCTTCCAGGGCTCTATGCTTGCTTGCCGTGTCCAGACTTACCAGCTCTACATGGGCATGTATCTCCGAGACCTGGCAAAGGAGATTGCCGGGTTCTCTGCTGGTCTCTCTCTCTGGTTCCAAGCCTTGTCCACTGCTATTCGAGAGTGCTCGAAGTTTATCTCTCGAGCAGCCTACGATGGCTTCGAGGCTTCAGCCCGAGTAGCCGGGGCCGGGGCCGGCATCGGTGCCCGCCGACAGGCTTGGCTACAGTTATCCGACCTCGAGCCATGGGTGCAGGACAAGTTGGTCGATGTCCCCTGCCGAGGTGAAAACCTCTTTGGCAAGCCCATGGCTGAAAAGGCTGCAGAACTCGAGACCGAGACTCTGACCAGGACTAGGCTGTCCAGAAAAACCTCTGCCCCTTCTCAGAAGAAGAAGGGCTCGGGGAAAAAAGACCTTTTACCTGAGGAAGTCCTCTGCCTATAAACAATACCCTCATTATCAGGCCTCTGCAGCTCCCCAACAGGGTCAGCAGGCCAAGGGGCAGGGTCATGGGCCCCGTAGGCAGAAGGCCCCCAAGCCACCAACACCGGCCCCTGCTCAGCAGGGTGGGGGTTTTTGACTCAGCAAGCATAGCCTCTTCTCCTCAGCTGGCTCACATCAGCACAGGAGGCCGGCTGGCCCACTTTGCCCACAGGTGGTCCGCCGTCACATCAGATACCTGGGTGCTCCATATAGTCCAAAAGGGCTATCTTCTCCATTTTCACCAGGTACCTCCCTCCTGTTTTCCAGGGGAGCCTCCAAGACTCCCTCTGCACAGGGACCTACTCCTTCAGGAGTTAGCAAGTCTGCTAAAGGAACAGGCTGTGGAACCGGTGCCCCACCACCTGAGAGGTCACGGCTTTTATTCCAGGTACTTTCTGGTACCAAAAAGAATAGGAGGCCTCAGACCCATCCTAGACTTGCGCAACCTCAACAAGTTCCTGGAGAGGGAAAAGTTCAAGATGCTTACCCTTGGAATCCTGCTGCCCTACCTCCAGCAGGGAGATTGGCTATGCTCCTTAGATCTAAAGGATGCTTATACTCACATCCTTATTCATCCAGACCACAGACAATATCTCAGATTTGTTGTGGGGGGAAACCACTACCAGTACAGAGTACTTCTCTTTGGCCTAACCTCCGCTCCCATGGTGGCGGCCTACCTGAGGCTTCAAGGCCTTTTTGTGTTTACATACCCGGACGGCTGGCTCATAAGGGGCCAGTTTTCCCAGGAGGCCAGTCAAGCCACCCTACGCACTGTGGCTCTGCTTCAGCACTTGGGGTTTGTCCACTTTGCTCCCGTCCCAGAACTTCGAATTCATAGGAGCAAGGCTAGACACTCTTCAGGCGAGGGCTTTTCTGCCAGTGGACAGGGCCCTCCGGTTGATGGATGTAGCCAGGCAGTTTCACAGCAATTCCCTGGTCTCCGCCAGGCAATTCCTGAGACTTCTCGGCCATATGGCTTCCACGGTTCATGTAACCCCCAATGCCCGCCTGCACATGCGGCCTGCTCAGTGGAGCCTTCAAACTCAGTGGCATCAGGCCACAGGGAGCCTTGCAGACTCGGTGAGAGTATCCACCCTGCTCGTCTCCTCTCTACAATGGTGGCTTCATCTTCCGAATCTGGTACTCGGAGTGGATTTTCAATCCCCTCCGCATTCTCGAGTGCTGACGACAGATGCTTCTCTTCTAGGTTGGGGAGCACATTGCCAAGGGGCATGTACTGAGGGTCTCTGGACTCCCTGGGAGGCTGCTCAGCAGATAAACTTCCTGGAGCTACGGGTAATACGCCTAGCTCTGAGAGCCTTCTCCCACCTCACGTCTCACCAGTCTGTACTGTCCAGACGGACAATCAAGTTGCCATATTCTACGTGAACAAACAAGGGGGCACAGGCTCCTTCCTTCTCTGTCAGGAGGCACAACGGCTGTGCTCTTGGACCGTCAATCACGGAATCCTCCTCAAGGCTGTCTACCTCCCCGGTCAAGAAAATTACCTGGCGGACAGACTGAGCAGGATCCTGCAACCACACGAATGGAGATTGAATCCATTGGTGGTTCAGCAGATCTTTCTCAGGTGGGGCCTCCCCACCATGGATCTCTTCGCCAGCCCTCTGAACCAGCAACTCCCGAGATTCTGTTCCAGACAACTGCATCCTCTCAGAGTAGCAGCGGATGCCTTTCTGATTCCGTGGTCCCAAGGCCTACTATATGCGTTTCCTCCCACGCCCCTAGTGTCTCGAACACTGTTCAAGGTCCTCAAGGACAGGCCCTCAATGATTCTGATAGCCCCCAGGTGGCCGAGGCAGCCATGGTTCCCACTCCTGTTGCAACTGGCGGTGGACACTCCCCTGCCTCTTGGAATTCAACACGATCTCCTGTCTCAGGACCAGGGGTCTCTCTTGCACCCCAACCTCCAGTCCCTTCATCTGATGGCTTGGCTGCTGAAAGGGTAGTCCTGTCTCCCCTTCTCCTGCCTAGAGAGGTGGAAGACGTAGTCTTAGCCTCTAGGCGGCAATCCACCAGGAAATCCTACCCTCTTAAGTGGCGTAGATTCTCCACATGGTGTGCGCAGCACAGCGAGAATCCCTTCTCGTGCTTGGTAGCGGTAGTATTGCAATATTTGCTTTACCTCTCCAATCTAGGCCTTAAGTCCAACTCTGTCAGGGTTCACCTCAGTGCTCTCTCAGCGCACCACTCGCCGGTGGACGGGAGGCCTCTTTCCAACCACCCTTTGGTGGCTCGTTTTCTCAGAAGCCGCCTCCTGCTTAAACCTCCTTTGCGTCCACCAGCCCCTGAGTGGGATCTGAATGTGGTCTTACAGCGGCTTACTTGTCTGCCATTTGAACCTATGGCTACCTGCCCTCTCCATTTTCTCTCCTGGAAAACCTTGTTTCTGGTAGCTCTTACCTCTGCTAGGCGAGTGAGTGAACTTCAGGCACTAGTGTCTGATCCCCCTTACACTAGGTTCTACCGGAATAGGGTAGTCTTACGGACTCACCCGAAGTTTCTTCCTAAGGTTGTCTCCCCTTTTCACCTCAATCAGGAGGTGGTTCTTCTGACCTTCTTTTCCAGGCCGCATGCCAACCGGGCTGAGATGGTCCTGCATACCCTGGACTGTAGGATGGCGTTATCCTTCTACCTCGACTGTACGCGGGAGCACCGGAGGGCTGTTCAGCTCTTCGTTTCTTTTGACCCCAATAAGTTGGGGCTATCTGTCTCCAAGCGTACTTTGTCCATGTGGGTCGCTGACTGTATCGCCTGGGCTTATGGGGCAGCCGGCCTCTCATTGGAGGGTCGAGTCACGGCTCATCGTGTCAGGGCGAAGGCTGCATCAGTGGCTCATCTCCGCTCTGTTCCGTTGGCAGACATCTGCCGGGCCGCTACTTGGTCTTCAAGCCAGACTTTTGCAGCCCATTACTGCCTTGAGAGGGACAGTGCTTTCGGACAGGCAGTACTCCATAATCTCTTTGGGGTTTAGGCAACTCCTACCCTCGGCCCTGGTGTTGGGCTACCGGTCGGGGGCGTTCTCAGAGAAGATTCCTTCCTTACGTACTGACGAGCTAGAGGGAGCTCATTTTTTCTGCTTGAGATCTCCGGTAGCCTTAAGCTGGGGAGTCCCATATGTGAGGACTGACTTCCTGCTTGGTCCTGGAGAAAGAGTAGTTACTCACTTGTAACAGGTGTTCTCCAGGAGCAGCAGGAATCAGTCCTCACAACCCTCCCTCCTCCCCTTGGAGTTGCAGTCGTATGATTTATTTTTGCTACTTTTTTGCTGTCTTTTAGCTATGTCATCAGACTGAGCAAGATGGCACCCTTGGGCGGGAAGGGGACCGCGCATGCGCACTGCAATTCCCAAAGGCTTTCTTTGAAAGCTGGGGAAATGCTCCGCACGAGGGCTCCGTCGCCGCCGACGTCACCCATATGTGAGGACTGATTCCTGCTGCTCCTGGAGAACACCTGTTACAGGTGAGTAACTACTCTTTCAGAGTCGTCTTTTGTTAGCGACTCGAGTAGTATCCTTTTTTGTAAAGTCTTGGCTGGATGATCAATCAGGGAAAGAGCCAGTTGATGCCCTCCCAGTCCTTGGAGCTCCTGGGAGCATGTTTCAGTACTCAAGTGGGCAGAGTCTTCCTGCCAGAGGAAAAAGTGAAAAGGCTGTTGGATTGTCTGGCGCTGTTCTGTTTGCAGCAGGGTCCCAGAGTTCGGGATTATATTTGACTCCTCAGATTGATGACAGCGAGATAGTGCTGAGGGTGCATGCTCACATGTTGCCGCACCTTGCTGACTCTGTGGTCCCCGAGTTCTCAGGAATTCAAGCTCAGACTATGATGTTGAAGGTCAGCCTGTGGTGGTGGCAGCAGCCCTGTCATCGGAGGAAGGGCATGCCGCTGGATGATTCTTATGAATCCTTCTGATGACGAATGCGTGTGTGTCGGGCTGGGGAGCCCATTGCCAATACCGAATGGCTCAGGGCCATTGGAACCGCTGGGAAACAGTGTGGTCCATCAACCGCCTCAAGGCAAGGGCCATCAGGTTGACTCTTATGCATTTTCAGCCCCTGATTGAGGGCCAGGCAGTTTGAGTATTTTTAGACAATGCCACGGCAGTGACTTATGTCAATTGGCAAGGTGGCATGAGGAGTGCCAGGGTAGCCCTCGAGATGGCTGTCCCGTTTGCCTGGCGGAGAACTTCTTCTAGCTTTGTCAGCTCAGCACATTACTGGGGTAGACATTGTGGCAGTGGACTTTCTCAGCTGCACTCTCTGAACCCAGGAGTTGAGTCAGGAGGTGTTTCAGTTGATTCTGCGCCACTGGGGTCGCCCTAAGATGGATCCGTTGGCGACCTGCTCCAGTGCCAAACTGTGCCGCTTCTTTAGTCGCCGCATGGAGACGGGGTCTGAGGATGTTGATGCCCTGGCTCAGCTTTGGCCAAGTCAAGGTCTGCTGTATGTGTTAACTCGGTGGCCCCTATTGGGGCCTGTGATTTGGCATATAGCACACCATCCAGAAAGGATTATTCTGGTGGTTCATAGTTCGGAGATCTGATGTGGCTCCTACCAGTGCCACCTCTCTGTTTTCCTCCATCTCAGGGCCTATTGCATCAGGGACTGATCATCCTGGAAGACCTGTTTCCCTTCTCACTTATGGCTTGGCTCTTGAAAAGAGACTGTTTCTACTCTGCTCAGAGCCCGGAGGAGGTCTACCCACCGGAAATTTGTGTGGGTCTAGTGCCTCTTTGAGCAATGGTGTAGCATACAGCAGCTGGCCCCTGAGGCGGCCAAGGTGCTGTTTTTGTTGATCTTTCTGCAAGACAGTCTGGAGAAAGGCTTTTTCTTTAGCTCCCTGAAGATTCAGGCAGCAGCTTTAGCGTGTTTCAGAGGATTGGTGACTGATGAGTCTCTCTAGAATTGCACCCAGATGTTTTACGCTTTCTTCAGAGGGTTTGGTGTCTGCGTCCTCCCCTCCAGTCTGTGGTCCCTTCCTGGCATCTGTATCTGGTGTCAGAGCCCTTTGAGCCGTTGAAGCGCTCTCCTCAGAAGGATTTGACGCTCAAGACGGTCTTCTTGGTTGCGATGTGTTCCACAAGACGGATTTCCGAGCTGCAGGTTCTGTCTTGCCAAGATCCTTACCTGTCTTTTTCTGAGAAGGCCATTTCCATTCAGCTTGTGCCTTGCTTTTTACCTAAGGTGATTTCCCCCTTTCACGTGAACCAGATGGTTCGCCTGCCCTCCTTCTCTCTCTAAAGAGCAGTGTCGGGGGAATGGTAAGGATCTTCATCTTGTGGATGTCCAGAGGGTTCTTCTCTGGATTTTGGAGGATACGAATTCTTTTAATAAGTCAGACCATCTTTTTGTGCTGTTTGCTGGCTTGTGCAAAGTGATGAAGCAGCTCAGTTTGCATTGGGACGCTGGATTAAGGAGGCTTTTACCTTGGTGGATCTGTTGTGTAACCAGCTGGTTCTGGAGGGTTTGCGTGCCCATTCTTCCCGAGCACAAATGTCCTTGTGGGCAGAGCAGAGCTCGGCAGCCCCTGCAGACATTTGTCCGGCGGCAACATGTGCATCACTTCCACTTTTTGTCAACCATTTCCGTTTGGATGTCCACGCTTGGGTGGACACAACCTTTGGCTCTGAGGTTTTGCGAGCTGGTGTGTCTTCCTGCTCAGTGGAGGTGTACCTTTGGTATGTCCTACTTGGCTGGACTGGTCTAGAAGGACGATATGGAAGGCAACATTTTACTTACCAGATAATGTCCTTTCCTTGAGTCCTGCTAGACCAGACCAGGACCTGCTCCTGGAACTGTTTGCGCTCTTTTCTTCTGCGGCGGTACCCTTGCTATGATTTCTATATTTGGCTCTGCGAGTTCATCTTTGTTCAGCCTTCTCTTCATGCTTTCATGTACGTAGTTCTATACATAATTCAGTATTGTTTGATTGCTCATTGTTGCCCATATTGAGGTTGTGTTAGGCTTGCCATGTTCTCCCATATGCTTTGGGACGGATACTGAAGAGACCTCTAGTGGCTGAGGCATATAGAGGCAGGGGTGTGATATCATTGAAACCTGGGCTTTTCATTGTTTTTGTCTTCACCAGTTTGCTGGTAGGGGAACATAACCTACTTTTCTGGACATTATCTGGTAATTAAAATGGCACCTTACGCTTCCCTTAGTAGGCTGTTCCCAATACAGACCCCACTCCTCCCGCTGATGAGTACCACAGTCCTTGTAAGCAGAAAATTGACTGCCTGAAAAAAGCACTTTGTCCCTTTTCAAATACAGGCATGAGCACAAGTCTGCTGATAGGGCTGGCCCAAGGGTCATCCTGGAAAACCTTCAACCATGAGCTGCCCCCACAGCCCCTCTCGGCCTTCAATATCCTTTAAAATTTCTCACAGACTGCCGTACTTCATGGGTGATTTATTTAATCATTTGCCTGTGTGCCAAGGTATATGTTGGGAGAACTTGCCAAATGGTGAAAACTAGACTCATTGAACAAAGTCCAGACTTACCAATTGCATCATTACTGCTCCGTTAGTTCAACATTGCTGTGATACTTCGCACCAATAGGAAGATCTTAGATGGCTGGTGATTGATTGATTCAAAATCAATATCAAGGCAACAGTGAGAGCAGTTTAGCATGGCTCGAACAACAGTGGATTTTTGTCCTGGATACTTTGCATCCCAGTGGTCTCAATGAAGAGCTAGAATGGCTTTCCACCCTCTGACGTCAGTTTCTGAAACGTGTTTGACGTCTGCTCACTTGCTCCCACCTATATTTAAATGGCTATTTTGGCTGGGTTTGATGTTCCATGCATTTGGGTCATTCTTTCAACTAGCGGCAGATGAGTCCTGAGGCAGCCATTGAAAATCTGTCTGGCGAAACTCGAGTCGGCCTATCTGCTGCCGCTTTCTGTATCTGCACTCATTGGGTTCTTTCAAACTTCACAACTAAGTGGTTATTTTGACTATTAAATGCATTTGAAAATTGAAAAAAGCTCTAGTTATTGGGCCGATGAACGCTATCTTGGGAAAGTCTGTGACTTGTCTTTAAAGTTTTGCCTGTATTAGGTGAGCTCCCCTCTGAGGCTCCTTTTTGAACCCTCTGTGGCCTGGTTTGTTTTAGACTCTTTGCATGTTGAATATATTAATTGATTAGCAGTCTCACTTTTTTCTATACATTATTCTCCTATAATCCAGCATCTACCACCTCCCCTCCCCAATGTAGCTTTCCTACTCCCCTCCCCCCTCAGGTGTCTAGCATCTCTTTTTTCCTACTCCCCCCCCCCCCCCTTTCCAGGTGTTAAGGATCTCTCCTTCCCTATTTCCTCTTGCCATATCCAGCATTTTTCTTTCACTTACACCCCCCCCCCCCCCCCCCGCCATGGACAGCATAGTTTACCTCTTCCTGTTGTAGCCACTGCTCCCTTAACTACATTCTGCTGCTGGGCTGAGGCTTCTTCAAAAGAGGAAACTCGACGCAGTGGTAGGTCTTGCAGCAGCAGTGTAACATAAAGAACATAAGAAATGCCTTACTGGGTCAGATCAAGGTTCATCAAGCCCAGTATCCTGTTTCCAACAGTGGCCAATCCAGACACACAAGTACCTGGCAAGTTCCCAAAGGGGCACCACGGGTTCTGCAACGCTTGTCCCGGGACAAGCAGTGGATTTCCTGGGTCCTCTTTAATAATGGTTTATGGAACTTTCCACAAAGAACTTGTCTAAACCTTTTTTAAAGCTAGTTACACTAACAGCGTTTACTACAACCTCCAGTAAAGAATTCCAGAGTTTGATTACACATTAAGTAAAAAAACTATTTTCTCTTGTTAGTCATAAATGGGTTGCATTGTAGCTTCATTGTCTATCCTCTAATTTTTCTACTTTTTGATGGCATAAACAACTGATCTGCGTTTACTTGTTCTACTCCATTCATTAATTTATAGACCCCTCAGCCGTTTCTTTTCCAAGTTGAAGGGCCCCAACATTTTAAGCCTCTCCTCATAGGGGCATCCTTCCATTCCCTTAACATTTTTGTCACTCTTCTTTGTACCTTTTCATCTTCAGCTATATCCTTTTTAAGATATGGTGACCAGAATTGCACACAATATTCAAGGTGTTGCGCCATGGAACGATACAGAGGCATTATAATTTCCTTTGTTTTATTCTCCATTCCTTTCCTTATGATACCTAGCATTCTGTTTGCTTTCTTGGTTGCCGCTGCACACTGGATGGAGGGTTTCAATGTGTTATCCACGATGACGCCTAAATCTTTTTCCTGAGTGGTGGTTTCTAAGGTGGTACCTTGCATTGTGTAACCATAGTGTGTGCTTCTGGCCAGCTGTGTCCCGCCCCCTTTGACATTTCATGTTGGGAGCCAGAGCACAGCTGGTCTAAATCATGCCAGGCTCGCCGTCATGTTAAGTTTCCAGTTTTGAAGAAGCTGGGCTTGGCAGTAGCATAGTGTTAAGGGGGGACAGCAGCAGCAGCAGCAGGGGGACAGACGTGATCCTGCCATTTTCAAGTACCACCGTCATGCTTTGCTTCCATCTACCCAAATTCTGCCACCCTAGGTGGACCCCTCATCTGCTCTGTCTGCTGTGTTCCAAGCTCATCCTACAGCAATTATATCCAGCCCTTCCCTGCAGGTAAGGCAGAAAAAATCACTTCCAAGCCCTTTAACTACCCTGAATTCACTGCTGGGTTTAGAAGAATAGCTAAATGTTTGTTATTGTCAAATATTCTTACAGAGCATTTATTTCTTTTTCTAAACATAAATTTAAAGGAAACCAAGTCTAAGAAGCATATTTTTTCTTTACTATAATATGGCTTGATTTCTGTCAGTACGGTGTTCTGAAAACATCCCTTATTACACACCAGAAACGCTCTTACAAAGTTTCTCTGTACATTGCATGGTGAAGCACATTAGTCATTCATCATTAACTAGTCTAAGTTTGATTTTGGCAACTTTCAGGTCAAAAACCTAAGCTGCCCTGTTCCTCATGCTGTGCCCTCTGACAAATAGAGAATATTACAGATTGTTCCATACTAGACAGATATAAGAAATCATTTTATCTTATGATCTGCCTTACAGTGCCTTACTCTGGAATGCGTCTATAATCTTCTTATCTGCCTTATTTATTTTTGGTGTATGCATTTTGCCTTTCTGACTAGTATGATTTTATTTGAGATTTTAAGAATGTGAATGTTGGCATGCTGTAACCTGCGCTTTTTTTTTATTTATTTTATTTATACATACATTTATATACCGCATCTTCCAAAGTTCAGTTGCGGTTTACAGTGAACAACAATTAACAAAGCAAGTTTGTTTTACAGGGAACGTCATATTATAACAGAACATATTTACAAGGAACATCATATTATAAATAGCATATACAGTCTTAACAATTTGAGATAATATAGAACAGATTAAACTATATACAGTTTTATATATATGTATATATATATGTATATATGTATACACACACACGTATATATACACACATACATATATATGTATATATACACATATACACACACATATGTATATACATGGAGGTGAATGGACATAGGCTGTGAGGTCATCGTATGTATGTGTTATCTGTGTATTATAGGGGCTTTTGCTTAATGTAGACATATTCCTGTTTAACCTTTGTCTAAAGTGGGTGTTGAGTTATCTATGTTATAGTTTTTGGTGAACAGATAAGTTTTCAATTTTTTACGGAGTTCCATGATTTCCGTAAGTGTTCGTAGTTCCTCTGGGAGGGAATTCCAGATTATTGGTGCTATGTGGGAGAAGGCTCTGTTATTAGTTGCCTTATGGGCTCTTGTATAATTTTTCGGGATCTTTAGTCTGTTTAATTGACCTTTTCTGTGTGTTGGCTTGGACGGTTCTTTATGTATTAAGTTACAAAGCATTGTTGGGGCCATATCATTTAAGGCCTTAAATATTGTTATTATTGCTTTGTAGGTTATTCTGCTTTGAATTGGTAGCCAGTGAAGGGAGGCTAGTACTGGTGATATGTGTTGGAGTGAGTTAATTTTCAATATGATTCTTGCAGCTGCATTTTGCGCTAATTGCAATCGTTTGATGTTTTGTTTTGATATGCCTATTAGAATTAGATTGGCAAAATCAAAATGTGGAGTTATTGTTGCCTGGATTATGTTGATAAAATCTTGTGTAAATACTAGCGGACGAAGTTGCTTTGAGTTCTCTATTTCAAAAAGTGTGAAATATAGAGATTTATTAATTTTTTCATTTCTTTATTTTTTATACCGCGCTATTTAGAATCAGTGCGGTTTACATGTATACTAACAGGTACTTTTTATTCCCTTGTCCCCGAAGGGCTCACAATCTAAGTGTACCTGAGGCAATAGAGGATTAAGTGGCTTGCCCAAGACCACAAGGAGTGGCCATGGTACTAGAGACCCCAGTCCCTCTGACCTGAAGTTGCTTGTCCCCATGCGGGAATTGAACCCCTGGCCTTCCGGCCTGAGGTAACCTGTCCCAGCCACTGAGCCACTCCTCCCGCTAGAGATGATGATGATTATCGTATTTAACATGATCTGGCTAAAAGGCATCTGTTTCCTGAAAGCTGCTACTGTTGTGTACAGTTGGCAGTGAGTTTGTGATGGAATACTCCTAGTTGCTTTCTTATAGACTCAGTAGGGGGTCGATAAAATTCTTTTGGTGTCAGAGAGCTGGCCTTTGGTTTATCCAGCATTGTAACACTGCTGCCATCTTCTGGCTATTTTCATTTGAAAATGATTATCTCCAGGAACAAGCAGGAATGTAGTCTTCACATATAGGTATCGTCGGTACCGATGGAGCCTGCGCGGGAACACTCCCCAGCGTCCAATTAGAAAGCTTTTGGGAGCATCCCACAGCGCCTGCGTGCTGCCTTCCCGCCTTTCCCAACTGCCTCTCTCCAGTTCTTCGTTTTCCGCAGAGCCAGCAGGTCGTCGTTCCTGTCACCGCAGAAAATGTTTTCCTTATTCCTTCTTTTTTGTGGTCGCGTCTGCCTTCTTCGACGCTATACCGGTACCGCCAGTTCTCTTTTCTTTTCTTCTTTTGTTTTAAAAAAATATATATATACTATTTTTTTCCAAACTTTTCTTCCCAGATGCATGCGCCATTTTGGGCCTTAGGCCCAAAATTTCCTCCAGTATGGAAAAACCCGCTTCGGGTTTCAAAAAGTGCACCAAGTGTGGCGGTACCATCTCCGTCAACGACACCCATGAGTGGTGTCTCAAATGTTTAGGTCCTGACCACTCCATTTCCGAGTGTTTGGCTTGTGCCATGATGTCCAAGAGGAGTCGACAAAACCGAGCTGCTAAGCAAAGCGCCCTTTTTCCCTCCGATGCAGCTTCTGTGGCATCGACGTCTTCCAGAGCTTCGTCTTCCTCCCATGGATCTCAGGTAACCAAACATAAGTCCAGCCGGTCCTCAAAGGGTAGATCTCCTTCCAAGCATCGAGATGCCTCTGGCGTTGCCCTTGAGGGTTCTGTACCGGCAAAATTGCCCCGGCGGGAGGCTTCGGCTTCCAAGCATTATCGGGGTTCCAGAATGTTCTCGAGGCCTCGACCTCGGCAGAACTACTGGTGCCATGCTCTGGGGTACCGGCTGCGTCTGTTACCGATAACCAGGCATCGGCACCGTCGATAGACCAGAGGTTCCTTGCTATTGAACGCAGTCTGGCAGCTCTCCTTGCGGCATCGACACTCTCGGAACCGCGTCAGACAGTTCAACTGGTACCGATGCCAGTATCGGTACCGGTACCGATAGCATCGACATCGGTGTCTGCTTTGCCGGCACCCAGTCATGCGATGCCTTCCGGTGCCAATACCCCGGTACCGACTTCGGTCGGTACGGGTATTGGTCTCTTCAAGAGCATCCGGACAGGAGGTACTTCGAATCCTCGGAGGACTCCAAGGATTCTGACAGCTCTGCTGGTACCGGGATACTTCTCCCGGAGGAGCCTTCCTCCCCTAAACGTAGGATGTCTCCTCCAGAAGATATCTCCTTTCAGGATTTTATCAGGGAGGTGGCTCGAGGTCTGTTCATTACTGTGGCTCCTGAAACAGAGCCCAGAGCTAAGGAGTTGGAGATTTTGTAATATCCCAAAGCTCCTAAGGAGGCAGCTACTCTGCCTATCCATGAGATCTTACATGATCTCATGTTGAGAATGTGGGAGATATCTCTTACCACCTCTCCTCACTCTCGCAGACTGGATACCATGTATCGAGTCCCTCCTTGTCCTGGTTTCCAGAAAACTCAGCTTCCTCACCACTCTATTGTAGTGTAATCAGCTATGAGAAGGATCAGGAGTGCAAAGAGACATGCCTCTAATCCTCCAGGACGTGAGTGTAGAACCTTGGATGCCTTTGGACGTCGTACTTTCCAGGCTTCCATGCTTTCTGCCAGGATCAGTTCCTATATTTTATATATGGGAATGTTCCTTAAAGAAGTCACAGGAGACTTGGAGATTTTAAGCCCTCTCCTTCCTGATGACAAGAGGAAGGATTTTCTCACACTGGTTAAACATGCCCAGGATGTTTCTAAGTTTGTCAGTCATGCAGCTTTTGACTGTTTTGAGTGCATAAACAGAACCTCTGCCATTGCCATAGGTGCACGTAGAATTGCCTGGCTCCAGGCATCTGATTTGGAGCTCTGGGTGCAGGACAAACTGGGCAATATCCCTTGTACAGGTGAGAATCTATTTGGCAAAAATTGGCAAGAGAAAGCCAATGAGTTGGATGCTGACAACTCCACTTTGGATAGGTTATCCAAAGCCACAGCTGATCCTGCAAGAAAGAAATCTTTCAAGAAACCATTCTTCTCAAAAAAGAAGAGGTTTTATCCTTCTTATTCCCAGCAGGAACATTCTGCAGGTCAGCCTGCCCGAAAGAGTCAGCAACCACCTAAACAAAGGAAAGCAAAGACTGCTAAGCCTCAACCGTCTCAGCAGTCTCAGCCTCCACAAGGCCTTTGACTTTCATCTAGAGAACTTAGCCTTCCTGGCCCTCAATGGACCAGAGCCTTCCACCATTCCAGGAAGGTTGTGTCACTTTGCCCCCAAATGGGGGCAGATAACAGCAGAACATTGGACACACTCCATTATAAAAAAGGGGTACAAGCTTCATTTTTTGTGCATGCCCCCTCCCACAATGGGTAAGACAGTTCAATTCTCAGGCCTCTCTCATCAACCTGTTAGGTCAAGAGGTCACTATGCTTCTTGCCCAAGGGGCAGTAGAGGAAGTACCCATTCATCAACAGGGTACAGGGTTTTACTCCCCCTATTTCCTTATCCCAAAGAAAACAGAGGGACACAGACCTATTTTAGACCTCAGAGAATTGAACAAATTCCTGTTCAAAGAGAAATTCAAAATGGTTTCTCTGGTAACTCTGCTGCCATACCTTCAGAGTCAGGATTGGCTTTGTTCTCTAGATCTCAAGGATGCGTACACTCATGTTCTCATCCATCCAACTCACAGAAAGTTCCTTCGGTTCCTTTTTCAAGGAAAGCACTACCAATACAGGGTGCTTCCTTTTGGCCTGGCCTCAGCACCAAGAGTGTTTACGAAGTGCATGGCTGTGGTAGCAGCATTTCTCTGCACTCTAGGAATATTCGTCTTCCCCTACTTAGACGACTGGCTCATTCGAGCCCCATCAGAGTCAGAGGCCAGGACTTCTCTATCTTGCACAATGCGTATCCTCCAGTATTTGGGTCTGATCATAAACATCCCAAAATCCAGTCTAACTCCCACTCAGTCTCTGGAGTTTATAGGAGCTTTGCTGGATACCAGAAAAGCAAGGGCCTATCTTCCTCAGACCTGTTGCCTTCGCATGGTGCAGTTAGCTTCTCAAGCAGTGCTAAAATCTCATCTCACTGCCCGAGAAATGTTACAGCTACTAGGCCACATGGCATCTACAGTGCATGTGGTTCCTTATGCTCGCCTCCATATGAGAGCAGCCCAGTGGACTTTATCCGCTCAATGGACCCAGGCATCAGGGTGCCTGTTAGACAAAATAGCGAACACAAATCGCCTTATTTTGTCTCTCCAATGGTGGCAGTCCACTCAGAACCTGTTGCTGGGGTCCCCATTTCAACAGCCTTTACCCCAGGCAACTCTCAACACAGATGCTTCACCAATGGGTTGGGGAGCTCATCTGCAAGACCTCTCCACCCAAGGCACTTGGACTCCACAGGAGGCTCATCTACATATCAATCTCTTAGAGCTCAGAGCAATCTTCCTTGCTCTTCGAGTGTTCCACACCCTGCTCAGCTACAAGACAGTCCTCATTCAGACGGACAATCAAGTAGCCATGTTCTACGTGAACAAGCAGGGGGGAACAGGCTCTCTGTCGCTTTGCAACGAAGCTTTACGACTATGGGCCCTCGCCAGAGAGCATCAGATTCATCTCCTGGCAGTGTATCTTCCAGGCATACAAAACTCTTGGGCAGACAGACTCAGTCGAGTTCTGCTTCCACACGAATGGTCTCGACATGCAGACCAGTTGGCCAAGATCTTTCAAATTTGGGGAACCCCGGACATAGACCTCTTTGCAAGTCCGTTGAATGCCAAACTTCCCCGGTTCTGTTCCAGAATTCCGGCTCAGGGCTCTCAAGCCAGGGATGCTTTCCTCCTTTACTGGGGTCAAGACTTCCTATATGGCTTTCCACCCATTCCCCTAATTCCCAAAAGCCTGTTCAAGCTTCAGAGAGACAGAGGGTGTATGATTCTCATAGCTCCATATTGGCCACGGCAAGTGTGGTACCCTCTGCTTCTACATCTCTCTCAAGCTCCCTCTCTGGAGTTAGGGTCTGCTCCAGATCTCCTGTCTCAGGAGGATGGAATGTTATGGCATCCCAATTTCCAGTCTCTGCATCTCAGGGCTTGGTTGCTGAAGGCCTAGATCTCCATCATCTTAACCTCCCTCAGCAAGTAAAGGATATCCTTTATGCTTCCATGAAGCCTTCCACAAGACGCTCTTATGCTTTCAAGTGGAAAAGGTTTACCATATGGTGTTCGCAGAAGGGTCTTAACCCCCTTGCGATACCTCTGGGATCATTACTGGAGTATCTCCTTCATTTATCCAATGCAGGACTTAAGACTAACTCAGTAAGAGTCCATTTGAGTGCTATTGCAGCTTCTTTCAAGCCTCTAAATGGACAACCTATTTCCTCCCATCCTCTTATAGCAAGATTTATGAGAGGCCTTCTTCTAACTAAGCCTCTCATTAGGCCACCACCGGTGGCATGGGACTTAAACCTGGTTCTTGATCAGCTCATGAAGCCACCTTTCGAACCCTTAGCTATTACCTCCTTGAAATTCCTTTCTTGGAAGGTTATCTTTCTTATTGCAATCACATCAGCACGTCGCATCAGTGAGTTGCAGGCACTAGTGGCTGATCCACCTTATACAAGGTTCCATCATGACAAGGTAGTCCTTAGGACTCATCCACACTTTATGCCAAAGGTGGTCTCGCCTTTTCATCTAAACCAAGTGGTCTACCTGCCTGTGTGTTTTCCAAGGCCTCATGCATCAAATGCAGAAAGGAATCTTCATACTTTGGACTGTAAAAGAGATTTAGCCTTTTACTTACAAAGAACACAGCAATGTAGAAAGTCCTCTCAACTCTTTGTTGCTTTTTATCCTTCTCATTTGGGACTTCCAGCCTCCAAGAGAACACTGTCCAACTGGATTGCTCAGTGCATTTCCTTTGCCTATCAGAGTAAGAATCTTCCTCTGGAGGGCCATGTCAGCGCTCACAATGTGAGAGCCATGGCAGCTTCAATGGCTCATCTGCACTCTGTGTCTATCGACGACATCTGTCAAGCAGCCACTTGGGCCTCGGTTCATACCTTCACAGCCCATTACTGCTTGGACAAGGACTCCCACCGGGATGCCTTGTTTGGTCAGGCTGTTCTCCAACACCTGTTCCATACCTAATCAACTCCTACCCACCATCCCTGGTTGGATGCCAGAGATCCATGGGGGGAAGTGGAGCCCTTTCACAGGGACACACAACTTCTGGGGTCTCTCCCTGGCATCTAAAGCTAAGGAGTCCCCATATATGAAGACTACATTCCTGCTTGTTCCCGGAGATAGCATAGTTACTCACCTGTAGCAGGTGATCTCCGGAAACAGCAGGAATTTAGTCTTCACAACCCACCCACCTCCCCTAGGAATTGTATCTCTCTATCTATCTCTTTCTCTTTCCCTCTCTCTCTCTCTTTGTCTCAGCTTTAAACTCACCTGGAGAGAGGCAGTTGGGAAAGGCGGGAAGGCAGCACGCAGGCGCTGTGGGATGCTCCCAAAAGCTTTCTAATTGGACGCTGGGAGCGTTCCCACGCAGGCTCCTTCGGTACCGATACCCATATGTGAAGACTAAATTCCTGCTGTTCCCGGAGATCACCTGTTAGAGGTGAGTAACTATGCTTTCTTGTAAATCAACGCATTGTTCTGTACATATATACAACATAGCTGACCTTTGAGTGCTACTTTGTGCTATACAAGTATGTTTTTTTCTTGTGTCTATGGAGAGCTTCTGGGTTGCCAGGAGTCAGGACTGACTCGAAGGCACACATTGCATTGCATGTAAGTCGTCATCTTCCTGGGATACAGGAGAAGGTAGGGTATACGAAAAGACTGCGTGAAGGAATTAAAGGTGGTATGGAGGGGTATATGTCTGTCAGTGAAGGGATCGGCATTGGGAAGAAAGCTGTGCGTGGATCCTCCTCCTCCCCTGTCCCTCACCCCTCTTTTTGCTCCTTCTCCCATGTCCCATTCCCTCATCTCCTATCCTACTGTTCTTCCTCTTAGATCTTTTTCATCTCCTACCTGCGAGATCTCCTATTCCCCTCCCCTCCACCTATTTTTCTTGCCCTTCTTTCCTTCCCAGCACCAATCACCATAATTCCCCTGCCCCCCCCCCCCAAAAGAAAAGTGGGATATAGGCAAGAGGGGAGAAAAATGAGTGGGGTTGGGGGGACAGAAAGAGAGGGATGGATGGGATAGGGGAGAAAGTAGGGCTTCTCCCCCCCCAACCAAAATAGCATTCAGCTCCCCCTGGCTGTCAGAGTAATTGATTGATTTATGTAGCACTTAAGAAAATATTCCTGTGCAAACAGTAAGTTGCATTGATGTCTTTCCTAAAAGAGTACTTACTTTTTTATGCAGTTACAACATTAATAGCCTAGAACAGGGGTCTCAAACTCAAATTGCTTTGAGGGCCAAATGAGGACTTGTAGAGTAACCCGGGGGCCGCACAAGACGCAGGCCTCATTTGCATAAGGGCATCATTTGCATAAATATTTGCATAATGTTACCATACATTAACTTTTAGTAAACATGCCTCTTAATGAGTGTATGGATAAAGAAAGACTAAAAGATTTCTACATTACTATAAACCAGTGCCAACCGCCAGGCACATTAGGAACTACTAGAAACACTGCTCATTTAGAACCCATAGCAAACCTGCCGTGTCCTAACAGCACTACCAGGACTCACAAAGCACCATACCCTAACTATCAAAAGGCAACACTGCAAATATTAAATCAACACATTTCAGAGAATAGTCACGGCTTGTCTCTTGGCTGTTAGGCTCCAAATGGAAGCGATAGCTTAATCTAGGAAAGCATCTGTAATTCTCCTTTCAGCCAAGGGCGACAGAAAATGCAAATCATCCTCCCCCCAAAGAAGAGAGAAACAAATTTCACAGCCTCTCTCATAACAATACACGAGCTTTTGGAAAACCAAATAAGTCTGTCGGAGCTCGTCTGATAAATATACCTGTTTTGCTGGCAAAGGAAAGCCTACCATTTTCCCGGCTTCAGGCTCGCGGCTCCCACTGATTGCAGCCTCGTTTCCGGATTCCGGGTCTGCTGGTGACGTCACTGGGAGGGGACAGATTCTCAGCCAACCAGTCTGGCCACTCTCTGCTCAGCTGATCTGTATGAGCCGGGTCAGGAAAGAAGCGCTAACGCGGAGAAGCGTGGTCTCGCGATCAATCGCTATCTGGTCGGTGAGGAGCTTTCCTTCCTGCTCAACTCCCCGATGCTGATCAGGCTTGTGGTGGCTGTAGACAGAGGCTGCAGAAGCCGGGTTTTTTTTTTTTTTTCTGTGCATCGCGGGCCGCACAAAGGTCTCTCGCGGGCCGCGTGTTTGAGACCCCTGGCCTAGAATATGGATTTTGGATTTAATAACTCGCCTTTCCAAACCAAAGCACAAGGCAAGTTACAAATCAGATACAGTAAGTGGAACCTTGTCCAAGAGGGCATAATCTAAGTTCCTGTGCGGATATCCAGTTTAGTCCTCCACAATCGGGTACTGCCCCTCTCACTGCAGCCTGTAGACTGGACCAATCAAATCTTCTGTAGTACATATCCAGCAGGAGCTCCCAGAAGCCCCCCAGTGTGTCCAGTCTCGTTGCAGTGTGTAGACGTAAAAGTGTGTCCTCTGGGCACACTTAGTGACCTTTGCAGGAGCAACACTAGTTAGTTGTTTTTAGGGTTTGTTTTGGGGCATTTCTCTACTATTTTTGTTTTTGGTAGCTAGCTGTGCCTTTAAAAATAAGAAAGACAAAAGAAGCCTGTCTCCCTGGAGCTGTGCCACAGGAGACTAGGAGAAAGTCAGACCTGCTGGCTGCTGTTGCCTGCCTAGCACATTTTATCAGCCCTGGGTGAGCTTCCCCTAGACAGGACGGGGAATTGCCATACCTATAAGGCAGTGCCTGGTACTGGGAGATTGTGGCTGAATCTTCTGTTCCTGAGCTGGTAGGAGTTTGCATTTCATTTTTTCTTTCTTGTGTGCAATGCTCTGTCTGGGATGCCAGCGTTTCTGTAGGCTCTCCTGAGCCCATTTGGCAGTTTTTATTCAATCTGCTCGTGTGCCCTGTATTAGAGGGTCGTTTTATTTGTTTTCCATATTATTTGGTGGTTTTTATATTTTCGCGCCGTTTTTTACCGCGGGTGAAAAAGTGCGGCGGCCATTTTGGATTTTAAAAGTGCTTTTCCAGGCATTTTTGATCGCTGTGCACAGGTTCCCCTAGCGTTTTTGGGGTTCCTCTTTCTGGCGATTTTGCTCAGGGCCCCCCAGGGATCCTGGGATATATTTTGTTTCTTGTAAAAAAAAAAAAAAAAAAAAAAAAAGTTAAGTTACTTTTAAATCGGGGCTGATTTGCATAGGATTGCCCAGGTGGTGTGGGCTTTCCTGTGGCTGTCTTATTCTATTCCCCTGGGCAGAGGTGGCCTTGGGATGGCTTCCAAGCCCCAGTGTGTGATTTGTGGGTCCCGCAGGACGGCAGGGACTGACTCTGGCATCTGCAGGGGCTGTGCTGCAGTGCCCTCTGAGTTAGAGCAATCTGTGAATGTTCAGGAACAGGCTACCCCTGGGGATGCTTCTACTTCCGGGGACAGCGTTCTTTCTCCAAGCATCCCTCAGTCTGGCTCGGTTCCTCCGGCCAGCGGTTCAGTGGCTGCGCTCCAGCAGGCGGCTGTTGCTGCCTCAACTATGGACTTCTCCCCTGATTTTGTACTCCTCATGCATCAGGCATTTCGCCTGAGCAGGTCCGGACAGTTGCCGGCTGTCTGGCCCCCCTCCCTCCCCTCGGGGTCCTTGGGGGCGGCTCAGTGTCCCTCACCGCCCGGGGGCAAGCGGCTTCGGTTGGGGGACAAGAGCAGGACGCCCTGGGTCTCCTGGATTCCGAGGCAGAGGGCGATCCTGAGACTGAAGCGGAGGATTTGGAGGATGGGGAGATCCCTGGGCCGGAAGATCAGGCTCGGGTCATTCGAGTGTTCCGTAGGGACGAGCTGGTTCCTTTGGTCACGGAGTCCCTTCAGGCGCTAAACCTTTCGGCGGTGCGGTCCCTGGAGGAGGAGGGTCTTGAGGATCCTCTGATTCAAGCAGTCAGGGATGCCCAGGTGGTTTTGTCCCGTCCACCGCGTGGTGGATCAGATGATCCAGGCGGAGTGGGAGCACCCGGAATCCGGTTTGAAGGGGATTCGGACCATGAATCGGCTTTATCCTCTTGCTGACAAGGACAGGGACTTGTTCAGGTCCCCCCGGGTGGATGCTGCGGTCTCCGCAGTGACCAAGAAAACCACCATCCCGGTTGAGGGGGCGGCGGCCCTCAAGGACGGGCGGGATAAGAAGGTTGATAACTTGCTCAAGCAAACCTTCGATACGGATGCCGTGTCATTGCAGGCCTCTATCTGTGGGGCTTGGGTGGCTCGGTCGTGTCTGCGGTGGTCACAGCAACTGCGCTCGAGCCCCGGACTAGACCAGCAGGGTCTGGTGGAGGTGACCCGGCTGGAGTCCGGCTCGGCTTACCTGGCGGATCTGTTTTATGATTTGATCCGCGCGTTGGCTAACAGTATGGCATCCGCGGTAGCAGCGCGCCGGTCCCTCTGGTTGCGCAGCTGGGCGGCGGACAGTTCTTCTAAGGCCCGCCTCAGTAAGCTGCCGTTTAAGGGCAGATTATTATTTGGGGAGGCTCTCGAGAAATTGGTAAAGGATCTCGGTGAGTCCAAAGGGGGCCGGCTTCCGGAGGATAAACCAAGGTCCAACCGGTCCACCTCGTCGGCGCGGGGATCCTTTCGGGATCAGCGCAGGTTTCGGCCCTCCCGCCAGTGGTCCTCGCAGCGGGGCCGGTTTGGAGCCCGTAGCCAAGGATTTCGGGCTTTCAGGGGAGCCGGCAGAGGCTTCTCCGCAGCCGGCTCTTCATCGGGTTCTTCCTTTGGACGCAAGCCACAATGACGCCAGGCAGGCTCTGGAGGGAGGACCGCTTGTCGGCGGTCGCTTGCGCGACTTTCTTTCCTCTTGGGCCCTAATAACGTCGGATCGCTGGGTGCTACAAATTATAGAGGAGGGTTACGCTCTGGAATTTGCGTTCCCACTTCCAGATTCCTTTGTTCTGTCTCCCAGCAGGGGCGAGCAAAAGACGAGGGACATCCGCGTGACCCTGGCTCGATTGTTAGCGCTGGGAGCGGTGGTTCCAGTGCCTCCCTTGGAAAGAGGCGCTGGTCGCTACTCCATCTATTTTGTGGTACCCAAAAAGGGCGACTCTCTGCGTCCGATTTTGGATCTCAAAGGCGTGAATCGCGCGCTCAGAGTGCCGCATTTCCGCATGGAAACCCTGCGGTCAGTCATTGTAGCGGTGCGAAAGGGGGAGTTTTTGACGTCCCTCGATCTTACCGAGGCCTATCTGCACATTCCGATACACCCAGCCCATCAGCGGTTTCTCCGCTTTGCGTTCCCGTGGGGCCACTTTCAGTTCCGGGCCATGCCGTTCGGCTTGGCTACGGCCCCGCGCACTTTCACAAAGGTGATGGTGGTGGTTGCGGCGGCGGCCTTGCGCAAGGAGGGCATTTTGGTCCATCCTTACCTGGACGACTGGTTGATACGAGCAAAATCCGGTCGAGAGTGCCTGCGGGTCACGAGCAGGGTGGTAGCTCTGCTGCGATCCCTCGGCTGGGTGGTGAACGAAAGAAAGAGTTGTCTGCGGCCCTCGCAGGACCTGGAGTATCTGGGGGTGCGCTTCGACACTGCTCGGGGGCTGGTGTGCCTTCCCGAGCGCCGCGTCCTGACGTTGCGGGCTCTTGTCCGACTATTTCGGGGGATGCCCGCTCCGTCGGCGTGGTGGTACCTACGGCTTCTCGGAACGATGGCGGCGACCTTAGAGGTGGTTCCGTGGGCGCGGTTCCACATGCGCCCGCTACAGAGGGCGCTCCTTCGTCGCTGGTCCAACCAGTGCGATTCCTTGCACAAGAGACTGCCCTGCCCGAAGGCAGTGCGGCGGTCGCTTCGGTGGTGGCTCTCCTCCGAGAACCTGACGCGGGGAATTCCCTTGGAGCCTCCTCTGTGGGTCCCCCTCACTACGGATGCGAGCCTAGTCGGCTGGGGAGCACACTGCGAGACCCGCTTCACGCAGGGGGTGTGGTCCTCGCAGGAAGCGTCTTGGTCGATCAACCGCCTCGAGCTTCGGGCGGTCCGACTAGCCCTGATGGCCCTGGAACCTCTGCTCCTGGGCCGGGCGGTCCGAGTCTGGTCGGACAATGCGACCACGGTGGCGTACATCAATCGCCAAGGGGGCACAGGGAGTGTGGCCCTGGAAACCGAAGCGACGGCCTTGTTCAGCTGGGTGCAGACTCGGCTGCCGGCGATCTCGGCGGCGCACATTGCAGGCGCGGACAATGTCCAGGCCGACTTTCTCAGCAGAGTGCGGGTGGACCCCGGAGAGTGGGAGTTAAATCCTCAGGTGTATGCGCAGATAGTTCGGCGGTGGGGTCCGCCCATCATGGATCTCATGGCGACCTTCCAGTCGGCCAAGACAAGTCGCTTCTTCAGCAGACGGCGGGAGCGGATGTCCGAAGGACTCGACGCTCTCATTCAGCCGTGGCCGACGTCCGGGATGCTGTACGTTTTCCCCCCGTGGGCCCTGATCGGTCGGGTCGTCCAGCGCATCGAGGGCCATCAGGGCCGGGTGCTGCTGGTGGCTCCGGATTGGCCCCGGAGGCCCTGGTATGCCGACCTCGTTCGGCTTCGAGACGGCGTGCCGTGGCGCCTTCCGGCGCTACCGGATCTTCTTCTTCAGGGCCCCTTGCGGATGCCCCAGGTGGCTCGGTTCTCGCTTACGGTTTGGCCATTGAGAGGGCTCGGCTGAAAAAGAAGGGTTATTCGCCCGCGGTGATTTCCACCTTACTGCGGGCAAGAAAGTCGTCCACTTCTCTTACTTATGTTCGAATTTGGAGAATTTTTGAGGACTGGTGCTCCCGGCGTGGAGTTCGGGCGGCGACGGTCTCGGTGCCCGTCGTGCTCAGCTTTCTGCAGGATGGCTTCGAGAAGGGTCTCGCGGCCAGTTCCCTGAAGGTCCAGTTGGCCGCGCTCTCTTGCTATAGAGGCAAGGTTTTGGGCCGCCTTCTTGGCGCTCATGCGGATGTGCGGCGTTTCTTGACCGCCGTGTTTCATTTGCGGCCTTCCCGCAGAGCGGTGATTCCTCCGTGGGATTTGAATTTAGTTCTGCGGGCCCTGGCTCGGGAACCCTTTGAGCCCTTGCGGAGGGCATCCTTGAAGGATCTCACGTTGAAGACGGTTTTTCTGGTGGCCATTTGCTCGACACGGCGCATCTCGGATCTACAGGCCTTGTCATGCCGAGAACCTTTCTTGTCTTTTTCTGCGGAGCGGGTTGTGCTCCGTCCGGTTCCCTCCTTCCTGCCAAAGGTGGTGTCTCCTTTTCACCTGAATCAGGCAGTATTTCTACCAGTGATTTCGGCGGACTCGGTCGAGTCGGTGGACAAGGGGCTTCACCGGCTTGATGTGGGCCGCACGCTGCGTCGGTATTTACAGTCTACCGAGTCATTTCGGAAGACTGATCGGCTTTTTGTGCTCTTTGGGGGTGCACGGAAAGGGGAGGCGGCGGCTAAGGCCTCCATTGCTCGATGGCTTAAAGAAGCGATCGCCTCCGCGTATCTGTTGCAGCGGCGGCCGGTTCCGGAGGGGCTCCGGGCTCATTCTACTAGGGCTCAGGCG
The DNA here is from genome assembly GCA_033557465.1 of Ichthyophis bannanicus. Taxonomy (NCBI): domain Eukaryota; kingdom Metazoa; phylum Chordata; class Amphibia; order Gymnophiona; family Ichthyophiidae; genus Ichthyophis; species Ichthyophis bannanicus. The sequence goes on from CM066043.1 coordinate 42,948,614, forward strand.
GCCTCTTGGGCGGAGCATGGTCTGGTTCCACCAGCGGAGATCTGTAGAGCGGCCACTTGGTCGTCTCTGCATGCTTTCAGCAGGCACTATCGCTTGGATGTGTCAGCGGCTCGGGATTCCTGTTTTGGTTCGGCGGTTTTGCGCGCCGGCCTACAAGGTCCCGCCCGGTCTTAACTGCTCTGTTACATCCCGATTGTGGAGGACTAAACTGGATATCCGCACAGGAAATGGAAATTACACTAACCTGGTAATTGTAGTTCCTGTAGGATCCAGTTTAGTCCTCCTTCCCTCCCGAATATCTGCATGATCTTGCGGCGCGCTATCCCGAGCGGGAGATTCCAGGATAGTTTTGCGTCCCGTTCGGACCTTAGCGGCAGTCGTGCTTATAGCTATGGCTCTTCCCTTTCTTTTGGGGTTCCGTAAGCTCCTTAGTACCTGGGGGGAGCTCTGTGTCAATTTAGGGGCGTCGATTCCGGCGCCGTGCAGTGTTCTGACTTCCTCGTTTGGGGAGGGAGTTGGTTATTCCAGGGGGGAAGTACAAGGTTTAATGTTAATCTGATAATAATCTGATGTGTTGCTTCGTTCAGTATGCTTTGTTACTAGTACACTGGGGGGCTTCTGGGAGCTCCTGCTGGATATGTACTACAGAAGATTTGATTGGTCCAGTCTACAGGCTGCAGTGAGAGGGGCAGTACCCGATTGTGGAGGACTAAACTGGATCCTACAGGAACTACAATTACCAGGTTAGTGTAATTTCCATTTGGTACCTGAGGCAATGGGGTAACTTGTTCAAAGTCACAGGAAACGTCAATGGTAGAAGTGAAATTTGAACCCTGGTTTCCATGGTTGTCGGCTTGCTTCTGTAACCAGTAGGCTGTTCTTCCAGTCCTAGCAAGCTCCACTGGAGACTGTCTGCTATAGGCTCCCTGAGATGCACTGGATAATACCAGTTCATTACACTGGCTGCATAATACACCACAACTTACTGTGGCAAATAATAACTGAGGGGAGGCTGATAAGTCTGGCCTTGTAACGAAACAGAAAGCTACGGGCCGCTTCAGTTCCGGAGGTCTGAATGATCTCTCTGCAGTTTCGTTGTCATAGTAACATACAGTAACATAGTAAATGACGGCAGATAAAGACCAGCATGGTCCATCTAGTCTGCCCAGCAAGATGGCAAGAGTAGGTGCACCTGTCGTTCTGTGCAGGCCACCCCTCCCCATGTCTTTGTTTAGGGGTAAACCTACCACTCCATGTAGAACACCCCTATTTGTTGAGACGTTATATGGTTCAGAAGTTAGATGGTACCATTTATTTTGTTTTATCCTATTGCTGTAAAGGGATCCTCTGTGTTTGTCCCATGCCTTTTTGAATTCCGTCACCGTGTTTGCCCCCACCACTTCCATCGGGAGGGCATTCCAAGCATCCACCACCCTTTCAGTGAAAAAATATTTCCTGACATTGCCTTTCAATTTACCCCCTTGCAGCTTCATGTTATGCCCTCTAGTTTTACAGCTTCCCCATCTTTGGAAGAGGTTTGTTTGTTCATCATTTCTCTTTAAGTATTTAAAGTTCTGAATCATATCTCCCCTGTCCCTCCTCTCCTCCAAAGTGTACATATTTAGGTCTTCAAGTCTCTTCTCATAAGGCTTCTGACACAGGCTTCAAATCATTTTGGTCGCCTTCCTCTGAACAGTTTCCTGTCTTTTTACATCTTTTGCAAGATATGGTCTCCAAAACTGAACACAGTATTCCAAGTGAAGCCTCACGAGTGACTTATACAGTGGCATTAGTACCTCTTCCTTTCTGCTGTTAATCTCTCTTTATATGCAGCCCAACATCCTCCTGGCTTTTGCCACCGCCTTGTCGCACTGTTTTGCCACCTTGAGATCATCAGAGATAACCACACCAAGGTCTTTCTCCTGAACCGTGCATACCAACCTCTCGCCCCCTATCATGTACATTTCCCTTGGATTTCTGCTACCCAAGTGCATGACACTGCACTTTTTTGCATTAAATCATAGTTGCCAAGTATTAGACCAGTCTTCCAGCTTTTGTAGATCTTTCCTCATGTTAACCACTCCCTCGGGGGAGTGCACTCTGTTGCAAATTTTTGTGTCGTCTGCAGAAAGGCAGACTTCTCCATTCAGTCCTTTAGCAATATCACTCATAAATACATTGAACAGTGCCGGGCCCAGGACCGAACCCTGGGGCACCCCGCTAATCACCTTCCTGTCATCCGAGTGAGCTCCATGTACAATCACCTTATGTCGTCTGTCAGTCAACCAATTTCTAATCCAGTTTACCATCTTGGGACCCATCCCCAAGCTACTGAGTTTGTTGACAAGCCTCCTATGAGGAACAGTATCAAAGGCTTTGCTGAAATCCAGGTAGATGACATCCATCGCATGTCCTTGATCTAGTTCCTTGGTCACCCAGTCAAAGAACTCAATAAGATTTGTTTGGCAAGACCATCCTTCGGTAAAACCATGTTGCCTCGGATCTTGCATCCTGTTGGTTTTGAGAAAGTTCACTATTCGCTCTTTCAGGACCGCCTCCATTACTTTTCCCGCCACCGAGGTAAGGCTCACGGGCCTGTAGTTTGACACTTCTTCTCTGTCACCACTTTTGTGTAGAGGTACAACATCAGCCATTCTCCAGTCCTGAGGAACCTCTCCTGTTTCCAAGGATCTGTTGAAGACATCCTTTAACGGTCCTGCAAGAACCTCTCTCAGCTCTTTCAGTATCCTGGGATGTATCCCATCCGGTCCCATGGCTTTGTCCACTTTCAGTTTAGCAAGTTGTTCTTACACCTCATTTCTGTGAATGGTGTGATATCTACTTCATTCCCATTTTTATATTTGGGAGTCACAGCTGGTCCATCTCCAGGATCTTCTTTAGTAAAAACAGAGCAGAAGTATTTGTTTAGTAATTTCACTTTTTCAGTGTCACTTTCCACGAGTCCTTTCCCAGCACTTCTGAGTCCTGCAATTCCAACTCTGATCTTCTTCCTTTCCTGAATATGCCTGAAGAAATTTTTGTTGCCACCCTTAACATCTTTAGCCATCTTTTCCTCTGCCTTTGATTTTGCTATCCTTATTACTCTTTTAGACTCTTTGAGTTGGATCCTGTATTCATTTCTGTGTTCTTCTGTTTGCAAGCTTTTGAATTTTGCAAAAGTTGTGTTTTTTGCCTTTATTTGAGCAGCCACCTCTTTGGAAAACCAAATAGGTTTCCTTCTCCTCTTGTTTTTATTTACTTTTCTTACATATTTATCTGTTGCCCCTTTTATTGCCTCCTTTAGTTTAGCCCATTGCAATTCCACTTCCTTTATCTCCTTCCACTCCGTCATCTCCTCCTTTAAGTACTCTGCCATTTTATTGAAGTCAGTGTATTTGAAGTTTAGGACTTTGAGCTTGCTATGATTGGCCTGTACCATGGCTTTTATCTCAAGACATACAAGGCTACTCCTCTTCCTTTTCCATTTTCTCTGTCTCTTCTGAATAGATTATAGCCAGCTATGGCTATATCCCAATCATGTGATTCATTAAACCATGTTTCTGTAATGGCCACAGTGTCCAAATCCGTTTCCACCATTAGGGCTTCCAGGTCTGGAATTTTGTTGGCTAAGCTTTGAGCATTTGTGCTCATTGCTTTCCAGCATTTTCCTGGCTTGTGTGTATTTTGCATTGATTTTGTTCTGCCCACTTCTTCCCACATGTTTTTGATGTGTGGTTTAAAAGTGTGGCTGTTTCTGATGATGATCTGCTTTTGCTGGGGGTGGCAGGCAGATGTTGACCTTCCACATACGTCACCCCCTTTTCCTAGTTTAAATGCATATCCACATACTGCCTGAATTTTTCACTTAGGATTCTTTTCCCTGCGGCAGAGAGATGTAGTCAGTCAGCACAGTATAGTCTCTTGTTGGTCCATCTGTTGTCCCAGTTGCCAATAAATCTGAATCCTTCTTGTTTGCACCAGGTCTGGAGCCATGTATCAAAGCTGTTAATGCGATGCAGTCTTTTTGTCCCCTTACCAAGAACAGGTAGAACTTCTGAGAATGCAACAGTGTTAACAACGTGCTTGAGTTTCTCTCCCAGAGATTGGAATCCTTTTGGGCTGTAGAGGCACTGTTTCTAGCCAGGTCGTTTGTGCCTAAGTGGATAACAACATCAAGTTTGGAGTGTTCACTTTTTGCGCTAAGTAATTCAACAACTTGGTTTGTATTCCTGCTGGCTGAAGAGCCTTGTAGGCACATAACTGTCTTCTCTCGTTTGAACTGTGTTCCCAAGTTGGTGCCTCTGATGATGGAATCTCCAAGTAGTAGTAGTTTTCTTCATATTCAGTGCTTTAGCAGGGGATTGGGCATTGTCTGACTCATTTAAGGGCCCTTCAGTTTCTTTGGTTTGGGCATCCTCATTAGCCAAGGCAGTGAAGGCATTGTGCAGGGATATCTCTTGATGTATAGGATGTCTCTGTGTTACAGGTCGCAATCTACCAGAACCCACTATGATCCATTTGTTCCTGGGGGGTTTGATACTTTGTGGGAGCGGTGGTGAACTTTGTTCAGTTTGTATCCTAGAAGAGGTGCGCTTCATTGCAGCCAGTTCCTCCCTCAGTAGAGACACTTCTTTATGCATGGCAGCTAGGTCTTTCCTTAGTAGAGTCAGTTCTTCATGCATGGCAGCTGACTTTAGGCATATAGGACAAACTCTTAGTCTCCAAATGATTCGTCTTTGAATGAAAGTACCACAATTATTGCACTGAATACATGACATGTTGTTTATGCAGTCGAGGAAGAAGAAGAAGAAGAAAAGATGAAGACGATGTGGCTTTTAACCCAAGTTAGGAACGAAAATGGCATGTATGTGACCACTATATAGGCAGTATAGCCCCTGGGGTGGGTGGTGAGGGGTTGGGTGGGTGGGAACCTAAGTGTCTCTGGCCAGTAGGCTGTTCCTGAACTGTTGACACACACAATGGAGTAGGTAAGGGAACCCACCACTAAGGACAGTTAGATAGAAAAATATGTGGAGACAAAGACTCGCAGTTATTTGGAGACAAACAGACTCAGTTATGCAGCAAACTCAGGAAAAATCACCTTTTGGGAGAGCTCTGGAAAGCACTCCTCTTCTTAAGGAACAGAAAGGCATCTGAGCAAGCCCACGTGCAGCACAGGAAATGGAGGTCCACAACAATAACTCAGCAGGGGGAAGGGGTAGTCCCTCAGGTAGGCTAAGAGAAAGTTTAAAACTTTACAGCAATTGGAGTAGGTAAGGGAACCCACCACTAAGGACAATTAGATAGAAAAATATGTGGAGACAAACAGACTCAGTTATACAGCAAACTCAGCAAAAATCACCTTTTGGGAGAGCTCTGGAAAGCACTCCTCTTCTTAAGGAACAGAAACGCAATCTCTGAGACAGCGATGCTAGCAGAGCAGCTTTGGGCCCTCAAGGCGCACACGGCAGTGGTCCTGCTGCCCTTGGCATCGTCGCCGCATTCGTACAACCCATCCTGGAGACCCATGCACTCCCTGCCAAGGCAGGCACGTTGGGTCAGCGGTCAGAGTCCACACCATCCTGACTGCCATCTCTCTGTCCAGCATCTTGGGCTTCGATGCCCTGATGCACCTGCGCCCTCATGAGGAGTATCATCTGTTGTGTTGGCACCCGCCTTCCTTTCCTGATTGGTGGCAGTGCTGAGAGAAGACCTGTTGCTATTTTGACTTCCTCTCAGAGTTAGACTGAGGGATGGGAGTCCCTGGACCTGCCCTTGGAGCCTTCCCCGCCATATGAATGAAGGAAGTTGCTCCTGGAGGACATGTCCTTCCAGGACTTCATCTGGGACATGGCAAAGGCAATTCCATTCTCGCTAGAAGCGGAGGACAAGCCAAGAGCGGAAGAGTTGGAGATATTCCAATACCCCTTGGCTCCTAAGGAGGTGTCATGGTGCCTGTGCACTAGATCCTGCAGTGTCTGCTGCTGAGGATGTGGGAGAACCCCCCTTACGGTGCTGCCCATCAGTCACTGGCTCGATTCCATATATCTGGTTCAGAAGACCTCAAGCTTCAAGAAGCCTCAGTTACCTCATAGCTCCTTGGTAATGGAGTCCACTATGAAATGGATCAAAAGCATGGTTCAGGGTGCCACCGAGTCAGGAAGCCAGGACCCTCGATGCCTTCAGACGGAGATGCTTTCAGGGCTCCATGCTGGTCACCTGCATACTTTCCTACCCAGGGCCCAACCACTAGGCAAACTAGGCAGTCATCTAGGGAAACAGCTTCTAGAAGACAGCAAAAGCAGGCCATTTAAATAGATTTTGACAACCAGAGGTGGGTATAAAGCTTGAGGTTTGCCTAGGGCTCCATCTCTAGGGCCAGCCCTGCTCCTCCCAACTTTACATGAGTATGCTCCTGAAGGACATCATGGGGGACCTGAGAGAGTTCAGTTTTCTCATACCAGCAGAGCATCTTGATTTCTTCTGTGTCCTGGTGGGCCATGGCAAGGACTGCTTGAAGTACATGGTTCGTGCCACCTACAATGCCTTCGAGACAGCTGGCCGATGTCAGCTGTGGGCATCGGGGCATGCTACTTTTCATGGTTTCAGTCCTTGGACCTGGAACAATGGGTCCACGACAAGATAGTGGATGCCCCTTGCCGGGGGGAGAACCTCTTCGGCAGGTCAATGGAGGAGAGGGCAGATGAGATTGAGAAGGAGCATGTCACCATCTCTAGGCTCTTGCAAAAGACTGTCGACCCCTCGAGGAAGAAATACCAAGACAAAAAGACCTTCTACCAGCGCAAGCACAGGTACTACCAAAGCCCTCAGAATGCCCAGCTGAAGGCACAGCTCCATGCTAGCAGAGGTGGGACAAGCCTCAGAAGACCTAATCCACGCCTCAGCCCAAGGTGGGGGTGAGTTCTTGACTGGTTCATCAGGAGCATGGCCAATCACCCTGTCCCCAACCTGTTGCCCTCTCAGGTAGTGTGATGACTCGTCTACTTCACACACAGATGGCCTCTCATCATGGATGCCTGGGTCCTGCAGATCATCTAGAGCGGGTATCTGCTGCACTTTGTCCAGCTGCTGCCCCACTTCATTCCAGGGGTGTATCCTCTGAGACCCGCTTCAAAGTGATCTCCTCCAGGAAGAAGTCACTGCCCGGCTGTCCATCGAGTTGGTGCCTCCAGCTCAGGTTGGGTAGGGCTTCTACTTCCAGTACTTCCTGGTCCCCAAAAAGACGGGGGTTCTGGCACATTCTGGATCTTCGGAACCTCAACCGCTTCTTAGTACGAGAAAAGTTCAAGATGGTCTCCCTAGGATGCTGCTCCTTACCCCTCCACAAGGATGATTGGCTATGCTCCTTGGATTCCAAGGATGCGTGTACACACATTCCAATCCATTCTCTTCACAGAAAATACATAGAAACATGACGGCAGAAAAAGACTACAGGGCCTATCTAATCTGCCCTTCCATATCACCCACTACAAGAGTCCCCTTTTTTCCTTTAGAGAGTCTCTGTGTTTGTCCCATGCTTTTTTGAATTTAGTTACTGTCCTCATCTCTACCACCTCCACTGAGAGACGATTCCACGCATCTGCCACTCTTTCCATAAAGAAATATTTCCGCATGTTACTCCCGAGTCCATCCCCTTTCACTCTCATCCTATGTCCCCTCGTAGCAGAGCTTGCTTTCAATTGAAAGGGGCTCTCCTCCTGTGCATTTATGCCACAGAGATAGTTAAACATCTCTATCTTAGAGGAAAGGCGGGATAGAGGTAATATGATTGAGACATCCCAGTGATGTACACTCAGTCAGTCATGTCCCCCAGAGGACTACCAATACTGTTTCTTCCGGATCTCCAGTTTTGTTGCCCCTGTTGGGCTATTTTTTTGTAGCCTGTAGCTAGGGAGCCCCATATGTGAGGAGTTGCTTCCCGCTTGTCCACAGAGAAAGCATAGTTACTGTAGCAGGTGTTCTCCGTGAACAGCAGGAATAAATCCTCACAACCCTCCCATTTCTCCGTGGAGTTGTATTTTGACTACTAGCTTGATTGTCATATTGGAGATAAGATGGCACTGCGGCAGATGGGAAGGCAGGCATGCATGCATGGTGGAGCCTCCCCAAAGTTTCCTGTGGAAACTAAGGAGCATTCTCGCGCAGGACTCCATCAGGGACGCCACCCTTGCATGAGGACTTATTCCTGCTGTCCATGGAGAGCACCTGCTATAGGTAAATATGCTATCTCATCATTCTCAGCTGAAATACTGCAGGGCACATTGCTATCTTGTGGCTCTTTTCCATATATAGTGACGAGTTTAGGTCCTGCTTTAGTATGTATCTCCCATAGACACATAATGGGAGAAAAACCTTAATAAACAAGACCGTTTTTTGTTTTTTTTAAATTGGCTGGCTGTCACTCTCTTAGAACTGCACACTCCAAATGGACTTTCCATCAGCCAGTTTTGGGGATAATTTATGTATTTTGAACATTAAGGGCAATTTTATAAAATGAGGGGTTCAGTCTTTCAGGTAACTTCTTTGACTTGTGTGTGTACCCACACATGTACATTGCTATAGAATTGCAACTACTGTTGGACATGAGAGTTGTAAGTAATTTGCTCCTCAGTTATGTGGGATAGCTTAAATGGATGGAATGGATGAGGGATGGAAGATTTTTGCAGTGTAATAACACACATGTAACTGTTAGTCACAGCATGCATGACCTTAGATTTTAAAAATTCCAACTCCTGATGGCAAATGACCATTGTCAATTTCTGTTCTCTATAGTCAGAAGAATCTGTTGTTTAAATCTGTTTTTAAGGTTACTGCTTATCGGGATTTTTTCTTCTGCTTTCTTTGATTTCAGGTTTTATGTTTACAATAAAAAAAGCCGCTTGATAAATGCACCATATGTGGACAACTCCTACAAGTGGGCTGGTGGGGGCTTCCTGTCTACAGTGGGTGACCTGCTTATCTTTGGAAATGCCTTACTCTACAGTTATCAAGTCCATCAGTTTCATAACTCAGGCAGCAAACTCTTACCAGGTTACCTCAAGCCAGATACAATAACGATGATATGGCTTCAAGTGGCAAACACTGAAATGTCATGGGACAAGGACGGCAAGTATGGAATGGGATGGGGCACTGTGGAGAAGAAGCAGGAATATGGGCAGTGCAGACAGCAGAGACATTATATATCCCATACCGGGTCTGCAGTGGGTTCAAGCAGTGCCTTGCTTATTCTTCCCGAGGACTTGGACTCTGTGGATACAAGTAGTGGACACTTCATTCCACCAAGGGGTGTGGTGGTTTCTGTCATTTGCAATATGCAGTCCACTAGCCTCAATAGTACTGCCCTAAACATTGCCCTGGAATTTGAGAAGGACAGAGCAGTGTGAGCCATTGTCCAGGCATGCACAGGATAGATGAGCATGACAGCAGCAGCTACATGTGATGTAGCCTTTGTTTTTCTAAAAAAAAAAAAAAATCCTGGAAGAAAAATGCAAAGATTTTTATACCGATATATACTGTTTTGGATTTTGCCAACAGTACAGTACTTTGGTGTACCTGATGCTTTAAGACTCGGGAAAAGCAGTCTTCTATTAGGACTTTATAAAATGCAATGCACACTCCCTTTAAAGGGATTATTTTACCTGGAATATAGAAAAAGCATTGTGAAGAGTTCTTATAACTGCTGTTCCATCAACTTGCAAATAACATTTTCTCCTTTAGCTGTGGATGAATTTTATCTGCATTTGTATAATAAAACACAGAATAAATTAACTTGGCAAATGCTTACATTAAGCATGATGAATCGTTCCAATTAGATATTTAAAAATCAGAGCATGAGAGAACTTTCTATCTCCAGGAACAAGCAGGAATGAGTCGTCACATATGGGTACGTCGGTACCGACGGAGTCTGCGCGGGAACGCTCCCTAGCGTCCAATTAGAACGCTTTTGGGAGCATCCCACCACGCCTGCGTGCTGCCTTCCCTCCTTTCCCAACTGCCTCTCCTCACTTTTCATTTTTCCGCGGAGCCGGCAGGACGTACTCCTGTCACCACAGAAAATTCTTCCTTTATTTTTGTTTTTTCTTGTGGTCGCGTCTGCCTTCCCTCGACGCACCGGTACCACCGGTGTTTTCTTTTTCTTTTCTTGAACAAAATTATTTCCTTGGTAGGGAATTTTTCCCTGTTTAGTGCCTGACTGTTTTCGGCCTACTAGGCCTTCCCACTTCCTTCATGGAAATGTCAGCCACTATCCTTAAAACATGTTTCAACTGTGGCGGTACTAAGTTAGTTCTAGACACCCATAACTGGTGCCTTCCATGTTTGGGCCCTGACCACTATCCGCTGGAGTGTCCCTCCTGCAGCACTTTTTCCAAAAGATGTTTTCAGCATCGAGCTCAACTCGATACGCGGTTCCCATCAGCTCTGAGGGTCCCAGCTACAACTTCTTCTTCACAGGATCAGGTAACCCCACCAAAGTCTGTAAAGACTAGCCAGTCCTCGGGTGGTAGATCTCATGTTCAACATCGAGATGGCTCCGGCCTTGCCCTCGAGGACAATTTGGCTTTAAAACCCTGGCGGGAGTCTTCGGCCTCCAAAGCACTAACGGGGTATCAGGTTATTTCCGGGGTTTTCACCTCCGCGAAAATACCTGAGCCATGCTCGGTGGTGGTATCCGCTGGGAGCGGTGCCGGTACCCCGGCATCGGCAACGGTGTTGGATGAAACACTCCACACTGATGATCGCAGTCTAGCGTTCTCGGTATCTTCGGTGCTGCTAGAACCACTACAGACCGATCTTCCAGCATCGGTATCGATCCCGGTACCGATTCTGACATCCATGTCGGTACCCTCCAGGTCTGTTTCGATTGATTCGCTGCTTTCGATGCCGAGTCTAGAATCGATCTCTAGCCTGGACGATTGGGTACCGACTCGTCTCGGTATCGACCTCGCTCGGTGCCGAAGACATTGTCCCGGAGATCAAAGTCTACCGCTCTCGGTACCTTCGGTACCGTTAAAATCGCTTCAGACCGATTGTCCGGTGTCGGTACTGGCTGCGATACCACTGCCGGTTCTGTTTTCTACCTTTGCATCGGTACCGGTGCCTTCCATGCTTACTTCCACAAGCTCGCTTCCTTCGATACTGAGCTTGGAGTCCATCCCTGGCATGGATAGTTTTTCACCGATTCGTCGCGACACCGACCTCGAACGGTACCGCCGACTATCCTTTCAGGACAACTCGATGGTCCACCCTATTGGGTCTGGTACTCTAATGGATCAATCCATTAGTGCTAAGGCTAGATCTTCAACAGATCTGACCTTCACTCCTCATAATACAGGATCCCCTTCTGGGGAAATTTCTTTTCAAGCATTCCTGCTTGATATGGCAAGGTTACTTGCCATTTCTATACCTGATCAAGATCCTGCTCCAAGGGATTCAGAGTTTCTGTGTCTCCCTGAGACTCCAAAGAAGGTTATCATGCTCCCTTTGCATCAAACCTTACAGGATCTTTTACTTAGAATGTGGGAAACTCCTTTAAAGGTATCCCCACCTTCAAGGGCCACTGACTCTCTGTACAAGGTGCCCCCTTCTCCAGGTTTTCAAAGGACTCAACTTCCACATCATTCTCTTGTTGTGGAATCAGCAATGAGGCGTGTGAAAAGTGCTAAAAGGCACTCTTCTTATCCGCCAGGTCGTGAGGCTAGAACTTTAGATGCCTTTGGACATAAAAGCTTCCAGGCACCCATGTTTTCAACAAGAATTCTCTCATATATTTTCTATATGGGACTATCTCTTGAAGAGCTCACAACCAGTTTGCTGTTTTTGACTCCTTTTCTTCAGGATCACAAAAGGGCAGACTACTTTTTACTGGTTAGCCATGTTCAAAATATCTCTAGGTTTCTTACTCGTGCTACCCTGGACAGTTTTGAGTCTGTTAGCAGAACCTCTGCTATAGCCATAGGGGCACGACGCATGGCCTGGCTCCAAGCTTCTGACTTGGATACATCGGTACAAGAAAGGCTGGGAAATACTCCTTGTACTGGGGAGAATCTCTTTAACACAGAGACTTTACGCCAAGTTGCTCAGTTAACCACTGGCACTGATGCTTTCAAAGGATGGTCTACACCTTCCTCTGTCCCAGTTGGTAAGAAATCTTCTACCAAACTTTATTCCTCCAAGGGGAAAAAGTTTTATCCTTTCTCTACCCATCATACAGCTGTTTCCAAACAGGGCAAACATCAAACCAGGCTGAAGAAACCACAAACTCAACCACTTCAGCAAACCCAGCAGTCGCAGGGTTGCTGATAGATTCTTCACTGAATCCTTCTTCCTGCTTTGAGGTTTAGAACCTGTAGTTTGCTTCTTCTCTTACAAGCATCTACATCGGTTCAATCCAAAACTTTACATTAAAGAGACATCCTGACTTTTAACTCATAGAGCTCCTTAGTATGATTATGCTTTACAGGTAGTAAGGTTACTCCTCTTCCTTCTAAGTAGATAGAGGAGTAACCACTGTCAATAAGGTCGTCTATACCTTTATCTTTGACAGTTTCTCCTGTATCAGCATGTCTCATACTATTCTTTTCAAAGATTTACTCCATCGTAAGTCTTTTTCAACTCTGCCCCTCTTACTAAGACATTTTGGTCTGTAAGAGTATACGACTTAACTGAGGGCTTATCCCTAGGCCCTGAGTTTCTTTTCAGAGTTGTCACCACCTTGCATTCTTGTTTCTCGTGGCAGCTTCTCAGACAGTGATGGAGTTTTACCACTCCTCCTTATGTCTGTAGGTCTTTTTCTAATCTTAAGACCTAAGATTTTTTCTGCCGCTCTAACAATACTTAGAATGCAGGGCACTTAGTGTTTAAACCACTAACTTGCTAACCAAGCACCCAGGGTTTGATCTCCAATATCAATCTCTCTGGCCTTAGTACTAAGTCCCAGACAGACTTAGAACCTTCTCAGGGTTTTCTTGTTGCAGCATACCTTCTATCCTTAGCCTTCCCCAATCCTTGGCATTGGCGGAGTAGTTCAGGTCACATACTGGCTCTTTAAACAGCCAGTTTTTTCTTCTAGCCAACCTGCAACATGCTCTCTGCATCTCTACAGAGCAGCTCTGCACTATGGGCCCTTGCTAGAGAGCAAATAATTCCAGATGGTTAGGAAGGGATTTATTGGGTTCTTCCCTACCCTTACCATTTCCATTAAAGTCTTCTTCTTCAATAAAGGACACACGCCTTTAAGTGAAGACCTAAAGAATTATCCAATCCCCTGGGTTGGTTCACATCCCCAGTGGACCCTTTCACCAGGGATGGTTTTCTTTCACTGACAGCCAGTCTTTCTTTGTGTATTTCCTTCCATCCTCAATTCCTCATGGAGTAATTCATATTGAGCGCAAGAATGCATCATACTCATTTTGCCCTCTTAGAAGGGTAAATATGGTATCTCTTTTCATTGCATCTTCTTCTCCAGCTGTCATGCTGGAGTTATGGAAGGATCCAGACTTACTGTCAGCGGATTAAAACATCCTCCATTCTTGGTTTTTCAAGGGCTAGAGTTCTTAGAATATTCTAGATTTCTCCTTCTCAGTGAGAGCACTCCCTTAGCTCTCCCACCCACAACAAGGGAGAATGGATTCTCTAAACATCTCCTCAAGCAGGTATTCCCTTCTTGTTATTAGATGAATCTTTCTCTCTTCACATATCCCTATGTGGGGACATGGGTATATATATATTATGCATACATTTAGATAGACATCTGCATGTCTGTACCCATATATATATATATATATATATATATTTCTATCTGTCTGCCTAGGTTCATATATATTTATATATATATATTTTTCCTATACGGCCCCGACAGATAGTCACTATCCTTTTCAATGCTGCTCCAGCATGTTCAGGATTCTACATAACCAACCACTTCCCTGTGGTAGTTAAAAGGTTTCCACCATGACCTTCACTTTAGGTACATCTGAAGGCCTCCATGTACCATCTTTTTTCCTAAGTAACTTTATTTAAGAAGGACATTCTGAATTTTCAGTAAATAGGAGGCTACAATGCCTCATACTTCTATCCTTCTTTGTTATCGGATATAGGGGGTCTTCAAAGCCCCTCTTCTCCTATAAGAACTATGTCTCTTTAGGGTCAAAAGAACTTCAAATTTATCTAATAGGGACTTCCGCATTTTCCACAAAAGTCCTGCCCCATTGAACTACCCCAGTCTCCACTGGGACTTTTTCTCGCACTAAAGGTTTGACCTCAACCTGTCTTTGCACAGTTATTACCTCTGCTCTATATTGAGGTATTCCTTGACAATATTCTGCTGGTTCATATTAGCAGTCCCACATGAACCTCCATAAACCTTTCACAATACCTCAAGGTGAGGTCCATATTGCTAAATTCCAGTTCAATGTTTACTACTAGATATTATATACACAGGGTCTCCTTTCTAGGCGTCCTGTTTGGTCCAGTTGGTCCATACCATATCTTTTTAGTTCAACTCCTACCTGCCATCCCCAGGATGCCTGAGGTTCTGTCGAATAGCATGCCCTTCTCTGATTCGCGACATGCTGGGACTCCTCCAGGCATCTTAGCTTGGGAGTCCCCATATCTGAAGACTCATTCCTGCTTGTTCCTGGAGATAGCACAGTTACTTACCTGTAACAGGAGATAGCACAGTTACTTACCTGATCTCTGGGAACAGCAGGAATAAGTCTTCACAACCCACCCACCTCCCCTAGGAGTTGTATTTCTCTATCTCTCTCTTTCCTCTCTCTCTCTCTCTTTGTCTCAGCTTTAATACTTAACTGAGGAGAGGCAGTTGGGAAAGGCGGGAAGGCAGCACGCAGGCGTGGTGGGATGCTCCCAAAAGCGTTCTAATTGGACGCTGGGGAGCATTCCCGCGCAGACTCCGTCGGTACCGACGTACCCATATGTGAAGACTTATTCCTGCTGTTCCCAGAGATCACCTGTTACAGGTAAGTAACTGTGCTTTTCTGTCTGCTGAGGCTGTCATTTGGAAAGCTGACTTTGTTACAGCCCCTAAAAAGTGAGCGTTATGGTCATAGCAATGGCAGGACTGAAGCTGATTCTGGATCAGCTGTATGTAACCTTTGGCACGAAATCCCAGGAACAAAGCTCTTAGACCACCCTCGATTAACTTTTAAACCCAAGCCAATTTTAAAACAAAAATGAGATTTACCTAAGAGAAGATCTTATTTCGAAATCGTGATTTTTTTTTTTTCAAATGTTTTGATAGAAAAAAAAATGACAGCAGATAAAAACCATATGGCCTATTCAATCTGCCATCCATAAGAACTATTAAGTTCTATAATCCTCTTCTCTCACTATTAAGTTCTATAATCCTCTTCTCTCACTCAGAGACCTTGTGTACTTGTCCTGTATTTCTTGAATTCAGATACAGTTCTGGTCTCTGCTACCTCCACTGGGAAGCTGTTCCACACATCTACCACCCTTTCCATAAAGAAATATTTCTTAGATAACTCCCAGGTCCATCTCTTTTCACCTTCATCCTAAGTCCCCTTGTTGTGGAGTTTTCTTTCAATTGAAAGAGACTCTCTTCCTGTGCAGTTATGCCACGGAGATATTTAAACATCTCTATCATACCTCCCCTCTCCTGCCTTTCTTCCAAAGTATACATATTGAGAACTTTAACTCTGTCCCGGTATGCCTTTGCTACAATGCCATCCTGTTTATATTCTTTTGTTATCTACACCTTCCTGGGTGTCTACTCTGTTGCAGATTTTGGTATCATCTGCAAAGAGGCAAACCATACCTGACAGCCCTTCCGCTATATCACTAACAAAGATGTTAAAAAGAATCCGTCCAAGGACAGATCCCTGGGGCACACCACTGGTAACATCCTTCTCCTCAGCGTGAGCTCCATTTACTTGTACTCTTTGTCGCCTCCCACCCAACCAGTTTCTAACCCAAGCAGTAAATTTAGCGTCCATCCCTAGGGTGCTCAGTTTGTTTATAAGTCGCCTGTGAGGAACAGTGTCAAAGGCTTTACTGAAATCTAAATACACCACATCTAGAGCTCTCCCTCGGTCCAACTCCCTGGTCACCCAGTCAAAGAAATCAATGAGGAGGGATCTAGCTAAGCTTGAAGAATGGTCTAGAATTTGGCAGCTGGGATTTAATGTTAAAAAATGTAAGGTCATGCATTTGGGCTGCAGCAATCCAAGGGAGCAATACAGTATAGGAGGTGAAGTACTTTTGTCCACTAAAGAAGAGCGGGACCTAGGCGTGGTTGTGTCTGATGATCTTAAAGTAGCTAAACAGGTAGAAAAGGCGACGGCAAAAGCTAGAAGGATGCTTGGGTGTATACGGAGAGGAATGGCTAGCAGAAAAAAGGAGGTGATAATGCCTCTGTATAAGTCTTTGATGCGACCTCATTTGGAGTATGGTGTGCAATTCTGGAGACCGCACCTTCAAAAGGATGTGAACAGGATGGAGTCGGTGCAGAGGGTGGCTACTAAAATGATTAATGGGCTTCATTATAAAGCATATGAGGACAGACTTAAGGATCTTAATATGTACACCTTAGAGGAAAGGCGGGATAGAGGTGATATGATTGAGATGTTTAAATACCTCCGTGGCATAAATGTTCAGGGAGAGAGCCTCTTTCAATTGAAAGCAAGTTCTGCTACGAGGGGACATGGGATGAGGGTGAAGGGAGATAGATTCAGAAGTGATATGCGGAAATATTTCTTTACAGAAAGAGTAGTGGATCCATGGAATAGTCTCCCAGTGGAGGTGGTAGAGATGAGGACAGTAACTGAATTCAAAAAAGCATGGGACCAACACAGAGGATCTCTAAAGGTAAAAAGTGGACTGTTGTAGTTGTTATGGAAGGACAGACTAGATAGGCCATGTGGTCTTTTTCTGTCGTCATGTTTCTATGTTAATCAGATTTGTCTGACAAGACCTAAACCTAGAAAGCCTTGCTGTCTTGGATTCCAGAAACCATTTTATTCTCTGTTTTAGTAGCATTTCTATTAATTTACTCGCCACAGAGGTCAGATTAATCGACCTGTAGTTTCCAATCTCTTCCTTTAATTCCACTTTTGTGGACAGGAACTAAATTTGTTCATTTTCAGTCCTCCAGGATCATTTTTGACTCTGAAGAAACATTGAAAAGGTCATGCAGTGGATCTGTCAGTACATCCTTAAGTTCCTTCAATACCTAAAATGAATCTCGTCACTTCGTCTTCTTTTAGTTTAGCTAACTCCTCACAAACAGTCTTCTGAAAATCAGTTGAGGTCTATCTCACTTCCATTCTTATGCATGTTTATTTTCTGAGATCTCATTCCTAGCCCATCTATGAACAGAAATATTTGTAATCAATATCTCTTTTTCCTTATTAACTTCTACATATTCCTCCCCTGTACCCTTGAGTCTTGCAATGCTATCTTTGCACTTTCTTCAGTCACTAACATATTAAAAAAAAAAAAAAAAAAAAAAAAAAGACTTGTCTCCATATTTTACTGTATTGGCTGTTTTTTCTTCTGTTTTGCATCTTTGCTTTCCTGTCTACTTTCCCAGCTTACCTTTTCAGCTATTACTTTTGAAACCATAGCATCCTCCTTTTCTTCTTCTATTTAACAGAAAGGTTTGTTGCCCTTAAAATGTCTCCTTTCAGTTTTGCCTACCTTTGTTCTACTCCCCCCCCCCTCCCGATGTTCCCCTAGGTAATGACTCATTGAGGTATCCTCCATTTTGACAGTGTCAGTTTTCCTAAAGTCTAGGACCCTTGCTTTTGAATGAACCACCTCCATTAGCATCCTACTATTAAAGCACGTCATCCGGTGATCTCTGGATTCCAAATAATCAACCACTAGAATATCAAACACACTCTTTCCATTTGTAAGCACAAAGTCCAATATTATCCCCTCCCATGTGTGTTCTGTTACCAGTTATCAGAACAGTTCTCCCTACATCTGGAGGCACTGCAGCTAGGATGTCCCAGTTAACATCTAGCAAATTGAAATCTACCAGTAGCACTTCCCATTTCATAGCAATATTGTGAATGTTACTGTACAATGAAATATTTACCTGTTACTGTCTGCTAGAGAGGTCTATATTTTACACCAATATAAATAGATGTTCATTCCCTTTTTCCAGACTAACCCACAGTGTTGCCTCCTTTCCTCATAAGATCTGCAGGTCTATGGCTTAGGGGTATGTTTACTCTTCGGCGGTAGCAGCTTCTGTGCGATATCAGAGCCATGGCCCCATCGGCTCCGATATCTCACAGAAGCTGCTACTGCCGATTAGTAAACATACCTCTTAATGTTATTTCTTATATATAATGCCACACCTCTTCCCTTTCTTCCTATCCCGTCTTTCCTTAATAGATTATAGCCTGGTATAACTAAATCCCAGTTATTGTTTTCCATGTACTATGTCCTATGACTGCCACTATAACCAAGTCAGCCTCTACCATTACAGCTTCTAAATATGGAATTTTATTTTTCATACTATGGACATTACATAACTCTCTAGATATTACTGCTACTACTTTTCACGTATGTAATGCTACTTGGCATATGCAATGTTTTACATTTATAAAAAAATGTAGATCAATTCTGATATTAATTTAGGAAACTCATTTCTCTTAATAGTGTAGGGAAAGGAGAGAGCAGTCTAAGAATTATTGTATGTCTTGAATATAAAAATGAGAGAGAATTTCTTGGAAAAGAAGTTATCAGGCTATCAAAAATAACCTACTGTCAATCATTGTCCTATACGGACCTATGTAAAAACCCTCAACACAGCTTTATTCTTGCTTTCACAATGTTAGTGCATAACTTCTTTCTTTAGAAGATATATTTTATCTCCATCTGTCCCGCAGCATATTGTTTAAAAAAAATCCTTTACACAATGCTGTTATGGGCATTATTACTCAGACATGTCTGAAAGAAATGGATGTCACAATGCCCAAAAAACTCTTTGAAGTATGCACAGATTGGTATGTTCAGGTATGGACATGGGCTGATACTGCCAATTTTGGAGTAAACTCCTCTGTAACCTAGAACTCTTATTCTTCTTATATTAGAAGTAAACCGCATCTTTGTACTCTGTTCAGTAAAACATTTTCCTTGTCTATCAAGATATTGCCCTTGTTTTTTCCATTTTGAAGAGTCTATTAACAAACAACAACCTAATGATATCTCCCACAATTATATCCAACAACCAAGGGAAACATATGCCACAAACAATTTTTGTCGGAACTTTCACCATGAAGGATCCACTCCTTCTCGTTTTGTAAAGGGCCAGGAGGAGCTTTGGCCTGAAACACAACGTTGGATCACTGAGTCTGGATCGGCGGATCTCGAGAGTGTTGCTACGAGATATAATTTTCGTGAGAGAGTAACAGTGCTTGAAAGCTCTACCTGCCTGAATGAAATTGAAATGAAACCTTATGGTTGGGAACAGGAGCAACAGATGATCAATTCTGGTGAAGTTAAGTGATCTCTCCGTTTGAATTATTTTGAGCCATTGAGTATGGAATGTTAGTGGTTGGTGTTGAGAGTTTGAATCTCTCTCAAGACCTGATGTTAGGGTTGCGTCCCTAGTTAACAGATAAAAAAGGAACATTACACCACGAGAAGGAGTGGATCCTTCATGGTGAAAGTTCAGACAAAAATTGTTTCTGGTATATGTTTCCCTTGCTGTTGGATTTTGAAGAGTCTGGCATGAGTTCCAAAGTTAGAGACAGCAAATGAATATCCAGAGAGGAAATGTAGTGAGTTTTCTATACAGAGTGCCTGAAAAAATGTATAGGGTTATTTTTTTGAGGACTGAAAATGCTACCAGGTAGAGCTCCCATAAGAATGCAGCTGTATGAATGTATCATTCAGATCAGTAATAGCATCCCCAGACTGTACAGGTACAACTGTGCAGGGGATGCTATTACTGAAGCTGCAAGGGGGTAAACTGAGAGGCAATGTCAGGAAATACTTTTTCTCCAGGAACAAGCAGGAAGTCAGTCCTCACATATGGGTGACATCGGTGCCGATGGAGCCCTCGTGCAGAGCAATTTCTCAGCTTTCAAAGAAAGCCTTTGGGATTGCATCGTGCATGTATAGTCCCCTTCCCGTCCAAGGGTGCCATCTTGCTCAGTCGTCTTTTTTCCACGGAGCCCAACGGACGTGGTCCTGTTTTCACCGTGGAAAAAGTAGAAAAGTTGATTTATTTTTTTTCAGCCTCCTGATTCAACACCGGTTCCCCTTCCCGCCTTCGGCTCGGTACACCGGTATCGAGTCCGGTCTTATTTTTCGTTTTTGTCCTTCATGACTAGCGTTCGTGCTCTTTTTAGTTTTCACTGGCAGCCCGGTTGTTTGACCTCACAGGGGCCTTTTTTCCCCCAATAGCTGCCAGCGGGTTTAAAAAGTGTGATCGGTGTAAGAAGTTGATGTCTCTCACCGACACACACGACTGCTGCCTCCGATGCCTCAGCCCTGACCCGGTGGTCTGTGGGCCGTGTGGTAAGATGTCTTCGAAATCTTTGAAGAGCAGGCAGCATCAGCATGACAGGATTTTTCCTGAGTCCGCATCCGGCCGGCCGGGCCTGGACCTCGACAGAAGCCTCAACATCTCGGAATCGGAGCCCGAGCACCGTCGTGGGTCTTCTGAGCAGGGGTCTCCCTCCAGGGAACACCGGAGGAAGAAGAAGAAACTCGTGAGGGCGGCGTCGCTGGACGCCTCTGATTGGCTTGGGCCCTCGGGTTACAGGCTGTGGAGCCCGGACCGCCGCCCTGGGTCATCGGAGCGGCTGGCTAAAAAACCTCGCAAGGAGCCGGAGACGTCGGACAAGGTAACTTCTGTTGTCCTCGTGGACTCTTCTCTAGGAGAGCCGGGGTCGGGTCTGACGATGTCGGGACCCGAGCCGGGAGCTGCGGAGCCTTCTGAGCTTGGTCTCAGGTTGGCAGCCCTGGAGAGAAGCATGGCTGCCTTCATGGAGCAGCAGCGGACGCTGATAGCCGTCTCGCCGGTTCATCCACCCCGACCACCGGGACGTTGACGCTGGGGGCCGAGCCAATCCTTGAGTCGATCAGGTCTCGAGTCGATACTCGGCCAAGGTCCCCCTCGACCTCCCGTTCGGGACTGAGGTCGTCGACGCCGATGCCCTCAGTGACGGGGCGGTCTGGCTCGAGGCCGGAGGACTCGGTGTGGGAGACGGGGAAGGAAGACTCCCCAGACACCTACTGAACCCGGTGTATCCCATCGGGCTTTCCGGGTTCGGAGCCTCAGAATAGGTCCCCTCCGGAGGACACTTGGTTCTCGGACTTCGTCAGGGACATGGCCAAGACTTTGGCATTCCCTGCGGACGCCGAGGAGGAGCCTCGAACCGAGGAGCTCGATGCCCTCCAGTATGACTCTCCCCCGAAGGAGGCCCTTACTGTACCGGTGCCTCTGATGTTGGAACGGCTGATGCTGTGCATGTGGGAGTCCCCGGCGTCGATGTTGGTGCTCAGCAAGCGGGTCAATTCCATCTATCGAGTCCGCAAGAGTCCTGGGTTCCAGAAAGCGCAGCTGCTGCACTACTCCATGGTTGTGGAATCGGCCATGCAACTGCTGAAAAGCCAAAAGACGCACTCCTTGGTGCCACCGGCCAGGAGGACCGGAACCTGGACGCCCTCAGAAGAAAGTGCTACCAGGGCTCAATGCTGTCATGCCGTGTCCAAACTTACCAGCTGTACATGGGCATGTACTTGCGGGACCTGGCAAAGGAGTTTGCCGGGTTCTCGGCTGGCCTATCCGGGGAACCCTTGCAGCATTTCAAAGCCTTGTCCACGGGGATTCAAGAGTGCTCGGAGTTCATGTCTCGAGCAGCTTACGACGGCTTCGAGGCTTCGGTTTGAGTAGCTGTGGCCCTCATTGGTGCACGCCGTCAGGCCTGGCTCATGTCGTCGGACCTGGAGCCATGGGTTCAGGACAAGTTGGTTGATGTTCCGTGCCGAGGAAACAACCTCTTCGGCAAACCCATGACTGAGAAAGCTGCAGAAATTGAGTCTGAGTACTTGACCCGGACAGGGTTGTCGAATAAGACATCTGCACCTTCTCACAAGAAGAAGGCCTTGG
The DNA here is from genome assembly GCA_033557465.1 of Ichthyophis bannanicus. Classification (NCBI taxonomy): domain Eukaryota; kingdom Metazoa; phylum Chordata; class Amphibia; order Gymnophiona; family Ichthyophiidae; genus Ichthyophis; species Ichthyophis bannanicus. The sequence continues at coordinate 42,970,743 of CM066043.1, forward strand.
GGGAAAAGCCCTTTTTCCCGAGGAAGGGTGCGGCTTACAGAAACTACCCCACTTACCAGGCCACCCCAGCTCCCCAACAGGGGCAGCAGGCCAGAGGACAGGGGCATGGCCCACGTAAGCCGAAGACCCCCATGCCTCCAGCTCTGGCTCCTACCCAGCCGGGAGGGGTTTTTTGACTCCCAGTGCATAGCTCCTCTCCCACCAGTGGTTTGGCCCTGCACAAGAGGAAGACTGTCCCTGTACGCTTACAGGTGGCCAGCCATTACTGCCGATGCCTGGGTTTTGAAAGTAGTCCAGCAGGGCTATTTCCTTCATTTCAACCAGGTGCCCACCTCCTTTTTCCCAGGAGAGCCTCTCAGGCCCCCTCTTCACAGGAACCTCCTCCTGCAGGAGTTGACAGGTCTGCTAAAGGATCAGGCGGTGGAACCGGTGCCCCACCACCTGCAGGGGCAAGACTTCTACTCCATGTATTTCCTCATACCAAAAAGGAAAGGAGGCCTATGCCCCATCCTGGACTTGCGAAATCTGAACAAGTTTCTGGTGAGGGAAAAGTTCAAGATGCTTTCCCTTGAGATCCTGCTGCCTTACCTCCACCAGGGAGACTGGCTATGCTCCTTAGATTTAAAGGATGCTTATGCTCACATCCTCATACACCCAGACCACAGACAATACCTCAGTTTTGTGGTCGGAGGAAACCACTTCCAGTACAAGGTGCTTCCCTTTGGCCTAGCTACTGCTCCCAGAGTATTCACCAAATGCCTAGCAGTGGTGGTGGCTTTCCTCAGAAGCCAGGGTGTCTTCGTCTTTCCATACTTGGACGACTGGCTCATCAAAGGCCAATTGGCGCAGCAGGCACAGCAGGCCACTGCTCGCACAGTCACCCTGCTCCAGCACCTAGGGTTTGTTATAAATCACGAGAAGTCCACTTTACTCCCCACTCAGAACTTGGAGTTCATAGGGGCAAGACTGAACACACTTCAGGCAAGGGCTTACCTACCACTGGACAGGGCAAGGCAGTTGCTGGACTTGGTCCAGCAGGTCCAGCACAAGCCTCAAGTCTCCGCAAGGGTCTTCCTATGCCTCCTGAGCCACATGGCCTCCACGGTGCATGTGACTCCATATGCTCGCTTCCACATGCGCACAGCTCAATGGAGCCTCAGAGAACAGTGGGCGCAAGCCACTGGCCGCCTCAGAGACAGAGTAGCGCTTTCCAAGCTACTGGTGACAGCCTTGCATTGGTGGCTTCACCCCCCCAACTTGCTTCAGGGAGTACCATTCCAACCTTCCTCTCACACCAGAGTGCTGATGACAGATGCCTCCTTGCTGGGCTGGGGTGCCCATTGCCAGGATTCATGCACTCAGGGTCTGTGGTCCTCATGAGAGGCCGCACTTCAGATCAATCTTGTAGAGCTTCGAGCCATCCGCCTAGCTCTTCAAGCCTTCTGTCATCTTCTTGCACATCAGTCGGTGCTGATACAGACAGACAATCAGGTAGCGATGTTCTACATCAACAAACAAGGGGGCACAGGATCTCGCATCCTATGCCAGGAAACTCTAGACCTCTGCTCTTTTGCAGTGGCACATCACATGTCCCTAAAGGCAATTTATCTGCCAGGTCAGGAGAACCTCCTGGCCGACAAGTTAAGCAGGATTCTTCAGCCTCACGAATGGCAACTGAACCGGGATGTAGCCCAGTGGATCTTTAACCGTTGGAGTCTCCCATCATGGATCTCTTTGCCAGTCCGCAAAACCATCAGTTGCCCCGGTTCTGCTCGAGGTAGCCACATCCGCTGAGCGTGGCAGCAGATGCTTTCCTGATCTTGTGGGCACAGGGCCTTCTCTATGCGTTCCCACCCACGCCCCTGGTGGCACACACTCTGTTCAAGATTCTTCGGGACAAGGCCTCTGTCATTCTGGTAGCCCCCAGGTGGCCCAGACAGCCTTGGTTCCCTCTTCTCCTTCAACTGGCGGTCGAAACTCCACTCACACTGGGGGTGCAGCCCGACCTCTTGACCCAGGAACAGGGTTCCTTGCTACACCCCAGTCTCAGATCCTTCAACTTAATGGCCTGGCTGCTGAGAGAGTAGTACTTGCTCCTCTACTCCTTCCCAAGGAGGTTGAGGAGGTGTTGCTGGCCTCTAAGAGGCAATCTACTAGAAAATCCTACGCATTCAAGTGGCGTAGATTTGAAGGGTGGTGTGCCCAGAATAAAGAGAACCCGTTCACTTGTCAAGTACCTCAGGTATTGCAGTACTTGCTCCACCTCTCGGAGTTAGGCCTCAAGTCTAACTCTGTCAGGGTCCACCTGAGTGCGCTATCAGCTAACCACTCTCCAGTGGACGGGCAACCTCTTTCAGCTCACCCTTTGGTATCCCGATTCCTCAGAGGCCTCCTACTCTTGAAGCCTCCAATTCGCCCACCAGCGACAGAGTGGGACTTAAATGTGGTCTTGCAGCGGCTTACTTGCCCACCTTTTGAACCAATGTCCACCTGTCATTTCCACTTCCTTTTATGGAAAGCACTCTTTCTGGTGGCACTCACGTCTGTTCAACGTGTGAGCGAGCTGCAAGCTTTTAGTATCGGATAGACTGTATACAAAAACAGAGTGGTCCTACGTACTCACCCCAAGTTCCTTCCAAAGGTGGTTTCCTCGTTTCACCTTAACCAAGAAGTGGTTCTTCCAACCTTCTTCCCTAGGCCACATACCAGCAGGGCAGAAGCGGTTCTGCATACCCTGGACTGTAAGAGGGCGCTCACCTTCTACCTGGAGCGTACGCGGGGACATCAGAGAGCTTCCCAGCTCTTTGTCTCTTATGATCCTAGTAAACTGGATCTACCTGTCTCCAAGCGCACGTTATCCACCTGGGCGTACAGGGCGTACTTGTATTAATGTATACATGTCTATATTCGGAGATAACTTAAAGGTGAAATTGTACTGTTATTTATATTGTTATTTATATTGATGTATTTATTAGTTTTAAATTTTAATTTTTTAAATCTCATTTTTACTTCATGTCTGACATTCATTTATTATTATCATTTTTTATTTTTTACTGATATGTACTTTAATAATGTATATTATCATTTGTTTTTAAGCTATATTCCCCCTGATGAAGGCGGTTACGCCGAAACGCGTTGGGGTTTTCTTACATTAAAGGTTCACGAACATCCAAACCTCTTTCGTCTCTTGCTCCTTTGTGTATCCAAGCGCACGTTATCCACCTGGGCGTACAGGGCAGCTGACCTCCAGCTGCAGGGCCGAATCACGGCCCACTCGGTCAGGGCTAAGGCCGCATCAGTGGCTAACCACCGCTCTGTTCCGTTGGCAGACATATGCCGGGCTGAAACTTGGTCTTCAAGACAGACCTTTGCAGCCCACTACTGCCTGGAGAGAGAGTCCCGGCGGGACAGTGTTTTCGGTCAGGTGGTACTCCATAACCTATTCAAGGTTTAGGCAACTCCTACCCTCCGACCCTTTGGTGTCAGGCTACGGTGGGGGTTGTGTTCTCGGAGAAAAGCCTATCATTGCTGCTGCGGATCTTCTAGAGGGAGCCATTTTCAGCTATGGGTTCTCGGTAGCCTATAGCTAGGGAGTCCCATATGTGAGGACTGACTTCCTGCTTGTTCCTGGAGAAAGCATAGTTACTCACCTGTAACAGGTGTTCTCTAGGGACAGCAGGAATCAGTCCTCACAACCCTCCCTCCTCCCCTGGAGTTGCAGTCCTTTGATTAATTTTTTCTCATTTTTGCCGTCTTTTTAGCTATGTCATCTGACTGAGCAAGATGGCACCCTTGGGCGGAAAGGGGACCACGCATGCGTGATGCAGTCCCAAAGTCTTTCTTTGAAAGCTGGGGAATTGCTCCACCCAAGGGCTCCGTCGGCGCCGACATCACCCATATGTGAGGATTGATTCCTTCAGTCCCTGGAGAACACCTGTTACAGGTGAGTAACTACGCTTTCACTGAAACAATGGTGGATGCTTGGAATGCCCTCCCGATGGAAGTGGTGGGGGAAAATAAAGTGACAGAATTCAAAATGGCATGGGACAGACACCTTGGATCCCTTTTATAGCAACAAGATAAAATCAAAATAAACATAACTAATTCTTATATTTCAACAAACAAGAGTGTGACCTACATGGAGCGGTTGGTACACCCCTAAACAAAAGCATGCAGAAGGGTGACCTGCACGGAGCGGCAGATGCACCTGCTCTTGCCGCCTTGCTGGGCAGACAAGATGGATCATACTGGTCTTTATCTGCCATCATATACTACGTTACTATGTAACTGAAAATGTCAATTTAAGGTTTATTGGTTTCAATTAACTACTTTTCATAACAACATAAAAGTGATGATCAAAGTGAAAAAAAATAGGGGAAGTAATGTGTGTGTGCTGTCAAGTCAATTCTGACTCCTGGCGACCCAGCCTCTGGGCTTTCTTGGCAAGGTGCAACCGGAAGTAGACTACCAGGCCTTCCATGCAGTAACTCGACAGCACTTGATATTCCTAGGTGGTTTCCCACCCAAAAACTAGCCAGGCCTGCTTAGCTTCTGAGATCAGGCTCATTCAGAGCAGTGAAGTCACAGTAAGGTGGGGGGGGGAGGGGGAATAAAAATGGCAAAAAAAAAATACGAGACAGAAGAACTTACCTGTGCTGTGTGTTGAGCTATATAGCATCACTCACCTTCTAGAGTGGTAGGATGTGCAAGTCATACCATGACACTGCAAGCTTATTCAACTCAAGTATGTTATTTTTTTAAACAGTTTATTTAAAAGACCAAGCATGACACTCCAAGCATGGGAAAATATGACACAAGAAAAAAGTACAAAGGCAAAGAATAAAACGCAAATTAAAGATCCCCAAAGAATTCATGGCAATGCAAATAAGTTGAAAAGTGTACACTTGCAGAGTGACCCGATGGCGTGTTTCCCCTGTTTGCAGAATCAGACATTTTGTAAAGTTCATCTATGTGTATCATAGGAAGTGTATGGGCTTGCATGTGTGTGTGTCAGTGTGTGTGTTTATGTCTATCTCCAGGAACAAGCAGGAATGTAGTCATCACATATGGGTATCGTCGGTACCAACGAAGCCTGCGCGGGGACGCTCCCCAGCATCCAATTAGAACGCTTTTGGGAGCATCCCACAGCACCTGCGTGCTGCCTTCCCGCCTTTCCCAACTGCCTCTCTCCAGTTCTTTTTTTTCCGTGGAGCCAGCAGGTCGTGTTCCTGTCACCGCAGAAGAATTTCTTTTTCCTTATCGTCACTCCAGTCCAGTCCCTTTACTTCAGGGTTACGCAACCCTTCCAGCAGCTTGGAGGCTGAGCCCAACCTTTTTGGGGAGGAGCGGTATATATACCACTGGTACCACCCACTCACCCCAGTATTCTCAGCCTCCAAGCAGCTGGAGGGTTCTGTAAGCCTAGGGCTTACTGGAGTCCTAACTTCCCTTAAATCTGGTTTTATTTCTTTTAATTTCATGTATTTTCATCTAATTTACTCGTGTTTATTGGAGTTAGGTATTATTTATTATTTTATTTATTTATTTTATTTAATTTATTTTAATTCATTTTAATTCTTTTTGGCTCCCTTTGATTAACTTTGTATTTTATCCTGGGAGTGAGGCTCAATTTGGGGTGCATCTACGGAACTACCTCAGAGGAGCATGGCGGCCAAACCCAGGTGTCCTTCCTGCGGCACTCGGAGAGGCACTACATCGGAGGCAGGGGTCTGCAGGGGCTGCGCTGCAGTTGCTTCCTCTGTAGAGCAAGAACTCAGCCTAGCCATGTCCCAGGTCTCACAGGGGTCCTCAGATCCCTCTGAAGGGGAAGTAGTATCCCAGTTATCCCTGCCCTCTCGCTCAGAGAGCCCCCCTCCCCCTGTTCCTCCCTCCTCTCTGCCCGCAGAAGTAGGGGGAGCCGGGGATTTCTTCTCCCCAGAATTTGTGCTCCTACTGCACCAAGCCTACTGTTTGCGTAAAAAGGGTCTTGGTCCGGGAGAAGAGAAGCGGGCCCTGCGGCCGAAGGCAAGCTGGTCAAACCCTTGAGGCCTAACTCTCAGGACCCTGGGATACCCCCAAAACGCCCCAGGTTGGTAATGGAGGAGACCCTCCCTTCTTTTTCCCAGGACATCCCTGAAGAGGAGACCTCGGAAAAGGAGGAGGAGGAAGAGGAGGAGCTAGAGGAGGGGGAGATCCCTGAGGAGGACCGCTTGCGCATAGTCAGAGTCTTCCGGCGGGAGGAGTCGCCCGCGTTAATAAATGACTCCCTGAAAGCTCTCAATGTGGCCTCGGACGCCTCCGCAGAGGAGGAAACTTTGGAAGATCCCTTGATTCAGGCCATCAGAAGGTCCCAGAAGGTTTTTTCCCCCGTCCACAGAGTGGTGCGTCAGATGATTCAGGAGGAATGGGATCAACCAGAGTCAGCGTTGAGGGGGGTCAGGGCCATGTCTCGGCTCTACCCTCTCCCAGAAGCAGACAAAGAGCTCTTGAAGTCCCCCAGGGTGGATGCGGCGGTTTCGGCAGTGACGAAGAAAACCACCATCCCGGTGGAGGGCAGCGCGGCTTTGAGGGATGCACAGGACAGAAGGTTGGACACGCTCCTTAAGCAAGCCTTCGACGTGAGCGCTCTCGCCTTACAGGCCTCAGTTTCTGGGGCATGGGTGGCTCGAGCCTGTTTGAGGTGGTCTCAACAACTCCAGGCAGAGGAGAGCTCCTCCGAGGGGTCCCCAGCCAGCGCGGCGAGGTTGGAGTCAGGTACGGCCTTCTTGGCGGATAGCCAATATGACCTCATCCGGAGCTTAGCTAAGAACATGGCCTCGGTGGTGGCAGCCAGACACTATTTATGGCTCCGGAATTGGGCTGCGGACGCCTCCTCCAAAGCTCGCCTGAGTCGCCTTCCCTTTAAGGGTAAACTCTTATTCGGAGAGGACCTTGACAAGTTAGTAAAGGACCTGGGTGAGTCCAAGGGCGGCAGGCTTCCCGAGGACAGGCCCAAGCAAGCTCGGTCTTCTGCCCCAGCTCGGAACCAGCCTAGAGAACCTCGGAGGTTTCGCTCATCTAGACCCAACCCTTTCCTCCGGGGTCGTTTTAACGCTAGGGGCCAAGGATCCCGGGGGTTTCGGGGCAGAGGGTTCTCATCCTCTTCCTCCTCCTTTTCTTCGGGCCCCAGAAAGCAACAATGAGATACCGGGGGCCCAGGAGGGCGGAGGGCCGATAGGCGGTCGCCTGAGGCAGTTTCTTCCCGCCTGGTCCCGAGTCACATCCGATCAGTGGGTGCTGGAAGTGATTCGAGAAGGATACTCCCTCGAATTTGCAAAGCAAATACTCCCAGCCTTTATTCAGTCTCCCTGCGGGTCCGCAGCAAAAAGAGAAGCCATAGAGTCAACGCTTTCGCGCCTCTTAGATCTCGGGGCCGTAGTTCCGGTGCCTCCAGACCAATGCGGTACGGGTCGATACTCGATTTACTTTGTCGTCCCAAAAAAGGAGGACTCCTTTCGGCCGATCCTGGACCTAAAGCAGGTAAACCGCTGCCTCAAGGTCCCTCACTTCCGGATGGAAACCCTGAGATCAGTGATAGCGGCCGTGAGAGCCGGAGAGTTTTTAACTTCCTTGGATCTGACAGAGGCGTACCTGCATATCCCGGTCAGAAGGGCACATCAGCAGTTCCTCAGATTCGCTGTCCTTCGAGGTCATTTTCAATTTCAGGCGCTACCCTTTGGGCTAGCGACAGCGCCGCGAACCTTTACCAAAGTGATGGTGGTGGTGGCGGCCGCCCTACGAAAGAAGGGAATCTTAGTGCACCCCTACCTGGACGACTGGCTGATCAGGGCGAAATCAGAAGAGGAAAGTCTCCGAGCTACAGCCAAAGTGGTTCAGCTCCTGGAGGAGCTAGGATGGGTCATCAATCGAGCAAAGAGCAGCTTGCTGCCATCACAGGAGCTCGAATATCTCGGAGCAAAGTTCCACACAGGCAGAGGCAGGGTCTTCCTGTCCAGCTCAAGGATGAAGGACCTGAGAACCCTAGTCTCGCAGTTCTTGGGCAGGCGGCTCCCTTCAGCGTGGCATTGCCTACAATTGCTGGGAACCATGGCGGCAGCAATAGAGGTGGTTCCGTGGGCCAGAGCACACATGCGCCCGTTGCAGCGGTCCCTGTTGCGGCGGTGGTCTCCCCAACAGCACGCCTTGTCCCGGCAGCTTCCCTGCGCCCCTCGGACCAAGCACTCTCTCCTCTGGTGGAGGTGCCCAAGGAACTTGTGTCGCGGAATGCCCCTCGAGCCTCCTCAGTGGGTGCTGTTGACGACAGACGCCAGCCTGGCAGGATGGGGAGCACATCTCGAGGAGCAGTTTGTCCAGGGGCGGTGGTCGGCAGTGGAAGCCTCTTGGCCCATCAACCGTCTGGAATTGAGAGCCGTCGCCCAGGCACTCAGGGCTCTCCAGCCCTCGGTACTGGGGAAAGCGATTCGCGTTCTCTCCGACAACGTCACGGCCGTGGCGTACATCAATCACCAGGGCGGCACCAGCAGTCCGGCATTGGAAAAGGAGGCGGACTCCCTGTTCAAATGGGCGGAAGTTCACCTGGAAGCGCTTTCTGTGCAGCACGTGGCCGGTACGGACAACATCATGGCCGATTACCTCAGCAGGTACAGGATAGACCACGGCGAGTGGGAGCTGCATCAGGAGATCTTCGACCAGATAGTAGCCCTGTGGGGTCCCCCAGTCATGGACCTCATGGCTCGGTTCGCATCCGCCAAAGCAAGCCGATTCTTCAGCCGGCGGAAGGAAAGGATGTCCGAGGGCCTGGACGCCCTATCTCAAAGGTGGCCCTCGGAGGGTCTTCTTTATGTCTTCCCCCCATGGGCCCTAATCGGGAAGATCCTCCAGCGGGTGGAAGCTCACCGGGGCCTAATAGTCCTCATCGCCCCGGCTTGGCCTCGTCGTCCTTGGTATGCGGACCTGGTAAGGATGATCGCCGACCGTCCCTGGCGCCTCCCCGTCAGGAAGGACCTACTCAAACAAGGACCGGTTCTGATGCCGCACGTGGATCGATTCTCGCTTACGGCTTGGCTATTGAAAGGGCGAGGCTCTTAAAGCGCGGCTATTCGCCGGCAGTAATCGCGACCATGTTAAGCGCAAGGAAACGCTCCACCTGTCTCTCCTATGTAAGAGTTTGGCGTATCTTTGAGGCATGGTGTGCGGAGCGCCGGAAGAATCCTCTGTTAGCCTCGGTCCCGGAGGTGCTGGAATTTTTGCAAGCGGGTCTCGACAAGGGTCTAGCCCACAGCTCCTTGAGGGTACAGTTGGCGGCCATCGCTTGCTATAGGGGCAAAGTGGGCGGAAAAGCTTTGGGAGCCAATGCGGACGTGGTCAGGTTCTTGAAAGCGGTCAGGCGGCTCAGACCGCAACGAAGATCGGTCATCCCCCCTTGGGACCTCAACCTGGTACTAAATACCCTAGCCGCGGCACCCTTTGAGCCTTTGAAGAAGGCCTCCTTGAAGGACCTGACGCTGAAGACAGTGTTCCTGGTGGCCATTTGCTCAGCTAGACGAGTCTCCGAGTTACAAGCCCTGTCTGCTCGGCCTCCTTTTCTGGCCTTCCTCAGAGATAAGGTAGTCCTTCGGACGGTCCCTTCATTTTTGCCTAAGGTGATCTCTCCCTTTCACGTTAACCAGTCCATCTCTCTCCCAACTCTCTCTCCGGAGGGACCGGGAGGAGGAGATAGTAAGCTTTCAATGCTCGACGTCCCCAGAGCCTTGAAGCGTTACCTCTCTCGCACGGCGCCCTTCCGGAAATCAGAACGACTCTTTGTGCAGTTCGGAGGGCCTCACAAGGGAGAGGCGGCGGCCAAGGCCTCAATTTCCAGATGGATCAGGGAGGCGATCGCCTCCGCCTATATCCTCAAGGGGAAACAGGTCCCAGGGGGCCTGCGCGCTCACTCAACTCGAGCACAGGCTACCTCTTGGGCGGAGTTCAGCCTGGTTCCTCCTTTGGATATCTGCAGGGCAGCAACTTAGTCCTCGCTGCACTCCTTCACCAAGCACTACAGGCTGGACGTGCAGAGCTCGGCGGACTCCAGGTTTGCGCAGGCAGTGCTACGGTCCGGAATGGCGAATCCCACCCGGGCGGGTACTGCTCTGGTACTTCCCTGAAGTAAAGGGACTGGACTGGAGTGACGATAAGGAAGAGGTAATTAGACCTTACCTGCTAATTATTGTTCCTGAAGGAACGACAGTCCAGTCCCTATTCCCCTCCCTAGCTCTTTAGCCATTCCGGACGTTCTTAGAGGCGGGTCTACGGCCCGAGGACGGATTCAGGCTGCGCTGGCGGGTCAAGCGGGAGGAAAGGCCCGCGCTGTAGCAGTTCTCCTTCCTCCCTCCCTTGGCCTCAGCTCCTACTACCTATTCCTGTTTAAAAAAAAAAAAAAAAAAGAGATGAATAGTTATTTTATAGGGTGTTTGACTTGAGTTGGTTCATTTCCATTTTCACAGTTATATAGGTTTGTTAAGTCTGCTTTTACAGTAGTCTACTGGAGTGAGTGGGTGGTACCAGTGGTATATATACCGCTCCTCCCCAAAAAGGTTGGGCTCAGCCTCCAAGCTGCTGGAAGGGTTGCGTAACCCTGAAGTAAAGGGACTGGACTGTCGTTCCTTCAGGAACAATAATTAGCAGGTAAGGTCTAATTACCTCATTTCATTTTGTGGTCGCGTCTGCCTTCTTCGACGCTCTACCGGTACCGCCGGTCTTTCTTTTCCTATTTCTAAAAAAAAAAAAAAAAAAAAAAAAAATATATATATATATATATATCTTTTTCTATTTTCTTCAGGTGCACCTGCCTTTTTGGGCCCTAGGCCCAAAAACTTCCTTAACATGGAAAAACCTGCCTCAGGTTTTAAAAAGTGCACCAAGTGTGGCGGTACCATTTCCATCACCAACACCCATGAATGGTGTTTAAAATGTTTAGGTCCTGACCACTCCATCACGGATTGTGTGTCTGGTGCCATGAGGTCTAAAAGAGGTCGGCAGAACCGAGCTGCCAAGCTCAGTACCCTGTTTCCCTCTGATGCAGCTTTGGTGGCATCGACGTCTTCCAGGGCCTCTGCTTCCTCCCGTGGATCTCAGGTAACTAAACATAACTTCGAGGATTCTGCACCGGCAAAATTACCCCGGCGGGAGGCTTCAGCTTCCAAAGCATTATCGGGGTTCCAGGATGTTCTAGATGGCTCGGCCTCGACAGATCTCCTGGTGCCATGCTCTGGGGTACTGGTGGCTTCCACCGGTACCGACCTCCAGACATGGGCGGTATCCATGGACCAGAGAATTCTGACCATGGAATGCAGTCTGGCGGCTTTCCTTGCGGCATCGACGCCCTTGGTACCGCGACAGACAACTCCACCGGTACCGGCACTAGCATCGGTATCGGCACCGGTACCGATAGCATCGACATCAGCACCAGTGTCTGCTATGCCGGTACTCTGTCCTACGATGCCCTCCGGTACTGGTTATTCCCGGTACCAACCTTGGTCGGTACGGGTATCGGGCTCTGCAGGAGCACCCGGACAGACGATACTTCGATTCCTCAGAAGAATCTGTCGATGCAGCGATGCTTCTTCCAGAGGAGTCGTCCTCCCCTAAACGCAGGATGTCTCCTCCAGAGGACATGTCTTTCCAAGACTTTATCAGAGAGGTGGCTCGGGGCCTGTCCATCACTGTGGCCCCTGAAACAGCCAAGGGCCAAGGAGTTGCAAATTTTACAATATCCCAAAACTCCTAAGGAGGCAGCTACCTTACCCATTCATGAGATTCTATATGATCTCATGTTGAGGATGTGGGAAACACCTCTTACCACCTCTCCTCATTCTCGTAGGTTAGATACTATGTATCGTGTTCCTCCTTGTCCTGGGTTCCATAAGACTCAGCTTCCTCACAACTCTATTGTGGTGGAGTCAGCTATGAGAAGGATTAGAAGTGCAAAAAGACATGCCTCTAATCTTCCAGGACGTGAATGCAGAACCCTGGATGCTTTTGGATGTAGAGTCTTTCAAGCTTCCATGCTTGCTGCAAGAATCAGTTCCTATAGTCTCTACATGGGAATGTTCCTAAAGGAGGTCACAGATAATTTACAGACTTTAAGTCCTTTCATTTCTGAGGATAAAAGACAGGACTTTCTCACTTGGGTCAAACATGCCCAAGATGTTTCTAAATTCTCCAACCGTGCAGCCTTTGACTGCTTTGAATGTATAAGCAGAACCTCGGTTATTGCCATAGGTGCACGTAGAATTGCTTGGCTCCAGACATCTGATTTAGAGCTCTGGGTAGAAGATAAATTGGGAAATATCCCTTGTACTGGTGAGAACCTGTTTGGTAAAGATTGGCAGGAAAAAGCCAATGAAATGGATGCTGAAAATTCCACCTTGGATAGACTATCCAAGTCCACTGCTGATCCTGTTAGAAAGAAGTTGTTCAAGAAAACACCTTTTTCTAAAAAGAAAAGATTTTATTCTGCTTATTCTGCAGGTCAGTTTTCAACCAAACGTCAGCAACCACCCAAACAGAAGAAAGCAAAGGCTGCTAGGCCTCCACCGGCCCAGCAGCCTCAGCCTCCTCAGGGCCTTTGACTTTCAGCTAGAGAACTTAGCCTTTCTGGTTCTGGAAGGACCAGAACCGTCCACCATTCCAGGAAGGTTATGTCATTTTGCCCCCAGATGGGGGCAAATAACAGCAGAGCATTGGACACTCTCCATCATAAAGGAGGGGTACAAACTTCATTTTTCAAGCATGCCCCCTCACACAATAGTGAAGCAGTTCAATTCTCCGACACCTCTCATCAACCTCTTAGGTCAGGAGGATGCCATTCTTCTTGCCCAAGGGGCGATAGAAGAAGTGCCTCTTCATCAACAGGGCACAGGGTTCTATTCCCCTTATTTTCTTATCCCAAAGAAAACACGGGGATACAGACCTATATTAGATCTCAGAGAATTGAACAAATTCCTTGTCAAGGAGAAATTCAAGATGATTTCTCTCGGTGCTCTGCTTCCATACCTTCAGAGTCAGGATTGGCTTTGTTCTCTAGATCTCAAGGATGCGTACACCCATGTACTCATCCATCCAACCCACAGAAAGTTCCTTCGGTTCCTTTTTCAAGGAAAGCACTACCAATACAGGGTGCTTCCTTTAGGTCTGGCCTCTGCTCCAAGGGTGTTCACGAAATGCATGGCCGTGGTAGCAGCATTTCTCCGTACTCTGGGAATATTCGTCTTCCCTTACTTGGACGATTGGCTCATTCGAGCTCCAGCACAGTCAGAGGCCAAGACTTCTCTATCCTGCACAATGCGTATCCTCCAGTATTTAGGGCTGGTAATAAACATCCCAAAATCCAGTCTGATTCCCACTCAGTCTTTAGAGTTCATAGGAGCTCTTCTGGATACCACAAGAGCAAGGGCCTATATCCCCCAGGCCCGTTGCCTTCGCTTAGTGCAGTTAGCTTCTCAAGCAGTGCTAAAGCCTCATCTAACTGCTCGAGAAATGTTGCAATTGCTAGGCCACATGGCATCCACCGTGCATGTGGTTCCATATGCTCGCCTCCACATGAGGGCAGCTCAGTGAACTTTATCCACCCAATGGACCCAGGCATCAGGGTGCCTGTCAGACAAAATAGCAAACACAAGTCGCCTCATTTTGTCCCTCCAATGGTGGAGGTCCACTCAAAATCTGTTGCTGGGGTGCCCCTTCCAACAACCCTTACCCCAAGCAACTCTCACAACAGATGCTTCTCCAAAGGGTTGGGGAGCTCATCTGCAAGACTTCTCCACCCAGGGCACCTGGTCTCCACAAGAGAGTTGTCTACATATCAATCTCTTGGAACTCAGCAATTTTCTTGGCTCTGCGAGTGTTTCACTCCCTGCTCAGCTACAAGACAGTCCTCATTCACACAGACAATCAGGTAGCCATGTTCTATGTGAACAAGCAGGGGGGAATGGGCTCTCTGTCGCTTTGCAACGAAGCTTTGCGACTATGGGCTCTCGCCAGAGAGCATCAGATTCATCTGCTGGCAGTATATCTTCCAGGCATTCAAAACTCTTGGGCGGACAGACTCAGTCGAGTTCTCCTTCCACACGAGTGGTCTCTGCATGCAGACCAGGTGACCAGGATATTTCAACTTTGGGGAACCCCGGACATAGACCTCTTTGTAAGTCCGTGGAATGCCAAACTTCCCCGGTTCTGTTCCAGAACTCCGGCTCAGGGAGCTCAGGCCAGGGATGCTTTCCTCCTTTACTGGGGTCAAGACTTCCTGTATACCTTTCCACCCATTCCCCTAATTCCCAAAACCCTCTTCAAGCTTCAGAGAGACAGAGGCCACATGATCCTCATAGCACCACATTGTTCATGGCAAGTATGGTACCCTCTGCTTCTACATCTCTCTCAAGCTCCCTCCCTGGAGTTAGGGTCTGCTTCAGATCTCCTATCTCAGGAGAACGGGATGTTATGGCATCCCAATCCCCAGTCCCTGCATCTCAGGGCTTGGATGCTGAAGGCCTAGATCTCCAAGATCTTCATCTTTCTCAGCATCTTTCTTTATGCTTCCAGAAAACCTTCCACTAGACGTTCTTATGCTTTCAAGTGGAAAAGGTTTACTATTTGGTGTTAAGAAAAGGGTCTTAACCCCCTTGCTATACCTCTGGAATCTTTACTGGAGTATCTCCTCCATTTGTCTAATGCAGGCCTTAAGACAAATTCAGTAAGAGTCCATTTGAGTGCTATTGCAGCTTCTCTCAAACCTCTAAATGGACAACCTATTTCCTCTCATCCTCTTATAGCAAGATTCATGAGAGGCCTACTTCTATCTAAGCCTCCCATTAGACCACCTCCGGTGGCATGGGACTTGAACTTGGTTCTTGGGCAGCTCATGAAGCCACCTTTCGAACCCTTAGCTACCACCTCCTTGAAATTCCTTTCTTGGAAGGTTATCTTTCTCATTACAATCACAGCAGCACGCCGCATTAGTGAATTGCAAGTACTAGTAGCTAATCCACCTTATACAAGGTTCCATCATGACAAGGTAGTCCTTAGAACTCATCCACCCTTTATGCCTAAGGTGGTCTCGCCTTTTCATCTCAACCAAGAGGTCTACCTGCCTGTCTTTTTTCCAGGACCTCATGCATCAAATGCAGAGAGGAATCTTCATACCTTGGACTGTAAAAGAGCTCTAGCTTTTTACTTACAAATAACACAGCAACATAGAAAGTCCTCTCAACTCTTTGTTGCTTTTGATCCTTCTCATTTGGGACTTCCAGTCTCCAAGAGAACACTATCTAACTGGATTGCTCAGTGTATTTCTTTCGCCTATCAGAGTAAGAACCTTTCTCTGGAGGGCCACGTCACAGCTCACAATGTGAGAGCCATGGCAGCCTCAATGGCTCACCTGAACTCTGTGTCTATTGACGACATCTGTCGAGCAGCCACTTGGGCCTCGGTTCATACCTTCACAGCCCATTACTGCTTGGACAAGGACTCCTGCCGGGATGCCTTGTTTGGTCAGGCTGTTCTCAAACACCTGTTCCATACCTAATCAACTCCTACCCACCATCCCTGGTAGGATGCCAGAGATCCATGGGGAGAAGTGGAGCCCTTCTCAGGGACACACAACTTCTGGGGTCTCTCCCTGGCACCCAAAGCTAGGGAGTCCCCATATGTGATGACTACATTCCTGCTTGTTCCTGGAGATAGCATAGTTACTCACCTGTAACAGGTGATCTCCGGGAACAGTAGGAATTTAGTCCTCACAACCCACCCACCTCCCCTAGGAGTTGTAGCTCTCTATCTCTCTCTTTTCCTTTCCCTCGCTCTCTCTCTTTGTCTCAGCTCTAAAACTCAACTGGAGAGAGGCAGTTGGGAAAGACGGGAAGGCAGCACGCAGGCGCTGTGGGATGCTCCCCAAAGCGTTCTAATTGGACGCTGGGGAGCGTTCCCGTGCAGGCCCCGTCGGTACTGACGATACCCAGATGTGAGGACTAAATTCCTGCTGTTCCCGGAGATCATCTGTTACAGGTGAGTAACTATGCTTTCTGTGCGTCATGGCACCTATCAGGGGCTACCTGCACATGTGTGTGTATGTGTGCCTTGGGGATTGCCAGGTGCTACGTACATATATATATGTGTCATAGGGACTGTTGGAGGCTATGTGTGTGTTATGGGGAGTGTTGAGCTATGTGCGCGTGTCATGGGGAGTGTCAGAAGCTGCTTATGTATGTGTATATATTGTGTCATGGGGTGTGTGTGGGCAGGCTGTGTATTTTCATATCAGATTTTGTTTGTAAAATGAGCACACTTAACAGTGTGATAAAACAAACGTTTTCCCCATTATTTGCAAAATCATTCATGTCTGTGGGGGTGGGGCCAGAGTTCAGATACATCATAAAGTATGTCTCATTATGGCAGCAGGGGCTATATGAGGAATCTTTATAATATGTTATCTGTATATTTGTACCCATCTTCAGATAGTGTGAGTGTGTTTGTGTGGTGCGAGGGTGGGGTACCTGTGTGTGTATGTCTATGGTGCAGAGGCAGGGTGCTTGTTTGTGCGTTTGTGTGCAGAGATGTGGCATGCCTATGTGTGCGCTATAGTTTGGCGGAGAAATCTTGAAAAAAAATAGACCCTCTGATTTTGATAGTGCAGGTCTTCAGCATTGCGCAGCACCTCCAAGCTCCATAGTTTGTTGGGAAAGTAGTGTACATGGGCAATCACTGCCTAAGGCTGGCCCTGGGTGGCTGGAGCAGGAGCAAGCATCAATGCGCCCGGTCTAGTTTGATGGCACTATGCACCGTATCCATTTGCAGCAGATCCAGGATCCAGTACAGAAAGAACGCTGTGGGACCTGCGCCTTTGATCTTTTCAGGCAGCCCAGCCAGCCTAATGTTGTGCCTTTGACTCTGGTTCTCCAAATGGTCACACTTTTCTAATAACTCCAGCACATCAATCTTCTGCTAAGCCTCCATCAATGAGGCCTCCACCTCCTCAGTGTGCACCTCCATGGTGTCTACATGTGCCATGGTCTCCTGACTGAAAAGACCAGCTGGGCCATTTTATCTACCACCACTTCTAAGCACTAGTCCAATGTGATGTGTGTACGGATGGCCAGCTGACCCATCACGCCTTTAATTTGTTATGATCAGCTCTGGAGAGAGACTGCCCTCAGACAAGAAATCTCCTCTTCAGTGGAATCCCCTGCCTGAGGGTCGTCCTTAGGTAAGGTGCTTTTCTTACTGCCCCATTTGGATTAACAGCTGACCTGACCCACAGCTCAAGTAGGGAGCATTTACCCCCTTTTCAGGACATAATCATAGTGTCTGATAAAAGGAAGGATAAAACAAGAGCAATGGCAGGAGATCTGTGGGCCCATGCTTACCCATTTCAGCTCCTAATGAGCACGCCCAACTCAAGTCTGTTCCAAGACAGATTCTAGATATGCATTTATTTATATCTACCTGTTCAATATCTACCTGTTCCTTACTAAAAACATTGTCCAGATAATTTACAATAAAAACTTTTTAAAAATTTAAATTAAAAAAATATATACATTACATAAATGGCAAACACAATACTCATAAAGCAAAAACCTTAATCGGACCTATCAGATGTGAAAGTTATTCATTCAAAGTCCATAGTGAAGTAGCCACCTAATTTCGTAATGATTCAATGCTTCCTGGAAAAAAGCCATGTTTAATAAATCTTGCTAAAATGAAGAAAGAAGGAGCAGGGCCCAAATCCCAATGGAATTTTGCTTCAAAGTATTGGAGCAAACAGGAAAAGCACACTTTCAGCCTTCCATATATTTAATAGCAGAATTTGGCATTCTAAAGAAAGAGATTCTATAAGGATTACAAAGCTCTCCAGAAATCATGATGACCCACTCTCTTTCAAACTTTATTACAAACAGCTTGATGCGGAAGCTCTGTGCTAGAGCCAGCACTAAAGCTCTGGTGCAGGGTTTCCTCTGCAGGTTTGGCGGAGCAGAGGAAGTGTGCTGGATTGCTGTCTGTCTGCTTACAGCTTGCGGAGCAAATTTTCTGCACTAAACTTGCTTAGGAAACCCTGCTTTAGCACTGGCCTCTAGCGCAGAGTTTCTGCATCAAGCTGACAGTATTTTCCTGTCTCCAGAAAGCTTACAGTCTAAGTTGGTACCCTTAGGCAATAGGAGATAGTGATTTGCTGAAGATCATAATGGGCATCAGTGGGATAGGAACCCTGGCTTTCCTGGTTCTCAGCTTGCTGCTCTAACTGCTACGCTACTCCTCGACTGTTGCTAAGCATTAGAAAATGTATTTCCTAAACAAAAAGCAAGCAACATGCCAATGAGCTGTGTGCAGAATGTCTGTGTTAAACAAGGAGAGCAAGTCAAGCATATGTGCATAGAGGTCTGCATTAGCAGCACCTATATCCTGCAGACAAAATAAAACAGTTTGATGCATGTGCTGGTTTGCTATCTGGCACATAAACAGCAGTATTATTCAGAACAGGACTTCTGCTCCGAACAGCATTGCCATTTGTGCCAGACAGCAATCCAGCACATGTGCACAATATTGTTTCAGTACACTTCCCCTGCTGGGGGGGGTTTTCCAGCACTCTTCAACAAAGCCAGAAAAAAAGGTTGCCAGTGTTGTATACTCACGAAACGGGCAGAAATTCCTCACCAGCACTGTCTTTAGACCTATGAGCCTAACCTTTAACGCTTTCTCAGACTTTGCATTAAAATCGTGCATTGAGCCCAACCTTCTGTGCTCCATAGCTAATTGCTTTGTAACCATCCATTTAAATGGGTTTAAAAGCCCAGCGTGGCGCTGTTGGCACAGGCATTAGTGCTCATGTTAGATTCCTTCCTGTATTCTTCACCCACACTAACACTGAAAATTCTTCATAAACAATACGCAGATGCCTCTGCTAAAGGCAACTCTTTTTATGAAGACACCAGCCCTCATTAAACTGGATCTGAAAATATATGGAGCCAATAAAGGGCTTCTAAAGCTGGAGAGATGTGACCTGTCAGGCTGAGACCCAACAACACACTTTGCTGCAGTATTCTGCACCAACTCTAGTATCAAAATTTGGATATTTGAGGAGATCTGAAAAACAATATTTTTGCTTTTTTGATGAGTTGCCTAGATGGTTGCAATAACAGTTCCTTAATAAGGACATACATTTCCGACTCATCTTAATTTATATCTCTTATTTATATTTGCTTGATTGTCCTTGCCTTAAATGTGCTTTAGGCCTGTTTATTAATAACAGATCTAGTTAAACTGGACCTTTCTTTTCTTTAATGCCGTTCAAATTGGCGGTGATGTTCCTGCAAACCAATATACAGGGTGGCCCAAAAAAAGTGAGAACATCTATTAGCATATAAGTTATTTAAAAATTCAAAAAGACAGATGTAAACGATTGACAAATTAAAAAAAAAAGATGGCAACTGGAAATTGTTGAAATAAAGATGTTACATAGCTAAAAAAGGTAAATAAGTAAACTATTTAAACTTTTAATTTACGAGATGTTCTCACTTTTTTTGGGCCACCCTGTATATATGAGCATGTAGAATATATTTTATCATTTTGGAATATTTGTTAATTTTTAAAACAGCGAGTAGCTAAGTCATTTAAACTGATTTGGGTCATGTTTTATATTAGTAAGTTTTCTCCCCACAAGACACACTTTCTCTTTTTCTCTTGCACCCACAGTAAAGACGAAAAATGTATCTACCAGCTGTTTGAAATGTGATATGTAGAGCACTGTAACGTCATTGCAGATTTCTACAGAAGTAAATGTTTCTTCATTCTTACCAAATCTAGATAATTTATGGCCAGCAATTTCCTCTTCATCCTTTTAAGCTTCAGATCAGTTGGAACTAGGATTGGGTCCAGTACTATTAGCCTTTATTTGCAACTTCCTGGGAATTTCTCCTCTTATTTCCTCTTCCAAATCATTTGCAGCAACAGTTCTTGGCCAGAGGCTATGTGCCAGGCCGCCTCCTGGTGCTGTCATTGTACAGTGACTAGAATTACCTCTCCCTTTCAGGGGCTGTGACTGCTGCCTCTGCAGGATCACCAGCTTTGACCTAACCATGGAGACGTAGACCTGACTCGGAAATCAAACTCTGGTTCTCTGCATGCCACTAGGCTTCTCCTTTCATTGATAATGATTGGTAGAATATTTTTTACAGCAAATAATTAGGGTTGAGCACAAAAAGAAAATAGTTACTGTTGCATCACTGGGCCCTAGTTCAGTGAAGAGCTCAGTACTGCCTCTGTTATGTTATACTATAGGCCATATACAACTGGAAATAGCAAAATTATTACTGAACAGCTCTAAAATTTCTGTCCTTCCAGGTTAGCAGATAAGAGACTCAAAATTGGAGAACCAAATTTGATCTACGTACTGTTGGTCTACTCCTCCCATACCCAAAATATGTCAATTTATCAGGTTCTTAGAACAAAAGTTTCTGATGAATATTCTTCGTGAGCATGTACTACTATTAATCATTTATACAGCGCTGTACAAACATATAAAGAAGACTGCCCCTGCTCGTAGAGCTTACAATCTAAGACAGAACAATACAAGAGAAATGAGGTGGGGTTCAAATAGTGAAGGAGAACAAGGGATTAGGATCCAAATGTGGCCTCAGAGGTAAGCCTTTAGCATGCATTTGAAGAGGGGTTAAGAAGAGATTTGATTAGTTTGTAGCCCTTCGGAGTAGAACTGACCATCCCTAATCTATTGCTACAAAAGATTCAACCTCAGAGGATATATTAAGCAGAAGTGAGTAACCCCAGACCTCCAGTGCTGCAAACCAATCAGGGTAGCATGATAAAGTATGCAAATGAACTAGGCTCTTAGACCAAATGTAGGTAAATATGTCTGATCAGTATTCAGTGAGGATATCCTAAGGAGTGGGCCTTTGTGCAGTCGTTGAAGAGGGAGGCTATCTAATGTAGGTTTAGGGATTTTAAAAGCTTCTATTTAGCCACTTGACCCTTTTTTGGGAAATAAATCTGGCTCATGCAAGCATCACATTGCTGCGTATAAAGTATGAATAGAACTACAACTTAAAGAAAGAAAACTTGAGAAGGTCTGGCTGGAATAAAAGGTGCACATCTTTAACTGTTAAGACTGCATAAAATAAAATATCTTGAAATAAAGAAGATAGAAGAACAAGAGAGGGAATAAAACCAAGAATCATACAAGACCATATTTTCAGCTGCCTAGCTAATATTGTTTATTCAATAAGTGAGTAGGATAGGTAACTAAGGAGCAATATTTATTTGTTTATGTATCCTCACTTATACATACTAAATTGTCCCTGGATTGGCTGTGTCTAGGCGTGCTGCAGAGGGTTCTAGAACCAGACCTGATACAGTCTCAGGCTGAGGACTCTCACTGCAATGACTGGATGAAGTGAGCCAAGACTGGATATAAAAGAGGAGAAATTGGAAGCTCATGGAGCCCGTTGCCCAGCAGAGATTGGATTTCATTTGGAATCTAACCTTTGAAGAGAATGGCACCAGCGCTAGTGGCCTTATTAGTCTATACTGAGGCCTAAATGACCGTACTAGCTTTGGTGTAATTCTTCTAGATTTTTCTTTAGGCTTTGGTGGTATTAACTATTTTTTTGTAAATAACAAAAACTCAAGCATCTGGTTCTGGGAAAGATGGTCCTTTGTTTAAATATAGATCTATTAAAGTGAGGAGTGGCATAGCTGTTGCATTTTCTTATCACCTTATTTTGACAAATATAAGAGTTAACTTTATTAACTATCAAGACACTCTCTGGGAATTGGCTCCAGTCCCCCTGTCTATTTCCTACTATTGCCCCTCTGGCTTAGATACCTCTACCTGAAGTTAAGGTATGATTCCCTAACATGACTATCCTAGGAGGCTTTAATCTTCACTTTGATAATCTCATCAGGTCTTGGAACACTATTTTCTGTTCCATTATGCAGAACCTTGGCCTTACACAGCACATTCTGACCCTTACCCATTCTCTAGGGCAGGGGTGGGCAACTTCGGTCCTGGAGAGCCGCAGACCAGTCAGTTTTTCATGATGTCCCTAATGAATATTCATGAGATCTATTTGCATCCACTGCCTTCCATTGTATGGAAATAGGGCCATGAATATTCATTAGGGACATCATGAAAACCTGAATGGTCTGCGGCTCTCCAGGACCGAAGTTGCCCACCCCTGCTCTAGGGCATGCAAAAAAAATGCAATGTGTGCTTTTGAGTCAGTGCTTCTAGGTTTTCTTGGAAGTATGACCAGAAGTAGATTATCAGACCTTTCTTCCGAGGCAATGGAGGGTTAAGTGACGCCCAAGGCCACAAAGAGTGCGAGTGGTAATCGAACCCTGATCTTTTGGTTACCAAGCCAATGTTCTAATCATTAGGCTACTCCTCCACTCCTATAGAGCATACTCTAGATTTTCTTTTCTTTATTTAACACTACTCCTAAATCCACTAATCTTAGGAATTGACCTCTCTCTTGAGTGACCATTATGTAATCACACTTACTTTGCTTGGACTATAGTGTGTCTTATGAAGGATCAGGTCAGCAAAGGCAGAACTTTACTCTCTGTTAGAAACACATCAAGGATTCATTTACATAGGTGCTGTGTGTGGGGGGGAGGGGGAGTGGACTGTGAAAGATCTTGGCTAGAAGCCATGGCAAGCCATCTACCTAGTAGATTAAAATACTTAGGCATGAAGTCTGTACTAGGAAAAGTCAGACAAGCTGAGGTGTAACTTTATTGCCTGTGGGAAGTGCATGCTAGGTGAAGTTGTGCAAGAGGTTTGTATGTTGGCTGGAAAAGTTACTGACCAGGAGCCCATGGTGAAGTATTCTCCTGAATAATTGCAAAAGGCTAAAGTCCATACTATGAAGTC
Organism: Ichthyophis bannanicus; assembly: GCA_033557465.1. NCBI lineage: Eukaryota > Metazoa > Chordata > Amphibia > Gymnophiona > Ichthyophiidae > Ichthyophis > Ichthyophis bannanicus. Next base: position 42,993,661 of record CM066043.1, read on the forward strand.
AGACCAACTAAGAGCTGTAGTCACCAGTGGGGAAGCTGACAGATCATTGGAATATTGAGGGCTTATTTTAGAAGCCTTATTTGTGATTTACCCCTCTAAATAACAGCACCTGGATGTGGAAATGGCACCCTTGCATAAATGATGATTTTAGAAAGGGCTCAATGTATACGTGGATACCCTTTCTATATAGAAGTTGCAAAGGAGCATGTTCGGGCATGGCCAGAACAGGTTGAAAATCTATGGATGTATTCACAGTTTTGTATGGAGAATACACGTGTATGATGATAATTATACATGTCTATTTACAGCTGCTCCTTGGCACATTTAGGTTTTAAAAAATGCTTGTTTGAGCCAGCCTTTTACAGGAGAGAGTAAGGGGGTTATCCTCCTTATTCCCCTCCAGATTGAAATTAGAAAAAGTGGTGTGTAATTTAACTGGCAGTATTTACACATATAGGCTTCAAAATGGCTTGCATACATATATAAAGTTGCAAGTAGTGGCCAACAAATGCGAGTGCTGGCACATACACATATATGTAGCCATGTGTCTTCTGTTGTTTCTTCCCCCATTGGAGGCTTGTAAAATGGCTCCTCCTGCTGTACGTTGATATATATCCATGTGCACTCCTGCACGTTGTCCTAAGTATTTTAGAAATGGCTCCTCATTTAGCAGAGTCCTTTCTAAAATACCACCAGAATTGTAAACCTTGCAGTGTCGATGTTTTCATTCCAAATTCCTTGTCTTTTCTAAAATGTGCCTTCACAGCCCAGTCTGGATTCTGGAAGGTCAGACCAGCCAAGAGGGGAACATGATTGCCTCTGAAATGCAGTTTGCATTAATTTGCTTAAACTACTTCTATTGACATTTGTGTCTTGATTGTCCTTCTGGCTATTTAGTCTTATATTATGTTTCTGGATTTACACTGTAATTACTGTATCACAGAATGGCTGCTTATCTCCTTTCACCCAGAGATGGTTCTCCATGACACACAATGCGGCCTTTTCTGTTATGTTTTAAGAACTGAGACTAGAGCAGGATAGAATGTTATTTTGTCATGTTTTAAATGCTTTGCAAAAGAGCCACGTTTTAACATCAAAGAAAGTGTGACTGGCTGAGTATTGTAGAGCAAACAGCTAAGATGAGATACGTATGTAGGTCACTTGTTATATATAAGATCGTAAAAAATGCCATACTGGGTCAGACCAAGGCCCATCAAGCCCAGTATTCTGTTTCCAACAGTGGCCAATCCAGGTCACAGGTACCTAGCAGTTTCCCAAAAAGATACAGAGGTTCCACAATGTTTGTATTGGGGCAAGCAGTGGATTACCCAGGTCCTATTTAATAATGGATTATGGACCTTTCCTCCAGGAACTTGTTCAAATCTTTTTTAAACCCAGATACACTAATTTTTACTACATCCTCCGGTAACAAATTCAAGAGTTTGATTACGCGTTGTGTGAAAAAATATTTTCTCTTATTAGTCTTAAACGGGTTACATTGTAGCTTCATTGCATGTCCCCTAGCCTTTTTACTTTTTGATGGCATAAAGAATCAATCTACGTTTACCCGTTCCTAAGCGTCTCTCCAGTCTAGTCCCTTTCTTCTGGGTTGTGCTCCTCTTCTAGCAGCTTGGAGACTGAGTACGTCAATCTTTGATCCCTCAGGATATATAATCACTGTCACCACCCACCAGCTCCAGTATACTCAGTCTCCAAGCAGCTAGAAGGAGCATTAAGCCAGGGAAGGCTTACTGGAGAGACCTTAGAGTTCAGGGGGTTTGATTAGTTTGGGTTGCCCTGTTATTTTCTTTTGTTGGGTGTTTATTTGCCTTTAGTTTTCTGTTTCTCTTTTTGCTGTTGGTAGGAGCGTTTGCCCCCCCCCCCCCCCTTCTCCCTTACCAGTTGGAGGATTCATTCCAGGAGGAGGCTTGCCTTGGCCCGGGACACGTTTTGGGAAAAAAAAAGACTGGCGAGGTTTCTTCCGCCATGTCTCGTTGTGATTCAGAGCCTCTGAGCTGCCTCCCGCCTTGTAGCAGAAGCCTGGGAGATGGCTGCACACGAGGGTGGGAAGGCGTTAGGCCTCCGTCTCTGCCAGGACACCTCGGAGCGGCGGGGAGACAAGTGGAACCGGTCGCGAGGTAAGGGGAGCCCGTTCTGAGGCAGCCAGGACAAGGAGGAGCCTTGTGCGCAGGCAGCGGGCCGCGGTGGCGAGGCTCTTGGGCAGTGAGTTGAGGGGTGCGGCCGGGCAGCTCAGAAAGAGTGCAATGGCTGAGGGGGCTGTGTTCCCAGCGCAGGAATTTTTGTTTCTGGAGTCTCGGTTAAACTGGGGCTTAAGTGTAGACATTGATATATATCTAATCAATATCACTGGGGCTCAAGTGTAGACATATATATATATATATATGTGTGTGTGTAGACATATGATATATAGAGTATATATATATAGAGACAGACAGACACCTGGGGGAAAGATCTGCTCTCGCTGTGAATGTGGAGCAGCAGGTGGAGTATCAGCCACAACCTTTTGTTGCATAAAGCTGTTTGTTTGCATCAGCAGGGAGGTCGAGGACGCACTCTAAAGCGTGAGGCACAGGTCAAGCCGCTGGTGGAGACAGTGGTTTCATCCAAGCGAACCAGAACCCTGGAGGAGGAGGCCCCTCGTTCCCCTGATTCAGAAACCCTGGAGAGGGGGACTTCCGAGCAAGAGCTGGAAGAGGAGCTCGAGGAGATCCCCGAGGAGCAGGTGAGGATTGTAAGGGTCTTCCGGCAAGAAGAGCTGCCGGCCTTAATTGGAGAGTCCCCGAAGGTGCTTAACATGGCAGGGGTGCCTGAGCAGGACGAGGAGTTGAAAGATCCATTAATTCAGGCAGTGAGGAAATCCCAGAGGGTTTTTCCTGTCCACAAGGTGGTGCGACAAATGATCCAGGAGGAGTGGCACCAGCCAGAGGCAGGTTTGAGGGGCGTACGATCGATGTCACGCTTGTACCCTCTGCCCGAAGCGGAGAAAGAGTTGTTGAAATCACCAAGCGTGGACGCGGCAGTATCTGCATTAACTAAAAAGACTACGATCCCAGTTGAGGGCAGTACTGCCTTAAAAGATGCCCAAGACAAGAAGCTGGATGCTCTGTTGAAACAAGCCTTTGATATTAGTGCGTTGGCACTTCAAGCGTCAATATGCGGGACCTGAGTGGCTCGGGCTTGCAACAGCTGAGGATGGCTGAAGAGTCTTCGGATGGATCGCAGGGAGAGGCCACTAAAATAGAGTCCGGAGCAGCCTTTCTGGCGGACAGTCAATATGATCTTATTAGGAGTCTGTCCAAAAATATGTCCTCTGTGGTGGCGGCTTGGAGGTACCTTTAGCTTTGCAATTGGGCGGTGGACGGTTCGTCCAAAGCCCGGATTAGTAGACTCCCTTTTAAGGGTAAGCTTCTTTTCGGGGAGGATTTGGACAAGTTGGTGAAGGAGTTGGGAGAGTCAAAAGGAGGCAGACTGCCTGAGGATAGACCTAAGCAGGGTCACTTTACGGGCTCGGGACGTTCTCAGCAGAGGGACTCCTGCAAATTTCATCCCGCTCGGCAGACCTCCTTTCAGAGGGGCCATTTTGCCTCGAGGGGTTTCAGGGAGCGGGAAGAGGTTTTGGAGCCTTGTCTTCCGCCTCTGCCCAAAGAAAGGCTCAATGAAGCTGTGGGGGCTCGGGGGGGGGGGGGGGAGTGCTGCCGGTAGGAGGTCGGTTGCAGCCATTCCTTCCCGCCTGGGCCTAGGTTACATCCGACCAGTGGGTCTTGGAGGTAGTGAGGGACGGTTATGCTTTAGAGTTTGCAAGACCAATTCACCCTTCTTTTGTCCAGTTGCCGGGCAAGTCTCAGGCCAAGCGAGTGGCAGTGCAGGAAACCTTATCAAGGCTGTTGGCCTTGAAAGTGGTGGTCCCGGTCCCGAAAGACCAATGCGGTTTAGGTTGATGCTCCATCTATTTCGTAGTTCCAAAGAAAGAGGGCTCCCTAAGATCAATTCTGGACCTAAAAAGAGTCAATCGGTGCCTGCGGGTTCCCCATTTCAGAATGGAAACTCTGAAGTCAGTGATAGTGGGGGTCCGGCAGAAAGAATTCTTAACATCTCTTGACCTCACCGAGGCATATTTACATATTCCCATCAGGGAGTCTCAACAGCAGTTTCTGCATTTCGCGGTACCGGGTGGGACATTTTCTGTTCCAAGTGCTTACATTCGGACTGGCAACAGCTCCACGTACTTTCACCAAGGGTGATAGTGGTGGTTGCGGCAGCGTTGCGCAAAGAAGGGATCCTGGTCCATCCTTACCTGGACGATTGGTTGAGCAGGGCCAAGTCCAAGGACGAGAGTGTGACGGTGACTGCCAGAGTGGTCTCCTTCCTCCGAAGTTTGGGGTCGGTAATCAATCTGGCAAAGAGCAGGTTGGTCCCTTCTCAGGAACTCGAGTATCTAGGAGCATCTGCGCTCATAGGCAGAGTTCTGCAAAGGATAGAGGCGCATCAGGGCTTAGTGGTCCTGATAGCTCCGGATTGGTCAAGAAGACCGTGGTATGCTGATCTGATGCGTCTGTTGGCAGATAGGCCGTGGCGTCTACCAGTAAGGGAGGATCTCCTCTCTCAGGGTCTGGTGAGAACGCCACAGGTGGATTGGTTCTTGCTTACGGCCTGGCTATTGAGAGGGCAAGGCTGCTCAAGAAGAGATATTCCGGGGCAGTGATTCAACCTTGCTGAAGGTGCGCAAGCACTCTACCTGTCTAGCGTATGTGAGAGTTTGGCGAAATTTTGAGAATTGGTGTGAGGGGCAGCAGAAGAGGCCGTTAAAAACTTCCGTCCCTGAGGTATTGGAGTTTTTGCAGGATGGTTTTCAGAAAGGTCTGGCAGCCAGTTCCTTGCGAGTTCAGCTCGCAGCTATTTCCTGTTACAGCGGTAAGGTTATGGGGAAGCTGTTAGGCGAGCATTCTGATGTGGTCTGTTTCCTTAAGGCAGTGAGACGTTTGAGGCCGCAAAGAAGGGTGACCGTCCCACCTTGGGATCTTAACCTGGTCTTGGATTCACTGGCGGGAGATCCTTATGAGCTGGTGCATCTTGCCTCTTTAAAAAATTTGACTCTCAAGAAGGTTTTTCTGGTGGCTATTTGTTCGGCCAAGCGAGTGTCTGAGTTGCAAGCATTATCCTGTTCCCCGCCCTTTCTTAGATAAGGTGGTTTTGAGGACGGTTCCTTCGTTCTTGCCCAAGGTGGTTTCCCCATTCCATGTGAATCAATCGTTTTTTCTCCCGTCCTTTAACGGGTTAGGGCAACAGGAGAGTGACGCACGTTTACGGAAGTTGGATGTGCGTAGGATATTGAGGCGTTACTTGAAGCGTACGAAGGCGTTCCTTAAGTCAGAGAGGTTGTTTGTGCTTTTTGGAGGGCTGCGCAGAGGAGAAGCGGCAGCTAAAGCTTTAATTTCAAGGTGGATTGCTTCTGCTTATCTCCTGAGAGGGTGACAGCTTCCGCTGGGTTTCCGGGCTCATTCCACACGAGCTCAGGCTGCCTCTTGGGCGGAGTATAGTTTGGTTCATCCTTCGGAGATCTGTAGGGCAGCTACTTGGTCCTCCTTGCATACTTTTGCCAAGCACTACCGATTGGATGTTCAGGCAGCAGCAGATGCTGGTTTTGGGAGAGCGGTACTTCGGTCCAGTTTGGCAAGCCCCTCCCATGCTTGAACTGCTCTGTTACATCCCAGAAGAAAGGGATTAGACTGGAGAGACGCTTAGGAAGAAGTAATTAGACTTTACCTGCTAATTAGTGTTCCTGAAGGATCTCCAGTCTAGTCCCTGATCCCACCAGGAATGATGAGAAGTTTTCCGATCCGAAGAAGTTGGATGGATGTTTGGTTTGGCAGAGGTTTTTCTTCAGGTTTCGGTGCTGAAGTGGAAGAGGCAGTTACAGGGCACTGATATCACCATTGAAATTGACTTGGCTGGCGGTAGGGCAAGGCCTTGTGTCAGGTAAGCCTCCTCTTCGAAGGAAGGGTGGGGACATCCCTTCCTGGGAGAGAGAGGGGAGTTTTTTGGTTAAAAAGTTTATAATTGGTCATGTTTGCTTAGTTGTCTCTCCGTTAGGTCTGCTTTGTTAACAGGATACTGAAGCTGGTGTGTGGTGCCAGTGATTATATATCCTGAGGGATCAAAGAATGACGTACTCAGTCTCCAAGCTGCTAGAAGAGGAGCACAACCCAGAAGAAAGGGACTAGACTGGAGATCCTTCAGGAACACTAATTAGCAAGTAAGGTCTAATTACTTCTTCCACTCCATTCATTAATTTATAGACCTTTATCATATCTAAATAGGCCTCACTCACCTCTCTCTGCACCAAACCTCGAAGATGCGCCAAACATGCACATAGGCTAACGGCATGGAGCACTTCCAGGCCTGCAGCAAGGTATCATCAACCTGTGGGGAATAGCCCTTACGTCTCAAACGTGTTCACTCGAGCCAGGCCATAAGCGAGAACCTATCCACATCCCGCATCCGAACAAGTCCCTGCATCACAAGATCATCCTCCCAAGGTAGAGTGAATGGCTCCGCTACCAGCAGACACACCAGATCCGCATACCACAGCCACCTGGGCCAGTCTGAGGCTACCAACACCACATGCCCTGTGTGAGACTCAACCCACTGAAGAATACTACATCTTGAGGAAATTAGAGGGAACTTCACACAGCTTAGGTGCACCTCAAAGAGGAAACATCATGTTGCCAGTGGCCTGAGACCCAGGCCCCAGGAGCCTGCCAAACACCAGCCACAGGAAGAAAATGTTTATAAAACCCCTTCTTTACTGTTAACAGATTAGCAAAACAGAAGATATGATTGGTTTCATAAGTGAGTTCTATATATATAATTTATTATGATAGAAAAATAGCACTTCACATTATTACTAAAAATACAAACATTAGGTAAGAATGCTTCATAGCAGAACTGATGGCAAAATTCTTATGTAAACTGCTAACAAATCCTAAGACTAATTACCAAGTCCTGTAGTCTGCCCTGCACTTATGAAACCAGAAAATTGGTCTGTCTATGACTAACCTGCACCTGTCAAGAGGAAATAAAGAAACCAATGGTTTACAGCTTTCCCTGGAGAGAAGAATGTAGCCAAGTCCAAGTCCATTTCTGAGAATAGCATTCTGGGAAAGGTAGATCTGATGTATTATGCAGGATCAAACGCTGTGGGCGTGCTATGTATGGCCCAAGATTTAGGCTCCTCTCATGTAGAGGAGGACATAGAGCACCTGATATGCAATGCCTTTGGTAAAGCAGAAACGGAGAAAAATAATGTCAGGTAAAGACCATACAGTCTATCCAGTCTGCTGTTCTATACCAACTACTAAGATTTACAGTTTCTTTTTTCCCTTAGAGATCTTCTATGGGGGAGAGAAGGGATGGAATACAGAAGGTAGGGTATTGGAAACGGATACTGGCTGCTTTGGGAAAAGAGGGCTGGCTATGGTGTCTGGTACTCACTGTCTCTGGAGGTCCATCTGGGAGGTCTTCAGAGAACATTAGAGAGAAATTGAGCAAATGAAAATGGCTTTTTGTTCAATTTGATAATGGCTGATACTATATTGTTAGTGGATAGTCTGCAAAGCACTCACACATCTTACGCAAGAACAACACAAAAAGCTTGAGAAGATGGGAGGGGGAGATTGCTTTTTCTGCCTATAATAGTAGTCATTGTGAAGTGGCAATTTTAGTGGATATGAACACTGCTTTTAGTCACATAAAATCATCTCACTTTCAGAGGGGCATTTTGTACTGTGGTTAGAAGTCTTAAATAGAGAAAAGTGTTATTAGGTAATATTTATGCCCCAAATGGTTTCCTCTCGTTGCTATTGGCCTGGCTAGCGACATGAGGAATATAAACTGATTGTAGGAGGAAACTGAATATAAACTGATTGTAGGAGGAAATTTTAATATAACAATTGACCCATCAGTGGATTGCTGGCTAGCTATGGGGGGACTATGGTCATAGAGGGCTTAATTTTTTAAGCTCTGAATTGGAACTAGTGGATGCATGGCAAATGCTGCACCCTCTGGATACGGATTTTACTTATTGCTCAGGTGTGTATAAAATTATATTCTCACTTCTATTACACAGGTACACTACCAAAAAACTGCCTCCAGTTTTGCAACTGATTCCTATAGATTTTGGGGTGCTGAATCCAGGAAAAATAGCCAAAATGTTCCATCACGTCACGTTTTCTTGCAAAATTAGATTTCTTACCCAGATAAGGAATGTTCACATAATTTCTTTTTAGCCGACTGCAGTTTATTTTCTTGGCCCAAAATAGAGGTTGTAATGGTTAACTAACTAGAAACACTCCCTCATGATATTTTAGAGTGTTTTGTATTCATTTTATACATTAACAGGACAATTGGGAGGCGGGGGGCTAAATCCAGTACTCGCGCTGGCGCATGTTCTTTCCTGTTCGCCTCGCCTCGTTCGCTCGCTCAAACACGGTGGTTGCGACATGAACGTTCCTGTCAAATTTCAGTTTCTTGCAAGTTCATTATTACCTTTTGTTTGCTCAGTCGTAATCCAGCTTTATTCCGAAGTGGTTCACTACAGTTGTAGTTTGCAGTGCTGTGTATTTGTGATGGCTCACAGAGCCAGAGGTTGCGTCAACTCTCCGGACAGTTTTTGTTTTATTTGTGGGGAATATACCGTGAAAAAGCGGCAGAGGAACATTTCTGCATTTATTAAAAAAGTATATTTCGCTAATATTTCGGTTTGAAGTTAGGCGATCAAGACAAACCGTGGGCTCCTCACAAAGTGTGCAAGACATGTGAGGAAGATCTACGCTTATGAATGAAAGGTAAAAAACAAGCATTTCGTTTCAGAATACCTATGATGTGGCGTGAACAAAGAGACCACAGCAGTGACTGCTATTTTTGCTCTTGCATTGTGAAGGGATACAACTTAAAAAATAAGAACGTAATAAGTTACCCCAACCTTCCCTCAGCAATTAGGCCTATGCCTCATAGCAACGAAGTACCTGTGCCTGAACCACCAAAATCTTTGGATCATATTTGTGTGGACGGTTCTGATCATGATGAGACTCATCAGATGGCTTTTCCCGATGAGTCCAGTACTTCCGAGTTTGAAACTGAACCAGATCCGAAACCTGAACTTTTCTCTCAAGCTGAATTGAATGATTTAGTCCGGGATTTAGGACTCCCAAAAGATGCTGCCCAACTGCTAGGTTCTCGGCTTAAACAGAAAAATCTATTGTCACCAGGAACAACTTTTTATTGGTACCGCAACCGCGAGACACAATTTTTGAAGTATTTCAGCAAAGAGGAAGATTTGGTATTTTGCAACGATATATATGGAGTGATGGAAAAGTTTAAACTCAAGTATGATCCTGCTGAATGGCGGCTGTTCATTGATTCGTCAAAAGACAGCATAAAAGGTGTTCTTCTTCATAATGGCAACACATTCGCTTCAGTTCCTATTGCTCACTCTGTTATTCTCCAAGAAAAATAAGAGAATTTGGCCCTGATTCTTCAGAAGATTTGTTATGATGAGCATAAGTGGATGATTTGTGGAGACTTTAAAATTCTATCCATGCTATTAGGGCAGCAATCCGGTTTCACCAAATATCCCTGCTTCCTTTGCTTGTGGGATAGCCGGGCCCGCGACCTACACTGGGGGAAAAAAGACTGGCCAATTCGGGAGTATTTGAGACCCGGTGAGAAAAATGTTCTTCATGAGAGCTTGGTACCTCGTGATAAAATTCTATTACCACCTCTCCACATTAAGTTGGGTCTCATTAAGCAATTCATCAAGTCCCTTCCAAAAGATGGTGAGTGCTTTCGGTACCTTTGCTCAAAGTTCCCCCGACTTTCTGAAGCAAAGCTAAAGGAAGGAGTGTTTGTTGGCTCTGATATAAGGAAACTCATTTCAGATGGAGCATTCGCTGAAACGATGTCTGAGAAGGAAAAAGAAGCCTGGGATTCCTTCAAGGATGTTGTTCTCAAATTCTTGGGGAACAGGTGGGATGAGAACCATAAGGATATTGTTGCCAGGATGCTCAATGCCTTCAAAGAACAAGGTTGTAACATGAGCCTGAAAGTCCATTTCTTGCACTCCCATGTGAACTACTTTCCCGAAAACCTGGGGGCGTACAGTGAAGAACAAGGTGAAAGGTTTCACCAGGACATCAAGGACGCAGAGAGAAGGTACCAAGGAAGATGGAACACCACTATGATGGCTGATTTCTGCTGGTTGCTGCTGCGGGAAACCCCAGATGAAAAATACACCAAGCAGCGCACCAAGAGAAGCATTCGGGGGAAGAAGAAACGGGCCCACCAGGAGATTGATTGACCCAAGAATGACTTTAAAATCTAAACTGTGTTGACAAATATCGTGTTTTTACTAAACTTTGAAATAAAAATTTGCTAGTTATTACCACAGTGTCGGATCTCATTTATTAGAATTTTATTTTCACACCATCGGGTGTTTGTCTTCATGTATTGCAATGGTGCGGTTTGCATTTTCTATTCTTACATACATACCTGTACAACATTTTTTGCACATTGCTTTGCTTTGTGTCTAACCTCACTCTTATATGCTCAATGTTTGTGCACATGTATGTGGCTGTTTTAAGTGCAGACAATTTTGCTACCATCACAGTGTGTTTTGTTGACATTACTCTATTCTTATGTGCTGCCTTGTTACAATTTTCTTTATTCTTATTTGAATAACTACTAAACAATTAGTATAAAGAATTCATCCAAGAAACTTTTATCTCGATCGCACTCAATCTGAAACGTTCACCTCAAACTGCTAACCCAATGTAGCAAAAAATCTGTACGTGATGGAGCAAATTGGTTACCAGATTTGGATTCAGCGCACCAAAAAACGTAAAAATCAATCGAAACATTAGAGGCAGTTTAAAAAAATATTTTTTTAGTGTACCTGTGTTATCTCTAGGAACAAGCAGGAATAAGTCATCACATATGGGTACGTCGGTACCGACAGAGCCTGCGCGGGAAAACTCCCCAGCTTTTCAAATGAAAAGCTTTTGGGGCCTCCCACTGCACATGCGCGCTGCCTTCCCGCCTTCCTGACCAGCTCTCCTCAGTTCTTCTTTTTCCGCGGAGCCAGCAGGTCGTGTTCCTGTCACCGCTGAAGAATTTGTTACTTTTGTTTGTTTCTTTAGACCGCGTAGCTGCCTTCCCCATACCGATACCGGTATCGCCGGTCTTTCTTTCTTTCTATATACAAAAAAAAAAAAAAAAAAAGACTTTTTTATTTTTCTTCAGCACAGCTTGGTACCCGGTGTTAGGCCTTAAGGCCTACACAGTTTCTCCTCATGGAGAAGCCAGTCCCTGGTTTCAAAAAATGTACCAAATGCAGTGCTGTTATTTCTGTCACAGACACCCATGAATGGTGTCTCAAATGTTTGGGACCTGAGCACTCCATACCGGACTGCCCATCCTGCACCCAGATGTCTAAACGCGGTTTGCAGAACCGGGCTAACAAGCTCCATGTGCTGTTTCCTTCAGAAGCATCACAGTCATCCAGGTCTTCCTCTCCGGATGGATCTCAGGTAACCAAAACTTCTGTGGGCAAATCCTCTAAAAGCAAATCTCTTTCTAAAGATCGAGAGGCTCTCAGTTCTGAGTTCGAGGATTCTGCCCAGGCCAAAAAACCCCGGCGGGAGGTTCCGGCCTCCAAAGCAATCATGGGGTCACAGGTTGACATCGATGGCACGGCCTCGACAGATCACCTGTTGGACTGCTCTGGGGTACCGGCCCATACCGGTACCGACATCCAGGCAGTAGTGGCGTCTATGGGCAGTACTGTCCAGACCATGCAGCAGGCCGTACTGGCCTTCATTAAGGCTGCGACGCCCTCGGTACCGATTTCATCGGTACCGACCCCGGTTCCGGTATCTACACCGGAACCGAGACCATCGACTTCTAAACGTCGATCGGTTTCGCATACCGGATTCCGGCTTTCGCCCGGTACCGATCCCATGCCCGATACGCCCGATGTCGATACCGATCGGTATGCGTATCGTACATTGGAAGCACAGAAAGAGTACTCAGATTCTTCTGATGAATTTAATTTCTCTGATGACTCTGTTGAGCTTACTCTTCCTGAGGAGCCCTCTTCTCCCAAGAGGAGGATGTCTCCCCCAGAGGATTTATCCTTTCAGGATTTCATTGTTGATGTAGCTAAAGCACTTTCTATTACTACATCTTCTGAAAGAGAACCCAGATCAAAAAAATTGGACATTTTAGGATACTCAAAAGCTCCTAAAGAGGCAGTCACTCTGCCTGTCCATGAAATCCTTCAAGAACACTTGATGGATTTGTGGGAGACTCCTTTAACACTGTCTCCCCATTCCCGCAGGTTGGACACCATGTATCGGGTCCCTCCTTCGCCTGGGTTCCAAAAAACTCAGCTGCCTCACCACTCCATTGTGGTGAAGTCTGCTATGAAGAAAATAAAGAGTCCTAAGAGGCATTCTTCTACCCCTCCAGGGCGTGAATGTAAGAACCTAGACTCTTTTGGAAGAAAGATGTTCCAGGCTAGTATGCTTATAGCCAGGATCAACTCTTATAGCCTTTATATGGGCATGTATCTTGGGCAACTTGCCCTAAAAATACAGAATTTTGCCCCCTTTATCCCTGATGATCAAAGGGCGGACTTCTTTTATATGGTGACACAACTTTCAGAGGTCTCCAAGTTCTCCAACAGGGCAGCCTTTGATTCTTTCGAGGTTGCAGGCAGAGCTTCGGGAATTGCTATTGCAGCCCGACGTCTCGCTTGGCTCCAGGCTTCTAACCTAGAACCCTGGGTTGTAGAAGGCCTCAGGAATCTGCCCTGTACTGGTGAGAACTTATTTGGGGAAGACTGGCAGATTAAAGCTGCTCAAATGGATGCAGAAAATGCCACTCTAGATAGACTTTCCAAGTCTACTTCTACCCCTACCAAAAAGAAGCCTTTTAAAAGGCCTTACTATAAAAAGACCAGATTTCCCACGAATACTGGCCAGCAATCTGCTCAGCCTCGCCTTGCGGCTAAGCGACAACAATCTAAGCAGGTAAAGTCAAAGCCTGCAGTATCTGCTACATCCCAGCAGGCTCAACCCCCTCAGGGGTTTTGACTTCCCTCTAGAGAACTTGCCTTTTCTGGCTCTAGCACAGCCAGAGCCCCTCACCATTCCTGGAAGGCTAGCTCACTTTGCTCCCAGATGGGAGCAAATAACATCAGAGCAATGGACCCTCTCTATTATCCGAGAAGGCTACAAACTTCATTTCTCCAGCCTTCCTCCCCATACCATGGTGAGGCAATTCAGTTCTCCCCCATCTCTTCTGACCCTGTTGGGTCAGGAAGTCTCTTCTCTCTCCTTGCCCAAGGGGCAATAGAGGAGGTTCCTCCTCCACAACAGGGGTTAGGTTTCTACTCCCCTTACTTTCTCATAACAAAGAAGACAGGGGGCTTCAGACCTATCCTAGATCTGAGAGAATTGAACAGGTTTCTATTCAAGGAGAAATTCAAAATGCTCTCTCTGGGCCTTCTCCTTCCATACCTTCAGAGTCAGGATTGGCTTTGTTCTCTAGATCTCAAGGATGCGTACACTCATATACTCATCCATCCATCCCACAGAAAATATCTAAGATTTCTGTTCCAGGGAAAACATTTCCAGTACAGAGTACTACCCTTCGGTCTGGCCTCTGCTCCAAGAGTCTTCACAAAATGCATGGCAGTCGTAGCCGCATTTCTCAGAGGCATGGGAATCTTTGTCTTCCCATATCTGGACGACTGGCTCATCCGAGCTCCATCTCAGTCAGAAGCCCAGATTTCTCTGGACCGCACAAGGCGTATTCTTCAATATCTGGGACTTGTGGTAAACATTCCCAAGTCCCAACTCATCCCTACTCAGTCCCTGGAATTCATAGGGGCCCAATTGGACTCCACCACTGCAAGGGCCTACCTCCCTCTGGTCCGAGGCCAAAGGCTAATAAGCTTGGCCTCCCAGGCTCAGTCCAGAAATCACTTGTCAGCCAAAGAAATGCTGCAACTTCTCGGCCACATGGCCTCCACGGTTCATGTGGTACCTTATGCTCGTCTCCATATGAGAGCAGCTCAATGGACATTGGCCACCCAGTGGTCTCAAGCATCGGGACTGCTGTCAGACCAGGTACTCACCTCAAAACGTCTGTTTTGGTCTCTCCAGTGGTGGACATCCTCCAAAAATCTGTTGTTGGGGACCCCCTTCCAACCTTCGTTGCCCCAAGCAACCCTCACAACAGATGCTTCCCAAACAGGGTGGGGAGCTCATCTTCAACATCTCTCCACTCAGGGACTCTGGTCTCCCCAAGAGACCACTCTTCATATCAATCTTCTGGAACTGCGAGCAATCTTCCTTGCCCTCACAGTCTTCCACACCCTCCTTGCCAACCTGACTGTCCTAGTTCAGACAGACAATCAGGTGGCCATGTTTTATATCAACAAACAAGGAGGGACGGGCTCTCTGTCGCTTTGCAACAAAGCTCTCAGATTATGGGCCTTCGCCAGAGAGCACCAAATTCATCTTCTGACAGTATATCTTCCAGGAGTTCAAAACTCTCGGGCAGACAGACTCAGTCGAGTTCTGCTTCCACACGAGTGGTCCCTGCATATGGACCAGATACACAGAATCTTCCAGGAATGGGGGACCCCGGACATAGACCTCTTTGCAAGTCCGTGGAATGCCAAACTTCCCCGGTTCTGTTCCAGGACTCCGTGTCAGGGAGCTCAGGCCAACGATGCCTTTCTCCTGCATTGGGGTCAGGAATTCCTGTACGCTTTTCCACCCATTCCTTTGATTCCCAAGACTCTGTTCAAAATTCAGAGGGATCACGGATCCATGATCCTCATTGCTCCACGCTGGCCACGCCAAGTGTGGTTCCCTCTCCTTCTACAGCTCTCCCAGGGCTCCTCCCTGGACCTGGGAGCTGCACCAGACCTTCTGTCTCAGGAGCAGGGGACTTTGTGGCATCCAAACCCCAAGTCCCTACATCTCCGAGCTTGGTTACTGAAGGCTTAAGCCTTCAAGAGTTTAATCTTTCTCAACCAGTGAAAGATATCCTTTATGCCTCTAGGAAACCCTTACCAGGCGTTCCTATGCTTTTAAATGGAAACGTTTTTCCATTTGGTGTGCTCAACAGGGTCTTGACCCTCTGGCACTTCCTTTGAATTCTCTACTAGACTATCTCCTGCATCTTTCCAATGCAGGCCTCAAGACGAATTCAGTACGAGTCCATTTAAGTGCTATTACAGCATCCTTGAAACCTATAAATGGACAATCTGTTTCCTCTCATCCTCTTATTGCAAGATTCTTGAGAGGCCTAACCCTCACTAAGCCTCCCATCCGGCCTCCTCCGGTAGCATGGGACTTGAATTTAGTTCTGGGTCAACTTATGAAGCCACCCTTTGAACCATTGGTATCTACCTCCCTGAAATTTCTTTCTTGGAAGGTCCTTTTCCTTATTGCAGTCACTTCGGCTCGCCGCATCAGTGAACTGCAAGCTTTGGTGGCAAATCCACCTTATACCAGATTTCATCATGATAAGGTGGTCCTTAGGACGAATCCCCACTTTATGCCCAAAGTGGTCTCGCCTTTTCATCTTAATCAAGAGGTATATCTACCTGTCTTTTTTCTGGCTCCTCATGCATCCAGTGCAGAGAGGAACCTTCATACTCTTGACTGTAAAAGAGCTCTCGCCTTTTACCTCAATAGAACTCAGCCACATCGAAAGTCTTCTCAGCTTTTCGTGGCTTTTGATCCTTCTCATTTGGGACTTCCAGTCACCAAACGCACACTTTCCAACTGGATTGCTCAGTGTATTTCCTTTGCTTACCAGAGTAAGAACATTTCTCTGGAAGGCCATGTCACGGCTCACAATGTGAGAGCCATGGCCACTTCTATGGCTCATCTCCACTCTGTTTCCATAGACCAGATCTGTCGAGCAGCCACTTGGGCCTCGGTGCATACCTTCACAGCCCATTACTGCTTGGACAAGGACTCCCGCCGGGATGCCTTGTTTGGTCAGGCTGTCCTCAAACACCTGTTCCATACTTAAACAACTCCTGCCCACCTTCCGAGAATGGATGCCTGAGATCCATCCGAAGATGGTTACCCTTGGAGGGGGATCTCCCAGGCATCTCAGCTAGGGAGTCCCCATATGTGATGACTTATTCCTGCTTGTTCCTAGAGATAGCACAGTTACTTACCTGTAACAGGTGATCTCTGGGAACAGCAGGAATTAGTCATCACAACCCACCCACCTCCCCTAGGAGTTGTCTCTCTATTCCTCTATCTTCCTGTCCTCTCTCTCTATTGTCTCAGCTTTAAACTCGAACTGAGGAGAGCTGGTCAGGAAGGCGGGAAGGCAGCGCGCATGTGCAGTGGGAGGCCCCAAAAGCTTTTCATTTGAAAAGCTGGGGAGCTTTCCCGCGCAGGCTCCGTCGGTACCGACGTACCCATATGTGATGACTAATTCCTGCTGTTCCCAGAGATCACCTGTTACAGGTAAGTAACTGTGCTATTTTTCAGCATCAGAAAAATTGCTTGGAATTATAACCACGATGGAAATTGATGTGCCTGTGCTGTCTGCTCACTCATTAGTAATTCTGGGCTTAAAGGTTTTAGAGTTAGGTGGAGATAGACTTTGGAAGTTAAATTCTACCTAGTATCAAGATCAAAATTTTGTGCTTTTTAAAGGAAAGCCTGGCAAGAAAAAAATAGGGGAGCTGTGAAGTAGCATTTTGGAAGGGTCGTCTAGGAAGAATCTGGGATGTCCAGATCAGAATGCCCAAAAAACTGGGAGATTAGCAGCAGTGAAAGGAAGCACATATACATTCCTTCTGAAATTGCTTTGTTCTGAAAAATGAATGTACAGATAGCTAATTCTGGTGACGCTCCCTCTCCGCACATAGCAAAACTGGGTCTATGCTCGGGGGTAAGTCATTTCACCAATGTGGATGGCCCTGAATTGGTTGGCCACAGAACTGGGTACTTGAATGTCCCGTTGAAATATTTCAGAAATTGGTGACTCTGTCCTGAGACTAGCATGTTCTGGCCTGCCATTTCAGATACTCAGATGTGTGGTGGTGGTGGCCAACAATATGTTTAGCGTATGTATTTATGCATAGGTTTCTTCGGGCAGGAAATAACTGTTTCCCTAGAAGCATTGCATCCATAAAACAAGCACTTTTTTCACCTTATTTGTGGTCAGGAGCAGGTGTAGCCATGGATCAGGGACAGACGTGCTTCTTCCTTGCTCTGCCCAGGCTATGCCTCCATACACCCCTGTTCTACATGGGATGTTCTCGCATTGGGGACTTGTACATATCCAGCTTCTAAAATGGCCCTGGGAATGTTGCCATACTTTGCACATCTAAGCACCCATTTTCAGACATCTAACTCAGAATAGAGTCTCTAGCTTTCCTGAATGAACTTGTTCTCTGCTGATCTCTGAAGCAAAGCAGGCCTGGCTAGTACGTGGATAGGTGACCACCTTGTTGAGAGTTTGTTGGTTTATACTGAAGTTTACACATTGATGTTCTGAAGGGAAAACTGTTTAATGAGTAATTATATGAGATATACAGACAGAGCTCCATCCTAAAAGGGCTACAAGCACGTGAATAGGCTAACAGAACTGAACAACTGATACTGGGAAATAGGAACCAGAAACTATCTCAGAATGCTTTCTCGTAACATTCTGGGATGTAGAGTTCATTCTGTAAGGTAACTTGTACTCTTACCTAGACAACATATATCTGTTCCTATACAGTTAGACAGACAACATTATACGTTGAACTGTCAGATGATCAGCCTGGATCTATTGCATGATTTTCAACACACCTTTGAATACCAGGGGCTGTATACTCACTGTGCAGAAGAAAGGCCTAGCAATCTAATTCCTATTGCACCTTGCCAAGAAAATCCAGGGGTTGGGTTGCCAGGAGTCTGCATTGACTCAATGGCATACACTGCATTGTAGTTCATGAATAAGGCTTCTTAAATGACCTCCTTAATGTTTTAAGAGGCTACAAAGGCAGTGTTATGGGAGAAAATAATAGCATATATGGTAGGTATCAAAAAACTTAGGGAACAAGAACTTAAGCAGGCAACTCAAGTTTTGAAAGATTGTAGAAGAGAGCACATTAGGATACTCGGTGAGGGAAGTAGACAGAGAATGTTGGAGTCCTGAAAGAAAACTAATGAGATGCCCAGATTTCACTTGCCTGAGAAATTTGTCAGATATTACATAAGAGGCCACTGACCCAACTGCTGATAAATGGGAAATTATCAAACATCATTGAATTGGAATGGAGAACTCAACAGGGATGTCCACTTTTGCCCTGCCTGGAACCTTTGGCAATAAAAATAGATCAGTCTGAATGGTATTAGGGTATTCGGATAGGGACGGAAGAGTACCGCATAAACCTGTTTACAGATGACATGACATGTTACTATTTATAAGCAGTACTAGGAAGAGCTTCCAGTGTGCTGTGGCAAATATTACACAATTTGGGAAGTTCTCTGATTTATGTTTCAATTACGATATGTCAGAAGCCCTAGTAGTTGGTAGAAATAAGGGGCTAGCCCATTGGACAGACTGTCAGTTGACTTTACCTCAAGGAAGTGTAAGGTATCTGGGGATCTATTTAAGTTTGAGCCTCCCATAGCTACAGTATGTATAAGAAAAATGTGATGGATAAAATAATGCAGATTAAGGTCTTTTTGAAAAATGAAGGTGCTTCCATTATTTCTGGTAGAATGTCACTAGTCAAAATGGGAATGATCCCTAAGATATAATTTATACTTTTCAAGCGATGCCTGTGTGGATAAAATGCAAAGACAAAATGTGCTTTAAAAACTATATTAGACAATTCATATTGGGTGGGAGAATTGTGTGAACTGGATATAACAAATTGAGATTAAGCAGAGAAAAAGGAGGTACAGGATAACCTGATTTAAGACTTTATAATGTTGCAGCTCTCCTAAGGTGGATTCACAAAGCTTATAGAGAACAGGCTAAATTCACTCTATAACTGTGGTTCTCAACCCAGTCCTCTGGAGCCCCCAGGCGAGTCAGGTTTTCAGGATATCCACAATGAATATGCATGAGATGGATCTGCATGCATTGCTTCCATTGTATACAGATTTATCTCATGCATATTCATTGTGAATATCCTGAAAACCTTACTGGCCTGGGGGTCCCAAAGGACTGGGTTGAGAACCACTGCTCTAGAGGGTTTATGGAGTGTGGGGATTGCTTCTTATAATTTTTCTCAATCTTCTGCATGGATCATTGGATCCTCCAAAGATGGAAAGTACAAGGGGTCTTTACTTCCATTTAGGAAGGCATGGAGGTGGCGGAGGAGCAAATTTGGGGAGCATCTGAGATAATGCCATTCCTATAGATGGTGGAGAATTCAACCTTTGAATCATGTTTAGCTAAGTCAAGGTTTATAGAATGGAGGCAGAGGAGATACCAAGATATAGGCCAATTGGTGTCCCTCAACGCAGATGCATTTCCAAATTTTTCTTACAGTGGTGTGCAAAAGTCTGGAATCACTTGTAAATTTGACGTTTTTTCAACTTCGTGACCTTATATCTTAATTTCTTTTTCCTCCCAGTGGCTTTTTCTGTGTATCTCATGATAAGTGATAGATTTGGCAATTAGGGCCAACTTTTAGTATTGGTTTGGCCCTTATTTTCTGAGTTTGTTCCCCATAGTTGTCCTGTTGATAGATTTTCTGTGAAAATCGCGTAATGTACATCATTGGCCAACGATATATTGTAAGTATGCTTTAAAATATTATGGACACATACCAGGTTTCCTTCAAATTAATGTACGTGGCCTTGAAAAAGGCCGTTTTTATGTGTCGGTGATGGCTTAGTGTATTTGATGGGCCACCCTTTGTTCTTGACCACCTGACTGCACCTTGTTGGTGATGTACTTGATGTGCAAGAATTATTTTTGTTTTAGGGATCTTTTTTACCAGCAGATAAAGGGGGTGGCCATGGGGTCCTCCATGGCTCCCGATATTGCCAAACTTTACATGTATCAATTCGAAGAAAATTTTTTGAAGGACATCCATTTAAAAATGAGGTCCTACTTTGGATCCGTTACATTGATGATATCTTTGTCTTGTGGAATGGCTCGATAGACATGCTCTCTGAGTTTAACGATTGGATAAATGCTTTAGATGTTAATCTAAGATTTCAGCTCACATATGATCCCACACGTATTTCTTATTTAGACCTTCTTGTCCAAAAGGAAGGTGGCAAGCTGACTACAACATTATATAGAAAACCTACGGATAAAAATCAATTCCTTCATTATACAAGTTTTCATAATCCATCCCTTAAGACTAATCTGCCTTTAGGGCAATTTTTCAGGGTTAAAAGAGTTTGTACCACTGTCCAGGAGTTTGAGCATCACGTGGAAGACTTAGCCCAGCAGTTTAGAATACGCCAATATCCATCTCGGTGTATTGAAGATGCCTATGTGAGAGCACGGGGTGAGTCACGTGACACTTTACTTAAACCACGGACGGTGAACAGTCAGCCGAAACTTGTATGTCCCCTTTTGTATTCTTTACAGTCGCGCAAGATAGTGCACATTCTTAAAAAGGAATGGCATCTTATTCAGTCTCTTCCTGGTTTTCGTGATATTTCCCTCATAGTGGCCCATAAGAGGAATGTTAACCTTAAGAATTTGTTGGTCCCATCAGCCTTTACCGAATGGAAAAGATTGGCTAAATACAAAGGTCAGTTTCAGTGTGGCCACTGTTCAGTTTGCCTCAATGCCCTGCCTGTGCGGAATTATTTCACCCATCCGGGTACTCAGCAAAAATTTTATATCAATGATTTTTCGAACTGTGAGACAGCTAACGTCATATATGTAATTCAGTATCCTTGTGGTAAGCTTTATGTGGGTAAAACTAATCGCTGTATACGTACGCGCATAGTAGAACACAAGAGTTGTGTACGAAGGAAATTGATTGATTGACACACATTGGCAGATATAAATTTTTTTGTTTTGAAAAAAGTACAACTAAACTGGCGAGGGGGAGATTTGGTTAAAACCACTGCTAGGTTGGAACAAAAATTCATTTTTCTGTTGAATTCTATGGTGCCTCATGGTTTAAATGTGGATCAGGATTTATCTGTGTTCTTGTAGTTTTTTCTAAGGTGGTTTTAATTTTGTCATTTTCATTATGATACTTCCCCCTTTTTTCAGCTTGATATTTTTAGCATTTATTTTATATAACACTGCTGTTCCCATGGCCCTCCTTGGTGTGCACATCAGTTTTTCCATTTTTCTGTCTAAGTGCGGATCCTCAGTCAGAGCGCATGAGCAGAGTTTATATTCATAGGTTTCTAGTTGGTGGTCTTTTTTGTTTTATGTTTGATTCTTTTGTGTTTGTACATGCTCTTATTTGTAAAGTAGGTTCTTTTAATTATGTTTATTTTATATTAGTATAGTTTCTTTTTAACGGTTATGGCATTTGCTAAGGCATTCAGTGTTTGGCCCCGTTCCATTTATTTCCCGCCGAAGGAAAGGTTTTTAAGCAAGTGCGCATGAGCAGGCATCTGTGTTGTGTGAGTGCCGTGATTTGTCCGCTGACGGCGGTATCATTGCGATTCAGGTTTATTAGAAGCGTTTGTACGTGAGATAGTGTTGCCTGTGGAATATAAAGGTATTTCATATTTAAAGGGGCGGTCTTTGCTTCATATATATTTCATATCTTTTACTGTTTGATGGATTGCACTCGACGCCCCACCGCGTTGATCCCCCTTTTTCACTTGCCGGCATTTTTTACATGGTCTTTGACACGCAGGTTCTCTGTCCTCCGTTTGTCTTTTCTCCTAATTATATTATTTTTTAACTACAGTCTCTCAGGTTTATATTATATATTCGGACGTTTTTAGCATGACCAATGTTTTTATCGCTTGGCGATGTTTTTATGGTTTTTCGCTATTTGTATGCTGCGTTTTTTCATCAGTTTTTAATATATAGCATGTTTGTTTTTTAATCTGATGGATTATAAAGGTTTCCCTTTACTCTGAGAAGTTTTTCTTTATTTTGAGATTATAAAATATTCTGTTTAGTTCTCTAGCTCAACGGAGGTCGGGCAGCTTTACTTATTTATCCATGCTCCTTCCTTCTCTTAAAGATACGGTGGCCCTGTTTGTCCGTTTTTTAAACAATTCTTTTTAAGACATTACATTGTCACACAATCTCCTGTTGGCAATTGGTTTTGTTTTATTGTTGGTGACCACTGCAATTGAAGACAAGTAGGATTTTCCTTATCCCCATTTTTTTAGTGATTTATTTTTTTTAAAAGATTCTCCTTCATGTGTATATATATTTTTTAGCAGTATTATGAAGAAGCAAATGGTTCTTCTTTTTACCCTGAGAAATCCATCAACGAGTTAATTTTGTCTTAGGCAATGTGCCTTATAACAAAGCATGTTGGTGTTTTTAAGTTAATATTATTTATATATCGTTTTCTTTGTATCCTATAAAGAGAGTAACTCTGGGGATAGTTTAGTGTACACATTACCTGTTTTGAGAATAGTCATGTTTTTGTATTTTATTTATGTATTTATTTATTTATTCATATACAGTGTGTATTACATCACGAACTAGAGGCAGGTGTCTTCCACGCTTTTGCCAATCAAGGAGAGTTTTGTTTCACATTGGCAAGCCGTAGTGGTAGGTTTTTAATTTACATTTTATGAGTGTTTCAGATTTTGCAATTGTTTATTTATTATCATTTTTTATAGTAGTTTTGCCAGATGCCGTTTGATTTTCGGGTGTCTTTACTGATTCACTCCTTTCTCCTATTTTTTATCCTTCTTTTAAGTGTAGTAAGTAGTTTTTTTACTCTCATGTAATGGTCAGTGCCTATGGCACATCCTCCTAATCCTCCTCATCTCTCCCCCCCCCCTTTTTTCTTTTTTATTTGTGTTTTTATTGTCTTATATATATTTTTGGTACAAGTATTTTAAGTTTAGCCTCTTTATATTGATGTATTGTTATTGTAATCCGCATTTTATTAAGTATTTATTGCATCATATGTATTTTATCAATGAGTTATCGCATTATAATTTATGTATTTATTGTTTTATTTGTTGTGATGGAATATGTTTTATTATGTATTTACATATATGTTTTATTTGCTGTGTTTTTATTTAATACTTTTATTTAACATGTATATGAATGTTTTTTAGTGAGCCCTTAACCCCTGAGGAAGTGGTATACGAAACACAGCCTGTGTTGGGTTTGGCACACCTGATCCGTGGAACAATAAAGGCAATTTTAGAACTTCCTGCCACGTCTCTTATTGGTTCTTAGTATTTGATGGGCCACCCTTTGTTCTTGACCACCTGACTGCACCTTGTTGGTGATGTACTTGGCCCCGTTGACCATTCCATTGACGATGTGAAGACGTCCAGCGCCACTGGCAGCCATGCAGCACCAGACCATGACCTTCAAAGGATGTTTCACAGTGAGGTTGAGATACTCAGGCTTGAATTCTTCTCCAGGAAATCTCTTCACATAGGTGTGGGCCTGGTTACCAAACAGGCAGAAGGTGCTTTCATCGCTGAATAGCACCTTTTCCCACATTTCAGTCGACCAGGTTGAGTGCTTTCTCGCCCACACTATCCGGTTGCGTCTTTCTGTGTCAGTCATCAGTGGCTTATTCCGTGCTTTGCAGCCCCGGAGACCAAACTGCAGGCACCAGCGATGAACTATTGATGAGCTGACACTGACCTCACTCTTGTCTGACCACTCTTGAAGTAGCTGAGAAGAGTTCAACATGTGATTAGTCAGTGAAATGCGTCATAGTGCGCGGTCCTGGCGTAATGTTGATCCATGTGGATGACCTGAATGAGGCTTGTCCACCACTGAACCCATTTCTTTCTTCTGTACAATCCTAACAGCGCTCTGACTGCAGCCAACTTTCCTGGCTATCTGTCTGCTTGAAAATCCTTCCTCACTCATAAAGGACACACGAACACGCTCCTTCAACGTCAGGGTCTGAGTCATCTTGATGGTCGATCCAGAAAGCATATGAAATTCAAAAATTCCACGCGTTTTCATAGCTGCACTGTTGGCTAGATATCTGCATTGTGATTGGTTAGTAAAACCAGCCTCCTGATTGGTCAGAAATAACGTGTGCATATTGGATAATCTCGATCCATTTTTGACGCAGGATCCACAAAAATCGCAATAGCTATCTCCCAGTGTCTGTAAGGTATTTAAATTGTAAGCAAGGAATGCAAAAAAGTCAACTCTAATAGCCAAATGTATCCCTTTTAACATGGTAGAAAGATGAATATGCTGGGCTAACGCAAAATTAAAAAAAAAAGTTAGAAAGTACGAAAAAGGCAAAACTCACAAGTGATTCCAGACTTTTGCACACCACTGTAGGTGAAGGAAAAGTTGAATATTCTAAAATATCATTTGCAGTATTTGTGTGTGTGATACTATTGGTGCACTCTGAAAGTGAAAGATCCAGAGAGTGTACAATTGCAGGAAGTATATGAGGATTTTAGGGGAGCGAGTTATTGGAATAAATTAACCACTTGCTATTGCATAGGTAGGGATATTTTGGATAGTAAGTACTTAGAGATATTAGCTAAAGGTTGGAAAGAGGAGATGGAGAAAGAGGTGACAAATGACCACCTGGAAATTTTATTTGATATACCAAGCATCATAGAAACATAGAAATATGATGACAGAAAAAGACCACATGGCCTATCTAGTCTGTCCTTCCATATCATGATAAATTCAAGTCTCCTGGAAATGCAGTATAAGATTTTACATTGTGCAAATATAACAAGAGAAAAGGAGTTACGTTTCAATTGTGTACAGATACAGTTGTATACAGATAGCTACTGTCAAAAGTGTAAATTGTGGGTTGGGATATACAAACATGTTTTTTCAGGGTCATGGCTTGGAGCTTTGGGAAATGGTGAAGGAGGCAGCAGAACATGTAACAGGTAAAAAAAAAAAAGTGGATTGGTCTTATATGTTGCTTTTGTTGGGAAATGGAGACGCCTTTCAAGAAAAATGATGGGCCAAGGTAAGTAGCAAATTTGTACAAATGGCTATTTTGGTGGCTAAGAGATTGATTTTAAAATATTGACTGGGGGAGGTTGACCCTACAAAGTAGTAGTGGATCAATCTTATGCATGACATTGCACTGGTGAAGAAGCAAGCCTATAAACAAATGGTTTGGCCCTGTTGGAAAAGATACTTAAATCTGTGTTTCCAGTTTCGGGCACAGCACCCACTGTTGGATAGTGAAAAAGATTGGAAGAAAAAGAATGCCTTTGAATTATGGTGGTGGTGACGAATACTGTGTATTCCATGGACTGCGGAAGAACAAATCGGTCAGTACTAGAGGAGATCAAACCTAAGCTTTCCTTAGAAACTCAGATGACAAAACTTTGACTTTCATACTTTGGACACATCATGCGAAGAGAGAGATCATTAGAGAAAGACAATGCTTGGCAAGGTAGAAGGTCAACACAAAAGAGGAAGGCCAGCAATGAGATGAATCAATACAAAAACATCAGCTACAAGTGCCACTCTGTCAACAATGAGCTGCTTGACTGAAGACCGAACAGTTTAGGACAACTATTTAGAGCGTCGCCTTGAGTCGACATCAACTCAATGGCACTTAACAACAACAAAGTGATATTCCTTAATCCTAGTGCTTGTAGACATTGTAATAGGAAGTTGTGTGGAACAGAGTCAAAGGCTGCTTTAATATCTAGGAAAATGAGGATAAAACCTGAGTTGTTTGTCCATACACCTGATAATAGTGTCAGTAAGGGCACCTAACAAGGTTTCCACTTCATGCTGTGGTCTAAACCCCTATTGCTGAGGATCAGGGGGGAAGTGGGCGTCTGTGTGATCTTAGAGTTGAATTAATACAACCTTCTCTATTATTTTTGCCAAAAAAGGCAAACTGGCAATGGGACAATAAGAGCAAGGTTGAGTTGTGTCTAAAGTAGTTCCCTTTTTGATTGGGTGAATAGATGCCATCTTTAATCTGATACCACAAATTTTATTGGCCCCAACTTCTGGAACGATCACTCCGTTATTTTAAAAAAAGTCGTTCACTGTAAACAGACACTGGACTAGAGAAATCCAACAATAGTCCTCAAAAATTAAGGTATCCCAAAATTTCTTTGAGGTTTCAGTTAAAAGAGTAGCAATGCCTTTTAGACTTGCGTCGTAATAAGGCCAATTGCTTGATCACATCAATGACCTCTTCAGAAATAAAAACAGAACCCAAATCACAATGGAGTTTTCCTTTAAACAAGCTCTTCTCAAAACGCTATGAATAGCATACACAAAAATAATAATATTATCGACTTCCCCAAGTGAAAAGGGTCTATACTCTACTTCTTCTGATCCCAACGTCAATCCCCGGTAGCACTGAGACGTTTCACAACGATGTTTCCTCAGGGGATCATAAATATATCTACAAACAAACAAAGTGAGAAACCACAATAAACCTCCAATCCACCTATTTAAATCCTTACCCCCCACCAATGTTCCCTCTAATTTTCTGTAGGCTGTGTGCGCATAAAATATCAGCTGTGTGCAGCTTTTGAAGGAAAGTTAAATTTTTGTGCGCCACATAACGACACTCGGAGTTATATACTTTAAAATTTGACTACACATCAGAATACAGTATGTACACCACACTGATTTTAATCAAATTAAATGAAAATAGATGATTACTAAATGAAGCGGGAAATTTCTAGTAATTACAATCATAACTTTTAAATTTTAAGACGTCTGTGTTGTGTTCTATCAGAATCAGAGCTGTAATTTTTGTGCGCTCTGTTGTAAAGTATGTGCGCTCGCTCGGCGAGGTGTGTGCACACGCGCACAGCTTAGAGGGAACAGTGCCCCCCACACGTAAAACCACCTAAAAAAAATCAAAATTCAGAATCTTACCAATGATGCTGCCCACGCCTTTACTCTCAATAGTAAACTTTACTCCCGATCACTGGGAGACTTCAATCAGCTCAACCAAAAAACGCCGCGCATACCATCTACCCCTCAGGGCGCCATTTTTAAAGGGCCGCGTAACAGACCAGTAGGAGGCGAGCAGCAGCCGGTCATCAAGTTACTCCCTATCTTAAAGGTATAGCACATTCCGTTAAACCCATGGCTAAACCCATCGTGTCAAAAACGTCAACGATGAACTAGTACATGAAACTAACTACCCTCACATAGTCTTATAAGCTATTACAAAAAATAATCCATAGCGATAAATACCTACCATTACATCTTACAATGTCTCCCGCGACTGGCACTTCCTAATTCATAACCACTCTACAGAACGCCAGATATTTATACACATGCCATCCATTCAATAACATTATTTAACCCCTTTGGTTCCAAGGTATTAAAAGTATAAATTAAACGCTGCTCCTGCGTGATCAAAACTTGGTCTAAAGTCTTACCTGCCCTCCCCCGCTAGACCTGAACCAAACATAAACATCGTAACTGTTCAAAAATGTGATTTTTTTGTATACCGTGTGTCACTAAAGGAGCCTCAAGCACCTTTCAATGCAAGCGGCTACGATGTTCCCTCATGCGCACCCGGAAGGGTCTGATAGTCTTCCCTATGTAACATAACCCACAGGGACAGACTATCGCATAGACTACATTGTGAGAATCACACGTAGTGACTTGTTTTAACGAAAATGTTATTCCCTGGTACTCAAAAGTCGAAGTTGTAATGGTGACATCACAGATATCACAAGTGCCACAGGCCCGATGACCAACCTGCTGGATCCCCTCAGCTCTCTCCCTAATTGTGGGCAAAACTGCGGGACTCAACCACTCCTTCAAATTCCGGTGTCGTTGCCATACACAACGCACCCGTTTACCTTGAAGTCCCGGCACTGCTGCCAAGATATTACCATGTTTTTTTAAAAGTTTTTGAATTCCGATGCTTAATGGAGAAAATTTCGAAATGAAATTAATACTAGTTTCATCAAACCCTTGCGTTACATGCCAATAACGCTGCTCTATGATTAAACAATGCTCGAGAGTATGCCCGTTTGAGAATTTGACTAGGGTAACCCCTTTGCTCAAAGTCTCAAAATAGCTGTTTAGATTTGTTCTTAAAGTCTGCCTTATTAGAACAATTACGTCGAAAACGCAAAAATTGGGAAAAGGGTAATCCCTCCTTTAAACGTCTGGGATGCATACTATCAAATCGCAAAAAAGTGACCCTGTCAGTGGGCTTTTTATAAATAGTTGTTTCCCAAGCATTGGTCCCCCTGACTACACTAACGTCCAAATACGTAAGAGTATTCTTATGATAAGTATGAGTAAATTTGATGTTCTGATCACAGTTATTGAGCCAGGTAATAAAAGCGAGTAGGGACTCCTCTGTACCTCTCCAAATCAAAAAGATATCATCAATGTATCATTTCCATACTGCAATCTGAGAAGTATATTGTGAAGAGACTACCCACCGTTGCTCAAAAAATCCCATATAGAAGTTGGCTATGCTAGGGACGCAAGTAGCTCCCATAGCTACTCCAGCATTCTGTTGATAGAATATGCCCTCAAATACAAAGTAATTCTGACAAATGGCCAACTGTGCCAAATCAAGAAGTAAAGACCTCAGAGCTACAGATACGTCCTTGCGTTGCCCTAAAACCTGCCCTACCACCTGCAAGGCCGCTTCTTGTGGAATATTAGTATATAGTGAAACTACGTCCAACGTAACCAGAAGAACATCCTGCTGAGCTGACAAACCAGAAATGTCGTGTAAAACATTAAGGAAATGAGTGGTGTCCTTCAAGTAAGAAGGAATGGTGGTTAAAAGAGGACGTAAATAAGAATCCACAAAAGTAGACAATGGCTCCAAAATGCTACCACGAGTGGACACAATCGGTCTGCCCGGGGGCTTGGTGAGATTCTTGTGGATTTTGGGGACAAGATAGAATTTAGCTGTCTCAGGGGCCTTAACATTCAAATACTGAAATTCTTGCTTTGTAATTAATTTCCTTTCTAGTGCAACTGAAGTAAGGTGATGTATCACCCTTTGAAGTTCCAACACTGGATCCGGGTCCAAAATTGAATAGACTTGATCATCTTGTAGCTGAGACAAAGCTTCAGCAATATAATCTTCTCTTGCCAGGATCACGATAGCCCCACCCTTATCAGCCCTCCGGATTGTTATATCAGTACGGGAATGTAAGTCATGTAAAACATGGCGTTCTGTCGTCGTTAATGCTGTACGTCGTAATCTCTGAGTCCTTTCTAGGTGGCCAACATTTTCTTCTTGATTTGGCACAGTTGGCCATTTGTCGGAATTACTTTGTATTTGAGGGCATATTCTATCAACAGAATGCTGGAGTAGCTATGGGAGCTACTTGCGCCCCTAGCATAGCCAACTTCTATATGGGATTTTTTGAGCAACGGTGGGTAGTCTCTTCGCAATATACTTCTCAGATTGCAGTATGGAAACGATACATTGATGATATCTTTTTGATTTGGAGAGGTACAGAGGAGACCCTACTCGCTTTTATTACCTGGCTCAATAATGTGATCAGAACATCAAATTTACTCATACTTATCATAAGAATACTCTTACGTATTTGGACGTTAGTGTAATCAGGGGGACCAATGCTTGGGAAACGACTATTTATAAAAAGCCCACTGACAGGGTCACTTTTTTGCGATTTGATAGTATGCATCCCAGACGTTTAAAGGAGGGATTACCCTTTTCCCAATTTTTGCGTTTTCGACGTAATTGTTCTAATAAGGCAGACTTTAAGAACAAATCTAAACAGCTATTTCGAGACTTTGAGCAAAGGGGTTACCCTAGTCAAATTCTCAAACGGACATACTCTCGAGCATTGTTTAATCATAGAGCGGCGTTATTGGCAGCGAGGTCCCCCCATGTAACGCAAGGGTTTGATGAAACTAGTATTAATTTTATTTCGAAATTTTCTCCATTAAGCATCGGAATTCAAAAAGTTTTTAAAAAACATGGTAATATCTTGGCGGCAGTGCCGGGACTTCAAGGTAAACGGGTGCGTTGTGTATGGCAACGACACCGGAATTTGAAGGAGTGGTTGAGTCCCGCAGTTTTGCCCACAATTAGGGAGAGAGCTGAGGGGATCCAGCAGGTTGGTCATCGGGCCTGTGGCACTTGTGATATCTGTGATGTCACCATTACAACTTCGACTTTTGAGTACCAGGGAGTAACATTTTCGTTAAAACAAGTCACTACGTGTGATTCTCACAATGTAGTCTATGCGATAGTCTGTCCTTGTGAGTTATGTTACATAGGGAAGACTATCAGACCCTTCCAGGTGCGCATGAGGGAACATCGTAGCCGCTTGCATCGAAAGGTGCTTGAGGCTCCTTTAGTGACACACTGTATACAAAAAAATCACATTTTCAAACAGTTACGATGTTTAGGTTTGGTTCAGGTCCAGCGGGGGAGGGCAGGTAAGACTTTAGACCAAGTTTTG
Organism: Ichthyophis bannanicus; assembly: GCA_033557465.1. NCBI lineage: Eukaryota > Metazoa > Chordata > Amphibia > Gymnophiona > Ichthyophiidae > Ichthyophis > Ichthyophis bannanicus. Next base: position 43,024,263 of record CM066043.1, read on the forward strand.
ATCACGCAGGAGCAGCGTTTAATTTATACATTTAATACCTTGGAACCAAAGGGGTTAAATAATGTTATTGAATGGATGGCATGTGTATAAATATCTGGCGTTCTGTAGAGTGGTTACGAATTAGGAAGTGCCTGTCGCGGGAGACATTGTAAGATGTAATGGTAGGTATTTATCGCTATGGATTATTTTTTGTAATAGCTTATAAGACTATGTGAGGGTAGTTAGTTTCATGTACTAGTTCATCGACGTTTTTGACGCGATGGGTTTAGCCATGGGTTTAACGGAATGTGCTATACCTTTAAGATAGGGAGTAACTTGATGACCGGCTGCTGCTCGCCTCCTATTGGTCTGTTACGCGGCCCTTTAAAAATGGCGCCCTGAGGGGTAGTTGGCATGCGCGACGTTTTTTTGTTGAGCTGATTGAAGTCTCCCAGTGATTGGGAGTAAAGTTTACTATTGAGAGTAAAGGCGTGGGCAGCATCATTGGTAAGATTCTGAATTTTGATTTTTTTTAGGTGGTTTTAAGTGTGGGGGGTAAGGATTTAAATAGGTGGATTGGAGGTTTATTGTGGTTTCTCACTTTGTTTGTTTGTAGATATATTTATGATCCCCTGAGGAAACATCGTTGTGAAACGTCTCAGTGCTACCGGGGATTGACGTTGGGATCAGAAGAAGTAGAAGAAGTAGAATGAGAGTACAGACCCTTTTCACTTGGGGAAGTCGATAATATTATTATTTTTGTGTATGCTATTCATAGCGCTTTGAGAAGAGCTTGTTTAAAGGAAAACTCCATTGTGATTTGGGTTCTGTTTTTATTTCTGAAGAGGTCATTGATGTGATCACGCAATTGGCCTTATTACGACGCAAGTCTAAAAGGCATTGCTACTCTTTTAACTGAGACCTCGAAGAAATTTTGGGATACCTTAATTTTTGAGGACTATTGTTGGATTTCTCTAGTCCAGTGTCTATCTTTAATCTGATAGGCATATAGCCTTGAGAAATTGATGAGTGTAAGTAGGATATTAATTCATTACGAGCAGCCTTGATCCATCTGACTGGGCATGGATCTAAAGGGGAATTAGTAGTATTAATTCCCATTATAATTTTTTCTAGATGATCTGCAGATACAGGTGAAAATGTATTCCATATAGCTTGAGAGTAGTAACTCTATGATCTTGCTGAGGTGTAGAAGTATATATTTGTTGAGCTATGGGACATGTTAAGATTTGAAAGTGATTGGTTAGTATTTGCGGTGTGATCTCTAGATTTTCTTTTTGTTGTTGGAGGGTCTCTTGATAGAGTTTTGAAAAAACTGAAATGTTCTCTTGGACGATTTAGAGAGGATTGTAAGATCTTGGTGTAATAGTCCATTTTTGCCTTACTGGTAGCCACTTGGTAGGCATGTAGATTAAACATATAAGCTCTATGGTTGTCTAATGACTTGGAATGTCTCCATTTTCTTTCATGAACACTGGGGTTTTTTATGATTTTTAAGTGTGTATTATACCATGGTATTATTTTGTGTTTTCTGCACTAGTAGTTGATTGTGGAGGAACAGTTGCATTGCTGAATGCATCATTCCAGACTTGAATAATTACATCAAGATCATTAATAGCATGTTGAATGCATAGCAATACCTTACTCAAGCGTTTTTCTTTATCCATGTTACAGAATCTGAATGCAGTGGGCTTTAATAGGGGCTGAATTTTGTAATCTGACCGTGAAATACTTTGCAGTGTGAATGTGGCGAGGGGATTGTGTGAAAGAAAGTACTTTGGTATAAATAATAAATTTAGTATGTTGCCTCTATTATGTTTAGGGTGATTAATGATTTGCAGAAATCCTAGGGCTTCTGTAGCATTCTCAAATGTAGTACATTTTCTAGGTGGCAGCATAGTGAGGTTGAGATCGCCCATCAGTAGAAGGAGAATTACAGGTGAGCTATAACGACATATTAATTCTAAAAGGAGGTCTAGGTCATCCAAATTAGCAGTTGGAGATCTATAAATTAGAAGAATTATTGGTGATTACAATAGTGTCTAGCCCCTTGGTTGAAGAACATGCTGGGTACTTAAAGTTGGGATCCTTTTTTGAAAGGATGATGACACCACCACCTTTAATATTTATAATCTTTATTGGTATTTATAATAACACTCGGGTATTTACATGAATGAAAATAAGAAAATATGAGAACTCCAATTTATACTAATTATAATAAATTATAATAACACATACATATTGAAAGTAATACATCCTATCCCAAACCTTAGTCCACATTTAAGTTTAGGGGGGCTACAGGAAATAAACCATTCACCATAATTTAACACAAAAAGTAGCACCCAAGGAGATGGGCCTGGCACGATAAGCCAAGAAACCTTTCCTCCTTAATTGGGTTACTTGAGAGAGTTCAGGAAGTATATGAACATTTGAACCTAAAAACTTCTCGTTAATATTCTTTAAGAAAGACTGAAGAATTAATGCTTTGTCGGCCTCTAGTGCCAGGGTAACAAGCATAGTAGTTCTTTCTGTAACCACGTCCAAGGAACTTTCCAGGAATCCTGTCAGGTCCCCCATTCCACTCGCTGAGGCCTCCAAATTTCTCCCCCGTACTTCCAAGGTGTTAACCGACAAATATTGTGCTCTGGTAAAGGGGGGGGGGAACCATTTCCAACGGGGACATGAGCGGAGACGTGACACCACCACCTTTAAGATTTGTTCTTCAGCAGTTGAAAAAGTCATAGGCTGATGCTGCTAGCTAATTAATTAAGATTATTATCTAAATCCGTAAACCAGAATTCGATTATACAAAGTATGTCGTTTATTGTCATGAAGATCATCAGAGAGGAGTTTGATTTTCTCCAGGACCAAGCAGGAAGGTCAGTCCTCACATATGGGTGTCATCGGCGCTGATGAAGCCCCAGCGGAGCATTTCCCCAGCTTTCCATGAAAGCCTTTGGGAATGCAGGCATGCATGCGCGGTTCCCTTTCCGCCTAAAGGTGCCATCTTGCCTCAGTCTCTTTTTTTCCGTGAAGCCCACCGGACATGTGTCCTGTCCTCTCGGTTAAAAGTAGATTTTTTTTGGCGATTATCGCTATTTTTTCTTCCGGTTCAATGCCGGTTCCCCTCCCGCTGGGTTCGGTACGCCGGTATCGAGCCCGATTCTTCCTTTTCGGTTTTTGCCCTTCGTTGCTGGCGTTCGCGCCCTTTTTTCACTTTTTCCCTGGAAGGCCGGTCTTTTGACCTCGTGGGGACTCTTTTTTCCTGATGGCTTCCAGTGGCTTTAAAAAGTGTGATCGGTGTAAGAAATTAATGTCTCTCACCGACACACACGACTGCTGCCTTTGGTGCCTCGGCCCGGATCACGACCCTAAGTCGTGCGGGCCCTATGGGAAGATGTCTTCCAAGGCACTCCGAAGTCGACAGCAACAAAAAGAAAGGCTTTTCTCGGACTCAGCCTCCAGCCGGGCCCGAACCTCGTCTGAGGCCTCGACATCTCGGGATTCCGATCCCGAGCGCCATCGAAGCTCCTCGGACAGGGGGTCCCCCGACCAGGAACGCAAGAGGAAGAAGCGGCTCGCGAGGGCGTCGGAGGAGGAGTCCCTGGCTCCTCGAGGGCCAGGTCTAAGACCCCTGACCGTCGCCCCGGGCCCGTGGAACACGAGAAGCCTGCAAACATTCCTCGCGTGGAACCGGAGTCTGCTGGACACGTAAGCCCCATAGTCCTCGAGGACTCTCCTCCCAGGGAGCCAATGTCGGGCCCGGCACCGCCGGGGCCCAAGTCGGTGGCTGCTGCGTCTCCCGAGCTGAGTCTCAGGATGACAGCCTTGGAGAGCAGACTGTCTGCCTTCATGGAGCAGCAGTGGGCACTGATGGCCAGCCTGTCTGGCGCATCTGCCCCGACCACCGGGACATCGACTTCGAAGTCGACCCCGGAGACCGAGCCGATGCTCAAGTCCATCGTGGCTCGGAGTCGACCTCGGTCGCGGTCTCCCTCGACCTCCCGTTCGGGACCGAGGGCGTTGATGCCGGTGCCTCCGGCGTCGGGGCGGGTGCTCCAGGGCCCCCCAGGGTCGGACCCTGACTCCTCCTCAGACGAGTCAGCTTGGGAGACGGAGGACGAGGAGTCTCCTGATACCTTCAAGACTCGGTGCGTCCCGTCGGACTCACCGCAGTCTGAGCCCAGAGTAGATCCCCCCGGAGGATACTCGGTTCTCGGAGTTCGTCCGGGATATGGCCACTGCCTTGGCTATTCTGGCGGATCCCGAGGAGGAGCCTCGAGCTGAAGAGCTCGAGGCTCTACAGTATGACTCTCCTCCGAAGGAGGCCTTTACTGTCCCGGTTCCTCCGATGCTGGAACGGCTCCTCTTCCGTATGTGGGAGGCACCGGCCTCGGCGCCGGTTCTCAGCAAGCGAGTCGACTCGATCTATCGACTCAGAAAGAGCCCTGGCTTTCAAAAGGCACAGCTACCACACCGTTCTATGGTTGTGGAATCGGCCATGCATCGTCTGAAGAGCCAGAAGATGCACTCTGTGGTGCCCCCTAGCAGGGAGGCCCGAAACCTCGATGGCGTCGGTAGAAAGTGCTTCCAGGGCTCTATGCTTGCTTGCCATGTCCAGTCGTACCAGCTGTACATGGGCATGTACATGCGGGATCTGGCCAAGGAGTTGGCCGGGTTCTCTGCTGGACTCTCCGGGGAACTCTTGCAGAGATTTAAGTCCTTGTCCTCGGGGATTCGGGACTGCTCGAAGTTCATGTCCCGTGCCGCCTATGATGGCTTCGAGGCTTCGGCCCGAGTTGCGGCCGCCGGCATCGCGGCTCTTCGCCAGGCATGGCTGCAGTCATCGGACCTCGAGCCATGGGTTCAGGACAAGTTGGTCAATGTCCCTTGCCGAGGTGAAAACCTTTTTGGCAAGCCCATGACCGAGAAGGCCGCTCAGCTCGAAACTGAGCACCTCACACAGACAAGGCTGTCTAGGAAGACCTCTGCCCCTTCTCATAAAAAGAAGGGCTCGGGTAAAAAGCCCTTTTACCCGAGGAAGGGCACTGCCTTCAAACAGTACCTGCAATATCAGGCTGCCCAAGCTGCCCCCCAGGGTCAGCAAGCCAAGGGGCAGGTTAATGGGCCCCGTAGGCAGAGGACCCCCAAGCCTCCGGCCCCTGCTACCACTCAGCAGGGTGGGGGTTTTTGACTCCTTGAGCGTAGCCTCTCCTCCACTGCTCTCCCAACCCTGTACAGGAGGTCGCCTCGCCCTCTTTGCCCACCAGTGGCCCCTTATCACTGGGGACAGTTGGGTGTTGGACATAGTCCACCAGGGCTATGCCCTGCATTTTCACCAACTGCCTCCACCATATTTTCCAGGGGAGCCTCCAAGGCCTCCCCTGCACACAGACCTTCTCTTGCAAGAGCTTCATGGTCTGTTGGTAGACAGGGCGGTAGAGCCTGTGCCTCCCCACTTACAAGGTCACGGTTTCTACTCCAGGTATTTCCTGGTGCCCAAAAGAACCGGTGGCCTTCGACCCATTCTGGACCACAGGAACCTCAACAAGTTCCTCATGAAGGAGAAGTTCAAGATGCTTACTCTTGGAACACTTCTGCCCTACCTCCAGCAGGGAGATTGGCTATGCTCTTTAGATCTAAAGGATGCGTACACTCACATCCTCATTCATCCAGACCACAGAAAGTACCTCAGGTTCATTGTGTGAGGAAACCATTATCAGTACAGAGTGCTGCCTTTCGGCCTCACCTCCGCACCCAGAGTCTTCACAAAGTGCCTAGCAGTGGTGGCGGCCTACCTGAGAAATCAGGGCATCTTTGTCTTCCCCTATCTGGACGACTGGCTCATCAGGGGTCAGACGTGCCAGGAGGCCAGACAAGCCACCCTCAGAACTATTGCTCTTCTTCAAAGGCTGGGGTTTGTCATAAACTTCGCAAAGTCCACTTTGCTCCCCTCCCAGAACTTGGAGTTCATAGGAGCAAGACTGGACTCTCTGCTGGCAAAGGCTTTCTTGCCAGCAGACAGGGCCCAAAGGTTGATGACCTTGGCAAATCAGTTTCTCAGCAGGTCACTGGTCTCCGCCAGGCTCTGCCTAAGACTTCTTGGCCACATGGCTTCGACAGTACATGTGACTCCCAATGCCAGGCTCCATATGAGGCCTGCGCAGTGGTGCCTTCGAACTCAGTGGTCACAGGCCACAGGCAGCCTCAGAGACAAAGTAAGGGTGTCCAGACAATTTCTGACCTCCCTCAACTGGTGGCTACATCCATCCAACTTGCTGAAGGGCGGCACAGCAGATCAATCTTCTGGAACTCAGGGCTATTCGCCTAGCTCTCAAGGTTTTCTCTCCTGCCCTGGCTCATCATTGTGTCCTGGTTCAGACGGACAACCAGCTGGCCATGTTTTATGTGAAAAAACAGGGCGGGACTGGTTCCAGGCTCCTTTGTCGGGAAGCCCAAGACCTCTGTTCCTTTGCCCTAAAGCACAATATGCTCCTCAGGGCTGTCTATCTTCCAGGCCAAGACAATTACCTGGCTGAAAGATTGAGCAGGATTTTGCAGCCCCACGCGTGGCAGCTCCATCCTATGGTAGTTCAGAAGATTTTCCTGAAATGGGGACTTCCAACCATAGATCTGTTTGCCAGTCCACTGAACAAACAGCTACCCAGATTCTGTTCCAGACAACCACATCCTCTGCGACTCTGATTCCCTGGTCTCCGGGCCTCCTGTATGCGTTTCCTCCCACGCCTTTGGTGGCCCGAACTCTCTTCAAGATTCTTCAGGACAAGGCCTCGATCCTGCTGGTGGCTCCCAGGTGGCCGAGACAGCCTTGGTTTCCACTTCTGCTTCAACTGGCGGTGGATCCCGCACTGCCTCTGGGGTCGCAACCCGACCTTCTCTCACAGGAGCAGGGTTCCCTTCTGCACCCCAATCTCAAAGCTCTCAATTTGATGGCCTGGAGGCTGCAAGGGTAGTTTTGGCTCCCTGGGGCCTACCTCAGGAAGTTGAGGACTTTGTCCTAGCTTCTAGGAAACAGTCTACTAGGAAAACCTATGCTCTCAAATGGAAAAGGTTTTCTGTGTGGTGTCAGCTACATACAGAGGATCCTTTCTCCTGTACTGTACCAGTAGTGCTTCAGTACTTACTGCACTTATCAAATCAGGGACTTAAGTCCAATTCTGTTCGGGTCCACCTCTCAGCTCTAGCAGCTCACCACTCACTGGTGGAGGGACATTCTCTGTCAGGTCACCCCTTGGTGTCCCGCTTTCTCAGAGGCTTGCTTTTGCTCAAGCCTCCAATCCGTCGTCCTGCCCCTGAGTGGGAGCTGAATGTGGTCTTACAGCAACTGACTCGCCCACCTTTTGAGCCGATGGCTACTTGTCCACTACGCTTCCTATCCTGGAAGACACTCTTCCTGATAGCCCTTACCTCGGCTAGGCGAGTGAGTGAGCTTCAGGCCCTGGTCTGTGATGGGCCTTACACCAGAATTTATAGGAACAGGGTAGTCCTCAGGACTCATCCAAAGTTCCTCCCAAAGGTTGTCTCCTCTTTCCACCTCAATCAGGAGGTGGTTCTTCCAACATTGCTCAACAACCTAAGACAGTTAGGCATAAACTCCACCGTACATAAATGGTTCACCTCATATTTACATAACAACACACAAAATGTAAGAACAGGTAATCTAACATCCAACACATACAAACAAGAAATAGGTTTACCACAAGGCTCAGCACTTTCAGCCCTACTTTTCAATATCTATATAAAACCGGTCTGCAACATCTTTAAAAAATTTGGAGTACAATATCACCTTTATGCGGATGATATCATGATGTATATACCTTTTACGATTCCTAACCTACCGATTCAACTTCTATCAGACTGCTACAATGAAATTACATACTGGCTAAAAACTCAAAACCTCCATATAAACCATGCTAAAACCGAAGTCTTAATCGTAACAAAAAACCATACATTCACTTCTCCAACCCACATAACATTACAAAACCAAGAAATTAAAATAAAAAATGAAATAAGATATCTAGGTGTCATTTTAGATACACACCTTACTATGGAAACGCACATTAGAAATACCTTAAAGAAAATCTACTTCAAACTTAAAATCCTCAAACAATTACGCCCCCTTGTATTTATACAAGATTTTATCAATATAACACAGGCTACCATAACTCCCCACTTCGATTTCGCCAACTTAATACTTATAGGCATTTCAAAACAAAACATCAAAAGGATCCAACTTGCGCAAAATGCCACAGCTAGAATTATATTAAAGATAAATTCACTCCAACACATTACACCGATACTAGCATCCCTTCACTGGTTACCAATACAAAGCAGGATTATATACAAAACAATAATAACTACATTCAAAGCCCTAAATGACATGGCCCCGAAGACACTGTAATCTTATAAGCAAAGAACCTCCTAAGCCCACTCATAGAAAAGGGCAATCATATAAACTTAAGACGCCAAAAGAATTTATAAGAACTCACAAATTAACAAATAATAGAGCCTTTTCCCACATAGCCCCAACAATCTGGAACTCTTTACCAGTGGACTTACGATCACTAACAGAGATAATGGAATTCAGAAAAAAATTGAAAACGTATTTATTCACTAAACACTATAATACCATGGAAATCCCTCAACTCAACTTAGATAAAGGCTAAACATGAACCTGCCCAATATCAAGCTTTTACTCCCTACTACAAGCAATACGTACAAACCTAAATGAATAATCACTCCATTCCTATGCATTGATACCCTACTTGTATATAGTTACAACTGTTATAGAGACAGTACTTTGTTTAAATAGTTACACAATCTGTGTTAGTTGAATTATTGAATTATTCAGCTTAGTTTTAAACCCTTTGTTGTGCAAGTTAAGATGTTCTATGTAAAAAGTTATAATTGTTCTATGTAATACAAGCTCTGCATTGTAAATTGTTGTTAATTGTACACCGCAACTGATCGCTGGAAGATGCGGTATATAAATAAGTGTTAAATAAATAAATAAAAATAAATAAATAAATAAATAACATTCTTCCCTAGGCCTCATGCAAGCCAGGCTGAAGCAGTCCTGCATACCCTGGACTGTAGGAGGGCCTTATCCTTCTACCTTGACCGTACGCAGGGGCATAGGAGGGCTACTCAGCTCTTCGTATCCTTTGACCCCAATAAGTTGGGGTTGGCTGTGTCCAAGCATATCTTGTCCATCTGGGTAGCTGACTGTATCACCTGGGCTTACAAGGCGGCTGACCTTCCTTTGCAGGGTCTGGTCACTGCCCATCGTGTCAGGGCAATGGCTGCCTCAGTGGCTCATCTCCGCTCTGTGCCCTTGGTAGACATCTGCAGGGCTGCAACTTGGTCTTCAAGCCAGACTTTTGCGGCCCATTACTGTCTGGAGAGGGAGTCCCATAGGGACAGTGCTTTTGGCCAGGCAGTACTCCGGATTCTCCAGGACCAAGCAGGAAGTCAGTCCTCACATATGGGTGACGTCGGCGCCGACGGAGCCCTCGTGCGGAGCATTTCCCCAGCTTTCAAAGAAAGCCTTTGGTAATTGCAGCACGCATGTGCGGTCCTCTTCCCGCCCAAGGGTGCCATCTTGCTCAGTCTTCTTTTTTCCGCGGAGCCCAACGGACGTAGTTCGTTTTTCCCCGAGGAAAAAGTTGATTTTCCCTTTTTTTCTCTTTTTTTCTCCGGTTCGACGCCGGATCCTTTTCCCGCTCGGACCGATATGCCGGTATCGTGTCCTTTTCTCTCTTTTTCGTTTTTTGTCCTTTGTGACTGGCGTTCGCACCTTTTTTCTTTTTTCCCTGGCAGCCCGGTCTTTTGACCTAGCAGGGGCCCTTTTTCCCCCGATGGCTACCAGCGGGTTTAAGAAATGTGATTGGTGTAAGAAACTTATGTCTCTTACCGACACACACGACTGCTGCCTCCGTTGCCTCGGACCCGATCATGACCCGATGATCTGTGGTCCGTGTGGCAAAATGTCCTCGAAGGCGTTGAGTCGGCAGCACCAGAAGGATAGAATATTTTCTGACTCCGCGTTTGGCCGGGCCCGCACCTCGTCAGAGGCCTCGACGTCTCGGGACTCCGGCCCCGAGCAGCGTCGGGGTTCCTCTGAGCGGGGGTCTCCTTTGCGGGAACATCGCAGGAAGAAGGAACCCACAAGGGCGGCGTCGGTGGACGCTCCTGGTTCCTCGAGGGCCAGGTCGCATAGCCCCGACAGCCGTCCCGGGTCTTCGGAGTCGGAGAGGCCTGCCAAGCATCCTCGTGTCGAGATGGAGTCTCCTGGACACGTAAGTGCTGTTGTCCTCGTGGACTCTCCTCCGAGGGAGCCGACGTCGGGCCCGACGCCGTCGGGGCCCGAGTCGGGGGCTGCTGGGTCTCCTGAGCTTGGACTCAGGTTGACGGCCTTGGAGAGCAGCTTCGCTGCCTTCATGGAACAGCAGCGGGCATTGATCGCCGGTCTCACCGGTGCGTCTGCCCCGACCACCGGGACCTCGACATCCAAGTTGACCCCGGAGGCCGAGCCGATCTTCGAGTCCATGTGGGCTCGAGTCGATCCTCGGCCACGGTCTCCCTCGACCTACTGTTCGGGGCCGAGGTCGTCGACGCCAATACCCTCGGCGTCGGGGCGGAGGGCATCAGTGCCCGCCCGACCGGAGCCGCTCGATTCCTCCTCCGAGGAGTCGGGCTGGGAGACGGAGGACGAAGAGTCACCCGACACTCATCGGACTCGGTGTGTCCCATCGGACTCGCCCAAGTCCAAACCTCGGAGACGATCCCCATCGGATGATACCCGGTTCTCGGACTTCGTGCAGGATATGGCCAAGGCCTTGGCCTTCCCCGCGGATCCCGAGGAGGAGCCTTGAGCTGAGGAGCTCGAGGCCCTCCAGTATGGCTCTCCCCCAAAGGAGGCCTTTACTGTTCCGGTTCCTCCGATGCTGGAGCAGCTACTCTTCCGCATGTGGGAGACCCTGGCCTCGACGCCGGTGTTAAGCAAGCTGGTCGATTCAATCTATCGAGTCCGCAAGAGCCCCGGGTTCCAAAAGGCACAATTACCGCAGCACTCCATGGTTGTGGAATCGGCCATGCATCGACTGAAAAGTCAGAAGATGCACTTCTTGGTGCCTCCCGGCCAGGAGGCCTGGAACCTGGATGCCCTCGGTAAGAAGTGCTTCCAGGGCTCTATGCTTGCTTGCCGTATCCAGACTTACCAGCTCTACATGGGCTTGTACCTCCGAGACCTGGCAAAGGAGATTTCCGGGTTCTCTGCTGGTCTCTCCAAGGAACCTTTGCAGAGGTTCCAGGCCTTGTCCACCGGTATTCGAGAGTGCTCGAAGTTTATCTCTCGAGCAGCCTACGATGGCTTAGAGGCTTCGGCCCGAGTAGCCGGGGCCAGCATCGGTGCCCGCCGACAGGCTTGGCTACAGTCATCCGACCTTGAGCCATGGGTCCAGGACAAGTTGGTCGATGTCCCCTGCAGAGGTGAAAACCTCTTTGGCAAGCCCATGGCTGAAAAGGCTGCAGAACTCGAGACCGAGACTCTGACCAGGACTAGGCTTTCAGCAAATCATCTGGATCAGATAGTATACACCCAAGAGTGTGAGAGAACTCAAAGATGAAATTGCAGAGCTACTATTAGTAATTTTAAACCCATCATTAAAATAGTATATGGTACCAGAAGATTTGAGAGTGGCCGTGTAACATTTATTTTTAAAAAGGACTCCAGGGATAGTCTAGAAAACTACCGATTGGTGAGCCTATTTTTGGTGTTGGGGAAAAATGATAGAAACCATTATTAAGATCTGCAATTGGGAACAAGCGAGGTAATTAAATTTGCAGAGGATCCCAAATGAGGATTGTGAAAAATATCAGGAGGACCTTGTGAAGCTAGGCATCTAAATGGCAGATGAAATTCAATGTGGACCAGTGCAAAGTGATGCATGTAGGGAAGAATAATCCAAACTATGGATATACAATGCTAATTTCCACATTAAGAGTCACCCCCCAGGAAAAGGATCTGGTGTGATCATAGATAATACATTGAAATCTTCTGTACAGTGTGTGGCTGCTGCCAAATAAGCAAGCAGAATGCTAATATTTATTAGGAAGGGAATAGAGAATAAAACAAAGGATATAATAATGCCTCTGTATTGCTCCATGATGCAATCACACCTTGAATAGTATGTACAATTCTGGTCTTTGCATCTCAAAAAAGATATAGGAGCATTAACAAAAGATACACAAAGATGGCCAAAATGATAAAGGAGATGGAAGAGATACTATATATGAGATATGATAGTGGTCGTTAAAATACTGAGTGGGATGAAACATAAACATGAATCAATTTGTTTATCAAAGAATACAAGGACTAGGGAACAAACCATGAAGCTACAAAGTAGTATTTTTAAAACGCATATTTAAGCTTTGGAACTCATTGCCAGAGAATATGATAAAAGCAGGTAGTGTAGCTGGTTTAAAAAAGCTTTTTATGTTCCTGGAGCAAAGGCCAATGGACCATTATTGAGGATAGACCAAGAGAGGGCCACCGCTTATCTCTAGGGATATTTAGCATGGAGCTGGCTAGTTTTGGGATATATCAGGTACTTGTGAGGTGGATTGGTCAGTGTTGGAAATAGAACACTAGGCTTGATGGACCTTTGGTCTGACCCAGTATGACACTTCTTATGTTTCACGTTCATTTCACCTATTTGTTTTTTAGGTGCACATTGTGTGCATGAACTAATTCATAGGTATATCCATAAACAAGCGATTTTTACACACTTTAAATTTTGAGAGCTCATGTATGCATACCCCTATAAAATTCCTGCTGCCTACATTTTATAAGAACTAGAAAAATCAGGCACAAATGTAAACAGCTTCTCCCTCTTTTAAACTTTTTTTAGCAAGTTCTCAACAATTAGTAGTGCCAGTAACAGCGTAATTTCAGTTGCATTTCTATGCAGTTTCACAGCACTGTAAGGTGGGATTTCTTTGAATATGCAGCACTGAAAACAGTGTGTCTTTATAAAGAATAAACAAAAACACAGCATTTAATTTATACATAGTTTTTTACTTCCTTTGTCCAGCTTTTCTATCTTTGTAAGTTTAAAATAAAAAGAACTTGGGCTGTTCCAGAGCCTTGTCATTCTGGAACATTACTTCTCAAATAACTACAGTAAAGAGATGCATTTATGACTTCTCCCTTCCTTGCTTTCTAATTTTACATTCTTAACAGGAAGCCAATGTTCCACTTACTGTTTAATCTCAGATACTAGAATAGGAAATGACAAGGTCTTTCTATAAAATGGGTATCTCCAGGAACAAGCAGGAACGTAGTCTTCACATATGGGTATCAACGGAGCCTGCGCGGGAACGCTCCCCAGCATCCAATAGGAAAGCTTTTGGGACAATCCCACAGCGCCTGCGTGCTGCCTTCCTGCCTTTCACAACTGTCCCTCTCCAGTTCTTCGTTTTCCGTGGAGCTGACAGGTCGCACATCCTGTCACCGTCTTTTTTGGGGTCGCGTCTGCCTTCCCTCAACGCTACACCGGTACCGCCAGTTCTTCTTTCTTTTCTTTAAAAAAAAAAAAAAAAAACTTTTTCTGGAGTCTTTCCAGTAATTTTCTCTTCAGGTGCCACGCGCCATTTTAGGCACTAGGCCCAACTTTTTCTTTCAAATGGAAAAACCCGCTTCGGGTTTTAAAAAGTGTTCTAAGTGTGGCGGTATCATCTCTGTCACCGACACCCATGAGTGGTGCCTCAAATGTTTAGGTCCTGACCACTCTATTTCATGGTGCCTCAAATGTTTAGGTCCTGACCACTCTATTTCAGAGTTTGTTGCCTGTGGGATGATGTCGAAAAGGGGCCGGCAAAACCGAGCTACTAAACTTAGCACCCTTTTTCCCTCGGATGCAGCCTCTGTGGCATCGACGTCTTCCAGGGCTTCATCTTCCTCCCATGGAGCTCAGGTAACTAAACATAAATCTAGCCGGTCCTCAAAGGGTAGATCTCCTCCTAGACATCGAGATGCCTCTGGCGTTGCCCTTGAGGGACTTTCACCAGCAAAATTGTCCCGGTGGGAGGCTTCGGCTTCCAAAGCACTAACGGGGCTCCAGGATGTTCTCGAGGCTTCAACCTTGGCAGAACTACTGGTGCCATGCTCTGGGGTGCCGGCCGCTTCATCTGGTACCAATACCCAAGCATCGGCAGCGTCGATAGACCAGAGATTCTTGGCTATTGAACGCAGTCTGGCAGCTCTTCTCATGGCCTTGATGCCCCTGAAACCGCTTCAGACAATTCAACCGGTACCGGCACTGACTGCATCGACATCGGCAGGTATTTTACTGGGACCGAGTCATGCGTGTCTATCCGGCATCGACAAGTTGGTACCAGACCACTCCGATGCCAACTTCAATCGGTACCGGTACCGTGCCTTGCACGATCACCCGGATCGGAGATACTTCGAATCCTCGGATGAGTCTGAAGACTCTGAAAGCTCTGCCGATACCAGAGTACTTCTTCCTTAGGATTCCTCTTCTCCTCAGCGTAGGATGTCTCCACCAGAGGATATGTCCTTTCAGGATTTTATCCGGGATGTGGCCTGAGGTCTTTCCATCACAGTGGCTCCTGAACAAGAGCCTAGGGCAAAGGAATTAGAAATCCTGCAATACCCTAAAGCTCCCAAGGAGGCAGCTACCTTACCTATTCATGAGATCTTGCATGATCTCATGTTAAGGATGTGGGAAACACCTCTAACCACATCTCCTCACTCTCGAAGACTCGACACCATGTATCGAGTTCCTCCTTGTCCTGGGTTTCAGAAGACTCAATTACCACACCATTCCATGGTGGTGGAATCAGCTATGAGAAGGATAAAGAGTGCAAAAAGGCATGCATCTAATCCTCCAGGACGTGAGTGTAGGACTCTTGACGCCTTTGGACGTCGAACCTTCCAGGCTTCCATGCTTTCTGCTAGGATCAGTTTCTATATCTTATATATGGGAATGTTCCTTAAGGAGGTCACAGGAGATTTAGAGCTGATGAGCCCGCTCCTTCCTGATGATAAGAGGCAAGATTACCTCGCCCTTGTCAAATATGCTCAGGATGTTTCCAAGTTTGTGAATCGTGCAGCCTTTGACTGCTTTGAGTGCATAAGCAGAACCTCTGCCATTGCCATAGGTGCACGTAGGATTGCCTGGCTCCAGGCATCTGACTTGGAAATTTGGATACAGGATAAACTAGGAAATATTCCTTGCACAGGAGAGAATCTCTTTGGTAAGAATTGGCAGGAAAAAGCTAATGAGATAGATGCTGACAATATCACTTTGGATAGATTGTCTAAATCTACAGCTGATCCTGCAAGGAAAAAATCCTCTAAGAAACCATTCTTCAGTAAGAAGAAGAAATTGTATCCCTCCTATAACCAGCAGGGGCATCGTTTAGGTCAGTCTGCCCAAAAAGGGACAGCAGCAACAACCTAGGCAAAGGAAGACAAAAGCAGTTAAGCCTCAAGCCTCAACCACAGGGGCTTTGACTCCTATCTAGAGAACTTTGCCTTCTTGGCCCTGAACGGCCCAGAACCCTCCACCATCCCAGGAAGGTTATGTCATTTTACCCCAGATGGTGTCAGATAACAGCAGAAAATTGGACTCTGTCTATTGTAAGAGAGAGGTACAAGCTTCATTTCCTCAGCATGCCCCCTCCTACAATGATAAGACAGTTCAATTCTCAGACCTCTCTCAATGACCAGTTAGGTAAAGAGGTCACTGTGCTCCTTGCTCAAGGGGCAATAGAAGAGGTACCCATTCTCCAACGGGGTACAGGGTTTTACTCCCCCTATTTCCTTGCTCCAAAGAAAACAGGAGGACACAGACCCATTTTAGACCTCAGAGAATTGAACAAATTCCTGTTCAAAGAGAAGTTCAAAATGATTTCTCTAGAAACTCCGCTGCCATACCTTCAGAGTCAGGATTGGCTTTGTTCTCTAGATCTCAAGGATGCGTACACTCATGCTCTCATCCATCCAACTCACCGAAAGTTCCTTCACTTTCTGTTTCAAGGGAAGCACTACCAGTACAGGGTTCTTCCCTTTGGCCTGGCCTCTGCACCAAGGGTGTTCACAAAATGCATGGCTGTGGTGGCAGCATTTCTCCGCACCCTGGGAATATTCGTCTTCCCTTATTTAGACGACTGGCTCATTCAAGCCCCTTCAGAGCCAGAGGCCAGGGTTGCTCTCTCTCGCATCCTTCAGTATTTGGGACTTGTCATAAACTTCCCAAAATACATCCTTGCTCCCACTCAGTCCCTAGAGTTTATAGGAGCTCTGCTGGATACCAGACAGACAAGGGCCTACCTTTCACAGCCCTGCTGCCTTCACATTGTGCAGTTAGCTTCCCAAGCAGTGCTAAAACCTCACCTCACTGCTCGGGAAATGTTACAGTTGCTAGGCCACATGGCATCCACCATGCATGTGGTTCCTTATGCTCGCCTCCATATGAGGGCAGCCCAGTGGACTTTATCCACTCAGTGGACTCAGGCATCAGGTTGCCTGTCAGACAAAATAGCAAACTCAGATCACCTTATTTTGTCCCTCCAATGGTGGCAATCACCCCAAAACCTTTTGGTGGGGTCTCCTTTTCAGCAACCCCCACCCCAGCCACTCAAACAACAGTTGCTTCACAGGTGGATTGGGGAGCCCACCTGCAAGGCCTCTCTACCCAGGGTACCTGGACTCCACAGGAGGCCTATCTACACATCAATCTCCTGGAACTCAGAGCAATCTTCCTTGCTCTTTGAGTATTCCACACCCAGCTCAGCTACAAGACAGTCCTAGTTCAAACAGACAGTCAAGTAGCCATGTTCTATGTGAACAAGCAGGGCGGAACAGGCTCTCTGTCGCTCTGCAACGAAGCTTTGCGACTATGGGCCCTTGCCAGAGAGCATCAGATTCATCTCCTTGCGGTGTATCTTCCAGGCATTCAAAACTCTTGAGCAGACAGACTCAGTCGAGTTCTGCTTCCACACAAATGGTCTCTCCATGCAGACCAGGTGGCCAAAACTTTTCAAATTTAGGGAACCCCGGACATAGACCTCTTTGCAAGTCCGCTGAATGCCAGACTTCCCCAGTTCTGTTCCAGAATTCTGGCTCAGGGTTGTCAGGCCAGTGATGCTTTCCTCCTCCATTGGGGTCAGGACTTCCTGTATGCCTTTCCACCCATTCCTCTAATTCCCAAAACCCTGTTCAAGCTTCAGAGAGACAGAGGTTATATGATTCTCATAGATCCACGTTGGCCACGGTAAATGTGGTACCCTCTGCTCCTACATTTCTCTCAAGCTTCGCCTCTGGAGTTAGGATCTGCTCCAAATCTCCTTTCTCAAGAGGACGGGATGCTGTGGCATCCCAACCCCAGTCTCTGCATCTCAGGGCCTGGTTGCTGAAAGCCTAGAACTTCACGGTCTTAACCTTTCCCAGCAGGTAAAGGATATCCTTTATGCTTCCAGGAAGCCTTCTACAAGACGCTCTTATGCATTTAAGTGGAAAAGGTTTACCATATGGTGCTCGCAGAAGGGTCTTAACCCTCTTGCGATACCTCTGGAATCATTACTGGAGTATCTCCTTCATTTATCAAATGCAGGGCTTAAGATAAATTCAGTGAGAGTTCATTTGAGTGCTATTGCAGCTTCTTTCAAGCCTCTAAATGGACAACCTATTTCCTCTCATCCTTTTATAGCGAGATTTATGAGAGGCCTTCTTTTAACTAAGCCTCCCATTAAGCCACCACCGGTGGCATGGGACTTAAATCTGGTTCTTGAGCAACTCATGAAACTGCCCTTTGAACCATTAGCCACTAACTCTTTGAAATTCCTTTCCTGGAAGGTCATCTTTCTTATTGCAATCACATCAGCACGTCGCATCAGTGAATTGCAAGCGTTGGTGGCTTATCCTCCTTATACAAGATTTCATCATGATAAGGTAGTCCTTAGGACTTATCCACACTTTATGCCAAAGATGGTATCACCTTTTCATTTAAACCAAGCGGTTTACCTTCCTGTATTCTTCCCAAGGCCTCAAGTCTCAAATGCAGAAAGGAATCTTCATACTTTGGACTGTAAAAGGGCTTTGTCCTTTTACTTGCAAAGGACACAGCAACATAGAAAGTCCTCTCAACTCTTTGTTGATTTTGATCCTAGCCATTTGGGACATCCAGTCTCCAAAAGAACACTGTCCAGCTGGATTGCACAGTGTATATCTTTTGCCTATGAGAGTAAGAACCTTCCTCTTGAAGGCCATGTCACAGCTCACAACTGCTTAGACAAGGACTCCCACCGGGATGCCTTGTTTGGTCAGGCTGTTCTTCAACACCTGTTCCATACTTAATCACCTGCCAGAGATCCATGGGGGGACGTGGAGCCCTTTCACAAGGGCACACAACTTCTAGGGTTTCTCCCTGGCATTTGCAGCTAGGGAGTCCCCATATGTGAAGACTACATTCCTGCTTGTTCCTGGAGATAGCATAGTTACTCACCTGTAACAGGTGATCTCCGGGAACAGCAGGAATTTAGTCTTCACAACCCGCCCACCTCCCCTAGGAGTTGTATCTCTCTTTCTCTCTTTCCCTCTCTCTTTGTCTCAGCTTTAAACTCAACTGGAGAGGGACAGTTGGGAAAGGCGGGAAGGCAGCACGCACGCGCTGTGGGATGCTCCCAAAAGCTTTCCCATTGGACGCAGGGGAGCGTTCCCGCGCAGGCACCGACGATACCCATATGTGAAGACTAAATTCCTGCTGTTCCCGGAGATCACCTGTTACAGGTGAGTAACTGTGCTTGTTTTCCACTGACGTTCTGAAATAAAAAATATTTATCTTTTTATAAAACTTGATCAACTGCTTCATCTTTGGTCCAGTCATTGCACTAACAGTCCTCAGCTGGAAGCCATGCACCAGGGCTTCTTCTAGAATCCTGCAATCATGGATCCTAAATTAAACCAGTAGGTGTTGCCATTGTGATTACTATAAGGCCCTTTAACTAAAGCTTTTAACACATGTTAATGAAGTTGAAAGTGTGTTAAGTGCCCACAGCCCATTCATTATTTATGGGCATAATGGTACTTAACGTGTGTTCATTTCAGTAATGTGATTTGACTTTTAGTAAAAGAGCACCTATATTTCACTCTCCCCTAGAGGCTGTGTATGCTGCCTCTGCGATATCTTACAATCTCCAGGAACAAGCAGGAATGTAGTCTTCACACACATCGTCTGTACTGACGGAGCCTGCGCGGGAACGCTCCCCAGCGTCCAATAGGAACGCTTTTGGGAGCATCCCTCAGCACATGCGCGCTGCCTTCCCGCCTTTCCAACTGTCCCTCTTCAGTTCTTCATTTTCCGTGGAGCCGACAGGTCACATACCCTGTCACCGCAGAAAATTTCTTCTTTAAACTTGTTTTTCTTGTGGTCGCGCCAGCCTCCGCTCGACACCTACCGGTACCGCCGGTTCTCTTTTCTTCTTCTTTTCCTCTTCAGAAACTTTTTCTTTTTGGTGCTAGGCACCATTTTGGGCATTAGGCCCCATTTTCCTGAAAAATGGAAAAACCAGCTAGTGGTTTTAAAAAATGTACTAAGTGTGGCGGTACCATTTCCGTCACCGACACCCATGACTGGTGTCTCAAATGTTTAGGCCCTGACCATTCTCCATCAGAGTGTTCCTCTTGTATGGGGATGACTAAAAGAGGAAGACAGAACCGGGCTGCAAAGCTCGGTACCCTCTTCAGATCCGATGTCCATTGCATCAACGTCTTCCAGAGCCTCGTCTTCCTCCCATGGATCTCAGGTAACTAAACATAAGAGCTGATCCTCAAAGGGTAGATCTCCTTCTAAGCATCAAGAAACCATTGGCATTGCCCTTGAGGAAACTATACCGGCAAAACAGCCTTGACAGGAGGCTTCGGCCTCCAAAGCTCTAACGGGGCTCCAGGATGTTCTCGAGGCCTCGACCTCGGCAGAACTACTGGTGCCATACTCAGGGGTTCCGGACGCTTCTACCGGCACCGACACCCAGGCATCGGTAGCGTCGATAGACCAGAGATTCCTTGCTATCGAACGCAGTCTTGCAGCTCTCCTTACAGCTGCGGTACCGTTGACACCGCTACCAACGGTTCAATGGGCACCGGTACCGACACCAATACCAATGCCGGTACCAGCACCAATACTGGTACCAGCACCGACGGTACCGGCCCCGGTGGGAATTCTCCCCATGCCGACTTTTTCGGGCATCGACAGATCGGTACCAGACCAACTCGGTACTGACTTCGATCTATACCGATACCGTGCTTTGCATGAACATCGGGATCAGAGATGCTTCGAGTTGTCCGATTCCGTTGACTCGGATAATTCGGTCGGTACCAGAGTACTTCTTCCGGAAGACTCCTCATCTCCTCAACGCAGAATATCTCCTCCTGAGGACATGTCTTTTCAGGATTTTATTCGTGATGTGGCTTGAGGCTTATCAATCATGGTAGCTCCTGAAAAAGAACCTAGAGAAAAGGAATTTGAAATACTCCAATACCCTAAGGCTCCCAAAGAGGCAGCTACCCTGCCATTCATGAAATTCTTCATGATTTGATGCTCAGAATGTGGGAAACACCTCTGACCACTCCTCACTCTAGGAGACTCGATACCATGTATCGAGTTCCACCATGTCCTGGTTTTCAAAAGACTCAACAGCCACACCATTCAATGGTAGTGGAATCAGCCATGCGTAGGATGAAAAGTGCAAAAAGACATGCATCCAATCCTCCAGGTCGTGAATGCAGGACTCTTGACGCCTTTGGGCGTCGAACATTTCAGGCTTCCATGCTTTCAGCTAGGATCAGCTCATGTATTTTATATATGGGAATGTTCCTCAAAGAAGTCAAAGGAGACTTGGAGCTTATGAGCCCCCTTCTCCATGATGACAAATGACAAGACTTCCTTACTCTTGTCAAGCATGCTCAAGACGTTTCCAAGTTTGTAAATCGTGCAGCCATTGACTGCTTTGAATGCATCAGCAGAACTTCTGCTATTGCCATTGGTGCACGTCGGATTGCCTGGCTTCAGGCACCAGACTTGGAGACTTGGGTACAGGACAAATTAGGAAACATCCCTTGCACAAGAGAAAACCTCTTTCGCAAGAATTGGCAGGAAAAGGCTAATGAGATAGATATTGACAATCTCACTTTAGACAGATTGTCAAAATCTACAGCCACTCCAGCCAAAAAGAAACCCTATAAAAAACCCTTTTTCAGCAAAAAGAGGAAGTTTTATCCATCCTATACCCAGCAAGGGCAAGCTCAGGGTCAAGTTGCCCAGAAGGGACAACAGCAACAATCCAGACAACAAAAGAAGCCATAAGGCCCAAGAGCTCAACCAGCTCCACAGGCTCAGCCCCCTCAAGGGCTTTGACTACTTCCTAGAGAGCTTAGCTTTCCTGCCTCTGAAGGGTCCAGAACCCCTAAGCATTCCAGACAGGTTGTGTCATTTTGTCAACAGATGGCACCAAATAACAGCAGAAAATTGGACTCTGTCCATTATAGGGGAGGGGTACAAGCTTCATTTTCACAGCATGCCCCCTCCTACAATCATAAGACAGTAAAATTCCCAAACCTCCTCCAGACAATCTACTGGATCAAGAGGTCTCAACACTTCTTGCTCAGGAAGCAATAGAGGAAGTACCAATTCCCCAACAGGGTACAGGGTTCTACTCCCCCTATTTTCTTATTCCAAAGAAAACAGGAGGACACAGACCCATTCTAGACCTCAGAGAATTGAACAAATATCTGTTCTGAGAAAAGTTCAAAATGATTTCTCTGGGAACGTGTCTGCCATACCTTCAAAGTCAGGATTGGCTTTGCTCTCTACATCTAAAGGATGCATATACTCATATTCTGATCCATCCAGATCACAGGAAATTCTTACAATTCCTTTTCAAGGGAAAACACCTCCAATGCAGGGTTCTTCCTTTTGGTCTGGCTTCGGCATCAAGAGTTTTCACGAAATTCATGGCAGTAGTAGCTGCATTCCTGCGAACCCTAGGGATATTCGTCTTCCCTTACTTGGACAACTGGCTCATTCGAGCCCCCACGATTCCAGAAGCCAGCTCTGCACTGTCTCGCACAATGTGAATTCTCCAATACTTGGGCTTGGTCATAAACTTCCCAAAATCCCAACTTGTTCCTTCTCAGACCCTGGAGCTCATAGGAGCTTGTTTAGATACCAGACAGTCAAGGGCTTTCCTCCCACAGCCCTGCTGTCTTCGCATAGTGCAACTAGCTTCTCAAGCAGCAGGAAAGCCCTCCCTAACTGCTCGAGAACTGCTGCAATTACTGGGACATGTGGCATCCACAGTTCATGTAGTTCCCTATGCTCGCCTCCACATGCGAGCAGCCCAGTGGATCCTATCCACACAGTGGACACAGGCCACAGGACGTCTGTCAGAAAAGATATCAAACTCACGACGACTGATCTTGTCCCTGCAATGGTGGCAATCACTGGAGAATCTTGTAGTGGGGTCTCCTTTCCAACAACCCCCATTCCAGGCCACCCTAACAACAGATGCATCACAGGTGGGATGGGGGAGCACACCTGCATCATCTCTCTACCCAGGGTACCTGGACTCCACAGGAGGCTTGTCTTCACATAAACCTCCTAGAACTCAGAGCAATCTATCTAGCTCTTTGAGTATTCCATGCCCAGCTCAGCTACAAGACAGTCCTAGTCCAAACGGACAATCAAGTAGCCATGTTCTACGTGAACAAGCAGGGCGGAACAGGCTCTCTGTCGTTATGCAACGAAGCTTTACGACTATGGGCCCTCGCCAGAGAGCATCAAATTCACCTTCTCATGGTATATCTTCCAGGCATTCAAAACCTTTGGGCAGACAAACTCAGCTGAGTACTGCTGCCTCACGAATGGTCTCTCCACCTAGACCAGGTGATAAGGATATTCCAAATCTGGGGAACTCCAGACATAGACCTCTTTGCAAGTCCACTGAATGCCAGACTTCCCCGGTTCTGTTCCAGAATTCTGGTTCACAATTGCCAGGCAAGGGATGCCTTCCTCCTTCACTGGGGTGAGGACTTCCTCTATGCCTTCCCACCCATTCCCCTCATCCCCAAAACACTCTTCAAGCTTCAGAAAGACAGAGGTCGTATGATCCTCATAGCGCCGTGGTGGCCATGCCAAACGTGGTATCCCCTACTTCTACATCTCTCTCAAACTGCACCTCTGGAGTTAGGCTGTGCTCCAGACCTCCTCTCTCAAGAGAACGGGATGCTATGGCACCCGAATCCCCAGTCCCTGCATCTCAGGGCCTGGTTGCTGAAAGCCTAGACCTGCAGGATCTTAACCTTTCCCAACAGTTAAAGGATGTCCTTCAGGCTTCCAGAAAACCTTCCACAAGACGTTCTTATGCCTTCAAGTGGAAACATTTTACTATATGGTGTTCTCAAAAGGGCTTAAACCCCCTTGTGATACCTACTTCATTTATCAAATTCTGGTCTAAAGACATATTCATTAAGAGTCCATCTTAGTGCAATTGCAGCTTCCTATAAGCCTCTAAATGGACAACCAATTTCCTCTCATCCACTCATAGCAAGATTCATGAGAGGTCTTCTATTAACAAAGCCTCCCATCAAGCCACCACCAGTGGCATGGGATTTAAATCTAGTTCTCGGACAGCTCATGAAACCGCCCTTTGAACCTTTAGCCACTACAACCCTAAAGTTTTTATCCTGGAAGGTCATCTTCCTAATTGCAATCACCTCCGCACGTTGCATTAGTGAATTGCAAGCTTTAGTGGCTGATCCCCCTTATACAAAGTTTCACCATGATAAGGTTGTTCTCAGAACTCATCCACATTTTATGCCAAAGGTGGTTTCTCCTTTTCATTTGAATCATTTGATTTACCTTCCTGTATTCTTTCCGAGGCCTCATGCCTCTAATGCAGAAAGGAACCTTCATACTTTGGACTGTAAAGGAGCCTTGGCTTTTTACCTACAAAGAACACAGCATCATAGAAAGTCTTCTCAACTTTTTGTTGCTTTTGATTCTAGTCATTTAGGACTTCCAGTCTCCAAAAGAACTCTATCTAAATGGATTGCACAATGCTTATCCTTTGCTTATGAGAGTAAGAGTCTTCCTCTTCAAGGCCATGTCACAGCACATAATGTGAGAGCCATGGCAGCCTCTATGGCTAACCTTCACTCTGTGTCTATCGATCACATCTGTCGAGCAACCACCTAGGCTTCGGTGCACACATTCACACCCCACTACTGCCTAGATAAAGCCTCCCGTCGGGATGCCTTCTTTGGCCAGGCTGTTCTTCAACATCTCTTTCAGACTTAATTCAACTCCTACCAACAACCCTGGTAGGATGCCAGAGATCCATGGGAGGAAGCATGGCCCACCTCACTATAGGTGGCAGCTTCCTGGGGCCATCTCCCTGGCATCTTCAGCTAGGCAGTCCCCATCTGTGAAGACTACATTCCTGCTTGTTCCTGGAGATAGCGTAGTTACTCACCTGTAACAGGTGATCTCCGGGAACAGCAGGAATTTAGTCTTCACAACCCACCCATCTCCCCTAGGAGTTTTCTCTCTATCTCTCTGTCTCTTTCCTCTCTCCCTCTATCCTTTCACTCAGCTACAAACTTAACTGAAGAGGGACAGTTGGGAAGGCAACGCGCATGTGCTGAGGGATGCTCCCAAAAGCGTTCCTTTTTGGATGCTGGGGAGCATTCCCACGCAGGCTCTGTCGGCACCGACGATACCCATATGTGAAGACTAAATTCCTGCTGTTCCCAGAGATCACCTGTTACAGGTGAGTAACTACGCTGTCCTGATCAACCAGGAAGATAGAAGACCTCAGAAGGGACATGAACCCAGGTCTTGCCTTGTGCACTGCCATGGATATAAAGTTGGTGAACTCTCCCTGGGTGGTTGCGACTGAAGGCTCATTGTTCTGAATCCCAGACCTGGTTCCAGTTAAGCTAAAGGTATTAAAGGCCTGGCCTTCCTGTCGCACTGCCAAGAAAACCCAGGAATCACTGAGACGCCAGGAGTCATCTTTGACTCAAAGGCACACATTGCATTCATAAAGGAGTTGGAGGAAACTGGTGAGGCAATAAAAGCTAAATTCCATGATGATTTTTAGCTTTAATATATATTTACTTTAGTATGCAATAATGTTATTTATATTGAGGAACAAAATAAGTGATAAAATGTTATTAAGTCTTCATGTCTGTGCTTTCTCTGCAGCATGTTATGATGAATGGCAAACCTATCGTTCTCTGCTATCGTTTGCTATACTTTGACTTTTATTTTCTCATCTTAAGGCTGTTTTATCAGGCTCAATCAGAACCTGCTTGTACTGGGGCTACAGCATCATGAATTGTCTTGCACATCTACCCTGAGGTTTTCCTCATCTTCACTGTTATTTCCTTTTCATCTAGTCTAGCTACTGCATGCAGCAGGTGTCATCTGCCAGGAAGCACAGATTGTGGTGATCTCAGCAACACAAAATCTAAGTACCATCAATCTGGTCACTAGGTTTCATCCTTTGGCAATAATAGATTAGCTATCTGCCTTAACTCCCCCTCCTTCCCAGGGCTATTAGCACTGCCTTCTCATTATCTCCAGACTGAAGAGCAGAAACTGGACTTGGAAATCAAAACCAGGTCCCCAGTATGGCAATACCATTGGCGTAGTTTCCACTTTTGCTTTGTCCTGGAACTCATATGCAAGCAAATAGGATGATTGATGTAATGCACATTTTTTGATGGGAAAACCCCCCCACCAAAAACGGGAAAACAAAAATATAATTAAATAACTTCCAAAAATTGGACCCAAAAACGATTTTTCACAATTTAACATAGTTTAGCAAACAAAACACCAGAGAACTCAACATGTGATCTTATTAGTGATATAAGCATCTACTTGTTGCAACCTTTATGTCATCATCGCCCTCTTATGGTGTATATATAGTAAAAATGTATCTCCAGGAGCAAGCAGGAAAGTAGTCGTCGCATATGGGTATCGTCGGTACCGACAGAGCCTGCGCGGGAACGCTCCCCAGCGTCCATTAGGAAAGCTTTTGGAAGCATCCCACAGCGCCTGCATGCTGCCTTCCCGCCTTTCCAACTGTCCCTCTCCAGTTCTTCGTTTTCCACGGAGCCAACAGGTCGCATACCCTGCCACCGCAGAAAATTTTGTCTTTAATCTTTGTTTTTGTGGTCGCGTCTGCCTTCCCTCAACGCTATACCGGTATCACCAGTTCTTTCTTTCTTTCTTTCTTCTAAAAAAAACCAAGCAAACAAACTATAGTTTCTGAAGTGGTTTACTCAGAAACTTTTTTTCCTTGGTGCTAGGTGCCATTTTGGGCACTAGGCCCAATTTTTCCTTGAAAATGGAAAAACCTACTTCAGGTTTTAAAAAATGTTCTAAATGTGGCGGTACCATTTCTGTCACCGACACCCATGATTGGTGTCTCAAATGTTTAGGTCCTGACCACTCTATTTCAGAGTGCCTCTCCTGTGGAATGATGTCAAAAAGGGGCCAAGCTACTAAACTTAGCACCCTTTTACCCTTAGACGCGGCATCTGTTGCATTGACGTCCTCCAGGGCTTCATCTTCCTCCCATGGATCTCAGGTAACTAAACATAAATCTAGCCAGTCCTCAAAGGGTAGATCTCCTTCTAAGTATCGAGATGCCTCTGGCGTTGCCCTTGAGGTATTTTCACCGGCAAAACTGCCCCGGCGGGAGGCTTCGGCTTCCAAAGCATTAACGGGGCTCCAGGATGTTCTCAAGGCCTCAACCTTGGCACTACTACTGGCATCATGCTCTGGGGTTCCGGCCGCTTCTACCGGTACCGACACCCAAGCATTGGCTGCGTCGATAGACCAGAGATTCCTTGCTATCGAATGCAGTCTAGCAGCTCTTCTCACGGCTTTGGTACCGTTGAAACCGCTTCAGACAACTCAACCGATACCAGTACCGGTAACAGTACCGACTGCATCGACATCGGTGGGTATGCCACCCGTACCGAGTCATGCGTCTCTCTCCGGCATCGACAGATCGGTACCTGAACAACTCAATACCGACTTCGATTGATACCAGTACCGTGCTTTGCACGATCACCGGGATCGGAGATATTTTGAATCCTCGGATGAGTCTGAAGACTCCGAAGACTCTGCCATTACCAGAGTACTTCTCCCCGAGGATTCCCCTTCTCCTCAGTGCAGAATGTCTCCGCCAGAGGATATGTCCTTTCAGGACTTTATCCGTGATGTGGCCCGAGGCCTTTCCATCACAGTAGCTCCTGAAAAGGAGCCTAGGGCAAAGGAGTTGGAAATCCTTCAATACCCTAAGGTTCCCAAAGAAGCAGCTACTCTGCCTATTCATGAGATCTTACATGATCTTATGCTAAGGATGTGGGAAACACCTTTAACCACATCTCCTCATTCTCGAATGTATCGAGTTCCACCTTGTCCTGGCTTTCAAAAAACTAAATTACCACACCATTCAGTGGTGGTGGAATCAGCCATGAGAAGGATGAAAAGTGCTAAGAGACATGCATCCAATCCTTCAGGTCCTGAATGTAGGACTCTCGATGCCTTTGGGCGTCGATGCTTCCAAGCTCTCAGCTAGGATCAGTTCCTATATCTTGTATATGGGAATGTTCCTTAAAGAGGTCACAGGGGGCTTGGAGCTTATGAGCCCCCTTCTTCCTGATGACAAATGACAAGACTATCTCACTCTTGTCAAACATGCTCAGGATGTTTCCAAGTTTGTTAATCGTGCAGCCTTTGACTGTTTTGAGTGGATAAGCAGAACCTCTGCTATTGCCATTGGTGCACGTCGGATCGCCTGGCTTCAGGCATCTGACTTGGAAATTTGGGTACAGGATAAATTAGGAAACATTCCTTGCACAGGAGAAAATCTCTTTGGCAAGAATTGGCAGGAGAAGGCTAATGAAATAGATGCTGACAATATCACATTGGATAGATTGTCCAAATCTACAGCCGATCCTGCAAAGAAAAGATCCTCTAAGAAACCATTTTTCAATAAGAAAAAGAAGTTTTATCCTTCCTATACCCAACAGGGACACCGTCCAGGTCAGACTGCCCAAAAGGGACAGCAGCAACAACCTAGACAACAAAAGCATCCAAAAGCTGCAAAACCTCAGCAGGCTCAGCCTCCTTAGGGGCTTTGACTCCTTTCTAGAGAACTTCGCCTTCCTGCCCCTGAAGGGTTCAGAACCCTTAACCATCCCAGGCAGGATATGTCATTTTGCCCACAGATGGTAAAAAATAACAGCAGAAAATTGGACTCTGTCCATTGTACGAAAGGGATACAAGCTTCATTTTCACAGCTTGCCCCCCTCCTACAATTATAAGACAGTTCAATTCTCAGACCTCTCTCGACAATCTCTTAGGTCAAGAAGTCACAATGCTCCTTGCTCAAGGAGCAATAGAGGAAGTACCCATTCCCTATCAGGGTACAGGGTTCTACTCCCCCTATTTCCTTATTCCAAAGAAAACAGGAGGACACAGACCCATTTTAGACCTCAGAGAATTGAACAAATATCTGTTCCGAGAGAAGTTCAAAATGGTCTCTCTAGGAGCTCTGCTGCCATACATTCAAAGTCAGGATTAGCTTTGTTCTCTAGATCTCAAGGATGCGTATACTCATATTCTCATCCATCCAAATCACAGGAGATTCCTCCGATTCCTGTTTCAGGGAAAGCATTACCAATACAAGGTTCTTCCCTTTGGCCTGGCTTCTGCGTGAAGAGTGTTCACAAAATGCATGGCTATGGTAGCAGCATTTCTCTGCACTCTGGGAATATTCATCTTCCCTTACTTAGACAACCGGCTCATTCGAGCCCCTACAGTGCCAGAAGCCAGCTTTGCTCTGTCTCGCAAAATGCGAATCCTTCCGTATTTGGGACTGTTCATAAACCTTCCAAAATCCAATCTTGCTCCCACTCAGTCCCTAGAGTTCATAGGAGCTCATCTGGATACCAGACAGACAAGGGCTTTCCTTCCGCAGCCCCACTGTCTTTGCATAGTACAACTAGCTTCCCAAGCAGTGCTCATACCTTGTCTCACTGCTCGGGAAATGCTACAATTGCTAGGCCACATGGCATCCACCGTGCATGTGGTTCCTTATGCTCGCCTCCATATGCGAGCAGCCCAGTGGACTTTATCCACTCAGTGGACACAGGCCTCAGGTTGCCTGTCGGACAAAATAACAAACTCAGACCATCTTATTTCATCCCTCCAATGGTGGCAATCACCCAGAAACCTTCTGGTGGGGTCTCCTTTCCAGCAACCCCTTTCCCAAGCCACCCTAACAACAGATGTTTCACAGGTGGGATGGGGAGCCCACCTGCACGATCTCTCTACCCAGGGTACCTGGACTCCACAGGAGGCCTGTCTTCACAATCAACCTCCTGGAGCTCAGAGCAATCTTCCTTGCTCTTCGAGTATTTCATGCCCAGCTCAGCTACAAGACAGTCCTAGTTCAAACGGACATTCAGGTAGCCATGTTCTATGTGAACAAGCAGGGTGGAACAGGCTCTCTGTCGCTATGCAACGAAGCTTTGCGACTATGGGCCCTCGCCAGAGAAAATCAGATTCATCTCCTTACGGTGTATCTTCCAGGCATTCAAAAATCTTGGGCAGACAAACTCAGTCGAGCTCTGCTTCCACGCGAATGGTCTCTCATGCAGACCAGGTGGCCAAAACTTTTCAAATTTGGGGAACCCCGGACATAGACCTCTTTGCAAGTCTGCTGAATGCCAAACTTCCCCAGTTCTGTTCCAGAATTCCAGCTCGATGTTGTCAGGCAAGGGATGCCTTCCTCCTTCACTGGGGTCAGGACTTCCTATATGCCTTCCCACCCATTCCCCTCATCCCCAAAACCCTATTCAAGCTTCAGAGAGACAGAGGTCATATGATCCTCATAGCTCCATATTGGCCACGGCAAACGTGGTGCCCTCTGCTCCTACATCTCTCTCAAGCAGCCTCAATGGCTCATCTTCACTCTGTGTCTATCGACAACATCTGTCGAGCAGCTACTTGGGCTTCGGTACATGCCTTCACAACCCACTACTGCTTAGATAAGGACTCCCGCCGGGATGCCTTGTTTGGCCAAGCTGTTCTTCAACACCTTTTTCAGACTTAACTCCTACCCACCGTCCCTGGTAGGATGCCAGAGATCCATGGGGGGAATTGGGGCCCTTTCGCAAGGGCTGACAACTTCCTGGGGCCATCTCCCTGACATCTGCAGCTAGGGAGTCCCCATCTGTGAAGACTACATTCTTGCTTGTTCCTGGAAATAGCTTAGATACTCACCTGTAACAGGTGATCTCCGGGAACAGCAGGAATTTAGTCTTCACAACCCACCCACCTCCCCTAGGAGTTGTATATCTCTCTCTCTCTCTCTCACACTCACTCTCACTCTCTCTCACTCTCACTCTCTCTCACTCTCTCTCTCTCTCTCTCTCTCTCTCTCTCTCGTCTTAGCTATAAACTCAGCTGGAAAGGCAGCATGCAGGCCCTGTGGGATGCTCCCAAAAGCTTGGGCGCTGGGGAGCGTTCCCGTGCAGGCTCCGTCGGTACCAACGATACCCATATGTGAAGACTAAATTTCTGCTGTTCCTGGAGATCACCTGAACAGGTGAGTAACTACGCTTTACTGCACTGCAACTTGTCTAAATATAATAAATTCACTGAAGTAGAATGACCATACAAAATGTAGGCATACAAACAACAGTATGGCAAATAATAATGCAGGGGGAACGGAATTAACAAACACTTAGCTTCATAGTACTACAACTTCTCTGTCCTGGACTGAAGACAGCAGCTCTCAAGGCATTCTCAAAATCATAAGGATACCTTCAAATGTTTGACTACAGTTGTGGGCTTGGATCATTGTCATTGTATTTTAGAAGGGATTTAAAAATGGCAGTGTATTAGTACATTGGATGTTGGGAGAGTTTGTATATCTTTGATAGGGAGTATACGTCATGTTGCACTGGATGATGTTTCGCTGTTGAGCCTCTGATTGGGTGGCGTTAACCAATGGGAGTCCATTGGGTTGATTTAAGCATGGATGTGTACCAGGAGGGTTTGACTGAGCACCGTATGAATGGAGCATTTCTAGAATAGCGGTGTGTTAAGAGAGAGTGTTTTTTTGAGATGCAAAACAAATAGAAACAGTCTTTAATTGAATGTTTTTGCTTTTGGAAGATAGTGGCTGGTTTTTTTTGTGATGAAGCAGTGTTGAGGGCGAAACCAACGGCCATGGTCAAAAGTTTGAAAGTATCCGTATGATTTTGAGAATGCCTTGCGAACCGTTGTCTCCAGTCCAGGACGGAGACGTTACAGCGCTGTGAAGCTAAGTGTTTGTTAATTCTGTTCCCCCTGGATTATTGTTTGCCATGCCGTTGCTTGAATGCTCATTCCACTACAGTAATATTATAAGCTCATTCAATCAATCCGAAACCAATACTACTTGAATATTTACTTCATTTCCCTATGGTTAATAAACTCTAATTTTTTGTCAGATCGTTTGCCTTGGGCAGTGCAACCACCCTCGCAGCAAACCCTCCTTTTACTTTATTATTATCTGCAAACGCAATTGCCACATAAATATTAAGAACCAAGAACCCACACACAGCAGGTGCTCAGTACATTTATCTGTTAGCAAGCCATTAATGAAGCTTGCTCAACCCACAAACTGGAAAGGCTTTTTCCACCATCTTGCATTCAGAAAGCGCTATCCTCGAGGTTGACGTGTAGCCTCATTCCTTTACCACAACTTCATATAACTTCTCATTTGGTGAACTCATCATTCCTCGCAACATGGCACCATGTTTCCAGCAACCGTTCACAGCTCTTTCTCAAGCAAAAAATGCCATCGAACTGAAGAGTTCCTCTGAATATCGTCACTCCTCATATCCTCCCAAGTTGGGCAATCAGGAACACTCCCATTGACTTAGAAACGAACATACTTGGATCTCATTTTAAAAGCGTCACTCGTATTGCCCCTTCTTCTGATAGGGCCCCAGAACACGTCAGTTAGCCAATCAGATTTCGACCAACCCCTCCATGGGAAATGATGGACTTCCCCTTTCTCTTAATGCTTACAAGACTTGTCTCCATAATAGTCCCCTTTGACCATCACATAATGCTCCACCAGTCCATTTCTAAATTCAACCCCCTAGGGGCCACAGTTTGCAATTTAAAAATCCACCATTGTTCTATATATTGCAAACGTGTTACCTGAATGCCCCCCTGCAAAGTGAAAGGGACTTGCCACTTATGATCACTAAATATATGTCCCCTTGCTTGCTTACATTTTGTATGGTTGTTCTACTTCAGTGAATTTATTATATTTAGACAAGTTGCAGTGCAATAAACATTTTTACTATATATATACACCGTAAGGGCGATGATGATATAAAGGTTGCGGCAGGTAGATGCTTATATCACCAATAAGACTGCAAGTTGAGCTCTCTCGTGTTTTAAGTTTGTTAAATTGTGAAAAATAGTTATTGGGTCCAATTTTTGGAAGTCTCTTTGTTTTTGATGAAGCAGTTTCTTCCCATTACTTCGAACTTCCAGCTGAATCAGAACCAGGGATGGGATCTGTATTATAAGCCTTCATTTGCAACTACCCGGGGATTCGTTCTCTAATTTTCTCTCTCTTTCTTGCCTCCTCTCTGACATACCTAACCTGATCATTGCAGTGATGGTCCTTCAGCTGTTCTGCAGCCATGGGCCCTGAATCTAGCTGATGGATTTCAATCTTAAGCAATGATCTTGATACTTCCCTCAAACTCCATCCACTTAGGGCTGTGAATGCTGCTTCCACACATGATCTCCAAGGCCTAGCTGATGATACAGGAAGTGGAATACCGGACTTTGAAAGTGAGCCAGGGACCTGCTATAAGGTAGTGCACACATAGGCCAGTCTTCAATGTACATTTTAGCCCAAAATACATTCATATGCCCCTTTATGCAGAGCAACAAGCACACCAGCTTCCAAACCTTCAAATAATTTTAATATATAAATTGAGGATTTTCAGGAGTGGTGGCCAGCACCACTTTAAATTCATCCTGGCTATTCAATGCCGGGGCCATAGCTGGGCACCAGCATTGGATATCTGGGTTGCCCAGGTTGCAGTTTTGAAATCTTATCAGTGGTGATATTCAGGGCTGGCTGGACTGCAAAATTGGCTGAAGTTAGTACAGCCATTCAGCTGTCCTAACTTTAACTGGTTAGGTTAACTGGACAGTGGCTGAATATCGTGGTTAACCCACACTGCCATTCCCACTGCTCCCCGGAACGTCCTGACGCTAAGCATTGGGACATTTAGCAGCATTAACTGGTTAGTGCCGCTGAATATCCCAGTGAGTGGCATTTATGCGGTTTGCAACCCTGCAAACCACATAAATGCCTTTGAATACCCCCCATTAGTTTTTAGATGTGAAAAATAATGTATTAAACATACCCAAGTACACAATGAATTTTGGATTTTCTCTATCTCCAGGAACAAGCAGGAATCTAGTCATCACATATGGGGTATCGTTGGTACCGATGGAGCCTGCGCGGGAACGCTCCCCAGTGTCCAATCAGAAAGCTTTTGGGAGCATCCCACAGCGCCTGCGTGCTGCCTTCCCGCCTTTCCCAACTGCCTCTCTCCACTTCTTCTTTTTCCGCGGAGCCAGCAGGTCGTGTTCCTGTCACCGCAGAAGAATTTCCTTATTTCTTTATTTATTTTGGTGGTCGCGTCTGCCTTCCCCGACGCTCTACCGGTACCGCCGGTATTTCTTTTCTTTCAAAAAAAATTAATTTATCTATTCTTTTACTTTCTTCAGGTGCACCTGTCTTTTTGGGCCTTAGGGCCCAGAAATTTCCTTAATATGGAAAAACCTTCAGGTTTTGAAAAGTGCACCAAATGTGGCGGTACCATTTCCGTCACCGACACCCATGAATGGTGTTTAAAATGTTTAGGTCCTGACCACCCCATCACAGATTGTGTGTCCTGTGCCATGATGTCTAAAAGGGGTCGACAGAACCGAGCTGCTAAGCTCAGTACCCTGTTTCCCTCTGATGCGGCTTCGGTGGCATCGATGTCCTCCAGGGCTGCTGCTTCTTCCGGGGTTCTCAGGTAACTAAACATAAGTCTAGCCGGTCCTCAAAGGGTAGATCTTCTTCTAAGCATCGAGATGCCTCTGGCGTTGCCCTCGAGGTTTCTGCACCAGCAAAATTACCCCGGCGGGAGGCTTCGGCTTCCAAAGCACCATCATCGGGGTTCCAGGATGTTTTCGATGGCTCGGCCTCAACAGATCTCCTGGTGCCATGCTCTGGGGTACCGACAGTTTCCACCGGTACCGATTTCCAGGCATTGGCAGCGTCTATGGACCAGAGAATTCTGTCCATAGAACGCAATCTAGCGGCTTTCCTTGTGGCATCGACGCCCTTGGTACCGTGACAGACAACTCCACCGGCACCGGTATCGCAACCGGTACCGATAGCATCGGCATCGATGCCTGCTATGCCGGTACCCTGTCCTTCGATGCCCGCCAGTACCGATTCCCCGGTACTGGTTATTCCCGATACCAATTTTGCTCGGTATGGGTATCGGACTCTGCAAGAGCATCCAGACAGGCGATACTTCGATTCCTCAGAAGAATCTGAGGATTCTGAAAGTTCTGTCGATGCAGCGATGATGCTTCCACAGGAGTCCTCCTCCCCTAAACGCAGGATGTCTCCTCCAGAGGACATGTCTTTCCAAGACTTTATCCGAGAGGTGGCTCGGGGCCTGTCCATCACTGTGACCCCTGAAACAGAGCCAAGGGCCAAGGAGTTGGATATTTTACAATATCCTAAAACTCCTAAGGAGGCAGCTACCCTACCCATTCATGAGATTCTATATGATCTCATGTTGAGGATGTGGGAAACACCGCTTACCACCTGTCCTCATTCTCGTAGGTTAGATACTATGTATCGTGTCCCTCCTTGTCCTGGTTTCCATAAAACTCAGCTTCCCCACCACTCCATTGTGGTGGAATCTGCTATAAGAAGGATTAGAAGTGCAAAAAGACATGCCTCTAATCCTCCAGGACGTGAATGCAGAACTCTGGATGCTTTTGGACGTAGAGTCTTTCAAGCTTCCATGCTTGCTGCAAGAATCAGTTCCTATAGTCTCTACATGGGAATGTTCCTAAAGGAAGTTACTGATCATCTACAGACTTTAAGTCCTTTCATCTCTGAGGATAAAAGGCATGAGTTTCTCACTTGGGTCAAACATGCCCAAGATGTCTCTAAATTCTCCAACCGTGCAGCCTTCGACTGCTTTGAATGTATAAGCAGGGCCTCGGCTATTGCCATAGGTGCACGTAGAATTGCTTGGCTCCAAGCATCTGATTTAGAGCTCTGGGTACAAGATAAATTGGGAAATAGCCCTTGTACTGGTGAGAACCTGTTTGGTAAAGATTGGCAAGAAAAAGCCAATGAGATGGATGCTGAAAATTCCACTTTGGATAGACTATCCAAGTCTACTGCTGATCCTGTTAGAAAAATGTTCTTCAAGAAAACACATTTTTCTAAGAAGAAGAGATTTTATCCTGCTTATGGTCAGGAGGCATCTTCTGCAGGTCAGTTTTCAACCAAATTTCAGCAACCACCCAAACAGAAGAAAGCAAAGGCTGCTAGGCCTCAACCGGCTCAGCAGCCGCAGCCTCCTCAGGGCCTTTGACTTTCAGCTAGAGAACTTAGTCTTTCTGGCTCTGGAAGGACCAGAACCGTCCACCATTCCAGGAAGGTTATGCCATTTTGCTCCAGATGGGGGCAAATAACAGCAGAGCGTTGGACACTCTCCATCATAAGAGAGGGGTACAAACTTCATTTTTCAAGCATGCCCCCTTCCACAATAGTGAAGCAGTTCAATTCTCCGACCTCTCTCATCGACCTGTTAGGTCAGGAGGTTACCATCTTTCTTGCCCAAGGGGCAATAGAAGAAGTGCCTCTTCATCAACAGGGCACAGGGTTCTATTCCCCTTATTTTCTTATCCCAAAGAAAACAGGGGGATACAGACCTATCTTAGATCTCAGAGAATTGAACAAATTCCTGGTCAAGGAGAAATTCAAAATGATTTCTCTCGGAGCTCTGCTTCCATATCTTCAGAGTCAGGATTGGTTTTGTTCTCTAGATCTCAAGGATGTGTACACCCATGTTCTCATCCATCCAACCCACAGAAGGTTCCTTCGGTTCCTGTTTCAAGGAAAGCACTACCAATACAGGGTGCTTCCTTTTGGTCTGGCCTCTGCACCAAGGGTGTTCACGAAATGCATGGCTGTGGTAGCAGCATTTCTACGCACTCTGGGAATATTCGTCTTCCCTTACTTGGACGACTGGCTGATTCGAGCTCCAACACAGTCAGAGGCCAGGACTTCTCTATCCTGCACAATGCGTATCCTTCAGTATTTAGGGCTGGTCATAAACATCCCAAAATCCAGTCTAACTCCTACTCAGTCTCTAGAGTTCATAGGAGCCCTGCTGGATACCACAAAGGCAAGGACCTACTTTCCCCAAGCCCGTTGCCTTCGCTTGGTGCAGTTAGTTTCTCAAGCAGCCCTAAAGCCCTTTTTAACTGCTCGAGAAATGTTGCAGTTGCTAGGCCATATGGCATCCACCGTGCATGTGGTACCATATGCTCGCCTTCACATGAGGGCTGCTCAGTGGACTTTATCCACCCAATGGACCCAGGCATCAGGTTGCCTGTCAGACAGAATAGCAAACACAAGTCGTCTCATTTTATCTCTCCAGTGGTGGAAGTCCACTCAAAACCTGTTGCTGGGGTCCCCCTTTCAGCAACCTCTGCCCCAAGCAACTCTTACAACAGATGCTTCTCCAATGGGTTGGGGAGCTCATCTGCAAGATCTCTCCACCCAGGGCACTTGGACTCCACAAGAGAGTTGTCTACATATCAATCTTTTGGAGCTCAGAGCAATCTTCCTTGCTCTGCGAGTGTTCCACACCCTGCTCAGCTACAAAACAGTCCTTATTCATACGGACAATCAAGTAGCCATGCTCTGTGTGAACAAGTAGGGGGGAACAGGCTCTCTGTCGCTTTGCAACGAAGCTCTGTGACTGTGGGCCCTCGCCAGAGAGCATCACATCCATCTTCTGGCAGTGTATCTTGCAGGCGTTCAAAACTCTTGGGCAGACAGACTCAGTTGAGTTCTCCTTCCACACGAGTGGTCTCTGCATGCAGACCAGGTGGCCAAGATTTTTCAACTTTGGGGAACCCCGGACATAGACCTCTTTGCAAGTCCGTGGAATGCCAAACTTCCCCGGTTCTGTTCCAGAACTCCGGCTCAGGGAGCTCAGGCAAAGGATGCTTTCCTCCTTCACTGGGGTCAAGACTTCCTGTATGCCTTTCCACCCATTCCTCTAATTCCCAAAACCCTTTTCAAGCTTCAGAGAGACAGAGGCCACATGATTCTCATAGCACCACATTGGCCACGGCAAGTGTGGTACCCTCTGCTTCTACATCTCTCTCAAGCTCCCTCCCTGGAGTTAGGGTCTGCTCCAGATCTCCTATCTCAGGAAAACGGAATGTTATGGCATCCCAATCCCCAGGCCCTGCATCTCAGGGCTTGGTTGCTGAAGGCATAGATCTCCAAGATCTTCGTCTTTCTCAGCAAGTGAAAGATGTTCTTTAAGCTTCTAGGAAACCTTCCACTAGACGTTCTTATGCTTTCAAGTGGAAACGGTTCACTATCTGGTGTTCAGAAAAGGGTCTTAACCCCCTTGCTATACCTCTAGAATCTTTACTGGAGTATCTCCTCCATTTGTCTAATGCAGACCTTAAGACAAATTCAGTAAGAGTCCATTAGAGTGCAGCTTCTCTTAAACCTCTAAATAGACAACCTATTTCCTCTCATCCTCTTATAGCAAGATTCATGAGAGGCCTCCTTCTAACTAAGCCTCCCATTAGACCACCTCCGGTGGCATGGGACTTGAATCTGGTTCTTGGGCAGCTCATGAAGCCACCTTTCGAACCCTTAGCTACCACCTCCTTGAAATTTCTTTCTTGGAAGGTTATCTTTCTCATTGCAATCACATCAGCACGCTGCATTAGTGAAATGCAAGCACTAGTAGCTAATCCACCTTATACAAGGTTTCATCATGACAAGGTAGTCCTTAGGACTCATCCACACTTTATGCCTAAGGTGGTCTCGCCTTTTCACCTCAACCAGGAGGTCTACCTACCTGTCTTTTTTCCAGGACCTCATGCATCAAGTGCAGAGAGGAATCTTCATACCCTGGACTGTAAAAGAGCTCTGACTTTTTATTTACAAAGGACACAGCAACATAGAAAGTCTTCTCAGCTCTTTGTTGCTTTTGACCCTTCTCATTTGGGACTGCCAGTCTCCAAGAGAACACTATCCAACTGGATTTCTCAGTGTATTTCTTTCGCCTATCAGAGTAAGTACCTTTCTCCAGGACCAAGCAGGAAGTCAGTCCTCACATATGGGTGACGTGGGCGCCGACGGAGCCCTCGTGCGGAGCATTTCCCCAGCTTTCAAAGAAAGCCTTTGGGAATTGCAGCGCGCATGCGCGGTCCCCTTCCCACCCAAGGGTGCCATCTTGCTCAGTCTTCTTTTTTCCGCGGATCCCGACGGACGTAGTTCGTTTTTCGCCGAGAAAAAAGTTGATTTCCCTGGTTTTGCTCTTCTCCTTCGGTTCGACGCCGGATCCTTTTCCCGCCTGGGCCCGATAC
This sequence comes from Ichthyophis bannanicus, assembly GCA_033557465.1. Classification (NCBI taxonomy): domain Eukaryota; kingdom Metazoa; phylum Chordata; class Amphibia; order Gymnophiona; family Ichthyophiidae; genus Ichthyophis; species Ichthyophis bannanicus. The sequence continues at coordinate 43,063,118 of CM066043.1, forward strand.
GCCGGTATTGAGCCCACTCTCTCTTTTTCGGTTTTTGTCTTTCGTGATTAGCGTTCGCGCCATTTTTTCTTTTTTCACTGGCAGCCCTGTCTTTTGACCTCGCAGGGGCCCTTTTTCCCCCGATGGCTGCCAGCGGGTTTAAAAAGTGTGATCGGTGTAAGAAACACTGCCTCAGACCCGATCATGACGCGATCTGTGGTCCGTGTGGCAAAATGTCCTCGAAGGCGTTGAGGAGTCAGCAGCATCAGAAGGATAGGATATTCTCTGACTTCGCGTCCGGACGGGCCCGGACCTTGTCAGAGGCCTCGACGTCTCGGGACTCCTGCCCCGAGCAGCGTCGGGGTTTCTCTGAGCGGGGGTCTCCTTCGTGGGAACAGCGCAGGAAGAAGAAACCCACGAGGGCGGCGTCGGTGGATGCTCCTGGTTCCTCGAGAGCCAGGTCGCATAGCCCCGATAGCCGTCCCGGGTCTTCGGAGTCGGAGAGGCCTGCCAAGCAACCTCGTATCGAGATGGAGTCTCCTGGACACGTGAGTGCTGTAGTCCTCGTGGACTCTCCTCCAGGGGAGCCGACGTCAGGCCCGACGCCGTCGGAGCCCGAGTCGAGGGCTGCTGGGTCTCCTGAGCTCCGACTCAGGTTGACGGCCTTGGAGAGCAGCCTCGCTGCCTTCATGGAACAGCAGCGGGCATTGATCGCCGGTCTCACCGGTGCATCTGCCCCGACCACCGGGACATCGACGTCCAAGTCGATCCCGGAGGCTGAGCCGATCCTAGAGTCCATGCGGGCTCGAGTCGATCCTCGGCCACGGTCTCCCTCGGCCTCCCGTTCTGGACCGAGGTCGTCGACGCCGGTACCCTCAGTGTCAGGACGGATGGCATCGGTGCCCGCCCGACCGGAGCCGCTCGATACCTCCTCCGAGGAGTCGGGCTGGGAGACGGAGGACAAAGAGTCACCCGACATCTATCGGACTCGGTGTGTCCCATCAGACTCGCCAGAGTCCGAACCTCGGAGACGATCCCCACAGGAGGATACCCGGTTCTCGGACTTCGTGCGGGATATGGCCAAGGCCTTGGCCTTCCCCGCGGATCCTGAGGAGGAGCCGAGGAGCTCGAGGCCCTCCAGTATGACTCTCCCCCGAAGGGGGCCTTTACTGTACTGGTTCCTCCGATGCTGGAGCGGCTGCTCTTCCGCATGTGGGAGACCCCGGCCTCGACGCCGGTGTTAAGCAAGCGGGTCGATTCCATCTATTGAGTCCGCAAGAGCCCCGGGTTCCAAGAGGCATAATTACCGCACCACTCCATGGTTGTGGAATTGGCCATGCAACGACTGAAAAGTCAGAAGATGCACTCCTTGGTGCCTCCCGGCCGAGAGGCCCGGAACCTGGATGCCCTTGGTAAGAAGTGCTTCCAGGGCTCTATGCTTGCTTGCCGTGTCCAGACATACCAGCTCTACATGGGCATGTATCTCCGAGACCTGGCAAAGGAGATTGCCGGGTTCTCTGCTGGTCTCTCCGAGGAACCTTTGCAGAGGTTCCAGGCCTTGTCCACTGGTATTCGAGAGTGCTCGAAGTTTATCTCTCGAGCAGCCTACGATGGCTTCGAGGCTTCGGCCCGAGTAGCCGGGGCCGGCATCGGTGCCCGCCGACAGGCTTGGCTACAGTCATCCGATCTCGAGCCATGGGTACAGGACAAGTTGGTCGATGTCCCCTGCTGAGGTGAAAACCTCTTTGGCAAGCACATGGCTGAAAAGGCTGCAGAACTCGAGACCGAGACTCTGACCCTGACTAGGCTCTCCAGAAAAACCTCTGCCCCTTCTCAGAAAAAGAAGGGCTCAGGAAAAAAGACCTTTTACCCGAGGAAGTCATCTGCCTATAAACAGTACCCTCATTATCAGGCCTCTGCAGCTCCCCAACAGGGTCAGCAGGCCAAGGGGGCAGGGTCATGGGCCCCGTAGGCAGAAGGCCCCCAAGCCACCAACACCGGCCCCTGCTCAGCAGGGTGGGGGTTTTTGACTCAGAAAGCATAGCCTCTTCTCCTCAGCTGGCTCACATCAGCACAGGAGGCTGGCTGGCCCACTTTGCCCACAGGTGGTCAGCCGTCACATCAGATACCTGGGTGCTCCATATAGTCCAAAAGGGCTATCTTCTCCATTTTTACCAGGTACCTCCCTCCCTTTTTCCAGGGGAGCCTCCAAGACTCCCTCTGCACAGGGACATACTCCTTCAGGAGTTAGCAAGTCTGCTAAAGGAACAGGCTGTGGAACCGGTGCCCCACCACCTGAGAGGTCACGGCTTTTATTCCAGGTACTTTCTGGTACCAAAAAGAACAGGAGGCCTCAGACCCATCCTAGACTTATGCAACCTCAACAAGTTCCTGGAGAGGGAAAAGTTCAAGATGCTTACCCTTGGAATCCTGCTGCCCTACCTCCAGCAGGGAGATTGGCTATGCTCCTTAGATCTAAAGGATGCTTATACTCACATCCTTATTCATCCAGACCACAGACAATATCTCAGATTTGTTGTGGGGGGAAACCACTACCAGTACAGAGTACTACCCTTTGGCCTGACCTCCGCCCCCAGAGTGTTCACCAAGTGCCTGGCGGTGGTGGCGGCCTACCTGAGGCTTCAAGGTCTTTTTGTGTTTCCATACCTGGACGACTGGCTCATAAGGGGCCAGTCTTCCCAGGAGGCTAGTCAAGCTACCCTTCACACTGTGGCTCTGCTTCAGCACTTGGGGTTTGTCATAAACTTCGCAAAGTCCACTTTGCTCCCGTCCCAGAACTTAGAATTCATAGGAGCAAGGCTGGACACTCTTCAGGCGAAGGCTTTTCTGCCCATGGACAGAGAACACAGGTTGATGGATCTAGCCAGGCAGTTCCACAGCAATTCCCTGGTCTCCGCCAGGCAATTCCTGAGACTTCTCGGCCATATGGCTTCCATGGTTCATGTAACCCCCAATGCCCGCCTGCACATGCAGCCTGCTCAGTGGAACCTTCGAACTCAGTGGCATCAGGCCACAGGGAGCCTTGCAGACTCAGTAAGAATATCCGCCCTGCTCGTCTCCTCTCTGCAATGGTGGCTTCATCTTCCGAATCTTGTACTCGGAGTGGTTTTTCAATCCCCTCCGCATTCTCAAGTGCTGACGACAGATGCTTCTCTTCTAGGTTGGGGAGCACATATCCAAGGGGCATGTACTCAGGGTCTCTGGACCCCTTGGGAGGCTGCTCAGCAGATAAACTTCCTGGAGCTACGGGCGATACGCCTAGTTCTGAGAGCCTTCTCCCACCTCACATCTCACCAGTCTGTGCTGGTCCAGACGGACAATCAAGTTGCCATGTTCTACGTGAACAAACAAGGGGGCACAGGCTCCTTCCTTCTCTGTCAGGAGGCACAACGGCTGTGCTCTTGGGCCGTCAATCACGGAATCCTCCTCAAGGCTGTCTACCTCCCAGGTCAAGAACATTACCTGGCGGACAGACTGAGCAGGATCCTGCAACCACACGAATGGAGGTTGAATCCATTGGTGGTTCAGCAGATCTTTCTGAGGTAGGGCCTCCCCACCATGGATCTTTTCGCCAGTCCTCTGAACCGGCAACTCCCGAGATTCTGTTCCAGACAACCGCATCCTCTCAGAGTAGCAGCAGATGCGTTTCTGATCCCGTGGTCCACAGGCCTACTGTATGCGTTTCCTCCCACGCCACTAGTGTCCAGAACACTTTTCAAAGTCCTCAAGGACAGGGCCTCCATGATTCTGATAGCCCCCAGGTGGCCGAGGCAACCGTGATTTCCACTTCTGCTCCAACTGGCGGTGGACACTCCTCTTCCTCTGGGAATTCAACACGATCTCCTGTCTCAGGAACAGGGATCTCTCTTGCACCCCAACCTCCAGTCCCTTCATCTGATGGCCTGGCTGCTGAAAGGGTAGTCCTAGCTCCCCTACTACTGCCTCGAGAGGTGGAAGACGTAGTCTTGGCCTCTAGACGGCAATCCACCAGGAAATCCTACGCTCTTAAGTGGCGTAGATTCTCCGCATGGTGTGCTCAGAACAGCGAGAATCCCTTCTTGTGCTTGGTAGCGGTAGTATTGCAATATTTGCTTTACCTCTCCAATCTAGGCCTTAAGTCCAACTCTGTCAGGGTTCACCTCAGTGCTCTCTCAGCGCACCACTCGCCAGTGGACGGAAGGCCTCTTTCCAACCACCCTTTGGTGGCTCATTTTCTCAGAGGCCTCCTCCTGCTTAAGCCTCCTTTACGTCCACCAGCCCCTGAGTGGGATCTGAATGTGGTCTTACAGCGGATTACTTGTCCGCCATTTGAACCTATGGCTACCTGCCCTCTCCGTTTTCTCTCCTGGAAAACCTTATTTCTGGTAGCTCTTACCTCTGCTAGGCGAGTAAGTGAACTTCAGGCACTAGTGTCTGATCCCCCCTTACACTAGGTTCTACAGGAATAGGGTAGTCTTACGGACTCACCCGAAGTTTCTTCCTAAGGTTGTCTCCCCTTTTCACCTCAATCAGGAGGTGGTTCTTCCGACCTTCTTTCCCAGGCCGCATGCCAACCAGGCTGAGATGGTCCTGCATACCCTGGACTGTAGGAGGGCGTTATCCTTCTACCTTGACCATACGCGGGAGCATCGCAGGGCTGTTCAGCTCTTTGTTTCTTTTGACCCCAATAAGTTGGGGTTACCTGTCTCCAAGCGTACTTTGTCCATATGAGTCGCTGACTGTATCGCCTGGGCTTATGGGGCAGCCGGCCTCTCGTTGGAGGGTCGAGTCACGGCTCATCGTGTCAGGGCGAAGGCTGCGTCAGTGGCTCATCTCCGCTCTATTCCGTTGGCAGACATCTGCCGGGCCGCTACTTGGTCTTCAAGCCAGACTTTTGCGGCCCATTACTGCCTTGAGAGGGAGTTCCGCAGGGACAGTGCTTTTGGACAGGCAGTACTCCATAATCTCTTTGGGGTTTAGGCAACTCCTACCCTCCGGCCCTGGTGTTGGGCTACCGGTCGGGGGCGTTCTCAGAGAAGATTCCTTCCTTACGTACTGACGAGCTAGAGGGAGCACATTTTTTCGGCTTGAGGTCTCCGGTAGCCTTAAGCTGGGGAGTCCCATATGTGAGGACTGACTTCCTGCTTGGTTCTGGAGAAAGAGTAGTTACTCACCTGTAACAGGTGTTCTCCAGGAGCAGCAGGAATCAGTCCTCACAACCCTCCCTCCTCCCCTTGGAGTTGCAGTCCCTTTACTTCTGGGTTGCGCAACCCTTCCAGCAGCTTGGAGGCTGAGCCCAACTTTTTTGGGGATGGAGCGGTACAAATACCACTGTGACCACCCACCAACTCCAGTATTCTCAGCCTCCAAGCAGCTGGAGGGTTCCGTAAGCCTAGGGCTTACTGGAGTCTTCCCTTTACCTAAATCCTTTAAAAGATTTCCTTTATTACTTTTATTTCTTCTTACCTTATTGAACTGTTGCCTTTTTCTTTCGTTTAGATTTAGTCATTCACTGTTCCTTTAATTGCTCCTTCCTGCTCTCTCCTCTCCCTCCCCCCCCCCCCTGGCCGGGCCGGGCATCGGAGGTGGTTCTGTGCTTGCAGCCCCGAGGAGGACCCTTTCAGAGCTCTTCGGCTGCGAATCCGACTGGCTCCCGCAGTAATTCATTGCCGAACTGCCCTGCCTCGCGCCGAAGCCCTTCTGGTGGCTGAGCGCTTGAGGCAACGCCGGAAGCCTAATTCTTCCCGCCGGACCCGTCCCGCAGCAGAAGGACGCGGCGGCGAACTCCGGGCCGTCCGATTCCGGCGGAGGAACTGATTTCAGCGGTTCGGTGTGAGGAGACGGCTCCCAGCCCCCTGCTGCATCCGGGGAGGAGAACAGCCGGCCCAGAGGACAGACTCGCGGTCCCCCGTTCAGCCTCCACGTGGTGAGGCCTACCACGTGTAGAGCCAACGGGCAGGGATCGCTGAGCCGGGCCCAGCCAGCAACGGAAGCTGTAAACCGCAAGTACACTACTAAAAGGAGCTTAGTTCTGGATTCCTTAGGTTGCAGTTAATTTAATTTAATTTTAAATTTAATTTTAATTTTAAATTTAGTTTTGTTCTTTATTTTTAGTAAGGAGGAGTTGTCTTATCAAGAAAAGAAGGCCTGTTAGTCTCTTTTCCGGGATATTATTAGCCCGCTGGAGGAGAGAGCACTCACTCACACACACTGACACAGGTTATATAAGAGCTTTCAGCCTCTGTGTCGGAGCTGTACAGTTTGTTGGGGCTTAGGCCCATTGCAGAAGCATCTCAGGAAGAAGGGCTTCGTTAACTGGGATCAAGAGCATGGCGGCCAATTCTCGAAGTCCTTCCTGTGGCACGCGCAGGGGCACTTCCTCGGAGGCAGGAGTCTGCAGGAGTTGCGCTGCAGTGGCTGCCTCTGTGGAACAAGAAATTAACTTGGCCATACTCCAGCCCTCCCAGGGGTCTGGCGACCCCTTAGAAGGGGAAGGGGGGTCTCAGTTCCCTCCCTCCACGTCCTCGGATTTACCCACTTCTCCTCCACCCCTTTCGTCCCCCCCCCTCTGGTGTAGGGGGCGCCGGGGATTTTTTCTCTCCAGACTTCATCCTTTTACTCCACAAGGCCTATTGCTTGCGTAAGCAGGGCTTAGGGACAGGAGAGGCTGTCCCGTTGGCGGAAGTCAAGTCCAAGAGGGCAAGCAACCCAGGCTCCGGCATTCCATCTAAACGCCCCCGTCTGGGTGGTGAGGAACCTCTCGCGTCCCTCTCCCAGGGCACCCCGGAGGAGGATGGCTCGGACAAGGACTGGGACGAGGAAGAGGAGGAGCTTGAAGAAGGGGAGATCCCTGAAGAAGATCATTCCCGAATAATTAGAGTCTTTCGTCGGGAGGAGCTCCCAGCATTAATTAATGAGTCCCTGAAAGTCCTCAATGTGTCCTCAGACACGCCAGCAGAGGAGGAGGCGTTGGAGGACCCATTAATCCAGGCCATTAGGAGATCCCAGAAAGTTTTCCCTGTCCACAGAGTAGTACGTCAGATGATCCAGGAAGAATGGGATCAACCTGAGTCTAGTTTAAGGGGAGTCCGTTTCAAGCCTCCATTGCCCTTGTTCCCTGTAAGTATTAGTGTATGTGTCTCATATCCTTGCGTGTTAAATGTATCCCCCAATTGTGTTGTGACCGCTTTGATTGAAGGATAAGGCGGTATACAAAACTGTCTAAATAAAATAAATGTCTCGCCTATACCCACTTCCAGAGGCAGACAAAGAGCTGCTGAAGTCTCCCAGAGTGGATGCAGCGGTATCAGCAGTTACTAAGAAAACTATTATCCCAGTTGAGGGCAGCACGGCCTTAAGAGATTCTCAAGACAGAAAGTTAGATACCCTCCTGAAACAAACCTTTGATGTAAGTGCTCTTGCCTTGCAGGCCTCTGTTTCGGGAGCTTGGGTGGCAAGAGCCTGTTTAAGGTGGTCACAACAGCTTCAGGCAGCAGAGGAATTAACAGGCGAGGCTCAGGCCAACTCTGTTAAGCTGGAATCCGGAGCAGCCTACCTGGTGGATAGTCAGTATGACCTCATCAGAAGCCTAGCCAAGAACATGGCTTCGGTGGTGGCAGCTAGGCGTTATCTGTGGCTATGGAATTGGGCAGCGGACGTCTCCTCGAAGGCATGCCTGAGCCGCCTTCCATTTAAGGGGAAGCTGTTATTTGGAGAAGATTTGGAAAAATTGGTAAAGGACCTGGGCGAGTCTAAGGGGGGCAGGCTACCTGAAGATAGACCGAAGCAAGGGCGACCCCTAGCCCCAGTGCGTAACCAGCCCAGGGACGCCCGAAGGTTTCGCCCAGCCAGGTCAAGCCCCTTCCCCAAGGGCCGCTTCCCCTCGAAGGGACAAGGTTTTAGGGGGTTTCGAGGAGCAGGTCGAGGTTTCGGGGCGTCCTCCTCCTCTCCGGGAGCTAGAAAACATTGAGGTGACGGGGGTCCAGGGGGAAGAACTGTCGGTGGGCGGATGCTTAAGGCGATTTCTTCCCGCTTGGTCCCGGGTCATGTCCGATCAATGGGTCCTAGAGGTTATCAGAGAGGGCTATGCTCTCGAGTTTGCAAAACAAATACATCTAGCCTTTGTTCAGTCTCCCTGCGGTTCTTCCGCAAAGAGGACAGCGGTAGAGACAACTCTCGCACGCCTAATAGCGCTCGGGGCCGTCGTTCCGGTACCACCAGACCAGTGCGGCTCTGGTCGGTACTCGATTTACTTCGTGGTACCAAAGAAGGAAGGGTCCTTCCGCCCGATCCTAGATCTAAAGCAGGTCAATTGCTGTCTCAGGGTCCCGCATTTCCGGATGGAGACCCTACGTTCAGTCATAGCAGCCGTAAGGGGCGGGGAGTTCTTAACCTCCCTCGACCTGACAGAAGCCTACCTGCATATCCCGGTCAGGGCTTCCCATCAACAGTTCCTGAGATACGCAGTGCCAAGGGGCCACTTTCAATTCCAGGCCCTACCCTTCGGCCTAGCTACGGCTCCAAGAACGTTCACCAAAGTGATGGTGGTAGTAGCGGCCTCACTACGGAAAGAGGGAATACTAGTACACCCTTACCTGGACGATTGGCTGATCCGGGCAAAGTCAGAAGAGGAAAGCCACTCCGTGACGGCAAGAGTAATTCAGGTTCTAGAAGAGTTGGGGTGGGTCATCAATCGAGCGAAGAGCAGGATGACTCCCTCCCAGGAACTCGAGTACCTCGGAGCAAGGTTCGATACCAACAGAGGCAGGGTATTTCTGTCTCGAACAAGATCAAGAGAACTGAGACTTCTAATCACGCAGTTTCTGGCCAGACAAAATCCCACAGCGTGGCATTATCTTCAGGTCCTGGGAACAATGGCAGCGGCGATAGAGGTAGTATCATGGGCCAGAGCCCACATGCGGCCGTTGCAACGGGCCCTATTGCGACGGTGGTCGCCCCAGCATCATCCGATGTCAATGCAGTTACCTTGTGCTCCGCGAACCAAACAGGCTCTCCTCTGGTGGCGGTGCCCAAGGAATCTGGATCGCGGGATGCCCCTCGAGCCTCATCAGTGGTTACTATTGATGACAGATGCCAGTCTGGTAGGCTGGGGAGCTCACTGCGAGGACCAGTTCGTTCAGGGCAGCTGGACTCCGTTGGAAGCTCAATGGCCCATCAACAGACTAGAATTGCGGGCCATCGGCCTAGCGCTCAGAGCTCTCGAGGCCTTAGTGCAAAAGAGAGCAATTCGCGTTCTCTCCGACAATGTCACCGCGGTGGCTTACATCAACCACCAGGGCGGCACCAGCAGCCCCGCCTTGGAGAAAGAGGCGGACTCTCTGTTCCAGTGGGCGGAAATTCGGTTGGAAGCACTTTCAGCCCAGCACGTAGCAGGCACGGACAACGTCACGGCAGATTACCTCAGCAGGTGCAAGATAGACCACGGAGAGTGGGAACTGGAGCAGGAGACCTTCGACCAGATAGTGGCCCGTTGGGGACTCCCGGTCATGGATCTCATGGTGAGGTTCTCATCCGCCAAAGTGGACCGATTCTTCAGTCGGCGAAAGGAAAGAATGTCCGAAGGCCTGGATGCCTTGTCCCATAAGTGGCCCTCAGAGAGCCTGCTCTATGTATTCCCTCCCTGGGCACTGATCGGAAAGGTTCTCTAGCGCGTGGAGTCTCACCAGGGATTCGTAATCCTCATAGCACCGGATTGGCCTCGCCGCCCCTGGTATGCGGATCTGGTGAGGATGATAGCCGACCAACCTTGGCGGCTCCCTTGCAAGAGGGACCTTCTGAGGCAAGGCCCGGTTCGAATGCCTCACGTGGATCGATTCTCGCTTACGGCCTGGCTATTGAAAGGGCGAGGCTCCTGAAGAGAGGTTATTCAGGAGCTGTCATCACGACCCTGTTGAACGCTAAGAAGCGCTCGACCTGTCTCTCCTATGTTAGGACATGGCGCATCTTCGAAGCGTGGTGTGCGGAGCACCGCCAGAAACCCCTTTCCGCCTCAGTCCCTGAGGTTCTGGAATTCTTACAGGCCAGATTTGACAAGGGTCTAGCGCACAGCTCCTTACGAGTGCAGCTAGCTGAAATCGCATGCTATAGAGGTAAGGTCTGCGGCAAGTCCCTAGGGGCGCACGCGGACGTCTCCAGGTTCCTAAGAGCAGTGAGACGCCTGCGTCCTCAACGGAGGTCGGACGTTCCCCCTTGGGATCTCAACTTAGTGCTGAATGCCCTGGTCAAGGAACCCTTTGAACCAGTGAAGAGGGCCTCCTTAAAGGACCTAACCCTGAAGACAGTCTTTCTGGTCGCTATCTGTTCAGCAAGGCGGGTTTCCGAATTACAAGCGTTGTCCTCTCGGCCCCCCTTCCTGTTATTCCTCAAGGACAAGGTAGTTCTGCGAACTGTCCCTTCTTTCTTGCCCAAGGTCATCTCTCCCTTTCATGTGAACCAGACAGTTAACCTCCCGGTCTTCTCGGCCGAGGGGCTTGAAGGTAGGGATGGCAAACTTCGCCTCCTAGATGTCCGGAGGACCTTGAAACGCTACCTTTCCCGCACTGCCCCCTTCCGGAAGTCCGAGCGGCTATTCGTTCAGTTCGGGGGTCCTCACAAAGGGGAGGCGGCGGCCAAGGCCTCCATCTCCAGATGGATCAGAGAGGCAATTGCTTCCGCCTACATCCTGAAAGGCAAGCAGGTGCCAGCGGGTCTCCGTGCGCACTCCACTCGGGCCCAGGCTACCTCGTGGGCAGAATTCAGTCTAGTTCCTCCGTTGGATATCTGTAGGGCAGCGACCTGGTCATCACTGCATACCTTCACCAAGCACTACAGGCTCGACATCCAGATTTCAGCGGACGCTCGGTTTGGTCTGGCGGTCCTTCAGTCCGGTATTCCGGATCCCACCCAGGATTGAACTGCTCTTTTACATCCCAGAAGTAAAGGGACTGGACTGGAGTGACGATAAGGAAAAAGTAATTAGATCTTACCTGCTAATTAGTGTTCCTGAAGGAACGAAAGTCCAGTCCCTGATCCCACCCGGTTAAGACCTATCAGAAGGAAGCTACGGACCGAGCGTGGGGCCAGTTCTGGGTGAAGGAGTGCGTGAGAAGGTCGGATCGGGCAGCCTCAGGCACACCACCTCCGCCCGTCACCTTTTTTCTCCCCTCATACTATCTATTCCTTATATTTAAAAAAAAAAATGGTTTATTTATAGATAGACTGTGTTATGTTATATAGGTTGTTATGTTATATAGGTTGTTAATGGAAGTTCGTTAGGTCTGCTTTTTCATTCGATTACTGGAGTTGGTGGGTGGTCCCAGTGGTATTTGTACCGCTCCATCCCCAAAAAGGTTGGGCTCAGCCTCCAAGCTGCTGGAAGGGTTGCGCAACCCAGAAGTAAAGGGACTGGACTGTCGTTCCTTCAGGAACACTAATTAGCAGGTAAGATCTAATTACTTTTTTTGCTAATTTTTTGCTGTCTTTTAGCTATGTCATCAGACTGAGCAAGATGGCACCCTTGGGCGGGAAGGGGACCGCTCATGCGCGCTGCAATTCCCAAAGGCTTTCTTTGAAAGCTGGGGAAATGCTCCGCACGAGGGCTCTGTCAGCGCCGACGTCACCCATATGTGAGGACTGATTCCTGCTGCTCCTGGAGAACACCTGTTACAGGTGAGTAACTACTCTTTCTCTGGAGGGCCATGTCACAGCTCACAATGTGAGAGCCATGGCAGCCTCAATGGCTCATCTGAACTCTGTGTCTATTGACGACATCTGTCGAGCAGCCACTTGGGCCTCTGTTCATACCTTAACAGCCTATTACTGCTTGGACAAGGACTCCCGCCGGGATGCCTTGTTTGGTCAGGCTATTCTCAAACACCTGTTCCATACTTAATCAACTCCTACCCACCATCCCTGATAGGATGCCGGAGATCCATGGGGGGAAGTGGAACCCTTCTCAGGGACACACAACTTCTGGGGTCTCTCCCTGGCACCTAAAGCTAGGGAGTCCCCATGTGTGATGACTAGATTCCTGCTTGTTCCTGGAGATAGCATAGTTACTCACCTGTAACAGGTGATCTCCGGGAACAGCAGGAATTTAGTCCTCACAACGCACCCACCTTCCCTAGGAGTTGTATCTCTCTATCTATCTCTTTCCTTTCCCTCTCTCTATCTTTGTCTCAACTTTAAAACTCAACTGGAGAGAGGCAGTTGGGAAAGGCGGGAAGGCAGCACGCAGGCGCTGTGGGATGCTCCCAAAAGCTTTCTGATTGGACGCTGGGGAGCGTTCCCGCGCAGGCTCCGTCAGTACCGACGATACCCCATATGTGAGGACTAAATTCCTGCTGTTCCCGGAGATCACCTGTTACAGGTGAGTAACTATGCTTTATGTATTAATGATCATTTGGATATTCTTTATGTATTGTCAACTGTTTTTCTTGTATTGAAACATTAAATTTAAAAAAGTCATACCTAGAATATTCTTATAATGCGGTATATAATACAAAATTCCTGAGACATGCATTCACAGCACAGATTTCCAACATTTTAGAAAGAGTGAAAATATGCAGTAAGTACAAATCAGTGTCGACATTTTATAAGGATCCTTTCACTAGGATGTGATGAAGGTGGACTATATTCAGGATGTGGCTTATTGCACTTTCTGACTGGGAAAATTCTACATTGGCTGATTTAAAGGCATTAGAAGTTTTTAAAAAGGTTTATTCACAGCTGCAATCCTTGATTTGTATTAATAGAGGGTTTATTTTACTGCTACAAGTTTAAGAATGACTTTATATATGTTGGCAGAACTCAAGTGGACTAGGCTCTCTGTACAAGGTCGCTGATACTGCAGCAGTAAAAGATTCAGCCTAAAGTGTTAACCAGTGTTTCATGTCCTGCTACTTAAGGGCAAGAAACTTACAAAATAAAAAGCCAGCAACACTTGTAAAATGCTGAAGTTAGATATATAAATCAACCCAGTTGCACCATTTAGTTTAGTGTCAGCTTTCTTTCCACATGGCTAAATTCACAAAAATACAGGAAGTCTTATTCCACTTCTCTTTCTATAAAATGTGGACATTTTTGTAGATTTAGAAGTATTTATCAAGTAAATTCCCTAGCTACTTATAAAGCAGTGCTTCTCTACTTGCCCCACTTCTGTGACCTGCTTTTCCTCTCTCACAGATAATCGCATTCCCTTGCATATAACTCCTTTCCCTATCGGTGTTTAAATTTCAGAGAACTTGGAGTCAAGCCAGCATGCCCTGCTCTTCTTATCAATCTAAGCACAAGGTGAGCGAATGAGATATTTACTTTTGGTAGATTTCTAAGGATGAATATCGGACATATGGTTCAAAAAAAACAAAGGAGAGGAAATTCTCTGCACACTATAACAGTCCAGCATAAGAGCGGGCAGAAACCACAGCCATGCCAGAAGTACCTTCAAAAACCAAACTGTCTATTGAAAGGACCCGACTTGGCCAAGTTTTGGCACTGCAGTCTACATCAGGGGTCTGTGATATAAAAACATTTACATGTATCACAAAAATTATTATAATGAAATAATAATTACAAACATAGATTGCATAAATCTCAAAGGAATTGAACAATAAAAGTAAATAAAAAAGTAGACAATTAAAAAGAACAATTGTATAAGACATAAAGTGGATGTTGACAGGAGTAACAATGTAAAAGTTAAAGGTGCACAGTCATTATTTATTTAGCTTCACTTATATACCGCTTTTCTCTGGGTCAAAGTGGTTTACAATGAGAAAGGAGTACATAAAACAGGGGGATTCATAATACAGGGGGGGATACCATCACCGGGGGGGGGGGTCAAACATATTTACATTAATATTCACATTCAAGAGTTTGGTAGTACTAGACTTGTATACAGTTCTGTATCTGGCACCAGTCATAATCTTCGTAGTGGACTTCACTGAGTGTTGGCCCATTCCGATCCCAGGTGTTCCCAGAATAGGTGGGTTTTCAGTTGTTTTCTAAAGCTATGGAGGTCTTTGATGCTACGTATTTGAGTTGGAAGGCAGTTCCAGAGTGAGGGGAGTCATAAACAAGTGTACATAATAAAACCAGAAAGAGAGGTGTAAAAGTTGTTAGTGTAACTAGTTTCAAAGAAGTTTGGACAAGTTCCTGGAGAAAAAAGTCCATAAACCATTGTTCTAGAGGACTGGGGAAATCTACTGCTTCCCCTGGGATAAGCAATGCGGAATCTGGGTACCTTTTTGGGAACCTTACAGTTACTTGTGACCTGGATTGACCGCTGTTAGAAACAGGAGTGGAGTGCTTGATGGACCCTTGGTCTGACCCAGTATGGCATATCTTATGGTCCTATGTCTTTATCTGCTGTTATTTTCTATTTAGTTAATGAACTGGTTTGCATGATTCTTTAGCTTATTACCTTTTTGCATAAGCTTTGCTGAAAAGTTAGCAGGAACAAAAGTGTGTGCAAAAAGGTGCACTAATAGTATACAGGGGCGGCCAGGCCACAGGGTGGCTGCCTAGGGTGGCAGACCTTTCTGAGAGCACCCACAGGAGACCATGTGCTTTGGAAAACATGGTCTGCTGCTTCTGACCCCCCTCTGGCAGGCAATTGTGTCGGAGGGGGGCCAGAAGTGGCAGGCCATGTGTTCTGAAGTACATGGCCTGCAGCAGGCTGCTGGTGCCACGCCAAGCCATACCCCCACCCTGCCAATGGAATCTTTGGCAGTGGAGACGGTAGCTCTGCAGGGGGGGTGGGCATCATGGTCAAGGCTTCTGTATGGTACAGCAGAAACCCTTGGGCCAACCTTCAGTTGAAGATGATCCAAACCAGCGCAAGCACCAACATCATACCTACCTCTACCCTGATGACAACCTCCCAGACAAATCTCCTGCCGAATTTCACTGCAACCTCTGAGGAGGAGATCATTGACACCATAACGTCCATCAACCTCACCACTGCCCCTAATGATCCCTGCCCCGCAAGCTGGATCAAAGAACTACGTCACGACCTCAGCCCAACTATCTGCAGAATCCTGAATCAGTCCTTATCTACAGGATCATTCCCCCAAAGCTTAAAACACACGTCTATCCGACCTCTACTGAAAAACAGCAAACTCGACACATCTAAAGTAGAATCCTATAGGCCAATTTTGAGCATTCCTTTGCTTGCTAAAATTATTGAGAAGGTGGTCCTGTGACCAATTCAACATCACGTAGACACTGAATCGCCTTTAGACACCTCCCAACATGGCTTTAGAGCAGCCCACGGTATTGACACCATCCTCACAACCCTCTTCAACAATCTAGTCACAGGCCTTGACAATATTCACCAAGGATTTGTCTTGATATTCCTGGACATAGCGGCCGCCTTTGACTCCGTGAACCATGACACACTACTACTCCGACTTAAAGAAAAAGGGATACAAGGCTCGGCACTAGCCTGGTGTAAATCTTATCTCTGCAACAGATGGCAACAAGTCAGAACAGGATCCACAACATCAGAGCCTTTCCCCCTGAAACAAGGTGTGCCTCAAGGCTCATCCCTATCTGCTCTGTTCTTCAACATTTATATGCAGCCTATCTGTGCTTTAATCCGCTCCTTCAACGTCCACTGTCTTGCCTACGCTGACGATATCCTCATCTACTCACCATTTACAATTGACAAACCAGACTTCTTTTCAATATTGAGATGTTTTGAAGCAGTTTCAGATTGGCTTCTAACTCAAAATCTCCGGATCAACAATAGCAAAACAGACGTCCTATTCGTCACAAGGAACCAGAGTTTCACGCCCCCCCCCTCCCTCCAGATCAATAATATAGAATTGAAGACAAAATCCACAATCCGATACCTAGGCATCACCCTCGACCAACGCCTAGATATGTCAGCCCATGTTACAAACACCACAAAAGCAATTTATCACAAGATCCGAACACTAAGACACCTTCACCCATTACTCGACTTCTCTGACTAGATCAATATTCCAAGCTCTAATCATTCCACATCTCGACTTTGCGAATGTCATCCTACATGGACTTCCACAGTCAACCTTAAACCCACTCAGACTTGCCATGAACTCAGCTGCAAGGGTTCTAGTTGGTGCATCAAGGTCGGATCATATAACGCCTATCTTGATAAACCTACACTGGCTGCCACTACCTGCCAGAATCACCTACAAAATTCTAATACTAACCTTCAAAGCCCTCAAGAATCAGCCCGCTACACCCATCAACGCACTTCTCCACCGTACCACAATCAACAGAATAAGAAGAACTCCGCAGATGAACACAATTGAAGTCCCCAAGTTTCTAACAAAATGTACAAAGTCAACAGCCAACAGAGCATTTTCTATTTTTGCACCGATTGCCTGGAATGCCCTCCCAGCAGAACTCCGAGCCATCCAAAACCTGGTGGTGTTCCGGAAAGCCCTAAAACACCATCTGTTCATGCAGCACTACCCGGCCTCCCAGTTTGAAAAGCACACACCCACCCCTCGGACCCCCCACCTAACCCCACCCACTGAACATCCCCCCCCCACTGATAATGGCTAACCAGCTTCCCCCTCCCCCACCCCGTCACATGTGTACTAGTACTTGTACAGTCTCCTTACATACCCACTGAGATTTAATCGTTACTGTAACATGTACATAAGCTGTATATAGTTCCCCCCTAGTTCCTCCAAGTTTTTGATTATCCTGTTCTATGTAAGCTCAATGTGCCATTACATTGTAGTTCGTTTGTTTTTACTGTAAACCGCACTGATTATAATAGCGCGGTATATAAGAAATATAAATAAATAATCCTGATAGTATACATTATCACATTATTTCATGCTTGTACAGCCTCTTGATAAAAAAAACACAATACTTTTGTGGGAAAGAACTGAGATACTGAGAATAAAAGAACTGGGTGGGAATTAGTAATAATTCAGGGATGGGGAAAGATCTTTGTTACCTGGGAGCTGCCGCGGGTGTTTGTTCCGCGGAGCGGCGTAGCAGGTGGGAGGCGGGTCCCTGCTGGGTCAGCTGCAGGCATTGGATGGTCGCCCTTGGTGCTGAGGACCCCCCCGAGCCCTTTAAAGTCCAGCGGGAGCCACAACTCGCTGGGAAAGATCTTTGTTACCTGGGAGCTGCCGCGGGTGTTTGTTCCGCGGAGCGGCGTAGCAGGTGGGAGCCGGGTCCCTGCTGGGTCAGCTGCAGGCATTGGATGGTCGCCCTTGGTGCTGAGGACCCCACCGAGCCCCATAAGATCTGCCAGAGCTACACGCGGCTGCGTGTTCGCGGCCTGCGGGGGCGTGTCCTAAGGGGCGGGTCACAAGGGGCCTGACACGCTCCCTTATGTGCTCCTTCGGTGCTCCTGAGTTTCTCTGAGCACCGGTGGTTGAAGCTGTTTTTGTGTCGATGGGGAAGCGCAAAGCGAAAGCTGTGAATAAGGTGGCCGTTAAGGAGAATCAACGAGGTAAGCTGAGCGGCCCCATGGACAGGCATCTTCTTCCCCTGCCGCCTGCAAATCAGTCTTCGGATGGGGCCTCTCTTAGCCCTGTGCTCCGAACGCCGCCTCCCTTCCCTCAACTTCTACAATCTTCTATGCTTTTGGACTCACCTCCTCTTGTTGTCGCCCCGACTCTCCTCCCGGTGGACCCAGCTGTATCAGAGGAGGTTCCAACTCCCCTAACCCGGGAAGTGACTCTCTCTGACATCTGGTTAGCGCTTCAGCGGATAGATTCCCGATTGTCTACGACAGTCTCTTCTCTATGCCCATTTACCCATTAAGTAGTGGATAAAGTTCAAGTTATTGATTCCCAGCTTGTTGCCTTTTCTAAGTCTCTAGCCTGTGTTGATACAATGCTCCAGTCGGGTAGAGACGTTGATGTCTCTTTTATCAAGGATGTTTCCTCATTATCGTGTCGACTGGAGGCACTTGAAAATCAACAAAGGGCTAGAAACTTGCGTTTCCTAAACTTTCCTCATACTCATCTGCTTTCCTTTGAAATTTTGTTAAAGAAATATTTTTCTGAAATTTTGCATTTGAATGAGACAGTGGATGTGGTGCAGATGTATTGTATCCCTATATCTGTTCCTGCCCTACCGACAGAGGACGGGGTTCTTCCCCCAACCGATGTCTCAGTAGCGCAGGACCTTACTGCTTTTTTGGAAGATTCACTTGATCTCATTACCAAGCGTTGTACCTTGGTGGTGACCTTCGGTACTGAATCTCTCAAATTGCGTATTCTTCGTGCTTATTTTAAATGCAAGGATGCTTTGTTTTGTGGATTCAAACTGCAGGTGTTTCCAGATGTTGGCCGGACCACTCAGGCTCGGCGTAGGCAGTTTTTGGAATTAAGATCACGGGTTGTAGCGTTGGGAGCATCTTTTTTCCTTAAATTTCCCTGCCGTTTAATCACACTTGAGGGACAGAGTTATGTATATACTGACGTGGCTCAGCTGCGTCAGTTGATAAATGAGAAAGAAGTTAGAGGGGAGGAATAGGGGGGGGTTAGATTATTATTAAAGCTCTCTTATGTGGTGTGATTCGTCACTCCTTATTGCTTTGATTTATTTTGTGGATTGATGAAGTTTCTTTCCTCATGATGTGTATCTTTATGATGGGTGATATTATGTTTTCTTGAATATTGTTTGTTCAATATATATATTTCTTTATGTATACTCAAGAAAAGCTTAAATAAAAGATTTAAAAAAAATAATAATAATAATAATTCAGGGTCAGTGTAATACTGAAAGATATTGCACAATTTAGACTGAAAAAGCCATTGCATAAAAGTACTTAATTCCTATTCTGATGTCATAAAGACATAGGAAATACTGCCAAATACTATAATCAGGAAGTTTAAAGATAAGGGGAACAAGAACATAAAAAGTAATCTATGAAGATCAGTGGACAAAGTTTAACATAACTTCTAATTCATCTAACATTTGTTGATAAAATGGACAAGTACTGGAATATGGTGATGAAGAAAGTAAATGGTATATGAGAACTACAGACTGCAAAAGATGAAATCTGTAACGCACTTTATAATTCCCCCTTAACCAAATACTGAAGCTACAAAGTGGCATGGCAACTGTGAACTTTGTGTTAGTAAACTTTTGCATTGCATATAGTCCACTATGAGCCCGATTCCCATAGGGATACGTCCGGGCTGTCCAAATGGCCCCAATCAAGATGGGCCCAATTCTGGACCGCGGGAACAAAATGTTCCTGCAGTGGCCAGAATCGGACCCGAGGATGGCCCGGTGTACCCCTGCTGCCTGCGGGGATGTCTTCCCTACAGGTGCCCCCAACTCCTGCAGCTCCAGCCCCCCCTTATCCCTGCCACCCGACCCAAGTCTGGCCTGCCGTGGCCTGGATCGGGCGATGGGGACCCCGCCCCCCCCCCTCCACTTGGCCCCAGGGGGTCTAGGTCCAATCACGGCAAAAATGCTGCTTATTCCACCTTTGAGGTGCTGCTGGGCTGGCCCCCTCCTGCTCTGCCCTGATCCTGGCTCTCCCCATTCTGAGCATCAGGACGTATGGGAAGAGCTGGAGATTGCTTGGCTCACGTCTTGCAACCCATATTTCTGAATGACCTCCTATGTGTCATTTACATTTCCCATTATAGGCAGTAGGGGTGTGCACAGACAAAAGTTTGCTTCATGCTCATTTAAAACACATTTTTCCTGATAAATAGAAATTTGTGATGCTGCAGCCAAGAAAATTGCACATTCCTGGCTGCAGTAAAGCAAAGAGGCTCCAAGTTGGGCCCTCTATCTCCTGAAAGAGACAGTGGTGAGATGCATTAACCCCCAACACCAAATCTCTTCATCCCTGAGACACAAATTCACATCCCCCCACCCTCTGAACTCCCTGACAATCAAATGTGTACCCTCCACCCGCAAACCTCATCCCCCAGCAACCAGCAGAGGTTTTGCTCCTTCCCCTCTTGGTCACCGTTATCAAAATTTATTTATTTATTTATTTTATTTGCCGTCTCTTTTATACCGCGCTATTCGACAGTGCGGTTTACAATGAACATAAGAGTTGCACATCTCAATTTCGTGATTTGTGCTTACAGTGAAACAGGTATAATAACTTGGGTATACATTAAACAGGAAAACTAAACTTGGGTATGCATTAAGCAGGTATAACAGGTAAAATAGCGTATAAATAACCAGTCCCTTAACAAGGAGACACGATGAATAAGTACAGTCTACTTTATGCAACAATATAATGAGTTATGCGGCACTGCATAAGTTTCTCATGGTGGTTGGAGGAGAAGGTGTGATTGCGAGTGATCAGTCTGGGAATGTGACGTGCATGAGTTTGAGGTGCTGCATTGAGATGTGAGAGTGGGTGAGTGTGGGGAGAAGACTGCATCATCGTAGTGATGAAGAAAGAGGTGCCGTTTCAGTGCCTTCCTAAATTGGGAGAGTTCACTGATGGTTCTGATAGTTGCTGGTAGTGCGTTCCAGCAGGATGGAGCAAAGAAGGAGAAGGCTCTGGATCTAGTGAATTGAGAACACTTCGTGCTTGCCTTAGATAATATGAGAGTATTTGCGGCATTCGATCTCCTTGCTCGATTGGGAGGTGTGATTGAAATTAGGTCAGTAATGGCAGTAGCAGGGTATTTCTTGATGGCTTTATGGGTCATAATTAGGATCTTGAATGAGATCCTGGCTTGTATGGGTAGCCAGTGCAATTGTTTTAGTATTGGGGTAATATGAGAACTTCTTGAGGCTCCATGAAGGATTCTTGCAGCTGAATTCATTGCAAGTTGTAAGGGGTTAGTCGTGCACTTAGGTAGACCATACAAGATCGCATTGGCATAGTCAAAGTGAGTCAAAATGTCACTAGCTGACCCTTAGTGGTAGTTCTACAGTACTACTGCTAGGGATCAAGCTGCCAAATATGCAGCCCTTATTTGGCAGCTTGACCCTAGTAGTAGAACCATGAGACTCCCGCTAGGGGTTAACTGGTGCAATTTGAGCCCTGCAACAAACAGGATAGAAGCAACTGGGGATTGCTCCTGTCTCCTGCATTAGCCGCCGGGAGAGTGTGCCTTTGAGTGTCAGAGGTTTCTGGGATGGGGGAATGTGACTGACTATTGGGAATCCAAGTGCAGCCACTGGCCCTAGCCCATTTAAAAGGCTCCCTGGGGGGCATCAATTTTGTGTATTTGTAGCTTGTTGCTCCCAGGGATAAAAAATAAGGCCAGCTCCATGGTGGCATTATTTTTCCAGGAATAACATAGTTTGTGCAGTAAACTCAAGCTGTGATAGCCAATTTGCATAATAATTAGGTGCTTCACATCTCATTATTACATAGCTCATGTTGCAGTAATCTAATATGTTAAATGGCAGAAATCCTGCATTATCCCCTTACTGTACATTAGTAACTACTCATCAAAGAAAGGAGACTAAACTCCTTTGCTTTTTATTTATGACGCCTGAAGACGTGCACATGGATGTCCAAATCACAGAGCCATTTTACAAATGGCTTTTAAAGATGTCTGCAGTGCAAGACGTCCAAGTAGGCAGGGGGCATGGTGAAGGCATTTCTGGAGAGATGCAATGAACTTAGATGCCCTCCCTTGTGATTTCAGAAACATCAGGGATGTCTGTGACCCCTGTCCACATTTAGACCTGCTCCAGACAGGAATCAGCATCCCAAAGGGTGTTGAGAAGATAGAGAACTAAGTGACTAGCCTAAGATCACAAGGAGCAGCACTGGGATTTAAAGCCTGGGCACTCTGATTCTAACTCACTCTCTAATTAATGTACATAGTTATGAATGTTTTATGTATTGAGGTTATAATGTTCAATGTAAAAAGATTAATGTTTAATGTACCTTGTTCTGTTAATTCTAAACCGCCTTGATTGCCAGATGAAATAAATAAATAACCATTAGGCTATTAGATATTCCCATTCCGAAATGCTATTCTGGGGACATCTGCAGACGTCCCCATAGACGTCCATATTGGGCATGCCCATGCTTGTGAAATTGTGCCTGCATTTTTTTTCCAGACATCCCGGCTTGGACATCCCAGATTGCACCTGGACGTTCTTTGTAAAAAGTGCCTTCAAATGTTTACAGTTCTTTTTTTCATTATATTCACATTTTTATTCTTTATTTCTTCCTTTGTGAAGTGACATCACAATTTTAATTACTTTTATGTAGCTGAAACATGGCCAAGTTGGTTTTTTATTGCTAATTTCTTATCACAAATATTTTTGTTGTTAATAATAATAAATACATTATTTTATCTGTAACAATATTAAAATGTTAGTTATTTTTTTAACTATATAATAAAGAGTTTTTTGTTTGATTTCATCTTTGCCTGTTCGCTGGTATTGTATTTCTGGGATTTACCTCTGTTTTGTTCTATCTTTATGGCAGTGCAGACTGCACTGGGCCCCATTCTAAAGGGGTCCCACAGAGATTCCACGCACTCTCTCCCCGCTTTCCTCTGCTTCTTTCTTTCCCTTTCTCTTTACTATTAAAAATGTATATAGCACAATAAGATGTGTGCAGGCTGTAGAGACATTTGCTCAATGGCGCACACAGAGAGAACTTCTTCTTTATGTTCTCTCTGCTTCTCTTACTCATGCATTGTGCTGTCCCTCACACCAAAACCTCTTTTAGGTTTAAGGCCTTTTCACTATTTGCCTATTTAGCTAGACAGGAAAGAGAAATAGAGTACGTAGGAAGGACAAAACAGAGGGAAGACACGGGGTAGACATGTATAAACCAGGTCAGCTGGATGCGGCTGGCAGATTAAAAGCAGAGACAGATGAGTTTTTAGTAGTGACCGGAAAGTAATATAGTTTTCTTCCAAACGAAGAGTAGGTAAAGAATTCCACAAGACTGGACCATAGAAAAAGAAGGCAGAGTGGCGGGTGGATTGTAAATGTGCACGAGACGGTGGGGGAAGATGAAGCCGGTTGATGTAGAGAGAGCGAAGACTATGTGTGGGAGGGGTAAAATGGAGAAGATCAATAAGATACTGGGGTGTATGCATGTATAGGGTGCGATGAACAAGAGTCAAGATCTTAAATTTGATGCGATGGTCAACCGGGAGCCAATGAAGATGAAGCAATGGGGGGTAACGTGATCAAAGAGGGAGGAGTGACAGATAAGTCGAGCTGCAGTGTTTTGTATGAGTTGTAGTCTATGAAGTTGGACTTTGGTGATACCAGCAAAAACAGAGTTGCAATAATCCAGCCGTGATAAGACTGTAGCCATTGTGAGGGTGGTCAGGGCTGAGGGGGATAGAAATGGGTGGATAGATCGAATTTGCTGGAGAAAAAAATAAGACGTCTTAGCCAGGTGTGATATGTGTTCTTTGAAAGTGAGGTTTGAGTCAAGAAGAATGCCAAGGTATTTAAAGAAGAGGCGATAGGAATTGTGGAGTGGTCAAGGATTGGGGCAAGAGAGGGGCAGGGGCTTCCAAATGTGAACCAGATGGCTGAAGTTTTAGTGACATTGAGATGAAGACAATTGGAGGATAACCAATTAGAGACGAGGGTAAGACAGGCATTCAAAGGTGTGAAGTCTGGAGACAGTGGATTAGTGTGGTGAATGATAATTATGTCGTCAGCATAATAAAAGGCAGACAGGCCAGTCTGTTGAATACAAAGTGCCAGTGGTGTGAGGAAAAGATTGAACAATAGAGGGACGAGAACCGAGCCTTGGGGAACACCACAGGGAAGGGGAAGAGCAGTTGAAGGAGGATGCGAAGCTGCAGCAGAAACTATGGAGAAAGAACAAGAAGATAGGTAGTAGTGAAACCAGCGAAGAACGGTACCACGGAGGCCTGCATCCCGCAACCGAGAGAGGAGAAGAGAGTGATCAACAAGGTCAAAAGCAGAAGAAAGATCAAGGGAGACCACCACCGAGATATCACTCCGATCATGTGAAGTGTGAAGTTCATTGAGAAGGGCAGTCAAAGTTGTTTCTACACTTTGTCCCTGTCGGAAACCAGATTGCCGGAGGTGAAGATAATTAACAGAGTGAAGATGCTGTGAGAGCTGATCAAAAACAAATTTTTCCAAGACTTTTGAAAGAAAAGAGAGATTGGAAACCGGGCGGTAATGGGCAGGAACC
Source organism: Ichthyophis bannanicus (assembly GCA_033557465.1). Classification (NCBI taxonomy): domain Eukaryota; kingdom Metazoa; phylum Chordata; class Amphibia; order Gymnophiona; family Ichthyophiidae; genus Ichthyophis; species Ichthyophis bannanicus. The sequence continues at coordinate 43,087,191 of CM066043.1, forward strand.
ATGGGATCAAGGAGAGGTTTTTTGAGGATGGGACGTACCAGAGCATGCTTCCAGGGGGAGGGGAAAGATCCACTTGATAGACTGGAGTTAATCAATGTACAGATATAGGGAATTAATGATAGGGAGGGTTCCAGGAACCAACTGGTGGGGATAGGATCTAATGGGCAGGTAGTTTTACGAACAGAGGAAAGAGAGGGGATTAATTCAGAGGTAGTGATGGGATAGAAAGTGGACCACGTGTGGGTAAGAGAGGGAGAAGAGGTAGAGGTAGAAGGAGGGGAAAGGGGCAGTGGGGAAAACAAGGGGGGTGGGCAGGAGGGAAGACAGGAACGGAGATCATGAATTTTAGTAGTGAAGTGAAGGGCTAGTTGGATAGGGAAAGGCATGAGAGGAGGAGGAGCAGGGGAAGAACCAGAATGAGTAGAAGTGAGCGAATGAAGGATGGAAAAGAGCTGTCGAGATGGGTTAGAGGCGGAAGTAATGGAATTGGAGAAAAAGGAAAGCTTGGCTTGGTGTATAGAAGAGCGATAAAATTGATGAAGCTCACAGAATTGGGTACGAGTAGATAATGAAAGGTTCTTCCGCCAGACATGCTTGGATCTGCGGAGCTGAGTACGTGACAGGCGAAGACCTGTGTGGAATCAAGGGTAATGGGCAGAAGATTGCCTTGGACGAATGGGCTGAAATGGGGCCAGATTGTCAAGAGTTGCCGAAAGCGCAGAGTTAAAGACAGAGACCTGAGAGCTGGGGGAGAGAGCAGAGAAGTCAGCAGGAAGAAGCTGGGAGGCTGGGGGAAAGAGTTGGACAGTACAAGAAGAAATCCGACGACGGAAAGAAGTAGAGGATGGAGGAGCAGAAGAGGAACTAGAGGAAGGAGGAGAAAATTCCAGTGAAAAAGTCACACAAAAATGATCAGTCCAGGGAAGTGGTTGAACCTTGGTTTGCGAAATAAGGAAGGAGGGTGACAAGGAGATAATGACAGGATCAAGGATGTGACCAGCAGAATGGGTTGGAAAGAGAACAAGTTGCCGAAGAGAGAGATCCTGAAGAAAAGTGGTAAAGGAAAGGTCTTGTTAGAGGAAGGGGAATCGAAGTGGACATTTAAGTCCCCAACAATGATTAAGTGTGAAAACTGCAGAGAAATGTCGGCTATGGTAGAAGCAAGTGCTTCCCAGAGGTGGGTTGGAAGAGAAGGAGGGGCATAAAGAATAAGAATGTGGATGGGGGGGAAGATTGAAGATGAAAGAGAAGGGCCTCCGGATATTGTAGGAGAGGAGAGAAAACCTGAGCAATGGAGAGAGAGGAGCGGTAAAGCAATGCAATCCCACCTCTGTTCCGGCCAATCCGGGGAACAGAAATGGAGGAGAAATTAGGCGGAAGACACCTAGAGACAAGAGGCTGCTCTCCATCCTTGATCCAGGTTTCGGTTAGGCATAGCAAGTCTAGTGACTCATGGATGATAAGGTCCTGGATCAAGAGTGTTTTAGAACATAGTGACCGACAGTTTAGCGTACCTGTTTGTAGTAAGCAAAGCAATGGCAGCAAGGAGGAGCCAGAGACATCTGATGCAGTCGGAGAAGTGCAGCAGCGGAGATTGGAGAGATTGCGGGAGGAGAGTACTGGGATAGGGAAGAACCGGTGAGAACAGGGAGGCCGGGTTTCCCCTGACAACCGGGATAGCGGACATGGGGCAGAGGGAAATGTCCGCAGCTTCAGAAATCCGAGAGAAGGAAGATATAAACCCTCTTAACCCTCCATAGCCCATGTTCCCTGTAAAATAGTTATCTCCAAGTTATAATGCCCTGTTCAATGTAATTTCAGTTTGTTCAATGTAAACCGCACTGATGCAGAATAGCGCGGTATATAAGAGAATGTAAATAAATAAATAAAATAAAGGGAGATATATGAGGCAGAGAAGACCCAATAAAGTATGGACTTACCGGGGTTGAGCCCATCAAACAGAGAGCAGGTGGTAAGGAGATACAAAGAAGAAGCACAAGGCCCTGCAAAGCATAAATTGGAGTTGAAATGACTCCCTGAGGTATTGGCCGATCTTGGCAAAGTTAGTTTTCCTAAAGTCTGAGACCCTTGTTTTTGAATGGATTTTAGCAGGCCTAGTCCTAATAGTGAACCGCACCATCTGGTTATCGTTGGATGCGAAATGATCTTCCACTATAACATTAGAAACACTTTCACCATTGGTAGGCACCTAGTCCAGTATGGTCCCTTCACGTGTTGGTTCTGTTACCAGTTTCCTGAATAGCTCTCACTGTAAAGAATCTGTGACCTCCTTACTTCTAGATGATACTGCAGCAGGGGGGGTGCCAATCAACATCTGGCATATTGAAATCCCTTAGCAGTAGCATTTCCCCTTTCCTGGCAATGCTGAGTATGTCTTTGTTAGTGATATAGCGGAAGGGCTTTCAGGTAAGATTTACCTCTTTGCAGATGATACCAAAATCTGCAATAGAATAAACACCCAGGAAGGGGTAGATAACATGAGGAGGGATCTAGCTAAACTTGAAGAATGGTCTAGAATTTGGCAGCTGGGATTTAATGTTAAAAAATGTAAGGTCATGCATTTGGGCTGCAGCAATCCAAGGGAGCAATATAGTATAGAGGGTGAAGTACTTTTGTCCACTAAAGAAGAACAGGACCTAGGCGTGGTTGTGTCTGATGATCTTAAAGTAGCTAAACAGATAGAAAAGGCGACAGCAAAAGCTAGAAGGATGCTTGGGTGCATACGGAGAGGAATGGCTAGCAGAAAAAAGGAGGTGATAATGCCTCTGTATAAGTCTTTGGTGCGACCTCATTTGGAGTATAGTGTGCAATTCTGGAGACCGCACCTTCAAAAGGATGTGAACAGGATGGAGTCGGTGCAGAAAGTGGCTGCTAAAATGATTAGTGGTCTTCATTATAAAGCACATGAGGACAGACTGAAGGATCTTAATATGTACACCTTAGAGGAAAGGCGGGATAGAGGTGATATGATTGAGATGTTTAAATACCTCCATGGCATAAATGTTCAGGGAGAGAGCCTCTTTCAATTGAAAGCAAGTTCTGCTACGAGGGGACATGGGATGAGGGTTGAAGGGAGATAGATTCAGGAGTGATATGCGGAAATATTTCTTTACGGAAAGAGTAGTGGATCCGTGGAATAGTCTCCCAGTGGAGGTGGTAGAGATGAGGACAGTAACTGAATTCAAAAAAGCATGGGACAAACACAGAGGATCTCTAAAGGTAAAAAGGGGACTGTTGTAGTTGTTATGGAAGGACAGACTAGATAGGCCATGTGGTCTTTTTCTGTCGTCATATTTCTATGTTTTCAATTAACTCTCCATCCACCTCTTCTTCCTTTGAGGGAGGTCTGTATATCATGCCAATGCAAATAGATTTCTCTTTTCCTTTTTCTAGTTTAACCCACAGTCCCTCCTCTCTCTATTTTAAGCCCTGTATCTCCATAGCTTTAATATTTGTTACATATAGTGCCACTCCTCCTCCCCTTTTTCCTACCCTGTCCTTTCTGAATAAAGTATAGCCTGGTATAGTTACATCCCAGTCATGGTTGTCTGTGAACCATGTCTCTGTTACTGCCACTAAATCCAAGTCAGCCTATCCCATTAAAGCCTCAACATCTGGGATCTTAATTCCCATGCAACGGACATGTATACACACTGCTTTTCATATGTTGCCCCTTTTACCCATTTCCATAAAGGTATTTAATGTGTCACTTACCTAGGAGCTTTCTTCACTCATCCCCAATGAATCTAGTTTAAAGCCCTCTTCAGTAGATTAGCCAGTCTGCTATTGAAGACATGTCAACCTTGAGTGGAGGAGTGGCCTAGTGGTTGGGGCAAGGTACTTCAGGCTGGAAGGTCGGGGGTTCAAATCCCACTAGAGGACAGCAACCTTGGGCCGGAAGGACTGGGGTTTCTAGTCCCACAGGTGCTCCTTGTGGTCTTGGGCAAGCCCCTTAACCCTCCATAGCCCATGTTCCCTGTAAAATAGTTATCTCCAAGTTATAATGCCCTGTTCAATGTAATTTCAGTTTTTTCAATGTAAACCGCACTGATGCAGAATAGCGCAGTATATAAGAGAATGTAAATAAATAAATAAACCTTTCTTGGACAAATAGACGCCATCTCTGCTCTGCAGCCCTTGGAACAGCATCCCATAGTCTAGGAAACCAAAATGCTTTCGATGACATTATCCATGCAACCATGCATTTATCTCCAGAATGCAAACTTCTTTGCCTTGGGCTTTACCCTCAACAGGGAGAATTGAAGAGAACATCACCTGCACCCTTATCTGCTTCACCTTCTGTCCCAGAGCCATGAAGTCACTTTTGATATGCTCAGAGAGATACCTGGCAGTATCATTTGTGCCAACATGGATAAGCAATACTGGGTAATAGTGGGCTTGATTAGTCTTGGCAAAGTCTCCATAATATCTTGGATTTTGGCACCTGGCAGACAGCATACCTCTCTGGACATAAAGTCTGGTCAGCAGATGGACGCCTCAGTAGCCCTTGGAACAGAGTCGCCACTACTCTTTGCTTCCTTGTGGTCACTGATTTTGCAACTTTGGGTGCTTGAGCTCTGGTTCTTCCCTTTCCAGGGATGCTTTCACCTCCTCTGTGTCTAGGGCTGCATGTTTTTTTCCAATTCAAGGGCTGGAGGAGTTGGATTGGTAATTCTGCAGGCCCTGGTGACTTGTGTCTAACCGTCATCATTCTGTAGGCTCCCATCTTCTCTGCTGGAGAGCTTGGATGTTTCAAGAAGCATCTCATCAATGTACTTCTCACTGTCTTGAATGCTCCTCAGCCTCGCCACTTCCTCTCTGAGTTCCTCCACTTGTTTCCTGAGAGCTTCAGCATGCAGGCATCCTGCACATGGAACCGGTACTTCAACTGACATTAGAATTTCTGTCTGGACAGAGGCAGAACCTGTAAAGTGGGCAACAGTTTTGGCGAATGCAATTTTTCCAGCCATTGTTCAGTTGGTGGAGCTTAGGTACCTGTTGAAGCAAGAGAGAGAGAGAGACCTACCAAAGTACCAGCCGGTTTCCCAGCTGTTCTTTCAGAGAAAAAGCAGTTAACCTATTTTAAATGTGTTCTTAATGTGCTGTTCCAAGTCTCTGTGTGTAGCTAATTGGGGAGGTGCCCTATAATGCAAGACTGCTCACATGGTGGAACTAACACCTGATGATGTGTCAGTAGTTTCAAAGAGCTGAGAAAGATACTAAAAGCAGAGTTTTAAACCGACTCAGCTAAAGAAAATAGTTCCCCTTTTGAACTAAAGCACCAAGAAGAATGTAACTATATACCCACTCTCCACCCTATACTGCAATCACTGATTAATGTGTGTTTTAGTGTGTGGTGGCAGACACAATCACATGTTAGTGTTCCCATGTTCCATTTGCCTCATGGTAAAAGGCATCTTACCTGGCTAAGAGACTTTAGTAAAACAGGCCCTCAATCTCACTCTATACATATAGAGCCACCACTGCCCATGGTTTTGTAGACATTCTATAAAATAACCTGGGTAAAGGCATGAAGTAAATAAAACAACAATGAAAGGAATTCTCACAAATTCCAGCCGCACCTAAATAACTGCAAGAGTGCAGGAAAACTTGTCACCAGGTGCTATACTCATAAAAAGGGACACAGTCTTCTACTGAGGTTAATCCAGAAAGTGCAGAATTGTTACTCATCAAACGTTGAATTTTCCTATTTATGTGAAACAGTCTCTCTGTTTTCCTCTCCTCCAGAAAGATAAAGAAACACACACACACACACAGGTGGAGGGGGGAGACACACATAGGGACATGTTTACTAAAGGCTTTAATGCACGTTGATAAAATGAATGTATGTTAAGTGCTCACAACCCTTTTATTTTTATGGACGCAGTGGCACTTAATGCATATTCATTTCATTAACGTGTGTTAGTAAACATGCCCCATATATACAAGGAAAGAAAGGCACAGGTAGGCAGAAACACAGACATTCAGTTAGTTATTGGAATGAGAACTTTTACATGTACTGGCAAAGTAACACATAGTGAGTGGTATGTTTACTAAACCGGGCTAACGGATAACCTAGGGCCCATATTATTCAATGGGACCTAGTTGCAGCTAGCCCAGGTTAACCGTTAGCCCGGTTTAGTAAACATACCCCATAATCAGAGACTAATTCAATGGGTCCGTGGCTCCGATATCGGGCAGAAGCCGCTACCGCGGCTTTGTAAACAAGCCCCTAAGGGGTATGTTTACTAAACTGCGATAGCGGACTCCGTGCGATATTGGGGCCACGGCTCTGATATCGCACTGAGTCCCGTACTGCCGTTTAGTAAATATACCCCTAAGAGTGAGATGTACCACCCTAGAGACTAAGAACGAAGTCTAAAAAGTACATTTTTGAGATGGTGCATCTGGAACATAAATCTAGAAAGATTTAAATGTAGTATTGATTTGAAATTTAAAAAAAAAGGCAGCAGAAAATTATTTTTCTTTAGATCCTCTGAAAGGATGTAGACATAGTCGAGGCAATATGGGTACATTTTCAGAGCTGAAAATTGCTCTCCACTTACTGATAAAAGTAGGTGCATAGTTTCTGTGGGTACGGTGAAAAAGGATGGTACAAGGGGAGGCAGTACACAGGAAAGTGAACTCAGATTTCTTCCTACCGACCGGGCCACTTGGTTTTTATTTTCGTAGGCTTGTCTCTCATGAAAGCAGTGATCATGATTGACACAGGCTATAATGCTTGAGAGAAGGCAATGAAGCCTTCATATCAGTGTGGCATACGCCGATAAGTGAGATTTGGCATTTCTGCGTAACAGAGGGCGGAAGGAAGAAACACAAACGCATAGAGGGGGAGACGGTAACAGAATTGTAAGACTATAACTCTGGAAAATGAATCTTTTCTTCCGACTCATGAAACGTGCTTCCAAATAGGGCTCCTTATCTCCTATCTTTCAGAGCTTATTGGTTCTCAAGAGCTGAATGAATCAAGCAGCCAGGAAAACAAACTATGGGATCGGATATACGTTTTTTATCCTTTTCGTTTTTGACAGAAAACCCAGAGGGACTGCACGTTTTCTTGAGTAAAGGCCAGCTGCTGGAACCAGCTTTATCTCGTCAGAACCCACACGTCTGAGCAGAAAGGCTCGCTACCCGTGAGCGAGACATCCTCTGACTGAGACTCGAGCATAAAAATAGCCGGGACGCAGCCTATCCACACAGTTAACGATTGAGGTGTGTTCCAAAGGCCGAACTACTTATCCCGGGAGACTTCACGGTGTTTCGTCACAGCCCGACGTCGAGAGTTGTCCCTGCCCATTGGTCCCCCAGCAGGTCGCGAGCTGCATAACGCTCGCAGTGGCGAGCCGGCTCTGTACGGCGAGGGGAGGAAAAAAATGGCGAAGACCTATGACTATCTCTTCAAACTCTTGCTGATAGGAGACAGTGGGGTGGGGAAGACCTGCCTGCTGTTCAGGTTCAGCGAGGATGCTTTTAACACCACTTTCATTTCCACCATCGGTGAGTACCCTGTGGTAGGTGTGTATGCCAGGCGGAAGGGAAGCTGGCAGTGGCTGCTGGGAGGCAACTTTTTATCAGCCCAACCTTGTGAGGAGGGTGGTACAGGAAGAGGCCTAGTGCAAAGTGTGGGGAGTCGCCGGCAGAAGCTCGCGTTGCACACCAAAGCGGAAAGAAGTGCGGCTGAAAGTTAGGTTTTCTCTGTGCTTGCTGCTGGTGATAGAGAGCAGCACTCGCTCCCTCTTACTGTTGCTTTATTGGCTTTATTTTTTTAATTCGCTTTCGAGCTGTGGAAAAGGAGCGAAAATCCTGACAGCGAGAAAAGAAATGCACAGGTGCGGAAAGCTGCACTTATAAGGTGTCTGTCAAAAAATGCCGCTAAATAAATTCGGCTAGTAAAATATGTAGTTCCTTGGCCGGAATCTACTATTCATTATGGAAACCTGTGTTTCTGTTGCACGACTTAATAACAAAAAGATATGCTATTAATCTGTCTTGGTTTAGTTTACGCTTTCAGAAACATTATAGGTAATCTTAATTTGTTCTCTCTAAGTTTACAGGTATGAACCTTCTCTTGACATAAGCCAGTCCTTCCTTTTATGATGGGGAGGATAGTAGTTTTCAAAGCTCATGTCTTTCTTTTATATATATTGATGCAAGAATGCGTTCTATAATCTACTGAAAAAAACATGCATTTGCTTTGCTTTGCTTTATGATGTCTCTTATGTTACTGTCTCTGAAAAGTCTATTTTCCCCAGTTTTTAAAGTTAACCATGTAGTAAATATGAGAAGTAGTAAGCAGCATTTTGTTAAGGAGCTGTTCTCATGTTTCATTAGTATTATACCCTTTGTGCTATAATTCTCTCTGTTTTGGACTCTGTTTTCATATTGTATGCTTGTTACTTGACTAAGCCAATTTTATGGTGGCACTGGACAATGTCCAAAGTTTCAAGATCACTAGTTAGATAATTTGGTAGACTTTAAGTGGACAAGTGTTGAAATATATGTTCCATTGTTTGGCTTTCCCTGCAAAGTCAATATGGGTCATTTCTAAGACTTCAGCATCTTTTTGCCATATACGCACTGGCCACAGTCAACTTGAAACTAGTTTAGCTGTGACCACAAATGACATGGAAGGTTGATGCTTGGTTGTTGACTCGTAGGGAGGGATTTATACAAGTCTAGAGCGGTGTATCTTTGTGAGCGGCCATCTCTTTTGCCACAGACTTTCTATAGTTGAATGTGAGTCTGGAAGGTGAACCCAGTTTGGGTTTCTTGAAATCTCCCCCCCCCACACACACACACCTGTTGTCAAGATGAAGTGGTAATTCTAGCATTTCTTTGATTTCAGTGATTTCTTGGTACAGATTTAAAAACAGCAGTCTAATTTTTGCAGTGAACAATGTGCTATTGTAGCCAACTGGGTTTCTCTTCACTACCTGCTTTTGGGAACGAGTAAGGTGGTATGGGCTCCCTATTTGGTTCTGCCCGGGACTTTCAAATGACCTGGGCTAGCTGCTCTTGAAGATTCTGGGCTGCTTAATGCATTGATTTGATCTAGCATGGACAGGTATATTATGTTAGAGACTAGGAAAATTATTTAGTGTATTAAGAGATTAAACTGTGGAGCTTTAGTAGTTAGACCATCGGAACGCTTAGAAGTTGCCCTATCTATATGCAGGTTTCTACACTGGGGAAGGAGATAGCACCTCTAATTCTAGCTGATTTTTTTTCCTCCTCTCCTCCACTACCCTCATTCATGCATACTGTCCAGAAAATCAGGTCAGCTCTTGTAATACATGACTTACAGTGTATTCTGGTAGGATTATGTGTGTGACTTATCCCCCAGATGGTAACGGAGTGCCTCCGTGACATTAGAAAGAGAAGGTACTTATTAAATCATCTGACTTAGTGACAGCTGAAGAAAGAGACACACACACACTATGGAAGAGAGTACAAAAGCAGCCCTGGTTGGTGGCTTAACTTGGGGGCATGATCATAATTCAAATGCCAGAATCCTCAACTAGCAGAGAAACTACCACTGTTCCTAATATTGTATGTTCTTTTTCTTGCTTCTACAGTATTAAGAACAGTAGTAGCTGTGCTGGCCTAATCTAGCTTGGGGAAGAGGAGGGGCAATGATGTGGCTAAAAATGAAGTCCATGTGATACAGGAAGGATTTACAAACTTAAGGGAGGCACTTAAGCAGCTCGCTGCGGAAACCCTGCACTAGAGCCCAGCGCTAAAGTTCTAACACTGGCTTTCCTTACATAGGTTTACCGTAGACGATTTGCTTGTAAGGCTGTAAGCAAACGCCATGCAAAAGAGCTGTGTTCATAAAGTCTGTGAGAAAACAAGAGGAAAATGATTTCCCCAAACAAGAACACCAAAAGAAGCAATCGAGAGACCACATGCATGGCGTTTTTTACTGTATCCACAAACGGGAAGTTAAAAGTAATTGGCATTCCAGTGAATGTTGTACACTTGTTTGTTCCTGGCTTTTCATTTTGATGTTTTATTGCATCAACTGAGGTATTGATTGACTCCTGATGCAGGTGTAGTTGCCAAGCTTGGCCAAGTCAGGTCTTCAATAAAGTGTATTAATAGAAGACCATCTCATGTGACTGTTGTCTCTCTCCATTCATCAGGTCTGCACCAAACACTGAGAGCAAGCCAAGCACATGTGCACGGGGCTCTGCATTAACAGCACCTATATTCTGAGCACAAAAAAACCCCACCAGTCTGGCAGTTATGTACTGGATTGCTATCTGGCACAGACAGCGGTGTTGTTCTAAGCAGATGTTCTGCTTAGAATAATATCTGCACAGAATAATATTGTTTATATGCCACATAGCACTTGACCACAACATTGTTCCAGCATGCTTCAGCATTCTCTTCAGCAAAATGAGAAAAAAGTTGCAGGTTTTGTACACTGAAGAAACGGGCACAAATGCCTCACTTGTACTGATGGCCCACCTATGAGCTATCCCTTAATGTTGACTCATACTGTTTCCAAATCCCAGCATTGAACTCAGCCTTATTAAGTGCTGTCGACTCCTGGCGACCCTCTGGATAGTTGACCTAAACTTTGTTTGGTCTTCAGCCAAGCGACTCATTGTTGATAGAATGGTATCCATAGCTGCCTTTATTGTATAGATCCATCTCATTGCCGGCCTTCCACTTTTACCTTGCCAAGCATTATGCCTTTCTCCAATTATCTCTCGTCGCATGATGTGTCCAAAGTATGAATGTCGAAGGCTTGTCATCTTTGAGTTTCTGTAGTACTGACTGGTTTGTTCTTAAGGCAGTCTATGATTTGCACACTCTTTATCACTAGCACCATAATTCAAAGGCATCAGTTTTCTTCCTGTCCTATCTTTTTCACTGTCCAATTTCTGTATCCATATGACGGTATTGAAAATACCATGGCCTGGACAAGTCAAATCTTTGTATGGAGAGACCGCTCTGCTCTTGAGAATCTTGTCTAGGTCCTTCATAACCATTCTGCTAAGAGCAATACGTCATCAGATTTCTTGACTGCTAATCCTTTCTTTGATTGTTGATCTAAGTAAGTTAAAGCTGTCGACTGTTTCAATTTTTTCTCTCTCAATGATGAACTTATGGATTTTGTCAGTTGTCAGATCTTTGTCATCTTAACGTTAAGGTGCAGACCCATTTTAAGACTGTTCCATGATCTTGAGAAGCAGAGGTTTCAGAATGTCTTCACTTTCAGCCAGTAATGTGATATCAACAGCATAGTGAAGGTGGTTGAGTCTTCCACCAATCTTCACACTTCTGTTGTCTTCATGTAGTCCTGCTTCTCTGATGTGTTCTGCATATAAATTAGAGGTAGGGGGAAAGTATGCAGCCTTGTCATACACCTTTGATTTTAAACCATTCAGTTTCTCCTAGTTCCATTCAAACTGTTGCTTCTTGATCAATGTAAAGGTTATGCAAGGTGTTCTGGTATACCCATGCTTCTTAATATGGCCCAGAGTTTCTCATTGTTTACACAGTCAGAAGCCTTGCTGCAGTTGATAAAGCACATATGCATATCCTTTTGGTATTCATTTTTTTTGTTTTGTTTTTTCAAGGATCCATCTCACATCCACGATATGTCTCTCATTCCTCGCCTTTTCCTGAACCAGCTTGCACTTCGGGTAGCTCCCATTCCTGAACCAGCTTGCCCTTCAGGTAGTTCCCATTCCAGGTATAGTTGTAGTCTCTGCTGAATGATCTTGAGTAGAATCTTGCTGGCATGTGGGATCAGAGCGATTGTGCGATTTCCACAGTCAGTTGGGTCATCTTTCTTCAATATTGGTATAAACATAGATCTTTTCCAGTCAGTTGGCCATAATTTGTCTTCCAAATTTCCTGGCAGAGCCTTGTAAGTATGATAACAGCTTTATCCGATTGCCATAATACTTCAATGGGAATGCTATCAGTGCCTAGTGCTTTGTTCTTTGATAAGGCTTTCAATGCTGCTTCGTCGTCTTCTTTCATCACTAATGGTTCCTGATCATAAGGTACAGGTTGAAACAGCTATTAGTCCACTTCATCTTTATGGTATAATGACTCTTTATATTCTTTCCACCTTTTCTTGATCTTCTCAGGATCATTCAACATGGATCCTTGAGCATCTTGTAGCATTCCAGTTTGAGGCTGGAATTTTTTTTTCTTTGTCTCGTAGCTTTAGAAAAGGCAATCTTGTTCTTCCTTTAACAGTTTCTGCTTGTTTGCTTGCATGTGTAGTACTTCTTGCCTTGTCTTGCTGCATGTTGGGAATCTGAGTTCTGTGATTGCCTCTTTCTTCTCTGACTTTAGCTTCTCTGCGTTAATTTTCAGAGTTTTTTCAGTCGTCCATTTTGGCCATTTTTTTTTGTTTTTTTCACCTTATGTAGAGACTTCTCGATTTCTTCAAACACAACCTTCTTGATGTCATCCCATAATTCTTCTGGAGCTTTGTCATTTGTATTTCAAGCAGCAAATTGATTTTGTAGGCAGTCTTTAAATTAGAGTTGTATATTCTCAAGGTCATATTTTGTTATTTATGAGTGGCTTTCTTTTTTTCAGCTTTAGCTTGAGTTTGCATACTAGTATTACGTGATCTGTACCACAGTCGGCTCCAGGTTTTGTCTTTGTCTTATTCATAGAACTCAACATCTTCCTCTTCTGCAGCTGTTTGGGCATATACTTGAATTGTATTAATGGGCTTTCCTCGTGGGTGAATAGAAATTAAGTGTTCACTGACTGCATTGTATTTCATTAGAGTTCTTGCAAGTTTCTTCTTAATTGTAAATGCAACACTATTTCTTCTTTCTTTCATTTCCAGCATAGTAGACCATATGGTCATCAGGTGCAAAGTGCCCAAACCAGTCCATTTCAATTCACTGACACCCAACAGATCGAGTTGTACACATTCCATTTCATTCTTGACTATCTCCAACTTCCCTTGGTTCATGCTTCGTACATTCCATGTCGCAATATGTAAGCCATCTTTACAACTTCTGATTCTCATTTCATGCACACTACATCAGCAGATCCAACCACATCATAAATGCTGGTTTTACTCTGAGAAGTCTTCAGCTCATCCCCAGTAGCCATTTGAGTGCCTTCCAACCTGGGGATCTCATCTTACAGCACTATAATGCAATTTGTTTTGTGACTATTCATTGGGTTTTCGTGGCAAGATACAGAAGTAGATTTGTCAAGTCTGTCTTCCGTGCAATTAATTCCAGTGTTGTATTTGTCACAGAAATGTGATCCTTCACTTAAAACACTGTCCCATTCTGCTGCTGCCCAGATGAGTGGTTTGTCTTAGACAGGTCTCAGCTGAGGTATCAGACTATCTTGGGAGACCCTGCCAGTAGCTGTCAGCATCACTGATGCACACAAGCCCCCTCAAAGCATAACAAGCTGCAAACCAAGTGAGGGAGCTCAGCCTTATGGTGTTCCTATTTGTATCGTAAACTGTGTTTTGTTTTTGTACTAAAAGATGGTATATCAAGTACAGAATAAACTAAACTAAATTCGGCACATTTTTCTGCATCTGCACTGCGTAGTTAATTGCTTCAGCATCATCCATTTAAATGGATTTAAAAGCATGGGTACTGCTATTTGTGCAGGCATTTGCTCACGGTTTATGCTTGCATGAGATTCCTTCCTGCATTCTGCACCCACACTAGCACAGGAAATTCTGTGTAAACACTGCAGATGCCTGCACTAACAGCAGCACAGCTTTCTTCATTAAGCTTAAGGTTTATAACATTTTAAGTGGTAATGCTTATGGTAAAAATGATTTTGTTGATACAACAAAGCCTAACAAATGATTCAAAACTGATATAGAACGAGTGTGTGGGTTATTTTTGTTTTTAGATATATTTAGGTCGTATATGGAACAAAAGGTCTTGCTGTAGTGATAGCCTATGTGTCTGCGAGAAGAGCTGTAATCCTAGATGAAAAAGCTAGATCAAACAAAGAGAGAAGTTTAAATTAAGTGAAGGGGTTAGTGGGTGGAAAGTGATCGAACTTGACGTCGCACTTGCTAAACAAATGAAATTAGTGGGGAAAAGACAAGTGAGCATTTCACAAGCTTCTCTCTAAAATAGTAGAGAAGACAAGGGAAGCAGGTATTCCTTATCTCTCCAGTCCTGAACCTCTGGTAGTGTACCTCCTCCAGCAGCTTGAAGACTGAGCATCTGCAAAACTGAAGACACCAGTACAAATACCGCTGGCACTGCCTACCAGCTCCCAGTATGCTTAGTCTCCAAGCAGCTGAAGGTGGTGAGCCAGAGGGGCTCACTGAGGAGCAAATAAGGAGATAGTTAGGTTTTCTTTTTGGGGAGTACTTTTCCTTTCTATTTGGTTTGTTCCTTTGCTACTAAAGTTTTTAAAAAAAATAAAATAAAGAAGGAAAGCAAGCCGAGCAGCAGCAGTAAGCCCTGTGGAAGAGGATTTCACTTAGCCCTCTCCTACCTCCCCCCCCCCCTTGGTCCCGGGGGTGGGGGTGGGGGGGTGTTGAGGCACTTACTGGCATCCCAGGGCTTGGTGGCTCCCGATCCCATGATCGGGTGAGGAGCCACCATTTTGGAGCTACAGCCGACAGGAACCTAACTGCTGTCTCCTCAGCGCCATAGCTGTTGACCGGCTGAGCGCGAGGCTGGTGCACCCTCCCCTGTTTACAGCTCGGTGGCCAACTCTGATTTCTTGGCACAGCGGAGCTCGGCAGAAGCAGCAGGTACGTTGGGGAATCTTTTCTCTTTGTTAAAGTAGGAAGTGGACCCGATGTTGCGTGGTGCTGGCGGTTGCAGCTGCTGCTCCTGCTCCTGCTGAAACGTGGGAAAGCAAGGGGACTCCTGATTCCCGTGGTTTTTTTAGCTCTCGGGGTAATTAAGTGAAGGCCCTTCAGGTAGTCTTTCCAGGGCAGTTTAGCTATCTGAAGGGATTGTTGCTTGTTGGACCTGACAATTTTTTATTTATTTATTTTTTTTAAATATAGAGGGCAGTCTCTGCATGTTTGTTTTTTCTTCTAGCAGAACAGGCTGAAGATTTGCTCAGCTACAAGTTGCACTGTACTTCGGGCTCATTTTTCCTGGTGAGTGCTCCTAGGCAGAGTGAGCCTAGGAACGATGGCCTTCCCTCCATACCGGCACGTCCTCAGTGTTTAGTCTGTTGGTTTTGGCATGGTATGGTGTCCGAGGCTGGGGTTTGTCGAGGTTGTACAACAGAGGCTTTGGGGATGGAGCAGGCGTTACAGGACAAGCCGTGAGAGCCTATAGGCCTCTCATCTTAGGAAGTTCAAGTCTCCATAGACTCTTCTCCTCCTTCACTGGAGGTGTCTGCTGGTCTGCCTGGACCCTCAACTTCCCAGGGTCTTTCGGTTGGGGGACTTATGGAGGAATTCTCCCCGGAGTTTCTTTTATTACGTCAGGCTTTTTGCTGATGGCAGCAAGGGGACAGGGCAGCTGTCCTGAACTGCTGTGCCGGGGGCGAGGCGGAGTGTCTCGGAGAAGAGAGATGACTCTGAGGACTTACCAACCAAGAAGATCAAGTCCGTGGGTAGGAGGACCAGAACAACCTCCTCTGTCAGACAGGGGACTGGGAGTTTGAGTCAGAGTTGCAGGGTGAAGAGCTTGAGGAAGATGAGATTCTGGAGCCGGAGGACGAGGCACAGGTGATCCGAGTCTTTCGGCGGGAGGAGTTGCCGGCACTGCTCGCAGAGTCACTTAAGGCGCTCAATTTGCCGGCTAGCCTGCCTGCTGAGGAGGAATCTCTGCAGGATCCTCCCATTCAAGCATTGTGAAAGATGCAGTCGGTTTTCCCGGTTCATAGGATAGTCAAGCAGATGATTCAGGATGAGTGGGACCTCCCCGAGGCAGGTCTGAGAGGGGTTAGGGCCATGTCACGTCTCTACCCTCTCTCAGAACAGGACCGTGAAATGTTTGTCTCCACAAGTAGATGCAGCAGTTTCTGCGGTTACAAAAAATACCACCATCCTGGTGGAGGGAAGTGCAGCATTGAAGGACGCGCAGGATAGAAAGCTTGACATGCTGTTGAAGCAGGCCTTTGATGTCAATGCCCTTTCGATGAAGGCCTCCATTTGTGGTGCCTGTGTGGCGAGAGCCTGTCTGCGGTGGTCACAACGGCTGCAACAGTTGGAGGTCTCATTGCCAGACCAGCTGGCGGAGATTGCTAAGATGGAGTCAGGAGCAGCTTATCTCTCTGACATCCACTATGATCTCATTCACGGCCTTGCAAACAATATGGCATCAGTAGTAGCGGTCCATCGCTATCTTTGGTTGCGCAATTGGGCAGCCGAGGCTTAGCAAGTTTCCCTTCAAAGGGAAACTGTTTGGCAAAGATCTGGACAAGTTGGTAAAGGATTTGAGGGATTCGAATGGAGGACGCCTCCCTGAGGACAAGTCAAAGCAGAGCCGCAATGCCGCCTCCTCCCAAGGCCAGCCTTGGGATTTTCGACGTTTTCGGTTGTCTCGTCTGGGTACCTTTTCAGAAGGGGAGATTTCTTGTACGGGGGCAGGGTTTTTGTGGCTTCCGAGGTGCAGACCTTGCGGCAGCCTCTTCCTCTGGTTTTAAGAAGCCCCAGTGAAACAAGGGGGATCCAGGCAGGGATTCAGCCCATAGGGGGGATGGCTGCGGGATTTCTACCCTGCTTGGGCCCAGATTACATCTGACCAGTGGGTCCTGGAGATAATCCGCGAAGGATATGCCCTTGAGCTGGCGCAGCCCGTGGGCAATGCTTTAATGCGGTCGCCTTGCAAGGCCCCGGGCAAGGCATGGGTGGTCAGGAACACACTGGCTCGCCTTCTCCAGCTCGGGGCAGTGGTGCCCATCCCCTGTGAGCAATACGGGTGCAGTTGATACTCCAGTTTCGTGGTGCCCAAGAAGGACGGCGCGCTTTGCTCTATCCTGGACTTCAAGCGGGTCAACTGCTTGCGGGTTCCGCATTTTTGCATGAAAACTTTGAGGTCGGTCATCCTGGCAATGAAGGAGGGGGAGTTTCTTACATCCCTTGATCTCACCAAGGCGTACCTTCATATCCCCATAAGGCCAGATCATTAACGATTTCTTCAGTTTGTGGTGCAAATGGGACACTTCCAGTTTCAGGCGTTTCCGTTTGGTTTAGCAACGGCCCCTGGTACTTTCACCAAGATCATGGTGGTGGTTGCTGCAGTGCTCCGAAAGGAGGGGGTACTGGTACATCCCTACCTCAACTGGTTGATTCGAGCAAAGTCCAGGGAGGAAAGCCTGCAGGTGATGTCGCAAGTGGTGCAATTTCTGGAGCGTCTTGTTTTTGGGTGGGCAACCGGGCCAAGAATCACTTAGTTCCATCTCAGGAATTGGAGTATCTGGAAGTGTGCTTGCACACCCAGATGGGAAGAGTGTTTGTTTCTCCCAGCGCAGTGTCTGCGGCGGTTGGTGCAGGACTTTCTGTGCCAGCCAGAGTCAACAGCATGGCAGTACCTACAACTATTGAACCATGGCAGCGATGCTGGATTTGGTACCATGGGTGAGGATGAACATGCGGCCCTTACAGCGGGCCTTGCTCCAGCGCTGGTCACACCAGTTGGATTTGCTGGCTTAGCGGCTCCCGTGTCCTCATGGGGTTTGCAGGGCACTTCGCTGGTGGCTGTGTCCAGAGCACTTGTCGGCAGACATGCCGTTCGAAGCCCCTCCGTGGATTCAGTTGATCACCGCTGCCAGCCTGGCGGGTTGGGGAGGTCATTGCAAGGGGCGGTTTGCCCAGGGGACCTGGAACGAGCTGGAGGCAAGTTGGTCGATTTAACAGACTGGAGCTCAGGGCAATTGCCCTAGCTCTCCAAGCCTTTGAGTCGCAGGTGACAGGAGAGGCAGTAAGAGTCCCCTCGGACAATGCATCTGCGGTGGCCTATGTCAACCGACAGAGGTACTGACAGCATGGCGTTAAAGGAAGAAGTGGAGCAGTTGTTCGCTTGGGTAGAACCTCGGCTCCAGGCTCTGTCGGCGGCTCACATGGCAGGGGTTGACAACGTGACTGTGGATTATCTTGAAGGACTAGAAAAGGGGACTGTTACTTCTGGAGAGAGATCTGCAATTGTGAGTATATACTTCTTGGAATTTTCTGAAAGGAATTCTTTGTATTAAAGCTAATTTAATATGTGAATCCACTATTTTTTGTTAAATCAGTCAAGGCCTAGTAGCAGCAGTTTAAGTTTAAATTTAAACACAGAAGAGCTTTCTGGTTAAATTTGGAACCCAGCAGAGAGCTTGTAGTTTAAATTTCATAAGTTAGAGCCTAGCAGCAGCAAAGAGAGAGAGAATTTTAAATCAAATCAGAATATAGCTTACCTCAGCAGCACAAGACTGTGTAGCAGCCCTCTTTTAATAAGTGTTATTTCCCTCCCTCCCTCCCCACCTCCCCCCCTCCCCCAACACCCACCCACCCCTGGGATAATCGTAGCTTTATAGGTACTTACACACCTTAAAAGACAGGTGAAACTCGTTACCCAAATCAGTCATACACTAAGGACCTGAGATTAATTAAGCTTCAGGTGAACAAGGTATATTAAACGTATTGGGTACAGTTTTTTATTAGTATAAATATCCATAGCAACCCTTAGTAAGTAAAGAACTTAAAGATCTAAACACAAACTTAAAACTAAGATGCAGACAGCAGTCCAGCAGTGAGATGGGGGCTTTCCAGTCTTTTGCATTGAGTGTCACATGTATGATTTTCTCCCAGTTGGTGAGAGGTCTAACGTGTGCATTAGGTGCAAGGAGCTCTTTGCTCTCTGGGAACGAGTCCGTTCTCTAGAGGCTAGAGTAGCAGACTTGGAAAACATAAAGACAGAGAGGTACATAGACGAGACC
The DNA here is from genome assembly GCA_033557465.1 of Ichthyophis bannanicus. Classification (NCBI taxonomy): domain Eukaryota; kingdom Metazoa; phylum Chordata; class Amphibia; order Gymnophiona; family Ichthyophiidae; genus Ichthyophis; species Ichthyophis bannanicus. The sequence goes on from CM066043.1 coordinate 43,106,094, forward strand.
TACAGGGATATAGTCTTGAAGTCCCACCTTCAGTCTGGCAGCATCCCTGTTGCCATGGAGGAGAGAGGTCACGTGACAGGAGAGCATCACCCTAGTGTGGCAGGAAATGATCCTGTAACTAGGACATATCCTCCAGGTGATGTAAAACACTCTCGCACCGAGGAAGTTTTTCCAGGGCCATGTGCCCATGAGGGAAGGGTTAGGACAGCCGTTATAGTTGGTGATTTGATCATTAGGCATGTAGATAGCTGGGTGGCTGGTGAACGTGAGGATCGCCTGGTAACATGCCTGCCTGGTGCGAAGGTAGCGGACCTCACGCGCCACCTAGATAAGTTCTTAGATAGTGCTGGGGAGGAGTCTGCTGTCTTGGTACATGTCGGTACCAATGACACAGGAAAATGTGGTAGGGAGGTTCTGGAGGCTGCTTTTAGGTAGGAAGTTGAAATCCAGAACTTCCAGGGTAGCGTTCTCTGAAATGCTTCCCGTTCCACGCGCAGGACCCAAAAGGCAGGCAGAGCTCCGGAGTCTCAATGCGTGGATGAGACAATGGTGCAGAGATGAGGGGATTTGGATTTACTAGGAACTGGAGAACATTCTGGGGAAAGGAGGGGCTCTTCCAAAGGGATGGGCTTCACCTTAACCGGGATGGAACCAGGCTGCTGGCATTAACCTTTAAAAAGGAGAGAGAGCAGCTTTTAAACTAGATAATAGGGGAAAGCCGACAGTTGCCCAAGAGCGGATGGTTCAGAAGAATGTATCCTTGAAGGATACTACCAAAAGCAGAGAGGTTCCAAAAAAGAGTAAAGTAGCTCTTGAGTATGGATCAGACAGAGCTTAAAGATCCCAAATTACCCATGTCTACCAATTTGCCAAATTAATATGAATAAAATACAGTCTCTAAAATGCTTGTATGCAAATGCTAGAAGTCTAAAAAAATAAGATGGGAGAGTTAGAAATATATAGCACTAAATGAGAGGTTTGATTGGAATATATCAGAGACATGGTAGAAGGAGGACAACCAGTGGGACACTGATATCTGGGTGCAAACTATATCGTGATGATAGGGCTGATCAAATTGGTGGAGGGGTTGCGCTGTATGTTAGAGAGGGCGTTGAGTCAGAAAGGATTAAAGTTTTGCAGGAACCAAAATTTGCTGTAGAATCTCTATGGATTGAAATTCCATGTAAAAAGGGGAAGGCGCTTGCAGTGGGAGTGTAGTATCGACTGCCTGGCCAGAATGAACAAATGGATGATGAAATGCTCAAAGAAATCAAGGAAGCTAACAAACGTTACAGCGCAGTAGTAGTAATGGGTGATTTCAATTACCCCGGTATCGACTGGGTCAGTGTCACGGCAGGACATGCTAGGGAGATAAAGTTCCTAGATGAAATAAATGACTGCTTCTTGGAGCAGCTGGTTCATGAACCGACCAGAGGGGAAGCCATATTAGACCTAGTCCTTAGTGGAACACCAGATCTAGTGCAAGAGATAAGGGTGTTGGGGCCACTTGGCAATAGTGATCATAGCATGATTGCGTTTGATTTAACTAGTGGAGGAGGGATAGTAAGGAAATCCACAATACTACCTTTTAACTTTTGAAAGGGAGACTATGATAAAAATGAGGAAAATATTTAAGAAAAAAACTAAAAGGAGCAGTTGTAAAGGTTAAAGACTTACATCCATCTTGGATGTTATTGAAAAATACTATCTTGGAAGCCCAGACCAGCTGTATTCCACGCTTTCAGAAAAGTGGAAGGAAGATCCAAAAATCTGCCAGCATGGTTTAAAGGTGAGGTCAGAGAGGCTGTTGCCAAAAAAGCATCTTTCAGGAAATGGAAAAAAGAGCCAAACGACGAAACCTGGAAACAGCACAAGCACTGGCAGGTCAAATGCAAGGCATTGATAAAGCAGGCAAAGGGAGAATTTGAGAAGAAGCCTGCTGTGGCAGCAAAAACGCAAAATGAAGACTTTCAAGTACATTCGTAGCAAAAAAACTTCTAAGAGAGTCAGTTGGTCCATTAGATGATAGAGGGATTAAAGGGGCACTAAGAAGCAACAAGGCGATAGCGGAGAGACTGAATGAATTCTTTGCTTCGGTCTTTACTGAGGAAGATGTAGGGATGTTACCTATGACTGAAGTGGTATTTAAAAGTGTGGAGAATTGAAGGAAATATCGATACATCGGGAAGATGTATTGCAACTATTAGATAAACTGAAGAATAGCAAATCACCTGGGCCGGATGGTATACATCCGAGGGTGTTGAAAGAACTGAAATATGAGATTGCAGACCTGCTATTAGTTATCTGTGAACTATCATTAAAATCATCTCTAATACCTGAAGACTGGAGGATCGCCAATGTAACACCAGTTTTTAAAAAGGGTTCCAGGGGTGATTCGGGAAACTACAGACCGGTGAGCCTGATGTCAGTACCGGGAAAAATAATAGAAACCATCATAAAGAATAAAATTACTCAGCATGTAGATAGTCATGGCCTAATGGGAGACGGCCAACATGGCTTTAGACAAGGAAGATCTTGTCTTACTAATCTGTTATGTTTTTTTGAAGGTGTGAATAAACAGGTGGACAAAGGTGAGTCGGTTGATATAGTATATCTGGACTTTCAGAAAGCCTTTGACAAGGTCCCTCATCAGAGACTTTTGGCAAAACTAAAGAGTCATGGGATAGGAGGCAGTGTACTGCTGTGGATCAGAAAGCAGAGGGTAAGGCTAAATGGCCAATTTTCCCAATGGAGAAAGGTGAATAGTGGTGTACCCCAGGGATCTGTGCTGGGTCCGCTGCTTTTTGCATAAATGACCTGGAAAGTGGAATAACGAGTGAGGTTATCAAATTTGCAGATGACACAAAACTATTTAAAGTTGTTAAAGCCCAAGGGGATCTTGGTAAATTGGAAGACTGGGCATCAAAATGGCAGATGAAATTTAATGTGGACAAGTGCAAAGTTATGCACCTAGGGAAGAACAACCCAAACTATGGTTCCACGATGCAAGGTTCCACATTAGGAACCACCACCCAGGAAAAAGATTTAGGTGTCATTGTGGATAACATGTTAAAACTCTCGGCCCAGTGTGCAGCAGCAGCCAAGAGAGCAAATAGAATGCTAGGTATCATAAGGAAAGGAATGGAAAATAAAACAAAAGATATTATAATGCCTCTATCGTTCCATAGTGAGACCACACCTTGAATATTGTGTGCAATTCTGGTCGCCTTATCTTAAAAAGGATATAGCGATATTAGAAAATGTTCAGAGAAGAGCCACCAAAATGGTAAAGGGGATGGAAGGATACTCCCTATGAAGAGAGGCTAAAAAGGTTAGGGCTCTTTAACTTGGAAAAGAGACAGCTGAGGGGAGATATGATAGAAGTCTATAAATTAATGAACGGAGTGGAACGGGTAAACGTAGATCGATTGTTTACGTTATCAGAATATAGGAAGACTAGGGGACATGTAATGAAGCTACAGGGTAAACTATTTAAGACTAATAAAAGAAAATCTTTTTTCACTCAACATGTAATCAAACTCTGGAATTTGTTACCGGAGGATGTAGTAAAGGCTGTTAGTGTAGCTGGGTTTAAAAAAGGTTTGGACAAGTTCCTGGAGGAAAGGTCCATAAACCATTATTAAGAAGGGACCCAGGATATCTATGCTTGACCCAGTACAAGCATTGTGGAACCTGTGTCTTTTGGGGAAACTGCTAGGTACGTATGACCTAGATTGGCCACTGTTGGAAACAGGATACTGGGCTTGATGGACCTTGATCTGACCCAGTATGGCATATCTTATGTTCTTATGACCCCGGGGAATGGGAACTTCACTTGGAGGTCTTTGCGCAGGTGGTGCGTCAGTGGGGGACACCAAGCATGGATCTGATGGGACGGTCAAAAACTCCAAGGCGAGCCGTTTCTTCAGCAGAAGACGCGAACGGATGTCCGAGGGGCTAGATGCGCTACTTCAACCTTGGCCCAAGGAGAGCCTTCTTTGTCTTTCCCCCTTGGATGCTCATAGGCCTGGTGGTGTAACGGATTGACGCGCACCAGGAGTGAGCCTTTCTGATTGCTTCAGACTGGCCTCGACATCCATGGTATGACAACTTGATGTGGCTTTTGGAGGATTGGCCATGGCTCCTTTCAGGTCGGGAAGACTAGCTAACGTGGGGACCAGTATGCATGCCTCAGGTGGATCGGTTCTTGCTTACGGCCTGGCTATTGAAAGGGTAAGGTTGAGGAAGAAGGGGTATTCGGGTCCAGTGATCTCAACCTTGTTGAAGGTGCGTAAGAGATCTACATCACTTGCCTACATTCGTACCTGACATGTGTTTTAGGCTTGGTGTGCAGAACGGCAGGTTTGGAACACCATGGCTTCCGTCCCAGAGGTTTTAGCCGCCTTGCAGGCTCTTTGTGGAGACAGCTGGCGGCAATTGCTCTCTATCGGGGTAAGGTCCACAAAGTTCCTCTGGGGTCCCATCCGGATGTCTTGCGATTTCTCAGGGCAGTGGCTAAGCTTTGCACCCCGCGTAGAGCAGTGGTTCCGTCATGGGATCTCAATCTGGTTCTGCGGGCGTTGGCGAAAGAGCCCTTTGAGACATTGAGCCAAGCTTCGCTGAAGGATTTAATGGTAACTGTTTTTCTGATAGCAATATGTTCCTCACATAGGATCTCTGAGCTGCAGGCCCTGTCTTGCCTGGAGCCTTGCCTTTCGTTTCCTTCTCTCCGGAGAAGGTAGTCTTGCAGCCTGTTCCTTCCTTTCTTCCCAACGTAGTCTCGGTTTTTCATGTGAATCAGCCAGTCTCATCAGTATTGGGCAGGACTGGAGACGTGAAGTCGACCACAATCTCTACAAGCTAGATGTTTGCTGGGTTCGCGAGCGTTATTTGGCAGAGATGGCGGTGTTTTGTAAGTCAGAGCGTTTGTGCTTTTTGGGGGTCCACATAAAGGGGAAGCAGTGGCAAAAGCTTCCATTTCTAGATGGATTCGGGAGGCCATCACTTCTGCGTACCTCCTTAATGGGCACCCGGTGCCTCTAGGATTACAAGCCCATTCCACCAGGGCGCAGGCAGCGTCCTGGACTGAACTTAATCTGGAGCCTCCTGTGGACATTTGCAAGGCGGCAACTTGGTGGTCTCTGCATACCTTTTACTAAACATTATCGCTTGGATGTGTAGGCGGCAAGGGAGGCCAGTTTTGGGGCAGCGGTTCTGCGTGCCAGTCTGGTGGGTCCCTCCCATTAGTGCGTGTACTGCTCCGTTACATCCCAGAGGTTCAAGACTGGACTGGAGGGACGATAAGGAAAGCGAAATTAGACTTACCTGCTAATTGTTCCTTGAGGAACTCCAGTCCAGTCCTGGATCCCACCCAAGTTGAGTCTGGGGTTTCGGTGCTCCGGCGTACATCTGAGATTTGTTTTTGCTTCCTGTCCGGCTGCCAGCTTTAAGAGTTCCTTTAGCTTAGCCTCTCTGTCTCTCTCCTCCAGGGGAGGGCTATGAGTCGTCGTCTACGTTTGGGGGGGAGGGAGTTCCGGGCAGTTCTATTCTAATAGTTTAATGTGGTGTTTATCTTGTTTATCTACTTATTTGTTGCTCCTGTGAGTCTGCTTTGTCAGTAGGTACTGGGAGCTTGTAGGTGGTGCCAGCGGTATCTGTACTGGTGTCTTCAGTTTTGGACATGCTCAGTCTCCAAGCTGCTGGAGGAGGTGCACTACCCAGAGGTTCGGGACTGGACTGGAGTTCCTCAAGGAACAACAATTAGCAGGTAAGTCTAATTTCACTTATGGCCATATAGAGGGAGGATAAGACAAAGAAAAAAGTCTTGTAGGCTATAACACAAATATTCATAACCACCTAGACAATAACATTCTGGACATGTTAGCCATGGTAGTTGAAGCAGATCTGCATATGATCGCAGATGTGGTTCAGCGAGTTCCACAATTGAAGCAGCCATTCGTGGCTACCTGTCTGGAAAGGATGGGGAAGGTAGAAAAGGGGGAGAAGTAGCAGTTAAGTCAGTGTTTCCCTAATCTTTCAAAGAGTTGTGCTGCATATTAGCCTTCACAAAACAAGTAAGGTGAGCTGCTTAGAGGTCTTGCTGCAGCTGAAAGAGAAGAGCTGGAAGGACTCGAGATTTGGGAGAGGAAAAAAAGTGCTGTGTTCAAGCTAAGTGCTGCACAGAGCAGTATCCAGCTATCTGTGCCCTACATGCTACTTATTCCCATGCTCCAGGGCTTCTGCTGTGTATCTCCAAGAAGATGATGGACATGTGTAATGATTACACATGTACTTGGAAAATACTCTTAGGTTTTAAAAGTTGCTGTACTGCAGGCATCTCTTGTGAGATGATGAGAGCAGAGCCAATGTGCTGGGTTTCACTTGAGCATCAGACAATATTGATTCTAACATGTCGTCATACCTGCTCAGGTCTGAAGGCTGCTTTAAGTAAATGGTATTTAAAAAAGCTGAAATGGAGAAGGTGTGGAGAATGGAAGGAGGTACTATGGCTCATCTTGGAAAGAGGAGATGGCATTCCCATTTATACCAGAGTGGTCCATAGACATATCACACAGATGGAAGAGCTGAATATAGATCTAATTATTGACATTGGACTACTTGTAAAGGGCTGGGAAACTATTAGGTGGTTGCCAGTGTTCCCTCTAATTTTCTGTAGGCTGTGTGCGCATAAAATATCAGCTGTGCAGCTTTTGAAGGAAGGTTAAATTTTTGTGCGCCTGTGATAAGGAAGCTTATCATAGCTCAGGTAGGAGCTATAGAAAAGATGATGTGACTCTGAACAAGCAACCTGTCAGTTCTGGTAGAAGTGAGAAAACAGAGTTTTCACATAAAAGACTACCAGTCCCAGAATGCACCAGGTTTCCAGCAGCCATGAGAGGGGCTGAAGTGAGAAAACGTGTGTGCAATCAAGAGAGCTATGAGGTAATCCCTAAGCACTCATCTCAAAGGGCAGGGCCTGATTCAACACAGCTGCGCTGTGTTAGGGAGGAGCACACATTAGAACAGAATAAGAATAGAGCTTATTCTACAGATAACAGCTTCAGGAAGAGATACGGCTACAAGCACCAACATCACTTGGAGAAACAGAAGCCAAGCCAAGCGGATAGAGAGAGAAGGAAACTCTCTGGAAGGAAGAGAAGAAAGGCCATTGGAAGGTCTGGGAGAATCCAAGGCAGTGCCTATACTGGGAGGTATTCCAAATGCCAGCAGAGTCCATTGGACTGGAGTCAGCCAGAGGAATGGAATGGCAAAGATAGGAATCACCAGTGGCTACCTGGAAGAGAGAAGACTGCACGTGGAAGGGACTTTCAGACCTATGCCAGAAGGTATGTGAGAGAGGATCCAGTGTCCAGGGATCAAGATTGGAAGGCTGGACATCAGAACTGGATTACATACTGGCCAGGCTATACAGAGAGGAATTATGATAGCAGGAGAGGCTCAGGTATGAACACTGATCCAGACCCTATCTATAATAGTGAATGGCAGCAAGGGAATAAGCATTCTCATGATAGTGCCTTATGGAAAGACTCGTCTGTGCCAATGTATGATAGTGACCCTATGCTGATTGATGAGGGGGGAGATACAGCAGATGAAACTATTCATTACATGGACTGTTCTCTATCTAAATGCTATTGTTAGCTTTCTGTGAGCAAACACCTCAGCCATCACAAAGAAACCTAACTTTGTTCTTTATTTCCACTGCAAACAGCTCTTAAAGCAGGATTTGGGTTCACACAGTAGCAGCCAGCCAGCTAAAGGGTTTCAGCTGGTCAATTGATAGTAATTAAAGCTGCACCTGATTGTGTGTGTGAGCAAGGGAGAATCACTGCTGGGATCCGCGTGGAAAATAGGTTAACTTCTGCTTAACAAGCAAAGTTTATTCATTTCTTTGTGCCTTTTTATTTGGTAATTATTTGCTAAGAAAACATTAGCTAATTGCCTGACAAGCTGAAGGTTGTTTTCTGATTTGCTTTGTGACTTTGTTATCCATTTAAACACTGCAAGCAAGTAACCTCATTTATATTGCTAACAAGCATACTTGTGCTGGGTGAATTAAACCCCATCAATAAAAGAAGTATTTTATTGGCTTTAACCACTGGTTTCACAACTCAATTATTGTCTTCAGCTGTGTTTGGAGTGAAAGAACTACATTACCCACAATACCTTGCAAGAATCATATGAATATATGCATCGTCAAGATTGTGTAAATTCTCACCCTAGGCAGCCGTCTGACAGTGCCACATAATGACACTCGGAGTTATATACTTTAAAATTTGACTACACATCAGAATACAGTATGTACACCACATTGCACTAGAAAACATTGTAGAACTTGTGAAAACCGTAAATACATAACAACTTTTAAATTTTAAGACATCTGTGTTTTCTATCAGAATCAGAACCGTAATTTTTGTGCGCTCTGTTGTAAAGTATGTGCGCTCGCTCAGCGAGGTGTGTGTGCGCGCACACACGCGCACAGCTTAGAGGGAACAGTGGTGGTTGCCTAGAGTAGCAGTAGTCAAAGCAAAACAATAGAAGCTAACAGCCAGACAATCTTGGAGCCATCCTTTTACCTGCAGGGAGAGTGACTACACAATAGCAACATAGAAAAATGACAGCAGATAAAGACCATGCATACAAAGCAAAGCTTATTTAAAAGTATGATGTCTAACAGTCTTTGTAAAAATGTATAACTGGAAGGGTGGTGATCATATGATCATGATTGGATTCAGTTATGAAAATATTTGGAGGGGGGGCATAAGGTTGAAGATCTGCCTAGAGAGCCAATACATTCCATCAGTCCTGGGGTCAGCATTACTGAGGCACTATTTTAATATCAAAAGATAGGTCAAAAAGTACAATTTCCAATAAAGCTCATACCAAGTAACGTTTTGATTGGTTATCAGTGGTGGTACGTTTGTGTAGATATTTGAATCTTCCATATTGCTGGTCTACAATTTTTTGAAAGTCATCTGCTTCAGAGACAAAATCAACCCAAGCTCCCGGTGACGTTCTTACGGATTTTGATGCAGTGAATTTAAAAAATGGCAATTAAAACCGTTGAATGACTATTGTTTCCAGGATATCTAAGCTTTTCCATTTTACATGGATGCATAGTGTGTTAGGTTTAATAATTTGTGATTAAAACTGTACTACCAAAGTTTTTTTTTTCATGTGTTTATGGTTGCCGTATATATGACCTTGATAATATTTCACCTGTCATTGTTTAAAAGTTTAAAAATCAGTCAAGGGGTTATTTATGGAGTGGAGGAGTGGCCTAGTGGTTGGGGCAAGGTACTTCAGGCCGGAAGGTCGGGGGTTCAAATCCCACTAGAGGACAGCAACCTTGGGCCGGAAGGACTGGGGTTTCTAGTCCCACAGGTGCTCCTTGTGGTCTTGGGCAAGCCACTTAACCCTCCATAGCCCATGTTTCCTGTAAAATAGTTATCTCCAAGTTATAATGCCCTGTTGAATGTAATTTCAGTTTGTTCAATGTAAACCGCGCTGATGCAAAATAGCGCGGTATATAAGAGAATGTAAATAAAATAAATAAATTTAAATACAATTTATTTTTAAAACGTTAGTATGAAACAGAGAGCAAGAAACGCCTACGTGTGCATTAGTATTCATTTCAGACCTTATTCAGTGTCTACTCAGTATTTCTTGGCTTGTCTATCTTGTATTCTGTAAATGGAGTATCGCTTGTCACTGTCCAGCAATAGAGCCCATCAATGCTTGCAGACTATTTGCCTTGATATCTTATCTCCAGGAACAAGCAGGAATGAGTCTTCACATATGGGTACGTCGGTACCAACGGAGTCTGCGTGGGAACACTTCCCAACGTCCAATCAAAGAGCTTTTGGAAGCATCCCACCACGCCTGCGTGCTGCCTTCCCGCCTTTCCCAACTGCCTCTCCTCAGTTTTCGTTTTTCCGCGGAGCCGGCAGGGCGTCCTCCTGTCACAGCAGAAAATTCTTGTTTTAGTTCTTTTTAGTTTTCTTGTGGTCGCGACTTTCTTCCCGACGCCACTGGTACCGCTGGTTTTCTTTTTCTGTAAAATTTTCCTTTTCCACGGGATATTTTTTCTTCATAGTGTCCCACGGGTTCTTGGGCCTTAAAGGCCTCTTCTTTTTCCTTCATGGAACCGCCGGCCACTTTCTCCAAGAAATGTTCAGACTGTGGCGGTACAACTTTATTTTTAGACCCGCGAAGTCTGTGTCTAACCTGCTTGGGTCCTGACAACAGTTTGGTGAGAAGAGGTCTTCAACATCGAGGTTCCCTCGATACATGGTTGCCCTCCAACTTCGGGGCACCGTCCCCTTCTACACAGGATCAGGTAACTCACAAACAGTCTGTTAAGACTAGCCAGCCCTTGAGTGGTAGGTCTCATGCACAGCATGTAGACGGTTCCGGCCTTGCCCTCGAGGGACCACTGGCTTCAAAACCCCGGCGGGAGTCTTCGGTCTCCAAAGCATATAAGGGGTTTCAGGTTGTTCCTGGGGTTCACCCCTCACAGAACATACCTCAGCCGTGTCCGGTGGTGGCATCCGCTTCGAGCGGTACCGATACCCCAGCATCGGCACTGGTGTTGGATGAAACACTCCTCACCAGGGATCATCATCTGGCATCCTCGGTACCTTCGGGACCGGTGGATACACTCCAGACTGACTTTCCATTATCGGTACCAGCACCGATACTACCACCGACGTCGGTACCCTCCAGACGTGCATCGATAGCCTCGCTTCCTTTGATGCCGAGTCTGGAATCGATCTCCAATCTGGAGGACTGGGTACCGACTTGCCTTGGTACCAGCTCTCGGCGGTACCGAAGGCTCGGTTCCGATGATTCGGATCCGCAACTCTTGGTTCCCCCGAGGCCGATTGAGTTGCCACTGGTTGACCTTCTTTCACCGGTATCAGACACGGTACAGAGATCGGTACCGATGTCCTCATTACCTTTACGGTCGGTGCCTTCCAGACTTCGCTTATCCGGCTCTCTGCCCTCGATGCCGAGTTTGGAATCAATCTCTAGTTTGGAAGACTGGGTACCAATACGCTTTGGTACCGACACCGATCGATACCGGTGGCTTGGTACCGAGGATAGCAGCCGGAGGTTTTCAGTTACCTCGGTACCGATTGAACTGTCAACGATGACCTGTCCGATGTCTCTGTCGGGCTCGACTCCGACATCGGTACCGGTATTGCCATCGGTACCGGTATCCACAGTAGCATCGTGGCCAACTCCTGCCATGCTTTTTTCAATAGGATCGCTCCCTTCTATACCAAGCTTGGAGTCGATACCTGGCATGGACAATGTGGTAATGAAGGTCGCTGCTCCTGACAGCCAGTACCGGCGACCATCCCTTAAGCATTCCACACTACACTGTGCAGGATCTCCTATTCCTATGTATTTGGATGCTTCTGTCGGTGCTCAGGCTAGTTCTTCCGATCTAACCTGTCCAAGGGAGATTCCTGTTGGGGATCCCTCTTTTCAGAGTTTCCTCCTGGATATGGCAAGAGATCTTGCTATTCCTATCCCAGGACATGATCCTGCACAAGGCTCTCTTTCTACCAAAGCAAAGGAGAACATAATGCTTCCTTTGCATCATTCCTTGCAGGATCTCCTTCTAGGAATGTGGGAAACACCTTTAAGGGTACCCCCACCTCCCAGGGCAACTGATCTCTTATATCAAGTGCCCCCCTCTTCAGGGTTTCAAAAGACTCAACTTTCTCATCATTCCATAGTAGTGGAATCAACAATGAGGCGGGTAAAGAGTAAGAAAAAGCACTCTTCTTATCCGCCAGGTTGTGAGTCTAAGACACTAGATGCCTTTGGACGTCAAATCTTCCAGACATCTATGCTTTCTGCATGAATTCTCTCATATATTTTTTATGAGTCTATCTCTTGAGAAGGTCACAAAGCAATTACATCTTTTGACTCCTTTCCTTCCAGATTCCAAGAGTGCATACTATTCCTCACTGCTTAAACATATCCAGAATATCTCTTAGTTTCTTTCTCGTGCTTCCCTAGACTCTTTTGAGTCTGTTAGCAGGACTTCTGCTATAGCTGTAGGGGCACGACGTAGAGCCTGGCTCCAAGCTTCAGACTTGGACAAATGGGCACAGCAAAGACTGGGACATACTCCTTGCACTGGAGAAAATCTTTTCAACAAGGAGTCTTTACGTCAGGTTATTCAGTTGTCCACTGATTTACCTGTTCCTAGGGGTTGTTCTACACCACCTTCTGTCCCAGTAGGTAGGAAATGTCCTACCAAACTTTCTTCCCACAGGAAAAGGTTTTATTCATCACTTGCCCATCATACAGATGTTCCCAAACAGGGGAAGCATCGTCCTAGTCTGAAGAATCCAACCTCTCACCAGGCTCAGCAAACCCAGCAACCGCAGGGTTTCTGATCAATCATCAGATGCTTGTGACTCTTTGGGTTAGAATCTACAATTACTTCTTCTCAATGGAAGCAATCCACTGCTGTCATTCTAAATCCTAAACATGGATCTCTTCCCAAAGACATCCATTCTTCCTATGTTCTATGAGCTGTCAGGATGTTCATGCTTCTACATCACAGGGTTCTCATCTTTTTCCTGCTAGGGAAAGAGGTCTAACCACTATCAAACGATAGTTTCCTGTTCCAGCATGTCTTTTTTCCTTTCTATAGACTTACTATTTTGTAAGTCGTCTTCAGCTCCATTCTTTTTACCCTCTTACCAGATTTTTCCTCTGTAAGAGCAGTATTCCTTCACTGGAGGGCTTTTTCTTCAGCCTCAAGTTTTGCTACTTTTCCAGTGCGGAGTTCTCTTCTCTGAGTTGACGACTCTTCTTCACTCTTGCCTTGCAGCAGTTCTTCGGACATGGCCAGAGTTTTCTACTCTTGTTCTGTCCTTCTGTTTTTGAACAGTACCATTCTTTCTGCTGTCTGGCAAGCAGCTGCCAATGCAGGAGCCTTTATGTTTGGACCACTGGTTCTTGTCCTTCAGCAATCAGCAACCAGATCTGTCCTCCACTAACATTCTGTCTAGTCTTAGTAGTGGCTCCAAGTCGGTGCTGTCATCTGTCTTGGAATTATTTTCACTACAACCTTGTTGGATTGTCTTCTCTTTCTGCCATCTCCATTTCCCTGGGTTTGGCAGCATAGTTGACATAGGTACTGGCTCTCCTTCAGCCAGTTCTATCTCCTCTTTCTCCTGCATCATGCTCTCTGCAATTCTACAAAGAAGCTCTCCACTATGGGCCCTTGCTAGAGAGCATGGGGGGCTTTTTCTCTAGCAGCTATACTAGATGGTTGAAAAAGGCTTTTTCAGTCATGTCTCCCATGACTAGAAAACTTCTCCTTTTAATATAAAGGACATAGGCCTCCTCTTACGTGAAAGCTTAAGGAGTTGCTAATTCCCTGCTTGGTCCATAGTATTTCCAATTGGGAATATGTTTTCTCCTTCCAGCTCGTCCTCATGGTAAGAACGCATGATACCTTTTTGCCCTTAAGCAGGTCAGCATGGTATCTCATTTTTATGCGTCTTCTATTCACTTACCATGCTAGAGTTCTAGAATACTCGGGACTTGCTGGCTGAAGACTGATATCATCCTCTGCTTTTCACGTAACCATCCTGGTTATTCCACTACCTAGCATCCCTGTAGCTCATAACCAGTGGAAATTGATTCTCTATATATCTTCTCAAGTAGGTTCCACCTTCTTGTTAGATGAATCTTTCCTTTCCACTCTTTCCTATGTGAATACCATTTGTGTAGGCATATCTCTGTCTGCTTCATTGCAGACTCCTCTATCTATATATCTATATCTATATAAATAATATAGCATACATCTTACAGATGTCTATGCCTATATGATATATTGATAGATATCTCTCTCTATCTATATAGATATATATCTCGAGATTTGTTACTATGGGTAGATATGTTTTTGTATTTATCTACCTGACTGTTCAGGCTCATATAGCTATCTGATTCTGACAGATGGGCTTTACCCATTCTTATGCTATCCAGCATGTTTTTGAGGTTCCACAACCACTTCGGTGGTGGTTAACAACTTCCACCATAACCTTACGGTTAGATACCTCTGAAGCTCTCCATGTCCCAATATCTCTCCTAGCTGACTCCAGTTAGGAGAGACATTGCGGATCTTCAGCTAATCACAGGCTCTAACGCCTCCAGCGTTTGTCCTTTCTTTTGGGATACAAGGGGTTCCCCATACCCTTTCCCCCACAAGGACTGTGCCTGTTTTGTCCAAATCGGTTAGCCTTTCTCTTTTGTTTCTAAGAGTGAGCCATTCTGCTGCCAAAAGAGTTCGGTTTTTGTCATAAAGCCTTCCGCTGAAGGCCCACCGTTTTTGTACTACCCCAGTTTTTCCTACTGGGGGTTACCTGTTACCTTTCAGGATTCTGACCTCCACTATTTCTCCTACAGGTTTATTACCTCCACTTACAGTGAGGTCCTCTTTAGGTTCCTCTACTGGGTTTCCCAGTAGATTCCATGAACCTCTATACTTCTATGCAATCCTGTCAGAGGAGGTCCATATTGCAATATCCTTTGCAATATCATTCATGACAATTATCATCCACACAAGGACTCCTTGTCTGCAGTCCTATGCTGGGTTAGCTGTTCCACAGCATCTTCTTTCTTCAACTCCTACCCTCCATCCTCTGGATGCCTGGTGTTGTGGGGATAGCATGTTATAACCTATGACATGCTAGGACTCCAGGCATCTCAGCTTGGGAGTCCCCATATGTGAAGACTCATTCCTGCTTGCTCCTGGAGATAGCACAGTTACTTACCTGTAACAGGTGATCTCTGGGAACAGCAGGAATAAGTCTTCACAACCCACCCACCTCCCCAGGAGTTGTATCTCTCTTTCCTTTCCTCTCTCTCTCTCTTTGTCTCAGCTTTAAAACTTAACCGAGGAGAGGCAGTTGGGAAAGGCGGGAAGGCAGCTCGCAGGCGTGGTGGGATGCTTCCAAAAGCTCTTCGGACGCTGGGAAGCGTTCCCGCGCAGACTCCGTCGGTACCGACGTACCCATATGTGAAGACTTATTCCTGCTGTTCCCAGAGATCACCTGTTACAGGTAAGTAACTGTGCTTTCTCCATCGCTCCAATGTCCTGATGAAATCACTCGCCATGCTCATTGTTCACTGCTCCACGGTTTGGTGGAAAAAAATCAAGATGAGAGTACAAAAGATGTATCTTTAGTGACGTTGCATCCAAGACTTGTATACATTTAGGAGTTTTTCCACCAACTCCCTGTAGTTGTCTGCCTTGTTTCTGAGAAAACATGTTGCCACTAACTGGAAGGATTTCCTTGTTGCCCTTTGCCATGTAGGGCACGGTTAAATGCATTATCTCGAAGTTCATGAATCTGAGGACCACCAAAGACATCTTCCTTTATCTTAGCGTCACTTAGTCTTGGAAGTTTCTCGCTGAGATACTTGAAAGCTGGTTTTGTTTTGTCCATGACCTTGTCAGTTTTTCATTAGATCCAGCTTAATGTGCAAGAGTGGTAACAAAATCTTTCTTGATTCAACAAGTGGTGGATTCTGCACACTTTTTTTTCCAGGCTTCAACAACTTTCGGAGTGGCCAATCTCTCTTGATGTAGTGGGAATCTTTCACACGACTATCCCATTTACAGAGAAAACAGTACTTTGCGTATCCAGTCTGCAGACCGAGCAACAGGGCAATGACTTTCAAATCACCGAAAAGCTGCTACTGATGTTAATCATAGTTTTTGCATCTCAACAGCTGTTTTATATTGTCATAGGTTTGCTTCATATGGACTGCGTGACTAACTGGAATCAATGGCAAAACAGCTTTGAGACTCTTCTTCAATGAATCGATGAACTCTCCATTCATCTGAATGATGTTGAGGGCTGCCGTCAGATCATTGATGTTGTTGCACACTACAAGATCACCTTCCATGAAAAATAACTTAAGATCTTCTTGATGATCACAAAACATGGAAACCCTAACATCTGGCATAAAGAGAGCAGGACAAGAACACAGTATGGAGTTGAGGACACTTTATTGGAAAACTGCAAGGTCAGCCTGACACATTTCAGCCAATGGCTGCCTTCAGGGGACAGTGACCTCTACAGAAAAAAATATATAAATATGATAAAACCAATTGCAAACAAGTAAATAACATCAATAACAATAGCATATATCCCAATAATATAAATAGATGAAACTATGAACCAAGGATCTTGAATAAAAATTTAACATGTGATACAAATGGTTGTCCATAACACAACAATAAAAAAAAAAATAACTAAAAAAACATAATTGATATGCATGTTGCATATTAACAGTTGGAAATCGGTGATAAAGCCATGAGTACAGCAAAGCCAAGGCTAAAAAAAATACATTGTTACTTCAAGGGAACATTTAGGAATTAAGTAAGGGCCCGGGGCCTCTAATTGCCACTTGATGCAAGGCAAGAAGAATAATTGATACTATATAAGCATAAAACAGCAGGTAAAGGAAGAAGGTTAAGGAGACCAAATAAGCTGAGCAAACTGAGCAGTACTGGAAGACACACATGTATAAACCATTATCAAAAAAACACTGAAGTGGTGGAAGTGCCTAATTGAAAACCATCAAATATTGGTAGTATTATCCATGCATAGTTATCAGGCATTTTTAGAGTCATGATAGATTTTAGTTAGAGGTATGATCCAATCTCGGGAAACCATAACTATAGTGAGTAGAAAAATCAAACGGTTTATCTTACCCAACTAGACTGATTTGGTGGTTATAAGCTGCACTGTACAGGAAGGCAGCTAGGAGTTAATCTGACTATGTGCAGGAGTCATACTGGTTGCCCTCAGTATATAAATGTCACCAGCATACAGTCAAAGAGCAAAGGTCATTTTGGATAATCTGAGAGACATGATAAGCTAGTAAAAATGCTTTATATCAGAGGCAGCAGGGACTATAAAATCAATATGAAGAGTCCAATATGCAAAGAGATATGTATCTATATCCACTGTAATCTTAAACAAGTGTCGTCATCAGAAACTTAAGCAACTAAAACCTGTAAATAAATGGTGAATGTTTAGTGAAAACAAAAAGGCCCATACACCCAGTGCTTTGGAGTGGTGTGACAAATGGGATAATCTTGTGTTGTACAGCAGCTGTATAATATTCACCTCCTAGGCGCTGTCTTTTGAAAAGATTGACAATCTGACAACAAGTTGCACAGTGTATATTGATAGAAATGCCATGCTGTCAGATGGCTAGTTGAGATGCCAAAGAATATTAAAAGCTAGTAAAGAAATAGGTATGTGCTTTCTAAATACTCCATCGCAAACATCCAGCACCAAAGTCTAATTGAAGGAGAAAGGCCATGCAGTATTCCATTTAAATCGAGGCTTGATGACCTCATACCGAACGTCACCGGGAGCTTGGGCAGGAGATCAAGGGGCAAAGTCAAACATTGCAGCACTAAAGGGCTAAAAGAATTTATAAAAAAAATATGGTGGTGAAGGCAACATCAAAACAATCGAATTGCAAGGAACCAAATCAGCTGACGAGAGATGCGTGTCGAGGGCAATAAAACAGTGTGATCCAAATGTAGCAAACAATTAAGAAGCCTCTCGCTTTGGCTAAATGGAAAAAATCAAGCACTGAGAAGACTGGTCTACAGCCAAAATACTACTGGCATGTCGTGTTCATTTTTTAAAAAAATGTTGTGCAATTTGTTCTGCAGAATGATGTAATTAAGCAAAGTTAGGATTGCATCATCTATGACTTCTAGGAATGATGTGTTGCAATTCATATTATGTATGATGCAATAGCGCCTTAATTGTTTTGCCTGAAAAGCAAGTATTGTCCAAAACATAGATTTATCACAAACACACTCAAAGATGTGCATGAATTTTAGTAATTTATGGTTTTAAATTGAGATCTCTTCCCATTAACTCACATATCCTTAGCACTTCTGAAGTCAAGGTCATATGTACTGACCCAGTAGTGTAAATCGAAAACTAGAGCCAATTTAAGCATCATTTTTGTTCTCAGCAACCAGACTTAGTAAAGTCTGACTTGGAAATCTTTGGTTTACCTTTTAAGGGGCACTTATCAGACAAACAGAACCCATGAGGGACAGTGCAATACTGTACTTGGAACTTTCAAATGAGATAGTGTTTAACTACAGGCAGCTGATTCCCTAATGACTTAACAATAAGGGTAAAAGCACAGTGGGATCAAAAGTCGGGGTCCTGGATCAGCCTCATTAAAATGGAGGTGTGCTTTAAGTATGTGCTTGTCTTTATAGTAATAGAGTAGATAAATTTCAAAGGTGCTATAATAAGGGCTACCAACAAGTGGGGAAAACATGGCTCATAGAATTATTTCCAGCACTACCTCATGTGTGTGTGCTTATCTTTTGCCAGAATTCTGGATAAGATAGGGGTGAGGCAGGTCTAATGGAGTGATAGTGAAGTACTCCATTGGTTGGAAAGAATAATAAATGATAATTACACTTACCTGGTAATTGTAGTTCCTTGAGTGACGATAGTTCAGTCCTCTACCTCTGGGTTGTCAATCTCCTCCTGCAGCTTGGAGACTGGTATGTCAGTTATGACATCACTGGATATAGCCTGCTGTCCTCTGTCTTCCATTCCAGTGTGAACTATTAACAAAGCAGACTCAAAGGAGCAACAAATAAGCAGCCAACAATTTCTGAAACACATAACAAAACTCAGAACCTTACCTCCCCCTGCAGTTAGGCTTTCTTACACCCTTCCCCGCGATAGGGAAAGTCCACCGCAAAGACAACCAAAACAGACTTACCTGAAATATTTCATATCTCGCCAATCCTCCTGGATCCCTCTTAAAAACACCTGGGTGGGAAGGAGGACTGAACTGTCGTCACTCGAACTACAATTACCCAGTAAGTATAATTATCGTTTCCTTATGGTTCCTCCAGTTCGGTCCTCTACCTCTGGGATGTACCAGAGCAGTAATCATTGGGAGGGACCCTTCCAGCCGGCAGACAACACCGCTGACCCGAAACGGGCATCAGCCGCTGCCGCTGTGTCTAACCTGTAATGTTTAGTGAACGTATGCAGCGAGGACCAAGTGGCCGCTCTACAAATCTCCCCTGGCGGTACCAAACTGTGTTCCGCCCAGGAACACGCCTGCGCTCTGGTGGAATGCGCCCGCAACCCACCCGGCACAGGTCGACCCTGAAGCAAATGGGCGGAAGCAATCACTTCCTGAATCCACCGGGCAATGGATGCTTTAGCTGCTGCCTCTCCTTTGCACATACCTCCGAACAACACGAATAACCTTTCCGATTTACGAAAAGGCCCCGTCACCTTCAAGTACTGACGCAATGCTCTTTTCATGTCCAGACAACGGAGACTGCGATCCGACACGCCGCTCTCCAGATACCCTAAGACGGGCAAGCAAACCGTCTGATTCAAATGAAAGGGAGACACCACGTTAGGTAAAAAGGACGGAACTGTCCGCAACACGACCTTTTCCCTAGAAAAAGATAAGGGTTCTCTACATGACAACGCTTGCAACTCCGAAATGCGCCTTGCCGAGCAAATCGCCACCAGAAACACCATCTTCAACGTCAAATCTTTCACCAACACCCGACGCAACGGTTCAAAAGGTGGTTGAGAGCACGCCACTAAAATGAGATTGAGATCCCACAGTGGAAAGCAGACTCTACATACCGGCCGCAACCTAGACACTGCCTTTAGAAAGCGGCTCACATCAGGGTGAGCCCCCAAGGACACTCCGTTGACTTTGCTGCGATAACAAGAGAGAGCCGCTAACTGCACGTGCAAGGAACTGGCTGCCAGACCTTTATCAAAGCTGTCCAGCAGAAACTACAATACCAAAGGAATAGCAACCGTGGCCGCTCGGACCTGACGTCGAACACCAATCCTCAAAGATGCGCCAGACCGCACATACGCCAAAGATATCGACTGTTTTCGTGCTCTAAAGTGGCCACCACCGCCGACGAGTAACCTTTTTCTTCCTCAGCCTAGCCCTCTCAATGGCCATACCGTAAGCGAGAACCGATCCACCTGGGGCATGAACAGCGGTCCTTGAAGTAACAGGTCCGCTCTCACCGGGAGCCGCCATGGCTCATCGTCCAAGAGCCGCACCATATCCGCGTACCAAGGGCGTCTCGGCCAGTCGGGCGCAGCCAGAAGCACCTTTCCTGGATGAGCCCTGACCTTTGGAACCACTCGGCCTATCAACACCCACGGAGGAAATACATATAGAAGGCCGTCGGACGGCCACGGATGTAACAGGGCATCTATGCCCTCCGACATCCTTTCTCGCCTTCTGCTGAAGAACCTGCTTACCTTCGCTGACCAGAAGGTCGCCATCGGATCCATGCTTGGGGTTCCCCAGCGAACCATAATCTGCTTGAATACGTTGGGATGCAATTCTCACTCCCCTGCATCCACCTGAACCCTGCTGAGGAAGTCCGCTTTGACATTGTCCTTCCCCCGCAATGTGCGCCGCTGAGATCGCAGATAGCCATATCTCTGCCCACTCCAATAATTCGTCCGCCTCTTCTTCCATCGCAGCACTCCCCGTGCCGCCCTGTCTGTTAATGTAGGCGACCGTCGCCAAATTGTCAGAGAGCACCCGTACTAGACGTCCCAGAACCAAATCCTCGAATGCTCGCAGAGCCCGAGCCACCGCTCGAAACTCCAGCCGATTGATCGACCAGGAGGCCTCCTGAGGACCATAGCCCCTGCGCAAAACTTCCCGCAGTGGGCCCCCCAGCCCACCAGACTGGCATCTGTCAACAACGGAAGCCACTCTGGTTGTTCCAGCGACACGCCCGCAGCTAGGGACGCCCTGCACAGCCACCATCGCAGAGAGAGCCTGATGACTGATGGGCGCGGAAGCCGCTTGCTCAGCGGATCGGCCTGATGCGACCAGCGGTGCAGAAGTGCTCTTTGCAGAGGCCGCATATGAAACTTGACCCACGGCACTGCTTCCAATGTTGCCGCCATTGTGCCCAGCAGCCGGAGGTAGTCCCATGCCGACGGTGCTGACACCGCTAAAAACTGGCCTACTAAAGCTCTCAATGCTTCGGCTCTCTTGTCCGGCAAAAACACTTGCCCCTTTTTCGTGTCGAAGCGTACCCCAAGATACTCCAGGTCCTGAGACGGGCTCAAACAACTTTGTCGGATTGACTACGCAACCCAGATCCTGCAAGAACTGCACTACTGTTGGTCACCCGAACACTCTCTTCCTCGGACTTCGCCAGAATCAACCAATCATCTAGATAAGAGTGGACGAGAACTCCTTCTTTGCGCCGCGCCGCCACCGCCGCCACCACCACCATAACCTTGGTGAACGTTCTTGGTGCCGTCGCCAGCCTGAAGGGTAATGCTTGGAACTGATAGTGGCCCCAAGGAATAGCGAACCTTAGGAACTTCTGATGGGCCTCCCGGATGGGAATATGCAAATACGCCTCTGTAAGATCCAGCGATTGTCAAGTATTCTCCCTGACGTACTGCCACGATGACGGACCACAGCGTCTCCGTTGTCGGCGGGTTCCCCATTTCTGGATGATTTACTGCCTTCAGGTCTAAGATGGGCCGCAAAGTTCCACCCTTCTTTGGCACCACGAAATAGATGGAGTACCGACCCACGCCGCATTCGGCTTCCGGGACCTCTACCACTGCCTTCAACTGAATCAGCCTTTTCAACGTACTGCGCACCGCCGCGGTCTTCTTGGGACCCCTGCAAGGCGACATAACAAAGGAATCCTGCACGGGATGAGCCAGCTCCAGCGCATAGCCCTGCTGAATTATTATCTCCAACACCCACTGGTCGGAGGTAATGTGGGTCCAAGCGGAAAGAAGCTCCCGAAGTCACCCACCTAATGGGAGTCCCGTCCTCCGGGACCCGCCTCGCTTCATTGCGACTTGTGGGTTGAGGAAGCAGGAGAAGAGGAGAAGCCCCTATTCGCCCCCCGAAACCCACGAAAGCCCTGGGCACGTGTCGGAAACAGACCCCTTTGAAAACTCCCAAACCTAGGAGACCGGAATCTGCGGAAATCCCGAAACTGACAGCGAAAGCCCTGAACTGACTTTCCTTGTCTCGGCTTATCTCAGGGAGTCTACCCACCTTGGATTCCCCAAGATCCTTCACTAATTTATCCAAATCTTCCCCGAATAGCAAACCCCCCCTTAAATGGAAGCTTGCTAAGTCGGGACTTAGACGAACCATACGCCGCCCAGTTTCTCAACCATACCGACCGGCAGGCGGCCACCATGGACGCCATGCTATTGTCTAGCGCCCTGATTAAATCATAATGTACATCTGTCAAATATGCTGCTCCTGACTCTAAACGATCCAGCTCCTTTAACTCCTCGAGATCCATGTGCGAGGACTGACGCAGATGCTGGACCCATCTCAAGCATGCTCTGGCTACCTTAGCCCCACAGACGGAGGCTTGCAGAGAAATAGCATCTGCCTCAGAGGTCTGCTTCAGCAACTCGTCAACCTTACGATCCTGGACGTCCTTGAGGGCCACACTACCATCCACCGGAATAGTGGTAGTCTTTGTTACTGCCGAAACCACCACATCCACCCGCGGTGCCCGGAATCTTTCCTTATCGGCCAACGGATAGTCTATTCATAGTCCGTATGCCGCGTAGACCAGCTTCCGGCCTATCCTATTCTTCTTGTATCATCCTGTCCACCACTCTGTGCACTGGAAACACCACCTGCGTCTGCCGCACCGCCTGAATGATGGGATCCTCGACTTCATCCTCCACCGCTGTTGGCGTAGTGAGATTCAACATCTGCAAGGTTTCCGTGATCAAGGCTGCAAGTTCCTCTCTACAGAAAGCCCTAATAATCTTGGCTTGGTCTTCGGGCTCCTGGATCTCCCCTTCCTCCAGATCCTGCGAGCCCTCCTCCTGACCAAATTCCGTATCCAGGACCTCAGGCCACTCGCTGTCCCCTGACGGCGATTCCATTGCCCTTGCTCTTTTAGAGGCTGGCGGCTCCTCGCCTGCCCCAACAGCCGCCTCCGGCAGCTGAGCTGACCCAGGTAGCACCCCGGCACCTGGCCACTTTCCCTGGCGCTGCAGGCAAAAGGCCTGATGCATAAGTAAAATAAAATCAGGACTGAAATCCCCGATAGACGCTTGCACTGCTGGTGAAGTACCCGAGGGCCCCGCCAGCTCTTCAAACGCCGGCTCTTGCACCGGCGACCGCGGAGAAGCCTCCCTCACCCCAGCTGGCGCTCCCTGCGGCTCTGGGGTGTCCTTGATGTCCATCTGCTGCTCCACCGCTGACAAAAGGGTTGCATAGCCCTGGCACACTCCTGTCTCGGCCACTGTGCCCCTCCTAGTGCCACACACCAGACACTGAGGTCTCGCAGCCATAAGCAGGCCAGCCACCTAGTAGCTAGACCAAGGTTTCACTGCCAACTCTGAACGTGATCCCTCTGTTAATTTCTTTCTTTTGATTTGTATTTTAAAAAAAAAAATCATCAAACCAAATGAAAGGCATGCAGAAAATATATCTGTAGCAACACTCTTTTCTCCTCCCCCCCCCCCGGGTAAAAGAGCTACCCTCAGCCCCCCTTTCCCCTTGAAAGGCCGAATCGGCAAAGAAAAACCACCAACGAAGCCCCTAAGGCTAAAAAAAAAGAAAGCGAAATAACAAAATAAACCAAATAGGAAAAAAAGAAATAAAACGAACCGTCAAACAAAAGGGTCACCAAGTTGTAAAACTTCTTTACACACGTGGCTTGTCTGCGGCAGTCAAAATGGCTGCCGACAATGCCAATGAAAGGAAAAAGGGTGCCAAATTAGACCACGGCTGAATATTACACATCTGGAAAAATTTTTGCAGGACAGACAGGTTGTAGTTGGAGGTGGCTCCGGTAATTAAGATATCACCTTTTATTTTGTGGCCCTAGTAGAATAGGGTTTGGTTTTCCTTGCTTGTGTTATCCTTATTAATTTTGATATGCTCTCTCTTGATGTGGACTTTATCATTTGTTTCTTGTTTATTTTGTGAAAGGTTCCTTATATTGTTTTGCCTTGATTGACCTGTTTATGTATATTGATCATGTATTATGATTAAAATCAATAAAAAAAAAAAAAAAAAGGTAGGGAGCAAGAATGCCTCTGTTCTTTAACACCAGTCACTTTTTTTTTTGAGACTTAAACAGCATCTAAAATTATAACAAACCAGGAATATGTTTGTTTATGTTTATTTACTTGATTAACCGCCCTTCTGTTAGTCAGAGCGGTGTACAATATACAAATTAACAAAGTGAGGCACTAGGCCAGAAAAATTGAAAAGAAATTACAATATTTCAAAGGACAGAAGAAAGAGATTAGGAAAAAGAAAAGTTGTAGACCAAGAAAATGAGTTCACACAAAAGGGTGGGAAGGTTGAAGGCAAGGGAGAAGAGATGAGTCTTTAAGTCACGTTTGAAAGAAGGGTGATGGGGTTCCAAACGGAGGGAGGTAGGAAGGGAATTCCAGAGGGCAGGGCCAATAAAGAAGAAAGCAGAGGAACGAGTGGACTGAAGATGGGCGCGGGCGGGAGGGGGAAGTGTGAGGCGGTTAAGATGAAAGGAGCGGGGGGTGTGCCTAGGCATGTGGAAATGGATGAGGTCTGCCAGGTATTGCGGGGTGGTAGTGTGAAGAGCTCTATGAACGAGAGTGAGCAGTTTGTACTGGGCACGATAGGCAACGGGTAACCAGTGAAGATGGAGAGGAGTGATATGGTCATGCGGGGAGGAGTGAGTGACTAAGCGAGCAGCAGTGTTTTGAATCCTCTGGAGGCGGTGGAGTTGAGATTTAGAAAGACCAATAAGGACAGAGTTAGAGAAGTCAACGCGAGACATGACATAAGTGATAGGAGTAACGTTGTAAGGGCGGATGGAGAGAGGAAAGGACGAATAACCCCAATTAACTTCCTAGAGGTTTAAAATGGGAAAATACCGAACTTCATCAAATACCAAACCTTGATGTAACATATTTAATTGTATATAGTTATTCCCAAGTTTGCACCCAGTTTACCTTCCCTGTTATCTGTAAACCTAGATCAGTTATATATTGACAGGTATGTTGTTGTTTAATGTAAACCGCACTGATGATGAATAGTGCGGTATATAAAAACTGTTAAATAAATAAATAAAAATAAAATAAAAATATTCTACTAGCTCCTTATTGATTCTTCCAGAGAGCCCTTCCACAAGGCTCGCAAGTCCTCCTGTTGCATGGAGACTGGTCACACTGGAATGGAAGAGAGAGGGCAGCAGGCTATATCCAATGATTTCATAACTTTGACATACCAGTCTCCAAGCTGCAGGAGGAGATTGACAACCCAGAGGTAGAGGACTGAACTGGAGGAACGATAAGGAAATAGCATTATAGTAATCGAGAGCAGCAAGACTGAACCATTGATTTTATTAGCTGGCATGTATCGAGACACCGTGAGGCATGCTTACTAAAGATTAATGTATGCTAATGAAAGTTAACGTACGTAAGTGCTGCAACGGCCCAAAGAAATAAGTGCTGCCACTGTCCATTTAACACACTAACTTTTTTACATAACGCGTGTTAACTTTTAGTAAACATACCCACCCTCCCCCCCCCCCCCCCCCCCCCCCCGTAGGGACTAAACTATGTAGTTTGCTACATACAGCAATGAGCAGCAATACCCAGTGGTGGAAAAGCACAGTAATTTCTGTTTGTCCTGGGACAATAGCACCCTGTGGTTAAACTATAAACATCTTTTTTTTTTTTCAAATCTGTTTACAATGACATCTAATAAGAGATTTTACACTGCTTCATTGTATGTCTGTCCATATGAGTAGTGGAGGAGTAGCCTAGTGGTTAGAGCAACAGCCTAGCACCCAAGTGATCTGGGTTCAATTCCCACTGGCACTCCTTGTGACCTTGGGCAAGTCACTTTACCCTCTGTTGCCATGGAAGAAAAGGCCTGGCAATTTACTTCCGGTGATACCTTGCCAAGAAAACCCAGCGGTTGCTGGGTTGCCAGCACTTAAAAAACAAAAAAAAAACTGAAGGGTTCACAATCTACTTTTTTGTACCTGAGGCAATGGAGGGTTAAGTGGTTTGCCCAAGGCCACAAGGAGCACATGTGAGATTAGAAATCCCAGTCCCTCCAGCCCGAGGTTGCTGTCCTCCAGCGGGATTCAAAGCCCAACTCTCCGGCCTGAGGCAATTTGCCCCAACCACTAGGCCACTCATCCCCATCATATTACTCCTGTTCTGTGTTTTTTTTCTTCATTGGTTACAATAGCCTGGAGGATTAAATTTAATCTTTTGAGTCTCATTTAGAGCAGTGAAGGGAGGTGGTTGACATCCTTTGGTATGCATTTTGTAGACCTCTGCTCCTACTCGTGCATTATATTCTATTGGTCAGGCATTGAGTGGATACATCTTTAGACAGTTCAAGTTGGAAATGGCATGGGATTTGACTGGTCACCAGTAGAATAGATGAGTTAAGCATTGGGAATGATGGGAGATTGCAGAGGTCAGTGCAGTAGCATTTTGATGACTGGAGTCATGAAAGACGACATGAACGTATTTTAACTGAGATGGCATAGAGAAGACTGGATATTTTAAGAGCAAATGATTCTACAGGCAGGTGGGATGGTAGAGTGAGACAGCTAGTGTGCTTGGCATAAGTGAGATGCAGGATTCTGAACATGATCTAGCAAGAGAAGTTACCATTTGAGAGGTACGAGGGCAATGTGATCAGAAGGCTTGTACATAAAGAAGAGATGGCTGCTGTACTACTGACCTTCTAATTGAAGGTTTAGAAGGATCAGTATGTTGAGAGTAAAGAAATTAGTAAGAGTGCTGTCTTTGCAAAGTGATTGAGACAGAAGTCAAAGGTGGTTAGAGGAAAAAAATTAAATGATTTGGAGTCAGTAAATGCATAGGAATTTTGGTGTGGGTTTTTTTTTTAGTTCATGTACTTTTATTAAAGCATAGCATTTTGAATAGGTAGTGTGGTTTTCTGTTTGTCCATTTGAATACACAAAGGTAAACAAATTTTATATAAGGTGATTCCCTTTTCATTGAACCAACTTTATACGTTTCTTGACTACTTTTCAGGAACTAAGTTATTCCAATAAAATGTTTTCACCTTGATGAAGTGAGCTGGCAGAAGACATCTGCTGCAGGGCTCCAAAGCTTCCCTCCTTCAAAACTGTTATTGGTAATGCAGACCCCCTGGAAATGGCTAGGAGCATGACAGTCTGTTTTCTGCTTAAAACTGTATGGGACAGGATGTATTCTGCAATTAAATTAAAATCATAAAACACACTTTTTTTTTTTTTTTTTTTGCTGCCCTTCAGAATCCCATGCTTTCAACAGATTTGTAAATAAGTTAGCTCTCTGTATGTGGGTGTGTGCACACATTCTCATTTTCTCTCTCTATCTCTTGTGGAAAAGCAAACTATGCATTCTTGCTGGGGAAGTGGAGGAATGTGCATAGGGTAGACCTCAGGGACAGATAGAATTAGGAGTCTTGCTAGAAGTTAAGAGGTGGAGAGAACTGTGATTGAAGCGAGATTTAGCTGAGGAGGAAAAAAGCAGGGGGACTTTCAGGTTTAGGGGAGGAGTTAGGCTTTATGATGGGGGAGTTCTGCACAAAAGAATTACTAATAAACCTATAAATAACCCCTGCATCCCCCACAACTACTTGTATACAGCCCCTGTTCATAGTTCGCAATGTATATAGCACCTGCTCACATTTCATGATGTATATAGCTCACCAGTTAATCACACTGCTCACCCATACCACACAAGTCGATATATCCACTGCATGTATTCACCCTTCCACTCTTGATTGTTTGATGTGCTAACCGCTTTGATTTAACGATAAATCGGTATATCAAATCCTTTTAAATAAATCATACAAAATCTTTGTGTTTGTGGATTCTACTCCTGGAGGAAATATGCACAAAGGAACAAAGGCAAGGATGTATTTACATCATGCATAGGTTAATATTGGTTTATGTAATAAGGGGAGAGGTGGTAGGGGATGAAAATATGAAAAGGTTTACAGAATTGTTATGCTCTGAAATCTCATGTAGCAGAAACAACTACAGTATGTACTAGTATATCTTATTTGTCTTTTGGAATAAAAATATTTGAGCATAAAACTTTAATGTTTTATTTCATAAGGTTGTTTTTTGTTTGGGTTTTTTTAAATTAATATTTGAACATAGTTAACTATAGCATTGTATATTTCCAAAAGAAATAGCCCTTCAGTTTTGGAAGCCAAAGTGACAGCAGGCATACATATCTTAGATTTCATCTTAATGTTGCCATCCACAGGCCAAATTGTGACTGAGAAACAAGAGCAAAAATAGCAGAAACACTGGGATAGGTTATAAGGCAAACTTAAAGAATATGTACACGTGCCCTCTTAATTTGCAAAACTAATCCGTCTTCAGTCCATAACCCAAACTGCTACCCACTCACCTTGGATTACATAAGTTTTGTTTCTATTAGTCAAAAAATATTATGTAAAGATTAAGAAAAGAATGGCAATAAGGTGATTCCAGTTGAATGACAAGATGTATCAAGTATCTTTTTGAAGAGGGAAGAGCTGCTGACTTCCTTGAAGGAAGCGGGAAATATTTTGGAAAAGAGCAAGATGTTGATCACATGGGGTGAAGGATCCGAGCTAGACGTTTTTTCATACAGAACAAATGAAGCCCATTTTCCAGAAATGCACACAAGTATGTGTGCTTGTGTGGATCCAGAAAGCTACTTTAATATAGCTTCTCTTAAGGGCCCCTTCCCTATGAATTCTCCTGAATATTTGGTATGGGTCAAATTGCTTATAGATTCTTCCCTGGCTGCCTCCTCTCTCTCTCCCCCCCACCCCCAAATAGAGAAGTTTTCTCTAAATCATATAAAGTGTCTTGAAATTTGGTGCAGGCCAAATGTAAATAACTTATCTGATGGCATAGTGTGTGTGTATGAACTACATAGCTTACTCCCTCCCCTTCCAAATTTTCCTTATTGTAGATACCTCATATCTACTGAAATTTGATGTGGATAGGATGCAAAAAAACAAAAGTGGTTAGGTAGTGTGATTGCTGTCATATAATCATGGATTCTCGAATCCACTGGTACATCCTGAAAACTGGGGGGGGGGGGGGGTGTTGAATGTGAAAAGCTAATATTTCTGTTTTCTCAACTATGTCCGCTGAATACCTAATATTTGATAAAAGAAAAATTCCATATTGTCCTTCTAGACAAGTGGGTTGGGTTCCTCTACCAGCAGGCTGGTGGAGACAAAGAACCAATGACATACCCAGATTTTAATGACATCACTCCCATGTCTCTATCTGCCTTGGCCACCAGAGATCTCTTCAGTATTTTTTCGTCTCCAGCAGATGGTGGATTGATTTTCCCCTCTCTGAGAGAAAATTTGAAGAATTGAGAGGAAAAGATTGATTTAAATGCTTATGAAGAACCACCTTGAGGGTGACCCTCATTTGAGCATGATGTGGGAGGTTCCACTAGACTACGGACTCTTCAGTAGCCATAGGAGAAGGGAAAATTGTTTCAGCTCCCCGCTCTTACCCTGATAAAGGCCTGTTGAGCAGTCAGAAAAATAGAAGGATTTGGAAGAGCTCAGCAGCTTCATACAGCCTCAATGCCCCCTCCTTCCTTCTCTGTTTCCTCCTGCTCTCTTCTGAAGCTTGCAGAAGGCTCCCAGAGGAAGCTACCTGCCAGCCACCTTAAATGCAGCTCCTGCAAATCAAAGCAACTGTTTAAGGGAAGTAGATCTGTGCCCGGCACGGATTTCTGCCTGGGCTCTCGGGGTGAATATCAAGGCTTAACCTCATCATTGTCCTTGTTGGGGGTTACTGATTCTGTCTATCTGGAGGTGCAGTGTTGGGTAGACCACTGGCAACCACTGCTCTTCTATACATGTTGCTAGCGCTTTTCACTATTGTGTGCCTGGAGGTTGCCTGGTTCTAGTGCGCATTATACCTGAGCGGCTCCAACGTGCATTCCTACCCAAGCACCCATTTCGCCCGTTGTACAAGTGATTTTTTTTAAAATTATTTATTTCTGAATTTTCAAATAACAAAACCAAGCAACACGCTTGTACAGAAAACATGCACAATAAGCAATATCAAGAAAACATGATAAAAGGAAAAAAAATACAGTGACATCATTAGTCCCCAATTAGAGGGGAAGATAAAGCAAAAATACCACACAGGGAGGGAGACCCCCATATATATATATTTCTAAGAAAGAAAAACTTAAGAAAACTAAGCATAGTGACGGAGAGAGAGGAGCATTACAAAACAATGGACGCGAGGCACTTTATGCAGGGGAAGATGTTACAATATGAGTACTGAGGTAAGTAGATAGATCACCAGGCTGAAAGAAAACAAATTTTTGAAAGTTATGAACCACAATAAATTTGCAAGGAAACCTCAACAAAAAAGAAGCTCCCAGCTGAAGAACCCCAGCTTTTAACAATAAGAAAGCTTTGCGCCTTCTCTGGGTATCTCGGGAAATATCAGGAAAGATAGAAATCTTTTTCCTCATAAACAGGATATTCCTCTTTTTATAATATATTTATCTCCAGGAACAAGCAGGAATACGTCATCACATATGGGTACGTCGGTACCGACGGAGCCCGCGCGGGAAAACTCCCCAGCTTTTCAGATTAAAAGCTTTTGGGGCCTCCCACTGCACATGCGCGCTGCCTTCCCGCCTTCCTGACCAGCTCTCGTCAGTTTCTTTTTTTCCGCGGAGCCAGCAGGTCGTGTTCCTGTCACCGCTGAAGAAATTGTTGATTTTATTGTTTTCTTTAGACCGCGTACCTGCCTTCCCCATTCTGAAACCGGTACTGCCGGTCTCTCTTTCTTTCTTTTAAAAAAAAAAAATATATATATATTTTTCTTTTCTTCAGCACAGCTTGGTACTTTGTTAGGCCTTCAGGCCTACACAAATTCTCCTCATGGAGAAGCCAGTTCCTGGTTTTAAAAAGTGTACCAAGTGCAGTGCTGTCATTCCTCTTACAGACACCCATGAATGGTGTCTTAAATGTTTAGGACCTGACCATTCCATACCGGACTGCCCATCCTGCTCCCAGATGTCGAAACGTGGATTGCAGAACCGGGCCAACAAGTTCCATGTGCTGTTTCCTTCAGAAGCATCACAGTCATCCAGGTCTTCCTCTCCGGATGGATCTCAAGTAACCAAAACTCCAGTGGGCAAATCCTCTAAAAGCAAATCTCTTTCTAAAGATCGAGAGGCTCTCAATTCTGAGTTCGAGGATTCTGCCCAGGCCAAAAAACCCCGGCGGGAGGCTCCGGCCTCCAAAGCAATCATGGGGTCACAGGTTGACATCGATGGCGCGGCCTCGACAGATCACCTGTTGTACTGCTCTGGGGTACCGGCCCATACCGGTACCGACATCCAGGCAGCAGTGGCGTCTATGGGCAATACTGTCCAAGTCATGCAGCAGGCCATTCTGGCTTTTATTAATGCTGCTACGCCCTCGGTACCGCAGCCAGCGGTACCGGGTCCGGTTCCGGTAATGGCTTCCATACCGGAACCGAGGCCATCGTCTTCCAAACGCAGATCGGTTCCGCATGCCGGATCCGGGCTTTTGCCCGGTACCGATCCCATACCCGGTACGCCCGATGTCGATACCGAACGGTATGCGTATCGTGCGTTGGAAGCACATAGAGGATACTCTGCTTCTTCAGAGGATTTTAACTCCTCTGATGATTCTGATGAGTTCTCCCTTGATCTTCCTGAGGAGCCTTCTTCTCCTAACAGGAGAATGTCTCCACCAGAGGATTTGTCCTTTCAGGACTTCATCATAGAAATGGCTAAAGGTCTTTCTATTGCTTCATCCTCTGAAAAGGAACCCAGATCAAAGAAACTGGATATTTTAGGATACTCTAAGTCTCCTAAAGAGGCAGTCACCCTGCCTATCCATGAAATCCTTCAAGAACACTTGATGGACTTATGGGAGGCTCCTCTAACATTGTCTCCTTCTTCTCGCAGGTTGGACACCATGTACCGTGTCCCCCCTTCTCCTGGTTTCCAAAAAACCCAGTTGCCTCACCATTCTATTGTGGTGAAGTCTGCAATGAAGAAGATAAAGAGTACCAAAAGGCACTCTTCTACTCCTTTAGGGCGAGAATGTAAGACTCTAGACTCTTTTGGCAGGAAAATTTTCCAGGCTACTATGCTTATAGCCAGGATTAATTCCTATAGTCTTTACATGGGCATGTTTCTCAGTGAAATCGCTCTAAAAGTTCGGCATTTTGCCCCCTTTATCCCTGAGGATAAGAGGGAGCAGTTCATTTCCTTAGTGAAACACCTTTTGGATATTTCAAAGTTCTCCAACAGGGCAGCTTTTGATTCCTTTGAGGGTGCTGGTAGGGCTTCGGGCATTGCTATAGCAGCCCGACGTCTTGCTTGGCTCCAGGCTTCTGATCTAGAACCTTGGGTCCTAGATGGCTTACGAAATCTGCCCTGTACAGGTGAGAACTTATTTGGTGAGGAGTGGCAAATTAAGGCCACTCAAATGGATGCAGAAAATGCCACCTTAGATAGACTTTCTAAGTCTACCTCCACTCCTGCCAAGAAGAAGTCTTTTAAGAGGCCTTATTACAAGAAGTCCAGATTTTCTACAAATACTGGCCAACAATCCTCTCAGCCTCGTTTTGCTGCTAAACGTCAGCAACCTAAACAGGCAAGGTCAAAGCCTGCGGCGTCTGCTACGCCTCAGCAGGCTCCACCCCCTCAGGGGTTTTGACTTGCCCCTAGAGAACTTAACTTTTCTGGCTCTAGAACAACCAGAGCCCCTCACCACACCCGGAAGGTTAGCTCACTTTGCTCCCAGATGGGAGCAAATTACATCAGAGCAATGGACCCTCTCTATCATCAGAGAGGGTTACAAACTCCATTTTTCCGACCTTCCTCCTTATACTATGGTGAGGCAGTTCAATTCTTCCCCATCTCTCCTGGCCCTCTTGGGTCAGGAAGTCTCCTCCCTCCTTGCCCAGGGGGCAATAGAGGAGGTCCCTCTTCTTCAACAGGGGACGGGATTCTACTCCCCTTATTTTCTAATACCAAAGAAGACAGAGGGCTTCAGACCAATTCTGGATCTGAGAGAATTGAACAAATTTCTTTTCAAGGAGAAATTCAAAATGCTTTCTCTGGGCATTCTCCTTCCATACCTTCAGAGTCAGGATTGGCTTTGTTCTCTAGACCTAAAGGATGCGTATACACACATACTCATCCACCCATCCCACAGAAAATACCTTCGATTTCTGTTTCAGGGAAAACATTTCCAGTACAGAGTACTCCCCTTCGGTCTAGCCTCTGCTCCAAGAGTGTTCACCAAATGCATGGCAGTCGTAGCTGCCTTTCTAAGAGGCCTGGGAATTTTCATATTCCCATACCTGGACGACTGGCTCATCCGAGCTCCCTCTCAGTCCCAGGCCCAAATTTCCCTGGACCGCACAAGGCGTCTTCTGCAGTATCTAGGACTGGTAGTAAACCTTCCCAAGTCTCAACTAATCCCTACTCAGTCTCTCGAGTTCATAGGGGCCCAGTTAGACACCATCACTGCAAGGGCCTACCTGCCTCAGGTCAGGGCCCAACGCCTGCTGAGTTTGGCCTCCCAAGCTCAGTCCAGCAGTCATTTGACAGCCCGGGAAATGCTGCGACTTCTGGGCCACATGGCCTCCACGGTACATGTGGTGCCCTACGCTCGTCTGCATATGAGAGCAGCTCAATGGACCTTGGCCACCCAGTGGACTCAAGCATCTGGAGCGCTCTCCGACCAAATACTCACCTCAAGCCGTCTATTTTGGTCCCTCCAATGGTGGACATCCACCAAGAATCTGTTGTTGGGGGCCCCCTTCCAACCTTTGTTGCCCCAAGCAACCCTCACAACAGATGCCTCCCAAACAGGGTGGGGAGCTCATCTTCAGAACCTCTCCACTCAGGGCACTTGGCCTCCACAGGAGGCCACCCTTCATATCAACCTCCTGGAACTGCGAGCGATTTACCTTGCCCTCAAGGTCTTCTATACCCTCCTTGTCAACCTGACTGTCCTAGTTCAGACAGACAATCAGGTAGCCATGTTCTATATAAACAAACAAGGAGGGACAGGCTCTCTGTCGCTTTGCAACGAAGCTCTCAGAATATGGGCCTTCGCCAGAGAGCATCAAATTCACCTTCTTGCAGTGTATCTTCCAGGAGTTCAAAACTCTCGTGCAGACAGACTCAGTCGAGTTCTGCTTCCACACGAATGGTCCCTACATATGGACCAGATACGCAGAATCTTTCAGGAATGGGGGACCCCGGACATAGACCTCTTTGCAAGTCCGTGGAATGCCAAACTTCCCCGGTTCTGTTCCAGAACTCAGTGTCAGGGAGCTCAGGCCCACGATGCCTTCCTCCTGCATTGGGGTCAGGAATTCCTCTATGCCTTTCCACCCATTCCTCTAATATCCAAGACTCTGTTCAAGCTCCAGAGGGATCACGGGACTATGATCCTCATAGCTCCCCGCTGGCCACGCCAGGTGTGGTTCCCTCTACTTCTGCATCTCTCCCAGGGATCCTCCCTGGACCTGGGAGCTGCGCCAGACCTTCTGTCTCAGGAGGAGGGGACTTTGTGGCACCCAAACCCCAAATCCCTACATCTCAGAGCTTGGTTACTGAAGGCCTAAGTCTTCAAGACTTTAATCTTTCTCAACCTGTGACAGATATCCTTCATGCCTCTAGGAAACCTTCCACGAGGCGTTCTTATGCTTTCAAATGGAAACGTTTTTCCATTTGGTGTGCTCAGCAGGGTCTTGACCCTCTAGCACTTCCTTTGAATTCCCTCTTGGACTATCTCCTGCATCTTTCAAATGCAGGCCTTAAGACGAATTCAGTAAGGGTCCATTTGAGTGCTATTGCAGCATCCTTAAAACCTATAAATGGACAACCTGTCTCCTCTCATCCTCTTGTTGCACGTTTCATGAGAGGCCTGACTCTAACTAAACCTCCCATCCGACCTCCTCCGGTAGCATGGGATTTGAACCTAGTTCTAGGTCAGCTTATGAAGCCACCTTTTGAGCCTTTGGACTCTACCTCCTTCAAATTTCTTTCCTGGAAGGTTGTTTTCCTTATTGCAGTCACTTCGGCTCGCCGCATCAGTGAACTGCAGGCTTTAGTGGCTCATCCACCTTATACTAGGTTTCATCATGATAAGGTGGTCCTTAGGACGAATCCCCACTTTATGCCCAAAGTGGTCTCGCCTTTTCATCTTAATCAAGAGGTATATCTACCTGTCTTTTTCCCGGCTCCTCATGCATCCATTGCAGAGAGGAACCTTCATACTCTGGATTGTAAAAGAGCTCTTGCCTTTTACCTCAACAGGACTCAACCACATCGAAAGTCTTCCCAACTTTTCGTGGCTTTTGATCCTTCTCATTTGGGACTTCCAGTCACCAAGCGTACACTTTCCAATTGGATCGCTCAGTTTATTTCTTTTGCTTACCAGAGTAAGAACATTTCTATGGAGGGCCATGTCACAGCTCACAATGTGAGGGCCATGGCCACTTCTATGGCTCATCTTCACTCTGTGTCCATAGATCAGATCTGTCGAGCAGCCACTTGGGCCTCGGTTCATACCTTCACAGCCCATTACTGCTTGGACAAGGACTCCCGCCGGGATGCCTTGTTTGGTCAGGCTGTCCTCAAACACCTGTTCCATACTTAAACAACTCCTGCCCACCTTCCCTGGATGGATGCCTGAGATCCATGCGAAGATGGTTTACCCTTGGAGGGGGATCTCCCAGGCATCTTAGCTAGGGAGTCCCCATATGTGATGACGTATTCCTGCTTGTTCCTGGAGATAGCACAGTTACTTACCTGTAACAGGTGATCTCTGGGAACAGCAGGAATTAGTCATCACAACCCACCCACCTCCCCTAGGAGTTGTATCTCTATCTATCTTCCTGTCCTCTCTCTCTATTGTCTCAGCTTTAAACTCGAACTGACGAGAGCTGGTCAGGAAGGCGGGAAGGCAGCGCGCATGTGCAGTGGGAGGCCCCAAAAGCTTTTAATCTGAAAAGCTGGGGAGCTTTCCCGCGCGGGCTCCGTCGGTACCGACGTACCCATATGTGATGACTAATTCCTGCTGTTCCCAGAGATCACCTGTTACAGGTAAGTAACTGTGCTTAAGGAGCCAATCTCTGTCCGAAGGCAACGCGAACGTCACCAACAGAGTGGAAACCATAATATCTTCTGCTTGAGGGGACCGAAGCAATGCTGATACATCCAGCGAATCCATTTCCAACACGCCAACTGCACGTTTCCCCTCCTTTTTACCAGCAGGAAGAAAGAATGCTTTTGAAACCGGAGGAATCAAATCAGAGGGAATCATTAGAGATTCATGAAGGTACTTCTTAAAAAGTTCAACCGGTGCTACCGCCGAAATGACAGGAAAATTCAGCAAACGTACATTTGAAGCTCTAGT
Source organism: Ichthyophis bannanicus (assembly GCA_033557465.1). Taxonomy (NCBI): domain Eukaryota; kingdom Metazoa; phylum Chordata; class Amphibia; order Gymnophiona; family Ichthyophiidae; genus Ichthyophis; species Ichthyophis bannanicus. The sequence goes on from CM066043.1 coordinate 43,142,661, forward strand.
AGCATTTTCCAGTATCTCCAATTTCCCTTTCAATACCATATTATCTTTCATCAATGACTCAGTTAAACCAGAGACCTGTGAGAGTTTCTGGTCAAAAGCAACTACTTGTTTCTTTGTCTCCACTGAATCCGCAGATAACTTATTGACATTACACTCTAATTTAGCTAAATTAGAGAAAGACACAGTCAACTGTTGATTCACAACCTGTGAGAACTGAATTATAGCTTCCCAGATATTCTCAAGAGTCACCTTGGCTGGTCGAGTAAGCACAATCAACGAGGGATTCCCAGCAACAGGAGCTCGAGTGTCCATCTTCCTTCCCTCGGCCCCAACCACCGAGCAAGAGGCACCTTCCACCTCAATATGCTGTTTACCAGGAAGAAACACCCGGCCTTCAGACCCGGCCAAAACACTATCAGCGGCTGACTTCCATGCGCCCCACACCGGCATCTCAGCTTATGCCTGTTCAGGCGTCACTGTAGATCCACGCTCCGAAGCACCGCTCAATAGTGCTGGGGCTGCAGGAGGAGAGCGACCATTCGGGGAGAGAGAGATCTCATGGGCGGAAGCTACCAAACCCTCCTCAGCTGGTGCCACCAAGCCCTGCCGAATCTCCCCTTTTTGTTCCTCAGTGAGCCGCACAAAGCGATCCATCAGACCGGAAACTGCAGGTACGGGCTCCGTGGGAAGGGCCGGAAGCTTGCTTTTACATTTAGGCATTATACTCAACAAACGCCGCCGCCATCTTAGAAAAGCCATCCCCCCCCCCCCCCCCGGAAGCTGTACAAGTGATGTTTTAATGCGTGCTGAAATTGCACTTGCCTTAACCCTTTGTGTTATCTTCCAGGAAACGTTGTTTGACCTGTGACAAGCAAGTTATGCCTTCTAGACTTCTCTTTTCTTGCATGGCAGCTTCGAATAATCCCTGGAGAGCCTGTTTCCTTCCCTCTCAACAGGGGGATGCAGTTGGTCTGGTCTTGCTTGTCCCAGAGCAGGAGGTGGCAGATGGCACTGTGTGGGTAAGATGACTGACCAGCCGACCGGATGTTCTGGCCACTGCACTGTAGACTGCTCCTTGTCCTCTAGGGGTTGGGTAGAGACTTTGTCCCCTGTTGTGGGGGGAGGGGTCATTTCTGAGAGGAGAGCTTCCAGACTCTAGCTTGTCCTCCCTGGAATTATTTCCTTTTTGCAACAGGCTTGGTCATCTGGTGTGGACATTTAGACTCTGTGGCCTCTGGGTCGTGAAGGGCAGGCTGCAAGTGGAAGCCCTATTTGATTGCCTATGGCTGAAAGTTCCAACAATGGGTGCTTCCTGGAGAATGGGGATCAACAGTGACTTAGATTTAGATTGTGCTTGGAAATGCTGCTTAATCAAGTCTGTGTGGTACCTAACACGATGAGAAATAACTCATTATCTTTCTGCCACCTTTTCTTGGTCTCTGACTGCATTTCATGGTACTTTAAGCACTATTTTAAGAGGAAAATCTTAATCACAACCCAATGCCTTTAGTGATCTCCCTCCTCCATGGCCACATGGCCACAGTCTTTCTGTCCCCTATCATCCAGAAGCACTGAGAAAATAGACTCAATCACAATCACAAACAGCCATTAGTCTCAACTACAGAACTCCTTCCTCTATCTCCACTGACCTATCTGGCATAATAGAACACATCATTTGAAAACTCCAACACCAAGAAGGACTTCAACCTCTCCTCCCTACCTACCAATTTGGCACACCTTCTCATCAATGGACTTCACTCAAAATGTAATATCCCCTACGCACATCAAAGGCAACACCCTCGAATTAATCCTCTCCCCTACCATCCCAATCCATACCAGTCCCCTACACACACTACGAACTTACCCAATGCCATGGACCTACCACAGCCTCATTTTCTCCCTTCCCCTAAAATCCCCAGTAATCCAAACAGAACAGCAGTTCACGCGATGGTTCAGACAGTTTAACCAGGAAGCCGCCTTGGAGTATAACACAACAAACATAAAGATGGACACATCAGATACAATACTGACACCTGGAACAAAGAACTTGAAGACACAGCTAAAATACCACCCAATCAGCAGTCCAACAAAAAAAATCATCCCCCAAATGCCCTGGTACATCCGTACTCTGCGACCAACTAAAAACCAAACTAAGACAACTAGAATGGAAATGGCATAAAACCACACAGATCAAAGACCGCAACAAATACCTAATGCTACTTCAGAATTACCATGCGACCATGAATAAGGCCAAGAAGGACTATCGCACAGAGATTATCAATACCTCTATCAGTTGCCCACAAGAACTATTTGATGTAGTCAAGCATCTCATAGAACCCCTCACCAATCTCAACCAAACTCCTTCTGTTAACCACCAACAACTAGCTGCTCACTACAAGCAGTTACACCCTTACCACCTCCTTTTCCACCACCATTCCACCTGACACCACTTGCTGGTCATCCTTTCGAAAGATCACTTGTGAAAAGATCACAAATATTCTAACAATGCGAAATTTGACCCATGCCCAGCTCACTGGATTAAAGCTGCAAAGATCTAACTCTGCTCATTCCTCACCAAACTAACAAACAAAACCTTACAACAAGGTATAATGCTAAACTGTCTCAAGCTATCTTCTTATCTGCCCCACCTTAAGAAGCCAAGCCTTGACCCGTCAGACCACACATCTTACAGACCCATCACTATTCTATTCTTCCCTTCCTAATAAGTCATCGAGAAAACCATACAGCTTCAGCTACAATACCACATTGATGAGACTTGCTTACTTGATCCACAACAGCATGGTTTCCGCCCACTGCATGGAGTAGAAACTTTAATGGCTTCACTTATCAACACACTAACCCAAGGAATACAAGATCGCTCACAAGCCTACCTAATAATAATCCTGGATATGTCTGCAGCACTCGATACAGTCAACCATGGCACGCTCTTCCAGTGACTTCAGTCACTTGGCATCCAAGATACTGTTTTCAAATGGTTTCAGTTCTATCTCAGTAACAGACAACAGGTAAAACTGGGCATGAGCACCTCCAAGCTATACTAAACATCCCAAAGATCCATACTTTCTGCACCTTTCTTCAACTTATATCACCAACCCATCTGCTCGATCATTAAACACAAGATCCACTTACACACATATGCTGATGACATTATGCTATTCTGTCCACTACTCGCTAAACATCATCATATGCACAAATTCAGGACTCCTTCAAAGACATTTCCAACTGTCTTACGGCACATAACCTATCAATAAATTACAAAAAGATAGAAGCCATGTTCATTAAAGGAATTCCTCATTCATCTCACCAACCACAATCACACTAAACACCCAGATAAATGTTAAACCAGGTCTAAAATATCTAGAAATAATCATTGACCAACAACTCTCCTTCAAAACTCATGCAAAAATAACAGCCAACACAATCTACTTCAAAACTAAAACCCTGGAACAACTGTGTCCCCGCCTTGAACCAAAAGACTTCTGCTCAGCATTCCAAGCCCTCGCTCTCCCTCATGCTGGCTACTGCAACACTATCTACCAGGGCCTACCACAAACCACATTCCTCCCCCTCCAATCTGCACGCCACACCACTGCACATAAAATCCAGGGAGCCACTAAACATGACTACATTACCCCCATTCTAAAACAACTCCACTGGCTGCCCCTTCCTAGCAGAATGAAATATAAGACCTTGCTCCTAACTCACCAAGCACTACACTCGCACCCAGCCACTCTCCTCCAATCCCTCCTACAGAAGTTCACTACAAACAAACTGCGTAGATCTGCTACAACCAACAAGCTCAAAATACTGCAGTCTAAAACTAAGTTTAATCAACAAACTTGCCACAGAGCATTTGGACTCTTTGCACCATCCCTTTGGAACTCTGTCAGACACAATGAGGAACATAACTGACCTTCCCTCCTTCCGCAAACACTTGAAAACCCACTTAGTCTGTGACCACTTTGGACCCACCATCTAACCTGCCCTCTGACATGACACAAACTAGACACACACAAGATGGAACCTACACCTGTAAATAGTTAAAGCATATACTGTGGGGTATAGCTATCCTGATTATATATTTGCAATCAATGAACAATATATAATTTAGTAAGTTATTTATTAAGAAAACCCTCTTATCTGTTAACTAAGATGTTTATCTGTTCCACATAACAAATGTTTTGTTCAATGTAAACCACTTTGACCCAGTGAAAAGCGGTATATAAGCATAGCTAAATAAATAAAATAAAATGGGTTCAGTAGGATTGCCTTGGGCATATTTTTTTTTTCAGCATGTTCTGGATCCCCAGTTAGGACCCAGGGCCTGATGCCATGTCTGTTTTTTGCCTCAGCTGTACTACTTCCCCCTCCCCCCCCTCCCTCCCCCCCTCCCCCTGTTGGCCATTTTGAATGGTGGCATGTCCTTGCAGAAGGGTTTTAGTGGCCTATGATCCCCTGAAGGCCCCCCAGGTCCTGTATTTCAGTTAGCTTGTTCTGCAGCTCTTGAAGCTGCTCACAGGCTGTTTTCAGTACTTGCTAGCTGCTTGGAAGCCCCCTCTATGGGGCTCCAAGGCCCATGCCTCCTGTATGGGGGACCTGGTGCCTTCAAGCACCTCTGTTGCTGACTGCAAGGAGGTTACATGATTTCCTTTTGCCCTTCCATTCCTCTGTGAGCCTGGCCTTATTCCCTAAAGGGCCTTTCTGGAATGGAAAAATCCTTTTTCTCCAGAGGGTGAGTCTGAGGAGGTAAGGATGATTCCTCTATTAAATGGTGATGATCCTCTGTGAGCCGCCCCTTCTACAGAGGGGACCTTCCTATTCTAATTCAGGATGCTATGGAAGCTTTGTATATTGTTGAGCCTGTTCTGTACAAGCTTTGCAAGTTAACTATCGTTTTCATATCGTCCTGCTAGACTATTCCAGACAAGTGGGTTGTGTTCCCCTACCAGCAGATTGGCGGAAACAGCCAATGAAATGCCTAGTTCCTTATCGTTTCTCCAGTCCCGTCCCGATACCTGTGGGTTGACTCTCCCATCCAGTAGCTTGGAGACTGAGCATATCACATTTTGATGACATCACCCTGGATAAGCAGCTGGCACCTTCCTCCTGCCTCCAGTATCTGTCTTCAAGCAGCTGGAGGGTGTGATTCAAGGGACTCACTAAAGGACAATTAGGAATTAGTGTTAAGGGTTCATTTAAATTTTGTTTACATTTGTTTGACAAGTAGTTTAACTTCTTTTGGGGGGCCTTTAGGAAGCAAGCTAGTGGTTAAAGCTTTGTCTTTAAAAAAAAAAAAAAAAAGAGCATGCTATGTAAAGACAGGCAGAGCCGGGAGAGCCTTGCCTATGGGGAGGGGACTTTCTGACAAACCCTTACTTAATTTAGCAGCTCCAGAGCTTACTGCATGTGGGGAGCCATCGGCAGGAAAGCAGCCTGTCACTTGGCTGGACTGTCACTGAAGCCACAGAGGGCTGGCTGAGCATCTGGGAGCTGCAGCAGAAATCCAGCATGCAGAAAGGTATTTGACTTGATTTGTCAGCTGGAGGAGTCCTGCGCTTCATCGTATTCTGGCAGGCTGTGTGTGAGGGAGGCTTTGCCCAAACCTTGTGGTTGGAGGCCATTTCCCAACGAGTGGGAACCGCAGCCAACTTTGCACAGTTGCAATTTATTTATTTTTTTAAAATTTTACTTCGGGGCAGCTCTTTTCAGTGCGTTGGATGCTGGGGGCTTCCACAAAGCAAAACAAGGCAAGAGAAGGGTGGGGGGGAAGAGAACCACATCAGATTGCAATTGCGGGGATGACAGCACTAGAGGACACCTCAGTCATCTTCTGTCTCCATTAAATGGTGGTTAGATTTCCTCCTCTGAAGGAGAGGAAAAAATTTTGTTTTTACTAGTCAACGACCACCTAGAGGGTGGCTGTCTGAAGCACGACTAGATTGCGGTCTTTATTTATTTGTTTTGTAGCCATAGGAGTATGGAAAATTGGTTCAGTTTCATGCTGCCTTATTCTGATAAGGGCCTGTTGAGCAGCCAGAAAATTGGAAGGATTTGGAGGAATCCAGCAGCCTCACACACCTCAACATCCCCTCCCTCTTCCTCTGCACTGCGCCCCCCTCCCCGCTCTCCTCCGAAGATGGCTCAGAGGAAGCAAGCCTGTTTTAAATTTATATTTTTTTTCCCAAGACAGAAAAACAGCATCTGGGGAGTAGCTCTGCCTGGCATGGTTTGCCTTGTCTGAGGCTCTCAAGGAGTGAGTACCAATGTGGGTATGTGCAAAATTATGCATCTAGAAAAGAACAACCCAAACTATGGTTACATGATGCAAGGTTCCACATTAGGAACCACCATCCAGGAAAAAGATTTAGACGTCATTGTGGATAACATGTTGAAACCCTCTGCCCAGTGTGCAGCGGCAGCCAGGAGAGCAAATAGAATGCTAGGTATCATAAAGGAATGGAGAATAAAACAAAGGATATTATAATATCTCTGTGTCATTCTATGGTGTGACCGCACCTTGAATATTGTGTGCAATTCTGGTCACCATATGTTAAAAAGGATATAGCGTTATTAGAAAAGGTACAGAGAGGAGCCACCAAAATGGTATGTGGATGGAAGAATACCCCTATGAAGGGAGGCTAAAAAGGTTAGGGCTCTTCAACCTGGAAAAGAGATGACTGAGGGGAGATATGATAGAGGTTTATAAATTAATGATTGGATTGGAACAGGTAAATGTAGATCGATTGACGCCATCAAAATATAGAAAAATTAGGGGACATGCAATGAATCTATAGGTAACCTATTTGAAACTAATAAGAGAATATTTTTTTCACTCAATAACTCTAGTGATCAAACTCTGGAATTTGTTACTGGAGGATGTAGTAAAAGCTTTTAGTGTAGCCGGGTTTAAAATAGGTTTGGATAAGTTCCTTGAGGAAAGGTCCATAAACCATTATTAAAGGGGACCTGGGATATCCACAGCTTGCCCCAATACAAGCATTGTGGAACCTGTGTCTTCTGGGGAAACTGCTAGGTACTTGTGAACTAGATTGGATACTGGGCTTGATGGACCTTGGTCTAACCCAGTATGGCATATCTTATGTTCTCACCAAAGACTTATCCAGAAGCACTATCCACCACCTTCCTGCTGGCATTCCTCTTCCTGTGCACCCAAGCATTCTTCTGACATTTGCTGTCACTTTTTCTATCTGTTTAGCCACCTTAAGATCATCAGAAACAATCATCCCCAGGTCCAGCTCTTCTTTTGTATTTCCCCCTATACTGTACTGCTCCCTTGGCTTTTTGCATCCCAGATGCATGACCCTGTCTCTTTTTTTTTTAGCATTAAAAGCTCAGCTGTCAGGTTTGCCAAATTCTTGACTGTTCTTCAAGTTTAGCTAGGTCTTTCCTCATGTTATCTACTCCTTCGTGGGTGTCTGCTCGATTTGCAGGTTTTGGTATCATCCACAAAGAGGCAAACCTTACCTGACAGCCCTTCCGCAGTATCACCAATAAAAATGTGAAAGAATCGGATCAGAAACGGATCTGTATGGCGCACCACTGGTTACATCCTTCTCCTCGGAGTAAGCTCTGTTTACCTGTACCTTTGTGTCACCTTCCACAACCAATTTCTAACCCAGTCAGTCACTTTAGAGTCTCTTTTCCTAGGATGCTCAATTTATAAGTTGTCTGTGTGGAGCAGTGTCGAAGGCTTTACTGAAATCCAAGTACACCACATCTAGGGCTCTCCCTCTGTCCATCTCTCTGGTCGCCCAGTCAAAGAATTTAGATTTGTCTGACAAGACCCGTCCTTAGTAAAACCATGCTGCCTTGAATCTTGCACTATCCTCTGCCTCCCTTAATTTACTCACCCCAGAGGTGAAACTAATCAGCCTGTAGTTCTCAACTTTATCCTTACTTCTGCTTTTATGTACAGGGACCACATGTGCCTTTCTCCAGTCTTCTTGGACCTCTCCTGACTCTAAAGTAGTATTGAAAAGGTTAGACAGTTGAGCCATTATAACTTCCCCACGTTCCTTCAGTACTCTTTGATGTATCCCATCTGGCCCCATTGCTTTGTCTACTTTTACTTTAGGTAGTTCCTCACAAACTCTGTCTTAAATTATTCACTACTGTTTCTGTTTGTGGATGTTTTCTGAGGTCCTGCTCCTGGCTCTTCATCTGTGAACACAGAGCAAAAATATTTGTTAAGCAATTTTGTTTTATGCTCATCAGCTTCTATATATTCCTCCCCTTCAGCCTTGTCCGACTATACCATTTTTGCACGTCCTCTCACTAATATATCTGAAGAATGTCTTGTCCCCTCATTTTACTGCATTGACTATTTTTTTCTTCCATTTGTATCTTTGCTTTCCTGACTACTTTCCTAGGTTGTTTTTTTTCCCAAATATTGATGCTTGTCTTCCTCTTTCTGTGATCTCTTGTATTTTATGAAGGCCACCCTCTTTTTCTTCACCTTTTCAGCTACTTCTTTGAAGAACCATAGCGGCCTCTGTTTCCTCTTACAATTTATTTTACGAACAAAAAGGTTTGTTCCTTTTAAAATATCCCCTTTTAATTTTGCCCATTGCCTTTATATATCCCCCCAGCTGTTCCCATCCTTCTAACAACTCATTGAGGTATTGTCCCATTTTGGGAAAGTTAGTTTTTCTAAAGTCTGGGACAGTCACTTTTGAATGAACTTTATCAAACCTACTCCTAATACTGAATCACACCATCTGATGATCACTGAATGCAAGATCTCCCACTATAAATCAAACACTTTCCCCATTAAGTACCAGGTCCAGTATGACCCCTTTCACAGTTACCAATTGCTGGAATAATTCTCCCTGTAGAGAATCCAGGAAGTCTGCCTTGGTATTTCTTGAGGACAACTGTAAGATGGCTACCAGGTTGTCACTGAACACCTTTGAGAAGCGCTGCAGCTTGCATGTAGAGGCTGGCGCAAATGATTCTTTTAGTAGAGCAGCTGTGCCCAGAATGCTGCCATCCTCCCCACCCTGGGTCCTGACAGGTACATCCTACTCATATAGACTGATCTAGCAAGATAAAAAGGAAATAGAAACTTGATGATAAATGTTCTTTCCTTGAATCCTGCTATTCCAGTCGAGGACTCATACTGGGAGACTCTTCTATAATTTTGGAAGCCCTGCTGCCTTTTGCTTGTATTGTCAATATCTGTGTCTTACACAGTTATGGTAAGAGAATTAAATACTTGTTCCAAATGTTTGTTCAAATTCATTATGGTTATTAATGTTTATGGTGGTGGTTTTTCTTTTGAGTTTTTCTTGCTTACTGTTTGGAAAGTGTTCATACTGGTTTCTCTCAGTGCTGTACTTGAAAATATACTAAGTGCTGATATCACTGAAAGCTGCTCTAATCTGCTTCCTTCCACCTGCTATCTGGGGAGCATAATTCACTTATCGGGACAGGTCTAGCAGGATTTAAGGAAAGAAAACTATTAGATACAATGTATGTTTGCTAATTCAGTCTTAACTAATGGTGTTTATTGAGGATAACAAATACTTTTAGTCTAATGGAGCCTCCTAATTATACAGATACACACCCTATATTATAACTTGGCATTTTAAAATACTAGACAGCATGCACAATATAGCTTTCTCTTAAAAAAAAATAATCACAAACTGCAACATTTTAAAGAAGTGAATTGTGCGGTATTTTCTTTAGTTCAGAGTTTTTGGATTTTGCAATTTCTTTAGCATAAAGTTTTAACCTTCTGATTTTCTCACATTTTTACTGTGAAATCAAGACGGCAGCAATTAGTACCATTCATTCTTCCATTCCTTTGTTTCCCACATTAAAGTCAATGGCTAAGTTTTGGTGATACCTCATTTGGAGTATTGTGTGCAACTCTGGAGACTACACCTTCAAAAGATATAAACAGAATGCAGAGGTTGGCTACCAAAATGGTCAGTGGGTTTCGTTATAAGGCATATGGGAAGAGACTTAAAGATCTCAATATGTATATCTAGCTAAGCTTAAACAATGGTCTAGAATTTAGTAGCTGAGATTTAATGTTAAAAAAATGCAAGGTCATGCATTTGAGCTGCAGCAATCCAAGGGAGTGATATAATACTTGGAAGATCGAAAACAAGTCAAATGCGACCAAAAGAAATCACTGCAGTTCCCCGTCATGCAGGGAATACCACAAGGTTCAGCCCTATCATCAATGCTCTTTAATATCTACATCCAGCCCATATGCAACATCATCAAGCGCCACAAACTCCACTACCACATATATGCTGACGACATCATGGTGTATGCTCCAATCAACCTACTAGCACTAAATACTACAGCAATAACCAAATGCATGGAAGACATGAATGCTTGGCTCATAGCCAACAACCTAACGGTCAACTACGATAAAACTGAGGCAGTGTTCATCACGAGGAACCCCACCTTCATACCCCCAAAGACTATCAGCATTCTAGACAAACATATAGTAGTCAAAGAAGAAGTTAAGTACCTGGGCATCACATTGGACAGAGCTCTGAACCTGAAATCCCACATCACCAAAACCGCAAACAAGGCCTTTCAATGTTTAAGAACCATCAGAAAAATCAAACCAATACTCCACCAGGACCACTTCCGCACAGTATGCCAAGCACTCATCACACCACTGCTTGATTATGGGAACTCACTATATTAAAGCCTCCCTCAGCAGACATTACACCCACTCCAGATGGTGCAAAACACCACAGCACGCATCATTATAGACACTCCAAGGGCCGAGCACATCACCCCCCCCGTCATACAACAACTACACTGGCTCCCAATGGCGGCAAGAGCAAAATATAAAACAATCATGATCATCTTCAAAATCATTCACCAACTTTCAGTGGACGTACTCCAAAACATCATAACAAGGGATATCAGCAATAGACCAAGAAGGACCAATAATGACAATATGATCGGCACACCTTCAGGCTATCACAAGACTAAACAAACAACTTCAAAAAGAGCTCCATCACTACTGGCATCAACACTGTGGAACTCCCAATGAGCCTAAGGGCAATAGATGACATCACAGACGTCTGCAAAGCCCTCAAAACCCAGCTATTTATAGAAACATATGAGCACACAGACAACAATAATACAGCTACCTCCGTCAAAGACACCCACACATACGAGATCACTATAAATCAAAGTTAATCACCCTTTTGTTAAATGTAACCCTTCAATTGTACTGTCTAAATGTTGTTAAATACCCTAATGTTAAATGTACGGCCTAAATGTTGTTAAGTATCCTAATGTTAAATGTAACCCTTCAATTGTGATGTGATGTGACCACCTTGATTGAAGGATAAGGTGGTATACAAATTTGTATAAATAAAATAAATAAATAAATGTGCTTTCGAACGCTTTTTGTGTTTGTTTTTTTTAAATTTGAAAAATATATTGCAAACATTTTAGGTATGAGTGAAGCCAAGTGTTAAAAGCCAAAGGAAAGGAACTCTGCTTTTATTGAACATACCAATATGTTGTCACCTAAGTTCCACACACAATGCACTTTACCTTAGCAAAATGTTCTAATTCTATTCCACCAAATTTACTGTTTTGAAGGGAAAGTGAAATATAAGCTTCCATATTGTCGTAGACCATTCCAGACAAGTAGGTTGTGTTCCCCTACCAGCAGATAGGTGGCGACAAAGAACCAATGAAAAATCCAGATTTCAATGACACCATCCCCATGCCTCTATTTGCCTCAGCCACCAACCTTCAATATTTTTTTGTCTCCAGCAGATGGTGGTTGACTTAACTGCTGATGCACAATCAGTAGACAACTTTAACTCACTTTCACCACAGTGTCCCCAGTGAGGAATGTTCCCCTGAAGATGCGAGTTGTCTCAGACTGGTTCAAGATTTGGACTGTGATTTGGATTCAGATGTCTCTGCTGGGATCTGATGTGAACAAGGAAGTGCTTTCACCTTCAGAGGACTGAGACTGGGGTGATATGTCTATTCGGGAAGGAGGAACTGGTGGCGTTGATTGCCAAGGTCTCATCCGCTTTGAACTTGGCAAATGCTCTAGGTGCTGAAGGTGCACACACTTCTGCAAGGGGTGCTGGAAATCTACTACTGTCTTCCCATTTCTAGAGGTGATCAAGGATGATCGGCTGAATGGGATTTCCCAGCTCCCCACCTCGGGGGGTTAAGAGTGTGTAAGAAGATGTCTGCTCTTCTGGAGAAGGAGTGCATAGTATGGTTTGATATTCCTAAGGTGGATGCGCAGATCACAGCACTAAATGGACCACCATCCCTGTGGAAGGCGGCTCTGCCTTAAAGGATCCTTTTGGACTGAAAGGTGGATGTTTTGTTGAAGAGCCAGTTTGCCATGACAGCTATCCTTCAGTTGTCAGTATTGCAAACATGACTTCTCCATCCCTCCTTTAGTGGATTCAGTCTCTTCTGCTGGATGATACTACCGTCTTTTCGAGTCTGCTGTGGTCTTCCTTTCTGATGCCATGTATGACCTGGTATGTTCAGTGTCCAGGGACTGTGCCCTATCAACTGTGTCGCAGAGGTGGATCTGGTCAGGTACTTGGGTGGCAGACCTCCAAAGCCTGGCTAGCCCAACTTGGCTTTAAAGGAAAGCTTCTGTTTGGAGCCAATTTTGGAGAAGCTGGTGAAAGACCTGGATGAGACTGTCTTACTGCCTTTCAGAAGACAAGTCCAGGGGGCCTGTGAAGCAGGCAGGCGCCCTTTTCTAGTCAGCCTCCGCCTGTCCACTGCAGGCATGCTGGCAGGACTCTGGAGGATCTTGGGACTTTTGTTGTTACCGACCTGGAAAGCCTTTTTCTTCTCCTTGGCTTCCAGACTTCAAGCTTGCTCTCAGCTCTTTTGTGGGGCCCATGGGCCCAGGGACTCTGTCCCCTCTAAACATGAACTCTCCCAGGTTGTGCAATGACGTTTTGGGGGTCCATTCCCCGATTTCCTCTGGTTGTAGGCGGGCTTTGTCTTTTCTTTTGGGAATGGGCTCGGGTCCCCAAAGATCACTGGGTGTTAGACACCATTCAGTTCAGCTGTGTTCTGGAATGCAAGGAGCTGATTCCAGATGCCTTCGTCATTTCCCCTTGTGGGAATGCAATCAAAACTGCCACAGAGTGGTCCACCTTGTGCAAGTTGCTGCGCCTAAGGGTCATAGTGCCTGTTCTCCCGGATGATCAAGGCAAAGGGCAAATACTCCATTTATTTTGTGTTGTCCAAAAAGGATGGTTCCTACCAGCCAATTCTGGATCTCAAGGGGGTTAACTAGCATTTGCATGTTTTGCGCTTCTGTATGGAAATCTTGCACACAGTAATTCAAGAGGTCCTTGGCTTCTCTGGATCTGGATGGATCAGCAGAAGTATCTGTGTCTTGCCTTGCTTTGCTCTCACTTTGTTTGCTGCCCTCCCCTTTGGGCTATCCACTGCCCTGAGGACCTTCTCCAAGGTCATGGCGGTGGCGACTGCAACACCAAGAGATCTGTCTCCACCCATATCTTTCAGAAGCATCTCGGGTGGCATCACGAATGGAGTTCTTCTTGGAAAGCCTCAACTGGGTCATCAGTAGGGGGAAGAGCCAGCTGCTGCCTTCCCAGTCTTTGAAGTTTGTGGGAGCACGTTTTGACACTCGAGTGGACAGTGTTTTCCTGCTAGAGGAGGAAGTCAAAAGATTGTTGGATTGCTTGGCACTGTTATGAGCACAGCAGGCTCCCAGAGTCTGGGATTATCTTTAGCTGCCAGGATTGATGGTGGCAGCCATAGAAAGAGTGCCATGGGCATGTGTTCACATGCAACTGCTCCAGCAGTCCTTGCTGGCTCAATGGTCCTAGAGTTCTCAGGAGTTTGAAGGCAGGCTCCCCCTCCCATTGAGGGTGAAGTCCAGTCTGCAGTGATGGCAGCAGCCCTGTCTTCTGAAGAAGGGCATGCCGCTGGATGATTTTTTTCCTGGATCCTCCTGATGAATTCCAGTCTCTCAGGCTGGAGAGCCTCTTGCCAAGACCAAATGTCCCAGGGCCGTTTGAACCACAGGGAAGCAGTGTGGTCCTTCAAATACCTTGAGGCTATTCGGTTGGCTCTTCTACATTCCCAGTTCCTGGTCGAGGGCTGGGTAGTTGGTGTGTTTTTGGCCAATGCCACAGCGGTGACTTATGTCAATAGGCAAGACAGCACAAGGAGTGCCAGGGTAGCTCTAGAGATGGCCATCCTGTTTTTGCCTGGCAGAGAAGAATCTCCTAGCCTTGTTGGCTCAGCATATTGCTGGGTAGACAATGTGGAAGCGATTTCCTTAGCTAGCACTCTCACTGAATCCTGGGGAGAGTTGAGTCAAGAGGCATTTTAGTTGATTCTGTGCCGCTGGGGTTGTCTCAAAATGGATCTGATGGTGACTTATTCCAATGCCAAAGCTTGCTGCGTCATTTACCACATGAAGATGGAAGCCAGGGGGCATTGATCATACCACGTTATTAAATACCTTCATGTTAAATGTTACCTCAATTGTACTGTCTAAATGCTGTTAAGTAACTGTACTGTCTAAATGTTTACATGTACCCTAATATTAAATGTAACCCTCCAATTGTTATGTGACGTGACCACCTTGATTGAAGGAAAAGGTGGCATACTAATCTGTCTAAATTGATACCTTGGCCCAATCAGGACCTGCTGTACGTGTTTCCTCTGTGGTATGGGATGGGGCTTGTGATTCGGCTCATAGAGCACCACCCATGCAGAATTGCTCTAGTGGTGCCAGATTAACAGAGGAGAGCATGGTTTGGAGATCTTCTTCAGTGGCCCCTGTCTCAGGGTCTATTGTGGCAGGGACCGATTAGTCCTGGAGGACCACCAGTTGCCTTCTCTCTTATGGCTTGGCTCTTGAAAAAAAGACTGCCAGCGCATAAAGGTTACTCTCCAGCAGTGGTCTCCACTTTGATCAGAACCCAGAGGAGGTCTGCCAAGCTAGCATATGTGCAGATCTGTGCCTCTTTGAGTGATGATGCGGTGCTTGACTGTTGGCTTCTGAGGTGGCTAAGGTGCCCTTTTTGCTGGCCTTTCCATAAAATGGTCTGGAAAAGGGCCTCTCCCTTAGCTCCCTGAATGTTCAGGTAGCAGCTCTGGCTTGTTTCCGAGGTCCGGTGGCTATTAAGTCACTAGCCTTGCACCCAGACGTCTCATACTTTCTCCAGGGAGTTCAGCATCTGCGTCGTCCCTTCTCGCTCTGTGGTCTTGTCCTGGGATCTGTCTGGTGCTCAGGGCCCTGATGTCAGACTTCTTTGAGCCATTGAAGTGTGCTACACTGAAGGATTTGACGTTTAAGACTGTTTGTTTGTTTTTTCCCTGGTTGTGGTTTGTTCCACAAGACTGACTTCTGAGCTGCAGATTCAGTCTTGCCAAGATCCTTATCTGTCTTTCTCAAAGGAAGCACTTTCTATTCAGCCAGTTCCTTCCTTCTTGCCTAAGGTGCTTTCTCCTTTTCATATGAACCAGGTGGTTTGCCTGCCCCCCCTCCTCTAAGGAGCAGTGTCGGGGGAAGGATAAGAATCTATCTCCAGGAACAAGCAGGAATGAGTCTTCACATATGGGTACGTCGGTACCGACGGAGCCTGCGCGGGAACGCTCCCCAGCTTCCCAAAAAGGAAAGCTTTTGGGAGCATCCCACAGCGCCTGCGCGCTGCCTTCCCGCCTTTCCTAACTGCCTCTCCTCAGTTCTTCTTTGCCGCGGAGCCAGCAGGTCGAGTCCTGTCACCGCTGAAGAAGTTCTGTTTTTTTATTTCTTTGGTCGCGTGTCTGCCTCCCCTGACTCCAGACCGGTACCGCCGGTCTTTTCTTTCTTTTCTTCAAAAAAACAAAAAACAAAACAATATACTTTTTCCCTCACTTAGTGTATTTTTCTTCTTTGGGCCTTAGGCCTCACAAGAAATTTTCCTCATGGAAAAACCAGCTTCCGGGTTTAAGAAATGCACTAAGTGCAGCGGTACTATTTCTGTTACTGACACCCATGAATGGTGTCTTAAATGTTTGGGTCCTGAACACTCCATTTTGGATTGTCCCTCCTGCTCTTCGATGTCTAAACGGGGTTTACAGAACCGAGCAGCCAAGCTCCATGTGCTGTTTCCCTCTGATGCAGCTTCAGTAGCATCGATGTCTTCCAGGGCCTCTTCTTCCTCCCATGGATCTCAGGTAACCAAACATAAATCCAGCCGTTCCTCGAAGGGTAGATCTCCCTCTAAGCATCGAGATGCCTCCGGGCTTGCCCTCGAGGATCCTGCACCAGCAAAACAACCCCGGTGGGAAGCTCCGGCTTCCAAAGCTCCACCTATGGGGTTACAGGTTGACATCGATGGCATGGCCTCGACCGATCACCTGTTAGAATGCTCTGGGGTACCGGCGCAACCTTCTGGTACCGAATTCCAGGCATTCATGGCGTCGATGGATCAGAATGTTCTATCCATGCAGCAGGCTATCAAGGCCTTTATCCAAGCTGCGATACCACAACAAACTCCGTTGTTGGTATCAGCTCCGGTACCGACTGCATTGGCATTGACCAGGATACCGACTGCAGCGGTTCCCTGTCCAGGGCTGCTCATCGGTACCGAACCGATTGTGGTGCAGTCAGCTATGAAGAGGATAAAGAGTACAAAGAGACACTCTTCTACTCCTCCAGGAAGAGAATGCAGGACCTTGGATGCTTTTGGTAGGAAAATCTTCCAAGCCAGTATGCTCATTGGCAGAATCAACTCCTATAGTCTTCATGGGAATGTTTCTCAAAAAAGTTGCAGATAAGCTGCACACTTTCCTCCCTTTTCTTCCAGAGGATAAAAGGGAAGAATTCCTTCTTTGGCTTAAGCATACTCAAGACATTTCAAAGTTTTCCAACAGGGCAGCCTTTGACTCCTTTGAAGGTGCCAGCAGAGCTGCTGGCATTGCCATAGCTGCTCGCAGAATTGCTTGGCTCCAAGCTTCTGATTTAGAACCTTGGGTCCAAGATGGCTTAGGAAATCTTCCCTGTACAGGTGAAAACCTGTTTGGCAAAGAATGGCAAATAAAAGCCATTCAAATGGATGCAGAAAATTCTGCTCTGGATAGACTTTCAAAGTCAACCTCCATTCCTGCCAAGAAAAAACCCTTCAAGAAGTCTTTTTTTTTCAAAAAAGGCAGATTCCCTTCTGCTTCTGGCCAACAATCATCTACAGGTCGCTTTGCCACTAAGCGTCAGCAACCTAAACAGGCCAGGCCTAAGTCTACAGGGGCTGCTGCAACTCAGCAGACCCAACCTCCTCAGGGTTTCTGACTTGATGCTAGAGAACTTAGCCTTTCTGACTTTAAAGCAGCCAGAGCCTCTCACCATTCCAGGAAGGTTAGCTCATTTTGCTCCCAGATGGGAGCAAATTACATCAGAGCAGTGGACCCTCTCCATCATAAGGGAGGGCTACAAACTTCATTTCTCAAACCTTCCTCCTTACACCATGGTGAGACATTTCAATTCTCCAACATCTCTTCTCGACCTTCTAGGTCAAGAGGTGGTTACCCTTCTTGCCCAAGGGGCAATAGAAGAAGTACCTCTTCTTCAACAAGGGTCCGGGTTTTACTCCCCCTATTTTCTGATTCCAAAGAAAACAGGGGGGATACAGACCCATATTAGATCTCAGGAAATTTAACAAATTTCTATGCAAGGAGAAGTTCAAGATGCTTTCTCTGGGCACTCTCCTTCCATACCTTCAGAGTCAGGATTGGCTTTGTTCTCTAGATCTCAAGAATGCGTACACACATGTCCTCATCCATCCATCTCACAGAAGGTTCCTCTGTTTTCTTTTCCAAGGAAAACATTACCAATACAGGGTGCTTCCTTTTGGTCTGGCCTCTGCCCCAAGAGTGTTCACCAAATGCATGGCAACAGTAGCTGCATATCTACGCACTCTGGGAATATTTGTATTCCCATACCTGTACGACTGGCTCATCCGAGCTCCATCTCAATCAGAGGCCCAGATTTCCCTAGACCGCACAAGACGCATTCTGCAGTATCTGGGACTTGTGGTAAACCTCCCAAAGTCTCAGCTCACCCCTAATCAGTCCCTAGAGTTCATAGGGGCCTGGTTGGATACTACCACTGCAAGGGCCTACCTTCCTCGGGCCCGTTGCCAACGTCTAGTGCAGTTAGCCTCCCAGATTCAGTCAAAGAACCACTTAACTGCCCGGGAGATCCTGCAACTGTTAGGCCACATGGCATCCACAGTGCATGTGGTACCCTATGCTCGCCTACACATGAGAGCAGCTCAATGGACTTTGTCCACTGTCAGACGGCTGCCTGGCTGAGAATGTTCACAGTCTTGGCAAGTGCATATATCAATATGATTTGCAAGGGATTGTGGGAAATGCAGTCCATTCACACCAGACAGCTGCTCACAATAATTAGTTGTGCTTGAGTGTAAAGCCAATAAGATATTTATTTATGGGGTTATTTCTCCCAACACAGATATGCTTGGTAGCACATAAAACAAGATTTGCTTTCAGTATTAAACTTGGAAAAACAAAATCAGGAAAACAGTTGAACTTGTCAGGCAATCAAAGCAAAAGAATAAAGACCTGGTTGGTAACAAACTGGTCTTTTCTGTAGGCTCTAGCTAATATTTTCTTAGCAGTGCATCAAACAACAAGCAAAACCCACAAAGAAGGGAAAAACTGTTCTTTTCAGGTTAACTTCTTATATCTTCACACATAGACTCAGAAGTGATTTCCTCAGAGCTCACAAGCAATTAGGTAAGGCTCAATTGCTAGCAGTTACCCAGCTGAAAGCCCTTAGCTGGCTTGCTTTCTACTGCGTGGCTCAAAATCCTACTCAGGAGCTTTTCTGAGTAGATTAAAGAACAAGTTTGTATTTCTTTGTGATGATGGTTGTACTTTGTAACAGTAAATTACCAAAGGAGTTTAGACAGAGAGCAATCCATGTATTCACAGCCTGTATCTAAGACTTCTCCCCCTTCTTCAACAATCATGGGTTCAATATCATGGATTGGCACAGAGGAATTTCTCAATGGAGCATTCTCAGGAGAATACTTGTTTCCCTGCTGTCTTTCAAGGGTATAGCTAGGGCATAGATCAGTGTTCATACCTGAGCTTCCATTGCTGTTAGAGTTCCTCTCTAAATAGCCTGGCCAGTATGTAGTCCAGTTCTTATGTCCAGCCTTCCAATCCAGATCCCTGGACACTGGATCTCTCTTCACATACCTTCTGGCACGGGTCTTAGGGTCCCTTCCAAGTGCAGCCGTCTCCCTCACAGGTACCGTCTGGAGATTCCTAGCTCTGCAGCACCATTCCTCTGGCTTTCCCCAGTCCAATGGTGTATGCTGGCCTTTTGAATGTCTCCCAGTATACGTACTGCTCTGGACTCCTTTAGACCTCCCAAATGCTTTTCTCTTCTTTCTTCCAAAGGGTTTCTTGCCCTCTCTGTCCATCCGCTCTGGCTTCTGCTTCTGATGATCCTCCAGATGATGAAGATGTCCAAGATACTGAGGATCTCCAAGATGATGAGGATGATTCTCTGTAGAATAAAGTCTACCTTTATTCTGCTTAGATGAGTGCTCCACCCTAGCACAGCGCAGCTGTGCTGAATCAGGCCCTGCCCTTTGAGATGAGTGCTTGGGGATTACCTCATAGCCCTCCTGATTGAACACACGTTTCCCCACTTCAGCTCCTCTAATGGCTGTTGGAAACCTGGTGCATTCTGGGACTGGTAGTCTTTTATGGCAAAATTCTGTTTTCTTATTTCTACCAGAACTGACAGGTTGCTTGTTCAGAGTCACTTCACCTTTACTATAGCTCCTTCCTGAGCTATGATAAGCTTCCTTATCACACCACCCAATGGACTCAAGCATCAGGAGCTCTCTCAGACCAAATAGCAACCTTCAAACGTCTCTTTTGGTCTCTCCAATGGTGGATGTCCACCCAAAATCTGTTGCTGGGGTCCCCCTTCCAACAGTTGTTGCCCCAGGCAACCCTCACAACAGATGCCTCCCAAACAGGTTGGGGAGCTCATCTACAAGACCTCTCCATTCAGGGTACTTGGTCTCCACAGGAGACCTCTCTTCATATCAACCTCCTGGAGCTTCGAGCAGTTTTTCTAGCTCTCAAGGTCTTCCATACCCTGCTCAGCTACAAGACAGTCCTCATTCATACGGACAATCAAGTAGCCATGTTTTACATAAACAAGCAAGGAGGAACTGGCTCTCTGTCGCTTTGCAACGAAGCGTTAAGATTGTGGGCCTTCGCCAGAGAGCATCAAATCCATTTCCTGGCCGTATACCTCCCAGGAATTCAAAACTCTTGGGCAGACAGACTCAGTCGAGTTCTGCTTCCACACGAATGGTCCCTGCACACGGATCAGGTACTCAGAATCTTCCAAGAATGGGGAACCCCGGACATAGACCTCTTTGCAAGTCCGTGGAATGCCAAACTTCCCCGTTTCTGTTCCAGAATTCCGTGTCAGGGAGTTCAGGCCAAGGATGCCTTCCTCCTTCACTGGGGTCAAGGCTTCCTGTATGCCTTTCCAGCCATTCCCTTGATTCCCAAGACTCTGTTCAAACTCCAGAGGGATCAAGGATCTATGATCCTCATAGCTCCACGCTACTTCTGCATCTCTCCCAAGCCCCCTCCCTGGACTTGTGAGCTGCTCCAGACCTTCTGTCCCAGGAGAGGGGGACTTTGTGGCACCCAAACCCCAAGTCCCTTCACCTCAGAGCTTGGTTACTGAAGGCCTAGACCTTCAAGGCTGGAATCTTTCTCAACAAGTGAAGGATATCCTCCATGCTTCCAGAAAACCTTCCACTAGACGTTCCTATGCTTTTAAATCGAAAAGGTTTTCCATTTGGTGTGCTGAAAAGGGTCTTGACCCTCTAGCACTACCTTTGAATTCTTTATTGGAATATCTCCTGCATCTTTCCAATGCAGGCCTTAAAACAAATTCAGTAAGGGTCCATTTGAGTGCTATTGCAGCATCCCTTAAGCCCATCAATGGACAACCTATCTCCTCTCATCCTTTTATTGCAAGATTCATGAGAGGCCTAACTTTAACTAAACCTCCCATTAGGCCTCCTCCGGTGGCATGGGATTTAAATCTGGTTCTTGGTCAGCTTATGAAGCCTCCTTTTGAACCATTAGCCACCACCTCCTTAAAATTTCTTTCCTGGAAGGTCATTTTCCTCATTGCAGTCACCTCAGCTCGCCGCATCAGTGAGCTGCAGGCCTTAGTGGCTAATCCACCTTATACAAGGTTCCATTATGATAAGGTAGTCCTTAGGACCAATCCACACTTTATGCCCAAAGTGGTCTCACCTTTTCATCTTAATCAAGAGGTATATTTACCTGTCTCTTTTTTCCAGCTCCTCATGCATCAAGTGCAGAGAGGAATCTTCATACTCTGGATTGTAAAAAAGCTCTTGCCTTTTACTTACAAAGGACACAGCAACATAGAAAGTCTTCCCAGCTCTTTGTTGCTTTTGATCCCTCTCATTTGGGACTTCCAGTCTCTAAAAGGACACTGTCTAATTGGATTGCTCAGTGTATTTCTTTCGCCTACCAGAGTAAGAACCTTTCTCTGGAGAGCCATGTCACAGCTCATAATGTGAGGGCCATGGCCACCTCTATGGCTCATCTAAATTCTGTGTCCATCGACCAGATCTGTTGAGCGGCCACCTGGGCCTCGGTTCATACCTTCACAGCCCATTACTGCTTGGACAAGGACTCCCGCCGGGATGCCTTGTTTGGTCAGGCTGTTCTCAAACACCTGTTCCATTCTTAATCAACTCCTACCCTCCTTCTCTGGATGGATGCCTGAGATCCATAGGAAGAGGTAGAACCCTTCCCAGGGTCTCATATCCTTGGGGATCTCCCAGGCATCTTTAGCTAGGGAGTCCCCATATGTGAAGACTCATTCCTGCTTGTTCCTGGAGATAGCACAGTTACTTACCTGTAACAGGTGATCTCTGGGAACAGCAGGAATAAGTCTTCACAACCCACCCACCTCCCCTAGGAGTTGTATCTCTCTATCTGTCTTTCCTTTTCTCTCTCTCTCTCTTTTGTCTCAGCTTTAAAACTCGAACTGAGAGGCAGTTAGGAAAGGCGGGAAGGCAGCACGCAGGCGCTGTGGGATACTCCCAAAAGCATCTGCTGTTCCCAGAGATCACCTGTTACAGGTAAGTAACTGTGCTTTGCCTTGTGGATGTCCAGAGGGTGCTTTACCAATATTTGAAAGTTACGAATTCCTTTCGTAAGTCTGAACATCTTTCTGTGCTGTCTGCCAGCCACACAAGGGTGGGGTGGCAGCTAAATCGACTGGGGTGCTGGATTAAGGAGGCCATTGCATTGCCTTGGCGTATCTGTTGTAGAACCAGCTGGTTCAGGAGTGTTTGCACGCCCATTCTACCCAAACAGTCGATAAAGCACAAATAGATATCCTTTTGGTATTCTTTAGTCTTTTCAAGGATCCATCTCACATCCGCAATGATGTCTCTCGTTCCTCGCCCTTTCCTGAACCCTGCTTGCACTTCAGGTAGTTCTTGTTCCAGGTATGGTTGTAGTCTCTTTTGAATAATCTTCAGTAGAATCTTGCTGGCATGTGGGATCAGAGCAATTGTGCGATAATTTCCACAGTCAGTTGGATCACCTTTCTTTAGTATTGGTATAAACACAGATCTTTTCCAGTCAGTTGGCCATGATGTTGTCTTCCATGTTTCTTGGCAGAGCCTTGTGAGTACGGTAACAGCTGCATCAGATTGCTGCAATACTTCTATGGGACCAGTTAATGTCCTTTTCTTGAGGCCTGCATTACTAGTCCAGGGCCTGCCCCGGGAACTGTATTGCTCTGTTCTTCTGTTGCGGTATCTTTGGGTCTGCTATGATTTTATACTTGGCTCTGCAGGTTCATCTTCTACCAACAGCCTTCTGTTTGATTTCCTGTACATAGTTCTCTACTGTTTTGTTACTCATTGTTGCCCATGTTGGGACTGTGTGAGGCTTGCATTGTTTCTGCCATATGCTTTGGAATGAATACTGAATGGGCCTCTGGGGACCGAGGCGAATAGAGGTATGGAAGTGATGTCATTGAAACCTAGGCTTTTTATTGGTTCTTGGATTCCACCAATCTGCTGGTAGGGGAACACAACCCGCATGTCTGGACTGGTCTAGCAGGACTTAAGGAAAGAACATGAACTGGTAAGTAAAATGTCACCTTTGCAGTCAGTTTCTTTCCTTGTAAAGATATCCCTTTGTAGCCCTTTATAAAATCCATTCCATTGGATCTCTGCTCAGTATAAAGGATGTCTGTATTCTCATATTTGTATTAGTGATAAGCATGTGCTAAAATGAATGTCTATCAAGCATTTACAGCTAATACAAAAGATTGGTGTTTGAATTTACAAAAGCTATGCATTAATTAAACCACTTAACTCCTCTCTTGAAGGAGGAGTACTAACTACCCATTTCTTACAGATTGCAGTAGAAGATTGGAAACTATCCACCACAACCTGCATCTTGATGATCCTCTTTCCAACAGACTCATTCCTTGTCTCTTCTGCTTCCCTCCCCCACCCAACAAAACTATTTCATGTCTCCTCCCTCCTCCTGCCTATCCATATCTAATTAGAGATCGCATGCCACCCCACTGCATTTTAATGATGGCTAGTTGGAATATAACTTGAAATTTGAAGTCTTTTGCTCAGACTTTAAACAAGGTACAAAACATGGCTGTTCAGGCAGGCTTTGCACATCAACTAAAAAATCAGCTACCATGCTGACATAGACCTGTATCCCCCTGCTACCTTACTACTTCAAACAGAATTAAATCCACCTCATCCATACCATCTCTGTACCTTTTACATTCTGTTAAGTGCTGTCAAGTCTGTCTATTTTCTCTGTCTCACATCTGCTGGTTGGTGGAGTTAACCCTCTGGTCTGGACAGGTCTAGCACTGTTCTAGGAAAGGAAAATATCGGTAAATAAAATTTCCCCATATGCTAGAGGAGAGGAGGAACAGGGGAGAGATAATACCGACCTTTTAAATAGAGTATTAATGGAAAAACAAACCTCTTCAAAGATGGGGAAGCTGTAAAACTAGAGGGCATAACACAAAGCTACAAGGGGATAAACCGAAAGGCAATGTCAGGAAATACTTTTTCCACTGAAAGGGTGGTGGATGCTTGGAATGCCCTCCCGATGGAAGTGGTGGGGGCAAACAAACACAGTGACAGAATTGAAAATGCTGTGGGACAGATAGAGTGGATCCCTTTATAGCAACAGGATAAAAGCAAAATAAACTTATTTCTTGTATCTCAACAAATAGGGGTGACCTGCACAAGAGCGGAGGGTGCACCCCTAGACAGAGGCATTGGGAGAGGTGAACTGCACGAAGCGGCAAGTGCACCTACTCTCGACACCTTGCTGGGCAGACTAGATGGATCATACTGGTCTATATCTGCCGTCATCTGCTATGTTACTATACTCATGGCGACCTTCGGGATAGTTGTCTTAAATTGTGTTCGGTCTTCAGTCAGGCAGCTCATTGTTGACAGACTGGCACCCGTAGCTGCTGTTGTATCAATCCACCTCATTGCTGGCTTTCCTCTTTTGCATTGACCTTCTACCTTGCCAAGCATGATGTCTTTCTCTAATGATCTCTCTGTTTGCATGATGTGTCCAAAGTATGAAAGTCTTATCTGAGCTTCTAAAGAAAGCTTAGGTTTGATCTCCTCTAGTACTGACTGGCTTGTTCTTCAGGCAGTCCATGGTATATAGAGTATTTGACAGAACCATTATTCAAAGGCATCAATTTTCTTTCTGTCTATTTTTCACTGTCCAACATTTGCATCCATATGACATTATTGAAAATACCATGACTTGAACTAGTCTAATCTTTATATGGAGAGAGACAGCCCTGCTCTTGAGAATCTTGTCTAGGTCCTTCATTGCCATTCTGACAAGAGCAATGGATCTTTGGATTTCTTGACTGCTTGTTACTTCTTTATTGATAGATGATCCAAGTAGGTTAAAATTGTTCACTACTGAAATTTCTTCTCCAACAATGAACTTATTCATTTTGCCAGTTGTCAAGATCTTTGTCGTCTTGACGTTAAGGTACAGACCCATTTTAAGACTATATTCCTTGATCTTGAGAAGCAAATGTTTCAAATTGTCTTCACTTTCAGTCAATAATGTGGTGGTATCAGCATAGCAAAGGTTGTTGAGTCTTCCACCAATCTTCACACCTCGGTTGTCTTCATACAGTCTTGCTTCTCTGATGATTTGTTCTGCATATAAATTAAAGAGGTAGGGGGAAAGTATGCAGCCTTGTACACCTTTTTTGCTTATTTTAAACCATTCTGTTTCTCCTAGTTCTGTTCATATTATTGCTGCTTGATCAATGTAAAGGTTGTGCAAGAGAGTGATCAGGTGTTCTGGTATACCCATGCTTCTTAATGTGGTCCAGAGTTTCTCATGATTTACACAGTCAAAAGCCTTGCTGTAGTCAATAAAACACATATGGATATCCTTTTGGTATTCTTTTGTCTTTTCAAGGATCCATCTCATATCTATGGTGATGTCTCTCATTCCTCGCCCTTTCCTGAACCCTGCTTGCACTTCAGGCAGTTCTCATTCCAGGTATGGTTGCAGTCTTTGCTGAATGATCTTGAGTAGAATCTTGCTGGCATGTGGGATCAGAGGGATTGTGTGATAATTTCCACAGTCAGTTGGGTCGCCTTTCTTCAGTATTGGTATAAAAACTGATCTTTTCCAGTCGGCCATGAATTTGTCTTCCAAATTTCTTGGCAGAGTCTTGTAAATATGGTAATAGCTTCATCCGATTGCTATAATACTTCAATGGGAATGCCATCAATGCCCAGTGTTTTGTTCTTTGATAAGGCTTTCAGTGCTGCTTCGACTTCTTCTTCTTCTTTCATCAATGGTTTCTGATCATAAGGTATAGGTTGAAATGGCTGTTGGTCCACTTGATCTTTATGGTACAATGACTGTATATGCTTTCCATCTTTTCTTGATTTTCTCAGCATCATTCAACATGCATCATTGAGCATCTTTACATTCTATGCATCTTTTTTTCCTACTGTTCCGTATCTGCTCATAAGAACTTTGATGTCCAATGTTGGGTGGCCGCAGTTGTGGGTTTTGCTGGCTCTTGGCATGTCCACTCCACTCCTGGATGTCACGATCCAGTCCTGGTTTTGTAAAACTCCAACAGTTTGTCTTAACCTATCTATCATTCAGAAAGTACTCTGACCAGGGGGAAGTTCCACAAAAGTCCAAGACTCAGGACAGCGTGCTCTTCTGTGCAGCAGCTCCGGAATGAGTCATGGCTTCAGACACTCCTCAACAGTACAGCAAATCCACATGTCACAGCGCAACTATTGCTGCAAAGTATTTTCACCTCTTAACATCCTCTGATAAGAGGCACAGTTCTCAGCTCCCTCCAACAGAAGAAGCAGTTACAGTGTATCTCATAGCTTTATTAGCTGTGAAAGCAGCCCTCCCAATCAACCTAAACCCGCCCACAGGCTGCTTCTTACAGTACCTTAAACGTTGATGGATTCAGTGGTATCTTGTCCCCCAAACTTGATAGCTTCTATGGCTTCCTGGGCCTCTCCTCACTTGCACTGCCCTTCCAACCATATGCTTGGCCCCATCCTAAGGCCTTGGTTGCTTATTACTAGCACAATCCACCTGTGTGTCCTCTCCTAATTGGTGGTTCTGGTCCTTCCTGGGGAGGGCCTTCATATCCCAGGGTCTTCTGGGACATGTAGTGTGACTGACCTCGTCACAGAACATAAGAAATGCCATATTGGGTCAGACAAAGGCCCATTAAGCCCAATATCCTGTTTCCAACGGTGGCCAATCCAGGTCACAAGTACCTGACAGCCAATGTTCCCTCTAATTTTCTGTAGGCTGTGTGCACATAAAATATCAGCTGTGCAGCTTTTGAAGGAAGGTTAAATTTTTGTGCGCCACATAACGACATTCAGAGTTATATACGTTAAAATTTGACTACACGTCAGAATACAGTATGTACACCACATTGATTTTAATCAAATTAAATGAAAATAGATGATTACTAAATGAAGCGGAAAATTTCTAGTAATTACAATCACAAATGCGGTATTATTTCAGTTAATTTTTATTGAGTCATTGTTATTTCATGTAAATAATTTATATATGGAAGAAGAGAATGAGCTTGCTATTAACAGTTCATGCTCAATTTTCTCTTCAGTCTTTCAAATTTAACCAGTCTGAATAAATTTTATCAAGGTCTACCGATCCACCATCTTGAAGATGACTCTTTAACACACATCAGCATTTCCAAATGTTCTAACTGTAAGTGATTTCCTTATTTTGGTTTTTAAACTGTTCATCAAGCTGAAACCACGCTCACAATCTGCACTAGAAGCCAAAAATGTTCCACCAATATCCATCAATTTCGCTAAATCTGCAAAGTGAGCATTCTGAAATGCCAAAGTCACCATATCCGGAAAACTATTTATCAGTTTGCTGTTGATTTTTTTTTCTGCGACTAAGAACTTGAAGTCATTGTACTACTGAATAACAATATGTTCCTCCATAAGAAATTGTACTTTAAGCAGAGTGATCGGACATTTTCACTTCCAGATTCATAATCACACTGTGCTAGTGCTGTCAAGTCAAAAGCAGACCATTCCTCAATTTCATTTTCAGGAAATCTTTCCCCTAAATGCAGACGCAGCATATTAATGAAAATAAATGTGGAACCAGTATCCACTGAAACGTCTCCAGGTATCTTGTCGAAGATTTTTAACATTATCACGCCATTTTACTGTGTCGCCCAAGTATTGCATTTGGATTTTGTTCAGCTTACCCTGTGCAAGAGAATATGCTTCCACTGGTGTTAGCCCACGTTTTTGAAATCCCATTGTTAATGAAGCTAGTTCAGATAAAACATCATTCAAAATTTGTAGTGTTTTATGGAATTGATGGCTGTTTAGCTTTTTATAACAGTACTTTGCAATGGGATCATTATCCTTCTCTTCTTCAAAGTATTTTAATAATGGATCATAATTTTGAATAATTGCTTGAAGAGCAAAATGTCTAGATAACCACTGCACTTCGTTCAGAGGTCTAAAAGCAATTGATTTGCATTCAGAAGCATCTGCTAATTCTTTAAATTGTGACCTTTTAGTAGAAGATCGACAAAAGGTTGTGTAAACAGTTCTCATGAAAGTTTCAACTTCTTTCATCAACTTTACTTATTTATTTATTTAGCTGTATTTATATCCCGCTTTTCACCGGGTCAAAGCGGTCAATTGGGGGATACATTTAACACAAGGGGATATGAGACGCATACGATAATACTTACAGGGAACATGGGCAATGGAGGGTTAAGTGGCTTGCCCAAGACCACAAGGAGTATAGGACTAGAAATCCCAGTCCCTCCGGCCTGAGATTGCTGTCCCCGGGTGGGACTTGAACCTCCGGCCTGAAGTACCTTGTCCTAACCACTAGACCACTCCTCCCTTTACTTCCTTCCATGATTCGGAGATCTCTAAATCTTCACAATGGGCAACACAATGCTGCTGCACTAAATGCAAAACATTCTTTTAGCTGCGCAGCAACGCCATTTATTCTACCTGACATGACAGAGGCACCATCTGAAATAAATATGACCATTTTGTTAAGGTCAATCTTGTATTTCCCATAGAATTCCCGGAGTGCACTGACTATTGATGCAGCATCGCATGCTTCCAACTGTAGCATCCCACCAAATGAAGTTTTATACAGGCATGAATTTACTGGCCGATATTTGAAGTACAGTATTAAGTATTTG
This sequence comes from Ichthyophis bannanicus, assembly GCA_033557465.1. Lineage (NCBI taxonomy): Eukaryota > Metazoa > Chordata > Amphibia > Gymnophiona > Ichthyophiidae > Ichthyophis > Ichthyophis bannanicus. Next base: position 43,171,555 of record CM066043.1, read on the forward strand.
TTGACAGAAATGTCTGTGCTTTCATCAATAGTTAACGTATGATAAGCTGCTGATGCAACATCTGCTATGAGCTTATCTTGGACATTGTTTATAATTTCAAGAAATTCAAATGAATAGTTTTGCCTCTCCTTCTTTCAGGTATGGTTGTGCACTTGGACATGTGTTCATTAATATCTTGAACAGAGAGCATGGAAATATTCATCAGAACAGCCAGAATTCTAATTGATAGTGTTTTGCTGGCTGTTCGGATGCTTCACATTTTCTCGAGGGGGTTCAGAATCTGTGTCTTCCCCTCCAGTCTGGGATCTGTATGGTGCTCAGTGTCGTGATGGCAGCACTGTTGAGCTGTTGAAGTGCGCTACCTTAAAGGACTTGATGCTCAAGACTGTCTTTGTTGCAATTTGTTCCACAAGTTGGATTTCCAAGCTGCAGGCTCTGTCTTGCCAAGATTCTTATCTGTCCTTTTTGAAGGAGGCAGTTTTCATTCGGTCTGGGTCTTCCTTCTTGCCTAAGGTGCTTTCTCCCTTTCATTTGAATTGGGTAGTCTGCCTGCCTCCTTCCTGAAGGAGCAGTTTTGGGGGGAAGGATAAAGATTGTCGCCTGGTAGATGTCCAGAGGGCACTCCTCCTATACTTGGAGGTTACTGATTCCTTTTGTAAGTCTGACCATCTTTTTGTGCTGTTTGCTAGCCTGTGCAAGGGTGAAGTGGCAGTCAAGTTGACTTTAGGATGCTGGATTAAGGAGGCCATTGCCTCCATGTATCTGTTGTGGAACCATCTGGTCTCAGAGGGGTTTGCTTGCCCATTCTACCAGAGCCCAAGCATCAAAATATAAGAGACACACCTCTACTAGAATTAGCATGGTAACTCAGACTTAACAATTCTGATAGCTAAGCAAGGATGACATGATTTTTAGCGCCAAACTTTTAAACTAAATGGTGCGACCATAAGTAGCCCTATATGTTAAGCAATGCTTTCAAAAATCTTTTATCCAGTATGACCCCATTTTAACTGACCATTCATGGGACTGCACTATGCTTAACACAAATACCCCCTTGGCTAATAAATGCTTTCAGTGAAAGTCTAAAAGAAGGGATGGTTCTCTTTCTATGATCACATGTGGCGTCCCTATCCATAATTTGGGAACCACCGATTTAGTGTGACAACTTGTAAGAATATCACACCAGAAAAGTGAGCCTTTATTGTTCACTTTTGCCTTATTCAAACTTCCTGTTTCTTGGCTATATTAAATTAACGTTTTCATAATATAGTTAGTACTGCTGCTTTCAGGCTTTGGAGATTAGACTTTCATTGGGTACATCCTTTTGTGCATGCCCTCAAATGTTATCAGCTTTAAATGTCTGTCACTTCCTGAAACTATACACAGCTTACTGCTATCATTTCCTTCAGCTGCTCTTTCACTTAGATTTTGTGGAAGTAAAACTTTGTCCTAAACAGCTGACATCTCATGTTCACCTGAATAATCAGTGGCCTTGTTTTATTTCTGGCAGTCTTAGTCTGTTTTGCTTGCTTAAGTTCAGCTAACTGTAATGATTAAATTTTTGATTGCAATTCATTGAGTTGAGAACTGAGCTATGCATTATTTTATATGATATTGATATTGGCAGTATGGAAATAAAACCCTATTTTCCCATATTAAAATAACTTAAGTGGCGCCCACCAGATACATCAAACCGAATCACACATTAAAAAGATGCATTCTGAGGTGTCTTTCTCTCCCCCCCCCCCCCCATTTATTTTATGCAACTTTATTTTCGCATTGGTGTAATGTGTTTTTCCTGTTCAGTGATTTTTGGGTGTGAGATGGTTCTCCAGATCACCATTTATTGTGACAGTTATGTCCCTTTAACCTTTTATGCTACTTGGAAGACTGGATGACTTCAGTTTACTCCCTGGGGCGTCTTATGCTCCAAAATGTAAACTTTATGCACAGTATCTTTAAATTCTGTTTGTTTGGCCAAAACAATACAATGTAATCAGTCTTTGAATAATTGCAGATAAAAGTTCTTATTCAGTGGAGAATTATTTTAAATGTGTAGTGGTGCAAAATTTCTCCAGGAGTGCGGTAATAGTGTACCATAACCAGGATTCCTGGTTTTCAGGGATTTTACTTGGTAATCCACAGAGCTTGAAAGGTGTTCTGAGCTGCAGACAATATTGACCTTTTTTGCAGCTCTTGCTACTTGTAACAAATTTGCAGTGTCTGTATGTTTGGTGCTACCTGCAGCCCATCTCAGATTCCAGTTTTACCATATTTTTAAAATCCTTAAGTTGTGGAAGCCTTAGAACTCTGTCATCTCTTCTCCCCCCCCCCCCCCCCCAACCCTGCATTTTGTTCCAGTGCTGTAGGGTAGGTTGTTTATAAACCTTTCTAATTTTTCCATTTTTGTAAACCACCATGGTGCACTAGTAAAGGTAGGACATCAAATTAATAAGCTAAACTTTAGGGTGATGGGTTTAGAGACTCTCACAATTGGATAGTGGTCACGACTGAGATGAGCTTGTTGGGCTGAGGGGGCTCACTGCATGGGCCAGGTGGCTAGGAATGGTCAAACACAAGTGACCTGGTTGTGTAACAGGCTGGAGACATGGGGCTGTTCAGCTAGCCTTTTCTTTGTCAGTATCTCCTGCAGAGCATGTCAGTTTAAATTCTGTCAGACTGTGACCTGCCATTAACCAGCAGAGGAGCATGCCAAGCACAGCCCAGCCTTGGCCAAGGAAGAAGGCTTGCTTCTGCAGTGGGTGAAAAACTACCTCTGGTTGCTGTCAGCAGTGCATATTATGGGTATAGAAAACATAAGTGAACTTTGAGCCAAAACATGCTAGACTCAGCCCAGCGGCTTTTGACCTGATATCAAGAGCTGGGGGTTGCCTGGCATGGGATCTGATAATGTTTAAGAATGTTAAGGTTGATATGTTCTTCCATGTTCACAAGGAGCTGGGATTAAAAGGGTGTCAATGCTCTGGTCCAGATCGTTTATAGTTTATTCATTCTTAATATTTATCGCCCTTTGTGGGGACATACAGAGCAGTTCACAAAGACAATTTTTAAAGGCAGATATAGAAAAGAATGCCATCATAGTGCAGAAAAGGAGAAAACAAAAGGGAAAGGAGAAGAGGTCTCAGTTATGTGGCTAATGGAGCAAATGCGGCACGTCCTAACACTCTATTAGGCCAGATCTTCCATAGAATAGAGGATTACCTGGATCTAGTCATCCTCATGATGTTTGACTGGCCCAGGAGGCCTTGATACAGTGACCTGGTGATTGGAAATCCTGTGTTTCCCAAGCTGAAGGCCTTCTTCATTGGACTCATTGTGATGGATGATGTCACAAAATTCTTATGGCATGCTGTTATCCTGCTAGACCAGTCTAGAAGAGCGAGTTATGCTCCCCAGCCAGCAGATAGAGGCAGAGTTAAGCAGCTGTAAGTTTTGTCATCACTTGGTATATCCACTGGTGCAGCACTGAGAAAAGCTAGTATTTGTCTGCCTCCATCAGGTGATGGGGTGTGGACTGGTGCAGCAATGCAGAGAGGCCTGTTCCTTTTGGTCCAGACCATGGCCTCTGTGATTGAGGCTTGTAGGCCCAATGTTTCCTCAGAGCTCAGGTACATGCCGGTCTCATGCCAAAAGCTACCTTGTGTCCAGCACAGTTACCCATGAGTTTGAACACCGGTGGGCTGGTTAGCACACAGGAGGATCCCAAGGGCCCCCCAGGGGGAGAGGTTGTAAGATAGGGGACAGGAAGAGGGCTTGGGCCCAATCTGCTTGCTTGTGGTTTATTTTTCTCTGTGGTTCTCTGACTTCTTACAACAAAGCAACTTTAAATTTAAAAAAAAAAAATCCTTCAGAAAGAGGGTAAAAAAAATCCTCCTTGAGCTCTTCTGGGAGCCCAGCCTTATCCCCTACAGGCATTGTTTGAGTTGCAGATGAGGAATCCTTTTCTTCAGAGGATGAATCTGAGGAAGAAGGGGAAATCCCTACTTTAATGGAAGGCAAGATTCCATCAGTGATCTCCTATTTCACAGAGAGGACCTTCCTATTCTCATTCAGGAAGCTATGGCAGCTTTGCATATTTCACAGCCTATAACCATGCAAGCTTCTCAAGTGAACTGTGTTCTGGAGGGTATCCAGCATCCTTCTGGATGTTTTCTCCTGAGTCTGTGGCAGCTTGTAGTCTCCCAGTGGGAGACTCCTGAGCTGGGCCTTGGAGGCCTTTAAAGTCTTGTCTTGACTGTACCCTCTCACCCAGGCTGAGTGGATCAGTTTTGTGGGCTCCCTCAGATGGTTACTCTTGTCATGGCAGTGATGTCGTATGGTTAATGCTGGTGGAAGGGGGCATTGTGCTCAAGGAGCCTTCTAATAGGAAGGTAAAGGCCATCAAGTGTTTTGATGCTTCTGCAATAGGCTGTCAAGCAGTACTGTGCAGGCTTAGTGATTTGATAAGGATGTCTTCCAAGTCCTTGATGGCAGTGATGGTGGCTAGATGGTGACTTTGGCTCTGCAATTGATCAGCTGAGGCTGTCTCCAAGTTTTGTGGTGTCAAAGAAGGGGCGTTCTTCCATCCTATTCCGGATCTGAAGATGATCAATACCAAACTATCAGATTGTTCATTGTTAGATCCAGGGATGTTAGAAACTAGCAGAGGTATAATTTCATGTTCTTATCTGGGAGCTGCACTAGTGATTTTCTCTGCTTCAGTGTCCTGGGCCACCATTTCCATTTCCAGGCTCTACCCTTTGGATTGGCCACAGCTCCTCACACCTTTTCAGAGGTCATGATGGTGGTGGTGGCAGTTGCCCTTCCTCTCTCCTGGGAGATTAAGGAGAATTTAATGTGGTGTTTGCTGTCTTGCTATCTGATGGACAAGGATGCCTCTGGAAGTACTGAGATGGTTCCCATATATGTCAGTCTAAAGGGCTGGAAAGCTCACTTTCTCAAAGCCAGCATGTGCAGGGATTCAAGTCCTCTCAGGAGGGCTCCTGCTTAATTGGTTGGAGGGCAGAGCAATCTGCCAGGCTCTGGAAAGGCTCCTGTCCCTCCTGGTGGTACTGTGGTTTGCCTGTTCTTGGATAATGCCATAACTGTGGCATATGCCATTAAGAATGGTGGAACTCTTAAATACTGGATTGGCTCTCAAGGTGGCAGTTCTGTCGTTAGGCGGAGGAGCATATGATTGCCCTGTTCTCAGCCTACATAGCATGTGTTTTGACAATGAACAGGCCATTTTTTGAGTCTGGATGCTGCATCCTGGCAAGTGGGAGTTATGCCTTCATGCGTTCAGCCTCATGGTGCAGAGGTGGGGACCTTCCAGTGTTCATCTTGATGGCCACTCAAGAGAATGCCAAAATGAATAATTTTTTTCAGCCTCAGGAAAGATGTACTTGTGGTGAACTTGGATGCCCTGCTTCAGAAGTTCCCCCAGGTGTGCCACCTGTTTAGGATTTGGTCTCACCTGGGCTTGGTGATCCTAGTGGCTGTTCAGACCATAGTACGTAAATCTCTTGAACCTACTGGCAGGATTCCCTCTCTTGTTGCTTAAGAATGGCAAGGGCTCCTTGTGATGGAGGATCCCTTTCTTTTGGGCCTGGCCCTTGAGAGGCATAGGCTGACTAAGAAGGGCTACTCTGGAGCAGTAGTGGACACCCTTCTCAGGGCCTAGAGGGCCTCTACATTTTGTAGCCTGTCTTTCCAATCTGGAAGGGTTAGCAAGAGGTGGTGTTCTGCTTGGGGGCCCGGAGGCCACAAAATTCTTTACAGTCTGATCTGGACTAGGGGTCAGTTGTGGAAATTCTCTAAAGGTTCAGGTAGTAGTCCTGGCATACAGCTGGGATTGCATTCAACAGGTCCTTGGCTGTGCTCTGTCTGCTCTCTTGAGGAAGTTGGACACAAAGTGGATCCATCCACCAGTGCTTCTGGCTGTTTCTTCAGTGATGTTTCTGGTGTCGAAGGCACTGAAAGGGCCTCCTTTTTGAGACCATTTATAAGGTCTTTCTCAAGAATTCGAGACTCTACGATGGTTTTTTTCTGGCGGATATTGCATCCACCAGGGGAGTTTCTGAGCTGCAGGCCTTGTCCTGTAGGGAGCCTTTCTTTGGTTTATGGCAGCTTCTGTCTCCTTGCAGAATGTGCCATCCTTTCTCCCTAAAGTGATGTCTCCTTTCACATTAACCAGACCGTCATCCTGCACACCTTCTCAAAACAGGAGCTTCAGATGGATCCCTTTCTGCATCTAGTGAATGAAGGGAGAGTTTTGGGTCAGATACCTGGAAATGTGCTAATCCCTTCCATCGGTTGGATCATCTTTTTTGTCCTCTTTGGCGATCTGAGGACAGGACAGGCAGGGCTCTACATTTCAAGCAAAGATAAGAGTTTGTGACTTTTTAAATTTCAGCTCTCTGCCTGGGAGCTCTTAAAAGGGTTTTAGTACATTTTTAAAACATTCTTTTTGGTGCTTTAGCTTAAAAGGGGGAGTATTTTCTTTAGTGGGGTAGGTTTAAAACTTTGCTTTAGTATCTTTCTCAGCTCTTTGAAGCTACAGACACCTCACCAGATATTAGTTCCCGTCCTACCCCACTCCAACTCCCACCCACACCTAGTGAGCAATCTTGCTTTATAGTGTAGCAGCTGATAAGCATGCAATAAATAATACCAGGAGTCAGTTCAAAGATCCAAGCCAATTTATTGTGCACAGGCTCAGAGAGACAAGCTTCAAAAAGACTGAGCAATGGAGAACAGGAACAACTTCCTTATATACAAGATTCACAGTTTGATACAGGCACACTTTCTATTGGTCCCAACGCCCCCTGCATCTCTCCAATCGGGGACCCTCTCTGGGTCACCCTGTTCCCCCTTCTCAGGCTATTGTAACAAAGGCTCAGTTTCTAGACATAAACACATCCCTACTACAAGGTCATCTCTAGGCTCAGAGAATGTGAGGATGCAAAACACTGGAACATATCAGCATAAAAGAATTGAATAAGGATTAACACAAACTCATCAAAAGCAGTTTAGAGCGGTTTAAGGCAGATCAACAGACCTTCACTGACTCTGATCTTTCTCAGCACTACTATTTCTAAGTGGGGGTGGGGACTCAGACCTAGCTTGCAGGCCTCTCATACATGTACCGGCTATTATATAGGCCATAGCCTACCACAATAGGGCACCTCCCCAATTAAATACACACAGGGACTTTGAACAGCACATTTTGAACACACTTAGAGATTTAACTACTTTTTCTCTGAGAGGACAGCTGGGAAACCAGCTGATACTTTGGTAGGTCTCTCTCTTGCTTTAACAGATACCTTAGCTCCACCGACTGAACAGTGGCTGGGAAAAATCCTATCGCCAAAGCTGTTGCCCCTGTTAGAGCTTCTGCCTCTGTCCAGACAGAGGTCCCAATGCCATTTGAAGGACCAGTTCCATGTGCAGGATGCCGGCATGCAGAAGCTCTCAGGAAACAAGTGGAGGAAATCGGAGAGGAGGTGGCAAGGCTGAGGAGCATTCAAGACAATGAGACGTACATTGATGAGATGCTTCTTGCAACATCCAAGCTCTCCAGCAGAGGAGAAGATAGGAGCCTACAGAATGACAAAGTTTAGACACAAGTCACCAGGGCCTGCAGAATCACCAATCCAACTTCTCCAGTCCTTGAATTGAAGAACCATTATGCAGTCCTGGAAGTAGAGGAGGTGAAAGCATCCCTGGAAAGTTGCCGAATCAGTGACTACAAGGAAGCGAAGGGTAGTGGTGGTTGAAGGGTACTGGGGTGTCCATCTGCCGACCAGACTTTATGCCCAGAGAGGTATGCTTTCTGCCAGGTGCCAGAATCTGAGATGTTAAGGAGAGACTGCCGAAACTCATCAAGCCCACGGACTATTAACCAATGTTCCTAATCCATGTCTGCATAAATGATACTGCCAGGTATTCCTCTGAGCGTATCAAAAGTAACTTCATGGCTCTGGAATAGAGGGTGAAGCAGATAGGGGCGCAGGTGGTGTTCTCTTCAATCCTCCCTGTTGAGGGTAAAACTCAAGGCAGAGAAGCTTGCATCCTGGAAATGAATGCATATCTGTGTGGATGGTGTCATCGAGAGTGTTTTGGTTTCCTGGACTATGGAATGTTCCAAGGGTTGCAGAACAGAGATGGCGTCCATCTGTCCAAGAAAGGTCGTCGTGTCTTCAGTAGCAGACTGGCTAATCTACTGAAGAGGGCTTTAGACTAGATTTGTTGGAGATGGATGAAGAAAGCCCCCAGGTAAGTGAAACATTAAATACCTTTATGGAAATGGGTAAAAGAAACAACATATGGAAAGCTGTGTGTAGAATGGGAAATAAGATCCCAGATGCTGAAGCTTTAATGGGAAAGGCTGACTTTATCTTTATCTTTATTAAAATTTGATATACCGCTGCGGCAATAGCATTAAGCGGTGTACAATAAAACTGATTAGCACCACAGTCCAAGAAACAGAACGCCAAAATTAAGACAGGAAAGAGGGTGAAAGAGAAAGTGAACAAATCACGCTAGAACACTTAACAATAACTCATAAGTTGCACACAACTTATATTAACAATTAACATCAAATCATAACAAATCATAAGGAAAATAATATTAACCAAACCAGGGTACAGAAATACATAGGTGGGCAAACACGGACATTACTCGGGTTTGAACACACAGACAAACCAGTTAGGGGGGAGCTTCAGGGGGAAGGTCAAAAGCTTTCTGGAAGAGGTAAGTTTTGAATAACAACTTAAACTGAGGGTAGGATGGTTCTAGACGCAATGAGGTGGGTAACATGTTCCAGAGTGAAGGGCCAAGGAAAAACCAAGCTGAGTGCCGCGTCTGCTCCAGACGGGCTTGCGAAAGTGAAGGAAGAGACAAACAGTTAGTTTGAGTGGAACGGAGCAACCGATGAGGGGTATAGTGTGAAATACAGTCGGCCAGATAACGAGGAGTACAGGTGTAAATGGTCCGGTGAAGGAGAATCAAAAATTTGTAGTGAAAGCGGTATTGGAGAGGAAGCCAGTGCAGACTTGGATTTAGTGGCAGTTAAAGAAACATGGTTCACAGAAAACTATGGGATGTAACCATACCAGGCTATACATTATTCAGAAAGGACAGGGTAGGAAGAAGAGGAGGAGGATTGGCACGCTATGTAAAAAAATAAAATTAAAACTTTGGAACTACAGAGCTTAAAAGGGAGAGAAGAAGCACTGTGAGTTAAACTAGAAAGAGTGAAAGAAATCTATTTGTGTTGGCGTGATATATTGACCTCCCTTACAGGAGGAAGAGGTGGACAGAGTTAATTGAAGACATACGCAGCATTGCTAGGAAAGGGGAAGTGCTACTGATAGGGGATTTCAATGTGCCAATCAACATCTAGAAGTAAGGAGATCCTGGATTCTCTACAAGGAGAACTATTCAGGCAACTGGTAACAGAACCCACATGTGAAGGGGCCATACTGGACTTGGTGCTTACCAATGGTGAAAGTGTTTCTGATGTTACAGTGGGAGATCATTTTGCATCCAGTGATCACCAGATGGTGTAGTTCAGTATTAGGACTAGGGCTGTTAAAATCCATTCAAAAGCAAGGATCTTAGACTTTAGGAAAACTAACTTTGCCAAGATGGGCTAATACCTCAGGGAGGAGTTAGCGGGATGGGAACAGCTGGGGGATGTAAAAAAAAAAGAGTAGTTAAAACTGAAAGGGGATATTTTAAGGGCAACCAACCTTTTTGTTAAAATGGTAAATGTAAAAGGAAAAGGAGACTGCTGTGGTTTTCAAAAGAAGTAGCTAAAAAGGTAGAGAAAAAGGGAGGCTTTCATGAAATACAAGAGATCAGAGGGAGGAAGTCAGGCATCTAGATTTGGAAAAACTTAGAGAAGCTAGCAAAGTAGTCAGGAAAGCAAAGATTCAAAAAGAGGAGGAAATAGCCAATGCAGTAAAGGGGGGGGGGGGGTGTAAGACATTTTTCAGATATGTTAGTGAGAAGAGGAAGGGCAAAAGTGGTATTGTCAGACTCAAGGGTGAAGGAGAGGAATATGTAGAAGCTGATGAGGATAAAACCTAATTGCTTAACAAATATTTCTGTTCTACGTTCACAGATGAACCAGGATCAGAACCTCAGAAAACACCCACAAACAGGAACAGAAGCGAGGGGCATCCTGAACAATTTTCAGAAGACTGTGTTTGTGAGAAACTAGCTAAACGTTAATGTAGACAAAGCGATGGGACCGGATGTGATACACCCTAGAATATGAAGGGAACTTGGGAATGTTCTAGCAGCTCCACTGACTGATCTTTCCAGTGCCTCATTGGAGTCGGAAGTGGTGCCAAAGGACTAGAGAGAGGCACATGTGGTGCCTTTACACAAAAGCGGAAGTAAGGACGTGGTTGAAAACTACAGGCCGGTTAGTTTAACTTTGGTGGTGAGTAAATTATTGGAAGCGCTGCTGAAAGAGAAAATAGTGAGGTTTCTGGAGTCCAGCGGATTACAGGATCAGAGTCAGCATGGATTCACCAGAGGCAGGTCTTGTCAGACAAATCTGATTGATTTCTTTGACTGGGTTACCAGGGAGTTGGACCAAGGGAGAGCCCTAGATATGGTGTATTTAGATTTCAGTAAAGCCTTTGACACCGTTCCTTACAGGCAACTTATAAACTGAGCACCCTAGGGATGGACCCTAAAGTTATTGCTTGGGTTAGAAATTGGTTGAATGGGAGGCAACAAAGGGTACAGGTAAATGGAGCTCGCTCTGAGGAGAAGGAGGTTATCAGTGGTGTGCCTCAGGGATCTGTACTTGGTCTGATTCTTTTTAACATCTTTGTTAGAGATATAGCGGAAGGGCTGTCTGGTAAGGTTTGCCTCTTTGTGGATGATACCAGAATCTGCATTAGAGTAGATGCCCAGGAAGGAGTAGATAACATGAGGAGGGATCTAGCTAAGCTTGAAGAATGGTCAAGAATTTGGCAGCTGAGATTTAATGTTAAAAAATGCAAGGTCATGCATTTTGGCTGCAGCAATCCAAGGGAGCAATATAGTATAATAGGGGGTGAAGTACTTTTGTCCACTAAAGAAGGGCGGAACCTGGGTGTGGTTGTGTCTGATGATCTTAAAGTAGCTAAACAGGTAGAAAAGGCGACGGCAAAAGCTAGAAGGATGCTTGGGTGCATACGGAGAGGAATGGCTAGCAGAAAAAAGGAGGTGATAATACCTCTGTATAAGTCTTTGGTGCGACCTCATTTGGAGTATGGTGTGCAATTCTGGAGACCGCACCTTCAAAAGGATGTGAACAGGATGGAGTCGGTGCAGAGGGTTGCTACTAAAATGATTAATGGGCTTCATTATAAAGCATATGAGGACAGACTTAAGGATCTTAATATGTACACCTTAGAGGAAAGGCGGGATAGAGGTGATATGATTGAGATGTTTAAATACCTCCGTGGCATAAATGTTCAGGGAGAGAGCCTCTTTCAATTGAAAGCAAGTTCTGCTACGAGGGGACATGGGATGAGGGTGAAGGGAGATAGATTGAGTGATATGCGGAAATATTTCTTTACGGAAAGAGTAGTGGATCCGTGGAATAGTCTCCCAGTGGAGGTGGTAGAGATGAGGACAGTAACTGAATTCAAAAAAGCATGGGACCAACACAGAGGATCTCTAAAGGTAGAAAGTGGACTGTTGTAGTTGTTGTTATGGAAGGACAGACTAGATGGGCCTTGTGGTCTTTTTCTGTCATCATGTTTCTATGTTTCTATATATGTACACCTTAGAGGAAAGGTGGGATAGAGTGATATGATTGAGACATTTAAGTACCTCCATGGCATAAATGCACAGGAGGAGAGCCTCTTTCGAATGAAAGCAAGCTTTGCTACGAGGGGACATGGGGTGAGGGTGAAAGGAGATAGATTCAGGAGTGATATTCAGAAATATTTCTTTACGGAAAGAGTAGTGGATCCATGGAATAGTCTCCCAGTGGAGGTGATGGAGATGAAGACAGTATCTGAATTCAAAGAAGCATGGAGGATCTCTAAAGGTTAAAAGGGGACTGTTGTAGTGGTTGTTATGGAAGGACAGACTGGATAGGCCATGTGATCTTTTTCATCGTTATGTTTCTATTGCCTGCTGGATTAAGACGGCCATTGCTTCAGCATACCTTCTGGTAAGTGTATATTGGAGGGGTCAGAGATCACTCCACTAGAGCACAGGCCACATCCTGGTCTTCAGAGGACATCTGTAAGGTGTCTACTTAGTCTTCTCTGAACACCTTTTTGAAGCACAACAGGTTGCATGTGGGAGCTGGAACAGATGGTACCTTTGGCAAGGCAGTTCTGTCCAGAGCATCTTAGTCTTCCCACAGTGAGCCCTGACTGCATACATCTCATACATCTGGTCACATTTTGCAGCATAAGAGACATTTTACGTTCTTGATGATAATCTTTCCTTGAATCCTGTTAGACCAGTCCAGGATCCACCCTGGAAGACTTTCTACAGGTTTAAGAGCCAGGCTAAATGCATTCTCTGTACCATGTTCTGGTAAGAGCCTTGTGTTAAGAGCCAAATATTTGTTCAAAATAACTGTTCCAATGTTAAATTGTTTACTAATGCTATTCACCTGTGTGTTTCTGAGGGTTCTGGTTTTTTTCAGTCTTGCTTACTGGCTTCTCTCAGTACTGCCCAGTAGCTATACTTACTGATATCGCTGAAAATCACTCTAGTCTGCCTCCACCTGCCAGCAATGGAGCATAAATACTCCAACAATTATTGCCACCATATATCACTCGCTGTTAACATTGTGAATTTTTTTTTTATCAGGTCTTCAAAAAATCCAGTAGCATAAAACACAACGGGAACTGACCTTTTGTTACCTCTTATATCGCATCTTGCAATAATGTTTGCAAGATGTGAGAACTGATGAACACACAAGTTTGCTTAAAGGCACTTTATTATGGCATACTAAAGAACACAATCAAAAAAACTCAAGTATAGTGTATAGCTGGACCTATCTAAACCTACCTCATCTTCGAACATTACGATCTTTTTTATTATCACTCCAATATCCTTTCCTTAATAATTATAATTCAAAAATTGTAACTGTAAACTGTTTACTATAAAATGGCAGGAAAATTTCCAACTTTCCCTTCACTATTGCAAACTGAGTAAGAGAATAAACAGACTTAAAAAAGAGGCAAAAACTCCATATCAGAGCTCCAACCAGCATCAAAACTTTGTCAGCCATCTTAAAAGGGAGCATAGCTATTGTTTTCAGAAGGGACCCTTGCTGAATGTAGACCAGGGCTTGACAATCCCCAAGCAGCAAGTCACCATGGCAACTAAAAAAACTCAGAACTGGTGCATGTGTTTAGAACCCTTGTGCAGCAACATGAAGATCACAAAGCGCCGATGATTGCAGCAGAGACCAGCAGTATCTTGGGGATCAAAATAAAAAAAAAAAAGTGGACAAGCTGCTGCCACTGCTCCAGCTGCAGCTCTTTGTGTCCTACAGAGCCGCGGCTGTGATAGCAGTATTAATTTTAAATTAAAACAAAATCATCAGTGCAGAGCCTTCTGGCCCTGTGAAACCTCTACTGCTGTGCCCTGCCCCCAAATAGAAGTTACGCTAGTGCAGGATGCAGCAGCAGGGGTTCTATAGGGCCGGAAGGCTCTGCACCGGGTTCATTTTAATTTTAAATTATTACTGCTTTTGCAGCCATTGAGGGATGCAGGAGCCGTGGCTGGGGGCAGGAAGGGAGCTGACATGAGGGAGGGAAGGAGGGAGGCAGGAAGGGAGTTGACACAAGAGGAAGCAGATGCCTGGAAGGGAACGGACATGGGGGGAAGGATGGGGTGGGAAGGGAGCTGATATCCAAGGATGGTATTGTAGGGGGACTGGAAGGGTGATGCTAGAGAGGAGGGGGATGAAGAGAGCTGACACTCGGCGATGATACTGTAGGAGGACTGTAAGGGTGAGGACACTAGGGAAGAGAGGAGAGGGATGGAAGGGAGCTGACACCTGGTGTGGTATTGGAGTGGCACTGAAAAGGAGCTGACACCTGATGGACTGGAGGGAGTTGGGAGGGAGGTGGCACTGGGACTGGAAGGGAGCTGACGTGGGGACGGCACTAGAAAAGGGATGGACAGAGGGTGGGGTAACTGGAAAAGTGCTGACATGGACGGTGGTGTGGCACTGGGAGTGGATGTGAGCTGATACCTGGGATGGTATTTGGACTAGAAGGGGCTGGAAGGGAATGGATACTAGTGGTGGTGCTGGGAATGCAAGGGGGTTGATATTGGAAGGCTCTGGGAAGGGAGGACTGGAAAAGGAGCTGACACTGGGGAGGGTTACTAGGACTGGAAATAGGCTGATGGAAGGAAGTGAAGAAAACAAGAGTCAAGAATGGACTATAGACCATAGAGAGCTAAGAGAAGATAGGAAAACAGAAGCTTCAGATTGGGATCAGCATGATCAAAATAAAATGTTCAGACAACAAAGGTAAAAAAATAATTCTGTCTTCAATTTAGTGATTGGACTTTGCGCTATCTTTATATTTTACACAGCATGGGGAACTGCATCTCTTAGTTATCTGATGTTGCACTGCATGCGGAGTCTGGCTTCTTGGGGTTTCAGTTTAATTTTTGTCTACATATTTTTATTTTAGGTTGTCACTTATTCTGTACTTGGTGAGAGTCTGAGTGTGTGACCGAGGCCGTGTGTTCTGTTAACATGGAGTTTGTACAGAAGGATCTGTACTATAGTAATTTGCCTTGTTCAGCTTTTCAAATAGGTTTATGGATGTTCTAGGGCCCGCTGCAGTATTTATAGTGCTGCTTTTTTCTGGGTAGGCACCTTGTATGAGTTTTGGAAGTTTATGCTGGTATGTATGGTATGGTAGATTTGGCCTTGTAGATCTTCAGTGACGTTTGTAGGGTTTTATATTCCCAATATGCCTGGTACCGGAGAATGTTTGTTAGTGAGATGACCAGAATCGGGGAGAGATTTTTTTTTAATATATTGAGTTCTGTGGGTGAATGTTCTACTTCTGCTCTGCATCCATTGTCGAGAGAGAGGTTTCTGTGGATACAGAATATATATTCAAAAAGAAAAAGTGAGAACCATAATGTAGTTTAACAGAATAATTTGGTCTTATAAACTGCTGCGGTCCTCACTTTTTCTTTTAGTTCCTTGGTGTGCGAGCATCTTGCATTTGTATTTCCTTTTCCTTCGTTTTTTTATGGAATATATATTTACGTTAACACCTTGCTGGTCCAGTGCGCTGTTTCAGGAGTTATGTCGGGGTTGCCAAGCCTTGGTGTTTGTTGGAGTGGGAGGTGTTGTGTTGGGGTCATAAAGGTCCCTCTTGTTTATTTTTCAGAGGGTGGGAGGTGCTGTGTTGGGGTGCCAAGTGGCTCTTGTTTTTATGGAAGTGTGAGATGCTGCATGGTTGCTATTGAGCCCATCTTGTTTTGGCATATTTAGCACCATGTTTCCTAGGCTCTGCACTGGTAACATATGGACATAAGAACAAAAGAAATGCCATACTGGGTCAGACTAAGGTCCATCAAGCTCAGTGTCCTGTTTCCAATAATGGTCAATCCAGGTCACAAGTAGCTGGCAGGTCCCCAAAAAGGCACACAGGTTCCACAGTGTTCCTCCTGTGGTAAACAGTGGGTTTCCAAGGTCCTCTTTAATAGTTTATGGACCTTTCCTCCAGGAACTTGTCCAAACTTCTTTTTAAACCAAGCTACACTAACAGCTTTTACTACATCCTCTGGTAACTAATTCCAGAGTTTGATTATGCAGCGTCATAGGCTAACTGCAGGGAGGCAGTTATATCCCTCTGCAGTTACTGCATTTCAGTATGGCAAAACAGCTGTTGGTGCAACTTAAGGCCACCCACTGAGGTGGCATTAGTTGCACTCACGCTACTTGCACTGAGCCATTAGGATAGTTTCTGCTGATATTGCAGATGCCTGTGTGAATTGTTTCTCTTGCCTCACTCTGCAGTAAAGTATAATTTTGGGAAAGAAATCCTGTAAACCTAATAGTAATGGGTAAAAGCATTTTTTATGACTACATATGTCTGTTTTTAGTTTGTACTGATATATTCCCTACTTGGTGAAGATCTTTCTCTGTTTTGCATATGTGTGACTGAGGCTACATGTTCTGATAGCATGGAGTTTCTATGTAGGGAGCTGTAGTAATCTGGCTTGTTCAGTTTTCTGAATAGGAATATGGATGTTCCAGGACCCACTGCAATATTTATGGTGCTGCCCTTTTCTGGGTACGCTCCATGTTGTGTGAGTTTTGGAAGTTAGTGCTGTTATGGATAGTAGATTTGCTCTGTATGCTGTTCTCTAGGTTCTTGATGAGATCAACTGAAGTATAATGGTTGGGGGTGGGGGTTCTCGTCATCAATAATCTGGCCATAGCAAAATTACATCTGATGTGCACATACCTATAATGGTTTGATTGGTGGGGGAGGGGCTGTGTAAGTGGCTTTTCATTAATCAAATGTAATGTTTTATTATGTTTGTTTTATTATAACTTCTGCTTTACTAAATTGCATGTATATGTTTGGAAGTCGCCTAGGATTTTAGATTGGTGGAATATACATTTTAAACAAAGTTTCCTTAGCGTCCCTCTAGTCCAGTCCCGGAACCATAGAGTTGTGAACCTCCACCAGCAGCTTTGGAGACTGAACATCTTCATCTCTTTGATCATCCAGCTATATGCAGCCCCAAGGACCGCCCACACATCAGTATCTCAGTCTCCAAGCAGCTTGGAAGTCAGAGCCCAGAACTGGGCTCCTTAGGAACAAATAAGCAGAGCTTTAGTGTTTTATTATTTTCTAGATTTAGGTGCTGGGCTGCTGCTGTGGAGGAAATCTTTGACTGTGTCCCTTCTGTCTTTCTCTAATCTGTTTTTTTTCTCTGTCTCTCTCTGTCAGTCTCCCCATAGGTTAAACAAGCAGGGGAGCTGCACAGGACACAGGTCTCCTTTCTACCTAACCCCCTTGGTGGGTGAGGAGAAGGTTGAAGACAATTACAGGCAGCAATTGAATACAGCAGTAGGCTCTGAGGGTCCCCTGACTGATTTAGGGGTTCCCCGAGCTGCCCTGAGCGGTTATTACTCTGTTATACTACTACTAGCACGCTGTCTCCCTCCCGGTTTCTCCGCCATCTCTGCTCCCCGCCTTGGCCGCTCAGGTGGTGGTGTGGCTGCTATAATCTCTCCCTCCCTCGCGTATACCCAGCTGTTTTCTTCCTCTCTGCACTATCCTGAATCCTTGTTGCTCCTCCTCCACACTTCTCCTCCTACACATATCCTTCTTATCTACTCACCACCTGCTCTTCGTTCTGATCTCTTGGATGCGCTTCTTCGGACTATCACCGATCTTTCTCTAGCTTTCCCCCATCTCCTTATTGCAGGTGACTTTAACCTCCATATGGACCTTCCTGTCTCTTCTAGAGAACTATCCTTTACATCCCTCCTTCAAGATCTATCCTTGTTGCAACACGTTACCCTTCCCACCCATCAGGCTGGCCATACTCTTGATCTCCTCCTGACTCCCTCCTCCTCCTCACTTTCACTCCAAGACCTCCGCACCACATACTTACCTTGGACTGACCATGCCTGCATTTCTATCTTGTGTTCACACTCCGGACCTCCTCACTCTTCTCTCCCCTCCCCCTCCTCACTCCCTCCTTTACAACTTTCCCGCTCTATAACCTCCCTCACACTTCAACGCTTCCCCCCAGCATCTGAGGTTCTCACTCCTGATTTCTCCTCTCTCTCACCAACTTCCCAGGCCTCTCTGTGGTCATCCTCCCTCTCCACTGCACTCGATCAAGTTGCCCCTCTTCTTCCCCGACCCCCACCACGTAAACCTTCCCATCCATGGTACCACAAGGGCCTTCAACTGCTGCGCTCTCACCTCCGCAGGGCTGAGAGGCTATGGCGAAAGGACCCTCGCCTGCCAAACTCGCTCTTTTCAAATCGACTCACTCTTACTACCGTTCTCAAGTTCACTCAGCTAAATGCTCCTACTTTTCCAATGCCATTTCCAATGCACCAAACCAAACCCGACATCTTTACTCGACTCTTCGGACTCTCACCTCTCTTCATTCTTCTCCCTCTGCTCCCCCTGACCTTCCCTCCCCTGCTCCTCCTCTGCTTGCATCCTTCTTCAGTAATAAGATTGCCTCCCTACGAGCCTCCTTACCCTCCTGTCCTGCACCTATTCACTCCCCTCCCCCCATTGCATCTCCTCCCCCAGTCTCTCAACACTCCCATACTTGGGCTTCTTTCTCCCCAATCACCGCCCCTGAGCTTCTTCAGCTTATTTCTTCTTCCAAGAAAACCTCCTGCGCCTTGGATCCCATTCCCTCCTCTTGGTTACTTACCCCTCATCTGGCACTCCTACCCCCAATCCTCTCTATGTTCAACTCTAGCCTCTCCTCCGCTACCTTTCCCCGCCCTTGGAAACACGCCCTGATTCGACCTATCCTCAAAAACCCCACGCTCGACTCTGTCTCCCACTCACTATCGCCCGGTCTCTAATCTCCCCTTTCTCTCAAAACTTCTAGAAAAAATAGTCTTTGCTCAGCTCTCACACCACCTCGACTCCACTAACTACCTTCACCCTCGTCAGTCCGGATTTCGTCAGGGCCATAGTGTGGAGACAGTTCTACTTGCTTTCACTAACGCACTGCACGTTGCACGTGATCGGGGTGACATCTCGGTGGCGGTTGCACTTGACCTCTCGGCAGCTTTCGACCTGGTAGATCACTCTCTTCTCCTCCACTGTCTACGGGATGCAGGGCTCTGTAGTGTTGTCCACCGCTGGTTCCATTCTTTTCTTTCTTCCCGCTCCTGTACAGTTCTCTCTTCCTCTCCAGCTGTCCCTCCTTCAGACCCATTTCCTCTTCCTTGTGGGGTCCCTCAGGGTTCGGTATTGGCCCCTCTCCTCTTTAATCTCTTCCTGGCCCCCCTTGCCCTCTTAATCCAGCAATCTGGCATTTCTGCATTTAACTATGCAGACGATATTGTCCTACTGCACCATACCTCATCTTCCTGTCCTGACCTTTCCGTACTAAATTCTTGCCTATCTTCCGTGGCCACCTGGCTAACCCATAACTGTCTTCACCTCAACCTCACTGAGACTGTTGCAATCTGGTTTTCTCACGGTGCTCCCCTTCCCTCACTCGCCCCTTCCTTCTCCGGTGCCTCCGTTCCCTTAGTCACCTCTTTCCGTTATCTTGGGGTTCACTTCGATCCTGAACTCTCGTTTCAGGATCACATCTCACACATCTCCAAATCGTCCTTTTTCTTTCTTCGGCAAATCCGGGCCATCCGCCCTTTCCTTACCTCTGCAGCTCTCACCACTCTATCTCTGTCCTTAGTCGTGTCACGCGTCGATTTCTCAAACTCTGTCCTTCTCGGTCTCCCTAAAACCCAAACATCTCGACTTCAAAGAATTCAAAACACTGCCGCCCGTCTCATCACACACGCCACCCTCCGCGACCATGTCACTCCATTACTCTTTCGTCTTCACTGGTTACCTATTTCTGTCCGCTTCCAATACAAACTACTTACCCTGGTCCATAAAGTTCTCTACACCAGCACCCCTCAGTACTTAGCAGACCTCATCCACTTGCACTCTCCCAGATACACCCCACGCTCCTTCCACCTCAACCGCCTCACCCTTCCCTCCCCTTCATCTGCTCACTTGCAATCCACTCACTCCTCTGCCTTTTTCTATGCCGGCCCTGCTTTTTGGAATGCTCTCCCCTCCTCCCTGCATCTAGAAACTAACTACACCACTTTCAAGCAAAACCTGAAGACACACCTGTTTTCCCTGGCATTCGACCTTCCCTCCCCTTTCGTCTGACCTCTCTCGCCCTTCCCATTGTCTCTACCCGGACTGCATGTACTACTGTCTCGTCTTATCTCTCCTCTTTTTCTTTCTCTCCTGTCAAAGATTTGTAACTTCTTTTCCTATTTCTCTTGGCCTTGGCCTTGATTTTCCTTCACTTTTGAAAATTGTACACCGCCTTGATTCCAGTAGAAAGGCGGTTTTATCAAATTCAATAAACATAAACATAAACATGTTATTGACTCTGATAACTGCTACTCAGAGCTTGTGACAGGCACGCTGGACAGCACTCTGTGTTTTGACCCCCCCTCCACTCCTGTGTGTGGGTGAGTAGAGTTTGAAGCTTTTTCTTTCTAAAGGCCGTGATGGAGGCCTTGGGGTGGCCTGGAATCAGCTCTGGGGAGTGTTTTAGACCTTTTGGGTATTTTTTCTGGTCCTTTTTTTGGCGGGATTGGGTCCGGCGGCCATTTTGGATTTTTTTCAAAGTTGTTTTTCTTCGTGTTTTTTTTTTAGGGATAGGAGCTTCGTTTTTGCATTTCTTGGTCAGATTTCAGCTAATTGACTCCAGCTCTCTCTAATCCTGCAATTTGGAGCGTTTTTGAGCACTTTTAAAATCACAATTTTTTTTTTCTGCTCTGTTTGCTTCAGCAAGGTGTTCCTGCTTTGCTGGCAAAGGGCTGTGTGCATAGCCATGCCTCCTAGTCCTCGGTGTCTGGTCTGTGGCATTCGTAGAAGTAGTAATTTGGCAGCCCGAGTCTGTGCCACTTGTTCTGCTGTGGGTGCTGGCATGGAGGATCCTCTGGAGGGCTCCAGTGCAGATCTCCCACCTGTATCTACAGAAGGGTCATCAGAGCAGGCAGAGACGGTCCTTGGTCCGGGGATTTCTGCGGTGCCGGAGCGCCTGTTGGCGGGGGGCGTCCGGGAGGGATCCCTGGGAGTTCCACCCGCCTTTTTCTCTCTCATGCAGGAGGCTCTGGCTCTCTTGCAGCCGGCGGGGGGAGGCTCGGTCCTGCCCCGCCGTGGGCTAAAGCGTCCACTTTCAGTGGAGGGAAACACTGGTCCACAAAAGAAGAGCCGGCCCCCCGAGTGTTGCGGATTCTGCGCCTCCTGGGGACGGGTCACTGGATATAGCCTGCTGGTATCTCCCATCAGCCTCCAGTGTGTCCAGTCTCCTTGCAGCAGGAGGACATAGTGAGCCTAGCTTCTGGGCTCACGGGGGGAACAGATAGGAGCATTTAGTGTGACAAATTCTGATTTTACTTTTGATTTTTACCTTTAATTTACAGTAATTTTAAATTTGAGCCTGGTTCTTTAAATTAGTAGCAGTTCTTGCCTTCCCTCCTTGTCAGTGATTTTCACTTGCTGCAGGCATTTGCCGGTGCGGATCTCTCTCCCTGGACTGTACGGGAGAAAGCTCCGGGACCCATACAGCCACACTGAAGCGGTGTGGGACGGAGCCTCTCCGTTGCTGCGGGATTTAATTTTAGTCTCTGTAACCGGCTGAGCGATCCTCGCCGCGGCTGCCAGGCGCATCAGCGCAGTTTGAGGATCGGAGGAATTCAAGGAGGTAGGAGCAGGCTGTGTGGCTTTCGGCCCTGCAGGTAAGGCCTTCGGGCTCTGTCGGTCTGCTGAGGCCTCATTTTTGCAGCGGCGGCTGTTCTTGGCGCCAAAATTCATTGGCGAAGGGGCGGCCATTTCCTCTCTAGGTATTTGGACTGCATGGCGAGCTTTGCAGTGAACTGCCTGCGTGAGGAAAACAGGCAGAATAGCTAAATTTTTGGGCCTAGTGATTGTTTCTTTCTTTTGTTTTGTAGTTTGTTTGTTTTTTGAGGCCAGGGGGCTCCTCAGCATTAAGGGGGACTGTTGTCAATCCTCTTTATAGAATAAATAAGAATAAACTTAAAAACAGGACAGCAGTTTTGGCATTGATCCCTGATACCACATGTTCTTTCCCTCCTAATCATGTCTCTGAGGAGCATCTGTTCAGGCCCAGGATATTAGGCAAATTGCCAGCTTTTAGGTTCAAGGGCAGAGCCCTAACTTGTAGTTTGCAGGAGGGAAAGCCTAGAAGTGTGCCTTTATGTATTCTATAGTGACAGTTGCCCAAAATTCACAGGGACAGGTTTAGGAAACCTTAGGATGTACAAGAATAGACTGGCAGTTAAACTGTCAACCGGGAAGTGCCTGTGCTACGGTCTATGGCCACCAGAGGGCAGCTGGTACACTCAATAGTGCCTTTCTATGACTGTGCAGGCAGCCATTATCTGCAGGTCAGGATAGAAATCACCACAGAGCCTCGGTGCTGTGATGTAAGGTCTGAGAATCCAGTTTATATGACCAAGATTTAAAGCTCTTAATTTCTGTATCATTGGTCGGGCTCTGCTGCCCTAAAGGCCACCGAATGACAGCGCTGCTCATGAATCACATAATGTATTCAGTGCCCCCATCCCTGGGGGGTGAGTGGTACAATACAAAATCATATTACTCATCAGGTTCACACAGGCGACAACCTCTCAGGCCTCCATTTTCAAGGTGGTCGGTGTATTCCACTGCTATTTCTCAGACTTCAGGAAGGCCTGGTGAGGTGCTTGTGGGTTTCATAGCAACACTTAGCAGGCCCTTCCCAGGAAATTCTCATCTATTACTAGAGCAGGGTTTCATTTCTTTTCATTTCTCTGGTTGTGGTTAATGCACAGCGTTAGGGTCTGTGTTCGAAAGCTTGGGTCCCACGGACTTCGGTGGGATTTCAATAAGAAAGAGAAACTCGCTTTAGTGAGAGATAGCCTTGTTCATTTTTAGCTAGCACTGTTGCTTTTACTTTTGATTTTTACCTTTTGCGCCTGAATCCCAGGGACACGACACTGTTTGCTTCCAGGGGTTCTACTTTCTATTTTGCTCTTCAGCTCCCTGGCAGATGCAGTAGGCTGGCAGGGGGTGGGCAACGCCTCCTGCAATGCAGAATCCCCCTGGATAAGGGGGGAAGGACAACTGGGTGCAGCGGGGGCTGGTAGCTTCTTGCAAAGCTATAGTAGCAGTTCAGGTAATTTTAGCTGATCTGCTTTGATTTCATTGGAGTTGGCGGAAACTTGTTTTTTAAAAAAAAAAATTATCTTTCCGCTATCCATAGAGGGTCCTATAAAGCGTTAAAGTCGGTTTGTATGGCGGGATAATATTTTGGCTTAGCTGCTGTGATATAGCGCTATGTTCTGCTGTAAACATATTCAGGTCAAAAGGAATTATGGTGATAACTCTCTTGGACAGTTGTAACAGATGCTTGGGTGAGCGCCATGGCCAGCCCACAGATGTGGAATGCTCTGCCATAAGCTTTATGTCATGGGAAGGATTTTATAGTTGTGTGGTTTCTTAATGGAAAATGTTCCCGTTTAGTTTGGCTTTGCCCAAATTATAAGATTTTACGGTAGATTTGTAATGTCTTCATTTTGGATATATGTGGTTTAATTTTACATATGGAAAAGGCAGCTCAGCGGAGAGGGGTTGCAAAATAGAATTCTGGCCTTTGAAGCTATCTATGCTCCCATTCCATTTATCAGCGGTTCTCCAGTACGGAGAGTCTCTGCTAGTGTTCAGCAGGCGTCAGGAACGCATGTCGGAAGGCCTCGATGCATTGGCACAAAGGTGGCCAAGGTACGGGCTGCTCTATGTCTTTTCTCCGTGGGCCCTGCTGGGCCGCCTGGTACAGCGGATCGAGCGGCATCCGGGTCCCGTGGTTCTGATTGCCCCGGACTGGCCTCGTCGGTCTTGGTATGCGGATCTGGTGCGGTTGAGTGTGGCCAATCCGTGGCTCCTTCCTCCTCGGCCGGATCTCCTTCGGCAGGGGCCGCTGCAGATGCCTCAGGTGGCTCGATTCTCGCTTACGGCATGGCTATTGAGAGGGCGCGAATGGGAGCCAAAGGTTATTCTCCGGAGGTCATTGCTACCTTGTTGCGGGCGCGGCGTCGGTCTACGTTGCTAGCGTATGTCCGGGTCTGGCGTATTTTTGAGAGCTGGTGTGCAGCTCGCGAGTTGCGGCCTTTGTGGACCTCCGTTCCTCAGATCCTCTCCTTCTTGCAAGCAGGGGTAGACAAGGGCCTGGCGGCCAGTTCGTTGAGGGTACAACTTGCAGCTCTTGCGTGTTTTCGAGGCAAGGTTCAGGGCCAGTTATTGGGGTCCCATGCGGACGTGAAGCGCTTCTTGCGAGCGGTGTTGCTTATGCGTCCTCCGTACAGGGCTTTAGTGCCCTCGTGGGACTTGAATTTGGTGTTGAGGTCTCTGGTGGCTCCGCCGTTTGAACCCTTGGCGCAAGCTTCGTTGAGGGACTTGACGTTGAAAACGGTGTTTCTGGTAGCGATCTTGTCAGCTCGCAGGATCTCGGAGTTGCAGGCTCTTTTGTGTAGGGAACCCTATCTGTCTTTCTCTGCCGACAAGGTGGTATTGCGGCCGGTTCCCGCGTTTTTGCCTAAGGTAGTTTCGGCGTTTCACATGAATCAGGGGGTGTCTCTCCCGGTGTTTGCCAAGGAACGGGACCAGCACGCGGATAACTCCTTGCACGCGTTGGATGTCCGTCGAGCTCTTCATCGGTATTTGAGGGAAATGGCGGCCTTCCGTAAGTCCGATCGCCTATTTGTCGCATTTGGCGGTCCGCACAAGGGGGAAACAG
Source organism: Ichthyophis bannanicus (assembly GCA_033557465.1). Classification (NCBI taxonomy): domain Eukaryota; kingdom Metazoa; phylum Chordata; class Amphibia; order Gymnophiona; family Ichthyophiidae; genus Ichthyophis; species Ichthyophis bannanicus. The sequence goes on from CM066043.1 coordinate 43,196,113, forward strand.
CGTCTAAGTCTTCCATTTCCCGCTGGTTGAAAGAGGCGATTTTGTCGGCATACCTTTTACACGACAGGATGGTTCCTGCCGGGCTTCGGGCTCACTCGACTAGGGCGCAGGCGGCGTCTTGGGCGGAAGTTAGCTTGGTACTGGCGGTGGATATTTGTCGGGCGGCGACGTGGTCGTCCTTGCACACCTTTGCTAAGCACTATCGTCTGGATGTGCAGGCGGCGTCGGATGCGCGGTTTGGGTCTCGGGTGCTTCAGGCTGGACTAGCGAGGCCCTCCCATTGAGATTTACTGCTCTGTTACATCCTCTATGGTTCCGGGACTGGACTAGAGGGACGCTAAGGAAGAGTAAATTAGACTTACCTGCTAATTGTTGTTCCTTGCGGAACTCTAGTCCAGTCCCGGATCCCTCCCTGCCTATCTGTTCTCACTGCCAGCCAAGAAGGTACATTCATTATAGGAGTCTGCCAGGGTTTTTGTTCTCTATACCTTCGGTCAGAGCTCCTCTGCTTGCATCACGCCTTAGTTCCCTTTCGGGGTCAAATCTTGGGGGTGAGCGGTGGCGTCTCTTGTTGCATGCGTTTTGCACAAGGGTCGCCACGGCCGTTCTGGTCCGCCTTTCCGTAGGCGGAAGGTGGTTGTTACGCAATTGGAAAAAGAAAAAAAAAATTTTTGCTAGTGGTGGGAACTTTAGGGTCAGGATCCTTTTTTCCACTGTGGTGTTATATCTACTTATTTGTTGCTCTGCTTAGTATGCTTTGTCAATAGGTACTGATGTGTGGGCGGTCCTTGGGGCTGCATATAGCTGGATGATCAAAGAGATGAAGATGTTCAGTCTCCAAAGCTGCTTGTGGAGGTTCACAACTCTATGGTTCCGGGACTGGACTAGAGTTCCGCAAGGAACAACAATTAGCAGGTAAGTCTAATTTACTCATACTACATTTTATGCAAATGATGCTGCAGTGATCTCCTCACATGGCCTTGCATCACCCTCATGCCATCCCTGAGGGGGAAGTAGGTGGGAGGCGGTGGAGGTTACTGGGAGGTGGAGGAAAGCAGAAACCTTGGATTTGGGACTAGCATGATCAGAGAATAAAATGGTCAGAAGAGAATTTTATTTTCAATTTAATGATAGCACCAAGTGCAATCTTTATATTTTATAAAGTACATGAAAATGCATCTCTTTCAATTTCTCTGGTATTGCATTGTATGCAGAATCTGACTTTTTGGGATTGCAGTTTAATTATTATCTACATATGTTTAGGTTATGGTTACTTATTCGGTACTTGGTGAGGGTCTGTTTTCTGAGTGTGTGACCAAAACTAGGTGTTCTTTTAACATGGAGTTTGTATGTAGGGATCTGTACTTTAGTAATAGTTCAGCTTTTCAAATAGGTGTTGGATGTTCCAGGACTCACTGCAGTATTTACAGTGATGCTTTTTTGGATGGGCTCCTTTTTGTGAGTTTTGGAAGTTGGTGCTGATATGGTATGGTAGATTTGCTCTATAGATTCTCAATGACTTTGTTGTAGGGTTTTGTATTAATTCACAACACGTCTGGTACTGGAGAATGTTTGTTAGACGATCAGAATTGTGTGGGTTGGTTTTTTTTTTTGTTAAATATATTGAGTTCTGTGGGTGAATGTCCTAGTTCTGCTCTGCACCCACTGTTGAAGGGGGTTCTTTGGATGCAAAATATATGTTCAAAAAGAAAAAGCAAGAACCATAATGCAGTTTAGAACAACAAAATAAACATGAGTTAATTTTAATTTTATAAACTGTGCTGTGGTTCTCGCTCATTCTTTTAGTTCCTTGGTGTGCAAACATCTTGCATTTCCTCCATATTATCTAATCTGCTTTTTGGTTTGCTTCAGTCCCTGACTGAAGTTTAGAGAGAGCCCCCCCCCCCCACACACACACACATAACGGGGGTGCCATCTCATCCCTCGCCTCAGGCAGCAGATAGCCTTGAGCCGCCCCTGAGTATAGGGCACAATGTTTGTGCAAAAGGTGCATCCCACCCCAGCACTACAAGCACACAGGTGTAATTATAAAGTGTCAGTGGAGGTCATAGGGGAAAGAGGGGGAGATATGGGGCCACTGCCTTCTGTTGGCACTGTGCAGTGGCCCATTACGAATCTGATTTGCTAAGCTTTTTCCCATAGAAAATGGAAATAGTCTTACTAAATCAGACCCTAAAACCTAAGAAAGTAACTGCAATGTGCCTTTTTGGGGGGCAGGGATGTGCACTGTAACCTAGGATTTGGCAGCTGGCGCTTAGATTCTAAGGAAACTTGTTAAGGCTTGATGTAGAATGATTTTTGATCCACTGAGTGGTGTGTTTCCAGGTTTTGAAAAGATAAATTAATTCAACAGTCTGGAATATCTGCCTTTCTCTATGCCGACGACATTTTATTACTCCACCACACTTCCCCATCCTGTCCTGATCTCTCCACGCTTAATTCTTGTCTTTCCACTGTGGCTGTTTGGTTGACTCGTAATTGCCTCCACCTTAATCTCACCAAGACTGTTGCTATCTGGTTTTCTCACAACAACCCACCCCTCACATTGGCCCCCTCCTTCTCTGGCTCTCCTGTTCCCTTAGTCTCTTCCTTTCGCTACCTTGGGGTTCACTTCGATTCTGATCTATCTTTTCACGCTCATATATCTCATGTCACCAAGTCATCCTTCTTCCTCCGACAAATCCGTGCAGTCCGTTCCTTCTTATCCCCGTCTGCTCTCACCACTCTGTTGCTATCCCTGGTCATGTCACGGGTGGATTTCGCAAACTCACTTTTCGTCGGCCTTTCCAAGTCGCAACAGTCCCGGTTACAACGTATTCAGAATACTGCCGCCCGTCTGGTTACCAATTCCTCCCCCCGTGATCACATAACACCCCTACTGTTTCGTCTTCACTGGTTGCCTTTTCCCCACCGTTCTCATTTCAAGCTGCTCATCCTGGTTCATAAAGCTCTTCATACAGGCACCCCTCAATATTTAACAGACCTTCTCTCCTTTCATTCCCCTAGGTACACCCCTCGCTCCTTCCATCTTAACCGCCTCACTCTTCCCTCCCCCTCCCGCGCCCACTTACAATCTACTCGTTCCTCTGCTTTCTTTTTTGCTGGCCCCGCCCTTTGGAACTCCCTCCCCTCTTCACTCCGCCTGGATCCTCACCACCCCACATTTAAACAAAACCTGAAAACCCACCTCTTTTCCCTGGCGTTTGATATCCCCTCCCCTTTTGTGTGAATCCCATTTGTTCTACCCTCTGCTTTCCTTGTGATTTGTGTCTATTTATGTTCTGGCCTTGTCTTTCCTGCTTTTATTGCTTTTCTGTCCAGGAATTGTATTTCCTTTCTATTTCATTGGCTTCGGCCTTTTTTAAAAAAAATTGGATTTTATTGTACACCGCTTTGCTTGCCACTGAAAGGCGGTTTTTATCAAGTGAAATAAAACATAAAACATAAATTCACTTCTGATATAGTGGATCTGGAAGTTTACTGTTTTCCAATGAGGAGATGGTCATTTCCAGAAACATTTCTAGTCTTCTTTCTGTACATTTCATTACGTTGTTTTTCATGTGTTACATTTAATGTAAAAGTTAACCATATTCTAGCTTAACAAGCATGCTTATTTTAATGCACACTTTCTTTTATTTTATTGTCAGGCATTGACTTCAAAATTAGAACTATAGAACTTGATGGAAAGAAAATCAAACTTCAGATATGGTAAGTTGGTTTCTTTCAAACTGAAAGATACCAGAGCTCGTCTGTGGTATGGAAAAGATCTATACTCCATCACAGTAGTACATGGTTAAAGCACTTGCTGATGTTTTGAAGTAATTACTGCAGAACAAAGTGAAATGAGTGTTTTATTGGTTTGTAGCTGTTGTGGTTACACAAACATTTTCTGATTTTGTGCTACTTTCTAAAACTGTAGTTTGAGTTGGGGCAAAAAAAAAATGACAGTGATCTAAAAGCATGTTTTTGGGTGGGTTATTTCTTTGGCACCTCCCACCCAATATGGCCCATTTTTGGACTGAATGTCTCTTCACCAGTTTTTCTGAAGTGCCAAATTATTACGTTTTCATGGTTTATTTTGTAGACTGACATTCTTGACCCCTTATGTTGAATTGGAAAAAATGAAAAGTGAAGAAAGTTTTGCATGCCAGTTTTTTGCTTGCTGCTTTTGTCCTCATTTACAAATTAGTTTTCAGAGAAATACTGTAACCTTTTCCGAGGAGAATATCTATTAGTCTGTAGTAGCAAAAACAATAAGATGCTGTGGAAGTACTTCTAGGCAATTTTACAGAGGTACGTTTTCCAGGATGAGTCCCTATCTGACAGAGTGAACTGTTTTGTCTCAGAATTGACGGAAGTGCTACCAATCTCTTGTGTGCCCCTTATGTAAAAACATTGTAAAATGTGCATGCTATATACTTCTATGTTTGGTTTTTTTTGTTTCTTTTTTTTTTGTGTGTGGTGCACTTAATGTGAAATTTATTTTAAGGAGAGTCTGTCTTTTTCCCTATTATGAACCGTTGGTTGGTTTTTTTTTTTTTTTTTTTGTGTGTTTGTTTTTTTTAAAGCAACTCTATGTACCCTTTTTTACACAGAGATAAAAACATATAAATTGGAACTCTAGCCATATTTAAGGACCTTTTTAGTAGTACAATAAAAGCAGTGTTTTAAGAGTGCCTATAGAAAAGCCTTAAAATCTGGCTTATCTCGAAGGACTTTAATTACTCTCTTCCAAAAATGCTGGCAAAAGCGTTGCCCTTCTTTCTTACAGTACTTGATTACAAATATTAGATGCATTCTAGAAACTTAGATGTACTAAGAGTTCACAATTTTATTTTTATGTAATTCAATTTCTAGGGATACAGCAGGCCAAGAAAGGTTTCGAACAATCACAACTGCTTATTACCGAGGTGCTATGGTAGGTTTTTTTTCTGTTTTAGTATTTGGCTAGATCTTACTTTGTAGGAGTTTTGAGAAACAAGCTTATTTAGTCAAAATTCTGGAAAAAGCTTGGAGTTTCACTCGTACTAGTGAGCAGAGCCTCTCCTTTCCATGAAACCTCAGTCCTTGTTAAAGCTTGGTGAATACACATTTTCTACACGCACACAAATACCATGGATCTATATCTGCTATATTTACAGTATGTATATACAGAAGATATATGAAAAATACTCTTGGCATGCTGTCTTGAATATGGCCACCAGGGGCCACTATGAGCTAATGCACATTCTTGCATAGGAAAAACACAACTGTTCTTGGAGGGAGACAGAAGAACGATTAGGCAGCAAGAAAGGGACTGATCAGTAGTAGGGGAGAATGGGGGGGGGGGTGTAAGGTGGAGAAGGGTGTTAGGTTTAGGCTGGGAAGGGAGGAGGAGGTTAGATCATCTTCTAGTGAAATCTTTTTGCTGGGTTACAGCTAGTGTACTAGACAATTTTTTTGTGTACTTTCAACAGAAATTGTATGTATTCTACCATTTTTTTAATGCAGTAAGCTATTACTTTGGATTTAATTAGTGCTCTTGAGTAGCCACTAGCCATCTTGTTCCTTGCATTAGGTACAATCGTAGCCACTTTTGGTGTGGAAGGACCACAGAACCAAGGGGGACATTATACAAAGTATTCGTCCCATAGTCACAAATGGGAGAAATCGTTGTGCATCAGGCCTTGTGTTCTGTTCATAGAGGTGTTTTATTATCACACTTCAGCACTACCTCTTGATAGGGAAGCAGAAGTGAGTGTGGTTACTCTCGCCCATTGTCTTAAAAACTGCATGCCTTGTATTTTTCAGATTTTTCTGTTTTTGTGTGTTTTTTTTCCCTGAGTTTTTCTATATTGATTTCAATGGGAGGTATTTGACTCTCTGCTGCTTTTTAATAAAACAGCTGCAAATTTAAAAAAAATAATAAGTCTTGATCAGCAGCTGAACATCTCAGGCTTGCGTGCGCGTCTGGGACTTTCCCACTTGGGTTTCCCCAGACAGTCCAACAGTCCTTGCAATTCCATTTTCACTGAAGATTTGCTTGGTTTTTCTTTTCTTCTTTTTTTGGCTGCTGCTGCAGTAGTCATCCGACATGCAGCATGGTGTTTTACCGCAGTTACTGCTTTTTGCCCCTGTTATAACTGCAAAGTCTGAGATATCCCCCCATCCTCCCCTCCCCCTCTTCCTCTCCCCAATGCAGGGGACCCCAGGGCCTGATGCCATGCCTGTGGCCACTGCCACTCCTTTTTTTCCTACCGGTGGGCATTGCGGCTACTTGGGAGCCAGGGGGCCTTTATTTAGCTATTCTTATAAGACTACTATAGCTTTAAGTCAAAGCAGTTCACATGATGAACAAGAGGGCCCAACATGGCTTTACACTGAAAATACTTGAACTAAGTAACATAGCATATGATGGCAGATAAAGACCATCATGGTCCATCTAGTCTGCCCAGCAAGGTGGCAAGAGGTGCACCTGCTGCTCCGTGCAGGTCATCATGCCTTTGTTTAGGGGTGTACTCACCACTCCGTGCAGGTCCAACCCTATTTGTTGAGATACAAGAGATAGTTATGTATGTTTGATTTTATCCTGTCACTCTAAAAGGATCTACTGTTTTTCCATGCCATTTTGAATTCTGTTGCTGTATTTGCCCCCACCACATCCATCGGGAGAGCATTCCAAGCATCCACCACCCTTTCAGTGAAGAAGTCTCCTGACATTGCCTCTCGGTTTACCCCCTTGCAGTTTCAAGTTATGCCTTCTAGTTTTACAGCTTCCCTGTCTTTGGAAGAGGTCTCCTTTTCCTTTTACCTTTTATTTACCATTTTAACAAAAAGGTTGGTTGCCATTAAAAAAAATATCCCCTTTCAGTTTTGCCCACTGTTTTCTACATCCCCCAGCTGTTCCCATCCTGCTAACGACTCCGAGATATTGACCCATCTTGGCAAAGTTAGTTTTCCTAAAGTCTAAGGCCCTTGCTTTTGAATGGATTTTAACAGCCCTAATACTGAACCACACCATCTGGTGATCACTGGATGCAAAATGATCTCCCACTATACCATCAGAAACACTTTCACCATTTGTAAGCACCAAGCCCAGTATGTGCTTTCAGGATATTGTTAGCTCTGCAGGTTGCAGAGCTGACTTTTTAGGGGAGTTTAGCAGGTGTCCCTTTTTATACATAGTGGATCCAGTGGTTTGCTGTGTTCATACTTCTCCCCAACTCTGTGCAGCAGCACATAGGATTTTAGGAAGAAAACCCCTGAAAGCGAACCCTCATGGTCCTAAGGTCCTGTCTCTGCTGTTCCCTTGGTCTCTAGGCAAGTGGGATCAGCTCTTCAGGCTCCTTGGGGTGGGAGTCCTTTTCACTGCTGTGACTAAGCGCATGAACATCCGGATGGAGGGAGGTGCTCTGTGTTTTGAGGAGTCTTGGTTAGAGGGTTGAGGTCCTTAAGAATGCTTTAGCAGTGGCTGCCTTTGGCTCTTGGACAGCACAGTGTGCATGCCTGGAGGCTAGCTTCTCATATGAGGACTGCATCTTCTGCTGGTCCCTTGGTGGCATCAGCCAAATGGCTTTGACCCTTTGTTCCCAAGGTTGCAGGTTTGTTCCATGCAACATCTAATTTTGGTGGGGCCAGATGGTCATTAAGTCCAGTTTCCTCCTGGATGCTCGAGACTTGCAGCAGACTGCTTAAGCGGCAGCTGCCGGGTAGAACTGATTCAGTCTGTCTGCCAGCTCCATGGCGGCTGTGATATTGGCCAGTTAGTGTGACAGTTGCTGGCTTCTATCTGTGGTGAATCAATTTCCTTTGAGTTGTGTTCTCTCCAGGTGGAGAAGCTCACTCAGACTCTTGGAAGACAGGCCTGGATAGGCCAAGGGGCCTGGTGAGGCCATTTATAGAGCCTAGAGATGTCCTGACTACTGAGAGTCCTACATAGCCCAAGTTGCAAGAGGGACAGTTCTTGTGGAGCATTTGCCATGCTTGAGTTGGCTCCATGGCTCCTTTTGGAAGCCTTTAATTCCCTTTGAGTTCTAGCAGTCCCTCCTGATGTACAGCTGATTGGGGTGTAACTTGGGCTATTCTGTCTGGGCGAACCTTTGCCATATTAGGCTAGTGGGCCTTCGGGGATCCTTAGGCAAGTTTGGAGATGTGTTAATTCCTTCTCTCCCTAACTTTCCTAGTTCAGTCTAGCCTGGGAGTTCTGAAGCACGACGTTTGAATTATGGCAGTGCTTATAAAGATCTCCTTGATTGAGTCTCTGCAACTCACCACTCACGTGGCTCCATCTCTGGTTCTTTTACAATCCAAACTAACAATTCACCTCTGAGACTGTTTTTAGATCCCTGATCCCCTTAGTCTCCTGTCCCCACCACCTGTGTTTCCTTACCACTCTTCCTGATATATCCTAGTCCCCAGTTATGCTGTCTGTCGACTCTAGAATGTAAGCTCTTACGAGAAGGGATGATCTCTTACATGTGTCTGTACAGCGCTGCGTACACGACGTAGCACTACACAAAGCAGTATTAGTTGAGGGATGTTCGTAGAAGCTCTTCAGTGCCTCCTTCAATGGCAAGTTATTTTTCTTGTGCTCTCCATTGCAGGGCCAAAGACATCACGAGGTGCTCAGTGGGATATGAACTCTAGTTCTCAATCCCCTGCTCTAATCACTAGGCTTTTCCTCATTAGTAAATGAGCATGCTGATTACTGGGAACAATTTAAATTTGGTCTTCAAGTATACTGAAGTTCAAGTACAAAACTACAGTTATACTATCAGACCAGTCTTACGGTTGCGTGATTCATAGGTGATTACCTCAAATGGGCAGAGGTAAAGTGGAAACGGTGCATAAAAGAGAGTGTGATATTGGGATTTAGATATGAAGCCATGTTTTTCCTAAGATATTTCAAATTCTCACAAACAATGTAAGTGTTGTAAATGCAGAAATTCATTAAACCATTTTGGCTTTTCATACTTCTAGGGAATCATGTTGGTGTATGATATCACAAATGAAAAGTCTTTTGACAACATCAAGAACTGGATAAGAAATATTGAAGAAGTGAGTAAGAGTGTAGCTCATATTTCAATTAACTTTAGATCAAAATAAGTACAATATTGGATTCCTCCCAACTTTCATGCATATAATGTATTTGGCTATCATTGCAACATGCTAACTAAAATTATTCTAAGTTTTACTCATAATTCAACTATTTGTGTTATAATGTTTGGAAGAACTGTTTGTCTTTAGCTACGTGCTAAAATGGGATGCTTGTGTTCTTGATTGGTATTAATGCATAACTCATTTAGCCTATTACCGCAGTAACCGGTAAACTCGCTAATTATTGGATTGTTAGCAACATAATGATCATATGTAAGGCAGTTTGTCTTTGTACTTACCTGGTTTCCTACATTTTTTGCTTCATTTTTCTTTGATATGGGCATTTGTACACAACTATTCCTTAAATGAAAAGTTACTTTAATAACCATTTGTAAAGGTGCTATTCATTTTGATGTACCTGCCTGGCCAATATATAAGCTGTCCAGGTTATGGGTTGAACAGCAGTGAAGATTTATTCTCTCTTTATGTTTACAGTCCATTTGAGTTCTTCCTCAGGCTGTCTTCTCTTTAGTTGACTTGTTATAAGTTGGATGACAAGCTCAGACATTCTCCAGTGGTTTTAAATAACAAATATTATCTATGCCTTATGTTATAATAATTGAAATTAGTGTGTTTCTTGGCTTCCTTTCCCTTTTCCACCGCTTGTCACAAGGCTATAGCTTAAGCATTTAATTGTATAGCACTACAAGGTATATGTAATGCTGTGCACTGTGATGAGAGAGTGGCTGAGCCCATGGAAATAGAGGAAAATCAAAAATCTGCCTTTAAGGAAAGAGACAGGCAGCGAATCCATAGCTTGCAGAGTGCAGGAAAAGAGAAAAAACATGCAGTTGCTGAAGGCAGGCCACACCCAAGCTCTGCTAACCTAAGGGCAGGCTTGGAAACTAATGAAAAACACCTGAGCAGGGGGCAGTGCACGATAGGAAAAAAACAGCTTTATAAACCCAGAGGAACAGGAAGGAAGGGGAGTTCACCGGGGAGTTGGACCAGGAATTTGATCAGGGAATTGACAGGGGAGTTGGCGTTGACCACAGAGACTGCTGGGGAGAGAAGCACCCAAGAAAGACCCAGAGAGTTCACCGGAGAGGAGACCGGTGGAGACTTCCGTGAGGACTTCAGAGGTGAAGGCAACACCCCAAGAGAAAGTCAGGCTTGCAGGAAAAGTACAAGTAGTTCTGAAGCCAGCAGAGGTGTGGCTGGGAGAATTACTGGCCAGCAGCAGAGTGCAGTTGCTACAGTTTGTGAACCAGCTCTAAGGGTTCAAGCTCCCAGAAGGTGGGTGAACAAAAGTACAGCTAACAGTGACCTGAAACAGTTAGAGGCACTGTGGCATTTACTTCAGAAAAAGAATCTTCACCTTCCAGGTGAAAACCTTGCTCGTAGTGGAAAGCCTCAGTGGAGAAAAGTTCAGGAGCTTTTGGAGTGCATTGAGCCAGAAGCGTGGCATGGAGCTTTCGAGTCAGACGTACCGGCAGGAGATCCAGAGGAAATGCAGGTAGATGGTTCTGAACCTGTTTCTATGTCTGAAGATTCATTAATGGACTGTTTTCATGGTGTCAGAAAGCTGAATGAAAGCTTCTGGAAAAAGAAAACCCTGTAACTTGAAAACCCCAAAGCATTAAGGAAACAGGGAGAGTTACTCTAGCCAGGAAAGCTAAGAACCCTGTTTAATGCAGAGAAGACATTTACTTTTGTTTGGAAAAAAAAAGGGACGTATTTGTTATATATTGAGAGACAGCTGCATGTGTTATGAGAGCCTTCTAAAGCAGTTTCAGTCTTTGGTTTCATGGAATTTCCTGAGGAATATTGTTTGGAGAAGAATCCTGTTGCCTTCTGTTAAGCCTTAGTGTGTTTGGGGAAAAAAAGAAGAAATAAATTCCTGTTTGCCTTTGGAAAAAAAAAAACTTCGGTTTCCATACTTCTGTTTTTGAACAGGTAACACAATTACAAGTCCCAGAAGCCCAGGCTCTGGACGAGGATAACATAATCTTTATTTAAAGACTAACAAGGGCAGCCCTACGCCTATAGGCCGCGGCCTGGGCTAGGGTCCCCCACAGCACACACAACGAGTTGCACTTGAGTGAGCATTAAGCTTCATTTTAAGAAAAGGTGATCTCGTGACTTTTACAACCAGTTATTTGCCTGAGAGTTCTTATAAAAGGGGGCTATTTTTGTTATGCCATTTTCATATATAGCTACTTAACCTACTGGTTTATTTTGTACAGTGTTTGCAGAAGGGGGATTTTTCTGTTTTAGGAAAGAAAATAAACTGCAGAAAAAAGGGCTTTCTTCCAGCTTTTTAAGCTTTAAACGTTCAGAGAAGAGAAGGTTGTTAATACACCTTTGAAGCCACTGCCTTGCTGAGGTGTTTTAGTGGCCAGTCTGGGTCACAAGTATCCAGAAGATCCCTGCATATCATATTAAACTTGTGTCACACCATGGACCTAACTGAGGCATAATACTCTGTTGTGGTCGCCCTATGTTTTTGAATAATCCCTAATAATTTTATTTTCTATTTTAGCAGTTGCAGTACACTGGACAATTTCAGTCCATAATTATTTTTATTTTTTTTTAGCTACCAACCCAAACAGTGAGTCTTCTGGGTTAATGTTCACTATGTTCAGTCTCATCCATTTTTCAGTATGAGACATGCTATAAGTTCAGCAGTTGACATAAAAGAATCCTGTGGGGAGGACGGATGTTCGGAATTAGCTCCAAATGATACTGACGGACTGAATGAATGAATGGATGCGTGCGTGCATAAGTACTGTGTGAAAGAAGAGGGCTGGGCATGTGTGGGGTGTGGGATGGAGGATAAGGAAATAGAACACATGGGAAATGAATGAGGGTTCAAGGGTTGGAGGAAATAAAATGAGGCACAAGAAGCAAGATGGGAGGGGAATGTATTGTAACTGAACCATATGGGAGAGACCTGTAATGCAATGTTGATTTTTAGGAAGGGACTTTTGTTCCTGTTCAACTGTGTAAAATAGAAAAGGCCAAAAGAAGTGCTAGACTATTGTAATGCTGAGCTGTTCTACCACTCGGTTTTGCTGTTCCTTTGAAAAATAAAAAAAAAAGGAGGGAAAAGTCCCGTAAACAAACAGTGTAAGAATAGTATGCAACATTCAGCCGCCTTATCACAGGTACCAATGTACTGAGAAAACATTATATAAAGAGGAACTTAAGAGGAGCTTTGGGGAACCCAAAGTTTTTTTTTTCCATTTTCCATGTGAAAGAAAGATTTATACCTGCTCATAAGATTCTAGGCAAAGACAAACATCACTTATACTTCCCGCTGTATAAAGCTTACTCAATCAAGCAAGCGCTTTATGGTCAACCAAGCTGAATGCTGATCAAAGGTGCAACTGCAACACTAATCCCTCTCCACCTTATCCAGTATACATTTTAAATCATACATACTAACATCACATTCACTACTTACTGTTTACAGTAACCAATATAAGCTTCCATATGTTCATAAAGCTATTTGTCATCTCCAGCAGTTTAGCCAAAAATGGTATAGCCACAGACTGATAATTAGCTCACAATGATAGATGCCCTTGTAATTGAAAATTGGAGCTAATGCTGTTGGACTGAACTTGAGAGAGCAACTCTGTTCCTCGGTTTTCTCCGGGAACAAGCAGGAAGTCAGTCCTCACATATGGGTGAGGTTGGCACCAACGGAGTCCATGTGGATTCACTCCCCAACTTTCAAAAGAAAGCTTTTGGGAGTTAGACTGTGCATGCACAGTCACCCCCTTGCCTAAGGGTGTCATCTTACCTCAGTCTTTTTCCGCAGAGTCCTGCAGACATCTTGTCTATGTCCCCGGGAAAAGTCGTTCTTTTTTCCAACTTTAGTGTGTTCGCGTTTCTTTTTTGCCGGTTGGTTCCCCGATCACCACCTCACCACCCAAGTCTGCCTTTGCCTCTGTGTCGTGTTTTCTGTGGTCCTCTTTCTTTTTATGGGTGTGGGTATTATCATGCCCTCCCTGGCCGAGACATGAGTTTGACCTCGTGGGTGCCGTATTCCCTACTATGTGTACGGTCGGTAGATTCATGCAGTGTGACAAATACCCCTGCACCATGTCCATGTACCACCACAGTTGCTGCTTCCAGTGCCTTAGGGCAGACCACAAATGACTCTTCCTGCCTGCTCTTCCTGCAGATGTCAGCCAAGAGCTGGAAGAATTGTTTGGTTCGAAGGCCTTAGACGCAGGGCCAGCCTTCAGCATGGAGTTACTGCCCTCAAGGACAACATCCAACAACTCTGCACGCAGTCGTGCTTGATCTAAGCCCCGATGTCCAAGAGCCTTGGACCGGGGATCATCCTCTGAGGACTTTCCCTGCAGGCTCAAGACATTGTCAAAGTCGAAGCTGAAGTCTGATCCCGGTGCTGTAGATAAATCCTGGGACACCCGAACTCGGAGCCCTCGATTTGATGTTGAGAGAGAGATCCAGGAACGGCCCTCAAAGCTGACCCCAGTGGAAGGAGACTCCCATCGTGTAGGAGGATCGACCTCTGTCCCCCAGCGCAATTACTATTGGTGACTCCTCTGAGGGGGCCGGTTCCAGGCTCGATGCCATTGAGACTCAAGCTGGCTGCTGAAGAGCCTTCTGGCATTGAGGCCAGGATGGCAGCCTTGGCATGCAGCCTGGCTGCGTTCCTCGAGGCACAGAGTGGCCCACCACCCAGAGTCACACGGCACCCTCCACTGCCAGGACCTCCTCAGAGGACATCCAGCCTGTTCTGGAGTGGTTCATGCACTCTAAGCCAAGGTGGTCGACCTCTGGCTTGAGGTACGACTTGCTCACGAGTACTTTGAATCCCACGCATCAGACACCGCGCTTCCCGACACCGGCGGTTCATCGGTTTAATGACCACCCAGGGCTCGGTCTCCTCCAACTCAGTCGGATTGGGAGACCGACAACTAGTTGTCCAATACCATGCTACATAGTGGTGTGCCCTCCAAGCTATCTCTGCCACAGGAATGCTGGCAGTTCTTACCTGAGGACCTCGCATTCTTCAACTTAGTCTGTGGGATGTCATAGGCCCTGATCTTTATTGCGGAACTGGAGGACAAGCCTTGTGTCAAGGACCTAGAGATCCTCCAGTACAAGGCACCTCCCAAAGGAGGCACTGACAGTAACCTACCCCCCCGCCTCTCCAATCCTGGAACACTTGCTGTTCAGGATGTGGGAAAGCCCGGTGACAGTGCCCATTGTGAGCCACCAACTCGATTCCCAGTATAGAGTCGGCAAGAGCCTCAGGTTTCAGAAAACAGAGCTGCCTCACAACTTCATGGTGGAGTTGGCCATGCATCGGATCAAAAGTCAGAAGATGCAATCCTACATAAGAACATAAGATATGCCATACTGGGTCAGACCAAGGTCCATCAAGCCCAGTATCCTGTTTCCAGCAGTGGCCAGTGTAGGTCATACGTACCTAGCACTTTCCCCAAAAGACACAGGTTCCACAATGCTTTTACTGGGTCAAGCATTGATATCCTGGGTCCCTTCTTAATAATGGTTTATGGACCTTTCCTCCAGGAACTTGTCCAAACCTTTTTTAAACCCAGCTACACTAACAGCCTTTACTACATCCTCCGGTAACAAATTCCAGAGTTTGATTACAGGTTGAGTGAAAAAATATTTTCTTTTATTAGTCTTAAATAGTTTACCCTGTAGCTTCATTGCATGTCCCCTAGTCTTTCTATATTCTGATAACGTAAACAATCGATCTATGTTTACCCGTGCCACTCCGTTCATTAATTTATAGACTTCTATCATATCTCCCCTCAGCAGTCTCTTTTCCAGGTTAAAGAGCCCTAACCTTTTTAGCCTTTCTTCATAGGAGTATCCTTCCATTCCCTTTACCATTTTGGTGGCTCTTCTCTGAACCTTTTCTAATAATGCTATATCCTTTAAGATACGGCGACCAGAATTGCACACAATATTCAAGGTGCAGTCTCACCATGGAACGATATAGAGGCATTATAATATCTTTTGCTTTATTTTCCATTCCTTTCCTTATGGTACCCAGCATTCTATTTGCTCTCTTGGCCACCGCTGCACACTGGGCTGAGGGTTTTAACATCTTATCCACAATGATGCCTAAATCTTTATCTCCAGGAACAAGCAGGAATGTAGTCCTCACATATGGGTATGGTTGGTACTGATGGAGCCTGCGCGGGAACACTCCCCAGTGTCAAATAGGAACGCTTTTGGGAGCATCCCTCAGCACATGCGTACTGCCTTCCCACCTTTCCAAACTTCCCTCTTCAGTTCTTTGTTTTCCGCGGAGCCAACAGGATCTATTCCCTGTCACTGCAGAAAATTCCGTCTTTAAATTTCTTTTATTGTAGTCGCGTTTGCCTACCGCACGACACCTACCGGTACCGCCGGTTCTTCTCTTTTTCTTTTTATTAAAAAACAAAACAAAAACAACTTAGGCTTTAGACTGTTTTCTTTTCAGAAACCTTTCTCTTTGGTGCTAGGTGCCATTTTGGGCACTAGGCCCCATCTTCCTAAAACATGGAAAAGCCAACTAGTGGTTTTAAAAAATATACTAAGTGTGGCGGTACCATTTCCATCACTGACACCCATAATTGGTGTCTGAAATGTTTAGGACCTGAACATTCTCCAACTGAATGTGTCTCCTGTATGGGGATGACTTAAAGAGGAAGACAGAACCGGGCTGCAAAGCTCTGTACCCTCTTTTCTTCAGGTGCCAGATCCATTGCATCGACATCGTCAAGGGCCTCTTCTTCCTCACATGGATCTCAGGTGACTAAACATAAAAGCCGGTCCTCAAAGGGTAGCTCTCCTGCTAAGCATCGAGAGGCCATTGCCATTGCCCTTCAGGGAACCACACCGGCAAAACAGCCCCGGCGGGAGGCTTCGGCTTCCAAAGCATCGATGGGGCTTCAGGATGTTCTCGAGGCCTCAACCTCGCAAGAACTACCTGTGCCATGCTCAAGGGTTCCGGCCGTCCTTACCGGTACAGACACCCAAGCATCGGCAGCGTCGATAGACCAGAGGTTCCTCGCTATCGATCGCAGCATCGCAGTTCTTCTTTCAGCTTCAGTACCGGTAGTCCCACGGGCACCGGTATTGACACCGATGCCAGTACCGACACCGACGATACCAGTATCGACGGTACCGGCCCCGGTGGGAACTCTTCCCATACCATCTCTGGTGGGAATTGGCAAAGCGGTACTGGGTCAGCTCGGTACCAACTTTGATCGGTACTGGGATCGTGCTTTGCAAGAGCATCAGGGTCAGGAATACTTCGAATCCTCCGATTCCGAAGACTGACAATTTTGCTGGCACTAGAGGGTTTCTCCTAGAAGATCCCTCTTCTCCCCAATGCAGAATGTCACCTCCAGAGGACATGTCATTTCAGGATTTCATCCGTGATATGGCCAAAGGTCTTTCAATCACAGTAGCTCCTGAGGAAGAACCCAGAACAAAGGAATTGGAAATTCTCCAATATCCTAAAGCTCCTAAGAAGGCAGCCACCCTGCCTATCCATGAAATTCTGCATAGTTTGATGCTCAGAATGTGGGAGACACCTCTGACTACTTCTCCTCACTCTAGGAGACTTGATACTATGTATCGAGTTCTGCCATGTCCTGTATTTCAAAAAACTCAGCTGCCACACCATTCAATGGTAGTGGAATCAGCCATGCGTAGGATGAAAAGTGCAGAGGGGCATGCATCCAATCCTCCAGGTCGTGAATGCAGGACTCTGGATGCTTTTGGGCGCAGAACGTTTCAAGCTTCCATGCTTTCAGCTAGGATCAGTTCATATATCCTATATATGGGAATGTTCCTCAAGGAAGTCACAGGAGACTTGGAACTTATGAGCCCATTTCTCCTAGATGACAAGAGACAAGATTTTCTTGCTCTAGTTAAGTATGCTCAGAATGTCTCCAAGTTTGTTAATCGTGCAGCCTTTGACTGCTTCGAATGCATCAGCAGAACCTCTGCTATTGCCATTGGTGCACGACGGATTGCCTGGCTACAGGCATCAGACTTGGAGACTTGGGTACAGGACAAGTTAGGCAACATTCCTTGCATGGGGGAGAATCTCTTCGGCAAGAACTGGCAGGAAAAGGCTGTTAGATGCATCAGCTACAAGACCACATTTATTTTTATTTATTTATTTATTTACATTCTCTTATATACCGTGCTATTCTGCATCAGTGCGGTTTACATTGAACAAACTGAAATTACATTGAACAGGGCATTATAACTTGGAGATAACTATTTAACAGGGAACATGGGCTATGGAGGGTTAAGTGGCTTACCCAAGACCACAAGGAGCACCTGTGGGACTAGAAACCCCAGTCCTTCCGGCCCAAGGTTGCTGTCCTCTAGTGGGATTTGAACCTCCAACCTTCCGGCCTGAAGTACCTTGCCCCAACCACTAGGCCACTCCTCCACTCCACATTGACAACCATGCACCAGTAGACATCAACCAACACGGTTTCCGCCCCAATCACGGAATTGAAACACTCCTGTTATACCTCTTCAATAACATACTACACCTCATAGACAACTGCAGGAACGGAATACTGATGATCTTCATCGACATTTCATGAGCGTTTGACACAATGGATCACAGAATTCTACTGGAAAGACTACAGAACATTGGGCTACATGGATCCACTCTGAAGTGGTTCCACTCATACCTAACGGACAGACAGATACAGGTCAAAGTCTGCCCCAACACATCCCGACCCATAAAGGTCCTGCAAGGAGTACCACAAGGATCCGCCTTATCGGCGCTATAAAACCTCTACATTCAGCTAATATGTGACATCATGAAAGAACACAATATACAATACACAATTTACGCTGATGACATCATGATATACACTCGACAACCCGGACTACTCCAAAATAACAAACTGTCTCATACACATTTATTTATTTATTTATTTAACATTTTTTATATACCGCGCTATTTGTTTTCAGTGCGGTTTACAAGTAACAGATATAGGGGGTAATAAAAAATAAAATAAAATAAAACATGACCAGACTTTGTCCCTCCACTCAACATCAAGGTAAACACAACCATCCCCATAAAACCGGAAGTAAACTACCTCGGAGTGACTCTGGACAAAGAACTGAATCTACAATCACACATAAGCAGAACCACTAAAAACACACATCAAGGATGAGACTAATCTGACGCCTCAAACCCCTCCTCTCCCAGGAGCACTTCTGCACAGTCTGCCAGGCACTAATAACCCCAATACTAGACTTCTGCAACCCAAACACTCAGACTGCTGCAACTGGCACAAAACACAGCGGCATGCATAATATCCGGCACAGCAAGACGAGAACACATCACACCCATTCTGAAAGATCTGCACTGGCTTCCAGTCAGCTCACGCATCAAATATAAGACAGTCATAAACAGATTCAAAATAAAACGGTCATCAGCTCTCAGCTTACAAACACTCATACAATCTGACAGAAGTACACGACTGAGGAGGAGGGGCACTTCCAACCGTGTTAACACAGCAAAAGACTTCACCAAGGTCCGCAAGGACACCGCGGACCGAGCCTTTTCTCTGGCTGCACCAGCAATTTGGAACGCCCTCCCAGATGATTTACAATTAACAGACATCATGGACTTTCGGAAGCAGCTTAAGACAACACTCTTCATCGAATAATACAGGGACGTCACATGACTTACTCGCCAGTCAAGGCCACAGACCAACCCCCCCTCCCCCTTCCCCATGTACATAGGATTGTATAATAGCGCACACTGTAAATAGCTCAACAGGAATCTACGGTACACCACCACACACGCATGCACTGTATCACTGCATGAACACACACAAACCATTCTCGTTGATTGTTTGCTGGGTAGACCGCCTTGATTGAAGGAGAAGGCGGTATAGAAATCCTCTTAAATAAAAATAAATAAAATGTGAGAGCCATGGCAGCCTCAATGGCTCATCTTCACTCTGTGTCTATTGATGACATCTGTTGAGCAGCTACTTGGGCTTCGGTACATACCTTCACAGCCCATTACTGCTTAGACAAGGACTCCCACCGGGATGCCTTGTTTGGTCAGGCTGTTCAACACCTGTTCCAGACTTAATCAATTCCTACCCACCATCCCTGGTAGGATGCCAGAGATCCATGGGGGGAAGTGGAGCCCTTTCACAAGGGCACACAACTTTCTGGGGCCATCTTCCTGGCATCTGCAGCTATGGAGTCCCCATATGTGAAGACTACATTCCTGCTTGTTCCTGGAGATAGCATAGTTACTCACCTGTAACAGGTGATCTCCGGGAACAGCAGGAATTTAGTCTTCACAACCCACCCTCCTCCCCTAGGAGTAGTATCTCTCTATCTCTCTCTTTTTCTCTTTCCCTCTCTTTTTTTTCTCAGCTATAAACTCGACTGGAGAGGGATAGTTGGGAAAAGCGGGAAGGCAGCACGCAGGCACTGTGGGATGCTCCCAAAATCTTTCCTATTGGACACTGGGGAGTGTTCCCACACAAGCTCCGTCGGTACCGACGATACCCATCTCCAGGAACAAGCAGGAATGAGTCTTCACATATGGGTACGTCGGTACCGACTGAGTCTGCCGGGAACGCTCCCCAGCGTCCAATCAGAACGCTTTTGGAAGCATCCCAACACGCCTGCGTGCTGCCTTCCCGCCTTCCCAACTGCCTCTCCTCAGTTTTCGTTTTTCTGCGGAACCGACAGGACATCCTCCTGTCACCGCAGAAAATTTTTCTTTTAGTTTTTAGTTTTCTTGTGGTCGCGGCTGCCTTCCCCGACGCCACCGGTACCGCCGGTGTTTCTTTTCTTTTTTCTTCAACTTATTCCTGTTAGAGAATATTTTTCCCTCTTAGTGCCTGACGGGGTTTTTTCCCGGCCTGCTAGGCCTACTCCTTTTTTCCTCATGGAAGTGCCAGCCACTATTCCTAAGAAATGTTCAAACTGGCGGTACAAAATTTATTTTAGACACTCATAATTGGTGTCTACCCTGCTTGGGTCCTGACCATTTTCCTCTGGAGTGTCCCTCCTGTAACAGTATAGTGGGAAGAAGTCTTCAGCATCGAGTTCCCCTTGATACGCGGTCCCCATTCAACTTCAGGGCACTGACCACCCCTTCTTCACAGGATCAGGTAACCCAAAAATAGTCTGTTAAGACTAGCCAGTCCTCGAGTGGTAGATCTCATGCATAGCATAGAGATGCCTCTGGCCTTGCCCTCGAACACACTGGCTTTAAAACCCCGGTGGGAGTCTTCGGCCTCCAAATCCTGTGTGGGGTTTCAGGTTGTTCCTGAGGTTCACCCCTTTCCGAACATACCTGAGCCATGCTCGGTGGTGGCATCCACTTCGAGCGGTACCGATACTTCGGCATTGGCAATGGTGTTGGATGAAATATTCCTCACCAAGGATCGTAGTCTAGCGTCCTCGATACCTACGGGGCCGTTGGATACGCTGCAGACCGATCTTCCAGTATCGGTATCTGTACCGGTACTGGTACTGACATTGGTACCCTCCAGATGTGCATCGATAGACTCGCTTCCTTCGATGCCGAGTCTGGAATCGATCCCCAGTCTGGAGGACTGGGTACCGACTCGCCCTGGTACCGACACCAGACGGTACCGAAGGCACGGTTTCGATGATCCATGTTCGGCACTCTCGGTTCTTTCGATACCGTTAGAGCTGTCACCGACTGGCCTTCTTCCACCGGTATTGGATACGGTACCGGAGTCGGTACCAGTATCCATTTTACCATCGCTGTCGGTACCTTCCATGTTTCTTTCATCAGGCTCGCTTCCCTCGGTACCGAGTCTGGAATCGATCCCTGGCATGGACGATGTGCTACCGACTGTTGCTGGTCCCGACCTCCTACGGTACCGGCAACCATCCTCTAAGGATCCCATACTCCACCCTTTAGGATCTTCTACTCCTCTAAAATTGGATAGATCCCTGGGTGCCAATGCTAGTTCTTCAACAGATCTAGCCTGTCCTCTTCCAAGAGGATTTCCCTCTGGGGATTTTTCTTTTCAAGCTTTTCTGCTGGATATGGCAAAATCACTTGCCATTTCTATACCTGGACAGGATCCTACACAAGGGAATACAGAATCCCTGTATATTCCTAGGAGTGCAAAGGAGAACATCATGCTTCCTTTGCATCAGTCCTTGCAGGATCTCCTCTTACGAATGTGGGAAGCTCCTTTAACGGTACCCCCACCTTCTAGGGCAACTGATCTTCTATATCAGGTGCCCCCCTCTCCAGGTTTTCAAAGGACTCAACTTCCTCATCATTCCATTGTTGTAGAATCAGCAATGAGGTGTATTAAGAGTACTAAAAAGCACTCTTCTTATCCGCCAGGTCGTGAGTCTAAGACTTTAGATGCCTTTGGACGCCAAACCTTCCAAGCATCCATGCTTTCAGCAAGAATTCTCTCATATATTTTCTATATGGGATTATCTCTTGAAGAGGTCACAAAGAAATTACTGTTTTTGACTCCTTTTCTTCAAGAGCCCAAAAGAGCAGACTATTCCTCACTGGTTAGTCATGCTCAAAATATCTCTAGGTTCCTTACTCGTGCTTCCCTAGACTCCTTTGAGTCTGTTAGCAGGACTTCTGCTATAGCTATAGGGGCACGACGTAAAGCCTGGCTCCAAGTTTCAGACTTGGACAAATGGGCACAAGAAAGACTGGGAAATACTCCTTGCACTGGAGAAAATCTCTTTAACAAGGAGTCTTTACTCCAAGTTGCTCAGTTAACCACTGACATTCCTGTTTCCAGAGGCTGTTCTAAGCCTTCCTTTTTCCCAGTTGGTAGGAAATGTCCTACCAAACTTTCTTCCCCTAGGGGGAAAAAGTTTTTTATCCATCTTCTGCCCATCATACAGATGTTCCCAAACAGGGGAAACATCGCCCTGGGCTAAAGAAACCACAACCTCAATAGGTTCAGCAAACCCAGCAGTCGCAGGGTTTCAGATAGATCATCATTACCTCTCCTGGTTGGTGGTTAAAGTTGCAGTCTGCTTCTTTTCACTTGAAGCATCTGCACTAATTTCTTCCTAACTTTTCCTGGATCTCTCTTCATGAGACATCTTTTCTTTTACTCTTTATGATGATCATGCCCATAATTAACAGGTTTCTCTTCCTCTTCTGGGAAAAGAGAAGTTACAACTTACCAGCACAAATCAGAGCAGTACCCAACTTGAGTCAGTTCAGAAAGGCACTAAAACATTTCCTCTTCCTTAAATATCTCAATGACAGCTCCGAACATAACCCCCAGGCGAATAGCTTGAGTGGTCAAACAAACAGACCCTCATAACAGGCCAACTTCTCAATGAAATAACAAGCAGTTCCAAGTACTATTGTACCACCTTGTATATAGTTAACCATGATATCCCTTATCAGATAACCCTCCATTGTATTTAGTTTCCCCTATTTCGCCAAGTTATACTTCCTGTTAAATGTAACTGACCAGACATATGTAAACTGTCGGATGTTTTCTGTTCAATGTAAACCGCGCTGATGTCTAATAGTGCGGTATATAAGAATTGTTAATAAAATAAATAAATAAAATAACCATCAATACGACAGTTTTTCCCTGTACTAGCATGTATCATCTTACCTTTCAGAGACTTACTGCATAGTCAGTCTCCTTTAACTCTCTTACCTCCCTCTTACTACAACATTCGGTTTGTAAGAGTGGCTCTATTACACTGGTAAGCCCCTATGGTCCTCTACCTATTCCACAGGGGGATTCTCCCTTCCGGAGTTGTCTCCCCCTTTTATTACCTTAGGGCAGCTCATCAGACAATAGAAAGTCTTACCACTCCTATTATGTCTGTTTCTTTTTCCCAATCTAAAAAAAAAAAAAAAAAGGGGGAAAAAGAAATGTTTTTCCGCTGCCCTAATAGTTGCTGCAGATGCAGCAATTCCTAGTGGTTAAGCCACTGGTTCTGTTCACCACACAACCAGGGTTTCTCCTCCACTAGCAATCCTTCTAGCCTCAGTGCTAAACCCCAAACAGGTTATCAACCTTGTTTGGAAACCCTGTTGTCACAGACTGGTTGGTTAACTTCTATTCTTCGCCCCTTGTCCTTGGCAGAATAGTTTGAGTTACCCACTGGCTTTAAACAGCCAGTTTTTTCTTCTAACCAACCTGCAGCATGCTCTCTGCAACTCTACAGAGTAGCTTTGCACTATGGGCCCTTGCTAGAGAGCATTAGTATCTGCCTAGCAGATAACCCCAGATGGTTAGGAGGGGTTCCCCCTGTCATGTTCTCATGACTGGCAGGTGTTCCTTACCCTTACCATCTCATCTAAAATCTCTTTTGAGACGTAAGACACAGACCTTTCATCACGTGAAAACCTAAAGAATGGCCAATTCCCTGACTTGGCCCATATCTCCTTTGGACTTCTCGCCAGAGATAGTTTTCTTTCATTGGCAGCTCAAGAATGCCTGATACCCATCTTGCCCTTATAGGCGGGTCACTATGTATCTTATTCCACTGGCGCCCTCTATCCATTCACCATACTGCAGTTCTGGAGAGATCTGGACTTGCTGCCTGCAGACTGAAGTTATCCTCTGCATTTTTCACGTAGGCCATCCTGGTTATTCAAGAGCTCGAATTCTGAAAGGAATCTAGACTCCTTGTCAAGGAGACCATTCCTCTGACTCTGTCAGTCATAACCAGGGAAAGAAGATTCTCTATGCATCTATTCAAGCAGGTATCACCCTTCTTGCTATTAGATGAATCTTTCTCTCTCCCCATATTCCTAGGGGTATCTAGTTATATAGGCATCTCTCCATCCACATACCTGGAGACATGTGTCTATATGCCTATATATATATATATTTATATATATATATATATATATATATATATATGTATCTTCCGCCCATGTATCTCTCTCTCTCTCTCTCTCTCTCTCTATATATATATATATATATATATATATATATATATATATATATATATATATAGATATAGATATAGATATAGATATAGATATAGATATAGATATATAGATATATAGATAGATATAGATAAGATATAGATATAGATATAGATATAGATATAGATATAGATATAGATATATAGATATATATATATATCTATATATATATATATATACCCTATATGTGTATATATTTAGGAATATATATATATATATATATATATATATATATATACCCTATATGTGTATATATTTAGGAATATATATATATATATATATATATATATATATATATATATATATACCCTATATGTGTATATATTTAGGAATATATATATATATATATATATATATATATATATATATATATATAAACTATATATGTATATATTTAGGAATATATATATCTACATACTTATCTGTCAGTTTAGGTTCAGATATCCATATATTCCTATATGACCCTGACAGATGGGCACTACCCCTATCAATGCTGTGCCAGCATGCTTAGGGTTCTACACATACAACCACTCCCTGTGGTAATTAGCAAACGTTTTTCTTACCATAACCTTTCAGGGTTAGGTACCTCTGAAGCTCTCCATGTACCTTTTTGCTTTCCTAATTGACCCCATTTAGGAAAGACATTGCGGAACTTCAGTTAATCCAAAGCTTAACGCTTCCTAAGTCTGTCCTTACTTTCTTATCAGATACAGGGGTCTCCATACCCTTTTCTCTCCTACATGAACTACTTCCATTGCCAGTCCAGATGGGTCAGACTCATTTTTCCTTTTGGTCCTAGGATTGTACTGTTCTTGGGCCAAAAGAACTTAAGCTTTATCTAATACTACCTTCTGCGTTTTCCGCTGAAGCCCTACCTCTTTATACTACTCCAGTTTCCCCTGGGGCTATTTCTCACCCTGAAGGGTTCTGGCCTCCACTTGTTTTTTCTACAGTTATTACCTCTACTTATCAGTGAGGTACTCCTTGAGGGTCTTCTACTGGCTCTTCTAACAGATCCATATGAACCTCAATAGACTTTTACAATGCCACCAAGGGAGGCCCATATTAGAATATTGCACCCAATATTTTACTACTAAATGCCCTCTATACAGGGTCTTTCTCTAGAAGTCCTGTTCTAGTCCAGCTGTTCCACAGCACTTTTTCTGTACTTCAACTCCTACCCTCCATCCCCAGGATGCTTGAGGTTCTGGGGAGTAGCATGGCTCTTTCTAGATTTGCAACATGCTGGGAGTCCCCATATGTGAAGACTCATTCCTGCTTGTTCCTGGAGATAGCACAGTTACTTACCTGTAACAGGTGATCTCTGCGAACAGCAGGAATAAGTCTTCACAACCCACCCACCTCCCCTAGGAGTTGCATTTCTCTATATTTCCCTTCCTTGCTCTCTCTCTCTTTGCCTCAGCTGTAAAACTTAACTGAGGAGAGGCAGTTGGAAAAGGCGGGAAGGCAGCATGCAGGTGTGTTGGGATGCTTCCAAAAGCGTTCTGATTGGACGCTGGGGAGCATTCCCGCGCAGACTCCGTTGGTACCGATGTACCCATATGTGAAGACTTATTCCTGCTGTTCCCGGAGATCACCTGTTACAGGTGAGTAACTATGCTATCCCTGCATAATGCCTGCTCTGCCTTGGATAATGAGGGTGCTCAATTCGTGGAAACTGAAGTGCCCTTAAATGATAGACTTGATGCCAAATCTACTGATAATGTACCAAATAGGAAGAAAAAATCACAAAACTACTACTCCTTAGAGATGGCCTCATCAGAGGCACCAACTTGGGAACACTGCTCAAAGGAGAGAGGATGGCCAAATGCCTCCCAGGCTCTTCATCCAACAGGAATACAAACCAGATCATTGGTATAGCTAGTGCAGAAAATGAGCACTCCAAAACTGATATTGTCATCCATTTGAATACAAATGACCTGGTTAGAAACAGTGCCTCTGCAGTTCAAAGGGACTTCCAGACTCTGGGAGAGAAACTCAAGCCCATTGCTAACACTGTAACATTCTCAGACGTTCTACCTGTTCATGGTAAGGGGACAGAAAAGGCTGCATCGCATAAACAACTTTAATACATGGCTCCAAACCTGGTGCAAACAAGGATTTAGATATATAGGCGCCTGGGGAAACATATGGATCAACAAGAGACTATATTACTGTGCTGATAGGATACTTTTCCTTGTGGTAGAGAGATGTAGTCCAAGTGAAAAATTCAGGCAGTATGTGGACAGGCATTTAAACTAAGGAAAGGGGGGTGACGGATGGAGAAGGACAAGTTCAGTACGTCACTCCCAGCAAAAGCAAAAAAATATTGGAAACAGCCACACTTTTGAACAGCACATCAATGGCAAGCGGGAAGGGGCATGTAGAACAAACTCTATGCAAAAGGCAGGCAAGCCATTCAACAAATGCTGGAAAGCAAGGAGTACAAATGCTCAAAGCCTAGCCAACAAAGTTCCTGATCTGGAAGCCCTAATGGTGGAAATGGACTTGGACATTGTGGCCATTACAGAAAAATGGTTTAACGAGTCACATGAATGGGATATAGCCATAGCTGGATATAATCTATTTAGAAGAGAGAGAGGATAAAAAGATGAGTAGCAGCCCTATATATCAAAAGCAGTATTAAAGCTGCTGAAATGCAGGGGAAGTGGGGGAAAGAAGCAGCACTATGGATTATGTTGGAAAGAGGAGATGGCACTATCATCCATATTGTTGTGGTCTACAAGTCTCCAATTCAAACCAAAGAAATGGACAGCGAATTGATTGTTGATATTGCAAAGATAGCCATGAAGGGGGAAGTGATCATATTGGGTTGACTTTTTAATCTAACCAATGTGGATTGGAGTGCCCTTCTGCAAATCTGGAAACAAGTTTAAAAAAAAATTTGTGGATGCCTTCTAAGATGCGTTTCTTAAATAAATGGTGATGGAACCGACCAGGAAGCACTCCGTGCTATATTTAGTGCTCACCAGTGGAGATAGCATGTCGAATATCCAGGTGGGTGCCCATGTGAGCAGCAGCAGCAGCAGTTATCACACGGTGTGGTTTGAGATAAAAGCCAAGGTAGAATCCAATCACATCAGTAAAATGGCCAAGTACCTGAAGGGAGGCGTTGGTAGGGTGGGAGGGGATAAGGGAAGTGGAATTGCAATGGGCTAAACTAAAGGAGGTAATAAAAGGTGCAACAGATACATACGTAAGGAAAGTAAATAAAAACAAGAGGAAAAGGAAACCTATTTGTTTCTCCAAAGAAGTGGCTGCACAAATAAAGGCAAAAAACATAGCTTTCACGAAATTCAGAAGCTTGCAAACAGAGGAACACAGAAAAGAATACAAGATCTAACTAAGAGACAAAAAGAGAAATAAGGATAGCAAAATCAAAGGCAGAAGAAAAGATGGCTAAAGATGTGAAGTGTGGCGACAAAACCTTTTTCAGATATATTCGGGAGAGGATGAAAATCAGGTGGAACTGCAGGACTCGAAGTGCTGGGAACAGATTCATGGAAAGTGACATTGAAAAAGTGAAAATGCCAAACAAATATTTCTGCTCTGTTATACCTAGAGAAAATCCTGGAGAAGGACACCTATGATTGACAAATATACAAATAGGAATGGAGTAGATACCACACCATTCACAAAAGATGATGTGTTAGAACAGCTTGCAAAACTGAAAGTGGACAAGTCTGTGGGACCAGATGGGATACATCCAAGGATACTGAAAGAGCTCAGAGGTTCTTGCATGGCCTTTAAAGGATGTTTTTAATAGATCCTTGGAGACAGGAGAAGTTCCACAGGACTGGCGAAGGGTTGATGTGGTACCTCTCCACAAAAGTGGTAATAGGGAAGAAGTGACAAACTACAGGCCAGTAAGCCTTATCTCAGTGGCAGGAAAAGTAATAAGGGCTCCTGAAAGAGCAAATAGTGGACTTCCTCGAAACCAACAGGTTGCATGATCTGAGGCAACATGGTTTTACCAAACGATGATCTTGCCAAATAAATCTGAGTTCTTTGACTGGGTGACCAGAGAAATAGATCAAGGGCATGCAATGGATGTGATATACCTAGATTTCAGCAAAGCTTATCAATAAACGCAACAGCTTGTGGATGGGTCCCAAGATGGTGAACTGGATCAGAAATTGGTTGACTGACAGACGACAGAAGGTGATGGTAAACAGAACTCACTCGGATGAAAGGAAGGTGATTAATGGCGTGCCCCAGTGTTTGGTCCTGGGACCGGTACTGTTCAATATATTTGAGTGATATTGCTGAAGGGCTGAATGGAAAAGTCTGTCTTTTTGCAGATGACACCAAAATTTGCAACAGAGTGGACTCCCCTGTGGGAGTGGAGAACATGAGGAAAGATCTACAAAATCAGGAAGAATGGTCTAATGCTTGGCAGTTAAGATTTAATGTGAAGAAGTGCAGTGTCATGCACTTGGGAAGCAAAATTCCACGGGAATTGTATGCGATAGGGGGAGAAAGATTGGTGTGCATGGACCAGGAGAAGAACCTTGGAGTTATTTGACAATCTCAAGGTGGCGAATCAGCGTGACAAGGCAGTGGCAAAAGTCAGAAAGATGCTGGGTTGCATACAGAGAGGAATTGCCAGCAGAAAGGAAAAAGTACTGATGCCTCTGTACAAGTCGCTAGTGAGACCTCACTTGGAATATTGTGTTCAGTTTTGGAGACCATATCTCTCAAAGGATATAAAAAGGCATGAAGCAGTTCAGAGGAAGTCGACCAAAATGATTTGGAGCCTGCGTCATAAGACTTATGAGAAGAAACTTGAAGACCTAAATATGTACACTCTGGAGGAGAGGAGGGACAGGGGAGATATGATTCAGACCTTTTAAATGCTTAGAATATCAATGAACAAACAAACCTCTTCCAAAGACGGGGAAGCTGTAAAACTAGAGGGCATAACATGAAGCTGCAAGGAGGTAAACTGAAAGGCAATGTCAGGAAATACTTTTTCACTGAAAGGGTGATGGATGATGGATGCTTGGAATGCCCTCCCAATGGACGTGTTGGGGCAAACAGTGACAAAATTTAAAATGGCATGAGACAGACACAATGGATCCCATTTTATAGCAACGGGATAAAATCAAAATAAACATAACTATCTCTTATATCTGAACAAATGGGGTGATCTACATGGAGCGGTGGGTACACCCCTAAACAAAAGCATGGGGAGAGGTGACCTGCACAGAGAGGCGGGTGCACTGACTCTTGCCACCTTGCTGGGCAGGCTAGATAGGCCGTACTGATCTTTATCTGCTGTCATATACTATGTTACTATATTACTAAATCTCTCCGGCAATTCAGACCCAGATTTCTGCCTGCCTTTCTGACATCGCTGCCTGGATGTCTCACCACTGTTTGAAATTGAACTTGGCCAAAACAGAGCTGCTTATTTTTCCCCCTAAACCAACATTATCCCCCCCCCCCTTCCTCCTTTCTCAATCTGTGGATAACACTACTCCTCCCTGTTTCCTGTGCTCCCAACCTTGGTATCATCTTTGACTCCTCCCTCTCCTTCTCCACACACATCCAACTGATAACTAAACCTGTCATCCCTTATCGTCTCTCCAGTCCTCCACCTCTGGGTAGTGCACCTCCTTCTGCAGCATGGAGACTGGGCATGTCAAACTTGTGACATCACTGAATACATACCGGTGGCCTCTCCCACCAGCCCCCAGTGTGCCCAGTTTCCATGTAGCAGGAGGTAGTGAGCCTAGGTGCTGGGCTCCCTGAGGAGCAGATAAGGAGCCTTCTTTAGGTCAGGTAGATCTGTTTGGGGGTTTTTGGTTCCAATTAATTTTCATTTCTTTGGAGGATCTTGTACCTTTTAAGTAGTTTAAAAAACAAAAAAAAAGGCGATCGGGCGATTCAGGTCAGGAGGAGAACTCTGAGGATAGCTTGTCTCTCCCCCAAGCCTAATTTTCTCTTTCGTCTGCCACCTCTTCCCTCCTTGAACGGACGGAGGGGAGCTGTGTTGAGCTTCTGCAAGGCTTGATCCGGCGTCCAGAGCCTGCTCATGCTGGGATCACGGTAGGTCTCCATGGGGCTTTGGTTCTGAGGCAGCAGAGAAGCAGTTTGGCACAGGGTTAGCAGCTAGCGGCAAAGCAGCGCTGCCACGGCTGCAATCGAAAAGCAGCCAACTCCAAGGTTGCTTCTTTATAACAGAGGAGAGTGGCAGCGATTCCGGTGACAGGAAGCAAGTTTAGGGCCTGCTACTGTGTATGCAGCCCGGTGGCAGTAGTTGTAGGCTGAAGAGAATCGTGGGCCATGTCTGCTTCCCACACTTTTTTCCAGGCAGAATTAAGCATTTATTTTGTGAGTGCAAGGCTCTACTTTGGTTTAATTTGGTTTAGTTTAATTTAGATCAATTTAGTGTAGTTTATTTTAACTAAGTTTATTGTTTGGTCTGCATTGGGTTTATTGCCCTTACAGAAGACGCTAAAAAAAAAAAAAAAAGCCTTCCTCTAATGCCGTCGTGCCCACAGTGCTTAGTGTGTGGGTCGCATAGGGGCACAGTCTCTAACGCCAGAGTTTGTCGAGGCTGCGCAGCTGAGGTGCTTGCTATGGAGCATGAGCTACATGGCAGAGCTACGGAAGGGGTTCAGGGGGTTCCCAGTTGGTTGGAAGAGGGATCTCCCCTGGAGTCCTCGGCTATGCCTCTGGCGGAGAGTTCAGCGGTACCCGGAACTTCCACTGCGCCTTTGGCGGTTGGAACAGGGCTTGGAGATTTTTCCGTGGATTTTGTGCTGGTGATGCATCAGGCGTATTGCTTGCGCAGTCAGGGGGCTGGCGCAGAGCTGCCTCTAGGGGGGACTGCAGGGTAATCAAAAGGGTAGGGACACGTTTGAATCTGTCCCAACTAGAGTGGCAGAGAGCTCGCCCACTAGAGGATCAGCCATTAGACTCAGGATGGCCGGAAGGAGATTATCTCAAGATGGAGCCTGAATCCGGGGTTGAAGAGCTGGAAGAGGGCGAAATTCAATTCTTGCCTGATCCTCAGGCTCTTATCAGTATTTCGGAGAGAGGAGCTTACAGTGCTTATCACTGAATCACTTCAGGCTCTTAATCTGGCTTCGGTTCAGCCAGCTGTGGAAGAGGGCTTAGAAGATCCCCCTCATTCATGCGGTGCGTATGACGCATGCAGTGTTTCCCGTACACCGAGTAGTTGAGCAGATGATACAGGATCAATGGGATTTGCCAGAAGCCGGTTTGCGGGGTATTCGAGCGATGAATAGCCTTTATCCCTAAGCATATTAAGAAAGGGAAGTGTTTCGTTCTCTGCGTATTGATGCAGCTGTGTCGGCAGTTACTAAAAAGACAACTATCCCAGTAGAAGGCAGTGCATCTTTGAAGGACGCACAGGATAGAAAGGTGGATACTTTATTAAAACAGGCTTTTGAGGTTAACGCTCTCTCTTCAAGCGTCAATCTGCGGGGCGTGGGTAGCGAGAACCTGCCTTCGATGGTCGCAGCGCTTACAGCAGCCTCTGCAACAAGTGCAGGACTCCATAGCAGAAGTGACGAGGCTGGAGTCCGGGACGGCTTATTTGGTGGATGTCCATTATGATATGATTAGATCATTGGCAAATAGTATGGCTTCCTTGGTGGCCGCACGTCGGTATCTGTGGTTGAGGAATTGGGCAGCGGATGGTTTGTCCAAGTCGCGTCTCAGTAAATTGCCTTTAAAGGGAAGATGTTTGGCGAGGATCTTGACAAGCTGGTCAAGGAGTTGGGTGAATCCAAAGGGGATCGCTTGCCAGAGGATAAGTCAAAGCAAGGGCAGACCCCAAGTTTTATGCAAGGTTCATTTCAGGACTTTAGACTTTTTCATTCTTCCAGGTTGGGGAGCTTCCAGAGAGGACTATTCCCTTTGCAAGAGCAAGGTTTCCGAGGGTTTCGAGGAGCAGGTAGAGGTTTTTCCAGCTCTTCCTCAGCAGCTCTCAGGAAGCCCCAATGAAACGAGGTGGGTTCAGGCAGGATTGCAGCCGGTAGGGGGTCGGCTTCGAGAGTTTCTTCCTGCCTGAGCCCAAATAACATCCGATCGGTGGCTGTTAGAAGTTATTCGCAATGGTTTTACTCTCGAATTTGCTCGTCCAGTGCTCGACTCAGTTTGTCCAATCCCCTTGCAGAGGGCAGGTGAAGGCAGCAGCAGTAAAAGAAATCCTAGCTCGTCTGTTGCAACTGGGAGCAGTGGTTCCGGTTCCGCGAGCTTTTTACGGTATCGGTCGATACTCGATTTATTTCATGGTGCCAAAGGAGGACAGGACCTTTCGTTCAATTTTAGACCTCAAGGGAGTAAATCGTTGTCTCCTGGTTCCCCATTTTCATATGGAGACTTTGCGATCGGTCATAGTAGCAGTCCATCAAGGGGAATTTTTGACGTCGCTCGATCTAACAGAAGCATATTTGCACTCCCTATCAGGCCGGGACATCAGATGTTTCTAAGATTTGCACTTCCTTGGGGGCATTGCCCTTCGGGTTAGCGACAGCGCAGCGCACCTTCACCAAGATTATGGTGGTGGTGGCAGCGGCGCTGCGCAAGGAAGAAATCTTAGTACATCCAGATCTCGACGACTGGTTGATATGGGTGAAGTTGGAGGCCGAGTGCTTTCACATTACAGCCAGAGTAGTACAGCTACTTCAGGAGCTGGGGTGGATAATCAATACGGCCAAGAGCCGGTTGGATCCATCGCAGGAGCTGGAGTATCTAGGAGTAAGGTTCGACACTCAAGCGGGAGCTGTGTTTTTCTACCGGAACTGCGAGCTCATGCGCTGCAGAGTCTGGTAGGCAAATTTCTGAGGACTCCAGCACCATCGGCCTGGAACTATCTTTGGGTTCTAGGAACAATGGCAGCAATGCTAGAAGTAGTACCGTGGGCGAGGGTGCACATGCGGCTATTACAGAGATCGCTGCATCTCTAGGAACAAGCAGGAATGTAGTCCTCACATATGGGTAAAGTCTGTACCGACGGAGCCTGCGCAGGAACACTCCCCAGCGTCCAATAGGAATGCTTTTGGGAGCATCCCTCAGCACATGTGCACTGCCTTCCCGCCTTTCCAACTGTCCCTCTTCAGTTCTTCATTTTCTGCGGAGCCAACAGGACCTATTCCCTGTCACCGTAGAAAATTCCGTCTTTAAAATTCTTTCTTGTGGTCCCGTTTGCCTACCGCACGACGCCTACCGGTACCGCCGGTTCTTTTCTTTTCATTTAAAAAAAAACAAAAAAACCTTAAACTTAGACTGTTTCTTTTCAGAAACTTTCCTTTTTGGTGCTGGCTGCAATTTTGGGCATTAGGCCCCATTTTTCCTAAATCATGGAAAAGCCAACTAGTGGTTTTAAAAATGTACTAAGCGTGGCGGTACCATTTCCATCACTGACACCCATGATTGGTGTCTAAAATGTTTAGGACCTGAACATTCTCCAACTGAATGTCTCTCCTGCATGGGGATGACCAAAAGATGAAGACAGAACCGGGCCGCAAAGCTTGGTACCCTCTTTTCTTCAGATGCCAGATCCATTGCATCCAGATGTAAACAAAATAGAACCTAGTCGGATCAAACCAAAACACCAAAAAAGAGAAAGAGAATCCGAACAGTCAAAAGTAATTCCCAACACTACAGCAAAAGATTTTTTTGTTGGAGCTTTATCAGCCCAGTGCTAGGGACTTATCCCAAAGCACCACTGTGACTGCTCCCTTTTAATAAAGAAAAGTGTGATTTAAAATAAAAGTCCAAACTTAGCTGTTGCAATGCCAGTGCCAGAATGCCGAGACTCCATATGACGACGTGGCTCCACGTTTCGGGTTTGCCACCATCCAGTGTAGAAACCCTGCTTCAGGTCCAAAGAAACAGCAAATGGCAGTTAATCATCAGCTGATGATTAACTGCCATTTGCTGTTTCTTTAGGTCCATTGCATCGACATCGTCAAGGGCCTCTTCTTCCTCACATGGATCTCAGGTAACTAAACACAAAAGCCAATCCTGAAAGGGTAGCTTTCCTGCTAAACATCGAGAGGCCATTGGCATTGCCCTTGAGGGAACCACACCGGCAAAACAGCCCCGACGGGAGGCTTAGGCTTCCAAAGCATCGATGGGGCTTCAGGATGTTCTCGAGGCCTCAACCTTGCAAGAACTACCTGTGCCATGCTCAGGGGTTCCAGCCGTTCTTACCGGTACCGACACCCAGGCATCGGCAGCGTCGATAGACCAGAGGTTTCTTGCTATCGAACGCAGTATCGGAGCTCTTCTTTCAGCTGCGGTACTGGTGGTCCCAACGGCACCGGTGCTGACATCGACACTGATGGTACCGGCCCCGGTGGGAACTCTTCCCATGCCACCTCTTGCTGGAGTGGATAAAGCAGTACCGGGTCACCTCAGCACCGACTTCGATCGGTACCGGGATCGTGCTTTGCAAGAGCATCGGGGTCAGGTTTGCTTAGATTCCTCCGATTCCGAAGACTCTTGACAATTCTGCTGGCACTAGAGGGTTTCTCCTAGAAGATCCCTCTTCTCCCCAACGCAGAATGTCACCTCCAGAGGACATGTCATTTCAGGATTTCATCCATGATATGGCCAAAGGTCTATCAATCACAGTAGCTCCTGAAGAGGAACCCAGAGCAAAGGAATTGGAAATCCTACAATATCCTAAAGCTCCTAAGGAGGCAGCTACTCTTCCTATCCATGAAATTCTGCATAGCTTGATGCTCAGAATGTGCGAGACACCTCTAACTACTTCTCCTCACTCTAGGAGACTTGATACTACGTATCGAGTTCAACCATGTCCTGGATTTCAGAAAACTCAGCTGCCACACCATTCAATGGTAGTGGAATCAGCCATGCGTAGGATGAAAAGTGCAAAGAGGCATGCATCCAGTCCCCCAGGTCGAGAATACAGGAATCTGGATGCTTTTGGACGCAGAACGTTTCAAGCTTCCATGCTTTCAGCTAGGATCAGTTCATATATCCTATATATGGGAATGTTCCTTAAGGAAGTCACAAGAGACTTGGAACTTATGAGCCCATTTCTCCCAGATAAGAGACAAGATTTTCTTGCTCTAGTTAAGCATGCTCAGGATGTCTCCAAGTTTGTCAATAGTGCAGCCTTTGACTTCTTCGAATGCATCAGCAGAACGTCTTCTATTGCCATTGGTGCACGACGGATTGCCTGGCTACAGGCATCAGACTTAGAGACTTGGGTACAGGACAAGTTGGGCAACATTCCTTGCACGAGGGAGAATCTCTTTGGCAAGAACTGGCAGGAAAAGGCTAACGAGTTAGATGCTGACAATTCTACCTTAGATTGTCTGTCAGTCTACAGCCACTCTAGCCAAAACGAAACCTTATAAAAACCCTCTTTTAGCAAAAAGAGGAAGTTTTATCCTTCCTATACCCAGCAGAGCCAGACTCCAGGTCAGGTTGCCCAAAAGGGACAAACCAGACAGCAAAAGAAACCAAAAGGCCCGAGAGCTCAACCAGCTCTCCAGGTTCAGCCCCCTCAAGGACTCCTTCCTAGAGAGCTTTGCCTTCCTGCCTCTGAGGGGTCCCCAACCCCCTAATATTCCAGGCAGGTTATGCCACTTTGTCAACAGATGGCATCAGATAACAGCAGAAGATTGAACTTTGTCCATTGTAGGAGAGGGGTACAAACTTCATTTTCACAGCTTACCCCCTCCTACAATTCTAAAGCAATTCAATTCACAAACCTCTGCAGACAATCTGCTAGATCACGAGGTCTCCACACTTCTTGCCCAAGGGGCAATAGAGGAAGTACCCATTTTTCAACGGGGTGCAGGGTTCTACTCCCCCTGTTTTCTTATTCCAAAGAAAACACGGGGACACAGACCCATTCTAGACCTCAGAGAATTGAACAAATATCTGTTTTGAGAGAAATTCAAAATGATTTCTCTAGGAACTCCTCTGCCATACCTTCAAAGCCAGAACTGGCTTTGCTCTCCAGACTTAAAGGATGCATACACTCACATTCTCATCTATCCAGATCACAGGAAATTTTTACGTTTCCTTTTCAAGGGAAGACATTTCCAGTACAGGGTTCTTCCTTTTGGTCTGGCTTCAGCACCAAGGGTGTTCACAAAATGCATGGCAGTAGCAGCAGCATTTCTACGAACCCTGGGGATTTTTGTCTTCCCTTACTTAGACGACTGGTTCATTCGAGCCTCCACAGTTGCAGAGGCCACCACTGCACTGTCCCGTACAATGCGAATCCTCCAGTACTTGGGATTAGAAATAAATTTCCTGAAGTCTCAACTAGTTCCTTCCCAGTGCCTAGAATTCATAGGAGCCTGTCTGGATACCAGACAGGCAAGGGCTTTCCTTCCACAAGCCCGGTGTCTTCGTATTATGCAGCTAGCTTCCCAAGCAGCAGGCAAATCCTCCCTCACTGCTCGGGAACTACTGCAGTTACTGGGACACATGGCATCCACAGTTCATGTAGTTCACGTAGTCCCATATGCTCGCCTCCACATGCGAGCAGCTCAGTGGACCCTCTCCACACAGTGGACACAGGCCACGGGTCATTTGTACGACAAAATAAGTCTCTCAATGACTACTTTTGTCCCTCCAATGGTGGCAATCACTAGAAAATCTGACAGTGGAGTCTCCTTTCCATCAACCCCTCTTTCAGGCCACCCTAACAGATGCATCACTGGTGGGTTGGAGCACACCTGAATCATCTCTCTGCCCAGGGTACCTGGACTCCACAGGAGGTTGGTTTACACATAAACCTCCTGGAATTAAGAGCAATTTATTTAGCTCTTCGAGTGTTCCACGCCCAGCTCAGCTACAAGACAGTCCTAGTTCAGACGGACAATCAGGTATCCATGTTCTATGTGAATAAGCAGGGTGGGACAGGCTCTCTGTCGTTATGCAACGAAGCTTTACGACTATGGGCTCTCGCCAGAGAGCATCAAATTCACCTTCTAGTGGTATATCTTCCAGGCATTCAAAACCTTCGGGCAGACAAACTCACTCGAGTACTACTACCTCATGAGTGGTCACTCCACCTAGACCAGGTGGTAAAGATATTTCATCTCTGGGGCACTCCAAACATAGACCTCTTTGCAAGTCCACTGAATGCCATACTTCCCCGGTTCTGTTCCAGGATTCCGGCGCACAACTGTCAGGCAAGGGATGCCTTCCCACCTATTCCCCTCATCCCCAAAACACTCTTCAAGCTTCAGAGAGACAGGGGTCGCATGATTCTCGTAGCACCACGATGGCCACGCCAGACATGGTATTCCCTGCTTCTGCATCTCTCTCAAGGGGCACCTCTGGAGTTAGGGCATGCTCCAGATCTCCTTTCCCAGGAGAACGGGACGCTATGGCACCCGAATCCCCAGTCCCTGCACCTCACGGCCTGGTTGCTGAAGACTTAGATCTCCAGGATGTCAACCTGTCCCAGCAGGTAAAAGATATCCTTCAGACTTCTAGGAAACTATCCACAAGAAGATTTTATGCCTTCAAGTGGAAACGTTTTACTATATGGTGCTCCAAGAGGGGATTAAACCCCCTGGTCATACCCCTAGAATCGATACTAGAGTATCTCCTTCACTTATCAAATTCTGGGTTAAAGACCAATTCGGTAAGAGTCCATCTTAGTGCAATTTCAGCTTCTTATGGTGTTGCGTCCAGTGCAGGACAACCAATTTCCCTCATCCACTCCTATCAAGATTTATGAGAGGCCTTTTATTAACTAAACCTCCCATCAAGCCACCACCGGTGGCATGGGATCTATAGTTCTCGGGCAGCTCATGAAGCTGCCTTTTGAACCTTTGGCCACTACAGCCCCTTATGTTTTTGACTTGGAAGGTCATCGTCCTAATTGCAATCACCTCTGCCCATCGCATTAGTGAATTGCAATCTTTAGTGACTGATTCTCTTTATACTAGATTTCATCATGATAAGGTTGTTCTTCGAACTCACCCACACTTTATGCCAAAGGTGGTTTTGCCTTTTCATTTAAACCAATCAATTTATCTTCCTGTATTTTTTCCGAGGCCTCACGCCTCTAATGCAGAAAGAAACCTTCATACTTTGGATTGTAAAAGGGCCTTAGCCTTTTACATACAAAGAACACAGCAACATAGAAAGTCCTCGCAACTTTTTGTAGCTTTGACCCTAGTCATTTGGGACTTCCAGTCTCCAAAAGAACTTTATCTAAATGGATTGCCCAATGCATATCCCTTTGCTTATGGGAGTAAGGGTCTTCCTCTTCATGACCATCTCACAGCTCATAATGTGAGAGCCATGGCAGCTTCTATGGCTAATCTCCACTCTGTGTCTATCGATGACATTTGTCGAGCAGCCACCTGGGCTTCGGTACACACCTTCACAGCCCACTACTGCCTAGATAAAGCCTCCCATCGGGATGCCTTCTTTGGCCAAGCTGTTCTTCAAAATCTCTTTCAAACTTAAACCAACTCCTACCCACCAACCCTGGTGGGATGCCAGAGATCCATGGGAGGAAGGATCCTCATCTTCGACGGTGGCACCTTCCTGGGGCTATCTCCCTGGCATCTTCAGCTAAGGAGTCCCCATATGTGAGGACTACATTCCTGCTTGTTCCTGGAGATAGCGTAGTTACTCACCTGTAACAGGTGATCCCCGGGAACAGCAGGAATTTAGTCCTCACAACCCACCCACCTCCCCTAGGAGTTGTCTCGTCTCTCTCTCTCTTTGTCTCTTTCCTCTCTCCCTCTATCCTTTCACTCCGCTACAAACTTAACTGAAGAGGGACAGTTGGAAAGGGGGGAAGGCAGTGCGCATGTGCTGAGGGATGCTCCCAAAAGCGTTCCTATTGGACGCTGGGGAGCGTTCCCGTGCAGGCTCCGTCAGTACCAACGATATCCATATGTGAGGACTAAATTCCTGCTTTTCCTGGAGATCACCTGTTACAGGTGAGTAACTACGCTTTCGCCGTTGGTTGCACCAGAGCGATTCACTAGACAAAAGATTTCCGTGTCCCTTAATGGTCAGGATATCGCTTCAGTGGTGGCTGTGCCCTTGAAATCTGGAGGTGGACATGCCGCTCGAGCAACCACAGTGGATCCCGTTGTTGACAGATGCCAGTCTAGCAGGCTGTGGAGCCCATTGTGGGGATCAGTTCGTGCAAGGAACTTGGACGGCGCAAGAGGCAAGTTGGTCAATCAACCGGTTAGAGTTGCGAGCTGTAGCACGGGTGCTTCAGGTGTTCGAGACCTCAGTGAGGGGTCGCGCGATTCGAGTGCTTTCGGACAATGCCACAACAGTGGCGTATTTCAACCGGCAAGGAGGCATGGGAAGCGCCGCGTTGGAAGAGGAGGTAGAAAGCTTGTTCGTCTGGGTGGAGCTTCGTCTTCAGGTGATTTCAGCAGTGCACATAGCAGGGACGGAGAATGTAACAGCGGATTTTCTCAGCAGAGTACGAGTGGATGCCAGAGAATGGGAGCTACATCCGGCAGTCTTTGCTCAGATAGTCGCCAGGTGGGGTTGGTTGATTATGGACCTCATGGCGACCTTTCGGTCAGCCAAAGTGGAGTGTTTTTACAGGAGGAGGAGAGAGAGGATGTCAGTCTGGACGCCTTACTGCAGCCATGGCCCACGCAAGGCCTGCTGTACGTCTTTCCGCCTTGGGCGCTCATCGGGCATGTAGTCCAGCACATCGAAGCTCATCACGGCGTTAGTGGCTCTGGATTGGCCACGATGCCCGTGGTATGCCGATCTGGTTCATCTGCTTGACAGAAGGCCATGGCGCATGCCCTCAAGAACGGACCTGCTGAGGTAGGGTCCTCTGCAGATGCCTCAGGTGGATCGGTTCTCTTACAGCTTGGCCATTGAGAGGGCTAGGTTGAGGAAGAAAGGTTATTTGGCGGCGGTTATTTTGATCTTTTGGCTAGAAAGAGGTCGACATCT
This sequence comes from Ichthyophis bannanicus, assembly GCA_033557465.1. Classification (NCBI taxonomy): domain Eukaryota; kingdom Metazoa; phylum Chordata; class Amphibia; order Gymnophiona; family Ichthyophiidae; genus Ichthyophis; species Ichthyophis bannanicus. The sequence goes on from CM066043.1 coordinate 43,236,149, forward strand.
TTAGGGTATGATCGCGTTTGGCATATCTTTGAGGCCTGGTGTGCGTAACGGCAGCTCCGTCCATATTCGGTATCTGTTCCTACAGTGTTGAACTTTTTGAAAGACGGTTTCGATAAAGGATTGGCGGCCAGTTCCTTAAGGGTGCAGCTGGCAGCTATTTCTTGTTATCAAGGCAAGGTTCAGGGAGTTTCATTGGGTTCCCATTCCGATGTCATTCGATTTTTGAAGGTGGTTTCCCGTGTGCGACCGGCACGCAGGATGGTGTTCCCCCGGGGATCTCAACTTGGTGCTGGGAACATTGACAAGGGAGCCGTTTGAGCCCTTGCATATGGCTTCTCTAAAGGACTTGACGTTGAAAGCGGTGTTTTTGGTAGCTATTTGTTCGGCATGCCGAATTTCAGAATTACAGGCATTGTCCTGTAGAGAGCCCTTTCTATCTTTTTCTCGGGAAAAGGTGGTGTTGCGTCCAGTGCCATCCTTTCTGCTGAAGGTAATGTCGCCCTTTCATGTGAATCAATCAGTCTCCTTGCCTGTCTTGGGGGTTTCAGGAGAGGAGGAGTCGGACCGTAGTCTGCGTCTTTTGGACATAGAGTGCTGCGGCATTACTTGAAAGTCTCTGAATCTTTCTGTAAATTGGAGGGGTTGTTCATTCTCTTTGAGGGGTTCGCGTAAAGGCAAAGCGGCTGCCAAGGCTTCAATTTCCAGATGAATTCAGGAAGCAGTAGCGTCGGCGTACATTTTGTAGGGGCGTCAGGTGCCCGTGGGAGTGGAGGAGTGGCCTAGTGGTTGGGCCAAGGTACTTCAGGCCGGAAGGTCGGGGGTTCAAATCCCACTAGAGGACAGCAACCTTGGACCGGAAGGACTGGGGTTTCTAGTCCCACAGGTACTCCTTGTGGTCTTGGGCAAGCCACTTAACCCTCCATAGCCCATGTTCCCTGTAAAATAGTTATCTCCAAGTTATAATGCCCTGTTCAATGTAACTTCAGTTTGTTCAATGTAAACCGCACTGATGCAGAATAGCGCGGTATATAAGAGAATGGAAATAAAAAAAATAAATAAACTAAAGCGCAGGCGACATCGTGGGCAGAATTTAGCTTGGTTCCGCCGGTTGAAATTTGTCAGTAAGCATTATCGCCTGGACGTCCAGGCAATGAAGGATGCATGCTTTGGTGCGGCGATTTTGCAGTCAGGGTTGACGGGTCCCTTCCAATAAGGCTCTGTTACATCCCAGAGGTGGAGGACTGAACTGGAGAGACGATGAGGAAAGAGAAATTAGACTTGCCTGCTAATTGTTGTTCCTTGAACTCCAGTTCAGTCCTCATTCCCACCCTTACATTTGTTTATCTTTCATAGCTGCACTTCAATGAGTGAAGTGTGGACGGCAGAGCTGTGGGTGCATAAAGAGAAGTATCGCGCTCTTCCTGTGCTTTCGCTATGTTCTATCTTCTCTGTCTATTCCTCCCTTTTTCTGTATGGATTCTCAAGTCTGGGGGGGGAGTTGAAGTTATCCTCTTGGTTAATGGGGATTTAGAACAATTCAGTACAGTTTAGAAGTTAAATGTTTTAATGTTATAGCTACTTATTTGTTGCTCCGTTGAGTCTGCTTTGTCAGTAGGTCACTGGGGGCTGGTGGGAGAGGCCACTGGTTTGTATCCAGTGATGTCACAAATTTGACATGCCTAGTCTCCATGCTGCAGGAGGAGGTGCACTACCCAGAGGTGGAGGACTTGAACTGGAATTCCTCAAGGAACAACAATTAGCAGGTAAGTCTAATTTCTCTTTTCTATAACATCAGCAAAATTTGCCCCTTCCTTTCTGAACACACTACCAAGACACTTATCCACTCTTTAGTCACCTCCACTGTTCTCTCTAAGCTGTGCGCGTGTGCGCGCGCACACACCTCGCCGAGCGAGCGCACATACTTTACAACAGAGCGCACAAAAATTACGGCTCTGATTCTGATAGAAAACAACATAGACGTCTTAAAATTTAAAAGTTATGATTGTAATTACTAGAAATTTCCCGCTTCATTTAGTAATCGTCTATTTTCATTTAATTTGATTAAAATCAATGTGGTGTACATACTATATTCTGACGTGTAGTCAAATTTTAAAGTATATAACTCCGAGTGTCGTTATGTGGTGCACAAAAATTTAACCTTCCTTCAAAAGCTGCACAGCTGATATTTTATGCGCGCACAGCCTACAGAAAATTAGAGGGAACATTGGTCACCTCCCGTCTAGATTATTGCAACCTCCTCCTTGCTGGTTCCTCTTTGAATCATCTCCCTCCCCTTCAATCTGTTCAAAACTCAGCTACGTGGCTAATCTTCCTCCCAGCTTCGATATGCTCATATAACCCCTCTTCTCAAGTCGCTTCATCGGCTCCCTATCTGTCTCTGTATCCAGTTCAAGCTTCTCCTACTGACCTATAATTGTACTCATTCTGCTGTTCCTCACTACTTTTCCTCTTTTCTGTCCCTACACTCCTTGGGAACTCTGCTCTTCTGGAAGATAGACTTTATCTGTACCCGTCTCTTCTACTGCCAACTCCAGACTTCAATCCTTCCACCTTGCACCCCTTATGCCTGGAACAAACTACTTGAGTCTGTATATCAGGCTTCATCTCTGGCTCTTTTCAAATCCAGGCTAAAAACTCATCTCTTCACGGCCACTATTGAATCCTGATCCACTTAGTTTCCTATGTGTTTCCTCACCATTCCTTTAGATGTATTCTTGCCTCAGCTGTTCTGTTGTCTATCTTGACTAGATTGTAAGTTCTGATGAGCAGGGATCATCTTTTACATTTATTTATTTATTACAATTTTTTATATACCGCACTATTCGGCATCAGCGCTGTTTACATTATAACACAACGACCATAACAATCTGTTAGGTTTTACATCGAACATGTAAAACCTATACATGTCTATATAGTGCTGTGCCCCTTGTAGCACTATACAAATGATCAGTAGTAGTAGTACAGGGCTGGCTCCCTTTCCACTTCAGTTGTTTATAGGTACCTCTATTTTAAATCCAGCTCTGAGCTCTTCAAGATGTGGTGTGACCCTGGAACAAGAAACAGGACAAAGCGAGGTGAGGATATCCTCACAAATGTAGCGTGTATAAAATCCAGTACTGGCACATTAGTATTCTGTCAGACCTAAAAGGGGGGCTTTTATTATCTGCTTGTTTTAGCCTGCCGGAAGTGTGTTTAACCATTTATCAGCTGTGTCCACGGTTGCATCTGTGTGGTCTTACCTATCAACATAATTTCATCTCTGAAGAAGGCGCACGCTGAAACACAGCCAGTTAGGCTCTTGATTATTAAAGGATTTGTATTTTATACATTCTGGCCCAGTTCTGCAAAACAAATGGTGGAGCTGCTGTGCAGAGAGAGATAGTGGTGGCATGGGGGTGGGACAGGCACCCGGACATAAGGGCTGGTTCAGGTCATGGCCCTGTACATCCAGGGAGCACCAGGAGGATGCCCAACTTATTCCACCTCTGAGGTGGATAAGCACGGGGCCGTCCTCTGCAACGGCCAGGCAGCCTCACAGGAACAACGGAACCATGATCGGTGAGGACCCACTAACCGATCTGGGCCCTGGCTGCCCCCATCAGGCAGCGGGGAACCAGGGGTTGACACTGCGGCAGGCTAGTGGTGAGGCAGCGAGGATGTCACACGCAGGGTCATCTCGGTGCCCGATCCTGCACCCCATGGGAGTATTTTGCTCCCACAGTGCAGAATTGGGTACTAACAGGGGTGTCTGGAAGGCCCAGACTTGCCCCTTCCTGCATCAGGCTCTCTAAGTCTGTGGGGATTTCTTCCTCACTCTCTATCCTGTTTCCTGGTGGTTTGCAAGAGTGTTTGCTTTTTGTTTGGACATGACCCTGGAACAGTAGTCAACTAGGAATTCCCATTTCTGTGTGTACTTAACAGAAAAAGCAACATTTCTTACCTGTAATGGGTGGGTCTCTGTGGACAACAGGTTAAATCAGATGACCATAATCCTGCTCACCTCCCTGAGGGTTGATTAGGAGCTACATACTGCAGAACCAGTTCACGGGTGCCTATACATGGAAAGGACAAAGGACTAGACATACTTAATCATTTAAGTTGTGAGATCTGTTGCAGCATCGTTGGATGGCATCACTAACTTGTGTATCTGATTTGGCCTTCTCTCTATAGAAAATGCCCATTTCAGGTAAACAGCATCTTTACTTCTTGTCTTAACCTCTTCAAAAACAACTCAAATGTTGATTGAATATCCCCTTATTTGTTTTGGGATTTTTTTGGGAGGGGTGAAATTATTCAGCACTCACTTCTGGGGATGAATCTGCTTTCTTTATAATTGAAACTTCAAAAATACAGATTCAAGTAATCAAGCAAAGATAGTAAGAAATTTCATGATTTACATTTTAATTTCTGTTATTTCCTTGTCTATCAAGGGGAGGGGGGAGAGCCACAAACTAAGAAATTTTAAGACAAAAACTAGCTGTATCTAAATAGAATTGTCACAGCTTAATACTCTTCAATGCCTAACAACTAAGAAAGTACAATTTATTTAAATGAAACAAAAATAAAGAACCTTTACCAACAAGAAAAGATTGCAAATGTAATGGATCCATAAAAGACTAAATGTTCCTCTGATATTTAATACATCTACAGGGGAATCTTAATCACTTATCTTTAGGCATAGAAAGAAGAGAACATTTAACAAATTGTGTTAAATACCAATGGAATTTTTAGGATTTAGCTTCATTTATTTATTTAAACAGTTTTGTATACCACCTTATCCTTCAATCAAAGTGGTCACAACACAATTGGGGGATACATTTAACACGAGGGGATATGAGACACATACACTAATACTTACAGGGAACATGGGCAATGGAAGGTTAAGTGGCTTGCCCAAGACCACAAGGAGCACCTGTGGAACTAGAAACCCCAGTCCTTCCTGCCCAAGGTTGCTGTCCTCTAGTGGGATTTGAATCCCCGACCTTCTGGACTGAGGTAACTTGCCCCAACCACTAGGCCTTCCGGACTGAGGTAACGTGCCCCAACCACTAGGCCTTCCGGACTGAGGTAACGTGCCCCAACCACTAGGCCTTCCGGACTGAGGTAACATGCCCCAACCACTAGGCCTTCCGGACTGAGGTAACGTGCCCCAACCACTAGGCCACTCCTCCCTTATGCTTTATTTGTAGCTCAAGGTGAGTTATGCTCAGGTAGAGTAAGTATATCTCCAGGAACAAGCAGGAATGAGTCTTCACATATGGGTAAGTCGGTACCGACGGAGCCTGCACGGGAATGCTGCCCAGCTTTCAATCAGAAAGCTTTTGGCAGCATCCCTCGCGCCTGCGCAGTGACTTCCCGCCTTCTCCACAGCCTCTCTTCAGTTTTCGTTTTTCCGCGGAGTCGGCAGGACGTCCTCCTGTCACCGCAGACACTTTTCTTTTTAATTGCTTTAATTATTTTAGTTTTTTGTTTTCTTGTGGTCGCGGCTGTTTTTCCCGCTACCACCGGTACCGCCGGTGGTTTTTTGGCTAAAGTCTGTAAAACTTTTCTTCAGTTTTTTTGCCTTAACTTCTTAGGCCTACTAGGCCTTTTCATTATGGAGCCTTCTTTTCCTAAGAAGTGCATCCGATGTGGAAACACCTGTTTCTTTTTAGACACCAATAGTTGGTGTCTCAACTGTGTGGGTCCTGACCCTTTTTCCCCTGACTTGTCAGGAGATTATTTTGTGAGGAAACCTTCAGTATTTAGAGTTTCCCTCGATACCGTTTTTTCTTCGGCAGTGAGGGTACCCGGTTTCTCTACTTCACAGGATCAGGTAACCCAAAAACAGTCTGTTAAGACTAGTCAATGCTTGAGTGGTATGTCCCATGCCCAGCATGGTGACGGCTCCGGCCTTACCCTTAAGAACCCATTGGCATTACCCCTGCGGGAGTCTTCGGGCTCCAAAGCGTTAAAGGGGTTTCAGGATGTTCCTGGGGCTCACCCCTCACAGAACATACCTGAGCCATGCGCGGGGGTGGTATCCGCTTCGAGCGGTACCGAGCCTCCGGCATCGGCACTGGTGTCGAGTACTCCACTCTTCACCAGGGATCGTCATCAGGCATCCTCGGTACCTTTGGGACCGATCGATACGCACCGCATTGACTTCCCTCAATCTCAGCCATGCTCCGGGACGGTACCGGCGTCGATCGGTTCCGATACCCTAGCATCGGCATCGGGATGGATAGGTGCTCATCGGGTATCCTCGGTACCGTCGGTATCGATCGATGTCACCCAGGCTGCCTTAGTGGTATCGGCATCGCCGATACTGCCACCGGCGTCGGAACTGTCGAGACATGCATCGATAGTCTCGCTCTCTTCGATGCCGAGTCTTGAGTCGATATCGAGTCTCGAGGACTGCGTACCGACGCGTCCCGGAACTGACTCCTGTCGTTTCCAGATAGGTAGTTCCGAAGATCCTAGCCATAACTCCCTCATGATCTCGGTACCACTACAGCAGTTCCCGATGGCTACTTCACCTGCTAGTCCCTTATCAGTACCGATGTTGATGCCTGTTCTTGCACCGATGCCTAGTTTGGAACCGATGCCTGGCATTGGTGCAGTACCCTGTACGTCCTCTGATACTCAGGTTCTTTCTTTAGCCTTACCAGGGATAGTTCCCATAGGAGATCAGTCTTTCCAGGCTTTTCTCCGGGATATGGCAACCTTCCTTAATATTTCTATCCCTGGTTGTGATCCTACTCATGGCTCACCGGCACAAATGGAAAATATAAACTTTCCTTTACATCCTGCTCTGCAGGATCTCCTTCTCAAGGTTTGGAAATCGCCCTTACGACGTCCTCAAGTTTCTCCAGACATTGAGGTTCGGTACAGAGTGCCACCCTCTCCAGGGTTCCAAAAGCCTCAACTTTCTCATCGTTCCCTTGTAGTGGAATCGGCACTGAGGAAAGTTAAGAGCAAGAAGAAGCATTCTTCTTTTCCGCCAGGTCGTTCTTCAAGAACACTCGATGCTTTTGGCCGTCAGGCCTTCCAAAACTCTATGCTGGCTTCCAGAGTTCTCTCATATATTTTTCACATGAGTCTAACACTCCAGGAAGTCACAGAGAAATTGTCTCTTTTGACCCCTTTTTTACCAGAGCCCAAGGCTACTGATTATTCCTTGCTCATCAATCACAGTCGGAATATATCCTGGTTCCTGTCTCGTGCTTCTATAGATTCTTTTGAGTCCGTTAGCAGATCCTCTGCTATTGCCATTGCAGCACGTCGCAGAGCCTGGCTTGAGGCTTCAGACTTGAGCAAACGGGCACAAACTATACTAGCTCATTCTCCTTGTACAGGGGAAGCTCTTTTTAATAAGGAGGCTTTACGACAGGTTGCTGAATGCTCCCCTGACTCTTCTTCCACTAGAAACCACTCTACACCACCTTTTTCAAATAGTAGGAAATGTCCTACCAAACCTTCTTTCCCTAAGAAAAGAAAGTTTCATTCATCTCCTGCCCATCATTCGGCTGTACCTAAACAAGGGACGCCTCAGCCTAGTCTGAAGTCCTCCAGTTCTGGCCAGTCTCCGCATTCCCAGCAACCATAGGGACCGGGAATTGTAACTTACACTTTCCTTCTACATCTTAGAAGTTTCTTCACTGTGCTTTTCCTTTTCATTGTACTAACCTGTCAAAAAAAAAATTTATTTTGTTCAGGTACTACACACGTCTCCTCTTCTTACTCTCTAGAGGAGCAGTTGCAACTATCACCTGATAGTTTCTATCCCAACTGAACATTTTTTCCTTCAGTTGACTTACCCCATGGGTACGTCACCCTCCAACTACTTGAGGGCTACCATACGGAACTACTTCTCTGGCAAGCTCGTTCCCCAGACAAGAATAAGAGAGATCCCCTTTTTTTTCTTGTCTGTTTTTCTTGATTCAGCACAGGACAATCTCTTTGCTGTTTCCGTCAGCAGCTCTGCCTGCAGGAGTTACAGTAATTGTATTACTGGGACTTTTTCCAAGTTCCAGTCCCTTGTTCAAAATTTTGTCTAGCCTCAGTAGTGATTCCAAGCTGTCTTGAATCCTCCTACTTGTTTAGACTTTCTCACATTATTCTAACCATCTCCTTTCCTAGGATATGGCAACATACCTGACTTTCAGTCAGTTTATCTCATAGCTCTCCTGCACAATGCTCTCTGCAGTCTTCAGAGAAGCTTTCTACTATGGGGGCCTTGCTATAGAGCATTGACCTTGTCTCTGAAGTTCCTCTATTATTAGAGAAAAACGTATAAACCCTTCCTATACCTGAGAGGGTTCTCCGCACCCCCTCTAGATTGCGCTGTTAACACGAGATATCAGTTCTTCTGCGTGAAAATCCAAGGCATCCACCATGTCAGTGTTCTGTGGAACTCCCGCCTTGTTCCTTACAGATTCATATCTTCATCTGTTCTCACGCGAACATCACGGATAACTGGTTGGATTGCCTTCCTGCATCCCTCAATCCACGAAAATAGATTCTCTATACATATCCCAAGTGGGCTCACCTTCTTGTAGAACGCAGAATCTTTTTCTTTTTTATTCCCCATGTACAATTATGGGGCTGGGTGGTAGACATGTATCTTCAATCTGTTGTCTTGTATGTAGCATCTCCATATATGTCTACATACCTATATCATTACTCTGGTGGTGCTAAACCATGCCCCACAAATTTACATATATCTAGGTATATCATCTATATATATGATAGTGAATACGACTGACCAACCCTTAAGAAGCCCCTCATCAAACACATATACATGGGGATATATATATATGTGGCTGGAATATATATGTATATATTCATATATATATATATATAGATATATAAATATACATATGTCCAGATGTGTATATTAGGATATGGGTGGTGAAATATATCAAATATATATATGTTTGATATATTTCACCACCCATATCCTAATATACACATCTGGACATGTATATTTATATATCTATATATATATATGAATATATACATATATATTCCAGCCACATATATATATATATATATCCCCATGTATATGTGTTTGATGAGGGGCTTCTTAAGGGTTGGTCAGTCGTATTCACTATCACCCTTACTGTCTATACTACATGATTACCTCTTAGAGGTTTTAGACGGTCTGTCGCCCTACGTCCCATACCAAGTTACGATACAGAAACTGTTAGGCGCCAATAACCACCTTGGTGCTAACATCTTCCATTTTTCCTTTATGTCCTTGAAGCATCGAGCTTCAATATTTTTCCTATCTCTCACCAGCTAGGAAAAACAGTGTACATCTTTATCTTCGAGTACACAACTGTTTTCCGTGGGAATAGGGGTTTTCCATTCCCCCTCTCCTGCCAGGACTGGGCTAGTTCTTCAACTCTGTCAGTCTTCTTCCTTTAGTCCTCAATGTTAATGATGCCTAAAGGACTTTTCAGCTTTTCCCATAAAGCTTTCCATTGAAGACCTGACGTCTACTCCTACCCAGTTGACACCTGGATCATCTACTACCTCCAGGTCTGGACCTTCATCCTCACTTCTGAGAGGTCACCTTGAAGATTCCGCCACTGCTTATCCAGTAGACTCCATCATGCTTTCTACTTCCTACAATACAGTAGGTAAGCTGCATATTTTAAGTGTACATTAAATTTGTTTAATGCTACTTATCATATCTACCAAGGACTCCTGTAGTCTGTAGAACCTTCTAGTCCTTGACTATGCTGTTTCTTTCCTCACAGCTCCTTTATTGTCAACTCCTACCCTCCATCCCACATTGGATGCCGGGAATTCCTGGAGACAAAATGCACCCCTGATCCAGGCACTTGCATTTTTATGGGATCTCCCCCTGGCATCTCCAGCTAGGGAGTCCCCATATGTGAAGACTCATTCCTGCTTGTTCCTGGAGATAGCACAGTTACTTACCTGTAACAGGTGATCTCTGGGAACAGCAGGAATTAGTCTTCACAACCCTCCCACTTCCCCTAGGAGTTGCATCTTTTTTATTTTTTTTTTCCTTTTCTCTCCTCGCCTTTGTCTCAGCTCTGAAACTCAACTGAAGAGAGGCTGTGGAGAAGGCGGGAAGTCACTGCGCAGGTGCGAGGGATGCTGCCAAAAGCTTTCAGATTGAAAGCTGGGCAGCATTCCCGTGCAGGCTCCGTCGGTACCGACGTACCCATATGTGAAGACTAATTCCTGCTGTTCCCAGAGATCACCTGTTACAGGTAAGTAACTGTGCTTTCCCTGTCCTCAGAGGGCCTACAATTATTAATCATTTATATAGGTCTACAAGGTGTATGCAGCGCTGTACAAACATATAAAGAAGATGGTCCCTGCTGGTAGAGCTTACAATCTAATCAAGACAAACGGAACAATACAAGGGAAACAAGGGGGTTCAAATAGGGAACGAGACAAAAACAAAGGATTAGGATCCAAATGCGGCCTCAAAGAGGTAAGCCTTTAGCATGTATTTGAAGAGGGGGAGAGAAGAGACTTGATGAAAAGATATAGGAAGTTTGTTCCATGCATAAGGAGCAGCAAAGTGAAAAGATCAAAGTCTGGAGTTTGTAGAAGAAAAGGGCATAGAGAGGAGAAAGCCAGAGGAGGAGCAGAGCTCGCAAGGAGGAGTGTAGGGAAGGTAAGGAGGGGCAGTAGAATGAATGCACTTATATATTAGTAGAAGTTTGAATTGGATACGGAAATGAAAGGGGGGAGCCAGTGAAGTGATTTTTTTAAGAGGGGTTTATATGAGCCTACAACTTAAATCTGTTCTTAAAATATAATCCTAAGTGGCGATACTAGTAAAAATGGGATATTTCATGTCTAGCCATATTGAGACAATTGTATCTTTTGGGCAGTTTATAAAACTTAATTGTATTACATTTTTGTTTTTATATGGTAGTGGGTTTTTGCTGTAACTTTTCTTGCATTTTTAATGCTGATTGAGATAGTGTGCAATTACACCAAAATAAGACAATCATCTGATTTTCTTCTGACCCATAGGTGTGATGCTTTGATCAAACTTGGATCACAATATCCTCATTTGGCAGAAGGAATAGAATTGAAATAACAATAAGACTCGTACACAACTGCAGTTTCTCCAGCACATGACATGTACTGTTTTTGGATTAAGAGGAGTCTGAAAAGAATTGTAGCTCTAAAATGTATCTGCTTTCTTTCTGTTTTTAAGGTGGTTGCAACAGGGATTGACATTGTAGGGCCATGGTTGTTGCAGTACAGTTTTCTAATGTATTTCATTCACAATTAATTTAATAAGTCTGATGCATCCTTTTGGAAATGATAGGATTGTTGTAGTTCCTAGGATTAAATCAGGTGCATGGTCTTTAAACACAGTTGCATGACGGGGGCGGGGGTGCAGGAAAATTGGAAGATGAAAAACTAGAAATTGGTGAAGGAAGCTAGGAAGCTAGTATTGAGTTATGGTTTATTATTTGATATACCGCCTTTCAAAAAAAGTAATCAAAGCAGTTTACAAAAGTCTAAAAGCAATCAGGTAGAAAGCAATATATGAGACAGAAAGCAGGATACTGTATAGAAGAGAGATCTGGCAAATTCTGTTCTATGGTAAAAGGAAAAAACACATTGCAGAAAAAAATTGAGTGATAATTTTATTAATTAAGGGGCAGAATCAATATATAAATACAGTACCAAATTTCTAATTACAATGGCTAAATATTAGAATATCAGTCTGGAAGGGGCTGTACATCTCAGTTCTCTAAACTTCAAACCTTTTTGTTTTCCCACATATATCAACCCTTCTATAATGACTGAGACAGAAGCAGTAAAATAAGTAAACGATCTACAAGAAGGAGAAGATGTTAATAGTAATATCTGTTACTGGAATGCTTTGATTATAGAGATCGTTTTCTTTTTAGCATGCCTCCTCTGATGTGGAAAGAATGATCTTGGGAAATAAGTGTGATATGAATGAAAAACGACAAGTATCAAAAGAAAAAGGCGAGAAGGTAATCTTGGCATAATCACTAAAAAGGAATTGCTTGAGTACTTTTTGTGTTTCAGCATTGTATAGTGGGATAACTAACTTTTGGATGAATCCTTGAAGGCTACAAGCAGGTTCAGTTTTGAGGTTAACTAATACCTGTGGGTGTACTGTGTTTTTGTTTTTTTAAATGAGAACTGCTTTATACAAACATGCTACCTATTCAACCATGGTTGTGTAGAGCTAGCTATCTCTAAAGATTGTAAGCAGATCTTATAACAATGCTTAATGCAATCTTTTCATAACAGACTGCATATAATTTAATAGTATTTCAACTAATGCAGGGGTCTCAAACTCAAATTGCTTTGAGGGCCAAATGAGGACTTGTAAAGTAACCCGCGGGCCGCATCATCGGAACTTTCTTTACAATGGAAAAAAGTCAATAAAGTCAACATAATAAGAACCTAGTGCTGGCTCATGGTGCCCAGAGGTGGAGTTTACCTTGTGTTCTCTTCAGAGTCACCTACCGGATGTCTCACGTCTCCGCCGGATGGATCAGCTTCCCGCTCGGGCCATGTGGAACGCAGGACCCCTCATACGTTCCACCTTCTCGTGGTAATGGCTGCAGCCATCCAGGGACCGAAAATCACCCTCAGGCAGCCAAATCTCAGGGCCAGAGCAGCAGCAAGAGCTCCTCATTCACCTCTCAACATGCCAGCCTCTCCTGCATTCCATCTGCACTCGGTGGCACTTTTTTTTAATACAGATGAGTTTCGCCGTTAAACCGGGCTCTCTGATGCCTCTGATTTGCTAGAAAACACCCCTTCTTCAATTGTCTGGGTCATAATCATGGTCGGAGAAGCGCTCCACCCCCTGCATGCATGGCGTTAATGTTAAACAATGGCGAGAGGAAAATAAATAAATAAAATGTCAATTTCCTGATTGGCCCTCCAGTCTAGTCCTGAACCTCTGGGTTTAGCACCTCCTCCCGCAGCCTTGGAGACTGAGCACGTCCTCTTTTGGTGACCCCTGGTATAAATAGGCTAGGATCCGCCTACCTACTCAGTAAGCTCAGTCTCCAAAGCAGCTTGAGGAGTATTAAACCTAGGAGGTTAAGGACTCACTTGAGAAATGGTTAAGGAGCTTCTGATAGTAGTTAGATTTAGTTAGATTTGATTACCTTGGTTAAAAAAAAAAGAAAGTCTTGGGACTGGACTTAGGCTGCAGGAGCTATTGCCTTGCTCTCCCTCCCTTCCCTGGTAACCTGGAGGTGGTAGAGTGGGGTAGGTCTGACAAACGGAGCTTCCGACTCCCGAATCCACCGCGTGGGTGAGGAGTCGGATAGCCGAGCATCGGGAGTGCAAGATCTGAAGCGGCAGAGGATCACATCGGCGATTCTAAAGGCACTCACTCCGGCGGAGGGCTTGTCAGCGTAGTGCTCTCTGTTTTTCCCAACGCTGAAGCCGATGATAGGCTGAGCGCGGTTGAGGCTGCTCATACTGTTCAGGAGCGCCGGCTTCGGTGAGAAGCATTAGACAGGCTGAAATATTTGCTGTGCGGCGGCAGAGAGCATCGGGAATTGGAAGTAGGCGCGCGCTTTGGTTTTCAGTCAGGGTAGGCCTGAGCCGTGTGTATCAAAAGTGCGGGAGAAGTGTCGGCAGCCTTGTGGCTGTTTCTGTCGCCAGGTGGCAGATCTCTATCAGGGGAAAGAGTTTCTTCTGCAGGGGGATCTCCAAGTGTTTTGAGACAGACGGGGGGGGGGGGGAAGAGACTTTGGTTTCAGGCTGCGTGCATAGGGGGTTTAAGCATGCCCTCTAAGCTCGTATGTTTGCTCTGTGGGTCTAAGAAGGGCTCACTCTCTGAGACCGGAGTGTGCAAAGCATGCCTTCAGGAGGCTACCTCTGCAGAGTTGGACAAAGAGTTCAGGGGCCCTCTCCAAGCTTGCTGGAGCCTCTATCCCCTTCAGTTACGCTGATGGAGCCGGTGGCAGGGCCGTCTTCAGCTGCAGATGCTCCAGCCTTGGTCCAGGGGGGCTTGGCGGCAATATTCTCTAAGGAATTTGTGGCCCTGCTACAGCAGCAGGCCTTAGGGGTGAATAAGGCAGCAGGGGCAGGGACGAAGGAGCGGGAGAAGCGCCCGGGGTCTCAGGTGGACGCAGAGACGGATAGTATCCCAGTGAAAAAGCCGAGGCTCTTACTTGACAAGGAATAATTTCTGGAGCCAGAGGAGCAGTCGTAAACTATGAAAGATCTGGAGGTAGAAGAGGATTTAGAGGAAGGAGAGATCACGGAACAAGAGGATCAGGTGGGAGTGATTAGGGTGTTCCAGCGAGAAGAGTTGCTGGCACTAATCACGTAAACGCTAAAAGCGCTTAACATTCCTGTGGCGGGCCCAGGGGAGGAGCCTATCCTGGAAGACCCGCTTTTGCAGGGAGTGCGCAAGTCCCAGAGGGTCTTTCCCCTACATCGGATGTTTAGGGAAATGATTCAGGAAGAATGGGACATGCCCGAGTCAGGGATGAAGGGGGTCGAGTGTGATGGCTCGGCTTTATCCTCTGGCGGATCAGGGTAGGGATCTATTTAAGTCCCCTAAGGTGGATGTGGCGGTAGCGGCCGTAATCAAGAAAGCTATCATACCTGTAGAGGGTAGTGCAGCCCTTAAGGATACACAGGATAGGTGGCTGGACACTTTGCTGAAGCAGGTTTTTGATGTCAATGCCCTGGCCATGCAGGCTTCTATTTGTGCAGCATGGGTGGCCAGGGCCTGTATGCAATGGTCACAAAGGATTAGGGGAACTCTGGACGATACGGTAGAGGAAGCGGCCTGGTTGGAAACGGGGGCCGCCTATTTAGTGGACGTCCAGTATGATTTTATTCGCAGTCTGGCCAGAAGTATGGCGTCAGTGGTAGCGGCGTGAAAGTGTTTATGGCTTCGTAATTGGGCGGCAGACGGTTCCTCTAAGGCTTCCCTTCCGAGGCAAACTGGTGAAGATTTGGATAAGTTGGTTAAGGATCTGGGAGACTCTAGGGCGGAAGGTTGCCGGAGAACAAGCAGGAGCCGGGGCATGCCCTAGGGACGTCGAAGAATCAGCAGAGGGATTTTCGGCATTTTCGTCCGCAAAGGTTTGGTCAATTTCAAAGAGATCGAGCGGCTTACCACTCTCAGAGTTTGAGGTTTCAGGGGAGCAGGACGAGGGTTTGGAGCTCCCTTGTCCTCGACTGTTTAAGAAGTCTCAATGAAGTGAGGGGGATCCAGGTGGAATTGATTCCCATAGGTGGTCGATTAAGGGAGTTCTATTCCGCCTGGGTCTGAGTTACGTCGGATCAGTGGGTGCTGGAGGTCATTCAGAAAGGAGATGCGCTTGAGTTCCAGCGTCCGGTGGTCGACGCCTTCGTTCTCTCCCCTTGCAGAGCCCGTTCGAAGTGGGTAGCGGTACAGGAGACATTGGACAGGCTGCTGGCTCTCAAAGCAGTAGTGCCGGTTCCGGAGAACGAGTGCGGCGACGGTCGATACTCCATATACTTTGTAGTCCCAATGAAAGAGGGCACCTTCCGACCGATTCTGGACCTAAAAAGGGTGAATCGGTGCCTCCGGGTATCACATTTTCGGATGGAGACCCTGTGGTCGGTCATAGTAGCAGTGAGACAAGGAGAGTTTCTCACATCGTTGGACCTGACGGAGGTCTATTTGCACATTCCAATCCACGAAGAGCATCAGCATATCCTCCGTTTCGCGGTTCCGATGGGGCATTTTCAGTTCCAGGCGTTACCGTTTTGGTTGGCAACGGCCCCGCGTACTTTCACCAGGGTGATGGTAGTGGTAGTTGCTGTGTTGAGAAAAGGAGCGTTGATTCATCCTTACCTGGACGATTAGTTGATCCGTGTGAAATCGAAGGAAGAGAGCGAGGAAGCCACCCGCCGGGTGGTGCAGTTATTGCAGACGCTGGGCTGGGTAGTCAATGCGGAAAAGAGCAGGTTCGAGCCCTCGCTGGTCTTGGAGTATTTGGGGGCCTGGTTCGACATAGGGTTAGGAAGAGTCTTTCTACCAGACAGCAGAGTGCTAGAGCTAAGGGAGCTCGTTCGTGCCTTTCTGTAGAGACCAGAGCCCACGGCATGGCATTATCTGTAACTGTTAGGAAAGATGGCGGCCACGCTCGAGGTAGTGCCCTGGGCCAGAGCCCACATGAGATCGTTACAGAGGGCCTTACTCAGGAGATGGTCAAATCAGGTCGACCCGTTGTCCCACAAGTTACCCTGTCCGCAGGAAACAAGGGATGCTCTTCAGTGGTGGTTACAACCCGGGCGTCTCAAAAAAGGGATGCCCTTGGAGGCTCCGGGTTGGCGACCTCTCACGACAGATGCCAGTCTGTTCGGGTGGGGGGCATATTTCGAGGGCAGTTTTTCCCAGGGTCAGTGGATGGAAAGGGAGAAGCAGTGGTCCTTGAGCAGGTTGTAACTAAGGGCAGTAAGGTTAGCTCTAGGGGCCTTTCAGCACAGGCTACAAGGAAAAGCGATCCAAGTTCCCTCGGACAATGCCACTGTGGTGGCATATGTCAATCGTCAGGGCGGCACAGGCAGCATAGCTCTAGAGGAAGAGGCGGAAGAGGTCTTAGCCTGGGCTGAGAAACATCTGGAAGCGTTGGCGGCGCATGTAGCAGGGGTGGACAATGTGACAGCCGATTTTTTTTATTTTTATTTTTATTTTTTTTGTCTAGTCAAGGTGGATCCAGGAGAGTGGGTTCTCCAGCAGGAGGTGTTCTATTTGATAGTACAACGCTGGGGGATTCCGGTGATGGACCTGATGGCGACCTTCGAGTCGGCAAAGACCGCAAGGTTTTACAGCAGACGGCAAGAGAGAATGTCGGAAGGCCTGGACGCTCTGATGCAGTCCTGGCCGGAGGAGCAGCTTCTTTACGTGTTTCCGCCTTGGGTGTTAATAGGGCGAGTGTTGCAGCGGATCGAGCGTCACAGGAGTCAGGTCATCCTGATTGCTCCGTATTGGCCTCGGCGACCATGGTATGCAGACCTCATAGGGCTCTTGGTGGGGTGGCCGTGGCGCCTGCCGCTGAGAGAGGATCTGCTAACTCAGGGACCGTTGAATATACCTCAGGTGGATCGATTCTCGCTTACGGCCTGGCTCTTGAAAGGGCAAGGTTAACAACAAAAGGATATTCGCCGTGGGTCATTTCGATTTTGTTGAGGTCCAGACGGCGTTCTACCTCGGTGGCGTATGTTAGAGTATGGCGACTGTTGGAGTCGTGGTGTAGAGAGAAGGGAGCTTCAGACTTAAAGGCGTCAGTGTCACAGGTTCTTTCGTTCCTACAGGATGGATTTGATAAGGGATTAGCGACTGCTTCCCTACGAGTGCAGTTGGCAGCGCTGGCATGTTATCGTGGAAAGGTGCAAGGTGTCGGTCTTGGCACACATCCGGATGTCAAGCGTTTCCTGTGTGCGGTATCTCTTCTGCAGCCTCAATGCAGAGCGACGGTACCGCCATGGGATCTTAACTTGGTGCTGGAAGCTCTAGTTAAGGAACCTTTTGAGCCTTTGGGAAGATCGACGTTGAAGGCTCTCACGCTCAAGGCGATCTTTCTGGTGGCTATCTACTCGGCCCGAAGGATTTCAGAGTTGCAAACATTGCCGTGTCAAGAGCCTGCCTTGTCCTTTCAGAGCACGAAGGTAGGTAGTGTTGAGAACGGTTCCCTCATTCTTGCCTAAGGTGGTATCGCCATTTCATTTGAATCAGGAAGTGGTACTGCCAATTTTCAGGGTGGAGAGCAGGAAGGGGTCCGATGAGAAGCTACATCGGCTGGACGTAGGGCGAGTGTTAATCTTTAATCACACTTGATAAACCGCTTTGTCGAAACATTAAGCGGTGTACAATAAAATAAAAAGGATGCACTGCAAATTATAAGAAAGGAACGCCATAAAAAATAGGAAAGAGTGAGCAGGACAGAGCACATATAATAAATACTAAAGTACAATAAAATATTAAAAATAATAAAAATATTATAATAAGAAAATACCCTCCAGCCAACTGGAGGTCCAAATAAAACTGACACAAAAACGGGGTCAAAGACAAACAGGGGAAGGGCAAGACAAACCTAGACTGGCAGCAGAACAAATGTAGCAACTTTAAGGGGGGGCATTGGGAGAAAGATCGAAGGCTTGCTGAAACAAGTGTGTCTTAAGCAGTGACTTAAATTGAGCATATGAAGGTTCTAACCAAAGAGTTGGGGGTAATGCATTCCATAAAACAGGGGCGAGAAAAAAGAAAGCTGAATTGCGGGTCTGCTCGAGATGAGCTTGTGATAGAGCAGGTAAAGATAGACGATTAACATAGAAAGAACGGGACTGGTGATAGGGGGTATGAAAAGAGATATGATCTGCAAGATAAAGAGGATTATTAGTGTAGATGGCACAATGAGCTAAGATAAGAAATTTATATCTGAAACGATAGCGGAGAGGCAACCAATGTAACTGAAGGAGAATGGGAGTAACATGATCAAACCGTGAGGAAAATGTAATTAGACGAGCTGCAGTATTTTGAATAAGCTGCAAACGTAATTGAAAGCCAGGAAGATTAGCCAGAAAGACATTACAGTAATCTAACCTACTAATGACTATAGCTAACACAAGAGTGACTAGAGAACTAGAGGGAAGCAAGGAACGAACAGCCCTGATTTGCCGTAAGGCAGCAGATGAACGGCGTATGATAGAGGAAATATGACAGTGAAAAGAGAGCGAAGAGTCCAAGATGACTCCCAAATAACGGAAGGAAGTAGTGAGCGGGATGGAGGTTGAACCGATCATGGGAGCAACTGTGGGACAGGGGCCACTTAGAGATCCACATAGCTGAAGACTTAGATGGGTTTAGGTGTAGAAAGTTCTGAGAGCCAGGAAGCAATGTGAGAAAGACGCTGATTAAACTGGGAAATATCCAGAGTTAACGGCGAAGTATGAAAGAGGAGAATGTCATCGGCGTACAAGTACGTAGAAACTGGGTATTGCTGAATCAATAGAGGTAATGGTGAAAGAAAAATATTAAACAGCAAAGGAGAAAGCACCGAGCCCTGGGGAACACCACAAGTGAGGGGGAAAGTAGTGGATGACTGACCATTAGAGAACACAGAGAAAGAGCGAGCCACAAGAAAGGAATAAAACCACTGTAAAACTGTGCCGCACAGCCCAATATCCAACAGACGAGATAGTAAAGTGGGATGGTCAATCAGATCAAACGCTGCGGAGAGATCAAGGGAAACTACAAGAGTAACATCACTGTGATCATGGGCAATATGTAACTCGTTCAGAAGGGCCAGGAGAACCGTTTCAGTACTGTGACCGTGCCGGAAACCGGCTTGGCGAGGATGAAGAGCATTTATGGATTCTGCATGGAAATTTAGTTGGTCAAAAACAAAACGTTCCAAGAGCTTAGCTAAGAAGGGCAAATTTAGAAACAGGTCGCCAATGAGACAGAACAGACGGATCAAGAGAAGGCTGCTTCAGAAGGGGGTGAACAACAGCACGCTTCCAGAGAGAGGGGAATTGACCAGATGATAGGCTACCATTAATGATGGAAGTGATAATGGGTATGAATTGAAGAGAAGGCTCAGTCAGCCGACGAGATGGAATTGGGTCAAGTGAGCAGGAAGTCTTTCTAGACATAACCAGCATCTGAAGTACTTCAGCAGAGGTAACAGTGCGGAAAGAAGACCAAGTATGAGCAAGGGCTTGATTCGACGGCGGGGAAGGTAAGGAGAAATGAACATCAGTCATCAATGCAGACAGAGGAGCAGAAGACACTGATGAACCAGGAGGAGAGAGCGGGGGAGGGGGAGGGGGGTTTGAAAATGAAGAGTGTAGGTTCTGAATTTTCTCAGCAAAGAAAGTAGCTAGAGGTTGAGGATCAGGAAGAATAGTCAACCGTTTACAATTCTGACCTGTGGAAGACAGTTTACGCAAGATAGAAAACAACTGTTTTGAAGAATTTGCAGCTTCAGAAATTTCAGTAACATAAAAGGCACGTTTGGCAGACTGAACAGCCAAACGATAATCAGTAGATAGTTGCTTAAAACGGAGATACAACTCTGGGGAAGGGTGACGAGACCATTGGCGTTGTACCTGCCGAAGCTGGGACCGCTGGAGACGTAATGCAGGATGATACCATAGCGAATGGGCAGAGCGAGAGGACCGAGAGCAAGGACCAAGTGGTGCCAGATGATCTAGAGCTGCAGCAAGAAGGGAGCTCCAGAGAGAGGCCTGGGTATCAGGGGAGAGCGACGCAAAATCTGACGGGAAAACAGAAGAGGCAGGAGGGGAAAGCACTAAGAGTTTCAGGCGTGATTCGGCGACGGAGCAAGGGAGAGGAAGAGCAAGTAGACGAGTCTACAACTCCCAAAGGGAGAAAAGAAAGTGAGAAAAGAGCACAAGAATGGTCTGACCAGGGGATATCCATCGTGGAAGGGGGGGAAATCACAGGTAATAGCGTAGAAGGTGAAAGAACAAAGTCGTCTAACGTATGCCCTGCCACATGAGTAGGGCCAGATACGTGTTGGTGTAAAGAAATATCACTCAAAAGATTCAGAAAAGAGCGATCTTTCTGGTGACTAGGATTATCCACATGGATATTAGTCACCTAGAATGATGAGATTAGAGAAATGTAAAGCTACACCTGAAATGGTCTGCAAAATTGCTTCCCAGCGCATAGTGGTAAGAGAAGGAGAAAGATAAAGAAGAAGAAAATACAATGGGGGTGTGGAGTGATAGCGAAGAAGAAGGGATTCCGAAAATAACGAAGGGAGAGGAAACTTCTTCAACATACATCGAGTCACGATAGAGCAGGGCCACTCCCCCGCCACCTCTACTGACTCGGGGAGAGGAGATTGCTGCAAAACCGGGAGGAAGGGAACTAGTGAGGATAGGATCATCACCTTCCTTGAGCCAAGTCTCCGTAAGGAAACAGAGGTCAAGGGAGTGGAGGGAGATGAGGTCATGCACCAGCAGAGATTTAGACCGAAGGGAACGGCAGTTTAATAAAGCTATATGAAAAGTAACCGTGGAGGCAACCAAACGTGGGTCGACGGAGAGAGGACACCGCCGGGACGGAGTTCTAGTACTGCTATAGGGAATCAGATTCGATGGACAGCGCGATAGTGATCCAGGAGGAACTGGGGAAATAGGCAGGGGACGGCAACCCCAAAAAACCGGAATGACCGACATAACACTAGAAGATAACAGAAACGTAAAGCCACAAAGTACAAATAAAATAGTCCAA
Organism: Ichthyophis bannanicus; assembly: GCA_033557465.1. Taxonomy (NCBI): domain Eukaryota; kingdom Metazoa; phylum Chordata; class Amphibia; order Gymnophiona; family Ichthyophiidae; genus Ichthyophis; species Ichthyophis bannanicus. The sequence continues at coordinate 43,257,408 of CM066043.1, forward strand.
ACAAACCCAGATGTACCCAAAATAAACGACAAAACTGACCTGAAAAGATGTAAGGTCCAGAGTAGGAATGACCTGAAAGCCACCGGAGCGGAAAGCTCAGCAAATATTCGGGGCAATGGGAACTCCAATTGCGCCCCCCCCCCCCGCTCGCCCCAAGGAGCAGGACCTGCTCCTTGGGCGCGGACCGCCGCAGACAGGTTGTTTAAATAAGTGGAGGAATACCTAGGAGGGTCGCGACCGCAGGACTGCGGCCGCGTCACTTCCGGGCTTTGAACTGAGACTCTGGGAGACACAGGAGAGCCAAATCAGCACCAAATATCTGGAGGGAGACGAAACAACAAGGAGTGAGAGAGCACAGGTATAACAGGGACACAGTACAGGCTAAGGGAGCAGAGCGACACTTGCACCGCCGCAGACAGGTTGTTTAAATAAGTGGAGGAATACCTAGGAGGGTCGCGACTGCAGGACTGCGGCCGCGTCACTTCCGGGCTTTAAGCTGAGACTCTGGGAGACACAGGAGAGCCAAATCAGCACCAAATATCTAGGAGGGTCGTGACCGCAGGACTGCGGCCGCGTCACTTCTGGGCTTTGAGCTGAGACTCGGAGACACAGGAGAGCCAAATCAGCACCAAATATCTCGTAAGAACATGTATCAAGCGAGATCTCTTTGTGAAAGATCCAATCTATGTAATCTTCAGCGGAAATGCTTACTCTCGTGCTTAGAATGCCAAATGCAAGTGGGATTGCCTACAGCGGTATTTTGAACTTAGTCTCTATGTGATGCTTGTCATATATATGTTAATCCTATATATTACTGATGAAATGAGGAGATGTGACTGTGTACCCTGGGTGCTAGTAAAATTTGGTCTCCTGTGGTTATGGAGAGGAAAAGTAAATAATCAGAGGCTTCAAGCCTGTGAAGTCTTCAATAGCTACGATCAGTCAGCAGTGAAAAAAAAATATTGCGGAAATATTTGCTTAGAACGGCACCGTTCCGCAAAACAAACTGTATTGTTTGGGGGTCCCAGACAAGGAGAGTCGGCGTCTAAGTCTTCTATTGCTAGGTGGTTGAAAGAGACTATTGTGTCGGCTTATCTGTTGCAGGGCAAGTCATGTCATATATATTTTTTTAAAATCTGTTTGAGTTTGTCTTGTACATCAGGACGTTCAGTCGCACAGAACCAATACCGTAGTAGAATCAAAGAATAGTGAAACTGAACAAAACAGGAGGGGAAATAGCTTATTCCTGCAAGAAGCTAGTCTTGTACCTCAGTTTTTATTGACCACCTGTTGATTCTTGGATAGGGGCAGGTAATCCCTCCAATGGCTGCCATATCCACTCAACAGTGGCATAGGTATCAATGTTCATAGAGGCTATCTCTTCAAACTGCGGACTTGATGCACTGTGCCTTACCAGAAAGTTACATTTAGCAATGAAAAATATCTTTCCAATTTGCTAGTATCCATTAGTAATTGGGGTTTTTTTCTTAAGTAATTGGTCATTGTATGTGGAATAGGCTTCCATTGTTCATACTTAAAGAAAATTATTATTTTCACTTTAGGAAGTTGGTTAAAGAGTGGTTGTCGAATTTGGCTTTTTACACTGTTAGAATTATGTATAATATATTTGTGAAATCTGGATTTATTATGATTTTATGATCATGCTCTTTGTTGTAAATCTCTGCAAGTCTAGGTGATGGTGGTGATGCACAAATTGAGATACTTATAATCTAAAATATTCAGAACAGCCAAAGACTGAAAGAGAACGAAGTCTGGCGACATTCAAGCTCTAGATCAGGGGTCTCAAACACGCGGCCCGCGGGCCGCATGCGGCCCGCGAGACAACTTTGTGCGGCCCGCGACGGCGGAAAACCAAAAATCCCCCAAAACCCTGGCTTCTGCTGCTGCCGTTGCCGCCGTGGCAGCAGCAGAATCAATTGTTAAATTTTAAAAAAGAACTGACTTCTGCTGCTCAAGCAGCTGTCCTGCGGCCCCTTTCCCTCTGCCCGGAGATCCGACTCTGCTCTCAGCGGCGTGCTTTTCAAGCCGCGAAGAGAGTATTCCCCTCTCGCGTGTCTTGAAAAACCGCGCGCGAGGGGAATACTCTCGTCGCGGCTTGAAAAGCACGCCGCTGAGAGCAGAGTCGGATCTCCGGGCAGAGGGAAAGGGGCCGCAGGACAGCTGCTTGAGCAGCAGAAGTCAGTTTTTTTTTTAATTTGACAATTGATTCTGCTGCTGCCACGGCGGCAACGGCAGCAGCAGAAGCCAGGGTTTTGGGGGTTTTTTTGTTGGCCGGTAATGAGCTATGGAGGGGCTGACTGAACTGGAAGTGGGCTATTGGCAGAGGGGTGAGGGGGGGGGGGGTTATGACTGGTAATGGGCTGGGGGGGGGTTATGCCTGGTAATGGGCGATGGTGGGGGCGAGGACTCGAAAAGGGCATAAGGGGGAAAACAATGGAAGAGGGCTATAGGCAGGGGGGGTTATGACTGGTAATGGGCTGGGGGGGGTTATAACTAGTAATGGGCTATGGTGGGGGCTAGGACTGGAAATGGGCAGATGGGGGTTAGGACTGGAAGTGGGCTATTGGCAGGGGGGGGTTATGACTGGTAATGGGCTATGGTGGGGGCTAGGACTGAAAATGGGGTGATGGGGGATACGACTGCAAGTGGGCTATGGGGGGGACTAGGACTGGTAATGGGCTATGGGGGGGGGTAAGACTGAAAATGGGGTGATGGGGTAAGACTGGAAGTGCGCTATGGGGAGGTTAGGACTGGTTATGGGCTATGGGGGGTCTAGGACTGGTAATGGGCTGGGGGGGTTGCTAGGACTGGAAATGGGCTGAGTGGAAGGGGGGCTTGAACTGCAAATGGCTGATGGGGAGGGGGGCTTGGAATGGAAATGGGCTGTGAGGGGAGGGAGCTAGGATTGGAAATGGGCTGATGGGGGGCTAGGATTGGAAATGGGCTGATGGTGAGGCTAGGATAGGACTGGAAATGGACTGATGCAGGGACTAGAAAGGAGCAGATGCTGGGTGGGGCTGGAACTAGAAGGGAGCTGATGTTGGGGGAGGATTAGAATGGGATGGAGCTGGGAAAGTGAAATGGAGAGGGGAAAAATATTTTGTCTGGAAGAGAAGACAAATCTACAATTGGCCAGGTATTGGGAGAGTAAGTGGGGATTGAGGATGGAGGGGTAAAATTTGAGTGGATGAAATAGGAATGAGGAAAGAGCAAAAGGAGAAAGATTAGTATGTTAAAGCAGATGTAGAGAGAGAATGGAAAAAAACTAGAAGAGAGAAGAAAGGACAAATGGACAGCAGACGATGGAGATAGCAGAAGACACGAAGAAACCAGAAGTGGCTGGAGCAATTGCAACTGAAAAAAAATGCACAAAAGGTAGAAAAATATCTCTTTATTTTGAATTTATTAACTGGAATATGTCAGCTCTGGGAAATGTGCATCATTAATGTCTGTGCTTTGGTACAAGAAATTATTTATAGTTTTATTTCTACAGTGCTGAGGTATTCTGTGTAATTCCTATTTGACATTGCTACTTGTTCTCTTTTCCCAGTAGGTCATGTATTGTTCTCTGAAATGTATTGATTTAATATTTGCAGTGTTGCCTTTTGATAGGTAGGGTCTGGTGCTTTGTGAGTCCTGGTAGTGCTGTTATGATACGGGGGGTTTGCTATGGGTTCCAAATGGGCAGTGTTAGTAGTAGTTCCTAATGTGCCTGGCGGTTGGCACTGGATTATAGTAATATAGAAATTTTCTAGTCTTTCTTTATCCATGCACTCATTATGCAACATTATGCAAATATTTATGCAAATGAGGCCCCTTATGCAAATGAGGCCCGTGTCTTATGCGGCCCCCGGGTTACTTTACAAGTCCTCATTCGGCCCTCAAAGCAATTTGAGTTTGAGACCCCTGCTCTAGATAGTGTTTTGTATATATGGCTGCTGCAGTATTTTGTAGACGTGAGATTGGTATTTAGCTCATGTTAATAATCATCAGTCTTTATTACAGCTGTAAGATATTTTCTTACTGCTACAGTGCTCTGTGGGGCTGGTAAATATAGTCCTTTCAGTTTTATAAATGCATCTACAATATCAAGGCTAAGTAAGAGCATGAAAATACCTCCCTTTTATAAGTGCTGAGTGCTTGGTAGTAGAGAGGCTGGTTTGACTTTTGTCCCTGTTTTATGGTGGTTTAATAGTTGTAGCCTATAACCAATTTTTTATGAGGCTTTTACCATTTAGCTCCAAGTTTCAGTATATGGTTTGCTTTATATGGACTAATTTATTTTCCTCATTGACCCTCCAGTCCATTCCAGATGCATGATTTTATGCGCACTACCAGCAGATGGAGACTGAGAACCACTGGCTTGATGTCACAGCATAAGGGTCCTGAGGTGTTCTCATCCTCTCACCAGTATTTTTCATTCTCTAGCAGATGGAGGTTGTCTAGTGCTATGCAGTCTAAATTGGATTGGGGAGATGTTTCTAAGGAGAATTCTTGAAAGGGCATAGGATGGCGGTGGCTGCCTACAATGCCCTGGAATACAGAACCCAGTGGTACTGGGTCTCTCAGTAGGGGGGGGGGGGGAGAGGCTGCGGCAGAACACATGGGGTGCAGAACCCATTAGTACTAAGTACCTCCTCCTCCCCACCTCCCCCAGGAGCCCTTGGCTTGGCTATCTCTATGCATTTGTGTGATACAGCTGGAATACTCCCTTGTGTTTTCTCCTCTGTGAGGGCCAGGTGATGAGTGTTAGGGGTCTTTTTTTGGACTAGGGGCACTTTAAGGCTTCAGTGTAAAACAGTCAGGGCTCCAGGGCCTTCAGTGCAGCAGAGACCGACGGCTCCTGTAGAGGAGGTGAGTGGCAGTTCTCGAGGGGCATTCAGGCTCCCACAAGGGTTCTTTTTCTTCTGTCAGCTCTGCACAGCCAGCCAGGGTGACAGTTGAGGATTTTTTCCCATTACCACAATTGCCTGCTGCTGCTCTCTCAGTGAAAGCGACGGTCCGCTTCAGGCAGTGTTTGTGTCTGTTCTGTCCTCGGGGGAGCGTGTAGGCTGTAGCCATGACAGCGAGGTCTGCACTGGCTGGTGTGGAGACTGTGGATTGGAAGCAGTTTTGAGCGGGAAACGCCACCATTTTGGTTGTTCGTCTTCAGATTGGGACTTTTTCATTTTAGTTATGCTCGGGGGATCAAGGAAATGGAGAGAAAGCAGTCACAATTCTGTTGAAGAGTGGTTGAGGTTTCAAATTCTCACTGGAAAGCTTGCTGCTGCTTAGAGCATCACTTGTTTCTTTGTTAATTTATTTGCTAGTTACAGATTGGAGAACTGGGCCAGTGTGCCCATAGGGGGGTTTTACTCTTCGGGCAACCTCTCCCCCCTCCCCTTCCCCTTCCCCTTCCCCCTCCCCTCCCCCACACAGTAAGTGCCTGCGGTGGTGTTAATGGGTGCCTTGTACCCCTCAGAGGATCCTTTTGGGAATGGAGGGTCTACTAGGGGTGACAGGCTGCTCGAAAGATGGAGGATGTGTCCATTTTAAGGAGCCCCATGGTTTCAGCTCTGTGGTTGGGGCAAGGTACTTCAGGCCAGAAGGTCGGGAGTTCAAATCCCACTAGAGGACAGCAACCTTGGGCCGGAAGGACTGGGGTTTCTAGTCCCACAGGTGCTCCTTGTGGTCTTGGGCAAGCCACTTAACCCTCCATAGCCCATGTTCCCTGTAAAATAGTTATCTCCAAGTTATAATGCCCTGTTCAATGTAATTTCAGTTTGTTCAATGTAAACCGCACTGATGCAGAATAGCGCGGTATATAAGAGAATGTAAATAAATAAATTCTGCAGGTTAGTTAGCGTGAGTTGGTTGGTGGTACTATGTCTTGCATATCCAATATCATTTTCCATGGCTTGTCAAAGCACGCTCGCCAACCATTACAACTAGCTATGAACACAACCGCCCGAACACTCCTGTCTGCATCCAGATATGAACACATCAAGCCATTATTGATTCAGCTTCACTGGCTCCCCATATCAAGTTGCCTGATATACAAAACTCTCCTACTTCAAGGCTCTTCATGACATGTCTGCAACCTCTCACAAAGCTCATACAATGAATGCCAGAGACCAGAACGAGGAGATCATGCATGGTGAATTCACTCGCCATCCCCTCAGCAGTAAGGTCGTGTACCCAATCCACTAAGAATCGTGCATTCTCCTTATATGCGCCAACTCGATGGAACGCCCTACCCCCAACGATGCGAGCCATCACAGATCTAACATCTTTCAGCAAGGCATTAAAGACATACCTGTTCCAACTAGCCTACAACCAGCTACCGGCTTTCAACTCTTGTATACTACCATTCTCCATTGTTTCCTACACAAGTTAACCTGGCCTATCCAAAACTGTTTGTTTTAATGTTATACTGTTAACCATTCATGTTAATGCCAATTCAATGTAAATTGAATGCAAATCGTTCCATGCAATCTGTTCTATGTAAACCAGTTTATTGTTAATGTTATATGTAAACCACACTGATCTGAAAAAGCACGGTATATAAAAATAAATAAATACTCTGGGATCTCGGGGATCTGAATCCTCTGGGATGTGAAAGGAAGGATTACTGTATTTTCATGCATATAACGCGCATGTTATATGCTTTTTTGCAAACTGTGCAAACCCTGGAGTGGAGGAGTAGCCTAGTGGTTAGAACACTGGCTTGGTAACCAAGCAACTAGGGTTCGATTCCCACTAGCACTCCTTGTGGCCTTGGGCAAGTCACTTAACCCTCCATTGCCTCGGAAGAAAGGCCTGGCAATCTACTTCCGGTGACATTGCCAAGAAAACCCAGGAGCTTCTGGGTCGCCAGGAGTCAGGACTGACTCAAAGGCACACATTGCATTGTGCAAACCCTCCCCCATGCATTATTTCCGTGAGCATGCTATACCAGTTTATTTGTGCGTGTGGGGTTTTTTCCCCATTGCCTCCTACTCCAATAGTAACAGGAGAGACCAGTTCAGTTCCCTGCCACGCACATGCCAGCACAGTCCACCTCTTCCAGATACCTGAACCAGGGACCCAAAATAGCTGCCTTTCATGGCAAAATACCCTCAGTCCCAACAGAGTTTGGCTTGCCCCCCTTGAGCAGTCACACACCTTAGGGTAGGCACTAGTTGGGCAATGCACAGTTTCGACGACCTCTGCATGCAGTCCGGCCAGGCTTCGCTAATTAACACCACCAAGCCTATCAGAGAATAGAGGCTGTGCGATAAGGCACACTAACCTGCACCTCCGTGTGTGGGCCAGGCTCTGAATCACAACATTCCCGGCATATTACGAGACATGTGCCGTATATGCGTGGGCATGCTGTATCGGAAATCTTTTTACATAATGTCACCATTTCCATGTGGTGTGTTCGTGGGCACTTTATTTGCGTGAAAATATTTTATTTAGACAGATTTGTATACCACCTTATCCTACAATCAAAGTGGTTACATCACATTGGGGGGTTACATTTAACATGTGAGTATTTAGCAACATTTAGACAGCACAATTGGTGGGTTACAATTAGCATAAGGGTTCTTAACAACATTATGGAGGGTTACATTTAGCATGAGGGTGCTTCAAACACTTTACACTGAACTCCTAAGTCTAGTTCGGATGATTTGGGTATTGAGTTGGAGGGGGTAGTTGCAGTGCCGTTTGTGTTATCTGTTTGCTCATATGTTTCTGTAAAGAGTAGTGTTTTAAGGGCCTTGTGGAAGTCTGTGATGTCTTCTAATTCCCTCAGGCTCGTTGGGAGGGAGTTCCATAGTGTGGATGCTGTTAGTGATGGGGCTCTTCTTGAGGTATTTTGTTTAGTCTTGTGGTATCCTGCAGGCGTGCCGATCATGTTGTCATTATTAGTCGTCCTTGGTCTATTACTGATATCCCTTGTTATGATATCTTGGAGTGCATTTGCAGAGAGATGGTGAATGATTTTGAAGATCAGGATTGTTTTAAATTTTGCTCTGGCTACCATTGGAAGCCAGTGTAGTTGCTGTAAGACGGGGGTGATGTGCTCAGCTCTTGGAGTGTCAGTAATGATGCGTGCTGCAGTGTTTTGCACCATTTGGAGTGGGTGTAAGGTCTGCTGAGGGAGGCCTTGATATAACGAGTTTCCTTAATCAAGTAGAGGTGTAATGAGTGCTTGGCACACTGTGCGGAAGTGATCTTGGCGGAGTAATGGCTTGATCTTTCTTATGGTCCTCAAACGTTAATAGGCCTTGCCCGCAGTTTTGGTGATATGAGATTTCAAGTTCAGTGCTCTGTCCATTGTAATGCCCAGGTACTTAACTTCATCCTTGACTGCTATGAGTTTGTTTAGAATGCTGATGGTCTCTGGTGGGATGAAGTTGGGGTTCCTGGTGACTAACATTGCCTCGGTTTGTCATGTTATTGGTTGTGAGCCAGGCATTCATGTCTTCAAGGCATTTTGTTATGGTAAGTGCTAGTAGGTTGATTGGGGCATTGATGTCAGCATATATGTGATGATAGAGCTTGTCTCGTCTGATGTTGCATATGGGCTGGATGTATATATTAGAGCATTGATGACAGGGCAGAACTTTGTGGTATTCCCTGCGTGACGGGAAATTGCAATGATTTCTTTTGGTCGCATTTGACTTGTTGGGTTTGTTTTTCCAGGTAGGAGGTGAACCATTTCAGGGTGTTCTTTCATAGTCCTATCTGTTGCAGGCACTGCAATAATCTGGTGTGGGACACTGTGTCAAAGGCTGCTGAGATGTCTATGAACACTAGTAGGAATCCATTCTTTGTTATCTATGCCTCTTAAGAGGCTGTCAAAGAGGGAAGTGAGTAGCGTTTCCACACCGTGCTGTGGTTTAAAGCCATGCTGATGGGTGTCCTTTGGGGCATACATGTCAATATGGTCCTGAAGTTGCCTTTGCACTGTCTTTTCAACAATTTTCGCAAGGAATGGTAGGCTGCATTTGGGACGGTATGATTTAGGTTCAGATGGGCTTAGGTTGTTGCTTTTAAGTATCGGTCGTATCATGGCATGCTTGAATGATTGTGGCATGTATCCTTGTTGGAGTGAATCTTTGACGATTTTGTGAGTGTAATGGGAGAGCTGGCTTCTCGTGACTTTTATCCAAGACACTGGGCATGGGTCTGATGGTGAGGTGTTTGTGTTGAGTCCATGTATTTCCTCTACTTGATGTGCTGATGGTATGCTAAAGTCCTCCCAGGCTTGAAGTTGCTCATTCATATCTTTATCATCTTTCTGTAGTGTGATGGAGCAGGTCTGAGTGGTGTGTTTTGTTTTCATGTAGTCTGCAAATTCCTGTGGGTCAAGATGGTGGGTACAGTGTTCCGTGGTGTCCTTAGTGAGCTTTTGGACAATGCTAAAGAGTTCTCTTGGTTTGTTGACAGACTTCATGATTAAGTTGGTGTGGTGCTGCTGTTTACGCTCATTTATCAGATATTTATTTATTTAGTAAACACTTGTATACCGCTGCTTCCTACGATCAGCAGCGGTTTACTTTACAGAATCATAATGTATTGTATAGTACATTGAGATTTTCAGTTTACATTTTGATTAGTCAATGATTATGTAACACGGGATAAGTATTTGGATACGATACATATTTGATTATAGTACACAGATCAGGGTATACATTTGATTTCAATAGGTTGGGAGGGGCCCTATATATACAATTTGTACAAAGTTAATTGCCAAGGAGTACAGGCTATATATGACTATATGCTATTAGATTATATGCTGCCGTGAGTGGCAGAGGGGATCTAGTTGAGGTAGGGTATTGCAGTTATATCACGTTGTAGTGGGTTTGAAACAGATAGGTTTTAAGTTTTCGTCTAAATTCACTCAGGTTGTTTGCGCGCCTTAATTCATGCGGTAGTTGGTTCCATTGGATTGGCGCTGAGTATGTGAACGCCCTATTGCTTGTTTCGGCCTTGACAGATCTTATGCTGGTCGGGATACATAGGGTGTTGAGATTCATAGTTCTCCTGCTCCTGTTGCATGGTTGTATAGTGATTAGGTTATTGAGGTAGGATGGTGCGATGCCATTGATGAGCTTAAATGTTGTGATGAGTAGTTTGTAGAGGACGCGGGCGGCTAAGGGGAGCCAGTGCAGTTCCATTAGAACTGGGGTTATGTGGTCGGTGACTTTCTTTTCCATGATGACTCTTGCAGCCACGTTCTGAGCCATTTGCAGGATGCTTAGTGTGTTCTTTGGAAGCCCTTGTAGAATGGCATTGCTGTAGTCCAGGTGGGGAATGATTAGTGCTTGAGCAACAGACCTAAAGTCGGATTTCTCGAGGATATTGCGAAGTGGTTGTAGGATTTTGAGTTTGTAAAAGATAGCTCGGTTAACTGTTCTGAGGTGTTTGTCCATCTTGAGGTTGCTGTCTAGTAGGACACCTAGATACTTTATTACAGGCTTCGTATAGTATATGTTTTTGTTTAGTGTGACTGTGGTGGGCGGGATGAAATTGGCTTTCTTGGACATGAACATGACCTCTGTTTTTTTGTGATTTATTGACATGTTGTTTTGTTGAAGCCATAATTGGAGCATGCCAAGGCATTCTTCTAGTGGACTGAAGTTAGGCTGTGTTATGTCAAGCTGTGTGTATAGCATCACATTGTCGGCATATATGTGGTAATTGATGTTGCATTTCTGGAAAATACTGCAGACCGGCTTTATATACAAATATATTCCAGTAGCTTGGCTCTGTGTAGAGTCTGGGAGTTGTGACTTGTTACGTGTCCATTTTCTTTCCAGTCTTCGGCAAGTGTGTTTAGCATCTCTGTCATTTGAGTACCAGGGGGCGTTTGGTCTCCTTCGTACTTGTGGTTTTGTACTTCTGGGGGCTGATGCTGCATTAGATATTATGGTGTTCCATTTCTCTATGCTTAGATCCAGGGTGTCGCATTCCTGTTGGAGTTGTGGAATGATTTCGTCTAAGAATGAGTCTTTATTGAAGGTTCTATAACGCCTGGTTGTACTCATCTTCCTTGTGTTGGGTGGGGTTATTCAGGGTCAGGGTGACTTCTATCACGTGATGATCTGACCAAGGGACCGGCGTAATTGTTGTTGTTGTGGCCTTGCCCTGTTCCACCAAGTTCGTTGGAATAAAGACCATATCCAGAGTTGTACCAAGTTGGGGCGTTGATTGTCTGGCTATATTTTAATGACTCCATGGCTTTTAGGAATGTTGTGGATTCCTTGTTGGGAGCAGAGGTCAGGTTGTAGTCTCCTAATACAATGAGGGGTTTGTTTTGTGTTGTATGCACATACTGCTTCAAGTACCGTGGAGAGGATGCTTGATGGTAAACGAGATTTCAGAAGTGTAGTTTGTGTATTTGGTATCATCTTGGTCGGAGTTAAAGCCTCAATCCTGATAGTGATAGTGCTGGTTCTGGGATGCTGCAAACTAGCTGCTTACCCAAAGGTCAGTGGTTTGAGGCCAGCCTCTGCCGGGGGGGGGAGGGGGGGGGAAGTTGTGTTTTTAGAGGACTAACTTGGTGGATGGAACAGCAGGTTACGAACCAGAGACGCCAGTGTTCCCTTCCCATTGCTGTTCCTGGTGATCTTGGACATATCACTTAGCCCTCCTTGGTTTCAGGTACAACCTTAGGTTTTAAACCCTTGAGGACCAGGAAAGTACCTATGGTACCTGAATGTAGCTCACTTTGGGCTTCTACAGAAAAGGCATGAGCAAGCCTTTATTTCAGAGGAGCAGTTTGGTCGGAATCCTTGTGTTCTTAATCCTGCTTATCTCTTAGCCTTATTCACGGCATTGAGGAGTGGCAGCCCATGACATTTTTTTCTTAAGACTTGATTTTTGTTCAAGGTTATCATTCCTTGTTTGGGTCTAAGTTAGTCTAATGGTTAGAGTAGTTGACTAGGAACCAGGGCAGCCAGGGTTCAGATACCGCTGCTGCTAATGTTGACATTTTGCTGAGTGCTCCAGGAATGTGTAAACAGGATGTGTTTAAGAAAAAAAGATACTGTAGTGTAAAACCATGCACTAAGTGACTAGTTTAATTGCATCAGGTTTGGTTGTGGTAGTGAATTGGAAACCTAAAACATAACTTGCTTCCAGTTTTAGCTAACCTAGAATATTGAAGAGCTGAAGCCTGCACAAGTCTGCAAGGGGAGGGAAGTCAACTTTGAGCTTTTATTCCTCTTTCTCTCTGCTGGCAGAGGGATATAACCCACTCATCTGGATTGGTCTGGCAGGACTAAAGGAAAGGATATCAACAAGCAAGTTTTTAAACTTTTTTACCATAAAGTTGAAATTTGCTCAGTGTCAACAAATGTAATTTAATGCAATGTTTTCTTAAGACATGGCCTTTTAATGTAAGATCAGTAAGGACATAAGCAGGTTTTGGGGGCTTTTTATAGGGGGAGGGGATAATATGAATCCCTCCTAGCACCAGATGCAGAAAGGGGAGCTATGTTTTCAAATCAAGTGGAGCTTACTTGTAAGGATTAAATTTGATAGTTTTAATACTTGGTCAATATTTTTTATTTGAAGGAATTTTGAAACTGTTGTCTTGGTCTCAGTGAGACTGCCCAAGAATAGTGTATATAATAAAAACAATTACTTTCATTAAAAATAAAATAGTGCCTTTCTTTGAGTAGGAATAACAGCCCAATAGGATTCCTTTTGGAATAAAATAGTTTACTTATTCATTTAGTTTATTTGTAAATTTGATATACTGCCTTTATGTAACTATAACAAAGCTGTTTATATGTTCATAATAAAATTAATATAGAATAAATATCCAACAAAGACAGACAAGCAAACTAAACAGCAGAATCAGAACACTTATAAGGTATCACATAAAATAAATACAATACATTTTAACATTATGAAATACACCAATTATGATAGATTACAGAATTTGTCAGGATGCATAACCCAAACTAAAATTGCAATTTGTACAAAGATTAAAACAACCTAAAAACAAAACAAAACAGCCCCGCCATTGATCATCCTGTCTCCCTCCCATTATCCATCAAGCTTTTGTAAAATTAAAGATTTTGAGACCCTCCTTATTTTCCTAAAAGGAAAATTCCACTCAAAGGAAATTTGGTAAGGAGTTCGAGTACTGGAGCAGAAAAAAAGCAGTTTGTCAAATAGCTTCCATATTTCCTCAGTTACATGCTCTCATCTCAAGTCAAAGATAACATAACACAAGAAATGCCTTACTGGGTCAGACCAAGGTCCATCAAGCCCAGTATCCTGTTTCCAATCCAGGCCACAAGTACCTGACAGGTTCCCAAAGAGGCGCACAGGTTCCACAATGCTTGTCCCAGGGCAAGCAGTGGATTTCCCTGGTCCTCTTTGTTTATGGACCTCAAGAACTTGTCATAACCTTTCTAAACGCAGCTACACTAATGACTGGTAACGTATTCCAGAGTTTTACACGTTGAGTAAAAAAATGTAATCTCAAGGAACAAGCACATATGGGTGACGTCTGTACAGATGGAGTCCGCACAGGAATGCTCCCCAGCATCAAATGGGAAAGTCTTTGGGAGCATTCCACTATGCCTGCATGGCTGCTTTTGTGCCTTCCCAACTCCCTCTCTTCAGTTCTTTGTTTTCTGCAGAGCCAACAGGAAGCAAATCCTGTCACCACAGAAAATTCTTTTTTTTTTTTTTTTTGTGGCTAGATTGTGCCTTCCCATCGATGCCAGCACCACCTTGACACCGCCGGTTCCCTTATTCTTCAACTTAGTAAAAAAAAAAAATAAAAAAAAAAAAAAATTCTTCAGGCATATCGATGCCATCTTAGGCCATAAGCCTACCATATTGTCCATCGACAGGATGGAGAAACAGACTAGTGGTTTCAAAAAATGTTCTAAGTGTGGCAGTACCATTTCGGCAACTGACACACATGACTGGTTATTGAAATGCCTCGGGCCCAACCACCAACCAACACAATGTTCCCTTTGTAAAAAGATAACAAGAGACCTGCAGAACCGGGCCTCTGAATTTGGAGCTCTTCGCTTCAGACGCATTATCTTTGGCATAGACGACATCAAGAGCCTCATCCTCCCATGGATCTCAGGTTTCTAAAATGTCCAAGCACAAGTCTTCATCAAAGACCAGAAGATGCCTTCAGAGGTAGATCTCGTTCCAAGCATTGAGATGCCTCTGGTGCTGCCCTGGAGATAGATTGGTCTGCCAAAGAGCCCCAGCAAGAGGACCTGCCGTCCAAAGCTGTAGAGAGACCCCAGGATGCTCCCAAGGCATTGAACTCAGAACTACTGGTGCCATGCTCTGGGACCGTGGTGCAAGTATCTATCACAGATACCCAAGCATCGGCAACCTCGATAGACCAGCATATACTGGCCATTGAATGGAGCTTGGCAGCTCTACTGGCAGCCTTGGTTCCCATCAAACCTTTGCCCTCAGACACCGGGCTATCAATACCAGTACTAGCACAGACATCAGCACCATGCAGGGTGCATAGGGATGCAGGGTGCTGTCATCACTGCCACCCATGCCCTCCCGTGTGTCCATCACAGATACCAGTACTCGACCCAAACGGTTCCCCAGGCCCAATACAGACACCCATCGGTGCCAGTACCTGGTGGAGGGCAAACACCATCGCTGCTGATACTTTGAGTCCTCTGATTCCACTGTTTCTGATGTGGAGTTACTCGATTCCTGAGAGCCTCGAGGCCTGCCTTCAGAGCCCTCCCCTCCTTCAGAGTGACGCATGTTGCCTCCTGAAGACATGTCCTTCCAGGAGTTTATTCAAGACCTAGCTAGGGGTCTCTCCATAACAATAATATCTGAGAAAGAAAGAGCCCAGGGTGGAGGAATTGGAGATCCTCCAATACCCAACAGCTCCCAAGGAGGCGGCCACCTTGCCGGTGCACCGCATCCTCCATGATCTGATGCTCTGGATATGGGAGACTACCTTCACGATCTCACCTCATATTCGACACCATGTATCGAGTACCTGTGTGTCCCAGCTTCCAAAAGCCACAGCTTCCTCACCGTTTAATGGTGGTGGAATCGGCAATGCATCGAATCAGAGTTCTAAAACCCATTCCTCCTACCCACCAGGTAGGGAATTGAGAAACTTCAATGCCTTTGGGTGTTGAAGTTTTCAGGCTTCCATGGTTTCAGCCAGGATTACCCATATAGAGTATATAGGAGTTATGTTCCTCAAGAAGGTTTCCAGGGACCTCAAGGCCATGGCTCCTCTTCTCCCAGATGATGAGAGGAGACTATCTTGCTCTAGTCAAACATACCCAAAATGTATCGTAGTTTGTCAATAGGCAACTTTTAATGCATTTGAATGCACAAGCAGAGCCACAGCGTCAGTGCACACAAGATTGTATGGCTTCAGGCCTCATATCTTGAACAGTGGCTTCAAGATAAGCTGAGCAACATACCCTGCACAGGGGACAACCTCTTTGGAAAAGACTGGCAGGAAAAGACAACTCTAAACAGACTGTCAGAACAACAGCTAACCCTGCTAGAAAAGACAGCTGCAAAGAAGGCTTTCTTCAATAATAAGAAATTTTACTTATCTCCTGCTTCTCAGTACCAGGCTGAAGGCCCTCAGAAAAGGCAGTAGCCTCTTAAACAACAAAAGAAGCCACAGGTGGCTAAATCTCAACCAGCTCCACAGCCACAGTCTGCGCCTGGTTTTTGACTCTTTCTAGAGAACATTGCCACCCTGCCTCTGGAGAACCCTCACCCCTCAACATAGGCAGACTGTGTTGCTACACCCACAGATGGCACCTTATCACCTAAGAGCAATGGACACTAACCAGAAGGGATACAGACTTCATCTGCAAACTCCCCTCCTCGACTTTTGTGGGGGAATATCTCACATAACCCCCACTCACTGCTCTCTTACAGAAAGAGGTGTCTTCTCTTATATCTCAGGACACCTTAGAAGATGTCCCAATATCCCAACAGGGAATGAGATTCTACTCTCCATACTTTCTCATACCAAAGACCACCAGAGGGTACAGGCCCATCGTGGACCTCAGAAACCTCAAGTTTCTGGTCCACGAAAAGTTCAAACTGATCTCTCTCGGAATTCTTTTTCCCTGCCTCCAGAGTCAGGATTGGCTCTGTTTTTCCAGATTTAAAAGAAACATACACACACATAGAGGGAGGAGTGGCTCAGTGGTTGGGACAGGTTACCTCAGGCCGGAGGGCTGGGGGTTCAATTCCCACATGGGGACAAGTAACCTCAGGCTGGAGGGACTGGGGTCCCTAGTCCCTTGGCCACTCCTTGTGGCCTTGGGCAAGCCACTTAACCCTCCATTGCCTCAGGTACACTTAGATTGTGAGCCTTTCAGGGACAAGGGAATTAAAAAGTACCTGTTATTAAAATACATACATGTAAATCGCTCTGATGCGTAAGCAAAGGGCGGTATATCAAGTTCCATAACCATATCCTCATCCATTCAGGACACAGGAAATATCTATGCTTCATCTTTCAGGGAAAACATTATCAATACAGAGTCCTTCCCTTCGGACTCATCTCTTCCCCAAGAATCTTCACAAAGTGCATGGCAGTTGTAGCCGCATATCTAAGATCTCTGGGGATATTTGTCTTCCTTTACTTAGATGACTGGCTCATAAGAGGTTCAGCTTTCCTTGCATCGTACCATCACAGTACTACAATACTTGGGATTTATCATAAACTTTCCAAAATCCAGCTCGCTCCAACTCCAACTGGAGTTCATTGGAGCTTTACTGGACATACAACAGTAGATTGTACCCGTCTCATCAAGCTAAAAGTCCCAAGCACTACTCCGAGCCCATCTGATATCCCGAGAAATGCTGCAGCTTTTGGGGCACATGGCCTCAACAGTACATGTCATCCCATATGCTCACCTACATAGGCGGCCAGCCCAGTGGACTCTCGCCTCCCAATGGATGCAGGCCTCAGGCCACCTCGAGGACAAGATGCAAGTCACTGCCGCTCTCACCACATATCTCTAAAGGTGGTCTCCAGAAAATCTCCTCATAGGATCACCTTTTCAGATGCCTCCACATCAATGCACCCTGACGGATGCCTCCAAACTGGATTGGGGAGCTTACTTGGGCACTCTCTACACAAGGCCTCTGGATAATCTCCTGGAGCTTCATGCTATCTCAGATGCCCTCAGAGTGTTTCACGATCACCTCAGGGCACAACGGGTTCTAGTTAGGACAGATAATCAAGCGGCCACGTTCTTTGTGAACAAACAGGTGGAACGGGCTCTTGGGCCCTCTGCAAGGAGACTTTCCATCTGTGGTCCTTTGCCATTTCTCATCAAATACACTGCTTAGAGCTCTATCTCCCAGGAGAGCTCAATGTCTTTGCAGACCAGCTGAACTGGATCATGCTTCCCCATGAATGGTCTCTTCATCTGGACACAGCATCCTACATCTTTCGGACCTGGGGAACTCTAGACATAGATCTGTTTGCCACTCTGCAGAATGCCAAGCTTCCCCGCTTCTGCACTATAACTCAGACATCCAGAAACCAGCAGGTGGATGCTTTTGATGGCTCTCCCTATACCTGAGACTATACCTAAAAGAAAATGCATTTCTATTTGTGTTGGACCTGTTTTAACTTGTTGTTTTGCTATGCTTTGTAATTTTTATATTGCACTTGTTCTTTCCTATGCTCTTTTTCTTTGTCCCTGTACAGACAAACTCGTTCACTCACAGATTCAGGGACACTCCCTGTAAATTACAGCAACACTTGGAAAGCTATGGTTATGAATTATCTTAAAGGATATAATGTTACTGCTTGTATTTTGTGTACTAAGGTTCTTACTTCTGAAGATGACCCCCTTCTTATTACCTCTGTTACCCTGACTCATTTGAATTCTCAGATGTCCCAATGGACCTTTTCCAACCCAAGCATTCCTGGAAAGGGATTCACCAAGATTACCAACAACCTGCATTGGGGTCTAGGTTTGCTTTTATGCTTTCCCTCCCATACCACCTCATTCTCTGCACCCGATCTCCTCTCCCAGGAGGACGGGACACTGCTACATCCCAATCCAGTGTGTCTCAGTCTCACAGCTTGGTTGCTGAGAGCATAGCATTACAAGACTTTAACCTTATACAAGAGGTAAAGGAGATCCTTTTGGCTTCCACGAAGCCATCCACCAGGCATTCTATGCTTTCAAGTGACATAGCTTCTTTGTCTGGTGTTCCCAAAGGGATCTCAAACCCTTCTCTACTCCCATGGAGTCGCTCTTCCAGTATCTCCTCCACCTATTTTCCACAGGTTTCAAGACCAACTTGGTGAGAGTTCACCTCTATGCCATTGCAGCTCTCATCTTCTACAGGATGGACAGTAGAAAGATCCCAAATTACCCATGTCTAACAATAGCCAAATTAATATGAGTAAAATACATTCTCTAAAATGCTTGTATGCAAATGCTAGAAGTCTAAAAAATAAGATGGGAGAGTTAGAATATATAGCACTAAATGAAAGGTTATATATGATTGGAATATCAGACATGGTGGAAGGAGGACAACCAGTGGAACACTGTGATACCTGGGTACAAACTATATCGTAATGATAGAGCTGATCAAATTGGTGGAGGAGTTGCTCTCTATGTTACAGGGCATTGAGTCAGAAAGGATTAAAGTTTTGCAGGAAACAATCTGCTGTAGAATCTATATGGATTGAAATTCCATGTAAAAGGGGGAAGGCAATGGCAGTGGGGGGTGTACTATCGAGCGCCTTGCCAGAATGACCAAATGGATGATGAAATGCTCAAAGAAATCAAGGAAGCTAACAAAAGTTACACTGCAGTAATAATAATGGGTGATTTCAACTACCCCGGTATCGACTGGGTCAGTGTCACGTCAGGACATGCTAGGGAGATAAAATTCCTAGATGAAATAAATGACTGCTTCTTGGAGCAGCTGGTTCATGAACCGACCAGAGGGGAAGCCATATTAAACCTAGTCCTTAGTGGAACACCAGATCTAGTGCAAGAGATAAGGTTGTTGGGGCCACTTGGCAATAGTGATCATAGCATGATCGCCTTTGATTTAATTAGTGGAGGAGGGATAGTAAGGAAATCCACAGTACTACCTTTTAACTTTCGAAAGGGAGACTATGATAAAATGAGGAAAACAGTTAAGAAAAAACTAAAAGGAGCATTTGCAAAGGTTAGAGGTACATCAGGCTTGGCTGTTGTTGAAAAATACTATCTTGGAAGCCCAGACCAGCTGTATTCCATGCTTTAAGAAAAGTGGAAGGAAGTCCAAAAAACTGCCAGCATGGTTTAAAGGTGAGGTCAGAGAGGCTGTTGCCAAAAAAGCATCTTTCAGGAAATGGAAAAAAGAGCCAAACGACGAAACCTGGAAACAGCACAAGCACTGGCAAGTCAAATGCAAGGCATTGATAAGGCAAGCAAAGGGAGAATTTGAGAAGAAGCTTGCTGCGGAAGCAAAAATGCGAAGTAAAGACCTTTTCAAGTACATTCGTAGCAAAAAACCTGTGAGAGAGTCAGTTGGTCCATTAGATGATAAAGGGGTTAAAGGAGCACTAAGAGGCGACAAGGCGATAGAGAGATTGAATGAATTCTTTGCTTCAGTCTTTACTGAGGAAAATGTAGGGATGTTACCCATGACTGAAGTGGTATTTAAAGGTGCGGAAGAATTGAAGGAAATATCGATACATCGGGAAGATGTATTACAACTATTAGATAAACTGAAGAGTAGCAAATCACCTGGGCCGGATGGTATACATCCAAGGGTGTTGAAAGAACTGAAATATGAGATTGCAGATCTGCTATTAGTAATCTGTGAACTATCATTAAAATCATCTCTAATACCTGAAGATTGGAGGATCGCCAGTGTAACACCAATTTTTAAAAAGGGTTCCAGGGGTGATCCGGGAAATTACAGACCGGTGAGCCTGACATCAGTACCGGGAAAAATGGTAGAAACCATCATAAAGAATAAAATTACTCAGCATGTAGATAGTCATGACCTAATGGGAGACAGCCAACATAGCTTTAGACAAGGAAGATCTTGTCTTACTAATCTGTTATGTTTTTTTGAAGGAGTGAATAATCAGGTGGACAAAGGTGAGTCGGTTGATATTGTGTATCTGGACTTTCAGAAAGCCTTTGACAAGGTCCCTCATCAGAGACTTTTGGCAAAACTAAAGAGTCATGGGATAGAAGGCAGTGTATTATTGAGGATCAGGAACTGGTTAAAAGATAGAAAGCAGAGGGTAGGGCTAAATGGCCAATTTTCCCAATGGAAAAAGGTGAATAGTGGTGTACCCCAGGGATCTGTGCTGGGTCCGCTGCTTTTTGACATATTCATAAATGACCTGGAAAGTGGAATAACGAGTGAGGTTATCAAATTTGCAGATGACACAAAACTATTTAAAGTTGTTAAAACCCAAGAGGATTGTGGAAAATTGCAAGAGGATCTTGATAAATTGGAAGACTGGGCATCAAAATGGCAGATGAAATTTAATGTGGACAAGTGCAAGGTTATGCACCTAGGGAAGAACAACCCAAACTATGGTTACATGATGCAAGGTTCCACATTAGGAACCACCACCCAGGAAAAAGATTTAGGTGTCATTGTGGATAACATGTTAAAACCCTCGGCCCAGTGTGCAGCGGCGGCCAAGAGAGGAAATAGAATGCTAGGTATCATAAGGAAAGGAATGGAAAATAAAACAAAAGATATTATAATGCCTCTATATCGTTCCATGTTGAGACCGCACCTTGAATATTGTGTGCAATTCTGGTTGCCATATCTTAAAAAGGATATAGCGATTTTAGAAAAGGTTCCGAGAAGAGCCACCAAAATGGTAAAGGGGATGGAAGGATACTGCTATGAAGAAAGGCTAAAAGGTTTAGGGCTCTTTAACCTGGAAAAGAGACGGCTGAGGGGTGATATGATAGAAGTCTATAAATTAATGAACGGAGTGGAACGGGTAAACGTAGATCGATTGTTTACCTTATCAGAATATAGAAAGACTAGGGGACATGCAATGAAGCTACAGGGTAAACTATTTAAGACTAATAAAAGAAAATATTTTTTCACTCAACATGTAATGAAACTCTGGAATTTGTTACCGGAGGATGTAGTAAAGGCTGTTAGTGTAGCTGGGTTTAAAAAAGGTTTGGACAAGTTCCTGGAGGAAAGGTCCATAAACCATTATTAAGAAGGGACCCAGGATATCACTGCTTGAACCAATACAAGCATTGTGGAACCTGTGTCTCTTGGGGAAACTGCTAGGTACGTATGACCTAGATTGGCCACTGTTGGAAACAGAATACTGGGCTTGATGGACCTTGGTCTGACCCAGTATGGCATATCTTTTGTTCTTATGACAGCTTATCTCCTCACAACTGCTAGTAGCGTGCTTTATGAGAGGGTTCTTGCTAATCAAGCCACTCATTAAGCCACCTCTGGTGGCTTGGGATCTCAGTGTTGTTCTAGGGCAGCTTCTTAAGCTGCCCTTTGAACCATTGGTCACGACCTCACTAAAGTTCCTCTCTTGGAAGGTGATCTTCTTTACCCTCACTTCAGCTAGACTCATTACTGAGCTTCAAGCTTTGGTGGCGGACCCATCCTATACCCGGTTCCACCATGAGAGAGTCGTCCTTAGGACTCGCCTGCATTTCATGCCAAAAGAGGTGTCTCCTTTTCATTTGAATCGGTTTACCTTCCTGCATTCTTTCCTAGACCGCATGCGTCTAGAGCAGAAGCAACCCTGCGTACTCTTGAATGCAAACGTGCGTTGGCTTTTTTTTTCTCCAGAGAACTAGAGATCACCATTGAAGCTTCACTGTTGTTCATTTCCTTTAATCCTAGTCACCTGGGTCTCCCAGTATCTAAACATATGCTCGTCATATGGATAGCGGACTGCATTTCATTTGCTTATGACAAAGCAGGACTCTTCCTAGAAGGGCATGTCATTGCTCATAATGTTCGTGCCATGGCTACCTCAATGGTAAACCTATGCTCTGTAGCCATTGATGAAATTTGCAGGGATGCCATGTTCGGGTCAAGCTGTTCTCCAGCACCTCTTTCAGACTAAGGGGCAACTCCTACCCTCTGTCCAGGACTTTGACGATACCGGACATCCATGAGGGATACATGACCTCTTGAGGCCTATTTGAAGACTACGTTCCTTTTTGTTCCTGGAGATAGGTGATCTTCAGGAACAGCAAGAATTTAGCCTTCACTACCCACCCTCCTCCCCTAGGAGTTGTAGGGTTTTCTTCTCTTCTCCTTTTTCTCAGCTACAAATTCAACTGAAGAGAGGGAGTTGGGAAGGCAGCCGC
Organism: Ichthyophis bannanicus; assembly: GCA_033557465.1. Taxonomy (NCBI): domain Eukaryota; kingdom Metazoa; phylum Chordata; class Amphibia; order Gymnophiona; family Ichthyophiidae; genus Ichthyophis; species Ichthyophis bannanicus. The sequence continues at coordinate 43,279,754 of CM066043.1, forward strand.
ACAGACACAGTAGAGTGCTCCCAAAGGCTTTCCTATTGGATGCTGGGGAGTGTTCCCACGTGGGCTCCATCTGTATCGACATCACCTATATGTGAAGACTAACTTCCTGCTGTTCCCGGAGATCACCTATTACAGGTGAGTAAATACGCTTTTTGTCTTAGTCTTAAATAGGTTGCATTGTAGCTTCATTGTGTGTCCTCTAGTCTTTCTATGTTTTGATGGGGTAAACCACCAATTTATGTATACCCTTTTAATTCCATTCATTAATTTATAGACCTCTACCATATCCCCCCTCAGCAGTCTCTCTTCCTAGTTGAAGAGCCCCAACCTTTTAAGCCTCTCCTCATAGGGGTATCCTTTCATTCCCTTTACCATTTTTGTCGGTCTTCTTTGTACCTTTTCTTTTTTTCTTTTTTTTTATTTAATTTTTATACAATTTACAAAGTATACAAGAAGTAAATACATAACAGGGACATATAGAATAAACCACATTATAATAAAAATCAACCACGAAACAAACCAAGTCCCATATTATACACTTAGTTCCAATAAGATAACCCCAATAAGGTTCCAAAACAAGAAATAAAATAAAAAGAAAAAAGGGAAATCATCTTATGAACAAAGACTAATTCACATGGCAGCCAGTATCGGAGCTAACCCTTACCCCCCCAGTTCCCTCGCCTGGAGAAATTGCAATAGTTGCACAGGTTCAAAGAAAAGGAAATGTTTAGTTTGATATAACAATACACATTTACATGGATACCGCAATTTAAACTGGGCACCCAGGGCAGAAGCTCTCTGGCGTAAAGCCAGAAATTCTTTCCGCCTTTTCTGGGTGTCCCTTGATAAATCAGGAAACAATAAAATTTTTGAACCCATAAACTGAGATAAAGACATCCTACGGAAATATAACCTAAGGACAGTATTACGGTCAGATTCAAAGGCGAAGCTAACTAACAAGTTGCCCTACTAGTCACAAGCTCCAAGGAAGACTCCAAGAAATCAGACAATTCCAACTGGCCCGAGCCCTCCCTCTCTCCTGGACCCCCCTCAGCCACAGAACCAGAAACAGCAACATACTGAACCCTAACAGTAGGTGGTAAATTATCTTGTGGCATCAGGAGAACCTCGGTGAGGTATTTACGAACTAGAGCCACAGGTTCCAGCAATGGTGACCTCGGAAAATTTAAAAATCGCAAGTTATTCCTCCTTAAGGAATTGTCCATAAACTCCAACCTCCTCAGTGCAATCAAACGTTCCTTGGACACAGTTTCACCCATCATATGGATATCTTCCACTCTTGCCTCAAGTATTGCCAACTTATCAGCTTGCTCAACACACTTTGCTTCCACTGCTGTACACCGACCTTTAACCAACAAAAACTCCTGCGATAAAGCACCCACCACTGGAGCAAGGGAAGATTGGAGAGAAGAAATCGCCTCCCATAAGCAATCTAAAGTTCCCTTAGCTGGTTTCTTCAAGCCGCAAGTTACCCTCGTCTCAACCGCTCCTGGCGAAATGATCTTCCTTCGGGCACCTCCCAGGACCCCCTCGTTGGAGTGCACCTTCTCCACCACTCCAAGACACTGTTCACCAGAGTGTGACGGCATAGGCGAGGAGGAGCCCCTGGACTCGGCCATGACCTCCTGACCCGGAGGTACTCCCATGTCTGCTTCCTCCTCCCGACTTCCACTAGGTTGCGGCGGCAACAGCTGGGCTGGACTAAGATCCACGCCAGCACTGCTCTGCTCCGACGATCCACACAGGGGAACCGCTGAAGCCATGTCTGCTGGACAAGGTATGCAGAAGGGCACAATCGAGAGTTGCGCCGAGCCACCTGAAGGTGTCGAGGATATCGGGGGCTTCGATGTAGATTGCTTCCTCTTCTTCCCCATTAGCACGGCATACCACGCGCAACCTCTCCGCACTCCAACAGCCAGCAGTTACTCATCCGCCATCTTGGAACCGCCTCAACTCTTTGTACCTTTTCTAATTCAGCTATGTCCTTTTTAAGATATGGCAACCAGAATTTCACACATTATTCAAGGTACAGTCACACCTTGGAACGATATAGAGGCATTATAATATCCTTTGTTTTATTCTCCATTCCTTTCCTTATGATTCCTAGCATTCTATTTGCTTTCTTGGCCGCTGCCGCACACTGGGCGGGGGTGGGGGTTCAACATATCCACGGTGATGCCTAAATCTTTTTCCCGAGTGCTGGTTTCTCTTATATTATTCTGACTGTCTCTTGATTAGATTATAAGCTCTATGAGCAGGGACTGTCGTCTTTACAATGCTGTGTATGCCTTGTAGCACTGTATAAATGATTAATAGTAGTAGGTACCTTGTATCGCGTAACCATAGTTTGGGTGGTTCTTTCGTAGGTGCATAACTTTGCACTTGTCCACATTTAAATTTCATCTGCCATTTGGACGTCCAAATTTTCAAGGTCCTCTTGCAATTTTTCACAATCCTCTTGCATTTTAACAACTTCAAATATTTTTATCTCATCTGCAAATTTGATCACCTCACTCATTTGTATTTCCATGTCATTTATGAATGTTACAAAGCAGTGGGCCCAGCACAGATCCCTGTGGTACTCCACCATTCACTCTTCTCCATTGAGAGAATTGTCCATTTAGCCCTACTCTCTGCCGTCTAGCTTTTAACCAGTTTCTGATGCACAATAGTACACTGCCTCCAATCCCATGACTTTTTAATTTCTCTAAGAGCCTCTCGTGAGGGACATTACCAAAGGCTTTCTGAAATTCCAGATACATTATATCAACTGGCTCACCTTTGTCTACCTGTGTATTCACACCTTCAAAAAAAAAACCTGTAACTGATTAGTAAGACCAGACTTTCTTTGGCTAAATCCATCTTGGCTTTCTCTCATTAAACCATGACTATCTACATGTTCAGTAATTTTATTCTTTATAATGGTTTCTACCATTTTGCCCAGTACTGACATCTAGGCTTACTGTTCTGTAGTTTTCTGGATCACTGTGGAACTCTCTTTAAAATTTGGAGTTATATTGGCCACTCTCCAATCCTCAGGTGTTACAGATTTTAATGATAGTTCACAGATTACTAATAATAGGAATGTCTCTTGAGAAAACAATGAGGGTATTGCCAGTGTAGAAGGCTTCATGAGCTAATAGGTTCTTAAATGGGTCCGATATACCCCAGGTAGCCAATGTTTGGCCAGTAGTCAAATTTTGATTCTCCATAATGAGATTTCACTGCTGTGTTCTGAATGTTCTGTACACAACAAAGTAGTAGATTTAATACCACCAAGAACAGCACAGTAGTCCAGTCAACTGATGACAAGTGAATATTATGTATGAGAGTTCTCAGTGCATGCAAATTAAGGTAAGAACAAATTTGCCAACAAGAACAATAGGAAATTTGAGCTGAATCCACAGCTAAGCATTTTTCCTTTGAACACAATGGAATGTTTCCCCTTTTCTAAGCTATTTAACCATAGGTGAAGAAATATTGGCAGCCATAAGTTTACCAGAATGATTGTTTTTCTGTAATTGCTACCTAGAGTGATAGTTTTTTGTTTGCTTTTCATTGGAATAGTGTTTGGGTTTAGTGTCTGGTCTTATGTATAATTATTATATCTATCTGTTTTGAGTGTTCTTTATTTTCTAGTTAGCAATTGATTATGGCATCAAGTTCTTGGAAACGAGTGCAAAATCAAGCATAAATGTGGAAGAAGTAAGTTGTTATAATTTTATTCTCTTATGTTGCGTTCTGTTTAGTCTGAATCTGCAGTCTTGCTGTAGAATTACAGGCTATGGCTTTCATAAAAGTCACCCAGCCAAAATTACTTTTGGCCTCTAGACTTTTTGTAATCTCAAAGGGTTATATGAGCATATCCTGAATTTACAAGGCTACAAAAGCCTACCTTAGTACTAGAGTAATATATTTAATGGTAATATTAAAGACTTATTTTTATAATCTCCAGGAACAAGCAGGAATGAGTCTTCACATGTGGGTACGTCGGTACCGACGGAGCCTGCACGGGAATGCTCCCCAGCATCCAATCAGAAAGCTTTTGGGAGCATCCCTCGTGCCTGCGCACTGACTTCCCACCCTTTCCACTGTCTCTCCTCAGTTTTCGTTTTTCCGCGGAGCCGGCAGGACGTCCTCCTGTCACCGCAGAAAAGTTTTTCTTTAAATACTTGTTTTCTTGTGGTCGCAGCTGTTTTTCCCGCCGACACCGGTACCGCCGGTGGTTTTTTCTTTTCTTTTTTCTTAAACTCAGAGATTTTTCCCTCTGTTTCTGTCTTAACTTTTTTGGGCCTACAAGGCCTCTCCATCATGGAGCCGCCTTCTCCTAAGAAGTGCCTTCACTGTGGAAACAGTTTTCTTTTTAGACTCCAATCACTGGTGTCTAACCTGTTTGGGTCCTGACCCTTTTTCCCCTGAACTATCAGGCTGCAATACTGAGAGAAGACCTTCCCTCTTTTGAGTTTCCCTCGATACCGTTTTCCCTCCTGCAGTGAGGGCACCGGGTTTTCTTCTCTACAAGATCAGGTAACCCACAAACAGTCTGTTAAGACTTGCCAATCCTTGAGTGGTAGGTCTCATGCCACGCATGATGACGGCTCCGGCCTTGCCCTCAAGACCCCATTGGCATTAAAACCCCGGCGGGAGTCTTTGAGCTCCAAAGCATTTCAGGGTTTCAGGTTTTCCTGGGGCTCAGCCCTCACAGAACATACCTGAGCCGTGCTCGGGGGTGGTATCCGCTTCGAGCGGTACCGATACCCCGGCATTGGCACCGGTGTCGAGTGTCCCACTCTTCACCAGGGATCGTCATCTGGCGTCCTCGGTACCTTCGGGACCGATCGATACGTTCCAGATTGACTTTCCTGTTTCTAAGCCATGCTCGGTGGTGGTATCCGCTTCGAGCGGTACCAATACCCCGGCATCGGCACCGGTGTCGAGTGTTCCACTCTTCACCAGGGATCGTCATCTGGCGTCCTCAGTACCTTCGGGACCGATCGAGACGACCCAGAGTGACTTCCCTGTATCAGCATCGCCGGTACCACCACCGATGTCGGTGCTTTCTAGACATGCATTGATAGACTCGCTCCCTTCGATGCCGAGTCTGGAATCGATATCTAGTCTAGATGACTGGGTACCGACGCGCCTTGGAACCGACCCTTTTTGTTTCCGGATACGCAGTACCGAGGATACTCACCAAGACTCTCTGGTTACCTCGGTACCGCTTGAGCAGCCTCCGATGACGGCCTCGATGCCATTACCGGTATCGGTATCGATGTCGATTCCTGCAGTTACATCGGTGCCATCGATACTTTCTATGCCTAGTTTGGAATCGATACCTGGCATAGACGATGCAGTACTAACTGCCTCAAATCGTGACTGCCAGTATCATTATCCATCTAGTAAGGTTCTTTTTCTGCACCAGACCAGTACAACCTCTGGTGCTCAGGCTGCATCTTCAACCTTAGCCTTCCCAGGGATGTTTCCCATTGGAGATCCTTCTTTTCAGAAGTTTCTCCTTGACATGGCAACCTTTCTTGCTATTCCTATCCCTGGCTGTAATCTTAACCAAGGCTCTCCTGCAGAAAAGGTAAATATAATGCTTCCTTTACATCATTCTTTGCAGGATCTTCTTAGAATATGGGAATCACCTTTAAGGGTTCCCCCACCTTCTACAGCAACTAATGTTCTGTATCAGGTGCCCCCCTCTCCAGGGTTTCAAAAGAATCAACTTCCCCATCATTCCATTGTAGTGGAATCAGCAATGAGGAAGGTAAAAAGCAAGAAGCAGCATTCTTCTTATCTGCCAGGTCGTGCTTCTAGAGCACTTGATGCCTTTGGGCGTCAAACCTTCCAAACATCTATGCTGGCATCAAGAATTATTTCTTATATGTTTTATATGAGTCTAACACTCCAGGAGATCACAAAGAAATTATCTCTTGACTCCTTTTTTGTCAGAGCCTAAGGCTGCTGACTATTCCTTGCTTCTTAGTCATAGCCGGAATATCGCTTGGTTTCTTTCTCGTGCTTCTCTAGACTCTTTTGAGTCTGTTAGCAGATCCTCTGCTATTGCCATTGGAGCACGTCGTAGAGCCTGGCTCCAAGCTTCAGACTTGAGCAGATGGGCTCAACATACACTGGGTAATTCTCCTTGTACTGGAGAAAATCTCTTCAATAAGGAGGCTTTACGTCAGGTTGCTCATTGCTCCACTGACTTCCCTGGTTCTGGAGACCATTCTAAGCCGCCTTCTTCCCCAGGAGGTAGGAAATGTCCTACCAAGCCTTCTTTCCCTAAGAAAAGAAGGTTTCACTCTTCTCCTGCCCATCATCCAGAGGTGCCCAAGCAAGGGACACCTCGTCCTAGTCTGAAGTTTCCAAACTCTAGCCAGTCTCGACATACCCAGCAACCATAGGTTCTGAGGGTTACAATCTACAGTTAACTTCTTAACAGAAGTTTGTTCCCTGTTTTTTCTTTAAGCTGTCAGGATATTCTTGTCCTTGGGTTACAGAATTCTCCTCCTCTTACTATTAAGAAGGGAGGTTACAACTATCTCATAATAGTGTCTGGCCCAACATGAACATTTTTTCCCTCAGCTGACTCGCCATATGGGTAAGTCACCCTCCAATTACCTGTTTTCTCTACCCTCTCATCCAGAATTTTCCCTGACTGAGTGGTACCATACTGAAGAGCTTCTCTAGCCTTTCATTCCAGTGTAGCTCTTTTTAGTTTTCTTGAATACATTCTCAAGATACCTCATCAGACACGGACAGGAATATCTCCTCTCCCTTTGTCTGTTCCTCTCTGTTTTGCACAGAAAGATCCTCTCTGCTGTCTTTCAGCTTCTGTGCATGCAGGAGTTCCAGTATTTGAACCACTGGTACTTTTCCACAATTTTTGTCCAGCCTCAGTAGTGATTCCAAGCTAATCCTCATCTATCTTGGACATTCCTACTCACTTTAGGCTTCTCACATTATCTTCTTTCTAGCCATCTCCTTCTCCTAGGATGTGGCAACATGCCTGACTTCAGTCAGTTTTATCTCATAATTCTCCTACACAATGCTCTCTGCAATCTTCAGAGAAGCTTTCTACTGTGGGCCCTTGCTACAGAGCATTGATCGTTGTCTCTGAGGGCTATCCTATATAGTAGAAAAAAAGCTTATAAATCATTCCCATGACTGTGAGGGTTCTCCACACCCTCTTGTCTCCTGTTATAATTCAGAATATAAGCTTTTTCTGCATGAATATCCAGGGCTATTAGTAACGCATGATACCCCTATGTCCCTCCAGTGGATCCTCCTGGTATCTTCTCTATGCGTTTCTACCCATCTACCATGTCAGAGTTCTAAAGGACTCCCGACTTGCTCTTTACAGACTGATCTTATCCTCTGTTTTTCACGCAACCATCCTGGTTATTTTCCTGGATTGCATTCCTGCATCCTCTTAGCCCACGGAAATAGATTCTCTATATATCTGTCAAGTGGGTTTCACCCTCTTGTTATTGGATGAATCCTTCCCCTTCACATTCCCCATGTGGATGTTCTTAGGGGGCTTACTGTATCTTCAGACTTATTGTCATGTATGTAAATATCTCTATGCCTCTACATACATATGTCTGTAAGCTGTGTGCGCATAATTTATGCCCCTATATGTCCATATATATATATATCCACCTATATATATATGTTGATACATATTTCTGCATATCTAGATATGCATATATAATATATATATATATATCTGTTGGGAGACTTTTTATAGATCGATATGTATTACATACTATCTCCTCACTGTCTATGCTATAGCAATTTGTACCTTTCTTAGAGGTTATAGACAGTGAGCTCCCTTTTCCATACTGTTCCTTAGTATGTAGGGACTGTTATGCACACAACCACTACTGTGGTGATAACAGCTTCCGCTTTGCTCTAGGTCTCCCTATCCTTGAAGATTCAAGCTTCAATATCTTTCCTATCTCTCATCAGCTAGGAAAGACAGTGTACATCTTCATTGTTTTGAGTACACATTATTCTCCTTGGGAATATGGGCCTTTTTCCATACCCCTTCTTCCCTCCAAGACTGGGCTAGTTGTCCAAATCGGTCAGTCTTCTTCTTTTAGTCCTCAATGTTAATGACTCTGTACCTAAAAGAGTTTTCAGCTTTTTCCCATAAAGCTTTCCATTGAAGACCTGCCGTTCTACTCCTACCCCAGTTGACACCTGGATTACCTGCTATTCCAGGTCTGGACCTTCACCCTCACTGCTGTGAGGTCACCTTGAGGATTCCGCTACTGCATATCCAGTAGACTCCATCACGCTTTCTACTTCCTACAATCCAGTAGGTAAGCTCCCTATTATAACTGTTCATTAAATAATTTTAATGATACTTATCATACATGCCATGGACTCCTCTCCTGTAGTCCTTGGGTTTGCTGTTTTCCTTACAGCTCTTCTATTCTCAACTCCTACCCTCCATTCCCTCATGGGATGCCGGAGATTCCTGTGTGGGAAATGCACTCCTGATCCAGGAACATGCATTTTATGGGATCTCCCCCTGGCATCTCTAGCTTGGGAGTCCCCATATGTGAAGACTCATTCCTGCTTGTTCCTGGAGATAGCACAGTTACTTACCTGTAATAGGTGATCTCTGGGAACAGCAGGAATAAGTCTTCACAACCCACCCACCTCCCCTAGGAGTTGTATCTATCTATCTATCTTTCCTCGTTCTCTCCCTTTGTCTCAGCTATGAAACTCAACTGAGGAGAGACAGTGGAAAGGGCGGGAAGTCAGTGCGCAGGCGCGAGGGATGCTCCCAAAAGCTTTCTGATTGGATGCTGGGGAGCATTCCCGTGCAGGCTCCGTCGGTACCGACGTACCCATATGTGAAGACTTATTCCTGCTGTTCCCAGAGATCACCTGTTACAGGTAAGTAACTGTGCTTTATAAGTAATCTGGTGGCTAGCTTTATAAAGTTGTATCTTCATTATAAAGGTGTAACTATATGTGCACAGTGTTATAATTTGACAGATCACATGAGTGAGGCTTCTGTTTACAATTTTTGGTTAAGCAGAAAGGCACATGAATAATTATTTGTAACAGGCCATCTAGATGGAGAGGCCAAGTGGGCACCTATTTTATAAAATGCCCCGTGCATCCTCCAGAAATTGTATGCACAGGATAATTTTTATCACTGGTTTGGAAGCTGGTGTAAAATGTACATGTGTATTTTATAAATAAGCATAAATTGTGATGCCACCTGGGCTCTGCCCAAACTCTGCCCCCAAATGCCTACACTAGGATCGCGTACAAGTATGTGTGTGTTTGTCATTCTTGCTTGTATCCACAGGATAATTTTTATGAGACATTTTACATTCCTATACTGGTGCATATGCACAAAAAAGCCTTTATAAAATTACCTGTAATTGATTTGCCAAGAGCATATAGTGCCTACTTGGAGGGGGAGGGGAGAGGAATTAAAATTGAATACAAAGACCTAAATATGTGTACCCTAGAGGAGAGGAGGGACAGGAGAGATATGATACAAACCTTTAAATACTCTGAGTATTAATGAACAAATAAACCTTTTTCAAAGAAGGCGAAGCAGTAAAACTAGAGGGCATATGATGAAGTTGTAAGGCGGTAAACTTAAAAGTAACATCAGGAATTATTTTTTCACTGAAGGTACTGGATGCTTGGAATGACTTGCTGGAGGTGTTGGGGGCAAATTCAGTGACAGAATTCAAAATGGCATGGGACCCTTTTATAGCAAGAGGATGAAATCAAAGCAAGCTTAAATATCTTTTATACTTCAATAAATAGAGAGGGGGGGTGACCTGCACAAAGCAGTGGTTACAACTACTCTTGCCATTTTGCTGGGCAGACTAGATGGACCATATACTGGTCTTTATCTGCCGTCATATACTATGTTACAAGAATACAAACTCTTTTTTCTTGTTTTGTACCGAACTACATTAGAACATTTTTGTATTTCTTTTTTGTAGGCATTTTTTACTCTTGGACGGGATATAATGACAAAACTCAACAGAAAAATGGTTTGTATCTTAATCTGGAAAGCTGTTTTATTATCTTGGCTTACAGATAGAAGTATGTATAATTTATAAGATGATCCACAAGTATAAATGAGTAGTATGATGGCAAAATGTATGTATTTTATTTTAAAATATTTTTCCTTATCGTTCCTCCAGTTTAGTCCTCCACCTCTGGGTTGTGCACCTCTTCCTGCAGTTTGGAGACTGGGCATATCAAAGTTGTGACATCACTGGATATATAGCCTGCTGGTATCTCCCATCAGCCTCCAGTGTGTCCAGTCTCCATGCAGCAGGAGGACATAGTGAGCCTAGCTTCTGGGCTCACTTGGGGGGGAGCAGATAAGGAGCATTTAATGTGACAAATTCTATTCTGATGTTACTTTTGATTTTACTTTTAATTGTTACCTTTGGTTAATTGGCAATCAGGGATTAGTTCCCTTTAGTTAGGAGCAAATTTCCTTATTTACAGTAATTTTAAATTTGAGCCTGGCTCTTTAAATTAGTAGCAGCTCTCGCCTTCCCTCCTTGTCAGTTATTTTCACTTGCTGCAGGCATTTGCCGGTGCGGATCTCTCTCCCTTGACTGTACGGAAGAGAGCTCCGGGACCCGTACAGCCACACTGAAGCTGTGTGAGACGGAGCCTCTCCGTTGCTGCGGGGTTTTAATTTTACTCTGTGGAACTGGCTGAGTGATCCTTGCCGCGGCTGCCAGGCGCATCAGCGCGGCTTGAGGATCGGAGGAATTCAAGGTGGTAAGAGCAGGCTGTGTGGCTTTCGGCCCTGCAGGTAAGGCCTTCGGGCTCTGTCAGTCTCCTGAGGCCTCCTTTTTTGCAGCGGCTGCTGTTCTTGGCGCCAAAATTCTTTGGCGAAGGGGCGGCCATTTTCGCTCTAGGTATTTGGACCGCATGGCGAGAGCTGCAGGGAGCTGCCTGTGTGAGGAAGACAACAGGCAGAATAGCTAGATTTTTGGGCCTAGTGTTTCTTTCTTTTGTTTGTAGGTTTTTTGAGGCTCGGGGTGTTCCTCAGCCTTAAGGGGGCTGTTGTCAGTCCTCTTTATTTGTAAGTTTATTCTTAGTATTATAGGACAGCAGTTTTGGCATTGATCCCCGATACCACATGTTCTTTCCCTCCTAATCATGTCTCTGAGGAGCATGTTAAGTCCCAGGATATTAGGCAAATTGCCAGTTTTTAGGTTCAAGAGCAGAGCCCTAACTTGTAGTTGGAAGGAGGGACAGCCTGGAAGTGTGCTTTTATGTATTCTATAGTGAAAGTTGCCCAAAATTCACAGGGACAGGTTTAGGAAACCTTAGGATATAAAAAAAAATAGACTGACAGTTAAACTGTCAACCAAGAAGTGCCTGTGCTACGGTCTATGGCCACCAGAGGGCAGCTGGTACACTCAATAGTGCCTTTCCATGACTGTGGGTATGCAGCCATTATCAAATTGATCATTCTCCAGGACCAAGCAGGAAGTCAGTCCTCACATATGGGTGACGTCGGCGCCGACGGAGCCCTCGCAGAGCAATTTTCCCCAGCTTTCAAAGAAAGCCTTTGGGAATTGCAGCGCGCATGCGCGGTCCCCTTCCCGCCCAAGGGTGCCATCTTAGCCAGTCTTCTTTTTTCCGCGGAGCCCTTCAGACGTGCCCGTCTTGTCCCCGCTGAAAAAGTTGATTTTTTCGTGTTTAATCTCTTTTTTCTCTATCGGTTCGACGCCGGTCCTTTTCCTGCCCGGACTCGCGACGCCGTTGCGAGTCCTTCTGTTATTTTTCGGTTTTTCTGATTTTCTGTCAGTTTCGTTTTTGGTTTTTCACTGGCAGCCCGGTCCTTTGACCTTGCAGGGACCCTTTTTCCCCCGATGGCTGCCAGTGGTTTCAAGCGGTGTGTTCAGTGTGACAGAAATATGTCACTCACTGACACACATGATAATTGCCTCCGCTGCCTTGGCCCGGATCACGAGGAACTGATCTGTGGGGCCTGCAGCAAGATGTCCTCCAAAGCGTTAAGGAGTCGGCGGCATCAGCGGGAACGAATCTTCGCTGACCCCGGCCGTACCCGGACCTCGGCGGAGGCCTCGGTGTCCAGAGGTTCCAGCTCTGACCATCGCCGGAGTTCCTCCGACAGGGGTTCTCCCTCCGGGGACCATCGTCGGAAGGTGAAACCCGCGAGGGCGGCGTCGGTGGACGCTCCTGGTTCCGCGAGGGCCAGGTCGCATAGCCCCGATAGCCGTCCCGGGTCTTTGGAGAAGGAGCATCTGCCGAAGCGACCTCGTCTGGAGTCTGAGTTGCCTGCTCGGGTAAGTCCTGTAGTCCTCCTGGACTCGCCTCAGAGGGGTCCGACGTCGGGCCCGACGCCGTCGGGGCCCGAGTCGGGGGCTGCTGGGACACCTGAGGTCGGACTCAGGTTGACGGCCTTGGAGAGCAGACTCTCTGCCTTCATGGACCAGCAGCGGGCACTGATCGCTAGCCTCGCTGGCGCCTCTGCCCCGACCGCCGGGACGTCGACGTCTAAGTCGACCCCGGAGACCGAGCCGATCCTCGAGTCCATGCGGGCTCGAGTCGATCCTCGGTCGAGGTCACCCTCGGCCTCCCGTTTGGGACCGAGGTCGTCGACGCCGACTCCCTCGGCGTCGGGGCGGCCGACGCCTCCGCCCGCCCGGACCGACCCCACCGATTCCTCCTCGGAGTCGGCCTGGGAGTCTGAAGAGGAAGAGTCACCTGATTCCTTTCGGACTCTGTGTGTCCCCTCGGACTCGCCTGAGTCCTAACCTCGGAAACAGTCCCCTCCGGAGGACGCCCGGTTCTCGGATTTCGTCAGGGATATGGCCAAGGCTTTGGCCTTCCCTGCGGATCCCGAGGAGGAGCCCCGAGCCGAAGAGCTCGATGCCCTTCAGTACGACTCTCCCGCCAGGGAGCACTTTACTGTACCGGTTCCTCCCATGCTGGAACGACTACTCTTCCGCATGTGGGAGAGTCCGGCATCGTCGCCGGTGTTAAGCAAGCGGGTCGATTCCATTTATCGAGTCCGCAAGAGCCCTGGCTTCCAAAAAGCACAGCTACCGCACCATTCCATGGTGGTGGAATCGGCCATGCATAGGCTTAAGAGCCAGAAGATGCACTCCTCGGTGCCTCCTGGCAGGGAGGCCCACAACCTGGATGGCCTAGGTAAGAAGTGTTTCCAGGGCTCTATGCTTGCTTGTCTGGTCCAGACCTACCAGCTCTACATGGGCATGTATCTCAGAGACCTGGCTAAAGAGATAGCCGGATTCTCCGCTGGGCTGTCCGAGGAACCTTTGCGGAGGTTCCTAGCCTTGACAACTGGTATTCGGGAATGCTCCAAATTTATGTCTCGAGCAGCCTATGATGGCTTTGAAGCATCGGCACGAGTGGCCGCAGCCGGCATCGGTGCCCGCCGACAGGCTTGGCTTCAGTCGTCTGACCTTGAACCCTGGGTGCAGGACAAGTTGGTCGATGTCCCCTGCCGAGGTGAGAACCTCTTTGGCAAGCCCATGGCTGAAAAGGCTGCCCAAATCGAGACGGAGACTCTCACCAGAACTAGGCTTTCTAGGAAGACCTCCGCCCCTTCCCAGAAGAAGAAGGGCTCGGGAAAGAAGTCCTTTTACCCGAGAAAGGCGGCTGCCTATAAACACTACCCTCAATATCAGGCCTCCGCGGCTCCCCAACAGGGTCAGCAGGCCAAGGGATGGGGTAACGGGTCCCGTAGGCAGCAAGCCCCCAAGCCTGCACCACCGGCCCCTGCTCAGCAGGGTGGGGGTTTTTGACTTCATCAGCATAGCCTCTCCCCCTCAGCTGGTTCCTCCCAGCACAGGAGGCCGGCTGGTTCACTTTGCCCACAGGTGGTCCAACGTCACCTCAGATGCCTGGGTGCTTCAAGTGGTGAGAGAAGGCTATCTTCTCCACTTCCACCAGATCCCTCCCTCCTATTTCCCGGGAGAACCTCCACGACTCCCTCTGCACAGGGACTTACTCCTTCAGGAGTTAGCAAGTCTTCTTCAGGAACAGGCTGTGGAACCGGTGCCCCACCACCTGCGGGGTCAAGCCTTCTATTCCAGGTATTTCCTAATACCAAAAAAGAACGGGAGGCCTCAGACCCATCCTGGACTTGCGCAACCTCAACAAGTTCCTCGTCAGGGAGAAGTTCAAGATGCTTACCCTTGGAATCCTTCTGCCCTACCTCCAGCAGGGAGATTGGCTATGCTCCTTGGATCTAAAGGATGCCTACACGCACATCCTCATCCACCCAAGCCACCGCCAATACCTAAGGTTTGTGGTGGCAGGAAATCATTACCAGTACAGAGTACTGCCCTTTGGCCTATCCTACGCACCACGAGTCTTCACAAAATGTCTCGCGGTGGTGGCGGCTTATCTCCGGCTTCACGGCCTCTGTCTTTCCGTACCTAGACGACTGGCTCATCAGAGCATCGTCCTCTCCAGAAGTCACAAAAGCCACACACCGCACTGTGACTCTTCTGCAATATTTGGGCTTTGTCATAAACTTCGCAAAGTCCACTTTGCTCCCCTCACAAGATCTCGAGTTCATCGGCGCAAGATTGCACACTCTTCAGGCACGAGCTTTCCTGCCTCTCGACAGGGCTCAACGGCTCATGGACCTAGCCGGCCGTTTTCGCAGCCAGTCCCTGGTCTCCGCCAGGCGCTTCCTGAGACTACTCGGCCATATGGCTTCCACCGTCCACGTGACCCCCAATGCCCGCCTGAATATGCGGCCTGCTCAGTGGTGCCTTCGCAAGCAGTGGCAACAGGCCTCGGGTGGCCTAGCCGACTTAGTGCGCATCTCCGGCCCGCTGGCCTCTTCTCTACAGTGGTGGCTTCATCGGCCGAACCTGGTGCTCGGAATGCCTTTTCAGTCTCCTCCGCCGGCTCAAGTGCTGACAACCGATGCTTCTCTCCTAGGATGGGGAGCGCATTGCCAAGGGGCATGTACTCAAGGTCTCTGGACCACGTGGGAGTCTGCGCAGCAGATCAACTTCCTGGAGCTCAGAGCAATCCGTCTGGCTCTCAAGGCTTTCTCCCACCTGACTTCTCACCAGTCCGTCCTTGTCCAGACGGACAATCAAGTTGCCATGTTCTACGTGAACAAACAGGGAGGCACGGGCTCCTTCCTTCTCTGTCGGGAAGCACAGAAGCTCTGTTCTTGGGCCGTCAGCCACGGCATTCTTCTCAAGGCAGTTTATCTCCCAGGCCAAGAGAATTGCCTGGCGGACAAACTCAGCAGAATCCTCCAGCCGCACGAGTGGCGCCTGGATCCCTTGGTAGTTCAGAAACTTTTTCTGAAGTGGGGCCTCCCCACGATGGATCTCTTTGCCAGTCCTCTCAACCGGCAACTTCCTCGCTTCTGCTCTCGGCAGCCGCATCCCCTTCGAGTAGCGGCGGATGCTTTTCTGCTCTCATGGTCGAAAAGCCTTCTGTATGCCTTTCCTCCCATACCGCTAGTCTCCCGAACTCTTTTCAAGGTTCTCCGAGACAAAGCTTCCATGATCCTGATAGCTTCTCGCTGGCCCAGACAGCCGTGGTTTCCACTCCTGCTGCAATTAGCGGTGGAGGATCCGTTCCCTCTGGGGTTTCAACCAGATCTCCTAACACAGGATCAGGGGTCCCTGCTACACCCCAACCTCAGATCTCTACATCTGATGGCCTGGCTGCTGAAAGGGTAGTCCTCGCTCCCCTTCTATTGCCGGCAGAGGTGGAAGAGGTCGTCCTAGCTTCCCGGCGACCTTCTACCCGCAAATGCTACGCCCTTAAATGGCGTCGCTTTTCCGCTTGGTGTGCCCAGCAGTCTCAGGATCCCTTCTCCTGCTCGGTGTCGGTGATCTTGCAGTATTTGCTCTACCTCTCTAATCTGGGACTTAAGTCCAACTCCG
Organism: Ichthyophis bannanicus; assembly: GCA_033557465.1. Lineage (NCBI taxonomy): Eukaryota > Metazoa > Chordata > Amphibia > Gymnophiona > Ichthyophiidae > Ichthyophis > Ichthyophis bannanicus. The sequence goes on from CM066043.1 coordinate 43,295,710, forward strand.
TCAAAGTTCACCTCAGTGCTCTCTCAGCACATCATGTGCCGGTGGACGGCAGACCTCTTTCCAGTGACCCTCTCGTGGCGAAGTTTCTCCGAGGTCTCCTTCTACTAAAACCACCTCTACGCCCGCCAGCACCTGACTGGGATCTAAATGTGGTTTTACAGCGGATCACCTGTCCGCCTTTTGAACCTATGGCTACCTGTTCTCTACGTTTTCTATCTTGGAAAACCTTGTTCCTGATAGCCCTCACTTCCGCTAGACGCGTAAGTGAATTGCAGGCCCTCGTGTCTGATCCCCCTTACACTCGGTTCTACAAGAATAGGGTAGTCCTACGGACTCACCCAAAATTTCTTCCAAAAGTGGTCTCCCCTTTTCACATCAATCAGGAGGTGGTACTTCCGACCTTCTTTCCCAGGCCACACTCCAGCCGAGCTGAAATGGTCCTGCATACCCTGGACTGTAGAAGGGCATTGAACTTCTACCTTGACCGTACGCGGGAGCACCGTAAAGCTGCTCAGCTTTTTGTATCTTTTGACCCCAATAAATTGGAGCTCCCGGTCTCCAAGCGTACTCTGTCCATATGGGTTGCTGACTGTATCGCTTGGGCTTATGGGGCAGCCGGACTCTCCTTAGAAAGTCGAGTCACGGCTCATTGTGTTCGGGCGAAGGCTACGTCAGTGGCTTACCTCCGCTCTGTTCCGTTGACAGACATCTGCCGGGCCGCTACTTGGTCTTCGAGCCAGACTTTTGCGGTCCATTACTGCCTCGAGAGGGAGTCCCGCAGGGACAGTGCTTTCGGACAGCAGTCCTCCGAAATCTCTTCGAGGTTTGAGCAACTCCTACCCTCCATCCCAGATGGGGGCTACCGGTAGGTAATAATTCAGCGAAGATTCCTTCCTTCTGTACTGCTGAGCTAGAGGGAGCTCATTTTTGTGCTTAGGGTCTCCGGTAGCCTTAAGCTTGGGAGTCCCATATGTGAGGACTGACTTCCTGCTTGGTCCTGGAGAAAGTGTAGTTACTCACCTGTAACAGGTGTTCTCCAGGAGCAGCAGGAATCAGTCCTCACAACCCTCCCTCCTCCCCTTGGAGTTGCGATTATCTGCTTTAGTTTTTTTTTGCAAATTTTTACGCTGTCTTTTAGCTATGTCATCTGACTGGCTAAGATGGCACCCTTGGGCGGGAAGGGGACCGCGCATGCGCGCTGCAATTCCCAAAGGCTTTCTTTGAAAGCTGGGGAAAATTGCTCCGCGAGGGCTCCGTCGGCGCCGACGTCACCCATATGTGAGGACTGATTCCTGCTGCTCCTGGAGAACACCTGTTACAGGTGAGTAACTACGCTTTCTCTGCAAGTCAGGGAACACCTCATGGGCTCTCAGGGGTTAGTGACTAAACAAGCAGCTGTAATGTAATGTGGGGTTTCTAGTCCCACAGGTGCTCCTTGTGGTCTTGGGCAAGCCACTTAACCCTCCATAGCCCATGTTCCTTGTAAAAAAGTTATCTCCAAGTTATAATGCCCTGTTCAATGTAATTTCAGTTCAATATAAACCGCACTGATGCAGAATAGCGCGGTATATAAGAGAATATAAATAAATAAAATGTTCTGCAAATCAAGATTCCTTATCGTTCCTCCAGTTCAGTCCTCTACCTCTGGGTTGTCAACCTCCTCCTGCAGCTTGGAGACTGGTACGTCAGAATCATGACATCACTGGATATAGCCTGCTGCTCTCTCTCCACATTCCCAGTGTGACCAGTCTCCATGCAGCAGGAGGATGTGGGGAGCCTAGCATGAGGCTCCCTGGAGAAACTGATAAGGAGCTTATAGGTAGCATATAAGTTTAGTGGTAGAAAGGTGATTTGGTTATTAGTGGGCAACAAAAATAAAATTTATTCTTAGGGGGCTGTCTCTTTTAAAATGGCAGTGCAGGGCAGGCTGGCTTTCTTATCCCCAGGCCGCCAATTGAAAGCACAATCAAAATCACTATCCGGCAGGGTGAGTCACAGAGAGCTGGCTTGAATTTAAATTGTTGGCCTTGCTTTCTGAGCAAAGTTCTCTTCCCCAGGAGTTTGGGGGAGAGCCCTTTGGTGTAAAGCTGCCTTACCAGACCGTGCTGACGAATCCCGCGGTCCGGAGGGGAAGCGGAGGTGACACGTCGCAAGCAGTGCGGTTTGCCACAAAAAGGGCCGGACAGCCTCGGGGACTCCAGCGTCGACCTGGCCAGTAGGCTGTAACCGGTTTCAGGCTGCGCTTACGCTGGGGGAGTCTGGACAGGAGCAGCGGCTCGAGCAGTAGGCATTTTCACGCCTCTTTTTGCTCCCCGGCACACACGCTGGCGGCCATTTTAAGAGGCTCGCTGTGCCGCGTGTTGGCTGATGAACGCGCTAGCTCCCAGTTCGTCGGGCGGTGGTAAGTGTGGGATTTTGACGCCCCAGTAGGGACCATAACTTAGCGTTTCTGTCCTTAGTTTAGGGTCCGTGGTTTTGCTTTTGAATGCGACGCTAGGCAGTGGCAGACTGGGACTTTCTGCAGGGGGGGGGGGGAGTTCCCTGCCTGCGGCTGCAGGACGCTGAGAAATTCTTTGCTTGCTTTGCATAGGCCGGGTTAGAAGCTCAGGATAGCAAGGGGTTCTGCTTACCTACCTTCTCTCCTTTATTTTTTGGTCTCTTATTTGGTGTTTGTTTTGGTTATTAAGAATTTTCTCCTTGTGACTGGGTTGGCTTACTGATGGCAGCTAGACAACAGTGCATTGTCTGTGGATCACGAAGGGGCACAGGGACAGAAGGAGTCTGCCGTGCCTGTGCAGCCTTGTCGTCCACCGTGGAACAGCAAATGGAGGTTCAGGAGGCTCCGGAGGCGCAGGGGGCAGCTGCAGGACCGCGGCCTGCGTCTCCTCAGAGCCCTGTGTGAGGCTTAGCAACAGAAGAGCTAGCTAAGGCCGCGGGGTCAAGATTGCATCGCAGACAGAGCTCGAAGAGTTTAGTCCTGATTCTGTGTTGCTGATGCATCAAGCATTTTGTTTGTGGCGTCGGGGTCGTTTGCCAGGCTCTTTCACAATGCCCGGCTGTTCTCAACCTGCTGATGCAGGAGAGGATGTCAGTGAGAACCCGCTGGCTTCCAAGAAGGCAAAGTGCAAAGCGTCCCCGTCGGGGGAGGTCACTTGGTCGGCAGAAGAAGGTATTGATTGGGAACAGGACGAGAGTGCCCTGGAGCTTGAGGATGGGGAGCTCCCGGAGCCGGAGGATCAGGCCAAGATAATTAGAGTGTTCCGTAGGGAGGAACTTTCGGCGTTGATCACGGAGTCCCTGCAGGTGTTGAATCTCTCCTCCCAAGCTTCGATGGAGGAGGAGGTTGAAGACCCGGTTATCCAGGCGGTTCGTCAGACTCAGGCGGTGTTTCCGGTTCATAGAGTGGTGGAAAAATGATACAGGAGGAATGGGACCGACCTGAAGCCAATACGGACTATGAATAGGCTCTATCCTTTGGCAGATAAGGATAAAGAGCGGTTCAAGGCGCCGCGCGTCGACGCAGTGGTCTCGGCTGTTACAAAAAAGACTAATATTCCGGTAGAGGGTAGTGCGGCTTTAAAGGATTCTCAGGACAGGAAAGTGGATGGTTTGTTGAAACAGACCTTTGAGGTGTACTCCCTTTCACTACAAGCTTCCATTTGTGGGGCTTGGGTGGCTAGGGCGTGTTTGCGTTGGGCGCAGCGTCTGCGGCAGTCTTCACACCTGGATGTTGAAGAGCTTCAACAGCTTGGTCGCCTGGAATCAGGGGCGGCGTATTTGGCGGACGTGCATTATGATTTGATTAGGGCCCTGGCGAATAGTACGGCGTCCGTTGTGTCTGCCCACCGGTCGGTGTGGTTGCGGAATTGGGCGGCGGACGGGTCGTCGAAGTCGCGACTGAGTAAGCTGCCCTTTAAGGGTGGCTTTCTCTTTGGAGAGGATTTGGATAAGTTGGTAAAGGACCTCGGGGAGTCTAAGGCGGGTAGGCTTCCAGAGGATAAGCCAAAGCAAGGGAAGTCGGGACAGAGCTATAGAGGTCAGTTTCGCAACTTCCGCAGATTTCGTTCTTCAAGGTTCAACTCCTTCCAGCGGGGGCGTTTTCCTACCTGAGTCCAGGGATTCCGCGGGTTCCGAGGCGCGAATAGAGGTTTCTCCACAAGTTCCTCACCCGCAGCTCGCAAATCGCAATGAGATGGGGGGGGTCCCGCCGGAGGGGCCTCCTATAGGAGGAAGGCTCCGGGAGTTCCTTTCGGCCTGGACCCTCATCACCTCCGATCGCTGGGTGTTGGAGATCATTCAGCAAGGCTATGCGCTCGAGCTGGACCGGCCGATACGGGATTCGTTCGTCATGTCTCCGTGCAAGAGCACCAAGAAAGTCGTAGCGATACGCAATACCTTAGATCGGCTTCTTCACTTAGGGGTGGTAGTAGAGGTTCCGCCGGCAGAACGCAGCAAGGGTCGGTACTCTATTTTGTGGTGCCAAAGAAGGGAGGAACGTTAAGACCCATTTTGGACCTGAAAGGCGTGAATCGTTGTCTCAGAGTGCTGCACTTTCGGATGGAAACCTTGCGATCCGTCATAGTGGCGGTTCGTCGAGGGGAATACTTGACGTCCCTGGACCTTACGGAGGCGTATTTGCACATTCCGATTCGAGCAGATCACCAGAGGTTTTTGAGGTTCGCATTCCCGTGGGGCCACTATCAATTTCAGGCGTTACCTTTCGGCTTGGCTACAGCAACGCGGACGTTCACCAAAATCATGATAGTAGTGGCTGCTGCGTTGCACAAGGAAGGCGTTTTAGTGCATCCTTACATCGACGATTAGTTGATTCGGGCCACGTCCGAGTCGGAGAGCTATCGTGTGACGGACAGAGTAGTGGAGTTTTTGCAGAGTCTTGGTTGGGTGGTCAATCCAGGCAAAAGCCGGCTGCAGCCCTCTCAGGAATTAGAATACCTGGGGGTTCGTTTCGACACTCGAAAGGGTCTCGTGTTCCTCCCGCGCAACAGAGTTCAGGCGCTTCGTATTCTGGTGCGGAAGTTCCGGTCGGCCTCAGCGCCAACGGCGTGGTCCTATCTGCAAGTGTTGGACGATGGCGGCAACGTTGGAGGTGGTGCCTTGGGCCAGATTTCACATGCATCCGTTACAAAGAGCGCTGCTGCGCTGCTGGTCGCATCAGACCGATCATTTGAGCAAGCGTCTGCCTTGCCCGTGGAAGGTCCGACAGTCGCTGAAGTGGTGGCTACTCGAGTCCTCGCTGTCGGTCGGCATGCCCCTGGAGCAGCTGGAGTGGCTTCCATTGTTGACGGACGCCAGTCTGGCGGGCTGGGGAGCTCATTGCCGGGACAGGTTTACGCAGGGTGCGTGGTCGAATCTGGAAACGTCCTGGTCCATAAATCAGTTGGAGCTTCGAGCAGTGATGAGGGTGCTGCAGGCGTTCGAAGACTTGGTGTTGGGCCGTCCAGTTCGGGTATTGTCCGACAACTCGGCGACGGTGGCGTACATAAACCGCCAAGGGGGCACGGGAAATGCCGCAATGGAGGAGGAAGCGGATCTGTTGTTCGCCTGGGTAGAAAAGAGGTTGACGGCGCACATAGCGGGAAAAGAAAACGTGCAGGTGGATTTTCTCAGCAGAGTGCAGGTAGATGCGGGGGAGTGGGAGCTTCATCCCGACGTCTTTGCACAGATAGTGGAGCGCTGGGGAATGCCCGTGATGGATTTGATGACAACCTTTCAGTCGGCGAAAGTCAACCGCTTCTTCAGCAGGAGGCAAGAGCGGATGTCAGAGGCCTCGACGCCTTGTTACAGCCGTGGCCGGTCACGGGACTTCTATACATCTTCCCCCCGTGGGCATTGATAGGCCGGGTAGTTCAAAGAATCGGGGCTCACCGGGGAAGAGTGCTCCTCGTGGCGCCGGACTGGCCGAGGCGCCCGTGGTGTGCAGACCTTGTACGTCTTCTGGACGGTCAGCCGTGGCAGCTGCCGGCGAGGGCAGATCTATTACAGGGCCCACTCTTCATGCCTCAAGTGGATCAGTTCTCGCTTACGGTATGGCCATTGAAAGGGCTCGGTTAAGGAAGAAAGGATACTCGGCGGCGGTGGTGTCTACGCTGCTTAAAGCGAGAAAGCAGTCTACCTCGTTAGCGTACGTGCGGATTTGGTGTATATTTGAGGATTGGTGTTCCCGGCATCGGATTCAAGCGGCTACAGTGGCAGTGCCTTCGGTCTTGGATTTTTTGCAGGACGGTTTTGATAAGGGACTGGCAGCTAGTTCGTTGCGCGTTCAGCTGGCGGCTCTGGCCTGTTTCCGGGGCAAGGTGCAAGGTGTCTCTTTGGGAGCTCATCCGGATGTGCTTCGTTTTTTGAAGGCGGTCTCCAGATTAAGGCCGTCGCGCAGGGTGGTGGTTCCGCCTTGGGATCTCAACCTTGTGCTGACATCGTTGTCGGGGCCTCCCTTTGAGCCTTTGCACAGTGCCTCGGTGAAGGATTTGACTTTGAAGACAGTTTTTCTGGTGGCGATCTGTTCGGCTAGGCGCGTGTCGGAGTTGCAAGCCTTGTCATGTAGGGAACTGTTTTTGACATTTTCAAGGGAGAAAGTGGTGCTGCGTCCGGTTCCTTCTTTTTTGCCTAAAGTGGTGTCTCCTTTTCACCTGAACCAAGTGGTGTGTTTGCCTGTTCTCGGCTCTTTGGACAGGTCCGACCGAGATCGGGGTTTACGTCGGTTGGACATTAGGAGAACCTTGCGTCGTTATTTACAGGTAATGGAGATTTTTTGCAAATCAGACCATTTGTGCTGTTTGGCGGTGCCCGTAAAGGGGAGGCGGCAGCGAAGGCTTCCATTGCTTGGTGGCTTCGGGAGGCAATAGCTTCCGCCTACCTTCTTCAGGGTCGGGTGGTGCCCAAGGGGCTTCGGGCGCGTTCCACCAGGGCGCAAGCCTGTTCCTGGGCGGAGCACAGTTTGGTTCCGCCGAGGGAGATCTGTCGAGCGGCGACTTGGTCGTCTCTGCATGCTTTCAGCAAGCATTACCGCCTGGACGTGGCGGCGGGGATGGATACTCGATTCGGTTCAGAGGTGTTGAGAGCCGGATGGCGGGGTCCCTCCCAGGATAACTGCTCTGGTACATCCCAGAGGTAGAGGACTGAACTGGAGGAACGATAAGGAAATGGTAATTACACTTACCTGGTAATTGTAGTTCCTTGAGTGACGACAGTTCGGTCCTTCATCCCACCCTATTCATTGCGATTGCATATTGCATCATTGCCGTTGGTGATGGATGGATGCTTTTTACAGGTAGGTGCATTTTGCGGTACTTCACCTTCACTCTAGTTTGGCCTGCTGGCTTTCGGTCCATGAGGGGGTAAGAAAGTCTGGCCGGATGGGTTAGCATTTGATCCTTACAGGATAGTAAAGTTCAGAAGTTATTTGATGTTAGCTACTTATTTGTTGCTCCTTTGAGTCTGCTTTGTTAATAGTTCACACTGGGAATGTGGAGAGAGAGCAGCAGGCTATATCCAGTGATGTCATGATTCTGACGTACCAGTCTCCAAGCTGCAGGAGGAGGTTGACAACCCAGAGGTAGAGGACTGAACTGTCGTCACTCAAGGAACTACAATTACCAGGTAAGTGTAATTACCATTTATATGACCACGATTTAAAGCTCTTAGATTCTGTATTGTTGGTCGGGCTCTGGTGCCCTAAAGGCCACTGGATGGTAGCGCTGCTCATGAATCACACATAGTATTCAGTACCCCCATCCCTGGGGGGGGGGGGGCTGGTAAAATGCAAAATTGTATTACTCATCAGGTTCACACAGGCAGCAACCTCTAAGACGTCCATTTGCAAGGTTGTCGGTGTATTCCACTGCTATTTCTCTGACTGCAGGAAGGCCGGGGGTGGGGTGTCTGTGTGCTTCATAGCTCCACTTCGCATGCCCTTCCCAGGAAATTCTCATCTATTTCTAGAGCAGGGTTTCATTTCATTTCATTTCTGTGTTTGTGATTAATGCACAGTGTTAGGGGCTGTGTTCGAAAGCTTGGGTCCCATGGACTTCGTTGGGATTTCAAAAAGAAAAAGAAACTCTCGTTAGTGAGAGATAGCCTTGTTCATTTTTAGCTAACACTTGATTTATTCAGTGGCCTTTTGCGTCCTGAACCCCAAGGTCAGGACACTGCTTCCAGGGGTTCTACTTTCTATTTTGCCCTTCAGCTCCCTGGCAGACACAGCAGGCTGGCAGGGGGTGCGCAACACGTCCTGCAATGCTGAATCCCTCAGGATAAGGGGGGAAGGAAAACTGGGTGCAGCGGGGGCTGGTAGTTTCTTGCAAAGCTATAGGAGCAGTTTGGGTAATTTTAGCTGATCTGTTTTGATTTCATTGGAGTCGGCGGAAACTTGGTTTTTGGAGTCCTATACGTAAAAAAAAAAAAAATTTACGAGAATCTCCTTCCGCTATCCATAGAAGGTCCTATAACGCGTTAAAGTCGGTTTATATGGCAGGGTAATATTTTGGCTTAGCTGCTGTGATATAGCACTATGATCCACTGTAAACATATTCAAGTTACAAGGAATTATGGTGATAACTCTCTTGGACAGTTGTAACAGGTGCTTGGGTGAGCGCCATGGCCAGTCCACAGATGTGGAATGCTCTGCCATAAGCATTATGTTATGAGAGGGGTTTTATAGTTGTGTGGTTTCTTAATGGAAAATATTCCCGTTTAGTTTGGTTTTGCCAAAATTATAAGATCTTATGGTAGATTCGTAATGTCTTAATTTTGGCTATAGGTTTGGCTATAGGTTTGTGTGGTATAGCTAAGAAGCTATACCACACAAACCTACTGAAACGCTCCATCAATAAACCTCATGCTCTATTCAACTTAGTAAAATCCATAACAAGAGAGCCAGTTTCAGCCCAACCTGCAATGCCTCGACCACAGGACTACGCAATCTACCTGCAATCAAAAATGATTAAAACCAGCACAAGCATAAATACCATCGACCCCATTATATCATCTAAGGCATCTCAAATAACTCCATTTTGCAACTTCAATACTATATCATCTAATGAAATTGAGAAAATTGTCGCCTCCATCAATCCTAGCACGGCACCTAACGACCCTTGCCCAGCCAACTGGATCAAAGACCTGCGACATGATCTAAGCCAAATCCTATGCAAAATACTGAATCAGTCCTTCCTAACAGGCTCATTCCCCCAGAGTCTTAAACACACCTCTATCAAGCCTCTACTAAAAAACAGTAAGCTTGATCCATCCAAAGCTGAATCATTTAGGCCAATCTCAAGCATCCCCCAGCTTGCAAAAATCATCGAGAAAGCTGCCCAACAACAACTCCAGCATCATATTGACACAGAAGCACCACTAGACAAATCACAGCATGGATTCAGAGAAGCACATGGAGTCGACACAATCCTTACAACCCTATTCAACGATCTGATCACAGGATTAAACAACATCAAACAAGGATTTATTCTCATCTTTTTAGACATTTCCGCCGCATTCAATTCTGTGAACCACGATATACTACTGCAACGCCTGAGAGAAAAGGGGATTCGAAGCACAGCACTAGAATGGTGTAGATCCTACCTTTCCAATAGGTGGCAACAAGTTAAAACAGGCCAGGAATCCTCAGAACCATTCCTACAGTCTCAAGGGGTACCACAAGGATCTTCACTATCGGCGTTAATGTTCAATGTTTATATGCAGCCGATATGTGAATTGATCAGATCCTTCAACGTACAATGCCTGGCATACGCTGATGACATCCTCATATACATGCCGTTCAAAACTGACCAACCAGTGTATACTCCAATAATCAACTGCTTTGGAGCAGTAGCTGAATGGCTGCTGACTCAAAACCTAAGAATAAATCATAGAAAAACTGATGTCCTATTTGTCACAAGGAATCTTAAGTTCGTACCTCCTCCGTCGTTGCTGATCAACAACATAGAACTGACGTCCAAACCCACGATCCGATACCTCGGCATAACATTAGATCAACACCTGGATATGACAATGCATGTGAAGAATGTGACAAAGAATATATATCACAAGATCAGAACACTACGCCACCTCCGTCCACTACTGGACTATACTGATTTCCGATCAACCTTCCAGGCACTAGTCCTCCCACATCTAGATTTTGCAAACATCATCCTCCATGGGCTCTCTCAATCAACATTAAATCCACTTCGTCTGGCTATGAATACAGCTGCAAGAGTCCTCTCTGAATCACCAAGGTCTGCTCATATAACGCCTATCATGAAAGACCTACACTGGCTACCTCTACAAGCCAGACTCTCATATAAGTCACTAGTCTTGACCTTCAAAGCCATGAATATCTACCCACCAACACCAATCAGAAAACTAATCCATAACACCCCTGAAAATAGAAACAGAAGGACTACAACTATGAACACCTTAATAGTCCCCAAGATGATGACATCATGTACTAAAGCTACATCAAACAGAGCTTTTTCATTATTCGCACCCAGGAACTGGAATATACTTCCCCATGAAATCCGCGGCATCAAAAGCCTATTACAATTCACAAAGCTGTAAAGCATCACTTATTCACAAAATACTACCCAGAAGTGACCACAAACACTCACACAGCCAACAGGCCTCCCACCCACACCAAACACTTTAACACCTTTATCCAATCAGAAAATGGTTAGTTCCCACGATATTTCACTTTACTTCTACTGACCCATGCCACCCATGAATTCACGTACAATATCCACTCGAGTTTAAATATGGTATATAATAAAAGCACATTCATAGTATAATGTTGATTGTACATAGTTATATATAATAAAAGCATATTCATAGCATAATGTTGATTGTACATAGTTATCCCTGTTATTCCATGTTATATATTCCCTTGTTCTCTGTAAACTCGATGTTACCTGTACACATTGCAGTATATTTTGTTCATTGTACACCGCACTGATTTTAATAGCGCGGTATATAAGAGATGTTAAATAAATAAATAAAATATATGTGGTTTAATTTTACATATGGAAAAGGCAGCTCAGCTGAGAGAGGCTGCAAAATAGAACTCTAGCTTTTAAAGCTATCTATGCTCCCATTCCATTTATCAGAGGTTCTCCAGTACGGAGAGTCTCTGCTAGTGTTCAGCGAATGCCTTAATGGGGGCCAGACACACGCAGCCAGGCTAGTTCTCTAGCAGCAATGGCAGCAGCTCAGATTCTAGTAGGCATACATCATATGCTGGGCTTACAAGATGGCTTCCACGCTGATCAGCATCAGCCAAGATGGCTGCCGGTTTAGACTCTGAATGTGGAGTCAGCCTCAATGAGGGACCTTGCGTTCTCTGGAAAATGCCCTGCATACACTGAATCATTTCAATTCGATCAGCTACTGGCAGGGCACAGGGCACTCTCGCATGCTTTTTTTGCTTCAGTGGTCTAAAAGTGGAGTCTTTACCAGGTGGTATAATGGGAACTTGTCTGCAGTTTCTCGGCGGCTTCATTGCTGACTCAATTGCCACTGCAGAATGAGAAAGCTGTATTTCCTAACACCAGGTGATAGTTGAACTTAAAATATAAAGTCCATCTTTGGGCAGTCAAACGGAATGGGGCGTTACTCTAGCAGGAAGGCTGTGGATTAGTATGTCTGTGTTTGGGAGTTCTTTCTACTTCATATTGTTGGCACGGAAAGAGCGTCTCTTAACATATGCTGAAGGAAGTTTTGGTTAAGAGATGTCTTTGTGGGGGGGAAAAAAAAAAAAGTATTCAGCTGTCCTGAATTCGCCTGTTCTTGTTTGACATTTTGAGGCTAAGCAGGGGCAGGCCTGGGTACTACTGTGGTGGGTCCACACCTTTCACTACCAGGGGGTGTGGACTCACTGTATGGAAGAGAGCCCTAGCAATCTTCTTTAGCGCAAGATAGGAAAGTAGATGGTTCACTGAGGCGATCGTTGGGGGCAATGCTCTGTCCTTACAAGCTCCCATTTGTGGAGCCTGGGGAGGCGAGAGCATGCTTCAAGTGGTCGCAGTGTTTACGGCAGTCTACTCGCCTGGAACAGGAAAGGATCAGGGAGTTGAATCGACTAGAGCCTGATTTGCTTTATGTGGCAAATGTGCATTATGGCTTAATTAGAGCGCTAGCTAATCTTATTGGCTTCCTTGGGGTTCACCCGGAGATCTCTCTGGTAGAGGAATGGGGCAGCTGATAGTTCGTCCAAGTCGAGGCTCAGTAAGCGCCCATTTTAAGTCTTTGTCTTGTCCTTTCCCCGTGGGCTCTCATAGGGCAACTAGTTGGCGTACTGAGGCTTTCGGGGAAAGGTACTCTTGGTAGCGCCCGGTTGGACGAGACAGCCGTACTAGGCTGATCTCATTCGCCTACTCGACAGGCTTTTCCTAGAAGTTGCCGGTAGCGGACGTTCTGCTACGGCTAGGTCCGCGACGAATGTCTCAGGTGGATCGGTGCCCGCCTACGGTTTGGCCTTTGAATGGGCGGGGCTGAAGAAGGGTTATTCTGCGGCAGTCTTCACCACTTTGTTGAGAGCAGGGAGGCAGGCTGCTTCTGGTGCATAGGTCCATGCTTAGCGCCTTTTTGAAGGCTGCTGTTCACGGCGGCAAGTCCGGGCAACAAAGGTGTCGGTATCCTTGGTCTGAGTTCTCTGCAGGACAGTGTCTGAAGGAACTAGCGGCCAGTTCCTTAGAGGGTCCAGCGGGTGACTGTTTCCGGCTGTAGAGGTTCTGTGGAGGGAATAGCGCTAGGTGTTCGGATCAATGTGTAGCGTTTCCTTAAGTTGGGACCCGACTGCGCTCTTCAAGGAGAGTTCGGGTGCTGCCGGGGGATCCTGATTGGGCCTTAGAGGCGTTAACTAAAGAGCCCTTTGATTCTTTACTCCAGGCATCTGTAAAGGATTTGCTGTTATAGACAGTGGCTTTGATAGCTCTTTGGTGCGACGAGTTTCGGAGTTTCAGGCATTGTCATGTAATGAGCCGTTTCCACCCTTTCTGGATAGAGGGTGGTGTTTGCGAGCAGTCCCGTCGTCCTTCCAAAAGGTGGTATCTGATTTTCTCCTGAGCCTATTGGTTTCTCTTCCAGTTCTCGGTTTTTCTGGAAGGGGAGGTTTTTATTCGTAGCTTACGCCAATAGGAAACATAAAATGCAGGGTGCGGCGTTCGTTTCATCATTTTTGTGTGTTGGTTGGAGGTCCCCGCAAAGGGGAAGCAGCAGCGAAGGCGGCCATTTCGCACTGTGTTAAGTCGGTGGTTGCCTCAGCTTTCTGGTGGTGAGGTTGTATGATTCTGGGGGGCTTTCTGACTCTTGCTACCAGGGCGCAAGCAGGTTCTTGGGTGAATCACTGTGTCATTACACCAGGGGGGATTGGTAGAGCAGCTTCCAGGTCGTCTCTTCATTTCCTCAGTAACCTCTACTGCCTAAATATTTTGGCAGTAAAGGATGCCTGTTCCGGGTCGACGGTGTGGTGAGTTGGCTGGATAGGTCCCTCCCAATGATTACTGCTGTTACATCCCAGAGGTGGAGGACTAAACTGGAGGAACGATAAGGAAATAGAAATTACACTTACCTGGTAATTGTCATTCCTTGAGTGACGACAGTTTAGTCCTCATTCCCACCCAGGGGTGTGATTTCTTCAGAATTTATTTTCAGGCGGAGCGGAGCATCAATCTCAAGGAGTAGACAGATCCTTTCAGTTTCTAGATCGCAGTGAGTATACCTCTCTGTTTCTTCCTTCTCTCTTATTTAAACAAGGGAATGGTATAGGAAACGTGTTTGCATAGGGGGGACGTGAATGTAAAGTTAAAAAAAAAAAAGACGGATATGGTTAAAAAGGTTCCTCAGGTTGAGGAATGGGGAGTTATTTAAAGTTATGGTATAGTTACTTATTTGTTGTTCCTTTGAGTTTGCTTTGTCAATAGTACCCTATAGGCTGATGGGAGATACCAGCAGGCTATATCCAGTGATGTCACAACTTTGACATGCCCAGTCTCCAAGCTGCAGGAAGAGGTGCACAACCCAGAGGTGGAGGACTAAACTGTCATCACTCAAGGAACTACAATTACCAGGTAAGTGTAATTTCTATTTATCTTGCCATATGCCCTAAGGCAGAGGTTCCCAACTCCAGTCCTGGAGGGCCAAACACCCTTCAGGTTTTCAGGCTGTCCCTAATAAATATGCATGAGATACATTTGCATGCACTGCCCCCATTGTATTCAAATGTATCTCATGCATAGCTCTGCCTTTAGACAGCAGCTCATATGTGGTTTTGAGGGGGAGCTATGACTGAAGGTAGATGGTGAGGGAACTTTGCTCTTAGGACGCGCAACATGATGCAGTACATGCCACAAAGAACTGGCAATGACTTTATAAAAATACTGGTTGAATGCAGAGGTTCTCCGGGAACAAGTAGGAAGTCAGTCCTCACATATGAGCGACATCGGCACCGACGGAGTCCACATGGAAGCATATCCCCAGCCTTTGGGAGATGCACCACACATACGTGGTCCACTTCCTGTCCAAGGGTGCCATCTTCCCTCGGTCTCTTTTATTTTTTTCCACAGAGCCCACTGGAAAAAATCCAGTTTTCCACGGGAAAAAGTCTGATTTTTTTTGTTAAGTTTTGTCCAGTTTGCATACTGGTTCCTTCCCGAGCCAGCTCGCCTCTGCGTTGCTTCTCGGGTTCGTCCATTCGTTTTTTCACTTTTTCATCAAGGTGTTCCTTGACTGGCATTCGTGCCTGTTTTTAGCCGAAGGCTTCAGACCCCTGCTGGACGGTGAGGATACTCCTCCTTTTTTCCGATGGCCTCCAGTGACTTCAAAAAGTGTGACCAGTGTGGCAAAATGTCACTCACCAACCCACACAAGTGCTGCATCTGATGCCTCGGCCCGGATTCTAGAAAATCACTTCTATTTGGACTCTTCTCTTCTACTGGTAACTCCAGACTTTGCTCCTTTCACCTTGCTGCTCCTTATGCCTGGAACAAACTACCTGAGTCTGTACGTCGGGCACTTTCTCACCACTTTGCTGCCGCTTTCGGATCTTGACTCACCTGATCTTCTTTGTGTTTCTTTAGCATTCCCCCTAGATATGTATCCCATGTCTACACCTACTGTGTTGTCTGTTTTGACTAGATTGTAAGCTGTGATGAGCGGGGACAGTCTCTTACATGTCTGTGCAGTGCTGCGTACATCTTGTAGTGCTATATAAATGCTTAGTATTAGTAGTAGCATAATGATTACAACTGCAAACTCTGCAAAGCCATGACCTTAAAGAGCCGTCAGCAGCAGGAAAAAATTTTCAGGTCAGACTCCACGCCGGAGTCTCCATTGACACCATGCTCCAGGGACCCCTCTGATACCTCGGTGCCCCACAAAGCAAGAGCATCTTCGGAGTGCCGTGGCTCCTCCGAGCAGAAATTCCCGGAGGTGGAGCACAAGAAGAAGAAACCCTCTGAGGATGGATCAGGGAGAGGGGAAATCCCACCCCAGGACCCACAGTCCCAGTTGCCAGTCTGAGGAGTCTGGGCAGGAATGGCCTTCCAAGATGCCCCTAAGGCGGAGTTGGCACCCGCCGACCGGCCTCAGACCTCCAATGCCATCCTCATCGAGTACTTCCCCCTCAACAGTACAGATGCCGAGCCTGAAGTCTTTGGTGCCCACGTCAAAGGCTATGGAGCCAACTGGTATGGAAACCAGAATGGTGGCCCTAGAGAACAATATATCTGCCCTAGTGCCATGCAACAGGTGTTCATGTCCAACTCATCTGGTTCATCTGCCCCGACGATTTTTTAGAAGTCTAAAAAATAAGATGGGAGAGTTAGAATATATAGCACTAAATGAAAGGTTAGATATGATTGGAATATCAGAGACATGGTGGAAGGATGACAACCAGTGGGACACTGTGTGATACCTAGGTATACAAACTATATCGTAATGATAGAGCTGATCAAATTGGTGGAAGGGGTTGCTGTCTATGTTAGAGAGGGCATTGAGTCAGAAAGGATTAAAGTTTTGCAGGAAACAAAATCTGCTGTAGAATCTATATGGATTGAAATTCCATGTAAAAGGGGGAAGGCAATGGCAGTGGGGGTGTACTATCGAGCGCCTGGCCAGAATGACCAAATGGATGATGAAATGCTCAAAGAAATAAAGGAAGCTAACAAAAGTTACAGCACAGTAATAATAATGGGTGATTTCAACTACCCCGGTATCGACTGGGTCAGTGTCACGTCAGGACATGCTAGGGAGATAAAGTTCCTAGATGAAATAAATGACTGCTTCTTGGAGCAGCTGGTTCATGAACTGACCAGAGGGGAAGCCATATTAGACCTAATCCTTAGTGGAGCACCAGATCTAGTGCAAGAGATAAGGTTGTTGGGGCCACTTGGCAAATAGTGATCATAGCATGATCGCCTTTGATTTAATTAGTGGAGGAGGGATAGTAAGGAAATCCACAGTACTACCTTTTAACTTTCGAAAGGGAGACTATGATAAAACGAGGAAAACAGTTAAGAAAAAACTGAAAGGAGCAGTTGCAAAGGTTAAAGACGTACATCAGGCTTGGCTGCTGTTGAAAAATACTATCTTGGAAGCCCAGACCAGCTGTATTCCACGCTTTAAGAAAAGTGGAAGGAAGTCCAAAAAACTACCAGCATGGTTTAAAGGTGAGGTCAGAGAGGCTGTTGCCAAAAAAGCATCTTTCAGGAAATGGAAAAAAGAGCCAAACGATGAAACCTGGAAACAGCACAAGCATTGGCAAGTCAAATGCAAGGCATTGATAAGGCAGGCAAAGGGAGAATTTGAGAAGAAGCTTGCTGCGGAAGCAAAAACGCGAAGTAAAGACCTTTTCAAGTACATTCGTAGCAAAAAACCTGTGAGAGAGTCAGTTTGTCCATTAGATGATAAAGGGGTTAAAGGAGCACTAAGAGGCGACAAGGCGATAGCGGAGAGACTGAATGAATTCTTTGCTTCAGTCTTTACTGAGGAAGATGTAGGGATGTTACCCATGACTGAAGTGGTATTTAAAGGTGAGGAAGAATTGAAGGAAATATCGATACATCGGGAAGATGTATTACAACTATTAGATAAACTGAAGAGTAGCAAATCACCTGGGCCGGATGGTATACATACAAGGATGTTGAAAGAACTGAAATACGAGATTGAAGACCTGCTATTAGTAATCTGTGAACTATCATTAAACTCATCTCTAATACCTGAAGATTGGAGGATCGCCAATGTAACACCAATTTTTAAAAAGGGTTCCAGGGGTGATCCGGGAAACTACAGACCGGTGAGCCTGACATCAGTACCGGGAAAAATGGTAGAAACCATCATAAAGAATAAAATTACTCAGCATGTAGATAGTCATGACCTAATGGGAGACAGCCATCATGGCTTTAGACAAGGAAGATCTTGTCTTACTAATCTGTTATGTTTTTTTGAAGGAGTGAATAATCAGGTGGACAAAGGTGAGTCGGTTGATATTGTGTATCAGGACTTTCAGAAAGCCTTTGACAAGGTCCCTCATCAGAGACTTTTGGCAAAACTAAAGAGTCATGGGATAGGAGGCAGTGTACTATTGTGGATCAGGAACTGGTTAAATGATAGAAAGCAGAGGGTAGGGCTAAATGGCCAATTTTCCCAATGGAGAAAGGTGAATAGTGGTGTACCCCAGGGATCTGTGCTGGGTCCGCTGCTTTTTGACATATTCATAAATGACCTGGAAAGTGGAATAACGAGTGAGGCTATCAAATTTGCAGATGACACAAAACTAAAGTTGTTAAAACCCAAGAGGATTGTGGAAAATTGCAAGAGGATCTTGATAGATTGGAAGACTGGGCATCAAAATGGCAGATGAAATTTAATGTGGACAAGTGCAAGGTTATGCACCTAGGGAAGAACAACCCAAACTATGGTTACACGATGCAAGGTTCCACATTAGGAACCACCACCCAGGAAAAAGATTTAGGCGTCATTGTGGATACCATGTTAAAACCCTCGGCCCAGTGTGCAGCAGTGGCCAAGAGAGCAAATAGAATGCTAGGTATGATAAGGAAAGGAATGGAAAATAAAACAAAAGATATTATAATGCCTCTATATCGTTCCATGGTGAGACCGCACCTTGAATATTGTGTGCAATTCTGGTCGCCGTATCTTAAAAAGGATATAGCAATTTTAGAAAAGGTTCAGAGAAGAACCACCAAAATGGTAAAGAGGATGGAAGGATACTCCTATGAAGAAAGGCTAAAAAGGTTAGGGCTCTTTAACCTGGAAAAGAGACGGCTGAGGGGAGATATGATAGAAGTCTATAAATTAATGAACAGAGTGGAACGGGTAAACGTAGATCGATTGTTTACCTTATCGGAATATAGAAAGACTAGGGGACATGCAATGAAGCTACAGGGTAAACTATTTAAGACTAATAAAAGAAAATATTTTTTCACTCAACATGTAATCAAACTCTGGAATTTGTTACCAGAGGATGTAGTAAAGGCTGTTAGTGTAGTGTAGCTGGGTTTAAAAAAGGTTTGGACAAGTTCCTGGAGGAAAGGTCCATAAACCATTATTAAGAAGGGACCCAGGATATCAATGCTTGAACCAATACAAGCATTGTGGAACCTGTGTCCCTTGGGGAAACTGCTAGGTACATATGACCTAGATTGGCCACTGTTGGAAACAGAATACTGGGCTTGATGGACCTTGGTCTGACCCAGTATGGCATATCTTATGTTCTTATGACCCTTGACATAAAGGGCTTCCCCAGACATCAAGCCACTCTTAAGAGTGCCAGAGGCCTTGGATAAGGTCCTGGTCCCATTCCTCAGAGCACCGGTCCTCCCTGACAAATACCTGCAGCTTGGTATGCCAAGAGTGGTCCTCAACCGAGGTGAACATATGGCTTCGGACTCGTACTCTGACTTTGAGTCCAAATGGGAGACCGAGGACAAAGAGTACCCAGACACGAGGCAACACCGAGACGTGCCCCCCCAATGACCATATGCCATTCCCTGCCCAAGGACCTCATGTTCCTTGATTTTGTGCGGGACATGGCCAAGTCTCTCACTATCTCTAGACAGAGTCCGAGGAGGACCCACACACCAAGGAATTGGAAATACTCCAATGCGAGGCACCCCCGAAGGGGTTAAACCTTACAGTCCCAGTGCCCCGATTCTCGACCACCTCTTCCTCCAGATGTGGGAAACTCTGGCATCTGTACCAATCGTTGGGCACCTCAATGCCATGTACCAGATACACCGAAGCTCTGGGTTGCAAAAGACCCAGCTTCCCCAAAACTCCATGATCGTGGAGTCGGCCATGTGCCAACCTAAAAGCCAAAACACTCATTCATCAGTGCCACCCAGCCAGAAGGCCCTAAATCCTCGACGCCCTCAGCCAGAAAGCCTTTCAGGGCTCAATGCTATCATGCCAGACCCAGTTCTACCAGCTCTATATCTGCATGTACCTGAAGGAACTGTCGAAGGAGCTTGGTGGATTCTCGGCAGGTCTCAATGGGGAACCCCTACAGATGTTTAAGACATTGACCTCTGCGATAAAAGAATTCTGAAAGTTTTTTGTCCTGAGTAGCCTATGATGACTTCGAGTCATCAGCCAGGGTGGCTGCCACAGGCATCAGGGCACTAGGCCAAGCACGGCTGTAGTCATCCGACCTGGAGCAATAGGTGCATGACAAACTGATTGATGTCCCCTGCATAGGAGAGAACCTATTTGGGAAGCCCATGGTGGGATAAGGCAGCAGAGATGGAGACAAAGTTCATGACAAGAACCAGGCTCTAAATGAAGACCTCGGTGCAGCCCTGGAAGAAAGCCTTGGGGGGAAAAGCCCTTCTTCCCAATGAAGAAAGGGGGCTTTAGTGGTGCACCGCACTTCCAGGCCTTCCCGGCCCCCCAACAGGACCAGCAACAAAAAGGCTAGGGACATGGTCCCAGAAAACAAAAGGCCCCAAAATTCCAGGTTCCTGCCCAGCTTGGGGGGAGCTTTTGATTGCCTGGGCACAATCTCCCCACCCCCAGGGGATTCCCTGCTGCCCACAGTGGGGCACCTAACTCTGTTTTGCCCACAGGTGGACAGCCATCACCATAGACTCGTGGGTGCTACAAGTGGTCAAGGAGGGCTACCTCCTCCACTTACAGTGGGCCCCACCCTCATACTTCCCGGGAGAATCCGCCAGGCCTCTCCTTCGCCAAACCCTGCTCCTCACTGAACGAGCAGGCCTAATCAACAACAAAGCAGTGGAGCCAGTGCTAAAACATCTCTAGGGCACAGGCTTCTATTCCAGGTATTTCCTCGTCCCCAAGAGGACAGGAAGCCTCAGGCCCATCCTGAACCTGCAAGAGCTCAACATGTTCCTGGTCAGGGAAAAATTCAAGATGATCTCCCTTGGGACACTGCTGCCATTCCTCCAGCAGGGAGATTGGCTGTGCTTCTTAGACCTAAAGGATGCCTACACTCTCATCCCAATTCATCCCAGCCACTGAAAATACCTCTGGTTCGTTGTGAGGGGACAGCACTACCAATACAGGATGCTGCCCTTCAGTCTGGTCTCATCACCAAGGGTCTTCACAAAGTGTCTCGTAGTGGTTGCAGCACACCTCAAGCGCCAAGGGGCGTTCGTCTTCCCTTATCTGGATGACTGGCTCATAAAAGTGGACACGGCTGCAGAGGCACAATGCGCCACCTGATGCACCATCAACATGCTGCAGCACCTGGGATTAGTCATAAACTATCCCAAGTCCCACCTCACTCCGGCCCAGCGCCTAGAGTTCATAGGGGTGCAACTAGATACCCTCCAGGTAAAAGCCTGCCTTCCCTCAGAGGTCAGAATGCCTCAGTTAGCTGCAGAGGTACACAGACACCGGATGCTACCTGCCGGGCTCCTACGCTGCCTGTTGGGACACATGGTCTCCATGGTCCACGTAACCCCTTATGCCCGCCTGCATACTAGAGTAGCCCAATGGTGCCTCTGCTTTCAGTGGACACAAGCCACAGGCAGGCTCAGGGACAGAGTGAAAGTGACCTGTCAGCTGGCAGGCCACTCAGCCCCCAGAAGGTCCTCTCCACGGATGCCTCTGTAATGGGCTGGGGAGTGCATTGCAGGAGCCTCTAAACATAAGGCTGCTGGTCCCCGAGAGAATTCCAGATGCAAATCAACCTGCTAGAGCTCCGGACAATATACCTAGCTCTCCAAGCCTTCTGCCACCAGCTCCAGCACCACTCTGTGCTGATCCAGACAGGTCGCAATGTTTTCATGAACAGACAGGGGGGGACAGAGTTGTATCCCCTCTGCCAGGAGGCAGTAGCCCTCTGCTCCTATGCTGAACACGGAGGGATGCTCCTAAGGGTGGTGTACCCTTCCGAGCCAGGACAGTGCTCTGGCGGACAAGCTGAGCAGGGTTCTCCAGCTACACGAGTGGTGCTTGGATCCAGTAGTAGCCTCACAGCTGTTTCGTCTCTGGAGCGTCCCCTCGATGGAACTGTTCACCAGTCCAGACAACACAGTTGTTCAGATTCTGCTCCTGCCAGCCACACCCATCCCAGGTGGCAGCAGATGCATTCCTCATCCCGTGGACTGAAAGCCTCTTGAACGCCTTCCCACCGACACTGCTGGCAGCCAAGACACTAGTCAAGGTCCAGCGCGACAGAATGTTGCTAATGCTTTTAGCCCTTCGGTGACCCAGGTAGCCCTGGTTCCTACTGCTCCTCTCCCTATCGGTGTCATTGCCGATTCCCCTGGGCTGAGCCCCAAGGCTACTCTCACAGGAGCAACGCTCTCTCCTACTCCCTAACCTGGGGTCCCTCTCACTTACTGCTTGGCTGCTGAAAGGGATAGTATTAGCCCCCTTCAACCTCCCATTTGACTTAGAAGAGATTCTTCTGGCCTCTTGTAAGGCCTCAACAAGAAGGGTGTATGCCTTCAAGTGGTGCCAATTCTCTGTGTGGTGCGCAGAAAGGCAGGCAAACACATTCTGCTCAGTACAAGTGGTACTCCAGTACCTGCTTCACCTGTCGTAGGTGGGACTGTCCAATTCGATCAGAGAACACCTGAGCGCCGTCGCAGCGCATCACCATTCCATTGAGGGGAAAACCCCTCTTGGCTCAGCCCCTTGTGTCCTGATTCCAGCATGGCCTCATGTTATCCAAACCTCCTGTCCACCCTCCAGCAGCGGAGTGGGATCTTATGTGATGCTCTTGCAGCTCACTAAGCCTCTGTTTGAGCCTCTGGCTACCTGCCACCTCTGGTATCTGTCCTGGAAGGTCGCCTTCCTGGTAGCACTCACATCAGCACATTGTCGGCGAGCTCCAGGCTCTGATGGCGGAACTACCCTACCCGAGGTTCTATAAGGGTTCTACACGAGGTTCCAAGTTTCTGCTGAAGATGGTGTCTACATTCAACCTCAACCAGGAGGTGGTATTCCCCACCTTCTTTCCGAGGCCTCACGCCGGTAGGGCGGAGACAGTTCTCCAAAATCTGGATTGTAAGAGAGCCCTGTCCTTTTACCTGCAATGGATTCAGGGCCACTGCAAAGCATCATAGCTTTTCGTATCCTATGATCCCAGCTGCCTGGGGCTCCCAGTGACTAAACAAACTCTGTCCACTTGGGTAGCTGACTTGCATTACCCTTTCCTAGGAGCAGGCAGGGATCTCACTGGACCAGAGGATCATCGCACACTGCATCAGGGCCATGGCTACTTCCATGGCAAATCTGCATTCTGTCTTCATGATGGAAATCTGCCAGGCCGCCACTGGTCTTCAGTCCATACCTTCGCAGCTTGCTACTACCTGGAGAGGGAGTCCCCGATGAGACGGCACCTTCAGCCAGGCCGTACTCTGTAATCTCTTTGGGGTGTAGGCAACTCCTGCCTTCAGACCCTTCTGTGTTCAGGCTACCGGGGTGCTCGTTCCCGACTGGACACCTGGGTCTTGCGAGAGCTTCTCTATAAGGATTCAGCTGCTGCTGATCACGGCTCACCCTTACAGGTCACTGTAGCGTTTGCAGGTTCTCGGTAACCTGTAGCTGGGAAATCCCATATGTGAGGACTGACTTCTTCCTTTGTTCCTGGAGAAAGCGTCGTTACTCACCTGTAACAGGTGTTCTCCAGTGACAGCAGGAATCTGTTCTCACAACCCTCCCTCCTCCCCTTGGAGTTGCTTCTTTACCGTATTTTATTTTTGCCATCTTAGCTGTGTCATTAGACTGAGGCAAGATGGCACCCTTGGGTTGGAAGTGCACTATGCATGTGTAGTGCATCTCCCAAAGGCTTTCTTTGAAAGCTGGGGAGATGCTTCCATGCGGGCTCCATTGGCGCCGACGTCCTCCCATATGTGAGGACTGATTCCTGCTGTCCCCAGAAAATACCTGTTACAGGTGAGTAACTATGCTTTATGGGTTGGGGGGGACTGGTAAAAAGTTGCTTTTTCTGTTTGGTCATATTCAGATTATGGTGGTACTAACTAGGTGTAAATATGGGGCAATAGTCGGTAATAAGAATCTGGTACTAGATGGGGGATGTAAGTGGCTGTTTGGATCTGAGGAACATTTGGGGAGCAGACGGGGGGGATATGGAGTGGTGGGATGAGGGATGTGTGTGAGTGAGTGAGTGCAAGGACTGAATGGGTTGAGTGTGGGCTGGGAAGTGTGTGCGGATATGGGACAAAAGTGGCTCACGGTTCAGATGCAGAAGGTGTGTGTGAAGTCTAGACTTGTGTGCATATGGAATTGATTGAGGGCTAGGCTGGGAGGTCCTTGGACAGTATACAGTATGATGCAGCAAATGGCAGCCTTAGAGTGGCTGAAGTGCCATTGGTGACCTGAAAGTTGGGAATATCAATTCCCCAATGAAAAGAGCGAAAGTGATTACATTATTTTAAAAAGAGGCATGGATATAGAATTCTTAAAACACATATGACAGCAGTTGAGTATAGGAAATTGCAAAGAGATTGGATGGATGAAGTGATAGCGACCTCCTATTTTAGTAAGCAAAGGGGATCATTCTCGCTCCTCCTTTGGCCAATATAGATAACCTTTCGGGGGATAGTCTTCAAATATATATGGATAGTTACGAAGTTCACAGGTACTTCCCCTAGGCTGTTTCCAAAAATGAAAATTACATACACACCTTCCCTTTTGAGAATTAGTGCAAAGTGTATGGATTAACATACCCCCAGAGATTTGCTGCTGCTTTTATTTCTGTATGTATTTTCTCACTGCAATATGCATGTAGTTTTGAAATGCAGAACTATGCACTTTGACTTCTTCAGCTTAACTCCATCTCCAAGCATGCACATGAGTTTTGTGTAGAAGTACATAGGTTGTTGATCCCCCATGCCATTGTTTTCCCCAGCAGAAGGGTGGGCAATTGTCAGGTAAACTGTTTAGCTGAGTAAATAGCCATTTACTAGATTAAGTGTCTCTTGAAAACTGCCCATCTTGTGACTATAAATAGGCTGTCTTTGGTGTCTTAGCTTTCTGAACAAAATGTGCAAATATACAATACATGTGAGCACTGAACATGGGGATGACAATACACAAATGCATTCTTAAGACTTCTGTAGTTGTTTGAAGACCCCCCCCCCAGCCCCAGGGCAACTTGACTTGGCAGAAACTTGTGTTCGTTCTGAAAATCTGAGTGCTTTGTTTGCCAATATCTTGGTAATCAGCTTATTAACTTATTTGTCTCCCTAATTTATTTTTCTTTTTAAGAATGACAGCAGTTCATCAGGAGCAGGAGGGCCAGTTAAAATTACTGAAAACCGATCAAAGAAGAGCAGCTTCTTTCGCTGTATGCTACTTTGATGAACTCCTAGCAATAGACTGCAGCACACCTAGGAAAACCTCTTCTACTTCTTTGAAGATGCACAATTTGCAAAGCTTCATAGAATCCAGATCATCCAGCTGCTGCCGAGAGCTCCTTGGAACTGGACTTTAAACAAATCCAAAGTGGATTTTAGAGTCATAAGTCATAGAGCCTATCAACTCCTTGGGCTCCTTTTCACAAAGAATAGAAGCAGTGAAGTGGAGAATGCAGAAGCTAACTTTTTTTTCCTTGTTTACTTTTTTTTGCCTGCTGCAAAAGCTGCTATATTTCTTTTAACTTTGCACATCAGTTTTAGTCTTTTATTACGGCACAACCTTGCATTTGCACAGTTTTTTTTTCTTTTTTGCCTTTTAAGCATGAAGTAAAATCTTGTTTACAAATCTGCGCATTTCATTTTACATATTTGCAGAGATTAAAATAGTGATATAGAACAAAATCAGCTCTTGTATACATGCCAGTGTTCTTGTCTGTTCAAACAAACACAGATGTGGTGACATCTGTTTCAGTGTTATGGATCTTGGTGTATCTCTAAAGAAAAAAAAAAAAAAAGTCCTGCTTAAATAAATCAATTATATGTAGTTAACAGTGGTGCTGGTAATTCAAAGAGTAGGTGGTATGACCAGCTCTGTATCCCCCTCCACTTGTTCCTCTGACCACCACCACCACCTGTTACTGTCCATTGCTCCTTGTTAT
Organism: Ichthyophis bannanicus; assembly: GCA_033557465.1. Taxonomy (NCBI): domain Eukaryota; kingdom Metazoa; phylum Chordata; class Amphibia; order Gymnophiona; family Ichthyophiidae; genus Ichthyophis; species Ichthyophis bannanicus. The sequence continues at coordinate 43,321,244 of CM066043.1, forward strand.
CCATTCCCTGCTGCCATTCTTTTCTGATCTTAGTCTTTTTTGTATATCTGGTCCTTTTTTTTTTTTTTGGTGGGATAACATCTCACAATTTGCACATGAGCTGCCATGGTAGTTATAAATGATCTAAAATACAAACATTTCTTCTAAAAGAAATTTCATTGAATTGTGTTGAGTTCTGTTTGTTTTACTTATTGATAGAATATTCATTCTTTAGTATATTGTCAAATGCCCCTAGAGATTTTGTCACTTTCGTGGTGTCCTAGCTCACAAAATTACTATTTCCATATTGTTCTGCTAAAACAGTCCAGACAAGTGGGTTGTGATCCCATACCAGCAGATTGGTGGAGACAAAGAACTAATGAAAAACCCATGTTTCAATGATATCACTCCCATGTCTCTATTCGCCTCAACCACCAGAGTTCCCGTCAGTATTTCTGTTTCCCGCAGATGGTGGATGGATTTTCATCTCTCTGAAGAAAATTTGAGGATTAAGAGGAAAAGATTGATTAAATGCCCATGATAGACCACATTGAAGGTGACTCTCTCACTTGAGTGCGACGTGGGAGGCTCCACTAGCCTGCAATCTTTTCAGTAACCATAAGAGGAGGGAAAATTGGTTCAGCTCTACACTGTTATCATAAGAACCTGCTGAGCAGCCACAAAATTGGAAGGATCTGGAAGAGTGCAACAGCTTCACACAACCAACACTCCCTCCCCCCTCCTCTCTTCCCCCCTTCTCTCCCCCGAAGATTGCAGAAGGCTCTGAGGGATCTGCCTGCAAGCCATCTTAACTGCAGTGCTGCAAAAGCCAGTGAAACAGTATCAATGGAGTAAAGCTGACCCCAGGATGGATTCTCTTCCTGGAGCTCTCAGTGGTAAGTACCAAGGCTTGACCTAGTCATTGTCCTCGGGGGTCCCTATTCCATATGTGTGGGATGCAATTTGGGGTAGACTGCTGATGACCATTAGTACAGTGTGGAGTTTCCTGACGTTTTTTGCATGCATTAGTAGCTCTTTCTCCTCTTGTGTGTCTGGTGGTCGCGCAGTCTGTATGCACACTCCGCCCAAGTGGCTACAAAAGGCATTCCTACCCTAGCGCCTGTAACATGCATTGCAATTAAAGTGCCGTCAACACATGCTGCAGTGAAAGCAGTTAACGCATGCCTTCAGGCTGCTGCAGTTGTAGCGCATGCTATTGTGATACTTGCCTTAACTCTGTTGTCTTCCAAGAAATTTTGTTTGACCAGTGGCAAGCAAGGTGCCTTATCTCTGGGTTCTGGGCTCTGCTCTTCTTGCATGGCAGTTTGAGTCAACCCTGGAGGGCCTGCTCCCCCTCTTTTAGTTGGGGGATGCGATTAGTCCAGCCTTGCCTGCCTTGGTGCAGCTAGTGACGGATGGCGCTATGGGTAAGGATATCCAGCTAACTGAAGGATCCAGCAATCCATGCTGTGAGTTGCTCATTATCCCCTAGGGGACTGTGGCAGCTGTGCCCTCTGGTGTTGAGGGGTCATTTCTAAGGGGAGAGCTGCTGGACTTTGGATTGCTGTCCCCAGAATTCTTTGTTTTTTTGCAGCAGGCCTGGTCCTTCTGACATGGAATATTCAGACCCAATGGACTCTGGATGCTTCCGGGCACAGTCTCACGCTAGGCAGGTGGAGCGTGGAAGCCCTGTCTGATTGCTTTTGATTAGGCATCCCCAGCATGGGGTGCCCCTGTAGATAGGGAAAAGCTGGGAGCTGTCTGAGATTGACTGTGACTCGGTACTGGGCTCTGAAGTGGATGTAGAAGTACTCTCGCTTTTGTGAGGAGGCCAATATGATCCACCTACTCTGAAAGGAGGAGCTGGCAGCGTTGATTGCCAGGGTCTCATACACCTTGAATTTGACAGATGCTTACAGCATGGAGAAGGAGCCGAAGGTACACTTGCTTCTTCAAGGGGTGCAAAAATCCACTACTATCTTCCATTTCCAGATGTGATCAAGGATATGATCCAGTCAGAATGGGACTCTCCCGACTCCCCTACCTTAAAGGGTTAAGGGTGTATAAGAAGGTCTCTGGAGGAGGAGTGCATTGAGTGGTTTGGCATTCCCAAGGTGGATGCGCAGGTCATGGCAGTTACCAGATGGACCACCATGCCTGTGTAAGATGGATCTGCCTTAAAGGATTTTCTGGACCATAAGTTGGATTTGTAGTTGAGAAGCCATTTTTGCCATGGCGATGGCTGTTCTTCAGCTGGTGATATGTACAAGCCTGACATCTCGAGCCTTGTTCCAGTAGAGTCAGTCTTTTCTGTTGGTTGATACTACCCTCTTTTGGAGTCTGCTACAGCCCTTCTTTCTGATGCCATGTATGACCTAGTACGTTTGGCGGCCACGGATGGTGTCCTGATGACGATGTCATGGTGTTGCATTTGGCTTCGGTACTGGGCAGCATTACATCTTTCAAAGCCTAGTTGGCACAACTGGTTTTTAAAGGGAAGCTTCTGTTTGAAGCCAGTTTTGAGAAGATGGTGAAGGATCTGGGTGAGCAGAATCTACCGTCTTCTAGAAGATGGGTCCAAGGGACCTGTGAAGCGGGCTGGTGCCCCTTCTCATCAACCTTCACTTGTACACAGAGGGTGTGCTGGCCAGATTCCCAGCAGTCTTGGGACTCTCGTCATTACCAACCTGGAAAACCATTCTTCCTCTGGGCTTCAGGCTCATTCTCGGTCCTTTTGTGGAGCAAGTGGGCTTAGGGACTCTGTGCAGTGACTGTTTTGGTACACTTTCCCCGGATCCTCTAGTTGGAGGCAGGCTTCGCCTTTTCTTTCAGGAATAGGCCCAGGTTACCAAGAATCACTGGGTACTAGACACTATTCAGTTCAGCTATATCCTGGAATGCAAAGAGCCAATTCTGGATGCCTTCATCTCATCTCTCCCTTGTGGGTCTGTGATCAAAAGTACCACTGCAGATCACCTTGGACAAGTTACTCCACCTAAAGGCAGTGATGCCATTCCTGCTGGACAAGTGGGGCTAGGGTGAATACTTATCTATTTCATGGTGCCCAAAAGAATGGTGCCTTCCAGCCCATTCTGGATCTCGAGGGGATCGATGAGCACTTGCACGTCCTGAGCTTCTAGATGGAAACCTTGTGCTCTGTGATTCAAGCAGTGTGCTGAGGGGAGTTCTTGGCTTCTCTGGATCCGGCCAGGGCAAGCGGTTCATCAAAGTGTCTGCATGTTGCCATGCTTGGCTTTCACCATCAGTTTGCCGCCCTCCCTGTCAGGCTTTCCACTACCTTGATGTTCTTCCAGATCATGGTAGTGGCGGCTGTGTCAACAAGGAATCTGTGTCCTTCTTAGAAAGCCTCAGCTGGGAGATCAATTGGAGTCTCTGGGAGCACATTTCGACTCTCGAGTGGGCAGTGTTTTCCTGCCAGAGGAGAACATCAAAGTCTATTGGATTGATTGCCTGCCTGGTGCTGTGTGGTGCGCAACAGGCTTCTGGAGTCTGGGATTATCTTCAGATCCTTGGATTTATGGCAGTGACCATACAGATGGTGCTGTGGACGCATGCTCACATGTGACCGCTCCAGCAGTCCTTGTTGATGTGGTGGTCCCGGAGTTCTCAGGAATTCAAGCCTGTGATGATGGCAGCAGCCCTGTCATCTAAGGAAGAGCATGCCACTGGATAATTTCTTCTGGATCCTCCTGACGACGGATGCCAGACGTTTGGGCTGGGGAGCCTGTTGCCAAGACTATACGGCCTAGGGCTGTTGGAACCACAGGGAAGCAGTGTGGTCCATCAAGGTTGAGGGCCATCAGGTTGACCCTTCTGCGTTTCTGGCCAGGTAGTTTGAATGTTTTCAGTCAACACCATAGCAGTAGCTTATTTCAGTTGGCAAGGCGGCATGAGGAGTGCCAGGGTAGCTCTGGAGATGGCTTTCTTGTTTGCCTGGGTAGACAAGAACCTCCTAGCCTTGTCGGCTTAGCACATTGCTGGGGGGGGGGAGGGGGCAGTGTGGAAGCAGACTTCCTTAGCCAGCACTCTGGAGAGTGGGAGTTGAGACAGGAGGCATTTTCAGTTGATTCTACACTGCTGGGGTCACCCTGAAATTGATATGTTGGCAACCTGCTCAAATGCTGAAGTTTGCTGCTTCTTCATTTGTGACATGGAGATGGGTTCAGAGGGCATCAACACCGTGACCCAGCCTTGGCTAAGTCAGCACTGGCTGTGTTTCCTCCATGGCCCCTGGTGGGGCATGTGACTCGGCATACAGAACACCAGACAGGATTGTTTTGGTGGTGCCAGATTGGCTAAGGAGAGTGTGATATGGAGACCTGATGCAGCTCTTGCAGGCACATCCCCTTCGGTTGCCTCCATCTTGGGGCTTATTGCAGCAGGGACCGATTTTTGTCCAGGACGACCCAGTTCCCTTCTCGCTTACAGCTTATTTGCTATGGAACCAGCTGGTTCTGGAGGCTTTGTGTGCCTATTCTACTTGAGCGCAGGCGGCGTCATGGGCACAGCATAGTTCGGTAGCCCCTGCAGACATTTGTCAAGCATCAATGTGGGCTTCACTTTCCATTTTTGTCAAGCATTTTTGAGGTGGACACAGCCTTTGACTCAAGAATTTTGTGAGCTATCCCACCTGTCTGGCTGGTTTAGCAGAATGATGTGGAAGGTGACCTGTTATTTACCAGTTAATGTCTTTTCCTTGAATCCTGCTAGACCAGTCTAGGGCCTGCCCATGAAACTGTATTTGCTTTATTCTGCGGTTCACTTGGGTCCGCTATGTGTTTATATTTGTATCTGCAGGTTAATCCTCTGACAGCCTTCTGTTTGTTTTCCTGTACATAGTTCTGTACTGTTGCTTATTCATTGTTATCCATGTTGGGGTCGTATGAGGCTTGCCATGTGCTTCCATATGCTTTGAGATGAATACAGAAGGAAGCTATGGTGGCTGAGACAAATAGAAGCATGGGAATGATGTTGTTGAAACCTGGGCTTTTCATTGGTTCTTTGTCATTCTGTTGGAAGGGGAACACAATCCACTTGCCTAGACTGGTCTAGCAGGACTCAAGGAAAGGACATTATATGGTAAGTAAAATGTCACCTTTCTAACCATGTACAAGAAAAAAAAACGTAATGTCCTAGATGAGCAATAAACACAGCATAAGTTTGTTGTGCCAAACTTGAGTGGCATCCTAATTTCACTAAGTTGTCAAGTATTTTGGTTGTGGTCAGGAGAATGGTATTAAACTGCCATTAACTGGTGTCTTTATTCTAACACAGTCCTCTGCTTCACTTCACTATATCTACTGGTAATGGCTTGATTATACACAGAATAAATCTTTCAGTGCAAATAAACATTGAGAACATAAATAACAGACATTAGTTTATCTACCCTGTCACACACAACTGTGTAAATAGGTCGTCAGCATAAGTAAACTGTAGTTTGCTGTTTATCGTGACTCCTGTTTATTTTCTAGTACATCACTTTTATTTGAAGGAGAGATGTTGGCAGGAATATTTTGACGTGCAGCGTGTAGTGTTTTCACTAAGATCTTCTTATGCATTAGTGTGTGACTAAACTCGCAGCAGACATTGGAATGGCTCAAACCATTACAAATGGGCAACTTTTTTTGCCTGATACTTACTGCGGCTTTTGGCTTTCAGCTTTATCACAGCTATCCTATGATACCATGAGTCCTTTTTCTCCCCATATTTTAACCCAGTCTATCTAGTCCATTGCAGCATTGATCCTTTGTCCAAGTACCCTGGCACCTTCCTAAACCTGATATGTTCACCCTGAGTCTGACCATGTGGTGTTGCTACTGTGCAATGGTAGAGAATGCCCCCTTTCATCCTGACCATTAGTCCCCTCTACAGCATCTCTAGCCAGCCTGAAGAGCAGAAACTGGGTTTGAGAATCAATTCCTGAGCTCCCCCATGGCAGCACATAGCACTGCCACTCTCACAATAGGAGTTCTGATTCTCTGTTAAGCTGCAAGTGTTTACTGTGACTTTGAGCCCTTTAATTTTTACATATATTTTAGATAGTGGTTCATCCTTAAAAACAAACAATATGGAAGTTTGCATTTGGTTGGCTGGGAATAATCATCATGTAGAGCCTCTTGGTAATTTTTGAAAAATTACTTGAGAGAACATCCGATTTTATTATGGGTATTACCTTTTTCCAAATTTTAGTGACAAAAGTGAAAATGTAAAGCATAGTAGTGCCAGAGCTTTCCTTCACCCCACACCTAACCAGTGCACTGTTTACATTCTGGGGAAAAAGTGAAGTGTAAGTGATTCTATGGTAACAAAATGCTTTCTCTAAGATAAGGTTTGACATTTATTATGAATGTTATTCTTGCAGTGACTTTACCTCCGATTTCTTGATGTCACAGTGCTTTGATTTGATCTCAGGGGTTGTTTGCAAACCAAAATGTGACTTGTGCTATGTTAGTAATTTTTATAAAAATGCTTTGCCTTTTGTTTCTCTTATATTTATGTTTGGTCAGTGATTAGTCTCCACAAACCTCTGTTGGAAAGAACCTGCAAGTAAATGACTCTGAACGCTTGTTGAAGCAGCAGCAAACTGGTGTACTTGCTGTATTATAGAAACAAATTTACTTGATATTTTCTTATATTTAGCTATGCTAAATTGTATATAAACTTCAAGTAAGACCATAGGAAACTTGATGCATGATGAAATTATGCACTAAGTATATCACTTTGCTTTGTCTTTTTAAATAAGACATTAGTTTTGATTTGTAAAAGGATTTAGTGGCAGAATGTTAAATTCCTTCTAAGTAATGTGTGGTCTTATAAATTTAAGCTTACATTCAAATTTTCAGCAGTATTATGTGGTTTGGTGGTTCTGTTTGTCATTAATGTGTTAACTTCTTTCAAATAGTATAGATTTTATCATGCACAGTCTGGTTACCGGATTTAAATGTGATGTATCTTGGTGGCATGTAAAACATTTGATTTGTGTTATATTTTGCTTGAAACTTTATTCTTTTTTTAATCTGTAGACTGGGTGATATAATAAATAGTATATTCTGCCTGTATAAAGCTTAATGAAAGGGCTACAATTATATATAGCAGTCAGAAAACCAGGATGTCTAGTTTTACAGTGCTGAAACTGTCTAGTATGCTTTCTACAGAGCAAGTAGACTTGTTAATGCAGATTCAAAAATATAAAAATGGACTTTCTTAGGAGCAATTTTCTGATAGCTAAGATATGCAAAGTACAATCTCTGCCCAAAAGGAATAAGGCATTTTAATGACATAACTGGAAATTGCTCAAGAAATGAGAGCAAATTTCTGAGAGGACTGAAGACACTTCATTAGTGGTCGAAATATCCATGGAAGATTAAAGACTGAATTAGGCAAAAACCAGTTTTTAAAAAGTTCCTTTTTTCAGTTTGGTAGGGCCTTTCCTTCTGGCAGGTACACTTTGTTTCCTATAAAGTGGTCTTTTGACAGGTTGTCTACTCTGGCTTCTGTTTGATTTCTAATGACATAAGCCACAGAATACAGTGCGATGACATAAGCCTTATTTTCTTCGTAGTGCATGAAGGTTATGAACTGGAAATCAGATGAGTTACACAGTTAGGAGCACATCAATGCAGCTGGTGAAATTCTGTTCTTCCATCCTGCGTCTAAGACAAAATCTTTAACTAAGAATTAACAATGTATGTGATTATCAGACTCTTAAATCTAAAAAAAAAACCTTAAAATTCTTAGGCCACCCTTTTTGTCACTGAGTTTACATTGCCCCTAATAGGAAGAAGTCACACATTGAGATGTTCCTTATGGGTGTAGATTAATCAGGAAGAGGTCCAATAAAGGCTGCAGCACACAAGCCCCTTACAAGCTTCTGTTAATGGAGTACAGCCCACCAATGCCTCTTATTCAAGAGCCAGTTGAACTTAATTTAGTGTTTACTATTTTTGTATGCATTAGAACGTTTACATTTAATCTGCCTTTCAAATATAGTCTAATTTGAGACAACAGTATGTCATCTCCCGTGTTGTCTTGTGTTTTGCTGTCATTGTTTGGGGTTTTCCATCCATATCTAATGAAGGGCCCTTTATTGCTATGAAAGCTGTAGCTAGCCTGGAACTTACTGAATGCTACTTACATAAACATTTGGTGTTCATTCTTCATCTTTTGACTGACTTCAGTTAGTATTAAGGACACAGCACTGACTGAATTATTTTATTTAGTATGCCCCAGGGGGGGAAGGGGGGTTCTGTAAAGTAGCATCTTGAGTTTATCTCAAAAAAAAAAAAATTAGAGCATGGTCCATAAAAATATTTGGAACAATGAAAACATTTACTTTTTTGAATGTTCTCATTTTGTGTATTCACATTTAACCACACTGATAGTTGCTCTTCCCTTGTCTTCCAGTACCTGAACACTTAATTTCAGTTTTATTTGCTAAATTAAATTTTCACGTCATTGTATTAAACAGGGGCTGTACTTTGGGCTTGCTCATATTCCGCACATGTGACAGGACAGCTTATTAAATAGGGCCCCATTGGCAGAATTTACCATTTATTTTTATCCTTGCTTTCCACTGAATAAAACTGTTAAATAATTGATTGCAGTGCATTCCTATGGCCTTACTGTGTTTTTCTGCAAATAACATTTTTACTGGGGACCACAATTTATTTTAATGCAATATATAATACTAGATGCTTAAGCTTTTTCAGATATACTGTAATTCTACCATGTGTGTGTTTAAGCACATTTTATCTTGTCTCCAGAAGCATAAAGAGGGCTTCTGCAGATAGTTTATTAGTCATGTGGTTAATGTGTAACCTATTCATTGTGTACTTAGACTGTAAAAAAAAAATTTATTATGCAATGTGAACTTTTTTTACAATGTGTCTGAAATAAAGATTACATAATAAAAGTATTCAGTCGCTTATATGAAATCTGTACAACATGTTCCCATTCTTGTATTTTGGTTTTTTATTCTTTTCTATCTAGCCATGTAGGATGATCAGTTAAGTTGCTTGCAAGGTGGCTTATCTGCTAGCTTTGTAGGTTGAATCAATCTCTGATGTAGACTTTGACAAATCTAGGAGCTGGCCATAGACTCATGCAGTGTGTGTCCCTGTCCCCCCAAAAGGTGTAATGGTTTCTTTTCTTTTTTTTTTCAGTTTTAGGGCCTGATTTACTAAGACTGTGTTCCCATTTTTCATGGGGAGACAGCTTAATAAATTAGGCTCTTAAATGGGCCATTGCATAGTGCCGACAAGACAGTGGCTCAATTCTTTCTCCTCCTCCCACCACCCCCACTGATCATTTAAGCTACTTTGTGTGTGTGTGGTGCACTGCTCCTGTGAACAGGAAGCAAGCAGAAGAGAAGATGATGGCCATGATCTTGGCAAAGACCCCTTCTGTCTGCCTACAGACTGAATGATCTTAATATGTACACCTTACAGGAAAGGCGGGATAGAGGTGATATAATTGAGATGTTTAAATACCTCCGTGGCATAAATGTTCAGGGAGAGAGCCTCTTTCAATTGAAAGCAAGTTCTTTTACGAGGGGACATGGGATGAGGGTGAAGGGAGATAGATTCAGGAGTGATATGCGGAAATATATCTTTACGGAAAGAGTAGTGGATCCGTGGAATAGTCTCCCAGTGGAGGTGGTAGAGATGAGGACAGTAACTGAATTCAAAAAAGCATGGGACAAACACAGAGGATCTCTAAAGGAAAAAAGGGGACTGTTGTAGTTGTTGATATGGAAGGACAGATTAGATAGGCCATGTGGTCTTTTTCTGCCATCATGTTTCTACAGGGATCCCCCATCTCCTGTGGGCAGTAGAGGAGGGAAAGGTCACAATCGTGTCCTCAGCAGCAGCTTGCTGCCGCCATCTGCAGGTAGAAGAAGAGACTGCAATGATTGTGGCCTGCAGTTCCAGAGAGGTTAGTGAAGGCATAAAAATGTAAAGGGGCAGTGCATGCCTAAAGAAAGGAGGATGGGGTGAATGAAGGACGGAGAGAGTCTGGAATGGGAACAGAGTGGGGGCCAGCAGGAGAGAGGTTGGAGGGGAGAAGGGAAGAGTACCTATACCTCAAATGGTGGAAATGCACCATTGTGTCACACTGCAACATGTCTGCACTTTTCAACTTGTGACAAAATCCTGTTGAGTAGAGTAATATTACCTATGGGAAATTTTAACATTTTCAATAGATATTTTTTAAATATATCACGAGGAATAGAGAGAATATTTGGGGACATTTCAGGGATACAAATTTTAAAAGACCTATAATTTTCTAGCTGATAAGGCTTTGAATGTCTTGACAATTTGTCCTGGCCCCAGAAATGGATCTATCTTAGCCTGTAATTTTAGAAGCCTGATTCTGCTCTAAAAAAATCCACTTTTGAAGCAATAGCAAAAATATCTTTAGCAGATTAGAACACTGCAGCATCTAGGGTTGTCGGTTATTTAATTTTTCAATAAATTCACAATTAAAAAAATAAAATTTAAAATCAAAAACAATATAAAGTATGCGTAGATATATAAAAGATCCTAGCAGTACTAAGCTACTGCTCTTGTAAGTTACTGCACTCTAACTGCTTAGTACTGTGTAATTCGTTCCCATAATTTCTACAAGGCCAGACTGTTCCTTTGCTTGTCTGCCGTAGCCATCTCAAACTTCTAGATCTGCAAAACAGACTTCTACCAACAATGACAGTTCAACAAACTTATTGTCTTTCCATTTGTACAACATTGCTTTGAGTTTCGCAGCCATGATAGCCAAAGGTTTGGCCTTGATGGGGGAAATGTTCATTTCTTCTCACCTGAACAGAAAACTAGAGTATCACAAATGTTTCATACTTCAGTCTGCAATTTGAATACATTTGGACAATAAAACATATGTAGCAATGCACCCTTACTGTATCTCCCAAACCTGAATGAGGGGATAAACTTAGCTGTATACATTTTCATTGGGGTCTAGATTAATGATGGGAGGGAAAAAATATTGAATAATAGTGGCAGACTTTATTCCACTGAACCTAGGACATCTGGTGTTCAAAGTAGGTAGACCACTTCTTCACCCTTTTATTAGCCAGGGTGGAAATAACTATGTACCTTCTCCCCCCTCAAAAACATAAAATATTCTGCAATACTCTAAAAGATATCAGCAAATCTAATGAGTACAGTCTGGTTTTGGTCAAGACAATCCTTCAACTGCAGCCATTTAAAAGTGATTAGGAGGAAAATGGTACTCTTGCAGCACTGCCTGAAATTTAGAGACCTTATCTTTATCTGCAAATTTAATATACCGCTCTTTACCGGTGGCATCAGAGCGGTGTACAATGGAAAAATATACAGGCTGCTGAAACAGAAAGGAACGCCAAAAATGTAAAGAGCAGGATAGAAAGAGGAGATAGAGCAGGCAGCAGATAATACAACAGGAGGATGAAACAGAGGTGGATACAGTCAGGGTCAACGGGGTGGGGGGGAGGTTGAAAGCGGTGCAAAAAAGGTGGGTCTTTAATCTAGCCTTAAAAGTTTTATAAGAAGGTTCTAGGCGGAGGGTGACAGGAAGCGAGTTCCAGAGTTTCGGGCCTAGAAAGAAAAATGCTGAGGAGCGGGTGGACTCCAGATGAGCCTGTGAGGGGGAAGGAAGGGACATGCGGTTCAGGTGAACTGATCTGAGGGAACGATAAGGAGTGGAGACGTATTAAATTGGCAAGGTAGAGAGGAACACCGGTGTGGATAGTCTTGTGGACATAGATAAGGATTTTGAACTGTATGCGGTAAACAAGGGGAAGCCAGTGTAGATGAATTAAGATGGGGGTAATATGGTCGAAGCGTGAGTGAGAAGGCGTGCAGCTGTATGATGAACGAGTTGTAGTCTTTGCAATTGAGTTTGAGGGAGACCAGCGAGGACCACATTGCAGTAGTCCAGGCGGGATACGACCAGGGACAATAACAGGGTAGACAGGGAGGGGACTGATTATAAAGGGATGGATGACACGGAGCTGACGTAAGGTGTAAAAGGACCGCTGTACAACAGAGGAGATATGATCTTTAAATGAAAGAGCAGAGTCCAGAGTGACTCCTAGGTAGCGTAAGGATGACACTACCGGCAGTGGGGCACAAGACAGTTTGTAGATCAAGTTATCTTGAATGATAACTTGATCTACAACCTATATGTTCCTATATTGTCAAGACTGCCAACTGACCATTACATTCTGGATCTTAAATGGTGGGTTATGCCACAGTGGGACTGATTGACTCTTATCTAGTTCCACCAGTTATGAGTATCTTTGAGGACAAACTTCAATTTCTTTGGGAGATACATCACAGTGGTATGGTCAAAGGGAAAGAAGCAGTCAACACCTCTCCTACCAAGAGCCAGCTAGGTTTCTGGCCCTTGCTGCATGACACCATAATATCCCTTGGCTAAGAATGTAGGCCTAGTGGTACATTTAAAAAAAATAAATACTCTGTAAATGCTAGCTGTACATGCTCCTTTGGCTGCTTAAGTTTCCTAAAAGCAGTTTTTGGAGTCTTTTATTGCCTCAGAAGAAAGGCCTGGCAATCTACTTTGTCGCACTGCCAAGAAAATCCAGGAGCTGCTGGGTCGCCAGGAGTCTACATCGAAGGTACACATTGCATTTTTGCTGGCCTATAAAGACAGCATCAGCAAACGATCAATGGTTTTATACATGGCAGGCAAAAATCACATTGGTATCATGCTTAAAAAAAATTGATCTTTCACATTAACATTTTCATAGATTCAAGCCTACCCCACCATGATGGGTGATGGAGATATCATTCGTAATAAGAGTTCTGAGTTGTGTACCATAGTGAGACAGATCTCTATTTAAAACAAAACTCCCAGGTACTTGATCTTTTCTTGGGCTCCACAAAAAACGGTCAGGCCACTTCAGATTCAGTTGTGTGTGTTTTAGTGGTAATATTTCTGTGTTTTGTCTATTAATGTTATAGCCTGACACAAATGAATGTATGTATCGACCAGCAAGAGCCATGCCAGAAGAGAAACATTGTAAGCTACAAGCTTTAGCTCAATCCTATTAACTCAGCTACATGAATATTGACATCCTCACGAATAGCCTGCAGCAGTAGCTCAATTGCTAGCTTAAAAAGCAATGAGGAGTGGCAGACACTCCTGTTGGGTGCCCCTCTGTAACTCGAAGAATCAGACAAAGTTTGATTCACCCAAATCCTTGCCTGTGGATAGATATACTAAGCACAAACTTTGTCTACAAATATACCCTGGAAGCCAAATCACTGCATCACCCTAAGTTATCCCCATTCTACTTAGTCAAACTTCTTCTTGGCATAGGCCAAGCAGGGGCTTTGCCCCTTGGGTTATGTGATGCAGTAGCCAACCATTATCTATAATTAATCAGGTAGGTGTAAATCTAATGTGATCCTGGTGGATAATCTTAGGTAATACTTTACTTAGTTTAGAAGCCAGAATTTTAGCATATATTTTAATCAGCATTGAGCAAGAGGGATCTTGCCCTGGTTTTTCTAGTACTACAATGACTGCCCCAGAGAAAGCACCTTTTGCCACTTCAATATAGTTGCAACAAAGAGGAAAACACATTTTTTATGTTTACTATCAGGGCCTGGTGCATTCCCACATGTCAAAAAGGTTTGGACAAATTCCTGGAGGAAAAGTCCATAGTTATTAAAGTACACTGAGAAAACCACTGCTTATCCCTGGAGATAAGTATCATGGAGCTGGCTACTTTAAGGATATGTCAGGTACTTGTGACCTGGATTGGCCACTGTTGAAAACAGAACACTAGGTTTTATGGGCCTTTTGGCCTGACCTAGTATGGCAGTTCTTATGCTCTTAACTGAAACTGAGAGAAGCTAGATAAACAGTATGGCTAACTGGTTGGATAATTTTCTATCTGACATATAAGTGAGAGTAGAATTTTATAAAAAATTGTAATAGCATATTGTCAGTAGAGGTAGAGATGTGTCCATTTGTACTCTGAAGAGTATGCACATTAGGCATTCCTTTCTGAGGTTTAAGGCAGTGAACCAACAGGTGACTGCTCAGATTCTCTCATGTAATACTTCCTGATTACTGGAGTAAATCTCCATGCCTGCCTGCTCACTCGGTACCCTGTTGTACTCATAGTTGGTCTTTCTCATCTTTATCATCAAACTCATCCCAAGAGGTTCCAAACTCTGACTCAAAGACACTATGCCTATCTCTCAAGGCCTTGGCAGCCTCATTGCTTATTATTGTTATAATCAGAATATGACCACTCCCTCTAATTGAGGCCTTGAAGGCTTCCCATATTGTAGTCCTGTTAATAAAAATTATTCACAGTCTGATGCTAGATCTCAAACTAAAGGAAGGAAAAGGACCTCAGCGATCAATATTTATTTATTTATTTATTTATTTATCTATCTATCTATCTATCAGTCTTTATAGACCGCTCTAAGAGTCAAGAGTAGTTTACAGGGAACATTAACAAGATTACATAGTTACATTTAATGTATTAACAGAATGTGTGTTCGATGGAATATTCAGTATATGTCAAAGGAAATAAGTTATGGGGAGGGGAGGTCAGGTGGTCATTTTAACATGTGACTGGGCTCTCTTCTGTGTTCACATGAAGCCCGTTGAGTGCTGGGAAACAGGAAATGATCTTTAACCTTTCCTGGCACTCAGCGGGCTTCACAAGAACACAGCGCGAGAGAAGGAGCATGCTGCTCTTCACTTCAGTGCTGTGTAGAGGTGAGCTAGGGCCTCTGGTGTCCTCGGCTCCCTTGTAAGCCGCTCAGACAGACATGGGGCTCTTTGGGATGGGGGCAAGGATAGGACTGAAAATGGGCTGATGGGAAGCTGGGATAGGATTAGAAATGGCTTATGGGGAGGCTAGGATTCGAAATGGGCTGATGGAGGAGCTTGGACTGGAAATGGGCTAACGGAAGGGATCAGGCATGAGCTGATGGGGAGCAGGGATAGGATTATGGGAAGTCTAGGAATGGGTTGATGGGGGGTGCTAGGACTGGAAGTGGGCTGATGCTGGGGGATGGGAGAATGGGTCTAGAAGGGAGCGGATGCGGGGGGGGGGGGTGGTGCTAGGACTGGAAGGGAGGATTAGAAGGGGATGGGCTGGGGGACTGAGGATGGAGAGGGGAAAAGCGATTTTGTGTGGGAGGGAAGAAGGATTGGCCGGATATTGGGAGAGTAAGTGGGGATTGAGGATGGAAGGGTGAAATTTGAGTGGATGAAAAAGAAATAAAGAAAGAAATGGACTTTTGGTAATGGAGCACAGGGAGGTGGATGTGTGAGGTTTTTGTTTCGGCTATGAGATGTAAAATATCCCCAAAAAACAGACTAAGATCAGACCCAAAGCAAACATTGGAGGTGGGGAAGTCCGCTGAATGGATGGTCAGGGGAAAAGAGAACTTGAGAGAAAAGGGCATGTCCTGAAAGACAACATAAAAGGGTAAAGAGGGGAAGATAAACACGCTGCATAAAATGGTGGAGGCTTCGCCAGCTAAGAAACAGAGATGGGGGATCTTGCATCAGAGATATCCTGGGTGGTGACGGCAGCTTTGGAGGACAGATTGAACAAACTCCTATCGACAGATGATATTAAAGAGAGGTTCAAATCCCAACTTACTAGGCTATCAATGTCCCCGTTTAATGTACAATACCAAGTTTAAGTTACAATGTAATCCGCTTTGATTGAAATGATAAAGCAGTATATAAAACCTGTTAAATACTAAATAAAAGTGGAGATGCAGGTAGCTGCACAGGTTCAAATCAGCAGTAGAGTGGATGGCTAAATAACAATCAAATGCTGGATAGAATGGAGGATGCAGCGAACAGGGCACAGTGCAATAATTTAAGAATGGTGGGCCTATCAGAAAGGGTTTTGGAGAAAGAACTATATAACATATATCAGGAGTGGTTGCCCAAACAGCTAGGCCTCCTGGTCTCCTGGCGAGCCTGGAGATGAGAATGTGGTGTGCATCGAATTGGGCCTCCACAAGCAGGCAACCACAGTCCGAGAGCAGTAACTGGGAGATATGTGATTTGGACTGAAAAAAGATCCTGAAAGAATATCGCAAACTAAAAGCTTTGCAACATAATAATCAGAAAGTCCTGCTATTTAATGACTATTCAGTGAGAGTGGCAGCTAAAAGGTGGGAATTTGCACCTATCTGTAATGGATTATTCCAAAAGGAGTGAAATTTGCTTTGATCTACCCCCACAAACAAAGTCATAAACAATGGAAAAAGCTATATATTTGAACACTCGGACAGAAGGAAAAGTCTGGCTTGGCCAAACAGGGGATAGGGTATCCCCACAGAACCAAAACTAAGGCACTCTACTTTCTTAAACTTTAAAAAACAGACAGAACTGATCTGTTAGGAGAGACATATCTAAAGAGAACCGAAGGGAGGACCCCCCCCATATTACCAAAAACGCTATAGGAGAAGCAATTGGAATAGCTGGCAAAACACCACGAGAGGAGGAAGATACAGACAGAGCGAAGGAATGTATCATACAAAGAATTGGTATCGAGAAATAAGGAAGGGGAGGAAAATTCACAGCTGCACTACTTGAGAGCTTTGAACAGAGGACAAGTATGATGGAATGAGTGTGGCGGGGAGGGGGAGGGAGAAGGGAAACATTAGTATTGCAGAGGAAGTAGGGTTACAGCAAGAAGGGGATAAAAGGGGTATGATAGCGGCTTGGGGCATGTGGGCTTAGCCCACATGGGGAGATAGGAGAATGCAAGAGAGTGAATGGTGTAGGGGAGAGAAATAGAAGAGAATGGGGGGGGGGGAAACAGCTACAAGGAGAACAAAGGAAGGGCAAACAGCGAGGGTGGGGGAAAAGAACAATATCAGGCAGAGTGGGAGAGGCTTAAGAAGAAAACAGGCGGGCTAGTGGTTCAGCTGGGAAACCTCTGGAGCGTGCATAATAGGAGCAATAAGCGAAATAAGGCAAGGAGCTTAATTAAGAATGGCTGACAGTATTATTGTCATGCTGAATATCGGGGAACTACACTCCTTGATAAAAAGGCAGAGGATGCTCACTTATTTATGGGCCTTGGGAACAACAATTGCCCCTAATACAAAAAACACATCTGACCACCGTGGAACACCTTAAGCTAAGATGAGGGTGGGTAGGTGAAGTTATAGCAGCACAATACAATGCCTGACAACGAGGGGTGGCCATCCTGGTGTGAAAGAGTTCAGTATGGGAATCCCACCGGGTAGTGAGGGACCTCGAGGGAAGATACATACTGGCTTGGGTAGTACTCAACAAAAAAAAAGTGATTCTAGGCAGCATATACACCCCCAACAATTATCAACATAAATTTTATCTTGAACTGATAAGTCACTTAGCCGACCCAGCAGAATACCAAGTCATATTGGGAGGGGACTTTAATATGGTGGCAGATACCACCCTAGACTGCCAACCCCCAAGGGTAGGGCTGAAGGGAGCAGAGAATAAAGGGATTAACTTACTATGCAAAGAACTGGAATTGATAGACGGATGGAGGACACTAAATGCATTAGAAAAATAATTCACACATTATTCAAGGCCCCACAAGGTACACAGACAGAATACTTGTTAGTGATGGAAAGATTATGTGACAAGTGTTACCATATAGCCAACTGTAGTCTCCGACCATGCAGCAGTCCAGCTGGGATTTAGAGTGAGTGGAGAAAAGCAAGGCTGAACATGGTGCCTAAACCCAGTCTGGACACAAAATGTAGATTTTCAAACATTTATTAGGAAAGTGTAGCTTGACTATGAGGTGGAAAACAAATCAAAGGATGTAAACCCTGGAACATATTGGGAGGGCTGCCAAGGCAGTCTTGAGGGGTCACATAATAGGGTACATGGCAACCCAGCAGTGCAAAGGGAGGCATTACAACAGGTTCTGAGTAATCTACGAGAGTTACGGACCCAAGTTATGAGAGAGGGGACTGAGCAGGTGCGATTGATGCTGCAGGAGGGCAGAAATAAAATCCATGCCATCTTGCAACAACGTGCTATGTAGAGTATTGGATTTTATAAATACCAACTATATCAATGGGGGTATAAGACAGGAAAATTATTTGCCAATTTACTGAAACCAGCTAAAACAAGGAATACAGTGACTAAGCTAAAGAACACATGGGTCAGAAACAGTGCAAGAGGCAGAGATTGCTAAACGCTTCACAAAATTTTTTGAAAAACTATATGGAACAGGGACCAGAGTTGAGGAGAGTAGAGAAGACTTCTTTAGGCACATGAATCTACCCCAGATCACAGATGCACAGAGACAGTGGCTCAATAGGCCCATCACAGAAGGGGGATTATTCAACACCTATGACCAGCTCAGGCACCAGGACCTGATAGACTCGGGCCAGAATTTTATAAAATTCTAGGAGATCTTGTGTCTCGCCCTCTGGTCAATTGGGGAGAGGAGGCAGTAGAAAGGGGAAGATGGTATCCTAAGCAACTACAGCAACAAGACTGCTGCTACCAAAACCAGGGTGGGATTTAGAATTAGAAGAATCCTACAGGTCAATATCGCTTCTGAACCAAGATTTAAAAATGATTACAATGGTGTTAGAAAGGAGACTAAGTGGGATTTGTAAAAGGTTGAGGAGCGGTGAGGGTCATTCTAGGAACCCTAACAATGCTCTGACAACGGAGATCACAGAATTCTCCAATAGTCCTAGTGGGACTGGATGCGAAAAAAGCATTCGGCAGGGTCTGCTGGGAGTATCTGTATTTGGTGTTAGAACAATATGGCATAACAGGGTATTTTCACAGATGGATCCAAACCTTATATAATCAACCAAATGCACTGGCGCTGGTGAATGGAACCCTTTGAGCTTCAATGAGGCACGAGACAAGGGTATCCGCTGTCCCTATTGCTATTTATATTAACGTTAGAACCCCTGGCAATAAAAATTAGAGAACTGGTGGAGATCCAGGGGGGTAATAATGGGCTAAACAGCCAATAAAATAATATGCTAATAAGAACGCATCATTTAAGGGAAGGATGGGATAAATTGATAGCAACATTGAGGCAGTTTGGTCAGTTCTCAGGCTTAGTGGGAATGGGGAAACCATTTGAAGGGGGAAGTGAAGAATTCAAAAGGACTCAAGGCCCCATGAAATCCCTAGGTATCTTTATTCGCCAGGATCAGTCGCTGGTATACCAACTTCATATATCAAACAAAGTGAGACTCCTCAAATGACTATGTGAGCAATGGAGAGAATTGCCGCTATCCCTTTATGGGTGAGTGGCTGTGGTAAAAATGCTCATACTACCCAAAATAGATTATATTATTTACAGATTCTACCATTCTGGGTGAGTAAAACAGATGAGAACATATTTATAAAGGGGCGGTTAGAACCTTCTTATGGTGGGGCAAAAGAGTCCATATTAGTTATGCTAAGATAAGGGCCTGAGAGGGAGAGGAAATGACGTCACTGGTCAGCGCGGCAGCCTAAAAACGGAGCTCCGTGAATGCGTGAGGTGAATCGGCACTAAAAACACACTCTGGGGAGTTGGAGAGTCGGAAAAAGCGGAAATAAACTGCGGAAAGCAGGCACGACTGGCTATGAAGAAGGGAGGTGCAGAACTTAAAGCATTTGCTTACAAAAACGTGGCGACGGGAGCCGCGGAGAAATCCAAGATGGCCACGGTGAGTGCTGGCAGCGAGGAGGAGGTCATAGCATCGGAGAAAAATGTGGGAGGAGAAATGGAGGTGCTTAGAGGAGAGTTAAAGGGATGGTTTACCACCCTTAGACAAGATCTGTCCCTCTTTAAAACAGATGTGCAAAGTTGGATGGAAGATCTGAGAGGGGAGGTGAGAGAAGTGGGCCAACTGGTGGAAGATCTGGAAAACAAAATGGAGGTGCAAGAAACTAATGTGCAGAAAATGCAGGAGCATATAGAGGCTATGGAGCTGGAGCATGAAGATCTATGGTCCAAGATGGAAAATATAGAGAACCGGTCCTGTAGGGCAAATATAGGCTTGAGAGGGGTACCTGAAAACACAGAGAGTTTTGACTGTGCAATGGTAGTGGTAAAAATCTGTAAGCAGATCATGAAAGCAGCAGGCCTGAATGAGGCTGGACTATGTTGGAAAATAGATCAGGCCCATATGGTGTTGGGCTCAAAAAGGATGGATATAATAGAGATATCATAGCCTGTTTTCATGAATACACCATGAAACGTGCTGTGGTAGAGGCTGCAAGGAAACTAAAAAGTTTCAATTGGGAAAATAAAAAAAATTGAAATTTATGCGGACCTGTCAGCGATCACGATGCGCAAGAGGAGAGAATTTACACAGATTACAAAGAAGTTGAGGGACGGTGACATTAGACAGAAACATAGAAATATGACGACAGAAAAAGACTACATGGCCTATCTAGTCTGTCCTTCCATAACAACCACAACAGTCCCCTTTTTACCTTTAGAGATCCTCTGTGTTGGTCCCATGCTTTTTTGAATTCAGTTACTGTCCTCATCTCTACCACCTCCACTGGGAGACTATTCCACGGATCCACTACTCTTTCCGTAAAGAAATATTTCCGCATATCACTTCTGAATCTATCTCCCTTTACCCTCATCCCATGTCCCCTTGTAGCAATGCTTGCTTTCAATTGAAAGAGGCTCTCTCCCTGAACATTTATGCCACGGAGGTATTTAAACATCTCAATAATATCACCTCTATCCCGCCTTTCCTCTAAAGTGTATATATTAAGATCCTTCAGTCTGTCCTCATATGCTTTATAATGAAGACCACTAAACATTTTAGTAGCCACCCTCTGCACCGACTCCATCCTGTTCACATCCTTTTGAAGGTGCGGTCTCCAGAATTGCACACTATACTCCAAATGAGGTCGCACCAAAGACTTATACAGAGGCATTATCACCTCCTTTTTTCTGCTAGCCATTCCTCTCCTTATGCACCCAAGCATCCTTCTAGCTTTTGCCGTCGCCTTTTCTACCTGTTTAGCTACTTTAAGATCATCAGACACAACCACGCCTAGGTCCCGCTCTTATTTAGCGGACAAAAGTACTTCACCCCCTATATTATATTGCTCCCTTGGATTGCTACAGCCCAAATGCATGACCTTACATTTTTTAACATTAAATCCCAGCTGCCAAATTCTAGACCATTCTTCAAGCTTAGCTAGATCCCTCCTCATGTTATCTACCCCTCCCAGGGTGTCTACTATATTGCAGATTTTGGTATCATCCGCAATGAGGCAAACCTTACCTGAAAGCCCTTCCGCTATATCACTAACAAAGATGTTAAAAAGAATCGGACCAAGGACAGATCCCTGGGGCACACCACTGATAACATCCTTCTCCTCAGAGTGAGCTCCATTTACTTGTACTCTTTGTCGCCTCCCACCCTACAAATTTCTAACCCAAGCAGTAACTTTAGGGTCCATCCCCAGCGTGCTCAGTTTGTTTATAAGTCGCCTGTTTATAAGATACAAATGGTTATTCCCGTTTGGGTTACAATTTTGTATTGAAGGGGTAACTTCCTATGTTAAAACAACAGAGGAAGCGGGGAAAGCGATGAAAATTGCTGGGTGGACTGAGCTACCAGCGATTCAGCATCCAACAACCGCAAGGACACCGAGGAGACCCACTGGTGAAAGTGGATGGAGGAGGGTACAGCAAGGAGATCGGCGGTTGCGCCAGCAAAAGCAGAAATCCACGGTGGACTTTGAGAGCTGAGACGGGAACGGGGACTCTATGAATAAATTAAGGAGTAAGTGTAGAAATATGGATAAATGAGGAATGTGATGTTAAAGTATAGAAGTTGCAATAAGTAAGTTCATAGAGTGCAACATAGAATTAAAGGGCAAGGATGCCACGGGGGCTGGTGAATTGTGCCTCGAGTCACAGAGATGGTGATGATTTGGAAGGAGGAAGGGAAGGGAAGGGAAAGGGGAAAGGCATGAAGGGGGAGAAGGGTTTCCTATCCAATAATTATGTTGGATATGCTAATAATATTCGGAGCTTATCCATTATACCAACATAAAATTAACAATGAATGTACCAAGGGCAATGGTTTGCATCAAACCGAGTTGAATTAAAGAAAGGGGGTGGGAATCTTGCTGAGAACACAAATACCCTATTTGGTGAGTGAAACACGACAAGATAAGGGAGGAAGATATATTTTGGTCAAGATGCAAATATGGAACCTGAAATTTACCTTGGTTAATATTTATGGTCCAAATGTGGCACAAGGGATCTTTTATGTGCAACTGACTAAAATAGTAGCACAGTTTGCAGAGGGACAAGTAATTATGGGGGGGGGCTTTAATTTAACGACTAACCTTATATTAGATAACTCTAAGGGGGAAGCTATAGGGAGTGCCAATAATAGAAGGTCATTAAAATCAATGGGGGTGCAGTTAGGCTTGGTGGATACCTGGCGGGAACTAAATGGGAGAAAAAAAGATTACACGTTCTATTCGCCAGTACATAGGTCACTCTCCATAGAAACATAGAAACATGATGACAGAAAAAGACCACATGGCCTATCTAGTCTGTCCTTCCATATCAACAACTACAACAGTCCCCTTTTTACCTTTAGAGATCCTCTGTGTTTGTCCCATGCTTTTTTGAATTCAGTTACTGTCCTCATCTCTACCACCTCCACTGGGAGACTATTCCACGGATCCACTACTTTTTCCGTAAAGAAATATTTCCGCATATCACTCCTGAATCTATCTCCCTTCACCCTCATCCCATGTCCCCTCGTAGCAGAACTTGCTTTCAATTGAAAGAGGCTCTCTCCCTGAACATTTATGCCACGGAGGTATTTAAACATCTCAATCATATCACCTCTATCCTGCCTTTCCTCTAAGGTGTACATATTAAGATCCTTAAGTCTGTCCTCATATGCTTTATAATGAAGCCCACTAATCATTTTAGTAGCCACCCTCTGCACCGACTCCATCCTGTTCACATCCTCTTGAAGGTGCGGTCTCCAGAATTGCACACTATACTCCAAATGAGGTCGCACCAAAGACTTATACAGAGGCATTATCACCTCCTTTTTTCTGCTAGCCATTCCTCTCCGTATGCACCCAAGCATCCTTCTAGCTTTTGCCGTCGCCTTTTCTACCTGTTTAGCTACTTTAAGATCATCAGACACAACCACGCCTAGGTCCCGCTCTTCTTTAGTGGACAAAAGTACTTCACCTCCTATACTGTATTGCTCCCTTGGATTGCTGCAGCCCAAAGGCATGACCTTACATTTTTTAACATTAAATCCCAGCTGCCAAATTCTAGACCATTCTTCAAGCTTAGCTAGATCCCTCCTCATGTTATCTACACCTTCCTGGGTGTCTACTCTATTGCAGATTTTGGTATCATCCGCAAAGAGGCAAACCTTACCCGACAGCCCTTCCGCTATATCACTAACAAAGATGTTAAAAAGAATCAGATCAAGGACAGATCCCTGGGGCACACCACTGATAACATCCTTCTCCTCAGAGTGAGCTCCAATTTGAGGAGAAGGATGTTACCAGTGGGTGCTTCATTCGGAGAAAAGAAGGCAGGGGTGGCCATCTTATTACATAAGCGTGTCGAGATAAAAGTGGAGGCAATAAATGCAGACCTCCAAGAACATTATCTATTTCTTCGAGGCAAATTGCAAGGGCAGCAAATTACCTTGGGGAACATTTATGGTCCATATAAATATAATGCTCATTTCTATCAGCAACTGACACAGCAACTAGCAGGTGAAGATGCCTCTCGAATCATACTGGGAGGCGATTTCAACTGTATGCTCGATGAAGCCATGGATCGAATAGCTTGGAGAGGTGGAGGAGATCAAAGGAGTTCTCGTACACTTAGAGGGCTATGTGAAGGTTACGACCTTGTACATGTTTGAAGAATTATGCATCCTATGGAGTGAGAATACACTCATAGTCTAACCGGGACCCTGTACCATGGGCTCTGGATATATCTCTTGGTGGTGACAGCTTTAGTGGGGAGAGTTCATAAAGCAGATATCAGTCTGATAGCCATATCGGACCATGAGTTAATCAGTCTAGAATTGGAATGGGGAGAAGACCATACTGCTGGTCAATGGAGATTTCCCCTTCACTTAGCGGAGGACAAAGACTTTCAGAAATTTCTGTGGACACAATGGGTGGAATATGAAAAACGCAATGGAGCGCACAAGGACAACCCAGCTCTTTTTTGGAAAATGGCTAAGGTGGTGCTGTGAGGCCATATTGCCTATAGTAGGGCCAAAAAGAAGGCATGGACTCTACGTTTAGTCCAATTGGAAAAAGACCTGCAGTAGGCCCGATGGAAATATGGGGTCCAACCAATGGTGGAGCACAAAACCAACATGTAAGCCATCCAGGCGGAAATGAATGCTGTATTACACCAGAGGGCATGCCAGCCAATGTTTTATTATCGCTATCACCTACATCACTATGGAAATAAAACAGGGGAAACTCATGGCGACCTTGGTAAAATCGGATGGTGAGTCACAAGCAATTAGAGCCCTCCGAAACACAAAGGGGGCATATTCAAACTGCCCAACAAGACCTGGAAGATATCTTAAGAGAATACTATACAGGACTATATAAAGTTGACCCCTGTGATAGAGAAGCAATAGAATTTTTAAGAGGCTCACACTTGCCGTCCTTGGGGGCAGAAAAAGTGACGAAGTTAAACAATCTGATAGCAGCTCAAGAGGTTCAACAATGCTTTCGGAAATTGTGGAAGGGATGTGCCCCAGGTCCAGATAGTTACCAGGTGGAGTTCTTTCAAATAATGTCAGATAAGGTGGCAGTACCATTGGTGAAATACTTTGCGGACCTAGTTAAAAGAAGAGACTTCCCATATGAACCCAATCAAGCTCTTATAACAGTAATTCCCAAACCGGGGAAAGACCCCTTATTACTGGGCTCATACAGACCTATATCATTGCTCAACGTTGATATCAAAATCTTAGTCAAGATAATGGCAGAGCGGTTGGCCCCACTACTTCCTCAACTAATAGGAGACTCACAGGTGGGATTTGTCCAAGGCCGTGCGATATCACGCAATGTAAGAAAGATGCTAACGGCTCAATATGAAGTCATCAGGAAGCAACATCCGGCCATCTTTATCAGTTTCAATGCTGAAAAACGTTTGACAGGGTTCAGTGGGAGTATATATTCATGGTACTGGGAAAGTTTGGAAGAGCTGGGGAATTTGTCAACATGGTCTGTCTTTTATACACTAAACCCTGTGGAGCACTGTTGGTGAACTGGCACACCACGCGGACCTTCCCACTTGAGAGAGGCACCCAGCAGGGGTGTCCTCTCTCACCACTCTTGTTTGTAATACAACTGGAACTCCTCTTGGAATGAATCTGCACACATTCCTCTCTAATGGGCATACAGTTGGGGAAAGAAGAGTTTCATGTGTCTGCCTTTGCTGATGACATGTTGGTCTGTTTGAGGGATCCGATGAACAAGCTGGAAACGTTGTTGGAAGAATTCCACTTATATGGAACCTTTGCAGGACTGAAATTTAAATTTGGACAAGTCAGAGGCTCTATCAATTTTACCTCAGGTACAACAAAAATGGCCAGGGAAGTTCCCGCTGAAATGGGCAGGGGGCCAATTCAAATATTTGGGTGTATGGGTTACAGTGGACCCAGACCAACTGTATACAAGTAATATCACAACACTTAAGGACTTGGAAATGAGACTTGGATAATGGAAAGATATGCCACTATCATTAAGCGGTCAGATCGCTCTATATAAAATGACGCTATTTCCTAGGTGGCTGTATGTGCTGCAAGTCCTGCCAATACTTTTGCGGCATAAGAAGTGGAAAAACTTGGCCACATACTGCGACACCCACCGTCTGGGCCAAGAGGCTGACAGCTGGTAGGCGGCCTTGATGTCCTTTAAAATAAAGTTCTTTTACTCCTCAGGCATTAAATTTGTAGTTGAGTCGGTGGTAAGGCTTTGCAAGATTTTTATTTTCTTTTATGGGAATTTCCAAAAGCACGCTGGGGTTCAATTACAACCAAGGCAGAAGGATAACATCTCCAAACAGAAAAGATGAACTCAGGAAAACCAGGAGAAACAAATCAAATAAACTTTTCTTTTCTCAGCCTTACTGCTGCTCTGTGTCCTCATACTCTGCACTGCTCCGTGTGGTCACACAATGAACTGCAGCAGAACTCTATCACAGCTGTTCTCACTTTGTAATGCAACGTTCCCTCACAGCTCCGTTGCTCTCAGTCAGTGAACA
This sequence comes from Ichthyophis bannanicus, assembly GCA_033557465.1. Classification (NCBI taxonomy): domain Eukaryota; kingdom Metazoa; phylum Chordata; class Amphibia; order Gymnophiona; family Ichthyophiidae; genus Ichthyophis; species Ichthyophis bannanicus. The sequence goes on from CM066043.1 coordinate 43,347,528, forward strand.
AACAAACATTGAATGCTTCTTACAACTCTCGTGGTAAGCACTACCCTTACTATAGGGTTTTTACATTTCTTCCTTTCTTATCTCACAACTGTAGCTTTCCTTTGAGCCAGAGAACAATCCATAGGAACCGGGCAACAGACCTCATTAGGCACACATGTCTCTATTTGCATTTCTTCAAAATCATTTGTACCAACAGAGTCTCTCTCATATTGTGGAGTTTCTTTAAGTTTCCCCTCTCTTAGAAACTGCTGAAACTGGTCCCACAGCAAGTCAGCCCTCGTAGGTATTTTTGCATTGGAGATAAAATTCCTCTCATTAGAGTGTATCCCTTGCAAAGCCCCTAATTTAGAGGATTCAAAAGCTTCTCTGTTATCTGCACTGGGGATTCCAACACTGGCTAAGCTTTCAATCCACTGATCAACGGTGGAAGGTGAAGATTTCAGTTCCTGCTCTTTTAAACCAGCCCTTAACCCTCTTGCCACATTGTCAGGAAAGAAATTATCGGCTTTACCTTGAGGCTGTTTCTATATGTCAGCACTGATACCTTTTCCACCTCTCCAGCTATCACCGTTGTCCGGGTTGCTGGCCTGACGTGCACTTCTCCTCCAGTTACTGGTACTTCTGCTTTTAAATGCTGGCTCAATATCTCCTTCTTCCTGGTCTGAAACAGTAGACGGGCTTTGGCCTGAGACTGCCACTGCCTCTCGGTGAGCTGCTGCTGCCTGAGTTTGAGCCTTCTCTCTGGCTCCTTCTCTCACCCAGACTTCTCTCTCTCTGTCTGGCTTCAGCCACTCTCCTCTGGCATTCTCTCCAGCAGGTCTCTCGCTGACTCTCACTCCCTGGAGTCTCCCTTCGTCTCTCCGTCTCTGTCCTTGAGCTTGACTCTGTGCTTGTCTCTTTCCTTGGCTCTCTCCTTGGCTCCTTCCTTGTCCGCTACACGTGGTTTTTAACCACTGCTTCCTGCTGGGCCTTCCCTGTGCTCCGCCCTCCTCTGACCAATCAGAAGGGTGGCTTGTCTCCACCCCTGAGCTAGGGCGTGTTCTACCCCTTGCAGGGAGCTGAGCTTCTCTCTGACGTAGGCTGAAATTCCCTTGCACATGTGCACTGTCATTGACTTCAATGGGGCTTTCAGGATTTTCATCCATATCCATGCTTTCTACTATGCTTTCACCATCACAATACTGACCCTGTTTTTGTGGAAAGGCAGAAGAGCCTGAATACGCATAGAGGTGTTGAAAAAGCCATGGGCACACGGAGGATTAGGCCTACCAGACATCATGAATTACAACTTGGCATGTGTGTGCCGACATTTGAAGGATTGGCTGTATGTTTCTGAGGACTACACCCCTCTGGAGGCCAAAAGGGCATTGGTGGCCCCACTCTCTCTCAAGTGCATATTACATGTGCCACCTGCTTGCACATTGATTCTACGGAATGCTATGATAACATTGGTTTGTAAGGGATGGCGTATGCTTTGTGTCAGGCTAGGGTGGAAGCTGGAGACCACACCTTATCTCCTGTGGCAGGGAAACCTGGCCTTCCAGCCTGGCTTGTCTGGATGGACATACTACCAGTGGCATAAACATGGACTTGAGGGCATGGAACATGTGGTATCAGAAGCAGGAGAGATAATACCCTTCTCTAAATTACAGGAACACTTTGGCCTGTCTGCAAGGGATGCATTCCCGTATCTACAAGTCTGGAGTTATGTCCAGTCATTGACAAGGCAGGCAATAAACCATTGCATTATATCTTGAGCAGAAGAAGTGCTAATGGCTGGAGACGGTCGAGCCCGTATTGCAGACATACGGATGAATCTGTCAGTTTTAGAAACATTGCCTGATCTGACTGGAATAGCAGGCCAGTGGGAAATGATAATGATACTTACCTGGTAATTGTAGTTCCTTGAGTGACGACAGTTCAGTCCTCTACCTCTGGGTTGTCAATCTCCTCCTGCAGCTTGGAGATTGGTATGTCAGACTTATGACATCACTGGATATAGCCTGCTGTACTCTCGCTTCCATCCCAGTGTGAACTATTAACAAAGCAGACTCAAAGGAGCAACAAATAAGCAGCTAACAGCCATTACTGAAACATCATAAACTAACCAGATAACTATTAAATCCCTCCGGCAAGGCTTTCTTACCCCCTGTCCCTGCCACTGAGAAATGCAACCATACAACAAATGGAAAGAAGGCAGACCTACCTGTAACACTCTCCTTCTCGCTACCAAACCTGGATCCCTCAGGAACAATCTGGGTGGGAAGGAGAACTGAACTGTCGTCACTCAAGGAACTACAATTACCAGGTAAGTGTAATTATCATTTCCTTATCATTCCTCCAGTTCAGTCCTCTACCTCTGGGATGTACCAGAGCAGTAATCATTGGGAGGGACCCTTCCAGCCAGCAGACAATACCGCCGACCCGAAACGGGCATCAGTAGCTGCTGCTACGTCCAGCCGGTAATGCTTACTGAACGTATGTAGAGACGACCAAGTCACCGCCCTACAAATTTCCCCTGGCGGCACCAAGCTGTGTTCCACCCAAGAACACGCCTGCGCTCGGGTGGATTGCGCCCGCAACCCCGCGGGCACAGATCGACCTTGAAGTAAATAAGTGGAAGCAATCGTCTCCCGAATCCACCAGGCAATGGAAGCCTTAGCCGCCGCCTCTCCTTTGCGCGCTCCTCCGAACAATACAAACAACCTATCTGACTTGCGAACAGACTCCGTTACTTTCAAATACTGACACAACGCTCTCTTCACTTCTAGACGACGGAGACTGCGATCCAGTTCGCCGCCCTCCAGAGACCCCCAGGACGGGCAAGCACACCGCCTGATTCAAATGAAAGGGAGACACTACTTTAGGTAAAAAGGACGGGACCGGATGTAAAACCACCTTCTCTCTAGAAAAAGATAAGAATGGTTCTCTACACGACAACGCTTGCAACTCTGAAATTTGCCTAGCAGAACAAATTGCCACCAGGAACACCGTCTTTAACGTCAAATCCTTAACGGACGCTTGACGTAACGGTTTGAAGGGAGGCTTGGATAACGCCGCCAAAACGAGATTGAGATCCCATGGCGGAATACACACCCTGCGCACCGGCCGCAACCTAGAGACCGCCTTCAGAAAGCGACTCACATCCGGGTGAGCACCCAAAGGCACCCCGTTGACTCTGCTGCGATAACAGGAAAGGGCTGCCAACTGAACACGCAAGGAACTGGCTGCAAGACCTTTATCAAAGCCATCCTGAAGAAACTCCAACACCAAAGGGATAGAAACAGTGGCCGCTCGAACCTGATGTTGCAATCACCAATCCTCAAATATACGCCAGACCCGCACATACGCCAATGATGTTGACTGCTTCCGTGCTCTAAGCAAGGTTGCCACGACCGTCGACGAGTAGCCTTTCTTTCTCAGCTTAGCCCTCTCAATGGCCATACCGTAAGCGAAAACCGATCCACCTGGGGCATGAAAAGCGGACCTTGAAACAATAGATCCGCCCTCGCCGGGAGCCTCCAGGGCTCGCCGTCCAGAAGACACACTAGGTCCGTGTACCAAGGGCGTCTCGGCCAGTCCGGCGCCACCAAAAGCACCTTTCCCGGGTGAGCCCTGATCTTTTGAACCACCCGGCCTAACAACGCCCACGGAGGGAAGACATATAGAAGACTGTCGGAAGGCCACTGATGCAACAGCGCATCTATGCCCTCCGACATCCTTTCTCGTCTTCTGCTGAAGAACCGACTGACCTTCGCCGACTGGAATGTCGCCATTAGATCAAGTATTGGAGTTCCCCAGCGACCTATTATCTGCTCAAAGATATCGGGATGCAACTCCCACTCCCCTGCATCCACCTGAACTCTGCTGAGGAAGTCCGCTGTGACATTGTCCTTTCCCGCAATGTGCACTGCCGAAATGGCAGTTAAGCGACTCTCTACCCAAGCGAACAACCCGTCCGCCTCTTCTTCCATTGCGGCACTCCCCGTGCCGCCCTGACGGTTGATGTAGGCGACAGTCGCCGAGTTGTCTGAGAGCACCCGTATCGGACGACCCAGCACCACGTCCTCAAACGCTTGAAGTGCCCGGGCTACCGCTCGCAGCTCCAGATGGTTTATCGACCAGGAGGCCTCCAGAGGAGACCACGGCCCCTGCGCAAACGGGTTCCGCAATGGGCCCCCCAGCCCACCAGGCTGGCGTCCGTCAACAACGGGAGCCAGTCCGGCTGGTCCAGCGGCATGCCGGCTGCCAGAGACGACCTGAGCAGCCACCAACGGAGAGACCGTCTGACCTTGATCGACACGGAGACGCTTGCTCAAAGGATCGGCCTGATGCGACCAGCGGCGAAGGAGCGCTCTTTGCAGAGGTCGCATATGAATCTTGGCCCACGGCACAGCCTCTAAAGTCGCCGCCATTGCTCCCAGCACGCGGAGATAGTCCCACGCCGACGGTGCTGGTACCGATAAGAACTGGCGAACCAGAATCCACAAAGCCTCGGCCCTCTTGTGCGGTAGAAACACCTGACCCCTCCTGGTGTCGAACCGAACCCCGAGATATTCGAGGTCCTGGGAAGGTACCAAACGACTCTTTGTCAGGTTGACAACCCAACCGAGACTCTGCAAGAACTGTACCACTCTGTTTGTCACTTGGATACTCTCTTCCGCGGACTTGGCCCGAATCAACCAATCGTCGAGAAAAGGGTGGACTAGGATCCCTTCCTTGCGCAAGGCAGCCGCCACCACCACCACCATGATTTTGGTGAAGGTTTGTGGCGCCGTCGCCAAACCGAAGGGCAATGCCTGGAACTGATAGTGACCCCATGGAAGGGCGAACCGTAGCAACCTCTGATGGGCTTCCTAGATAGGGATATGCAAATACACCTCCGTAAGGTCTAAAGACGTCAAGTACTCTCCCTGACGTACCGCTACAATGACGGACCTTAAGGTCTCCATCCGGAAATGCGGCACTCGTAGGCAACGATTTACGGCTTTCAGGTCTAAAATGGGCCGCAACATTCCGCAGTTCTTTGGCACCACGAAAGAAATAGAGTACCAACCCACGCTGTACTCGGCTTCCGGCACTTCTACAACTGCCCCCAACTGAAGCAGCCTCTCCAGAGTACCATGAACCGCCACGGTTTTCTTGGGACTCCTGCAGGGCGACATAACGAAGGAATCCTGCATGGGTCGGGCCAACTCCAGCGCATAGCCCTGTCGAATTATTTCCAAGAGGAAAGAAACTCCCGGAGCCGTCCGCCTATGGGAGGCCCTTCCGCCGGGACCCGCCTTGTTTCATTGTGACTTACGGGTTGTGGAAGCGGGTGCTGAGGAGAAACCCCTATTCGCCCCCCAAAACCCGCAAAAACCCTGGGCTCGAGTCTGAAACCAGCCCCTCTGGAAATTTCCGAACCGCGTAGCACGAAATCTCCGAAAGTCCCGAAACTGGCCCCGATAACCTTGACCGGACTTTCCTTGCTTCAGCTTATCCTCTGGCAGCCTACCTGCCTTGGACTCCCCAGTGTCCTTTACCAACTTATCCATATCTTCCCCAAACAGCAAGCCGCCCTTAAATGGAAGCTTGCTAAGTTGAGACTTAGACGGTCCGTCCGCCGTCCAATTTCTTAACCACACTGACCTGCGGACGGCCACCACGGACGCCGCCGTGCTGTTGGCCAGCGCCCTGATTAAGTCGTAATGTACATCCGCTAAGTAGGCCATCCCGGACTCCAGACGATCCAGCTCCTTTAACTCCTCGAAATCCAAATGTGCAGACAGACGCAGCCGCTGGACCCATCGTAACAAGCCCTGGCCACCCAAGCTCCACATATGGAGGCCTGCAGCGAAAGCGAATCCGCCTCAAAGGTCTGCTTCAGTAAACCGTCAACTTTATGGTCCTGGGCATCCTTCAAAGCCGCACTACCTTCTACTGGGATAGTGGTCTTTTTTGTAACTGCCGACACCACCGCGTCCACCCGCAGTGCTCGGAACCTTTCTTTATCCTTATCGACCAGAGGATAGAGCCTATTCATAGTCCTTATGCCTCGTAAGCCTGCTTCCGGTTTATCCCACTCGTCCTGTATCATCTTATTGACCACTCTGTGTACCGGAAACACCACCTGTGTCTGCCGCACCGCCTGAATGACCGGATCTTCAACCTCCTCCTCCGCAGCTGCTTGCGTGGCAAGATTCAGCATCTGCATCGCCTCCGTGATCAATGCCGGAAGTTCCTCCCTGCGGAAGACTCGGATAATCTTAGCTTAATCCTCGGGCTCTGGGATCTCTCCCTCTTCCAGATCCTGCATATCCTCATCCTGATCCCAATCCGTATCCTGGACCTTAGGCCACTCGCCTTCCGCTGATGCAGAATTGTTTTTGCTCTCTTCGGCACTGGCGGTGCTTCGCCTATGTCGACGGTCGCCTCCAACTGAGGAGCCAAACCTGCCAATGCCCCGAAGCCGGGCGACGTATCTTGGCGCCGCAGGCAAAAGGCCTGATGCATTAATAAAATAAACTCAGGGCTAAAATCCCCGAGCCCCAATGCCTGCGCCGGCAGCGCAGCTCCGGAAGGCCCTGGCAACTCCTCCAACGCCAGCCCTTCCGCCGCCGGCTGCAGAGAAGCAGCGCCTGCCCCTGTCGGCACCCCCTGCGCCTCTGGGGACTCCTTGACGTCCATCTGCTGCTCCACCGTGGACGAGAGGGAGGCACAGCCCCGGCATACACCGGTATCAGCCACTGTACCCCTTCTAGTGCCACACACAATACACTGCAGTCTCGCTGGCATGAACTAGACCTGCAGCTGACCCAGGGACTGAAACAAATATCCCAAATGATCTTTTTTAAACAAACAAACGATATCCTAGTCCCTTTTTTTTTTTTGATATATGCTCTGTTCCCCCCGGGAGAAAAGCTACTCCAGCCCCCCTGTCAAATTTTTGTTTTGTTTTTTTCTTTTTGAGAGGCTGACGCGGAAGGAAACCCAACAAAACAAAAACCAAATTAAAACTAAACAAATGAACTAAAGTAAGTGTAGAAAATAAACACAATAAACAAAATGAACGAAAGAAGCGATGTCCTCTGAGCCTTAGCCGGGCCCAGGCTTGCTAGCCGCCCGGCAGCCACACGGCTTCTCCGCGGCACAGAAAATGGCTGCCGAGAAACGCCGGTACCAAGAAAAGGTGCCAAAATGAGCCGCGGGCAGCCCTGCGCCTGGCGGAGTAGTTCCCCGCAGTAAATGCAGCCAAACCCCGCTGAAGTGCTTACCGGCGTTGCTGCACACTCCCGCCAATGACTATGGTCTCAGCACACCACAGAATTCAGGAAATTAAGTCTCCGAAGCCGCGGCAGGCAGCTGCAGCGGCCCAGAGGTACTCGCACTGACAGAAGGGCTCTCCCCGTAGAGTCAGGGGGGAGAGAACCTCTGGGCCATTCGAGGGGGACAAAACTCAATGTACTGAGCCAGCACCCCAACAGAGGCCCCTATATCAACAGGCAGGGAGCAAGAATGCCGGGAGCCGAAGTCTGTACCGTCTAACTTTTTTTTTTTTTTAAAGGTACAGCTTCCAAATTATAAAACCAAATTAGAAAGACCCCACTAGCTAAAACTAAACTGTCCTACTAGCTCCTTATCAGTTTCTCCAGAGAGCCCTTCCCCAAGGCTCGTCAGTTCCTCCTGCTGCATGGAGACTGGTCACACTGGGATGGAAGAGAGAGTACAGCAGGCTATATCCAGTGATGTCATAATTCTGACATACCAGTCTCCAAGCTGCAGGAGGAGATTGACAACCCAGAGGTAGAGGACTGAACTGGAGGAACGATAAGGAAGTGGATTTAGATAACCTCCTCGAGGGGGCTGAGATCCTTTATGCATTGGCCCAAACCCTGAATTAACGACAAATGCTGACCTCTGAGAAATGCAATTCCGCATACTCAGAAGACTTCACTTTGTCCCTTCCAGGGCATATAGAGCTGGAATTATGAACTCTCCAAATGGCCCTCGATGCAATGCACCTAAAGCAAAGTTAGTTCATATGTTTTGGAAATGTCTGGTGATAATGAAGTTCTGGAGGCATTTAAGTAAGTTCATGAACCAAGTCAGGAGGACCTCAATACAACTGAATCCTTGAGAAGCAATTCTGGATATTAGACAGAAAAGAAATGGAAATGCAGGATGGTGGGGAGCGGAAAACAGATGGATACGCCTCTCACTGTTACTAGCACACAAAAGCATTTTAACTGCATGGCTGCTTCCGGAAGGACCATCAATATGACCATGGAAATTAGCCTTGCATCAGCTCATATTATATGAATGGGAACAATCAAGGGGGCGTGGCTGACCATGGGAATGTTTCTTAAAAGTGTGGGAGCCATATATTCAAACATTATCCACCCGACTGAGAAGTCGCGTACTAAACCATTGCCCATTAGATCGATAGAAGGACTATAAACAGAATAATAAACTCATGCTGTATTCCTAAAACATGTCAAGTGGAGGGAATAGGATATCAGAGTTCTTAGCAGTAAGCATAGACCAGGTAGCGATATGACCTGTAGGAGGAAGAGGGGGGAGTAATAAGGAGATGTTAAGAATGGGGGAGAGTGGGAGAAAGAGGGAGTGCTCAAACGGTTAAGAATTAATGATGGAGGAGGAACAAAGTACAATTATGACATAAATGAATGTCTACATCCCTTCTATCCAAAAGAGCTAGGGTGGTCTGCCCTCTCCTCTCTCATCATACCAAACACTTGTTACATAAACAACTGTGCATAATATCATGAAAGATGGGGAGAGATTGGGAAGGTGGGGAAGGAAGGGAAGGGAGGGAGGCAAAAAGAAAAATTGAGATATTAGATAGACCCTGTTATGTATTAGACAGAATACATGATATTGTTTTATTGCCTCGGTATTGGCTGCTTAAAACAGAAGGTGGTTATAGCTGTATAAGCATGGACTGATGGAATTATTCTAACAAGAAGTTGAACATCTATAACAGCTGTAAAAATGAGCATTCAGTGGAATTGTTATATAGTTGACTAGGATGTTGCATTATGCTTTGTTGCATTATGTATTCCGTTGGATCTGTGGATTAATAAACAAATGTAAACATAAAGTCCTGTGTACCTTTTGAGTAGTGACTCATACTCCACTAGCCCTGCTTTTGCTGATGCTGTTTATTTTCTGGGGTTGGGGGGAATCCTCCTTTAATTTGATTATATCCCCAAGCCTAGCTGAGAAACTGGCTCTGGTTTTGAAGCTTGCTATCTTGTAAACACTTACTAAAGCATGTGGTAATGAGGACACTGACAGGCATAGAAAAAGGGTTGGTTTTAAAACTTTTTCTTCTGAGTTAAAGCATGGCTCCGGCAGGCAATCAGTTAAATCAACACCTAGAGAGAAAAGCCACATGATTGAGAGGGCTGAGTGCAGACCACACCCTGCCTCCATGGCAACACAAAATGCAAATGAGAAACACGTGGGGGGAAGAGCTAGGAAAACGCCTCTCACACTCAAAGATTTAAGCTCTCAGAAGCAAAGAGAGTTAGGAGAAGGAGAAGGAGAAGCAGAAGCGGCTGTAGTTGTTTCAGATTTAGATTCAGAGTTGGATCTGGGTTCAGGCTCAGAGTTGGAGCTGGAAGTGAGAGAGAAGGAGAAGAGGAAACCAAGAAGCAAAGTCCAGACAGGAGTCTTGGACAGAGCAAACACAGGAATCACGGCAGAGAGTTCAGAAGCCAAAGCCAGGGGAATGGCAGAGCAAGTCTGAGCCTCAGCACAGAAAGGATTCTAACGGCAGCTCTTCTACCAGGTACAGCTGTACAGAGTTTGTAAGCCCTTGTGAAGGTAGGAAACAAAACTCTGGTAGAATTGTAGAATACAGCTCAGATAGCAGTGAGGCTGCTGAGAATTCTGAAGGGGAGATTTATTCTTCTGTAAAGCCTGAAAGAAAGTCTGTGCATAGAAGTCAGCGGAGACGGCAGAGTCATGTGAGTGGTTTGCCTAGAGATACAAAGCCGTGCAATGCATATAGAAACCCCGAGGGGAGAAAAAGGAATCCCCGGGATAAAGTGTTTAAATTAATGCAGCAACTGAAGCCAGGTTGTGCTGATAAAAATCCAGAGCTGTTTCAGGATGAAATTGAGGAAATGGAAACAGAATTCACTGAATTAGACCACGACTCAGATTCTATAATGGATTGCTCAACAGCTTATGTTTAATAAGAAGAAAAGCTGAATTGCTGGTTAAAGAGAGAATTTCAGAACTGTGTTTAAATGTTCTGGGTGGTTTTTTTTTTGAATCCTGAAAGAAAAGAAAAGGATTACAAATGTATTTTGCTCAGCACTGTTTAAAGCATTAATTTCCAGTTTGCTGAAGGAAGCTATTTGAGTTCATCATTATTTCTGTTACACCTTGTTCATGTTCCAAAGAGAAGTTTACTTTGCTAAGTTTGATGAAACAAGATAAAATTAATAAATTTTCCTGTGAACTGCCTAAAACTACTCGGACTGCTTATTAACCACAACTACAAAGGTCCCAGCAGCATTTGCTCTGGAAATAAGTTAGTTTAACAAAGAACAGTTGGCACGCTGCTTCTTATAGGCAACTGCCTAGACGCCGCAGCGCCACAGGTGGCGTAGTGTGTTGGATTCTTTTTCATCTAACCTCTACAAGCGTGAACAAGTTTTGTGCACCTACAAACAAGAAAGAAGCTGTAGGAGGCCAACCACGACAGGAAGAATTAAAGTGTGGAGGAGAAAATCAGGAGTGGCATCCAGAGGGAACCGGAGGGAGTTCCAGCACTGTTCCTATTGTTGCAGAGCCTGAATCTACGCCAGAACCAGTTAACCCGTAGAAAGGAGGGGGTTAATGGTGGATACTGGTGTAGGAAGTGTATGGTAATACCAGTCACTGAGAGAGCAACAAGGAGCGTTTGTAGTGCCACACTTGGTGGGGGTTTTTTTTCTCTTTCTTTTTTAGTGAAGCAGCAGACCGGAAATGGAGACGCGAGATCTCATGGCCTGGGTCACGGAGCAGTTCAAAAGACAGCAGGAGATGGCAGCGAGAAGCCAAGACCAGGCACTTGCCATGCTGCAGGCCCAGCAAAAACCACTGCTCGAGATGATGGGGAGATGGTTGGGCGCACAAGAAAAAGCAGCGGGAGTTACAAGAACCATGTCAGGTTCCCAAGCTGTTTTACCAGGATTAGGGGTGCTTGACACTGGTACTTTTTCTTTTGGACAACTCACTAAAGACGCTGATATTGACAATTTCATAGAGTCCTTTGAAAGAGTAGCACTGTTAGCTGGATGGCCGAAAGACCAATGGGCAGTCAGAATAGCCACTTCTCTTACAGGGGAAGCCATGGCAGCCTATAGGGCTATGCCCACAACGCTAATTAATAGCTACGAAGAAGTGAAGCGAGCCATAAGGGATCGTATGGGTTTAAATCCAACGGTCTATAGACGTCATTTTAGAGCGTCTAAGCAAAGACAGGGTGAAACACCCCAAGCTCTATGTCATCGCTTAAAGAGTCTGGCATGTAAATGGCTCACTCCGGAGACTAAGAATCTAGAGGAGATATTAGATTGTATTGTTCTTGAGCAATTTATGAATGCTGTACCTTCAGAGTTACAAACCTTCCTGGTCCTTCAAAATTGCTGTAATACAAAAGACGCCATTTCGCTGGCAGAGCGTTTTCTAGCCGCCGAATTGGTAGGCCAGACGAAATGTGCACTGACGGAGGCACCAGAAAGGAAGGCAAGGTCAGCAGATGTTGGAAAACAAAAGTATTTGTCTATGGATAAATGTTATTATGCCCAGGAAAGAAAATGTTTTGCATGTGGGGGAATAGGGCATTTCAAAAAGAATTGTAAGGCCAGAACAGCCCTGGTAACCACAGATCCTGGTAGAAGGGGAGAAGGATTCTTACTAGAGGTAAAAGTGGAAGGGGTTCCCACAGAGGCATTACTCGATTCTGGAGCAAACCAGTCAATGATTTCCCAAAGACTGTGGAAGAGGATTTGTTAGGGAAATCAGAATCCTATATATATGTCCTTTGTAATAATAATGCTTAGTTTAAGTGTATATACAAGAGGCCTGCACAAGAGAAATTGGAATCTTATAGAAATCAGAATCCTGCGTGTGTGCCCTTTGTACATTCTGGTGGGTTGGAAAAAGGAATGTGCTGTGTAAGCTTAACTGATTTGTTCTACTCAAGGATGACTTGTTTTTGTATTAGTTACTGATAAACTATAGTGGGCCCCCAGAAGATGGGTGGATGACGTATGACTATGTCTCTGATAATGTATAAAAGTACTGACAATCCCTCCACCCTTTGGAATAAACTTGCATACTGTCCTTCTGTCTGGTCTGTGAGATTTATTCCCCTGGAGTCCAGCCAGCCAGAGCAGTACACCGCAGATGAGGGTTCGGGGTTCCCTGGCCTGGAGTGACCCAACAACACGCAGACCCATTACATTTGGTGTCAGGAAGTGGGATTCTCCCGTGGCCCAAGGATCCCTGTGCTTTGGTAGCACGATTTAAATTAAAACTGGTATTCTCCCTTTGGTTGGGAGGATCCCTGTGCTTTGCTAGCACGGTTTGAATTAAAACTGGTATTCTCCCTTTGGTTGGGAGTGTCCCTATTGCTTTGGTAGCATGGTTAAATGGTAATTAAATGGTAATTAAGACTTTCCTGTTCCCTGGGCGGGAAATCGGTGGGAAAGCTAGATTTATTTTCTCTCTCATCTGCGGCTGCTGTGCAGGCTGTGTGCTTGTGTGTCTGGCCAGCCGTGTGTTTGTTGTGAATCAATTAGAGGATGGGGGGGTCCCAAGGTGAGGGGACCACTCCAGAATCCGCGTGTATGTATGTTCTGCTATATGTTGTGATAAGTTTTAAAACTGCAGCTAAAAAACAGCCATTCTACATAAATTGTCAGTGTAAGTTGCAGGATTCTGCTGAATCAGTCTGTTAGCAAGTTTACTTTGCTTAGTTTATCTCTGTGCCTATACGACACCCCTCTCCCCTCTCCCCCCTCTAGCAAAGGTAAAACTGATGATTCAGAGTCCCTGGACTGTAAGTGACAAGTGGTGTTTGTTTATTCTTCCATTGCTCCGCTCTTCCCCTCCCTCCCCCTCCCTTTCTGTTCTTTGTGTTCAAAGGCTACAGACAGGCAGACAGAATAGAAACTTAAAGTTAACCAGCATACTAAAACGTAAATTATTATTTATTTGCAGATTGTCTTTTTATTGCCATATTGTAAGTAGACAAGTTAAATAGAAATAATTACTTTTGTACTCAACAACGGTATATCTGTCACTGAAATATGTAAAAGGGTGTGTCTGTATTTAGACACCCATTGCTATAGCAATGTACTGAATAATGAAATACTAAAAAGAGCTCTTAATCTGCTTCACAATATCCCTCTCAGAGTCTCATTGGCCAGCTTGGCTAAAGGTGAAAAGGTGTAAATAACAGTTGGGGCTCACTGGGATTTTCCCACAGTGGAGTGACTCCTGCTGAGTGGGGGTGCGAAGACGCGTCCTGTTGATTTCAACAGTCTCACCTCCTTCTCTGCAGAGAGGTCTCTTTGCTAGTTGGTAATGGTCCTGGGTGACTAGAGATATTGTGAATCGGACAGACAGTGAATTAAACGCAGGCACTGCAGCAACCACGTAATTCTGTGCACAGACCGCGGTAAGGAAAAGGGGTAGAATGATCAGAACTGTAAGATGCTAATGATGAAATAATGTTGTTCCCTTTGTACAAAGGAATGTATCTCTCCTCCTGCTGTTTTGGTTGTTTGGATTTGTTAGGTGTTAACCCTTTATGCGACTGGTAAGTCTGAAGTGGAGAAATCAAGGGAGAGGGTCTGGTTCATTATGCAGGGTGAAATTTCTTAGGAAGCCACTTGTAAGCTTTGATTTGTTTCTTGTTTAAATAAGAATTGAAACAGAAGTCTCCCAAATAAGTAACTCCTTTGTGTCCTTCCCAACAAGCTGAAAAAAAATATATATATATATATGTTTTGTTTACAGTAAATATTGTTTTTCTTTTACTTGCTGGTTGGTGCAGGATTTAAGAAATTTGAATAAGATTGTCCAGACTTAGCAATGGATACTTTCCTTTGAAAACTTTATTTCAAAAAAGAAACCCCCTGATTTGTATATTTATGCTTTTGGTTAAAAATATTGAGCTAAATTTTGCATGAACATAAATGGGTTAGTGTTGTAAATTTGAGGTATATATTTGAGTCTGCTCCCTAGGCACTATGTAGATGATCTTTAAAGTTGGGGAAGGAGAAACCAGTTGTGATAGAAGCCATTAACAATCTGCTGCATTTCTTGGGTAAGAACGGTTTCAAGGTGTCCTGAAGAGAAAAAAATTTAGGTTGGGGCTATCCCTTCCCCCTACAGCACTAGAATCAAAACCAGAAACTTAAAAAACAACAGCGAACAAAGATGAGAGAGGGAAAGGGAGCAGCCCCTCCCGTGGGCTACAGAAGGCACAAATGGTTTTGGATTGTTTTTCTTTAACCTTTAAAGTGGGGGTTGGGAACGCTGTCAGGACAATGGGGCATCCTGAGTCATTAATTAAAAGACTGCAACTTGAAACAATGAATTTTTATATTTTGTGGTAAGCACCTCAGAGGTCATAATTATTGTTCATATATTACAAAACACATAGAGTTGTAACTATAGGAATTTAATAGCAATCACAATTAGTGACAATTCTCAAGCAACGTTTTCTTTTTAAACTCAGTATTTAGGATCTGTATTTGCCTGCAGGAATCTAGACACATTGACAGACCTGCTGTTTACTTTACTATTTGTGTTGAGATAACATCAAGGTTGAATTGTTACTCTAAGCAAATTGCTTTAACAATTCCATTGTTTCACATCAGTTGATACCAGTCTCAGGTATTATGTATAAGGTTTTAATTTAAATGTGAAAAGTACATTTTGGTTATTAATTGTAAAGTTGTTCTGTCTGAGAGCAGTAATTAGTACCGACAAAATAAAAAACATTGACAGTTGTCAGAACTACTCAGTAAGGGTTTATTAGTGCCATGCTAGAGAGAGGCAGATAAAAGGAAGAGAATACCTGATTGATTATACATTAACAAACCTGCTTCATTGAAGTCACTTAAATAGATGTTGTTTAATGTATTTTGGCTCATTCTTTTAAAATATTTAGTGTTTTCTGCACAAATGTTTTCTGTTTTGCAAACAAATCTTTTTCTGAACTTGCAAATACAAGTAATACTTCTGTATGATATGCCATCTTTTACATTTTAATCTGCAGACAGTATATGCTGTTTTGATCAACTGTATTCACTTTTCTGATACTACAATGATACCTTAAAATGATTTTAGTAAGACTTGTCTATTCCATGTTACTGTATTACTTTAAACATATAAAAAAAAGAGTATTTGCATTCCAGATATTCATCAACCTTTTTATGAGTTAACTACTTTGCCTTGTTTAGCTCGGTGTGGATGGTGACGAACAGGAGAGTAGCACCATGGCTGCTGGATATTGATCTTTCTGATTTGATTTATTACAATATTGGATTTTAGGATAAATTCACCTGTTTTTTTGTATTTGAATTTTATGTGTTAGTGTCCAGCAAAAAAGTGTACTTTGTTCTGAAAGTTTTATTTCAGTTTCAATACAGTTCCTGAGAAAATAGATATATGTTGCAGAGAAAACAGATATATGTTGTAGCACTGTGAGATATTGATTTTCTTTAGTTTACACACTTGCACTTTATGTTACCAAAATACTTGTTCTAGCAGTACATTATGTAGAGGTTCAGTATACACAGAAATTATAGAATTTTGGAAAGAGGCTGATCTGAAATTGCTCTGTTCCCAAACATATAGATCTTATTTAGTGGAAAGATGAAACTTAGTTCCCAGAAAACATGAGAATATTTGTAAAGTTAGTAGACAAATAAAACAATAACATTAACTTGAGTTGATTGGATAAACACAATTTTAATTGTTAGCAACGATCTAGGAGAGGTTTGAAAAAAAAAAAAAAAAAAAGCAGAGAGAGAGAGAGAGAAGGTGAGGCTATAGCCTTGGAAAAGGCAATGGGCGTGCTGCTCCGAGTGTGATGATCTGGGCCACCGGAATTCTGACTGCTTTAAGACTCCTCGAGGACACCACCCACAAGGCCTGAAGAACATGAACCTTGCATATTTATGCCTCTGAAGAGACATGACTAGGTAGGGGGAATAGGCCAAGAAGAACCCGAGGAAAGCCCTGAGGCCCAACCACAAATGCCTTGAACCTTCTTAGGCCTCTCATCTCAAAAGGATCTCTTAAACACCATGATTAGTGAGTAACCTCCACAGATCCTTGTGGGCACCGCGATTATAGGATCAGTCCTCAAATATTTTTAAGTTTCCACAGCACTCTCACCGGGAACCGGGTATGAGATAGACTTTAGTCACACCTGAGAGATTATGTGGCTGCTCTGTTAGAAGTCATACTCCTTCCTATTGGGATGTTATAAA
The DNA here is from genome assembly GCA_033557465.1 of Ichthyophis bannanicus. NCBI lineage: Eukaryota > Metazoa > Chordata > Amphibia > Gymnophiona > Ichthyophiidae > Ichthyophis > Ichthyophis bannanicus. The sequence goes on from CM066043.1 coordinate 43,364,042, forward strand.
ATGCCGTGAAGCACTAGTCTATATTGTAGGGACTTTATCTATATTTTGTTTAGGCAGTTGCTAATTAGAATGAGCATTGTTTACTCATATTATTATGCTTATTGAAAAGGATCTACATTTATATTTTATATATACCTTTGTTTACAAAAATACTAAGTTTCTAACAATTGTTTGATGTTCTTAGCAGCCTTGCCAGATAAGGATACACTAGTATGGTATAAAAAAAAAGGACAGACCTAGCATGTAGTTTGATGGAATGATGTAAGTGAAAAAAAAGTGGTGTTGAGAGGAGTGTGATGGAATATTCATGTTGGAAAAGAGAACTTAGATTAACATTATAAAATGGTGAGGGTAAATTGAAATGTGAAATGATGTATCCGATGTATCCACCTAGAAAGAAAACTGACAATGAATACTTTACAATATTTGATTATGCCATCCCCATTAACTCCAATTTTGAAAGTCATCTAGCCCAGAGATATACCCAATAATTGGAAATAGATACTTGGAGATAGGCTGAGTGCACTTTTCATCCTAATGAGCTTTGGGGAGACCCACACTGGCCACGTGGTGCTTTTCAGATGTTTTTATCCCTTTTTGCCTCTATGTGTCCTGGCCCGACACATGAAGCTAAAGGAGGAAAGTTACTTACACAAATTTTTACAAATTGGTATAATTCTAAAATTGTGAAAAAATTTGAGGAAGTGTGGGCATCTTGTCAAAAATGTATTAGCTAAATTGAGTTGCTTAGGATTGGCTGTTGTATGCAAGCAGCAATCCACGAAGGGGGGAACCTCCGAAACCTTAAAAAACTTTGTAAAGACACTAAACTATCTTGCCTTTGACTCTGTTCAACAAACAAACAACCAAACAAATTGCCCTAAGGGAGTAGACTGAACTTTTTCTCCCTCTGAACTGTTATATGGAAGACTGCTTACCTTTTATACTCCTGAGCCTCACATTTGATCTCTTGTATTTCCTAGCAGCAAAGACAACTCTCTTCCCTCCACAGGTATGCTCAGCACGTCCAGTCCTTTCTGCTGGATGACTCAGCTCTTTTCTTTCAATCCGGAGACTGGATTTTGGTAAAGACATACCACCAGCACATAGTACAAGCCCCTTTTCCAGTATGGGACCGTTTCAAGTTCTTCTGATAACATCGAATACAGTGAAGGTGGCGGCTAAAAGATCCTGAAGCCATTGCCCTCGCTGGAAACATTCTCCGTATACAGAGCAGGCTTCAGGACCAGGATGAGAAGTAGCTGACGCCGGGGCAGCCAAGGCCCTAGCAACTGGAGAGGAGAGGAGAAGACTCCTGAAGAAAGGCAGCTTTCGGCCTAGAGGTACCGAACCAACATATCCCTTCAAGGTTGGTGACAGGTCAGAGCACCTCACAAGCACGGTACCTTAGACCTGCTCTACAGACCTCCAAACTACAGTGATCGTTATCACATGGTCAGCCATCCTGTGTGACCCCTCCCCTTCATGGATCCATGCGTCAAGAATCAAGCGTGTATCGTCTCCACTGACATCTTCGGTTCCAGCCTCCTGACCATCACGCACAAGACTGTGTTGACTCCTCCTACCACTCATGTGGTGCCTCCTTCAGTCCATTTCGGGAACTGTTAATACGGCAATACTACTTGCCCAGACTGCCTTATTTTTTTGTGTGCGCAGCTCGCTACAAATTCAAGCTTTTCTCTCAACATGTCTCAATCTGTGTGAAGTGTAGAAGTTTACTGTAGTTGACAATTTAAACAGCACCCAGCCCCATGTTTCTTTTTCTACTTTCTTGTATAACATTGGTGTTACTCGCCTCTCTTTGGGATATGACTAGGTCCCTTGCTCATTGTAAACCGTCTCTAGTTTTAATGCTACGGATTGTTTTATTGTCTCTGCTTTTAGCCTGTCTAATACTGCTCTATACTGTTCTTCAACTACAGGGAAGTTTCTCATGATTACTCTCTGATGTATTTTTCTTTGGGGTGGTCTCAAAGGACTGCTTATTGCCCTATTGAGCGGTTTTATAATTCTTGTTCTTTTTGTTGTATATTCATTTATTCTTGGCTGTTGTTGAAAGGCCCTACAAAGCTCTACCACTTTTATGTATTCTTAATACTCCTGCTTTTATGGTGGCTGATGTATCTGAGCTGCCACATCCATTAATAATGTCTGTTTAGTTATTTTGTAGTAAATTGTTAGGCTGTTCTTATAGTGGGCCTATGCAGGCCCAAAGGGGGGATTGTTAGGGAAATCAGAATCCTATATATATGTCCTTTGTAATAATAATGCTTAGTTTAAGTGTATATACAAGAGGCCTGCACAAGAGAAATTGGAATCTTATAGAAATCAGAATCCTACGTGTGTGCCCTTTGTACATTCTGGTGGGTTGGAAAAAGGAATGTGCTGTGTAAGCTTAACTGATTTGTTCTACTCAAGGATGACTTGTTTTTGTATTAGTTACTGATAAACTATAGTGGGCCCCCAGAAGATGGGTGGATGACGTATGACTATGTCTCTGATAATGTATAAAAGTACTGACAATCCCTCCACCCTTTGGAATAAACTTGCATACTGTCCTTCTGTCTGGTCTGTGAGATTTATTCCCCTGGAGTCCAGCCAGCCAGAGCAGTACACCGCAGATGAGGGTTCGGGGTTCCCTGGCCTGGAGTGACCCAACAACACGCAGACCCATTACAGGATTGTGTCCCAAATTGATTATAACCTAGACCAGCGATGGCGAACCTATGGCACGCGTGCCAGCTGTGGCACGCGAAGGCCTTGCAGCTGGCACGCGGGAAGGTCCGCCATCGAAAAAAAAACAACAACCCTGTCTGCTGCCGTTGTCGGGGCCGCCGCGGCAGAATCGAGCGTGCCGCGGGGCCCCCCTGTACCCGGCACAGCCTCTCCTCCCTGTAGCAGCTCTCTCGTTGGAGCTGCAGTCAGACTCGCCGGCTTGCAGAGCGCGAAGGGAAGAGTTTCCCTTTCGCGACTCTGTTAAGCCCGCGGGGGCTGATGGGAACTTCCCATCAGCCCCCGCGGGCTTAACAGAGCAGCGAGGGAAAAACTCTTCCCTCGCGCTCTGCAAGCCGGCGCGTCTGACTGCAGCTCCAACGAGAGAGCTGCTACAGGGAGGAGAGGCTGTGCCGGGTACAGGGGGGCCCCGCGGCACGCTCGATTCTGCCGCGGCGGCCCCGACAGCGGCAGCAGACAGGTTTTCTTTTTTTTTTTAATTTTCCCTGGGCTGGGCTGGGCTGGGCTGGGGGTGGGGGGTGGGGGTTAGGAGTGGTGATGGGCTGGGCTGGGCTGGGCTGGGGGCTTAGGAGTGGTGATGGGCTGGGCTGGGCTGGGCTGGGCTGGGGGGGGTTAGGAGTGGTGATGGGCTGGGCTGGGCTGGGGGGGGTTAGGAGTAGTGATGGGCTGGGCTGGGCTGGGGGGGTTAGGAGTGGTGATGGGCACTGGGCTGGCTGGGGGGGTTAGGAGTGGTGATGGGCGCTGGGCTGGCTGGGGGGGTTAGGAGTGGTGATGGGCACTGGGCTGGCTGGGGGGGGTAGGAGTGGTGATGGGCGCTGGGCTGGGGGGGGTAGGAGTGGTGATGGGCGCTGGGGGGGGTTAGGAGTGGTGATAGGCGCTGGGGGGGCTTAAACTAAAAATTGAGTGATGGGGGATTAGGACTGGGAGTGGGCTGATGGGGAGGTTAGGACTGGAAATGGGCTGGTGGGATTAGGACTGGGAGTGGGCTATGGGGGGCTAGGACTGGTAATGGGTTGGGGGGGTTGCTAGGACTGGAAATGGGCTGAGTGGAAGGGGGCTTGAACTGCAAATAGCTGTTGGGGATGGGGCTTGGAATGGAAATGGGCTGAGGGGAAGTAGGGGGCTTGAACTGCAAATAGCTGATGGGGACGGGGCTTGGAATGGAAATGGGCTGAGGGGAAGTGGGGGGCTTGAAGAAGGGAATGGATGCTGGGTGAGACTGGAACTAGAAGGGAGCTGATGTTGGGGGAGGATTAGAATGGGATGGGGCTGGGAGAGTAAAATGGAGAGGGGAAAAATATTTTGTGTAGGAGGGATGAAAAATCTACAATTGGCCAGGTATTGGGAGAGTAATTGGGGATTGAGGATGGAGGGGTAAAATTTGTGTGGATGAAATAGGAATGAGGAAAGAGCAAAAGGAGAAAGATTAGTATGTTAAAGCAGATGTAGAGAGAGAGAGAATGGAAAAAAAACTAGAAGAGAGAAGAAAAAGGACAAATGGACAGCAGACGATGGAGAGTTAGCAGAAAACATGAAGAAACCAGAAGAAAATGGCTGGACCAATTGCAACTGAAAAAAAATGCACAAAAGGTAGAACGATATCTCTTTATTTTGAATTTATTAACTGGAATATGTCAGCTCTGGGAAATGTGCATCATTAACATCTGCGCTTTGTTTGGTACAAGAGGAAATTCCTATTTGACGTTGCCACTTGTTCTCTTTCCCCAGTATTCACTGAAATGTATTGGTTTAATATTTGCAGTGTTGCCTTTTGATAGGTAGGGTATGGTGCTTTGTGAGTCCTGGTAATGCTGTCAGGATACGGCGGGTTTGCTATGGGTTCTAAATGGGCAGCGTTTGTAGTAGTTCCTAATGTGCCTGGCGGTTGGCACTGGATTATAGTAATGTAGAAATCTTTTAGTCTTTCTTTATCCATACACTCATTAAGAGACATGTTTACTAAAAGTTAGTGTATGGTAACATTATGCAAATATTTATGCAAATAAGACCACTTATGCAAATGACGTGCTGGCACTTTGAGGAAATTCTTTGGTTTTGTGCGGCAGTTTGGGCACTCGGGCTCAAAAAGGTTAGCCATCACTGACCTAGACTCTTCTGAAAGTCAGGTGAAGATCAGATGTGTTCATGGGACAGCTACCTACCATCCGCTATATTATGTATGGGTGGAGGGTCTAGGCCTTAGGGAAAAGATAGCGGTAGCAGTAGTGCCCAAACTCCCGAATACCTTAGTCCTAGGGAGAGATTGGTCCCAACTTTGGCATGGGTTAGGAAAGGAGCTAAAGGACAAAGCAGGAAAGACCACTATCCCAGGCAGCCTAGATGAAGCCTCACCCAGTGTAAGAAGAGTTGTGAAATCTGAGGATAGAGCAGGCATGGTCTCTACTCGTGCCAGTTCTCAGGCAGTTAGTGGGGAGTTAGATCTGCCAGAGGATCCCATAGCGGGAATGCCCTCACATGATGATTTGATAGGTCCCTCCAGGAGTCGCCCGGGAAAGGGAAAGACTGAAAAGCGGAAAGATAGACAGATTAGGTCAAGAAATAGGGCTGAGCTAATGACGGGACAGGAATTGCCCTGGGTGCCAGCCCAACTAATGGAGAAATTTCCCTCATTCCCGAGAGAACAGCAGGCAGATCCTGCACTAGCACGAGCTTTTGATTATGCGCAGGAAGGATCTGAGACCCTGCCACAATTTTTCTTGGAGGACAGTTTGCTTTATAGGGAGAGTTTGGACCCAAGGACGGGGGATAAGAGGAAGCAGTTGGTCATACCCACCTCCTTCAGGAATGTGGTGTTAAAGTTAGCACACGATCACCCAGTGGGAGGACACAAGGGTATACAGGGCACATTAGATCAAATCCTGAATCGTTTTTACTGGCCCGGAGTGTTCAGGGAAACGTCTAGGTTTTGTGCGTCCTGCCCTGCCTGCCAAAGGGTCACCGCAAGGCATCGGCCTGAGATACCCATGGTACCAGCACCCGTCATATCAGAACCAGTGCATAGACTTGTAGTAGATATAGTGGGACCTCTCCTTAAGACAACAAGGGGTTATCAATACCTATTAGTGATAATTGATCAGGCTACGAAGTTTCCCTGGGCTGTTCCTCTGCGAAATACGTCCGCACGTACCATAGCCCAGGAGATGGTAAAAATATTTTGTGAAGTCGGTTTCCCCCGAGAGATCCTAATGGACCGGGGAAGCAACTTCATGTCTAGATACCTAGCCCAGGTCTGGGAGGCTTTTGATATTCGTCACGTCCGTACGGCCGCATATCATCCTCAAACAAATGGCTTGGTAGAGAGGTTTAACCAGACTCTGAAAAATATGTTACGGAGGAGCCTGGAGGGTAATCTAGCAGAGTGGGACGTGATGCTCCCATTTGTATTATATGCTTCCAGAGAGCATAAGCAAACCTCTACAGGGGCATCCCCATATGAGCTTATGTATGGACGTACGCCTTGGGGTGTCCTTGATATTTTGCGGGAGCAATGGGTAGCACCGACTATACGGGAACAAGAGGTACCCCTATTTCTAAAAGATTTAAAAGGGAGGTTGCAGCGAATGTCCCAAGTAGTGGAAGCGAATTTGGTGACAAGTCACGCCCGCCAGAGAGCCTATTATGACCGACGGGCTAAACCACGCCATCTAGAGGTTGGCGAGAAAGTACTTGTCATGGTTACAGGGGCCACTTCCAAATTTGAAAGCACCTGGAAAGGGCCTTATAAAATAGTAAAGCAGGTAGGACCTGTAACATATTCTGTAGCAGAGGGAGGCAGCAAGTATACCACGTTAACGTCTTGCGGCCTTGGCAAGAGCGAACCCTGAGTGCTCAAGTAGCTGTAAGGGATTATAGTGACCCGATCGCCTTTTTTGGGATTACTGACTGTGCACGGCTTAGCGCGCCAGCCAGTAATAGCTTAAGGGGGGGGGATATGTGGTAATGAGGACACTGACAGGCATAGAAAAAGGGTTGGTTTTAAAACTTTTTCTTCTGAGTTAAAGCATGGCTCAGGCAGGCAATCAGTTAAATCAACACCTAGAGAGAAAAGCCACATGATTGAGAGGGCTGAGTACAGACCACACCCTGCCTCCATGGCAACACAAAATGCAAATGAGAAACACGTGGGGGGAAGAGCTAGGAAAACGCCTCTCACACTCAAAGATTTAAGCTCTCAGAAGCAAAGAGAGTTAGGAGAAGGAGAAGCAGAAGCAGAAATGGCTGTAGTTGTTTCAGATTTAGATTCAGAGTTGGATCTGGGTTCAGGCTCAGAGTTGGAGCTGGAAGTGAGAGAGAGAAGAAGAGGAAACCAAGAAGCAAAGTCCAGACAGGAGTCTTGGACAGAGCAAACACAGGAATCACAGCAGAGAGTTCAGAAGCCAAAGCCAGGGGAATGGCAGAGCAAGTCTGAGCCTCAGCACAGAAAGGATTCTAACGGCAGCTCTTCTACCAGGTACAGCTGTACAGAGTTTGTAAGCCCTTGTGAAGGTAGGAAACAAAACTCTGGGAGAATTGTAGAATACAGCTCAGATAGCAGTGAGGCTGCTGAGCATTCTGAAGGGGAGATTTATTCTTCTGTAAAGCCTGAAAGAAAGTCTGTGCATAGAAGTCAGCGGAGACGGCAGAGTCATGTGAGTGGTTTGCCTAGAGATACAAAGCCATGCAATGCATATAGAAACCCCGAGGGGAGAAAAAGGAATCCCTGGGATAAAGTGTTTAAATTAATGCAGCAACTGAAGCCAGGTTGTGCTGATAAAAACCCAGAGCTGTTTCAGGATGAAATTGAGGAAATGGAAACAGAATTCACTGAATTAGACCACGACTCAGATTCTATAATGGATTGCTCAACAGCTTATGTTTAATAAGAAGAAAAGCTGAATTGCTGGTTAAAGAGAGAATTTCAGAACTGTGTTTAAATGCTCTGAGGTTTTTTTTTAATCCTGAAAGAAAAGAAAAGGATTACAAATGTATTTTGCTCAGCACTGTTTAAAGCATTAATTTCCAGTTTGCTGAAGGAAGCTATTTGAGTTCATCATTATTTCTGTTACACCTTGTTCATGTTCCAAAGAGAAGTTTACTTTGCTAAGTTTGATGAAACAAGATAAAATTAATAAATTTTCCTGTGAACTGCCTAAAACTACTCGGACTGCTTATTAACCACAACTACAAAGGTCCCAGGAGCATTTGCTCTGGAAATAAGTTAGTTTAACAAAGAACAGTTGGCACGCTGCTTCTTATAGGCAACTGCCTAGACACTGCAGCGCCACAAGCACCACTAAAATATCTCACTCAAAAGGAATGCTAAAAGCAATTTTTACATCAAAGAGACTGCCCCCCCCCCTTCGACACCCACCTTTTCATAGCGTCTGCTTTAAGTCCAAAAGGTATTAATAATTCTGTTATTTACATGTAACATTTCTTCCTTTTGTGCCTGAGATGAGTGCAGGGGGTAAAAGACTGTAGCTTTAAGAAAGCTAGAGAACCAAATAGCATGTGCTGATAGGGGTTAGGCTATGGAGTCTAGCGTGCAATAGATGTGGACTAAGGCCCTCCTCAGATTTATGCTGTTTGCAACCCTCTCTGTACTTTATCTTGGCAGGAACAACATTTAGGTGCACTTAACATTAGTTCTGCCTCTTACAGCAGGAGCCCGAGGTTAATCCATAAAAGATGCAGGGACTCCAATCAATTTCTTCCTGTAGCATGCCACCAACCAGCTCACACATTCAATTTTTAATATAGAATTTGGCTGTTAGGGGAGGTAGTGGGATGTACTATTATATCAAGTTTTAATAAATTATTTCAAAAAAAGAAGCATGATGTTTCCTTAAAGTTCTCCATGCCTGAACCTAAGGCAAAGATAAAATAAGATCTTTTGCTATTGTAGATGCAAAGTCTCTGTTCCGTTAGAAATTGGTTTGAAGGTTCACCAAGGGCTTCTTTGGGAATGTGTCTGAAATGTAAGAGTAGCAACCATCAGAAGCTATGCAATAAGTGAACTTTTAATGTTTGGTTACTACATACAATTTCACTCTATGCCTTACCTACTGTTGTGGGACTGTGGTAGGCTATGGCCTATGATAGCCTGCAAATATGAGAGGCCAGTAAGTTAGGCCCCGAGTCCAACCTCCATCTTAGTAAAGAACCAAAAAATCTGTGAAAGATTGAGAAAACTGTTTTAAACTGCTTAATAAGAAGTTTTTCATGAATTCATAAATCCTTCATTATTCTCTTGTGTTCTGAGGATAGAAATGTTTCAGTACTTGCATTCCTAGAGCTAGAAACGACCTTGCAGTAGAATTGTATCCATACCTAGAAACTGTGCCATTGTTAGAACAATCCTAGAGGAGGGAGCTGGGTGCTAGGCCCAGGAGGGATCTCCGATTGGACAAATGCAGGGGGCATTGGAACCAATAGAAAGTCTGCATGTATCAAACTGAAAAATGTATAAAATGAATATGTCTCTGTAAGAACTTTGCTCAGTCCTTTTTGAAGCATTGACTGTCTGGGCCTTGTGCACAATAAATTGGCTTAGACCCTGTAATTGACTCCTGGATTTATTCATTGTTTGCACTTCGCTGCTACAGGACGAGCATCTAGCGGGGTCCCAATCCAGTCCAGTAAGGAGAGAACAACAGAAAGCAAGGCAAGAAAGAAAAACAAATTTTCCAGGCAGATACCTTTTTATTCACTGCTATAGCACAGGCTGGCTCATAGTAAGCTATCAAGGAGTCCAGCCCTCACACAGGATTCAAGCTGGATTTTTATAGTCTTAGCATAGCAGTTTGTCACGTAGGTTAGAGCAGGATAGCAATTTGGAAGAATTCTCTGGGCCCCTTGATTCTTCTTTCTGAAGAATTATGTAGGTGGCATATCTGGAGAATACCTAACTGCTAAGAGTCCCTGATTGGTCAGTGGAGGGGGTGGCTACCTTATCTCTCCCTGCAGTCTAAGGTGTGTGTGGCTAAGCTGTATGACGCCCTTCTCCTTTGTGTGTGTGCATGAGAAGACAACTCTAGCAAAGGCATCTCTCTACCTCTGCGATTTTCAGTAGAAGCGAGTGCTTGTGATTGAGATTTTGTGTATATTTTAAGAAGTTCAGCTACGGTGACGCACATAAGTGTGCATAGGCTGCAAATGTCCTAAATGATAATTATGAATATTGAACATACTGCTAAGAGAGTATGCCAATACACCCCGATGAAGGAGTGACGAAAGACGGCCTGTGTCGGGTCGTTGGCACGCAGTCTCAATTGAGTGTAAAATAAAAAGCTTTTAAGCCAAAGCCTTCCTTGTGCTACGTTTTGGACTTGGTCTTTCCTTTGTCTGGAGCAGGGGTTCTTACCTGGCTTTCTGGACACCTCTAGTTAGGCACGTTGTCAGGATTACTATAATGGCTATGCGTGAGAGAAATTTGCATGCACTACTTCCACTGAATGCACATCTCTCTTATGCATATTCATTATGGTTAGCCCGAAACTGTGACTGGGTTCAGAACACCTAGGGATATGTCTACTAAGCGAGGCTATCTACCCGTACAACTAGGTCCCATGTTATTCAATGAGTGGCAGGTAGCCCAGGTTACACCCTCAGTCTCAGGTGCTGTGACCCACAGGCAAGGCTGACCCAACCAGCAGTCAAAACAGGCAATCGTACGGGCGGGCCGTTCGAAGCTAAATAAGAGTTTGACAACCAGGGGAGGGGTGTAAAGCATAACCTAAATAAAGCTAGCAGGCCTGGCAGCTGGCGCCATGAGGCTATTGAGTCGCATTATTAGTTTGCCGTTGGCGATTCCTCCGCCCAGCAGAGGGCAGTGTGGCTGTCAGGAGTGCTGTGCCAGGCTCGCCGCTCCTTCTCACCGTGCAATACCGGAAGACAGCAGAATAGGAGCTTGCTTCCTTCCGTCTTGCTACTTTCGTTTTGTTTGTTTGTTTGTTTTCCTTCAGTTTCTGGTGTTGGTTGTAGCCGCCGCGTGGTCCCGGGGCCGGGAGTGGCCGCAGGCGGAGCAGCAATGACAGCCGCGGTGTTTTTCGGTTGTACCTTTATCGCCTTCGGCCCGGCGTTTGCTCTCTATCTCTTCACCGTCGCTACGGACGCTCTGCGGATCATTTTCCTCATAGCTGGGTAAGTGCAGCCCGGAGCCGGACCCGCTTCCTCTTCGCGCTGGTGTGGATGCGGTACGGGAGAGGGACTGTTTAAACCTCGGCGCCCCTTTCTGCTAATGCCCCATTAGCTACCATCGTCGTTCACGCTTCAGCGCCGGCCACCCCTCTTGCCTGTTCTTAATCGTCCAGCAGTGGTTCCCTTATCTGTCAGTGACCGTCGCCACGCAGCACCCCCGGGATTCCTGTAGCCTCTAGGGAGTGCCCCTCGGATGCTGTGCTTGATTCCACTTGAGAGACCGTGCCCTTTTCGATGATCTGATTTTAAAACTTAGAGTAGGATCAAAGAGTTAATACATAAGCATACATTTTTAACTCTCAGGTTCGGGACTTTTTTTAAAAAAATTAACTTTCTTGTATTATTCCTTTGAATGTGGTTTTGCATTATGCTTTCCAGAGCTTTCATCTGGTTGATGTCTTTGCTGATGTCTTCTTTGATCTGGTTCATTGCAACGAAAATTAGTGGCAGTGATAATGCCCGCACACAGAAGGGACTGCTCATCTTCGGAGTGCTGTTTTCTGTTCTCATTCAGGAAGTTTTTCGGTTTGCATATTACAGACTTCTAAAGTAAGTTGGCTTTTTTTCGGGTTATTTAACTTCTGTTAAAGTGACTTTAAATCTTTAATGGTGAATGTCATTTATTTGTAAAGCCCACATTTTGGACATTTAGCCCACATTTAGCTATTTTCTAATAGCTCAGACTTTGAAATTTGGTCCTAAAAAACGAACCCCCCCCCCCCCCCACAACAGATGAGAGAGTCTAGAAGGGGAACAGACAGTGGGGGGGGAGTGGGGGGGGGGGGGGGTGTGGAGAGTGCACGGCTAAAGGGATGAATGCATAGGGACGAAAAGGTACAATGCTTGTTTACCAAAAGTTGCATTCTCCATCCCCAAGAATACGAACACACATACCGCTAGCTCCACACTACATACATATGCACACACACAGCTCTCCAGCTCTGCAGCATAGACACACATGCACCACAGCCCTGTACCCCACCCACAAAAAGGCACCCATCACCACATCCCATGCACAGACTGGCACACCACCATTGCACCACACATCAACACAGACACTTACTATTTGAACTATTATAGCTGTTAAAGATGACACACAATGTAGGAACTCTGACGCTGGTCTCTCTCGAGATCTGAGAACATGAGACCAGTGCAAGAGAAGCAGGAGTGGGGGGGCACAAGGAGGTTACAAGCACTGGTTCCTAAAATTTTGGCCTGACTCCTAAATCTGCACAGACTTTGTGAAGGCCTGACTTAATACATTTTTTGCTGCTGTAAATGTTCTGTTTTTAATCTAAACAAAAATATGTATTTCATTTATAAAGATCACATTTTTTAAGGACATTAAGAAGATGGGGGCAATTCAGTGGGCTGTCAAAGTAGTACAGGTCCTATAATACAAGCCATACAAAGGAGGAGTTAGGGGAGACTCAAGTGTGCATTGTAGAGGAAAGAGAAATATGATAGCTTTTTGAGTATTTCCATCTGCCAGTCTTCAGTTCTGCTCAAGAAAGTAGCACTTTTAATGGAAAAAAACTTTGAGAAGAGGTCATTCCATATCATCCTGCTACCAGGGCCGGCCCGTCCATTGAGCGAGAATGTTTTTTGCACAGGGCCCCGCGTTTCAGGGGGCCCCGCGCAAAAAACATTCTGATCCTACTAAAGTAAAATTAAAAAACAAAACAAAACTGTCTTCTCCGCTGCCGGGGCCGCCGCGGCAGAATCGAGTGTGCCGCGGGGCCCCCCCTGCCCAGCACAGCCTGCCCTCCCCCTCTATCCGTTCTCTCGTTCAGCTCACAGTCACCCCGCGCCGGCTTTCAGAGCGCGAAGGGACTAGTTTCCCTTTCGCAGCTCTGTTAAGCCCGCGGGGGCTGATGGGAACTTCCCATCAGCCCCCGCGGGCTCAACAGAGCAGCGAGGGAGAAGAAACTCTTCCCTCGCGCTCTGAAAGCGGGCGCGGGGTGACTGTGAGCTGAACTAGAGAACGGATAGTGGGGGAGGGCAGGCTGTGCTGGGCAGGGGGGGCCCCGCGGCACACTCGATTCTGCCGCGGCGGCCCCGGCAGCGGAGAAGACAGCTTTAAAAAGAAAAAAAATTCCCTCGGCTGGACTGGGCTGGGGGCTTAGGAATGCTGATGGGCGGGGGGCTGGGGGGGGGTTAGGAATGCTGATGGGCTGGGGGGGGTTAGGAATGCTGATGGGCTAGGGGGGGGGGCTGGGGGGGTAGGAATGCAGATGGGCTGGGGGGGTTAGGAGTGCTGAAGGGCTATGGGGGGGCGGGGGGGTTAGGAGTGGTGATGGGCGGGGGGGGGGTTAGGAGTGCTGATGGGCTATGGGGGGCTGGGGGAGGTTAAGACTGGCAAGGAGGGGGGTTACGACTGGCGCTGGGCTGGGCTGGGCTGGGGGGGTTAAGACTGGCAATGGGCTGGGCTGGGCTGTGGGGGGTTTAAGACTGGCAATGGGCTGGCTGGGCTGGGCTGGGGGGGGTTAAGAGTGGTAATGGGCTGGGCTGGGCTGGGGGGGGTTAAGACTGGTGCTGGTCTGGGCTGGGCTGGGCTGGGGGGGGTTAAGACTGGCAATGGGCTGGGCTGGGCTGGGGGGGTTAAGACTGGCAATGGGCTGGGCTGGGCTGGGCTGGGCTGGGGGGGTTAAGACTGGCGCTGGGCTGGGCTGGGCTGGGGGGGGTTAAGACTGGCAATGGGCTGGGCTGGGCTGGGGGGGGGGTTAAGACTGGCAATGGGCTGGGCTGGGCTGGGCGGGGGGGGGTTAAGACTGGCACGGGGCTGGGCGGGGGGGGGGTTAAGACTGGCAATGGGATGGGCTGGGCTGGGCTGGCTGGGCTGGGGGGGGGGTTAAGACTGGCAATGGGATGGGCTGGGCTGGGCTGGGCTGGGCTGGGCGGGGGGGGGGTTAAGACTGGCAATGGGATGGGCTGGGCTGGGCTGGGCGGGGGGGGGGTTAAGACTGGCAATGGATGGGCTGGGCGGGGGGGGGGTTAAGACTGGCAATGGGATGGGCTGGGCTGGGCTGGGCTGGGCGGGGGGGGGGGGGTTAAGACTGGCAATGGGATGGGATGGGCTGGGCTGGGCTGGGCGGGGGGGGGGTTAAGACTGGCAATGGGCTGGGATGGGCTGGGGGGGGTTAAGACTGGCAATGGGCTGGGCTGGGCTGGGCTGGGGGGGGGTTAAGACTGGCAATGGGCTGGGCTGGGGGGGTTAAGACGCGCTGGGCTGGGCTGGGCTGGGGGGGGTTAAGACTGCACAGGGCATGGCGTGGCTGGGCTGGGGGGGGGTTAAGACTGGAAATGGGCTGGGCTGGGCTGGGGGGGGTTAAGACTGGCAATGGGCTGGGCTGGGCGGGGGGGGGGTTAAGACTGCGCTGGGCTGGGCTGGGGGGGGTTAAGACTGGCAATGGGCTGGGGGCTGTCTGGAAATGGGGCTATGGGGGGTTAGGACTGATAATGGGCTATGGGGGGGGCTAGGACAGGAAATGGGCTGATGGGGAGGGGTTAGGACGTAATGGGCTGTGGGCTGCTGGGGGGGGTTAAGATGGTAATGAGCTGTGGGCTGATGGGGGCTGTCTGGAAATGAGGTGATGGGGGGTTAGGACTGCTAATGGGCTATGGGGGGGGTTAGGACTGATAATGGGCTATGGGGGGCTAGGACAGGAAATGGGCTGATGGGGAGGGGTTAGGATTTGAGGTGGACTGATGTGGTTAGGACTGGTAATGGGCTGTGGGCTGATGGGGGGTTAGGACTGGCAATGAGCTATGGGGGGCTGACTGGAAATGGGCTGATGGGGTTAAGACGGGAAGTGGGCTGATGGGGGGTTAGGACTGGTAATGGGTTATAGGGGGGCTTAAACTGAAAATGGAGTGATGGGGGGTTAGGACTGGAAGTGGGTTGATGGGGGGCTAGGACTGGTAATGGGTTGGGGGGTTGCTATGACTGGAAATGGGCTGAGTGGAAGGGGAGGCTTGAACTGCAAATAGCTGATGGGGAGGGAGCTTGGAATGGAAATGGGCTGTGAGGGAAGGGAGCTAGGACTGAAAATGGGCTGATGGAGCAGCTAGGATAGGACTGGAAATGGGCTGTTGGGGGAGCTAAGATTGGAAATGGGCTGTGGTGGGGGCTTGAATTGAAATGGACTCATGGAGGGGCTAGAACTGGAAGTAGGCTCATGGGGGGCTTGGACTGGAATTGGGCTGAGTGGAGGGGAGCTAGGATTTGACATGGGCTGATGGTGGGGCTAGGAAATGACTAGAAATGGGCTGATGGGGGCTAGGATTGGAAATGAGCTGATGAAGGGACTCAGACTGAAAATGGATGGGGGAGCTAGGACTGGAAATGGGTTGATGGGGGGCTAGGACTGGAAATGGGCTGATGCAGGGACTAGAAGGGAATGGATGCTGGGTGAGACTGGAACTAGAAGGGAGCTGATGTTGTGGGAGGATTAGAATGGGATGGGGCTGGGAGAGTAAAATGGAGAGGGGAAAAATATTTTGTGTGGGAGGGATGAAAAATCTACAATTGGCCGGGTATTGGGAGAGTAAGTGGGGATTGAGGATGGAGGGGTAAAATTTGTGTGGATGAAATAGGAATGAGGAAAGAGCAAAAGGAGAAAGATTAGTATGTTAAAGCAGATGTAGAGAGAGAGAATGGAAAAAAAAACTAGAAGAGAGAAGAAAGAACAAATGGACAGCAGATGATGGACAGTTAGCAGAAAACATGAAGAAACCAGAAGAAAGTGGCTGGAGCAATTGCAACTGAAAAAAATGCACAAAAGGTAGAAAGCTATCTCTTTATTTTGAATTTATTAACTGGAATATGAAAGCTCTGGGAAATGTGCATCATTAACGTCTGCGCTTTGTTTGGTACAAGAGGAAATTAATTTATAGTTTTATTTCTACAGTGTTGTTGTACATTCCAAGTTTGGCTTTTGGGGTTCCCAGTTTAATTTGCCTTCCTGTTTCTAAATTGTGATTCCTTGTTTGGTGATGGTCTATGTTCTGCATGTGTAACTGAGCTGAGGTATTCTATTTATGTAATTCCTATTTGACATTGCCACTTGTTCTCTTTCCCCAGTATTCTCTGAAATGTACTGGTTTAATATTTGCAGTGTTGCCTTTTGATAGGTAGAGTATGGTACTTTGTGAGTCCTGGTAATGCTGTCAGGAAACGGCGGGTTTGCTATGGGTTCTAAATGGGCAGCGTTTGTAGTAGTTCCTAATGTGCCTGGCGGTTGGCACTGGATTATAGTAATATAGAAATCTTTTAGTCTTTCTTTATCCATACACTCATTAAGAGACATGTTTACTAAAAGTTAGTGTATGGTAACATTATGCAAATATTTATGCAAATAAGGCCACTTATGCAAATGAGGCCCCGCACCGAGTCTCCGCACATGGCCCCGCACCCCCCTTGGGCCGCCCCTGCCTGCTACACCAGTCTAGACAAGTGGATTGTGTTATATTGTTACTTGTAAATAGTTCTACCTGTTCTATGTAAAACGACTAGGTATGTGCTTCCACATACCATATAATTTACTGTTCATTGTAAACCGCACTTGATACTTGGGAAAGTGCGGTATAGAAATAAGTGTTAAATAAATAAATATCAGCAGATTGGTGGAGTCAAAAAGAGCCAATGAAAAGCCCAAGTTTCAATGACATCACTCCCATACCTCTGTTCACCTCAGCCACAAAAGGTCTCCTTAGTATTTCTGTATCTCCAGCAGATGGTGGATAGATTTTGTTCTTGCTGAAGAAAATATGAAGATTGAGAGGAAAAGACTGATTAAATGCTCGTGAATGACCACCTTGACAATGACTTTCTCACTTGAGCATGACATGGGAAGGCTCCACTAGACTGCAGTCTTTTCAATAGCCATCGGAGAGGAAATTTGTTCAGCTACACACACTTATCATAAGAACCTTTGACCAGTCAGAAATTGGAAGGTTCTGGAAGAGTGCAAAAGCCTCATGCAATCTCAGTGCCCCCTCCCTCCTCATCTATTCCCCGCCTGCTCTCACCCAAAGATTGTAGAAGGCTCTCAGAGGGATTTGCCTGACAGCCATCTTTAAACGCAGTGCTGCAAAGCCAGTGAAGCAGTTTCAGGGGAGTAGAACTGAGCCCGGCACAGATTCTTTGCTTGGAGCTCTCAGGGTGAGTACCAAGGCTTGACCTTGTCCTTGTTGGGGGCTTCCGATTCTGTCTTTCTGGGATGCAGTTCAAGGTGGACCGCTACTGACCGTTGGTATGGTGTAAGGGTTTCCTGCTATTTTCTGAACATGTTAGTAGTGTTTTCTTCTATTCTACACCTGCTGGTTGCACGTTCTGTATGCGTGTTCGCACAAGTGGCTACAACATGCATTCCTACCCTAGCGCCTGTAATGCACACTGTAGTAAAGGCTCAGTTAATGCATGTCTTCAGGCCACTATGACCTTAGCGTGTGCTGTTGTGATACTTGCTTTAATTCTGTTGTCTTCCAGGAAATGTTGTTTGACCTGTGGCAAGCGAGGTATCTGTTCTCCAGATTCTGGACTCTGCTCTTTTTGCATGGCCTGCTCCCCCTCTCTCAGCCTGGGGAAGCAATTATTCCAGCCTTGCCTGCCTCAGGGCAGGAGATGATGGATGGTAAGGATATCCAGCCGGTCGGAGGGTTTGGCGACCATGCTGTGAGCCACTCTCATCCTCTAAGGAGTCTGTGGCAGCTGTGTCCTCTGGTGTTGGGGGTTCATTTCCGAGGGGAGAGCTTCCAGGTTCTGGCTTGTTCTTCCCTGAAGTCTTTTTCTTTTTTGCAATAGGCTTGGTCCTTCTGTTGTGGAAATTCAGACCTTGCAGCCTCTGGATGTCCCCAGATGCAGTCTCATGTGGGATAGACGGTTCAATTGCCTTTGGCTAAGCATCCCTGATGAGGAGTAGCCCTTGGAGATGGGGAACAGCTGGGAGCTGTCAGATTTTGACTGAATTGGATTCAGATGGCTCTTTATTAAGCTTTGATGTGGATGAAAAGTACTATCACCTTCAGAAGATTGTGAAGAGGCTGGGGTGATCTGCCTATTCCAGAAGGAGGAGCTGGAGGCATTGATTTCCAGGATCTTATCCGCCATTCAAATCCCTCTGTTTCCGGTCTTTGGGCTCATTCTCAATCCTTTCGTGGCATGTCTGGGCCCAGAGGCTTGGTTACCTTCCAGGATGCACAGTGAAGGTTTGGGGGTCCATTCCCTGGGTTCCTCTGGTTGGAGGCAGTCTTTGCCTTTTCTTTCAGGAATGTGCCAGGGTACCAATGATACTGGGTGCTAGACATCAGTTTGGCTATTTCCTGGAATACAAAAGAGCGGATTCCGGATGCCTTTGCCATCTCCCCTTGTGAATCTGTGATCAAAAGTGCCGCTATGCAAACCACTTTGGACAAGTTGCTGTGCCTAAAGGTGGTGGTGCCTGTCCCCCTGGACAAGTGGGGCAAGGGCAGATACTACAGCTATTTCATGATGATGCCCTTGCACATCCAGTCATTCAAGCTGTGCGCCAAGAGGAGTTGGCTTCTCTGCATCTGACTGAGGTATATTTTCATATCCGAATCCAGTCGGATCAACAAAACTATGTGCATTTTGTCATGCTTGGCTCTCACTATCAGTACACCGCCACCCTGAGGACATTCTCCAAGGTCATGGTGGTGGCAGCGGCTGTGGCGCCAAGGGATCTGTCCATCCATATCTGGATGACTGGGACAACTGGACCCGTTCCCCTTCAGAAGCATCTCGGGTGATATCCCAAGAAGTGTCCTTTTTGGAAAGGCTCGACTGGGTGCTCAATCGGGGGAAAGAGCCAGCTGTTGCCCTCCCAGTCCCTGGAGTTTCTGGGAGCAAGTTTCAACACTTGAGCGGGCAGAGGAGAAAGTCAAGACTGTTGGATTGCCAGGTGCTGTTTTGTGCACAGCAAGCTCACAGCATCTGGGATTAGCCTCAGCACCTTGGATTGATGGCAGTGACCATAGAGATTGTCCCATGGGCACATGTTCACATGTGACTGTTCCAGTGGTCCTTGCTGACTCTGTCTAGGAGTTCTCAGGAGTTCGAGTGCAGACTCCCGCTCCCATTGATGGTGAAGTCCAGCTGCAGTTGTGGCAGCAGCCCTGTCGTCTGAGGAAGGGTGTGCCTCTGGACGATTTGTGCAACATACAAAGCAAATGTGTCTATAAGTGGAGGGTCACAGGTTCAAGACCTGTCTGTGGATCATGTCTTGCATGTCCCTTTGGGTATATTTTAATCTACTGAAGAGGGCTTTAAACTAGATTCATTGGGAATGGGTGAAGAAAGCCCCCAGGTAAGTGAAATATTAAATACCTTTATGGAAATGGGTAAAAGGGGCAACATATGGAACGCAGTATGTATAAATGCCCATAGAATGGGAAATAAGATCCCAGATGTTGAAGCTTTAATGGCAGAGGCTGACTTGGATTTAGTGGCAGCTACTGAAACATGGTTCACAAAAAACCATGACTGGGATGTAACTATACCAGGCTATATTTTATTCAGAAAGGACAGGGTAGGAAGAAGGGGAGCAGGAGTGGCACTATATATATAAAAAATATTAAAGCTTTGGAACTACAGAGCTTAAGAGAGAGAGAGAGGAGGCACTGTGGGTTAAACTAGAAAGAGGGAAAGAGAAATCTATTTGCATTGGCGTGATATACAGACCTCCCTCACAGGAGGAAGAGGTGGACGGAGAGTTAATTGAAGACATACGCAGCATTGCCAGGAAAGGGGAAGTTCTACTGAGAGGGGATTTCAATATGACAGATGTTGATTGGCACATTCCTGCTGCAGTATTATCTAGAAGTAAGGAGATCCTGGATTCTCTACAGGGTGGACTATTCAGGCAACTGGTAACAGAACCCACATGTGTAGAGGCCATGCTGGACTTGGTGCTTACCAATGGTGAAAGTGTTTCTGATGTTATAGCGGGAGATCATTTTGCATCCAGTGATCACCAGATGGTGTGGTTCAGTATTAGGACTAGGGCTGTCAGAATCCATTCAAAAGCTAACTTTGCTAAGATGGGCCAATACCTCAGGGAGTCGATAGCGGGATTGGAGCAACTGGGGGATATAGAAAAAGAGAGGACAAAACTGAAAGGGGATATTTTAAGGGCTACCAAACTTTTTGTTAAAATGGTAAATAAAGGTAAAAGGAAAAGGAGACCGCTATGGTTTTCGAAAGAAGTAGGTGAAAAGGTGAAGAGAAAGAGGGAGGCCTTCATGAAATACAAGAGATCACAGAGAGAGCAAGACAGGCATCTATATTTGGAAAAACCTAAAGAAGCTAGAAAAGTAGTCAGGAAAGAAAAGATTTAAAAAGAGGAGGAAATAGCTAATGCAATAAAATGGGGGGATAAGACATTTTTCAGATATGTTAGTGAGTAGAGGAAGGGCAAAAGTGGTATTCTCACACTCAGGGTGAAGGGGAGGAATATGTAGAAGCTGATGAGGATAAAGCAAAATTGTTTAACTAGCTAAACTTAAACTAGCCAAAGCAATGGGACCGGATGGGATACACCCTAGAATACTGAGGGAACTTGGGGATGTTCTAGCAGCTCCACTGACTGACCTTTTCAGTGCCTCGTTGGAGTCGGGAGTGGTGCCAAAGGACTGGAGAGAGCACATGTGGTCCCTTTACACAAGAGCGGAAGTAAGGACGTGGTTGAAAACTACAGGCCGGTTAGTTAAACTTAGGTAGTGAGTAAATTATTGGAAACACTGCTGAAAGAGAAAATAGTGAGGTTTCTGGAGTCCAGCGGATTACAGGATCTGAGGCAGCATGGATTCACCAGAGGCAGGTCTTGTCAGACAAATCTGATTTCTTTGACTAGGTGACCAAGGAGTTGGACTGAGGGAGAGCACTAGATGTGTATTTAGATTTCAGTAAAACCTTTGACACCGTTCCTCACAGGCGACTTATAAACAAACTGAGCACCCTAGGGATGGACCTTAAAGTGACTGCTTGGGTTAAAAATAGGTTGAGTGGAAGGCAACAAAGGGTACAGGTAAATGGAGCTCATTCTGAGGAGGAGGAGGAGGAGGTTACCAGTGGTGAGCCCCAGGGATCTGTCCTTGGTCTGATTCTTTTTAACATCTTTGTTAGTGATATAGCGGAAGGACTGTCATGTAAGGTTTACCTCTTTGCAGATGATACCAAAATCTTCAATAGAGTAGACACTCAGGAAGGTGTGAATAAATATGAGGCGAGATCTAGCTAAGCTTGAATGGTCTAGAATTTGGCAGCTGAGATTTAATGTTAAAGAATGCAAGGTCATGCATTTGAGCTACAGCAATCCAAGGGAGCAATATAGTATAGGGGGTGAAGTGCTTTTGTCCACTAAAGAAGAGCGGGACCTAGGCGTGGTTGTGTCTGATGATCTTAAAGTAGCTAAACAGGTAGAAAAGGCAACAGCAAAAGCTAGAAGGATGCTTGGGTGCATAGAGAGAGGAATGGCCAGCAGAAGAAAGGAGGTGATAGTGTCTCTGTACAAGTTTTTGGTGCAACCTCATTTGGAGTATTGTGTGCAATTCTGGAGACCGCACCTTCAAAAGGATATAAACAGGCTGGAGTCTATACAGAGGGGGGCTATTAAAATAGTTAGCGGTCTTCGTTATAAAACATATGAGAACAGACTTAAGGTCTTAATATGTACACCTTAGAGCAGCGGTTCTCAACCTGTGGGTCGCGACCCCAACGGTGGTCGCCACAGGATTTAGCGGGGGTTGCTTAGCCTCCACCAAGTTTAAAAAAAAAAATTAAGATGTGCACAAGTTGCTGCCGCTGCCGAGTCCGCTTCTCGGCAGCAGCAAACTCCGGCAAACTCACCGCCTTCTTCTGCAGCCGCGGCTCCCTGCCTCTTAGGGAACCGCGGCTGTACTTGTAAAATCGTTGCGGAGCCCTTCCTGTCTCGACGGGCTCCGTGCAGCATTGTCCCGCCTCCAAAGGAAGTGGTAAACAACTTCCTTTGGAGGCGGGACAATGCTGCATGGAGCCCATCGAGACAGGAAGGGCTCCGCAATGATTTTACAGGTACAGCCGCGGTTCCCTAAGAGGCAGAGAGCCGCGGCTGCATTAGAAGGGAGGCAGACAACCTGCAACACGGCTGACATCGACAGAGGGGTGCTGACATGGAGGGAGGGGGGCTGACATGGACAGATGGAAGGATGGGGCTGACATGGAGGGAGGGATGGAGGGAGGGGGCTGATATGGAGGGGTGGAGGGAGGGAGGGAGGAGGGGGCTGACAGGGAGGGAGGGAGGGATGGGGGCTGATATGGATGGATGGAGGGAGGGAGGGGGGGCTGACATGGAGGGATGGATGGAGGGAGGGGGGCTGACATGGACGGATGGAAGGATGGGGGCTGACATGGAGGGAGGGAAGGAGGGGGCTGATATGGATGGATGGAGGGAGGGGGGCTGACATGGAGGGAGTAGGCTGGCATGGACAAAGGGGAGAGACATGGGGACATACTGGACAGACGGGATAAATGCTGGACAGAGGCGAGAGACAGTGCGGGTTAGGATTATAATGGGCTGATGGGGGTGCTAGCACTGGTAATGGGCAGATGGGGGGCTACAAATGGTAATGGGTTGATTAGGGAAGGCTAGGACTGGGAATGGACTTATCAAGGGGGGGTAGGACTGGTAATGGACTGATGGGGGTCTAGCATTGGAAATGAGCTGATCAGTGAGGTTAGGACTGGAAATGGGCTGATTAGGGGAGCCTAGCACTGGTAATGGGGTTGAGGGGGGGACTAGCACTGGAAATGAGCTGATGGGGGGTAGGACTGGTATTGGGCTGATTGGGGGGGGGTAGGACTGGTAATGGGGTTGAGGGGGATTAGCACTAGAAGTGAGCTGATTAGGGGGCTTTGACTGGGAATGGGCTGATTGTGGGGAGGGGAGGATAGAGCTGCTGACCCTGGAAGAAAACTGGGGGCTAAGGCTACAAGTGGGCTGATACAAGGGGATGGGAGCATGGAACTGAAAGGGAGTGGATCTGAGAGGGGCTGCCATGGTATTTGTACTAGAAGGGACTGATCAGTGGGGAAGGAGGGGGACTGGAAGGGAATGGACACCAGTGGCAGTCATGGGAATGCAAGTTGACATTGGAAGGTACTGGGAGTGAGGACTGGAAAGGGGCTGATACTGGGGAGGGTTACTGGGACTGGAAATAGGCTGATGGAAAGAAGTGAAGAAAACAAAAGAGATAAGAACTGGCAGATGGACCATAGACCACAGAAAGAGAGCTAAGAGAAGACAGGAAAGCAGAAGCCTCAGATCGGGACCAGCATGATCAGAGAATAAATTGGTCAGACAACAAAGGTAGAAAAAATAATTTTATTTCATATTAGTGATTTAACTACAAAATCATCATAATTTTGAAATCAAATATTGTTACTTGTTGTTTTGATTATTTAAATAAGTATTTTATAAATAAAAACATATTGCAAAGGCCTATAATATTAATAATTCAACAAATGATTACAGCGACAATGCGTTAACGGTAAAGGAAGAGAGACGCATTTGATTTTATCATTGGGGGTCACCACAAGTTGACCAACGGTAAAAGGGGTCACGGTACAAAAAAGGTTGAGAACCACTGCCTTAGAGGAAAGGTGGGATAGAAGTGATATGATTGAGACGTTTAAATACCTCCGTGGCATAAATACACAGGAGGAGAGCTTCTTTCGATTGAAAGCAAGCTTTGCTACAAGGGGACATGGGATGAGGGTGAAAGGGGATAGATTCAGGACTGATATGCGGAAATATTTCTTTACGGATAGAGTGGTGGATCTGTGGAATAGTCTCCCAGTGAAGGTGGTAGAGATGAGGACAGTATCTGAATTCAAAGTAGCATGGGGCAAACATAGAGGATCTCTAAAGGAAAAAAGGTGACTGTTGTGGTTGATATGGAAGGACAGACTAGATAGGCCATGTGGTTTTTTTCTGTCGTAATGTTTCTATGTTTCTATTTCTCCTGGATCTTGCTGATGATGGATGCCAGCCTCTTGGGCTGAGGAGCCCATTGCTAAGACTGTATGACACAGGGCTGTTGGAACTGCAGAGAAGCGGTGTGGTCAATAGGTTGGCAGTTCAAGTTTTTCAGATAATGTCCCGGCAGTGGCTTATGTCAGTTGGCAAGAGGAATGCCAGAGTAGCTCTGGGGATGGCTCTCCTGTTTGCCGGGGTGGTGAAGAACTTTCTAGGCTTGTTGGATTAGCACATTGCCGGGGTGGGCAATGTGGAAGGGGACTTCCTCAGCCAGCACTGTCTAAATACTGGAGAGTGGGAGTTGAGGACTGGTTTCAGTTGATCTGTGCCCCGTGATCTCCCCGCAGTGGATCTTATGGCAACCCACTCCATTGCCAAAGTTTACTGCTTCTTCAATCGCCGCGCAGAGACGTGACCCAATGGCGTCAACACTCTGGTCCAGCCGTGGCCAAGTCAGCACCTGCAGTACATGTTTCCTCTGTGGCCCCTGGTGGGGCATGTGATTTGCCGTATAGAATGCCACCCAGGCAGGGTTGTCCTAGTGGCGCCGAGACAAGCTGATGCATCTCCCACAGGCACTTACTCTGCAGTTGCCTCTATCTTGGGGCCTTTTGCAGTAGGGGCCAATCGTCCTGGAGGACCTAGTTCCTTTCTCGCTTATGGCTTGGCTCTTGAAAGGAAACAGCATATAATGGCTGTTCTTTATCGTTCCTCCAGTCCAGTTTTGTCCAGTCCAGACGGATGGGTTGTTCGCCTTCACCAGCAGATGGAGACTGAAAAAAACAGGACTTTGATGTCACTCCATAAGGGGTCTGTGCCTCTCCCTGACTCTAATATTTCTCAGTCTCCAGCAGATCGTGATGCGTTCTGTGCAGTCTAGACGCCACTGAAAGGCTTACTTCTTTAATTGAGGGGAAAAATAAGAGAATAAGACAGCCCAACAGCCGTTGTGTGGTGAGCTGACCAGGAGCATTGAGGACTGCTGTGTCTGGAGGGCTGGGGGCTGTTGAGTCAGCTTGCAGTGCCTTGAGGGGGATATACTTGAAGAGTGGGTCTCTCCCACAGTTTGCTGGGATCCCTGTCTCCTCTTAGCCACTGAGCAGCTTGAGTGCTGTAGGTTGACTTTTGCCTTCCTGCCACTTTAATTGTTTTATTTGAATTAAAAAAAAAAAAAAGGGAAGGAGAAAGTAAAGCGCATTGGACACAGCAGTGCAGCACAGCCTGAAGCACCGTGCTTGATTGCAGATGAAGCTGTATTGTCTGTGGGCTGTCAGGTGAGCTCTCTCCTTTCTTTGTTTGGCAGAGTGTTTGAGGGCCGTGGTGTTTGGGGAGAGTTTTTTCATTGGTGCTGAAGGTTACTAAGCAGTAACTTGGTGTGCGGGGCCTGGTGGAACATGTCGGCGGTTAGGGTTTGCTGCAGGTGCTCAGAAGGTGACAAAACCATCAACAGGCCAGTGGCTGGTTCTCCCTCTGGGCAACTCGTTGCAGCAGTGGGAGACTGCGGTTTTGGCAAGAACCTTGGCCATTTTGCCATCAACGAGGGAAATGTCGGGGGACATTTTGGACATGACTGATTCGTTTGCTGGACCTTCAGGGGGACATAAAACAGAGGAATTAGTACCGGGAAGTGCGGCAGGGTCTCCCTTTTCACCAGATTTTATCCTCTTTTTGCATCAGGCAGACTCGGACTCCAAAATCCAGGCTGGGCGGTGGTTTTAAAGAGCTCCCCCTCACTGGCTAAAGAAGTTCCTGAACTGGAGGCAAAGTCTGTGTGTGGTTGATATTTGGGAGGAGGTAGCATTGGTAGCGTCCAGGTTCCGAGGATCCTATGGAAGGCCCTTCTGTGTTACGGGAGGACACCCCAGCGCCTTCAGGTGAGGACCCCAGTATTTTTGGAATTTTTCAGCAGGAAGAGCTATCGGCGTTCATTGCTCTGTCCCTGGGGGCCCTGAATATTCTGCAAGCAGGCGCCGGTCTTGGAGACTCCTCTGGAAGACACCTACTGTAGAGGATAAAATATTCAGACATGACCTTCCCTGTCCACCTAGCCATTAAGGAGCTGATTGAGGCGGAATGGAAGGTACCGGAAGCAGGCTTGAAAAGTGCCCGGGCGACAGAGAGGGACTTACTCAGATTTCCTAAGGTAGATGCTCTGGTTACAGTGGTGAAGAAAAAGACCACTATTCTGTGGAAGAGGGTGCTGCCCTTAAGGACTTTCAGGACCATAAGCTACAGATGGTGTTGAAGCAGGTGTTTGAGGTGAACGCCTTAGCTTTGCAAGCCTCGATTTGTGGGGCATACATGGCTAGGGCCTGCTTGCAGTGGGCACAGAACTTGCTGGAGTCCGAAGTGGACCAGCAAGGTGTTGTGCTGGAGGTAGCAAAGTTGGAGTCAGGCATGGCATATCTGGCGGAGGGCTTTGCCAAGAGTATGGCGGTGGTGTCAGGCCGCAGGCTGCTGTGGTTCCTTAATTGGTCGGCAACCTCAGTAGGCTTCCTTTTAAGGGCAACTCCTGTTTTGGGGAAGCTTTGGAGAAGCTGATAAAGGATCTGGGAGACTCCAAAGGGGCGACGCTCCCGGATTATAAGCCTATAACGTAAAAACCCCTGCGATCTGCAAAAGGGCAGAGCAAGGACTTCTGGAGATTTTGGGCCGTCCGTTTTGCTCCCTTTCAGCGAGGGCATTCCCCTTCGAGAAGGCAGTCCTTTTGCAGAGGACAGGAGTGCTGGTAGAGGCTTTTATTCCAGAATCGCAACCACACCAAAGTAGATGCGATGAAGCAAGGGGGGCCCAGGAAGAGTTGGTACCGGTGGGAGGTCACCTGCAAGATTTTTATTCCTCCTCGGGCCAGATTACATCCGATTAATGGGTGTTGGAAGTAATATTTGTTTATTTACTTTATATACCGTTAAACAATAACATCAAAGCGGTTTACATAAAATAAAAATACAGAAAGCCAATGGCAGAAAGTGGATAGGAAAGCAAAACAGTGGATTCATACGACGACACAAGAGAGGAGAGGAAGAAGAGGGGGAACAGGAAGAGCAAGATTACACAGAGGGGGCGGGTTCCTGTGCCCAAAGTGTTTTTTTGCAGACAGCATTGGATAAAGGCCTCATGATGAATTTGCTGAAGATGCAAGTAGTGGCTTTGTCCTGTTTCTGTGGGCAGATTCAAGGGATCTTGATCACTGCCCATCTGGATGTCATGCATTTCCTGAAAGTGGTCAAAAAGGATTCGGCCACCCTTGCGTCAGCCAGTACTATTGTGGGACCTTCCGTTGGTGTTGTCGGCATTGACTGAGCCTCTGTTTGAGCCTCTCTGAACGGGGATCTTAGCCACAGGAAAACCGACTTCAGGGTATCTGTTCAGTGTGCAATATTTCGGATCTACAGGCCCTGTCATGCAGGTAACCATTCCTGGTGATGACGAAAGAAAAGGTAGTGTTGTGACCTGTTCCGTCCATTTTGTTGAAGGTGGTTTCGGCATTCTATCTTAATCAGCCTGTATCCCTGCCGGTCTTCACGAAGATGGGTTACAGCGCCGAAGTAAGGCAGTTGTGATTGCTGGACGTTCATTGTGTACGCTGCCGTTATCTCAAGCGGATGGCTCCCTTTTGCAGATCAGATCATTTGTTCGTTCTGCTTGGGCGGGCCGTGTAAAGGAGAGGCGGCTTCAAAAGCTTCCATTGCGCAGTGGTTGGAGGAGACGATTCCGTCTGCTTACCTTCTTTAAACACAAAGTTCTTCTGGCCAGTCTGCACGTTCACTCGACTAGGACACAAACGGCCTCCTGGGCGGAGTTCAGTCTCATTTCTCCTGCCGAGATCTGTAAGGTGGCGACGTGGTCGTCGCTTCATTCTTTTATCCAACATTATCAGCTAGACACGCAAGCCAGCAGAGAAGCTCAGTTCAGAGTGTGGGTGCTTCAGGCTGGGCTCGCTGGGCCCTTCCATTCTTAGGTACTGCTCTGGTACATCCCATGCATCTCTACTGGACTGGAGGGACAATAAAGAAGGTAGAATTAATCCTTACCTGCTAATTTTCTTTCCTCAAGTCCCTCCAGTCCTGTCCAGCACTCTCCCAGATGCAGTGCATTTTTGGTGATCATGGTATGAAGATGTTTTGGCTGTCCCTGTGCTCAGGGATCGGGGCCCCGGCTTGCTCTTAATTCCATGTGGGTCAGACATTCTGTCTGGATGGGGCGTTTCCCACTGTTGACAAGGCAATGTTCAGTTCTCTAGGAGTGCAGTCTTGGAATGCTCCCCCTTAGTCACATGGTGGCTTTCTTGTTGGTTAATCTTGTTTTTCTTGAATTCTGCTTTGGTAGTGAGATACTGGGATTAGGGGAGAGGCACAGACCCTTTATGGACTGACATAATCAAACTCCTCCTGTTTTTCTCAGTCTCCATTTTCTGGTGATGGAGCATAATCTATGCATCTGGACCAGACTGGATTGGAGGGACTCAAGAAAAGACAATTAGCATGTAAGGACTAATTCTTCCTTCTCTGGCAGTGGTCACCAATCTGTTCAGAGCCCGGAGGAGATCGTCCAAGCTAGCATATGTGTGAGTCTGGTGCCTCTTTTAGCCATGGTGTGGCACTCGGCAGTTGGCTCCTGTGTCAGCCAAGGTTCATCTCTGTTGGTTTTTCTAGAGGATGGCCTGGAGAAGGGCCTTTCTCTTAGCGCCCTGAAAGTTCAGGTGACAGCTTTGGCCCACTTCTGAGATCCATTGGCTCTTCAGTATCTAGCCATGCACCTGGAAGTCTTGCACTTTCTGCAGGGGGGTTGGTATCTGCTTCCTCCCCACTAGTCTGTGATCCCTTCCTGGGACCACAGACTAATGGGATCTGTGTCTGGTGCTCAGGGCCCTGGGATCTGTGTCTGTATACAGGGCACCCTTTGAGCCGTTGAAGCGTGCTACTTTGAAGAATTTGATGCTCAAGATGGTCTTTTTGGTTGCCATTTGTTCTGCAAGGCGGATTTCTGAGCTGCAGGCTCTGTCTTGCTGAGATCCTTGTCTTTTTCAAGGGAGACCGTTTCCATTTGTCCTGTGCCTTCCTTCTTGCCTAAGGTGATTTCTCTCTTTGATGTGAACCAGGTGCTCTTCCTGACCTCCTCCTCCTACGGAACTGTCAGGGAAAGGATAAGGATATTTGCCTTGTGGTTTTCCAGAGGGTGCTTCTCTGGTACTTGCTCGGACTTACGAAAAGAATTTGTAACGTCCATCTTTTTGTGCTCTTTGCTGGCCCCACACAAGGGTGACGTGGCAGCTAAGTCGACTTTGGGGCACTGTATTAAGGAAGCCATTGCCTCGGCAGTTCTGGAAGTTTTGTGCACCCATTCTATCCAAGCATAAACGTCCTCATGGGCAGAACGGAGCTTGGTAGTCCTTGCAGAGATTTGTTGGGCGGCAACGTGGGCATCACCTTCCATTTTTGTCATGCATTACTGCTTGAATGCCACGCACGGGTGGTTGTGATCTTTGACACACGGATTTTGCAAGCTGCTGTGTCGACTTCCCATCCAGTGGAGTCGTAGCTTTGGTACGTCTCACTTGACTGGACTAGCAGTACTCAAGGAAAGGACATTAACTGGTAAGTAAAATGTCATCTTTTATATGACGTTAGAGAGGAGGCACAGAGAAAATGCTTCATTACTGAGAGTTTTTAGTGTTTGGAATATCCTTCTAGCGTAGGTCATAGGACAAAAGCCATGACAGAATTTAAACACACAGAGATAAAGGTGTAGGGGCAGTCGATGGAAATAGAAGAGTAGGCGCTAAGCCTTATTTTGGATACATGGAACAATTTTAACCAACAAAGCTGACTGGCTTGAAACTGTAGGACTGAATTAGGCTCCCAGAAAGAAGCGACAGCATAGATCAGATGAGAACTCGGCTGCTATTTCCTCAGAATTAACTTCCCAGCTAATTGCAAAATGGAAAGTGGTTATATAGGATTTCAGTGTTCTGTTTTGGGGGGGAAGGGAGGTCTGATGGCCCCTGTGCAATGGAAGGGAAGTGAAAACTGCAGTACTGTGCTGAAAGTGTTTTTTTTTTCTAATGAGAGTAAAAAAGGAAACTTCTTCAAAAGTGCTGTAATATTTTAAAAGAATAACAATCAAACTCTAGCGGAGAGCCATTGAAATTCCATGGAGGATAATCTTCTTCTTTTTTTTTTTTGCTACACTTCTGTCTGTTTTCTGAGTCTGGGGTGGCTAGAATCTTCCCCCTTCTCCATCTTCTTTCCTTTGTGGTGGTAGGTGCCACTCTGGCTTCTGTGTCTGTCTGGGCCCACAGCTTGAGCAATCTTCCCTGCTTCTCCTGTTTCCTCCCTGAAGTCCTGTGCCATTCTGGATCTAGTCTCTCTACAGTCCCACAGTTTTTTGTGTGTTTTTCTTTCTAGTTTCTTGCACTCTGCCAACAATTGCTGGACTCCCACAGCACCGCTATGCTTATCCACCCTGCTGATCAGACACTATCTTCTACTAAGCACATTAGATGCATAGAAGATCTTTTAAGATTTTGCACCTCGCATGTTATTTCCCTAGTGACTGATGAGTATTTTACAGACTAAGTAGCATTTTACTTTTCTGTCTAGCAAATAAGTCAAAATCATCAGATTTTAAATTTAGTAATTTTCTATTCCATAAAGACTGTGATGGTATTCTTGAGGCTTTGGCACTTTTTCATAATGTTGCTGATTGGTCAGCATTTAGCTTATTTATAGAATAGCTCTTTTTTATATGAGAGTGTAACTAATCATGCTATATTTAGTAAATGCATTAATTACTAAGATTTATTTGGTTGTATTTTAGGAAAGCTAATAAGGGTTTGATGACTATAAGCCAGGAGGAGACCATGCCCATCTCCATCAGACAGTTGTCCTACGGTGAGTTGTACAGTCAACTTGATTCAACTGCAGTTCTGATGGTGTTCTGCACTAGAACTCATTGCTGAGTATCAGTGCTTCAAAGGATGTTGGCTCGAATAGGAAGTCCAGAAAATTACCTTTTTATTACTGTTGTCTAAAATGCTTCATCAGGCTAGTTCTGGAGTACTTCCTAGCCAGTCTGGTTGTCGGGATATCCACAATGAATATGCCTGAGATAGATGTGCAGGTACAGTCTCCAGCACATGTGCATCTGTCTCATGCATATTCATTCTGGGGGGAGGGTTCCAGGACCAGTTTAAGAACATAAGATATGCCATACTGGGTCAGACCAAAGGTCCATCAAGCCCAGTATCCTGTTTCCAGCAGTGGCCAGTCCAGGACCACAAATACCTGTCAGGTTCCCAAAATGTACACATTTCATGCTTTTTGTCCCAGGGGTAAGTAGTGGAGTTCTCTGGTCTGCTTTAATAATGGTTTATGGACTTTTCCTCCAGGAACTTGTCCAACCCAGCTACACTAACAGCTTTGACTAAATCCTCCAGGAACAAATTCCAGAGTTTGATTACGCATTGAGAAACACTTAACTAAGGCACTAGTGCTGCTATTTTATGGGGGAAGAGGAGTTTGTCACGCTTTCACCCACCTCCATTGGGAACACAAATACATTACAATGATTTGCCAAAACAGGAGAGGATTTCTATTTTTAGATTTACTACTTGCCTTTTCTAAATCCAAGCTCAAGGTAAATTAGGTTCAGGTATACAAGATAGTTTCTGCCCAAAAGAACTCGCAATCTAAATTGTAACTGAGGCAATGGAAAATGAAGTGACTTGCTCAAAATTTACAAAGGATGTAGGTGGAAGAAATGTGATTTGAACCCTGGCTTCCCTGGTTCACAACCTTCTCTAACCACTAAGTTACTCCTTAACTCCTCAAGGCTAACCCTTCTGAAAAATCCAGCAAACCTCTATGTTCTTGCCTATGCATCTCAGCTTCTTTTTAACTCCTATAACAGTTTATGAGCTAAGAGCTGAAGTCCCAAGACTTGATAACTGGTACATGAAACCTTTGTCCATGGCCAAGGCAGGAGGATAAAACCTCCTGGAAACGTACATAATTTATTCCCTTAAATCAAACCAATCTGTAAATAATGTTGAGTTGCCCACATAACCTGTTACAGCCAGTTAAAGTGTACATAGTTACCCTGTTGGCCTTGTATAAAACCCCTGTTTATTGTAAGTCCAGTATAGGCCTGCCTGCACTGCACAAATTTGTTACCTGTAAACAGCACTGATTCTAAATAGCGCAGTATAAAAGAGACATAAAATAAATAAATAAAACCAAGATTGTTGTACACATTTTTTTTTTAATTGCCATCAAGTGACTGCTGACCCCTGGCAACCCAGGAGCCCCTAGGCTTTCTTGGCAAGGTTTGACCGGAAGTAGATTGCCAGGCCTTTTCTTCCGAGGTAATGGAAGGTAAAGTGACTTGCCCAAGGTCACAAGGAGTGCCAATGGGAATCGACCCCCAATCTCTTGGATGTTAGGCTGTTGCTGTAACCGCTAGGCTGCTACTCCTATTGTGCACTAACATTTTGTTTTTTTACAAATACTTAATGTATGCAGTCTCTCGGCTCCCACCTCAGGTACTTGAGTTTGTTTATTGCATTTGATAAACCACCTTTCAAACATAACACAACAAAGTGATGAACAAAATTAAATCAAGACTATCCTCAAACCCACCCACATCTGAAAAGAGACGTTTCAGCCTCTTACGGCAAGCCGAGTCCCCAGCGGCATCTGCCAGGTAGTCCCAAGTCCAACCTCAAATTATATTAAAGCCCTACTTGAAATACCAGGTTTTGAATTTAGTCTTAAATTTTAATTAGGATTCCTTGTAGAGATCAGCAAGAGAATTATTCCATAATGGAGCTAGGTATGAAAAAGATATACAGTGTGTCAGATCTAAATAAATCTCTAAGGGCCAAGGGACAGAAAGCAGAGCATGCTGCAGAGAGCACCGGGATCATGAAGGCGCATACTGGACAAGAGAGACAATGAGCCAGTAAAGAATTTTCAACTTACATCAATATAGAATTGGCAACCGATGATCTATAAAAGTAGTGTGACATTATCATATATGTGTGCCCGAAAGCAATTTGGCAGACTTAGCATAGAGACAGGATAGTGTAAATGCTATCCTATTAGCCATGTTACTGTATTTGCTAACAGGTGGCTATTTCTGTGCACATACATCAATAGATAATCTACCTCCTGCAGAATGTGGGCATGGTGCATTGCGTGCTGCTTCTCTAGAAGTGGCTGGGTCTGGTTGATGAGGAAACAGATCTGAAGTCGAGCAGACATTAAGATATCAAAAACAATAAGAAACAGATCTCTAGATTTATTGCTGTTTACGCTACTGGTTGTATGCAAACTTAGAGAAATCTCTGGTCCATTTGTGCTGACATCTTGTAGATCTGTTTGAATTCACAAAAATTTTAGATAGTTGTCAATTAGTTCACTTTAATTAATGAATTTTGTAAGAATGGATATTTCTTATTCGTCTCTCCAGGCCAGTCTAGGGAATGTAGGGTTGTCAGCCCCTAGCTGAGGACTGAAAACAACTTGAGCTTTGCTGACACTCTAACCAGCTCCCCCTAGTGCCAGAAGCCCAGTCTTCAGTCCTCAGCAGCTGGCTAGGACATTTGGATGGAGGGCTCCCTGTAAAGAAAGTAGAATTTGCAGAAGGGTTTGGATTAAAAAAAAAAGAGAATTTCAGCTGAGTCATAAGGATGCAGGAGGAGCTGGGTTGCTCTAGCAGGGCAGTAAGGCCAGCGAGATAGAGTTAAGTCTGTACCGGGAGACATGTGTTAAGGGCAGCAGAGGCAGAGACTGCCTCGTGGAGAGCTCGAGCGCCGGATCTGCCCAGATCAGAAGTGCCTGGGAGCCCCAGAGCACTCTTTTCTGCCTCCTCGCGCACGATTTTTTTCTTATGTTCTTATATATATGTTCTTTTATATATATTCAGCTTACCGGCAGAGTACCGAGAGGCAAGTGATTTCGACGTCTGTGGTCGTGGACTGTCATTGTTCGAGGTGCCGGTGAAGTCGGGGACTCGCGGGTAGTCTTTTAGTGCAGGCGCATGCTGCCGATCGCGGCAGCGTGCAGTGTGAAAGCGGCAGAGGGTTAGCAGGACCGGGGCTCTGCCACATTTGTTTCCGTCAGGGCAGCTCTGTGAAGAGGAAGTTATCTGGAGGCATGGAAGATAAGTTGGGGCCTGGGGAGGGCTCCGGAAAGCCTCAGAGTTCGTTGGAGAAGGTGGGAACGGTGGCCATGTTGCAAGAGGCAGCCGTTTCTCCCACTCACCACAAAAAGTCAGCAAAAGGGAAATCCAGGGTAAAAAAGCCAGTGCTGGTGGCAACAACCCCGCAGGTAGCTTTTTCTGGGCTGCAGGAGGCCCTGGAGCCTTTGTTTTTGGCGGATTATCAATGCACAAGGCTTATTGTCTTAAGAGAAATCAGGCTCAGAGCAAGGAGGCTTCTCCCAAATTGGCAAAAAGTCAGGGAAGAGACTTTTCTGGAGAGGAGGATCCAGGTGAAGGATCAACTCAGATGGCTCTGGGGTTAGAGCCTAGCTCAGACTGGTTCGGGCAACAGGAAGCAAGGCTCAGGGGAGCAGAGGAAGGAGAGATCCCCTCAGACTCAGATTAGATCCATGGCCGGGGAAGTGGAGGAAGGCGAACTTCTTCCAGGAGATGATCCTAATATGTTTCGGGTATTTCGCAGAGAGGAGCTGGGGGCTCTCATTGCTCAGACACTTACAGCACTGAATATAGCGCTGCCAGTGGTTCAAGAAGAGCCGTTGGAGGATCCGCTGCTTCAAGGTTTTAAGACGGAGCAGAAATGTTTCCCCCTTTCATAGAGTAATCAAGCAGATGGTGGAATCAGAATGGGAGTGCCCTGAAGCTACCTTGAGAGGTAGCCGGGCCATGTGTTGATTGTGCCCCGTGCCGCAGGAGGAATAAGAGCTGATGTGGATGCCCAAGGTGGATGCATTGGTATCCACGGTAATGAAAAAGACGACTATTCCAGTAGAGGGGGGGCGCTGCCCTTAAAGATCTACAGGATAGGAAGTTGGAGTCCATATTTAAACAGGCCTTTGATTCTAGTGCTCTTGCTTTGCAAGCCTCGATATGTGGGGCTTATGTCTCTCGGGCCTCCATTCGTTGGCTTCAGGGTGACTGATCTGAGGGAGGAGAGAATGTAGTCATGGAAGGAGCAAAATTGGAATCAGCGGTGGTGTATCTGGCAGATGCCCTTTATGATCTGATAAGAATCTCGGCGAAGTCTATGGCTTCTTTGATTGCGGCCCGTCGATATTTTCTCTGGCTGAGGAATTGGACAGCAGATACATCCTCAAAGGGACGCCTAAGTAAACTCCCCTATAAGGGTAAGCTGCTCTTTGGGGAGGCCTTGGAGAAAATTGTGAATGATCTAGGTGATTCTAAAGGCGGACGGCTGCCGGAGGACTGGCCGAAGGGACAGAGGCCAGGGGGTCCCCAAAGAGGTCAGGGAAGAGATTTCTGTAGGTTTTTAGGGCTCCACGCTATACTCCATATCAGCGGGGTCGTTTTATGGCCAGAGGGCAGCCATTTCGTGGGGCACGCGGCTTCGGCAGGAACTATTTATTTTCCCAGGCAAATTCATCCAAGAAAACGCAATGAAGTTGGGAAGGCCTAGCCGGAGATTCCGATAGGAGGAAAGTTACAGGAGTTTTACTCTGCCTGGGCCGCAATTACAACAGATCAATGGGTGCTAGAGATAATTCGCGAGGGTTATGCTCTGGAATTTTTTCAACCGCTGGCGGAAGCTTTTGTGCTGTCTCCCTGCAAAGCAGTGGCAAAGAAGGAGGCAGTGCAACAGACCCTACAGCACTTGTTGCGGCTGCAAGCGGTGGTTCCGGTACCACAAGACCAGTGCTGGTTAGGTTGATACTCGATTTATTTTGTGGTGTCCAAAAAATAAGGGTCTTTTCGGCCTATTCTAGACCTCAAATACGTGAACTGTTGCTTGCGGGTTTCGCATTTCCGGATGGAAACTCTATGGTCAGTGATTATAGCGGTAAAGCCCAGAGAGGTGCTTTCTTCCATAGATCTGTCGGAGGCCTATCTGCACATTCCGATCCGGCCAGATTATCAAAGGTTCCTGCGCTTTGCTGTTCCTATGGGACAATTTCAGTTCCGGGCCTTGCCGTTTGGACTGGCTACGGCGCCGTGTACTTTCACGAAGGGAATGGTAGTGGTCGTGGCAGCGCTCAGACAAGAAGGCATTCGGGTACATCTCTACTTGGACGATTGGTTAATTCGAGCGGGGTCCGAGGTGGAGTCGATCGAGGCGACCAGGCGAGTGGTGGAATTCTTAGAGCAGCTTGGCTGGGTAGTCAACCGAGACAAGAGTCACTTACAGCCGGTAAAGCAGTTGGTATATCTCGGAGCCTTATTCGATACGGAGGCAGGGCGGGTGTTCTTACCCGAGGACAGAGTGCAGAAGATCATCGGGCAGGTGAAGAGGTTCTTAGGCCTGAAAGCACCAACAGCGTGGCGATACATGCAGCTGCTAGGCTTGATGGCGGTATCTCTGGATCTCGTGCCATGGGCCAGAGCGCATATGCGGTCACTGCAGGCAGCACTGCTTTCTCGGTGGTCTCCGCAGGATCAGACGTTGTCTCAGAAGTTGGTGTGTCCAGTCGATGTGCTTTGAATGGTGTCCAGTCGATGTGCTTTGAATGGTGGCTAGATGCAGAGCATCTGAAGGCGGGCATGCCGCTGCTGCAGTCCGATTGGGTTTTGCTGACCACGGATGCAAGTCTCTCGGGATGGGGGGTGCATTGTCTTTCCCAGGTGGCACAGGGTGGCTGGTCGACAGAGGAAAGCGAGTGGTCGATCAATCGCCTAGAGTTAAGGGCGGTGAGGTTGGCTCTGTTGGAGTTCGAAGGTTTGGTTATCGGCAAGGCGGTTCGCGTGTTTTCGGACAATGCCGTGACAGTTTCCTACATCAACCGTCAAGAGGGCGCGAGCAGCGCTGCCTTGATGGAAGAAAGTTAACTGTTGTTCCAGTGGGCGGAAAGTCATCTGTTGGCCTTGTCGGCGGCCCACGTGGTGGGAAAAGGCAACGTACAGGCCGACTACCTCAGTTGGAATGCCTTAGATCCGGGAGAGTGGGAATTGAATGCAGCAGTCTTTCACGACATCACGAGGCACTGGGGACAGCCGATTATGGATTTAATGGCCACTCTCTCCAATGCCAAAGTGCCTCTGTTCTTCAGCAAGCGCAGGGAGCGCATGTTGGAGGGGATCGACGCTCTGGTACAGACTTGGCCGATGGACGGGCTGCTGTATGTCTTCCCGCCATGGCCAATGATTGGTCGGCTCCTTCAGAGAATAGAGGTTCACAGCGGCCCAGTGATTCTCATTGCGCCGGATTGGCCACGGAGTTCTTGGTATGCGGATCTCATGCATCTGGTAGTGGATCGGCCGTGGAGGCTTCCCAGTCGTCTCAACTTGTTGCTCCAAGGGCCAATCTTGATGCCTCAGGTGGATTGGTTCTCGCTTATGGCATAGCTCTTAAGAGGGAATGGTTGCGGCGCCGGTGTTACGCTCCGGCGTTCATGACGACAATGTTGAGGTCTAGAAAGCGGTCGACTTCGTTATCGTATATATGCATATGGCGCATCTTTGAAGGCTGGTGTGCAGAGAGGGGCATTAGGCCGTTTAGTTCTGCATTGTCAGATTTGTTGCTTTTCCTGCAAGGGGGGCTAGTTAAGGGTCTGGCTATGAGTTCCCTGAAAGTGCAGTTGGCGGTGCTGGCGTGTTTTGGAGGAAAGGTGCAGGGCACTTTGTTAGCCTCACATCCAGATGTGGTTCGTTTTTTTTGAGCGGTTAAGCTGCTGCGTCTGCCCGTTAGACCGGTAGTTCCTTTCTGGGATTTGAACCTGGTGCTGGAGGTGCTAATGGAGCCTCCCTTTGAGCCGGCGGCAAAGGTAAGTTTGAGAGAACTGTCCTGGAAGACGGCCTTCCTCGTGGCGTTGTGCTTGGCAAGGAGGATGTCGGATCTTCAAGCTCTCTCATGTAGAAAACCATTTATACAGTTTTCGGTGGAGAAAGTAGTCTTGCGGCTGGTGCCGGCCTGTCTGCCGAAGGTGGTGTCTAGATTTCATGTGAATCGGACAATATCGCTGCCGACTTTTCAAAATCGCGGTAAGTTGGAGTCAGATCGTGCTCTTCGGAGATTAGATCTTGGAAGGGTGTGTCAAAGATATCTTAGAAGGACGGAGTCCTTCCGTAAGACTGACCATTTGTTTGTGATTTTCGGACGGTCGCGTAAAGGAGAGGCAGCTTCTAAGGCCTCGATTGCCCAGTGGGTAAAACAAGCTATTGGAACAGCGTATTCTGTGCGTGGTAGAGTTCTTCCTCCAGGTCTCGGGGCTCATTCCACTCGTGGTCAGGCAGCATCTTGGGCGGAGTTCGCTCTAGTACCATCGGTGGATATTTGTCGGGCAGCGACATGGTCTTCACTACATACCTTTGCAAAGCACTATCGTTTGGATGTGCAGGCGAGGGGGGACGCAAAGGTTGGAGCTTTGGCTATCTTAGTGGGGCTTCAGTGTCCCTCCCGGTGTTAGGTACTGCTTTGGTACATCCCTACATTCCCTGGACTGGCCTGGAGAGACGAATAGGAAGGAGAAATTAGACCTTACCTGCTAATTGTCTTTCCTTGAGTTCTCTCCAGGCCAGTCCAGGGCCCACCCAGTAGTTTTGTTGTGAGTTCTTAGAGCGCCTAAGACATTTATGTAGTGGGGAGAGAAGTTGGCGCTGGAGGTGGAGATTGCTCTGTTGGAGGGGTAGTAAGGGTAGTGTGGGGCCTTCCTCCGATCAAAGTCTGTTTGGGATGGCTCTGCTTTCTGCGTGCCCATCAGAAAAGAGGGATGGGATTCTAGGCTCTCCATGTAGCGTTTGGGGAGTATTAAGAAGGAGAAGTTAAGAAGCAGAATAAATCAATGGTATAATGTTAAGGTTTCGTAGAGATAGATAAAAAGGAGTAGAGGAATAACTACTGGTTAGGGGTATGAAGTAGTTATCTAGGGGTAACAAGTTATCTGTGTTAGTTAAACTTGGTTAAGCTGCTTTGTCAATAGTAGACTGGGCTTCTGGCACTAGGGGGAGCTGGTTAGAGTGTCAGCAAAGCTCAGTTGTTTTCAGTCCTCAGCTGCTGGAGGGGGCTGACAACCCTACATTCCCTGGACTGGCCTGGAGAGAACTCAAGGAAAGACAATTAGCAGGTAAGGTCTAATTTCTCCTTGTTCAGCTTCAGGTGTTTTAACACTTTCTGCATTTAGCAGAAGTCAGTAGTAGAGATATTCAAAGCAGATATCAGAGTTTCCCCAGAGTCTCTGAAAAAATGTTGATGAATCTCCCCTGCAGACCTTGAGAAAATCTGAAGGTGCTGTTGAACTCAAAGTTCCTTAATTCACACATCTGTAGTCCAGAGTAATGGCTAAATTATTTCCAGTTGGTGCATTTTAATCTATCACACTGAAGAGAAGTACTTATATCTTTTTCTGATATACCATTTAAAAGAAAATGAGTCTTTGAAAACTAATAAAACACAATAGAAGAAAATTAAAAGCACTTCCTTACAATTCTACATCAACAGGCCTACATCCTCTATGCTCTGATATACTTTATGATTTATTGGCTAAGCAGTTGCTCAACAAGTTATGCTTAGCTGTGTTTTATTTTTTCATACAGTGTCTGGCCTGGGGTTTGGGATCATGAGTGGAGTGTTCTCACTTGTTAATATCTTATCGGATTCTCTGGGACCAGGCACCATAGGAATACATGGTGATTCACCTCAGTATTTTCTGGCATCTGGTATGTGCACTGAATCTGGGCTGAAAACTGCAGGAAAGGTACAGTTCGTTGGAAAGCTGAGTTGTCAAATGTTCAAATCTGGCCAAGTATGGATAAGCTCAACTAGACAGACTGGTTGGGCCAATTTTGGTCTTTGTCGATATAGTAAATGCTGGCACATGATCTCCTAAGCTACTTTGCAATTATCAAATTATTGTATTTATCTTTTTTAAATTGAGAATAATATGCATTTATTTTTCTTATGAAAAAGCCCCCTAAGAGCTGACTAAAATTATTGTTGCATAGGGCAGGGCTCGACAAATCCCAGGTCGCCATGGTGATCAGAAAGTTGCTGCTGGCACCTGGGAGTTTTGTCTCCCCCGCCCCCCCAAAATTGTTTTTTTTTGGGGGGGGGGGGTCAATTGCTGCACTGCCCCAGAGCAGGAATATGCTCCTCCTTTCTTGCACAGTTCTGTGTGAATCTGAGCTATGCCGTGCAGGACATCTCGTGCTGGTCTCACGAGATTTGAACTGGAAACCAACATGAGAATTCATGTACTGCGTGGCTCAGATTTACACAGAGCCGAGTTTGCACAAAGAGGATGTTCCTGCTGCTGTGGCCACAGAGAACAGAGTGTGTTCTTTGCCCTGGCTTACTGGGACTGGAGGGAGAGGAGTGCCTGGTTGGCTGTCTGGCTTACGGAGGCTTTTCCTTGTTTGGTGAGAGAAAATATTCTGAATGTTTCTAGATCAGTCCTGACCGTGGAAAAGGGTATACAAATTCTCAGAGTAAATGTTGCTCTTCGCTCCGGTTAATTGATGCAGAGAAGGTTCTCAGTCTAACCAGTTTCCTTGTATATAAGAAAGGTCTAGGTGGGCTACCCATCTGCATGTTTTTAAACATTTATGGTGAGTACACAGTGATACTGATAAGGTGTAAAGGGGAGTCCTTTATGAGATTGGCCTTTGTGTTTGCAAACCATCTTGGAACAAGAGAAGGAATCACATTGTAGGAAAAGGGCTGGAAAGTTGATTTTATTGAAACTTTATATCCCACCGTGGCTTTCTCATTTTGAGACGAGCTAAAAGGATTACATGCATTGTATAGTGTTAAAAAATCAATGGAGAATAGGATGAGGTGAGTGTTGAACGTTTCCAGGTGCTGCTGTGTCAGTGCTTGCAGTCTGTCCTGATGGGCAAGCAAGGGAGAACAGACTGCCAAAATCCGGGGCTCTGATGCAGCAAACTTTGGAGTCCTTTGTTACTCTTGTAACTGAGAAGTCCACTGGGGAACAGGTATTTGACATTGGAGGACCTGCTCTGAATGAGGACCACCTTCATCCCTAAGCACCACAAGATTCCCTGATGGTCCAAAGTGTGGAAATCAGCAAAGCTGGGAACCCAACTGAGATGGATGTTGTCCTACAAATAGTTCCTAGTTTTGGGTCTTCACTGGTGGTGCTTCCTTCTTCCCGAACTAGAGAAGACGGCACAAAGGGTGTAGATGGTGGTTTAGTGAGTGAGATGGCCAGTAATTTAATAGTTAATACCAAAGGTGGAAGGAGCACAAGTTATTTTGAAAGATTTAGTGGCTGCTTGTATGGTGGAAAGGAGTGGAATAGCCGCCTAGTGGTTAGAGCACTGTTTTGGTAACCAAGAGACCAAGGTTCAATTCCCACTAGCACTCTTTGTGGCCTTGGGTAAGTCACTTAACCCTCCATTGCCTCAGAAGAAAGGTCTGGCAATCTACTTCTGGTCACACTGCCATGAAAACCCAGGAGTTGCTGGGTCGCCAGGAGTTAACACTGACTCGAAAGCATACATTGCATTTTGTATGGTGAAATTGGTGAAGATTATTACTTGGATGAAGAAATCCCTAACTCGAAGGCTGGACAAAGTGTTAATTTACAACAGGTCCAAGCTAATGTGCAGGCAGAGACATTGTGATGGCAAGAAGCACAGCTAAACTTCCAGGGGGCAACAAATGGCAGAGAGCATGTAATTCTGCTCTTTATAAACGACAAAAAACCCTCTATTTCATAGGATGGAGAAAGAAGAGAAACAAAACCAACAGTTGAACCTTTGGCTTTGAAATTTTCCATGGTCATCTCTAATACCTTCTTGAAATGGTAAAGAACTACCTATTGGAAATCTTGCAGGTACCTAAGAAAGCCATGCCTCCCATAGCTCATGCCTACAATATTACTCGTAGAGAGAAAGGGAGTAATTGAGATCGGAAGGCTGAAATTTTGGTGGATAGTTTGGACATGACCAATTTTTGGGCGAGTTCACAACCAGTTATGTATCTGACCAATTCACACTCTGTGCCCTTCGCCTTTGAATCTGATGGTAATTCGATTCTGCTACTATTTCTGTTATTAGAATGCTGGGGGGGGGGGGGGTTTCGACTGAAA
Organism: Ichthyophis bannanicus; assembly: GCA_033557465.1. Taxonomy (NCBI): domain Eukaryota; kingdom Metazoa; phylum Chordata; class Amphibia; order Gymnophiona; family Ichthyophiidae; genus Ichthyophis; species Ichthyophis bannanicus. The sequence continues at coordinate 43,406,250 of CM066043.1, forward strand.
GGTTATCCTTTTTCCTGATTTCTCTAGGACTTATGCAGCTGAGAGATGAGGCTTTCTTGGCAAAGCAGTTTCCTTGGAAATATTTCCTTAATATAGTGGGAGTATTTAAAACCTGAGCATCTGCAAAGTTTGCTAGGTATGAGGAAGCCTCTTCATTGTCTGCTTAATTTTTGTTTTACTTAATTAGAACGTGTTTGATCATTAATTTACTTTTGTGTTTGTGTTAGCTCTGACCCTTTTAGATTTTCTATGTTCTCACTTTTTTTGGTGGTTGATTTAAGTGCACTGTCAGAATATTTCCTTTATTTTTTCTTTGATGTGGAATTGTATTCTGGCAATATGTAATACTGCCCATATTTCTTTGTTTTGTGTATTTACATAAGAAATGGGTCAGACCAAGATCCATCAAGCCCAGTATCCTGTTTCCAATAGTGACCAATCCAGGTCACAAGTACCTGACAGGCTCCCAAAAAAGGTACATATAGTAGATTCCAGGGTAAGCAGTGGATTTCCCGGTTCATCTTTAATAATAGTTTATGGACCTTTCCTCCAGAAACTAGTCCAAACCTTTTTTTTTTAAACCCGGCTACACTAAATTCTTTTACTACATCATCCAGTACACGTTGAGTGAAAAAATATTTTCTTTTATTAGTCTTAAATGGATTAGATTGTAGCTTCATTGCATGTCTCCTAGTCTTTCTACTTTTTGATGGAGTAAACGACCAATCTATGTTTTATCTTTATCTTTATTAGCAGAGCATGATATACTGCCCAAGCAAAGGCGTCAGGGCGGTGTCCAAAAAGAACACAGGCTGCAGTTGGAGGAGAAAGAGAGAAAAGAATGCCATTGGTCAGATAGGAAAGCAATAGCTGAGGGGGAAAGAGAAAGAAGCAGAGAAACAGACTCCAGTCATTGCTGGGGAGAGGGCAAAGGCAGGGGGCCTACAAGATGGAGGGAGACTTGTGGACAAGGGCCTACAACAGGGGGGTAGTGTAATGGTCAGGGAGGGAGGGAGGGAGGTCTCCATTAATTTGTAGACCTCTATCATATCTCCCCTTAGCTGTCTCTAAGTTGAAAAGCCCTAATCCTTTAAACCTTTCCTTATGAGGGTATCCTTCCATCCCATTTACCATTTTGGTGGCTCTTCTCTGTACCTTTTCTAATTCTGCTATATCCTTTTTAAGATATGGTGTGCAATTCTGGTCACACTATTCAAGGTGTGGTCGTACAATGGAATGATACAGAGGCATTATAATATCCTTGGTTTTATTCTCCATTCCTTTCCTTATGATTCCTAGCATTCTGTTTGCTTTCTTGGCTGCCACTGCACACCGGGCAGAGGGCTTCAAAGTATTACCCACGATGACGCCTAAATCATTTTCCTGGGTGATGGTTCCTAATGTGGAACCTTGCATGGTGGAAACATAGTTTGGGTTGTTCTTTCCTAGACGCATAACTTTGCACTTGTCCACATTAAATTTCATCTGCCATTTTGATGCCCAGTCTTCCAATTTATCAAGATCCTCTTGCAATTTTCCACAATCCTCATGGTTTTTTTTTTTAATTTCTTTTTTATTGAATTTTTCAGTAAACCAAACAGCAAATTCACACAACAAGGGGTTCATCAAAAGTAACAACACCAGAAAGCATGCCTGAAGCGCGCCCTGCAGACAGGCAAACAAACACTCTATAGGCTATTGCGTACTCAATCTCCGTCTACCCTCTGGGCCCCCGCTCCCCTGAACCCCTGAAGGAACTCCCCGGGCAAGCTCCACGGGCAAAACTCCCCGGGTGCTGCTCCAGAATCCCCCCTATTCCCCCTCCCCTCAACCTCCCCCCTCCCTAACTCCCCCCTCTCAGCCCCCCTCCCCCAAACACCCCCCCTCACTCGTACCCCCCTAGAACCCCCCCCCATCCCCCATACTCTCAAAGACTCCCCAAGGCTCTCAACTCTCTAGATAAAGCATGAGCGGACGCCACTGGTCCTGAAATTTCTCCTCCGCTCGTCGACGAATTGCAGTCAAATGCTCCATCAATGTAATTCGTCGAAGCCGGGATTTCCATGCTCCCAAATCCGGCAGCTGAGGCAGCTTCCAGGCTCTAGCAATTACACTGCGAGCCGCCTGAATACAAGCCTGAGCCGGACGCTCCCGGCCACCGGAAACCTCCCCCACACAACTCCCCAACAGCCCGAACCCCAGGTCCGCCGCACCTTGTATACCCAACGTAGTCCGAAGGACCTCCCACACCATATCCCAAAAAGCTCGGACTTTGGGGCACCCCCACCACATGTGCACAAAAGTCCCCCTCTCCCCACAGCCCCGCCAGCAGTGGTCCGAGGATCCGGGAAACATCTGATGAAGCCGCTCGGGAGTATAGTACCAGCGATAGAGAAGCTTATAAGACGTTTCCTGAATGGCCACCGAGAGCGCCTGACGCCCAATACCCAGGTGGATCCTCCGCCATTCCACGGGCCCCACCTCCCTCCCCAAGTCTCTCTCCCATTGCACCTGGTGTGGGAACTTCCCCCTTTCATCACTCTTCCCCAACTCCCGATATAAACGGGAAATCAAACCCCTGGAGCCCTCCCAACTCTGCCACATCACCACCCCCGAGTCCGGGGCCTCTTCCCATACCTCCCGGAGCAAGCGTTGGGTCAAGAAATGTCTAACCTGAAGGTAGGGGAAGAAATCACCCCCCGGCAACTGGTAGCGCACTCTAAGGTCTGGAAAGGGTATCAACCGGCCCTCACTGATAAACTTCCCAAATGTGTCCAACCCTTTCCGTGCCCACCGACAAAAAACCCCCTCCCGACCCGGTATGAAAGCACTAGTGGCCCGTACTGGGGTAAGGACAGAGAACCCCCCCCCCCCCCCCCTCCCGGCACCCACCGCCTCCTCGCCTTCCTCCATTGCATCGCTAAATGCCACAGGAAGGGGTTAGCCCGCCATCTTCCTGACGGCCATTTACCATATATCCAAGGCAGATCCTTCAATAGAAGATCATCCGCCCAGTACTGCTCAATCTCACGAAACCTCTTGACCGTCCCATCTCCCTCCCGCCATTCAAACACCTGTCGCAGCTGGGCAGCTCTAAAATAACGGACCAACTCGGGAACCCCTAACCCCCCCACCGCCCTGTCGGCGTATAAGACGCGTCTACTCACCCGCGGCCTACTCCCCCCCCCCCCCCCACCCACCGCCACCCTACCCAACCAAGAGAGCTCTGACCCCTTCCAGCGAAGGAGATCCTTCCGCAACTGACTAAATACCGCCGGATAGTTTGCGCGATATAGTCCAAGTGGATGAGCCGTAACTTGGACTCCCAGATATTTTATGGACCCCACGGCCCACTTAAAAGGGAAGGAACTACGCAAGCTGTCCATCACTCGGGGTTCCAAAGTAAGGGACATAGCCTCAGTCTTATCCCAATTGACCTTAAAGCCCGACAGACTCCCATACTTCTGGAGCTCAGCCATCAGAAGCGGTACAGATATCAATGGCTGGGTCAATGCAAAGAGTACATCATCTGCGAAGAGTACCATCTTGTGCTGCGCAGGTCCCACCGCAATCCCATGAATATCTACGCTCGCTCGAATCTTGGCAGCCAAGGGCTCCATAACCAATGCAAATAGCAAAGGGGAAAGCGGACAACCCTGGCGGGTTCCCCTACCCAAGGGAAAGAAGTCGGAAAAGCCCCCATTAACGTTTACCGCCGCTACCGGCGCCGCATACAAAGCCCGAATCCAACCACGAAACCAGGGGCCCAACCCCACATAAGCGAGCACTTCGTGCAAAAAGGAGAAACTGACCCTGTCAAAAGCTTTTTCCGCATCAATTGAGAGAAACATTGCTTTTTGCTTTTCTTGTCTGGCCAGCCAACTGAGCTGTAGTACCCTGCGGATCCCATCAGCAGGCTGTCTTCCCACAATAAAGCCAGATTGATCCGGATGGACCAGGGTGGGCATAAGCGGACCCAAACGCAGGGCCAGGACTTTGGCCAAGATCTTAACATCGATATTTAACAAGGAAATGGGGCGGTAAGGCCCAAACAACGCTGGATCCCGACCGGGTTTAGGAATCACCGTTATAGCCGCTTGACTCATCGAGGGTGGTAAAGCCTCCCCATTCAGGACCGCATTAAACACCCGCACCAACAAGGGAGCCACCGTTCCCTTCATCACCTTGTAAAACATTCCCGAAAAACCGTCCAGCCCGGGAGCTTTCCCTGGGACCAGGGCTCGGATCGCCTCCTGTACCTCCTCAAGGGTGATATCTGCCTCCAAGTCCTCCCCCTCCTGATCCCCCAATTGAGCGCTCCCCTGTCCCTCATTATATAAATAGTGCTGGATGTCCACCCCCTCCCCCGGGGGGTCCGCTGTGTACAACTGCTGATAATAGGCCCGAAAACTATCCCGGATTTCCCCTGTCTTGTATAACAACTGATCCCTAGGGCCTTTAATTTTAGCGACATTGCGCTTCTGCTGCTGGGTCCGAAGCTTATTGGCCAGCAACCGACCAGATTTATTATCAAATTCATAGTACCGTTGCCCCACCCTATCCATCTGCCCTGATATCCTCTCCAACTGGAGGGCATTCAGCTGTTTACGCATCTCCTCAACCTGGCTCTGTAACTGCCGCCCCCCCCTTTCCTTATGTGCGCGCTCCAGCTCAGTCAACCGACTCAAGAGACGACATTCCTCCGCTTCCCGTCTCCGTTTCCGTCGGGCTCCCATCTGAACTAAATGACCCCGCACCACCGCCTTGAGTCCGTCCCAAAGAATGCCGGTCGAGACTTCCCCAGTGTCATTGAGGGCTATATACTCCTCAATCACCCTCTGAAGCTTTTGTTCCACTCCCTCCTCCCGCAACAAATATTCATTCAAGCGCCAGAAGGAGCGTTTTCCCCCATTCGCAGTTCCCCCAAGCGAAATCTGCACCGGGGCATGGTCAGACCAGGTCACGGGGCCAATAGTAGCCCGCTCCACTTGCTCCCACCAGAAACTATCACCCATCACATAATCTATTCGGCTATAAGAGCCATGCACCGCTGAAAAAAAAGTGAAGTCCCTGGCAGAGGGATTAGCAATCCGCCAAAGATCCTCTACTCCCAACCCTTTCATCCACTGTCTCAGAACCTTGAGGTCCCCAACTCCCCCCCCCCCCCGCGTCTATCATCCAGATCTATATTACAGTCCCCTCCCAGTAGCACCTTCCCCTGGATCCGCCCCTCCAACCACAATCCCAAACCCCTCCAAAACTCCCTCCGCCCTGAATTCGGGCCATAAACAGAAATCAAGGTTACCCTATCTCCCCCCCAGTTCCCCCTCCACCACAACCGCTCTCCCATCTTCCTTCTGATGAACCTGGCCGACTATAAGGGGAACCCCTTGCCCCACCAGAATCGCAACTCCCCCCTTCTTCCTACCCCCCCCTCCCGCTGCAAAAAATCCCTGGTACACCCCCGAGCGCATAAGCCGCTCATCTGCCTGGCGCAGATGGGTTTCCTGCAAAAAGGCCACGCCCCATTTACGGGACCGAAGCTCCTTCCACAGCAACCTCCGCTTCTGTGGCGAATTCAGGCCCCGCACATTCAAACTCCCCACTATCAAGCCCGCTGCCATAGCCATTGTGCCGCCCCCTCACCACTCCCCCCACCGCCCATCCATGCCCAAGCCCCCAACCCCCCCTTCCCTCCCCCATACTACGGACCTCCAATCCGACCACCACTGAGGAAGTGGCGCTCCCCGGGACGCCTCCCCCGCACCCCCCCAGCCTCCCCCAGCCCAGAGTTTCACCTCACCCACCAAATGCAGTCCCCAACAATCCCCCAAACAGAAACATATCATTAAAATAAACAGACATGTACAGTCAGCTCTATCACCCCCCCAAATCCAACCAAACCAGTCCCTCCCCACTCCCCAATAACTACCCCTCCAGCCACCATTAAGATAGAGCCCTGAAACAATGTCAGGCACCAGAGACAAGCAAACCAGTCTTATAAGGCACAACAGTTCATCACCCTGTGCCAGTAGAAGCTCCACCAGAAGACTCCTCCGGGGGGTCCGATGCCTCTGTCCCATCGGTCCGCCGTCTCAGCCGTTGTCCTCTCACCGGTACTCTCTCCCAAAGCGAGCGCCGCTCCTTCCCAGAGCCTTGTGATGTGGAGGTAGTACCCAAGTCCGGGAGCCGAGGAGCCCCCTCCCTCTTCAAAGTCGCCCAAGCCTCTTCCACGGTGCGCGCCCTGAAGTTCCTGCCGTTTTGACATCGAACAAGAGAGCAAAGGGGAATAGCCAGCAATAGTGCTTCTGCTCCGATTGTAGATAGCTGGTTACTGGCTTCAATTCCCGCCTCCTCTGCAAAGTCGCCACAGAAAGGTCCTGGAACACCTCAACGGTCTGGCCCTCCCATTGGAAGCGCCTCCGGGCTGCCGCCACTTTCATCACCTGCTCTTTAACAGCGTAAGAACCAAGGCAGGCCACTATATCTCGAGGCAGTCCCTTCCGTGCAGGTCCCAAGGCCCTATGCGCTCTTTCCACTGCCACGTCGCTCTCCTGCGCCTCCTCACCACGTTGCAAGAGGAAGCGGCACACTTTCTTGACCACCGCTGAGGCGTCAGCAAACTCCGCAGTCTCAGGCAGGCCCCGCACTCGAACATTGTTACGTCTAGAGCGATTCTCTAGGTCTTCAATTTTGTCTTTCATAAGACCATGCTCTAATTGGTACTGCTGAAGGATGGCCTCCAATTCCGCCCCCTTCTCCGCCTGTTTATCCGCGTGCTCCTCGAGGGTTTCAACCCTAGTGCCCAACTCTTGAATGTCCGCTTTAATTGCGACCAATGTCGCTTTCAATTCACTGCGCAGGCCGCCAATGTCCCGTTTAAGGGAGCGCATCCAACCCCACATGTCGCCACGCGTGCAGGTGTCCTCAGCGCGCTCCAGTTCCTCCGCCATCTCATCGTCAGAGGCCACGCGGTCAGGGCCCTCTCGGCCCGCCCGATCATTTTTCAGGGCATAGGAGGACTGGAATTTAGCCAATTTCTTGCTGACTGCCATCCCGAACTCTTCCCAAACCCGTTGCACTGCTGTACTGGGCTGGGGGAAAGGGCTGGCTGCAAATTTCCACCTTATGAGCTACGTCCCTTCAGGAGCTCCCAAGTCAAGCCGCCATCTCCCAGGTGACGTCACTTCCTCCCCCATCCTCATGGGTTTTAACAACTTTGAATAGTTTTGTGTCATCTGCAAATTTGATAACCTCACTTGTTGATGTCCGTTTCCAGGTCATTGCTATAGAAGCAAGAAATACACAAAAGAAAGAATACCATAACAAGATGAAATATACAGCAGCAGCCCACATCAATGGAGAAACAGAGCCAATAACAGGAAACATAAACTTAAAAAAATAATTAGGAGAACAATGGGGAAGATCCCCTTAACTCAATCTGGCTTCTTATTACTGGGACCAGTCTCACCTGACTTCCCAACTAAAAAAAGTTTCTAATTGAGAGGAATCAAAAAAAGAATAAGTATTACCATGCCAAGTTATTACACAGTTACACGGAAAACATAGAAAAAAAAGTTGCATCAATTCCCAACACCTTAGATTTTAATTGCAGGAACTGCCTTCTGTATAGCTGAGTGTCTCTGGATACATCCGGAAAGACACTTATCTTTTGCCCACAGAAAATAGAATCCTTATATTTAAAAAAAGAACGCAATACTCTATTCTTATCTGCAATAGAGATAAACATCACCAATAATGTAGATCTTTTGGAGATAACATCTAATGAATCTTCCAAGAATTTTGCCATATCCTGACTAGCAGTAGGAGATAATAAATCCATTTAATCTCCAGGAGTGCTCTCCACCTGCCTCCGAGAAGGAAGGTAAAAACACCTCTGGAAAGGAATATCTTCCATAATCTGTAAAATCTCTCTAAGATATTTAACTATAAGAATCTCAGCTGACAACAAGTGCGTTGACGGAAAATGAAAAAAGCGGAAATTGTTTGCCATAGAGAAATTCTCTAGGGCATCCAACTTCCAATGAATACTAAGGGAATCCTTCACTGAAGACACATTTGTATGTTGCAGAACCTGCAACTGACCATCAAGCTTAGAAATAGCACCATCAATTCCAGAAAGCCTAGTATCTACTTCTTTCAGCTTCTGCACTGACTCCTGGATAAAACTACAAAGAGATGCTACAGAACCAGATAATTTCAAACCAGTTTTAACAATAGTAGACCAAAGATCCTTAAGGGTGACATCTTGAATAGGTTCTTTCGGTACATCGACAGTCCCCTGCAAAATCACTGGATTAGGCAATGGACCGGGAACAAATGTGGGAACCACCTTTTCCGGAGAGCCATTTAATAATGCAGTAGAATAAATCTGGGGTTGAGGAAAAGGCAGAGGAGTCTGTTGTGCTGGACTGAGAGACACCTCTTCTAGCGAGTCCGAATGGCTTGCATATAGGGTAAAATGCTTATCCAAAGGGCCCACGGTCTTATCCAAAGCCAAATCCGCTAATGTAACTCGCAGCCGTTTTGGCCTTGTGTTTCTCTGTTAGACACAAAGTTAAAAAGGTAAAGCACTATAAAGCACCTGGAACCGTCCTACGCTCCAACAGTGCGTCATTTCAATATCGGTGCACTGAAGGGACACCAAAGGGGCATGGCCAGCCCCTTTGGGCATGCCCCTTCGGGCCATGGCCCAAGTAGGCCTTAGGGACAGCTGATATTGTCCCGGGGTCCTCTGCTACCAGCGTCACAGGAGGAGCGGGGGCTGTGGATTCTACCGCCTGCACAGGCACATCCCTGCTAGCGTTGCTCCCTAGACAACAAAGACTCAAGCAGCAATCACCAGACGGAAAGCTCTGTCTTGCCAATACTATCCCATGACTTTTTAATATCGCCAAGAATCTCCCATGAGGGACCTTGTCAAAGGCTTTCTGCAATTCCAGATACATTATATCAACCGGCTCACCTTTATCTACCTGTTTATTCACACCTTCAAAAAAAATATAGCAGATTAGTAAGACGAGATCTTTATTGGCTAAATCCATGTTGGCTTTCTCCCATTAAACCATGACAGACTATCTACACGTTCAGTAATTTTATTCTTTATAATGGTTACTACCATTTTGCTCAGTATTTGAAATCACATAATTTGAAAGTCCATAAAAAATAAATAAGTATTTGCTTGATCTGTGTCCAGAAGTGCTGCAATGAAGATGATCTGTGTTGTCAGTAAGGTGGATTCCTTGAAGATTAAGGAACCCTCAACGACAAATTGGCCTAAGGTTTTGTCAAAGAAATTGCCAGAGTCAGGGAAGTAACTGCTAGAAGTCAATTTTGAGAGATGAAGACACCTTTTGACTTTCTGTTAGTGGGCTGCTATGACGTGAACACCCCGGATGATGATGGAAGTCTAAAAGGAAGTACCTTGTACTGATAATAGCTGGCTTGCAGGGTGAATCAAAGATATTGTAATAGGCAATAAGTTTCCTTGATTTAACCAACACAGCCAGTCAATTAGGGGAGAATGGCTGGTAGGGTGTTCATTTTGAACTTTTTATGAGACAAATCCCTGAAGTCCGGAATAGGTCTGTCCTTCTGGCTTCTTCAGGATGAGGAAATATCTCTAAAATAGAATTGGTTCCAATTCAAGAGAGGAACAAAGGGTTCTATTGTACTGGATTTGAGAAGCAATTTGACCTCCATTTGGAAGAGTTGGAAATTAAACTATAGGGATCTTTTTGGAAGAAGATAGAGAAACCTTATGCAATTTCCTGATTTGATGATGCTGAGGACCCATTAATCTGTGGTGTTTTTCTTCATTCCTTGAGAGAGAATTGCACCTGATGCCACACAGTTAGGTAAGGGTTCAGGAAGAGCAACTGATAGCATTCAGATCATTCAAAAAAATAATGTTGCCTGAATTGAGTCTGGGCAATTGGCTTGGGTTTCCTTCTCTCCCTGTGGTGTGACTTAGAGTAAAGCTGATTGAAGTTGGACTTGTTTAACTTGCCTTACAAAGGGAAAAGGATTTTAGCTCACACCTTTTCTCAGAAGCTCAAGGCGAATTGCATTTAGGTACAGTAGGCTTTTTCTTGATTCCAGAAGGCTTACAATCTTTTTGTACCTGAGACAGTGGAGAGTTACAGTTGTGATCAACATTTTCGGTACCCTTGTAGTTCAACACCTTAATGTCCCCTATCTTCTTTTAAAAAAAAAAAAAAGCGGCCAGTGAAATGGCTTTGGACTATATATGCACACATGTTTGACACAAAATAATCCAAATAAAACAAGACCAATTAAAAAAGGACATAACAGGAAATAGTATAAAAACTGGGACATTGTCAGTACATGATTATTACTAAATCTACTGAAGGAATAATCAAGCCTATAATGAAATTACTTTTGTCGGAAATGTTGCCTTGAAAGAACAACCTTCTCGTGGCAATCCGTTCCTTTTTTTCTATTATAGGGACGCAACCCTTAACATTCTCCAGGAGATATATAAATCCCTTAGATAAATCGGGAAAAGAAACTTCATAAAGAGAACTATACACTTAGCTGTCCACGATGACGTAGTTGTTCTGGCAGGAACCGGTGTGGCCAGTTACTATTATAAGTCTGCATGATACCAAATCATGGCAATCTTCCGTCATCCCACCAAGGTGACTATGTTCAAGCCAGCATGCTGCAAAGCGAAAAGTCCTCTCACCAAACGCAACTCATAGTAACCCAACGAGGCCGATGTGATCCGCCTGTTCCGGGAGGAGGAGCTAGAGGCATTGATTATCCACCTTGGACTTGGGCAGATGCTTCAGACATGGAGCAGGAACCGAAGATGCATTCACTTATGCAAGGGGTGCAGAAATCCACTTCTGTCTTCCCATTCCCAGAGGTGCTTAAGGGGGCTGTTGGGGTGGGATTCCCGACTCCCCTGCCTAGGGGCTAAGGGTGTATAAGATGGATGCTCTTCCAGGGAAGGAGTGCATAGTGTGGTTTGCTATTTCCAAGGTGGATGTGCAAGTCATGGCAGTTACTAGTCGGCCCATCATTGCTGTGGAAGGATGCTCTGGACCAAAGGATGGATTCATGTTGAAGAATCAGTTCTCTGCGGTGGCTGCTATTCTTCAGGTTGGCGGAATGTGCAGGCCTGACATCTCGAGCCCTGCTTCACTGGTTTCAGTCTTTTCTGCCAGATGATTCTACCCCTCTTTAGGAGTCTGCTATGGCCTTTCTTTCTGATGCCATGTGCAGCCTGGTGCATCAAGCGGCCAGGGATTGTGCCCTGTCATTGCTGGCAAGGCATTGGCTAGGCTCTGACATGGGTCAGCAGACTCCTTTTCCAAAGCCGGGTTACCCATCTGGCATTAGAGGAATGCTTTTATTTGGTCCGATTTGGAGAAGCTGGTGAAAGACCTGGGTGAGATGAAATCTTTCCGCCTTCTGGAGGACAGGTACAAGGGGTCTGTGATGCGGGAAGAGCCTCTTCTCCATCAGCCTCCATCCGCTCCTTGCAGTTTGAACACATGGGAGCACTGGACTCATGCTGCTACCGGCTTGGAAACTTTTCTGCCCCTCTGCTTAGGGACTTTGGGCTTGTTCTCCATCCCTTCATGGAGCACTTGGGCCCAGGGACCTGGTCCCATACAGAGGAGGATCCTTCCAGACACCGCAATGAAGTTTTTAGGGCCTATTCCCTGGTTCCTCTAGTTGGGTTAGGCTTTGCCTCATCTCAGGAATGGGCCTGGGTCACCCATTCAGTACGACACTGTCCTGGAATGCAAAGAGTTGGTCTCGACCACTTTCGTCCTCTCCTTTTGTGGGTCTGCAAACGGCAGGGCTACTATGCGGGTCACCTTGGTCAGGTTGCCTCTCCTGAAGGCAGTGGTGCCTGTTCCTCCAGACGATCGGGGCAAGGGCTGGATATGCCATCTGTTTTTGGTGCTGATACGGAAGGAACATTCCGGCCCATTCTGTACCTCAAGGATATCAGAGCGCTTGCACATCATGCACTTCTAGATGGAAACTTTGCGATCCATGGTTCAAGCAGTGCGCCAAGGGGAATTCATGTCATCTCTGAATTTGGCCAAGGTGTTATTTCATATTCTGAACTAGGAGGATAACCAAAGTATCTGCGTTTCGCCATGCTTGGCTCTCCCCTTCAGTTCACTGTCCTTCCTTTTGGACTCTCCTTTGCCCCAGGGATGTTTTCCAAGGTCATAATGGTGGTGGCTGCAGCGATATGGCACCCAGAGATTTCTGTGCACCCATATTTGGGCTGCTGGCTCATCAGGGTAGCTCCCCTAGTGGTGTCCTTTCTGATGAGCCTTGGCTGGGTGATCACTTAGGGAAGGAGTCAGTTGTTGCATTCCCAGTCCCTGGAGTTCCTGGGAGCATATTTCAATTCTCGAGTGGGCAGAGTCGTCTTGCCAGAAGAGAGAGTCAAAAAGCTCTTGGATTGCCTAGCGCTGTTCTGTTCGCAGCAGGTTCCTAGAGTCCGGGATTATCTTCAATTCTTTGGATTGATGGCAGTGACAATCAAGATGGTGCTATGGGCACATACTCTTATGCGGCCACTCCAGCAATCCCTGCTGACTGTGGTCCCCGAGTTCTCAGCAGTTCGAGCTCAGGCTTCTGCTCTCAATGATGGTGATGGCTGGCCTGCGGTGGTGGCAGCAGCTCAGTCTTCTGAGGAAGGGTGTACTGCTGGATAATTGCTTATAGATCCTTCTGTCGACGGATGCCGGTCTCTTGGACTGGGGAGCCCATTGCCAAGGACGAATGGCCCAGAGCCGTTGGAACCATAGGAAAGTGGTGTGGTCCATCGACTGCCTTGAGGTGTGAGGGCCATTAGGTTTACTCTGATGCGTTTCTGACCCCCCCCCCCCCCCCCCCCGTCAAGGGCCGGGCAGTTCGCATGTTCTCAGACAACACCATGGTGGTGGTTTATGTAAAATGGCAAGGCGGCACAAGGAGTGCAGGGGTAGCCCTGGAGGTGGCTCTCCTGTTTGCTTTGGTGGCAGATATCCTCCTAGTTTGTTGGCTCTGCATACTGCTGGGGTGGCTAACGTGGAAATGGATTTTCTCAGCCAGCATTCTCTGGTTCAGGAGAGTGGGAATTGTCAGGAGGTATTTCAGTTGTTTCTGCACTGCTGAGGTTGTTCCGAGAGGAATCTGATAGCGTCCTGCTGCAATGCGATAGTGCATTGCTGCTTCAGTTGCTTCATGGAGGCGGGGTCTGAGGGCATTTGCGCCCTGACTCAACCTTGACCAAGTCGACACTTGCTATATGTGTTCCCTCTGTGGCCCCTGGTGGGGCATATTGGACAGCACCCGAGAGAGATTATTCTTGTGCTGGCTTGACAGATGAGAGCGTGGTTCCGAGATCTCAAGGGGCTCCTGCAAGCACCACCTCCTTGTTTGCCTCTATCTTGGGACCTATTGTGTCAGGAAACGTTTCTCATGGAGGACCCAGCTCTGTTCTCACTTACAGCTTGGCTCTTGTAAGCAGATGGTTAGTGCATACTAGCTACTCTCCAGCATGGTTTTCCACTCTGCTCATAGCCCAGAGGAAATCTACCAATTTGGCATAAATGAGGGTTTGGTGCCTTGACTGCTGGTGTGGTGCACAGCAGCTGTCTCCTGAGGTGGCCAAAATGCTGTCTCTGGCCTTTTCTGCATGGCGGTCTGGAGAAGGGCCTTTTTCTCTTAGCTCCCTGAAGGTTTAGGGAGCAGCTTTGGCCTGTTTCAAAGGTCCATTGGCTAGTAAGTCTCTAGCTTTACACCCTGATGTTTCGTGCCTTCATCAGGGGGTTCAGTGTCTGCGTTCCCCCCTCTGGTCTGAGATCCCTTCCTGGGATCTGTGTCTGGTGCTTGGGGCCCTGATGTTGGAGCCCTTGAGCCATTGAAGCTCACTACTCTGAAGGATTTCACACTCAAAAGACAGTATTCTTGGTTGTGATTTGTTCCAAAAGAAGAATTCTGAGCTACTGACTCTGTCCCACCAAGATCTTTAACTATCTTTTTCTGAGGAGGCTGTTTCCATTTGGCCTGTGCCCTCCTTCAACCCTGAAGTGTTTCTCCCTTTCATATGAATCAGGAGGTTTGCCTGTCCTCTAAGGAGCATGTCGGGGGAACAATAATCTTCGCCTTGTGGATTTCTGGAGGGTGCCTCTCCAGTTTCTGGAGGTTACAAATTCCTTTTGTAAGTCAGACCAACTTTATGTGCTGTTTGCTGGCCTATGTAAGGTGATGTGGCAGCTAAGTCTGCATTGGGATGCTAGGTAAAGGAGGCCATTGCCTTGGCACATCTGTTACAGAACCATCCAGCTCCAGAGGCTTTCTGCGCCAATTCTACCCAAGTTCTAGAGTCCTTGTGGGTGGAATGGAGCTCTGTAGCCCCCGCAGACATTTGTTGGGCAGCAATGCGAGCAATACTTTCCACTTTTTTCAAGCATTCCACTTGGATATCCACGCCGGGTGGGCATGGCCTTTGACTGTAAGGTTTTGCTAGTTGTTGTGTTGTCTTCCCACCCAGCGGAGGCGAGCTTAAGTACGTCTCACTTGTATGGACTGATCTAGCAGGACAATATGGAAGGTGACATTTTACTTACTAGATAATGTCCTTTCCTTAAGTCCTGCTAGACCAGTCTAGGGCTTGCCACCCTGGAACTGTGTTTGTACTGTTCTTCCGTGGCAGTACCCTTGGATCTGCTATGATTTATATACTTGACTCCGCAGGTCCATCTTCTACTGACAGCCTTCTGTTTTATGCTTTCCTGTGCAAAGTTCTCTGCTGTTTGATTACTTATTGTTGCCTGCGTTGAGGCTGTGTGGGGCTTGCCGTGTTCTCCCGTATGCTTTGAATACTGAAGAGACCTCTGGTGGCTGAGGCAGATAGAGGCATGGGAGTGATGTCATTGAAATCTGGGCTTTTTATTAGTTCTTTGTCTCCGCCAATCTGCTGGTAGGGGAACACAGCCCACTTGTCTGGACTGGTCTAACAGGACTTAAGGAAAGGACATTATTTGGTAAGTAAAATATCTTTGTACGACCAATTTAGACTTTAGAACAAGGCATATTAAAACATAGACCTCAAGTTTGCTCTGGGAGTGTCAGGGGCTGCGGCAGCGGGGAGTGCACAGACCTCTGAAAAGATCTCCGGAAAGGAGAGCTGTCGGGGTGCAGTCCCGCATGCGAGGGTTTTTTTGTGGGAGAGACGCGTAGTGACGGTGTTTTGAATTTGTTTTGCCTTTTTGCAGGCGTGGGAGTTGCATTTTTCCTTAAAGCTCTTCAGAGCTTTTTTTATCCAAGTATATAAAGGGAGCCCCGTGTTGGGCCAATTTCTCTTCCTAAGGCCACTTGGAAGCTCAGCGAAGCCTTTACTTTCTTATAATTCCTCTAGCTTTGTAACTTGAGAGGGAGTGAATCATTTAATTATTACGGTTAGGGTTTTTTTTCCACTGAGTGCTGCTGCTTGCCTGGATTGTCTTCCTGCCTCTTCTCCAAGGGGTTTGAATGCTTACTCGGCGATGAATGCAGCCAGAAGTGGCTACCGGGTCTTTTCGGCCAACTCCACAGCAGCATGCACCGAACTGGCAAAGAGGATCACAGAGTCCCAGAGTCCCAGCACTCCGACCCTCCAGCTGCTCTCCCGGCGGGGATCGAGCGAGTCGGAGCACCAGGCCACCCCCACCAGGCCGCTCTGCCCAATCCGGGCAGCAGGAGAATCAATTTAAAAGGAAGCGCCAGCCGGCGTGCGGCCTCTTCACAGCCCAGCACTCCGACCCTCCAGCTGCTCTCCCGGCGGGGATCGAGCGAGTCGGAGCACCAGGCCACCCCCACCAGGCCGCTCTGCCCAATCCGGGCAGCAGGAGAATCAATTTAAAAGGAAGCGCCAGCCGGCGTGCGGCCTCTTCACAGCCCAGCACTCCGACCCTCCAGCTGCTCTCCCGGCGGGGATCAAGCGAGTCGGAGCACCAGGCCACCCCCACCAGGCCGCTCTGCCCAATCCGGGCAGCAGGAGAATCAATTTAAAAGGAAGCGCCAGCCGGCGTGCGGCCTCTTCACAGCCCAGCACTCCGACCCTCCAGCTGCTCTCCCGGCGGGGATCGAGCGGGTCGGAGCACCAGGCCACCCCCACCAGGCCGCTCTGCCCAATCCGGGCAGCAGGAGAATCAATTTAAAAGGAAGCGCCAGCCGGCGTGCGGCCTCTTCACAGCCCAGCACTCCGACCCTCCAGCTGCTCTCCCGGCGGGGATCGAGCGGGTCGGAGCACCAGGCCACCCCCACCAGGCCGCTCTGCCCAATCCGGGCAGCAGGAGAATCAATTTAAAAGGAAGCGCCAGCCGGCGTGCGGCCTCTTCACAGCCCAGCACTCCGACCCTCCAGCTGCTCTCCCGGCGGGGATCGAGCGAGTCGGAGCACCAGGCCACCCCCACCAGGCCGCTCTGCCCAATCCGGGCAGCAGGAGAATCAATTTAAAAGGAAGCGCCAGCCGGCGTGCGGCCTCTTCACAGCCCAGCACTCCGACCCTCCAGCTGCTCTCCCGGCGGGGATCGAGCGAGTCGGAGCACCAGGCCACCCCCACCAGGCCGCTCTGCCCAATCCGGGCAGCAGGAGAATCAATTTAAAAAGAAGCGCCAGCCGGCGCGCCCGCGCCTTGCGGGCCCGCGCCTGAGGGCCTCGCCAGAGGGCCCTTGGGCGTGGCCCTTAGGCAGTGGCCTTTGGCAAAGGTATTTACTACTCCATACAACCCCTGAAATATCCAATATTCAACCAAACAAGAATCAGGAACTTCCACCATTCTATGCTCTGATCCTGAAGAAAGCTGCATCTGTGCCTGGAGATTCGAACTCTCTAACTGTCCACTACCTGCCTACATGCTGCAAGTATTCAACTACAGCCTCTTATGGACGCTATTCTTTCACTTAAAGCTGTTCTTTACTCTGAAATTGCAGTCTGTTATATAATTGCACACATGTCTCTACACGCAGGTATGTAGTCACTGTTTATTCCCTGCAATTTGTTCTATTTGCTACAAAGTATCCACTATAACTCATTGATACTTTAACACTTTTATTGCCTGCAATTGTATTACTTGATACAAACGTATCAATTTCAGCTAAATCTGCAAAAAAAAAAAAAAAAAATTTATCTCCTTCTCACTTGCAAGTCTCACCTGCTACTTCTCATCTCAGATTTAGTACTGTTGTCAGTAGTAATTTTGCAGTTATATTACAGTCGTCTGTAACCCATCTTAGATATATTCCTACCACTTTGTGACTCACCCTAGATTTATTAATGTTATCAGTAACTCAATTTGCAATATAACTACTATCTGTGTTTCACCTTAAATATATTACTGTTGTCAGTAACTCACACAGCATCCCAAAGCCCCTCTATTTGCCTCTCGAATAAGCCTCATACTTCACAGGGTTAAAATGGAAGACATGATCATCAGGTTATTGTGCCTTTTCCTACTTATTATAACACTACCATCTAATATACTGGCCCTCACCACCACACCAAATTACATTCCTATTGTACTGTCTAGTGAGAGAAAATGGTCAGGGGACTCTTATCACAACCCACATGGGGCCAACATCCCACACCGCAACCTCCTATTGCATGTCCCACTACAACACAACATGAAAACTAGACAAACTAAAAACGTCTACCCTAGTAGACTGAAGTGTGCACTTATAAATGCCCGCTCACTTCGAAACAAGTGGCCAGTGATTACGGATGTAATAATGTCCCACCAGCTAGACATTCTCATGGTCACCGAAACATGGCTCTCAACTGAAGACAATATCATCCTCAATCAGCTTCTCCCACCTAACTTTACAGCCTTCACTGGACACAGACAAAACAAGAAAGGCGGAGGAGTACTTATCATCACCAAAGCTGACCTCCAGTTTAAAATGGATGAATCCAACAGTAACAACCATCTAGAAACAGTATCAGTCTCAAACAACACTTGCTCCATAAACTTGGTCTATAGATCACTGTCAGGGGATCCAGACGACCTAGCAACCATAATAAATCTGGCATCCTTCACCCAGGGGCCAAATAAACCTAATTGGATTGTAGGAGATATCAACCTACCATCATTACAGGACACTCAAGCAACAGCATTCCTTAATGCCCTAGATAGCCTAGGATACACACAAATGGTGCAAGAACCTACTCATGAGAAAGGCAGTATCCTCGACCTAATATTCGCACCGCAGCTAATTTTGGACCAACCACAAAACATCGTATTATCGATATCTGCAGTCCCATGGACTGACCACAAACTCATCACCTTTCAGATGCCTACCACTAACTGTTCACACAAGATGAAAACGGATGAAAGCAGGCCTGCTAACTCAGCTACCAGAAGATTCCACCCATTTAACAGAGAACGCATCCTTACTGAAATGAGCACACTCTTTGATGACACCTCACTAAGTCTAGAAGAGTTGATATCCTCCTGGAACAAAAAACTCAGTGCAATCGCCATCCGCCCTCCAACGAACAAGAACTCAAAGAAGAGACCTACCGCCCCATGGTTCACAGCCGATTTAAAAACCTCACTAACCATTTTAAGAAGACTAGAAAAACGATGGAGAAAGTCACGTACCAGCAGTGACCAATCAGCTTACATCCAACACCTGGCAGAGCATCGCAAAGCCATCTCAGATAAAATCAGACAACACCACACAGATACTCTGAAACGGTCACTGAATAAACCTCACGACCTGTTTAACTTAGTTAAAACACTTGCCAAAGAGCCAACCCCTGAGCACCACAGCAGGATCCGCCCACAGGACTATGCAATTTACATGCAATCTAAAATGTGCAAGACCAACAAAATATTAATACCAGACCATCCTGATGAACAAAACTACCCAGTATCACTGGCATCCTTCTTTACTCCCTCGAAGAAAGCTATTGAAGACACCATCCTAGCTCTAAACACAACCGCTGCACACACAGACCCTTGCCCTGCGCACTGGATAAAGGACCTGCGATGTGACATATCCTCAACTATAGCAAAAATCTTAAACTACTCATTCACCACTGGCTCTTTCCCATCTACGCTCAAGCAGACCTCTGTAAGACCGCTGCTAAAGAACACCAAACTTGATCCTCAAAAAGTAGAATCTTATAGGCCCATATCTAGCATACCTATGCTAGCAAAAATCATCGAGAAAATAGTGCACAGGCAATTACAGGATCATATAGACACATCAGCCCCACTGGATCCAGCTCAACATGGTTTCAGAGAGTCACATGGAGTAGAAACACTACTCACAACACTCCTCAACAACATTACCTCAGGTGTGGATAACATACACCAGGGCTTCGCTCTTGTCTTCCTAGATATAGCAGCGGCTTTTGACTCGGTATGCCATGAAATTCTCATCTGCCGGCTAAGGGAAAAAGGCATCTGTGGAACAGCACTCGAATGGTGCAAATCTTACCTGTCCGACAGATGGCAGCATGTCAGAGTCGACGGGGATACATCTGAACCTTTCCAACAAAGTCAAGGTGTACCACAAGGATCCTCTTTATCTGCATTGATGTTTAATATATACATCCAACCCATCTGTGACATCATCAGATCCTTTAATGTCAGTTACATGATATATGCAGACGATGTGCTACTATATATGCCAATATCATTGGACTGCCTAGACCTTACCCCGCTGACTAACTGCTTTGACACCATATCAGAGTGGCTCCTATCACAAAACCTGAGAATACAACACAAAAAGACGGAAGTCCTGTTCGTCTCGAGGAACACCAACTTCACCCCTCCTAGTTGTATTAACGTAAAGGATGCCCAACTCCAAGTTAAACCGGCAATACGCTACCTGGGAGTAACGCTGGACCAAAACCTTGATATGAAGAATCACATAGCCAACACAGTCAAGGCAATCTACTTTAAAATCAGATCCCTCAGACACCTACGCATACTACTTGAACCGGATGATTTCCGTACCATTTATCAAGCCCTTATACTCCCCCATTTCGACTTCTCAAACTCCATACTACAAGGACTCCCCCGGGCCACCCTGAACCCCCTGCAATTAGCCATGAATAGTGCAGCGAGGGTACTCCTCGGGGCATCCAGGAGAGATCACGTAACACCCCTTCTAAAACAGCTACACTGGCTCCCCATTCAGGCAAGGATCAGTTTCAAGATCTTACTGCTAACATTCAAAGCGGCTAAGGGGCTCACCTCTTCCTCTCTCTCCAACCTCATACAACCACTTGCACCAAACAGGCCACGAAGAACAGCAGAATTAAACACACTAGTTATCCCAAATGACACCACAAGATGCACTAGATCAACAGCCAACAGAGCCTTCCAATTCTGCGCCCCATCTCTATGGAACACCTTACCAGCACAAATCAGAGCAATACCTAATCTAAGTCAGTTCAGAAAGGCTTTAAAGCATTTCCTCTTCCTTAAATATCTCAATGGCAGCTCCGAACAGAACCCCCAGGTGAATAGCAGAAGTGGTCAAACAGATAGACCCCGCAACAGACCAACTTCACAATGTAAATAGCAAGTTGTTCCATATACTATTGTACCACTGTTGTATATAGTTAACCAGGATATCCTTTATCAGATAACCCTGCATTGTATTTAGTTTCCCCTACTTCGCCAAGTTATACTTCCTGTTAAATGTAACGACCAGACACGTGTAAACTGTCGGATGTTTTCTGTTCAATGTAAACCGCGCTGATGTCTAATAGTGCGGTATATAAGAATTGTTAATAAATAAATAAATAAATAAATTGGCAGTATGACAGCCTCAACAGTCCAGCTTCTGTCTGGGTCATAGCACGGAGACTATAATGGTTACTCTCTTAAGTGATCTCCATAGCTCCTTAGCTAGAGACTAGATTGAGCAATACTGTAAGAACAATCTTACACTATCTTTGAACTTGATAGATCATTCCTTCCTGTTTCTCGATTTCAAGATCTCTGTTTACTTGGGAATGTTCTTTACTGATTCTTCTCTTTTTTTTCTTTTTTCTTTCTGGCCATACCTTTTCTGTTCTTGTTGGCTCTGCTTTTCATAATCTGGTCTGGCACTCCTTCTGTTTTAATATCTTTGAGTCCGCTCATAACATGGATTCAGGATCACAGGATTAAAGTTTACTGTTATACTGATGATATTTTGCTTGCGGTTTCTATCGGCTACACTTCATCAGATTTGTCTCAGTTGAACCCTTGTTTGTCGACAGTGATGCTAAGGCTATTGAATTTTAAACTCGAATCCCATCAAGACGTAGCCACTTGGATTACCGGTGCCTTCTCTTGTTCAAATCTCTCTCCTATTCTTTCTAGAGCGCCGATCACGCTTATTGAGTCTTTATCTGGGGATAATTCTGGATTCTGAACTTTCCTTTGAAAAACAAATTTCTCTCTTGATAAAGAAACTTTTCCTGTTTTCCATCCTTATGCCCATTTTTGGATATGTCCTCATTTTGTACCTTAATGCATGTATTTATTACTTCTTGTCTTGGCTATTATAATACTGCTTACACTGGTCTTCCTCATTTTCTTATTGAATGTTTTCAGACCATACAGAATACTGCTATACGCAGTCTGGCCCATGTGTGGAAAACTTGACCACCTCTCGCCCCTCTTAATGCAATATCAGTGATATATCCAGCATCCTTTTTAGTTCTGGAGCATAAAGCTCTCTACATACCTGTATACCCTCTTGCCTAACACTTATTTTACTATTCTTTATCTCATTGCTGGCTAAACTCTATGATCCCTTCATAGCAATAAATAGTATCTTCCACTAGTTACTAGTGCTCATCTGGAATGTATTAGATACGCAACATTTTTTTTTTATTCCTGTCCTTTGGAATAATCTACTTGTGGCTCTCCATTTAGAACCTACTCGTTAGACATTTCAAGCAACTCTGAAGGGTCATTTTTCTGTGGCTTTTGGAGCGTCTTCTGCTGGCCATGTGCTCTGCTTTCTTTTATCTTTGTTTTATTTGCTATTTGAACTTATTTCCTTTTTATTATGGTGTTCCTTTTCATTTTTGTGAATGTTTTTCATGAGTTCGTTTTTCTGTGTGTTTTTCTGTATATTGACTTTATTTGTAAACCGCTTTGAACTTTTAGTAGAGGTGGTATATAAAGCCCTTTATAAACTACGCTGTTGTAACTTTTATAAAGCAATTTAATCATTCCTAACTTGATTTGCATGGTCACTTGGATCCTAAAACAAATTGAAATAACCAAGATGGTACTCGATAAAAATCTCAGTATGAAAAGCTCTAGATCCTCATGCCATTCCACTAAGCCATCTCCCATCACTGTCCCATGTAAACTCATAGTCCCTAGCTCTTTGTGTTTATACTTGAATCTCTTTCTGTTCTTACTTCCCTCGCCCATCTTGTGTCATGCTAAAGCTCCTCAGTGTCCAGTGTGAGTTATGTGGATTCTGGCCTTCTAACTTGCATACCTGGCAGATTAAGGACTTTTAAATTGAGTTTGTGTTAACTGTTATACAGCGCTGTCCATGTGCAATTACTGAAACACTGCATAGTTTACAGCCTGGCACTCTGATGAAAAAGATTACTGTGTTCCGATTTCGCTAGTAAAACCTATAGGCACTATTTATCTAGCTGCAAATTTGCACATGCTTGCTGTCATTGCCCCACCAAAATAGCAGAATTCTCCCTTCCTTTCTTCTTCCCTCAGCCCCACAGTCACAATCTGTGGACTCTATATGCCAGATTCCATGGATTGTGATAAGATCCCTGGCTTATATTGATATGCATTTGATGTGAGCCATTTGCTTTTAGCCATATCTGGAAAATACCTCCTTGACGCTTACAGCTTCTGTTCTTTACAGGTTTTGGGGTCCTTGTTACATGGAGGCATTTTTATTTATAAGTTGGCTAGATTTGGTGTTCATTTTAATAATAATTTTGTTACTGAATGTAGCTAGATGAGCCTGTCCCTGTAGAAAACCCATCTTGGAGTCTTTATTTGTGTATTAGCACATCTAGTATTTTTGTTTAGTACATTAAGACGATTAAGCCAGTATGGCCATACGTTTTTCCTTTTTCAGATGAAAAACTCCTTTTAATAACCAAAACTTTGTAATAAGTGTGATCAGTCTAATTTTTATTGTTTCTTTTTCAGCATTCATGACTTTGGCCATGGTTCTACTGCACGTCTTCTGGGGCATTGTTTTCTTTGATGCTTGCGAGAAGAAGAAATGGTGGGCCCTGACTTTGGTCATCGTAAGCCATCTGCTGGTATCAGGCCTGGTGGGTCCATTCAGTGCTGTTCTACATTCAGAACATATGTAGTATTTAGAAGCTATTGCCAGGGGTTGGGTGCAGTGCTGAGTATTGTGCCAGTCTGTTATGCTTCTGATTTTCTTTAAATGTGATCGAGCTTTAAAATTTAGCTTGCACTCTCTCATCTGTTTGACAGCAACTTTGTTTTCAATACAAATTGCTATTGCTTGATTCTAATCACATGGTCTGTAATGTACACTGTCACTCTGTATTGTACACTTACACTGATGCCTCTGGGATATGTAGTAAAGCACAAGACTAAAAGTGCTTGATCAAGAAGATGCAGCAATAACTACATGATGAAAGCGAGGCCTTCCTTATCTTACTAGACCAGACCAGATGAGTGAGTTACTCTCCAGCCCAGCATGTGGAGGCAGACTTTCAATGATGTCATTACTAGTATATCTATTGGTGCAGTACTGAGAGAAGTTAGAATTGTCTGCTTCCATAATGTGGCAAGGTGTGTGGACTGGTGCAGTAGTGCAGATTAATGTTGTTGCCTGTGTGATTGGATACGCCCATTGTCTCCTCGAGTCAGCATTTGCTCTGTGTTCTGTGCTGTTACCCATGGGTTCCTGCACTGATGGGCTGGAGAGTGGACAGGAGGACGTCACGGGTCCCATGAAGAGGGTTGATAGGTTTGGGCCCAGACCCCCTCTCCCCCCCCTTCCCTCTCGCTATCCTGTTTCTGCATGTTCCTGTCTATTTTTTTTCCACCCTCTATTTTTAAATTTTGTGCTATTACTTTAATTGGCTCTCATTGCTATTTGAATAAAGCAGCTTAAAAAATAAACACCCTTTCAGGCAACCAGGCATTCACAGGTCTTTGTGGGTGGCTGGGGACCCCGCCCCCTTGAGTTTCTCAAGCCAGCATGATAGGTGAGAGGATTTCTTTACAGAACAGGGGTTCTCTTTTTGCCATGGTTTTCTTTTTTTCAGTCATGTTTTTTTTTTCTTTGTAGTTTTTTCTTAAAATGTGTTTGAGCCCCGTGCACAGAGGTGTGCTGCTTGCAATTCTTGTTGGGTGTTCTCTGTAGCTGGCTCCTTCTTGCCCGAGTGTGATGGGGAAACCACAAGGGCACATATTTTTCAGCCTGGTTGGGCTCCTTTGCCAGTTTTGCAGCTTCTTCCACGTCTCCCACATTCCATATCATCCTGCTAGACCAGTCCAGATAAGTAGGTTGTTATCCCCTACCAGCAGATAGGTGGCGACAACCAATGAAAAGCCTGGATTTTAATGAGATTACTCCTGTGCCTCTATCTGCCTCACCTACCAGAGGGTCCTTCAGTATTTCTTTGTGTCCAGCAGAAAGTGGATGGATTTTCTCCATTCTGTAGAAAATCTAAAGATTGAGAGGAAAAGAGATTGATTAAATACTCACGAATGATCACCTTAAGCCCTAAAAAAAGGTGACTTTCACTTGAGTGCAACATGGGAGTCTCCACAAGACTCCGTTCTATTTAGTAGACTTGGGAGGAGGGAAAATTGGTTCAGCTCCGTGCCCTTATGATAAGGACTTGTTGAGCAACCATAAATTGGAAGGATTTGCAAGAATCTGGAAAAGTACAGCAGCCCTCCACAACCTCAGCACCCCCTCCCTGCTCCTCCTTTTCTCCCTGCTCTCTTCTGAAAATTGCAGCATGCTTTTGGAGGGATCTGCCTGCCAGCCACCTTTCACACAGTGCTGTTAAAAGAAACCCAGCCAGTGAAGCAGTTTCAGGGGAGTAGAGCTGAGCCCAGCACTGCTCTTATGCCTGGGGCTTTCAGGGGGTGAGTACCTAGGCTTGACCTTGTCATTGTCCATGTTGGGAGCTCCTTGTTCCATTTCTGAAGGACACAATTCGGGGTGGACTTCTAGTGACCATTGGCGCTGTGTGTGGGTTTCCTGCCATTTCCTGCATGCATTGGTAACGTTTTTACATATTGTTGCCTGGGGGTTGCGCAGTCCTAACACGTGTTCCGCCCAAGCGGCTCCAACATGTGCTCCTCTAGCACCTTTAACACATGTTATATAAACACACAGTTAGCGCATGCTTGCGGGCCGATGCAGCCTTAGTGTACACCCTTGTGATACTTACCCTAATTCTCTGTCTTGACCTGTTTGACCTGTGGCAGGCAAGGAGCTTTATCCTTGGATTCTAGACTCTGCCTTTCCTGTATGGCAGCTTCCCCCCTCTTAGCTGGGGGATACAGTTAGTTTGCCCTTACCTGTCTCCGGGCAGGAGGTGCAGGATGTCATAAGGATAAGGATGCTCAGCTGGCTGGCTCCGGTGACTGTGCTGTGAGCCACTCTTCATCCTCTAGAGGGCCTGTCGTGGCTATGCCCCTTAGTGTTGGTGAGCCTTTTCTGAGAGGAAAGCTTCTGGAGTCCAGATTGTCCTCCCCAGAATTCTTTTCCTTTTTGCAAAAGGCCTGGTACTTCTGGCATGGAAATTCAGACTCTATGGCCTCTAGGTGCCCCCAGACACAATCTCATACCGGGCAGGCTGAAAGTAGAAGCCCTGTTCAATTACAGTTGGCTAAGCATCCCTGGCACGGCACAGCATGTTCCCTGAAGATGAGGAACAGTTGGGAGCTATCCAGGATATTGACTAAGTCTCTGATCCACATGAATCGGTATTGGGCTTTAATGTGGATGAGGACCTACTCTCGCCTTCAGAAGACTATTCAGAGGCCAGAAGGAGGAGGTGGCAGCATTGATTTCCAGTGTCTCATCCACCTTGAACTTGTCAGATGCTTCCAGCATTGAGCAGCAGCTGAAAGTACACCCGCTTCACAAAGGGTGTGAAAATCCACTACTATGTCTGTGTTTCTCAGTCTTGAAGGACTACCAAAAGAGACTGCTACAGCTGGAAAAAGATTTGCACTTACAAGTATTTATCTTCTGGGAAATACTCTAAATCTTTGGGAAAAGTGAATTCTTTGGGTTAAAGCTGATAAATCTGTATATTTTAGATTTCAGTGTTTTGTTGAGTCAATCAGGTCTTAGTATCACCAGAGAGCTTTTCATTTAATCAAATCAGAGTATAGCTTAGCATAGAAAGTAAAATGGAGTAAATAGTCTTTGAGTAGAAAGAGAAATGTGTTTCTAGAGACCTTTACAAAGAGGCCTTCCAATTAGGAGGCAAAAGATGTGTGAAGTTGCTTTAAAAAGGTGTTAAATCCAACTGATAGAGGTGTCCTTTCAAATTGCTCCTTTGATCTATCACCAAGGGCTGTGTGAATAACCCAGGAAATTAAAGCTTTACCTTAGAAGCACAGGTTAGGGCAATGTGTAGCAAGCCAGCTTTTATTAAGTCTGCTTTCCCTCCCACCACCCCGACTCCCACTCACCCCAGGCACAATCTTAGCTTTATAGGCTCTTAAACCTATTAAAGGGAAGGGGAGAGTCCAATTCACTTTCAGGTTCAGCTCATTATCCTCATCAGGAATAGATTAATTAAGGACCTGAAGTTAGTTAATCTTGAGGTGAACAGTGTCCCTTAAACATTTTAAGAATAGTTGTATCCCCAGCAAACCTAAGTAAGCAAACAACTTAAATAGCTAAACAAAATCTTAAAACTAAGATGCAGATAGCAGTCCATCAGCAAGATAAGGGCTATCCAGTCTCTTGCATTGAGTGTCACATATATGATTTTCTCCCACTTGGTGAGGGGTCTTTTATTTGCACTAGCTCCAAGGAACTCTTTTCTCTCAGGGAATTAGTCCGATCTCTGGAGGCTAGAGTAGCAGATTTGGAGGACATAAGGAAGCCAGAGAGGTATATAGATGAGACCTACAGAGACGTATTACTGAAGTCCCATCTCCAATCTGGCAGCCTCCCTATTGCTATAGACAAGAGAGGTCACGTGACGAGAGAGCATCACCCTGATGTGGCAGGAAGTGTTCCTGTAGCTAGGACCTGTCCTCTAGGTGATTTAAAACTCTCTCTCACTGAGGGAGTTTCTCTAGGGCTATGTACCTATGAAGGAAGTGTTAGGACAGCTGTTATAGTTGGTGATTCAATCATTAGGCATGTAGATAGCTGGGTGGCTGATAGAAATGAGGCTTGCCTGGTTAACATGCCTGCCTGGTGCTAAGGTAGCAGACCTCACGCACCACCTAGACAAGGTTTTAGCGCTGGGGAGGAGTGTGCTGTCTTGGTACATGTTGGTACCAATGATAGAGGAAAATGTGGGAGGGAGATTCTGGAGGCCAAATTTAGGCTTTTATTTAGGAAGTTGAAATCCAGAACTTCCAAGGTAGCATTCTCAGAAATGCTTCCTGTTCCACACCCATTAATCAAAAGACAGGCAGAGTGCCGGAGTCTCAATGCGTAGATGAAGACGATGGTGCAAGGAAGAGGGGTTTGGATTTGTTAGGAACTGGGCAACATTCTGGGGAAAGGAGGGGCTTTTCCAAAGGGATGGGCTCTAACTTAACCAGGATGGAACCTAGCTGCTGGCATTAACCTTTTAAAAATGAGAGAGAGCAGCTTTTAAACTAGATAATAGGGGAAAGCCGACAGTTGCCCAAGAATGCATGGTTTAGAAGAATGTGTTCTTGAAGGATGGTAGCAAAAGAGGGAAGTTAAGGCATCCTCACAGAGAGGTTCCAATAAAGATAAAAGCAACCCACATGCCTTTAAGTACAGAGCAGACTGAGCTGAAAGATTCCAAATTATGTCCGTCTACTATAACCAGATTAATATGAATAAAATACAGCTTCTAAAATGCCTGTATGCAAATGCTAGAAGTCTAAAAAAAAATAAAATGGGAGAGTTAGAATATATAGCATGAAATGAGAAATCAGATATGATTGGTATCTCAGAGAGCTGGTGGAAAGAGGACAACCAATGAAACACACTGATACCTGGGTACAAACTATATCGGAATGCTAGAGTAGATGCAAATGATGGAAGGGTTGTGCTCTGTTAGAGAGGGCATTGAGTCGCAGAGGATTAAAGTTTACAGGAAACAAAATATACTCTAGAATATCTATGAATAGAAATTTCATGTAAAAAGGGGATGTGACCACCTGACCCAGAATGAACAAATGGAAGATGAAATGCTTAAAAAAAAAATCAGAGAAGCTAACAAAAGTTACAACACAGTAATAATAATGGGTGGATTTCAATTACCTTGGTATCAATTGAGTCGGTGTCATGGCAGGACATGCTAGGGAGATAGCTTCCCCTCTTGTTGGTTCATGAACCAGCTGTTCCAAGAAGCAGTCATTTATTTCATCAAAAAACTATTTTGGACCTAGTCCTTGGTGGAACACAGGATCAGGTGCAAGAGAGAAGGTTGTTGGGGCTACTTGGCAATAGTGATCACAGCATGAGTGCATTTGACTTAATAAATTGTGAGAGGAGGCAAGGAAATCCACAGTACTACAGTATCTCTTAACTTTCAAAAGGGAAACTATGATAAAGTAAGGAAAATAGTTAAGAAAAAACTAAAAGGGGCAGCTGCAGCTGTTAAAGATTTACATCAATCATACACGTTTAAAAATACTATCTTGGAAGCCGGGACCATATGTATTCCACGCTTTAAGAAAGGTGGAAGGAAGACCAAAAAACTGCCAGCATGGTTTAAAGGTGAGGTCAGAGAGGCTGTTATAGCAAAAATAAAAACATTTTTCAGGAATGGAAAAAGGAGCCAAATGACAAAAACGGGAAACAAACATATAAGCATTGGCAAGGCAAGGCATTGATAAGGCTAGCAAAGAGAGAATTTGAAATAAAAAGCTTGCCGTGGAAGCTAAAAAGCATAATAAAACCTTTTTCAAATACATTCTGTCATGACGCCAGCCCTCCGCCTAGGGCTAAGAGGGTTGGAGCTGCCATTATGTCGTCTGATAAAGAGTAGTTGTGAGTCGAGTAGTAAGGCAAAAATGACAAGGAATTTATTCCCAACACAAAAGAATTCAGTGCAGAACAAAATAGGACAATCTTCAGGTGTTGGCTCAGAGTTATTTACAGAAAATTAAAGCAACTGCATTTCTCACAGTCTCTGCTCCAAACATGTGCAGTGCATATCCCATGTAATCGAAGCAGCCTAACAAAAACAGCTTCTGCTTCTAAAGAAAAATACCTCTCTTCCTTTGCTTTCACTTAGCTCTTTTATACGAGTTTTTAGCGCAGGGACTCAATATGATCTGGCACACAAAACGTGCAATCCATAGGAACTTCCCCTAGGTTAATATCATTACTGTCCCATTGCATTTCTTCAAACTCAGGGCTTACTGAGTTTGGCTTTAAATTGTTATAGCAGGGTTTCTGGTAACCTCCCTCTGCTAACTCTGGTATTTTCCCTGGACACAATTCTGCGCAGTAAGGTTTAGAAATACCTTGGGCTGTGGAGACTCCTCTCCTGGCTCTCAGCTAGCTCTCTCCAGCTGTAAGGAATTACTTTCTGCTCTTCTGTTTGCACTGCCTGTCGAGAGCACTGCCCTGGCCCTCTGCTCCTGGGTGAGTTTTTCAAACTCCTGGCTTTAGAGCTGGGTTCCCACCTAGGCAGACTCTGAAGCCTTTCATCCAGCCCTGAGGACTGAAGGGTTCTCTGCTCTTTCTCCCTCAGCAGGTTCCTGACAACAGGCTGTACCTTCTCTCCTTCTGTTCTGCTGACTTCAGTTCTTACCTGCAGATAGGTTCCTTACAAGGTCTCCAACTCTGGGCAGTTTCTGAGCCTCTCCAACCACGTCTCCTCCAATCTAGAGCACTTGGCCTTTTCTCAGAAGCTTTTTCTCTCTTCCTCCCTTCGGAAGCTCTGCCTCTTCCCCTGCTCCCCTCCCAAGCTTCTAGCTGGGGTTTAAATTTCTGTTCCCTGAGGCTTGGCTCTGCCTTCCTGCACAGGTGTGAGTAATCAAGATCCAAGCTTGCTGCTACGTCAGAGCTTGGGTGTGTCAGCTTAGCCCCTGTCTCCCTCTGCTTGCCTCTCTCTTGCAAATACTGAGACGTGTGTGCTGGCTGACTATCAGTATCTTTAAAGGTAAAATCCTTCTTTCCTTCTATTTCCATAGGCTCTGCATGGGCTTCTACATCACATGTCCCCCCCTTAAGATATTATGTGCTGGCGACCCTACCCTCGCACAGCTCGTAATCTGTGATAGGGCCTCGATATGCTCTTCCACCCTGGATAAACTAGCTGCGGCTGTTCTTTCACAGCAGGGCCTAAGGACATTTATATGGAAAATCTGCTGGCGCCCCCTACTTCTCTCCACTGCATAGGAGACCGGACCCACTTGCTTTACTGCTTTATAGGGTCCCTTCCATCGAGCCTCAAACTTCAGACCGGCGTCAGCTACCATCACCACTACCTTCTCCCCTATGGTTATTTGACGAGGCTTTGTTCCTCTATCATAGTACGCCTTTTGGCGTTTCTGACTGGCTTGCAGGTTTTTTTTTCTGCCATCTGAGAAGTCCTTTGTAGTCTACCCCTCAGATCCCATAGAAAATGAGGTACCCCCATTTCCTCTACTTCGGGCTCCACCCATTGTTCCCGCAGAATATCTAAGATTCCCCGTGGGGTACGGCCATACATTAGTTCATAGGGGGACGCCCCTAAAAATGCCTGTGTACGCTCCCGACAGGCATACAGGACAAAAGGGAGCATAATATCCCACTCGGACATTTTACCATCCAAGCTACGCCTTAGCATTTGCTTAAGGGTTTGGTTTAACCTCTCCACTAGTCCGTTGGATTGGGGGTGATAGGCGGCTGTCTTTACGTGGTGTACCCCAAATGCATCCCATACTTGGGCCAAATATTTCAACATGAAATTGCTACGTTGATCAGTAAGCATTTCCTGGGGAAATCCCACCTCACAAAATAGTTTAATCAACTCTAGGGCTATAGTTCGAGCGGCAATGTTCCGTAAGGGAATAGCCCATGGAAACCTGGTGGCCTGATCTATTATAACCAGAATGTACTGGAATCCCCTCGGTGTCTTTAGCAAGGGTCCTATGATATCCATTGCCATCCGTCATATGGGTTCAGATATCGTTTGGGTAGGAATCATGGGCACCCCTGTTGGCTTAACAGAGGTAATCCGCTGATAGGAAAGGCAGGATTCACAGAAGCAGGCAGTTTCTTTGAAAACCCCCGGCCAATAAAAACGGGCTAAAATCTGATCCAAGGTCCCTTGTATCCCCTTGTGACCGCCTACAGGGTGATCATGGGCCAGTCTCAAAACCACTGTCTTGAAGGTGGTCAGGACCACCAATTGTTTCTTCACAACTCCTGTCTGGAGATCAATACTTTCCCTATATAATATTCCCTGATCTAACAGGAATCTTGGGAGACTATCCCTCGTAGCCTGGGCATACTCAAACACCCATTTTAACGCAGAATCCGCTTGCTGCTCTTTGGGAAAGGAGGGAAATTTCTTAGCCACCTCAGCTGGAACCCAGGGCAAACCTTGTCCGGCCTCCATTTCTGCCCGCCCTTGAGCCCTCTGCTGTCTCTCGCAACATTTCTCTGCCTTGCCTTTTTTCCTCTTGTTAGAAGGGGCATTAATTAGGTCAGCATGTGTGGGAAGCTCCTCTAGTGTTTCCTCTGCGAGTTCACCTTCCTCCTCCAGGGGTTCATCCTCTTCAACTGGGGTTAGACGGAGATCTAGTGGAGACCATACCTGCCTTTGCCTGTAGGCCCTTCTCCATCCCTTTACGGAACTGGGGCCAATCCCTACCCAGCACTATGTCATGGGGTAACTTAGGGACTACGGCCACTAGAACTTCTTTCTGCGTTCCTAACCCCTTTATTGAGAGTTTATACAGAGGGTAGAAGGAGGATGCTCCATGTATGCATCGGATTTTAACCCTTCCTTCTGGTCGGCTCGGTACTGACCCACTGCGGGCTTCTATGGCCTGCCAGAGTTTCCTTGAAACCATACTCTGGTCAGCACCTGAGTCGAGCAAGGCACTAGCTGAAACACCATGAACTTCGACCTTCAAGAGAAAACCTTCTTGTATCTGTCTTTCATCACCAGTTATCAGTGCTGTATGTGTTATACAATCTTTTTGCATATGACCTGCTTTGCCACATTTGAAACATTTACCTTTTGCCCATTTACATTCTGGTTTTGGCAAATAGCTATTTACACATTTCACATTTGGTCTTAGTCCCTTTTCTGATGTTCCAAAACTTGCCTCCCCAGACATGCTCAGAGCGCCCCCTTTTTGCTTACTAGTCAACTCTGCTTCCAAATAATGTTCAGTAAGCAGGGCTGCTTCTGCTGTGGTCTGGCAATTTTGTAAGATCAAAAAGGACTGCACCTCCTGGGGAATGGCTTCCATGAATTGTTCTAACACAATGGCGTCTATCACTGATTCCATGGTCTTTCCCTCGGGTGCTAGCCACTTCAAAGTTAACCTCTGGACCCTTTGGAATAGAGCCTTAGGTGTCTCGTTAGGTCTTAACTTTGTAGCTCTTAGCATTCGCCGATAAACCATTGATGTTAAACCTAATCTGTCTCTAATAGCCTTCTTAAGCTCCTCATAGTTTGTAGCAAGAGCAGCGGGCATGGCCTTATAGGCGGCTAAGGCTTCTCCCATGAGGGACGTAGCAAACCTTACTGCCATTGCTCTGGCGGCCATCCCACCGTAAGGGCAACTCTTTCAAATGCTTCAATGAAGTTATCTACATCGTCATCAACTGTAAGTTGTCCAAAAGCTAAAGTCCCACAATTTTGTGGTCCTACCCCACAAGTATGCTGAGGTATTGCTCCTTCCTTCGCCTTCTGGCCGGCAAGCAAAGCCTCCATCAAGTCCAAAGTTGGCTTCTGTTGGGCTTGCATGGCTGCAATAGCTTGTTCCTGTGTACGCTGAGCCATCTCGCGTTGCTGCTCGAATTGGGAGGCCATCCAGCGGAGAACCTCCTTTGGATCCATTTCCATGGTTTTTCCTCTGTGGTTTCCTTTCTTCTCTTTCTCTGCAAAGAAACAATAACAAAGGCCCACCAAGTGCGGCACTACAACCTTTTGGTGTCTAAGGTAGACGCTAGGCAACCGTTTTCCATCTCACTCGAATCCTAGACACCCATGCCCCAAATACCCTTTACCTGAGCACGGTGTTGATTCAGGCTTTGAAAAGGAATCTTTTGCTGGTCTCCGGTCACTCTGGCCGACACTGCCAGCAATACTCCACACTGCCCTTCAGCCTACAGCTTTGCAGTTTCTGGTGCTTTTGGGTTGAAAAAAACCTCTGGCGTATATCCTGTGATTGGTACTTGTAAATCCTTATGTTCCACACAAAAATCCTAAATACTACGCCACTTGTCATGATACCAGCCCTCCGCCTAGGGCTAAGAGGGTTGGCGCTGCCATTATGTCGTCTGATAAAGAGTAGTTGTGAGTCGAGTAGTAAGGCAAAAATGACAAGGAATTTATTCCCAACACAAAAGAATTCAGTGCAGAACAAAATAGGACAATCTTCAGGTGTTGGCTCAGAGTTATTTACAGAAAATTAAAGCAACTGCATTTCTCACAGTCTCTGCTCCAAACATGTGCAGTGCATATCCCATGTAATCAAAACAGCCTAACAAAAACCGCTTCTGCTTCTAAAGAAAAATACCTCTTTTCCTTTGCTTTCACTCAGCTCTTTTATACGGGTTTTTAGCGCAGGGACTCAATATCATCTGGCACACAAAACGTGCAATCCATAGGAACTTCCCCTAGGTCAATATCATTACTGTCCCATTGCATTTCTTCAAACTCGGGGCTTACTGAGTTTGGCTTTAAATTGTTATAGCAGGGTTTCTGGTAACCTCCCTCTGCTAACTCTGGTATTTCCCCTGGACACAATTCTGCACAGTAAGGTTTAGAAATACCTTGGGCTGTGGAGACTCCTCTCCTGGCTCTCAGCTAGCTCTCTCCAGCTGTAAGGAATTACTTTCTGCTCTTCTGTTTGCACTGCCTGTCGAGAGCACTGCCCTGGTCCTTTGCTCCTGGGTGAGTTTTTCAAACTCCTGGCTTTAGAGCTGGGTTCCCACCTAGGCAGACTGAAGCCTTTCATCCAGCCCTGAGGACTGAAGGGTTCTCTGCTCTTTCTCCCTCAGCAGGTTCCTGACAGGCTGTACCATCTATCTTTCTATTCTTCTGGCTTCAATTTCAGACCTGCAGATAGGTTCCTTACAAGGGCTCCAACTCTGGGCAGTTTCTGAGCCTCTCCAACCACGTCTCCTCCAATCTAGAGCACTTGGCCTTTTCTCAGAAGCTTTTTCTCTCTTCCTCCCTTCGGAAGCTCTGCCTCTTCCCCTGCTCCCCTCCCAAGCTTCTAGCTGGGGTTTAAATTTCTGTTCCCTGAGGCTTGGCTCTGCCTTCCTGCACAGGTGTGAGTAATCAAGATCCAAGCTTGCTGCTACGTCAGAGCTTGGGTGTGTCAGCTCAGCCCCTGTCTCCCTCTGCTTGCCTCTCTCTTGCAAATACTGAGACGTGTGTGCTGGCTGACTACCAGTATCTTAGAAGGAAAGAAGGATTTTACCTTTAATTTCCATAGGCTCTGCATGGGCTTCTACATCACAGTTCGTAGCAAAAATCCCGTGAGAAGGTCAGTTGGACCATTAGATGATAGCAGGGTAAAAGGGGCACTAAGAGGGGATAAGGCCAGAGCAGAGAACTGAATGAGTTCTTTGCTTCGGTCTTTACTGAGGAAGATGCAGGAAAGTTACTCATTCCCGAAATGGTATTTAGAGGTGATGCATCGGAAGAAGTGAAAGAAATATTGATGAACAGGATGATGTATTACAATTATTTGATAAACTGAAGAGTGGCACATTACTTGGACCAGATGGTATATATCCGAGGGTGTTGAAAGAACTGAAATATGAGATTGCAGACCTACTATTAGTAATCTGTGAACTATCATTAAAATAATCTGTAGTACCTGAAGATTAGCGAATGGCCAGTGTAACACCAATTTTCCAAGATGGTTCCAGGGGTGATCTGGTAAACTACAGACCGAGCAAAATTGTAGAAACCATTATAAAGAACAAAATTACTGAACATGTAGTTAGTCATGGTTTAATGGGAGAAAGCCAACATGGATTTAGCCATGTAAAGTCTGTTATTTTTTTGAAGGTATGAATAAACAGCTAGACAAAGGTGAGCCGGTTGATATAGTGTATCTGGATTTTCAGAAAGCCTTTGACAAGGTCCCTCATGAGAGGCTCTTGGCAAAATTAAAAAGTCATGGAATAGGAGGCAGTGTACAGTTGTGAATCAGGAACTGGTTAAAAGATAGAAAGCAGAGGGTATGGCTAAATGGCCAATTTTGTCAATGGAGCAAGGTGAATAGTGGAGTATCCCAGGGATCTGTGCTGTCTGCTGCTGTTTAACATATTCATAAATGACCTGGAAATGGGAATAACAAGTGAGGTGATCAAATTTGCAAATGACACTAAATTATTCAAAGTTGTTAAACACAAGAGGATTGTGAAAAATTGCAAGAGGACTTTGATAAATTGAAAGACTGGACGTTCAAATGACGGATAAAATTTAATGTGGACAAATGCAGAATTATGCACCTAGAAAAGAACAATCCAAACTATGGTTCCAAGATGCAAGGTTCCACATTAGGAGGCACAACCCAGGAAAAAGATTTAGGCATCGTCATGGATAACATGTTGAAGCCCTCCATCCAGTGTGCAGCGGCGGTCCAGAAAGCAAACAGAATGCTAGAAATCATAAGGAAAGGAATGGAAAATTACAACGAAGGATATTATAATGCCTCTTTATCGTTCCATGGTGTGACTGCATTTTGAATATTGTGTGCAATTCTGGTTTGCCGTATCTTAAAAAGGATATAGCAGAATTAGAAAAAGTACAGAGAAGAGCCACCAAAATGGTAAAGGGGATGGAAGGATACCCATATGAGGAAAAGCTTAAAAGGTTAAGCCTCTTCAGCTTGGAAAAGAGACAGCTGAGGAGGGAGATATGATAGAAGTCTATAAACTAATGAATGGAATTGAATGGAAAGGGTAAATGTAGGTAAATTGTTTACTCCACCAAAAAGTAGAAAGATTAGGAGATAGCAATGAAGCTACAATGTAACCCATTTAAGACTAATAAGAGAAATTTTCACCTAATGCGTAATCAAACTCTGGAATTCGTTGCCGGAGGTTGTAGTAAAAGCTGTTAGAGTAGCTGGGTTTAAAAAAGGTTTGGACAAATTCCTGGAGGAAAAGTCCATAGGCCATTATTAGAGAAGACCTGGGAAGTCCATTACTGGCCCTGGGATAAGTATCGTGGAGTCTGTGTGCCTTTTTGTGAACCTGCTAGTTACTTATGACCTGGATCGGCCACTATTGGAAACAAGATACTGGTCTGATCCAGTATGGCATTTCTTATGTTCTTATGTTCCTAGAGCTGATCAAAGATATGATCTGCTTTGAGTGGGACTTGCCCGACTTTTCTCTTATTAGTCTTAAATGGATTACATTGTAGATTCATTGTGTCTCTTCTAGTCTTTCTACTTTTTGATGGCATAAACAACCGATTTACGTTAACTTGTTCCACTCCATTCATTAATTTATAGATTTTCTATCATATCTCTCCTCAACCTTCTCTTTTTTCCAAGTTGAAGAACCCTAACCTTTTAAGCCTTTCTTCATAGAGGTATCCTTCCATCCCTTTTACCAGCGGCGAGTGGTTTGGCGTTCCTAAGATGGATGCTA
Source organism: Ichthyophis bannanicus (assembly GCA_033557465.1). Lineage (NCBI taxonomy): Eukaryota > Metazoa > Chordata > Amphibia > Gymnophiona > Ichthyophiidae > Ichthyophis > Ichthyophis bannanicus. Next base: position 43,443,254 of record CM066043.1, read on the forward strand.
AGGTCACGGCAGCTATTACAGGCCACCATTCCCATAGATGGAGAATGAGCCTTAAAGGATGTTCTGGACCGCAAGGTCAATTCTTTGCTGAAGAGCCAATTTTCCGTGACTGCGGCTATTCTACAGCTAGGGGTATATTCCAGCTTGACGTCTCAAGCCCTGCTCCAGTGGATTTAGTCTCTTCCACCTGATACTACTTCCCTCTTGGAGTCAGCTATAGCCTTCCATTCTGATGCCATGTATGACTTGGTGTCCAGGGATGTTGCCCTGTGTCACGGCATCTGATTCGGCTTGTCACTGGGCAGTGAACACATCCTCCAAAGCCCATTGGCTCAACTGACCTGTAAAGGGAAGCTCCTGTTTGGAACAGATTTGGAGAAATTGGTGAAGGATCTAGATGACCCAAAAATTTTCCACCTATTGGAATACAGGTACAAGGGGCCTGTGAAGCAAGCTGGTGACCCTTTCTCTTCCACCTTCACCCAATCACCAAGGGTGCACTGGCCGGATTCCCAGTGTTCTCGGGACTGTCGTCACTACCATCCTGGAAAATCTTTCTTCCCCTCTGCCTCATCCAAAAGAGGAAGCCTCCAAGGCCACACGGTGAAGGGTTGGGGGCCCATTCCCTAGTGCCTCCAGTGGTTGCAGGCTTTGCCTCTTTCAGGGATGGGTCTGAGTTGCCAAGGATCGCTGGGTGCTAGATACCATTCAATTTGGCTATGCCCTAGAATGCAATGAGTCGATTCCTGATGCTTTTATCATTTTCCGTTGTGGGTCTGCGATCAAAGGTACTGCGGTGCGGACCAGCTTGGACAAGTTGCTTCGCCTAAAGGCAGTAGTACCCGTCTCACAGATGAGCAGGGCAAGGGCACATGCTCTATCTACTTCGTGGTGCCAGAGAAGGACAGCTCCTTCTGGCCCATTCTGGACCTCAAAGGGGTCAATGCGCATTTGTTTGTCCTGTGTTCTCGGATTGATATCTTACGCACCGTGATTCAAGCAGTCTGCTGAGGGGGAATTCTTGGCTTCTTTGGATCTGGCCAAGGCTTATTTTCATATCCTAATCGGGGCAGATCAGCAGAAGTATCTGCATTTTGCCATGCTTAGCTCTTGCTGTCAGTTTGTCACCCTTCCTTTCAGGCTCGCTACCGCTCCAAGGATGTTCTCAAAGGTTATGGTGATGACAGCTGTGGCGCTAAGGGATGTGTGTCCATCCCTATCTAGATGACTGGCTCATCCGAGCCTGTTCCCTGTCCGAAGCATCTCTGGTGATGTCCCGAGTGGTATCCTTTTTGGAAAGCCTCAGTTGGATGATCACTCAAGAAAAGAGCCAGCTTTTACCTTCCCAGTCCTTGAAGACTCTGGGAGCATGTTTCAACACTCAAGTGGGTAGAGTTTTTCTCCCAGGAGAAAGTCAGAAGACTGTTGAATTGCCTGGTGATGATCTGTGTGCTGCTGGCCCCCAGAGTCTTAGATTATCTTTAGCTCCTCTTATTGGTGGCAGCGACCGTAGAGATGGTTCTGTGAGCAGCAGCTCCAGCGGTCCTTGACTCAATAGTCCCCGAGTTCTCAGGAGTTCGAGTGCAGGTTTCCACTCACATTGAGGGTGAGGTCCAGCATGCGGTGGTGGCGGCAACCCCATCATCTGAGGGAGGGCATACTGCTGGACAATTTTCTCCTGGCTCCTGCTATCAACAGAAGCCAGTCTCTCGGGCTGGGAAGCCCATTGCCGAGACTGTATGGCTCAGAGCCACTGGAACCGCAGCAAAGAAGTGTGGTCCCTCAACCGCCTTGGGGCAATGATCACCAGGTTGGCTTTTCTGCATTTCCGGCCCCTGGGTTCGCATGTTTTTGACATAAGCCACTGCTGTGGCATTGTCTAATCAGCAGGGCAGCAAAAGAAGCGCCAGAATGGCCCTGGAGATGGATCTCCTGTTTACTGGGCATAGAAGAACCTCCTAGCCTTGTCGGCTCAGCACATTGCCAGAGTGGACAATATGGAAGCGGACTTGCTCAGCTGGCACTCTCTGAATCCTGGTGAGTTGGAGTTGAGTCAAGAGGCATTTCTGTTTATTTTGCGCCACTGGGGTTGCCCCAAAGTGGATCTAATGGTGACCCGCTCCAATGCCAAAGTGTGCCACTTCATCAGATGCCACGTGGAGATGGGGTCAGTGGGCATCGATGCCCTGACCCAGCCTTGTCCAGTTAGCAGTTGCTATACGTGTTTTCTCCTTGGCCCCTAGTGGGGCATGTGATTCGGCGTATAGAGCGCCACTCTGGCAGGATTCTCCTGGTAGCACCAAATTGGCCGTGGAGATTGTGGTTCAGAGACCTAAAGCTACTCCTTAAAGCACCTCCTCTTCGGTTGCCTCCGTCTCGGGAGTCTTGCGGCAGGGACAGATTGTCCTGGAGGACCCAACTTCCTTCTCGTTTACAGCATGGCTCTTGAATGGAGACTCCTAGCGCGTAAAGGCTACTCTCTAGCAGTAATCTCTATCATATTTAGTGTCCGGAGGTGGTCTACTAAGCTAGCATGTGTATAAATATGGTGCTTCATTGAGCAGTGTTGTGGCGTGCGGCAGTTGGCTCCTGAGGCAGCCAAGGTGTCCTCTCCTTTTGGCCTTTTTGCAGGATGGCGTAATGAGGGGCCTCTCACTTAGCTCCCTGAAGGTTCAAGTGGCAGCTTTGGCCTGTTTTTCCATGGTCCGGTGGTGGGCAAGTCCTTGGCTGTTCACCTGGACGTTTTATGTTTTCTCCAAGTTCAATATCTGCATCCTCCCCTTTGGTCTGTGATCCCTTCCTGGGATCTGTCTCTGATGCTCAGGACCCTGATAGCAGCCCCCTTGGAGCCATTGAAGCATGCTACCTTGAAGGATTTGACGCCCAAGACTGACGTCTTGATCGCAACTTGTCCCACAAGGCAGATCTCCAAGCTTCAGGCTCTGTCTTGCCTTTCTGTCCATTATAACTGAGACAGTTTCCATTCAGCCTGTTCCTTCCTTCTTACCTAAAGTGCTGTCTCCTTTTTACATGAACGAGATGGTTTGCCTGCCCCCCTCCTCTAAGGAGCAGTATCGGGGGAAGGATAAAGATCTTTGCCTTGTGGATGTTCAGAGGGTGCTTCTCAAGTACTTGAGGGTTTGGAATTATTTTCATAAGTTGGACCATCTTTTTGTGATGTTTGCTGACCCGCACAAGGGTGGAGCGGCCAAGTCTATTTTGGGGCACTGGATTTAAGGAGGCTGTTGCCTCAGTGTATCTGTTACATCTGCTGGAATTAACCTTTAAAAAGGGGAGAGAGCAGCTTTTAAACTAGATAATAGGGGCAAACCGACAGTCGCCCAGGAGCACATGGTTTGGAACAATGTATCCTTGAAGGATACTAGCAAAAGATTGAAGTTGGGGCATATCAGCAGAAACATTCCAATAAAGACAAAAGTAACCCAAATGCCCTTGAGTACAGAGCAGTCAGAGCTTAAAGATTCCAAATTACCCCTGCCTACCGATAGCCAGATTAATATGAATAAAATACACTAGGTCAGTATCACGGCAGGACATGCTAGGGAGATAAAGTTTCTAGATGAAATAAATGACTGCTTCTTGGAGCAGCTGGTTCATGAACCGACCATTTGGACTTGGTCCATAGTGGAACACAAGATCTGGTGCAAGAGATAAGGGTGTTGGGGCCACTTGGCGATAGTGATCATTGCATGATCACATTTGATTATAATAAATGGAGGAAGGATGGTAAGGAAATCCACAGTACTACCTTTTAACTTTCAAAAGTGAGACTATGATAAAATGAGGAAAATAGTTAAGAAAAAACCAAAAACCGTTGCAAAGGTTAAAGATGTATATCAAGCATGGGTGGTGTTTAAAAATACAATCTTGGACTCCCAGACCAGTTGTATTCCACGCTTAAGAAAAGTGGAAGGAAGTCCAAAAAACTGCTAGCATAGTTTAAAGATGAGGTCAGAGAGGTAGCTGTTGCCAAAAAAGCAATGTTTGGAAAATGGAAAAAAGAGCCAAATGACGAAAACTGGAAACAAAATAAGCACTGGCAAGTTAGATTCAAGGCATTGATAAGGCAGGTAAAGAAGCTTGCTGTGGAAGCAAAAAACACGTAATAAAGACTTTTTTTTTTCAAGTACATTTGTAGCAAAAAACCTGTGAGTAATTTGGACCATTAGATGATAGAGGGGTGAAAGGGACACTAAGAGGGGACAAGGCCATAGCTGAGAGACTGAATGAATTCTTTGCTTTGGTCTTTACTGAGAAAGATGTAGGGATGTTGTTACCCATGACTAAAATTGTATTTTAAAGGTGATGCTGCCGAAGAATTGAAAGAAATATCGACACACCGGGAAGATGTATTACAACTATTTGATAAACTGAAGAGTAACAAATCACCTGGACTAGATGGTATACATCCAAGGGTGTTGAAAGAACTGAAATATGAGAGTGCAGACCTACTATTAGTAATCTGTGAACTGTCATTAAAATCATCTGTAATACCTGAATATTGTAGGATGACCAATGTAATGCCAATTTTTAAAAAGGGTTCCAGGGGTGATCCGGGAAATTACAGACCGGTGAGCCTGACGTCAGTACTGGGAAAATGGTAGAAACGGTTATAAAGAACAAAAATTACTGAACATGGCTTAATGGGAGAAAGCCAACATGGCTTTAGCCAAGGAAGATCTTGTCGTACTAATCTGTTATGCTTTTTTTCAAGGTGTGAATAAACAGGTAGACAAAGGTGAGTCGGTTGATATAGTATATCTGGAATTTTAGAAAGCCTTTGACAAGGTCCCTCATGAGAGACTTGGTGAAATTAAAAAGTCATGGGATAGGAGGCAGTATATTATTGTGGATCAGGAACCGGTTAAAAGATTGAAATCGGAGGGTAGGGCTAAATGGACAATTTTTCTAATGGAGAAAGTTGAATAGTTGAGTACCCCAAGAATCTGTGCTGGGTCTTCTGCTTTTTAACATATTCATAAATGACCTGGTAATGGGAATAACGAGTGAGGTAATCAAATTTGCAGATGACACAAAATTATTCAAAGTTGTTAAAACCCATGAGGATTGTGAAAAATTGCAAAAGGACCTTGTTAAATTGGAAGACACTGCATCCAAATGGCAGATGAAATTTAATGTAGACAAGTACGAAGTTATACACCTAGGAAAGAACAACCCAATCTATGCTTACATGATGCAGGGTTTCACATTAGGAACCATCGCCCAGGAAAAAGATTTAGGCGTCTTTGTGGATAACATGTTAATACCCTTGGCCCAGTGCGCAACGGCGGCCAAGAGAGCAAATAGAATGCTAAGTATCATAAGGAAAGGAATGGAGAATAAAACCAAGGATATTATAATCCCTCTGTATTGTTCCATGGTGCGACTGCACCTTGAATATTATGTGCAATTCTGGTTGCCGTATCTTAAAAAGGATATAGCGTTATTAGAAAAGATACAGAGAAGAACCACCAAAATGGTAAAGGGGATGGAAGGGATACCCCTATGAAGAGAGGCTAAAATGGTTAGGTCTCTTCAACCTAGAAAAGAGACTGCTGAGGGGAGATATGATAGAGGTCTATAAATTAATGAATGGAGTCGAATGGGTAAACATAGATTGATTGTTTATGCCATCTAAATATAGAAAGAGTAGGGGACATGCAATGAAGCTTCTGGGTAATCTATTTAACACTAATAAGAGAAAATATTTTTTCACCCAACGTGTAAACAAACTCTGGAATTTGTTACTGGAGGATGAAGTAAAAGCTGTAGCTGGGGTTTAAAAAGGTTTGGACAAGTTCCTGGAGGAAAGGTCCATAAACCGTTATTAAAAGGGACCCAGGATATCCACTGCTTACCCCAGTACAAACATTGTGGAACCTGTGCCTTTTAGGGAAACTGCTAGGTACTTGTGACCTAGATTGGCCACTGTTGGAAACGGGATACTGGGCTTGATGGACCTTAGTCTGATCCAGTATGGCATATCTTATGTTCTTATGTTCTGCATGCCCACTCTACCAAAGCGCAAACGTCCTCTTGGGTGGAGCAGAACTTGGTAGCCCCTCAAACATTTATCGGGCAGCAACGTGAGTGTCACTTTCCACCTTTTGTACCTGAAAATGGCTTCTATCCGCCCGATACTAAAAAACCCTAAACTAGATCCTAACGTCCCTATCTCCTTCAGACCTATCTCCACCTTACCATTCATTGCAAAATAATTGAAAAAATAGTCCTCTTCCAACTACAGAACCACATTGGCATAAATGCCCCTCTGGACTGCTAGCACCATGGAATGGAAACCTTACTAATATCCCTATTCGATAAACTCAATGACATGGAAAACACTCAACAAGGCTTCATCCTCATCTTTTTGGACATTGCCTTAGCATTTGACACTATATGTCATGATCTCCTCCTGCAGCGCCTCTTCAGCATTGCAATATGTGGCACTGCCCTTGAGTGGCTTCGCTCACAAACCGCATGCAATACGTACAAGTTGGCCAAAAAATCTCCACCCTTTTCTCCCAGTCACAAGGAGTCTCCCAGGGCTCAGCCCTCTCTGCATTACTTTTTAACATCTACATTTATTTATTTAACATTTCTTATATACCGCCTTTCATGATATCAAGGCGGTTTACATTGAACAAACTGAAATTACATTGAACAGGGCATTATAACTTGGAGATAACTATTTTACAGGGAACATGGGCAATGGAGGGTTAAGTGGCTTGTCCAAGACCACAAGGAGCACCTGTGGGACTAGAAACCCCAGTCCTTCCGGCCCAAGGTTGCTGTCCTCTAGTGGAATTTGAACCCCCGACCTTCCGGCATGAAGTACCTTGCCCCAACCACTAGGCCACTCCTCCCTCCAACATGCAGCCAGTTTGTAACAGCATAAGCACTTTCTACTTCTACTATCACTTGTATGCAGACGACATTGATTTACGCTCCATTTAACATCACAAGCAAAAACTACTCTACCATTACAAACTGCTTCAAAGCGATAGACCACTGGCTAATACACCATAAACTGAACATAAACTTCAAGAAAGCAGAGATCCTATTCCTCACAAGAAATCGATCATTTCTGCCCCCAAAGGTGCTAAAAGTCAAAAAAGCTAACCTAGAAGTTAAATCTGTGGCAAAATGCTGTCCAGTTGTGACTCCTAAATATCTCAAACTCCAGCCACATATAAACAAAGTAACACAATGCATTTACAGCAAGCTGCGATTGCTCCGCCACTTATGACCTCTTCTTGAGTACCACGATTTCCATACAGTCTACTAGGCAATGATACTACCGTACTTTGACTTCTACAATGCCATCCTGCAAGGCCTCTCAAAGAGCTCCCTACACCCACTTCAGCTTGCACAACATATAGCTGCTCGTATTCTGACATGCTTGCCTTGAACTAGCCATATTACGCCTATAGTAAGAGTTGCACTGGTTACCTCTCCTTTAGTCTCATCAACTATAAAACACTCATGATAACATTCAAAGTTATCCACCAACTATCCTCTAATTGTTTAAACTCAGTCTTAACAAGAACCCTGAAAAACCGTCTAAGGAGAAGCAACACATCAAACCTCCTAAATCTGCCTCAGGAACTAACCAAGTGTAACCAATCAACTTCTGCTAGGGCATTCTCCCTGCATGCCCCCCATGCCTATGGAATGCACTTCCGCCACAAATCAGCGACACCCATGTCCTCTCAACCTTCCGGAAACTGCTTAAAACACACCTTTTCAAGGAACACTTTGATGGGATAACATAATCCCCTGTTACCTATGCACCCCTTAACGCTAATATATTAACCCTTCTTCTGATCACAGTCTCCTTACAATGTAGGCAACCCTCTACTTGTATATAGTTACTGTTCAATGTTAGAATTACTGTTCATCATTCTGTATTATACTTTAAACTATTAATCATTCTAGGAAATCCTTCTTTGTGTTAAATATACCGGTCGATATTCTATGTTATACCTTAAACTGTTAACTGTTCTAGGAAATCCTGTTTCATGTAATGTTCAGTTCTCCAGGACCAAGCAGGAAGTCAGTCCTCACTTATGGGTGACGTCGGCGCCGACGGAGCCCTCGCGGAGCAATTTTCCCCAGCTTTCAAAGAAAGCCTTTGGGAATTGCAGCGCGCATGCGCGGTCGTCTTCCCGCCCGAGGGTGCCATCTTAGCCAGTCTTCTTTTTTCCGCGGAGCCCTGCAGACGTCCCCGTCTTGTCCCCGCGAAAAAGTTGATTTTCCTCTTTATTTTATACTTTTTTCTTTCGGTTCGACGCCGATCGTTTTCCCGCCCGGACTCGCGACGCCGGTCTCGAGTCCTCTAGCGTTTTTTCGGTTTTTCTGACTTAGTCAGCTTTCATTTTCGTTTTCCCTGGCAGCCCGGTCCTTTGACCTCGCAGGGGCCCTTTTTCCCCCGATGGCTGCCAGTGGCTTTAAGCGGTGTGGTCGGTGTGACCAAAATATGTCACTAACCGACACACACGACTTTTGCCTCCGCTGCTTGGGCCCGGATCATGAGGAACTGATCTGTGGGCCCTGCAGCAAACTGTCCTCGAAGGCGTTGAGAAGTCGGCGGCATCAGCGCGAGAGAATCTTCGCTGACCCCAGCCGTACCCGGACCTCGTCGGAGGCCTCCGTGTCAAAGGGCTCCAGCTCGGACCGTCGCCGGAGCTCCTCCGACCGGGGTTCTCCCTCCGGGGACCATCGTCGGAAGGAAAAACCCGCGAGGGCGGCGTCGGTGGACGCTCCTGGCTCCGCGAGGGCCAGGTCGCATAGCCCCGACAGCCGCCCCGGGTCCTTGGAGAAGGAACATCTCCCGAAGCGACCTCGCCTGGAGTCGGAGATGCCTGCCCGGGTAAGTCCTGTAGTCCTTCTGGACTCGCCTCCGCGACAGCCGACGTCGGGCCCGACGCCGTCGGGGCCCGAGTCGGGGGCTGCTGGGTCACCTGAGCTCGGACTCAGGTTGACGGCCTTGGAGAGCAGACTGTCTGCCTTCATGGACCAGCAGCGGGCACTGCTCGCTGGCCTCGCTGGCGCCGCTGCCCCGACCGCCGGGACGTCGACGTCCAAGTCGACCCCGGAGACCGAGCCGATCCTCGAGTCAATGAGAACTCGAGTCGATCCTCGGTCGAGGTCACCCTCGGCCTCCCGTTCGGGACCGAGGTCGCCGACGCCGACTCCCTCGACGTCGGGGCAGCTGGCGCCGCACCCTGCCCGGGCCGACCCCACCGAGTCCTCGTCGGAGTCGGTCTGGGAGTCTGAGGAGGAAGAGTCACCTGATTCTTTCCGGACTCGGTGTGTCCCATCGGACTCACCGGGGTCCGAGCCTCGGAAGCAGTCCCCCCCGGAGGATGCCCGGTTCTCGGACTTCGTTAGGGATATGGCCAAGGCTTCGGCCTTCCCTGCGGATCCCGAGGAGGAGCCTCGAGCCGAAGAGCTCGACGCCCTCCAGTATGACTCTCCCGCGAGGGAGCACTTTACTGTGCCGGTTCCTCCTATGCTGGAACGACTACTCTTCCGCATGTGGGAGAGTCCGGCCTCCTCGCCGGTCCTGAGCAAGCGGGTCGATTCTATCTATCGGGTCCGCAAGAGCCCTGGCTTTCAGAAGGCACAGCTGCCACACCATTCCATGGTAGTGGAATCGGCCATGCATCGTCTTAAGAGCCAGAAGATGCACTCCTCGGTGCCTCCTGGAAGGGAGGCCCGTAACCTGGATGGCCTTGGCAAGAAGTGCTTCCAGGGCTCTATGCTCGCATGTCGTGTCCAGACTTACCAGCTCTACATGGGCATGTATCTCCGGGATCTGGCTAAAGAGCTAGCCGGATTCTCCGCTGGTCTCTCCGAGGAGCCCTTGCGGAGGTTCCTAGCCTTGTCCACGGGCATTCGGGAATGCTCAAAGTTCATGTCCCGAGCAGCCTATGATGGCTTTGAGGCCTCGGCTAGAGTGGCCGCCGCCGGCATCGGTGCCCGCCGACAGGCTTGGCTTCAGTCGTCGGACCTTGAGCCCTGGGTACAGGACAAGTTGGTCGATGTCCCCTGCCGAGGCGAAAACCTCTTTGGCAAGCCCATGGCGGAAAAGGCTGCACAAATTGAGACTGAGACTCTCACCAGGACCAGGCTTTCTAGGAAGACCTCCACCCCTTCCCAGAAAAAGAAGGGCTCGGGAAAAAAGTCCTTTTACCCGAGGAAGGCGGCTGCCTACAAACAGTACCCCCATTATCAGGCCCCTGCAGCTCCCCAACAGGGCCAGCAGGCCAAGGGACGGGGTAACGGGTCCCGTAGGCAGCAAGCCCCCAAGCCTGCACCACCAGCCCCTGCTCAGCAGGGTGGGGGTTTTTGACTCGCTCAGCATAGCCTCTCCCCCCCCCCGCTGGTCCCTCCCAGCACCGGAGGCCGGCTGGTTCACTTCGCCCACAGGTGGTCCAGCATCACCGCAGATGCCTGGGTGCTTCAGGTCGTGCGAGAGGGCTACCTTCTCCACTTCCATCAGGTCCCTCCCTCCTATTTTCCGGGAGAACCTTCGCGCCCCCCTCTGCACAGGGAGTTGCTCCTTCAGGAGTTAGCAGGTCTTCTGCAGGAACAGGCGGTGGAACCGGTGCCCCACCACCTGAGAGGTCAAGGCTTTTATTCAAGGTATTTTCTGATACCAAAGAGAACAGGGGGCCTCAGACCCATCCTGGACTTGCGCAACCTCAACAAGTTCCTTGTGCGGGAGAAGTTCAAAATGCTTACCCTTGGAATCCTTCTGCCCTACCTCCAGCAGGGAGATTGGCTATGCTCCTTGGATCTAAAGGATGCCTACACGCACATCCTCATCCACCCAAGCCACCGCCAATACCTAAGGTTTGTGGTGGCAGGAAATCATTACCAGTACAGAGTACTGCCCTTTGGCCTATCCTCCGCACCGCGAGTCTTCACAAAATGTCTCGCGGTCGTGGCGGCCCATCTCCGGCTTCACGGCCTCTATGTCTTTCCGTACCTCGACGACTGGCTCATCAGAGCAGCGTCCGCTCAGGAGGTCACCAACGCCACGTGCCGCACGGTGACTCTGCTGCAGCACTTGGGCTTTGTCATAAACTTCGCAAAGTCCACTTTGCTCCCCTCACAGGATCTCGAGTTCATCGGCGCAAGGCTGCACACTCCTCGGGCACGAGCGTACCTACCGCTCGACAGGGCTCAACGGCTCATGGACCTAGCCGACCGCTTTCGCAGCCAGCCCCTGGTCTCCGCCAGGCGCTTCCTGAGACTGCTCGGCCATATGGCTTCCACCGTCCATGTGACCCCCAATGCCCGCCTGAACATGCGGTCTGCTCAATGGTGTCTCCGCCAGCAGTGGCGACAAGCCACAGGCGGCCTGGCAGACCTAGTGCGCGTCTCCGAGCCGCTGCTCTCGTCTCTCCGGTGGTGGCTCCGGCAGCCGAACCTGATATTCGGAATGCTTTTCCAGTCACCTCAGCCGACCCGGGTGCTGACCACCGATGCATCCCTCCTGGGCTGGGGAGCACATTGCCAAGAGGCACGTACTCAGGGCCTCTGGACCACGTGGGAGTCTGCTCAGCAGATCAACTTCCTGGAGCTCAGGGCGATCCGCCTAGCTCTCAAGGCCTTCTCCCACCTGACTTCCCAACAGTCCGTCCTTGTCCAGACGGACAATCAAGTTGCCATGTTCTACGTGAACAAGCAGGGGGGCACGGGCTCCTTCCTCCTCACGGCATTCTCCTCAAGGCAGTTTATCTCCCGGGCCAAGAAAATTGCCTTGCAGACAAACTCAGCAGGGTCCTCCAGCCGCACGAGTGGCGTCTGGATCCCTTGGTAGTTCAGAAGCTCTTCCTCAAGTGGGGTCTCCCCACGGTGGATCTCTTTGCCAGTCCTCACAACCGGCAGCTTCCTCGCTTCTGCTCTCGTCAGCCACACCCCCTTCGGGTTGCGGCGGACGCCTTTCTGATCTCGTGGTCGGGGAGCCTTCTGTACGCTTTCCCTCCCATCCCGCTGGTCTCTCGGACTCTTTTCAAGGTTCTCCGAGACAAAGCCTTCATGATCCTGGTGGCCCCTCGCTGGCCCAGGCAGCCGTGGTTTCCGCTCCTGCTGCAACTGGCGGTGGAGGGTCCAATCCCTCTGGGGATACAACCGGATCTCCTCACTCAGGATCAGGGGTCCCTTCTGCACCCCAACCTCAGGTCTCTCAACCTTATGGCCTGGCTGCTGAGAGGGTAGTCCTTGCTCCCCTTCTCCTGCCGGCGGAGGTGGAGGAGGTCGTCTTAGCTTCGCGACGGCCTTCTACCCGCAAATGCTACGCCCTTAAATGGCGTCGCTTTGCAGTCTGGTGTACCCAACAGTCTCAGGATCCCTTCTCCTGCCCGGTGTCGGTGATCTTGCAGTACTTGCTGCACCTCTCTAATCTGGGACTTAAGTCCAACTCTGTCAAAGTTCACCTCAGTGCTCTTTCAGCACATCATGTGCCAGTGGACGGCAGACCTCTCTCCAATGACCCTCTCGTAGCGAGGTTTCTCCGAGGTCTCCTTCTCCTTAAACCACCTCTGCGCCCGCCAGCGCCTGACTGGGACCTGAATGTGGTTTTGCAGCGGATCACCTGTCCGCCTTTTGAACCTATGGCTACCTGTTCTCTCCGTTTTCTGTCTTGGAAAACACTGTTCTTGATAGCCCTCACTTCCGCTAGGCGCGTAAGTGAATTGCAGGCCCTCGTGTCTGATCCCCCTTACACTAGGTTCTACAAGAATAGGGTAGTCCTACGAACTCACCCAAAATTTCTGCCTAAAGTGGTCTCCCCTTTTCACATCAATCAGGAGGTGGTACTTCCAACCTTCTTTCCCAGACCACACTCCAGCCGAGCTGAAACGGTCCTCCATACCCTGGACTGTAGAAGGGCATTGAACTTCTACCTTGATCGTACGCGGGAGCACCGTAAAGCTGCTCAGCTTTTTGTGTCTTTTGACCCCAATAAATTGGGGCTCCCGGTCTCCAAGCGTACTCTGTCCATCTGGGTTGCGGACTGTATCTCTTGGGCTTATGGGGCAGCCGGACTCTCCTTAGAAAGTCGAGTCACGGCTCATTGCGTTCGGGCAAAGGCCACGTCAGTGGCTTACCTCCGCTCTGTTCCGCTGGCAGACATCTGCCGGGCCGCTACTTGGTCTTCGAGCCAGACTTTTGCGGTCCATTACTGTCTCGAGAGGGAGTCCCGTAGGGACAGTGCTTTCGGACAGGCAGTCCTCCGTAATCTCTTTGAGGTCTGAGCAACTCCTACCCTCCATCCCGGATGTGGGCTACCGGTGGGTGATAATTCAGCGAAGATTCTATCCTTCTGTGCTGCTGAGCTAGAGGGAGCTCATTTTTGTGCTTAGGGTCTCCGGTAGCCTTGAGCTTGGGAGTCCCATAAGTGAGGACTGACTTCCTGCTTGGTCCTGGAGAAAGCGTAGTTACTCACCTGTAACAGGTGTTCTCCAGGAGCAGCAGGAATCAGTCCTCACTACCCTCCCTCCTCCCCTTGGAGTTGCAATCGTCTGCTTATGTTCTTTTTGCAAATTTTTATGCTGTCTTTTTTAGCTATGTCATCTGACTGGCTAAGATGGCACCCTCGGGCGGGAAGACGACCGCGCATGCGCGCTGCAATTCCCAAAGGCTTTCTTTGAAAGCTGGGGAAAATTGCTCCGCGAGGGCTCCGTCGGCGCCGACGTCACCCATAAGTGAGGACTGATTCCTGCTGCTCCTGGAGAACACCTGTTACAGGTGAGTAACTACGCTTTATGTTCCTTGTAAACTGCTTTGATCCTCGGAAATGTGGTATAAAAGACTGACTGACTAAATAAACAAAATTAATTACTGCTTGGATGTCTTCGTGTGGGTGGCTAGGTGGGTGGACACAACATTTGGTTCAAGAGTTTTGCAAGCTGCTGTGTCTTCCCGCCCAGTGGAGGTGTAGTTTTGGTATGTCCCACTTGTTTGGACTGGTCTAGCAGGACGATATAGAAGGTGATATTTTACTTAGCAGATAATGTCCTTTCCTTGAGTCCTACCAGACCCGTTGAGGGCCTGCTCCTGAAACTGTATTTGCTCTTTTCTACTGATGCAGTACCCTTGGGTCCGCCATGATTCTGTATTTGGCTCTGCAGGCTCATCTTCTACTGACAATCTTCTATTTCTATCTTCCTGTACATAGCTTTCTACTGTTGGTTACTCATTGTTGCCCACATTGAGGTTGTGTGAGGCTTGCTCTGTATCTCCCATTTGCTTTGGGACAAATATTGAAGGGACCTCTGGTGGCTGAGGCGGATGAAGGCACAGGAAGGATGTCATTGAAACCTGGGCTTTTCACTTGTTCTTTGTCTCCACCAATCTGCTGGCAGGAGAACACAACCCACTTGTCTGGACTGGTCTAGCAGGACTCGAGGAAAGGACGTTATCTGGTAAGGAACATGTCAGTTTTCCTGCTGGTGACAGCGGTAGCCATCTTGGATAGCCACATGGTCTTGGCTGAAGGGAAGCATGGTGAGAGAGCTACAGCCTCAAGTTAGCAGGTCCTTGAAGGTCCTTCATTGCTATGGGGGCCCATTCTTGGCTGGCTTTGAATAGCAGCTCATGAAACAGCTCCACAGGCTGTTTTCAGTCTTTATTAACTGCCTGGCAACCCCTGTTGCGGGGGGGTCTAAGGCTCTGACCTCCTTTATAAGAAACTCTGGGCCCTCTGGGGCCTTTTCCCATGGCAGTAAGCATGTTAAGCACCTCTGTTCTTTATTTTTGCCTGTCTGTTCCTCTGAGATCCCTGCCTTATCCCCTCTGGTTAAGTGAGGAGGCGATGAAGATTTTACTCTGGCATTTCCCCAGCCTGGGACTTCCTGCAACTCCTTGGATCGATAGCTTCAGCTCTGGAGTTGGTGCCTTGGTCCAAAGTGCACCTGCACCTCCTGCAGGGGAACTCCTGACTTCCTAGTTTTCCTGTTACTATTTGTTCCAACAGCAGCTCCCTTTTTCTTGGAAGATCAAGAGGAAACTAGCCTGATGGCTGCAGACTTGCTCTCTGATGGATGGGATGCCTCAGGAGGTATGCCAGGTTGGGTGATAGTCAGTCACCATGGATGCTAGCTTTTGGGCTTGGGAGCTCATTATCAGGGTCAGTTTGTGCAAGGACACTGGTCTTCTCAGGAAGCCTCTTGCTCAGCCAACAGGCTAGAGGCCAAGGCAATTCACCTGGCTCTGGAGAGGTTCCAGACCCTCCTAGAGGGCAAAACAGTCACTGTTTTCTGAGATAATGCCATAGCAGTGCCTTATGTCAACAAGCATGGCAGCACTTACAGTGCCACAGTGGCCACAGGTGGCATTGGGTGGAGGCTCATCTGGTGGCTCTGTCAGTGGCACATACAACAGACCAAATTCTTGTGTTGAAGTACCATGGATCCCATTAAGTGGGAGCTAAGCTCTTGCATGTTTTACCTCATCATATAGATGTGGGGCCTGCCAGTGTTAGATCGATGGCCACCCAGGAGAATGGCAATGTGAAGCTTTCCAGCTGTAGGAAGGATTCATAAGATGTGTGCTTTGACGCTCTTCTTCAGGCATGGCTCCAGGATGGGACTCTTGTGTATGTCTTTCCCCCGTGGCCCTTGGTCACCTAGCTTCTGTTTGAGACCTGGACTTAGTTATTTTGGTGATGCCAGACTGGCTAAAGAGGTTATAGTATGTGGATCTCTTAAGCTTGTTGATGGGGTCTCCTCTATTGTTATCTCAGGAGAGGAGATTTTTGCGACAGGGTACCCCTGTCATGAAAGATCCTGTGTCATCCTCGCTTATGACCTGGATCTTGAGAGGCACAGGCTGGTTAAGTAAGGATGCTCTGGAACGGTAGTCAACATCCTTCTGAAGGCCCAGAGGGCTTCTCTGTCTTTAGCCTATGTTGGGCTCTGGAGTGTCTTTGAGAGCTGGTGTGCCTCTCAGGCCCTGGGTGCCAAGAGGGCATAACTAATAACCATTTTTGTTGTCCTCCTAGTCCAGTTTGGGCCATGCTCTGAGCTCTCTCTCAAAGTTTAACTGACAGTCCTTGCATGCTATCGGTGACTAGTTCAGATCTGTATGCTCGTGCATCTGCTGGTGCCAAAGTGGCATCCTCCTCTGGAGTTTGAAGGTGCTGTAAGGTCCCTTGTTTGAACTCCTTCAGAAACCTTGCTCAAGCTATTGCTTCAGCCAGGCAGGTGTCAGAGCTACAGGATCTTGTCCTATAAGAAATCTTTTCTGGTCACCCCGTCAGATTCTTCTCTGAGGATGGTACTGTCCTTTCTTCAGAAAATGATGTCTTTCTTTCATGTTAATCAAACTGAGATCCTGCCCTCCTCCTTGAGGAGGACCTTTAGTTAGTCCCCTCGCTGCATCTTTTTAGACTTGAGTCGGGCACTGGTGACGTATCTAGAGATTAATAATTCCTACATCCAAAAGAGAGTACTTACACCCGCAAAGAAACTGCGATACAGTACCAGGAACGAGGTGAATGGTACGTGAGACTTCATTAGTTGAACTAAGAAGTCTCATCTACCATCCACCTTGCTTCTGATACTGTATCGCAATTACTTATTTCTTCCGTCTGTCAAATCATCTTTTTGTTCTCTTCAATGATTGAGGAAAGGACAGGTGTCAGCCAGGTCCTTGATTGCCTGCTGATTTAGGGAGGCTGGTAGTTCAGCTTACCTTTGTGGGACAACACGTACTGAAAGGAGTCAGAACACAGTCCACTAAGACACAAGCCTCGTCATGAACTGAGTCTGCCGGAAGATATCTGTAAGGTAGCTTCTTGGTCATCCCAGAGTACCTTTTTGTGAAGCAATACAGGTGGCACATAGGAGCTGGAGCAGATCGCATCTTTGGCAGAGCATTTCTGTCCAGAGCGTCGTTCTTCCACCCTGGGTCCCGACTGCATGGATATGTCCCACTTTTTTTGTCCGGGCTGGTCCAGCAGGATAAAGAAGGAAACATTTTATGTACCTGATTTCCTTTCCTTAAATCCTGCTAGATCAGTCTAGGGCCTGTTCTGGAAGATGACTTCTACAGGTTTTGGAGCCCTGCTGCATTTTCATTATCCACAACTGATGGAGTATCAAGTATGGTAAGAGAGCCAAAAAGTGTACAGAGTTGTTGTTTGATTCTTTTTCAGAGTTTCTGAATTTTCTGTCTTTCTGCTTGAGAAATGTCATACTGGTTTCTGTGTGCCTGCACCAGTGTATATGCTAAGAACATAATAAATGCCATGTTGGGTCAGACCAGGCTCCATCAAGGCCAGTATCGTGTTTCCATCAGTGGCCAATCTAGGTCACAAGTACCTGGCAGGTACTCAAAGTCCATAGCTTCCACAATGCTCGTCCTGAGGTAAGCAGTGGATTTCCTGGGTCCTCTTTAATAATGGTTTATGGACCTTTCCTCCAGAAACTTGTCCAAATCCTTTTTTTAAACCAAGCTACACTAATAGTTTTTACTAAATCCTCCGGTAACAAATTCCAGATTTTGATTACACATTGAGTGAAAAAATATTTTCTCTTATTAGTCTTAAATGGGTTACATTGTAGATTCATTGTGTGTCCTCTAATCTTTCTATTTTTTGATGGCATAAACAACTGATCTACGTTAACTTGTTCCACTCCATTCATTAATTTATAGATTTCTATTATATCTCCCCTCAGCCTTCTCGTTTCCAAGTTGAAGAGCCCTAACCTTTTAAGCTTTTCCTCATAGGGGTATCCTTCTATCCCCTTTACCATTTTGGTGGCTCTTCTCTGTACCTTTTCTAATTCCGCTGTATCCTTTTTAAGATACGGCAACCAGAATTGCACACAGTATTCAAGGTTCAAAATCGATTTATTGCTTTAGATACAAATGGTAGAGTTCCAGAAGAGTTATGGAATGACATCAAGAAGGTTGTGTTGGAAGAAAGCGAGAAGTCTCTACAAAAGGTAAAAAAGAAAAAACGGCCAAAATGGATGACGGAAGAAACTCTGAAAATTGCCCAGAAACGCAGAGAAGCTAAAGCCAGAGGAGAAAGAAAGACAATCACAGAACTCAACAGAGATTTCCAACGTGCAGCAAGACAGGACAAGGAAAAGTACTACAATGACGCATGCAAGGAAATAGAAGCAGAAACTATTAGAGGAAGAACAAGATCAGCTTTCCTAAAGCTACGAGAGTTAAAGAAAAAGTAACAGCCTCAAATTGGAATGTTACAAGATGCTCAAGGTTCTATGTTGAATGATGCTGAGAAGATCAAGAAAAGATGGAAGGAATATACAGAAGTTTTATATGATAAAGATCAAGTGGACCAACAGCCGTTTCAACCTGTACCTTTATGATCTGGAACCATTGGTGATGAAAGAAGAAGTTGAAGCAGCATTGAAAGCCTTATCAAAGAACAAACCAAACCTTAAAACCTATCAATTTCCCATAAGTTAAACCATTATAAATAGAGAAAAAGAATTTAGCACATTTTTGTTGGAACGCACACCAGGAAGGTAGGAGGAAACCTATCCCCTTCTTGTAGTGTGATGTTCCCTTTTTTTCTTTTTATAAAATATAGGGACACCACCCTAATATAGGATAGAGGGACCCATAACCCTCAATACCAACCGAAAAGAAAGGTGTATGAAACTCGACTGATCATGTGATTTTTCCCCGGTTTTTTAAACTTCCGTTTTAAGGGGAGAAGACACTACGCAATTTGTTTTGAGAAAGAGCCGAGAAATCCGGTGGCTCGAAACCAAGCAACGTTGGGTTATACTACCAGATTTATTTGCGTGTGATAACAGTGAATTTGTCATTGGGACAATGCTTTGAAGAAACCTTGGAGAATGCGGACATTTGCCACGGTGTTGGGATATTTACAATCATCTATATCTTCCTATTTTATGCCTCGGATATAATACAGCTACCTACATCTAGCTTGGAGAACCTTTGATGTAGCGCGACATATGCTGGTTGCCGGTCTTTGTTCCTTTTGGACCGCTGAAGCGCGAGGCAGAAAGGACAATTATAGATAAGTACTGAGTTTCATACACCTTTCTTTTCAGTTGGTATTGAGGGTTATGGGTCCCTCGATCCTATATTAGGGTGGTGTCCCTATATTTTATAAAAAGAAAAAAAGGGAACATCTCACTACAAGAAGGGGATAGGTTTCCTCCTACCTTCCTGGTGTGCGTTCCAACAAAAATGTGCTAAATTCTTTTTCTCTATTTATCAAAGAACAAAGCACCAGGCATTGATTGCATTCCCATAGAAGTATTACAGCAATCTGATGCAGCTGTTACCGTACTTACAAGGCTCTGCCAAGAAATATGGAAGACAGCATCATGGCCAACTGACTGGAAAAGGTCTGTGTTTATACCAATATTAAAGAAAGGTGATCCAACTGACTGGAAATTATTGCACAATCGCTCTGATCCCACATGCCAGCAAGATTCTACTGAAGATTATTCAAAAGAGACTACAATCATGCCTGGAACAAGAACTACCTGAAGTGCAAGCAGGGTTCAGAAAAGGGCAAGGAACGAGAGACATCATTGCGGATGTGAGATGGATCCATGAAAAGACTAAAGAATACCAAAAGGATATCTATTTGTGCTTTATCGACTATAGCAAAGCTTTTGACTGTGTAAGCCACGATAAACTCTGGGCCACATTAAGAAGCATGTGTATACCAGAGCACCTGATCGTTCTCTTGCACAATCTGTACATTGATCAAGAAGCAACAGTTCGAACGGAACAAGGAGAAACAGAATGGTTTAAAATAAGCAAAGGTGTAAGACAAGGCTGCATACTTTCCCCCTACCTATTTAATTTATGTGCAGAACAAATCATCAGAGAAGCAGGATTGTATGAAAACAGAGGTGTGAAGATTGGTGGAAGACTCATCAACAACCTTCGCTATGCTGATGATACCACATTACTGGCGGAAAGTGAAGATGATCTGAAACATTTGCTTCTCACAAAGAACATAGTCTCAAAATGGGCTTGCACCTTAATGTAAAGAAGACAAAGATCATGACAACTGGCATAATCAACAGGTTCATCGTCGAAGGAGAAGAAATTGAAATCGTGAATAACTTTAACCTACTTGGATCAACTATCAATAAAGAAGCAACAAGCAGTCAAGAAATCAGACGACGCATTGCTCTTGGCAGAATGACTATGAAAGACCTAGATAAGATTCTCAAGAGCAGAGATGTCTCTCTCCATACAAAGATTCGACTTGTTCAAGCCATGGTATTTTCAATAACATCATATGGATGTGAAAACTGGACAGTGAAAAAGATAGACAGGAAGAAAATTGATGCCTTTGAATTATGGTGCTGGCGGCGAATACTGTGTATACCATGGACTGCCCGAAGAACAAACCAGTCTGTACTAGAGGAGATCAAACCTAAGCTTTCTTTAGAAGCTCAGATGACAAGACTTCGACTTTCATACTTTGGACACATCATGCGAAGAGAGAGATTATTAGAGAAAGACATCATGCTTGGCAAGATAGAAGGTCAACGCAAAAGAGGAAGGCCAGCAATGAGATGGATCGATACAATAACAGCAGCTACGGGTACCAGTCTGTTAACAATGAGCCGCCTGACTGAAGACCGAACACAATTTAGGATAGCTATCCAGAGGGTCGCCATGAGTCAACTCCGACTCGACGGCACTTAACAACAACAACAACATTCAAGGTGCAGTCGAACCATGGAATGATACAGAGTCATTATAATATCCTTTGTTTTATTCTCCATTCCTTTCCTTATGATTCCTAGCATTCTATTTGCTTTCTTGGCCAATGCTGCCCACTGGACATAGGGTTTCAACGTATTATCCACGATGGCACCTAAATCTTTTTCCTGGGTGGTGGTTTCTAAGGCGGTACCTTGCATCTTGTAACCAAAGTTTGGGGGGTTCTTTCCTCGGTGCATAACTTTGCACTTATCCGCATTAAATTTCATCTGCCATTTGGATGCCCAGTCTTCCAATATATCAAGATCCTCTTGCAATTTTTCAATATCCTCTTGAGTTTTAACAACTTTGAATAATTATGTGTCATCTGCAGATTTGATCACCTCGCTCGTTATTCCTATTTCCAGGTCATTTATGAATATGTTAAAAAGCAACGGGCCTAACATAGATCCCTGGAATACTCCACTATTTACTTTTCTCCATTGAGAAAATTGGCCATTCTCTTTTAACCAGTTTCTGATCAACATTACTATACTGTCTCCTATCCCAGGACTTTTTAATTTCGACAAGAGTCTCTCATGAGGGACCTTGTTGAAGGCTTTCTGAAAATCCAGATACACTATATCAACCAGCTCACCTTTGTCTACCTATTTATTCACACCTTCAAAAAAATATAACAGATTAGTAAGACAAGACCTTCCTTGGCTAAATCCATGTTGGCTTTTTCCCATTAAACCATGACTATATACATGATCAGTAATTTTATTCTTTATAATGGTTTCTACCATTTTGCTCGGTACTGATGTCAAACTCACAGGTCTATAGTTTCCTGGATCACCCCTGGAACCCTTATTAAATATTGGCGTTACATTGGCTATTCTCCACTCTTCAGGTAATACAGTTGATTTTAATGATGACATCACTGAAAGCTATTCTTAGCTGCCTCAACCTGCTGGCTGGGGGTCATAGCCAACTTGTCTGAGCTGATCTCGCATGATTCAAGTAAAGGAAAGGAAATTATCAGGTATATAGAATTTGTTTTTAAGCTTGTCTTGTCCCTGATCTGTGATCTTCTGCCTGTATAATTTAAGAGTTGCCTTATCAGACTGCACTCCTTTTTCACCAGTTGCACAATTTGCCATGTGAATGTTATCAGCTTTAATTCTTATCTAAAATTATGATTATTTTTTTCTTTGCCAGACCTTCCTGAATCCCCAGTATGAAAGAAGTCTGGTGCCGTCATACACCATCCTCTTGCTCATGGCTTTCTGGGCTTTCTTCACGGCAGGTGGCTCTTTCCGGAATCTGCAGCTGTGCCTGACATGCCGAGATCAGGATTTCCTCCTCGCCAGCCAACGGTCCAGATAACACTGCACCCTTTCAGAGAGCACAAGTGTGCCTTTTTCTAAAGTACTTTCATCTGTTTTTCTTAATGTGAATATGTGTATATGATATATACACTTTGGGTTAGTTTTCATTGAGCAGTGGTCCGAAGTGCATGGTTGTCTGAAACTCAATGAAATTCTTCAGACCTCTGAGTTTTTAGGTATAAACTGCTTTTTAAAGATTTTTTAAAGATAGAGCAGTATAACAATCAAATGAATAATCTTTCCGCTTCGGAGCAGTTGTATCCCATTTTACGTCGGGATAAACATGAAGTTTTAAGGGCTGTACTCTAAGCTTGCTTGCTTGTTGACATAACCAACTGATGCTAATTGAGCATCTTCTTTGAAGAGTGAGCTTTGCATCCGGATGCAATAATAAGATACCACTAGTCCTCCTGTGGTGTTTTAATCCACGTAAGATGCTTTTTGATTAACAGCACATTGGTTTTCAACTTTTAACTTGTGACATTGTAGCTTTATGAGATATACCACTGGGGCAATAAAACACATTTGTATCCATAGAAATAATCACTCAGGATTGCCACAGCATTGTAGATACACATTTAATCCCAGGTGTACTAAGCATTTGTTATGAGAAACAAATTGGGACCAGTCCTTTAGTACACCTGGAGCAGAGTTCTTTCCTTTCTGGAGAGATTTTAAAAATGGACATAGCTCAGCATGTTCTGTTTGAGAGAACTTTTCTTGTCTAGCCAAACAAACTGACTTTCAGGTTAGTGAAAATCAGTAGCAGCCTTTGAGCCAATACTGCGTATGTAAAGCTAAGATGTGAAGTGAGCTTCTCATGGCTGTTTGCTTACTTCTACCCTAGATTGTAAGACTGCTGAGCCAAAGTCCAGGGAGCAGCCTGAAGAACCATTTTTTTTTACTAATGTAGGTCAGCCTGTTAAAAGTTCTTGCAAACTCTTATTTTGCAGCTTCTGCAGTCAAGACTTTTCTCTTTGCTTCAGCCATTAATACCTCCTGTGTCTGAGTAGCTATGGGTATGATACCAGAATTTCTGCCATATGTGTATGTGAGAGAGAGAGAGTGCCATAGTTTGAGTATGCCAGTTAGGAGACGTGTGTATAAGTATGTTTATGACTGGATATGTCAACCTCCTGGTGAGGTCCCTGTTTGGGCCCAGTGCAATGAGCAAATGAGGTTGTTTCTTCTGTATAGGATTCCTCTGTTACATAAGCTTAACTTTGTATATAACCTGAATGAAAGCTTTCTTATAACTACTGTATTTGTTGTGCCTGAGCCTAAGCCTGGATACCCCCGAAGTGCTTACTGTATAATACAAAAGCTATATGCATAGTAAATGTGAAGTAGGTAAATGAGCTTTCTACACTGTTAGGCATGTAAATTCTGTAGAACGTATTAGCTAGAATGCTGCAGAATTTAGCATGCATACTTACTAGCTAGAGTCAAATATGTAGCATAGCATCACACTCACTTAAAATCCTTTGTTTTGCTAAGGATAGTGCAGATATCTACCTCCTTTCTGTTTAGCTATCACTTATGTCATTACATATTCATCATCAAACACATAGAAGTGCAGTGGGCTCTATATTGGAGACGAGGAGAGACAGAGCATGGGGAGTGGAGCAGAGACATGGTGACAGGGTTTCCAATGGCTCCTTCAGAAGCCAAATAGTGGTGACCATACATACTAGCTAAAGGTGGTATTTCTTTTGTATAGAAAATGTGTGTCTGTAAAGCTGAGCTTTCTATGCATGTCTTAGGCACCCAAATATTTAATATGAACAGTCGGTTCCTATTCTCTACTCATTCTCATCTTCCAGAAGTACCAATAGTAATGGTGGTCATGTAGGGTCCTGTTATTTCACTAATAGCAAAGTGGGGAAGAAATAAACTAAACAACCTAAGAAAACAAATTAATCTAGAATAAAACAACTTTTTTGGGGGGGAGGGGGAGTCTCTTGGTAAAATGGAAAGATAAATGTGTGCACGCAGTTGCCTATTTGCTCTTCCTTTAAAGGTAGATGTGTAAGGGAAGATATGGGAAACGTTTCCATGGTCTGCTCTACAATTGTGTGCTCCATTTAAAAAGTTGGTGTTTCATGTACAATAAAATATTTAAAAATAGGTTTTGAAGTGTGACCTCATAAAATAACCATCCACTACTCCATGGAGCTGAAAGATTGAGTGTTTGCTCCAGTTACCCAACTTTTTTACATGTATGTATTTATAGTACAGTGACTAAATGCATTTCTCTAAAATTCTACTCTTACCAGACCCTATCTGAGGGGGAAAAGCAGCATCGTCTAGCCCCTGTATCGGCAGTGTGTGCCCAAACAATTGCATTGAAGAGGGTTTAGAAAATAGAGGAGAGCTGAAAATTAAAAACAAAAATGTTTCTTGTGAGCATTACATATTATTTCCCATTATGGTGAATACATTTTATTCTATCATGTCAATGTCTTATGAACCTAATAGGTTTAAATAAGGTGACATAAGATGAATTACCAAAGTGCAAATTATTTTCAGTGAATCGACTATTGTTGGTACTTCTGTAATGGGAACAGTAGACGTTCATGCATAGAGTCATCAAGCCACACCTGCTAAGCAGAACAGGCGCAGGTGTTGCCTTCCCAGTTAGGTGCTGCTAACTCTGTCTCTCTGTCTATTGGGATCAGGCTGGGTTTAAGAGACAGAAAGCGACTGCTGCTTTCTGGGCCAGTAATAGATAGCTTGCCCTAGCTTGTGAAATAATGTACTTTATCCCCCCTGTCCTTGGTTATTTTAAACACAATCCTTAGGCATAATGAATCTTCTCAGTGTCTGTTTGCTCTTATCCTTTATAGTCTATGTATATATTTATATGATAGTTCACTGAACTTTGACAGCATCTTGATTGCTTGTGTTTTTTTTCTGCTGATAAAAAGTAACTTACTCCGGTGGATAATGAAGAAAGGGTAGCTATCAGCCTACCAGATTATCTATCTGAATATAAAACTCCATTGAAAAAAAATATTATATTTGCAAAATGAACAAACATTGCACTGCACAGATTAAACATACCTTGGCATAGGTGTGAGGTTCCTTCCTGTCAAGGTATGTGTACCATTAACTCATTTGGAGACATTATCTTGAAAAAATAAATTATTTTGAGCTTGTCACTTGAGTCATTCATTTACAATTGTTTTGTGTCTGGTGTAAATAATCGTTGTGTTTGAATGCCATTGTAATCTATTTTCTAGGAATAAAAAAACAAGCGACCGGTAGCTAAATGCATAGTAAGACTGATTTTAGTCTTAATGTCGTGTCAACAGTTTGTTAAAAGTGATTATTACAATATTCACCTGAAACCATTGTGATTTAAAATGTAATGCTGTATGAATCTTATTATTAAAGGAAGAACAGTATTTATTTACAATGAAAAAGCCTTTTAATGCTTTAGTACACGGTTGATCTCTAGCTTTTTTTTTTTTTTATGTCCATCTAGCACACACAGTCGGCGATGGTGCTTAAGCTGTTAGTTGCTCTTAACAGGACAGGCTTTAGCTGGTCTTCACTAGAGATGTAGTTTGTTCTGAGCTCCGTTGCTGGAGGTTTGCTCTGCAGCAGCTGCCACTTGTCTGCAGTTGTTTCCGGCACTGCTGGATTGATTGTGATTGTTCTGACCCAGGTGAAAGAATCTTCACTACTTGTTATCTTATAAAGTGGAACTGTGTGTTTTTCAGTGATGGGCTGAGAGGCTTGATGGGGAATGCCTAAAGTAGACTTGCTTTCCAATAGCGAAAATACCAAGCCACCACTGTGTTTAAGATGGAATTGTGTGGTTTGTAGTGATGGGCTGATAGGTACTATGGGACACTACTTAAATAAGCTTATTTGCCAACAGCAAAAGTACCAAACTACCTATCTACTGCTAGAGACATTTGTATCCAACTTGCTTCATGCAGCATGCACTAATAATAGAATGAGGTTGGCTTCCTTTATGCATATCTGCCAGTACCCCTAATAGCAAAAACTCTTTAAAAGTTTGAGGAGGCCAAGTACAATGATACTCAATGCATTGGCCTCAACAACCCTGACTCTCCCTCCTCAGACCTTTTAATTTAGTCTCCACTCAAGCACTAGTGCTCCTAGACTACAATAATGCCTTAATGTTTTTAAAATTCTCTTTATTGAAAAGCACACCCAATTACGTCATGCTAGAGTAGTCCTGTGTTCACATGTTCCTACTGGAGGTAGTTGTGCCTTCCACATAAATTAAGTTTCTCGGGGAACAAGCAGGAAGTCAGCCCTCACATATGGGTGACGTCGGCACCGACGGAGCCCTTGCGGAAGCATCCCCCCCAGCTTTCAAAGAAAGCCTTTGGGAGAGATGCCACCACACATGCGTGATCCCCTTCCTGCCCAAGGGTGCCATCTTTCTCATTCTCCTTTTTTCCACGGAGCCCTTCAGACGTTTGTCTGGCTTGTCCCTGGAAAAAGTTGATTTTTCTCTGAGTTTCATACTCATCTCCAGTATTGCACTGGCACGTTTCCCGCCACTGACCTCGTTGCCTCTGCGTCGAGTTTGGGTCTATTTTTGTAGTTTTTGTTCTTTTTCCTGGGGTCTTCGAGCCTTTTTTCTCCCAACTGGCAGCCTGGAGTGTCTTCAGCCTCGCAGGGGTACTTTTTTCCCCCATGGCTACAAGTGGCTTTAAGAAGTGTGATCAGTGTTCTAACATTATATCTTTGACCGACACACACGACTGCTGTCTCCGCTGCCTTGGGCTAGACCACGACCTGGCAGCCTGCGGTCTCTGCAAAAGGATGTCCAGTAAGGCCCTCAAGAGCCGCCAGCAGCAGCATAAGTTTTTCCCTGAATCCCCTGGTGCCTCTGAAGGCCAGGGCCTCATCTGAGGTCCCGACGTCTTGGGCAGAACCTTCCGAACTCGAGACCCATCATGGGTCCTCAGAAAGGAGGCCTCTCTCACGGGAGCCCAGGAAGAAGCAGAAACCCTCTAAGGCAGCGTCACCCATATGTGAGGACTGATTCCTGCTGTCCCCGGAGAACACCTGTTACAGGTGAGTAACTACGCTATCCTTCAGTCAAAGTGGTTAGGAACATAACATGGGGATCTACATTCAACAGGAGGGGGGATGACAGGACATACAAATAGACTATCGGGAGTTGGTTCTCAGTTCTCATTTGGGCATGCAGGCTGTTGATGGCCGCATGTGGCAGGGGTGTGGTGTTTGAAAGTTATGTTACTTGTCCATAGGAATCCACGAACAGGTGGGTTTTGTGGGATTTGCGGAAGTCCTTGAGGTCATTTTGGGCTCTTAATTCTTTAGGGAGGGAGTTCCATAGATCTGGAGCTGTGAGTGAAATAGCCATTTTGGACGTTGCTTGTTTTGTCTTATGGTATCCTGCAGGAGTGTGGAGTCTGTTGTTGCCTTGGGTTCGCCTAGGCCTGCTGCTTGTGTCTTTGGTTATTGTGGCCTGTAATACGTCTGCTGAGCGATGATGTATGACTTTGAATATGATTAGTATTGTTTTGAATCTCACCTGTGCAATTATGGGTAGCCAGTGCAGCTGTTGAAGTACAGGTGTGATGTGTTCATATTTGGCGGTGCCTGTGATAATGCGTGCTGCAGTATTATGAACCACTTGAAGTGGATGGACAGTCTGCTTGGGTAGACCCTGGTATAATGAGTTTCTGTAGCCAGTATCGGGGTGATCACTGCTTGGCATATGGTGCAGAAATGCTCCTGGCTGAGGATTGGTTTAAGTCTCCTGATGAGTTTTAAACGATGGTATGCTTTCGCTGCAGTCTTGTTTATTTGTGATTGAAGATTCAGGTTCTTGTCTAAGGTGATACCTAGATACTTTACCTCATCCTTTATTGCTATTGTCCTATTTAGGATGTTGATTTCTTGGGGTGGGTTGAATGTCTGGTTTCTGGAAATGAACATTGCTTCTGTCTTTATCAAAGTTCACCTTCAGGTTATTGTTGGCGAGCCAGGTGTTCATATTGTCAAGGCACTTGGTCATTGAGGTTATATCAGGTGCGCTCAGGTCAATTGGGGTATACACCATGATATCATCTGCATAGAGGTGATATTGTATTCCGTGTTATTTGATGCTGCATGTATATTTTGAATAGGATTGATGATAGGGCCGATTCCTGAGGTATTCCTTGCGTGGTGAGAAACTGAGTTGATTTTTTTCTCTCCGCATTTGACTTGCTGCGTTCAGTTGCTCAGGTAGGAGGTGAACCATTTTAGTGTGTTTTTGTGTAGTCCGATGTCTTGTAGGCGCTGCAGGAGTATGGAGTGTGATACTGTGTCAAAGGTAGCCGAGATGTTGATGAAAATTAGTAGGAATCCGTTCTTTGTTGTGTAAACCCCTCAGGAGGTTGTCAAAGAGGGAGGTGAGTAGAGTTTTCTATGTTGTGATGTGGTTTGAAGCCATGTTGGTGTGCATCCAGTGGAGCATGAAGATCGATGTGATCCTGCAGTTGTCTTTGTACTGCTTTTTCGATGATTTTTTAGATAAATGGGTAAGCTTGAGATAGGGCGGTAAGATTTTGGATCAGAGGTGCTCATCGTGTTGCATTGGAGGATTGGTCGTATCATGGCTTGCTTGAGTATTTGTGGTAGGTGTCCTTGTTGGAAGGACTCCTTCACGATTTTGTGTAGGTGGTGGCTTAGTTGGTTCTTGGCAGCTTTGATCCATTCCACTGGGCATGGGTCGGATGGGGAGGGTGTCGTATTAAGGGTGCCCACTATATTTTCTATTTGCTGTGTTGTTGTTGGTATAATGAAATCATTCCAGGTTTGGTTGGATTCTTTGCAGGTTTGGTGGGATTCCATCGCTTTTGGGTTGTATTCTGTGGAGGATATGGTGTGTGCTGGATTGGAGTTCTTGTTCATTATGTAATTTGCAAATTCTTGGGGGTCTATCTGATGGACACTGGAGAGGGGTGTCTCTAGAAAGTTGTTGCACGATGTTGATTAACTCCCTTGGTTTATTGGCTGATTTCATGATTAGGTTGGTGTGTTGTCGTTGCTTGTGATCGTTGATCAGGTTGTTGTATGCTAGTTTAGCTCTGTATTGGAGCGCTGCATCTTCTGACTTGCTTTGTCTCCATTTTCTTTCAACTCTTCTGAGCGTACGTTTTGCTTTTCTGACTGCATTTGAGTACCAGGGCGCATTGGTTTTCCTGCCCATGTGTCTTTTTCTTGTTTGGAGCTGATGCAGCTTGGGCTATGGTGGAGTTCCATTTCTTTATGGTTTGTGATAAGGAAGCTTATCATAGCTCAGGAAGGAGCTATAGGAAAGGTGAAGTGACTCTGAACAAGCAACCTGTCAGTTCTGGTAGAAATAAGAAAACAGAATTTTCCCATAAGAGACTACCAGTCCCAGAATGCACCAGGTTTCCAACAGCCATTAGAGGAGCTGAAGTGGGGAAACGTGTGTTCAATCAGGAGGGCTATGAGGTAATCCCTAAGCACTCATCTCAAAGGGCAGGGCCTGATTCAGCACAGCTGCGCTGTGTTAGGGAGGAGCACTCATCTAAGCAGAATAAAGGTAGAGTTTATTCTACAGAGAATCAGCTTGAGCTTGATCATCTTCATCATCCTGAGGATCATCATCATCTTCATGATCGGCTTGGATATTCTCAGTTTCATCTGGAGGATCATCAGAAGCAGAAGCCAAAACGGACGGACAGAGAGGGAAAGAAACCCTTTGGAAGAAAGAGGAGAAAAGCCTTTGAGAGGTCTAGAAGAGTCCAGAGCAGTACGTATACTGGGAGGCATTCCAAGGGCCAGCATACACCATTGGACTGGGGAAAGCCAGAGGAATGGTGCTGCAGAGCTAGGAATCTCCAGACGGTACCTGTGAGGGAGATGGCTGCACGTGGAAGGGACCCTAAGACCCGTGCCAGAAGGTATGTGAAGAGAGATCCAGTGTCCAGGGATCTGGATTGGAAGGCTGGACATAAGAACTGGACTACATACTGGCCAGGCTATATAGAGAGGAACTCTAACAGCAATGGAAGCTCAGGTATGAACACTGATCTATGCCCTAGCTATAACCTTGAAAGACAGCAGGGAAACAAGTATTCTCCTGAAAGTGCTCCATTGGGAGATTCATCTGTGCCAATCCATGATATTGAACCCATGCTTGTTGAAGAAGAGGGGGTGATAGCAGATGAAGAATCTGTTTACATGGACTGCTCTCTGTCTAAACTCCTTTGGTGATTTTCTGTTATAAAGTACAGCAACCATCACAAAGAAATACAAACTTGTTCTTTAATCTACTCAGAAAAGCTCCTGAGTAGGATTTTTAGCCACGCAGTAGAAAGCAAGCCAGCTAAGGGGTTTCAGCTGGATAACTGCTAGCAATTGAGCCTTACCTAATTGCTTGTGAGCACTGAGAGAATCACTTCTGAATCTATGT
The DNA here is from genome assembly GCA_033557465.1 of Ichthyophis bannanicus. NCBI lineage: Eukaryota > Metazoa > Chordata > Amphibia > Gymnophiona > Ichthyophiidae > Ichthyophis > Ichthyophis bannanicus. The sequence goes on from CM066043.1 coordinate 43,473,800, forward strand.
GGGAAGATATAAGAAGTTAACCTGAAAAGAACAGTTTTTCTCCTCTTTGTGGCTTTTGTTTGTTGTTTGATACATTGCTAAGAGAATATTAGCTAAAGCCTACAGAAAAGACCAGTTTGTTGCCAACCAGGTCTTATTTCTTTTGCTTTGATTGCCTGACAAGTTCAAATGTTTCCTGACTTTTGTTTTTCCAAGTTTAACACTGAAAGCAAGTAACCTGATTTATGTGCTACCAAGCATATCTGTGTTGGGAGAAATAACCCCATAAATAAATATCTTATTGGCTTTACACTTGAGCACAACTAAATTATTGTGAGCAGCTGTGTCGGGTGTGAATGGACTGCATTGCCCACAATCCCTTGCAAATCATATAGATATATGCACTTGCCAAGACTGTGAAGATTCTCACCCAGGCAGCCGTCTGACAGGTTTCATCTAGGCCATTGCATTCTTGTTGTATTTGTGGCATTATTTCTTTTAGGAAAGTTTCATTTTGGTAGGCTCTAAATCTTGTTTTGTTTTCCCCTTCTGTGTGGTGTGGAGGGGTTTCCAGGAGTAAGGTGAAGGAGAGTATGTGGTGGTCTGACCAGGGAACTGGAGTGGTCATTGAGGTTATGACTTGGTTCTGTTTTATTAGTTGTATTGGAATGAAGACGAGGTCTGGTGTGGTTCCATGTTGGTGTGTCGGCATGTCGACCATCTGTTGGTAATCTAGTGCTTCCATGGCTTTAAGAAATGCTCTGGTTTCTTTAGTGGATGTGGAGGTTAAGTTGTAGTCACCCAGGGCAATCAGTGGCTTATGTTGGGCACTGTATGCGCATATTGATTCCACTATTGCTGAAAGATGCTCCTTCGTAGCATTAGGGGGCCTGTTGGTGAAGCAAATGCTGACGTGGTGGTTGGATGATGATGGTGTTTTGACTCAGTTGAGTTGCTGATGGCGATCACTTTAAACCTGTAGCTTTTTCTGGGTAGTATTAGGGTTCCTCCTCCTCTCTTGTGTTCTCTAGGGCAGCTGAATGCTGTGAAGTTTGGCGGGGTAACTTGGTTCAGGATGACCTGGTCTGTGTCTGTAAGCCAAGTCTCGGTGATGCATATAATGTCCAGCTTTTGGTCCAAAATGTAGTCACTTTTGTGGACAGGAACCACATTTGCCCATCTTCAGTCCTCCTGGGTCATTCCCTACTCTAAAGGAACATTGAAAGGGTCAGCCAGCAGAGCTGCTAATACTTCCCAAAGTTCCTTCAATACCCTTGGGATGAATTCCATCCACCCCTATCCCTTCGTCCACTGTTAGTTTAGTTAGCTCTCATGACTGCAGTCTCCTGGAAACAGTTTGTTTTACCTCATTTCCATTCCTAGGTGTATTTTGTGAGGTCCCAGTAAATGCAAGGCAGGACTTCAAATAGAAAAGGGAGCAAAATCTTGCCAGACCCTATGATGCAACTTATGCCAATATACTACCCCATGGCAACCGTTTGGGAAAGACATTCAGAATAAAAGGCTCACATCCATGCTCCTCTATGAATGCAGTGTATATGATCCAATGCAAAAACATGTGAAGAGGGGTGCTATACTGGAGAAACAAGCCAAAAACCGAGAGCGTGTATCAGTCTTCATAGACATACTGTATTCTGCTACAGAAATAAACAGAATGAAAGTTCAGGTGATAAGTACTTTTCAAAGGAAAACCACTTTTTTTTCTATATTTTAAGATTATTATTTGTCAAGTGCTGTGATACAAATAATGTCACTCAATGTACAATCCCCTGGAGTAAGTTTTATACATTTGTTAACTTTATGTACATAAACATTTGAGAAAACAAAACATCCCAACTCTAGGTTTACTCACCTGATCTTTTTCTTTCCTCTTGCTTTATCCCTACCTACACCTCCTGGGTTTGTCTTGACTAGAGTGTAAGCTCTGATGAGCAGGGACTGTCTCTTACATGTCTGTGCAGTGCTGCATACGGCTTGTAGCGCTATACAGATGCTCAGTAGTAGTAGTACAATAGCAATCTCACCCTCTCCGAGCTACACACATTACATAGTTTAATAACTTGTATCCTTAACCCCCATCTCTCCCCCGACTCTGTATATCCCCTGTGAGCCATCAGCTCTTACGATATTTACTCCTCATTGTCAGAACCTCCCCATGTGGTTTTCATGGTTGAAATGCCATACATTTAATGTCCTTTCTTCCTCCCAACTCCCCCAACTCTCCTTACCTCTTTCCAGGTCTCATATTTCCACCCCTTCTCATCCCTTCAGTATGTGTTCCCTTAAAATCCTGCTCTTTGTTGGACCCATTGTATATATGTTTGCCACTTTCTGTGGAAACTATCTTTGTTTTGATTTTTATGTGCTGTTATTTCATACATCCTGTGAATATAGTCCAAGTGGTTCAGGACAGCTGTAGGCTCTGGGACTTTTGCATCTTCCACTGTCTAGCGATTTCCATCCGTGCCCCCAATACTATCATCCGCAGCATATACCCCATGTTGGACTCAATTCCTCCTTCCCATTCATTTAACAGTATTCCTTTGGGGCCCATTTCTCCTATCCACCCCCACTGTTTTTCATAAGACTGTTTGCACCCATGGCCATAGCCTTTGAGGTTCGGGCAGGCCCACCATATATTGAAATGGTCCCTTTTTCCTCCATATCCACGCCAGCACCCTTCACTAGCCTGCTTACCCATTTTACTAATCCATACTGGGGTAAGATACATATGATATAACATCTTATAATAGTGTTCCTGTATAGCAGCGGAGACAGGTGACTCTTGAGGCCTGAAAAATCCTATCCCAGTGCTCCATGTCCCATTGCCCCCCTATATCACTTACCCATGCTTTTTGATATGTAGCTTTCACCTCCCTCCACATAAAATATTTATAAATGTGTTATCATCCCAATACCTTGGGGCTTTCAATCGGTATAATTTTTCAAATGGATGTTCCTCTGCACCTAGATCAATCTGATTCCTCAACCCCCCCCCCCCCCCCCCCGTGCCATTTGAAAATAACTGTACCAGTCTCTGTTACTACTACTACTAAGCATTTGTATAGCGCTACAAGTTGTATGCAGTGCTGCACAGATGAGAGCATACTGCTGTTAAATTCACTTGTGTGGTATCTGTCTAATATACATCAGTCCCTGGGTTTCCCATCTTAGCCAACCCTTCACAGGTTGAGATATGCTGAAGGTGCATTCCCTCCTCCCACCTCTCACTCTCCTCCACATTTGTAGTGTTAACAAATGGGTTTAATATCTCTTCTCCTTTGCTTGGCTCTTTGTTTTCCCACAACATATCTGTTAACCACTGGGGCACAATTTCTGCTTGTTCTATTTGGACCCATTGTTATTTATTTATTTAATTGGATTTCTATACCGCCTTATCATACAATCAAAGCGGTCTTACAAACAAAGATATTAAGAGTATTAGTGAGAAAATGTAAAGAAATAAAAGTTAAAGTTATGGTATAATGTGTTAGTGAGTTGCATTATCTACATAGTGAGCTATACTATAATGTGAGCTATTATACAATATGTATATGATTTACATTCCAGACAAATTAAGTTAGTTAATTGCATGTCCGTAGTGTTCTATAAACAAAGATGTTTTCAGTTGCTTTCTAAAGTCATTGATGTCCTGAGCTGCTCTCAGCTCATTAGGTAGAGAGTTCCAGATGGAAGGTGCAGCAAAAGAGAAAGCCCTTTCAGAGGTGTCTTTACGTGTTTTTCTGACATCATTTGATAAGCTGATTCTGTTGTCAGATCCTCTTCTTCTAGGTCTGTTGCTAATATCTGACTGTATGAGATATGTCAGGCTTTCTGCAGAATATTGTTGTTTTATCTTGAAAATATAAATTATAGTTTTATATTTTACACATGAAGCTATAGGTAACCAGTGAAGCTCTTTCAAGATGGGAGTTATATGTTCTCTACTTGATAGACCAAAAATTATACGTGCAGCAGTATTCTGCGCCAGTTGTAAAGGCTTAAGTGCTTGCTTAGATAAACCCAGATATATTGGATTACAGAAGTCAAGTAATGGAGTAATCAATACTTGACAAACATTTCTGAAGTGAACAGTATCAAGAAGCGGCCTTAGTCTTTTGATGAGCTTCATTCTGTAATAAGCGCTTTTAATTGTCTTATTTATGTGTGATCTGAGATTCAACTCATTATCCAGAGTAACTCCAAGATATTTCACTTCTGATTTAATAGGAATAGTTGAGTTATCTATTTTGATGTCAGGAGGATGTGCAAAATTATGGTTACGAGAAATAAATAACGCCTCTGTTTTGCTAAAATTAATTTCCATGTTGTTTGTTTTACACCAGTTGGACATTTCTGAGAGACATTCTGTAATGCCCGAGAAATCAGGGTTCTCAATAGTGATAGTTGTGAAAATCATAATATCATCAGCATAGATTGTATACTTACTTCCACTTTTCAAAGGAATTTTGCATATTGGTTGCATATTGTCAGACGGCTGCCTAGGGTGAGAACTTACACAATCTTGACGATGCATATATTCATATGATTCTTGCAAGGTATTGTGGTTATTGTAGTTCATTCACTCCCAAACACAGCTGATGACAATAATTTGAGTTGTGAAACCAAGTGGTAAGATCAATAAAATACTACTTTTATTGATGGGGTTTAATTCACCCAGCACATGTATGCTTGATAGCACTATAAATGAGGTTACTTGCTTGCAGTGTTTAAAATGGATAACAAAAAGTCACAAAGTAAACCAGAAAACAACCTTCAGCTTGTCAGGCAATTAGCTAATGTTTTCTTAGCAAGTAATTACCAAATACAAAGGCACAAAGTAAAGAATAACTTTGCTGGTTAGGTTAATTTCTGCTTATTTTCCACGCCGATCTCAGCAGTGATTCTCCCTTGCTCACACACACAATCAGGTGCAGCCCTAATTACTATCAATGGACCAGCTGAAAGCCTTTAGCTGGCTGGCTGCTACTGTGTGAGCCCAAATCCTGCTTTAAGAGCTGTTTGCAGTGGAAATAAAGAACAAAGTTAGGTTTCTTTGTGATGGCTGATGTGTTTGCTCACGGAAAACTAGCAATAGCATTTAGATAGAGAACAGTCCATATAAATAGCTTCATCTGCTGTATCTCCCCCTTCATCAACAATCATAGGGTCAATATCATACATTGGCACAGATGAGTCTTTCATTAAGGCACTATCATGAGAATGCTTATTCCCTTGCTGCCATTCTCTATTATAGATAGGGTCTGGATCAGTGTTCATACCTGAGCCTCTCCTGCTATCATTATTCCTCTCTGTATAGCCTGGCCAATATGTAATCCAATTCTGATGTCCAGCCTTCCAATCTTGATCCCTGGACACTGGATCTCCTCTCACATACCTTCTGGCTCTGGTCTGAAAGTCCCTTCCACATGCAGTCTTCTCTCTTCCAGGTAGCCACTGGTGATTCCTATCTCTGCCACTCCATTCCTCTGGCTGAATCCAGTCCAATGGACTCTGCTGGCTTTTGGAATACCTCCCAGTATGGGTACTGCCTTGGAATCTCCCAGACCTTCCAATGGCCTTTCTTCTCTTCCTTCCAGAGAGTTTCCTTCTCTCTCTATCTGCTTGGCTTGGCTTCTGTTTCTCCAGGTGATACTGGTGCTTGAGCTCGTAGCCGTTGCTGTCTCTGTATCTCTTCCTCCCTCTGTAGCTGAAGCTCTCCCTGAAGCTGTTATCTGAAGAATAAGCTCTATTCTTATCCTGTTCTAATGTGTGCTGCTCCCTAACACAGCGCAGCTGTCTTGAATCAGGCCCTGCCCTTTGAGATGAGTGCTTAGGGATTACCTCATAGCTCTCTTGATTGCACACACATTTTCTCCCTTCAGCCCCTCTCATGGCTGCTGGAAACCTGGTGCATTCTGGGACTGGTAGTCTTTTATGTGAAAACTCTGTTTTCTTGCTTCTACCAGAACTGACAGGTTGCTTGTTCAGAGTCACATCATCTTTTCTATAGCTCCTACCTGAGCTATGATAAGCTTCCTTATCACAATATAAATATTGAAAAGGAGCGATGAAAGTGCAGATCCTTGTGGTACACCTTGTATTACTCTTATGGGCATAGAGGTTTTTTCCCCTATCTTTACTTGTAAAAATCTCTCTGTCAAATAGGAATGGAACCATTTTAAAGTGACCCCATATAGACCAATCTCCTCTAATCTATTTAATAATCTATTGTGATTTACTGAGTCGAATGCTGCAGAGATGTCTATAAAAATCATTATAATACCTTTCTTAATGTCATCAATGGTGCGGAGTATGCAGTCAAAAAGATAAATCATTAAAGTTTCAACTCCATGGTTTGGGCGAAAACCATGTTGGTTAATATCTAGGGGTGCATGAACATCAATGTGTTCTTGAAGTTGAAGTTGCACTATCTTCTCTATGATCTTTGCTAAAAAGGGTATGCTGGAAATTGGCCGGTAGGCTGCTGGATTATTCTTGTCTAGCGTTGTTTTCTTCGGAATTGGTCTAACAGTTGCAAGCTTAAGTTGCTCTGGTAAAATACCTTGAGAGAGGGAATTTTGCACAATGTTTTGTATGATGTGAATAAAATTTGACTTTGTAGACTTGATCCACGATACAGGACATGGGTCAGTGGGAGAAGTGCATGTGTTTATAGAAGAAATAATGTGCAAGAGTTGCTCCTTTGATGGAAAGGAGAATTTTTCCCAAACCCTGGAATTTGAGACTGATTTTAAGTTAAGTCTTTCTGTAGCTTTTGTCTTAGAGTGGAATTTTTCCTTAATATAGTCCGCATACTTTTGCGGTTCAATTTGAGCTTCCCCTTCTGTTTTTTGCTCCTTTGTTAAAGATTTTACAATTTCAAACAGTTCTCTAGGTTTGTTGATGGAATTATTTATTATATTTGTATGGTATTTTTCTTAGAGTTTTTAATATGCTCATCGTATATTTTTTGTTTATTTAAGTAAAGCAGCCTTAATTCTGTCACCTTATTCCTTCTCCACTTACGCTCAATTCTTCTGAGCTCTCTTTTCATCAAACGTATAGCTGTAGAATACCATGGCTTGTGATGTTGCTTATTAATCCTTGCTTCCCTTGGTCTCATGTCTGTCATTCTGGCTGCATTAGAAATTATGTGATACCATTCTGTTACTTGTGTCTCTAATTTCACTGAATCTGCAGATAGATGAGGTAAAGTATCTTGTATAAAAGCATCTTTGTTAAATTTTTTGAACCGTCTGTGATAGCATTTGTGGTCTAGGTTCATATCATTTTTTGTTTGTAATAAAATTTCTATTCTAACTATGTAGTGATCTGTCCAAGGAACTGGGGTGATGGTAGGAGTTGAAATTAGACCATCTAAGGTTAATTCATTTGAAACAAAGATGAGGTCAGGCGAGTAGCCATATGTGTGTGTAGGTGCATTAACTATTTGTGTGAAATGTAGTGAGTCCATTGCTTGAAGGAATGACTCAGTCTCTACGGTTAATTGATTTAAGGTTGAAGTCACCTAGCACTATTGAGGGTTTGTATGGGGAAGTGATTGAACAGATAGTGTCCAGCGTTGAGGCAAGTTCATCAGAAGATGCTTTTGGTGCTCTATAGTGCAAACTAATTGCCATGTGCTTATTCTCAATGTTAATGGAATTACATTGTGGCGATTCTAAGATACATTGTACTCTGAATCTTAAACTCTTTTTTGCAATTATAAGTACTCCTCCTCCACGTTTGATTGAACGAGAGCTGCTATAAGCAAAGTAAGATTCTGGGACGAGCTGATTGAGAATTACATTATCAGTAGGATTTAACCAAGATTCTGTTGACCCTCCTACGCCATTCTCCAGCCCATGAGAGCCCTGATCTGTGCTACCCTCCAGCACCGCTAGGCCCCATCCTCTTTCCTTCTAACCAAGACTGCTTTTTGCACCCTCAGGGGGTGTCATTTCCAGATAAATGAAAAAATGTGTTTCTGTAAAAGGGCCATCAGCCTACCATCACCGGAATGGAACCAAATATAAACAGTATTTTAGGTAGGATGTTCATTTTAGCAATAGCTATTCGCCCAAATCAAGAAAAAATATGGTTTGTTCTACCTTTTCAAGTCATTTAACACTTTTTTTTATTACTGGCTCAGTTGAGTCTGCAAGTCCTGCCACTTGATATTGATCTGCACTCCCAAATATATTTCTTTCACTGGGCAAAAGCACATATGATGTCTCCCTTAACTCCTGCACTGTCTGGAGGCTTAAAAAAAGCTTCAATTTTTTTTTTTCGTATTCATCTTGTAACCTGATGCCATGCTGTACATCTGACTTTCCTGAAGCAAATTTGGAAGTGAACCTTCGGGATCTTCCAAAGAATAAATCATATTGTCTGCGAACAGTGACCCACCCTTATACATTTAACTCCCGCATGCTGTCAGTTCCTTTCCACTAGGGGTTCTATAACTAGGGCAAATAGCAGGGGGGGGGGGAGACAGTGGGCATCTCTAATTGGAACTCCTCCGAATATGACCCGTTCACTCAAATTCAGGCTGTGGGCTTAGCATGCAGAGCCTTCAACTATCCCTGGAATTTTTTAAAACCTCAAACATGAATGCCCACTCCACCCTGTTGAATGCCTTTTTGACGTCTACTACTACCAGCAATGTAAATCTGTGGTGCTATTATCGGACCACACAAGGTTTAGGACTTTGCATATGTTATCACTAGTATGTCTACCTGGTATAAAACCCGCCTGGTCATCTTGTACTGTGGCAGGAACCTTTGCAGCCTACTTGCTAGCAGCTTAGCAAATAACTTGGCAGCAAGGTTTATTAGCGAAATGGGCCTATATGAACCACATTTCCCTACATTTTTACCCAGTTTAGGTATTATCAAAATACCAGCTACCCCCATAGATTTCAGAAGTTCCCCACAGTCTAGCACCCTATTAAAAATCTCAAGAGCTTTGAAAGGTCTACCACGAACGTCTTATAGAACGTTGCAGTTAACCCATCTAGTCCTGGGGCTTTTCCTTTATTTAAGAATTTAATGGCTTGTAAGACTTCTGTCTTGTCTATTGCTCCATCCAGCCAGCTACACTCTTTCCATTCAGCATTGGAAGATCCATCTCAGCCAAGTACTGCTCTGGGTTGGGCTTTACTAGATGATCAGATTGGTTCCTGATAAACTCACAGAAAGTCTTTTGTGTTTGCACTGTCTTGCTACTACTACTATTTAGCACTTATATAGCGCCACGTATGCAGCGCTGTACAGACATGCATACAAGAGACAGTCCCTACTTGTCAGAGTCCAGCTCATCCAAGCTTACAATCTAGTCGCAACAAGTACAATAAGGTCTTTACAATTCGGTCATGAAAGTTGAAGGTTAGGTTAAGATAAAGATTAGAGGTCACGATCTGAAAGCGACAGTGAAGAGGTGGGTCTTCAACCTGGATTTGAAGAGGGCCAGGGAGGGTGCTTGGCGTATAGACACAGGTAAGCTGTTCCAGGCGTAGGGTGCAGCAAGGTGAAAACAGCGAAGTAGGGAGTTAGTGGTGCGAGTGAAAGGCCTAGATAGAAGTAATTTGTTAGTGGAGCGAAGTTCCCAAGAGAGGATGTAGGGAGAGATGAGAGGTATTGAGGGGCCATGGAGTGAATGCATTTATAGGTCAGTAGGAGAAGTTTGAATTGGATGCAGAATTGGATGGGGAGCCAGTGAAGCGACTTGAGAAGAGGAGTAATGTGGGCATGGCGAGGCTGGTGGAAGATTAGTCGAGCAGCATAATTTTGTTTTTTTTAAATTCTTTATTTTCATTTTATAACAACAAAGGAAAGGAAGACATACAACTAAAAGACAGATACATACATAGAATGTGATACATACACCAAAGTAAACCCCTGCCACCCCCCTCCCCCCTGCTTCTTCTCTAGAAACTAATCATTCCCGAAAACGGGCGTGTACTGACATTATTGTGGTACAAAACCTAACGGTGATCTGAAACATGATGAGTATACATTAAACAGACATGTCGGAGCAATGAGCAGATTGTACATAATCATTGAGCATCTGCCATTTAGACAAGCGAGAGTGAGTTTGGGCATGGGGAATAGCTCTCCGAGATATCTGCTCATATTTACTATATAAGCAGACAAGGTTCCACCATTCATTGGCAGTAATTCGAGAGCTATCCTTCCAATTCCTCGTGATTAAACATATGGCTATACCCAGCATGAAATCAAGGAGAAAGCGACCCTTCTTAGGAAGAGAGGGGGTTCTATCAAAGAACCAGGCCCCCGAATTCCCCTGGGGCGCAGTGGTGTGTAATTGAAAAGAAAGAGCAGCATGATCTGAGATATGTTGGGAGTGAATCTTTGCAGTGTCCACCGGAGGAACTAACAGTTTTGATATTAGAAAGAAATCTATGCGAGACTGGGATTTATGAGGGGAAGAGAAGAAGGTAAAGTCAAGCTCATTGGGGTGTAGTAACCTCCATAGATCGACTAAAGCAAGATCTTTGATCACAGAGGTAAGCGTGGTGTGACTCTTGGGGAGACCACTTGTCCTAGGCGGCTGTTTGTCAATCAGGGGATCAAGAACTAAATTGAAATCCCCCCCAATTATCAATGAAGTGTTAGCAGAGGCCTGCGCAACCTGAGCAATGGTAGCAAAAAGCAGGGTCATCTACATTAGGAGCATAAAGGCATATACATGTAACTTCAAGGTTACCTATCTTGAGGTGAGCCCTGGACCATCTACCTGCTGTATCTGAGCTAGTCGCAATAATAGTAGCATGCAGAGATTTCCTAACCAGTATGGCAACCCCACATTTCTTAGAAACAGCTGGGGAATAAGCGGCCACCATGTAAGGTTTAATATTGAGTTTAAGAGTTTCCTTCGAATTTAAATGCGTTTCTTGAAGGAAAATCAGGTCCGCAGCTTCATGACTTAGATAGCTCAGGATTTTCCTCCGTTTTATCGGATTATTGATGCCTTTTACGTTCAATGATAAAATCTTACATGGTGCCATCAATCAGTAATAGACATTTTAGGTAGGGCGCTTGAGAACATACAACATAAGCAGAATCTGTACAACAATGACATAATCACCGAGTATGCTGGCTAATACACCCCATATTGAAAAGCATGTACCAAAGTAACTTAGAGAAGAAGCAAAACCCCCAATGAATATGGCGGCCATATGTCTGCGGGAGGAGGCCCTAGAGAGGAAGATAGAAACATGAAAAAAGAAAAACACCAGAGTCCATAATTAACACTGTCTCTGATATTCATCGAGGCTACTCTAGGTAGATGGAGTCGGGTCACGAATATCATCAAAATAAGGCAACAAACCGCCCTCGACAGACTCTTTGCTGAACCGTGGCAAATCCAAGATGGCAGGTACAGCAGATATGAGAACACTGGCAGGAAAATTCTGGAAGTCAGCGCATCAAGTCGGCTTCTTTAGCATCCAAAAACTCCGCTAGTAGATCAGGGTCCTCAAATGTTCTTGTCTGATTGTGAAGCGTGACTCGGAGCTTGGCCGGGTACATCAGGCCATAGCGTGCTTGTATTTGTTGAAGCCTCGGCCGGAATTCCAGAAAGCGCTTTCGGCGATCAACCGTGGGTTTAGCCAAGTCAGGATAGAAGGAGATCTTGTGGCTCTCAAACTCCATATGGCCCTTTGCCCGAGAGGCGCTGAGAATTTGCTCCACATGTTGATATCTCAAAAGTCGAAAAATGATAGGCCGCGGGGTCTTCCTGTTGAGCGTTATGTTTGTGGGTACACGATGAGCGCGATCGATCTCCAATTCTTTGGTAAAGGTGATTTGGAGCAGAGAAGGGAGGATTTTATATAAAAACTCCTTCATGTCTCCCGATTCCGCTCCCTCCGGTATGCCCACTAGTCGTAGGTTGTTGCGGCGCGCTCTATTATTGCCATCTTCCACTTCTTTCTGCAAGGCCCGCACCTGACGTTCAACTTTGTCGAGTTTGGACAGCCGGACCACATGGGAGTCTAATAAGCTCTCCATTTTGTCCTGACGCGAGGAGAGCCCCTCTAGCCTGCCTTGCAATACACCAAGGTCTTCCCGCAGCGCTCGGAGTGCTTCCCCGTTTGACTGCACGAGGTCCTTAACCCCTCTGATCTCTGCGAGGATTTCCTGCTGCATTCCGGGGCCCTCGCGCAGAGCCTGCCCCTTCTGCGGGGACGGGGGTTCAGTTTTGGAGCGTTTGCCGTGAGAAGCCGCTGGAAATCCAAATTCCAGGCGCGTAGGTTTGGTCCCCGCCATCTCACCAATGTGCCCCGGTAAGATCAGAGCAGAAATTCAAGTATGTCCGGTGTTAATTCAGGATTCTGAGTAGGCCTCTCGGGAGCCTCAGCGTTATGCGACCATCCCGCTGGACATCGGGCTCCGCCCGAGCAGCATAATTTTGTATAGATTGAAGGGGGAAGAGATGGCTCGCAGGGAGACCAGCAAGGAGTAGGTTGCAGTAGTCGAGCCGAGAGGAGATTAAGGAGTGTGTTTGGAAAGGAAGGGGTGGATTTTGCTAATGTAGAGAAAGAAACGTCAGGTCTTAGCTATGCACTGGATATGTGTGGAGAAGGAGAGAGAGGTGTCAAAGATAACCCCCAGATTGTGGGCCGAGGGAACAGGAAGGATTGTAGATCCATCCACATAGATTGAGAAGGGAGGAGAGGAGGGGAGGAGTTGGGGGGGAAAGACCAGGAGTTCAGTCTTGGCGATGTTCAATTTCATATAAAATAAAAGATTACTCCATACAAACATACATCAATGTCCAAAATACTCGGTGATATACTAGAATTGCTTTTGAACAATTAATAATCCCAATTGTAGTCTCTACTGTGGGAAATATTTATTTTTGCATTTTTGAATGTATAAATATCACCGATTCTCCACCACCATCATATGTTTAGCTATTGAAAAGCTTATCTTTACTGAAGTTCTCTCATTCGATCGACTTTAGCTCCAGAAATTGCTGAAACTCTTTTAGAAGCAATTCAGCCTGTAGCTGCTCTTTAGCTGCTTGATAGTCTCCGGTAAGGGTCACACCCTTCCCCCACTCACTATCTGCTCCTGTTGCAGAGTTTAGCTTAGGGAGGTCAGCACAATAAAAGGGTTTCTCCAGCAAGGCATTAAAATTAGGAAATTCAGCTTTACTTTTATCAGAGACGTTGGCATAAGAACAGGCACCTTTCTTCCAGGACTCTTTCCTCTCTAGAAACTCAGGAGCCTTATGGCTAGTTCTTCTGCTAGGGGAATTTCTCTCAGAAAAACATCTTTCCTGTTTTGGTTCCTGGCTTTTATAGCACTGCTCGCCACCAGACAAAATACCTTTTCTCCAAGAGCTGGGTTTGCTAGCCTTCCCACGTTTAGGCTCTACCGTTTAGTAAGGATCTCCTTGAGAGTATATTGGGCTCCAAGGCTTACTGTTCCAGGGTTCTGCCTTCTCCCAGGGTTCTAGCATTTTTCCCCTTTGATTCCAAGTTCCTCCTGAAGACCAACGTGCACTGGAAGCTGCTTCTCGTCTGTTTTGTTTCTTGCTGCTCTCCTTGTCAGCCTTGCTGCCTGCCTCGCCAGCCTTGCTGCCTCCTCTGTCAATCCTGTCTGAGGATTTAAAAAGGGCTTCATTTCCCGGCACTCCCTGTCGTTCCCCTGGGCGTGCCCAATCAGTGCTGAAGCCTAACTCCTCCCCTGGGCTGGGGCTTGTCTTCAGCTCAGCCGATAACTGTGTTTTTTCCAAGTCAGTTTTGGAAATCCTGTGTGTGTCATCCCTTCTATCAGGATTTTCCCCTATCTCCATTTCCTCTGGAGGGGAGTCTTCACCACAATATGCACAATACAAGAGTAAATACCACCTCTTGAGGTTGCGAACCATCTCCTTTTCCTCTAGTGTCAACCCTTTGCAAACAATATTCTCACCCCTGCATATATAGTCCAAAGCTTTTTCACTAGCCACTTTTATTTTAGGAGATATTGGACATTAAGGGCTTGAACTGCAAGGGTGGCAATAACATTGACCACAACTGTATATCTAACCTTTCATTTAGTACGTATATATTCTTTAGACATCTACTGTAGCATTTGTATACAGGCATTTTAGAGATTATATTTTATCCATATTAATAGTCTGGTTATCAGATGATAACGGTAGAAACATGATGGCAGAAAAAATCCACATGGCCTATCTCATCTGCCCTTCCATATCAACTACAATAGTCCTATTTTTTCCTTTAGAGATCCTCTGTCCCATACTTTCTTGAATTCAGATACTGTCCTCATCTCTACTACTGCCACTGGGAGACTATTCCACACATCTACCATGCTTTACGTAAAGAAATACTTTCACATATTACTCCTGATTCTCCAGGACCAAGCAGGAAGTCAGTCCTCACTTATGGGTGACGTCGCCGACGGAGCCCTCACGGAGCAATTTCCCCAGCTTTCGAAGAAAGCCTTTGGGATTGCAGCGCGCATGCGCGGTCCCCTTCCCGCCCGAGGGTGCCATCTTGCTCAGTCTTCCTTTTTCCGCGGAGCCCTACAGACGTAGTTTGTTTTTGCCGCAGAAAAAGTTGATTGATTTCTTGTTTGTTTTTTCTCGGTTCGCGTGTCTCCCCCCCCCCCCCCCGCCCGGTCTCGATATCCCTATCGAGTTCGTTCTTATCCCCCTTTTCATTTTTGTCTTAACTGGCGTTCCCGCCACTTTCTTCTTCACCCCTGGCAGCACGGTCTTTCGACCTTGCCGGGGCCCTTTTTCCCCTGATGGCTGCCAGCGGGTTTAAAAAATGTGGTCGTTCCAAACTAATGTCCCTTATGGACACGCACAACTACTGCCTCCGTTGCCTCGGACCCAACCATGACTCGACGGGTTGCGGTCCGTGCAGCAGACTGTCCTCGAAGTCTCTGAGGAGTCGGCAGTCACAAAAGGATCGTATCTTCTCTGACCCCGAGTCCGGTCAGGCTCGGACCTCGTCGGAGGCTTCGACATCTTGGGGCTCTGGCCACGAGTATCATCGGAGTTCCTCTGAGCGGGGGTCCCCCGACCGGGAACATCGTCAGAAGAAGAAGCCCATCGGAGGACGCACCGGGTCCCTCGATGGCCGGGTCGCTTAGCCCCGTCAGCCGCCCTGAGCCCTCGGAGACGGAGAGGCCTTGCAAACTTCCTCGCCTAGAGGTGGAGCCGCCTGGACACGTGAGTGCTATAGTCTTCCTGGATTCCCCTCCGGAACCGATGTTGGGCCCGACGCCGTCGGGGCCCGAGTCGGAGGCTGCCGGGTCGTCTGAGTTTGGTCTCAGATTGACATCCTTGGAGCGCAGTATCACTGCCTTCTTGGACCAGCAGCGGGCATTGATGACCGGCCTCGCCAGTGCATCTGCCCCGACCACCGGGACGTCGACGCCCAAATCGACACCGGCGGCCGAGTCGATCATCGAGTCCACACATGCTCGTGTCGATCCTCGGTCGAGGTCCCCCTCGGCCTCCCGTTCGGGACCGAGGTCATCGACGCCAGCTTCGGCGTCGGGGCGAACCCTCGCCCGCACAGACCCTCTCGACTCCTCCACGGAGGCGTCGGGCTGGGACACGGAAGGGGACAAATCACCAGGTTCTTTTCAGACCCGGTGCGTCCCCTCTGACTCGCCCGAGTCAGAGCCTCAGAGGCGATCCCCTCCGGAGGATACCCGCTTCTCCGATTTTGTGGGGGATATGGCCAAGGCGTTGGCCTTCCCCGCGGATCCCGAGGAGGAGCCCCGTGCCGAAGAGCTCGAGGCCCTCCAGTATGACTCGGCTCCGAAGGAGGCCTTTACTGTACTGGTTCCCCCTATGCTGGAGCGGCTGCTCTTTCGCATGTGGGAGTGCCCGGCATCGACGCTGGTACTGAGCAAGCGGGTCGATTCGATGTATCGAGTCCGCAAGAGTCCCGGGTTCCAGAAGGCACAACTTCCGCACCATTCCATGGTGGTGGAATCGGCCATGCATTGGCTTAAGAGTCAAAAGATGCACTCCTCGGTGCCTCCGGGTAAGGAGGCCCGGAGCCTGGATGCCCTCAGTAGGAATTGCTTCCAGGGCTCCATGCTGGCCTGCCGAGTCCAGACATACCAGCTATACATGGGCATGTTCCTCCGAGACCTGGCAAAGGAAATCGCCGGGTTCTCGGCTGGTCTCTCCGAGGAACCCTTACAGAGGTTCCAGACCTTGTCCGATAGTATTCGAGAGTGCTCGAAGTTTATTTCTCGAGCGGCATACGATGGCTTCGAGGCGTCGGCCCAAGTTGCGGGAGCTGGCATCAGTGCCCGCCGACAGGCCTGGCTTCAGTCATCCGACCTCAAGCCTTGGGTACAGGACAAGTTGGTCGATGTCCCGTGCAGAGGTGAAAACCTCTTTGGCAAACCCATGGCTGATAAGGCGGCGGAACTCGAGTCCGAGACTCTCACTAGGACTCGCTTATCCAGAAAGAGCTCTACTACCTCACAAAAAAGGAAGGGCTCGGGGAAAAAGCCTTTTTACCCAAGGAAGGTTCGCCTGTAAGCAACAGCACATTCAATACCAAGCGTCTGCAGCTCCCAATCGGGGTCCGCAGGCTAAGAGTCAGGGCAATGGGCCCCGTAAGCCGAGGACCCCTAAGCCCACTACACAGCCCCCTGCTCAGCAGGGTGGGGTTTTTTGACTATGCCAGCATAGCCCCTTTACCCTGCACGGGGGGCAGGCTGACCCACTTCGCCCATAGGTGGTGAGCCATAACCTCCGATTCCTGGGTGCTGCAGGTGGTTCAAAAGGGCTACCTCCTGCATTTTCACCAGGTGCCTCCCCCCTACTTCCCAGGGGAGCCGCCAAGGCCCCCTCTGCACAGGGACTTACTCCTTCAGGAGCTGCAGGGTCTGCTGGAGGAGCAGGCGGTGGAGCCAGTGCCCCAACACCTCTGGGACCAAGGATTCTACTCGAGGTACTTCCTGGTGCCCAAGCGAACAGGAGGCCTCAGACCCATCCTGGACCTCCGCAACCTCAACAAGTTCCTGCAATGGGAAAAGTTCAGGATGCTTACCCTTGGAATCCTACTGCCCTACCTCCAGCAGGGAGACTGGCTATGCTCCTTGGACCTAAAGGATGCCTATACCCACATCCTTATCCATCTGGACCACCGGCAATATCTGAGATTTGTGGTGGCAGGAAGACATTATCAGTACCGCGTGCTGCCCTTCGGCCTGTCCTCCGCTCCCAGGGTGTTCACAAAATGCCTGGCAGTAGTGACGGCCTTCCTGAGGCTTCAAGGCCTCTTCGTCTTCCCCTACCTGGACGACTGGCTCATACGGGCGCAGTCCTCCGTAGAGGTCACTCAGGCCACTCAACGCACAGTGGCTTTGCTTCAGCACTTGGGCTTCGTCATAAACTTCGGAAAGTCCACGTTGCGCCCCTCTCAGGATCTCGAGTTCATAGGGGCACGGCTGGACACTCTGCGAGCTCGTGCCTTCTTGCCTCGGGAGTGAGCCGACAGGCTCATAGCTCTGGCCGGCAGGTTCCACAGCGCGTCGCCGGCCCCGGCCAGGCGATTCTTGCAGCTGCTCGGTCATATGGCCTCCACGGTCCATGTCACCCCGAATGCCCGCCTACATATGCGGCCTGTTCAGTGGAGCCTTCGTACTCAATGGCATCAGGCCACAGGGAGTCTGACGGACCTGCTACAGATCTCCGACCGTCTGGTCTCCTCTCTGCAATGGTGGCTTCACCTGCCCAACCTGATGCTCGGCATGCCTTTTCAGCTTCCCACACCCTCCCAGGTGCTCACGACGGATGCCTCTCTCCTGGGATGGGGAGCGCATTGCCAGGGAGCGCGCACCCAAGGCCTTTGGACCCCTTGGGAGGCGGCTCAGCAGATAAACTTCCTGGAGCTGCGGGTGATCCACCTAGCTCTGCGGACCTTCTCTTACCTCACTTCTCGTCAGTCTGTACTGGTGCAGACGGACAATCAGGTTGCCATGTTCTACGTGAACAAACAGGGGGGCACAGGCTCCCTCCTTCTCTGTCAGGAGGCCCGGAGACTGTGCTCGTGGGCAGTCGACCACGACTTCCTCCTCAAGGCTGTTTACCTGCCCGGGCAGGACAATTGCCTGGCCGACAAACTGAGCCGGATCCTGCAGCCGCACGAATGGAGGTTGAACCCCTCAGTTGTCCGGCAGATCTTCCGCCGGTGGGGCTTCCCCACCGTGGATCTCTTTGCCAGTCCTCTGAACCGGCAACTTCCCAGGTTCTGCTCTCGGCACCTGCATCCTCTCAGAGTAGCGCCGGATGCTTTCCTCATCTCGTGTTCCACGGGCCTACTGTATGCCTTTCCTCCCACGCCACTTGTGTCCCGGATGCTGTTCAAAGTTGTCCAGGACAGGGCCTCCGTGATCCTAGTAGCGCCCAGGTGGCCGAGACAACCCTGGTTCCCTCTGCTCCTGCAGCTAGCGGTGGACACCCCTCTTCCTCTGGGGTTTCAGCCCGATCTCCTGACCCAGGATCAGGGCACTCTTCTACACCCCAACCTCCGGGCCCTTCATCTGATGGCCTGGCTGCTGAAAGGGTAGTCCTAGCTCCGCTCTTGCTTCCCCGGAGGTGGAGGCTGTCGTCCTGGCGTCTCGGCGACCTTCCACCCGGAAGTCTTATGCCCTTAAATGGCGCCGCTTCTCGGCCTGGTGTTCTCAGCGCTCTGAGGACCCCTTCGCCTGCTTAGTATCGGTGGTACTGCAATATCTGCTTTACCTCTCCGATCTAGGCCTCAAATCCAATTCTGTCAGAGTCCACCTCAGTGCTCTCTCTGCGCACCATTCGCCGGTGGAGGGCCAACCTCTTTCCTCGCACCCCTTGGTGGCGCGTTTCCTCAGGGGCCTGCTCCTGCTCAAGCCCCCGTTGTGCCCTCCAGCTCCCGACTGGGATCTCAATGTAGTTTTACAAATGCTTACCTGTCCGCCTTTTGAACCCATGGCTACCTGCCCCCTTCGTTTCCTCTCCTGGAAGACTGTCTTCTTGGTGGCCCTTACCTCTGCTAGGTGTGTTAGTGAACTACAGGCCCTAGTGTTGGAGCCCCCTTATACTAAGTTCTACAAGAATAGGGTTGTCCTACGGACGCACCCTAAGTTTCTTCCAAAGGTGGTTTCCTCTTTCCACATCAATCAAGAGGTGGTGGTTCCGACCTTTTTTCCCAGGCCGCATACCAGCCGAGCTGAGACTGTTCTGCATACCCTGGACTGTCGAAGAGCCTTGTCTTTCTACCTTGAGCGTACGCGTGAGCATAGGAAAGCTGCTCAGCTTTTCGTATCTTTTGACCCCAATCGATTGGGGGTCCCTGTCTCCAAGCGTACTCTGTCCATCTGGGTAGCTGACTGTATCGCCTGGGCTTATGGGGCAGCCGGCCTCTCCTTAGAGAGTAGAGTCACGTCCCACCGTGTCAGGGCGAAGGCTGCGTCTGGCTCATCTACGCTCTGTCCCATTGGCAGACATCTGCCGGGCCGCTACTTGGTCTTCAAGCCAGACTTTTGCGGCTCATTACTGCCTGGAGAGGGAGTCCCGCAGAGACAGTGCTTTCGGACAGGCAGTCCTCCACAATCTCTTTGAGGTTTAGGCAACTCCTACCCTCCGGCCCCGGTATTTGGCTACCGGCTGGATGCGTATTCAGAGAAGATTCCATCCTTCTGTACTGCTGAGCTTGAGGAAGCTCTTTTAGGCTTGAGGTCTCCGGTAGCCTTAAGCTTGGGAGTCCCATAAGTGAGGACTGACTTCCTGCTTGATCCTGGAGAAAGAGTAGTTACTCACCTGTAACAGGTGTTCTCCAGGAGCAGCAGGAATCAGTCCTCACTACCCTCCCTCCTCCCCTTGGAGTTGCATTCTTTCTGTTGTGTTTTGCTGTCTTCGCTATGTCATCTGACTGAGCAAGATGGCACCCACGGGCGGGAAGGGGAACGCGCATGCACGCTGCAATCCCAAAGGCTTTCTTCGAAAGCTGGGGAAATTGCTCCGCGAGGGCTCCGTCAGCGACGTCACCCATAAGTGAGGACTGATTCCTGCTGCTCCTGGAGAACACCTGTTACAGGTGAGTAACTACTCTTTCTATTCCCTTTCATCCTCATCCTATATCCCCTGCCTAGCAGAACTTGCTTCCAATTGAAAGAGGCTCTCCTCCTATGCATTTATGCCATGGAGGTATTTAAACATCTCTAACATATACATATTAAGATATTTAAATCTGTTCCCATATAGTTTATAATGAAGTCTACTGACCATTTTAGTAGCCCCCCTCTGCACCAACTCCATGCTGTGTATATCCTCTTGAAGGTGTGGTCTCCAGAATTACACACAATACTCCAAATGAGATTACACCAGAGACTTATACAGAGGCACTTTCACCTCCATTTTCTGCTGGCCATTCCTCTCCCTATGACCCAAGTATCCTTCTGGCTTTCACTATTGCCTTTTCTACCTTCTTTAGCCACTTGAAGATCATCAGAAACAATCATGGCCAGGTCCTGCTCTTCTTTTGTGGGCAGAAGTACTTCGCCTCCTACACTGTACAGCACCCTTGGATTTTTGCAGTCCAAATGCATGACTGCATTTTTTAGCACTAAATCTCAACTACCAAATTCTTGACCATTCTTCATGCTTAGCTGGATCCCCCCCCCCCCCCCTATATTATCTACTCCTTCTTGGGTGTCTGTTGTTGTTAAGTGCCGTCGAGTCGGAGTCGACTCATGGCGACCCTCTGGATAGCTATCCTAAATTGTGTTCGGTCTTCAGTCAGGCGGCTCATTGTTGACAGACTGGTACCCATAGCTGCTGTTATTGTATCGATCCATCTCATTGCTGGCCTTCCTCTTTTGCGTTGACCTTCTATCTTGCCAAGCATAATGTCTTTCTCTAATGATCTCTCTCTTCGCATGATGTGTCCAAAGTATGAAAGTCGAAGTCTTGTCATCTGAGCTTCTAAAGAAAGCTTAGGTTTGATCTCCTCTAGTACCGACTGGTTCTTCGGGCAGTCCATGGTATACACAGTATTCGCCGCCAGCACCATAATTCAAAGGCATCAATTTTCCTCCTGTCTATCTTTTTCACTGTTCAGCTTTCACATCCATATGATGTTATTGAAAATACCATAGCTTGAACAAGTCGAATCTTTGTATGGAGAGAGATATCTCTGCTCTTGAGAATCTTATCTAGGTCTTTCATAGCCATTCTGCCAAGAGCAATGCGTCGTCTGATTTCTTGACTGCTTGTTGCTTCTTTATTGATAGTTGATCCAAGTAGGTTAAAGTTGTTCACAATTTCAATTTCTTCTCCTTCAACGATGAACCTGTTGATTATGCCAGTTGTCATGATCTTTGTCGTCTTTACATTAAGGTGCAGGCCCATTTTGAGACTATGTTCTTTGATTGTGAGAAGCAAATGTTTCAGATTATCTTCACTTTCAGCCAGTAATGTGGTATCATCAGCATAGCGAAGGTTGTTGATGAGTCTTCCACCAATCTTCACACCTCTGTTGTCTTCATACAATCCTGCTTCTCTGATGATTTGTTCTGCATATAAATTAAACAGGTAGGGGGAAAGTATGCAGCCTTGTCTTACACCTTTGCTTATTTTAAACCATTCTGTTTCTCCTTGTTCCGTTCGAACTGTTGCTTCCTGATCAATGTACTTCAGGTAGTTCTTGTTCCAGGTATGGTTGTAGTCTCTTTTGAATAATCTTCAGTAGAATCTTGCTGGCATGTGGGATCAGAGCGATTGTGCGATAATTTTCACAGTCAGTTGGATCACCTTTCTTTGGTATT
Source organism: Ichthyophis bannanicus (assembly GCA_033557465.1). NCBI lineage: Eukaryota > Metazoa > Chordata > Amphibia > Gymnophiona > Ichthyophiidae > Ichthyophis > Ichthyophis bannanicus. The sequence continues at coordinate 43,495,618 of CM066043.1, forward strand.
GGTATAAATACAGATCTTTTCCAATCAGTTGGCCATGATGTTGTCTTCCATATTTCTTGGCAGAGCCTTGTGAGTACGGTAACAGCTACATCAGATTGCTGCAATACTTCTATGGGAATGCTATCAATGCCTTGTGCTTTGTTCTTTGATAAGGCTTTCAATGCTGCTTCAACTTCTTCTTTCATCACCAATGGCTCCCGATCATAAGGTACAGGTTGAAACGGCTGTTGGTCCACTTGATCTTTATCATATAAAAACTCTGTCTATTCCTTCCACCTTTTCTTGATCTTCTCAGCATCATTCAACATAGAACATTGAGCATCTTGTAACATTCTAATTCGAGGCTGGAACTTTTTCTTTAACTCTCGTAGCTTTAGGAAAGCCGATCTTGTTCTTCCTCTAATAGTTTCTGCTTCTATTTCCTTGCAAGTGTCATTGTAGTACTTTTCCTTGTCCTGTCTTGCTGCACGTTGGAAATCTCTGTTGAGTTCTGCGATTGTCTTTCTTTCTCCTTTGGCTTTAGCTTCTCTGCGTTTCTGGGCAATTTTCAGAGTTTCTTCTGTCATCCATTTTGGCCGTTTTTGCTTTTTCACCTTTTGTAGAGACTTCTCGTTTTCTTCTAACACAACCTTCTTGATGTCATTCCATAACTCTTCCGGAGCTCTGTCATTTGTATCTAAAGCAGCAAATCGATTTTGCAGGCAGTCTTTAAATTCCAGTGGTATATTCTCAAGGTCATATTTTGCTGCATTCATGAGTGGTTTGCTCTTTTTCAACTTTAGCTTGAGTTTGCATACTAGTAGTTGATGATCTGTACCACAGTCAGCTCCAGGTTTTGTCTTTGTTGATGTTATAGAGCTTTTCCATCATTGACTTCCACATATGTAGTCAATTTGATTTTTATATAATCCATTCGGTGAAGTCCATGTGTACAGTCGCCGCTTGTGTTGCTGGAAGAAGGTGTTTGAGATGAATAGATCATTGGTCTTGCAGAATTCTATCAGTCTTTCTCCAGCTTCATTTCTGTTTCCAAGTCCATATTTTCCAACTACTTTGCCTTCTTCTTTGTTGCCAACGTTTGCGTTCCAGTCACCCATGACTGTCAGGATATCCTGTTTGCATGTTCTGTCAATTTCAGCTTGTACTTGTTCATAGAACTCTTCAATTTCATTTTCTTCTGCAGCTGTTGTTGGGGCATATACTTGAATTATAGTTGTGTTGAAAGGCAATCCTCGTAGATGAATAGAGATTAAGTGTTCGCTGACTGCATTGTATTTCATTACAGTTCTTGTAAGTTTCTTCTTTATTATAAATGCAACACCATTTCTTCTTTGTCTTTCATTTCCAGCATAGTAGACCATGTGATCATCTGATGCAAAGTGCCCCATGCCAGTCCATTTCAGTTCGCTGACACCCAACAGATCAAGTTGTACACGTTCCATTTCATTCTTGACCACCTCCAACTTCCCTTGGTTCATGCTTTGTACGTTCCAATGTGTAAGACATCTTTACAGCTTCTGACTCTCATTTCATGCGCAGCTACATCAGCAGTCAGACTTCCCGAGGGCTTTGATCCAACCACATCATAAATGCTGGCTTTACTCTGAAAAGTCTTCAGCTTCTTGGGTGTCTACTTTATTGCAGATTTTGTATCATCTCCAAAGGCAGACATTACATGACAGTCCTTCTACAATATCTACTACTAGAGAACATTTGTATACCGCTACAAGATGTATGCAGCGCTGCACCGACACATGTAAAAGACAGTCCCTGCTCATCATAGCTTACAGTCTAGTCAAAACAGACAACAGAGTAGCTGTACACATGGGATACATCTAGGGGGAATGGTAAGGAAACAGGGGAGATCAGATGAGTCAGGATCCGAAAGCGGCAGCAAAGAGGTGAGTTTTCAGCCTGGATTTGAAAAGGGTCAGAGAAGGCACTAACAAAAATGTTAAAGAGAATCGGACCAAGGAAAGTTCCCTGCGGCACACCACTAGTACTATCCCTCTCCTCAGAGTGAGCACCATTTACCTATACCCTTTGTTGCCTTCCACTCAACCAATTTCTGACCCAGTCAGTCACTTTAGGGTCCATCTGTAGGGTGCTCAATTTGTTTATAAGTCGCCTGTGCGGAAAGATTTCAAAAGCTTTACAGAAATATAACTACACCACATCTAGGGCTTTTTCTTGGTCCAAGACCCTGGTCACTCAGTCAAAGAAATCTATCACATTTGTCAGACAAGACCTGCCACTGGTAAACCCATGCTGCCTCGGATCCTGCAATCCATTGAACTCCAGAAACCTCACTATTCTCTGTTTTAGCAATGTTTCCAATTAATTTACTCACCATAGAGGTTAAACTATTGGCCTGTAGTCAACCTCATCCTTACTTCTGCTTTTGTGTAAAGGGACCACATGTGCCTTTCTCCAGGTCTCTGGGACCACTCCTGATTTTAAAGAGGCATTGAAAAGTTCAGTCAGTGTTGCTGCTAGAGCATCCCCAAGTTTCTTCAACATTCGCAAATGTATCCCTTCTGGTCACATCGCTTTGTCTACTTTTAGTTTAGCTAGTTCCTCACGAACACAGTCTTCTGAAAATTGTTCAAGATCCCCATTACTTCTGTTCCCATTTGTGGGTGTCTTTTGAGGTCCTGCTCTGTGAACACAGAACAAAAAATATTTGTTAAGCAGTTCCCCTTTATCCTCATCAGCTTCTACATATTCCTTCCACATATTCCTTCCCTTTACTTGGGGCTACCTGCAGAGATATTTGGGAGTCTGGTGACTAAGAAATCGATCAGAGATTAGGAGGGCAATGGGCAAAAGGTGATTGGGTGAGGAGTATCAGCATGGCTGTGAGACTGAGAGGCGAAGATTTGAAGGGCCTTGGCAGGTTTTGGGAGGGATTGGGGATGGTTGAAAAGGACAGAGGGCTATGGAGTGGCTGGGGGTCACAGAAGGGACAGGTCTTCCTTGAAGGTGGTGAGAGAGAGAGAGAGTAAAAAATGGGGTAAGTGGAAATGGAAACCTGGATTGAGGGGGAAGACATAAGAAAGGGCCTGGAGGTGGAGAGAGACTATCTGCTAGGGAATGAGCTGGGGCTGATTAGGGGACGAGAGGCAAAAGGTGGTAGATGAGGCTGGGGAGGAGGAGGAAATGGGGGACTAGAAAGTGGGTGAAAGATGGGAACATAGGAGGACTAGGTGAAGGAATGAGACAGATGGGAAATGGAAGGACTAGGGAAATAAGGTTGGGAAATGGAAAGCTGGTAAGAAGGTGAAAAGAGGAAGATTGAAGATTAAAGGAGGGAGAGGGAGGAATGAAATGAATTTATAATTAAGAAAAAGTCAGGTAAGAGAAAAAGGAAAAAAGATAAAACAGAAGGATCAGTGTTGGAAAGATTTATAGGGAAGGAAAGGACAAAGGCAGTGTGAAGAAACAGACAATGTAAATGATATCCTGGAAAAGGATGTAGAAGATGACCAACAAGAAGTGGAAAAAAGAGAGACCAGGACCAGCCCAACTAGAAAAATGAAATGATCAGACAACAAATGTACAAAAGAGTGAGAGAATGAAATGTCAGTTTTGAAAATGTGCATTTCTTATACTTTGATAGAGAAAGAAACAAAATGCATTTCTTTCTTCTGTGTTCCACAGCTCAGTGTCTGTTTAGGGTTTTTTTCATCTAAAATTTTGTCTGCATAATTTTCTCTAATTTGTAGTTTTATTCTTTACTAGATGATGGTTTGTGTTTTCCATGTGCAGCCGACCTGAGGGATTTTGTTAACATGTTGGTTCTGTGTAGGAATCTACAATAGTTCATTTTGTTCTCTTTTTCCAATTGAAGGTTGCTGGTGTTAGAATATTTGCAATGCTAATTTTTCATAAGTAGGGTTGGTGCAGGTTGAGTTGTCTGACTTGGTTCTGGTGTTGAGTATGCATTTGTAGGGTTGTGTGTTTGGAGTTGATGGTGTTGTCACTGATGTTGGACCAGAATTTGAATGGAATCTTTTTTGTATGTTAAATTGTAACGTGATAACTCTACTGCTCTGCATCTGGATGAGTTTTATTGGTGAATCTGAGAGAGTTCCATATGAACGAATAGGTATGCCCTATTCAAAGGTAATTATGCATTTGCTGGCAAACAGATAATTAGGCTAAGTGTGTGTTTTCCAAAAATATAGAGATGAGATGATATTGGGCTGTTTAAATTGTTAAATGCCAAAGGAAGGAGCGTAGAGAGACCATGGCCACACAATTTTTTTTTATACATTTTATTGACGACCAGACTTGGCCATGTTTTGGCAACTGTGCCTCTATCAGGGGTAACATATAGTTCAGCTGATGCAATATAAAGCAATAAAACATCACAGGTCACTTCCAGCTCTGGCTCCGCCCACAGTTCCACTTCTTTTCTGTCTACAAATTGAAGCCCTGAGTGGAACACACTTCTGATGCAGCAAAGTTTGCAAAATGCAAGCCTCATCAAATGTGCTATACAATAAGACAAAACAAACAGATAAGTTTTTGTGAAGAATTGAAGCCTTTAAATAGTTACTACAGTAATTAAATAAATAGGAGTTTGGTTTCACAAAAAGGTGACATAAGCAATATTGAGGTTTTTTTCTTGACCTAAGAAGAATGGTAATCGTCAGTTGAAAGCCCCGAGATGGGATGTAGTCTTTCTTTTTCCCCTCACATTTATTTGTTAAGACAATTTCTTTATTTTGTGAGTGATACAATGTGAAAAAGAAATTGGTAGGGATTTTTCAAATGTAAGGTTTAAATATCACTGAAGTCTACTTTGAGTTTATGGTTTATAAAATTACTCCCATAAGATCTAGCCAGGAAATCTTGTTGTCCAGCCAAATGTTATGCGGTTATAGGTGGGAGAGCTTGGAGGCATTTCAGGGGGTAACAGGCAACCAAATGGTGGCAGATTAATTTTAACCATACATTTTAAGGCTCCCTATATCTGCAGACAATGTAAGGATAAAGTTAAATGGATATCTGTTAAGCAGTATATTTAGCAGCATTGTGATTTGTAGTACCTCATTGAATATGCAGTTCAAGACATTTGGTGTCTTTAGCTTAGTATGCCCTGATGAATATGGTCCCCATAATGTCCAAGTACAGCTTCGAAGGGAGAATGCAAACATGATGTTGGCATCGGGTGTTAGTGGGGGTGGAAGCAAACAGCCCCATAGCGCTGCCACTGTAGGTCCTGGAGAGGGATGACAGCAATGGCAATGGGGCCGGCCGAGGAGGTGGGGGGCGTGCAAGGGATGAGATTCACCTACGGCACTTCATCTCCTTGTGCCGGCCCTGCTAAGACTTTGTTCTCTGTATTCATTGCCTGGATGACTTCTTGCTCATCAGCCTCAGAGGAGGTTGAAGATCTTCGGAGGTTTTCCTTTGTTGGCACATATTGGAATATCCCACAGAGGGGGGCGAGTTAGTGGAAGAGATAGAGAATGTGTGTGTGTGTGGGGGGGGGGGGAGGACGAAAGTGGGGTTATTCACTGTAACAAGGTTCTCCATGGACAGCAGGATGAGTAAGCCACAACTAGGTGTGCCGTCCCCAGGGACCAGATTAGCTCTCCCTAGAGGAATCCCCTTTTTTATTTTTGGGATTCCTCTGAGCCTGTCCCCTCCCCTCCCCATCCTGTTCCTGCCCCTGCCCTTCCTCCCTCAGTGTTTCCTTAGCCTGGAGATAGCCCGGAGGCTCATCCAAAGGGGAGGCGGGTGGGAGTGCATGGCTGACTCATCCTGCTGCCACGGAGAACCTCATTACGGTGAGTAACCCCAATTTCTCCATGGACAAGCAGTCTGAATCAGCCACACCTAGGTGACATCTTTTGGTCCCTTGAACTGGCTTCTTTATGCCCTTCACATAGGGTTGCCAACCAGTCAGTTTTCAGCTGGCCTGGCTGGTTTTTCTGTGGCTGGGCCGGCTGCTGGCAGATATACAAAACTGGCCCTTGAAAAGTCAGTTGTTTGCTCTGGCCGCGAGATCAGAAGCGGCCAAAGCAGAAAACCGGCTTTGCGATCTCGGTTCCGGTCCCCTCTTGCAGCCACTGCTCCTGCTTCTTACAGAGCAGCAGCTGCAATAAAGTTAATTTAAAAGAAAAGACAACCTGTGAGGAGCCCTCTGATCCTAGGAAACAACTTCTGTAGCGCCCGCACCCTCTGACATTACTTCCTTTTTAGCAGCAAGGCACTGCAGAAGGAGTTCCCTAGGATCAGAGGGCTCCTCACAGGTTGTCTTTTCTTTTAAATTAACTTTATTGCAGCCGCTGCTCTGTAAGAAGCAGGAGCAGTGGCTGCAAGGGGTGAAGCTGCATGGGGGGGGGGGAAGGTGAAACTGCACTGGGGGGGGGAAGGTGAAGCTGCACTGGGGGGGATGAAGCTGCACGGGGGGGGGGGGAGCTGCACGGGGGGGGGGAAGCTGCACTGGGGAAGGAAGGTGAAGCTGTACTGGGGAAGGAAGGTGAAGCTGTACTGGGGGGGATGGGGGAAGGTGAAGCTGTACTAGGGAGGGAAGATGAAGCAGCACTGGTGGGGGGGGGGGGGACGACGACGCAGAATGCTCCACACAGGTTTAAATTTATTTTTAACTTAACTTTATTGCAACTTCTGCCCTGTAAGAAGCAGGAGCAGCGGCTACAAGGGGAAAGAGGTGGCAGAAGGGACTGACCGGTGGAAGGTGAGGGCTGGAAGAGAGCTGAAAGATGGGGAGGAGGTGGCTGGAAGGGAGCTGACAGAGGGGGTAAGGAGGGGGCTCAAAGGGAGCTGACACCTTGGAATGGTACTGGTAAGTGACTGGGTAATGGGAAGGAGGCTGGAAGGGAGTAGAAACGTGGGGATAGCACTGGAAGGGGGATGGACAGAGGGTAGGGTGACTGGAAGGGAGCTGACACGGGGAAGGCACTGGGAGTGGAAGTGAGCTGATACCTGGGATGGTGTTTGAACTACAAGGCGCTGGACAGTGAGGAAGGAGGGGGACTAGAAGGGAATGGACACCACTGGCAGTCCTGGGAACACAAGGGGATTGGCATTGGAATGTAATGTAATGGGAGGGGAGGACTGGAAAAGGGGGCTGATGGAGGGTTACTGGGACTGGAAATAGGCTGATGGAAGAAAGTAAAGAAAAGAAGAGACAAGAAATGGCAGATGGATTATAGATAATAGAAAACGGGCTAAGAGAAGACAGGAAAATGGAAGCCTCAGATCGGAACCAGCATGATCAGAGAATAAAATGGTCAGACAACAAAGGTAGGCGACATAATTTTATTTTCAATCTAATGAATGGACTTTGTACTATCTTTATTTTACACAGTATGGGGAACTGTATCTCTTATTTATCTGATACTGCACTGCATGCAGAGTCTGTCTTCTTGGGGGTTCAGTTTAATTTTTGTCTATATATTTCTTTTTTTTTTGTGCTCATTTATTGATGAAGACCTGCCTGTATTGTGTGCGTGTGTGTGTGTACAACCAATGCTGCGTATTCTGTCAGTGCAGAATTTCTGTTTAAGAATGTGTGGAAATCTGGCTCGTTCAGTTTGCAAATTGCCCTCTCTGCAATTTTGTTGGGGGACAGGGGGTGGGGCAGGGGGCAGGGCCTGGAAAGGTTGGGGTTGGGGTGGGCATAGGCAGAGGTGGTGGGTTTTTCTCTTTCAAAAAGTTGGCAACCCTACCTTCACGCCCCAGTACAGAGAAGAGCCACCAAAATGGTAAAGGAGATGGAAGGATATTCCTATGAAGGCAGGCTAAAAAGGTTAGGGCTCTTTAACCTGGAAAAGAGGTGGCTGAGGGGAGATATGATAGAAGTCTATAAATTAATGAACGGAGTGGAACGGGTAAACCTAGATCGATTGTTTACCTTATCAGAATATAGAAAGACTAGGGGACATGCAATGAAGCTACAGGGTAAACTATTTAAGACTAATGAAAGAAAATATTTTTTCACTCAACGTGTAATCAAACTCTGGAATTTGTTACCGGAGGATGTAGTAAAGGCTGTTAGTGTAGCTGGGTTTAAAAAAGGTTTGGACAAGTTCCTGGAGGAAAGGTCCATAAACCATTATTAAGAAGGGACCCAGGATATCAATGCTTGACCCAGTACAAGCATTGTGGAACTTGTGTCTCTTGGGGAAACTGCTAGGTACGTATGACCTAGATTGGCCACTGTTGGGAACAGGATACTGGGCTTGATGGACCTCGGTCTGACCCAGTATGGCATATCTTATGTTCTTATGTTCTAGTGCTGTGGGCGAATGAGACTGGAGTGTGGATATACAAGGAGCTCCTTAGATCATAAGGTTCATCAGAAGGTAGCAGTTTTATTGTGCCAACAGGGCAGCGCTGCCAGCGGTACCAACACGTCAATGCTGATGAGTAATAGACGGTGCAAAGGAGCAGTGTAACAGTGCAAAAACCATGCAACATAATGTAAGAACAGTGTAAAAATCGTGCAAAACATGTGGATCTCTTCTCCATGTTCTTGCTGTTTCTTTGTCTTTTTTTTTTTGTTTTAACAGAATGTGGAGAGAGGTGGATGTCCGTCTGTTCTGGAAAGCAGATGGAAAAAAGTGAGGGAGGAAGACCAGCAGGAGGAACAGGAAGGAGAGGGGACAGGCTCAGAGGAATTTAAAAAAAGGGGGGGGGGGGATTCCTCTGAGTTTAGGGAGAGCTAATCTGGTCCCAGGGCATGGTATACCTAGGCATGGCTGACTCAGACTTACAGTAATTGGGTTGATCTCTGAACAAGTCTAGATATACATTTTTAGAATTTTTACTAGCAGGTACATAGTCAATAAGAAGAGATATGGGGAAAAACATTTCTCTTCATTATGTTTCGTCATTTATATGGTTTCATTTTTAACATGTACTATATTTTTCAATGTGTTTATTTCTGGTTCCCATTCGCAAGAGAGTACATGTGACCATGCCTCCTAGCCTCTCCTTCCCAGATACACAATAATTTCCCCTCTGTTTTAATTCACCTATTTACTAAGTTTTGCAAAAAGAAATGACAAATATCAAATAATATTTTCTTTTGTTTTTTCCATCTGAGATGACACAAGGATATACAAAAAGTGTTGTATTTCACATCATTTTACAACAGCAGCATCTCCTTATTTGTCAAATATAGAACAGGATGAATCAGTGCAAACAAAACGCAGAATATGAAAGGGGTTGCTGGTGTCCTTTAACAGAAGAATTTGTCATGGGGTTGTGCAACAACCTAATACCTAAAGTTGAATGCCAAATCATGGCTAGAGAATTGCGTAACGTGAAAGAGCCTTGTCAGCTACTGGGAAACTTCCTCTTTCCTGCTACTGTCTCAGCCAGTCAGGCCTTAAAGTGACACCTAAACAGAGAGATCTATAGCTTTAAGCATGAGAGAATGAATGTAATGGTCAAAACTGGTAAGATGGGCTCAAGGAAGTGAACCCGGGATGGGAAGGTTAAGCTATAAAGGATGACAATGTTTGAGGGAGATCATAACTGATCCAAACTACTGGAAGTTGGGAAGGAAAGATCCAGGTTACTTTGCTTTTCTAGTGAAATCTTGTACGTTCAGAGGTTTTAACAGTATACTCAATTTTGTTTGGTGGAATTAGTAGCCAAAAACCAGAATTTGTTTTCTTAGGATGAAGTAATATTATGAACAATCAACATTCTATATAGTCTATCTTGACAGGATATGTTATGTTAACAAGTCTGTCTCTCTCTTCTGCCTAAGCAAACCTTCAGTTTCACACCCCCTTGGATTAACTCTCCCTGCTCCCTATCCAAGGGAGTTGTTATTAAACTGCACAATCACGACCCACTCAACTCAGCAGCACTCCTCTCCGAATAAAATTGCAAAATGCTTAACAGGACATCTGCTTTTAATATACAGCATACACATAACGAGGGCACTTTCCAAAAGCCATTTAGCCAGGGAAATGGGCAATTTGACAATTGTTTGTCCTCCCTGCAAGTGAAAATACATCCTGATGGGTTTTTCTTTTTGGGCAGTTGCTCTTTGCCCCCTCTGTCCAGAAGATGCCACCTTAGATGCCTACCCACTACCTAATGGTCAAGCCCTGCTGAAAGAAAAGAGCTTTTAGATACATTTTGTGTTATTTGTAATGTGACTACTCCGTTCAGAGTTCTCTCTGTTATAGGATTAAAGCTGTGGAATCCATGTTTACTTGGATTTCCAGAGGGGGGTTAAACGGGGTTACTTACCTGTAACTGGAGTTCTCCGTGGACAGCAGGATAAGTCAGCCACACCTGGTGTCGTCCTCCGGGCGGCGCCAAGTACGGAAGTGCTCTCTAGAGCTCAGAAAGATGAGACTTTCTGAGCCTGCCCCGGTAGCCCACCCTACCGCTCCGCCCCCTAGCCACCAGTACGTTCCAAGCTAGTCCACCGGCTAGGGAGAGGTCTCTTCAGGTGGCCTCCTCCAGGGGAGGCGGGTGGGATTGTGTGGCTGACTTATCCTGCTGTCCACGGAGAACTCCAGTTACAGGTAAGTAACCCCGTTTTCTCCATGGACAAGCAGGATTGCGTCAACCACACCTCGTGTCTCCCTAGCTAGATATGCTGGGGGGAGGAGGCCCGAGCATGGACCAGAATGGATCAGATACTCAGTTCAACGGGTAAACAAATGCACGTTTATTCAAGAACAGTGGTGAAAGTGCAATAGTGCTACCGCAACGCAACCGGCATGTGCACCGAGGCGCGGGCAGCATAACAGTGGCAACAGTGCAACAAAAACAATAACAGTGCAAATAGTGCAACAGTGCAAAACAGCAACTAGAGGCAGTGTAAACAGTGCAATAGTAATGTCAATTGTCCCGAACAGCAGAGTATACAGCCATTGAACTCCCCTTATTGGGCAGAGGCAGTGGCAGAGGCAGAGGCAGTGTTCAGTTGCGACCCAAGGCCGTGGAGAGGACGGCCGCTCCAAGTGCACAATCCTCCTGAGAGTGGAGGTCAAGGCAATAGTGTCTCTGAAAGGTGTGCGGTGAGGACCAGGTGGCTGCTCTGCAAACATTGGCTAGTGGCACTGTGCGGAGATTGGCAATTGACGTAGCCAGAGCCCTGAGATGGTGGGGACCCACTCTTGGATGCCCTCCACTGGCGCTTGACGGGTCGAGGCAATAGGTGACACAGGCAGAGACCCAGTGGGACAGTGTCCTCTTGTTGACAGGTCTTCCTGGCCTGTTCGGATCGAAGGAGACAAAGAGCTGCTCGCCCTGCCGGATGGCTTGTGTTCTTTGCAGGTAGATCCGGAGAGCCCTGAGACAGTCGAGGGTGTGCAGGCGTCACTCCTCGTCTGAAGAGTGAGGTTCCGGGAAGAACGATGGAAGCTCTATGGATTGGTTGACATGGAAGGCCGAAGACACTTTTGGCACGAATCTAGGATTAGTCCTCAAGGAAGCATGGCTGTGGTGCAGCTGCGTGTAGGGAGGATGTGAGACCAGCGTGTGCAACTCGCTAATCCTCCTTGCGGAAGTGATGGCCACAAGAAAGAGCGTCTTCCAAGAGGCGAATTTCATGTCGGTTGACTGGAGAGGTTCAAAAGGTTCCTGTGTCAGGCGCTGTAGGACCGCGTTAAGATCCCAAGGTGGCACAGGTCGCCTGATTGGGGGCTTCAGATTTGATAGGCCCTTCATAAAGCATGACGTGAGGGGCAATGCCCTGATGGAAGTGGCCCCTGTCGGCGGTGAGTGGTAAGCAGCTATCGCCGAGAGGTGAACTCGGATGGACTGCGTCTGCAGGCCCAGGTTAGACAGGGTCTTGAGGTATTGCAGGACGTAGGGAAGCGGGCATGTGGTGGGTTCCAGGCCTTGGTTCGCACACCAGATGCTGAATCTTCTCCATTTAAGGCCATAGGACTTTCTGGTGGAGGGTCTCCTGGCCGCCAGCACCACGTCCTGCACTTCGGTGGGTAGCTGGAGATTGGAAAGGCTTATCCGCTCAACCTCCAGGCAGTGAGAGACAGGGCTCCAAGGTTGGGGTGTTGTATTCTGCCCTCGTCCTGTGTCAGTAGGTCTGGTCTGAATGGCAGTCGCTTCGGGTCTCCCTGCGCCAGGCGTAGTAGCAGGGCAAACCACATCTGGCACGGCCAGTGAGGAACCACCAGGATGGCTTTTGCTTTGTCCTGGACAATCCTTTGTAAGGTTGCTGAGATGAGGGGCGTTGGAGGGAACGCATACACCAGTGACCACTCCCCCCAACACACGTCGAATGCATCTGCTGCCAGCCTCCTGGTCGACGGGTGCCTGGAGCAGAACAGGGGGCATTTGGCATTCCATTCTGTGGCGAAGAGGTCGATGTCCAGGAACCCCCAGAGCCGGAAGAGATTGTCGGAGACTTTCCGGTGTAGAGCCCATTTGTGGGGCTGGAGCTGTCTGCTCAGTCTGTCTGCCAGGGTGTTCTGATCCCCTGGGAGGTATGACGCCCGAAGGTGGCATTGGTTTCTCAAGGCCAGGGTCCATATCAGTGTGGCCTCCTTGCAGAGGGGGCAAGAGCCGGTGCCCCCTTGTTTGTTGACATAGAACATGGCCACCTGATTGTCCGTTTGGAAGAGGATCGACTTCCCGCGCAGTTGCGGGAGAAACGCTGTCAGGGCATATCTCATGGCCCTTAGCTCGAGGAGGTTGATGTGCAGACGCCTCTCGTGTTTGGACCACTCCCCTTGAGTGCTTAGGGATTGCATGTGGGCGCCCCAGCCAGTGTTCGATGCATCTGTGGTTAGAACAATTTGATGATCGTGGGGGTGGATGGCCTTCCCCACCGACAGGTTGACTGGCGTTGTCCACCAGTGAAGCTGGGTGTGGATTTGTGGAGTCATTCTGATTGTGGTGGAGAGAGGTTGACAATTCTGGTTCCAATGAGTGCGTAAGTGCCACTGGAGTGGGCGCATCCGTAACCTCGCCGTGGGGAGGACGGAGGTGGCGGCTGACATATGTCCCAGAAGGCGCAGGATGTCTTTCGCCGATAAGGTCACTGCCTTGGTCGCCTTGTTCGCTAGCGCTGTGATGGTGCATAGTCTGTGTTCTGGAAGGTAGGCCTTTGAAATCTTGATGTCTATCACGGCTCCTATGAACTCTAGTCTCTGGGCCGGTGAGAGGTGTGATTTGCTGAGGTTGATGACGAATCCCAGGGAGGACAGCAGCGTCATGGATGTCTGCATGGACCTCCGAAGCTCCTGGGCTGAGGGGGCCGTGAGGAGCCAGTCGTCGAGATATGGGAAGACCGCTATGTTCTGCCTGCTGAGGTGGGCGGCTGCTACGGCCACGCACTTTGGCGTGGGACAGACCGAAGGGTAGGACTCTGTACTGGTAGTGTTGGTCTAGCACTTGGAAATGGAGGTACTTCCTGTGCGACTTGTGAATGCGGATATGGGTGTACGCGTCCTGCAGGTCCAGGGACACCATCCAGTCGCCGGCTTGAATCAGGGGAAGGATGGTGTTCAGGGAATACATCCTGAACTTCTCTTTGCTGATGACCTTGTTGAGCCGGCGGAGGTCCAGGATGGGACGGAAGCCGCCCGTCCGTTTGGCAATGAGAAAGTATCTGGAGTAAAAGCCAGAGCCCTTCTCGGGAAGGGGAACCTCCTCTATGGCCTGAGAGTGCAGCAGTCATAATAGTTCCGTGGCCATGGCCAGATGCAGATGTTGGGGGGTATCGCTGGCAGGTGGGCAGTTCTGGTGTGGAGGGGCTACAAAGCGTATGCGGTAGCCTTCCCTGATGACCCGCAAAACCCAGGAGTTGGAGGATATTCGCTGCCACTCTGGTAAAACATGGGTCAGGCGTCCCCCGGTTCGGAGGGTTCGCCAAGATCTGGCGTCAAAAGGAGGGCCCACCTTTGCTTGTGGGCGCGCCCCAGGCAGCGCAGGCAGCTGCCATATGTATCTGTGATGCTCATCTTCCTTTTGCAGAGAAGGCATTTCTTGAATCCCGGTTTAGTCATGCTAATACTTTAAGAAAAAATAACAAAGGTGTGGGAGAGAGAGCAGGGTCCGTCTTGCTGGCAAGGCAGAAAGAAGGATACTGGTGGCTAGGGGGCGGAGCGGTAGGGTGGGCTACCTGGGCGGGCTCAGAAAGTCTCATCTTTCTGAGCTCTAGAGAGCACTTCCGTACTTGGCGTCGCCCGGAGGACGACACCAGGTGTGGCTGACGCAATCCTGCTTGTCCATGGAGAAAAAACACATCTCTTTCGATCAGCTTTTCACAGAGTTCTTGGTCTTTTATTGATTCTGAAATATTTATTTCTGATTTTTTTGTTTTGTTATGAAACTGGTATACTACATATGTTGTTTTTGTAAGCCGCTTAACAATATTTTGATAGGCAAGTAACAATGCTGCTAAATAAATACATTTCTACCTGTAGTGTAAGATTTGCGACTTGGGCCATTTTTTATTTATTTATTTATGTAGTTAGTTATAAACCTTGATGAAATTGTGACTGTTTGAGAAGCCTGATGCTAAGTGAAATTACTGGAGGCAGGCACCGTACAGCTTACAAGGAAAAAGTGTGCTTTTATAACCACTGGTTAAAGTTCAGCTTGAAAACTAAGTACCCAAATTACATTTTCTGTGGAAAACAGAGATGAGATTTTCTGGTTAGAAAGTAATATTTTATTATGTTTCATGTTCACATCATAAGTTGTCATTATAATCATACTTAACAGTGTTTCACATCAAACAGTCTTAATCAGCCAGAACAAGTTATTGGTTAGGTACAAACAACTCTTGAAGTTAACCATGCTGGTGGAATTTGCTACTATACATTTTGCATTGGAGGTAAAAAGGACTGCAGTAGAGCAAATACCACCCCCAGGCCCACACACACATAAAGCAATACCATGAATGGAGAAAATCAGTGCTTGAAAAATCCATGAAGGTGGTTTGACCACTCATTTTGCATAAGGATGGTTAAAATGATAAATCCTATTTATATAGTAACATACTAGATGACAGCAGATTGGACTCAGCCCTGGCCTAACTAAAGCAAAACAATAGAGTCTGACAGATCCAAACTCTGAGCCATCAGCACCTTCTTTTATGGGTATGGAGAGTGGGCACCCACACACTACAAGGCAAAGCTGAAGAATGAGGTCAAACAATGCATTCTTCAGGATTGTGGTGCAAGAGATTTTTTATTTAGTTATGTTTTTAGCTAGGCTTATATACCGCGTTTCACCTGGTCAAAGCGGTTTACAATGAACAAGGAAACTCAATTGCATAAAACATGTAACGATGAACTATGTACAATTAATACAGTTTAGCTATTTACAAGTATAGACTGAAATAATCTACCAGATGAGAAGTTGTTACAATGGTTTCGGGGGGCTGGTGGTAAGGGTCAAGGTTTGCCTAGGGCACTCGATAGCCTTGCACTGGCCCTGCATCTAAATTGACCAATATGATGGCTGCGAACACAACTACCGTTTTGTGCAGCGAAGCGCGCCCCCCCCCCCCCCCCCAAATCCATGTTTTTGTAACTGGTTGCTACAGTTGCAGCAGTGCTAGGTATCATAAGGAAAGGAATGGAAAATAAAACCAAGGATATTATAATGCCTCTATATCGCTCCATGGTGAGACCGCACCTTGAATATTGTGTGCAATTCTGGTCGCCGTATCTTAAAAAGGATATAGCGTTATTATTTATTTATTTAACAGTTTCTTCTATACCGCCCCTTCCAGAGATCAGGGGCGGTTTACATTAAAAAGTGAACAGAACATTTGTATACTTCTGTATACATTTACAAGGAATGTTAAGTTTTAACTATATACAAGTGTAATTACAGGGAACATATTTTTGAACGTTAACTATAACAGTACTTGTTAAAACTATGTACAGGTTATATAACATGAAGCACAACATAGTTAATTACCAGTGGTTATTTACAATAGTGATATAGCCGAAAGCTGAGCGGATCTTTTTGCATGTTGTGTGATATATATAAAGTTTCTTGAGTTAGTCGTTTGTTCTGTCATGAATACTGTGGATGTGTTTCTGTGATTGTTTTGGAGAGGTTTTTTGTTGATAGGGGATCTCAAAGTGTTTCGTAAAGAGGTAGGTTTTTAGTTCCTTTTTGAATTGGTGAAGGTCTTTTATCATGCGGAGGGTTAATGGTATTTCATTCCAGAGGGTGGGGGCAGCAAAGGAGAAGGCTCTATCACTTGTTGTCGCTTTAGTTTTTCTGAAATTTGTTATTAGAAAAGGTTCAGAGAAGAGCCACCAAAATGGTAAAGGGGATGGAAGGATACTCCTATGAAGAAAGGCTAAAAAGGTTAGGGCTCTTTAACCTGGAAAAGAGACGGCTGAGGGGAGATATGATAGAAGTCTATAAATTAATGAACGGAGTGGAACGGGTAAACGTAGATCGATTGTTTACGTTATCAGAATATAGAAAGACTAGGGGACATGCAATGAAAATACAGGGTAAGCTATTTAAGACTAATAAAAGAAAATATTTTTTCACTCAACGTGTAATCAAACTCTGGAATTTGTTACCGGAGGATGTAGTAAAGGCTGTTAGTGTAGCTGGGTTTAAAAAAGGTTTGGACAAGTTCCTGGAGGAAAGGTCCATAAACCATTATTAAGAAGGGACCCAGGATATCAATGCTTGACCCAGTACAAGCATTGTGGAACCTGTGTCCCTTGGGGAAACTGCTAGGTACGTATGACCTAGATTGGCCACTGTTGGAAACAGGATACTGGGCTTGATGGACCTTGGTCTGACCCAGTATGGCATATCTTATGTAGCAATTGCTAATTGTTAAACTTTCTTTTCATGATTTACTACAATTTCCTGCTGAGTTTGTTTTGAGCTAATGATGAAGTGTTAGCTCTGAAAACCTCGACAAGAAATGTATTAAATTAGTCCAATAAAAAGATATCACCTTACATATTTTTTTATTGACTTTTGTTTCCTGTAATTTCTGGAAAACAAAAAGGGCAGGGAATAGCTGCTGGGTATGCATTTCTAAATGAATAAGGATTTCAATGAGTTCTGTAGGTAGGGCTCAGCACTGCGTCAAGGAACTGTATAAAGACATGGGGGGGGGGGGATATTCAGCAGTGGCGGCTAGTGCTTGTAGAGTAGCTAGCTGTTGCCGCTGAACTCTAAACCTGGATATTCCATGCCAGGGCCATATGTGGCCACCAGCATAGAATATACCGGCTGGCTGCATAGTGCCTCAGCTAACGAGCAGTGGCAATATTCAGAGCCCGCCCAGTGAGCTAAAGCAGTGAAAGCTAGATGAGCCTTTTAGCTGCCTAACGTTCACCGCTGTGGGCTAGCCGCTGAATACTGCTGCTAGACGGTTATCCCTGGGCGCCACATCCACTCTGCCCCAACACTAGGCAGCTACCATCGGGGCATTTAGTGGCGGTGCTTGGGGATAGTCACGGGCACGGTGTTGGTAGGTCTGCAAACTGTCTAAATGGCTTTGAAACCCACTCCCCCCATATTTCATAAAGTGGTCTTCCCAATGGTTTCCAGAAGATGCTATATTATATTATATTATGGTGTCAACATGGGCAGATAGGAAGGTCCTTTGCAATGATTGCGTCTGGCAGGCAGTAGTCTGCCTCAGGGATCCCATCCCCCGCAGGCAGAAGAAAAGCCACGATCGCGGCAAACAGAACGGATCCCGGCAGTGAGAACAGGAAGGGTTTCTGCCTGCAGGCTGCAGTTTGGGGGCAGAGTTAGGGCATAGCCTGGGGCGGGGCTTGGACCCCTCCCCCAAAGAAAAAGCTCTTCCGTCTTCCCTGGTATTATACCTTATGAAAGTGAGTTTTGCTACCAGCTGAATACTCTAGGAGGGTTGTTAAATTAAAACAAGTTTTTCTGAAATGGTTTAACCTCTGAAAATACAATAATGCCCAGTATGTATATATTAAAAATTAAACTATAAAAAAAGGTAGCAAAATTGTTAAAAATAAATCATTACAAAGCAGTCTCACATAAGCACAGTATTATACACTGACTATAGACAAATATAAATATATTTTTTCCCAATGAATTTAAAAGAGAATGGCCTCATCCATATGATGGCGATGTTTCTTGGGACAGTATCCCAGAATATATTCTTTCAGTCATAAGATATGATGCACAAAATATACACAATGAAAGAAATCTCCTTTCAGATCATAGCAGCAAAATCTGTTTTTTTCAATGGGGCCAGGGCCGCTGGAAGGATATGAGACCCCCTAGGCGACCCTCATTCCCAGCACCCCCTGCTCCGACTGCTGCCCTTCTTTGGGATGTGCAGCGGCAGCAATAGTTTCAAAAGGACACTGAAGCACTGGAGTTACCTTCAGCTCCGGCACCGCAGTACCATTCACTTCCGCCGCCATGCAAAAGGAAGTGACATCAGAGGGGGTGGGGGGAGTAGCAACAGCACCATGATGCCGGAGCTGAAAGTAACTCCTGCGTTTCAGTGCTATTCCAAAAGTAGTACCACCTCTGCAGTCCAGGAGAGAGGTTGCAGCAGTGGTAATGGCGCCCCCGGACGGCCAGCACTCTAGGTGACTGCCTAGTTTGCCTAATGGTAGCACCAGCCCTGAATGGCACAATTCCAAATGTTAATAATGACGTTTAAAAAATGGGTCCTAATACATTCCAGTATCTCTGGAATTTACCTGACATGTTAAAGATTCTGCATTTCCACGCTAGGACTCTTTCATAGCCCATCTCTTTCCAAAGCACACAGGCACGTTTAATGAGCACTTAACTGTGGCTAATGCTCAGGGCCACTGCCTGAGTAATTTCTCTTTGGAAATTGTCTAGCATATAGACACACTTGTGTACCTGCTAATCGTGCAAGCAGCTGAACAGAGAGAAAAGCACACCTGCATTCAAAAATGTTCAGCCCGATCCCGACAGCAAATAATGTAGTTAGCAGAGCAGGTTAATCACACGAACAGGGCTATTCAACGGGATTAAGCTATCATCAGGGGTTTCAGGCTCCGAGCAGAGGCAATACCTGGTGATCTTCAGCCATTTCCTGCTTATTGCAAAGCACCGCAAAGGGTGACCTATAGGGCCCCCATAGATAACTGCCACTGCCCAGTTATCTTCTTTGCTTTCTGGCCAACCCAGATCTTCAGTGTCAGTGGCCGAATATGGTTCCGGCATTGAATATCGAGGTCTTCGCTTCATTGACAAAGGCTAGCCGCACTAGAACAACTAGCCCCTGCTGCCAAATATTTCTGCCCCACCTCCCCTGAAATGTACAAAAGCCGTTTTACTGCCCATTCCCAAATGCTATCCCCCCTTCCAGGAATGCTTTTTACAAGCCAGCTTAAATGCCACATATTCCAGAAGTCCAGGAGGGGAGGATGATTTTTAGTCAGGCCATTTGACTTGGGTAATTTGCTATTTACCTCAATAAATGGCTTTGAAAATTGCTCTCCACCTACGGTGGGTAGTTTGAAAGTTTATGGCTGCGTCGGCACAGGTAATGCACACAGAGCTTGAACATCAAATCCTCCCCCCCCCCCCACCCCTCTCTTCCTGTAATATAGATTTAACAAAGGAGAAGGTGATTTTTTGATATAAATCTTGAACATTTTTTGTATTTAGTTCCTTTGCCTTTTCAGTAGCAGTTCAATATGAATTACATTCAGGTACAGCAGGTCGTTTCCTATCTCCAGGGAGAGCTTACAATCTAAGTTCATACCTGAGGCAATTGGAGAGTTGTGTGACGTGCCCAAGTGCGCTCCAATTAAAAAAAAAGTCATCTGATGTTGCTCATAAGTCACTCAGGGCTGCAGACACCTGCTATGTGACAGGTGACAATCTCAGCCAAACCTGAAAACATACTGCTACATGAACATCATCAAGGAAGACTAGATGCCTGGAGTCACAGATCATTTTCACCGGCTGTTCACCAGCAGCTACTGTACATTGTACTTTTAGTGATCTATCTTATGCCACTTGGACGTGTGAAGTGTCCCTGGTGGGCTTTCCTCTCACCAGGAAACCCAACATCGGTTCTGAGCAGCCCAGCTGCTTCTCCAGGTAAGGGCAAGTTCCCCGACTGAGCAGCAGGGTCTTAGGCTTTGGAGCCGTCCTCCTCTGCATTAGCAGCTGGCTTGTAGATGACGCCTTGATTGTCATTCTTCCGAACACTGTAACAAGATAACTTTGTCAGATGAAGTAAGCGCCTTTCTGGTTTTCCCCACAGTCGCCAGTTCATCATACCAAGGCACACATAAGAACCAAGGAGATCCCCTCCCCCAAACTCATCGAAGCATATGTTCTGTCTATTTGCTTCTAAGCTGAAGAGATAAATAGTTACACTGAAGCTGTTGCTGATGCATAAAACACAAATACACTACTGTGTCCAATGCAAAAAGGATTTACTAGTCTTCCACTGGTCCAGCTTTCAGCTCCCAGCACAATTAACTTTCAAGTCCCAATCCCCCCCCCCCCCCCTCCCGAGAATTTGATAAGTAAACTCAATGATTATGGCGGCTTCAACACCACTCTTGCAGGGAAAGAAGGTGGAGCATCACAGGGCCTGTGCTGAAGTTTCACTTTCAGGATGATGCTACTTCTGCAGCCGACGATCTGGTAGAGCTGCGCGACTGCCTAGTCCGCCACGATGGCTAGCAGTTTATGTATGGTATCTTCTGGGGAATGTGATGACAGGTGTGATCGCTGAGTGATTGCCCGGTTGTTTGCGGGGCTCGAATGTTACATGTGTCAGCTGGTTGAGGTCCTGGGGAGATACCAGGGTTCGACTGCGTTCTGTGGGTTGCTAGGTCCCTTATGAGGTGATGACCATTGAGAGAGTGGAGAGTGTACTCCCTACTACCGCTGTGGAATGCTCCGACCTTGAGGAGGTGCCCTTGGATGGACTGTGGCTTATTTTATACTTTATTGCTGCCTCGATAGGTGCCTGAACCACTTGTTGTACCAGTGCCAGGAAAGAGGTTGGGCGGCGATGGGTAGCAACAGGGTTAGCCTCTCAACTCCAAGCTTGGGAGGAGGGGGCTTTTTTGGGGGGGGGGGGAACCGGTGCACATCTGCCTGTGTTAGTGCAATGATAATGGCCTGCGTTTGTCCTGGGTGATGTGCCACAGAAAGTATCTACGGTGAGTCCACATGTGGATGGACGCTTTGAGCAGAACCAGGACAGTTTGCGTTCCCTCCTGCAGTAGAGATGTTGACTTGTTGGCACCCCCTCCAGGGGGTAGAGAGGATGCCTTGGGTGCCAACGCAAGCATATGTAGATGGCGGCTGGGCTTGGGCCTTGATAGCCACCATCGGTCTCCACCACTCGGTCTTTGCCAGCTAAGTGGCCGAGGCATAGGACTTATTGTAATGAGTGTCCCTCCAGCTAGTTAAACATAGCCAGAGCATAGTGGGATCCATTGTTGGGGAAAGTTGCTTAACAGCAGTTGGCAGGACTCCGCCAGAAGTATTTTCCAGGATCCCAACCATTCTACATGTATGCAGGAGAGGTGCCCACTATGGGCTAGGTTTTCCTTGGTGGAGGGTCACAGGACCAGGCCATTATTTATTTGTAACATCATGGGACCTTGCTGGAAGGGCAGGTGCCCTCAGGGAGAGGGTGGTGTACCATTCCCTGATCTTCATGGATGCCAGGTGGCATCCAAGTGGTGTCAAGGATCTCTGCATGGCCGAGCCCGCCTTTGTTGGAAGGAGGCCCCCTGTTCAAAAAAGCCTCCTGGTGATGAAAGCCATAGTGGGTGAATTACCTCTGTGGGGCCTGATCTACAGATGTCTCTTGTGGCCTTGGGCAAGTCACTTAACCCTCCATTGCCTCGGAAGAAAGGCCTGGCAATCTACTTCCGGTGACACTGCCAAGAAAACCCAGGAGCTTCTGGGTCGCCAGGAGTCAGGACTGACTTGAAGGCACACATTGCATTGCAAGGATTAAGTTGGGGAGCCATATCCCTATACCTGGGAGCCATCTCGTAATAAGGATGACGCAGCAGTCACAGATCAGCAAGGTGTTGAGGACGGAGGCCTTTATCAGAAGGTGGCCGTACTATGGAAGGGAGTCTTCACGTAGCCCATGCATACAAGGTGATATTCCGTTATCCTATGTTTACCTCGGGCCATCTTATGTAGTTTGCATACCTCTTGTGAACCGACACTGCAAGTAATAGGACAATGGGCATGATGGGCTGCAGCCTGACCCTATCTTGCAGTTGCCCTATGCTCCCCTTTCCTTGTGCGCTCTCCTTTCCGTGAGTCCCTGGAGCAGGATCAAGTCTGCTGGGTATTATGTCTGCCAAGTCACCTGAGGTTCTTTGGGGGTAAGCCAGAAGCCAGAGGGAGAAGGGGGGTTATAGAGATATGTCATCCTGGTGCATGCCGACTACAAGTTGGGCTGCCCCGTGGGATGATGTTGGATCAGGATGATGTTGGACTCAGGTGATTCTACCCAAGGTAGGTGATGGAGCAGTTCTAGTGGGGTAGGGCTGTAAGCTCCTGTGCCCTGCTGCCTCATGCCAATTCAGCTGTGGCAAGTGGTTGTACCGTATTACCTACTAGTCTTAGCGCAGGGCCTTGGAAGCAAAATCTATTGTGGAGGGGACCGTGACCTGCTCATAGTCGCAGGGCACTGGATAGTGAGGCTGATTGCTGGAGGGAACAGTGACCTGCTCATGGTCTGCCACTCCAGCTGGAATGATGCCTCTGGCCCAGCAGTCCTCTTGCTCAGCACGAGGTTTCTGGGAGGCAGAGAGGGTTGACAAGTTCTGGATAGGATCATGACCATTCTTGCAGCAGTTGTGATAAGGAGCTAGGAGAGGTTTGAGGGTTGGCACTTTCTGGAAGCAGGCAGTGGCTGAGGGCAATGATTTGGCTCTGCTGGAGGCTGGTACTGACCGTAGGACCCATGATCTGGGTCTGGAAAAGCCTGGGCGATGTACCTTGATCTAGCCCAAAATTCCATATTTGGTCTTAGGTGTAGAGGGGGGTTCTGCTTCACTGAAGTGGGAATGAACAAGTGTGAATCAAGCCCTGGACCTTGCCTATGGAGACCTTGCACTAACCAATTGGCTAGACTTCTACACCTATAGGAAGGGAGGTCACAAACCAGAGATTTCTGGATTAGAAGGCAGACACCTTGCATGACGAGCCATTACTCAGGCACAGTGCAGGAACAGAAGGACTGCTAGCCCACAGTGTAAAGTATTCCTGGCTTGTCTATTTCATGGAGAGCTGAAGCCTAGCAGGGGTTTGGTGTAGGGCTTCCTTTAGCTAACCCAGAAGGTGGATCAGTGACCTGGCCTTCAGACAAGTACAAACTGCACACCGAGCCCTTCAGCAGAAGTTGAAGGATATACCCAAGGTCATGGGGATCTCCAGGCATGGCCACATCGGTGCGTTGGTCCTGAACCAGGACTTAAATGCCATGGATCGCAGTCGATAGAGCTGTGTCACCTAGAGCCACCGGGACTCCATTGCCAACTGGGCCACACCACGTGTTTGCCTCAGGCAGTTCCGGTGCTGGGAGAAGGAAGAGGGTGGGGCACCCCGATGTTCCTCCGTGTCAGCGTGGAGACCTATGTCTGCAAGCGCTGCTCCCGGCTGTCCTGTAGTAAGGTCCCAGCCAATGGTGACATGGGGGGGGGGCGGAGTTGGAGTGCTGACCTCACTTCCTGAATCATGGTGGTGCAACTCAAGATCGGCACCATGCAGGAGGCATCTCGGTGCCGAGACCCTAATTGATGACGATGCGCCTGGTGGCACTCCAGAAGGGAATGGCGTCTGAGGCGCTCCTGAGGCAGGATCATGCTGATGCAGCTCTTGCTGTTGTCAAGGAGCCAGCCAATGATGCCACAGAAGGGTGGCGTTCACATGCCGAGTTACTTCTGGAAGCATGGCGGCATATATCTAATGTCCTGGTGCCATCTGGGGAGGCATCTTGGTGCCAATTCCTGAACTTGAAGGCGCTGTGCCTAACAGTGCATCCAGAGGCAGGGAAGGTGTCTGAGGCATTCCCGAAGGATAAGGCATCCAATGCGTTGGGAGAGCATCTGAGGCACTCCCAAAGGATGTCATCCGGCGGTCTGGAAGATAGAGCTCATACTACAGGGAGCAGGGCTGACTACCAGTAGCTTGCTGCCGAGGATGAAGCCTTTGAAGCACATCTCAAGTGGCATCAGCTACTGCGGTGGCAACATCCTTCGATTGTGAGGTGTTTGATGCTACTTGATCATTGGGACATCTGCTGAGACTGCGAGCATATGGCCTGTGGGTATCTGTGCTTTGAGCCTAGCCCCCCTGATTGGAGAAATTGGAGATCTGAAAAGAATGGAACATCAGAGCCACATAAATTAGAGACAAATAAGCATAAGTAAGTAGATTTCATTTGGAGAGTAGAAAAGTCCATCTTGGTGGCTGGCTACAGGCAGGCCGGTGGGTTGGGCCTTTCTGAGCTATGGAGAGTAGTTCCGTGTATGACGCCGTCAGATGATGTCACCAGGTGTGGCTGACTCATCCTGCTTGTCCTTGGAGAAAACAAAGACCACTAGGAAGATCAGACCTATTACTTTGAACAGGCTTCTCCTCAGCTCTGATCTCATCTTCTTTGCCATTTTCTCTGGTGAGCTGCAAACTCTCTCTATAGCACCTCCTTCTGTATGCTGTTTTCTCTCAATGTTGATTGTAATCTTTTTTTTCCTTTTGTTCCCATTGGCTGTGGTTGTTTTAGTCTTCTCTTGATACTTGTCGGAATGGGGTGGGCCACATGGACCCTGGCCCTACCAATATTTCTGTGTTGCAGTTGCGGCAAAGATGTCTGTCTGCCCACGGGAGATCAGATCCTCATGGGCAGAACAGGAGGGGAAGGCTGTGACTACCGCCTCGATGCAGGTTGTCTGACCAGGGGAGGCTAGGGGCGGAGTTAAGGCAAAGTTAGAGTGGAATTGGGGTATTCCACTGCCCCTGACTTGTCCTTTATGTTTGTTTTTTCTTTCCCCTCTTTTTTTCTTATTGTAAACTGCTTAGATCTTTATGAAAAAATTTGTGGTATATCAAATAAACACTGGATTGATACAATAAAAGGAGCCACGGATGCCACTGAAGGCTGAACACATTTTAGGACGACTATCCAGAGGGTTGCCATGAGTTGGCTTCGACTGTATGCCACTTAACAACAATGACGATGACTACGTGAGGAGGGGAACTGAGGGGAAAATGCATGCAGCGGTGATTGGGGGAGGAGATGTAGAAATGGGAAATCCCTCTGTCTTCTCTCTCCACCCTAGCCTATGGATGGCTATAATATAAATCCTACATGGAAACAGCAAACTTAACTTATAGTCATAACACATGCCCATATGAAACTCTCTTGTTCAACTAAACTTTCCCCTTTCTTCCACTCACCCAGGTATAGTAGGTAATTATTTATTTATATTCTCTTATATACCGCGCTATTCTGCATCAGTGCGGTTTACATTGAACAAAGTGAAGTTACATTGAACAGGGCATTATAACTTGGAGATAACTATTTTACAGGGAACATTAGATCGGCCAAGAAGCATCCCAGAGCCATCCTTTAAGTAAAAAGTCACAGAACCTACCTCCTCTTCTTTTGAAGCATCCAGCAAGTTATTCCAGTAATGACAGCAACCCCGAGAACACCAGCTAAGGCAACGGAGAGGACGACACCTAGCCCAGGAGAAACAATAACACAATGCAGGTAAGAAATATCTTCCCAATGGTTACTCCAAACTCATTCATCTGGTGGCAGGTGCAAAACCAATTCGGTTTTCTAGCCAACTTATTCATCCAGACAAATTACTTTTTTCAGTTACATATTACAGTACAGTTGGGGAAGTGAATTCCTAAACAGATACAGTAAATCCCAGATACGGGCTAACTTGCCATTGTAAGCAGTCTTTAGAATTAAAGACTGCTTTCCTCATGCACCCAGGCCTCTGAATGAAATCCTCTTCTGAATTCTACTGTATGTGCTTCAGCTTACTGAACAATTGCCATTGTCATCTAGGGATGAGAGGAGGATTCTCGCATTTGTCTCGCTCTGCAGTTTGCTGCAAGTGTCTTTGGTGTTAGCAAGGGGCTTGTTAATAAACGTTTCATAGAAAACTGTCACATAAACATTTCAAGAGGAGTTGAAATCCATTTGTGCAAGCCCAATCCTAGTAGTAATACTGGTGCTTTGTAAGCAAGCCAACAACCCTATCCATAATCATTCTAGGGACTGAATCTACCTCTTGAAAAAAAGAGTGAAACAGAATCACTGAAATGCCACCTAAAATAGCCCAGTGTCCTGCAATAGACACTTCCAGCAGGCCAAAGAAGAGCAGAGGAGGCTAGATCTTGGTGCGTCAGTTGTTGCTCATATCCGGACTTTACATTTCAGCCCCTCTACAATTTAAGATGGTAGTAGTGGTGCTACAAGGCTATGCGAAAAGTTGACAAGTGGCATGGACTTTCAATGGGCAAACTATAGCATGAGGGGAGAGGGTAGGGGCACCTTGAGCTGGCCTTCAGCATTCTCCTTCAGTCATTTCAAGAGTATTTTCAAGAACAGCAGAGGACACACATCCTCCCTAATCTTAATAGTAAAAGGGCCAAAGCTAATTGAAGAAAGCAAAAACTGCATGCGTGCCTACGATTCTGTGTCAGGAATGTTGCGACTTGTCAGTGGAAATGGCTGCTTCGAGTATGGGCTATGGCCTTCTGCACTTATATGGAGAACTATCTCAGTGTAAAAGGTCTCCAGCTCTAGAAGGCAGATTCCATGGATTATGGCCAGCTGGTTCATGTTGGAAAAAAATAGAATCTGACATATTCTAAAATATAAAATATGCAGAACAATAATATCTATTTATGTGGATTGTATATAGCTCATGCTTCTTTAGTAGAAGTTGAATGATCATGGATTATTTTTGTGAGTTGCTGTAAAACCACTTTGGGTAGTCCATTGATGACTACAAAGGCAATATATAAGTCCACAATAGAAATGGAAATACAAGTTTAGTAACATGTACAGCAGTATCTCCTTAATCTGTTTCAAAACAAATGCTTAATGCACTAGACA
This sequence comes from Ichthyophis bannanicus, assembly GCA_033557465.1. NCBI lineage: Eukaryota > Metazoa > Chordata > Amphibia > Gymnophiona > Ichthyophiidae > Ichthyophis > Ichthyophis bannanicus. The sequence continues at coordinate 43,522,691 of CM066043.1, forward strand.
TGGGAAAGAAACACTTCACCTTATTCATCAGACCTTGTTAATTGGTATTTCCCTACAAGACTTCAGGACAATTATCCAGACAAAGCAGGTCTGCCTTGTTAGCCAAGTGCTGGACGGGAAGTGTCATTGGAGTTTGAAACCCTTAGGATAAACAGGGGGTGTTCCCATCAGCAGCAGTAACTCACCTACCTGGGTCTTGAACAGATCACTTATGTGATGCACCCACACCCCCAGCTCCAACCCAGCCTGACAGGGAGGAAGTGTAAAGGTCTTCTACATCATAGTGAATTGGAGCTGTTGCCCCTCCTACCCTTGGACTCTCTCCCACGGTAACTACGAATATTTGAAGTCAAATAGGAAACATATCAAGGAGTGGCTTTTTTTACTTGAGTCTCACGTGATTCCATCACTTATAGGATCAATGTGGCAGACAATGCTGGGGCATTAAGGATATATTGGGTTTTAGGAAGGGGTGTGGGACTGGAAGGTGGGCGGATGGGGGTTTAGGGGTAATTTTATAAGGAGCTATGTAAAAGATCCATGCCATTTATGCATGTAAATCACCTATTTTCAAGGACTTCTGCATGTGAGTGGGACTTGTGTGTAATTTCTCTGGTTGCTATACTATATGTGTATTGTAAATTATGGCCAGTACAGCCACTCTTTTTCTGTGTTGGAATACCGCTGCTGATCGCTGGAAGTAGCGGGATATAAGTGTACACTAAATAAAATAAATAAATAAATAAATTAAATAAATAAATAAATAAAATACATATGCATCTAAACCAAGTGCAGATACTTTCACAAATCTACATATATAACTTAAGCGTGTTCTTTAAGCATGGTCAGCACTACAGCAGATGTAAGTGCTAGCACCTATAGTTAACACCTATTTCTGGACCATTACACTCCTATTTTATAAAGATAAGTAGGTGCCTGCTTTTCTTTATAAAATAGGCTCGAGACAGGCACATTCCACATACCTAAAACTAGGTGTCCAGTTATAAAGTTTCCCGCCCACCTATGCTAGATTATTTTTCTTGCAGAGGGAAGAGCAGTTTATGCATCAAAATCTGATCAACTTAATTTTTCAAGCCTGTAAGTACAATGTTATGCTTTTATCATTAATCTTTACTTGCTGCAAATGGTAATGACCTTCATACATGTTTTTACTAAAATAAAACTCAGATGCCTTGATGCAAAAAGAACAAATGATCACAACCTCCTAGCTTAGATAATGCATGCACTTGCAACTATTGTAGGGTTAATTAAGCGTCACTTTTTAGCATGGTAATGTCCTTTTTTCCATATTGTTACAGAAGCAAAAGGTTTAACAGCTTTTGAGAAGGCAAAGATTTCCATACCTGTCTGTCAAAGTCAGAACTTGCATTCTACAGCTTTACTTAGACCTGCTGCAGTAAATTAAAGGCGTTAAAATGTGCCACTGTACCAAAGCAATCCATGCATGCAGAGCAGGTGGGCCTCCTATACATTGGAATAGACCATCCAAAGCAGACTGCCTCCTATAGAGCAGTGCTCGTTCACTAAACGCGCTCATTAGTCTGCCTTTTGCATCCTTCTCTTTCATTTAATACCCAATTAACTATTAGCCCCAGTGAATCAAAAACACAATCATATTAATTAGAAAACTGAAGAAGTTGGACTACCCTAAGTTGTTCCAAGGAATCCGAAGTTGACATTGCTTCTTTAATCTTGAGGTGCGGGTCTTTGTTCATCATCCAATTTCTTGATAATTGGAAGGGCTTCCTGCTAGCTCCATGAGCATGTTCAATGGACACAGTGATCCTGAAGATATGATGTGGTCCAATCAAGTGGGAGAAGAAATAGACACTTGAAAAAAAATGTTTCCTGTTCAATATTTTGCTGGGCAGAACCACAGCCAGCCAGCATGCCGCCTTCTTAGCAAGGTGACCTTGCTATAGTCAAGAAAGCATTAAGATAGAATGTGATGATAAAAGAGGAGGACTTGCACAGCTCAAGTGAATAGATCAGGAAGGAATCAAAGGTTGCAACGGAGATGGTAGTAGGTCTCCCTGTGTAAAGAACATAGCAAGAATCTGCAAGTCGCTGAAATAATTTCTTCCCTAACATTGAGAAAGGAAAATGGTATTGGCTGCATTCCTGGAATAAGAGTCAACCAGAATCAATTATTTCAGATTTGGAGCATTCAAGACTGCTTAGGACCAAGTGCAGCAAGCCAACAGAAGGGCCCAGGAAGGTCGCTTAGTTTCAGAACGAAGCAGGAAGGCACGACCATTCACTGTCAGCAGCCGTGAATAGAGAAGACATTCCTCCGGAGCACAGCAGCAAGGCTGTTGCACTCTCTTAGAAAGGAAAGCTGCAGGCGTCCTCCTCACATCCCTTCTATCATGGCGCTCGTTTCTAGGATGGCAGGAATAAACGTGCAGGCTGCAGGCCATAGTTAAAAAAGGAGCAATGCAAGGAGCAAATCATGCAGGTGCTTCACTGCAGGCAGGGTACATCAAAGCTGGCATCCATCAAGGAAAGTTGCAGCACCTTGATGGATTAAGCAGGTGCATAAAAAAAGGCAACTCTTACCTTTTAGAGAGACAAGAATATCAAGATACTTGGAGATAAGCATCCATGGTAAGGACACAAAGTCACCCCTGTGGAGTACAACCAAACTGTTTCCATTCAGCTTAACATAAGAATGTGCCTGGATGAACTGTGTAATATATTTCTGCTTTTTATACCGGGAATTATCACTTGAGATGCTGAAATGCCCCTTTTCATTAATTCAATCAATCAATAACGTTATGACTGGTTGCTATTAAAATTCTTCTTTATCCCCATGATAATAGAGGTCTAATAAATTAGGTTTTCAGTTTTAGTTTGCCGTCTGATGTAGATGAAATTAAGATACTGTTGTTAACTACCCTTCTGTCAAAGGGTAGTTAACAGGACAAAAGGGTATTACAAGGGACATGCTCTAGCTAGTCCCTAGAGTATAACAGGTATTACACATAACGCTGCACAAAGCTTCAGGGTTTTACATTTCCAGAAATGCAGTTTTAATTTACAAAAGCTAGGACATAATTGGTGGAAAAATCAGAAGATTCAATTCATGGCTCAAAAGCTACTGAGTGCCCAGCTCTGTGAGGGTATGATAGAGGTAGATAAAGCCAGAAGATGGGCCTGTGCCAGTTCCTTTAGACTTCTGCTGCTAGGACAAGTGTGTTGTTAGCACAGAAGCAAGCAAGGAGGCCTTTGTTTCTAAATCGGGCAGCTAATAACCTTTAGGGGCTATCTTGACCAAAAGATGCTAAAATGGAAACTCTGGAACATATCAAATTAGACAGCGGCAGAAATACCGGTTTTCATCAAGTAGGTAGAACTGGTGTCTTTGGAGTTTAATAAAAAAGCCAATTTTGGAATAATTTGGAAAATTGTCCAATGAAAAATTTGTCCCAGGATTTGTTCCTATTTTAAAATGAATTCTGAAGAAAGACAGTTGCAACAATGCCAGGTCAGTCAGTTGATCCTTCAATGCTAGCACAAAAGACAAATTTCAAGAACATTCAACTGATGTGTCAAACATTCTTAGTCGACAACTGGAGGAGGAAGAAGAGGTGGGTGAAAGAGAATCAACTTAAAATCAAAGTGAAGGCGCCTCAACCTTCGTTATTTATCTAAGGTTCAAATGTTGATAGATACTTTGAGTGAGCTTTATGACATAAAATGCGTCAAATATTTGATGGGTTCTGCCTCTTTAAACCCCAACTCCATAGATCTATGAAAGAGCCTAGACATCATCACTCACAGCACCTATTAACTGATTATAGAGCTGCTATAGATTTCACACTTGAGAGAAAATGACCCATATGGCAAAATGGGTGAATGGTAAAAACAGGGATGAGGTGGGTAGAGGGCACACAGTAAACAGAGCCATTCAGTCCTATTGGCCAAAATACGAGTAAGTTAGAGTCCTTCTCCAGTTTAGTTTGTGAGCTGTCTGTTTTCTTGTGCAAATGTTTTATTTTCTATTATTTTAGTGGCAGTGTTTAGTGAGGCCTTTGTGCATGGCTTTGTTCCACAAGGGTGATGATGGCACTATCCCTTGAAATGTTCAAATATTGTCACATTATTCAAGATGCGTGAGGATGTATGTGTGAAGTATAAAGTAAAAATTCATATTTAAACAAAACATACAGCACAGGTTAAATTTCTCCTTTTGCTTTTATTTACAGATATATTTTCTACAAAAATATATATTATAGAGTTCCCACCTCAATCATCTCCAAGATCAAAGAGCAGAATACTTGTGTCTATACAGACAATTGTTGAGCCATTACACAGCAGAAAAATTAGCCATCTGAGATTTGTTTGTTGTAGTATTTACATCTGTGTGTTCAGTCCTGAAGCCCAAGCAAATCATTCATGACTAAATACATCAGTTGGCAGGGAGATATTTAGGTGAGAGAAGCTAAGCTGCACATTCACACAAGCAAACGGCAGGTGTCTAGTGTACTCGAATAAGGTTGCAATGTTATTATTCCGTTTCTGTACCACGTCACTAGGATACCTGAAATCACAGCAAATGTTTCATAGAAAAGTTTTCCACAGTAAGAGACTAATGCAAACAGTGCATCAAATGTAAAGCACAATGTCTGTTATACTTTTTATCTAACAGGGCAATATTTAAACTCCACAGTCAGCATTTTAATAAAAAAACCACACTGACGGCAGCATTTAAATAAAATCCAGATATTCAGCACTGGGATCTGGATAGCGGCTGGTGCTGAGTATCTAGATTAGGCGCTGACAGCCAGCATTCTCTGGATAGCGGGATTTCCAGTCTCCTTTCCAGACAGATTTTGCTGTCCTAAGTTACGTAAACAGTTACCCCGACAGCAGTGTTGAAACTGCTTCACCCCGATTCTGCCCCGTGCCCGCTCTGGCACTATCTGGATCGTGCCAAGGCAGTATGGGGTAAGAGTTGGCAGCACTTATGTAGTGAATATTGGGCCCTAACATTTTTCCTTGAGAAAGGGTTTCAAACCGACTTCCCAAACTTGTTGCATTGAAACTCCTGCAAGGCAAAGAAGATTTCAAAGAAGTTAGTTGTAGGTTTTCTTCCGGATGTCGCACTACCAGCTGAGTGCGAGTAAGCAGGGAGCTGGGAGTCCTGGAAGGAGTCCGGGAGGGACTGGAGCAGCAGTGGGGAGGGAACAGATTTCCTGCAGTTATAATTCTCAAGGAGAGCTCGGTCCCAAGAGGGAGATTTTAGGCTAGTCCTGGATTCTGGGGAACCCTAGCCTGCTGCATTAAGGGACCTGCGGCACTGGTTGTAATTGGTAGAAACGGACACTACCAATGCCGTGCGGCTTTAGGAAGTAAGCTTAAAACCAAGACTGGCCAAAGTTCTTACTCCTGGAACTGGGTAACTTGTCTCAAGTTACCCACGAAATTCAGGAGCAAATAACTTTTTCAAATGGTTACTTCAGGAAAGGGCTGTATGGCTTACCAGGAAAGGAATTTATCACTTCCCTCTTCCCTTTAGATTTTCTCATCAAAGCATCAATTTAAATTATTCATACTACGGAGTCCTTTTGCCCACGGTCCTTTTATTTTTATGGGCACAATGGCGCTTAACCTTCGGTAAAAGGGCCCATAAATTTAACCCACGAAGCAGCAGCCGATTTCATTAAAGGTACTAGGCAAGGATATTTTCTACTGCGTAGACTTCTTGCTGATGTCAGTCTCTAACATTCTCTTCAGAGTTTGTTACAGGTCTCGAAAAGGCTAAACTATTTCACGACTTTACTGTGGAATACTTCTAGTAAAGGCAAATCTGCTTTTCAGGCTCAGACATTAGGATCCTCAATGTGAGGAACCTTTTTCAAGAATACAACCTTTCTCGTCCACCATAATTTTACAGGGAAATGAACATGGCTTTCTTACCCTAAAACATGGCAGTGACTACTCTGCATCTAACCAACCACAACAACTGTAGTACACAAAATTAGGAAACACTAAATAAGGTTACACTTTTCATTCTCTGCTTGCAAGAGATTCAAGAGTGAGATAGTTTAATCTCATAGTAACATAGTAAATGACGGCAGATAAAGACCAGCATGGTCCATCTAGTCTGCCCAGCAAGATGGCGAGACTAGGTGCACCTGTTGCTCTGTGCAGGCCACCCCTCCCCATGTCTTTTTTTAGGGGTGAACCCACCACTCCATGTAGGATACCCCTATTTGTTGAGACGTTAGATGGTACCATTTATTTTGTTTTTATCCTGTTGCTGTAAAGGGATCTACTGTGTTTGTCCCATGCCGTTTTGAATTCCGTCACCATATTTACCCCCACCACTTCCATCGGGAGGGCATTCCAAGCATCCACCACCCTTTCAGTGAAAAAATATTTCCTGACATTGCCTTTCAATTTACCCCCTTGCAGCTTCATGTTATGCCCTCTAGTTTTACAGCTTCCCCGTCTTTGGAAGAGGTTTGTTTGTTCATCATTTCTCTTTAAGTATTCAAAGGTCTGAATCATATCTCCCCTGTCCCTCCTTTCCTCCAAAGTGTACATATTTAGGTCTTCAAGTCTCTTCTCATAAGGCTTCTGACGCAGGCTCCAAATCATTTTCATCGCCTTCCTCTGAACAGTTTCCAGTCTTTTTACATCTTTTGCAAGATATGGCCTCCAAAACTGAACACAGTATTCCAAGTGAAGCCTTACCAGTGACTTGTACAGTGGCATAAGTACCTCTTCCTTTCTGCTGGTAATCCCTCTTTGTATGCAGCCCAACATCCTCCTGGCTTTTGCCACCGCCTTGTCACACTGTTTTGCCACCTTGAGATCATCAGAGATAATCACACCAAGGTCTTTCTCCTGAATCATGCATACCAACCTCTTGCCCCCTATCGCGTACATTTCCCTTGGATTTCTGCTACCCAAGTGCATGACACTGCACTTTTTCGCATTAAATCATAGTTGCCAAGCATTAGACCAGTCTTCCAGCTTTTGTAGATCTTTCCTCATGTTAACCACTCCCTCGGGGGAGTCCACGTCTGTTGCAAATTTTTGTGTCATCTGCAAAAAGACAGACTTTTCCATTCAGTCCTTCAGCAATATCACTCACAAACACATTGAACAGTGCCGGGCCCAGGACTGAACCCTGGGGCACCCCGCTAATCACCTTCCTCTCATCCGAGTGAGCTCCATGTACCATCACCTTCTGTTGTCTGTCAGTCAACCAATTTCTAATCCAGTTTACCATCTTGGGACCCATCCCCAAGCTACTGAGTTTATTGACAAGCCTCCTATAAGGAACAGTATCAAAGGCTTTGCTAAAATCCAGGTAGATGACATCCATTGCATGCCCCTGATCTAGTTCCTTGGTCACCCAGTCAAAGACCTCAATCAGATTTGTTTGAGAAGACCGTCCTTTGGTAAAACCATGTTGCCTCGGATCTTGCAACCTGTTGGTTTTGAGAAAGTTCACTATTCGCTCTTTCAGGTAGTGCCTCCATTACTTTTCCCGTCACTGAGGTAAGGCTCAGGGGCCTGTAGTTTGACACTTCTTCCCTGTCTCCACTTTTGTGTAGAGGTACATTTAAATTTTATACATGTGTTTAATTTTTAATTTTTATACATAATTTTCACACATGTGGTTATTTTTTTTTTAACGCTGACGTACAACAATTATTATATCTGTGATATTTTTTTACATTCCCTTGTGTTAACTCTTATATTTACATATTTATTTGCTTATATGTATAATTTAGAGTTTTATCATATTATTGGTTTATTATTTATTATTTTAGTATGGTTGATTGTTATTATGCAATTTCTATCTATATTTTTATTCATATTTATGCTTTTAGTTAGCTGTGTTAATTTATCATTTTACTCTGTTTGTGTTTGCTCCTTTTATTGGCTGTACTTCATTTTATTTGCTATATTGGCGTGTTTTATTTGTGTTTTAATTCATTCTCTGTTTTCTCCTATTAACAGTGTGATTCATAATATTTGTGTTTTTAGATATGTATTTATGTGTTTTAGCCATCATTTGCCCCTGAGGAAGGTGGTTACGAAACACAGCCAGTGTCGGGCCGGTGGCTGATGTGGAATTAAGAAATAAAAGTATTTGACTCCACGTCTTTTCGTTGCATTCCACGTTTCTTACTGGGTTCTTTGGTGCACGTGGATTCGTGCTCTTTTTGGTTGGTCGTTGAGGTACAACATCAGCCATTCTCCAGTCCCGAGGAACCTCTCCTGTTTCCAAGGATCTGTTGAAGACATCCTTTAACGGTCCTGCAAGAACCTCTCTCAGCTCTTTCAGTATCCTGGGATGTATCCCATCCGGTCCCATGGCTTTGTCCACTTTCAGTTTAGCAAGTTGTTCTAACACCTCATCTTCTGTGAATGGTGTGGTATCTACTTCATTCCCATTTTTATATTTGGGAGTCACAGCTGGTCCATCTCCAGGATCTTCTTTAGTAAAAACAGAGCAGAAGTATTTGTTTAGCAATTTCGTTTTTTCAGTGTCACTTTCCACGAGTCCTTTCCCAGCACTTCTGAGTCCTGCAATTCCAACTCTGATCTTCTTCCTTTCCCGAATATACCTGAAGAAAGTTTTGTCGCCACCCTTAACATCTTTAGCCATCTTTTCCTCTGCCTTTGATTTTGCTTTCCTTATTTCTCTTTTAGACTCTTTGAGCTTGATCCTGTATTCATTTCTGTGTTCTTCTGTTTGCAAGCTTTTGAATTTTGCGAAAGTTGTGTTTTTTGCCTTTATTTGAGCAGCCACTTCTTTGGAAAACCAAATAGGTTTCCTTCTCCTCTGGTTTTTATTTACTTTTCTTACATATTTATCTGTTGCCCCTTTTATTGCCGCCTTTAGTTTAGCCCATTGCAATTCCTTATCTCCTTCCACCCTGTCATCTCCTCCTTTAAGTACTCGGCCATTTTATAGAAGTCAGTGTTTTTGAAGTTTAGGACTTTGAGCTTGCTGTGATTGACCTGTACCATGGCTTTTATCGCAAACCACACAGTGTGATGATCGCTGTTGCTCACAGGGGCACTCATGCAGACATTCGACACACTATAACCGTTGGTGAGCACTAAATCCAGCGTTGAGTTTTCCCTGGTTGGTTCCATCACCATTTGTCTAAGTAACGCATCTTGGATAGCGTCCACAATTTTCTTGCTTCTTTCCAGATGTGCAGAAGGAGTAATCCAATCCACACTGGGTAGATTAAAGTCACCCAATATGATCGCTTCCACCCTTTGTTGCTATCTTGGCAATATCTATAATCAATTCAAAATCAGGGGTTTGTTTTTTCTTTTAACAAAACAAACAAAAATCTCATATTGCAATTCCCCAAGGCCATAAAAAGGGGTTTATCATACAAAAAAACATACTGCACCATTTCAATACCCCCCTGTGCTGGGTCCGTTCTTGCCGATATAATGGCGTATTATGCAATGATATGGAAACTGCGGCAAGGATATGATGCAACAGCTATGCTCACGGGTAGACTGGCTGCAAAAGTGCTGTCTGGGAATGTTGTGCAGTACGGGATCTATGGCTTTGGTCCAAAAGCGTACCGAGATGATCTGCAGTTCATATGGTTTGCACTCCAGCAGGACATATCCCACTCAGTATTTTTCACCCCATTACTGATTTTGAATTGACAAGTCTCGATTTGTATGTCTTAATCCAAGAATGCAGTGTCCATCGTGTAAAATGGGACCTGCGCCAGATAACACACATGAATGCATGTCAGTGTGGCAATGCCTTTTCACCCAAAGTGAGGTGACCCAGCAACATGGGGCCGTCTTATTAGGAAAAAAAAAAAGATGGGTCCATAAGAATATAAGATATACTATACTGGGTCAGACCAAGAGTCCATTAAACCCAGTATCCTGTTTCCAACAGCAGCCAATTCACGTCACAAGTCAGGTGCCCAGAAAGGTCCATAGATTCCACGCTGCTTCTTCCAGCCGCAAGCAGTGGATTTCCCGGGTCCTCTTTGATAATGGTTTATGGATTTTCCCTCCAGGGAATTTGTCCAAAACTCTTTTAAACCCGGATACACGAACAGCTTTTACTACATCCTCTGGTAACGAATTCAAGAGTTTGATTATGTGTTGAGTGAAAAAATATTTTCTCCAATTAGTCTTAAATGGGTTACATTGCAACTTCACTGTGTGTCCCCTAGTCTTTCTTTTTGAAAGAGTAAACAATCTACATTTATCCGTTCCACTCCATTCTTTAATTTATAGACCTCTATCATATCTTCCCTCAGCAGTCTGTTTTCCAGGCTGAAGAGCCCTAACCCTTTATGCCTTTTCCTCATAGGGGGAAGTATCCTTCTATCCCCTTTACCATTTTGGTGGCTCTTTTCTGTATCTTTTCTAATTCATCTATTTCTTTTTTACGATATGGCAACAAGAATTGCACACAATATTCAAGGTGCTGTCGCACCATGGAACAAAATACCAATAATCACAGACATACTAGAGGAAGAGAGCCCTGACCTCCTCTGTGTTACAGAGACATGGATCTCCCCCATGGACACTGTCCTAACAAACTTGCTACAAATACAGGGCTTCGACCTCTTCAACTGCCCCAGGGACTCCAAAAAAGCAGGTGGAGTACTCATGTTATGCAAAACAGAACACAAAGCCACACCCTTCCTAGTCAGCAACCTAGATGGAATGGATATGCTCAAGATCCAAAACAAGAACTTTTCCATCTGTCTCATTTACAGACCGCCAGCATCCGACCACAACAGCCTAACTCATATCCTTGAATCAGCCTGCACGGCCTCCCTCAGGAAACCACACATCATTCTAGGAGACCTGAAACTTCCCTCACTAGACCCCTCCCAGGCAACCTCCTTCCTGGACTCAATGACCAACATGGGCTTTCAACATATTATAACTGTACCTACCCACAATAAAAGGGAAACACCCTGGACGTTGTCTTCCTCCCTGCCACAACTACATATCACACTCACTACACCCCCTCATCCATATCCTCAGTGCCATGGTCTGACCACCACCTCATAACCCTCAAGATCCCACTAATTAATACTACTGCCAATATCCCAAAAAGCCCCTACTCACCAAACGCTTCACTCAATTAGACAAAGACGCCTTCCTCCACAACATCCTACCCAACTCTCAAACAACGCCACAGACCTAACCACCTCGCTAAGCACCTAGAACAGCATTATTCAAAAAACAGGATCTCCCCCTAATAATCCAGCAAGACCCCTCTTCAAGCACTCATAAAAAAGGAACACTCCAGAACTCCTAAAACAAACAGGCAACTGAGAAAACTTGAAAAGAAATGGCGTTTTCCAAAACACAACAAAATAAACTTCAATACCATAACTTACTCACTGCCTACAAAGACACAATTAACAATGCCAAAAAAGAACACCACACTAAAATCATAAATCACGACCTCAATCGACCAAGAGAGTTGTTTGCCAATGTCCGGTCCCTAACCAAAACAACCAGAATTATTCAGGCACATGCAGCATTGATCCCCACATCCTAGTTGACTACTTTGCAGGAAAGCTAAAAAGCAAAACCCACAACCCCACCCCCTCCCCACAGAAACCCCTGTCAAACCCATACGCCTGGACTACATTCCGCACAGAAGCACCTGCTAAATATAATATCCAAGATCAAGACAACTATCTCCCCCCTGGACCCTTGTCCTGTATCTTGGATCAAGGCCACAAAATCCGAACTCGCCCCATACCTCCTCGAAATAATAAACCAATCTCTGATACAAGGTATCATGCCCACTGACCTAAAAACATCTTCCATTCGCCCCGTACTAAAGAACAAGGCACTAAGCAGAAATTAACCTAATTCATAAAGACCAATAGCAAGCACCCCATTTATTGCTAAAATAATTGGAAAAAAACATCCTAAACCAACTCCAAGACTACCTAGATACCAATGCCCCCCTAGATGAGCATCAGTATGGCTTTTGTCCATATCATGGGATCAAAACCTTGCTCCTCGATCTAACTGATAACCTCATCCAAGGCATAGACAACCCCAGCCATGCATTCCTATTAGTTTTCACAGACATTGCGTCAGTCTTTGACTTCAACCACAACAACCTCATCACAAGACTGGAACATCTCGGCCTGGGTGGAATAGTCCTACTATGGTTTAAATCCTACATTATGAACTGCAAACTATGGCTCCAAATAGGGGAGGACACCCCAAGAACCTTTCCACAGGATCCAGGTATACTGCAAGGATCTGCCCTCTCCGCCCTCCGATTCAACCTGTACCTACAGCCCATCACCCATATATTCAGGAAACACAACATCAAATACTACATCTACGCGGATGACATTATGCCGTCACTCTCCATAGATGTAAACAACCCCATCTATAATAACCGAGCTGACTGCATTAATGAAACTGAATCATGGTTGAAATGCAACAATCTCAGCATAAACTTTAATAAGACAGAAATGCTCTACATCACAAGGAATCAAAACACAACTCTGCCCTACCACAAACCATCACCATTGACAACATCACACTCCCAGTCAAGCAAGAGGTTAAATATCTTGGCATAATTCTTGACACATCACTCACAATGCTACCCCACCTGAAACAAACAGCCAGAACAATTTTTTACAAACTAAAGACCATACAACATATGAGACCCTTCCTTGAAACAATGACTTCAGATCAGTTGTGGAAGCCATTATTACACCCCAGCTTGTTGCAGGGTCTACCGGCAAAAAATCTATACATACTCCAATGAGCCCAGAACATCATAGCCAGAATCATTTGCAAAGCCCGACTAACCCGACCGCATCACACCCATCCTACATGACCTCCACTGGCTAACAATACAAAGCCGGATAAAATACAAAGTACTCGTGACAACATTTAAGCTCATTAACAATGTTGCACCATCCTTTCTCTCAACTCTCATCCATACCCTCATGGACACCAGATCGCGAAGGGAGAACGCTTTTCACTCCCTAACAATTCCACACTCAATCTGCAAAATAAAACAAACCACCAGCTCCAGAGCATTTACATACACAGCCCCCAGCCTTTGGAACTCCCCATCATTACCCATCTGCGCAAAGACCTCCAAGAGTTCAGAAAGCAACTCAAAACTCACCTCTTCACTGCACACTATGGAGAAGCCGACTCACACCCAAACTCACAAATATCACTGACACACCAGCCCATTACCTAACACAACTGGTGGTAGGAACCACACAAAGCCACACAGACCCAAACCATGCTCACCCAAACCAAGGAACACATGTATATAGTTAACCTGCACATGGTTTCAACTGAGAATGTTTCTTGTCAAGTTATGTAAAAAGTTAGCCACTGTTCTATGTAACATTTTTGGTTCTCTGTAAACCACACCTGATCTCCGGAAGGGACGGTATAGAAAAATGTAACAAATAAATAAATAAATATAAATAAGTTAAATTATAATATCTTTTGTTTTATTCTCCATTCCTTTCCTTATGATACTTGGCATTCTACTTGCTTTCCTGGCCGCCGCTGCAAATGAGCGGAGGGTTTCAACGTGTTATCCACGATGACACCTAAATCTTTTTCCTGGGTGGTGGTTCCTAATGTGGAACTTTGCATCGTGTAAATATAGTTTGGGTTTTTCTTTCCTAGATACATAACTTTGTACTTGTCTACAGTATCTGCCAATTGGACACCCAATCTCTCAGTTTATCAAGGTCCTCATGCAATTTTTCACAATCCTCTTGCGTTTTAACAACTTTGAATAATTTTGTCTCACTGCAAATTTGATCACCTCACTCGTTATTCCCATTTCCAGGTCCATGTTGCTGAGTTCTCACTCTGGTCTAGCTTTACTAAAAGATGCTACCATGTTATTGCTAAAAATGTTAGCAAGGCTGGCCCAACCACTAGGTGGTTGGCTAGGGCAGCAACCTCTTGGTGTGTGTGTGTGGGGGGGGGGGGGGGTGTAGCCGTAGCCAGAGCACAGCAATGGGTCCTGGTAGCCACACAGAGTCATCAGTGTGTACTTTTACCTGCAGCAAGAATGAACAATATGCAAAGAGTCCATAAATGTCTTTTTGAAATCTCCCTCATTATGCATATATTTAGAAAACAAAATTGAATATATAAAAGGGTGATGTTCACCTATGTGTTTTTATAGGTTTGTTCTGGGAGGGATTGTGTTGAAATGATTACAATTGAATTTAATAATCAAAGTATTTTTTTTTTGGGGGGGGGGTGGTACTAGTAGTCTAAAGCTAATTGTGAGGGGGTGTAAAGTTGATATTTCACATGTAGTACCTAAAACCCTTGCACCGGCCATGAATGTCAGCACATGTTAAGTGTCATCACAGCCCTTTTTATTTCTAATATCCTTTAGTCCCTAACAGAGTAGCACACTTTAGGAAATCTGGACCTTTGTATTCTTGTGCTGCGAAACTGACATAGATGTTTTGAGAACCTAGTCACTTTGGTATTATTCCTGGTTTCTTCTTTAAAGTTTTGTATTGCCATGCAAAAAAAAAATTCTACATAGTCAAGCAAAGAAAAGAATTACCCTATATCCAAGTCAATTCTAGACTTTTTACCCAGGCTATAAGGCATAGTGGACAAGAGCTAGATACGTGGACTAATGACAACATTTTATGTTTCTTTGGATTGAAACCTCCCAATTGAGAATTGTGATGCAAACCTCAAACTCAGGTTAGAACATGTCCCACTGGACTGCCAAAGAAAAGAAATGGGAAACTTACAGACAAGGATTTAATAATCCTGTTCACGGTGTGGCTGGGCAAATTGCTTAATGTCCCCGTGCTCAGACTGTCAATTGTTGCTGAAAAGCATTGGATACAAGGAGTTATATTGCCTCTCTTCATTTGGCCATACTACCCCTTAAAGTCTTTCTGCAGCTTCAAAAAAATTTCATATTTTGAAAAGTGACACTTCCTTGAGGACTTTCTGGTCAGATTTGTTTGTGTTCTAGTTAGAATCACTTTTTTTATTCTAATAGAATTAATGTAGAACTTCTGCTCATTGTAAACTCCATAAGTCAAGAAAGTCTGGTCCATAGGAACTAACAAGCAGTAACAAATTTACATCCAGCAATATCCTGCTTGTGTATCAGGTTGTTTTTAAAGGAACATACAATAGGTTATGAAAAAACATACACTCTACAGTAATTATGAGTTGTGATCTTTTGAATTTAAAATTCTACATTTCAAATTATAAAACTTAATGAATACAATTATAAAGCATGATTAGTAAAGAGATTTCTATTCAAGCTAGCCATGCTTTCCTTTGATTAACCCATTTTCCAAAGGAAAGGCAGCTTGTGAGATCATGTGTGTCCTTGTGTGTCCTCCAATAACACTTGTGCTTTACATCCTTTTCATATCATGTTTGCAGGGCACAAGGGGATCTCGACGGAGTTTGGAGGGAGGGGGACTGGATTCAGACACTTTCAGATGTGCTTTGTGTGCTCATTCCAGAAAGAAGGCTCTCTGTAAGTAGGGTTTAGAAACACTGAAACATAGATAGACAGCCAAAGGAAAAGGAAGGGACTTAGCTCATTCAGGAGTACATCAAGGTGAATTACATTCAGGTACAGTAGGTATCTTCTTAGCTCTTAGAGGGCTCATAATCTAAGTTTGTACCTCAGGTACAAGTGACTCGCCCAAGATTACAAGGAGCAGCAGCAGTGTGATTCAAGTGGGCTTCCCCGGTTCTTAGCTTACTGCTCTAACCATTAGGCGACCCCTCTACTCTTCTCCTAAGTTTGGGAAGCATTGACTATCAGCGAATTTGCTGTAGCACGTTTCCACTGGCCCTTCTCCGGAAGATGGCTATTTTTCCCCTCACTGGCTCTATAGCTACAGTAGTCTTCTTCCAATGCATTTAAATTTGGTTGTTCTTTAAGAAGACAATCCCTTCATGACTTTCAAGTGCTGGGAAGTATGGCGAAATAAAGAGAGGAAAGACTGTCTGAAGGGCCATGTTCCCTCCATATACCTCTAACTACTGAACGAACAGGTTAAAAACTCTAGAAATTGACTTCTCTGAGCCGATTCTGTGTTTGGGTATGTCAATTTTTTTTCTATTTTGACTAAGTTTAAAATGCAGAAGTGGTGTAGGCACAATCCTCTAAGGCCTTCTGTATAATGCAACTGAACGTATAGCCCCTGTTAGTTTCCTTAGCTGCATTTAACAGTCACTCGGTGCAATTCCTATCAGTCCTCCAACAATTGCAATCAGCGTTTTGCTTATAGTTAGAAAGCCATAAAGAGCAATCAATGCTAGTGCTTAGCTCGACTGGGATGATACCCAGCTCTGACATTTCATTCCATTATATGCAAGCAAACCAAGCAACAACCTCTTCGATGGAAAAGCAAATGGCCAAAGAATGAGCACTAATACTGCAAAGGATGCAAACAAATTTGATGGCTAATTTTTACACACAACACTGGATTGTCTGATCCATTGTTGAATTGTTGTTTACGCTATGTGTCAAACTCGAGCTCATACTCCTGAAAGATCTCTTCTGATCCTCTGTAATTTCCTCTTAGCCGTCCCCCTGCAATGTAAAGTTCAAGGGTTTGTTCAGAAAACAGTAATGGAGACCAGTAGGCCTGAACACCACCAGTGATGGTAGCACCATCTCCCCTGGTTATAGATAACGTTCATTTAGGTGATACGATTTCTGAAAGTGATGAACCGATCCACTTTTCAATTCGGAAATGCTTGAATGACCAAATGCAAAGAATCCAAGACTGCGTCTAGTCTAAACAGTTTCTTTCCCTGCTAATTTTCAGCTTTCAAAAGCATAAATTTAAAGGGCAATAAAGTTTTTTTCTAGTCATAAAATTTATAACAGTATATAATGTAAGAGTAGCAAAGTGCTCACCCTGTCAGTCAGTCATCCAAAGTGCCCCCCTTACCCTATGCTTCCCACCAGAACAATTCACTCCTTATTACTCTCGCTTCTCTTTTCTGGAACCGTCTCCACCTTTTTTATTTCTGTGTAGTTGATTATCCTCTCTTTTTGTATATTAGGAGTCAAATTATGTTTGAACCACTTTTTTTTAAAGTGCTGTCAAGTCAATACTGACTCCTGGTGATCCAGCAGCTCCTGAATTTCTTGGCAATGTATCATCGGAAGTAGATTGCTAGGCCTTTTCTTCCGAGGCAATGGAGGGTAAAGTGACTTGCCCAAGGTCACAAGGAGCACCAGTGGGAATCAAACCCCGACCTCATGCGTACCAGACTACTCCTCCACTCCATTACTGAACCATTATCTTTCTAAAAACACCCATCTTCTCACTATAGAGCTTATTGGTATGGAAAGACTGGAACCTTTGTTAGCTTTGATATTGTACCAAAAGAAAAAGACCCATGTGGCTTGGAAAGCTAATGGACTTTGTTTTGCTGCTCTAGTGAAAGACGTGATAACCAACACAAAATCCTTCTTCCTCCTGGAGCCCCATGGCCACAAGAGCTCTGGCACTTGAGAAAGGAAGGCTGAGAATAAAACTGAACAGTGATACAAAAACCATCCTGATGGAGTTTGTGCTTTGTTGCTCATCTATCCAGATTTCGTGTTCTGTGCATTTCTTGGCAGCAGGCTGCCTGCCCTCCTTACCTTCACGGAAGGAAACCCTAACGCGCCTTTCATCAAACTCCTGCACATGCCGGTAGTTATCCGCCATTTCCAGAGGGACAGAGTCATTCTCCTGTGAGCAATAGAGAGCCGTCTGCAATGCCAGGAGCTAGCAATGGAACAAAGATACATTTCATCGTCATAATTCATAGCTAGGGTTGTTGTAGCATCCTTCATGCAGATGCTTTAGTCACCAGCAGGTTTTGGCTAATGTTGCATTTAGATGGTTAGTTCTGATAGCATGCCGCCCCCTCTGCACAGCCCCCCCCCCCCTTCTCCCTCCTGCTGTCTTTCTCCTCCTCCACCCTCCACACATTAGAGGCGTCATTCCAGGGATGGGACCCTCCTGCAGTGAGCAAGGCACCTGTGCTTCAGCCCCTGCCACTTCTGTAAGAGTCCACAGGAGTTGGGGGCTGTAAATACAGGCTGACAGTCCCCCCTCTCACTACACTAGTGATCCTGTTGCTGGAGTGTGGAGCCCCTGAGGTCTGCATGGGGGAGCAGAAACAGATAAAGAGATCAGGAACTTTTCTGTACCCAAAACTTTGCTTTTATGCCACAGAAACAAGGATCAATCAGTTTAGGGTAACCTTGTTGCTAGCTCCACAGTACAAACACTCCAACGCTGGGAAATTCTGCAGGGCATCAGTGCAACAAGATGACCCCAGACAATGAGAAAGGAAACTATGTGGTCTCAAAAGCTTAGATACACCATCGTCAACTTCAAATAATTCCTTGGGTGGTCCAGTTAAAAGCAAATTGTAAAGAAATGAGTTTTCTTCAAAGCCAGTATGGTAACTAGACATCTGACTCTTGTTACTGTACATGCATGAGTCCGACTGCACTTGGGGTAGGCAGTGGGGGATTCTGCATGTTACAGCACGGTCTCAGGTCTATACATTTTGGTTCACTTTTCCAGTGGAGAAGGATCTGTGAGGTGCAGAAAGATAACTAGTGAGCTCTACAGTAAGTAAGACCTAGAGGGTGAGCAGCCAGTAAGGTCACTGAAAGCAAATTCTGAAGTTGGGATGCAATATGCTTTCAGGTAGCCACAGGCTGTGTCCGAACACATCCCTATGTGGCCATGTCTGCTTGGAAGGTTTATTTCAGGTCTGTGCCATTAATTTCCTCCTCTTTATTCTCCCAGCTCATTCAGAACAAATGCCTACTTTCTATAATATATTTCCTAAGTTTATTCCAGAGATATTTTCTCCAAAATGTTTTGGGGTTTTTTGCATGACTTGTACACATTTCTTCATGAAGAATCAGCTAACTTCAACCATGACCAGCTCAGGCAGCTGCTGCTTCACCCTAGTGTGTGAGCAGCCTGAGTTCCGTAGGTCAGGGAAAGGATAAGACGTATATAAAGACGACTTGCCTGTACTTGTGAAACCTTCACCGGGTTCCGGAAAACTGTCCACAGGACACTCGGGAAGCAGGGGGGAGTCGTCAGGGAGCCCTCATAGCGATAGTACTCATCCAGCTGGGTGGGAAGCAGCTCCCGCACATTGAAACCTGGAACTTGTACTTTTTGATCTGGAAAAGATCCAGCACAGTTTTGAGTGGCATATTCACCTCTTTGCAGGGTCAACATTATAAGGAGCCACATAAAGTTACACACCAACAATGCATGTCCATCATGCACTTTCAGTAACATACATGCATGCATACTTTACTTTAGTCAGTTGCTATTCTATAAAAAATACACATCGTGCCAATGGTTCATACTTTCCCCAAGGGCATCTACATGTGCGGAGCACAAATTTACACACCTAAATTATAATATGCTATAATTTATGCCCTAGGGCTGGTACAAGTGGTCGTGCCTAGATTTGTTGCATGTATCCCACCACTTACGGCCCTATTATATAAAGTACACCCATAGCCAACTTTATCAAATAGACACAACTGATACATGTTAAACCATGCACTAACTAGGATCGACTTTATAAAATGACTCTCTAATACCGATCTGCAGGATAGAGTGATCAAGGGGCAGACTGCGCATCGCTCGCTAAGGAGACCCACCAGAGCACGTCCGAAGCATCATGACTCCTGTGCTGAAGGCATCTGGAGGACTAAAGCAGTGGAGCAGTAGCCTAAAGGTTAGAGCAATGAACCAAGTACTAGTGAAGCCAGACTGAATCCTTCTGCTCCTACTGACATTTCTCATGACCTTGGGCAAGTCAGATCACCCGCCATTGCCCTTGGTAGACAACTTAGGGCTAGATTTACTAAGATGTGTAAACAATTTAATGCAACTTATTCAACATAAAAACACCCCTCATTCTCAAAATGGCCTATTTACTAATACCTCACATCAATGTGTGTTAACACATTTATGTTAGTCAATCTAATCCTCATACTGTAAGCCTACTGGGGCACAAACCTACCAAATTTGTAACTCACCTTGAACCAAGATGCAGAAGGGTGAGTAATTGAATCTGGTGGTCTACAGGCTCACTGATCTATTTCCCCAGCTCGCTTAGAGCATGACTGAAACACTGGTCCCTAAATTTCTTCTTACTGCAACAGAAATACCCTCTGTAATGATGTAGGACTTGCTTTATTGCTTTCCCATGAGGACGGCTGAACATTCTGCTTCTTAATGTGTTTGCATCTTTTATCCCTGTGTAGACTGAACAGCATCTCTTCGAATAATTCTCTTATTTACTACTGTCAGTTACAGCGGTAACCAGATGTAGTCTGGTATGAAATCCTGGTGGCCTCAGTAATGCAACAATTGCTCATTCTTTCCATCTGTAAGAGTTGTCAGATAAACACTCTTACCTCAATCCTTCCTCAAGTCTTTAATGAATGGGCCCAAGCTTAAAGCTGGTTTAGGTGCTGCAGCTGTTTTCAAAGAGCCCAGCACTTTGTACTTAATAGGAGTGTGTATTTGTCATGGTTGATTTGGTTCATATGGACACAAAATATTAAAAATGCATGCAAATTGCTTGTGTGTGTATATACAGTATACACCTATGGATATACAGTATGTGCAATTGAATGTGTGCATTTTTAACTTGCTGTGTGCATCCAATGCACATGCAAATGGATGAATACGTGGAACAAACATAAAAGAAAATGGCCAGAAATCAAGTGAAATTTGTTTAAAGAAGCACAAAGCAAATGTTTTTGGCCACGCACACTCCTAGCACTAATTTTCAAAGGCCAAGTGTGGACAATACTTCCATAGAAAGAAAGGACTCAAACTTTGGTGTGATGGCCCAGCCAGCAGGATGACACCTATGACTTTTTCCTCTATCCTTTCTTCCTTTCATTGATCGTAGTTCTTTTCTTTGTTTCTTTATGTAATATTTGAATGTAAACTGCTTCACCATCTGCTCGAGAAGCGGTATATTAAATACAAATAAATCATCTGCTTCTTTTGCGGGCAGGGTTTTGCTGAAAAATATTTCAAAATTCCAACCATACATGCTATTTTCTAATTCTGCCCTAATCATGTCCCCGGGAACAGCTTCCCTTAAGCTGGCTAAAATGTTAATGCACTATGGAAGCCTGTTACACCCTTGGGACTGAGTGAGGAGCATTTAGAAGCAGGCAATTCCCCCTCTTAAGGTAGCTAACGCTGTGTAGCTTCAGAAGTCACCTCCCCAGCTAAGACATTATAGAGGTAATTTTTCAAAGAACTTTTCATGCATCTAACCGTAAATATACATAAAAGTCTCTTAGTTTATTTACAGTATCAAGATTTGACATACCACCATTCAAACGTCAAGTGTTTCATTTAACAAATAAATTATAAAAGTATCTCATATACGAGAAGTATACATATTGGAGCTAGTGTGCTGTTGTATGCGACTTTAGAGTAGGTATGTTCATGGGAATGGTTTGGGCGGAGCACAGGCAGCGTTGTGTATTTTATAAAATAATCCTGTAAATCACATGTACCAGTGTCCCAAATATGTTACCTGAGCAGCTGTAAATACCTGTGGCTTCAATCTAGATGCAATTTCTGTCGCTTTTGCTCTAAAATTTAGTAAACATATAAAGGCACATTTTAGAAATGACGTCTAAGTGCCATCTCTGACCTAGCGGTCAAAATGCATGAAAGCAGGCCAATGACATGCAGGTTTTGGCCCGATTTCAGAAACTTGCACATGCCCAAAATGGATGGCACTGGCAACAGCCGCATAGTGTGCCCACGACAGACGTTTAGAACAAGGATGCCAACCGCATGCTGCATATACAACCCTGCCTGCTATTTTTAACGAAGAGACATACATCGGTGTGCCCACCAGAAAAAAAGGGGCCACGTTTCCTTTCCATTTTCTTTTTGGCCATGAAAAGTATTGCAGATAGAGAATCCTCTTCTCTACTCCTTCCAGGTATTCTGGAGGCACAAGGAGGGTTTTTCTGATGCCTATTCATGCCCTAGAGCAGGAACAGACATGGACATGCACACTGCTTCTGAAATCGGATATGTATATGCATGCATGATGAATGCATGGCTGTGTGGATGGTGTCAGAGAGCGTTTTGGTTTTCTGGACCATGGGATGATTTTCTAAGGGCTGCAGAGCAAAGATGGCATCCACTTATCCAAGAGGGTCAAAGTGTCTTATCGACTGAAGAGGGCTTTAAACTAGATTCATTGGGGATGGGTGAAGAAAGCCCCCAGGTATGTGAAAACCTAAATACCTCTGTAGAAATGGGTAAAAGGGGCAACATTTGGAAAGCCGTGTGCATAAATGCCTGTAGTATGGGAAATAAAATCCCAGATATTGACGCTTTAATGGAAGAAGCTGGCCTGGATTTAGTGGTGGTTAGGGAGACATGGTTCACAGACAACCATGACTGGGATGCAATTATACCGGGCTATATTTTATTCAGGAAGGGGAGGAGGAGTGGCACTATATGTAAAAAATTATATTAAAGCTATAGAATAACAGGGCCTAAAAGGGAGCAAGGAGGAACTGTGAGTTAAACTAGAAAGAGGGAAAGGTAAAGCAATTTTCATTGGTGTGATATACAGATCTCCTTCATGGGGGGAAGAAGTAGATGGAGATTTAATAGAAGACATACCCAGTGTTGCCATGAAAGTAGAAGTGCTACTGATAGGTGATTTCAATATGCCGGATGTTGATTAGCACATCCCTGCTATGGTGTCATCTAGAAGTAAGGAGATCCTAAATTCTCTACAGGGAGAACTATTCCAGCAACTGGTAAAAGAACCTACATGTGCAGGAGCCATACTGGACTTGGTGCTTACCAATGGGGAAAGTGTTTCTGATGTTAAAGTGGGAGATCATCTCACATCCAGTGATCACCAGATGGTGTGGGGTCAGTATTAGGACTAGGGCTGATAAAATCCATTCAAAAGCAAAGTTCTTAGACTTTAGGAAAACCAAATTTGCCAAGATGGGACAATGCCTCAAGGAGTCATTAGTGGATGGGAATAGCAGGGGGGGGGGAGGGTGTAGAAAAGCAATGGGCAAAACTGAAAGGGGATATTTAAAGGTCAAACAACCTTTTTTTTAGAAAGGTAAATAAATGTAAAAGCAAAAAGGAGACCATCGGTTCTCAAAAGAAGTAGCTGAAAAGGTGAAGAAAGAGGGTGACCTTCATAAAATACAAGAGATCACAGAGAGAGGAAGACAAGCATAAATATTTGGGAAAAAAAACAGAAAAGCTAGGAAAGCAAGGATACAAAAAGAAGAAGAAAAATAGCCAATGCAATAAAATGGGGTGGGGTGGGGGTGGGGGGTGGGGGAGGGGGGAGAGACATTTTTCAAATATGTTAAAAAAAGGAGGAAGTGCAAAAATAGTATTGTCAGACTCAAGGATGAAGGGAAGGAACATGTAGAGGTTGATAACAAATTTTTTTGTTCTGTGTGAAGCAAGACCTCAGAAAACATCCACAAATAGGAACAGAAGTGAAGGGGATCTTAAACAATTTTCAGAAGATTGTGTTCATGAGGAACTAGTTAAACTAAATGTAAACAAAGCGATGGGACCGGATGGGATACATCTGAGAATATTGAAGGAACTTGGGGACATTCTAGAGGCTCCACTGACTGACCTTTTCAATGCTTCTTTAGAGTTGGAAGTGGTCTCAGAGGATTGGAGAAAGGCACATGTGGTCCCTTTACACAAAAGCAGAAGTAAGGATGAGGTTGAGAACTACAAGCTGGTTAGTCAGACCTCTGTGGCGAGTAAATTAATAGAAACTCTGTTAAAACAGGATAATGAGGTTTCTGGAGTCCAATGGATTGCAGGATCCGAGGAAGCATGGGTTTACCAAAGGCAAGTCTTGTCAGAGAAATCTGATTGATTTCTTTGACTGGGTGATGAGAGAGCTGGACTGAAGGAAAGCTCTAGATATGATGTACTTAGATTTCCATAAAGTCTTTGACACCGTTCCACACAGGCGACTTATAAATAAATTGAGCACCCTAGAACCCTAAAGTGACTGACTGGGTTAGAAATTGGTTGAGTGAGAGGTAACAAAAAGGTATAGGTAAATGAAGCTCACTCTGAGAAGGATGTTACTACTGGTGTGTGGCAGAGATCGGTCCTTCGTATGATTCTTTTTAACATCTTTATTAGTGATATTGCGGAAGGGCTGTCAGGTAAGATTTACCGCTTTGTCGATGATACCAAAATCTGCAATAGAGTAGACATCCAGGAAGGAGTAGATAACATGAGGAGGGCTTTAGCTAAGCTTGAAGCATGATCAAGAATTTGGCAGCTGAGATTTAATACTAAAAAATGCAGGGTTATGCATTTGGGCTGTAAAATACAAAGGAACGGTAGGAGTGTAGGGGGTGAAATACTTCTGTCCATGAAAGAAGAGAGGACCTGGGGTGATTGTTTCTGACTATCTTAAAGTGGCCTAACAGGTAGAAAAGGTGACAGCGAAAGCCAGAAGGATGCTTAGGTGCATATGGAGAGGAATGGTCAGCAGAAAGAGAGGCGATAGTGCCTCTGTATAAAGTCTCTGGTGTGACCACATTTGGAGTATTGTGTCCAGTTCTGGAGACCACACCTTCAAACGGATATAAGCAGGATGGAGTCAGTACAGAGGGTGACAACTAAAATGGTTACTGGTCTTTGATATAAAGCGGATGGGGACAGACTTAAAAATGTTAGTATGTATGCGTTAGAGGAAAGGCGGGATAGGGCGATATGATAGAGACATTTAAATACCCCTGTGGCATACACACAGGAGGAGAGCCTTTTTTGATTGAAAGCAAGCTCAGTAATAAGGGGACATAAGATGAGGGTGAAAGGGGATAGACTCAGGAGTAATATGCAGAAATATTTCTTTACGGAAAGAGTGGTAGATGCATGGAATAGTCTCCCAGTGGAGGTAGTAGAGATAAGGACAGTATCTAAATTCAAGAAAGCATGGGGCAAACACAGAGGATCTCTAAAGGAAAGAAAGGGACTATAGTAGTTGATATGGAAGAGCAGACTAGATAGAAACATGACTGCAGAAAAAGACTACATCGCCTATGTTTCTACTTTTTCCAGAATGCCCTGGACACACCTCAGGCATGCCCTCCCCCCCACCCCCCTATTTGACCTGGACATGTTTGTCCCAGAGACGTCCATAGAGCCGGCTTTCTAAAACGGCTCCAGGAACATCTTTGCGATTTGCACATCTATGTGCCAATTTTGGATTCCAACTCTTGAATGGGACTTCTAAAATCACCCTCAAAGGCATCAATGTGCCTTAGAATAAAAATAGGTGCCTGTGTGGTGTTGCCATCTAGGTGGCCTCTTATAAAACTACCTCCTATGAGCCTGATTCACTGAGACTTCTACTACTACTACTATTGAGCATTTATATAGCGCTACCAGTCGTACGCAGCGCTGTACAGACATGTAAGAGACAGTCCCTGCTCGTCAGAACTTACAATCTAATCAAGACAAACACAGAGCTAACAATCAAGTCAAGACAAAACATGGTACATACAATTTAGTCATGACACAGAAGTCAAGATCTGAAAGCAACAGAGAAGAGGTGAGATTTCAACCTGGATTTAAAGAGGGATAGAGAAGGTGCCTGGCATATAGACACCGGTAGCATGTTCCAGGCGTAAGGTGTAGCAAGGTGAAAGGAGTGAAGTCTGGAGTTAGCAGTAGGAGTGAAGGGCATAGACAGAAGTAGTTTGTTAGAAGAGTGGAGTTCCCGAGAGGGTTTGTAAGGAGAGATAAGAGATGAAAGGTACTGAGGAGCCGCAGAGTGAATGCACTTAAAGGTCAGGAGGAGAAGTTTGAACTGGATGCGAAAGCAGACAGGGAGCCAGTGAAGTGACTTGAGAAGAGGAGTAATGGCATAGTGAGGCTGACGGAAGATTAGTCGCACAGCAGAATGTTGAATAGATTGAAGGGGAAAGAGATGACTCAGAGGGAGACCAGCAAGGAGCAGGTTGCAGTAGTCAAGACGAGAGGTGACTAAGGAGTGGATAAGGGTTTTAGTAGTATGCTCAGAAAGGAAGGGGTGGAACTTGCCGATATTGTAGAGAAAGAAACAGCTAAGAGCTGGATATGTGTAGAGAAAGAGAGAGAAGAGTCAAAGAAAACCCCCAGATTGCGGGCCGAGGAAACAGGAAGGATTACCAAGTTTTCCACAGAGACTGAGAAAGGAGGAAGAGGAGGGGAGGTTTTGGGGGGAAAGATAAGGAGTTCAGTCTTGGCCATGTTCAGCTTCAGGCAGTGGTGAGACATCTAGGTAGCAATGTCGGAAAGGCAGGCAGAGATCCTGGTCTGGATAACCGGAGAGATTTCAGGCATAGAGAGGTAGATGTGGGCGTCATCGGCATAGAGATGGTACTGAAAGCCATGGGAGGAGATAAGCGCACCAAGGGACTGGGTATACAGAGAGAAAAGGAGCGGACCCAGGGTGGATCCCTGGGGGACTCCAACTGGGAGTGGGGTAGCAGAGGAGGAGGAGCCACCAGAACACACAATGAAAGAGCGATGGGAGAGACAGGAGGAGAACCAGGAGCCCCTAAAACCAAGCGAGGACAGGGTATTGAGGAGAAGATTGTGGTCAATAGTGTCAAAAGCGGCAGAGAGGTCAAGGATGAGGACAGAGTAGAGGCCCTTGGATTTTGCCAGGAACAAGTCACTGGAGACTCTGGTAAGAGCCGTTTCAGTACAGTGTAAGGGACGAAAGCCGGACTGTAAAGGATCCAGGAGGGCATGAGAGGAGAGGAAGTCAAGGCAGCGGCAGTGGACAGCACGTTCAAGTAGTTTAGATATGAAGGGAAGGGGAGAGATGGGTCGATAGTTAGAAGGACAGGTGGGATCAAGTGAGGGTTTCTCTCACCATCTGTCTATATAAAGCATAGTGAATCAGGCCCTGTATCCCTCAGAGTGAAAAACAGCTCCACTGGCCTCAAATTAGAGTGAGAGGCTACAACTCTGCCCTTGAGTCAACATGTGACTCTGCTAAATTAAAGCTAAGCAAGAAGAAAGGGTTTGTCCGCAATACAAGTTCAGGCATGCAACCACATCCCCGAAGATCTAGGCTGATTCTCACAAATTGAAAAGCGTTTGATGGGAAGAAGTCATTGCTCCCGACAACTTGAGGGCTATCAGCTGCCACATGGATTCTGGATGAGGAAGAATGTAACTCTCCTGAGTTTGCTAAAAAGTGTTTGTAAGAAGCTTTGTATTGCCTTGAATCAAGAACTGCTGAAACCTTGTAGTTTACCTGACCTGGGCCGGAGTGAAGAGAATTATCTGAGCTCCCTACTTTAAGTGAGCCTATGTGCAATGTTTAAGTTAAAAAGGTGAAGAGAAAGTGTTTTCTCTTATGTTTTATCCTGCTACATATGAATAAACTCTGCAAATCTACAAATGATTATGCTCAAGTGCCCTTTGCTTATCAACATGACAATATGAATACCACTACCCAAAGCAGAGACACATAGGGCTGATGCAGCAAGCCAGCATTAGAGATGTGTGCCGGACGCCATGCACACGGGTTTCTAGTACGAGTAACACAGATGTTGTGCATCTGTATGCAGCAAGTATACGGCATGCAAATGAGGTAGGCACAGAGTCTGCACTAAGCCGGCAGCCATATGCACACAATCTGCGTTAGCTGCGTCTAGATCCTGCACCTGTGTGCGTGTGCTGGAATTCTATGTGGCGCATATTTCTGCCCAGAAGTTTTACTCGGAACAATTTCAGTGTCTTTGAACAGTGAAATTATTCTGAGCAATATTCAGAGTAGAATGGTTGCTGTCATATGCTACATACAATTCCATCATATGCGCACACATTTGTTCCAGAACAATTCCCCTGCCTTTTTTCTAAAAAAACTAATTTCAGCAAAGCCTGGAAAATATAACGGAGGGTTGTCCACTCCCAAAATAGAGACAAATTCTTCCTCAGCACCGAGCGCAGACCCTTACGTCTCCTTCGATCTTTGCTTTTCTGCGCACGTCTCTGCATCTGGACGGCATGGATGGATTGGTGCTGCCATCTGTGCAGTGATTAATTTACGCTAATCCCTTTTTTGCATTGTGGCACGATGTCTATGCATGAAAAATATGCACAGACGTCACACTACCTATGCACAGACTGTGCGCTAACATTTCTGCATTGGCCTCATAGGGGATTATTTAAGAAGCCTTAAATTGCATCCACGTGTAAAGGGCCATTTTGGGAAAGGCTCATTTTACACATGGATGCCTATATCATGTCAAAATTGCAAGGTGTTTTGGGGCGTGGCCTGTACGAGACAAAACTCTACACGTCTCTTCCCCGTTTCATATAGGGAAGGCATGTATAAGCTCGAAATTGTCAGCATTTGGATTTATACCTGCTGCCTGACACAAAGAGGTATTTATAAATGTTCCTTTTGTCCATCACTTTACAGAAGGGATCGAGAGGGATATCTCCTTAATCCCCCAATGTTTATTTCCCCCTCCAAATTGATATGAGGTAAAGACAGAGTTCTCTGTAGTTCATTAAGAGCATCTGCACGTCTAGGCTTGAAAAATGGTTCAGATATACATATAAGTGCCAACAGCTACACAGGTACATTGTGGCATGCCGGCACTTACCTGTATATGTGTAAGTGGATGGGTGTCCTCCGTTAATTTTTCCCGTGTGTACATTTGTGAAATGGCTCCTCCTGTCGCACATGGATATACATCCCCGGGAGTTGCTGCTCTTCCTTCTGTGTATTTTAGAACTGGATCCAGCTTTAGCAGAGTCATTTCCAAAATACTCTCAGAGCAGAGTACGCGCCGACCTAGACATCTCAACTCCAGTCTCTACGTCCTCCCTAAAATGTGCCTTCATGTCTATAGCTGGTAATGACAAGAGCAATACCACACCAAATGTAACTTCTCACCTTTGAATTTGACAGTGTTGAAGTGGCAAAAGATCTTCTCAAATGAAGGATTGTAGTTGCCCATCTGGAAGAGGCATATGATTATACAGGTTAAACTCAAACTACTAGTTTGTCTTTTTACTTTTCATTTTATACAAGCGTATATAATAACAAAGTAAAGCACACAAGACCTGCCAAAAACATTGAAAATTCTACTAAAGACTAACTACAACCGAGAGCTGATATCCACCAGTTCATTTTTCCATCACATTGAAAATATCATTTTCAAAAGACCAACAAAAACAGCAGTGAGCAGTGATGATTCACTCAACTCCTTGTTGGTCCATGATCTTAACCCCCTGGATATTACTTAACAGTGACATCTACCAGCCACCTTAGGAGATACAGGAAGCTCCAAAATCTGAGGGGCCTCCAATGGGTACCCAGCCAGAAGAATGCTATGTGCAGGCCACTGGGGTGAGGTGCAGTTGGGAGAGGAGAGCAGGAAGGAAGAGGCAAGAGGGTGGCCGATCACATAATACCTTACTACTACTGTCAACGGCAAATCGGCTCTAATCCACTTGTACCTGTTGCCACCTCCCAAGGAAGGCTGGTGACTAGCTCATTTTTATGATCATCGTTGGCCACTAGGTTGAAAAACCAATTACTCTGTAAAGAATTCTGTACCATCTACACACTACAAAATGTTTAATATGTACATGAAACAAATATTAATGCTTAGCAGTTTCAAATCGTGTTGTTAAATGCACGCTTTAAGCAGTAGGGATGGAATCAGATGGGTCTAGTCAGTGGTGCTATTCCACATGTTGAGAGCAATTGCAAAGGAACCTGATTAAAGAATTTAATGGCAAATAATGACAATAGAAACATTTCTCATTTGACACTGGGTCACATTACTCTTATGCACACCCTTAATTTACTACAGAAAATGGGGAGTGAACAGTTTTTTGTGGTGGGGCAGCCACATGATGACCTCAGCCCTCACGCACATTTTTTTGCAACATTTAGCTATGATATGCAAACGAGCTTCTGGCCCACCTGTAGTTCCTTGCTAAATTTTGCAAGAACTTCGCATGTTCCCAGCAGTGCAGCTGAGTGAGAAATTCTAAAAAGACCAACTTGGTGCAAGGGTGGCTTACAATTAAAGGTCCGCTGGCCTGAATCAGAAGCTCCCTGGAACCCCCAGGGGTGGCTCTGATCTCTGGAGCCTAATAGCTACCTAACCCCATCCCTCCTCAGTCCCAATTTGGGATAATGAACTTAAAGGGCCTTCCCAAATTTCCCAGGAGACCTCAAAGCCGAGTGGTCTAGTGTGCCACATCCTTCTAAGCCCTGATCCTGAGCTCAAAAGCCAAAAGAAATCCTTTCTTCCATCCAAACCCTGCCCCTTAAATACAAATTTTTTTTGAGGACCAGCTCTATCACCCCAGAACCCCAACTTATCCGAACGATTTTAGGGGTGCTGGGGGGCAACAGCAACCCTCACTCCCTCCTTCCCTGGAGATGTTGAATTCAAAATGGCACCATCTGATCCATAGCCAGAGTGAAGGCAGTACCCAAAGGTCCATCAAGCCCAGTGTCTGGTTTCCAACAGTTGCTAATGCAAGACTTATCTCAAAAAGTAACCAGTTCCATGCTACCTATCCCCAGGTGAACCGGGATTCAGGGGGAATGGGTGTATGGCTGGCCCTCTGAATTTTTGATTTAAGGATGGGGCCTCACTGGGAAGAAGAGGGTTTCCTTAGGCATTTTAGCTGTGAATTGGGACTTGGGGGTGGGCAGGGGAACTGCAGCATGCTAGACCCACCGGGGGATCTGGAGCGACTAGTCCTGTAAGCCCCGAGTTAGGGCTGAGGTTAGGGGACTGCTGGACACCAGGGATTGGAGGCCCCGTCAAGGTCCAGAGCATCTCTGCTTTAGGCCAGTAGGCCCTCTAATTGTAAGCTACAGTCATGAAAAACTGATATTTTTCTGAAAAATAGTTTTTATTTGCAAAAACAAGCTCACAAAGCCTTTTTTGCATGCTCGTTTTCATAAAACCCCTTGTGAGCTGCTTTGTATGTATTTGCATTGCAGCTGCTCATTAAATGAGAAATTTACATACATTTCACATGCAGCTCACTTTGGACAAGCGTGGTCTTTTTTAGGAAACTTTCTGCAAAAGGGGTTTCCAATACTAAATATTGCAAATATTGTTAACTATTGCTAGTGCTGTTGTACTGTTTAATGCGCAAAGCACCTTTTGCAAACTAAGTTGTGCTTTTAATAATATGAGACCCTTTGTGATGAAAGTGACCTTTTAGCATGCTTGGGTGGCATCTGCCTGTGTAAATGGGCATGCACCTGGGATTTAAAGTCGTGATTTGAGATAAAGATGTATATCTGCAGCAGGCACAGATTTCAAGGGATTATGTTCTGGGAGCGATGTGGACGAGCTTTTCAAATCTACGAGTCTGACAGTTGGCGGCGGCGGCGGTGGCGGCTAGCTGCCACTGCCGCACTTAAACCTGGATATTTAATGTGGGGAGGAGTTACCTGGTTAGCTTCTGCAGTGAAAGTAAGGCCATTTTTTGCACTGCCTTACTTTTGCCGCTTAGCCAAAAGCGGCAGTGGCTCAATACCGCCACTGCCCAGTTATGGCTGTGTGCCGCCCTGGGAATGCCAGCTGGTTAGCCTCAGGGCATGCGGCGGCGGCGGCCGCAGACATTCAATGGCGGTTACCATGTTAGTGCTGCTGAATATCCCAGATAAAGAGAGTAACAATGTTAGCAGGTCGACTAACTGTGCTACTCCCTTGTGCTTCTTATTTTACAAAACGTTTCCTGGGGGCACCTGCTCCTCCTTTGAACCACTCATAATTGTGAGCAAACGGCTTGTTTGCACTTGGGGTTTCAGGAATTGAGTGGAGAGGTAATTATGCTAATCCTTCCAGCCTGCATAACCACTCCAAAAAGCCAAAAATCTGAGGTTTAAAACTTGGCTCTTTAATTGGCTTCTGTCTGTTTAGTTTTACAAAATCCGGCGTGTACACATGTAACACCCCTCATGAAGCTGCTCTTTTTCCTCTTGTATCTGCCTGCAAATCCACAAGCAGTCCTGCATGTCTTTAGACATATTTTACAAAGGCTTCCCATTCAGCAGCCTTTTAGAAAACACCCAGGAAATTTTGAGCATCTCTTTTCTAACCTAGACGTCCTATGCAAAACTAGCACTTTAAATCACATATATACCAATAGTGACTGGGCATTGGATGTACATTAGATCCCAGTAGAAATTGGGAGGTAGATTTCAGTTGTCATGTTTTCAGAAATTTTCGATTTTTTTTTCTCATCAAAGAATATTTACATGAAACAACTCACATCGATGAAAACACCCAACACAGCTAATCCATCGGCTTTATCCATTGCTGTTGCTACGTCTGGGTATTTGTCAGAGTTATAATGTACAATGTGAAGCTGGAGGGAGACAAGGTGGGAAATAATGAACAAAGACCTGAACTTTGGTTGATGAAGAAATTTCATTTGAAAACAAGAGTTATATATGGGTCAATATTTAGCTGCGACCAGCAGTGTCTTTTTTAAACATGGACCACCATGGTTAAATAAAATCTGGATATTCAGCATCAGACCAACACTGAATCTACAGACATCTATTTAATTTATTTATATGCCATTTGTTATACCACTAAAGGCACAGCAGACTGGCATCAAAGTTGTTTACAATAAAAATTCATAAACTGAACAAATAAAAGCACAAAAAACAAAACCAAAAACCTCAGAGTAAACAAAGTGGAGGCCAAAGACAAACAAACAAAAGGGCAATGTACGGTAGAACAACAAGATCAAGAGGAGACAATACAACAACCAGAGCACAAAAGGGAAAAGACCCACCTCAAAGATGTTCATGGAATGTATGTTCAAAAAGCCACATCTTTATTAAATCTAGCATTGCAGCTTTCAGAGCAAATATCATAAGGCAGAGAATTCCACAATGCTGGGATGTTATAAGAAAAGGTAGCGGAACGAAGACACTCAAGCTGCTTATATGAGGGAATTACTAAAAGCTGAGCTTGTGAAGAGTGGAGTTGATTCAAAGGGTTGTAAGGCATCAACATAGCGGATAAATAAACAGGGAGACCTGTGTAATATGTGCGATGAACCATGATAAATTTGAGACAAAATTGGCAACAGTGCTCCCTAATCAGAAGAGGGATGATGTGATCTGAACAGCAGGAGTCATAGTAGTTGGCTGTATTTTGTATTAGCTGTAGACTCTTGAGTATACAGGGAAGGTAATCAATAAAAAGTTGCAATAGTCTAACTCAAAATCAGGGAATGAATTAAAAGGCAAAGAGATTTTTTATTGAACAGAACCTTTAAGATTAAATTAATCTGTCTATAAAAGGATTTCCTTACTAAAGTGGAGATGTGTGATTAAAAAGCTGGTAGAAATGAGGATTGTCTAGTAACATGCCTGCCTGGTGCGAAGGTAGTTGTCCTCACACGCCACCTAGACAAGGCTTTTAGAGAGCGCTAGAGTGGAGTCTGCTGTCTTGGTACATGTTGGTACCAATGACAAAGGAAAATGTGGGAGGGAGATTGTGGAGGCCAAATTTAGGCTTTTAGGTAGGAAGTTGAAACCCAGAACTTCCAGGGTAGCATTCTCTGAAATGCTTCCTATTTCACATACAGGACCCAAAAAGCAGGTAGAGCTCCAGAGTCTCAATGCATGAATGAGAGGATGGTGCGAGGAAGACGGTTTTGGATTTGTTAGGTATTGGGCAACATTCTGAGGAAGGGAGGGGCTTTTCCAAAAGGATGGGCTCCACCTTAACCTGGATGGAACCATGCTGGTGGCATTAACCTTCAAAAAGGAGATAGAGCAGCTTTTAAACTAGATAATAGAGGAAAGCCGACAGTCGCCAAGAGCACCTGGTTCAGAAGGAAATATCTTGGAAGGATACCAACAAAAGAGGGAAGTTAGAGCATCCCAACAGACTAGATGGGCCATGTGGTCTTTTTCTGTCATCATGTTTCTATGTTTCTATAAAAGTGGATTGTTGTAGTTGTTGATATGGAAGGACAGACTAGATAGGCCATGTGGTCTTTTTCTGTCATCATGTTTCTATGTTTCTGTTTCTAACAGAGGTTCCAATAAAGATAAAAGTAACCCAGATGCCCTTAAGTACAGAATAGACAGAGCTGAAAGATTCAAAATTACCCCTATCAACTAATAACCAGATTAATATAAATAAAACACAGCCTCTAAAATGCCTGTATGCAAATGCTAAAAGTCAAAAAAAATCAAATGGGAGAGTTAGAATATATAGCACTACATGAACGTTTAGATATTATTGGCATTATTTATTTTTATTTATTTATTAACATCCGACAAAATTACATATGTCTGGTCTTAAAATTAACAGGAAGTAGAACCTGGATAACAGGGGAAACTATTTACATGAAGAGTGTCGCAAGAAAAGGAGACTGTTTGGTGGTTTACAGTGATAGGGACACCTGTTGAGAGGGCTTGCCTGCCTGGCATCTCACAGACCTGGTGGAAGGAGGACAACTAATGGGACACTGTGATACCTGGGTACTGTCACCAGCAGGAGCTGGACTGTGGCCTAAGCTAACAGCCAGACTGCTGGGCCTGACCTTCCTTGCAGAAAGTTGTAGTTGTGAGTCAAGTGGTCAGGTTTTTCAAAAGGATTTTTATTCCCCTCCCGGGGCTGGATTTTCAAAAAGGTTATAATACAAAAAAACTCAGGATACAACCATACTTCTGGTAAACTGAAGAAAACTTAAACATAGCATCTTGCTTCAACAGAACTCATAAATCACAGTATAAAGTTTATCCGATATGCTAGCTGTCTCTTCTTAGCTTTCTCAGCACTCACGAGGCACTCTTATCCTGGCTTCAGCATAAGGAGGAAACCATATCGGATAACAACAGCGTACAATCCATGGCTTCATCACATGGGCTTTCCATACCAGCCTCTGTAATCATAGGCTCACACTTTGCTTTATCATTTACAGTATTTTCATTGGAACAGAAAGTTTGCACCCTTCTTAGTCCCGTATCTCTATCAGTGCTCTCTGAACAGCCTTCTTCACAGCAGGGCAAATAGCTGTCATAAAGCTGGTAATAGCAGGAAGGAGAAACACCTTTCTCTGAGTAAGCTTTATCCTTAAAACTTTTAAACTTCCTGCCTTTTACATTTGGCTGTAAACCATAACACTGTTCTCTTCTATTATGTGAGGATTTCTCTCTTGGAAATCTTTTGCAGGGTTTCACTGGCACACACTCTTCAGGGTCAGACATACACACATCTTCAATAGCATTTCTTTCCCTCTCTAGGGTTTGTAACTGTTTTAAGCTGCCATGCTTTTCAGATACATACGGTTTGCCTTCCACTGCCTCCCATTCATTCAGCACAGCCCGGTGCTTAGGAAATTCAAGCTGCGTCAGAGGTAAGTGCTTCTTACAGCTGAACTCTCTGTGTGAAACTCTCCGTGTTTCTTTCTGTGAATTCCTTTGTGGCTTCCTGCTAGAAGTTCCAGGCAGTTCTGACTCTGTGTCTGTATTTCCTGAATATTCTGAGCTTTCTTCTGAGTCTTTCAAGTCTCTCGTGTCTTGCAAGTTTCTCGTGTCCTGCCAGTCTAACTCTGACTGCACTGAGTATTTTTTATACAGCTTCTTGGGCGTTCCTTTGCACAGGTGAAAGCCGTTTTCATCAGCAGCTGGGGAATGCTTACTAGCTAGGCGTGACTGCAGACCTCGTGTCTGAGTTTGTTTACGTTGCCTATGGTAACTGGGAACCTTGTGACTTGCCTGCCTGTCAGAATCTAAACTGCAAACAGCAGATTTCTGTGCTTCTGAGGCAGAGGGCAGATCGTCCGTGTTACAGTACAAACTATATCGCAATGATAGGCTAGATCAAACTGGTGGAGGGGTTGTGCTCTATATTAGAAAGGGCACCAAGACAACCAGGATTAAAGTATTGCAGGAAACAAAATACACTGTAGAATCTCTATGGATAGAAATTCCATGTAAAAAGTGAAAGGCAATGGCAGTGGGGTGTACTACCATCTGCCTGGCCAGAATGAAAAGATGGATGATGAAATGCTAAAAGAAATCAGGAAAGCTAACAAAAGTTACAACACAATAATAATGGGTGATTTCAATTACCGGTGTCTCAAATGGGTCAGTGTCACGGCAGGAAATGCTAGGGAGATAAAGTTTCTAGATGAAATAAATGACTGCTTCGTGGAGCAGCTGGTTCACGAACCAACAAGAGAGGAAGCTATTTTGGACCTAATGGAACACAGGACCTGGTGCAAGATGAGGGTTCTGTGGCCACTTGGCAATAGTGATCATAGCATGATTGCATTTGATTTAATTAGTGGAGGAGGGATGGTAAGAAAATCCACAGTACTACCTTTTAACTTTCAAAAGGGAGACTATGATAAAATGAGGAAACTAGTTAACTAAAAGGAGCAGCTGCAAAGCTTAAAAATTTACATCAAGCATGGGTGTTGTTTAAAAATACTATCGTGGAAGACCAGATGCATTCCACAATTTAAGAAAAGTAAAAGGAAGGAAGGCCAAAAAACTGCCAGCATGGTTTAAAGGTGATGTCAGAGAGGCTGTTGTAGCCAAAAAAGCATCTTTCAGGGAATGGAAAAAGGAGTCAAATGACAAAAAAGGCATTGATAAGGCAGGCAAAGAGAGAATTTGAAAAAAAAAAGCTTGTCATGGAAGCAAAAATGCATAATAAAAAGTTTTGCAAGTACATTCGTAGTGTAGCAAAAAACCTGTAAGAGTCAATTAGACCATTGGATGATAGAGGGGTAAAAGGGGAGCTAAGGGAGGACAAGACCAGCAGAGAGATCGAATGAATTCTTTGCTTCGGTCTTTACTGAAGATGATGTAGGGAAGTTACCCATGCCTGAAATGGTTTTTAAAGGTGATGTATTGGAAAAATTGAAAGAAATATTGATAAACCGGTAAAATATATTACAGCTATTTG
Source organism: Ichthyophis bannanicus (assembly GCA_033557465.1). Classification (NCBI taxonomy): domain Eukaryota; kingdom Metazoa; phylum Chordata; class Amphibia; order Gymnophiona; family Ichthyophiidae; genus Ichthyophis; species Ichthyophis bannanicus. Next base: position 43,559,757 of record CM066043.1, read on the forward strand.
ATAAACTGAAGAGTAGCAAAATCACCTGGACCAGATGGTATACATCTAAGGGTGTTGAAAGAATTGAAATAGGAGGTCACAGATTACTAATAGTAGGTCTGCAAACTATCATTAAAATCACCTGCATTACTTGAAGTTTGAAGAATTGCCAGTATAATGGCAATTTTCCAAGAGGGTTCTAGGGGTGATCAGGGAGACAATAGACTGGTGAGCCTGATGTCAGTACAGAACAAAATGGCAGAAACCATTATAAAGAATAAAACTACTGAATATGTTGATTGTCCTGGTTTCATGGGAGAAAGCCAAAATAGATTTAGCCAAGGAAAGTCGTCTTATTAATCTGTTATATTTTTTGAAGGTGTGAATAGACAAAGGTGAGTTGGTCGATATGGTGTATGTGGATTTTCAGAAAGCCTTTGACAATGCCCCCATGAGAGATTCTTACTGAAATTAAAATTTCATGGAATAAAAGGCAGTGTGCTATTGTGGATCAAGAACTGGTTAAAAGACAGAAAGCAGAGAATAGGGCTATATGGCCAATTTTCTCAATGGAGAAAGGTGAATCATGGAGTACCCCAGGGATCTGCACTGTGCCCGCTGCTTTTTAACATATTCATAAATGACCCGGAAATGAGAATAATGAGTGAGGTGATGAAATCTGCATGTGACACAAAATTATTCAAAGTTGTTAAAACCCAAGAGGATTGTGAAAAATTGCAAGAGGACTTTGATAAACTGGAAAACTGGATGTTCAAATGGCAGGCAAAATTTAATGTGTTTGAGTGCAAAGTTATGCACCTAGGAAAGAACAACCCAAGGAACGACCATCCAAGAAAAAGATCTAGGTGTTATCATGGATAATATGTTGACACCCTCCACCTAGTGTGCAGCAGTGGCCAAGAAAGCAAATAGAATGCTATGAATCATAAGGAAAGGAACGGAGAATTAAACCAAGGATATTATAATGTCTCTATATCGCTCCATGGTGCGACCACACCTTGAATATTGTGTGCAGTTCTGGTCACCATATCTTAAAAAGGATATAGCAGAATTAGAAAAGGCACAAAGAAGAACTACCAAATGATAAAGGGGATGGAACGATTCCCCTATGAGGAAAGGCTTAAAAGTTTAGGGCTCTTCAACTTGGAAAAAACATGGCTGAGGGGAGATATGATAGAGGTCTATAAATTAATGAATGGAGTGGAATGGGTAAATGTAGATCAGTTATTTATGCCATCGAAAAGAAGAAAGACTAGGGCACATGCAATGAAGCTACAATGTAACCCATTTAAAACTAATAAGTGAAAATATTTTTTTTCACTCAACACATTATCAAACTCTGGAATTGGTTACTGGAGGGTATAGTAAAATATGTTAATGTAGCTGGGTTTAAAAAAGGTTGGACAAGTTCCTGGAGGAAAAGTCCATAAATCGTTATTAAAGAGGATTGGGGAAATCCACTGCTTACCGCAGGACAAGCATTGTGGAACCTTTGTACCTTTTTTAGGAACCTGCCATGTACTTGTGACCTGGATTGGCCACTGTTGGAAACAGGATACTGGGCTTGATGGACCTTGGTCTAACCCAGTATAGCATTTCGTATGTTCTTAAGTAATTAAAATGATCCACCAGATCAAAGGCAGCTGAGAGGTTGAGCTAAATCAGCAAGACCTTCTTAACACCGTCTAATCTGGTTCAGATCTGGCAGTAACTTGCACCACTATCTGGTTAGCAACGATATTCAACCACTATGAAGACAGCAAACTGCATAAAGTTAGGTCAACCTTTTATTTAGCCTTACTTTCATGCAACTAGTTACCCAGTTAGCAAGCTGGATGTAGCTGCCAACCAGATAACCTCAAACTCCACCCCAGTTCTGCCCATGGACCACCCCTAGCACTCTCCAGATAGGCATTTGGAAGAATAATATGAATATAATATTTTAGAAACATAGAAACATGACGGCAGAAAAAGATCACATGGCTATCTAGTCTGCTCTTCCAAATCAACTACAATAGTCCCCTTTAGAGATCCTCTGTATTTGTCCCATGCTTTTTTTTTTTTTTTAAATTCGGATACTGTCCTCGTGCCCACCAACTCCACAGGAGACTATTCCATGCATCTACCACTCTTTCAATAAAGAAATATTTCTGCATATTACTCCTGAGTCTATCCTCTTTCACTCTCATCCTATGTCCCCTCATAGCAGAGCTTGCCTTCAATTGAAAGAGACCCTCCTGTGCATTTATGCCGTGAAGGTATTTAAATGTCTGTATTATATTGCCCCATACTGCCTTTCCTCTAACGTATACATATTAAGATCTTTAAGTCTGTCCTCGTATGCTACATAAATGAAGACCACTGACTATTTTAGTAGCCACCTTCTGCACTGACTCCAACATGCTTATATCCTTTTGAAGGTGCGGTTCCAGAATTGCACACAATACTTCAAATGAGGTCACACCAGAGACTTATACAGAGGCATTATCACCTCCTTTTTTACTGCTGGCCATTCCTGTCCCTATACACCCAAGCATCCTTTTGGCTTTTGCAGTTGCCTTGCCTACCTGATTAGCTATTTTAAGATCATCAGACACAATTACGCCCAGGTCCTGCTCTTCTTTTGTGGACAGAAGTACCTCACCCCCTACACTGTACAGCTCCTTTGGATTTTTACAGCCTAAGTGCATGACTGTGCATTTTTAGCATTAAATTTCAGCTGCCAAATTCTAGACCATTCTTCAAGCTTAGCTAGATCCCTGCTCATGTTATCGACTTCTTCCTATGTGTCTACTCTATTGCAGATTTTGGTATCATCCGCAAACAAGCAAACCTTACCCGACAGCCCTTCCGTAATATAACAAAGATGTTAAACAGAAGAGGACCAAGGACAGATCCCTGCAGCACACCACTGGTAACCACCTCTTCCTCAGATTGTGCTCCATTGACCTGTACTCTTTGTTGCCGCCCACTCAACCAATTTCTAACCCAATCTGTAACTTTAGGGTCTATCCCTAAGGTGCTCAGTTTGTTTATAATTCACCTGTGTGGAACAGTGTCAAAAGCTTTACTGAAATCTAAATACACCACATCTAGGGCTCTCACTCAGTCCAACTCTTTGGTCACCCAGTCAAAAAGATCAATCAGATTTGTCCGACAAGAACTGCCTCTGGTGAATCCGTGCTGCCTCAGATCCTGCAATCCATTGGACTCCAGAAACCTCATTATTCTCTCCTTGAAGTAGGAATTGCTATATTAAAATTCATTTCAAGTATGATATAAATTACAAATGTACATATAGATTTACTGCTGGATGTGTAGCCCTGTAGTAATTTTTGAGTGCTACAAAAAATATTCACTTTATTCCTAGAAGATCACTTGGTTGGGCTGCGTTCAAGATAAATATTCCCTATTTAGTGCTTTATTTACCAATGGAACATTTTGCACGTGATTGGTAACAAAGATACTACTGAACTACATAAGCTCTGGCTAAAAGGTCAGGAGAGATATATCTAACCTGACATTAAGCCTTTACCCAATGTCTCTCAACTAGACCTATAATTGTGTTAAGACATGTAATACTTTAGTGGTTACAAGCCACTAAACAAATTTAGCAGGTAATTATTTACTGCTAAACCCACCGACTGGTCAGTAGTAATTATTTCCTTGGATAGCTTAGTGTTGTACTATTCCTGGAGCAAGTGAGAGACAAAGTTACCGTGCTCTCACCAAAGAAGGCCTTCGTAAGCTGCACTTCTGAGCTCTGGGTGAAGCTTGTGGTTCCTGCCCTTACATAAATAAATAAATATCGATCACGTTTTGGTTAAGGTGGGTGGGAGAGATGAGAATGTCACAGTTTTTATTTTGTTCAAATTATTCTTGGTTTCCTTATGTTTAGTTTCTAGTGTATACTATTTGTAGATAGCATTTTATTTTATTGTGTATTTTTATAGTTCATTGTGAAACACCACAAGCCTATTTTGTCGCATTTTATACTTATATGTTTATACTCATTTTCATTGACATCTCTGCCGCCTTTGACACTGTACACCATGGGATCCTCCTCAATAAATTGGAATCTATAGGAGTAATGGGAACCCCCCTCAAATGGTTCTCCTCTTACATAACGAACAGAAGGCCACAGGTACAATTCAACGGGGAGAAAGCTGAACCGTTCTCTCAAACACAGGGCATACCCCAGGGTTCAGCCCTATCGGCATTACTGTTCAACGTTTACATGCAACCCCTCTGTGACATCTTCAAAAAGCATAATATTAAATACCACATCTATGCAGATGATATTATGCTGTACATGCAACTAGATACCGAGGACCCTCATTATACTCCGCTCGAAAATTGTCTGGAGGAGATGTTAAGATGGCTACAAAACAACAACATGACAATTAACCATAAGAAAACAGAAGTCATGTATATATCCAGCAAACCAAACTTCAACCCCCCTCCCACAATCACTCTCTGCAACAACACGTATAGCACGAAGAAGGAAATCAAATATCTCGGAGTAACACTCGACTGCAACCTGAAAATGGAGGCACACCTACGCAAAACGAATAAAGCCATCTTCCATAAACTTAGAGTGATACAACCACTAAGGAAAATACTTGAGCCCAGTGATTTTCGGTCAGTAGCACAAGCCCTCATAATGCCACACCTAGACTATTGTAATGCCATCCTTCAAGGTCTGCCTAAAAAATCACTAAATATACTTCAGATGGCCCAAAACGTGACGGCCAGGATCATAATGGGAGCAGGCATTACTGAACACATTACCCCCATCCTGATAGAACTACATTGGCTCCCAATTGCAGCTAGGATACAATACAAGATGTTAGTGACCACCTTCAAACTAATAAACAACATATCCCCATCATTCCTATCATCACTTATCAGCACGCAACCTACAAATAGGGACAGAAGAACTATCAACTCGGGCAACCTACAAGTCCCCACCAACTTCAGAACAGTGAAAACAAGTACGAGTCGTAGAGCGTTCTCATTCTCTGCACCAACTATATGGAATCACCTCCCGTGTGAGCTGCGTTTAACCAAAGACATCACCAAATTCAGGAAGGAGCTAAAAACTCACCTATTCCGATGTCATTACAATCAGCTATGACCATCAACTGAGAGAGTATTCAAAACTGCTATATGTATAATTATGTAAATATGTATATATAGATGTAAGAATGTATAAGTCACCCCCTAAGACGCTAACCATGTGTGCTGTGACCCCAGTTCTTTGTTCATACCACCCCCCCCCAGTCTTGATTGACAATCCCCGAACATGAATCAAACCGCTGCTGATCGCTGGAAGTAGCGGTATATAAATGTGCAGTAAATAAAAATAAATAAAATAAATAAATAAATTTTTCATTTTATTCGAAGACAAAAAATGCACATCCCTATTGAAAAAAGGTTTCCAAATCTTGAAAAAGGTTCCTACAAATCCAGCAAGTTAATATAGCAGAAAAGGATTGAGGGAGAGACCAGACAGAAGTTTCCTTAGAAAGAGATGATACAGGGCATTAATGACCCAGGGCTGTCCTATGGTATTCAATACCCTAAGGCAGGGGTGACCAACACCAGTCCAGGTACACCACAATCCAGCCTGGTTTCAGGATGTCCCTAATGAATATTCATGAGATATATTTGCAGACAATGGGATGCAGGGAATGCAAATATATTTCATGAATATTCATTGAGGACATCCTGGAAGGGTGCCACAGCCACACAAACAGAGTCCTGACACATGCACACACACATACACAGCCTCGCTGCACACATGTGCACATACACACGTCTCCCAACATGCGCAGCCCTTCAGTACATGCATTCCCTGCCCCTGACCTATACACACACAGCCCCCAACAAATGCTCACACATCTCATTCCCTTCAGTCCTCCTCTGACAAATATATCCTAATACTTACACTCGCCCCTACCCAATCCCTAATACACACACCTCCACCCCTCGAACACAAAAGTGTGTGCGCACACACACATGCACAGCCAACATCCTTTATCCTCTGACACCCCACCTTCACATCTCCACAGATAGGCAGCTAAACTCTCCCCATCATACTAGTGATTCACACGCGCCTCATGTACACCACCTGTCCCTGTGCCCACCCAGCCACACATGCCCTGCTGTCCTATTGAGACACACTTTGGCATGGCTGTTTCAACCAAATCTCCCACGCAGACATGCCTGGTCTGGAATGCAGGAAAGGGGAACGGTACCATTTTTTCACGCTATACATGTGTGGGAGATGATATCAAGGAGTATGACAGTGTAGGACAGGTACTTCAAAGCCTCTTACATGCATAAAGGAAGTTTATTTCCCCCACTGAATTAATTTCAGATATAGGGCATATTTACTAAGCTGCACTAAGGTTTTGTTGTTCCCGTCCGGTAATAGCCAAAATTAACACACGGTAATTGTAAAAACATCTGCTTTAACTGTAAGGGTATTCCCAGCAGTATCCTCTTCAGTTAACACAAATTAAAATATTTCTTTCTTAAGTGCATTTGAAATAATACGACGCAGTTAGCTATACCTATTCAGATCTACAAAAAAGATCCCTAATACCAGTCACAAAATAAATCACCGCAAAAAAGTCCCCAATAGCGTCCCCAAGAAAAACTTGAACTTTTTTTGTAGGAGCGTAACGAGGGAGGGGAGAACAATTTGTCACTCACACCAGACGGCAAACTTCATTTTGATCAATTATAGGTTCTTCACCAAAACTTTCATTGAAAAAACACTTATCTTAAAATTATCTCAGCTTGAAAATCCTTGCCCAAGAACACAACATGCACGTTTCGAGATATGAATCCCTGCTTCAAGTGCTTTCAGCGTCCATGCTATTGACAACTGCAGTTGCTGAACGCACTTGAAGCAGGGATTCATATCTCGAAACGTGCACGTTGTGTTCTTGGGCAAGGATTTTCAAGCTGAGATAATTTTAAGATAAGTGTTTTTTCAATGAAAGTTTTGATGAAGAACCTATAATTGATCAAAATGAAGTTTGCCGTCTGGTGTGGGTGACAAATTGTTCTCCCCTCCCTCGTTACGCTCCGACAAAAAAAGGTTCAAGTTTTTCTTGGGGACGCTATTGGGGACTTTTTTGCAGCGATACCTATTCAGATGGCATTAAATTTATTTCATTGCTTATCTGCTGCATAAATAGTTTAAACATGGTACCTCCCTCTGTACATGCTAAGGCACCATGTAAACTTGGATGTCACATTAATAGTTAATTGTTAGTGTATATTAATTGCTTCATTAACAGTTTAGTCAATAGGGCTCAGTGTTTTGTCTTCTTCTGGATTTCTACATAGCAATTGCAAGATGGAAACTGCAAAGAGTTTAGATTCAAATAACCTCCGATCATATTTCAGCATAAGCAAGTTTGTAGTCAAATATCCATGACATTAGAATGGACCTAAAGCCATTGTAGAGCTGAAAAGAAAATACTTAACATTTGATTTGGCAGAACACAACCAAACCTACTGTATTTACGGAAAAAGGTACAAGAAGCTGCTTTGCAATGCAGAAAGCCAGGGACAATTAGTGCCCACTGGAAGGGTGATGCCCAAAGCTGAACACGTACGTACTACAGACAGTATGGACTAAAGAAAGGCCTCCTCGTTTGGTACACTTTTTAAAATTCTTAAAATAGACTTTATAAAACAACCCTAGATTGAAACGTAATTATTCTGGTTTAGTTCTATTTACGTTTCTGCAAATACCAAACTCAAATTTAGATAAATTATCAGCCGTCTATAGTTTTGGCTGGCTGGGATGAAATAACATTCTCCCTTGTATAGAATCGTTAGTTCTAGTTCTCTTAATCATTATTTCCAAGTAATAAAATCGCAATCGTTAATACTAAGGTAACTAACTCCCCCTTCTAACCAAAATGAGTTATTTCAGTTGTAAATTCTCAGTTCTAACAAGTCAGTGCATGATACCAACTGGAGGTGCAAGGCGCCCTGCGTTACGGGTTCAGAACTCGCTCTTACCTCTGCAGCAAACTGTCTTCCACTGATTCTGTGCTCAGAGCCCATGGGGTTGTTCCTGTTCCCCCAGTGCAGGTGAAGCTGAGAAGCGGTGTATCGGAAAGGAAGGCTGCGAATATACATACTGGGTGGCAGATGCATTCTCACTACAAGCACAAGAGGGCAAAGAAATATTTGAGGATCAACTCTGATACTTGGCAAGAGAAGCCTAAAGCCCCAGAGGTAGATTTACTGGTAGAGGCTAGAAAATTCCCTTGCTTTCAGAAAATACACAGAACATGCCAGACGCACTTCAGGGTTTCTTGTTCTACTTGGATTCTTTTGAAAATGAGTTTGTCCAGCACAAAGTTCTTAAAATGTTTTCATGTGGGTGCTGATTTCTGTTTGCATTTAGAAAATTCTCACACCCAGTGTACAAGACTTGGTGCACAATTCCAGTGGCTACCTTTCAGCTCCCCAGTCCTAAACATATGAAAAAAAGCAAGAAATAAAACAGCAAAACCCCAAAACAGAAAGAAAAGAAAAGAGAAACTGAAAACAAGTCTCCCTCTGCTATTGGTGCCTGTCCCTTGAATGTCAGCCCTGCTCTCGAGATCCAGCCGCGGCCTCAGCTCCTGCTCTGGACTGCACAGTTGCTCCGAGTCTGTTCAGGCACACATGGCAAAATTAAGAAATAAATAAAGGACCTCTTTTCCCCTTGCCTCTCTCTGCCAATGCTGCCTGCACTCCTCGGTTGGTACCACTCGTATGGTTGCTTTGCTGATGCCCTTCACCTATACTCTGCTGATTTGGGGGGGGGGTCATGTCACCCTTGTTGCTGCAAGGCTCTGCAGGACCTCCAGAGTAGCATTCTCAGAGGTGCTTCCCGTCCCACGCGCAGGACCCATGAGACCGGCAGAGCTCCCGCGTCTCAGTGCATGGATGAGATGGAGGTGTAGGGAGGAGGGGGTTACATTTGTTAAGAGCTGGCCTGGTTTCTAGGGAAGGGAGAGTCCATTCTGCAAAGCCTCTGCTGTTGTGTTGGCTTCCCTCTGGCGTTTTAGGGCCTTGCTGCTGCTCTGGGTGCTGTGATGGTCCCTTTGTCATTTTACCCCTCTCAAAGTGCTTTGGTGTGCTTCTACCAACTGTGCTACTGCTTTGCCCTCTTCCTCTATTCCTGCCATGTTCATTGCACTTTTTGTACCTCGTTTCTGAGGGCAGCTTCTGGTTCTCATCCTGCCGTGTATGTGCTCTGTGGTACCCCTGGGGCATTTGAGACACTTGATGGCTTGTAGTGTTTTTACAGATACTTGCCATTAAGTTTCAAACCTCATTGTTTCAATGTAAAATAGCTTCTCTCAGACTTTAATATGGACAAATGGGATGAATGCATGAATGGTTTGGCTCCCCAAAGACTATCCAAAATGGGTATTTTATTTATTTATTTCTGTCTGTGTTTTATATACCACTTTATCCACGTAATCAAGGCGGTTTACAGGGAATTCAATGAACCAACACTGCTCTAGGGTATATTTATGTTTATTATATTTGCTTACCCACCTTTCAAGTTATCGAAGCAGGATACAACAATAATTAAAAACACAATCATGTTGTTGTTGTTAAGTGCCGTCGAGTCGGAGTCGACTCATGGCGACCCTCTGGATAGCTATCCTAAATTGTGTTTGATCTTCAGTCAGGCGGCTCATTGTTGACAGACTGGTACCCGTAGCTGCTGTTATTGCATCGATCCATCTCAATGCTGGCCTTCCTCTTTGCGTTGACCTTCTATCTTGTCAAGCATGATGTCTTTCTCTAATGACCTCTCTCTTCGCATGATGTATCCAAAGTATGAAAGTCGAAGTCTTGTCATCTGAGCTTCTAAAGAAAGCTTAGGTTTGATCTCCTCTAATACCGTCTGGTTTGTTCTTCGGGCAGTCCATGGTATACACAATATTCGCCGCCAGCACCATAATTCAAAGGCATCAATTTTCTTCCTGTCTGTCTTTTTCACTGTCCAGCTTTCACATCCATATGATGTTATTGAAAATACCATGGCTTGAACAAGTCAAATCTTTGTATGGAGAGAGACATCTCTGCTCTTGAGGATCTTATCTAGGTCTTTCATAGCCATTCTGCCAAGAGCAATGTGTCGTTTGATTTCTTGACTGCTTGTTGCTTCTTTATTGATAGTTGATCCAAGTAGGTTAAAGTTGTTTACAATTTCAATTTCTTCTCCTTCAACGATGAACCTGTTGATTATGCCAGTTGTCATGATCTTTGTCTTCTTTACATTAAGGTGCAGGCCTATTTTGAGACTATGCTCTTTGATTGTGAGAAGCAAATGTTTCAGATCATCTTCACTTTCAGCCAGTAATGTGATATCATCAGCATAGCGAAGATTGTTGATGAGTCTTCCACCAATCTTCACACTTCTGTTGTCTTCATACAATCCTGCCTCTCTGATGATTTGTTCTGCATATAAATTAAACAGGTAGGGGGAAAGTATGCAGCCTTGTCTTACACCTTTGCTTATTTTAAACCATTCTGTTTCTCCTTGTTCCGTTCGAACTGTTGCTTCTTGATCAATGTACAGATTGCGCAAGAGAACGATCAGGTGTTCTGGTATACCCATGCTTCTTAATGTGGCCCAGAGTTTCTCATGGTTTACACAGTCAAAAGCCTTGCTATAGTCGATAAAGCACAAATAGATATCCTTTTGGTATTCTTTAGTCTTTTCAAGGATCCATCTCACATCCGCAATGATGTCTCTCGTTCCTCGCCCTTTCCTGAACCCTGCTTGCACTTCAGGTAGTTCTTGTTCCAGGTATGGTTGTAGTCTCTTTTGAATAATCTTCAGTAGAATCTTGCTGGCATGTGGGATCAGAACGATTGTTCGATAATTTCCACAGTCAGTTGGATCACCTTTCTTTAGTATTGGTATAAACACAGATCTTTTCCATTCAGTTGGCCATGATGTTGTCTTCCATATTTCTTGGCAGAGCCTTGTAAGTATGGTAACAGCTGCATCACTTCTATAGGAATGCTATCAATGCCTGGTGCTTTGTTCTTTGATAAGGCTTTCAATGCTGCTTCAACTTCTTTTATGACCAATGGTTTCCGAACATAAGGTACAGGTTGAAATGGCTGTTGGTCCACTTGATCTTTATCATATAAAAACTCTGTATATTCCTTCCACCTTTTCTTGATCTTCTCAGCATCATTCAACATAGAACCTTGAGCATCTTGTAACATTCCAATTCGAGGCTGGAACGTTTTCTTTAACTCTCATAGCTTTAGGAAAGCCAATCTTGTTCTTCCTCTAATAGTTTCTGCTTCTATTTCCTTGCAAGTGTCATTGTAGTACTTTTCCTAGTCCTGTCTTGCTGCACGTTGGAAATCTCTGTTGAGTTCTGAGATTGTCTTTCTTTCTCCTCTGGCTTTAGCTTCTCTGCGTTTCTGGGCAATTTGCAGAGTTTCTTCCGTCATCCATTTTGGCCGCTTTTGCTTTTTCACCTTTTGTAGAGGCTTCTCGCTTTCTTCCAACACAACCTTCTTGATGTCATTCCATAACTCTTCCGGAGCTCTGTCATTTGTATCTAAAGCAGCAAATCGATTTTGCAGGCAGTCTTTAAATTCCAGTTGTATATTCTCAAGGTCATATTTTGCTGCATTCATGAGTGGTTTGCTCTTTTTCAACTTTAGCTTGAGTTTGAAAACTAGTAGTTGATGATCTGTACCACAGTCAGCTCCAGGTTTTGTCTTTGTTGATGTTATAGAACTTTTCCATCGTTGACTTCCACAGATGTGGTCAATTTGATTTTTATACAATCCATTGGGTGAAGTCCATGTGTACGGTCACTGTTTGTGTTGCTGGAAGAAGGTGTTTGAGATGAATAGATCATTGGTCTTGCAGAATTCTATCAGTCTTTCTCCAGCTTCATTTCTGTTGCCAAGTCCATATTTTCCAACTACTTTGCCTTCTTCTTTGTTGCCAACTTTTGCGTTCCAGTCACCCATGACTATCAGGATATCCTGTTTGCATGTTCTGTCAATTTCAGCTTGTACTTGTTCATAGAACTCTTCAATTTCATTCTCTTCTGCAGCTGTTGTTGGGGCATATACTTGAATTATAGTTGTGTTGATAGGCAATCCTCATAGACGAATAGAAATTAAGCGTTCGCTGACTGCATTGTATTTCATTACAGTTCTTGCAAGTTTCTTCTTTATTATAAATGCAATACCATTTCTTCTTTGTCTTTCATTTCCAGCATAGTAGACCATGTGATCATCTGAAGCAAAGTGCCCAATGCCAGTCCATTTCAGTTCGCTGACACCCAACAGATCAAGTTGTACACGTTCCATTTCATTCTCGACCACCTCCAACTTCCCTTGGTTCATGCTTCGTACGTTCCATGTTCCATTGCGTAAGACATCTTTACAGCTTCTGACTCATTTCAACACAATCATATGGGACGCTAAAGAAGAAGGTTAGAAATCATCTATTCATGGCTAGGACAGCAGAAGAGAAATAAATCAAATAGAAAGGAAGGTTAATGCCAATGATCCTCACTCTGAGATACCACCGATAACCTGTTTGAAGAGAAAAGTCTTTACCCCTTTCTTTAAATTTTTCAGTAGAAGCCTCCATTACTACAATTCATGCAAGGCTATTCCAAAAAGAGTGGGTGCATAATTTAAAAGGCAGACTGATGAGTGAGTTCAAACTGAATTTGAGAAGGGATAGGACACGATAATACGCAGAGAGAATTACTTGTGATGGAATGAAACGAAAGAGTACATTTGAAAGATACTCAGGTATGCCCTTCAAAAGCACCTTATGAATAAGTAATAAAATTTTACATTTTATCCAATAAAAAAAAAGTAATCAATGATCAGCAATAGGCAATGGAATTACATGATCCAATTTGCATTTATTATAAATCATTTCATTGATGAGATGGTGATACTATTATATAACAAATTACAGTAACTAATATGACTTAATACAGAGTATGAATGAGAGAATAAAGGTCCTTTTAAGTTAAGAATAAACTGAATATTACGGGTTCATTCTGACTAACTGAAATGAGCATGAAAATCTTTGGCCTGCACATGCCTACTTTACCTTTTCTGCTGGATCAGCAGGAGAGATGCTCCTCTCCTCGGGAAAAGCAGGCTCAGAGGTGGGGTTAGGTTGGGGAAGATGCACAGATTTGCATTTTCAGAAGTACACACATTATTTTGCAGGGAAAAAGGTGTCCGCGGAGAAAGCAGATGGAAATCTACGTGGGCAGTTTTGCCTTAGACAGTTTTCTCAAAGGCAGGTTATGTTTCTGCTTTCTTACACAGCTCACGCAAAGTCTGCCTCAAAAAGCATCTTCGGACTTTGCCACTAGCCACCTAGTTTTGAAAAATGCCCCATTAATATATTTCTAAACTCATGCTTGCCTTATGACATGTTTATTTTCTTCATCTCATCCTTTCCTTCTACTCCTAACATTTGTCATGGGGCATTTATTATTGCCACTGTCCTTTCACTTCCTTCAAGCCAATAAGCTGCTGGACCCTGGAGCTTCTGCCAGGTACTTGTGACCTGGATTGGCCACTATTGGAAACAAGATACTAGATGGATCTATGGTCTGACCCAGTATGGTAGTTCTTATGTTCTTACATTCGGCGACATCTCCTCTTGTTTGGTGACTTTCTTGCGCATCCAGAGACATTCAGCCAGTAGCTCGCACACTGGTGAAACCTGGCAGACCAGGTCCAAACCCTATTATTATAACATCCTCACCGTGGAGTCTGTTTACTTAAGGGCGCTATGGTATTGCAGCTAATATGGCAAAAGCTCTGAAATGAAGGTGCGTTAGTTAACGTGGAGGTGTTGCACCTATCAGTGCCATAGAAAGCATTCACCTGGCAGTTAATACTGAACCCTGTCCCATAGCACGTTAGGTGATTCCAATGTTAATGCAGTTAGCGCATGGTGTGAACCCCATGCTAGAGTGCACCATGCTCACTCTCCGTCCCCAACACGCTCACTCACAACCCTAACATGAGTTAGAAAGTGCGGGAATCGTCCCACACTAACTGTCATGACCCTGCACTAGCTGTTAACACGTGTCTCCGCATGCATTTAGCACACACCATAGCACACAATGTCAGCTGACATCCTTTCGTAAAAGGCCCGCTAAGTTGTGTTATCACTATAACATGAGTTAAGTGGACTCATCAGGCATTATGCTGTAACATCACAGCTCTAACGTCTGGGCAAATGAGGCCCAACAGCTACATAATTAATGAGGAGTGTCGCATGCGATAGCTTGATTTGTACTACAGTATTACTGAAGAGCTTTAGTAAATGTTCCTCCAGAAGCACTGGCTCACGACCACATGAATCGATGCTTCCAGGCAAGGAAAAGGGACTGACAAGCTGTTCAAAAATGCACCTACCTCATGGAGGTAATCTTATAAGTACCAACGAGGAGCACTTATCCACGTGCCAAGACAAAGACCAACCAAAACCGTGGATTGCAATGGAAGAACTGTTTATTCAATAACCAGTTCTTCCATTGCAATCCACGGTTTTGGTTGGTAATTTTATAAGAACATAAGATATGCCATACTGGGTCAGACCAAGGTCCATCAAGCCCAGTATCCTGTTTCCAACAGTGGCCAATCTAGGTCATACGTACCTAGCAGTTTCCCCAAAAGACACAGATTCCACAATGCTTTTACTGGGTCAAGCATTGATATCCTGGGTCCCTTCTTAATAATGGTTTATGGACCTTTCCTCCAGGAGCTTGTCCAAACCTTTTTTAAACCCAGCTACACTAACAGCCTTTATTACATCCTCTGGTAACAAATTCCAGAGTTTGATTACACGTGGAGTGAAAAAATATTTTCTCTTATTTGTCTTAAATAGTTTACCCTGTAGCTTCATTGAATGTCCCCTAGTCTTTCTATATTCTGATAACGTAAACAATCAATCTAGGTTTACCCGTTCCACTCCGTTCATTAATTTATAGACTTCTATCATATCACCCCTCAGCCGTCTCTTTTCCAGGTTGAAGAGCCCTAACCTTTGTAACCTCTCTTCATAGGAGTAGCCTTCCATCCCCTTTACCATTTTGGTGGCTCTTCTCTGTACCTTTTCTAATAACGCTATATCCTTTTTAAGATACGGTGATCAGAACTGCACACAATATTCAAGGTGAGGTCGTACCATGGAACGATGCAGAGGCATTATAATATCCTTTGTTTTATTTTCCATTCCTTTCCTTATGATACCTAGCATTCTATTTGCTTTCTTGGCTGCTGCTGCACACTGGGTGGAGGGTTTTAACATGTTATCCACCATAACTCCTAAATCTTTTTCCTGGGTGGTGGTTCCCAATGTGGAACTTTGCATTGTGTAACCATAGTGTGGGTTGTTCTTTCCTAGGTGCATAACTTTGCACTTGTCCACATTAAATTTCATCTGCCATTTGGATCCCAATCTTCCAAATTATCCAGATCCTCCTGCAGTTTCCCATAGTCCTCTTGGGTTTTAACAACTTTAAACAGTTTTGTGTCGTCTGCAAATTTGTTAACCTCACTAGTTATTCCCTTTTCCAGGTCATTTATGAATATGTCAAAAAGTAGCGGACCCAGTACAGATCCCTGGGGTACTCCACTATTCACCTTTTTCCATTGGGAAAATTGGCCATTTAGCCCTACCCTCTGCTTTCTATCTTTTAACCAGTTCCCGATCCACAAAGGTACACTGCCTCCTATCCCATGACTTTTTAGTTTTGCCAAAAGTCTCTGATGAGGGACCTTGTCAAAGGCTTTCTGAAAGTCCATATATACTATATCAATGGACTCACCTTTGTCTACCTGCTTATTCACACCTTCAAAAAAACAAATCAGATTAGTAAGACAAGATCTTCCTTGTCTAAAGCCATGTTGGCTGTCTCCCATTAGGCCATGACTATCTACATGCTGTGTAATTTTGTTCTTTATGATGGTTTCTATCATTTTCCCTGGTACTGACGTCAGGCTCACCAGTCTGTAATTTCCCGGATAACCCCTGGAACCCTTTTTAAAAATTGGCATTACATTGGCGATCTTCCAATCTTCAGGTATTACAGATGATTTTAATGAAAGTTCACAGATTACTAATAGCAGGTCTGCAATCTCATATTTCAGTTCTTTCAACACTCTTGGATGTATACCATCTGGTCCAGGTGATTTGCTACTATTCAGTTTATCAAATAGTTGTAATACATCTTCCCGGTGTAGCGATATTTCTCTCAATTCCTCTGCAGTATCACCTTTTAAATACCACTTCAGTCTTGGGTAACATCCCTACATCTTCCTCAGTGAAGACCGAAGCAAAGAATTTATTCAGTCTCTCCGCTATAGCCTTGTCTCCTCTTACTGCCCCTTTTACCGCTCTATCATCTAATGGTCCAATTGACTCTCACAGGCCTTTTGCTACAAATGTACTTGTATGTACTGCTAGGTACATATGACCTAGATTGGCCACTGTTGGAAACAGGATACTGGGCTGGATGGACCTTGGTCTGACCCAGTATGGCATATCTTATGTTCTTATGAAAAAGTCTTTATTTCGTGTTTTTGCTTCCGTAGCAAGTTCTTTCTCAAATTCTCGCTTTGCCTGCCTTATCAATGCTTTGCATTTAACTTGCCAGTGCTTGTGCTGTTTCCAGTTTTCGTCGTTTGGCTCTTTTTTCCATTTCCTGAAAGATGCTTTTTTGGCAGCAACAGCCTCTCTGACCTCACCTTTAAACCATGCTGGCAGTTTTTTGGACTTTCTTCCACTTTTCTTAATGTGTGTAATACAGCTGGTCTGGGCTTCCAGGATAGTATTTTTAAACACCACCCAAGCTTGAGGTAAGTCTTTAACCTTTGCAACCGCTCCTTTTAGTTTTTTCTTAACTATATTCCTCATTTTATCATAGTCTCCCTTTCGAAAGTTAAAAGGTAGTACTGTGGATTTCTTTACTAGCCTTCCTCCACTAATTAAATCAAACACGATCATGCTATGATCACTATTGCCAAGTGGTCCCAACACCCTTATTTCTTGCACTAGATCTGGTGTTCCACTAAGGACTAGGTCCAGTATGGCTTCCCCTCTGGTCGGTTCATGAACCAGCTGCTCCAAGAAGCAGTCATTTATTTCATCTAGAAACTTTATCTCCCTAGCATGTCCTGCCGTGACACTGACCCAGACGATACCGGGGTAATTGAAATCACCCATTATTATTACTCTGCTGTGACGTTTGTTAGCTTCCTTGATTTCTTTGAGCATTTCATCATCCGTTTGTTCATTCTGGCCAGACGGTCGATAGTACACCCCCACTGCCATCACCTTTCCCTTCATACATGGAATTTCAATCCATAGAGATTCTACAGCGAATTTTGTTTCCTGCAAAACTTTAATCCTTTGTGACTCAATGCCCTCTCTAACAGAGCGCAGCCCCTCCACCAATTTGATCAGCTCTATCATTACGATATAGTTTGTATCCAGGTATCACAGTGTCCCACTGGTTATCCTCCTTCCACCATGTCTCTGAGATTGCAATCATATCTAACCTCTCATTTAGTGCTATATATTCTAACTCTCCCATCTTATTGTTTAGACTTCTAGCATTTGCATACAAGCATTTTAGAGACTGTATTTTATTAATATTAATCTGGCAATTGGTAGGCATGGGTAATTTGGAATCTTTACGCTCTGTCTGCACCATACTCAAGGGCATTTGGGCTACTATACTCTTTTTTGGAACCTCACTGCTTTTGGTAGTATCCTTCAAGGATACCTTCTTCCGAACCATGTGCTCTTGGGTGGCTGTCGGCTTTCTCCTATTTTCTAGTTTAAAAGCTTCTCTATCTCCTTTTTAAAGGTTAATGCCAGCAGTCTGGTTCCATCCTGGTTAAGGTGAAGCCCATCCCTTCAGAATCCCCAGAATGTTCCCCAGTTCCTAACAAATCCAAAACCCTCATCTTGCACCATCATCTCATCCATGCATTGAGACTCTGGAGCTCTGCCTGCCTTTTGTGTCCTGCACGTGAAATGGGAAGCCTTTCGGAGAACGCTACCCTGGAAGTTCTGGATTTCAACTTCCTACCTAAAAGCTTAAATTTAGCCTCCAGAACCTTCCTACCACATTTTCCTATGTCATTGGTACCGACATGTACCAAGACAGCAGACCTCTCCCCAGCACTATCTAATATTTCATCTAGGCGGTGCATGAGGTTCGCTACCTTTGCACCAGGCAGGCATGTTACCAGGCGATCTTCACGTCCACCAGCCACCCAGCTATCTACAAGCCTAATGATTGAATCACCAACTATAACAGCTGTCCTAACCCTCCCCTCATGGGCACATGGCCCTGGAGAAATGTCCTCAGTGTGAGAGGGTTTTACATCACCTGGAGGACAGGTCCTAGTTACAGGATCACGTCCTGCCACACCAGGGTGATGCTCTCCTGTCATGTGACCTCTCTCCTCCATGGCAACAGGGATGCTGCCAGACTGGAGGTGGAACTTCAGGACTATATCCCTGTAGGTCTCGTCTATGTACCTCTCTGTCTTTCTTATGTTTTCCAAGTCTGCTACTCTAGCCGCTTGAGAACAGATTCGTTCCCTGAGAGCAAAGAGCTCCTTGCACCTAGTGCACACGTAAGACCTCTCACCAACTGGGAAAAAATCATACATGTGACACTCAAAGCAAAAGACTGGAAAGCCCACATCTTGCTGCTGGACTGTTGTCTGCATCTTAGTTTAAAGCTTGTGTTTAGGTCTTTAAATTCTGTACTTACTAAGGGCTGGTGTAGATGCTTATACTAATAAAAGTGTATCTAATACCTCTAATATACCTTGTTCACCTGAAGCTTAATTAATCTCAGGTCCTCAATGTATGACTAATTTGGATAAAGAGCTGCACCTGAGAGCAGCCCCTTTCCTCTACGACGTGTAAGTACCTATAAAACTACAATTACCCCAGGGGTGGGTGGGTGGGTGTTGGGGAGGGAGGGAGGGAAATAAGACCTATTAAAAGAGGGCTATTACAAGGTACCCTGTCCTGTACCCTCAGCAGGGGAGGAGGGGGTTAGTCTCTCAGGTAGCTAGAGCAGGAAAAAAAGTTTAAAATGCAGCACGTTCTGGGGACAGAGCAGGGAGAGATATTTAATTTAAAGTAACATTTAACCTGGCTACCACACAAAGGCCAGTTAGTTGAGAGAGGCAAGGTAAGTTATACAGCTGAGAAAGTTGAAGTGCAAAACTAAAGGGAACAGGGAGGTGAAGTAGCACACCAATAAAGACATCAATAAATAAATAAATAGACAGCTAGAACTCACAGCAAGTCGTCACAGAAGTTAAATATCCACCTCTCTAGCAGAGCACTGTGAGGGCACTGCTCTTCCCAGAGCAGAAAGGGGCAAACAGAACAGACTATGCACACGTGGGAGGAGGAGACAGGAAGAAGGTCTACACAATACCTCAGCAGGGGGGGAGGGGGGTAGTCCCTCAGGTAGGCTAGAGCAGGAAAAAAAGTTTAAAACGCAGCACGTTCTGGGGACAGAGCAGGGAGAGATATTTAATTTAAAGTAACAGTTAACCTGACTACCACACAAATGCCAGTTAGTTGAGAGAGGCAAGGTAAGTTATACAGCTGAGAAAGCTGAAGTGCAAAACTAAAGGGAACAGGGAAGTGAAGTAGCACACCAATAAGACAACAATAAATAAATAAATAAATAGACAGCTAGAACTCTTCTAAAATACTAACCGGTGTATAAGTATGCACTTTGACATGAAAGCACATGCTTTGCCGGTAGGTGTAGCTGGGGGTGTGGTCTAGGCAAACACTGGTCAGGTTTGCAAGTATGCACATTGATTATAAGATACCTTAATCTAAGGGTGTACTTGTGAACTTTCTGCATGTTTATTTACAGCTGCTACAGTGCAGGAGCCAATGTCTGCACCGGAATTTACGGCACCATCTCCACCATTTACAGAAATACTTTATAAAGACAAGCAGGTGCCTACTTATCTTTATAAAACTGACATGTTTTGACTGCCTTTACATACCTGTGGAGGGAAATGTTATAAGAGAGTCCCTGGAGAGCTAGCAGTGAATGAAAGGCCCCCTCTAGTAATGGGTTCCCCCACCCATAGCCAAGTATCATCAAAATTGTTCATTACAGCCAAAGTCATCTACCTCCCTTAGCCCCACTCTCCTTAGCAGCGAGCCCTACCCAGCCTGTAATAAAAAAACAAACAAACCCTGGCCCTTGTAATGGGAAATCCTGTCTCCTTTCTCTGGCCAAAAATGTTCCCTCATGACCTTGACCCCCCCAAGTGTACCTTATGTTCCCTGTGGTCTAGTGGGGACTATCAGCAATGGAGGATTAGCCCAGATTCATATGGGGGGAAATCAGCAGGTGGGGAGTCAGGGTGGTGGCGGGACATTTTGGATATGGAGTGGGGTCCAGGGTAAGAGGATGGGGCTTTAGTTATATCAGCTATTTTTCCTAATGTTACAGGCCAGAGAGATACCACTAATAGGAAAGGCTGGGGAAGGCTATGGGGAGCTGTTTCTGGCAATACTTAGTCATGGAGGGGAGGCCTCAACTTAAAACGGTCAGTTCACCATTAGCCCACCACACACAAGGGGAGGGCATTTTTGAACATTATGCTGGGCCCACAAAGATGCACTACTGTGACCAGGAACACTCAATGGTCTGAGTTGCTGAAGCATGGCAAAATTTAGCACAGGTACTTTCTGTGCTAATTTATTTATAAACTGCTGTTTTAATAGACTCCTATGTGATCTTGAAGAAGTCACTTATTTATCTTATCCATTCTGTTTTGAAGAAATCAATGCGTCTGTACCATGTGAGTAAATAAGTCAAAATTCTTTTCATAGTCAATACGATGTTTCACTCGGAGGCAGATAAAAGACATAGCAAACTTAACTGAAAAATAGCATTTGTCGTTATTCTGCATCATTTTCCATCCAGCCCAATCATTTCCTTTATTCACAAGAGATTTTGCACGTAAAAGGAAATCGGGACTTATCAACTTCATAAGATGCTGGGACATTCTCGTCTAAATCACAGGCTACATGCCCATCTTGCTATACGTTTTAAAATATTTGCATCTGCTCATGCAATGACTGATAAGCTGGCAGTACGAGAAAACTCAAAGATTGCAAAAAATAGGCTGATGGAACAACCAAAGAATGTTTAGGATCTGGAAAACAGCCAGGTAAAGGGCAAGAGGAGATGAAGAACAAAGGTAACGTAGCAGAGAGTCAATTTTTTGTGTGTGTGTCCTACTGATTTTCCTTCAGCAGCCTTCAGAACCTGAAGAAAGATTTAGATGAAAAATAAGTAGTATTGAATCTTAGATCTTCTCCTTGAATGGTATGAAATTATATATCGGTAGAATATGTCGTCTTACCAGAATGCCCATTGTTGGAAATTGTAAAGTGTTCTGTGAAGGACACGTTATAGCCTACAAGTTCTATAGGCATGAGAGTAGAGTCATATTGCAGAACATCATTGTGAATGTCAATTGGGGACTGAAACACTCCTCCACAAAAGGGATACTTCTTTGGCCAGTTTTCTTCTCCATCGGGACCTGAGGAAATGAATAAAACAAGTCAGATTATGGAGGGTCAATAGGTGGCTTGGAGAGAACACAAGAATTGCTCGACTGTAACTTTGACTGAATGGCATCAAAGAAGATTATCTTGCAAAAATGCATGCAGTACCTTTTCAATCTGAAATCATTTCATTTTTCAATTAGACTGCAGTAAAAAGAATTTATGCAAACACATATTTAAATATTTCTCTTAATTAGAACTGGATCCAGTTAGTTGTACAATGAAATTAACTGAAAAAAACCCCAACAAAACAAAAGGCACAGCTGTTGCATAAAGATAAGCAGATAATTTATCCACATCTTCATGCCCAATATTCAATGGCCCTATCCATGAGGTGGAGCCACTGAATGTGTCACTAAATGCATAAGTTGTCTACGCAGTCCACCTAAATGAATACATTTATCTGGATAGTAGCTGACTTAGGCTGTTATATCGATAAACCCCACCTATGAAATGCCCCCAACTACTGCTTTTAATAAATGGATCGATATTGGATGGACATCAAGTTGTTCATCAAAATGTTATGTTTTGTAGCCTCCTGTAGTTAAAAACAAAAAGCAGCTATATGGTTATTACCCACTACTGACCACTTAAGTGCTTTTGAATAATGGCCAGACTAATTATAAGATCAAAAACAAATCATTAGTCTAGCTCATATTGGATATATGCAGCAAAGACTGTACAGAGACATATATGAGAGTCTTTGCTCCTTGGAGCTTACAATCTGGTCAAGAGACAGAAAAGAAATATAGACAAAACCAAACAGGCCAGGTGGGATTAACACAGAAAGAGTTCATTTTGGAATTAACCAAATAAATCCTCTTTTCAAAATTCTGTGCTGGCCAAAACATAACTTTTGGCTGGACATCGATATGCTCCTATGAAGAAAGGCTAAAAACGTTAGGGCTCTTTAACCTGGAAAAGAGATGGCTGAGGGGAGATATGATAGAAGTCTATAAATTAATGAACGGAATGGAACGGGTAAACGTAGATCGATTGTTTACGTTATCAGAATATAGAAAGACTAGGGGACATGCAATGAAGCTACAGGGTAAACTATTCAAGACTAATAAAAGAAAATATTTTTTCACTCAATGTGTAATCAAACTCTGGAATTTGTTACCAGAGGATGTAGTAAAGGCTGTTAGTGTAGCTGGGTTTAAAAAAGGTTTGGACAAGTTCCTGGAGGAAAGGTCCATAAACCATTATTAAGAAGGGACCCAGGATATCAATGCTTGACCCAGTACAAGCAGTGTGGAACCTGTGTCTTTTGGGGAAACTGCTAGGTACGTATGACCTAGATTGGCCACTGTTGGAAACAGGATACTGGGCTTGATGGACCTTGGTCTGACCCAGTATGGCATATCTTATGTTCTATGGCATATCTTATGTTCACTCAAAAAATGTTTCTATAGCATGGGACAAACACAGAGGATCTCTAAAGGTAAAAAGTGGACTGTTGTAGTTGTTATGGAAGGACAGACTAGATAGACCATGTGGTCTTTTTCTGTCGTCATATTTCTATGTTTCTATGTTTATGCTTAACCTATACCGATGTGTTCAGGAGGAGGTGAGCCAAGAGATATCCCAGAGGGTGGAGCAAAAAAGGTTATGCCGAATAGCGCCAATGTTCAGAACTATAACTATCCATTTTTGTAGGACTACAAATTTAGCATTCTTACTTAAAACAGATAGGCTGGCTGAAATTCTGGCATAAGATTTCGGTATTGCTGGAGTCCTGAGCAATGTTCCTGCTAAGCCTCTTTGAACTGTTAAGGAGTCCTCTGCTGGCTTTCCTGCTGGTGGGGGATGGTGCAACGCAATCATACTTTGAATCATGAGGAGCAGGCAAGTTTCAAGGGATATGCAAGTCTGGATATGCCTGTCCCTTGCGAGTCAAAGCACGATTGCGCTGTACCACCCTCTGCTGGTAGAAGACGCCTATGCAGCTTGAAGCTTCTTAGCACAAACATTTTGCATTATGTCTCAAGCAGGTAGAATAAATCAAAGCAAGTTAAAATCGTCCCCTTGTGAAACTGCATGTCCTTTTAACACCTGAAGGGGAACACTTTCAAAAGCTCTGAGAATGGAAGAGCAGACTGGATAGACCTTATGGTCTTCATCTGCAATCATGTTTCCGTGCTTCTTTTCTCAATATGCACTTTTGATTTGCACGTGCTAGTTAACTGGAGGCCCCTGCATGTGATGGAGCCTGAATCTCGTTCTGGTTAATAGCATTCTCCCAATCTTGCACCCCTTCTTCACCATTGGTTTTTATAAGCTGGGTCAGGCCCAACAGGATGACCATCTGTAGCTTTATCTCAAAATTAAGGATCTCTAGTGGAAGAAACAAGGGCAGCTTTAACTGATGAAACGAACTCAGTTTGTACACAATAGCTCTCTGTCTCCTAGGTGCTTGCTTTACTTTGAAGTAGATTACAAGAGAACAAAACACAGTCCATCTCTGTAGCCACAGGCTCATCAGAAATTAAGCCTTGCAGGGGCAGACTGAAAGCAGAGCTAAACGTACTTTAAGTGCAGAATTGCTAGGTTCAGTTCCAGCCCCATACAATAATGTAAAGCATTGTTAACTAGCACGGACTGAACTAGCCTCAGTCTATTTGACCCTAGGATGAATGTAGTCTTGCTAAAGGTGTCTAATCCAATCACATCCATTAACTGATCCCAGCTGGCACAAGCCTTTAGGATTCTGAACCACTTCAGTCTTCTTTTCTAATCTCTTCTCTTACTTTTTTCAATTTTATTTATTTATTTATTTAGCTGTATTTATATCCTGCTTTTCACTGGGTCAAAGCGGTCAATTGGGGGATACATTTCACATGAGGGGATATGAGACACATACGCTAATACTTACAGGGAACATGGGCAATGGAGGGTTAAATGGCTTGCCCAAGACCACAAGGAGTGCCTATAGGACTAGAAATCCCAGTCCCTCTGGCCTGAGATTGCTGTCCCCAGGTGGGACTTGAACCCCCGGCACTCTGGCCTGAGGTACCTTGTCCTAACCACTAGACCACGCCTCCCTCCCTTTTGTGATCTGTTACATTTCTTTCCTTGCTGCCCCCCCCCCCACCCCACCCTGCACCATCCGTAAGTCTAAATAGCTCATTAATTTATTTTCTAACATCAACCCATTAAGTGAGCAATGTCTTTATGTCATAAGTTTGTATAAGCAAGCAACTGTGCTCTCTTTTTGCGATAAAGCAAATCTCAGTATCTCTCGGAGAAACACACGGAAATGCACATCATCTCTCAGACACTCTTACCTTTCAGGCAAACCCACATACACTCTTATATTCTCTCAGACATATACACAGTCTCTTGCTTCTGAAAACCACACACCGCTTCACTAAGGTACAGGCAAACTGGGAAATGCAGAGAGCTCTTACTTTTAGGGGAATCCTGTCCGAGCTAATTCAGTTGTAATGTCTGGTCCGCATGGCTCGCCATTCATGCTCCCAGTCTATGTCAGCATGGGAAAATAATAAGATGCATGCAGAGGTCTGGAGAAGCCACGTCTGCCTAGATACTATGGAGCCACTTCTCTCTCGCTCCCGTGCAGCCTGTCAGAGACCTCAGGTCATGTCCACCATGGCTTGTCACTGTTCCAAGTCCTAAAACTTCCACTGTTTGTGGTGGCAGGAAGCCCGCAGAGTGGCCCCACACCTTCTGGCGAGCTCTTGCTGCTAGGGCATTGTCCTATTGCCCTGCTACTGTCAGCCCAAAGGAGATGCAACCACCCCCCTAGTTTTGAAAAATGCCCCTTATGTTTAAGTGATATCTTTTGGAAATACTCAAGGTGCCCGAGGGCTCTTTCCCCCCAATCTATCAAAAATGTATTATTACCCACAAGGGAAAAAAGCCAAGGCGCGGCAATGACAGGGCAGAATGAACTATCCTTTGACAGACAATGTTGCTGATCTTTTGGAAAAGTCGGGGGAAGAGATCCTGAACCTGCAACATTAGTTGTTCAGTTTGCTCTGGGTTAGGACAGGAAGTGGCTTTTGAATATGTTTGTTAGAGTAAGGGATGCACCGTTTTTAAACGGAAAAATTTGTATGTTCCTTGATGCGTCTCATGCCATGCAAGAGAGGGAAGGCAGCATCAGCCTACGTGGTAGAAATAGGAAGTGGCCAAGACAGCAAAGGCCGTGGCTGTAGTTGTAGCGCCGCTTCATGCAGCTGACAGAGGAGGACACAGAAGGGGTGAAGCTTGGCAACAACAGTGAGCAAGCTGAGGGGGGTAGGGAGAGAGAGAAAGCTGTGGAGTCTTGCTGGGACTTGGAGGGAGAGAGAACTACAGGAGTCAAAGCTCAGAGATTAGAGGTTGAGTCTCAGAGGGCAGGGAGCTGTTGAGCTGTGGGAGACCCTGTGGAATGGGAAGGAGGGAAAGGGAAACTTGGTGCATGGGGAGGGGGCACACCAGCTGGGGAATCAACCCGTGAGGGAGAGGAGGAAGGAGAGATTATGCCTGAGGAGTAAGAAGGCTAGGGGGAGAGGGAGGGAGAGATGTGATGAGAGGGAGAGAGCAAACTGGGATGGATGAACCAGAGGAGGGAGGGATGAATGGGGAGATGGGGGAAGAGTTATGATAGAGGAATTCTGCACAAACACAACTTACAAATTCTACATCTTTGGGACTATCACATGTTTCTGTATTGCATTTTAAAATGATATATTCATCAAAGATTGATTATATTTGGAGGGGGGGGGGGGAGGGTGATAGTCAGCGGCATTGCCACTGAAAACTAAAGACCCAGATATCCAATGTCAGAGTCATATCCGGCCACCGGCATTGGAACATCAAGGTCAGAAGGACAGCATGGAAGCTAACAGCAATGTTCAGCCACTACCTAGTTAGCTTCTGCAGTGAAAGTAAGGCCAGTCTTTACGTCATCTAACTTCATCACTTAGGGATAAATATCGCTGCTGCCGGTTATCCCCTGGCGCCACCCCTCTGCACTGCCCCGGAAACATCCCAAGGCTAGCCCACATTTGTGCTGCCGAATATCCCAATTAGGCTCATTGTGTCTAGTCAAATAAAACACAGAGACCTCTAATGACTCTACCTGGTAAAGGAGTTAATACCAACTGAACTGAGGAACTTTCTAGGTTTGGGAGGGGTCATGGCTAATGATGTAATAAGAGAAGAGGTGCATCTATCCCACTTGTATGGGGGAGGCAGAGACCAGGGTGTATCTTCTAGCTGGCTAAGCCTCTGCTCCACTGTGTCCCAGAATAAGAGAGTCAGAAGCTAGAGGAGAAAGATGACAAGAGCTACCCTGATCCTCTTAAGACAGAGCAAGGAGTCAGAGGGAATTACTTGAAGTTGTGTCCAGGATGGCAAGGGTCTGAAGCTAAAGGGACAGGTGCCTATGGCTGACCTCATCTGGAGGTAATTGGCAATTTGTCTTTTGAAGAAGGGGACATAGAGCTGTGGAAAGAGTCCTTGAGGATGAAACCTTCAGAAACAGAGCCTTGGGACAATGTCCATGGGTTTGTTACTATATCCTACATTAGTACTTGATAACTGCTGGAACCGCGACTGTGATCTTTGAAGTTTCTGTGGTGTACCAGTTCTACTACTTTTCCTACCTGTCAATTTGATTTTGCTGGAGTCTTAGTAAGCTTGTTTGGTTTAGAACAAAATCCCAGAATGGGCTCTATTTTGTGCATGGTGTGAGATCCCTTAAGGCCAGGGCCTCCTAGCTTCTTCTGGTCCCAACTCAAAGAATTTCCTGCAGATTTTATTTTATTTATTTTATTTATTTACATTCTCTTATATACCGCGCTATTCTGCATCAGTGCGGTTTACATTGAACAAACTGATATTACATTGAACAGGGCATTATAACTTGGAGATAACTATTTTACAGGGAACATGGGCTATGGAGGGTTAAGTGGCTTGCCCAAGACCACAAGGAGTACCTGTGGGACTAGAAACCCCAGTCCTTCCGGCCCAAGGTTGCTGTCCTCTAGTGGGATTTGAACCCCCGACCTTCCGGCCTGAAGTACCTTGCCCCAACCACTAGGCCACTCCTCCACTCCAGATACAGGTTGCAGATACAGGTGGTGCCAGACCTGCATATCAATAAAAAGCCTGTGTGCTGGGTAACAAGAAACTTGTAAGAGAGAAGGGGGCTCCTGCAGTGTCTGAGGATACTCGCCAGCTCACAGATCCCCACATTAATCTTCATTCTAAAGGGAGAGAAGGTGGATAGAGGATACAGGCAGAGGCCATGGAGAAAGTATGGGGGGGGGGGGGAGGATTTCTGGGGAGAACCTGGACAGAAGCACCCTGCTCCAGTCTCTGGGATGCCCACATCTCCCTGAGGGTTCTTATGGACACCAAAGTTCTAAATCCAATCCTGCCCCCAACATTCAACCAGAAGTAGGATACAAGTCATTTGATATCTGATAAAATCGAAACAGAATGTTAACCAGTTCTGTACTTCTGCAGCAGACAGAAAGATTCTTTGTGCAAGGCCCGTCAAATTAATGCATGCAAGGGTGCACTTCAATGCCACAATTGTCTTCACACTGAATGTAATTTTAGTCAAAGGATACAGATAAACACATCCATTGTTTTTTAATATAACCAATCTTTTGTGAGTATATTTTCTCTATAATAGAAAAGCTAAATCAACATTTAAGCATAGTCCATGTCAGCCAGAGAGATAATTTGAAATTTCTGGCTAAACTGGAGTCTTAAGATTGAACTGACGTAGCTAGAAAATGAACAGACAGGTCAAGGCACAAATAGCAAAGAGTAAAATTGTAAAGATCAAGTTCAGAGGCAAACATGGAGACTGCATAGGGCACAACATGTCAAATACCAAGCATCTTTCAGAAAACGTGCGAAACCAAGAGAGCCTGCAATGTAGATTTAACTGAAAGGAGATTAAATAGCTTTTACTTTGAAATTTGGGCTTTAGTGATTCAAAACAGGTCCAAAAATACAATTCACAGTCAAAACAAAACAGTTAAAGAATTACCACTGCAGTTCTCAAGTACACGGTATCCTTATTTCATCTGCCGCTAAAGGATGATGTTGGCCATAGCAGTGACAAGGGCTTCCCACTAGCTGGAAAACTACTACTACTACTACTACTATTCAGCACTTATATAGCGCCACGCATGCAGCGCTCTACAGACATACATACAAGAAACAGTCTCTGCTCGTTAGAGGCTTGCTCGTCCGAGCTTACAATCTAGTTACAACAATACAGAGCATTATTCAATCAGTGCAAAGTACAATATGCTTTTTACACACTAAAAGCGTTTTGATAGTGTGTTCAGTCAGTTCGGTCATGAGGTGAGGGTTAAGTTAAGATGACGGATAGAAGTCAGGATCTGAATGCGATAGTGAAAAGGTGGGTCTTTAACCTGGATTTGAAGAGGGCCAGAGAGGGTGCTTGGCGTACAGACACAGGTAAACTGTTCCAGGCGTGGGGTGCAGCGAGGTGAAAGAAGCGAAGTCGGGAGTTAGCGTTGCGAGTGAAAGGCCTAGAAAGAAGTAGTTTGTTAGCAGAGCGAAGTTGCCGAGTGGGGATGTAGGGAGAGATAAGAGATGAGAGGTAATGAGGGGCTGTAGAGTGAATACATTTATAGGTCAGCAGGAGGAGTTTGACTTGGATGCGGGCTTGGATGGGGAGCCAGTGAAGCGACTTGAGAAGAGGAGTGATGTGGGCATGGCAAGACAGGTGGAAGATTAGTCGAGCAGCATAATTTTGTATGGATTGAAGGGGGAAGAGATGTCTCGCTGGGAGACCAGCAAGGAGTAAGTTGCAATAGTCGAGGTGAGAGGAGATTAAGGAGTGGACAAGCATTTTGGTAGTGTGTTCAGACAGGAAGGGGCAGATTTTGCTGATGTTGTAGAGAAAGAAGTGGCAGGTCTTCGCTACAAGTTGGATATGAGTGGAGAAGGAGAGAGAGGTGTCAAAGATAACCCCCACATTGCGGGCTGAAGGAACAGGGAGGATCGTGGATCCATCCACGGAGACTTAGAAAGGGGGAAGAGGAGGGGAGGAGTTGGGGGGAAAGATGTGGAGTACAGTCTTGACCATGTTCAGTTTCAAGCGGTGATGGGACATCCATGCAGCAATGTCAGAGAGGCAGGCAGAGATCTTGGTCTGGATTGCTGGAGAGATATTGGGTGTAGAGAGGTAGATTTGGGAGTCATCGGCATAGAAATGGTATTGAAATCCATGGGAGGAGATAAGCGCACCAAGGGATTGAGTATAGAGAGAGAAAAGGAGGGGGCCCAAGACGAATCCCTGGGGTACACCGGCATGGAGCGGGGTGGGAGACTAGGAGGAGCCACCAGAGTATACACTAAAGGAACAATGGGAGAGGTAGGAGGAGAACCAGGATAAAATGGAGCCCTCGAAACCAAGCAAGGAGAGGGTGGTGAGGAGAAGATTGTGGTCAACAGTGTCAAAGGCAGCAGAGAGGTCGAGAAGGATGAAGACAGAGTAGAGGCCCTTAAACTTGGCGAGGAACAAGTCATTGGAGACTTTTGTAAGAGTGGAGTGTAGGGGATGGAAGCCGGATTGTAGTGGGTCCAGGAGGGCCTGGGAGGTGAGGAATTTGAGGCAGTGGTAGTGGATTGCTCGTTCTAGTAGTTTAGATATGAAGGGAGGGAGGGAGGGAGATGGGTCGATAGTTAGAAGGACAGGTGGGGTCAAGTGAGGGTTTCTTGCAGAGAGGTGTGACAACAGCGTGTTTGAAATCAACGGGGACAGTTGCAGTAGAGAGTGAAAGGTTGAGGATATAGGAAATGGAGGGGACAATGGTGGAGGAAATGGGATGTAGGAGATGGGTGGGGATAGGGTCAGAAGAACAGGTGGTAGGCTTGGAGGAGGAGAGGAGTGTGGTTTTCTCTTCAGAGATTGTAGGGAAAGAGGAGAGGGTAGCAGAGGGAGTATGGATGGGGGGAGAGAGTTGAGGAGGGGGGATGAAGATGAGGGAGGTAGGAATTGGAGGATAATCTTGTGGATTTTGTCATGGAAGTAGTCGGGTATGGTTTGAGCAGAGAGAGAGGGTGGGACTTGGGGCGGGGGCACCTTGAGGAGAGAATTGAGGGTATTGAAGAGGAGGCGAGGATCGGAGGCAAGGGAGTTAGTCAGGTGGATGTAGTAATTTTTTTTGGCAAGTGCTATGGCTGATTGGAAGGAGCCAAGCATGAATTTGAAGCGCAGAAGGTCTTCTAGGGAGCGGGATTTAGTCCAAGCACATTCCACAGAACGGGCACAGGTGCGTAAATAGCGGGTTGTGGATGAAAGCCAGGCTGTGGGGCAGAGCGTCTAACAGGACTTGGAGTGGGTGGGGACCGAGTGTCAAGAGCCGAGGATAGTGCAGCATTATAGGAGGATACTGCCTCGTCAACAGATTTGGAGGACATGATGAAGGAAAGAGATGGGGAAATGGTGGAGGAGAGAGTTAAGGGATCAATATTATGAAGGTTTCTAAATAGGTGAGAGGAGATAGGACGAGGTTGAGACAGTGGGAGCTGAAAATTAAAGGTTAAAAAGTGATGGTCATATGAGGGAAGGATTGAGTTGCGGAAGTTAGAGGGAGAAGAGTTAGAGAAGAGTATCATGTCAAGGCAATGGCCGTGCAGGTGGGTGGGGGCCATGGAGCAAAGTTGGAGGTTAAATGAGGAGGTGAGGGCGAGGAACTTTAAAGCATGGGGATCAGAGGGGTTATCGACGTGAATGTTAAAGTCGCCAAGAATAAGAGTGGGGGAGGAGGGCTCCAGAAAGATGGAAAGCCAGGAGTCAAAATCAGTAAGGAAAGTCGATTTGGATTTGTTGGGTGGGCAATAGATGACTGATACTCGTCGGAGAAGTGGTGAGAAGAGGTGAATGGAATGGACTTCAAAGGAGAGGGAGGAGTGCGATTGAGGCAGCAGGAGGGGTTGGAATTGGCAAGAGGGAGAAAGTAGAGGCCCAACACCACCACCGTGACCAGTGGATCGAGGTGTATGGGAGAGCTGGTAGCTGCCGTGGCAGAGAGCAGCCGCGGATGCAATATCGTCTGGGGGAGCCAGGTCTCAGTTAGGGCAAGGAGGTGTAGTGCATTAGTGATGAAGAGATCATGAGTAAAGGCAAGTTTGTTAGGGACAGAGCATGCATTCCATAGGGCACATGAGAACAGGAGAGTGGGGGGGGGGGGGGGAGGAGGAGAGGGATATGGATAAGGTTGGATAAGTTATGTGAGGATTTCTTTCAGAGTAAGACCGTGGTCTAGGAGGGGCTGTTACGTGAAGATCTATTTCTAGAGTAATATAGAGATCTAGAGGGGCCAGGGTATGGGTGGGTGTCTCTGGGTGAGTGTGCCATCAAAGAGGGACATGAGGGAGGGGAAGTGAAGGGGGAATGAGGGGGATATTGATGATGTTAGATAGGTTACATGAGGATCTCTTATTAGAGTGAGACAGAGCTCTAGAGGGGATGGGGTTGGGGTCAGGGTCGATGTCTCTGGTTGAGAGATTGAGACAAGAGTGAGAGAGGGCAGAAGGGGAAAGGAGGGGGATGTGGATGAGATTAGATAAGGTACGTGAGGAGCTCTTCTTAGAATGTGAAAGAAATCGAGGGGGGCCAGGGTTGGAGAAGGAGAAGGAGTAGTAGAGAGCAGGGTAAAGCGGAGGCAGTACGGCGGAAGCAAGGATGAGGTTGTCTTAACGAGAGAGGGGCTGGTTGAATGAGGGGGAGGGTGTGATGAAGCTCAAGGGCAGATGCTAGGTTAGAGGATAGAATGGAAGGAGAAGTGAGGAAGGTAGAGGGAGAGTAGGGGGAAGAGGGGTGAGGGTGCTGGTAGGAGGGGAGGCAGTTGGGAAGTATGAGGAAGAGAAGGACAATGTGATGTGGGGCCATAGAAGAGGAGTAGTGGGGGCTAGTTAGCATAAGTTAGCTTATAAGCAATGAGATGACTGCGGGTTCTAAACACTGTGCAGTATATGATGGGTTACAAGTGGGGAGTACACACTATGCAATAAAGGTTATGATACAAGCAATGAGGTTAATTAAGATACAAGCAATGAGGTCAAGATACAAGCAATGAGATGGCTGCGGATTCTAAACACTATGCAGTAAATGTTAGGTTACAAGAGGTGACTTCACGCTATGCAATGTAGGTTAGGATACAAGCAGTGGGTAGTGGGGAGACTATAGCCTGTGCAGCAGGTTCAATATAAGCAGTGGGTAGCAGGTTCAATGTGGGTAGTCAATGCAAGCAATGGGAGCAATTTCAATGCAAGTGATTGGTAGCCAGCTCAGTGCAAGCGATGGGTAGCCAGCTCAGTGCAAGCGGTGGGTAGCCAGTTCAGTGCAAGCGATGGGTAGCCAGTTCAGTGCAGGTGGTGCGATGGGTAGTCAGTTAGTGCAAGTGGTGGGAAGCAAGCTCAATTCAAGCAAAGGGAAGCAGGTTGAATGCAGAAGTAATTGCAGGTAATGGGGTTGTGGCAGTGAGGGAGCAATTGGTAGCAATGGCGTCAGTAGGCTGTGGCTAGCGGTAGCAGTGGTGGGTGCTTACTTGGTATGGGAGGTGGTGAGAGTAGGAAGGCGAGCTGCAGAGTTGAGAGATGCGGAGGAGCATTTGTTTTCTGACGCGCTGCTCTGTGATGCCTACCGGGTGATCCGCTGGTGATGTGTTTGATGTTTTGTGCCAGGGCACCTTGGTCCCCACCTCAGGCGCAGGCCCGCCATGCACGTGCGCACCCAATGGCGCCTCCTCTCTAAAGCCGCTGGCCCGGCATGCTCCTCGGGCCGGTGTGCGGCTGCTGATGCGCCAGATGGCAACTCCTCTCCTTTCATGGATTCGCCTGTGTGGGGTGGAGGCATCTTCGCTGCAGTACCCCGCCTAAGGGCCACACCAAAGGGCCCTCTGACGAGGCCCTCAGGCACGGGCCCGCCAGACGCGGGTGTGCCTTGGAGCGCTGTAAAATTTAAAGCTTTGTGCCGGTGGAGTTCTTCGGCCTGATTGGCCTTGTGGTGGGGAGCAGGGAGGAGCTTACCTGCCTGCTCCTTTCCTCAATGTCGATCGGGATGGTGGCTGTTTCTCCCACGCCTTGGAGCACTGTAAAACACCAGCCTAAGCTCTTACGCTGCTAGATCTAGGGAAATAAGAGTCAAAGAGCAAACAGGACGAAAATGGAGCTCCTATCTATATTGTTAATGTGACCCAGGTGTCACTAAGCCCTTGTGAGAAATGCTGGTTTGTTATTGGGGTAGTGGTGCCCTGAAAGCAGCATGTATCTAGGTTTGGTAGGTTTCCGCGAAAGCAGTAGATAAGTCCAACTCATGGGAGAGGCTAGGAGGTAACCTTTTGGGATTAGATATACCCAGGAATTTGAAGAGAAGGGTTTTTTTTTAACCCTCTAGTCAAGAATTTTGTCAACCCCATTCAGATGGCATATTGGGAATAGAGACTCTCTTCCCCCCCCCCCCCCCAGTTGCAGATGATACAAGGTGGCTCTTTACTTCTGACAGACGTCCTGTTAAACTCTGACTCTGCTCCCATACCCGCTTCAGCACTGTTACTGGTACAATGTGGAAGAAGCCACATGGAAGGGTTCCTTTTACCCATCGATCTTGCTTGAATGCTGGACTACCTTGTGCCGCCAGCGAGGTCCAGGTTCAGTAGAAACTGGGAGGTAAAGGAAAAAATAAAAAGGGGTCTAAGAAGTTCTCCATCTGATATCCATAGAGTGAGAGGAAGGAGCAAGAGAGTGGCAAGTGAATACATCCCCATGATATACTGCAGCCAGTGTCCTCATCTAGAACTCAGAGGAACAGATCTGAACAAAGCTAACACAGCGAGAGTTCAGGAAATTAGCCTGTAAGTGTGAGTGAGTGGCATACAATGAGGAGAACTACTGCCTATCTACCGGTGGAAGGTCGAATGACTATATAAGTAACTATCTGGCGAAAAAATAATGAACTACCTCATATGTATACTTCGCTTCAAATCCCTTTAACTGATATCTCACCTCAAAGATTTCCACTAAAGTGGCGTGAATCAAAGAGTACATGAACCGTGATGCATTTTATCTTAGCAACACAGTACAAAAAGGGAATATAAATAGGATTCTAATCCACAGACAAAGTTAGTAAAACTAAAAAAGGAAGACCACAAACTAATGATTATCATCCAAAAATGGACACTGCAACCTTAAAATTACAGGATCTTTATAACATGCTCTAACTTGACTCCCAGACGTGTAGTGCTGGACTTCACACTCGGGAAATGCCAGCGAGAGGCAAATGGCATATTTACAAAAGCTGAGATCACTGCACTTGACACAATGCTATTATGGTCTACTGAGAACACAGATGCTTAGACAAGAAGCCAGATTTCTTTAGAGAAAGATATTTCATTCTTTATATCAATATTTCTCAACTAATGTGACATGAAATATTTCCACCCACTAGCCTGGACAGTAGAAAGAAGAGTAGAGAAGACTCGGAGCTTCCACCACTGCTACCACTACTGGCCATAGTGCAGTCTTCTATTTTCTAATTCCCCCATCCCCCTCCAGCCCCTACACACCCTAGCCTCCAAGATTTCCCCTAGCTGACTTACCTGCCACTTCCTCATCCTCTGGCTTTTCTCTGTAGACAGACTTGCATGTTGCCAGCAGGTCTGGCAAGACTATGGAGCGCTCTGCAATTCCTACTGCAGAGGGAGGCTAGCAGAGGAAGAAGAAACAGCAGCAGGTAAGCACTGCTCACAGCACCTGCCTGTGAGAGGGGGAGAGGGACACAAAGGAGAGATGATTACAACAGGAGGCATGGAAAGGATGGGGCTGAAGAATGCCTCAGAGAAGTAGTGAGGAAGGTAAGGTAAGGAAGATGCCAAGGGAGTGGGGAGGAGGGAAGGGAAGATGATTTATTCCTAGGAGGTGGGAAGGAAAGATGATAATGCTAGGGAATGGGGGCAAGAGGGAAGAGAAGGTGATGATTCCAGGGGGACAGGGGAAGGGAAAGGAAGAGAGGGCAATGATACTAGGCGTGAGGATTCAGTGACAGATTAATTGGGTGAGGGGTAGAAACATGATAATCAGGGTTGGCCCATCCACTAGGTGAGCTAGGCAGCCACCTAGGGCAGCTGGCCAGGGCAGGTGGCAGCACACATGACCAGCGCACCGCTCCCCCATCTTCTGCCAATTCAGTTTGGGGGGGGAGGGGGGAGCAACCAAAAGACAGGAGAAGGAGATCTTCTGCAAAAAAGTTCAGTAGAGGGTAGCGGAGGACAAACACAAGGAGAAATCCAAAATACTTTATTGTAGACCCAACTTAACAAGTTTCAGCCCTAGGCCTTCGTCAGGGGTCTGAGGACAAACACATGAACACAAAATTAAAATATGAATAATCATAATACAAACAAACAAAAAATAAAAATATATAGAAAGTGTATAATACATTACCAAAGGGAACAAAAAAGAAACATCTAAGGGGTGGACCAAGCCACTCTTCCCGATTTATGGCAAATAAATAAGCATATATTGTAAACGTATAAAAGGTAAAAAATGTACATTAAAAGTATTGTGACCTAACAACATCATTTATACACTATGTCATTTCTAAACCATCAATACAAACTATGAAATCTTGCCACAAAATCATAACTAATGATACCTACAGAAACAAAGCATCTAAAAACATATAAACATATGAAAATAAAATCATGTGCTATTGCGCAAGAAATGGCCATAAATGCTATAAACATAATGTAAAGAGATATTTTAAAAAAGGGGTTTGAAAAAGAAGAAAACCCATTAAAACATATCGAAGTCTTGTAACGTATAGTAAGTAAAAGGTTAAAAAATATAAAACATAACAAAACATTCCAAAAAGGAACTATTCTAAAAGCATTAGTAAAGACAGTACTAAAATTGCCTATAAACACAATGTAACTAAAATACTCATATGTGAAGCTCCGTAAGATGCGAAACACTGCGGTATATTCGCCGTTCTAAAAAAGTGGAGGGTGCTGATTAGATTCATGTATAAAAGAGACAATCTAATAAGTATGACCGTGTGATAACATATCTTGTAAGAAACACAAGAGGAAATACTCTAAAACCATAACTGGCAATAGTAGCGTAAAAAGCGTGAAAAAACAATCATGTTTGACTTGTCATACAGAATAAATGTATATTGATAAATAAACGCTTAGTACTAAAAAACTGAAAAAAACGGATTCCAGGGAAAATGTCTAAAAACATAAGTAAAAATATGAAAACAAGATAAATAACAAAAACTTTCTCTTTGTGATGTGAAAGGAAAGAGAACAGATGTACACGGACTAAATCGCGTTACAGAGACAAAACTCCATGGAGGTAAAATCATTTATATATACGTATAAATAGAACAATATAAAGTAACATAACGATAAAATTGAAAACCGAGTTTAAAAAGTGGGAAATGCAAAATATAAGTGGAAAATCCTGACGCTTTACCTGTCAACGGTGCCAGAGCAGGAAAACACCGCGCAGGTACGGACAAAACATTATAATCATGGTAATGGCACCTCCCACTAGAAACGTCAGACTGATTAACAGAAACAGATGCTATTATTAAAAAAAGAGTAGTGTATGAATAGAAGAGCATCTGCTTTGTATAATATTATAAAGGTGGGCTATAGAAGTAAGAGGATAGTCAAAATGCCGGTGGAAAATCAAACAAACATTACCTGTCAGCATTACTCTTTGTGATATAAGAGAACAGAGGTACACGTACTAAATCACGTTACAGAGACAAAACTCCATTTTATGTTTGTTCTATTTATACACGCATATAAATGATTTCACCTTCATGGAGCTTTGTCTCTGTAACGCGCGTTAGTCCGTGTACATCTGCTCTCTTGCCTTTCTCATCATCAAGAGAAGGTTTTTGTTATCTACCTTGTTTTAATGTTTTATTTATACGTGCATATAAATGATTTTACCTCAAGGCAAACATCTTTTAAGTAAGTATAATGTTTGCTGGGGGGGGGGGAGGGAAAGGGTGTTCCCTCTTCTCATGATCCTCACTGCTGTCATCATGAGGGGCACCTAGCAAACTTTGCAAGGGGACCCCTCATTTCAACTTACACCACTGGATGATTCAAAACATAAAAGTAGTGAAATGTTCCAAATAATGGGGGATGTGAAGAAAAAGGCCGAGCACCTGGTACCTTTGAGTTTGGCCTGGAAGACAGGTTGAATATTCAGAAGATTGCCATGAATACAGTACAAGATCCTGGCCGGGGTGTGCAAGGAAATCAGTGATGTTAAGAAAATGGGGACATTGGTATCGAAATACTTTTGTATTAATATAAGACTCTTAAACTGGATATAATAGAAAACAGGGAGCCAGTGCTGTCAAGCTAAAAGAGGAGTAATGTGGTCAAATTCACGTGCATGAAAAAGGATTCTAACTTCTGAATTTTGGATGGTCTGAAGTACTTTTTATTTCTGATGTAAAAAGTCAAAAGTAAATAGCATCGCAATAATCAATATGTGAGATAATGTAACTAAGCGCTAAGGTCTGTTGGGCAGAGAAATCCAATAACGATCATATGGCATGAAACTGTCTTAAAGCTAGAAAAGAACTCTACACAATCAAACTAACTTGTTTTTCAAAAGGTGAGTTCTGTCTAGATAGATACCCAGATATTTGAAATTGGATGGGCTAGCCATCAAAGATAGAAGTTATGCTAGGGGCAGTAGTATTTTGTATGTGCCAAGTGGCTGGAATTTTGGCAATGTTCAATTTGACCTGGTTTTCTATTAATTAGAGATTTTATGCAGGCAGAGACTTTAAGCACATCTAGAGAGTGTGAGTCTGTTAAAGTTAGTAGAAATATATCATCTGCATAATAATATGTACTTATCCCTTACTCTCCGAAGGCCACCTCTATGCCACGTGATCTATGTGGGGTCCCCCAGGGATTGACTCTCTCGCCC
The DNA here is from genome assembly GCA_033557465.1 of Ichthyophis bannanicus. Classification (NCBI taxonomy): domain Eukaryota; kingdom Metazoa; phylum Chordata; class Amphibia; order Gymnophiona; family Ichthyophiidae; genus Ichthyophis; species Ichthyophis bannanicus. The sequence continues at coordinate 43,598,428 of CM066043.1, forward strand.
TTACTCTTTAATATCTTTCTTAGCCCCCTGGTTATGCTGGTTCAGAGCCAGGGGATCTCTAGTTATGTCTATGCAGATGACATTTTGCTCCTGTTCTCCACAGATGAGGACCTTCCTGGATCTTTCCCCCCTCAACCCTTGTTAGCCAGCATCTCTGCTTGGTTGTGAAAATTTCATTTAAAAGCTCAACCCATCTAAATCCTCAGCTACTCAGTTCACGGGGTCTCAGACCTGCCCCACCCTGTCCCCTACCTTGGAGGGTGTCCCAATGTTATATTCTTCTCTGCAATATTTAGGCACGTATTGGATCCTGAACTCTCTCTCCTCTCAGCTGGCAAATGTCACCAAATCATCTTTCCTGGCCCTGCGTTGCTTTTGAGCCATATAACCGTACCTGGATAAATATGCACAAACCACTGTTCTGCTCCACACAGTGGTCTCTAGACTGCATTCCTATAACATCGCTTAGAGATCCCTCAGTACCAGCTTAGATATCTCCAGACGATACAAAATATGGCCGTACGCACTCTTACCCATGCACACTAGTTCAACCATGCAACATCATTGACTCCCCTTCAGTTCTCGGATCCTGTTCAAGGCCTTGATCCGTACCCATAAGCAGGGGCGGCCCAAGGGGGGTGCGGGGCATGTGCGGAGAATCGGTGCAGGGCCTCTTTTGCATAAGGGGCCTCATTTGCATAAAGATTTGCATAATGTTACCATACACTAACTTTTAGTAAACATGCCTCTTAATGAGTGTATGGATAAAGAAAGACTAAAAGATTTCTAAATTACTATAATCCAGTGCCAACCGCCAGGCACATTAGAAACTACTACAAACACTGTCCATTTAGAACCCATAGCAAACCCGCCGTATCCTAACAGCACTACCAGGACTCACAAAGCACCAGACCCTACCTATCAAAAGGCAACACTGCAAATATTAAACCAATACATTTCAGAGAATAACAATACATGACCTACTGGGGACAGAGAACAAGTAGCAATGTCAAATAGGAATTACATAAACAGAATACCTCAGCTCAGTTACACATGCAGAACATAGACCATCACCAAACAAGGAATCACAATTTAGAAACAGGAAGACAATAATTAAACTGGGAACCCCAAAAGCCAAACTTGGAATTTACAACACCACTGTAGAAATAAAACTATAAATTAATTTCCTCTTGTACTTAACAAAGCGCAGACGTTAATTATGTACATTTCCCAGAACTGACATATTCCAGTTAATAAATTCAAAATAAAGAGATATTTTTCTACCTCTTGTACATTTTTTTTCAGTTGCAATTGCTCCAGCCACTTTCTTCTGGTTTCTTTGTGTCTTCTGCTAACTCTCCATCGTCTGCTGTCCATTTGTCCTTTCTTCTCTCTTCTAGTTTTTTTCCATTCTCTCTCTACATCAGTTTTAACATACTAATCTTTCTCCTTTTGCTCTTTCCTCATTCCTATTTCATCCACTCAAATTTTACCCCTCCATCCTCAATCCCCACTTACTCTCCCAATACCCGGCCAATTGTAGATTTTTCTTCCCTCCCACACAAAATATTTTTCCCCTCTCCATTTCACTCTCCCAGCCCCATCCCATTCTAATCCTCCCCCAACATCAGCTCCCTTCTAGTTCCAGCCCCACCCAGCATCTGCTCCCTTCTAGTCCATGCATCAGCCCATTTCCAGTGCTAGCTCCCCCATCAGCCCATTTCCAATCCTATCCTAGCCCTACCATCAGCCCATTTCCAGTACTAGCTCCCCCATCCATTTCCAGTCCTATGCGAGTCCCTCCATCAGCTCATTTCCAATCCCAGCCCCCCATCAGCCCATTTCTAGTCCTTTCCTAGCCCCACCATCAGCCCATGTCAAATCCTAGCTGCCCTCCACTCAGCCCATTTCCAATCCAAGCCCCCCATAAGCCTACTTCCAGTTCTAGCCCCTCCATGAGTCCATTTCAATTCAAGCCCCCACCGCAGCCCATTTCCAATCTTAGCACCTCCCAACAGCCCATTTCCAGTCCTATCCTAGCCCCTCCATCAGCCCATTTCCTGTCCTAGTTCTCCCCCACCACTCAGCCCATTTCCAGTCCTGGCTCCCTCCCCTCACAGCCCATTTCCATTCAAAGGCCCCCTCCCCATCAGCTATTTGCAGTTCAAGTCCCCCTTCCACTCAGCCCATTTACATTCCAAGCCCCCCTCCCCATCAGCTATTTGCAGTTCAAGCCCTCCTTCTACTCAGCCCATTTCTATTCCAAGCCCTCGTCCCCATCAGCTATTTGTAGTTCAAGTCCCCCCTTCCACTCAGCCCATTTCCAGTACTAGCAACCCCCCAGCCCATTACCAGTCCTAGCCCCCCATAGCCCATTACCAGTCCTAAGCCCCCATCACCCCATTTTCAGTCTTAGCCCCCCCATAGCCCATTACCAGTCCTAACCCCCATCAGCCCACCTCCAGTCCTAACCCCCCATCAGCCCATTACCAGTCTTAGCCCCCCATAGCCCATTCCCAGCCCTAACCCCCCCATCACCCTATTTCCAGTCCTAGCCCCCATAGCCCATTTCCATTCCAAGCCCCGTCCCCATCAGCTATTTTCAGTTCAAGTCCCCCCTTCCACTCCGCCAATTTCAAGTACTAGCAACCCCCAGCCCATTACCAGTGCTAGCCCCCCTAGCCCTTACCAGTCCTAAGCCCCCATCACCCCATTTTCAGTTTTAGCCCCCCCATAACCCATTACCAGTCCTAGCCCCCCCATAGACCATTACCAGTCCTAACCCCCCATCGCCCTATTTCCCGTCCTAGCCCTCCCATAGCCCATTGCCAGTCCTAGCCCCCCCCCCATAGCCCATTACCAGTCCTAACCCCCCATCACCCTATTTCCCATCCTAGCCCCCCCATAGCCCATTACCAGTCCTAGCCCCCCCATAGCCCATTTCCAGTCCTAGCCCCCGTCCACATCAGCTATTTGCAGTTCAAGTCCCCCCTTCCACTCAGCCCATTTCCAGTCCTAAGCCCCCCATCACCCCATTTTCAGTCTTAGCCCTCCCCATAGCCCATTACCAGTCCTAACCCCCCATCAGCCCACCTCCAGTCCTAACCCCCCATCACCCTATTTCCAGTCCTAACCTCCCCATTACCAGTCCTAACCCCCCTCCCCCCATCAGCCCAGGGAAACCTTAAAAGAAACTTGCTGCTGCTGCTGCCACTGCCACTGTGGCAGCGGCAGAATGAAGTGTCTCCTGCAGTCAAGTGTCTCCCGCGGGCCCCCCCCCCCCCGGCTGCCTGGCAGAGCCCGCCTCAATCACTCACCTCGGCGCGGCTTTCAGAGGCACGAAGGGAAAGTGTCCCTCTCGCGGCTCTGTTAAGCCTGCTGGAGCTGATGGGAAATTTCCCTCCAGGGGGTGTTGAAGCTGTACTGGGTGGGGGGGTGGGGGGGGGGGGTGTGAAGCTGCACTAGAGGGGGGCGGAAGGCTGCACACAGGTTTAAATCTATTTTTAACTTAACCCATTTTGGACCAGCGTATGCTTTACATACATAAGGTTTCCATACTTACTATTCAACTGTTTACTAATTAATGGTTATAAATTCAATGGAACTATGTTTAGCTATTATCGTTATGTCAAAAAGCGTTATATACAGATTTTTTATCTGAGATCTAGTTAGTTTAATAGATATTTGAAGTTTGCTGATTTTGACAGTACTGGCGGCTCAACATAAAAAGATCACAAAAAATAGTAAGTAGCTTATAATGCTGTAATAGCTACTATTTTGCAAATAAACGTATTTGTAGACTTTAGAAAATAGGTTTAGATAACTGTAAGTTACTTAGGGGTATGTTTACTAAACCTTCTTATCGTGCGTGCTGTGCAATTATCACGCGCTAAGGTACCTTAGCGCGCGATAATGGCGCTTTACGGGGCACAAATGTGCCTTAGCGCGCACTAACGCGCGCAGCGGGGCAAACAAGCACTGAAGGTGGGGAAAGGCTCCCGGAGGGCGGAGGAAGGCTCCCCAGGGGCGGAGAGAAGGGGTCAATGGGTAGAGAGTGGGAGGGGATAGGCTCCCCCGCACACTAACGATGTGAAATCCGAGGCCAAAACTAACGCCAGTGAAAACCTCGCATTAGAGCTGATTTAAAGGGAAAAGAAACCATTTCTGTCAGCAATGTACAGCAAAACCAGGGAAACCTACAAAAAAGTGATAAGTGTGATACATGTGCATGGAACAAAAGTGCAAATAAACAGTGAAAATGACCCCAACAAAATTAAAAAAAAAACATAACCAAGCTGGGCAATAGTGATATTAATGGGAAACATCAAAAAGCACTCCCGAGAAAGCTCCAAAAAAAAGATATGAATTTTCAAAGGGTCTACGCTCCGTCCCCATACAAGGTGACTGATCCCACAGTGCAATTGCGCTCATCAGGGTTTCCCTCTCCATTGGACAGGTTTCCTATGGCATGCACATGTTCCACAACAGCAGGGCGGGCATGTCGGAATGGGCAACTGGACAGATGCTGGGAAAGGGGATACAGAGGGCTGCAGGCGGCACATGCTGTGGTGCAGCTGGGGCACAGTGCGGACTAGGCAGATGCCTAGGTGGTACTTAGGAATGCTGAAACTGTACAGCAGCCAGACAGCAACTGATGAGGGCCCAACATGGGCACGAGAGTGTTTATCACAGTGTCACAGGGGATAGTACCCAGCAGGTACCTCCAAGGGTACAGAACATTGGCAGGCGGTGTTGGGGGGAAGCGTGGACATCTATACAGGCACCCCTACCCCAGAACACGCACCATAGGCAGCCGCCTACCTGCACACTGGATGGCTTGAGACTGCACACCACCAGCACAAGGGCATGTCAGCATGGTGGCAGAGGGGTACTGGTGGTGGAGGGGGGCAGTGGCAGCTGCCCAGAGCAGACCATGGCCTAGCCCTGTGTAGGTGGGTGCCATGCACTGCAACAGACAGGCCCTGCCAGACAAACAGTCATGGTATCACCAGGGAATGCACTGTCCCTGTGGCAACACAGTGGTGCAGTGCACACAACCAGTGTGTTTGGAGGCAGAAGGTCACAGGTTCAAGTCCCAGCTATGGTGCCTGCCAACCCAGTCCCCATATTTTACCCACTGCTACAACGTGCTAATACAGACAGAACCTTTATTGCAGATGATGTAAACATGCCCAAAACACCTACATTTTACCCTACAGAGCACAGACTCCATAAACAGGCGCATTACAAAGGCGCAAAACAAAGTTTCTGTTCAATGTAAATGTATACCGAAGTATACAAAATTGTTAACCTGTTCCATGTAAACCACCCTTGATCTCTGGAAGGGGCGGTATAGAAGAAATAGATAAATAAATAAATAGATAACCTACAGCAGAGTCTCCCAAATGCAGTCTTGGAGGGCCAAACACCATTCAGGTTCCATGCTGCCTCTAATAAAGATGCCTGTGCTACATTTATATGCACCACCCCCATGGTATGCAGATGTATCTCATGCATATTCATGAGGGACAGCATGAAAACCCGAACAGTGTTTGGCACACCAGGACTGGAGTTGGGAACCTCTGCCGTAAAGCAGCAGCCAACAGGGGCAGACACACCCACACCCACAGGCTCCATTAGCCAAAGCCTCCTGGAGAGGCAGGACATTGGGCCCTGCGTGCATCTCCCAATACTAGCACTTGCATACCTTAGCAATGCCACCCTACACCTGGGAATACGGTACACAGTTATCAAAAGGTTGCTATGATTACTGGCAGATAGCAATTCCTACGTTAAGCACAGTTTGCTGATTGAGCTCCATCATAGCAACCTTTCTGATGTCTGTGGAGTGTGCTTCAGGTCTGGTCTCTGACAGTGTTTACCGCCCTGGGGAGTGACCCCCAACAGTATTGCGTACCATATCCATGCCTGCACTGTGCCCAGGACTGGTGTGGTGGCCAGGGCTGCTAAACACCTCTATAGTAGCACAATGCTGGCATAGGTGTGGGAGTGTGTGTCTGTCTATCCAGTGTGTGGTGGCTGAAAACACCCTCCACAGCCCACACTGCCAGCACTGTTGCCAGTATTGGCCTGCCAATGTGCATAATGAGGAGCAAGGTACCATGGGTATAGCCCGGACAGGGTGGCCTGGCCAGGATGCATCTGCACAGGACATAGGGCACTGGCTGGGACATTGTAGTGCCTGGCCACCACCTGCACAGACAGGGTGGCCACAGCATGTTCTGCTGGGAGATCACTCTCACCCTGACTGAGCAGTGACCACGGCATGGCTAGGCTCCCCCATAGTGCTATATAGTATTTTTCTCATGTGATATTTATGGGTTCCCTTTTGGGGCCCAGTCACCGACTTATCTGCTTGGTGTGTATGCTGATATCCCAGTTCTGGGTGCACGCATTTCCACCAGGAACATGCACTATGGACTAGCTAGCAGACTGTCTGCAGCTGGTATGTGTCTTGATGGAACATCTTGCAGGGTGCAGCGGCTGAAGGCTTGCTGCAGGAGAATATCAGATAGTGGTGGGGTGCAGCTTAGCATATCCAGGCCTAATGTTTGTCTGCTATTGCTTTATGGATGTGTACAGAGCTGCATTGACTGCCCTGTAGGGTGTCTGTTCCCCAGCAGGACTGGGGTTGATGGTCCCCTCTACTGCCACCATTGCAGGGAGGTAGAATGTGGATCTGTTGGGGTGAAGACCCTGTTTACCACCCTCAGCCCTGGAGGAGGAGGGTGGTGGTACATAATCCTCCTATGGGTCCATAAGGGCTAAACCTGACTGAGACATACAGATATAGCCAAGGTGTGTCTGCAGAAACTACCTATCTCACACATTAGCACTGCTGGGGACCTGCAGCATGGCCTATCTCTGCTGTGGACCTGGTGCTGGGCGCCGCACCTCACCCTCAGGGTGAGTACAGTACCTGCACAATGTGATGGTGTGTAGCTACTCTGTGCCAGTACCACACACGGTCAGTTCCCCCTACCAGGCCGAGGTGCTGTGGGGGTACATACCCCATCTTGTGAACATCTGTAAACTGCTGATTTGCATGTGCAGTGCATCATGGGTATGGGTGGGTTAACCCTATCCTGGTGACCACAGCAGACTGTTTGTGTGGTGACGTGCAGTCCTTCTGCAGCCAGCCAGGGGTTTGCTAGCAGCTATGGAGCTGTAGCCCACTGGTTACTTCACTGCTTGTGGAGCCAGAGGTCATGGATTCAAACCCACAGTGGGGTTATTTGATAGGGCTGTCCAAAGCATTGTCTTTTTTTAATGTACATTAGTGCTGCCAGCAAAACACCCTCAGGGTACTGTAACCATAAGGTGCCTTATAGGGCACCCTATAAAGCGCCTTCTGAGGCACCTTATGGTTACAGTCCGTATAAGGTGCCTTATAAGGTGTCCTATGGAGCGCCTTATAGGGTGCCCTATAGGGCACATTATAAGGTGCCGTGGCGGACAGTGCACTTTATAATGTGCCCTATGGAGTGCCTTATAGGGTGCCTTATGCGGCAACTTAGGTTACGGCACGTGAGGGTGTGTTTGCTGGCAGCAATAATTAAAATACAAATAAAATGCCTCAGGAAACAATACTTACATGTCAAAGCTGATGCCTCAGCCAGCCTTATGCATTAGGCACATTGGGGGATCGAACTCATGAGCCCTGTATCATCAGTCAGTGTATTAACCATTGTGCTACACTTCTGTTTCTATGTTTGGATGTCTGTGCGCCTACTTAAGATTACCGCGCGGTAACGCGCTTAGCGGCGCTTTGCCCGGTAATGTGCGCAGCAGCGCGCGTTATCGCACGCTAATCCCGTTTTGCTACTTTAAACTGAAACGCCCACTCCTTATATGGCATCCTGCACACTAACGCTGGGCGCACATTAAGAAGGTTTAGTAAACATACCCCTTAGTGTCAGAGTTATTGGTGCGTATATCGGCCTTGTATGTTTTTCATACGCTGGGCTAATATGTTGTCGAAACTAATTGCTGTCACGCATTCTGTTCTAGGTGTTTCAATGGTGCAATATCGACGCACTGCATCAGAAGTGTTTTCATGTGTATCATATTCCGCCGTCAGAATGGACTGTTGACAAACTATATTATATCATAATAAAGTGTTTTAAATGAAAAACTGCAGTTTCAATAGTATCATACAGTATGTTTATGTCAATGAATATTGGAACTGAATCCTATCTTTTCTGAAGACGACAATGTACTATATTGGACCAGTGTATGAAAAACATACACTATGTAAAACTTCTATTTTCTGCAAAGTTTTAATATTTTTCGGTATTTCATAGTTGTTTCAGTGTAACAAATCTAATAAATCATCCAGAACACAGAGAGAATATGCAAGCTGTCCAAAACGGGTTAACTATTGCAGCCGCTGCCCTGTAAGAAGCAGGAGCAGCAGCTGCAAGGGGAAAGAGGTGGCAAAAGGGACTGAGAAGTGAAAGGTGAGGGCTGGAAGAGAGCTGAAAGGTGGGGAGGAGGTGGCTGGAAGGGAGCTGACAGAGGGGGTAAGGAGGGGGCTCAAAGGGAGCTGACACCTGGGAATGGTACTAGTAAGTGACTGGGTAATGGGGAGGAGGCTGGAAGGGAGGGGGCACTGGGACTGGAAGGGAGTAGAAACGTGGGGATAGCACTGGAAGGGGGATGGACAGAGGGTAGGGTGACTGGAAGGGAGCTGACACGGGGAAGGCACTGGGACTGGAAGGGAGCAGAAACATGGGGATGGCACTGGAAGGGGGATGAACAGAGGGTAGGGTGACTGGAAGGGAGCTGACATGGGGAAAGCACTGGGAGTGGAAGTGAGCTGATACCTGGGATGGTGTTTGGATTACAAGGGGCTGGACAGTGAGGAAGGAGGGGGACTAGAAGGGAATGGACGCCACTGGCAGTCCTGGGAACACAAGGGGATTAGCATTGGAATGTAATGGGAGGGGAGGACTGGAAAGGGGGCTGATGGAAGGAAGTGAAGAAAAGAAGAGACAAGAAATGTCAGATGGACTATAGATCAGGGGTCTCAAACACGCGGCCCGCGGGAGAAGGTTGTGCGGCCCGCGACGGCTTCTGCTGCTGCCGTTGCCGAATCGACGGTCAATTAAAAAAAAATAAAAAACTGGCTTCTGCTGCTCTGTCCTGCGGCCCGTTCCCCTCTGCGCGAGAGCCCTGAATGTGCTTCCTCTGCGGCGTGTTTTCAAGCCGCGAAGGGAGTATTTCCCTCTCGCGAGGCTTGAAAAGTGAATAGGCTTAAGCCGCGCGAGAGGGAAATACTCTCTTCGCGGCTTAAAAAGCATGCCGCAGAGGAAGCACACTCAGGGCTCTCGCGCAGAGGGAAAGGGGCCGCGGGACAGCTGATTTTCTGCTGCAGCAGAAGCCAGCAGCAGAAGCCAGGTTGTTTTTTTATTTACCTGGGGGGGGGGGGTATGACTGGAAATGGGCTATTGGCAGGGGGGGGTTATGACTGGAAATGGGCTATTGGCAGGGGGGGGTATGACTGGAAATGGGCTATTGGCAGGGGGGTTATGACTGTAAATGGGCTATTGGCAGGGGGGGTGTAGGACTGGAAATGGGCTATTGGCAGGGGGGGGTTATGACTGGAAATGGGCTATGGTGGGGGCTAGGACTGGAAATGGGCAGGTGGGGGTTAGGAAGGACTTGAGGTGGGCTGATGGGGGGAGTTAGGACTGGTAATGAGCTATGGAGGGGCTGACTGAAATGGGGTAATGGGGGTTAGGGCTGGAAGTGGGCTATTGGCAGGGGGGGGTTATGACTGGTAATGGGCTATGGGGGGTCTAGGACTGGTAATGTGCTGGGGGGGTTGCTAGGACTGGAAATGGGCTGAGTGGAAGGGGGCTTGAACTGCAAATGGCTGATGGGGAGGGGGGCTTGGAATGGAAATGGGCTGTGAGGGGAGGGAGCTAGGATTGGAAATGGGCTGATGGGGGGCTAGGATTGGAAATGGGCTGATGGTGAGGCTAGGATAGGACTGGAAATGGACTGATGCAGGGACTAGAAGGGAGCGGATGCTGGGTGGGGCTGGAACTAGAAGGGAGCTGATGTTGGGGGAGGATTAGAATGGGATGGAGCTGGGAAAGTGAAATGGAGAGGGGAAAAATATTTTGTCTGGGAGAGAAGACAAATCTACAATTGGCCAGGTATTGTGAGAGTAAGTGGGGATTGAGGATGGAGGGGTAAAATTTGAGTGGATGAAATAGGAATGAGGAAAGAGCAAAAGGAGAAAGATTAGTATGTTAAAGCAGATGTAGAGAGAGAATGGAAAAAAAACTAGGAGAGAAGAAAGGGCAAATGGAAGCAGACGATGGAGAGTTAGCAGAAGACATGAAGAAACCAGAAGAAAGTGGCTGGAACAATTGCAACTGAAAAAAATGCACAAAAGGTAGAAAAATCTCTCTTTATTTTTTAATTATTAACTGGAATATGTCAGCTCTGGGAAATGTGCATCATTAATGTTTGCGCTTTGTTTAGTACAAGAGGAAATTAATTTATAGTTTTATTTCTACAGTGTTGTTGTACATTCCAAGTTTGGCTTTTGGGGTTCCCAGTTTAATTATTGTCTTCTTGTTTCTAAATCTTTTAGTCTTTCTTTATCCATACTCATTAAAGAGGCATGTTTACTAAAAGTTAGTGTATGGTAACATTATGCAAATATTTATGCAAATGAGGTCCCTTATGCAAATGAGGCCCCGCGTCTTATGCGGCCCCCGGGTTACTTTACAAGTCCTCATTTGGCCCTCAAAGCAATTTGAGTTTGAGACCCCTGCTATAGATCATAGAAAACGGGCTAAGAGAAGATGGGAAAACGGAAGCCTCAGATCGGAACCAGCATGATCAGAGAATAAAATGGTCAGACAACAAAGGTAGAAAACATCATTTTATTTTCAATTTAATGATTGGACTTGCACTACCTTTATATTTTACACAGTATGGGGAACGGCATCTCTTATCTGATATTGCGCTGCATGTAGAGTCTGTCTTCTTGGTGTTTCAGTTTCATTTTTGTCTATATATTTCTCTTTTCGTTTTGTGCTCATTTATTGATGAAGACCTGTCTGAATTGTGTGTGTGTGTGTACAACCAATGCTGCGTATTCTGTCAGTATAGAATTTCTGTTTAAGAATGTGTAGAAGTCTTGCTCGTTCAGTTTGCACATTGCCCTCCCTGCAATTTTTTTGGGGACAGGGGCAGGAAAGGGCGGGGTTGGGGTGGTCATGGGCGGAGCGTGACTAGCCACAGGTGGCGGGTTTTTCTCTTTCAAAAAGTTGGCAACCCTACTTCTATCCTTGCTGCATTGTACATTCTTCTCCATGTTGTTATTCTAGCTCCTTGATGTTGTGTTGTCCTCGTCTGGTTCTCCTATTTAGCACTGACATTCTTTTCTGTTTTTATTGATTTTATTGTAAGCCACTCTGCTGTTCCCACTAAGGGCAGTATATCATGTTTTAATAAATGAAATGAAATGCTAGCTCCAACTCCTCTTCTCATGTCTTACATGTCATCTAATCAGACAAAGGCCTGGATGATGCAAGCATGACGTTTGCAACAGGAACTACAGGGTATAGGAGGAGTAATGATATCCAATGCTGCCCGGAGTTTCCAAGTCTTGACCTGTTCATGTGGTGGAAGTGTTTTGAAAGTCAAATGAAATACACTGTCTGCAGCAGGAAAAGAAGTGAAGGTTTCATTAGTTATCTGTCTTTTAAGAGGGATATCTATCCTTTTGCTAGAATCGGAGGTGAATTCTGATGGAATGCAAATTAATTTTACTAGAACAAGAGAATGATTTGACCAGGGGACTGACAGTGCTGAAACGTTTGATGTGTGTAAAGAAAGATCATGTTCTGTAAATAGGTGGTCAAGAATATGACCATCTTGCTATGTAGGAAAAGATATATGTTGAGACAGAGACCCAGATCAGCCATTAATGTGAAAAATTTGTCACAGGATTCCACGGGGGCGGGGCATCAAATTGTACATTAAAATCTCTTAAAAAGTAGTAAATTATGAAAGGAGGCCATAGTTTCTGTGAGAGATTGACAGAAGATATCCCAGGCTGTTGAGCTAGCGAGGGTGGACAGTAGCATATTAACAAATAAAGTGGTGGGAGATGGTAAACCAAACTAGCAGCGGTTCAGAATCTCTCAAGGTCTCAGATTGTTTTCAACATCTTTGTTAGTGATATAGCGGAAGGGCTGTTGAGTAAGGTTTGCCTCTTTGCGGATGATACAAAAATCTGCAATAGAGTAGACACCCAGGAAGGGGTAGATAACATGAGGGGGGATCTAGGTAAGCTTGAAGAATGGTCTAGAATTTGGCAGCTGGGATTTAATGTTAAAAAATGTAAGGTCATGCATTTGGGCTGCAGCAATCCAAGGGAGCAATACAGTATAGCAATACAGTACTTTTGTCCACTAAAGAAGAGTGGAGACCTAGGCGTGATTGTGTCTGATGATCTTAAAGTAGCTAAACAGGTAGAAAAGGCGACGGCAAAAGCTAGAAGGATGCTTGGGTGCATACGGAGAGGAATGGCTAGCAGAAAAAAGGAGGTGATAATGCCTCTGTATAAGTATTTGGTGCGACCTCATTTGGAGTATAGTGTGCAATTCTGGAGACCGCACCTTCAAGAGGATATAAACAGGATGGAGTCAGTACAGAGGGCGGCTACTAAAATGGTTAGTGGTCTTCATTATAAAGCATATGAGGACAGACTTAAGGATCTTAGGGGTATGTTTACTAAACTGTGGTAATGCCATTAGCGTTAGGATCCGCGGTACAGGCAGAAATACCCAAATAAGGACATGGGCGGTACATAGTTACTGATAACGCGCGTTACAAGGCGCCTTAAATTAACGAGCATTACATGATGGAGCCGTGGCACGTTACCGCGCATTAATCTTAAGAAGGCGCACAGACAACAGACATGTAAACACAGAAACAGAGCTGTAGCACAATGGTTACTACACTGATTGATAGTACAGGGGTCATGGGTTTGATTCCCCAGTGTGCCTAATGCATAAGGCTGGCTGAGGCATCACCCTTTACGTTTAAGTAGTGATTGTTGAGGCATTTTACTTTTATTTTAATTAGTGCTGCCAGCAAACACACCCTCACGGTGGCATAACCTAAGGTGCCACATAAGGCACCCCATAACGCACTCCATAGGGCACATTATAAAGTGCACTGTCCGCCAAGGCACCCTATAATGTCCCCTATAGGAAACCTTATAAGGCGCTTGATAGGGCACCCTATAAGGTGCCTTATGGGGCACCTTAAGGTTACAGTACTCTGAGGGTGTTTTTGCTGGCAGCACTAATGTACATTAAAAATAGACAATGCCTCAGACAGCCCTATCAAATAACCCCACCATGGGTTTGAACCCATGACCTCTGGCTTCACAGGCAGTGAAGTAACCAGTGGGCTACAGCTCTATAGCTGCTAACAAGCCCCTGGCTGGCTGCAAAAGGACTGCACGTCACCACACAAACTGTCTGCTGTGGTGACCAGGATAGGGTTAACCCACCCGTACCCATGATGCACTGCACATGCAAATCAGCAGTCGACAGATGGGCACAAGAAGGGGTATGCACCCCCACAGCACCTCGGCCTGGTAGGGGGAACTGACCGTGTGTGGTACTGGCACAGAGCAGCCACAGACCGTCACATTGTGCAGGTACTGTGCTCACCCCGAGGGTGAGGTGGGGCGCCCAGCACCAGGTCCACAGCACCTTTCATGGCTGAAATATGCCATGCTGCAGGTCCCCATCAGTGTGTGATAGGTAGTTCCTGCAGCCACACCTAGGATATATCTGTGTCCTTCTGTATTTCTCAGTCATGTCTAGCCCTTATGGGCTATGATGCACCCAGAATAGTGCATAACCTGTGTTGGTGCCATGGCTACATGGTGAGGGTGAGGGTGAGGGTGAGGGTGAGGGTGAGGGTGGGGGTGGTGGGGGTGGTGTGTGTTTGGACCCATAGGCGGATTATGTACCACCACACAATCCATCCTCTGGGGCTCAGGGTGGGAAACAGGATCACCCACCAATAAATCCACATTCTACCTCCCTGCAATGGTAGCAGTAGAGGGGACCATCAACCCCAGTCCTGCTGGGGAACAGACACCCTACAGGGCAGGCAATACACAGCTGTACACATCCATAAAGCAATAGCAGACAGACAGTAGGCCTGGAAATGCTCAGCTGCCCCCCACCACTATCTGATATTCTTCTGCAGCAAGCCTCCAGCCACTGCACCCTGCAAGGTGTTCCAGTACGACACATACTAGCTGCAGACAGTCTGGTAGCTAGTCCATAGTACATGGTCCTGGAGGAAATGTGTGTACCCAGAACTGGGATGTTAGCATACACACTAAGCAGATAAGTCAGTGATTAGGCCCCATAGAGGACCCATAAATATCACATGAGAGAAATTCTCTATAGCACTATGGGGGAACCTAGCCATGCCGTGGTCACTGCTCAGTCAGGGTGAGAGTGACCTCCCAGCAGGACATGCTGTGGCCACCCTGTCCGTGCAGGTGGTGGCCGGGCACTACAATGTTCGAGCCATTGCCCTATGCCCTGTGCAGATGCATCCAGGCCAGGCCACCCTATCCAGGCTATTCCCACAGTACCTTGCTCCTCATTATGCACATTGGCAGGCCAATACTGGCAACAGTGCTAGAAGTGTGGGCTGTGGAGGGTGTTGGCAGCCACCACACACTGGATAGACAGACACACACTCCACACACCTATGCCAGCACTGTGCAACTATAGAGGTGTTTGGCAGCCATGGCCACCACACCAGTCCTGGGCACAGTGCAGGCATGGCTATGGTACGCAATACTGTTGGGGTCACTCCCCAGGGTGGTAAACACTGCCAGACACCAGACCTATAGCACACTCCACAGACATCAGAAAGGTTGCTATGATGCAGCTCAATCAGAAAATTGTACTTAACTTTGGAATTGCTATCTGCCAGTAATCATAGCAACCTTTTGATAGGTGTGTACCGTATTCCCAGGTTTAGGGTGGCATTGCTAAGGTATGCAAGTGCTAGTATTGGGAGATGCACGCAGGGCCCAGTGTCCTGCCTCTCTAGGAGGCTTTGGATAATGGAGCCTGTGGGTGCGGGTGTGTCTGCCCCTGTTGGCCGCTGCTTTAGGGCAGAGGTTCCCAACTCCAGTCCTGGTGGGCCAAATACTGTTCGGGTTTTCATGCTGTCCCTCATGAATATGCATGAGATACATCTGTATACCATGGGGGCGGCGCATAGAAATGCAGCACAGGCATCTTTATTAGAGGCAGCATGGAACCTGAATGGTGTTTGGCCCTCCAGGACTGAATTTGGGAGACTCTGCTCTAGGTACTGCGCATGTTTATGGTGTCTGTGCTCTGTAGGGTAAAATGTAGGTGTTTTGGGCATGTTTACGTCATCTGCAATAAAGGTTCTGTCTGTATTAGCACGTTTTAGTAGTGGGTAAAATATGGGGACTGGGTTGACAGGAACCACAGCTGGGACTTGAACCTATGACCTTCTGCTTACACTGGTTTTGTGCACTGCACCACCGTGTTGTCACAGAGTCAGTGCATTCCCTGGTGATACCATGACTGTTCGTCAGACAGGGCCTGTCTGTTGCAGTGCATGGCACCCACCTACACAGGGCTATGCCACGGTCTGCTCTGGGCAGCTGCCACTGCCCCCTCCACCACCAGTATCCCTCTGCCACCATGCTGACATGCCCTTCTGCTGGTGGTGCTGGTGGAGTGCAGTCTCAGGCCATGCATTGTGCAGGTAGGCGGCTGCCTATGGTGCAGGTTCTGGGGTAGGGTTGCCTGGATAGATGTCCACGCTTCCCCCCAGCACCGCCTGCCAATGTTCCATGCCCTTGGGGGTAGCTGCTGGGTACTATCCCCTGTGACACCATGGGAAACACAGTCATGCCCATGTTGGGCCTTCAGCAGTTGCTGTCTGGCTGCTCTGCTATTTCAGCATTTATATGGGCCACCTAGGCATCACCCTAGTCCGCACTGTGGCCCAGCTGCACCACAGTATGTGCCGCCTGCGGCCCTCTGTATCCCCTTTTCCGGCATCTGTCCAGTTGCCTGTTCCGACATGCCCACCCTGCTGTTGCAGGACATGTGCACACCATAGGACACCTGTCCAATAGCAAGGGAAAGCCCTGATCAGCACTATTTCACTGTGGGCTCATTCACCTTGTAAGGGGACGGAGCATAGACCCTTCCACGATTAATATCTTTTTTTTTGGAGCTTTCTCGGGGGGGGGGGGGAGGGGGGAGGGGGGAGGTTTGATGTTTCCCATTAATATCACTATTGGCCAGCTTGGTTATGTTTTTTTTTTAGTTTGTTGAGGTCATTTTCAATGTTTATGTGCCTTTTTGTTCTGTGCACATGTATCACAGTTATCACTTTTTGTAGGTTTCCCTGCCTATGCTGTACATTGCTGACACTTAAATGGTTTCTCTCCCCTGCAAATGTGCATCTAACGGCAGGTTTTCAATAGCGTTAGGATTCAGCTCTTCATATCAGCGTGTTAGTGTGAATGGAGCCTCTCCCCGCCCACACTCCGCCCATTGACCCCTTCTCTCCGCCCTCTCTCCACCTTCTGCGGTGTTTTACCACGCCGCGGAATGTCTACAATCGTTAAGTAACGTTAACGTTACTTAACGATCATTAACGTTACATAACGTGCGTTATGTAACGTTACCGCAGTTTAGTAAACATACCCCTTAATATGTACACCTTAGAGAAAGGCAGGATAGAGGTGATATGATTGAGATGTTTAAATACCTCCGTGGTATAAATGTTCAGGGAGAGAGCCTCTTTCAATTGAAAACAAGTTCTGCTACGAGAGGATATGGGATGAGGGTGAAGGGGGATAGATTCAGGAGTGATATATTTCTTTACGGAAATATTTCTTTACGGAAAGAGTGGTGGATCCGTGGAATAGTCTCCCAGTGGAGGTGGTAGAGATGAGGACAGTGTCTGAATTCAAAAAAGCATGGGGCAAACACAGAGGATCTCTAAAGGAAAAAAGGGGACAGTTGTAGCTGTTGATATGGAAGGACAGACTAGATAGGCCATGTGGTCTTTTTCTGTCATCATATTTCTATGTTTCTAAGTTCCAGGGTTAACAGGGAGCTCTTATTTATTTATTTAAGTCTTTTTTTATACTGCGTTCTTTAGAATCAGTGCGGTTTAAAAATTAATTAACGTCACAGTATGGAAAGGTAATTCAAAAGTTTTACAAATATCTCTGTCCTAGTTTATGATCTTGGTTGATCACAGGAAGACTGAATGAATGACTAAAATAAATACAGAGGAAACTAAAGAGTGTTTGCAACGTCACAGTACAGTGGTTTAACCATGATGGTAACAATTCCAGGCCTGGCCATTTAGCAAAATAAGTAAAACTGAATATCCTTATATCTGTGGAGAATTAGAGAGCCAGTGAGGGCTCCACCATAGAGCAAGGTCTGCTCTTATCTAGGATCCATCCAAGCCCTAGAGCAACGCTTGGGTAACCGTAAGTAGCTCCAAGCTGTTAGATCTTGCCGTAGTAAAGGGTTCAGGGTCACATCTAAGTCCACATGTGCTTGAGAAATTATTTTATGCTTCATTTTTTATGGAATTTTTTGTATACTGACGATTTTATGCCATGGTTTATAATCCCCTTCATATTATTTGATAGGATATAAGAGCTTGTATTAAATTACATTAAAATAAGGTAACTTTACTGTCACCATCAGTTAACAGCAGCAGTCAGCGGCATGCATTATAAAGGATATTATAATGCCTCTGTATCGTTGCACCTTGAATAATATGTGCAATTCTGGTCACCATATCTTAAAAAGAATATAGCAGAATTAGAAAAGGTACACAGAAGAGCCACCAAAATGGTAAAGGGGATGGAAGGATACCCCCTATGAGGAAAGGCTTAAAAGGTTAGGGCTCTTCAACTTGGAAAAGAGACAGATAGGTCTATAAATTAATGAATGGAGTGGAACAGGTAAATGTAGATCGGTAGTTTACTCCTTCAAAAAGTAGGAAGACTAGGGGGACATACAATGAAGCTACAATGTAGCCCATTTAAGACTAATAGGAGAAAATATTTTTTTCACTCAACGCATAATCAAACTCTGGAATTCATTGCCGGCAAGTGTTGTAAAAACTGTTAGTGCAGCTGGGTTTAAAAGAGCTTTGGACAAGTTCCTGGAGGAAAAGTCCATAAACTATTATTAAAGTAGACTGGGGAAATCCACTGCTTACCCCTGGGATAAACAGCTTGGAATCTGTGACCTTTTGGGAACCTGAGAGGTACTTGTGACTGGATTGGCCACTGTTGAAAACAGGATACTGGGCTTGATGGACTTTTGGTCTGACTCAGTATGGCACATCTTATGTTCTAACCTTTGGTGGTTGTGTTCAAAACTGTAACCAGTCTACATTAGATTTATTAATCTATACCTTTCCTATTCTTATGTAACCCCGGTCAGGCTATGCTTCCATTGCAGCAGCTCAGCATGCTGTTTGGCCAACTAGGGGCTCTATTTCCAAGAGCAATGCTGGCCCTTTCAGCCTCTACTCTTGGAGTTAATTAGGATTTCAGAAGTGGGACCAGAATATACTGGGAGGCCTCGGGCACTTTCACGTCACTTCCCTCTCCCTTAGTAAGAGTCCAGGTTAGAATTTGCGTTCTGAAGATTTATAAAAGGGTTTACTTAAATAAAATCAAATATTGTTGACAGTAATAGCAAAAAATACAAAAGTTGGCAGTAAGCATGGAACAAACTATCCAAGTTAGTGTGCTAGGCTCCTTCTCTGGCTTTATTCAAATCAAGGCTAAAAAGCCCACCTCTTCAAGGCTGATCCCCTTATTCTCCCGATTATCGCCTCTCTGTTTCCCATCATTCCCCTTGATTTACCCTAGTCCCCAGTTGCTATGTTGTCCGTCTTGGCTAGATTATAAGTGCTGATGAGCATGACTGCCCTCTTACTTCTACATGTATAGTGCTGCATATGCCTTGTAGCACTATACAAATCACTAGTAGTAGTCATAGTAGAAGAAAGTTACCACAAACAGTTACACTCCTTTCTCACGTTTACTCTGTGGATTTTCCCCGATAGGGAAAACTCTCCTCCTACACGATACTTTTTCAGTGTACCTTCTAAGTTGGTAGCTGCTGTAGGTACTGTCCCTGCTGTAGCTCCTGGTTCTGTCATCACTGGGTTACAGGGATTTTCTTCTGGATCCTCTCCTCTTTCCTTTGGACCAGCAGCTTCCAGATGCTCTACTGCTTCACTCCTCCCCATTAGTCTGACCAACTCCTCTGCTCTGAGCATGGCGTGTGTTGGCAGTGTTTACCAGGATATAGTGGATACTGGGTGCAAGGCCTAAGCAACCTGTATCACTCTACAACTCCATTGCCTTCCCCTGATGCAGTATCTAACCAGACCTTTGGGCGTAAATGTTTATATAGATCACCAAAAATATATTTCTGGTACTTGCCTCTAAAAGTACAATCAATCACATTTATTGTAGCAATTTACTGCCATATTTAAGCAACGTGATTCATATTCTATACTACCCAGAAGATACAAGTCCAGTCTGGTCACATGGAATAGCAAAGCACAGAAGCCTCACACAGGTCAACTGAAATCCAGATATTTGATGGATATGTGTACACTTCCATGTGCTTAAACACATCTTAAAAGTTACAGCTCAAAGCTCTGAAATATCAGAACTCATTTTTAAGATACATCAATCTCAATAATGCAGGAGTGCTTCAGAGATGGGCTTTGAGCACTTACCAGTGGAGACATTCCAGTCTCGAGTTCCAGTGTGTCCAAGCTTAACTTTATCTGCACGTTTCCCTCATTACAAAGCGGGAGATGTGAGTAATGAGTGACATTTATAAAAGGTCACACTGAGAATCGTTTCCTGTTAATTTTCTCATGAAGGCTTAGTGACCAGAAATGATCAACACAGCTTTAGTTCTCAGATCTGTTTGCTGTTGGGAAACCTCACAAGAATGAATTTTTCTAGCTGTCAGCTAAACTCTATTTAAGCCCACGTGTGCCGTAGACATTTCCTCCACAGCGCCCGATGTAAAGTGTAACTTTCCTCAGTTTCTCATGCTTCATTTGATGCAAAAGGTGAACACACAAAATAAAATCACATCCTTTAGTCAACATGGCAGGACCCAGTAAGTAGTAATAGCCTAATTTAAGTGAATTGGTTGAAAATTCCAGTTACTTTCGGCACCTAGGGGGGGCAGATTCAAAGCAGTCTAGCTGGTTAGTAGGCCTGCTAACCGGCTAAACAGCATTCAACAGGAAATTCAGTGGTGCTAAAGTGGTTAGTGCTGCTGAATATCCCCTTCTACCCAGTTTAAATGCCCCAATGCTTACTGATTAGTGTCGGGACATTCCGGGGGGGGGGGGGGGGAGGGGGGGGAGCAGGGGTGGTGCATAAATTAACCAATCAGTGGTGATAGTCAGCTGCTAACTGGCTAACCTAAACTGGCAAAAAGTTAGAAAGAAAAAAAGGCAGTTTAGCTATCTGGCCAGCGACTGAATATTGCTGTTGACTGATTAGTTAAAAACGCTAACTGGGCAATCCAGATATTCAAGACCAGTGGCTGGAAATGGACCTGGCAATGAATATCGTGACATAATTTAAAGTGGCAATGGCCAGCTGCTTTAACAACACTGGCTGACTCCACTGACTAGGCCCCGCCCCCTAAAATTGCAGCTCCTAAACTTTGGCCTGTTTGTTTTCCTATGTTTAGGTGCCAAGCCTAAAACTGGAGATTTTGGGTGAGGGGTAATTTTTTTTTATCTGACAGCCCAGATTAATAGAGCAGGAAGATGCTTATTTTTAGCCTTTGTATCTTTAAAATATACTTGCAAGATCTTGCAGAAATCATTTAGGTAGAAGGTACACCTCACATTACACCTGCTAGAGAACATGTAAAATATACACTACGCTCGCATTTTATAAGATGGCCACACAAATCATGACTCTGCCCAAACTCCGCAACAAGCATGCCTACTTACAAGTACAGGCCAGCTTCCACCATGCATGCTTTTAGGAATGATCTACTTTTATAAGACCCCATTTATGCATTTAATAATTTATAAAATTTTTCCTCCACGTGATTTAGAAAGTTAGTGGATACAATACGCCCATTACAAGTGAAACTAGGAGACACTCAAATCTCAGGTAGTCAGGGAGTGACTGTAGAATCCTCTCCTTCTACAAGACCCCAGATTTAACCTGGGCACAGAGTGCCTTCTTTCAATTATGTTAAAACAGTAAACTCTGATTGCTTCTAGATGATCCCTGCCTTGCACATGTTATTCATATCTAGAACAGACCCTTGCAATGTGTTTATGAACAGCCTTCCTTTCAAGAGTGTTTGCAAATTACAAAATACTCAAGCAAGACTACCCTATAGTCAAAAGGCCAGTACAAAAACAACTGCTCTGATTCTTGACTATTTATAGATTGAAGTTCAAAAACATGGATGTAAATCTTCAATATTCCAAATGGAAATTGCCCAAGCTACTTAAGAGAGCCCTTGAACAGGTATGTGCTGAGAGCCCTCTGATCTGCTGAGATGGAGGGGAGTCCTAGAACCCCCTCCCATAAGGAAGCTAAATTAAGTCAAACCTTCATCCATGCATTTATGAGCTTGGTACCAAGGCTATGCCACCTCCTGTCATTAGCTGAGATGGTTGGTGAAAACATGCTCATTTAACAAGGCTTAAAGTAACTGATCTATGTTTTACCATTCTTGTTAAGCTTTGTTTTATTTATTTGATTAGTATAATTTCTTTTTTACCCCGTTTTAAATGTGTGTTTTTATATTATTCTTACTCGGTTCTTTTATAGTTAGTTCTAAGATATTTGGTTGATTGTTACTGTGATTACTTTCTGAGATTTTATTCTCATTGGTTTAGTTTATTTAGTTTAATTTATTTAAAAGTTGATATACTGCCAAGCCATGCACAAATTTTCTATAAGCTATGAACTCTATCTTTATATTTTATTCTGATACTGTATATTCTGAACCCCTCATGTACCACACCTTGAGCCTTTGGAAGGCCAACAAATAAACTTACTTCCCCCAACCTGCCCCTACCCCTGCCCACTTTTAAGATATCTAAATTTAGATGCCTAGCTACCTAAGTCAATTTTCAAAGCCAACTAGCTCCCAAAGTCAAAAACTGACTGCATAGCAAAATGTCATAAAAAACACCACCAACTGGCCAGTCCCACTTTGGATAGATGAACAGATAAATTCCCATACTTGGTCCTGTACCATTTCTTCACTCCTTTGCTTTTTCATTTCACTGTAGGAGTAGCCTAGCAGTTATAGCAGCAGTGTGAAAACATGGAAGCCCAGTTCAAATCCCACTGATGTTCCTTGTGATCTTAGACAAGTCACTAACCCTCCTTTGCCTCAGGTACAAACTTAGAGGACCTTTTACTAATGTGACTTGCCCAAGGCCACAAGGAGCATCCATGGGATTTGAACCCTGGTCTTTCTAGTGCTAGGCTGCTGTCTTAACCAGTAGGCTACTCCTCCATTAAGATGGCAACAGGACTCTACGCAGCCATATTTCAGCAATAGCAGGCCTTCATCAGGGATCAAAGTACATAAAATGCATTCATTGGTTTCCACACTATAACAAACCAAATTAAAAAGATCCAGGAAGACTGTCTCAGCGTGATAGACTGTCTTCAAATTCCTATATTCAATATTAAAGCACTGCTTCATAAAACAGATTCATATTTGTATGATTTAATGCGTGGAAACCAATGAGTGCATTTTATATACCTTGACCCCTGATGACAGCCTGCTATCGCCAAAACATGACCTTGTGAGGTCTTGTTGTCATCTTATTGATCACTTGTGAATAAAATGAGTCATGTTTATCACCACCTGTTTGGTATTTTGTTTCGTTTTGGTGGTGGTTTGCCTTTTAACTGTGTTATTCATGCAGGTTGCCTCTGTACCTGCTTGGAAGCCCACTGAAGTCATAACACTGCTGTTAGAGTCGTAGCAATGTTCCAAGCAGGCTAAGCCTTGGCTACTCCAATAGCCTTCTAGTGGCCACTAGATCATGCTTCCTTCACTTCGTGCTCTGTGAGGCGAGGGGAAGAGGCTACAGAGATGGCCAAAGAGACAAAAAGTCTGCAGTGTCTGGGTATTTCTTGATTAAAGGAACTTCTCATAAAGCAGTGAAGAAAAGCTTTCTGCTATACCACATAGTAATGAAATCTTTATTTAGCTAGGAATCCGATAAATACTAGCTTTGAAAGAAAATGTCTCTGATTAACAATGGTGGCCAGCAGCAGCAGCATAATTTCAAATCAAAAAGTTCAGATCTATTGAAGGGCTATATTAAAACATTTGTAGTTGGTATTAAGAGTCTCATGCATACCAGGCTTCAGCAAGGTTCCAGTGTAAATGGTAAAAGCAGGATAGCATGTAGTAGTAGTAGCCGCCTAGTGGTTAGAGCAACTGCCTAGCACTCAGAAGATCAAGGGTTTGATTTCCACTGGCACTCCTTATGACTTTGGGCAAGTCACTTTACCCTCCATTGCCTTGGAAGAAAAGGCTGGCAATCTACTTCTGGTGATACATTGCCAAGAAAACCCAGAGGATAGCTAGGTCGCTAGGAGTCAACACTGACTTGATGGCACGAAAAAAAAAAAGGACTGACTATTACCATCAGGGCCAGACGAAGGGTGCCTGTGGCCCCAGGGAGGAACCCTGGCCATGCCATCCCCTCCCCCACCAATTCCATCTTCAGGGGAGGCCAGGTGGTGGTGGCAAAAGCAGTGGCTTTGTGCTGCTGCCTCAGTGCCCTGGCAAGCTGTGCTCTTTGGCACCCACTCCTGCCCCCTCTGCCAGGAAGCTGCATGGCAGGGGGATCAGAAGCAGCAGGCCATGGCTTTCACACAGTGGGAGCCCAAGTGCACAGCCTGCCATGGGCACCAAAGTGGCAGCACAGAGATGCCATGCCACTCACCAAGATCTGCTACCTAGCCCACCTAGTGAACAGGCTGGTCCTGCTTCCTCTCCTCTGCAGTTGAGCTGCGTGTGGTCTCCAGAGACTAAAGGCCCTGCACAGTTTGATTTGAAGAGGAAGGGGGAGGGGGAGGGGGGGGGGGAGAAGCAGCAGCAGCTGGATGAAATCAATGGCAGGATATTTAAGAGACAGATGATTTCATTAGGGGGTGTGGGGGAAGGAAGGTGATTATACTAAGGGAAGGAAAAGAAGCAGGGGTAGCCCCAGGATGACACGGGGCCATGTGCAAAGACTCATTGCAGGGCCTCATTTGCATAAATATTTATATCCATTGGACTTCATTTGTGTAAATATTTATTTTCACATTTATATGTCATCCATCTAAAATCTTACATGGCTTCCAAACATACACACACAATATATATTAAAACAGACATTACAATAAAACATAAAATGAATTAAAATTAGCTTAAAACAAAACAACTTTCACAGACCCATAAAAAAGCAAAACCATTATACATATTTGCATTTCATATTTATTTGGTCAGTGCTATAAATCAGCTTATTGATGAGGAGGAAATATATAAAACAAGAAAACTAATCCTGATAACCAGGAATTCTAGTGCTTGGGCTGGATTGGACTGTATTAGTGGAAAAAAGCCCCAGAAATCAGCAGCAGTGAAGCTATCAGGCTACTAAGCAAAAATTAAACTGACATGTTCCCTTAAAATTTCAGATTTCCTTGAATCTGAACTAACAAAACATTATATCTAAATTTCAGATTGCACTGCCAACTACAGTTGACGACACACCAAGAACAGGACCCACAGAACAAATCTACCATTCCAAAACTCACACAACAAGGAGCGTGCCCAGAAAAGGACAGCACTGTAAATACTGCAGTAGAACCTAGAACATCCATACACCTACTGGGAACACCGAACAAGCCAGATTCCTACACAGAAACTCTATACTAACAGAATACCTGGCTTCAGTCACACACTTAGAGCATAGATAGACCCTCATCAAGGACCACAAACTAAAAATAGAAATATGTTGACAAAAATTAAACTGAAATCCCAAGAAGTCATATTCTGCATATAGCGCAACACCAAAGAAATTAAAAGACAGAAATAAAGAAAGCACATGTAAATTACAAAAAAACCCAATGGGGGGCTATTTAGTGGCAATGGCTAGTGCTTGTAAAGCACATCGCCTTTACTGCTGAATTCTAACCCCAGAGGTTCAATGCTGGGCTATATCCGGCCACTGGCATTTGAATGTCTGGGTCATCACAGAACCTGGAAGCTGGCCAGGCAGCTGCGATATTGTCCCAGTGCTAAGCGCTTAGCATCAGGGCGTGTAGCGGCAGCACCTGCAGATATTCAGAGGCACTAACACACCAAATATCCAGTTTACTGACATTTACACAGTTTGCAGGCAAATGCCTTTGGAATATATTGGGGGGGGAGGGGGGATATTCAATCATTAAACTGAAAATAAAATACTTTTTTCCATGAACAAGCAAGAAGTCAGTCCTTACATATGGGACTCCCAAGCTACAAGCTTCTGAAAACTGAGGAGGCCCAAGCCCAAAAGGGGCAACAAAACTGGAGAACAGGAAGATAGTCCCTCTAGAGACTCCACTGATTCAGCATCCTCAGCAAAACAGCGAACTGAGTTTAGTCAACTTTTGCAGGTAGCCTGGACAGACAGAAGGGCCGGTGGGCAGGAGTTGGACCTATTATCCAAAAAGGTACCGGAGCACGGCCTGACTGAAGTGGTTGCTCCCAGAAAAAAAAAGTATGAACCCATGCCTCCCTGTTTGTTCACATAGAGCCTTGCCACCTGGTTGTCTGTCTGGATCAGGATGACCTGGTTCGGCAGGTGTACCTGGAAGGACCGAAAGGCATTTGCTATGGCCTGCAGCTTGAGAAAGTTGATCTTGTACAGGCTGTCCTGCTCAGACCAGATACCCTGCATCCACAGGCCATCCAGGTGGGCCACCCACCCAAGCTTGGACATGTCGGTCATCAGCATCCTACGGGGGGACTCTGCCTGAAATGGAAGGCCCCAGTGCAGGATTGGTGGGTTCAACCACCAGCAGAGGGGATTGTACCAGCAGAGCGGTGACCACTACCCTGTCCGAAAGGCAACCTGTGGCCTGCTTTCATTGCATGCAGAGGATCCACTGCACCTGCCACATGGAGAGATGGGCCGGGGGATGATGTGCATCATGGAGGTCATGTGGCTGAGCACCTTAAAAACATTCCCCAGGTTGTGGTGTGGTGCCAAAGCCGCATGCTGTTGACCATCTGTCAGCCGCTGCATGCAGTCTAGCAGCAGAAACACCATGGCTTGAATGGTATCGAGGAGGGCCCCGATGAACTTCAGCTGTTGTGTGGGCTGGATATGGGACTTGGGGTAGTTGATGATGAACCCCAACCACACAAGGACCTGTATGGTGAGGTGAGTGGACTGCTGGACAGCGTTCAGAGTGGACCCTTTGATAAGTCAGTCAAATAGGGGAAAACAAAGACCCTCATGGTGCACAAGTAGATGGCTATGACCACAAGGCACTTGGTGAAGACCTGAGGTGTTGAGGTGAACCCAAAGGGAAGCACCGGGTACTGACAGTGCTGGTCTCCCATCATGAATTGAAGATATTTTCTGTGACTTGAATGGATCGAGATGTGTGTGCACGCAGCATTGAGATCCAAGAAGCATAGCCAGTCATACTTTAGGAGGTACGGGAGCAGCAGTGAGAACATCTTGAACCACTTACACACAAAAAAGTGGCTGAGATTGCAGAGGTCTAGAATGGGTCAAAACCTCCCTGTCTTTTTGGAAATCAGAAGTACTTGGAGTAAAAGCACATGCCAACTTGAGCCTCGATGGCAAGGTTGGTCAACGGGGTGGCAATCTCCTCCCACAACAGACTTTGGTGCAGTGGGTCCATGGGGTACTCACTTTGGATGAAGGGAGGCAGCAGCTGTGTAATGTGCAACCAGTAGCCCTGCTGGATGAAGTTCAGAACCCAGGCATCAGAGGTGATGAGAGGCCACCTGTGGGTGAAGAAAATGAGCCGCCCCCCTTCCTGAAGGGGGACATTGGCAGGTATGGGATGATTGGCTATGCTCCTGAGGAACCCATCAAAAGCATGCCCCTCGTTTGGGCTGCAGGGCCAGTTGGGCTTTTTGAGGCTTCTCCCTCAGCTGGTGGTGGGGGGCTTGTGCTTTCATCTGGAAACCCTGGGGCACCGGGTAGTACTGGCTTGGACATGGGTAGAAAGCCTTCTTACTCTGGTACTTTTAATGCAAGGGGTCTGTGGTTTTCCTTGAGAACCTGGAGAATGTCACGTGTTCCTTTGAATTTGCCTGCTTTCTCCTTGACTGGCTTCCCAAACAAAGTTCTCCCCAGTACAGGGGACATTGGCCAACTTGTCCTGGACCCACTCCTCCAGGTTGGAGGACTGGAGCCAGGCCAGCCAATGGGTGCTGATGCCCACCATCGCCACCCTGCAGGTGGATTCGAAGGCACTTTACGTAGCTCGCAAGGGAGACTTGGAGCAATCCTTGCCATGGCCTATCAGAGCACAGAGGAACATGGGCAGCAAACTCCGCCAGGTCTAGCATGATGTCCATTAGGAGCATGCCCATATAAAGCTGGTAGGACAGGATCCAGCCCACCAGCATGGAGCCCTGGTTGCATCACCTCCCAATGGCCCTGGCCTCCTAACCTGGGGGCACCAAGGAATGAGTCTTACGCACTTGGAGAGCTGATTCAACCACTATGGAGTTATGCAGCAGCTGGGGTTTCTTGAAGCTCGATGCCTTCTAGGCATGGTACATCGAGTCCAGCCCCCATTAGGGGATTCCCCCACAGCTGCAATAGTAGTCTCTGCAGGACATGGTGCACCAGCATGTTACTGCCTCTTTGGGCACTGAAGGGTACTGCAGGAGCTCAAGCTCCTCTGCCCTTGGCTTGTCCTCCGCCTCAAAAGGGAAAAGGGTATATCCTTTGCCATATTCTGTAGAAAGTCCTGGAAGGACATACCCTCCGGTGGTGACTTGTGCCACTTGTATGGAGAAGACGGGTCCAAAAGGTAGGTTGGGGGACCACCTGTCTGAGATGGAAGAGCCTCCAATTCTGACTCCAAGAGGAAACCAAAGTATCATTAGGTTTCCTCCTACCTCCTGTCTCAGTCATGTGGGGAGGATGGTTGGCAGTGGGTGCTGTGGCACTCTGCACACACATGGAGGTATCTGGGACCACAGACCCTGACATGCTGGACAAGGAGATTGCCATGGGAACTGGCATTGATTCAGATCTCCCCCCTCACGTGCCTTTCTCTGCCGAAAGCACATGGGTCTCCAAAATGGGCTGGATGGAGTGCGGCGATGCCGCTGAAGCCATCATAGGGCCTGCATTTTTCAAGGCCAGAATCACCGCCATGTGAACCTCAAGGACCCTCAAGCATTCCTCCAGTACCACAATCTCAGAGGGGACTGGGGCCAGGATAGGAACCTCAGTCACTGGTGTCGATATCTCCGGGAAGGAGTCCACAACGACGGGTTCATCAGGAGACATCCAGCAGCCCTCCAGGGCTATGGAAGTTGATTCTTCCCACCGGGGAAGCTTGGCTGGCCTCTCCCAGCCCTCAGTTTCCATGTTGCGGCAAGAAGGGCTAAAGTGCTGCTGGTGCATTTTGGACTTGTCCCTGTGCTCAGGGGGCCCCTTTTGATGCTGATGGTACCAGCGTGAGGTTCCTCCTTGTTCCTGATCAGATGTCAAGCTTCTGTTCGAGGGCCTGGCCCTTCAATTCGAACTGTGCTCGGGCATCCTGCCCAGATGAAGTCTTGGCTGGGCTCCATTTCGGAGCTGATGCTGGGGTTGAGAATGCTGAATGAGACGTTCCAAAAAGAGACGACTCCTGCTTTTACCGGCCCTTCAGGCCTCTTCTCATCATCTGCTGGCAAAGGTTGCAGGGCATGGGTTGGTGTCCTGGCGCAGGCACCAGTTGTGCCTGTCTGTGATCGAAATGGTGCAGCCACATTTCATGCACTTCTTTAAGCAGCAAATTGGCTTAGACATGTCTGGGAAGACTGTTTCAGGAAAGTCGAAGGCCTCAATTTCAAAGGCAGGAAAAAGACCCAGACAAAGGAAAAGTGCAACGTGCACAGAAAAGAAAGAAACAGAATGAAAATGAAAAAGAAAAAAATAAAATCGCCTGGAAGCTGATTAACCGATGACAGGCAGTGAAAAACACTCAAAAAAGGCAGATAAAGAAGAAACTTTTTCCACTAGTGCAGGAACGTCCTGTAGGCTCTGCAGGAAAAAGGAGACTGGAGAAGATCGTGCTGTAGCAGGCAGGAAGGTAGGTGTGTATGTGCAGTGTGGCACCCAAAAGCTTCCAAAGGACGCTGGGAATGTTCCGTGAGGGCTCCATTAGTGATGTCACCCATATGCGAGAACTTACTTCCTGCTTGTTCACGGAGAACATAGACTGTCACCAAACACAGAACAAGGGATCACAATTTAGAAATATGAAGACAATAATTAAACTGGGAACCCTGAAAGCCAAAACTTGGAATGTGCAACAAACTCAGGAGAAATAAAAATATAAATTAATTTCCTCTTGTACTAAACAAAAATACAAAGACCTTACTATTACTACTACTACTGAGCATTTTTTGTATAGCGCTACAAGACGTACGTAATGCTGCACAGAAATGTAAGAGACAGTCCCTGCTCATCAGAGCTTACAATCTAGTCAAGACAGACAACACAGAAGGTGTAGACAGGGATAAAACAAGGGGGAACGGTAAAGAAACAAGGAGATCAGGTGAGTCAAGATCCAAAAGCAGCAGCGAAGAGGTGAGTTTTCAGCCTGGATTTGAAAAGGGTCAGAGAAGGTGCCTGGCGTACAGACACAGGTAGTTCCAGATGTAAGGTGCAGCAAGGTGAAAGGAGTGAAGTCTGGAGTTAGCAATAGAAGAGACTGGCACAGACAGAAGCAATTTGCCAGAAGAGCAGTGTTTCCAGGGAGGGGTGTAGGGAGAGATAAGGGCGGAGCTGCAGAGTGAATGCACTTATAGGTCAGCAGGAGACGTTTGAACTGGATGTGAAAACAGATAGGGAGCCAATGAAGTGACTTGAGAAGAGGGGTAATTTGAGCATGACGAGGCTGGTGGAAGATTGAAGGGGAGAGAGATGATTCAGTGGGAGACCAGCAAGGAGTAGGTTACAGTAATCAAGATGGGAGGTGATTAAGGAGTGGATAAGCGTTTTAGTAGTGTGTTCAGAAAGGTATGGGCGGATTTTGTTGATGTTATAGAGAAAGAAACGGCAGGCCTTAGCTATCAGATGGATGTGTGGGAGATAAACATTTCCCACAGCTAACATAGTTCAGTTAATAAATTCAAAATAAAATACTTTTTTTTTCTCTCTCTTGTTTGGGCATTTTATTTTCCAGTCGCAGTTGCCCCATTTGCTATCTTCATGTCTTTTGCTAACTCTCCATTGTCTGCTGTCCACTTATCTTTTCTTCTTGCTTTAATTTTTTCCATTCTCTCTCTACATCTGCTTATAACATATTTTGCTCTTTCCTCTTTTGCTCTTTCATCCATTTCTTTCTTTACTCCTTTTTCATCCACTCAAATTGCACCCCTCCATCCTCAATCTCCTTTTGACTTTTCACCTATCAACTTTCCATCTACTCCTCTAACCTCCGCTCTAGCCCATCTTCCCAGTTAACCCATTTCATGTCTCAATTCTTTGCTAGCCTCTTATTCCCTTCTGTCTTTCACCTTGTCACCACATATCAATGCTCTGTAATCACCTTCCTCCTCTCTCTCATCTCCTTACCAACTACCCACCATCTCCCCTTTCTCTCTCTCATCATGCCAATCCCCTCACCCTTCCCCTTTACCCCTCCTCCCCATAATCCATCATCTCCCAATCCCCTCACCTTTCCCCTTTACCCCTCCTCCCCATAATCCAGCATCTCCCAATCCCCTCACCCTTCCCCTTTACCCCTCCCCCATAATCCAGCATCTCCCAATCCCCTCACCCTTCCCCTTTACCCCCCCCCCATAATCCAGCATCTCCCAATCCCCTCACCCTTCCCCTTTACCCCTCCCCCATAATCCAGCATCTCCCAATCCCCTCACCCTTCCCCTTTACCCCTCCCACATAATCCAGCATCTCCCAATCCCCTCACCCTTCCCCTTTACCCCTCCCCCCATAATCTAGCATCTCCCAATCCCCTCACCCTTCCCCTTTACCCCTCCCCCATAATCCAGCATCTCCCAATCCCCTCACCCTTCCCCTTTTAACCCCCCCCAGAATCCAGCATCTCCCAATCCCCTCACCCTTCCCCTTTACCCCTCCCCCATAATCCAGCATCTCCCAATCCCCTCACCCTTCCCCTTTACCCCTCCCCCA
The DNA here is from genome assembly GCA_033557465.1 of Ichthyophis bannanicus. Classification (NCBI taxonomy): domain Eukaryota; kingdom Metazoa; phylum Chordata; class Amphibia; order Gymnophiona; family Ichthyophiidae; genus Ichthyophis; species Ichthyophis bannanicus. The sequence goes on from CM066043.1 coordinate 43,629,979, forward strand.
TAATCCAGCATCTCCCAATCCCCTCACCCTCACCCTTCCCCTTTACCCCTCCCCCATAATCCAGCATCTCCCAATCCCCTCACCCATCCCCTTTACCCCTCATCCCATAATCCAGCATCTCCCAATCCCCTCACCCTTCCCCTTTAACCCCTCCCCCCATAATATAGCATCTCCCAATCCCCTCACCCTTCCCCTTTACCCCTCCCCCATAATCCAGCATATCCCCATCCCCGCACCCTTCCCCTTTAACCCCCCCCCCCATAATCCAGCATCTCCCAATCCCCTCACCCTTCCCATTTACCCCTCTTCCCATAATCCAGCATCTCCCAATCCCCTCACCCGTCCCCTTTACCCCTCCCCCATAATCCAGCATCTCCCAATGCCCTCACCCTTCCCCTTTACCCTTCCCCCATAATCCAGCATCTCCCAATCCCCTCACCCTTCCCCTTTACCCCTCCCCCATAATCCATCATCTCCCAATCCCCTCACCCTTCCCCTTTACCCCTCCCCCCATAAACCAGCATCTCCCAATCCCCTCACCCTTCCCCTTTACCCTTCCCCCATAATCCAGCATCTCCCAATCCCCTCACCCTTCCCCTTTACCCCTCCTCCGCATAATCCAGCATCTCCGAATCCCCTCACCCTTCCCCTTTACCCGTCCCCCCATAAACCAGCATCTCCCAATCCCCTCACCCTTCCCCGTTAACCCTCCCCCCATAATCCAGCATCTCCCAATCCCCTCACCCTTCCCCTTTACCCCTCCTACGCATAATCCAGCATCTCCGAATCCCCTCACCCTTCCCCTTTACCCCTCCCCCCATAATCCAGCATCTCCCAATCCCCTCACCCTTCCCCTTTACCCCTCCCCCATAATCCAGCATCTCCCCTCTCTTCCACCTCCCCAGCCCTTTTCCCTTCCCCCAACCCATAGACCAGCAGCTTTCTATCACCTTCCCCTTCTCCATCCTCTCCCCCTAAAGTAGTGCAGCATTTCTTCTCTCTTCTCTCTCTGTCCCTGTTCCCACACTCTTCTCCAATCCCATATATCCTCTCTATATATCCCGCCATCCAGCATATCCTCCCTCTTTCTCTCTATATCCCCCCATCCAGCATATCCTCCCTCTTTCTCTCTCTATATCCCCCCATCCAGCATATCCTCCCTCTGTCTCCCTTTCTATCCCTCCATATCCAGCATATCCTCCCTCTTTCTCTCTCTATATCCCCCCATCCAGCATATCCTCCCTCTGTCTCCCTTTCTGTCCCTCCATATCCAGCATATCCTCCCTCTTTCTTCCTTTCTATCCCTCCATATCCAGCATATACTCCCTCTGTCTCCCTTTCTATCCCTCCATATCCAGCATATCCTCCCTCTTTCTCCTCTATATCCCCCCCCCCCATCCAGCATATCCTCCCTCTTTCTCTCTCTATATGCCCCATCCAGCATATCCTCCTTCCTTCTATCTCTATATCCCCCATCCAGCATATCCTCCCTCTGTCTCCCTTTCTATCCCTCCATATCCAGCATATCCTCCCTCTTTCTCTCTCTATATCCCCCCATCCAGCATCTCCTCCCTCTTTCTCTCTCTATATCCCCCATCCAACATATCCTCCCTCTGTCTCCCTTTCTATCCCTCCATATCCAGCATATCCTCCCTCTGTCTCCCTTTCTATCCCTCCATATCCAGCATCTCCTCCCTCTTTCTCTCTCTATATCCCCCATCCAACATATCCTCCCTCTGTCTCCCTTTCTATCCCTCCATATCCAGCATATCCTCCCTCTGTCTCCCTTTCTATCCCTCCATATCCAGCATATCCTCCCTCTGTCTCCCTTTCTATCCCTCCATATCCAGCATATCCTCCTTCCCCCCATGCAAAAATATCATACAACACCATCCCTAGTGTTTTTTTTTCTCCAAGTCAGCGGCAGAAAGATTGCAGAACACTATCCCCATCTTCATCTTTCTTTCTCTGAATCAGCTGTAGCATTCACTTCTGGTGCACATTTTAATGGCTCTGTGCTCTGAAAGTGAATGCTATGGGCAGCACTGTCTGTTGCTACTGCCTCAGAGAAAGATGAAGCCGAGGAGGGTTTCACACGATGCCGCTGTCTTTCTGCTGCTGGAGCTGAATGCGCAGTGTGTTGCGCCAGCTGTGGGCCAGCCGCCTGAGTCCCCACTTACTCTCCCGCTACATTTTAAGAGAGTCTTCTCCTTTTCTCCCACCAAATTTTAAAGTCTCTATCCAAGTCGCTCCTCACCTCCCATCTCCATATCTGCAGTACCAACCCTCCTGCATCCTTTCCCCACACCTACCCAGCTACTTCCTTCTCAAATATTCATTGCCCTACCATTCCTCCTTCTCACCTTTCTTATAACCATCCCTCTGTATGACCTTGTTTTTTCCCTCCCACACCAAATATTTGTGCCATGTCTAACCTCATTCCCCCAGTTTCTGTTTCTTTTTCTTCACCCAGACCTCCATTATCACCCCTCCCAGTCCCCCCAAGCATCAGCTCCATTCCAGACCCTCTCAATTTCATCTCCCATCTAGTTCCATTCCCTCCCAACATCAGTTCCCTTGCAATCCCAGTCCCTTCCAGCATCAGCCCATTTCCAGTCCTAGCCTCCTCAGCATCAATCCTCCATCAGTCCGTCTCTCCCAGCATCATCTCTCTTCCAGACCCCATCCCCCAGCATCAGCTCATTTCCAGTCCTAGCTCCCCAGCAGTTCTCTTCCAGTGCCAGACCCCCTCCCCCAGCATCTGTACACCTGCAGTCCCAGTCCTCCAAGCATCATCTCCCTTCCTGTCCCAGTCCCCCATCCTTCAGCATCAATCCTCCTCCAGTTCCCTTCCCTCCCAGCATTAGTTCTCAAGTTTCAGTCCCTCCCAGCATCATGCCTCTTCTAGTCCTAGTAGCCCTATCCCTGAGCATCAGTCCATTTGCAGGTCTAGTTCCCAGCAGTCGTATTCTAGTGCCCCTCCCCCCCCCCAACAGCATCACACTCACCCAGTCTTCCTCCTCCCCCATGGCCCTGCAACTATCTGCATTTGTTGCACAGCCGCAGGAGCATTTTTTCCCATGGCTGAGCTAAGTTGCAGCCACCAGCACCACGGAGTTCACAGAAGTGGAACTAGGGCACTTCCTGTTTCTTGCACCTCGTGGTGTCTGCAGATGCAAATTAGCACAGCTGCAGCAGTGAGGAAGATGCTCCTGAGGCTGTGCAGAGGTGAGCTGGCGAGGCAGGCTTCAGGCCTCTGGCTCACCCCTTAAGCTCCTTGAGGAGCGGGGCCATGTGCGGGCGGCATGCTAGGGCCAGCGCTGCATTTTGGATGTCCTCTGCACTATCCTTTAGTGAAGTGGTTTCATGCAGATTTCACCACTCTTTTTTTCTACAATGGAAAATAAGATTAGCATGGGAAAACGAAGTACTGTACAAGCTGCTGCATGAAAGGGTCGCACAGCTTGCTATCTGCCCCTGAAAGTCTAAAACCGAGGGACTGAGACCGTCCCCTCTTTCCGTATCAAAAGCTCAAATGCTTCCATCAGTCCACTGTTCTGTTCAGCCACCCTGTCATCAATAAGCATTTCTCCAATTTTCTCAGAAAAATGTACTTCCTCCAAAGCGTACCAGAGTTGCATCTGTAATACTCCTTATTCCACACTACCTGGATCCAAGATCCAGCCCTCCCCCCCTTCCTCCTTGAACAAACATCCTAACAGTGGTCCGACAAGGTCCCGGTGTAATTTGCACTGTTAATAAGGTCATTTTCTCATTTGCTAATCCTCTGCAGAAAGCCAAAATCTACCATAGTTCCCGAAGCATGTGTAGGTTTCTCCTAGGAATGCGCACAGGTTAATACATTTTGGTTCATTTTCCAAATTTTTGAAAATTCTCAATTTCAGGTGTTTTTCTCCATTTATTTTACACATTCAGTATAATAAAACATTGCAGTGCGCATAACATTTTTAATACAGGCAAATTGATGTTCATACATAAGTCATAGGTTGTTGTTAACAACTGCCATTGAATCTGTGTCGACTCATGGTGACCCTCTGGATAGTTGTCCTAAATTATGTTCGGTCTTCAGTCAGGCGGCTCATTGTTGACAGACTGGTACCTGTTTTATTTTTATTTATTTATTTAACAATCATTTATATCCCGCATCTTCCTGTAGCTGCTGTTATTGTATCGATCCATCTCATTGCTGGCCTTCCTCTTTTGCGTTGACCTTCTATCTTACCAAGCATGATGTCTTTCTCTAATGATCTCTGTCTTCGCATGATGTGTCTTAAGTATGAAAGTCAAAGTCTTGTCATCTGAGCTTCTAAAGAAAGCTTAGGTTTGATCTCCTCTAGTACCAACTGGTTTGTTCTTTGGGCAGTCCATGGTATACACAGTATTCTCCTAGGACAAGCAGGATATGTGTCAGCCACACCTGGTGACGTCATCCGACGGCGCCGTGCGGAAGTGCTCTCTAGAGCTCAGATTTCTCTGAGCATGTGTAGGAGGTCCCACCTCCCCGGCCCGCCCCCAGCCAGATCAGTCTTTTTTCTTCCGCCTTTGCCTTAAGACGGAATTGCTAGCTCTCTACAAAAAAAAAAAAAAAAAAAAAAAATGCCCAAACCAGGTTTTAAGAAGTGTTTGCAATGCAAGAGGAAGATGAATGCTGCAGACACTCACCTAACCTGCCTTCGATGCCTCGGGGCAAGCCACAACGTCCAGGACTGCCCCAGCTGCGCTCGGATGTCGCCCAGAGCGAGGGAGTTCAGGGGCCATACTTTGAAGGATTTCCTTTCCTCCTCGGAGCCCGCGCCCGCAGCAGCCTCCTCTTCAACAGTCCCCAGCTCTTCCAAAGATCTTCGGGGTACAGCGGCACGGGATGTGCTCTGCAGAGCCTCCATCCCCGGCCATGCTGCTCAAGACTCTGGCGCATCTCCCGGACTTCGCACGGACGCCACCACGAACTCCTCTACCCTTCCGGTGAGCTTGCCTGCTGCAGAAAACCCCGGGGTAGCTTCTGGGCTTTGCGGCTTCCCACGCGGTCCCTCCAGCTCCCTCCAAGATGGCGCCGGCCACGCTGCGCTCCAGGGTGCCGCCTCTGATTCCTCCCCCGGACACGCCTCCTCTCCCCTGATTGGCTGTGACCCGGTTCGACCCTCCCGCGCCGACGCTGCTTCGCCCCCCCGGGGCAGGGAATCCCTGATCGCGCCGAAATTCGGGCCAGGGAATCCCTCCGCCGCGCCGAGCTGCCTCGAGCCTACAGAAGCCCCAGCACAGAACACCGGCGCGGGAGAGAGAAGCGGCGCGATCGCGCTAAGGAGACAAGTGGGAAGCACAGCAGCAAAACGAAGCACCTCCACAGGAGAGACACGTCCAACGACCGCGGACACGACAAACGTAAGCGGTCCAGCTCCAGCAGGGGTAGCTCGCGTGACAGCACCTCCCGAGCCCATAGGAGAAGCAGGCATCATTCTCACTCAAGCTCCTTCTCTTCAAGGAGACACAGGAGCAGCCGCTCTTCTGAGAACAGCACCTCTGCCGCAATCTTACAACTGCTGGCACGCCTGGTGGACCAGACTGCGCCAGCACAGCTCCACGAGAGGTCCGCCTCCAGAGAGGCTTTAACTGCAGCCCTGCCCAGCCCTGCCAGACTGGAGGAGCCAAGGACACCACGGGCATCCTCCTGCACGCCTCGCAGATCCCCCTCACCTGAACAGCTCCTAACCTCTGATGAGAGCCAGGAAGAGGGAGAGGCCCCCGACTCTCCCATCTCCAAGACGACGCCAGAGGATACTGAAGAGACCCAGCGTCCGTTGCCACCGGAGGACCTCACCTATCCCAAATTCCTGAGGAAGGTGATGAGCAAACTCGGCCTTCTCATCGACGACACCGCAGGCGAAAAGGATCCAGAGGTGATGAAGTACCTGAGTGACCCCAGACCGGCTGTAGCCCTACCGCTTCACCGAAAGCTTCAGGACAAGCAGTCTACGCTATGGCAGTCACCGGCCTCCGGCCACGCCTGCTCCAGGAAGCTGGACAATAAATACCTCCTCCACCTGGCTCCGGGATTCAGTAAACCTCAACTCCCGCACCAGTCTATAGTGGTCTCGTCTGCTCTAAAGAAGGCGAGATCCTCGCGCACACAGACCAATCACCCACCAGGCCGGGATCCGAAGCTCCTCGACGAAGTGGGCAGGAGAACCTACCTAGGGGCGATGCTCAGCGCCAAAGTAGCAGCGCACCAGTTCCAACACATCCTTTTCCAGGATACTCTCCTAGCCGAGCTCAAGTGCAATCTCGCAGCCCTACCCAAGGACGCGCAACCGGCAGCCTCCGCTACACTACAAGACCTTGCCGAATGCAGCAAACATCTGATGAGCACGGCCTTTGATGCCTTCGACTCAGCCATAAGGACGGCTGGCACAGCCATTGCGGCACGCCGCTGGGCATGGCTGCGAGCATCCGGCCTCAGGGAGGACACCCATGATAAGATCGCGGACTCGCCCTGCACGGGTGAATCGCTCTTTGGCGACAAGGTGGCGGACACTGTGAAAGGCCTTAAAGAGGATTGCACCACCTTGCAAACACTGGCTGCGGACGGACTCGAACGCTCCTCATCACAAAAAGGGAACTATTACCGCAAGCCCTTTTCTTCCACCAAGAAATTTTACAACTCTAATCGGAGATGGGCAGCACCTAAGTACAAACAATCATACTACCCTGCCTCCTCCTCCTTTCAGAGGCAGCAGCCGAGGGAGCGCAACAAACAGAAAAGGCAAAACTCCCAGCAGTCAGGAAAGAACTCCACATCCTTCTGACAACTCGCCTCGGCCGGGGCCCTCAGGAACCCCAGCATATCTACCGGTGGGAGGCCGCCTATCACGATTCATGCAGGCTTGGCAGGCGATCACCACGGACAAGTGGGTCCTTCAGATCATCCAATCAGGCTACCGCCTACGCCTTGCCTCCCCACCGTGGCAACGCTCACAGCCTACCAGCCAGACCCCACCGCACCTAGCAGCACCACTGGCGGAGCTTCTGCGAAACCTCCTCTCTGCTCGTGTGATAGAGAAGGTGCCCCCCGGGGAGATCAACACTGGCTTCTACTCCCGGTACTTCCTTATTCCCAAGAAACACGGTGGTCTCCGTCCGATACTGGACCTCCGCAAACTGAACATGTTCATCATCAAAGAGAAGTTCAGGATGTACTCCCTCAACGCCATCCTACCTCTTCTAAAAGCTGGAGACTGGATGGCGACCCTGGACCTGCAGGATGCATACTCCCACATTCCAGTCCACGAATCGCACAGGAAGTTTCTGCGCTTCATAGCGCTGGGGGTCCACTATCAGTATCGAGTTCTCCCTTTCGGGCTCTCCCCAGCGCCCAGGATCTTCACAAAGTGTGTAGCGGTTGCCGCGGCACACCTACGCAAGCAAGGCGTCGCCATCTTTCCCTACCTGGACGACTGGCTGCTTTCGGCACCCTCGGCCTCAGAGCTAAAGAAGATCGTGCGATTAACGACGAATCTGCTACGCCAACTGGGCTTCCTCCTCAACAAGGAGAAGTCCCGCCTCGACCCGGCACAGAAAATAGAATTCATCGGGGCGATAATCGACACCGGTGCTTCGAAAGCTTTCCTTCCCCAGCCACGGGTAGAAATAATCATGTCCCTCGCTCGGAAGATGTCCATCTCCAGGATGACCACAGCTCGCTCCATTCTACGCTTATTGGGACACATGGCAGCGACGACTTCGGTGCTACCTCTAGCCAGACTACATATGCGCATCCTCCAGTGGCATCTCCGGTCCCACTGGAAACAACTCTCCCAGCCGCTCAATACCCGCATCCCCATCAATGCCAAGGTCGCGCAGGACATCCGCTGGTGGACAAAAAGGAGCAACCTCTCAGCGGGCAGGGATCTCCAACCGCGCAAATACCAACTCGTCCTCACCACAGACGCGTCTCCCACAGGATGGGGAGCACACCTCTCGCAACTCAGCACTCAAGGAGCTTGGTCCAAAGCAGAGCGGTCGCTACACATCAACCGGCTCGAACTGAGGGCAGTCAGGTATGCACTGCAGACCTTCAAGGTCCAACTGGCCGGAAAGTCTGTCCTAGTACAGACAGACAACCAGGTGACGATGTTCTACATCAACAAGCAGGGAGGCACGGGGTCACGTCCCCTATGCAAAGAAGCCCTCCGGACGTGGTACCTAGCCCTGGCCAACAACTGCGTCCTACAAGCGGCTTATCTCCCAGGCGACCAGAACGTCCTAGCGGACAAGCTGAGCAGGCAGCTTCAACCTCACGAATGGACACTCCACACGGAGGTAGCGGCCAGCCTCTTCCGACGTTGGGGAACTCCCCAAGTCGACCTCTTCGCAACAGAGACCAACACGAAATGCCGGGCATTCTGCTCCAAGCACCCATCGACAAAGAGAATGTCCTCGGATGCTTTCACACTGCCATGGGGAGGTTGGACGCTGGTGTACGCCTTTCCCCCAGTTCCCCTACTTGCTGCAACGCTACAGCGCATCGTCATGGACAGAGTGCATGCCATACTGATCGCCCCCTATTGGCCACGCCAGATGTGGTTCTCCCTTCTACTGCGGTTGGCCCAGGAGCCGCCGATCCGGCTACCAATGCGATCGGACCTGCTCACCCAGAACGACGGCTGCACCCTGCACCCGAACCTGAAAACTCTGGCCTTGACAGCCTGGAGATTGAGAGGATGACTCTTGACTCCCTCCAATTACCCTTGGAGGTGCAACAGATCATCCTAGCTGCCAGGAGACCATCCACAAGGAAGTCATACAGCCTAAAATGGAAGCGCTTCAGTATTTGGTGCACTAAACAAGACCTCAACCCAGTCTCTTGCCCGGTGCCTAAGGTTCTGCAGTACCTCTCTGCCCTTTTCAGCTTGGGCTTAAAACCTCAATCCATCAAGGTCCACCTCGCCGCCATTGCATCTCTGCACGAGCAACGGTGTGGACCCTCCAGGGGTTCCCTCGCGGCAGTGCCCATCGTGTCGCGGTTCATGAAAGGCCTCGTGAACCTGCAACCCCCGGTACAGAAACCGGTACCTTCTTGGGATCTCAATGTTGTCCTGCAGCAGTTGACGCAGGAACCCTTCGAGCCAATGCACACCGCGGATGGGAAGTTCATGTCCTGGAAGACGCTCTTTCTCATCGCCATCACCTCGGCCAGGAGGGTCAGCGAGCTACAGGCACTTGTAGCGCATCCACCGTACACAAAGCTCCTCCATAACCGAGCATCTCTGCGGACCCATCCAAAGTTCGTCCCCAAGGTAGTCTCTGCCTTTCACGTAAACCAGTCAGTAGAACTTCCCACATTCTTCCCAGCGCCGCATTCCTCACCGGAGGAACAACGGCTCCATTCGCTGGATTGTGTGCGAGCCCTACGCATCTATATTGACAGAACAGCCGCTGTCAGGTTGGGGACCCAACTTTTTGTGTCATTTGACCCGAACAGGCCTGGACGACCCGTCACCAAGCGCACGCTCTCCCGTTGGATATCGGACTGCGTGGCTTTTTGCCTTCATAAGGCGGGGTCCCTCCCAGCGGGCAGGGCGGGGGCGCACCAGCTCCGTGCCCTATCTACCTCGCTCGCCAACCTGCATGAGATCCCGGTGATCGACATCTGCAAGGCCGCCACCTGGTCTGCACAGTCTACCTTCCAGAAACACTACTGCCTCGATCTCCAGGCTGAAGCTGATAGCTCCTTTGGCAGGGCTGTCCTGTCTATGGCTACCTGAGGCCGGTCCGCCCAACCACAGCTGACTCTATGCCAGGCAGCCTAGCCCACATGGTGACTGATACAGAGTACTTGTTTTCTTGCATAGTTATGCTTGTATGTTGATGTTGTTTGCTATGTTGCACACCACCTCATTGTGTTGATGTTGTTTTACTATGCTGCACACCGCCCTATGGTGGATCAATGTGACCTCCCCCGATGGTTGTGTTAGTATGTTTGCACTTGCACTATGGCACCTTGTGGTTCACTACAATGTTACTTTAAATTGCACGTTTGCACCGGTTGCTGTTGCACCTTCACCAATAAATACCTTGCCTCACAGCTAATCCAAGTCTACCTTGATGTTGTCATGCCTCCCTCATACCCCACAGCGCATCTGCTGCTTGGGAGGCACCAGGTGTGGCTGACACATATCCTGCTTGTCCTAGGAGAAAACGGAGTTACTTACCTGTAACAGGAGTTCTCCGTGGACAGCAGGATAGGTCAGCCACACGATCCCACCCACCTCCCCTGTATGAGGGTGGCCTGCACCGGCCTGCGCCCTAGCCAGTAAGGCATAGCTAATCACTCACTGATCTGGCTGGGGGCGGGCCGGGGAGGTGGGACCTCCTACACATGCTCAGAGAAATCTGAGCTCTAGAGAGCACTTCCGCACGGCGCCGTCGGATGACGTCACCAGGTGTGGCTGACCTATCCTGCTGTCCACGGAGAACTCCTGTTACAGGTAAGTAACTCCGTTTTCGCCGCCAGCACCATAATTCAAAGGCATCAGTTTTCTTCCTGTCTATCTTTTTCACTGTCCAGCTTTTGCATCCATATGATGTTACTGAAAATACCAAGGCTTGAACGAGTCGAATCTTTGTATGGAGAGAGACATCTCTGGTCTTGAGAATCGTATCTAGGTCTTTCATAGCCATTCTGCTAAGAGCAATGTGTCACCGGATTTCTTGACTGCTTGTTGCTTCTTTATTGATAGTTGATCCAAGTAGGTTAAAGTTGTCCATGATTTCAATTTCTTCTCCATCAATGATGAACTTATTGATTTTTGCCAGTTATCATGATCTTTGCCTTCTTTAAATTAAGGTGCAGGCCCATTTTAAGACTATGGGGTATGTTTACTAAACTGTCTTAATGTTACCGGCACTAGTTGCAGCGATAATGTGAAGGATGCCATATAAGGAGGCGTTCCGGCGGCAAGGTAGCAAGAATCTGTATCGCGCAATAGTGGGCGTTGTGGCACATTAACACGCATTAATCCTAAGTTCATGCCAGCGCAGTGTAGGAAGCAATAAAGATGTAGCCCACTGGTTACTGCAATGACTGTGGAGGCAGAGGTCATTGCTTTGATTCTGCAGTGGTGTTATGTAAGAAGGCTGTCTGAGGCATTTCCTTTTTGTAATTTAAATCAGTGCTGCCAGCAAAAACACCCTCACAGTACCGTAACCTAAGGTGCCACATAAGGCGCCCTATAAGGTGCCCCATAGGGCACATCATAAAGTGCTCTGTCCGCCAAGGCACACTATAATATGCCCTATAGGGCACCTATGAGGCACCTTAGGCTACGGCACTGTAAGGGTGTTTCTGCTGGCAGCACTGATGTAAATGAAAAGGAAAAGCTGCAGACAGCATTCTTAAATAACACCACTGTGGGACAGAACCCATGACCTCTACCTCAACAGTCATTGAAATAACCAGTGGGCTATGCCTCCATAGGAGTTAACACACTGCTGGCTGGCTACAGAAAGACTGAAGATCACCTCACAAACTGTCTGCTGTGGTTATCTGGATAGGGTAAATCAACCCATACCCATGATGCACTGCACATGCAGATCAGCAGCCTACATCCGAACACAAGATGGGGTATGCACCTCTATAGCAACCTGGCCTGGTAGGGGGAACCGACCATGTGCATGTATTTAGTTCCCCTGGTTTCCTTCCCATGTTCAATTTCCTGTTCTTTGTAAACTCAATGTTGTTTGTATACATTGTAGTATGCTTGTTTGATGTACACCGCGCTGATTTCAATAGCGCGGTATAGAAGCAAATGTTAAATAAATAAATAAATAAATAAATAAATAAATGTGTGTTACTGGCACAGAGTAGCTACAGAGTGTGACATTGTGCAGTTCCTGTGCTCACCCTGAGAGTGAGGTGTGGGGCCCAGCACCGGGTCCGCAGCACCTGGCATGGCTGAGATAGTCTCTGCTGCAGGCCCCCATCAGTGTCAGTGTGTGATGGGTAGTCCCTGCAGACACACCTAGGATACACCTGTGTCCATCTGTATTTCCCAGTCACGCCTAGGCCTTGTGGACTATGATGCACCCAGAATGGTACATATCCTGTGTGGGTGCCATGGTCACATGTTATAAGTGAAGGGTGGTGTGTGGACCCCAAAGCAGATTATGTAGCACCACCCAACCCGCCCTCTGTGGGTCAGGGTGGGGTACAGGATCCCCCACCAACAGATCCACATTCTACAGCTCTACAATGGTGGCAGTACAGGGGATTGGGCACCTTACCGGGCAGTCATTGCAGATCTGTACACATCACATTGGGCAGTAGGCCTCACAAAGCTCAGTTGCCCCCCCACCCCTATCTGACATTCATCAGCTGAGGGCACAGTCAGCCTCCACCCTACAAGGTGTTCCAGCCATACACATGCTAACTGCAGACAGTCTGCTAGCTAGTACATGTTCCTGGAGGAACTATGTGCACCCAAAAATGGGATGCAAGCACACACACCAAGCAGGTATGTCCATGATCGGGCCCCAGAAAAGGAAACCCAGAGATATCACATGAGAGAAATACTATATAGCACTATGGGGGAACCTAGCCATGCCATGGTCACTGCTCAGTCAGGGTGAGAGTAACTCCCCAGCATGACATGCTGTGGCCACCCTGTCCATGGAGGTGGTGGCCGGGCACTACAATGTCCCAGCCATTGCCCTCTGCCTGTGCATCTGCTTCCTGCCCAGGCCGCCCTGTCCATGCCATACCCACAGTACCCTGCTCCTCATTATGCACATTGGCAGACTAGCACTGGAAACAGTGCAAGCATTGTGTGCTCTGGAAGGTGTCGGCAGCCACCTAACACTGGATGGACATACGCACACTCCCACACCTATTTCAGCATTGTGCAAAGATAGCGGTGGTTGGCAGCCCTGGCCACCACACCAGTCCTGGGCATAGTGCAGGCATTGCTAAGGTATGCAGGTACTAGTACTGGTAGCTCCTGCTCCGCGCAGGGCCCAATAGCTTGACTCTCCATGAGCCGCTGGATAGTGGGGCCTGTGTGTGTGAGTGTTTGTACCCATGTTGGCCACTGCTCTAGGGCAGAGGTTCCCAACTCCGGTCCTGGTGGTCCAAATACGGTTCAAGTTTTCATGCTGTCCCTAACGAATATGCATGGGTACATTTGCATACACTGGGGGTGGTGCATGTAAATGAATCTCATGCATATTTATTGGGGACATCCTGATACCCTGAATGGTGTTTGGCCCTCCAGGACTGGGTTTGGGAAACTGCTCTAGGGACTGCACATGTTTATGGTGTCTGTGCTCTGGAGGGTAAACTATAGTCGTTTATGGCATGTTTATTTAATCTGCAATAAAGGTTCTGTCTTCATTACCACGGTTTAGTACTGGGTAAAATATAGGGACATGGCTTGCAGGAGCCACAGCTGGGACTTGAACCTGTAACCTTCTGCCCCTGCACACACTGGCTGTGTGTACTGCACCAAACTGTTGCTCAGAGGCAGGTCATTCCCTGGGGATACCATTACTGTTCATCAGACAGCCCTTGTCTGTTGCACTGCAGGCCACCCACCTGAATGGTGCTTGGCCTTGGTGTGCTGTGGGCAGATGCCATTGCCCCCTCCACCACCAGCACCCCTCCGCCACCATGCTGAAATGCCCTTATGCCGGTGGTGCTGGTGGTGCACAGTCCCAGGCCATCCTGTGTGCCTGTAGGTAGCTGCCTATGGTGTGGGATCTGGGGTAGGGGTGCCTACATAGACATCTGAGCTTCCCCCCGGCACCACCTGCCAATGTTATGTGCCCTTTGGGGTACTTCTGGGTGATGTCCCCTGGGACACTTTGGGACACACACTCGTTGACATGTTTGCCCTTGGTCAGTTGCTGTCTTGCTGGTTTTCTGCTTCTACATTCCTATGTGTCACCTAGGCATCTGCCTAGCCCACCCTGTGCCCCAGCTGCCACACTGCATGTCCCATAAAAAGAAGAACCTGGTCTAACAAGAAAAAAACACCAATCAAATTTCAAAATTTTTCAAAAACTTTTGTCGGAAAAGCCGTCACAGTATGGAGGACTCCACCTCCTACCGCTGCGGCCCATCCATTTTATTAGAAAAATGTTAAATATCAGTTAATTTGTACTTAGCTGAGATAGGCTGCTGTAAATCTTCATCAAACGACAATTGGTTCCAATTGATGAAGATTTACAGCAGCCTATCTCAGCTCACGACAATTGGAACCAATTGGAACCAATTGTCGTTTGATGAAGATTTACAGCAGCCTATCTCAGCTAAGTAAAAAACTAACTGATATTTAACATTTTTCTAAAAAAATGGATGGGCCGCAGTGGTAGGAGGTGGAGTCCTCCATACTGTGATGGCTTTTCCGAAAAAATAATTTTTTGAAAAATTTTGAAATTTGATTGATGTTTTTTTCTTGTTAGACCAGGTTCTTCTTTTTATGGTTCAGGTTTTTGACCTGGTTGGGTATTTTTGTATTGCTTTGGGATTCACTGCATGTCCCGCCTGCAGCCCCCTGTACCCCATTTGCAGCCTCACCGTAATGCCCTCTCGTACTTGGGCACTATGATGTTGCTGCACATATATCACTACTATCACTTTTCTGGGTTTCCCTGCCTTTGCTGCACATTGCTGACTGAAATGGTCTCTCTCCCCTGCAAATGTGCCTCTAGCGCGAGGTTTTCACTGGCGCTACTTTTCAGACCTTCATTTCACGGCGTTAGTGTGCCTGGAGCCTCTCCCTGCCCACTCTCTGCCCATTGACCCCTTCTCTCCGCCCCTGGGGAGCCTTCCTACACCCTCTGCACACCTTACCACCGCAGGAGATGTTATCGCGCGATACATTTGCGCCGTTTAGTAAACATACGCCTATGTTTCTTGATCTTGAGAAGCTAATGCTTCAGACCATCTTCACTCTCAGCCAGTAATGTGGTATTAGCACAGCGAAAGTTGTTGATGAGTCTTCCACCAATCTTCACACCTCTGTTTTCATACAATCCTTCTCTGATGATTTGTTCTGCATATAAATTAAACAGGTAGGGGGAAAGTATGCAGCCTTATCGTACACCTTTGCTGATTTTAACCATTCTGTTTCTCCTTGTTCTGTTCGAACTGTTGCTTCTTGATCAATGTACAGATTGTGCAAGAAAATAATCAGGTGTTCCGGTATACCCATGCTTCTTGATGTGGCCCAGAGTTTCTCATGGTTTACACAGTCACAAGCCTTGCTGTAGTCGATAAAGCACAAATAGATATCCTTTTGGTATTCTTTAGTCTTTTCAAGGATCCATCTCACTTCATCCAAAGCGTACCAGAGTTGCCTCTGTAATACTCCTTATTTCACACCACCTGGATCCCAGATCCACCCCCCCCCCCTTCCCTCCTTGAACCACCATCCTAACAGTGGTCCGACAAGGTCCCGGTGTAATTTGCACTGTTAATAAGGTCATTTCCTCATTTGCTAATCCTCTACAGGAAACCAAATCTAACATAGTTCCTGAAGCATGTGTAGGTTTCTCCTAGCAATGTGCACAGCTTAATACATTTCGGTTCATTTTCAGAATTTTTGAAAAATCGCAATTTTCAGGTTTTTTTCTCCATTTGTTTCACACATTCAGTATAATAAAACATTGTAGTGCACATAACATTTTTAATACAGGCAAATCGATGTTCATACAGTAAGTCATAGGTTAAATGTGCATTAAATCGATTTTGCACACACTAGTTTAAGGTGCACTAAATGAACTGAATATGTACTAAGGAATACATGTATGTAGTTCCTCTACACCCTTCATAAAACTGTATTCTGCTTATTTTCCACTGTTCACATAAGTACTTCTGAGTATTGACCTCTATATGTTTCAGACCATCCAAAGTATTCATGTACTCATTGTAAGTACTTCAGTTCTTTCTTTCTTTCATCTGCACGCATTTCCTTTATTTGAATTTTTATTTAGCGCCATTGTATGCGTGAAACTAGTCTGATAGCTCTCTGAATTCCAACTCCATATCTTCCACCTGAGCTGTTTAGAAAGTCACTCTTCTCTCTCTTGGATATAGGACGTCTAACCCTTGTAAAAAAAAAAAAAAAGCAGCACGTGCCTCAGCTATATATTAACAAAGGTGTGCATGATATAGTGAACTACAATCAAGTTTGTGGGGAGCCAGAAATATAGGAACTGGACAATGGCACATTTGAATCTGCAGTACAAGTGGGAGTTATAACACATCCGTCACTTCAATGTTTTGGAAGCATGGTAGGATATTCTTTATTAATTAGTGCAATACAAAGGTCCTTAAGATGAGCCAGACAGAAAAACACGCTTATCACAAATAGAAGGAACAATCTTTCAAACTACTTTTCATGGTATTATCCAGCAAAGGCAGGTGGAACAAATTAAATCTCTGCTTGCCTCAATGGACTGAGAGCACCATAAACACTGAGAAGATCCAAAACCTCAAGCAGAAGGACACTGCACTAAAAGAAGAAAAATCCTAACTTCATATGCACTAGCAACAAACAGTAACAGCAAGAGCACAAAAGCTGTGCAGAAGAGAAAACAGAAAGGAGAGATACCAAAATGAATTATTCAGACAGAACCCAAAAGCAGCCTCACAGGGAACTAGGGAAGAATATTAGTGCACATAAAACACCACCGAATAAAAGCTTAAACAAAGTTCTAAAGAACAGGGGCTGCAGAACAGGGGCTCAAGCAGCACCCTAACTCTGCCCCAAGCTTTGCTCCGTGGGCAGAGACTCTTCCTGTTCTGCCCGTGGGGATCCAAACTCCTGCAAGCAGACAGGAAAGGCCACGCTTGTGGCTTCTCTTCTTCTGCCTGTGGGGGGATGAGATCCCCGCGGGAAGCCTGCTGCCTGCCAGCCACAATCTTTGGTGGGGCCAGAGCCCGTGTGGCCCTCCCCTTTCCAACACCTATGCTGAAGAAGCTTCTATGAGAAAACCTGAAGGAGCACAACAGAGAAGCAGAATGGCCACCCAGCATAGAGGAGGCGATAGAAAAGGAAAACTTCAAAATTACAAAGAGACCTGAAGTAACAAACAAAGAATCGGAAAGTAGGATCAACATTTGACAAACTGCAAAAATCAATCACTCAAGATAGTCAGAACAGGAAGAACACACTTGTTCCAAAGCAGATCCAACTTACATTCTCAAAATGTACCATTCAAAACAGTCTACAATTTACAAGATGTTCACTGCAAGCAAATAGATTATATGATCACATATTCCAATATTATGGCAGTAGAACAGAAGGGCAATAAAAGAAGCAGAACCAAAGACCAGTTGATGCTGAATAAAGCAATTTGACCACCTGTATGAAAAACCAGAAACCTCAGTAAAGCATGGATTGACTATAAGAAAGATTGCGATAGCATCCTGCACTCTTGGATAAGCTGTCTTGAAAAAGTATAGAGTAAATTCTAGATTGAGTACATCACGTTCACCATAAAAAGGTGGCAAACTACACCTCATACTATATGAATTACTGAAGAACAGTTTGGAATGACAAACATCAAAATCCAGGAATATTTCAGGGAGATACCCTGTCACCACTCTTGCTTTGCCTGGCATTAAATATGCCGAGTGCTTTTATGATCTTATTAGGCTGCAGATTACGCTTTAATCCCAGAGTGATTGATGACCCCCTGATAATATCATACCTACTCTTTATGGATGATCAGAGCTATACAGCTCTTGCAGTTGCCATTTGATGGAACAATTCTGAATAGCAAATAATTTCTCAGAGGACATCAGGATGACCTTCGGTCTGGACAAATATGAAAAGACAGCCTTCCATAATGAAAAACCAATGTCTCCATGATAGAAGACCAACATAAAAGAGCTCAAGCATGTAGGTATATATAAATATCTAGGAGGAGAAAGTGGTGGTGGAGCAGTAATCTAACAAAAATGACTAAATTACTTACAGAAAAGATCAGCAATGAATATTAGAGAAGACTCAATCAGATATTGAAAAAAAAATGATTTAACAGCATGGACTAAGACAGAAGCAACCAATCAGCATGCAGCTTGGGAATCAGATTGGCCTCAAAGATCCTGAAAAATTGGATGTAAAGACAAGAAAACTCCAGGTCCATCAGGTAAACTATAAGAATTTATACTGTGGGTCTCCAGTGTCAGTAGGCTAATGCTTACATTTGCTCCCTCCTATGTCACCTCCCCTCCCAGTTGTCCAATCCAAGTTGACAGCAGGAGAGCACAGTTGCCATTGCAGCAGGCGTAGCACTTTTCTAATCTGCTCTTCCTACCATTGGTGCCTCTCCTACCCCCACAATTCACATCTCATATCAATGTTTATGCTTATGTTTATTAATGGCTTGAGATACTGCCTTAAGTGTGGTTAGCATCAAAGCAGTTTACATAACTCAAAAGAAAGAAAGAAAATCTCCATAAATCAAATAAGAAAGAGAAGGCTAAAGAAGATAAATACTTTTAACTCTAATTGGCTAACAGAGTGGGAGAGGGTATACAGCTCTAGGCATCTGGTAGCTGGCACTACCCCTGCCCCCAATATTCCGGGAAAGGTTTTTCAAAATAGCATACTTTAAGGGCTTTTTTCAATTTTTTAAAGTTGGACTCATGACTAAGTACTCTGGGAGAGAATGCCGGAGGTGAGGGGCTAAGGAATAGGATACTGAAAGACATGTGGCTTCCACTTACACACAAGAAACAGAAGAACTAAGAGGTTAGAGGCCTGAGATAGTAAGGTTTGTGTAGGGCATTAGTGAGCCAGAAGAGATGAGAGATATAGTGAGAGACCTGTATAGTATGTCGTATGCTATTATAAGAATTTTAAAATAAAACCGGTAGATAAGCGGTAGTCAGTGGCATAAATTCTGCCAAGCAGCCCCTGCAATGCAGGGGGGGGGGGGGGGGGTCACCAAGGAAGAAGGGAGCCCAGTTGCAGCCTCTTCCAGATCTTTTAAAATTGATTTTTCCTGCTTTGTGGGTCTTTTGAGAATCAGTTGCTTGGTGGCCCTTAGTTTGAATGCCTGCCACTGGCCAATGATGCTGATAGAAAAGAAGGGTGACATGATCCTGTTTGGCTGTGTTTGTCAATAAGCAGATTGCTGTATTCTGAATGACCTGTTTCAAGGTCACTATTTGACTTGCTTGGTACTCTGCAGATTTCTACTGCATGCTGGAAGAGACACTGGTGAAAGGATATAGCGTTATTAGCAAAGGTTCAGAGAAGAGCCACCAAAATGGTAAAGGGGATGGAAGGCTATGAAGAAAGGCTAAAAAGGTTAGGGCTCTTTAACCTGGAAAAGAGACAGCTGAGGGGAGATATGATAGAAGTCAATAAATTAATGAACGGAGTGAAATGGGTAAACGTAGATCGATTGTTTACGTTATCAGAATATAGAAAGACTAGGGGACATGCAATGAAGCTACAGGGTAAACTATTTAAGACTAATAAAAGAAAATATTTTTTCACTCAACGTGTAATCAAACTCTTGAATTTGTTACCAGAGGATGTAGTAAAGGCTGTTAGTGTAGCTAGGTTTAAAAAAGGTTTGGACAAGTTCCTGGAGGAAAGGTCCATAAACCATTATTAAGAAGGGAACCAGATATCAATGATTGACCCAGTACAAGCACTGTGGAACCTGTGTCTTTTGGAGAAACTGCTAGGTACGTATGACCTAGATTGGCCACTGTTGGAAACAGGATACTGGGCTTGATGGACCTTGGTCTGACCCAGTATAGCATATTTTATGTTCTTATCTTCTCACCAGATTAGAAAAGCATCTGACCTGCCATGCTATTGACTCTATTCTTTTCTACTGCTCTCAGCTAAGATCAGGCTTCAAAGTGTAAAGATGGAACTAGAGAGATGGAAGAGAAAGAGGCGATAAATGGCATCTATGAACAGTGGACAATGGCATTATTAGGTACGTAAAAGAATTAAGGCTCAGGCTCACGGAGCCCCCACTGAAGAATTTGAGCAATAAATCATAACTCCCTGCCGCTACCAAGAATAATCCTGTAAAAATACATAATTTTGCATCATATTCTTAAATATTTAAAGTTTAAATAAATATTTTAGTTTATGTCAGCTCAGTAACAGCAACAAAGTTTGAAGGCAAGCTGCCAGGTGCATTATGAATTAATACAAAATCTTGTAAATGGCTATTCAGAGACTATAGCAAACCTCCTTCTATAAGAATACTGCCATGATTCAAACTGTACTAACTCTATGCCTATGAAAAGGCAGCATTACAAATATTACATTGGGCCCTAGAACACCAATACACTTCCTACTCAGAAAACATAAACTGCTAAAGTGCTCTACACAGAAACCAGAGGGTAGAAAACTCCTCACCTCGATCACACATACAAAAAACACAGACAAAATACAGAACAAGGGAGCAAAAACTGGAAATAGAATATGCAGACAAGATGTGAACCGAAAACTACTGCTGTTAAAATGGTGTTACCATCAGTAATCTCAAACTAGCACTAGTGGTCAGACTACTGAACAAGGGCAGCCTGACCCTAATGGCATCACAGCAGCTCATTAATGCCAAATTTAAGTAAACCTTTGCCCAAAAGTGGGCTTTGCTTGAAATGTTTATCACTACAAAGTGTACTTTTTGCAAAGTGACTTCACAAAAGTGCACCTTGCATTTTAGTATATGAGGCCCCCAGTTCAAGCTTCCCCTAGAAGTGCAGCCACTGTGCAGCTTAAGAGCTCTCCTCCCTTACCTCCCTATACATCCTTCTTCTTGGTTTCATTCAGCAGGCAAACTGCTGCTACCTCCGTCCTTCTCCATTAACAACTCCACCCTTTCTGCACTGTAGGCCTGGAACAGCCTTCTTCAGGGAATGTAACATAGTATATGACAGCAGATAAAGACTAGCATGGTCCATCTAGTCTTCCCAGCAAGGCGGCAAGAGTAGGTGCACCCGCTGCTACGTGCAAGTCACCCCTCCCCATGCCTTTGTTTAGGAGTGTACCCACCACCCCGTACAGGTCACCTCTATTTGTTGAGATATCAGACAGTTTAGTTTATTTTCTTTTGATTTTATCCTGTTCATCCCTTTCAAATCCTGCCTAAAAATCCTGTTTAAGTATTATATCCTGTCTCTTTCCAGTCATAGCCTTATTGATAATAATCAAGACGCCTGTTGTCTCATCTGTGTGTTCCGACTAGACCATACGTTCCGCAGAGCAGGGGCTGTCTCTTATGCATGCCTGCTTAGAATTGCATAGTCTAGTAGCACTATAAAAAAGAAAAGATATTAATAATACCCCAGTTGAGGAGATCTACTGACCGGCTACCACTATAAATAATTATCAGATATTTGCATACATACATAGGATTTAAGACAGTAGTTTCCAAACAGTGGGGCGGAACCTCAAATGGAGTCACACCATTAATGGATGGGGGTTGGAGAAACAGGCTGCGCCCTCTCCCTCTGGATCTCCCAGTACTGGCAGTCAATGTTCATAGACCCTGCCTCCTCTTCTTGTGTGGCCTTCCTGTTAGGCTG
Organism: Ichthyophis bannanicus; assembly: GCA_033557465.1. NCBI lineage: Eukaryota > Metazoa > Chordata > Amphibia > Gymnophiona > Ichthyophiidae > Ichthyophis > Ichthyophis bannanicus. The sequence goes on from CM066043.1 coordinate 43,651,562, forward strand.
GAAACACTGGGATCTCTTAGTGCAAACAAACCCAGATCTGTTGCCACCCCCTGCTGTCTTCATGCTTTGGATAGGAGGGGGAAGGATGGGGAGTGGAGGGTCTTCATCATTTGGAGTCACACATATTTGAGTGTTAGAATGGGGTCATACTAGATGAAGGTTTGGGAAGCATCAGTTTAACACCTCTTTCTCCCCTTTATTTGCATATGCTAATAGGTCCTAGTTTCCTTTTGCTCCTTTGGGCTTCCAGCTCAGTTGGAACCAGGTCTGGGATCATAAGTGTATTGGCAGCTATTTTGGAACATTCCCCTATTTTAATTGACCCTTTCAGCAGTTCTTGACCGAGAGACGTGCCCCAAAACTCCTTCTGGGATGCTGCAATCATGGACCCTAAATCCAACGATTATGTCTTGCAATTGCAATGACTGAAATTCTGCCCCCTGAACTCTCTCATCCCCAGGGGCTGACAGTGGTGCCTTTGCAGTGTTCCCAGCCTCAGCTGACGTGGGTGAACAGAACCCAGGCACCAGCACTCACCCACCAGGCTGGCCCTAGGTCTGGTTTCTAGGACATCTCAAGGACTGAAGCTGGGTTACAGTTGCCCGAGGCCTGACAAAAGTCAAGCTATCACTATCAAATATCACACAGCTAGGGGAGATACAGTACATGAGGGGACAGGCTTAGGGCCCGAATTTTGAAAGTCATTTACACAGTTTACAGTCCAGTAAACCACGTAAACGCCTTAAATGGGGATATTTAACAGCACTTACATGGTTTGTGCTGCTGAATATCCCCTTCTAATCCGATTAGCATTGGGGCATGTTGGGGAGGGGGGGAGGGTTCCGGGGCAGAGGCAGAGACTGTCGCTCACCGGACAGCTGCAATATTGCACACCACCCGGTTAGCGACCTGCGCCTAACAGATAGGCAAGGAAACCCCTCGCCTATCCATTAGGCACAGGAGCTAATCAATATCACTGCTGCTTGCTTAGCTGTGCAGCTTCCGGCAAGTGCAGCGATTCCTGGATATTCACAGCCAAGGCTGCATAGGACCCCAGCACTGAATATCCAGAATTAAGGGTCGGTGGGCAGGGCTATGCGCCGTAGGGGCACGTGGCCTGCTGAACTCATTATCGAGCCCATAGTTACCAAGATGTGTTACTAGATTAGTGCACGTTAATACAATTAGCATGTGTTATTAATAACTAGATCCCATTTTATAACATGGACACTGTAAAACAGCATGTGTTAACTAGGCTCGTGTGTGCTGATTAGTAATGCAGTTTAGGAACTACAGCCTTTAATCTGCCAGCCGACCTTTTCAGAGTATTCATTTCCTCTGTGGGAGAGTGCAGCCCTGTCCTGGAGACTAAATTAAGTCATTGGTGGGTAATTTCTTAAGAAGTCAACATTACAGAATATTTTTATTTGCATTTAACTCTAAAGAACTGTAACTGTTGATTTTTAAAAACAAACAGCAACAGGTTCAATTAAAATAAGTTACTTACCAACATAGGACCACTTAGAACCTGAAATAAGAAAAAAAAAAGCAAAATGTCAACAAGATGCCCTGTACAAAGCAAAAGTATGTGATGTATGTATTAAGAAGAATGTTAAAAGGAAAATTCTGGTTTCTATGTGCCAGAGCATTTTGCCTTCATCTCTGAAAAATAGAGCACATAAAGGGCGCCACTGCCCACGGATGGAAGATCGCAATATCAGCGACTGGGACTCTATTAACCTGGCAATACACAACCACAGCACTGTCCAAATCTGAGCCAAGGTGAATAACGTTCCTGTGACGAGGTGCAGGAGTCCATGGCCAGCCTTGCTGCTGGTAGGGGGAGGGGGGGGGGAGTACTGCACTATTGCAACCAATAACACAATATCGCAGCAACCTCCCCTACCGGCAGCAGTGCAGGCAGAGGACTCCCACGCAGCTTCGCGGGGACATTGAGAATGAAGCAGCCGTGGAGGACTGTGTGTACCTGCACAGCACACGGACGCACATTTGGATGTAAAGCGCTGTACAAATCCAAAGCACTGTTACTATTAGCATTAGCTACTGATCTCCTTTCCCGCTCTGGGGGAAAATGATGAAATGCAAGACAAGAGCATAAACTGGGAGAGAGATATGGCTATGGTGATGATTTCAAGGTCAAGCGTAAAGTAATATATGTAAATCCAGAGCCGTCACTACCATTAGGCAGTTAGATAGAGCACCAATGGTCCTGGGGCAGCCCACTGCAACTACTCTCTAGGACTTGCAGTGCTGGTAGCAATGACTTTAAACATCAATGCAGCCCTGACCGAAACGGCCAGTGCTGTTCCTGCTTCTGCCCCCTCCAACGCAGACTTCCTTTTGCAAGGGGCAAAGCTGCAAACAGAAGTCACATTGACAGCATGCAGAAATTGCCCCTGCATTAACCATAATATGCCCTCCATACCCACACTCTGCCCCTAGCCCACCCCATCACACAGTGCGCAGTTACCCCTGGAATTACCACACGCTGCTGCTCCCCGCTGCCACTGATTCAGGTGATGTGGTCGGGGGTGGGGGGGCCATGTGTTTCGGCACATATGGCCTTCTACATCTGACTCTCCCCCTCCAACACAATTTTGGGGGGTCAGAAGCAGCATGCCATGTATATCGAAGCACATGGCCTGCTGTCCACAGAGGTCTGCTGCCCTAGGTGGCCGACTAGCCTGCCTAGTGGAGGGCTGGCCCGCACCATGTATTGCTTCCCCCTCATTACAAACAGACATGATAAATGGGAAACAACACGCCCCCAAACACCATTTTATCCTTCACACGGCTAAGCCTGTCTTGAGGGGTAAAAGCGTTGCAACAGAAACATTATTTTATTTGGAAGCTATAGTTCTGTTTTCACTATCTTGTATTATTTACAGTATTGTTAGCTGAACTATTCTGTCTTTATAGTTGTTGCTGTCTGATTGTAAAGGAGTGTTAGACCCAGACATTTTGTAATATCTTATTGAATGTCAATAAATTAAAACCACCTCAGACTATACCAGAGCTTCTAAGTAACCATTTTATTATGAAAAAAAAGCACAAAGAGTGAAGCCTCCCCAGCAAAAATGAAATCAAGCTAGTGTTTATGTAAGTAATGATGAAAACAACCCAGACATCTTTTCCTAGACTCCCCTTGGGGAACAGCAGTGTTCAGATGGGAGTCGAGGAGTAGCCTAATTGTTAAAGCAATGGGCTAAAAATCAGGAACTCCAGATTCAGATCCCATCCCTATGCCTAATGATCTCGGGCAAGTCACTTAACCCTTTATTGTCTCAGATACAAGTTTACAGGCTGATGTAGAAAGCAGGCGCTGAAGTCGCCCGCTATCAGCTTTTTATGCCTGTTTGCAGTGCACTGATAGTGCACAACTTTAGCACGGCTATGAAGAAAGGGGCAAATACGCAAATGAACCACGGATTAAACTGTGCACAAAATGGCAGTCAAACTGGGAGAGCAAGCCAAACATGTACACAAGAAATTGGCACTGGTTTGGCATGCTCTCCCAGAGAAACGGGGACCACATGGCTAAATTTGCATATCAGCCCAACAGGATTTTGATGGCATGGGGATGATCACGGCAGCAGGAAAAGCCCCCGATGCCATCAAAATACTGTCAGGGGCTGATGCCTCGACAAAGTCACTCGCTGGTGGTCTAGGCTGTCCTGGCATCTTTCAAAGCACTGCCCACACGCTCCCGATTCTCAGTCCGTCATCTTGGAAAATGGCAGCACCTGGCCCCACATGGTACATCCTGGGATGTGCTGGGCGAGGTCAGACTGCCAGAGTGCACAGTGGGGGGGGGGGGGGGGGCAAGCACTGATATTTTCCAAGATGGCGAACCGAGAGTGGGAGTGCGTAGACAGTGATCCCATTTTGAAAGATACTGGGGCTGCAAGACCATCATGTTAGTTTTGTTTTAAGTGGGAGGGGGGGGGGTCTGGGGCTGACAGACCACCAGGTTAGCTTCTTTAAAGTGGGGTGGGGGTAGTGTGAATGGGCCACTAGACCACCAGGGAGTGACTTTCTATCGGGGCACCAGCCCCGACAGTATTTTGATGGCATTGGGGGCTTTTCTCAATGCCGGGATCACCCCTGTGCCATGAAAATCTTGTCGGGGGACGCGCACTAGCAGTTTAAGCTACCTGAGACCCAGGCGAGGAGAGACTGGCGCTAAAGCTGGGTGTAAGATCCTCAACGCCTATCTCTGCATCGGGCGCAACAATCATTTGCATAGCACATTATTGCGCGCAGCACATTTGCCTGCAATTTAAATACACTTAATACTTGTGGGTTAATGCGGCACTAGTTTTTCTGTCGCCATTTAAGCGGCGTTTATCTCTTTTCTGCATTTAACTTAAATGTACAATGGAACGTGCCGTTTTCGGTGCTTAAAGGCCACGCTAGTTTTCTGCACAAGATTGTAAATCGTGCAGGGTCAGGAAAATCCCTTCTGTAACTGAGAAAGGAAAAATCACTGCAGCTCATGTAGTCCCAGATAACATGCAATAAGGACGCTAAGATAAGGGTGAGGGCGATGTTAGTTTGGAGTTCGTTTTTGTAAAGCGCATTGCTCGTCTACATAAACGCGGTGTATCCAATGAAGGCAAACTTAACCCCAGAACCTCCTTCTGCCGTCCTGACCGAAGCGGACACCCTCGTCCCCAGCCACTGCTGGATTCCAGCTCCCGTCGTGGACCCCTGGGTAGGATTTGGGATTTGCAGTCCTTCCCCGAAGCAGCTTGCCCTCTATAAAAGAAGCCCCTTCCCGGACGAGAGAGCCAAAGGCTGGGCAGATATTTCATTCAGGTGTTCAAAAGTCCCCGGGAGGCGATCAAACCCTGGGGCAACCCGATCGGGAGTTTGCTTCCCCTTAAACAAGAGCCGGGCTGCGTATCGCGACTCAGCAGGTAGCACGACAAAGAGCTCCCCCATCCACTCATCTCTATCTAATTCGATACCCAAACAACAAGAGGCGAGTTTAATTCACAGCAACAGAAACTAGACTTTAAACGATACCTTATTCATTTGTTTTTTAAACCTATCAATAAGAAGTTCTAGAAATAAAAGTTCGGAAAGTTCACGGCATTGATTCTATTGCTTGCAAGAAGCTCGACGCAAGTTCCTCGGCGACCTTTCTGCCCTGCAACCCTCATTCCATCCGCGTAGCGAGTTAGCCGCGCAGCGCTCGAAGTGAGCACAGGTACGTGAGGCGCAAAGCCGCGGAATCCCCGGGGTTTTACCATTGAAAGGCGCTTGAAGCGACGTCTGAGCCAGGAGGGACAGGAGCAACGCTGTGCACCTCTTCATTCCTGCGCGCCGATCGCTCTCCCTTTCCGCTCGCAGGTGCATTTCGCCGCCGCCGCCGCCGCAAGGAAAGCGAAGCAAACGCTGCCCCGACCTCCCACGGCCGAGTTGGTCTTATCGCGCTGCCGCTGGAAGACTCAGCCCCAAGCAAATGATGTCACCGGGGCAGCAGCCCCGCCCCCTAGCCCCAGCCTGTGGAACCCGGTTGCTGAAGACGGCGGGGCTGGGGGCGTCCGAACGTTCGTTCTGCGGGTAAGTGCTGGGGAAAAGCAGGGTCTGAGGTCTTCTCCTTGTTAGTGGCTTAACAGATGGGGAGAGGATGTGCAGCACAACCCCTTGGCTCACCTGTGCGTGTGTGTCCACGCATTTCAAGGGTGGATCTTTCCGCTTAAAAGTAGATGCCCCTGCCACTGTACTAAGGCAACAGATGTTGCGGGTCTCCACTACTTGCAGCACTACACACAGCAACTAGTAGCAAACGACAGGAGCTGTCACGGTTTGTAGCGCCATTAAGAAGGCTATCAGTTCAGCCACTAGGTTTCACTGTAGAATTTACAGCAAAGAAAATGAAATGCCCATCACGATCACTGAAACCTCTCCTCTCCCCCAGCAGAAGGGTGGGTAAAGCATGGGCAATGTGCCTTGTGAAATTATTTACATCTCTGCTTGCGTGTGTGTGTAATTGTGTCTGTGTTGGCTCTATGTAGGCATGCAATTGGGAGGGGAGAGGAGAGGGGAGTAGCACTTTGAAAGGAGCAATTTCCAAACAGCTATTTTTCAGTACATCACTGTTTCTATGTTGCAACTACTACTACAACTTATTTATATGGAGCTACTAAGCATAAGCAGTTCTCCTGTAAAAAAGGCATTAAGAACATAAGAAATGCCATACTGGCTCAGACCAAGGTCTGTCAAGGCCAGTATCCTGTTTCCAACAGTGGCCAATCCAGGTTACAAGAACCTAGCAATTTCCCACAAAGATACACAGGTTCCATAATGCTTGTATTGGGGCAAGCAGTGGATATCCCGTGTCCTCTTTAATAATGATTTATGGACTTTTCCTCCAGAAACTTGTCCAAACCTTTTTTAAACCCAGCTACACTAACAGCTTCTACTACATCCTCTGGTAATGAATTCCAGAGTTTGATTACGCCTTGAGTGAAAAAATATTTTCTCTTCTAGTCTTAAATAGGTTACCCTGTAGCTTCATTGCAGGTCCCCTAGTCTTTCTATATTTTGATGGTGTAAACAATTGATCTACGTTTACCCATTCCACTCCATTCATTAAATTATAGACCTCTATCTATAATTATCTCCCCTCAGCAATCTCTTTTCCAGGCTGAAGAGTCCTAACCTTTTAAGCCTCTCTTCATTGAGGTATCCTTCCATCCCCTTTACCATTTTGGTGGCTCTTCTCTGTATCTTTTCTAATTCCACTACTGTACGAGGTATATCCTTTTTAAGATACAGTGACCAGAATTGCACACAATATTCAAGGTGCAGTCGCACCATGGAATGATACAGAGGCATTATAATATCCTTGGTTTTATTCTCCATTCCTTTCCTTATGATACCTAGCATTCTATTTGCTTTCTTGGCCGCCACTGCACACTGGGCAGAGGGTTTCAATGTGTTATCCATGATGACGCCTAAACATTTTTCCTGGGTGGTGGCTCCTAATGTGGAACCTTGTATTCTATAATCATAGTTTGGGTTGTTCTTTCTTAGGTGCATAACTTTGCACTTGTCCACATTAAATGTCATCTGACGTTTGAATGGCCAGTCTTCTAATTTATCAAAGTTCTTTTGCAATTTTTCACAATTCTCCTTGGTTTTAACCACTTTGAATAATTTTGTGTCATCTGCAAATTCAGCTACCTCACTCATTATTCCTATTTCCAGGTCATTTAAGAAATATGTTAAAAAGTAGTGGACCCAGCACAGATCCCTGGGGTACTCCACTATTCATCTTTCTCCATTGGGAAAATTGGCCATTTAGCCCTACCCTCTGCTTTTTATCTTTTAACCAGTTCCTAACAATGACTTTTTAATTTTGCCAAAAGACTCTCATGAAGGACCTTGTCAAAGGCTTTCTGAAAATCCAGATGCACTATATTAACTGGCTTGCTCTTGTCTACCTGTTTATTCACACCTTTGAAAAAATATAACAGATTAGTAAGACAAGGCTTTCCTTGGCTAAAGCCATATTGACTTTCTCCCATTAAACCATGACTATCTACATGTTCAGTAATTTTGTTCTTTATAGTGGTTTCTACCATTTTGCCCAGTACTGATGTCAGGCTTACCGTCCTGTTGTTTTCTGGATCACTCCTGGAATCCTTTTTAAAAATTGGCGTTACATTGGCCATGCGCCAATCTTCATGTGCTACAGATGATTTTAATGATAGTTGACAGATTACTAATAGTAGGTCTGCAATCTAATATTTCAGTTCTTTCAACACCTACTACTGTTTAGTTTATCAAATAGTTGTAATATATCTTCCCAGTTTATCGATATTTCTTTCAATTCATCTGATGCATCACCTTTAAATACCATCTCAGCCATGGGTAACTTCCCTACATCTTCTTCAGTAATGACCGAAGCAAAGAATTCATTCAGTCTCTCCACTATGGCCTTGTCCCCTCTTAGTGCATCTTTAGCCTCTATCGTCTCATGGTCCAACTGACTCTTTCACAGATTTTTTGCTTCTCAAATTCTCTCTTTGCCTGCCTTGTTAATGCCTTGCATCTAAATTGCCAGTGTATATGTTGTTTCCAGTTTTTGTCATTTGACTCCCTTTTCCATTTCCTGAAAGATGCTTTTTTTAGCTACAACAGCCTCTTTGACCTCATCTTTAAACCATGCTGACAGTTTTTTGGACTTTCTTCCACCTTTCTTAAAGCGTGGAATACAGCTGGTCTGGGCTTCCAAGATAGTATTTTTAAACACCCATGCTTGATGCAAATATTTAACCTTTGCAGCTGCTCCTTTTAGTTTTTTCTTAACTATTTCCCTCCATTAAGTCGTTATTGTAGGGGGGAATTTTATCCTGCCCCTTTTCAAATTCGGTGCCTTTTCCCCTGTTTTTCCCGCAGGCAAATGGCATATTCATTGTGGATATCCTGAAAGCCCAATTGGCTTGGGAGGCCCCAGGACAGGTTTGGGAACCCCTGCACTAAGCATTAGTAAACAAGCCCCTTAGTACAGTATATAAATATTAAACTAAATTAAACTAAACTAATGCAAACTTTTGTTATTGCTATTATTTTTTAATGCATTCCTGATTCATGGTACCAAAAGGCTCCAGTCTGGGTTTACTGTTTCTTTTTCTTTTCTTTTTTTAAATATTTTTTAATTTATTAAATTTTAAATGCAACAAACAAGTATACACCTGTTAAAGAAACATCAGGAAGAAAAAGAAAATACAGCCATTCCTCGCTTAACGACCGAGTTCCGTTTCAACGACCCGGTCGTTAAGCGAATTGGTCGTTAAGCGAGGAACTTTTTCGTGGCTCACTAAACGGCATCTTACAGCTTATGGGATTCTGCGCAGGAGAAATCGACGCGCAGAATAAGGTGATTTTAGCGCTTCCATACAAATGTAAAGTAATAATAACGATGTTTTATATTATTTTATTTTCTTCTATTTTGTTTTTTATGCACTGACATAGTTAAAAGCGGATTCCATAAACATCCTAATATGTTTTAGTTAAGTCAGATCACACCTTCCCAACAATAGAAAATCGGTATTTCCCAAACGTGCTTGTGATACTTCTTCAGATATGTGCAAGTAGTTCCCAGGAATAAAAGGGGGAGGGGGGGGGAGAGAAGATCGTAGTAGTATTGTCAGCCTCCTACTTCTCTTCCATCTGCTTAGGACGCTGATTAAATCAAGTGCTGACATAAATGATAAAAGGGAAAAACCAAGAGAGATGAGGGAAAACATAAACAAGCAGGAATGAATCAGAGAGATACCTTAAAACTGTGTACAGTATTGCATCACAAACTGCCCCGTGGTGGAACCGTCGGTGAGATGGTCGTAAGTGTGAGCGGTCGTAACGGCGAAGCGATGGTCGTAAGTGCGAGCGGTCGCTAAACAGGTAGGTCGTTAAGCGAGGACTACCTGTACAATAATAGCAATATTGCCAAAGATAAAAGGCAGATTATTATAATCTTCCAATCTTAGACCCGAAAAAGGCAGGGAGGAGCAGGAAAAGCTAAAAAAAAGAAAGAAAGAAGTGAAAACAGAGGAAAAGACATAGGCATAATAAATCCCCTTTTTTTCAATCACCCAGATCCGACACTACTGATAACAGTGGGGGGAGAGGGGGGGGAGACAAGCTTCTTCAAATCAAAAAAGCTGTCAGTTGCTTTGCAGCAAAAAACATCTGTCTAGCACCCATGTAATTAATAGCACACTTAAACGGATAGTGAACATGGAAGACTTCACCAAGTGCTACCACCTTCTGATATATATCAAGAAATGACTGCTTCCTTTCTTGAGTAAATGAGCTACATTTGGATAAATCTTCATAGTCTGTACAAAAAAGATTTCCTGCAATGTCTTAAAGTATAAACGTAATATCCTGTTCATGTCATATTCAAAGACAAAGCTGACCAAAAAGGTCTCCCCTGAAGATTCTAACAGGGCTGAAACATCCATAGTCAGCTCTTTTCACTTCTGATCTCTCCAGAGGTAAAACAAAAAATTATAATTCTTATTTAGAGGAGGTAAAATGGTTTCAGGAATGAGCAAAATTTCCATCAAATATTTCTTGTATACCTCCACAGGGGTCATATATGATTACCTTGGAAAGTTTAACAAATGAATCATTAAGCATTGTATGAGATTTTCAAATGGTTCAAAGCTTATCTTTAACCAGCACAGTCACCACATATTAGGAATCTTCAGCTTGTGTTGCTAATAAAGATATTTTTCCTTGAGTATCTCTTGGAAAGCTGTCTTGACTTTGCACAGTGGATTCAACCTTTTTGCGGCATAGCTTTTATGTCCGTTGAAGATTGTAATGCAGAATGATCCAGTTTAAGTTGTTGTTAAGTGCCGTGGAGTCAGAGCCGACTCATAGCGACCCTTTGAATAGCTGTCCTAAATTGTGTTCGGTCTTGAGTCAGGCGGCTCATTGTTGACAGACTGGTACCCGTAGCTGCTGTTATCATCTCAATCCATCTCATTGCTGGCCTTCCTCTTTTGCGTTGACCTTCTATCTTGCCAAGCATGATGTCTTTCTCTAATGATCTCTCTCTTTGCATGATGTGTCCAAAGTATGAAAGTCAAAGTCTTGTCATCTGAGCTTCTAAAGAAGGCTTAGGTTTGATCTCCTCTAGTACCGACTGGTTTGTTCTTCGGGCAGTCCATGGTATACACAGTATTCGCCGCCAGCACCATAATTCAAAGGCATCAGTTTTCTTTCTGTCTATCTTTTTCACTGTCCAGCTTTCACATCCATATGATGTTATTGAAAATACCATGGCTTGAACAAGTCGAATCTTTGTATGGAGAGAGACATCTCTGCTCTTGAGAATCTTATCTAGGTCTTTCATAGCCATTCTGCCAAGAGCAATGCGTCGTCTGATTTCTTGACTGCTTGTTGCTTCTTTATTGATAGTTGATCCAAGTAGGTTAAAGTTGTTCACGATTTCAATTTCTTCTCCTTCAACGATGAACCTGTTGATTATGCCAGTTGTCATGATCTTTGTCTTCTTTACATTAAGGTGCAGGCCCATTTTGAGACTATGTTCTTTGATTGTGAGAAGCAAATGTTTCAGATCATCTTCACTTTCAGCCAGTAATGTGGTATCATCAGCATAGCGAAGCATAGCATAGCATAGTTGTTGATGAGTCTTCCACCACTCTTCACACCTCTGTTGTCTTCATACAATCCTGCTTCTCTGATGATTTGTTCTGCATATAAATTAAACAGTTAAGGGGAAAGTATGCAGCCTTGTCTTACACCTTTGCTTATTTTAAACCATTCTGTTTCTCCTTGTTCCGTTCAAACTGTTGCTTCTTGATCAATGTACAGATTGTGCAAGAGTACGATCAGGTGTTCTGGTATACCCATGCTTCTTAATGTGGCCCAGAGTTTTTCATGCTTTACACAGTCAAAAGCCTTGCTATAGTCGATAAAGCACAAATAGATATCCTTTTGGTATTCTTTAGTCTTTTCAAGGATCCATCTCACATCCGCAATGATGTCTCTCATTCCTCGCCCTTTCCTGAACCCTGCTTGCACTTCAGGTAGTTCTTGTTCCAGGTATGGTTGTAATCTCTTTTGAATAATCTTCAGTATAATCTTGCTGGCATGTGGGATCAGAGCGATTGTGCGATAATTTCCACAGTCAGTTGGATTACCTTTCTTTAGTATTGGTATAAACACAGATCTTTTCCAGTCAGTTGGCCATGATGTTGTCTTCCATATTTCTTGGCAAAGCCTTGTAAGTATGGTAACATCTGCATCAGATTGCTGTAATACCTCTATGGGAATGCTATCAATGCCTGGTGCTTTGTTCTTTGATAACCAAATCCTAAAACCTACTAATTTCCCACAAATTAATCATATTTGCCAGGAACAAAATCATATTTTTCAGGACTTTCGATGGCGGATAATTGATTATATCCCACCTTTCTGTAGGGGGGGGGGGGAGATAGACAGGCTCGTTTGACCCTCCGAGAACAATTTTGGATTCATTCATTGAACTCTGTGGAACCTTTTGGTCTGAATCAAACTGTTGAATGGTGGACACTTATTTAGATTCTCCATAGTTCAGGTGTGCCTCTTGCCTATTGGATACCAACTGATCATGTGTCTTCTCCTGGGGTTTTAAACTCCGTTTGTTTGGTGGACAACACAACGCTATTTGTTTTGAGGAAGAGCCGTGAATGCCGGTGGCTCGAAACCTTACAATGTTGGGTTACACTAATAGATTTTGTTTGCGTATGGAAATTTTCTTCGGGACAACATTTTGAAGAAGCATGGGAATTTCATTATGGTGATGGGACAGTTGAAAGCTGATACACCCTAGCGTCCCCCTCTTTGATTATAGTGGAAACACTTGTATTAAGTTCGGGGAGGTTCGACGAAGTGAAGAGCATAAAAATTGCTGGCCTTTGCTTTTTCCAGGTCTTCGAATCGAATGGATGCTGGGACACTTATAGATAAGTACTGGTTCTCATTCCACTAATTTTCAGTTGGTATTGAGGGTTGTTGGTCCCTCGATCCTTTGTTAGGGTTGCGTCCCTAGAATTTTAAAAAAAGAAAAAATGGAACAACACACTACAAGAAGGAGATTTGTTCTTTGATAAGGCTTTCAATGCTGCTTCAACTTCTTCTTTCATCACCAATGGTTCCCGATCATAAGGTACAGGTTGAAATAACTGTTGGTCCACTTGATCTTTCTCATATAAAAACTCTGTATATTCCTTCCACCTTTTCTTGATCTTCTCAGCATCATTCAACATAGAACCTTGAGCATCTTGTAACATTCCAATTCGAGGCTGGAACTTTTTCTTTAACTCTCGTAGCTTTAGGAAAGCCGATCTTGTTCTTCCTCTAATAGTTTCTGCTTCTATTTCCTTGCATGCGTTGTTGTAGTACTTTTCCTTGTCCTGTCTTGCTGCACATTGGAAATCTCTGTTGAGTTCTGTTATTGTCTTTCTTTCTCCTCTGGCTTTAGCTTCTCTGCGTTTCTGGGCAATTTTCAGAGTTTTTTCCGTCATCCATTTTGGCCATTTTTGCTTTTTCACCATTTGTAGAGACTTCTTGCTTTCTTCCAACACAACCTTCTTGATGTCATTCCATAACTCTTCTGGAGCTCTGTCATTTGTATCTAAAGCAGCAAATCAATTTTGCAGGCAGTCTTTAAATTCCAATGGTATATTCTCAAGGTCATATTTTGCTGCATTCATGAGTGGTTTGCTCTTTTTCAACTTTAGCTTGAGTTTGCATACTAGTAGTTGATGATCTGTACCACAGTCAGCTCCAGGTTTTGTCTTTGTTGATGTTATAGAGCTTTTCCATCGTTGACTTCCACAGATGTAGTCAATTTCATTTTTATACAATCCATTGGGTGAAGTCCATGTGTACAGTTGCCGCTTGTGTTGATGGAAGAAGGTGTTTGAGATGAATAGATCATTGGTCTTGCAGAATTCTATCAGTCTTTCTCCAGCTTCATTTCTGTTGCCAAGTCCATATTTTCCAACTACTTTGCCTTCTTCTTTGTTGCCAACTTTTGCGTTCCAGTCACCCATGACTATCAGGATATCCTGTTTGCATGTTCTGTCAATTTCAGCTTGTACTTGTTCATAGAACTCTTCAATTTCATTCTCTTCTGCAGCTGTTGTTGGGGCATATACTTGAATTATAATTGTGTTGATAGGCATTCCTCGCAGACGAATAGAGATTAAGCGTTCGCTGACTGCATTGTATTTCATTACAGTTCTTGCAAGTTTCTTCTTTATTATAAATGCAACACCATTTCTTCTTTGTCTTTCATTTCCAGCATAGTAGATCATGTGATCATCTGATGCAAAGTGCCCGATGCCAGTCCATTTCAGTTCGCTGACACCCAACAGATCAAGTTGTACATGTTCCATTTCATTCTCGACCACCTCCAACTTCCCTTGGTTCATGCTTCATACGTTCCATGTTCCAATGCGTAAGACATCTTTACAGCTTCTGACTCTCATTTCTTGCGCAGTTTAAGTAGCAAAATCCAAATAGACTGCACAGTAAGGTTACCAGATGTCCCCAATTTTAGAGCTGTGTCCCCACCTGTTTGGCAGCCTCCTGTCCCTGATTCCAACAATGGGGACAGAACGAATAGAAAAATAATTTATTTTCAATTGAATGATGTAAATATGTTGGTTTTTAGAATTTACATCCATTTTCTTTGTATTTTGCCCAGTACAGGGGAAATGCATCACTGTTTCTAGTTCTCTTGTCTATTTGTCTGCTTGGAAGTGATACGGTTGCTGTCGGGGGGGGAGGGGGGGAGCGGCAGAGTAATGACTCTTCTTCCCAAATCCATACTTTGTTGTTCAAACCTGGAACTAAAGTGTCCCTTCTTTTCCCCCTGCCCCACCCACCCACATTGGATAAATGCCCCGATTTTTCTGCAAAAAATCTAGTAACCTTACTGCAGAGATATCTTCTCTGTAGACATTATCAAGAAGGGCATAAGCAAAGGCTTATCAGAAGGGCACCTGTAGCAAGGCCTGAGGTTGGTCCCAAAGTCTTTTGCTCTGGTACATCTGCAACAACTTCCCCAGCCATCACCTCAGTATCTCCGCATGGACTCCCAATGCAAGTAAATCTGGCTGTTCCAGGGAGGATCTTTCCAAAGCTCCAATAGGGCCTCCAGGGCGAACCACATCGCTTCCTGCTTCACCAATGATATTGACTCTGCACAGAACACAAGGCTGCCTCAGTCAAAGATGACATACTTCCAGGTAACACCAAGTCTCCACCAGCTTGGTTTACAGCAGCAGCTTTCTCCTCTGTGGTTTACCTACTAGGTATTCAGGGCCGGCTTAAGAGGTGAGCCAATGAGGCATTGGCTCAGGGCACACAAGACAGCGCAGGAAGCCTGCCTTACTCGCTCACTCCCATTATTTAAAGCCAGCAGCTTTTCTTCCTGTTCCTGCTGCTGCCACATTAAAATTTAACACAGCCTCAGAAGCATTTTCCTTTGCTCCTGCGGCTGTGCTGTGGTGAAGCCGCCACCACCTCAGCGTTTTTAGAATGCTAAAACAAGCACTTCTTACTTCTTGCTAATATTTTCAAAAAATATACAGATAATATCGGGCTGTTCAATGGCCAGATCTTATCCATATATTTATGGATCATGTTAGGAAAAGAGCAAGTGTAGGCCAGAAAATGATCCAAATAACAGCAATTTCCAGCCCAGGTTAAACAGATAGTGCCGGTGCACTATTCAATGCTGCTTCCCATATGAATAGTAGCACTGACTATATAGATTGTTAAATGGCAATGCTGACATTTTACTTAAGCCAATGACTGTAAGTTTACCCCTATTTGCGCAGCTCAAACTCCAAGATTGACCTCAAGGGAAGGGGGGTGGGGGCAAAAGCAAAAGTCGGCTCAGGGCACTACAACTCCTTGATCTGGCCCTGTGGGAATTTTGTGCAAGTGCCCATCAAGATTCTGTTGTTGTAGGGAAACCAGTGGAACAGTTTTAGGAGATTTAACTGGCCCCTTCTCCTTGCATTTAGAAGTTATGAGGGAAAATTGCAGAAGAAGGTAAGTTAAATGGGTAAGTAACTGAGGTAAGTTAAATGGGTCCGCGAGCAACTAGCAAGATGCCGCCATCTTAGTTCCTTCTCCCTTCTATTTATTTTTTATGCACGATATAATGACAGCATGTTTGAACAGCAGCACTTTGCCACACTCTCAGTCTTCCACAAACATAATTTTCAGCTGGAAATTTCTTGTTGGCAAATCTAATCATATCTGGCTTTTAGTTTTTTTGCGAGGACTAGTTAGAAACCACTAGATGCCTCAGCTGCTTTCTGATGGGTCACGCTCCCGAATTTCAGATCATCTGGGAATACTGGGAAGCAGAAAGAGAGCTAAGGATCCCCAACACTTGACATTAGGTTCCTTCACAGATGTGGGCGGGAAAAAGGACCTAGTTAGGTTTGCCATCTCACCCCAGATCAACCAAACAGGCTGATCCAGTCCTAGTTTTGCCCCATTGCATGCATGGAATTGTAGTCCTGCTTTTCTTAGGAAAATGAATGGGAAAATTAGAATGATAAATTGATATGTGGAGCAAAACAAAGAAGTGAGTCAGCCTATTTTGTTGACCGAAAGTAAGCTGGCACTCTAGACCTAGTATTACAGAAACTGGAGACATTTTAGAATATCCTATTTTGAAGATCTTTCAAAGCAAACGTGGAGGATTCTTGGCAGTGGGGAAGTGAGGGTTAAACTAGAAGGGCTGGTCTAATGGTAGTTCCCAACTCAGGTCCTCTGTTCCCTAGGCCTGCTACGACTTCAGATGTTGGAAAACAGCCCATGGGCAGTAGCATAAATACCGCTCAAGCAGCCCCCGCAATGCAGGGGAACCCAGGCTAGAAGAGCGTCTATGCAGCCCAGTGGTTGCAGCAGAGAGGGGCAAATATCATACTTACACTAGTTTACCATGCAGCCACCCACTGCCTCTCTGCCTGTAAAGTAAGCTTCTGCAGTAGTCGAAGGCAGGACCGTAGCTAGCCTTGTGCGAGCGGTGCAGCCACACAGGGCGCAAAGACTTACAGAGCACCATTTCGGCTGCCTGCTGTTGCCCTGCCATCGCCACTTTTTCTTCTCTCAGCGGCAGCAGGTCAACAGCAGGTAGCTGAAATGCGCCCCCTGAGCCTTTCCATGACACTTTAAGCAGGTCGGTCCCTCTCTCCTCTGACACGATGTCAGAGCAGGGAGGGACAGATCTGCTCAAAGTGCCAGCGACTTGCACATCGGGTGTGCACTCCCCCCCCCCCCACACCTCCATCCAGCCGCTTTCTGCTCTTTCCCAGCTACCGGCGCCACCGTGGAGAAAACAGAGGGTGGCAGCAGCAGGGCAAGAACAGGCAGCGGCTGGACGGAGGGATGGGGAGGAGGGGGGAGCGTATGCCCGATGTGCAAGTCACACAGGATACGGGTCTAGCTCGGTACGGCCCTGGTCAAAGGCCCGGAAAAGCATTTCTCACTGTTGGGCTGAAGTCTTGCGATACCCAAAACTTTGGCTCAACAGCAGAATCTGTTTCTCTGGCTGCTGAGGAACCTACTTTACAGGCTGGGAGGCAGTGGGAGACAAACTTCTTTATTGTAAGAATGAGGTTTAACCCACTCTGACTTTTTTAAAAAAGTTTTTTGGGGAGGCAGAAGGGACAGGAAGGGAAACGTGTTCTCCCCACTTCCCATGGCTGCCGCTGCCATCATGAGGGGCCCTCAGCAAAGTTTGCTTGGAGGCCTGTCATTTGAACTTATGTCACTACCTATGGGGGATACAAAATCACAGGTATTAAGCAGTGACTGGGCTGATGGAAGGAATTAGGCACCCCAGATGAAACTTTAGCGTAGTGCTCCCACCCCACTATTATCTTTTAGGCCCATAGATCCCCTCCTGAGATTTTGATAATTAAACTCAACAATCATGATCACAGCAACATCTGCATCTCAAAACTATTCTGTAAAAATGCATATACGCTGTTTAATATGTAAAAGCACAAAGTTTAATATGTATACCCATAATGAAGGCAAATTTTAAAAGCCCTAACCAGTCAAATGGCTATTTAATTGGATAATCAATTGGATTTATTACTCTCCTATTCCAAATCTGAGCTTACGGCAAGTTACGTTTTCAGGTACATGATGTTTTTCTCTGCCCAAATTGGCTTACAGTCTAATTGAACCTAAGGCAATGCAGAGTGAAGCGGTTTGCCCAAGGTCACTAAGGGGCCTTTTACTAAAGGGTGCTATGGTGTAGCACCTTACACTCCAATAATGCCAAAACCATAGCATGCTACTGTTGGTGCAACACCAGCCAGGTTAATTGTTGGGGGGGGGGGGGCATTGAAAGCATGTTTCTGGCTGTTAATGTGGTGCACTTTGCCCTAACACTGCATAAAAATAGCATGGAAGAACTCATCACCATTTATTGAGGTGGCAATGAATGCACCATGCTAATTGGATGCCTTGCATATAGCGCAAGAATGCTGACTTCAAGGTGCTCACCCCATCCACTTGCTTCACTAGCGTGCCATGAATAGCTAGAGCTAAACTCTGGTGGTGCTAACTGTTGTGGCCTCGCGCTAGCTGTCAATGTGTGTCCCAGTGTGCCAGAACCCATGTTAACAGCTAAAAGGGCCCCTAAGAGTGTGAGTGGGAGAAGCAGAGTTCAGTGCTGGCTCCTCGGGTTTGTAACCTGTGTCTCTACTCGTCAAGCTACTCCTGCACTACTTGAAAATTGTACATCCTCCTGGCAGGTAAAAGAAGCACCGGTTGATCTTTGAGTTTGTGGGGCTGTCAGGATTCTGTTCTTTGCTTTGACGGCAGATGGTCTTTGCTGCCCCTTAGAAGCTGCAGTCCTAGGTGACCACTTAGTCTGCCCAATGATTAACCTGGCCCTCTGCAGGAAAAAGGAGGCTATATTGCCTCTGTGTAAGTCTGTGGTTAGACCTTATTGTGAGTACTATGTTCAGTTCTGGTAACCGCACCTTCAAAAGGCTATGAATTAGATACAATCAGTCCAGCAGGTGGCTTCTAAAGTGGTCAGCAGTCTTTGGGATAATGATTAGGCATTCAGACTTAAAGATCTTAATATGTATACCCTTGAAGAAAAGCAGGATATGGGAAATATAACAGGGGCATTTGATCTCCACATTCCACAGGCTACTGCGCCATCATCCCTCCCAGTTTCATCTGACTCGTTGGTCTCATCATATTACACCCTCCACCCTCCAACAGTTTCCTCCTGCTGACCAGCTGCTTCCCTCAGACTTTTCATCACTATCCTCGGACTCTCAAAGTCTCTTGCTGGAATTCCTCCCTATACTCTGCTCTGGATCAATTAGCACCTCTTCAACAATGACCTTCCCCAGGCCCTTCTCGTCAGCCGTGGTACCATCCTGGACTTTGTTTACTCTGTTCTCATCTCTGCAGATCTGAGCATCTATGGAGGAAATCTTAAACTCCTACAACCTTGCAGCATTTCAGGTCTTCTCATCAACACTACTGCACTCTCATTCATCAGGCTAAACGTTCTTACTTCTCTAAACTCATCTCTGCAGCTCCCAATGCCACTTGTCAAATATATTCTGTCCTTAAAACCCTGTCTAATGTTCAGCCTTCCTCGTCCTCCTCTTCTGCTGTACTTACCTCTGCTCCCTCCCCCTCTCAGCTTGCCTCCTTTTTTATTTCAAAGGTTCAGGATCTTCGTACCTCCCTCCCTACTTGTCCTCCTACTCTGGCATTGCCTCCTCCCACCTCTCCCCACCTTCCTCCCCCCCCCCCCACCCCTCTGGCATGTCTGGGCTCTTTCATCCTCTCACTGCTACAGAACCCAGTGCCCTCTTCCTGGTTGCTAGAACCCTCTTTCACTTTTGTGCCATTTTTACTCAATATGTTAAACACAAGCCTCTCCTCCAGTACCTTTCCCACCCCATGGAAACATACTCTAGTCTGCCCACTTCTAAAAAAAACATCTCTCAATCCTCTTGACCCAGGCCATTATCGCCCAGTCTCCAAACTTCCTTTTCTCTCTAAAATCCTTGAAAAAGCAGTCTTTTCACAGCTTGTCCATCATCTTGATTCTATCCATTTTCTCCATCCCCGATAGTCAGGTTCCCATCCAGGTCACAGTGTAGAAACAATCATCCTTTCTTTCTTGAATGAAATTCACACTTCACACAATCATGGTGACCTTTCCCTAGCAGTATCTTTGGTTCTCTCTGCAGCTTTTGATCTTGTTGACCATTCCATTCTTCACTCTCGCCTTCGGGATGTGGGCCCTAGGGGCTTTGTATTTCATTGATTTCACTCTTTTCTTTTCTCACACTCTCTCGGTTTTCTCAGGTGTCACCTTTTCTGACCCCATCTCTCTTCCCTGAGGAGTTCTAGAAGGCTCAGTTCTCGCTCCCCTTTTATTTAATATCTTTCTGGCACCGCTCACCTTACTCATCCAACAGCTAGGGTTATCAGCGTACTACTACACTGATGACATTATTCTTCTATACCACACTAGTCCCATTCAGCCATATCTCTCCCCCATCAATGCTTGCCTGTCTGAGGTCTCCACATGGCTTTACAAGAGATGTGTCCACCTCAATGTATCTAAGACATCTGCTATATGGTTCTCTTTTGGTGCTCCCTGTCCATCAGTGGCCTCGGTTCTTTCAGATTCCCCTATTCCTTTAGTTTCCTCTCTCTGTTACCTCGGTGTGACTCTTCACTCTGATCTATCTTTCTGTGACCACATTTCATTGCTCACATGCCGGTCTTTCTTCTGTCTACGACAGATCCGCACCATCTGCCTCTTTCTTTCCACCCCTGCTCTGACCACTCTTCTGTTATCCCTAGTTATGTCCTGTCTCGATTTATGTAATCATGTCCTCGCTGGTCTTCTTCAGTCCCAACTTTACTGCCTACAACTGATATAAAACATTGCTGCCAGACTTCTTTCACATGCCACTCACCACGACCAAATTACCCCACTCCTCATTCAGCTTCACTGGCTTCCTATTGACTATCACATCCGTTTATAAGGTGTAAACGGGGGCGCTGGTCGTGAATGTCCACAGTCTTGGCAAAGGCAAAATTTTATTATGACTTGCAAAGGAGTGTGGGAGTTGTAGTTCATTCATACCAGAATCAGCCATTCACAAAATAATGAGTTGTGATGCTCGAGTGTAAGCAAAGAAAAATAGATTTTATTCATGGGGTTAATTCTCCCACACAGATTTACTTGGTAACACAAAAGGACACTTGCTTCAGTATTGTACTCAGGAAAAACAAAACATGATATAAGGTAACTGAACTTCTTAAGCAAAAATCAATAAAGACCTTGATGGGAAACAGAAAAGGTCTTTGTGATGGCTCCTGCTAATGACTTTCTTAGCAGTGCTCCAAAAGCAAAAACAAAACCCAAAAGTAACAAAAAAACTGTTCTTTATCAAGGATAACTTTCTTCTATTTACACACACAAAAAGAAGTTTCCTTCCAGAGCTCACGTGCACTTGTGCCTGGCTCAATTACCAATAATTAGCCAGCTGCAAACCCCTTTTGCTGGTTCACTCTCTCTACGTGGCTCAATCCTACCCTAAAGCTTTCTTGCAGAGACATTTCTGGGTAGATAAAAGAACAAGTTACAGTTCCTTTTGGTGGTTGTTGTATTAGTGAGAAACTATTTTAAAACAGCAGCCTAGACAGAGAGCAGTCCATGTATTCTAACGGATCATTTGAGATATCTCCTTCTTCTTCAAATATCATGGAATCAATATCATGGTCTGGCTCAGAGGAATTCCTTAAATTGATCACTCTCAGGATAATATTTGTTTCCCTGCTGTCTTCCTGGAGAAGAGCTAGGGCATAGATCAAAGTTCATACCTGAGCTTCCTTTGCTGTTAGGTTTCCTCTCCAGGTATCCTGGCCAGTAAGTAGTCCAGCTTTAATGTCCAGCCTTCCAATCAAGATCCCTGGACACTGGGTCTCTCTTCACATACCTTCTTGCACCGGTCTTAGGTCCCCTTCCAAATGCAGCCGTCTCCTTCAAAGGTGCTGTCTGGGAATTCCTGGCTCTATAACCCCACTCCTCTGGCTTCCTCCAGTCCAATGGAGTATGCTTGCCTCTGGAATCACTCCTAACACACGTACTGCTGTGGGCTCCTTCTTTAGACCTCCAAGATGTCTTTCTCTTCTTCCTTCCACGTTGCTTCTGCTGTTGTAGTCCTCTCTCTTCTTTCTGTCTGCTCTTGTTCTCTCTGCTCTGTCTGCTGTCACCATTCTGTCTCTGTGTAGAATATCCTTTACTTTTAACGTGCTTAGAGGGCCACTCCACCCTAGCACAGCCCAGGTGTGCTGAATCAAGCCCTGCCCTTGGAGATGAGTGATTGGGGATTACCTCATAGCTCTCCTGATTGAACACACTTTTCCCCACTTCAGCCCTCCTAGAGGCTGTTTGTAACCTGGTGCATTCTGGGACTGGTAGTCTTTTATGAAAACTTTCTGTTTTAGTATTTCTACCAGCAAAGACAGGTTGCTTGTTCATAGCCAATTCACCTCTTTTATAGCTCCCTCCTGAACTATGATAAGCTTCCTTATCACAAAGGTTCTTACTCTAGTCCATCATGCCATTTACACCCAAACACCACAGTATTTAGCTGACTTTTCACAATTTCACATAACAACCCACAGCCTCCATTCAGCTCACATTAACCGGTGCGACCCTGCCTCTTTAGTGCCCTCCAGCAAGAGCAGGTAGGGTTTAAGCAGGTTGTTTTCTTCCTGAACAGCTATTCTACAAGTTCCTAAAGCAAAGTCTCTTGGGATATGTAGTTTCTGTCACTGTCCAAGGAAGAGTAGTGTGACTTCAAAAAGTGGTTAAAGCAACAAGGATTTATTTCCCCTCCCGGGGCGGATTTTCAACAAGGAAATAAAGGTAACAAAAACCAGACACCTCTGGCAAAAGGACAAAGTAAAGTTTCCAACATAAACAGCTTCCTTCAGCATAAAACACTTGCTTCTCAGCAATCAGAATGAAACAGCTCTGTTTTCCCAGCTCTGTACTTTTTATCTCAATACCTCTGTAATTCTCTGCAAGGCATACATTCAGCGCAGGGATAATACTTCTTCAGATATTGTAAATGTACAGTCCATCATATCTTCAGGGACACTTTCAAAACCTGGCTCTATTTCCATTAAGTCCTCCTGAGAGGTAGGAAATGTTTGTATCGTGGTTTCTTGGGCTCCGCCCTTCCTCCCTGCTTTAAGCTTTGTATTATATTCTTGAATCATATACTGCTTAAAACAGTCCTTTTTATTACAGTCATTATAATCAATGCCCCAACCTTCTGGGTAAGTAGAATCACCTTGATTATAAAAATCCCAGCCTTTGGGCTTACCTCTGTGCTTGGCTGCAAAGGGTTTTCTCTGGGCTTTGGACCCGGTAGTGGAATCTCCACCTACTTTATGCAATGAGTGTTGAAACTGCCTTCCTGGCTTTCTCTCCTCTTGGTAATCCCCAGGATATTGCAGACAGCCTGGCTTGCTTCTGCCGTATCCTTTTCTTGAATAAAGCTTTGTAAAAGGTTCTCCTTTTACCTTTGAACTCAGCTCTGGCCCTGGGCTTGGAACCTGGACTCTTCCCTGGTTCTCCTCCTGGGTTGTTAGCTGGCCTCTCACCGGAACCCTCGGCTGGCCTTGTAAGTAGCCTCCCAGCTGAGCCTGTGCTGGAACTTTCTCTGGAACTTCCAATGGACACTCCCTTCCAGCTTCTAAGGAACTCTCCTCTCCAGCTTCTAACGGATCTGTTCTTTTTCTCCCTGAGGCCTCTTTTTGTATCTGCCCTTTAGGGTAGTGCCTGACTCCTCCCCCTAGCAGGTGCTCTGAATTAGCTCTTGAGTCCTGAGCTAACCGGTAGCAAGGGCATGTTTCTTTCTCCTGTGCTTGGTTTCCCTGGTAACTACCAGCCATGTGCTTTTGTTTATACTCCAGCACTGCCTCAGATTCCTCCTCTTTGGCTCTTTCTACAGGGCTGGAGGAATCCACCATGTCACACCGGTTACATCTCCCTTTTCCATCACATACTCACCTACATTTCACTCGCCACTCTGCTTTTTTCTTTTTGGATCCCTCCTCCTGGCACTCACTTCCCACCACCCTCCATTTGGAAACAGTCTTTTCCAGATTAAAATTCCTATTGAAAACTCACTTCTTCTGTTCTTCTTTTGATCTTCCCTCTGCCTCTCCTTCAGGACCTCTCTCACTTAAGAGCCCCTACCTGTCTTTTTCATGTTCTGTGTCTCTTTGTTAGGTTCCTGTCTCATATTGTAGTTCCTCTCCTATTCCGACTTTAGCCTTTTTCTGATTACTTTGTTGATTGTACACTTCCCTGGTGTAATGAAGGTGTGATTTGTCAATTAACTGAGTAAACATAAACATAAACATATCTCAAAGGCATAAATGTCAATTGAAAGGAAGCTTTGGAATGAGGGGTGTGACATAGTGGGTCCTTCCAGCCAGTTAGATGAGGCTAAAAAGCCAGGAACAGGAGTAGGGCTGACTTGTAAACAAAAGCACATGGCTCCTGGTTACCTTAGAAACCAAGCACAGAGGCAAGAGAAACTCCCCTGCTACCATTCAGGGAATGAGTCACAGCTAATGCAGGACACCTGCTAGGGGGTGGAGCTGAGCACTGCCCTAGAATTCACCCTGATAAAGAGAGTTCAGTTGAGCTTATGGAGTTAGAAGAAGGGGAGGAACGAGAAGAAGGAGAAGTGGATGAGGCATGTATGCTGGATAAGGAAGCTAATGAGAGCTACGGTGAAGACAGCAGTGCCAGGAAAAAGCCAGAGTCTCTGTGGAAGGGTGAAACAGTGTCTTTCTTCAGGAAAAGAAAAGAAACCCCAAGGGAAGGATATAATAAGGGCAGAGTGGATTACCTGCAGTATCCAGGGGAACACAGAAGTGAAAGGAAGCCAGGAAGGCAAGTGAAATCTTCTGTGCAAGGCTTAGATTGGGAACTTACAGCCAGTCCAAAGCCACAAAGAAAACCTCCACCAGCTAGGCTTAAAGGTAAGCCAAAAGGCTGGTATAAAAATAGTTACAGTGACTGTATTTACCCAGAGGGTTGGAGCTGGGAAGAGAATACCTGTGCTGATAATGTTTGTGAAAGCCAGTATTTAACTCAGGAAAATCAGGTGAAACCTGAAGCAGTTAGAAAGGGCGTGGCATCAGGATTGCCGTTACAAACATTTCCTTCTAACCAGGAAGAGTTAATGGACTTTGTACCTGAGTGTGTGAATATTGATGAAGATATCATGGACTGTATGATATTGCTTGCTAATGAAATAATCTCATTACGCTGAAGGCATGTTTTGAAAGAGAAAGTACAGCACTACTAGCATTGAGAAGCAGAGAGCTGTGAAGAAACAGCATTGTTACGTTGGAATGCTAGATATCAACCTGTTTATTGCTGAAGCAAGCCTTTTCTGTTAAAGAACCTTTGATTTGTCCTTATGCCAGTAAATACCTGGTTTGTGTTACTTTGTTCATGGTGAAATCCACTCCGGGAGGGGAAATAAAATCCTTTGGTTGCTTAAACCACTTTTCCACAACTGCTCCTCATTGATCCGGTGAAGGGACTACATTTCCCAAAAAGCCTAGCTTGAGGATTTGTAAAGTAGCTGCTTCAGTGGGGAAAAACCCACTCACTTAACCTCTACTCACTTATATACGGGGGTTTAAGGAGAGCTGGTGACAAATGGCGTAGTAGTTTGGATTTTTACCTGGATTTGAGGACACCACAAGGACGAGGTTCCTGCAGCAAGAGCTGACAGCCAGGAGGAAAAGATCCGGAGCTCGGCTGACGATCGGTCAGACTGGGGAGTTCCCTTTTCTCAGTGCCTGACTCTGCACTGGTGCCAGGTAATTGTAGCTGGGCACGGGTGGAGAAGGATACAAAGGAGAAAGGGTGGTGCACAGGGATAGTGCACGGCGTTGAAAAAAAAAAAAAGAAGGGGAATTTTTTTTCTCTCTCTCTTTTTTTTGGGGCCACACTTGGGGTTTTTTTGTTGTTCTGTTGCAGATACCAGGAGGTCCAGAATGGACCCACAAGAAATACTAAGGTGGATGTCCCTGCAATGGGATAAGCAGCTGGAGATGTCGCGGAGGGTGCATGACCAAGCGATGACTGCCTTACAAGAACAGCTGAGACCAGTAAATGCTCTCATAGAACATTTAGCAAAGCAACAGCAGGGGCCAGCGGAAGTTTTTCCAGGATTTACCCAAGGGGTAGGACTAAATGGTACGGTTCACTTTTGCTGGGACAGTTATCTCCTACTGACAATGTAGATGATTATGTGGATGCATTTGAACGGATTGCAGAAGCTGTCAAATGCCTAAGGAGCAGTGGGCTATAAGATTTGCCATGTCTTTATCTGGTGAAGCTTTGTCGGCATACAAGTCAATGCCAGCTACCTTAGCAATGAATTATGACGCAGTAAAGAATGCTGTACGAGACAGGTTAGGGCTCACCCCTCTGTTCTACAGGCGCAGGTTTAGGGAGGCAAAGTTAAAGCCTGGAGAAACCCCTAAAGCCCTGTATTTTAGAATAAAGGGATTAGCCTGTAAATGGCTCAAACCTGAGCAGCAAAATGTAGAGTCTATGTTAGATGAGATAATGTTGGAACAGTACATGGAAGCTGTACCTGCTGAGGTTAAAAAGTTTCTTATGTTACAGAATTGTAAGACAACAAGTGAAGCAGCTGCCATGACAGAACGGTATTTTGAGGCTGAATTCTCAAGGACCTCAAAATCCGGCGTTCTGGGCATGACACAGGCTGATAAAGTAAGTAAGAATTTTGAATGGAAAGCACCTTATGAAAATAGGGGTTTTTCCTTTACTAAGGGAAAATGTTTCAAGTGTGGAAATGTTGGGCACTTGCAAAAAGACTGTATTATACGCACTGCCTTAGTATCTGGTAATGGGGAAAACTTCAAGGCAGGCTTTTTACTACCAGTCCAGGTGGAAGGCATAAAGGCCCAAGCGCTACTAGACTCGAGCGCTAACCAGAGTATGGTGTCCCAACGGCTCTGGGAAGCCATACAAGCTCAAGTAGTGCCGATTCCAGCAGTGGGGCAGGTGAAAGTACAGTGTTTGCACGGGTCAGCCTCCTATTACCCTGTATATGACCTCATGATAGAAGGGTTAGGATCAGCCAAGAAAGTAAAGGTGGCAATAATCCCACAGCTGTTACACGATGTAATTTTGGGAAATGATTGGCCCCCATTTTGCAGGGGAATTGAAAAGGGTATAGAAGAGAGGACAGGCTATGTCTCTACCCGCTCCCGGGCAAGAACTCCTCATAGGGAGGAGGACCCCGCTGAAGAAGTGGCAGGTCCATCCCGAGTTAGGGAAGATTCCCCTGACTTAGAAAGGGAATATGAGGAGGAAGCAATAGACCCATTGCCCGCACAGACTGACCTTTTTGATACCATGCCCAAGGAGGTGAGGAAAGGAAAGGCCAAGAAAAAACAAGAAAGGCAACATAGGACCCAAGGAAGGGCTGATTTGGGAACTGGGGAGGGTTTACCATGGGTACCCTCAGAGTTAGTAAAGAAATTCCCGTCCTTCCCAGGGGAACAGAAAGCGGATCCTGCTTTGAAAAGAGCCTTTATGTTTGCGCAAGAAGAAAGGGATACTCTGCCCCGATTCCTTTTAGAAAGGGATATCCTGTACAGGGAGAGTAATAACCCCCTTACCGGTGAGGTAAGAAAGCAGTTGGTAGTACCGACTACATTTAAGGCCATAGTAATGCGTCTAGCCCATGACCACCCAATAGGAGCCCACAAGGGGATTCAGGGGACATTGGACCAGGTCTTGGCCCGTTTTTACTGGCCAGGGGTCTACAAGGAAACTTCCCGCTATTGTGAAGCGTGTCCCACCTCGAAACCGAGAGCAGTGCCTATGATACCCACACCTGCCATATCCACACCCATTAGGCGAATGGCAATGGACATCATAGGGCCACTCGTTAGGACTCCCCGGGGTTTTCAGTACGTGTTAGTGATCGTGGACCAAGCTACACGTTTCCCATGGGCCATACCCATGAGAAATACCTCCGCCAGAACAATAGCCTTGGAACTGATAAAATTGTTCTGTGAAGTTGGCTTCCCTCAGGAGATGCTCACTGACCAAGGAAGCAACTTTTTGTCAAAATATTTAGCCACTGTGTGGGATGCCTTTGGCATACACCATGTGAGGACTGCAGCATACCACCCCCAGTCCAATGGGATGGTTGAAAGAACAAACCAGACCATAAAGCAAATGCTTAGGAGGGGACTAGATGGGCAGATGTCCGAGTGGGATACATTATTACCCTTTGTATTGTATGCGTGTAGGGAGCGTGTACAGGCGTCCCTAGGAGCATCCCCGTATGAGCTGTTATTTGGTAGAGCCCCAGAGGAGTTCTTGATATACTCAGAGAACAATGGGTGGAACCAGATAGGGGGGAGACAGAAGTACCCCAGTTCCTCAAAAACTTAAGGAGTCGTTTGAAGAGGACGGCTCAAGCCTCTTTAGAAAACTTACAGGCTAGCCAAAAGAGGCAGAAAAAGTACTACGACCGGGGAACAAAACCCCGTCAATTAGCTGTAGGCGATAAAGTGGTGATTATGGTGGCCGAGGTAGGACCAAAATTCGAGTCCAGATGGAAGGGGCCCTTTATGGTAGTGGAGAGGGTAGGTCCTGTCTCATACCGGGTAGAGAATAGTAAGGGCCGGCGCCAGGTCTATCACATTAATGTTTTAAAACCCTGGCAAGAAAGGGTAGCCACAGTACAGTTAGCTATGAAGGAACACCACAGGAACCCTACACAAGGGATTACGTGCTGTCCGTCGCAGGCTTTGGCAGCCCGTAATATTTTAAGGGGGGGGGATCTGTGACATAGTGGGTCCTTCCAGCCCGTTAGATGAGGCTAAAAAGCCAGGAACAGGAGTAGGGCTGACTTGTAAACAAAAGCACATGGCTCCTGGTTACCTTAGAAACCAAGCACAGAGGCAAGAGAAACGCCCGTGCTACCATTCAGGGAATGAGTCACGAGCTAATGCAGGACACCTGCTAGGGGGGTGGAGCTGAGCACTGCCCTAGAATTCACCCTGATAAAGAGAGTTCAGTTGAGCTTATGGAGTTAGAAGAAGGGGAGGAACGAGAAGAAGGAGAAGTGGATGAGGCATGTGTGCTGGATAAGGAAGTTAATGAGAGCTACGGTGAAGACAGCAGTGCCAGGAAAAAGCCAGAGTCTCTGTGGAAGGATGAGACAGTGTCTTTCTTCAGAAAAAGAAAATAAACCCCAAGGGAAGGATATAATAAGGGTAGAGTGGATTACCTGCAGTATCCAGGGGAACACAGAAGTGAAAGGAAGCCAGGAAGGCAAGTGAAATCTTCTGTGCAAGGTTTAGGTTGGGAACTTACAGCCAGTCCAAAGCCACAAAGAAAACCTCCACCAGCTAGGCTAAAAGGTAAGCCAAAAGGCTGGTATAAAAATAGTTACAGTGACTGTATTTACCCAGAGGGATGGAGCTGTGAAGAGAATACCTGTGCTGATAACGTTTGTGAAAGCCAGTATTTAACTCAGGAAAATCAGGTGAAACCTGAAGCAGTTAGAAAGGGCGTGGCATCAGGATTGCCGTTACAAACATTTCCTTCTAGCCAGGAAGAGTTAATGGACTTTGAACCTGAGTGTGTGAATATTGATGAGGATATCATGGACTGTACGATATCGCTTGCTAATGAAATAATCTCATTACGCTGAAGGCATGTTTTGAAAGAGAAAGTACAGCACTACTAGCATTGAGAAGCAGAGAGCTGTGAAGAAACAGCATTGTTACGTTGGAATGCTAGATATCAACCTGTTTATTGCTGAAGTAAGCCTTTTCTGTTAAAGAACCTTCGATTTGTCCTTATGCCAGTAAATACCTGGTTTGTGTTACTTTGTTCATGGTGAAATCCACCCCGGGAGGGGAAATAAAATCCTTTGGTTGCTTAAACCACTTTTCCACAACTGCTCCTCATTGATCCGGTGAAGGGACTACATTTCCCAAAAAGCCTAGCTTCAGGATTTGTAAAGTAGCTGCTTCAGTGGGGAAAAACCCACTCACTTAACCTCTACTCACTTATATACGGGGGTTTAAGGAGAGCTGGTGACAGGGGTCATAGAATAACAGGTGAAAAGCGATAGACTCAGGAATAATCTGCGTAGAAAAGTTTCACAGTTGAGGTAGTAGAGACAAGGACTTTATCTAAATTAAAGAAGGCATGGACAAGCACAGAGAATCTCTGAGGTAGTAGCTGGTGTAGATGAGCAGACTGAATTGATAATACTCACTTCCAGTCCTAATTCACTCTACCCTATGGGGACCATTGGGTGGGCCTCTAGGATAGGTGGGTGGGTAGGAAAATAGATTAAAGAATGGGGGAGTAGGTGAGTAGATAGAAAGGAGGGTGTGAAATAGCTAAGTGTGGGTACGGGTAGGTGACTCAGTGGTTAGCTAGGTAGGTGAGTGAGTGGGGATGAGGTAAATAGGTGGGTGGGGGTTAGTGAGTGAGTGGATGGGCTGAGGCCCCTCTGGTCTCAGGATACTGTGCTCATGGATTCTGTGGCAGAGTATTCCTGGCTTAGGGGTTCCAGGACAAGGTTAATCTGCCTTGGCAGTCCCAGGCCAGGGAGTCCCTGACTTAGGGATTTGGGGGTAGGTTCTCCCTGCCTTGGGGGTACTAGGCAGAGTCTTCTGGAATCTCAGGGCATTGGATCAGGTGATCTTATGTTTGAAGGTGTCCATTGGGGATCCCATCTGCAGGGGTCACAACCTAGGGATCTCCAGTATTTGGGTGAATAATTTTTTAACTTCCAAATGACATCCATTAAAATCTATCTCTTCAGAGTTGAAGTAAAGGTTCAGCACTTTTGTGATAGTAAAAAAACAATGCTATACTTTAGCGTAGTATGCAGCATTAAAAGTAATTCTGTATGCAGCCTGTATGTTCAATTACCTGGAAGAGTAGAGGACCGCAAAATGAAGATGATAAAATCAGCTTGCACAAAGCAATGATACAGCTGCCCCAAGCTCCCAAGAGCAATATGCAATGGTGGTAGGACTTTGGTACATTTTCAGTGATAATTTGGGAAAGATGGCAAATTTCCCAGCATGGGCTGCAGGTTAACTTGGTTACATGTCCCATTTGAGGTAAAAAAAAAAAAAAAATCTTCAGCACACTATCAAGCTAGAACCTGAAGGCTATGTTACATTATCCTTAGTCTTGAAGCTCTGTGCAGTACTATCTCCTATGTTACATTGCTCCTATATGCTCAAGCTACAAGAATACCAGACAACAACATATAATGCAAAAAAGGAATATTACACAAAACTGATTCAGAGCTCACTAAATCGCCCTCGAGAACTCTCTGAAGTGGTTAAATCCTTAACAAAAGACACAGCTCAACTAAAAGAACAAACAAGCCTAACCCCACAAATGATAGCTGACTACTTCCAGACCCTAACCTCACCCACAACAGCAACACAAATACCCTCATGGAACCAACCAACCAACAACGGATAAAACCTAAGATCTGGAACTCTTTCTCAACAATTACAGCTGAAGAGTAATTACAGGTATCAACACAACTACCTCCTCACTTGACCCTTGCCCAGTCAGCTGGATCAAGGCTGCCAAATGAGAACTAACACCAACAATACTTAAAATCATCCAGCTATTACTGCAGTAAGGATACCCACCCCCAGAACTCAAAATGGCATCCACTTGCCCAGTAAGAAAAGGAATAGCAAACAACATAAACCAGTTGACCTCCTTCAGACCCATAGCCAGCTTCCCATTCATGACTAAAGTGCTAGAGAAAATTATACTACAACAACTCTAGGATCACGTAGACTCACACTCCCCAATTGATCCCCAGCAATATGGATTTAGACCCCACCATGGAGTTGAATCCCTCATTTATTTTATTTATTTATTTTTTATTTAACTGTATTTATATCCCGCTTTTCACCGGGTCAAAGCGGTGTAACATAAAAGGGGGGGGGGGGTTAATCAGTTATAGGGATGGGGCCATCACCAGGAGGGCAACATTGATGATTTTGACAGGGGATAGACATAGACGTGGACAAGGTAACAGTTTTTTGGTCATAGGTTCTTGGGGTGGTTTAGAGGGGTTGGTGTAGCTATTTGTGGGAGGGTGCTTCTGTGTTGAGATGTTCTTGGAATAGGATAGTTTTTAGCTGCTTTTTGAATGACAAGAGATCGTTATTGCTCCTGAGGTGGTTTGGTAGAGCATTCCCGAGGGAGGGAGCATAGAGTTCAAAGGCTCTGTTGCAGGTCCGTTGTGTGCATTTGGTTCTTTTGTGAGGGATGGTGAGGGAGTTGCTGGAGGTCTGCCTTGTTGTTTTTCTGTGAGCTGTTCGGGACAGTAGGGTGTGGAGCTGGGTGTTCTGTGTTTGGTGGATGGTTTTGTGGGTGAGTAGAATTGCTTTGTATTTAATTCTTGCTTGGAGGGGAAGTATGTGTAGGTCCCTCAGAATTGGGGTGATGTGGTCTCATTTCTTTGCATTCTGAATAATTCTCGCTGTGGTGTTCAAGGCAGTTCGGAGGGGGTTGGTCTGTGTGGCAGGTAGTCCATGGTAGATTATGTTGCAGTAGGCTAGATGTGGGAGTGTCATAGCTTGCATTACTGTCCTGAAGTCTTGAGGTTCGAGGAGGGGTCAGAGACGTTGTACTGTTTTAGCCTTGTGGAATATGGTTCCGGTGGTCTTAGTGATTTGTTGCTTGAAGGTTAGGGCTTGGTCAATGATAACATGGCTGCATTAGTGGAGAACCTAATACAAGGCACCAACAAATGCAACACAGGATTTATACTGATCTTCCTTGACATCAAGGCAGCATTTGACTCCATACCACACAACCTAATCATTCAACGTCTTCAAGAAATCGGACTAGGAGACACCCCACTGAACTGGTTCAAATTCTACCTATCAGATAGACAACTCCAAGTAAAAGTAGGCACCACCAAATCATCACCATACATCCAACCTCAATGAGTCCCTCAAAGCTCTGTCCTCTCCTTCCTAATATCCAATATCTTCCTCCAGACAATCTGCACATACAAGCACACAATATCCTATACCATATACAGGGTGGCCCAAAAAAAGTGAGAACATCTCGTAGCATATACGTTATTTAAAAATTCAAAAAGACAGATGTAAATGATTGACAAATTTTAAAAAAAAGATGGCGACCGTAAATTGTCGAAATAAAGACGTTATATAGCTTAAAAAGGTAAATAAGTAAAGTATTTAAGCTTTTAATTTACGAGATGTTCTCACTTTTTTTGGGCCACCCTGTATATTAGATGACGTTATGATATATGCACCCATTAACACAACTAACCCAGTAATCACCAACATAAAAAAATGTTTCACCTCCATCACATGCTGGCTCAGAGTACAACGTGACCATAAACTGAAAAAACCCCCAAAGGTATTATACATCACCAGGAACAGCAGCTTCACCCCACCTATCACCATAAACATCAATGGAATCCAATTACAAGTAAAACACAAAGTACATTACTTAGGAATTACCCTGGATCAGTGTCTCTCCTCATCCCACATCAGGAATATCACTAAAGGCACCTACTATAAACTCAAGACAGTCTAGCACCTCAAACTACTCCTAACTCATCACGACTTTTGCACAGTTCTCCAAGCACTTGTCTTCCTGCACCTCAACTACAGCAATCTCATCTTCCAAGGTCTACCAAAGTCAGCAATCCACCCGCTCCAGATTGTCCTCAATACTGCAGCCCGCACTCTCTGCAATGCCCACAGAGCTGAACACATAACTCTCTTACTCATTCAGCTACACTGGCTACCAATCGTCGAACACATAAAATATAAATCCATCCTCACTATCTTTAAAGCCATCAATGGCCTCTCAGCCATTCACCTCCAATCACTAATACAGAAGACACCTGAAAACCAAAACAGACAAACTGGCTCCCTCAACACACTATGCATACCAGCGCTTTATACAAGAACCAGCTCCACCACATCAAAGAGGGCCTTCGCACTACTTGCACCAGCCCTATGGAACTCAATCCTGACAACATGGAGTGGAGTGAAGTGGAGGAGTAGCCTAGTGGTTAGAGCACTGGCTTAGACATCAATCAACCAGGCTTCAATTCCCACTAGCATGCCTTGGACAAGTCAGTTAACCCTTCATTGCCTCAGAAGAATCCAAGTTATCAATATCCCTCTTTAATGTAACATAGTAAATGACAGCAGATAAAGACCAGCATGGTCCATCCAGTCTGCCCAGCAAGAGTAGGTTTACCTGCCAGTCCATGCAGGCCACCCTCCCCATGTCTTTGTTTAGGGGTGAACCCACCGCTCCGTGTAGGACACCCCTATTTGTTGAGAAATTAGATAGTTCAGTTTATTTTGATTTTATCCTGTTGCTAAAGTGATCCACTGTGTCTGTCCCATGCCATTTTGAATTCCGTCACTGTATTTGCTCCCACCACTTCCATCGGGAGGGCATTCCAAGCATCCACCACCCTTTCAGTGAAAAAGTATTTCCTGACATTGCCTTTCAATTTACCCCCTTGCAGCTTCATGTTATGCCCTCTAGTTTTACAGCTTCCCCTTCTTTAAGTTTGTTACAATGTAAACCACTTTGACTAAATTAATAAAGCTGTATAAAAGGCCTGTAAAAAAATAAACCTACATGATACAAAGGACTTATTGGCCTTCAGAAAGAGCCTCAAGACTTACCCGTTTATAGACCAATTCTCCAAGAACATAACATGACCACCTAACATGCAATATCCACGGCCACCATCATTGCTCTTCCTCCATCCCCTATGTTATGAATGCTCCAATCTGTTCTCCTGTAGTGATATTTCAACATGTTGTTCTCTTCTCTTACAAACATGATTTTCAACCCCCTATGATATGCATATTCCGACCATATAAAAACTGCTAAATAAATAAATAAAATAATTGTCCTTGGTCTTGAAGCTCTGTGCAGTACTACCTCCTACTGGAATTAACATTTACAATTTGCCAACCCCATAGCCATTGAAAGAATAACTAAAATTGGATGTGGAGGTAAGGAAGATTCTCTGAGGAGCTGATATTAGCAGATATTAGCAAAGCATTGACTAGTAATGTGAGTTCCTAAAACTCAATGCACTCTTACTGCAATTATAGTCAGGGCGGGCCTGTCCATTCAGCAAGAATGTTTTTTGCACAGAGCCCCGCGTTTCAGGGGGCCCCGCGTAAAAAACATTCTGCATCAGCCCATAGATTAAAAAAACAAACAAACTGGCTGCTGCTGCCGCTGTGGCAGTGGCAGAATCAAGCGTCCCGTGGGGCCCCCCCCCTTGCCCGGCAGAGCCCTCCAGGCATCAGCTCTATCAGTGGCAGCTTTCAGAGCTGCGAAGACAGAGTTTCCCATTAGCCCCAGCAGGATTAACAAAGCCGTGAGAAAGGGAAGCTCTCCCTTCGTGGCTTTGAAAAGCCCACGCTTCAGGAGCTGATACTGCAGGGAGGACTCTGCTGGGCAAGGGGGGGGCCCCGCGGGATGCTCAATTCTGCCGCTGCCACAGCGGCAGCGGCAGCAGCAGCTGGTTTGTGTTTTTTTTAATCTAGCTGGGCTGATGGGGGAAGGGGGGTTAAGACTGGTAATGGGCTGATGGAGGAGGGGGTTAGGACTGGTAATGGGCTATGGGGGGACTAGGACTGGAAATGGGCTGATGGGGGGGTTAGGACTGATAATAGGCTGGGGGGGCTAAGACTGGAAATGGGCTGATGGGGGGGTTAGGACTAGTAATGGGCTATGGGAGGGCTAGGACTGGAAATGGGCGGATGGGGGGTTAGGACTAGTAATGGGCTATGGGGGGGCTAAGACTGGAAATGGGCTGATGGGGGTCTAGAACGGAGTGGATGATGGGTGGGGATGGAACTAGAAGGGAGCTGATGTTGGGGGACGATTAGTATGGGATGGACCTGGGAGAGTGAAATGGAGAGGGAAATATATTTTGAGTGGGAGGGAAGACAAATCTACAATTGGCCGGATATTGGGAGAGTAAGTGGGGATTCCCTCACTTGGTTTGCAGCTTGTCGTGCTGTGAGGGCTTGTGTGCATCAGTGATGCTGAGAGCTAAACTATCGGTAGTTTAACTACTGGCAGGGTCTCCCAAGATGGACAGGTCTCAGCTGAGATGCCAGACCAAGACAAACCACCCATCTGGGCAGCAGCAGAATGGGATAGTGTTGAGGGTGGAGGATCCCATTTCTGTGACAACGACAACAACACCAAACTTAAACTGCGCGGAAGAAAGACCCGGCAATCTACTTCTGTATCTTACTATGAAAACCCAATGGATAGTTACAACAAAACAAATTGTGCTGTAGTGCTGGAAGATGAGACCCCCAGGTTGGAAGGCACTCAACTAGCTACTGGGAAGAGTTGAAGACTTTTCAGAGTAAAGCCATCATTTATGATGTGGTTGGATCAAAGCCCTCGGGACGTCTGACTGCTGATGTAGCTGCGCATGAAATGAGAGTCAGAAGCTGTAAAGATGTCTTACACATTGGAACATGGAACGTATGAAGCATGAACCAAAGGAAGTTGGAGGTGGTCAAGAATGAAATGGAACGTGTACAACTTGATCTGTTGGGTGTCAGCGAACTGAAATGGACTGGCATCGGGCACTTTGCATCAGATGATCACATGGTCTACTATGCTGGAAATGAAAGACAAAGAAGAAATGGTGTTGCATTTATAATAAAGAAGAAACTTGCAAGAACTGTAATGAAATACAATGCAGTCAGCGAATGCTTAATCTCTATTCATCTACGAGGATTGCCTATCAACACAACTATAATTCAAGTATATGCCCCAACAACAGCTGCAGAAGAGAATGAAATTGAAGAGTTCTATGAACAAGTACAAGCTGAAATTGACAGAACATGCAAACAGGATATCCTGATAGTCATGGGTGATTGGAACGCAAAGGTTGGCAACAAAGAAGAAGACAAAGTAGTTGGAAAATATGGACTTGGCAACAGAAATGAAGCTGGAGAAAGACTGATAAAATTCTGCAAGACCAACGATCTATTCATCTCGAACACCTTCTTCCAGCAACACAAGCGGCGACTGTACACATGGACTTCACCCAATGGATTGTATAAAAATCAAATTGACTACATCTGTGGAAGTCAACGATGGAAAAGCTCTATAACATCAACAAAGACAAAACCTGGAGCTGACTGTGGTACAGATCATCAACTACTAGTATGCAAACTCAAGCTAAAGTTGAAAAAGAGCAAACCACTCATGAATGCAGCAAAATATGACCTTGAGAATATACCACTGGAATTTAAAGACTGCCTGCAAAATCGATTTGCTGCTTTAGATACAAATGATAGAGTTCCAGAAGAGTTATGGAATGACATCAAGAAGGTTGTGTTGGAAGAAAGTGAGAAGTCTCTACAAAAGGTAAAAAAGAAAAAACGGCCTAAATGGATGACGGAAGAAACTCTGAAAATTGCCCAGAAACACAGAGAAGCTAAAGCCAGAGGAGAAAGAAAGACAATCACAGAACTCAACAGAGATTTCCAACGTGCAGCAAGACAGGACAAGGAAAAGTACTACAATGACGCATGCAAAGAAATAGAAGCAGAAACTATTAGAGGAAGAACAAGATCAGCTTTCCTAAAGCTACGAGAGTTAAAGAAAACGTTCCAGCCTCGAATTGGAATGTTACAAGATGCTCAAGGTTCTATGTTGAATGATGTTGAGAAGATCAAGAAAAGATGGAAGGAATATACAGAGTTTTTATATGATAAAGATCAAGTGGACCAACAGCCGTTTCAACCTGTACCTTATGATCGGGAACCATTGGTGATGAAAGAAGAAGTTGAAGCAGCATTGAAAGCCTTATCAAAGAACAAAGCACCAGGCATTGATAGCATTCCCATAGAAGTATTACAGCAATCTGATGCAGCTGTTACCGTACTTACAAGGCTTTGCCAAGAAATATGGAAGACAGCATCATGGCCAACTGACTGGAAAAGATCTGTGTTTATACCAATACTAAAGAAAGGTGATCCAACTGACTGTGGAAATTATCGCACAATCGCTCTGATCCCACATGCCAGCAAGATTCTACTGAAGATTATTCAAAAGAGACTACAATCATACCTGGAACAAGAACTACCTGAAGTGCAAGCAGGGTTCAGAAAAGGGCGAGGAACGAGAGACATCATTGCGGAAGTGAGATGGATCCTTGAAAAGACTAAAGAATACCAAAAGGATATCTATTTGTGCTTTATCGACTATAGCAAAGCTTTTGACTGTGTAAACCATGAGAAACTCTGGGCCACATAAAGAAGCATGAGTATACCAGAACACCTGATCATTCTCTTGCACAATCTGTACATTGATCAAGAAGCAACAGTTCGAACGGAACAAGGAGAAACAGAATGGTTTAAAATAAGCAAAGGTGTAAGACAAGGCTGCATACTTTCCCCCTACCTGTTTAATTTATATGCAGAACAAATCATCAGAGAAACAGGATTGTATGAAGACAACAGAGGTGTGAAGATTGGTGGAAGGCTCATCAACAACCTTCACTATGCTGATGATACCACATTACTGGTGGAAAGTGAAGATGATCTGAAACATTTGCTTCTCACAATCAAAGAACATAGTCTCAAAATGGGCCTGCACCTTAATTTAAAGAAGACAAAGATCATGACAACTGGCATAATCAACAGGTTCATCGTCGAAGGAGAAGAAATTGAAATCGTAAATAACTTTAACCTACTTGGATCAACTATCAATAAAGAAGCAACTAGCAGTCAAGAAATCAGACGACGCATTGCTCTTGGCAGAATGGCTATGAAAGACCTAGATAAGATTCTCAAGAGCAGAGATGTCTCTCTCCATACAAAGATTCGACTTGTTCAAGCCATGGTATTTTCAATAACATCATATGGATGTGAAAGCTGGACAGTGAAAAAGATAGACAGGAAGAAAATTGATGCCTTTGAATTATGGTGCTGGCGGTGAATACTGTGTATACCATGGACTGCCCGAAGAACAAACCAGTCTGTACTAGAGGAGATCAAACCTAAGCTTTCTTTAGAAGCTCAGATGACAAGACTTCGACTTTCATACTTTGTACACATCATGCGGAGAGAAAGACATCATGCTTGGCAAGATAGAAGGTCAACGCAAAAGAGGAAGGCCAGCAATGAGATGGATCGATACAATAACAGCAGCTACGGGTACCAGTCTGTCAACAATGAGCCGCCTGACTGAAGACCGAACACAATTTAAGATAGCTATCCATAGGGTCGCCATGAGTCGACTCTGACTCGACAGCACTTAACAACAACAAGTGGGGATTGAGGATGGAGGGGTAAAATTTGAGTGGATGAAATAGGAATGAGGAAAGAGCAAAAGGAGAAAGATTAGTATGTTAAAGCAGATGTAGAGAGAGAATGAAAAAAAACCCTAGAAGTTAGAAGAAAGGACAAATGGACAGCAGACGATGGACAGTTAGCAGAAGACACGAAGAAACCAGAAGAAAGTGGCAGGAACAATTGCAACTGAAAAAAAATGCACAAAAGGTTGAAAAATATCTCTTTATTTTGAATTTATTAACTGGAATATGTCAGCTCTGGGAAATGTGCATCATTAATGTCTGTGCTTTGTTTAGTACAAGAGGAAATTAATTTATAGTTTTATTTCTACAGTGTTGTTGTACATTCCAAGTTTGGCTTTTGGGGTTCCCAGTTTAATTATTGTCTTCCTGTTTCTAAATTGTGATTCCTTGTTTGGTGATGGTCTATGTTCTGCATGTGTAACTGAACTGAGATATTCTGTTTATGTAATTCCTATTTGATATTGTC
This sequence comes from Ichthyophis bannanicus, assembly GCA_033557465.1. Taxonomy (NCBI): domain Eukaryota; kingdom Metazoa; phylum Chordata; class Amphibia; order Gymnophiona; family Ichthyophiidae; genus Ichthyophis; species Ichthyophis bannanicus. Next base: position 43,691,135 of record CM066043.1, read on the forward strand.
ACTTGTTCTCTTTCCCCAGTAGGTCATGTATTGTTATTCTCTGAAATGTATTGGTTTAATATTTGCAGTGTTGCCTTTTGATAGGTAGGGTATGGTGCTTTGTGAGTCCTGTAGTGCTGTTAGGATACGGCGGGTTTGCTATGGGTTCTAAATGGGCAGTGTTTGTAGTAGTTCCTAATGTGCTTGGTGGTTGGCACTGGATTATAGTAATGTAGAGATCTTTTAGTCTTTCTTTATCCATACACTCATTAAGAGGCATGTTTACTAAAAGTTAGTGTATGGTAACATTATGCACATATTTATGCAAATGAGGCCCCTTATGCAAATGAGGCCCTGTAACAAGTCTCCGCACATGGCCCCACACCCCCCTTGGGCTGCCCCTGATTACCCTGGTCAACATTGAAATCATTACTGACTTTAAAAGGCCCTAATCTGTAGTATCTTGGTGAGTTGAACACGAATATAGCATTAAAAAAATTTTATTGGCTCTCGTTTTGAAGATATTGCATGTAGTTCATTTTTGACGTTTCACTGTGTAAATTTATCCAGTAGGATATCAACAACATCCCAAATAAGCCTTGAATGATGTAATATTGCATCACATTGCATAATACCAGTATGCACACATCATCCAGAGTTGATTGCATCATTTTCTGATGCAATGTAATACTACTGCCAGATGGCTGCTGAAGCCATCTGACGTCAGCAGTGTACTATACGCAGTCGGAAAGGAAAGTAATCTGGTATTCTGTTCCGATATTGAAAGCCTCATGAATGCCTTAAAAATCACTCATGACCCACAAGACTGGAGACTATTTATAGACTCTTCGAAACTGAGTCTGAAGGCTGTGCTTTTGAACAATGGAAACCGTTTTCCATCTATTCCAGTAGCGCATGCCGTCCACATGAAAGAGACATACGATAACTTAAAGCATCTACTGACTTTCATTAACTATAACAAGTACAGCTGGCACCTCTGTGGTGACTTGAAGGTAGTTGCCCTTTTAATGGGACTGCAGCAGGGATATATAAAATACATGTGTTTCTTATGTGAGTGGGATAGCCAAGCAAGGGATTGGCACTACTTGCGGAAGGAATGGAATCGCAGACAAAATGTAACAGTTGGAGAGAAGAATATCCAGCACCCAGCTCTGGTTGAGGCTCACAAAATTCTGCTACCACCTCTTCACATCAAACTAGGTTTGCTGAAAAACTTTGTGAAAGCCATGGACCGCACTTCGCCAGCTTTCTGATACCTGCATGAAAAATTCCCTCTACTCAGCGAAGCAAAGATTAAAGAGGGAGTTTTTGTGGGTCCTCAGATTCGAGAGCTCTTCAAAGATGACCGGGTCAACAACTTGCTGCAGGGTGATGCGAAATAAGCATGGAATGCTTTTCGCCTAGTGTCAACAAACTTTCTCGGGAATGTTAGGGCAGAAAACTACAAGGAACCAGTAGAAGACATGCTGATGCAGTATCAGAAACTTGGCTGCAATATGTCTCTAAAGATCCATTTCCTTGATTCCCATCTCGATTTCTTTCCTGACAACTGTAGTATGGTTAGTGATGAACAGGGCGAATGTTTTCACCAGGATATCGCAACGATGGAGCAAAGACACCAGGGAAAATGGTCCACTACAATGCTGGCTGACTACTGCTGGACACTCCCCAGAGAAGCTCCCAAACAGCTGTACAAGAGACAGGCGAAAAAATCTAAGAAGTAGTCTATGACTTGGTTTTTTACAGGTACGTATTAAGCAAAAGCCTATTATATTTACTATTGACATGCATTTCATGATGTAAACATTAATTCTTGTAGATTACAAAAAAACTAGAGCCAACTTTGCAATTTCACTGTCATATTCGTGTTCAGCATATAAAAGATTGATAAGAAATGACTATTTTTATTTCAGTAGCATGACGTTTGTAACAATTTGTTGACCAGTGTTATAGTACTACCACATTAATTATAGAAAATAATTTTTAACAGCTAAACTGATCAGATATGAGCTGTAGATCACTGGAAAGCTGATTGTAACCAACCTGAAGGTCCAGTTTTCATAAAACAGCATTAATCATGTGGCTACCACATTGAGACAGAAAATCTGGAACAGCTTAGCCATGCCCCTGACCACAAACAAATTAAAGCTAGTCAGTGGTCAGAGGATATGATGAAGAGGAGGAAAGAGAGAACTGAAATCCCATCAGCAATTTCTGAACTGCTATTTAACAAATGATGTAGTTCAAAGGTTCTTTAGAAGTTATTACTCTGGAGCTGGTTGATGCATAATAATAACAACTTATAAATTCAGTTACAACAGTTCTTTTTAGAAGACTAGCATGCAGTTAAATGTTCTCTGGTGCTCCACCATATGTCGTCTTGAAGTCTGCCTGTTTCCCGTAAGTGCTGATAGGGCTGACATGTTGCATGATGTCAGAGTTGCCAAGTTACCCAGTCCCAGGAGTGAGATTTTAAATCAGTTCTGGATTTCTGACAATCTCATCCTCATGCATTATGAGACCTACAACACTGATTCCAAAGGATAAATCAAGAACTACAAATACCATAGTGCAATGCAATGCAAATTTTAAACCAGAATTGGCAAAAATCTCATTCCAGGAACTAGTTAACTTGGCAGCTCTGCAAACACCACACTGATTAAGATGTACATTTAAAACCAGGACTAAGAAGTCTCCCTCCTGAAATAGGTTAACTTGGCTCTGGATAATCAGTAGTAGATTGAATCCAGATTTACTGACTGCTATTGTGCAGAAATCAGCTACACAGTAGTAACTTATAGAGCCCTTACAGCAGAGCTGTGAGTTACCCAGTTCCAGGAGAAGACTTTTTGATCAGTTCTGATTTTAAATTTTCACCCCAAAGCAGTGCAGTCCCTGATCCTAGCCATTGAAATCACTGCTGCCAATCCCATAATGCACTAGCACGTGTGTTTTCAGAACTCTAGGAGTGGTCTGGAATCTCCCCTTTGGAAGCTGTGTTGAAAGGAGCACTTTAACATGAGGTTCCCTGTTAAATATAAATACTTTTTTAAAGATAGGATTCACTTTGAAAACGGATTCCCACAGGGCTTCCCCCTCAGTAAGTAGAGTGGGTACTATGGAATGTAAACTATACTGCTCTCAAGGCTTTGTTTAACTGCACTATCGGTTGTAATGTGGCAGCAAACCTTTAGGTAACTTTTATTATGTCTGCACTGATGATATAAACCATGCTGCTGAGAAATAACTTATAAATGCTATTCTTTACATAATGGAATATTTTCTGTAAATCGACATTCTCAGTAGTCTCTCAGTGTCTCTGCTGAGGTTTCATGCATTTTGGCTGTTGAAGTTCTGTTTCTCCTTGAGTAGTTGTAACATAGCAAGACTTCCAGTACGGGGATAATGTTTCTGTTGCATGCCTTTTTTTAATGCTCCAAAACCTCTATACTTAAGTGTATTTGGTCTCGTTCCCTGTAATTTTTATCCTTACCTATAATCTGACAGCCACGGATTCTTTCATCCTTTCCTTTGTGATCTTGGTGTAGGAGAGCAAATCTTGGAGGTATGCATATGAAAGTCCCTTCCATAGAGAGAGATGCCTTCACTTATTAACATAGCAACAAGATATCTCCATGAGCCATAAGATATTAGGGTTTTGTTCTGTGTTCTTTGTGAGATTTATAAAATACGTAGTATTGCAGATGATTTAGATATAGCAGAATACGCTATATGTCTCTGTGTGGAACGTCCCTTCAGGCTGTGATTTTTAGTTGTTCGTGTTTGCAACAGGGGCTGCTCATACTGTAATTCAAAGCTGCCAAGTTATCCATTTCCAAGAGGGAGATTTCAGACCAGTCGTGGCTTTCTGACAGCCCTATCATGATGCATTATGGGACCTGCAGCATGGATATCAATGGTAGAATCAGGGGCTCTAAATCCCACAATGCTTTGGGTTGTAAATTCAAAACCAGAATTGGCCAACAAGTCCCCCTCCTGGAACTGGGTAACTTGGCATCTCTGTGTAATTATTAGAACTTGGACTTTTATTCAAGGAATTGTATGACAGCACCTCAGAACTTTCCTTTCACCACTAAAAGGAAGGCTAGTGGATTGGAGAAATAGGCTACTGGTTAGTGCGATGGGCTGATGCCCAGGAAAGCTAGAGTTCAGATCCCACCGACTCTCCTTGTGGCCCACTTAACTCTCTCTTGTGTCAGGTGCTAACTTTGCTTGTAAGCTCTGTGGGGATAAGGAATTCTCCACTGGACCTGAATGTAACTCAACTTGAGCTGCTGCTTCTACTGAAAGGCAGGCGCTAAATCCAAGAATTTAAAATTCAGTAGTCTGCAGGAAATATGGGCTTGATATTCAAAAGGGTTTAGCAGGTTAGCAGGACCTGCTAACTAGCTAAATCCTGCTCAGCCCAATAGTCAAGAACACTAGTTGGCTTGTGCTGCAGAATATTCCCACAGACTACGTTAGAAATGTGGCTGGTTTCAAGACAGAGCTGGGGTAGCTCCAGTGACTATCCAGTTAGCAGCGATATTCAGCTGCGACAGGTCAATAGCTGTCATAACCTTATGCGGATTTGGCCTTCTGGTTCATGGCTGAATATCACCACTAACCAGATAGCAAAATTAGAAGTGGCGATAGCAGATATTAAGCACTGGCACGGACAATATGGTTTCAGTTTTGCCCAAGACAGCCAGGCGCTTTAGCAGTGCAGACCACCATGAGCTCAGTACTAGTCCCTATGGTTTTACCAGAGATAGATCACGTCAAACAAAGATGACCAAATTCTTTGATCAGGTAAACAAATAACACAGGTACACTACCAAAAAACTGCCTCCAGTTTTGCAACTGATTCCTATAGATTTTGGGGTGCTGAATCCAGGAAAAATAGCCAAAATGTTCCATCACGTCACGTTTTCTTGCAAAATTAGATTTCTTACCCATATAAGGAAAGTTCACATAATTTCTTTTTAGCCGACTGCAGTTTATTTTCTTGGCCCAAAATAGAGGTTGTAATGGTTAACTAACTAGAAACACTCCCTCATGATATTTTAGAGTGTTTTGTATTCATTTTATACATTAACAGGACAATTGGGAGGCGGGGGGCTAAATCCAGTACTCGCGCTGGCGCATGTTCTTTCCTGTTTGCCTCGCCTCGTTCGCTCGCTCAAACACGGTGGTTGCGACATGAACGTTCCTGTCAAATTTCAGTTTCTTGCAAGTTCATTATTACCTTTTGTTTGCTCAGTCGTAATCCAGCTTTATTCCGAAGTGGTTCACTACAGTTGTAGTTTGCAGTGCGGTGTATTTGTGATGGCTCACAGAGCCAAAGGTTGCGTCAACTCTCCGGACAGTTTTTGTTTTATTTGTGGGGAATATACCGTGAAAAAGTGGCAGAGGAACATTTCTGCATTTATTAAAAAAGTATATTTCGCCTATTTCGGTTTGAAGTTAGGCGATCAAGACAAACCGTGGGCTCCTCACAAAGTGTGCAAGACATGTGAGGAAGATCTACGCTTATGGATGAAAGGTAAAAAACAAGCATTTCATTTCGGAATACCTATGATGTGGCGTGAACAAAGAGACCACAGCAGTGACTGCTATTTTTGCTCTTGCATTGTGAAGGGATACAACTTAAAAAATAAGAACGTAATAAGTTACCCCAACCTTCCCTCAGCAATTAGGCCTATGCCTCATAGTAACGAAGTACCTGTGCCTGAACCACCAAAATCTTTGGATCATATTTGTGTGGACGGTTCTGATCATGATGAGACTCATCAGATGGCTTTTCCCGATGAGTCCAGTACTTCCGAGTTTGAAACTGAACCAGATCCGAAACCTGAACTTTTCTCTCAAGCTGAATTGAATGATTTAGTCCGGGATTTAGGACTCCCAAAAGATGCTGCCCAACTGCTAGGTTCTCGGCTTAAACAGAAAAATCTATTGTCACCAGGAACAACTTTTTATTGGTACCGCAACCGCGAGACACAATTTTTTGAAGTATTTCAGCAAAGAGGAAGATTTGGTATTTTGCAACGATATATACGGAGTGATGGAAAAGTTTAAACTCAAGTATGATCCTGCTGAATGGCGGCTGTTCATTGATTCATCAAAAGACAGCATAAAAGGTGTTCTTCTTCATAATGGTGACACATTCGCTTCAGTTCCTATTGCTCGCTCTGTTATTCTCCAAGAAAAATAAGAGAATTTGGCCCTGATTCTTCAGAAGATTCGTTATGATGAGCATAAGTGGATGATTTGTGGAGACTTTAAAATTCTATCCATGCTATTAGGGCAGCAATCCGGTTTCACCAAATATCCCTGCTTCATTTGCTTGTGGGATAGCCGGGCCCGCGACCTACACTGGTGGAAAAAAGACTGGCCAGTTCGGGAGTATTTGAGACCCGGTGAGAAAAATGTTCTTCATGAGAGCTTGGTACCTCGTGATAAAATTCTATTACCACCTCTCCACATTAAGTTGGGTCTCATTAAGCAATTCATCAAGTCCCTTCCAAAGATGGTGAGTGCTTTCGGTACCTTTGCTCAAAGTTCCCCCGACTTTCTGAAGCAAAGCTAAAGGAAGGAGTGTTTGTTGGCCCTGATATAAGGAAACTCATTTCAGATGGAGCATTCGCTGAAACGATGTCTGAGAAGGAAAAAGAAGCCTGGGATTCCTTCAAGGATGTTGTTCTCAAATTCTTGGGGAACAGGCGGGATGAGAACTATAAGGATATTGTTGCCAGGATGCTCAATGCCTTCAAAGAACAAGGCTGTAACATGAGCCTGAAAGTCCATTTCTTGCACTCCCATGTGAACTACTTTCCCGAAAACTTGGGGGCGTACAGTGAAGAACAAGGTGAAAGGTTTCACCAGGACATCAAGGACGCAGAGAGAAGGTACCAAGGAAGATGGAACACCACTATGATGGCTGATTTCTGCTGGTTGCTGGTGCGGGAAACCCCAGATGAAAAATACGCCAAGCAGCGCACCAAGAGAAGCATTCGGGGGAAGAAGAAACGGGCCCACCAGGAGATTGATTGACCCAAGAATGACTTTAAAATCTAAACTGTGTTGACAAATATCGTGTTTTTACTAAACTTTGAAATAAAAATTTGCTAGTTATTACCACAGTGTCGGATCTCATTTATTAGAATTTTATTTTCACACCATCGGGTGTTTGTCTTCATGTATTGCAATGGTGCGGTTTGCGTTTTCTATTCTTACATACATACCTGTACAACATTTTTTGCACATTTCTTTGCTTTGCTTTGTGTCTAACCTCGCTCTTATATGCTCAATGTTTGTGCACATGTATGTGGCTGTTTTAAGTGCAGACAATTTTGCTACCATCACAGTGTGTTTTGTTGACATTACTCTATTCTTATGTGCTGCCTTGTTACAATTTTCTTTATTCTTATTTGAATAACTACTAAACAATTAGTATAAAGAATTCATCCAAGCAACTTTTATCTCGATCGCACTCAATCTGAAACGTTCACCTCAAACTGCTAACCCAATGTAGCAAAAAATCTGTACGTGATGGAGCAAATTGGTTACCAGATTTGGATTCAGCGCACCAAAAAACGTAAAAATCAATCGAAACATTAGAGGCAGTTTAAAAAATTTTTTTTTAGTGTACCTGTGTAATTAGATCAGGACATAGTATGCTTAATTTTTCTCCAAAATGATTTGTTGCCTGCGTCAGAAGACTTATGAGAAGAGACTGGAAGACCTAAATATGTACACTGGAGGAGAGGAGGGACCGCGGAGATATGATTCAGACCAAAGAATATTTCAGTAATGGACAAACAAACCTCTTCCAAAGACAGGGAAGCCGTAAAACTAGAAGGCATAACATGAAGCTGCAAGGGGGTAAACTGAAAGGCAATGTCAGGAAATACTTTTTCACTGAAAGGGTGGTGGATGCTTGGAATACCCCCCCCCCCCCCAGTGGGGGCAAATACAGTGACAAAATTCAAAATGGCATGGGACAGACACAGAGGATCCCTTTATAGCAACAGGATAAAATCAAAATAAGCATAACTATCTCTTATATCTGAACAAATAGGGGTGACCTACACAGAGCGGTAGACACACCCTTAAACAAAGGCATGAGAAGGGGTGACCTACACGGAGCGGCAGGTGAACCTATTCTTGCCACCTTGCTGGGCAGACTAGATGGACCATACTGGACTTTGTCTGTTGTCATATACAATGTTACTATAATTTTAGTAAACCGTTTGGCACCATCCCACATAATAGGCTCATAAACAAACTGAACAAGGTGGGAAAGTGGGTTAGAAAATGGCGGAGCGCTAGGCAACAAAGGGAAGTGGTAGAAAGTGGTGGTCACTAGTGTTTGTCAGTCTTGCAGATGACTCCGGTTAATGTTTTTTTGCAGTCTGGCAGTTTCCTCCTGCTATTTTATTAATTTATTTATTTATCTGTGTGCTTTTATATACCACCCCTTCCAGAGATCAAGTGTGGTTTACAATTAACATAACAAAACTGTTACATTAAACTTGTGAACAGAACTAGAGTAAAGTGGTTACACTGAGCTGAATTTTGGAGAATATAGAATTATAGTCATGATTATTTACTGAAAGAATATTATAGTTAACATATTTACAAAAGATATATGTACAGGAGGATAAGGTCACATAGAAATTCTGTGAATGTGATTAGGATCAGAGAGAATTGGTGGTTTGAGCTGGGTTAGTTAACATATTTACATAAGCTGTAGGAGGATAAATTTGGATAAGAATTGTGTAAATGTAATTAGGATCAGATAGAATTAGAGGTTAGAGGTGGGTTAATGGGTTCAGATGTTGTTCTATACATGTTGGTAAGTTGGGAATATTTTGTTTCTATTTTACCAAAATGTTTTTAATTCCTTTCAGACGTCTTTAAAGTTGTTGGTGGCTCTTAGCTTGTCTGGAAGGGCATTCCAGCGCATGGGTGAGAAGCAGGAGAAAGATCTGTTGCTTGTGGGTTGGTTTGGTTTGCAGTAGTTATTTGGGACAAATGTGTGCTTTTGAGTCAGTGCTGACTCCTGGTGACCCAGAAGCTCCTGGGTTTTCTTGGCAGTGTCACCAGAAGTAGATTGCCAGGCCTTTCTTCCGAGGCAATGGGGGGTTAAGTGACTTGCCCAAGGCCACATGGAGTGCTAGTGGGAATTGAACCCTGGTTGCTTGGTTACCAAGCCAGTGCTCTAACCACTAGGCTACTCCTCCACTTCATTTGGGACAATCAATGTCTTTTTATTACAGTTTCTTCTGGTTCTTTCAGATGATGTGGTTTTAATCAGTGAGGAAGGAAATGAGGGAGCTATTTCCCTTGTGAGTTTGAAGATTATTATAAGGATTTTATATTTTATACGGCTAACTATAAGTAACCAATATAGTTCGTATAAGATTGGTGTAATGTGTTCCGTGCTATTTATCTTAAAGATGATATGTGCAGCAACATTTTGTGGCAATTGTAGATAGCTGAGGGTTTGTTTAGGGAGACCATGCAGAATATTGTTAGCAAAGAGTATTCTGCAGGGTGTCCCTAAACAAACGGATTTCCAGCTCAGTTAGAACCAGCCTTTTTCTTTGGGTCAGAGAGGGAGACTACGACTCCATTAGCCTTCATTCACAACTGCCCAGATTGTATTCCTCTGTTTTCTGTCCCCTTCCAGCTCACTTAACCAAGTTATTGCAAACACTCCGTAGCCAGGGGCCACAGATCGCAGCTCCTCTGGACTATCGTAACCTGGATCACGAGTGTGGCTGCTAGGTGTCACCATTGAGCAATGACTGAGACATCTTTCCTGCTCTTCTGGAGTCTTGCATGCTGCCTTCAAAGCATCCCAAGTGTTAGCCAGCCCAGAGTCCCAACCTGAACATTGAACCAGGGTCTTGTGTTTGGTCATATGCAGCACTACTAATGAGCCACTGGGATGGCCTCTGTTCAAAGTTGGAGTGGAGGCGTGGCCTAGTGGTTGGGGCAAGGTACTTCAGGCTGGAAGGTTGGTGGTTCAAATCCCACTAGTGGACAGCAACCTTGGGCTGGAAGGACTGGGGTTTCTAGTCCCACAGGTGCTCCTTCTGGTTTTGGGCAAGCCACTTAACCCTCCATAGCCCATGTTCCCTGTAAAATAGTTATCTCCAAGTTATAATGCCTTGTTCAATGTAATTTCAGTTTGTTCAATGTAAACCGCACTGATGCAGAATAGCGCAGTATATAAGAGAATAAAAAAATGTTTTCATAAATGGGGTTCGTTCTTTGTCTATTTAGGACTTAGCCCACAGCTTTTCATTGGTAATTCAAGGTGAACTACATTCAGGTAGAGTAGATATTTCCCTGACCCCAGAGGGCTTACTATCTAAGGCCCCTGCTTACCAACTACGATAGAATTGAACTCCAGATTTCTTGGTTTACTCATAGTGGACATACCATGATGGAGTAGATGAAATAAGGCATGATTTTAAAAAGCTTAAGGTATGGTAAAGTGTGTGACAGTTAAGATTCTGTGGAAAGAAAGCAGAGTCGCCAAGTAGGGTGAAGAAATCCAAGGGAACTGTGCACAGTAGAGAGTGAGATACCACGCCAAACAGAGGAGAGATTTCTGGATGGTCAGAAATGAAGTTCTCAAGATTGGAAGACTATGCCATAAAGCAGTGGCCAGAGCCAAAGGAAAGCTGGGGTACCTAAGGAGAAGAGCCAGTAGAAAATAGGTGCTTCCGCACACTGTCACTACTGAGGCTTCTCTGGACTATTATATCCAGTTCTGGGGGCCTTATTTCAAAAAGTCACAAAAAGAGTGAGCACACTCGCAGACAACCAAGGAACCACACAAGAAGTGAGGTGTGTAGATGGGTCACAGGTGCTTTATTAGAAATCCCTATGTGTTTCGGTAAATGCCTTCCTCAGTTAAAAACAAAAAATATATATCAAATAAAACCAAATGCAAATAATGAGTAAAATGCAAATATATGACACATTAAATGCAGAAGTAAAAAAACTGTTGTCATAAAATAATAACTTAGAAGAATAAAATAATTAAAAAGTAAGGCTGAGTAGAAACCTATAAAATAATAAGTGAGAAGGACACCCTTACAAAAAGGCACCAAACCGATAAGCCATGTATCTTGCATTAATGGTTACTACCTAGGAGAGCTCGAAACCTAAATACTTAACTAGACAAAGTGTCTACCAAGGAGAGGTGAGGAGGATACTCTTGTACATTAAAAACCATTATAAGGAGAAGGTACTCACACCAGCAACCAGCACCATACCTAGCCCTGTGCGAACGGTGCAGCTGCATAGGGCACAAAAGGATTAGGGGCACATGTTGGGCTGCAGGCCCCGGCCCGCCCCCCACCCCCATCCCACGTTGCCCTGCTGCTGCTACCACTTTTTTGGTTTCTCAGAGGCGGCAGCGGCGGCAGCAGCAGTGAGCAGCCTGTGTTTCTAGGCAGGTCGGGTCCCCCCTTCCCTTCTTTGATGTTGATCGTGTCAGAGGAGGGAGGGACCAGGCCAGCCATGCAAACACGGGTCTTTGCAACTCAGCATTTGCATGACTGGCCTGGTCCCTCCCTTCTCTGATGCAACCTACATCAGAGAAGGGAAGGGGGGGCCCGACCTGCCTACAAACGTGGGTCTGCCTCACTGCTGCTACCGCCACCTCCGAGAAAACAAGAAAGTGGCAGCGATGGCAGGGCAATGCGGCGGGGGGCGGGGGGGGGGGGGTTCACCAGATGTCAAAATAGCACAGGGCGCAATTATGGCTTGGTACAGCCCTGATTCACACATTGTTTGTGTTTCTCAGGAGTTCAAAGCAGGTCACATTCAATTACAGAAGGTATTTTCCGGTCCACGGAGGGCTTTCGTGAGTCAAAGGAAGGTTAAGTGACTTGCCCAAGATCACAATTAGTTATGCAACAGAGATGCAGAAAAGTGTGCAGAAGACCAAGCACAACGCTGTTTTTTTTTTTTTTGAAAATTTTATTTATGGAACCACAGAGAAAAAAAAATACAGTGTATATATACACATACAAACATAACCGCCACTGAATGGGGCTGACTCTTGTCCACAATTCCAGAGGCCATTTGTCAACATAATGTGGTACAACATTTTATTAATCCCCCCTCCTCCCCCTCCCTCTCCCACCCCCTCCACCCCAGCACAGCTTTCCCCATACTATCCTAACCAAGAACTTTCCTATGATACCCATCCCCACCCTCCTTCTACGAAATCCCTCCAGACTCACCTATCCCAAACGACTCAAACCTACGCTATCCCACTTGAAGAACTTCATTACGGGCATATGGTCCAAGCTGTTGGATATACGGCTCCCAAATCAACAGGAAAGTAGCCCAGCGTTTAACACTATCCTTGGCCCCCCTTCTCTCGAAGAGCATCAACTGATGGAAGCTGTTATGCCATTCCCAAAAGGTAGGGGGCAGCTGTTCTCTCCACCTATGAAATATCGGGCCTTTCCCCACCAGACATGCTTTCCTCACTAGTATTTCTTTCCCATTTCCCCTATGGGTGGAGTGGTCCCAACTGATCCAATGCCACCAGGGCTCCTGACCACTTGACCCGCTGCCAAAGCATGTCACTCAGATATTGGCCAATTCTTTCCCAATATGAATTAATTTTCCGACAACCCCACCACATGTGACCCAAGCCTGCAAGGGGGGATGCACATTTAGGGCAATGCCCATCACAATCCAGCCCACTCCACAACGCCCGTCTCGGGGAAAAGTGTGCCCGGATAATACTTTTAAATTGCACCTCTCTCCATTTAGTCCCCTCCACCAATCCCACAATCTGGCTCAGGGCGTCCTGAATAGACCCCGGCAGCACCTCTTGGGTCAGCTCTTCCGCCCACCTCGCTTCCTCCTTCAAATATTCCGGCAACTTGATATAAGGAGCCAATCTTTTCTTCAATCCCGATATTGTAGGGGGGGGGGACTCCTCACCCAACGCAAAAAACTCCACAATTTTCGCCGACCTTTCTGAGGTTAACTCATTTACTGGTAGGGACATTACATAGTGGGAAATCTGAAGGTATGCAAAATACTGACGGCCACTCAGCCCATATTCGTTACCAAGAGCCCCAAAGGACTTGCACTTCCCATTGAGATCCACCATATGCCCAATGTAGCGGATACCACTCCACTGTTGAAAGGTTGCTGACTTAGAACCAGGGGTAAAATTAACATTACCCTGCAGTGGCAACCAACTGGAGACAGTTGGGGACCTACCCCAGTACCTACACAGCTGCCTCTACGTGTGCCTCACCGGGCTCACTAATACACTTCGGATCACTCGCCCAGGGAGCCGGAACCCTCTAAGTGTAAGGCTGCCAACAACATCTGGGGGGCCACCAAAGTTTCTTCAAGTGCTCTAGGTGTATACATCTCCGTATCTCCCAACCAGTCCCTAAATGTCATGCCTGACATGCCAGGGCATAGAGCCGTAAATCTGGGACACCCATCCCTCCATCCCGCCAACCTCCCCTTAACCAAGTCAGCGGGATACGTGCTCTCGTCCCTTTCCATAAGAATCCCCGTATCTCCCGTTCCAGTCGTGCCAGGTCCCGCTGTGCCAGCCACACTGGGAGCATCTGCATCCAAAATAACAACCGGGGCAGGATCACCATCCCCAACGCCACCACTCTCCCCCCTAAAGACAGGGGAAGGGGGCGCGAGGCCCTCAACTGCGTCTGAAGCTGGAGGAAAATTCTCTCAAAGTTTCGCTTATATAGTTCCGCCGGATCTCTAGTTAAGAGACTTCCCAAATAAGAAAAGGAATCCCCAGCCCACCGGAGGGGGAACACCCCCCCCCCCAGTTCCTTTCCAGCGTACCCATCACGTTGAGAGCCTCAGACTTGTCCATGTTAATGCGCAACCCGGCAAAGCTGCTGAACACAGAAATTTCTTCTAACAATCTAGGCAACAATTGTTGTGGAGAGAGCAAGTGAACGAGGAGGTCATCAGCAAAAGCTGCTATTTTGAACCCATACCCTCCCATGCACACCCCTCGTATGTCCCCGGATTGCTCTATTTTCCATATGAGAGGGTCAAGAGACAGCACAAATAACAGAGGAGATAGTGGGCACCCCTGTCTAGTACCCCTCTCTAAAGGAAACTTATCCGATAGAACACCATTACACAGCACACTTGCAGTAGGTCCTATGTAAAGGAGCTTGACCATGCTGCAAAATGATTCTCCAAGACCATAATGCGGCAGGAGAGCATGCAGGCACCCCCAATTCATGCGGTCAAATGCTTTTTCTGCATCGAAACTAATCAGCAGGGACTGCCACTCTCGCTCCCGGACCCATTCCACCGATGCCAATATTCAGATTACGCACAGCATAGCGGCCCCATACAAAGCCCACTTGTAACTCCTGGATCAGGTCTCCCAACATCGGGCCCAACCGTTCCTCTAGTACTTTTGCCATTATTTTTGGGTCAAAATTCAACAACGATATGGGCCTATATGCGGCAGCCTGAAGATGATCCTTACCCGGTTTAGGCAATAAGATAATATACGCATGGTTCTCCCCCCGTGTGAATGCCCCTTGGTTTATCCTTTTGTGAAATACCACCATTAGCGAGGAGGCACCAAGTCCCCCAGTATTTTATAAAATTCAGCTCCGAACCCATCTGGGCCTGGCGTCCTGTGGCAGTGAGTCTTTTGTATAACTTGATATACCTCTTTCAGTGTAATTGGTCGTTCTAGGTGGTCCCTCTGTTCCTCCCTCAACCGCGGCAATCGCAGCCCTTTCAAGTATTCTTCCATAAGGGTTCCATCTCCCTCTCCCACTGGTACAGTTGTCGATAAAAAAGACGAAAAACCTGAGCAATTTCCGGGCTTCCCTGTTGTAATTTACCGCGGCTGTCCTTTAACGCGGCAACCATTCTTGCCCCCCTACTACCCTGAAGACAACGTGCCAGAAGTTTCCCTGGTTTGTCCCCAAACCGGTACAGCTGATAACTATAATACACAAATGATTTTTTTTGCCTGTCTGTGAAGCAACTCGTTGAGTGCTGTTTGAGTTTCCCACAGCAATTTCTTATTTGTTGCATTGGGACAGTTCGCGTATTTACGCCGTTCCCTAACCATTTGTTTTTCTAAG
The DNA here is from genome assembly GCA_033557465.1 of Ichthyophis bannanicus. Lineage (NCBI taxonomy): Eukaryota > Metazoa > Chordata > Amphibia > Gymnophiona > Ichthyophiidae > Ichthyophis > Ichthyophis bannanicus. The sequence continues at coordinate 43,706,287 of CM066043.1, forward strand.
CGGATTATCTGTTCCATTAACAATCTCTTTTTTCGCGCCAAGTAACCAATGATGTCCCCACGTAAAACAACTTTAGCCATTTCCCAAAAGAGCTCCAGGTCGGCTTCATGCCTGGCATTGTTTAACGCAAAGTCTTGCCAGCGTTGCTTGAGATAAAGTTGGAAATCAGCGTCTCTATAAAGGTCCAATGGAAAGCGCCAGATTCGTGAATGTGGATCGAGCTGAGCCCACTCCAGATCCACCCAAATCAAGGTATGGTCAGAGATCTCCGAGGGGCCAATTTGTGCATCTATCACTTGCGCAGAGAGTCCTCACGATACTAAAATGTAGTCAATCCGAGCACTCGAGCCATGCGCTCTCAACTGGTGGGATAATCTCTCTCCCCGGGGTGCAGCAAGCACCAGGGATCCACCACCCCCAGGGGCCGCCGAAGGCTCTGCAGAGACCTAGCTGTGGCTGCCCGCGCTCTATCTCCATCCCCCCGTGTCTGTCCAATTCCATGTCCAGCACCCCATTAAAGTCTCCCCCTAGAATCAAGGGGACCTCCGGCAACTGTTCTATTCTGGAGGCTAAACGCGCATAAAGCTCTTGATCCAACACATTTGGGCTGTAGATATTACCCATCACTATCGACTTTCCCTCCAGCATACCATGTACTAACACATATCTTCCAGCAGGGTCTATGTATTCCTTTTCCACTACAACTCTTACCCGTTTATGGATCAGTATGACCACTCCCTATCACTTGGTTTGCAGCTTGTCGTGCTGTGAGGGCTTGCATGCATCAGTGATGCTGAGAGCTAAACTATCGGTAGTTTAACTACTGGCAGGGTCTCCCAAGATGGACAGGTCTCAGCTGAGGTGCCAGACCAAGACAAACCACCCATCTGGGCAGCAGCAGAATGGGATAGTGTTGACGGCGGAGGATCACATTTTTGTGACAACGGCAACAACACCAAACTTAAACTGCGCGGAAGAAAGGCCCGGCAATCTACTTCTGTATCTTGCCATGAAATCCCAATGGATAGTTACAACAAAACAAATTGTGCTATGGTGCTGGAAGATGAGACCCCCAGGTCGGAAGGCACTAAACTAGCTACTGGGGAAGAGCTGAAGACTTTTCATAGTAAAGCCAGCATTTATGATGTGGTTGGATCAAAGCCCTCGGGAAGTCTGACTGCTGATGTAGCTGCGCATGAAATGAGAGTCAGAAGCTGTAAAGATGTCTTACACATTGAAACATGGAACGTACGAAGCAAGAACCAAGGGAAGTTGGAGGTGGTCAAGAATGAAATGGAACGTGTACAACTTGATCTGTTGGGTGTCAGAGAAACTGAAATGGACTGACATCGGGCACTTTGCATCAGATGATCACATGGTCTACTATGCTGGAAATGAAAGACAAAGAAGAAATGGTGTTGCATTTATAATAAAGAAGAAATTTGCAAGAACTGTAATGAAATACAATGCAGTCAGCGAACGCTTAATCTCTATTCGTCTACGAGGATTGCCAATCAACACAACTATAATTCAAGTATATGCCCCAACAACAGCTGCAGAAGAGAATGAAATTGAAGAGTTCTCTGAACAAGTACAAGCTGAAATTGACAGAACATGCAAACAGGATATCCTGATAGTCATGGGTGACTGGAATGCAAAAGTTGGCAACAAAGAAGAAGGCAAAGTAGTTGGAAAATATGGACTTGGCAACAGAAATGAAGCTGGAGAAAGACTGATAGTATTCTGCAAGACCAATGATCTATTCATCTCAAACACCTTCTTCCAGCAACACAAGTGGTGACTGTACACATGGACTTCACCCAATGGATTGTATAAAAATGAAATTGACTACATCTGTGGAAGTCAACGATGGAAAAGCTCTATAACATCAACCAAAAAAAAACCTGGAGCTGACTGTGGTACAGATCATCAACTACTAGTATGCAAACTCAAGCTAAAGTTGAAAAAGAGCAAACCACTCATGAATGCAGCAAAATATGACCTTGAGAATATACCACTGGAATTTAAAGACTGCCTGCAAAATCGATTTGCTGCTTTAGATACAAATGACAGAGCTCCGGAAGAGTTATGGAATGACATCAAGAAGGTTGTGTTGGAAGAAAGCGAGAAGTCTCTACAAAAGGTGAAAAAGCAAAAACGGCCAAAATGGATGACGGAAGAAACTCTGAAATTTGCCCAGAAATGCAGAGACGCTAAAGCCAGAGGAGAAAGAAAGACAATTGCAGAACTCAACAGAGATTTCCAACGTGCAGCAAGACAGGACAAGGAAAAGTACTACAATGATGCATGCAAGGAAATAGAAGCAGAAACTATTAGAGGAAGAACAAGATCGGCTTTCCTAAAGCTACGAGAGTTAAAGAAAACGTTCCAGCCTCGAATTGGAATGTTACAAGATGCTCAAGGTTCTATTTTGAATGATGCTGAGAAGATCAAGAAAAGGTGGAAGGAATATACAGAGTTTTTATATGATAAAGATCAAGTGGACCAACAGCCGTTTCAACCTGTACCTTATGATCGGGAACCATTGGTGATGAAAGAAGAAGTTGAAGCAGCATTGAAAGCCTTATCAAAGAACAAAGCACCAGGCATTGATGGCATTCCTATAGAAGTATTGCAGCAATCTGATGCAGCTCTTACCATACTTACAAGGCTCTGCCAAGAAATATGGAAGACAACATCATGGCCAACTGACTGGAAAAGATCTGTGTTTATACCAATACTAAAGAAAGGTGATCCAACTGACTGTGGAAATTATCGAACAATCGCTCTGATCCCACATGCCAGCAAGATTTTACTGAAGATTATTCAAAAGAGACTACAACCATACCTGGAACAAGAACTACCTGAAGTGCAAGCAGGGTTCAGGAAAGGTCGAGGAACGAGAGACATCATTGCGGATGTGAGATGGATCCTTGAAAAGACTAAAGAATACCAAAAGGATATCTATTTGTGCTTTATCGACTATAGCAAGGCTTTTGACTGTGTAAACCATGAGAAACTCTGGGCCACATTAAGAAGCATGGGTATACCAGAACACCTGATCGTTCTCTTGCGCAATTTGTACATTGATCAAGAAGCAACAGTTCGAACGGAACAAGGAGAAACAGAATGGTTTAAAATAAGCAAAGGTGTAAGACAAGGCTGCATACTTTCCCCCTACCTGTTTAATTTATATGCAGAACAAATCATCAGAGAAGCAGGATTGTATGAAGACAACAGAGGTGTGAAGATTGGTGGAAGACTCATCAACAACCTTCGCTATGCTGATGATACTACATTACTGGCTGAAAGTGAAGATGATCTGAAACATTTGCTTCTCACAATCAAAGAACATAGTCTCAAAATGGGCCTGCACCTTAATGTAAAGAAGACAAAGATCATGACAACTGGCATAATCAACTGGTTCATCGTTGAAGGAGAAGAAATTGAAATTGTGAACAACTTTAACCTACTTGGATCAACTATCAATAAAGAAGCAACAAGCAGTCAAGAAATCAAATGACGCATTGCTCTTGGCAGAATGGCTATGAAAGACCTAGATAAGATTCTCAAGAGCAGAGATGTCTCTCTCCATACAAAGATTCGACTTGTTCAAGCCATGGTATTTTCAATAACATCATATGGATGTGAAAGCTGGACAGTGAAAAAGACAGACAGGAAGAAAATTGATGCCTTTGAATTATGGTGCTGGCGGCGAATACTGTGTATACCATTGACTGCTCGAAGAACAAACCAGTTGGTACTAGAGATCAAACCTAAGCTTTCTTTAGAAGCTCAGATGACAAGGCTTCGACTTTCATACTTTGGACACATCATGCGAAGAGAAAGACATCATGCTTGGCAAGATAGAAGGTCAACGCAAAAGAGGAAGGCCAGCAATGAGATGGATCGATACAATAACAGCAGCTACGGGTACCAGTCTGTCAACAATGAGCCGCCTGACTGAAGACCGAACACAATTTAGGATAGCTATCCAGAGGGTCGCCATGAGTCGACTCCGACTCGACGGCACTTATCAACATGACCACTCCACCTCTTTTCCCTTTCACTGGAGCCCCCCACCCATGGCCCACCCAATCCCTTTGCAATTTCAAATGTTCATCAGCTGTCTGGTGGGTTTTTTGCAGCAGAGCTATGTCACACTTTTGTCTCGCTAAAGCTTGCAGTACTTTATATCTCTTAATAGGATTCCCTATGCCACATACATTCCATGAGATGATCTTCAGAGGGTCACATATCCATGTGGTCCATATTTCCCAATTCGTAAATGTTGACAGGGAAGACCCCCCCCCCCCCCCCCAGCCTGGGGCTCCTCCCACCCTCCTGGCCTAGTTCTTGCTCTCTCCCTTCCTTTCCCTTTTTGGCTGTGCTGCCCGCCCCCCTTCCCCCCATATGCTCTCCCCCAACCTTAACTGCCCCCCATTCAACCCCCTACCCCCCAACCCCCCTCAACACTTCCATTAACCCTAATCCTCTTCTCCTCGTGGTCACTAGGATATGTGTGTGTTCCCACCTCCCCCACCAACTTTGCCGTACTCATAAACCACCCCTGCCCTCTACTCAAACCCCCTCCCCATAACCAGGCTAATGTTAACTGGCTCCCACAACATGGCATATAACAATGTACAATCATGTCCCACAATATACCCAACCCCCATCATGCAGTGAACAACCACTCATGGCCCATAATCAAACTGTTATTAAATGAGTTCTGCACCATGGCAATATGTAATGTAAGCATATCCCACAGTGCCCAACAACTCCCAACATTCAAGAAACAACATTTCAGGTCAATTCTCCCACATACCGCCACTCCAAACTGTCCAGGGGTACTTTCTCATTCGTTTCCCCCTCTAACGTACGCCTACAAGCATATCACCAGACAGAGTGTGTAGGCAACTGAACGCCTAGTGCATAATGCCGGCGGTGCAGAGCTTCCATTCTATGTTGTACAACTGTCCACATCCATATGTAGTGCAAAATTTCTATGAATTACCAGCCAGTCTCAGGCCCTGTTCACCGCTCCTCATCGGGTTCTCTAGTCGGGGAGGGATGATTCCGCGGAAGTTCTTCTACATACTGGGACGCCTCTGCTGCAGTAGCAAAGCTTTGTTGCGCTTCTCCGTGCAAAATATGAAGCCGAGAGGGGTATTGTACAGTAAACTTGATGTTAGCTGTCACAGGTTTCTGACAAAGGGGGGCATAAGCCCTCCTTCTTTGGCTCAAGGCCGCTGAGTAGTCCTGCACAACTCTCACCTTTGCATTGCCTTCTACAATGACCCCTGCTTTCTTAGCCATTTTCAGCACTGCTTCTTTTTGGGGGAAGTGCAGGAACCGTGCCAGCACCACACGAGGCCTGCTATCAGTTGTCTGCCTGGGCCCCACTCTGTGCACTCTCTCCAACATAAGCCTGCCGTATTCCTCTCCACCGCCCAGCACTTGCATACTTAAGGCCTCCAAATAGGCTTTTAGATCTCTGTCTTGTATGCTACTTGCCCAAAAAGCGAAGATTATTGCGTCGGGAGCGGTTTTCTAAATCCTCTAACTTGGCCTTGTGTGTCTGTGACGCCGCCTGAAGCCTCTGTACCTCGTGCTGCAGCGCCTCCACAGTATCCTCGGTCATCCCGATTCGAACCTCCGCCTCCTACATCCGACTACCCAGCGACTCCACAGAAGTGTGCAAGGCATCCATTGTACTGTGAAGAGCATCGAATTGGACCGCCAGTGCAGTAGACGCCGCTGCCAAGATCTCCTCAACGGCTGCCAGAGATACAGGCATGGAGGGTGCTGGGGCTGTGTCCGCCATCTTTGATTGCCCGGTCATCCGCTCCTTTTCGCATCTGCCCGCTTTTGCCGCCACCGCCATGGTCCGTTCTCCGGAAAAAGGCACCCCACAGGTTTGCCGTTTCTCCCCCCGCGTTTTTAGCGAAGCCCGGAGGCTTAAATACAACTCTTTTCATTGGCGGGACAGGGGGGGGACCCGGAGCTCGAGCAGATCACAGCCACATCAGGTGTCCCTCCCACAACGCTGGTGTTTTAATGCAAGGTCTGAAGAGGAGTACAGCGAGGTCATTGCTCTTCAGCCAGCACCACTGAGGAATTTTTGCCTGTTTCTTTTGCAGGCGTATGCTGGATTACTATTCTGTGCATAGGAATGTTTGCAGTTATTATTTGTGCACAGAATAGCATGCAACATACAAGCAGATGTTATGTGCATGGAACTCCAAAGCGCTATACGCTGTATTATATGTGTATAACATCCAGACATGCTGGAATTCTCTTCTCTGCATAATTAGATAGGTTCAGTGTACTGTATATCCTAAGGGGACTCGTCCAGTTAACAGTTGCTGATAACTGATTTTTTTTTTTTTTACTTGCCATCAAGACAATGCTGACTTCGAGCAACCCCTAAGTTTTCTTGGCAAGGTATAACCAGAGGTAGATTACTAGGCCTTTTCTTCCAAGGCAATGGAGGGTAAAGCAAATTGCTCAAGGTCGTAAGGAGTGTTCGTGAAGAATTGAACCCTAATCGTTTGGCTACAAGGCTGGTGCTCCAACCACTAAGCTATTCCTCCACTCTTTGGTGACTGGATAAGTCCTTTTAAATATGGAGCCAAAATCTTTTTCAGTGGCAAGGAAGTTCTACAGTAAACATGCAGGTTATAATGGAGGTAATGGAAAAACGGTACATCCTTTGCAGGATAGATGGTGCAGGTGATGGAAAAACACAAACAAAATTCAAGCAAGTATAAGATAAGCACCGAGATGATTTAGCAGTAAAGAAGCAGACTGTAAGACGGATGCATTGCAATCTACAGAGCAGTAACAGGAAGAAAATTTGGGCAGATTAGTTAGGCCTTATCTCTCTGCTAGTCTATGCTTCTCTCTTCCTTCCAGGAAGTCTGCCATAGTTAAGGTTTCAGCCAGAAATACCTGTTTAGCAGCATGTGCATTAGTTGTAGGTCGGACCTGGGTGGTCTTCAATGTTTATGTATTAAACAAAGGGAGGGTTAAAGTCTTTTTATAGGTATCACAACCAACAGACTCTAGCTTTATCTTGGACCAATAGGACTGCTAAAATTGCATTCGAGTTTTGCAGCATGAGACATGTTTAAGCTTTAAAAATTGTATTTCTAAATTCATTTGTCTGTGTGTAAATTCTTGGGTATGTGTGTCTCTCTCGCCCCATGTGTGTATATATATATAGATAAATAATAGATTTTTATTTATTTAAAAATGTATATTCTTTCTAATTTCTATCCTAAACCGATTACAAAATCAGCATTATAAATAATCATTAAAAACGTACAAATAACACACCAACAAACACTTTATCTACAGACCTTTTCTTGTCATGCAATGCAGTCAGTTGCAAGATATCATATGCCTGAAGGAACAAGTATGATTTGGCTTTTTTTCTAAAAGCCATCACCCCGGACTCATTCCTAATAGACCACAGCAAAGCATTCCAAAGTACTTGACCCGCAACCGAACCAATCCTATTATGAATTTTTATGCTCTGGACTAGACTTACAGAAGGTATAGCAAGTTTGTTGCCTTGTACAACTACTACTAACTACTGATCATTTGTATAGCGCTACAAGACATACGCAGCACTGAACAGACACATGTAAAAGACGGTCCCTGCTCATCAGAGCTTACAATCTAGTCAAGCCAGACAACACAACAGCTGAGGACAAGGACGCATCTAGGGGAATGGAACGGAAACACATGGGAGACCAAGTGGATCAGGATCCAAAAGCGGCCTTGAAGAGGTGAGTTTTCAGCCTGAATTTGAAAAGGGCCAGAGATTGAAGCCTGATGTCCAAACTCAGGTATTTTATTTATTTATTTTTATTTAATAGGATTTAATATACCGCTTTACCTTTAAATCAAAGTGGTTAAATCTTTAAAGCTTTATCTTTACATCAAAGGTAGTTTGTTGCAGGCATAAGGAGCATCAAGTTGGAAGGATTGAAGTTTGGCAGTAGAAGAGAAGGGCACTGATAGAAGGGATCTGCCAGAAGAGCGGAGGAGGGGTGTAGGGAGAGATAAGAGAGGAAAGGTAGCGAGGAGCTGCAGAGTGAATGCAATTATAGGTCAGTAGGAGAAGTTTGAACTGGATACAGAAATGGATAGGGAGTCAATGAAGTGACTTGAGAAGTTATGAGCATATCGAGGCTGGCGGAAGATTAGCCGCACAGCTGAGTTTTGAACAGATTGAAGGGGAGAGAGATGATTCAAAGGGAGACCAGCAAGGAGGAGGTTGCAATAGTCTAGACAGGAGATGACTAAAGAGTGGATAAGCGTCTTAGTAGTGTGTTCAGAAAGGAAGGGGCGAATTTTGCTGATGTTAAAGAGAAAGAAATGGCAGGTTTTAGCTATCAGTTGGATGCGTGTGAGAAGAAGAGGGAGGAGTTGAAGACGACCCAAGGTTGTGAGCCTAGGAAGCAGGGAGCAGTAGAACTTTATCCACAGAGATTGAGAAAGGAGGATGGGGGAGGTGGGTTTATGGGAAAACTAAGAAGCTGGTTTTGGCTATGTTCAATTTCAAATGGTGGTGATTGTACTGATTGGAAAGTAAATGAGGGGACATTGATTAATCAAATTTGCCAATCTTACTGGTTTTGATTCTGCAGAACTTAATTTGAATTTAGCTCTTTCAATCACAGGTAATCAATGCAGAGAAACCAAACATGGTGTAATATGCACCTTACAAGAAACCCAACAATATCTGAGCAGCCAAATTCAGGGCATATTGTAGCACCTTCAAGCAGGTACTTTTAACTGGGTAATCCAACTTTGGTAAAAGCAGACTTTGGAGTATGAAAATTACTCACTGATAGAAACGGCTTCAGCCATCTCAATGCTCTTAACATATAGTAAAAAGATTTAATAACTCTCTTCAAATGGGAAGAACAACCCAAACTACAGTTACATAATACAAGGTTTCACATTAGGAATCACCACACAGGAAAAGGATTTGGGCGTCATCATGGATAGTACGTTGAAACCCTCGGCCCAGTGTGCAGCGGCAGCCAAGAAAGCAAATAGAATGCTAGGAATCATAAGGAAAGGAATGGAGAATAAAACCAAGGATATTATAATGCCTCTGTATTGCTCCATGTTGTGATTGCACCTTGAATATTGTGTGCAATTCTGGTCACCTTATCTTAAGCAGAATATAAGGTATAGCAGAATTAGAAAAGGTACAGAGAAGAAGAACCAGAATGGTAAAGGAGATGAGGAAAGGTTTAAAAGGTTAGGACTGATCAACTTGGAAAAGAGACAACTGAGGGGAGATATGATAGAGGTCTATAAAATAATGAATGGAATGGAACCATTAAACATAGATTGGTTGGTTGTTTACTCCTTCAAACAATAGAAAGACTAGGGAACATGCAATGAAGCTACAATGTGGCACATTTAAGACTAATCAGAGAAAATAATTTTTCACTCTGCGCATAATCAAACTCTGGACTTTGTTAACAGAGGATGTAGTAAAAGCTGTTAGTGTAGCTGGGTTTAAAAAGGTTTGGACAAATTCTTGGAGGAAAGGTCCATAAACTATTATTAAAAGGGACCCAGGATATCACTGCTTGACCCAATACAAGCATTTTGGAACCTTTGTCTTTTGGGGAAACTGCTAGGTACTTATGACGTAGATTGGCCACTGTTGGAAACAGGATACTGGGCTGGATGGACCTTGATTTGACCCAGTATGGCATATCTTATGTTCTTATGACCATACTGGCAGAAGATTAGCCCTGCAGCAGAGTGTTGAATAGATTGAAGGGGAGAGAGATGATTCAGAGGGAGAACAGCAAGGGGTAGGTTATAATAGTCTAGATGGGAGGTGACTAAGGAGTAGATAAGTATCTTAGTAGTGTGTTCAGAAAAGAATGGATGAGTTTTGTTGATGTTGTAGAGAAAGAAACGTTAGGTTATCGCTATCAGTTGGATGTGTGTGGAGAAGGAGCTTGGATGAGTTCCAGGAGGAAAAGTCCATAAACCATTGTTAAAGAGGATGGGGGAAATCCACTGCTTACCCTTGGAACACGCAGCATGGAATGTTTATACCTTTGGGAACCCAACAGCTACTTGAGAGCTGGAATGACCACTGTTGGAAACAGGATACTGGGCTTGATAGACCTTTAGTCTGACCCTGTATGGCAAATTTTATGTTCGTAATAGAAAGTTCAGGATCCAGTACAAGTCTCAAGTAAAATACATCAGGAAGAAATAGAATCTTGTTACCCTCCCAGAAAGCATTATCTGAATCCACAACCTGCCTATTCTCACTGAAAAACATTGCCTGAGTTTTACCATTCTTCCAGGCCATGTGGTTATGAGACAAAGAGATATGCACATGTATATACACAGATATACGTAGAGATCTAATTCAGCAAACTCAGCGGATATGAACTGGAAGGCCCGGAGGAAGTACTGACAAACCATCCAAGGCTCGTTTTTTTTCTGGTTGGATTTTTGGAGAAAAGTTTGATAAATTCCACTGAATTCAAATCTGCCGGATATACCATTTTTATTTATTTATATAGTATTAGCTCTCACCTTTCCAGTAGTAGATCAAGGTGAGTTACAGTCAAGTCCTGTAGGTCTTCCCCTATCCCCGGAGGGATTGCAATCTAAGTGTACCTGAGGCGGTGGAGGAGTAAGTGATTTGTCTAAGGCCATAAGGAGTGTCAGTGGGATTTAAACTCTGTTTTTTCTGGTCCCAGGCTTTTACTTTAACCCCTAGGCTGCTTATAGTGCTGCTACTCATTTGTATAGAGGTACATGGCTTAAGCAGCCCTTTACAGAGAAATGTAAGAGACAGTCCCTACTCCTCAGAGCTCACAGTCTAGTCAAGACAGACAACACAACAACTAGGGACTAGGATATATCTAGGAGAGTGGTAAGGAAACATGTAGGAGACGAACAGGAAGCTGAGGGGGTCAGGATCCAAAAGGAGTCTCAGAGGTGAGTTTTTAGCCTGGATTTGAACAGGGTCAGAGATGGAGCCTGATGTCAGGCATGAGAAGCAGCAAGGTGGGAAGATGTGAACCCAACCTCCAATTTTCTGCATGTTTCCAAGTTTTTCAGAACAACTATCTGAAATATATTTAGCAGTATTTGAAATAGAGGTAGCATTTTAGAAATTTATAAATAAATATGGGCCTCATATTAAAAAAAAATGGAGGGGGCATATTTAGTGGCGGTGGCTAGGTGAAATAAATCGTCTAGCCGCTGCTTTCATTAAAACCCAGATATTAAGTAGCAGAACATATCCATTTCCTACCATTGAATATCTGGGCTGGTTGGACACCAGCATCACTATCTGGTTAGTGCCGATATTCAGCAACTAACTGGATAGCACTTACCAGTTAAGATCAGCCATTCACCTGTCCTAAATTTAATCGGTTAAGCAGCTAAATATTGCCACTAACTGGATTGCAGATGTCACTGCCCACGATCTGTTCACAGACTGGTCCAGTTTTAACCGGGCACTTTTCTGATGGTCTGTGGGGATATTCAGTGAAGCTAATTGCTTACTGTCACTGAATATATCACACTTACCTCATTTTAGCCAGTTGGCAGGTCTACTAACCGGCTAAAATGCTTTAAAAATGTCCCCCTGAGCGTCTAAATTTAGGCTCCTAAGTTATAGGGTTACCAGCTCTCTGGAGAGCAAATCTGGGACACCTGCGCCGGGCTGAGCTAGACTGGGAATGACAGGGGTCCTCCATTCTTGAGCATTTCCTCATATATTTTGAAATAACCAGGTCTACGTAGCTCTCAGTAATTTCAAAAGTTTAAAAAAGGCAGTAGCAGCCCTTCCATTTATAAGTGCACAATGGGCCCGATTCCCTTTGGGGCACGTCCGACCCATCCGGATGTACAAAATCTGGATGGGCTGGATTTGCACCTGATTCTGATCCCGCAGGGACATCTCCACGGGAGCAGAATCAGATGCCTGGACAGGTAGGATGTGCCCCAATTCTGGACCTCTGTACATCCAGACCATGGCACCAGGGTCCCATTCAGGAATCCTGATTTGCCGGCAAGTGCTTCCCTACTCATTTCCCTGCCGCTCGATCCCCGATTGAGCCTGCCGGGGTCGGGCTGCGGGGAACCTACTGCTTCTGATTACCTGTGTTGGGGGGGTCCTGACATGCTGACACACACTTCGGGGGGACTTATTCCATCTCCAGGGTGGAAGAAATCTCCCCGCTATCTCCTCCTGCTTGGACATACAGGGCCGTGACAGGAATCGGTCCTGTATGTCTGGGTCAGGGTAGTGCCTCAGGCCCACCCACGTTCCTCCTCTTGCCCACCCCCTCCCACCCCGGTACAGAGCTCCCCGTAGATCTCCTCAGTACGTGCAGGGACCTCTGTGTTCAGAATTGGACCCCTGGCATTTAGCAGGGATGTACGTGCAAACTGGACATAGATCCCCGCTAAATGTGACTCAGAATGACCTCTATACTGTATATGCTTAAACGTTACTTTTTCATAAAACTCCTAAACTGTCCTTCACAGGATGATGTATGCCAAAATATCTAACGTTTATTTTATACATATAGATAAATATTCTACGTATTTCTAAACTTCCTCCTCTTTTTTTGAGAAAAAGTTAATTTTTCACCTGCTCCTACCAGGATTAAGAAGACTGCATTAGAGGGGTCTGCAGGAGAAGCAATGTCCTTATCCTCTGTCCCTACTGAAATCAGGGTTATAGTCCACGGAGTCGGGGACACTACCTCAAAATCAGGAATAAGCCCTGAAAATTGGGGCCATCTGGTAGCGTTACTAAGTGAGGAGATTATTTTAGAAGCATTTTCATATGTAAACAGTAGCCGTGACGTGTGTACACTGGAATATACGTGTAAATGCCATTTCGGAAAGCCATTCTTTGTGTGTGACGATCTATACCAAGTAGAGATTTCAAAGATGCATTGTGGAGTATCCACGGTTGCTGCTGCTACATGCTGGATGCCAGCCGGTTAGCATCGGGACATGCCAGGAGCGTTCCGAAACGGTGCCCATTGCTAACCGGCAAGCAGCAGCAATATTGAGCCATCGCCCATTTAGTGACACACAGTGAAAGGCAGACACAGGCCCTACATGTATACATTCCATTTTACAAAGGCATATTCCTACAGCAGGTTTTACATTGGCTCTGAGGCATGCATAGATTTTTTAAAAACGGCTCATTTAGGCCAGGCTTTTACAGGAGAGCTTAAGGGAGTTATTCTCCTCAGTCACCCATTGTTTATTTCTTTCTCCAAATTTAAAAAAAAAATGGAGGCCTTAGGACTTAATTGTGAGCACTTCCATGTAAAGCTTTGCAAAATGGCCCTCCTACACACGGAAGAGCCAGCACCTCTTTGTGGAGGCTGCCATATTTCTGCTGCTCAGTTTTCCCACATTAGATTGGTATAATGGCCCCTCCCACCGTGCATGGCAGAAATCCATGTGCACACTTGAGTGTCCTTGTATGTATTTTGCAAAAAGCTTCTTGTCTGGCAGAACCTTTTGTAAAATACTGCCCCCTGCCTCCCACGTTCACGCCTAGATGGCTCTTTTCTCTCAAATATGTTCTATCTAAAATGGGGTTCCACGGCTCTTAAATGTGTGCTCTATTTTCAACCAAATTTGAGATTCTAGATTTTCAGCTGAAAATTCATCTTAATTTAAAAGCTTAAATATTTGGCTTCTAAATTTAGGCTGCCATTTTCAGAGATGCCAAGGGTGAACCTTTCCAGATATTAAGATTCACAGTCCCAGAGAGTGAGACTGAAGTCCAAAGAGGGAGATTTCTTTCAGATGGTGTATCCAGGGTACAAATCTTGAAAGATTTAAATGTAGTATTGTGTTGTAAATGAAGAAAACAGCATAAAGTGATACTTGCTTTTCTGTGGAGTCTATGAAAGGATACAGACATAGCAGAGGCAATATTTGTAAGTTTTCTGAGCTGAAAATTGCTCTCTGTTCAATGGTTAAAGTATGTGCACACAGAGCTGTCCCTAGAGTTGGTTCAAAGTGCTGGCACTCTAAGCGAAACTCAAGCTTTACATCCCCCTCTTGTCAAAATCTATTATTTAGCTTTGAATGCCCTGTTTTTGCTCCCCTCTGGAAGTTGCTGCCCTAGGCAACCAACTTGTTTGCCTAGTGGTTGGGCCGGCCCCGTGTGCATAGGTTTCAGTCCCTGTAGGTATGGAGAACAGGGATGGTTCATGCTATTCGCCCCGTTAGACATAGCTAACCTTAATTTCAACAAAATCGCCACCTGCCTCCTTGAAGCTGAAAAATGGCTTCACTCAATCCATATGGATATCAATTTCAAAAAGACCGAAGCACTCTTCGTAACCAGAAATACCACCTTCACTCCTCCAACTTCCATCAACCTTATGAACATTACTCTCCCAGTCAAGTCTGAAATTAAATACCTTGGAGTTACACTAGACAAGACCCTAAGCATGACTAACCACATAAAACAGACTGCCAAAACTATATTTTTCAAACTGAGAACTATACAGCAACTCAGACCCCTCATCGACATCAATGACTTCAGAACAGTTGTCCAGGCTCTTATTATGCCACATTTAGACTTCTGCAATGGCATACTCCAAGGAACATCCAAAAAGAATTTACACATCCTTCAAAGAGCTCAGAATGTCACTGCTCGAATAATTATGAAAGCTAAAATATTCGATCACATCTCTCCTATCCTATACTCTCTCCACTGGCTTCCTATCTATAGTAGGATTCAATATAAAACACTTGTCACCACTTTTAAACTCATTAATGACCTAGCCCCATCACAGTTGGCCACTCTACTCCAAACCCCACAAGAAAACAGAACCAGAAGAAAAACTAACCTCAACATGCTATTAATTCCCATTGCAGTGACAAAATCAAAGCAAATAACCACCAACACTGCTTTTTCATATTATGCTCCCAGCCAATGGAATAAACTCCCACTATACCTCAGAGAGATTAAAGACCTTACATCTTTCAGGAAGGAACTTAAAACCTACCTATTTAGTCAACACTATAGCAACCTACAACCTGGAACCAAATTTACTACACAAAAACATGCAACAAACCAAACACAGGTCTACCCCACCTAATGCCGGACTTCATTTCTCATCCACTCAAGTTAGTCTACTCCCAATACTTTATTTATGATCACAAATAACTATTATAGTCTCTTACTAACCATGTAAATCTACCCCTCTGGTTCCTTGTAACATAGTTTTATGACTCCTTGTAACATAGTTTTTATACTTCCCTTTATGTTAATAACCCTCACATTGTTTTCCATTTAACCTAGTTATTATGCAACCTAGTTTATGTTCACCTAATATTTAATGTAATTCAATATTGCACTGTTCTGCTATATTGTTGTTTAAGTTCCTTGTTTTTGCTCAACTAATGTTTAATGTAATTCAATATTGCAATGTTCTGCTATATTGTTGTTTAAGTTCCTTGTAAACCGCCCCTGATCTCTGGAAGGGGCGGTATAAAAAAGCACTGAAATAAATAAATAAATAAATAAATGGTGCAGGAAAGTGAGCTCAGGTTTCTTCCCACTAGGCTACTTGGGGGTTTTTTTTGGGGGGGGGGGGGTAATTTTCTTTTAGGTTGTCTCTTATGACAGCAGTGATCAGTATCGGTGCATTTGCACTGAGGCTGTAACGTTTAAGAGAAGGAACTCAAAAGGGTATGTTTACCAAACAGCGGTAGCA
This sequence comes from Ichthyophis bannanicus, assembly GCA_033557465.1. NCBI lineage: Eukaryota > Metazoa > Chordata > Amphibia > Gymnophiona > Ichthyophiidae > Ichthyophis > Ichthyophis bannanicus. The sequence goes on from CM066043.1 coordinate 43,722,060, forward strand.
GACTCTGTGCGATATCAGAGCCGCTACTGCCGTTTAGTAAACATACCCCAAAGAGTGCGAGAGTGAGAAAGCCTTCAAATGAGTGTGGCACACTCCCAATAATGAGGCTTGGCTTCTCCGCTTTCATTCGCCTAGTCTTATGAACCTAGTATTGAAGATCAATGCTGTGTTTCTCATTCTTTTCCTTGCCCTAAATCTGCTCCTGCTGTCTCACTTTTTATGCTCCTAAATTTAGGAGATGAAATTTTGAGTATATATTTAGGAGCTCAGCCCTAGTAAATTTTCCAAGAGGCCAGTTTAGGAGCATAACTCTAAATCCTTTGAATATCAAGCCCATATATGTAATCACATTTAGCATACATGCATTTATAACACGTACTATATATATATTTTTAAATAACTCTCCTCTTTTCAAGATTTTAGCTCATTCCTGGAGTCCCCGGATATGCAGGGATTGCAACTTCTATAGTTTCTGAACTCCACAATATATATTAACTTTTCAGCATTTCTTTTCATTTGGTTTCTCTGTTACTCCAGGTTTCGTTCTTTGTCAGGTTCACAGTAAGCGTATTGGATCGACCTTTGGGATATCCATCCTCTTGCCAACTGAGCAGACAATTAGACTGGTGGGTGTTAAAGTAATTTGAATTTTCAGACACAGTTTTCAAGAAAAGAACCCCATAGAACTTCCAGAACAAAAGAGAATATTTTTCTAAGTATTCCCCGTTGCCTTGCTAGTGTGAAGTCACCAGCCTGCTAATGTGTTTATGCTGCTAGTTCTTCCTGGAACATGAGTTTCTGCCACGGTGGATTTGGTGCTACATTTGTTCCGTTCACTTTCCGTGTGCGTCCCTAATGACCATTTCTGTTCCACTTTCCCCTCCATAGACCATCTTCATTCGCTCGGGGTATATTTAAAGTAGTTTCCTTTCCTCTCAAGGACTCTCCTCTGTCTTTGTTTATGAATTACAATTTCTAGCCTGGAAAAATTTGCCCTGTTCCTTAAAGGAAATCAGCTGCTGTGAGTGTTTGCTTTGTGGCTAAATATATGTGCATAACTTTGCCTATCATACACGACAGATTTTTGGCTTTGTTTTAGGGGGTTATCTAGGTTTCATTTTAGTCTGTTTTATTTCGTTCTTGTTTTACCACATGATATTAGTAAATAATGTGCAGAGTTTGCAAATAGCACACACTAAAGATGAAACAAAACACACACATTTTCATTACGGTTCCTTCTAAAACAAAATGAAATAAACCTGTTTTGTTGCATTTTCTGCATCATTTCAAAACGATGCACAGCCCTAGTTCTGTGCCAAGCTATATTTTTGATGCTCTCAAAGTTGCCCAAAACCACTGTTTTCAATTTAGCCTCCTACAGCTTCCATGGGGAGGAGCATAGGTTTTAGGAAAGTGTTCTTAGGCTCCTTTATATGAAAATGTGTAATGAGGATCCTGACTATTGTAATCAGTCTCAGCCCGATAATGCATTCTATGCCCCAGGGCTGTATCACACGTGCTGAACACGAACACTTCCACACAGAGAGAGAATCTAGTACTTGCTTCTCTTTAGACAATAATGAGAATCAAGACAACACTGGAAAATACTTTGGGGCCAACAGGCCAAGCCCTGGATATTTCAACATCATGGTACTTAAATCTTGCCCAGATATTCAGCAGCAGTATTTGAAGAGCAGCCGCCACTAAATTGGCAGCCACTTTCTGGATAATTGAGGCACATATCCGGCGAGTGGCAACTTTCAGCCACTATCCAGATAAGTTATGTGGATGGCTACTTAGGCTGGATTTTTCTTCAGCCCAAGCTACTCGCATAATTTATCTAGACAGCAGCTGAAAATTGCCAAATCTGGATCAGTGCCATGATTATTTGGATAGTGGCTACACTGCACTTGCTCTGCCCATGGACCAGTGGCGGCAAAGGGTTTCTGCAGCCCTAGGCAGACTCTGTGCTGTTGCCCTCCCCCCAAGACTGCCTCCGTCCAACACACGGTGTCGCCACCAACCCTTGAGCTGAAGCAGCAGCAACTGAATTGCCACTTCAGTATTGCATCAGGCCTTAACACGCTCACGGCCTGGTGCTCTCGCCTGCCCCCTCCAATGCAACTTAATATATCTAATATCTAATGTATATATAATTATGTATAATTATGTAGATAGTTATCCCCAGTTTACACCCAGTTTATCCTCCCTGTTATCTGTAAACCTAGATCAGTCATGTATTGACAGGTATGTTGTTATTCAATGTAAACCGCACTGATGATGAATAGTGCGGTATATAAAAAATGTTAAATAAATAAAAATAAATAAATAAACTTTCTTGAAGAGCGGGTAGGAGTGGCAGGCCAGAACTGTATGCAAATGTGTGGGCATTTTAAAACTCAAACAAACCAGGAAAAGGTGCACCATACCTAGTGATAAACTGCTTTATTACGAAACCTCACAGGGTCTGCTGCCCTAAGCAACCGCCTAGTTCGCCTAGTGGATGAGCTGGCCCTGCACGGACTACATCTGCACTATTGAGATAGTACCAAGCCAGTTTGTGGAGATATTCAGTGGCTCTATTTAGATAGTACTGCTGAATTTCTCTGGAGCCTTTTCCGGATAACCTCCATGTTTATCTAGATAAGGGCTTTTGAAAATTGGCCCCTTTAGGTTTAAAAGTACACCTCGTGGTTTTGCAGTATTTGAACCAGTTTTATGTGAATCAATATTCCTCTAGTCTGTAAGATTTTGTTTCCTCGTCTTTTAATCTTTAGCTCTTTTGCTAAAAAAAATCTGGAGTGATATAGTGCAAAGCTTACAACATTTAAATGTTCTCAAAAACTGTAAAGCCATAGAATGAACATACCTCATGTTTTAGGTTTCATGGTTATTTTGATAATTTGCATGTTTGATAAAAAATAAAAAAAGAGAAAAGTAAACTTGTTTACAATTTACAGAACAATAACATGGTGCTAAAGGCAGCCATCTTGTCTTCTGAGTCTCAAACTCCCATGATGCATTTCGGTTGTTGCTATGAAACAGCATGATACTCAAAAGGCATTATTTTATTTTATTTATTTATATTTCTTATATACCGCACTATTTGCAATCAGCGCGGTTCACATGGAACAGAAACATCCGACAACTTAAATATGTCTGGTCATTACATTAAACAGGCATAAATAAGAGTGTTCATTGGAGTCAAGAACTCCTTGCTGGAAAGGTTGGAATCTTAAATATAGGTATGAGCTGACAAAATAAATAGTTTGTAAAGCTGAAAAATACTGTGCTATTGTGAAAGAGTCCCTTTACATTCTGCCAGTTGTGGGAATGAATGGTCCTACATGCCTGCAGACAATTACCTTTTATCTCTACTAGTTCTTTTAAAAGTGTTTTAAATTACCTTCACTTCTGTGGGACAGAGTTGGAATTCTTCCTTGAGAATACTCAAGTGAAATTTAGGAGGCAAGCAAGATGGAATAGTGATATGCAGAAAATACTAACAGCTGAAAAACATCTAATAAAATTAGCAATCCATTTTCAATGTCACCTACTATATATTTAAAATTTTTAAAAAAATTGTAAGCACTTACCTTCAAAGAAAGCATAACTTTCTGTTACTTTGAGAGCACAGGGGCTATTTTCCTTTTGGAAAGTTCTTTGTTCATTCTTATCTCAATCTATTGATTTTTTTCATTGTAACCTTCTTTGATGGAATATCTGTACTTACTTGAAGAAAACAAGAATCAGTTATCTGTCTGCCATTGTTTGTTTTTCATTATGCTTTTTGCCTAGTGGTTTTTGTTTTGTTTATGATTTGTTTGATTTCAATTTGCTTATTTGAAATGAAAAAAAAAAAACAATGAATGAAATAAAAACAAAATGAGAAATGAAAAACAAAGACAATTTTAAAAATGCTAGGTCTGGCATTATTGTGAAAAAAACCTTCCTCAGCATCTCCCGATCCTCTTCTTGTCAGCCTTTTAATCCACCTATGCCATCTTCATGGGTCATAAAATGTTTGCCAGTTGCTCTGACTCACTCGTGCCATAGTAAGCAATGTTGCTGCTCATAATGAGGCTAGTGGCATTTTGAAAATGTGCCATACAAACTGGGTTCAGGTGCCAATTTCTTTACCTGGTAGAATTTTAAAATGATACTATCTCAGGTCAACCAATGCCATTATTTGCTATTAGATAAGAACATAAGATATGCCATACTGAGTCAGACCAAGGTCCATCAAGCCCAGTATCCGGTTTCCAACAGTGGCCAATCTAGGTCATAAGTACCTAGCAGTCTTCCCAAAAGACACAGGTTCCACAATGCTTGTACTGGGTCAAGCATTGATACCCGTGTCCCTTCTTAATAATGGTTTATGGACCTTTCCTCCAGGAACTTGTCCAAACCTTTTTTAAACACAGCTACACTAACAGCCTTTACTATATCCTCCGGTAACAAATTCCAGAGCTTGATTACACGTTGAGTGAAAAAATATTTTCTTTTATTAGTCTTAAATAGTTTACCCTGTAGCTTCATTGCATGTCCCCTAGTCTTTCTATATTCTGATAACGTAAAAAATCGATCTATGTTTACCCGTTCCACTCCGTTCATTAATTTATACACTTCTATCATATCTCCCCTCAGCCGTCTCTTTTCCAGGTTAAAGAGCCTTAACCTTTTTAGCCTTTCTTCATAGGAGTATCCTTCCATCCCCTTTACCATTTTGGTGGCTCTTCTCTGAACCTTTTCTAATAACGCTATATCCTTTTTAAGATACGGCGACCAGAATTGCACACAATATTCAAGGTGCGGTCTCACCATCCAACGATATAGAGGCATTATAATATCTTTTCCATTCCTTATGATACCTAGCATTCTATTTGCTCTCTTGGCTGCCGCTGCACACTGGGCCGAGGGTTTTAACATGTTATCCACAATGACGCCTAAATCTTTTTCCTGGGTGGTGGTTCCTAATGTGGAACCTTGCAGCTTGTAGCCATAGTTTGGGTTGTTCTTCCCTAGGTGCATAACTTTGCACTTGTCCACATTAAATTTCATCTGCCATTTTGATGCCCAGTCTTCCAATTTATCAAGATCCTCTTGCAATTTTCCAGAATCCTCTTGGGTTTTAACAACTTTAAATAGTTTTGTGTCATTTGCAAATTTGATAACCTCACTCGTTCCACTTTCCAGGTCATTTATGAATATGTCAAAAAGCAGCGGACCCAGCACAGATCCCTGTGGTACACCACTATTCACCTTTCTCCATTGGGAAAATTGGCCATTTAGCCCTACCCTCTGCTTTCTATCTTTTAACCAGTTCCTGATCCACAATAGTACACTGCCTCCTATCCCATGACTCTTTAGTTTTGCCAAACGTCTCTGATGAGGGACCTTGTCAAAGGCTTTCTGAAAGTTCAGATACACTATATCAACCGACTCACCTTTGTCCACCTGTTTATTGACACCTTCAAAAAAACATAACAGATTAGTAAGACAAGATCTTCCTTGTCTAAAGCCATGTTGGCTGTCTCCCATTAGGCCATGACTATCTACATGCTGAGTAATTTTGTTCTTTATGATGGTTTCTACCATTTTTCCCGGTACTGACGTCAGGCTCACCGGTCTGTAGTTTCCCGGATCACCCCTGGAACCCTTTTTAAAAATTGGCGTTACATTGGCGATCCTCCAATCTTCAGGTATTACAGATGATTTTCATGAAAATTCACAGATTACTAATAGCAGGTGTGCAATCTCATATTTCAGTTCTTTCAACGCCCTTGGATGTATACCATCCGGCCCAGGTGATTTGCTACTCTTCAGTTTATCTAATAGTTGTAATACATCTTCCTGATGTATCGATATTTCCTTCAATTCTTCTGCACCTTTAAATACCACTTCAGTCATGGGTAACATCCCTACATCTTCCTCAGTAAAGACCAAAGCAAAGAATTCATTCAGTCTCTCCGCTATCGCCTTGTCGCCTCTTAGTGCCCCTTTAACCCCTCATCTAATGGACCAACTGACTCTCTCACAGGTTTTTGCTGCGAATGTACTTGAAAAAGTCTTTATTTCACATTTTTGCTTCCGCAGCAAGCTTCTTCTCTAATTCTCCCTTTGCCTGCCTTATCAATGCCTTGCATTTGACTTGCCAGTGCTTGTGCTGTTTCCAGGTTTCGTCGTTTGGCTCTTTTTTCCATTTCCTGAAAGATGCTTTTTTGGCAACAACAGCCTCTCTGACCTCACCTTTAAACCATGCTGGCAGTTTTTTGGACTTCCTGCCACTTTTCTTAAAGCGTGGAATACAGTTGGTTTGGGCTTCCAAGATAGTAGTTTTCAACAACACCCAAGCTTGATGTAAGTCTTTAACCTTTGCAAATGCTCCACAGGGCAGAAGAACTTTGGAAATTACTTCTGCCCCGTCAAGATAGCAGACTCGGGGAAAGAGGCTTTGGGATAGGATGATTGGAGCACATTTTCTATTCTGCTTCCATACCTATTGTATATTAAAATTACCAGTGACTAGTGACTAGCATTTTGGGGCATGTTTACTTTTGGGGTTATTTTAAAAGTCTTAGGGGCTTGTTTACAAAGGGGCTGTGGCTCCGATAACCATTGGAAACTGCTACCGTGGCTTTGTAAACAAGCCCCTTAGTTGTGATTTGGACACCCAAATCATGGAGATTTATTTAATACCAAAGTGGTGTACATTCAGGTACTGTATATATATTTTTCCCCTTGTCTTTGAAGAGCTCATAATCTATGTTTTTGTACCTGAGGCAAAGGAGGGTTAAGTGGCTTGCCCAAGGTACTAGAAACCCCAGTCCTTCTAGTTCAAGGTTGCTGTCCTCTAGAGGGACTTGAGCCCCTGGCACACCAGTCCAAGGTAACAACCCAACCACTAGGCCACTCCTCCCTTGGATGTCTTTAGAGTGATTTTACAAATGGATTTTTAAAACAGCTCTGGTGCACGGACGTCCACAGAGCCATGTCTGGGAAGGTGCAATTAACTTAGATGTCCGCATTTAGACCTGCTCCAGGCAGGAATAAGCATCAGGAAAGTGCTTGGTTTGACCATAAAACATCCTAAGGCTATAGGAGATGGAGAGTTGAGTGACTAGCCTAAGATCACAAGGAACAGCATTAAAATTTGAACTCTAGCTCTAACCCACTACTCTAACCATTAGGCTATTAGACATCCGCAAACAGTATTCTGGGAATGTCTATGTTGACGTTCCTATAGACATCCTTACTGGGCACATCTACGTTTGTGAAATCGCGCCTAAACTTGCACGTGCCTGCTTTTTCCCGATGTTCTGGCTTGCACATCCCGGATTGCACTGGGGCATCCTCTGTAAAATGTGTCCTCACAGGTTTTAATGTGTGTTAATGAAGTCAACTTGCATTATTGCCCACAGTCTTTTTTATTTCTATGGGTTCAGTGGCAGTTAATGTGAATTAACTTCCTTAACGTGCATTAACCTTTAGTAAACATGCCTCATTGAGCATACAATAGAATACAAACTCAGGATGTTCTATCATAAAGCTAGCCCATCATTGCAATATTGATCCAAAGACAAGATTTATTAGATTGTGGTCACTGATAATAAGAATCCAGGAAATGGTGGCATAGTACATATTGATGCCCTTTCTTGACCCTTTGTCAGTGAGATTTTTTAGACATATGACTGTACCTGGGAAAATGTCAAATGGTTCTTTTTAGCACAGTCAGCCCTTTTGGCCAACATAATTTCATTGACCAGAGTCTGCAACATAATAGCTCTCTACAATGTAAATTCTGTACTGACAAGTTGTGCACTATGACATCACCAGAGATAAAATGAGAGGAAACTAATTATAAAGGCAAGTTCTATTACACACAAAATTCTTCAACAATCAGCAAGGGTGGGGAGGCAAGTAGATGACCATTAAATGGGAACATGTTACATATTATCTACTTATCCTGCAACTTATGTAATCTTGAGCACGGGTTTGGAAAAGTTATTACATCTAAAACCTAAACGGAGTGACTAAATGATGGGGAAATGTGCTTGGAAGGACCCATAGGATGGGGAGGGAGTGCATGGGAGAGAGGAAGGAGGGGTGAGGAGGGTAGACAGAGATGAGGCAGGGGTGGAGGAGAAGAGGACTGAGGAAGGGCTGGAGAAGGCAAAAGCAGCAGACGCACAGGGATAATTTTATAAGCTGTGCATAAATCTAAGTATTTCTGCCATGCAAAATGCAATGTGTGCCTTCGAGTCAGTCCTGACTCCTGGCGACCCAGAAGCTCCTGGGTTTTCTTGGCAGTGTCACCGGAAGTAGATTGCCAGGCCTTTCTTCCGAGGCAATGGAGGGTTAAGTGACTTGCCCAAGGCCACAAGGAGTGCTAGTGGGAATTGAACCCTGGTTGCTTGGTTACCAAGCCAGTGTTCTAACACTAGGCCATATACTCACATAAACATGAACACCTTAGTAGTCCCCAAGATGACGACAAAATGCTCAAAGACAACCTCCAACAGGGCCGTCTCCATATTTGCTCCTTTAAACTGGAATTCCCTTCCCCATGAAATCCGAGGCATCAAAAGTCTAGCCCCATTCAGAAAAGCCTTGAAACACCACCTGTTCACAAAATTCTACCCGGAGACTATCCGAGGTAAACACTCAATTGGCAACCCACCCGCATGCCCCAGCTGCCCTAACACCCTAACACAAACAGAAAATGGTTAGTCTACACATAAGTCCCATCGCTAACCATCACTCGTGTACTATCCACCCACAAATGCACATGTAACAACTAGATGAGTCAGAGAAGTGTACATAGTATAAAGTTAGCTTGTAAATTGTTTCCCCGGTTTTCTCCATGTTTAATATCCTGTTTCACTGTAAACTCAATGTTGCCTGTATGCATTGAGTTTTTGTAGTATGTTTTTGTTTGATGTACACCGCACTGATTATAATAGCGCGGTATAGAAGAAACGTTAAATAAATAAATAAACGGACATTTACACTCGCCTTTGATGTGGTCACTATTCTGATAAAATACTGTAATTTACACACATTCTTGAAAAAAAGCACATATGGGCATCTGCCCCAGTCATAGGGCTAGAGCTCATGGCTTAAATGAACATACACACCTTTGTACTTACACTTTATTTTATAAAATTAAGTAGGCATGTACATGTCTTTATAAAATAGGCACAGAATACTTGCGTTAAAATGTGCATTGACCTAGGCGTACTTTATAAAATTACTCCCTACATCTGTTGGAAGAGATGGCAAAGATGAGGTCATGTGTGTGTGTGTGTGTGAGGAGGAGGGATCTATGTGTGAGAGAAGGAAGTGAGATATGAGAGTGTGAGGGAGGTCGGATAGAGAAAAACAGAAAATCTGGTAAGAACCATTAGGTAGCATAAACTGAAACTAAAAGTAAATTAAAGAAAGTTGGCAGCAGGCCAGAAAAATATAAAAGAAAGGCTAAGACGAAAAGAAATCAAAGAAAAAAACAGAAGGAAGAGGAAATGTAGACAAATAAAAAATGTAACCTAAACTAAAAAAAAAAAATTGAGGGTGCATGAAAGATACTGTGAAATTTTAAAATATTTTATTGAAAAATATTAATGTTGTATTAAGGAATATATAGACTGAGCAAAAATACAGACACTAGGATGGGCTGAAGAATTATTTTGTTTCATTCTTGTAGTTGAATACTAGAGTACGAGAAGGAAGCAAAAGACCTCTTCAAAGGCTGCCTGGCAAGGTGTGCCTCCAGGAGAGGGTCGAGAAGCACTGATGTAGAGTTCTGGTCCTGAAGAAAACTGGCGTTTTTGTGTCCTTTAAATGGTGCCCGAGCCTACAACGATCCATTCGGCACCCGAGGTGAATTTCTAATATCTAACGTCTTTTAAGAAAATAGATGCTGGGGTTCATGAAATGACATGTTTGTTAATTGTTTTTTCTTCCATGGTTAATACCCCACATCTCCTTAAATCATTGGCTCTCAGCCCAGTCCTTGGGACTTACCTAGCCAATCAGGACTTCAGGAGAACCACACTGAGAGAGATTTGCGTGCACTGCCTCCATTGTAAATAAGTAATAGAAGTAAAGTAGCATGCAAATCTTTCACGTTCTGGTTATAACCCGCTGCAGTTGCCACAGTCTCCCACAACACCCTTCTCCAGGGCCGGATTTACCTATACGCCAGTTACGCCGTGGCGTAGGGCCCACAGCTGGCAAGGGCCCACAAAAATTGAATACTGGCGTATAGGTAAATACTAGTATAGTTTAAAAAAAAAGCTGACTGCTGCTGCCGCGGCAGCATGGACCGTCCCGCGGGGCCCCCTCTGAATCCCTCCCTCCCTCCGCGACGGCTGAGCCCCTCCGTGCCGGCTTTGAGAGGCGCGAAGGAAGAGTGTCTCCCTCGCGTCTCTGTTAAGCCCGCAGGGGCTGATGGGATTTCCCATCAGCCCCTGCGGGCTTAAAGAGACGCGAGGGAGACACTCTTCCTTCGCGCCTCTCAAAGCCGGCACGGAGGGGCTCAGCCGTCGCGGAGGGAGGGAGGGAGGGATTCAGAGGGGGCCCCGCGGGACGGTCCATGCTGCCGCGGCAGCAGCAGTCAGCTTTTTTTTTGCTTTTTGAGACTCGAGTGTGTAGCAGTTTTGGAAGCTCAATCTGGTTGTGATTCTGATCCCGTGGGGCTAGAGTTTCCCCATGGGATCAGAACCCCGGCTACATCTGTGCGTCTGCACAGAAGGTCGGGCCATCGATGTCAGAATCGCACCCAAACAGTTTTTAGAGCTTACCCGTGTCATTCTCTGAATGGTGGTGAGTGTTTAAACTGATATATTTATTTTGTAGTTATGATGTTTTTGTGGTTTATATTTTACCAATTATGCACTTCTACTATTCCTTGACACAGGCGCTCTTTGTCATGTCTGTTCTTAATAGATTAACTTTGATTCCTTTTTTTATATATGTCATTTTTTGTATTTTAATTATTTGCTATTTATTGGTTGTATATCATTGAATCCACACTTTTTTAATGTAATTGTTTTATAATAAGTATTTAGATTATCATATGAGTTTGGCTTTTAACACATACATTTATATTTATTTATTTGTCCATATGTGATGATCATCTTTTACATATACTTTTTATATTTATTTATTGTTTTGCTATGGTTTTGTTATGTTTTAATGATAACCCATGTTGTATTATGGGCCCGATTCTGCAAGGCAATTAGCAATGGGGAGTGGGGTGTCTGTGTGTATGCGTGTATGTGTGTATGGGGCAGGGGTAGGGCATGCACATGTTTGTGAGTGTGTGTGTGTTTTCGGTGCAAGGGTAGTGTATGTGTATGTGTTCGGGATTGAGGTATTTTTGTACTGGTATGCAGGTAGTGCAGAGGTGGAGTGCCTGTGTGCATGTATATAACTAAAAGTTAGTATATGGTAACATTATGCAAATATTTATGCAAATGAGGCCCCTTATGCAAATGAGGCCCCGCACCCCCCTTGGGCCGCCCCTGTTGGGGGCCCACAATTTTTGTTGGCGTAGGGCCTCACTCAAGGTAAATCCGGCCCTGCCCTTCTCCCTCCCACCCACCAGAAACCACATACCCTCCTGCATGTCTCCTGTGAATACTGACCGCTACCATATAAATAAGCTAAATCTCCATGGAATTCACTACCCACTTTGTAAATAAGTAAAATCTCATCATATACGAGCTTGCTATGTACTATAAATATGTTCATTATCTCCTGTCTATTCAGTTACTACTTCGTTCAGTGTGTTCAATGTAAACTGCTTTGACCCGGAGAAAAGCGGTATATAAACACCAGCTAAATAAATAAATAAAGCCTGAAAACCTGACTGGTGAGGGTGTTCAAAGGACTGGGTTGAGAACCCTTGGCTTAAATGTTTGGGGAGATGGGGGAACAGCATGTTCTGCCCTTATCTCATATCTTACTGAATTCTGGTACTGTTTTTGCCTCCATCCCCCGTCCTGTAAGGCGATTCCATGCATCCATTACCCTTTCTGTGAAGAAATATTCTCTACCATGACCTCTTGAGTCTCTCTCTTGGCTTCTTGTACTAGAGGGTCCTTTTGGCTTCTTGTGCAAGTGCATAATTTATACCTTTCAGGTATTTGAATTTCTCTTTCATGCTTTCATTTTCTCTGTTTTCCCTGCAAAATCACCAATCCAACTTCTCCAGCCCTTGAATTGAAGAACCATTATGCAGCCCTGGAAGTGGAGGAGGTGAAAGCATCCCTGGAAAAGGAAGAACCAAAGCTCAAGTACCCCAAAGTTGCAGAATCAGTAACCACAAGGAAACGAAGGGTAGTGGTGGCTGGAGACTCTCTTCTGAGGGGTACTGAGGCGTCCATCTGCCGACCAGACTTGATGTCCAGAGAGGTATGCTGTCTGCCTGGTGCCAAAATCCAAGATGTTTTGGAGAGTTTGCTGAAACTCGTCAAGCCCACTGACTATTATCCAATGTTGCTAATCCATGTTGGAACAAATGATACTGACAGATATACCTCAGAACGTATCAAAAGTGACTTCATGGCTCTGGGACAGAGGGTGAAGCAGTTAGGTGCACAGGTGGTGTTCTCTTCAATCCTCCCTGTTGAGGGTAAAGGCCAAGGCAGAGAGGCTCGCATCCTGGAGATGAATGCATGGCTGCGTGGATGGTGTCATCGAGAGCATTTTGGTTTCCTAGACCATGGGATGCTGTTCCAAGGGTTGCAGAGCAGAGATGGCATCCATCTGTCCAAGAAAGGTCAACGCGTCTTCAATAGTAGACTGGCTAATCTACTGAAGAGGGCTTTAAACTAGATTCGTTGGGGATGGGTGAAGAAAGCCCCCAGGTAAGTGAAAGCCCCCAGGTGGGTGATACATTAAATAACTTTATGGAAATGGGTAACAGGGGTAACATATGGAAAGCAGTGTGTATAAATGCACGTAGCATGGGAAATAAGATCCCTGATGTTGAAGCTTTGGTGGGAGTGGCTGACTTGGATTTAGTGGCAGTTACAGAAACATGGTTCACAGAAAACCATGATTGGGATGTAACTATACCTGGCTATACTTTATTCAGAAAGGATAGGGTAGGAAGTAGGCGAGGAGGAGTGGCACTATATGTAAAAACTACTATTAAAGCTTTGGAATTACAGAGCTTAAAAGGGAGAGGGGAGGCATTGTGGGTTAAACTAGAAAGAGGGAAAGAGAAATCTATCTACATTGGTGTGATATACAGACCTCCCTCACAAGAGGAAGAGGTGGACAGAGAGTTAATTGAAGACATGTGCAGCATTGCTAGGAAAGGGGAAGTGCTACTGATAGGAGATTTCAATATGCCAGATGTTGATTGGAACATTCCTGCTGCAGTATCATCTAGAAGTAAGGAGATCCTGGATTCTCTACAGGGAGAACTATTCAGGCAATTGGTAACAGACCCCACACGTGAAGGGGCCATACTGGACTTGGTGCTCACTAATGGTGAAAGTGTTTCTGATGTTGTAGTGGGAGATCATTTTGCATCCAGTGATCACCAGATGGTGTGGTTCAGTATTAGGACTAGGCTGTTAGAATCCATTCAAAAGCGAGGATCTTAGACCTTAGGAAGACTAACTTTGCGAAGATGGACCAATACCTCAGGGAGCCGTTAGTTGGATGGGAACAGCTGAGGGATGTAGAAAAACAGTGGGAAAAACTGAAAGGGGATATTTTAAGGGCAACCAACCTTTTTGTTAAAATGGTAAATAAAGGTAAAAGGAAAAGGAGACCGCTATGGTTTTTGAAAGAAGTCGCTGAAAAAGTGAAGAAAAAGAGGGAGGCCTTCATGAAATACAAGAGATCACAGAGAGAGGAAGACAGGCATTTGTATTTGGAAAAACTTAGAGAAGCTAGCAAAGTAGTCAAGAAGGCAAAGATTCAAAAGGAGGAGGAAATAGCCAATGCAATAAAATGGGGGGATAAGACATTTTTCAGATATATAAGTGAGAAGAGGAAGGGCAAGAGTGGTATTGTCAGACTCAAGGGTGCAGGGGAGGAATATGTAGAAGCTGATAAGGATAAAGTGGAATTGCTTAACAAATATTTTTGTTCTGTGTTCACAGATGAAGAACCAGGAGCAGGACCTCAGAAAACACCCACAAATAGGAACAGAAGCAAAGGACATCTTGAACAATTTTCAAAAGACTGTGTTCGTGAGAAACTATCTCAACTTAAAGTAGACAAAGCGATGGGACCAGATGGGATACACTTGAGAATACTGAGGGAACTTGGGGACGTTCTAGCAGCTCCACTGACTGACCTTTTCAATGCCTCGTTGGAGTCAGGAGTGGTGCCAAAGGACTGGAGAGAGGCTCATGTGGTGCCTTTACACAAAAGTGGAAGTAAGGATGTGTTTGAAAACTACAGGCCGGTTAGTTTAACTTCAGTGGTGAGTAAATTATTGGAAACGCTGCTGAAAGAGAAAATAGTGAGGTTTCTGGAGTCCAGCGGATTACAGGATCCGAGGCAGCATGGATTTACCAGAGGCAGGTCTTGTCAGACAAATCTGATTGATTTCTATGACTGGGTGACCAGGGAGTTGGACCGAGGGAGAGCCCTAGATGTGGTGTATTTAGATTTCAGTAAAGCCTTTGACACTGTTCCTCACAGGCAACTTATAAACAAACTGAGCACCCTAGGGATGGACCCTAAAGTTACTGCTTGGGTTAGGAATTGGTTGGGTGGGAGGCGACAAAGAGTACAAGTAAATGTAGCTCACTCTGAGGAGAAGGATGCTATCAGTGGTGTGCCCCAGGGATCTGTCCTTGGTCCGATTCTTTTTAACATCTTTGTTAGTGATATAGCGGAAGGGCTTTCAGGTAAGGTTTGCCTCTTTGCGGATGATACCAAAATCTGCAATAGAGTAGACACCCAGGAAGGTGTAGATGTAAGGTCATGCATTTGGCCTGCAGCAATCCAAGGGAGCAATATAGTATAGGGGGTGAAGTACGTTTGTCCACTAAAGAAGAGCGGGACCTAGGCGTGGTTGTGTCTGATGATCTTAAAGTAGCTAAACAGGTAGAAAAGGTGACGGCAAAAGCTAGAAGGATGCTTGGGTGCATACGGAGAGGAATGGCTAGCAGAAAAAAGGAGGTGATAATGCCTCTGTATAAGTCTTTGGTGCGACCTCATTTGGAGTATAGTGTGCAATTCTGGAGACCGCACCTTCAAAAGGATGTGAACAGGATGGTGCAGAGGGTGGCTACTAAAATGATTAGTGGTCTTCATTATAAAGCATATGAGGACAGACTGAAGGATCTTAATATGTACACCTTAGAGGAAAGGCGGGATAGAGGTGATATGATTGAGATGTTTAAATACCTCCATGGCATAAATGTTCAGGGAGAGAGCCTCTTTCAATTGAAAGCAAGTTCTGCTACGAGGGGACATGGGATGAGGGTGAAGGGAGATAGATTCAGAAGTGATATGCGGAAATATTTCTTTACGGAAAAGGTAGTGGATCCATGGAATAGTCTCCCAGTGGAGGTGGTAGAGATGAGGACAGTAACTGAATTCAAAAAAGCATGGGACCAACACAGAGGATCTCTAAAGGTAAAAAGGGGACTGTTGTAGTTGTTATGGAAGGACAGACTAGATAGGCCATGTGGTCTTTTTCTGTCATCATATTTCTATGTTTCTATGTTTCTATTTAGTCCTTTAGGTCTCTTTTCAATGAGCTTTTGATGCAGACTCTTTTTGGCAGCCCTTTTCTGGACCACCTCTTTGAATAGATCATTTCGGTAGTAGGGCCTCTGGAAGGTCATCATTAGTTGAGCGTAATGGGGAGAAAGAAGGTTTCATAGTTTTCTCTGATGTCTTTAGAATGCATCTAAGCTAGGGTGGGTTTACCTAAGTTCAGTAAGCCACACTAGTAGATTCTCAGCGGGCAAACCAGATGGAGCAACATCAAACTATCCACATTGAGACAAAGACTGTTTATGCTCTTCAGTAGAGCTGCACATCCAGTTCATTAATGCACCTTAAAAATTTTAGCTCATCTGAAATCAATTTATTGCACGTTGGTCTAAAAATTAATGTGCATAGAATCAATCTGCGCACATTAAAAAGTTTGATCATGTGTTTAAAAATTTATTAAAAGGAATATGTGAAATAAACTGAAACAATGCGCAAATATCAGGGATGAAGGCCAAATGAACCAAAAACAAACCAAAAATGTTTGGCTCATCTACATACCTACGTTTTACCCACGAACTTTGCACCCGTTTTTCAAATGAGTGTCTGAGCTCTTTTTCTAAAGCTTAGTGGGCACTAACGGACTTAGTGTATTTTAGTGCTGCACATCCTATAGAAATAAAATGAGCCATGCAGCACTTAGCACATGCTAATGTCCATTAGGAGACGCTAAGCTTTCATTTCATTTATTAGATATTTTACCTGCCCTTACAAAAGCTCAAGGCAGGATACAATAAAAACATACACAATAAATGCATACAATAAATAACACAGAACAGCTATAGAACTCCCTAGAGATTTATACTCAACAACTCTTCGGGAACAAAAACGTCTCCCAAAATATCATCAATAAAAGGTTTGGTAGGAGGTAAACCATTCCACATGGATGGCAGGTAACAAACATAGGGCCGGCCCTAGGCATGTATGAGCATGTTGCCTGCACATGGCCCTGCTCACAAGCAGGCCCCACTTCTGACTGGCTCAAGAGGTGAGCCAATAAAGCCTGAAGCCCACCTCACCAGCTCATCTCTTCACAGCCGCAGGAGTGTTTTCCTTTGCTCCCGTAGTGGTACTAGGCTGAGCTGCCAGCACTGCTACATTCCTAAAAGTGAAACAGGGGAACTTCCTGTCTTGTATGAGAGACACTTTAAGAGGTCAACAGTGCTGCAGCCGCAGCCAAGCACAGCTGTGAGAGCAAAGGAAAATGCTTCAATGGCTGTGTAATGTGAGCTTCAGGCAGGAGGGGAGAGAGAGAGTGACTGACTGGGTTTGAAGCTGGAAGAGGTGGACTAGCACTGAGGAGACTGGAAGGGAGATGATGCTAAGTGAGACTGGGACTAGAGGAGGACTAATGCCATGGGACTAGGACTAGAAATAGAAAGATGCTGGGGGATGGGAGGACTGGGACTGGAAGGGAGCTGATGCTGGAAGGGCTGGATCTGGAAGAGATCTCATGCTGGGAAGGACTAGGACTGGAAGAGAATTTCTGCTGGGAGGGGCAGGGACTGGAAGGGAACTGAAGCTGGGGGAGGACTGGAAGGGGCAGATGCTGGGGTCAAGGTGGGGAAAACGAGGCAGACACTAGGGAGGTTGAGGATGTAGAAGGGAACAGTCATTTTGTGTGGAAAGGAAAAAAAAAGCTCATACAGTACAGAGGGAAAAGTTGAGAGGGAGGGGTATAAGAATGGATGCTGCGCTAAAGAGGAAGAAAGGCAGTGTTAATGAATATCAGAGAAGGAAGTAGCTGGGTGGGTCTGGGGAAGGGATTTAGGAGACAGAAGAGTAGGTACTGGGAACAGGGAGACAGGGGACAGCAGGAACCTGGACTTAGATGGAGACTTTAAAATTGGGTGGAGAAAAAAAGAAGACAGATTCTAAGATTGGCAGTTATTTGGAGAGTAAGTGTGGATTCAGATGATAGATCCAAGGCCAGCCCAGTTCACTGTGCATGCAACCCCGGCAGCAGAAAGATTACAGCACCATGTGGCACTATCCCCAGCTTCATCTTTCTTTCTCGGAGTCAGTGACAACAGCCAGTGTTGCCTGTAGCATTCACTTTCAATGTACGGAGCCATTGAACTGTACATGGAAGTGAATGCTACAGGCAGCCCTGGCTGCTGCATGTTGATTCAGAGAAAGACGAAGTTGGGGATGGTACCACACAATATTTTTGACATGGGGGTGGGGAGAGGAGAGACAGAGAGAATAAAAAAGAAAAAGGGAGATCTTGGTTTATGAAAGAGAAAAAGGAGATTTTGGATTATGAGAGAGAAGGAATATTGAACTGAGGGTGGGAGGGAATAAGGGGAAAGAGAGAAGATGCTGGGCTGGGAGGGGAGACAGAAGAGATGCCGAACCACTGGAGGGGGAAGGTATGGAGAAGTAGAAGAAGATATAAAGCAGCTGGTCTGTGGAGGGGAGGAGAGAAAAAGCGGCTAGGGAGGTGGAAGAGAAAGAGGGAGATGCTGGACCTTGTGAGTATAGGGAAAGGGTGAGGGGATTGGGAGATGCTTAATTGGGATGGTGAGAAAAAGAGAGGGGAAATGCTGGGCATGGGGGAACTATGTGAGAGAGATCATGGGAAGATAGCAAGGAGATGAGCGAGAGGAGGATGATGACCACCAAGGGTGGAAATGTAGTAATGAGGAGTGGGTGAAAGACAGAAGAGATAAGAGGCTAGTGAAGGAGAGATGGGAAATTGGGAGTGTTGGGGAGATGGCTGAGCTGGAGATTACAGGAGTAGATGGAAAATTGATAGGTGAAATAGTCAAAAGGATTGAGGATGGAGGGGGTGAAATTTGAGTTGATGAAGGAGTAAACGAAATGAAGAAAGATCAAAAAGGGAAAGGTCAATATGTCAGAGGCAGATGAAGAGAGAGAATGGAAAAAATAGAAGAGGGAAGAAAGGACAAATGGACAGCAAACAATGGAAAGTTAGCAGAAGACATAAAGAAAGCAGAAGAGACACTGGGGAAGTTGCAACTGAAAAATAAAATGCTCAAACAATAAAAGGTAGAAAAAAAGTATTTTATTTTGAATTTATTAACAGGAATATGTCCACTCTGGGAAATGTACATCTTTGTGTTTTGTTCAGTACAAGAGGAAATTAATTTCTAGTTTCTTTTGGCATTTCCAGTTCAAACATTGTCTTCATATTTCTAAAGTATGACCCCTTGTTCAGTATTTGGATGGTCTGTTTATGTGTTGCGTGTATGAACGAGCTGCAGTACTCTGTCTGTGTGGTTTCTGTGCAGCAGTCCCACTTCTCCTATTATCCCAGTAGGAGATGTACTGATATTCTCTGAGATATATTGGTTTAATATTTGCAGTGCTTCCTTTTGATAAGTAGGGTATGGTGCTGTGTGAGTCCTGGTCGTGATGTTATTTATTTATTTAACTGTTTTTTTTAATACCATTTTATCTTTTCAGTCAAGGTAGTTTACATTGTAGCTTAAACTTGGTAATGTACATTAAACAGGGACATTAATAACTTGGATTTTTCTGAGGCAATAGAGGGTTAAGTGTCTTACCCAAAGCCACAAGGAGTGCTAGTAGGAATCAAAACCTAGTCTCTTGGTCCCCAAGCCAGTGCTCCAACCATTAGGCTACTCCTCCACTGATCTGGTGGGTTTGCTTTGGGTTCTAAATGAGCAGGGTTTTGTAGTACTTTAATGTAGCTGGCAGTTGCCTTGGAGGATAGTAATGTAGAAATCTGGTAGCCTTTCTTCATCCTCATTTCCATTCAAATGGTATTTAGACACTCATTAAGAGAAATGGTTACTAAAGGTTAACGTGCATTCACAAAAGCTGCAGCACCCATTCATTTCTTTGGGCACAGTGGCACTTAACGCAGATTAATGTTTAGTAAACATGCTCTTAAGTCATTGCTGGGACAACAAATAGGCTTGTGAGAGGCTATTATGGAAACCATCTATGACTTTAGATGGCTAGTATACAAAGTTTACAATAAATAATATAAATTTAATGTTTGCAAATTATGCCCAGTTGATATGCAAATGTACGCAAATGAGGCCCCGCAATGAGCCTCTGCACATGGCCCCACATCACCCTTGGCTGTCTTTAACCAGACAGTGCCCTGGCCCAAAGCCTGTGAATGGAACACTTTTAGCAAGTATGGCCCTATGTACATACTTTCACTTTGAAACTTAGGTGGCCGGCAGGTCAGTGGCCCCAGCTTTGAATATCTGGGTTTAGTGTTCAGCGGTGATGGCTAGGTGCTATCATTGTGCTAACCGCCGCCGCTGAATATCGGGCCCTCAGTTAATACTGGGACAATTACATTTTTTACTGGGGAATCTTGTGACTTGGGTTTCATTCACATTGTGGGAGAGAAATTTTCAAAGGACCTATTAATGTCTTCCAAATGCTTTGAAAATTACCATTTTTATGAATAAAACTCTCTCTTTCCTTCAAAACTCCTGTAAATTCATTTCAGGAAAAACAGCATTTTACCATTGCTCATTAGTGCACCCTAGTGGCAGTTTTCGTCCAATTTTACCTCAGGTTATTTTCTACCACATTCAGCTTATGAGCTCTCTCTTCTTTCTTTTATTACTATTTAAGAAAAGCTATTAAAAGAAATTCTTCTAATATTACTATTACTAAATATTTAAATAACATTGCTAGGTATATGCAACACTGTAAAGGTATGGAATAGAGAGTTTCTGCTCTGGGGAGTCTAGCCAAGTCAAGAGAGGGACAAGACAAATGGGGAAAATAAGGGGAAAGATTTGAAGTGTTGAAAGATGGGTCAATCGGTGGATTTT
The DNA here is from genome assembly GCA_033557465.1 of Ichthyophis bannanicus. NCBI lineage: Eukaryota > Metazoa > Chordata > Amphibia > Gymnophiona > Ichthyophiidae > Ichthyophis > Ichthyophis bannanicus. The sequence goes on from CM066043.1 coordinate 43,742,600, forward strand.
AATGGAAGAAGGGAACAGTATATCTAATTGCTTAAGACTGTAAGAATTGAATCTTAAGCCAACAAACAATCTATACAAGAAAAAAACAGGAAATGGGGTGGGTGGGTATGAGGCGGGGTGGGAGGGATCACACATGGCAAGGAGGTTTTGTGGAGATTTTTACTCAAGCACTTTCTGCTATTTCAATAATGTGCTCATACCAGTCCAGATAATCCATTGCCTATAACTTACTTTACAAACCCATATGAGAGCTCTGCAAGAGAAAACAAGGTTAAGAAGCATAAAGGCAATAGCAGAGAGAAATTTAGAGGAGACAAGGAATCGATTCTGCGTCACCGGTAGCAACAAAGTTCTATGGAGCTTTTTAGCTTTCTTAACATAGGTGGTGATTTTCTAAAGCATAAAACAAGAGCTTCCAGTTCCATGTCTGCGATTCAGCATGCTGTGCATAAAACAAGATTTACACATGGAAATGGCCCTTTTTGTAAACTGCCCACCTATGTACACCTATACTTAAAACGGAGAGTAATTTTATAAAATGGCGCTTACGTTGGGAAAGGAGTGGAGGAGTAAACCTAGTGGTTAGAGCAACTGCCTAGTACCCAGAAGATCAAGGGCTTAATTTCCACTGGCACTCCTTGTGACCTTGGGCAAGTCACTCTACCCTCTGTTGCCTCAGAAGAAAAGGCCTGGCAATCTACTTCCAGTGATACATTGCCAAGAAGATCCAGAGGCAGCTGGGTCTCTAAACGTCAGCACTGACTTGACAGCACTAAAAATAAAAAAAGGTTGGGAGAAGGCACCCTGTTTTTAGCCTCTTTTATAAAGACAAATAAGCGCCTATTTGTTTTTATCAAATACTAGCACAAATCCTGTAAAAATAGCTCCTAGATTGGGTGTACTGACATTTCTGTTAGTGCGTAAAATAAGTAAATAAGTGCATAGGGCATGTATTTTATAAACCATCTATGTAAATCACAGCTGACCCATGTTCCAGTTAACACCTCCCTTGGCTTGGCTATTCTACAGGTGTGCACCTGTTTGCACTGTGCTTATTTTTAGGTGGGACCTAATTTTACAAGAGGCCTTTTACATGCTTAACTTGGCGTCGTCTTCATGGAAAAGGTTTATTAAATTGCCCCCATAGTTCCACTACACATATAAGTTTAAATGTATGGGGGGGGGGGATTTTAAAGTATGCGCATAAGTTTACATAGAAAAAGTAGCCACTAGGGACTGTGCATTTAAGTTCCAATTTCAATTCAGAAAATTTGATTTATGTGCATTAAAAAATTTTTGAGTGTTAATCAAATTTGATCCACACTCATTTCTGAAACTAGCCAAAAAAGAGGTAATTTGATGACATCATTCCTTCACATATGTGACCTCATACACACATAAACTTATTTATTTATTTGGGTGTTTTTTACGCCATCTTATCAAATAATCAGTGACCTGTTATAAAATCCCAGCTGGCACAGAAGTACACGCGTTGACATGCAGGCTTGGACTTTGCTAGTGGGTGTGCACATGGAGGAGTTTGAGAGGAATGGGGGTGGAGAACGCAAGTATGTATGTAGATTATAAATATGATAATATGTGGACATGCTTGATATTTACACCAGCTCCGGGGCTGGCCTGCAAAGTAGATGCACATTATGCCACTACTATTTTAGAAAGACAAGTAGGCATGTCAAAAAATAAAATACAAAAATGATTGGAAAAGAACCAAACGTTTTGTCCATGTATACCATTGGTACTCACAAAAATAGCCTCTGGAAATTTGCTGATGTACGCTTCTTCTGAGCCAGTTTTCAAAGCAAAAATGTTGCTACATGGAGTCAAGGAGTAGCCTAATGTTTAGAGCACTGGCTTGGAAGCCAAGAGACTAGGGTTCAATTCCCACTAGCAGTTCCAGTGGCCTTGGGCAAGTCACTTAACCCTCCATTGTCTCAGAAAAATCCAAGTTATCAATGCCCCTGTTTAATGTGCATTACCAAGGTTAAGTTACAATGTAAGCTGTTTTGATTGAAATGATAAAGCGCTATAAATAAACATAAGGAAGGCAGAAAAGGAGCACCTGATGCACATAGTCTCCTGCTCCCCATGCAGATCAGGTGCTCCTTTCCTGCCTTCCTTACATCAGTTTTCAAAGGGAAACATTTTCTCTTTGAAAATTGGCTCAGAAAAAGTACATCAGCAAATTTACATATGCTATTTTTGCGAGTACCATTGTTATGCAAGGACAAACGTTTTCATTCTTTTCCAATCATTTTTGTATTTTAGTTTTCAACGTGCAGATGGTAAACTGTTTCCTTACCATTCCCCTAGACATATCCTTATCTCCAGCTGTTGTGTTGTCTGTCTTGACTAGATTGTACAGCAAGGAAATAGTCCAAAATGGTGCGGGAGAGAGGAAAGTTCAAGTGAGCAACACATGCACAATCCCCTGATGCATGCACACACACACACACATACACACCACACATACAATAACACCGCCTTCTGATATATGCAACCCCTCCTCCCCCGATATATGCACATACAGACACATGGCACATGCATATATACACATGTATACACACCACTCCCCTCAATCCCCCCAACAAACTTGTATCCATCCCTGAAAATCCCGAACATACATACACATCCCCTTACCCTCTGACATCCTACCATCTCATCTCCACAGATAAACAGCTAAACTCACTGTGGAAATAGACACGCACATCATCGCATTGATTCACACACGCACCTCATGTACACCATCAGTCCCTGCCCTATTGAGACACACTTTAGCATGGCTGTTTCAACCAAAACTCCCACACTGACATGCAGGGGGCGGCCCAAGAGGGGTTCGGGGCCATGTGCGGAGGCTCATTGCGGGGCCTCATTTGCATAAGAGGGAGGAGTGGGGCAAGGTACCACAGGCCAGAAGGTCAGTGGTTCAAATCTCACTAGAGGACAGCAACCTTGGGCCGGAAGGACTGTGGTTTCTAGTCCCACAGGTGCTCCTTGTGGTCTTGGGCAAGCCACTTAACCCTCATTGCCCTTGTTCCCTGTAAGTATTAGTGTATGTGTCTCATATCCCCTCATGTTAAATGTATCCCCCAACCGCTTTGACTCGGTGAAAAGCAGGATATAAATGCAGCTAAATAAATAAGAAGTCTCATTTGCATAAATATTAGCATAATGTTAACAAGACATCCCTAGTCCAACTTCCCTTTCTAAGTTCTCCACACCATCCAAGAAACTTGTGGAAGATACTATTGCAGCCCTCAATACCACGACTGCACAAACTGACCCCTGCCCCGCATATTGGATTAAAAATTTACGAACAGAACTCAGCCCACTGATCACAAAAATGATGAACTTATCATTCACAACTGGATCCTTCCCTGCAGCACTCAAGCAAACATCCATCAGACCGCTCCTGAAGAACCCTAAACTTGACCCAAGCAAAGTTGAATCCTACAGACCCATAGCCAGTATACCTCTCTTAGCCAAAATAATCGAAAAGGAAGCACAAAGGCAACTTCAAGACCACATAGATTCAACCTCCCCACTAGACCATCGTCAACATGGATTCAGGGAATACCATGGCGTCGAAACACTACTTACCTCCCTCTTCAATAAAATCGTCACAGGTATCGACAACATCCGTCAAGGTTTTGCTCTCATCTTCATAGACATCGCTGCAGCCTTTGACTCTGTACACCATGGTCTGCTAGTAGAACGACTAAAAGAAAAGGGCATAAATGGCATCGCCCTCGATTGGTGCAGGTCATACCTTGAAGACAGATGGCAACATGTAAAATCAGGATCAGGATCTTCCGAACCCTTCCATCAACAACAGGGCGTCCCACAAGGATCTTCCCTATCTTCTCTTTTATTTAACATTTACATGCAACCCATTTTCAACATAATCGGATCATTCAAGGTCGACTGTCTAATTTACGCTGATGACATCCTCCTCTTCATGCCATTCTTCACAGAGCAAATGGACCTTTCACCACTGATTGAATGTTTCAACGCAGTCTCCGAATGGCTTCTGTCCCAAAATCTTAGGATACAACACAAAAAGACTGAGGTGCTATTCATCACCAGAGACCAGAGTTTCTGCCCTCCACCTCATATAAAGGTCAATGAGGCTGAGCTCCAAACCAAATCAACAATTCGGTACTTAGGAGTCACCCTCGATCAACATTTAGATATGAAAACCCATATATCCAACATAGTCAGAGCCATTTATTTCAAAATCCGGTCCCTTAGACACCTGCAATCCCTTCTAAACCCTGAAGACTTCCGGACAATATACCAATCCCTGATCTTACCACACTTTGACTTCACCAACGCTATTCTTCAAGGTCTCCCTCAATCAACACTCAACCCGTTGCAACTTGCCATGAATGCCGCAGCCAGAGTCTTAGTGGGAGCAGCAAGATGCAACCATATAACGCCTATCCTAATACAACTGCATTGGCTCCCCATTCAAGGAAGGCTTATATTCAAATCTTTGTTACTCACTTTCAAATCCATCCATGGCATCACCTCCCCTTCATTAACCGATATCATCCAACCCATTCCTCCCAACAGAACAAGGAGATCCCTATCTACAAATGCACTACTAATCCCAAAGGCTTCAACAAAGTACACAACCGCAACATCTAACAGGGCATTCAGTATCTATGCCCCAAAATGTTGGAACGCATTACCACCAGGCATCCGTGCAATTACTGACCTAACACAATTCAGAAAGGCTCTCAAATTCCATTTATTTACACAGTACTACCAGATTAACCTAACCCCTACCTAATTGCCTCTCCTCTTACCTCCTCAAGATAACATCTCAACCCTACTGTACACATGTAACACCCTAAATTCTCAGCAATCAATCTCATTGTACATATGTAAGTAGTTCAGTTTGCATCCCCCGCGTTATCCAAGTTGTTACTCCTGTTCTCTGTAAAGCAAAACATGTTATCCAAGTTGTTACTCCTGTTCTATGTGAAGCCAAACAGTTTGTTATGGTCATTTTGTTGTATGTAAACCGCGCTGACAATAGTGCGGTATATAAGAAATTGTAATAAATAAATAAATAATAAATAAATAAACATACCTTTTAATGAGTGTCTGGATAAAGAAAGACTACCAGATTTCTACATTACTATATACTCCAGTGCCAACCGCCAGGCACATTAGGAAGTACTACAAACACTGACCATTTAGAACCCATAGCAAACCAGCCATATCATAACAGCTCTACCAGGACTCACAAAGCACCAAATCCTACCTATTAAAAAGGCAACATTGTAAATATTAAATCAATACATCTCATAGAATACCAATACATTTCTTACTGGGGAAAGAGAACAAGTGGCACTGTCAAACAGAAACTACAAGAATAGAACACCTCAGCTCAGTTACACATGCAGAACATAGACCGTCACCAAACAAAGAACCAGGAATCACAATTTAGAAATCGGAAGACAATAATTAAATTGGGAACTCCTAAAGCCAAACTTGGAATGTACAACAACACCATAAATTAATTTCATTTTGTACTAAACAAAAATGTAAAGACATTAGTGATACACATTTCCCAGAGCGGACATATTCCAGTTAATAAATTCAAAATAAAGTATTTTTCTACCTTTTGTTGTTTGGGCATTTTATTTTTCAATTGCAGTCGCTCCAGTCACTTTCTTCTGGTTTCTTCTGTCTTCTGCTAATTCTCCATTGTCTGCTCTGCTGTCAATTTGTCCTTTCTTCTCTCTTCTAGATTTTTTCCATTATATCTTCTACATCTGCTTTAACATACTGATCTTTCCCCCTTTGCTCTTTCCCCAATTTCTTTTTTATATTCCTTTATCATCCACTCAAATTTCACCTTTCCATCCTCAATCCCCACTTACTCTGCCAATACCCAGCAACTTGTAGATTTTTCTTCCCTCCCACACAAAATATCTTTTCCCCCTCCATCCTCATTCCTCCCCCAAAATCAGCTCCCTTCTAGTTCCAGCCGCACTCAGCATCTGCTCCCTTCTAATTGCATTCTCCCCCCCACCCCCGCATCAGCCTATTTCCAGTCCTAGCCCCACCAATCAGCTCATTTCCAGTCCAAGCTCCCCCCATCAGCTCATTTGCAATCCTAGGCCCCCCATCAGCCATTTCCAATACTAGCCCCCCCCCCATAAACCAATTCCAATCCTATTCCAGTGAGCTGATGGGGGGGCTTGGACTGGAAATTGGGCCGAGTGTGGGAGAGCTTCAGCCCATTTCCAGTCCAAGCTCCCCCATACTCAGTCCATTTCCAGTCTGAGCCCCCCCATCAGCTCATTTCCAGTTCTAGCCCCCCACATCAGCTCACATCCAGTCCAAGCTGTCCCTATCAGCCATTTCTAAAAGTAGCCCCCCCCCCCATCGGACATTTCCAATCCTATTCCAGAACCACATCAGCCCATTTCCAATCCCTCCCTCAGTCCATTTCCAATCCTAGCCTCCCCCCAACTCAGCCCATTTCCAATTATACACCCCCCAGCCAATTTCCTATTTTAGACCCCTCCACTCAGCCCAAGCCCAAGCCAAGCCCCCCCCCCCCCCCCCGAAGAGCCCCGTGGCAGGCTTTAGCGGCTCCCGGCAGGCTCAGCACAGCTCGTTACAGCCACCGAAGTGAAGAGCGTTGTTCCCTTCACTTCGGCAGCTGTATTGTAATGAAGATCGCAGGCACGCTGAGAGCTGGGACACAGGAAGTGTGCTGAGCTTTAGCGGCATCCGGCAGGGAGGTGAGCAGCGTGCAGGATGTTGTTGGCGCGGGGCCCCCTGAAGCGCGGGCCCTGTGCCAACCACATTCTTGCTGAATGGACGGGCCGGCCCTGCTGACATGCCTGAGTCAGCAAATGGAGGAAAGGGGAAACGCACCATTTAGTCACTATACTCATGCACTTTTCAACGTGTTCATTCATAGTGCAAGTGCAATTTACAAAATTAGTCTTCCAGAAAAGAATTAATATCAGAGAGGAGTATTCAAAAGATTTTCATTGTGGACTAATGAATAGAATTCAAGCTTTAGGGGTATGTTTACTAAACTGGGGTATGTTTAGGGGTATGTTTACTAAACTGCGTTAGTGTGATTCGTGTTAGGATCCGCGGTCCAGGCAGAAATCCCAAATAAGGACATGGGTGGTACATCGTTGCAGATAACGCGTGTTACCAGGCGCCATAGCTTAACGAGCGTTAAAAAACATCGTGTAGAGTGCCACGCAATGCGCGCCCATAAGGCGTCTGATAAGGTGTCTAGCAAGGCATCTAGAACTGTAGCATAATGGCTAGTACACTGACTAATGGTGCAGGGGACGTGTGTTCAATCCTCCTGTGGGTCTAATGAGTAAAGCTGGCTGAGACAGCACCTTTTACTCTAAATCAGTGCTGTCTGAAGCATTTTCTTTGTTAAGTTTAATTAGTGCTGCCAGCAAACACACCCTCACAGGGCTGTAACCCAAGGTGCCGCATAAGGCACCCTATAAGGCACCCCAGAGGGCACACCATAAAGTGCACTGTCCGCCAAGGCACCCTAGAATGTCCCCTATGGGGCACCCCACAGGGCACAGTATAGGGTCCCGCATTGGGCACTGTATAGGGTGCCTGATGAGGCACCGTAAGGAGACAGCACTGTGAGGGTATGTTGCTGGCAGCACCAATTTAAATTAAAAAAAGAAAATGCCTCAGACAGCCCTACCAAATAACCCCACTGTGGGATCAAACCCATGACCCCTGGCACCACAGGCGGTGAAGTAACTAGTGGGCCACATCGCTAGTGCCGCTAACAAATCCCTGGCTGGCTGCTGAAGGACGTCAGGTCACCACACAAACTGTCTGCTGTGGTGGCCAGGATTTGGGTTATCACACTCATACCCATGGTGCACTGCACATGCAGATATGCAGTCTATAGATGAACACAAGATGGGGTATGCACCCCCACAGCACCTCGGCCTGGTAGGGGGAACTGACCGTGTGTCTCACTGGCACAGAGTAGCTACAGACAGTAGCCCAACAGGGTGCCCCATACGGCGCATGAAAAGGTGTCTAGTAAGGCATCCAGAGCTACAGCACAATGGTTAATACACTGACTGATGGCGCAGGGTTCATGAGTTCAATCCCCCTGTGGGTCTAATGAGTAAAGCTGGCAGAGACATCACCTTTTACTTAAAGCCAGTGCTGTCAGAAGCATTTGGTTTGTTAATTTTAATTAGTGCTGCCAGCAAACACACCCTCACAGGGCCAGAACCGAAGGTGCCGCATAAGGCATTGCAGAGGGCACATTATAAAGTGCACTGTCTGCCAAGGCACCCCATAATGTCCCCTATGGGGGACCCCATAGGGCGCTTGGTAGGGTGCCTCATAGGGCACGTTATAGGGTGCTTGAGGAGGCACCGTAAGGAGACAGCACCGTCGCCAACACACATCCAAGCCATGTTGTGAGGCCACCTACCTGGTGCTGCCCGTGGACCCCAACCACCCTGCCTCCCACACCACCATTGTCTCCCCAACCACTGGCTCCCATTCCTTCACCTGTCCCAACCAGACTGTAAGATGCGATGAAGAGGGTGCCAGCACGACACGTCCCCACTGCGCCCACCCCTACCGTATGCACATCAGTCACCATCTCCAACACCCCACAGACCCAGGTTGAAGCATGCAAAGTCAACAGGGACCATGCAAAGTCACCAGTGATGTATCAATGTTGCACAACAATGCAAAGGGGATCCCGCCAGCTGCAATCAACGAAACACCCAGACAGTTCATGGCAGCAACGGTGTGTCAGTCCCCCCAATGACAGTCGAAGTAGCAGGCCAACAATGAGGTCAAACAAAGGCCTGTGTCCAACTCCCAGAGGTCCATCTCCCAGTGGCAACAACACCCAGGGACAGTTTCACAGATGTGCCATGTCCAAACAAATATGGCTGATGGGGTCTCCAGCTGCAGTGTAGTAGATGTGTCATGTATGTTGTCTGTGTCCTGTGTGAAAAGGGGTAGAAATAAGGTAAGGGAATGACACAACCAACCTCCACCATCAGGTCACAATGAAGACAGTCTAATGTTTCAAAACCTCTGTATGATGCTCACGAAAGTATACAGTGTATCCTCTGCTGACTCAAATTGTCATTTTCCACTGACAATCTTTCATACTTAAATCAGAGTGGCCGTAAAGTTTCAGCAATGATAGGCTACCATTGACTTTTGTCTCTGTCAAATGGACAAGCGCCTGTTCACATCAACGACCCCGATTGGAGGCGACCACCCCCTTCCAGACTTTAAAGCTAGTTTGGCGTGTAATGCAGTAAACCTTTTGTAATAATATGAAACCAGTGCTTAGCTTTCAAAAGACGTTTCTGAGTTCATCGCTAATTTGATTCAGCAGAGGATACACTGTACACTTTTGTGAGCACCATACAGAGGCTCTGATACATCAGTTTGTCAGATACTAACCCTGTAAAAGAAGACCAGAATAGATATGTCATATACAAAGGAGACAGTGACATCACAATATGTGCATCATGAATGCGTAGATATCACAACATGACATGGCCACAACACACAGCACAGTGCACATGGACCACAGCAGGAGATGGCCCTGCAGACCAGGACAGCATCTCAACATGGTCATGTAAATGCCCATGTCACACAGGCATCCCAGAGGTCCACAGCATGTCCAGCAGTGGTGGTGCAAAGAGATACCACAGAAAGGCATGTTGATACCAACAGGCCATGTGCAGCATCTGCACGTGGTGTATGTCCCAGATGATCGAAGGTGGAACCTACCTGAAAGGTATAGCAGTGGTCTGATGGGAAATGTCCAAGTCATGCAAGGGCACAAGGGGCCCCAGTGGAGGCTGCAGATGTCAAGGAACTGCGCCCATAACCACGTCTGCATGGTCAGCTGTCAGCGTAGCATGTCCGAGGAATGTTGCGTTGCGTGGAGACAAAACGTTGACGTGCAGTGTCCTGTCATCAAACATGAGACACATCAGGGAACAACATATGACACATGCACACGATGTACAGAAGGGCATAAGCATAAGGGCATAGAGAGATGGTTGAACATCACTAGACAGGTGTCCAGACACATCCCAGAAACAAAGGCAGAGGGGAGCAGAAGGTAGCGTCAGGCAGACACGTCCCAAAGACACAGAGACATACACCGTGAGACAAGGTACGCATGCTGCAAGCTGCAGATGGCTGCACTGTGGACAATCAGTGACCAGTGGAGACAACCATCCCAGTCCATGCATGGGTGCACTGAGGTTGTCTAATGCCGCAATGGCAGTGAAGTCTGTATGTGCACTCAAACAATACAATGCCCTGAGTCCGGAGATACACACAGCCTAGTAACATGTGCAGTAGGTGCAGTATGTAGACGCCCAAGATGTGCACAGGCAATGGACACATGTGTGCCAAATGGAACATACGGTGGATGGAGTGGTAGGCCAAAGACACGTGCAACACCAGAGGAGCAGTGGAGGGGAAACACATATATCTGTCATGCGGTGCTGCCACCACAGTACACCTACCTGTATGTCCACCCACCCCAGTCACCTGCATGTTGCATTGACGTACACACAGTCCCTACATGCACCACAGCATTGGGCAGTACCGGCAGCCCATCTTGGGGAGGCCTAAACACAGAAGCCTATCCTAGGGAGACAAAACACATGAGACATATAGAGAAATATCATGACAGTGCCGTGAAACACACAGAGCAGCTCACGCATGGCGACCCAGAAGCACATCACCACACATGCAGAACTTACAGGAGAAGAGCTCCTCGATCAGATGTTGCCTGGCTGCCATCCCCGCACGTGTGTCACCATGGCCTAGTGCAGGAGGGCACACAGGATCCGCCTCCAGATCCTCATTAATCTCGACTGGGACATTGTGCCTGAGAGCAATGTTGTGGAGGATGCAACAGGCAATAATGATCTGTGCCACAGTCAGGGATCTGTACTGTAAGGCACTGCCGGTCCTATCCAGACACCTGAAGCGACTCTTTAGAATGCCAAAGGTGCGCTCAATGACTGAGTGGCTGGAGGAATGGGCCTCCTTGTACCGCATCTCTGCACCTGGCCGAGGGAGACACACAGGGGTCAGCAACCAGGCACAACACCCATATCCTGCATCACCTGCAAAAATAAACATTGTACAGTCACATGTGAGATGAGGGACCCACAGAATCAATGATGTAGCAATGTTTGACTGGACGGCAGATAAGCATGGACACAAACATATGATGTCACATCATTGCACATGATGGCAGTGCACCAGAGTCTGATGCTGGGAGACCCAGAGCTCAGGGGAGGGCCAATGGGGGCAATACACATCCACGGTACCATGGCAAAATACACGTCCCAAACTTGTGCCCAGACAGCAGCAGTGGCTGCTGTGATGGCACTTGGCTGACAGCAGCACGGCATACTGGGAGGGGCAGAGATGCCTAATTGTGCAAGTATGTGACAGTCATGATACAGTGCACACAGAGCAGAGGTCAACGGAACACCCCCCCGAGGGTCCTGGTGAGAGGAGCAGTGGAGACAGGATAGAGTGGGCAGACAGGTAGCAGACATGGGTGATAGCAGGTGCACCCACAGCTCTGAGCATGTGTCGCCCCCTACATGGCCAACAGAGAGGAGGCCCCATACACACTGTACATCATGTGCATGGGTCTGTGCCCTTAACTCCCCCCCCCATGGATGGGACACGCACAAACATGTGCCACATGGGGTGGGGAGGGACACACCCCACAGGCATACATATGTACAACTGCCCATGCAGTATGCCTGAGGCCAGGTGTGGAAGGCATGGGCAAGCCAGAGGTATCGCATGCAGCCACGGAAGGGACAGACCACACGTGTGAAGTGCCACAAATAGGCAGCACCCCAAAACACCACCGCAATGTAAGGCATGCAGAGGACACAGGTGACAATGGGGTCCCGCCAACCACATACTGTAGGTGCATGTTAGATACGGGTAATACCCACCAAGCAGGACACAGTCCTCATATTGGCCGGCCTCAAATTGTCCGAACAGTGCCAAGTGCTGCAGGATATAGGAGTCATGGGCTGACCCTGGGAACTGTGGAACCACATTCAGAATATGCATACTTGCATCACAAACAACCTGCACATTCAGGGAATGGAAGTGTTTGCGGTTGCGGTACACAACCTCCCTGTCACGTGGCGGGACCAGGGCAACATGTGTGCAATCTATAGCTCCCATCACGTGTGGTAACCCTGCAATCCGCTGGAATGCCTGTCCCAGGGCCCCCAATGTTGCCTACTGTTGGGAATTGCAATGTAATTTCCAACCTGGCTGACCATGGCACGCAGTACCTGGTGGAGACGGCGAGAGAATGTTGGCCTACTCATCCCACCCAGTGTGGCCACTGAGGATTGGAAACAGCCAGAGGCAAAGAAATGTAGGGCAGCCAGGAGCTTGGCCAATCCCGGTATAGCATGTGACCGGGCAGTCCGGGGCTCGAAGTCAGGTCGGAGATCCTCGTAGAGCTCCCTAATGGCCCCTGTGTCCAGCCGGTAGAGGGAGATTACCTGGTCCTCTCCCATGGCCTGGAGCATGGGCCTGGGCCTGTAGAGGCGTTGCAGGCGGGGCCGTGCCTCAGCACGTCTATGGCGCCGGTGTCCTCCCACACCCGCCTGTGGACCCCCCACAGCTGTAGACCGGAGTTGCAGCGGGATAGCACCCATGCCCAGTGCCGCTGCCCCAGGTACATCATCTCCCTCCTCCGGAACGCGTAGCCCAGCCAGCTCCAGCAACGCAACCACCGCACAACCTGCATTCACAGTTTGAGCCATGATAGACATGTGATGGAGGACAGGTGGCTGGGAAATAGGGTGTGGGGCGAGGTCGAAATCTGAAACAACGATACACACCTGGTGAGCCTGGAATGACGCAGCGCGCGTGGGAACGTGCGCCCCCACAATGCACCCAGCTCCTGGAGTGATGCAGCGCACGTGGTAACGCGCATCCCCACAATGCACCCACCTACATGGATGTATGTGATCGCACACGTTGGATGCCAGCGGGGGAAGGGGTGGTGTGTCTTCCCTACGCAGCACGGTGCAAATATATGGCGTCCTACATCTCGCACCTCGCCCAGAGACCTAGGTGCGACTGGAACGCAGATATGGAAGGATCCTGGGACGATGGGGCAAAACACTGCATTCCGCCTATAGTAACTCACATAGGATATGTCAGCTGAACGACACGTGAATGCGTGCGGAACTGTAACGCACGGCGTAACACGTGGACAACCACGCCCAGGTCCCACATATAAATATAGCAGGTTCGGAATGCAAAACACCTCAGCACACATACCCAAGCACAGCATGGCGGATAGCGATGGTGGAAACCAGGGAGCTGCAGAGGGGCACAGTGCACAGCCACCAGTCCCCACACCCACTGGTGAGGAGGATAGGGAAAGGCCAGGGCCATCTGGGGCTCCACACCACCCCAGCCAACAGGCCACTGCAGGGCAGAAGCGCCGCAGGACCCCTGTGGCAGAGGATGCCAGAAAAAGGTTTACCAAGGATGAAAATGACCGACTCCTGGCCAGCATCCTTGAACACTTTGAGGTTCTGTTTGGTCGGCAGAGCACAACCACAACCAGTGCCACATGCACAAGGGCATGGGCTGAGGTGCAGGCAGCGGTGGCGGGGGCCAGGGGACCTCACCGTGACATTGAAAGCCTCAGGAAGAGCTATTGTGACATTAAACGAAACATCAGGATGGAGCTGAACAGGGAGCGTCGTGGAGCATAGGGCACTGGAGGGGGCCCAGCACAGATGGCCAATCTGACAGAGCTCGAGCAGCGCCTGGCAGACAGGCTCGGGCACGTCTACATACATGGTCTGCACCCTGAATTGGACATGGCGCACCCAAGTGCCGGTAGGTCTGAGTGAGCTGTACTGGTGGGGAACATACACACAATTGTGCAGGGGTGGGCTGGGGGGTGGAGGGGCACTACATGGCTGATGGAGATCCAGGGGGTGACTTTGACACAAGGTCTATGGGTGGGCCACCACAGGGGCAGCTGTAGGTGTACAGCCCAGTGGGGGGGGGTAGGTGTTGGTGGAGGGCAGGGGGCAGCACAGCACAGTGGATGTATGCAGGGGCGGGGGGGACAGGTCCATGGTAGCAGCAGAGCCTGACAATGTGTTATGGGTCGCCATGGGCACCGGGAACATGGAAATGGGATGGTGCAACTCACACCCATGCACAGGTGGCCTCTATGTCCACACCTCTGTAGCCGTGGTTGCATCACACCGACCAGGGTGCCCTGCGCCCCACACAACGCATATGTAGGGGGGTGCGACGGGGGCAGACAGGCAGCCACACCCTACCTAACCTATGTATCCTTTCACCCTACAGGTGACATTTACTCCACTGAGGTGGCAGAGGAGGTGGACGAACACACTGGCCCTGGGCCAGGGTGCATTGAGGACGCTGAGCCAGAGGTGCCGCCGATGGAGGCCACAGAAGTGGGAGCGGGGGGTCAGACCCCACCCCCGGAGGAGGACAGCGGGCAGGGCCAATGGCAGGCAGAGGCCAGCACGCCACCAGAGGTGTCCGCAGCCGACTCACATCGGGAAAGGCAGGAGGCGATGTCCACCATCACAGGGGTCATTGGGGAGATGCGGGCACACTCCCAGGTGGCACAGAGGGATGCCGAGGGTGAGTGGCCAACCGTGTTGGTGTGTGTATGCCTATGTACAGCTGGCAGATGGTTCCTCGTCTCACAGTGCACATTCTGCCCCCCCCCAGGTGTACAGCATGTACTGCATGTGATCACCCATGAGCAGCGGAGGCAAAGGCGTGAGACACGCCGCATGCGACACGCAATGTCAAGGATGACGGCACGGCTGGACGACCTGGTGACCTCTGCATGAGCCATAGCCGCAAGCCTGGAGCTCCTAGTTGGCAGGCAGGGGGGCCCCCACAGGACTGCAGAGGTCACCGCCACCACCACCACCACCACCGCCAGCAGCAGCGGAAGCAGCAGTAGCAGCTGTGCCGGGCATGCCACCTGCACCACAGGGTGGGAGGGGCCACACAAGGCGTGGCCGAGGGCGTGCAAAATAAATGAGTGCACATGCAGCCGAACCTGATGTCATGTGTCCTGTGTTGCTTGTGGGGGCCATGTTATGCACAGCCCTACCCATGTATGCCCCAGGGCCCAACCCCGTGCCACATATGCAGCCAGCCTGTGTCCTCACAAACTCAGCATGGCAGCCATGGCTTGCCCTACCATGGCAACCATGGCTTGCCCTACCTGCCAGAGCGCAGCCACCCGCTGGCACACAGCACCCTGCTGCCCCCAAACCCCACCAGTGCGCATGGTCCCCCCTCCCCCCTGACCCCCACCCCTTCCACCCCACCCATCCTCACCAGCAGCTGCTGGGGGCACGTCGGGGTGGCCACAGTTCTTTCCCACTGCAGTGCCCCCCCGCAGCACATCGGATGGACATCGGACCCTGTACATTACCACACCGGCACCCCTCGCCCCTGGCTTGGAGGGGCGTGTGTCCCTATGGGAACCCTCTGCTGCCCTCATCTCCGAGCCTTCCACAACTATCCTCCCATTGGGCCGTTTGGGGGACGTAGGCCGTGCTTGGCTGTATGTGTTCATCACACAATAAGCGTGTAGGTGGGCTCCGAGGAGTAAGGCAGCTGACAGATATGTATGATACCCAATGGTGCGGTTTCACCACAAACAGACATACATATTTGTGACAGTGTCTGGTGAACAGAGTATGCCTTGAAGTCTGTCAGATAACCAGCAATGTCTGTTTAATGAATCCCCATATTGCAGCAGCAGGGATAGGTCACTCTCCTGGTAGCGTTGCTGGCCGAGGCAGAAACCCAGACGTACATTCATTGGCCATATTAGCACAGCCGCCCTTCAGCTTCAGATAACTCTACACCACAGACACAATTCAGGGTAGGGTACAGCTCTGTGACAAAGGCTACATTCCCACCCCAGTGTCCCCGTTCCTGTAGCAGGTGTTTGACAGGCCATCTCAGATTCTGGTTGTATGCCCTGGTCCCTATGACCCTCCCCCCAGCAACAGGAGGGATTCAGGGCCACCCGGCCTGGGAACTATGGGTTCCCCTCCCTGGTACACCCTCCCTCAGGAATAGCCTGTGTCATCCCTATTCCTCAGGTTGATGGGACATGCCCACGGAACAGTCCATTGAAACATAGAAACATAGAAACATGATGACAGAAAAAGACCACATGGCCTATCTAGTCTGTCCTTCCATAACAACAACTACAACAGTCCACTTTTTACCTTTAGAGATCCTCTGTGTTGGTCCCATGCTTTTTTGAATTCAGTTACTGTCCTCATCTCTACCACCTCCACTGGGAGACTATTCCATGGATCCACTACTCTTTCTGTAAAGAAATATTTCCGCATATCACTCCTGAATCTATCTCCCTTCACCCTCATCCCATGTCCCCTCGTAGCAGAACTTGCTTTCAATTGAAAGAGGCTCTCTCCCTGAACATTTATGCCACGGAGGTATTTAAACATCTCAATCATATCACCTCTATCCCGCCTTTCTTCTAAGGTGTACATATTAAGATCCTTCAGTCTGTCCTCATATGCTTTATAATGAAGACCACTAATCATTTTAGTAGCAACCCTCTGCACCGACTCCATCCTGTTCACATCCTTTTGAAGGTGCGGTCTCCAGAATTGCACACCATACTCCAAATGAGGTTGCACCAAAGACTTATACAGAGGCATTATCACCTCCTTTTTTCTGCTAGCCATTCCTCTCCGTATGCACCCAAGCATCCTTCTAGCTTTTGCCGTCGCCTTTTCTACCTGTTAAGCTCCCTGAGGTATTGGCCCATCTTCGCAAAGTTAGTCTTCCCAAAGTCTAAGATCCTCACCTTGGAATGGATTCTAACAGCCCTAGTCCTAATACTGAACCACACCATCTGGTGATCACTGGATGCAAAATGATCTCCCACTACAACATCAGAAACACTTTCACCATTGGTAAGCACCAAGTCCAGTATGGCCCCTTCACGTGTGAGGTCTGTTACCAATTGCCTGAATAGTTCTCCCTGTAGAGATTCCAGGATCTCCTTACTTCTAGATGATACTGCAGCAGGAATGTGCCAATTAACATCTGGCATATTGAAATCTCCTATCAGTAGCACTTCCCCTTTCCTAGCAATGCTGCGTATGTCTTCAATTAACTCTCTGTCCACCTCTTCCTCTTGTGAGGGAGGTCTGTATATCACACCAATGCAAATAGATTTCTCTTTCCCTCTTTCTAGTTTAACCCACAATGCCTCCTCTCTCCCTTTTAAGCTCTGTAATTCCAAAGCTTTAATAGTAGTTTTTACATATAGTGCCACTCCTCCTCCCCTTCTTCCTACCCTGTCCTTTCTGAATAAAGTATAGCCAGGTATAGTTACATCCCAATCATGGTTTTCTGTGAACCATGTTTCTGTAACTGCCACTAAATCCAAGTCAGCCACTCCCACCAAAGCTTCAACTTCAGGGATCTTATTTCCCATGCTAAGCTTCAACTTCAGGGATCTTATTTCCCATGCTACGGGCATTAATACACAATGCTTTCCATATGTTACCCCTGTTACCCATTTCCATAAAGGTATTCAATGTATCACCTACCTGGGGGCTTTCACTTACCTGGTGGCTTTCTTCACCCATCCCCAACGAATCTAGTTTAAAGCCCTCTTCAGTAGATTAGCCAGTCTACTATCAAAGATGTGTTGACCTTTCTTGGACAGATGGATGCCATCTCTGCTCTGCAACCCTTGGAACAGCATCCCATGGTCTAGGAAACCAAAATGCTCTCGATGACACCATCCACGCAGTCATGCATTCATCTCCAGGATGCGAGCCTCTCTGCCTTGGCCTTTACCCTCAACAGGGAGGATTGAAGAGAACACCACCTGTGCACCTAACTGCTTCACCCTCTGTCCCAGAGCCATGAAGTCACTTTTGATACTTTCCGAGGTATACCTGGCAGCATCATTTGTTCCAACATGGATTAGCAACATTGGGTAATAGTCAGTGGGCTTGATGAGTCTCGGCAAACTCTCCGTAACATTGGGGTGACATCGCCTGTCAGGTGTACGTCAGGCTCACGCAGCTGCATAGGTGCAGGCTCTCTGACCTTCACATTGTCCCCAGCCCCCATTCCCCTAGGCTGACCTGGTTACCCCCCTGTGCCTGGCTGCCAACCCTCCTGTACACGTCCTAGATCCCACTACGCAGTTGCTCCCCCCGGGCGCCCCGTGCCTTTGCTCTCCCCTGCACCGGTCAAACCCCTCCAGCCTGCAGTTGTGCATCGGCATGAAGCAGTCTGGCGTCCTGCTTCCCCATCCCCCCTGCTGCTGCCCCTGCCCTCAGCTTGGCTCCCACCTTGGCCGTTCCGTCCATATACTGGCCTCGGTCTCTACATCCGGGCCCCTAGCCCCTACCCCTCCACACCCAGGTGATGGCACCCTGCCTGCCCACTTGCACCTGTGTACCTGCTGCATTCCCTGCCTAAGAAGCTCTGGCCTCTGTGACCTCCCCCTTCACCCCACCAGGGGGACCATGCAATATGGGCCCAGTGGGTGACGTCTGATCCCTGGCGGTGTTTGTGTCCCTCCTACCCTGCTTCGGTGAGAGGGGACCCCTTACAAGGGTGGGTTCCCTGTCACTCTGCCCTCCCTCTTGCCTCTGTTAGGTGTCCCTGCCACTACACCTGTTGACATGTGCATGCTGTCTGACCTGTCCACATGTTAGTATTTGGAAACACCTGAGGCAGCTCGCACAGTAGCCAAGAGGGCGCAGAGTCCGAAGGATGGGGAAATAGCCAATGAAGAGGATGGGTGGATACGCCATTATCCAGATATATCAGTGAAGAGGGAAGGGCAAGAGTGGTATTGTCAGACTCAGGGGTGCAGGGGAGGGATATGTGGAAGCTGATGGGACTAGAGCGGTATAGCCTAACAAATATGTTTGTTCTGTGTTCACAGATGGCAAAACAGGGGCAGGACCTCAGCCCACACCCACAAATAGGGACAGCATCAAAGGACATCCTGAGCAATCCGCAGACGACTCTGTTCGTGTGAAACTATCTCAGTCTAACGTACACGAAGCGAAGGAACCCAATGGGATACACCCGTGAATACTAAGGGGCCCTGGGGACGTTCCAGCAGCTCCACTGACTGACCGTGTCACTGCCTCATTGTAGTCAGGTGTGGTGCCAAAGGACTGGTGAGAGGCTCATGTGGTGCCGTTACACAGAGGCGGACGTAAGGATGTGGTTGGAGACTACAGGCCGGTTAGTGTAACTGTGGTGGTGAGTACATTATTGGCCACGCTGCTGGGGGAGCATATATTGATGCATCTGGGGTCCAGCAGATTACAGGATCAGAGGCAGCATGGATTCACCAGGGGCAGGTCCTGTCAGACACATGTGATTGCCATCCTTGACTGGATGACCAGGGAGTCGGACCAAGGGAGAGGCCTAGATGTGGTGTATGTAGATGTCAGTAACGCCCTTGACAGTGTTCCTCACAGGCGACATATACACAGATTGGGCACCCTAGGGGTGGACCCTAACGCTACTGCTTGGGTCAGAGGTTGGTTGGGTGGGGGGCGACAGAGGGTACATGTACATGGTGTTCGCCCTGAGGGGTAGGATATTGTCAGTGGGGTGCCCCAGGGAGCTGTCCCTGCTCCGCTTATATGTAACATCTGTGTTGCTTCTATAGCGCAAGGGCATTCAGGTATGGCTTCCCTCTGTACGGATGATGACACACCCTGCAATAGGGTGGGAACCCAGGGAGGGGTGGATAACAATAGGTGGGATCTAGCTAAGCGTGAGGAATGGTCTAGGATTATGCAGCCGGGGTTTTATGTTGACAGATGTGATGTCATGCAATTGGGCCGCAGCAAACCAAAGGAGCAATACTGTATGGGGGGTCAGGTACGTTTGTCCACGGATGAAGAGCGGGGCCTAGATGTGGTTGAGTCTGCTATCACAGGGTAGCTGAACAGGTAGTGACGGCAATGGCAACAGCTAGGGGGATGCTTGGGTGCATATGGAGAGGGATGACCAACAGTAACAAGGGGGTGATCATGCCTCCCTATAGGCCTTTTTTGCGACCCCATTTGGAGTATTGTGTTCAATTCCAGAGACCGCACCTTTAAAAGGATGTGACCAGGATGGGGTCGGTGCAGAGGGTGGCCACTAAAGTGATTCTTGGTCTGCATTATGTGGCATATGGCACAGACTGATGGATCGTAGGATGTTCCCCTTATAAGACAAGCGGGATAGAGGTGACATGATTGAGATGTTTACATACCTCCGTGGCATACCTGTTCAGGGAGGGAGCCTACTTATTTTATTTTATTTTATTTTATTTTTTATTTAGCTGTATTTATATCCCGCTTTTCACTGGGTCAAAGCAGTCAATTGGGGGATACATTTAACACGAGGGGATATGAGACACATATGCTAATACTTACAGGGAACATGGGCAGTGGAGGGTTAAGTGGCTTGCCCAAGACCACAAGGAGTGCCTATAGGACTAGAAATCCCAGTCCCTCCGGCCTGAGATTGCTGTCCCCAGGTGGGACTTGAACCCCTGGCCCTCCGGCCTGAAGTACCTTGTCCTAACCACTAGACCACTCCTCCCTACACCCTACTTCCATTGAGAGCAGGTTCCGCTAGGAGGGGACATGGGGTGAGGGTGGTGGGAGATAGTTTCAGGTGTGCTTTGCGAGGATTTCCCCTTACGGAGGGGGTAGTGGTTCCGTGGAATAGTACCCCAGTTGAGGTGGGGGAGATGCGAACAATAACTGACCTCACTAAAGCATGGGACAGACACAGAGGATTGCTAAAAGCTAGAGAGGGGACTATTGTAGTTGTTCAGGACGGACAGACTGGATAGGGCAAGTGGTCATTCCCTGTCGTCATATTTCTATGTTGCTATGTTGGTATGTTTCAATGCCCTACCCTGGTATCACACTTGTGGGCACTGCCGGTACTAGATACACCACCGTGCATAGCTCATTGCACTTTGTGCCATGAAGGTGCCCCCACCCCGCCGGACCACACCCTGAGACGCCTGGACACTACTGATGGACATGGGCAGACGCATACTGCGTTTCTGGGCCACAGCACGCCTGCCACATAGGGCCAACGGTCTACAGGACTGTGATAGGTGCACTGTGGATCCTGCATAGCTTTCCACGATGCATGCCACCACAACAACACGCTCACCCCAGGCCCTAGGTACATCCTCGCACCCTCACCATATGCGCAGGTCCAGCCACACCTGTGGAGATCTTGACCCCCCACATGCCACGTATACGCCACCCATCCCCTGTCCCCCTGAGGCCGTGGCCACTCAGTCCACCCCTAGCCATGTGCACTGCCCGCCCCTGTGTCCATTAGCCCCCTTGCTTTGTCCATGTCGGCGTCCACCCTGGTCTGTACCCATTGCCACTGCTGCCCATACCCTTGCATGGACCACCACAGCTGCCCCATACCCGCTGTGTCACGTGTGTGGGTTTGTCCGTGTGTGGCACTACCCCATGTGATGCCCATAATATCACCACACCCCTGACATGGGTACAGTACCCTGCATCCTCCCATTGTAGTGCACACAGACACACATGTGGGTGCTCACATGTGTCATTCACACAACACTGACAGATAGCAATGAGGGACATCTGGCCACCGTAGGAACGTGCAAAATATGTACAACTTTATTTACAGTGCCCACTATGGACATGGACGCCCATGGCGACATTTGGGGGGCCCAGTCATCCCTGTCATTGGTGGTTGTGGCAGGCCATGGCTCGGGCTGTCACAGGGTGGGTGTGCCATGCGTATCCCCACACTACACACCCCGGGGACCCCCATCACATGGTGGCTGGCCAGGTGCGCCACCGGCGACGTGCTCATCCAGCACACTCAGCCGGTCAACCACCACGGTCAGGGTCGCCAGTACCTGCCCCATGATGACAGCATGCTGCCTCTGGGCGTGCGCCTTGGCATGCACAGCCGCAGCCAGGCGCAGCCCGCACATGCAGCCGCACAGACACACATCTTCCCTTGTCAGTGTGGCTGCATGCACGGTGCACCTGTCAGTGGCTATGTGTGGCAGACACACGTCCAGGAGGGGTGCATTGGTGGCATCAAAGGGCAGGTAGCTGGTCCCCCCATTGCCCTGTGATGGCCTGTGCCGATGGGGACTTGCCACAGCCGCCACCCCCACCCCATCCCCTTCCCCCCTGGCCCCCACCTGCTACACCCCCACCCCGCCCACCTGGTCCCCCTCTGGCCCCTGTCTCCCCACCACAGAACCCCCTCCCCCCCTCCCCCCTCTGCCCCCACCCACCCCTCCTCCCCCCGCCCCTCTGCCGCCTCCCCCACTCCCACCTCCCCCTCCTCCCCGCTCCCACCACCCCTACACCTCCATCTCCTCCGCTCCCTCCTCCCCCTTGGTGTAGGCTGCGGCACCCTCCACGTCGGCCCCCCCGCCGTTGTCATCCGACATGGGCTCCGGGGTGTTGTCCTCCTCCTGGCCAACGTCGCCGTGTGCCTCCTCCATCCCCGCTGCGGCATCCGGCTCCTCCGGCCCCGCTGGCTCCACGGCAGCACGTGCATCCGCTGTGGGAGAGGGGAACACGTATCATCTCCATGGTCACACATCAGCCACGGCAGTCACATGCGTCCTGTGTATCTGCCATCCATTGCCCCACAGGGCTATGTCACATCACTCACCGTCCCGTTGGGCCATCCGCTCCCGCTGGACACGCACTACGAAGCATGGGTACCTCGCCCTTATCTCTCGTGCCTTCTTCCGGAGGTCCTCCACCTGTCGAGTTGACAACACACATTGACATTAGCGGACACAAACCCTTTAGGGGCCTCTGACGCAACACATATATATCTCTGTGTGCAACAGGTGCCCGCCCCTATTGTGTGATACATTCATGCCCCATGCTTTTGCCAGGGCCACCCCCATGTGTGCACCGCGCCAACGCATGTCTGGCTTGGACCCTATGTGCCCTGTGTGTGGGCCCCTGCGACCAGACACAGCACACCTCTGTGCGCCACCTACACACATCTGACAGTGTTCATCAGCCAATGCCGGGATGGGAGGTGGGCCTCTGCAGTGCTCCCTGCTGCATCCTGGGGATATAGTTGAGCCTTGTGATTACAAACAGGGGCAGTCACCATAGCACCAGGATGGGGGATAGAGCCCTGAAGTGAGGCCTGCTGCATCCTGGGGATATAGTTGAGCCTTGTGATTACAAACAGGGGCAGTCACCATAGCACCAGGATGGGGGTTAGACCCCTGAAGTGAGGCCTGCTGCATCCTGGGGATATAGTTGAGCCTTGTACTCCTACACAGGGGCAGTCACCATAGCACCAAGATGGGGGATAGAGCCCTGAAGTGAGGCCTAGTGCATCCTGGGGATATAGTTGAGCCTTGTGATCACAAACAGGGGCAGTCACCATAGCACCAGGATGGGGGTTAGACCCCTGAGGTGAGGCCTGCTGCATCCTGGGGATATAGTTGAGCCTTGTGATTACAAACAGGGGCAGTCACCATAGCACCAGGATGGGGGTTAGACCCCTGAAGTGAGGCCTGCTGCATCCTGGGGATATAGTTGAGCCTTGTGATCACAAACAGGGGCAGTCACCATAGCACCAGGATGGGGGATAGAGCCCTGAAGTGAGGCCTGCTGCATCCTGGGGATATAGTTGAGCCTTGTGATTACAAACAGGGGCAGTCACCATAGCACCAGGATGGGGGTTAGACCCCTGAAGTGAGGCCTGCTGCATCCTGGGGATATAGTTGAGCCTTGTACTCCTACACAGGGGCAGTCACCATAGCACCAGGATGGGGATAGAGCCCTGAAGTGAGGCCTGCTGCATCCTGGGGATATAGTTGAGCCTTGTGATTACAAACAGGGGCAGTCACCATAGCACCAGGATGGGGGATAGAGCCCTGAAGTGAGGCCTGCTGCATCCTGGGGATATAGTTGAGCCTTGTGATTACAAACAGGGGCAGTCACCATAGCACCAGGATGGGGTTTAGACCCCTGAAGTGAGGCCTGCTGCATCCTGGGGATATAGTCGAGCCTTGTACTCCTACACAGGGGCAGTCACCATAGCACCAGGATGGGGGATAGAGCCCTGAAGTGAGGCCTGCTGCATCCTGGGGATATAGTTGAGCCTTGTGATCACAAACAGGGGCAGTCACCATAGCACCAGGATGGGGGTTAGACCCCTGACGTGAGGCCTGCTGCATCCTGGGAATATAGTTGAGCCTTGTACTCCTACACAGAGGCAGGGACATACCCCTGTGTGTCTCTTGGCCTCTGTGATGGACTTGTGGTGTTGAGTGGATAGGGCACATCACTGAGGCTGCAACAGCACCATATACCATTACATTGTACTGGGCACTCCATCTCTGTGGTGGTCACAGCTACCCCCTGGGGGCAGGGTGGTTCTATTTTTTTGTGGGGGGGGGGTTGATGTTCCTCCCAGCTGGACACACCAACACATGACATTCCCTGGCAGTGTGTGGCTGATAGGTGGTTTGGTTACCAGGTGTTCTCCTTCACATCCTAGGTTGGGGTGCCTGTCCCCATGCACTTACCTCACATGGGTAGTCAGAACCTCTATTATACCTCCTGGTGAGGCGCTCCCAGGCCCTCCTTACTCTGGCCAGATTCTGCCTCCGGGATGAGCCCGGGAAGAGGTGATCCTGGCGGAGGCAGAATAGCTCAGTTAGCAGGTAGAGATTTCCCATGGTGAAGGCAGGCTTCCTGGACATGGCAGCCATCTCCTCCAGAATTGTTTGTGCTGCATAGCCGCGTGTGTGGGCACTTGTGATTTTAAGAGCATGAGGGTGTTGTACAGTGTGGTGAAGAGCGCCCTCCTGAGGAAATGGAGACTGAAGGAAATCCTGAAAAGCAGCAGGATTTACACAGGATTTTCAATCCTAGAAGAAAAAACCCCTCTTCTGTTGAGCTGAGAATGGAGACCAGCCCAGGGGAGGAGTTGAGCAGTGCTGATTGGGCACACCCAGGGGTTGGATGGGGTGTGGCTGGAAAAGAATCCCTTTTTGAAGTGGTGAATGACGCTGCTAAAAAGAGACAGAAAAAGAAAAGCCATGAGCAGATGACCGGTGAGCAGAGGGCCTGTGAACAGACGAGCTGTGAGAGGACGTTTGGAACGTCAGATGAGACCGAGTCAAGCAGTGAGTGCAAGTCCAGGAAGCAGTTTGGATGCACGTCTGAGCCTGGTAGCAACAGAGGACCTGCAAGGATTTTTACAGGTGCTGTGAAAGGAAGTCCTGTGAGAAGTGGACGGAGCCCTGGTTTAGAGTCCTGGGAAAAGGCAGAGCCCTCAAATAGAAAGCCTCCAAGGCAGACACCTGCAAAAGGTAACTCATTCTACGGGATACAATTTGGACCGGAGAGACCCAGAAGCACTCACAGCTAGAAAGCTTTTGAGCTACCTAAGAGGAGAGGAGCCTGGCAGAGAGAAAGCAGTTCCAATAGGAGTCATGATAGAGAAGGTAAAATTCAATCTCCTATGTTTGGGGCTTTGTTAAAGGATCCCAATTGTTACCCTGATTTATTTAAGCCCAGAGCTGAAGGGGGAAGCATTACTGACCGGGAGAGAAACCCAGTATTTGCTGACAACTGCTTGTCAGGAAATGAACAGGCTGAATTGCTCCTCCAGGAGTTTAAACAGTTCTTAGAGTTGAAAGCAGGCAGACAGCCAAAGCTGAGTGAGGACACTAGTTCTGTGCAGTCAGAAGATTTAATGCAGATAGATTATGCCTTACCTTCTACAAACTCTGACAATTGTAGCATGGACTGTTCAATATGCTGTAAGGCAATAACAGTATAAAGAAGCTTGCTATACCTTGTATGGAAAGAATACAACGTGGTAGTTTCTGCTGCCGTGCTTGGAAACTTGATTGTTTGCACCTAAGTTTGAGCTCACACTGTGAAAGGAACAGTGACTGTTATGAGGCTTCAATGTATGTGAGTCACCTCTTGAGGCAGAGCTGAGTTAAGCTCCATAAGAAGGAAAGCTGATGCTATTTTTGGTTGTCTTATATTCCTGAGTTTCTTCTGTTCCTATTTAAAAAGCACCATTTATGTTCATGTATTTGAATTTTGATGCGCTGGAGGAATTTCCCCAACACGAATAAATATTCTTGCAAAAGCCTTACCATCTCTGGCACAACTACATTTATTCCTGAGAGAAGGGAGAACAAACTGCATTACCCATCATTCCAAGGGAACAGTTTACCTCCATTCCTCACGGGACAATAGGCCACTCCTGTCCGTTAGCCCTAGGGCGGGGGCAGGAGCGTCGCAAGTGGCTTCGTTTCGAGGATTCTATGCATGCGCTAAAGGTGCCACATGGAAGACCTACAGGAAGGCAACTGCCCAGGAGGAGCCCGGCTGCAGACTATCCGGAAGGGAAGAAGTCACTGCATCGGAGGGCTACTGGCTGCAACGTCGTTGAACTGCCTGAAGCAACACCTAAGCCAGGTAAAAAGTATCCACCCGGGAGAGGTCAGGATACAGGGCAAAGGGGTAATTGCTGGGCCGGGTTGAAAAAGAAAAAAAAAAAAAAAAAAAAAGAGGGGTTTTTTTGGGTTTTTTTGGTGATACCGCACTTGGGGTTTTTTTGTCTTTGTGTTTGTATTCACAGAGGTTCCAAAGATGTC
The DNA here is from genome assembly GCA_033557465.1 of Ichthyophis bannanicus. Taxonomy (NCBI): domain Eukaryota; kingdom Metazoa; phylum Chordata; class Amphibia; order Gymnophiona; family Ichthyophiidae; genus Ichthyophis; species Ichthyophis bannanicus. The sequence goes on from CM066043.1 coordinate 43,769,424, forward strand.
TCTGGATCCACAGGAAGTGTTTAAGTGGATGGCCACGCAGCTGGAGAGACAGAGAGACTTGACCTTGGAAACCCAAGAAAGAAATGCTGCCAGCCTTCAAGCTCAGCAGAAACCATTATTGGACATGTTACAAGCATGGGTAGCCGAGCAGAAGAAACCATCGGAGATACCAACCGCTCCCCCAGGTTTTTCCGCAGCAGCTGCGCTTAGCTTAAACGCAGGGACTATGTTCAATTTTGGGCAATTGAAGGATACAGATGATGTAGATGATTACATTGAATGTTTTGAGAGAGTGGCACAGTTAAGCGCTTGGCCAAAAGAACATTGGGCCATTCGGTTTGCGGTGTCCCTTACAGGGGAGGCTATGGCCGCATATAGAAGCATGCCACCTGATCTCGCTGGAAATTATGATGAAGTTAAGAGAGCGGTCAGGGAGAGGCTTGGCCTTACACCGTTAGTTTATCACAATCTCCTACGAGCAGTAAAATTAAAACAGAATGAAACCCCAAAAGCCTTGTGTTATAGGATTCGTACGCTGATAAACAAATGGCTTGATCCAGGGGGTAGATCTAAAGAGTCCATCATAGATAGTCTCATTGTAGAACAGTATTTGAGTGCTGTACCCGCCGAAATACGTACCTTTCTGATTTTGCAGAGCTGTAAAACCCCGCAAGAGGCTATTGACCTCACGGAGCGCTTCTTGGAAGCCAAGTTAATGGCCCATGAAGGCGGCAGGGCTTCTACGGGGACAGCGACACGCGAATCAGAAAGGAGGTGGAGGTTAAGTGATGAGACAGGAAGAATGTGTATGCCAACTATGAAGGGTACAATTTCGCCTAGGAAATGTTTTAAATGTGGGCGAGAGGGTCATGTGCAGAAAAATTGCTGTTTTAAGACTGCTTTAGTAGCAGTAAATGCACGGAAGGCCAGAGAAGGATTTCTCATTGAAGTAGAGGTGCAGGGAATTGCCACCACCGCGTTACTTGACTCCGGCGCGGAGCAGACAATGCTGTCTAAGACGCTGTGGCAGCAAATCGAAGCATCGGGGGTAGCAATTCAGCCTGTGCACAATGTAAGAATCCGCTGTGTTCAGGGAGGCACTTCATTATACCCTGTGTACAACCTCCAGGTGAAAGCGCTAGGAGCTATTAGGAAAGTCCACATTGCAGTAGTGCCCCAGCTACCGAACCATATGATTTTAGGAAGGGACGGCCCCATTTTTATAAGGAGATGAAACAGGGCCTAACCTCTAAGGAAGCCATGGTTGCTACAAGAGCCCAGGTTAAGGACTCAGAAAATGGAGGAGACCCTACAGAGGAAGCTTTAGGAAGTCTTCCCTCACATGAGGATCTAATAGCCGCATCAGGAGGAAAAGTTAAGAAAACAAAACCAGAGAAGCGTAATGAGAGACATGGTCGCTCTCGGCATAGGGCAGAAACTCAGGCTGGCCAAGAATTACCCTGGGTGCCAGAAGAATTAGTGGGGAAATTTCCGACATTCCCCCACAAGCAACTAGCGGACCCTGCTCTGAGTTAGGCCTTTAAATGGGCCCAGAGCGATAGGGATACCCTACCCAGATTTTTTCTTGATACTGGAATACTTTACAGAGAGAGCAAGGATCCCTATCCTGGCAGTATACGCAAACAGGTGGTGGTGCCCGCAACTTTTAAAAATCTAGTTTTGAGGCTGGCCCACGACCACCCGATCGGAGGACACAAGGGCATCCAGAGCACTTTAGACCAGATCTTGGCAAGGTTCTATTGGCCGGGTGTTTTTAAGGAAACCACAAGGTTTTGCGAAGCATGCCCAACATGTCAGCGAGTTTCTGCAATTCATCCAAAAGAGGTCCCGATGATATCATCCCCGGTTATTACTGAACCAATCCACAGAATGGCTATGGACATTGTCGGTCCTTTAATCAAAACTCCCCGGGGGTTTCAGTATATTTTAGTGGTCATTGACCAAGCAACAAGGTTTCCTTGGGCCATGCCACTGCGCAGTATATCAGCTAAGGTTGTGGCGGCTGAACTTATAAAGTTGTTTTGCGAAGTTGGGTTCCCTCGTGAAGTCCTCATGGATCGAGGAAGCAACTTCCTATCTAAATATTTAGCCCAAGTTTGGGAGGCGTTTGACATCCGCCATATTAAGACCTCAGCCTATCATCCACAAACCAATGGTCTCGTAGAAAGACAGAACCAGACTATAAAGAGAATGTTACGCCGCAGTCTGGAAGAAGATATGGCCAATTGGGATACCATGCTCCCGTTTATCCTCTATGCCTGTAGGGAGAGGAAACAGTCATCCCTAGGGATAGCACCATATGAGCTAATGTACGGTCGATCACCCCGTGGGGTATTGGATATCCTAAAAGAGCAGTGGGTAGAACCCGACATACATGAGGTAGGAGTACCCGAGTTCCTAAAAGACTTAAAAGGTCGCTTACGCCACACCACACAGGTTGCGGAGGTCAATTTAAGGAGCAATCAGCAAAGGCAGAAGTCCTATTATGACCATGGCACACGGCCGCGCCAGTTGGCCGTGGGAGACAAAGTTATAGTGATGGTGGCAGGGCCAGACCCGAAGTTTGAGAGCCAATGGAAAGGGCCATGTAGGATAGTCCGGCCGGTGGGTCCAGTCTCTTATCTTGTGGAAAATAGGAAAGGACGCCAACAAGTATACCACATCAACCTCTTGAAGCCTTGGCATGATAGGGCAGCCTTAGCTCAGGTAGCCACCATTGTCCCCAGCATAAAGGTTGTGGAAGAGACACAGAACATCTCCGAATCCATGAGTAGAATCACGTGCTGTGCCCCTGGTCAGAAGCCAGCCCGTGATATCTTAAGGGGGGGGATCTGTGGTGAAGAGCGCCCTCCTGAGGAAATGGAGACTGAAGGAAATCCTGAAAAGCAGCAGGATTTACACAGGATTTTCAATCCTAGAAGAAAAAACCCCTCTTCTGTTGAGCTGAGAATGGAGACCAGCCCAGGGGAGGAGTTGAGCAGTGCTGATTGGGCACACCCAGGGGTTGGATGGGGTGTGGCTGGAAAAGAATCCCTTTTTGAAGTGGTGAATGACGCTGCTAAAAAGAGACAGAAAAAGAAAAGCCATGAGCAGATGACCGGTGAGCAGAGGGCCTGTGAACAGACGAGCTGTGAGAGGACGTTTGGAACGTCAGATGAGACCGAGTCAAGCAGTGAGTGCAAGTCCAGGAAGCAGTTTGGATGCACGTCTGAGCCTGGTAGCAACAGAGGACCTGCAAGGATTTTTACAGGTGCTGTGAAAGGAAGTCCTGTGAGAAGTGGACGGAGCCCTGGTTTAGAGTCCTGGGAAAAGGCAGAGCCCTCAAATAGAAAGCCTCCAAGGCAGACACCTGCAAAAGGTAACTCATTCTATGGGATACAGTTTGGACCGGAGAGACCCAGAAGCACTCACAGCTGGAAAGCTTTTGAGCTACCTAAGAGGAGAGGAGCCTGGCAGAGAGAAAGCAGTTCCAATAGGAGTCATGATAGAGAAGGTAAAATTCAATCTCCTATGTTTGGGGCTTTGTTAAAGGATCCCAATTGTTACCCTGATTTATTTAAGCCCAGAGCTGAAGGGGGAAGCATTGCTGACCGGGAGAGAAACCCAGTATTTGCTGACAACTGCTTGTCAGGAAATGAACAGGCTGAATTGCTCCTCCAGGAGTTTAAACAGTTCTTAGAGTTGAAAGCAGGCAGACAGCCAAAGCTGAGTGAGGACACTAGTTCTGTGCAGTCAGAAGATTTAATGCAGATAGATTATGCCTTACCTTCTACAAACTCTGACAATTGTAGCATGGACTGTTCAATATGCTGTAAGGCAATAACAGTATAAAGAAGCTTGCTATACCTTGTATGGAAAGAATACAACGTGGTAGTTTCTGCTGCCGTGCTTGGAAACTTGATTGTTTGCACCTATGTTTGAGCTCACACTGTGAAAAGAACAGTGACTGTTATGAGGCTTCAATGTATGTGAGTCACCTCTTGAGGCAGAGCTGAGTTAAGCTCCATAAGAAGGAAAGCTGATGCTATTTTTGGTTGTCTTATATTCCTGAGTTTCTTCTGTTCCTATTTAAAAAGCACCATTTATGTTCATGTATTTGAATTTTGATGCGCTGGAGGAATTTCCCCAACACGAATAAATATTCTTGCAAAAGCCTTACCATCTCTGGCACAACTACATTTATTCCTGAGAGAAGTGAGAACAAACTACATTACCCATCATTCCAAGGGAACAGTTTACCTCCATTCCTCACGGGACAATAGGCCACTCCTGTCCGTTAGCCCTAGGGCGTGGGCAGGAGCGTCGCAACAGTTTTGATTGATGCTACCAACTAAACGTGTGATAGGCTATGGCCTATAAGAGCCTGTATGTGAGTCCTTGATTTTAAACCCCCTACCCTTTAGTATTGCTGCTAAGACTCAGAATTGCCTGTTAGAGATGTCCGCTTATTGCAGAGTCTGCGTGATTCTGTACAAAACAGTCTGCTTCAGACATTTCTCATTAAGATACTTTCACATTCCTTTGCCTAGAGATGTCCTCGATGTGGAGATGTATCTATCACTTTTAATGTGCCTTTTGATCAGCTGGCTTGAGAGGGGGAAATAGACAGAGAGTCCCAGAGAGAGACCCTGATTGGATAAAGGGGGGGGGGGGGGCATTGGTACCAATGGAGAGCTTGTGTGTATTTGACTGTTAGCAACTGTATATAAGGAATTTGCTCCTTTTCAAGCTTGCTCAGTCACTTTTGGACTCGTTTCTGTCTGGGCCTTTGTGCACATTCCATTGGCTTGGATTCTGTAAGAGTGACTCCTGGTATTAATTGGTTGCATACACTCCGCTGCTACAAAAGGAATAGCCTCAGACAGCCCTACCACATATCACCACAGTAGGTACAGACCCCTAACCTCTGTCTGCACAGCCAGTGCATTTGCCAGTGGCCTACATCTCTATAGCTCCTGCTACATGCCTGGCTGGCTACAGAGGGACTGCAGGTCACCACTCATACCGTCTGCTGTGGTTGCCAGGGTTGGATTGGATCAGCCACACCCATGATGCACTGCACATGCAGATCAGCAGGCTACAGAGGGTCCCGTGTTGCGGGATGCACCCCCCCCCAGCACCTCGGCCTGGTTGTGTGTCCTGACCATGTGCAACCCCACAGCACCTCAGCCTGGTGGGGGTTCTGACCGTGTGTGTTACTGCCACAGAGTGGCTACCGTCCATCACAGTGGACGGGTCCTGTGCTCACCCTGAGGGTGAGGTGGGGTGCCCAGCACCATTTCCGCTGCACCTGGCATTTCTGCGATGGGCTATGCTACAGGTCCCCATCGGTGCCTCTGTGTGATAGGTGGCCCCTGCAGATACCCTTAGCATTTGCCTGTGTCCATCTGTACATCACGTCTTGCCTATGTGGACTGTGAAGCACCCGGAATAGTTCATACACTGTGTGGGTGCCATGGTCACATGATTTCATGTCCAGAGGGGGGGGGCCGGGGGGGGTTTGGGCCCATAGGCGGTTTACGTACCAACACCCAACCCACCCTCTGTGGCTCAGGGTGAGAAACATGGTCTCCAAATATCGGGTCGACATTTTACCCCCCCTACACTGGTGACAGTAGAGGGGACCATTCACCCCAGTCCTGCCAGAGAATGGACACCCCACCAGAGCAGTCTATGCAGATCTGTACGCCTCCATACATTGGGCAGCGACAGACAGACAGTAGACCTGGTACTGCGCAGCGGCCCCACACCACTATCTGACATCCTCCAGCAGCAAGCAAAGTGAGTCACCAGCCGCAACACCCTGCAAGGTGTTCCAGCCACACACATACTAACTGCAGACAGCCTGCTTGCTAGTCCATAGTGCATGTTCCTGGAGGTGGCGTGTGCACCCACACCTGGGATGTGCACACACCCACCAAGCAGATGGGTCAGTGATAGGGCTCCAGAGGACAGAGCCCATATATCTCACTTCAGATGGACACTATGTAGCACTATGGGGGAACCCAGCCATGCCGTGGTCACTGCACAGTCAGGGTGAGCATGACCACACAGCAGAACATACCGTGGCCACCCTGTACGTGTAGGTGGTGGGCAGGCCCTACAATGTCCCAGCCATTGCCCTGGGCCCTGTGCAGGTGCATCCTGCCCAGGCCGCCCTCTCCGGCTATACCCACAGTACCTTGCTCCTCATTATGCACATTGGCAGGCCAATACTAGCAACAGTGCTAGCGGTGTGTGCTGCAGAGGGTGTTGGCAAACGCAACACACTGGATAGACTGACGCACACCCCCACACCTATGCCAGTATAGTGCGCCAATATAGGCTTTTGGCAGGCCAGGACACCGCACCAGTCCTGGGCACAGTGCAGGCATGGCTATGGTATGCTGTACTGTTGGGGTCTCTTCCCAAGGTGATGGACACTGTTAGGTTCCAGACGTGACACACACTCCACAGACATCACAGAGGTTGGTATGGTACAGCACACTGGGCCGCTTGTGCTAACATTAGGGATTGCTATGTGCCAGTTCTCATAGCAACCTTTTGCTATCTGTGTACCGTATTCCCTGGTTTTGGGTGTCATTGCTAGGGTATGCACGTGCTAGTATTGGGAGATGCACACAGGGCCCAACATCCTGCCTCTCCAGGACGCTGTGGCTAATGGGGCCTGTGGGTGCGGGTGTTTCCGCCCCTGTGGATCAATGCTCTTGGACAGGGGTTCCCAACTCCAGTCCTGGTGGGCCGCACCATGTTCGGGTTTTCATGCTGTTCCTGATGAATATGCATGAGATACATCTGCATACCCTAGGGGCGGCGCATCGACATACAGCACAGGCATCTTTATTGCAGACAGCATGGAACCTGAATGTTGTTTGGACCTCCATGACTGCCTTTGGGAGACTGTGCTCTCGGTAATGCGCCTGTTTGTGGTGTCTGTGCTCTGTACGGTAAAATGTAGGTGTTCCAAGCATGTTTATTCTATCAGCAATACAAGTTTCCATCATTCCTACCGCGGTTTCTTACTGGTATAAAGTATGGGAGCAGAGTTGGCAGGGACCGCAGCTCGGGATTGAACCTGTGACCTTCAGCTCCTGAGCGTACTGGCTGTGCTTACTGCGCCACAGGGACAGATCATTCCCTGGAGGTTCCGTGACTGTTTGTCATACTGAGCCTGTCTGTTGCAGTGCAAGGCGGCACCCACCTAGACCCGGCTAGGCCATGGTCTGCTGCAGCCAGGTGCCACTGCCCCCTCCACCATCTGTATGCCCTCCGCCACCATGCTAACATGTCATTCTATTGGAAACAGCATGACACCTGCATGATCTGTAGCCCTCCCGGGCTGCATTTGGCAGACTGTGCTCTCGGTAATGCGCCTGTTTGTGGTGTCTGTGCTCTGTGTGGTAAAATGTAGGTGTTCCAAGCATGTTTATTCTATCAGCAATACAAGGTTCCATCTTTCCTACCGTGGTTTCCTACTGGCAAAATGTATAGGAACAGAGTTGGCAGGGACCACAGCTCGGGATTGAACCTGTGACCTTCAGCTCCTGAGCGCACTGGCTGTGCTTACTGCGCCACACGGACAGATCATTCCCTGGAGGTACCATGACTGTTTGTCCTACTGAGCCTGTCTGTTGCAGTGCACGGCACCCACCTACATGGGTCTGGGCCGTGGCCTGCTATGGTCAGATGTCACTGCCCCCTCCGCCACCGGTACCCCTCCGCCACCATGCTGCCATGCCCTTCTGCTGGTGGTGCTGGTGGTGGGCAGTCTCGGGCCATCCAGTGTGCATGTAAGCAGCTGCCTATGGTATGGGTGGTATGGTAGGGGTGCCTGGATGGACGCCCACACTTCCCCCCAGCACCGCCTGCCACTGTTCTGTGCCCTTAGGGGTGGCTGCTGGGTACTGTCCCCTGTGACACTTCAGGGACACACTCATGCCCCTGTTGGGCCCTCAACAGTTGCAGTCTGGCTCTACTGTTTATGCATTCCTATGGGCCAAACTGAGCATCACCCTAGTCCCCACTGTGGCCCAGCTGCACCACAGCATGTGCCGCCTGCAGCCCTCTGTATCCCCTTTTCCAGCGTCTGCCCAGTTTCCCTTTCCGAATGCCCACCCTGCTGTTGCGGAACATGTGCACGCCATGGGGAACCTCTTCAGTAACAAGGAGAAGCCCTGATCTGCGCTATTTCACTGTGGCATCATTCACTTTCTATGGTGACTGAGCATACACACTTCCACAGTTAATATCTTTTTCTGAGGCTTTCTCAGTGGTATTTTTGGCTGTTTCCCATTGATATCACTATTGGCTAGCTTGGTTATGTTATTTTCCTCATTTCTTATGGTCATTTTCACTGCTTATTTGCCCTTTTGTTCCGTGCACATGTATCACACTTATCACATTTTGTGGGTTTCCCTGCCTATGCTGTACATTACTGACGCTGAAATGGTTTCCCTCCCCTGCAAATGTGCATCTACCGGCAGGTTTTCAATCGCGGTAGGATTCAGCCCTTGAGTTCAGCGTGTTGGTGTGCCTGGAGCCTCTCCCCGCCCACACTCCGCCCATTGACCCCTTCTCTCCGCCCTCTCTCCACCTTCTGCGGTGTTTTACCGCGCCTCGGAACTTTACGATCGTTAAGTTACGTTAACGCGTGTTATCAGACGTTACGTTAACGATCATCAACGTTACATAACGCGCGTTATGTAACATTACCGCAGTTTAGTAAACATGCCCCTTAGTCCCGAAGGACCACTGATTTTATCTGGGGAGTTGTTGTGGCTCCTCTCCTCAAGAAACCCTCACTAGGCCCTTCTTGTCCTTTTCACTATCGACCCATCTCCCTCCTCCTCTTCATTTCTAAACTACTTGAACATGCGGTTCACCGCCATTGCCTTGACCTTTGCTCCTCTCAAGCCCTTCTGGATCCTCTACCATCTGGCCTTTCTACTGAAACGGCCCTTGCCAAAGTCTCCAGTGACCTGTTCCTAGCAAAATCCAAGGGCCTTTACTCAATTCTCATCCTTCTTGATGTTTTTGCTGCTTTTGATACTGTTGACCACAATCTTCTCCTTGATACCTTGTCCTTGTTTGGTTTTATGGGCTCTGTGCTATCCTGGTTCTCTTCTTTTCTCTCCCATTGCTCTTTCAGTGTTTGTTCTGGTAGATCTTCCTCTACTGCTAACCTGCTGTCAGTTGGTGTACCCCAAGGATCTGTCTTGGGTCCACTCCTTTTCTTTCTCTATACCCAGTCCCTTGGTGCGCTCATCTCTTCCCATGGCTTTCAGTACCATCTTTATGCTGATAATTCCCGGATCTACCTCTCTACACCTGAAATCTTTCCAGCAATCCAGGCCAGGATCTCTGCCTGCCTTTCTGACATTACTGCTCAGATGTCTCACCATCACTTGAAATTGAACATGGCCAAAACTGAGCTTCTTATTTTTCCACCTAAACCCTCCTCTCCCCTTCCTTCTTTCTCAGTCTCAGTAGATAACTCTCTACTTCTCCCTGTCTCCTCAGCTTGCAATCTTGGGATTGTCTTTCACTCCTCTCTCCCTTTCTCCACACACATCCAACTGATAGCTAAAACCTGCCATTTCTTTCTCTGCAACATCAACAAAATTCATCCATTCCTTTCTGAACATACTGCTAAGACACTTATCCATTCCTTAGTCACCTCCTGTCTAGACTATTGTAACCTATTACTTGCTGGTCTCCCTCTGAATCATCTCTCTCCCCTTCAATCTGTTCAACACTCTGCTACTTGGCTAATCTTCCACCAGCCTCATCATGCTCATATTACCCCTCTTCTCAAGTCACTTCATTGGCTCCCTGTCAGTTTCTGCATCCAGTTCAAACTTCTCCTGCTGACCTATAAGTGCATTTACTTTGCAGCTCCTCACTACCTTTCCTCTCTTATCTCTCCCTACACCCCTCCTCGGGAACTCCACTCTTATGGCAAATCGCTTCTCTTCTATTGCTAACTCCAAACTTCGCTCCTTTCACCTTGTGCTCCTTATGCCTGGAACAAACTTCCTGAGTCTGTATGTCAGGTGCTTTCTCTGGCCCTTTTTCAAATCCAGGCTGAAAACTCACTTCTTCGCTGCCGCTTTTGGATCTTGACTCACCTGATCTCCTACGTGTTTCCTTACCATTCCCCCTAGATGTATCCTATGTCTACACCTACTGTGTTGTCTAGATTGTAGGCTCTGATGAGCAGGGACTGTCTTTTGCATGTGTCTGTGCAGTGCTGTGTACATCTTGTAGCATTATACAGATGTTCAGTAGTAGTTGTAGTAGAACAGGTTGATCTCTGTGCTTCCCACATTCTAATGGCTCTTGACTGGTTTTTTAGTTGTGTGTCTAATAGCATCTCTTTGAACATGATTCCTCATTATCAGGATGGAGTTCACAATGCGAAAAAACGATTTGGCAACAAGCTTTCCTAATGCTGAGCATCATCGTTGCAAGAGGTGGAAGCATTCTGCTGCCTTCGCCTACGTTTATAGCAAAAATGTTCAACTGAGAATAACAGGAATAAGCAATAAAAGAGAACCTATTTGTTAATTTTTCTCTTTGTCATCTGACGTTGTGCATTCCAACTATGAATTCTTCCAATACCTTATACTGAGATCAATGAAAACAATGGCTTATCTTAACACCTGAATGCATGAGGCAAAGGGTGAGCTCAGTCGCTCCAGAGCAATCAACCACTGCTTACAGTATTGTTACCAAATCATCCCATGGGAACTGTATATCGTATACTGTAATGTGATGGAGAATGAGCAGAGTGTGGGCGTGGAGAGCACATCACACTTAGCATGTAGGCAATTAGTGCAACTGCAAATAATACCTCGATGGGTGGCATTAAGAGCACCCGCGTTAATTCCGCATTAGAGTACTCATCCACATGGTAACTGCTGGGGAACATGATGGCTACACCCAAGCAGCGACTGCAGAGGCTTTGCACTTAGAGTGCATTAGTTTTAGCGCTAAATGTGCATTAAGGGCCAAGCCCTAACAGGCTTTAGGAAAAGGGCCCCTTAGTCCAAGCATTTCACCATTGTTTAATTTACACATTCTTTTTTAAAATCGAAACCAATCCTCAAATGCCATAACTAGGGGAGCAGGAGCATGCATGTTGTTAATCTGGAGAGGAATGTCAAGGCATGCACTCAACGACCTGTGCATTAGAAATCTCTGACAGGTGTAATGGGCGCTCAGAGTAAATGTGACCTAAATATTACTTTCAAGTTAAAGAAGCCATTGCCATTCAATTCCTATTGTAATGCTTTCGGGTCCAATGTCTGTAGTTCACATTGACCTAACTTTTTCAAAACATCACCCCCTCTTTGGTATGAACATTGTTCTAGGAAAAAGCTTTAAAATCACATTTGATGTGAAGTACTTCTGAATGAACCCAAAAGGAGCAATGTCCAATCATTCTAGTTTTCACCTTTGAGTCTTGCCAATATAAATTAATTTGCAAGGACAAACACTAGCCTAAGTTATGCGACTAGAATTATAATCTTTGCATGATATGCTTAAAATCTATTTGAGGAGGACTTCCGGTGATGCGGTGAGCGCGAGCAGTCGCATGCTGCTTGGGCTCTGGGACCCCTCGCCCCTCCGATGAAGAAAAATGAGATAACGGGCGCCGGTTTAGGGGTTCCGAGCCTCCCCCCTGTCTCCCCGACTGGACCGCGAAGTGAGTGAGCGCTCCCGAGCCCCCACTTCCCCCCCCCAGCGCCGAATTGAGGCCGCGGCCTAGATCCGGGAGGCCGGCGGGGAAGATCTTGAGCCTGCACGGAGTGCCACGTGGCGGGGAGTCCGGGTAAGCCGCAGTCAGCAGCAACTTGCAACTGGGTCCGGGAGCCGCGATCCGTGGCGGTGGGTGCCCCCCCCTGACTGAGGCCCATTGTTCCCTCCACCCCCCCCCCCCCAGCGATTCTTAGTGCTCCAGGAGGGCAGCAAACACCAACTATACAGGGGGTGGCTGGAGACCTCTGCTGGGCCCTGGGTTGGGCCGCTGCTCGTTTCGTCGGCCCCGGGAGTTCCTCGGGGGCCGCTCAGTTTGATATAAGCCCTCCCCCTCAGGAGCTGGGAGACCGGGACGCACCAGCGGACCGGGGACGCAGACGGCCCTGCCCCCCCCCCCCCCCGGTGGAAACAGAACGACGTACCCCAGTGAGAGGCGAATATACGCTGCTGTGGTCTGTGCGGTGGGCTGGAAGGACGGGGGACGAGGCCCTTGAAGACCGAAGCAGCTCGGGCATGGCGTCAAAGGCAGGCCGCCGAGTGGAGAAAGAGAAGACCCCACTGCCGCCCAGGGGGGGGGGAGCATTCTTTGCCACTGAAGGGGGAGATTAAAGCTGGGATGGTGGATGAAATCTCCGTGGCCGTGGCGGGGGCGCTGTCTGCCCAATTTGAAGACCTGCGGGGCCGAATGGACCACCTCCAAACTTCCGTGGAGGCCCTGGGGAGCCGAATGCAGGAAGCCGAACACAGGATAGAGCGGACGGAGGAGCACGTGCTGGAGCTGCAACAGGAGATGGCCCGGGTGAAAAAGTTACTTCAGGGTCAGGAGGCCAAGCTGGACGACCTGGAGAATAGGTCTCGCCGTAACAACTTGAGATTTTTGGGGATCCCAGATGCCATAGAGGACAGGGACTTAAAATCTTATTTGGAAGACCTGGTGAAACAAATTTTGGAGACTGACCCTGAAGGCGCCCTAGTGCAAATCGAGAGAGCACACCGGGTTGGGCCTCGGAGAGCCAGTGATGGCCCACCCAGGGTGGTTCTGGCGCGGTTCCTGCGATTTCCGCAAAAGGAAGCGGTATTGTGTGCAGTGCGGAAGAAAGGCGTCATCCATAAGGACAATGTTAAGCTGCGTATTGTTCAGGATAATTTGGCGGCCCTGGGACAGCGACGACGAGAGTATGGACCTTTGTGCCAGATTCTGATAGACAACAATATCAGATTTATGGTGCAATATCCTGCCCAGCTGATTTTCACTCATGAGGGGACTCGCCGGTCCTTTGACTCAGCGACAGCAGCAACACCCTATGTGGAGGAAATACGGCGAAGGGCAGCAGCGGCGGCCGAGACCTGAGGCCCGGAGGTGCAGCTTGTGGCCTCGCAGAACTTTTTGACACCCGCTGCTGTGGACTGTGGAGAGGTGGCGGCGGTAACCCTTGGGGGGGAGGGGGTTGTAAGGGGACTGTTAAAGCTGTTATAATGTTTAATTGTTGGCTTTTTCTTAAGTACGGGGGGGAGTGAGGGGAGTTTAGGCTGTCAGGGTAGGCTGTTATGGGGGGAGTGGGGAGGGGCAGGTTCTTCGTGGTGGGGAGGGTGAATCGGGGGGATGACCCTCCCCCCCACACGGCTAGTAGTGGAGCCGATAAAGAAAAAGGGGGGGCGGGGGGGCACCACACGCATCTAGGAGTCACAGAGTGGGAGAGAGGTGGATGTTAGTAGAGTTAGGGGAATGGAGAGGAGCGGGGGGCGGGGGGAGGGGGGGTGGAAGAGGTAGGAGGGGAGGGGGGCTGGGGGGGAGAGGGGGGAGGGGGAGAAGGAGGGGGGGCGGCATTCTCAGGGACCAATTGAGGAGGGGATGATCAGAGGGAACAGTCTTGTGGGGGAGAGGGGAGGACCTCAGGCTGGGGAGGTGTCTTCCCTGTACCAGGTAGGGTTCGTGATGTTTTATAGTGGGCCTATATTTGTATTACATGCCGCTTAAGATAATTTCTTGGAATGTTTGTGGTTTGGGCAACCCAATAAAGCGGGCCAAAATCCTGCAGGCCCTGGCAAGGCAGAAGGCGGACATTGCTATGCTCCAGGAAACCCACCAGACTGCTGAAGAGCACCGTAAATTATGCCGGGAGTGGGTGGGACAGGTCTGGGGGGCCCCAGCCCATGGGAAGAAGGGAGGTGTAGTCCTTTTGATCCATAAGCATGTGAGGCTGGAGGTTATCCGGGACCTTGTTGACCCAACAGGCAGATTTGTGCTGGTGCAGGGCGTTCTTGAGGGGAGGCCTGTTATTCTAGGCAATATATATTGTCCCAATGTGCTAGACTTGCCCCTTTATGCCCGTCTCGCCTCCAAAATCGAGACGTTGCCGGAGTCCCCCGTGATTTTGGGGGGAAACTTTAATGGAGTCATGGATGTTGACCTCGATACATCTAAAGGGGGGGAGCCGAGAGACAGAATTGCGACAGTTCAGGTACTGCGACGTTTATGCTCCAGGTTGGGGTTGGTGGATCCCTGGCGACAATTACACCCGGCCGAGCGGGATTATACACATCAATCTCGGGCTCATGGCACCAGCGCCCGTATAGATTATCTGTTGATTTCTACCGGTCTGTTTGCTAAGGTGGAGGATGCTCAGATAGGGCCCATGGAGATATCTGACCATGCTTTTGTTTGGTTCAATGTCTATTGGAATGGGAACTCCCCCCGGACCCAGACCTGGCGATTCCCACTTGAATTATACAGGGACGCGCAGTTCCGTTCTTTTATACAGCAACGGTGGCAGGAATTCGAAGCTGATCATAGGGGTCATCAGGACGACCCAGAATTGCTCTGGGAAACCGCAAAGGTGGTTCTGCGGGGGGACATTATAGGGTTCCTTGCCCGGAAGAGAAGACTGAGGGCCGAACGTATTATTGGTTTAGAAAAGTTGGTGACGCGGCTGCGGCGTCGCTGGGCCCATAACCCAACAGCAGGGCTTAAGAGGATGCTGTGGGACTCCCAAACGGAATTAAATGAACTTTTGCATCAACGGGCAAAGAAGTCTGTGTTATATTATCGTTACCAACTTTACCGCTATGAGGATAAGCCCGGGAAATTATTGGCCAGATGTCTTCGGGGACCCAGGGGCTCTAAATTAGTGCCGGGCTTGCGGGATGACTTGGGGGCGTTACATCGGGAGAGCCCGGCGATAGTGCGGGTTTTTCGGTCCATCTTCCAGAGCCTCTATACAGCGGAGTCGTCTTCCCTTACGCAGATGGCGGAGTATGTGGGGGCTTTGGACTTACCTCGCTTGTCGGCGGAGCAAAGAGCACAGTTGGACCGGCCCATAACGGTAGCTGAGCTGCAGGGGGCTATTTCCAAAGCCAGCTGTTATAAATTTCCGGGATCTGATGGGCTTGGTGCTGAATTCTATAAAATTCTTAACGATCTGATCTCCCCAACGCTGGCCGCCGTGCATAATCGGAGGGTGCAACAGGGCTACTTTAGGTGGGGGGCCAATCATGCCCATATTGTCCTTATTCCCAAACCGGCAAAGGACCCCCTCTCTGCGGCCTCGTATCGTCCTATCTCTCTGCTTAATTTTGATCTTAAACTGATGACTAAAATCTTAGCGGATCGTTTGGCGGAGTTTCTGGGGCTGTTGGTTCATGATTCCCAAGTCGGGTTTGTTAAGGGAAGATATGCTGTCCGCAATTTGCGTAAAATTGTGGCGTCTTTAGAGTGGGTCCAGCATAGGCAGTTGCCCTCCTTGCTTGTCAGTTTCGATGCGGAAAAAGCCTTCGACCGGGTGGACTGGCAATATCTGAAGTATATTCTTCCATGCTATGGCATAGGGCCTCTATTCTGTAGTAAGGTCGTGAGCCTGTATGCCGACCCGACGGCGGCGATACTTTGCAATGGGGTGGTATCCGAGAATTTTTCGTTGCAAAGGGGGACCCATCAGGGTTGCCCCCTCTCCCCTCTTCTTTTTGTTCTTTCATTGGACCCCCTCCTGCGGAGAGTGGCGGGACTGCGTTCCATACGGGGGGTCAGTATTGGTAATCAAGAATTTAAGATCTCTGCCTTTGCCGATGATCTGTTGGTCCATTTACTTTCGCCTAAAGCCTCCTTGCCTCTTCTTTTACGAGAGTTCCGAACCTTTGGACAATTTGCGGGGCTAAGTATTAACAGGGATAAATCCGTAGCCCTGGATGTGTTGGGGTGCCTCCGGAGTGACTGGCCGGGTGAGTTCCCTCTTAAATGGGCCGAGACTCAGTTTATATATCTGGAGATTGTACTGCCCTGTCATCCAGGTCGACTATATGGGTGCAACCTGCAGCGGATGCTGACCAAGGTGAGAACCCAGTTGCAGGCTTGGCGGCCTCTCCCCCTGTCCCTATTGGGGAGAATAGCGGCGATTAAATTGGTGCTCTTGCCGTGGCTACTGTATTGGTTACAGACCCTCCCTGTTTGGCTTCTCCGGCGGGATGTCTGGCATTTTGAGGCGGAATTTCGAGGCCTCCTTTGGGGGGGGTCGAGAGCGCGGGTCCCCTACGGTCGGCTGGTGGGGAGGTTGCGGAGTGGGGGGTGGGGGCTTCCAGATCTTGGTGCTTATGCATTGGCCTGCCAAGCGTGCCACTTGGGGGACTGGCTGGGGGACACCGACTTTTATACGCCCACGGCCTTGGAGGAGGCATATGTGGCACCCCACTCTCTTCGGGCCCTGTTACACCTGGAGGTCAGCCAGTGGCCTCCTCACCTGGCTGAGAGTGTTTTGCTCCTTCCGGTGTGTAAGACCTGGCAGCAGCTGAATGCTTATTGGGGCCGTAGTTGGAAGGTGTCGAGTTGGCTACCCCTTCGGGGGAATGCCAATTTTACTCCGGGAACCGAGACTGCCGCCTTCCGTCTTTGGGGGGAGAGAGGTGTCCGTAACTTGGGCCATGTGGTGGACTTGTCGGGGAAACCTAAACCATTTCTTGCGCTATCTCATGAGTTTGAACTGCGGCCCCACCATTCCTTTGCGTATATGCAGGTGACCCACTACGTGGCCTCCCTTTCGGGAGCAGAGTTACACAGTGACCACTCAGCCCAGATTATTGCGTTCTTCGGCCTGGGCGATGCGGTACGACCGTCCATCCGGGTTTTTCACCTTAGGTTGGAGCAGTTCCGACCGCGGCCAGACTATTGTAGAGTGGAGCAGGCTTGGGGGGCCGAAATGGGGCGGGAGATCCCCCATGACACCATCCTGGTGGCCCTCCGGAGAGTGGTGAGCCTGGTGGAAGGTACCCGCTGGCGGGAAATACAACTTAAATGTTTGACTAGGGTCCACTTCTCCCCGCGGAGGGCCCTCCGTTGCCACCTGACTGTGGATGGCAGTTGTCCGAGGTGTGCGGCGCCCATGGCGTCGTTGTTACATATGTGGTGGGGGTGCCGACGGATTCGCCCATATAGGCGGAGGATTGCTCTGTATGTAGCCCATCTGTTGGGCCAACCAGTCAACTGGGATGCAGCCTTGGTGGTCTTGGATCTCTTGAGCCTCACCTCTCTGAAGGGGAAATGGGGTCGCTGGCTAGTGCGTAAGGCATGTCTGGTGGGTAAGGGGCCACTGTTGCGACGGTGGAGAGACAGCCACCCTCCCTCCTTCTGGGAGTGGCGGAATTCCTTCCATCAGCTTATGCTCCTGGAGTGTAGGGCGGCCCGGGGTCATGTCAAGCAATGGTCCGCCTTCTTGCTACTCTGGGACCCATATATTCAAACTTTGAGTGCCCGGACCCGTAATACGGTCCTTCAGTTGGGTTGTTGATAACCTTATTTACTTTGCAATGTTCGGTGGGTGCTATGTGGAATTTTCAAGATGGTCCTGCGTGGCCTTGGCACGGGTTGGGAGGGGGGAGGTGGGGGAGGGAAGGGGGGGAGGGGGGCTAGGGTAGGGGGTTGAGGGTAACCTTTGAAAATCCATGTAACCATCACTGTGTACTGCCCCTGGGGATAAGAGCCAACCCCAGGGAGTGGCGGTTTTCTGTTATGTACTTATTGTTTCTGCTGATGGTTCCTAAATAAAACTCTTTTTGAGGAGCTCAATGGTATGAGAGTGCATAATACAATTTTCACATTTGTGATGATATCATCTATTTTTTTCCACTATTAAAGTGGTGATTTTAAAGCTTTGATAGAGTGGTTTGGAATTATCTCTTCTGGGTTCCGTGCAGTTTTGGATTGGGGGATAGGTTTTTAGGATGGGTGCTGGCGCTATATAATAGACCTATGTGGTGAGGAATGCCCTCCAGAAGAGATGGAGATAGGGGAAAATCCTGGTAGAAGTAATGAAACAGCACTAGCACACAGGATTTCCAATGCAGAGTTGAAAAAAAACACAGCTCTCTGCTGAGCACAGGACACGCCCCAGCTCAGGGGAGGAGACAGGCTTCTGCACTGATTGGGCATGCTCAGGGGAAGGTCAGGGCGTGCCAGGAAATGAAGCCCTTTTAAATCCCCAAGCAGAGCGGGAAGAGGGGAGGAGGAAAAGAGAAAAGGAAGAAAGGGAAAAAGAGGAAAAAGGAAGGAGGAAAACGCTAGAACCCTGGAGCAAGGCAGAACCTTGGAGCAGTAAACCTTGGAGCCAAGCACACTCTGAGAAAGAACCTTACTACAAGGTAGAGCCTGGGCATGGGAACGCTAGCAAATTCAGCACATGGAACGAAGGTACCTGGTCTGGTAGCAAACAAGGCTACAGAAGCAAGGAAGTGAAGCAGGAAGAAAGCTTTTCAAAGAGAAATTCACAGAGCAGAGGAAATAGCAATAAGGCTGCTGAGTTTTTGAACCAGAGAGACTTCTGAAGGAAAGGTGCCAGTTCTTATTCAAACCCTGCTAAAGGTAAAGCTGACTTTTCTACTTTTAATGCTTTACTAGAGAAACCTTTTATTTGTGCTAACCTTCATAAGGTAAACCCAGCTGCAGAAGCTGATAGCAAGTGGGGGAAGGGTGTTATTTATTTATTTATTTATTTACAATCTCTTATATACCGCACTATTCATCATCAGCGCGGTTCACATGGAACAAAATGCTCAGTACATTTAACACGTATGAGCTTACAGGTAACAGGGCATAAATAACATGGATAACCGGGGTAACTATTTACAAAACATACTACATGGAATCATATGCACAGAGGTTTCATAGGAAAACACCAGCCCACTATAGGATTGAATATCAAAATTGGTGTGTTGTTGAAATACCATAAATTTATCTGGGACTGGTATCAGTGGGTGCTATTGAGCTCTAGGTGATGCCATTGGGTTCTATAAGGTACTTGTTGAAGAGGTGGCATTTGAGGGCTTTCCTAAACTGTGTTATGCTCTTAATAGCCCGGATATCAGGGGGTAGTGCATCCTTACCAAAGACTTTCACACGGATAAAGAGCACTTACAGGCTGAATTGCTTTTAAAACAGTTTCAAGAGTTTCTGGAACTGAGGTCAGGGAAGCTTAGCAGGCCTGACAGAGACAGCGATAGCCTTAGCTCTGATGAATGCATGCAAGTGGATAATTACCTGCCTGCCTTAGAAGGGTACCCTTCTCCAATGGATTGCTCAATCTGCCTCAAAGAGGACAGCAGTGTAAGAAACCCTTGAACACTGTATGAAAAGAATACAGGGAGTTTGCTGTACTTGCTGCCAAGCTAAAAGGTTTACAAACTACTTTATTTTCATTTGTTGTTTTGAGAAGCCACGCTGTGGAAGGAACAGCTGTTTGTTTGGTGCTGCAATAATTCTGAAAGACCACATGAGGCACTGCTGAGTTAAAGCTGCTGTGATTGTGAAGAGCCAAGTAGAAGCTAACTTAATTTCAGTTGTACTTTCTATGTTCCTGGTTTCAGCTGTTTGGGTTGAAGTTGCACCTTTTGCGTTCTGTACCATTGAATTTTGATGTGCTGGAAAATATCCCACAACAATAAATTTCTTGCAGCCTTAACATTCGTGTCACGACTACAATTTAATCCTGAAGGAAATACAAGTACACTACGAGTCCCAGAATTCCCAGGGACCAGTACAAGCTTTATTCCTCAGGGATATTACAAGGCCACTCCTGCCTGTAAGCTCTCGGGCCCAGGGCAGGAGCGTCGCACCTAGTGCACAACTTTTGTTAAATGGATGGCTCACTGAGCCTTTGAGCTCCATAGGGGGACACAACAAGGGTGCCCATTATCCCTGTTGCTCTTCATTCTGTCCCTCGAGCCGCTGGCAATAAAGCTGAGAGCCTCAGGAAAATTCGAGGAGCCCAGGAGGGCTCTCAAGAATATAAAATTAGTATGTTTGCTGATGATGTGCTTATTAGCATGGAACATACCAAGGAGGATCTTGACAAATTGCTGCATCTCTTGAAATAGTATTTATTTTATTTATATTCTCTTATATACCACACTATTCTGCATCAGTGTGGTTTACATTGAACAGGGCATTATAACTTGGAGATAACTATTTTTTACAGGGAACATGGGCTATGGAGGGTTAAGTGGCTTGCCCAAGACCACAAGGAGCACCTGTGGGACTAGAAACCCCAGTCCTTTTGGCCTGAGGTTGCTGTCCTCTAGTGGGATTTGAACCCCTGACCTTCTGGCCTGAAGTACCTTGCCCCAACCACTAGGCCACTCCTCCACTCCAAGTATGGGAGGTTTTCGGGCTTACACATCAATGCCAAGAAATCAGAGATTGTGACTGGGGGGGGGGGGGTGTAGGGGGCATGCAAGAGTGAAAGATGCCCAGCCTTTTCAATGGTCTGATGGACCTTTAAAATACTTGGGCATCTACTTACATCGAGATCTAAAGGTAGTGTACCAAAAAAATATCCAGGAAAGGATTAGCCAGAACAAAAACCTCTGCATAAAATGGGCAGACTTACTGCTGTCAATGTATGGGTGGGCGACCCTCATCAAAATGGTCATGATTCCTAAGATACTGTACCAGCTGCAAATGTTGCTGGTATGGGTCAAAATGTTGCCGGTAGGATCATCTGAAGAGTATAATATGGATTTTTATCTGGAATGGCAGAAGGGCCTGTATCAGGTACGTGAAATTGATACTGGAGCAGAGAAAAGGGGGAGGGGATGATTGTCGGATCTTAGATTACACAACTTAGCTGCACTCATACACTGGGTACACGAGGCTTTCACAGGGGTAGCCCGGTATGCTATGGGACTATTGGACTCCTGGAGTAGACCTTTTAAACTGCTAAATGCTTTACATTATCCCAGAGTGGAACTGGAGCAGCCGGGATATAAGGCGTTAGTGCAGCCTCTTTGAAAAGCCTTAAATTATTAAAGCGCTCAATAATATCAACAAAGAACTATATACACTTTCAAATCTTCAACATAATTGATCAATTATGTTGAAGATTTGAAAGTCTATATAGTTCTTTGTTGATATTATTGAGCGCTTTAATTTAAGTTTTGTATCGAGCGCTCAGGAGAAGACCATATTTTATGTGTTTATCTTTGAAAAGCCTGACAGTGGAAGGCAAGAAAAGGGACACGTAGCTGGGAGGTATCCCCCTTCGTGCAAATTACAGACAGCCCTGGTTTTGAGCCAGAGAAGGGAAATACTAAATTTAGGGAATGGAGCCAAGGCTATAGGATGGACCTAGGCAGCCTCTAGGCTCTCAGGATAGGTACCTTTCCCTCCTTTGAACAGCTGCGCACTGCCTTTGGGTTTGACCATGCACACATTTTTCGTTATAGGCAGCTCAGACACTACTGAAGGGAGATGATAAACTCTCACCCAGTGACAGTAGAGTTAACAGAGGTTGATGAGGATTTTCTGAATTTATCCACCCAGTGGAATAACTTATCTACATTACATGGTACTGACTGCTCAGAGACATGTTGGGCACGCAACACTTGCAGAGATTAGCAAAACAGTGGGGGGAGGATGTGGCTGAAAACATGGAGGAAGAACACTTAGAGCGTTATTTTATGCACATTCCCAGGACACTGTGCAATGCCTGCTATCAGGAGATGCAGATTCATATCCTGCATAGGGGATATCTTACCCGAGATAAAGGGGCCCAAAGGGGCATGGGGACCTCTGGGCGGTGTGAAAAATGTAAAGTGGGGATAGACGCATTTCAACATGCCTTCTTAGAGTGTTCTACTCTTACAGACATAAGGGGGAAAGACGCTCCTGCAGCGTCTGGAGGAGACTGTCCAGCAACGCATCGACTGGACCTATGCTTTGCTAATGTTGGGAGATAATGCCCCATTGAAAGAAACAAAACTAAGGAAGGCAAAAAGCAACTTTGTCCTGATTGGCTTGTGGGGAGTGAAAAAGGCTGTCTTGAATTGTTGGGTGGGAGACAAGACACCAGTTTTTAAGCAATGTCTAAACATGATACATGATATTGACCTGGCAGAGCAAGCAGTGTATGGTGCCTACAGAGCGCCCTAGTGGCTGGCGGCGTTTTCATAGCCATTGCCCTACATCCGTGGAAGCTGATGCGGGTGTGGGGGGGGGGGAATGGGGGGCTACACTCTTACTAGCACTCTCAGCGCAATCATTCCTACACCCATACAAGTTTGTAGCTGACTGCTGTGATGCTGCATTTGGGGGAGGAGGGTGGGGGGGGAGGGAGAATCTTTGGGTGCTAAGGGTAACCTAAGGCAGGTGTGTGGTTCTGTACTTTTTAAGGCTTTGAAACCCATCCTGCATTATTGCCCAGCTCTCTTACTATGTATTGCCCTTATTTTTGGCAGAATGTTTGATTGTCTGCTTGTTTTGATTCTATGGTTGTGTTGGAAAAATGAAAACGAAAGAAAGAAGATAATAAAAAAAAAAGTGGCTGCTCAAAAGATAAGAAACTAAATAATCTTTTAAAGTCCTCATTCTTTGAAAAGAAAATCAAGGAGGTAATAAAAACTTCTTATGGACAGGTAACGCAGACTGATGTTGTATGATCTTTTCTTTGCAAAGGCTTGAGATGAATATGGAACTACACAAGGGCAATCTGGCAGCGACATCTATGCTTCGGCCCAATTTTAGAAACATACGTAGATGCCTCCGACATGAACAATCCATGACAGCATCCATATAGATGCCCCTGCTCCAAGACAGCGGGGTGGGGATATCCGTCTCAAGCAAGGTTGCATATGGAGATGTCCAGCAGCATTGCAAAACAAAACATGAACTCCCCTTCCTTGACAGTGTTCACTGACAAATTGTAAAATAAAGGGGATAGAGTGTACCTCCTTCTCCACTCTCTTCAGATGCCTCTTTGTGCTTGGATCAGGTCTAACCTCTGATGCACCTCGGGACATCCGGTATGTCTTTGAAATGAGGCAGGGGGCATCCCAGTTCTTGGGAATGTTCCCGCTACACCTCCATCATGCCCCGTTTCAACTTCTACATCCGACTTCTAAAATGTCTCTCGAAATGTCTCTGTGCTTTGGACGTCTCTATTCCCATTTTCAGATGTCCAAGGCATGAATAGGGCTTCTAAAATAACCCCCTTTTTGTCTAGACATTTCTGGTTTATTTGGATTTAGTAACAAATCACAGTTTATGTGGAAAGCTCTCTCAAAGGCAGTTTAACGTTCTACATGGATATTAAGCCAGGACAGCATTTGTCCAGATTGTTGCTTAAAATCTTCCACTGTGATGCAGAAGGTTTTGAAATTTAGCAGTTAGGGGTTGCTGTCTAGTTGAAAATTTACATACCATTCAATATTCCAAGATTATTACATACCATTCAATATTCCAAGATTATTACATACTGTTCAATATTCCAAGATTATTGGAAAATCTCTTGACCTCTGGAGGCACTTTATAACAAGTGTCTAGTACAAGAGGGTAAGAAAGCACCTAGTTTTTGCCCTTAAGATAATATTTTGCCCTGGCTTTTCATGACATTTAAATTTATCAGCTTTCATGGGCCCAAGGTGTAGCACACGACTTGACTTTTCCTATATCTTTTTTCTTTCTCAATTTCTCTTCATCAGATTTGTTTTCTTCCTTTTTAAAAAATATTTTAATGATATTGTAATAATATTGTAAACTGCCTTGATGCATTGTGAAGGGCAATATAGAAAATTTTAAAACAACATAAGCAAAAGGAATATTGGGAGGGATATTCAAAGATATTTAATGGTTTGCAGACCTGCAAACTGTGTAAAAGCCACTAACATGGTGCCGCTGTGGGTGTCGCTGCTGTTGGTGCCGCTGTGGGTGTCGCCACTACATGCCCTGGTGCTATAAGGTTAACACTGGGGCATTCCAGGGGCAAAGCAGACATGGCACCCATCCCTAACCATTGCCAGATAGTGACCCACGGGTAAAGTAAGGCATGGCAAAGGCTGGCCTAACTTTATCCGTGGAGACTAATTGGGCAGCGGCTCAGTATCACCGCTGCTTGGTTAGCTTCTGGGGTCTGCAGTGTCCCAAATATTCAATGCCGGTGGCCGTATATGGCCCTGGCATTGAATATCCGGGGTTAGTTTTCACTGGCGATGGCTAGCCATGTTAGCAGCACAAGCCACCAGTGCTGAATATCCTCCCCCCCCCCCACCATTGTCTTTATAAAATGCTAGTGCAAAGCCTCCTGCTGTTGTGCCTATGCTGAGGACATTACACCTGCTCTCAAGCAGGTATAAATGTCCAGGTATAGAGTACAGAGATACTGCTACTTCTTATTTCTAGTGTACTACAAAGTGTTGGCAGCGCTGTACATATAGATGTAAGAACAGAGGGGAACCACCCCACCTGCAGAATCCGTAGGCACAGAAAGGAGCAGGTCACACCATGCTGTGGGATGCAAGAGGTTACCCTACACGTGTTTCGGTCAGAGCCTTCTTCAGGGGATAGAGACCTCTGAATAAATATTACAAAGCACAAATACAATTAAAATAAATAATAGATGGCATCTCAATAAAAACAGAATATAAAAGTAATAAATCATAACATCCAATATAAATAATAAAACTAAAACAAACCAAAGAATACTTGCCAAGGATATGACCAATCAAACACATTAAAGATCAATTATATTACAACAATGATAAGTAACATAATTAAATTATAAACACTTAAGAGCTAATAAATAAATATTAAAACAAAGGTAAAAGGATTATGGCATGGTGTGATCTGCTCCTTTCTGTGCCATATAGATGTAAGAGACAGACCCTGCTCATCAGAGCTTACAATCTAATCAAGATGAACACCATCACAAAATGGGAGACCAGGTTATAAGTATAAGCTTCTTATTAATTAAAGATTTATTGAACCTTCATGGTCTTCCTCCACTTTTTGTGCGTCTGATGGTGTGCGTCTGAACAGTTTTGTAACCATTTTACGTGTGTATATTGTCACATACCTGCTAACATGAGTATAAAAAATTTACCTCATATGGTGGAACTTGTGATAAGGAAGCTTATCATAGTTCAGGAAGGAGCTATAAAAGAGGTGAATTGGCTATGAACAAGCAACCTGTCTTTGCTGGTAGAAATACTAAAACAGAATGTTTTCATAAAAGACTACCAGTCCCAGAATGTACCAGGTGTCAAACAGCCTCTAGAAGGGCTGAAGTGGGGAAACGTATGTTCAATCAGGAGAGCTGTGAGGTAATCCCCAATCACTCATCTCCAAGGGCAGGGCTTGATTCAGCACACCTGGGCTGTGCTAGGGTGGAGTGTCCCTCTAAGCACTTTAAAAGTAAAAGATATTCTACACAGAGACAGATCAGGATCAGTGGGAATAAGGAGAACCGGATCTCACAGAACAGAGAGAAAGAAGAGAGAGGACTACAACAGCATAAGCAACGTGGAAGGAAGAAGAGAAAGACATCTTGGAGGTCTAAAGAAGGAGCCCACAGCAGTACGTGTGTTAGGAGTAATTCCAGAGGCAAGCATACTCCATTGGACTGGAGGAAGCCAGAGGAGTGGGGTTATAGAGCCAGGAATTCCCAGACGGCACCTTTGAAGGAGACGGCTGCATTTGGAAGGGGCCCTAAGACCGGTGCAAGAAGGTATGTGAAGAGAGACCCAGTGTCCAGGGATCTTGATTGGAAGGCTGGACATAAAAGCTGGACTACTTACTGGCCAGGCTACCTGGAGAGGAAACCTAACAGCAAGGGAAGCTCAGGTATGAACTTTGATATATGCCCTAGCTCTTCACCTGGAAGACAGCAGGGAAACAAATATTATCCTGAGGGTGATCAATTAAGGAATTCCTCTGAGCCAGACTATGATATTGATTCCATGATATTTGAGGAAGAAGGAGAAGGCTGCTGTTTTAAAGTAGTTTCTCACAAATACAACAACCACCAAAAGGAACTGTAATTTGTTCTTTTATCTACCCAGAAAAGTCTCTGCAAGGAAGCTTTAGGGTAGGATTGAGCCACGCAGAGAGAGTGAACCAGCAAAGGGGTTTGCAGCTGGCTAATTATTTGTAATTGAGCCAGGCACAAGTGCACGTGAGCTCTAGAAGGAAACTTCTTCCTTGTGTGTGTGAATAGAAGAAAGTTATCCTTGATAAAGAACAGTTTTTCTACTTTTGGGTTTGTTTTTGCCTTTTGGAGCACTGCTAAGAGGGTCATTAGCAGGAGCCCTCAAAAAGACCTTTTCTGTTTCCCATCAAGGTTTTTATTGATTTATTGCTTAAGAAGTTCAGTTACCTTATAACATGTTTTGTTTTTCCTGAGTACAATACTTGAAGCAAGTGTCCTTTTGTGTTACCAAGTAAATCTGTGTGGAAGAATTAACCCCATGAATAAAATCTGTTTTTCTTTGCTTACACTCGAGCATCACAACTCATTATTTTGTGAATGGCTGATTCTGGTATGAAAACTACATTCCCCACAATCCTTTGCAAGTCATAATAATATTTTGCCTTTGCCAAGACTGTGGACTTTTACAGTGGCGTAGTAGTTCGGATTGCTTTTACACAAAGGATTTACATGATTTATAAGGATTACAACTGAAATTTGGCAGAAAAAAAAGTTCAAGACAAAAGCTGGAAGTGGATTTTTCCCTTAACAACACTTTGGAGGCAAGAAAGTGGCTGTTCCAGGAGCTGTTCCAAGGAGGAAAAGACCCTGTGTAAGCTGGATTCATCACTGGCATAAGGTAATAAGTACCTGGGCATGTCTAGTGGTAGATGGGAGTAAGACACAGGACTAATTTAAAAAAAATAGGAGAAAAACACCTGTGTGGAGGGTGCTGCTCTGTGTTTTTTTTGCTTTTGTTTTCTTGCAGGGAGACAAGATGGATCCAAGGGAACTGGCTGGCTGGATGGCAGCCCAATTTAGCAGGCAACAGGAGCTAGCGCAGCAGGCTCAGGACACTGCAATTAAAGCACTAAGGGACCAGCAGAAGCCAGTGCTTGATCTGGTGGAAGCCTTAATTGCTCTTCATAACCAAAGTGGACCGGATGCAAGACCAGCAGTAACAACTGGTATATCACATGTGGACAATGTGGGACTCAATCAGGGAATTGGGGCATTTAGTTTTGGGAAGCTGACTCCAGATGATAATGTCGATGATTTCCTTGAATCTTTTGAGAGAGTGGCACAAGCATTAGCATGGCCAGAGACCCAGTGGGCAGTAAGGCTGGCAGCCTCATTAACTGGGGAGGCGCTTGCAGCTTATAGGGCAATGCCAGCAGCTCAAGCTCTGAATTATAGAGATGTAAAGGCTGCTATAAAAGATCGCCTAGGGTTGTCTATTTCAGAGTATAGGCGAATGTTTAGAGCTACTGCATTAAGAGTGGGTGAAACACCCAGGGCTCTGAGTCAGAGAATCAGAGGATTGGCTGTAAAATGGTTGGAGCCTGAGGGAAAGTCTGTGGAAATGTTATTAGACATTATTATGCTTGAACAATTTATGTCTGCTGTACCTAAAGATCTGCACACTTTCCTTATACAGCAAAATTGCCAGAACCTGGGAGAGGCAACCATGCTAGCAGAGAGATTCTTGGAAGCCATGCAGGCTTGCCATAGAATGGGTGGCCCTCTGAAGATTGGTGCTGAGGCAAGCTGTGCTGTATCAGAAAAGAAAATGGTTAAAAATGTTTCTGAGAATAATTGTACTGTGCCAACCCAGATTACAAAGTGGAGTAAAAAGAAATGTTTCAAATGTGGAAAATGGGGACATTTGGAAAGGGGTTGCCAGACACACACTAGCTTGATGGGTGTTGATTTAGAACAGCCCAAAGAAGGATTCCTTTTGGTGGTTGATGTGCAGGGAGTTACCACAAATGCTCTGTTAGACTCTGGGGCAGACCAGAGTATGCTGTCAAAGAGGCTTTGGAAGAGGATAGAGGCCCAAGAAGGATTTGTGCCTAGAACCCCTGAAAGCCAAGTTCACATCAGATGCATTCATGGTGCTGCAACATCATATCCCACCTATAGGCTAATGGTTAAGTGCCTGGGGGAACAAGAGGAAATTCTTTTAGCAGTGGTGCCTAGGCTACCATTTGATTTGGTTCTAGGAAGGGACTGGCCAAGATTTAAACAGGGACTAGTGAAAGGACTGGGAAAGAAGGAGGGAGAAGGAATGATGGTAATAGCTCCCGGGCCTTTGTTTGGAAGTCCTCAGTCCCTAGCTAAAAAGATGGTTAAGCTTCCAGAAGGCCAAACTATAAAGAAGGAAGTAGGGGCCTTGTATCCACCCGTTCACAGGCTAAGGTAAAGAGCCAGGAGGAGGGGGAGCAGGCAGAGTTATTAGGAGACTTACCCTCTCATGATGATTTAATAACTCCACCATCTGGAAAAGTAAGAAAGTTGAAAGCACAAAAGCGTCGTGAGAGACTTTGCAGAGCACAGGGTAGGGCTGAGATGTTGGCCGGTCAAAGTTTACCCTGGGTGCCAGCTGAGTTAGTGGCAAAGTTTCCTAACTTTCCACAAGAACAGCGAGCTGATCAAGCTCTCACCCGAGCTTTTAAGTATGCTCAGGAGGTCAGGGAGGAGTTGCCCAGATTCAGACTAGATAATGAAATATTATATAGAGAGAGTCAGGACCCCAGAAATGGGACCATACGTAAACAATTAGTGGTACCCACAACTTTCAAAGGACTAGTACTTAAATTAGCACATGATCATCCAATTGGAGGTCATAAAGGGATGCAAGGAACGCTGGATCAAATACTTATACGTTTTTACTGGCCAGGTATTTTCAAGGAAACTGCCCAGTTTTGTGCTGCCTGTCCAGCGTGTCAGCGTGTTACAGCGACTCACCCACCGGTGATGCCTTTGATTCCCACACCAATTATCACAGACCCAATAGGTCGCATTGCTATGGATATTGTAGGCCCATTAGTCAAAACGCCCCGAGGTTTCCAATACATCCTAGTTATGGTAGATCAGGCAACAAGGTTTCCCTGGGCCATACCATTGAGGAATGTTTCTTCTGCAAAAACAATAGCTTTAGAGCTAGTCAAATTGTTTTGCGAAGTGGGATTCCCAAGAGAGGTGTTGACTGACCGAGGGTCCAATTTTGTATCCAAATATTTGGCCCAGGTCTGGGATGCCTTTGGCATTCATCACGTGAAAACCTCAGCCTACCATCCACAATCAAACGGTTTGATGGAGAGATTTAACCAAACTCTCAAACAAATGTTGAGAAGGGGGTTAGCAGGAGAGGTAAAAGAATGGGATATGTTATTGCCCTTTGCCTTCTATGCCTGCAGGGAAAGGATTCAGGTGTCCCTAGGTGTAACTCCATATGAATTGATGTATGGTAGGGCTCCACGTGGTTTGTTGGATATTTTGAGGGAACAATGGATTGATCCTGAACCAGAAAATCAGGAGGTGCCACAGTTTTTACGTGACTTGAGAGCACGTTTAAAAAGGACCTCGCAGGTTGCTGAGAAAAACCTGCAGGACAGTCAAGTGCGCCATGAAGGGTGGTACGATAGGAAGGCCAAAAGCCGCCAATTAAGCATTGGTGAAAAGGTTTTGGTTCAAGTAGCAGGTACAGCCCCAAAATTTGAAGTACAGTGGAAAGGGCCATGGAAGGTTGTTAGACAGGTGAGCCCAGTATCTTATGTGGTAGAAAATGCAAGAGGTCGTAGAGAGACCTACCACATTAATGTACTTAAATCTTGGAAGGAGAGGCCTGTAAATAATAATGACCCTGAAGCCAACCAAGAAGTAGGTGAGCATTCAAAAGAAAATACTCTCGTAGGTATTACGGACTGTAGGAAAGAAGTTTCACCAGTTGCACCAGTCCGTAATAACTTAAGCAGGGAGGTATGTGATAAGGAAGCTTATCATAGTTCAGGAAGGAGCTATAAAAGAGGTGAATTGGCTCTGAATAAGCAACCTGTCTTTGCTGGTAGAAATACTAAAACAGAATGTTTTCATAAAAGACTACCAGTCCCAGAATGCACCAGGTGTCAAACAGCCTCTAGAAGGACTGAAGTGGGGAAACGTGTGTTCAATCAGGAGAGCTATGAGGTAATCCCCAATCACTCATCTCCAAGGGCAGGGCTTGATTCAGCACACCTGGGCTGTGCTAGGGTGGAGGGTCCCTCTAAGCACTTTAAAAGTAAAGGATATTCTACACAGAATCAGAACAGAGAGAAGCAGGAGAACCAGGAGAGCAGACAGAAAGAGAAGAGAAGACTACAACAGCAGAAGCAACGTGGAAGGAAGAAGAGAAAGACATCTTGGAGGTCTAAAGAAGGAGCCCACAGCAGTACGTGTGTTAGGAGTAATTCCAGAGGCAAGCATACTCCATTGGACTGGAGGAAGCCAGAGGAGTGGGGTTATAGAGCCAGGAATTCCCAGACGGCACCTTTGAAGGAGACGGCTGCATTTGGAAGGGGCCCTAAGACCGGTGCAAGAAGGTATGTGAAGAGAGACCCAGTGTCCAGGGATCTTGATTGGAAGGCTGGACATAAAAGCTGAACTACTTACTGGCCAGGCTACCTGGAGAGGAAACCTAACAGCAAGGGAAGCTCAGGTATGAACTTTGATATATGCCCTAGCTCTTCACCTGGAAGACAGCAGGGAAACAAATATTATCCTGAGGCTGATCAATTAAGGAATTCCTCTGAGCCAGACTATGATATTGATTCCATGATATTTGAGGAAGAAAGAGATGTATCAAATGATCAATTGGAATACATGGATTGCTCTCTGTCTAGGCTGCTGTTTTAAAGTAGTTTCTCACAAATACAACAACCACCAAAAGGAACTGTAATTTGTTCTTTTATCTACCCAGAAAAGTCTCTGCAAGGAAGCTTTAGGGTAGGATTGAGCCACGCAGAGAGAGTGAACCAGCAAAGGGGTTTGCAGCTGGCTAATTATTTGTAATTGAGCC
Source organism: Ichthyophis bannanicus (assembly GCA_033557465.1). Taxonomy (NCBI): domain Eukaryota; kingdom Metazoa; phylum Chordata; class Amphibia; order Gymnophiona; family Ichthyophiidae; genus Ichthyophis; species Ichthyophis bannanicus. Next base: position 43,800,477 of record CM066043.1, read on the forward strand.
AGGCACAAGTGCACGTGAGCTCTAGAAGGAAACTTCTTCCTTGTGTGTGTGAATAGAAGAAAGTTATCCTTGATAAAAAACAGTTTTTCTACTTTTGGGTTTGTTTTTGCCTTTTGGAGCACTGCTAAGAGGGTCATTAGCAGGAGCCCTCAAAAAGACCTTTTCTGTTTCCCATCAAGGTCTTTATTGATTTATTGCTTAAGAAGTTCAGTTACCTTATAACATGTTTTGTTTTTCCTGAATACAATACTTGAAGCAAGTGTCCTTTTGTGTTAACAAGTAAATCTGTGTGGGAGAATTAACCCCATGAATAAAATCTGTTTTTCTTTGCTTACACTCGAGCATCACAACTCATTATTTTGTGAACGGCTGATTCTGGTAATGAAAACTACATTCCCCACAATCCTTTGCAAGTCATAATAATATTTTGCCTTTGCCAAGACTGTGGACTTTCACGACCAGCGCCCCCGTTTACAAACTGGAGATACTATTCTCTACATTTTGCACTAGCCTTAAGGTTTTGAATGTGCCTAGCAATTCAGCAGACAATGAAGCATCTTGCCACTCCCATGAGTAAAATAAAAAGATTTCCTCTCACAAGAAAGAAGCGGCGCCCTGTGAGTTCCTTTTACACTCTGAAAAACTCCCTGCTTTCTGCTTTGATGCCCGAGCATCTGCAGAGCTTACAATCAAATGGCAAACCTTTACAATTTTAGTCAATGTATAATTGGATATTTAGTTCATTTATTTTATTTAGGGGAAATCATTGCTCTTCAAAGAATATTACGGCTAATTATTACAAAAGTAACATTCAAATGGACTAAGGCAGCAACCATGTGCTTTTATGCTTGGCAGCAGATAGCTCCGCTGTCGCTGCTCAGTGGTCGGCATGGATGTATCTAATACGGAGGAGCAGTGGAAGAAACAGTGATATGGGTGCCCTGTGTAAAGGTGTTTCCCCCTACCAGTGGGAAGTGGCACTGGCAGGTAGGTTGAGGTACAGGACCCTCTGAGTGGTAAAATACAGTGCAGATTGGAGGGCAAGAAGAGGTGATTTGAGGGGGCAGTAGTAACAGAGTAACATAGTAAATGACGGCAGATAAAGACCAGTGTGGTCCATCTAATCTGCCCAGCAATATGGCAGGAGTAGGTGCACCCCTTCCCATGTCTTCACCCCTCCCCATATCTTTGTTTAGGGATGAACCCACCGCTCCTCCCCCCATTGCTCCATGTAGGACACCCCTATTTGTTGAGAAATTAAGGTGGTTCAGTTTATTTTTATTGAATCTTGTTGCTGTAAAGTGATCCACTGTGTCTGTCCCAGGCCACTTTGAATTCCGTCACTGTGTTTGCCCCCACCACCTCCATCGGGAGGGCATTCCAAGCATCCACTACCCTTTCAGTAAAAAAGTATGAACTGACATTTCCTTTCAATTTACCACCTTGCAGCTTCATGTTATGCCCTCTAGTTTTACAGCTTCCCCGTCTCTGGAAGAGGTTTGTTTGTTCATTATTTCTCTTTAAGTATTTAAAGGTCTGAATCATATCGCCCCTATCCAGGGGTGGCCCAAGGGGAGTGTGAGGCCATGAGCGGAGACTCGGTGTGGGGCCTCATTTGCATAAGGGTCCTTATTTGCATAAATATTTGCATAATGTTACCGTACACTAACCTTTAGTAAACATGCCTCTTAATGAGTGTATGGATAAAGAAAGACTAAAAGATTTCTATATTACTATAATCCAGTGCCAACTGCCAGGCACATTAGGAACTACTACAAACACTGCCCATTTAGAACCCATAGCAAACCTGCCATATCATAACAGCACTACCAGGACTCACAAAGCACCATACTCTACCTATCAAAAGGCAACACTGCAAATATTAAACCAATACATTTCAGAGAATAACAATACATGACCTACTGGGGAAAGAGAACAAGTGGCAATGTCAAATAGGAATTACATAAACAGAATACCTCAGCTCAGTTACACATGCAGAACATAGACCATCACCAAACAAGGAATCACAATTTAGAAACAGGAAGACAATAATTAAACTGGGAACCCCAAAAGCCAAACTTTGAATGTACAACACTGTAGAAATAAAACTATAAATTAATTTCCTCTTGTACTAAACAAAGCGCAGACGTTAATGATGCACATTTCCCAGAGCTGACATATTCCAGTTAATAAATTCAAAATAAAGAGAGATCTTTCTACCTTTTGTGCATGTTTTTTCAGTTGCAATTGCTCCAGCCACTTTCTTCTGGTTTCTTTGTGTCTTCTGCTAACTCTCCATCGTCTGCTGTGCATTTGTCCTTTCTTCTCTCTTCTAGTTTTTTCCATTCTCTCTCTACATCTGCTTTAACATACTAATCTTTCTCCTTTTGCTCTTTCCTCATTCCTATTTCATCCACTCAAATTTTACCCCTCCATCCTCAATCCCCACTTACTCTCCCAATACCCGGCCAATTGTAGATTTGTCTTCCCTCCCACACAAAATATTTTTCCCTCTCCATTTCACTCTCCCAGCCCCATCCCATTCTAATCCTCCCCAAACATCAGCTCCCTTCTAGTTCCAGCCCCACCCAGCATCCACTGCCTTCTAGGCCCCGCATCAGCCCATTTCCAGTCCTAGCCCAATCCATCAGCCTATTTCCAGTCCTATCCTAGCCACACCATCAGCCCATTTCCAGTCCTAGCTCCCCCATCCATTTCCAGTCCTATCCTAGCCACACCATCAGCCCATTTCCAGTCCTAGCTCCCCCATCCATTTCCAGTCCTATCCGAGTCCTTCCATCAGCTCATTTCCAATCCCAGCCCCCCCATCAGCCCATTTCTAGTCCTTTCCTAGCCCCACCATCAGCCCATGTCAAATCCTAGCTCCCCTCCACTCAGCCCATTTCCATTCCAAGCCCCCATCCCCATTAGCTATTTGCAGTTCAAGCCTCCCCTTTCACTCAGCCCTTTTCCAGTCCTAGCAACCCCCCAACCCATTACCAGTCCTAAGCCCCCCATCAGCCCACTTCCAGTCCTAACCCCCCCTATTGTCCCATTTTCAGTCTTAGCCCCCCCATAGCCCATTACCAGTCCTAATCCCCTATCAGCCCACTTCCGGTCCTAACCCCATCAGCCCATTTCCAGTCTTAGCCCCCCCATAGCCCATTACCAGTCCTAACCCTATCAGCCCACCTCACGTCCTAACCCCCCCATCAGCCCATTTCCAGTCCTAGCCCCCCTCCATAGCCCATTACCAATCCTAACCCCCCATCAGCCCACTTCCAGTCCTAACCACCCCATCAACCCATTTTCAGTGTTTGCCCCCCATAGCCCATTACCAGTCCTAACCCCCCATAGCCCATTACCAGTCCTAACCCCCTAATCACTCCATTTTCAGTTTTAGCCCCGCCCCATAGCCATTACCATTCCTAACCCCCCTCCCCCCATCAGCAAAATTAAACAAAAAAAAAAAAAGCTGGCTGCTGCCGCTGCCGTCATGGCAGCGGCAGATCGAGTCTCCGCGGGGCTCCCCCTGCCCTGCAGAGTTCTCCCTCCCTGCATCTGTTCCCTCTTGCGCTGGCTTTCAGAACCGCGAAGGGGAGAGTTTCTCCCTTGCGGCTCTGTTAAGCCCGCTGGGGCTGATGGGAAACAGGCATTTCCTGTTTCCCATCAGCCCTGGGCCCCAGCAAGCTTAACAGAGCCGCAAAAGGGAAACTCTCCCTTCGCTGCTCTGAAAGCCAGCGTGAGAGAGAGGTGATGCAGGGAGGGAGGACTCTGCCGGGCAGGGGGGGCCCCGTGGACATTCGATCCTACCGCTGCCACGGCGGCAGCGGCAGTAGCCAGCTTCTTTTTTTTTAAATTTACCTATGCAAAATGTTCTTTGCGTGGTGACCCCTGTGCAAAAAACAATCTTGCTCAATGGACAGGCCGGCCCTGCCCCTATCCCTCCTCTCCTCCAAAGTGTACATATTTAGGTCTTCAAATCTCTCCTCATAAGGCTTCTGACGCAGGCTCCAAATCATTTTGGTCGCCTTCCTCTGAACAGTTTCCATTCTTTTTACATCCTTTGCAAGATACGGTCTCCAAAACTGAACACAGTATTCCAAGTGAGGCCTCACCAGAGACTTATACAGTGGCACTAGTACCTCTTCCTTTCTGCTGGTAATTCCCCTTCGAATGCAGCCCGACATCCTCCTGGCTTTTGCCACCGCCATGTCGCACTGTTTTGCCACCTTGAGATCTATAGAAATAATCACACAGAGGTCTTTCTCCTGCTCCGTGCACACCAACCTCTCGCTCCCTATTGCGTACATTTCCTTTGGATTTCTGTTACCCAAGTGCATGACACTGCACTTCTTCGCATTAAATCTCAATTGCCAAGCATCAGACCATTCCTCCAGCTTCTGCAGATCCCTCCTCATGTTAAGCACTCCCTCGGGGGAGTCCACTCTGTTGCAAATTTTTGTGTCATCTGCAAAAAGACTTTTCCATTCAGTCCTTCAGCAATATCACTCACAAATACATAGAACAGTGCTGGGCCCAGGACCGAACCCTGAGGCACCCCGCTAATCACCTTCCTTTCATCCGAGTGAGCTCCATTTACCATCATCTTCTGTCGTCTGTCAGTCAACCAATTTCTGATCCAGTTTACCACCTTGGGATCTATCCCCAAACTACTGAGTTTATTGATAAGCCTCCTATGAGGGACAGTATCAAAGGCTTTGCTGAAATCCAGGTAGATGACATCCATCGCGTGTCCTTGATCCAGTTCTCTGGTCACCCAGTCAAAGAACTCAATCAGATTTCTCTGGCAAGATTGTCCATCGGTAAAACCATGTTGCCTCGGATCCTGTAACCCTCTGGTTTTGAGAAAGTTCACTATTAGTTCCTTAAAAATAAAGATGAGACAGACATACTGCTGATAAGGATTTGGGGGTGACTAACAGAGTCGGGGTGCTAATCCTGTGCACGCTACTGATGTCTTCTAAAGCAGTTTGTACCTTAAATGCTGCTAAGTATTTTTCGCTTATTGAGATACAAGGTTTTGGAAATTTAAAAAAAAACAAAAAATTGTCAGACAAAGGATGGGAACATAGGCAAAGAACATTTTAATAGAAGGAATTAATGTAGCAAAGTCGATTCAACAAGGAAGCTGTGCGCTGGGGCTATTTATGTATAAACCACCTCGTATGGTTGCATAGACTGACTACTTTCTGATCTTTAAATTTAGTTTTCATTTGGAAGAAAATAAAATCTTGGTCAAATAGTTTTTTTGGCCCTTCCCCTCCACAAAAAAAGAAAAGTTTGGTTTGTGCTCATTTAAAATGAAATTTTCCTGATATTGGGGCATTTTTTCATGTTTATTTCATATATTTATTCTTTAGACGTGCATTAGAGGTTTTTAAGTGCACAAACAAATAGTATGCATGTTAATTTGAAAGGTATATGCGCGTACAAGTGATTTGTCTGCACTATAAGATTTTTATGCACCCAGTAGCAGGAATTCAAAATTATGGGCCCCCAAGCAACAATTTTTAAAGGGCCTCTAGAGCAGGGCAAGTCCACCTCAGAATATATGAGAGCAGTTGCAAGTGGGCCCCCTTCTTCCTTAGGGTCCCCCCTGCACCGCATGGACTGATTGGGCAGAATTTACACCACTTCACCCAAACATGCCAAATGCATGATCACGAATGTACACCCCTGTATACCACATTACTCTACCTACTTTATGATCCCACTTCCAGTCTTACAATTCATACTACCAGCCCTATGGTTCCTCACTACCAGTTCTACAATCCTACACTGCTGCCCTACAATCTCAAAATACCTCCCCCAAGCCTTACAGTCCTACAGTGGACACTGCTTTGCGAACAGAAACCCCTCCAACTACAGCAAGCTGCCATACAGATCCATCGTACACCATCCATCCCAACATCATTTTAATGTACTGTACATTTCTGAGATATAATTGTAGGGCAAATTGGGCTCCTGTTTATGGCCAATAAGTATAAATTATAAAGAGCCACTGGCCAGGCGTGACTGGGAATATAAAAGCGGCTACTTCACGATTAATGATTAATTTATATTACTCCATGACTAGCAAAGATCAACCTTTGTTTATGTTAAAGAAAGTTCAATGTTCACTTTCAAATCGGGCGATAAGAGTCGATATTCCCTGCCTGGGATAAAGTATTTAATTCCTGTTTAAGTCATATTAATGTGAATCCAAAAGGACTTTATTGTTGCTATTAGTCTAATTTTCTCTCTTTTTAAATTTGATCCTCTCTCAGCAGTAAGACCAGAAGGTAAGAACTGTTTTGTTTTGTTTTTAATTTACTGGCATGTGCCAGGAGGGCAGGGTTTTGCTTGACTAAAATACTGAGTTGTATGCGATTCTGTCCGATGATCTCAGCCATATCATGTCCTGTACCACAGCACCAAAACCTAAGTGGGATGTCACTGACCCAGAATCCAAAATTTAAAAGACAAAGACACTTGCTCACTGTTATTGCTGGGCACACATCATTTACCAGCTTTTATGACTAATATGTAACTTCTTATTCTTCAGGATTTTGCATCTAAAAGCTCCTAGTTTAGAGGTTCCCAAACCAGTCCTGGTCAGATTTTCAGGATATACACACTGAATATTCATGAGAAAGAAATTTGCATGCAATGGATGCAGTAATGCAAATACATCATGCATATTCATTGTGGAGATTCTGAAAACCCAACTAATATACGTAATATACTAATAACATAATATACAAGAAGGCATTATTTTAATTAAGATGTTAAAGGACTGTGTAAAACCAACAGAAAGCTGATTTTGTAATGTTAAGAGACTGTACGATTGTATGGCTTTGAGGCTTGGAGAGTCATCAACATCTGATACATTTTAACGCAGCAGTTTCAAATTTTGATTCTGGCATTTCACGGTCTGTATTCTAATATCCCACAATGTCTTGCAGACTGCGTGATTCCCTATGTACCTACCAGAACACTCCATTCATCACAGGCTTCTTTGCCAATTCACCTCTATTTAGAGGACATTTTGAGGGTAATTCCATAGTCATGCACCAGAAATGCACATTTTTTTTGCATACGCCCGATGCACCTATGTACGTGTGTACTTTACCTTATGGAATAGGGTTTAAAGTGGCCAGCACGTGCACCTGCTCTATGCAGGTATAAATGCCTAGGCCTAGATTTCCACAAAACGCACATAAGTTATACAATTCTATAACTTACACGTATACCTTCACGCTCCACTTAAACTCTGCCAAGACTATGTCCCCGTGAAGACCCATCTCACAGGTATACATGATAGCACATATGCGTATAATTGCAGAATAGCGACAGGCAGAAGTGCACCTATATGTACCCATCCGCGTGTGAGTCACTAGAATACTGTGACTTACGCACATGGATGGTGTATGTCTTTGCACGGCCAGGTTATGAGATTATCTCCTTAGAATCTGCACATCATTCAGCTTTTACAGTCCTTTCACCTGCCTCATGGAATGTTTTACCGATTTCGTTAAGGACAGAGTCCTCTTGTTAAAATGTAAAACAAGTTTCAAGACTTGATTCTTTTAGCAGGCCTCTGGATAATTGGAGTCAAGGATAGGGATTATCACGGAGATTTCCTTTCCTATTTAGTAAATTGAATTTTATTTACATTTTTACAGTTTTTTAAAAACTTTATCCTATTGTGAACGGATTTGCTGTGTTCTGATGTGAAAGGCAGTCAAGACGATTATATCAATCTATCTGAATATCTTAAGCACCCATCCTATCGTTCCAGTTACATCAGTTCCCATATACAAAATACATAATACAAATATAAATCTACCATGTCTTGCATTCCCATCATGATCTGTAATCATTAGCTGGGAAGCTCCGACCCTGATAGAGTTCCCAAATGGCAAAATGTGTTACTATGGGCAAACTTGGTACATTGCAGGGAGAATATAAAGTAGGGGAAAAATTCCTGGGTAGTGGTGAATAAACCAGCCCACTTAGCCCTAGGTCCAACTCAGCTGGAGGCCCAAAGGGACAGACTGGGCTGGCCCAGAGTTGGTTTAAGGTGTTGGCACCCTACTAATACTACTAATCATTTGTATAGCGCTGCAAGACGTACGCAGCGCTGTACAGACACATATAAAAGACGGTCCCTGCTCATCAGAGCTTACAGTCTAGTCAAGACAGACAACACAACAGTTGAGGACAAGGATATATCTAGGCTACTGGTAAGGAAACACATAGGCGACTAAGTGGATCGGGATCCAAAAGCGGCGTCAAAGAAGTGAGTTTTCAGCCTGCATTTGAAAAGGGCCAGAGATGAAGCTTGATGCACAGACTCAGATAGTTTGTTCCAGGTGTAAGGAGCAGCAAGGTGGAAGGACCGAAGTCTGGAGTTGGCAGCTGAAGAGAAGGGCACAGATAGAAGGGATCTGCCAGAAGAGCGGAGTTCCCGAGGAGGGGTGTAGGGAGAGATAAGAGAGGAAAGGTAGTGAGGAGCTGCAGAGTGAATGCACTTATAGGTCAGTAGGAGAAGTTTGAACTGGATGTGGAAACGGATAGGAAGCCACTGAAATGACTTGAGAAGAGCAGTTATAAGAGCATATCGAGGCTGGCGGAAGATTAGCTGCACAGCTGAGTTTTGAACAGACTGAAGGGGAGAGAGATGATTCAGAGAGAGACCAGCAAGGAGGAGGTTGAATAGTCTAGGCAAACCTTAAGCTTTACAGCTGCCCGCCCCCCCCCCCCATCTAAACTATCAAAATCTATTGTTTAGTTTTGAATGCCCTGCTCTTTTCCACCCTCCAAAAATTGCTGCCCTAGGCAACATCCTAGTTTGCCTGATGGTTGGCTCAGCCCTGGGGACAGGAGGAAATGGTTAGCTCAGAAAATTTGCCATAAAATGTTAAGATCTTTGCAGAAGGAGGACCCATTCCTTTAAATTAATGGTACCCCTTATGATTAAAGGACTTGAGGAGCAGCCTAGTGATTAGAGGAGCAGACTGCAATACAGGGAAATCAGGGTTGAAACCCCTCTCATGCTCCTTGTGAGCTTGGGCAAATCACTTAACCCTTTACTGTCTTAGGTACAGAATTAGCTTCTAATACCTGCTGTACCTGAATGAAGTTCTCTTTGATCTTCTACTGAAAATGTGTTCCAGCTGTATGCTGTCAAGTTAATGCCAACTCTTGGCAGCCCAGTTCTTGGTTTTTTCTTCTACATAGTAAGCTTACAGCACCTGGTGTTCCAAGGTGATCTTCCATCCAAGTACTAGCCAGGCCCAATTCTGCTTAGTTTCCAAGAGCAGATGAGATTGGGCTCATTCAGGGCGGCATGGCCATAGCTTGTGCCTATGTGTGTGATTTTTATTAAACTACTAACAGACTACATGGTGACATGAATAGCAAGAATATAAACTGACCTTGTTAATCCAATCTCACTCTCTTATGCATAGTTTCCTTGGTACATTTGGTACATTCCAGTTTGCAAAACTGAACTTGCCTAAGGTGAGTTCACAAATAATTGCAAAGAAACCAGACCACTCCGATTTAACCTGTTCATTATATATGCAGCAGCAGCGTGGAATATTTTAAATATATAGGAAGATCAAAGAAGTTCTAGATAATGCATTTGTGGCTAGCTTTCAGAGTTATGCTCCCCTCATCTAGTAAGTGGAAAGAAGCCAAGTATGATGTCAGCATACATAAGGAAATTATAGGTTGGAGCACATCAGTAAAGATTTGTGAAGTAAAAGGACATGCTTAGAGAGGGGAGAGAAAGGTGTAGAGAGAAGCAAACAGTAAAGACTTTCCGGAAGCGAGTGGGGGGACCGTTGCCTCTGATTTTGCAGTGACTCGACAAAGAGAAGGAAGTGTGTTCCCCTACAACTTGTTTACTGTCTTTATTTTCCTGTTTCAAAGTGGGCTGATAGGGCAATCATACTGTTTTATATATGTATTTAAAAATGTTATGCAAAACCTGTGCATGCTGTTTAGCAAATATATCTTTGAGGTGCACAGGGCATGAGTTTTACAGCCCATCCTGTTCTTAGCCAGTCATACAACGGCATTCTTCCTTGCCCTGTGAAATACTAGTGTGGAAATGAAAGCAACACTCTTCTCGTCTAATTTGCTGCAGTCTATTCATCCATTACGAGCTGTTACACATAGGTGGTACGTGAATCTCTTATTTGGCAAGGGCAAACCAGCCACTACCGTGTGAATATTTTTAAAGCCTGGAACCAGCCATGCTAATTCTCATGATGCACAAGATCAGCACAAGTAGCCTGCAAGTTTTAAAAGCATTTCTGCAGAGCCAGTAGGCTCAAATGCTCTTAAGCATCATGCATTTGCATTCACACACAGACCAGAGAGAGAAGAAGGAGGGAGGAACGGCCACAACAGCGCTATCCCATCGCCTCCACCACCACCACATACTGACCCTCTGATCTGCCACCAAAGGCCAGCATGCTTGCGCTGAGGTCTCCCCTCTCTGCAGCTGACGTCATTCCCCAAGACATTGAGCCTCCGCTCAGCCCGTTGCATGAGTTCCATTCCTGGCAGCTATTGTCAGTATTGTTCCATCAGCTGGGAGCCCCTGATTACCCCTCTCAATGCAGGACCACCGGAGATACTCCCTAAGGCAGCAGCCCCTTCTCTTTACTGCTATCATTAATGTTTCTTCCTGAAAGGGGAGCAGAGCTGTCCTTCAAGGGGGAAGGATGCAAATTGGGGCAACTGTTGAGGCAGCTTTTCTGGAGTGGGTGTAGTGGAGGGGGGGGGGGGGAGAACTGCCTATAAGAGACAAAGGAAAAAGCAAAGCTTGTGGCCCAGTTCAGGGTGTGTTAAGCCTCAAGTGTAGGGAGAAAGCAGAGCCCATGACTGCTAATGGGTCAGGGCTCTTGGGTTGTTTGTGCAAATGTTTAAGGAGACTTACTCTCCCCCGCTGTTCTACACACTGCCTATGGGCTATCCATTTATTTCCGAAACAAAATGCCAGACTCAATATGACTAATGACTGGAAAACGATAAGTTAAGAAGAGTATTCTCACTACTGAACTGTCACTGTTATTGCCTGGCTCATAGACCAAGTCAAAATGTAGACTAAACCAATGCTTCTTAGAATAGATCAGGAAGCCCCTTAGAAAGCAATGTTGATGCTTTTATATACAGTAGTCATCTAACAATGACTGTGTCTGACTTACAGAGGGATAATTATATTTTGCCAACTAACATACTAAAATGTCATCCTAAACATCTTCAAGAAACATAGCTCTAAGAAAAAAGATAGTTGTAGCTCATCAGAGTCCGGCTTGAAATTGTGTCTGTGTGCTTGACAAAGCTGCATTACCTTTCCTCATTTCCTGTTCTAGTCTTTATAAAGACGCCAAGCCAAAGGAACTGCAGTGGTCCATTTTGCATCAAATAAGCTCAGAAAGGCAATCATATTACAAGTGACAGTGCCAGACTAGATGTACAAAGGGGACGTGTGATGGTATAACAGTTTTCATGCCCATTCAATCCTTTGCACAACTGCTGTCCAATAAATACAAGGTCTGACATTCTTCTGGGATGGCTACGTGCTGCTGTGGTGCATAGCCATTGCCACCAACCTTTTAACACTGGATATTCAATGTTGGGGTCAAATGCAGCTTGGCATTGAATATTCAGGGTCACCACACAGCCCACAGAAGCTAACTGGGCAGTGGCGATATTGAACCGCTGCCCGGTTAGCTCTCATGGGTAAAGATAGGTCAGCTTTTGCTGCGCCTACCTTTTTTCTATGGGTGCTAACTGCACAGCAATGCAATATCACCACTGCCCAGTTAGTGACTGGTGCCAATGTTCCCGCTAACCTGCGCTGGGTCCGCTGCCAACATTCCTGCCGGCGGGGGGAGGTGCAGAGCGATCGACGCTCTGCATCTCCCCCCACCGGCAGGAATGTTGGCGGCAGACCCAGCGCAGGTTAACGGGAACACTGACTGGTGCCACTCCCGGAACGCCCCAATGCTAAGCAATTAGCATCGGGGCATGTAGCGGAGATAATCGGGGATATTCGGCGGCACTAACTGTGTTTGTGCCACTGAGTATCCTGCCCAGCAGCATTTATACAGTTTGCAGGTCTTTGAAATGCCTTTGAATATCGAGCCCACACACTTTTGGTGAGATGGGTATCAGTCATTTACGAGCTGGATAGAGTTTTGCACATGTGAACGGGTCACCCCAAGTTACGGTTACCACTTTACTAGATAAGCAGAAGGAACAGCCACATTTATTTAGCCAACTGATGTGCACTACTCTCCCATACTAAACAGCCATCCAAGACTGGTGCATAAACCTTGGGAAATTCAGAAAGTCTATGTGGTTACATAGGAATCCTTCTGCATTCACAAACTTCTAATGCTGTATTGTTGTTCTATTTATAAAGAGTTCCATATTTGGAAAAGCGTGGAAGATGCCTAAATGCATCGAAAAACACAAACTCAAAAAAAAGGTTCAAATCATCAGAAAGGTAAAGGATACACAGGCAAACATAGCATATGAGGGGGCATGGCTGTGTGGCAGGTGGCACATAAACCCGTGTATGCAGTCTGAAAGCAGGCAGCCATATTGGAGAAACCAGGCAACCCTTGGGACAACCAAAATGCCCATGTATGAAGGGCAACAGTGCGCTGAATGGCCTACCCGTGTATCGTGAAAAGGGCTGTCGGTCTGGCAGACTACACACAGTGTCAGGATGCGGAGCATTTACACAAGTATCACCATGAAAGCTGTACAGCATGAAATATGCCCCAGTAATACCCATGTGATAGCGTGCTCCCACACAGGGGTACCATAAGACCTGTGTGTCATTGTCTGGTGCACCACCGCATGGTTTCCCATTGGCGCATTCCATGAGTGGAAAATGCTCCCCCCCCCCCTCCACCGTGGAACGGTTATTGACAAAACGGCATCTCAAAGACGGCAGGAAAAGTTTAGCATGGAGGAGGCAGAGGCCCTGGTATGCATGGTGCTAAGTTGGGAGAGAATGTTGTGCCCCAGGGGCCACTACAGGGCCAATCATGCAGTCATGAAAGCAACACTGTTCTGTACCATATGACAGCAGCCCTCCACCCATTGTACCATGTACTGGCTTTCCAGTGGTGCCATGTTGGCACAAATAAGGCCTCACTCTAACCAGATGACATGACAAACTGAGTCAGGTCATGGGTCTGTCAAGCACATATGCCAGTTGCCAAACCTGGTAACAGATACCTGCCTACTATCCACATAGGGTCAGAGTGATGCCATAGTGTATAGTGTAATGCACACTGGCACAATACACATCCCATCTCTATCACATCAGACACTACCACTGTGAAGGGTCTGCCCATTGGTTGGTGTGCAGTCTGCGAGATCAGGCAGAAGGTAGGAGCAGGACCCAATGCGCAGGTCAAATGGCTGTGCCCATTAAGCAATTTCTGAGAGGAATGACACCCAGGTAGGGCCACCTGGATATGGTGCTAGAATTGTACATGTGTCATAAAAAATGGCAGATCATCCATTGTGCCATCCCTGACACCAGGTCCTGCTGCAACACCTATGTGGCTGCAAGACTTGAACATGTCTCCCCTTAAGGAAATGAGCACTGCAAGGGCAAATGGAACACAGTCCTTGTGGGAATAGAGCCCTGTTCCCCCTGGTTACACGAGCAATGGTTTGAACCACCTGCTTAAAACTGAAGGATAGTGATGCTAGGTGCTGGAGAGGGTGCTCAGACAAAGGACACAAAGGGATATGAGCCGGAGACAGAGGCACCAAAATCCGTTACACTGCTCAAAATAGTCATGCACAGGAGACCATCATGTAACCTGATGCACGATAGATATGTATGCCCAACACAGACCATGCCCTGCCATCCCCCTAGTGCGTGCCGTGGAAGGAGTGTCTGCAGTCCCACAAAGCCACAAAGTCACTTTGCCTATCCTCAGAACCCCCAGGTCCTGACCCACCTTGTAAGGGCCCCTTAAAGTGCCATATATCTGCCTGCACTGACTGGAGCACATGGTGGGTGGGAGTACACACACTGGAAGATTGCATTCTGTATGCCCTTACAATTCTACTACAGAGTTCGCATTTGGGCTGAGGTTTACAAACAATTTTATAATCAGGAGAGCACAGGCCTATTAGTATCCTTTACCTGGAGGTCTTTTAACCCCTGAAGAAGGCACGAGCTGAAACATGTGTAGGGTGATCTCATAGATACCGATAAAGCTCCCTGTTTTCTATCCACAGTATAGTGTTTGCATCTGTAATCATCACAGGTAGAGTGGTTCCCCTCTGTTCTGAACACATGTAAGTACATTCATACTACCATACCACTGTGAATTATTCATCTGTAAACAATCATTAAAATCATCTGTTGTATCTGAAGATTGGTGAATGGCCAATGTAATGCCAATTTTTAAAAAAGGTTCCAGGAGTGATACGGGAAACTACAGGCTGGTGAGCCTGACATCAGTACTGGGCAAAATGGTATAAACCATTATAAAGAATAAAATTACTGAACATGTAGATAGTCATGGTTTAATGGGAGAAAGCCAACATGGCTTTAATCAAGGAAGGTTTTTTCTAATCTGTTATATTTTTTTGAAGGAGTGAATAAACAGGTAGACAAAAGTGAGTCAGTCGATATAGTGTATCTGGATTTTCAGAAAGCCTTTGACAAGGTCCCTCATGAGAGACTCTTGGCAAAGTTAAGATTTCATGAGATAGGAGGCAGTGTACTATTGTGGATCAGGAATTGGTTAAAAGATAGAAAGCAGAGGGTAGGGTTGAAAAGCCAATTTCCCATTGGAGAAAGGTGAATAGTGGAGTATCCCAGGGATCTGTGCCCACTCTTTTTAACATATTCATAAATGACCTGGAAATGGGAATAACGATTGAGGTAATCAAATTTGCAGATGACACAAAATTATTCAAATTTGTTAAAACCCAAAAGCATTGTGGAAATTTTCAAGAGAAACTTGATAAATTGGAAAATTGGACGCCCAAATGGCAGATGAAATTTAATGTGGGCAAGTGCAAAGTTATGCATTTAGGAAAGAACAACCCAAACTATGGTTACACGATGCAAGGTTCCACATTAGGAGCCACCACCCAGGAAAAAGATTTAGGTGTCATCTTGGATAATACGCTAAAACCCTCTGCCCAGTGTGCAGTGGTGGCCAAGAAAGCAAATAGATTGCTAAGAATCATAAGGAAAGGAATGGAGAATAAAACCAAGGATATTATAATGCCTCTGTATCATTCTATGGTGCAACCGCACCTTGAATATTGTGTGCAATTCTGGTTGCTGTATTTTAAAAAGGATATAGCAGAATTAGAAAAGGTACAGAGAAGAGTCACTAAAATGGTAAAGGGGATGGAAGGATACTCCTATGACAAGAAGCTTAAAAGGTTATGGCTCTTCAACCTGGAAAGAGACGGCTGAGGGGAGATATGATAGAGGTCTATAAATTAATGACTGGAGGGAGTGGAATGGGTAAATATAGATCGATTCTTTATGCCATCAAAAAGTAGAAAAACTAGAGGACATGCAATGAAGCTACAGTGTAACCCATTTAAGACTAATAAGAGAAAATATTTTTTCACTTAACACGTAATCAAATTCTGGAGTTCGTTACTAGAGGATGTAGCAAAAGCTGTTAGTGTAGCTGGGTTTAAAAAAAGTTTGGACGAGTTCCTGGAAGAAAGGTCCATAAACCATTATTAAAGAGGACCCAGGTAATCCACAGCTTGCCCCAATACAAGCATTATGGAACCTGTGTGTTTATTTGGGAAACTGCTATGTACTTGTGACCTGGATTGGCCACTCTTGGAAACAGGATATTGTGCTTGATGGACCTGACCCAGTTTGCATTTCTTATGTTCTTATTGCTACTAACCCTACTACTGCTGACATGTTAAATGCGACAAGGGCAACACAGCACTGTACACACACATGTAATAGACAATCCCTGCCCCTCTGAGATGACAAGCTAGGCAAGACAGATAACACAACAGCTGGGGAGTAGGATATGCATGGGGGAATAGTATGGGAACATATCATTGGAGAGCAGTTTCCTAAAAGGACAAAATCCAACAATAGCCTTGAGAAGGTGAGTTTTAAGTTCAGAATGGATGTACCAACACACATAGTCAGTCACAGCCATGGCAAGCAGCAAAGTATGAAGATATATATCCAGAAGTGGCGGTGGTAGGGAAGAGCACAGATAGGAGTGATCTGCCAGAAGAGTGGTGTGTCGAGGAGGATGGTAGGGAGAGATAGGAGAGGAAAGCTAGTGAGCAGCAGCACAATGAGGGCATGTATAGGTAAGTGGGAGAACTGTGACCTGCATACGGACATGGACAGGGAGCCACTGGTGTCACTTGAGAAGACTGGCAAGATGACCATCAAGAGACTGCTGGACAATAAGGCATGCAGCTGAATCCTGAACAGACTGAAGGGGAGAAGGATGATACATGGGGACAACAGCAAGGAGGGGATTTCACTTGCGTAGACAGCAGTGGACTCAAGAGTGGAACCTTGTCATAGCAGTGTTTTCAGAAGGGACGGGCCAAACTGCTTTGATGTGCCAGAGTAGGAAGTAAAGGTTGTAGCTATCAGTTGCATGTGTCTGCAGAAGGTGAGCAAGAATACATTATTACCCAAAGGTTACAAACTGAGGAAAAGGAAATGAGCACAGCATTACCACAGGAATGGGGAACGTGGGGAGGTGGCTGCAGGGGCCAAGATGAGAGGCTCTGTTTTGCCTATGTACAATAGCAACCCACAATGAAGCATGCAGCCAGCTATATCAGCTAGGATAGCAGCGATATGGGCCTGGATTCCTGGAGCAAATACCATGTCAGAGAGTTTGATTTGAGAGTCAGTAGCACAACAATAGTACAGAAAACCATGGAAGATCGGTGAACCTTGGGACAGGGTATGGAGAGAGGAAAGGAGTAATCCCACAGCCACGGACAATGTGTTGGTGTAACCTAGGTAGCATGTGCATCCCTTGCAATGTGCCTGTACAATATGTAACCATGACATGGCATGCAAAGCCACCTGTAGTGAACATGTACTGATGTAAAGCATTTGTTTACACAGCGCAATGGCAGCAGGATGCTCCAGAGGGACCTGCAGTAGGGCAGCACTGTGCCACAGCAGCAAGCCACACGCAGGGAGCCATCTGCAGCTCCAGCTCCACCGCCACCAGCGCTACATCATCCACCTCTGGAAGCTCGGGGAATGGGCAGCAAGGGAGGTTGGAGGACAGCATAGAGGAAGAGGAAGGTGAAGAGGACAAGAAAGAAACAGAAGAGGAGGAGGAGAATGGGAAGAGGAGGAGAAAGGAATGGAAGAGGAAGAGGAGGAGGAAGACGTGGAAGAGGAGGAGGAGGAGGAGGAAGAAGTAAAGGAGGAAGTGCTTTTTCATCTATTTTTGGTTATACGAGATGTGCAAGTTATCCCTTCCTGTTCTGTCTGTATTGTGGTATTTTTGTTTTTTGTTTTGTTTTTATTTTTTTCTGTACTGTATTATTAGTCTGGTTTGTAAACTGCCTTGATGGTCTTTTATTTTTATTTATTTCTTTATTTAACAGGTTTTGTATACCGCCTTATCATTAATTCAAGGCGGTTCACATGGAAAAAACGTAGCAATAGGCTTTTACATAGAACAGGGAGTAGAAACTTGGAGGAGTATATGAGATAGTAGATACTTTGAACAATGGCTAGCTATGTACAGTAACATTGTTGCAAATGAAGTGATATAGCTACATTTATCAGTTGTCCATTGCATACATCTGTAATGTCTCACTGTGGCATTTGTTATACTAGGTGGGACCATAGTATTCGAGGAATAGATGGGTCTTGATGGCTTTTCTGAAGTCAAGTAGGAAAATCACACAAAGATCCTAATGAATTCACTCAATAGACCAAGAGACCTGTTCCAGATAGTAAAATCCCTAAGTCTCCAGACACTGCAAACCCCTCTACCCAAATTAATCCACAATCTCTAGCAGATAACTATAACTCCAAATTATGCCCTACATCACAAGCCCCACAAATAGAATAGAATTTAGTTGATGTTTTCTACAGTTTTCAACCTGTATATAGGTCCATTATGTATATAGTTCCATTATGTATATAGTTCACCTCTGTTCCATGTTCAACTCATTGTTTAATGTAAGTGCAATAGGGATTTTCCCCTTGCACAAGTTTTGTTACCTGTGAACCGCGCTGATTGTAAATAGTGTGGTATAGAAAAACTATAAATAAATAAAATAAAAAGCCTTATTGCAACCCTCATTACAACCATCACTTGATTCCCCTAAACTAAACACATTCTTAACAATCACCATAGCACAACTGGAGAAGATTGTCACTACAATAAACATAACCACAGCCCCAGGAGATCCATACCCTGTTACATTGGTAAAGATTGCACACAATGCCCTAGTCCCAATAATGCAAAAGATTGTAAACCTTTCCTTAACTCAAGGCTACATGCCAAAACCTCTTAAACAGGCAACTATATGTCCTATATTAAAATCTAATAAGCTAGACAAACTCCAGCCAAGCTCATATAGACCAATATCAAGCCTACCTTACCTAGCAAAAGTAATAGAAAAAACAGTTCAAACCCGCCTGCAGGACCACCTAGACTTTAACTCTCCTCTTGATACACAGCAGTATGGCTTCAGATTGCATCACGGAGTTGAAACATTACTCATAGCCCTATTCAATACACTCACTAAAAGTATTGAAAAACCCAAAAATGCAGTCATAATGATTTTCTTAGATATCGCAGCAGCTTTTGATTCTGTTAATCACAGCTTGCTATTAACAAGACTCCAACAAATCAGAATCTGTGGAATAGCACTGAACTGGTTCGCCTCATATCTGAACAACCACACCCAACAAGTAAAAATTGACCAAACATCATCCCAACCCTTTAATCAAAACCAGGGAAGCCCCCAAGGGTCAGCCTTGTCTGCCCTCTCATTTAATATCTACCTTCAGCCAATATGCAAAATCTTCCAAAAACAAAATCTTCTACCATATTTTCGCAGACGATATCATGATGTACCTCCCAATCAGTACTTTAAAACTTAAACTGGAACAAATCACAGCATGCTACCATGAAGCCTCAGAATGGCTTGCCTCTAACAACCTGACAATAAACATTAATAAAACAGAAGCCATATTCAAAACAAGAGATAAAGAATTCACCCACTACCTCAGATACACCTTGGAAGAGCAACAATCACAGTAAAAGATGAGATAAAATACCAGGGCCCTAACACTCACAACACACATAACTAATCCTGCACAAGCCATATATAGAAAATCCAAAATATTTCAACGACTAAGACCACTCCTTGAACCATCTGACTTTAGAACAGTTATTCAAGCAATGATCAACCCCCACTTAGACCATTGTAATAGTATCCTCCACGGTCTCCCAGTGCAAACACGATCACACCTCCATCTGGTGCAGAACACAGCCGCACGTGTAATAATGCATGCAGCTAACTCTGATCACATCACACCAATACAACATAGCCTTCACTGGCTCCCAATAGCCAGTCAAATTAAATACAAAAATCTGGTTATTATATTTAAACTGTTACATGACATAGCACCATCACACATCACCACACTAATATCCAAAATGCCAGATACCAGACTGAGAAGGAGCAGTACGCAAAATTCTCTAAGTCATCCAAACGACTTCCTTAAGACAACCAAAACGACAAATAAAAGAACCTTTTCCCATTATGCCCCAACGCTTTGGAATGCCTTACCTCCAGCTCTAAAGGAAATAAAAGACCTTACTGAATTCAGAAAAAGATTAAAGACATTACTGTTTAATGAGCACTATGGCCATTCCCTCCCAGAACCCATTACAACAGATCAGAAAGTACCTTAACACCACTTCTTATACTACCCCACCCATCACTCGGCCACCACAATACAACTAATACACATCTCCCCTCCAGCCATTGCCTGGAAACCTATGTTATCATTGCATCCCTAGTCCTATCAGATCAACTGTTGTAAATAGTTTATAATTGACACAGTTAACTCTTATTGTAAATAGTTAAATATGTTCAATGTAATTTGTTCTGTTGACTATAAACCACCTTAATTGTCAGATAAAGCGGTATATAAGAATGTGAAATAAATAAATAAGTAGGTCTTTGATTGCTCGTATTGGGGCAGGTAGATGATTCCAAAGAGAGAAGGCTCTCTGTCCAAATGGCAGTATATTAAGTTTCTTAAATAAATAAATAAGAAGATGCAGATATTGTGGAGCCGGAGGGCAGAGGAGACAGGGAGGACATAGGGGAGCTTCCCAGCTGCATGGTCAAGGGACTGTCAGGTGCCACAGTGGAGCCAAGCAAAAGCCAACCTGCAGTCATGGAGGATGGCCAACCTGTTGGTCCTGTGACTGCGGTGCTACCTCCAGCCATTGTAGGCAGGGCAGTCTGCATACACAGAGGGGCTACCATTGTCCCATTCTACCCCTTCCTGGATCTGGAGATCTGCCACAAATCCAGTAGCACTACACAATCTATATTAGGTCGATTCTTCAGAGTGGAGATATTATGTCAATATCTTTGTCTGCTTCTCACTCTACTTCTATCAGCAATTGATAGTCCCGATGAAAGTAATGAAGGAGATCGCATGCAGCATCGATGAGCACTGAAGAAGTTTAAAATAACTTGTTAAATAGCATATATACCCCTGAAGAAGCTAAAATAGCGAAACGCCAAAAGGCGCCGAGGAGAGGCATTGGGGCAGAAAAAGAGACAGATAAGTTAAGTGTTCTGTCTACAATTGCTATAAATCGAAAACTACTGGTTGAATAAGGAGAAAGGTCCTTGATGCAAAAAAGGCAGTACGATACGGACAATAGTCTGAGACCTATCTCCTTGAGTTGTTATTATTTATATATATTTGTTTGTGGAAACTGCAAGTAGCACTACACATGCAGGGGCGGCCCATGTCAGATTGGCCAGGCAGACACCGCCACAGCCTCCACCACAAGCCACCTCTGCAGCACCATCCCCCCCCCCCCCCGACTCAGTGCCACCTCAGGAGCACATGCACTTAGTAGAAGTTGTGGTGCATGAGCTGCAGCTCCTGAGGGAGGCAGTGGAGGGGGCAGCAGAAGCTATATGCGGCAGTCTGCAGCCCTCACTATTGCCCTGCTGCACTAGCAGTACCCATATGTAGGGGCCCAAGGAGGGGAGGGGGTAGTAGACACCCCAGGGAGGGGGGCAAGTCTGGACCTACAGTGGGAGGGTGGGCCTGGTACATCTTTTATTCAGGGAAAGGGGTGGAGGGGGTGGGGAGGGAGGGAGGGATGGAGAAATGGGTTGAAGGAAGTGTTTTGCCTCATGATTTTGTATATATGTGTGTTATATTCTACCTGATCCCCATGTTTTCATATGTTTTTGATACATAAAGGTTCTTAGTTTTCCATTCATCTGTGTTCAGTCTGGCTCTGTTCCACAGGCAGTGGTGGCTCCACTTTGGTAGGCTGTGTGGTGTACCTTACAGATGAGCCTTGCTTAGGGTCGGAGGCAAGGGATGAGGGAATGTTGCATAGGCAGACCTGCTTGTAGGTCTGCAAAGGTTATCCTTCAGGTCCCACTCCCCATCTATGTTCACACCAGCAAGCTGGCAGCGCTCCACAGATGGATGACAGACCTACATTGACACCATATTGAGGATTCACACTGGTCAGCTCCCAGGGGACGAGTGGAGGTGTTCACCCCAGCAAACAAGTGAGAGCCCCCATGGCCCATTCCCCATGGGGAAAATTACATATCTTGTCCTGGATCAACAACCATATGCAAGAGCCCCCAGGACACACCCACACCCAATGGCCAGCCACCCCACAAGTGTGGTATGACAGCATGCAATGCTGGTTGCCATGCTGCATCCCCTTAGACACACTGGTATACCTGTGCACGTGTTCTGTGGGAGTATAGCCTGGTACATAGCAGCTCCCCTACCCCTCCCTATTTGGGTGACCTTGTCCAATCTTCCCTGTCTGTGCCTGTCTTGCCGTTGCGTCACGCCCCCCTACCCCCTTGTATATGGTCTGTCACTGCCAGCTGAATGTACCCTTGGATCAGCCAGATTGGGTCCTGTCTTTTAGTGGGAAGGTTGCAGACCCACTTTTGGAAATTGTGATCAGACAGATCTCTTCTGCCAGTTATCCCCTGTCTTGTGTTGCATGGCCACATACATAACCTGGACTTTTTCTTCCCCCAGGTGACAGTGACTGCACAAGCTAATGAACTATTGTCAACATATGGGGTGTGGTTCCCCTTTAGAGCACACCCACACATGCAAAGAGGAACTGTTCCCAGTTATGGTGTGCATAGGCACAACATCTCAGCAGGCATCCTCTGCCATGCACATTGTGTGGAGATGGCTTTGCCACATACAACAGTGCCACAACACATGCAACTGCAGGCAAGAGGCATTGATCTGTGTACTATCCCTAGTGGCTGACACACTTGCAGGGTTGCCATGTAACCAAGTTGCAGGAGGGAGAGGGTAGAGAGATCTGGTTGTACATCTGCATGACTGACATATTAGCTCCCCCCACCCCCACCACCACCACAAACCTATAATACCTGACCTCCAGAATATGTGGACCTAACATATCTCTAGGACCACCATCCCATACATACTGCATGGTATGTGCCGATTTCCACAACTGCATCACAACATAAGTGTGCCTACTCTATTCCACGATTCAAAGTGTGGAGATCAGGTCGATAGGGTCGTTTGCATTATCTCAGCTTTAGTGAACAAGGGTTATGTGTTCCTGTGTGGGAGGTGTCAATGATATCAGAACACCTGTATATTTAGGTAGTGTTGTTAATGGCACATACTATCATGTTTTGCTTAGAAGGTTTCTCTAAGGAGTAAAATGCCATGTTGATGGAACCACATTTCATATAGGTCATACCAGTTTTCCTAGTTATGTGGTATGGTATTTCTATTCCCATAAGTTACCCATTGGTACCTATGCTGCAGGCTGCATAGTGTCCAGGAATGCCATATTCTGACATCCAGGATGGACTGTCAGTCACTCCTGCAACTGGATAAGCTGCCACCTCTGCACTTGGCCCTTGGGCAAAATCTGTAGAGTGAGCCCTGCCATATGTACACAGCCTGTGCACCATTCATCGGATGCCCCCTTTCCCCTCCCAGCCAGTGTGCAGCTCGGAAGTGGTGCGCACATACCTACGTGTCATGTTGTGTGAATCCCCACTTGGATCTTAAACAGGATAAACCAATCCACACTCGTGATACAAAATAAATTCTGTGAATGTTCAGTCCCCATTGACTTGAAACGAGAAGTAACCGGGTAGCCAGACCCGATGCTCCCCCCTTTTTCACCTCCACCACCACCTTTCCTCCGAAATCCCCCCCTTCTTCCCTCCCCCCCATCATTGGTTACCGACAAACTACACAGACACTGCTCTTGGAAGCAACTGGTTGCAGCTTTATTACCAATTTAAGATATTGAACACTCAGAACAATAATAAACAACAACTGAACCCCAGTGGAGCGATCCATCACCAGCCATGCAATTAGCAAGGTAACCTCGCCTCTGCCCCTGCCGCGGTCAAGCTACTGGCAAAGTTCCTATCAGCCTTATCCGACTTTGCCATATCAGTAGCAAACGTCTGCCAGGGTTTGTCCAGGTCACAGGAACCCCGCCCCTGCCCCAAGTAGCCTAAGGCTCCATACCCCAGAAACCTCCAGGATGCCGCCACCGGCACAGGCCCGTTGAATAGTCTGTGCCGCCCCCACCTATATCAAGCTGCAACCAGTGGGTATTATCTTGTACCACCCGCTCCAATGCTTCCAGCCAGTCATTCAACAGTAAGTCCACCCCCACCGGAGATAGATGAACCCCATCGCTCCTGTACAACCCGGCACAAGCCACCTCCACCCATGCATGCTGCACCTGATACCCCCCCCCCTGCTCACACACCCACTGCACAATCTGCCAATTAATTTTTGTCAGACCCCTAGACCACCGCCGTTGCCCCCAGCATGCTGGTCTAGGTATAATATCTGACCATATCAACATAACCCCCTCCAACATCCTCAGCACCACAGCAAGATCCTTCTTTGCCGCATTAATCAGCTGCTTGCATGTCCAGGAAGTCAACTCATTGCCACCCAGATGCAACAACAAAATCTCTGGCTGCTTCCATAGGCGCCGAAGGTGTCAAAGCAAGTGCAGCAGTTGTGTCCACCACAGACCCCGCTCACCCAGCCATGAATCTGACACCACTGCAGGATCGAGGCCCAGGTTTAGCCCGACTGGCCGCATTGCCGCTCTCTGACCGGCCCAGAAAACGAAGGAGTGCCCCAGCATCCAACAATCCTACACACCAAATCCCCCATCTGTAACAGAAATTAACAGTTAATATCACTCCCGGCCCTTGGGCCCATTCCCTTCATAAACAAACATATCCTTTAAACACCTTGGACCGCCACTTGCCAATACTTTGTATCTGCCCTCCAGACTGCCCACCGCTGCCACACTGGTCGCCGCACCGATGCGAAAAGAATGTGCCGAAAAATGGCTCGGGTCTTCCCCAATGCGACACAACACCATCCATAACACCGCCGATACCTGAAACCGTGTCAGCAACCGTGCGTCACTATGCACCAGTAAACCTCCCTCTGCCACCGGAAAAACTCGCAAGTAATCCCTCATCACAGCAACCGGGCACGTAAGCCCCCCTATCTCCTTCAGGACCACCCAGAGACCCCTTCCTTGATGGTCCATTTTGGATTTGGCTAGGAGTACCTGTACTTGCCCACCACCGAGCTGTACGTGCTGGCGTAGCAAGCTACTCCCTTCCCCCAATTTCCCAGAGCGTGCCACCAATTCCCTCACCCGGAAGGTGCCAAAGAAAGCCAAACTAAACACTGCCTGGAAAAGTATGGCTTCATATTGCGACTCAGCGACATTAGGTAACTCAATACATAGTCTCAGGAGTAAGTCATACGTAATCGGCCGCCGCCAATCCCACGGTGTCGGCCGCGAATGCTCCCACCCCCGCAAAAGCCTCCGAACCAGGAACCCTCACCCCATCGCACCCCATCCGACGGCTCTCGCGAAAAAGGCTAAACCAGCCAGATGGCCCCTTACTGATGATCTAGCCACCCCTTGACCCTTAGCACTAAGAATATACTGCCCGATCAATTGATCTGACACCGCCTCTGTCCACAACCACATGCCCACAAAAATTCCACTACTCTCTCACAACCTCTCCGATAAGCATCCCAGGTCTGCTCTGCCACCGAACTCCGCAGCAGCTCCTTCATCTCAGCAGGTCACCGTTCCATGAGCTCCAAGGGACACCACGCCCTTCCAGGTCCGCCTCCGGTGCCAACTACTGAAACCAGTCCCACTGTAAACGGGAAAGGGCATCAGCAATTCCATTAGTATGTCCTGGGATATGTCAGGCCTTCAACACAGCATTCAGACGCAAACAGGAAAGCACCACCGCTCTCATCAGTGATGCCACCTGTAAACATCACGGAGTGTAATGATTAATGACATTCATGACTGCTTCATTATCACACCTCCAAACCACTTTACGGTTCTGCAGTCTGTCAGGCCACAACTCCAACACTACTAGTATCGGGAACAGTTCCAAGAACGTTATATTTTTTGACAAACCCACCTCATGCCACTCTTGCGGCCATTTGTCGGCACACCAGGCCCCACCGAAGTAAATTCCCATACCTACATTGCCTGCCACATCCGTATAAAGCTGTAACTCTTCACTAGAACTCTCCGATTCCGGTATAACCGCCGTCCCATTAAAGTCCTTCAAAAAGATGTCCCACACCTGCAAGTCCTCCCGCATAACCTTGGAAACTCGAATGCGGTGATGTGCCTTCCTCACCCCTGCCGTCGCTGCCGCCAAGTGACGTATAAATACCTGACCCATCGGAATCACTCTACAGGCAAAATTTAGTGAACCAATCAATGCCTGCATTTCCTTCAATGTTAACTTTGAGGAGGCCAAAACATTAGCAACCAAAACCCGCAACTTCACTACCTTCTCTATCGGCAGGCACACTACCATTTGCTCAGAATTCAACTCAACTCCCAAGAAGGTGATCCTCGTACACGGTCCCTCCGTCTTATTTTCCACCAAAGGTACCCCCAACTTGCCCGCTAAGCTCACAAAACCATTCAACAGCTCTTTACACGCTGTCGTTTGCGATGCGCCCACAAACAAGAAATCGTCCAGATAATGCACCACTTTGGACCGACCCACCCGCAGCATCACTGCCCACTGGAGGAAGGTACTGAATTTTTCAAAGTAGGCGCAAGACACCGCACAGCCCATTGGCATGCACTTGTCAAAATAAAATTCTTCTGCAAAACGAAAACCCAACAAATGAAAGGCAGAGGGGTGCACCGGCAACAAACGAAACGCCGACTCAATATCCACTTTCGCCATCAATGCTCCGAACCCTGCTTTCCTGACCAACTCCACTGCTTTGTCGAACAATGCATAGTGCACCGTACACCACTCACATGATATGTGATCATTCACCGATGCCCCCAATGGAAACGACAAATTATGGATCATCCGAAACTTCCCCAGTTCCTTCTTGGGTATGATTCCCAACGGAGATACCACAAAATTCCAGAAGGGTGGCTGCATAAACGGACCCGTTATCCTTCCTAATCTCAACTCAACCGCCAACTTCTCCTGCGCAATGGCCGCAAAGCATTGCACTGAAGGGGAATTTCTCGCCGCCGTGACTGCCACTACACCCTGAACTGGTATAACAAAACCAAACTGAAACCCCAACTGTAACACTTCACTATCCCTTTGCTTCGGGTAGTGACTAAGCCACCCACTTAAGACCTCCACCTTTATTGGCATAGGGGCCAAGTTGAAGCACTCCCCCCTACTTAAGGGCCGGCGAGGGGGGAAACGCAGTACCTTTCTCAATGCATTTGGCTACCGAATGTCCCCCGCCACAGGCTGAGCAAACATGCAGGAACTTGCAATCCGGGAAAGGACACGAGGACTTATTCAACTGCCAGCATACATCCCCTCCTCCGCTTGACACCGGTTTAGCCGGCGACACGACTCCACCGCCACAAAAGGAACGGCCAGCCCCCGCATTGGTCGCTGTCCCTCCCTTCACCACCCCCCCCCCCCCCGCCATTGCCAGAACCGACATCTGGGTGAGCCACAAGTTGATATCCTGCATGCCCCAGGTTAACAACTTGTTCTCCTCCATTTTATCTCTAAACTTCTCATCATAATTAAGCCACGCCCAACCTTCATGGGTCTGCAAGGCTTCTAATATTGAGTTCGCATATGCCAGCAACATCCCATTCTGTCCTGGATAATGCTGACCCCACACACTAGCCAGCCGCAAAAACGTCCACACCCACTTCACGACCGTCCTAGAAACCTTCCTAATCTGGCCTGTCTTCTCATCCTCCTTGCGCTTTTTCCTGCTCTCTCCTGACCGCTTCTAACCCTTCAGCAAGCATAAAATGTCTATGTATCTCCGCTTGCGAATTTTTCATCTCAACTTCCTTGGAACCCCTTCCCACAGCTCAGATAAGGTCGCTAAAGTCGGAGTCCCACCCAATGCCTTACTCGCCATTGCAGCCCCACCCCGCTTCCCCAGCCTTCCGCCCTCGTCCCCCAAGGACGGCCCTGACGAACCCGAAGACGAAGAGGACGACGACTCCGAACTTCGCCACCGCCAGCACGCATGCTTCCTCTTCTGGATCGCTTTACCCGACTGTTCAGCCCACACCCCGCTCCCCTCACACCCTGCACCCCGGTCAACCTGCAACTCACCCGTCTCGGCCACAGGCCCCATATCCATCACCGTCGGGTGAAGCACCTCTTGTGCAGGATCCTCACTCGACTGCTGCTCGCTCGCCCCTAGTGCCTCCGCTCAGGCCGCCGAGCCTCTCCGCGGAGCTGCGGTTGGTGCATCCATAGTCCCCAGTGGTTGTCCCACTGGTCCAAGCGCTAGTTCTGGAGATGCCAGAAACGGCACCTGTGGAGAAACAAAAGGAAAAGCAGGGGGGGGGGGAACCCGCATACCACACCGGTTGCCATGCCCCGGCCCACTCGGCCCTCGACGGGCCTTGTCCTCCTCCCATCCAATGCGCCCATGCATACTAATGCCCCACCGAACCATAGTCCACCGGCCCGACCAGCCCGCTCCCCAAGGAAAAAACACCTCCTGCCCCCACCCTGGCCACCCCATGACCAGACCTGTCCCCCGGACCCGCTCTCTCTCCCCTCCCTGGGTGGACCGGAGTCCCAACCCCTTGTCCTATAGCTGCCCCCCCACCATGTCAGCCGCAAACCCGCTTGAGGACCTCCTTGTCCTGGTTCCACTGATGGAGGAACAGCGTCCTCTACCATTAGGCCACCCATCCTCGGCTGGCTCCCCGCTGCTCGTCCCTGAGCTTGGCAGCTCCCCCTTGACCTCATTGCCATCACCGGGGACCCACCACACCCATGAGCTGACCGCCTGGCCCTAACCACCCCTGCTGCGAGGATGGGCTCTCTGCCTGACCCCGCTGGCCTCCCTGCCTCCCCCGGTCCACCCCCCCCCCCCGACCTCTGGGACCCCACCCGGCCTGTGCATGTCTGCCCTGCTGGCCCCCTACCCTTTGCCACGGCTTCCTTTCCGTCCCGGCATCCCCCCTTATTCCCTTTTATTATTTTATGTATTTTTTTCTTCTTTTTTTTTTTGGAACCCCTGCCTTTTGCCCACCTATCCCCCCCCCCCTGCTTTGTTGTTGTTTTTATTTTATTTTTATTTTTAATTTTTGTAACGCAGCCCTACTCGCCTGCTATCTGGGCACGCTGAGTCCAGGCCCCTGCAACGGCCTGTAACGCTCCCGCTGGCCCCGCTCATCACCACTGCACGGCTCCACGACACCGCCGCCTGCACCGCCGCACTCCACCGCCCGAGTCCACGATCAGCGGGCTACCTCCATATCTTCCACTCTCCCAGACCCTCCCGCCGCAGCAGCTCAACATCCACGCTCCCAAGCCAGCGAGAAGTCTCCTACCATGTGCTCAGGCCACCACCGCAGCACTGAGCACATGCCCGCATGGATCCGATTGGCTCCCCCTCGCACGCTCCCACGGGCGGAGTCAATCGGTTTAAAGGATGTGTCCAGCATCCTGGCCGCATACGCGCCTCCCCCCCCTTCACACCCAACAGCAAGGCGCGCGCAGGGTCCCGCCCTGGGCCGAGCACCCGGTTACCCTTACTCATATCAAAAATATTTTTGTTGGACTTCATTCTCTTAAGGCCACTATCAAAAAGCTGGTCTCGTTACTGTTAGTCCATTTTACTTTTTAGCAATTAAAATCAGTTATAGTGTTTCTTATAACTGCAAGAGATAAATCTTTCTTCTGCATGAGGGCGTCTTCATTCTCTACACTATTTCAATAAAGAGTAAAGACAACAAAACACTTATCTGATGCAAAAAGTCCAGACATTTCTTCCTTCAAAATTCAACTGCAAAGTTTCAGCAATGAGATCTTCCAGTTTTACTACAATATAGCCACAGCATTTTTTTCTGTTTCATATTAGCCACTCTCATAATGATCTCCAATTAAATTAGAGTATACCACTCGACTTGCTGATTCAAACCTGCCAGTTGGACAGTGTGAAGAGTAAAAATCCAAAGCTGTTCTAAGTAATTCAACTGAGCCTGGCGATCTCCATCCTGCCAGGACAGGGGTCATGTGCAATTATTCTCCATCACAAATCACCGAACAGATGGGCCATTTTCAAACAGTGATGCACTATTGGGGCAGGACTCCATGCCGAGCTGGACGTAACTGTGATCGATGCTCATGCAGCCTTTGGATCATAGTTCTTGATGTGTGACCAATATATAGCATCTTATAGGGACATTCAATTGCATAGACCACATATGTGGTCAGACATGATATTCTCCACTGAGCCTGGATCTTTATCTCAGATGATGGCGAAAACCAAAACTCCCCTTCTATAGCGGATACACAAAACTCAGGCAAAATGACATTTCTGTTCTTGCTGTTCCTCTGTCATATCCCCAGGTGACTGATTTGCTAACAAAATTAACCACATTTTTACATCTTTGGTATACCACAAAAGGCTTTTCTTGAAACACTGATGCAATTGCAGCAAGCCCCAATGTTGACATACCAACGACACTATCATTGGTGCCTTCACAGAATATGGAAGCACACATACCAAAGGAGTCCGATGATCCTGTACCAAAGGGGTTAACAACAACTCTTGTTGTGCATATAAACCTCTTAAATAAGCTTGTTTGACCACTTTCATGGGATATTCCATTTGTATATACTGAAGCCGCATAAACTTGGTTTGCTACATATACTCTTCAACGTTATAACAAATTCACCTATGCCATAAAAATTCACTTATAGGCAAACCCATTTTCAACTTTCATGGGTGATGACTGGTGAAATGCAACAGGTTATTCTTTGATACTTCCTTTTGATACAATGTCATAACCAGCTGTCATCCATGCTTAATTATAGTAATATCCAAAAATTAATCCTTGGTGAATCAATCGCACTCTCAGATTTCAAGTTTGATTTGCAATTATTCAACCATTTCAGAAAGTCTCAAAAATACAATTCAGGAACCCCTCCAGAGGCAAAAAATATCTAAAAATCTCCTCCATATACAAATGTATTGCAACCAATGGGAGATATACAGATATTCCTTCTCAAATGCCACTACATAAAGCGTGGCAATTATATGGGCCACTGTGGCACCCATCACTATCCCAAATACTTGATGGCAGTAGACTGCAATAAAAACAAAAATAATTTTCACAGAAAATTAATTCCAAAAGTTTAAGTATGTATTCCTTGGGTAAACTATCCAGTGTAGCTATTTGCCAATCCATTCTGGATAACACTGCAAACGCTTCCTTTTGATCCACATTTGTATGCAATAAATTAATATCCATTGTGATCAGAAGATCTGTCGATTGTACATCATTTATCACAGACAACACATTCAACATTTTAGTTGTGTCCGTTAAGTAAGATCTAGCTTGTACTGCCAAAGAATTTAAGAGAAAGGAGTTCCATCAGTGAGTTATTTCCCACTACTATTGGGCGTCTCAGAGCCTTGTGCAGGTTTTTATGAATCTTCAGAACAGTATAAAATATAGGACAAGATGAATTTTTATTTATCATAATACACAGATTCCTTCTTTGTCAAAAAAACATGCTCCAATCCATGTTTGATCTTACTTTCCTTGAGCACAGTAGGTTGCTGAACTCTAGTAACCTCCTCAGGTTTAGAAACTGCTAACACCTAATCAGGAGCTAGTGGGCCTGATTTCCTGAGTGCAGCTGAGGCCTGCATAAAAGGCTCCACTGCCCTGCCCTGTTGAGGCTTTCCTAACCAGGGCTCTACAGATCAACAAACAGTAAGGATTTGAGGGTTTGTTTGTTTGTTTTTATTATATTACATTGCTAGCTCTCTGACTGGGAGCTCTTAAAAGGGTTTTTTTGTATATTTTTTAAAGCAAGGTTACTTTCTTTTTGGTGCTTTAGTGGAACTTTCCTTGAGCACAGTAGGTTGCTGAACTCTAGTAACCTCCTCAGGTTTGGAAACTGCTAACACCTAATCAGGTGTTAGTTCCCTCCCTACCCACCCCGACTCCCACCCACCCCTAGTGAGCAGTCTTGCTTTATAGGGCACCTCCCCCTTTAACACATCACAGAGAATTGGACCAGCACATTTTGAATATAATTAAAGAGATTGAACTGCTTTTTCTCTGAAAGGACAGCTGGGAAACCGGCTGGTACTTGGTAGATCTCTCTCTTTTGCTTTAACAGATACCTAAGCTCCATGAACAGAACAATGGCTGGGAAAAATCGTATTGCTAAAGCTGTTGCCCCGTTACAGCTTCTGCCTCGGTCCAGACAGAGGTCCTAATGCCAGTTGAAGGACCAGTTCCATGTGCAGGGTGCCTGCATGCTGAAGCTCTGACGAAACAAGTGGAGGAACTCAGAGAGGAGGTGGCGAGGCTGAGGAGCATTCAAGACAGTGAGACGTACATTGATGAGATGTTTCTTGCAGCAACCAAGCTCTCCAGCACAGGAGAAGATGGGTGCCAACAGAATGTCGATGGTTGGACACAAGTCACCAGTGCCTGCAAAATCACCAATCCAACTTCTCCAGCCCTTGAATTGAAGAACCATTATGCAGCCCTGGAAGTGGAGGAGGTGAAAGCATCCCTGGAAAGGGAAGAACCAGAGTTCAAGTACCCCAAAGTTGCAGAATCAGTGACCAGAAGGAAACGAAGGGTAGTGGTGGTTGGAGACTCTCTTCTGAGGGGTACTGAGGTGTCCATCTGCCGACCAGACTTGATGTCCAGAGAGGTATGCTGTCTGCCGGGTGCCAAAATCCAAGATGTTACGGAAAGTTTGCCGAGACTCATCAAGCCCACTGACTATTACCCAATGTTGCTAATCCATGTTGGAACAAATGATACTGCCAGGTATACCTCGAAACGTATCAAAAGTGACTTCATGGCTCTGGGACGAGGGTGAAGCAGTTAGGTGCACAGGTGGTGTTCTCTTCAATCCTCCCTGTTGAGGGTAAAGGCCAAGGCAGAGAGGCTCGTATCCTGGAGATGAATGCATGGCTGCGTGGATGGTGTCATCGAGAGTGTTTTGGTTTCCTAGACCATGGGATGCTGTTCCAAGGGTTGCAGAGCAGAGATGGCATCCATCTGTCCAAGAAAGGTCAACGTGTCTTCAATAGTAGACTGGCTAATCTACTGAAGAGGGCTTTAAACTAGATTCGTTGGGGATGGGTGAGGAAAGCCCCCAGGTAAGTGAAAGCCCCCAGGAAGGTGATACATTAAATACCTTTATGGAAATGGGTAACAGGGGTAACATATGGAAAGCAGTGTGTATAAATGCCCGTAGCATGGGAAATAAGATCCCTGATGTTGAAGCTTTGGTGGGAGTGGCTGACTTGGATTTAATGGCAGTTACAGAAACATGGTTCACAGAAAACCATGATTGGGATGTAACTATACATGGCTATATTTTATTCAGAAAGGACAGGGTAGGAAGAAGGGGAGGAGGAATGGCACTATATGTAAAAACTACTATTAAAGCTTTGGAATTACAGAGCTTAAAAGGGAGAGAGGAGGCATTGTGGATTAAACTAGAAAGAGGGAAAGAGAAATCTATTTGCATTGGTGTGATATACAGACCTCCCTCACAGGAGGAAGAGGTGGACAGAGAGTTAATTGAAGACATACGCAGCATTGCTAGGAAAGGGGAGGTGCTACTGATAGGAGATTTCAATATGCCAGATGTTGATTGGCACATTCCTGCTGCAGTATCATCTAGAAGTAAGGAGATCCTGGATTCTCTACAGGGAGAACTATTCAGGCAATTGGTAACAGACCCCACACGTGAAGGGGCCATACTGGACTTGGTGCTTACCAATGGTGAAAGTGTTTCTGATGTTGTAGTGGGAGATCATTTTGCATCCAGTGATCACCAGATGGTGTGGTTCAGTATTAGGACTAGGGCTGTTAGAATCCATTCCAAGGTGAGGATCTTAGACTTTAGGAAGACTAACTTTGCGAAGATGGGCCAATACCTCAGGGAGTCGTTAGTGGGATGGGAACAGCTGGGGGATGTAGAAAAACAGTGGGCAAAACTGAAAGGGGATATTTTAAGGGCAACCAACCTTTTTGTTAAAATGGTAAATAAAGGCAAAAGGAAAAGGAGACTGCTATGGTTTTCGAAGGAAGTAGCTGAAAAAGTGAAGAAAAAGAGGGAGGCCTTCATGAAATACAAGAGATCACAGAGAGAGGAAGACAGGCATCTGTATTTGGAAAAACTTAGAGAAGCTAGCAAAGTAGTCAAGAAGGCAAAGATTCAAAAGGAGGAGGAAATAGCCAATGCAATAAAATGTGGGGATAAGACATTTTTCAGATATATTAGTGAGAAGAGGAAGGGCAAAAGTGGTATTGTCAGACTCAAGGGTGCAGGGGGGGAATATGTAGAAGCTGATAAGGATAAAGCGGAATTGCTTAACAAATATTTTTGTTCTGTGTTCACAGATGAAGAACCAGGAGCAGGACCTCAGAAAACACCCACAAATAGGAACAGAAGGGAGGGACATCTTTAAAACTTTTCAGAAGACTGTGTTCGTAAGAAACTAGCTCAACTTAAAGTAGACAAAGCGATGGGACCGGATGGGATACACCCTAGAATACTGAGGGAACTTGGGGACGTTCTAGCAACTCCACTGACTGACCTTTTCAATGCCTCGTTGGAGTCGGGAGTGGTGCCAAAGGACTGGAGAGAGGCTCATGTGGTGCCTTTACACAAAAGCGGAAGTAAGGATGTGGTTGAAAACTACAGGCCGGTTAGTTTAACTTTGGTGGTGAGTAAATTATTGGAAACGCTGCTGAAAGAGAAAATAGTGAGGTTTCTGGAGTCCAGCGGATTACAGGATCCGAGGCAGCATGGATTCACTAGAGGCAGGTCTTGTCAGACAAATCTGATTGATTTCTTTGACTGGGTGACCAGGGAGTTGGACCGAGGGAGAGCTCTAGATGTGGTGTATTTAGATTTCAGTAAAGCCTTTGACACTGTTCCTCACAGGCGACTTATAAACAAACTGAGCACCCTAGGGATGGACCCTAAAGTTACTGTTTGGGTTAGAAAGTGGTTGGGGTGGGAGGCGACAAAGAGTACAAGTAAATGGAGCTCACTCTGAGGAGAAGGATGTTATCAGTGGTGTGCCTCAGGGATCTGTCCTTGGTCCGATTCTTTTTAACATCTTTGTTAGTGATATAGCGAAGGGCTGTCGGGTAAGGTTTGCCTCTTTGCGGATGATACCAAAATCTGCAATAGAGTAGACACCCAGGAAGGTGTAGATAACATGAGGAGGGATCTAGCTAAGCTTGAAGAATGGTCTAGAATTTGGCAGCTGGGATTTAATGTTAAAAAATGTAAGGTCATGCATTTGGGCTGCAGCAATCCAAGGGAGCAATACAGTATAGGAGGTGAAGTACTTTTGTCCACTAAAGAAGAGCGGGACATAGGCATGGTTGTGTCTGATGATCTTAAAGTAGCTAAACAGGTAGAAAAGGCGACAGCAAAAGCTAGAAGGATGTTTGGGTGCATACGGAGAGGAATGGCTAACAGAAAAAAGGAGGTGATAATGCCTCTGTATAGGTCTTTGGTGCGACCTCATTTGGAGTATAGTGTGCAATTCTGGAGACCGCACCTTCAAAATGATGTGAACAGGATGGAGTCGGTGCAGAGGGTTGCTACTAAGATGATTAGTGGTCTTCATTATAAAGCATATGAGGACAGACTTAAGGATCTTAATATGTACACCTTAGAGGAAAGGCGGGATAGAGGTGATATGATTGAGATGTTTAAATACCTCCGTGGCATAAATGTTCAGGGAGAGAGCCTCTTTCAATTGAAAGCAAGTTCTGCGACGAGGGGACATGGGATGAGGGTGAAGGGAGATAGATTCAGGAGTGATATGCGGAAATATTTCTTTACGGAAAGAGTGGTGGATCCGTGGAATAGTCTCCCAGTGGAGGTGGTAGAGATGAGGACAGTAACTGAATTCAAAAAAGCATGGGACCAACACAGAGGATCTCTAAAGGTAAAAAGGGGACTGTTGTAGTTGCTGATATGGAAGGACAGACTAGATAGGCCATGTGGTCTTTTTCTGTCATCATGTTTCTATGTTTCTACTTTCAATTTTAATACTAAGCTCTGGAGTTGGATCTGATGTTAACCGGTGGTAATATTTGATGTCATTTAATTGTCGAAGTATCTCTTCATTATATTGATTTTTGGACTGCACCACCACTTGCCCTTTGTCTGCCCATCTGATCACAATGTTGATCCATCTGAGACAATTTTGGAATATCGGGCTCAAAGTATCTGTGGTAGCAGTTGAAAACTGCTGTAGTATTGTTACTTATGTGCCTAACCTTGATATTCATATCCTGGAGGCAAGCAGTGGTGTATTATGGGTGTCCTTACCTCTCTGTGACAGAAACTTCTGTTTATACAAATGCAGCATCTCTCAGCTAGGTATGAGGCTCTAGCTATCTGCCTCAAATCTGGAGCTGTAACAGGATGGGGCAGATGGGGCAGCTGCCAAGAGTCTAAAGCCTTAGGGGTACCCACATTGGTACCAGGGCTTACCATCAATGGTGCACAAACTCCACATGGTACTTAGGACAGCAGGCAGCACAGTTAATTATCTCTCCTCTGAGAGAAGAGTAAGTGGCACAGTCAATTCCGTCCTCTGGAAGAGAGCAAGGTGTACAGCTAAAGCAGCAACAGTTAACATGCAGGACCCTACAGTAACTCCATCCCTCCTTCAGCATTGGCTTTCTGTTATCTGGGAAATGCATGAGAGAGGCAAGGCCACTGCAAGTGTATACCATCTCATAAACCCCTGTTGCTGCTGCAGGAGCAGGAGTCTTCCATCTGCCAATCCAAGTGAGGTATGAAGACCCAGGAAAGGGTCTGGGAGGTTGGAGAAAGAGGAGACATACTGGGTAGGAGACTTGAAAAAGAGGGATGGTGGCTAGTGCTTCATAACTGATCGGGGGGCAGATGTCCGGGTTCAGATTACATGTGGGGGATAGTTGAGGACTCAGCATGAAGGGGACACAAAAGGAGAGGGGGGGGGCCCAAATCTGACTGCATGCTCTGGTGCTAAAATACTTACTTATGTTACTGCTCAGATCCCAAGCATCACGTTTTCACCCTTAGATTTAGTACAATATTCACAGAAGGAAAATTCTCCTACAACATTGCTCAAAATGATTTCCAGTATTTTTCTTCGGTTATGAGCTAGGTTAGAGGGCTCTGCAAAGTTCATTAGGCTTTTTCAGATAAAAGGGCAAAAAAGTGCAGATAGCGCAGTGTTAGCCGCAAAGGTCATGCATTATATATTGGGGGAGTGTACAGCATTTCCCCCAGCAGATAATGCATCGAACTTGTAGAAAGCATGCCACAGCAGCATTGTGGATGCAGTTAATTCCACCCATTCAGGTGGCATTATGAGCACCCATGCCATCTGCAACTTTGCCAGTTACTGCATGCCGAGTACGCCCACGGTAACTGTGGGTTGCAGACTCTCCCACTCTCTGCCCATATCACATTGACTCCAGCAGTTAGAGAGGGATCTGCAGCTAGTGCAAAAACTCACTGAGTTATATGTTAATGTGCCCAGATAATATGCACTATCTGCCACCTTAACAGGTAACACTGCTTAGTAAACATGCCCCAGACTTTAGCCATTTGTATTACTGTTACTCCTGCTGGAATTTTGCACACAAAATTCAAAATTCTGTGTCAAAAGGTCTTAATTATATAAAATTCTGGAGATCCAAGATGGCTGCTGTCTATGCCGGCTGAGCGGGCTGCGTTTTCGTGATGCCGAAGTGTAAGGGGAAGCTGCGGGGGACTTCCTCCCAACTACCACAGTCACTTTCATCTATTACCTTAACTGGACTGATGGATTCCTTTTTTCAGCAGTGCTCGGAACACTTGGAAGGAACCAGAGGGGAATGCCTGGCTGTGTCAATGCTGGGACTGGGTAGTCCGGCGTCCTCATTGGGTTGTGAACTTACCCCAGATCTGCAGCCCTCGCCTGTTATTTCCGCTGATTTTCTGTGCTTGAGCCTGCCCGAGGTTGCTGGTCCCATTTCAGGGAAGGCTGCGTCCTCGCCGGGAGGGAGCGTGCTGGAAGCGCTATCAGCGGAGGTTTCTGACCCCAGGATAGCTTCTGTGGCCGCAGGTGTGGAAGAGGCAGCAGGACTTCGAGACTCCCAAGGAAGCAAGTTGGTGTGGGGGGGGGGGGGGGGAGGGAACCAGGTGCTTTGGTGAGCCCTGCTGTGGCTAAGATCGATCAAGCTGGAATGGCAACCTTCTCTCTGGTAAAACCGGACAATATTACTTTAGATTCGATTTGGACAGCCCTTACAAAACTTCGTGAGTGTTTAGTTGTTCAAACAAACACTACTTTGCAACTTATTTGTGTGAATGCAGGGGCTGTGCAGAATTGTATGGACTCTGTGGCTGGGATTCATACTCAGATTTCCACCTTGGATAATAAGGTTTCACAAGTGGAAGAACATTGTTCTGTGATTACTAAGGACTTGATTGGCCAAAGAATAAAACTTGAAATGTTGGAAAATTAATTTAGATCTATAAATTTGAGACCGTTGAATTTTCCTCGTTCACCTATGATTACAGCACGGGATATGTTTAAACATTATCTTTTGGAGACCCTTGGGGTCCCTTTGGAATCTCAACAACCTCTCTCTAAGGGTTACTATATCCCTACTGGGAAGAAGGATGGAAAATCTACTATGACAGTTACTTCAGAGTCTGGTCCTATGGATTCATTGAATGTATCGGATATACTGGATTCTTCGATCTCTGACTCTGTTGTCCCAGCTACTTTGCTGAATTCACTGGCATTGGTCTCTGACCGAGAATGGCTGTTGAAGATGTATTTTAGGAAAAGATCTGTTTTGTTTAAAGGACTGTCCATTCGTATGTTTGATTTGAGCCGGGATACTCAGAAAAGGAGGAGGGAGTTTTTGGTCCTTAGGACTGGGGTGACTCAGTTGGGGGGTTTATTTTTCCTTAAATTTCCCTGTAAATGTTTGATTAAGTTGAATTCTATTTCCTATATTTTTATGACCCCTCCAATTTGGCCACCTTTATTAGCTCCCGCCTTGCTGCAGTCCCTAGGGGGGGCATTGTTTGATCTGCTTATCTGTAGATATGATATATAACTTGGTGTTAGGCATAGTTTGCTTTTCCTGCATATTCTTTTTTTTTCTTTTTTCCTTTTTTCTACTTTGGATCTCTGCAGTATAAAGACTTATAAGTAATGGGCATATTCATGTTATTTTTTTTCTTTCATAAGTAAGCTTGGAGGTTTATTCGCTTCATTTCTTTTTTCATTCAAGTTTATATTTACTTGAAGTGTATTTTTGTAAAATTGCATAAATAATTTTTTTTTAAAAAATTATATAAAATTCTGCATGCTTTGTCAAAATGACAAAGTATATTGTTTTTTATTCATAATTTAAAATACAATACAGAAAAAAAACCCAGTATCTCCAAAAAGTACATTTTTTAATTGTGTGCAGAATTCCAGTCGGAGTAAACTGTGTAGAGGACACACCGAAAAAGCAGATTAAAAATACAATAATCAAAATATAGCTAAAGGCAGGTTTTGTTTGTGGTTAAGCTAATTATTACAGTCTTTTATAACTTCTCAGCAATTTAGTCAACAAATCTCAGTTCAGAAAACAGTTTCTTGGCTGTTTCATATACAACTGAGTATATGTACGTTTTGAAAGGAAAGAAGGATATATTGTGTACTTGAGACCCATCTCAGACACTGAGTGATGTCATTAACTGGTGACCTGTTGCTCCATATCAAGGTAGCCCCTCAGCCCCTGGTAAGCTCTATGTAAAGAGCATGTCAAAGGGATGTCCATTGGGAAACCAGGAAGGGTTTTATTTTATGTTATTTTTATTAGATACAGTGTTAGAGTGTTGTATTTGTATTAGTTGACTATCTAGTAACTATGTGTAGATGTAAAGGAATGGGGCTGGAGAGTATTGTATCTGGAGATATGGGATTTATGCGTGTTATGGTGAAGGGGAGATAAGGGAGAGTCTTTGGAAACATAAAACAGGCCGATATTCAAAAAGACTTAAGGGCCCGATATTCACTTGGGCAGGCTATGTGCTGCTACAATGCAAAGCTGTGCCCACCTACCCTTAACCCCGGATATTCATAGAAACATAGAAACATGACGACAGAAAAAGACCACTCGGCCTATCTAGTCTGTCCTTCCATATCAACCACTACAATAGTCCCCTTTTTTCCTTTAGAGATCCTCTGTGTTGGTCCCATGCTTCTTTGAATTCAGATACTGTCCTCATCTCTACCACCTCTACTGGGAGACTATTCCACGGATCCACCACTCTTTCTGTAAAGAAATATTTCCGCATTTCACTTCTGACTTTATCCCCTTTTACCCTCATCCCATGTCCCCTCGTAGCAGAGCTTGCTTTCAATTTAAAGAGGCTCTCTCAATGTGTATTTATGACAATTTATGCCTGTGTATTTATGCCAATCATATCACCTCTATCCTGTCTTTCCTAAGGTGTACATATTATCACTCTTAAGTCTTTGCTCATATGCTTTATAATAAAACCACTAACCATTTTAGAAGCCACCCTCTGTACTGACTCCAGCCTGTTTATATCTTTTTGAAGGTGCGGTCTCCAGAACTGCACACAATACTCCAAATGAGGTCGCACCAAAGACTTATACAGAGGCACTATCACCTCCTTTCTTCTGCCGGCCATTCCTCTCCCTACACACCTAAGCATCCTTCTAGCTTTTGCTGTCATCTTTTCTACCTGTTTAGCTACTTTAAGATCATCAGACACAATCACGCCTAGGTCCCACTCTTCTTCAGTGGACAAAAGTACTTCACCCCCTATACTATATCGCTCACTTGGATTGCTGCAGCCCAAATGCATGACCTTGCATTTTTTAACATTAGGTGGATCACGTGATGCGGTGAGGACAGCAGACGTGTGCTGCATGTGCTCCGGTCCCCCGCACCCCTAACCGGCAGATTTCTGAGCATTGTTTGAGTCCCTACGGGCTGATTGTCTGGGCGGCCTTCCTTTGCAATATTTGGCCTGGGAAGCGGAGGTTCCTGACACGTTTGGATGGCGGCTTCCACTAAAACGACGAGGCGGGAGAAGGAGAGGGTGGCCTCCGCAGCCAAAATGGCTGATAACAACGCTATGCCGCGTTCCCCCTCATCCCCGGCCTTCTTGGAGGAGGTCTCAGCGGCGGCGGTAGCAGAGGCGCTGTCAACGCAATTTGCCGCCCTCCATGAAAAAATGGATGCCCTGCAGACATCAACGGGGGCTTTGGGGGGTCGCATCCAGGAGGCCGAGGAGCGTATTGGGAGAGCGGAGGACTCGCTTGAGACTGCTTCACAGGAGCTGACAGCGTTGAAGGCCCAAGTGCAGGCACAGTCAGCCAAGATCGACGACCTCGAAAATAGATCGAGGAGGAATAATTTGCGACTGCTCGGTATCCCCGAAACGATTGTGGATAAGGATCTGAAGCAGTATGTGGAGAACTTGCTCCCCCGACTATTTGAGGGGAGTTTGGAGAGCGGCGACCTGATGCTTGAGCGAGTCCACCGCGTGGGGAGTAGACAAGCCCGGGACTCCCGGCCGAGGATAGTTTTGGCGAAGTTTCTTCAATATCCGCAGAAGGAGGCTGTTCTCCGTGCGGCACGCCAACGGAGCAGTCTCACTTGTGATAATTTTACACTCAGGATTGCCCAGGACTATTCTGCTTCTCTCAGCCAGAAGCGTAGAGCATATGCCCCTCTCTGTACTAAATTGATCGCTGCTACAATCAAATTTTCCGTGCAGTATCCTGCCCGTCTACACGTTTTTTACGGGGGAGCGCATCGGGTGTTCAACTCGGCTGAGGAGGCTGCCCTCTACGTGGAGCGTATTGTGCAGGAAGGGAGCCCCTCTACTCCAAGCCCCTGACGGTACATTGGATTTGGTGACTGCATTTATCTTTGCAACCCGACATGCAGAGGACGCTTGATTCACACTGCCAGGACCTTTATTTTTTGCCGCCAATGTTCACCGTTGATAATTGGGGGCAGTTTTGGGCCGGACAGAGCTGGCGATTATTATGCCCCAAGCCGGGACGCGCTGCTTCACTGATGTGTGTGAAGGCGGACTAGCGCGCCCGGCGGTACTGTTGTCGGCGCCGCTGAGAGAGTCGGCCCTGACTTGGCCTAAGATCTTTGCCCTGCTCCCCATCTCTGTGCTGGGCGAGTGGTTATCCCATTTGTTGACGATTATGTGTGCTGTTATGTTGCTTATTTCTTATGGTATTTTAGATAGTGCCAGAGTAATTGCCCTGAAGTTGACCAGGGGAGGAGGGGGGTGGATCCCCCTTTATGGAGTTTTGGATTGGGTCTAGGATGCAGGAGACGGGTAGGAATGTGATTTGGTGGTAGCGTGTGGGTGGTGTGGAGTTGGGGCTTATTCGTGTAGTGAGGAGAGTGAGTGTGGAAGGAAGAGGGTGTGTGAGTGGGGGGATGAGGGGGGGGAGTGATGAGTGGGCGACACTGGAAGGTGGGGGAGGGATTTATGGGTAGAGCGATAGGCCTGGGAAGTACGGGAGGAGGGCGGGAGGTCTATGGGGAGGGGAGTAGTGTTGTACTAGCGGTCTAGCCGTGGGTTGGGGTTCTCTATCCTTGGTTCCTTTCCTAGTCAGAGGGGATTTTAGTAGTGGGTTAAAAGGGAAAGGGAAAGGGGGGAAAAAAGGGAAGGAGAAGGAAAAAGGAGCAAAGGGGGGAAGGAAGGAAAAAAGAAAGGAGAAAAAAAAACAAAAAAAGGAAAAAAAAAAAAAAAAAAAAAACAACGACATAATTATTATTGGTAAGACCTGTTCTTGGGTGACTTCCCCTACTTAAAAGGTTTGCAAAGCTAGACATGAAACGTTCAGATATATGATGTATAATGTTGATGCCTGTTCAGTACCTAGTTATAAGCTTGTAGATGACGTACAGTACTGTGGTATTTTTTTGTTTTTTGTTTTTGTTTTTTTTTTGTTAGCGAAATGACGCTAGCGCTGCAACATGGCACTGGGTGGCCAGTACGGGTGGGGGTATGGTGCTGTTCTGTCCTGTAATGTCAGCATGCAAACGGGGTAAACGCGGTCCCAAGTTACATCGACTTGGTGAGGGTGTTTGGTACATTGCAGGACACCAGCAACCACTACCTGACCTATATAGACGGCTCTTGACCCCATAAGGGTAGGTGTGACATACAAAATCCTCGGGCTGTGGTGTAGCTCGGCAGTGGCGATTTTCCCGCTGTAGCGGTTTTAAAGTAAGTGCCATGTTGCGGAAGCCGAATGTCACCCCTTTGTTTGTTTGATATCATGAAGGGGGAAGAGAAAGAGAAAAGAAGGAAGAAGGGAAAGAAAGAGAGGAAAGAAGATAAAGAGGAAGGACGAAAAGGACAGGGAAAAAGAAGAAAGGGAAGGGGAAAAAAAGGGAAGGAAGGAGGGGGAAAAGAAGGAAAAGGAAAGGGAAGAAGGAAGGGAAGAAAAAGTAAAAGAAAAAAGAAAAAACAAAAAAAAAAAACAAAAGGTGAAACATTTAATAAATAAATAACTGTATAAATTACAAACAAACATCATATATATGTTGAGTTTGCGCCTTATATGTACTACTTAACAATGGTTTGTTGCGGAGGGATTATAGTGTGGCCGAGGGAAGTGACTCCTCCTTTTTTTTTGATAATGGTTATACTCTATGTGTGCTCTGTAATAATTCCGCATGGGGGGTTAGTGGTGGGGGAGGGGGGACAGTCTTCCTGTTTCTTCGTTGCTTGACTCGATCTGCGCCCCTTAACAGTAGGTTGGGCATTTTTTGGGCCTGGAGCTGTTTGTGACAGGGGCGCGGGGGACTGGTCGCATCTAAGTGATCTACGCAGGTAGTTTGTTCTACCGGAGGGTGGTTTGGTGGCAGATGAGGTGTCATTTAGTGGCAAGGGGGATAGGGAGGGGGGAGGGGGGGTGGGGGTGGGGAACGGGGAGACATGGTCACGCCCTTGCGGGGGAGCCTTTCCTAGGCCTTTGCCTTTTTGAAAGCGGTTGGGGGGGGCCCCAGGCTGGGGGGGCTCTCCCTGGACTACGGAAGTGCCTATTGTTCAGGGACTTAATTCCAGCTCAGGTGCATTGAGGCTTATTTCCTGGAATGTGTGTGGCTTGGGGAGTCCAATAAAGCGCTCAAAGGTGCTGCAGGCTCTGGCCAGGCATAAAGTAGATATAGCTCTGCTCCAAGAGACTCACCAGTCGGATATAGAGCATAGTAAATTGCGTAGAGAGTGGGTAGGTCAGGTTTTTGGAGCCCCGGCGTTGGGGAAAAAAGGTGGAATTGTTATATTGATTCACAAGCGTATAAGGTTTGAGACTCTTCGGCTACTACTCGACCCCTCGGGGCGATTCTTGCTTTTGCACGGTATGTTGGAAGGGAAACTAGTGACCCTGGGGAACCTTTATTCTCCTAATGTTCTGGACCTTGGTCTTTATACTAGGTTGTCTTCTAAATTGGAGATTCTGCCGGAGGCCCCGGTCATTCTGGGGGGCGATTTTAATGGGGTGCTGGACGTGGATCTGGATACTACTGCAGGAGGGTCCAGAGAGCGAAGACAGTCTACCCGGGCACTTCAGCAGCTGTGCGTGAGCATGGGCTTGGTGGACCCCTGGCGGTTGTTGCATCCCTCGGAAAAGGATTTCACACATCAGTCGCGAGCCCACGGCTCCTCGGCGCGCATTGACTATTTGTTGGTGACGGGGGCCCTGTTCGCTGCAGTTCAGGACGCGCAGATAGGGCCGGGGGAAATCTCCGATCACGCATTAATCTGGTTGGACCTTCATTGGGGGGATTCGCGGCCTAGGACGCGCCTCTGGAGATTCCCCTTAGAACTTTATACTGATACTCATTTTCGCTCTTTTTTGCGCAGACGATGGCAGGAATTTGAATCAGATCATAGGCTGCATTCCGATGATCCTGAATTAGTTTGGGAAACAGCCAAAGTGGTTTTACGAGGCGATATCATAG
Organism: Ichthyophis bannanicus; assembly: GCA_033557465.1. Lineage (NCBI taxonomy): Eukaryota > Metazoa > Chordata > Amphibia > Gymnophiona > Ichthyophiidae > Ichthyophis > Ichthyophis bannanicus. Next base: position 43,845,359 of record CM066043.1, read on the forward strand.
GCTTCCAGGCCCGTAAGAGGAGATTGATGTCTGAGCGTATTATACGCTTGGAGAAGGAGGTCACAGCTTTGCGTCGACTCTGTGCCCGCCATTCGACGGCTGCAAATAGGGGACAGCTCATGGAGACTCAGGTATTGTTGAATGAGACTTTGCACCAACGAGCGAAGAAATCCGCTTTTTACTATCGGTATAGGTTGCATACCCAGGGTGACAAACCTGGGAAGATGCTGGCTCGTTGCCTGCGGGGTCCCCGGGGTTCCCGATTGGTCTCGGCTCTGAGGGATGATCGGGGAGAGCTGCATAGGACTAGCCCTCAAATTGCCGCGGTGTTTAAATCATTTTTTCAACAGCTCTATTCCGCTGAGCCGGATTCCCCGCAGGAGCGGCGAACTTACTTTGCAGACCTGACTCTCCCTCAATTAACGGCGGCGCAAAGGGAACAACTGGACTTACCGATTACGGTGAGTGAAGTGCAAGCAGTTATATCCAAGGCAAGTTGTTATAAGTCACCAGGCCCCGATGGGTTGGGGGCGGAGGTTTATAAGATATTGAATGATCTCGTCTCTCCCACCCTTTTGGCGGTGCACACTCAGAGAGCAGCACAAGGCTTTTTTCGGTGGGGTAGTAATCAGGCCTATATTACACTAATACCGAAACCTGGGAAGGACCCGCACAGTGCAGCATCTTATCGTCCGATCTCGCTGCTTAATTTTGACACCAAGTTGCTAGCGAAAATCATGGCGGAGCGGTTGGCTATGGTTCTTGGCCACTTGGTTCATGAGTCACAGGTCGGTTTTGTGCGGCAACGACATGCCGTGTGTAATCTGCGGCGGATTGTGGCGTCATTGGAATGGGCACAACGACGGGCCCAATCGACCTTGCTAATAAGTTTTGACGCGGAAAAGGCCTTTGATAGGGTTAGTTGGGCGTATTTGGAAGACCTGCTTCCTCGCTATGGCCTGGGTGATTCCTTTTGTAAAATGGTGAAATGTCTTTATGCAGACCCCCGGGCAGCGATATTGTGTAATGGGTTGCTTTCGGAGACCTTTCCACTCCGGAGGGGGACTAGACAGGGCTGTCCTTTGTCCCCTCTCCTCTTTGTTCTCTCTTTGGACCCTCTCATACGCCGGGTGGACCGATCCCGTGAAATCTCCGGTATAGCAATGGGTAGGCAGGTCTTCAAACTGGCTGCCTTTGCAGACGATCTCCTGGTGCATCTGTCCGCCCCTCAGGAGTCGCTGTTGGCGCTCCTGCAGGAGTTTCAGGTATTTGGTCGGTTTGCGGGCTTTAATATTAATCGTGAGAAATCGGAAGCGTTGGATGTTTCGGGGGATGTCCGGGCGGCGTGGCAGGGCGTATTTCCTCTACGGTGGGCGCAAGACTCCTTTATTTACCTGGGGATTATTTTGACGCCTAGAGCGGCACAGCTCTATCAGGTAAACCTACGGCGAGTTATGCATAAACTACGAGGTCAGTTCCAAACGTGGAGACCCCTCCCTTTGTCCTTATCGGGCAGAATAGCAGCGATAAAAATGGTCCTTCTCCCTCAAATCCTCTACTGGCTACAAACTCTTCCGGTTTGGGTCCTACGGCGGGACTTAGTACGCCTTGAAGGCATGTTGAAAGGTTTCTTATGGAAAGGGGCGAGAGCCCGAATTCCGTACGTAAGGCTGAGGGGGGGATGGAGGCAGGGGGGTATGGGGATCCCGGATCTGGGGGCCTACGCTTTGGCCTGTCAGGCTCGGCACCTAGGGGACTGGCTGGGGGAGACTGAGATTTTTACGCCGCGGCGGGTTGAGGAGACCTGTGCTGCCCCGTATTCCTTGTTAGCCATTCTACACCATGAAGACCGTTTGTTACCGTCTTATATTACCGGCAGCGTACTACTGGGAGCCGTTCGGAGGACTTGGCGGCAGCTTAACCGCATCTGGAAGAGGAGTTGGAAAATTTCCAGCTGGCTTCCACTCCGGGGGAATGTTACCTTTACGCCCGGCACGGAGAACGCTACTTTGCGGGCGTGGGTAGCGAAAGGGATGCGAACTGTCGGGCATGTGGTGGATACTGAAGGCCGGTGTAAGTCTTTTCCAACGCTTAAAACGGAGTATGGGCTGGCTTTGGTGCACCCGTTTTCTTATCTGCAACTTTCTCACTATGTGGCTTCGCTTCCGGAGGCCGAGCTCCACGCAGATCGTTCGGCGCAGATAATTGAATTTTTTGATCTGGGGGGAGACTTTCTGCCATCCATTCGTCGTCTGCGAGTACGATTAGATGGCTTTCGGCAGTTGCCGGACTACCGGCCAGTGGAACTCGCATGGGCCGCAGAACTGCAGCGCGAGGTCCCCCCGGGTACTGTTCTTCGGGGTCTTCGGCGTATGGTTCACTTAGCAGAGGGAGTGCGATGGAGGGAAATACACTTTAAATCCCTGACACGGGTACACTTTTCGCCACGGAGGGCCTTTCGTAGCCACTTGACGGAGGATGGCAGTTGCCCGAGATGCTCGATACCGATGGCGACTTTATTGCATATGTGGTGGAGTTGTCGGCATCTTCGGCCATACTGGTCACGGATTGCTGCGTATATGCAAGACCTGTTGGGGCAACGGGTCGGTTGGGATGCCCTATTTGTTACGTTGGATTGCCTGGGACTAACCTTACCCAAAGGCAAGTGGGGGAGGATGTTGGTGCGTAAGGCCTGCTTGGTGGCCAAGGGACCCTTACTTCGTAGCTGGCGAGAACGGGACCCGCCGTCCTACTGGGAATGGCGGAATTCCTTTCATCAGTTGATGCTGACTGAGTGCTGGAGCGCTCGAGGTAACCCTAAGAGGTGGCTCACTTTCCAGGCGCTGTGGGATCCCTACATTCAGCGGTTGGGCCCCCGTAGTCGTAATGAAGTTTTGCAATGGGCGATACTGGAACCTGCCAATGTCGATGTGGGTGATTAGCTGTTAATGTGGGTGGTACACTAGTTTGCTTGGTCTGGGGGAGGCTCCCCGTACGGGTGTTGACCATGTCTCCGGGGGGGGGGGAGGGGGGGGGGTCAAGGGGAGGATGTTCTACTCCTTTATTGTAAAAATTTCACACCACTTTTCTGTTGTTGTGCATCCCCTGATGTGGGGATCAGAGACCCACCCCGCTCGGGGGCTGTTGTGCTGTTTGTGATGTTGTGTTGACTTGGTGTTTAAATAAAGTTTTGAAAAAAAAAAAAAAAAAAAAAAAAATCTCAGCTGCCAAATTCTAGACCATTCTTCAAGTTTAGCTAGATCCCTCCTCATGTTATCTACACCTTCCGGGGTGTCTACTCTATTGCAATTTTTGGTATCATCCTCAAAGAGGCAAACCTTATCCGACAGCCCTTCTGCTATATCATGTCAGCCATGCCTAGTTGCCATCACTCACAGGGAGCAGATTAGCTCTCCCATAGCTCAGAGGAATCCCTGGTCACAAGGACCCCATGGCTCTCCAGGATGGTCCAGTGCTGCACCCGGATCCAAATGAGACCTCTCATTTGCAAGTATGTTCAGCCATGCAGCAGCAGCAGCCTGGCACCACCTGTGATCTCGGCCACTGCCGACTTTTGCCACCCCCCCCTCCCCAGGGAGAGTGTCAAAGAGGAAGTGTGGACAGGAGCACACAGGCATTGGCGTGAGTCTCAGTCCCAAAGCCATTGCACCAAGCAGTATAAAGGATGCCGGTCATGTCATAGCCACGCCCATCAACGACAGTGTAGATGTAGCTCTGCTCATGAGGGTTTGCACAAGGGCCGAAGGCACTCCCAAGGTTCCACCTGCTCCTCACCCTCCCTGGATCACAAGATGTACTGTTCGAGCAGTAGCCACAACACTCCCAAGAGGAAGACATCAGGAGAGAGCCAACCACACTCCAGTAGCCAGATGCATCACGAACTGGCCCACAGCACTACCCCATGTTCCTGATAATGAAACGCACACTATCCCACTGGATATGAAACTGTAAAACTTTCTCCTACTGACAAGCCGACCAATGACCGGTGGGCACAGCTCACACCCACCAACTGAGGACTATGGTGGCCACCCTGGCCCACTGTCAGACCATGTCGCCTGAGGATATGTGCAACGCTGCCACGTGGGCTTCCATCCACACTTTCACTAGACACTACTATCTCAACCGCCCACTCCATACCACCACCATCTTAAGTCGGGTGGTACTCCAGCTAGCCCAGCCGGAGGAAAAGGGCTAGGCGTCAGAGTGAGGCACCTCTGTCTTGGCATGCTCCTCTGACCTGCAGTTGTTCAGAAATTGCCTGTTCCGTGCCTTTGATCTGAAAGAGTTGTTTTGAAATTGTCTGTACTGCTGCCATGACTTGAAGTTGCCTGACATTATCAGCTCCCAAATTGTTTTAAAAAAATCCTTGTAAACGTAGGAGTTTGTTTTCTTTTGTTAAAAATAAATGGTCATTACATTCAGACTGCACAGGTCTCATTGTCTATTTCAGATGCTGCACACATGGCGGCGCAGCCTCATCCTATCACAGCAAGCCATGGGATGTGAAGGGGGTGCAACTTGCGCCTTCCTGATACAGGCACCCTCCACATCTCCACTCGGGAGTCACCTAGGTGTGACTGACTCAGCCTGTTTGTCCATGGAGAAAGTGAGGTTACTCACCATAATGGGGGTTCTCCGTGGACAGAGGGATGAGTCAGCCACACCAACCCACCCACCATCCCCTTCCAATGAGCCTACCCGGCTAGGAAATTACTGAGGCAGGAAGGGCAGGGATGGAGGTGGAAAGAGGAGGGAGCATGCTCAGAAGAGTCCCCCTTACCTCACTAACAGCCAACCATAGTATAGCAGTAGTATTCAGTCACTGTATGTATAGCTAAGCAGTGGACTTTAGGTCTACTAAAAGCACAATTCACGCAGATGAGTAAGTAAACAAGGGAAAAGAGTTCTGTACTCAGCCCTAAAGATGCTGAGGTTTAAGAGGTCATCCTTGAACTGCATAGTTTCGTCTGTGTTCCATAGACACAAACCTCAGAGAGTCCCCCGATGATTATGTTGTATAAATACTGTGAATACCATTCAGGGTATTCAGGGTATTCCGGGTCACCCCTGGTCTGTAATTTCCAGGGGTGACCCGGGAAATTACAGACCAGTGAGTCTAACGTCAGTACCGGGGAAAATGGTAGAAACCATCATAAAGAACAAAATTACACAGCATGTAGATAGTCATGGCCTAATGGGAGACAGCCAACATGGTTTTAGACAAGGAAGATCTTGTCTTACTAATCTGATATGTTTTTTTGAAGGTGTGCATAAACAGGTAGACAAAGGTGAGTCGGTTGATATAGTGTATCTGTACTTTCAGAAAGCTTTTGATAAGGTCCCTCATCAGAGACTTTTGGCGAAACTAAAAAGTCATGGGATAGGAGGCAGTGTACTATTGTGGATCGGGAACTGGTTAAAACATACCGGTAGAAAGCAGAGGGTAGGGCTAAATGGCCAATATTCCCAATGGAGAAAGGTGAATAGTGGAGTACCCCAGGGATCTGTACTGGGTCCGCTACTTTTTGACATATTCATAAATGACCTGGAAAAGGGAATAACGAGTGAGGTTATCAAATTTGCAGATGACACAAAACTGTTTAAAGTTGTTAAAACCCAAGAGGATTGTGGAAAACTGCAGGAGGATCTGGATAAATTGGAAGACTGGGCATCCAAATGGCAGATGAAATTTAATGTGGACATGTGCAAAGTTATGCACCTAGGAAAGAACAACCCACACTATAGTTACATGATGCAAGGTTCCACATTGGGAACCACCACCCAGGAAAAAGATTTAGGAGTCATCGTTGATAACATGTTAAAACCCTCGGCCCAGTGTGCAGCGGCAGCCAAGAAAGCAAATAGAATGCTAGGTATCATAAAGAAAGGGATGGAAAATAAAACAAAGGATATTATAATGCCTCTGTATCGTTCCATGGTACGACCGCACCTTGAATATTGTGTGCAGTTCTGCTCACCGTATCTTAAAAAGGACATAGCATTATTAGAAAAAGTACAGAGAAGAGCCACCAAAATGGTGAAGGGGATGGAAGGCTACTCCTATGAAGAGAGGCTACAAAGTTGGGGCTCTTCAACCTGGAAAAGAGATGGCTGAGGGGAGATATGATAGAAGTCTATAAATTAATGAATGGAGTGGAACGGGTAAACGTAGATCGATTGTTTACCTTATCAGAATATAGAAAGACTAGGGGACATGCAATGAAGCTACAGGGTAAACTATTTAAGACAAATAAGAGAAAATATTTTTTCACTCAATGTAATCAAACTCTGGAATTTGTTACCGGAGGATGTAGTAAGGGCTGTTAGTGTAGCTGGGTTTAAAAAAGGTTTGGACAAGTTCCTGGAGGAAAGGTCCATAAACCACTATTAAAAAGGGACCCAGGATATCAATGCTTGACCCAGTACAAGCATTGTGGAACCTGTGTCTTTTGGGGATATTGCTAGGTACGTAGGACCTAGATTGGCCACTGCTGGAAACAGGATACTGGGCTTGATGGACCTCGGTCTGACCCAGTATGGCATGTCTTATGTTCTTATGTTCTTACCAAGCAAGACTAATCAGTGCAAAAATAAGTCTATCCAAAAAAGCTAAACAAAATAGTTCCCATCTTCCTTAATTAATAGACCAAATATTTTCAGCATCTAAAACAAACCTTCAAACTGCAGCAATTCTGAAGGTTTTGTGAAATCAAAATAATTGGTTGAGGTTAAACTGCAGTAGAGGAGTAGCCTAGTGGTTAACGCAGTAGAGGAGTAGCCTAGTGGTTAACGCAGTAGTCTGGTGACCAAAGAAACCAGTGTTTGAATTCCACTGACACTCCTTGTGGTCTTTGGGCAAGTCAGTTGATCTTCAAGTACAAACTTGTAAGCTCTCTAGGGACAGGGAAAATAAATGCCAACAGTTCCTGATGTAATTCATCTTGAACAACTATTGGAAAGGCATCAGCTAAATACTAAAATAAATAAACAAAATTTCATAAAATGGAAAATTTTAGGCAGCCATCTACTGGTCTGTCTAAAATTTACCCTTACAGAGGGAATTTCATAACAAGGCACTAATGTAAAATGGCAACGCAGGCAGTTATGTACCTTTAGCAAACGATAGGAGAAGGGGGTCTTCCGCAGAGAATACAGTAGGTAAAAGCGGAAGCCAAGGACCACGGCCAAACACAGTAGGGGTGTTCAAAAGACTTTATTAGCAGACCCAACTCAAAAGTTTCGGCCTGAGGTCTTCTTCAGGGGTCAAAGAAGACAAAAAGCAACGTATAAAAGGTGGACCAGACCACTCTTCCCAATCTTGCAGGGTCTCCAGCAGCTGAAATGGATTCTTTGGATTTTTGAATTCTTATCACAGCTGATCTTTGTCCCAGGATGGCTCTTGGAGAGATGCTTATTATGATTGAAATGGTGTCACCAGAGAACAATGAAGCTTCTTTCAGACCTGCACTTAGGATCCTCCTGTCTTTGCTCCAGAATTTGTAACAGCAAAGGGCCGAGAGGTATTCACTTCACTGTTTGCCTTTCGCGATGAACTAAGAGGCAGGTACAGATCTCATAGATGGGGATGACCTGAAAACAACCAGAAGGACAGAGTTTAAGTTGTGATCCTTAAAATGACTCACCATTTGAAGCCTGAGACAGAAGAGGAAAGCATGGAAGTCTATGCAATAACTGTATGAGCTAGTCTCGAAAGAAAGCCGGAAACCAGAGTGGCGTCAGGCCAAAACTTTTGAGTTGGGTCTGCTAATAAAGTCTTTTGAACACCCCTAGTGTGTTTGGCCGTGGTCCTTGGCTTCCGCTTTTGCCTACAGTTATGTACCTTTATAAAATAGGCTCCTACGATGATGCCTAGTAACATGCAAATTCTCACATGTACTCCAAAAAAGGTGTAAAGACTGGAAAATCAAAGGGGAGCCGAAAGAGAGGTTTATTTATTTAAAAAGCTTACTTACATACCGCCTTATCAGCAATAAGTTTTCCATAGCAGCTTACATAAAAACAAATACAAGCATCAAAAATAAAATACATACAAAAACAAATAAAAAGTTAACAGCAGCAGTAAAACCTTCTACGTCATCCTGAACCCAAGATACACTATTATACAGTGATCAGATAGCCAAACTTTATCCATCTCTCTGGACCCTTAAACTCTGCCTAACTTCAGCAGGAAATAATCACGTCTTCAAATTCCTCCTAAACGTCACATAATCCTGTTCCAACCACAAGGCAAAAGGTAAGGAATTCCAAACAAAAGGCACAGCGGCCCAAAATGCTCTTTTCCTAGTTTCCACTTTCTTCACCTAACTGTAGGGATAACAACCTGACCCTGCTAACTGAAGTGTAAAGCTCTCCTTGGTTCATACCGCCTCAATTTATCCTGAAGACAAACCAGGCCAATTCCGAGGTCTGGAAGTGTTTGTATGTAAATATTGCAATGCAATGATAGAGAGGGCTCTGGGTATGGAGAGAGGAAGAGGATGGCAGGTATGGAGAAACGAAAAAGGACCTGGGTAGGAAAGGAAGAGAAATAGGGGTAGGGAGAGAAAGAGTTGGGGGGGGGGGGAACAAGATCACAGCCAGAAGAGGGAACCTCCCTCCTTTCTGTGAATTCCCCCACTCCCCTTAGATCCCAGAATCTCTGTTTGGCAGAATTTCTTGTAGTATGTTATAGGAATTCTCCACATCCTGACCTGGGCATGTGAATTCCCCTCTCTACATGCTTTCTAAAATCTGCCTTCATGTCTACTAATGAACCAGTTTCTTTTGACCAACACTCATATTTCAGTGTCATGAAAAATTTGATGGAATTTTGTATTTTAAATTCTATCTAGAACAGTGATGAAAAATAAGTTAGGCTTTGCAATATTTGGATTTTCATTTTTCTTTCAAGAATAATAGATCCTTCACTAATAATCTCTCTGCTTCCAACGTATCCCATTGAATGCTGGATATGCTCAAATCAAGGCAGCGGTCCTTGGCAATTATTTGTCAGTAGAGAAACACAGAATAAACCATTAGATGAATTCTATAACCCAATCTTCATCTCTTTCACTCGGCAGTAGTGTGTAAAGCTTTCCAACATGGGAACCGTCAATCTATGAACGTTCGAAAGAGAGATCTGATCTGAACTATTTAATCAAGTATCAAATTCCATACATTTCTTATAGAATCAAACCTGAATTCACTCTGACTCAAATATTTACTTGATTTGTTTTTGATTTATATATGGTGTTCTGACCAGGATATCTTACAATAAAAACAACAGGATATAGTAGCAAGGGAAACAGAGAAATCTGGAGAAGGAAGTGAACCTCTGAGGTCCATGTGTAATATCTATGGTCGTAGCCCCCTTAAACTCAGAGAATTCCTATTATAGTTGATGTTGATGAACACTGACTAGTTCTCCATGTGAAGGTGCATTTTACAAATGACATCCAAGTGCAATCTGGGACATCCAAACCAGAGCATCGGGAAAAAGCTGGCATGTCCAAGTTCAGGCACAATTTAACAAACATGGACATGTCTGGTATGGACCTCTGCGGGGGCGTCTACATAGACATCCCCAGAATAATATGCTAGACCATGAACATCTAGGAAGAGCCTAATGATTAGAGAAGTGGGCAGGAATCCAGGGTTTCGATCCCACTGCTGCTATCGTTGTGATTGTGATTGTGCAGAATACTGAGGTGTGTGAAGCGTCATCATCTCTACATCATCTGGATGTTTTATGGCAAAATGAGCACTTTGCCTATTCATGCCTGGAGCAGATATAACCTTAGATGCAAATCTGGACCTCCAAGATGTTTCTAAGACCAGGCGGTGATGTCCAGGTCCTTGGAAATGCCCCAGTCACGCTTCCACCATGCCCCTGTTCAACCGTGGACATGCTCGTGCTGGGGATATCCACAGATCCAGCTTCTAAAATGCCTCTGGAGACGTCTCCATGCTTTGGCCATCTCTATGCCCATTTTCAGATGTCCAAAGCACGAATAAGACTTCTAAAATAACCACCATAATATTTAACAAGCTGGAAAGTGCACACATAGATGACAAATTTATAAACCTTTTTAATATGTAAACAGCCTCTTAGGTCATGCCTAAAAATATGTATGGTACCAGCCAGCACATATTTTAGAGTAGGAATGGTCAGGGAAAGAGTTTGGATGAAGTGTGGGCAGAGTGATGATTTGCATGGATAATTTATAAAATAACATCCAGAGGACCTTAGCTTCCATCCACTTCTTCATAATACTCTACTGGATCATCAAACTAAAGTTAGAGAGCAAGATGGATACAACCATCATATCTTTCATAACTTATCTTCAGTAGTCCTCTTGTTTTTCTATATCGTCAGTTCATTCATCTGAATCAATATGTTCCATATCTAAATGATTTCATATTTTTATTATATCAATTTTCTTAATGTCAAATATATAAACTTATCTTGAAAATTATGATCTACAGTCACTCTGATGTGATATCATGTTTCAAAGACAGTGATTTATTCTTCTGCTTCAGGGATCTGCTAGTATTTTATAGACACATAGATGTGCATGTGTCTTTATAAAATATGTACCTTCCTGCCCCTTGTTACTAGGTGGCCTGTTATAAAATTACCCTCTTACAGTGTGACACAGTGGTGCATTTCTCCTGCTACCTTTGACAGATTCAGATTCATCTGTGTGAAGAGACTTAATAGGTATGGTAGTTCTGATCTGTACAGAAGACCCAAGAACAGTGATTGAGTGAGGTCCATGAACAGCTCTTCCATAGTGTGGGGCATCCAGGGTCTGTGAGTAGTTAGGACAGGGTCTTCCAGCTTTAATAGACACCTTCCCGTGCTGGTGACCATCAGATCTTCACTACCCAAACCCAGGACCAAGGGGAGAACCAGGAATCAGAACTCTAGAGGGAACAGGGAATATGAGCACAGGGTATTCACCAAACAGGAGCAAGGCAGAAGCAAAGTTGAGAAAATGGGGTAGGATCTAGGAACATCCAACAAGGCGAAACAGGATCTGACGAGTAGCAGGGAGCCAAAGTATTAGGTGACACATAAGTACAGACCAAGCTCTGGATCTATTTAAGCTCCTTGTTTTCGCAATGAGGCCTGGCAAAACTGGTCTTGCCCAGATCAAGCTCTGGCAAGGAGATTTAACCAGAGCTGGGTTTATATAAAGATCCTAGACAGGAACAAGATGGCATCTGAAAGGAAATAGCAGGTGTACAGCAAGCTAAAATGGCTAGTCAGCCAAATAGAATCTACTGACACATGCTGGCTGAAGGTCAGAGGTTCATAGAAACATAGAAGCATAGAAACATGACGACAAAGACCACATGGCCTATCTAGTCTGTCCTTTCATATCAACCACTACAACAATCTCTTTTTTTCCTTTAGAGTTCCTCTGGGTTTGTCCCATGCTTCTTTGAATTCAGATACTGTCCTCATCTCTACCACCTCCACTGGGAGATTATTCCACAGATCCACCACTCTTTTTGTAAAGAAATATTTCTGCATATCACTTCTGAATCTATCCCCCTTCACCCTCATCCCATGTCCCCTCGTAGCAGAGTTTGCTTTCAATCGAAAGAGGTTATCCTCCTGTGCATTTATGCCACGGAGGTATTTAAACGTCTCAATCATATCACCTCTATCCCGCCTTTCCTCTAAGGTGTACATATTAAGATCCTTAAGTCTATCCTCATATGCTTTATAATGAAGAACACTAACCTTTTTAGTAGCCATCCTCTGTACTAACTCCAGCCTGTTTATGTTTATTATAGGACTTGATATACCGCCTGTGGCGTGGTTCGCATCAAGCGGTATTATCTGGGTAAGGTTCTTCTGGGACTTGAGATGCCTATAGTCTGGCAGTGGAACCTCACAATAGGGAAAGATGTGCTGGGCTGTGTCTCGGTAGGGTGATAGGGGCTCTCTGGGTCTAAAGAGGGAGCATAATTGGGCAGTATGTGTGTGTTCTGGGGATGTAACTGGGGGATATGGGAGTGTGTGCATGTGCTTCATGAGGGCTATAATGCCATATGTGTCTCTGTGTGTTTTATGGTTGTTTTAATTGGGATGCTGTGGGTGTATAAATGACGTGTCTGTGCGAGTCATAAGAATATAAGTGAGGTGCATGTGTCTGTGTTTATGTTCTAGGGGTATAAGGTGATTGTGTGTGTGAGTGTGTTGTCATAGGAGTGTAAGTGGTCTGTGGGGGCTGTATCATAGGGGGCTGCAAGTGAAGGAATGTGTGAGTATGTGTGATGGAGGCAGGTGTGTTGGTATATGTCACGGGGGTGGACAAGAGCACTCTAAGTAGGAGGTAGATGTGGTGGGGTTGTGTGTATGTATTTGATGTATATGCTTGTGTTATGGGAGTATAAATGAGGTTTGTTTATGTCTTTTTTTAAATTGCACTTTACTAGGCGATTGAAATATTTTCTTTCTTCTGTTGATTTTCGGGCTGTAGTACAATGTATGGTTTTGTCTTTGATGAATCACAGTATTAGTTTTATTTGGCCTTCAGAGCGTGCAGAATACTGCTGTTCGCCTACTGCGGATGCAAAATTTCAGGATCATATTTCACCCTTCATAGAAATGCTTCATTTTATGTGTTTCCTGTTTTGTTTAGCTTGGTGATACTGATATTTAAGGTTTTAAAAATGTGGGATTTTGTTCCCTTACATTCACTGAGATCTCAGGGCTGTTAAGGTACCCAGCTACCCATCTGGTTATGGAGTTCGAATTTTGAACTGTTGGGTTTCCATTGCTTGATCTAACCATTTAGAATGTCCTCCTCCCAGAACTTCATATTTTCTTAGACTATATTGATTTTAGGAAAAACGTGAAGTCTTTTATTTAAGATTTAGTAATTATGATGTGATTTTGTGTTTGATATTCTGTTTTAATTTTTACTTTTGCTTTTTGCTGTTTTATTATTTCTTATGTTCTATTGAAAATCACAGAGATCTTGTAGAATCTGCGTTATAGAACATTAAATTAAATTTAATTACATGTGTGTCACAGAGGATGTAACTGGGGGGATGTGTGTGACTATGTCATTGAGAATACAAATGGAGTATATGGGGATGTGGGGTGTAAGGGGAATTGGTGCGTGGGGGAGTGTATGTGTGATAGAGGTATATGTGCGTGTACATGTTGGGGATAGATGTAAATGGGATATGTGTTGGTGTGTCTTGGGTGCATAGGCATATTTTACCTGCTTAGTTTCGGGGGCAAAGATTAGGGAAGTTATACTGCTGATTGATGGAGGACAGCCAATTTAGAACTAGCAGCTGGAGCATTTTGCCCTTCCCAAACTACACCTGTGCCTCTGTGTGTGTGAATGCGTATGTGTGTTGAGGAGTGTGTGTGTTTGGGTGGGGGGGGGGTATGTGCGCTGTGTACACAGGGTGTGAGGGTGTGCAGAGTGCAAGTAGCCACGTTTATGGGTGATGGAGATGTGTGTGTCTGCGTGAGGGACGAGTATGTGGGGGTGAAGGAACAAAGGTGGGCATGTCTGTGTGGGGGTGAAGGAACAGGAATGTGTGTGTGTGTAGGGGTCAAAGGGGATGGTGGGGTGGGTGATGAGGGAGAGACTGGGGTGTGTGTATGTGTGTGTTTCAGCCAGTTTCTCCAAACAGGTTAGTTTTGCAAATACCATGACCTTCATGAACCTCACCTCTAAGGTAGAGTATGTGGAGTATGATCTCAGCCTCTTAAATTTACTGTTAATGCTCGGCATAATACTTGCATTGTGCCAAAGACAGCCTCCTGCTGGAGTTCATAAGATGTAACATGTATGGACAGGGTGGAAGGAGATAAGGGAAGTGGAATTGCAATGGGCTAAACTAAAGGTGGCAATAAAAGGGGCAACGGATAAATATGTAAGAAAAGTAAACAAAAACAAGAGGAGAAGAAAACCTATTTGGTTTTCCAAAGAAGTGGCTGCTCAAATAAATAAAGGCAAAAAACACAGCTTTCGCAAAATTCAAAAAGCTTGCAAACAGAGGAACACAGAAATGAATACAGGATCAAATTCAAAGCGACAAAGAGAAAAATAAGGATAGCAAAATCAAAGGCAGAGGGAAAGATGGCTAAAGATGGGAAGTGTGGCAACAAAACTTTCTTCAGGTATATTGGGAAAAGGAAGAAGATCAGAGGTGGAATTGCAGGACTCAGAAGTGCTGGGAACGCACTCGTGGAAAGTGACATTGAAAAAGCGAAATTGCTAAATGAATACTTCTGCTCTATTTTTACTAAAGAAAGTCCTGGAGAAGGACCACCTATGACTCCCAAATATAAAAATGGGAATGAAGTAGATACCACACCATTCACAGAAGATGAAGTGTTAGAACAACTTGCTAAACTGAAAGTGGACAAAGCCATGGGACCGGATGAGATACATCCCAGGATACTGAAAGAGCTCAGAGAGGTTCTTGCAGGACCGTTAAAGGATGTCTTCAACAGATCCTTGGAAACAGGAGAGGTTCCTCAGGACTGGAGAATGGCTGATATCGTACCTCTACACAAAAGTGGAGACAGGGAAGAAGTGTCAGACTACAGGCCCGTGAGCCTTACCTCAGTGGTGGAAAAAGTAATGGAGGTGCTCCTGAAAGAGCGAATAGTGAACTTTCTCAAAGCCAACAGGTTGCAAGATCCGAGACAACATGGTTTCACCGAAGGACGACCTTGCCAAACAAATCTGATTGAGTTCTTTGACTGGGTGACCAGGGAACTAGATCAGGGACATGCGATGGATGTCATCTACCTGGATTTCAGCAAAGCCTTTGATACTGTTCCTCATAGGAGGTGTATTGCCAAGTTCTACGCTTTTCCTTTGACCCTGTCACTCACTTAGCTCACTGACTAGGCATAAATATTCTGGCAAATACAGTATGAGTTAACTCTGTCACTCATTAGCTCACAGGCTATGCATAGACACTTTAGTAAATGCAATATGAGTTTTATTAAATTAAGTCCTTTTGGAATAATAATAAAGCACAAAGGTAAGCATTAATACTTTTACCGGATATTATAGCTCATCACTCCAGGTGGGGGACTGTTCAGCAATCACTCTCAGGAGGAAAATCCGGGGAAAAACTACAGAGACACGCTTGCCTCGTATATCAGTTGCAGTCCCATCTTTCCTTCTGAGAGTCCCCCTAAAGTACCTTAACTAAGATCGTGCCTGCTGCATGATATTACAATTCATTGGTTAACATGCTGCATGCTCAAATCAGGATTGGCCAGGGTCAATCCTGTGCACATGGTTCACACCAGGATTGGCCAGGGCCAAATCTGTGCTCGTGACCAGCAGTGTTAGCTGCTGAGTCACTGCATGAGTCACTCATCTAGTTTTGTCCGGCCAAACCTGTTTGCCTGCTTAGAGAATTTTGACCTACAACATTCTTTGCTGGTCAGACTCTCACATGAACTTCTCTCCACCCCATCCACCTTTTTTGCTTTGGTTTCCGGGCAGGCTTCTGATCACCCCCCTTGTGGTCAGACATCTGAGAATGCTCAAAGGACACATCCCCCATGGTCTACATTCCAAGGCTAGATGAAGTGTTCTTTTGTCATCATTAATGGGTTTAAATTTGTTTGCCTTAATCTTCCAGCATCTTCCTGTCAAGGGAGACACCCCCCATGGTTTTAGAAGCAGCTCAAAGTTTCTACATTATAATTGATGAATTCTTATCCTGTCTACATTGGCTAGGCAAATGTTTCTATATTGGCCAAGAGAATTGTTCAAAGGCCAAGGGAAGAATTCTGTCTCCCTCTCTGGCCTTTTAACACTCCCCAGGCTAGATGTGTAAAGATCTCTCACTAGACTGTAAATACAGCTATGGTCTCTGAGCTAGCAAATTGGCTCAGCATGAGTCCTCACAGGCAGAATGGCTCATGAGTTAGAATGGCTCATGAGTTCAGTACAATATCTTTGCTGATCCAAAAATTCTAATACAGGAGGCTTATCAATAAACTCAGAAGCTTGGGGATAGATCCCAAGATGGTAAATTGGATCAGAAATTGGTTGGCTGACAGATGACAGAAGGTGATGGTACATGGAGCTCACGCGGATGAAAGGAAAGTGATTAGCAGGGTGCTCCAGGGGTCGGTCCTGGGCACAGCACTGTTCAATGCATTTGTGAGTGATATTGCTGAAGGACTGCATGGAAAAGTCTGTCTTTTTGCAGATGACACGAAAATTTGCAACAGAATGGACTCCCCTGAGGGAGTGGTTAACATGAGGAATGATCTACAAAAGCTGGAAGAATGGTCTGATGCTTGGCAGTTAAGATTTAATGCCAAGAAGTACAGAGTCATGCACTTGGGTAGCAGAAATCCAAGGGAAACATACGCAATAGAGGGCGAGAGATTGGTGTGCACCAGGAGAAAGACCTTGGAATGATTATTTCTGGAGATCTCAAGGTGGCAAAACAGTGTGACAAGGCGGTGGCAAAAGCCAGGAGGATGTTGGGCTGCATATGAAGAGGAATTACCAGCAGAAAGGAAGAGGTACTTATGCCACTGTACAAGTCACTGGTGAGGCCTCACTTGGAATACTGTGTTCCGTTTTGGAAACCATATCTTGCAAAGGATGTAAAAAGACTGGAAACTGTTCAGAGGAAGGCGACCAAAATGATTTGGAGCCTGCGTCAGAAGCCTTATGAGAAGAGACTTGAAGACCTAAACATGTACTCTTTGGAGGAGAGGAGGGACAGGGGAGATATGATTCAGACCTTTAAATACTTAAAGGAAAATAATGAACAAACAAACCTCTTCCAAAGACGGAGAAGCTGCAAAACTAGAGGGCATAACATGAAGCTACAAGGTGGTAAATTGAAAGGCAATGTCAGGAAATACTTTTTCACTGAAAGGGTGGTGGATGCTTGGAATGCCTTCCCGATGGAAGTGGTGGGGGCAAACTCAGTGACGGAGTTCAAAAGGGCATGGGACAGAGACAGTGGATCCCTTTACAGGAACAAGAAAATATCAAAATAAACTGAACCATCAAATTCCTCAACAAATAGGGGTGTCCTACATGGAGTGGTGGGTTCACCCCTAAGCAAAGACATGGGGAGTGGTGGCCTGCACAGAGCAGCAGGTGTACCTCCTCTTGACATTGTACTGGGCAGACTAGATGGACCATACCGGTCTTTATCTGCCGTCATTTACTATGTTACTATGTATGGGTAGTTTGTCAAGATGTGCTTGGAAATTCTTCTTTATCAGGCCTGTGGCTCCCAGTACAATGGGAAATATTTCTGTTTCTTTCTGCCACAGTTTCTTGATTTCTGACTGCATTTCTTGGTACTTCAAGATCTTCTGCCTCTCCATGCGATTCACAAAATAATCACTCGGTACTGAAACTTCTATTATCAAAGCTGTACTGGTATTCTTCTCCTTTACCACTATGTCAGGTTTCCTGGCATCCAGTTTCTTATCCATTGGAATGGGAATGCCTCAGGTGATCATACCTTCTTCATTCTCTGTTATTCTCTTAGGGTCATGATCCCATTATCTTTCAGGGACAGTGATGGTGTAGTGCTTACAGAGTTTCCAGTGAAGAAGGCATGCTACTTTGTTGTGCCTTTCTGTATAGAAATTTTTCGCCATCAGAACTTCACAGCCTGCTATTAGGTGAGTCACTGTTTCCAGCTCTTTCTTACAGAATTGGCAGATGTCTGTTGTGCCAGTTTTTTCAATACTTGCTGTAAACTATCTCATCCGGAATCTGCTGTCCTGGGCTGAAATTATCAATCTTTCATCCTTCAGTTTCAATTCAACTCTCTTCAGCCTTTCATGTGTCCGTTCTTGATCGACAAAAGGTTCTTGGAGTAACACTCTATATTTTCCATTGTATTTGTGTATTTGCCACTTGTATTTCCCAGGGGAGATTTGTCCGAGCACCCTGGCGGACAATTTCCTCGTCTGCTGATCTAAATCTTTGAAGAATTTTTTCTCTTGTTTTGCAAATTCTGTTACTTCCTTTCCCATGCACGCCTGTAGATTCTCACTCATTGCTTCTAATCGTCAGAACACTTGTCCAAGTTTGATGATGGAGACAGATTCTGGATGTTTACTTTCATATTTCAGCACTTTTTGCATATTTGGATCTGATGATGCTGTCAGATAGGCTTGGAGGCCTATGATAGTAGCTCTGTAGGTGTAGTCAATCTCTATAAGTCCTAGCCCTCCTTCAGCTCTAGGAATGTACAATCTTGGCATACACTGATTCTTGTAAATAACTTCATGAGCATGGAGGAGTTTTCTTGTTCGCACATCCAGTTTTTCAAGATCTTTATGAGACCAATCCACAATCCCAAAATTTGTATGAGAATACAGGAATTGCAAGCTGATTGATGGTTTGTATCTTATTTCGTGATGTTAAAGCACTTTTCAATAACAGTTTTAATCTCCTGAAATATTCTTTACTGATCTTCTCTCTCAATAGTTTCTGCTTGAGTGTCATTCCTTCCTCTATTTTGAGATACTTGTATACCCCTTCCTTGTGAAGGTCTTTGATGTCACAGCCCTCAGCAAAGGAGATGTGTTTGATTTTGCTCAATTTTCCTCTGAAAAAGACTGCCTTAGCACACTTGTCAAGGTGAGTCACTGTGTTTCTGTGGGTGGGAGATGGTGTTCAACTGCACACAGAGCAAGGGATGTGGGGGACACACGCTTTCCACACCCCACTTCTTTCCATTTCCCCCACCCCTTCTCCATACACAAACAAACATACATATGGATGGACCGGCAGACAATTGGACAGACTTTTATTGTCTGATCTAGGGAAGAGGATGGGGTTTGAATGGCTGATGATAATGATATGAAATTGGTAGAATTTGGGTTGGGTTTGACAGGGTGGCTATGACTGTGGGGTGTTGTATGTGTTTTTATGTGTATTGATTTGTACACCGCTCTGGGCAGAAGTTCGATAGAGTGATTTATAAATGCCAATAAATAAATAAATGCATGTACAAAGCTAAACATGAATGCGTGCACAGGTTTTTCAGGCTATGAGGGCATAACAAAAATAATAGGATTGTATAAAACCAGAATCATAGATATTGTTACAAAAACAATTGGTCATTACATCCATATGTTGGGGGGGAGGGAACAATCCCCCCTTGCCTCCCTGTAGGCACCCAGTAGACTGACACATGTGATTTCTTGTAACTGTCCTAGTTCTTCACATTTGTTTCTGTATTTACACCTCTACAGATATAGATCTTTGCGTACTGTGGAATGTGTCATAAATCATGTTTACAATTCAGCAGGAAGTAGCAAGAGATCAGGATGGAACCTGCACTAAGATGAGGGTCAGATTTTGCAGCCCTTAACACACCACAGAACTGTGAAGGTCAGGGATCCTAGACAGGGCTGTCACAAAGACGGCTGATGCAAAAGTATTAGGCTCCCTAGGTGGATCTTCAGTTGTGTTTCTCCTCCACCTTAGGCACTGGCGGCAGCTCCAGCACAACGCAAGCAACAAAACTCTCCATTCTGTGGCAGCAGGGATACTGGCACAACACCCCCCTCACTCTCTTACCTCACCCTCATCCCGCATCCCCCTTCTTTTGCCACCTGCTCATTTTGCTCAGTATCCCCATCTCTCCCCCTGTGTAGCATATCTTCTGTCTTCTGCCTCCCACCACACCAAAGCCCACTTATCTCTCTTCTTTCTATTCCCTTCCCAGCATACCAGCAGCACCCAGATTTCTTTGCCCCCTCTATTCACAGTGCCCAGCATCTTCTCTCTTCACTCCACTCCATCTTTACCCACTCAGTACTTTTGCCCCCTTTCCATCCTATCTTCTCTGCTCAAGTGCTCAGCACCTTCTTTCCCCACCCCATCGCCAGCTCAGACCTCAATCTCTCTCTCTGTCTATCCTACCACCTGCTCAGCATACTCTCCCCCACCCAACTGGCATCTTGTCTTTCTCCCTATCCTCTCAGCACCTCTTTTCAGAACCCCCACTCACTATTACACGCTCTACACCTATCCAACCTTCAGTTCCCTCTATGTCTCTCCTTCTAATTGCTGCAGCACCAGGCCTCCCCCTGCAGTCTTTAGCTACTGGCAGGATGGGATCCACTAATAGTTCCAGGGTCTTCTGCAGTCTTCAGCCTCTAGTAGGTTGCAGAACCGCCACGATATCCAATTCAGGAAGGAAACACTTTGGTCAGTCCTGGTTATGAACTTATATTTCTCTGAAGTGTGGTATTTCTAGTCCCTGATTCTACCATTAAAATCTATGCTGCCGGTCCCATAATGCATTAGGATGGGGCAGTCAGATATCAAGGACTGACCTAAAATCTCCCTTCTGGAACTAAGTAAGTTGGCAGTATGGGTGAGATGGGCTTTGCCAATGACCTGGCCATCCTTCCATAGTCTTTGGTCATTGCAGATGGGCACTGCCAGCTGTCCTGGGAGGATCAGAAATCTCTTACACTGGTATGCTGAGTGCTACCAATGGCCCAATACTGCCACACCAACACCAACTGGCAGGCCAAGCACATCTGATCTCCTGATTATAGATTTCACAGAGCAAGAGATCAGCAATCTGGAAGTGCCAGGTGCAACTTTAAAAAATTCAGTAGTCCGTGCCAGTCCTTCTGTTAAAATGAGAAAGTAGCACTGGAGGTTTCCAGAATTTTGCCACTTCTCAAATTTTGGCATGCCAGAAAACCACCTGGTTCACCTAATAGAATGGCCAGCCCTCATCATAAAAGGTTAGAAAACAGACAGTACTCTGAGTGCCAAACCCATCACAAGACCCTTGTGAATGTTATAAATTATTCTGAAAGGAATTGAGAAAAACATCGAGAATATCATAATATCTCTGTATAGATCTATGGTATAAGTGCACCTTGAGTTTTATGTGCCATTCTGGTCACCACACTCAAAAAAGGATCTATCACTATCAGAGCTAGAAATGGTACAGAGAAGGGCAACTGCTATGAAGAAAGGCTAAACAGGTTAGAGAAGAGAAGATGGAGAGGGGTTATGGTGGAGGTCTAGAATATTATGAGTGGGGTAGAACAAGTTAATTGGGAGCCATTATTTACCATTTCAGATAGTATTAGGAGTAGCAGCAAATTTTAAACAGATCTGTATTTTTTTTTTCAGTCAATGCACAATCATGCTTTGGAATTTGTTGCCAGAGGATATAGTCAAGGAATCTAGGATAATTGAATTAAAAACAGCTTGAAAAAAGTTTCTGGAAAACAGTTCCATTAACAATTATTGGTCAGGGAGGTGTGGGGTTTGATGTCTCTTGCATCTGAGTGTGCTTAGTAGGGGTGGATCGGTCAAATGATTCAGACTGCCCAAGTCAGTGACAGGATGCTAGGCTTGATGAACCATTGATCTGACCCAATATAACATGTTCCAGGAAGATCTTGCACCATGCAGGTGGTTATCTTCTAGCAATGGGAAGGTGTTGCATGGTCTGCTCTTACCACAATTGAAGGTTTCAGATCTGCACTAGATGAACATTTGGGGAGACTGGATAGTCTTGTTTTCCTTCAGGCTTCCAGCTCATTTGGAACCAGTACTAGGATCTAAGTCATCTTTCATTTCCAGGCCTCCTTCTATAACCATGCAATCATGGACCGTGCAATCATGGCCAGTGATGTTTCTGTTACTCAATGACTGGAACTCTTTTTACCCAAGGGCTGTGAACATTGCCTCTACAAGAACCCTAGCCACAGCCCAGGCAACCCAGATAGTTGAGTCCTGGCCTAGTAATTGAATACAGATCCTTTGCTTAGAAGTGCATAGATCCACCATGAAGCACCAGGCATGCCCTAACTTAAAATTATTAAATTCCCCTCCGATACCCAGCATTTCTCTGAACATTTAAAGAAACATTCTTCTATTTCCAAAATTCCTCCTTAAGTACTGTTAAGTATAACTTCACATTGGAACAGGAGAAAAATGACCATCAAGAGCATCAGAGGACATCATGAACATGCCTTTTGTACAGGTTCCACCCCTATGGAACTCGTTACCTCTTGAGCTGAGGGGTCTGAAGGACCTGCAGGAATTTCAAAGGGGCCTAAAACATTTTTATTTAAGTAAGCATTTGAAAAGGGTTGCAGTACTTGCTTTATGAAGGATAAGGGATATATAGTTGGCAAGGGGCGGGGGGGAGGGGGGTAAAGCAGGTATGGTATTTTATGTGTATATTAGGTTGGGGTTGTAATTATTTTGCTTTGTTTTGTACACCATTTTAAAGCACTTGGTCACAGCATTCTATAAATATAATACAATAAATAAATTTATCTGTTTCCACCATATAGCACACATATTGAGGACATTTTCAAAGCCTTTACCCAGTTAAGGGCATAGTTCGTAGCATGTGTTAAGGGAATAACATGATTTTGGCCAAATAATGCAACATAAATGGCAATGTATTGTGGGTTTTGCCTTTAATGCATGTTATTTTATGCAAAGTAAACTAAATAATAATGAAATGCAAAGCACGCAAATGTATGCAAACACCTCATTATTATGCAATTGAATAGCACAACTTATGTTTGACCCCCACAAGCTGCCTTTTCATGGAAATATAATGCCAGCTTTGAGCTGGAGTTAACTTTCCTCCCTGAGAGCATTAGGTCGCAAACGCATGGCATTGTGCTCCTGGGGAGCTACTTAGAGGGGCCATTGCCATAAAAAATTAGATCTCACTCCCATCTCCTGGCATTCTTCTCTGCCCCAATCTCCCCTCCTTAGCATCTTTCTTCCCCACCTCAGATCCTCCCAGCATCCTTGCACCCCTCACCCCCCAATCTCCCTGGTACCTACCAGGAGTTTCCCTAATGTCTAACAGGGGGGTCATCAGGGAGCCGTTTCTTTTGCTGCCTGCTGCTCTGAAATCATCGGTGTGTGGCTGCCTGCAGCCCGGCATCGCCACGGTTACCACTGCTCTCCCCGGGGACCTATAAATTCCAGTTGCTGTTCAAGCACGCGGCTGTTGGCGCGTGGCTGGGGGCGTGTCCTAAGGGGCATGTAACAAGGGGCATGTTATACCCCTTATGAGCTCCTTAGGAGCACTATGGAGCGTGAGGAGAAGATCGGTTGGATTGCTGTTGGATTGCTGTGTGTAATTTGTGAGTACAATATTTGAAACAACGTGATGTCTGGGAAAATGAAAGCTAAAGGCAATAAGACTGGGTCAGGGTTAGGTTTGGGTCCTATGGATAAACATTTAGTAGCACGTGCTGCTGTTTCAGATCTGGCCAGGCTACAGTCAGTATCGTCAGGTGAGGGAGCTTCGTTAAGCTCCCCTGAGCGGACTCCACCCCCTCCTCCTCAGCCAGTTTTGCAGGACTCTTCAGATGGGGTTGCATCGTTTTTGCCGCCTTGACTCCTTGCCCTACACCTGTGCAATGTAATTTAGATCAGATTGGTTTTTCTTTAATGAGTTCTACTGTTTCCTTGCAGGATGTATGGTAGGTTGTGTCATGCACTGAGGCCTTACTTTCTACTAGATAAGGCGGTATAGAAATACTGTTAAATAAATAAATACTATAGTACCTCAGTTCTGTGTGTTTTCCCAGGAGACTACTGCAAAATTTCAGCAGGTTGATTCCACGCTGGGGACCTTGGAAAAAAAGGTTTCCAGTTTGGATTCTCAGTTTCTTTCCTTAAGTTCAATAGGCTTGTCCACTATTAAGGACAGCCAGTTGATTCATCAGAAGATGGAGCTGCTGGAGAATTTTTTTTTTTTTTTTTTTTTTTTAGTGCCATCAAGTCAGTGTTGACTCCTAGCGACCCAGCTACTTCTGGGTTTTCTTGGCAATGTATCACCGGAGGTAGATTGCCAGCTGAGGCAATGGACAATAAAGTGACTTGCCCAAGGTCACAAGGAGTGCCAGTGACACTTGAACCCTTGATCTTCTGGGTTCTAGGCAGTTGCTCTAACCATTAGGCTACTCCTCCACTCTGCTGGAGAATATATTTCGTAGTAAAAATTTATGTTTTGTTAATTTTCCTATAATTCATCTATTATCACCAGATATTTTGTTAAAGAAATATTTTAAAGAAATTTTATTATTGTCTAATGCTGATGAGATTGTGTTTTCTAGGTTATTGTATGTTTCCGATAAGAGAGAGTGGGTTTCCTCTGGATTGGAGGGGGAAGGTCCTCCGGAGTTTGTTCTGGAGTTCAGTCTCTCTGCTTTCCTTGAAGACTCACAGGATATTATTAATACTAGAGCTACCTTGGTTGTTTCCCTTTTGAATGAGAGTGATCAAGCTTTAATTATGAAGAGTTATTTTCATCATAAAGATGTTACCTTTTGTGGTGGGAAGCTTCAGATCTTCCCGGATGTCTCCAGAGCTACCCAAGTGAGGAGGAAGGCTTTTTTACTTCTTAGATCACGGGTGCTGGGTTTAGCTGGCACCTTTTATTTAAGATTCCCCTGTAAGTGTCTAGTTATGCTGTCAGGAGTAAGATATGTTTTTCTTGACCCTTCCCACTTGGAGAAACTTCTGGTTAGTAAAGAACTGAGTACGCTTGAGGTTAAGGATTGATGTGGGGTGTTTTCGAGACCCTGTTTTCACAACAGTCTCTTTTGGAGTTAGAACAAGCAGCTACGTTGAGGCTATTACCTCTTGTTTTCCTTGTTATATGTGATTAATATTTTCCTTTTTGTTTTTTCGCTCCTTTGATGTGGGCTACAATTCCATGTTTTCCTTTTCACTTTATATTGTAGTGAATGCTTTTTTTCCCTTTTTTTCTTTTTCCTTTTGTATAATGGAGATATTACTTTGTTATAAGTGTTTTATTGTTATATAGTCATGTAAAACAGCAATAAATATATTATACATAACAGAGAGTTCATAAGCAATCCCTAGTTGTTCCTGCCCCATTAGGTGCCCAAGTTCAAAATGGCACCTCTTGGCCCCTATCAGTAGTTGTGTCAAGCTGCCAAATTGTGCTCACTCGGTCTTCTGTTGCTGCTTCACCCAGAACTAAGCTGCTTCTGGAGAGTTGAAGTATCGGAGGAAAAATATCCCAGTTTGATGGGGGGGGGGGGGATAATGGGAGCAGGGGATATGTGAATGAGATTTTATGGGGAAAGGGTTGAGAAAAGAACTAAATGGGGATCCATGGTAGAGGCACACAATCTGGTCAAGGGACAGTAACACCCTGTGGTTAAAATGTAAAAGCTATCATTTGAAATTTTGTTTTAATTTTATTATTCTTTCCAAACCAATAAAATGTTTGGGCACCACATTCAAGCCACCCCCTCCCCTCTCTCTCCTCCAAGTCAAAGACACAGAGACAGCACAACTTCACATGCACGCACACACAAAGGGGCTGGAAAGAATTCCACAAGCCATGCTCTGCATGCTTTCCACATTTGTTTTGAATACTGTACAATAAATGGGTTTGTGCATGTGTACAAAATGCTTTTAGGGTGTACTAAGATGACATGAATGACAAAAACAATATTTCATTCATTTTTTGCATCGATTCGGATGGGAAATGACACCGTGATATAATAAACATCTTTTACATTTGAAAAAGATAACATCCCTAGGATACAATGCGGCTTATTCAAAACCGCCCATAAACTAAATTTGGGGTTTGGCTGCAATGGACCCTGTTAATTACCCTGCTCCAGTGAACAGCTCTCAGGTATTCTTGGTCTCACAGGGTTAAGATGATACCTATTAGACCCTCTCCCATATTGGAACAATCTAAAACTGAAAAGCCAGAGGTTTCAGTGAAAATCTCTGGACAAATGTGGATGGTGTATAGAGGTTTTCTGTGGATGCCCCCTAGAATCTATGGCTATTTTGGAATTTTCAGGTAAATTCTTTATTTCTGCAGAAATATTTTGCTCTTGGAAATGGCAGGCCAAAGTAGCAACAGTGGGAAAGTCCTTTCTGTTCTCGTTGTGGAAGCCAGCCCTTGCAATCTTGCTTCCCAGGAGCTTCAACCATCAGATTCACATTTGTTTAATTCTTCCAAAATGCATTATGAAATCTGGGTTTTTTTTCCACATTTGTAACCCAGTTAGTCATTAGATGAATTAAGGCAACATTGTATTTTCCAGGTTTTCAGTGGCCGTAATTGCCTCTCAGTTCCTGAGCTGACATGAAATCACTGCAACAGCTTTTGTTTTCATTAAACAATTCTGAGGTTTGCATGAATGCTGTTAGTGTTCTTGAAAATACCCCTGTCTTTTTAACTAAATAACCCTTTTTAGAAAGCAAATCCTTCTTGAAACAGGGTCCTTTGGTTCTGAGGATTACTACACATTCCAGCATTGTGGGAATCATGAAGCCATGGGAGTTTCGGTTTCAGACAAAACATGCATCAAGCATAGCCAACCTAGAGCAGAAATGTCTCCAGGACTCCTTTTTGCATACAGTGTGGCTGACATTAAGCTGTATGAAGTGAAAGCAAGGAATCATAGGCTTCTGCACCCAAAAGGGAAGCAAAACATCTACAGGGATCATTTTAGAGCTACTCGCCTTTGTGAAAAGGTCACGTAGGCTCCTGCTTTGGGGTTACGATATTATAACGACAACATAGGTGTCTATAGGGTTTATTTTAGAAGCGTTATGCACCTTTTCCACATGAAAATACCACTTTCACAAGGAAATGTCGGCACTTCTGTGTAGAAACTGCCAAGTTGGTGCCGCATAGTCTTCCCATGTGTAGATTTGTAAAATGATTCCTCGCACTGTGCGTAGAGGCAAATCCACAGTCGCTTCCACCCCCATGCAAACAGGAAGTCTGCATCAGTGGAGCGGACGCAGGAACACCAGTGCTGTTTCCCCCCCCCCCCCCCTGCTCTCTCTATCTAATCCCCAAATAATTCTGTCTGTAATTTATGACAAATCCCGTAATTGTAATCAAACCGCTTCTGATCGCTGGAAGGAGCGGTATATAAGTCCTTACTAAATAAATAAATAAAATAAATAAGTGCTGAAGATTTAGGTGGGTGCTGTGGTGCTGTTTAAAACCATTGTCGTTACTGATTAGCTAAAGAGAGCATTGACCAAGCCAATTGGGATAAGTGGAAATCTTTTTTTGAGTATGAGGAGAGGGGTTTGCTGTCCATATCGTTATTTTATAAGAAACTAGGGGAGCTTTGTCCGATGGGGCAGTGGGAGAGACTGGCGGTATGATGGGAGGTGTAATTGGGGGTACTAGGGATCGGAGCCTAGTTACTGGCAGTGGTGGCAAGGATTCCTACCTTGGTTGGGAGTGCCCGCCTTCGTGAGCTGCAATACAAGGTGCTGATGCAAGGTTATATTGCACCCAACAGAGTTTTTAGAGCCAGGTTTGTGACTTCAGATCAGTGTCTGAGATGTCAGGAGTGTCAGGCACATCTGGGGCATCTTTTCTGGAAATGCCCCCAGGTGCAAGGTTATGGGAGAGAGTAGCTGTCTTTCTGGGTCAGTGTTGGATGGTTCAAAATCTTTGCGAGTAAGGGGGGCAGCCCCATGTCTCCTAGTGTGAAAGGCATGCTTGGTGGTCAAACAATGTATTTTGAAATGGTGGAGAGAGGTGAATGGGTGGGAAAATCAAACTCAATGACCTAACCCTATAGTAAAGACAGGGATATTGCACACATTTATAATACTCTCAGATTAACTTGAAATCCTTTCTAAGACTCCAGTGAGGTCAACAGGCACACAGCAACCAAGAAAAACGTTGTAATGACAGAGGTGTCTGCCAGCACTGCCTTTTTGGGCTGCTATTTTGGGAAGTTTTGCAGGAGGGCAAGAATTTTCTGAGACATGGCCAAACTGAAGCCTGTGTATAAAGCTGATTTATGTATGCTGACTTCTGGGGCTTCAGCTGAGCACTTCATTCCTATGGTGGGGCAATCTTCTGATGAAACAATAGCAGTTGGCAGAAGGCTTCAGCAAAGATGCTGAGCTGAAAATCATTGCAACGCTTCAGTGGATGGGCTTTGTTTCTTCTTAAAGGATGTGTCAATCTCTTTGGAGATGAACAAGGCAAACCAGGGGGTCCGCTGTGGTAGACCATCCCAGCACTATGCAGTTAGTGCAAGGGCAGAGTGAGGGTGGGGTTGGTGGATAAGTGCTGATTTTATTCAATTAGTGGGATTTTCAGTCAGCACTTATCCAGATAAGTCCACTCAGCCCCAATATTCAGTGGTAACTACAAATCCGGATACTGGTACTCAATATCCCACTGATATTTAAGCGCCATGCTAACCACCGCAGCATTTGAATATCGGCCTTTGTGAATAGCAGCTCCTTTGTTACTATATGGAACACAACACACAAACATATTAACAATTTCTTTAGCTATACTCACATTTGTTCCACTGTAACACCAAGACTGAAGCCAAGAAACGTTTGACTGAGATGGGGCTATCGTACATTATTTTACGCACTCTAAGGTCTGGCGATTAAGTAACTGCCCCAGAAGAATTAAGGACGAGCTCTTAATTTATGGGCACCTGGGCTACTGTTCTAACCCTTTATACAACAGCAGCACTTTACTATCCAGAAAATGCTTAAAGTGGCCCTTCTGGCTGTCTGTCTGGACTGTGTAGTAGCCCATGAAATGGATGAACTGGCTTCTGGAGAAATAATCTGGGGTGAAAAGATCTTTCAAAAGAGCCTGGTCACTCTACTTGCCTGTTGAATAGACCTCTTTATTCAGAAATAAAATTACTGTTTTACTTGTTTAAACTGTTTTAAGTTTTGTAAGTAGCCAAACTGTGACAGCGTAATGGAAGTGGAAATAAATACAGGTTAAGAAACAAAAAACAGTGATAATATAAAGAGATACATTTTTTAGACCAACTTAATATACTTTCTTGACTAGCTTATGAGAGCTGACCTTTCTCAAGTCAAAACAGAATGAGCCAACAATTACTTTGCCTGAAAAGAGAAGTAAAACATGAAATGCATTGCGATGATAGTGGAAAGGGAACAAGGAAGGGTGGGGATTGATGGCTTCAGAAGGTGGCAGGCAATGCGAATTTATGCTTCATACATACTCTACTAGGACTCAGAGACCTGAGTTTCTTTTCTGATCAGTCTAAGAGTCCCTTTTGGTGTCTAAGCACACTGGCTGGCAGGCTGGGGGAACAGCTTCCAAGAGGGAATACTATCCTGTCAGTCTCAACTCTCAGGGATGATTAGAGTTCCTGAAACAGGGCCAGTAAAGACTGTGAGGACTTTGGTATCTACACTCCACTCATTCCAAATCCCTTTCAATAGTAGATTCCAGGCAGGGCTGGTCCAAGGGTTTCTGCTGCCCTAGACAGAAGTCCTGGCCATGCCTCCATTCTCCGCAGTGAGCCGGGTTGCACCATCTCCTGTGCTGAGCCGTGCCACCGCTCCCCACTGTTGCTGATTCTGGCGGCAGGATCGGCAGCAGGCCTTGTGCTTTGGTACACATGGCCTGCCACATCTGACCCACTGAAGTTGAGGGGGCCAGATGCGGCAGGCCACGTGCACCGAAGCACATGGCCTGCCAGCCACAGAGATCTGCCGCCCTAGGTGGCCACCTAGACAGCTTAGTGGACAAACTGGCCCTGAGTCCAGGCCAGGATCTGGCGTTAAGAACGAAAGGCTTTACTCAAAATTATTTGAGGCTCACTGACAATGTTAAAGAAAAGGTAAATATTGGCAGAGAGAGAAAAATTATACAAGCAGTTACACTCCTCTCTTCTCATGCCGTGGTTATCCCTCCTCCTGCACTGTCTTGTTACAGTGTACCTTCTGAGCTGGAGGTTGCTGTAGATGCAGATCCCTGGTGCAGCAACTTGGAAGCTCCTAGCTCTTGGTGTCAACAGATTTCATGGACATTCCTATAGATCCACTCCTTTTCTCCACTAGCTCACAGATTTTCCATTGCTTTACTCCTTTTCTCCACTAGCTCGCAGATTTTCCATTGCTTTACTCCTTTTCTCCACTTGTAGGACTGGCTGCTCTCCTTCTAAACGGGGGCGGGGTTCACCAGGGCACAGTGGGTGTTGGGTACAAGGTTTAATGAACCTTGTGAACTCTCCAATTCCACTGTTCCCTCCAGATGCTAGGCCTAACCCCGTTGATTCATCTTGATGGTACAATGGCTAGACCAGCCAAAGACAGATGTTTGCCTTCAGGTAGAGTTTTTATAGTGGTTAAATTTTCCTTCACAGAGGACTCTCCTCCCAGCATGATGAGACTGAGAAATAGTAACCTGGAAAATTACCAACATGCTTATAGGTCACAGTACAATACATTTGTAAGATTAGAGGACTCTGCTACTAAAAGGAACAGAACCTAAGGGATCTCTACACCAGTTTTGACATGTCTGATCAGTTTAAATTCAGGAGTCTTATGTTCCTGGACAGTGATGGAAAGGAATTCTGACATCCACAGGGCACACTAAGGGGATTATTTTAGAAGCCTTAACCGTGATTTACATGCTAATTATGACCACCTATACATGTAAATTGCATCCACGTGTAAATGGTCATTTTAGAAAAGGCTGTTATTTTGCGCATGGATGTCCACACCATTACAAAAATACAAGGGGGCATGGCATGGACGAGACAAAAATCTATGCGCGTATTCCCCATTTCACAGGAAATGCACGTATAAGCCCCAAATGGTTCACATCTGGATTTACACCTGCTCCTGGACACATGGGAAGGCACATTTTATAAAGGATGTCCAAGCGCAATTTGGGGTGTCCAAGTCAGAATGTCCGAAAAAAAGCAAGAGATGTCCAAGTTCAGGCACGATTTCACAAACGGGGCTGTCTCTGATGTGGACATCTGAGAGCCCTACATAGATGTCTAAGAAACGATCAGCGGTGGTACAAACAAAAAACACTTGTATCAATTATACAAAAAATAACATTGCAATTGTGGCGCATACTGAGCATAGTGGCATGCCATCTTCTCTACACCCTCCAGATGTTTTCAGGCCCAAACAAGCACCTTCCCAATGCTTATTCGTGCCTGGAGCAGGGCTAAAGTTGGACGAGGTCACAGACATCCCCGAGGTTTCTAAAATCAATCAGGGACATCTACGTTCATCGCCCCACCACAACCATGCCTCCGGCACACCCCCTTCCTAATTGGGTGCCCCTGCAGCGGAGGTGTCAAAAAGCCATTTCTAAAATGACTCCAGGGACATCTCAGTGGTTTGGACATCCGCATGCATGTTTTCAGCCGTCCAAACCGCATCAGCCTTTCCAAATGAGTCTCTAGGTATTAAAAAAATGCTCCTTTTGGCCATCCCTTTACAGAAGGGATTAAGGGGGATAACCCCGTTAATCCCCCAATGTTTATTTGCCCTTCCAAATTGAAATGAGGTAAAGACAGAGTCCCCTGTAGTTATCTACAGGCTTGCAATTGGCTCAGATACACGTGTGTGTGCCGACAGTGAAATGTGTACATTATGAAATGACGGTACTTACACATGTAAGTTGCTGAGATTCCTCCGTTGATTTTTCCCACGTGTATATTTGTGAAATGATTCCTCCCGCTGCGCATGGATATAAATCCCCCTGCGGCTCCACCTTTAGCAGAGCTGTTTCTCGAGTACGTCCGAACCTTGACTTCTCAATTCTGATATCAACATCCTGTCTAAACTGTGCCTTTAACTCTATCACAATTTACAAGCCAGGAAAGACCACAGCAGCCAGGGGTTACTACAGAGTTACAGACATAGGCTGCTCTACTTTATTTTTGTTTTACTTTTAATTTTTCTCATTCTATTAAGGAAAACAGGACAGAGGGAAAAAGAGAAATAGGGGGCCAAATATTCAAAAGAACTTAGAAGTTTATTGGGGGCTAGTAAACGTTTCAGTCGGCTGGCCACTGATTTTCAACAGCACTACGTATACCAATAGCTAGGGACAGAGCCAGAGATTGGATTATGCAGCTTCTCCAGCCAAAAAGGGTGTCCAGCTGCCCCCAACTATATGTATAAAGGCTGAATATCGCCAGTGTGTACATAGGCACTGTCAGTCAACATATCTGTACAATCATGCATATACAAGTGCAAATCGCATCCACGTGTAAATGACCCTTTTAAAAAGGGTTCCGTTTACACGTGGATGTCCTTAGTATGTGTTGTGGCACTGAATGTACATGCTGATTTTAAACACTGTGGCCAGCATTTCAAAAAATACGCTAACCACTAGGTATGAATATTGACCAGCATGAAATCCAGCTACTCCGTGTGGCCATTACATCATGACAATGGCTCACTTCTAACCCACAGAAGTTGATCCTTGATTGCTTGGGGAGTGGAAGACCTGCGCTGGAATTGGAACCTAGGTTCTGCTGCATAGCCCTTCATGACTATCGCTAAATTCACAGATCGGCCCCCAACTTTGCTTTCGCTAAGGAGCTACAGGTGAACAGCTCAAAATTCTGAAAAAAAAAAAAGAAATGTTCCTAAGCCAGAAAAAAAGATGCTTGGTGTCCTTTGGTCTCTAGGACATGCACATTAGGAATTGCAGACTACACCATTGCCAACACTCTCAACGGATTATTCCTTGAGGCTGAGGATTCTATTCTGACAAACGTGTTATTACTGTGGAGCTTAAAACAAAGGGAAATCCAAATAATCATATGCTTTGCTATGTCATGCACCCTGTTATAGCTTTTGACTGGTTTTGTTTTTTAACAGGCTAGAAAGGTTTTATTTATACATTTTTATGTTTGGCATCTGGCATTTAGAAATGTTTATCCTGACGAAACATCAGCAGAGGTTTCCAAAATAAGATTTTTGGGAGGTAACAACCCTCCTGGGTTGAAAAGCAGTTTAAATTGAATTATTTTAGAATTTCTTAACTGCTCCTGTCTGGAGAGAGGCAGGTTCTGCTTTAATGTTATGAGAGACTAATTACAGTACGCAAAAGACAAATATGGCAGTGATATGAAAACCAAATTATACTTAAGGAGCTTGCTACAGATGCACAGTATAGGGGGAGAGGGGTTATAACTTTCCACGCAGAAAGAGATTAGGACGGGATGGCTATCTCATCTTCTTTTATTCTAAAAAGGATTACAACTGTCAGTATATTTACTGGCAGCAAAAAAAAGACATCTAGAGAAATAATTTCATGTCCTTAAAATGTTATGGGCAATGAGGTCTGTATCTCTATTGTCGTTGGCTCAGGTCTTTAAGGGTGTGAGTGAGGGGTCTGAGGGCATAGAGGGCTAAATAGCAGCATGGTAAGGTGATGGCAAAATCCGTGCTAGTAAAAAACACCTTTGGTTGTCCGTGAAAATATGGACGACTGTCAGTAAAACATTTTCTTGGGCTGACGACTCTGAAGCTACCTAATCTATTTTATGGCTCCTTTAGCTTGGCTAATTCAGTAATCCCCTATAATAAGACCAGTCCAGAAGTGCTGAAATGTGCTGTCGAAGTGGAAAGAAATATGACATTGCTGGAAAGGCAAGACAGCAGCAGCTGAGATTCTGTCTCCCTCTACGAGGACAGAGGTCGACTAGATAGCACTGCACACATAGCTGAGAGTTATATAGATTAATTTAAAAAAACAACAGGAAATGTAAAAAAATAACTATTCAGAACTCTTTTCTCCTCTATATTTCTGCAGTAGGTTCTTTTGTGGAAAGCTGAGGGGACAGGAGTGGTCTAGTGGTTAGGACAAGGTACTTCAGGCCAGAGGGCCAGGGGTTCAAGTCCCACCTGGGGACAGCAATCTCAGGCCGGAGGGACTGGGGTTTCTAGTCCCACAGGCGCTCCTTGTGGTCTTGGGCAAGCCACTTAACCCTCCATTGCCCATGTTCCCTGTAAGTATTAGCGTAGGTGTCTCATATCCCCTTGTGTTAGATGTATCCCACAATTGACCGCTTTGACCCGGTGAAAAGCGGGATATAAATACAGCTATAAAAATAAATAAAGCTATCAAGGCACTGAGGTTCTTGAATGCTCAGTTCATTGTCTTATAGTCTGACTTGACAAATCTTTTCTTTCATTGCCATATTAATGCTTTGGAAAGCAGTCATGAATTTGCAAGTGCCATTCTGTTTGTTTTTTTCAAAATTGCCATTAGTAGAGGAAAATACCACAAAGGCACATTTTAGATACTAAGCGGAGATCAGAATTGAGATGTCGAGATTGCGATGAACATAATTCCAGCAGTGTTTTAAAAAAGGCTCTGCTGAACATGAAGCCTTTTCTAAAACAGTGCAGGAGTGTACATGTATTTATAGATACAAGGATCCGGAGGAGTCATTTTGCAAATCTACGCATGGGAAAAATCAATGGGAGAAACGCGGCTACTTCTACATGTAGGGACTGGGGCTTACGCACGGAGGTTGACATTTTACAACTTCCATGTGTAAGTCCCAGCACTTGCATGGGTCTGCAGGCCATTTCGTATAAATGCCTCCAATTAACTGCAGATGCCCATTTCATTATCAAATTTCAGTTTGGAGGAGGCATACCAGGAGATTAAGGAGGATAAGCCCCTTAATCCCTCCTGTAAAGAGCTAGCCAAAACTAACACTACTTAAAAACATAAATGTTCCAGGGAGCCGCTGCAAATCCTTCTGTGGACAATTGCCATCATATACTGTGTCCCTTATATGAAACAGGGAATACACGCGGAGATTTCAGCCCATCCAGGCCACTTTCTAGCCATGTCCCTGGCATGTCCCTTTGCAATTGCTACTGTACATTGTAAGGACATCCATGTGTAAATTCAGCCCGTCCTCAAATTGCCTTATACACATGGAAATTGAGAATAAGGCTTCTAAAATAACTCCCATATTGAGTTAAGGGTGACGCTCTGTGTTGTATTTAACTGGCCCCTTTTTAAAACAATATGTTGTTCTGGTAGAATTAATTAAAACATGACAAAATGGCTGGTAAAGTATGCAGATGTTGTTCCCCAAACCCCCAACCCCCCATCTGATGTACTGTGGGTCTGATTCCTGGGCCTGGCTTCTGCTCTTTGGACTGACAGGGGCTGAGAATTCTGCAGCGGCAGCTTTCACAGCCACGTGGGGAAGGAGGACTCAGTTCATACCCAACAACATTACAAATTCAGGGGGCAGATGTAATTGGTTATGAAGGGAGCCCCTACCTAGGACTATTACTGTGACGGCTGTAGTATAGAGAGAAAAGAGTGAGGGGAAGATATCGAGTACTTGAGAACAAAATCTCATGGTGGCGTAACTCTTGGTGGATCAGTTTCTGATTGAGTGACAAGGCCAAAACAGCAGGAGAAAGGACCTGTGTGGAGAAAAATGTGGAGGGAGGGGGCTTGAGGATTTGGGAGGTAAGTTTGGAGGGTATGGGTGTGGTAGGCGAAGGCCTATGATCCATGCTGCTTGAACTAAACAGACAGGCCGAAGCAGCTTGACCTGTAAATGAAGCCTGTGGTTAGGCCCAGAGGAGTGAAACCCCCCCCCCCCCCCGAATGCAGCTTCCATAGAATTGAAACTTAACTAAGCATAACCAAGCATAGCTAAGCAGAAATGAAACTTAGAAAAGATAGAAAAACAACTTTTATTGGAACTGATAAGATGTGTGAAGCTTCTATGGAATTAATTAACTCTGCTGAAAGAAAAGTTACAGTGCCCTGTTTTCCCATATGTTTTGGTTAGCCAGTGATCTTGGAGGAGAATTGTATCAAGAGTCTAAGAACTGACCATTGTAATGAGGACAGTAAGGGGGGGGAAACAGGTGCAGAGCCCAGACCAAGGTCCTCATTGGACAACTACGTAACGGTACCGGGACCAATAGATGGAGCGAGAGGGGTTACCGGGACCAATGGAACGTTTGCCTATGTCTAGAATGGGAAAGAACAGTATAAAAGTTTTTATTTTACTAACAGCCATTGCTCAGCCATTTTGAATGTGATTCTGCTTGAGTCTTGTGCACAAATAAATGATTTGGACCTTCTGAACAGACTCCTGGTATTATTGGATTGTTTGCGCTCTGCCGCTACATATTCTTGGTGCGTTGGCCGGGAACGTGTGGTTAGTAGAGGTATACGAGCTGATATACCACGACTTTCTGCCTCTATAGGTTTGGTCCTGCCGGGCTCGTGCCCTTCCGGCGTGGGCTCAGCTCCCAGGCGCCACCGGTCCAGTTGCATCGGAGGGAGTTGGACCAGGCCTCGGCGGGTGCCGGACCCGGACGGAGCCAACACCTCGAACCCGTGAGGGGAGTCCGAGGTCCAACTCATGCGCTTGCTCGGGAACGGGGACCGGATCCGGTGAGTATAGTTTTTGGTATGTCTAGACAGATGAGTCAGAACTGCAGTTTGTAACTTGGAACTAGTAACTGGCCACTTGTAACTTGGAACTTGGAATCTTGGAACTTGGAATTTTGGTAAGAGAGCCTGATCCCCTCTCAAGACGGTCCGATTAACCTTGCATAGTGTATTCGCGGGGTGAAACTACCGTCTTCTTGGAACTTGGAAAAAGCCGGCATAACTTGTATAACTTTGGTATAGCCTAGTCAGAATAGATAGGATTGGGCTTGTTTGGGAGTACGTTGCTAGCATGATTGTGTGAATGAAGTGTGGTTGAGAGGTCTGGTGACACAGACCAAGTGAAGGCGGACTCCTGAGTCACGCAGTTCCTGGCCGGGCGACCGCGTCCAGGTCGTAAAAAGGAGGAAGTGACCGTCGTCTTGTCTTGTTATTTGTTTCCCCTAAAATGTTTCTAGGACCGTGAGGACCCCTCACCCACGGTCCGCTCTCCTTTTCCCTTCTGTTTGTTGTTGCGCGCACACATCGATATGGGAGGGGCGGGGTCTACTGTGCACACTCCACTAGAATGTATGATTAAGTATTTTAATAAAGGATATTCAGGAGATTATGGGGTGAAAATGACTGTGTCACGATTGCAACTCTTGTGTACTAGAGAGTGGCCCACTTTAGACCCCATGTGGCCCCGAGATGGAACATTTAACATAGGAATTATTGTCAGTTCATCGGAAGGTGCGAGCAGCGCACCCCGACCAGTATCCCTATATAGATTCCTGGTTAAGTATTTGCGAAAGCCCGCCCCCTTGGGCCCAGCGCTGCTATGAAGAACAGTGTAGAATAATGGTAGCGCTGACAGAACAGACACAGAAGACAGGGATAGAACAGAAGTCACAGAAGTCTGTTTATGTTGATCCTGAGTCCCCGGAAGTTGTTACTAGACAGCCCCAAGCTCAGCACCCAGTAAAAGTTCCACCGCGTCCCGCGGCAGGCCCCCGGGACCGGCGAGTTTCACTCATTGACCCACCAGAAGCTCATTTAGATGACCCACCCCCTGAAGAGAGTGATCAGTTAGAAACTGAGGAAAATTCTGAGTCAGAAGAAGAAGAGGAAGAAGGGACATCTTCCCGGGGTGAGACTGAAAGTGTAAAATCAACTGTTAGTACCGGTTTATCCGTTGCAAGTAAGAAATCTAAGACAAAGCCCAAATTGAGAAAGAGGGGCCCTATCAAGAAAGTAATGCCATTACGGCAGGTCCCGGGAATGCCCGTAACGAACGAAGAGAACCAGATAGTAGCGGGACCCACCAGTCTAGTTTATGTGCCCTTCTCCACCACTGATTTGTTGAATTGGAAAATGCATTATGCTTCCTATACTGATAAGCCCCAAGAATTAACAGAAGTAATGAATACAATTATGCAAACCCACCAGCCTACTTGGGCAGATTGCTGTCAACTCCTGTCCACTCTATTTACTACTGAGGAGCGGACGAGAATTATGCGAGCAGCTGTCAATTGGTTAGCAGAAAATCCCCTAGTAGCGGGAGGAGAAGGAATAGATAACCGCGAAGCAGCAAAGAAAGAGTTTCCCAATGAAGATCCGCGGTGGGATCCGAACACCGACGACGGATCCAGATCCCTAGCCCGGTTTCGCCAAGGCCTTATGCAAGGCCTGCGTAAGGGGGGTCAGAAAGCCATGAACCTCTCCAAGGTAGCCGAAGTTATCCAGGGCGTAGATGAAAGCCCAGCAGTATTCTATGAGAGATTAGCTGAAGCATATAGAATGTATACTCCCTATGACCCAGCTGCACCCGAAAGCCTATGCATGGTGAATGCTGCTTTTGTTAGCCAGTCCCAACCAGATATCAGACGCAAATTACAGAAGTTAGAAGGGTTTGCGG
This sequence comes from Ichthyophis bannanicus, assembly GCA_033557465.1. Lineage (NCBI taxonomy): Eukaryota > Metazoa > Chordata > Amphibia > Gymnophiona > Ichthyophiidae > Ichthyophis > Ichthyophis bannanicus. The sequence continues at coordinate 43,883,520 of CM066043.1, forward strand.
GCATGAATACGTCACAGCTTATGGAAGTCGCCCAGAAAGTGTTTGTGAACCGTGATAATGAAAGACAGAAAGAAAGTGAGCGTAAAATGAAGAAGAAAGTCGATTTTTTGGCTGCCGCTTTAGTTGAACAGAAACGGGGAGGTTTCCCTAATCGAAGGAGCAGAGGAAGAGGAAGGGGCCGAGGAGATAGCCGGCCCCTGCTAGGCGTAAATCAATGCGCTTATTGCAAGGAAGAAGGACACTGGAGGAATGCATGCCCGCAACTCGAAGACGCCTCACACGAAGAAGAAGAAGATGCCCCTCGGAGAGAGAGGGAGAGAGGCCGATCACAGAATCGCAGAGGGACAAATCGAGTACATTTCCAACGGAAAAGAGAGGAGGCCATAGAAGGAGTTGCAACCGCAACGGACTATGATTTAGATGAAACAGATTAGGACAGACCGGGCTCCGAATTCGCTTTAGGTCCCCAGGAGCCTATGGTCTGTTTAAAGATAGGGGACCAATTCATGGACTTTATGGTTGATACTGGAGCAGAACATTCTGTAGTAGATAAGCAAATAGCTCCTTTGTCTACAAGAGCAGTCACAATTATGGGAGCAACTGGTGCCAAAGCCACCAAGTCCTTTTTGAAAGACCGTGTATGTGAATTAGGAGGACAGCAAATAGCACACCAATTCCTTTATATGCCTGAGTGCCCAGTGCCGTTACTGGGATGAGATATGCTAGCCAAACTGCAGGCCCAAATATCCTTTACTGAGAAAGGAGAAATGCAAATGACTGTAAACTCAAAGCCTGCAGGATTAATGGTGCTTACTGTTCCTCGAGAAGAAGAGTGGAGATATTACAGTACTAAGCCAGTTCCTGATACAAATTTCAGTATGCCAGCAAGCATTACGGCTCCTCCTGGAGTATGGGCAGAAGGTAACCCACCAGGCCTAGCCAAGCACATAGCCCCAGTAATTGTTAACCTTAAGCCTGGAGCAGAACCAGTACATGTTAAGCAATACCCACTACCAAGACCAGCCATTGAGGGCATTCATCGCCATTTATTGAGATTACTGGAGTATGGCCTTCTTAAGTTATGTCAATCACCATGGAATACGCCTCTCCTGCCAGTTAAGAAGCCTGGGACAGGTGATTACCGCCCAGTACAAGATTTAAGGATAGTGAATGAAGCAGTTGAAACCATACATCCAGTTGTGCCAAATCCTTATACACTTTTAGGACTGATACCTGCTGAGGCTACCCACTTCACCGTCCTGGATTTGAAAGATGCCTTTTTCTGCATACGATTAGCCCCGATTAGCCAATTGTTGTTTGCCTTTGAATGGCAGGACCCTGTCTCAGGGAGACGGGGCCAACTCACTTGGACACGATTGCCTCAAGGATTCAAGAACTCGCCCACCATTTTCAGTGCAGCACTGAACCAAGATCTTTCAAGTTATCCTGTAACCCCTGGGAAAAGAGTGCTTCTTCAGTATGTGGATGACTTGTTGATAGCTACCACCTCAGAAAGTGAATGTGTACAAGCCACAAATGATCTTTTACAACTACTAGATGAAGCTGGATACAAAGTTTCCAGAGCAAAAGCGCAGCTATGCCAAACAGAAGTAAAGTACCTGGGGTTCTGGCTGACCAAAGGAAACCGGCAATTAGGACCAGAAAGAAAAGAAGCTGTGTGCAGTATCCAAACCCCAACTACCAGGAGACAAGTTAGAGCCTTCCTGGGAGCAGCAGGATACTGCCGAATATGGATACCCAACTTTGCTCAGATTGCTAAACCACTATATGAAGCCACCAAAGGAGAAGAGAGATCACCACCTGATCAAGATGAAGCTTTCAAAGCCTTGAAGGAAGCATTAATGTCATTGCCAGCACTTGGACTACCAGATGTCCAGAAGCCTTTTCATTTATTTGTACATGAAATGCAAGGGAACGCTCTGGGAATGTTGACTCAGACATTAGGTCATTGGGAGCGACCCGTAGCATACTTATCAAAACAATTGGACACTGTAGCCAAAGGATGGCCGCCATTTTTGAGAGCTGTGGCAGCCACAGCATTGTTAGTGAGTGAAGCAGACAAACTCACCTTAGGACAGAACCTGCGCGTTACAGTACCACATGCTGTGCTTGCCCTTATGGAACAGAAGGGAAATCACTGGTTCACTAATTCTCGAATGCTGAAGTACCAAAGCATGTTATGCAAAAATCCTCGGATACAATTGGAAGTGAGCCATGCCTTAAACCCAGCCACCTTGATACCAATCAGCAAGGACCCACCAGAACATGACTGTATGGAAGTCATGGACACTGTGTTTTCAAGTCGACCTGATCTAACTGATATACCCATAGAGAACCCTGACCAGACTTACTTTGTGGATGGAAGCAGCCTCATCATCAATGGACGACGCTGTGCCGGGTATGCAGTAGTCACCCGGGAGAAAGTCATTGAATCATCAGCTCTTGCCTCAGGAACATCAGCACAGAAATCAGAATTGATAGCGCTAACAAGGGCACTAGTACTAGGTGCCGGACTTCAGTTGAACGTATATACAGACTCAAAGTACGCTTTTACAACTTTACATGCTCATGGAGCTCTGTATAAAGAACGAGGACTCATTACCTCTGGAGGCAAATCAATTAAGTATGGCCCAGAAATATTAATGTTACTAGATGCAGTATGGGCCCTGGCACGAGTGGCTGTTATGCACTGCCGAGGACACCAAACAGGCAAATGAGAAGTTGCCCAAGGAAACAGACTTGCTGATGTTTCAGCGCGTAAAGCAGCCATGACAGGCCAAATTTCACCACAAGCAACACCAGTACAAGCAGCATTGTTTCCAGTACCCCTCAACTTGTGGACGCCACAGTACACCACAAGGGAGTTGGACTATTATTGCACTACAGAAAAGGGGGTACTGAAGGATGGATGGATTGAGCTGCCACCAGCAGAGGGTAGCCAACCTCCAGGGCGAATAGTGATCCCTGAGTCATTGGGACCCGCCTTTGTAAAGGCCTTTCATCAAGCCACACATTATGGGAAAAATGCAATGGAAAAAGCACTCAGACCCCATTTTTGCATTTCAGTGTTGGGAGCCTTGTCAGCCTCAGTAGCTCGCCAGTGCGTAACTTGTGCAAAGAACAATGCCAAACAGGGTCCTACACCGCCACCCTGAGCTCAGTCAGGTGGTGTAATCCCTATGCACAACCTACAAATAGACTTTACTGAAATGCCAAAAGTCAGTGGATATCATTACTTGTTAGTTTTAGTTTGCACCTTCTCTGGGTGGGTAGAAGCTTTTCCCACCAGGACTGAAAAGGCCAGAGAGGTCACCAAGGTATTGCTGAGAGAAATTATCCCCCGATATGGAATCCCTGCAGTAATAGGGTCAGACAATGGGCCCTCATTTGTATCTCAGATTACCCAACAGTTAGCAAGTGCCCTACAGATACAATGGAAGCTACACACTGCATACAGACCCCAGAGTTCAGGGAAAGTTGAGCGAATGAATCGCACTCTGAAATCTCAGTTGTCTAAGCTATGTCAGGAGACCCACCTGAAGTGGCCCCAGATCCTCCCAATAGCTTTACTTAGAATACGCTCAGCCCCTGTGAAATCATCAGGATTTTCTCCCTTTGAAGTCATGTATGGTAGGCCCCCACCAATAGTGCAGGGGGTAAAAGGGAGTTTGACACAAATTGGTTCAGAGATAACCAGACAAGAACTCCTAGCTCTTAGTTCTGTTCTGCAGACTCTTCATGCGTGGATACAGGACCAGTTACCCATCAACTTGACGGAATCCTTGCATCCCTATAAGCCTGGTACTTCAGTGTGGATCAAAGATTGGAAGACGACACCGCTGGAACCTCATTGGAAGGGACCATACACCGTTATCCTGTCTACACCAACAGCTGTCAAGGTCGCAGAAATCGAATCCTGGATCCATCATAGCAGAGTCAAGCCAGCAGCAGTTCCAGAGCCAGATCAGTGGACAGCAGTGCAGCATCCTGATATTCCTTTGCGACTCACCCTGAGGCGGCAACCAGCGGCCTAGAGTTCCTCTTGGCCGCCCAAGAATGACGGTATTACACAACAGACAAGTCTTTCGAAGAGGATTGCTGTTTCCAATACAGCAAAGACATTTGTTTTCTTCATCGAATAACTGTGCCTCCACAGACTTTCTACAGGCCAACTACGGTTGGTAAGTTGGCATACATCAGAACCTTGAGGATCTTCAATCAACGTTGACACCCGTTGAATTGCTTCATTAGCAAACGGGTCAGCAGTGTGTCAGGAAGTAGTGGACGTCGAGGTCAAGATTTTCCAGCGGAGACTCAGAAGGACTACAATCAACATGCATCTTTGTTTCTACTTTGTCCTGGTTGCCTGCCTGGGGGGATTTGAACTTGTTCTTGCTTTACCCCCATGCACTGCCTGCATTACTTCCACTCGAACTGGAATGAAAGTAACTCAGACTTTGCTTTATCATTCTTACTATACCTGCACTGGTACAGTGAGCCGGTGTATATACAACGCCACTGAACTGAACGTTTGTATTAAGGGAGATACTAAAGTTTGTTTTAACCCACATCAGAACCCATCCTATTATACTCTAGAAATACGATGGGATGATGCAGATGGAGCTTTACTTAATGCCACACCCCCACTCACTGACCCTACAAAGGGTGCTGTTTTGTATTTTGATGCTTGTGATGCTATAAATAGAGATAGTCGGTCTCATTGTGCTAACTGGGAAAAAGCATATTATCATGATCACAAGTATATGTGTCCAGAAGGAACCACCGGGTGGGGGGCATGTACAGGTAAACGAGTTCTAGCGAATGAATATAGTACAACACCAGTTCGAGACTATTATTGTCCAAAGTGGGAATGTGTGTTCTATGCTACATGGAAAACTGGAATGGTAAAGAATACCAGGGATAATCGAATGGCAGCCCTGCTTAAGCCCCATCTGAAGAATCCAGAAAAATGTAAGAAGGGTGCCTGTAACCCATTGGAGTTACACATAATAAATCCGAGTGCATGGACACAAGGGTATAAATTTGGACTACGCATTGCAGGCTCTGGGTCAGATCCCGGAACCATTGTATATATAAGATTGAACACCCAGGCCCATCGTTCATCACGATATCACATACACAATACTTTCTATGAAACTATGCATATAAATAAGTTTGATATCCCACACCCTTCTCAAACTCTGTTCTTAGAATTAGCTGGAGCAGTAGTATCCAGTCTCTACATTTCCGATTGTTATTTCTGTGGTGGAACTAAAATGGGTGATCAGTGGCCCTGGGAGGCCCAAGAATTGAATTACTCAATAGCTTATAATCATACTGAACTGCATAAGACCACCAGTGAATGGGTATTAGCACACCCAATAGTAGGACATTTGTGTTATGTTCGGACTGGACCCCAGTTCACCTTGAAAGTAGGACAGCTTATCTGTCTCAGCCAGAAGTTTTATAATGACACTACAAAACAGACGTCTTGGTGGTCAGGAGTTAATGAATCTGAACCTACCAACCCATTATCAAAGTTTCCTGAGCTTGCCGATTTATGGACTAACCTTGCCCAGCCTCATGCCTGGCAAGCCCCACCTGGCTTGTATTGGATTTGCAGAACCCGAGCATATGCTCGACTCCCTCTCCACTGGGGAGGGGCATGTGTCTTAGGAACCATCCGACCTTCTTTCTTTCTGTTACCCACAGAACATGGAGAACAATTAGGTTACCCAGTCTATACCAAAAGACAGAAAAGAGCAGCCTTAAAGATAGGCAAATGGGAGAAATGGGAGGGGGATGATTGGCCACCTGAGAGAATTATTGCCTATTATGGACCTGCCACTTGGGAGCAAGATGGCACCTGGGGATACCGGACCCCTGTGTATATGATAAATCATATTATACGTTTGCAAGCTGTTGTTGAACTAATAACCAATGAAACTAGCCAAGCACTCACACTTTTAGCTAGACAAAGCACACAAATGCGTACTGCAATATATCAGAATCGCTTGGCACTAGATTACTTATTAGCAGCTGAAGGAGGAGTATGTGGTAAATTGAATTTAACCAATTGTTGTTTGAAGATAGATGACAAGGGTCAAGTAGTTGAAGAGATTGCTGAAAACATGCGAAAACAAGCTTATGTGCCAGTACAGACCTGGCATGGTCTTAAGATACCAAATTGGTTCGAATCTATCTTCTCTGTCCTGGGGGGACTTACAACTTTTGCTATGATAATATTGATAATTGTAGCTTTGTTTTTGCTGTTACCCTGTATAATCCCATGTTGTATGCGCTCTATTAATAGTGTTATAGAGAATACAGTAGAACGAAAGACTGCCACTAAGATTTTATTTTATTTTTTATTTGCAAATCTCTTATATACCGCCACTTCCCAAGATCAGTGGCGGTTTACATTAAACAACAACAAATACATAAAACATTGCTATGGTAAGCAGTTACATCGAACAGTGTTTAAACTATATACAGGTATATTGAACAGTGTTCAAAACTATATACAGGTAGTTAATATCAAGTACTAAGAACAGAAATCAGTACTATATATAGATAGATTTGATTAATATTTGAAACTATTTACATATATATATTGAGGTTTTATCAATGGGTTTCTATTGGAAGTAGTTTTGCAAGTATTAGGGCGAGCATATTATGGAGATCTAGGATAGCATTGTAATAATTAGAGGGAACGTTCATAGATCTAAGGAGGATGAGAGGTCTTAGCCAGTTCTTTATCTGTGTTGGAATAATATTGCGTGAACAAGTAGGTTTTTAGATCTTTTCTGAATTGTTTCAGGTCTTTTATTTCCCTTAGTTGATCCGGGAGATTATTCCATAGAGAAGGTGCTACATATGAGAAGGCACCTGTACTTGTTATGTGTTTAGTTTTTCTTATTGAGTCAGGGACTGCAATAGTATGCAGGTTCTTTCTACGTCTTACTCTATTTTCTGTAGGTCTATGAATTAGTGTAGAGAGGTATGATGGGGCAATCTGGTTTATCAGTTTGAAGGTGGTCAATATTATTTTATATTGAATTCTACTTTGTATAGGTAGCCAATGTAATGAATAAAGTATCGGGGTGATGTGATCAGTCAGTTTGGCTTTGAAGATTATTCTAGCTGTAACATTTTGAGCCATCTGTAGTATTTTTAAGCTCTTTTTAGATACACCTGTTAATATCCCATTGCAGTAATCAAAATGGGGTGTTATCAGAGCCTGTGTGATGGTTCTAAAGTCATTGAATTCTAATAGCGGTCTCAGTTGTTGAATTGAGCGTAGCTTGTAGTATATTGTTTTGGTTGTTTTCTTGATATGGCTTGTGAAATTAAGAGCCTTGTCTATAGTGACCCCTAAGTATTTAATATTTTCCTTTATAGGTATGTTAAAGTTAAGGATTTTGATGTCAGTTGGTGGTGTATAATTTGTGTTTCTTGAGGTGATAAGTATCTCTGTTTTTTTGAAGTTGATTTTCAAATTGTTTTCACTTAGCCATTTTTCAGCATCTATAAGGCAGTTTGCTATATTGTCATAGTTTGGATCTTGTATGTCAAATGCAGAGTATAGCATAATGTCATCCGCATATATCTGGTATTTCATCTTGTGGCCTTATGGCACCCTTATGGTACCCTTATGGCACCCTTATGGCACCCTTATGGCCTTATGGCACCCTAATCCTAGTACGTATGGTCGTAATCCGACTCCAGTGTAATTGAGTGATTTAAATCTCACACCTTATTAGTCATAGGGTGAGATTAATCAAAGGGGGGAATGTGGTAGGCGAAGGCCTATGATCCATGCTGCTTGAACTAAACAGACAGGCCGAAGCAGCTTGACCTGTAAATGAAGCCTGTGGTTAGGCCCAGAGGAGTGAACCCCCCCCCCCCCCCGAATGCAGCTTCCATAGAATTGAAACTTAACTAAGCATAACCAAGCATAGCTAAGTAGAAACGAAACTTAGAAAAGATAGAAAAACAACTTTAATTGGAACTGATAAGATGTGTGAAGCTTCTATGGAATTAATTAACTCTGCTGAAAGAAAAGTTACAGTGCCTTGTTTTCCCATATGTTTTGGTTAGCCAGTGACCTTGGAGGAGAATTTTATCAAGAGTCTAAGAACTGACCATTGTAATGAGGACAGTAAGGGGGGGAAACAGGTGCAGAGCCCAGACCAAGGTCCTCATTGGACAACTACGTAACGGTACCGGGACCAATAGATGGAGCGAGAGGGGTTACCGGGACCAATGGAACGTTTGCCTATGTCTAGAATGGGAAAGAACAGTATAAAAGTTGTTGTTTTACTAACAGCCATTGCTCAGCCATTTTGAATGTGATTCTGCTTGAGTCTTTTGCACAAATAAATGATTTGGACCTTCTGAACAGACTCCTGGTATTATTGGATTGTTTGCGCTCTGCCGCTACATGGGTAGAGATGAGAGTGTCTGTGGGTGGATGGATGGAGTGCATGGGAGTTGTATATGTGCTTGAATGGTAGGGATTTGTGTGTGTAGAGACTGCAGGGGGTTGTGAGGGGTAAGGATATGGCTAGTTGTGTGGGTGGGATATATGTGTATATATAGGAGTGTCAGTAGGGATCTATGTAGATATTTCTGTGGGGGGGATGAATGTCTGTAGGATTTATTTGTGCTTGGATATGTAGGGTTCCTTTTATGTGGGAGCTGTTGATTGTGTGTTTTCTGGGGATAGTGGTTGTTCATGTTTAGATGGTATTTGTGGGTGTGGTTGGGTAAGGAATAGTGTAAGTGGCCTTGCTGTCGTGTGGGTTTGTGTGTATAGGGTGTATGCGAGCATGTATGGAGGTGAATCTATCAGTGTGGGGAGAGATGGCATGGAAGGTGCCTTTAAGCAGCATACTTCACCAGCTGCATCGGTTATTGTTTCTATGGGGGGGGGGTGTAAGTATTGGTGTTTGTGGGTATGCTGGGTAGCGGTGTGTGTGCATATGGATATGGATATTTGTGATCCTGTGGTAGAGGATGTGGGGTATGAATATGGAGAGTGTGTAGGGGGTTTCATAGTAAGTGCGACCTTAGGCATGTGGGGTTTGAAGGCACCTTTTAATGCCAGCTGCTTCCATTATTTTGACTGTTGCTATCTGCCAGTGTCGTTCTAGCCCAAATTGCTGGAAAGGTAAGGCTTTTGGAAAGGAATGCTGATCAACATTTTGTAGACTGTTCCTTATCGGAAGCAATGCAGAATTTTTGGGAAGCCTAATAGACTGTCTCAATGTTTCTGGTTTTCTAAGTAGTCCATGATGTTAATATTTTCTTCCTGCATGCCAAATATGATGCATTTCTAACCCTACTGGAGAGAGGTACTGTACCGGAACACAACCAGACAGGTGGGTAACAGGATATCATTTTTCTCAACATCATTCTGAAGCATAAAAAGCCACAAAGTTTATTCTGTGATATGTTGGAGGAAACGTGCTGCCTATATTCTCAAGGGGGGGGGGGGGATGATATTCAAAGTGATTTACGGGGTTAGTAGGCCTGCTAACTGCGATAATCACGCCGATGGTTAGTGCCGCTGAAGATCCGCAGGTCCAGACACTGCACACCCGATACTAACTGACTAGCATCGGGGAATTTCTGGGGTGGAGCAGGGTCAACCCTCAGCAATAAGCAGGCAGCGGCGATATCGAGTCGCTGCCCAGTTATCCCTACGTGGTGAAAGTCAGGCACCTTAAAGGCTGCAGAACGATATGGCCCAGCACTGAATATCTGGATGCAAAGCTCAGCAGTGGTGGTTAGCCGATTTAGCCTCTGTAGCTGCCATCTCTGAATATCGGGCCCTCAGTCTCTAGTTCACTCCACGGGAGCCATGGTTTTCTAAAATCCGATTGTCAGCCTGTTTTTCTGTCACTGCAGTATGTACTGTTGGTCCTGCTGATGGTATTTGGACTGCAGTTGCTGCTTCCTGCAGGTAATTTAAAGGTGACTCTGCTTTGTAGCAAAAGTACTATTTAGAAAGAATTTAAATAGAATGCAAAGGCACAGTGATCTCGCTTTTTACTGTACTGTTGCCTTGGCATTTTGCATTGGTCACCTTGAAACATTTGTAGGGGCGTTCAGCACTTCCAGAATAGGAATGTAAGAGTGTCAAGGTTCATAATAAACAGTACAGGGAGCATAGTTTTTGGTATTTTGCTGTAAACATTCTTATTTGCACAACTCATGGCTTGTGATGGTGAAAAAGATACTTGTTGCATACCATCAGATAAGAGATTTTTTTTCTACCAGACATGTCTTCTGTTGAGGTGTGTTTTTTTAAATACTCGTATTGTAAACAACATAGATTGCGTTCTAAGCCTGGAAAGACGGAATATAAATCTAAACTTTCAACTAAATATAGGACTAGATGATTCTTTATAGGGAATTCATACTTACGTTAGTTTAGCATATTCTGTATATATCCCTTTTTTAATATACATTGAAGATATCATGCCAGATATTTGTTTGTAACATCTTAACCAAAAGGTCTGCCATGAACAAGGAGTGGAGGAGAGCAGAGGGCAGGGAACCAGGGAAATCAGGCTTCATATCCTTCTGGTTCTCCCCGTGGCCTTGGGCAAGTCACTGAATCCACCATTGCCTTGAAAAGAAAAAATGTATTTTCTCTCACCCAAGAGCCTCAGGTATAAACTCAAATTGTGAGCTCTCTCAGGACGAGGAAATTCCACGCCATAACCCATGTTGAACTGCTACTGGAAATATAAGTAAAAACTAGATGTGCTGTACAAACGTAACAGAGATTGGGGCCTCCATTTGGCAAATAGTGATTGAACATGCTGTTTTTGTGAATCCTTCTGTTATAAAAGGAGGTAGCCAGCTGCTGTCCTGAAGTGGCGAAAGCTCAGTGGGTGCTTGTACACCCAGCTGCCCCCCAGCCACCCCCCCCTCCCCCCCAGCTTGGTTCCCTTCCTCCCACAATATGGCAATACCACAGCGGATGATAGAACCCAGGTAGGGCAGCGGCCTGTAGGCACTTTCTTATTTTGCCTATTAATAAATCTATTCCTGGGTGTAGCCAGGAAAATCATATTCAGGACATGCAGGGGGCAGACTCACTACAGCTGTTCTGTGAACACCCTCCGCTCTGCTTCTAGCCTGACTCATAAAGGGTATTAATCAAAATCTTTACATATGTTTTATTCACCTCCTTGAAGCCTTAATATGAGATTGCTCTTTAGTGGCGGAGAAGGGGTCTTATTTACTAAAATTATTATTAAAACCTAGTGGAAGAGTAGACTAGTGGTTAGAGTGAACAGCTTTCTACCCAAGCGCTCAGGGTTTGATTCCCACTGGCACTCCTTGTGACCTTGGGAAAGTCACTTTACCCTCCCTTACCTTGGAAGAAAAGGCCTGGTAATCTACCTCTGGTCATATTTTGTCAAGAAAACCCTGGGGCTACTGGGTTGCCAGGAGTCAGCAATGACTTGATGGCACTTACATAAACATGCTAAAACCTTCTTAGCATGCTGTTGGTTAAAAATGTAACCTGCATGCAAAAACACCACTTAATGGGCAATATACAAATATTTAGTATTGCCATATACGAAACAGCCTCACTAATGTGTGTATACTGTGACTTCACCACCCTGAATGATCTTGATCTCAGAAACTAAGCAGAGTCAGGACTGGCTAGTACTTGGATGGAAGGCTGCCTTGGAATATCAGGTGCTATAGACTCACTGTGCGGAAGAAAGGCCCGATTGCACCTTGTCAAGGCTGGGTCCCCAGGAGCCAGCACTGACTCAATTACACACACACACTAATGTATGTATGCTAAAAGTTTTTGTTGGTTTTGTTTCATGTATTAAAACTTATACTCCACCTATCAAAATCCTCTAGGCAGATACCATAATTATAGACATAAATAACAAAATAACATACAAAACCAAATTTAAGACAACATAAAATTTCAAAAGCAATGAAGAATAGACGAGCCTTCAATTTTGTTAGAAAAGTTCAGAAAATTCTTCTCGATGTGTAACTCATTGGGAAGCGAATTCTACATGCAGGGACCTGCTATTGAAAATACATAAGAATGCATCATAATTTTTTGAGCTGTGAATTTGGAAGGCAAAGTTAGAAAGCTTTCTTGGCTGGAGCATAAAGTATGCAAAGATTCTTAGAGTTGTCTTTGCAATGATAGTTCAATACCTGCATCATCGTATAAACTCTTATGAACTGAACAGAGACTTTTAAATTGTGTGAAAAATTTTATAGGAGCCAATAAAGTTCTTGCATTTTAAGTGATATGTGATCCATCTTTTTTAAAACGGTAAGTAATATGAACAGCTGCTTGTGGGAGGCCTAGAACCATGATGTTACAATAATCAAGATGTGGAAGTGTTAAAACTAAAATACCGTTTTAATTCTTGCACCATTTTTAACTAAAATGGTAGCACATAACACTTTTAAGGCATAAGGCCATAAGGATAAGTTCATATCTAGGGAAATTCCTAGATATTTAATTTCTGAGACAGGCGGATATTGTTGCCATCCAACATAATTACTGGTGCCCAAGTAACATCATGTGTATTAGATATTATTCACGCTTAAAATTTTCAATAATTAATGGCCAAACCATTAGGAAAAATATCATCTAGAAATACATGAAGAATTACAAAACATTGACAATACAGTGGAGGAGTGGCCTAGTGGTTGGGACAAGGTACTTCAGGCTGGAAGGTTGGGGGTTCAAATCCCACTAGAGGACAGCAACCTTGGGCCGGAAGGACTGAGGTTTCTAGTCCCACAGGTGCTCCTTGTGGTCTTGGGCAAGCCACTTAACCCTCAATAGCCCATGTTCCCTGTAAAATAGCTATCTCCAAGTTATAATGCCCTGTTCAGTGTAATTCCAGTTTGTTCAATGTCCTTTCTTTCCTCTCGTTCTGGTGCCGTTCTCTCCTCCTCACCTTCTTGCCCCTCCTCTGACTCCTTTCCCCTCCCTTGTGGGGTCCCCCAAGGCTCTGTGCTGGCTCCCCTCCTCTTTAATCTCTTTCTAACTCCTCTTACTCTCCTTATACAACAATTTGGTATTTCAGCTTTCTACTACGCGGATGACATCCTTCTTCTATACCACACCTCCCCGGCTTGCCCCGACCTTGCCCCCCTCAACTCCTGCCTGGCCGCTATCTCTGATTGGATGTCCCATAACTGTCTGCATCTCAACCTCTCAAAAACTACAGCTATTTGGTTCCCGCACGGTCATCAGCTCCCCTCAATTGCCCCCTCTTTCCCTGCCATTCCTATCTCTATGGTTTCCACCTTTCGGTATCTCGGGGTACTTTTCAACTCGGATCTCTCTTTCTCTGCCCATGTTTCTCATATCTCCAAAACCTCCTTTTTCTATCTCAGGCAAATTCGCGCTGTTCGCCCCTTCCTCTATCCCTCCGCTCTTGCTACCTTGCTGCTGGCTCTTGTTATCTCCCGTATTGACTTCGCTAATTCCGTTCTCTCTGGCCTCTCTAAGCTCCAACTCTCACGTCTTCAACGAATCCAGAACACTGCTGCCCGTCTCGTGTCCTCTTCCTCCCCTATAGACCATGTCACACCCCTCCTCTTCCGTCTCCATTGGCTTCCCATTTCCTTTCGAATCCAGTTCAAACTTCTCACACTCGTTCACAAAGTTCTTCATACCACCACACCACAATACCTGGCCGATCTCATCCACTTTCACACACCCCGGCACCCCCCCCCCCCCCGCTCCATCCACCTCAACCGCCTCACACTACCCTCCCCCCCTCACTTGCTCACCTTCAATCCACCCGCTCCTCAGCTTTCTTCTTCATAGGTCCGGCTCTTTGGAACTCCCTTCCCTCTACTCTCCGGTTGGAGCCCCATCACCCTACCTTTAAACACGCCCTAAAAACCCACCTCTTTTCCCTTGCCTTTAATCCCCCTCCCCCCTAGCCTTTACCCTTTCCTTATGCTGACCCTCCTCTCTCGTCTTTATCTCTCTATCCTCTATTAAGTTGTAACTTTCCTTTCTTTTTCCGGCCTTGTGCCTACTGTAATGAAGATTTATTTTGTTGTAAACCGCTCTGTTTATCACTGAAGGGCGGTCAATCAAGCTAATAAACATAAACCACACTGATACAGAATAGCATGGTATATAAGAGAAAATAAATAAATAGGGGAAATATCACCTTGCACTATAAATGGAATGAATAATAAGATAGCATCAATATAGATTAGAAAATAAATATTTGAGAACGTAAAAACTTAAGATTTGCTATATTGGATCAAACCAAACGTCCATCAAGCCCAGCATCCTGTTTTCATTAGTGGTCAATTCAGATCACCAGTACCTGGCAGGATCCCAAAAACTAGGCAGTACTTTACAAAGCTGAGTCAGGCAGCACAGATCCTTGCGGAGCGCCTCTTTGTAAAAACTGGCAGTCTGATTCATCACCTCCAAATATAACCTGTTGAGCTCTGCTTACCTATGATATAACTATCACTAATTCCATCTGAAGATGCTAATCTTTCTATCAGAATGTCAAAAATTATTGAGTCAAAAGCGGATGATAGATCAACAAAAAGAAGTAGATAAGTGGCAACAGGGCTCTCAATACCTTAGAATGCTGAATCAAACAAAGAAGCTATGTTTCAGGGCTGCGGCATAGTAACATAGTATATGACGGCAGATGAAGACCAGTATGGTCCATCTAGTCTGCCCAGCAAGGTGGCAAGAGTAGGTGCACCTGCTGCTCCGTGCAGGTCACCTCTCTGCATGCTTTTGTTTAGGGCTGTACCAACCACTCCATGTAGGTCACACTCCTGTTTGTTGAAATATAAGAATTAGTTATGTTTATTTTGATTTTATCCTGTTGCTGTAAAGGGATCTACTGTGTCTGTCCCATGCCATTTTGAATTTTCTCATTTGTATTTGCCCCCAACACTTCCATCAGGAGGGCATTCCAAGCATCCACCACCCTTTCAAGTGAAAAGGTATTTCCTGCCGTTGCATTTGAGTTTACTCCCTTGCAGCTTCATGTTATGCCCTTTAGTTTTACAGCTTCCCCGTCTTTGAAAAAAGTTTGTTTGTTCATTAATACTGTTTACGTATTTATAGGTCTGTATCATATCTCCCCTGCCCTCCTTGCCTTTAGAGTATACATTTTTAGGTCTTCAAGTCTCTTCTCATATGTCATCTGGCGCAGGCTCCAAATCATTTTGGTCGCCTTCCTCTGAACCATTTACAGTCTTTTTATATTATTTGCGAGATATGTTCTCCAAAACTGAACACAGTATTCCAAGTGAGGCCTCACCAGTGACTAGTACAGTGGCATTAGTACCTCTTCCTTTCTGCTAGTAATTCATAGAAACATAGAAACATAGAAATATGATGACAGAAAAAGACCACATGGCCTATCTAGTCTGTCCTTCCATATCAACAACTACAACAGTCCCCTTTTTACCTTTAGAGATCCTCTGTGTTTGTCCCATGCTTTTTTGAAATCAGTTACTGTCCTCATCTCTACCACCTCCACTGGGAGACTGTTCCATGGATCCACTACTCTTTCCGTAAAGAAATATTTCCGTATATCACTCCTGAATCTATCTCCCTTCACCCTCATCCCATGTCCCCTCGTAGCAGAACTTGTTTTCAATTGAAAGAGGCTCTCTCCCTGAACATTTATGCCACGGAGATATTTAAACATCTCAATCATATCACCTCTATCCCGCCTTTCCTCTAAGGTGTACATATTAAGATCCTTCAGTCTGCCCTCATATGCTTTATAATGAAGACCACTAATCATTTTAGTAGCCACCCTCTGCACCGACTCCATCCTGTTCACATCCTTTTGAAGGTGCGGTCTCCAGAATTGCACACTATACTCCAAATGAGGTACCACCAAAGACTTATACAGAGGCATTATCACCTCCTTTTTTCTGCTAGCCATTTCTCTCTGTATGCACCCAAGCATCCTTTTAGCTTTTGCCGTCGCCTTTTCTACCTGTTTAGCTACTTTAAGATCATCAGACACAACCACGCCTAGGTCCCGCTCTTCTTTAGTGGACAAAAGTACTTCACCTCCATACTATATTGCTCCCTTGGGTTGCTGCAGTCCAAATGCATGACCTTACATTTTTTAACATTAAATCTCAGCTGCCAAATTCTAGACCATTCTTCAAGCTTAGATAGATCCCTCCTCATGTTATCTACACCTTCCTGGGTGTCTACTCTATTGCAGATTTTGGTATCATCCGCAAAGAGGCAAACCTTACCCGACAGCCCTTCCGCTATATCACTAACAAAGATGTTAAAAAGAATCGGACCAAGGACAGATCCCTGGGGCACACCACTGGTAACATCCTTCTCCTCAGAGTGAGCTCCATTTACTTGTACTCTTTGTCGCCTCCCACCCAACCAATTTCTTACCCAAGCAGTAACTTTAGGGTCCATCCCTAGGGTGCTCAGTTTGTTTATAAGTCACCTATGAGGAACAGTGTCAAAAGCTTTACTGAAATCTAAATACACCACATCTAGAGCTCTCCCTTGGTCCAACTCCCTGGTCACCCAGTCAAAGAAATCAATCAGATTTGTCTGACAAGACCTACCTCTGGTGAATCCATGCTGCCTCGGATCCTGTAATCCGCTGGACTCCAGAAACCTCACTATTTTCTCTTTCAGCAGCGTTTCCAATAATTTACTCACCACCGAAGTTAAACTAACCGGCCTGTAGTTTTCAACCACATCCTTACTTCCGCTTTTGTGTAAAGGCACCACATGAGCTTCTCTCCAGTCCTTTGGCACCACTCCCGACTCCAATGAGGCATTGAAAAGGTCAGTCAGTGGAGTTGCTAGAACGTCCCCAAGTTCCCTCAGTATTCTAGAGTGTATCCCATTCGGTCCCATCATTATGTCTACTTTAAGTTGAGCTAGTTTCTCATGAACACAGTCTTCTGAAAATTGTTCAAGATGTCCCTCGCTTCTGTTCCTATTTGTGGGTGTTTTCTGAGGTCCTGCTCCTGGTTCTTCATCTGAACACAGAACAAAAATATTTGTTAAGCAATTCCGCTTTATCCTTATCAGCTTCTACATATTCCTCCCCTGCACCCTTGAGTCTGACAATGTATTTATTTATTTTATTTAGTATACACTTGTATACCGCTACTTCCAGCGATCAGTAGCGGTTTGATTACAGATTGGGAATTGTCAAATCATGACAGAAATGTAGGGGTATACACACATAGATTTGAGGGTAAGGCACAGCACACAGAAATATGGTCTTAGGGATAGGGGCTAGAATTTACATATTTACATTTTTACAGGAGAGGAGTTAGAATTTACATATTTACACATTTCAGGTCATCTTGTATCCCACTGGGATTTACATTGAATTGTAATGACACTGGAATAGATGTGTCTTTAGTTTTTTCCTGAAAGCAGTAATGTCGTTGATCGCTCGTAGCTCATATGGTAGTTGGTTCCAGAGGGTTGGGGCAGAGAATGAGAATGCTCGGCGGCTAGTACTGGCTTTTACAGATCTGATATTGGTTGGAACTTGTAGTGTGTCTGAGTTGATGGTTCTCCTGTCTCGGTTGGTAGGTTGCGTGCTGATAAGGGTGGAGAGGAAGGATGGAGCTAGGTTATGTATGAGTTTGAATGTGGTTAACAATGTTTTAGATTGTATCCTGGCAGCCATGGGTAGCCAATGTAGCTCGATCAATACAGGTGTAATGTGTTCAGCAATGTTTTTTCGCATGATGATCCTCGCCGCCACATTTTGGGCCATTTGCAGAATATTTAGTGTTTTCTTTGGAAGTCCCTGTAAGATGGCATTGCAGTAGTCTAAGTGTGGCATAATGAGTGCTTGCGCAACAGACCTAAAATCACATGGTTCGATGATATTCCGCAGAGGTTGTAGCACTCTAAGTTTGTGGAAAATGGCCTTGTTGGTTTTGCGTATGTGCTTTTCCATCTTTAGTTTGCTGTCAAACGTGACTCCCAGATATTTGATTTCATTCTTTGTGTTATACGTGTTGTTACACAGGGTGATTGTCGGAGGTGGTTCAAAGTTTGGTTTACTGGATATATACATCACCTCAGTTTTCTTATGGTTGATCGTCATGTTGTTTTGCTGTAACCATTTTAACATCTCGTTTAGGCATGTTTCAAGCTGAGTATACTTAGGGTCGATGGTATCCAATTGTGTGTATAGCATAATATCATCTGCATAAATGTGGTAGTTGATATTATGTTTCTTGAAAATATCACAGAGGGACTGCATGTAAATGTTGAAAAGTAGTGCCAAGAGAGCCGATCCCTGGGGAATGCCTTGAGTTTGAGAGAATGCTTCTGCTTTTTCGCCATTGAATTGCACCTGTGGCATTCTGTTTGTTATGTAAGAGGAGAACCATTTTAGGGGGGTTCCCAATATTCCTATCGATTCCAGCTTGTTAAGGAGGATTCCATGATGGACAGTATCAAAGGCGGCAGAGATGTCAATGAAAATGAGTATAAACATTTTCTTTTTGTCCTCAAGGCCTTTGAGGAGGTTGTTAAGCAGTGCTATTAAGAGCGTTTCGACCCCATGATTTTGTCTGAAACCGTATTGCTGGTTATCCAGGGTTTCATGGTCATCCAGATGATCTTGTAGTTGAATAAGGACTGCCTTTTCAATGATCTTTGCTAAGAAAGATATGCTGGAGATGGGGCGGTAGGATGCTGGGTCCTCTTTGTTGAGTGAGTTGTTCTTTAGAATTGGCCTTATTATAGATTTCTTGAGTTGGGCAGGCATGATTCCTTGTTGTAGTGATTGGTTCACAATGTGCGAGACTTGTTGGACAATATCTTTTTTCGCCGCCTTGACCCAAGCAGTTGGGCAGGGATCCAGCGGGGATGTGGTGGTATTGATGTTTGTTATTATGTTGATAGTTTGCTGATCATCAATAATGTGGAAATTGCTCCATGTCTGTTCCTGTTCCACCTCAGTTTTCCGATATGTTGCGTCCAAACCGAGAGTGGGCGAGTTTGCAGTCAGCTTGCTTGCGTAGTGGTCAGCCAGTATTTGGGGTTTGATTGCGTTATCATGGTGGTCTGCCTGGGATGTTTTGGTTAGTGATTTCACTAGTTCAAATAGTTCACGCGGCTTATTGATAGCTTTGTTTAATAGGTTGGTGTGGTGCATCCTTTTCGCAGCGTTGACCTCTTCTTTGTATTTCGAGAGGAGATTAAGGTACTCAGTCTTGTGTTCGATGGATTTGATTCGACTCCATTTTTTTTCAAGCTTTCTGAGTTCCCTCTTCATTTTGGTCAGTTTTTCTGTGTACCAGGGTTCAGATTGGTGTTTGGTCGGGTTCGGGGGAGTGTTCCATTTTGGGTTCGCTGCAGCCTGAATTCCGGTGTCCCAGCTGGTTGTTAGGGCATCAAGGTCCATGCTTTCCAAGTCTACGTGGGTCTTAATGGTACTTATGAGACATTCCAAGTTGAGTTTGTTGAATCTTCTTTGTTGGTGTATCACTCTCTGTGTTTTTGCGTCCTTTGGTAAAGCGGGTAGTTTTATCCATATATCGATTTGGTGGTGGTCGGACCATGGCACTGGGTTTATCTTTATCAGAGGTTTCTCTTCGTTGCTCTGTTTAATCGTGGGAGTGAAGACCATGTCCAGAGTATGGCCCTTGTCATGGGTGGCCTCATTTATTAATTGTTGGTACCCTAGTTGGGTCATGGCTTCCAAGAAGGTATTTGCGTGAGTAGTTGGGGTTGTTGCTAGATTTAGGTCTCCTAGGATGATTTGGAATTTCTTGGGTTGTGTTGAGGATATGTTTTCTAGTGCTGAGGCAAGTATTTCATGGTGCGGCGAGGGGGATCTGTATATCAGGCAGATGGATAATGCTGGGTTTTCCACTTTAAGCAGGTCGATGTCTATATTTGAGTTCAGGTACGTGCTTGAGAGTTTCAGGTTGGTCTTGGCTATTATGAGAACTCCTCCACCTCTTTTGTTGGTGCGGGGGCAGTTATACAGGGTGTAGCCAGGTCTGCTTATGTGGTTCAATATTGCTGCGTCGGTGTCAGTGATCCAGGTTTCTGTTATACAGAGGATGTCAGGTTGCTCATCTTTGATGATGTCGTAGATTATGTGGGTCTTGTTCCTTATTGATCTAGCATTGATGAGGGTGATGTTACAAGTATCATGAGGTGTTTGCGGAGCCTGGTTTTGTATGGTCTGGGTTAGGACGGGCTTGTTTATATGCGCCCTTATTGTTTTAGGTTTGCGGTGCCTCTGTGTTCTACTATGACTGGTAAAAGAGGACCTCTGAGAGGGTGCGCGTGTTGGTTCGTTTATGGTGATGTGGTAAGGTGAGAGTAGGGGAAGGGAAGGTGTTTGTATGGGGTAGAGGAGGTAGATCGGGCTGCATATGTGTGGTAGAGAGTGGCACAAGTTTGGGCTGAAGGCGTAAGCTGGGACCAGTGTGAGCAGACATATTCTCAGAAAAAGGTTTATTGGGTTCATATCACAGCCGTTTGATGGAAGGCTGTAACGGATGTTGACCTGGCAACTACAGTATCAGTTGTCACTTCACAGTACAAGAAAATTAGTTTGTAGACAATGGCCTAGTATGAGAAAACACTTTGCAGTAACAAGAGATTATTTTACAGACAGTGGCCTAGTATCAGTAGACATTTAACAGTAACAAGAAACTATTTTGCAGGTAGTGGCCTAGTATCAGTATCAGTGTCAGTAGCAAGTATCAGTAACAGTAGCAAGAAATTTTATAGACAATATCATAGCCTTAGCAGGGCCCTCACAGACACGGTGTATTGGCCTGGTAGTATCAGTGTCTTAGATCTTTGCTCTTTCTTGCAGCAGTTTCTAGGGTCAGCACTATGATTGAAGCTTACCTCCTCGCGTGGGACTCTAACGTTGATGTTCGTATGTCGTTCCTAGTTGCCGAGGGGTTGGATCCCGACTGGGTGTACCGTGTGATGCTGGTGCTGCCGCGGAAGGCTTCTCTCCTTCCCGCCTAATTTCCACCGCCTAAGGGCCACGCCAAAGGGCCCTCTGGCGAGGCCCTCAGGCGAGGGCCCACCAGGTGCGGGCGCGCCCGAATGGCGCTTCTTTTTAAACAGGCACGTTGCTGCCCCGATTGGGCAGAGTGAAGTGGGCTGGCGGTCGGGGCTGCTCTATCCCGTGGAGGGAGAGCAGCCTCTGCGGGAGCGTGTCGGACCGGTCTCCAGCACCCGAATGGCGCTTCTTTTTAAACAGGCACGTTGCTGCCCCGATTGGGCAGAGCGAAGTGGGCTGGCGGTCGGGGCTGCTCTATCCCACTCAATCTCAATACCACTTTTGCCCTGCCTCTTCTCACTAATATCTGAAAAATGTCTTATCCCCCCATTTTATTGCTTTGGCTATTTCCTCCTCCTTTTGAATCTTTGCCTTCTTGACTACTTTGCTAGCTTCTCTACGTTTTTCCAAATACAGATGCCTGTCTTCCTCTCTCTGTGATCTCTTGTATTTCATGAAGGCCTCCCTCTTTTTCTTCACCTTTTCAGCTACTTCTTTCAAAAACCATAGCGGTCTCCTTTTCCTTTTACCTTTATTTACCATTTTAACAAAAAGGTTGGTTGCCCTTAAAATATCCCCTTTCAGTTTTGCCCACTGTTTTTCTACATCCCCTAGCTGTTCCCATCCCACTAACGACTCCCTGAGGTATTGGCCTATCTTCACAAAGTTAGTCTTCCTAAAGTCTAAGATCCTCACCTTTGAATGGATTGTAACAGCCCTAGTCCTAATACTGAACCACACCATCTGGTGATCACTGGATGCAAAATGATCTCCCACTACAACATCAGAAACACTTTCACCATTGGTAAGCACCAAGTCCAGTATGGCCCCTTCATGTGTGGGGTCTGTTACCAATTGCCTGAATAGTTCTCCCTGTAGAGAATCCAGGATCTCCTTACCTCTATGTATGCAACCCAGCATCCTTCTGGCTTTGGCCACCTTGAGATCTTCAGAAACTATTACTCTGAGGTCCTTCTCCTGTCCATGCACACCAACCTCTTGCTCCCTATCACATACAATTCCCTTGGATTTCTGCATTCCAAGTGCATGACACTGCACTTCTTCACATTAAATCTTAACTGCCAAGCATTAGACCATTCTTCCAGCTTTTCCTCCTGTTATTCACATGCCACTAATCATCTTCCTTTCATCCAAGTGAGTTTCATTTACCATCATCTTCTGTTGACTGTTAGTCAACCAATTTCTGACCCAGTTCACCACCTTGGGACCCATCCCAGGCTGTTCAGTTTAGTGATAAGTCTATTATGAGGAACAGTATCAAAGGCTTTGCTGAAATCTAGGTAGATCACATCCATCGCATGCCCTTGATCAAGTCTCTGGTCACCCAGTCAAAGAATTCAATCAGATTTTTTTGGCATGATCGCCCTTTGGCAAAACCATTTTGCCTTGGATCATGCAACCTGTTGATTTCGAGGAAGTCCACTATTCTCTCTTTCAGGAGCGCCTTCATTACCTTTCCCACCACAGAGGTAAGGCTTACTGATCTGTAGTTTGACACTTCTTCCCTATTACCACTTTTGTGAAGAGGTACATCAGCCCTTCAATAGTCCCGTGGAACTTCTCTTTTCATCAAGGATCTATTAAAAACATCCTTTGAAGGCCCTGCAAGAACCTCTCTGAGCTCTTTCAATATCCTGGGATGTATACCATCCGGTCCCATGGTCTTGTCCACTTTCAGTTTTGCAAGCTGTTCAAACACATCATCTTCTGTGAATGCTATATATTTGTCAATCACAGGTTGTCCTTCCCAGGATTTTCTTTAGTAAAAATAGAATAGAAGTATTTGTTTAGCATATTTGCTTTTTCAATGTCACTTTCCACAAATCTGTTCTTGGCACTTTTGAGTCTTGAAATTCCACCTCTGATCTTCCTCTTCTCCCGAATATACCTGAAAATGTTTTTCATCACACTTTAGATCTTTAGCTATCTTTTCTTCTGCCTTTGATTTTGCTATTCTTATTTCTGTTTTTATCTCTTTTAGCTTTATCATGTATTCTTTTCTGTGTTTCTCTGTTTGCAACCTTCTGAATTTTGTGAAAGCTGTAGTTTTTGTCTTTATTTGTGCAGCCACTTCTTTAGAGAACCACATTTAGAAACATATAGACATGTTGGTGAAACTCAGCAGACTGTAAAAAACTGCAGCATATAGAAAGTGGTTGTATACCCTTACCTCACAGATGAAATACCTTTTAAGTTCAGAAAAAAGATGAAAGGGGTGTAAAAAAACACCATATTAAAAGGGCAAAACAATTAAAAAGACCATCTGGACAAACTTAAAAACTTTCCTGAGACCATACAGTACATGCCACAAAGCATAGAGAACAAATCTTAATGCGATTGTTCAAACGCATGTGGAGTTTGAGATATCGAAAGTAAAAATGGTGCAGGGCTGTCACATTTGAAGGGGTAGGCCTTCACCCCTACCGATAGTCTCATGGTACTAGGCATTGATCCTAGCGGTTGTATCACCAGACTGCCACTAGGGATGAAGGCTGCCATTTCAGAGGGAATGGAATGATACAGCGCGGCTGACTCAGCGCAGCTGACACAGTGCTGCCAAGTTAGCGCGGGCCATCTCATCACTAAGAAGCGATAGGTATTAGCGGGTCCACGTCTGAAGCCGTCTTCCATAATATTTAATATGAACAATGACCTTGTGACCTTATGCTTCAGGCCAATCAGACCTGGACACACTGAAGAGGAGGTGGGATCAGGTGCAAGAAAGGAGGGAGGAAGGGAGGGAAGATGACTGCAGCTCTGGCGTGCCAAAAATATGGTGCTATGATTATATCATAGAGATGGCATCCCTCCAGCCTTTGGGTCATTGAGAGTCCACCAAACATCCTGTGCATGTGTCTGCAAAAAGAGGGAGTGAAAACAGTGGTATTAAAAGAGACAATAGAGCGATCTAAAGAACAAGGGGAAGTGAATGCATTCCAGGCCTAAAAATAGCAAGTATACATAGAGGAGAAATGTAGACAATCAATTTGTTTAGCTGTTTAGAAATGACAACTGTTTGATAAACTGAAGTAATGAACAATATAATTATGGACAATATAGAGCAGTAGATATCAGATGACAGCTGTTTATTTGGTTATATATATGTATATTCATTAAAAGTTTATATATTTAGAATCCTACTTAGTTGTGAGCAGTAATGGGTCTAAGACAACTCAGCATGCCACTCTGAGTTGGCCGCGCTGAATTGTCCTAGACCCCATTTTGGAAGCCTCGCCAGCTGGGGCAGGAGTGGAGGGGCCCCACTTCCTCCCCATCAGAGACCAAGGATCCAAAGGGAGTTCACGGGGATGGGGGGAGGGTTGAGATTAGGGCATTGTGTGTGGGTGTGTCTCTTTGGGTGGGTGCAGAGAGGAGTCCTTTGACTTTAGATTGACTTGGCTTCCTGGGGAACAGGGGGATCTGAAGCAGGGAATGCTTGGGAGATTTGCTCAGATGAGGGAGATTCTGATCGAGGGATAATTGATAGGGGAGATGCTCAGGAGAATGTGATGGGCAGTTGTGCCATAGAGAGATCGGAGCAGGGGGTGGATCTGTGCCACCCCCTTCTGGTGCTGGACAGTGGCTGCACTACTAGATTGCTGGGAGTGCAGCTGCACTTAACGCCGTCTTTTGAAGTGGTGTTAAGTGCAGCTGCACTATCAGCATTTGTGACAGTTATCATGCAGCAACATCCCATATGCTAGCTATCACCAGCCAACACGTCCACTCTCTGGCCCGAAGCCACCACAATCCCACCCTTTCATGCTAAGTGCAGTTAGCATAGGAATTGTTACCATGCCGGCTGCGGTTACCATGAGCCATTAGTGCTCGCTAAAACCCGTAAGAACTGTTACCATACTTTAGTAAAAGGGCCCTTTACAGGTTACTTTTATAACATAGCACCTAGTTTAAAGCAATCAAACCATGCCTATTTTAAGCCTATGTATAAAGACAAGTAGACACCTAACTATCTGTACAAAATATTAGCATGAGTAGCAGGAAATGTTAAGGCACCGATATTTACGCCTACTCTTTAGCAGCTGTAAATGAAAGTACATTATGTTTGCAAGTATATGCATAAATTAGAGTATTTTATAATCAATGTACATACTTGTGAAATCCATTCGTGTTCCATCCAGACCATTCCCCTAGCTAGGCCTACTGGCAAAGTACACCCCTTCATGTCAAAGCATACTCTTCTACATCAGTCAGTGTTTTATAAGAGGTCACTGCCACAGACACATGTTAATAACTTTACAAAATGACCTCCTTAATGTGCCTTTAAGTAATATAGCCCTCAGTTTGTACTTCAGGCAAAGGAGGGTTAAGTGATTTGCCCAAGGTTACAAGGAGCACCTGTGACAGTATCAGGATGTCAGTTGTGGCTTTCCTGGGTCACAGCACGGCACACTAACCTCTAGGCTAAGCTCAGTTGATGCCATGAGAGTCTGTGGATGTGAAAGACATAGAAGAGGGTGGCTATCTTGTTATGGAGAAGTCACCATTGCATTAGCTGTGGGTTGAGAAAACACCCTTTTGTGTGTCTTAATCTGCAACAGTTAGCCTGACCTGTATGAATCTATCATAAATACTAGCTAGTTGCTACTGCTATATATCATTTACACAGCGCTTTTAGGCATCCACAACGCTGTACAGAATAAAAAGCTTGCAGTAAACAGATTATTAAGGAGGACAAGTTGTCTGTATACTGAAATAAGAAATGTCACATAGAAACAAGAATGATTTTTCATCTCCTTTTTTGTGCGCACACTTTGGAAAAGGAGAAAGCAGACCTGAAGGCTATTATTGAATGTTTTCACCGTGTTTATGAGAGAGCACAGGTTAGTGGGTATAGAATGAATATTGCATTAGGAAGCACATCACCATATAATAAATCCCACTCAAGTTAAAATGTAAAAATGTTCATTCATTTTTTTTATTCAGGAGATGAAATTTATGTTTCTATATTTGTGGCAATGGGTATATTTTGTGTTAAAGTGCCTCCTAGTGGTAAAAACATATTTTTGACACACAAGTATTCTATAGTGCCCGAGGCCAGGGTATTGTGGTTATGTAAATTACTGCATATAGAGGCCTATTTACTAAACTGTATTAGCTGTTTAACACGGCTTTTAATGCACACTCTTAAAATAGCACAAAAAATAGTTAACACACTACATTAACAGTGAACATTAACTGCCATGTTAAATACCTACCACAGAATTTCATGCTAGGGGCGAGAAAGGCCAGGGAAGGACTTGGGAATGTGTCATGCTTTTAATGTGGACTGTTAACTGCTAACGTGGCAGACCCTGACACTGAGACTGGATTTGCATACCTTATTCATCCGTATCTATAATCTACCCTCAATCTAGCTACTCATTTCTATTTACCCCTTATGCCTTTGACATCCTTCCTGTCTAAGGCCCCTTCTACTAAAGCACTCAAAGGTTAGCATTTAGAGGGTGATTTTACAAAGGATGTCTAAATTAAATCGGAGGCATATAAGGCAAAACGAGTAGAAAAATACAAGGGACATCTAGGTCTCCGGCTGATTTCAGAAACACAGATGTCTCCGATGTGGACGTGCATGTGGGCAGACACATAGATGTCCCCAGTAGGGCTGCTTGGTCAGGAATGTTTGTCTCAAGCAAGATAGCATAAAGTCCAGCAGCATACCAAAGTAAAAACCTGAGCCCCCATTCCTTATCAGTTTTCATTGACGTGGAGCCCGATCCTAGAAGGGACACATCCAGACCATCTGGACGGCCCTGACCAGGACGGGCCCTTTAGGACCCGATTCTGCACTGCAGGAGCAAAATGCTCCCATGGGTGCAGGATTAAGCCCTCGGAGACAGTCCAGCTGCCCCTGCATCATCACAGCAACATCTTCCCCAAGGCACAACCAGCCCACTACCCACCAAGACCCCAATTCCTTGCTGCCCAACCCCCAACAGGGGAAACCAGGGCCCTGAGCGGGCGGTGGGGACACACCTTGCATGCCTCTGTTGCCTTGGGGGGCCTGGCCAGCTAATCCAGGTGGGCGACTAGCGCTTATTTCACCTCTGAGGGGGAATACTCTGGCTGTCCCCCCAGTGATACTAAGACGTACAGGGCCATGAGCGGAATCGGCCCTGTACATCTGGGTGCTGGTCCCACCCACTCTCTGCCCCTGTACTGCCCCCATCCCTCACAGAACGCACAGCGGCTCTGTGCGTGCAGGGAGGACAGGAGGCAGAATACGGCAAAGGCAGACAGTGGGGCTGCATGTCCCAGCAAGACATGTAGCCCCCCATCCACTTTATAGAATCGGGGCCACAGTGTAAAATACAGGGATAATAGTGAAGCTCCTTCTCCACACCTTCCAGACATTTGCCTGGCAAATCGAGCGCTTCTCAGATGCCTCTTTGTGCCTGGAATAGGTTTAACTTTAGACGCGATTCAGGACATGCAGGACATTTCTGCGATCAGGTGGGGATGTCCAGATTTCTAAGAATGCCCCAGCCACACCATTATCACGCCCCCGTTCAGATTTGGACATCCTCATGCTCGGGATGTCCACAGACCTGGCTTCTAAAATGGCTTTGGGGACATCGCTTAGATTTGGACATCTGCATACCTGTTTGCAGACGTCCAAATCGCTAATAACGCTTTTAAAATGACAACCTAAACGTGCAAAGGAAATGCATGTTAAGTGCAAAGCCTTCAAATTAGGTGTTGGGGGCATCACCAACATGTTCTCAGGAGTGAGCACAGGAAGGGCTGCCTTAATGTGCGGCGCACTAATACGTGTGCACCCAACAAGACCCATGGGTGCACTCATACTAACTGCCACGTTGCCGCTGAGAATGTGGCAATTGCCCTTGCACTAGGAGCAATCTGCTCTCCACACCTACACCTCACTCCTTCACTACCCTTTTGCATGATTGCCAGTTACCGCACGTTTTTCCTCGCATGCCCCCACATTAGTGTTCCCGGCTGCCAGCTGCCATGTGTTAATCTGCTACCGGGCTTTAGTAAAAAGGGCCCCGGATGTGCCGGCTGCATCCATCCCCTTTGCTTCCTGTCAGGATGTCTCATTGTACAGTGCTAACCCTGAGATTATCCTATGTTATATGATTGTTCTACGGCGCTGCCTTTACGCTGCATCTTTTGTACGGTTCCGACATTGCAAGCATCCTATCTATGTTATTTGTATGTGCCACTGTGCTGCCCAAAAAAGTGTATCATTTATGCTCTGCTGACATTATTTCGTATTTCTGCTATTTGAATGCTTTACTATGCTGTGCATTACTGATATTGTTCCATATTATTGCCTATCTCCAAGTTTATCTCAATGTTCTAATTATCCGGCCAGGTCACAGTGTGGAGATGGTTCTTCTCACATTTCTAAATGAACTTCACGTAGCTCACGATCGCAGTGATTTCTCGGTGGTGGTATCCTTGGACCTCTCTGCAGCTTTCGATCTTGTTGATCACTCCCTCCTCTTGGCTCACTTACGTGAAGCTGGTCCTTGCAGCATGGTTTATCACTGGTTTCATTCTTACCTTTCCTCCCGGTCCTGCTCTGTTCTTTCTTTGTCCGCTTCAGCCGTTTCCTCCGAGCCTTTCCCTCTCCTCTGCAGTGTACCACAAGGCTCAGTATTGGCTCCCCTCTTTAATATCTTTTTATCACCACTTGCTCTTCTGGTACAACAACATGGGATTTCTGCCTTTTTACTATGCTGACGATCTGGTTCTTTTGTATCACACCTCTCCGCTCCACCCTGATCTTTCCCCCCCTCAACTCTGGTCTCTCTGCTGTTGCCGATTGGCTCACTACTCACTGTCTACACCTGAATTTAACAAAAGCTCTTGCTATCTGGTTTACCTACGGCAGTCCCTCCCCTCTGGTGGCACCTTCTCTTTCTGGCTCACCTGTCCCCTTAGTATCTTGCTTCCGTTATCTAAGTGTTCTCTTTGATTTAGATCTTTCCTTTCGGGATCACATTTCTCATGTTACTAAGACTTCTTTCTTCTTTCTTTGCCAAGTCCATGCCATCCGACCCTTTCTTACCCCACAGGCCCTCACCACTCTCCTTTATTTATTTTTTTATTTAACATTTCTTATATACCACCTTTCATGATATCAAGTCGGTTTTACATTGAACAAACTGAAATTACATTGAACAGGGCATTATAACATGGAGATAACTATTTTATTTTCTGTCCTTGGTTATGTCATATATTGATTTTTGTAATTCTGTTCTGGTTGGCTCTCCTACTTCACAACTACATCGCTTACAACGTGTCCATAACACAGCTGTGCGTTATCTATCACTCTTCGCGTTGGGATCACGTCACGCCCCTTCTCGTCCACCTTCACTGGTTCCCTGTCGACTTCTGTATTCGCTATAAAATCCTTTCGCTGGTCCATCACGTTCTCTATACCCATTTACCTCAATGCCTGGCAGACCTCATTCACTTTCACACCCCCAGTCGCACTCTCCGGTCCCTACACATTAATTGCTTACATCTCCGTGCTCCCTCCCACGCTCACCTTCAGTCCACCCGCTCCTCTGCTTTCTTCTTTATTGGTCCCGCTCTTTGGAACTCCTTACCTACTTCCCTCCGGCTTGAACAACAGCACACCACCTTTAAGAGAAACCTGAAAACCCACCTTTTCTCTTCCGCTTTTGACCTCCCCTCCCCTTTTGTATGAACATACTCTCCCCATTCCCTCTCTCAATCCTTTCCTCCTCTGTCTCGTTGTGTGAATGTACTGCTTGCTTTCCTATCGGTTATTGTAACTTCCTTTCTATTTCGGGCCATTGGCATTTTCTGTATTTTTTATTTTTTGTAAGCTGCTATAATGTCATTGTATAGAGGTATAGAAAGAGAATAAACATAAGCATAAACATATCTAGTATGCTGACGGGGGGATCATTTTGCTATTGTTTCATTTTATTTTAATTTAATACAAATTCTTTTATGCCGAGCATATACCCCAAAATTAGGAGCTTGAGCAGATTACAGACAAGGAGAAGATACAATCAAAGTGGGGATTAGAGGAGTAAACCTCATCCTACATTTTCAGTTCTAGTATTTCTGTGTGATGGAGTCTATAGAGTTGCCTGTCAGTGCACACCTAGCCCTGAGCAAGTGGTGCAGCCACACAGGGCAAAAACAATAGGGGCGCATTTTGGGATGCAGACTTCAGCTCCCCCCTATGCTGTCTGCCCTTGCCTCACCACTACTTTTAGGGTTCCCTTGGTGGCGGTGAGACCTTCAATTGAAAAAAAACAAACATGCGGATCTCTCCAACTCCTCGCTTGCCTGCTGGCCTGATCCCCCTCCTCTAACACAGGCTCGCTTCAGAGGCGGGAGGGACCAGACCAGCCATTCACATGTGGGTCTTTGCAACTCCATATTTGAATGGCTGGTCTGGTCCCTCCTTCCTCTGATTCAAGCACACGTCAGAGGAGGGGGATCAGGCCAGCAGGCAAGCACGGAGTCAGAGAGACTCGCGTGTTTATTTTTTTCAATTGCCGCTGCCACAGGTATCCTAAAAGCAGCAACGGCAGTGGGGCAAAGGCAGGCTGGGTAGGGAGCCAGCTGGAGACATGGTGATAAGATGGGGAGATGCTAGGCATGGAGCAAAGGTCAAACCGGGGGAGGGGGTGGAGGCAGG
Source organism: Ichthyophis bannanicus (assembly GCA_033557465.1). Classification (NCBI taxonomy): domain Eukaryota; kingdom Metazoa; phylum Chordata; class Amphibia; order Gymnophiona; family Ichthyophiidae; genus Ichthyophis; species Ichthyophis bannanicus. The sequence goes on from CM066043.1 coordinate 43,914,300, forward strand.
GGCGGCCCAAGGGGGGTGCGGCGCCATGTGCGGAGACTCGGTGCGGGGCCTCATTTGCATAAGGGGCCTCATTTGCATAAATATTTGCATAATGTTACCATACACTAACTTTTACTGAACACGTCTCTTAATGAGTGTATGGATAAAGAAAGGCTAAAAGATTTCTACATTACTATAATCCAGTGCCAACCGCCAGGCACATTAGGAACTACTACAAACACTGCCCATTTAGAACCCATAGCAAACCCGCCGTATCCTAACAGCACTACCAGGACTCACAAAGCACCATACTCTACCTATCAAAAGGCAACACTGCAAATATTAAACCAATACATTTCAGAGAATAACAATACATGACCTACTGGGGAAAGAGAACAAGTGGCAATGTCAAATAGGAATTATATAAACAGAATACCTCAGCTCAGTTACACATGCAGAACATAGACCATTACCAAACAAAGAATCACAATTTAGAAACAGGAAGGCAATAATTAAACTGAGAACCCTGAAAGCCAAACTTGGAATGTACAACAACACTGTAGAAATAAAACTATAAATTAATTTCCTCTTGTAGTAAACAAAGCACAGACGTTAATGATGCACATTTCCCAGAGCTGACATATTCCAGTTAATAATTTCAAAATAAAGAGATATTTTTCTACCTTTTGTGCATTTTTTTTTCAGTTGCAATTGCTCCAGCCACTTTCTTCTGGTTTCTTCGTGTCTTCTGCTAACTCTCCATCGTCTGCTGTCCATTTGTCCTTTCTTCTCTCTTCTAGTTTTTTTTCCATTCTCTCTCTACATCTGCTTTAACATACTAATATTTCTCCTTTTGCTCTTTCCTCATTGCTATTTCATCCACTCAAATTTTACCCCTCCATCCTCAATCCCCACTTACTCTCCCAATACCTGGCCAATTGTAGATTTTTCATCCCTCCCACACAAAATATTTTTCCCTCTCCATTTCACTCTCCCAGCCCCATCCCATTCTAATCCTCCCCCAACATCAGCTCCCTTCTAGTTCCAGCCTCACCCAGCATCCGCTCCCTTCTAGTCCCTGCATCAGTCCATTTCCAGTCCTAGCCCCCCATCAGCCCATTTCCAGTCCTAGCTCCCCATCCATTTCCAGCCCTATCAGAGTCCCTCCATCAGCTCATTTCCAATCCCAGCCCCCCATCAGCCCATTTCTTGTCCTTTCCTAGCCCCACCATCAGTCCATGTCAAATCCCTAGCTCCCCTCCACTCAGCCCAATTCCAATCCAAGCCCCCCATGAGCCTACTTCCAGTTCTAGCCCCTACATGAGTCCATTTCAATTCAAGCCCCCACCACAGCCCATTTCCAATCTTAGCTCCCCCAACAGCCCATTTCCAGTCCTATCCTAGCTGCTCCATCAGCCTATTTCCTGTCCTAGCTCCCTCCCCTCACAGCCCATTTCCATTCCAAACCCTCTCCCCATCAGCTATTTGCAGTTCAAGCCCCCCCCCCCTTCCACTCAGCCCATTTCCATTCCAAGTCCCCGTCCCCATCAGCTATTTGCAGTTCAAGCCTCCCCTTCCACTTTCAGATCCACAAAGGGAGAGTGTCTCACTGTCTCCCTCGTGGCTCTGTTAAGCCCGCAGGGGCTGATGGGAAATTTCCCATCAGCCCCTGCAGGCTTAACAGAGCCGCGAGGAGACACTCTCCCTTCACGGATCTGAAAGCCATCGCGAAGAGGCTCAGCCGGGCAGGGGGGGGGCCCCGCGGGACAGTCGATTCTGCCGATGCCGCCGCGGCAGCAGCAACAGCAGCCAGCTTTTTTTTTTTAATTTATTTTTAAAGCAGAATGTTCTTTACGCGGGGCCCTGTGCAAAAAAACATTTTTGCTCAATGGAAGGGCCGGCCCTGGGTGGAGGGGGCACGCCAGATGTTCAAGTCACACAGAGTACAATTACGGATTGCTGCTGCCTTGTTACCCGCGCCTCTCTAGAGGGCTTATCAATAGGCCCCCTTGAGAGAGCCTGCAGCCCAGAGTTCAGGGCTGGGAGGGCATGACTCACAGGAAGAGGTTAAAACCCAGCAGGCTGCTGGAGGGAGAGAGGCCCATAGAGCCAGGGGTTCATTCAAGGCAAGCCGTACAAACGTAGGACTTAACTGGGCAAGGAAGGAACTTTAACTGGACTGGAGGAAGGGCCAGGAGACCAGCTTTGTGAAGGTTTAACAAACGTGTCTGAATAAAAACAGGTTTTGTTTTCCTTGAACTGCTGTCTGTTTGGTGTTTTAACAGAAAACCCCTTCCCACCGCATGCCACACTATCACATTCCGCAGCATTCTGAGAATCACAAAAACTCTTTACTAGGAATATTCAATTATAACTTAGAGGCAAACTAGACTCCCACAACTTTTATCACTGAGCAGAATTTCAGTTTTGAACTGCCGTAAACTGACCATAGGGAGGTATGTCATTGTCTCTTGAGCTAACTCATAGTAGATTTGTTTTTTCCTGGTTAATTTTCAGTTTGTGTGAACTCATCCATTGGTATATCTGGTCAAAGCAGTTACTTAAGCGGGCATTAGAGTGAGGTTCAGAGCACTTCATTGGAGAAGCCTGTAGGATATCATCAGTATAGCTATGAGGGGTCACATTGAATCCAGACAGGGCAGTCCCCAGAGTGCCGAGAAAGGCATTAAACAGAACTGGTGAGAAAAGGGGATCCCTGTGCAACCCCTCCATACAAACGATGTGTTTTTCAGGAAACCTGCAAACCAGTCCACTGCCTAACTCACTCTATCTGTCAAGTAAAAGGTTGTGATTGACTTTATCAGCTGCAGAGGATAGATCAAACTGAATCAGCAAAGCTGTACCCCCCTGTCTACAATCGGCTTCAATTTATTTAGCATCTAGACTACTAGAGTCTCAGTACTGTTGTTGTTGTTAAGTGCCGTCGAGTCGGAGAGATCACGTGATGTGGTGAGGGAGGCAGACGTGTGCTGCTTGCGCTCCGGTCTCCTTCAGCCTAACCGTGCATTTATTGCCGATCCTAGAGACAAAATTACGCTATAATAGCTGCTGACTCTGCTACCTAATTGATTTCTGGCTGCAGCCGCGTTGTGCGATTGTGGGAAGGATGGCCGCAGCTGTAAAAGCTACTCGGCGGGAGAAGGACCGGGGCACCCCAGCGCCTAAAATGGCCGACTCCATAACCCTGCCGAAATTGCCGACCTCGCCAGCCTTCGTGGAAGAGGTTTCTATGGCAGTGGCGGAGGCTCTATCTGCGCAATTTACGGCGCTGCATGAAAAAATGGACACCATCCAGGAGTCGGTGGGGTCCCTGGGGAGCAGACTTCAGGAGGCGGAAGACCGTATCGGGAGGGCCGAAGATGGCCTGGAGACTTTGACGCAGAGTGTACAGAATCTGAAAGAGCAGCTACGGGCGCACAAACTTAAAATGGACGATTTAGAAAACCGCTCCAGGCGGAATAACTTGAGAGTGATGGGTATCGCTGAGTCGATTGCAGACAAAGACCTAAAGCACTGCTTGGAGTCCCTGCTCCCCCAGTTATTTGAGGGCCTTGCCGAGCATGGCAAATTGATAATCGAGAGAGCGCACCGGGTGGGAGGCAGACAAGTGCGAGACTCGCGGCCGAGGGTGGTGCTCGCAAAATTTCTGCAATACCCGCAGAAGGAGGCCATACTGCAGGCAGCCAGGCAGAAGGGAGAGATAATGCATGACAACCTGAAACTTCGCTTTGCACAAGATTACTCAGCGGCAGTTAGCCAGCAGCGGAGAGCATATGCCCCTCTCTGCCAGAAGCTGATTAGCTTACACGTTAAATTCTCCATGCAGTATCCTGCGAAGCTGCACGTGTTTCACGAGGGAACCCATCGATCTTTTGACTCAGTGGTTGAAGCAGGTCCCTACATCGAGAACCTTGGGAGGCAGGAGCGACAATCTCCGTCCAGAACCTGAGCGGTTTTGATATCATCAAGTTTTCTCCGTTTATCCTGTGTCGAGGGGGGTGCCTCTCCTGGGGGGAGACCGGTGGGGCCCACAACCTTTTTGGACCCTTCACGAGTTAGTCCTGGACTGTGCGGCCTCTTCCCGGAGGGCGCCCGCGGCGGAGAGTTGGCACAATGCCTGCCTGGGGGAGACCTAGATCGGAGTGAACTCTGGGAGTCAGCGGCCTCCAGCGTATTGCCTGGGTCTCACCCCGCCGAAGACCGAGCTGAGTTGCAGCACGGAAGGACAGCGTGGACCCGGGAGTGGACCTTCTCTTGCCAGGCCGGCGTAACCAGTTTTGTTTGCACTGCCTTTACTTAGTGTTTTTATGCTGTCTCGGTGTTTCATTTTGGGCCTTTTCATGGGGGTGTTTCTCCCAAAAGCTAGACACATATACGTTGTTAGTTTAATTAAATGATATCACCTAGAACTGGTTTATGCCTATGTATATAAGTGCACTAATATGGCAACCACACTATTTGGGAGAGGCACCTAAGGCAGGAGAAAAAGTTATAGCCAAGTCAGATAATGAGGCCTTTTTATGAAAGTGCGCTGTGCAGGTGGTGTGGGTTTTGGCATGTGTTAAGCGCGTGCTGAGGCCCACCGTACCTGTTAGCGCGGGGCCAACCCAGCATGGGCCAGTTGCCACTCTAACTGTGAATCACATGTTGGAGTGGTAAGGGGGCAGGTTAGGGGACAAAGAGTGGGCTTCGCGAGCACTGCACAGTTAGCATGGGGGTAAAACGTGTGCTGAATATGATCCTTGCAGTTGGCTTGGGTTTACCTGATGCCACCTCAGTAGGTGGAGTTAGGTGCACCCAGAGTAATTGTGCATGCTGCTGCATTGGGGTACTGTTCAGTGCAGTAATTTCCGGGAACACGCTGGACATCCTTCCTGGTAGTTAACGTGCAGCAGCTGCTCCCCCCTGCAGGTAGACAATTTGCATCGACCCCTCCTGTTCTTCTTTAACAGATACTAGTGCATATCCTGCTGAAATTGTGCTTACATTGCAGGCCTGCTCAAGAGCGGATGCAAATGTCAGCATGTACTTTACATGTGTATTTTATGGGACATATGTGTAAATCACCTACTGTGCAAGTGCACAATGGCTTGAACTTTGTGTATTTTTAGGTGTGACCCATGTGTCCATATCAAGTTACACATGTATATTCGGTGGTGGCACTTATCCATTTACAACCACAGAATATACATATAACTTTTTTTTTTCCTTCTTCTTTCTCTATCCCTCCTTATCGGGGTGCAATCATGCCGGGGATACGTATAGGGGTCCTCTACCGGGAGTTTGTGGTGGTGCACCGGGCCTGCGGTAGTCAGATAGTGCCCGGATAACATGGGGAAGGCACTGCCTTAGGAATCTGCTGGGGGGGGGGGGGGGGGGAGGGGTATTGTTTAATTATGGTAGGGCATGCTATCTTTGCACTGAGGGGAGCTACCCTGGTGGGCTGAGTGGTTTGGGGCCTTTGGGGAGGGGGGGGGAGAGGACGGGGGGGGGGGGTTAGACCACCGGGTCGGGCCTCCTGGATACTCCTGGGGGCCTTCCGGGCGGGTTAGTTATCTCGTAGGTAGTTTGGGGATGGGGGAGCCTCCCCTGGGGGTGATGTATTTTATATATCCTGGTTTTCCTTTTTTTTTTACAAAAAACAAAGCTACCTGTGCCTGCGGTTGTGATGGATGAGTACCTGTGTTGCACCTTGAGCTCTTGCTCAGGGCTACTGGCTATGGGGATACAAAGTGTTTTCAATTGTAACAAGGGGTGACTGCGAGCTGGTGTGGAGTGCCTGTGTAATGGGGCTGGAGGAGACCGCACGCATTCACTGATTTCCGAGAGCGGACTCTACTCTACCTCGTTGGAAGGAGAGTAGAAGATAGTGAGACAGAGGGGGGAGGGAGGGAGGGGGAGAGGAGGGGAGGGGAGGGTGGGACTAGGGGGCAAAATCACACCCATGACCATGAGAATTTATTTATGCTAAGATGCGAGCAAGTATGTGAGAGGGGGCCCCAGGCTGGGGGGGGCGACCTCGAAGTTCTTCAACCTGGTTCAGATAGATATTACACGGATATTCGATGCCTCTTAAGATAATCTCCTGGAATGTTTGCGGCCTGGGTAGCCCGATTAAGCGTTCTAAAGTCTTGCAGGCATTAGCCAGACGGAAGGCGGACATCGCTATGCTCCAGGAAACCCACCAGACTGCCGAGGAGCACCGTAAGCTGTGTAGGGATTGGGTGGGACAGGCCTGGGGTTCCCCTGCAGTAGGGAAGAAGGGGGGGGGGGTTGTACTGTTGATACATAAGCATATACGGATGGAGGTTGAACGGGAAATTGGAGACTCATCTGGTAGATTTATATTTCTACAGGGGGTTTTGGAGGGTCAGCCAGTTATTTTGGGCAATTTGTACTACCCGAATGTTGTGGATCTGAACTTCTATTCCCGTCTTGCTTCCAAGGTAGAGACGATGCCGGAGCTCCCCTTAATTATGGGAGGGGACTTTAATGGTGTTATGGATACGTCAAGAGGGGGGGGGGGGGGCCCCAGGATAGAATGCAGTCAGCTCGAGCGTTGCTACGACTCAGTTCCAGACTGGGGTTGGTCGACCCCTGGAGATTATTACATCCCACGGAAAAGGACTACACACATCAATCTCGGGCACACGGCACTAGTGCGCGAATCAACTATTTGCTGATTTCCACGGGATTGTTTGCGAAAGTTCAAGACACGCAGATAGGGCCCATTGAGGTATCGGATCATGCAATTATTTGGCTGGAGATTCAGTGGAACGGGAATACCTCTCGCACACCTATTTGGCGGTTTCCCCTGGAGCTTTATAGGGATGCGCAATTCCGATTATTTTTACAGCAGAGATGGCGGGAATTTGAGGCCGATCATAGTATACATGAGGGGGACCCGGAACTGGTCTGGGAAACGGCGAAAGTCGTTCTACGAGGGGATATTATCAGCTTTTTTGCTCGGAAACGTCAACTACTGGCGGAACGTATAATTCGCTTGGAGAAATTGGCTACGAAGCTGCGTCGTCAATGGGCGCATAATCCATCGCCGGGGCTCAAACGGCGGGTGTGGGAGAGTCAAACGGAACTTAATGAACTACTACACCAGAGGGCCAAGAAATCCGTGTGGTACTACCGTTATCAGCTTTACCGTCATGGAGATCGACCGGGGAAATTACTGGCTCGATGTCTACGAGGCCCTAGAAGTACGAAGTTGGTGCCAGCACTCCGAGATGCTCAAGGGGTGCTGCTGCGGGAGAGCCCGGCGATAGCGCGTATATTTCGATCTTTCTTTCAGCAACTATACACGGCGGAACTACCTTTATCTCAACAGATGAAAGATTACGTTGGTAAATTAGCCCTGCCCCAATTGACGAAACTGCAAAAGGCGCAGCTGGACCTACCAATAACAGTGGCGGAGATGCAAGCAGCTATATCTAAAGCTAGTTGTTATAAATCACCTGGGTCGGATGGGTTTGGTGCGGAATTCTATAAGATTTTAAATGAACTGATCGCTCCAACATTAGTAGCAGTACACAACCGGCGGGCGCAGCAGGGGTATTTTCGATGGGGACAGAATCACGCCCATATTGTTCTCATTCCGAAACCTGCCAAAGATCCCCTGCAGGCAACATCGTATCGCCCTATATCGTTACTTAACTTTGACCTCAAGCTACTGGCTAAAATTTTGGCGGACCACCTTGCGGGTTACCTGGGGCAGCTAGTCCATGAATCTCAAGTAGGTTTTGTTAAAGATCGCTATGCCGTGCGAAACCTGCGTAAAATTCTCGCCTCTCTAGAATGGGTCCAGTATAAACGGCTGCCGTCCTTATTAATCAGTTTTGATGCCGAAAAGGCTTTTGATAGGGTGGACTGGCAGTATCTGATGTATCTTCTCCCGCGTTTTGGCATAGGGCCTGGGTTTTGTAAAATGCTCGCCAGCTTATATGCAGATCCAACTGCCGCAATTAGGTGTAATGGGGTACTGTCCGAGGCCTTTTCACTTCAGCGTGGGACACGCCAGGGGTGTCCTTTATCCCCTTTACTTTTTGTTCTATCACTGGACCCCCTTCTGCGCCGGGTGGAGGGATCACACGAGATACGCGGGGTGCGTATCGGGGCGTGCAACTTTAAGCTATCGGCTTTTGCTGATGACCCTTTGGTTCATTTATTGCTGCCTGAGGCATCGCTACCCAGTCTCTTACGGGAGTTTCAGATGTTCGGGCAGTTTGCGGGCTTTCGTATCAACGAGGAAAAGTCTGAAGCTTTGGATATTTCAGGACAGCTGCAGGATAGCTGGCCAGGGGGGTTCCCTTTAAAATGGGTTGACAACCACTTTGTATATCTGGGGATAGTACTACCCACTCGGCCTACACAACTCTATGGGGCCAACCTGCACCGGATGATGACCAAAGTGAGTGCTCAGTTGCAAGCATGGCGAACCCTTCCCTTATCTCTTTCGGGGAGAATTGCGGCGATTAAAATGATAATTTTACTGCGATTATTGTATTGGATGCAGACTCTTCCGGTCTGGCTACTACAACGGGACATACGGCGTTTTGAGGCGGAATTTCGCCGGTTTCTGTGGAGAGGCGCGAAAGCACGCATCCCTTATAGTCGCTTGGTGGGGAGCGGGAGGTGTGGGGGATGGGGGCTCCCGAACCTGGGCGCCTACGCATTGGCATGTCAAGCCCAACATTTGGGGGATTGGCTGGGTGATACGGAGCTTTATACGCCCAGAGCACTAGAGGAGGCCTATGTGGCCCCCCACTCCCTTCAGGCCCTATTGCATGCAGAAAACCGGGTTATGCCGACTCACCTGGCCGAGAGTGTTTTATTGGCGCCAGTGCGGATGACGTGGAGGCGGCTTAATCTGTACTGGGGGCACAAGTGGCAGGTGTCGAGTTGGTTACCACTTCGGGGCAATGTTAGTTTTACTCCGGGTACTGACGGCGTGTTATTTCGTACATGGGTAGATAAGGGCATACGTAACTTGGGACATGTGGTCGACCCCGAGGGGAAATCTAAATCTTTCCAGTTCCTATGTCAGGAATATGAATTGGGGCCGAGGCATGTTTTTGCATACATGCAAGTTGCCCATTATATAGGCTCTCTCCCGGGGGCGGAGCTACATGCAGATCGTTCTGCACAGATCTTGGAATTTTTTGACCTAGGGGGAGAGGGGAAACCTTCGGTACGGGTGTTCAGGGCTAGGCTGGAACAGTATCGGAGTCGCCCGGACTTCTGCAATGTTGAGCGGGCATGGGGGGCGGAGATGGGGCGGGAGATTCCCCCGGGAACAGTGCTCGAAGCCCTTCGACGAACAGGGACTCTGGCTGCAGGAGTCCGTTGGAGAGAGGTACACGTTAAATGTCTGACGAGAGTTCATTTCTCCCTGCGAAGGGCTCTTCGTTGTCACCTGACTACGGATGGGAGTTGTCCACGATGCGGGGAGCCTCAGGCCACCCTACTGCACATGTGGTGGGGGTGTCGGTTGATCCGCCCCTATTGGAGGCGCATCTGTGCTTTCATGATGACCCTTCTGAGACAACAGGTGGTGTGGGACGCCGCCCTTGTCACCTTAGATGTACTAAGTGGTAATTCCCCGAAAGGGAAATGGGGCCGAGGTCTCGTGCGAAAGGCATGTTTGGTGGGTAAGGGACCCATTCTACGCCGATGGCGGGAAAGCCGCCCTCCTTCTATTTGGGAGTGGCGAAATTCCTTTCATCAATTGATGCTTCTGGAGCGTAGGGGCGCCAAGGGTGATGCCAAGCGATGGTCTGCCTTTCTCCTACTCTGGGATCCGTATCTTCACCAGTTGAGCTCCCGGTGCCGCAACGCAGTCCTTCAATCGGGCAGTTAATTTGTAGTCTTCACCATGAGTAGTTCTCAGTGGCAGGTACAAGTAGTTCTGCCAGAGGGACCGGATTTATTATGTTCATGGGTGTGATGGGGGGGGGGGGTGAGGGGGGTGGGGGTCAGGGGCGGGGGGGGGGGTGAGGTACTATGAAAAATGTATCACCATCGCTGGTTCCTCCTGGGGATCAGAGCCCACCCCAGGGGGCGTATGTTGACTGTTATAATTTCTTGTTGTTTGTATTGATGGTTATAAATAAACTTAAAAAAAAAAAAAAGTGCCTTCGAGTCGGAATCGATTCATGGCGACCCTCTGGATAGCTATACTAAATTGTGTTTGGTCTTCAGTCAGGCTGAAACCTTGATTGGAAAGCATTTATTTATTTATTTGAGGTTTTTCTATACCGCGCTTTTTAAAATCAGCTCAGTTTACAGTTAAAACAAATTTGTACAGTGCAGGTGGCGTCCATACTGTACTTACAAGGAACAGGGCTTACAACTTGGCTAACTGGGGGAACTATGTACAGTTAGGTAACTATGTACATCAAGTAAATTGTAGTCTTCCAGGGCTTCTTGTAGTCTTACAGTGACCACTGCCTCATGATCTTGGTTACGAAAGGAATCTTTGCTACTGGGCAGTCATTTTTACATTCTGAGTAATCTAGGTGCCCACCCTTAAAAGTGACCCATGAGTTCATGGAAGTGATTGTCAATTTGCACCTTACTTAAGAACAAGGTTAACCATCCCACTCTCACAGCCAGAGCCGCCTTAAAGAGTCAGTCTGGGCAGCTATCCTATTCTTCTCTTCCCTTAAGGGTATGTTTACTGACGTGCGGTAAGCGTTTGCATTTATCATACAGCATGTGCAAAAATGGCTGTGCGGTAGATATAAACCCTGTGTGATAAAAGCAGGAGGCATGACCAGCATCTGCCCTGCATAAAACACACAGGGCAGATACTTACAGTATGGGCCTGCACTACCTGCTCGGGCAGGGAACATGGCCCGGAGTAAGCGAACAGGGAAGGACAAGCAGGAGTCCCAAGGCTGGCCCCAGATTTGGTTCAAGATGTTGGCACCCCAGGCAGACCTTAAGCCTTACTCTCACCTTGGCTGTCAAAATCTATTGTTTAGCTTTGAATGTCCTACTTTTTGCTGGCCTCCAGAGGTTGCTGCCATAGGCGACTGCCTAGTTTGCCTAGTGGGTGGCCCACCCTAGGTGCAGCTACAATGCCCCTCTCTCCCCACTGACCCATACTCCCCTGTGAATCCATTCCCCGCTGATCAAGGGTCCTTCTTCCAGCTATTTAGCAACCAAAGTGGTGGATCCAACTTCATAATTTAACATGTCTAGGGAGTGAGTTTGTTGATTCTCAAAGATATTTAATGAGAGATACCCTCTTGAACAAGGACATCACTTTGTTCTATTTTTTATTATTCATTTTTAGAAAAAGCGAACTTAAATGGCTTATTTGAACTTTGACATCTCCAGGTAAGAAATCATAGGCCCGATTTTCGAAGGCATTTACATGGGTAACTACTGCCCTAGTTACTCATGTAAATGCTTTATCCAGAATTTTCGAAAGGCATCTACAGAGGTCGTGCCTTCTGAAAATCCCTGTAAGTCCCTAACGCGTCCAAATGCTATGCGGTTAGCATCCGGGTGTGTTAGGGGCATTCTGGGGCAGAGTAGGGGAGAAGGAAAGGACTAAGCGGGTAGCACTGAAAATTGCTGGTACGCGCGTTTAGCCTCGGCGGCTGCTGGCGCATCCAGCATAAACCAGACTTTCACGTCCGCCACCATAGAAGTGAAAATCCAGGTTAAGGGGGTCGGCGGGCAGGCTAGGCGCTGACATGGCGCATAGCCTGCCCAACTCAAAATTGGGCCCCATATGTTTTAATCTGTATTGCCAAGACCGATTTATCTGTTTCTCATTGAGGGGTTAATTTGCCACAGGGCACACATTTACACCAGCTTTTTTGGCACACATACATTTTCAGGGTAGATTTATATGCACACACCTGACTTTTATGTGCAAACCCTTTCCCTTGCCCACCACAGGGAACAGCTCTAGTTGGTGCAGGTAAATTTATGCACATACAGACTGGGCGTGTGTAAGTTTACCTGCAAATCAGGGTGTAAATTTAAGCTTATTTCTGCAGGCAAACCATTTTTGCCCATGGTAATATTTTCTGAAAATTACCCTCTGTGTGAAGACCAGGTCCAGCGTTCAGACTTCCTCATTACTGCCTGCCCTTTATACAGATCGTGTGCGTCAGCTGGAGAAAGATGAAAGAGAGACTGCGGGGATGGCTACTTGCTATGGGCTTTCAATCACAATCTGAGGATGTGTGAAATCTTTTCCTGCGGAGGCTGTGGAGGGAATGGAAACAGGTTCTTCACCAAGAAGTCGTGCTACGAACGATGTGCTCCAGAGAAGGGTAGGACAGCATTTATGTCTTGCTAATTTATCATTTCTTAAAATTCACGCAGAGGCATAGCACATCAGATGACCCAATGTAGTATATTACAGTATATAATAACATCTTTATAATACTCTATAGCCAAACAGGATCCTCAGAAGTGGTACAGTCACATCTTCTATGACTACTGCTTAGGCGTTACTAGACACACACAGTGCTGTATAAATACACATCAGAGACAGTTCCTTCTCGGTAAAGGTTACAATCTAGCCAAGACCATCATCCAGGACCAATAAAAGACTCTGAGAATTATTATTAATAATGACTAAAACCAACAAGATTGCAGCATTGAAGATCTGGTTTAGAGGTTGGAGGGGAGGACTATGTGGCCATCAGTGCAGAGCCCTTCGAAGATCCTGGCAGCTGAATATTGGGCCCTTAGCTCCTAAATACAGAGAGAATTGCTTTTTTTCAAAGTCATTTAAGAACTTGGCCAAAATGAAGTACTTCTGGTAAGACATTAAGGGCCTGATATTGAACTGGAATGGCTATATGCCGCGACGGCGCACAGCTGTAGCTGCCGACCTCTAACTCTGAACATTCAATGCTGGGATCATATGCGGCCCTGACATTGAAAATCCAGGGTCACAGCACAGCCTCCTACACCACAGAAGCTAACTGCATAGCGGCGAGATTGTACCTCTACCCGGTTAGCTCTAGGCCAGCTTTTGCAGCACCCAATTTCACCCGCAGGTCGCTAACCGTCTAGCAGTGCAATCTCACCGCCCATGACACACTCAGGAACGCCCACAATACACCCCGATGCTAAGCGTTTAGCACCAGAGCGTATAGTGGAGACCATCAGGGATATTATGTAAGTGCTGTTGCATAGGTCTGCAAACCATGTAAATGCCTTTTGAACAGGGCCGGCCTGTCCATTGAGCGAGAATGTTTTTTGCACAGGGCCCCGCTTTTCAGGGGGCCCCGCGCAAAGAACATTCCGCTTTAAAAGTAGAATTTAAAAAAAAAAAAAAAAAAGCTGGCTGCTGCCGCTGCGGTAGCAGCAATATCGCATGTCGGGCGGGGCCCCGCGGGACATGCGATATTGCTGCTACCTCCACGGCAGCAGCCAGCTTTTTTTTTAAGTTTTAATTTTCCCGGGGGGGGGGGGGGGGAGTAGGACTTGATGTGGGCTGGGGGGGGGGAGAGTAGGATTTGATGTGGGCTGGGGGGGGAGTAGGACTTGAGGTAGGCTGATGGGGGGGGGAGTAGGACTTGAGGTGGGCTGATGTGGTTAGGACTGTGATGTGCTGTGGGCTGATGGGGGGGGGTTAGGACTGGAAATGAGCTGATGGGGGGTTTGGACTTGAGGTGGGCTGATGGGGTTAGGACTGGTAATGTGCTGTGGGCTGATGGGGAGGTTAGGACTGGTAATGGGCTATGGGGGGGGGCTATGAATGGAAATGGGCTGATGGGGGGTTAGGACTTGAGGTGGGCTGATGGGGTTAGGACTGGTAATGTGCTATGGGCTGATGGGGGGGTTAGGACTGGTAATGTGATGTGGACTGATGGGCGGGGGGTTAGGACTGGAAATGGGCTGACGGGGGGTTAGGACTTGAGGTGTGCTGATGGGGTTAGGACTGGTAATGTGCTGTGGGCTGATGGGGGGTTAGGACTGGTAATGGGCTATGGGGGGGCTAGCACTGGAAATGGGCTGATGGGGAGGTTAGGACTTGATGTGGTCTGATGGGGTTAGGACTGGTAATGTGCTATGGGCTGATGGGGGGTTAGGGCTGGTAATGGGTTGGGGGGGTTGCAAGGACTGGAAATGGGCTGAGTGGAAGGGGAGGTTTGAACTGCAAATAACTGATGGGGAGGGGGCCTTGGAATGGAAATGGGCTGAGTGGAAGGAGGACTTGATCTGCAAATAGCTGATGGGGAGGGGGCTTGGAATGGAAATGGGCTGTGAGAGGAGGGAGCTAGGACTGGAAATGGGCTGAGTGGGGGGGGGGAGCTAGGACAGGAAATGGGCTGATGGAGGGGCTAGGATAGGACTGAAAATGGGCTGTTGGTGGGAGCTAAGATTGGAAATGGGCTGTGGTGGGGGGGCTTGCATTGAAATGGACTCATGGAGGGGCTAGAACTGGAAGTAGGCTCATAGGTGGCTTGGATTGAAATGGGCTGAGTGGAGTGGAGCTAGGATTTGACATGGGCTGATGATGGGACTAGAAAAGGACTAGAAATGGGCTGATGGGGGGCTGGGATTGGAAATGGGCTGATGGAGGGACTCAGATAGGACTGGAAATGGATAGGGGAGCTAGGACTGGTAATGGGCTGATGGGGGGCTAGGACTGGAAATGGGCTGATGCGGGGACTAGAAGGGAGCGGATGCTGGGTGGGGCTGGAACTGGAAGGGAGCTGATTTTGGGGGAGGATTACAATGGGATGGGGCTGGGAGAGTGAAATGGAACGGGGAAAAATATTTTGTGTGGGAGGGAAGAAAAATCTACAATTGGCCGGGTATTAGGAGAGTATGTGGGGATTGAGGATGGAGGGGTAAAATTTGAGTGGATGAAATAGGAATGAGGAAAGAGCAAAAGGAGAAAGATTAGTATGTTAAAGCAGATGTAGAGAGAGAATGGAAAAAAAACTAGAAGAAAGGACAGATGGACAGCAGATGATGGAGAGTTAACAGAAGACACAAAGAAACCAGAAAAAAGTGGCTGGAGCAATTGCAACTGAAAAAAATGCACAAAAGGTAGATAAAATCTCTCTTTATTTTGAATTTATTAACTGGAATATGTCAGCTCTGGGAAATGTGCATCATTAACGTCTATGCTTTGTTTAGTACAAGAGGAAATTAATTTATAGTTGTATTTCTACAGTGTTGCTGTACATTCTAAGTTGGCTTTTGGGGTTCCCATTTTAATTATTGTCTTCCTGTTTCTAAATTGTGATTTCTTGTTTGGTGATGGTCTATGTTCTGCATGTGTAACTGAGCTGAGGTATTCTGTTTATGTAATTCCTATTTGACATTGCCACTTGTTCTCTTTCCCCAGTAGGTCATGTATTGTTATTCTCTGAAATGTATTGGTTTAATATTTGCAGTGTTGCCTTTTGATAGGTAGGGTCTGGTGCTTTGTGAGTCCTGGTAGTGCTGTTATGATACGACGGGTTTGCTATGGGTTCTAAATGACCAACAGACTTAAAGAAACATTCACACATACATATTTTTATTGGAACTCACACCTTGAAGGACAATCCTTCTCGTGGCGTGCTGTTCCCTTTTATTCTTTATATAGGGACGCAACCCTAGCATGCATTCAAAGGGGATATCTACCCCTCAACATCAACCAGTTAACATTCTTTCATTCAGGAAAAACCCTCTTAGAAGCCACTTATCTGAACGGAGACTTTCCACAGTTCATAGGCAACTCTGCGTCTTCCCAGCTCATAGATAGACTCAACATCCACTCCTGATGGTAAATGGAGAAGTCCCTTTATCAGCCGCCGATACCGGGTAAAACCCAATACCTCCAAATCAATGTAACCAACAGGGAAGGTCATCCGTTATGACTTCTGAGACTTATTCAAGTAGCAACCATACGAGAGTCTCCCCTCATTTTCTGTCATTTTCAGACTCTCGTATGGTTGCTACTTGAATAGAGGGGAAAGAAAGAAGAGTATCTTCCGCAAACAGACAGCCAGGGGAGACCAGCGGAAGAATGACCACAGCCTACCAGATGATAATAAATAATCTTTATTAAGGACCCTTAATAAAGATTATTTATTATCATCTGGTAGGCTGTGGTCATTCTTCCGCTGGTCTCCCCTGTCACTTGAATAGAGTCTATCTATGAGCTGGGGAAGACGCCGAGTTGCCTGTGAACTGTGGAAAGTCTCCGTTCAGATAAGTGGCTTCTAAGAGGGTTTTTCCTGAATGAAAGAATGTTAACTGGTTGATGTTGAGGGATAGATATCCCCTTTGAACGCATGTTAGGGTTGCGTCCCTATATAAAGAAGAAAAGGGAACAGCACGCCACGAGAAGGATTGTCCTTCAAAGTGTGAGTTCCAACAAAAATATGTATGTGTGAATGTTTCTCTAAGTCTGTTGGTTATATATGTGGGAGACATACGAGATTCAGGATTTAGAATGGGTTCTAAATGGGCAGTGTTTGTAGTAGTTCCTAATGTGCCTGACGGTTGGCACTGGATTATAGTAATGTAGAAATCTTTTAGTCTTTCTTTATCCATACACTCATTAAGAGGCATGTTTACTAAAAGTTAGTGTATGGTAACATTATGCAAATATTTATGCAAATGAGGCCCCGCACCAAGTCTCTGCACATGGCCCTGCACCCCCCTTGGGCCGCCCCTGCTTTTGAATATAGAAACATAGAAACATGACAGAAAAAGACCACATGGCCTATCTAGTCTGTCCTTCCATATCAACTACAACAGTCCCCTTTTTACCTTTAGAGATCCTCTGTGTTGGTCCCATGCTTTTTTGAATTCAGTTACTGTCCTCATCTCTACCACCTCCACTGGGAGACTATTCCATGGATCCACCACTCTTTCCGTAAAGAAATATTTCCGCATATCACTCCTGAATCTATCCCTTTCACCCTCATCCCACGTCCCCTCGTAGCAGAACTTGCTTTCAATCGAAAGAGGCTCTCCCTGAACATTTATGCCACGGAGGTATTTAAACATCTCAATCATATCACCTCTATCGCACCTTTCCTCTAAGGTGTACATATTAAGATCCTTAAGTCTGTCCTCATATGCTTTATAATGAAGCCCACTAATCATTTTAGTAGCCACCCTCTGCACCGACTCCATCCTGTTCACATCCTTTTGAAGGTGCGGTCTCCAGAATTGCACACTATACTCCAAATGAGGTCGCACCAAAGACTTATACAGAGGCATTATCACCTCCTTTTTCTGCTAGCCATTCCTCTCCGTATGCACCCAAGCATCCTTCTAGCTTTTGCCGTTGCCTTTTCTACCTGTTTACATACTTTAAGATCATCAGACACAACCACGCCTAGGTCCCGCTCTTCTTTAGTGGACAAAAGTACTTCACCTCCTATACTGTATTGCTCCCTTGGATTGCTGCAGCCCAAATGCATGACCTTACATTTTTTAACATTAAATCCGAGCTGCCAAATTCTAGACCATTCTTCAAGCTTAGCTAGATCCCTCCTCATGTTATCTACACCTTCCTGGGTGTCTACTCTATTGCAGATTTGGTATCATCTGCAAAGAGGCACCCAACAGCCCTTCCGCTATATCACTAACAAAGATGTTAAAAAGAATCGGACCAAGGACAGATCCCTGGGGCACACCACTGGTAACATCCTTCTCCTCAGAGTGAGCTTCATTTACTTGTACTCTTTGTCGCCTCCCACCCAACCAATTTCTAACCCAAGCAGTAACTTTAGTGTCCATCCCTAGGGTGCTCAGTTTGTTTATAAGTCGCCTGTGAGGAACAGTGTCAAAGGCTTTACTGAAATCTAAATACACCACATCTAGAGCTCTCCCTCGGTCCAACTCCCTGGTCACCCAGTCAAAGAAATCAATCAGATTTGTCTGACAAGACCTGCCTCTGGTGAATCCATGCTGCCTCGGATCCTGTAATCCGCAGGACTCCAGAAACCTCACTATTTTCTCTTTGAGCAGCGTTTCCAATAATTTACTCCCACCAAAGTTAAACTAACCGGCCTGTAGTTTTCAACCACATCCTTACTTCCGCTTTTGTGTAAAGGCACCACATGAGCCTCTCTCCAGTCCTTTGGGACCACTCCCGACTCCAACGAGGCATTGAAAAGGTCAGTCAGTGGAGTTGCTAGAACGTCCCCAAGTTCCCTCAGTATTCTAGGGTGTATCCCATCCGGTCCCATCGCTTTGTCTACTTTAAGTTGAGTTAGTTTCTCACGAACACAGTCTTCTGAAAATTGTTCAAGATGTCCCTCGCTTCTGTTCCTATTTGTGGGTGTTTTCTGAGGTCCTGCTCCTGGTTCTTCATCTGTGAACACAGAACAAAAATATTTGTTAAGCAATTCCGCTTTATCCTTATCATCTTCTACATATTCCCCCCCTGCACCCTTGAGTCTGACAATACCACTTTTACCCTTCCTCTTCTCACTAACATATCTGAAAAATGTCTTATCCCCCCATTTTATTGCATTGGCTATTTCCTCCTCCTTTTGAATCTTTGCCTTCTTGACTACTTTGCTAGCTTCTCTAAGTTTTTCCAAATACAGATGCCTGTCTTCCTCTCTCTGTGATCTCTTGTATTTCATGAAGGCCTCTCTCTTTTTCTTCACCTTTTCAGCTACTTCTTTCAAAAACCATAGCGGTCTCCTTTTCCTTTTGCCTTCATTTACCATTTTAACAAAAAGGTTGGTTGCCCTTAAAATACCCCCTTTCAGTTTTGCCCACTGTTTTTCTACATCCCCCAGCTGTTCCCATCCCACTAACGACTCCCTGAGGTATTGGCCCATCTTTGCAAAGTTAGTCTTCCTAAAGTCTAAGATCCTCACCTTGGAATGGATTCTAACAGCCCTAGTCCTAATACTGAACCACACCATCTGGTGATCACTGGATGCAAAATGATCTCCCACTACAACATCAGAAACACTTTCACCATTGGTAAGCACCAAGTCCAGTATGGCCCCTTCACGTGTGGGGTCTGTTACCAATTGCCTGAATAGTTCTCCCTGTAGAGAATCCAGGATCTCCTTACTTCTAGATGATACTGCAGCAGGAATGTGCCAATCAACATCTGGCATATTGAAATCTCTTATCAGTAGCACTTCCCCTTTCCTAGCAATGCTGCGTATGTCTTCTATTAACTCTCTATCCACCTCTTCCTCTTGTGAGGGAGGTCTGTATATCACACCAATGTAAATAGATTTCTCTTTCCCTCTTTCTAGTTTAACCCACAATGCCTCCTCTCTCCCTTTTAAGCTCTGTAATTCCAAAGCTTTAATAGTAGTTTTTACATATAGTGCCACTCCTCCTCCCCTTCTTCCTACCCTGTCCTTTCTGAATAAAGTATAGCCAGGTATAGTTACATCCCAATCATGGTTTTCTGTGAACCATGTTTCTGTAACTGCCACTAAATCCAAGTCAGCCACTCCCACCAAAGCTTCAACATCAGGGATCTTATTTCCCATGCTATGGGCATTTATACACACTGCTTTCCATATGTTACCCCTGTTACCCATTTCCATAAAGGTATTTAATGTATCACCTACCTGGGGGCTTTCACTTACCTGGGGGCTTTCTTCACCCATCCCCAACGAATCTAGTTTAAAGCCCTCTTCAGTAGATTAGCCAGTCTACTACCGAAGACGTGTTGACCTTTCTTGGACAGATGGATGCCATCTCTGCTCTGCAACCCTTGGAACAGCATCCCATGGTCTAGGAAACCAAAACGCTCTCGATGACACCATCCACGCAGCCATGCATTCATCTCCAGGATGCGAGCCTCTCTGCCTTGGCCTTTACCCTCAACAGGGAGGATTGAAGAGAACACCACCTGTGCACCTAACTGCTTCACCCTCTGTCCCAGAGCCATGAAGTCACTTTTGATACGTTCCGAGGTATACCTGGCAGTATCATTTGTTCCAACATGGATTAGCAACATTGGGTAATAGTCAGTGGGCTTGATGAGTCTCGGCAAACTCTCTGTAACATCTTGGATTTTGGCACCAGGCAGACAGCATACCTCTCTGGACATCAAGTCTGGTCGGCAGATGGACGCCTCAGTACCCTTCAGAAGAGAGTCTCCAACCACCACTACCCTTTGTTTCCTTCTGGTCACTGATTCTGCATCTTTGGGGTACTTGAACTCTGGTTCTTCCCTTTCCAGGGATGCTTTCACCTCCTCCACTTCCAGGGCTGCATAATGGTTCTTCAATTCAAGGGCTGGAGAAGTTGGATTGGTGATTTTGCAGGCCCTGGTGACTTGTGTCCAACCATCAACATTCTGTTGGCACCCATCTTCTGTGCTGGAGAGCTTGGTGGCTGCAAGAAGCATCTCATCAATGTACTTCTCATTGTCTTGAATGCTCCTCAGCCTCGCCACCTCCTCTCTGAGTTCCTCCACTTGTTTCCTCAGAGCTTCAGCATGCAGGCACCCTGCACATGGAACTGGTCCTTCAAATGGCATTAGGACCTCTGTCTGAACCGAGGCAGAAGCTGTAACGGGGGCAACAGCTTTAGCAATACGATTTTTCCCAGCCATTGTTCTGTTCGTGGAGCTTAGGTATCTGTTAAAGCAAAAGAGAGAGATCTACCAAGTACCAAGTACCAGACTTGGAAAGCATAAGACAGACAGAGAGGTACATAGACGAGACCTACAGGGATATAGTCCTGAAGTCCCACCTCCAGTCTGGCAGCATCCCTGTTGCCATGGAGGAGAGAGGTCACGTGACAGGAGAGCATCACCCTGGTGTGGCAGGAAGTGATCCTGTAACTAGGTCCTGTCCTCCAGGTGATGTCACCTCACATACATGGTCCACTTTCCATTCCCTTACCACTGCAGAAGTACTCTTGGCTCTCTCCAAGGCTCGAAAGACCACCTGTGCATTGGATCCTCTCCCCTCAGCTTGGCTGATAGAATCGTCTCTGCAGCTGATACCGCTCATCACGGCCATATTTAATTCTAGTCTATCCTCTGGCCGTTTTCCCTCCCTATGGAAGTCGGCCATAGTTCATCCCCTCCTGAAACAGCCCTCTCTCGATCCCTCAGTGCTTTCCCATTGGCGTCCGGTGTCCAATCTACCATTCTTAGCAAAGGTGCTGGAACGTTTTGTCTTCCTACAACTATCATCTCATGCTGAGGCCACTAATTCCCTCCATCCTAGTCAGGCAGGTTTCCGTGCGGGACACAGTACGGAGACTGTTCTCCTGGCTCTCCTCAACGAACTTCATGTCGCACACGATCGTGGAAATATCTCACTCCTGGTTTCATTAGATTTATCGGCAGCCTTTGATTTAATTGACCATCATACCCTTCTCTCACGCCTGTTTGACATTGGTTTAAGAGGCTCCGCATTAAGCTGGTTCCGCTCCTTTCTTACTACTCGTTCTTTTGTCGTCCGTTCCAATCAGCAGTCTTCTCCATCCACTCCCCTGCCCTGTGGGGTCCCCCAGGGTTCAGTCTTATCTCCCCTGCTTTTTAACATCTTTCTCGCCCCTCTCCCCCTTTTAGCCCAACAATTCCCAGTCTCCATGTATATCTATGCAGATGATATTATCCTCCTCTTCCACACCTCTCCGCTCAATATTGACATCTCCCCACTTAATATCTGTCTCACCCATATTGCTGACTGGCTTTCCTCCAATTTTCTCCACCTTAACCCTTCCAAATCCACAGCCATGTGGGTTTCGCTAGGTACATCTTGTCCAGACATTGCACCTCAAATTAATTCTGTTCACATTCCACTTACCTCCTCTTTCCGGTACTTGGGAGTTACCCTGGACTCCTCCATGTCTTTTCATGAACACATTTCCAATCTCTCCCGCCGCTCCTTCTTTATATTGCGACAGCTCTGCTCTATCCGTTCTGTTTTGCCCTCTGACTCATTTATCACCCTCGTACTTGCGCTGGTCATATCAAGACTAGATTATTGTAACGTGGTTTACGCAAATCTTCCGGCCTACCAGCTTCAACGCTTGCAGCTTTTGCAAAACACAGCTGCCCGACTGGTTACCTCTGCCCGTAGATCTGATCATATCACCCCTCTTCTGTATCACCTTCACTGGCTTCCTCTGCGTTTCCGATTCCGATATAAGTTCCTCATACTAACTCATAGAGTCATTTACTCCTCCAATCCCCTATATTTAGCTGACTTGATCTCTCTCCATACTCCCTACCGACAGCTTCGCACCTTGCATGCCAATCGTTTATCCCTTCCTTCCCCTTCACAAGCTCATCTGGAACAAACACGTCACGCTGCTTTCTTTTTTCTAGGACCCTCCCTATGGAACTCACTTCCTCCCTCCCTCCCTCCGGCTAGAACCCTCCTACCAGAACTTCAAGACACTATTAAAAACTCACCTATTCCAACAGGCGTTTGACCTCCCCCCTGGGTGTCCTGTATAGTCCTTCGTTTGTCTGTATGTCTGTCCACCACCTAGTTTGAGTATTGTTTGACTTTGTTAGTTCTCATCTGTCTCTGTGACATTGGATTTGATTGGTTATTGTTTGAATTTACTGTTTTGTCTGGAGGCCCCTTTGGCCCTTCTTTCTCTTTATTTCAATGGAGTTCCTTTCTTTTAACGCCAGCATTTATATTTTATTGTAAACCGCCCTCATGTTTCGACAATGGGCGGTATATAAAATGTTCAATAAAGATAAAGATAAAGATGTAAAACCCTCTCACACCGAGGAAGTTTCTCCAGGGCTATATGCCCATGAGGGAAGGGTTAGGACAGCCATTATAGTTGGTGATTCGATCATTAGGCATGTAGATAGCTGGGTGGCTGGTGGATGTGAGGATCGCCTGGTAACATGCCTGCCTAGTGCGAAGGTAGCGTACCTCACGCGCCACCTAGATAAGGTCTTAGATAGTGCTGGGGAGGAGTCTGCTGTCTTGGTACATGTCGGTACCAATGACATAGGAAAATGTGGTAGGGAGGTTCTGGAGGCAAAATTTAAGCTTTTAGGTAGGAAGTTGAAATCCAGAACTTCCAGGGTAGCATTCTCTGAAATGCTTCCTGTTCCACGTGCAGGACCCAAAAGGCAGGCAGAGCTCCGGAGTCTCAATGCGTGGTTGAGACAATGGTGCAGAGATTAGGGTTTTGGATTTGTTAGGAACTGGGGAACATTCTGGGGAAAGGAGGGGCTCTTCCGAAGGGATGGGCTTCACCTTAACCAGGATGGAACCAGGCTGCTGGCATTAACCTTTAAAAAGGAGATAGAGCAGCTTTTAAACTAGATATTAGGGGAAAGCCGACAGTCGCCCAAGAGCGGATGGTTCGGAAGAATGTATCTTTGAAGGATACTACCAAAAGCAGAGAAGTTCCACAAATGAGTAAAGTAGCCCAAATGCCCTCAAGTATGGAGCAGATAGAGCTTAAAGATCCCAAATTACCCATGTCTAACAATAGCCAAATTAATATGAATAAAATACATTCTCTAAAATGCTTGTATGCAAATGTTAGAAGTCTAAAAAATAAGATTTAGGCGTCATTGTGGATACCATGTTAAAACCCTCGGCCCAGTGTTCAGCGGCGGCCAAGAGAGCAAATAGAATGCTAGGTATGATAAGGAAAGGAATGGAAAATAAAACAAAAGATATTATAATGCCTCTATATCGTTCCATGGTGAGATCGCACCTTGAATATTGTGTGCAATTCTGGTCGCCGTATCTTAAAAAGGATATAGCGATTTTAGAAAAGGTTCAGAGAAGAGCCACCAAAATGGTAAAGGGGATGGAAGGATACTCCTATGAAGAAAGGCTAAAAAGGTTAGGGCTCTTTAATCTGGAAAAGAGACAGCTGAGGGGTGATATGATAGAAGTCTATAAATTAATGAACGGAGTGGAATGGGTAAACATAGATCGATTGTTTACCTTATCAGAATATAGAAAGACTAGGGGACATGCAATGAAGCTACAGGGTAAACTATTTAAGACTAATAAAAGAAAATATTTTTTCACTCAACGTGTAATCAAACTCTGGAATTTGTTACTGGAGGATGTAGTAAAGGCTGTTAGTGTAGCTGGGTTTAAAAAAGGTTTGGACAAGTTCCTGGAGGAAAGGTCCATAAACCATTATTAAGAAGGGACCCAGGATATCAATGCTTGAACCAATACAAGCATTGTGGAACCTGTGTCCCTTGGGGAAACTGCTAGGTAGTATGACCTAGATTGGCCACTGTTGGAAACAGAATACTGGGCTTGATGGACCTTGGTCTGACCCAGTATGGCATATCTTATGTTCTTATGAGTTCATAAAGGAGTTTTGAGAAAAACGAGGTAAGGTGAAGCCTTGAGGGCGGGGACGTCGGAAACTAGCACCAGCCCCTGCCGCAGAGCAGCTGTAAATATCTGCATGTGTGTACTACTGGGGTTGGCTCTGTGAGCCTATTTTAGACACTTAGGCGCCTAGGTTGCCTTTTTACAATAACTACAAACTAGGCACCTATTGGAGCCCTGTTATAACATGACCCTCTTTTTAACCCAGGACATTTATGGACTTTATAAATCTGATTCTTCCCATTGAACTCCCTAAAACAGCATACATTCGGTGGACAAACAACAGGTCTCAATTAGCCTGCACCGCTCAGCCAGTCTAAGGTAGTAACCCCATACTGGGGAATTTCCTCAAGTTGCGAAAGTCAGGAGGCGCGAGCAGTCGCTCTTCCCCGGTCTCCCCGCAGCAGCTGGCGGTCGGCTAGCAGGAAGAACCGGCATGAGAACGTTACGGACGGGAAAGTAAAGAAGAGGTCCGGCAGCCGCTAAAGCCCGGAACCTGGACTTTCTCGCCTGTTAAAAAAAAATGGCCAAGGCGGGGCGCAGCTGCGGCGGCTGAGTCCGTGCGTGCCGAGTCCCAGCGCCATGGAGTGTCCGCACCTCGGCGCCAGTGTTTTCCTCGCGCCCGACTCCGCCAGGTTCCCGAGCGGCTCCCCGTCATCCTGGTGCTGTAGCGGTGAGTGCGCCCGGTCCCGGGAGGCTGCGCGCGGCTCAGGAAAGCCGCCGGTCGCGCACGGCCTGTGCCGGCGGCCGTCTCCTGCTCTTTGTTCGTGCCCCTCACGAGGGGACTGGACGCGGGGAGCTCGGAGAGTCCTACCTGCGGTTTCTTTGCAAACCTTTAAAAACTGCACTGCGGCTTTGTGGGGACCTGTTTGGAAAAGAGACGCAATGCAAGGATTCGGGTTTCTTTGTTGCAGTCACAGATATAGCCTGCGATCCAGTTCGCTTAGATGTGGCCGTGTTGAGATATTCTTTTAGATGTGTGTGTGAAAATGACCATGAAGCGGTGTAAGCCACTGACGTACTAATGCGATGGTGCTTATGAGCTTTCCAGAGTCCGTCCTTAGAGAAGGAAGGAGCTGGGAACAATGGGCTCTGGAAAGCTCATCTGTAGCAGCATCTTTGGAAAGGGATCAGAATGCACGAAGAATACGCTCTGGCTCCGAACCGATCGAAGTGCGGAAACGCGGCACAGCCGGAGACATAAAGCGGTACTGTCGGGGCTAGGGGAAAGGGAACTCGAAAACGGTTAATGTGTGCGCCCAACTCTGGCAAACGGCGTCGGTGCTGTGCGAACTGAAGAGGGAGGGGTCATGCTCGTTTGCAGAGCTTTGCACCAGGACTGTAAACAAATGTCAGCCATTGCAGCGTGGCACATGGTGACCTTTAAAACGTTCACGTTTCAAGGGAAAGTGGTAATAATCTGCCCAGTGCAGTAACGAGTTCATGGCCTGTCTGTGTGATTAGACAGTTTCTCCAGATATCTTCAGGTTCATATCTTACAGAACTACTCATGTCCCTTTTAACTAAAAATGAGTATGGTTTTAACTTTAGTTCAACAGATAGGTCATCTTGTGCGTTTTCTACAGACTTTGGTCTTGAGATGCTAAGAACAAGGGCTACTTAAACTTTCCCTAGTCACTCCAGTTTGGTATCCACAATATTCGTGTTGAATAAGCTGGCATGTGCTGGGTTTCCAGTTTAAGCAGCTTTTGTCTTGCACATTTTGATGATGGATTTCTAAAAAAAAAACCTGACTTGCTATGGGGTCACCTGTTTGGGGTGTCCTCACTAAACATCCCCCTACCCCCACCCCCCACCCCACAAAATAGAAAAAAAACCTCTTGTACATATGACCCTACTCTACATCTATGGTAAAAACAAAAAACACATTCAACCTTCTAGCTCCACTTCATCATGATATGGTATGAACTTTACAACTGTTTCCAAATGCTTGCCTTAAAACATTGTTGAAAATATTAAAAAAAAAAAAAAAAAAAAGCTGTGGCTAATACCTGCAATTTGTTTTTTGACCTTTTTATTTGCTGATAGCCAGTGGACTAACATGGCAACTACAATTATTTAAAACATTAAAAAATACAAAATATAAAGAGAAAACGTTTCTCAAAGAGAGCCACAAAAGATAAGGTAAAATAAATAACATTTAGAGAAAATCTTATTTACTCTATGTGCAAGAGCAACTATGAACCCAGAAGACAACTATTATAGCTAAACTTCTTTATTGGGTTTTAGATCATGCCTCTATAGTAATAGATCAAAGTGAGTTATATTCAGGTACAGTAAACATTCCTCTGTCCCTGGATAGCTTACAATCTGATTTACAAATGTTCTTTGGACTTGATGGTCCTGTTGATAGATTCAGCTAAAACACAGTTGGAGGAATTATCTAAAGACGTTCAGGCACACACGACCACCCTTAAGGAGAAAGAATCGGAGGACAAGTTTTCCACTCAACAAGGTTCCCTTAAACAACGTTTGGATACAGTTCGGCAAGAAGTGATGGTTAAAAAATTGAAGAAAGGGGTACTGGGACCAATGAAAAGTTTGCCTATGCTTAGAATGGACAAGAAAGCTATAAAAGTTGTTGTTTTACTAGAAGCCATTGCTCAGCCATTTTGAAATTGCTTATTGCTTGAGCCATGTGCACATTAAACTGGCTTGGATCTTTGAAAAGACTCCTGGATTTATTTATTGCATGCTTATCTGCTGCTACATTCTTGGTGCGTTGGCCTGGAAGTGCGAGTGGTGGATAGTGTTCAAGTGAATAAATCCACGTAATTCGCCTTGAGGTTTGGACCGGTTGGAACCATGCCAATCCGACGCAGAGGAATTCCCTGGGCCCACTGATCCTCTTGTATCGGAGGGAGTTCTGCCTGGCCTCGGCAGGCACTGGTTCCGGCTGGAACAACACCTCCGACCCGGGGAGTCCAGGATCCAACTCAGAAGCTGGTGAGGTATCGGGGACCGGATCCGTAAGTATAGTTTTGAAAACCTGTCTAGACAGATGAGTTAGAACTGCAGTGTTTGGTAAGACTTAAGTCTTTGTTTGAAAATCCTTGGATGAGTATTCGCGAGGTACAGCTGTTATAGAGAATCATGATTCAGCCTGGTCAGAGCAGACAGGACTGGGTTTTTGGTATGTCTAGACAGAAATAGAAAGAGCAGTACTGCCATTGGAACTTGGAATTTGTAATCTCGAGATATTGGGAATTGGTAAGAGAGCATGATCACCTCTCAAGGAAGGGCCGAGTAACCCCGCATGGGAATTCGCCGGGTGAAACCCTCATCCTTTTTGTAATTGGGAAAAAGACTAGTCAGAATAGATAGAAAGGAATGCATTCTGAGATACGTTGCTAGCATGATTGTGTGAATGAAGTGTGAATGAGAGGTCTGGCAGCACGGACCAAGCAGAGTGGACTCTGGACTAGCGCAGTTCCTAGCCGGGTGACTGCGTCTAGGTCGCAAAACGGAGGAAGCGTTTGGTGTATTGTCCGTCCTACTGTGTATCTGTTTTTTGTTCTCTGTTGAAACCACGAGTTTCCCTTCTGTTATAAATGTGAGATTATTCTGTTGAGTAATTTGTGACAGTTCACTGATTAAGAAATTGTATTAATAGAGCAGAATGAAGACCTAAAACACCTACAGTCATTTTTAGAAATCAAAAAGCTGGTCTCACCCAGTTGGTTTTAGCACAGTGAAAAAGCTGACAGGGGGCGTGTCTGAAGGAAAGAATGTATAGTGTTTTTCTAACCCCGTGCAGGCTTAAATCTAAATGCTGTTAGTTTGTGCTTATTTCAGGACAATTGTACCTGTATTATTCAATAGGTTTTTAATAATAATGTTCCTTCTGCTGTGGTTATGTAATATATATCATTTATTTATCATTTAATAAGAATGTTTAGTCAGGATTGTGGGTCCCGATAGTTTTTGGGGTTAGCCTGAAAAGGATTAAGTTTGTATTAATCCCTTATGGGTTGCGGACCAAGTGAGAGGAATTTCTGTCGGCTGTATGTTCAAATTTTCAGTAAGCACTGAAACAGTTTAAATAGGAAATGATAAAGAACTGTTTTTGTTTTTCCTTTGATCTACAAAGTAATTAGATCACGACTTAACATTGATTTAAATTCTTTTTTTCTGGCATCTCTGTCCATGTGAATGAGAAGTCTCTTTTTATGAGCACAGTTCAATTGTTTCCCCGCGAGCAGAGGGGTGTGGCTTCCACATAGCCTGCAGAGAAAAAAAAAAAAAGGGGGTTCTGAAGAGACTGCTGGAGACTGTTTCTGCATTTAAAAAAAAAAGGAAAGGTGTACTGTATTTTATGAAAAAATATCCGGAATGTCTTTTAAATATTTGCTTCCTGAACTAAAAAATAATTTCTTTTGCAGAGACATGCTGACAGATAGCTATAGTTCTCTCTATAAGAAGCATAATGGATGTATGTGCTCAATCTAAGTGTTTCCTGCCTGCCCTATGTTTACAGAAATAATAAGTGTCTTTTCAAGTATGATCAAGAATTTCAGTAAGGGATTTACTGAAGATTATGAAATGTCTCTGTCCCAATCAGGATTTTGCCCCAGAATTTCTAGATATCCTGTCTCGTCTCTCTCTCTCTCTCTCTGTAAGTAGCTCCGTTTAGAGTGCTTAAGGGGGGGATGGAGCCCATTCCACCGATGATGTCACCCCCCGGTGGGCGTGAACTAATGTGCCCACAGCAGAGAAGTGGATCCTTAAAAAAAAAAAAAAAATCAACCTCCTGGATAGAGCATTGCTAGGAGAAACAGAATCCAGGAGAGGGGGGGGGACTACAGATTCCCAAGTAGTTTGCTAGCCACCTCTGCAACAGGGGAATGTCCACCCCCTCCGGACTAGAAGTGAAAGTCAGCTGACCAGACTTGTTTAGAACTGAAAAAAACTGCATTATACACTGAGAAGTTTTAGGATTTGATTGAACTAATGAACGGAAATTGCAAAGAACTGGATGAATTTGCGGGCATAATGGTTAAATGAAAGTTAATCAGAGGGTGTGTGAATTGTGAAAATAAATGTAACAGAGAAAGTGAATGATATTTTAGTTGAATGATGTGAGGAGGTTATCCTAATCGAAGGAATAGAGGAAGTGAAAAACTGGGTGTGAGTATGCCCATTATAGAAAAAGAAGGACATTAGAGAAGTGAATGCCCGTATCTTGACTCCACCCCAGGAGGGAGTACTTGATTGTAGAATCATAGACAGAATAAAACCAAGCACAGTGTTTCAGCACGAGAGTGGAGCAGCTATAGCGTGAGTGGCAGCCTGAGAGGGCTACAGCATGGATGAAGACTAGGCCAGACCGGACTCTCCAGTTTCCCTGGGTCCCCAGGAGTCAGTCTGAAAAATAGGGGACCAATATATGGACTTTGACTATCTTCTTGTTGCTCCCTTGTTTCTTGCTACTTTGCTTGCGAATGATAACTTCAGTTATTAATAACACTGTAGAGCATAAGGCAGCTACAAAGATATTAGCTATGTGAACTTACTACCCTATACCACAGAGTGATACCTTTACCTAGTATTATGTGATTTGATTCTCACACCTTATTAACATGCGGGTGAGAATAATCAAAGGGGGGAATGTGGTAGGCGACGGCCTATGATCCATGCTAATTGAACTAAGCAGACAGGCCTGAGCAGCTTGACCTGTAACTGAAGCCTGTAGTTAGGCCCAGAGGAATGAAAACCCCCCTGAATGATGACACCATAGAATTGAAACTTAACTCAGTTTAACTGAACATAGCTAAGCAGAAACGAAACTTAGAAAATATAGAAAAACAAGTTTAATTGGTACTGATAAGGTGTGCTATGCTTCTATGGAATTAATTAACTCTGCAAAAAGCAAGGTTACAGTGCCCTGCTTCCCATATGTTTTAACAAGCTAAGCGACCTTGGAGGAGAGATGTAACAAGTTAGAGACACTGACCATTGTAATTGGGACTAGAAGGGGGGCAACCAGGTGCTGAGCCCAGACCAGAGTCCCGATTGGGTAGCCATATCAGTACCGGGACCAATAGATGGGTGAGAGGGGTACTGGGACCAATGAAAAGTTTGCCTATGCTTAGAATGGACAAGAAAGCTATAAAAGTTGTTGTTTTACTAGAAGCCATTGCTCAGCCATTTTGAAATTGCTTATTGCTTGAGCCATGTGCACATTAAACTGGCTTGGATCTTTGAAAAGACTCCTGGATTTATTTATTGCATGCTTATCTGCTGCTACAGATAGATTCAGCTAAAACACAGTTGGAGGAATTATCTAAAGACGTTCAGGCACACACGACCACCCTTAAGGAGAAAGAATCGGAGGACAAGTTTTCCACTCAACAAGGTTCCCTTAAACAACGTTTGGATACAGTTCGGCAAGAAGTGATGGTTAAAAAATTGAAGAAATTAAAACGTGATGGAGCGGACTATTCTATTGGCTATGTTTATCCATGGATGAACGCAAACCGTAAGCCCAAGAGAGCCAAACGGCACGTTTACTTTGAGGACACTACAGAAGACGGTGGTAGTACAGATTCCAGCAGATCCTCAAAAGAGAATTTTTTAGAAGACGATCGCGAAGGTCGTCCCCGCAGGAAAAACACTTCTCAACCTGCCTCTGGTCCCAGCCAAGGACAGGGTCGGGGCAAGCTGAAATCCAAAGGGAAATAACCTCTCGGAATTCCATAGTAAATCTCACTGGAGAACGGTTAACATCAGACGTGGTGGATCTTTTAGAAAAGGGTTTATCTTATGTACCGTTTATTCAGTTTGATTTTTTTCAGTTTCACGTAGATCTAGAGGGATTGATACGTAAGCTTCATTTGAAACATTATTTTTCTCAATTGTCATCAGACACGCCGTTGGACACGCCAAGGGACACACTAACACCGGACCGGCCAGCTCTGCAAAGAATTCAGTTACCTCTCCGTTCCACTTGGACCCCTCCAAGTCCGTTGCATCCAGCTATACAAATTTTCAAAGATTTGGTTTTATGCGAGGTTGAGAAGTTGACTGACACTCGTTCCTTTTACAATGCTCGCCTTTCTCGATCTCAACAGGACGCGTTGAGAACATTACAAGCCCGGACAGACTGGGTGATCCGCCAAGCTGATAAAGGAGGCGCCATAGTCTTACAAACACGAGAATATTATCTCCATGAAGCCTTGACACAACTTCGTGATTCTACGACTTACACCATCCTTCAGACAGATCCTCTCAGTGAATTACAGGCTATCATAAAGAACTTGACACATGGTGCTTTACAAGACAAACTTATTTCCAAAAAAGAATACAATTATTTGAATGTTTCTGCTCCTAGGACAGCTCTATTTTACACAGTCCCAAAAATTCACAAACGTCTGGTGAACCCTCCCGGTCGCCCGATAGTGTCCACCAAGGGCTCAGTTCTCGAACCCATCTCCACTTATGTGGATTCTTATTTGCGTCCATTGCTACGGGATATTCCCTCATACCTTCGAGACACTACCCATTTCCTGTCACTGCTACAGGACTTAGCACATTGGGCTGGTGATGAGGAAATTCTATTAGTAACGCTGGATGTCCAGTCACTATATACGAGCATTCCGCAAGCAGCAGCTAGCAATATAGTGCAACGGGCTCTAGCCTCTCGTGGTGATTTGTCCCCAGCTCAGCTACAGTTTGTACAAGCTTTGTCAGATTTAGCCCTGTTTCGCAACTACTTCGAGTTCCAAGGTCTTTTGTACCACCAAATATCAGGAGTGGCGATGGGTGCCACTTGTGCCCCTTCAGTGGCCAATTTATATATGGGGACATACGAAGATCTACATTTTTCCACCTCCCCTTTCATGGCCAACATTAAGGCCTGGTATCGCTACATCGATGACGTCTTTATGCTTTGGCGAGGCACCGAGACGGGGTTCAAGGATTTCCTTCAGTGGTTGAATTCCCGGGATCATCACATTCAATTCACGAGTAACTGCCACAGGGAGATCATCATTTTTCTAGATGTACAAATCAAGCGTCAAACCGAGGGATGGGACACTTCGGTTTATCGCAAACCCATTGCTTGTAACACCTTTCTTCATCACGACAGTGCACATCCCCCTAATTTAAAGGATAGTCTTCCCTTATCGCAATTTTTACGTTATCGTCGCAATTGCTCTAGTCTCAAGACATACAAGATCGCATCTAAAACACTGAAAAAGGATTTTTTACACAGAAGCTATCCTTCTTCAGTAATACATCGCGCTTACCAGCGGGCGCTTCATTGCAACAGGGATCTACTTTTAACTCCCAAGAATCACACAGCATTTCAGGATGATGTACAGCATGTGAATTCAATTACAGCATATTCGCCCGTAAGTTTGAGCATACAACGAATCCTTAGGAAACATGGCAACGTTCTATCAGCAGTACCGGGTTTACAAGACAAATCCATCCGTTGTGTGTGGAAACGGAGTCGTAATCTAAAAGAATATCTGAGTCCCAATCAGTTACGACCCTTATTCTCACCACTGAATGCACCTCAAGAATTAGGACACCGTAAATGTGGGAGTTGCACGATTTGTGAAATTACACACGAATGTCAAAATTTCCTCCATAAAGGTGTCACTTATAAGTTACGCCAAGCTACCACTTGTGATTCTGTTGGGGTAGTGTATGCTGTGAAGTGCCCGTGTGCTCTTCTATATATTGGCAAGACGATTCGCTGTTTCCGGGTTCGTATGCAGGAACACGCCAGCCGGCTCCGTTGTGCCCGGAGGGAAGCTCCCCTGGTACAACACTGTTTGTCTCATCATCACACTTTTTCACAGCTTCGCTGTTGGTGTATAGAAATGGTGTCTGGACCTGCCTCGGGCAAAACCCTTGATCAGCGACTTCTTTATAAGGAACAAAGATGGATCTACAACCTGGCCACGGTACAACCTACTGGGTTAAACCAGAACATCGATTGGGCGGCCTGCACTGCTTGATCAACCAATAGGATACCTCGGTTCCAGGCATTTAAACCAGGGTGGCGCAACCGAAAACTCGCATGCGCGGCGTTCATTGAGTCTACCGAATGCATTAGCAGGAGACCAGTTGTCAAGCAATCGAACCGCGTTATCCACAGGTTTTGTATTTTCGGTTTTTCTTATTCTAGTTTCAATTGATGCAATATTTCAAAGGTGGTATTAAACTATTTTCTGCTTTGATTGAATCATTTTGCACAGATTAGTCACTTTCAATGTCTTCATTTACAGAAATATATTCCACTTCAAGCCATAGTCCCTTGAAAAACCCATTTGGCGAAACGCATGGGCGCCGTGATAAATTGGCGTTGGGACGTGTTTTATATTCAGTATCAGCGAGTGGAAGGACGTTCTTCATATATAAAATAACAAAAAAATAAAAAAAGAGAATGAAGGAGAAGGAGAACGTGATACTTTTATAAATAAAGAAAGAAATACACAGCACAGTTCTACGGTTCATCTTGAGCTAAGTACTTTTTGATTATTTCTTTGATTTGCTCACAACATGAACTTGGGATATTATCAATACAACATATTATTCAGCCATTGATGTAAGAACCGGCACGAGTCTGGAAGTGTAACACATTTAATCCAGAATAATTGAGTGCCCACGGTTATTTCTGAGGCTGTGCTGTGATATTTAGTATTATGATATCTGGCAATATTGGTGAAAAGTTGAATGAGGTTTTCACATAATCTACAATCTGATTTGGACATGAGCAAATAGAGAGTTAAGTGACTTTCCCAAGGCCAGAAGGTGCATCGGTGGGATTTGAGCCACTAGATTATTCCTTCACTAGTGTTGCTGAGTTTTCTGCTACAGGTGAAATCACAGGGTATCCTGCTTCAATTTTATGAAAATATTAAAGAAATAATACAAATTGAGAAAAAAATAAAAAAAACAAAGTTTAATACACAAACCAGTGCATGAATATATAAAAGAATAACAGCATTAACTAATGTTAAACGGCTATACAATTAACATGAATTATGGATCTTAATACTATATGGAAAGACAATTATGAAAGAGTATGTAGTAATGATTGAGGAGAAAAAATAAATAGAATAATAAGTTTCATATGCAAGTTAGTCATAATATATAATCATGATATAATTGCAAGGGCGTTAATGGGATAGTCCACTATAATAGGAGAGAGGAGACAGGTTCCCACAGTTTCTTAACCTTGGCTGCCTTGTTAAGTCTTTTCAGTTGCTTTACTTTCAAAATTTTGAATTAGTCCTAGGGCATGCCATGAAAAGGTAATATTCAAACAAGGTGAATCTTTCCAACTGTGAAGAATCATTTGAATTGATAGAGAAATTAAAATACCATAACGTTTTCAGGAATTGGGATTGTCAATTGGTAAAGACGGAAAAGAGGATTTCAGAATAACATAACTTGCAGTTAAGGGTGTATATCAAAGTGAAACAGCTTCTTAATGTACTTCCAAATTTTTGCTAATAATTATTAAGCACTTTGCATTCAAATAACATATGAAGAAGAGTACCTTTATAGGTATCAAAGTGCCAACATTTATTGGTGGCTGATAAGTCAGCTTTACATTTTTTGGTGGGGGTCCAAAGAGCACGATGAAAAATAAAGTATAATGACTGAAGTAAACTAGCTGATAACGTGTGACGGTTAGCATGTAGCCAAAAGTGATGCCAGTCTCTAGTAACTTCTTCAGTTAAATAAAGATCATTCCCCCAAACCGTATAAAGACCAGAAGGCGAGAAAGCAGTAGGTTTAGTTAGTGCCTCCTCCTTTTATAAAGTACTATGACCTTTGCTAAAAACGTTATCTAAGAGAACCTAGCGAGACGGTGTGGGAACTAGTGTATCAACTTTAATAGAGCTTTTTTAAGAACATGCGTTACTTGAATTGGTCGGGTTGTAATTTGAATTGGGACATTAAAGTATGAAAGGAGACAAGATTCGAACCATGAAGAAGATGTGCAAGGAATTTCAACCAGGAAAAGACTTTGTGATCTATTTTAAATTTGGGGTTATGCCATAAGGAAATATCATGGGAATGCCAAATAGAGATATCAAGCTTTTTATCTAATTGAAGAAGAGCAAATTGTGTACCTAATATAACTTTGTTATTTAAAGTAGTGTTATGTAAATCAATAGACAAAATTATTTTTTAAGGGGATAGGTGATATTAGAGCTAGTTCAACATCATACCACAATGGTAACGGTTCCTCAGGTGGATCAGAGAGAAGCCAGAACAAACTGAAGCGAGCAAGGAAGGCCGTATGATATAGTTGGAAATCAGGGAAGGCCTCCAGTGCTTTTGGGTAATTTGAGAGCTTTCAAAGCGATTCTAGGTGGTTTATTTCACCATAACAATTTTACCAGTTTGGCTTCTATTATTTTATACAATTTTTTGAGCAAATTCCAGGCAACATCATGAGAATATAATTTAATTTGTGGCATCATAACCGTTTTAATAGATTCTAATCTACCTCACCATTGAAATATGAAGTGGAGTCCATTTTTGAACATTTGCACCTATAATAGCAAGAGCGTGTTCCATATTTATATGTAGAGTCTGTTCGACATCATAAGAACATAAGAAATGCCATACTGGGTCAGACCGAGGTCCATCAAGCCCAGTATCCTGTTTCCAACAGTGGCCAATCTAGGTCATACGTACCTAGCAGTTTCCCCAAAAGACACAGGTTCTGCAGTGCTTGTACTAGGCCAAGCATTGATATCCTGGGTCCCTTTTTAATAGTGGTTTATGGACCTTTCCTCCAGGAACTTGTCCAAACCTTTTTTAAACCCAGCTATACTAACAGCCCTTACTACATCCTCCGGTAACAGATTCCAGAGTTTGATTACACGTTGAGTGAAGAAATATTTTCTCCTATTTGTCTTAAATAGTTTACCCTGTAGCTTCATTACATGTCCCCTAGTCCTTCTATATTCTGATCCTTATTTGAAAGTATACCTAAATGTTTCAGTTGTAAGGGAGACCATTTCAAGGGGAAGTCCCATACATCTGTTTGAGAAATGTGAACACTGAGAGGCATTATTTCAGATTTATTCCAATTAATTCTGCAACCAGAAAATATTGAAGAGGCATTAACAGTGTCAATAAGGTTAGAAATAGAAATTTGGAGGTTAGTTAAGAAAAGTGAAAGATCATCGGAATATGCTGTAAGCTTGGTTTCAGTATGTTTGGTTTTGACACCAGTAATGTGAGGATGGGAAAAAGGGTTCAAGGACTAAATTAAAAAGTAGAGGCGATAAAGGACATCCCCGTCTGGTTCCACGATGAAGCTGAATTGGTTTAGAGATATTATTGTTGACTATACATTGGGTTGTGGCTGGGATTATAATATAATTACTTTATCTATTGTAGGAAATCATCTCCCAAATGAAACCATTCAATTATTTTATAAAGATAAGGCCATTCAATTCTATCAAACACCTTTTCTCTACCTAATTGATGGAAATGGTTGTTTACTTGCGATATAGTTAAGATCATAAAATAATCTTATATTATCACATATGTATCTTCCATTCATAAATCCAATTTCAGTTTTGTGAACTAAAGAAGGCAGGACTTTGTTGATACGGGTTGCAAGAATTAGAATTTTTGTAATCCAAGTTTAATAGTGAAATAGGTCCATAATTTTGAGGATAATTAGAGTCTCTACCAGGTTTGGGTATAAGAACAATATAAGCTTGAGTGAAGTTCCGTTGTTGTTCTGGGTTAATATATATGACGTGATATACATCTAAGAGGAAGGGATTACGAATATCAGAAAAAGTTTTATAAAATTCTGCAGTGAATCCATCAGGGCCTAGAGTTTTACCAGATGGAAAGGATTTAATAGCTTCAAATTTCTTTTGCAGTAATTCCATTTCCTAATTCATTTTGTGCTGTGGGATGTAGTTTAAGGGAATTCAAGGTACTGAGAAATTGATCACATCATTATCTTTATCGGTATCTGAATGAAATAATTGCTCAAAAAAAGATTGGAAATTATTTTCTATGTCAGATTGGTTCATAAGAATATTGGAATCGGTATTGTGCAATGATGTGATAATGTTTTTTGTGTGTTAGGTATTGAGCCAAGGATTTATCTATTTTATTATCACTGATACAATGTCCAGTTTTGTAAATAAAGATGTCCAAATTGATGTGTAGACTAAGGAGATGTATTTATACAACCTGGATTAATGAATGTAAATTTTGTGGGGTAGGATGTTTAGTATGTGTTTTTTTTTCCAATTCTTGAATTTGATGTTCAAGCCAAGTTAATTGCAATTTTTCTTATTTCTTCATCCAAGCTGAATAATTCTTGTATTCACCTCTGAGTGCGGTTTTATAAGTTTCCCAAAGCAGTGGAGGCTCATATAAATTTGGAGGATTGTTTTTAAGGAAGTCTTGTGTAAACAGTTTAATGCGTTCAATAAAATGAGGATCAGTAAGATGCGTATTATTGAATCTCCATTGTCTGTGTTTGTGAGTTTCCGTTTCAAAATCAAGAGAGGGAGTGATTGCTGCGTGATCTGAAATAAGTACGGGGAGACTTTGAGAATGGGTAATTTCATGAGGTAAATCACATGTGATAAGAAAATAGTCAATTCTTGAGTATGTATTGTGTGGGTTAGAGTAGAATGTGTAGTCTCTCCATCTAGAGCAGGGGTCTCCATTTCTGGTCCTGAAGGGCCATAAACCAGTCAGGTTTTCAAGATAACCCTAATCAATA
This sequence comes from Ichthyophis bannanicus, assembly GCA_033557465.1. NCBI lineage: Eukaryota > Metazoa > Chordata > Amphibia > Gymnophiona > Ichthyophiidae > Ichthyophis > Ichthyophis bannanicus. Next base: position 43,952,331 of record CM066043.1, read on the forward strand.
TGCATGAGATATATTTGCATGCACTGCCCCCATTCTATGCAAATTTATCTCGTGCATCTTCATTAGGGATATCCTGAATTACCTGACTGGTTTGCAGCCCTCCGGGACCGAAATTGGAGATCTAGAGGATGGAATAATCTCCATGAGTCAATGAAATCAAAATTGGAGATCATCTTATGCAAAGCTTTCTATGAATTGGTTTTGGAAGGTCAACCGGTAGAATTTCTCTCCAAAGTGTAGTCTAGTGGTAGGTGAAAGTCACCTACAATGATTTTTTGATAGTCCCAAAATTCAAGAAGATTTTGAAATAGAGTTTGAAAGAAAGTTGGGTCATTTTCATCGGGTGCATAAAGATTTAATGGGATTATTTTCGTATTAAGAAGATGACCAGCAAGTATAAGCCATCTTCCTTGAGTATCTGAAAGTTGTCTTTCCAATTGACAGAGAATAGTATTGCGGAAGAGGATTGAAACACCTGCTGTTTTTATTAAGTGCAGGTGAAAACAAATGACGAGTATAAAAATTTATCTTTAAATTTAAGGCATTCCTTATGTGGTAAATAAGTTTCTTGTATAAAGGAAATGTTTGATTTTTCTTAACCCTTTCAGACCTGAATTTTTTCACAGACACCATATATATATATATATATATATATATATATATATATATAATGGAATTCAATGAATAACATGACATCCATTACAGTGAACATACGGTCTGAAAGGGTTAAGATAAAAGCAGTGCAACCTCTAGGAGGGGAGTGGAGCGCCACCTATGAGTCAGAGAAGGGAGGGCAAGCAGTGAAAGAATTCTGATCGTTAAATATGTGAAACTAAATCAGATAGCAATAGGGGCCTAAAAAGATAAAGGAATAAAGATTAAGTTAAAGAATGGCTATTTAATATAATCGGTGCAAAATAAGATCTACAGTCAATAAGAATATGTCAAACAAGCAGAAATATTAACAAACATATCAGGCACAATGTGGCTGACTCGTAGAGAAAGTAACTATTGAGCTATATATGTGACAACACAGTGCTTAGTGATGTATAGAAAATGATAAATTAAATGGCGTTCTTGAGTTCAACGTAAAGTAATACAATTCTGAGCAAAAATATAATGATCGTTGAGGTAGCTTCAGAAATGTAGAGTGCATACAGTCAACTATAGTAGAGGGCCCTAATGGGCTACAGCAAAGAGTCACGGCATAGTGCATTGCTCTGGTGTCATAAACTTGAAAAGTCAAAAGAGAAGCGTAGAGTATAAATCCAGTGGACAAAACATCCATCAATAGGGCTTTTTCGAATTATGCTCCTAGATGTTGGAACAAACTCCCTCCCTATATCAGAGCAATTAAAGACATCAAACAATTCAAAAAAGCCCTTAAACACCACCTTTTCATCGCACACTTCAAACACCTAAACACCCCTTCCCCTCCCCCATCCTTTTAACCTCATACCTACCCTAACTAACTGTATAGATTTTATATATCTCCAACATGTATTTTCTAGAAATATAAATGATTTCCCTGTTTACTTCCATGTTAATTTTCCTGTTACTTGTAATAGGTCTGTTATATCTGACCAATTGTTGTATTGTTTCAATGTAAACCGCACTGATGACAAATAGCGCGGTATATAAGAAAATTAAATAAATAAATAAAACCATATAGCAAGGAATCCACGAGTGATCATAGCAGACACTGCAGCAAACATCTAGGTTGCCAACCAGATCTATGCTTATTTCCGGTTGGTGAGGTAAATCCATAGATGCAGAATTGAAATTAATATTGCATAAAGTAGTGTAGAGATAAGGAATATAGTCAAAGTTTAGAGTCACTGCATCTTGTACTTGTCTATGAAATCCTGAAGCTGATCATGATCAGTATAGATAGTGTGTTTTTTATTTACATATATGACAATCATTCTGGCTGGGTAAAATAAGCTGAATTTCGCACCTATATCTTTAAGGTCTTGTCTCATCTTAAGAAAAGATTTGCACTTGAGCGCAGTGTTTTTGGCGAGATTTGGCACAACAAGTATTTTCTTACCTTCATAAAGAAGTTGCTTTTTGGCTTTGGCGGTTGCCAGAATTTGCAAGGCCTGTTGATATCGCAGCAGTTTGAATACAGATCTTGAATATTTGCTGTTTGAGAGGGGTCTGAATGACATTCAATGGCCTCTTTCAATTTCCAAAGCATGTTAGAAAGAGAGGTCCAGAAGCTTTGTGAGGAAGGGTGGTATGAACCGAAGCATATCAGAACCTTCAGCCTCTTTGGGTATACCCAAAATATGAATATTATTTCGTCTATTCCTGTTGGAGAGATCCTCGAGGTCATTGTACAGTTTTCTAAATTTCTGATTCATTTTGTTTAATTTCAGTTTAGGTCCTCCTCATCCCTCCCTAAGTAAGGCATGCTTTGGAACAGTTAACATCACCATCTTGATTTCTTGAACTTTTTAGCATCCATCATAGGGTTTATTTGGTCCACAGTCTCTTGGTTGACTTTATAGTTAGGTCTGTTTTTATTGTTCTAATATTTTAGAACGGCGCTCTATATTATGTATTTCTACTATGGTTTTTATCCACATCCTAACTATGGTTATTATATTTAAGGGTTTTATACACAGCACACTGATATTTTTGTTGTTGTATTTATTCACTTGTGTTTGCTTTTTTTTAGTTTGTTTTGGAATATGACTTTGTTATGTTTATTTTATCTTTGTTATGTATTACGTTTTGAGGTGAATACCCCCTGAAGAAGGCGTCCAGCCAAAACGTGTTGAGGTTTTTTGTAATAAAGCATTTTACCATCATCTGGTACACCTGTTCTGTTTTTGATTCCCAGTTGCATCCCAGCCATCAGATGGCAGGACTGCAAGCACCACTGCAACTACAGCATCATCTCCCACGACTGGATTGAGAACAGAGAGGCCAGAGAGTCGCAAGTGTCTCTACAGAGGATGCAGCATGTATACCCTGGCCCACAGAACAAGCACCAGAATCAATGCCATGGACCAGAGGAGCTGGGCATAGTCCCACAATTGAGCATAAAACACCTCGAGTTGACTCTGAAGCTTTAGGGCCCTCTCCAGCATGATGAAGACTCATCACAAGAGAGCGCTGAACTGAGCCCTAAGGTACCCCCAAGTCCTGGGATTGGAGCAGACTGCTTTTGAGATAGTTGATCACCAACCCCAGTCTTTGCAACTAGTAAACTACCAGGGCAGTATCATCCCTAGACTCCTCCAGCAAGTCTGGCCATATCAGCCAGCCATCCAGGTACGGTTGATCTCAAACACCTTGCTTGTGCAGAAAAGACGCTACCACCACCATAACCTTCTATAAGGTGCAAGGAGCCATGACCAGGCCAAAAGGTAGAGCCTGGAAATGGGCATGGCGGCCTCAGATGTAAAAGCAGAGAAAGCTTTGGTGCTGCTCCCGCATGGGAATATGGACATATGCCTTGGAGAGATCCAAGGAGGTAAGAAATTATCCTTGCCGAATGACATAATGGCTGACCTGATGGTCTCCATTCATTAATGGGTAACTTGGAGAGTGGTATTGATTGCTTTCAGGTCCAGAATAGGCTGGAAAGAACCTCCCTGCCTGAGCCCTAGAAAGTAGATGGAACAACAGCCCTAACCTTGCTCTGTGGAAGGCACCCCAGCTCTTCAGGCTGGCATCTGAGGTGACAATCACCCACTCTGGCATTCCCAGTGGCATCCCAGCCATCAGATGGTAGGACTGCAAACACCACTGCAACTACAGCACCATTTCCCACGATTGGACTGGGAACAGAGAGGCCAGAGAGTCAGCAGATGTCTCTGCAGAGGATGCAGCATGTGTACTCCGGCCCATGGAACCAGCACCAGAGTCAATGCCATGGACCAGAGGAGCTGGGTATAGTCCCACAACTGAGCATAAAACACCCCGAGTTGGCTCTGAAGATTTAGGGCCCACTCCAGCAAGAGGAAGACTCGCCACAAGAGAGTGCTGAACTGAGCCCCACACGGCTCATACTGTACATAATTTGTATTTCTTTGCCCCTTTTTTTAAAATCTATTGATTGTCTCACTTAATATAATTTAGATTTGGATGATTTCTGTGCCTTTTTTAATTATTACTATCTTGGCCAGTTGCACATTTATTACATGAAGAAAGAGTGCTTCCCGTTTTTAGCGCTCTGGCAGCAATTGGGGCGGTTGTCGTCATTTCACAGTCCTCTCACTGTCACTATTAGTTTATTTTTAGTCCCTTTGGGGTTTTTTTCTGTTTTATTTTGTCTACATAATTTTAGAAGGTATTCTTAATTGCACATTTAATAGTATTTGTTGCTTTTGAGGTCATTCCTCACCGACCTTTGACCCCCTCTTTTTGGCATGTGTCTTTAAACCAACTTAGGATGCTTGCTTCTTTCTGCCAGCTCGGTGTTTTCACGTGAGTGCTGCTAGAAAATACACAAGGCAAGTACTCTTTTTTTCTTTTTTTTTTTTTTTAATTGTTGGTAAGAATATGTGACTGTACCTCCATGGCTTTTTATTCTAAGTTTGGGTTTACTTTTTCTTTTAGAAGAACAATTCCTTGTTTTCACTTTCAGCTTTATAGTAAGATTTATGTGACTTTTCACTCACCTCAATATACATACACTAACTCCCTTTGTTAAAAGTTTTTTCTTTATGTGGTTAATGGGTTGAATCACTGTGAGAGAAGATGCATAATAGGAAAATTTAAAAAAATGCCAATTTTTTGCATGGGAAGCATTCTCAAGGGACTCTAACCTGGTATGAACCACCAGTGAGTCCTTTATATGAGTTACATTAGAGGCATAGAGGTCTGTACCTGAGAGTCAACCTGCGCCATTGATTTTTCCAACAGTACAACCTTATTATCGAATACACTTAAGTTTTCCACTGTCCCCTGTGTAAAATTACATAAAGAGGAAATAGTTGTAGACAATTTAAGATCAATACTGCAAATTGACCCCCCAGAAATCCTTCAGTGTAATTTCCCCCTCCAGGGGCGAAACCGCAGCATCTACCACCTCTGGCGGAGCTGCAGGCTTAGGCATTGGGACTAAGGGGCAGCCCCCTCACCCAATGCAGGAGACCCTATGTCCAATAATGTGGATGACAAGGGCAGTAAAGGGTGTGGTGGTGGCATCCAACCATCAGAGCTTAAAGAAGCTCCTTCCAATGTTAACGGACTTGGCAAAACAGGAACTAAGTGTCTGTCAGTAGGTTGATTATTTTTACCTGGCATCATTGCCATGGAATTCACCTTCATGCTACCCTTATTTTTTCGTTTCCCCATCATACAATGGACCACTGGTGACACATGTTTCTGCCAAGAGGCCGCCGAAGGGACACCTAAGGGGTATGTCCTGCCCCATTGATCATGCCCCTTCGGAGCGCAACACACAGCCGTGTATAGCAAACACGGCACTTTAAACAGCAGGAAATCTCTGCTGAGGCAGGCAGTCCTCAGAGCACCTGTCGGGAACTTCAGGAAACAAGCAGCACTCGCAGTAAGTCAGTCTGGTGGGGCAGATGGAAACCCCTGTCTCTCTCCTTCTTCTCTTCACACTGCCAAGCACAGCTCCCTGAAAAGCCTATTTTATTAATAACTTTTACTTCCCTATGGCTAGGAGAGGTTCCTTATTGTTCTTCCAGTTTAGTCCTCAACCTCTGGATAGTGTACCTCCTCCTGCAGCTTGGAGACTGGGCATGTCAAAGTCATGACATCACCGCGGGTCTTCCCATCAGCCCCCAGTGTGTCCAGTCTCCATGCAGCAGGAGGACGTAGTGAGCCTAGTTCTGGGCTCACTAGAGGAGAGATAAGGAGCAGTTCCTTATCGGTCCTACAGTTCAGTCCTCCTCCACTGGGTAGTGCACCTCCTCCTGCAACATGGAGACTGGACAAGTCAAACTTGTGACATCACCGGGTATATCCTGTTGGTCTTCTCCCATGATCCCCCAGTGTGTCCAGTCTCCATGCAGCATGAGGACGTAGTGAGCCTAGGTGCTGGGCTCACTTGAGAAGCAGTTTAGGAGCAGTTAGTCAGGATTTGATTTACCTTGCATTTCTTTTGCCCTTCTTTAGGTGTAATCCTGTAAATTGTATTCATTTTCATTTAATTTCATTTACTTTTACTTTATTTATTTTCACCTAGTCTGCCTTAGTGTAAAGGGGGGTTCTGTCCCTTTTCAAAGTTCACGCTGCCAGCTAGCCTCTCTGCTTGGGATTCTTCGGTCTCTGTGCCCGGTGATGATCTCTCCCCCAGGACTGTACGGGGGTGAGCTCTGTGGAACACCTGCATTTTGGCAGTGTCCATGCGGCAGATTCCCATCGCGGCGGGAGCCTCAGGCCGTTCGAGGTTCTTTAGCCAGTGGGCCGGGGCTCGCAGCGTCTGCTACTTCTGGTGGCGCGAGGCAGCAGCATGTCTGGACAGCTCTTCACCCCGCAGCTACAGCGGGGTAACTGCTGCATCCCGACGCCACAAGGGAGTCTCTCGAGTCCGCATGGAGGGGCTCTGAGCTCTTGCCGCCTCGGTGGTGTTTGGCGCCAAACGGGCCTGCTTCGGATTGGCGCCATTTTCTCGGCAGGGCTGAGGCCTCGTGGCGGAGAGCGGAGCAGCCCCGCGTTTGAGCAGACGACGCTGTTCCATGCGGCTACACCCAGATAAGGACTTCCTTTTGCTGTTACTTTTAATTCTAATTTTAATTTCCTTTTAATTTCATGATAGTTTATAGTTCTTTGAATGCAATGTGATTGGTTTGGGTTTTACTTCTTGGGGGGTGCCTTTACCTTTGTCTGCATTCTGGCAGTTAGCGACGTCTGTCAGCAGCAGGTTTCCGTGCTAGGATTTGGCCATTCAGGGTCATCGGCGGCACAACCATCTACAAATTGAGCCCTTTCTGAAATTGTCATTTACATAAGGATGCTATTTCCATGTTTATATACGCTTGGAAATTGTGCAGACAGCCTCTAAATGTCGTTATGCCATCTGCAAATTTGATCGCCATGCTTGCTGATCTCTTTTCCAGATCATTTCAGTGCAGTAGATGTTACCAGATGCCAGTTCCAGTGCAGATCCCGAGACATTCCACTATTTACGGGTCTCCTGTGAGAAAACTGGCCATTTAGTCCTATTGTGTTCCTGTTTTTGATCCATTTCCCATTCTATAATAGCACATCATCTCCTTCCTCAGGAGAAGTTCATAAGGGGCTTTGTCAAGTACCTTCTAAAACATCCAGATACATATCATTTGGCTTACTCACATGTTTATTAACCCTTTGAAAAGACAGCTTGGTGCTGCTTTTCAGAACAAGTTCTATCATTTAACTGGCATTGAACTCAGATTCATTGGTCTGTAGTTTCCAAGATCGCCTTTGAAGCTCTCTTAAAAAAAACAACAACAAAAAAAAAACACCAATTAGTATTACATTAGTAACTCTTCAATCTTTAGAGATCATTAATACTAATGTTATGATTGAGCCTGGCTGATATTATGAATGATCACTATTAGACAAAAATTAGCTAGGTTAAGACACTTTGATTTGGTTTTCTGCACTATGTTATCAGAGCGCAGCTTGCCCATTTGGCGGGAACACTGCCCATCTGGGCCATCTGGGGAAAGGCCCCTGCTGGGGATCGTGAGAAGTGTTGCTGGATGGCACAGTCCGGGGCTTAGTGTTCCAGGGTCCTGGAAGGGTTGATAGCGGCAGTCAGGCCTCCCTGTCTTTGCTATGACGGTCACCTAGGTTCAAGCATCCTGTGTTTTGGGTGACAGGAGTGGGACACCTGGACATGTGGTGCTGGATGTTGGATAGGCTCATACTTCTTAGGTGCACTCTCCTTGAGTGCGTCTGCATGTCCGTGTTCCGTCTGTGATCTCATGCTCAGGTGATTGTTGCAGCAATAACAGAGATCGCTTGGGATATCGTGAGCGGGGTTGTCATGGGGTTGCCAATGCAAGACGGGGCCATCCTGAGGAGTTTGGGCCTCAGTCATCAGCTTTCCCTTCGGTGGCCCGGCTGTCCAGGAGGCACCCCTCCAGATCCGCCGGTCCAGTTCTTCTCTGCCTCTTCTCAATGTGGGCAGGGGGGCTGGCAGATCTGGAAATTCACGTCCACTGCACGTTCTACTGTTTTACCTCTGCCTTGGGGTTCTGAGGTCATATATTCCCAATCATTTGTTTGGTGGGGTGCTGCTGTCTGTTGTGCAAGACAAGGTGGTCAACAGTCGGAGGCTGTCGTCTATTCCCCTTACCCCTGAAGGTGCTCACAATTTAAGTTTTTTGTACTTGCGGAGGTGTATGTTGTTAAAGGCTAGCAGGCGCACCTGTGGGACCAGAATCCTCGGTTCTTCCGACCTTCCGTTGAGGTGCGCGTGTGGGGTTTACTCCCTTGGTCGGCTAGCAACTTGCTTCACCCATTGGGCCTTCCCTTTCCTCAAGGCATCGTTGCGTCCCACTTCTTCGTGGGGGCTCGCCGCAGGGCCTGGAGTTATGCTCAGCCGGTTCCAGCCAGGGCTGAGCCCTTGGGGGGAGGCTCCGATCCTAACGATACAGGGAGTGCTGGGATCCGTTCAACCAGGTTCCTTCGGGCCCAGCGTACGTCGTCTTTTGCTGGCCGGTTTAGGTCTTCGGGTCGTGGCGGTGCTCCGAGAAGACCAGTAGGCTGCACAGTGCTTGTCTTGGAGCAAGCGCGGGATATCTGTAGGTTCATATTCAAAGCCGTCCGGTTACATGTCCCTCCATTGTGGAATGCTGTACTAGTAGGCATACTTCATATGCTGGGCTGACAAGTTGGCTTCCGCGCTGCTCGGCATCAGCCAAGGTGACTGCCGGTTTAGGCTGTGGATGTGGAGTCAGCCTGGAGGAGGGGCCTTGCGTTCTCTGGACAATGCCCTGTTTGGTTGTGTGCCTTGTGGCCCTTATGGAATTGTAAAAAGGGAAAAAAAAAAAAAAAAAAGAATAATCAAACAGGAAAGCCTTCCTAATTGTCCCCACTTCTTTTTTATAAGGTTCTGTCCCTTTCTTCTGGGAGCTTGGCCGGAGCATGGTTAGACTCAGCTACATTTTGGGGATCCTTTATGTACAAGGCATTTTAGTGTACGCAGCACGCCCAGTGTTCCATCGTCTGACTGGAACGGTACGCAGTACGTCAGCCGTGGCAGGCGTTCGCGGACACGGTAGCGGATTGAGCGCTGTAGGTGCTGTCTGAGATCTCCGGGATGGTGGCCTATTTCGATCGGCAGGGTGGAGTCGGTCGGGTGGTCAGGGTGGCCCGAGCGAAGGGACAGCGTGCGCGGTTGAAGCCTTGGCGGCCTGCGTTTCGGTGGGGACACTGTGGTGGCGAATGTCCTTAGCGGGGTCCGAGTGTTTGCCGGAGGAGTGAGATTGCATCAGGCGGTGTGCGCGCTGCGTGTGCTCAGATGCGGTCAGCCCATATTGGACCTCATGGCGACCTGTCAGTCTGCGGCGACGGGTCGATGTTTAGCAGAGGACATATGAGGCTACTGGATAGCGTCGACGCATTGGTACGGGGCCGTGGCCCGGTCCATTCTATGCCTTTCAGAGGTCATAGTGAAAATGGCCGACTGGGTCTGGTTGCTAAGATATGTGCTCTTCATTAGTCAGTGGGGACCATTACCAGTGTATTCTGCAACATTTGCGTGAGCTTGCATAATCTTTACTTGCAACCAATCGAAATAACTGTCCAAAACCAGTTGATGCAGTCACTACTTAAATTTGCCTCGCTTGACAGTAAAAAAAAAAAAAAAAAAAAAGACATATTTATTTTATACCGATAGGTCACTCACAGCATATTTGGCGATTCCTCGTACTGGTGTTAATCATGCAGATAATTTCTGCTCTAGTTGTGGTGATGTGACTTTTACATCACAAAAATGGCATATGACTGTGGCGGTTCAGAAAGCCTACAATTTATATTTTGGCTGCAGAATAAAAGATCAGGATAAAAGCTAGGCGCCACACATGTGTAGCAGATCTCAGGCTGTGGATGGATGGGAAAAGACCATCAAAGTCTTTTGCGGTTCCAATGATCTGGAGAGGGCCCATGGATCACGTCGGCGATTGCTACTTCTGCATGGTTCCTCCAATTCCGGAGGGCATATCCAGGTGATGTAAGCGGTTGGCCTACTGGCATTGCGTCGTGGGCGTGGCTACCAGAGTCTCCTTTCTTTTTTGTCACACCATGTAAGACTCCACATTTTCTGAAACAACGCTGGACTCTGGGGCACTTGACACCCTCTTATATGCCCTTGGTGGATCACGCTTGGTTTATTGCAACTCATTGCTTAGCTGCATTCCACATTCTCAATTAAAGAGACTTCAACTGGTCCAGGACATAGCTGTAGAGCTACTTTGTGTTGCAAAGAATAAAGCCCTTAAGAGGTGTGACAAATAGGGTGTTTGACGCTGGTGGTTTTTCCATTTCCCTCATTTTGCTTCCCACCTCTGTCTGGATGGACCTCGGTTCCGTTCTCCCTCGTGGAATCTGGCTGTGCCTGTCTAGTTGTCGGTTTGGGACTTACGCAAGAACACTTTGCTTGTAACCTGCGTTCCTTGGACCTTAGGTGAAGGTTCCGTCGCTTTCTGGGAGGTCTCTTCGCTGCCTGTCCCTCCGTGGAGGCGGGTTCTGCGGGAGAGCAGCGGTTGCTAACACTTGACACCCTGGTGGGGTTGAGAGCCAGGGGGGAGCTCAAGCGGATTTTTCAGGTGGAGCTCCGGTAGCCTTCTCAGTAGGTCTGTTTCTAGGGCGTTCAGTGTGTTTGCGATGGCGAGTTTGTCTTTCTGAAGCACTAGCGCTGCTTGGGGCAGAGTTCTGTGCTGTTTTCACCAGTGAAGAGGATCCAAGTGGGCTCTCGGTCGTGTCTTCCTGGTTGGCTTACCGCCTGTTGACGTGAGGAGCAGGCTGGGTTCGGTGCCTGCTCTGTTTGTTTAGGGGCCGAGCCGACTGGATAGGTCCCTCCCAATGATTACTGCTCTGGTACATCCCAGTGGTGGAGGACTGAACTGTAGGACCGATAAGGAAATGGAAATTACACTTACCTGGTAATTGATGTTCCTTGAGGGAGTACAGTTCAGTCCTCATTCCCGCCCGGGGATGGATGTTTCAGACGCGAGGCGTCAGTTCCGAGTGTGCTTTCGAATCCTAGAGTCGGTAACGGGCTCTGATTGGCAGGTAATCGCGAGAGCAACCTTTTCTGCCTATACTCTTCCTTAGTTCTCCTTCCTTCTAGCTCTCTGTCTTCCGCTGTTTGGTGCGCAGGGGGACAGGGGCACGGAGGTGGGTGTGTTCGGCCTTTCTTTTTGGGGCCCTGTGATTTTAAAGTTGAAGTTTGAGCATAGCTTTGTATTTAGTACTTTAACTGGTTGTTTGTTTGCTCCTTTGAGTCTGCTTTGACAGTAGGTCACTGGGGGATCATGGGAGAAGACCAGCAGGATATACCCGGTGATGTCACAAGTTTGACTTGTCCAGTCTCCATGTTGCAGGAGGAGGTGCACTACCCAGTGGTGGAGGACTGAACTGTACTCCCTCAAGGAACATCAATTACCAGGTAAGTGTAATTTCCATTTAGTGACATAGGTTTTAAAGTTTCTTTCTTGCTATATAGTTTAATTTATTTTGTTTTGGGGTCTTAACTGAGATCAGTATAAAGCCAAAGGGAAAAAGAAAGCCGGTGCCTGTGACCCTGTATCTCCCCCCGGGCGGCTCCCCCCATATTGGATCCCACGACTGCACCTCCAACCCTATGTAACACAGTGAGGACTTCTCACTTTATCCCAGTTGGTATCCCCCAATGCTGGACCACTTACAGCAGCATGAGAATACAGTTGGAACAAAGAGAGGCAGCCTCACTCTATCCCTGACAACCAAGAGAGCATATAGATGGATCGCAGCTGGATATGATTGGGACAATTTCTGTTTAAGGACCCCTGATCTCTGTATGCAAGGTGGAGAAGATCTCTGCCTAATTGAGACAGAACCAAAGACTAAGCTACGGACCAAAGGCCCTGCAAAAGTAAATAACTGCCATGAAGCAGATGAAGACCGCGCAACGTAGATCTCATCACTGCTAAGATATGTGAGGCAAAAGACAATTCACTATCGGATCCAAAGCTCAGAATCGACCTATTGATTCCCTAAATAGGAAATATAACATTGTCCTCCGCCTTGAGACCAGAGCGCCCCCCAATTGGCCTGCTGGCAGAATGAAGTAAATGCAAAATATTGGATCATATGAGAAATCCTGAAATGCAACAAATATCTAGAGACAGTAAATAGCTAACAAGATCCAAAGGAGCAAGGAGGAAAATCAGTTAATTAAACCATACAGTTAGTTATTTAACCAGTTGCCTATACCGCCTTATCCTTAACTCCAAGGGGCTCACCCAAGGGCCACAAGGCATGCCTAGGCGTGTGTCTCACAGAGCTTGGGAGAAGATCTAAGCCTTAGGTTTGTACTTTTTCCCTCCGAGAATGCATCAGCACCCTGCCGGAGTAACAGAACTCCTTTCTAAATGCCCTAGCCAGGTCTCAAATCATCAATTAATAGGTCTGATTCCAGAGGGTACAGAAGTTAATCAATATGTAAAATAAGCCCTCAATTTATACTTAGAAGGATGTTAATAATTTTCACACTATGTTAATTAAGCGAGCATTGCCTTACTCTACGAATTAACCAGTGGCAAGAGGTCTCAGACTTCCAGCGGCAATGCTCCAATGATTTTTACGAGCAATGTGCCTGATTGCATCAACGACCTCAATGTGCCTCTGGGTTTTTTTTCTTTTTTTTCTTCTTTTATACTAAAAAATTCACTTTCAACGTTATCAATTTGTCACTTGCAATGCTCAAATAATATGGATTTTATCCCGTGTTTTGAAATCCTCTAAAGCATAGGTGTCAAACTCTGGCCCGCGGGCCAAATTTGGCCCATAGTGTAATTATATTTGGCCCGCGAGGCTATACCAAATGACTACTAGAGCTAGCCCGCCGGTATTATACAGCGCATTCATTCATCGCTAATACTACAAATCCCATAATGCCTTGCTGTTGTTTTTGGCGCGTCAATCAGGACAGGTCCCAGAAACGCCCTCTCCTGTGTGACAGAAGTCATAGCGATCTCAAGCTACAACTGTCACTGTGGAACCCCTTCCCAAAAATGGCAAAAAGAAAGGCAGACAACAGGAACTTTCTGGACAGGTGGGAGACAGAATATTTGTTTACATATGTAAAAGACAGACCTGTTTGTCTGATTTGTGGAGTCAACGTGGCTATAACTAAGGAGTATAACATTCAACGACACTATGAAACAAAACACCATGACAAGTACAAGGACCTGGACATGACTCAAAGGAGCCAGAAAGTGGAGGAGATGAAAAGAAGTTTGGTTTCACAACAGAATATGTTCAAAAAAGCCACATCACAAAGTGAGGCTGCTGTAAAGGCTAGTTATATTGTGGCAGCAGAGATCGCAAAATCAGCCCGGCCCTTTAATGAGGGAGAGTTTGTGAAAAAGTGCATGTTGAAAGTTTGTGACATCGTGTGCCCAGAGAAAAAGCAAGCCTTTTCAAACGTGAGCCTGAGCAGAAACACAGTAGCTGATCGCACATGTGATCTTGCCACCAATCTGCATGACCAGCTTTTGGAAAAGGGAAAAGATTTTGTTGCATTCTCCCTTGCTGTGGATGAGAGCAGCGACGCATCTGATACTGCTCAGCTGTCAGTCTTCATCCGTGGAGTGGACTCAAATATGTGTGTTACGGAGGAGCTATTGGGATTCAAATCAATGCATGGCACAACCACAGGAAAGGAAATTTTTGAGGAGGTTTCCAAATGCGTAACTGAAATAAAGCTGCCGTGGGATAAACTCGTGGGATTAACGACAGATGGTGCGCCAGCGATGTGCGGTAAAACAAGTGGACTGGTGGGCAGGGTCCGGGAGAAGATGCAGGAAGAGAACTGTGCAGGTGAACTAACTGTTTATCACTGCATCATACATCAGGAATCATTGTGTGGCAAAGCCCTAAAGATGGAACATGTTATGACCACAGTAACACAAGTAGTTAACTTTATAAGAGCCAAAGGTCTGAATCACCGCCAGTTTAAGTCTTTTCTGGAGGAGTGTGGTTCGGAATACGCAGACGTGCCGTATCACACAGAGGTGAGATGGTTAAGCCGAGGAAAAGTACTGAATAGATGTTTTGAGCTGCATGAGGAAATATGTCAGTTTCTGGAAAGCAAAGGGAAGGACACAGCAGAGCTTCGGGAGAAAATGTTTCTGTGTGAGCTGGCCTTTCTGTGTGACATCTCGAGCCATCTCGATGCGCTGAACCTGCAGCTTCAGGGGCGGGGGCGCATCATCACAGACATGTACGCTGCAGTGAGGGCTTTTAAAACTAAACTGTGCCTGTGGGAGAATCAGATGCTGCAAGGAAACCTTGGCCATTTTCCCTGCTGCCAAACCATGAAAACGCAGTTCTTTACCAACTTGTTCCCATGCGCACAGTTTGCTAAAAAACTCAGTGTACTCGGCGCTGAGTTTAGCCGGCGATTTGCCGACTTTGATGTCCAGAAATGTAGGTTTGAACTGCTCAGTAATCCCTTTGCAGTTAATGTGGAAAACGCACCAACCAACCTCCAAATGGAGCTAATTGAACTCCAGTGTAATGACACGCTGAAGTCAAAATATGATGCTGTGGGCGCCGCCCAGTTTCCACAGTTCATCCCTGACACAATGCCTCAGCTCCGCACCCAAGCTGCTCAGATGCTCTCCATGTTCGGCAGCACTTATCTATGTGAGCAACTTTTCTCCTCGATGAAGATGACCAAAACATCTCACAGGAGACGTCTGACTGATGAACACCTTCGCTCGATACTGAGGATTTCCTCAGCTCAAAGCCTGAGCCCAGACATTGATGAACTATCATCCAAGAAGAGATGCCAGGTATCTGGCTTGGGCACATCAGATTAGATCAGTGTGCAGCAAACTGAGCAATAATTAACGTTTTCTTTATGCACTTTTTCTTGCTACTCCAAGACATGGGCTTGAATGGTTGATTAATTTTATTATTGTTATTTTATTTTAAAAATTATTTATTATTATTTAAATCTTATTTAATAAATGAATGTCATTGATGTTTTTTTTTATTTGAAATTGGTTTTTGCATATCTGAACTATTAAGTTATAAATTGTATAGTAATAAGTGTTGCTTCATATTCAATGTTAAAGCAAATCTTGTTTGGGTCCATATTAAAAGGTTCATTTGTTCAATGCTGGCCCGCGACTTTGTTCAAGTTTTACATTTTGGCCCACTGTGTATTTGAGTTTGACACCCCTGCTCTAAAGCTTTTGAACTGTCACATCTCAGTCTTCTATTACCATACTTGAGAATGTGCTTCACAGCTAATCATTGTATATTTCTGCTTGTTCATGCGTGCATTTTCATCTACTAATTATAGCATTTAATTCTTGCTTATCTGGTTATCGCTGATCATTTCCCCGACGCCATCTAATAGGTGCCGCACTTTGCGTTTCGTTAATCTTCTTCAGGGGGAGTTAAAATGATCACAGCACGATTTATTACTGCACTGTTGAACTGTTAATAGCACGATCTACAACACAAAATGTATTTATACGTCAGTTTACCTAATGCAACTATATTGCCGACTTGAACAGAATGTTGCTATTTCCACTAAATCACCTACCTATGACACTCACGATCATTCTTTACATTTGCAGTCATCAGGACTTCCTTCTAACCTGGTTTACTGAATGTCCCAAAAAAACGCCGCGCATGCGGGTGGCTATACTCGCCAAACTTTAAAAGGCATCTACGTCACTCGAGCAGCCTATCAAATGATAGTACCTGCCCATTGGGTTTCACTTGATTAAACAGCGTCATACTTCCAACTTAAATGCAAGCCCGCCATTCAATCCAATTGTTCAAACCTGCGGCTCCCACCGTGCCTAAACGGAAAATCCAGCGCTGTTCATGAATCACCAGAGTTTGAGCCCGAGTTTTCCCTCCTTGTCCAGCCATCACCCTGTCAATCACGAAACATCTGAGATCGGTGAACTGATGTTGGTGTTGTACACAATGTGCCACTATGGGGGCCTCTAATGATTTGCACTTGAGCCGGCTCTTATGCTCATTAATCCTCACTTTTAATGACCTTTCAGTTTTCCCTATGTAAAGAAAACCACGGAAAGCTCAAAAACGGGTAGATTTTGAAGCTTCTTCGGGAGATTTAAGTTCTTCCGATTCTAGCAAGGTGTCAAAAGAGGATTTTCAAGAGGAAGACAACAAAAAAACAAAGAAAAAAGAATCTACCAGAGGAAAACAACGGGGGAGAGGAGGGGGTCGTCAGAAGTATTAAGAAGGGATATAGCACATCATGCAACGATTGAGAAGTCAAGTTCAACACAACATTCTTTAGTAATCAACATTTCGAAGGCACAATTATCTCATGATCATGAATCATTATTGAATAAAGGCTTGTCTTTTGTGCCGGTAACGTTTTTTGACAGTTTCCAGTTCCGAGTGGATCTGGAAAATTTTATGCGTAAATTGCATCTGAAGTCCTATTTTGGTTCTCAAGGCAACAAGGACCAACTAATTGAGTCACATCAACATTCTCATAGACTTCAGTTACCCATTCGTTCTACGTGGTGTCCTCCAGAACCTCCACCAATAGCGTTAACTATATTCAAAGAATTAGTTCTTAAAGATATACAGTGTTTGGAACAACGCAAGTCTAAGAAATCTCAACGACTTACTACATCTGAATGGAATGCAATGCAAGAGTTAAAGGCTCGCACTGATTTAGTTATCAAAAGAGCGGACAAAGGGGGTGCCACGGTGGTAATGGACCGAGAGCAATATATACAGGAAGCAGTTCGTCAATTATCACAATCTGAGGTGTATATAACTTTAACCCAGGATCCTACCAAGGAAGTACAAGAACGAATTAAAATATTAACACGAAGAGCTTTGGAGCTAGCAGTTATAACTAAGAAGGAACATAGATTTTTAAATGAACCTTCTCCAGTTGCAGCACGTCTATATCTAGTTCCGAAGATCCATAAGGATGTGAACAAACCCCCGGGGAGGCCGATTGTCTCCACAAAAGGTTCAGTGTTAGAGCCATTATCGATTTACATTGATTCCTACTTGCGACCTCTAATGCCAGCAATACCATCCTATCTTCGAGACACTTCTCATTTTTTAAGTGTTTTAGAAGAATTTTTCAGGGCTGGCAGCTAATGAATCGGTGTTGCTTGCCACTTTGGACGTCGCTGCGTTGTATACGAGCATTCCTCAACAAGCAGCTCATACAGCGATAATGACATCTTTACGCGAACAAGCACATTTATCTTCCAACCAGTTGGAATTTATTTCGGATTTGGCAGAACTCACAATTTTTTTCAACTATTTTGAGTTCGAAGGGAAGTTTTACCAACAACGATCAGGAGTGGCCATGGGTGCCACGTGTGCCCCTTCAGTGGCCAATCTGTACATGTCTGGATTTGAGAGTAAGTGGTTGGACAATTTTCTATATCAATCGCAACTGCTTTTGTGGAAAAGATTCATAGATGACGTTTTCCTGTTATGGAATGGTTCGGAGATTGAATTCAATTCATTTGTGGATTGGTTGAATCAGGCGGATTCTAATATAAAATTCACCTCAACAAGCCATTGGCAACGAATTGTATTTCTAGATGTTACAGTAACCAAGAGTCTAAATGGTTGGTTGACTTCCATACACAAAAAACCTACGGACAGGAACACAATTCTGCACTACCATAGCAATCATCCGAGACAGCTGCGAGACAGTTTACCCTTCTCTCAATTCATAAGATATAGAAGGAATTGCTCAAGTACGG
Organism: Ichthyophis bannanicus; assembly: GCA_033557465.1. Lineage (NCBI taxonomy): Eukaryota > Metazoa > Chordata > Amphibia > Gymnophiona > Ichthyophiidae > Ichthyophis > Ichthyophis bannanicus. The sequence goes on from CM066043.1 coordinate 43,970,249, forward strand.
AAGAGTACAAGTTCCAGGCAAAAAAATTGATGAAAGATCTATATGATAGAGGGTATCCCCAATCAATCGTTAAAACAGCTTACAAACGTGCTCTGTTCAATAATAGAGCCCTCTTGTTACAAGTCAAACAGAAGAGATCCCTGATGGACGACAATACTATCAATCTGATCACTAAATTTTCTCCCTTTAGTGGAGATCTGAAACGCATCATAAGAAAACATCAAAATGTACTAAAGTCCGTACCAGGACTGGAAGACAAAACAGTGCGGTGCGTGTGGACCAGACACTCCAATTTAAAAGATAGTTTGAGTCCAACACGGTTAAGATCTTTATCAGGAACCGTCGAGTCAGAAACAAGAGGTCATAAACCTTGTGGAGCATGCAATATTTGCATGATAACTGAAGAGCTTACACAATTTGAATATCAAGGGCAACTGCACATTTTGAAATATTCAACAACATGTACCTCCGATTATGTAGTGTATGCCTTGAGGTGCCCGTGCAAACTTCTTTACATAGGGAAAACTGAAAGGTCATTAAAAGTGAGGATTAATGAGCATAAGAGCCGGCTCAAGTGCAAATCATTAGAGGCCCCCATAGTGGCACATTGTGTACAACACCAACATCAGTTCACCGATCTCAGATGTTTCGTGATTGACAGGGTGATGGCTGGACAAGGAGGGAAAACTCGGGCTCAAACTCTGGTGATTCATGAACAGCGCTGGATTTTCCGTTTAGGCACGGTGGGAGCCGCAGGTTTGAACAATTGGATTGAATGGCGGGCTTGCATTTAAGTTGGAAGTATGACGCTGTTTAATCAAGTGAAACCCAATGGGCAGGCACTATCATTTGATAGGCTGCTCGAGTGACGTAGATGCCTTTTAAAGTTTGGCGAGTATAGCCACCCGCATGCGCGGCGTTTTTTTGGGACATTCAGTAAACCAGGTTAGAAGGAAGTTCTGATGACTGCAAATGTAAAGAATGATCGTGAGTGTCATAGGTAGGTGATTTAGTGGAAATAGCAACATTCTGTTCAAGTCGGCAATATAGTTGCATTAGGTAAACTGACGTATAAATACATTTTGTGTTGTAGATCGTGCTATTAACAGTTCAACAGTGCAGTAATAAATCGTGCTGTGATCATTTTAACTCCCCCTGAAGAAGATTAACGAAACGCAAAGTGCGGCACCTATTAGATGGCGTCGGGGAAATGATCAGCGATAACCAGATAAGCAAGAATTAAATGCTATAATTAGTAGATGAAAATGCACGCATGAACAAGCAGAAATATACAATGATTAGCTGTGAAGCACATTCTCAAGTATGGTAATAGAAGACTGAGATGTGACAGTTCAAAAGCTTTAGAGGATTTCAAAACACGGGATAAAATCCATATTATTTGAGCATTGCAAGTGACAAATTGATAACGTTGAAAGTGAATTTTTTAGTATTAAAAAAAAAAAAAAAAAAAAAAAAAAAAAAACCCGGAGGCACATTGAGGTCGTTGATGCAATCAGGCACATTGCTCGTAAAAATCATTGGAGCATTGCCGCTGGAAGTCTGAGACCTCTTGCCACTGGTTAATTCGTAGAGTAAGGCAATGCTCGCTTAATTAACATAGTGTGAAAATTATTAACATCCTTCTAAGTATAAATTGAGGGCTTATTTTACATATTGATTAAGGTCTCAAATCATGGCTGTTCCCCCCACTGTCCCCCTTCAGTGCACCTGCTAAACCAAGGATACCAATCCTGTCAAAAGGGAATAAATTACATTAAATTAAGTTAAAGTAAATGAAATTAAGATGAATTAAATTAAATCCCTAAAGCACCAGGAACCTGCTTTGGGGCTAGAGCCTCCCCAGTAACCTGCACTGCGGCTGAACTGAGAAACCATGCAGTGTCTGGCCTGGCCAGCACCCGGGTGGGAGACACTCCACTGCCCCGATGCTGAAAGCGTGGTAATTGCCTTCCTTCTCGACGCCTCCTGTCAGGAAATCCAGGGGAGGAAAGTGAAGCTTGACTCAAGGACACTCAAGGGTCCGACTGTCTCCCATTAGGTCCCAACTACCATTAATATCCCCTGGTAATGAAGGCAAACTCCCGAAATACAAAGCCCCCTTTTTTTTTTCTTTTAAAAACACTAAGATAAATTACATTACATTAAAGTAAAATCAAGGTAACTAATCCAAATCGCTAGGCCAGGCGGCGAGACTGGCTGTGTGAAAATAAACCGTAAACTGCTGTGCGCCCGCAAAAGCGCGGGACTCGACGGCTCGCGTTGCAGCCGGCCTGGTTTACTGCCAGACCGCCCCTGCTTGATGTGGAGAAGAATAAGTTGTTTGAAAACTCCCCACCATTGAATCGGGCTACTTTTATACCGCTTGAATCAATTTAAAAGTAAATTCACCTCACGGTCTTAAAATGCGCAGGAAGAACAGCCCATGCTTCCTCAGGACGTGCTAGCCCACCAAAATATCCCCGTTTGGGGTCAGACGGTCTTCCCGATCTCTACGAGCCCGATGCCACACTTACCCCGCTTCGGGTCTGAAATTTGCCCCCAGCGAATATTTTCTTTCTCTTTTCGCCGCTCCGGATGGCAGCCCTGCGAGAGCAGCTACCGCCGGAGAGGACATTTCAGCACTGGCGGCTTCAGCAGATCACAAATTAAAGCGGGGCAACTCCGCCATTGTAAAGGCAGGTCTTCGTTCTGCTGTCCAACTTCCCTCTGTCCCAACCAGGAGGGGAGAGCCGCACTGAAAACCGGAGAGGCTTGAGAGGAAAGGGATATTGTCGTCCCCCTGACCTCCAACCTCCTTTTTTTTTTTTTCTTTTTTTTATACTGATCTCAGTTAAGACTCCAAAACAAAATAAATTAAATTATGTAGCAAGAAAGAAACTTTAAAACCTATGTCACTAACTGCTCCTTATCTCTTCTCTAGTGAGCCCAGAACTAGGCTCACTACGTCCTCCTGCTGCATGGAGACTGGACACACTGGGAGCTGATGGGAGAGACCCGCGGGCTATATCTAGTGATGTCATGACTTTGACATGCCCAGTCTCCAAGCTGCAGGAGGAGGTACACTACCCAGAGGTTGAGGACTAAACTGGAATCACTCAAGGAACCACAATTACCAGGTAAGTGTAATTCCTATTTTTTTGTGTGGCAAGGTCTGCAGGGTTAGTTTTGCATATACCATGGCAGTAATGAACCTCACTCCTAAGACACAGGGTATGTGGAATATGATTATCTCCAGGAACAAGCAGGAATAAGTCCTCACATATGGGTACGTCGGAACCGACGGAGCCTGCGCGGGAAAGCTCCCCAGCTTCCTAGAATGGAAGCTTTTGGGACCTCCCACTGCACATGCGCGCTGCCTTCCCGCCTTCCTGAACAGCTCTCCTCAGTTTCTCTTTTTCCGCGGAGCCAGCAGGTCGTGTATCCTGTCACCGCTGAAGAAATTGTAGTTTTTTGTTTTGTTTCTTTAGACCGCGTACCTGCCTTCCCATACCGATACCGGTATCGCCGGTCTTCCTTTTTCTTTCTTGAAAAATTATTTTCTTTTCTTTTATTATTTTTCAGCACTTGGTCACTTCAGTTAGGCCTTCAGGCCTACTTCAATTCTCCACATGGAGAAGCCAGCCCCTGGATTTAAGAAGTGTACCAAGTGTACTGCTGTAATATCAGTCACAGACACCCATGAATGGTGTCTTAAATGTTTGGGGCCTGACCACTCCATTCCGGACTGCCCTTCCTGCTCCCAAATGTCTAAGCGTGGGCTGCAGAACCGGGCCAACAAATTCCATGTGCTGTTTGCTTCAGAGAATCCAACATCACAGTCATCCAGGTCATCATCTCCGGATGGATCTCAGGTAACCAAACCTTCTGTGGGCAAGTCCTCAAAGGGCAAATCTCCTTCAAAGCATCGAGAGGCTCTTAGTTTTGAGGACCCTGCCCCAGCCAAACAGCCCCGGCGGGAAGCTCTGCCTTCCAAAACGCCAATTCAGGGGCTACAGGTTGACATCGATGGCACGGCCTCGACAGATCACCTGTTGGACTGCTCTGGGGTACCGGCCCATACCGGTACCGACATCCAGGCAGCCGTGGCGTCTATGGGCAATACTGTCCAATCCATGCAGCAGGCCGTCATGGCTTTCATTAAAGCTGCAACGCCATCGGTACCGCTTCAAACGGTTCCGGGCCCGGTTCCGGTATCGTCCGCCATGCCGGAACCCAGGCCTTCCTCTTCTAAACGCAAATCGGTACCGTATGGGCTTTCGCTCCATACCGCTTCCATACCCGGTACGCCCGATGTCGATACCGATCGGTATGCGTATCGTGCGTTGGAGGAAACTAGAGAATACACCGATTCCTCTGAGGATTTTGGCTCCTCTGATGAGTCTGCAGAGCTCTCCCTTGACCTTCCTGAGGAACCACCTTCTCCAAAAAGGAGAATGTCTCCTCCAGAGGATTTGTCCTTTCAGGACTTTATTTTAGAAATGGCTAAAGGCCTTTCTATCACTACCTCCTCTGAAAGGGAACCAAGGTCAAAAAGGTTGGATATTTTAGGATACTCTAAGTCTCCTAAAGAAGCAGTTACCCTGCCTATCCATGAAATCCTTCAGGAACAATTGATGGATTTCTGGGAGAACCCTTTAACTCTGTCTCCTTATTCCCGTAGGTTGGACACCATGTATCGGGTCCCTCCTTCTCCTGGTTTTCAGAAGGCTCAATTGCCTCACCACTCCATTGTGGTAAAGTCTGCAATGAAAAAGATCAAGAGTACTAAAAGGCACTCTTCTACACCTCCAGGAAGGGAATGTAAGACACTGGACTCTTTTGGTAGGAAAATCTTCCAGGCTAGTATGCTTATAGCCAGGATTAATTCCTACAGCCTCTATATGGGCATGTTCCTAGGGGAACTTGCCAAGAAAGTCCGGCATTTTGCCCCCTTTATCCCTGAGGATAAACAGGAGGACTTCCTTTCTGTAGTGAAACAACTTACAGATGTTTCTAAGTTCTCCAACAGAGCTGCCTTTGATTCCTTCGAGGGAGCCAGCAGAGCTTCTGGCATTGCTATTGCAGCCAGACGTCTGGCTTGGCTCCAGGCTTCTGATCTGGAACCCTGGGTTCTAGATGGCTTACGGAATCTGCCCTGTACAGGTGAGAACTTATTCGGTGCAGAGTGGCAAGTTAAAGCCACTCAAATGGACGCTGAAAATGCCACCTTAGAGAGACTTTCTAAGTCCACTTCTACTCCCACTAAGAAGAAGTCTTTCAAGAGGCCTTATTATAAGAAGGCCAGATATGCTTCCAATACTGGCCAGCAATCTTCTCAACCTCGTTTTGCGGCTAAACGTCAGCAAACGAAACAAGCAAGAGCAAAGCCTGCAGCAGCTACTGCAGCTCAACAGGCTCCACCCCCTCAGGGGTTTTGACTTGCCCCTAGAGAACTTGCCATTCCTGGTTCTGGACCAACCAGAACCTCTCACCATACCTGGAAGGTTAGCTCACTTTGCTCCCAGATGGGAACAAATCACAACAGAGCAATGGACCCTCTCTATCATCCGAGAGGGTTACAAACTTCATTTCTCCGACCTTCCTCCCCATCGCATGGTGAGACCCTTCAATTCTCCATCTCCTCTCCTAGCCCTGTTGGATCGGGAGATCTCTTCTCTGCTTGCCCAAGGGGCCATAGAAGAGGTTCCTCTTCATCAACAAGGGTCAGGTTTCTACTCCCCCTATTTTCTCATTCCAAAGAAGACAGGGGGATTCAGACCAATCCTAGATCTGAGAGAATTGAACAAATTTCTGTACAAGGAGAAATTCAAAATGCTCTCTTTGGGCATTCTCCTTCCATACCTTCAGAGTCAGGACTGGCTTTGTTCTCTAGACCTGCAGGATGCGTATACACATCTACTCATCCATCCATCCCACAGAAAATATCTTCGCTTTCTGTTCAGGGGAAGTCATTACCAATACAGAGTACTTCCCTTCGGTCTCGCCTCTGCCCCAAGAGTCTTTACCAAATGCATGGCAGTCGTAGCCGCATTTCTCAGAAGCATGGGGATTTTCGTATTCCCATATCTGGACGACTGGCTCATTCGAGCTCCAACTCAGTCGCAGGCCCAGATTTCCCTAGACCGCACAAGGAGCCTTCTGCAGTATCTGGGACTGGTGGTAAACCTTCCCAAGTCTCAACTCAGCCCTACTCAGTCTCTAGAATTCATAGGGGCCCAGTTGGACACCACCACTGCAAGAGCCTACCTTCCACTGGTTCGGGGTCAGCGTCTGCTGAGCTTGGCCTCCCAAGCCCAGTCCAGTACTCACTTGACAGCCAGGGAAATGCTACGCCTCCTGGGCCATATGGCCTCCACAGTACATGTGGTGCCCTATGCTCGTCTTCATATGAGAGCAGCTCAATGGACCCTGGCCACCCAGTGGACTCAGGCGTCGGGAGCACTCTCAGACCAAATACAAACCTCAAACCGTCTGTCTTGGTCCCTCCATTGGTGGATATCCACCAAGAATCTGTTGTTGGGGGCTCCCTTTCAGCCCTTGCTACCCCAAGCAACCCTCACAACAGATGCCTCCCAATTGGGGTGGGGAGCCCATCTGTTAACTCTCTCCACTCAGGGCACTTGGTCTCCACAGGAGGCCATCCTTCATATCAACCTCCTGGAACTGCGAGCAATTTACCTTGCCCTCAAGGTCTTCTATACCCTCCTTGCCAACCTGACTGTCCTGGTTCAGACAGACAATCAGGTGGCCATGTTTTACATAAACAAACAAGGAGGGACGGGCTCTCTGTCGCTTTGCAACGAAGCTCTCAGATTATGGGCCTTCGCCAGAGAGCACCAAATTCATCTGCTAGCAGTGTATCTTCCAGGAGTTCAAAACTCTCGAGCAGACAGGCTCAGTCGAGTTCTGCTGCCACACGAGTGGTCCCTACACGTGGACCAGATAACCAGAATCTTTCAGGAATGGGGGACCCCGGACATAGACCTCTTTGCAAGTCCGTGGAATGCCAAACTTCCCCGGTTCTGTTCCAGGACTCCGTGTCAGGAAGCTCAGGCCACGGACGCCTTTCTCCTCCATTGGGGTCAGGCGTTCCTATATGCCTTTCCACCCATTCCGCTGATTCCCAAGACTCTGTTCAAACTCCAGAGAGATCACGGCTCTATGATCCTCATAGCTCCACGCTGGCCACGCCAAGTGTGGTTCCCTCTGCTTCTACAGCTCTCCCAGGGATCCTCCCTGGACTTAGGAGCTGCACCAGATCTTCTGTCTCAGGAGGAGGGGACTTTGTGGCACCCAAACCCCAAATCCCTACATCTCCGAGCTTGGTTACTGAAGGCTTAAATCTTCAAGACTTTAATCTTTCTCAACCTGTGAAAGATATCCTTCATGCCTCTAGGAAACCTTCCACGAGGCGGTCTTATGCTTTCAAATGGAAACGTTTTTCCATTTGGTGTGCTCAGCAGGGCCTTGACCCTCTGGCACTTCCTTTGAATTCCCTCTTAGACTATCTCCTGCATCTTTCCAATGCAGGCCTTAAGACGAATTCTGTAAGAGTCCATTTAAGTGCTATTTCAGCATCCCTGAAACCTATAAATGGACAACCTATCTCCTCTCATCCTCTTGTTGCAAGATTCATGAGAGGCCTGACTCTCACTAAACCTCCCATCAGACCCCCCCCGGTCGCATGGGATTTGAATCTAGTGCTTGGTCAGCTTATGAAGCCACCTTTTGAGCCGTTATTTTCTACCTCCTTGAAATTTCTTTCCTGGAAGGTACTATTCCTAATTGCAGTCACTTCCGCTCGCCGCATCAGCGAACTGCAGGCTCTAGTGGCTAATCCACCTTATACAAGATTTCATCATGACAAGGTGGTCCTTAGGACGAATCCCCACTTTATGCCCAAAGTGGTCTCGCCCTTTCATCTTAATCAAGAGGTATATCTACCGGGTTTTTTTCCGGCTCCTCATGCCTCCATTGCAGAGAGGAACCTTCATACTCTGGATTGTAAAAGAGCTCTAGCCTTTTACCTTAATAGGACTCAGCCACATCGAAAGTCTTCTCAACTTTTCGTGGCTTTTGATCCTTCACATTTGGGACTTCCAGTCTCCAAGCGTACACTTTCCAATTGGATTGCTCAGTGTATTTCCTTTGCTTACCAGAGTAAAAACATTTCTCTGGAAGGCCATGTCACAGCTCACAATGTGAGAGCCATGGCAACTTCTATGGCTCATCTGCACTCTGTTTCCATTGATCAGATCTGTCGAGCCGCTACCTGGGCCTCGGTTCATACCTTTACAGCCCATTACTGTTTGGACAAGGACTCCCGCCGGGATGCCTTGTTTGGCCAGGCTGTCCTCAAACACCTGTTCCATTCTTAGACAACTCCTGCCCACCTTCCCAGGATGGATGCCTGAGATCCATACGAAGATGGCGAACCCTTGGAGGGGGATCTCCCAGGCATCTCAGCTAGGGAGTCCCCATATGTGAGGACTTATTCCTGCTTGTTCCTGGAGATAGCACAGTTACTTACCTGTAACAGGTGATCTCTGGGAACAGCAGGAATTAGTCCTCACAACCCACCCACCTCCCCTAGGAGTTGTATCTTCTATCTATCTGTCTTCCTGTCCTCTCTCTATTGTCTCAGCTATAAACTCGAAACTGAGGAGAGCTGTTCAGGAAGGCGGGAAGGCAGCGCGCATGTGCAGTGGGAGGTCCCAAAAGCTTCCATTCTAGGAAGCTGGGGAGCTTTCCCGCGCAGGCTCCGTCGGTTCCGACGTACCCATATGTGAGGACTAATTCCTGCTGTTCCCAGAGATCACCTGTTACAGGTAAGTAACTGTGCTTTAGTCTCTCTCAAATTTATTTGCTTCATGCCAAAGAGCGCTTCCTTCTATAGTTCATAAGATGCCTATTAACGTGTGCTTGGAAGTTGCTTTTAATCAAGCTTGTGGCACACGATGAGAAATATTTATTTTCATATTGTCCTGCTAGACTATTCTAGACAAGTGGGTTCTCTTCCCCTACCAGTAGATTGGTGGAGACAAAGAACCAATGAAAAGCCCAGGTGTCAGTGATATCGCTCCCATGCCTTTTATTCACCTCAGTCACCAGAATTTCCTTTATTTCTTTGTCTCCAGCAGATGGCAGATGGATTTTCTTCTCTCTGTAGAAATCTGAGAATTGAGAGGAAAAGAGATTGATTTAAACACTTGTGAACAACCACCTTAAGAGAACACCAAGGCAAGAAGAGGAGCAACAACCCTCCGCAAAAATCTCAGAAGTCACTAGAACAGCGCAGGGAGGACACGGCCACACCTTTTTAAAACAAAGAAACCTTTGTTTTAAAAAGGTGTGGCCGTGTCCTTAATTAAAACCTTAATCGGCTGACTGCCGAAATCTTGGCCAAGTTTCGGCAGTCAGCCGATTAAGATGCAATGTGAAAGTCACTTTCTCAGTAGATGCCAAAGGCATACCTGAGAAGCGCTTTTTGAGTTTTCAACTACTGGCTCTTGTTACAATGTCCTGACTGCCACTGGAATACATATGCAATTGCATCTTAATCAGCTGACTGCCGAAACTTGGCCAATTCGGGTCTGTACCTTTTTGAATGTTTTATGAAATAAAAGGTTTCTTTGTTTTAAAGAGGTGTGGCCGTGTCCTCCCTGCGCTGTTCTAGGAACAACCACCTTAAGTACAGAAAAATAACTCTCCCACTTGAGTGACGTGGGATGCTCTACTAATCTGCGGTCTTTTCGGTAACCATATGAGGAGGGAGAATTGGTTCAGCTCCACATTCTTATTATGATAAGAGCCTGTTGAGCAGCCATAAATTGGAAGGATTTGGAAGAATCTGGAAGAGTGCAGCAGCCTCTCACATCCTCAGCATCCCCTCCCTCCTTCTCTGTCCCCCCCTGCTCTCTCCTGAAGATCGTAGAAGGCTGTCAGAGGGATCTGCCTGCCAGCTACCTTAAAAGCAGTACTGCAAAGCTAGCCAGTGAAACAGGGGAGTAGAGCTAAGGCCTGGAATAGATTCTCTGCCTGGGGCTCTCAGGGGGTGAGTACCAAGGTTTGACCTCATTATCCTTGTTGGTGACTCCCGATCCTTTTATCTAGGGACATGATTCAGGATGGACCATTGGTGACCGTTAGCATGGTATTTGGGTTTCCTGCCATATTCTGCACACGTTAGTAACGTTTTTACCTATTGTGTTCCGCCCAAGCGACTTCAATGCATGCTCCTTCCCTAATGCCTGTAATGGATGTAATATAAAAGTGCAGTTAACACATGCTTGTGGGCTGACAAAACCTTAGTGTGCTCTGTTGTGATATTTGCTATAGCTCTGTCGTCTTCCAGGAAACATTGTGTGAGGTGTCTCATCCCCGGATTCTGCATGGCAGCTTCTGAGTTGTCCCTGCAGGGCCTTTTTCTCCCCTCTGAGCTGGGGAATGCAGTTAGTCCGATCTTGCCTGCCTCAGGGCAGGAGGAGACTGACAGATGACATTATGGGTAAGGATATTTAAGTGGCTGGAGGATCTGGGGCCTGTGCTGTGAGCTGCTCATCATTCTCTAAGGGGTCTGTGGTGACTCTGCTCTCTGATGTTGGAGAGTCGTCTCTGAGACGAGAGCTTCCGGACTCTAGATTCTCCTCCCCGGAATTCTTTTCCTTTTTGCAATAGGCCTGGTCCTTCTGGCATGGAATTTCAGACCCTGCGGCCTCTGGGTACCCCCATGCACAGTCTTGTGTGGGGCAGGCTGAAAGTGGAAGCCCTGTTCGATTACTTTTGACTAAGCGTCCCCGGCAAGGGATGCCACCTGGAGATGGGGAAAGCTGGGAGCTATCTGAGATGTTGATTATGACTCTGATTCAGATGGCCCGGTAGTGGGCTGTGATGTAGATGAGGAAGTGCTCTTGCCTTCAGAAGATTATGCAGAGGCCGTCTTGTTCCACCTATTCCAGAAGGAGGAGCTGGTTGTGTTGATTGCCAGGGTCTCATCTGGCATGGAGCAGGAACTGAAGGAATACCTGCTCCTTCAAGGGGTTCGAAAATTCACTGCTGTCTTACGTTCCCAGATGTGATCAAGGATATAATCCGGTCGGAGTGGGACTCTCTTGACTCCTATCTAAAGGATTAAAGGTGTAAGAAGATCTGCACTCTCCCGGAGGAGGAATGCGTTGAGTGGTTTGACATTCCCAAGGTGGATGCACAGGTCACGGCGGTTATCAGATGGACCACCATGCCTGTGGAAGACGGGAGAGCCTTAAAAGATTTTCTGGACCGTAAGGTAGATTCCTTGCTGAGGAGTCAGTTCGCCATGGCAGCGGCTATTCTGCAACTGGCGGTATGTACTAGCCTGACGTCTTGAGACTGGCTCTAGTGGATTCAGTTTCTTCTGCCGGATGATACTACCCCCCTTTTGGAGTTGGCTATGGCTTTCCTTTCTGGTGCCATATATGATCTGGTATGTTTGGCAGCCAAGGATGGTGCCCTGACGACAGTGTCATGGCGTATTTGGCTCTGGCAGTCGGCAGTGGACACATCTTCCAAATCCTGGATGGTCCAGCTGGCTTTTAAGAGGAAGCTTCTGTTTGGAGAAGATTTGGAGAAGCTGGTGAAGGACTTGAGCGAGACAAAATCTTACCGCCTTCCGGAACACAGGTCCAAGGGGCTTGTGAAGCGGGCTGGTGCTCATTTCTTGTCAGCCTCTACCCGTTCACCAAGCAAGTGCTGGTCGGATTCCCAGGGGTCTCGGGGCTTTTGTCATTACGGACTTGGAAAACCTTTCTTCCCCTCTGCTTTGAGGCCTTGGGCTCGTTCTCAGTCCTTTTGTGGGGTGCGTGGGCCCATGGACTAGGTCCCCTCCGGAGAAGGACCCTCGCAGGTTGTGCAATGAAGGTTTGGGGGCTCATTCCCTGGTTCCTCCGGTTGCAGACAGGCTTCGCCTTTTATTTCAGGAGTTACCAAGGATAGCTGGGTGCTAGACACTATTCAGTTTGACTATGTCCTGGAATGCAAAGAGCCAATTCTGGATGCTTTTGTCATTTCCCTTTGTGCATCTGTAATCAAAAGTACCACTGTGTGGACCACCTTGGACAAATTGTTATGCCAAGGCGGTGGTGTCTGTTCCCCCGGATAAGCGGGGCAAGGGCAGATGCTTCATCTATTTTGTTGTGCCAAAAACAGGATGATTCATTTTGGCCCATTCTGGACTTCAGGGGAGTCAAAGAGCACTTGTGCATCCTGTGCTTCCATATGGAAATCTTGCACCCCGTGATTCAAGCAGTGTGCCAGGGGGGTTCTTGGCTTCTCTGGATCTGGCCAAGGCGTATTTTCGTATCCCGATCCAGATGGATCAGCAGAAATATCTGTGTTTTGCCATGCTTGACTCTCACTATTTTGCTGCCTTCTCTTTCGGGCTATCCATCGCCCCGAGGGTATTCTCCAAGGTCATGGTGGTGGCAGCTGTGACACAGAGGAATTTCTGTCCACATCTGGACGGCTGGCTCATCCAAGCTGTTCCTTTTCAGAAGCATCTCAGGTGGCATCCTGAGTGGTGTCCTTTTTGGAAAGCCTTGGCTGGGTGATCAATCAGGGAAAGAGCCAGCTGTTGCCTTCCCAGTCCCTGGAGTTTCCAGGAACACATTTTGACACTTGAGTGAGCAGAGTTTTCCTGTGCTCAGCAGGCTCCCAGAGTCTGAGATTATCTTCAGCTCCTCGGATTAATGGCAGTGACCATAGAGATAGTGCCATGGGTGCGTGCTCACATTGCGACCACTCCAGCGGTCCTTGTTGACTCTGTGGTTCCTGAGTTCTCAGGAGTTCGAATTCAGGTTTCCACTCTGATTGATGGTGAAAGCCAGCCTGCAGTGATGATGGCAACTCTGTAATCTGAGGAAGGGCATACCACTGGACGATTTCTCCTGCATCGTGCTGATGACAGATGCCAGTCTCTCGGGCTGGGGAGCCAATTGCTAAGGCCATACAGCCCAGGGCCGTTGGAACCACTGGGAAGCGATGTGGTCTATCAGCCACCTATAGGTTAGGGCCATCATATTGGCTATTCTGTGTTTCTGGCTCCTGGTCAAGGGTCGGGTGGTTCGAGTGTTTTCAGACAATGCCATGGTGGGTGGTGGCTTATGTCGTTCGGCAAGGTGGCACGAGGCACACCGGGGTCGGCAAGGTGGCACGAGGAGCACCGAGAGCGCTAGTGATGGCTCTCCTGTTTGCCTGGACAGAGAAGAACCCTCTTAGCCTTGTCCTAACCTTGTCGACCCAGATCCTGGAGAGTGGAAGTTGAGTTAGGAAGCATTTCAGTTGATTCTACGTCACTGGGGTTGCCCCAAAATGGATGGTAACTCGCTCCAGTGCCACTGTTTGCTGCTTCTTCAGTCACTGCACAGAGACTAGGTCTGAGAGCCTCTGTGCCCTGATCCAGCCTTGGCTAAGTCAGTGACTGCTGTATGTGTTTCTTCCGTGACCGGTGGTGGGGCGTGTGATTGAGTGTATAGAGTGCCACCCGGGCAGGATTGGCCGAGGAGGGCATGGTTCAGACACCTGATGCCGCTCATGCAGGCACCCCCTCTTCGGTTGCGTCCGTCTCGGGATCTATTGTAGCAGAGACCGATCATCCTGGAGAACCTGCCTCCCTTCTCACTTATGGCATGGTTCTTCAAAGGAGACAGCTAGCACATAAGGGCTACTCTCTATCAGTGGTCTCTACTCTGCTCGGTGCCTGGAGGAGGTCTACCAAGCTAGCATATGTACAGATATGGTACCTCTTTGAGTGTTGGTGCGGAGTGTGGCAGTTGGCCCCTGAGGCAGCCAAGATAACCTCCCTGTTGGCCTTTCTACAGGATAGCCCAGAGAAGGTCCTTTCCCTTAGCTCCCTGAAACTTCAGGTGGAAGCTCTGGCCTGTTTCCGGGGTCTGGTGGCAGGCAGGTCTCTGGACTTGCACCCAGACGTCTCACATTTTCTCCAGGGGGTTCAGCATCTGCATTTTCCCCTCTGTTCTGTGATCCCTTCCTGGGATCTGTGTCTGGTGCTCAGGGCCCTGATGCAGTGCTTTTTGAGCTGTTGAAGCATGCTACCTTAAAGGATTTGACGCTCAAGACGGTCCGCTTGGTGGTGATTTTGTTCCGCAAGGTGGAATTTCTGAGCTGCAGGCTCTGTCTTGCCAAGATCCTTATCTGTCCTTTTCAAAGGAGGCTGTTTCTATTCGGCCTATGCCTTCCGTCATGCCTAAGATGCTTTCTGCCTTTCACATGAACCATGTTGTCTGCATGCCCTCCTTCCTGAAGGAGCAGTGTCAGCGGAAGGATAAGGATCTTCACCTGGTGGATGTCCGGAGGGCGCACCTCTGCTCTCTGGAGGTTACGAATTCCTTTTATAAGTTTGATCATATTTTTGTGCTGTTTGCTGGTCCACACAAGAGCGAGCTGCAGCCAAGTCAACTTTGGAGTGCTGGATTAATGGTTATGATTATGGGCATTTGATACAGACAAAAAAAGTAGACAAAGCGATGGGACCGGATGGGATACACCCTAGAATACTGAGGGAACTTGGGGACGTTCTAACAACTCCACTGACTGACCTTTTCAATGCCTCGTTGGAGTCGGGAGTGGTGCCAAAGGACTGGAGAGGCTCATGTGGTGCCTTTACACAAAAGCGGAAGTAAGGATGTGGTTGAAAACTACAGGCCAGTTAGTTTAACTTCGGTGGTGAGTAAATTATTGGAAACGCTGCTGAAAAAGAAAATAGTGAGGTTTCTGGAGTCCAGCGGATTACAGGATCCGAGGCAGCATGGATTCACCAGAGGCAGGTCTTGTCAGACAAATCTGATTGATTTCTTTGACTGGGTGACCAGGGAGTTGGACCGAGGGAGAGCTCTAGATGTGGTGTATTTAGATTTCAGTAAAGCCTTTGACACTGTTCCTCACAGGCGACTTATAAACAAACTGAGCACCCTAGGGATGGACACTAAAGTTACTGCTTGGGTTAGAAATTGGTTGGGTGGGAGGCGACAAAGAGTACAAGTAAATGGAGCTCACTCTGAGGAGAAGGATGTTACCAGTGGTGTGCCCCAGAGATCTGTCCTTGGTCCGATTCTTTTTAACATCTTTGTTAGTGATATAGCGGAAGGGCTGTCAGGTAAGGTTTGCCTCTTTGCAGATGATACCAAAATCTGCAATAGAGTAGACACCCAGGAAGGTGTAGATAACATGAGGAGGGATCTAGCTAAGCTTGAGGAATGGTCTAGAATTTGGCAGCTGGGATTTAATGTTAAAAAATGTAAGGTCATGCATTTGGGCTGCAGCAATCCAAGGGAGCAATACAGTATAGGAGGTGAAGTACTTTTGTCCACTAAAGAAGAGCGGGACCTAGGCGTGGTTGTGTCTGATCTTAAAGTAGCTAAACAGGTAGAAAAGGCGACTGCAAAAGCTAGAAGGATGCTTGGGTGCATACGGAGAGGAATGGCTAGCTGAAAAAAGGAGGCGATAATGCCTCTGTATAAGTCTTTGGTGCGACCTCATTTGGAGTATAGTGTGCAATTCTGGAGACCACACCTTCAAAAGGATGTGAACAGGATGGAGTCGGTGCAGAGGATGGCTACTAAAATGATTAGTGGGCTTCATTATAAAGCATATGAGGACAGACTTAAGGATCTTAATATGTACACCTTAGAGGAAAGGCGGGATAGAGGTGATATGATTGAGATGTTTAAATACCTCCGTGGCATAAATGTTCAGGGAGAGAGCCTCTTTCAATTGAAAGCAAGTTCTGCTATGAGGGGACATGGGATGAGGGTGAAGGGAGATAGATTCAGGAGTGATATGCGGAAATATTTCTTTACGGAAAGAGTAGTGGATCCATGGAATAGTCTCCCAGTGGAGGTGATAGAGATGAGGACAGTAACTGAATTCAAAAAAGCATGGGACCAACACAGAGGATCTCTAAAGGTAAAAAGTGGACTGTTGTAGTTGTTGATATGGAAGGACAGACTAGATAGGCCATGTGGTCTTTTTCTGTCATCATGTTTCTATGTTTCTGTATACCACCCTTTACTGTGTGTATCAGAATGGTTTACCGATATATTCTAACAGGCACTTTTCATTCCCTTGTCGTCAAAGGGCTCACAATCTAAGCATACTTGAGGCAATGGAGGGTTAAGAGGCTTGCCCAAGGCCAAAAGGAGTGACCATGGGATTAGAGACCCCAGTCCTGCGGGCCTGAGGTTACTTGTCCCTATGTGGGAATTGAACCCCCGGGTCTCTGAGCCATTCCTCCCATTGCCTTGGCGCATCTGTTGCAGAACTACCAGTTCTGGAGGGTTTGCATGCCCATTCTACCCTAGCACAAGCATCCTCATGGGCAGAGTGGAGACTGGTAGACCTTGCAGGCATTTGCTGGGCAGCAATATGAGTATCACTTTCCACTTCTAGCCCTGCTAACTCTGTGTGTCCGGTTCCAACTGGGCACACACAGGGCCGGGACTTCCAGGACTGAATCGGTCCCTATGTCCAGTTTCTGTGTGTGCGCATGTGTGTTGACCTCTTTTATAGATTTTGGTTGCTTCAGCTAGAATGCTGTTCATTCATGGCTCACTTCTTATGGGACTCCATAGTCCATTCTCCTCTAGCAATATATCATAGCCCTATGTTTTACTATGATTTTATATTACTATATAAAGCAATTGCCCCCCCCCCCCCCAAAAAAAAATACCATTTAACCAATCTGGTGTGCCCATCTGTTCATTCAGACATCTAAGGATACTTCAGAATTGTCAGCCACTGAACATGACAACCTGTAAAATTTCTCCTTATTCAGGATAGTCTCTCTTGTCTTCCTCCTTTGTATTTCATTTATCTCCAGGAACAAGCAGGAATGAGTCTTCACATATGGTATTGTCAGTACCGACGGAGCCTGTGCGGGAACGCTCCCCAGCGTCCAATAAGAAAGCTTTTGGGAGCATCCCACAGCGCCTGCGCGCTGCCTTCCCGCCTTTCCCAACCACCTCTCTCCAGTTCTTCTTTTCCGCAGAGCCAGCAGGTTGTGTTCCTGTCACCGCAGAAGAAGTTCTTTATTTTTTCTTTGTTCTTTTGTGTCGCGTCTGCCTTCTTCGACGTTGTACCGGTACCGCCGGTCTTTTCTTTTCTTTCTTTAAAAAAAAACAAAAAACAACTTATACTTTCTTCACTGTGCATTTTAGTTTTTGGGCCTTAGGCCTAAAAATTTTCTCCTCATGGAGAAGCCCGCCTCCGGGTTTAAAAAGTGCACAAAATGTGGCGGTACTATTTCTGTCACCGACACCCATGATTGATATCTAAAATGTTTGGGTCCTGACCATTCCATCACGGATTGTGTGTCCTGTACCATGATGTCTAAAAGAGGTCGGCAGAACCAAGCAGCCAAGCTCAGTACCCTGTTTCCCTCTGATGCAGCTTCGGTGGCATCGATGTCTTCCAGGGCTTCTTCTTCCTCCCATGGATCTCAGGTAACCAAGCATGAATCTGGCCGGTCTTTGAAGGGCAAATCTCCCTCTAAGCATCGAGATGCCTCCGGGCTTGTCCTCGAGGACTCCGCACGGCAAAGTTACCCCGGCGGGAAGTTCCGGCTTCCAAAGCATTGTCTATGGGGTCACAGGTTGACATCGATGGCTCGGCCTCGACCGATCACCTGTTGCCGTGTTCTGGGGTACCGGTGGCTCCCACTGGTACCGACATCCAGACTTTGGTGGCGTCGATGGATCAGAAGATTCTGACCATACAGCGCACCCTGATGGCATTCATGCAGGCTGCGACGCCTCCGGTACCGCAACAATCCCCGTTGCCAGTACCGGCTCCGTCACCGGCATCATTCCCAGTGCCGGTACCGATTGCATCGACATCGGCTCCGGTGTCAATTGCAACGGTACCCTGTCCTATGATGCCCATCGGTACCGAACAGGTACTGGTTACTCCCGATGTCGATCCCACTCGGTACGCATATCGGGCTTTACAGGAGCATCCAGACAGGCGATACTTCGATTCCTCCGAAGACTCTGACGAGTCCGAAGGATCTGTCGAGGCATCGGTACTTCTTCCTCAGGAGTCGTCTTCTCCTAAACGAAGAATGTCTCCTCCAGAGGACTTGTCTTTTCAAGTCTTCATTAGGGAGGTGACTAGGGGCCTCTCCATCACAGTGGCCCCTGAGTCAGAGCCTAGAGCCAAGCAGCTGGATATTCTACAATATCCCAAGGTTCCTAAACAGGCAGCTACTTTACCTGTTCATGAGATTTTGTATGATCTCATGTTGAGCATGTGGGAGACACCTCTTACTACCTCTCCTCATTCTCGCAGGTTAGACACCATGTATCGTGTCCCTCCTTGTCCTGGCTTTCATAAGACTCAGCTTCCTCACCACTCTATTGTGGTAGAGTCTGCCATGAGAAAGATAAAGAGTGCAAAAAGACACTCATCTAATCCTCCAGGGCGTGAATGCAGGACGCTAGATGCTTTTGGCCGTAGGGTTTTTCAAGCTTCTATGCTAGCTGCCAGAATCAACACCTATAGTCTCTATATAGGGATGTTTCTAAAGGAAGTCACAGATCATCTGCAGACTTTAACCCCTTTTATTTCAAAAGATAAAAGGCAGGAGTTTCTCACTTGGCTCAAACATGCCCAGGATGTTTCCAAATTTTCCAACCGTGCAGCCTTTGACTCTTTTGAGTGTGTAAGCAGAGCCTCGGTTATTGCCATAGGTGCACGCAGAATTGCTTGGCTACAAGCTTCTGATTTGGAACTCTGGGTCCAAGATGGATTAGGAAATCTTCCTTGTACAGGTGAAAACCTTTTTGGCAAGGATTGGCAAGCAAAGGCCACTCAGATGGATGCTGAGAACTCCGCTTTGGATCGACTTTCAAAGTCCACCTCTGCTCCTGCTAAGAAAAGATAGTTCAAAAAGACATCTTTTTCTAAAAAGGGAAGATATTATCCTGCTGATGGTCAGCAGGCATCTTCTGCAGGTCATTTTGCTGCAAAACGTCAGCAACCACCTAAACGGGCCAAGTCAAAGGCTGCTAGGCCTTCCACGGCTCAGCAGCCTCAGCCTCCTCAGGGCCTTTGACTTGCAACTAGAGAACTTAGCCTTTCTAGCTCTGGAAGAACCAGAGCCCCTCACCATTCCAGGAAGGTTGGCTTACTTTGCTCCCAGATGGGAACAAATCACAGCAGAGCAATGGACCCTCTCCATCATAAGGGAAGGGTACAAACTTCATTTCTTAAGCCTTCCTCCTCGCACCATGGTGAAACAGTTCAATTCTCCAACATCTCTCCTCAACCTTCTGGTCAGGAGATTGCCACCCTTCTTGCCCAAGGGGCAATAGAAGAAGTACCTCTTCTTCAACAGGGCTCAGGGTTCTACTCCCCTTATTTTCTTATCCCAAAGAAAACAGGGGGCTACAGACCCATATTAGATCTCAGAGAATTGAACAAGTTTCTATTCAAGGAGAAATTCAAGATGATTTCTCTCGGTGCTCTGCTTCCATACCTTCAGAGTCAGGACTGGCTTTGTTCTCTAGATCTCAAGGATGTGTACACCCATGTCCTCATCCATCCAACACACAGAAGGTTCCTTCGGTTCCTTTTTCAGGGAAAGCACTACCAATACAGGGTGCTTCCGTTTGGTCTGGCCTCTGCACCAAGGGTGTTCACGAAATGCATGGCAGTAGTAGCTGCATTTCTACGCACTCTGGGAATATTTGTCTTCCCTTACCTGGACGACTGGCTCATTCGAGCTCCATCCCAATCAGAGGCCCAGAATTGTCTAATCTGCACAATGCGTGTTCTCCAGTATTTGGGACTGGTAATAAACATCCCAAAATCAAATTTATTTATTTGAACAGCTTTTATATACCGCTGCTTCCAAATCTCACCCCCTATTCAGTCTGTGGAGTTTATAGGGGCCTTGCTGGATACCACAACTGCAAGGGCCTATCTTCCTCAGGCCCGTTGTCTACGCTTAGTGCAGTTAGCCTCCCAGATACAGTTAAAGCCCCATTTAACTGCTCGAGAGATGTTACAACTTTTAGGCCACATGGCATCTACCGTGCACGTGGTTCCATATGCTCGCCTTCACATGAGGGCAGCTCAATGGACTTTGTCCACCCAATGGACTCAGGCATCAGGTTGCCTGTCAGA
Source organism: Ichthyophis bannanicus (assembly GCA_033557465.1). Lineage (NCBI taxonomy): Eukaryota > Metazoa > Chordata > Amphibia > Gymnophiona > Ichthyophiidae > Ichthyophis > Ichthyophis bannanicus. Next base: position 43,990,445 of record CM066043.1, read on the forward strand.
CAAAATAGCAAACTCCAGTCGCCTTTTTTGGTCTCTCCAGTGGTGGAAGTCCTCTCCAAATCTGTTGCTGGGGTCCCTTTTTCAGCAGTCACTACCCCAAGCAACTCTTACAACAGATGCTTCTCCAATGGGTTGGGGAGCTTATCTGCAGGATCGCTCCACCCAGGGCATCTGGTCTCCACAAGAGACTTCTCTGCATATCAATCTCTTGGAACTCGGAGCAATATTCTTAGCTCTCAGAGTGTTCCATTCCCTGCTCAGCTACAGGACAGTCCTCATCCATACGGACAACCAAGTAGCCATGTTCTATGTAAACAAGCATGGCGGGACTGGCTCTGTTGCTTTGCAACGAAGCTTTGTGACTGTGGGCCTTCGCCAGAGAGCATCACATTCATCTTCTGGCAGTATATCTTCCAGGCGTTCAAAACTCTTGGGCAGACAGACTCAGTCGAATTCTGCTTCCACACGAGTGGTCCCTCCACATGGACCAGGTAGCCAGGATTTTTCGAATTTGGGGAACCCCGGACATAGACCTCTTTGCAAGTCCGTGGAATGCCAAACTTCCCCGGTTCTGTTCCAGAATTCCGTGTCAGGGAGTTCAGGCCAAGGATGCCTTCCTCCTTCACTGGGGTCAAGACTTCCTTTATGCCTTTCCACCAATTCCCCTAATTCCCAAAACACTATTCAAGCTTCAGAGAGATCGAGGAACCATGATCCTCATAGCACCACATTGGCCACGCCAAGTGTGGTATCCTCTACTTCTGCATCTCTCTCAAGCTCCTTCCCTGGACTTGTGCTCTGCACCAGACCTTCTATCCCAGGAGGAGGGAATGTTGTGGCACCCAAACCCCCAGTCTCTTCATCTCAGGGCTTGGTTGCTGAAGGCCTAGACCTTCAGGGTTTTCATCTCTCAGCAGGTCAGAGATATTATTCATGCCTCTAGAAAGCCTTCTACGAGACGTTCCTATGCTTTCAAATGGAAAAGATTTACCATTTGGTGTGCAGAGAAGGGTCTTAACCCTCTTGCAATACCTTTTGAATTCTTTACTAGAGTATCTCCTGCATTTATCCCATGCAGGTCTTAAAACGAATTCAGTAAGAGTCCATTTGAGTGCTATTGCAGCGTCCCTCAAGCCTCTCAATGGACAACCTATTTCCTCTCATCCTCTTATAACAAGATTCATGAGAGACCTTCTTCTAACTAAACCTCCCATTAGACCACCTCCAGTGGCATGGGACGTAAACTTGGTTCTTGGCCAGCTTATGAAGCCACCCTTTGAACCTTTAGCCACCACCTCCTTGAAATTTCTTTCTTGGAAGGTTATCTTTCTCATTGCAGTCACCTCAGCACGCCGCATCAGTGAATTGCAAGCTTTGGTGGCTAATCCACCTTATACAAGGTTCCATCATGATAAGGTAGTCCTCAGGACCAATTCACACTTTATGCCCAAAGTGGTCTCGTCTTTTCATCTAAACCAAGAGGTATATTTACCTGTCTTTTTTCCAGGACCTCATGCATCAAGTGCAGAGAGGAATCTTCATACCTTGGATTGTAAGAGAGCTCTTGCTTTTTACTTACAAAGAACACAGCAACATAGAAAGTCTTCTCAACTCTTTGTTGCTTTTGATCCTTCTCATTTAGGACTTCCAGTCTCTAAGAGAACACTGTCCAACTGGATTGCTCAGTGTATTTCTTTCGCCTACCAGAGTAGGAACCTTTTTCTGGAGGGCCATGTCACAGCTCACAATGTGAGAGCCATGGCAGCCTCAATGGCTCATCTAAACTCTGTGTCCATCGAACAAATCTGTCGAGCGGCCACCTGGGCCTCGGTTCATACCTTCACAGCCCATTACTGTTTGGACAAGGACTCCCGCCGGGATGCCTCGTTTGGTCAGGCTGTTCTCAAACACCTGTTCCATTCCTAATCAACTCCTACCCACCTACCCTGGTTGGATGCCAGAGATCCATGGGGGAGGTAGAGTCCTTTTCAAGGACACACAACCTGGGGTCTTCCCCTGGCATCTGCAGCTAGGGAGTCCCCATATGTGAAGACTCATTCCTGCTTGTTCCTGGAGATAGCACAGTTACTTACCTGTAACAGGTGATCTCTGGGAACAGCAGGAATAAGTCTTCACAACCCACCCACCTCCCCTAGGAGTTGTATCTTTCTATCTATCTTTCCTTTCCTCTCTCTCTCTTTGTCTCAGCTTTAAAACTCGAACTGGAGAGAGGCGGTTGGGAAAGGCGGGAAGGCAGCGCGCAGGCGCTGTGGGATGCTCCCAAAAGCTTTCTTATTGGACACTGGGGAGCGTTCCCGCGCAGGCTCTGTTGGTACCAACGATACCATATGTGAAGACTTATTCCTGCTGTTCCCAGAGATCACCTGTTACAGGTAAGTAACTGTGCTATCCTGTATAGAAGAGCATACAAGATCCCTGCTTAGTTATTTTAAGCTTGGATCAGCCTGCTTAGCACCAACCCTTCCAATGCTTTATCATAAGACACTAATAATTTAAATAGCCAGCAATATTAGTGTGGCCATTGCCCAAACATTTGATATCTTAAGTCCCCTGTGCATCCTGCCAGTCCTGGCCATGTGAACATCTGAATTTCTGCTAGAACCTTTAGTTAGTTATGAAACTTGCAGCCTGCCATACAAATCCAGCTGATTTTATTTTTTTTATTGTTCTATACCGCACTCTTAAAAATCAGCTTGGTTTACATACAACAGTATTGTGCTAATAAGGCACTTACAATGAACAGGACAATTGAACTTGGATTTCAACTGGGAGTAACTTTGTACACATTTCAAATTATCTACAATCTGTATTTACAATATGTACATTCATTGACGTGATTCATGTGTTCATGGCTAGGTTTATGCTCGGGGGTGTCAGGTTAGGGGGCTGTGAGTAGTGTAAGAGAAAGAGATGGTGTTTAAGCGCTTTTCTAAATTGGGCTAGATCTGTTATGGATCTGATGGATGCTGGGAGTGCATTCCAGCAGCTAGGGCATAAAACTTAAAGGCTCTGTTCCTTGTTGCCTTGGTACATTTTGTTATTTCACTGGGGATCAATAGGGTATTGGCTGTGCATGTTCTCCTTTCTCTGTTTGCTGCAATGGGGTGGACAAGGTCCATTATGGCTGTGGGCGCTAACTTGTTGATGACCTTGAAGGTAATGATGACTACTTTATAGGATAGCCGTGAGTATATTGGTAGCCAATGTAGGTCCCTAAGGACCGGGGTGATGTGATCACCTCTGGTGGCTCCACTCAGGACGCGTGCGTCAGCATTCATAGCTAACTGTAGGGGGTTTAAAGTGTTTTTGGGTAGACCCTGAAGGATTACATTGGCATAATCAAAATGGGGAATCACCAGTGCCTGAAAAACTGATCTGAAGTCCTCAGGTTGCGGCAAGGGACGAAGATGTCTTAGGGTGCGTATCTTGTGATAAATTTGCATATTCACCGCTCCTCTACTTAACGACGCTGCCTGCAGCGTCTTGGTTACTCTGCTATCACAACTGTATACCATTTGTAAGCTGCCTCTGCGTTTTTGTTTCACTTGTTTTGCCTGCTCACTGCGAGCTACTTAGTTAATATTTAATATTTTCTGCTGTACTGTTTGTTCTGTTTGCTTTTGTTGTTCTTCTGTGATCCACTTCTCTCCCTTTTTGTTTGTCCCTATCGCTTTCTCCTGCTTATATTTTTATGTTTTGTATTGGTATTCCTTGGTCCTCTCACTCTCCTTTTTCCTTCTTGTGTGCTGACATCACAGCTCCTCCTCTGGAACCGGCGTAACTGCGTGCAACGCGCTTGCGCATTCACTGTTCCTCTACTTAACGACGCTGCCTGTGGTGTCTCGCGCCGTTGGTGCACGTGCTCCTTGGGCGAGCTCCTTGCGGCGACGACAGGGGCGGTTGTTTGTCATCTTCTCGCCGTCCTGCTTCAAAGTTACCTATCAGTTTGGCTCTGAGGAACTTGCCTTCTCATTCACCTCCCCCATTAGTTCCTTCTTCCCCTTCCCCTTCTGCTGCTCACTGTAAGCTCTTTCTCCTCCTCCTTCTTGTTGGCGGTTTCCACGTTCTTGTGGGTTCTATGTCCTCCATTCCAGTGCACTGGGGCCACCGCCCTATTGCATTTCGTAGCTCCCCTTTTGGGGCTTCACATCGGCATGCAGAATGCCTTATAGACTGTCAGTCTCTGCAATCGAGCTGTAGTCCTCCTCCTACCCTCCCTCCAGTTGTTCCTCTCCTTTCCCTCTCACTTGCCCTCTTAAACTGCCGCTCCCTTCGGAACAAAACTCATTTAATACATGATCTCCTCTCCCAGAATTCCTTGCATGCCCTCTTCCTCACGGAGACATGGCTCCGGGAGGGTGAAGACGCTATTCTCCATCGTTGTCTCCCGCCTGGCTACTCTGCCTTCCATCGACCCCGCTGCAATCGCAGCGGTGGAGGTGTAGCGGTCATTTATCAGTCTACTCTCCCTTTCAGTATTGCCACCTCTCTTCCATCTTACCCTGAGGCTCTTCTTATCCACAATGGCCCCTCCCCCTCTACTCCTTTTCTTCTTGTCTACGCTCCTCCAACTATGCGCCAGGATCTTTGGGATATTTTTCTCCATTCACTCTCTGAGGCTTCTTTTCTATCTTCACAGCTTGTCATTCTTGGTGACTTTAACATCTACTTCGATTCCCCCTCTCGCCTAAAAGATCGTGCTCTACTATCCCTCCTGGATGATCTTTCGTTCATCCAGCATGTCTCATGTCCCACACACTCTGCTGGGCATACCTTGGATCTGATCTTTACTCCAGCAGCCTCCCCCATTTCCCCTGTTAATATTTCATTGCTTGCCTTACCCTGGTTTGACCACTTTTGTCTTCTCTTCTCTATTGTCCCTCCACCTCTCCCCGCCTCCTTTTCTCAACCCCTTCCCCCTCCTCCTAAACTCAAGCGCCACCTCACTCCTCTCACTCGCCAAAACTTTCCCCCTGCTGATTCCCTTTTTCCCTCTTCCTTTTCTCTGCTCTCAGTAGATGAGCAAACAGATCTCTGGACCTCCACCCTCTCTACTGCACTTGATCAACTTGCTCCCCTTCGTTCCTTACCTTTTCCTCGCTCTCAGTCCCGTCATCCCTGGTTTCACCCTGGCCTCTACCTCCAGCGGACACACCTACGTCGTGCTGAGCGCACATGGCGCAAGCACCCTTCCCCCGGTTCCCTCGCCGCCTTCCACGCTGCTCAATCTTTATATCGCAAATAATCCCCAAGGCAAAATGCTCATTCTACTCTGATCGCATTGCCACAGCCTCTAATTCCTCACAACAGCTTTTCAAAGTCCTTCGTTCTATTTCATCTCCCTCAACCTCCCCCTCCATCTCTGTATCTCCCTCCAATGCGCCCGATTCTGAGACTCTTGCTTCTTTCTTCTCCGGCAAAATCTCTTCTCTCCGTGCTACTTTCCAATCTTGCCCTTCGCCTCTGTCCCCTCCTCCTCTACCACATTCTTCCGTATCTGAATTTCTCTCCCCTCCTCCTCCTGACAAGGTTTTTTCCCACACCTGGACTACGTTTCGACTCGTCACTTCAAATGAGCTCTCCACAGCCATTGCCTCCTCTCACAAAACCACCGGTCTTTTAGATCCTGTACCTTCCTGTTGGCTAACTGACCCTTCTCTTGTGTTTCTCCCATACAATCTTCAAATCTTTAATAATAGCCTTTCCTCTGGTATCTTCCCCCTAGCCTGGAAGCACGCCCTTATCCGTCCTTTGCTGAAGAATCCTTCCCTTGACCCCTCAGTACCTGCTAACTGGCGTCCGGTTTCGAACCTGCCCTTTCTTTCTAAAATCCTTGAAAAACTTGTGTTCTCTCAGCTCTCTGCTCACCTGGACTCCACTCTCTCTCTTCACCCGCGTCAATCTGGTTTCCGCATGAGTCATAGCACAGAGACTATCATTACTTCCCTCTTGAGTGAAATCCATCAGGCACGTGATCTTTCTCTTGTGGTGACCTTGGACCTTTCCGCTGCCTTCGATATTGTGGATCACCGTACCCTTCTAACTCGGCTTTCTGATCTTGGGATCCGTGGGTCTGTTCTTGCTTGGTTTCGCTCATTTCTCTCTTCACGCACTTTCTCTGTTAAGACTAGCTCTTCCACCTCCTCCCCTTCACCTCTTCCTTGTGGTGTCCCTCAGGGTTCTGTCCTTGCCCCCCTTCTTTTCAATATTTTTCTTGCCCCTTTAGCACTCATTGTCCAACATTCAGGGATTTCTGGGTATTTCTATGCTGATGATATCCTTCTCGTTCACCATACCAGTTCTCTTTCTCCAGACCTGTCTGCCTTGAACCTCTGTCTTACCCGAGTCGCCACGTGGATAACTTCTAACTTCCTCCATGTGAACCCCTCTAAATCAGCTGCCCTTTGGTTCTCATTTAGCACGCCCCCACCCACTTGCTCTCCTCTCTTTCTCTCTACTCCTATACCCCTAGTCTCTTCTCTTCGCTATCTTGGCGTCACCTTAGATGCCTCTCTCTCTTTTCATCGTCACATTTCCTTACTTATCCGTCGTTCTTTCTTTTTTCTACTCCAAATTCGCGCTGTTCATCCTTATCTCCCTTCTTCCTCTCTCACCTCACTCGTCATTTCCTTAGTACTTTCTAGGTTAGATTACTGTAATGTCATTCTCGCAGGTCTCCTGCAATGTCAGCTTCGACGTCTTCAACTTGTCCAAAATACGGCCGCACGTTTGCTCACCTACTCTTCCTCCCGCGATCATGTTACTCCCCTCCTTCAGTTGCACTGGCTTCCAATCAACTTCCGTTTTAAATACAAAATCCTCAGTCACTCACAGAGCACTGCACACGGGTTCCCCTCAGTATCTAGCCGACTCTGTTTGTCTTCAGCCTTCTCCACGTCTTCTCCGGTCAGCCCACGGCTATTGCCTCTACCTTCCTGCCCCATCCTCTGCGCACCTGGAAACAACATGCCATTCCGCTTTCTATTTCCTGGCCCCTGCCCTCTGGAACTCCCTCCCGGTTGCCATTCGTACAGAGTTATCCTTCCAAAAGTTCAAATGCTCACTTAAGACCCATCTGTTTCAGCAGGCCTTTGAACTCCCAGACCCTTAAAACCCGTATCTCCACAAGTAACTATTTTTAACTTATCTTTTTCTGCCCTTATCTTTTCTATCTCTCTCTGTCCTATCCAAAACTATGGCGTTCCTTTCCTTTCCTCCTGTTTCTAATTGATTGTTGTATTGTACACCGCTCTGACGCATATGCTTGGGCGGTATATCAAGTGACAAATAAAGATAAGATAAAGATAGTATTGCTGATGTGTGCCTTGAAGTTGAGCTGTTGGTCTAAAGTCACTCCTAAGTAGCAGATGGTAGTTTTGCTCGAGAGTTCTGCATCTCTTGTCTTTATGGTTGTCGGAGGCGAGAAGGACTGGTTTCTTGTCACAAATAGTATTTCAGTCTTGTTAAAGTTGATCTTGAGGCTTTGGGAGAGGAGCCAGTCGGTTATGGCATCGAAGCAGTTTATTAGTTGGGTAGTCCGGATCTTTAATTGTAAATGGGGTAAAGAGCAACACGTTGTCCGCATAGAGCAGGCATGAGATGTTAAATGAGCGAATTATTTCGCATATCGGTTGTATATAGATATTGAATAGGAATGCAGAGAGAGATGAGCCCTGGGGTACACCATGTTGCTGGAAGGGCTGAGAGGTTGCGGTTCCTGTTCGCACCTGCTGCCACCTGTCTGTTAGGATTTGCACCAATGCCATGCTGATTCACTTATCCCTTTATCATGAAGCCGCAATAGGAGGAGTTCGTGGTTAACGGAATCGAATGCAGCAGCGATGTCCAGGAAAATTAGCGCGTACCCTTGTTTGATGGAATCAATCCTGTTGATAAGTGTATTGATGAGGGTGGTGAGGAGTGTTTCAACACCGTGGGATTCTCTGAAGTTGTGTTGGCTTGGGTCAAGAGGAGCATTAGCGTCAATATGATCCTGTAACTGTCATTGTACAACCTTCTCAATTATCTTTGCTGGCAACGGGATGCTAGAGATGGGTCGGTATGATTCAACCTTCTGAGTGTTGAGTTTGGCATTCTTTAAGAGGGGCCTGATGGATGTCTGCTTAAGGCTTGAAGGGAATGTCCAGAGGAGAAGGAGTGGTCGATGATTTTGGCTATTATCGGACTGACCTCTTGGCGCAGTGACCTTATCCAGAAGGCTGGACACGGGTCATTAGGGGCAGTGGTAGCATTGATGTTTGTTATGATGTCCTCGATGCTTGTATCTGATGGTGTTGAGAAAGATGAGAGTTGCTTGGGTGGGTTTTTGGTAGGGCAGGATAGAGTAACTTTGCCAACGTTGGTTTTGGCTATCAGGTAATTTGCATAATCTTGCGGGAATATCGAGACTGCTTGCGAGGCTGATGGTTCCTTCGTTAGGGTCTTCACTATATTGAACAAGTCATGGGGCTTGTTCAAGGATCGGCTTAGTAGATATGAGTGGTATTCTTTGATTTTGGAGGATATTAAACCTCGATGGGCTTGAAGGTGGGAGTTGTAGAGTGGCAGGTCTGTTGAGGCTCGGGTGCATCACCATTTTCCTTCTAATTTCCTCAGGGTTCGTAGTGAAGTCTTTAGTTCGGCAGTATACCAGCGTGCAGATTCCTTCTTCTTTGGTTGCTTCTCCGTGATATATGCTTTCGTTTGGGTAGGTATGTGTGAGAAGGAACTCAGGTTGTTATTCCATGAGGCCAGCACCTCTTTGAGATTCGGTGATGTAGTTCTGATGTTGGGAAGGACATTTTTGATGATCTCCTCTCCGTCAAAGGGTCTGAAACGTCTGGTGTATGCTGTTCCTGCTTCAGTTAGTTCTGAGGCTTGTTTTCTTTTTTGGTGCAATGGTAGTTGGAAACTGATTAAATTGTGGTTGGACCAAGGTACAGGGGAGATGGTTATGTTGAGCTGGTGGTCTGGCCTGCTCTCAGGTCGGGGGCTGAAGATTAGGTCTAGCGTGTTTCCTTTTTGGGGTGTGGGGGCATCAACTATCTGATCGTAGTGTAAGTTGCTGAGTGCCTCGAGAAAAGCTCTAGAGTGTATAATCTGTAGGGCTGGTAGGTTAAAGTCTCCCAGTATCCAGTTTGGCTTACGCGGGTTTCGGGGATTGGATGCTAGTTCAATTATAGTTGCAAGATCGTCAGTAGAAGGAGATGGGATCTGTAGATTAGGTTAACTGTATTGTAGTTAGCTATAGTGATAGTATTGAGGTGAGTAGAGCTGATGGAGCTGATTGTTTGATAGTATAGGTCTGTTTTAACCAGAATGAATGCGCCACCTCCCCTGCGGTCAGTTCTATGACAAGTGTGGATTGAGAAGTCAGGTGGGGTGAGGTGGTTGATGAGGATGGAATCTGAGCCATTAAGCCACGATTCTGTCACTAGTAGCATGTTTAGGTTGAAATGTGATATCAGGGCAGGGATGACTGGCCATTTTTTACGGACAGATCGTGCATTTATGAGGGCACAATTTAGATTGCGTGGGTTTTGGGGTTGCTTAGATTTCGTAGGGCGTAGAAGTGATATGTGGATTAAGTGGGGGTGGGACTTCTGATAGTGCTCTGAAGGTGAGTGGTATGTATTGCTGTGGTCTTTCCTACCCTGCCCTCTTATGATCATAATTGAGTTGAGGTTGGCTGCTTCAGAGAGAGACCTATTAATTGCATTACTGAGTAGAAATAGTATGCTTAGGATTATGCTGGGGGGGGGAAAGCATTTTTACTGGTGTGCAGTGAGTCTTATCGTGCGGGCACGTGGCGGTGCAGAATATACTCAGTACAAAATCAAAGTATTAATGTCTGCAGTGCAACCGTTCGCAGTACACAGAATGGTACTGTATGGTATGATTGATTTAACTTTGACTAGGACTCCCATTCCACTAAAAATACTTGTTTTTTGTGTAGTCTATAGCCATGTAAAATAGAAACATAAGGACCTAAATACGTATGCCTTGACTAAAACGAATCAGAGGAAGAAGACACAATAGAGACATTCAATTAAACAAAGGATAGACTACACAAAGGATAGATGCATCCTTTGTTTTGTGTAGTCTATCCTTTGTGTAGTCTATCCTTTGTTTAATTGAATGTCTCTATTGTGTCTTCTTCCTCTGATTCGTTTTAGTCAAGGCATACGTATTTAGGTCCTTATGTTTCTATTTTACATGGCTTATGTTGCAGATTCTACAACATTTGGTATTCTGGGTTGCCTCCAAGACCATAGTTCTCATCGCTGTCCTGGTGTCAACCCTCCCCCTTCCCCCCCCCCCCACCGGATAATTGGGTTATCGGGATATACAGAGTGAAATATGTAAGCTTCTCATGCATATTCATTGTGGATATCCTGAAGAACTAAAGGAAAAAAATGGTGGAACTAGGATAAGAAACAAAAATTCAAAATAAAATACCAACATAAACCCAATAAAGGTTAAAATATATTAAAAAACATGAAAAAATAGTGGTGTGCCTTGGACTATATGGTTTATCAATTAGAAAAGTGTGCGTATGTATAGAAAATGAACAAAATGACTGGTTGAATAATTTCAGTGTGGCTAGACTTCAGGGAAACATTAAAAACAATTTAAATACGTTAATTAATTATCCTTTTACAATGTTCCTCCTTTGATACTATATCCCATGCCATCATGCTGCTATGTCTCCGAGAAATTGGTTTACACAATACCACTTTAAGATGGTTTCAATCCTACCTCAGTAACCGGCAACAACAGGTCAAATGCAGAATGAATAGATCTACACCTTTTGCCTTTCAACAAGGAGTACCCAAGGATCATCACTCATCTTTTATTCAACATTTACATACAGCCCATCTGTGAGATCATCGAAAAACACAAAATTCAGTACCAGTTATATGCCAACAATATCATGGTATATGCCCCAGTTGAGATACACCAGCCTAACATCTCGACCATAACTACATGCATGGAAGACATGATCACCTGGCTCAGCAATAACACCTTATCTGTAAACTACACAAAGACAGAGGCACTCTTCATCACAAGAAATGCCCTATTCATTCCACCTCAATCAATTAACATACTTCAAAGATCCATACCAGTAAAAAATGAGGCCCAATACCTAGGGATCACGTTGGACCAACATCTCACCATGCAATCCCACAAAGCCACCGCAAATGCCTACTACAAAATGAAGTTTATCAGGAGACTAAAACTGTTCCTAAGCCAAGAATACTTTCGATCAGTATGCCAGGCAGTAATCACCCTTATACTTGACTACTGCAACTCACTTTACCAGGGACTCTCAAAACAAGCCACCATGCTGCTCCAAATAGCACAAAACACAGCTGCATGAATTATCACTGGAACCTCCCAGATAAGAGCACATTTCCTCCATACTTAACCAATTACATTGGCTCTTAATACATTCATGCATCAGGTTCAAGACCTCAATAAACATCTTTAAAATCATCCATCACTCCTTGGCCGACATCTTACAAGATCTAATCTCAAGCAATTCAAGCACTCGACCCAGGAGAGACATCAACAAGAATAAGATCATCACACCCCACGAACATCAAAAATCCAAAAACTCTACACCCAGAAGAGTGCTTTCACTGTATGCCCCGTCACTTTGGAACTCCCTACTGGATGACAAGCGAGCCGTGACAGACATCAAAGACTTCCGAAAGAAACTGGAAACTTTCCTTTACACAAACCATCTGGGAAATGGTCCCAACAATTCTAGCCAAGAACTAATGGCAATTCCCCATCACCACAGACATAAGTTATACATATGTTATGCCTTATATGTTGCATTGTACATACGTTAATCTGTTATCCTGTCCCACATACCCTTTCCCCCTTTCCCCTACTGTTCAGCGTTCTTTGTATACAGTGAGGTTTAAGGTAAACCACTTTGAAGGATAAAGTGGTTTTAAAAATGATGCCATCATGTTGCAAATAAAATATTCATAAAATCTCCAAGATCATATGAATATCAAAGTGCCTTTCTGTTGGTGATCTATCCTGTGTGGTCCAGAAAACCCAGTAGTAGTAGTAATGGAGTTTAATGCCTAAACTGAGCTAATCTTTGGGCTATGGTAGTATATGAAGTGCTTGCAGAAAACGCTGCAACACTATTTAAAAATTATCTTACTGCTGGAGAATTATATTTAATTGTACCTTGTTGGGTTCATGCTGTAGAATGGGACCAATTCTTTTCTTGTTCTCATGAGCTGCTTAGCTGAGATTTGAAGAAGAAAGGTATGTCTTATTGCAGAAGAAGAAAGGTATGTCTTATATGCTAAGGGACACTTTTACTAACACACGAATTAGCTTAGTGTGCACCAGTGGTGTAAATTTCTCCCAAGCAGCCCCCATAATGCAGGGGGGGGGGGGCTACACAGCAGTGGTGAAGGCAGAGGGCAAGCTTATTTTAAAATGTTTGCCTCACTGCCTCCCACTCCTTTCTCCCGACATTTGCAGGTCCTGCAGCCGTCATTACCCACTGCTGGACCAAAGTCTTGCAGTAACAGTAACTGCTGCAAACCGTGGCTGTTATTGTGAGACTTTGGCCCATCAGCAGGCGATGATGGCTACGGGACCTGCAAACCTTAAGGGAGAAAGAAGAGGAGTGGAAGGCAATATGGTATACATTTTAAAGTAAGTTTGCTGGAGGGGGCTGCCAATCCTCACCCTGACACAGTTTTGCTTGGGGGGGGGGGGCCCTTCATTACAACTTTACTACTAATGCACACCAACTGCTTAATGTAAATGAGGCCTAGGTAGGTTATGAATGGTGGGCAGACATGAATAGCGCATTACAGTGATTGTAGTGGTGGTTGTTAAATGCAGCTGGGTCAGTGTTGACTCCTAGCGACCCTGTGGATAATTGTCGCATGTTGTAACTATCCCCTGGGTTTTCTTGGCAAGATGTGACTGGAATTAGATTGCCAAGTATGGTAACTGCTGTGCACTGTCGATGTTACAAGAGGAGGTATTAAGTACAGCCGCGCTAATTGTGAATGAACTTAATGGGTCATAAGGGATTACACTCTTGTGCAATATTCCCAACAGTTACCACACAGTTTTTGCACTTTGCGTTGTGTTTTGCTTCATGGCCCCTTAAGATCTGCTGTAAGATTGACCTTTTTAGTTGGCAAGTCAAAGGGGAAAGAGGGAATGCTGTGGGCTGTTTCTCCATTTGCCTAAACTAGGGGGATGGCTTTTGGAAACTATCTGAGGGTGGTGACTCTTTACATTGGTGAGGCTGGGAGCACAAGTTCATTTTACAGCAAGTAGGAAGGTTGTTAGAAAGCTTCTTAAAGGTCTGTTGTGCAGACTTGGCGATTTTAAAATATTTTTTATAGAACCATGGAGTCTGTACATTGATTTGTGGACAGAATCCTGAGGAGCCATTTATTTGGAAACATAAGGCCATTTAAAGTTTTGTTGGGATTCTCAAAGCTGGTCATTAAGTCTTAAAATTTGATCATTACATTTTGTAGAATTAAAGGCATTTGTATGTGATCTTTTGGGATGTCTCATCTTTTAGATGGCTCACGGCCACTCTGTATAGCGTTTTTAATACTTCAGTTGTGGTCATTATCTTTGAAGAGGACTTTGGTATGTCAGTAAAGATGCTCTTAGTTTTTGTGTAGGTTGAAGTTTCAAATGGCCAATTGGGTGATTATACTGAAATGTATTTTGTTGCACTATGAAGTTTTATTTATTTATTTTTTATTTATTTATTTTTTATTTATTTAACTAGGCTTATATATCACTTTTCACCAGGTCAATGCGGTTTGCAGGGAACAGAATGTTTTTTACAATGAACATATGTTGTATAACAGTTGCAGTGAAACAGTCAACATTTTGATAACAAAATGATATTAAGGCTTACATAGTATAAATAGTGGAATGCTATATACAAATGTTGGAATAAAACAGTATGTTCAACTATTTACAATTATGAGTCTATTTTGATAGTTTTATGTTGAAGGGCAGGTTAGTGGAAGGGCCAAAATGTTCAGTGAATAGGTGGGTTTTCAAGTATTTGCGGAAGGAGGGGAGTCTGGCAATATTTCTTAGGGTGTCAGGTAGGGAGTTCCATAGGAAAGGGGTGTAGAGTTTAAAAACTTTGCGGCATGTTTGTAGGTTGTATTTAGTTTTGGATTGCGGTATGTTAAGTTTGTTGATTGTAGTATGTCTGTGATCTGTCTGTAGAGGGTTTCTGTGGTAGGGATTAAAGAGGGGTTTCCTGGTGGGAGTGAAGAGCTTTGTGAGTGAAAAGGATGCATTTTATATTTGATTCTATTGGTAAGAGGTAGCCAGTGTAATTGTTTCAAGTTGGGGGCGATGTTGTCGTATTTAGCAGCTCTTATGGTTGGTATGGGTAGCTGTATGTGTCACTTTCTGGGTGAGGTCCAATGATTCCATGGCTGTGAGGAATGTGTCTGCTAATGTGACTTGTAAGGAGGGGAGGTTGATGTCTCTGAGGATGAAAATGTCTTTCTTGGTTTGGTGTGTTCAATGACTTTTTCAATTATGGCAGATAGGTCATTTGACAAGAGGGTAGGTGTTCAGTAGCTGAGAATGATGGTTAAATAGTTTGTGATGTGACTGAGTCAATTTCATCGGTGCTTTTAGTTGATAGAGGACGAAAATGTAGGTGTGATTTGGTTAGTAGCAATACCCCTCCTCCTCTTCTGGAAAAGTTCTTTTTGTACAGCTAAATACAAACAATCATGGATTTTTACATCTGCTACTACAACTGTTGTATTTTTTCCATAGAATGGCCTGGACAGCCCTTCCGTATGTGGTTTAAGTACCGCTTTTGCTGTTAGGGTTATCTGTGTGAGTGATTAGTTTTACCTTTCACTACTTCCTCAGGAAGTGGACACTTTTGTACAAAAAGGGCAAAATATTCATGCGCAAAAAATTAATCTTGTTAATAATTTCCTACTTTAGGAGAAGTAAACATTGAACCTCGGCTCCAGTTTCCCACTTCTTTGGTATGGAGCTGATTTCTTTGGCAAGAAATAACAAGGCTGTAAGCCGGCACAGCAGCTGGGCTCAGGAAATGATTTCTGTTTGAGGTTAGAGGCGTGTATTGTTTTCTGATACCGCTTTGTTCCTGAAACTTTAATTAGCCTTCTTTCTTTGAACTTAGAAAAGAAGTTTGCTTTTCACGGCTTTACTTTTATCAGTGACTTTGGGTGCATCTGTGGTGTGTTGATTTTCTATTTTCCCTAAAGTAACGGCTACTCAAGAATTTCTTTTGGGTTATGTTCCAACACAAGCAAAACTTACTATATAATGTAAGTAAACCTTTCATACATGAAATCACTGAAGGGAAAAATATCCTCGAAACTGAAGTGCTCTTCCTTATCATCCCTTCAGTCCAGTCCCGCACCTTAGGGTAGTGTACTTCTTCCAGCAGCTTGGAGACTGAGCATGTCGTCTTTTGATGACACTAGTGTACTTATGCAGCTGGTACTGCCTACCAGCTCCAGTATGCTCAGTCTCCAAGCAGCTGGAGGAGGTAGTGAGCCAGGGTGCTGGACTCACTGAAAGGAAAACTAAGGAGCATAGTTAGCTTAATTTTCTTTCATTTTCTTAGTCTTCCTTCCTTGGCTGGTTTGTTTTTATTTGGTTTAAAGCTTTAAAAAAAAAGTCTGCACTTCCCTCCCTAAACGGAGTGGTGGGAGAAGGCAGAAGTGTTGAGACCTTGTTTAAACTTGGGTTTAGATTTAAATTTAAATTTAATTTGTTTTCTTTTGTTTTGTTTACCTTTGTTGATGCGGCAGTTTTGGCAGTTACCAAAAAGATGACGATCCCGGTAGAAGGAGTACGGTGCTTAAGGATGTCCAGGACAGGAAGTTGGACATCTTGTTAAAGCAGGCCTTTGATATCAATGTCCTCTCGTTGCAGACTGCCATTTGGGGGGCCTGGGTAGCCAGAACCTGTCTACGCTGGTCGCAATGGGTTCAGCCGCTGGAAGAACCGGTGACGGATTTGTCAGGTGAGGCGGCCAAGTTGGAATTGGGAACTGCCTATCTCGCAGATGCCCACTACGATCTCATTAGGGGACTTTCAAAAAGCATGGCCTCGGTGGTGGTGGCTTGCCCCTACCTGTGGCTGTGGAACTGGGCGGCAGACAGTTTCTCCAAGTCCCGCCTTAGCAAGCTCCCTTTTAAGGGGAAACTTCTGTTCGGAGAGGAGCTAGACAAATTGGTCAAAGACTTAGGAGAATTGAAAGCGGGACGTCTGCCCGAGGATAAGCAGAAGTAGTCCCACAACCCACCTCCAGCTCGGACCCAGCAGTGGGACTTTAAGCATTTTCATCCATCCTGCTTTGCCCCTTACCGAAGGGGGAGGTTCTCCTCCAGGGGACAGGGGTTTCGAGGTTTTCAGAGAGCAGGCAAGTGCTTTGGAGCCACCTCGTCCTCGGGACCCAAGAAAACCCAATGAAGCGAGGGCGACCCAGATGGTGGTGCAGCCCATGGGAGGTCGGCTGTAGGAGTTTTACCCTGCCGGGGTCCAGATCACTTCCGATCAATGGGTCCTGGAGGTCATCCGGGAGGGCTATGCTCTCAAGTTGGCACGACCAGTGGGCCATCCCTACGTTCAGTCTCCCCGCAAAGCATGCGGCAAGGCCGTGGTGGTAAAGGACACCTTGACACGGCTTCTGCAACTAAGGGCCGTGGTATCAGTCCCTCAGGACCAGTGTGAATGTGGTCGGTACTCCATTTACTTAGTGGTGCCCAAAAAGGTGGGCTCCTTTCGGCCGATTCTCAATCTCAAGCGCTTGAACCACTATTTGCGGGTGCTACATTTTCACGTGGAGCTCTTGCAATCCGTTATAGTGGCAGTAAGAGAAGGGGAGTATCTGATATTTCTTGATCTCACGGAGGTATATCTGTACATTCCCATCTGACTGGAACACCAGCAGTTTCTCTGCTTTGCGGTACCATACCCATGGGCCATTTTCAGTTTCAGGCTTTGCCGTTTAGACTAGCAATGGCCTCTCGTGCCTTCACCAAGGTCATGGTGGTGGTAGCGGCAGTGCTCTTCAAGGAGAGATGTTCTGGTCCACCCATACCTCAACGACTGGCTGAGTCGTGTGAAGCCCAGTGAAGAGAATGTACGTGTAATGGCACGAGTGGTGGAGTTCCTGCAAAGTCTCAGTTGGGTGGTCAACGAGGCCAAGAGCCATTTGGTTCTGTCTCAGGAGCTCGAGTACTGCGACGCTCCTGCCCCCGCCCTAGTGCTAACGGACAGGAGTGGCCTATTGTCCCGTGAGGAATGGAGGTAAACTGTTCCCTTGGAATGATGGGTAATGTAGTTTGTTCTCCCTTCTCTCAGGAATAAATGTAGTTGTGCCAGAGACGGTAAGGCTTTTGCAAGAATGTTTATTCGTGTTGGGGAAATTCCTCCAGCGCATCAAAATTCAGATACATGAACATAAATGGTGCTTTTAAATAGGAACAGAAGAAACTCAGGAATATAAGACAACCAAAAATAGGATTAGCTTTCCTTCTTATGGAGCTTAACTCAGTTCTGCCTCAAGAGGTGACTCACATACATTGCAGCCTCATAACAGTCACTGTTCCTTTCACAGTGTGAGCTCAAACTCAGGTGCAAACAATCAAGTTTCCAAGCACGGTAGCAGAAACTACCACGTTGTATTCTTTCCATACAAGGTATAGCAAGCTTCTTTATACTGTTATTTCCTTACAGCATATTGAACAGTCCATGCTACAGTTGTCAGAGTTTGTAGAAGGTAAGGCATAATCTATCTGCATTAAATCTTCTGACTGCACA
The DNA here is from genome assembly GCA_033557465.1 of Ichthyophis bannanicus. Lineage (NCBI taxonomy): Eukaryota > Metazoa > Chordata > Amphibia > Gymnophiona > Ichthyophiidae > Ichthyophis > Ichthyophis bannanicus. The sequence continues at coordinate 44,008,319 of CM066043.1, forward strand.
GAACTAGTGTCCTCATTCAGCTTTGGCTGTCTGCCTGCTTTCAATTCTAAGAATTGTTTAAACTCCTGGAGGAGCAATTCAGCCTGTTCATTTCCTGACAAACAGTTGTCAGCAAATACTGGGTTTCTCTCCCGGTCAGTAATGCTTCCCCCTTCAGCTCTTGGCTTAAATAAATCAGGGTAACAATTGGGATCCTTTAACAAAGCCCCAAACATAGGAGATTGGATTTTACCTTCTCTATCATGACTCCTATTGGAACTACTTTCTCTCTGCCAGGCTCCTCTCCTCTTAGGTAGCTCAAAAGACCATCTGCACCATGGTTCTCTCAAGAACTAAGGAAGTCTCTTACTCTATTGAGGAAGCTCGAAAGAAAATGGCGTAAATCTCATAACCCAGCAGATCAACAAACATACTTAACCCACCTTCAATCCTATCGTGAAACAATATGGGACGCAAGAAAAACCTATCCGAACTCCTCAACCGCTCCCTAAACAAACCTCGAGAGCTCTTCAATCTAGTAAAGTCATTAACCACAGAACCTTCTGCACCCCAACAAGAACCCATACACCCTCAGAAGTATGCCAATTTTATACAATCTAAAGCTATCAGAACAACAACTTCTTCACCCCAAAGTCCCCTCCAGCAACAAGCACAAAATTTCCCACTCCTTCAGCTCTCATCTCCCTCAGCAAAATGCGTTGAAGACATTATCGTCAAAATGAATACCACCACAGCACCTAACGACCCCTGCCCAGCACACTGGATAAGAGCTATGCGATCCGACTTTAGCCCTGTCATAGCAGAAATAATAAAGATGTCCTTCTCAACAGGCACCTTCCCATCGGCACTAAAGCAGACCTCCATAAGACCGCTGCTAAAGAACAATCAACTAGACCCAACAAAAGAAGAATCATACCGCCCGATAGCTAGTATACCGCTGCTATCCAAAATATTTGAGAAAGTAACCAACAATCAGATACAACACACAGACACCTCCTCCCCCCTCGATCCCAGTCAGCACGGATTCAGGGAAGCCCACGGAGTAGAGACACTGTTGACCACATTAACCAACACACTCATCAGTGGACTGGACGACATCAAAAAGGGCTTTGCTCTAATATTCCTCGACATATCCGCAGCATTTGACTCTGTGGACCATGAAATACTACTAACCCGTCTATATGACAAGGGAATCCACGGGCTGGCATGGGAATGGTGCAAATCATACCTGGAAGATCGCTTGCAACACGTCAGGACTGTTACAGGTACCTCAGAACCTTTCCAGTTAAAACAAGGAGTACCACAGGGCTCATCCCTATCTGCGCTACTATTTAACATTTACATGCAGCCTCTATGCGATATCACTCGCTCCTTTGGCATATCCTCGCTGATCTATGCAGACGATGTGCTAATATTCACACCATTCAATGTCAAGCTCCCAGATTACACAACATTAGTAGATTGCTTTAACGCAATAGCAGACTGGCTCCTCACGCAGAATATGCGAATAAACTACAAAAAAACTGAGGTACTGATCGTAACTAAAAACAGAGAATTCTCACCCCTGGGGACCCTAAGAGTACGAGACGCAGACCTACCAATCAAGCCCCCCATAAGATACCTTGGAGTAATACTGGACCATCGACTAGACTTTAAAGAACATATCAACCGCACCGTGAAAACCATTTATTTCAAGATAAGAACCCTACGCCATCTGAAAAATATGCTTGACCCAGACAGCTTCAGAGCTGTATTCCAAGCCATAGTCACACCCCACTTCGACTATGCGAATATAATACTCCATGGTCTTCCAAAAAACTCTCTAAATTCATTGCAACTAGCCATGAATGCCGCAGCCCGGGTACTATACGGTGCTTCAAAGAACGAACATATAACACCCATCCTAATGGAGCTTCACTAGCTCCCTATATACTGCAGAATAGCATATAAAGCCCTTCTCTTGACCTTTAAAGCGATAAATACTATAGCTCCTTCATCAATTTCAAAACTCCTCCATCACACTCCCAACATCAGATCTAGGAGGTCAGCAGCGGCTAATACCCTAGTTACACCACCTGAGGCCACAAAATACAAACGTTCAACCACAGACAGGGCCTTCGCATACTACGCACCTAGATGTTGGAACAACCTACCTCCCAACATTAGAGCGATTACTGACCTCAAGCAATTCAGAAAAGCCATAAAGCACCACCTCTTCATTCTACATTTCCAAAACACATCATCAACCCTCTTACACTTACAATAAAAGTATAAATGCCTTATTTACTCAAGATGATGATAAGAAATTCTATCCTGTGTATATAGGTTCTTTGCATGTTACAAATATGTACAAAGTTTCCCTAAGTTAAAATCCCAGTTGTATTCTCCTGTTATATGTAAACTCACCACAGTCTGTTGATTGCAATGAGTATTCCTGTTTAATGTATACCGCGCTGATGAAAGAGTGCGGTATAAAAGAAATATAAATAAATAAAATAAATAAATAAATAAAAGCCTTCCAGCTGTGAGTGCTTCTGGGTCTCTCCGGTCCAAACTGTATCCCATAGAATGAGTTACCTTTTGCAGGTGTCTGCCTTGGAGGCTTTCTATTTGAGGGCTCTGCCTTTTCCCAGGACTCTAAACCAGGGCTCCGTCCACTTCTCATAGGACTTCCTTTCACAGCACCTGTAAAAATCCTTGCAGGTCCTCTGTTGCTACCAGGCTCAGACGTGCATCCAAACTGCTTCCTGGACTTGCACTCACTGCTTGACTCGGTCTCATCTGACGTCCCAAACGTCCTCTCACAGCTCGTCTGTTCACAGGCCTTCTGCTCACAGATCATCTGCTCATGGCTTTTCTTTTTCTGTCTCTGTTTCTCTTTCTCTTTAGCAGCGTCATTCACCACTTCAAAAAGGGATTCTTTTCCAGCCACACCCCATCCAACCCCTGGGTGTGCCCAATCAGCACTGCTCAACTCCTCCCCTGGGCTGGTCTCCATTCTCAGCTCAACAGAAGAGGGGGTTTTTCTTCTAGGATTGAAAATCCTGTGTAAATCCTGCTGCTTTTCAGGATTTCCTTCAGTCTCCATTTCCTCAGGAGGGCGCTCTTCACCACAGTACCTGGGAGCATGCTTCGACATCCACATAGAAAGAGTTTGCCTGCCAAGTCATCAGGTGCAGGAGCTGCGACTATTGGTGTGCCAATTTCTGAAGAAGTCTGAACCGACGGCCTGGGGTTATTTGTAAGTATTAGGGACCATGGCAGCCACTATCAAACTCGTTCCATGGGTTTGGGCGCACATGCAGCCATTGAAGAGGGCTCTGCTCTGCCAGTGGTCCCACCAGAGGCAGCCCTTGTCACAGAAACTTCCCTGTCTGCGAGTGACCAGGAGAGCACTCAGATGGTGGCTTTGCACAGAGAATCTGGAGAAGGTAATGCCCCTCGAGTGTCCACAGTGGATCTGACTGAAGCCAGTCTGTCGGGCTGTGGGCTCATTGCAAAGGACACATTGTGCAGGGGTGCTGGAGCCCGCAGGAGACACTTCGGGTGATCAACAGGCTGGAGCTGTGGGTGGTGGCCCGGGCGTTCCAGAGCTTCGAGATGATGTTGCAAGGGCAGGCGGTACAGGTCCTCTAGGACAATGTGACCACGGTTGCCTACATCAACTGCCAGGGAGGCACTGGCAGCACATTATTGGAGGAAGAGGCCGAAGCACTACTAGGTTGGGCAGAGTGTCATCTCCAGACATTATTGGCGGTGCACATAGCGGGAGTTGACAACATGACGGCGGACTATCTGAGCTGTGTGCGAGTAGACCCCAGCGAGTGGATGCTCAACCAGGAGGTGTTTCTGCAGCTGGTGAGCCGATGGGGCATGCCAACTATGGACCTGATGGCAACGTTGGCGTCCGCCAAGGCAAACTGGTTTTTCAGTAGGTGCCGAGAAAGGATATCAGAAGGTCTAGATACCCTGGTGCAAAGGTGGCCCGCAGAGGGGGGTCTTTATGTGTTTCCTCCGTGGGCCTTCATAGGCAGAGTCATGCAGTGGATCAAGGCTCACTGGCATTTGGTCATTCTGATTGCCCCGGATTGGCCAAGATGCTCGTGTATGCTGACCTGGTGCGGCTCCTGGCAGATCTGCTGTGGCGGCTTCCAGACTGATGAGATCTCTTGACGCAGGGGCTGATCCGCATGCATCAGGTGGATCGATTCTCACTTATGGCATGGCTTTTTTATTTATTATTTATTTATATTCTCTTATATACCGCGCTATTCTGCATCAGTGCGGTTTACATTGAACAAACTAAAATTACATTGAACAGGGCATTATAACTTGGAGATAACTATTTTACAGGGAACATGGGCTATGGAGGGTTAAGTGGCTTGCCCAAGACCACAAGGAGCACCTGTGGGACTAGAAACCCCAGTCCTTCAGGCCCAAGGTTGCTGTCCTCTAGTGGGATTTGAACCCCCGACCTTCCGGCCTGAAGTACCTTGCCCCAACCACTAGGCCACCCCTCCACACTTTTGAAGGTGCAGTTGAAGAAGAAAGGTTACTCAGGTTTGGTGATCGCAGCCCTGCTGAAGGCATGGAAGAGGTCCACCTGTCTGGCATATATCTGGGTCTGGCGCATCTTTGAGGCGTGGTGTGATGACAGGCAGTCTCATCCATCCACGGCATCCATCCTGGACATACTAGCGTTCTTACAGACTGGTTTTCGAGAAGGGCTTGGCCACTAGTTCCTTGAGGGTGCAACTGGTGGCAATCTCCTGTTATTGTGGAAGGGTCTAAGGTGTAGCGTTGGGTACGCACCTGGACATAGTGCGATTCCTGAAGGCAGTGGCCCACCTTCGCCCTCCGTGGAGGTCCGTGGTCCCACCATGGGATCTCAATTTGGTGTTAGTGGTGCTTACTTTGAGCTGCTGAGCCAGGCTTCATTGAAGGACCCGACCCTTAAGACTGTTTCTTGTGCCAATATGCTTGGCGCGCAGGATTTCAGAGCTTTAGGCCTTGTCTTCCCAGGAGTCATTCCTTTCTTTCTCAAAGGAGAAGGTGGTCCTGAGGCTAGTGCCTTTCTTTTTGCCCAAGGTGGTCTCTGCCTTTCATTTGAATCAGGCGATTTCTCTATCGGCCTTGGCAACCACAGAGGACGAGTCCACCGATCGGCAATCATGCCTTTTAGATGTTCGCAGAATCCTGTGGTGGTATTTGAAGAGGGCAGTGTCTTTTCGGAAATCGGAGCATCTGTTTTTGCTTTTTGGAGGACCGCACAAAGGAGAAGCAGCGGCCAAAGTCTCCATTTCCAGATGGATCAGGGAAGCGATCACGTCGACGTACATCTTGAAGAGAAAGTCGGTGCCGGCTGGTTTGCGTGCTCATGCCATGAAGGCTTAGTGGCCTCGTGGACTGAGTATAGTTTAGTGCCACAGGTAGAAATCTGTAGAGCAGCAATGTAGTCTTCACTTCATACTTTTGCTAAGCATTACCGCCTGGATGTTCAGGCGGCGGGAGGTGCTTATTTCAGTTTGGCAGTGCTTCAGGCCAGTCTTGCAGGTCCCTCCTGTTAATTCAACTGCTCTGTTAAATCCCAGAAGTGCGGGGTGGGACTGGACTGGAGGGATAAGGAAGGAGAAATTGACTTACCTGTTAACTGGCTTTCCTTGAACTTCAGTCCCGTCCCGGATCCCTCGCCTTGATTATAAGAATATGCTTTTGCGACCAGGCCCTGAAGTGGGTTCCTGTAGTGGGGGAATTCACCAGGGGGCACCAGGGAATTTTTTTTGGGGGGGGGGGGGAGAAGGCATTAGAGGCAGACCAGGAGAGCTGTCTGTCTTGTGCTCAAGGCTGGACATCGGTGACCATGTACTCCACAGGTAAGCCTCCTTGTTCTGGGGGTGGGAGGGGGCACCAGGTTAGTTAGATTTAGAGTTATTTATTCCTGTTTGACTACTTATTTGTTGCTCCTGTGAGTCTGCTTTGTCAGTAGGTTACTGGGGCTGGTGGGAGGTTTCAGCTTCATAAGTACACTGCTCTCATCAAAAGATGACGTGCTCAGTCTCCAAGCTGCTGAAGAGGTGCACTACCCAGAAGTGCAGGGTGGGACTGGACTTGAGTTCCTCAAGGGAAGCCAATTAGCATGTAAGTCTAATTTCTCCTTATGGTGTATGATGTTCCCCCTTTTTTTTCCCTCTGTCCCTTGACCACAAATTAGAAATGGTACAGAGAAGAGCAACAGAAATGATAGAGGATGGAAGGATATATGTATGAGGAAAGATTAGGGCTGCTTAACTTGGAAAAGAAATAGTTGCGGGGAAATATGATAAGAGGTCTATAAAATAATCAGTGGCATGCAACAAGTAAATTGGTTTACACCTTCAAAAAGTACAAAGATTATGGGACATGCAATAAAGTTACAATGTACATGTTTAAAACTATTCAGAGAAAATATCTTTTCACCCAACACTTAATTAAACTCTGAAGTTTGTTGCTAGAGGATGAAGTAGAAGCTGTTAGAGTAGCTGTGTTTTTAAAAGAGGTTTGGACAAGTTGCTTGAGGACAATTCCATAAACCATTATTAATGGAGACTGGAGAAATCCAATGCTCATCCCCAACATAAGCAGCATGGAATCTGTCTATGTTTTGGGCTCCTGCCAGGAACTTGTGACCTAGATTGGCCACTGCCGGAAACAGGATAATGGGCTTGATAGACCTTAGACCTGACCCGGTATGATATATCTTATGTTCCTACCATTTGTTTACAATCTACAGCTGAAATACATCAGATGATAATTTTGTTACATTCACAATAGACTTTTTTTTTAAAAAAGGTCTCAGATTCTCCTACTTTGCTGAAGGGAGCAAAAGATACTTTGAAGGTAGTTTTTATAACTGGTGCCTAGGTTAAATCTGCAGGGAAGTGCCTGTTTTATAAAGTCTGTGTGTCTTTATAAAATACTAGCACAAATTCAGCAGCAATAGCAATGGTATTGAAGGCACTGAAAGCTGCTCAAGGCTACCTCCTGCAGCTCAACAAGGATTCCGATACAAAAAAAAGGGGGAGGGTTCCTCTCGTATTTTTTTTGTTGGAGTTGGCCAGCCAAGTGAACAGAATTAGTCTATACACCACTGTGGCCTCTCCTTTTTAATTATTACATTATTTAAGAATATCAACGCTGTACTTAGCTTTGTTGATGTTAAACAGACAAGTTGCTCAAACTTGAAAGAATACCGTCAAAAATCAGAAAGGACGACGTGCCACGTTTCGGGCTTAACAAAATCTTCAACCCTGCTTCAGGTCAATCTCATCCCGGTAAATCCAAAGCTTTAATGAGAAAAAAAAAAAAAGCTTTGGATTTACCGGGATGAAATTGACCTGAAGCAGGGTTGAAGATTTTGTTAAGCCCGAAACGTGGCATGTCGTCCTTTCTGATTTTTGACGGTATTCTTTCAAGTTTGAGCAACTTGTCTGTTTAACATCAACAAAGCTAAGTACAGCGTTGATATTCTTAAATAATGTAATAATTAAAAAGGAGAGGCCACAGTGGTGTATAGACTAATTCTGTTCACTTGGTTGGCCAACTCCAACAAAAAAATACGAGAGGAACCCTCCCCCCTTTTTCTGTATCGGAATCCTTGTTGAAGTGTGATTGTTTTGATTCTGATTTGTTTTTTGTTTTTTTGGCACCTCCAGCAGCTGGCAGGGGGGCATAACCCACTAGTCTGGACTGGTCTAGCAGGATTCAAGGAAAGGAGATTATCAAGTATGAATAAAATCTCCTTTCTGGTGCTCAGAGTGCACGCAGAACTGAAATCTCAATAAGAATCTCATGCTGATGCGACCTGGTGAAGGAGTGCAGCTAAATAGAAAACTAAGTAAGAATGTCAGGGCTGGCGCAGCTGCGGCTTCTGCCACTGTTTCCTGCTACTACCACTGCGGACCTTTCAGGCTGCTGTCCTTTGCCAGCACCTCTTGGATGCTTGCAACACACCAGTTAATGACTGCTGCCCTAAATGGAGGTTTCTTATGACCAATGAATCAGAAATCACACTATAGTATGAGATCATAGCACACAAAGCTATATAAGTATCATAAGTTTTGAGGTCTTTTTCCTCTATTTTTTGCATCTTATTTCCAGCCTTATCTATAGATTTTTTTTTTGTGTGTGTAAACCAATAGTCTGATTCCTCATTTTGAGTAAAATTAGTATCTCCTAAATATTTTAAGGCATGCAACTGAATATGCGCTAATGAATGCACATCCCTATTAATTATTTATTCAGAATAAAGTTGAAAAACTATTATTTACATTATTTAAGAAATTTTTAATCTAGTTCTTTGAAATCCAGTGGCCAATATTCAAAGGAAGTTATATGTTCATGGCAGCTGGTGAGCATTATGGCTAGTTATGTTTGTGTGTGTGTTGGATGGTGGTGTGTTTTTTTTTTTATATTTCTTTATTTTATGGTGTTAGCTGGCTGAATATCTTACTCAATGTCCTGATACTATCCATGGAATAGATGGTCTGATTTAGGGTGGGCTAAAAAGGTATCCATTTTAGTGGCTGTATTCAACTCTTAAACTGATCATTTATGCATTTAGTTTAGGCCTGAACTAAATAGCGCCAACATGTAACTGCACTGGCTGTATATTCAGCGTCTCTATCTATTCACTGAATATACCGATTAAGTTAAATGCTGCAACCTGCATGTAACCTGTTCTGGTCACTACGGTGGTTGAAAATTGAGCTCCATGCCAATATCTTGGGGCGACTAGTATAGAAGGCTTCCTTCTAGCTTTTTTGACAGCCTTCTAAGTTACAGGCTTATTGGGGGGTTTTTTTCATTACAAAATTTGGATGTGATTAAATAGAATAGAGGGTTCTTTGCTTTTAACTGTGCAGAGACTTTGAAATGTTGAGTTTTTTCCTTTCTTTGGTTCATTTCAAATCATTTTTTGAAACTTCAACCAGTACATCAGATTTGTGTGTGTTTAATGTGGTGTGTTTTTTTGTTTTGTTTTTTGTTTTACAGTGTGCCGGTCAAACAAAAGTCCCTGGGTTTGCTTGACATGCTCAAGTGTGCATTGTGGAAGGTGAGTGGATAAGTAACTATGTAGATATCTTAGCTGTAAGAACTGAGTGAACGGGGCCATGCTCTCCTTAGTCGCACACCACCATTTCTTGTACTTCGACAGCATAATTGTGTGATATGGCTAAATGCTCATATTGTCAGACAAATAGCTATGATTAGTCATCTTAACTAGGGAGTGGTACTGTGAATACCCGGGGGTATGGGAACAAGAGAAAGAGGCAAGAAGTATATAACAGTTAGTAAGAGGCTACTAAAGCAAAGTTGGCCTTCCAGTAGATTAGATTCTGATTTTACAAACTACTTCAGCCCTCTTTTTAGAAATTTTTTTTTTCCATAATATTTATTTATTTATTTATTTAACGGTCTTTTCTATACCGCCCCTTCCAGAGATCAGGGGCGGTTTACATTGAACATTAAACAGAACAATTGTATACTTCTGTATACATTTACAAGGAACATTATGCTTTAACTATATATAGGTGTACTTACAGGGAACATATTTTGAACATATTTTGAACAACATTTTGAACATATTTTGAACATTAACTATAACAGAGCTTTTCAAACTATTTACAAGTTATATACATGGAGCGCATCTTAGTTAGTTACAGTGGTGGAATAGTCAACTGTTTGAGTGGTTCATTAGCGTGTTGTGTGTGGGTTAGTGAAATTTCCTGTGTTAGTCATTTGTTCTGTCTTGGGTACAGTGTATGTGTTTCTGTGATTGTGTTGGTGAGGTTCTTTGTTGGTAGGGGATTTCAAAGTGTTTTGTAAAGAGGTAGGTTTTTAATTCTTTTTTGAATTGGTGAAGGTCTTTTATCATGCGGAGTGTTAATGGTATTTCATTCCAGAGGGTGGGGGCAGCGAAGGAGAATGCCCTGTCACTTGTTGTCGCTTTAGTTTTTCTAAAATTTGTTTTTATGTTGAGGGAGTGGGTTGCGTTCTGTCTGCGTGATCTAGTATCTGATGGGGGGTGTATTAGGGTGGATAGTTGTGATGGGGAGATGTTGTTGACGATTTTGAATGTAGTTAGGAGGATTTTATATTTTATTCGGCTGTTTATAGGGAGCCAGTGTAAGTCTAGGAGAATTGGGGTCACATGGTCTGTTAGATTAGCTTTAGTGACCATCTTGGCGCATATGTTTTGGGCTCTTTGGAGATGGTATATGCTTTTTAATGGAAGTCCATTTAGGAGACTATTACAATAGTCGAAGTGGGGGGTTATGAGTGTATTGACTACAGATCTAAAGTCATCGGTGTTGAGTAGGGGTCTCAGATGTTGTATTGTCTTGAGTTTATAAAATATGGTTTTTACTGTGTGTTTTATGTGTGGAATCATGGAGAGTGAGTGGTCTAAGATTATTCCAAGGTATTTTACCTCCTTTTTAACAGGTATAGGTGTATTATTTATTGTGATTGTATTGGGGTATATGTAGTCAGTGTCTGATTTCCTCGTTATGAACATTGCCTCTGTTTTTTTGAGGTTAATGCTTAGGTGGTTGTCTTCAAGCCATTTAGTAGTCTCGTTCATACATTGGAGTAGGCTATCATATTTGGGATTGTTAGGGTTTATGGGGGTGGCAAGCATGATATCATCTGCGTATATGAAATGGTTAATTTTGTGCTTCTTAAATATGTTTGTAATGGGCTGGAGGTATAAATTGAAGAGGAGGGCTGAGAGGGCTGATCCTTGGGGGATGCCTTGACCTTGTGGGAAAGTTTCGGATGTGTCGTTACCTAATTGTATCCGTATTAACCTGTTTGAGATGTATGATTTGAACCATTCAAGGACTGTCCCTCCTATTTTTAGGTATTCTAGTCTGTTAATGAGGGTATTATGATTGATGCTATCGAATGCAGCAGACAGATCTATGAAGAGGAGAAGGAAGCCTTTGTTGTTGTCATTGGTGCCTCTGATGAGTAGATCTGTTAGGGCGATTAGGAGAGTTTCAACTCCGTGGAAGGGTCGGAAGCCAAATTGATGCTCATCAAGGAGTTTTTGTTCATCAATGTAGTCTTGTAATTGGAGTTGTATGGTCTTTTCTATTATTTTGGCAATTAGTGGTATGCTAGCTATTGGCCTGTAGGAGTTGGGGTCTTTTGGGTCTAGTTTATTGTTTTTTATTATGGGACGGATCGAGGAGAGCTTTAGGGCATTGGGCATGGCTCCTTGAGAGAGTGATTGGTTTACTATATGTTGGATATTTTCTGCAAGAAATTCCTTAGTATGTTTGATCCATGATACAGGGCAAGGGTCGAGCGGTGAGGTTGTGGTGTTAATCATTGTTATAATATTAAGGATGTGCTTTCTTTCAATCTTGTGAAAGGTTGTCAGTGCTTGCTTAGATTACCGTTCTCTAGCTTGGAGGATGATCTACTTTCGATGTTATTTTTTGGTAGTACCTATTAATAACATCACATCTTGGATTATATCGTCTGGCCACTGTAGCATGCATGCAATACTTGACAATTGTTTATCAATTAACTATCTCTTGCCTTTTACCCTTCTTAGACTTGCAAAGATTACTGATACACCACAGGACTTTGTTTAATTCTTTGGTGGGGGTTCCCTTTTTTTTTCTGAAGGTATGTGAATGGGCATGCAAAGAAGCATTATGAAGATGCACAAATTCCTTTAACCAACAATAAGAAAACTGAAAAACCGGAGAGGGATAGAGCGCAGCACACGGTGTGCATGGACTGCAGTAGCTACAGTACATATTGGTGAGCCAGACTTTAGCTTCAAGGACTTGTGTATTCACCCATGCAAAACTGCTCTGAAGCAGAATGAGCTAAACAGTATGTTCCTTTCACCCTTCCATGTGAAATTCCTCTGCCTCGTAAATGCATTTTTTCTCTTTTTATATAAGTGAGCAAGTCTACAAATTGTATTAAAGTGGTATAGACTGGTATATAGCAGAAAGGATTAACTCGGTATTTTTTTAATTTCCATTGCTTTAGTGTTTTTACTGATTGTACTTGCACATTGTAATTTGCTTTCTTTTTTGTATACTACCCTGTTGTAATCTGCCTGCCATGAGCACCTTTAATGGTTAAGTTCACTAGAAATGCCAACATTAAATACATTTCCATATTGTCCTGCTAGATCAGTCCAGACAAAGGGGTTGTGGTCCCCTACCAGCAGATTGATGGAAACAAAGAACCAATGAAAAGCCCAAATTTCAATGACATCATTTTCATGCCTCTAGAGGTCCCTTCAGTAGTTCTTTGTCTCCAGCAGATGGTGAATAGATTTTCTTCTTTCTGTAGAAAATCTGAAGATTGAGAGGAAAAGAGAGAGATTAAACGCTCATGAACAACCACCTCAAGTCATAAAGGGGTGACTCTCTCATTTGAGTGTGATGTGGGAGGCTCCACTAGACTGAGGTCTTTTTAGTAGCCATAGGAGGGAAAATTGTTTCACTTCACTCCCTTATCATGATAAGGGCCTGTTGATCAGCCACAAATTGGAAGGATTTGGAAGAGTACAGCAGCTTCCCACAACCTGAGCACTGCCTCCTTTCCTCCCCTTCTCTCTCCTGAATATTGCAGAAGGCTCTTGGAGGGATCTGTCTGCCAGCCACCTTTCACACAGTGCTGCTGAAAAATAAACTCAGTCAATGAAGCAGTTTCAGGGGAGTAGAACTGAGCCAGGATGGATCCTATTCCCAGGGCTCTCGGGGGGTGAGTACCAAGGCTTGATCTTGTCATTGTCCTTGTTGGCGGCTCCTGGTTCCATCTCTGAGGGATGCAATTCGGGGTGGACTGCTTGCGACTGTTGGCGCTGTGTGGGAGTTTCTGACGGTTTTCTGCACGTGTTAGTAACATTTATGCCTAATGTGCGCCTGAGAGTCATGTGGCCACAACGCACCTTCAGCCCAAGCGGTTCCAAAGTGTGCTCTTTCCCTAGTGCACATTTTGCAACAGAATAGTTAACGCGTGCTTGCAGGCTGATGCAGCCTTATGCATGCTCTGATGATACTTATCCTAACTCTGTCTTCTTCCAGTCAACATTGTTTGACCTGTGGCAAGCGAGAAGCCTCATCCTTGGATTCTGTACATTGCCTTTCCTGTATGGCAGCTTCTGAGTTGCCCCTGGATGGCATGCTTTCCCCCTCTCAGCCGGGGGATTCAGGTAGTCCGCCCTTACCTGCCTCAGGGCAGGAGGTGCAGGATGACGCTAAGGGTAAGGATGCTCTGCCGGCGACCGTTCTGTGAGCTGCTCTTCATCATCTAGGGAAGTCTGTGGCAGTTATGCCACCTGGTACATGAAGCCTATTCTGAGAGCAGAGCTTCCAAAGTCCGGATTGTCCTCCACGGAATTCTTTTCCTTTTTTGCAATGGGCCTGGTCCTTCTGGTGTGGAAATTCAGATCCTGCGGCCTCTGGGTGCGCCCAGATGCAGTCTCTTACCAGGCAGACTGGAAGCAGAAGCCCTGCTAATTGCCTTTGGCAAGTATCCCCAGCGTGGGACAGTCCCTGAAGATGAGGAACATGTGGGAGCTGTCCGAGATGTTGACTATGCCTCGGACACAGATGAATCGGTACTGGGCTCTGATGTGAAGGAGGACCTCCTATCATGAAGAGTCCGACATGATCTGCCTGCTCCAGAAGGAGAAATTGGTGGCATTGATTTCCAGGGTCTTATCCGTCTTGAACTTGACATATGCTTCCAGCACAGAGCAGGAGCTGAAAGTACACCCGCTTCTTCAAAGGGAACAGAAATCCACTACTGTCTTCCTGTTTCTGGAGGTGATACAAGATATGATCTGGTCCAAGTTAGACTCGCCTGACTCCCTGCCTAAAGGGTCTATAAGATGATCTACGTTCTCCTGGAGGAGGAGCGCGGTGAGTGGTTTGACATTCCCAAGGTGGATGTACAAGTCACGGCAATTACCGGATGGACCACCATTCCTGTGGAAGGCGGATCGGCCTTAAACGATGTTCTGGACTGCAAGGTTGATTCTTTGCTGAAGAGCCAGTTTGCCATCGCAGCAGCTATTCTACAGCTGGGAGTATGCATCAACTTGACTTCTCAAACCCTTCTTCAGTGGATTCAGTCTCTTCTGCCTGATGATACTACTTCTCTTGAAGTCGGCTACAGCCTTCCTTTCTGATGCCATATATGACCTTGTGGGCTGCGATGGTGCCTTGACTGCTGTGTCACTGTGTTGGATTTGGCTTTGGCAGTGGGCACATCCTCCAAAGCCCGGTTGGTTCAACTGGCCTTTAAAGGGAAGTTTCTGTTTGGAGCAGGTTTGGAGAAACTGGTGAAGAACATAGGCGAGACAGTCATACCGCTACTGGCCAGATTCGCGGGGGTCTCAGGACTATCGTCATTACTGACCTGGAAAACCTTTCTTCTCCAGGAACAAGCAGGAAGTCAGTCCTCACTTGTGGGTGACGTCTGCACCGACGGAGCCCGTGCGGAGCAATTCCCCAGCTTTCAAAGAAAGCCTTTGCGATTGCTGCCACACATGCGTGGTCCTCTTCCCGCCCAAGGTGCCATCTTGCTCAGTCTCCTTTTTCCACGGAGCCCTTTCGATGCACATCCTCATCCCTCGGAAAAAGGGTTTCTTTTTTCGGCCTCTGGCCTGCTATTTTTCTGGTTGCACCGGTCCTCTACCTGTCCTTCCCCTGCTCTTTTCTTCGAGCAAGAGGATGTTTTTGTAGCATTTTTTTCCTTTTGCGGACTTCGTGCCCTTTTTTCTCCCAACTGCTGACCGCATGGTTCTTTAACCTCATGTGGGCCCTTTTTGCCCTGATGGCCACCGGTTTCAAAAAATGCAACAGGTGCTCCAAGAACATGTCACTTACGGACACCCATGACTGCTATCTGCAGTGTCTCACGGCCGACCATGATCCGGAGCTCTGCTCACTTTGTAAGAAAATGTCCTCCAAGGTCCTCCTGAGTTATAAGCAGAAGTCCAATGACATTTTCTGTAAGGCAGCCCCAGAACCCCTGGTGGCACTCCCGGTCGTGTCTCTGTGGGTGGTATCCCCTATCTTGGCCCCGTGCTCAAGGTAGCACTCCGCCCAGGGGTCCCCTGAAGGGGAACGGCGTAAGAAGAAGACCTCAAAGTCACTGTTGGGGGCTCCAGACAAACGTGAGCACTCGGTCGCTCAGCCCCCCCCCCCCCGCAGCGTTCCCAAGAGTTGGACAAGGAGTGGGTCCATGAGATCCAAGGAGCATACCCAATCGCCTTGCCAGAGGAAGGGCAGCAGGACGCCAAGCGACAGCATTTTGAACTTCTCCCTCCCCAAAAACTTGCTTAACTTTCTGAGGTTGAGGATAGGCCATAGGCCTCCCGGTTTTTTTCGGGACGAGAAAGTACCAAGAATAGAAGCCCCGACCTCAGAGGTGCATTGGTACCCTCTCGACCGCCCGCTGGGCGAGGAGGTTGTCCAGCTCCCGCTGCAGATATGTCTGGTGCGTGGGGAGTTGAGAAGGCTCCGCTGGGGAGAAGGGAAGGGAACGCCTGTCCAGGTGGAGGCGGTACCCATCTCGGATCACTCGGAGGACCCAGGTGAGCGGGTTGCATTGGGCCCTTTTGGCTTACAGTGGGCATGGGGTGCTTTCCCCTCCGTTGCTGTGGCTGGCGCAGGAGTGGGTGGGTAGGGTGGGTAACCCCCGGTAGGGTAGGCCTTTCCTCGGGAAGAACGGCTTCTTAGTCTGTTGTTTCTTCTGAGGGAGGGAGGAGGTCTTGCGCGAGAGATGGGTTCGGGTTACAAACTCCGCCTCTATCTCGGCGGCCTTGTCCTCCATGGGTTTACCGAAAACACTGTACGAACACCAGAAAGGATGTGTCCTTGGGCGTGAATGCCTCTGAAAAGCGGGCGCAGACGGGTCCGAAGGGAGGTCCCTGTGGGTGCAGGTCTCCGGGAAAGTATCCCCATCTGACTCCCAACCCGAGAGATCTGAAGTGGAATCCGATTCAGGTTGGTCGCCCTGTCCTGAGGCTATCGTCTGCCTTTCCCATCCCTGCCAAGCCTCCCCGTATGAGCAGGGAGTTTGTATAGGGAAGCTACACAGAGATGGGAGGTGGTGTGGAGGCGGAGACAGGGCGGGCTGTGGGCAGTCTCGGCCTTGGACGTACAGGGCAGATTCTGATGTTGGCCCTGTATGTCCGGGGCCGGCAGAGTAGATGGGAGGGTACGGCAGGCCCAGGGCACATCAAAGGGTGGAGGGGGTACAGGAGATTCCCCGCAGTCCCACCCTGGCCTTGGGAGGCCGGATCAAGGGTCGGGCTGCGGGGAATGAATTAAGTTGCTGGTGACCGGGTATCATGGCTCCTAAGTGTTATTAGAAAAGGTACAGAGAAGAGCCACCAAAATGGTAAAGGGGATGGAAGGATAGCCCTATGAAGAGAGGCTAAAAAGGTTAGGGCTCTTCAACCTGGAAAAAAGACAGATGAGGGGAGATATGATAGAAGTTTATAATTTAATGAATGGAGTGGAACGAGTAAACTTAGATCAATTGTTTACGTCATCAGACTATAGAAAGATTAGGGGACATGCAATGAAGCTACAGGGTAACCTATTTAAGACTAATAAGAGAAACTATTTTTTCACTCAATGTGTAATCAAACTCTGGAATTTGTTACCGGAGGATGTTGTAAAAGCTGTTAGTGTAGCTGGGTTTAAAAAAGGTTTGGACAAGTTCCTGGAGGAAAGGTCCATAAACCATTATTAAAAAGGGACCCAGGATATCACTACTTGACCCAATACAAGCATTGTGGAACCTGTTTTTTGGGGAAACTGCTAGGTACTTATGACCTAGATTGGCCACTGTTGGAAACAGGATACTGGGCTTGATGGACCTTGGTCTGACCCAGTATGGCATATCTTATGATGTTATGCTGCATTGCCGTCCATGCCTACCCTCGAGTCCATTCCCAGTACCGAGGTATTGGTTAGGTAAGCCCCCCGTTCTGATACCGACTTCACTCTGTACCAGGCTTTGGCGGAGTAAGGACATCGTTCATGCCGATACTTCGAGTCTTCCGACTCTGATTCTTCCGATAATGAATCGATCAATACCCGCAGACTTCAAAGTCTTCTGGAAGACCCTTCTTCACTGAAGGGGTGTATGTCCCCTCCCGAGGATATCTCCTTTCAAGAATTTATTCGGCATGTAGCTAAGGGCCTTTCCATTACAGCGACATCCGAGACTGAGCCCGGAGCAGAGGAATTGGAGATCCTCCAATACCCTACAACTCCCGATTCACCGCATACTCCGGATGTTGGAAACACCCCTTACTATTTCTCCCCATACTCAACGACTCGATACCACGTATCGAGTACCGAGTTGTCCCGGCTTTCAAAAGATGCAGCTTCCCCATCATTCAATGGTAGTGGAATCAGCGATGGCTCAAATCAAGAGTTCTAAGACACATTCTTCTAATTCTCCAGGTAGAGAATTGAGAACTTTTTATGCTTTTGGACGTAGGTGTTGTCAAGCTTCCATGCTTTCAGCCAGAATAAGTTCATACATACTCTACATGGATATGGTCCTCAAGGAGGTTACCAGAGATCTAAAATCAGTGGTCCTTCCTCTCCCTGATGACAAGAGGGCTGAGTACCCTACTCTGATCAGACATGCCCAGAATGTTTCAAAGTTTGTCAATAGGACAATCTTTGATTGTTTTGAGTGCGCTAGCAGAGCCACTTCAATCTGCATTGGTGCATGCAGAATGCTTGGCTTCTAGTGTCAGATCTTGAACAGTGGGTTCAAGATAAACTGGGTAATATTTCCTGCACAGGTGAAAACCTGTTTGGTAAAGACAGGCAGGATAAGGCTTCTCAGTTTAGAGTCTGAAAACGCCACTCTCAATAGGCTGTCTAAGACTACAGTCAACCCTGCTAGTAAGAAAGCAGCTGCAAAGAAAACCTCTGGTAAGAAAAAAAAGTTTTACCCTTCTTACACTCCTGCTTCTCAATACTAACCTCGGGCTACCCAAAAGAAGCAACAGCCTCTCAAGCAGCAGAAGAAGCCACAGGCTCCTAAAGCTTAACCAGTTGCGCAGACCTAATCTGCACCTGGTTTTTTACTTTTTCCTAGAGAACATAGCCTCTGGAGAACTCCCACCCTTTCTACATAGCAGGCAGACTGTCATTATGCCCACAGGTGGCATCTCATCACCTCAGAGCAGTGGACATTAACCATAGTGAGAGAAGGGTACAGACTTCATCTACAAAGCCTGCCCCGTCCACTCTAGTAGGGGAATATCAATCTCAACCCCCCCCCCTCATTGTTCTCCTGCTACAGGAGGTGACTTCTCTTCTATCACAGGGTGGGTGCCATAGAAGAAGTTACACATTTCAGCAAGAGACAGGTTTCTATTCTCCGTACTTTCTCATACCAAAGAAAAGCAGAGGTTACAGACCTATCCTAGACCTCGGGAATCTAAACAAGTTCCTAGTCCACGAGAAGTTCAAGATGTACTCACTAGAGATCTTCTTGCCCTATCTCCAGAATCAGGATTGGCTCTGTTCTCTAGATCTAAAAGAAGTGTATACACATATCCTCATTCATCCAGAACACAGGAAGTATCTATGCTTCATCTTTCAAGGAAAACATTACCAATACAAAGTCCCGCCTTTCAAACTCGCCTCTGCCCCAAGAGTCTTCACAAAGTGCATGGCGGTCGTAGCCACATATCTAAGAACTCTGGGGATATTTGTCTTCCCTTGCTTAGGTGCCTGTCTTTATGAGCCAGTTGTCTATCAGGAGGTTCAGCAATCCCTTCTTTGTACAATGCAAGTACTGCAACATTTGGGATTTGTAATAAACCTTCTAAAATACCATCTAACTCCTACTCAAACACTGGAGTTCGTAGGAGCCCTCCTTAGACACTCAGCAGTTAAGGGTATTCCTACCCCAAACCTGCTGTTCCCGTCTCCTTCAGCTGGCATATCAGGCCTGTCTCAAAGATCACCTGATGGCCCGAGAGATGCTACAGCTTCAAGGTCATATGGCCTCAACAGTACACATAGTTCCATATGCTCGTCTGCATATGCGCACAGTTCAATGGACTTTTGCTTCCCAGTGGAAGCAGGTCTCGGGATGCCTCAGGGACAGGATCCAAGTCACTGCCCCTTTGTCTGCATCCCTCCAATGGTGGTGTGCCCCAGAAAACCTCATTGTAAGGTCACCTTTTCAGATGCCTCCACATCAATGTACCCTGACGACAGATGCCTACAAATTGGGATGGGGAGCTCACTTTGAGTGCTCTCTCTACTCAGGGCCTCTGGACAGCACAGGAGTCAAAACGCCAGATAAATCTACGAGCTTCGTGCTATCTTCAATGCCCTAAAGGTGTTTCTGGACCATCTATGATGCCAGAGGGTTCTGGTCCAGACGGACAATCAAGTTGCCATGTTCTGTGTGAACAAGAGGGAGGAACAGGTTCTTGGCCCATCTTCAAGGAGGCGCTTCATCTCTGGTCTTTTGCCATTGCTCATCAGATACACCTTCAAGCGGTGTATCTACCAGGAGAGCAGAATGTCTTGGCAGACAGGTTGAGTTGGATCCTTCTTCCCCACGAATGGTCTCTCCATCTGGAGACAATATCCGTCATCTTTCAGACCCGGGGGACTCCAGAGATAGACCTCTTTGCCACATCGCAGAATGCCAAGCTTCCACGCTTCTGCACCAGAACTCCTGTGTCCAGCATACAACAAGTGGATGCTTTCCACTTCCATTGAGGTCGGGATCTCCTTTATGCCTTTCCTCCCATTCCCTTGATTCCCAAAATGCTTTACAAGCTTCAAGCAGACAGGGGTTACATGATCCTCATAGCCCCATGCTTGCCATGTCAGCCATGGTTTCCTGTCCTGTTATATCTGTCTTAGACTCGCCCTCTGAGTCTTGGGTCAGCTCCCGATCTCCTCTCCCAGGAAGAGGGGACCCTGCTCCATCCCAACCCACAGTCTCTCCGTCTCACAGCGTGGCTGCTGAAAGCATAGCTTTGCAAGGTCTTAACCTTACTCAGGCAGTAATGAAGATCCTTTTAGCTTCCAGGAAGTCATCCACCAGACGTACTTATGCATTCAAGTGGCATAAGTTCTCTACCTGGTGTTCTTAGAAGGATCTCTATCCTTTCTCAGCTCCTGTAGAAGCTGTCCTTCAGTATCTCCTCCATCTATCTTCCTCTGGTCTCAAGACCAATGTGGTAAGAGTTCACCTCCGTGCAATTGCTGCCTCTCACCATCCCTTGGGTGGGCAGCCACTTGTGGCGTGCTTCATGAGAGGTCTTTTATTGACCAAGCCTCCCATCAGGTCACCATCGGTGGCATGGGATCTTAATGTCGCACAAGGGCAGCTTCTTGAGCCGTCTTTTGAACCTTTGGTCATGACCTCACTTAACGTTCCATGACAGAAACTTATCTTCCTTATTGCCCTCGCTTCAGCTAGAAGCATTAGTGAGCTTCAGGCTTTAGTGGCGGATCCGCCTGTACCCGGTTCCACCATGATAAGGTTGTCCTTAGGACTCGCCCCCATTTTATGCCAAAGGTGGTGTCTCTCTTTCGTCTAAATCAGTCAGTTTACTTTCCTGTCTGTTTTCCTAGACCAGATACGTCTAGAGCAGAGGCACCCCTGCATACTCGTGACTGCAAGAGTGCCTTAGCATTTTACCTACAAAAAACTTGAGAGCACCAAAGAGCTTCACAGTTGTTCATTTCCTTTGACCCTAGTCACCTGGGGCTGCCAGTTTCTAAATGTACTCTCTCAAAATGGATAGCTGCATCTCATTTGCTTATGATAGAGCAAGACTATCCATTGAGGGTCATATCACTGCCCATAATGTTCGTGCCATGGCCACCTCGATGGTGAATCTATGCTCTGTAGTCATTGACTAAATCTGCAAAGCAGCAACTTGATCTTCGGTCCATATCTTTGCTGCTCTTCACTGCCTGGAGAAGGACTCCTGCCAGGATGCCATGTTTGGTCAAACTGTTCTCCAGCACCTCTTTCAGACTTGAGGGCAACTCCTACCCTCCATCCCGGAAATTATCGATACCAGACATCCATGGAGGATTCATGACGACTTGAAGCCTTCTCTGAGGCAAATCGACTGGTTCTGAGGTCATTACTCTGGCATCTGGGAGCTAGGGAGTCCCATATGTGAAGACTACATTCCTACTTGTTCCTGGAGATAGCGTAGTTACTCACCTGAATGAATGATCTCCAGGAACAGCAGGAATTTAGTCTTCACAACCCACCCTCCTCCCCTAGGCATTGTAGGTTTTCTGTTTTTCTCTCCTTTTCTCTCCGCTACAAACTCAACTGAGGTGGGAGAGTTGGGAAGGCAGCAATGCAGGCGCAGTGGGATGCTCCCAAAGGCTTTCCTATTGGATTCTGCAGAGCATTCCCGCGTGCAGGTTCTGTCAGTACTGATGTCACCATATGGGAAGACTAAATTCCTCTTGTTCCCGGAGATCACCTGTTACAGGAGGGCAACTACACTTTGTCAGGGCAAACCTCAAAAACAAAAATAACACAAATATTAAAATGCTATCATTAATCATACCAATTAAAACTAAATGATGCACATTAAATACACATTAAATAGTTTCCCCTATTTCGCCAAGTTATACTTCCTGTTAAATGTAACGACCAGACATATGTAAACTGTCGGATGTTTTATGTTCAATGTAAACCGCGCTGATGTCTAATAGTGCGGTATATAAGAATTGTTAATAAATAAATAAAAAATAAATACATTAAACAAAACTAAGTTAAACATAAAAGCATAGTGTAAATTAAATAAAAGTGCTCGTTGTATTACATAAACAAAAAATAAAAAATAGATACTATAAAAATCATATAGTAGCAATTGTACTATAAAAACTTGTATATAAAGAGGAGTTGAATAAATACATTCAGAATGAACAACCACCATATAGAGGGACCACATCACAAAACATATGTTTTAAATGAGGAACCCAGAAGGAAGAGGGAAGGGAGGAGAGGAAAAAACAGGAAAGGAGGGAAGGGGGCCGGGGGGGCGCGGGAGAAAAGGGAAGGCGAGGGGCAAAGGGGGGAAGAAAGCTGGTGAAAGAAATTAAAAATTAAATACAGTACATAGTCCCACATAGGTTATATAAAGGACGGGCAGGCTAGAAACGGCCCAAAGGAGCAGCAAAGGACTTACTTATGTGCAAAGTCTGGCATCCTGTGTATCTCAATAGAAAGCGAACGGGCCACTGAGCTCTAGGTATAGCTGTATGCATGCAGACAGTGGGAAGAGGAAAGTATTACTTGAACAACTTTTAATAAAAAGACTATGCAAAATGTATAATTATGTACCCACTGATTAAAAAAGAAAAGCCCCCACTGTTGAAAAATAAATCAAAAGTACAGACAAGAGATGACATTGTTTGTTTGCTTAAAATGGGCTAATTAAAATAAATTAACCTAATCAAGTGGAACAGGTAAGTCAAATGGGTTCATACTTACCCAATCAAAACAATCTTAGAAGGACATGATGTAATAAACGAAACTGTAATATAGAACTTAAAAACAGTAGTAAACATAAAAAGGGGAAAGAAGCAATAGTAAAATGAAAATGCCAGAGTATTTTATAAAAAGTTCCATACGGACCAGTGACAGTTCAAAAAGCCACTACTACTACTATTAATTGTTTATATAGCGCTACAAGGCATATGCATCACTGTACAAACATAAAAAGAAGACAGTCCCTTCTCATAGAGCTTACAATCTAATCAAGACAGACAGAACAATACAAGAGAAACAAGGGGGTTCAAATAGGGAAGGAAACAAAGAAAACAAGAGATTAGCCATAATATAAAAAGTTTAAAAAAAAAACATTGGATAAAAATTGGAAGAATGAAATGTGATATTATACTGTAAATAATACCCAATATCGTCTCATTCCCACCATACAGATCCTATAAGAGCACCTAGGAAAGCCATTAACTGCAAAAAATATAAATGCAAGGGGCATTGAAAAAGATACAGCACTTACCGGTACAGTGCCCGCAACAAAGTATCCACATTGTTCAAAGAGCAAATGCGGGCAGTCAAACTTAGACGCTATTTAAAGAGAGTCTTGGCACCAAATAAAAAGGGTGCTTAAGGTGGAACCGCAAATGTGACTGCTTTGGACATGAAGGGCTATCTGAAGAGCAATCAGAATCAATGTAAATGCTGGCAGTATCTACAGGCCAAGTGAAATGCAAATAAAGATCTGTACAAATAGAGGAAACCGAGGGGTGTGCTAACCTACAGTAGGATCAGTGGAAGAAGATACATGGATTATATAAAATGTGTGCACTGAAGGAGGAGGATGAAAAAGATAAAAGGTCTTTTTCTGCCATCATATACTATGTTACTAGGTATAATAAAATTGTCAGAGACCTAAAGTGGTAATTAGTGGTAAGAACATAATAAGAGGTTCATGTTAAGACCATTCAAAGAACTAAAAGAGAAGGTAAAAGTTAGCAATCCAGAGAATAAAAACAGGGTACATCTTAAAAAATGGCAGTATGTAAAATCAGAACTTCTAGCACAAATAGGATCCATTTTAAAAACAAAAAATAGACTGGGACCATAAAAGATACACAATGAGAAAATAAAAAGCCAAAATAAAGATAAGAACAAATAAAAAGTGTTTGCTACAATCTCTCTCTCTCTCTCTCTGTATCTATATATAATAAATAAAAGCGGGTGAGGGGCAGGTTGGGCAGGGGAAGGAGAAAAGTGGAGGGGGAAGAGTAAAAGACATTAAAAATAAAACTAATTCAATGAGCACTTTTGTTTAATTTACACTATGCTTTTAATGTTCAACTTAGTTTTGTTTAATGTGTTTTAATATGTGTTTTTGTTTTATGATTTATGATGACATTTTAATATTTGAGTTATTTTTGTTTTTGAGGTTTTGTTCCCTGACGAAGGCACCTTGCCGAAACACGGCCGTGTAAGGGTTTGATTAATAAGACTGTTCCTTTATACCTTGCTCTGGTTTGTGCAAAAACAGTGACAGACTTCAAAAAAGACATGGGACAGACACATATGATGTCTTTTATGGGAAGATCATGGAATCAAACTTCAAAATAAAATAGAGAGAGGTACAAGCTTAATCAAAGGCACAGAGAGGGGTATACACCTGCATGGAGTGAGTGGTGGATACAACCCTCGCGACCTCACTGGGCAGACTTGATGGACCATGCAAGTCTTTATCTGCCATCATTTACTGTGTAATCAGCTATATTAAAATACTCAGCCATGGGTATATAGTGCTATAATGTGTCTTGTGCAGACAAAAATAACTCGATGCTTAGCTGCTGTTCCATTTCTCTAAGGTGTGTTGAAGAAACACTGTCCAACCTGGTGCTTCCCTGATCCTGCTTGGCTAGTTAAGGAGTCTCTGTTATGTGACAGAGCCCAGTAAGAACCCAGAGGGCAATTGGGAAAGGAAAACATAAGAAGATCAGGAATGGATCTAGGCAAGGACAACATAGGCGCATGCCTAGGGTATCAAATTCTGGGGAATCTCAAAACTAGGGCGTGATGCTGTTTCCCTCCAGTCTTTGGGAGACACGTCTCCGTATTTTGTCCCCTGCCTTCAATTTTAAATCTGTCCCTGAAGAAGAGAAATGATTACATAAATTAAAACTCGGTTTGATTTGTTATATTATGACGCAGTATTATGTGAACTAGAGGAAACGCCTAAAGTGAAATGTATACGACAGCCTTTGATAAATCTGGTAGAAACCTTGGAGGTGTGCATACTGTGCAGAGTGAAACTGCTTTGCAGGATATGGATGCTTTTTTTTTGTTTGTTTTTTTCCTGTGTGCTAAATGGGATGTGTTTTGACGTTTTTATGACTGGTGTAGTCCATGTGCTAAATTCTCGTTACTAAATTAATAGTACACATTGGTACCAGAGCCACAAATGGTAAACTTGTGACCCATGGCCTAATACTGAAACTTTTTTTCATGTACAGTGGTGTGTCTTTATAACAGGGCCAAGAATCATAGAGGGCTTGCTCTAGCTGAATTTAATGGTTAAAATATATACTGCACAAGAATTTTGGGGGCCGGTCTCATTTAAAAACAAACCACAAATATTTTATGCCATTCTTAATTCTTTTTGTCTAAACATTTTTTTTTGTCAACTATATTGCAAACAGAGGAACTTGATAATAAGCACCACATATTTACTACCAACTGTTGCTGCCTCGCTATTCCTGTCTACACTGCTCAGGATTTGTCCCAGTCACCAGTCATAGGATATCACTTGTTCTCGGGACACTCTCCTGGGCAGTTGAGTATGCCATGCCAAGATCCTATTTTTTAATTCACACTATCCCCTCTCATGTCTAACCATAAGGTCCCACAATAATCAAAACAGACACCAACACTGGTGCACCTGTTTCCTGAACTTCAGCTGCCTAGATCCTCATGTATAGAGCAGCAGCATTGCAAACCCATTTGATACAACGAGTAAGGAGCCTTCCAGACAGACCAGGTGATACGAGCTCCTGCATTTCCACTAGGACTAATTATTTTCTAAAGTTGGCAGGGTATCATCATTGTTGATGGTAGTTCTGGAGGAATGCCTACGAGCCTTAGAAGCTCACTTGGCAGCGGTGGAAGCCCTGCAGAACAAAGGCTTCAGAGCATGGAGTGTGTTGTCGCTGCACTCCTTCCAGCCTATCCTGGAGACCCATGTCCTGTCTGTTGCAGCTGGGACATTGAGTGAGAGATCAATATGGATGCCAATGACTGGAGCCATCTCTCTCTCCAGTATGTCTGAGTCAGAGGCCCCGGGGCATCGCAATAGACATGCTGGGCACAAGGGAAACCATCGATGACCACCCTTTTCTGAGTTGCGCAGTCGGCACTTGGAGGAGACTCTGCATTACTTCAACTCCCTCTCAGAGTACGAATTGGAATGGGAAATGGATGTGGAATCATCTGTGTTGGATCTTCATGCCCAGGATCTCCAGTCCGTCCTGTCACCCCCCCCCCCCCCGGATCAGCGCAAATTGCTCCCAGAAGACATGTCCTTCCAGGATTTTATTCAGGATCTGGCTAAGGCCATTCCCTTTTCTCTGGAATCGGAAGAGGAACTGAGGGTGGAGCAACTGGAACCTTCAATACCCCTCGGTCCCTCGTGAGGCGGTGATGTTCCCCGTCCACCATGTTCTGCAGAGGCTGCTGCTGCAGCTGTGGGAGGTGCTGCTTACGCTTCCATCCATCAGCCGCCAGCTCAACTTCCTGTAACGGGTCCAAAAGGCCCCAGGGTTCGAGAAGACTCAATTACCCCACAATTCCATTGTGGTAGAGTCTGCCTTGAAGCAAGCAAAGAATGCCAAAACACACCACCTGTGCTGCCCACATGGGAGGCGAGGACCCTGGACTCCTTTGGGAGGAGATGCTTTCAGGGTTCCATGTTGATAGCCCAGATCCTGGCCTAACAGATTTACATGGCCATGTTCCTCAAGGATATCATGCTGGATATCAAGGACTTCGCTTCCCTCGTTCCTGAGGACCACCACGAGTCTTTTTGAAGCCTTATAGCTCACAGCAAGGATTACTCAAAATTTATGGTCCGGGTCACCTATGACTCCTTCGAATCCACTGGTGGGGTGGCAGCCGTGGGTATCACTGCACGGCGGATGGCAAGGTTGCAGTCTTCTGACTTAGAACAATGAGTCCAGGACAAGATTGCCAACGTCCCCTGTTGGGGTGAGGACCTCTTTGGCAAGCCCATGGAGGAAAAGGTTGAAGAGCTGGAGAAAGAGCAGGTGACCCTCACCGGCTCTCCAGAAAGATGGCAGACCCTGTGTGAATGAAAGAAACAACAACAAACAAAGAAGGTTTTCCCTCCATGCCCGCAGCAGTACTTTCCGTCCCAGGTGTAGGTGCAGCCCAAGGCTCAAGCGTTCCTGCTCCAAGCAGAGAGAGAACCCCAATGCCACAATCCGCCCCCTAACCCAGGCCGGGTGTGGGCTTTTGACAGGGTCTTCAGGAGCATAGCCAGCCAACCGTTATCTGCCAAAGTCCCCTCGCAGATAGGGGGGTTGCTCGTCCCCTTTTCCCACCGGTGGCCTCTCGTCACCTCTGACACCTGGGTGCTACAGATCATCCAAAGTGGCTATCAGTTGCATTTCACCCAGCTACTGTCCCCTTACAACCCTGGGGAGTACCCCATGGACCCCGCACACAGGAGCCTGCTGCAGACTGAGGTCATGGTCGTGCTGGCTGACCTCCCTATCGAGCTGGTTACCCTGGCCCAAATTGGGCTGGAATTTTACTCCAGATACCACCAACCTAACCCAATTCAGGAAAGCCCTAAAGTACCACTTTTTCACAAGATACTTTTCGGTGTAGACCTGATACGAAATACATTCACCATGTAAATAATTGTAGATACTTGACAATGTAATAACTTTTGATGTTTTTCCCTAATTATCCTAGTTACAATCCCTGTTTAATGTAAATACATTGCAATCAGCCTGCAATGTATATGTTATGTTTAATGTAAACCGCCCTGATGTCAATAGCGCGGTATAAAAGAAATATTAAATAAATAAATAAGATACTTCCTGGTCCCCAGAAAGACCGGTGGGTTACACCCTATTCTGGATCTGCGAAACCTCAACCGGTTCTTGGTTTGCAAAAAGTTCAAAATGGTTTCGTTGGGGATGCTGTTCCCATTCTTCCAAGAAAACTAGCTATGCTCCTTGGATCTGAAGGATGTGTATGCACATATTCCATTTCACCCACGTCACAGGCAGTACCTTCAGTTCGTGCTATGTGGCCAGCACTGTCAGTACTGGGTACTAATCTTCAGCCCTCAGGGTCTTCACAAAGTGCCTGGCGGTTATGGCCATCTTCCTTCCGACCCAGGTGGTCTTTGTCTTCCCATTCCAGGATGACTGGCTCGTAAAGGATCCCACGCCGGCCAGTGTACGGCAGTCTACCGAGCTCACCATTCAGGTGCTCGAAGGACTCCACTTTATGATCAACTATCCGCAGTCTCACCTCCAGCCAGTGCAACAACTGAAGTTCATCAGGGCACTCCTCGATACTACTCGGGTGAGAGGTTTTCTGTCAGCAGACCGCCTGCAGTTTCTTATCGAGGTGCTGGATTTGTTGCAGCACCACACCACAGCTCATGGGTTGCTGAGATTCCTCAGACAAATGGTGGCCACGGTGCTGTCACCCCTCAGACCCACTTCTGCATGCGGCAGGCTCAATGGACCTTATGAATGCAATTGCAACAATCCTCAGGCTGCCTGTGGGACAGGGTGGTGGTCACTGTACCACTCACACAGTCTCTGAAGTGGTGGCTTGTGCCTGGAAACTTGAGTTGAGGTCTCCTGTTCCAACCAGCACCGCCATGCAGGCTGCTCACATCGTATGCCTCCAAGCTCGGCTGGGGCGCACACCTGGATAGTGTCTGCATCCAGGGCCTGTGGTCTAAGAGAAAAAGCCACCTCCAGATTAACTTCCTTGAGCTCCGAGCCATTGCAAATGCTCTCTGTGCCTTTTGGGCACACCTGGCAAATCAGGTGGTCCTGATTCAGATGGACATCCGGATGGCCATGTTCTGTGTGAGCAAGCAGAGGGGCATGGGCTTGTACCTCCTGTGTTGGGATGCTGTTCACCTCTGGAAGTTTGCCCTGCTCCACGGCATGGATCTCAGGGTGACGTATTTGCCCGGCGAGAGCAACGGCCTAGTGGAACGCCTCAGCTGGGTTCTTCATCCACATGAATGGTCCTTCAAGAGGGAAGTGGTGAATTGGATCTTCGGGAGTGGGGCACTCCCGATATGGACCTCTTCACTATGACACAGAATGCCCAGGTAGCTTGATTCTGCTCCCGGAGGCTGGCCAGCCATCACCTGGCTCCGGATGCCTGCCTTGTCCACTGGGGGAAAGTCCTGCTCTATGCCTCATCGCTCCTTACTGGCCTCGACAACTGTGGTTCCCACTACTCCTGCAGCTCTCAGAGGGAACCTCTTCACCTGGGCTCCGACCCAGACCTTATCTCACAGGAGAGTGGCTCCTTGTTGCATCCCAACATCCACTTTCTGGCATTCATGGCATGGCTGCTGAGTTGGATAGCCCTCGAGAAGCTTGGCCTTCCCAAGGGTGTCACAGATCTGACTAGCATCAGTCAATGTGTAAAGCCTATATATTCAAATGGCGGCGGTTTACCATCTGGTGCATTGGTTGGGTGTTGGACTCCTTTGTCTGTCCTGTGGACCAGCTGTTGGAGTACCTATTACACCTCTTCAATTCTGGCCTCATATCCAACTCAGTTTATGTTCACCTAAGCCACATTGTGACTGTGAGGGAAGGCCCGTGTCAGCTCAACCTCTGGTACTCTGATTCATGTGGGGCTTGCTTTTTTTGAATCCTTCAGTTCAGCACCTATGGTTACTTGGGATCTGAACATGGTTCTTGGCCAGCTCATGTGGGCTCCTTTTGAGCTGCTGGACACGTGTCTGCTGAAGCCTTTGACCTGGAAGGTCCTCTTCTGGTGGCTGTTACGTCAGCCTGATATGTGAGTGAGCTCCAGCCTCTGGTCATATACCCTCCATACACCAGGTTCCACCAGAACTGGGTGGTGCTCCAAATGCACCTTTGTTTTCTGCCAAAGGTCATCTCTGCTTTCCACCTCAACCAGTCCATTGTCCTTCCAAAGTTCTTTCCCTGGTCTCACACCAATCGTGGTGAGGCAGCATTGCATTTGCTGGATTGCAAGCATGCATTGGCCTTCTACTTGAAGTGCATGAAGGCGCATCATCAGTCCTCTCAGTTGTTTGTCTCCTTCAACCCCAGTAGGCTGGGTGTCACTGTTTCGAAGCGTATGCTATCCCTCTGGCTCGTGAACTGCATAACCCATGCACATGTCTTGACTGGTCTGAGCCTGGAGGGTCATGTCATATGACTCACAATGTCCGTGCGATGACTATATCAGTAGCCAACCTCTGTTCTGCCTCCACAGAGGAGATCTGCAGGGCTGCGATATGGTCTTCGGTCCATACCTTTGCGTCTCATTACTGTCTGGATGGGGATTCCCAACTGTACAGCAATTTTGGTCAGGCCATGCTCCAGTATCTCTTTGAGTCTTGAGGTCAACACCTGCCCACCGGCCCTTCTGTCTGTCCAAGCTACCTGCTTAAAATTCCCTTGGTCGATGTCAACTGTGGATACTGCATCAGATGAGTCCCTCAACAGGACTGTCTCTCTGGTCTTCCTGGCTTCTCCAGTTTTTGATGCCCAGTTGGACTGTTCTTTCTGCTTGGGTTCTAGTAGCCTGGATCTTGGGAGTTCCCATCATGAGGACTTATTTCCTGCTTGCTCACGGAAAAAGCATAGTTACTCACCTGTAGCAGATGTTATCCATGAATAGCAGAAATAAGTCCTTACAATCCTCTCACCTCCCGGGAAGTTGCCTTTTGTGGCTCCTGCTATGTGATCAAACTGGAGAATAAGGCACCGCAGCAAGTGGGGAAGGCAGGCACACATGCATGGCATACCTCCCACAAGCTTCCTTTGGAAGCTGGGGAGCATTCCATGCAGTGATGTCACCCATATGTGAGGGTTTATTCCTGCTATTCACGGAGAACACCTGGTACAGGTAGGTAACTATGCTTTTTCTCTAAGCTGTTGGTGTTTTATCTTTGAGTCTCATGATTTATTTATTTATTTTAAAATTGTCTTGCTACCTGCAAAGAACGTTCATAAAATGTTGACACACAATCCTAAATTCATATAAATGTTTATTTTCTTATGAAACATTTCATTGTGATGTCGTTTATAAATGATAACTGAAGAATGGTCTTGTAGCGTGAGCTCTTGAATTCCCTTCTCCCATAGTATATACCCTTTAAGGATTGTATTTGGATAAAAGCTTCAAAAAAACATTTTCCTTATCTATAAAATATTCAGTTTCTAAAGAGCCTGTGGTAGTAAAGGTCTTTTGATAGAATTATAATCTGGAAAAGAGATGATACAACTGCTGTGGAAGTATGTAAATGTGAAAGGATGGCATTATCAGGGGCATCTCCAGAGATGCTGAAATTCCCTGTACCCCTGTTTGCGTTCTTGACAAGACTTTGATGCTTAATAGTGTGTGTTTGTTTGTTTATGCAATTTCTTGGTATACTGCTCACGCTGAAGGGCATCAGTGGTTTAAAATCACTACAAGCAAGTACTGGATACATTCCCTCGTCCCCAGAGGGCTCACAATCTAAGTGTACCTGAGGCAACAGAAGGTTAAGTGGCTTGCCCAAGGCCACAAGGAGTGCCTATAGGACTAGAAACCCCAGTCCTTCCGGCCTGAGATTGCTGTCCCCAAGTGGGAATTGAACCCCCAGCTAGGGTTGCCAACTGGCTCCAGATGCGCCCGACAAGCTTGATCCAGTCCTGGGTCTACCCCATTGCATGCAGGGACATGTAGTCTTGTTTTTCTTATGGAGTGCAATGGAGAAATCAGAACTACATGTCCCTGCATGCAATGGGGTAAACCCAGGACTGGATCAAGCCTGTCGGGCGCATCTGGAGCCAGTTGGTAACCCTACCCCCAGCCCTCTGGCCTCTGAGGTACCTTGTCCTAACCACTAACCCTTGCTCATCTTTAATTTTTTCCTTGCAGCTATGAGTGTGATGATTTTGTAGTTAATGATACCAAGCTGGGCCTGGTACAGAAAGTTCGAGAGCACCTACAGATTCTAGAGAAGTAAGTGTTTTGCTGTAAATCTGCCCAGGGGGTTTCGCAAAGCCAGACCTTTTTCCTCCTTGGTCTTATTTATGTATGGAGAAAATCCTCAAGTGGTAGACTTCTTTCCATGTGTTTGCAGCCACGTGTCTTGTAATGTCACAAGCACTAATAAAATCGCCATAGTAAAATGCAGATGGCATTTTCTATTCAAGGTTTATTCTGCTTTTTGTTAAAGTACCTATGTAAACTGGCAATTTGACTCTGATGAAAGAAAATAAGAATCGGGGCTTAATTTGTGCTGGAACGGAGTGGAACGGCGTTCCGGCACTTCTCGAGGAGGTGGAAGTAATTCACATTTCGTCTCCCACCTCCTCTCCCTGCTCTGTACTGCCGTGGACATCTTAACATCCGTAGGAGCATTTTCCTTTCCTCCCATGGCTGTGCTGTACTAGTAAAGCAGGAAGTGCTTATTTTGATTTACTAAAAATGCCGCAGCCAGGCTGCTTCGGTTTAGCACAGCTGAGTGGGAGCAAAGGAAAAGGCCCCCATGGCCGTGTTAAGTGTTAACAGAACAGAGGAAGAGAGGGAGTAGCTGAGGCCGTATTAACGCTATCTCCAGGAACAAGCAGGAATGAGTCTTCACATATGGGTACGTCGGTACCGACGGAGCCTGCACGGGAATGCTCCCCAGCATCCAATCGGAAAGCTTTTGGGAGCATCCCTCGCGCCTGCGCACTGCCTTTCTGCCTTTTCCACTGCCTCTCCTCAGTTTTCGTTTTTCCGCGGAGCCGGCAGGACGTTCTCCTGTCACCGCAGAAACTTTTTTCTTTAATTTTTTCTTTCTTGTTTTCTTGTGGTCACGGCTGTTTCTTCCGCCGCCACCGGTACCCCCGGTGGGGTTTTTCTTTTCTTTTTCTTAAACTCAGGGAAATTTTTCCCTCAGTTTCTGCCTTTAAATTTTTTGGGCCTGCAAGGCCTCTCCATCATGGAGCCTTCTTCCCCTAAGAAGTGCCTTCACTGTGGAAACACAGTTTTCTTTTTAGACTCCAATGCCTGGTGTCTAACCTGTTTGGGTCCTGACCCTTTTTCCCCTGAACAATCAGGCTGCGAAACTGTGAGAAGAACTTCCCTCTTTCGAGTTTCCCTCGATACCGTTTTCCCTCCCGGAGTGCGGGCACCGGCCTTTTCTTCTCTACAGGATCAGGTAACCCACAAACAGTCTGTTAAGACTAGCCAATTCTTGAGTGGTAGGTCTCATGCCAAGCATGATGACGGCTCCGGCCTTGCCCTCAAGACCCCATTGGCATTAAAACCCCGGCAGGAGTCTCCGGGCTCCAAAGCATTTCAGGGGTTTCAGGTTGTTCCTGGGGCTCACCCCTCACAGAAGATACCTGAGCCACGCTCGGTGGTGGCATCCGCTTCGAGCGGTACCGATACCCCGGCATCGGCACCGGTGTTGAGTGATCCACTCTTCACCAGGGATCGTCATCTGGCGTCCTCGGTACCTTCGGGACCGATCGATACGACCCAGATTGACTTTCCTGTATTTGAGCCATGCTCGGTGGTGGCATCCGCTTCGAGCGGTACCGATACCCCGGCATCGGCTCCGGTGTTGAGTGATCCACTCTTCACCAGGGATCGTCATCTGGCGTCCTCGGTACCTTCGGGACCGATCGATATGACCCAGATTGACTTTCCTGTATTGGCAACATCGCCGATACCACCACCGACGTCGGTACCCTCTAGACATGCATCGATAGACTCGCTCCCTTCGATGCCGAGTCTGGAATCGATATCTAGTCTAGATGACTGGGTACCGATGCATCTCGGAACCGACCCTTATCGTTTCCGGATACGCAGTACCGAGGATATTCACCAAGCGTTTCTGGTTCCCTCGGTACCGCTTGAGCAGCCTCCGATGACTGCTGCGATGGCGTTACCGTCTCCGATTCCGACTCAGCTACCGGTATCGGTATCGATGTCGGTTCCTGCAGTTACATCGGTACCATCGATCCTTTCTATGCCTAGTTTGGAATCGATACCTGGCATGGACGATTCAGTACTCACTGCCTCAAATTGTGACTGCCAGTACCACTATCCTTCTAGTGGGGTTCTTTTTCTGCACCAGACCAGTACATCCTCTGGTGCTCAGGCTGCTCCTTCAACCTTAGCCTGCCCAGGGATAGTTCCCATTGGAGATCCTTCTTTTCAGAAATTTCTCCTTGACATGGCAATATTTCTTGCTATTCCTATCCCTGGCTGTGATCCTACTCGAGGCTCTCCTGCAGAAAAGGAAAATATAATGCTTCCTTTACATCATTCTTTGCAGGATCTTCTTCTGAGAATATGGGAATCACCTTTAAGGGTTCCCTCACCTTCTACAGCAACTGATGTTCTGTATCAGGTGCCCCCCTCTCCAGGGTTTCAAAAAACTCAACTTCCCCATCATTCCATTGTAGTGGAATCAGCAATGAGGAAGGTAAAAAGCAAGAAGAAGCATTCTTATCCGCCAGGTCGTGCATCTAGAGCACTTGATGCCTTTGGACGTCAAACCTTCCAAACATCTATGCTGGCATCAAGGATTATCTCTTATATATTTTATATGAGTCTATCTCTCCAGGTCACAAAGAAATTATCTCTTTTGACTCCTTTTCTATCAGAGCCTAAGGCTGCAGACTATTCCTTGCTTCTTAGTCATAGCCAGAATATCTCTTGGTTTCTTTCTCGTGCTTCTCTAGACTCTTTTGAGTCTGTTAGCAGATCCTCTGCTATTGCCATTGGAGCACGTCGTAGAACCTGGCTCCAATCTTCAGACCTGAGCAGATGGGCACAACACACACTGGGTAATTCTCCTTGTACTGGAGAAAATCTCTTCAATAAGGAGGCTTTGCGTCAGGTTGCTCATTGCTCCACTGACTTTCCTGGTTCTAGGAACCATCCTAAGCCGCCTTCTTCCCCAGGGGGTAGGAAATGTCCTACCAAACCTTCTTTCCCTAAGAAAAGAAGGTTTCACTCTTCTCCTGCCCATCATCCCGATGTACCCAAGCAGGCGACACCTCGTCTTGGTCTGAAGAATCTAAACTCTAACCAGTCTAAGCATACCCAGCAACCATAGGTTCCTAAAGGTTGCAACCTACAGTTAACCTCTTCTTAGCAGAAGTTTGTTCACTGTTTTTTTCTTTAAAGCTCTACACATGGCTTCCTTTCTTCAGGATGTACTCAGCTGTCAGGATATTCTTGTCTATGGGTTACAGATTTCTCCTCTTCTTCCTTCCAAGAAGAGAAGTTAACTACTATCCCATGATAGTTTCTGTCCCAACATGGAACATTTTCTTCTTCAGCTGACTCACCATATGGTAAGTCACCCTTCAGTTCCTGTTCTTCCACCCTCTCATCCCGGTTTTTTCCTGAATGAGTGGTACCATACTGTACACCTTCATTTCAGTGTAGAGTTTTTCTTTGACTAAATTCTCTGGACAGCTTATCAGACAGGGACAGGTCCATTTCCTCTCCTTTTGTCTGTTCTCTCTGTGTTTCACAGGCAGATTCTCTCTGCTGTCTCCTTCAGTTGCTGTTCATGCAGGAGTTCCAGTAATTCATCTACTGGTATTTTCCCACAAGTTTCCAGTCTGTCTAGCCTTAGTAGTGATTCCAAGGTTGTCCTCATCTATCTTGGATAATCCTACTCACTTCAGGCTTCTCACATTATCTTCTTTCTGGCCATCTCCATTTCCTTGGATTTGGCAACACAGCTGACCTACAGTCAGTTTTATCTCCTAATTCTCTTGCATTATGCTCTCTGCAATTCTCAGAGAAGCTTTCTACTATGGGCACTTGCTAGAGAGCATTGAACTTTGTCTCTGATGGCTATTCTGTATAGTAGAAAAGGCTTATCAGTCATTTTCCATGACTGTGAGGGTTCCCCACACCCTCTTGTCTCCTGTTATAATACAGGATATAAGCTTTTTCTGCGTGAATGTCCAAGGAGTTTCCCAATCCTGCAGGAATATGCTCTTTTTTCCTTACAGCTTGCCCTCCTGTTATCCTACTCCTCATGGACAGCACATATTCTACCAGTAACGCATGATAACCCTGTGTCCCTCCAGTGGGTCATCTCGGTATCTCCCTCTATGCGTTTTCTGTCCATTTCCCATGTCAGAGTTCTACAGAACTCACGACTTGCTCTCTACAGACTGATATTATCCTCTGTTTTTTCACGCAACCATCCTGGTTATTTCACTGGATAGCATTCCTGCACCCTCTTAGCCTGGAGGAATAGATTCTCTATACAGTCAAACCTCGGTTTTCGTTAGCTTCGGTTTTCGATGATTTTTTTCATTGCTATGTTGTCTCGGTTCTCGTACGTCCGCTCGGTTTTCGTACAATTTGAAATGGTCCGGTGACGTCATCGGGCTCCATGGCGGGGCTGTAGAAGAGCTCCATTACAAAGTCTGCCAAAAGAGGAATTTGTGCTTCCCTAGCAGCGATCGGGCAGCGGAGCAATGAAGGGGCCGCAGAAACCAACGGAGGATTCATAGTGCAGATGAGAAGGCAACGGAGTGCTGGGGAGAGCGTCGGAGAACAAACGTGCACCAGGAGCCACGTAAGAGACCCGGCGGGGAGCGGGACTGCGTAGCAGACAGCCTTGTGAACAGGCGAAGTGAGTCGGGGGACTGCTGCGGCCATCTCAGGGAGTAGCGAGAGCAAGAACGTGGCAGGAAGATCGGAGGGGGAAAAAGGAGCAGTGAAACCCGAGTGGCATCCAGCAGCGAAGGGGAAGAAAGAGAAAGCTCATACCAGGAAGTAGCAGGAAACCACCCTCGGCACAGAATAAGGTACTGATTCCCCTTCCAAACAATAACCTCTCCTCCTCCCTCTCCCCTCCTCGCCATCATCCATATGCCAATAAGAGTCTTCAATAAAGGTAAGTGTGATGTTAAATGTTCATTTATCCATTTCATTAGTCATTCATATTTATTTCTCATTGTTTTCTGTATGTAAAATATAGTTATTCTCTATAAAATGTATTTTTTGTGAATATTTTTGGGTGTCTGGAACGGATTAATTGGATTTACATTATTTCTTATGGGAAATATTGCTTCAGTTTTCATATGTTTCGGTTTTAGTCAGACTTTTTCGAACGGATTAATCATGAAAACCGAGGTTTGACTGTATATCTTTTCAAGTAGGTTCCACCTTCTTGTTGTTAGATGAATCTTTCTCCTTCACATCTCTCATGTGAATGTTCTCATGGGGCTTAGTTGCAGACATGTATCTTCAGACTTACATATTCATGTATGTATATATCTCTATATATTCTATACATACATATGTCTGTAAGCTGTGTGTGCATAGGTTATGCCCCTATATATATCTATATTTATATATATATCTATATCCCTCTATCTATGTATCTGTCGAGATGCTTTTTATAGGTAGATATGTATTGCATACCATCTCCCTAACTGTCTATGCTATAAAGGTTTACCTTCTTAGAGGTTCCAGACAGTGGGCTGGCATATCTTCATACTGTCCCTCAGTATGTGGGGGCTGTTATGTGCACAACCACTACTGTGGTACTAACAGCTCCACTTTACTCTAGGTCTCGCTATCCCTGAAACATCATGCTTCAATATCTTTCCTATCTCTCACCAGCTAGGAAAGACAGTGTAGATCTTCCGTAGTTCTGAGGTTTCAGCCCTTCACAAATTTGTCCTCCTTGGGAATGCGGGCTTTTTTCCATACCCCTTCTTCCCTCCAGGACTAGGCTACTTGTCCAAATCGGTCAGTCTTCCTCTTTTACTCCTCAATGTTAATGACTCTGTACCTAAAAGAGTTTTCAGCTTTTTTCCATAAAGCTTTCCACTGAAGACCTGCCGTTCTTATACTACCCCAGTTGACACCTGGGTCACCTGCCAATTCCAGATTTGGACCTTCACCCTCACTGTTGTGAGGTCACCTTGAGGATCCTCTACTGAATCTCCAGTAGACTCCATCACGCTATCTACTTCCTACAATCCAGTAGGTAAGATCCATTTTATGATTGTTCATTAATTAATTTTAATGGTACTTATCATACATACCAAGGACTCCTTTCCTGTAGTCCTTAGCTTTGCTGTTTTTTCTTACAGCTCCTCTCCTTTCAACTCCTACCCACCATCCCTCATGGGATGCCAGAGATCCATGTGTGGGCACTGCAGTCCTGATCCAGGAACACGCATTTTATGGGATCTCCCCCTGGCATCTATAGCTAGGGAGTCCCCATATGTGAAGACTCATTCCTGCTTGTTCCTGGAGATAGCACAGTTACTTACCTGTAACAGGTGATCTCTGGGAACAGCAGGAATAAGTCTTCACAACCCACCCACCTCCCCTAGGAGTTGTATCTATCTATCCCCTTTCCTCTTTCTCTCCTTTTGTCTCAGCTATGAAACTCAACTGAGGAGAGGCAGTGGAAAAGGCGGGAAGGCAGTGCGCAGGCGCGAGGGATGCTCCCAAAAGCTTTCTGATTGGATGCTGGGGAGCATTCCGTGCAGGCTCCGTCGGTACCGACGTACCCATATGTGAAGACTTATTCCTGCTGTTCCCAGAGATCACCTGTTACAGGTAAGTAACTGTGCTTAACACAGCCGCAGGAGCATTGTCGTTTTGCACCCGCGGTTGTTTTAAGCATAGAACAGGCAGGGAGAGGAAAAGAGCAGGGAGCTGGCTTAGAGTGATGTGGGGGAGGAGGTGGACAGATTGCCAGAGCTGATGGAGGGAGACTGGGATTAAGGAACTAATGTAGGGTGAGGGAGAGAGGAACTGGAAAGGGGCTGGAGTGCTGGAAGTGTGTTGATGGTGGTAGAGAGGGCTGGGAAAGGGCCTTACTGGAAATGAGCTGATAATGGGGCTGCGGGGAGGATTGGGACGATATGGTCTGATACTGAGGCTGTGGGCGGGGCTGGGACTGGAAATGGTTGGATACTGGGGCTGGAGGGGCGGGACTGGGACTGGAAATGGGCTGATGCTGAGAGAGGGCTAATTTTAGGGCTGGGGGGTCATACTGAAAGGGGATTAGTGCTGACAAATGCTGGGGTGAGGGCAGGGGAAAACGCTGGGGGAATGAGAAGGGAAAGGAGGATAGATAATTGTGGAGGCTGGGGAAGAAGTAAAGTCATAGCCAGGGGAAAGTTGAGAGGGTTCGGGTATAAGATCAGATGCTAGGATAAGGAGGAGGAAAAGAAGGGTTAATAAGTATTGGAGAAGGAGTTAGATGGGTGGACACTGGGGACATGGGAATGTGGGAGAGGATGGATTTCAGCTTAGGTAGAGAATCTGAGATTGGGTGAGAAAACGGAAGAAAGACTAACATTAGGCTGGGTATTGAGCATATAAGTGGGGACACGGGGCTTGAGTAGGATTATGAGCGAGGGCACACGGACTGGGTAGGGTGGACAAGTGGAGGTTTGAGGTTCTCTGGCGGGATAGTGGAGACTAAGAAATTGACTAGAGATTAAGAGAAGAGTGGGGACAAGTTGAGGAATATGAGTAGGGCTGTGAGACCAAGTGCAGAAATAGGAAGAGGGGTAGAGGTTGAAAGGTCACCTCTGACCTTTGCCCTGCCCACAGTTCCACTTCTTTGTTGTCTACAAATTAAACCCTGATAAGAATCATCTGTATATAGTAAATGTTAATTCAGCTGTTTATCAATTGCATTGAACTGCGATTGTTCATTTTTTTTTTGAAAGCAAGAAAATGTTTGATTAAGGTATCAAAATTTAACTAGATATTAAAATCAAGGCCACTTTTCAAAAGCGGAAGTAAAAGATTGGCTGAACATATGTCTGTTGAAGTGGCCAAGCTGAACACCCAAGAGTTTGGAAGAGTTACGATGTCTATTTTTGAATAAAGATGTATTCATTAATTGGAACACATTTGCCTATCCAAGCAGTTTTCTGCCAAAACAGTAGCGTCAGAATGGCTGGCTGAAGGACAGGATAGTGGTTTGTGGTACATCCCTGTGACTTCTCGGCACCTTCACTCTCATAGATGAATGATTTGAAGCTGCTTTGCTTCATAAATTTTTCTTCTGTGGTCAGAGTACAGCCCTTCACACGTGAAAAAGGGGATATGATTACAGCTCGCAGTAAAAGTGCAGTTTAATTCTACAGCACATGACTTATATCAGTAGCTCTCAACTTAGCTCTCTGGACGTACCTAACCAGTCAGGTTTTCAGGATAGGCACAATGAGTGCTCATGAGAGAGATTTGCATGCACGTCCTCTATTGTATGCAAATCTCTCTCATGCATATTCATTATGGGTATCCTGAAAACCTGACGGGGCTTGAGAACCTCTGACTTGTGTGTCCTGGTGGTGGAATTACTTTCCTATATCTGTACTGAACGGGATAGCGTTCCTGTTAACAAAAATAGTTCTTCACTTGCTGACATCCATATTTTTGTGTGCTGTATTGGTCATATCTTCAACTTTTGAGCTCCCTAGACTGGTTTCTTGAGAGAAAAACCCTTGCCTGACCAGTCTCGTTCAGCCCACATTAGTACTTTTCCTACACTGGCTAAAGCACCAGCAGTACATGATGAATCATGTAAAGGAACCAGGACTGTTGAGATATATTTATGTGGGATTTTGCCTGTTTGTAAATTTGTGCATTTTTGTTTTCCTCTATTTTTGTTTAATGGATTATCCGGACATGATTTTCTCTATAAATTATGAGCAATTTAAGTAAGAATGTAAGCTTCTGTTCTAAGACATAAAAATTAGCAAGTCAGGATGAAAAAAAGGAGAATAGGGTGAAATGAAGAGAGGTTAAGATACAGTCCAAGTAATATAGAAAATGGTACTGCTGTCCTAATGTTGGCATTGATATAAAATCAAGGCCCAAGAGAATTTTAGGCTATTATCTACAGATAAGTAAATGTATATCTTTTTGTTACTTCAGCTCAGCTTTCACAGCAGATGGACATAGGAAAAGAAAATTATTGGAAAACTCATCTCTTACCAAGTTACTGAAAGTAAATGTAAGTGCATATTGTGAGGGAGGTTAATTAAAAGTGAGCTGGAAATACTGTCTCCATGGTTCAGATAAATTACAGTTGTGGTCAGCATTATTGGTACCCTTGCAATTCAACCCCTTAATGTCCAATATCTCTGGGGAAAAAAGTGGCAAGTGAAATGGCTTTGGACTATACGTAAAAGAATCAAAAAAACAATTAAAAATGAAAATTTGTATGAAACAGAGACATTGCCAGGACTTGATTATTGTCGTAAAACAACTGTGTATGGTCTGTTCTTTGAGCGGTATTTATGTCAATGAAGATAACAAAAAATTAAAACAAAAAAATTACAAAAGGTCTCTATCAAGAGTGAACTACAATGTCAAACAGCCAAAAAATGATACATTCACTCTGCTATAATTCAACTTCTTTTTTATAATTTTTTACTTATTTCATTTTTTTGTTATTTTTTATGTATAATAGAAAAATTTCTTGTTTTATTGCCTCTGGTCTCAGATAAACGGTCTTATTTGACACACTTTATTATGGGTAATGAACCTCGCCCAATATAGTGTCCGTTCACATCAATGACCTCAGGCTTATCGTCTCACTCACTTTTCTTATTACATCACTCAAATGTTTAAATTAATGAACTCTTTTATAAAAACTTGATTTCAATCGCCACACCACTTATCTTGTATGGGATGATATCCTTTTTCGGTTCAGTGCCCCTGTCCAATTGATTTGAAAAAACCCCAATGCCTCAATAATCTAAGCGCTCCGGCGTTTCTCCAAAATGGGTTTATCAAGGGGATCGTTGCATTATTTTACTCAGGAACAACTTTCCAGCCAGTTTCTTTTCAAGATGTTCCAGTTAACAAGTTCCTTGACTCATTAAGGAAGGTCTCAGACTCTACGTCACTGATTTAGACTTCAAAAATGTCAAAATATTAGTGCATATTTGCATCAATGACCTTCATCAGTATATGTTTCTAAAGTTATCTCTCACAATGCTTTGAACTTATCTCAAAAAGTATGCTTAACTTATTGAAATACTTCTTATTGAAATACTTTTTGAAATAAGTTCAAAGCATTGTGAGAGAGAACTTTAGAAACATATACTGATGAAGGTCATTGATGCGAATAGGCACTAATATTTTGACATTTTTGAAGTCTAAATCAGTGCCGTAGAGTCTGAGACCTTCCTTAATGAGTTAAGGAACTTGGTAACTGAGACCTGTGGGAGTTTGACCACTGGGAACATTTCAAGTACATCTATACTCTTCAGTTACATTTTGAGTGAATGTGTATTATCTTCAAGGACTTGATTATTGGCACCCTTATAAACAATTTCAATTGTTTTGAACAGAAGAACCACATTTCCATTGCAGTGAAATTAGACACACCTGTGATCAATTATCAGTACTCACATGACTTGAATCAACCAATGAATTATGATGCTAATGTTTAAAATGGCCACATTCACTCCCTGTTCATTTTCACAATGGTGAAGACAAAAGAGATGTCTGAGACCATCAGAAAAGCCATTATCAGACTTCAAAAGGGTACAAGGCCATCTCCAAAGACATTGGGATTCTTGTGTCTACAGTTCAGTGTTGATGTTTTGTGCTTATGGAACTGTTAAGAACCTTGAAAAGCGGGATATAAATACAGTTAAATAAATAAAATAATAACCTCCCAGCACGTGATGGGAAGAAGAAAATGAATCCAAGAAGTCTTTGAAGGTTAATGCAAACTGTTTGAAAAACACCATGTACAACATCCAAAGAGCTTAAGGCTGACCTGGAGCAATCTGCAGTGGTGGTTTCAACCCGCACCATATACCGCGCACTAAACAAAAAAGGATTTCATGGGCAAAGGCCAAGGAGGACCCCACTGCTCAAAAACAGACGGGAATGCTTGATCTTTGCCCAAACTAACCTTAAGAAACTGCAATCCTCCTGGGAAAATGTTCTGTAGACAAATGAAACCAAGCTTGAGCTCTTTGGAAATGCAGACCAATGATACATTTACAGGCAAAGAAATGAAGCTTATAAGGAAATAAACACCCTTCCTACAGTTAAATATGGTGGAGGTTCCATAATGTTGTGGGGCTGTTTTGCTGCCTCAGGACCCGGAGGCCTGGAATGTATTAAAGGAATCATGAAGTCATAGGACAACAAAGGTATTTTGGAGCAAAATGTGCTACCTAGTGTCGGAAAGCTAGGTCTGGTTCGAAGGTCATAGGTCCTTCAGCAGGACAATGGCCCAAAACATACATCTAAAAGTACAAAGAATGGTAAAAAGGAACAAATAATCTGTTTTAAACTGGCCAGCAATGAGTCCTGATCTCAGTCCAATTGAGAACCTTTGGAAAGAGCTGAAATCTACCATTGGTAACAGGAATCCTGGAAACATTCATGAGCTGGAACAAATTGCAGTTGAAGAGTGGGAGAAACTACCGGCAGACAATGTATGAAACTTATAGATGGCTACAAGAAACGTTTGGAGGCTAACATCACTGCCAAGGTTTGTGCAAATATTAGTGAAGGGTGCCATTAATCCTGTCCCGGTCATATTTTTTTTTCTCAAAAATTACTATGTCTTAAGTTGCACAGACATCATTTTTTTGTATACCTTTGAACATACTATTAAAATATTATGATTACATACAGTTGGAATATTTCCAATTATTTCTCCAGATATTGTACACAACATTCCTAAAATGCAAGGGTGCCAATAATATTGACCACAACTCTGTTTGGTGGTCATGCTGATTACGCACATTTCTGTTCTTTTGGGCCTGGCAGCTTTTTGTTAGAATGTAAGAACTTAAGCTTTGCATACAAGATTGGACCAATGGTCTATCAAACCCTGTGTCCTGTTTCCAACAGTGGCAAATCCACTACAAGTATGTGGCAGGATCCATGCTGTTTATCCCAGGAATAAGCAGTGGATTTCCCTCCAGTCCACTTTAATAATAGTTTTATGGACTTTATCTTCCAGGAACTTGTCCAACCCCTTTTTTAAAATCCAGCTACTTTAATAGCTTTCACTATGTCCTCTGACAATGAATTTCAGAGCTTAATTATGCATTCTTCGATTGGTCTTTAAATGTACTACTTTTGTAGCTTCCTTGCACGTCACCTACTCATTATACTTTTTTGAAGGAGTGAACAACCAATTCATGTTTGTTCATTTCACTCCTACTATTGCTTCTTTGGGTTTTCAGCTCAGTTAGTTGGTCTGTACTGGGGGAGAGTACCATGAGCCTTTAGTTGCAGCTACCAGGTTTCCCCATTCGTGTATCTCCTT
This sequence comes from Ichthyophis bannanicus, assembly GCA_033557465.1. Taxonomy (NCBI): domain Eukaryota; kingdom Metazoa; phylum Chordata; class Amphibia; order Gymnophiona; family Ichthyophiidae; genus Ichthyophis; species Ichthyophis bannanicus. The sequence goes on from CM066043.1 coordinate 44,052,429, forward strand.
CCCCCCCCATCACCTCTCAAACGAAACCCAGTCATCACAGTGACTATCCTCAACCAGAGCCGCAAGCTACAGCTCCTCTCAAATTCAGCTAATGTAGACCCTAACTCAAACACTAGGTGGCACGATGGAGACTTCCTCACAAGCCCCTCAGAGATGCCAGGGATGGATGGGGGAGGGGGTAGTGCCATCTCTGCAAAGTCCCCAGTCCTGCCTAACTTAGGGAGTCGATTGAGCCAGAGGGCCGGGCCTGAATGGAGAGTGTTTGATGTAAATGCATTCTTCATTAACTATATCAGTACAAATGCAGCATTATCCTGATCAGACAACAAGGGAATGCTTAGCCGTCCACAATAGATTTAGATCTAAGTGTTATAACAGTACTATGTATGATCTGTTAAAGGGCGAACCATTGTAATGTATTGTGTACCTTCTGTAAAAGTTCTTCATTGTAAAATGGTTCTTGTTTCCTTTATGGTATTTTTATTTATGAAATTCTGTTATACGATGTAACTAAGCAGGTGAAAACAGCTGGCATATACATGAGATGAAGACCACTGGTTAGATAAGAAACTACAAAGTAGGATTGGAAAGTAGTAGCTTCCTGTATGACAAGGCTTAAGGCATGATGACTGTAACAAAAACACTTTTATAATTCATTTTTGCAGTGAATGCGCAGTAGCTTTTTTTTCAATTGTATTATGCATATTTCAACAAAATATAGTACAATCAAAAAAGTATTGAGGATTTGCCTTTCTAAGGAAGTCATATATATTGTTCCAGTAACAGTAAAAATAGATGTGCATAAGCAGAAGAACCCCCCCCCCCCAACCTCCCAAATTCAATAATCGAGGGCCTTTCGATACATTAAAAACCCAGTTTGGAGAGAAAAAAGGTTCAAAACGCTTAATTTGGTTAAATCTAAGAAATGACATGCTTAGGGTGCCCACATTCATGTATGTGCCTTTAAAAAAATAGGCTCCAAGATTCATTCTTAGTAGAGCACAAATGCTCGTATAAGTGTGTATCATAAAATACATACGTGAGTGCCAGCTCCAGCCCAACTTTGTCTGCTCACTGTCCCTCAGGAACATAACTGTGTTGGTGCATACTTGTGTGTATTTTATATCCCTGGGACAATTTTATAAGAGTCTGCTTTTGTATGCAAGCAGAAGTCCCTTATAAATATATTCCTTTAAAAAGGAGATCAAAGGTCTGCAAATGGGGACTCTTGATCTTTCATATGAAATGCTGCGTATTCGTCTTCAGAACCTGCCAGGCCAGGGTCCTAGGAGGGAGCTTAATTTCCATTTGACAGCCACAGTAATTTCTGCTGATAAATCAAAATAAGGGGCCAAACATCTTTTTAATATCAATTTCCTACCCCTTATACACGTCTATAACCCAATATCATTAATGAAAAACCCAAAGGCCAGTCTACACCAGCAGTTTTCTTTATTCTTGGCTGTGCATCCAGAAAAATTGAATATATGCACAGTCCCACCAGATGCATGGTCCCTTTTTTTTCCTGGCTGGCAGAACTGAGGGGTACATTCAGATTAGATAGATGAGATGCTGGTTTCCCAAGCTCCCTAAGGATCTTTGTGAATGGGAAGAGAGGCAACCTTTCAAGCCTCCCAGGCTTCTGAACTTGTCCAATAGGAGTGGGTGTTTCAACAATTTATCAGATTTTTAAAAATTTTTTTAAAGTAGAAAAAAATTCGAACACATAGGACATGTGATCCTGGAACAAAATATTCTGTCAAGAAAGCCAAACGGACAAATTTTTAGTTCTAAACTCAGTGACATTCGGGTATATGGAGCTAATTTCTATCACCATTCTCTCTTCTGTGATCCTTGCCCCTCCTATTGGTTCTCAGTATGATTAAGAGTTCTCCCAAACTCTGACGGCCTGGGCCCTGGCCACCTTCTCAGGAGATTAGATAAGCAAAGGGAGAGACTGAGTATGAGGGCTCATGCATTGTGTTTAAATCTCACTTGTAGAGACCCCCTCCCAAAAGAGGAAGGGGTGTCTATGAACAATTAACCTCTTATTCTCCTCTACCTCATCATTCAGTCAGAAAAGAGCTCTGCGTCTAAGAGAGCCCTTACCTTTAAAAGGTTGCTTATTTACTGTGACTCTGCCAGTATATCGAGACAGGCATGCATGAAAGCGTTAAAACAGTATCCTGAATTTGTTGTCACAATGAAATGAAAACTGAGGCAAAGCAAATGAAATGGCAACTAGAACATTACAGCCTTTCCTCATAGGGGTATCCTTCCATCCCCTTTACCATTTTTTCACTCTTCTCTGTACCTTTTCTAATTCTGCTATATCCTTTTTAAGATATGATGACTAGAATTGCACCCAGTATTCAAGGTACGGTCGCACTATGGAGCGATACAGAGGCATTATCCTTCGTTGGCTGCCAGTGCATACTGGGCAGAGGTTATCTACGATGACTCCCAACTCCTTTCCTTGGGTGGTGGTGGTTCCTAATGTGGAGCCTTGCATCATGTAACTGTAATTTTGGTTGTTCTTCCCTAAGTGCATAACTTTTGTACTTGCTCACATTGGACATCCAAATTGCAGATGATTTTCAGTCTCCCAATTTTTCAAGGTCCTCTTGCAATTTTTTACAGTTCTCTTATGTTTTAACAACTTTGAATAATTTGGTTTCATCTACAAATTTGATCACCTCACTAGTTATTCCCATTTCCAGGTCATTTATAAATATATTAAAAAGCAATTGGCCCAGCACAGATCCGTGGGGTACTCCACTATTCGCCTTTCTCCACTGAGAAAATTGGCCATTTAGCCCTACTCCGTTTTCTATCTTTCAACCAGTTCCTAATCCATAATGGTACATTGCCTCATATCCCATGGCTTTTTAATTTCCCCAAGAGTCTCTCATGAGGGACTTTGTGAAAGACTTTCTAAAAATCGCGATACTGTATCAACTGACTCGCCTTTATCTACCTGTTTATTCACACCGTCAAAAAATATAAGATTGATGAGACAAGACATTCCTTGGCTAAATCCATGTTGACTTTCTGCCATTAAACCATGACTATCTACATGCTCACTATAAAAACAAAATTACTTTTTTCTACCATTTTGCATGGTACTGATGTCAGGCTCACTGTTCTGTAGTTTCCTACATCACCCCTGGGACACTTTTTTAAAAATTGGCATTACATTGGCCACTTTCCAATCTTCAGGTACTACAGATGATTTTAATGATAGATCACAGATTACTATTAGTAGTTCTATAAGCTCATATTTCAGTTCTTTCAGCACTCTGGGATGTATGCCATCCAGTCCAAGTGATTTGCTGCTCTTTAGTTTATCAATTAGCTGTATTACATCTTCCAGATTTATCGAGATTTGTTTCAATTCCTTTGATACATCACCTTTAAATATCATTCCTTATTGTACCTCCAATCCAGTCCTGCATCTCTGGGTAGTGTACCTCTTCCAGCAGCTTGGAGAATGAGCATTTCATCTTTTTGATGACACAGTGTACTTATGCAGCTGGCACTGCCTACCAACCCAGTACAACACAACAGCGCAATCTTAAAAATCCTCAAGATATGCGGGACCCGAAGGGGAGCAGTCTCGAAGGCAAGTGTCTGCCTAGACTGCATGTAAGAGGCTAGGTCATTGGAGCAGGGCCTGCAGGACAAGTCGAGGCAGGAGAGTCCCTCCCAGTCGCAAGAAACCTTGGAGGCAGGGGACGCCGTGTTACCTTCAATGGATCTGGCCCCCAATCCCTGCTCGATGCCCAGACCATCCACCCCTCAAGCCCAGGGAGCAATAGGGCTCCCAGAGGAGTTCTTACAAGAGTTTGTCTTACTTTTGCATAAGGTGTTTGCTGCGTCAACGGGGCTTGGCAAGCGGCTCCTCAGCCCCGGATCATGGGGCTAAGAGGGCGTCAGATGCAAAAGAGCATGAGTCAGGGGCAGTTGTGACTGTGGGCTAGAGGCTCAGAGGAGTGTCAGCAGTCACCATTGTCATAGGGGCTGGATGGGGACGACCTTGACATGGAACTAGATCTCTCAGGAGGAATTGGAAGGGAGAGATCCCAGAACAGGAGGATCAGGCCCGGATTGTTCGGGTGTTCCACCGAAAGGAGCTGCCAGTGCTTATTTTGGAATTCCTCAAAGATCTGAATATGCCTGCTAAGCTCCCGGCAGAGGAAGAGGCGCTGTAGGATCCGCTGCTCCAGGCGGTGCAGAAATTGCGGAAAGTCTTCCCGCTGCATAGAGTAGCATGACTGATGATCCAGGATGAGTGTGATCTGCCAGAGGCCGGTCTTAAAAGGGTGCAATCCATGACACACCTGTACCTGCTACCAGAGCAATGAGAGCTCCTTCGATCGTCCAAAGTGGACCCAGCGGTGTTGGCGGCAGTAGAGGAGATCTTGACTCGTCTCGAGCAACTAAGAGCCGTGGAACCAGTTCCTTGAGACCAGTACGGCGGCAGTTGATACTCCATTTGTTTCATGGTGCCCAAAAAGGAAGGTTCCTTTCACCTGATTCCCGACATCAAGGGCATGAACCGCTGTCGCTGGGTACCGCATTTCCACATGGAAACGCTGAGATCAATAATAGTGGTGGTAAGGAGCGGAGAGTTCTTGATGTCTCTTGATCTCATGGAGGCATATCTGCACATTCTCATCCATCCAGAACATCAACAGTTTCTCTGTTTTGCGGTGCCAAGGGGCAATTTCCAGTTTTGAGCGTTGTCCTTTGGTCTGCCGATCGGCCCACATACCCTTACCAAGGTCATGGTGGTGGTGGCGGCAGCAGCTCTCTGCAAGGAAGTGGTTTTCGTCCACCTGTACCTAGATGATTGGCTGATACGGGTGAAGTCCAGGGATGACAGCAAAAGAGCAACAATGCTGGTAGTGGAGTTCCTTCAAAGTCTCGGTTGGTGGTCAACATGGCCAAGAGTCAGTTACGGCCAGCTAGAGTATTTGGGAGCATGCTTTGATAACCGCATGAGCAGGGTTTTCCAGCTGGATCACCAGGTGCAGGAGCAGCAACAGTTGATATGACAGTTCCTTAAGATGGCGAGACTGTCAGCGTGCCATTATCTGCAGGTTCTGGGGACCATGGCAGCCACTCTTGAGCTGGTCCCATGGGCAAAGGGCACACATGCAACCGCTGCAGAGGGCTCTGCACCGATGGTGGTCCCATCAGAGTCCACCCCTGTCCCAAGTATTCCCCTGCCCACGGAGTACCAGGAGAGCCTTCAGGTGGTAGCTGCATCCGGGGAGCCTGGAAGGGGGCATGCCACACGAGTCCCCGTGTGGGTTCCACTGATGACCGATGCTAGTCTGTCAGGTCGGGGAGCCCTTTGCGAAGGATGCTTTGTTCAGGGACAGAGTCCGTAGGAGGACCTGTGGCCGATCAACAGGTTCAAGATGCGAGCGGTGACCTTGGCGCTAAAATGTTTTGAGCCATGGTTTCAGGGGAAGAGGCGGTCAGAGTCCTCTCGGACAATGCGACCACAGTGGCTTACATCAACTGGCAAGGAGGCATGGGCAGTGCAGCCCTGGGGGAGGAGGCCAGAAGGCTGTTAGAATAGGCAGAGACTCGTCTCCAAGTGTTATCGGCAGCGCACATACCAGGAGTCGACAATGTGATGGCAGACTACCTCAGCCGAGTGTGTGTGGACCCCGGAAATGGCAGCCCAACCAGGAGATGTTCGAGCAGGTGTTCTACCAATGGGCACACTGGTCATGGACCTAATGGCAATGTTCGAGTCTGCCAAGGCCTGCCGGTTTTTCAGCAGAAGTTGAAAAAGGATGTCCAAGAGCCTGGATGCTCTAATTCAGCGGTGGCCCAAAGAGGGTCTTCTGTATGTTTTTCCCCTGTTGTTTCTCATAGGCTGGATAGTGCAACGGATAGAGGCGCACTGGGGATTAGTAATTCTGGTGGCACCAGACTGGCCGAGGCACCTGTGGTATGCCGACCTGATTCAGATACTGGCGGATTGACTGGCGGCTTCCGGTTCGGAAGGACCTCTTGACACAGGGGCCACTTTGCATGCCCCATGAGGATCCATTCTTGCTTACGGTATGACTCTGGAAAGGGCGAGGTTGAAGAGGAAAGGATATTTGGGTTCGGTGATAGCGATCTTGCTACAAGGCTGGAGGAGGTCTGCGAACATGACGTACATCCGCGTGTGGCGCATCTTTGGATCGTGTTGCGGAGAAATGTGGGCACGCCCTTCCACTGCCTCCGTCCCAAACATCTTGGTGGCGTTCTTACAGCCCAGTTTTGATAAGGGCCTAGCCGCCAGTTCCTTGAAAGTGCAACTAGCGGCGATTTCCTGTTATTGTGGGAAAGTCCACGGGGTGCCATTAGGTACATATCCAGATGTGCTGAGATTTCTAAGGGTGGTGACCCACCTCCGTCCACCAAAGAGAGCAGTGGTACTGCCTTGGGATTGCAATCTGGTGCTGATGGCGCTGTCTGGGGAATCCTTTGAGCCACTGAGTCGACCTTCCCTGAAGGATTTGACTCTGAAAATTGGTATTCCTGGTTGCGATTTGCTCGGCACGCAGGATTTCAGAGCTTCAGGCTCTGTCGTGCTAGGAGCCATTCCTTTCCTTCTCCAAGGAGAAAGTGTTCCTGCACCCGGTACCTTCATTTTTGCCCAAGATGGTGTCAGCATTTCATGTAAATCAGGCCACTTCTTTACCGGCTCTGGCAAGCGCAGATGTGTGCCCTGCCACTCCGCAGCTACACTGCCTGGATGTTAAAAGAGCCCTGCAAAAGTATGTGAAAAGGATATCTTCTTTTCGGAGATCGGACTGCCCGTTAATTCTGTTTGGCGGACCACGCAAAGGTGAGGTGGCAGCTAAGTCCTCCATTTCCAGAGGGATCAGGGAGGCAATCGTGTCGGCATGCAAATTCAAGGGTAAAGCAGTGCTGGCAGGGTTGCAGGCGCATTCCACGAGGGCTCAGACGGCCTTGTGGGCAGACTATAGTTTAGTTCTGACAGTGGAGGTCTGTAGGGCAGTAACGTGGTGGTCGCTGCATACTTTCTCTAAGCATTATCGCTTGGATGTCCAGGCGGCGGAGGAACTCGTTTCGGATCGGCAGTGCTTCAGGCCGGTTGTGCAGGTCCCTTCCGTTAGTTTAACTGCTCTGATACATCCCAGAGGTACAGGACTGGTCTGGAGGAACAATAAGGAAAGAGAAATTAGACTTACCTGTTCATTGTTGTTCCTTGAGGAACTCCAGTCCAGTCCCAGAACCCTCCCTGAGTGTTTTCTGTGATGATCTGTGTGCACTCCGGTCCTGAAGCTGGTTCCCTTGGTGGAGGAAGTGGCCAGGAGGACCCAAGGAATGGGGTGTAATTGGCGTTTTTAGTGGGGACAGACCGGAAGAGCTGTTGGTTGCTTGCTCTCCACTGGTTGGAGTTGCTCGGGCGCTCAACAGGTAGGCCTCCTCATCCTGGAGGAGGGGTTGTAGTATCCTTCCCAGGGGATGGAGGGGGTACTCATTTATTTAGGCATAGGAGTGTTTGTTGCATGTTTAACTACTTATTTGTTGCTCCTGTGAGTCTGCTTTATCAATAGGTACTGGGGCTGGTAGACAGTGCCAGCTGCATAAGTACACTGGTGTCATCAAAAAGATGACATGCTCAGCCTCCAAGCTGGTGGAAGAGGTACACTACCCAGAGGTGCGGGATTTGACTGGAGTTCCTCAAGGAACAACAATTAGCAGGAAAATATAATTTCTCTTTTCTGGCATAGGTAAGTTTTCTACAGCTTCCTCAGTAAAGACTGAAGCAAAGAATTCATTTAGTCTGTCCGCTATGGCCTTGTCCTCTCTCTGTGCACCTTTTACCCCTCAATCATCTAATGGTCCAACTGACTCCCTCACAGGTGTTCTGCTACGAATATACTTGGAAAAAGTTTTTATTATGCACTTTTGCTTCCACGGCAAGCTTCTTTTCAAATTTTTCTCTTTGCCTGCCTTATTAATTTAACTTGTCAGTCTTTGTTTCCTGTTTTGTCATTTGGCTCTCTGACCTCACCTTTAAGCTTTGCTGGCTATCATTTGGACTTATTTATTTATTTAACATTTTTTGTATACCACTTTTCAAGTTTAGCAAAGTGGTTCACAGAGAACAGAACATTATTACAATGAACGGTAGAAGAACTATTTACATTTAACAATTTACAACTCTATGACTATGTACAGTAATTCAGACTTTTGTTTGAGGAGGACAGTTGGGTGCTGAGTTCAGTCCTGTGCTTGTATATCTGATATGCTGCTGTAGTGATATTTGAAGAGGTAGGTTTTTAGGTGTTTTCTGAAGTCGGCAATGTCTGTGATCTCTTAGATTGGATGGGAGTGCGTTCCATAGTGTTGGTGAGTAGTATTCAAATGCTCTGTGGAGTACTTTTTGAGTGGAGTTCGGTGGTATGGAGGCTGTTGATAGAGTGTTTTGGTGGGGTTTTCTCCTTGAGCGCATGTTTGGTACTTTTCTGATTATTTCATTTAGGCATTTGGTGGACTGATTATTTACTATCTTGTATGTCATCTTTAAGGCCTTATATTTGCTTCTGGCTCTGATAGGTAGCCAGTGTAGATCTTTTAATGTGGGGGTAATGTGCTCATGTTTTTTTGATCCAGTAATCAATCTGGCGGCTGTATTTTGTGCCAGTTGCAGTGAGTGAGTTGTGCTCTTGGGTAGTCCATGGAGTATCATATTGCTGTAGTCTAGCTGCAGGGTGATTAATGCCTGGCAAACGGTTCTAAAGTGGTTCTGTTCCAATATGGGTCATAGGTTTTGTAGCATCTTGATTTTGTAATAAACTTTGGTCATAGTCTTGTTGATATGACCTTGGAAGTTGAGCCTCTGGTCCAGGTATATTTCCAGATATTTTACTTCGTTCTTTATTGGGATTGGGCAGCTTCCAATTAGTATATTGTTTGGGGGTGTAAAAGAGGCATTTCTTATGATCACGAGGGCTTCAGATTTCTTGTAGTTGATTGGCTAACCCAGAGGAATTTAACATTCAGTTGCTTCTGTCATGCATGCAGAGAAGGGTGAGACGTCCGGGGTTGTAGTGTCTATTGAGGAGTACATCATAACGTCATCTGCATATAAATGATAATGCATATTGTGTTTTTGTATGATCTTGCAGACTGGTTGAATGTATTTGTTGAAGAGTAAGGCTGATAAGGCTGAGCATTGAGGTAGGCCTTGATGGAGATTGAATGGTTTTGATTTGCTATTCGCTATCTTCACCTCTGCTGTTCTTTCAGTTAAATAGGAACGGAACCAAGTCAGTGTGGTGTCACATAGTCCAATCTCTACCAGTCTGTCAAGAAGACAGGAGTGTATTATTGAGTCAAATGCTGTGGTGGTGGTGATGAAAATAAGTAGGAAGCCCTGTTTGGTATTTCCTTCCACCTTTTTTTTAAGCATGGACTACATCTGGTCTGGGCTTCCAAGATAATATTTTTAAATAATGCCAAGGCCTGATGTAACCTCTTAACCTTTGCAGTTGTTCCTTTTATTTTTTTCTTAATCAATTTCCTCATTTTATTATAGTCTCCTTTTGAAAGTTAAATGCTAAAGTAGTCTATTTCCATGCAATCCTCCCTCCATTTATTAAATCAAATGTGATTATGTTATGATCGTTATTGCCAAATGGCCCCAAAACAGTTACCTCGAGGACTAGGTCTAAAATAGCGTCCCCGCTTATCAGTTTCTGAACCAGCTGCTCCATGAATTAGCCATTTACTTCATCTAGAAACTTTATCTCCCTGGCATGCCCTGATGTGACTTTGACCCAATCAATACCGGTATAATTGAAATCTCCCATTATTTCTATGTTGTAAACTTTGCTACCTTCTCTAATTTCTGTTAGCATGTCATCTGTCTGTTCATTTTGTCCAAACGGATGATAGTGCACCCCCCACTGCTATTCCCATCCCCTTTTTACATGGAATTTCTATCAACAGAGATTCTACAGTGTATTTTGTTTCCTGCAAAACCTTTATCCTGTGACTCTATACACTCTTTAACACATAGAGCCCCACCCCTCCACCAGTGTGATCAGATGATATCATTGCGATATAGTTTGTAGTCTGGTATCGGTATCCCATTGGTTATCCTCCTTCCACCAGGTCCCTGAAATGCCATTTATATCTAACTTTTCATTCATTGCTATATATTCTAATTCTCCCATCTTATTTTTTTAGACTTCTAGAATTTGCATACCAGTCAAAGTTTGGTTTTTGCTAATATTAAGTCTGGCTATTTAACAGAGTTAATTTTGGAATCTTTCAACTCTGATTTTTTACTTAAAGGCACCTGGGTTACTTTTACCTTTATTGGAACCTCTCTATCCGGATGCCCTGACTTCCCTGTTTTGCTAGTATCCTTCAAGGCTACATCATTCTGAACCATACAATCTTGAGCGACTGCTTTCACCCATTATCTAGTTTAAAAGCTACTCTATCTCTTTTTTAAAGGTTAATGTTAATGTCAGCAGCCTGGTTCCACCCTGGATAAGATGGAGCCCATTCTTTCAGAAAACCTCCCTTCCCCAGAATGTTGCCCAATTCCTAACAAATCCAAAACCCTCTTCATTGCACCATTGTCTCAACCACGCATTGAGACTCCGGAGCTCTGCCTACCTCTTGGGTCCTGCGCGTGGATCGGGAAGCATTTCAATGAATGCTACCCTGGAAGTTCTGGATTTCATCTTTCTACCTAAAAGTCTAAATTTGGCTTCCAGAACCTCCCATCCACATTTTCCTATGTCATTGGTACCAACATATGTACCAAGACAGCACTATTTAAAACCTTGTCTAGGTGATGCATGAGGACTGCTACTTTCGCACCAGGCAGGCATGTTACCAGGCGATCCTCACATCCACCAGCCACCTAGATATCTACATACCTAATGCTGCTGACCCACACCACTACCAAGCTTTACGACCTTTTCTTCATCCTCAGAGATCTTATGTACTTGTCCATGCTTTCTTGAATTCATACATCCACCATCCTTTCTGTAACAAAAATTTTATTTAGATTACTCCTGAGTCTACCGTATGGCTTCTTTAACACTGAAAGAGGCCCGCCTCCTGTGCATTTATACCATGGAAGCATTTAAGTGTCTTCTGTATCCTGCATTTCTTCCAAACGGGGTCAGCCCAAGGTTTCTTGCTGCCCTAGCGGAAACCCTGGCCATGCTGCCCCCCTCAGCTGCTGCCGCCGCCACCGCCTCAACCAGCTGCTGTCTGCCCTACCCCACCAGCTGCCACCAATTCCATCTCAGGAGGGAGAAGTGGGCACCAGCAGTATTTATTTATTTATTTATTTTTAGTTTTTCTATACCGCACTATTCGGCATCAGCGCGGTTTACAATGAACAGGTTTGTACAATGTGGAACAATCAGACATTGAACTTACATATAACAGGGAATTCCAACTTGGATAACAGGTGAACTTTATACACTATGTACATAAAGAGGGTTGCATCGTAGATGGATTTGTAATACCAGCCCTGTAAGGGATGGTTCTATGTAATTGAAAGTTAAATTGGAGATTGGTTCGGCGGCTCTGGGTTGAGAGACTGTTGTGTCGTGTAATGCTGTCTAGGTGATGTTGTCAGAGTTATAGAAGTGCTGTTGAAATAGGTGGTGTTTGTGGGCCTTTCTGAATTGGGGGAGGTTGTTTATGGTCCGGATTTCTGCTGGGAGAGAATTCCAGCTGGAGGGGGTAAACAGGGCAAAGGCACGTTTACTTGTTGATTTGTTGCATTTAGTGATAGCTTTTGGGAGAAGGATGGTATTGTAGGACGTGGTCCTTCTTAATCTGTTGTCTGGGGTGGGTTGTATCAGGTCTGACAAGGTGGTTGAGGTGATTCTATTAACTGCTTTAAATGTCATGGTTAAGATCTTAAATGTGATCCGGTATTGTACGGGGAGCCAGTGTAGGCTCTTCAGAATAGGGGTAATGTGGTCTCTTCGAGCTGCTCCATAGAGGGTTCTTGCTGCGGTGTTCATAGCTAGCTGCAAGGGATTTATCGAGTTCTTTGGGAGGCCAAGTAGGATAGAGTAGGCGTAATCGAAGTGGGGCATTATGATGGCCTGGAAGACTGTTCGGAAGTCATTTGGTTCTAGGGTGTCCTTCATGAGGCGTAGCGTTCATATTTTATGGTAGATTGTCCTGATGGTATTATCTATGTGGGCATGCATGTCCAGGCGCTGGTCCAATGTTACTCCTAGGTATCTGATCGTTGTCTTGGAGATGATTTCTGCGTTGCCCACCTTGATTGATGGAGGGGGGGTGAATGAATGGTCTCTTCCGATGAATAGGACGTCTGTCTTTTTTAGATTTATTCGGAGCATTTGAGTGTGTAACCATTCCGAGACGGCGTTGAAGCAGGAGGGAGAGCTGGTCGAGATTTGGATGGTCAGTATCTATTGGGGTGAACATTAGTACATCGTCAGCATATACTAGGCAGTTTATGTTAAATGACCGGATGAGGCAGCTTTTTGCCTCTGCTTTTGGAAATGCTGCTGCTGCCCACCTCCCCCTCCCGAGATGGAATGGGTGGCAGCTGGGAGGGGCAGTGTGGCTGGTCATGTGTGCTGCTGCCATGCCTACCCGGGCCGGCCCCCCTAGGCGGTCATCTAGTGGACGGGCTAGCCCTGCTTCCAAAGTTCTACATATCAAGATCTTTAAAATCTGTACCCTGTGCTTTGATGATTATAACCAACCATTTTATATCTTGATCAATTTATATCCTTTTTGTTGAAGGTACCATTTCCAGGACTGCACACACTACTCACAAGTGAGGTCTCAGTGCCTCGTATAAGTCTCATCGCCCCCTTTTTTTTTTCTGCTGGCCATTCCTCTCCGTATGTACCCAAACCTCCTTACTATTGCCTTGTCTACCTCTTGGCTACCTTAACATGATCAGATTCTACTCTTTCCTGCGCAGAATTTTTCCCCTTATTTTTTTATCACTCTGGAGCACTTACTGTTCTCCATGGACTAGCAGGATGCATTAGCCAAACCTAGTGACTTCATCCAATGGCGCCATGGATGGAATGCTCTCCTATAGCTCAGAAAGGTAAACCTTTCTGAGCATGTGCTCCATAGACCCTACCCCCCGGCCCACCCCTACCAGGCTCAGTTTCATTTCTTCTGCCCAGCCAGCAGGACGGAACACAGCTCTCCACTTACACATTAACCAAAGATGGAAAAAGACAAGAAGAAAATGGAAGAGAAATCAAAATCTAACAAACCTGATTTTAAAAAGTGCCCAGTATGTACCAGGAAGATGAACGCAAAAGATTCCTACGACCGTTGCATCCACTGTCTCTGGGAAGCCCACCACGTGGAGGACTGTTCCCACTGTGCCCACATGTCTTCCAGGGCCCAGCGCTCTTAGCCACACCTTGCAAGACTTCCTGAAAGAATCTGAGCGACCCAGGGTGGGTTCCACCCTCCTCTAAACACCCAGCAGAAGAGATAAAGAAGAGAACATGGCACCCCAACAGCAAGGGTAAGGAGTCAAGAGACAAGTGTGGCTGCCGACAACATGGCTGCCCGCAGGTCTCGATCTCCTGGCTCCTCTGTGGCCCCAGAACCACCAACGGAGGCCCCCAGAGCAGCTTGATGTCCTCAGCACCGGCAGCTCCAATAACTTCTGGCTCTTCTCGGCCACCTCCTGCTGCAACCCCGGCATCCTCCGACACAGCTAGAACAAGCAGAGCCATGCTGCAGGAAGCCCTGCCCCTCACCGGCACGGTTGGACAGCAGGACAATGATTCAAGCCATTGCCATGCCAACGGGAGAAGCCCCTACCACTGCCAAGATGACGACTGCGCCAAGGGGAAGAGTCTCTCTCCAGCTGTGGACACCCATGCCATAAGAATTTCCTCTTGCCGACCGTGCCAGAGGACAGTGCGTTTCCAGTTCCAGCAGCAGCTACAGGCACTCCGAGAGAACCCGCAAATTCTGGCACAGCTCTGTGATGCACAAAACACTAAGGCGCTCCGATTCATGCTCCACAGAGCCTTTCCCGTGCCGAAGATGCTGCAGTACCTCTGAAAGGAGCGAGCAGCTACCACTATAGCCCACACGAAAGGGAACCTCCCTCACACCACACCACTACCTCCTCCACCTTCACCACCAGAGGACCTCACCTATCAGTTTCCTCCAGAAACTCGCGAGTCGCCTGTCACTGTCCGCCATGGACATTCCGGACCTCAGGAATGAGGTACTAGTTTACTCAAATACCTCAATACACCCAGATCCATTGTCTCTGTCCCGGTGCACAAAATACTCCTGGATAGCCTTATGCGGATCTGGTAAACACCAGCCTCTGGTCCTGCCATGCCACGTAGACTCGAAGCAAAATACCAGGTGCAACCCATCCCTGGCTTCAGCAAATACCAGCTCTATTGTGGTAGAATCCACACTGAAGCAGTAAAAGAACTCCCGTCCGCACTCTAACGTGTTTGTTTCTTTAAAGATTTGTTTTCCTTATTTTTGTGATGCACTGAATATTGCCAGCATTGCGTGATTTTTCTCAGTGATGCTGAGACAATGGCATAATTTCAAATTCTAGGCCCCAAAGTAAGGTTTTTGAAAAGAATCATCCTCCCTAGCCACAGGGAATTGGAGAAGAGGGAATACACGCCTTCTGTCCTTAACACCCTCCTTCCCCCATGGCCAGATAAAACATTAAGCCTCTATTGAGTATGGCAGGAGATGAGGAGCATGGCAGACACTAAACTTGCCTCCAGCAGTATTGCCGCTCCACCTTCTGACCATTTGAATTACCTGATCAAACCTGGCAGCATGAGAATTGCTTAAGTGTATTGTTTCCTGCTGCCACAAGGCCAGCTCTAGCAGTAAGAGCCATGAAATCACACCTGAGACTTGGTTCCATGGCAACAGGAAGTGATGTGCTTCAGCTCCTGCTGGGTCCAGGTAATTAAACTGAAGGAGGCGGCACAGCAACACTTTCCCTGCAGTTCACGGTGTATTGGGCTCGCTCTTATTGCTCCCAACCCCACCCCACCTCCACAGTGTGTGATATATTTTTATTACTCTTTTATCAGAATCTAGAGACTCCTTATATTCGAGGACATTTTTGATATGCTGCTGCCATAGGCTGAAGGGTAACCTGAAGCAGTGGTAGCAGCACATTGCAGATCGCCAGGTGAGGATTCTAGTAATTTTAAAGAAGAAACCATTCCTGAGCGGGTGTCCAGTTTAGTCCTCCACATCCGGGTAGTGCACCTCCTCCTGCAGCAAGGAGACTGGACCAATCAACTCTTTAGTAATCTAGCCTGTATACTGCTGGAACTCCCATCAGCCCTCCAGTGTGTCCAGTCTCCTTGCAGCAGGAGGTGGTGTGAGCCTGGCGCTAAGCTCACTTAGAGTCTTGTTAGCTGTTTCATTTCGTCTCTTTATTTTATCTTTCATTTCTCTTTATTTTTTCCTTTAATTGCAGGCTATACCTTTAAAAAAGAAAAAAGGGCAAGCGCGGTGGAGGAGCCAAGCCGGCACTGCTCTTCTCACCCGGTACTCTACTGGCAGCTCAGAGTAAGCAGCAGACTGTGATCGCTCCCCCAGGACGGTTCGGGGGTAGGATCCGTGTGCTCTCAGGCTCAGCAATTGTTGCCTTTCACATGGCACGGCACTAAGCAGTCCGTCAGAGGAACCGGCGCTTAAGCTTACCTCCAACAACCAGGTTCTCTGCACATTCCCGTTCATGATTTGAGCGGCATTGCGGGCCCTTCATTTATTGCTGGTTGCCTGGTAAGTGCCTTCTCTCTGGTTTTTAGGGGACGGTAGCTTCGTCGGCTCTTTTCTTTTCTTTTTTGTTTTTTGGCGCCTTTTTTCCTCCAGCGCGGCTCGACCGCGGCGGCCATTTTGGTTTTGCGGTTTTGGCGGTAAAGAGATTAGAGTCTGTCAATCTTGCTAATTTGGTGGCGTTTTGGGTCCCGAACAGTATCGGGAGGTCGCTGGTTTCCCTGCATCTAAAAAAACAAAACAAAACAAAAAACCCCGAAGCCAGAGGACAAGAGACGTGCGGTGTAGGGATAACTGCATTGGGCATCTGCCTTTCTCTCTGCGGGGCTGCTTATCTCAGTCTGTCCCTTCCTATTCTGCGGGGGCTGTAGGTTGTTCTTCATGTCCTCAAAACTGCAGTGTGTGGTCTGCGGTTCGCGTAGGCGGTCAGTGTCAGCTTCAGGGTTCTGCGGGAGCTGCGCTGTGGTCTCCTGTGATATAGATCAACAGATGGAGGGCAGTTCTCAGACAGAGCCCTTGGAATCTACATTGTCTGCTGAAGGAAATGCTTCTCTGGGGCCTCTGTTGCCGCCTGTTCCTTCTGGGTCTAAGGGACAGATGTCTGGGATTCCGGTAGAACCAGGGGACCCCCCCTTCTGCTTTTACGGATTTTTCAACGGACTTCATGCTGATTATGCATCAGGCCTTCAAATTGGGGCGGTTGGGCAAATGGCCTGAGTCCTTGTCCTCGTCTCCTGCCCCTCCGCCCGCTAGTTCGGACCTGGCCGGACGTGTTTCCAAGCCGGCTAAGAGACCTCGGTCCTTAGACTTAGTTCAAGAGGATTTGGAAGGGCAAGACATGGATGTGGATGTAGATCCGGAGGGCAGTATGGATGATCTTGAAGAAGGGGAGATTCCGGACCCTGAGGATCAGGCTAGGATTGTTCGGGTATTTCGTAGGGAGGAATTGATTCCTCTTATTACGGAAGCTCTTCAGACGCTCAATCTCGCTGCGCCGCCTCCGGGGGACGGCGAAGCTTTGGAGGATCCTCTTATTCAGGCGGTTCGGGATTCCCAGGTGGTGTTCCCAGTACACCGGGTTGTGGCTCAAATGATTCAAACTGAGTGGGACCAGCCGGACTCTGGTTTGAAAGGGATCTGGACGATGCATCGCCTCGATCCTTTGGCAGACAAGGATAAGGAGAAGTTTGTCGCCTCGGGTGGATGCAGCAGTATCGGCAGTGACGAAGAAGACCACAATCCCGGTGGAGGGGAGTGCGGCCTTGAAGGACATTCAGGACAAGAGTGGACGGATTGTTGAAACAAGCATTCGAAACCAATGCCTTGTCGTTACAGGCTTCTATCTGTGGGGCCTGGATAGCTAGAGCCTCGTTGCGGTGGGCTCAACGGTTGCGCCAGAATCCACTCTTAGATCAGCAAGCGTTGCTCGAGGTCACGCGCTTGGAGTCTGGTTCAGCGTATTTGGCGGATGTCCATTATGATTTGATCCGGACGTTGGCTAATAGTATGGCTTCTTTGGTGGTGGCGTGCAGATCCATTTGGCTGCGAAACTGGGCAGCCGACCCTTCTTCCAAATCTTGTCTCAGCAAACTCCCCTTTAAAGGCAGGTGGTTGTTCGGGGACGATTTGGATAAGTTGGTAAAGGACTTGGGAGAGTCTAAAGGTGGGAGACTACCGGAGGACAGCCCTAAGTCTGGTAGAGGCTTACCAGTGGTCTGGAGTCAATTTCGGGACTTTAGGAGATTTCGGTCTTCCCGCCTTTGGAGTTCCCAGCGAGGCAGGTTTGCGTCTAGGACGCAGTCCTTTCGCGGTTTCCGAGGAGCTGGCAGAGGATTTTCAGCTGGTTCCTCCGGTTCGGCCTCTTCCTTTAGTCGCAAACCGCAATGAAGTGAGGCAGACCCCGGAGGGAGGCCAAGTGATCGGCGGTCGACTTCGTAACTTTCTTCCCTCTTGGGTCCACATAACAACGGACCAGTGGGTCCTAGAAATTGTCAGAGAAGGTTATGCATTGGAGTTTGCCGTTCCGCCGCAAGACTCCTTTGTCCTCTGCTGGGAGACAGAACAGCAGAAGGTACTGGCCATTCGAGCTACGTTGGAGCGTCTCTTAGCGCTGGGTGCGGTCGTTCCCGTTCCGGTGAGCGAGCACGGCCTCGGTTGTTACTCCATTTATTTCGTGATGCCAAAGAAGGACGGGTCCTTACGTCCTATTCTAGATCTCAAGGGCGTGAATCGCTGTCTGCGGGTTCCTCATTTCCGCATGGAGACCCTCAGGTCCGTCATCGTCGCAGTGAGGCAGGGGGAGTTTTTGACTTCTCTGGACCTCACCGAGGCTTATCTGCATATTCCAATCAGAGCGGCACATCAAAAGTTTCTGCGGTTCGCGTTTCCCTGGGGTCACTTTCAGTTCCAAGCATTACCTTTCGGCCTGGCCACAGCTCCTCGCATTTTCACCAAGGGTAATGGTGGTGGTGGCGGCGGCCTTGAGAAGGGAAGGTGTGCTGGTCCACCCCTATCTCGATGACTGGTTGATACGAGTGAAGTCAGCGGAGGAGAGCTTACAGGCTACGGACAAGGTAGTGCGTCTCCTGCAGAGCCTCGGCTGGGTGATCAATGTACAGAAGAGTCACTTGGTTCCGACTCAGGTTCTCGAATATCTGGGAGTTTGCTTCGACATGTCAGCAGGAGTGGTGTCTCTGCCGGATCGGCGTGCACAAAGGTTGCGTCGTCTGGTGCGGTTTTTCTTGGCGAGTCCCGCTCCATCTGCATGGTGGTATCTCCGGTTGCTGGGAACCATGGCGTCACCTCTGGAGGTGGTTCCTTGAGCCAGGTTCCATATTCGGCCTCTTCAGCGAGCCCTGCTATGTCGTTGGTCCAATCAGTCGGATTCTCTCAATCGCCGGTTGCCGTGTCCGAAACGGATTCGGAAGGCGTTACAGTGGTGGCTGTGCCCGAGGTCACTTCGGGCGGGAGCCCCCTTGGAACAACCAGTTTGGTTACCGGTCATCACGGATGCGAGTCTAACAGGCTGGGGAGCCCACTGTCAGGGCCGTTTCGCACAGGGGACGTGGTCTCCGCAGGAGGCTTTGTGGTCGATCAACCGTCTCGAGCTGCAAGCTGTGCGACTAGCGTTGCAAGTCTTCGAGTCGTCGGTACGGAGTCGGGCGGTTCGCGTTCTGTCGGACAACTCGGCGGCGGTGGCGTATGTCAACCGGCAGGGAGGCACGGGAAGCGTAGCCATGGAAGAAGAGGCGGATGTGCTGTTCGCTTGGGTGGAGGTGCGACTCCTGGCCATTTCGGCAGCGCATATCACGGGAACAGAAAATGTGATGGCGGATTTTCTGCGTCGGGTGCACGTGGACGCCGGAGAGTGGGAGTTGCACCCTCAGATATATGCTCAAATAGTTCGTCGTTGGGGCCCGCCGATCATGGATCTCATGGCGACCTTCCGGTCGGCGAAGACAAGTCGCTTTTTCAGCAGGCGGCGAGAGCGCATGTCCGAAGGCATCGATGCACTCATCTAACCGTGGCCCGAGTTCAGGCTTCTGTATGTATTCCTGCCGTGGGCTCTGATCGGAAGGATAGTGCAACGCATCGAAGCTCACCACGGAAAGGTTTTGTTGGTGGCGCCGGATTGGCCCCGTCGGCCTTGGTATGCAGATCTGGTGCGGCTGCTCGATGGCGTGCCATGGAGGCTTCCTCCCTTAGTGGATCTGCTAGTTCAGGGGCCCCTGCGCATGCCTCAGGTGGATCGATTCTCGCTTACGGTATGGCCATTGAAAGGGCTAGGCTGAAAAGAAAAGGGTATTCCCCGGCAGTTATTGCTACACTGCTTCGAGTTAGAAAAGCTTCTACATCCCTTACGTATGTTCGCGTTTGGTGAATTTTTGAAGATTGGTGTTCCCGGCATGACGTTCGGGCAGCGTCGTCTTCGGTGGCAGTCATTCTTAGTTTTTTGCAAGACGGGTTTGACAAGGGACTAGCCGCTAGTTCTCTGAAGGTTCAGGTAGCGGCTCTGGCGTGCTATAGGGGCAAGATTCAGGATGTCCCTCTTGCGGCACATGTGGACATTCAACGTTTTCTGAAGGCTGTGTTTCGGTTGCGTCCGTCGCGCAGGGTTACTTTGCCACCTTGGGATTTGAACCTGGAGCTACAGGCTTTGGTTCGGGAGCCTTTTGAACCCCTTCGCCATGCCTCGGTTAAAGACTTGACGTTGAAGGCGGTCTTTCTTGTTGCCATTTGCTCGGCGCAACGTATTTCGGAACTTCAGGTGCTTTCTTGTAGAGCTCCCTTCTTGTCCTTTTTCCGAGATCGGGTGGTTTTACGGACGGTTCCCTCTTTTCTGCCAAAGGTGGTCTCTCCTTTTCATGTGAATCAGTCTGTGGTGTTGCCCGTTTTTTCCCCAGAATCTTCTCAGGAGTCCGACACCGCTCTCCATAGGCTAGATGTGCGGCGAATCCTGCGTCGGTACCTGAAGGTTTCCGAGTCCTTTCGAAAGTCGGATCACTTGTTTGTGCTGTTCGGTGGCGCTCGAAAGGGGGAGGCGGCGGCGAAGGCCTCCATTTCTCGGTGGATTAAGGAGGCTATCGCTTCGGCTTATATTCTGCAGGGTAGAGCTGTTCCATTGGGTCTGCGAGCTCATTCTACTAGAGCGCAAGCAACGTCTTGGGCGGAGCATAGTCTGGTCCCGCCGTTGGAGATTTGCAGTAGACATTATCGATTGGATGTGGCGGTGGCACGGGATACTTGTTTTGGGTCGGTGGTCTTGTGCGCCGCGTGGCAAGATCCCCCCCGGTGTTAACTGCTCTGGTACATCCCGGATGTGGAGGACTAAACTGGACACCCGCTCAGGAAATAGAAATTACACTTACCTGGTAATTGTAGTTCCTTGAGGGTCCAGTTTAGTCCTCATTCCCGCCCGGAAGGTTCGGTGACTACTTTGTCTGGGCGGCGCGCTAAGTCCGTTGTGAGACGCTGTCGGTATGTTTTCGGCTCATAAGAGAAAAAAAGACAAAACCCCGCAGGACAAGGACCCTTGGTGTTTTTTCTAGGGGTTTCTTCGTTCCTTCAGGTTTTTTCTGTTGCGTTGTTTGTTCTTCTGCTTGCTGCTCTGCCTGCCGGTTTCTTTTAAGTGCCGGGGACGGAAGCAAGGTGCAGAGTTCGAGCCCTCTCGTTTGGGGAGGGGGTCACTTAGCTGATTAAGGGGTCCTCTATACTGATCCATACCTTTTTCTTTAATCTGTTCTTTCTTGAGTCTGCTTTGTTACTAGTTCACTGGAGGGCTGATGGGAGTTCCAGCAGTATACAGGCTAGATTACTAAAGAGTTGATTGGTCCAGTCTCCTTGCTGCAGGAGGAGGTGCACTACCCGGATGTGGAGGACTAAACTGGACCCTCCAGGAACTACAATTACCAGGTAAGTGTAATTTCTATTTAAGAAAGATAGAAATAGTGCACACCACCAATGAGAGTGCAGCTTAAGTAATATGGTAATTGACTCACAATTGCAAGTGTCATCATTTGTAGGGCTAGTCTCAAGGTTAGGTTCCCTTATGTTCACTAGGGCAGTGTTCTCCCTTGGTCCTGGAATAAGCCTAGCCAGTCTGGTTTTCAAGATATCCACAGCATATGTGCACGACCTCCATTGGTGCAAATCTTTCTTGTGCATATTCACTGTAAATATCCTGAGAAATGCTGCAGTGAGGGATCTTGTGTACATCAAGAGGTGTCCGGTTAGGGTGCTTTTTAAGTTTCCAGCTGGATGAAGATATTTACTAGTGTCATGAGGACTTGTGAAGCTTGCAGTTGCACATGGTAACAAGTGCTATACATTTTATTTCCATATCCATCCTGCTAGACTAGTCCAGAAAAGTGGCTTGTGTTCCCCTACCAGCAGATTGGTGGAGACAAAGAACGAATAAAATGCCCAGATTTTAATGACATCACTCCCATGCCTTTACCAGCTTCAGCCACTAGTGGGCAACTCAGTATTCATCTGTCTCCAGCAGATTGTTGGATTTTCTCTCAACTCTGAAGAAAATCTGAACAATTGAGAGGAAAAAGATTGATTTCGCTTGTGAACAACCACCTTGAGGGTGACTTTCTCACTTGTGTGACATGGGAGGCTCATTTAGACTAATGTCTTTTCGGTAACCAAAGGAGGAGGGAAAATTGGTTCAGCTCCACGCTCTTATCTAAATTTGGAAGAGATCAGCAGCCTCACACAGCCTCATTACTCCCATCCTGTTCCCCCTGCTCTTCCCTGAAGATCGCAGAAAGCTCTTGGAGGAATCTGCCTATAAGCCACAGTAAAGTACAGAGTCTAAAAAACAGGAGAAACTGTTTCAGGGGAGTAACGCTGAGCCCAGCAGGAGCTTTCTGCCTGGGGCTCTCCCAGGGGGTGAGTATCAAGGCTTGATCTCGTCGATGTCCTTGTTGGGGGCTCCCGATTCTGTCCAGGATGCAATTTGGGGTGGACCGTTGGTGGTGTGGGGGCTTCCAGCTCTTTTCAGCATGCGTTAGTAGCATTTTCTCTTGTGCGCCTTGCAGTGGCACAGTCCTAGCAGGTGTTCTGCCTGTAATTGCTCTGTTAATGTTTTTGTGTTGGCGTGGCCTTAACGCGTGCAGCTGTTGTGCTTGCCTTAACACTATCTTCTTCCAGGAAACATTGTTTGGCCTGTGGCAAGCGAGGTGTTTTGTCTTTATATTCAGGACTCTGCTCTTCTTGCATGGCAACTTCTGAGTCTTCCCTTGAGAGTCCATCTCCCCTCTCCCAGTGAGGGGATTCAGCTACCTAGCCTTGCCTGCCCTCAGGGCAGAAGGTAACGGATGGCCCTGTGGGTAAGCTGACTGGAGGTTCTGGTGACTGTGCTTCTGGCCACTCCCCTTCCTCTAAGGATTCGGCGGTGGCTGTGTTTCCTGTAGTTGGGGGCTTATCCCCTAGAGGGGAGTTCCCTGGAATTCATTTTCTTTTTGCAACAGACCTAATCTTTATGGCATAGAAACTCAGACCCTGTGGCCTCTGGATTCCCTCGAGCTCAGTCTTGTGAGGGTCAGGCTAAATGTGGAAGCTCTGTTCAGTTGCCTGTTTCTAAGGGTCCCTGGTGGTCACCTCCTGGAGATGTGGATCAGCCAGAGTCTATCAGACTTGGACCTGGGACCTTGGTTCAGACATCTCGGCAGTGGGCTCTGATATGAAGGAAGAAGTACTTTACCCTTCAGAAAACTTTTTGAAGAGGCTGGCATTATCTGTCTTAAGAAAGGAGGATCTGGTGGCCACTTTGAACCTGGTGCATGCTCCAATTACGGAGCAGGAACCAAAGGTCCATGCACTCCTGCAGGGAGTGTGGAAATCCACTACGGTCTTCTGTTTCTGGAGGTGATCAAGGACATGATCCAGTCAGAGTAGGATCTTCCTGACTCTTCTAAAGGGCTGAGGATGTATAAAGAAGATGTACACTCTCCCAGAGGAGGAACGCATTGCGTGGTTTGGCACACCTAAGGTGGATGTGCAGGTCACAAGATGGACCACCATTCCTGTGGAAGGCAGATTGGCCTTGAAAGATTCTCTGGACTGAACAGTGGATTCTTTGCTGAAGAACCAGTATCCATCGGCGGCTGGTATTCTACAGTTGGCAGTGTGTGCAGGCTTGACTTCTCAAGGCCTTCTCTAGTGGATTCAGTCACTACCGCCGGATGATACTACTCTTCTTTTGGAGATGGCTACGGCCTTCCTTTCTGATGCCATGTATGACCTCATCCACCTAGCTGCTTAGGGATAGTGCCCTGTAGATGCTGATGTGTCATTGGATTTCGCTTTACCACTGGGCAGTGGACACACTTCCCAAGCCCGGTTGACCAAACTGACTTCTAAGGGGAAGCTCCTTTTTTAGGGCCACTTTGGAGAAGTTGGTGAAGGGCCTAGGCTCAATCAAAACTTATTGCCTTTCAGAGGACAGACCAAAAGGGCCTGGGAAAAGAGCAGGGGCCCCTGTTTCTGCAGCCTCTGCCCGCCCCTCATGGTCACGCTGGTTGGACTCTTGGGGGTCTCGGGACTCCTGTTCTTATTATCCTGGAAAACCGTTCTTCCCCTCTGCTTCCAGATTTCGGACTCATTCTCAGTCCTTTCGGGGAGCTTGGGGATCAAGGACTCTGACTCCTCGAGAGGAGGTCCCTCCTGGTCTTCACAATAAAGGTTTGGGGGCCCATTCCCAGTTACCTCTGGTGGGAGGCAGGCTTCACCTTTTCTTTCGGGAGTGGGCCCAGATCACTAAGGATCGCTGGATGCTAGACACCATTCAGTGTGGTTATGTCCTGGAATGCAAAGAGCCAATTCCGGAGACATTTGTCATCTTCCCCCTGTGGTTCAATGCACAAAAGATTGCTGCTAAGGTTACATTGGACAGGTTGCTACACCTGAAGGCAGTGGTGCCAGTCTCCCCCGCCAATCAGGGCATGGGCAAATACTCCATTTATTTCAGTGCCAAAGAAGGATGGCTCTTTCCATCCAATTTTCGTCTTCAAGGGGGTCAGCGCTCATTTGCACTGCTATGCTTCAAGATGGGAACTCTGAGATCAGTGATTTAGGTGGTGCGCCAAGGGTGTTCCTTGTGTCTCTGGATCTGGCTGAAGCGTATTTTCACATCCTAATCTGGGAGGATCAGCAAAGACATTTGCGTTTTGCCATGCTTGACTCTCCCTTTCGGTTCATCGCCCTTCCATTCAGCCTCTCCACTGTCTTGAGGATGTTCTCCAAGGGGGTGGTGACATTCTCCAAGGTCATGGTGGCTGTGGAGGACATTCTCCAAGGGTGGCGATGCGACACCAAGGGATTTGCACGCAACCATTTCTGGCTCATCCGAGCTCATTCTTGATCAGAGGCATCTCAGATGTTGACCCAAGTGGTGTCCTTCCTGGAAAGCCTTGGCTGTGTGATGAACCAAGGAAAAAGTCACTTGGTGCCTTCCCAATTCCTGGAATTCCTGGCCGTAGAGTTTGATATTTGAGTGGGCAGAGTCTTCCTGGTGGATTGCCTTGCGGTGTTCGCAACAGACTCTCAGAGTTTGGGAGTGATATTTGGGTGCATGCTTATATGTGGCTGCTCCAGTGGTCTTTGCTGACTCGGTGGTCCTCGAGTTCTTGGTTTGAGCTCAAGCTTCCATTCCAACTGATAGTGAGGACCAGTCTGCGGTATGGCAGCAGCCATGTCATTTGCAAAAGGGCATACTGCTGGACGATTACTCATGGATCCTTCTGATGACAGATGCCAGTCTTTCGGGCTTGGGAGCCCATTGCCTGGACCGAACAACTCAGGGCAATTAGAACCGCAGGGACAGGGACAGATTTACCCTGAATGACTCTGCTCTGATGTCAGAGCCCTCTGAGCCTTTAAAGTGCGCTACTCTGGAGTATTTGACACTCAAGACTGTTTTCTTGGTTGTGATTTGTTCAGTGAGGTGGATTTTTGAACTGCAGGCCTTGTCTTGCCGGGATCCTTATCTATTTTTTTTTCTTTTTTTTGGAGGAAGCTGTTTCCATTCGGCCTGTGCCTTCCTTTTTGCCCAAGGTGATTTTTCCCATTCATGTGAACTGGATGGATTGCCTGCCCTCCTCCTCTAAGGAATAGTGTTGGGAGAAAGATAAGGATCTTCGTCTTGTGGATGCCCATAGAGTGCTTCTCTGATACATGGAGGTTATGAATTCCTTTCATAAATTGGGTCATCTTTTCATGCTGTTTGCTGGTCTGCACAAGGGTGATACAGTGGCTAAGTTTGTTGTGGCGCTGAATTAAGGAGGCTATTGCCTTAGCGTATCTGCTGTGGAACTGGCCATTTCTGTAAGGTTTGTGTGCCCATTCTACTCGAGCTCAAGTGTCCTCATGGGCTCGGTAGCCCCCGGATGGCAGCATGAGCATCAAATTCCACTTTTGCCAAGCATTACCGTTTAGATGTCCACACTCAGGTGGACACAGCCTTTGGCTCCAAGATGTTGCGAACTACTGTCATCTTCCTGCCCAGTGAAGGTGTACCTTTGGTACGCTCCACTTGTCTGGACTGGTCTAGCAGGACAATATGGAAGGTGACATTTTACTTACCAAATATTGTCCTTTCCTTGAGTCCCGCTAGATCAATCCAGGACCTGCTCCTGAAACTATGATTGTTCTTTTATTCTCTGATGATACCTTGGTCTGCTATGATTTTTCTGCTTGGCTCTGCAGATTCATATCCTTCTGACAACCTTCTGGTCAATCTCTTATGTACATAGTTTCTTGACTGATTCCTCATTGTTGCCCACATTGAGGTTGTGTGAGGTTTCCCATATGCTTTGGGATGTACTGTATACTGAGTTGCCCTCTAGGGCTCAGGCTGATAGAGGCATGGGAGTGATATCATTGAAACCTGGGCATTTCATTGGTTCTCTGTCTCCACCAATCTGCTGGTAGAGGAACACAACCCACTTGTCTGGATTGGTCTAGCAGGACTCAAGGAAAGGACATTATATGGTAAGTAAAATGTCACCTTCTTCCTTCTAATTTGCTATTATGTGGCATGCATTTAATCTCAAAGTAGACCAGACAAATGCACATCTCCCTTTTTTCCCCCCCCTGGGTGCCTGTTTTGTGCAGACTCATACTAGAGATACTTCTCAGGATTGTTCACCAGGCCTGGCAGCATGGTGGTCTGGTTAGAGCAATGAATTATCGGCCAGCATAGCTTTCGAGACTCATTAGCTATAATTCTTAGACAAATGTTTCTGTACTTGGTTGTATCAGGGCAGTTTCTCCAAATGAGTTAGTTTTGCACATACCATGACAGTCATGAACCTCACTTCTAAGCCAATGTATAAGGAATATGTTCTCAGTCTCTCAAATTTACTGCTAATGCTTGGCGTAGTACTTACATCGTGCCAAAGAGAGCTTTTTTTCTGGAGTTCATAAGATGTAACATGTATAGGTAGTTTGTCAAGATGTGCTTGGAAAGTCTTCTTTATCAAGCCTGGGGCTCCCAATATGATAGGAAATATGTTTATCTTTCTGTCACATTTTCTTGGTCATTGACTACATTTCTTGGTACTTCAGAATCTTCTTCCTCTCCACGCGATTCACAGAATAATCACTTGGAACAGACACCATAATATTATCAATGTTGTTCTGGTGTGTTTCTCCTTTACCACTATGTTGGGTTTCCTCACATCTAGTGTCTTATCTGTCGGAATGGGAATGTCCCAGGTGGTTATAACCTCTTCATTCTCTGTAATTCTCTTAGGGTCATGATCCCAGTGCTTTTCAGGCACAGTGATGTTGTAGTGTTTACAGAGTTTCCAATGGATGAGGCGTACTACTTTGTTGTGCCTTTCTGTATAGAAATTTTCTGCCATCAGAACTTCACAGCCAGCTATGAGGTGAGTCACTGTTTCCAGGTCTTTCTTAGAGAATCAACATATGTCTGTTTTGCCAGTTTTTTTCAATGCTTACTTTTAAACCATCTCGTCCATAATCCGGTGTCGTGGGCTGTAACTATCAATCTCACATCCTTTAGTTTCAATTCACTTCTCCTTAACCATTCATGTGTCCGCTCTTGATCAACAAAGAGTTTCTGGAGTAACACTTTGTATTTCCCACTGTATTTGTGCATTTGCCACTTGTTCCTCATTTGCTGATCTAATTCTTTGAAAAGTCTCTGTGCTTGTTTTGCAAATTCTGTTGCTTCCTTTCCTGTGTGTGCTTGTGGATTCTCACTCATTCCTTCTAATCGTCGGAACGCTTGCCCAAGTTTGATAATGGAGACAGTTTCTGGACATTTACTTTCATATTTCAGCACTTTTTGCATATTTGGATTCAGTGATGCTGTTAGCTAGGTCTGGAGGCCTATGAGCTCTGTAGACGTAATCATTCTCTGAGGTCTAGCCCTCCATCAGCTCTAGGGATATACAGTCTTTGCATACACTGATTCTTGTAAATTAACTCATGGGCATGGAGGAGTTACCTTGTTCTCACATCAAGTTTTTCAAGAGCTTTAAGAGGCCAGTCTACAATCCCAAAGCTGTAGGAGAGTACAGGAATTGCCAGCTGATTGATGGCTTGTATCTTATTCCGAGATGTTAAAGCACTTTTCAACAACAATTTTAATCTTCTATAATATTCTTTACTGATCTTTTCTCTCAGTGATTTTGGTTTGTGTGCCATTCTTTCCTCTACTCGAAGATATATCTCCAGGAACAAGCAGGAATGAGTCTTCACATATGGGTACGTCGGTACCGACAGAGCCTGCGCGGGAACGCTCTCCAGCATCCATAAAAGAAAGCCTTTGGGAGCATCCCACACGCATGCGCGCTACCTTCCCACCCATTCACTTCCCTCTCATCAGTTTTCCGTTTTCTGCGGAGCCGGCAGGACGTACTCCTGTCACCGCAGAAAATTCTTCTTTTTATTCTTGTTTTTTTTGTGGTTGCGTCTGCCTTCCCTCGACGCCACCGGTACCGCCGGTGCTTTTCTTTCTTTTTACTAAAAATTTCTTGTTTAGGAATTTTTCCTGTTTAGTGCCTGATGGTTTCTAGGCCACTAGGCCTCTATCCTTCCATTATGGAAAAGCCAGCCACTATCCTTAAGAAATGCTCAAAGTGTGGCGGTACAAATATATTTTTAGACACTCATACTTGGTTTCTAAAATGTTTAGGTCCTGACCATTGCCCACTGGAGTGTCTCTCCTGCTGGAGCTCAAACAGAAGTCTTCAGTATCAAGCACAACTCGATACCCGGTTCACATCGGACTCGATGTCACCAGCCAGAATATCTTCTTTTTCACAGGATCAGGTAACCAAACAAAAGTCTGTTAAGGCTAGCCAGTCCTCGAGTGGTAGATCTCCTTCTAAACATCGAGATGCCTCTGGTGTTGCCCTCGAGGACATTTTGGCAATAAAGCCCCGGCGGGAGTCTTCGGGTTCCAAAGCATTAATAGGGCTTCAGGTTGTTCCCGAGGTTCTTACCTCCATGGACATACCTGGGCCATGCTCGGTGGTTGTGGCCGCTTCGAGCGGTACCGACACCCCGGCATCGGCTATGGTGATGGATGAAACACTCCTCACCGATGAACGTAGTCTAGCACTCTCAGCTACTTCGGTACCGCTAGAGTTGCTGCAGACCGTTCCTCGAGTATCGGTATCGGCTTCGGTACCGGTACCGGTATCGTCATCGGTGTCGGTACCGTCGATGTTTTCTTCGACAGACTCGCTCCCTTCCATGCTGAGCCTGGAATCGCTCTCTAGCATGGAGGATTCGGTACCGACTCATCTCAGTACTGACCTTGGGTGGTACCAAAGACATCTCTTTAAAGAAAATCCGATGCTTCATCCTTTCAAGTCTTCCGATCCCAATGACTAGGATGAATCCATCGGTGCCAAGGCTGAATTTTCAACAATTTCAGCCTTTACCCCTCATTTCAGAGGGTCCTCCTCAGGAGAGATTTCTTTTCAAGCTTTTTTGCTTGATATGGCAAAGTTACTTGCCATTTCTATACCTGGTGAAGAATCTATACCAGGGGATTCAGAAACTCTGCAATTCCCCTGGATTCCAAATGATGTGATCATGCTTCCTGTGCATCAGATCTTACAGGATCTACTATTAAAAATGTGGGAAACTCCTTTATCGTTATCCCCAACTTCTAAAACATTTGACACTGTGTACAAGGTGCCACCTTCTCCAGGTTTTCAAAAGACTCAACTTCCTCATCATTCTATTGTTGTAGAATCAGCAATGAGGCGTATTAAGAGTGCAAAGAAGCACTCCTCTTATCCGCCAGGTCGTGAGTCTAGGATTTTAGATGCCTTTGGACGTCGATGCTTCCAGGCATCTATGCTTTCAGCAAGAATTATCTCATATATTTTCTATATGGGATTATCTCTTGAAGAGGTCACAAAGAATTTAAAACTTTTGAACCCTTTGCTTCAAGAACATAAAAGAGCAGACTATTTCTTATTAGTCAGTCATGCTCAAAATGTCTCTAGGTTCCTTAATCGTGCTTCCCTGGACTGTTTTGAGTCTATTAGCAGAACTTCTTCTATAGTCATAGGGGCACAACACATGGCCTGGCTCCAAGCTTCAGACTTGGACAAATGGGTACAAGAAAGGCTGGGAAAACTCCTTGTACTGGTGAAAATCTCTTTAACAAGGATGCTTTATTCCAAGCTAATCAGTTAAACACTGATATTGTTGCTTTCAGAGGACTGTCAAAACTTTCCTCTATTCCAGCTAATAAAAAATCTCCTAAAAAACTTTATCCCCCTAGGGAAAAAAAGTGTTATCCATCTTCTACCCATCATGCAGATGTTTCCAAAGAAGGGCAACATCAAACCAGGCTAAGAAAATCAAAACCTCAACAGGCTCAGCAAACCCAGCAGTCGCAGGGTTTCTGATATTTTATTCATTAAATTTCTTTTTCCTGTTTGAGTTTTAGAACCGCTAACCTACTTCTTATCAACAGAAGCATCTACAGTTCATCTCACCCTTACTGAGAGATCAGTGATACACTGACTCAGTCCTCCACTCTAGGCATGAATCTCTTGCCACAAGAGAAATCCATTCTTTTAGCTCCTAGAGCTATTGAAGATAATCATGTCCTACAGGTAACAGGTTTCTCCTCTCCTTTTTGAAGGAAAAAGAGGAGTAACCACTAATAACAAGGTAGGCTATGCCCTTCACCTTGACAGTTTTCCTGTACGAGGATATCTCATAGTTTTGACTGTAAGGGGGCTTTACCTTTTTCAGGGACTAACCAAATTGTAAGTCTTCTCAACTCTGTATTACTTTCTATCCCTCTTAGTCGAGACATTCAGTCTAAGAGTGATACTATTCAATTGGAGGGCTTACTTTTTAAGCACATAGGATTTTCTTCAATACCTACTCCAGTAAGTGGATTCCATACAGAGCTTTCTTCCCCTTTGCAATCTTCTCAAATATTTCTTTTAAGACAGCTTATCAGACGATAATTACCACTCCTAATTATGTCTATCGGTCCTTTTCCAATCTATAGGACCTAACTTTTTCTGCTGCCTTAATAACAGATAATTCCAAGAGAGGTTCTACAGCCCACTTGGACAATTTAGCATTGCAGGCAACCAGCCTGTCTACTATTCTTAGCCATCTTCAATTCTTTTTGGCCCCAACAGAATAGATTAGGTTGCACACTGGCAATTAAACAGCCAGGTCTCACCTAAGCAACCTACAACATGCTCTCTGCAATTATACAAAAAGCTCTGCAACTATGGGCCTTTGCCAGAGAGCGTCAGAGCCATTCCTAGTAGGTAACTTCCAGATGGTTAAAAAGGCTTTGCCCAGTCATGCTCCTACATGATTGGTTTTTCCTACTCTTGCCATCTTCCTTAAATTTCCCTTTAAGGAAAAGGAACTAGGGCTTAGACCACGTGAAAACATAAAGAATTGCTCAATTCCCTGGGTTGTTCCACATCTCCAGTGGAACTCTTAAAACAGGGATGCATTTCTTTTTCACTGCAGTCGGTCCTTGTCTAGTGCGTTCCTTCTAATTCCCAATACTTCATTGAAGCTTATGCTGAACAAAGAACGCATGATACTCATATTGCCCTCATAGAGGGGCAAACATGGTATCCTCTTATATTGCATCTTCTCCACACTGAAGTTATAGAAGGATCCAGACTTGTTGTCTTAAGACTAAGGATCTCCTCTGCACCCCTTCACGTAAGTCTCCATTTCTGATTATTCAAAGGCTAGAATTTTTAAAGAAATCTAGACCTCGCCTTCTAAGTAAGAACATTCCACTGGTTTCCATGTAACCTTCTCCATGGTTCTTCCACTTGTAACCAGAAAGAGATTCTCTATCTATATTCTCAAGCAGGTCTTACCCCTTCTTGTTATTAAGTGAATCAGTCAATCAATCTCTGTCTCTCTCTCTCTCTCTCTCTCTATCTATCTATCTATCTATCTATATGACTATGAAACATTTGTGACTGTCCATATTAATGCTGTTTCAGCATACCATAGGGTTTTAAATGGACAACCAATTTCTATGGTAATTAGAAACTACCTTCTTTTACTGTAACCTTTCCGGTTACGTTACATCTGAAGCTCTCCATGTAAAGTCATTATCCTAAGTGACATCACTTAGGGAAGACATTACTGATCTTCAAGAAATTGGAGGCTACACCGCCTACTACAAATGTTTCTTTCATTTGGATAGAGGGGTCTTAAAGACCCATCCTTTTCCTGCAAACCAGTCAGATTTATCTCCTCTTTCCTAGAGCCTTATTCTGCTCCAAGGACAAAGAGCTTCAAACTTTGGCCTACAGAAGCTTTAGCTTCTCCTCCAAGGTCCAACCTCATTAAACTCCCCCAGTTTTTTCTTCTGGGATTAGTTCTAGCCATTAAGGCTTCTGACCTCTGCCTGTATTGAAAAATTTATTTTCCTCTACTTCACAGGGAGGTAATTTCTTTGAGGCTAATGTACTGGCTCTTAGCACCAGACCCATATTAGCCTCAACAAATACTTTCGCAATACTTTTGAATAAGGTCCACATTAGAAAATTGGAATTCAATATTTACTAACATTTATGATCTACACAAGGACTCCCCTTTAAATGCCTTGTTTAGTCAAGCTGTTCCACAGCACACCCTTTTTAATTCAACTCCTACCCTCCATCCCTTGGATGCCTGAGGTTCTGGGAAATAGCATGGCCCATATATTAGATTTGCAACATGCTGGGACCTCCTCTAGGCATCTCTAGCTTGGGAGTCCCCATATGTGAAGACTCATTCCTGCTTGTTCCTGGAGATAGCACAGTTACTTACCTGTAACAGGTGATCTCTGGGAACAGCAGGAATAAGTCTTCACAACCCACCCACCTCCCCTAGGAGTTCTTCTCTCTCTATCTCTCTCTAATTTGTCTACTTCCCTCCTTCGGTCTCAGCTACAAACCCAACTGATGAGAGGGAAGTGAATGGGCGGGAAGGCAGCGCGCATGCATGTGGGATGCTCCCAAAGGCTTTCTTTTTTGGATGCTGGGGAGCGTTCCCGCGCAGGCTCCGTCGGTACCGACGTACCCATATGTGAAGACTTATTCCTGCTGTTCCCAGAGATCACCTGTTACAGGTAAGTAACTGTGCTTTATATACCACTTCCTGTTCGAGTTCCTTGATGTAACCGCCCTCAGCCAAGGATATGTTTTCCATTTGCTCAGTTTTCCAAAAAAAAAAAAAAAAAAGGCCAAAGGTCATCCAGATGTCATCAGAAAAGCTTTTCACTACATGGAGTTGCTCTACTAATTGTTGGTTGCTGGAACTGTAGAGCTTCAGGTCTTCTACAAATAGTAAATGGAATGTTAAGTCTGGGTTATTATTTATTTAGGATTCAGGCTAAATCTATATCCCAAAGAGTAGATGAGAGAACTCATTTGATTAAGCGCCATACAAAACAGAAGTGGCGACAGAGAATCTCTCTGAAATATTCCTCATTGGATCTTGATGATAGGAATGATGTACTGACCATCTTCATACTTTAAAAATAGGTTGGTTTGCCACATTGTCGTGATAAACAATGTCCTTTATCAAACCAGGATTTATCTTATACATCTCAAGGCAATTTATTGTCCAAGAGTGTGAGACGCTGTCAAAAACTTTCTTATAATCCATCCATGCTATACTGAGATTTCTGCTTATCTCCAGGAACAAGCAGGAATGTAGTCATTGGGTATCGTTGGTACCGACGGAGCCTGCGCGGGAACGCTCCCCAGCGTCCAATTAGAAAGCTTTTGGGAGCATCCCACAGCGCCTGCGCGCTGCCTTCCCGCCTTTCCCAACTGCCTCTCTCCAGTTCTTCGTTTTCCGCGGAGCCAGCAGGTCGTGTTCCTGTCACCGCAGAAAATTGTTCTTCTTTTTTGCGGTCGCGTCTGCCTTCCTCGACGCTTTATCGGTACCGCCAGTTTTTTCTTCTTTCTTTCTTTTCTTAAAAAAAAAAAACTTTAGTACTTTTCCCGTTTTTTTTTTTTTTCCAGGTGCACACGCCTTTTTGGGCCTTAGGCCCAGGATTTTTTCCACAATGGAAAAACCCTCCTCTGGGTTTAAAAAGTGCACCAAGTGTGGCGGTACCATCTCTGTCACCGACACCCATGAGTGGTGTCTGAAATGTTTAGGTCCTGACCATACCATCTCAGAATGTATGGCCTGTGCCATGATGTCCAAGAGAGGTCGACAGAACCGAGCTGCCAAGCTCAGTACCCTCTTTCCCTCTGATGCAGCTTCGGTGGCATCGACATCTTCCAGGGCTTCGTCTTCCTCGCGTGGATCTCAGGTAACTAAACATAAGTCTAGCTGGTTCTCAAAGGGTAGATCTCCTTCTAAGCATCGAGATGCCTCTGGCGTTGCCCTTGAGGATTCTGCACCGGCAAAATTGCCCCGGCAGGAGGCTTAGGCTTCCAAAGCATTATTGGGGCTCCAGGATGTTCTCAAGGCCTCGACCTCGGCAGAACTACTGGTGCCATGCTCTGGGATACCGGCGGTCTTCTCCGGTACTGACATCCAGGCATCGGCAGCGTCGATAGACCAGAGAGTCCTGGCTATTGAGCGCAGTCTGGCGGCTCTCCTTGCGGCATCGACGCCCTCGGAACTGCGACAGACAATCCGGCCGGTACTGGCACCGACCCCGATGCCGGTATCAGTACCGGTACCGATGGCATCGACATCAGTATCGGTGTCTGCATTGCCGGTACCGATATCCCGGTACTGACTACTCCCAGTACCGACTTCGCTCGGTACGGGTATCGGGCTCTTCAAGAGCATCCGGATAAACGGTACTTCGAGTCCTCAGAGGAATCTGAGGATTCTGACAGTTCTGTCAATGCAGGAATGCTTCTCCCAGAGGAGCCCTCCTCCCCTAAGCGCAGGATGTCTCCTCCAGAGGATATTTCCTTCCAGGATTTTATCAGGGAGGTGGCTCGGGGTCTGTCCATTACTGTGGCCCCTGAAACAGAGCCCAGCGCTAAGGAATTGGAAATTTTACAATATCCCAAAACTCCTAAGGAGGCAGCTACCTTGCCCATTCATGAGATTTTGCATGATCACATGTAAGGATGTGGGAGACCCCTCTTACCACCTCGCCTCATTCTCGTAGACTGGATACTCTGTATTGCGTCCCTCCTTGTCCTGTTTTCCAAAAACCTCAGCTTCCTCACCACTCTATTGTAGTGGAATCAGCTATGAGAAGGATCAAGAGTGCAAAGAGGCATGCCTCTAATCCTCCAGGACGTGAGTGCAGAACCCTGGATGCTTTTGGACGTCGTGTCTTCCAAGCTTCCATGCTTTCTGCCAGGATCAGTTCCTATAGTCTTTACATGGGAATGTTCCTGAAGGAGGTCACAGGTGATTTAGAGGCTTTGAGTCCTATTCTTCCTGAGGATAGAAGACAGGACTTTCTCACATTGGTCAAACATGCCCAAGGTGTTTCTAAATTTGTCAACCGTGCAGCTTTTGACTGCTTTGAGTGCATAAGCAGAACCTCTGCCATTGCCATAGGTGCACGTAGAATTGCTTGGCTCCAGGCATCTGATCTGGAGCTCTGGGTACAAGACAAATTGGGAAATATCCCTTGTACTGGTGAGAACCTGTTTGGTAGAGACTGGCAGGAAAAGGCCACTGAGTTGGATGCTGACAACTCCACCTTGGATAGATTATCCAAGTCCACAGCTGATCCTGCTAGAAAGAAATCTTTCAAGAAACCATTCTTTTCTAAGAAGAAAAGATATTATCCTGCTTATGCTCAGCAGGGATGTTCGGCAGGTCAGCTTGTCAGAAAAGGTCAGCAACCACCCAAACAGAAGAAAGCAAAGACTGCTAAGCCTCAGCTGTCCCAGCAGTCTCAGCCTCCACAAGGCCTTTGACTTTCAGCTAGAGAACTTAGCCTTCCTGGCTCTCATGGGACCAGAGCCTTCCACCATTCCAGGAAGGTTATGTCATTTTGCCCCCATATGGGGGCAGATAACAGCAGAGCATTGGACACTCTCCATCATAAAGGAGGGGTACAAGCTTCATTTTTCAAGCATGCCCCCTCCCACAATAATAAGGCAGTTCAATTCTCCGACCTCTCTCATCACCCTGTTAGGTCAGGAGGTCACTATGCTTCTTGCCCAAGGGGCAATAGAAGAAGTACCCATCCATCAGCAGGGTACAGGCTTTTACTCCCCCTATTTTCTTATCCCAAAGAAAACAGGGGG
Source organism: Ichthyophis bannanicus (assembly GCA_033557465.1). Lineage (NCBI taxonomy): Eukaryota > Metazoa > Chordata > Amphibia > Gymnophiona > Ichthyophiidae > Ichthyophis > Ichthyophis bannanicus. Next base: position 44,088,470 of record CM066043.1, read on the forward strand.
ATACAGGCCTATCTTGGACCTCAGAGAATTGAACAAATTCCTTGTCAGAGAAATTCAAGATGATTTCTCTCGGAACTCTGCTGCCATTCCTTCAGAGTCAAGATTGGCTTTGTTCTCTAGATCTCAAGGATGCGTACACCCATGTTCTCATCCATCCAACTCACAGAAGGTTCCTTCGGTTCCTTTTTCAGGGAAACCACTACCAATACAGGGTGCTTCCTTTTGGCCTGGCCTCAGCACCAAGGGTGTTCACGAAATGCATGGCTGTAGTAGCAGCATTTCTTCGCACTCTAGGGATATTCGTCTTCCCCTACTTAGACGACTGGCTCATTCGAGCCCCAACAGAGTCAGAGGACAGGAGTTCTCTATCCTGCACAATGCGTATCCTTCAGTATTTGGGGCTGGTAATAAGCATCCCAAAATCCAGTCTAACTCCCACTCAGTCTTTAGAGTTCATAGGAGCTTTGCTGGATACCAGAAAGGCAAGGGCCTATCTCCCCCAGGCCCGCTGCCTTCGCATGGTGCAGTTAGCTTCTCAAGCAGTGCTAAAGTCTCATCTCACTGCCCGAGAAATGCTACAACTACTAGGCCACATGGCATCTACTGTGCATATGATTCCCTATGCTCGCCTCCATATGAGAGCAGCCCAGTGGACTTTATCCACTCAATGGACCCAGGCATCAGGATGCCTGTCAGACAAAATAGCAAACACAAGTCGCCTTATTTTGTCCCTCCAGTGGTGGAAGTCCACTCAAAACCTATTGCTGGGGTCCCCTTTTCAACAACCCTTACCCCAAGCAACTCTAACAATAGATGCTTCTCCAATGGGTTGGGGAGCTCATCTGCAAGACCTGTCCACCCAAGGCACCTGGTCTCCACAGGAGACTCATCTACATATCAATCTCTTAGCGCTCAGAGCAATCTTCCTTGCTCTTCGAGTGTTCCACACCCTGCTCAGCTACAAGACAGTCCTCATTCATACGGACAATCAAGTAGCCATGTTCTACGTGAACAAGCAGGGGGGAACAGGCTCTCTGTCGCTTTGCAACGAAGCTTTGCGACTATGGGCCCTCACCAGAGAGCATCAGATTCATCTCCTGGCAGTGTATCTTCCAGGCATACAAAACTCTTGGGCAGACAGACTCAGTCGAGGTCTGCTTCCACTCGAGTGGTCTCTGCATGCAGACCAGGTGGCCAAGATTTTTCAACTTTGGGGAACCCCGGACATTGACCTCTTTGCAAGTCCATGGAATACCAAACTTCCCCGGTTCTGTTCCAGAATTCCGGCTTAAGGGGGCTCAGGCCAGGGGTGCTTTCCTCCTTTATTGGGGTCAAGACTTCCTGTATGCCTTTCCACCCATTCCCCTAATTCTCAAAACCCTGTTCAAGCTTCAGAGAGACAGAGGCCATATGATTCTCATAGCTCCACATTGGCCACGGCAAGTGTGGTACCCTACCCTCTGCTTCTACATCTCTCTCAAGCTCCTTCCCTGGAGTTAGGGTCTGCTCCAGATGTCCTATCTCAGGAGGACGGAATGTTACGGCATCCCAATCCCCAGTCTCTGCGTCTCAGGGCTTGGTTGCTGAAGGCCTAGATCTCCATGATCTTAATCTCCCTCAGCAAGTAAAAGATATTCTTTTTGCTTCCAGGAAACCTTCCACAAGATGCTCTTATGCTTTCAAGTGGAAAAGGTTTACCATATGGTGTTCGCAAATGGGTCTTAACCCCCTTGCGATACCTCTGGAATCATTGCTGGAGTATCTCCTTCATTTATCCAATGCAGGACTTAAGACTAACTCAGTAAGAGTCCATTTGAGTGCTATTGCAGCTTCCTTTAAGCCTCTAAATGGACAGCCTATTTCCTCTCATCCTCTTATAGCAAGATTTATGAGAGGCCTTCTTCTAACTAAGCCTCCCATTAGGCCACCACTGGTGGCATGGGACTTAAACCTGGCTCTTGGGCAGCTCATGAAGCCACCTTTTGAACCTTTAGCTACTACCTCCTTGAAATTCCTTTCTTGGAAGGTTATCTTTCTCATTGCAATCACATCAGCACGTCGCATTAGTGAGTTGCAAGCGCTAGTAGCTGATCCACCTTATACAAGGTTCCATCATGACAAGGTGGTCCTTAGGACTCATCCACACTTTATGCCAAAGGTGGTCTCACCTTTTCATCTGAACCAAGCGGTCTACCTACCTGTGTTTTTTCCAAGGCCTCATGCATCAAATGCAGAGAGGATTCTTCATACTTTGGACTGTAAAAGAGCTTTAGCCTTTTACTTACAAAGAACACAGCAACATAAAAAGTCCTCTCAACTCTTTGTTGCTTTTGATCCTTCTCATTTGGGGCTTCCAGTCTCCAAGAGAACACTGTCTAACTGGATTGCTCAGTGTATTTCCTTCGCCTATCAGAGTAAGAACCATTCTCTGGAGGGCCATGTGAGAGCCATGGCAGCCTCAATGGCTCATCTGCACTCTGTGTCTTTCGACGACATCTGTTGAGCAGCCACCTGGGCCTCGGTTCATACCTTCACAGCCCATTACTGCTTCGACAAGGACTCCCGCCGGGATGCCTTGTTTGGTCAGGCTGTTCTCCAACACCTGTTCCATACCTAATCAACTCCTATCCACCATCCCTGGTAGGATGCCAGAGATCCATTAGGGGAAGTGGAGCCCTGTTCAGGGGCACACAACTTCTGGGGTCTCTCCCTGGCACCTAAAGGTAGGGAGTCCCCATATGTGATGACTACATTCCTGCTTGTTCCTGGAGATAGCATAGTTACTCGCCTATAACAGGTGATCTCCGAGAACAGCAGGAATTTAGTCCTCACAACCCACCCACCTCCCCTAGGAGTTGTATCTCTCTATCTATCTCTTTCCCTTTCCCTCTCTCTCTCTTTGTCTCAGCTTTAAAACTCAACTGGAGAGAAGCAGTTGGGAAAGGCGGGAAGGCAGCATGCAGGCGCTGTGGGATGCTCCCAAAAGCTTTCTAATTGAATGCTGGGGAGCGTTCCCGTTCAGGTTCCGTCGGTACCGACGATACCCATATGTGAGGACTAAATTCCTGCTGTTCCCGGAGATCACCTGTTACAGGTGAGTAACTATGCTTTCTTAGCGCTGGTCATGGTTTCCTTATTTAACATTAACTGGTCATTGGTTCCATATGCTCCTGTCTTATTGCCCTTTTACTCTATTTTCTTGATGTTATTGGACTAGATATGATCATATATTCTGTCTGCATCTATTGCAGTGAACAGCTTATAGATTGTAGATAGACAAGTCTGTAATTTTTGGGAATGCTACTTGGGTCCACCTTTGGAAGGAGAAATGTTCTTTCTGTTATAAGCCAGTGCGGTGTGTCATGAAGAAGACCCTTCTGAGCCTATGGAGTTGGTGAGAGAAGAGGATTCCGTTGCAGAAACTGACAGGCAGTCTGAGCACATGGCTCAGTGTTTTCAGAGAGAATGTAAACAAAGAGAGTCACGAGCTGGAAAGACACTCCCACGCTGTGACGTAGTCCCTAGTTCAGGAGATAATGAGATACACCTGTTTAAGGGAGGGGCACAGTTTAGCCCGGAGAAACAGGATGATAAAAAGTGGTCATTAGCCTGGACTAGAGGGGAGCAGAAAGAAGGAAGACGTCAAGAGGTGAGAACCAAGGGAGCCATAGTCCTAACGCCAGAAAGAAGCAGCACAGGACAGGTGACGTCTGGTAAAGGCAAGAAGGATAAGATATTTCCTGGAAGGCAGGCTTGGGAAAACTCAATGCTCCAGAGAGAGAAACCTGCTGGCATGAAAATATTTGTACCTCTAAGACTGAAGCTACGAGGCTGAGAGACAAACAAACACAAGCTGTGTTTGGGAACCAGTCTGACCTTGCAGAGCTGAGAATTCCCTCCAAAGCCGAAAGGTAGGCTTCACAACTTACATAGATTTGAACCTAGTTATAAAGTATTTCCCTGCAGTTGCCAGAATGTAGCAGACTTTCTAAAAAGAAACTTCAGTATATACGGTAATTCACAGTCCTATCCTTTAGAGTGCTACCGAGAGAAGCCATGTGAGGATAGTGAAGACGTCTTTTTTAAAGTTCAGGATAGCAGCTCACTGACACACCCTGCTATTGCTGACGCTGAAGAAATGCAGATTGACTCTGATAGCAGTGAAATAGTGGATAACCAGATGGACTGCACGTTATGTTTTGCTGACCACGTGGAATCTCTTTGCTGAACATTAGTTTGAGAAAGCTGGTAAAGCAACAGAATGAATGGGGAACATTTTCTTTTGCTGAAGGAAGCTGTTATTGTTTGTTTGTACCGAGCACTGCACGTTGTGAGCCTGAAGCTGATAAGGCTACTTTACCTGAGTTCCTGTACATATCCCTCAAGCCAATTGTATGGCAGTTTGTCCTAAGTTATTTACCTGCACAGAAATCCGTTGGGAAGGGAAAAAATAAATTCTTGTCATTGCCTGAAACACTCGACTACAACTCTTCTGTTCTCAAAGGGTAAAAGGGACTACCATTCCCAGAGGGCCTTGCAGGACCAATGCAGGGTCATACTCTCTGAGTCAGGAATACAAAGGCAGACCAACTCTCAGCGCCCTAGGCGCTGGGCTGGCCACCGAGAGGGTGACAGGTGTTAAATTAGGCTGCTTGATTAATTGGTTTTTGCAGTTTGCCAGGTCTTGGTGGAGTGATGTTAACTATTTGAGTCAAAAATTGGTCACTCCACCTGTACCAGGGCTCTTCCAGTTTGGAGCTCATTTTAACCTGCTTTCCAGCTCTTGTTACTACAGGCCATTCCATAGGTTTAATGTTTGATTTTTCTAAATGTTCCTGTATGCAGGGTAACCATTTTGCTTCTGGATTTTGCTCTATGGGGTATAGGCTTCTCCAGAAGATTTGTGTTTCAGCTTTGGTTGGTTGTGTTTTTACCATATCAATATTCTTTCCCAGTTCTCTGTAGAACTGTTTTGGGTTCTCTCTAAATAGTTTATTTTGATATCTTTTCTGTTTTCTTATCTTCACAATTTTGGCATTTCTGCTGCTACTTTCAGTTTATTGTTGGAACATATAAATTTCAGGTCATCTTCTGTAAATGCCTTGGATCGTCCTCAATATCTAGAGTGATTTTAATCTTTTTAGATACTCGTCTATCAGGGATACCTCCATATGCAATGATTGTATTTTTCCTTCAATGCACTTTTTCTGAGGAGGAGCTACTGTTCTCTTTCTTCTGGCCCTGCACTTTAGTTGGTAGTATTCTTGCGGTAATAATTTTCTTTGCACAATATTGTATTCGATTTATTTCGGTGATATCAATAAATGGTCCCTTTTATATAGGATATGGCCTTGTTCATCTTAATTATCATGCTTTTAACTTTAGGTGTTTAAATTTAACTTGGGCAATCTCTCTCTTGCCTGAAACGCAGCATATTCATTTTTTTCCATGTGGACTAGAAGTTTGATCTTGAATTCCTCCACCTCTGGGTCTTTCTCCTCCCTTTCTTCCTCCTCTTCAGTTGATTTACTGACCTGTCCTTTATTCATCTCACTCTCCAGCAGTTCCAGATCTCTAAGCTCCATCTCCCCCTCAATTGCTCTTTCTATTTCTGTGTATTCCTTTCTTCTGATACTCTCACCTAGGTCTCCTCCTCCTCCCTGTATTTCCCTGTATTGGTTGTCCATGGGGGCTAATAAATATAGCAGTGTCATCTTTTTCCATTCTTGTCTTTCAATAAGCTTTCAGAAAGTGGTAGCTATAGTTTATACCTCTCAGGAAAAGAATGTGTGTGCTTGGTATTGCTTTTGGTTATACAGTGACTTAAAAGAAAATTGGTCTCCCTTTCAAGCTTTATGCCCATCTGAGACAAGCACCTGAGATCAGTGCCTTCTTTGGATGAAAGTAGTTGTATATTTAGTCACTCAAGATTTGTAACAAAATAAATCCCTTTCACTGGTGCTTAAATCTGGACTTCTTAGGAGAATTCCCTTCTGGAAGCTGGAATTTGAACAGTGATGAGTTAAGTTCGCCTTCCCTCCCCTCTCCCTGTCTTTCTAGGAGATCTCAGTTGCTGTGTAGCTGTGCGACATTTCCTTACTATTTAGTTCATCAGCGTGAACAAATCTTTAACAGATTTTGAGGCTAGTGTCTTTCTCTGAAAAACAGTGAAAATAATCCAAACTCTCCACGTCTTTGCAGTTAGCTGTTGTGTCTAACACAGGAAAAATTCTAAAGCTTTCTTTTTTCTCTTAATTTTGCATTTAGAGCCATAAATGCTAATGTCTCCCATAATTATGAATAAAACTAGATTTACTAACCGCATGCACTAACAATGTTAATGCATGTTATTTGCTGCATGCAGTTAGTAAATGGGCCCCCTAAGAGAATTAATTGTTGGTAATATATGTTCCTAATCAGAAGTTTGGATTTCTGTAAAATTAGAACTCTTTGACCTCAATGTACTTTAATATGATAGCTAAAATATTCAAAATTTAAATTTAGGCATCCAAAACCTGTTTGTTTCTTTTTTTTTTTATTTCAATTTTTATTGTCTCAAAGAACCCAAAGCATATTTAGGTAAAATGATTTGGCCCAGTTCATGCAGAATTAATAGCAGAGTTCTTAGCAGTGCCCAGCTCTCCTCTGGTTATAGACAAAAAGATTTATTGTTTTATTTTCTTTCATTCTGCCCATGATGGACATATTCTTCTATGTGCATTTGGGAATCTTAATTGTATTTCTTGATTTATTGGTTTCTTTTCTGGTTTCCTAGGGAAGTACTAGTGCCATCTGTGCTACAGGTCTTCGAAATTTGGGGAACACATGCTTCATGAATGCGATCCTTCAGTCTCTCAGGTGATGCATGCATGCATGCTGATTATAATTATTTGTAATAGAATAATTATTGTTAGAAGGTGATATAATTAGCTGCTTGACTACTTTGCTAGTTAATAATCTAGCTTTTATGCTCTGACCAGTAACGATTCTGCTATACTGTCTGAAGAGGACAGAGAAATTTGCAGTAGATGTGGTCTGTAGGACTATTCAGTGCCAGCAGTCTTATTTATTTGGTCAGGCTGCTTTCGAAAAAAAGAAGGTAGATTTTGGAAATAAAGCTACTGGTTTGTTTATCCAGGTCTTTTTATCTCCAGGAACAAGCAGGAATGAGTCTTCACATATGGGTATCGTCGGTACCGACGGAGCCTGCGCGGGAACGCTCCCCAGTGTCCAGTAAGAAAGCTTTTGGGAGCATCCCACAGCGCCTGCGCGCTGCCTTCCCGCCTTTCCCAACCGCCTCTCTCCAGTTCTTCTTTTCCGCGGAGCCAGCAGGTCGTGTTCCTGTCACCGCAGAAGAAGTTCTTTATTTTTTTCTTTATTTTTCTGTGTCGCGTCTGCCTTCTTCGACGTCAGACCGGTACCGCCGGTCTTTTCTTTTCTTTCTTAAAAAAACAAAACAAAAAACTTTTCTTTCTTTAACTGTGCATTTTCAGTTTGGGCCTTAGGCCTGAACATTTTTCTCCTCATGGAGAAGCCCGCTTCCGGGTTCAAAAATTGCACGAAATGTGGCGGTACTATTTCTGTCACCGACGCCCATGATTGGTGTCTAAAATGTTTGGGTCCTGACCATTCCATCACGGATTGTGTGTCCTGTACCATGATGTCTAAAAGAGGTCAGCAGAACTGAGCAGCCAAGCTCAGTACCCTGTTTCCCTCTGATGCAGCCTCGGTGGCATCAACGTCTTCCAGGGCTGCTTCTTCCTCCCATGGATCTCAGGTAACCAAACATAAATCCAGCCGGTCCTCGAAAGGCAAATCTCCCTCTAAGCATCGAGATGCCTCCGGGCTTGTCCTCGAGGAATCCGCACCGGCAAAATTACCCCGGCGGGAAGTTCCGGCTTCCAAAGCATTGTCTATGGGGTCACAGGTTGACATCGATGGCTCGGCCTCGACCGATCACCTGTTGCTGTGTTCTGGGGTACCGGTGGCCTCCACTGGTACCGATATCCAGACTCTGGTGGCGTCGATGGATCAGAAGATTCTGTCCATACAGCGCACCCTAACGGCGTTTATGCAGGCTTCGACGCCTCCGGTACCGCAACAATCTCCGTTGCCGGTACCGACTCCGGCACCGGCATTGTTCCCGGTGCCGGTACCGATTGCATCGACATCGGCTTCGGTGTCGACTGCAGCGGTACCCTGTCCTATGATGCCCATCGGTACCGAAACGGTACTGCTTACTCCCGATGTCGATCCCACTGAGTCAGAGGCTTCTGTCGAGGCACCGGTACTTCTTCCTCAGGAGTCTGATTCTCCAAAACGAAGAATGTCGCCTCCAGAAGACTTGTCTATTCAAGACTTCATTAGGGAAGTGGCTAGGGGCCTCTCCATTACAGTGGCCCCTGAGTCAGAGCCTAGAGCCAAGCAATTAGATATTTTGCAATATCCTAAGGCTCCTAAAGAAGCAGCTACCTTACCTATTCATGAGATTCTCTATGATCTCATGTTGAGCATGTGGGAGACTCCTCTTACCACCTCTCCTCATTCTCGTAGGTTAGACACCATGTACCGTGTCCCTCCTTGTCCTGGCCTTCATAAGTCTCAGCTTCCTCACCACTCTATTGTGGTAGAGTCTGCCATAATGAAAATAAAGAGTGCAAAGAGACACTCATCTAATCCTCCAGGACGTGAATGCAGGACCCTTGATGCTTTTGGCCGAAGGGTTTTCCAAGCTAATATGCTTGCTGCCAGAATCAACTCCTATAGTCTCTATATGGGGATGTTTCTAAAAGAAGTCACAGATCATCTGCAGGCTTTAGCCCCTTTTATTTCAGAAGATAAAAGGCAGGAATTTCTCACTTGGCTTAAACATGCCCAAGATGTTTCCAAATTTTCCAACCGTGCAGCCTTTGACTCTTTTGAGTGTGTAAGCAGAGCCTCGGCTATTGCCATAGGTGCACGCAGAATTGCTTGGTTAAAAGCCTCTGATTTGGAACTCTGGGTCCAAGATGAACTGGGAAATCTTCCTTGTACAGGTGAAAACCTTTTTGGTAGGGATTGGCAAGCAAAGGCCACTCAGATGGATGCTGAGAACTCTGCTTTGGATCGACTTTCAGTCTACCTCTGCTCCTGTTAAGAAAAGATTGTTCAAAAAGACACCTTTTTCTAAAAAGGGAAGATATTTTCCTGCTTATGGTCAGCAGGCATCTTCTGCAGGTCGTTTTGCTGCAAAGCGTCAGCAACCACCTAAACAGGCCAAGTCAAAGGCTGCCAGGCCTCCCACGGCCCAGCAGCCTCAGCCTCCTCAGGGCCTTTGACTTGCAACTAGAGAACTTAGCCTTTCTAGCTCTGGAAGAACCAGACCCCCTCACCATTTCAGGAAGGTTGGCTTACTTTGCACCCAGATGGGAGCAAATCACAGCAGAGCAATGGACCCTCTCCATTATAAGGGAAGGGTACAAGCTTCATTTCTTAAACCTTCCTCCCCACACCATGGTGAAACAGTTCAATTCTCCAACATCTCTCCTCAACCTTCTGGGTCAGGAGATTGCCACCCTTCTTGCCCAAGGGGCAATAGAAGAAGTACCTCTTCTTCAAAAGGGCTCAGGGTTCTACTCCCCTTCTTTTCTTATTCCAAAGAAAACAGGGGGCTACAGACCCATATTAGATCTCAGAGAATTGAACAAGTTTCTATTCAAAGAGAAATTCAAGATGATTTCTCTCGGTACTCTGCTGCCATACCTTCAGAGTCAGGACTGGCTTTGTTCTCTAGATCTCAAGGATGCGTACACCCATGTCCTCATCCATCCAACACACAGAAGGTTCCTTCGGTTCCTTTTTCAAGGAAAGCATTACCAATACAGGGTGCTTCCTTTTGGTCTGGCCTCTGCACCAAGGGTATTCACAAAATGCATGGCAGTAGTAGCTGCATTTCTACGCACTCTAGAAATATTCGTTTTCCCATATCTGGATGACTGGCTCATTCGAGCTCCATCCCAGTCAGAGGCCCAGATTTGTCTAACCTGCACAATGCGTGTCCTTCAGTATTTGGGACTGGTAATAAATATCCCAAAATCCCATCTCACCCCTACTCAGTCTCTGGAGTTTATAGGGGCCTTGCTGGATACCACAACTGCAAGGGCCTATCTTCCTCAGGCCCGTTGCCTACGCTTGGTGCAGTTAGCCTCCCAGATACAGTTAAAGTCCCATTTAACTGCTCGAGAAATGTTACAACTATTAGGCCACATGGCATCCACCGTGCATGTGGTTCCATATGCTCGCCTTCACATGAGGGCAGCTCAATGGATTTTGTCCACCCAATGGACTCAGGCATCAGGTTGCCTGTCAGACAAAATAGCAAACTCCAGTCGCCTATTTTGGTCTCTCCAGTGGTGGAAGTCCCCTCCAAATCTCTTGCTGGGGTCCCCTTTTCAGCAGTTGCTACCCCAAGCAACTCTGACAACAGATGCTTCTCCAATGGGTTGGGGAGCTCATCTGCAGGATCTCTCCACCCAGGGCATCTGGTCTCCACAGGAGACTTCTCTGCATATCAATCTCTTGGAACTCAGAGCAATATTCTTAGCTCTCAGAGTGTTCCATTCCCTGCTCAGCTACAGGACAGTTTTCATCCATACGGACAACCAAGTAGCCATGTTCTATGTAAACAAGTAGGGTGGGACTGGCTCTCTGTCGCTTTGCAACGAAGCTTTGCGACTGTGGGCCTTTGCCAGAGAGCCTCACATCCATCTTCTGGCAGTATATCTTCCAGGCGTGTTAAACTCTTGGGCGGACAGACTCAGTCGAGTTCTGCTTCCACACGAGTGGTCCCTCCACATGGACCAGGTAGCCAGGATTTTTCGAATTTGGGGAACCCCGGACATAGACCTCTTTGCAAGTCCGTGGAATGCCAAACTTCCCCGGTTCTGTTCCAGAATTCCGTGTCAGGGAGTTCAGGCCAAGGATGCCTTCCTCCTTCACTGGGGTCAAGACTTCCTTTATGCCTTTCCACCAATTCCCCTAATTCCCAAAACACTATTCAAGCTTCAGAGAGGTCGAGGGACCATGATCCTCATAGCACCACACTGGCCACGCCAAGTGTGGTACCCTCTACTTCTGCATCTCTCTCAAGCTCCTTCCCTGGATTTGGGCTCTGCACCAGACCTTCTGTCCCAGGAAGAGGGAACGTTGTGGCACCCAAACCCCCAGTGGCTCCATCTCAGGGCTTGGTTGCTGAGGGCCTAGACCTTCAAGATTTTCATCTCTCTCAGCAAGTCAGAGATGTTATTCATGCCTCTAGAAAGCCTTCTACTAGACGTTCCTATGCTTTCAAATGGAAAAGATTTACCATTTGGTGTTCAGAGAAGGGTCTAAACCCTCTTGCAATACCTCTGAATTCTCTACTAGAGTATCTCCTGCATCTATTCCATGCAGGTCTGAAAACGAATTCAGTAAGAGTCCATTTGAGTGCTATTGCAGCGTCCCTCAAGCCTCGCAATGGACAACCTATTTCCTCTCATCCTCTTATAGCAAGATTCATGAGAGGCCTTCTTTTAAGTAAACCTCCCATTAGACCTCCTCCAGTGGCATGGGACTTAAACCTGGTTCTTGGCCAGCTTATGAAGCCACCCTTTGAACCTTTAGCCACCACCCCCTTGAAATTTCTTTCTTGGAAAGTTGTTTTTCTCATTGCAGTCACCTCAGCACACCACATCAGTGAGTTGCAAGCTTTGGTGGCTAATCCTCCTTATACAAGGTTCCATCATGATAAGGTAGTCCTCAGGACCAATCCACACTTTATGCCTAAAGTGGTCTCGCCTTTTCATCTGAACCAAGAGGTATATTTACCTGTCTTTTTTCCAGGACCTCATGCATCAAGTGCAGAGAGGAATCTTCATACCTTGGATTGTAAGAGAGCTCTCGCTTTTTATTTACAAAGAACACAGCAACATAGGAAGTCTTCTCAACTCTTTGTTGCTTTTGATCCTTCTCGTTTAGGACTTCCAGTCTCTAAGAGAATACTGTCCAACTGGATTGCTCAGTGTATTTCTTTCACCTACCAGAGTAGGAACATTTCTCTGGAGGGCCATGTCACAGCTCACAGTGTGAGAGCCATGGCAGCCTCAATGGCTCATCTAAACTCTGTGTCCATCGACCAAATCTGTCGAGCGGCCACCTGGGCCTCGGTTCATACCTTCACAGCCCATTACTGTTTGGACAAGGACTCCCACCGGGATGCCTCGTTTGGTCAGGCTGTTCTCAAACACCTGTTCCTTTCCTAATCATCTCCTACCCACCTACCCTGATCGGATGCCAGAGATCCATGGGAGGAAGTAGAGTCCTTTTCAAGGACACACAACCTGGGTTTTCTCCCTGGCATCTACAGCTAGGGAGTCCCCATATATGAAGACTCACTCCTGCTTGTTCCTGGAGATAGCACAGTTACTTATCTGTAACAGGTGATCTCTGGGAACAGCAGGAATAAGTCTTCACAACCCACCCACCTCCCCTAGGAGTTGTATCTCTCTATCTATCTTTCCTTTCCTCTCTCTCTCTTTGTCTCAGCTTTAAAACTAGAACTGGAGAGAGGCGGTTGGGAAAGGCGGGAAGGCAGCGCGCAGGCGCTGTGGGATGCTCCCAAAAGCTTTCTTACTGGACTCTGGGGAGCTTTCCCGCACAGGCTTCGTTGGTACCGACGATACCCATATGTGAAGACTTATTCCTGCTGTTCCCAGAGATCACCTGTTACAGGTAAGTAACTGTGCTTTCTCTTTTCCAAAGAGTACCAGAGGTGAGGGGGCTGCCCTCAAAGGGACCTGGACTTTGATCTGCTCATAATTGCGTTTAGCTCATGCCTTTTCAGTAGTAGTTCAAGTCGAGTTAGATGTATTCTGGAGATAGGAACATAAGATATGCCATACTGGGTCAGACCAAGGTCCATCAAGCCCAGTATCCTGTTTCCAACTGTGGCCAATCTAGGTCATATGTACCTAGCAGTTTCCCCAAAGACACAGGTTCCACAATGCTTGTACTGGGTCAAGCATTGATATCCTGGGTCCCTTCTTAATAATGGTTTATGGACCTTTCCTCCAGGAACTTGTATAAGAACATAGGAAAAGACCTAAGTGTACAGTGAAGGGTTAAGTGATTTCCCAAAATCACATGGAGCCGCAGCTGGATTCAGACCTTGGCCTCCCTGGTTCTCAGTCCGCTGCTTTAACCACTAGGGCGTCTCCTCCACTGAAACTAGAATGACAGAGTGTTCCTCTTCTAAAGACTTTACAGCTTGTCACGAGGCAGTACCAGGAAATAATGAAATTAGAGCATTATTCTTTCCAAGCCAAAGGAAGTTGGGAAGAATCATATAAAATGAGTCGAGAATGATTTCTGGGGACAAAATAACTCTCCAAATATTTATCGGAACAGGATGAAACTTGGGTATGTGGGAAAAACTGGCAAAAAAGCACACAAACTTTGGAAATGGGCCAAATTGTACTGGGGCTTTCAGAGAAATAAGCCCCCCCCCCCAAAAAAAGCTATTTTTTGTGTGCCAATCTCACAAACTGCCCTGCCTCCCTGCATACTGCCTACACCCCCAAAAATACTCCCTTGCAACTGCTCTGCCAACCCAGAAATGCTGCCACCAAGAAGAAAAAATACCCCCACAATTACCTCACTATCCTGCTAACTGCCCCACCTCAAAAACCATATCTTCATAACTACCATACCACACCAGTAATTGTCCCCACTCAATAAACAACCTCCCACAACTGCCCCACCATCTTGCAAACTGTCCTACTCCCAAAAAAATATTTCCTCAAACTGCACCATCCCTATAAAGTACCACGCCACCACTGCTGTACCAACCCACCCCCTGTCCTATCTCCAAAAAACACTCCCTCACAACTGCCTTGCCTTCAAAAACTACTCTCCTGCAATTGTTCACCACCTGGTCCCCAAATCTTCTCCACCCCCTAAAAACTACCGCTCAGAACTGCCCCCAACCTGCTCTCTGTTCCTACCCCTAAAACCACTCCCTTGTGATTGGCCTACTACCTTACAATCCTGCAAAATGCCCCACCCCCAAAAACTGCTCCCTGCAATTGGTTGACCATCTCACCAAATACCACTGCTGCAACTTCCAAAAACCACTTCCCAGCCAATGTTTCATCCCAAAAAATCTCCACAGTAACTGCCCCACCATCTACAAACTACCCCATCCCCAAGACTGCCTCCCACAACTGTCACCAACCCCCAAAACTACGTGCTCCATAAATGCCCCACCACAGATGCAACACGTGCACAGCACACCTGCACGTATGAACACCATACACACAATCACAAGCATTATGAATAATTCCCTAGCTGTGATATACTGCGTTTCACGTTGACACATGCATTTCGTTTTCTTAGCTATTACTTCTACTATGAAAGCTACTGACTGAATTGTCCTGCTTTCTTATTGTTTGCTAACTGTTCTGTCAGCTAGTATCTGTTGCCTTGGGTGGGCCTAGATTAAGAAACTGGCAAGCTTGTAACCTACAGTATCTAGGGCCCAAAGTTTATGGTGGTGCTGTCAGATATGCTCAGCACTTGGGAGGTTAGGATTGACACCTGTCTGATTTTTTTTTTTTCAGGATTTACACTGATTTTTACATTAATGTCTGGAAGGTAGATAGAAGGCTTAACATATCTGAACATTTTTAGAGTTTAAAACCTCTGTCTTCAGTTCTCTAATCCTCCCCCTGTGCAACTGGCAGCAGACACTGTGGGTAGGATCCAGTCAGTGGGAAGGCTTTGAGGGCAAAACACTGGAATGCTGCTCTAGTCGCAGAAAGGGGGGAGCTGAGCTGGAGGAAGTTTTTAGTTTCTGCATCTGATGGGAGAGAAATTAAGCCCCCCACTCTCAAAAAAAGCCTCAGTGCATGTCACTGGGAAAAGAAGTTCCAACAGCCGCAGCAAACTAACACTGATTCACAGTAACAGCAATTATGCGATTGTACTGGTCAACAGTCCTCTCTTCCCCTTCTCACTGATGCACAGAGAACAAACATACACGTACATACAAGCATTTACAGACAAACACAAGCATATATGTAGTGATATACAAACACACATACATTCATACAAACACGCACAATTGAAATCGTGAACAACTTTAACCTACTTGGATCAACTATCAATAAAGAAGCAAGAAGCAGTCAAGAAATCAGACGACGCATTGCTCTTGGCAGAATGGCTATGAAAGACCTAGATAAGATTCTCAAGAGCAGAGATGTCTCTCTCCATACAAAGATTTGACTTGTTCAAGCCATGGTATTTTCAATAACATCATATGGATGTGAACACTGGACAGTGAAAAAGACAGACAGGAAGAAATTGATGCCTTTGAATTATGGTGCTGGCGGCGAATACTGTGTATACCATGGACTGCCCGAAGAACAAAGCAGTCTGTACTAGAGGAGATGAAACCTAAGCTTTCTTTAGAAGCTCAGATGACAAGACTTTGACTTTCATACTTTGGACACATTATGTGAAGAGAGAGATCATTAGAGAAAGACATCATGCTTGGCAAGATAGAAGGTCAACGCAAAAGAGGAAGGCCAGCAATGAGATGGATCGAGACAATAACAGCAGCTACGGGTACCAGTCTGTCAACAATGAGCCGCCTGACTGAAGACCGAACACAATTTAGGATAGCTATCCAGAGGGTCGCCATGAGTTGACTCCGACTCGACGGCACTTAACAACAACAACAACAGTCAAAGGCATTAACACGGTTATCCCTTGTCTGGGATATTCAGTGGCACTAATGTGGTTAGTTCTGCTGAATATCCATGGGCGCCATCGCGGCACACCTCAGTGCTAACCAGTTAACATGGGCGTGTTCCGGAGGCAGCACTTCGTTTCCTAGAGAAATGCATTGAGGCTTCTTTTGGGAATGGGGGCTTCATTTCTATCCCATCTCCCATCTATAATATATTTATAGAGAGAGATGAAAAACGACACGTGCACACACATGATTTCCCCACCTACGTGAGGTCTTGCTGAAAGCCTAATGTGTAATGTACAGTACTTGCGGAAAATTAATAACTTCTAGCTGAATGTCCTACTGGTGCTCATTTAACAATTTAGAAACAGTTGAAAAGTATTGTAAATACAGGGCTCGTCAAATCCTAGGTACCTAGTCTTCCTAGTGACTATAAATCACACTTGGATTTGATTACCTCCTTACCCTAGCTATCTCCCAATGTCTCACCATTATTCCAGCATTATTCACTTTTCCACTGCGATCAGCTCCGCACTGTAGAATAACAAACGTCCTCCACTCCGTGGCTCAGTCTCGGAACGTCCTTCACTGTTGGCCGATCATGTTGGAAAAGTGACAAATGCCAGAACAACGGTGAAACATTCAGTGATGACTGGAGGGGTGGGGGGCGATGAGAGAGAGACACTGGGTGATGGTAGGGGGGTGGCTGTGAGTGTGCATGAAGGCAGGGTGTGGGGGGGTTATGAGGGGTTTCTTTTCTTAATGTATTACCAGGCTATGGTGATATGTGATGCAAAAAAGGAAGTTGTCTCGGGTGCTGCTATAAAAGGTCCCCCAATATGCTGCTGACAACATATTCATTGGGGATGGTAGAAGGGAGAGGAGGAGAAGGATCACTGCCTTCTGTTGGCACTGTGTAATGGCACTGTGCTCTATTAAGTTTTCTTTTTCCATAGAAAATGGGAAAATGAGTAAATCAGGCTCTTTAAAAGGCGGAGTTGCAATATAACTTTTAGGGGGAGAGTGGAGGGGCACTGTGATAAAGGTCTTGGCGTCTGGCTCCTAGGGATTCCAAGAAAATTTGTCAAGGCCTGTCTTGTGTGTTCATATTTGTCTTTTATGCAACCTTCATAGAATAGTATTTCCTTTTATAACTTTCCTCATTTTCTCTTCCTGTTTCACAGTAATATTCAGCAATTTTGCTGTTACTTCAAGCAGTTACCAGCTGTGGAACTACGAAATGGGAAAACAGCAGGGAGAAGAATGTATCACACCAGAAGTCAAGGGGACAATAATGTGTGAGTTGAAGGAGGTTCTTCCAACTTTTAAATGCAGAACTTCTCACAAAAGCTGAGGCTGGAGGCAAAAGCTTTTTCAGCATATCGTGTGAGCAGAGTGCTACAAGGATTTTGCATTAAAAACAGGTTTGCTTACAGTAGAGCATCGGTTCCCAAACTGTCAGTTGTGACTCCAAATGGGGTTGCAAAATCCTCATTTGGGGTTGTGTTTGCACGTTGTGCTTGGGGGAGGGTCAGTTGCCCTATTGAGCGTTCAAGCACAGCAGACGCAGCATGAAGTAAGGCAGTCAATCCCAAAACGGCAGAAGCCGCCACTTCAAATCCAGCCTTCAACCCCACCGCCGCCAGCAATCACAGATAGCACAGGTGCAAGGCCTCTCCAATACGGGCAGGCACATGTGTGCCTCTAAATCTCTGCCAGCCATCCCTGTACCCAACTCCTTTGGTGCGACAAGTATGCGTCTCAAAGGGGGGTGGGACAGGGAGGACTGGTAGGCCTTAGCGGTGAGCTTGTTCCTGTATCGGAAAGGCCCCGTGCCTATGCTATCTATGATTGCCAGTGGTGGGGACGAGGATTGGGATTGAAGATAAACTTATGGTATGCATGTTGTGGAGAGTTGGCAGATCAATGCTGGGCAAGAGGAAGAAAGAAACGGGAAATCTGAGATATGGGAATGGGGGAGACTGAGGAGATACTGGATGACAGAGTGGGTGATGCTGGACATGAGAGGGGATATAAGGAGACAGAGGTGTGATGCCGCTAGATGTGCAGAGGAAGGGCCAATGGAGATAGACACTGAGGTTAGAGAGAGGAGGAGATGCTAGATGTCAAGGGTGAGGGAGAGAGAGAAGGGGGAAGACCTTGTGCAGGGAGAGAAGGGGGCAAGGCTTAGGAAAGACTAGAGAATGGGAGGATAGGATGAGGGTTGAAGAGTATGACAGATGCCATAAAAAGTGAAGAATCAGGAACTAGACAGTAAGGAGGAAGAGGAGTGAAATCATAGTGGACACTAGAGTGAGAAATTTATAAATGGAAGAAAGCTGAAAGGAAAAGATCAGTGTCTGAGATAAAATAGCCAGCCACAAAAGTAAAGAACTTATTTTCAGTTTAATGACTGGAACATATCAGATTTTGGATTTGATATGTGCCATCTTTATAGTTTGCACAGTAGAGGGGGAACTTCATTATTTTATTTCTGGTGTTGCACTGCATACAGTGCCTGGATTCTTGGAGTTTCAATTTAATTTTTGTCTACAAGATGGTGCAGGACTGGGGGAAGATGTTGGACCAGCAAGGAGGAGTAAGGAAGGTTGGATGCTAGACCACCAGGGAAGAGGAAATAGGGGGGACATTTGACATGATGTGGGATAGAATAGGTTGTATGGCAGGGAGATGCCTGACATGGGAATGGTTTAGAGCAGGGAGAAAGATGATGTGCTGGACATGGGGGAGGGGGAATGAGGGAGGCGATGATGGACAGGAGAGGGGGGGAGATGCTTGACATATTCAGCATATTGCTTGCCTTCTTCCCGATGAGCTGCCACTGATTTGAAGAGTTTCAAGAAGTCCCTGAAAACTCACTTGTTTAGTAATGTTTTTGGAATAAATGCGCCGTGAGCATGGGGGGGGGGGGGGGGCCGTGGCCATTGGCCTATAATGCAATCTGCATAATACCTCATCTGTCGTGTTCTTATCTGTTCTGTTGTTAATTGAAATGTATGTCCTATGTCATATCTTTCCTGTTTTGTTATGGCGTTCTTTTTCTTTGATATGTTTCTTGGATAATTGTTAATGTAACCGTATAGGTTTTGCTGATATGTTACTCTTTATTTGATATACCGCATAACACAACATAGCATGTAGGGGTACTGGGCAGTGAGACAGGAGATGCTGGATATGGTTGGGAAGATACTGGTGAGACAGAGGAATTGATGGCCTTTGGGGGAAAACTACGGAAACATAGGAGATGCTGCACATGGGATGGAGGAGACAGACAGGAGATGTTTGACGTTGGGGGGATTACTGAGGGGTGACAGAGAAGAGATGCTGGGCATAGAGGGTGCAACAACTGGTGAGACTGAAAAGTAAGGATGGGGCTTGGGAGACAGAGGAGATACTGGGCATGGGAAGGAGGAATGGAGATAAACAGAAGAAATACTGGGAATGGGAAGGACTAGGGAGACGAGATGCTGGACATGAGGGCAGGGCTAGGGAGACAGGAGATGTTGGATGTGGGAGCAGGGCTAGGGAGACAGAGGATATGCTGGATGTGGGAGCTGGGCTTGGGAGACAGAGGAGATGTTGGATGTGGGAGCTGGGCTAGGGAGACAGAGGAGATGCTGGATGTGGGAGCTGGGCTTGGGAGACAGAGGAGATGCTGGATGTGGGAGCTGGGCTAGGGAGACAGAGGAGATGCTGGATGTGGGAGCTGGGCTTGGGAGACAGAGGAGATGCTGGATGTGGGAGCTGGGCTAGGGAGACAGAGGAGATGCTGGATGTGGGAGCTGGGCTAGAGAGACAGAGGAGATGCTGGATGTGGGAGCTGGGCTAGGGAGACAGAGGAGATGCTGGATGTGGGAGCTGGGCTAGGGAGACAGAGGAGATGTTGGATGTGGGAGCTGGGCTAGGGAGACAGAAGAGATGTTGGAAATGGTAGGGAACTAGGGAGACAGAAGAGATGCTGGATGTGGGAGCTGGGCTTGGGAGAGAGAAGAGATGTTGGATGTGTTGGGAGGGGGGGGCTAGGGGAGCAGAAATGAGTTACTAAACATGGGATAGAGAGGAGAGAGACCTGGATGGGGAAAGGTGAGAGAGGAGAAAGCGAAGATGTTGGACACAGGTGGAGGAGAGAGGGGGAGAGTTAGTGGAAGACTGAGCAATAAGAGGCTTGGGAAGGAGAGAGAGATGGGAATGGGAAGACTGGATGAATGAAAGTGATGGAAATCTGTGGGTAAATGCAGTAAACAGCAGGAGGCTGACAACTAAATAGTAAAAGAAGAAGGAAGAAAATGGAAAAGAAGCAATCACGTCATCACCTATATCAATCTGTAACACTGAAGATAGTAGGAGAAAGAAGAATTTGCAAATAGAGAGGTGATCCTTGAAACAAAAGTTAAGAGAAAACGGAGGAAAGCACAAACCAAAGCCACACAGCTAGAAAAATAAAATGGCCAGAAAACAAGGTAGAAAAAAAGAATTCTGTTTTCTATTTAGTGATTGGAATATGTGAGCTTTTGGAATGCACATCTGCCAGGACTGATATAGCTGGGGACTAGCTCAGGGCAAAAGCTCTGGGAGGGGACCTCAAAGCCCACTAGCAAGCTGTGCTTTCTTCAGCTTCAGACATACACATGCTGCCCCCGGTCACTTATTCCTTACATCTGCAGAGACACATTGCTCCCAGATGCTTGATCCGCACACACACAAACACCCCTCAGATGCTCAACCCCCACACTGCAAATGTTCAAGAAGCTGTGTCATTACTTTGAAGCCCATATGTGTCAGGTGTGTTCTGTACATTAGATAATTACTTTAAAAAGCATAGATTTACATATTTATATGTTTGTTTATGTTTGAGTGATAATTTTATTTTATTAGTATCTGGGGTCATCTGAATTTCCTCAGCTAAAATGGTGTCACACCAGAAAAAGGTTTGGGAAGCACTGCAGTAGAGAGTCATTGCTCCATAGATATCAACAGCATGAATGTAAATTCCAAGATGCAATGAGGAATGCCAAGGGGGAAGAAAGATGCTAAAAAGAATGGGACTGAGGACAGAACCTTGGGGAACACCACAGTGGAGGGTTTGAGGGGCAGAGCACAAAGACCAAGAAACCCTATAAAAACAGTCAAGCAAGTACGAACAGAAACAGTCCAAGAGCAGAACCTGTAATACCAATCAAAGAGAGTTGAGAAAGGAGAAGAGAGTGGTCAACCAAGTCAAAAGCCGCAATGAGGTCAAGGGAAACGAGGAGAACCTGGTGATGGGAATCCAAAACAGTGCGAAGGTAGTCAGTAATAGCTAGGAGAAGAGTGCTCAGTGGACAGATGGGGACAAAAGCCAGTCTGAGCGGGATGGAAGGGACGAGAAGAAAGGAAGTCCAGCAGTTGGTGTGTGACCAAATGCTCAGTGACTTTAAAGAGACATAGTAGAAGAGAAATGGGCCAGTAATTGAGAGGATCGGAGGAATCAGCAGCTTGTTTGAGGATAAGGAGGACAATAGCTTCTTTCCAGGGAGAGGGAAAGTTACCAGAAGATAAGGATAAAGCAATGATAGAGAAGATTTGAGAAATCAAGGAATTGCTGACTGGTTTAAACAACTGTGAAGGCATCATGTCAGATGGGGCAGTGGTGGAGCGAGATGAGACAATGACATGTGACAGCTCATAGAAGGTAGAAGCAGTAACAGTAGAGAGACTAGTGGCAGAGGTAGAGGAGGTGGGACCAGGGGTGGCTCAAGGCAATCTGCTGCCTGAGGCAAGGGATGACATGGTGCCCCCTCCCCCTTCCCTGGAACGGGGGTGGGGGGGGGGATCTTTCTCAAAACTCCAGTCAGGGACTGAACCAAACCAAAAAGCCAATTAGATAATGTGGAGGAAATGCAAGATGTTCGCACACTAAGGAACTGAAAGAAAGAGTGAGAACCACAGCACAGTTTATAACACCAAATTATAATTCATTTGTATTTTGTTATAAACCACGCTATGGTGTTTGCCTTTTCTTTTTGAACATATTATTTTTGATTCAGCGAACCCTCTCCTCAAAAACAGGTGCAGAGCAGAACTAGGACATTCACCCACAGAACTGAATAAATATATATATAAAAATCTGATTCTGATCGTCTCACTAACAAGAAGACACATTCTTCAGTACCTGACATATTGTGAACTAATACAAAACCCTACAACAAAGTCACTGAGGATCCATAGAGCAAACCTTCCATACCATACCAGCACCGACTTCGAAAACTTACATAAGGAGCCTACCCAAAAAAAGTATCACTTTAAGTTTTGCAAGTGGGCTTTGGAACATCCAACATCTATCTGAAAAGCTGAACAATTCAGATTACAGATTCCTAAGTACAAACTCCATGTTAACAGAACACCTGGCCTTGGTCACATATTCAGAACACAGACCCTCACCAAGTACAGAATAAGTGATCAAAACCTAAAAATAAACATTAGATAAAAATTAAACTGCAACCCCAAGAAGCCAGATTCTGCATACAATGCAATACTAGAAAAATAGAAAGAGATGAATTTCCATGTACGGTATAAAATATAAAGATAGCACCAAGTCTGATCATTAAATTGAAAAGAAAAGTATCTTCTACCTTTGCTGTCTGACCATTTTATTCTCTGATCATGCTGGTCCCAATCTGAGGTGTCTGCTTTCCTCCACCTTCCAGTGCCCCCTTCTACTTACTTCTCCCAGTGCTGGCATGAGGGTGATGCAGCATCATTTGCATAAACTTAGTATACTTTATTTTAAAATGTATATGCCACCCATCTAAAATCCTCGGTGGCTTCCAAACATACACATGCAATGTAGTAAAACATATGTTACAATAAAACAAACAATAATAAACATCAAATCTGATTAATGAAAAGCCACTTGCACAGCCCCCCTCCTCATCAAACATAAGTATCTGCACATCAGATTTATTTTGCTATGACCAGATTATTGATGAGGAGGGAAGATACAAAATGATAAAAACGAATCCTGGTAGCCATGAATTCAAAGGCTGGATTGGATTGTGCTAGAGCTGGAAAAGTCCGGAACTCAGCAGTGGTGAAGCTATTGGGCTACTAAACAAAATTAAACTGATACGTTCCCTTAAAATTTGAAATTTCCTTGAATCTGAACTGAAAAAATATTTTAATTTCAGTCTGGCAGCATAAAGAACACAAAATTGCAATCTCAAAGACAATCCATATTCCAGTCCTTTTCCCCCCTCCCCTGATCAACACCCTACAATTGACTACACACCAAGAACGCGGAGTACAGGATCTATAGAGCAAATCTACTAATCCATAACATCACTAACTTCCAAAACTCACACAACATGGAGCGTACCCAGAAAAGGGCAGCACCATAAATATTGCAGTGGGCTCTAGAACATCCATATTCCTATTCAGAAAACTGAACAAGCCAGATTACTACAGCTCCCTATATAGTAAATGCATACTAACAGAACACGTAGCCTCAATCACACATATGCAGAACCGAGAGAGATCTTCACCAAGTAGGGAATATATCAATGCAAACTAAAAACACACATGTAGACAAAAAATGCTTTTACCCATTACTCTTATATGGTTTCTTTTCCAAAATGTTTACTTCAGAATGAGGTGAGAGAGAGAACTCTCGCACACAGTTTCTGCTGACATTGCAGATGCCTAACATAAGGGCTCAGTGCAAGTAGCATGCACATCAGTGGGTGGCCTTAGTTGCACCAGTCACTGTTTTGCCACATTGAAGTGCGGTAATTGCAGGGGGATGTAACTGCCCCCCTGCAGTTAGCCTACGGCCCCATGTAATCAAACTCTGGAAGTAGTTACCGGAGGATTTGGTAAAAAGTGTTAGTGTAGCTGGGTTTTAAAAAATAAATTTGGACAAGTTCCTGGAGGAAAGGTCCATAAACTATTATTAAAGAGGACCTGGGAAATCCACTGCTTGCCCTAGGACAAGCACTGTGGAACCTGTGTGCCTTTTTGGGAACCTGCTAGGTACCTGTGACCTAATTGGCCACTGTTGGAAACAGGATACTGGGCTTGATGGACCTTAGTTTGACTCAGTGTGGCATTTCTTATGTTCATATATTACCAGCACAGAGCTTAGGAAACATGCTGCTAAATATGCCAAACAAGAGGGGCTCAACAGCACCCATGCAGTACCTCTCAATTCCACAAAAAGAAGAGTGACTTGGCGCCCCAACACAGCACTTCCACCCTCTGAAAAACAAGAGGGACTTCGTGACCCCAACATAAACACCAAGAAAGGCTTGGGAACCACAACATAACTCCTGAAACTGCACACTGGACCAGCATGGCGTTAATGTAATTATGCAAAATGCAATGCAATGTGTGCCTTCGAGTCAGTCCTGACTCCTGGTGACCCAGAAGCTCCTGGGTTTTCTTGGCAGTGTCACCGGAAGTAGATTGCCAGGCCTTTCTTCCGAGGCAATGGAGGGTTAAGTGACTTGCCCAAGGCCACAAGGAGTGCTAGTGGGAATCAAACCCTGGTTGCTTGGTTACCAAGCCAGTGTTCTAACCACTAGGCTACTCCTCCACTCCAATGTAAATATACATTCTGCAAAAAATAAAGGAAGTGCAAGAAGCTTGCATACCAAGGAACTAAAAGAAAAAGAGAGCCACAGCACAGTTTATAATACCAAATTATAAAATTATAGCTCATTTTATTGTGTTATAAACTGCGTTATAGTTCTCGTTTTTTCTTTTTTAATATGTATTCTGCATCCACAGAAACCTTTCCCTCAACAATGGGTGCACAGCAGAGGTAGGACATTTCACTCATAGAACTCGATATATTAAAAAACAAAAAAACAAAATCTGATTCTGGTCATCTCATCAACAACAAACATTCTCCAGTACCAGGCATAATGGGAACTAATATAAAACCTGCAAAAGTCACCGAAGATCTACAAGGCCAAATCTACCATACCATACTAGCATAAACTTCCAAAACTCATAGAGCAAGGGGCCTACCCAGAGAAAAGCAGCACTATAAATACTGCAGCAGGCCCTGGAACACTGATACACCTATTTGAAAAGCTGAAGAATTATTACAGTTCAGATCCCTATGTACAAATTAAGGGAACGTCTGGCTTCAGTCATGCATTCAGAACACAGACCCTCACCAAGTACAGAATATGTGACCACAACCTAAAGGAAAAATAAAAAAATAGGTAGACAAAAATTAAACTAAAACTCCAAGGAGCTGCATTGTTATATGGCCTGTTACAGGATATTAGATGAATGATTCTGTTCAGTTAGCATCACTAATCTAATAATATTATATATCATACTTGCTATATTATAATAGGGATTTATTACAATTATTCATAGAAACAGTAAGTCTGTGAAGCAGCAGCTTGTTTTTATTTTGATAGCTATCAAAAGGAAGCATAAAATATTCTTTTACTAAAAAATTAAATATAAAATATAAGACCTTGAGATATATTTCATAATTCTAAGCTACTACATGTAAATATATAATAGGCCAACAAAATGAAAACAGTTGCCTCTAAATATTGCTATTACGTTTAAAAGGTACATAGGAGGTCATTTACTAACAGTTAAAATGCATTTTTTTAACCAAAGACACATTGCATAATATGAGTCTTGTGGCAAACCAGAGACACAGATTTTGAGGGCTGCTGATTGTTTCCACCTTTCTTGTACATACAATTAAAGACTAATGCCACACGCCCACACCTTCTCATCTCCCCAAAATGGCAGTATAACGTACCGCATCCTTTTTTAATCACTAGCATTGCAGTCATCTAGCCGGCTGCAGATTTTAGCAGTTTCAATACAGTGTTCATTATCATATTTAAAGTGCTGGGGTGCTTTGGGAGACTTGTTTAAGTTCTGAGTTTGCTGCTTCTGGCCTGCCACTGCCTTCCCGCCACTTTTTTTCCGCTCAAGTTAGTCCAAGCAAGAAAAAAAGTGGTGGGAAGGCAGTGGCAGGCCAGAGGCGTCAAAATCAGAAATAAACACAGCCGCTATTGGTTCCTCCAGGTGGCAGTTTCAAGGCGGTGTCACTAAGGTGAGATCCCCACGGGCAGACAAGGGATCGCGGCCAT
This sequence comes from Ichthyophis bannanicus, assembly GCA_033557465.1. Lineage (NCBI taxonomy): Eukaryota > Metazoa > Chordata > Amphibia > Gymnophiona > Ichthyophiidae > Ichthyophis > Ichthyophis bannanicus. The sequence continues at coordinate 44,114,363 of CM066043.1, forward strand.
CAGGGCATCCTGATTGGGGGTGCAATGTCCCCCCTCATGCCCCCAAACTGGGCGCAGCAACACTCTCCTTTACCCCCACGCATGCTTTGTGCTAGTATGGCAGTTGTCGGGGGCTCCCAACCCTTATCGTTTTAGCTCTATAGGTGTTGGTAGAGGCAAGCCCCCAAGGATCGTGGACTAAAAAAAAACAAAAAACAAACAAACAAACCCACAAAACAAAAACACAGGTTTGTGCAGTCTTCAGACTCTTGCAAGCATGAGAGCCCGGCCGGTCCCGGATCACTGGGGCCCTCGTACACACAGAAATCTAAAGCCTGCACAGCCCTGCGGTTTTGTTTTGTTTTTCTAAGTCCGTGATCCTTGGAGGCCTGTCTGCCGATGCTCACAGAGTTAAAGCAGCAGGGGGATAAAATGCTGATCTTGGTATCCTTTTGTTCTAGGCAGCATGAGGAGGAGGCCGCTGCCGCTTCTGCTCCATGGCCAATCACCAGTTCTCCCGGCCACTTCTACCCTTGGGGTTTGGGATCAGTGTGAGCTGTCAGTAGCATGCCGGACATCACGGCTGTATTTATGGGTTTCCTCTAGGTGGCAGTTTCAAGGGGATGGCACTCCAGCAGTTACAGCTGTATTTATTTCTGATTTTGCCACCTCAGACAAGCTTGAGCAGGAAAAAAGCAGTGGGAAGGCAGTGGCAGCATAGAGGCGGCAAAATCAGAAATAAACACAGCTGCGGCTGCCACAGTTCTGCCCCCAGGAAACTGCCACCTGAGGCGAATGCCTCAGGTGGCCTAATGGTAGAGCCACCCCTGGGCAGGACCAGAGGGTGAAGGGACTGTGGCGCGGGGCAGGGGAGACTGGATGGTGAGGATCTTCTGACAGAAAGCTGAGGCAAAGACCTGTGGGTGTTGAGACAAGGCAGCAGAAGGAGCATGAGGGGGATCGACAAGAGAACCCACCAAGCTTAATTCTGTCGTCAACTGGCTCTCCAGTCATGGGCTAAAACTCAGTACCTCCAAAACTGCCTGTCTTCTCTTTGCTACTCCTGCTTCCCTCTCCCTTCCTGCCCCTCCCCCCTTCCATTGGTCCTCTGCTTCTCTTCCAAGACACTGTCAAGATCCTTGGTGTATCCTTTGACTCTCGGCTCTCCTTTTCCCATTACATCTCCTCCACCGTTCGGCGTTGCTTTAGTGTCCTACATCAGATCCACTCCATCTGCAAGCTCCTTGATCAACCCTCCATTTCCCTACTTTTGCTTTCACTAATCATCGCCCGCCTTGACTATGTCAATTCTAGAGCGGGACCTAGGCGTGGTTGTGTCTGATGATCTTAAAGTAGCTAAACAGGTAGAAAAGGCGACGGCAAAAGCTAGAAGGATGCTTGGGTGCATACAGAGAGGAATGGCTAGCAGAAAAAAGGAGGAGATAGTGCCTCTGTTACAAGTCTTTGGTGCGACCTCATTTGGAGTATAGTGTGCAATTCTGGAGACCGCACCTTCAAAAGGATGTGAACAGGATGGAGTCGGTGCAGAGGGTGGCTACTAAAATGATTAGTGGTCTTCATTATAAAGCATATGAGGACAGACTGAAGGATCTTAATATGTACACCTTAGAGGAAAGGCGGGATAGAGGTGATATGATTGAGATGTTTAAATACCTCCGTGGCATAAATGTTCAGGGAGAGAGCCTCTTTCGATTGAAAGCAAGTTCTGCTACGAGGGGACATGGGATGAGGGTGAAGGGAGATAGATTCAGGAGTGATATGCGGAAATATTTCTTTACGGAAAGAGTAGTGGATCCATGGAATAGTCTCCCAGTGGAGGTGGTAGAGATGAGGACAGTAACTGAATTCAAAAAAGCATGGGACAAACACAGAGGATCTCTAAAGGTAAAAAGGGGACTGTTGTAGTTGTTGATATGGAAGGACAGACTAGATAGGCCATGTGATCTTTTTCTGTCATCATATTTCTATGTTTCTCTAGTCTTCCTCAGCGCCATATCCGCCATTTACAACTGATTCAAAACACTGCTCTCAAACTACTTCATGGTGCCTGTAAATTGGATCATGTCACCACACTCTTCCTCACTGAACACTTGCTCCTGATATCTTTTCGCTTCAGATACAAAGTTCTCATACTAACGCATCTTGTTCTACACTCTGGCAGCTCCCCATTCTTGTCGCAGCTCTTATCTTCCTACATTCCCTAACATGCTTTCCGATCTGCATACCAAAATCTTATTGAAATCCCTGGTTTCTCCAGGAACAAGCAGGTCCTCACATATGGATGACGTCAGCGCCGATGGAGCCCTCATGCGGAGCAATTCCCCAGCTTTCAAAGAAAGCCTTTGGGATTGCCTGTGCATGCGCAGTCCCCTTCCCGCCCAAGGGTGCCATCTTGCTCAGTCTCCCTTTTTCTGCGGAGCCCAATGGACGTTGTTTCGCTGTCCTCGGGGAAAAAGTGCATCAAAACTTTTGAAGAATCATTTCTTCGACCCGGTTTGACCCGTTTCCTCTTCCCGCCTTTGGCTCGGTACACCGGTATGGAGTCCGGATACAGTTTCATTTTTGTCCTTAGTGACTAGCGTTCGCGCTCTTTTTTTTTTTTTTTTCCTTCATTTTCACTGGCAGCCCAGTCATTTGACCTTGCAGGGGCCCTTTTTACCCCGATGGCTGCCAGCCGGTTCAAGAAGTGTGATCGGTGTAATTATTTATTTATTTATTTACATTCTCTTATATACCGCGCTATTCTGCATCAGTGCGGTTTACATTGAACAAACTGAAATTGCATTGAACAGAGCATTGTAACTTGGAGAACTATTTTACAGGGAACATGGGCTATGGAGGGTTAAGTGGCTTGCCCAAGACCACAAGGAGCACCTGTGGAACTAGAAACCCCAGTCCTTCCGGCCCAAGGTTGCTGTCCTCTAGTGGGATTTGAACCCATGACCTTCTGGCCTGAAGTACCTTGCCCCAACCACTAGGCCACTCTTCCACTCCAAGAAGTTGTAAGAAGTTGATGTCCCTTACCGACACACATGACTGCTGCCTCCGATGCCTTGGGCCCGACCATGACTCGGTGGTCTGTGGCCCATGTGGCAAGATGTCTTCCAAGGCATTGAGGAACAGGCAGCATCAACGTGAAAGGATTTTCTCAGAGTCCGCAACCGTCCAAGCCCAGACCTCGTCAGAGGCCTCGACGTCTCGGGAGTTGTCCGACACTGAGTGTCGTGGCTCCTCTGAGCGGGGGTCTCCCTCTAGGGAACACCGGAGGAAGAAGCTCGTGAGGGCGATGTTGTTGGAGGCTTCTGATCGGCCTGGGTCCCGACCGTCGCCCCGGGTCCTTGGAGTCGGAGCGGCCGGCCAAACTACCTTGTAAGGAGTTGGAGACACCGAGTCAGTTAACACCTGTTGTGCTTATGGACTCTCCTCCGGGAGAGCCAGCGTCGTCGAGGCCCGAGCCAGAGGCTCCGGAGCCTTCTGAGCTCGGCCTCAGGATGGCGGCCCTGGAGAGCAGCATGGCTGCCTTCATGGAGCAGCAGCGAGCGCTGATAGCCGGTCTCACCGGTCCATCCGCCCCAACCACCTGGACCTCGACGTCCAAGTCGACCCCGGAGGCCGAGCCGATCCTCGAGTCAATCAGGGCTCGAGTCGCTCCTCGGCCAAGGTCCCCCTCGACCTCCCGTTCGGGGCCAAGGTCGTCGATGCCGGTGCCCTCGGTGTCAGGGCGGTCGGGCTCGAAGCCCTCACGGCTGGAGCCACTCGATTCCTTCTTGGAGGAATCGGCGTGGGAGAAGGAAGATGAGGCATCTCCAGACACCCACCGTACCCGGTGTATCCCATCGGACTCACCGGGTTCAGAGCCTCGGAGACTGTCCCCCCCGGAGGACACCAGGTTCTCAGACTTCATTAGGGACATGGCCAAGGCTTTGGCATTTCCTGCAGAGTCTGAGGAGGAGCCTCGAGCCCCTCCTGTATGGCTTTCCCCCGAGGGAAGCCCTTACTGTGCCGGTGCCGGTGCCTCCGATGCTGGAACGGCTAATGCTCTGCATGTGGGAGTCCCCGGCCTCGATGCCAGTTCTAAGCAAGCGGGTCGATTCCATTTATCGAGTCCGCAAGAGCCCCGGGTTCCAGAAAGCACAGCTGCTGCACAACTCCATGGTTGTGGAATCGGCCATGCAAAGGCTCAAGAGCCAAAAGACGCACTCCTCGGTGCCTCCCGGCCAGGAGTCCCACAACCTGGATGCCCTCGGCAGAAAGTGCTTCCAGGGCTCGATGCTGTCATGCCGTGTCCAGACCTACCAGCTGTACATGGGCATGTACTTATGGGACCTGGCAAAGGAGATTGCCAGGTTCTCGGCTGGCCTCTCCGAGGAACCCTTGCAGTGCTTCAAGGCCTTGTCAACTGGGATTCGAGAGTGCTCGAAGATTGTCTCAAGCAGCCTACGACGGCTTCGAGGCTTTGGCCCGAGTAGCCGCGGCTGGCATCTGTGCATGCTGTCAGGCCTGGCTAATGTCGTCGGACCTGGAGTCATGGGTTCAGGACAAGTTGGTCTATGTCCCTTGCTGAGGTGACAACCTATTCGGCAAACCCATGACTGAAAAGGCTGCGGAGATCGAGTCCGAGTACTTAACCGGACAAGGCTCTCCAAGAAGACTCGGGTAAAAAGCCCTTTTTCCCGAGGAAGGGTAATGCCTAACACAGCTACCCCACTTACTACTACTACTACTACTACTACTACTACTACTACTACTACTACGACTGAGCATTTTTATAGCGCTACCAGTCATATGCAGCACTGTACAGAAACATGTAAGAGACAGTTCCTGCTCATCAGAGCTTACAATCTAAGACAAATACAGAAGGTGTAAACATCAGAGCTTACAATCTAATTAAGACAAACACAGAAGGCGTAAACAGGGGGAAGGAGAAGGAGATCAGGTGAATCAGGATCCACAGGCAGCAGCGAAGAGGTGACCCGAGCTCCCCAACAGGGGCAGCAGGCCAAGGGACAGGGGCACGGCCTGCATAGGCAGAAAACCCCCAAGCCTCCAGCTCCCACCCAGCTGGGAGGGGGTATTGACTCCCACAGCATGGCTTCTCTCCCATCTCTGGTATGGCCTTGCATAGGAGGAAGGCTGACCCTGTACGCCCAGAGGTGGCCAGCCGTTACTACCGATAGCTGGGTCCTGCAGATAGTGCAAAAGAGGTATCTATTCCATTTCGACCAGGTACCACCCTCCTCCTTTCTAGGAGAGCCTCTAAGGCCCCCTCTTCACAGGAACCTCCTTCTATAGGAGTTGGCAGGTCTTTTGAAGGATCAGGCGGTGGAACCGGTGCCCCACCACCTGGAAGGGCGAGGCTTCTACTCCAGGTATTTTCTCATACCAAAGAGAACAGGAGGCCTCAGGCCCATCCTCGACTTGCGGAATCTGAACAAGTTTCTGGTAAGGGAAAAGCTCAAGATGCTCTCTCTTGGAATATTGCTGCCATACCTCCAGCAGGGAGACTGGCTATGCTCCTTAGACCTAAAGGAAGCTTATAGACACATCCTCATACAACCAGACCACAGACAATATCTCAGATTTGTGGTGGGAGGAAACCACTTCCAGTACAGGGTACTTCCCTTTGGCTTAGCATCTGCTCCCAGGGTATTCACCAAATGCCTGGCTGTGGTAGCATCCTTCCTCAGGAGCCAAGGGATTTTTGTTTTCCCATATCTATATAAGGAAGACAAAGAAAACCACTAGCTCCAGAGCATTCACATTCACTGCCCCTACGCTCTGGAACGACCTCCCTATAGACCTTCACCTCATAAAAGACCTCTCTCAGTTCAGGAAAGAACTAAAAACTTACCTATTTACTGAACACTTTGAAATCCCATATTCCTCCAAAACACCTCCATAACAACCATGGACTTACACGCAAAAAACCCCCATACCCAAAACTAAATAACTCCAACCCCCTGTCTGCCACCCCCACACACACTCCCGACTTACGACAAAAAAAGGAAATAAATTCCAATACCTAACTACACATGCTCTACACACAACACTCAACCACTGTAAATATCCAATGTAAATAATTTAATGGTTGTTTGTATTATTAATATCTCATAAAGTTGAAGTTTATTGTTCAATGTAAATAGTTGAACCTGACCGTTCAATGTAAATAGTTGAATCCGATTGTTCAATGTAAATGTATACAACTGTGTACAATTGTTAAGATGTTTCATGTAAACCGCCCTTGATCACTGAAAGGGGCGGTATAGAAGAAAATAGATAAATAAATAAATATCTGGACGACTGGCTGATCCAGAGGCCAGTCGATCCAGTAGGCCCAACAGGCCACTTCTCATACAGTAAACCTGCTACAGCATCCGGGTTTTGTCATAAATCACGCAGAGTATACTTTGCTCCCCACTCAGAACATGGAGTTCATGGGGCAAGACTAGACACCCGCCGGGCAAGGGCTTACTTGCCGGAGGACAGGGCAAACTGGCTGCTGGCGATAGTTCGTCAGGTCAGTCAGCAATCTCAGATTTCTGCGAGAAACTTCCTCCGCCTACTAGGCTATATGGCCTCCACGGTGCATGTAACACCGAATGCTCGTCTGCACATGAGAACAGCTCAATGGTGCCTCAGTGGACACAGTCCACAGGCCATCTCAGAGACAGAATAGCGGTGTCCAAGCGACTCCTGAAGTCATTGCAGTGGTGGCTTCAGCCATCCAACCTGCTCGGGGGAGTGCCTTTTCAGCCTCCCTCGCACACAAGAGTTGTAACGACAGATGCGTCTTTGCTGGGCTGGGGAGCCCATTGCCAGGGTTCCTGCACTAGGAGCTGTGATCTCCTCGGGAGACTACGCACCAAATCAACCTCTTAGAGCTGCGAGCGATTCGCCTGGCTCTTTGAACCTTCTGTCAGGTTCTCTCAGGTCAGTCTGTCTTAGTGCAGACAGACAACCAGGTGGCAATGTTCTATGTGAACAAACAGGGGGGCACAGGGTCTCGCCTTCTATGTCAGGAGACTCTGGACCTATGCTCATTTGCAATCAGGCAGGGTATGTCGCTCAAAGTAATTTATCTGCCTGGTCAGGAGAACGTTCTAGCAGACAAGCTAAGCAGGATTCTCCAATCTCATGAATGGCAACTGAATCCGGACGTGGCACAGCAGATTTTCCACCGCTGGGGGTATCTGTCCATAGATCTCTTTGCCAATCCGCAGAATCACCAGTTGCCCAGGTTTTTCTCCAGACAACCACACCCTCGGAGGGTGGCTGCGGATGCGTTTCTCCTCTCTTGGTCAGTGGGCCTCCAGTATGTGTTTCCTCCCACGCCTCTGGTGGCCCGAACATTGTTCAGGATCCTTCGGGACAGGGCCTCTGTCATCCTGGTAGCCCCCAGATGGCCAAGACAGCCTTGGTTTCCGCTCCTCCTCCAGTTGGCAGTGGAGACCCCACTCCCTTTGGGGACGCAGCCCGACCTGCTGTCTCAGGAACAGGGTTCTCTCTTGCACCCCAACCTCAGGTCCCTCAACCTGATGGCATGGCTGCTGAAAGGGTAATGCTGGCCCCTCTACTCCTTCATAAAAATGTGGAAGAAGTGTTACTGGCCTCCAGGAGGCAATCCACTAGGAAGTCATACGCCTTCAAGTGGCGTAGGTTTGCAGAGTGGTGTACGCAACACAAGGAAAACCCTTTCTCTTGCCTTGTACCAGTGGTGTTGCAGTATTTCATCTCTCAGAATTAGGTCTTAAGTCTAACTGTCAGGGTCCACCTGAGTGCTTTTTCAGCAAACCACTATCCAGTGGAAGGGCAACCTCTGTCGGCTCACCCCTTGGTGTCCAGATTCCTCCAAGGTCTGCTGCTTCTAAAGCCCCCGGTTCGTCCTCCGGCAAAAGAGTGGGACTTGAATGTGGTCTTGCAGCAGCTTACTCGCCCACCTTTTGAGCTGATGTTTACTTGTCATCTGCGCTTTCTCTCCTGGAAAGTGCTCTTCCTGGTGGCACTCACATCTGCCAGACGTGTGAGTGAGCTGCAAGCTCTGGTATCTGATAGACCGTACACACAGTTTTATGGAAACAGGGTGGTCCTTCGCACTCACCCCAAGTTCCTTCCGAAAGTGATCTCCTGATTCCACCTCAACCAGGAAGTGGTGCTTCCAACCTTCCTTCCCAGGCCACATGCCAGCCAGGCAGAGGCGGTACTGCATAACCTGGACTGTAAGAGGGCGCTCGCTTTCTACCTGGAGCGTACGCGGGGACATAGGAGGGCTTCTCAGCTCTTCCTTTTTTATGACCCCAGTAGGCTGGCTCTACCTGTCTCCAAGCGCACGTTATCCACTTGGGTGGCAGACTGCATCGCCTGGGTGTATAGGGCAGCTGACCTCCAGCTGCAGGGTCGAGTCACGGCCCACCGTGTCAGGGCTAAGGCCACGTCAGTGGCTAACCACCGCTCTGTTCTGTTGGCAGACATCTGCTGGGCTGCAACTTGGTCTTCAAGCCAGACTTTTGCAGCTCTTTATTGCCTGGAGAGAGAGTCCTAGCAGGACAGTGTTTTCGGCCAGGCGGTACTCCGTAACCTATTTGAGGTTTAGGCAACTCCTACCCTCTGACCCTTTGGTGTCAGGCTACCGTGGGGGTTGCGTTCTTGGAGAAAATCCTTTTACAGCTGCTTCAGCTCTTCTAGAAGGAGCCATTTTTCAGCTAAGGTTCTCGGTAGCCTATAGCTGTGGAGTCACATATGTGAGGACTGACTTCCTGCTTGTTCCTGGAGAAAGCGTAGTTACTCAGCTGTAACAGGTGTTCTCCAGGGACAGCAGGAATTAGTCCTCATGACCCTCCCTCCTCCCCTGGAGTTGCAGTCCTGTAATTAGAATTTTTCTCTTTTTTGCCGTCTTTTTAGCTATGTCATCTGACTGAGCAAGATGGCACCCTTGGGCGGGAAGGGGACCGCACATGCGCAGGCAGTCCCAAAGGCTTTCTTTGAAAGCTGGGGAATTGCTCCGCACGAGGGCTCTGTCGGTGCCGACGTCACCCGTATGTGAGGACCGATTCCTGCTGCTCTTGGAGAACACCTATAACAGGTGAGTAACTACGCTTTACATTCTGTCCATTCGTCCTTAGCATGTTCCTCCTCTGTTGTGTTGTCACCCCTACTCTGTGGAATTCTCTTCCCTTTGTCCTCGGCTCCCAACTCTTCTTTACTTGCTTTAAGTCCCAATTAAAAATCCATTTCTTTACCTTAGCTTTTCCTACAGCTGTACCTTGTTTCCTTAGTGATCGCTATCCCTTCCCCCCTCCTCCTCTTTCTTGGCATCCCCTGAACAGTTACAGCCAATTTGGTCTGTCTGTGTCTTCCCTGTTCCCTTCCTATCCTTCTGTGCGGTGTCAATGGGAATTGAACCCTGATCGCTTGGGTACTAGTCTGTTGCTCTAACCACTAGGTGGCTACTCCACTCCATCCTCTTGGCTACCTCTGTTCATTTCTTGTGTTTTGGTTTTATTTTGTACTATTATCTTTTACTTTAACCACCTAGTTGCTTTGCTATAGGCGGTATATCAAGTTAAATAAAACTGTACCTGTAAGCAGCAAGCACCCTTACATATTATCTTTTGAAGATGACTTATATGGTCTTATTTACATATATGATAAAGCTAAGAGAATATTCAGCTCTCGGAGCCAAGGTTTGCCAAGAAGGCTATCCGTAACCAATGCCGCATATTTCAGTCCTGGATATTGGACAGAAATACAGTATTTGGTAATGGTGTATTAAGTCAATTCATATTTCTAACTTGCAGAATATAATGTAAAGTGCTGTAAGAAACCCTGGTTAAAATCAGCATGGGCTTCTTCTGGGAGAGAAAATTCTTCCACTTTAACTCTGATTTGTTTAGCGATAACAAGCACGCCATTTTACTTAATGTCTACATCATTTTCAAACTTGCTTTCACATGTATATTAAATCCAACTCTGTTTTCCGAACATTGTAATTCAGACTTCGGCAGTACTGTTTTTCATCACAGATTTAAAAATGTGTCCTGATGTGCAAAAGGTATTTCATTATTTTGCCTGCTCAAAGGTTGGCTCATAGTTGCATATTTTGGTTGAAAGGAGGCATTTGTCCACAGAATTCTGTTTCTTCACCACAGTCAAATAATGCCCAATTGTCAGTAGTCTGATCTAGTAGGAAACAAATCCTGCATAACTTGAGTATATGCCATGGGACGGGAGGAGGAGAAATCCCCCGTCCCCAAGAAGGCTGTTTGTTACTGGTATCCAGATTTATTTTACATTGCACCAGGAGGCCTTATAGCCCCATTAACTGTCTGTTTTTCTCCTCTAGTTCCTTGGTGGAAGAGTTTAGAAAAACACTTTGTGCTCTATGGCAAGGAAGCCAGAGTGCGTTTAGTCCAGAATCCTTATTTTATGTTGTATGGAAAATCATGCCAAACTTCAGGTGAGTTCTGGAACATGAGCAGAATTAAATACCTGTATTGTTGGCCTTTTCTCATTCTAGCAGGGCAGGGAATTCCACATGTGGCTTCCTGTTTGCTTAATGAGAACCTTCTGTATTTCATGCATGCCTTTTTTGGAAGGGAAATTGATTCCCAGCAATGGAAATACTTTCACACTATTTGTTATGATGGTTAACTGTAATAATGCTGTGTCTTATGCTTGTAGCTGTGTACATTTGCACAGCCCTGCAGATCAGCGGTTCACATGCAGTATCAAAGTCAGACACACAAATGACTAAACTAGGCTGTGGTGGCGATTAGAGCAATGCATTTCAGAAACTGGAGTTTTGTTGTTGTCAATTCTTGGTTGTGCAGTGCCTGACCAGCTGCTACTCTGTTCTGAAATCTGAGTCTAGGGATGACTTGCCGCCTCTGCAAGTGCAGTAGAGGAGTAGCCTATGCTTAGAGCAGTAGACTGATAACCAGAAAAGCCAGGGTTCAAATCTAACGGTTGCTATTTGTGATCTTGGGTAAGTTACTTCACCCTTTGGTACAGAGAAATACTAACTGTGCCTGGATGTAACTGGCCTTGAGTTAGGGCTAGAAAGGCCTGAACTAAATCCAGATCTTCCCCTCCCTCCCCTTTCCCTTCACCCACCTTAGTTTTTGAAATATTCCCCAGTTTAGGACATCTGATATAATCTATATTTCCATATTGTCCTGCTAGACTAGTCCAGACAAGTGGGGACACAACCAGGGCTGGCCCATCCCACTAGGCACTTAGATGGCTGCCTAGGGCAACCAGCCCTGGTGGGTGAGCACCGGCACACATGACCGGCTGTGCTGCGCCCCTCCCCCCCTCCAGCTGCTGCTGATTCAGTTTTGGGAGGAAGCGGTCATTGGAAGCATCAGTATTTCCAAAAGCGATTGCTTTTTGCTGCTGCTTTCTTGCCTGCGGTAGGCCATGTCTTTCAGCACACATGACCTGATGCTTCTGACCTCCCTCCGACAGTAAGTTGCTTCGGAAGGGGGTCAGAAGTGGCAGGCCATGTATTCTGAAGGACATGACCTGCTGCGGGCAACAAAGCGGCGGAAAAAAGCCACCACTTTTGGAAATGCCGCCGCCGCCGCTGCTAACTGTCTCCCCATCTGGAGACGGAATCGGCGGCAGTTGGGGGGTCGAGGCTGGGGTTTTTTCCTGGACACAACCCACATGTGTGGACAGATGTAGCAGGACTCGATGAAAGAACATAACTGGTAAGCAAAATGTCACCTTTAAAATTCTGTGAGGAAATTGTGCCACGGTTAGTACATCTCTGTGGACTAGTGAACAAACACTTGAGGCAGGAGTGACTCATAGTGACACTGGACGCATGAGACTGCAGAAGGGAGGAGCTGTTGGTTCCCTCACAGCTAGCAAACTAGGTTGCTTACCCTTAACTGATGCCTTGCTTTTGTTTTCCCTTTAAAGCTTTCAGTGATGTATGGGACATACCCAGGAGACGCCTTGTAGTTCTTTTAGTTTTGAACCTGTAATTTCTGGCTCTGTTTTGTCTCTTAACACATCTAGTATTCTGCATACAAATAGCTTAATTTTGCTTTTTCTTCCAGGGGATACCAGCAACAGGATGCCCATGAATTCATGCGCTATCTTTTGGACCATTTACATTTGGAGCTTCAAGGTGGTTACAATGGTGTGAACCACTGTATGCTTTGGCAAGAAAATTCTGGCCTGTCTTCAAGTAACAAATGTTGCATGTAAGAATCTGGTTTGGTGCCCTCAAGGTGTACTCTTCTCTACAGCTGAGAAACTTTTAAAACTGCTTGCTGGTGCCAGCCCAGGAGCTTGGCGGCAATGTTGAGGACCTGAGTTTGCTTCCCGGGTCATGCCTGCCATTCCCAGGCCTGGAGATTCCAGAGACGCATCATTCACAGCCTCAACATCTAGAAGCCATACATGAAGCCTGCATTAGCCAGGTTCCTGAGAGAAGAGCTGCATTTTATAGCTCTTGGCTGAGAACTGTACCTGCCATGAACAGTTGTTCTTTAGTATAATTTATTTTAAAATTAAATTGAGTTTTTCTGTTTCAATTAGAAATGGAGCTTCTACTGTTGTCACATCCATATTTGGAGGCATTCTTCAGAATGAAGTTAACTGCTTAATATGTGGGACAGAATCTAAAAAGTTCGATCCTTTCCTGGGTAAGGTGTTTTATTAGCCACTGTAAAGTTCTGTAGTTTCTAATTGATCCTATTTCTAGACATCAGAAAATATACGATTTCCAGTCCTACAGAGGAAGACAGCATTAGATTTTATATAATACACTTCTTGCAGAATATACCTAAGTCTTTGCAAATCGAGGAAACACAGCTATCAGAGGATTTAAAAAAAAATCAAGGCTAAAGAAAAGAAATTGAAGTGAAAATTGGAAATATGTCTTCAGACATCACAATAAAGTGGTAGATACGCAGTTCTATTTTTTTTAATCATTAGTTCAAAAACTACCCTCCCGTGAACACCTCAGGATTTTAATAGTCACTACATTTTATTCATTCATTTTTCTGTGAAGCCCCGTTTTGTATAAGATATCTAGGTAGACACTGTGGTGTCCAGATCGGGGGCATTCACGCTTCCCCCAGTATTTTATAAAAAACTGTGTTGCACATAGAGCTTTTTACACAGTCACATAAGGATGCCTGAAAATACACACTTCAGCAGTCATGCAGCGAGAGCGAGTATTCTGTAAAACTATGTAAGTTCAGAGAGCGGCATCATTCATCTGCTTCCACCGACGATTATATATAGGAGTTGTTAACAGAAAACTATGGGGCTTGTTTACAAAGCCGCGGTAGCGGTTCGCGGTCGTTATCGGAGCCGCGGCCCCATTGATATCAATGGGGCCGCGGCTCCGATAACGACCGCGAATCGCTACCGCGGCTTTGTAAACAAGCCCCTATATATGTAAATTTAGCCAATTAAAGAGTAAAGCCCCAAAAGACAAATTTTTACGTTTAAAGGACTGTATAAAAGTATAGGAAGGGCTAAGCACAATTGCGCTGTCAACTGTGCTTATCCCTCTGTGGATACAACGCGCACTCCTCTGAGGCGCATAGACATTTCAGTAGAGGTGCAGAAGCCACCCTGGGTATTTTTTTAAAATATATGGATGTTTCTCATTGTGAAATGGGAAATGCATGTATAATGGTTTGTTTGGGGTTTTTTTCAGTCTACCCAAACCACATCCCCTTTGATTCTGCATGGCCCAGGATATCTACATATGTAGATGTTTCCCAAGGCTTCTAAAATGGCCTCCATGATGTAATACTCATCCTCTATTGAATGCTTTTTCTTTTTCAGACCTTTCACTAGATATTCCAAGTCAGTTCAGAAATAAACGTACTAAGGGTCAAGAGAATGGACCAATGTGCACTCTTTGGGGTAAGATAATGGATCTCTTTATATTCAAGTGAACTGGAGAAATAGGTGATGGGTTTGGGTTTTAAGAACTGTTGTTAAAAAGCAACCTGTGACTTACAAATATGTTTGAATGGTTTAAAAAGCAGATGTGTTCCCCACACTGCATTTTGTTCCCTCTTCACTTAATAGGGAAATCCTGTTTTCAATATAAAGTTGTCTCTGGCATAATAGAGCTTTATTGAGCGCACCTTCTTTCATTGGAATAGACAAGTAAATAAGTGCAAAACTATCTATGGATGTTTTTACGTTCACACAGCAAAATATTAGCTAAAAGACAGGAGAATGCTGTATTCCAAATATATCCTGCTAGATAGACCAGTCCAGACTAGTGGGTTGTATCCCCCTGCCAGCAGATAGTGAGACAGAGTAAAATTCCCGAAGCTTTGTGACGACATTCTTGATATAAAAACCCATTCCCCAAGGGGAGCTTCAATATTTTCTCTGTCTCAGCAGATGATGGATTTCTAGCTCCTGGTGTTCTCTGAGAAGAGATTTGGTGTCCGTGTAGCTCTTTGGCAGTTGCGCACACTGTGGTACCCCTTCTTTGCTGACAGTTTCCTTTCTTCACTTTCCAGAGCTGCCTCTGGTCAAGAGGACTAGTAAAGCATCTCTGAAGGGACATGCTCCTGCTCACAAGAAGCAGTTGCAACCTTCCGCTCTGACTGTTCTGCAAGCAAGACTTATATCACCGAAGTTGGCAGTCAACTTCTGTTATTTTTCTAGCTCCTTAAAGTTTAAAAAAACCCAAACCACCACCTTATTCAAGGACTCTTGCTGAGGTTGTTAGGCAGTTTTTTCTTCTCCGGACCCTTCCTTCTTTGTATGTTTTTTTTCCTCCTTCGAGAGAGTTGAGTGTGTTATTTTTTTAGTGGTTCTCTTTTAAAGCAGTGTCCTGATCTGGTTTTTGGCGGTATCTTGTTCTTCTGACCACGTGCACTTCACTTTTTTTTTTTTTTTGGCATGCTCCGTTTTCGGCAGTTGCCTTTTTCCTTCTTCTCTTCATGCGGTCAGTCAGTGGCTGCTTCCCGGCTCTGTTTTGCTGTTTCCTGCCATAATTTTTGTGCTGCGGCTGCCATTCTTTCTTCAGTCTGTTGATTTTTGGCTCCCCAGCTCTTCCTGTGACTTTTTCTTTTATCCAGTTGTGAAAATGCCTTCTTCCCTAAAGCGTTGCTTGGGCCGTGGGAAGAAATGTAAGACTTTGACGGGTAATTTGCCCGTTCCTCCTGTGATTCTGGTCAAGGGGTCCTTCTGCGTTTGAAGGTCGTGGTTCTGGTAGCCCTTCCAGGTCTCTTGCTTTAGCTCTCTCTGGGTTATCTCAGGTGATGCTAGATCTCAAGATGCCCTTCCTCTGGTTTTGTTATCTGAGCAGCCTGCTCACCCTCTACAACTCTCTATTCAGCCTATGCAGACTTCAGCTGACGGCTCTGATCTCCAGTTTATGCAGCTATTCTGTCAAATCCGTGATATGTGGTGCTTGGGGACTTCAGCTACTCCGATCGCCACTGATCCACCATCTAGAAAGCATGCCTACCGAAGTTTGGCTGGAGCTTCTTTAGATCTGGTCAAGGATACCTCCTTTCCTCCAGAGTACTGGTGCCCTGCAGGAGAAGACTGTGATGGTCCTTCAGATGAACATTCTATGACTTCTGAGTCCGGCTGGGAAAAAGGAAAGCTCTTTCTATTGGAAGACAATCAGCAACATCTGGAAGATGACCTGGAGCCTCGAAGACAGAATATCCGGTTATTCCATAAGGAAGAGCTTCCTGCTCTCATTGCTCAAATTACAGAGGCTCTGCACCTCTCGGACTCTCAACTGCAACAGCCTTTGGATTCCTCTAAATCTCAGGCAGACTCCATCATCGTGGGCATCAGGAAACCTCCTAAAACTTTTCCCTTTCCCCTGGAACTAAAACAGATGGTCTCCTTAGAGTGTGATTCTCCTGATGTGTGTCTATCCTCCGCTCGTTTTTGTTTGGTCTTTGGATGTTCTTGACAAATGGTTGCATTTCCCTAAAGTAGGCGCCCTGGTCACTGCAATCACTAAACACACAATCATTCCTGTGGAGTCACTGCCCTCTGTGATCACATGAATTTCAAGGTGCAGGGTCTCTTTCTCATCATCGACCTTGGCATTGCAGGCCTCTGTTTGTGGAGGTCTTGCTGCACGCGCTCTGCTCCGATGGCTTCAGTCACTTCTGGATGATCTGGCTTTGCCTCGTATAGAGTTGGTCACTGCCTTTCTTACAGATACCTTTTATGATCTGCATTTATCTGCTTGGTCTGTGGTTGCTACTACAGTGGCTTGGCATTGGCTGTGGCTCCGTCATTGGAATGTGGATACTGCTTCCAAGTTCCTTCTCGCCAAGCTTCCTTTCAAGAGCTGCCTTCTTTTTGGTGAGGATTTGGAAAATCTTATGAAGGATTTGGGGGAAGTCGAGCCTCAACGTTTGCCGGAGGATAAGCCCAAATCCAATTTTCGTCATCATCCGCATCATCATCTTATAGAGTTCACTTCAGAGACATTCGTCGCTACTGACCTGGCAAATCTGGTGGTTCTTCGAATAGGACTGGTTTAAGCCTCAGTCCTTTTGGGGTATCCGTCGCAACTGAGACAATGTCTCCTCGTCCAACAAGTTTTCTGGTTCTGCCAAATCTTCCCATTGACTGTTTTCAGGTCCATTCCGGGTTACCTCCTGTGGGCAGACGCTTACGGTATTTTTCCCACAAATCGACCCATGTAACATCGAACTGGTGGGTACTTGAGATAGTAACGCAGCCTGTGCCGAATGTCTTCCTCATCTCTCCATGTGGTTCTGCGGCCAATCCAGCAGCTGTATATGCCTGACTCTCCACAATCACCTTCAGCTCAATGGGGTATGCCCAGCTCCTTCCTCAGAAAGAGGTTCTGGTCACTATTCCATTTAATATGTCATTCCCAAAAAGGACGGCTCCTTCCATCTTATCCTAGACGTCAAGTGAATCGATCACTGTCTTCAGGTGCTGCTTTCCGGTGGAAACCCTCAGGACAGTCATTCAAGCTGTTAGGCCAAGCAAATTTCTTGCATCCCTGGACCTGGCTGAAGTATATTTTCACATTACAATCCTCCAAAATCATCATTGGTCAACATTATCAGTTTCATGCCCTGCCCTTTGGTCTTGCCACAGCTCCTCGCACTTTCTCCAAGGTGATGTAGTAGTGGCAGCTTCCCTGCGGTGCCAGGGTATTCAGGAGGCTACTTCTCAAGTCCTCTCCTTTCTGGACTGTTTTAGCTTTTGGCATAATTGACCACCCAGCTATCTGTGCCCAGTTCAGTTTCTGGAATTCCTTGGCGCCCGCTTCGACATGAGAGTGGGTCGCGAGATGCAAGAAGCTCTGCGTTCAGGTCCATGCCTTCCGGCGCCTTGCAGTTCCCACTGCCTGGAATTATCTACAATTCCTCGGCACCATGGCTTCTGCTCTCTATGTGGTCGCCTGGGCCCATGCTCACATGTGTCTGCTTCAGTACTCTCTCCTGTCACACTGGTCCCCATCCTCCCAGGACTATCAGATTCTTCTACCCCTTTCTTCAGTGGTTCACCGCAGTCTTTGCTGGTGGCTTTGTCCTCACCACTTGTTGAAGGGCATTCTCTTGGAAATTTTGAGTTGACTGGTGGTCACCACAGACACCAGCCTTGCAGGTTGGGGAGCACAGTACCAGGGACAGGCAGCTCAGGGATCTTGGTCTATTCAAGAAACCTCTTGGACCATCAATCGCCTCGAAGCCTGGCTGTTCATCTGGCTCTTTCATTCGCACCTCTAGGGTCGAGCAGTCTGAGTACTTTCTGACAATTCCACTACTATGATTTATCTCAACAGACAGGGTGGGACCAAATGTCCCATAGTGGCCTTGGAAATGAGTCTTCTATTTCCCTGGGCAGAATCCAACCTCCTGTCTCTTTCTGCACAGCACATTGCGGGAATGGAGAACATTCAAGTGGATTTCCTGAGTCGTCATATCCTGGACCTCGGCGAGTAGGAGCTAGCTCCATGGGTGTTTCCGAACACTGGGTGCCGGTGGGATCATCCAACTCTAGACCTAGTGGCCACCTCTTCCAATGTAAAGACATCAATCTTTTTCAGTCGTCGAACTGAACTCACAGCCTAGATGCTCTGGTTCAGACCTGGTCCTTGAACTAGCTTCTCTA
The DNA here is from genome assembly GCA_033557465.1 of Ichthyophis bannanicus. Classification (NCBI taxonomy): domain Eukaryota; kingdom Metazoa; phylum Chordata; class Amphibia; order Gymnophiona; family Ichthyophiidae; genus Ichthyophis; species Ichthyophis bannanicus. The sequence continues at coordinate 44,132,477 of CM066043.1, forward strand.
CATCTTTCCTCCTTGTACGCTGATCGGCCGTGTACTCCATCGGATAGAGTCACGCACCGGATGGGTAGTGCTGGTGACCTCAATTTGGCCTCTGCAGCCATGGTATGCCGATCTCCTTCACCTCCTGCAGGAGGTGCCCCTATCCCTCAGAGTCCGGGGAGGTTTCCTGTTTCAGGGGCCGGTTCTCATGGACAACCCTATTCCTTACTCGACTGCTTGGCGTGGCTATTGAGCGGCATTGCTTGCATTGCAAAGGTTACCCGCCGCAAGTAGTGGCCACTCTGCTACGGACTTGACGGTCTTGTACCTCACGTGCCTATGCTCTGATCTGGCGTCTTTTCTTCTTGGTATTCTAAGAGATCCCTCTCCCCTTGGCGAGTTGATAATCTAGACATTCTTTCCTTCCTTCAAGATGGATTTGATAAGCGTCTCGCCCTTAATTCTTTAAAGGTGTATACTGCGCCTTGACATGCTTTCAGAGGCCTCTCCATGGGTGGTCTCTTGCTTCTCATGTAGACATTTTTCAATTTCTGCAGGGCGTTCGCTCCCTGAGCCACCCATTAGTCCAATCATCCCTTCTTGGGATCTGTTCTTAGTGCTTCGCGTGCTCACCTGTGCCCCGTTTGGGCCTCTCCTAGGGCATCCCTCAAAGATTTGACTCTCCAAAACTGTTTTTCTTATAGCAGTCACTTCGGCATGGCGCCTTTTGGAGCTCCAGGCATTTTCTTGCCGGGATCCTTTTCTGTCTTTTTCCCCAGAGGGGGTTACCATTTCAAGAGTGTCTTCTTTTTTGCCTAAGGTCCTTTCGGATTTTCATGTCAACCAATCGGTTGTGCTTCCTTCGTTTTTTAAGGAGCAGTCTTCGGGTAACAAACCTCCACCTGTTGTATGTTGGTAGGGTGTTACGCTGTTACCTCAAATTTACTAATACGTTTCGTCTCTGCGATCACCTTTTTGTCCTAGCTTCTGGTCCACAAAAAGGAGTGGCCGCTTCCAAAATGACCATTGCACGCTGGATCAAGCAAACCATTGAGTCGGCTTATATTTTATTGAACAAACCTGTGCCCGTAGGTCTTTGGGCACATTCTACATGGGCCCAAGCTACCTCTTGGGCAGAATACTCACGGGTAGCTCCAATAGATATTTGCAGGGCGGCCACCTGGTGGTCCCTCTCTACCTTTGCACATGACTATCACTTGAATGTCCAAGCTCGGGAAGCAACTTGCTTTGGAGCCGCTGTCTTGGCTGCAGCTGTTTCTTCCCACCATGGAATGGTTTAGCTATGGTACTCCCCACTAGTCTGGACTGGTCTAGCAGTATGTATTTGGAAGGAGAAATTTTACTTACTGATAATTTCCTTTCCTGGAGTCCTGCTAGACCAGTCCAGGACCCACCCCTCTAAATTGTTTAGTCCGTCACCTAGCTAAGACTCTCTTTACATAACGGTGACATTGCTGTACCTTGCCATGTACATACTTCCTTGGCCTGCGGATCCTGTTTCACATTGTTCATTTAGTTTGTCATAAGAGAAGTTCGTTTATGAACTCATTCTTGGTCTGGTTTTGTGCTTCCTTGGCTGTTTGAATTCCTGCTGCTTGTTATGGTTATACTGAAGCTCCCCATGGAGGATGGGTTTTTATACTAAGGATGATGTCACACAGCTTTGGGAATTTTTCTCTGTCTCACCATCTGCTGGCAGGAGGTAGAAAAAACTTGTTATATAAATAAATAAACAAACCTTTAGTCTGGACTAGTCTAGCAGGATTCCTGGAAAGGAAATTATCGGTAAGTAAAATTTCTCCATTGCTTTTATAAATTTGAATCTCACACTTCACCACCTCCTCCCATCATTCACTTCCGTTGGAGTGGACTAGGACTCTCCATCATCCAAGAGAAAAGAATCACTTTACATACTAAGAACAAAGCTAAATAAAGACCCATTTCCTTTGCTTTGGGAACTATAAGGCTTTCCAGTCCCGTAACATCTCTGAACAGTATTGGGGCCATATGTCCATTCTGCTTTTATCCCTCTAACCTGACTTAATTCCTCTAAACTTGTTCCCAGAGATCTCTGTGTAATGAACTCTAAAAATTACCCACCCATAGGCTCGTACGGGCTTCCTCTCTTTAGTTATGAATGTCCTATGTAGCAGCCTATGCTGAGTTTCTTGATGTGCAACATTTTAAGTATTGATAAATGGTGAGGAATAAGGTGTCGATATCATTTTCTGATAACTGAGCAATATCCCTAGACCATACTTGCGTTAACACCAGCGCCCTCACCCATGGCCTCTGCTTAGCTGCCCTGCACATTTTATACCATCTCGATAGCTTGTTGAACTGAGATGACACGGTTCTGTAATCTGTGTCCAGAGGTCCTCCCCTTAGCATATTTTTTAATGGCTAGCACTAGTGCTTAACCTGCCAGTAGTGAAATTTATGTGTCGATGGAAGTGACCATTTCTCTTGTATTTCCTCAGTTACAAAACACATATTGCTGCCCCAGAAAGAAATGTCCTACCCTATAGCACCCCAAACTTTCCCATTGTTGAATGACTGTGCGCCTCACCTACGGGATGAACTCTAGATTTCCACACGAGTAGATATAAAGGAATAATAGCATGGCTGATGCATGCTCCATTCTTTGCCATCACGTCTGAGCCTTTTTAAATAAAGTCAATACTCCCTGCCTATGTTATTCCACTCCTTGTTTTGTCTTCAACCCATGCACGAGATTAACAAATTTATATGGGACATCGAGCTCATCTAATATATCATGCAAAGCGTACTGGACATTTCCCATACACAATTCAGCAAAGCATGGCTGCTCCACTGTATCACTTTAAATTGGACAATCCTAGAACCTCCACCCCCCAAGGGACTACTAATATTAGATCGGCATAAGAATAAACAGGCACCTTGATTTCCAAAAAAACCTCATGAATACATTTAAATAAAGTTTTCAAGAGATTGCAGAGAGACTTTCTGTGCATCACTGCCTGTGCCGTCTGCTTTACAACTTCCTGTAGTCCCATAGCAGCCGGAGTGCGACTGAACCATAACCGATGCACTAGGTCCCTTAACTTGACTTCTGCACCCAAGCAGCAATGCCATTTCTAGTGCTGAGATAAACAGATGGCACACTCCATTAGATTCCAGCTTGTGCCTGGGATCTAATGGAACCAGGAGAAAGCAGTATAATTGTATCTGTCATCCCCAGTGGGAGGAAGGTAGGGGAAGGGAAACTGCATTGCCATCCAACTTATTCACATGGTGGCCTCTTCTCTCTAACCTTGAGTCGCAGGGGCGGCTCAAGGCAATCTGCTGCCTGAGGCGAAGAATGAGATGGCATCTCTCCCCTCCCTCCCCCCCCCCCACCTTAGAGGGGGCGGGGCTTTTTCAGGAATCCAATCAGAGACTGAACCAAACCAAAAAGCCGATTAGATTATATGGAGGAAATGCAAGATGTTTGCACACAGGGCCGTAATGAGCTGCAGTCGCACCCTGTGCAACTTGCAGCTCGGGTGCATTCCCCCCTCCTCCTCCCCATACCTCCGTCCAGTGCTGCCTGCTCTTTCCCTGCTGCTACCGCCCTCTGTTGTTTTCAAGGCAGCGCCGGCAGCAGGGAAAAAGAAGGCAGCGCTGGACGGAGGTATGGGGAGGAGGAGGGGGGTCATACGCCCAATCTGAAAGGCGCCGGCACTTTAAGCAGATCTGTCCCTCCCTGCTCTGACATCGCATCGGAGGAGGGAGGGACCAGACCTGCTTAAAGTGCTGCAAAAAGGCTTGGGTCACATTTCAGCTGCCTGCTATTGTCCTGCCAGCGGCGGTAGGTCAACAGCAGACAGCCGAAATGCACCCCCCCCAAACCTTTGCGCCCTGTGCAGCTGCACCGCTTGCACAGGGCTAGGTACGGTCCTGTTTGCACACCAAGAAACTAAAAGACAGCAAGAACCAACAGCACAGTTTATAAAACTTAATTATAACTCATTTTTATTTTGTTATAAACTGCATTATGGTTCTTGCTTTTTCTTTTTCAACATATATTTTGCATCCACAGTAGGTGCAGAGCAGAACCAGGACATTCACCCACAGAACTCAATATTTAAAAAAAAAAAAATCTGATTCTGATCATCTCACTAACAACAACAACCCACTATTCTCCAGTACCAGGCATATTGTGAACTAATACAAAACCCTACAACAAAGAGCAAACTTACCATACCATATCAACACAAACTTCCAAAACTCACACAAGGAGCCCATCCAGAAAAAGCGTCACTGTAAATACTACAGTGGGCCCTGGAACATCCATACACCTATTTGAAAAACTGAACAAGTCAAATTGCTACAGTACAGTATAGATCTTTATGTAGAAATTCCATGTTAACAGAACACCTGACCTCAGTCACACACTCACAACATCGACCCTCACCAAGTACAGAAGAAGTAACCACAATCTAAAGTAAAAATAAAAATATGTAGACAAAATTTAAACTGAAACCCCAAGAAGCCAGAGTCCACATGCAGTGCAACATCAGATAAATAAGAGATGCAGTTCCCCAATACAGTGTAAAATATAAAGAGAGCACAAAGTCCAATCACTAAAATTTAAAATTATATCTCCAGGAACAAGCAGGAATGAGTCTTCACATATGGGTACGTCGGTACCGACGGAGTCCGCGCGGGAACGCTTCCCAGCGTCCAATCAAAGAGCTTTTGGAAGCATCCCACCACGCCTGCGTGCTGCCTTCCCGCCTTTCCCAACTGCCTTTCCTCAGTTTTCGTTTTTCCGCAGAGCCGGCAGGACGTCCTCCTGTCACCGCAGAAAATTCTTCTTTTATTCTTAGTTTTCTTGTGGTCGCGGCTGTCTTCCCGACGCCACCGGTACCGCCGGTGTTTTCTTTTCTTTCTTGTAAAATCTTCCTTTTCAACGGGATATTTTTTCTTCATAGTATCCCACGGTGTCTTAGGCCTTTTAGGCCTCCTCTTTTTCCTTCATGGAACCACCAGACACTTTCTCCAAGAAATGTTCAGTCTGTGGCGGTACAACTTTAATTTTAGACCCTCGAAGTCGGGGTCTAACCTCCTTGGGTCCTGACGACAGTTTGGTGAGAAGACATCTTCAACATCGAGAATCCCTCTATACACGGTTGCCCTCCAACTTCGGGGCACCGTCCCCTTCTTCTTCCACACTGGATCAGGTAACCCACAAACAGTCTGTTAAGACTAGCCAGTCCTCGAGTGGTAGGTCTCATGCACAGCATGTAGACGGCTCCGGCTTTGCCCTCGACGGCCCCCTGGCTTCAAAACCCCGGCGGGAGTCTTCGGTCTCCAAAGCGTATAAGGGGTTTCAGGTTGTTCCTGGGGTTCACCCCCCACAGAACATACCTGAGCCGTGCATGGTGGTGGCATCCGCTTCGAGCGGTACCGATACCCTGGCATTGGCACTGGTGTTGGATAAAACACTCCTCACCAGGGATCGTCATCTGGCCTCCTCGGTGCCTTCGGGACCGGTGGATACATCCCAGATTTACTTTCCATTATTGGTACCAACACCAATACTACCACCGACGTCGGTACCCTCCAGGTGTGCATCGACAGCCTCGCTTCCTTCGATGCCGAGTCTGGAATCGATTTCCAGTTTGGAGGACTGGGTACCGACTCGCCTTGGTTTCTCCTCTTTTCCTGCTAGGGAAAGAGGTCTGACCACTATCAAATGATAGTTCCTGTGCCAGCATGTATTGTCCTTTGTATAGACTTACTACTTGGTAAGTCTTCTTCAGCTCCATTCTCTTCACCCTCTTACCCTTTTTCCTCTGTAAGAGCGGAATTACTTCACTGGAGGGCTTTTTCTTCAGCCTCTCTAGTTTTGTCACTTTCCAGTGCGGAGTTTTCCTCTCTGAGTTAACTCCTCTGTTTCAATCTTGTTTTGCGGCAGCTTATCAGACATGTCCAGAGTTTTCTACTCCTGTTCTGTCTGTTCTTTCTGCTTTTAAACAGTAAGATTCTTTCTGCTGTCTTGCTAGCAGCTGCCTATGCAGGAGCCTTAATGTTTGGACCACTGGTTCTTGTCCACAAACAACCAGATTTGTCCTTCACTAACATTCTGTCTAGTCTTAGTAGTGGCTCCAAGTCAGTGCTCCATCTATCTTTGAGATCATCTCACTACAAGCATTCTGGATTGTCTTCTATTTCTGCCATCTCCATTCTCTTGGATTTGGCAGCATAGTTGGCAGAGATACTAGCTCTCTACCAGCCAGTTCTATCTCCTCTCTCTCCTGCATCATGCTCTCTGCAATTCTACAGAGAAGCTTTCCACTATGGGCCCTTGCTAGAGAGCATGGGGAGTTTTTTCTCCAACAACTATCCTAGATGGTTGGAAAAGGCTTTTCAGTCATGTCTCCCATGACTAGAAGGTTCTCCCTTCTTTTACTATCTCCTTTTCATTTAAAGGACATAGGCCTTCTTTTACGTAAAGGCTTAAGGAGTTGCCAATTCCCTGCTTTGGTCCATAGCATTCTCAATCGGGGATTTGCTCTTTCTCCTTGCAGCTCGTCCTCATGGTAACAAGCCATGATACTTTTTGCCCTTAAGCAGGTCAACATAGTACCTCATCCCTATATGTCTTCTGTCTACTTACCATGCTAGAGTCTTGGACGACTCGGGACTTGCTGGCTACAGATTGATGTTATCCTCTGTTTTTTCATATAACCATCCTGATTATTTCACTAGCTAGCATCCTTGCAGATCATAACCAGGGGGAATAGATTCTCTATATATCTTCTCAAGTAGGTTCCACCTCCTTGTTCTTAGATGAATCTTTCCTCTCCACATGTCCTATATGAATACCATGCTGTAGGCATATATCTGTCTGTTTAATTACAGACACCCATATTTAGGCCTACATATTCATATCTATCTTTTGTGTGTATTTTATGCCCTTCCATATCTCACTATAGATATATTCTTATATGTCTATCTATATATCTATATCTATATATCTATATATATCTATATATATATGTATCTGTCGAGATATTTCATTATAGATAGATATGTCTCCACATATTTAGCTATATGAGCATAGACAGTGAGATAGATATCTGCTTCTGACAGTAGGGTTTTACCCATACCTATGCTATCCAGCAGGTTTGGGATTCTCCACACACAACCACTCCTGTGGTAGTCAACAATTTTATACCATAATCTAAGGGTTTAGGTACCTCTGAAGCTTCTCCGTACCTAATATCTCTCCTAGCTTACCCCAGTTAGGAGAGACATTGTGGATCTTCAGTTAATCACAGGCTTTAACGCCTCAGGCCTTTTTCCTCTCTGTTTAGGATACAAGGGGTTCCAATAGCCTTTCTCCCCACAAGGACTGTGCCTGTTTGTCCAAATCGGTTAGCCTTTCTCTTTTTGCTCCTAAGAGTGAGTTACTCTGCCGCCAAAAGAGTTTGTTTTTTATCATACAGCTTTCCGCTGAAGGCCCACCGTTTTTGTAATACCCCAGTTTTTCCTACTAGGGGTGCCTGTTACCTTTCAGGATTCTGACCTCCACTATTTTTCCTACAGGTTTATTACCTCCACTTACAGTGAGGTCCTCTTCACAGTTCCTCTACTGGGTTTCCCAGTAGATCCATGAAACCTACATACTTCTGTGAAATCCTGTCAGGGGAGATCCATATTGCAATATCCTTTGCAATATCCTTGATAACAATCATCATCCACACATGGACTCCTTGTCTGCAGTCCTATGCTAAGTTAGCTGTTCCACAGCATCTTTCTTTCTTCAACTCCTACCCTCCATCCTCAGGATGCCTGGTGTTGTGGGGGATAGCATGTTCCAACCTATGACATGCTGGGACTCCAGGCATCTCAGCTTGGGAGTCCCCATATGTGAAGACTCATTCCTGCTTGTTCCTGGAGATAGCACAGTTACTTACCTGTAACAGGTGATCTCTGGGAACAGCAGGAATAAGCCTTCACAACCCACCCACCTCCCCAGGAGTTGTATCTCTATCTATCTTTCCTTTCCTTTCTCTCTCTTTGTCTCAGCTTTAAAACTTAACTGAGGAGAAGCAGTTGGGAAAGGCGGGAAGGCAGCACGCAGGCATGGTGGGATGCTTCCAAAAGCTGTTTGATTGGACGCTGGGAAGCGTTCCCGCGCAGACTCCGTCGGTACCAACGTACCCATATGTGAAGACTTATTCCTGCTGTTCCCAGAGATCACCTGTTACAGGTAAATAACTGTGCTTTTTTTCTACCTTTGTTGTTTGACCATTTTATTCTCTGATCATGCTGGTCCTGATCTGAGGCTTTTGCTTTCCTGTCTTCTTAGCTCTCTTTCTGTGGTCTATAGTCCATCTGCCATTTCTTATCTCTTCTTTTGTTTTCTTCACTTCCTTCCATCAGCCCATTTCCAGTTCCAGTAACCCTCCCCAGTATCAGCCCCTTTCCAGTCCTCCCTCCCAGTACCTTCCAATGTCAACCGCCTTGCATTCCCACAACTGCCACTGGTGTCCATTCCCTTCCAGTCCCCCTCCTTCCCCACTGTCCAGCCCCTTCTAGTCCAAATACCATCCCAGATATCAGCTCACGTCCACTCTGTGCCACCCTCCCAGTCAGCTCCCTTCCAGTCGCCCTACCCTCTGTCCATCCCCCTTCCAGTGCCATTCGCATGTCAGCTCCCTTCCAGCCTCCTCCCCATTACCCAGTCACCTACTACTCCCATCCCCAAGTGTCAGCTCCCTTCCAGGCCCCCTTCAGTACATCCCAGGTGTCAGCTCCTTTCCAGCCCCCTCCTTCCCCCGGTGTCAACTCCCTTCCTGCCCCCTCCTTCCCCTGGCAGACCCTCTCAGTATCCGCTCCCTTCCAGTCCTATTCTGCCATCCCCCGATTCAACCCATTTGTAGCCCTAGCCCCTAGTTTTCTTCCAGGGCCAGCAGTACACTCCTCCCCTCCCCCATTAGCCCATTTCCAGTCCTATCCCCCTTATCAGCCCACTCCAGTGCTAGCCCCCCATCAGCCCATTACTATTTATTTATTTTTATTTTTTTATTTAGTTTACACTTATATACCGCTACTTCCAGCGATCAGTAGCGGTTTGATTACAAATTTGAGAGATGTCAAATCAGGACAGAAAAATTGGGATAATATATACATAGATTTGGGGTCTGTCACATCACGCAGGATTAGGCACTTCAAAGTTAGGTTTACATATTTACAGTTATACAATAATTACATTTCTACATATCAGCTTCGTGATTCCACTTTGGTTTACATCTTGATTCCACTTTGGTTTACATCTGGTTATAGTGACATTTGAAGAGATGGGTTTTTAGTTTCTTTCTGAAGGCATTTATGTCTTTTATAGCTCGCAGTTCGTGTGGTAGATGATTCCAGATTATTGGGGCAGAGAATGAGAAAGCTTTATTGCTAGTACTGGCTTTTACTGATCTGATGTTATTGGGGACTTGTAGTGTGTCAGAGTTGATAGTTCTTCTGTCTCTGTTTGTTGGTTGCTTGCTGACCAGGGTTGAGAGGAATGATGGCGCTAGGTCATGTATGAGCTTGAAAGTGGTTACCAAAGTTTTATATTGTATCCTGGCAGCAACGGGTAGCCAATGTAGCTCGATCAATACAGGTGTGATGTGTTGAGCAATGCTTGATCGTGTGATGACCCTTGCCGCCACATTTTGGGCCAATTGCAAAATATTTAGCGTTTTCTTTGGCAGACCCTGTAGTATGGTGTTACAGTAGTCTAAGTGGGGCATAATGAGTGCTTGTGCCACCATCCGAAAATCACAGGGTTCGATTAAGCTCCTCAGCGGTTGTAGGACTCTGAGTTTGTGGAAGATGGCCTTGTTGGTTTTTCGCAGGTGTTATTCCATTTTCAGTTTGCTGTCGAGTGTGACTCCCAGATATTTGATCTCATTCTTTGTGTTGTATGTGTTGTTACAGAGGGTGACTGTCGGGGGAGGTTCAAAGTTTGGTTTACTTGATATATACATCACTTCGGTTTTCTTATGGTTGATTGCCATGTTGTTTTGCTGGATCCATGCTAACATCTCGTACAGGCAGGTTTCAAGCTGTGTATACTTCGGGTCAATTACGTCCAATTGAGTGTATAGCATAATATCATCTGCATAGATATGGTAGTTGATATTATGTTTTTTGAAGATGTCACAGAGGGGCTGCATTTAGATGTTGAATAGTAGCGCAGAGAGGGCAGATCCCTGGGTATGCCTTGAGTTTGAGTGAACCCTTCTGCTTTTTCTCCGTTGAATTGGACCTGTGGCCTTCTGTTCGTTATATAGGAGGAGAACCATTTAAGGGTGGTTCCCGAAATTCCTATTGATTCCAGCTTTTTTAGTAGGATATCATGATGGACAGTATCAAAGGTGGCGGAGATGTCAATGAAGATGAGTAAGAACGTTTTCTTCCTGTCTTCCAAGCCTTTGTGGAGGTTATTTAGCAGTGCTATTAAAAGCGTTTCTACCCCATGGTTTCGTTTGAACCCGTATTGTTGCATGTCTAGTATGTTGTGGTCGTCTAGGTGCTCTTGAAGTTGTATGAGGGCTGCTTTTTCGATGATTTTTGCTAGGAAGGATATGCTGGAGATGGGGCGGTAGGATGTTGGGTCTGCTTTGTTGAGTTTATTGTTCTTTAGTACTGGTCTTATTATAGATTTCTTGAGCTGGTCTGGCATAATTCCTTGATGCAGTGATAGGTTTACAATGTGTGAGACTTGGTGGACTATATCTTTTTTCGCTGCCTTGACCCAAGCAGTGGGGCAGGGGTCCAGCGGGGAGGTGGTGGTATTGATGCTAGTTATTATGTTGCTTGTTTGTCGCTCATCGATCCTGTGGAAGTTTCTCCATGTCAGTTCTTGTTCCACAGTAGTTTTCTGGTGTGCCTCTACCCTACAGGGGTCGGGCATGGTTGCAGTCAGTTTGCTCGCGTAGTGGTTTGCTAGCGTTTGTGGGTGGATAGAGGTATCCTGGTGGTCTGGTTGGGATGTTTTTGTTAGGGATTTCACCAGCTCAAATAGTTCCCTAGGTTTGTTGATCGCTTTGTTTAATAGGTTTGTGTGGTGCATCCTTTTCGCAGCATTTACCTCTTCCTAGTCCTAGTCCTAACCCCCCCCCCCCAATAAGTCAATTTCCTGTCCTAGCCCCCCCTAATCAGCCCATTTCCAGGCCTAACCCCACCAATCAGCGCATTAGCAGTCCTAGCCCCCCTCCCAATCAGCCCATTTCCAGTTCCAACCCCACATCAGCCCATTTCCAGTCCTAGCCCCCTATAGCCCATTAGCAGTCCTAGCCCAATTCCAGTTCCAACCCCACATCAGCCCATTTCCAGTCCTAGCCCCCTATAGCCCATTAGCAGTCCTAGCCCATTTCCAGTTTTAACCCCCCATCAGCCCATTTTCATTCTTAACCTCCCATCAGCCCATTTCCAGTCCTAGCCCCCCATAGCCCATTAGCAGTCCTAGCTCATTTCCAGTTCTAACCCCCCATCAGCCCATTTCCAGTCCTAGCCCCCCCGATAGCCATTAGCAGTCCTAGCCCCCTCCCGATCAGCCCATTTCTAGTTTTAACCCCCATCAGCCCATTTCCATTCTTAACCTCCCATCAGCCCATTTCTAGTCCTAGGCCCCCCCCCCATCAGTCAATGTGCTAAACCCCTCCCCCCCCACCAGCCCATCTCCAGACCTTTAGGGAACTGGGGGGAAAAAACCCCATCTGCAAACGCTGCTGCTGCAGCAGCAGCAGCAACAGCATGAAGTGCCCCGCGGCGGCCGCCTCCCCGGGAGAGCCCTCGCCACCCCCCCCCCCCCCCGGCACCGGCTCAGCTTTGCAGAACCGTTTGAAGGTAGAGTGTTTCCCTTTCACGCGGCTCTGTTAAAGCTGAGCCCGCGGCGCTGATGGAAAACAGGACATGCTCAGCTTTAACAGAGCCGCGCAAAAGAGAAACACTCTCCCTTTGTGCGGCTCTGCAAAGCTGAGCCAGCGGGGGGGGGGGGGCGGTTTGTAAGGGCTCTCCCGGGGAAGCGGCTGCTGCGGGGCACTTCATGCAGCGGCAGCAGCATTTGCAGCCAGGTGTTTTTGTTTTGTTTTTTTAATTTATTATTTTGAAGGCCAAGTGAGGCAGTCTTTTAAGGGGCAATTTTTGCCGTCCCCAAAAAGATGCCGCCTGAGGCTACCGCCTCACTGAGCCTCATTGTAGAGCCACCCCTGTTGAGTCAACAACATGGCCTTGCAGCTTGGTTGGGCCATCTGTTCTTTCTGCTATTAAGTACTGTATTACTAAGTGGTAATATTAAAATATTTCACAAAATAACACTATGACCTTCAGTGCAACATAGAGGGAATAATTCCCATAAATTAACACTCTTTCTTTTTCCTCATTCAACAGTGTAGCAATTTTCTCAATGTCTACCGGAAGGTCTCAGACTTACAGTGGCACCAATTTCATAGACTTAAACGTCTGTATAGAAATTTTTGTGCCGGATCGCATCAATGACCTCCACGATAGCAGACTAAAGCACATAAGTGTAGCAATCGTGATTTAACCCTCTTAGTTCTCCATATCAATATGGCTCAAAACTATAATGATTATTATTAAGCTCATGTAATTCACCATATTAATATATAGTCCATTAACGCTAATACTTATGGCTGTCAATCTTAATGACACTATCGAAAGATCCCGACGCTTTCCCCCAGCGCCTTTGTAGCGTTTCTCTTAGTAGGGTTCCTCAGGGGATCAATTTTAAATCCTGCATTCAAACAAAATGAAACATAGAATCATTCCCAACATACTACTTTCCTCTTCTTCTTCTAAAACCTCAAACAACCAACAAAACCAAAACCCTTAAATACTCACAGAAATGCTGCCCACGTCTAAGACAGAAGATCTCCTCTGTTTTCTAACAAATACTTTTCAGCTCTCAAAAGCAAAAAGACGCCGCGCATGCGGTCTGTTTCTTTCAGATTCATTTTTAAAGGCGTAACGTAGTGTGACGTGATAGACTCCTCCCCTTTGTCAGAGTTGTAATCTCTAAAACCTCCCCTTAGGGGACTAGCCTCCTCACAAAAGTGAAGTTTCCCCGCTATATATTTCAACCGCAACATGACCTCCAATAACTCCATTAACTGCTCTCTATAACCTCTCACCATCTGAATGCGTCAAGAGATAGTCCAAAAAAGGTTAAGATCATATACATGCCGCCCAATCTATCATCGCATTCAATCCATTGGGTTTAACGATATTTAATTTATAGATCCACCTTTGTTCTCTCTGAATTAGAACTTGATCATGAGTTCTATCCCCACTACCACCTGCAACCTTATCTATACAGAAACATGCCAATTGCTCGAAACAGTGCCCTTCGTTTAGACAAAGGGGAGGAGTCTATCACGTCACACTACGTTACGCCTTTAAAAATGAATCTGAAAGAAACAGACCGCTTGCGGGGCGTCTTTTTGCTTTTGAGAGCTGAAAAGTATTTGTTAGAAAACAGAGGAGATCTTCTGTCTTAGACGTGGGCAGCATTTCTGATAGTATTTAAGGGTTTTGGTCTTGTTGGTTGTTTGAGGTTTTAGAAGAAGAAGAGGAAAGTAGTATGTTGGGAATGATTCTATGTTTCATTTTGTTTGAATGTAGGATTTAAAACTGATCCCCTGAGGAACCCTACTAGGAGAAACGCTACGAAGGCGCTGGGGGAAAGCGTCGGGATCTTTCGATAGTGTCATTAAGATTGACAGCCATAAGTATTAGCATTAATGGACTATATATTAATATGGTGAATTACATGAGCTTAATAATAATCATTATAGTTTTGAGCCATATTGATATGGAGAACTAAGAGGGTTTAAATCACGATTGCTACACTTATGTGCTTTAGTCTGCTATCGTGGAGGTCATTGATGCGATCCGGCACAAAAATTTCTATACAGACGTTTAAGTCTATGAAATTGGTGCCACTGTAAGTCTGAGACCTCCCGGTAGACATTGAGAAAATTGCTACACTGTTGAATGAGGAAAAAAAAAGAGTGTTAATTTATGGGAATTATTCCCTCTATGTTGCACTGAAGGTCATAGTGTTATTTTGTGAAGTGATTCAACGTTCAAAAACAGACCATTTTTTAGAATATTAAAATATTGCCAAATATGTAAAAGATTAGTGTTTAAAACAGAAGTGGCCTACATATTGAAATTGCTAAAAGCATTATTGTTCCTGCTGTGTTCTCTGCAGAGGTCATCCTCCGTACATGGTTCATAGCAACTGAAGAGGGGGGAGGGAGGGAGAGATGCATGTAATAAGAATTAGATTTTCTTCTTGGCTTCAGTTGTCAGGTATGTGTGGGTGGGGTATCATAAGAACTGAATAATCAGAGGGATGCAGTAATCCAGTCAAATGACTGGGTTTATAGTTTTGTGAGATTACGGGATTCCTTTTCATCTGTGTACCAGGAGGCTGTTGTACTTACTTTGGGAGCTGGACATTTCTGAGACCAGCACTAAATACATTTCACTGTCACTGAGATGGATGCATGACTTAGTGAGTTGGGGAAGAGATAGCAGTGTGCCACCTATACGTATTGGAGGTTACTTTAAAAGCCTTAAGTGCTTTTTTTTCATGTGGAAATACCAGCATTTGCATGTTTAGATCACATACATGTATAGATGGTGATCTCAGAAAGCTCCTATTTACATGTAGAAGCCCAGAGAGTTCAAGAGGACATGGTATGGGTGAACCAAAAATCTACATGCGTATTCTCTATTTTACAAAGGGAATCCATGTATAAGGGAATAAAATTTCCCTGTCTGGTTTTACTCCAGCTCAGAGGAATGCATAGATTTTACAAAAGTGCTAGTGGCCAGGACTTTACATGAGGCATTAAGGAAGAAATTCACTTTAATCCCTTATTTACTTTTTGCCTTAAAAAAAAAATCATTAAAATTGCTGCCGCTGTGTATAAATTTACAAAACTGAAGTGCTGGTACTTACACGGGGAAGTTGCGAAATTGCCACTTCCACGAGGAAATTGCCAAGCTGGTGATGGTCATTTTCCCACATGTGGATTTGTAAAATGACTTCTGCAGTACATGCTGGAAAATCATACACATTCCTGCATGCCCCTATATGCATTTTACAAAATGCTCCATGTTTAGTAGAGCCTTTTGCAAAATACAGCCAGAATTGAGCTTGTCCGGTCTCGGTGTTCTGTGCAAAATGGGGCTTATTGTATGTGTGTGCACAAGGTGAAAACTGGAAAGTCTAGGTATTGTCAGAATGAGTAGATCTTATTGTAGATATATTTAGTCATTTCTTTCATATGCTGCAAACAGTTTTTGGACATTGCTGTAGAAAGTGAATATAAGTTTTCCTTTTCCTCTTCTTGAGCTACTGATGCAGTTGGAAACCGTCTCCCTTGGGCTACAGTGCTACGAGTTTTCATTTTCAACTAGCAGGATTTTTTTGTTTTATTTAACCCTCTTTGCCCTACCACAGCGACTGCCCTCAGCCAGAGGTCACAGACCATGGTTCCTCATGGATGGTCCATGGACATCCCAAATCTAGCCGCTTGGAAAGTGTCATTGTGTAGTAATTGAGGTTGTATTGGGCTATGAGCATAATTAGGGCTTCTGTTAAGTTTAAAATGAAACACTTGGAAAACGCCCAGTAAAAAAAAGAAAATATATGGATGTGTTTTCGATAACCACTGTTCCCTGAGTACTTTCTAGCCCCTCAGACCTGCAGCTCTGTCTGTGCCTTTTTCTGCTCTGACGGTTGTTCATATCTGCTTCTGCTGTCCTCTGTGTTTTATCTTGATTACATAGTAAGCTCTGATGAGCAGGGACCAAGTCTTACTTCTATATGTACAGCGCTAAATGATTAGTAGTAGGAATTGGAACCTCTGACTGCTGCTGTCTGACTACTTCATCTTTGGTTGTAAGGGGCAGAAATAGGGTCAGAATGGCAAACCAAGCAAAACACCATTTTTATAATGCTTTTGCATACAATTCTAACATAGCTTTAAATAATTATAAACACCTGAAACCAGAAGCCCTAAATATAATATGCATTTGTCACCTGCTGAATTGCATTTTATCATTTTTCTTTAAGATTGTCTTCGAAGTTTCACAGATCTGGAAGAGTTAGATGAGACAGAGCTGTACATGTGTCATAGATGTAAAAGGAAACAAAAGTCCACTAAAAAATTCTGGATTCAGAAGTTACCAAAGGTTAGTGTGACTGTCCTGAGTGTGGTTGTGACAAGTGGCACAATCTGATCATTTCTAATAGATTCACCTCATCAAATGCTACGTCCTAAAGATTTCTGCTCAAACTGACCTCAAAGAGCCTGGTGTGTAGCTTCACAAGAGATGCAGCAGTAACCCAGTCCTTGGAGATTCCACAGCCAGCCAGCCTGGTTTTCAAGATATCCACAGCGAGAGTATATCATGAAGTGTCTGCCTGCACCATCTTCACTGTATGCAAATACATCTCGTGTAAATCTTTGTGGATAACCAAAGTGGTCAGGAGATTGCAAACAACCAGATTGAGGACCATGCTATAGCTGTACATCAGCACCATGTTTACTGATATGATTGAGCAAGCCAATGTGTGTATGTAAAATAAATGCAATAATAAAAACAGCGGGTCTGATAATCACGTTTACATGGTTTTCAGGTCTGCAAAGTATGTAAATGCCGATTAGCAGTTTATTCACTAACACTAACACTGTTAGTGTGTCGAATATCCACGGATGCCGCCACTAGGTGCCAGGATGCTGATGCCGCCACTAGGTGCCAGGATGCTATGCCGTTAACATCGGGGCAAGTCCTGGGTGTTCGGAGCGGAGGCAGCGCCTCTTGCTAACCGGGCAGCAGCAATATGGAGCCGCTACCTGGTTAGCAACCCGCAGGTAAAGTCAGGCACAGCAAATACTGCCCTAACTTTACCTGCGGAAGGTAACCAGGCAGCGGCTCAATACGGTGCTGACATTGACTATGCGGGGTTAGTCCCGGCGGCAATAGCCAGTGGCATTAGCAGTGCTAGTTGCCGCCACTAAATATCGAGCCAAATGTTTTTTTCAGTTTCACATTTAGTCTAGTTGAAAGAGATTCTTTTATATATTTTAGCAAATCAGTATGAATGTCTTCTTACTTTTGGGGAGGAGAGGGTTAAGGAGGAATATGCCTAAGAATACCCAAGTCCACAATCTCTCAGCTAATGGGATCAGAATATTGTATGACTGGTAAAGAGTATGAATAGGAATAAGTATAAGATTATAGAAAGGGAAAGTTGAATGCAGCTAAACCTTAGAAGGCCCACGTTTAGGAATGTGTGTGTCTGTGTGTGTTTCTCACAGTGAATAAAGTGATGTCTTCAAATGGTAGGGGGCAAGAAAATAATCTTTAAAGATAGCCACACTCAAGTGAAAAGCACAAGCTGTTCTGATCATATCTGGTCTAATTTTACCATAGCTGAAGACCCATTTTAGATAGGTTGTGGAAAGGGTAATTAAGACGCCCAGATCGGGACATGAAAATGTCCTCTGCATATGGTAGATGAAGAGCCTCTTGTAAAACGCATATAAGGACGTGCAGGAGTGTATGTCAAGTGTCTCACCATGCCCAGCTGGAGCAATCATTTTTAAAAACAACCACAGGGGGTGCTGGAAAGCCATTTTCTTTGGGGAGGTGGACAAGGTCCACCCCCTAGGCTTGCCAAATCATGTGAAGCTGCAATCGCTGGCCTTTCCCCTCCTGTCTGCCCGCAGAGATCTGATCTCCCATGGTAGACAAGAGGGGAAGGCCAAAGGTCACAGCACTCTTAAGCCCACGGAGATCTGAGCCCTGTGGACAGTCTGCTGCCTGCCGAGTCATGGCCTTCCCCTACTTCTGCCCTTGGGAGATCGGATCGCTACAGGCAGAAGTAGGGGAACACTGCAATCGCAGCAGTGACGATTTGCAGGGGCCAGGGCCATGTGACCCACCCCTTTCTGATGCCTATGAAACACATGGTGGGAGGAGTGTCCAGCTTTTCGTCAGATGTGCACGGGAACCTTTTTTTTCTTTCTTTTTTTTTTTTTTTATTAAATCATGGCTCCTGACAAAACCATCCCCCTTTTGTCCCTGACCCTTCTTGCACCAGAAGCATATACACCCGCCCCCTCTTCCCCGATAGCAAGAACTCCTTTCAGTGCTCCTCCTGAGAATACTTCCCTGTCCCACTCCAGGCTCTTACCGGGCGTTCTTGTTGTCTAGTGGGGAACAGGAGTGATCCGCAGTCATCCCTGCTTTTTCAGAGCCTTGAGTTCAAAATGGTGCCCATGACTACTAGTGGTAGTACCATGAGACTGCTGTTAGGGGTCACGGGTGCCATTTTGAACATGGGACAGAAGGAGCAATTGGGACCCACTCCTTTTCCCCCACCAGACAGTAGGGTCCCCCCGGAAAGAGCTGAGGGTGGGATGGGAGATGGAGAGGGTTTTTCTCGGGTGGGCTGAGTGAGAGGGGGAGGCTTCTTGCTGTTGATGATGGAAAGGGTTGCTTATGTCGAAGAGGGGATGGCGGGATGCTGGCCTCAACCTTTACACCTGCTCCTTCAGTAAGGCCCTTATGCATGCCTCAGGGCGGGTGTAAATATCAGCATTTAGAATTTTTGATCTCCATGTGTATTTCCCTTGTCCAGTGGAGAATGCAAGCCTATATTTTAGGCCCATCCAAATCATTTTCTCTCAATGCCTCCTTCCAATTTCTGCATAGTGTAGATTCCCATGCGTAAATAGTGGCCTTCTAAAATTGCACGTGCAGGCAATCTACACATTTTAAAAGCCACTATTTACCCATGGGGATGTTCCTAAAATAAGCTCCAGAACCTTGTAACGCATCAGCTTTTTCAAAGCGATATAATTGGTTGCCTCACCTTGACAGTGTTTCATTGCATGTATAAAATCTCCATTTTCATATTGAATCACTATTTGGGATTAGAGACTGAAAGTGTGAACCAATGCTGCTTTCCCGGCCCTGTTACCTTGCTCCCATTATCACTGAACTTCTCGTACTATTTAACTGCAGAATTAAATGGTTATGGAGGGGAAGGGGGCAGTGGTTCAAGGTGATAAAAGGTATACAGTCCAGCAATAATAGGATAGCTCTTGCAACCTCATGAAGGCGTGAAGACCTACATCATGAGACTTGTGCATACTTGGAAATTCTTGAGGCTTCCCTGTAATTTGGTGACACAGATTAGTTGTGCACAGCAAATGGTCAAGAAGCTTATACACCTCTGTAGTACTATTGCTTATTTCTATAGTGCTACTAGATCCATGCAGCACTAAGGTGGTGCTTTATACTAAGTCCTAAAGCGCCATCTTTACTGAGATTGTATAATGATTCCTATAACTCTCTTTTTGCAGGTGCTATGCTTACACTTGAAACGATTTCACTGGACAGCATACCTGAGAAATAAAATTGATACCTACGTAGACTTTCCACTGCGGGACTTGGATATGAAGTGCTTTTTGCTAGAGGTACAGTGTGTGGTGTTAAATACGTCTGATGAAAATCTACATTCCATATTGTCCTGCTAGACTAGCCCAGTGGGTTATGTTCCCCTACCAGCAGATTGATGGAGACAAAGAACCAATGAAAAGCCCAGGTTTCAGTAACATCACTCCCATGCCTCTATGCGCCTCAGCCACCAGAGGTCTCTCTTCAGTGTTTCTTTGTCTTCAGCAGATGAATTTTCTCCTTTCTGAAGAAAATTCTGAGGATTTGAGGGGAAAAGATCGATTTAACACGCTCGTGAATGGCAGCCTGTGGGTTGATCTCTTACTAGAGCATGATATGGGAGGCTCCACTAGACTGTGGTCTTTTTGGTAGCCTTAGGAGGAGGAATAAGAGCCTGTTGAGCAGCCAGAAATTGGAAGGAACTGAAAAAGTACAACTGCCTCACACAACCTCAATGCCCCCTCTCTCTTCCTCTGCCCCCCACCTGCTCTTTCGCAAAGATTGCAGAAGGCTCTCAAAGGAATCTGCCTGCCAGCCACCTTAAATGCAGTGCTACAAGCCAGCCAAACAGTTCCAGGGGAGTAGAGCTGAGCCTGCATGGATTCTCTGCGTGGTGCTCTCAGGGGGGCAAATTCCAAGGCTTGACCTCATCATTCTCCTTGTTAGGGGCTTCCAATTCAATCTGTGGGGAACACAATTCGGGGGTAGACCGCTGGTGACCATTGACACTGGATGAGGGTTTCCCGCCAGTTTCTGTACATGTTAATAGCATTTTTCTTTCTTGTGCACCTGCTGGTCACGTGGTCCTTCCTTGCATGTGTTCCTCCCAAGTGGCTCCAATGCTCAACTCCTACCCTAGTGCCTGTAATGCACACCCTATGGGCCGCCACGGCCTCAGCACATGCTATTGTAGCATGTGCCTTAATTCTCATGTTTTCTTCCAGGTAATGTTGTTTGACATGTGGCAAGCGAAGTACCTCATCTCCAGTTTTTGGATTCTGCTCTTCTTGCATGGCAGCTTCTGAGTCATCCCTGGAGGGCCTACCCTCCTTTCTCAGTCAGGGGATGCTGTTAACTCGACTTTGCCTGCCTTGGGGCAGGAAGTGGCAGATGGCACTATGGGTAAAGATATTCAGCCAGCCGGAGGATCCGGCGTCTGTGCTGTGGACTTCTCCCTGCTGTGACTATAACACGGAGTGTAGGGGGGGGGGGGGTAATTCCTGTGCGGAGAGCTTCTGGAGTCCGGATTGTCTTCCCCAGAAATCTTCCTTTTGCAGCAGGCCTGGTTGTTTTGGTGTTGACATTCAGACCTTGCAGCCCTTTGTTTCCCCCGCGCACAGTCTTGTGGAGGGCAGGCTTAGAATGGAAGCCGCCTTTGATTGATGGCAAAGCATTCTTGTCAAGGGCACAGCGTGCCCCCCCCCCCGGGATGGGAATTGACTGTGGCTTGGTTTGAGATATCTGATGTGGATGAAGTACTCTTGCCTTCAGAAGATTCTGAGGAGGCTAATGAAGTAGGAACTGGAGGTGTTTGATAGACATATGTTGGCAGAAATAGAACATATGGCCTTATCTAGTGTGCCCTTCCATATCAACTACAATAGTCCCCTTTTTACATTTAGAGATCTTCTGTGTTTGTCCCTTGCTTTCTTGAATTCAGATACTGTCCTCATCTCTATTACCTCCAGTGGGAGACTATTCCATGCATCTACCACTCTTTCCATAAAGAAATATTTCTGCATATCATTCCTGAGTTTATCCCCCTTAAACCATCATAGAAACATAGAAATATGATGACAGAAAAAGACCACATGGCCTATCTAGTCTGTCTTTTCCTTGTAGCAGAGCTTGCTTTCAATTGCAAGTCTCTCCTCTTGTGCATTTATGCCATGGAGGTATGAAAACATCTCTATCATATCTCTTCTATTCTTCCTTACATACATATTAAGATCTTTAAGTCTGTCCCCATATGCTTTATAACGAAAACCACTAACCATTTTAGTAGCCACCCTCTGCACCGACTCCATCCTGTTTATATCTTTTTTGGAGGTGTGGTCTCCAAAATTGCTTTTGTTGAAAACTAATAAAGGACCTGGGTGAGTTACAATCCTTCCACCTTCAGGAGAACAGGTCAAAGGGGCCTGTGCAGCGAGCAGGAGCCCCTTTTTTATCGGCCTCTGCCCGCTTCTTGCGGGTGCTCTGGTTGGACTTCCCATCGCTAATGGCCTTGAAAGCCTTTCATCCCCTCTGCTTAGTGTCATCAGGCTCATTCTCGGCCCCTTCATAGAGCACTTAGTTCCAGGGACCTAGTCCCATCCAGAGGAGGACCCTCCCAGTCTGTGCAATGAATTTTGGGGTCCCATTCCCTGGTGTCCTCCAGTTGGGGGCAGGCTTCCTCTTCTTTTAGGAATGGGAATCAAGAAGGATCATGGGGCGCTAGTCCCCATTCAGTATGGCTATGTCCTGGAATGCAAAGAGCTGATTCCGGATGGTTCCATCTTCTCCCTTTGTGGGTCTATAAACAACAGGACCACTGTGTGGATCACCTTGGACAAGTTGCCTCTCTTGAAGGCAGTGGTGCCCACTCCCCTGGGCCATCAGGACAGGGATGGATCTTCCCTCTGTTTCGGGGTCTGATATGGAAGGAACATTCTGGCCCATGCTGGGCCTCAAGTATGTCGAGGGCCTGCCCGTCATGTGTTCCAGGTTGGAAACCTTTCGATCCATTTATTTATTTATTGAACGGTTTTATATACCGCCTTTCAGAAAAATCAAAGCGGTTTACATAGAACAAAACTTGAACATTACATTGAAACTTATTCAAACAATTGAAATTACAATAAAAATGGTAATTTGAGGGTTACAATGCTGAGTAAATGCTGATTAGGTATATAGATAGTTTAAACATATATATACAGATTTAAATATTTACAAATTTCAAAAATGTTATCTGAGCAAGGAAAAATGTATTGTAGTTCACTAGAATTAGTGTAAAGAGTAAGTGTGCTAATGTGGAGAATTGGGTATTGTAAGATAGAGTAAGAAAAAGGAAAAAGTAAGTTGTGAATTAATGAATATGAGTATACATGAGTTTAAGTGGGAAATATTTCATCTATTGGGAATGAGTCTCCACAGTACTCTATAAATAAGTGAGTTTTAAGATCTTTTTGAAATGCTGAAAGATCTGTGATATCTCTGAGTTTATCCGGCAGAGCGTTCCATATTAAAGGCACATTGAAGCTGAATGCCCTATTTGTTGTAGTTTTATTGAGTTTTGAAAAGTTGTTTGGAACAAGTAGTGTGTTCAGGTTCCTTTGTCTCACTGTTCTGGTCCTTGAATGAATTGTCAGTAGATCAGTTAGATATGATGGGGCTATATCTCTTATCAGTTTGAACGTTGTTATGATAACTTTATATTTTATCCTACTTTGTATAGGTAATCAGTGAAGTTTGTACAGTATAGGGGTTATGTGTTCAGTTGGACCTGCATTTATAAGCATTCTTGCAGCAACATGTGCTACTTTTAGTTGGTGTAAAGCATGTTTTGGAATACCTTGAAGAATTATGTTACTAAAATCTAAGTGAGGCAGGATCAGGGCTTGAAGTACTGATCTGAAATCCAGATTTGATGATAATGGTTTTAGATTTTTAAGATATCTTAATTTATTATATATTGTGTTTGTTGTATTCCTGATGTGTGTTAGATTTAACATTCTGTCTATGATAACGCCAAGGTATCTTATTTCATCTTTTATGGGGATGCTTTTCAATTTTTATTTCTGTTGGGAGGGTAAATTTTTGATTTCTAGAAACAAATAATGCTTCTGTTTTCTTGAAGTTAATGTGTAGATTATGTTCATTTAGCCATTGTGTCATTTTAGTGAAGCATGATTTGATATTGGAGAAGTCCAGGGAGTCTATGTCCATAGGGAGATAAATCATAACATCATCAGCATAAATTGCATATTTTAATTTGCACTGTTGAATGATGTGGCATATAGGTTGTAAATATATTTTAAAGAGTAGAGCTGACAATGCAGAACCTTGTGGGATTCCTTGTTTTTGCGTATAGGTTTTAGATATATGGTTTCCTATTTTTACCTGTTGCGATCGATCAGTTAGATATGATTGGAACCATGCAAGAATAGTGCCATGTATGCCAATCTGTTTGAGTCTTTCAAAAAGGATACGATGGTTAATTGAATCAAAGGCAGCCGATATATCCAAAAATATAAGTAATACTGCTTGTTTTGATTTGTCAATGTATTTTAGAATATCATCAAAGATAACTGCAAGAAGTGTTTCTACACTATGGTATGGTCTAAAGCCGTATTGGTGTGAATCTAAGGGGGCATGAAGTTTGTGATAAGGAAGCTTATCATAGCTCAGGTAGGAGCTATAGAAAAGATGATGTGACTCTGAACAAGCAACCTGTCAGTTCTGGTAGAAGCAAGAAAACTGAGTTTTCACATAAAAGAC
The DNA here is from genome assembly GCA_033557465.1 of Ichthyophis bannanicus. Classification (NCBI taxonomy): domain Eukaryota; kingdom Metazoa; phylum Chordata; class Amphibia; order Gymnophiona; family Ichthyophiidae; genus Ichthyophis; species Ichthyophis bannanicus. The sequence goes on from CM066043.1 coordinate 44,156,489, forward strand.
TACCAGTCCCAGAATGCACCAGGTTTCCAGCAGCCATGAGGGAGGCTGAAGGGAGAAAATGTGTGTGCAATCAAGAGAGCTATGAGGTAATCCCTAAGCACTCATCTCAAAGGGCAGGGCCTGATTCAAGACAGCTGCGCTGTGTTAGGGAGCAGCACACATTAGGACAGAATAAGAATAGAGCTTATTCTTCAGGAAATAGTTTTTCAGCAACAGTTTCAAGAACAGCTTCAGGAAGAGATACAGAGGGGAGAGCTTCAGCAACGGCTACAAGCACCAGTATCACCTGGAGAAACAGAAGCCAAGCCAAGCAGATAGAGAGAGAAGGAAACTCTCTGGAAGGAAGAGAAGAAAGGCCATTGGAAGGTCTGGGAGATTCCAAGGCAGTACTCATACTGGGAGGTATTCCAAAGGCCAGCAGAGTCCATTGGACTGGATTCAGCCAGAGGAATGGAGTGGCAGAGATAGGAATCACCAGTGGCTACCTGGAAGAGAGAAGACTGCATGTGGAAGGGACTTTCAGACCAAGGCCAGAAGGTATGTGAGAGAAGATCCAGTGTCCAGGGATCAAGATTGGAAGGCTGGACATCAGAATTGGATTACATATTGGCCAGGCTATACAGAGAGGAATAATGATAGCAGGAGAGGCTCAGGTATGAACACTGATCCAGACCCTATCTATAATAGAGAATGGCAGCAAGGGAATAAGCATTCTCATGATAGTGCCTTAATGAAAGACTCATCTGTGCCAATGTATGATATTGACCCTATGATTGTTGATGCAGGGGGAAATACAGCAGATGAAACTATTTACATGGACTGTTCTTTATCTAAATGCTATTGCTAGTTTTCTATGAGCAAACACATCAGCCATCACAAAGAAACCTAACTTTGTTCTTTATTTCCACTGCAAACAGCTCTTAAAGCAGGATTTGGGCTCACACAGTAGCAGCCAGCCAGCTAAGGGCTTTCAGCTGGTCCATTGATAGTAATTAGGGCTGCACCTGATTGTGTGGGTGAGCAAGGGAGAATCACTGCTGAGATCTGCGTGGAAAATAAGCAGAAGTTAACCTAACCAGCAAAGTTTATTCTTTTCTTTGTGCCTTTGTATTTGGTAATTATTTGCTAAGAAAACATTAGCTAATTGCCTGACAAGCTGAAGGTTGTTTCTGGTTTACTTTGTGACTTTTTGTTATCCATTTTAAACACTGCAAGCAAGTAACCTCATTTATAGTGCTATCAAGCATACATGTGCTGGGTGAATTAAACCCCATCAATAAAAGAAGTATTTTATTGATCTTACCACTTGGTTTCACAACTCAAATTATTGTCATCAGCTGTGTTTGGGAGTGAATGAACTACAATACCCACAATACTTTGCAAGAATCATATGAATATATGCATCGTCAAGATTGTGTAAGTTCTCACCCTAGGCAGCCGTCTGACAAGTTCAATGTGATCCTGAAGTTGATTATATACTACTTTTTCTATAATCTTTGCCATAAATGGAAGGCTAGAGATAGGTCTATATGAAGATGGATCAAGATTGTCTAGTTTTGTTTTTCAGAATAGGTCTAATCGAGGTTCTCTTTAGGATGGTTGGCATAGTACCATGTGTGAGAGAAAAATTTGCTATATTTAGAATGTAGGGTGCTAGGAGTGGTTTAGTATTTTTGATCCAGCTAACTGGGCAGGGATCAAGACTAGAAGTGGTTGTGTTAATATCTGAGATCACCTTAACCAGTTATTTTAGTGATACAGTATGAAATTTATCTCATATGTGTTCAGGCTTTGGGTTGGAGTAAATTAGTGGAATTGGAGGGTCTGATAGTGGAGAGAGCTTAGTTATGTAATAGCAAGAGTTTGTGGGTTAATAGGGGTGACATCTGTATTAGGAGGGTTTGATACTTTAACTATTTCAAATAATTCTCTGGGACGATTGAGGGAATTTGTTAGTAATGTTGTATGAAAGGCTTTTTTAGATGCATTTATTGTTTTTCTGTAGTAGTCTAGTTTCTCATTGTATAAATTTCTGTTATTATTTGAGTTAGTTTTCTGCCATCTTTTTTCAATCTTTCTAAGTTCCCTCTTTATTTGTCTAATTTCTTGCGAGTGCCAAGGTTGGGAGTCTCTCTGTTTGGATCTGGATTTGTTTGTTTTAGAACTAGGAAGCATAGCTGCTTTTTTTATAGTCTCGTTCCAGTTAGCAATACTGATATTGATGTCTGTTACTGTTTCAGGAATATGTGGTAATATCTGTCCTAAAAAATTTTCCCTGTCAAATTTCCTGAACATTGTAGTTAGTCTTTGTTTCGGCTGTTGGGTTGTGATTCTATTGAAATGTGGGAGATTGAATCTAATTAAATGGTGGTCGGACCATGGAATAGGAATAGCCTGGGGTTGTGAAACATTGAGATTATAATCTGGAGATCTTTGAAGAAAGATTAGGTCAAGGGTGTTTCCTTTTATGTGAGTCGGAAAATCTATGATTTGCTCAAAGTCGAGTTCAGACATGGTTTCAATGAATAGCGAAAACAAAACTAAAGTTCAAGACACAGAACCTCACCGATACACAGCAATGTAACACAATTAGCATCAAGAACAAGAACATTACAATCTGCCTAACCTACAGAGCACCCAGAGCTCCACCCGACGAACTAGCCTTCACACTCGAAGAAGCCTGTGCCATAACATCAAACAACAAACCAGCGCTACTGATTGGTGACTTCAACCTCAAGTCCACCAATGCCAAAGACGCAGAGGCCTTCCTTCAAGCAATGACTTCACTCCAATTCACACAGATAATCAATGCACCAACGCATAAACATGGATCATCCCCAGACCTCATCTTCGCATCCAATTACCTAACATCAAGAGACCTAATTTCCCAACCCACCATTACCCCAGTGCCATGGTCTGACCACTACCTAATCGAAACAAAGTTGCGATCACCAGAGGACCAGACAAACGAAAGAGCAAACAGCTCACACACACAAAGACGATTCAAACATTTCGACAGGGACGAATTCATACAGGACACAACACAACACTTGAACATTACTACAGATGACCTGGAGGAACAAGTTTCCAGCTGGAACAGCATTCTAGCTAACGCCGCCAAACCAGCTGGTAGCGGGACCAAGAATCCACACCACAACAAGAGACAAAACAAACCATGGTACTCAGCAAAAATACGACAGGAAAAGAGGGAGCTCAGGAAGATTGAACGGAGATGGAGAAAAAACAAAACAACTGCCGACCAGCATGTTTACCTAACAAAGCAAAAACAATACAATACACACATCAACCAATCAAAGATGGAATTCAACACAAACATGATAAATTCCTCCATCAACAAACCCAGAGAGCTTTTCGAAATAGTAAAGATCCTCACAAAAGAGCAAACAGAAGGGGAAGTACAAGTTGATCCACAGGAATTTGCCGACCACATCAAAGACAAATTTCACTCCACGGAACGAACAACACATAGGGGCTTGTTTACAAAGCCGCGGTAGCGATTCGCGATCGTTATCGGAGCCGCGGCCCCATTGAAACAAGCCCCATAGTGGGAACAACAGGACGGACGTTCACTCCAAAACCTGGGGCACATTCTACACACCCTCAACAGAACAGATATCTCACATCATCTCTACAATCAACACAAGCACTGCTCCTACAGACCCGTGCCCAGTGTCATGGGTCAAAGCCACCAAATCAAGCTTCATCCCCACCATACACAAAATGGTACACAACTCACTCACTCAAGGACTCATGCCAAAGCAACTAAAACTTGCCACAGTAAGACCAATCCCAAAGAAAACAACTCTTGACAAAAAAGATCCAGCAGCATACCGACCAATTTCCAGCATACCCTTCCTCGCAAAAATCATCGAAAAAGCGGTTCCACTACAACTTCAGGAACACATCGACAAACACGAAACACTTGACAACAACCAACACGGATTTCGTCCCAACCATGGAGTCGAAACACTACTGATATACCTCTTCGACAGCATCCTAAGAATAATTGACAACACCAGGAATGGAATCATAATGATCTTCATCGACATCTCCTCAGCCTTCGACACAGTGGACCACAACACGCTCCTGGAAAGACTAAAGAACACTGGTATACACGGTATCACGCTGAAATGGTTCCAATCGTACCTAACCGAAAGACAGCTACAGGTCAAGGTGGGACACAACACCTCCCGACCCATAAATGTCCGACAAGGAGTACCTCAAGGATCCGCACTCTCAGCACTCCTATTTAACATCTACATCCAACCAATATGCAACATCATGAAAGAGAGCAACATTCAATACACAGTATATGCAGACGACATCATGATATACACCCCGATAGCTATCGACAACCCGGACTTCTCTAAAATAACAGACTGCCTTACCCAAATGACGAGTTGGTGCCAAAACAACAACCTCGCAATAAACTACAACAAGACTGAAGCCTTAATCATCACTCGGAACCAAAGCTTCATACACCCAACAAATATAAGGATACAAAGCACCACTATACCAATAAGATCAGAAGTAAGATACCTCGGAGTTACTCTGGACAATAAAATAAACCTCAAGCCACACATAGACAAAACAATCCAAAAAGCCTACTATAGGATGCGAATAATCAGGAGACTGAAACCACTCCTCGCCCCAGATCACTTCCGTACCGTCTGTCAAACACTGATAACACCACTACTGGACTTCTGCAATCCGATATACCTTGGACTACCGAAACAAGCCCTCAAACCACTCCAACTGGCACAAAACACTGCAGCACGAATCATATCCGGAACTACAAGACAAGAGCACATCACACCTATCTTAAAGGACTTACACTGGCTCCCAATCGGTGCACGCATCAGATACAAAACTATCATAAACCTATTCAAGATAAAACAGCACACATCAGCCAACAGCCTGCACGCCCTCATACAACCAGACACCAGCACACGTCCTAGAAGAAAACAAACACACAACCGAGTCAGCACCCCAAGTGAATACAAACATACACGCAAGGACACAACAGACAGAGCACTCTCCATGGCTGCTCCAACAATATGGAACAAACTACCAGACGACCTGAGGGCAGCTACTGACCTCAAAGACTTTAGAAAACAGCTTAAAACCATGCTATTCATAGAACACTATGGACACATCACATAACCTCAGAGAATGTATAACAGTACATGATACCACCCAAACAATGGATGTAAGAAAACGTTTTTAGCACCACTGTATATAGACCACCTTGTATATAGCTCAAACCAATCTAGCACACAACACAACACACACTCAACTAATCTTCACCCTCACTGCATGTATAACACGCACACTTTACCTGATTGTTTGCTGTGATACCACCTTGATTATTAAGATAAGGCGGTTTAGAAATACTGTTAAATAAATAAATAAATGAATGCTTTTGAGTGTGATGGTGTAGTTGAGGGGAGGTTTAAGTCTCCAATGATTACTAGCTGTTTTTTCTTGTGTTGAGGGAACATATCATATCTAATATGGAGGATAAAGACTTTGTATCTGTGAATGTGAAGTTGTTTCAAACATAAGAACATCCATGTTCTCAATATTGTTAGTGGCTTCTCTGAGCCTCCCCTCTTCATTTGCCTCTATCTCGGGGCTTATTGTGCCGGGGGCTGCTTGTCCTGGAGGATCCGGCTCCCTTCTGACTTAGTTCCTGTAAGAGGCGGTTATTGCTTACTAGTAATTCTCCAATGGTGGTTTCCACTCTGCTAAGAGCTCAGAGAGGAGGTCTTCTTTCCTGGCATAAGTGCAGGTCTGGTATCTTGAATGCAAATACAACCATGGTGTTTCTGTTGGCCTGTTTTGCAGGACGGTCTGGAGAAAGGCCTTTTTTCTTAGTTTGCTGAAGGTTCAAGTTGCAGCTTTGGCCTGTTTCAGAGGTCCATTGGCTGGTAAGTCTCTGGCCTTATACCCAGGTGTTTCACACCTTCTTCAGGGAGTTTGGCTTCTCTGTCCTCTCCTCTAGTCTGTAATCCCTTCCTAGGATCTGTGTCGGGTGCTCAGGGTCCTGATGTCTGAGCCCCTTGTGCAGTTGAAATGTGTTATTCTGAAGGAATTGTCGCTCGAGCCGGTCTTCTCTGTTGCAATAGTTCCACAAGAATGATTCTGAGCTGCTGGCTCTGTCTTGCCAAGATAGTCACCTATCTTTTTCTGAGGAGGCCATTTTTCCTTTGGCCTGTGTCTTCCTTCTTCCCTGAAGCGATTTCTCCCTTTCATGTGAGTCAGGCGGTTTGCATACCCTCCTCCTTCTCTAAGGTGCTGCATCGGGAGACTTGTCAGGATCTTTGCCTTGTGGAAGTCTGTAGGGTGCCTCTCCGGCTCTTGGAGTTTATGAATACTTTATGTAAGGCATACCATTCTTTTGTGCTGTTTGCTGGCCCGTGCAAGGTGGTGGTGGTGGTGGCTGAGTCTGCATTGGGATGCTGGTTAAGGAGGCCATTGCCTTGGTGCATCTGTTCTGGAACTGACAGGTACTGGAGGGTTTGCGCGTCCACTCTTCCCGAGCACTAGCATCCTACGGGGTGGAGTGGAGCTCGATAGCCCCTGCAGACATTTGTCGGGTGGCAACATAGGCATCACTTTCAACTTTTGTCAAGCAGTCTGCTTGGATGTCCACGCTCGGGCAGACATGGCCCTTGCCTCTAATGTTTTGAGAGCTGCTGGGTCGTCTTCCCGCCCAGTGAAGTCATAGCCTTGGTATGTCCCACTTGTCTGGACTGGTCTTGCAGGATGGTATGGAAGGAGACATTTTACTTACCAGATAGTGTCCTTTCCTTGAATCCTGCTAGACCAGGCCACGACCCATCCTGGAAATGTGTTGGCTGTGTTTTTCTGTGGCAACGTTACCCTTGGGTCTGCTATGATTTCTATGTTTGGCTCTGCAGGTCGATCTTCTATGGATAGCCTTCTGCTAATAATTTCCTGTATGTACTTCTCTACTGTTTGATTACTGATTGTTGCCCACATTGAGGTTGTGAGGCTTGCCATGTTTTCTCATGTGCTTTGGGACATGTACTGAAGAGAGACCTCCAGTGGCTAAGGCACATAGAGGCATGGGAGTGATGTCATTGAAACCTGGGCTTTTCATTGGTTCTTTGTCTCCACCAATCTGCTGGTAGGGGAATATAACCCACTTGACTGGTCTAGCAGGCTCGAAGAAAGGACATTATCTTGTAAGTAAAATGTCTCCTTTTAAACAGTTTTCTAAGTGCATGATGTAATACCTAGAAATACTATTTCTGTTGTAAGTTTCAGATTTGCTTTTTTTGTTTTATCCTCACCTGTAAGATGTCTCCATTCTTCTTCTGATGCTCATCAGAGATCAATTTATTTTGAATACTTTAAACTTGCGAATCGTATAACCTTACTCTTGCCATTTAACAATTGCAAAACAAAAAATACAGCAAGAATAAATGTCAAACATTATAGCTAATTGTCACTATTTGAGTGCCTGAATAATCTTTGCATTGCATTAAATAGTCAACTTTTCAGCCCTGCTGTTCTGGCTGCTTTCCTTGGGTTCAACAAAATATTTTTTTCCATCCCTTGCCCCCCCCCCCCCTATCTTTGCAGCACTATGCTTTAGTTTGCTTAGCTAGTTTTTCAATCAAAGTGGTTGGGTATGCCGAACAACCAAGTTGAAGACCGAGTTTGATTTTCAGCATTGCTTGTATTTATTTTGCATCATTGGTTTTCTGGATGCTGCCATAGAAGGCCAGCAACTTCTAGAGCTGCCCAGACATCGAGAAAAGATGTTCATTATCAACCATCACAAGACCCGCTACAAATGTCTGGATGAAATTTATATGTTTCATTGCAATATCTGCTCCAAGATGTCAACTGACCCTGCCATTGAATATCTGGGTTTAAGGGTCGGCGGGCAGGCTATGCGTCGATGAGACGCAGAGCCTGCCCAGAAGAATATTGAGCCCTATGTATGTAGTTGATCTCGGGAGCACCCTTCAGACGATTCTCCTGGGTCTTCCATTTCCTTGTTACAAAAATATTGGAGAGTCCCCCTAGCTGCACCGGGTTTTATGCCAGTGGTGATGTCATGTATAATGTCCCAATTGAACCAGTGACTAAAAATTCCCAAAAGCAAAAATAAAAAGGTCCCAGTAAACAAAATAATTACCAGAATATTTGTTGGAGCTTCAAATCAAAAGAGGGCAGAAAAAAATATCAGTCCCCTTGCTGTAGTAGCTCCCTTTTAATTTTAATTTATTTATTTAGACAGATTTGTATGCCACCTTTTCCTTCAATCAAGGTGGTATTTTTAAAGTGAAAAAGTAATCAGAGATCACTTAGCTGAAAGATTGTGCTTCTCCGCTGCCCAACAGCTAAATGGTCTTTGTTTTTTCACTTTAAAAATATAAAATTAAAAGGGAGCTACTACAGCGAGGGGACGGATAGTTTTTTCTGCCCTCTTTTGATTTGCAGCTCCGAGAAATATTCTGGTAATTATTTGTTGACTGGGACCTTTTTATTTTTGGTTTATTGGTGATGTCATGGCATAGTTTAGCTATTTTTTTTTTGTCTTCTTCATCTGCTGGCAGGAGGGAATAACCCTTTTGTCTATATTAGTCTAGCAGGATTCCAGGAAATTATTATTTTTTGTGTGCCATCAAGTCAGTGCTGACTCCTAGCGCCCAGCTGCCTCTGAGTTTTCTTGGCAATGTATCACCAGAAGTAGATTGCCAGGCCTTTTCTTCCGAATTCCAGGAAATTAACAGTAAGTAAAATTTCCCCTTTTTTTCATCTTTAGCTGCTGCCACAGTTTTTCAATTAAACAGCAAAACAGTCTTCCTCAATTTCATTCATTCATATGAAGACACTGACACCACGGATGTTTTGAACTGAACATACAATTATAAAGTTTGCTTCAGAGAGGATTACTTATCTTTCAACGTACACCATGAGGGCTGCTTCTTTTTTGCTGTCACAGCCATCTCACCACAGCAGTACTTCATTCGACATCCAGTTCCTCTATGCAATCAAGTTCTCAACTGAGCCGTATCCTTTAACCTCACAAATGGGCTCTGGACAAGAGAGTCGCTCTGAGTACCTTTAGAAAGTGGGGCACCTCCTTGGAACAGGCAAGGCCCTCAGTTTTGCTCCAGGATGGGGACTCGTGGCATACTAGCTTTGGATGTCTTTCTCTTTGACTGTGGGGAGAGTTTTCTAAACATGTATTCTCTAATACCTCTGAAACCTCTGGGATGTTGAGAGATCCATGATACTCTTAAGCTCTTACTGACAGAGATAGCCCTGGTTCCTTTTACTACTTAAACTATCCATCCGGAAACAGATTCATCTGGGAGATAGGCCAACCCTTATTTTGCAAGACGGGGGAATGTTATTGCACCCAAACATAAAGTCCCTTGCCCTCATAGCTTGGATGCTGAGGGGTTAATCTTATCTCCAGGAATCTAGTCATCACATATGGGTATCGTCGGTACCGACGGAGCCTGCGCGGGAACGTTCCCCAGCATCCAATCAGAAAGCTTTTGGGAGCATCCCACAGCGCCTGCGTGCTGCCTTCCCGCCTTTCCCAACTGCCTCTCTCCAGTTCTTCTTTTTCCGCGGAGCCAGCAGGTCGTGTTCCTGTCACCGCAGAAGAATTTCCTTATTTCTTTATTTCTTTTTGTGGTCGTGTCTGCCTTCCCCGACGCTCTACCGGTACCGCCGGTCTTTCTTTTCTATTTTTAAAAAAAATATATCTGTTTTTTCCTTTTCTTCAAGTGCACTAGCCTTTTTGGGCCTTAGGCCCAAAAACTTTCCTTAACATGGAGAAACCTGCCTCAGGTTTTAAAAAGTGCACAAAATGTGGCGGTACCATTTCCGTCACCGACACCCATGAATGGTGTTTAAAATGTTTAGGTCCTGACCACTCCATCACAGATTGTGTGTCCTGTGCTATGATGTCTAAAAGAGGTCAACAGAACCGAGCTGCTAAGCTCAGTACCGTTTCCCTCTGATGCGGCTTCGGTGGCATCGACGTCTTCCAGGGCTGCTTCTTCTTCCCGTGGATCTCAGGTAACTAAACATAAATCCAGCCAGTCCTCGAAGGGTAGATCTCCTTCTAAGCATCAAGATGCCTCTTGCATTGCCCTCGAGGATTCTGCACCGGCAAAATTACCCCGGCGGGAGGCTTCGGCTTCCAAAGCACCATCATCGGGGTTCCAGGATGTTTTCGATGGCTCGGCCTCGACAGCTCTCCTGGTGCCATGCTCTGGGGTACCGCCGGTTCCCACCGGTACCGACTTCCAGGCATTGGCAGCGTCTATGGACCAGAGAATTCTGTCCATAGAACGCAGTCTAGGGTCTTTCCTTGTGGCATTGACGCCCTTGGTACCGCGACAGACAACTCCACCAGTACCGACACTGGCACCGGCACTGGTATCGGTACCAGTACCGATAGCATCGACATCGGCATCGGTGTCTGCTATGCCAGTACCCTGTCCTCCGATGCCCGCCGGTACCGATTCCCTGGTACAGGTTATTCCCGATATCAGTTTTGCTCGGTACGGGTATCGGGCTCTACAGGAGCATCCGGACAGATGATACTTCGATTCCTCAGAAGAATCTGAGGACTCCGAAAGTTCTGTCGATGCAGCGATGCTTCTTCCACAGGAGTCCTCCTCCCCTAAACGCAGGATGTCTCCTCCAGAGGACATGTCTTTCCAAGACTTCATCCGAGAGGTGGCTCGGGGCCTGTCCATCACTGTGGCCCCTGAGACAGAGCCAAGGGCCAAGGAGTTGGATATTTTACAATATCCCAAGACTCCTAAGGAGGCAGCTACCCTACCCATTCATGAGATTCTATATGATCTCGTGTTGAGGATGTGGAAAACACCTCTTACCACCTCTCCTCATTCTCGTAGGTTAGATACTATGTATCGTGTCCCTCCTTGTCCTGGCTTCCATAAAACACAGCTTCCTCACCACTCTATTGTGGTGGAATCTGCTATGAGAAGGATTAGAAGTGCAAAAAGACATGCCTCTAATCCTCCAGGATGTGAATGCAGAACTCTGGATGCTTTTGGATGTAGAGTCTTTCAAGCTTCCATGCTTGCTGCAAGAATCAGTTCCTATAGTCTTTACATGGGAATGTTCCTAAAGGAAGTTACTGATCATCTACAGACTCTAAGTCCTTTCACCTCTGAGGATAAAAGGCAGGAGTTTCTCACTTGGCTCAAACATGCCCAAAATGTCTCTAAATTCTCCAACCGTGCAGTCTTCGACTGCTTTGAATGTATAAGCAGAACCTCGGCTATTGCCATAGGTGCACGTAGAATTGCTTGGCTCCAAGCATCTGATTTAGAGCTCTGGGTACAAGATAAATTGGGAAATATCCCTTGTACTGGTGAGAACCTGTTTGGTAAAGATTGGCAGGAAAAAGCCAATGAAATGGATGCTGAAAATTCCACTTTGGATAGACTATCCAAGTCCACTGCTGATCCTGTTAGGAAAAAGTTGTTCAAGAAAACACCTTTTTCTAAAAAGAAAAGATTTTATCCTGCTTATGGTCAGCAGGCATCTTCTGCAGGTCAGTTTTCAGCCAAACGTCAGCAACCACCCAAACAGAAGAAAGCAAAGGCTGCTAGGCCTCAACCGGCCCAGCAGCCTCAGCCTCCTCAGGGCCTTTGACTTTCAGCTAGAGAACTTAGCCTTTCTGGCTCTGTAAGGACCAGAACCGTCCACCATTCCAGGAAGGTTATGCCATTTTGCTCCCAGATGGGGGCAAATAGCAGCAGAGCATTGGACACTCTCCATCATAAAAGAGGGGTACAAACTTCTTTTTTCAAGCATGCCTCCCTCCCACAATAGTGAAGCAGTTCAATTCTCCGACCTCTCTCATCGACCTGTTAAGTCAGGAGGTTACCATCCTTCTTGCCCAAGGGGTAATAGAAGAAGTGCCTCTTCATCAACAAGGCACAGGGTTCTATTCCTCTTATTTTCTTATCCCAAAGAAAACAAGTGGATACAGACCTATCTTAGATCTCAGAAAATTGAACAAATTCCTTGTCAAGGAGAAATTCAAAATGATTTCTCTCGGAGCTCTGCTTCCATACCTTCAGAGTCAGGATTGGCTTTGTTCTCTAGATCTCAAGGATGCGTACACCCATGTTCTCATCCATCCAACCCACAGAAGGTTCCTGTTTCAAGGATAGCACTACCAATACAGGGTGCTTCCTTTTGGTCTAGCCTCTGCACCAAGGGTGTTCATGAAATGCATGGCTGTGGTAGCAGCATTTCTACGCACTCTGGGAATATTCGTCTTCCCTTACTTGGACGACTGGCTCATTCGAGCTCCAACACAGTCAGAGGCCAGGACTTCTCTATCCTGCACAATGCGTATCCTTCAGTATTTAGGGCTGGTAATAAACATCCCAAAATCCAGTCTAACTCCTACTCAGTCTCTAGAGTTCATAGGAGCCTTGCTGGATACCACAAAGGCAAGGGCCTATCTTCCCCAAGCCCGTTGCCTTCGCTTGGTGCAATTAGCTTCTCAAGCAGTGCTAAAGCCCTTTTTAACTGCTCGAGAAATGTTACAGTTACTAGGCCACATGGCATCCACCGTGCATGTGGTACCATATGCTCGCCTTCACATGAGGGTAGCTCAGTGGACTTTATCCACTCAATGGACCCAGGCATCAGGTTGCCTGTCAGACAAAATAGCAAACACAAGTCGCCTCATTTTGTCTCTCCAGTGGTGGAAGTCCACTCAATACCTGTTGCTGGGGTCCCCCTTTCAGCAACCCCTACCCCAAGCAACTCTTACAACAGATGCTTCTCCAATGGGTTGGGGAGCTCATCTGCAAGACCTCTCCACCCAGGGCACCTGGACTCCACAAGAGAGTTGGCTACATATCAATCTCTTGGAGCTCAGAGCAATCTTCCTTGCTCTGCGAGTGTTCCACACCCTGCTCAGCTACAAGACAGTCCTTATTCATACGGACAATCAGGTAGCCATGTTCTACGTGAACAAGCAGGGGGGAACAGGCTCTCTGTCGCTTTGCAACGAAGCTTTGCGACTGTGGGCCCTCGCCAGAGAGCATCAGATTCATCTTCTGGCGGTGTATCTTCCAGGCGTTCAAAACTCTTGGGCAGACAGACTCAGTCAAGTTCTCCTTCCACACGAGTGGTCTCTGCATGCAGACCAGGTGGCCAGGATTTTTCAACTTTGGGGAACCCCGGACATAGACCTCTTTGCAATTCCGTGGAATGCCAAACTTCCCCGGTTCTGTTCCAGAACTCCGGCTCAGGGAGCTCAGGCAAAGGATGCTTTCCTCCTTCACTGGGGTCAAGACTTCCTGTATGCCTTTCCACCCATTCCCCTAATTCCCAAAACCCTTTTCAAGCTTCAGAGAGACAGAGGCCACATGATTCTCATAGCTCCACATTGGCCACGGCAAGTGTGGTGTCCTCTGCTTCTACATCTCTCTCAAGCTCCCTCCCTGGAGTTAGGATCTGCTCCAGATCTCCTATCTCAGGAGAACGGAATGTTATGGCATCCCAATCCCCAGTCTCTGCATCTCAGGGCTTGGTTGCTGAAGGCTTAGATCTCCAAGATCTTCATCTTTCTCAGCAAGTGAAAGATGTTCTTTATGCTTCCAGAAAACCTTCCACTAGACATTCTTATGCTTTCAAGTGGAAGATGTTTACTATTTGTGTTCTGAAAAGGGTCTTAACCCCCTTGCCATACCTCTGGAATCTTTGCTGGAGTATCTCCTCCATTTGTCTAATGCAGGCCTTAAAACAAATTCAGTAAGAGTTCATTTGAGTGCTATTGCAGCTTCCCTTAAGCCTCTAAATGGACAACCTATTTCCTCTCATCAAAATTCATGAGAGGCCTCCTTCTAACTAAGCCTCCCATTAGACCACCTCCGGTGGCATGGGACTTGAACCTGGTTCTGGGGCAGCTCATGAAGCCACCTTTCGAACCTTTAGCTACCACCTCCTTGAAATTCCTTTCTTGGAATGTTATCTTTCTCATTGCAATCACATCAGCATGTCGCATTAGTGAATTGCAAGCACTAGTAGCTAATCCACCTTATACAAGGTTCCATCATGACAAGGTAGTCCTTAGGACTCATCCACACTTTATGCCTAAGGTGGTCTCACTTTTTCATCTCAACCAGGAGGTCTACCTACCTGTCTTTTTTCCAGGACCTCATGCATCAAATGCAGAGAGGAATCTTCATACCCTGGACTGTAAAAGAGCTCTAGCTTTTTACTTACAAAGGACACAGCAACATAGAAAGTCCTCTCAACTCTTTGTTGCTTTTGACCCTTCTCATTTGGGACTGCCAGTCTCCAAGAGAACACTATCTAACTGGATTGCTCAGTGTATTTCTTTCGCCTATCAGAGTAAAAACCTTTCTCTGGAGGGCCATGTCACAGCTCACAATGTCACAGCCATGGCAGCCTCAATGGCTCATCTGAACTCTGTGTCTATTGACGACATCTGTTGTGCAGCCACTTGGGCCTCTGTTCATACCTTCACAGCCCATTACTGCTTGGACAAGGACTCCCGCCGGGATGCCTTGTTTGGTCAGGCTGTTCTCAAACACCTGTTCTATACCTAATCAACTCCTACCCACCATCCCTGGTAGGATGCCAGAGATCCATGGGGGGAAGTGGAGCCCTTCTCAGGGACACACAACTTCTGGGGTCTCTCCCTGGCACCTAAAGCTTAGGGAGTCCCCATATGTTATGACTAGATTCCTCCTTGTTCCTGGAGATAGCATAGTTACTCGCCTGTAACAGGTGATCTCCGGGAATAGCAGGAATTTAGTCCTCACAACCCACCCACCTCCCCTAGGAGTTGTATCTTTCTATCTCTTTCCTTTCCCTCTCTTTCTCTTTGTCTGAGCTTTAAAACTCAGCTAGAGAGAGACAGTTGGGAAAGGCGGGAAGGCAGCACGTAGGCACTGTGGGATGCTCCCAAAAGCTTTCTGATTGGACGCTGGGGAGCGTTCCCGCGCAGGCTCCGTCGGTACCGATGATACCCATATGTGAGGACTAAATTCCTGCTGTTCCCGGAGATTACCTGATCTCCAGGAACAAGCAGGAATGAGTCTTCACATATGGGTACGTCGGTACCGACGGAGCCTGCGCGGGAACGCTCCCCAGCTTCCCAAAAAGGAAAGCTTTTGGGAGCATCCCACAGCGTCTGCGCGCTGCCTTCCCGCCTTTCCTAACCAACTCTCCTCAGTTCTTCTTTGCTGCGGAGCCAGCAGGTCGTGTTCCTGTCACCGCTGAAGAAGTTCTTTATTTTATTTTATTTCTTTGGTCGTGTGTCTGCCTTCCCCGACTCCGGACCGGTACCGCCGGTCTTTTCTTTCTTTCTTTAAAAAAAAAAAAAAAAAATCGATATTTTTCCTCACCTGGTGTATTTTTCTTCTTAGGCCTCAGGGCCCACAAGAAAATTTCCCTCATGGAAAAACCAGCCTCCGGGTTCAAAAAATGCACTAAGTGTAGCGGTACTATTTCTGTTACAGATACCCATGAATGGTGTCTTAAATGTTTGGGTCCTGAACACTCCATTCCGGATTGTCCGTCCTGCTCTCTAATGTCTAAACGGGGGTTACAGAACCGAGCAGCCAAGCTCCATGTGCTGTTTCCCGCTGATGCACCGTCGGTAGCATCGACATCTTCCAGGTCTTCTTCTCCTGATGGATCTCAGGTAACCAAACATAAACCTAGCAGGTCCTCGAAGGGTAGATCTCCCTCTAAGCATCGAGATGCCTCCGGGCTTGCCCTCGAGGATCCTGCGCCAGCAAAACAACCCCGGCGGGAAGCTCTGGCTTCCAAAGCTCCTCCTATGGGGTTACAGGTTGACATCGATGGCACGGCCTCGACCGATCACCTGTTAGATTGCTCTGGGGTACCGGCACAATCTCCCGGTACCGACTTCCAGGCATTCATGGTGTCGATGGATCACAATGTTCTGTCCATGCAGCAGGCTATTACGGCCTTCATTCAAGCTGCGACGCCGCTGGTACCGAAACAAACTCCGTTCTCGGTATCGGCTCCGGTACCGGCACCAGCACCGATACCGGTACCGACTGCATAGACATCGACCAGTATACCAGCTGCAGCGGTTCCTTGTCCAGGGCTACTTACCAGTACCGATCCGGTACCGGGGACGCCCGATGTCGATACTGCTCGATACGCGTATCGAGCGTTGGAAGAGCACCCTGACAGGCGATACTTCGATTCCTCTGATGATTCTGATACATCAGACGAGTCTCCTGAAGTATCCATAGCCCTTCCTGAAGAGCCTTCTTCTCCAAAAAGAAGAATGTCGTCTCCAGAAGACTTGTCCTTTCAAGACTTCATAAGAGAAGTAGCTAAAGGACTTTCTATTTTAGTAACTTCTGAATCAGAGCCTAGAGCTAAAAAATTGGATATTTTAGGCTATTCTAGAGCTCCTAAAGAGGCGGTCACCTTACCAATTCATGAGATTCTTTATGAACACATGATTGATCTATGGGAGACTCCTCTCACTCTCTCTCCTCATTCTCGTAGATTGGACACTATGTATCGTGTCCCTCCTTGTCCTGGATTTCAGAAAACTCAGCTTCCTCACCATTCCATTGTGGTGCAGTCAGCTATGAAGAGGATAAAGAGTACAAAGAGACACTCTTCTGCTCCTCCAGGAAGAGAATGCAGGACCTTGGATGCCTTTGGTAGGAAAATCTTCTAAGCCAGTATGCTTATTGCCAGAATCAACTCATATAGCCTTTACATGGGTATGTTTCTAAAGGAAGTTGCACAAAAACTGCACACTTTCCTCCCTTTTCTTCCAGAGGATAAAAGGGAGGAATTTCTCATTTGGCTTAAGCATACCCAAGACATTTCAAAGTTTTCCAACAGGGCAGCCTTTGACTCTTTTGAAGGTGCCAGCAGAGCCACAGGCATGGCCATAGCTGCTCGCAGAATTGCTTGGCTCCAGGCTTCTGATTTAGAGCCCTGGGTTCAAGATGGCTTAGGAAATCTTCCATGTACAGGTGAAAACCTATTTGGCAAAGAATGGCAAATAAAAGCCACTCAAATGGATGCAGAAAACTCTCCTCTGGATAGACTTTCAAAGTCAACCTCCATTCCTGCCAAGAAAAAGCCTTTTAAAAAGTCTTTCTTTAAAAAGGGCAGATTTCCTTCTACTTCTGGCCAACAATCTTCTACAGGTCGCTTTGCCACTAAGCGTCAGCAACCTAAACAGGCCAGGCCTAAGCCTACAGGGGCTGCTGCAACTCAGCAGGCCCAACCTCCTCAGGGTTTTTGACTTGATGCTAGAGAACTTAGCCTTTCTGGCTCTAAAGCAGCCAGAGCCTCTCACCATTCCAGGAAGGTTGGCTCATTTTGCTCCCAGATGGGAGCAAATAACATTAGAGCAGTGGACCCTCTCCATCATAAGAGAGGGCTACAAGCTTCATTTTTCAGACCTTCCTCCCCACACCATGGTGAGACATTTCAATTCTCCCACATCGCTTCTCGACCTTCTAGGTCAAGAGGTAGCTACCCTTCTTGCCCAAGGGGCAATAGAAGAAGTTCCTCTTCTTCATCAAGGGTCAGGGTTCTACTCCCCCTATTTTCTCATTCCAAAGAAGACAGGGGGATACAGATCCATCTTAGATCTCAGAGAATTGAACAAATTTCTATGCAAGGAGAAGTTCAAGATGCTTTCTCTGGGCACTCTCCTTCCATACCTTCAAAGTCAGGATTGGCTTTGTTCTCTAGATCTCAAGGATACGTACACCCATGTCCTCATCCATCCCTCTCACAGAAGATTCCTACGGTTTCTTTTCCAAGGAAAACATTACCAATACATTCCTTTCGGTCTGGCCTCTGCTCCAAGAGTGTTCACCAAATGCATGGCAATAGTTGCTGCATTTCTACGAACTCTGGGAATATTTGTCTTCCCATACCTGGACGACTGGCTCATTCGAGCTCCATCTCAGTCAGAGGCCCAGAATTCCTTGGACCGCACAAGGCGCATTCTGCAGTATCTGGGACTTGTGGTAAACCTCCCAAAGTCTCAGCTCACCCCTACTCAGTCCCTAGAATTCATAGGGGCCTGGTTGGATACCACTACTGCAAGGGCCTACCTTCCTCAGGCCCGTTGCCAACGTCTAGTGCAGTTAGCCTCCCAGACTCAGTCAAAGACCCACTTAACTGCCCGGGAGATGCTACAACTGCTAGGCCACATGGCTTCCACAGTGCAAGTGGTAACCTATGCTCGCCTACACATGAGAGCAGCTCAATGGACTTTGTCCACCCAGTGGACTCAAGCTTCAGGTGCTCTCTCAGACCAAATGGCAACCTCCAAACGTCTCTTTTGGTCTCTCCAATGGTGGATGTCCACTCAAAATCTGTTGCTGGGGTCCCCCTTCCAACAGTTGTTGCCCCAGGCAACCCTCACAACAGATGCCTCCCAAACAGGTTGGGGAGCCCATCTACAGGACCTCTCCACTCAAGGCACTTGGTCCCCACAGGAGACCTCCCTTCATATCAACCACTTGGAGCTTTGAGCAGTTTTTCTAGCTCTCAGTCTTTCATACCCTCCTCAGCTACAAGACAGTCCTCATTCATACGGACAATCAAGTAGCCTTGTTTTACATAAACAAGCAAGGAGGAACTGGCTCTCTGTCGCTTTGCAACGAACCTTTAAGATTATAGGCCTTCGCCAGAGAGCATCAAATCCATCTCCTGGCAGTATACCTCCCAGGAATCCAAAACTCTTGGGCAGACAGACTCAGTCGAGTTCTGCTCCCACACGAATGGTCCTTGCACATGGATCAGGTACTCAGAATCTTCCAAGAATGGGGAACCCCGGACATAGACCTCTTTGCAAGTCCGTGGAATGCCAAACTTCCCCGGTTCTGTTCCAGAATTCCGTGTCAGGGAGTTCAGGCCAAGGATGCCTTCCTCCTCCATTGGGGTCAGGGCTTCCTGTATGCATTTCCACCCATTCCCTTGATTCCCAAGACTCTGTTCAAACTCCGGAGGGATCAAGGATCTATGATCCTCATAGCTCCACGCTGGCCACGCCAAGTGTGGTACCCTCTACTTCTACATCTCTCCCAAGTCCCCTCTCTGGACTTGGGAGCTGCTCCAGACCTTCTGTCCCAGGAGGAAGGGACTTTGTGGCACCCAAACCCCAAGTCCCTACACCTCAGAGCTTGGTTACTGAAGGCCTAGACCTTCAAGACTGGAATCTTTCTCAACAAGTGAAGGATATCCTCCATGCTTCCAGAAAACCTTCCACCAGGCGTTCTTATGCTTTTAAATGGAAAAGGTTTTCCATTTGGTGTGCTGCAAAGGGTCTTGACCCTCTAGCACTACCTTTAAATTCTCTTTTAGACTATCTCCTTCATCTTTCCAATGCAGGCCTTAAAACAAATTCAGTAAGAGTCCATTTGAGTGCTATTGCAGCATCCATTAAGCCCATCAATGGACAACCTATTTCCTCTCATCCTCTCATTGCAAGATTCATGAGAGGCCTAACTTTAACTAAACCTCCCATTAGGCCTCCTCCGGTGGCATGGGACTTAAATTTGGTTCTTGGTCAGCTCATGAAGCCACCTTTTGAACCCTTAGCCACTACCTCCTTGAAATTTCTTTCATGGAAGGTTATTTTCTCCATTGCAGTTACTTCAGCTCGCCGCATCAGTGAACTGCAGGCATTAGTGGCTAATCCACCTTATACAAGGTTCCATCATGATAAGGTAGTCCTTAGGACAAATCCACACTTTATGCCTAAAGTGGTCTCACCTTTTCATCTTAATCAAGAGGTATATTTACCTGTCTTTTTTCCAGCTCCTCATGCATCCAGTGCAGAGAGGAATCTTCATACTCTGGATTGTAAAAGAGCTCTTGCTTTTTACTTACATAGGACACAGCAACATCGAAAGTCTTCTCAACTTTTTGTTGCTTTTGATCCTTCTCATTTGGGACTTCCAGTCTCTAAGAGAACACTGTCCAATTGGATTGCTCAGTGTATTTCTTTCGCCTACCAGAGTAAGAACCTTTCTCTGGAGAGCCATGTCACAGCTCATAATGTGAGGGCCATGGCCACCTCTATGGCTCATCTAAATTCTGTGTCCATCGACCAGATCTGTTGAGCAGCCACCTGGGCCTCGGTTCATACCTTCACAGCCCATTACTGCTTGGACAAGGACTCCCGCCGGGATGCCTTGTTTGGTCAGGCTGTCCTCAGACACCTGTTCCATTCTTAAACAACTCCTGCCCTCCTTCCTGGATGGATGCCTGAGATCCATAGGAGGACGCAGACCCCTTTCAGGGTCTCATATCCTTGGGGATCTCCCAGGCATCTTAGCTAGGGAGTCCCCATATGTGAAGACTCATTCCTGCTTGTTCCTGGAGATAGCACAGTTACTTACCTGTAACAGGTGATCTCTGAGAACAGCAGGAATAAGTCTTCACAACCCTCCCACCTCCCCTAGGAGTTGTATCTCTTTTCTATCTTTCCTTTCCTCTCTCTCTCTATTGTCTGAGCTTTAAACTCGAACTGAGGAGAGTTGGTTAGGAAAGGCGGGAAGGCAGCGCGCAGGCGCTGTGGGATGCTCCCAAAAGCTTTCCTTTTTGGGAAGCTGGGGAGCGTTCCCGCGCAGGCTCCGTCGGTACCGACGTACCCATATGTGAAGACTTATTCCTGCTGTTCCCAGAGATCACCTGTTACAGGTAAGTAACTGTGCTTTACAGGTGAGTAACTATGCTTTCCCTGAACTTGCTGGTTGGCATGGTCACTGTCCGCTTGGCTTCCAGGAGAGATTCTACTCAGAGGTCATGTCCCACACAAAACGTGTTTGGACATGTTCTGTATTTTGTCAGAGCCAACCTGAAAATCAACTTCGTAAGAGTATACCTCTGTGCAATTGACACTTACCACCATCATATAGATGATAAACCCATCTCTTTACAGTCTAGTTGTTCGCTTCATGCAGGGCTGACTTATGAAACCACCCCACAAGCCTTCTGCAGTGTCTTGGGATCTAAATCCGGTCTTGTCTCAGCTGATGAAAGCTCCCTTCTAACCACCTATGGACTGAAGTACCTGACCTCAAAGATCTTGCTTTTAGTGGCAGTCATTTCAACATGCAGAATTAGTGAGCTCCAGGCCTTAGTGGCTGATCCACACTACATAAATATTTTTTTAAATACATACTCATCCTAAATTCCTTCCTAAGATAGTTTTGAACTTTTACCCTAATCAGTCAATCATTCTTGCAACACTTTTCCCAAGACCACATGTTCAGAAAGGGGAACGAGTGTTACATACGTCAGAAGGCTAAGGCTCTCTTATAGTCCATCTGGAGCAGAATAAAGCCCATAGAAAGTCCACCTAGCTTTTTGTTTCTTTTGACACCAATAGATTGGGGACTACCATCAACAAACATATGCTTTCAATTGGACTGGCATGCCCAGGCAGGCTTGATGCTGGGGCCATGACTTCATCAGTGGTCCAGTTGAGATCAGCCTCCATGGAAGTGATCTGCAACGCCGTGATCCGGTCTTCTGTCCACACATTAACATCTCTGTATTTGTAAAGAGACTTCTGATGCAACAGCAGATTCAGCCAATCCATTCTTTGGATTCTGTTTAAGGGGATTAGACTACAACTCCATTCCCTCCTAGAAAGATTTCTTTTCTGTCCTAGGCTGCCTCATTTAAAAAAAAAAAAAAAGACGACAGTTGAAGTTGCAAGTGACATGTTGCTATCAGCATCATAGTTTTTCTAGTATCAACTTGTTGCAGCACAAGTTTTTCTCCTTTCTTCTCAGGCAGCCTGTAGTTTGTTTATTTATAGCAACACTTGATATACCGCTAGGGCCGAGGCATAAAAGCAGTTTACAGTAGCCAAAAAGGCTGCAAAGAAAGAAAGGAAAAGAACGCCAATATATGACAGGAAAGGGAAGAGAACAGAAAAAAAAGTAGACAGGACAGCAAGAGAGAACAGAAGGAAACGACACACAGACATCAGGAGAAATAAGACTGACAAGGGAGAGGGAACAGGAAGGAATGACACAACTATAAAAGGAGAAGCCACCACATACAAGGGGGAAGGGTACACAAAAGTTAAGAAATTGACAGAAAAGGGAGGATGGTCAGGGTGAGATTGAGAAGGCCAACTGAAAGAGATGGGTCTTCAGGGCCACCTTGAACCTGGGGAATGACACCTTAGAGTGAAGGGTTAGAGGGAAGGAGTTCCATAACGCTGGGGCC
This sequence comes from Ichthyophis bannanicus, assembly GCA_033557465.1. Taxonomy (NCBI): domain Eukaryota; kingdom Metazoa; phylum Chordata; class Amphibia; order Gymnophiona; family Ichthyophiidae; genus Ichthyophis; species Ichthyophis bannanicus. The sequence goes on from CM066043.1 coordinate 44,178,803, forward strand.
AAAAAGATGATGACACCCTATTGGGTGCGTTCCAGATGTGCCTGGGAGACAGAGGGAAGTGGAAGCCGGTGAGTGTGGATGGAGCAAAGGAGCCGGGAAGGGTCATGGAAGTGGATAAGATCAGCTAAGTAGTGAGGAGTGGAGGTATGTATAACTTTGTGTGCCATGATAAGGAATTTATAATGGACACAGTATGGAACGGGAAGCCAGTGCAGTTGTGCTAGCAGGGGGGAGACATGATCAAAATGGGAGGAATGCGTGAGGATACATGCAGTGGTGTTCTGAAGAAGCTGTAGTCTGTGGAGGTGGTATTGTGGGAGGCCAGCGAGAACTGCATTGCAGTAGTCAATCCGGGAAATAACTAGGTTCAAAAGTAGTATAACTAGTGCCTCAGGGAAAAGGAACAGCCGGACCGAGTGGATCTGTCGCAGGTGAAGGAAGCAACGGGTGGTGTTTCTTTCAGAAATCCCATATATGAGCGCTTATCCTGCTTGTCTATGGAGAAAATGGGGCTATTCACCTATAGCAGTTGCTCTTCGTGGGCATAAGTCCTAGCAGTACACCCATCTTCTCTTGGAGTTGTATTCTGCCATTAAGTAGTAGATGGACCAAGGAGATGAGGTGCAATAGTGACAGGTGGGAACTCAGGTGCATGCATGGTGGAATCTCTCCAAAAGTTCTAGAAGGAGCTGGGAGAGTTTCTCATGCAGGGGCTCTGTTGGTGATATCATCCATATGCAAGGACTTCACATGGAGAGCACCTGCTTCATGTGAGTAACTCCATTTTTATCTTCCTAAGCATTTTTCTCTTGGTCATCCAGCTGACTCCCTCATAGGCTTTTTGCTTTGAATGTACTTGATAAAAAAAAAAAGGTTTTAGTATTAGTTCTTGCCTCTACAGACTTCTTTTCAAAGTTTCTTGGTCTGCCTTATTATATTGAGATTCCAGTCATATCTCTGCCTTCATTCAGTGCTCTTCATTGTAACTCTTCCCATCTTATTTTTCAGACTTCTAACATTTGTGTACAGCTATTTCATAGTATGTGTTTACTACCCGCTTAAACAGTTGGCAGGGATAATGTAGAATCTTTCAACTCTGTCAGCTCTTTTCTTTAAGAATACCTAGGATACTTTTGCCTTTAGTGCAGCTTCTGTATTGGGAACCCTAACTGCCCTCTTTCCTTAGTATCCTTCAGATGCCTCACTTGGAACCATCCACTCTTGAGTGACTGTATGCTTTCCTCCTTGATCTACTTCAAGCTGCTATATCTCCTCTTCCCAACAAATTTAAGGCCCTCTTCCCTGTTCCATCATCTCATGTATGGTTTGAGATTCCAGAGCTCTGCCTGCCTTTTGGGTCATGCATATGGAAAAAGAAGTATTTCTGTGAATAATCCTTTGGAGGTTTTGGATTTCAACTTTTTACCTAAAATTCTAAATTTTGACTTCCAATTTTCCCTCCTTGTAGTTTGTGAAACTTTGCAAGCACTGATATTTCATGCAAATTTTAAAACTTTCCAACAACCTGAGTCCTTCAGGGAAATGGGCTGAGTTACCTGAAGAGCAGACTGCCTCTTTTTACACATTTTAAGACCTTTTACGGTCTTCACAAGTAGCCTTCCTTATTAATCCTTCACTTAAGGAAATAACATGATCTAACCCACATCAGTGGGCCTTCTTAAGAGTAACACCTCCCTAGTGAACTTGCTTCTAGAAAAGTAACACCTGCTTCAGGAAACGGCTGAAAGCCTGACTTTTCTGCCAGGCCTTCAAGGGATGATGTGACTGATTACAAGCTGTACATACCCTGATTGATACTAATTGGCAACTTGGGCAGCTTAGCTGGACAATAGCTTCCATGCCATCTTATTGCCTATTTTTGTCCCAGGTTAATGTGTATACATGTGTGTTTGCACTAGTTTTAAGGTCTTTTTACATAATTCAAAAAAAACATTATGTTCTACTTTTTTCCAAATGAATTCAAGGCAGGTTACAGGACAAGTCAACAGATAAAACAAATATAAGAACATGCCACAAATAACCCCATTGCCCAATTAATAACATTATTCTAACCACCACCTTTCTCCTATTGCAAAGGACAGGATGATGAAACATCAGGTATACTATCTGCAATCTCATCTGTGGTTTCTCACTACCTATACCTGAGGGGGAAGCGAGTTCCACATGATGCAAGGCCTCTATTTTCCTAGTGGATGGCAGTTCACTCTCTTTGATTGAAGGAACGTCCCAATAAAAAATAACTTTGTGAACAAGATACGGGAGCCGAAACCCACATACCCTTTTATTCAAATAATCTGAACCAAGATCTGAGATTGCTTTATATCCTGTAGTCAGTAGTTTAAACTATTCTTTGAGAAACTGGTAGCCAGTGGAAGTCTGCAAGCAGTGGGGAACATTATACCTTTTTTTTTTTTGCTCCTTTTTATAATCTTTGCAGATGGAGAGCACCACTGAATATCAGGCTCCGAGCTTTTTAGGACACTGATCATTAGGAACTTAGTTATGTATTCTCAAAATCGGAAGCTAGTGGATAGTTGTCCCTGTGTGAAGAGAGTGCAGTTGTCAGAATGTGTGCTTTGTACAAAATTTGATGTCCTTGTGCTGTTTTGCTGTATTTCTGTTGACTCTTTTGCTTTTAAATTGCAGCCAGAAAACAGTGGCCCAGAAAGCTGTCTTTATGATCTTGCAGCTGTTGTTGTTCACCATGGATCAGGGTAAGCATTCCTTGGTAGCATCTGTTTGTCTCCAAAAATACCCTATATTCACCAGTTCAACTGCAATGAAAGCTTCAGAAAAGCAAGACGCCTAGCCTGCGGACCCCACAGTATTTTACAAGTTCTCCCTTGTTCAAATATCCCACAGCTCTGTTCTGAAGCAGCTATACCTACTCTCAAAATAAGGCTGCTTTACCCCATGTTTCTCAATCACATCCAGCTATAGCAGAAATAGAATTGGTAATTACTGCACATAGGCGAAGGAGGGAGAGTGACCATTTAAAAAAAATGGTGCTTTTCTCACTGGGTATATTTTATGCATGAACCTGTAACTGATGAGTTTACCTTTAATATGGAGGGGCCGAAGGCATACGTGCAAAGTTGGCACCATAAAGTTAATGCAGAGATTTCTAAATGAAATTTTTGTGTATTGTCTGCTCGCCCTCTCATTGTTTCACTCTGCCACTTTATAGCCAGCCACGGCTGGTGATGCCACAGAGTCATTGCTCACAGTCACACCTACTGGCTGGTTTCAGGGTCACAGAGAGAGCACCCATACATGATTCCTGGTGCGATGATTGTCCTAAAGTATGTTGACAGGGAATACAAAATAAAGGAAAAAATCCTTGGGTGGTTGTGAATGAAGGCTCATAGTGCCCATCCCTAGTCTGATTCCATGAATGAGGAAACTTGTGATCTGGATTGGCCACTGTTGGAAACAGGATACTGGGCTTGATGGGCCTTGGTCTGACCCAGTATGGCATTTCTTATGTTCTTATGAAACTGCCGGGTGAAAGAAAATGGCATTCAAACTCACAAAAAAAATGTTTACCACCTATTGATGTAGCTTATATTGTTGCATCTTTTCCCCTTTTTTTGAAGGAAACCTTAAAAGTCCCATGTTTTGTTTATTCACCTTGAGATCTGTTTTGACCACTGCACGTCCGGACGTGCAGAAAATGTATGGGCCTGAGATATACCTGATTCTAAATGTTCCTGCAGTTGCAGAATCAGAACACTTGGATGGGCCGGTTTGCACCGCATTCTGTGCTGGCTGACATCCAAGTGCCTGCCCGTCTCCCTTGCTCAGTCCCTCGCTTAGTGCTTATTCCGAGGTGAAATAAGTTCTGCATACATCTCCCCATTGCTGGACGTACAGGGCTGTGACCAGAATAGGCCCTGTACGTCTGGGTGAGTCAGCCCGCCCCTGCTTCGCCCACTCTCTGCCTCCAGCCCTCCCCCTCCCAGCCCCAGCCAGCACTCCCCGCACAAGCCCTCTGGGCATGCGGGGAGCCAGGGAGATGGAATGCGCTCCTTGTGAATAGTGGAGGTTGTACATCTAACTGGGGAGTACATCCCCCACAATTTGCAGGGCAGAATCTACCCACTTCAGAGAAAATTCTTAAATGTGACTGGTGGCTCTCTGAAAATAGGGGAATCGCCAGTCACACAATCTATGGCCCTGCCTCCTTCTGAAATTGAGCTCTTAAAGCTAAGCGACAGAATGCTGTGGCCAGCTGACCAGACATGGGAGATTCATGCTGTGTGGCCGAATGCTTTCAAAGAGAGCTGTGGGAAATGTCCTCTCAGTTGTGATGGTTATCCATGTAGCTTTGATCCCACAGATAGTGTGTTTTATCTACAGCACTGTAGAGAAAAATACGAGGTCTTGATGGGCAGGGGGAGGCAACCTGCCCTAAGCCCTCACTGCCTGGTTACTTCACAACTTCTCCATTGCTATGCAGCAGAAAAATTCAGTCCACAAGGCCTGCATGTCCAGAACAAAAAATGGCATCCAGCAAAGAAAAAGTCCCAAATAACAGTAGAGAAACAAGTCAGTATTACAGTTCTCTTTAGCAGGCAGGCTTTCTCTTTCCTGGTTGTAGCCAGGAGGGATTTGTTATTTATTTGAGTGATTTTTATACCACCTTAGCAGGAAATCAAAGCGGTTCACAGAGAACATAAAACTTCTACAATACATCTGGAATAACAGTAATACTTAAATGTTACAAGGTAGACATTTTAAAATAATAAAGTAACTAAATAATTATTAACTTATCCACAAAGAAAATTTCTACTGAGGCAAATGAAATGATTAAATTAAGAACATAGGGTAGTGGTGGAGTTACAGATGAATGATGAGGATCAGTGTTCAAGATTAAGGTGGGTAGATGTTTTCTGCATCTGGCTGATTTCCAAGTATGCTGTGAATAGATATGTCTTGATTTGTTTATGAAAGGTGGAAAGATCCTCTATACTACTTAATTTGTCTGGGAGGAAATTCCAAAGAATTGGAGCGAAGATTGTGAAGGCTCTATTGCTAGTTGCCCTGTTGGTTTTTCGGAAGTCTGCAGATATGGATAAGGTGATCTCCAGGAACAAGCAGGAATGTCTTCACATATGGGTATCGTCGGTACCGACGGAGCCTGTACAGGAACATTCCCCAGCGTCCAATAGGAACGCTTTTGGGAGCATCCCTCAGCACATGTGCACTGCCTTCCCGCCTTTCCAACTGTCCCTCTTCAGTTCTTCATTTTCCGCGGAGCCGACAGGACCCATACCCTGTCACCGCAGAAAATTCCGTCTTTAAAATTGTTTTCTTGTGGTCGCGTTTGCCTCCGCACGATGCCTACTGGTACCGCCGGTTCTTTTCTTTTTTCAAAAAAGTTTATACTTTGAACTGTTTCTTTTCAGAAACTTTCTTTTTCAGTGCTAGGCGCTATTTTGAGCATTAGGCCTCATATTCCTGAAACATGGAAAAACCAACTAGTGGTTTTAAAAAATGTACTAAGTGTGGTGGTACCATTTCCATCACTGACACCCATGATTGGTGTCTTAAATGTTTAGGGCCTGAACATTCTCCATCTGACTGTCTCTCCTGTATGGGGATGACTAAGAGGAAGACAGAACCGGGCTGCAAAGCTCGGTACTCTCTTTTCTTTGGATGCCAGATCCATTGCATCGACATCTTCAAGTGCCTCTTCTTCCTCCCATGGATCTCAGGTAACTAAACAAAAAAGCCGGTCCTCAAAGGGTAGCTCTCCTGCTAAGCATCGAGAGGCCGTTGGCATTGCCCTTGAGGGAACCACACCGGCAAAACAGCCCCGGCGGGAGGCTTCGGCTTCCAAAGCATCAATGGGGCTCCAGGATGTTCTCGAGGCCTCGACCTCGCAAGAACTACTGGTGCCATGCTCAGGGGTCCCAGTCGTTTTCACCGGTACTGACACCCAGGCATCAGCAGCGTCAATAGACCAGAAGTTCCTCGCTATCGAACGCAGCATTGCAGCTCTTCTCACAGCTGCGGTACCGTTGACACCTATGGTTCAACGGGCACCGTTACCGACATCGATACCACTCCATCTTTGGCTGGAATCGACAGATCGGTACCGACTTCGATCGATACCGGGACCGTGCTTTACATGAGCATCATGGTCAGGAATACTTCGAATCCTCCGATTCCGAAGACTCTGACAATTCTGCTAGTACCAGAGGGTTTCTCCCGGAAGATCCCTCTTCTCCCCAACGCAGAATGTCACCTCCAGAGGACATGTCTTTTCAGGATTTTATTCGTAATGTGGCCAAGGGCCTTTCAATCATGGTAGCTCCTGAACAGGAACCCAGAGCAAAGGAATTGGAAATTCTCCAATATCCTAAAGCTCCAAAGGAGGCAGCTACTCTGCCCATCCATGAAATTCTGCATAACTTGATGCTCAGAATGTGGGAGACACCTCTGACTACATCTCCTCATTCTAGGAGGCTTGATACTATGTATCGAGTTCCGCCATGTCCTGGATTTCAAAAGACTCAGCTGCCACACCATTCAATGGTGGTGGAGTCAGCCATGCATAGGATGAAAAGTACAAAGAGGCATGCATCCAATCCCCCAGGTCGTGAATGCAGGACTCTGGACGCTTTTGGGTGCCAAACATTTCAGGCTTCCATGCTTTCAGCTAGGATCAGTTCATATATGCTATATATGGGCATGTTCCTCAAAGAAGTTACAGGAGACTTGGAGCTTATGAGCCCACTTCTCGTAGATGACAAGAGACAAGACTTTCTTGCTCTAGTTAAGCATGCTCAAGATGTCTCCAAGTTTGTGAATCATGCAGTCTTTGACTGCTTTGAATGCATCAGCAGAACCTCTGCTATTGCCATTGGGGCATGACGGATTGCCTGGCTTCAGGCATCAGACTTGGAGACTTGGGTACAGGACACGTTAGGCAACATTCCTTGCACAGGGGAGAATCTCTTTGGCAAGAACTGGCAGGAAAAGGCTAACGAGTTAGATGCTGACAATACCACTCTAGATTGTCAAAATCTACAGCCACTCCAGCCAAAAAGAAGCCTTATAAAAAACCCTATTTCAGCAAAAAGAGGAAATTTTATCCTTCCTATACCCAGCAGAGTCAAACTCAGGGTCAGGTTGCCCAAAAGGGGCAAACTAGACAGCAAAAGAAGCCAAAAGGCCCGAGAGCCCAACCAGCTCCGCAGGTTCAGCCCCCTCAAGGGCTTTGACTCCTCCCTAGAGAGCTTAGCCTTCCTGCCTCTGAGGGGTCCCCAACCCCCCAATATCCCAGGCAGGTTATGCCACTTTGTCAACAGATGGCATCAGATAACAACAGAAGATTGGACTCTGTCCATTGTAGGAGAGGGGTACAAGCTCCATTTTCACAGCATGCCCCCTCCTACAGTTCTAAGGCAATTCAATTCTCAAACCTCCGCAGACAATCTGCTAGATCACAAGGTCTCAACACTTCTTGCCCAAGGGGCAATGGAAGAGGTACCCATTCTTCAACAGGGTGCAGGGTTCTACTCCCCCTATTTTCTTATTCCAAAGAAAACAGGAGGACACAGACAAATTCTAGACATCAGAGAATTGAACAAATACCTGTTCCGAGAGAAGTTCAAAATGATTTCTCTTGGAACTCTTCTGCCATACCTTCAAAGCCAGGATTGGCTTTGTTCTCTAGACTTAAAGGATGCATACACTCACATTCTGATCCATCCAAATCACAGGAAATTCTTACGATTCCTTTTCAAGGGAAAACATTTCCAGTACAGGGTTCTTCCCTTTGGTCTGGCTTCAGCTCCAAGGTTATTCACGAAATGCATGGCAGTAGTAGCTGCATTTCTACGATCCCTGGGGATATTCGTCTTCCCTTACTTAGACGACTGGCTCATTCGAGCCCCTACAGTTGCAGAGGCCAGCGCTGCACTGTCTCGTACAATGTGAATCCTCCAATACTTGGGGTTGGTAATAAACTTCACAAAATCCCAACTTGTTCCTTCCCAATGCCTGGAATTCATAGGAGCCTGTCTGGATACCAGACAGGCAAAGGCTTTCCTTCCACAGGCCCGGTTGTCTTCACATAATGCAACTAGCTTCTCAGGCAGCAGGGAAATCCTCCCTAACTGCTCGAGAGCTACTACAGTTGCTGGGACATATGGCATCCACAGTTCATGTAGTCTCATATGCTCGCCTCCACATGTGAGCAGCTCAGTGGACCCTATCCACACAGTGGACACAGGCCACAGGACATTTATCAGACAAAATAGTAAACTCTCAATGACTAATTTTGTCCCTCCAATGGTGGCAATCACTAGAAAATGTGACAGTGGGGTCTCCTTTCCATCAACCCCTTTTTCAGGCCACCCTAACAACAGATGCATCACAGGTGGGTTGGGGAGCACACCTGAATCATCTCTCTACCCAGGGCACCTGGAATCTGCAGGAGGCTGGTCTACACATAAACCTCCTGGAATTAAGAGCAATCTATTTAGCTCTTCGAGTATTCCACGCCCAGCTCAGCTACAAGACTTTCCTAGTTCAGACGGACAATCAAGTAGCCATGTTCTATGTAAACAAGCAGTGCGGGACAGGCTCTCTGTCATTATGCAACAAAGCTTTACGACTGTGGGCCCTCACCAGAGAGTATCAAATTCACCTTCTAGTGGTATATCTTCCAGGTATTCAAAACCTTTGGGCAGACAAACTCAGTCGCGTACTGCTGCCTCACGAGTGGTCTCTCCACCTAGACCAGGTGGCAAAGATATTTAATCTCTGGGGCACTCCAGACATAGACCTCTTTGCAAGTCCATTGAATGCCAGACTTCCCCGGTTCTGTTCCAGGATTCCGGCTCACAATTGTCAGGCAAGGGATGCCTTCCTCCTTCACTGGGGTCAGGACTTCCTTTATGCCTTCCCACCCATTCCCCTCATCCCCAAAACACTCTTCAGGCTTCAGAGAGACAGGGGTCGCATGATTCTAATAGCGCCACGATGGCCATGCCAAGCGTGGTACTCCCTGCTTCTACATCTCTATCAAGCTGCACCTCTGGAGTTAGGACATGCTCCAGATCTCCTTTCCCAAGAGAACGGGACGCTATGGCACCCGAGTCCCCAGTCCCTGCATCTCACAGCCTGGTTGCTGAAGGCTTAGATCTCCAGGATTTCAACCTGTCCCAACAGGTAAAGGATATTCTTCAGGCTTCTAGAAAACTTTCTACAAGAAGATCTTATGCCTTCAAGTGGAAACGTTTTACTATATGGTGCTCCAAGAAGGGATTAAACCCCTTTGTCATACCTTTAGAATCGATAATAGAGTATCTTCTTCACTTATCGAATTCTGGTCTAAAGACCAATTCGGTAAGAGTCCATCTTAGTGCAATTGCAGCTTCTTATAAGCCTCTGAATGGACAACCAATTTCCTCTCATTCACTCATATCCAGATTTATGAGAGGTCTTCTGTTAACCAAACCTCCCATTAAGCCACCACCGGTGGCATGGGATCTAAATCTAGTTCTCGGGCAGCTCATGAAGCCGCCTTTTGAGCCTTTAGCCACTATAACCCTTAAGTTTTTGACCTGGAAGGTCATCTTCCTAATTGCAGTCACCTCTGCACGTCGCATTAGTGAACTGCAAGCTTTAGTAGCTGATCCTCCTTATACTAGGTTTCATCATGATAAGGTTGTTCTTAGAACTCATCCACACTTTATGCCAAAGGTGGTTTCGCCTTTTCATTTGAATCAATCAATTTATCTTCCTGAATTTTTTCTGAGGCCTCACGCCTCTAATGCAGAAAGAAACCTTCATACTTTGGATTGTAAAAGAGCCTTAGCCTTTTACCTACAGAGAACACAGCAACATAGAAAGTCCTCACAACTTTTTATTGCTTTTGATTCTAGTCATTTGGGACTCCCAGTCTCCAAAAGAACTTTATCTAAATGGATTGCCCAGTGCATATCCTTTGCTTATGAGCGTAAGGGTCTTCCTCTTCAGGGCCATGTCACAGCTCATAACGTGAGAGCCATGGCAGCTTCCATGGCTAATCGCCACTCCGTGTCTATCGATGACATTTGTCGAGCAGCCACCTGGGCTTCGATACACACCTTCACAGCCCACTACTGCCTGGATAAAGCCTCCAGTTGGGATGCCTTCTTTGGCCAAGCTGTTCTTCAAAATCTCTTTTAGACCTAATTCAACTCCTGCCCACCAACCCTGGTGGAATGCCAGAGATCCATGGGAGGAAGGATGCCTTCCTTTCTACGGTGGCACCTTCCTGGGGCTATCTCCCTGGCATCTTCAGCTAGGGAGTCCCCATATGTGAAGACTACATTCCTGCTTGTTCCTGGAGATAGCGTAGTTACTCACCTGTAACAGGTGATCTCCGGGAACAGCAGGAATTTAGTCTTCACAACCCACCCACCTCCCCTAGGAGTTGTCTCTCTATCTCTTTGTCTCTTTCTTCTCTCCCTCTATCCTTTCACTCAGCTACAAACTTAACTGAAGAGGGACAGTTGGAAAGGCAGGAAGGCAGCGTGCATGTGCTGAGGGATTCTCCCAAAAGCGTTCCTATTGGACGCTGGGGAGCGTTCCTGCACAGGCTCCGTTGGTACCGACGATACCCATATATGAAGCCTAAATTCCTGCTGTTCCCGGAGATCACCTGTTACAGGTGAGTAACTACGCTTTCTGTGTGCATCCTTTTCTTTGCCTGTTTTTCTGAATCTTGTGTATTAGGGAGCTTTGGTTGGAGATATGTTGTGCAGCTGTTTGAAGGTGATCATAAGGGATTTGTATTTAATTTTGCTCTTTCTCCAGGACCAAGCAGGAAGTCAGTCCTCACTTATGGGTGACGTCGGCGCCGACGGAGCCCTCGCGGAGCAATTTTCCCCAGCTTTCAAAGAAAGCCTTTGGGAATTGCAGCGCGCATGCGCGGTAGTCTTCCCGCCCGAAGGTGCCATCTTAGCCAGTCTTCTTTTTTCCGCGGAGCCCTACAGACGTCCCCGTCTTGTCCCCGCGAAAAAGTTGATTTTCCTCTGTATTTATCCTTTTTTCTTTCGGTTCGACGCCGGTCGTTTTCCCGCCCGGACTCGCGACGCCGGTCTCGAGTCCTCTAACGGTTTTTTCGGTTTTTCTGACTTAGTCAGCTTTCGTTTTCGTTTTTCCCTGGCAGCCCGGTCCTTTGACCTCGCAGGGGCCCTTTTTTCCCCCGATGGCTGCCAGTGGCTTTAAGCGGTGTGGTCGGTGTGACCGAAACATGTCACTCACCGACTCACACGACCTTTGCCTCCGCTGCCTGGGCCCAGATCACGAGGAACTGATCTGTGGGCCCTGCAGCAAACTGTCCTCGAAGGCGTTGAGAAGTCGGCGGCATCAGCGCGAAAGAATCTTCGCTGACCCCAGCCGTACCCGGACCTCGTCGGAGGCCTCACTGTCGAAAGGCTCCAGTTCGGACCGTCGACGGAGCTCCTCCGACCGGGGTTCTCCCTCCGGGGACCATCGACGGAAGGCGAAACCCGCGAGGGCGGCGTCGGTGGACGCTCCTGGCTCCGCGAGGGCCAGGTCGCATAGCCCCGACAGCCGCCCCGGGTCCTTGGAGAAGGAACACCTCCCGAAGCGACCTCGCCTGGAGTCGGAGATGCCTGCCCGGGTAAGTCCTGTTGTCCTTCTGGACTCGCCTCCGCGTCAGCCGACGTCGGGCCCGACGCCGTCGGGGCCCGAGTCGGGGGCTGCTGGGTCGCCTGAGCTCGGACTCAGGTTGACGGCCTTGGAGAGCAGATTGTCTGCCTTCATGGACCAGCAGCGGGCACTGCTCGCTGGCTTCGCTGGCGTCGCTGCCCCGACCGCCGGGACGTCGACGTCCAAGTCGACCCCGGAGACCGAGCCGATCCTCGAGTCGATGAGAACTCGAGTCGATCCTCGGTCGAGGTCGCCCTCGGCCTCCCGTTCGGGACCGAGGTCGCCGACGCCGACTCCCTCGGCGTCGGGGCGGCTGGCGCCGCACCCTGCCCGAGCCGACCCCACCGAGTCCTCGTCGGAGTCGGTCTGGGAGTCGGAGGAGGAAGAGTCACCTGATTCTTTCCGGACTCGGTGTGTCCCATCGGACTCTCCGGAGTCCGAGCCTCGGAAGCAGTCCCCCCCGGAGGATGCCCGGTTCTCGGATTTCGTTAGGGATATGGCCAAGGCTTTGGCCTTCCCTGCGGACCCCGAGGAGGAGCCTCGAGCCGAAGAGCTCGACGCCCTCCAGTATGACTCTCCCGCGAGGGAGCACTTTACTGTGCCGGTTCCTCCTATGCTGGAACGACTACTCTTCCGCATGTGGGAGAGTCCGGCCTCCTCGCCGGTCCTGAGCAAGCGGGTCGATTCTATCTATCGAGTCCGCAAGAGCCCTGGCTTTCAAAAGGCGCAGTTGCCACACCATTCCATGGTAGTGGAATCGGCCATGCATCGTCTTAAGAGCCAGAAGATGCACTCCTCGGTGCCTCCTGGAAGGGAGGCCCGTAACCTGGATGGCCTTGGCAAAAAGTGCTTCCAGGGCTCTATGCTCGCCTGTCGTGTCCAGACTTACCAGCTCTACATGGGCATGTATCTCAGGGATCTGGCTAAAGAGCTAGCCGGCTTCTCCGCTGGTTTGTCCGAGGAACCCTTGCGGAGGTTCCTAGCCTTGTCCACAGGTATTCGGGAATGCTCAAAGTTCATGTCCCGAGCAGCCTATGATGGCTTTGAAGCCTCGGCTCGAGTAGCCGCAGCCGGCATCGGTGCCCGCCGACAGGCTTGGCTTCAGTCGTCCGACCTTGAGCCCTGGGTACAGGACAAGTTGGTCGATGTCCCCTGCCGAGGCGAAAACCTCTTTGGCAAGCCCATGGCGGAAAAGGCTGCACAAATTGAGACTGAGACTCTCACCAGGACCAGGCTTTCTAGGAAGACCTCCGCCCCTTCCCAGAAAAAGAAGGGCTCGGGAAAAAAGACCTTTTACCCGAGGAAGGCGGCTGCCTACAAACAATACCCCCATTATCAGGCCCCTGCAGCTCCCCAACAGGGACAGCAGGCCAAGGGACGGGGTAACGGGTCCCGTAGGCAGCAAGCCCCCAAGCCTGCGCCACCAGCCCCTGCTCAGCAGGGTGGGGGTTTTTGACTCGCTCAGCATAGCCTCTCCCCCCCCGCTGGTTCCCCCCAGCACCGGAGGCCGGCTGGTTCACTTCGCCGACAGGTGGTCCAGCATCACCGCAGATGCCTGGGTGCTTCAGGTCGTGCGAGAGGGCTACCTTCTCCACTTCCATCAGGTCCCTCCCTCCTATTTTCCGGGAGAGCCTCCGCGCCCCCCTCTGCACAGGGAGTTGCTCCTTCAGGAGTTGGCAGGTCTTCTGCAGGATCAGGCGGTGGAACCGGTGCCACACCACCTGAGAGGTCAGGGCTTCTATTCAAGGTATTTTCTGATACCAAAGAGAACAGGAGGCCTCCGACCCATCCTGGACTTGCGCAACCTCAACAAGTTCCTTGTGCGGGAGAAGTTCAAAATGCTTACCCTTGGAATCCTTCTGCCCTACCTCCAGCAGGGAGATTGGCTATGCTCCTTGGATCTAAAGGATGCTTACACGCACATCCTCATCCACCCAAGCCACCGCCAATACCTAAGGTTTGTGGTGGCAGGAAATCATTACCAGTACAGAGTACTGCCCTTCGGCCTGTCCTCCGCACCGCGAGTCTTCACAAAATGTCTCGCGGTCGTGGCGGCCCATCTCCGGCTTCACGGCCTCTATGTTTTTCCGTACCTCGACGACTGGCTCATCAGAGCAGCATCCGCTCGGGAGGTCACCACCGCCACGTGCCGCACGGTGACTCTGCTGCAGCACTTGGGCTTTGTCATCAACTTCGCAAAGTCCACTTTGCTCCCCTCACAGGATCTCGAGTTCATCGGCGCAAGGCTGCACACCCCTCAGGCGCGAGCGTACCTACCGCTCGACAGGGCTCAGCGGCTCATGGACCTAGCCGACCGCTTTCGCAGCCAGCCCCTGGTCTCCGCCAGGCGCTTCCTGAGACTGCTCGGCCATATGGCTTCCACCGTCCATGTGACCCCCAATGCCCGCCTGAATATGCGGCCTGCTCAGTGGTGTCTCCGCCAGCAGTGGCGACAGGCCACGGGCGGCCTAGCAGACCTGGTGCGCGTCTCCGAGCCGCTGGTCTCGTCTATCCGGTGGTGGCTCCGGCAGCCGAACCTGGTATTGGGAATGCCTTTCCAGTCACCTCAGCCGACCCGGGTGCTGACCACCGATGCATCCCTCCTGGGCTGGGGAGCCCATTGCCAAGAGGCACGTACTCAGGGCCTCTGGACCAAGTGGGAGTCTGCTCAGCAGATCAACTTCCTGGAGCTCAGGGCGATCCGCCTAGCTCTCAAGGCCTTCTCCCACCTGACCTCCCAACAGTCCGTCCTTGTCCAGACGGACAATCAAGTTGCCATGTTCTACGTGAACAAGCAGGGGGGCACGGGCTCCTTCCTCCTCTGCCGGGAGGCACAGAAGCTCTGCTCTTGGGCCGTCAGTCACGGCATTCTCCTCAAGGCAGTTTATCTCCCGGGCCAAGAAAATTGCCTGGCGGACAAACTCAGCAGGGTCCTCCAGCCGCACGAGTGGCGTCTGGACCCCTTGATCGTTCAGAAGCTCTTCCTCAGGTGGGGCCTCCCCACAGTGGATCTCTTTGCCAGTCCTCACAACCGGCAGCTTCCTCGCTTCTGCTCTCGTCAGCCTCACCCCCTTCGGGTGGCGGCGGACGCCTTTCTGATCTCATGGTCGGGGAGCCTTCTGTACGCTTTCCCTCCCATCCCGTTAGTCTCTCGGACCCTTTTCAAGGTTCTCCGAGACAAAGCTTTCATGATCCTGGTGGCCCCTCGCTGGCCCAGGCAGCCGTGGTTTCCGCTCTTGCTGCAACTGGCGGTGGAGGATCCAATCCCTCTGGGGGTGCAACCGGATCTCCTCACCCAGGATCAGGGGTCCCTACTGCACCCCAACCTCAGGTCTCTCAACCTCATGGCCTGGCTGCTGAGAGGGTAGTCCTTGCTCCTCTCCTCTTGCCGGCAGAGGTGGAGGAGGTCGTCTTGGCTTCGCGACGGCCTTCTACCCGCAAATGCTACGCCCTTAAATGGCGTCGCTTTGCAGTCTGGTGTACCCAACAGTCTCAGGATCCCTTCTCCTGCCCGGTGTCGGTGATCTTACAGTACTTGCTACACCTCTCTAATCTGGGACTTAAGTCCAACTCCGTCAAAGTTCACCTCAGTGCTCTTTCCGCACATCATGTGCCGGTGGACGGCAGACCTCTCTCCAACGACCCTCTCGTAGCGAGGTTTCTCCGAGGTCTCCTACTACTTAAACCACCTCTGCGCCCGCCAGCGCCTGACTGGGACCTGAATGTGGTTTTACAGCGGATCACCTGTCCGCCTTTTGAACCTATGGCTACCTGCTCTCTCCGTTTTCTGTCTTGGAAAACGCTGTTCTTGATAGCCCTCACTTCCGCTAGGCGCGTAAGTGAATTACAGGCCCTCGTGTCTGATCCCCCCTACACTCGGTTCTACAAGAATAGGGTAGTCCTACGGACTCACCCAAAGTTTCTGCCTAAAGTGGTCTCCCCTTTTCACTTGAATCAGGAGGTGGTACTTCCAACCTTCTTTCCCAGACCACACTCCAGCCGAGCTGAGACGGTCCTCCATACCCTGGACTGTAGAAGGGCGTTGAACTTCTACCTTGACCGTACGCGGGAGCACCGTAAAGCTGCGCAGCTTTTTGTGTCCTTTGACCCCAATAAATTGGGGCTCCCGGTCTCCAAGCGTACTCTGTCCATCTGGGTTGCGGACTGTATCTCTTGGGCTTATGGGGCAGCCGGACTCGCCTTAGAAAGTCGAGTCACGGCTCATTGCGTTCGGGCAAAGGCCACGTCAGTGGCTTACCTCCGCTCTGTTCCGCTGGCAGACATCTGCCGGGCCGCTACTTGGTCTTCGAGCCAGACTTTTGCGGTCCATTACTGTCTCGAGAGGGAGTCCCGTAGGGACAGTGCTTTCGGACAGGCAGTCCTCCGTAATCTCTTTGAGGTCTGAGCAACTCCTACCCTCCATCCCGGATGTGGGCTACCGGTGGGTGATAATTCAGCGAAGATTCTTTCCTTCTGTGCTGCTGAGCTAGAGGGAGCTCATTTTTGTGCTTAGGGTCTCCGGTAGCCTTGAGCTTGGGAGTCCCATAAGTGAGGACTGACTTCCTGCTTGGTCCTGGAGAAAGCGTAGTTACTCACCTGTAACAGGTGTTCTCCAGGAGCAGCAGGAATCAGTCCTCACTACCCTCCCTCCTCCCCTTGGAGTTGCAATCGTCTGCTTATGTTCTTTTTGCAAATTTTTATGCTGTCTTTTAGCTATGTCATCTGACTGGCTAAGATGGCACCTTCGGGCGGGAAGACTACCGCGCATGCGCGCTGCAATTCCCAAAGGCTTTCTTTGAAAGCTGGGGAAAATTGCTCCGCGAGGGCTCCGTCGGCGCCGACGTCACCCATAAGTGAGGACTGATTCCTGCTGCTCCTGGAGAACACCTGTTACAGGTGAGTAACTACGCTGTATAAGGAGCCATGCAGCTGATGTAGAATAGGGGTGATATGTCATATATAGGTACTTCTGAGTGATACGAGCAGCAGTATGTTGTGCCATCTGGAGTTGATATAATGCTTGCTTTGATAGGCCTTGCAAGATACCATTTACAGTACTCAAAGTGGGGGCATATCATTGCCTCACGTACTGAGCAGAAGTTGTAGTATGACAGTAGAGGTCTTAACTGTTGGATCATGATTAACTTGTTAGAGATTACTTGGGTAATTAGATTGATATGTGTTGAAAGGCTGAGCATTTGATCTTAGAGTTATTCACAGATATCGGACTTCATTTTTTACCTCAAGCGTGGCATCTTTGACTTTAAGTGTGGGAGGTGGTATGAAATCCTTGTTCCTAGTGACAAAAAGAACTTCAGTTTTCTTGACGTTGTGTGACGTGAGCCATTGTGAAGCTTCATTAAAGCAAGATGTAATATGTTGAAGGTTAGGTTTTGATATGTTGAAATGTAGTATAACATTTTGTCATCCACATAGATATGGTAGTTTACCTTTTACTTTTTGAAGATGCTACAGATAGGTTAAAGGTAAATGTTGAATAATAGGCTGAGAGGGCTGATCCTTGTGGTATATCTTGCTGTTGACTGTACGAATTTGATGCTTGACCAATCTTTACTTGCTGGGTGTGATCATTCAGGTAGGATTAAAACCATAGGAGGGTGGACCCAGAGATTTCAATCTGTTGTAGCCTTGCAATTAGGGTATTGAGATTGATAGAGTTAAATGCTGAAGCTAAATCTAGGAATATAAGTATGAAGGCTTGTTTGGAATTTTCGATACCACTTATGAGATTATCAAAAAGGGCTAATAAGAATGTTTCCAAACTATGGTATGATCTGAATCCATATTGGTGCATGCAAATAAATATGATCTGAAGTTTGTTTTGGATGATCTTTTCAATTATTTTTGCTATAAATGGAAGGTTATATATTGGTCTGTATGAGTTAGGGCAAGTTTTGCCCATGGAATTTTGCTTTAGGATAGGACGAATGATCACTTTCTTTAGGGCTTTGAGCAAGTATCTTTGAGATAAAGACAGGATAACTATTTTAAGTATGGTGGGAGCCATATCAGACAGATATTTTTTAACCAGCTAGCCAGGCATGGGTCAAGAGAGGATGTAGTTGTATTGATGGAAGAGAGATGTTCAAGGTAAATTTCCATACTGCAGGGTTAACCATGTGGTTGTGAGTAGATAGAGTTGAATCAGAAGGTGACATTTTTGGTTTATTCATATGATTAGCTAGTACTTGTGGGTTGATGTTGATATTGTTTCTATCAATGTTTAGGGCACAAAATAATGACTTTACTATTTCAAAGAATTCTGTGGGGGAGATTTAGCGAATTCATAAGGATTTTTGTATGATGATCTCTCTTAGTTTTATTGATGGACTCTGTAAGATAGGAAACTACATGATTGGAGTGTAATCGTCTAGCAGTTTTGAAGTTCTCCATTTTCTTTTCAGTTTTCTTAAGTGTTTTTTTAAATATCCTAAGCTCCTGAGAGTACCATTACTCAGATTGGTTATGGCTTCTGTTAGATTGAGAAATGGGAGCTTGGAGCGCATGAGCATACTGTTTTTAGGATCGTTGACAAGTTGCTTGGGTCAGATGTTGGTGGTCTATATAGTAGGCAAAATGGAAATTATTTTTTCTCTAATTAGGATATCCATGGTTTCCATACTTCTTGCTGAAGTGAGGGAGGCGTTGAGATAATTTTTTATTAAAATGAGGCTGCCTCCTCCACACTTGCCTTCTATCGGGCAGAGGAATATGTAAAACATAAGATATGGAATACTGGGTCAGACCAAGGTCCATCAAGCCCAGTATCCTGTTTCCAACAATAGCCAATCTAGGTCACAAGTACTTAACAGTTTTCCTAAAAGACACAGGTTCCACAATGCTTGTATTGGGGCAAGCAGTGGATTTCCAGGGTCCCCTTTAATAATGGTTTATGGACCTTTCCTCCAGGAGCTTGTCCAAACCTTTTTTTAAACTTTGCACTTGTCCACATTAAATTTCATCTGCCATTTGGATGCCCAGTCTTCCAATTTATCAAGGTCCTCTTACAATTTTTCACAATCCTCATGGGTTTTAACAACATTAAATAAATTTGTGTCATCTGCAAATTTGATTACCTCACTCGTTATTCCCATTTCCAGGTCATTTATAAATATATTAAAAAGCAGCGGACCCAGCATAGATCCCTGGGTATTCCACTATTCATCTTTTTCCATTGGGAAAATTGACCATTTAGCCTTACCCTCTGCTTTCTATCTTTTAACCAGTTCCTGATCCACAATATTACACTGTCTCGTATCCCAGGACTTTTTAATTTCGCCAAAAGTCTCTCATGAAGGACCTTGTCAAAGGCTTTCTGAAAATCCAGATGCACTATATCAACCGTCTCATCTTTGTCTATCTGTTTATTCACACCTTCAAAAAAAACATAACAGATTAGTAAGACAAGACCTTCCTTGGCTAAAGCCATGTTGGCTGTCTCCCATTAAGCCATGATCATCTACATGTTCAGTAATTTTGTTCTTTATAATGGTTTCTACTATTTTTCCTGATACATCAGGCTCACTGGTCTGTAGTTTCCTGGATCGCCCCGGAACCCTTTTTAAAAACTGGCATTATGTTGGCCATGCTACTTAATTAATGTAAGATCAGTGAGAAACAAAATCCCAGTGCTAGTAAGACTATGTTAACAGTTACAAGCCAGATAATGTTTATTACTGAAACTTGGCTTTCTGAAACAGATACAGTCCTACTTAACCAAATTAAATTACCAACCTGATCTTACATTAATTAAGCGGCATTTTAAAGCAGATAAGTTAGGGATATCACTTGTATTTTGACAAGAAATCTGATTATTCGGAGTGATATAATCATCATATCACCTCTATCCCACCTTTCCTCTAAGGTGTACATATTAAGATCCTTCAGTCTGTCTTCATGTGCTTTATAATGAAGACCACTAATCATTTTAGTAGCCACCCTTTGCACCAACTCCATCCTGTTCACATCCTTTTGAAGGTGCGGTCTCCAGAATTGCACACTATACTCCAAATGAGGTCACACCAAAGACTTATACAGAGGCATTATCACCTCCCTTTTTCTGCTAGCCATTCCTCTCCGTATGCACCCAAGCATCCTTCTAGCTTTTGCCGTTGCCTTTTCTACCTGTTTAGCTACTTTAAGATCATCAGACACAACCACGCCTAGGTCTCGCTCTTCTTTAGTGGACAAGAGTACTTCACCCCCTATACTATATTGCTCCCTTGGATTGCTGCAGCCCAAATGCATGACCTTACATTTTTTAACATTAAATCCCAGCTGCCAAATTCTAGACCATTCTTCAACCTTAGCTAGATCCCTCCTCATGTTATCTACTCCTTCCTGGGTGTCTACTCTATTGCAGATTTTGGTATCATCCGCAAAGAGGCAAACCTTACCTGAAAGCCCTTCCGCTATATCACTAACAAAGATGTTAAAAAGAATTGGACCAAGGACAGATCCCTGGGGTACACCACTGATAACATCCTTCTCCTCAGAGTGAGCTCCATTTACTTGTACTCTTTGTCGCCTCCCACCCAACCAATGTAAGCCTGTCTCTGTTTTGATTTCCACTAAGCATTTTATATATAGCTGGATATGGTCATGGGTGAAATTGGTTGTGAATAATTGGAATATATTGATATTGTAAGGTAGATGAGGAAGCTTGAGAATTTGCTTGCAATGTATGAAGAAATATAAGTATGCAGTAAGCTGTCATCATATAGAGTTTAGTCTCCACGTTTCTCTTAATAGCTAGAGTGATTTCTTAGTTTAGATGAAAAGCTAAATGTCCTTACCGGTATAGAGTACAGAGAACTGCAGCAGAAAGGAAGCAGAAAACGCTGGCTTCCACGCTTATAGATTAATGAATGGAATGAGTAAACATAAGTTGTTTACGCCATAAAAAGTAGAAAGTCTAGGGAACAAGCAATAAACAGACAACGTAATCCATTTACGACTAATAAGAGAGAATATTCCTTATCATCCCTCCAGTCCAGTCCTGGTACCTGTGGGTTGTCTGCCCCTGCAGTAGCTTGGAGACTGAGCATGTCACATTCTCCAGGACCAAGCAGGAAGTCAGTCCTCACATAAGGGTGTCATCGGCGCCGATGAAGCCCCAGCAGAGCATTTCCCCAGCTTTCTATGAAAGCCTTTGGGAATGCAGGCACGCATGCGCGGTTCCCTTCCTGCCAAAAAGTGCCATCTTACCTCAGTCTCTTTTTTTCCGTGAAGCCCACCGGCCGTGTGTCCAGTTTTCCCGGTTAAAAGTAGATTTTTCAGCGATTTTTTTTTTTTTGTTCTTTTTCTTCCGGTTCGACGCCGGTTCCCCTCCCGCCGGGTTCGGTACACCGGTATCGAGCCCGATTCCTCTTTTTTGTGTTTTGCCCTTCGTGGCTGTCGTTCACGCCCTTTTTTCTCTTTTTCCCTGGAAGGCCGGTCTTTTGACCTAGCGGGGACTCTTTTTCCCCGATGGCTTCCAGTGGTTTTAAGAAGTGTGATCGGTGTAAGAAACTAATGTCTCTCACTGACACACACGACTGCTGCCTTCGGTGCCTCGGACCCTACCACGATCCTAAGTCATGCGGGGCCTGTGGAAAAATGTCTTCCAAGGCACTACGAAGTCGCCAGCAGCAAAAGGAAAGGCTTTTGTCGGACTCGGCCTCCGGCCGGGCCCGGACCTCATCTGAGGCCTCGACATCTCGGGATTCTGATCCCGAGCGCCGTCTAAGCTCCTCGGACAGGGGGTCCCCCGACCGGGATTGCAAGAGGAAGAAACGGCTCATGAGGGCGTCGTCGGAAGAGGTCCCTGGCTCCTCGAAGGCCAGGTCTAAGACCCCCGACCGTCGCCCCGGGCCTGTGGAACCGGAGAAGCCTGCCAAAGTTCCTTGTGTGAAGCCGGAGTCTGCTGGACACGTAAGCCCCGTAGTCCTCGTGGACTCTCCTCCCAGGGAGCCGACGTCGGGCCCGGCGTTGCCGGGGCCCGAGTCTGTGGCTGCTGCGTCTCCCGAGCTGAGTCTCAGGATGACAGCCTTGGAGAGCAGAATGTCTGCCTTCATGGAGCAGCAGCGGGCACTGATGGCCAGCCTGTCTGGCGCATCTGCCCCGACCACCGGGACATCAACGTCAAAGTCGACCCTGGAGACCAAGCCGATACTCGAGTCCATCGTGGCTCGGAGTCGACCTCGGTCGCGGTCCCCCTCGACCTCCCGTTCGGGACTGAGGGCGTCGGGGCGGGTGCTCCAGGGCCCCGCGGGGTCGGACCCCGACTCTTCCTCGGATGAGTCGGCTTGGGAGACGGAGGACGAGGAGTCTCCTGACACCTTTAAGACTCGGTGCGTCCCTTCGGACTCACCGCAGTCTGAGCCCCGGAGTAGGTCCCTCCGGAGGACACCCAGTTCTCGGAGTTCGTCTGGGATATTGCCACTGCCTTGGCTATTCCAGCGGATTCCGAGGAAGAGCCTCGAGCTGAAGAGCTTGAGGCGCTGCAGTATGACTCTCCTCCGAAGGAGGCCTTTACTGTCCCGGTACCTCCGATGCTGGAACGGCTCCTCTTCCGTATGTGGGAGGCACCGGCCTCGGCGCTGGTTCTTAGCAAGCGGGTCGATTCGATCTATCGGCTCCGTAAGAGCCCTGGTTTTCAGAAAGCACAGCTACCACACCATTCCATGGTTGTGGAATCGGCCATGCATCATCTGAAGAGTCAGAAGATGCATTCCGCGGTGCCTCCTGGCAGGGAGGCCCGAAACCTAGATGGTGTCGGTAGAAAGTGTTTTCAGGGCTCGATGCTTGCTTGCCGTGTCCAGTCTTACCAGCTGTACATGGGCATGTACTTGTGGGATCTGGCCAAGGAGTTGGCCGGATTCTCTGCTGGTCTCTCCGGGGAACCCTTGCAGAGATTTAAGTCCTTGTCCTCGGGGATTCGGGATTGCTCGAAGTTCATGTCCCGCGCCGCCTACGATGGCTTCAAGGCTTCGGCCTGAGTTGCGGCAGCCGGCATTGCGGCTCGATGCCAGGCATGGCTGCAGTCATCGGACCTCAAGCCATGGGTTCAGGACAAGTTGGTTGATGTCCCTTGCCGAGGTGAAAACCTGTTTGGCAAGCCCATGACCGAGAAGGCCGCTCAGCTTGAGACCGAGCACCTCACCCGGACAAGGCTGTCGAGGAAGACTTCTGCCCCTTCTCATAAAAAGAAGGGCTCGGGTAAAAAGCCCTTTTACCCGAGGAAGGGCACTGCCTACAAACAGTACCCAGAATATCAGGCTGCCCAAGCTGCCCCCCAGGGTCAGCAAGCCAAGGGCCAGGGTAATGGGCCCCGTAGGCAGAGGACCCCCTAGCCTCGGGCCCCTGCTACCTCTCAGCAGGGTGGGGGCTTTTGACTCCTTGAGCATAGCCTCTCCTCCACTGCTCTCCCAACCCTGCACAGGAGGTTGTCTCGCCCTCTTTGCCCACCAGTGGCCCCTTATCACCGGGGACAGTTGGGTGCTGGACATCATCCACAGGGGATATGCCCTCCATTTCCACCAACTGCCACCCCCATATTTTCCAGGGGAGCCTCCAAGGCCTCCTCTGCACACAGACCTTCTCCGTCAGGAGCTTCAGGGTCTGTTGGTGGACAGGGCGGTGGAGCCTGTGCCTCCCCACTTGCAAGGTCACGGATTCTACTCCAGGTATTTCCTGGTGCCCAAAAGAACCAGTGGCCTTCGTCCCATTTTGGACCTCAGGAAGCTCAACAAGTTCCTGGTGAAGGAAAAGTTCAAGATGCTTACTCTTGGAACCCTTCTGCCCTACCTCCAGCAGGGAGATTGGCTATGCTCCTTAGATCTAAAGGATGCGTACACTCACATCCTCATTCATCCAGACCACAGAAAGTACCTCAGGTTCATTGTGGGAGGAAACCATTATCAGTACAGAGTGCTGCCTTTCGGCCTCACCTCTGCCCCCAGAGGCTTTACAAAGTGCTTAGCAGTGGTGGCGGCCTACCTGAGAAATCAGGGCATCTTTGTCTTCCCCTATCTGGATGACTGGCTCATCAGGGGTCAGACAGGTCAGGAGGCCAATCAAGCCACTCTCAGGACCATTGCTCTTCTATAACGCCTGGGGTTTGTCATAAACTTCGCAAAGTCCACTTTGCTCCCTTCCCAGAACTTGGAGTTCATAGGGGCCCGGTTGGACTCTCTCCTGGCAAAGGCATTCTTGCCAGAAAACGGAGCCCGAAGGTTGATGGCCTTGGCAAGTCAGTATCTCCAGGAACAAGCAGCAATGAGTCTTCACATATGGGTACGTCGGTACCGACTGAGTCCGCGCGGGAACGCTTCCCAGCGTCCAATCAAAGAGCTTTTGGAAGCATCCCACCACGCCTGCATGCTGCCTTCCCGCCTTTCCCAACTGCCTCTCCTCAGTTTTCATTTTTCCGCAGAGCCGGCAGGACGTCCTCCTGTCACCGCAGAAAATTTTGTTTTATTTCTTTATTTTTCTTGTGGTCGCGGCTGTCTTCCCCGACGCCACCGGTACCGCCGGTGTTTTCTTTTCTTTTCTGGTGAAAATTTTCCTTTTTCAAGGACTATTTTTTCTTCATAGTATCTTACGTTTCTCAGGCCTTTAGGCCTCTTCTTTTTCCTTCATGGAACCGCCAGCCATTTTCTCTAGGAAATGTTCAGACTGTGGCAGTACAACTTTATTTTTAGACCCTCAAAGCCGGTGTCTAACCTGTTTGGGGCCTGACCTTTTTCCTCCAGAGCCTTCGGGCAACAGTTTGGTGAGAAGAGAATTTCAACATCGAGTTTTCCTCGATACCCGGTTCCCCTCCAATTTCAGGGCACCGTCCCTTTCTTCTTCTACTCAGGATCAGGTAACCCACAAACAGTCTGTTAAGACTAGCCAGTCCTCGAGTGGTAGGTCTCATGCACAGCATGTAGACGGCTCCGGCCTTGCCCTCGAGGGCCCACTGGCTTCAAAACCCCGGCGGGAGTCTTCGGTCTCCAAAGCGTATAAGGGGTTTCAGGTTGTTCCTGGGGTTCACCCCTCACAGAACATACCTGCGCTATGTCCCGTGGTGGCATCCGCTTCGAGCGTTACCGATACCCCGACATCGGCACTGGTGTTGGATGAAACACTCCTCACCAGGGATCGTCATCTGGCGTCCTCGGTACCTTTGGGTCCGGTGGAAATCCCCCAGACTGACTTTCCGGTATCGGTACCGACACCGATACGACCACCGACGTCGGTACCCTCCAGACGTGCATCAATAGACTCGCTTCCTTCGATGCCGAGTCTGGAATCGATCTCCAGTCTGGAGGATTGGGTACCGACTCGCCTTGGTACCGGCTCCCCTCGGTACCAAAGGCTCGGTTCCAATGATTCGGATCCACAACTCTCGGTTCCTCCGATGCCGTTTGAGTTGCCACCGGTTGGCCTTCATCCACCGGTATCAGAAACGGTACCGAAATCGGTATCGATGTCCACACTACCTTTGCGGTCGGTGCCTGCTGTGCTTCCTTCATCAGGCTCATTGCCCTCGATACAGAGTTTGCAATCGAGCTCTAGTCTGGAAGATTGGGTACTGGCACGCATTGGTACCGACACCGATCGGCACCGCAGGCTTGGTACCGAGGATAGCAGCCGGAGGCCTTCGATTACCTCGGTACCGATTGAGCTGTCATCGATGGCTACTCTGATGTCTGTGTCGCCTTCGGCTCTGACATCGGTACCGGTCTCCATAGTAGCATCGTGGCCAGCTCCTGCCCTGCTTCTTTCAACGGGATCGCTCCCTTCTATACCAGGCTTGGAGTCGATACCTGACATGGACGATGAGGTACTGACAGATGCTGCTCCTGACAGCCAGTACCAGCAATCATCCTTTAAGGATACCACCCTGCACCATGCAGGATCTTCCATTCCTATATATTTGGATAGATCCTTGGGTGCTTGGGCTAGTTCTTCTGATCTAACCTGTCCAAAGGAGATTCCCGTTGGAGATCCCTCTTTTCAGAGTTTTCTCCTGGAAATAGCAAGATCACTTGCCATTCCTATCCCTGGACATGACCCTGCAAAGGCTCTGTTCCTACCAAAGCAAAGGAGAGCATAATGCTTCCTTTGCATCATTCCTTGCAGGATCTCCTTCTAGGTCTGTGGGAAGCACCCTTAAGGGTACCCCCACTTTCCAGAGCAACTGATCTCCTATATCAGGTGCCCCCCTCTCCAGGGTTTCAAAAGACTCAACTTCCTCATCATTCCATAGTAGTGGAATCAGCACTGAGGCGAGTAAAGAGTAAGAAAAAGCACTCTTCTTATCCACTAGGTCGTGAATCTAGGACACTAGATGCCTTTGGACGTCAAATCTTCCAGACATCTATGCTTTCTGCAAGAATTCTCTCATATATTTTTTATATGAGTCTATCTCTTGAGGAGGTCACAAAGAAATTACATCTTTTGACTCCTTTCCTTCCAGACTCCAAGAGCTCAGACTATTCCTCACTGCTTAAGCATATCCAGAATATCTCTTGGTTTCTTTCTCGTGCTTCCCTAGACTCTTTTGAGTCTGTTAGCAGGACTTCTGCTATAGCTGTAGGGGCACGACGTAGAGCCTGGCTCCAAGCTTCAGACTTAGACAAATGGGCACAACAAAGACTGGGACATACTCCATGCACTGGAGAAAATCTGAAAATCTCTTCAACAAGGAGTCTTTACGTCAGGTTACTCAGTTGTCCACTGATTTACCTGTTCCTAAGAGTTGTTCTACACCTTCTTTTGTCCCAGTAGGTAGGAAATGTCCTACCAAACTTTCTTCCCATAGGAGGATAAGGTTTTATTCATCACCTGCCCATTATACAGATGTTCCCAAACAGGGGAACCATCGTCCTGGTCTGAAGAATCCAACCTCTCACCAGGCTCAGCAAACCCAGCAACCGCAGGGTTTCTGATCAATCATCATCAGATGCTTGTGACTCTTGGGTTTAGAATCTGCAGTTTGCTTCTTCTCAATAGAGACAATCCACCGCTTCATTCTAACACCTAGACATGGATCTCTTTTCAAAGACATCCATGTTTTCTATATTTCTATGAGCTGTCAGGATGTTCATGCCTATAGGTCACAGGTTTCTCCTCTTCTTCCTGCTAGGGAAAGAGGTCTAACCACTATCAAATGATAGTTTCCTGTGCCAGCATGTGTTTTTTCCTTTCTATAGACTTACTACTTAGTAAGTCTTCTTCAGCTCCATTCTCTCCACCCTCTTACCAAGCTTTTCCTCTGTAAGAGTGGTCTTACTTCACTGGAGGGCTTTTCTTCAGCCTCTCTACTTTTGTCACTTTCCAGTGCGGCGTTTTCCTCTCTGAGTTAAGCTGCTCCAAAGCAAGATTGAAAAAGAGGAGTTATCAGCCATGTCCAGAGTTTCTACTCCTGTTCTTTCTGTTTTTAAACAGTAAGATTATTCTGCTGTCTTGCTAGCAGCTGCCTATGCAGGAGCCTTAATGTTTGGACCACTGGTTCTGTCCACAAACAACCAGTATTGTCCTCCACTAACATTCTGTCTAGTCTTAGTAGTGGCTCCAAGTCAGTGCTTCATCTATCTTGGAGATCATCTCACTACAAGCTTTCTAGATTGTCTTCTATCTCTGTCATCCTCATTCTCCTGGGTTGGCAGCATAGTTGGCAGAGACACTGGCTCTCCAGCAGCCAGTTCTATCTCCTCATTCTCCTGCATCATGCTCTCTGCAATTCTACGGAGAAGCTCTCCACTATGGGCCCTTACTAGAGAGCATGGGGTTTTTTTCTCCAACAGCTATCCTAGATGATTGGAAAAGGCTTTTCAGTCATGTCTCCCATGACTAGAAGGGTTCTCCCTTCTTCTACTATCTCCTTTTTGATAGAAAGGACATAGGCTTTCTCCTTGCAGCTTGTCCTCATGGTAAGAACGCATAGTACCTTTTGCCCTTAAGCAGGTCAACATGGTATCTCATCTCTATGCGTCTTCTGTCCACTTACCATGCTAGAGTTCTGAAAGACTCGATATCTCCTAGCTGCAGACTGATATTATCCTCTGTTTTTCACGTAACCGTCCTGGTTATTTCACTAGCTAGCATCCTTGCAGATCATAACCAGGTGGAATAGATTCTCTATATATCTTCTCAAGTAGGTTCCACCTCCTTGTTGTTAGATGAATCTTTCCTCTCCACATATCCTACGTGAATACTGTGCTGTAGGCATATCTCTGTCTGTTTAATTGCAGACACCCATATATAGGCCTACATATTCATATCTATCTTTTGTGTGTTTTTTAGGCCCTTCCTTATCTCACTATAGATATATTCTTATGTCTATCTATATATCTATATGTTTCTGTCGAGATATTTTATTATAGATAGATCTGTATCCACATACTTATCTATCTGACTGTCTATGCTCATATAACTATATGATTCCGACAGATGGGCTTTACCCCTACCTATGCTATCCAGCAGGTTTGGGATTCTACACACACAACCATTCCTGTGGTAGTCAATAACTTTTATACCATAACCTTAGGGTTTAGGTACCTCTGGAACTCTCCATACTCCAATATCTCTCCTAGCTTACCCCAGTTAGGAGAGATATTGCGGATCTTCAGTTAATCACAGGCTTTAACGCCTCAGGCATTTGTCTTCTCTTTTTGGGATACAAGGGGTTTCCATACCCTTTCTCCCCACAAGGACTGTGCCTGTTTGTCCAAATCGGTTAGCCTTGCTCTTTTGCTCCTAAGAGTGAGCCACTCTGCCACCAAAAGAGTTGGGTTTTTGTCATAAAGCCTTCCGCTGAAGGCCCACCATTTTTGTACTACCCCAGTTTGTTTTTACTGAGGTTACCTGTTACCTTTCAGGATTCTGACCTCCACTGTTTTCCTACAGGTTTATTACCTCCACTTACAGTGAGGTCCTCTTCGAGGTTCTTCTACTGGATCCCCAGTAGATCCCATGAACCTCCATACTTCTCTGAAATCCTGTTAGGGGAGGTCCATATTGCAATATTTCATTCCAATATCATTGATGACAATTATCATCCACACAGGGACGTCTTGTCTGCAGTTCTATGCTGGGTTAAGCTGTTTTCCACAGCACCTTTTTTCTTTCAACTCCTACCCTCCATCCTCAGGATGCCTGGTGTTATTAGGTGTAGCATGTTCCACTCTATAACATGCTGGGGCTCCAGGCATCTCAGCTTGGGAGTCCCCATATGTGAAGACTCATTCCTGCTTGTTCCTGGAGATAGCACAGTTACTTACCTGTAACAGGTGATCTCTGGGAACAGCAGGAATAAGTCTTCATAACCCACCCTCCTCCCCTAGGAGTTGTATCTCTATCTTTCCTTTCCTCTCTCTCTCTTTGTCTCAGCTTTAAAACTTAACTGAGGAGAGGCAGTTGGGAAAGGCGGGAAGGCAGCACGCAGGCGTGGTGGGATGCTTCCAAAAGCTCTTTGATTGGACGCTGGGAAGCGTTCCCGCGCGGACTCCATCGGTACCGACGTACCCATATGTGAAGACTTATTCCTGCTGTTCCCAGAGATCACCTGTTACAGGTAAGTAACTGTGCTTTCTCAGCAGGTCCCTGGTCTCCGCCAGACTCTGCCTGCGGCTTCTAGGCCACATGGCCTCCACAGTACATGTGACCCCCAATGCCAGGCTCCATATGAGGCCTGCACAGTGGTGCCTTCAGACTCAGTGGTCACAGGCCACTGGCAGCCTCAGAGACAGGATAAGGGTGTCCAGACCTTTTCTGCACTCCCTCAATTGGTGGCTACACCCACCCATCTGCTGAAAGGGGTGCCCTTTCAGATTCCAGGTTACACAGTGATTCTAACAACAGATGCCTCCCTTCAGGGCTGGGGAGCGCATTGTCTGGGCAAGTGCACCCAGGGTCTGTGGTCTCCCTGGGAGGCTGCGCAGCAGATCAATCTCCTAGAACTCAGAGCTATTCGATTAGCACTCAAAGCTTTCACTCCTACCCTGGCTCAACAGTCTGTTCTGATTTAGACAGACAACCAAGTTTCCATGTTTTATGTGAACAAACAGAGCAGAACTGGGTCCAGGATCCTTTGTCGGCAAGCTCAGGACCTTTGTTCTTTTGCCCTCAAGCACAACATGCTCCTCAGGGCTGTGTACCTTCCAGGCCAGGACAACTACCTGGCAGACAGATTGAGCAGGATACTGCAGCCCCACGAGTGGCAGCTGCATCCTTCAGTAGTTCAGAAGATCTTCCTGAAATGCGGTCTCCCTTTGATGGATCTCTTTGCCAGCCCCATCAACAAGCAACTGCCAAAGTTCTGCTCCAGGCAACCACATCCTCTGCGGATAGCAGCGGATGCTTTTCTGATATCTTGGTCTCAGGGCCTCCTCTATGCGTTTCCTCCCACGCCCTTGGTGGCCCGAACCCTATTCAAGATTCTTCAGGACAAGGCCTCGGTCCTGCTGGTAGCTCCCAGGTGGCCGAGACAGCCTTGGTTTCCTCTTCTGCTTCAACTGGCGGTGGATCCTCCACTGCCTCTGGGGTTGCAACCCGACCTTCTCACACAGGACCAGGGTTCCCTTCTGCACCCCAATCTCAAGTCTCTCAATTTGATGGCCTGGAGGCTGCAAGGGTAGTTTTGGCTCCCTGGGGCCTTCCTCAGGAAGTTGAGGAGGTTGTCCTAGCCTCTAGGAAACAGTCCACTAGGAAAACCTATGCTCTCAAGTGGAAGAGGTTTTCTGTGTGGTGTCACCTACGTACAGAGGATCCTTTCTCCTGTACTGTGCCAGTAGTTCTTCAGTACTTACTGCACTTATCCAATCAGGGACTTAAGTCCAATTCTGTTCGGGTCCACCTCTCAGCTCTAGCAGCTCACCACTCATTGGTAGAGGGGCAATCTCTATCTGGTCACCCCTTGGCGTCCCGCTTTCTCCGGGGCTTGCTTTTGCTCAAGCCTCCCATCCGTCCTCCTGCCCCTGAGTGGGAGCTGAATGTGGTCTTGCAGCAACTGACTCGCCCTCCTTTTGAGCCGATGGCTACTTGTCCACTACGCTTCCTCTCCTGGAAGACACTCTTCCTGATAGCCCTTACCTCGGCTAGGCAAGTAAGTGAGCTTCAGGCCCTGGTCTGTGACAGGCCTTACACCAGGATTAATAGGAACAGGGTAGTCCTCAGGACTTATCCCAAGTTCCTTCCAAAGGTTGTCTCCTCTTTCCACCTCAATCAGGAGGTGGTTCTTCCAACATTCTTCCCTAGGCCTCATGCTAGCCAGGCTGAAGCAGTCCTGCATACCCTGGACTGTAGGAG
Source organism: Ichthyophis bannanicus (assembly GCA_033557465.1). Taxonomy (NCBI): domain Eukaryota; kingdom Metazoa; phylum Chordata; class Amphibia; order Gymnophiona; family Ichthyophiidae; genus Ichthyophis; species Ichthyophis bannanicus. The sequence continues at coordinate 44,209,799 of CM066043.1, forward strand.
GGCCTTATCCTTCTACAGGGGCATAGAAGGGCTACTCAGCTCTTCGTATCCTTTGACCCCAATAAGTTGGGGTTAGCTGTGTCCAAGCATGCCTTGTCCATCTGGGTGGCTGACTGTATCACCTGGGCTTACAAGGCGGCTGACCTTCCTTTGCAGGGTAGGGTCACGGCCCATCGTGTCAGGGCGATGGCTGCCTCAGTGGCTCACCTCCGCTCTGTGCCCTTGGTAGACATCTGCAGGGCTGCAACTTGGTCTTCAAGCCAGACGTTTGGAGCCCATTACTGCCTGGAGAGGGAGTCCCGTAGGGACAGTGCTTTTGACCAGGCAGTACTCTGGAATCTCTTTGAGGTTTAGGCAACTCCTGCCCTCTGTTGGGCTACCGGTGGAGGTTGTGTCCTTGAAAAGCCTTTCTTTGCAGCTGGGACTAGAGGGAGTTCTCTTGTTCAGCCTGGGTTCCTCGGTAGCCCAGAGCTAGGGAGTCACCCTTATGTGAGGACTGACTTCCTGCTTGGTCCTGGAGAAAGAGTAGTTACTCACCTGTAACAGGTGTTCTCCAGGAGCAGCAGGAATCAGTCCTCACAACCCTCCCTCCTCCCCTTGGAGTTGCAGTTGTACATAGTTTATTTTTTCATTTTTGTGTGCTGTTCTTAGCTATGTCATTTGACTGAGGTAAGATGGCACCTTTAGGCGGGAAGGGAACCGCGCATGCGTGCCTGCATTCCCAAAGGCTTTCATAGAAAGCTGGGGAAATGCTCCGCTGGGGCTTCATCGGCGCCAATGACACCCTTATGTGAGGACTGATTCTTGCTGCTCCTGGAGAACACCTGTTACAGGTGAGTAACTACTCTTTTTGTTGACATCCATCCTGGTTAAGCAGCTGGCAAGACTCATAAGAGAGAACATTTTTTCACTCAATGTGTAATCAAACTCTGGAATTTGTTACCAGAGGATGTTGTAAAAGCTGTTAGTTTAGCTGGGTTTAAAAAAGATTTGGACAAGTTCCTGTAGGAAAGATCTATAAGGCATTATTAAAGAGGAAACCTACTGCTTGCCCCGGGACGAGCATTGTAGAACCTGTGTGGGAATCTGCCAGGTACTCTTGACCTGAATTGACCACTATTGGAAACGGGATACTGGGCTTGATGGACCTTGGTCTGACCCGTATGGCATTTCTTATGTTCTTAGTTTTTAATACTACAGCGGTCAGAATGTGGTACTAGTTTGACTTTTCACACATTGCCCTCTTTTTGTTTCTTGCACAGTGTGGGCTCTGGACATTACACAGCGTATGCAGTTCATGAAGGTCGCTGGTTCCATTTCAATGACAGTACTGTAACCCTGACAGAGGAAGAGACAGTGGTGAAAGCCAAGGCCTATATCCTCTTCTATGTGGAACGCCAGGCCAGATCTACATCAGAGACATTTTAATACCTCTTTCTCATCTTCTCAGCAGCAAAATGTTTCCATACATACTTGATTCAAGACTCTTAATTTCATTGTGCACTTTTCAGCTTCTTAGAATTTTGTTGTGACTTTGTTGTTTTTGGTATTGAACATGGACACACAATATTTTTTTCCTTTGTTTTGTATCTGAAAACCTTAGCAGCTGTTTTGATTTGCTGCTTAGGTTGATAACTCTGTTTATATAGTTCTATGAACTATTTAGTCATATTTGATTTTTTTTATGCTGTTTTCCGTTTTCTTGTAAGGCACATTTACACCTGTAAAATGTTGTGGGGCTTTTTTTTGTTGTTTCCTTATTCTCCCATAACGGGGGGAAAAGGTTGCTCCTGATTGATAAATTAGCAATATAAATTCATGCTGCTTTCTCATACCTATTACCGAGATATTTGGGTTGAATCTCTCAAAATTAAGAGAATTAATTGCACATTATCTCCATTTGGCCCAGTATGATGGGAAATAACAAGCCCTCAATTATTCTCTGCTTTCAGAAAAGTGGAAACAAGGCCTCATTATTTAGAGCAGAGATTTGCTGCTATCACTTTGTATCAGGACTGCCACCCTGCAAGCACTGTAAATAAAGTACTGGGCCACTAGTGTTAGTACTGCCAAATTAATGGGGCACTTTCTGTGCCCTGTAAAAACAAGCTGTGAGTAGTCCCATTTGCCTTTATCACAGTATCTTTGTTTTCATTTGGACCTGGGATCTTGAGGACCGTTTGCTGAATGGCCACCAAAGGTATTCTGCTGTGTAGTGCCTCTAGGAGAAATCCTCGCTGACGGGCTCTGAAAGAAAGAAATGTTCATAAAGTCTAACATTCTAGGAGTTACTTTACTAATGAATAAGCTGAAGGATATGCCAGCATCGGTTGGTGTGGGCATATAGTATTATAAAGCCAAGCAAGTTAGCTGTGTTGGTATTTCTAGCTTGTTATTGTGCTGTTTTTTCCACAAGCACTGCGTGCATAGAGTGTTTTGTATTATAGGTTTTATGTTTTTGGGAGGGGGGATTATTTAGCTCCCAGGCAGCTTGTGGCATTGGGAACTCTTTCTTGCTGTTTCTAGAAAAGGATTCAAACATTTTTCACACCTAAAGTGAGTGGCTTCTCCTCAGAGGTAGACAGCTTTTGTGTTTTTAGGAATGAACCTAAAAAGGTAAAGCTGCAAGATTATGTGCATTGACAGTATTTTAGCTGAGAAAATGTTGCTACCAGTTTTCCTTCTTCCTTCCCATCCCACTTATTGTGAGAAAATGGCGTGTTTCCCCTTCCTCCATTTGCAAACTCATATGTCTGTGGGAGGAGGGTGCGAGGAGACATGGCAGTATCTCGTGAGGGTAGCAGGGGCTGAGGGTCTCTGAGGCATCTTTATAACTGGTGCGTGGGTGTATATAAGGGTGATGTATGCATCTTGCCGCCAGGCATTCATCTCCTCAGCCCCCAACCTCTTGCATTCTTGCTCATCCCCCCCCCCCCCATTCCCCTGCCCTCTCTATTCTTTCTTTTCCAAGGTCACTGCTCCTTTAAATTTCTTCTGTGTTGTTTGAATCTCACTCCCCTGTGTCTAACCCTTTTCAAGGGCTATGCAGGGTTCTTTCTTCCTCTGCCAGCAGGAGAGGGGGTTCTTGCAGCAGACAGCAGCAATCTTTGCCTTATCCTCGTCTCCCTGCAAGAGATGGTCTCCCACCAGCAGAGTCCTGCAGTCTGGGCTGTGGTCATGGCTTCTTCATTCTTTGCCTTCCTGCTGCTGTGAGAGGAAATCCCTGTCTGCCTCTCTTAATCCAAACCCATATGTTTCTATGTGTGTGTACAGACAGATGGAGCCCCCCTCTCAATAGACACTATTGCTTATGCAAAATGTGTCTAAAAAGTTAAATATGAATTATCATTTGTAATAACGAACTATAGTTCTAGATTAGTTTTTTTTGAAAGCACAGATATGTTCAGTAATATTGCTATGAATAAATTAAGAAGACTTGAGTAAAATAAGTAACAACTTTTTTAATCCTAGGTTCTATATGAGAATTTTCTTTAAGCATTGTAGTTTTATATGTTCCTGTCTAACACTTTGCTTTTAATTAGAATACTTAATTGAAGTTGAGGCAACTGGCACCTTTGGCCAGATTTAGTATTTTATACTGAAATTAAAACAGTAGGGAGAGATTACATCTTGCATACAAAATAAGCCTGAGAATTTTACTTGGGTGCTCTGGAGGTTATAACTTTTTATTGGGACCAATATGCAGTCACCCCCTTACTTTGGAGTAAGGGGGTGACCACATATTGGTCCCAATAAATACTTCTATATACTTTTGGGGGCAGATTCCAAGCCAGAATTGTCCCTGCTAAACAGTTCGGGGGCAATTCTGGTCACAGCCCTGTACATCCGGGTCCACTAGACTAGACGGGGGACTTGTTCCACCTTGGAGGTGGAATAAGTCCCCCAGGATGTTGGGGGACGACAGCGCCGTGGCACAGAGGAAAGGTGAAGGGGTGCAGGGGATTCTCTGCAACCCGACCTTGGCTATGGAAGGTCCGATTGGGGGGTCAGGCTGCCGGGAAAGAAGGGTCTGATGGGCAGCTGGTGATCACTGCCGCTCTATGCAGGACCCCAGCTGATTTAGCCGGGTAGTGTGCCAGACGTCCAGGAGCCCAGAATCGGGGCCTGGTCTGAGCGTCAACGCTGGTTGCACCCAGTTCTGATCTCACGGGGACTTCTAGGCTCCATGGGATCAGAATCGGGTGTAACTCCTGAACACCCAGGAGGGCCAGGCATGTACAGCACAGAATTGGCCTCTTGCTGAACAGTTCAGCTAAAAACAATACCTCTTTAGTACTTGGACAAAGTTCATTTTAGTGTCAGTGCATCTGGACTCCAGCATCCATTTTCCCGCAAAATCACTGTCCCTAACAAGTTTATTTTTTATTTTATTGTTCTTATATACTGCACTCTTAAAAATCAGTGCGGTTTACATAAAATGAATACTGTGCCAAGTAGATACTTACAATGAAACGGGAATGAAACTTGGACTTGAACAGGGAAGCTATGTACAATATTAAGAGAAATAACTACAGTATGTATCTACAGTATGTACATTCTTAGACAGGCTTTCAGTTGGTTCTTGTTGTGTACATAATAGAGGGTGTTGGGTTGGTGTATTGAGAGTAGTGTAGGAGAAATAGGTGATGTTTTAACGCCTTTCTGAATTGTGTCAGGTTTGTTATGGCTCTGATGGACGCTGGGAGAGCATTCCAGCAGCTGGGTGCATATAGCTTGAAGGCTCTGTTTTTTGTTGATTTGTTGCATTTCGTTATCTCTTTGGGCATCTGTAGGGTATTGGCAGTGCAGGATCTCCTATCCCTGTTTGCTGACATGGGGTGAACAAGGTCCATATCCCTGTTTGCTGACATGGGGTGAACAGGGTCCATTAAGGCTATAGGGGCTAATTTGTTGATTACCTTGAAGGTTATGATGATTACTTTATAGGTTAACCTACAGTGTATCGGCAGTCAGTGTAGGTTCTTAAGGACGGGTAATGTGATCCCCTCTAGCAGCTCCACTTAGGACACGGGCGGCCGCATTCATGGCTAGCTGTAGGGGATTTAAGGTGCTCTTGGGTAGACCCTGTAAGATCATGTTGGCATAGTCAAGGTGAGGGGAAAAGGTACAAGAGAAGAACCACAAAGGTCCCCAAGAGTAAAAAAAAAAAAAAATCTGTCTCCCTTGCTGTCTGATGCGATGTAGTGGAGTCTTCAGCTCGGGGACTCCCAAAGATGTTTGGAAGGGGATGCACCTGTATTGTTCCCCCAAGCCAGCTTGGGTATACTGAAAATCACATGTGGCTCTCTGGATTACAGCAAACCCTGGTAGGGCAGTTCCAGATGTCCACTGTAAAACGTGGCTGAGAATTCACTACTTTCTTCCAGATATCCTTCAGTCTCATCTTAAGCTAAGTCAGCCTAGAGAACCTGCCTGCCTTTTATAAGGCCTAACTGGTTGTGCCAAAAGGCAGTTTCCCCTTGAGCTGTCCTTTGCAGCCCTGAGGCCTGTATACCCCAGCAGCACCACTACCCAGATCTGGCAGAAATCCTTCCCCCAATCCAACCTAAGCTGGGGTTTTATAGTCCCTCCAGACCACCAACAGGGAACACCTACTAACCATGGTAGACACCCTGGGTCCTCTATTATATCACAGTATTCACAGCACAGACTAGGAGCAAGGACTGCAGAGAGCACCTCATTCTCAGCACACAGGGACTGTGCTTAGGGTCCTGCTGCACAGGTTTAATATGCAGATATGCTTGTGTATTAGTTTTAGGCCTCATAATTTACTTCTGCAGAAGTCTCAAGGATGGAGGAAACCGAATTTTGTTGATGCAGATAATGAACAAATGAAGACTGAGCATGTAAAACGTTTCAGAGAAAAAGCAAGGAGAGAGCTCTCAGATATGTGCTGAGGGACATGTTTACCAATGGTTAATGCATGTTAAAGTGCCACTTTGCCCCTAGAAATAAAAGGACTGTGGGCACTTAATGCAAGCTAATACCTTTAGTTAAACATGCCCCTAAATGTATAATAATAAATTTAAAAAGATCAAAGTTGCAAGTGTGCTAAACTCATAGGTGCACTGTAATATAAGCTCACAGTATTTCACCTTCTACCTCCACTGCAAACTATAAAGTATCTGCCTTACTAATTTTTAGAAGAGTAGTTATGGAAATTAGAGTCTTTTGTAAATTTTCAAGGTTTATTTTTTGTAGGACTGCTACTGCAGGTATTTGGCCATCTGCTGACTTGAGCACGTTCTTTCCTTTAAAAATAAATTTGAATTTTCAGGCTGAGTTTGAAATATCTTCATTACTTAAATGTATTATACTTTTAATAGTTTTCCTTTTTAAAGGTTTCTTCTTGTCACTTTCAGAGATTACAGGTGCTGGAATTGTTGTCATGTGTAGTGTGTCAGATTGTTTTGCCATCTTTTAGATGCTTGTGGTATATAGAGAAACGTTTTACCCATAGATAAAATACACAAAAGAACCCTTGATGTATTTGTTGTTTTATCAGCAAGTTATGCTGTGAATGAAGTTTAGTAATGGTAACGTGGAAAGTGATTTTATAAAGGAGAAAAGTGAGTGTGTGGTGGGGTTTTTTTTAAATTGCTTCAGTCTGTCCGTTGGTTCAGTAAGTTGGGTGATATTGTCGTGCACCATTTAGAGCACACCCTTGCTGTAAACGTGCCTTTATTCTGGATATGCTAACACTATTGCATTTGTAAGCCAAACATAGTTTGATTTTGCACACCATTTTTGTTGTATTTCTAACTGGTTTTGTAGCATACCACAGTTTCTTTTCAGATAGTATAACTAGACTTTGCCAGTAATCTGCTGCATGGTCTCTTTTGGATGTACCATTCAAAACGGCAAATATGAACATTTTTGTGTGTTTTGCTTACTGCTTGATCAGATTTTTCCTTTTTACAGGTTACGGAGACCCTTGTGCTTATCTAGAGTGAGAAAATATTGCATTTTTATTTTTTTATTTCTACATTTATAAAACACCATAAAACAGGGCACTTTAAAACAAATGCATAGGGCTGCTGCTTACTAAGCAGTTTTTGTAGCCATTCATTCTTACTCCTCTGCTACTTAAAGATTTTATCAAGAAAATTCTGAATTGTTGGATGACTAGAGTTAAGGAACTAGAAAGCAACTGAATATTCTAGAACCAGGAATGTTTAGATGGCAGATAGTGACAGTCATAGAGCTCTACAAAATTAGAACATTCCAAACAGGAAGACTCCCGACTCTGTATTACTGGTCGCAGTACGATATCAGCTACTATGAGGAACAAATTCATAATGATGATTTTCTTAAATTAAAGATCAGCTATGGAAAGGATACCAGTTGTGAGTGGAGAAGTACCCTAATGGTTAAACAGGCTGGAAGCCAGAGTCCAAATCCTAATGTGAGACCTTGCAAGTCACCCAGCCCTCCACTACCACAGTATACATTTACTGGTCTTTTTACTAAGGTGTGTTTGTTTTTGTGTGTTTTTTTTTCTGAATTTATTGTGTGTTTTTTGTGTGAAATCTAATGCATAATCAGTGCATACGTTGTGTGTTGTGGCCGTGGCCAGCATGTTCCTGGCAGTAAGCACACAGAAGCGTTCCCTAAACAGTGGTGGCATATGCACTTGATATGTGCCCCTATCCTAACCCTCCCCTGTTCTACCTGCCTTCCATGTATGTGGTGGATTGGATTATCACCACCAATGTTCCCGCTAACCTGCGCTGGGTCCACAACCAACATTCCTGCCGGCAGGGGGAGGTGCAGAGCGATCAGGAATGCTGGCGGAGGACATTGTGAGGGTGCTGTGGTGTGCGTTAAACACAGGGTCTACCATACGCCGCAGCACCCTTGCAATGTTCTGTTAGTAGTAGGTTAGCAGGAACATTGATCACCACTATTTATCTTCAAGACCCAACTGTGATATGGCTCCAGCCAGACACTCAAATGCCGAATCTCTAGCCTGTAATGATTTAACCCTTGCTTAAGGATCAAGTTGTCTTCAAAATCTTTCTTTAGATACTGTGTGATGTCCAGCAGCTTCCCCCCCATCCAGCTGGTCTGAGGCTTGATGGGGCAGCTCTCAGTCTTAGCCTGATTTTTGTGTTTGACAGTACTACAGTAGTCTTATTGGGTGGCTATGCTCTACCAGCTTGTCCTTTTATTTGTTGCAATATGTCCCATTGAGTTAATGCTGACTCCTGGTGACCCAGCCCCACAATGAAATAAAAGATATTATCATATCTCCAGGAACAAGCAGGAATGAGTCTTCACATATGGGTTTCGTCGGTATCGACGGAGCCTGCGCGGGAACGCTCCCCAGCGTCCAATCAGAAAGCCTTTGGGAGCATCTCACAGCGCCTGCGTGCTGCCTTCCCGCCTTTCCCAACTGTCTCTCCTCAGTTCTTCTTTTTCCGCGGAGCTAGCAGATCGTGTTCCTGTCACCACAGAAGAATTTCCTTATTTTTTCTTTATTTCTTTTGTGTCGCGTCTGCCTTCTTCGACGCTCTACCGGTACCGCCGGTCTTTGTTCTTTTCTTCTTGTAAAAAACAAAAAAAAACTTTTTTTCCGTTCTTTTTCCTCAGGTGCACTTGCGTTTTGGGCCTTAGGCCCAAAACTTTTTTTTTTCCTTAATATGGAAAAGCCTGCCTCAGGATTTAAAAAGTGCACAAAATGTGGCGGTACCATTTCCTTCACCGACACCCATGACTGGTGTCTAAAATGTTTAGGTCCTGACCATTCCATAACAGATTGTATGTCCTGTTCTATGATGTCTAAAAGAGGTCGGCAGAACCGAGCTGCCAAGCTCAGTACCCTGTTTCCCTCTGATGCAGCTTCGGTGGCATCGTCGTCTTCCAGGGCTGCTTCTTCCTCACATGGATCTCAGGTAACTAAACATAAATCCAGCCGGTCCTCGAAGGGTAGATCTCCTTCTAAGCATCGAGATGCCTCTGGCATTGCCCTCGAGGATTCTGCACCGGCAAAATTACCCCGGCGGGAGGCTTCGGCCTCTAAAGCATCATCATCGGGGTTCCAGGATGATCTCGATGGCGTGGCCTCGACAGATCTCCTGATGCCATGCTCTGGGGTACCGGTGGCTTCCACCGGTACTGACTTCCAAGCATTGGCTGCGTCGATGGATCAGAGGATTCTGTGCATGGAACGGAGTCTGGCGGCTTTCCTTCTGGCATCGACGCCCGTGGTACTGCAACAGACTACTCCGCCAGTACCGGCTCTAGCATCGCCATTGTTACCGATCCCGGTACCGGTGGCATCGACATCGGCATCAGTGTCCGCTATGCCGGTACTCTGTCCTCTGAAGCCCTCCAGTACCGATACCCCAGTACCGGTTATTCCCGATAACGATCCCGGTCGGTACGGGTATCGGGCTTTGCAAGAGCATCCGGACAGACGATACTTCGATTCCTCTGAGGATTCTGAAGAGTTGGTCGATGCAGTGATGCTTCTTCCACAGGAGGAGTCCTCTTCTAAACAAAGGATGTCTCCTCCAGAGGACTTGTCTTTTCAAGACTTTATCAGGGAGGTGGCTTGGGGCCTCTCCATCACAGTGGCCCCTGAGACAGAGCCCAGAGCCAAGGAGTTAGATATTTTACAATATCCTAAAACTCATGAATAGGCAAGGTAGCTGCCTCCTTAGGAGATTCTGTATGATCTCATGTTGAGGATGTGGGAAGCACCTCTAACCACCTCTCCTCATTCTCGCAGGTTGGATACCATGTATCGTGTCCCTCCTTGTCCTGGTTTCCAGAAAACTCAACTTCCTCACCACTCTATTGTGGTTGAGTCTGCAGTGAGAAAGATTAGAAGTGCCAAAAGACATGCCTCTAATCCTCCAGGACGTGAATGTAGAACCCTGGTTGCTTTTGGAAGAAGTCTTCCATGCTTGCTGCGAGAATTAATTCTTATAGTCTCTACATGGGAATGTTCTTAAAAGAAGTCACTGACCATTTTCAGACTTTAAGTCCTTTTATGTCTGAAGATAAAAGGCAAGACTTTCTCACTGGGCTCAAACATGCCCAAGATATCTCCAAATTCTCCAACTGTGCAGATTTCGACTCCTTTGAATGCGTAAGCAGAGCCTCAGCTATTGCCATAGGTGCACGTAGGATTGCTTGGCTTCAAGCATCTGATTTGAAGATCTGCGTTCAAGATGAATTGGGAAATATTCCTTGTACAGGTGAGAACCTGTTTGGTAAGGATTGGCAAGCAAAGGCCAATCAGATGGATGCTGAAAATTCTGCTTTGGATAGACTATCCAAATCCACAGCTGCTCCTGCTAAGAAAAGGTTATTCAAGAAAACACCTTTTTCTAAAAAGGGAAGATTCTATCCTGCTTCTGGTCAGCGGGCATCTTCTGCAGCTCAGTTCCCTACCAAACGTCAGCAATCATCCAAACAGAGCAAAGCAAAGGCTGCTAGGCCTGCTCCAGCACAACAAACTCAGCCCCCTCAGGGCCTTTGACTTTCCGCTAGAGAACTTAGCCTTCCTGGCTCTGGAAGGACCAGAGCCCTCCACCATTCCAGGAAGGTTATGTCACTTTGCTCCCAGGTGGGGGCAAATTACAGCAGAGCATTGGACACTCTCCATCATAAGAGAGGGGTACAAACTTCATTTTTCAAGCTTGCCCCCTCTCACAAGAGTGCACCAGTTCAATTCTCCAACCTCCCTCCTCAACCTGTTGGGGCAGGAGGCTGCCACTTTTCTTGCCCAGGGGGCAATAGAGGAAGTGCCTCTTCAACAACAGGCACAGGGTTTTACTCCCCCTATTTTCTTATTCCAAAGAAAACAAGGGGCTTCAGACCCATCTTAGATCTCAGAGAGTTGAACAGATTCCTAGTCAAGGAAAAATTCAAGATGGTTTCTCTGGGAACTCTTCTGCCATACCTTCAGAGTCAGGATTGGCTTTGTTCTCTAGATCTCAAGGATGCGTACACTCATGTTCTCATCCATCCAACTCACAGAAGGTTCCTTTTCCAAGAGAAGCACTATCAATATAGAGTGCTCCCTTTTGGTCTGGCCTCTGCACCAAGGGTGTTCACGAAATGCATGGCAGTGGTAGCTGCTTTTCTGCGAACTCTGGGAATATTCGTTTTCCCTTACCTGGACGACTGGCTCATTCGAGCTCCCACTCAATCAGAGGCCAAAACTTCTCTAACCTGCACAATGCGTATCCTTCAGTATTTAGGGCTGGTAATAAACATCCCAAAATCCAATTTGATCCCTACTCAGTCCCTGGAGTTTATAGGGGCGTTGTTGGATACCACAAGGGCAAGGGCCTATCTTCCCCAGGCCCGTTGCCTTCGCTTGGTGCAGTTAGCTTCTCAAGCACAGTTGAAGCCCCTCCTAACTGCTTGAGAGATGTTACAGTTGCTAGGCCACATGGCATCCACCGTGCGTGTGGTACCATATGCGCGCATTCACATGAGGGCAGCTCAGTGGACTTTATCCACCCAATGGACCCAGGCATTAGGCTGCCTGTCAGACAAAATAGCAAACACAAGTCGCCTCATTTTGTCCCTTCAGTGGTGGAAGTCCCCTCAAAACCTGTTGCTGGGGTCCCCCTTTCAGCAGTCTCTATCCCAAGCAACTCTTACAACAGATGCTTCTCCAATGGGGTGGGGAGCTCATCTGCAAGACCTCTCCACCCAAGGCATCTGGTCCCCACAAGAGACTTGTCTACACATCAGTCTCTTGGAACTCAGAGCAATCTTCCTTGCTCTGCGGGTTTTCCACACCCTGCTCAGCCACAAGACAGTCCTTATCCACACGGACAATCAGGTAGCCATGTTCTATGTGAACAAGCAGGGGGGAACTGGCTCTCTGTTGCTTTGCAACGAAGCTTTGCGATTGTGGGCCCTCGCCAGAGAGCATCACATTCATCTTCTGGCAGTTTATCTTCCAGGCGTTCAAAACTCTTGGGCAGACAGGCTCAGTCAAGTTCTGCTTCCACACGAGTGGTCCCTACATATGGACCAGGTGTCCAAGATTTTTCAAATTTGGGGAACCCTGGACATAGACCTCTTTGCAAGTCCGTGGAATGCCAAACTTCCCCAGTTCTGTTCCAGAACTCTGGCTCAGGGAGCTCAGGCAAGGGATGCTTTCCTCCTTCACTGGGGTCAAGACTTCCTCTATGCCTTTCCACCCATTCCCCTAATTCCCAAAACCCTGTTCAAGCTTCAGAGAGACAGAGGCCACATGATTCTCATAGCTCCACATTGGCCACGGCAAGCGTGGTACCCTCTGCTTCTACATCTCTCTCAAGCTCCCTCCCTAGAGTTAGGGTCTGCTCCAGACCTCCTCTCTCAGGAGGATGGAAAGTTGTGGCATCCCAATCCACAGTCTCTGCATCTCAGGGCTTGGTTGCTGAAGGCCTAGATCTCCAGGATCTTCATCTTTCTCAACAAGTGAAAGATGTTCTTTATGCTTCCAGAAAACCTTCCACTAGACGTTCTTATGCTTTCAAGTGGAAGAGGTTTACTATCTGGTGTTCTGGGAAGGGTCTTAACCCCCTTGCCATACCTCTGGAATCTTTGCTGGAGTATCTCCTCCATCTGTCTAATGCAGACCTTAAGACAAATTCAGTAAGGGTCCATTTGAGTGTTATTGCAGCTTCCCTTAAGCCTCTAAATGGACAACCTATTTCCTCTCATCCTCTTGTAGCCAGATTCATGAGAGGCCTCCTTTTAACAAAGCCTCCCATTAGACCACCCCCGGTGGCATGGGACTTAAACTTGGTTCTTGGTCAGCTTATGAAGCCGCCTTTTGAACTTTTGGCTACCACCTCCTTGAAATACCTTTCTTGGAAGGTTATCTTTCTCATTGCAATCACATCAGCATGTCGTATTAGTGAATTGCAAGCACTCGTAGCTAATCCACCTTATACAAGGTTCCATCATGACAAGGTGGTCCTTAGGACTAATCCACACTTTATGCCTAAGGTGGTCTCGCCTTTTCACCTCAACCAAGAGGTCTACCTACCTGTCTTTTTTCCAGGACCTCATGCATCAAGTGCAGAGAGGAATCTTCATACCCTGGACTGTAAAAGAGCTCTGGCTTTTTACTTACAGAGGACACAGCAACATAGAAAGTCCTCTCAACTCTTTGTTGCTTTTGATCCTTCTCATTTGGGACTGCCAGTCTCCAAGAGAACACTATCTAACTGGATTGCCCAGTGCATTTCTTTCGCCTATCAGAGCAAGAACCTTTCTCTGGAGGGCCATGTCACAGCTCACAATGTGAGAGCCATGGCAGCCAGGGCTCTTTAACCTGGAAAAGAGACGGCTGAGGGGAGATATGATAGAAGTCTATAAATTAATGAACGGAGTGGAACGGGTAAACGTAGATCGATTGTTTACCTTATCAGAATATAGAAAGACTAGGGGACATGCAATGAAGCTACAGGGTAAACTATTTAAGACTAATAAAAGAAAATATTTTTTCACTCAACGTGTAATCAAACTCTGGAATTTGTTACCGGAGGATGTAGTAAAGGCTGTTAGTGTAGCTGGGTTTAAAAAAGGTTTGGACAAGTTCCTGGAGGAAAGGTCCATAAAACATTATTAAGAAGTGACCGAAGATATCAATGCTTGACCCAGTACAAGCATTGTGGAACTTGTGTCTCTTGGGGAAACTGCTAGGTACATATGACCTAGATTGGCCACTGTTGGAAACAGAATACTGGGCTTGATGGACCTTGGTCTGACCCAGTATGGCATATCTTATGTTCTTATGCCTCAATGGCTCATCTCAACTCTGTGTCTATTGACGACATCTGTCGAGCAGCCACTTGGGCCTCGGTTCATACCTTCACAGCCCATTACTGCTTGGACAAGGACTCCCGCCGGGATGCCTTGTTTGGTCAGGCTGTTCTTAAACACCTGTTCCATACTTAATCAACTCCTACCCACCATCCCTCATGGGATGCCAGAGATCCATGTGGGGAAGTGCAGCCCTGTCCCAGGGACACACAACTTCTGGGATCTCTCCCTGGCATCTAAAGCTAGGGAGTCCCCATTCCTGCTTGTGCCTGGAGATAGCACAGTTATTTACCTGTAACAGGTGATCTCTGGGAACAGCAAGAATAAGTCTTCACAACCCACACACCTCCCCTAGGAGTTGTGTCTCTCTCTCTTTCTTTGTCTCAGCTCTAAAACTCAACTGAGGAGAGACAGTTGGGAAAGGCGGGAAGGCAGCACGCAGGTGCTGTGGGATGCTCCCAAAGGCTTTCTGATTGGACGCTGGGGAGCGTTCCCACGCAGGATCCGTCAGTACCGACGAAACCCATATGTGAAGACTTATTCCTGCTGTTCCCAGAGATCACCTGTTACAGGTAAGTAACTGTGCTTTTTTTGTTTGCCTTGATGCATATTTGCTAGAAAAGAGGGAGAATACAGGGTAAATGTGAACACAGGCCTACTAGAAAAGGAAACCTAAAGATAAAAATCACCATTTTATTGGAGAACAGCCATACTATAGGATTAGATGAATTAGAACACCTGGCATAGTCATGTTTTAACAAACTGCCAGCACGGAGGGTAAAATATTTCTCTGGGAACAAGCAGAAAGTCAGTCCTCACATATGGGTGATGTCTGCACCGACAGAGTCCATGTGGTGAACACACCCAGCTTTCACAGGAAGATGTTGGGAGTTAGACAGCACATGTGCAGCCACCTTCCCCCCAAGGGTGCCATTTTACCTCAGTCTTCTTTTTTCTTTTCACAGACCCCGTCAGGCATTTCATCTGCACCCCACAAAAAATTGTGTTTTTGTTTCATCTCTCTCTTTTTGCAATTGCTTTCTCTGCTCAGGAACTGTCATCTTCTCTGTACCCGGGAACCACTGCCAACTTGGCATTAAGTTTTTCTTGGGTTCTTTTTTCCTGTTTTTGGTGTGTGGGATTGTTCTCATGTCCTCCCTTACCAGGACCTTGGAGTTTGATCTTGTGGGTGCCACTTTCCCCACTATGTCCTCCATTAGTGGCTTTAAACAGTGCGACTGTTGTAGGTGCACCATGTCCACTCAGATCCCCATGACTGCTGCCTTGGAGTCGATCATGGTGATGCTACCTATCCACTTTGTCCTCAAATGATGAGCAAGGGTCACAAGAATCATGAAAGGCAGCAGGAAATTCTGTTTGGCCTCAAGACCACCTCTTCAGTTCCTGCTTCGAGCACAGAATCAATGCCCAGGAAGCCATACCTGCTCAGAGCCCCGATGTTGTGGGGCATCGGATCGGGGATCGTTCACAGAAGGCTGGCCTCATAAGGACCAGACTCTGTCTCAGTGCGATGCCAAGGGCGATGGATAGGATCAGCCTTTGAAGTTGCTCCAATAGGAGGAGACTCCAGCGGCATCAGGGATCTGCATCAGTCCTCCAAAGCCATCATTATCAAGGAAGCCCCATTGATGGAGCCAGCATTGGGCTTGATACCCTCAGTGCCTGTACCTGTGGCTGCAGAGCCTTCTGGCCTGGAGATCAGGATGGCGATCTTGGAAAACAGCCTTGCTGCCTTCTTGGTCCAGCAGTGGGGCCCAGTGCCTGCACCATGGATGGCTTTGGTAAAAAATGTTGCCAGAGCTTGATGTTCGTGGCCCTCATCCAGGTTTACCAGCTGTACATTGCCACGTCCCTCAGGTACATGCCCAAGGAGCTTGCCAGGTTATCAGCTGGATTGTCCGAGGAACCTCTTCAGTGATTCTGTACCCTGGTTTCGACTGTTGAGGAGTGCCCTTACATATGTCACTTGAGTGGCCTATGATTGTCACACGTCCTTGGCTGTGGTGGCTATTAGTGCCCACTGCCTGGCATGGCTAGTCCTCGGACCTGGAGCAATGGATTCAGGACAAATTGGTTGATGATCCATGCTGAGGAGAGAACCTCTTCGGCAAGCCAATGACAGACAAGGCTGCAGAGTTAAAATCAGAGTATATGACCAGAACCAGGCTCTCCCAGAAGACTGCTGACACCTTCCCGACGGAAGGCTTACAAAACCTACCCCCGGTATCTGACCTATCCAATTCCCCCACAGAGTCAGCAGGCCAAGGGTCAGGGACATGGCTCGCATAAGTCTAAAACCCCCAAATCCCAGTTCGTGCTGCAGCCTGGGGGGCGGTGGCTTTTGACTCCATGGGCATGGCCTCTCTTCCCCTACAGGGTCGAGGACTGCAGCACACAGGGGAATGTCTGATGTTCTTTGCCAACTGGTGGACCACCATAACCACCAATGTCTGGGCCCTCTGAGTGGTGAGGGAAGGTTACCTCTTCTACTTCAAGCAGACGCCCCCCTCTGTTCTTCCCCGGAAAACTTCCCATGACGCCTCTTCACCGAGACCTTCTGCAGAAAGAGCTCACAGGCTTCCTCGCAGCCAAAGCGGTGGAGCCCATCCCACCATGTCTAAGGAGTGAGGGGTTCTACTCCCACTACTTCCTGGTTCCCAAAAAGATGGCGGCTTTCGGCCCCTCCTAGATTTGTGGGATGTCAATCAGTTCTTGGTAAAGGAGAAGTTCAAAATGCTCTCCCTTGGAACATTGCTGCTCTACCTCCAGTGGGGAGATTGGCTGTACTCCTTGGATCTCAAAGGAGCTTACACCCCACATCCCGATCCATCTTCGCCACCGGCAGTACCTCCGCTTTGTCTTTGGTGGGTATCACTACCAGTACAGAGTCCTGCCCTTCAGACTGGCTTTCACCCCAACAGTGTTCACAAAATACCTGGCAGTGGTCACTGCCTATCTCAAGTCTGTTAGGATGGTTTGTCTTCCCCTATCTGGATCACTGGCTCATCAAGGACTGCTCTGCAGATGAAGTCCATCAAGCAGGATGTCGCACCATTCTCGTTCTCGAACACTTGGAATAGTTGATGACAAATCCTAAGTCTCATCTGCAGCCGATGCAGCATCTGGAGTTCATAGGGGCCCTTCTAGATACAGTCCTGGCCAGGGCCTTCCTCCCTCTGGACAGGGCTCGACGCCTCGTGCTCCTTGCCAAGGATGTGCAAGGTTGCTCGAGGGCCTCAGCCTGCCTCTTGGGGTACATGGCCTCGACGGTGCACATCATACCCGATGCTCGCTTCTGTACGCGTCAGGCCCAGTGACCTCTACACTCAGGCGATGGGGCACCTGGAGAACAGAATCTGTGTGACTGTGCCTCTCTCCAAGTCCCTCAACCTCATGGCAGGGATGCCTTTTCAGGCCCTGATGCCTCAGAGGATCATCACCTTGGATGCCTCCAAACTGAGCTTCGGGGGGGGGGGGGGGGGGTGGCTACCGCAATAGCCTGCAGACCCAGAGCATCTGGTCGATGGAGGAGAGTCTCCATCAAATCAACTTTCTCGAGCTCCAAGCAGTTGCGAACTGCCTACAAGTGTTCCGACACCACTTGGAGAACCAGGTTGTTCTAGTCCAGACAGACCACCAAGTGGCAGTGTTTTATGTTAACAAACAAGGGGGTATGGTGTCACTGCATCATACCTCCTGTGCTGGGAGCCTCTGCACCTTTGCAAACGAGAGCAGTATACTCCTTTAGGCAGTGTACCACCCCGGTCAGGACACCAGTTCAGCAGGGTACTTCAGCCCCATGAATGGCAATTGGACTCACAGATGGCCAGCTGCATCTTTCAGATGTGGGGCTTTCCTTTAATGGATCTTTTTGCCAGCCCCAGCAATGCCCAGTTGCTGTGCTTATGCTCCAGGACATCGGCCACATCCCAAGTGGTAGACACTACATTCCTCATCTCATGTACGAAGGGCCTCCTCTATGCGTACCCTCCCACCCCCCTGATCTCCAAGGCCCTTCTCAAGGGTCAGTTTGACTGGGACACTTTAATCGTTATAGTTTCCAGGTTGCCACGGCAGTTGTGATTCCCCTACTTCTCAGTCTTTCCCAAGCACTCCCAGTTCCTGGAGTGCACTCTGGACTTGATCTCGCAGGAGGATGGCACGCTCCTGTACCCTAACCGGAGCCCTCATCCTGATGGCCTGGCTGCTGAGAGGGTAGCCCTGGCACAGTTTCATTTGCCCAGGGACATGGAGAATGTCTTGCTAGTGTCCTGCAAGGATTCCACCAGGCGAGCGTACACCTTCAAGTGGTGCAGGTTCTCAGTCTGGTGTGCTGAGAGAGGCTTCAACCCTTTCTGCTGCTCTGTACTGACAGTGCTGCAGTACTTGCTGCACTTTTCCAGTGCTGGCCTAACTCAGAGAACACCTCAGCGCACTGGCGGTGCACCATCATCTGATTGAGGGGCAATCCCTGTCCACCATCCTATGATGGGCTGCTTCATGAGGGGTCTCTTTCTCACTCAATCTCCCATTCACCTGCCTGTGCTGGCATGAGATTTGAATGTGGTTCTTGGGAAGCTTATTGTTCCGCCTTTTGAACCATTTGCTTCTTATCACCTCAAGTGCCTTGCCTGGAAAGTCATCTTCCTGGTGGCACTCATGTGAGCTGCAAGCATTGGTGGCTCATGCCCCCTACACCAAGTTCCATAGGAACAGAGTGGTCCTTTGCACTCACCCTGTTGCTCCCTAAGGTGGTCTCTCCCTTTCATCTCAGCCAGGAGGTTGTTCTCCCCATCTTTTTTCCTCGGCCTCACACATCTTGGATTGTAAGAGGGCGATGGCCTTCTCTCTGGAGCAGACTAAGGCTCGTCGCTGCTCCTCATCTCCTACATCCCAAACCGACTTGGCGTTGCGGTCTCTAAGCACATCCTGTCTATCTGGATGGAGGACTGCATCTCCTTTGCCTATGACCAGGCTGGTCTCTCGAGTACCATGTTATGACCCATAATTTGTGGGCTATGGCAGCCTCCATGGTGAACCTGCCCTCCATCTCTGTGCTAGAGATCTGCCAGGCTGCCACCTGCTCCTCTGTTCACATCTTCACAGTTCATTACTCGGGTGATAGCGCCTTTGGCCAGGTGGTACTCCATCATCTGAAGAGTAATGCAACTCCTACCCTCCGGCCCTTCTGTGTGTTCAGGCTACCAGAGAATCGATTCCCTGATCGAAGCTGTGGTCGTCCCTGCAGTCTTATAGCGACTCAGTGCTCTCTGCTGTCATTCACGATTTGATTTTTCTGATGCCCGTGGCCTTTACAGGGTTTTTTTTCGGTAGCCTGTGGCTTGGGAGTCCCATAGGTGAAGACTGACTTCCTGCTTGTTCCCGAAGAAAGTGTAATTACTCACCTCTGTAGTAGGTGTTCTCTAGAAACAGCAGGAATCAATCCTCCCAATGGAGGAGTTTTCTTTTTGAGTTTTTATTAAGCTATGTCATCATACTGGGGAGTGTTCACTACACAGGCTCAGTCGGTGCCGATGCCATCTATATGTGAGGGCTGATTGCTGAACACCTGCTACAGGTGAGCAACTATGCTTTATACAAGGCACGATGATACCGGCAGCAGGGTTAAGTCTTACAGTCACCCGTGTCAGAACCCTGGGTTTTCTTGGCCCAGCAGGTGTGTTAGGAGTATGAATTAGGATTGCTTGAAATATTGCAGTAAACTTATCATCACTATCACTTCCTCCTTGTCTCTGCTAAAAACGCCTACTATTCTAGCCTCATTTCCTCCTCTACTAATCATCCCTGGCAGCTATACTCTATTCTCACCACACGTTCTACTTTTGCTCCATCCGACAGATCTGCAGATGATACTCTTGCCCCAGACCACTTTGCCCAATTCTTCTATGATAAGATTAAGAGGTTTTGTTCTGCATTTCCTGACTGCCCAGCCCCCTTCCCCTCAGCCTCCTGTGCCCAGCTTTCCTCCTCCCACCACCCTTGACCCAGGTCTGGTGCTCCTTTTGTGCGATAGCCTCTGCATAGTTACTTAAGACCATAACCTCCTCTCACAAGACCACCTGTTCTGATCCAGTCCCATCTACCTGGCTCACTGAGACCTCCTTGGCCCTTCTACCTGCCATTCTTTCCATCATTAACAATAGACTGACCTTTGGCTTTTTCCCAACCCTATGGAAAAAGGTCCTGATCTGTTCCATTTTGAAAAATCCTTCTTTAGACCACTCCTCCCCAGCTCATTACAGGTCCGTTCCTAACCTCTCCTTTTTGTCTAAAATTCTGGAGAAGATAGTATTTGCCCAATGGATTGCACACTTGGACTACACACATACTTTACACCCCCACCAATCAGTTTTTTGGCCGGGACACACTGAGACTAATTCTTTTTTTTTGTCAACAAAATTCACAAATCCCATGAGACAGAGGCAATATCTCCCTTGCAGTTTCCCTACATCTTTCTTTCGCTTTTGACCTTGTGGACTACACCATTCTTCTCTCCCGTCTCCATGATTTCGGCCTGTGTGGTACCGTTCATCACTGGTTCCATTCGTTCCTTTCACATATGTCCTCATCTGTATTTTATGACGCCTCCACCCCATGTCTCTGTGGTGTTCAGCAGGGATCAGTACCAGCCCCTCTACTTTTCAACGTCTTTGTCGTTCCTCTTACCCTCTTGGTACAACAGTGTGGGATCTCAGCATATTATTATGCAGACGATATAATAATTCTCCTTCACACTGACCCACTTTCCCCTGGACCTGTCCCCACTTAACACTTGTCTTGCTCAAATTATTGCTTGGATGTCAGCTAACCTCCTCTTGAACCCCGGGAAAATTTCCGCCGTCTGGCTCACTGGTGATAGTTCCTGCCCTTCACTTTCCCTGATGCTCTTGGACTCTCCCATCCCCTTAGTCCCCTTGCTTTGCTACTTGGGTGTTATCTCAGACTCCTCCCTGATCTTTCAGGACTATCTTGCTACTGTTGTCCACTGCTCCTTCCATTCACGTCATCAGATCCGTGCTGTACAACTGCTCCTCTCCGCTTCCTCCCTGACTACTATTAACCCTAGTTATGTTTCGCTTAGACTATTGTAACATTATTTTTGCAGGACTTCCACATTACCAACTACAGCGTCTTCAGCTTATTCAGAACACAGTCATTAAGAGTTGCTTCATGCTTTTACCACATCGCCTCCATTCTCATTCACTTCCACTGGCTCCCAGTCTCTTATCGCATTCAGTATAAACACCAGTCTGTCTTTCTCATCTCCTCACTTTGCACTCTCCCCTTTCCTTCCTTTTCTATTATATATTTTTATTGTATACTGCCCTGCTTTGAATGTGACGGGCGGGATATGAAGCTCAATAAACATAAGCATGACTCCACAGGCCCCCTCAGTCTCTTTCTCAAGGCTCCCCCACAGCTTTCACCCAGCATTGCTCTCATAATCCTACCCCCACCCACACATTCTCTAGTCCCTCTTTCACTGATTCCCTGGCTGCAGCTCCTTTGTAAAGATGGTGGGTCACACTACCGCCATCCCAATCTGCTCTTTGCATGCTGGAACCCTGCAGTGTACGAAGTTCTGGTTGACCTCCTGTGAGACTTCAGACCATGAGATCAGCCAGAATAGATGCTATGCCTTAGTGAAATGTGCCTAAAAAAAAAAAGCATAATGTTAATTTGCATTCGCTGCCTTTATCCTCTGTACTGTTTAACTTAATTTTTTAAAATTAAACTATTGTATATTTTGCCATTTTTATCCCAAAAAATGTCTGCTATCCTATGAACCAATATTATCATGTACTTTGTATACAGTTTATAGTTGTCTTAATTTAATATCAGTTTGTATATTCTGCTATTACTCCATTGAATTCAAAAGTGGATTACATCCATAAAATCACAATATTACAGCAGTCAAAAATACAGCACATCGCAATAAAGAAAGTTGACATGCCCTACTCTCCAAGGTGAGTCTTTTCAATCTTACAGTTGCCGATGTTAAAGCCATACAGGGAACACAGGACATGAATCGTGGTGCTTGCTCTCTTGCCTGGGTCGTGAGATCTTACTCAACCATTCGCTTTGCTTAAAATCATTTGAAATCATTGTTCCTGTGATGGAGTTCAGATCCCCAGTGGACACGAGATGTGCACAGTGCCCAAATATTGTATTATGGATGTTTGGTCATTACTGCTTGAACAAGAATTTGTGGAAATCCTTGATAGTAATTGTCCTTTGTTGATGACGGGCTGGATGCAAGGCTTGAAAATGAGTAAAATGCTATATTGCCTTTGCAGAGCATTTCAATGTAATTACACAGCAGAGGCCTATTCCTTTGTGGAACCTGATCCTCCCTGTTGTGTTTGTGTACTTGCTGCTGATTGTGGGGGACTTTTTCTTCTGTTCTTCAGCATTTCAATGTAATTAAAAAAAAAAAAAAAAACCACCTCTGAACTTTCTTACCTCCAAATGATGTATAGTAATTATCTCTGTATATATACTACTGTGCTGAACTGCTGAAAAGAGCCAGCTATTAAATTTTGCTTTGGTTTATTGAAGAGGTGGGGGAGAGAAGAGAGTTATACTTTCTTCCTTAGATAAATACTTTTAGATAATTGTATACCTTTTATTGTAAATCGCTGAAAATACAGTACAATGAAAACATGAATTGAGGCTTCCTGTTTGTTTTTATTCTGGTTATACTGAATTTAGAGCAGGGGTCCCCAGAATGGTCAATATTGACCCCCAGGGGTTAATGAGTGATTTTTGACCACCAGAAATGCCCCGGGTTGATCTACATTACACCATTGCACAGTTATTAAACATTGTCAACTCGTCATAATATCTTGTGCTGATTAGCTAGAGTCATACAATTTAGGATTCTGGACTCTTGTATAAAAACCCCCAACTGTAACTCAACTTTAAAAAATGCATGAGTAATTTACGTGTCTAGACAAGAGGTTTGCTTACAGGATAGATGAGTGACAATTCTCCACCCACCCCACTGACAATTGTGCCAATCAGGAAGCATTATGAGCGCGATGTATTCACTGCCCATCCCGCTAATGGTTGTGCCAATATGGAAGCATTGTGAGTGCGATGTATTCACGCCATATATATATATTAGTTTCATTCTGGATTTCATTAGTGTTGGTTACTGGTGATAGTGTTTCTTTGTGTGAATTTGGGTTGGTATGTAGGTAGGCCTAATGTCATAATTCAATAGCAATTTATCTGATTTTGCTCATGTTTTAAAACTTTTAAACATTGATCTGTGCTTCTTGTAACTTGTTTATACAGTTCATTTACTTTAATTTTAGGTAGTACCCCAGAAACCATAATGGCAGCTGCAGATCGTAAAAAGAAATACTGACAATATTCACTGGATTATTTGAAACTTGGATTCATACCGTCTCTCTGATCAAATTTATCTCCTCTCCTCTAACCGCTCCCTCCGCCAGATCCACTCCAATTGCCTCTTTCTCCCCTCTCCCTCGTCCACACACCTTAAATCAACCCCTCTGCTTTTTTTCTTTTTTTTCTTGGACCCCCTCCTGTGGAATTCCCGTCCCCTTGACCTTCGCCTGGAACTCTTTCCCCCATTTTAAAGAGCTCCTAAAAACTCACCTTTTTTCCCTTGCTTTTGACCGCTCTCCATCGTCATCCTAGTGTCTCTCCTTCATGTCTGTCGCCCTGCTCCCTTTCTCTTCAGCTAATTCTATCCCTCTCCTTTACTTTCCTGTCATTAATGGCCTTCCTTTTCTTGTAGCTCCAATATTTTTAAAATTGTAAACCGCTCAGATGTGCTGGTATTAGATGGTATATTAAATGACAAAATAAAGATGATGTGATGAAAGATCATCTTGAAAGAATTCATCCTGATAAGAAAAAAATATATATATATTTTTTAAAACATCGAAAGAAAAATACAAACCTCGACCAAATATAATGTCATTTATGAAAGCACCTGCTGAGGCTGATAATGGCATCATACAATATTTCTCTCAATATAACAAAGAAAGGAAAACCATATATTAATGCAGAGATCATCATAATTTCAGCAATTAAAGAAACAATTGAAACCATTACGAAAAAGGACTCTGGTCCTGTTTTGAAATGCTTGCCGTTAAGTGCAAATACATATTGATGAGATGGCTAATGATGCAGAAAAAACTTTGGTATCCGAACTTATGCATTGCGAGTTTTCCATCCAACTTGATGAATCAACTTTTAGCAGTTCAAACAGTCTCATGGCCTATGTGAGATACTTTAATCAAATTCAAAAACAAATTATTGACTAGTTTTTGTTCGAAAAATATCTTAAGTGTGACGGAAAACGGATGATGATTTTTCAGAGCTTGGAGGAATATTTAAACAAGCACGATATTCTACTCAGCAGTATAACTGCGGTGGCAACAGATGGTGTACATTCGATGACTGTCCTTTATTGAGGTTTTGCTACCTTTTTCTTAAGGAAATAGTTCCTGATGTGCATACTTTTCACTGTGTATTACACAGACACCATCTTGTTGCAAAAAATCTCAGTGATGAATTGCATGCTGCCCTAAAGGTGGGAATTAGAACAATAAATAAAATTAAAGCACATCCACTTAATTCACGATCGTTTGCCAAACTGTGTGACGAAAATGATGAATTAGTGAACCAATTACTCTTGCATACTGAAGTGACGTGGCTCTCGAGAGGTGTTAGCTTGCAAAGACTTGTTGAGTTGTATGATTCAACAGTGGAGTTTCTTACAAATGTTAATTCCTCTCTATGTGATGAGTTAAAAAGTAAAGATGCTTCTTATTCCTATTTGGCAGAACTATATTCAAAATTTAATGATGTACAGACCCGTCTGCAAGGTAAAGATGTAACAAGTCTTCAAACTCAAACAATCCTTTTAGGCTTCCAAGTCAAACTAGACCTGTTTAAATCTTCATTGCCTCAAAGAGATTTTCAGTACTTTTTGAACCTATGGCCACTGGAAGATGAAGACCATGTTCTTTCTGATGATGATGATTTTGATATATACATAAAGTACCTTTAAAAAATTGAGTGAAGACTTGTGCGCTTTGAAGACTTGGAGAAAATGCATATACCTGACTGAATTGTTATGCCATTTTATTCAGAAATAGAAAATGTAAATATTAAATCTAACTTACAAGATGAACTCTTGATGGATCTCGAAGTTATATATCTGTTCACAAGTATGAGCCTCAGTAACTTCTAGAGTAATGTAATTATTGTCAATAAATGTCCCAAACTTTGCGACAGCAGTGAACGCTTTTTTACTTGCATTCTCATATTGCTATATGGTTGAATCTGGTTTTAGCCAGGTAAATTTGGTCCTAACAAAAGAGAGGAAGAAATTGAACATAGAAGAATGTGGAAAATTAAGACTAAAGCTCACCACCTTGTCAGAGAACATCAACAGCATCCCTCCCATTAATGATGTCAGGTGAGTACTGAAAAGGTTTATTTAATTTATAATATGTTCTTATTTTATATATCTTTATCAGGTGACAAACATTCTTTAATGATGACTTGTATGGAGTTTTGTTAATTAAAAGAATGGAGGGGTTGATGAAAGATCAAGGATTCCTTGAAGGTGTTGACAAAAAAAAAAAAAAAAAGGTTTGAGGACCTTTGATTTAGAGTAACCAATAAGCAGGGAAATCTTAAAATAGAAATTAAATCCTTACAAAAATCAAATAACCAAATTTAGAAATATTAATTGGTGGTGTACACCAGATGGAAGCTTTGATTTGGGAAGCTGGATTGAGCAAAAAATGCCAAAAGTAGTTCTTGCTGGTCGGAGTGAGGAATGCAACCTCTGCACAGATAAGTAAGCGTAGTTACTCACCTGTAACAGGTGTTCTCCAGGAGCAGCAGGAATCAGTCCTCACATATGGGTGACGTCGGCGCCGACGGAGCCCTCATGCAGAGCATTTCCCCAGCTTTCAAAGAAAGCCTTTGGGAATGCAGCGCGCATGCGCAGTCCCCTTCCCGCCCAAGGGTGCCATCTTGCTCAGTCTGATGACATAGCTAAAAGACAGCAAAAAACAAAATGAAGTATATGACTGCAACTCCAAGGGGAGGAGGGAGGGTTGTGAGGACTGATTCTCCAGGACCAAGCAGGAAGTCAGTCCTCACATATGGGTGACGTCGGCGCCGACAGAGCCCCCATGTGGAGCCATTTCCCCAGCTTTCAAAGAAAGCCTTTGGGAATGCAGGCACGCATGCGCAGTCCCCTTCCCGCCCAAAGGTGCCATCTGCTCAGTCTTCTTTTTTCCGCGGAGCCCTACGGACGCCTGTCCTTGTCACCCGTGAAAAAAAGTTGATTTTTCGGCGTTGGGTCGAGTTTTCTTCGGTTCGACGTCGGTTCCTTTCCCGCCTGGACTCGATACACCGGTGCCGAGCCCAGACCTCTCTTTTCGTTTTTTGTCCTTAGAGACTGCGTTTGTGCCTTTATTCTTTTCCCTGGCAGCCCAATTTTTTGATCTTGCAGGGGCCCTTTTTCCCCCCGATGGCTGCTAGTGGCTTTAAGAAGTGTGATCAGTGCAAGAAACTCATGTCTCTCACCGACACACATGACTGCTGCCTCTGGTGCCTAGGGCCAGACCATGATTCTGCGGTCTGTAGCCCCTGTGGCAAAATGTCTTCCAAGGCATTACGGAGCCATCAGCACCAGCGTGAGAGGATTGTCTCCAAATCTGCCTCTGGACGGGTCCGGACTTCGTCAGAGGCCTTGACGTCTTGGGAGTCTGACCCCGAGCATCGTCGGGGCTCCTCTGAAAGGGAGTCCCCCTCGAGGGAGCATCAAAGGAAGAAGAAACCCACAAGGGCGGCATCGGTGGACGCTCTTGGCTCCTCGAGGGCCAGGTCCCATAGCCCCGATCGCTGTCCCGGGTCTTTGGAGTTGGAGAGGCCTGCAAAGCATCCTCGTGTAGAGTCAGAGGCCCCGAGTCACGTGAGTACTGTAGTCCTCGTGGACTCTCCTCCGGGGGAGCCGCCGTCGGGGCCCGAGTCAGAGGCTGCTGGGTCTCCTGAGCTCGGACTCAGGTTGACGGCCTTGGAGAGCAGATTGTCTGCCTTCATGGAGCAGCAGCGGGTGCTGATCGCTTGTCTCACCGGCGCATCTGCCCTGACCACTGGGACCTCGACGTCCAAGTTGACCCCGGAGGCTGAACCAATCCTCGAGACCATGCGAACTCGAGTCGATCCTCGGCCGAAGTCACCCTCGGCCTCCCATTCGGGACCGAGGTCGTCGACGCTGGTACCCTCGGCGTGGGGGTGGATGGCGTCAGTGCCCGCCCACTCGGAGCCGCTCGATTCCTCCTCGGAGGAGTCAGCGTGGGAGACGGAGGAGGAGGAGTCCCCAGACACCTTCCGGACTCAGTGCATCCCTTCGGACTCACCGGGATCTGAGCCTCGAACAAGGGCCCCCCCCCCCCCCCCCCCGGAGGATACCAGGTTCTCGGATTTCGTAAGGGACATGGCCAAAACATTGGCATTCCGTGCGGACCCCGAGGAGGAGCCGAGGCCTTTACTGTCCCGGTTCCTCCGCTGCTGGAGCGGTTGCTCTTCCGCATGTGGGAGGCGCCGGCCTCGATGCCGGTTCTAAGCAAGCGGGTCGATTCCATCTATCGAGTCCGCAAGAGCCCCGGGTTTCAAAAGGCACAGCTACCGCACCACTCCATGGTTATGGAATCGGCCATGCATCGCCTGAAGAGTCAGAAGATGCACTCCTCGGTGCCTTGCAGTAGGGAAGCCCAGAACCTGGATGCCCTCGGTAGAAAGTGCTTCCAGGGCTCTATGCTTGCTTGCCGTGTCCAGACCTACCAGCTGTACATGGGCATGTACCTTCGAGACCTG
This sequence comes from Ichthyophis bannanicus, assembly GCA_033557465.1. Taxonomy (NCBI): domain Eukaryota; kingdom Metazoa; phylum Chordata; class Amphibia; order Gymnophiona; family Ichthyophiidae; genus Ichthyophis; species Ichthyophis bannanicus. The sequence goes on from CM066043.1 coordinate 44,237,525, forward strand.
GCAAAGGAGATTGCCGGGTTCTCTGCTGGTCCAGCCGAGGAACCTTTGCAGAGGTTCAAGGCCTTGTCTTCTGGTATTCAGGAGTGCTCGAAGTTTATCTCTTGAGCAGCCTACGATGGATTTGAGGCCTCGGCCCGAGTAGCAGGGGCCGGCATCGGTGCACACCGCCAGGCCTGGCTACAATCCTCGGACCTCGAGCCGTGGGTGCAGGACAAGTCGGTTGATGTCCCTCTTTGGCAAGCCCATAGCTGAAAAGGCTGCAGAACTCGAGACCGAGACTCTTACCCGGACAAGGCTGTTCAGGAAAACTTCTGCCCCTTCTCAGAAGAAGGGCTCGGGGAAAAAGGCCTTTTACCCGAGGAAGACCACTGCCTACAAAACCTACCCTCACTACCAGGCCTCTGCAGCTCCCCAACAGGGCCAGCAGGCCAAGGGACAGGGTCATGGGGCCCGTAGGCAGAAGGCCGCCAAGCCTCCTACTCTGGCTCCTGCTCAGCAGGGAGGGGTTTTTTGACTATGCCAGCATAGCCTCTCCTCCTCTTCAGGGCACAGGAGGAGGTCGGCTGACCCTGTACGCAGACGGGTGGCCAGCCATCACAGGGGATACTTGGGTGTTAAGCATCATCGAGAGAGGCTATCTGCTCCACTTCACCCAGACCACCCCCCCCCCCTCCTACTTTCCAGAGGAGCCTCCAAGACCCCCTCTGCACAGAAACTTACTCCTTCAGGAGTTGAAAGGTGTGCTACAGGACTAGGCGGTGGAACCGGTGCCTCACCACCTGGAAGGGCAAGGCTTCTACTCGAGGTACTTCCTAGTACCAAAGAGAATAGGAGGCTTCAGACCCATCCTGGACCTGAGAAATCTAAACAAGTTTCTGGAGAGGGAAAAGTTCAAGATGCTTACCCTTGGAATCTTACTGCCCTACCTCCAAGCAGGGAGATTTGGCTATGCTCCTTAGACCTGAAGGATGCTTATACTCACATCCTCATCCATCCACGTCACAGGCAATACCTCATATTTGTGGTGGGAGGGAACTACTTCCAGTACAGAGTACTTCCCTTTGGCCTCACCTCCGCCCCCAGGGCTTTTACAAAATGCCTGGCGGTGGTTGCGGCCTACCTCAGGAACCAGGGGATCTTTGTGTTCCCTTACCTGGACGACTGGCTTATCAGGGGCCAGTCTCCACAAGAGACCAGGCAGGCCACCTTCAGAACCATATCCCTGCTTCAGCACCTGGGGTTCGTGATAAACTTCCCCAAGTCCACTTTAGTCCCCTCGCAGGACGTGAAGTTCATAGGGGCGAGATTGGATATCATCCATGCAAAGGCCTATTTGCCTGTGGATAGAGCTCACAGGCTGATAAAGTTGGCTGGCCAATTTCGGGCGAACTCTCTGGTCTCCGCCAGACATTTCCTCCGGCTCTTAGGTCACATGGCTTCCACAGTGCATGTCACCCCAAATGTCCGGCTCAGTGGTGCCTCAGGGCACAGTGGGTCCAGGCCACAGGGAAGTTGTCAGACAGGATAAAGGTGTCCAAACCCTTGGTGGACTCCCTGCGCTGGTGGAGGCATCTCCCAAACCTGGTCGGGGGAGTTCCTTTTCAGTCCTCCCCGCACATTCAGGTACTGACAATCGATGCTTCCCTGCAAGGCTGGGGGGCACATTGCCAGGGGACCTGCACCCAAGGCCTGTGGTCTCTGTGGGAGGCCGCCCAGCAGATCAACCTGTTGGAATTGAGAGCCATTCGTCTGGCCTTACGGACTTTCTCTCAGATCCTCTCTCACCAGTCTGTCCTAGTTCAGACGGACAACCAGGTGGCTATGTTCTACGTGAACAAGCAGGGAGGCATAGGGTCCCAACTCCTGTGCCTGGAAGCACAAGCTCTTTGCTCCTGGGCTATCAATCAGGGCATGACCCTCAAGGCGGTCTACCTCCCAGGCCAAGAAAACTACCTGGCAGACAGGCTAAGCAGACTCCTGCAGCCTCACGAGTAGCAGTTGGATCCTCAGGTGGTCCAACAGATCTTTCTGAAGTGGGGACTCTAACCATGGATCTTTTTGCCAGTCCGCTGAACAGGCAACTACCCAAGTTCTGTTCCAGACAACCGCATCCTCTGAGGACGGCGGCAGATGCATTCTTGATCCCCTGGTCAGAAGGCCTGCTGTATGCTTTTCCTCCCACAACTCTGGTGGCACGGACTCTATTCAAAACCCAGCAGGACCGAGCCACGGTGATCTTGATAGTCCCCAGGTGGCCCAGGCAGCCGTGGTTCACTCTTCTTCTGCAGTTGGCGGTGGATGCTCCACTTCCTCTGGGGTAGCAACCCGACCTTCTGACTCAGGATCAGGGGGCCCCTCTTGCATCCTAACCTCAAATCCCTCAATTTGATGGCCTGGCTGCTGAAAGGCTAGTCCTTGCTCCTACCCAGGGAGGTTGAAGAGGTGGTGTTGGCATCCAGGAAGCATTCCACCCGGAAGGCCTATGCTCTGAAGTGGCGTAGGTTTTCCACTTGGTGTTCTCAACAGCAGGAGGATCCCTTCTCCTGCTCGGTCCCGGTTGTACTGCAATACCTGCTCCACCTGTCCAACCTGGGACTTCAGTCCACCTCAGTGCCCTCTCAGCTCACCACTCGCCGGTGGATGGACAATCCCTTTCGGGATACCCTCTGGTGTCTCGCTTCCTCAGAGGCCTGCTTCTGCTCAAGCTTCCTATTCGTCCACCGGCCACTGAGTGGGATCTCAATGTGGTCTTGCAGCAACTGACTCGCCCACCTTTTGAGCCGATGGCTACCTGCCACTTACGTTTCCTATCCTGGAAGGTGTTGTTTCTTGTGGCACTCACCTCGGCTAGGCGTGTGAGTGAGCTTCAGGCCCTGGTCTCGGATAGGCCGTATACCAGGTTCTATAAGAACAGGGTAGTCTTGAGGACTCATCCTAAGTTCCTTCCCAAGGTAGTGTCCTCCTACCTCAAGCAGGAGGTGGTACTTACAACGTTCTTTCCCAGGCTGCACGCCAGTAGGGCAGAGAATGTCTTGCATACCCTGGATTGTAGAAGAGCACTGTCCTTTTACCTTGAACGTACGCAGGGGCATAGAAGGGCTTCTCTGCTCTTCATTTCCTTTGACCCTAATAAATTAGGGTTGCCTGTCACTAAGCGTACATTGTACATCTGGGTGGCAGACTGTATCGCCTGGGTGTACAGGGCAGCCGGACTCTCCCTGGAGGGTTGAGTCACGGCCCACCAGGTCAGGGCAAAGGCCGCATCAGTAGCTCACTTCTGCTCTGTTCCGTTGGCAGACATCTGCCGGGCTGCTACTTGGTCTTCAAGCCAGACTTTTGCAGACCACTACTGCCTCGAGAGGGAGTCCCGTAGGGACAGTGCTTTCGGGCAAGCGGTATTCCGTAATCTCTTTGAGGTTTAGGCAACTCCAACCCTCCGGCCCTGGTGTTGGTGTACAGGTGTGGTCTCAGAGACGATTCTCTCACTGTTGCTGAGGCTCTAGAGGGAGCTCTATTTTTCAGCCTGGGTTCCTGGTAGCCCAGAGCTAGGGAGTCACCCATATGTGAGGACTGACTTCTGCTTGGTCCTGGAGAAAGAGTAGTTACTCACCTGTAACAGGTGTTCTTCAGGAGCAGCAGGAATCAGTCCTCATGACCCTCCCTACTCCCCTTGTAGTTGCAGTTGTATATAGTTCATTTCCTTTTTCGTGCTGTCTTTTAGCTATGTCATTAGACTGAGCAAGATGGCACCTTTGGGCGGGAAGGGGACCGCGCATGCGTGCTTCCATTCCAAAAGGCTTTCTTTGAAAGCTGGGGAAATGCTCCGCATGGGGGCTCCGTCGGCGCCGACATCACCCATACGTGAGGACTGATTCCTGCTGCTCCTGGAGAACACCTGTTACAGGTGAGTAACTACGCTTTCTCCAGGACCAAGCAGGAAGTCAGTCCTCACATATGGGACTCCCCAGCTCTAGGCTACCGTGAACCTAGAACTGAAAAATTGTCTCCCTCTCAAGAGCCTCAGCATCCGTGATAAGAACTTTCTCTGAGAACGCACCCCGTACGGTAGCCCAACACAAGGGCCAGAGGGTAGGAGTTGCCTAAACCTCAAAGAGATTATGGAGTACTGCCTGGCTGAAAACACTGTCCTGCTGGGACTCTCTCTCCAGGCAGTAATGGACTGCAAAAGTCTGGCTTGAAGACCATGTTGTGGTCCGGCAAATGTCTGCCAACGGAACAGAGCAGAAATGAGCTACTGACATGGTGGGCCATGACCCGACCCTGCAAGGGGAGGTCGGCTGCCCTGTACACTAGGGTGGTCCACTGCCATAGGGGAAAAATAAAAGTAGGAATTTCTTTGCTCCCTGGCCTGATTCTGGTTCCATTTATGTAGAAAACAATGTGTGCAAAGTTTGAAGCCAATCAAATAATATTTAGGGGTGGCTCAAGGTCCCTATCTATCAGGCCCCTGGATCCCCCCCAGGGTTCGTCAGACCACTGGGTATTATTCGCTCATAGACGGGGGTATCATGCTTGCCAAGCACTCAATGTGGTCCAGATGCTAGTAAGGACTTTGACGATGTGGGGAACATCTTACGGTGTTGCGAGACAACACCCAGAAGGAACTGGAGTTGCTCTTCTTTTGTGGTGTGTCGGCCGTTGAACTCCTCAATGAGTTTGACCCCTCGCTCAGCCACATCGTTGATCACTGGAAGATTTTTTACTTTCTTCAGACAGTCTTTGAATGATGCATTCTCTTCCCAGTCTTCTGGGTCTGCATTAAGAAAATCACTGTTGATGTCGAGGTGTTTCAGGAAACGGATTGACTTGCGAGTTGCAAAAGATTCAAGTGGTGGAATCATGGAACTTTTCAATTCGACCCGCTTTGGGGGATCTTCGTCTTCATCCTCATCGCTTTCATCTGATTCTGCCGGGATCATGGCTGACACTATGGCCCGCTTTGTCGGTGCTGAAACAGCTTCATCGAACAGTGACAGTGCCACAAGCTCCTCTGACACATACCACAGATGCTGTTGCAGTTTGTCTCTGGCCGCTCTTCCAACACGGTCATTGTGGTAAGAGTGTAGTTTCTTCAGCATCTCCAAATCTGTTCGAGGAGCAACTGCGGCATCAGGGGCAGAAAACCAGGCTTCCACATGAATCAGGATGGAGAAAATGCTCACATCACGAACACAGGACTCCTCCCGTTGGGTAAGATCTTTGAGTTGTCCTCGGAACATCCAAATCTTGAGACAGTACAAGACTTTTGCCATCCATCTGGCATGATGGAAAGCTCCGGGTTTCTTGAAATTGAAACTAGGAAGATTCCCTCCAAGGCAGACAATCGTTAACTCCAAGAATTCCAGGTAATCATCTCGGTGATTGCCCTGTGCCAACTTGGATTCTGCAAACTTCATGATGTGATCCCTGTCAGGTTGCAGCACACCTCCAAGTCTTTTCCAGTTTGATAGTTGGACTTGTCAAGGGAGCCCCAATTCTTTTGGAACCGGCGAAAGAGTTGGACATCGGGACCCGATGAAGCTCCAGAGCATGTAGAGAATACTGCACCAAGAATTATTTCATAAATGTGATGGCGGCATGCCAAATGAAGGACTGTGCGACGGAGTCTCTGTTCTAGAAGAATGCACGCTCCTGATCGACGTCCCGTGTTCGATGCAGTTGTATCAAAGAAGAAGCCTGCAACCTTTTCATCCAAACACCATTCCTGTAACAGTTCATAAACTGCTGCAGCTTGATTCTCGCCCGTTCCTGATGTCAGTTTTGGTACACCAAGAAGTTGTGTTTCTCCAGTGGAGACAGACGTTATCAAAACTGGAAGGCGGTCAACGGATGTGGTTGAACAGAGGAGAGATGACAATAACTTGCTATCCCAATGCACAATGCATGTTTTGCCTTCGGCTTTGAATGCGTTGTGCAGGTCCGTCCATTGTTGCTGACGGTGCTTTTCTCTATGGCGCTTGACGCTGGAGCGGCTGATATTGAGCTCCCCAGGATAATGTCCCAGACTTCTGGCGGTTTCAGCTACCACAAACAGAGCATTGCGATCCGTTGTCCCTGTCTGATCCAGGGCTGCTGTAAGCTCTGGGGTCCAGACATTGTTAGGTCGAAACTGCTTCGTTTGTGGGGTTGTTTTCTTCTGTCCGTTATCTGAATCCACAGATGTCGACGAGTCTTCACCTGACTCTGCTGAGGAAGAAGATCCTTCCAGCTGAACTTGGCTTGTAGTTGCCTCTGCTTCGGCAACATGTTTTTGTCTGCGCCTTTTCAGTTCTTCTTCTCGCTGTTGCGATCTTGCTTCTGTGTTGGCCAGTTTCTTGTCCATCGCGCACATTGAGCTGCGGCGCCCTGGTTCTCGTTGCGCTATTAAGAATTCTTTGTCTTCTTGAATATGAATTAAAGACATTGCATTGGCATGCGCCACATCAAATAGGTTTTTCATTGCAACCTGGAATTCTTTTTCATTTGCCTCTTGTTTCCCTCCTCTCCCTTTGTTTGTTCAATCAGTGGAAACTTTTGAAGAAAATTTCTTTACTTTTTCTTGAATTTTGTCATTTCTTTGAACAGGAAGCCTGGCCTTTTCCCAGTAAGCTTCTACTTCACTTGTTACAATAGATGCACTTTCACTAACGCCTTTGTTTAATGTCATATGGTGATGTAAAAATACACTTAACACTTGCTCCTTGCTGGGGAGCTTGGCCCCCAGAATTGTGGTGGACATTTCTTCAATGAGATAAAAACCATGTTTTTTCGCCATCTGAAAAGAATAAAGATACAAAGATAATAGTACAATGTCTTTGCCACCTCTCAGAGATGAGATTAGTTCAAATATGACGCAATCAAATGTAATCAGGGTGGAACTGAGTGGATGATACAAGATGATACAATATTTTGTCATCTGCTCCCAGGGGGAAATCTCAAGACTTGTTGAGCCACCCCTAAATATTATTTGATTGGCTTCAAACTTTGTACACAGTATTTTCTACCTAAATGGAACCAGAATCAGGCCAGGGAGCAAAGGAATTCAGGAATTCATTTTTATGGACCACCCTACTGTACACCCAGGTGATGCAATCTGTCACCCAAGTGGACAAGGTACACTTGGAGACAGGTAACCCCATCCTATTAGGGTCAAACGAGATGAATAGCTGAGTAGCCCTCCGATGCTCCCGCTTACGTTCTATGTAAAAGGACAACGCCTTCTTACAGTCCAGGGTATGCAAGACTATTTCAGCCCGGCTGGCATGGGGCCTGGGAAAAAAGGTTGGAAGAACCACCTGCTGATTGTGGTGGAAAGAGGAGACCACTTTTGGGAGGAACTTGGGATGGGTCCATAGGACCACCCTGTTCCTATAGAACTGTGTGTATGGTCTATCAGAAACCAGAGCTTGTAGTTCACTCACATGTCTGGCCGAGGGTAAGAGCCACTAGGAAGAGCGCTTTTCACGAGAGGAAGCGCAAATGGCAAGTAGCCATCAGCTCAAACTGTGGGCGAGTCAATTGCTGCAAGACCACGTTCAAACTCCCACTCAATTGCCGGTGGACAAACCGGAGGCTTGAGCAGAAGCAGACCTCTGAGAAATCTGGACACCAAGGAGTGAACCGACAGAGACTGTCCCTCCACCGGTGAATGGTGCGCTGTCAGAGCACTGAGGTGGACCCGAACAGAGTTAGACTTAAGGCCTAGGTCTGATAGGTGAAGTAGATACTGCAGTACTACTGGCACAAGGCACGAGAAAGGATCTTCATTGCGCTGAGCACACCATACCGTAAACCTACACCACTTGAGGGTATAGAATTTTCTAGTGGACTGCCTCCTCGAGGCCAAGACCACCTCCTCAACTTCCTTGGGTAGAAGTAAAGGAGCTAGCACTATCCTTTCAGCAGCCAGGCCATCAGATTGAGGGACCTGACATTGGGGTGCAGAAGGGAACCCTGCTCTTGAGACAGGAGATCGTGTTGCAGCCCCAGAGGGAATGGGGCCTTCCACCGCTAACTGTAGAAGGAGTGGAAGCCATGGTTGCCTCGGCCATCTGGGGGCTACCAGAATCACCGAGGCTTTGTCCTGGAGGATCCTGAACAGAGTTCGGGCCACCAGGGGCGTGGGAGGAAACGCATACAGGAGGCCCGTAGACCAAGTGATCAGAAAAGCATCTGCTGCCATCCTCAGAGGATGCGGCTGTCTGGAGCATTTCTGGGCAGCTGATGGCTGAGTGGACTTGCAAAGAGATTGATGGATGGAAGTCCCCAGCGGAGGAAGATCTGCTGGACCACCAATGGATTCAACTGCCATTCGTGGGGCTGGAGAATCCTGCTTAGCTTGTCTGCTAGGAAGTTTTCCTGACCAGGTAGATAAACTGCTTTGAGAAACATGCCTTGTTTGACCACAAAGGTCCAGTGCCTCCTGACATAGGAGCCTGTGCCTCCTTGTTTGTTCACGTAGAACATTGCTACCTGATTGTCCGTCTGAACTAGGACAGACTGTTGAGAGAGAACATGGCAGAAGGTTTGTAGAGTTAAGCGGATTGCTTGCAGCTCTAAAAGGTTGATCGGCTGTGTGGCCTCCCGAGGGGACCACAGGCCTTGAGTGCAGGTGCCCTGGCAATGTGCACCCCAGCCCTTTAAGGAGGCATCTGTCGTCAGCACCCTTGTGTGTGCTGGAGTCTGAAAAGGTACCCCCCTGAGGAGGATTGGCAGATGTAGCCACCACTGTAAGGAGCTCAGAAGTCATCTGGACACCTTTACTGTGTCTCGGTCGTCACCGGTGGCTTGTGTCCACTGATCTCTGAGGCCCCACTGAGCAGCCCGCATGTGCAGACAGGCATCCGGGGTCACATATACCGTAGACGCCATGTGGCCCAAGAGCCGCAGGTAGTGCCTTGCGGAAACACAAGAATTGCTTTGGAACTGGTTGGCCAAGTCCATAGGTCTGTGGGCCCTGTCCTTGGGCAAGTAAGCTCTTGCCTGAAGAGTGTCCAACCTGGCCCCTATAAACTCTAGGTTCTGAGAGGGGAGCAAAATGGACTTTGCGTAGTTTATGACAAAGCCTAGATGCTGAAAAAGAGAGACAGTGTGCAGAGTGGCCTGTTGGGCCTCCTGGAGTGACTGGCCCCTGATTAGCCAGTCGTCCAGATAGGGGAAGACAAATATTCCTTGGTTCCTGAGAAAAGCCGCCACCACTGCCAGGCATTTGGTGAAGACCCTGGGGGCAGAGGTTAGGCCAAATGGAAGCACTCTGTACTGAAAGTGGTTTCCTCCCACCACAAATCTGAGATATTGTCTGTGGTCTGGATGGATGAGGATGTGAGTGTAAGCATCCTTGAGATCTAAGGAGCATAGCCAGTCTCCCTGCTGGAGGTAGGGCAGCAGTATTCCAAGGGTAAGCATCTTGAACTTTTCCCTCACCAGAAACTTGTTGAGATTTCACAAGTCTAGGATAGGTCTGAGGCCTCCTGTTCTCTTTGGTACCAGGAAGTACCTGGAGTAAAAGCCTTGCCCTTCCAGGTGGTGTGGCACCGGTTCCATCGCCTGTTCCTTTAGAAATTTTGCAACTCCTGAAGGAGGAGTTCTCTGTGTAGATGGAGTCTTGGAGGCTCCCCTGGATAGTAGGGGGGGGGGGGGTGTAGCTGATGGAAATGGAGCATATAGCCTTCTGGACTATGCTCAGTACCCAGGTATCCCCTGTGATGGCTGGCCACCTGTAGGCGTACAGGGTCAGCCGACCTGTGCTGAGTGGAGCTACCGGCGGAGGAGAGGCTATGCTGTGGGAGTCAAAAACCCCCTCCCTGCTGTGCAGGAGCCGGGGCTGGCGGCTTGGGGTTTTCTGCCTACGGGGCCCATGCCCCTGCCTTTTGGCCTGCTGGCCCTGTTGGGGAGCTGGAGAGGCCTGATACTGAGGGTACGTTTTGTAGGCAGCACCCTTCCTCGGGAAAAAGGGCTTCTTCCCCAAGCCCTTCATTTTTTGATAAGGGGCAGAAGTCTTCCTGGACAGCCTTGTCCTGGTGAGAGTCTCAGTCTCGATTTCTGCAGCCTTTTCAGTCATGGGCTTACCGAATAGGTTGTCACCTTGGCAGGGGATATCAACCAACTTGTCCTGCACCCATGACTCCAGGTCTGATGACTATAGCCAGACCTGACAGCACGCACCGATGCCGGCCGCAGCTACCCGGGCCAAAGCCTCGAAGCCATCATAGGCTGCTCGAGAGAGAAACTTTGAGCACTCCCGTATCCCTGTGGACAAGGCTTTGAACCTCTGCAAGGGTTCCTTGGAGAGGCCAGCTGAGAACCCAGCAATTTCTTTTGCCAGGTCCCGTAGGTACATGCCCATGTACAGCTGGTAGGTCTGGAAGCACTTTCTACCGAGGGCATCCAGGTTCCGGGCCTCCCGGCCAGGAGGCACCGAGGAGTGCATCTTTTGACTTTTCAGTCTGTGCATGGCCGATTCCACAGCCATGGAGTTGTGCAGTAGCTGTGCCTTCTGGAATCCAGGGCTCTTCCGGACTCAATAAATGGAATCAACCCATTTGCTAAGAACTGGCGCCGAGGCCGGTGCTTCCCACATATGGAAGAGCAGCCGTTCCAGCATCAGAGGAACCGGTATAGTAAAGGCTTCCTTTGGAGGAAAGTCATACTGGAGGGCATCGAGCTCTTCGGCTCCTCCTCGGTCTCCGCCAGGAAAGCCAAAGCCTTGGCCATGTCCCGGACAAAGTCCGAGAAACGGGTATCCTCGGGGGAGGGGAGGGGGGACCTTCTCCGAGACTCTGACTCCGGGGAGTCCAACGGGACGCACCGGGTCCGGAAGGTGTCCAGGGACTCCTCGTCCTCCGTCTCCCATGCCGACTCCAGCCATGTGGGCCTCAATGCCACCTGCCCTGACGCCGAGGGCACCGGCGTCGACGACCTTAGCCCCGCATGGAAGGTCGAGGGAGACCTTGACCGAGGATCGGCTAGGCCTCCGGGGTCGACTTGGATGTCGAGGTCCCGGTGTTCGGGCAGATGCACCGGTGATCAGTACCTGCTGCTGCTCCATGAAAGCAGCCAGGCTGCTCTCCAGGGCCCTCAACCTGAGACCGAGCTCAGGAGACTCTGCAGGCCCCAATGGCGGTTCTCCCAGAGGAGAGTCTACGAGGATAACAGTTGTTACCTGACTCGGGGACTCCGGCTCCAGGCAAGGTAGTTTGGTCGGCCGCTCCGACTCCGAGAGCCCGGGGTGGCAGTCAGGGCTGCGCGACCTGACCCTCGAGGATCCAGGTGCCTCCACCGATGCCACCCTCACGAGCTGCTTCTTCCTTTTGTGCTCCCGGGCGGGAGACCCCTTCTTAAAGGACCTATGATGCCACTCGGGGTCAGACTCCCGAGATGTTGAGGCCTCTGATGAAGTCCGGACGCGGACTCTGAAAAAATTCTTTCACATTGGTGCTGACAGCTCTGAAGTGCCTTAGACGACATCTTGCCGCACGGGCCACAGACCAGCGGGTCATGGTCGGGCCTGAGGCATCGGAGGCAGCAGTCATGTGTGTCGGTGAGAGACATAAGTTTCTTGCACCGATCACATTTTTTAAAACCGCTGGCAGCCATCGGGGGAAAAAGGGCCTCTGCAAGATCAAAAGACAGGGCTGCCAGTGAAAAAAGGAAAAAAGGCGCGAACGCTAGTCACAAAGGACAAAAACCAAAAAATAAACTCCGGGCTCGATACCGGTGTAACGAGCTGAGGCGGGATGGGGAACCGGCATCGAACCAGACAAGGAAACGTGAAAAATCGCAGAAAAATCAACTTTTTAGCGGGTGACACGAACTACATCCGTTGGGCTCCGCAGAAAAATAAAGACTGAGCAAGATGGCGCCCTTGGGTGGGAAGGGGACCACGCATGCACGCTGCATTCCCAAAGGCTTTCTTTGAAAGTTGGGGAAATGCTCCCCACAAGGGCTCCGTCGGCGCCAACATCACCCATATGTGAGGACTGACTTCCTGCTTGGTCCTGGAGAAAATTTATTATTATAGGTGTTGGAGGCAGCAGATATTGGCAGTCTAATAATTGGTGGGCAGCAAAGAGCAGAGTATTGATGTTTTAAATGGTCAGTTGGAAAGTTTGAAGATCATTAAGCAAGTTTTCCTGACTCAGAACATGCCAATTCTTATGCCTTGTAGAGAATATATATTTAGAAAGAATAGACTTCCTGAAGCAGGTGGCCGTTTGAAGTCCCATCCGAAATATAGCACTGTGTTGGGCATTAGTTTGGATTGAGTGACTGGGAACAATGAGATGTTTAGGTTTATAATTCATTTGTCATCAAAGTCTAAAGGCATGAAGACTAAATATAATGCGGATGGTGGGACACCTGCTATATTGAAGTGATATAATATGGACTGTTCTAAATGTATACATTAAAAAGAATCATATTAGGTGACTGGGTATGCTGGATGAGTATGGCTACCACATTAAACATATTGGGTGTCCAACAAAAATTAATATTTAAGTCTTGGTTATTTGAATTTTTGTAAGGGCTCAATTTATATTTTAGGATATACTGAATTTAGTGTAAAATCCAAACAAGGAGGCAACACGCACTCGCAGGAACATGGAGATCAGCTGCAGAGCGAGGCAGAACAAACCATAGAAAGCGAATTGTAGAATCCAAACCTTTATTAGCATCTCAATAGGTTCTACATTACATGGGCCATATGTGAACCTATTGTCATCTGGGAAATCAATCTATGACTATGACTACAGGTAAAAACAATATGGTTTCGGTGATCCAAACTATAGTATTGAAGATGCTGTGCTGAGTAGAGGCTGAAGGGAACAAAAAGGGGGCTGAAGAAAATAAGGAGAGAAACGAGAGGGGATAGACTACAATAAAGAACAGGGAGTATGACAAGAAACAAAGTTGCTTATCCCTGTAAATGTGCAGTTCCTGAGCCAGGTCTTAGGGCCACTCCAGGATTATTATTTTTATGGGACAAGATAAGCCCTCGTGGGTGGGGATAAAACTACTGCTACTACCCCAAGGCCCTCACTGCCTGCCAGAACAAAATCTCTCACACTTCATTGCAAAAGTGTGATTTTTTTTCCTAAAAAAAAAAAAAAAAATCACCTTTATTTGGTGAGCTCCCCAAAATTTTAAAAGTGCACATAGCAATGTTCAAAATCCTGTTTAAAGTAGACTTTTGTTTTTAAAGTAAGCAAGTAGTTCTTCCTGTATTGCAGTCCAGTGGACTACCTCGTAAATCAGCACTACCACACTGGCTTGCAACACCAAGTGGATTCTCAAAAGCTGCATTTGGGGCTGTAACATAAAAAGGTCATCAGCCTATGCCTCCCATTAGATCTGTACTGTAACTGGGCCTGTTCAGGCCCTATAGAAGCTAGGGAAAGATGGCAGTATTGCAGACTATGCTGAAGGAGGGCAAAGAGCAATGGCAAAGATTGGAAACTGGGCCTAGGAGCCACATGTCTGTATATGGTTACAAAAATGGTTTTGTAGGACCATTTATGGCTCCTTTTGAAAAATACAGAATGGGAACAGCCACTAGCAGTGGCACTTTGGCCTAATCTAATATTACATCATATTATTACACTCAGAAGCAGGAGTTCCAGAAATTTCCCTATTCTAAAGAAAGGAAAATTTTGGAACACTGATACATCTAACCAATCTCTGTAGAGAGCAGGATAAATCAGCCACATAAGTGGATGATGTCTTCTAACGGTGCTGTGAAGAAGTAATTGTGCCAGATCTCAAAAACAACTAGAAAACGATTGAGCATGTTGGTACGTTCCCAGATGTTGTGTCTCTGCAGAAGCATTTCTGTTGGTCCAAGGCTTAACATCAACTATGGCAGAAAACCCACAAGTATACGAACAGAAGAACCCACAGGTTAATAAGAATACAAACTACCACCCACAACACCACCAATCACCGAACTCCACCCATACCCCTAAACATTGGGCTAATTAACGCCAGATACATTAGAAACAAGTATAACACCAACTCAGACAACCACTGTGATATACTCTGTATCACAGAATCCTGGCTAAAAACCATAGACCAAGTTAATTCTAAACCAAATCACACCGCAAACTTACACTGCGTTTAACTGCCTGCACACCCATAAAAGAGGTGGAAGGGTCCTGATTCTCGCAAGAACAGACCTCCAACTCAAAGTTTCCAGATCCACGAGCTTCAAACACTGTGACTTAATTATACTAGAGAATAAACACTTAATCTGCCTCACCTACCGACCCACCAACACAGCTTCTGAAGAAACATCCAACATAATCGAAGCTGTTTGCTCAGCCAACTCCCCCCCCCCCCTCAAACCACTCATCTTATTAGGGGACCTAAATCTAACATCCGTCTCCACCAAGGAAGCAGCAGCCTTCATCAACGCAATGGATTCCTTCCAATTTTGCCAAATTCTCAAGGGTCCCTCACACTGTTCCGACTCCACTCCAGACCTCATCTTTGTCCCAAAGAACATCCTCTCACAAAGCAACATAACAGACCTTCAAGTCACACCAATCCCATGGTCAGACCACCACGCAATACATTTCAAGATCCATCCCCCCCACTTGAAAAACCACAAATTGCACCTCACCCAAGAAGAAAATTTAAATGATTCAACAAAGACCAGTTCTTAAATGACACTCTCCCATCTCACAAAAAGAAAGCAAGCAACGAGGAACCCTTGGAAGGAACAAAGTTTATTAGGGGGGTCAGTCCCACACGTGTTTCGGCCACACCGGCCTTCTACAGGGGACTGTGACTCCTGAAGGTGGCCGGTGTGGCCGAAACACGTGTGGGACTGACCCCCTTAATAAACTTTGTTCCTTCCAAGAGTTCCTCATTGCCTGCTTTCTTTTTTTGCGCTGTTTTTCTGCAGGTGGGGTGCTTTTTTGTTCCTACGTGACACTACCCCCCCCCCCCACTCTCTCCACAAATTTCACTGACCTGGATGACGCCATCAATTCCTGGAACACCACAATCAGCGAAGCAGCAAAGTCCCCAAACCCCCCTAACACACAGTACAAAGAGACAAGACCCAAATGTGCCCCATGATACTCAGCATCAATATGAGAAACAAAGAGAAAACTCCATCAGCTGGAAAGAAAATGGAGACTTGATCGGTCACAACCCAACTTAACCCATACCAACCAATGCAAAAGGAATACAACAAGCTAATCAATAAACAGAAACAAGAATACCACTCAAACTTAATCTTAAAATCCCGCAACAGACCCAGAGAACTAGTTTAAATCATCTGCACACTAACAAAGGACCCATCAAAGAACAGATCTCCATACAACCTCAAATATTTGCAGACTATCTCATCAATAAGAATAAACCAACCCAGAAGATACCACCCCATAACATCCACAATATCTCAAAGGCAGAACCCAACCTCACACGAATAGAGTGAATTCCACATCCACACTTCGGAAGAAATTCTCCAGACAATATCCGCTCTAAACACCAGCACGACTCCATCTGACCCTTGCCCAGTAGAATGGATCAAGTCAGTCACAGAAGAGGTTATCAGCTACATTCACAACATAGTAAGCAAGTCTCTATCACGAGGCTATATGCCTCATGCCCTCAAGCAAGCAACTATCCACCCCATCCAAAAAAACCCACATCAACAGACCCTGCACCCTACCGCCCTATCTCAAGTCTTCCCTTCCTATCCAAGATAATTGAAAAAGAAGTTCAGAAACGGCTACAAGATCATGTTGACCTACATGCTCCACTTGATCTGCACCAACATGGCTTCCACCCCAACCACAGCACTGAGACTCCCCCTCACTCACTTACTCGACACATTACTCGGAGGAACTGACAATATAAAAACTGGCTTCTTACTCATTTTCATTGACATTTCCTCAGCATTTGACACCATATCTCATAGCATCCTAATAGAGCATCTAGCCAGTATTGGTCTACTTAACACCACCCTCAACTGGTTTCAGTCCAATCTAAGTCACAGACAGCAAATGGTCAGAGTTGGATCAATCACCTCCACTCCAATCAACAATATACAGGGAGTCCCGCAAGGATCCTCCCTATCTGCTCTGCTGTTCAACATATATATGCAGCCAGTCTGCAACATCTTCAAAAAGCACAAGATCCTATATGCTACACAGATGACATTATGGTCTACACACCAATCCTCCTCAACAAACCAGACTATACAGCTATCACAACCTGCTTACATGAAATGAACAACTGGCTTTCCTCCAACAATCTACTCCTCAACTTCAAGAAATCTGAAGCACTATTCATTTCACATGACACCTCTTTTACCCCCTCCCCCCAACTTCCATCTTACTACAGAATACTCCAATCACAGTAAAGGAAGAGGTCCAATACCTAGGTATCTTATTGTGTCTTTTGTCTGCAGATCCACTTCCTTAACTCTTACATGGGGTGGTGGAGTGAAATTGGGGTCTCTCGTGATGAAGAGTACCTCAGTTTTCTTGTGTTGAATACAAAGGTTTTGAGATTGGAGCCATTCTGAAACTGCGTTGAAACATTCTATCAGGGGGAAAGGTCCATTTGATCCGTAGAGAACGGCATGTATAAGAGTATGTCATCTGCATATATCAAACAGTTCACATTGAAAGATCTGATGATATTGCAGATGGGCTGCACGTATATGTTGAACATGAGTGATGATAGAGAGGAACCTTGTGGTACACCTTGCTTTTGATGGAAAAGTTTTGATTCTTCTGCTCCGGATTTTACATTTTGCAATCTTCCATCCAGATATGATTTGCACCATTCGAGTGCAGTGCTGCAGATGTCCTTCTCTTTCAGTCGCCCGAGGAGAAGTTCATGACTTACTGAGTTGAATGCTGCAGCGATGTCTAAGAAAATAAGTACAAAACCTTGCCGGATGTTGTCGATGCCTGTGATTATATTATTGAAGAGGGTGGTAAGGAGGGTTTCTACGCCATGAGACTCTCTGAACCCCTGTTGGCACTGGTCTAGAGGGGCTGCAGAGTCTATATGATCTTGGATTTGTCTTTGTACCTCTTTCTCAATTATCTTAGCTAGGAGAGGAATACTAGCTATGGGCCTGTATGAGTCGACCCTTTGAGGGTCTAGTTTGGAGTTTTTTTAAAAGAGGTCTAATGGATGTATGTTTGAGTGCTGTGGGGAAGGATCCGGTTGTGAATGATAGGTTCATAAGTCTTGCAATGAAAGGACCGAACTCACTGCGTAGCTCCTTTATCCAAAAGTCTGGGCAGGGATCAGTTTGAGCCGTGGTGGTATTGAGAGATGCGATTGTGTCCTCAATGTATTTTGCAGATGGTGTGGAGAACATAGGTAGAGACATTAGGCAGGTTGGTTCTTGTGCGAAGGCTTCTGAGACCTTATCTGTCTGTAGAAGTTTAGACTGCAGGTAGTCGGCAAATTTTTGTGGGTGAATCTCATCATGTTGCTCAGGAGATGGTTCCTTCGAAAAGGATTTGACTAAATTGAAAAGATCCCGTGGTTTGTTCAATGATCTTTTGAGAGTGTTAGTGTGAAATTGCTTTAATTTGGCCGTGATTGCCTTTCGGTGAATTGATAAGGAGTTTGTAAGCTGTCTGATCCTCAGTGGAGAATGATCGGCGCCATCGTCTCTCAAGTCTTCGTAGATGTGTAAGAGAAGATCGCAGCTCAGGAAAGAACCATGGAGCAGAGTTTCTTTTCCTTGATGTGTTATTGGGGTGCGGTCGTTGTGCAATGGCGTTAAGGTTGCTGTTCCAGGAGGAAATCAGATCTTCGAGGTTGAGAGTTGTGTCGTTGAGGAGTGGGTGGGTCTCAGACAGGATGAGATCTCTGTTGAACGGTCGACAACTTCTTGTTGATGCTCTTGAGGTGCTGTTCAATCTTCTGTTGTCCTGTGGTTGCTTGTTGTTAATGGGTATCTGGAGATTGATTAGTTTGTGGTCTGACCAGGGTACAGTGGTAACAGACATCACAAGGTCACGGCTTTGTTCAAAGACAGACTGTGGAGCAAACACCATGTCGAGAATATTTCCCTTTATATGCATGGGTTCCTTGATTATTTGCTTGTATCCCAGATCTTCAATAACATCGAGGAGGGCGGACGCCTGATTTTGATGCAATGAAGGGAGATTGAAATCTCCCATTATCCAATTTGGTGTAATGGGATTGTGGATGTTGGCAGCTAGGTCTACAATGGTAGGGAGGTTGTCCGGGGAAGCTGAGGGGGCTCTGTATAGCAGGTTGATAGAGCACTGTTCGTTTGCAATGGAAATTATATCCAAGTTGTTAGTGCTAGAGGAGTCAGTTGTGTAGAAATGAAGGTCTGACTTGGTGAGTATGAGCGCTCCTCCTCCTTTCTTGTTTTCTCTATGTCGTGTGTGTACAGAGAAGTTGGGGGGTAGGAGTTGGTTGAGGAGGACATTGTCTTCATATGATAACCAGGTTTCAGTGATCAAGAGTATATCCAGATCATGAAGGGAAATTATGTCTAGGATGACCGGCCATTTCTTACGAATTGAACGTGCATTTATGAGGGCACATTTTAGGCTTCAGGATTTCCTAGATTGTTGGATTGCGATGTGTATCAAGTGAGAGTGACATAACACCTATTCTATATCAGCTGCACTGGCTACCAATTACTTTAAGAGCCAAATACAAAACAGCATTAACCATCTTCAAGATCAGAAATGAAACATCAGCCGGAACCCTACAAGAGCTCCTAAGCGCAAAACCTAGTAACAGACCCAAAAGACAAAGCACAAGAGAAACAATACCAACTCCTGGCTGTTTCACTAAAGCTAACAAGACAACTTTAAAGAGGGCTCTCTCACTTGCAGCACCTATAATCTGGAACGCCTTGCCGGAGAAGATATGGACAACTAAGGACATTAAGGATTTCAGGAAACAACTAAAAACTTTCCTGTTCTCGGAACACTTCAAAGATGAAATCTAGTACACACCCTAACGACTCACACATAAATAATTCCTTACCCAAATACATAACTTGTAAATAAGTTATGCTCCCTACCATCTCCTGCATGTCACCCCTTCCCACGTTTCTAAAAGAGTTCTCTGCAATGTTTGGTTGAAGTTGTAATGTAAACCACTTTGATTCCAAGAAAGGCGGTATAGAAAACTTGTTAAATAATAAATAACACTTAGGAAATTGGGTGGGTTTGTGGGGCTGATTTTTTTTTTCCTGCTGTCTACGGCAAACACCCTATTAAAGGTAAGCAAATTTGCTTTTTCTCTTGATGAGCAGGATGACCTAGCCACACAAGTAGATTCTCCCTAGCTAAGGGTTGCCTTTAGTGCGTGCTGACTTTGGGAAAACAAAAAGCTTTTGCAAAAGATGATCACAGGTAGAAGATGCTAGGACCAGCAGATTTCCATTTATTATTTTAAATACCATAATTCTTCATAAGTATCAAATCAGTTTACAATAAAAAGGAGCACCCAGCTACCAAAGGAATCTTACCCAACATGTGCTAAAATAATTAATAATATAGAAACTAGTGCTAAACTACAGTAATGGACAGAGGTTAAATGATGAATCTGTTTTACAATGGAATGAGACAATATGAACCAAATGGAAATTACACGTACCTGGTAATTGTAGTTCCTGGAGGGTCCAGTTTAGTCCTCCACATCCGGGTAGTGCACCTTTTCCTGGAGACTGGACCAATCAGAGTCTTGAATTCCCCAGGGTGTATGCTGCTGGAACTCCCATCAGCCCCCAGTGAACTACTAACAAAGCAGACTCAAAGAAGCAACACATTAAAGAAACTAGAACATAACTACAAAAACTGGAGCCCCCATAAGTAACAGTGGCCCCCTCCCCAAACAAGAGAGCCAGAAGAGCGCACCTTGCTTCTACCCCCTTACCTGAAGCAAAAGGTACGCAGAGGTGTTCGCAGACGAAAAGAAAAGCCCCTTCGCACCGAAAGAAGCGAAAGAAAAAACACCCACTACGAGGAACCGAAGGAAAAAAAGGTTCTTACGCGATTCCCTGCAGCCCAGTGATTGCACGCCGTTTAGGAAATACAGAAGGATGAGCCTTGGGAGGGACGGAGGACTAAACTGGACCCTCCAGGAACTACAATTACCAGGTACATGTAATTTCCATTTCCTGAGCGGTCCTCCAGTTTAGTCCTCCACATCCGGGATGTAACAGAGCAGTTATTAACGGGAGGGACCTTGCCAACCGGCGCGCAACACCGCCGCACCAAAACAAGAATCCCGAGACGCGGCAACATCCAAACGATAATGCTTACTAAAAGCATGAAGAGATGACCAAGTAGCCGCCCTGCAAATTTCCACTGGAGGGACAAGGCTATGCTCCGCCCAAGACGCCGCTTGCGCTCTAGTAGAGTGGGCTCGCAACCCCAAAGGCACCGAACGGCCCTGTAAGATATACGCTGAAGCAATTGCTTCCTTAATCCATCGAGAAATAGAAGCTTTGGCCGCCGCCTCTCCCTTCCGAACTCCGCCGAAAAGCACGAAGAGGCGATCCGATTTACGGAAGGATTCAGACACTTTTAGATATTGACGCAAGACCCGTCGGACATCCAGATGACGCAAGCCGATCTCGGGCGAGGTTACGGAATCCGAAGGAAACGCTGGGAGAATGACAGATTGATTGACATGAAAAGGAGACACCACCTTAGGCAAAAAGGAAGGAACCGGCTGCAAAACGACCTTATCAGAAGAAAAGGAGAGAAAAGGAGGCCTGCAAGACAAAGCCTGTAGCTCTGATATTCGCCTCGCTGAACAGATGGCTACGAGAAAAACGGTCTTCAAAGTTAAGTCCTTAACGGAAGCTTGATGAAGAGGTTCAAAAGGTTTCTGTGCGAGCGCCCGCAAAACCAGATTCAAATCCCATGGGGGAATAGACACTTTCCGTGACGGCCGCAGGCGAAATACTGCCTTCAGAAAACGCTGCACATCCGGGTGCGCTCCGAGGGGAACATCCTGAATCTTCCCTCTGTAGCAAGCGAGAGCCGCCAGATGAACCCTCAGGGAACTGGCCGCCAAACCTTTGTCGAAACCATCCTGCAAGAATTGGAGAATAACCGTGACGGAAGCTGTCAAAGCCCGAACTTGATTCCGAGAGCACCAATCTTCAAAAATCCGCCAGACCCGGACGTACGTCAGCGAGGTAGATTGCTTCCGAGCACGAAGAAGAGTGGCAATGACTGCCGGAGAATAACCCTTCTTCCTTAACCGAGCCCTTTCAATGGCCATACCGTAAGCGAGAATCGATCCACCTGAGGCATGCGCAGCGGACCCTGAACTAGCAGATCCACGAGGAGAGGAAGCTTCCACGGAACCCCGTCGAGAAGCCGGATCATATCCGCGTACCAAGGCCGCCGGGGCCAGTCGGGAGCCACCAGCAGAACCCTACCGCGGTGCACCTCGATGCGCTGGACTACTCTGCCGATCAATGCCCAAGGTGGAAAAACATACAGAAGACCGGATTCTGGCCACGGCTGGATGAGAGCGTCGATCCCCTCTGACATGCGTTCTCTTCTCCTGCCCTCTGTCCTGTCTTTGCCGACCGAAAGGTCGCCATGAGGTCCATAATTGGAGGTCCCCAGCGACGAACTACTTGCGCAAAAACCTGCGGGTGTAGCTCCCACTCTCCGGAGTCCACCTGTACTCTGCTGAGAAAGTCCGCCATCACATTGTCCCTTCCGGCGATATGTGCGGCCGATATGGCGAGAAGGCGAACCTCCACCCAGAGGAAGAGCGCTTCCTCCTCTTGCTCCATTGCCACGCTGCCAGTGCCGCCCTGACGGTTGATGTACGCCACCGTAGCCGAGTTGTCCGAGAGGACTCGCACTGCCGATCCTGAAACGTTCGCTTCGAAAGCTTGAAGCGCTAGCCGTACCGCCCGGAGCTCGAGACGGTTGATCGACCACAGCGACTCCTTGGGTGACCACGTCCCCTGAGCGAACTGGCCCTGGCAGTGGGCTCCCCAGCCCATTAGGCTCGCATCGGTTATCAAGGGAAGCCACACTGGCTGCTCCAATGGCATCCCTGCCTGAAGAGACTTGGTGCAGAGCCACCACTGCAATGACAGCTTGACCTGTCTCGGACAGGGCAACCGGCGGCTCAAGGAATCGGACTGGTTCGACCACCGACGTAATAGGGCTCTCTGAAGCGGACGCATATGAAACCTGGCCCAAGGAACCACCTCCAGAGTGGATGCCATCGTCCCTAGGAGCCAAAGGTACCACCACGCGGACGGGGCTGACATCCCCAAGAACGTGCGCACCAGACGGCGCAAGACCTGGGCGCGGCGAGCCGGCAAAAGCACCAAGCCCCGCGCCGTGTCGAACACGACTCCCAGGTACTCGAGGGACTGCGAGGGAACCAGGTGACTCTTCTTCACATTGACCACCCAGCCGAGGCTCTGAAGAAGACGAACCACCCGGTCTGTGACCCGGAAACTCTCCGCTGCTGTCTTCGCCCGAATCAACCAGTCGTCGAGATAAGGGTGAACCAAAACAACTTCTCTGCGCAATGCTGCCACGACCACCACCATGACCTTGGTGAATGTGCGCGGAGCGGTAGCAAGCCCGAATGGCAGAGCCTGAAATTGGTAGTGACCCCAGGGAAAGGCGAAACGCAGAAACTTCTGATGAACCGGCCTGATCGGGATATGCAGATAGGCCTCCGAGAGGTCTAAAGACGTTAAAAACTCCCCGAGGCGAACCATGACAATGACGGATTTCAGGGTTTCCATGCGGAAATGAGGCACCTGTAGACAACGATTCACCCCTTTGAGATCCAAGATAGGATGGAGAGAGCCGTCTTTCTTTGGTACCACGAAATAAATGGAGTAACGGCCTTCCCCGCGCTCGGATTTTGGAACGGGAACTACCGCTCCCAATTCTAGTAGCCGAATCAATGTTGAGCGAATCGCGGCCTCTTTCTGCTGTCCCTTGCTGGGAGACAGCACGAAGGAGTCCCGGAGTGGGGAAGCGAACTCCAGCGCATAGCCCTCTCTGACAATCTCGAGTACTCACTGATCCGAGGTAATGCGGACCCAAGAAGGAAGGAAGTCCCGAAGGCGACCGCCGATTACTTGGCTTCCCTCCTGGGTCCACCGCACTTCATTGCGGCTTGTGACCAAAGGAGGAGCCAGAGGAGGAAGACGCAGCCGAGAAACCTCTGCCGGCTCCTCGGAATCCCCGAAAGGACGGAGACTTGGAACCGAATCGGCCACGTTGAGACCCCCAAGGGCGGGAGGACCGAAATCTCCGGAAATCCCTGAAAGGACCGCGCGAGACCGGCAAACGTTTGCCTAACTTAGGTTTATCCTCTGGCAGACGTTCGCCCTTGGATTCGCCAAGATCCTTCACCAACTTGTCCAGATCTTCCCCGAACAACAGTCCGCCCTTAAAAGAGAGTTTATTGAGTCGAGATTTGGAGGAGCCGTCGGCCGCCCAATTACGCAACCAGATGGAGTGACGGGCGGCTACTAAGGAAGCCATACTATTCGCCAGCGTTCGGATCATATCATATTGTACGTCAGCCAGATAAGCGGAACCCGACTCTAACCTTGTTACCTCAAGTACACCCTGTTGGTCTAAGTGGGCATCCTGGCGCAGATGCTGAGCCCACCTCAAGCAGGCTCTAGCCACCCAGGCTCCACAGATAGAGGCTTGCAAAGACAAGGCATTGGTCTCAAAAGCCTGCTTCAACAAACCATCCACCTTCCTGTCCTGAGTATCTTTCAAGGCCGCGCCGCCTTCAACCGGAATGGTGGTTTTCTTGGTTACCGCCGAGACAGCGGCATCAACTCGAGGCGACCTGAATTTTGCCTTGTCCTTGTCCGCCAGGGGATAGAGACGGTGCATCGTCCGAATACCCTTCAGTCCCGCCTCTGGCTGATCCCACTCTGCCTGAATCATCTGCTCCACAACTCTATGCACAGGGAACACAATTTGAGAATCCCGAACCGCTTGGATGAGAGGATCCTCCAGTCCCTCTTCCTCAGCAGGGCGTGGAGCCGTGAGATTGAGAGTCTGAAGGGCTTCCGTGATGAGAGGAACTAGTTCATCTCTACGAAAAACCCTGATAATTCTTGCCTGATCCTCGGGTTCAGGAATCTCCCCGTCCTCGAGATCCTCAAAAACATTCTCAGAGTCCATCTCATGCTCTACCTCTTGCCACTCCAAGTCATCCTGGGCAACGTCGGAGACCCGAGGCCGTTTAGCCGGTGTCGGCAAAGCCCGACCGGCCCGCTCCGTATGAGGGGACGGCAGAGAGGGCGGTACCGTGAAGGCATCCGGTAGCTTACCCAAACGCTCCAACTGGAAAGCTTGATGCATAAGGAGGACGAAGTCTGGAGAGAAAGCCGTCAAGGAAGAAGATTCTGTCTCTTGCAACTCAGCTCCCGGCACCTTAGGAAGAGCTTGCGCCGGGGGAATGAGAGCGCCCAGCGAAGCATCTCCGTCCGGAGGTAAGGAAGCGGCCAAGGGATCTGCCATGGACCTGCTTTCCAAGTGCTGTTCCATATCCGCAGAGGCAGTAGCACAGCCCCTGCAAACCCCCGAATCCGGCACAGAACCCCTGCGGGAACCGCAGACCACACACTGCGGTCTTGCAGACATTAAAAGAAAAAATAAAGAAAGAAAGAAAAGTAAAACAATTCCCAGGGAGGGGGGGGGGGGGGGAACAGAACTGCTAAAATAAAGAAAGAAAACCCCGTTTTACCTCTTTTTTTTTTTTATGCTTTTATATATCTGAAACGGAAGAAAGCAAAGAAAAAACTCCAAAGGAAGTGAATCGCCAAACGCTACATGTGGTAGCTGGAAGCTCCGTGGAAGAAAGAAACAAAACTGCGGCAAAAGAGAGAGCCGAAAATGGCCGCCGGGACCAGCGAAAAAGGCGGGAAACCACCGAAATAATAAAATAAAAAGAAACGGATTGCAGACCCGAGAATAAAAAGAATAACCAAAAACAAAGGAGAATGAACTCACCGCAGACAAATACCAGCCACCCACCGCTCGAATCCAGAGCGGGGTGAGACCGTGAAACCGGCTGCCTCAGCAAATGGTGTGTGAAGCCGAGCACCCCGCAGCGCTGTGAACTGCAGACTAACACTCCGGAGTCAGCCCTCTGCACCAGCGAAGGGGCTGCTGCTAGGAGAACTGATCTCTCCCCCGAACCTTCCTGGGGGAGCGATCCAAGCACCGCTGACAAACTTTGCCTCAGGCAAGGAGGAGAGAAGGGCAGTGACGGCTCGGCTTTTTTTTTTTAAAGTGACAGCGCACACTAAAGAAAAGAAGCAAAGAGAGTAAAAACAAAGCAAAAGGAAAGTAATCCCAAACAAAAACACAACTAACTAGTGTTGCAAAAAGTCCCTAAGTGAGCCAGGCGGGCTCACACGTCTTCCTGCTGCTGGAGACTGGACACACACTGGGGGCTGATGGGAGTTCCAGCAGCATACACCCTGGGGAATTCAAGACTCTGATTGGTCCAGTCTCCAGGCAGAGGTGCACTACCCGGATGTGGAGGACTAAACTGGAGGACCGCTCAGGAACAATTAATAGTTAAGGAAAATCAGATTAGAAGCAATCTAGGATCAGTGTGGACTTCAATTGCCGAAGTCACCAAAGCAAACGATTTCTTTTTTTTAATACTGCTTGTCCCACTGTGCTGTCTGCTTTTGAAGCATGATTTAGGAAATAATATGACCTAATAGTATGCAACAGGGACCACATGGCAGCTGGATAAATGTCTTATATGGAACTTAGCTTTAAATGGATATGGCTATAACCCTAACCCAAGGCACATTTTGTATAGAATTGAGCTTCTGGGAGCAAATATGCTAACCAATTGATAGGGCCAGCCCAACCACTAGACAAATTAGGTGGTCGCCTAGGGTGGCAACTTCTGGAGGGCAGCAAAAGTAGGGCATTCAAAGCTAAATAATATATTTTGATAGCCAGAGGGGGTGTAAAGCTTGAGGTTTGCCTTGGGCACCAACACCTTAGACCAACTCTAGGGCAAGCCAATTGGATATCATTCTTTTAGTTACAGTCAATCATACTGACTTAGATTGTGAGCTCTAAAGAATTTTGTTGATTTCCTATTGTCTTACGTTCAAATAAAATGCAAAAGCCTTCATGAGAGACTCTTGGTGAACTTAAAAAGTCATGGGATTGGAGGCAGTGTAGTATTGTGGATCAGGAACTGATTAAAATTGAAGGAAAGACATCTCTTTACCCATGGCCTACTTTCGATCAGGCTACCAAATAACTGACCTTGGTTCTTTGGCTTCAGTTCTCTAAATTCAAATGCAAATAAGGAGGTCTCAAATAAAAACAAAACAACGAAAATTATGTGAAAAACAGTACCACTTAAGGCCTTAAGGGAAGGGCCTACAGTCTTGCAAACTTGCGCAGTTCCTGAAAATCCCCTCATCCTCGCTAGGCCAGAGCACCTCATTTATTGAGAGAAAACTGGGCAGGAAGCTTTTGGGAGTTGCACCGCACATGCATTCCTGCCTTCCCACCTGCCATGGCGCCATCTTCTCCAGTCAAATTTCAAAGCAGTAGCCAAGAAAAAACAACTCCTCAGGGAGGTGGGGGGGGGGGGGGGGTTGTGAGGATTTATTCCTGCTGTCCACAGAGAACACCTGCTACAGGTGAGTAGCTACATTTTCTCCATGGACAAGCAGGAAATAAGTCCTCATGTATGGGCCACCCAAGCTACAGGCTACTGAAAACCAAGGAGGCCCAAGCCCAACAGGGGTAACAAACTGGAGAACAGGAAGGTAGTCCGCTAGAAACTCCATGGATTCAGCATCCACAGCGTACAGCAGCACTAACGGTAGTTAATTTTTGTAGGTAGCCTGGATGGACAGAAGGGCCAGTGTGCAGGAGTTGGACCTAATACCCAAAGAGGTACCAGAGCATGAACTGGCTGAAGTTGCTGTCCCAATAGGAATCACCCTCCAGACAATAGTAGGCTGTGAACTTATGGATCGTAGCAGCCTTGCAGATTTCTCCCATGGAGGCCAACGTTATGAGCCATGACATGACCCTCGAGGCTCAGTCTGGCCTGCAAATACTCCAAGGCGATGCAGTCCTCCAACCACTGGGACAGCATGCGCTTAGGGACAGCAGTCCCCAATTTACTAGGGTCAATTGAGATAAACAGTTGTGTGGACTGCCGGTGGACCTTGATACAGTCTACGTAGAAGACCAAGGCATGCTTACAATCCAGGGTGTGCAACACTGCTTCCCCCAGTTGGCATGCGGCCTTGGGAAGAAAATCAGCAGGACAGTCGACTGGTTGAGGTGGAATTCTGACCACCTTCGGCAGAAATTGCAGTGGGCTTGTAAGACCACCCAATTCTGGTCGAACCTGGTGTAGGGCAGATGGGCCACCAGATCCTGGAGCTCACTAAGGTGGTGGGGCAATCTGACCACCACCTAGAACAGGACTTTCCAGGTCAATTACTTAAGATGACAAGAGTCCAGCTGCTTGAAAGGATCCCACATGAGCTGCATAAAGACCACATTGAGATTCCAAGCCTCCATATGGAGCTTGATAGGAAGCTTCAAGAGAAGAAACCCACTCATGAATCAAGCCACCAGCGGGTGAGCCGAGATGGCCCAACCCCCCCACCCCCCGAACCACTTTGGTAGGTGCCTATCACACTGAGGTGGACACAGCCAAAGTTTGACTTCAGGCCTGAGTCCAAGAGATTCAGTATGTACTCCAGCAACCAGTCCACTGTGCAGGAAAAGGGATCCAGCGCCTTTTCTGCGCACCAAGCAGTGAACCTCTATCATTTGAACACATAAGCCCGATGTATCCAGTCCTTGTGCAACACTAGAAGAACATCTGTGACATAGGTAGGTAAAGCTCTGACAGGACTACCTGCTCAGCATCCAGGCTGTGAGGGTCAAGGAGCAGACATTGGGGGTGCAACAGGACCCCCCCTCATCCTGGGAGATAAGATTGGGACCAGAGCCCAGATGAAGAGGCTCCCTCCGAGCGAGCTGGGGGAATCACGGCTGCCAGGGCCAGGATAGGGCGATGAGGATCACAGGGCCCTTGTAAGTCAGCAGTTTCAGCAGAGTTTTCACCATGAGTGGCATCGAGGGAAAGGCATAAAGCAAACCCACCCTCCAGCGAAGGAGAAAGGCATCCAAGGCCAACTGGTCGCTGGCTGGCCTCCTGGAGCAAAACCGGCCCACTTGAGCATTCTGCAACATATCAGAGGTCAATTGTGGAGGTGCCAGACTCCGAAAAGATTCACTCCAAAACCCTTCTGTGGAGGGTCCATTCATGTGGCTGGAGGACTCTGCTGAGCTGATCCCCCAGGACATTGAACTTGCTGGCAGGTAAGTTGCCTGGAGCTCCCTCCCGTGGTCTAGCGCAAACATTTATAGCCAGACTACTTCCCAGCCAAGGAGATACGAGCCCATACTGCCTTGTTTGTTGACACAGAACATTGCTAACTAGTTGTCCATCTAGATCAGTACAACCTGATTCGCCAGGTGTGCCTGGAAGGCCTGGAGGGCATTTACCATGGCCCGCAACTCAAGGAAGTTTATCTGATGCAGGCTCTCCTGCTCAGACCAGAGGCCCTGCGTCTGCAGGCTGTCCAGATGGTCTCCCCACCCAAGCTTGGACACGTTGGTTGTCAGCATCCAGTGGGGGACCCTACCTGGAACAGGAGGCCCTGAAGTAGGTTCAGTGCCTCCAACCAAGGGACTGCAGCAGCAGAGTGGTGACCACTACCCTGTTCTGGAGGCGGCCCATGGCCTGCTTCCACTGTGTGCAGATAATCCATTGTGCCTGCTGCACGAAGAGGTGAGCCAATGGGGTGACATGCACTGTGGAGGCCATGTGGCCAAGCACCTTTAGCATCCCCCTGGCCATGGCGTGGCATCGACACTGCATGCTTTAAATCTCCTCCATCAACCACTGCATGCAGTCTAGTGGTAGGAATGTCCTGGCTCAAGGAGGACGCCAATGAACTCCAGCTGCTGTGTGGGCTGGAAATGGGACTTAGGGTAGTTGATGATGAACCCGAACCACTCGAGGATCTGTACAGTGAGGTGAGCAGAATGCTGGACAGCATCCAGAGTGGGACCTTTGATGAGCCAGTTGTATAAGTAGGGGAAGACTCCTATGGTATGCAAGTAGGCGGCTACAACCATGAGGCACTTAGTGAAGACCCGAGGTTCTGAAAGGAGCCTGAAAGGGAACACCCGGTACTGATAGTGTTGCTTTCCCAGCACGAATCTGAGGTATTTTCTGTGACTTGGGTGGATCAGGATGTGTGTGTACGCATCCTTGAGATCCAAGGAGCATAGTCTTTAGGAGATACAGGAGCAGTGTCCCTAGCAAGACTATCTTGAACTGCTCGTGCATGAGAAATCAATTGAGGTTGCAGAGGTCTAGAATATGTCAACCCCCCCCCTCCTCTATCTTTTTGGGGACCAGGAAGTACCTTGCCGACCTGCAACGGTGGAACTGGCTCAATGGCCAGGTCGGTCAGCAGAGTTGCAACTTCCTCCTGCAACAAGGTTTAAAGCAAAGTTACTTTATTTTTACTGTTTTAGGGGAACTTTCCTTGAGCACAGTAGGTTGCTGAACTCCAGTAACCTCCTCAGGTTTAGAAACTGCTAACACCTAATCAGGTGTTAGTTCCCTCCCTACCCACCCCGACTCCCACCCACCCCTAGTGAGCAGTCTTGCTTTATAGGGCACCTCCCCCTTTAACAAAAAACAGTGAATTGGACCAGCACATTTTGAATATAATTAAAGAGATTTAACTGCTTTTTCTCTGAAAGGACAGCTGCGAAACCAGCTGGTACTTGGTAGATCTCTCTCTTTTGCTTTAACAGATACCTAAGCTCCACGAACAGAACAATGGCTGGGAAAAATCGTATTGCTAAAGCTGTTGCCCCCATTACAACTTCTGCCTCGGTCCAGACAGAGGTCCTAATGCCAGTTGAAGGACCGGTTCCATGTGCAGGGTGCCTGCATGCTGAAGCTCTGAGGAAACAAGTGGAGGAACTCAGAGAGGAGGTGGCGAGGCTGAGGAGCATTCAAGACAGTGAGAAGTACATTGATGAGATGCTTCTTGCAGCAACCAGGCTCTCCAGCACAAGAGAAGATGGGTGCCAACAGAATGTCGATGGTTGGACACAAGTCACCAGGGCCTGCAAAATCACCAATCCAACTTCTCCAGCCCTTGAATTGAAGAACCATTATGCAGCCCTGGAAGTGGAGGAGGTGAAAGCATCCCTGGAAAGGGAAGAACCAGAGTTCAAGTACCCCAAAGTTGCGGAATCAGTGACCAGAAGGAAACGAAGGGTAGTGGTGGTTGGAGACTCTCTTCTGAGGGGTACTGAGGCATCCATCTGCCGACCAGACTTGATGTCCATAGAGGTATGCTGTCTGCCTGGTGCCAAAATCCAAGATGTTACGGAGAGTTTGCCGAGACTCATCAAGCCCACTGACTATTACCCAATGTTGCTAATCCATGTTGTAACAAATGATACTGACAGGTATACCTCGGAACGTATCAAAAGTGACTTCATGGCTCTGGGACAGTGGGTGAAGCAGTTAGGTGCACAGGTGGTGTTCTTTTCAATCCTCCCTGTTGAGGGTAAAGGCCAAGGCAGAGAGGCTCGCATCCTGGAGATAAATGCATGGCTGCGTGGATGGTGTCATCAAGAGTGTTTTGGTTTCCTAGACCATGGGATGCTGTTCCAAGGGTTGCAGAGCAGAGATGGCATCCATCTGTCCAAGAAAGGTCAACGCATCTTTGGTAGTAGACTGGCTAATCTACTGAAGAGGGCTTTAAACTAGATTTGTTGGGGATGGGTGAAGAAAGCCCCCAGGTAAGTGAAAGCCCCCAGGTAGGTGATACCCATTTCCATAAAGGTATTTAATGTAACAGGGGTAACATATGGAAAGCAGTGTGTATTAATGCCCGTAGCATGGGAAATAAGATCCCTGAAGTTGAAGCTTTGGTGGGAGTGGCTGACTTGGATTTAGTGGCAGTTACAGAAACATAGTTCACAGAAAACCATGACTGGGATGTAACTATACCTGACTATACTTTATTCAGAAAGGACAGGGTAGGAAGAAGGGGAGGAGGAGTGACACTATATGTAAAAACTACTATTAAAGCTTTGGAATTACAGAGCTTAAAAGGGAGAGAGGAGGCATTGTGGGTTAAACTAGAAAGAGGGAAAGAGAAATCTATTTGCATTGGTGTGATATACAGATCTCCCTCACAAGAGGAAGAGGTGGACAGAGAGTTAATTGAAGACATACGCAGCATTGCTAGGAAAGGGGAAGTGCTACTGATAGGAGATTTCAATATGCCAGATGTTGATTGGCACATTCCTGCTGCAGTATCATCTAGAAGTAAGGAGATCCTGGATTCTCTACAGAGAGAACTATTCAGGCAATTGGTAACAGACCCCACACGTGAAGGGGCCATACTGGACTTGGTGCTTACCAATGGTGAAAGTGTTTCTGATGTTGTAGTGGGAGATCATTTTGCATCCAGTGATCACCAGATGGTATGCTTCAGTATTAGGACTAGGGCTGTTAGAATCCATTCCAAGGTGAGGATCTTAGACTTTAGGAAGACTAACTTTGCGAAGATAGGCCAATACCTCAGGGAGTCGTTAGTGGGATGGGAACAGCTGGGGGATGTAGAAAAACAGTGGGCAAAACTGAAAGGGGGTATTTTAAAGGCAACCAACCTTTTTGTTAAAATGGTAAATAAAGGCAAAAGGAACAGGAGACCGCTATGGTTTTCAAAGGAAGTAGCTGAAAAAGTGAAGAAAAAGAGGGAGGCCTTCATGAAATACAAGAGATCACAGAGAGAGGAAGACAGGCTCTGTATTTGGAAAAACTTAGAGAAGCTAGCAAAGTAGTCAAGAAGGCAAAGATTCAAAAGGAGGAGGAAATAGCCAATGCAATAAAATGGGGGGATAAGACATTTTTCAGATATATTAGTGAGAAGAGGAAGGGCAAAAGTGGTATTGTCAGACTCAAGGGTGCAGGGGGGGAATATGTAGAAGCTGATAAGGATAAAGCGGAATTGCTTAACAAATATTTTTGTTCTGTGTTCACAGATGAAGAACCAGGAGCAGGACCTCAGAAAACATCCACAAATAAGAACAGAAGCGAGGGACATCTTGAGCAATTTTCAGAAGACTGTGTTCGTGAGAAACTAGCTCAACTTAAAGTAGACAAAGCGATGGGATCGGATGGGATACACCCTAGAATACTGAAGGAACTTGGGGACGTTCTAGCTACTCCACTGACTGACCTTTTCAATGCCTCGTTGGAGTCGGGAGTGGTGCCAAAGGACTGGAGAGAGGCTCATGTGGTGCCTTTACACAAAAGCGGAAGTAAGGATGTGGTTGAAAACTACAGGCCGGTTAGTTTAACTTCGGTGGTGAGTAAATTATTGGAAACGCTGCTGAAAGAGAAAATAGTGAGGTTTCTGGAGTCCAGCGGATTACAGGATCCGAGGCAGCATGGATTCACCAGAGGCAGGTCTTGTCAGACAAATCTGATTGATTTCTTTGACTGGGTGACCAGGGAGTTGGACTGAGGGAGAGCTCTAGATGTGGTGTATTTATATTTCAGTAAAGCCTTTGACACTGTTCCTCACAGGCAACTTATAAACAAACTGAGCACCCTAGGGATGGACCCTAAAGTTACTGCTTGGGTTAGAAATTGGTTGGGTGGGAGGCGACAAAGAGTACAAGTAAATGGAGCTCACTCTGAGGAGAAGGATGTTACCAGTGGTGTGCCCCAGGGATCTGTCCTTGGTCCGATTCTTTTTAACATCTTTGTTAGTGATATAGTGGAAGGGCTGTCGGGTAAGGTTTGCCTCTTTGCAGATGATACCAAAATCTGCAATAGAGTAGACACCCAGGAAGGTGTAGATAACATGAGGAGGGATCTAGCTAAGCTTGAAGAATGGTCTAGAATTTGGCAGCTGGGATTTAATGTTAAAAAATGTAAGGTCATGCATTTGGGCTGCAGCAATCCAAGGGAGCAATACAGTATAGGAGGTGAAGTACTTTTGTCCACTAAAGAAGAGCGGGACCTAGGCGTGGTTGTGTCTGATTTTCTTAAAGTAGCTAAACAGGTAGAAAAGGCAACGGCAAAAGCTAGAAGGATGCTTGGGTGCATAAGGAGAGGAATGGCTAGCAGAAAAAAGGAGGTGATAATGCCTCTGTATAAGTCTTTGGTGCGACCTTATTTGGAGTATGGTGTGCAATTCTGGAGACCGCACCTTCAAAAGGATGTGAACAGGATGGAGTCGGTGCAGAGGGTTGCTACTAAAATGATTAATGGGCTTCATTATAAAGCATATGAGGACAGACTTAAAGATCTTAATATGTACACCTTAGAGGAAAGGCGGGATAGAGGTGATATGATTGATATGTTTAAATACCTCCGTGGCATAAATGTTCAGGGAGACAGCCTCTTTCAATTGAAAGCAAGTTCTGCTACGAGGGGACATGGGATGAGGGTGAAGGGAGATAGATTCAGGAGTGATATGCGGAAATATTTCTTTACAGAAAGAGTAGTGGATCCGTGGAATAGTCTCCCAGTGGAGGTGGTAGAGATGAGGACAGTAACTGAATTCAAAAAAGCATGGGACCAACACACAGGATCTCTAAAGGTAAAAAGTGGACTGTTGTAGTTGTTGTTATGGAAGGACAGACTAGATAGGCCATGTGGTCTTTTTCTGTCATCATGTTTCTATGTTTCTATGTAACAGGCATCGTGCAGGGGGTCCATGGGGTAGTCCCCTTGGGCAAAGGGAGGCAGCAGCTGGGCAAAGTGTAGCTGGTAGCCCTGCTGGATAAGCTGCAGAGCCCAGGTATCTGAGGTGACAAGAGGCCATTTATGGGTGAAATGGATGAGCTGCCCCCCCTGCCTGAACTCTGGCAGGTAAGGGATGGTCAGCTATATTGCTGAGGAACCAGTCAAAAGCCTGCTCCTGGCTTGGGCAGCAGGGCCCATTGGGCTTTTTGGGGGTTTCTCCCTCTGCTGGTGGGGGGGGGGGGGGGGGTCTGTGCCTTCGGCTGAGCACTCTGAGGCATCAGTTAGTACCTGCATGGCCGAGGGTAGAAAGCCTTCTTATCCTGGTACTTTTTGCATGAAGGATCCATTGTTTTCCTTGAGAGCATCATGTGCTCCTTCTCGAACTCGCCCGTCTTTTCCACAACTGGCTTCCCAAACAGGTTCTCCTCCAGTGCAGGGACATTAGTCAGCTTATCCTGGTTCCACTGCTCCAGGTTAGAGGACTGGAGCCAGGCCAGCCATTGGGTGCCAATGCCCACTGCAGCCACTCAAGCAGGTGGACTTGAAGGCATCATATGTGGCTTGGGACATGGGCAGCAAACTTTGCCAGATCCAGCATCATGTCCTTCAGGAACATGCCCATCTACAGCTGGTAGGACAGGATTCGGGCCGCCAGTGTGGGGCCCTGGTAGAATCTCTTCCCAAAGAAGACCAGGGTTCTGGCCTCCCATCCTGGCGCACTGAGGAGTGAGTCTCGATGCTCTTCAAGGCGGATTCGACCACAATGGAGTTATGCGGCAGCTGGGGCTTCTCAAAGCCCAGTGCCTTCTGGACATGGCACATTGAGTCCAGCTGCCGGCGGGGACTGTGAGGGGACTCTCCCAGTTGAAGCAGTAGTCTTTGCAAGGTATGGTGCACTGGTACTGTCACTCTCTCCTTGCGCCAAGGGGTACTGTAGGAGCTCTAGCTCCTGTGCCCTCGGCTCATCCTTAGCCTCAAGGGAGAAGGGTATGGCCTTCACTATATTATGCATGAAATCCTAAAACGACATGTTCTCCAGGGGCGACTTGAGCCATTCATATGGAGGGGATGGGTCTGAAGGCAGGGCTGGAGACCACCCATCTAAGATGGCTGAGCCCTCTTCAGTCTCCCAGTCCTCAGAATTCGAGAGGAAATCAAAGTAACACAAGGTTTCCTCCCA
This sequence comes from Ichthyophis bannanicus, assembly GCA_033557465.1. NCBI lineage: Eukaryota > Metazoa > Chordata > Amphibia > Gymnophiona > Ichthyophiidae > Ichthyophis > Ichthyophis bannanicus. The sequence continues at coordinate 44,272,563 of CM066043.1, forward strand.
CCGCTTGCTCTGGTCTTGTGGAGAGGGCAGGCAGTAGTGGGATCCATAGCACCCCGTATACAATTAGGGATGCCCCAGAGCATTGGACCCCAATATGCTCGACAAGGAGATTGCTGTGGGAACCTGTGTCAATTCCAATCTACTCCCCCCCCCCTCCTGATGCATACGCCTCTGCCGGCAGGGCATGGGTCTCCAAAATGGGCTGGATGGAGTGCAGTAATGATGCCGAAGCCATAGCAAGGCCTGCCTGTCACAAAGCCAGAACCGCTACCATATGAGCCTCTAGTGCCCTCAGGTGTTCCTCCAATACCACCACTTCGGAAGGGACCAGGGCTGGAACAGGAACTTCTGCCACTACTGTTGACACCTCCCAGCAAGGACTCCACAAAGACAGGCTCATCTTGAGACATCTGGCAGCCCTTTGGGGTCGATTCTTCCTGTCTGGGAATAGATTCCTTCCACCAGGGAAACTTGGTGGGCTACCCCCGCTCTTCGGTGTCTGCGTTGCAATAAGAAGGGCTGTGGTATCAATGCATCTTGAGCTTGTCCTAGTGCTTGGGGGCTCCTTTCGACACTGACAGGACCAGCATTAGGTCCCTCCTCGCTTCTGGTCCAACGTTGAGCTTCTGCTGAATGCCCCAGCCACATGGTTCCAAATGTACTTAGGTGTCCTGCTCCACTGAGACCTCGGCAGGGTTCATGCTGGAGCTAAGGATGTTGAATCCAACATTCCAAATAGGGACTTCTGCTTTTCCCAACCCTTCAGGCCTCTCCTCGTCATCTGCAGGCAGAGGTTGCAGGACATGGGCTGGTGGTTGGCCCAAGGCCCTGCAGACACCCATTATGCCTGTCCATGACCAAAATAGTGCAGTCACATTTTGTGCACTTTTTAAAGCTGCTCACTGGCTTGGACATGACCAGAAAGACTGCCTCAGTGAGGTCGAAGGCAGGAAAAAGACCTGGACAAGGGAAAAGCACAAGAAAAGGCCAAGGGAAAAGAAAAAAATGTCAGCTGGGAGCCAACTAACTGATGACAGGCACTGAAAAATGCTCAAAAAAACCTAGATACTACAAGGAGTAACAGAAGAATTTTTCCGCTAGTGCAGGACACGTCCTGTAGGCTCTGTGGAAAAAAGGAGCCCGGAGAAGCTGGCACAGCGGTAGGTGGGAAGGCAGCTTCTAAAAGCTTCCAATGGAAGCTGGAGAATGTTCTGCAAGGGCTCAGTCAATGACGTCACCCATACGTGAGTACTTACTTTCTGCTTGTCCATGGAGAAATAATCATCGTTGAACCTGCACCTGTTCTGACCAGACCCTGACTTGGAGGGAATTCCATAAGCCCCTTTGCAAGTGCATTCTCTTCGACTCCTTTTCCCCTCCCGCCCTTCCCCTCTCTCCCCCCTCCCATGGACCCTCTTTCCCCTCATTCCCCATCCACCTCTATGGCCCCCCTCCCACTTTTAGTCCTCGTTTCAGCCCATTACCCTCCCAGTTTTGTCTAAGGCCCTTGCCTCCATCCGCAAGACCTCCTGTATGTCTGACCCTATTCCCTCCCGCTGGCTCTCAGAGCCCTCCCTTGATCTCTTGCCTGAGATCCTCTCTATCTTTAATTCAAGCCTCCTGTCTGGTACTTTCCCCTCTTTGTGGAAGCATGCTCTGATTCGTCCAATTCTAAAAAAAAAAGGCCTCCCTGGACCCTTCCTTACTTGCCAACTGGCGTCCCATTCTTAATCTTCCATTCCTCTCAAAACTTCTGGAAAAATTAATCTTTACCCAGCTTTCCTCCCACCTCAAAGCCTCTCTTGCCCTCCATCCCCGACAGTCCGGTTTCCATCAAGGTCATAGCACAGAATCTATCCTCCTTTCCTCAATGAGTTGCATGTTGCGCGGGATCATGGCTCCTTCACAATTGCTGTTTCCCTTGATCTGTCCACCGCTTTTGATCTAGTTATCACCGCACACTTCTCACCCATGTTCGCAACATTGGTATTTCTGGCACAGTTCTTCTCTGGTTTCATTCCTTCCTCACTAACAGATCCTTTTCAGATCTCTAGGGATCTGTCACTTCCCTCTCGATCCCCCTTCACTGCGGTGTCCCACAGGGATCCGTCCAGGCCCCTTTCCTATTTAACATTTTCCTAGCCCATCTTACCCTTCTGGTTCAGCAATCTGGTATCTCTGCATACTACTATGCGGATGATGATATCCTCTTACACAACACGGATTCCTCTGCACCAGATATCGGTCCCCTAAACTCCTGCCTGTCCCGTGTGGCCTCCCGGTTATCCACTACCTACCTACATGTTAACCCCTCCAAAACTTTGACCATTTGGTTCACCTCCAGCCACCCCGCCACCCCTCTTACCCCCCCCCCCCCGCCCCCTTCTTTCCTCTTCCCCAATTCCCATTGTCTCATCTTTGCGCTACCTTGGTGTCACACTTGATTCGTCCCTTTCTTTCAAAGAACCCATTTCATCTGTGGTCCAGCGCTAATTTCATACCCTGAGGCAACTCCGCGCAGTCCATCCTTTCCCTTCTGCCCCCTCCCTGACTACTTTGCTTTTGTCCCTTGTTATATCACACCGGAACTACTGCAATGTCTCCCTGGCCGGCCTCCCCCAGTCCCAGTTACGTAGACTTCAGCTCGTCCAGAACACTGCCGCACATATCCTGACACACGCCTCACGCATAGATCACATTACTCCTATTCTTATCTGTTTGCATTGGCTTACGATTCCATTCCGAATTCAGTACAAGATCCTCCTCTTCATTCATAAATCAGTCCACACTGGTACTCCCCTCTACCTCTCCAATTTGGTTCACCTTCATACACCCCATCAACTCCTTAGGTCCATTCACTTCAACTGTATGTCCCTTCCATCTCCATCCCAAGCCCATCTGGAATCTACCCGTTTCTATGCCTTCTTTTTCCTCAGTCCCAGGCTCTGGAACTCGCTCTCATCTGTCCTCTGCCTGGAACTCTCCCTCACTATCTTTAAGGCCCAACTGAAGACTCACCTTTTCTGTGCAGCCTTTGACCTCCCACCTCCTCACCCACGCTGAGTTCTTGCCTGCATCCCTCCCTTTGTCATAGCCCTCCCTTGTCCTTGCTCTACTTACTATCTCTTTCCTATCTGATTGCTGGCGTTCTGTTTCTTTTTCAAAGCAGTATATATTTTTATATAATTTGTAAACCGCTCTGGTACTATTGGTATGAGCGGTATATCAAGCTACTAATAAAGATAGACAACGGGGCATGTTTACTAAAGTGCTGCATCTTGTGAGAGCAAACATGAGGTTAAATTGTGAATTTATCACGGGGAGGGGGGGGCAGGGTGAGTAAAACAGTGTCATAAGTGTGTCACTAGAGCAGTTTCAGGGAACACATAGCCGCAGTCTATGTGCCAGACAGGCTAGTTGTGTCATATGTATGACTGGAGTGCATGCACACTGCGAAAGTACTTACTAGGTGCACCTTGCAATTGCTTGCTACTAATGCAATATTATGGCTGGCAGTAAGCTACCAAAGCCTCACAGAGATATGACAGCAATACCTGGGCCCTTATTCCACTAACAGGGCCTGTAGTAAGCGGCCAGTGATGGATAAAGAAGGCTGACATTGGGAATAGGCACATCCGACTGCATAGCTCAGAGGGATGGGCCAAAGTACAAGGGGGCAGGGCATGCAAATCAGGGAAGCAAGCACATGCATAGAGACCATGCTGTGGGCCTTTCTGGAGGAGACAGGGTGCAAAGGCAGCATCTAAATAGGCAGGAGGGCAGCAGGAGCCATGTGGAAAGGCCATATGAACCCCTCACCCCAAGGCCCCTAAGGTGTCTGAACTAGGCTGCAGTGGACAGGCCTCTGGTGTAGGATGCCTCCCTGCATACATCTAGGCCATAACCCTTGCCATTGAGGAGCACTAGCCCCATGTGGGGGGGTTTCTATAGCCTGCAGAACAGAAGGTTCAGCACAGTGATCACACAGATGTGGGGGCCTAATGGCTGGACCAACAGATGGCTTGGGGCATGCTGTCACCCAACCCTTCCACCACATGGGGCCTAACCTCTGCTGGGGGGAAGCAGTCCCGTTCTGGGGAGGCACTGCAGGAAACCCTACACACCCCCATAGAAACAGGTAACCTCAAGAGACTCCCAGCTAGAGCACACTGGCTCATAGGGAAATGAAGGCCCACAGTCCCTTGGGAGCCCACAACAGTTCCCCAGTTCATTGGGACATCTCATCCCCTACGCAAGAGCCCAGGGGAAGAAACACTGATCAAGGAACTCCAACCAAGCTAGCCCATGTTCAGTGCAGGAAATGTAGCAGCTATGAGCCAGTAGGCCAAAGACATATCCCTCCTATGGTCAGGGTGAGGAGCCATCTGCTCAAGGAAAAAGAGCCCATTGCACCGGTATAGACCTCAGGTGCACATATGCAATGATACTTGCAATGACAAAGTTCTGAGGAGCCCCCAAGCAAACCTTTGGCAAGAGCTCCCCATTGTCATGGTGGCGCCCCTCTCTCTTTCCCTCCATAGCATAGATTAAGATCAATACCGAATAGATTAAGGCTACAACCCGAAAACATAGGCATTACTGTAAATAATGTGTAGATATGTTACCCCAGTTAAATCCAAGTTTAATCCCTGTTCGATGTAAATACTCTGTGGCCCATCCACGCAGTATATTGTTCTGTTTATTGTAAACCGCACTGATATGTAATAGCGCGGTATATAAGAGAAGTTAAATAAATAAATAAAATAAATAGCAAACTTACTTTACAATCTTTGCCGCACTGCTTCCTGCTCTTCTTTTTCTTCTCATGTTTTCAGACCCAGCGGTCTTCATCTCCCAGGCCTGAGAACTTGAAAAGGAAAAAAGGAGCAGAAGGCAGTGCGGCAAAGATGGCCACTCTGCTTTCACCGGCATTGTGTGGGCTCCCTTCTTGCCTTGTGGGGGCTGCTTGGGTGCAAGTTACACCACTGGCTGCATTGGTCCCCATGCAGAGGAGAAGGTGGTCTGACAACACATATTAGTGCCAAACCTTCATTTCGCCAGTTGTTTCAACACCTCATTCGTATGCCCTCCCCCCCCCCCTGCTTTACTATCTTCAATCCTGGCTATGTGGCCAGTACCGGCTGTTTCACTGAGCACATGCCCTATCTCCCAACTCCTCCACAGCTCATCACACCAGCAGCCTTCCCACATTTATCCAGTGCAAATGCATCCTTGAACATCATACTTTCAAGAGTGATGTAGCTTTTTCTTGAGCCGCCCCTTTATACAACCTACTGCTTGAGACGAGAAATGAGCAGGCGCCTCCCCTCCCCCAGCCAAAATGGAGGGAAATCCTCAGGACTCTAGTCAGGGAGCAGGGAGGGGTCCCCTCACTCCTAACACCAATCAAATGGTTTCCCCAAGAATAACGAAAGAAATATATTCTCAGGCTATGTAATATTTTGTTAAACTTTGCAAAGATGTTTATATGCAGCACAAATTGTAGCAGTTTATTTATGTAGTCTGGAAATCTAATATAAAATATATCAACTCCTGACCCATGGTTTGGGTCATCCTCTGGGGGATCAGCATAGCATTTAATGTAAATATATATTCAGCAAAAGACAAAGAAGGTGCAAGGTGATCACACATCAAGAAGCAAAAAGAAAAAGTGAGAACCATGGTGTAGTTTATAATATGTAACAAACTGTGCTGTGTTTGTCACTTTTTCCATTTGAACATATATTATGTATCCAAAGAAACTCCCTCTCCAAACAATAGGGGTAGAGCTGAAGTAGGACATTTCATGCAGAAAACATACCAAAAATAATTTCTGATTCTGGTGTCATCTCAGTAACAGCAATATAAACCCTCACAAGTACTGGGCACATTTTGATGAAATATAAAACCTCACAAAAAGGATCTATAAAGAAAATCTACAATACCATACCAAAACAGCATCAACTTCCAAAACTCACAGGAGGGCCATATCTAGAAAAGAGCAACAGCTTAAATACTGCAGTGAACCATAAAACATCCATACACCTGTTCAAAAATCTGAACAAGCCAGATTACTACTGATCCCTACATAAAAGCCCCATATTAACAAAACACCCGACCTCAGTCACACATTCAGAACACAGATAGAGCTCATCAGATAGGGAATGACTTACCACAAACTAAAGCAAGATATGGTGGTGTGCCCCTGGGTTTTCTTGGCAAGGTATGACTGGAAGTAGATTACCAGGCTTCTTATGCACAGTGAGTTTACAGTCCCTGGTATTCCAAGGTGGTCATCCATCCAAGTACTAATCTAAGCCCAATGCTGCTTAGCTTCAGAAATCCGACAAGAGCAGGTTTATTCAGGACAGACAGTACTATCACTTGATACACCTCCCTTGGCTAGGCAGACAGAGCGGTTTACAATAAAATCATATACATATCATAGGTAGAAAATGGAAAAAGAACTCCATGACGCAACAGGATACAGGGGGAAAAGAATAGAGAGGTAGAGATAAAAAAATCACATTGGACAGTGCTACTTGAATTGTAGTTCTCTAGGTGGTATCTATGCCATATGCTTGGACAAATAGGTAGGTTTTGAGGAGATTCTTAAAATATGGGAAAGAAGGCTTAAGCTGAAGCTGGGAGGGGAGGCAGTTCCAGAGAGTGGGGGTGATACAGAAAAAAGAAGAGTGGCATGTAGACTCATGCTTCGTGCATGAAGGGGAGGGAGGGAGGACCAGGCGGTTATCATGTAGGGATCGGAGTCAACATTGAGGTACATGGTCTAAGAGGAAAGGTAATGTGGTGCATGGTTGTGAAGGGCCTTGTGTGTGAGGGTGAGAATTCTGAATTGCATCCTCTGGGGGATGGGGAGCCAGTGGTGTTGGATGAGTAGAGGTGTGACATGGTCGAATTTCCTAGCATGGGTGAAAGCAGATAGCAGTGTTTTGTATTGTTTGTAGATGTTTCAGTTGGTGTTGTGGGAGTCCGGTAAAGATGATGTTGCAATAGTCAATGCGTGTGATAACTGTACTGAGGAGGAGAGTGGTCTGGGATGTCTGGTTGAAGAGGAGGTGAAGGCCCGGAATCTGTGAAGAGTGGTAAATCCAGAATGAGTTAGATGAGAAATATGGGTGGAGAAAGAGAGTTCCAAGTCAATCCAAATACCAAGGTATTTGAAGAAAGAGTATAGCGCAATGAGGGAGGAACCTAGGGAGGGTCCAGGGAAGGAAAGATCTTGGAGCCTGTAATCCAAGTGGCCATAGTCTTAGCGGGGTTGAGCTTCAGAGATTTATTGTGAAGCCAGGCTGAGATGGAATCCAATTCAGCGCTAACTGGGGAGAGGTCAGGAGATACACTGTCAGGGCGGGTGAGAAGCAGAATGTCATCCATGTACATGGAGAAGGTGATACCCAGAGATTGAATCAGTGTGGCTAGGGGACTGAGGAATATGTTGGAGAAGGGGGGATAAGGCTGACCCTTGTGGAACCTTGCAAGAGAGGGAGTAGAAAGTGGATGTGGAATTATGCCAGAGAACTTGTTAGGAACGCACATGAAGAAAAGAGGTGAGCCAGGAGAAGACAGTACCCTGGAGACCCACATCATAGAGGCGTGCAAGGAAGCTGTGATCTATGAGGTCAAAAGTGGGTGTTAGGTCCAGGGAGATTGCCATAGCATAACAGCCTTGGTCTAGAAAACTGTGGATGTCGCTGAGAAGGAAGTGATGATTGTTTCTGTGCTATGAAATGTGTGATATCCAGATTGCTGGGAGTGCAAGGCCAGGGTGTGTTCAAGGAGGTCAGATAATTGTTGTAGAATGAGATGTTCAGCAAGTTTGGCAAGAAATGGAAGATTCGAGATAGGGTGATAATGGGTTGGGTCATCGGAATCAAGCTTAGGGCTCTTCAAGCAGGGGCAGATTAGTGCTTTCTTCCAGGGGGAACAGACAGAGCCGACCAAGAATCAGATGAAGGGAACAAACCTAAGGAAGGTTCTGCTAACCATTCAGAAGGGATGGAATCAAGGGGACAGGAAGAATTTTTAGAGGTGAGGAAGAGAATCAGATAGGAGTAACTCTGCAATCACACAATCAAGTCCACAGGGAGCAGAGGAAGACACGGCCACACCAACAAACGTCGTCAGAAAACAAATTTTTTATTCAAACACTTGAAAGTAAAAAGGACCAGACTTGGCCAAGTTTTGGCTATGAGCCTGCATCAGGGGTCAGCATTGGGTATGTTGAAACTATCTTCCAATGATCTATCCAGAATCAGGAACGGTAAAAAATAACCCAGTAGCGAAACAACAAATCAAGATCCACACTTTCACCTGGACCATCTAAACAAAACAAGTGGAAAAAGATTTCTTAGAGGTTTCTGCCCTCTACCCCGTCACCCCATGCCCAGCATCTGTCCCCATCTCCATGCTCCTGAGAATGTCCAGCATCACCTCTCTCCCTATTGTAATTGAAGGAAGTCTGCTGTGATTGCAGTTCCGAGGGGGTGGGGGGAAGACCAGAAAAAACACGCCATAGCCCCGAGAGGAAGAATGATTGGGGCTGCCCTATCTGCACTGTGGACCCCCACCTAGTATCTGCGATCACAGCAGGCCCAGGAGCACCTAACGACCCAGAGGTTTAAAAAAAAAAAGTATTAATCATTTCCCCCAGCCTGCCACCATCTCTCTCAACCTCACTGCAGTGGCACCAATCATAAACCAAATGCAGGGGGGTTTTCACTACTCGAGCATGCTTGGAAGGCCCTGTCGAATCTGCCTCCCTCTGACACAAAAAAGGGGGGAGAAACAGCAGGGTCTTTGAAGCACGCTGGAGTCACCAAGACCCTGAACCATTTTTTCCATCAAAATTCATAACTTGCTACTGCGCTGCTTCTAAGTAGCTGTAGGTCAACGGCAAAAGCAGGAGGGGGTGATGTTGCCATTGCCACCGATCTAGGAGAAGCAGCGGCAGTGGCACAGCAGAAGAAGCAGCCAGTCCTATTGACTTTTTTTTTTTTTTTAACAATTAGACAGAGTGAGGTGGCTGTCACTGGGTTGTTTTGGGGGCATTCTTTTGCCACTCCCAAAACTTTGCCACCTGAGGCAGCCACCTCTCTCTGCCTAATGATAGAGACTCCCGCTTGTACATATATGCATGCCCATTCTTTCAGCAGATACACTCATGTGCTGCAGGCCTTGGTTTTCTGGCTGTCAGGCTGCAGTGCTCTGCTGCTGTGGCAGGCACACCATGCTGTCTGTCTGATACAGATGCCCTAGGTGAGTACTTGGTTCAGTTCTGGGCGTTGTCAATGATGGTATATGTGTGGGATGCTAGCAAGGTGGGTACACCTACCACTCGGTCGGAGGCTGACTGTAGTTGCATCCTCGCTAGCAGTGTCTTTTTGCCTAGTGTGCCTCTAGCACAGGTACGTGCAGCTCTCCAGCCCCAACCCTACCTATTTGCATGCTGCTCTAGTAGCATGGTTGCATGTTGGCTGTGTGCTTGCCAAAATGCACTCACTAAACCCCGTGCTACCAGTTCTGCACTTTAGTAAATATACCCCAGCACCACTTGGAAAGATAAGTAGCACCTACCACCTTTAATTGTGACACTCACTAGATATACAGTTGTGGTCAATATTATTAGCATCCTTGCATTTTAGGTATGTTGTGTACAATATCTTGAGACATAATTGGAAATATTCCAACTGCATGTCATCATATTTTAATGGTATGTTCAAAGGCATACAAAAAAAAAATAAAGATGTCGGTGTAACCTATAAGTAGTAATTTCCGAGAAAAGAATGCAAATATGACCTGGACAGGATCAATGGCACCCTTCACTAATATTTAATTGCACAACCTTTGACAGGGATGACAGTCACCAAACGTTTCTTGTAGCCATCTATAAGTCTCATACATCTGTCTGCTGGTAGTTTCTCCCATTCTTCAACTGTAGTTTCTTCCAGCTCATGAATGTTTCCAGGATTCCTGTTACCAATGGCAGATTTCAGCTCTTGCAAAGGTTCTCGGTTGGATTGACATCAGGACTCATTGCTGGCCAGTTTAAAACACTCCATTTTTTCCTTTTTAACCATTCTTTTGTACTTTTGGATATATGTTTTGGATCATTGTCCTGCTGGAGGACTTATGACCTTCGACTCAGACTTAGCTCTCTGACACTAGGTAACACATTTCACTCCAAAATACTTTGGTAGTCCTCCAACTTCATTATTTTTTTAATACGTTCTAGGCCTCCAGTTCCTGAGGCAGCAAAACAGCCCCACAACATTCTGGAACCTCCACCATATTTAACTATAGGAAGGATGTTTTTTCCCTTATAAGTTTAATTTCTTCACCTGTAAGTGTATCACTGGTCTGCATTGCCAAAGAGCTCAAGTTTGCTTTCATCTGTCCACAGAACATTTTCTCAGAAGGATTGTGGTTTCTCAAAGTCGGTTTGGGCAAAGATCAGGCATGCCTTTTTATGTCTGTCTTTGAGCAGTGGGATTCCTCCTTGGCCTTTTCCCCTTGAAGTCCTTTATTCTTTTGTGCATGGCGTATGGTGCGGATTAAAACCACCACTCCAAATTGTTCCAGGTCAGCCTTAAACTCCTTGGATGTTGTATGTGGTGTTTTTCCAACAGTTCGTACTACCCTTCGAAGACTTCTTGGATTCATTTCCCACTTCCCACCATGTTCTGGGAGGTTCTTGACAGTTCCATAAGAAGAACATTTCTTAACATTGTGAACTGTAGACACAGGAATCCCAACGTCTTTGGAGATGGCTTTGTATCCCTTTGAAGTTGGATGATGGCGGCTTTTTTGATGGTCTCAGGCAGCTCTCATCTTCACTATTGTGAAAATGGAACAGGGAGTGAATGTGGCCATTTTAAAGATTAGAGCCATTATTCACTGTTGATTCAAGTCATATGAGTACTGACAACCGATCACAGGTGCATCTAATTTTACTGCAATGGGAAGGTGGTTCTGTTCAAACTGACTTGAATCGTTTATAAGTATGCAAATAATCATGTCCTGGCAATGTCAGTTTTTATACTATTTCCTTTTTCAATTAGTCTTGTTTTATTTGATTCTTTTGTGTATCAAATATGTGTGCATATATAATCTAAAGTCAATTCACTGCCACTTTTTATTTTTTTGGAGATACTGGACATTAAGGGGTTGAACCGCAAGGGTGCCATTAATGTTGACCACAACTATATGAGCTCAGATTCTATCCACTAGTAAATTTAACTGAAAAAAAATACTTAGCTGAAAGCTCAAAAAGAAAGATTTTTCCGTTTCTAAAGTTAAAGGAAAATGTTAGAAACCATTTATTAAAGCAGTTTAGCAATACTTAACCTGTTGGGATTTGCTGCTTAATTGCTCAATAGTTTCTGTAAGATAGAAAAAAAATAGTTCACAAAGAATCTCTTTTTGTGTTTGGAAACATAATAGCTGTTGAAGATTAAAACATACTTATCTGATTTAACTTCTTTAAAGCTGCTGCAGCTCTGTAAAAGACACATTTTCTGTTAAGTTAGTGCAATATTGTCTTATGCCATTTGACCATCTAATTAGTTTTAGTTCGTTTTTTTAAATTTATCCACTGCAATCAGGAATTTAAAAATTCACATATGTATCTTTTTAAATAAATATTTTAAAATATTTCAAAGTTTGAATACTGCTAGTTCTTTTATCTTTTTGGTGAAAAGTGTAACATTATACTGACTTTTCAATGCTGGAATCCTGATTTAGTGTCAGTTCCTCCTGTGATTGATTCTCTTAATTCTGAAGGGGTTAATTACAGGATAAGATCCGTGTTTTCTGTAGTTTTGCTCTGTTGGAATTGCAGCCTGAGGTGCCATCTTGGCAGGACTGCCCTTTTAACAACTCCAGCGCGCTGCTACCCCTCTCTGGGACCTTCAACCTCCAGCACTGCAAGGCTGTTCAACTCCCGCCCCTGCTGATACCCAGTGCTAATTCGTTATTGGGCCTTGACAGGGTTGGTAAGGAAACAACCTAGCAGTGCCGGCAGGTTGAAGATAAGCATTGCGGGGCTGTTTGTGACCATTGCGGCTGCTGTAGGGCCCAGAGAGGGCTAGCAGTGGTGGCAATGGGGTGCCCTGTGTAGCTGCCTAGTTCACCTAATGGTGACACTGGCCCCAGGTACAAATCTAATCCTAAAGACATGGAGGATTATACGACTTGGGCAACGTGGAGCAGCAGGATTTAAACCTCTGTTTTTCTGGTTCTCAGTCAGCTGCTACTCCACATTGGGAGATATATGGTACCAAGCCAGCTCTATGGTTCTCATGAGATTGTGGGCACTATATTGCTCAAACTCAGGTCATGCTGCTCTGGGGGCAATATTAGGGCAGCGCAAGGGAAGAGAAGGCCGGTGCATCTGTCAATATCTTGGTGGGGGTGGCAGACTGCTGCAGATGTGGCAGGCACAGAGACTGTTGGGCTAGCTGGGAGTAGAGGGTTTCCTTAAGCACAGATGACCCTATGGCAGGAGTTCTCAATCCAGGCCTCGGGATACACCTAGCGAGTCAGGTTTTCAGGACAATCACAATGAATAAGAGCAGGGAAACAGATACCAAGGACTGGCAGAAGTTCAGGTTTGGACAAACCCCTTTTCTTAATGACCCCTACGCGTTTCGGCCAGCGGCCTTCTTCAGGGGGATATCATATGAGAGAACAAACCTCAAAAAAGTAAGATTAAAACATATCAATAAAAAGAAAATTAAAACACCATCAAAGATCAAACAGTAAATAAATACATAAATAATTAAAACCAAATATTAGAAATCTTTTCACGATTTTCACAATGAAATTCTCTAACGATGTTGTTTAGTAGAGTTGAAATCAACTGGCAAAAATGTTCTTATGCAATTAATACTAGAAATATGACGACAGAAAAAGACCACATGGCCTATCTAGTCTGTCCTTCCATAACAACTACAACAGTCCCCTTTTTACCTTTAGAGATCCTCTGTGTTTGTCCCATGCTTTTTTGAATTCAGTTACTGTCCTCATCTCTACCACCTCCACTGGGAGACTATTCCACGGATCCACTACTCTTTCCGTAAACAAATATTTTCGCATATCACTCCTGAATCTATCTTCCTTCACCCTCATCCCATGTCCCCTCTTAGCAGAACTTGCTTTCAAATGAAAGAGGCTCTCTCCCTGAACATTTATGCCACGGAGGTATTTAAACATCTCAATCATATCACCTCTATCCCGCCTTTCCTCTAAGGTGTACATATTAAGATCCTTCAGTCTGTCCTCATATGCTTTATAATGAAGACCACTAATCATTTTAGTAGCCACCCTCTGCACCGACTCCATCCTGTTCACATCCTTTTGAAGGTGCGGTCTCCAGAATTGCACACTATACTCCAAATGAGGTCGCACCAAAGACTTATACAGAGGCATTATCACCTCCTTTTTTCTGCTAGCCATTCCTCTCCGTATGCACCCAAGCATCCTTCTAGCTTTTGCCGTTGCCTTTTCTACCTGTTTAGCTACTTTAAGATCATCAGACACAACCACGCCTAGGTCCCGCTCTTCTTTAGTGGATAAAAGTACTTCACCCCTTATACTATATTGCTCCCTTGGATTGCTGCAGCCCAAAGGCATGACCTTACATTTTTTAACATTAAATCCCAGCTGCCAAATTCTAGACCATTCTTCAAGCTTAGCTCGATCCCTCCTCATGTTATCTACCCCTTCCTGGGTGTCTACTCTATTGCAGATTTTGGTATCATCCGCAAAGAGGCAAACCTTACCCGACAGCCCTTCCGCTATATCACTAACAAAGATGTTAAAAAGAATCGGACCAAGGACAGATCCCTGGGGCACACCACTGATAACATCCTCCTCAGAGTGAGCTCCATTTACTTGTACTCTTTGTTGCCTCCCACCCAACCAATTTCTAACCCAAGCAGTAACTTTAGGGTCCATCCCTAGGGTGCTCAGTTTGTTTATAAGTCGCCTGTGAGGAACAGTGTCAAAGGCTTTACTGAAATCTAAATACACCACATCTAGGGCTCTCCCTCGGTCCAACTCCCTGGTCACCCAGTCAAAGAAATCAATCAGATTTGTCTGACAAGACCTGCCTCTGGTGAATCCATGCTGCCTCGGATCCTGTAATCCGCTGGACTCCAGAAACCTCACTACTTTCTCTTTCAGCAGCGTTTCCAATAATTTACTCACCACCGAAGTTAAACTAACCAGCCTGTAGTTTTCAACCACATCCTTACTTCCACTTTTGTGTAAAGGCACCACATGAGCCTCTCTCCAGTCCTTTGGCACCACTCCCGACTCCAACGAGGCATTGAAAAGGTCAGTCAGTGGAGCTGCTAGAACGTCCCCAAGTTCCCTCAGTATTCTCGGGTGTTTCCCATCTGGTCCCATCGCTTTGTCTACTTTAAGTTGAGATAGTTTCTCATGAACACAGTCTTTTGAAAATTGTTCAAGATGTCCTTTGCTTCTGTTCCTATTTGTGGGTGTTTTCTGAGGTCCTGCTCCTGGTTCTTCATCTGTGAACACAGAACAAAAATATTTGTTAAGCAATTCCGCTTTATCCTTATCAGCTTCTACATATTCCTCCCCTGCACCCTTGAGTCTGACAATACCACTCTTGCCCTTCCTCTTCTCACTAATATATCTGAAAAATGTCTTATCCCCCCATTTTATTGCATTGGCTACTAATCGGAAAGATTTGAAACTTTGTACTATCATTTTACTGACAAAATGACAAGGATAAAAATGAAAATCAAATGTAATTATGATATGTACAGATGCATTAAATGTGTTTCAAATCTTTCCGATTAGTATTAATTGTATAACATCATTTTTGCCGGTTGATTTCAACTGTTAAACAACATCGGTAGAGAATTTCATTGTGAAAATCATGAAAAGATTTCTAATTAGTACTGCGTGCACAGAACAGCCGTTTTCTAAAACAAGAATGCATCTTCTATATAATGAATCTCCAAAGTATGAGTAAATCCCCCTCACATTTAGTTTAAGATCTTGGGCACATTTTTTCGATCCATTAATGGTCTTGAAGGTGAATAACATTTTTGCACATGTTTTTATGATGTGACAAAATTTACAAATTTGATGTTAGTGCAAGATGGTTTACATTAGGTTTCTTTATTCAAATTAATTTTGGTATCAGTGACTTTAGTGTTCCTTAAAAAAGTTTTACAGATAATCGTAAAATCTCAAATTCTTTTTTCAGATTGTTAAATATCTAGTAATGGTTTGGTTATATTTGAGCTCCTCCTTTGTCCTGCTTTGTTCGTTGTTAAGGGTTTTAGCCCTTTTGGTTATTCTCGTGGGAATTTCATGCAGATGTTTCACACAAATTTAGTTGAGATAGAAGGGTTGTACATATGTTTTACTACTTAAGTGTATTAAGTTATTTTTATTTGTTCTATATTTACTTATATATATTTTTTTATTTCAGTGATCAATGTCCTTATTTATATGAAAGATTTTATCTGAAGGTATTGGTTATTATTCTGATTTACCTGCTATATTACATCCTCATCTCTTTTCTTACATACGTTTGATATATAATTGTTTCACTGTACACATATTAATATTCCATTATATAAGTTTTTATTGCATACATATTTATAATCTATTGTTTTTTAATTTAATTTGGCCTTTTACCATATTATTTTTATTCATGGATACCAATTTGCATGTTTATATTTGGTTTTAATTAATTAATTAATTTACTGTTTGATCTTTTGATGGTGCTTTAATCTCTTTCTATTGATATATTTTAATCTTACTTTTTTGAGGTTCGTTCCCTCATATGATATCCCCCTGAAGAAGGCTGCTGGCCGAAACTCGTAGGGGTCATTAATAAAAGGGGTTTGTCCAAACCTGAACTTCTGGCAGTCCTTGGTATCTGTTTCCTTGCTCCTGTGTTTCCTACAGATACTTTGTTGCTTCTGTTTGCATAATCACAATGAATATACATGAGAGAAATTTGCATATAATGGAGGCAGTGCATGCAAATCTCTCATGCATACTCATATTGGTTTTCTTGAAAACTGGCTAGGTATGTCCCAAGGACTGGGTTGAGAACCACTGTCCTATGGAAAAATAATTCACTGTAAACCTGCAACATTTAAGTGTCTCCATCTGATAGCCCATTTGCTTAACTGAGCATGCACTTGAGTGTTCACTCAGAGGCGGGGAGAGATTGTTGCCTAAATGAAACAAGTGTCCTGTGATTACAGTGGGAAGAAAGATTTAAAGGTGCCTGTATTTTCAAAGAGGATTAACCCCTCAGAATACCACATTTGGTTTAGGGCTAGTCCTGCTTCTGGGCCTAAGCCCTCAGTGTTTGAGTACCTAGCAATACCTCTGGTCATAAAAATAAGAAAAAGGACAAGGAAAAAAGTGTGAGAAAGATTTTTTCCTGGCTTTGGATGTTTGATATTATCTTATATTTGGGTCAATATGGTAGGTAGAGTGGAAGCATGGATTTGGGGTGGGGTTATTTTATATTTGGGTTAATATGGCAGCAACAAAGTGGAAGCAAGATTCTTCTTATGAATAGAATACCTCTCCCCAGCCCATAATCCTTAAAACCTGTTGTACCTTTAACTGCATTTTGACAACTTATTTGCTACCTGATTTTGAAAGTGGCCTACTCTGCAGATTACTCAGAATTGAACATGTTTAGCCAAAAAGAAAGCAACTAGTTGTTTTATAGGAGACATTACTTAAGAAAAAAATCCCTTTTATGGAAATATTTTATTAGATAAGAGTTTCTTCATTTCTCCAAATCTTTTTATGCCCCTTGGCCATTAGCTGAGTTAAAGTGGGAGGAGGCTTGAGTGACATTGTTTTCCATTTTTAACTGCTGCACACGTTGTACTAAAACACACACCATTCCTCAACCATATATGTCCAGCCATCTCGTGCTGATTGAGAGGCAAGGAAGAAAGCACCGCAGGCGACAGTACAGGGCTTGTTCTTTCATCTGGAGTGACAATGCACATAACACAGTTGAACCAAGAATGTCTCTTGCATCTGCTTTCTTTTCTGGACAAGGACAGCAGAAAGAATTTAGCAAGCACTTGTCACAGGTTGCAGGAAGTGTTTCTGGATCCTGCACTGTGGCCTTTGCTAAACTTTAGTTCTCCAACAGAGCTGAGGAAGCAGAATTTCATCCTGGGACCAGCTTTAAAATACTTATCTATTTGTTGGCATTCCTCCAGAGTCAAGGTCTGCAATATTGAAGACTGGATGAAAAATGCATTCCAGAAAAACATCTGCGGCAAGCATGAAAACATTGTCAGTGATTTCTTAGTGCAAGTCTGTAGCAGGTATGCCATTGTAATGAGATGTGCATGTAGGCGTCAGTACGGATTTGGGATTCTTGTAATTCTGTGTGGTGTTAGGCTGTTTTCTGAAACAATCTGAATGGCAAGTAATGGCATCATGAAAGTATAACATTAGTGAATACTGTCTTTATCAATCATTTTGTTTTATATTCATCTCTGCCCCTTTTCAAGTCCATGCTGAAGGCTCAGCTCTTTGAAGCTGCTTTTGGATCCTGACCCCTTATTTCTTATGTCTCCTCCCCCTTCTTCTTATCTTTTGTGCTATCTGACCTTAATTAGATTGTAAGCTCTAATGAGCAGGGACCATCTTTATATATGTCTGACAGTGCTGTGTATGCCTTGTAGCGCTTTATAACAGTAGATCTGTGTAGCACTACTATGCATACACAGCACTGTCAGACATATATACATGTAAGAGACAATTCTCTCTCTATAGAGCTTACAGTCTATCACAGACAGACAAACAGGGACTAGGGCAAAACTAAGAGAAATGCTTATAACGCACATGTGTGGTAAAGAGGATTGAAAATAGATGAAGATCCAAAAGTAGCTTTGAAGAGGTGGATTTTTATATGGATGTGAATAGAACCAGAGATGGACTGAAGGAAGTCTGGAGTTGGCAGTCGAAAAGAGGGGCCTAATTTCCAGACCTTACTTCCTGCTCTTTTCAGCCTCCCTTAGTCATAGTATTACAGAGGCATCAAAAAGAAATATGTACTGTGTGCTCCAAGCTATGATACATACATCCCTCCTTCCCATGTCAAACTTGCATATTTCCTTGTAACATTCTAATATAGGACACTGAACTTGTATTAAGTTGTTCAAATTTAGAAATACACATTTAATCCACCATAAATCTCATATGGTTGTGTAATGAATAGGACTCTCCTCTGTGGGAGTTTAAGCATCCCCACTATTGAGCAAACCTTTCACTGCATCCGAGGGGGGACAACTTTTGTTGAGCACACAGTTTAACATAGTATTACTGCACAGTGTACATAACGGTATTATAAATAATTTCTACACACTGCTATGAAAGCAGACTAGCTGCAAGGCTGCTCTTGGAAGCATGTTCTTTTCTTTAGAAACTGAAAAACTACAGCTTTTCTGTACAAATACTAGTTTATGCAGTTAACTGTACAACCAGAAAATTGGGATGAGCCAAACCTTCTCAGCTTTGTTGTTTCTTGAAGGCCTTTTCTTCAATGAGAAAATGTAACAATTTGAATCAGGTAGCAGAGGGGACTCTTCTGTATTCTCAGTCACAAAATAAACTGATTTGGATTGCACAGAGGAGACAGTTGGTATTACTGTAAATTCATCTATCTTACGGTTCATTTGTAATATATAACAAACACACTGAAATAGCACTGCCTTTGCTGCAGCTTTTAATGCACTCTGAAAAAATGGGGATCTTAATTTAAACAACTGATCTATGCAATTCTTGTGGAATTGGAAAGATAAACCATGTGGTCTTTTTCTGCCATCATGTTTCTATGTTTTTTTATCTAGACTTCCCTTCATGTCAAATACTAAAGTCCCTTATTTTCCTTTTAGAGATCTGTGTTTGTCCCATGCTTTTTTAAAAGTCAGATATTGTCCTTGTCTCTTCTGCCTCCAATAGTAGACTATTCCAGGCATCTACCACTCTTTCCATTAAAAAATATTTCCGCATACAGTATTAATCCTGAGTCTATCCCCTTTCACCCTCATCCTGTGTCCCTTCATAGCAGAGCTTGCTTTCAATCGAAAGAGGCTCTCCTCTTGTGCATTTATGCCATGGAGGTATTTAAACTTCTCTATCATATCACCTCTATTCCGCCTTTCCTCTAACGTATACATATTAAAATCTTTAAGTCTGTCCTCATATGCTTTATAATGAAGACCACTAACCATTTTAGTAGCCACCCTCTGCATAGACTACATCCTATATATGTCCTTTTGAAGGTGCGGTCTCCAGAATTGCACACAATACGCCAAATGAGGTCGCACCGGAGACTTATACAGAGGCACTATTCACCTCCTTTTTTCTGCTGGCCATTCCTCTCCCGATGCACCCAAGCATCCTTCTGGCTTTCACAGTCACCTTTTCTTCCTGTCTAGCCACCTTAAGATCATCAGAAACAATCACGTCCAGGTCCCACTCTTTCATGGACAGAATTACTTCACCCCCTACACTGTACCACATCCTTGGATTTTTTGCAGCCCAAATGTACGACCCTTCATTTTTTAGCATTAAATCTCAGCTGCCAAATTCTTGACCATTCTTCAAGCGTAGCTAGATGCCTCCTTATTCATCCCTCCTTCCTGGGTGTCTACTGTATTGCAGATTTTGGTATCATCCACAAACAAGCAAACCTTACCTGACAGTCCTTCCGCAATATCACTAACAAAAATGTTAAAAAGAATCAGACCAAGGACAGATCCCTGCAACACAACACTGGTAACCTCCTTCTCCTCAGAGTGAGCTCCATTTACCTGTACCCTTTGTTGCCTCCCAACCAATTTTTAACCCAGTCAGTCACGTTAGGGCTCATCCCTAGGGTACTCAGTCTGTTTATAAGATGCCTGAGCAGAACGGTGTCAAAGGCTTTACTGAAATCTAGTACACTACATTCTAGGGCTCTCCCTCAGTCCAACTCACTGGTCACCCAGTCAGAGAAATCAATAAGATTTGTCTGACAAGACCTGCCTCTGGTAAACCCATGCTGCCTTGGATCCTGCAATCCATTGGACTTCAGGAACCTCACTATCCTCCCTTTTAGCAGCGTTTCCAAATAATTTACTCACCACAGAGGTTAGACTAATCAGTCTATAGTTCTCACGCTCATCCTTATTTCCAGTTTTGTGTAAAGAGACCACATGTGCCTTTCTCCACCACTCCCGACTCTAAAGAAGCATTGAAAAGGTCAGTCAGTGGGGCCGCTAGAACGTCCCCAAGTTCCTTAAATATTCTCTAATGTATCCCATCCAGTCCTATCGCTTTGTCTACTTTTAGTTTAGCTAGTTCCTCATGAACAGTCTTCTGAAAACTGTTCATGATCCCTGTCACTTCTGTTCCTATTTCTGGGTGTTTTCTGAGGTCCTGCATCTGTCAACACAGAACAGAAATATTTGTTAAACAATTCCGCTTTATCTTCATCAGCTTCTATCTATTCCTTCCCTTCACTCTTGAGTCTGGCAATACCACTTTTGCACGTCCTTCTCTCACTAACATATCTAAAAAATGTCTTATCCTTCCCATTTTATTTCCTTGGCTATTATTTCTTCTTTTTGTATCTTTGCTTTGACTACTTTGCTAACTTCTCTAAGTTTTTCCAGCTATAGATGATTACCTTCCTCTCTCTGTGATTTCTTGCATTTTATGAAGGCCTCCCTCTTTTTCTTCAGCTTTTCAGCTATTTCTTTTGAGAATCATAGTGGCCTCCTTTTCCTTTTATTTATCTAACAAAAAGGTTTGCTGCCCGTAAACTATCCCCTTTCAGTTTTGCCTATTGCTTTTCTACATCCCCCAGCTGTTCCCATTCCGCAAACAACTCCTTTAGGTATTGACCCATTTTGGCAAAGTTAGTTTTCCTAAAGTCTAAGACCTTCGCTTTTGAATGGATTTTATCAGCCCTAGTCCTAATACTGAACCACACCATCTGGTGATCACTGGATGTGAGATGATCTGCCACTATGACATTAGAAACACTTTCTTGGTGCCATAAGCACCAAGTCCACTATGGCCCCTTCACATGTACGTTCTGTTACCAGTTGCTGGAATAGTTTTCCCTGTAGAGAATCTAGGATCTGCTTACTTCTAGATGACACTGCAGCAGGGATGTGCCAGTCAACATCCGGCATATTGAAATAACCTATCAATAGCACTTCAGCTTTCATGGCAATACTATGTATGTCTTCTATTAAATCCCCGTCCACTTATTCTCCCTGTGAGGGAGATCTGTATATCATACCAATGTAAATGGATTTCCCGTTCCCTCTTTCTAGTTTAACCCACAGTGCCTCCTCTCTCTCCCTTTTAAGCCCTGTAATTCTATAGCTTTAATATTATTTTTTAGATATAGTTTCAGTTGTCCTGCCCTTCTTCAGATGCTGTCCTTCCTGAATAAATTATAGACTGGTATAATTACATTCCAGTCATGGTTGTACCATAAACCATGTCTCTGTAATTGCCACTAAATCCAAGTCATCCTCTTCTATGAAAGCCTCAATATCTGGGATCTTATTTCCCATGCTATGGGCATTTATACACACTGCTTTCCAGATGTTAACCCCTTTTACCCATTTCTACAGAGGTATTAAATGTTTCACTTACCTGGGGGCTTTCTTCACCCATCCCCAATGAATCTAGTTTAAAACCCTCTTCTGTAGGTTAGTCAATCTGATGTGGAAGACACTTTGACCCTTCTTGGACAGATGGATGCCATCTCTGTTCTGTTATGTTGATTCATAGAGCCTGCCGATGTCTGGGTGTCGGTACCGGCAGAGCGGGCTATGACCCCAGAACATGGCACCAAGAGCTCTCCGGAGGTGGATGCCTTGGAAACATCTTGGGACCCCGTTAATGCTTTGGAGGCAAGGACCTCCCGCCGGGGTTGTTTGGCTGATGTATTTTCCTCAAGGGCAATGCTGGAAGCATCTCAATGATAGAAGGAGATCTACCCTTTGAGGACCGATTGGTCTTTGAAGAAGACCTGGGTTTGGTTACCTGAGATCCATGGGAGGAAGATGAAGCCCTGGACGATGTTGATGCAATGGATATTGCATCTGAGGCAAAAAGGGTGCTGAGTTTTGCAGCTCTATTTTGCAGGCCCCTCTTAGTCATCTTTCTGCAAAGGAGACACTGACGGAAAATGGTCTGGGCCCAAACATTTAAGACACCAGTCATTGGTGTCGGTAGCGGAAATGGTACCGCCACATTTTGAACATTTTTTGAAACCACTAGATGGTTTCACCATTTTGAGAGAAAACAGGGCCTAGCGCCCAAAATGGTGCCGAGGTACGAACAGGGGACAGACCCTCAAGAAAAAGCTTTTTTTTTTTTTTTTTTATTAAAAAGAAGAAGAAGAAAAAGAAGACACCGGTGGGACCGGTATGGGCGTCAACGGGAAGGCAGATGTGACCACAAAAAAAGAAAATTTTCTGCGGTGACAGGAGTTTCTACCTGTCGGCTCTGCAGAAAATGAAAAACTGAAGAGGGAGAGTTGAAAAGGCAGGAAGGCAGCAGCGCAGGCGCAGTGGGATGCTCCCAAAAGCTTTCCTATAGGACGCTGGGGAATGTTCCCGCGTGGGCTCTGTCGGTGCCAACTATACCTGTATTTGAAGACTACATTCCTGCTTGCTCCTGGAGATAGCAAGAATTCTCATATGGGGTGGGTAGGGAGGGATCTAGCACCTGATGAGGTTAGTGGCTTCAAAGAGCTGGCTCTGAATAGAAAGCTGGAAAACAATGAACTAATAGGCAGAGCTTCACCTAACACCACAAAATAAATTTGCCTTTTGCAATATAGAAAAAGATTTTGCTTTTAAAAATGAAGACCAAAAGCCCTTTAAGAGCTTTCAGGCAGAAAGCTTGTATTTAGAGTCACACAGTATTACCTTGCTTGCAATAGAGACCTTGTCAGGAATGAAAAGGAAGGGAAGCAACAGGGGAAACTTCTGGTTCTTTTTATTCCAGCATGGCCAACTAATTTTTGCATAGCTTGGGTTTTAAGAGTGATGTAGGGACTCCAATGCCTATGGCTGGAACCCTTCATAGTAGGCTTACTATAATTCTTTTTCTAGTCTTTGTGAAGTTAAAAGTGCATTTGAATTTTGATCGTGTTTGTTCCAAAAATATTTACATTACTACACTGATATCTACTAGCCTTCATTTACTGTAGGTGGTTTACAGTTGGGCTAGATTTTAGCCTATTTCAAAGTGTGATTTTTAAATCCCCCCCACCCCCCTTTCCAGTTTTTTGTAAATGCCTGCCTCTGATGTGTGCATATGTGCTTCTGCACGATGCATTGCACAAGCTCATGTGTTTGACAGCAGTATATGATATTCACCTGAGACTTTTTTTTTTAAACTGAAATAAGCTATTCCACGAATTCAGCACAATTTGGTGGTTTTTGCCATGCAGAAAATATGAAGCATCTCAAAATATGACAATATTTTTTAAAAAAAAATTTTTTTTGGAAAATAAAACTAAGTTAGTTTCCCAGTTAATGTAATGGTGGTGGTAAAAAGGCCTCCAAAGTGCTGGCAGACATTGTTAAGCGACACAATAGCAAGCAGGAGGCATAACTCTGATAATATATTCCTCCTTCCATAAATTTGGACAAGAGCTTTCCTGTTTATTATGATTTTAATATTTTTTTTGATGTGCCACTTTTTTCATTGCATGCCAATTATAAGTTTCCTAACCTAATGCCCAAGAAAAAAATTCAACTTAAATTCAGCCATTGTTAATTCCTTTGCATACATGCTTACTGCCTAGCTTAAAAAATGGCTTATCAGATTACTGTTATTAAACTGCTACCTTTAGCTGTCATCATTTTATTGGTCCAGTCAATCTTACTTAAATCTGTGAGAGTCTGTAGAACGTGAGGATGGACAGGGAGAGCAATAGGAATCTGTGAAAATACAAATGGTGGCAGTATTGGGATGCTACCTATAAGTAAACCAGATGAAGCCCATTTGTTTGTAGTGTCATTTCTCACAGGATGAAACAAAGCCCTTATACGACATCTGGTTTACAGCAACTCAAAGGATTCTTCCTTCTTTGAGTCTACAAGAAAAAAAATCTACATCTAACTCTCTGGCCTCTGTAATCCAGTTAGTGGTGTTGTGCGTCGAGTCAATGCAGACTCCTGGCAAACCTGTGAATAGTTGTCCATGCTGTGATTATCCCTTGGATTTTCTCTGCAAGGTGTGACCAGAAGTAGATTGTATTTCTCTATATAAAGATGAATAATTCAGATACTTCTTCTAATAAAATTAATTTTAAAGCATCGACAGTCTATCAAAATGTGTTATGTATTTCTTTTTGATTATTTTACTGACAGGAACACCTGCGATGCGGCCCATATTAGTAATGCTTTAACAGCTGTTAGATCTGTCATTTGTTCATGTTTAACTCACGTGGTTCAGCTGTTGCTCGGAGTAGTAATGGAGCCATAAATAAATGCTCGTTCAATGTAAGTAAGTGATAGGAAAGATGAGAAAGGAAGGGAAGCTGCGTACAGACCTTCATTCTTGCATAGCTTGTGTTGAAGAGCAATAGAGGGACTTCGTGCCTGTGGCTAGAACCCTTCACAACAGGCTACTGCTTAAATTTAAAAATTGCTACTTCAATCATTGTTCCTACATGGAAGACACATGAGCACTGCTAAAGATATATTTGCGTTTGTAGTTAGCTCATGCTTTTCCAATAGAAGTTCAAGGTAAGTTAATACAGGTTCAGTAAATATTTTCCTTTCTCTGGAGGGCTTACCACATGGCCTATCTAGTCTGTCCTTCCATATCAACAACTACAACAGTTCCCTTCTTTCCTTTAGAGATCCTCTGTCTTTGCCCCATGCTTTTTTGAATTCAGATACTATCTTCATCTCTACCACCTCCACTGGGAGACTATTCCATTGTTCCACTACTCTTTCCATAAAGAAATATTTCCACATATCACTCCTGAATTTATCCCCTTTCACCCTCATCCCATGTCCCCTCATAGCAGAACTTGCTTTCAATTGAAAGAGGCTCTCCCCTGTGCATTTATGCCATGGAGGTATTAAAACGTCTCAATCATATCACCTCTATACCGCCTTTCCTCGGTGTACATATTAAGATCCTTAAGTCTGTCCTCATATGCTTTATAATGAAGACCACTAACCATTTTAGTAGCCGCCCTCTGTACTGACTCCATCCTTTTTATATCCTTTTGAAGGTGAGGTCTCCAGAATTGTACACAATACTCCAAATGAGGTCACACCAAATACTTATACAGAGGCACTATCACCTCCTTTTTTCTGCTAGCCATTCCTCTCCATATGCACCCAAGCATCCTTCTAGCTTTTGGTGTCGCCTTTTCTATCTGTTTAGCTACTTTAAGATCATCAGACACAACCAGGAAAGTGTAGATAACATGAGGAGGGATCTAGCTAAGTTTGAAGAATGGTCTAGAATTTAGCAGCTGGGATTTAATGTTAAAAAATGCAAGGTCATGCATTTGGGCTGCAGCAATCCAAGGGAGCAATATAGTATAGGGGGTGAAGTATTTTTGTCCACTAAAGAAGAGCGGGACCTCAGTGTGGTTGTGTCTTAAATATACAACTTAGATGAAAGGCAGAATAGAGGTGATATGATTGAGACGTTTAAATACCTCCATGGCATAAATACACAGGAGCAGAGCCTCTTTCGATTGAAAGCAAGGGCTTACCTTCAGGCTTCTGCCTAATAGGTTTCCTTAGCAGAGCTCTTTCAGCATTATCAAAGTCCATAGGCCTGTAACTCTCACCGGAGTTTCTGGGCACTCCCAAACTGACCTTTTGGATGGCTTCTCTCTCCAATGGCCCTCAGTATAAGGCTTTAACCGAAAGCTGCTTCCCTGTGGTCTTTGGGCTTGGCCTCTCTGTAACTCCCTTGCTGGAGCATTCTCTGCTCTGTCCTTGTGGCTGCTGGAGTCAGATTCAGCTTCTCTGCTCTCAGACCTGCTGATGGCTCTGCTCCTCTGCACCCTCTCTCTCCTTCCTTCTCTTACGTCTGTTCCTGTTCTTGTTCCCGGGCTTGTTCTCGAGCCTCCGCTTGTTTCTGTTCCTGTTCTCTCTCTTGTCCCCCTTCTTCCTATTCCTGATTCAAATGAGTGCTTTTTATCTTCCTTTCCCTTAGGGCTTAGATTCGCCCCTCCCCCACCCAGGTGTCTACTATTGAGCTCAGAGCACGGGGATAATTTGTAGCTTGGGCGGGGCTGCTGCACTTGTGACTAGTTTGTTTACATCTCCCCTGGCAACCTGTAGCCATGTGTTTTGCTTGCCTGTCAGAATCTGACGTAACCTCCTCAGTTTCATCTAGCTCCATATCAAGGGACGGGTCTTCCCCATTACAGGGGACATGGGATGAGGGTGAAAGGTGATAGATTCAGGAGTGATATGCGGAGCTATTTCTTTATGGAAAGAGTGGTGGATCGATGGAATAACCTCCCAGTGGAGGTGGTAGAGATGAGGACAGTATCTTAATTCAAAAAATCATGGGACAAACACAAAGGATCTCTAAAGGAAAAAGGGGACTGTTGTAGTTGTTGATACGGAAGGACAGACTAGATAGGCCATGTGGTCTTTTTCTGTTGTCATTTTTTATTTTTCTGTGTTGCTATGGATTTTGGCACCTGGCAGACAGCATACCTATCTGGACATCAAGTCTGGTCGGCAGATGGACGCCTCAGTACCTCTAAGAAGAGAGTCACCAACCATCACTACCCTTCGCTTCCTTGTTGTCACTGATTCTGCAACTTTGGTGTGCTCGAGCTCTGGTTCTTCCCTTTCCAGGGATGCTTTCACCTCCTCCACTTCCAGGGCTGCATAATGATTCTTCAATTCAAGAACTGGAGAAGTTGGATTGGTAATTCTGCAGGCCCTGGTGACTTGTGCCCAACTTTCGCCATTCTGTAGGCACCCATCTTCTTCTCTGCTGGAGGGCTTAGATGTTGCAAGAAGCATCTCATCAATGTACTTCTCACTGTCTTGAATGCTCCTCAGCCTCGCCACCTGAGTTCCTCTACTTGTTTCCTGAGAGCTTCAGCATGCAGGCACCTTGCACATGGAACCGGTGCTTCAAATGGCAATGGGACCTCTGTCTGGATAGAGGCAAAAACTGTAACGGGATCAACAGCTTTAGCGATATGATTTTTCCCAGCCACTGTTCAGTTCGTGAAGCTTAGGTATCTGTTAAAACAAAAAAGAGAGATCTACCAAAGTACCAGCCCATTTCCCAGCTGTCCTTTCAGAGAAAAAGCAGTTAAATCTCTAAGTATGTTCAAAATGTGATGTTCTAAGTCCTTGTGTGTAGTTAATTGGGGAGGTGCCCTATAAAGCAAGACTGCTCACCAGGGGTGAGTGGGAGTTGGGGGGGTGGGGGCGTAGGGAGGAAACACACACCTGATTAGGTGTCAGTAGCTTCAAAGAGCTGAGAAAGATACTAAAGCAGTTTTAAACCTACCCCGCTAAAGAAAATATTTCTCCTTTTAAACTAAAGCACCAAAAAGAATGTAACTTTGTTTTAAAAATGTACCAAAACCTTTTTAAGAGCTTCCAGGCAGAGAGCTAGTAATTTAAAAAGTCACATACTCTTATCTTTGCTTGAAATGTATAGCCCCCGTTAGGCATGTTTACTAAAGTGCGGTAGGTTTTTGCACTTATCATATATTAAGTGCAAAAATGAACATGCAGTAAGTACAAAGCTAAATGCAAGTGTAATGTGCCCAGAATCTGCTCTGCATTTACATCTGCATCACACAGCCCCATGTTCCCTGGCTCAGCAGATGTCAGGTAGCATGGGTGCTTCCTGGAACATATGACTGACAGAAAAGTAAAACAAAATAAGACTAGTGCTGTGTGGCAGTTCAACACTACTCATCCCCTGTGCCCCTATATAGATGCCCCCCCTTCCAGCACCAATCACCTCCCCGAAGCCCAGCACGTATAGGCAATCATATCAGTAGCCACCTGCTGCAGCACTGCCTCCCCCCTCCCCCTGCTCGATCAGCACATCCCTTCTTGGAGCCAGACCCTTCCAAAAGCAGACCCCACCGCACCCCATGATCCAAGAATCCTACCACCCAAAACCCAATTCCCCCTTTGATAGTCCCCCCAAAAGGATCCCCCCAACTACTCACAAGGCCAATCTCCCTGATGTCTAGTAGATGGGGCAGGAGTGATCCCCCTTCGCTACTGCCACGTTGCTTCCCAGGTTCAAAATGGCACCTTTTAACCCTAGCAGTAAATAGAAATTACACTTACCTGGTAATTGTCGTTCCTTGAGTGACGACAGTTTAGTCCTCTACCACTGGGTTGTGTACCTCTTCCTGCAGCTAGGAGACTGGGCATGTCAAAGTCGTGACATCACTGGATATAGCCTGCTGGTATCTCCCATCAGCCTCCAGTGTACTACTGACAAAGCAAACTCAAAGGAACAACAAATAAGTAACTATACCATAACTTTAAATAACTCCCCATTCCTCAACCGGAGGAGCCTTTTTAACCGTATCCGTCTTATATTTTCTTTTCTTTTTTTTTTCTTCTTTTTTTTTAAACTTTACATTCATGTCCCCCCTATGCAAACACGTTTCCTATACCATCACCTCGTTTAAATAAGAGAAAAGGAAGAAAGAACAGAAAGGGATACTCACTGCGATCTAGAAACTGAAAGGATCTGTCTACTCCTTGAGATTGATGCTCCACTCTGCCTGGAAAGAAACTCTGAAGAAATCACACCCCTGGGTGGGAATGAGGACTAAACTGTCGTCACTCAAGGAACGACAATTACCAGGTAAGTGTAATTTCTATTTCCTTATCGTTCCTCCAGTTTAGTCCTCTACCTCTGGGATGTAACAGAGCAGTAATCATTGGGAGGGACCTATCCAGCCAACTCACCACACCGTTGACCCGGAACAGGCATCCTTTACTGCCAAAACATTTAGGCAGTAGTGGTTACTGAGGAAATGAAGAGACGACCTGGAAGCTGCTCTACCAATCCCCCCTGGTGGAATGACACAGTGATTCACCTATGAAGCTGCTTGTGCCCTGGTAGCAAGAGTCAGAAAGCCCCCCGAAATCATACAACCCTGCCACCAGAAAGCTGAGGCAACCACCGCCTTAACCCAGTGCAAAATGGCCGCCTTCGTTGCTGCTTCCCCTTTGTGGGGACCTCCAACCAGCACACAAAAACAAAGAAACGAACGCCGCACCCTTCATTTAATCTAGCCTTCAGAGACTGGACGTGCTCTCTAAGAGCCAGGATCTCTTTGCACAGAGTGCACACATATAACCTCTCAGCAACTGGGATGAAAATGCAAAAGACTGGATAGCCCTCAAGACATTCCTCTTTGAAACTACCTTTGACTTCCTTCTCTCTTCCACACAGGAAATTGAGTCTCAGGACAGTTCTAGTAATTGTCCTCCTCTCCCTGTCATGTATGTCCTCCCTTTAAGGAAGATATGTCTTACTGGTCACTCTGTTTCTGACCTATACTTTCCTATCATTGAATAGAAGTTCCTTTCTATTTCTATTACTAAGGTTTTTAAGAATTTGTAAACCACATAGACTGTATGCAGTGTTGAGATATATCAAGTGTCCAATAAACAAATATCTTGCTGCTGGACTGCTGTCTGCATTTTTGTATTGATGAGTTGTTTGGAATTGCTAAGGGAGTAGGGTTACCTAATTAAAATGAAACCCTTTAGGAATTTTTGGTATATTATTTGCTAATATTTTGTATCTGCTTCCCACTGAACCTGCTAATATAATATTAAGGGTTAATCAATTGCTGATAAATATATCCTGCGATGACAAATTTCACTTTTGAGAAAATGGACTATAAATTAAGGGATGTCCCTGGGGGGAGGTGGTGGGAAAATATTAACTACTTGTCTGTTTTGTATTAAAGCTTCAAAAGTCTTAACTAAACTAGGACAAATTAATTCTAAACCTTTATATCATGAACACAGTTCAATATCCAAAGGTTATGGCCTAAAAAGTGTGCATACAATACTAAAAAGTAAGAAAAACTTCTTAATTTTAAAATGTATTCATCTTGAAGGTTAATGACTTTATGACAGCTTTGAAGGGAAGTATGAGTCGTTGTAATGTGTAGACAATGTATCGATTGTTTTTTTCTTGATCATCTTTTATTTTTATTTAGTTTCTCTCTCTTTCCCAATGATGTGGGCTAGATCTGAGTTTTGTATTATTTTATTATGTTACTAGATTGTTTTAGTTTCTCAATTTATATTTTCTTGTACTGCTCAGATTCCTTTGTGTTTTTATGGAAATGTTAATTATATAATTCAAATAAAAAAAACCTGCAGAGTTTGTTTCAGTATAGTGTGCCTGCCATAACTGCAAAGCCTTCTCACATAGGTTATAAACATACCAATTTTTTTGGGGGGTTAAACCACCAGTGGAAGATATACATCGTGGATATGTATCTTGTATCTTAACATCTGATCTTAGCTTAATTGACATACTATGGAACAACCCACCATGAATACTATCAAAAAATAAACGCCAATGAGGTATCTGAAGCTGTCATTTATTCATTCATTTAGGTAGTGCTTCTGAATATGTATTTATTTCAAAGTTCTTATATACTGCCCCTTCCTGAGATCAGGTGTGGTTTACAATGAACTCAACAGCATACATGAAACAATGGGGAGATACATCAAACCGGGAGTAGGTAGTAGTATAAGGGGAGCATTATTTACCTTTAACTATGTACATATTGAGCTATATACAATTTGGTTGTTACAGTACAGTTGAGAGGGGGGGGGGGGGGTGTTCATAGAGTAGGGAGGTAGGGGGAGGGGAGATTTGTTCTGGTTGAAAGAGGTTGTTATGTTGGGCATATAGTGTGATTGATGCTGTCATTGCCAAAACGTTTGATGAAGAGGTGTGTCTTGATGTGTTTTCTAAATGTTTGAAGGTCTTTAATGGATCTCAGTGTGTCAGGGAGGGCAATCCACAATTTGGGGGCTATGTACGAGAATGCTCTATTGCTGGTGGTTTGCTTGGTTTTACGGTAGTCCTGAGGGAATTTAATGGTATTCATGTATGACATTGAATATGTAAGACAGATATTTCTAATTATACCTGAAATTTGCACAGCCCACCTCTATGTATATTTATGTTCAATGGCTTTTACCTCTTAGACATAAGTTATGAGGGTAATTTTATAAGGGATCTGTGTTTGGCCTGCTGCTTTTTAACATATTTATAAATGACCTCGAAATGGAATAATGAGTGAGGTAATCAAATTTGCAGATGACCACAAAATCATTCCTAGTTTTATTCATAGTTGTTAACACAAGAGGATTGTGAAAAATTGCAAGAGGACTGGTCTGGACTTGCTTCCCATCAACCAGTGCCTTGCTTGGATAGAAGACTGGCTACATAATAAGTGCCTGCAGTTAAACCCTAGTATGTCCATAGCTACATGGTTGACAGGTGGATCGCCTCCACCAACCATTTCTTCAGTCCATCATACGAGACAAATTACACTGACTACCTCCCTCAGGCATTTGGGAATTCTCTTAGACTCCAAGCTGTTTCTCAAAACAAATTAGTTCAGTTGTAAAATCCTCTTTTCATGCCATGAGATACTTCTGCTCTGTTCATCCATTTCTGAACCATTCTGCCCAGGTTATCATTGTCTTTAGCTTAGTTATTAGTTGTATAGATTATTGCAATGCTGCCTATGCAGGTCTACTACTATGAATTAAAAGAATACAGTCTATCCAAAATACCACTGCATGTATTCTATCACATGTCAAGAGACAGGATCACATAGCAATCCCCCCCCCCCCTTCTAATCCATCTTCTCTGGCTACCAGTCTCAGAACACATCCAATATGGACTTTTTAACATTGGCCCACAAGGTGCTTTACCAGAATGCACCAGATTTCGTGTCATCTTTAATCATTCTATGCTGTTTCACCTGATCTCTAAGTATGGCAACCAGTTATGTTTACCCTCCCCTGCCAGATTACACTACGAATCCACTAGGAAATCTGCCTTTTTTTTTTGTTTAGCACCCCTATTATGGAATCATCTGCTTTCCCAGCTTTGTCTCCAGGATTCATACACATGCTTTAAAGCGGAACTTAAAACGCATCTGTTTAAATAAACCTTTGAGCCCTCTAACTAAAATGGGGCAGGTGGGTCCTCCTGGCACATGAATTGTTTAAATGATGTTCTATGTTTGAGAACAACTTTGCATGCTGTTTGAATGTGTGGCTCTTTGCTACTATCTTTTCCTCTTTGTTGTTAACATTTGGAGTTCCTTTACCATTTTCTCCTATTATTTTAATGTTTGGAATTGTAAATTTACATAGTAACCTAGAATATGACAGCAGATAAAGACCAGCATGGTCCATCAAGCCTGCCCAGCAAGGTGACAAGAGTAGGTGCACCCGCTGCTCCGTGCAGGTCACCCCTCTCTTGCCTTTGTTTAGGGGTGTATCCACCGCTCCGTGCAGGTCACCTTGACAGTTAAGTTTATTTTGATTTTATCTTGTTTCTATAAAGGGATCCACTGTGTCTGTCCCATGCAATTTTGAATTCCACCACTGTATTTGCCCCCACCACTTCCATTGAAAGGGCATTCCAAGCATCCACCCCCCTTTGAGTGAAAAAGTATTTCCTGATGTTGCCTTTCAGTTTACCCCCTTGCAGCTTTGTGTTATGCCCTCTAGTATTACAGCTTCCGCGTCTGAAAAAGGTTTGTTTGTTCTTTAATACTCCTTAAGTATTTAAAGGTCTGTATCATATCTTCCCTGTCCCTCCTCTCCTCTAGAGTATACATGTTTAGGTCTTGAAGACTCTTTTCATACGACTTCTGGTGCAGGTTCCAAATCATTTTGGTCGCATTCCTCTGAACCGTTTTCAATCTTTTTATAGCCTTTGTGAGATATGGTCTCCAAAACTGAACACAATATTCCAAATGAGGTTTCACCAGCGACTTGTACAGTGGCGTTAGTACCTCTTCCTTTCTGCTGGTAATTCCTCTCTGTGTGCAGCCCGGCATTCTTCTGGCTTTGGCCACTGCCTTTTCACATCGTTTTGCCGCTCCGAGGTCTTTCTTCTGGTCCGTGCACATTAACCTATTGCCCCCTATCTCATACAATTCCCTTGAATTTCTGCATACCAAGTGCACGACAATGTAATTCTTCACATTAAATCTTAACTGCCAAGCATTAGACCATTCTTCCAGCTTTTGCAGATCTTTCCTCATGTTAACAACTCCCTCAGGGGAGTCCAGACAATTGTAAATTTTTGTGTCATCTGCAAAAAGATAGACTTTTCCATTCAGTCCTTCAGCAATATTACTCACAAATACATTGAACAGTACCGGCCCCAGGACAGATCCCAGGGGCATGCCACTAATCACCTTCCTTTCATCCGAGTGATTTCCATTTACCATCACCTTCTATCATCTGGCAGTCAACCACTTTCTGATCCATCCCCAGGCTGGTCAGTTTATTGATAAGTCTCCTATGAGGAACAGTATCAAAGGCTTTGTTGAAATCTAGACAGATCACTTCCATCGCATGACCTTAATCTAGTTCTCTGGACATCCAAAGAACTCAATCAGATTTGTTTGACATAATGTTGCCTCGGATCATGCAACCCATTGGTTTTGAGAAAGTCCACTATTCTCTCTTTTAGTAACACCTCCATTACTTTTCTCACCACCAAGGTATGCCACTTCTTCCCTATTACCACTTTTGTGAAGAGGTACCACATTGGCCTTTTTCTAATCCTGGGAAATTTCTCCTGTCTCCAAGAACCTCTTTGAGCTCTTTCAATATCGTGGGATGTATCCCATCCGATCCCATAGCTTTGTCCACTTTCAGTTTTGCAAGTTGTTCAAACACATCATATTAAGTGAAAAGCTGAAGTATCTACTCCATTTCCATTTGTATATCTGTCAATCACAGGTGGTCCTTCTCCAGGATTTTCTTTAGTAAAAACAGAAGTATTTGTTTAGCATTTTTGCTTTTTCAATGTCACTTTCCATGAATCAGTTTCTAAACACTTTTGAGTCTTGCAATTTCACCTCTGATCTTCCTCTTCTCCCAAATATACCCGAAAATTTTTTATCACCATGCTTTACATCTTTAGTCATCTTTTTTTCTGCCTTTGATTTTGCTATCCTTATTTCTCTTTGTCTCTTTAAGCTTTATCCTGTATTCTTTTCAATGTTCTTCTGTTTGCAAACTTTTGAATTTTGTGAAAGCTGTGGTTTTTGCCTTTATTTGTGCAGCCACTTCTTTAGAAAACCAAATAGGTTTCCTTTTCCTTGTTTTTATTTACTTTCTTTACATATGCATCTGTTGGCCCTTTTATTGTCTCCTTTAGTTTAGTCTACTGCAATTCCACTTCCCTTACCTCTTCCCACCCTGCCAACTCCTCCTTCAAGCACTTGGCCATTTTACTGAAGTCAGCATTTTTGAAGTCTAGAACTTTGAGCTTGCTGCCCTTGGCTTTTATCTCAAACCACACCGTGTAATGATCGCTGCTGCTCACATGGGCACCCACCCGGACATTCAACATACTTTCTCCATTGGTGAGTAGTAAATCCAGCATCGAACTTTCCCTAGTCGGTTCCATCTCCATTTGTCTAAGCAATGCAGATACATCGGGTAGATTAAAGTCACCCAATACGATCACTTCCCCCTTCATGGCTACCTTTGCAATATCAATAATCAAAAGTCTGTTGAGTTGGAGGCCTGTAGACTAGACCAGTATGGATGATAGTACCATCTCCTCTTTCCAACACAATCCACAGCACTTTAATATTGCTTTTAACACATAGGGCTACTCCTTCTCCTTTTCTGCCTTCTCTATCTCTCCTAAATAAATTATAGCCAGCTATGGCTATATTGCATTCGTGTGACTCGTTAAACTGATTTGTATGCTTTGAAAAAGGCAGTATATCAAATAAAAACACCTCAAAAACTATGCCTAGATTTTGCAAGAATGTGCATAGATTATAGTATTTTTTTTTAGTTTATCCATGTAAATTTGTGCTCTACCCGTGTTCCGCCTAATCTCTACTCCTTTGCATGCCTACAGTTAAAGTATACGCCATCAGTGCAAAGCAGTACTTTCAGAATAGCGACTAGCAACATTACGTGCGCAAGCAGTCATTTATGCACATAATCACTGAAATACTGTGACTTGTGTTCGTAGACATGCACGGAAATGTAAGTGTGCCTTATAATATTACCCCCAATGTGTCTTAGTGGAGCCGCTGCCTTTTCAGATGGATAATTTGGGACACATAGGAGGTAAATTTATAAGGGCTTATTGACCCATATATGCGCATAAAGGTTTTTATAAAATTACCTCTTGAGCAAATACTTTAGAGTAGGTGTGATCATGTGAGGAGTCTGGATGGTGCATGAGCAGAGATGCAATGCACATGCGTACTTCATGCTTGCTCATGAGCAGATATAAACGTCCCCGGCTGCTCTCTAGCCACTATTTCTGCCAAATCTGCGCTTAGAGACACAGACACTTATATGCCTTTATAAAATAGGCCAATACGCATCTAAATGCCCTGCATGCATAGGCGACCTGCTATGAAAATAACCCTCAATGAATTATACATCATAAAGTATTTATTATGCTTCCAGGAATTAAAAAAAAACTCATGTCACTAAGTGCTTTTGAATACTGACACCATAATGTTTGGATATTGAATCGGGTTGTTATCAAGATATCTGTCCATGTGCAAATGAGACATTTATTACTTCAGACAGTGAATAATCTTTTAGAAATATGTACCATTAAGTGTGTGTATTACCATCTGTATTAACTACAAGTTTGTGCATTAACACACAAACGACAAAGTAGTTATATCACAGCATGTAAGTTTTCACTGTGTTTATAGGTAATGAGCTATTGTGCTTACTTCTTAACCTCATTACCTCTGCAGGATAGATTCTACATACACGAACTTGCATTTGTGTTCAGGTACATTGATGTTAAGTCATACCAATTTTCTCCTTGACTGTTGACTTCGCTTCTGTGACACAAAGAAAATATACCCAAAAGCATAGTTACTAACCTGTAGAAGGTGTTCTCAGTGAACAGCAGGAATAAGTCACCATGTATGGGGTTTTGTCACCGATGAAGCCTCACACGGAATGCACCCCAGCTTCCAAAGGAAGCTTATGAGAGGTACACTGCGCATGTGTGCCTGTCTTGCCACTTGCTGCGGTGCCATCTTCTCCAGTCTAGTAACATAGCAGGAGCAAAAGGCAACTCCCCAGGGAGGTGGGAGGATTGTGAGGACTTATTCCTGCTGTTCACGGAGAACACCTGCTACAGGTGAGTAACTACGCTTTTTCCGTGAACAAGCAGGAAATAAGTCCTCACATATGAGACTCTCGCTACAGGCTACCGGAACCCAAGGAGATCAACAGCCCAACAGGGGTAACAAACTGGAGAAGCCAGAAAGAATAGAAGGGTATTCCCACCGGGGGATTCATCCGATTTGGTATCCTCAGCAGACAGCAACCTGAGGGGTTTTAGTAGGAAGCCTGGATGGACAGAAGGGTCGGTGTGTACGAGTTGACTCTAAGGCCCAAAGAGATGCCAGAGCACAGTAATGGGCTGCAGATGGTATGGACTGAAGACCACATGGCAGCCCTACAGATTTCCTCTAAGGAGACAGAGCAGAGGTTGACCACCGACGTAGTTACTGCATGAACATTGTGAGCTATAACATGACCCTCAAGGCTCAATCCAGCCAAGGAATACATGTGAGCGATGCAGTCTGCTAGCCAAAGGGATAGCGTGCACTTCAAAACAGCAGTGGCCAGCTTATTGGGGGTCGAAGGAAAAAAACAGCTGGGAGGACTTGCGGTGTTCCTCTGTGCATTCTGGGTAGAAGGCTAGCTTTGCTTGCAGTCTACCGTATGCAACACCGTATCTCCCTGGTTATCATGAGGCCAAGGGAAGAAAGTCGGTAAGACTAATCGATTGGTTGAGGTGGAATGTGGAGACCACCTTAGGCTGAAAGTGGGGGTGCATGCAGAGCACCACCCTGTTCTGGTGAAATCTGATTGACAGAGGGTGAGCAACCAGAGTCTGGAGCTTTCTGATGTGTTGCGCTGACGTTATCGCCACCAGAAAGAGGACCTTCCAGATCATGAATTTTATGATCCACGAGTCCAGCGGTTCAAATAGGGCCCACGTCAGCTGGACGAGTACCACATCAAGATCCCAAGCCACCATAGGGGGCTTGAGTGAGGGCTTCAAGAGGAGCAGATCCCTCATGAATCAAGCCATAAGAGGCTGGGCCGAGATGGGCTTCCCCCCGGAGCCACGATGGTACGCTCCTATTGTGCTGAGGTGAACTCACACCAAATTGTGCTTCTAGCCAGAGTCGGAGAGGTGAAGAAGGTACTCCAGCAGCTGGCCCACTTTCAGGAGAAGAGGTCTAGTGCCTTGTCCGTGCACCAGGCAGCAAAGCTCCACCACTATAGCGCATAGACCTTGTGTGCAGAATCCCTGCGGGATGCCATAAGGATATTGGTAACACCCTTGTCTAGATAGACTGCAGCAAGGATTACCTGCTCAGCATCCACGCCTTGAGGGCCAGTGAGTGGATATTGGGGTGCAGAAAAGTCTTGCCCTCCTGCATGATGAAATCCAGGGCAGAGCTCAGGCAGAGAGGCTCCCCCTCTGCGAGAGCTGCAGCAGTGGTGGGAACCAGAGCTGTTGAGGCCAATATGGGGCAATGAGGATTATTGAGTCCCAGTTGGCCTGGAGCTTCAGGAGTGTTTTTGCCATGAGAGGTATTGGTGGGAGCGGTGTATGTATACAGCAAGCTCTTCCTCCAGTGGAGGAGGAAGACGTCTGAGGCCAGGTGGTTGCTGGCCACCGTCCAAGAGCAGAACCAAGCCACCTGGGCATTGTGCGCTGTGGTGAAGAGGTCCAGCACTGGAGTGCCCCACTCCCCAAAAATCTGGTCCACCACCACCCTATTGAGGGACCACTTGTGTGGATGAAGCACCCGGCTGAGTTGATCCGCTAGGCCGCTGAGCTTGCCGGCCATATAATCATCCTGAGATCTATGCCATGGAGCATGGCGAACTGCTACAACTGGACCGCCTCCCAGCAGAGGAAGTATGAGCCCATGCCTCCTTGCTTGTTCACGTAGAACGTTGCCACCTGGTTGTCCATTTGGATGAGGACCACACAATTGTCCAGGTGCGCTTGAAGGCATGAAGGGCATTTGCTATTGTCTAGAGTTCAAGAAAGTTGTTCTGCTCTGATTAAAGGCCCTGGGTGCACAGACTGTCCAGGTGTGCTCTCCATCTGAGCTTGGACGCATCCGTTGTGAGAATCTTGCAGGGGGGGCTGCTGATTGGAATGGGAGGCCCTGCAGCAGATTTACTGGCTGGAGCCGTCAGGCAAGGGACCGCCACCAGCAGTGAGGTGACCATGACCTTGTCCCGAAGATGGGCCATAGCCTGACTTCATTGCCTACTTAAGGTCCACTGGGCCTGCCATATGTAGAGGCAGGCCCGAGGGGTGACATGTACCCGTGCGGTATCAAGGAGGGCCCCGATGAACTCCAGCTGCTACGTGGGCTGGAACCTGGAAAAAAGACAGCTGAGGGGAGATATGATAGAGGTCTATAAATTAACAAATGGAGTGGAATGGGTAAACGAAGATCGACTGTTTACATCATCAAAATATAGAAAGACTAGGGGACACATGCAATGAAGCTAAAGAGTAACCTATTTAAGACAAATAAGAGAAAATATTTTTTTTTCACTCAACGTGTAATCAAACTCTGGAATTTGTTACCGGAGGATGTAATAAAAGCTGTTAGTGTAGCTGGGTTTAAAAAAGGTTTGGACAAGTTCCTGGAAGAAAGGCCCATAAACCATTATTAAAGGGGACCCGGGATAGCCACTGCTTGTCCCAATACAAGCATTGTGGAACCTGTGTCTTTTGGGGAAACTGCTAGGTACTTGTGACCTAGATTGGCCACTGTTGTAAACAGGATACTCGGCTTGATGGACCTTGTTCTGACCCAGTATGGCATTTCTTATGTTCTTATGGGCTGGAGATGGGACTTCAGATAGTTGATCACGAAGCCAAGCTGCTCATGCACCTGAATAGTGAGTTCGGCAGACTGCCGAATACCATCCGGCGTAGGATCCTTGATGAGCCAGTCGTCCAGGTATGGGAAGACGAGGACTCCCATGGTCTGGAGGAAGGCGGCCATGACTGCCAGGCACTTTGTGAAGATCCATGTGGGCTGAGACCAGCCTAAAGGGAAGCACTCAGTACTGAAAGTGCTGGACATCCAGAACGAACTGTAGATACTGTCTGTGACTCTGTGGATCGACATGTGTGTACATGCATCCTTTAGATTCAAGGAGCATAGCCAATCGCTCTGAAGGTGGTATGGGAGCAGTGTCCCTAGTGAGACCATCTTGAACTTCTCCCGCACAAAAAACTAGTTTAGGTTTTGCAGGTCCAGAATGGGCCAGAACCAGCCGATCATTTTATTTATTTTATTTTTATTTAGCTGCATTTATATCCCGCTTTTCACCGGGTCAAAGCGGGATATAAATACAGATATATAAAAATAAAATAAATAAAACGATCGGCTGAGAACCAGGAAGTATCTGAAATAGAAGCCCTGACCGACCTGAGCTGGGGGAACCGGCTTGATGGCTAAGTCGGCTAGCAGAGTGAAAACTTTGTTCTACAACAGTCTCCGGTGTGCGGGGTCCATGGGGTATTCCCCAGGAACATATTTGGGCAGCAGTTGGGCAAAGTGCAGCAGATATCCGCTTCGGAAGATCTGCAGCACCCAGGTATCCGAGGTGATGAGGGGCCACCAGTGGGAGAAGTGGATAAGCTGCCCCCTTACCTGAAGGGGAACCCCAGTGGACATTGGCCAGCTGGCTATGCTCCTGAGGGACCTGTCAAAACCCTGCCCCCGGCAGGCTGTGCTTTGGACTGGGATGGATAATACCTGCGCGAGTAAAAGGCCTTTTTAGCTTGATGTTTCTTCCATGCAGGATCTGCGGTTTTTCTGGAGAGCCTCCCGAGAGTAACATGTTCCTTCTCGAGCTCCTCCGCATTATCCTCTACCAGCTTCCCAAAGGGTTCTCCCCCCAGCAGGGGACATTGGCAATCTTATCCTGGACCCATTGTTCCAGGTCAGAAGACTGCAACCACGCCGCCCAGTGGGCGGCGATGCCCACAGCTGCTATTCTGTCTGCAGACTCGAAGGTGTCATAGGCACCATATACCATGTATTTTGAGCAGTCTTTGCCGCGGGCCACCAGGCCCTGAAACATCTCATGATGGTCCTCAGGGATGAGGGGGACAAAATCCTCTAAGTCCAACATGACATCCTTGAGGAACATGCTCATATAAGTTTGGTATGCCAGGACCCTGGCAACCAGCACGGAATCCTGATAGCATTTTCTCCCGAATGAGTCTAGGGTCTGAGCCTCGCAGTCAGGTGCACTTTTAGTCCTCTTCAAGGCTGATTCATCTATGATGGAACTGTATGGCAACTGAGGCTTTCAAAGCCTGGGGCCTTCTGGACTCAGTTTATGATTCCTGTTGTCAGCCACAGACCCTGCACAGTGTTTCCCACAGCTGCCCCAGCAGCAACCTCTGCAGGGCATGGTGCACAGGAACCATCACTGCTTCTCTGGGGGCCAAGGGGTACAGGAGCAGCTCCAGTTCTTCCGCTCTCAGTTCCTCCCCCGATTCCAGGGAAAAGGGGATGACCTTGGTCATGTCCCTTATGAAGTCCTGGAAGGACATGTCCTCTGAGGGTTACTTGTGTCACTCGGGAGGGGGGGGGGGAAGGAAGACAGATCAGACGTGAGGTCTGGGGACCAAAGGTCTGAAGTATTCCGATTCGGATTCTGAGAGTTATTGAAGTAGTGCCAAGTTTCCTCTTCTTGCCAGCTTGGGAGAGAGTGGGCGCCAGTGGCTCCCATATCGCTCAGTGCACCGAGGGTAATGCCCCTGAGCTTCGGATTCTGACACATTGGAAACAAAGATTGCGCCGGCAACTGGAATAGATTTTGATCTCCCACCTGATGTCCCCCACCTCGGTGAGCTGGGCATGGGTCTCCAGAAAGGGCTGGACAGAATGCAGTTACAATACTCTCCGCACCACAAAGCCTGCATTCCACAAGGCTTCAATAGCAGCCAAGTGAGCTTCAAGGGCTCGAAGGCATTCCTCCAGAACCACCACCTGCGAGGGGGGTGATTCTGCAGCAATGGACATTAGTGTTGATACCTCAGATGGGGATTCCACAATGATAGATGCATTGGAAGACATTCGGCAACCCTCCTGGGCAATGGAGTCAACTCCATTGGCAGGGTTGAATCCTCCTGCCAGGCAAGCTTGGCCGGTGA
Source organism: Ichthyophis bannanicus (assembly GCA_033557465.1). Classification (NCBI taxonomy): domain Eukaryota; kingdom Metazoa; phylum Chordata; class Amphibia; order Gymnophiona; family Ichthyophiidae; genus Ichthyophis; species Ichthyophis bannanicus. The sequence continues at coordinate 44,314,122 of CM066043.1, forward strand.
CTCCCAGCTATCACTACCCGCATTGTGTCAACAAGGGCTGTGATGACACTGCACTCAGATTTTCTCCTGGTGCTCACACCCTTCAACGTCAACAAGATCTCATCAGAAAGTCATCTCTTGCTGCTTGGGCCCCTCTGCTCCGAATGGGCACATAGCTCCTTCCACTTGGCTGCCTCAGACCCCTTGACATGTGTAGATGATGGGGTCAGGGCTGACGATGCTGAATCAGACGAGCTGAAGAGGGACTCACGTTTTTCCTGACCCTTCAGGCTTCAGCCTGTCATCTGCAAGCAATGCTCGCAGGACGCCGGCTGGTGATCGGGTCCAAGGCATTGCAAGCACTAGTTGTGACAGTCAGTGGCAGAAATGGTCTTGCCACAGTTGGTGCATTTTTTAAAGTCACTAACCAGTTTAGACACGCCGAAAAATACCACCTCGGCAAAGTTAAACTGAAGAGGTGCCGTGCGGGAAAACAACCCCGAAGGGGTAAAACATGCTAAAAGCGAGAAAGCAAACAAAAAAAATGAAAGTCAGTGAAAATGACTAAACAGACAACAGGTAGTAAGGAAAGACAAAAAAAAAACCCAACCCAGTCACGAAGGCCAGGAAAGAAAACTTTGTTTATGGACTGCAGGAACACATTCTAGGGGTTCTGTGGAAAAAAGAAGACTGGAGAAGATGGTGCCACAGCAGATAGGAAGGCAGGTGTGCATGTGCGGTGTACTTCCAAAAAGTTTCCTTTGGAAGCTGGGGAGCGTTCTATGCTGGGCTCCATCGGTGACGTCGCCCCATACGTGAGGACCAATTTCCTGCTTGTTCACGGAGAAGTATATGTTCTATACCCAGAAGAAGCATTTCAACACAGCTGGCTTTGTAGTCACTTATGGCTACTGTGTACACTAGCAAAAGAAATATGAATGTGAAATAGCACAACAGCAATAGGTCAAAATAGTTTTCGCGTAACAGCCACCCTTAGTTAAAAAAGAAAACAAAAAAAACAAAAGCCACATCGCTACCAGAATGTAAATTGTGTAAAGACACATAGGCTGATGTTTTAACTCTGCATAAAACTACATTTATTGTATTTTTCAGGTGCCCAAATCTACAGTCTTTGACACTTTCAGGATGTGGTCATGTTACAGATGACTTCCTCGCATTAATTCTGACAAGTTGCACAAAACTCCACACCCTTAAGCTTGAAAACTGTGTACGGATAACTGACAGAACTCTGGACATTGTGACTCTTCATGGTTATGCTCTAAGGACTCTTCATGTGGATTTCTGCCGAAATATAAGCCAAAAAGGTTTGAAGCAAGTGCAGGAAAAATGCTCCTTTATAAATCTAAAGGCAGAACGAAGTGCTGACATGATTCCTGATAGCAAACCAGAAGTTAAGTTGACTCCTGAAAGGATGTCAAGAAAATTTTTACATAACTAAGAAGGGGTGAGGGGAGTGCTCCATTAAAGGTTTACCACCATGCATCATTTCACTGAAAACAAATATTTATGTATTTTGACCTATCTTTGGTGGCATTTAACTACGAAATCAGAACATCCAGCTTTACTGGCTTGAATCTGGAAACTCACCACACTATCCTTTAGTTTTCCTGAACTCCCAGCACTGGGAATTCTCTACTCCATCAATGGCCTAGGAAAAGGTTAAGTGGAAGAGCCTATGAATTTGGAGAATATAAAATTACTCTAGCACTGAATGATCTATGCAGTCAGATACACACCAGAGTTTCAAAGGTGGACAACTTAGACTGTAAACCTACTTGGGTAGGGAAATAACTTATGTACCTAAATATAACTTGCCTTCAGCTCAGATTTGGAAAAGGTGGATAATAAATCTAAAATTCAAATCCAGGAACCCTAAAGGAAGATGGGGACAGTCCGTTAAGTTAATTAAAAAAAAATAAGGCAGATGTGTACATGATTCACATTTTTACTCTTTTTATATTTTGAGTTAAATAAAAGGTTTAGTTCTACACTTTTGCTATTTTTGTCTGACATTACCTAAACTCTGACACAAGTGTCCTGACCCAGTCCATCCTACTACTTTATTGGTTAGTAGTCTATGCAGATTTAAAAAAAAAGGCTCAATTCCTAAGAGAATGTTGTCTTACCTCCATCTAAGTCTTACCCCAATAACGACATTCTATATCTCAAAGGAGAACAGCCTGGAAGCAAAGGTTATAAGAACATGAAATCCTGCAATTTCGAAAGCAATAACACCACTTGTTTCATTCTTCAATTTGCTTTTATTTTTTTCTGCATAAGGAACCCTGCACAGGCAATTCAAATTAAAACAAAATAAATATATGAATATTTATGTAAAACTGTTCTCTAATGAACAATTATACACAATGTACAACTTTATTTTCACTGGGAAGGTTCATAAATGTACCAGTCCCAACCAAAATGCACCAGTCCCAACTAAAATGCACCAAAAGGCTCCATGCAAACTTATCAAAAGTGACAAAAGTATGGCAAAAACTTACTAATAGCACTTTTTTGCATTTTATTTTGCAATCACAAAAAAATATAAACATCTAGTTGTTTGTCCCATGTACAGTAACTAAAATTTGGGTACTGCTTATAATGTATGTTTATGCCGCTAAAACACCTATGGTTAGCACAAAAGTTATGTGAACACTGCATGTGACTTAGGGCACCATCTTGTAATAAAAGAAAGAGGATATTGTTCACAGAAATTAATAATCTGTGTCTGAGCCCTCTGCATTGTCCACGTTGCGCGAGAGCATGTAATTGTCCATATCTATTGACCTGCAATTGTTGATTGCATAGCGCAAACGTTCTGCCATGATTAACTGGCTGGAGTAGGGTGGGAGCCTCAGTTGAAAGAAACAGGTTTGTGAGGTAGGCAAGCTGTCATAAGGCTGTGAAGGAAGAGAGAAAGGTCCATGAGCACAACTGCAGAGGTCAGCAAAGTAATAGTGGTGAACAGTTTTTATAATAACGATGCCATACACTGTCACTTTTTTCTGCAGATATTTCCAGAAGGCTAATGTACATTTGAAAATTTAACATTTAGAACTACTATAGGTCCCTTTCTCAGCCATGACAAACGTCTTGAATGCTTTTGTGGTCTTAAAAAAAAAAAAAAAGAAGTATCATTTAGTGGCCTTTTGGGGAGGGGGGGATCAAAGGTCAATATAGTACTCCCTTTCTACTCTACATATACATATTGGGGTCTATTCGTCCCCCTTGCGGTCCCTGACTAAGCCTCCCCGTATGAACAAGGAGTTTGTATGGGGAGGCTTAGATAGGGGCCAGAAGGGGCAGTACAGAAGTGGAGTTAGGGTGGGCAGTGGGCAGTCTGCGGCCCTGTACGTCCAGGGCCAGCAGACTGGACAGGGGACTTATTCCACCTTGGTAGAATAAGTAGCCCTAGACAACGGGGGACAGCAGGCCCAGGCAGCCCCAAAAAGGTGAGGGGGTGCAGAGGATTCCCCGCAGCCTGACCTGGGCCATGGGAGGCCAGATCGGGGGTCGGGGTGAGGGGAAAAGAAATAGTAGTCGGCGGCCAAAGATCATGGCTCCTGAATGGAGCCGTGGTGCCATGGCAACCGGACATCATGGCATCGCGGTTCCATTCAGGAGCCTGACTGAGTTAGCTGGGCTTGGCTCAGTATGTGCAGGACAATTGGAATAGGGACCAGCCTGCACATACTGACCCTAGACACAATTCTGATCCTGTGGGGGTTAGATGTGCCCCACGGGATCGGGTCTATCTCTGCATTCGGTTCAGAACGGACACACAGAGGCCGGGACGCACATATTAGAATCTGCCTCATTACTTACAAAAAAATACATATCCCTTGAACATTTACATGGTTTGTTGTGTTAGTACATCAAAGCCACAGGCATTTAAAAATGAAGTAAAAACGAGTGTCGTCCCCCCCCACATAGCATAGTTACTCACCTGTAACAGGTGTTCTCCAGGGTCAGCAGTACTCAAATTATGGGTGACGTTGGCACAGATGGAGCCCGCACAGAATATTTCCCTAGCTTTCAAAGAAAGCCTTTGGGAATGCTACCACACATGTGAGGTCCCCTTCCCGCCCAAGGGTACCATCTTGCTCAGTCAGATTACATAGCAAGGATGGCAGTAAAAAAAACTAAAATAAGGTAGGGAGGCAACTCCCAGGGGAGATGGAAGAGTTGTGAGGACTGATTCCTGCTGTCCCTGGAGAACACCCGTTACAGGTGAGTAACTATGTTTTCTCCAGGAACAAGCAGAAAATCAGTCCTCACATATGGGACTCCCTAGCTCCAGGCTGCCAAGGCCCAAATCACAAGAGCACTAAAGGCAACCAATTGGGTAGCCGTGAATTGTAGGAGGTGAGTCCCCATTGAGAGACTCTGCAGACCCTAACGTCCAACAACACTATCACTCCGATAGCCTGAACACAGAAGGATTGAAGGGCAGGAGTTGCCTACACCCTGAGAATATTACGGAGTACTGCCTGGCTGAAGGCACTGTCCCTGCAGGACTCACTCTCCAGGTAGTAGTGAGCTGCGAACGTATGAATTGAAAACCACGTGGTGGCCTTTCAGATCTCCATCACTGACATTGAGAGGAGGTCAGCCATCGACGCGGCTTTTGCCCTCATGTGATGCGCTGCGATCTGGTGCTCAAGGGAGAGGCCAGCTCACTTGTAGGTGAGGGCAATACAGTCCGCCACTCAAGTGGACAGAGTTCGCTTAGTCACTGGCAACCCCAATCTACTGGGATCATACGATACAAAAACCTGAGGAGCTTTGCAATGGGCCTAAGTCCACTGTAGGTAGGACAGGGCCCGTTTGCAATCCAGTGTATGAAGCACTAGTTCTTCCCTGCAGTGTGAGGCCGTGGGAAGAAGGTGTGTAGGACCACCTCTTGGTTGAGGTGAAAAGGAGATACTACCTTCGGGAGGAATTTCGGTGTGTGCGTAGGACTACCCTGTTCTTGTAGAACCATGTGCTTAGTGGATCTGCCACCAGAGCAGACGTAAAGGTCACCAGAAAAGCCACTTTCCAAGACAGGTACCGAAAGTGACAAGTGGCCAGGGGGCTCAAATGGTGATGAGCTGAGAGCACACCAGCTGAGGTCCCATTCCGCCACTGGCAAGAGGAGAGGGGACTTGGATAACAGGAGGTCCCAGAGGAACCTGGAGACCAGTGGCTGGCTTGAGAGGGGTTTGCCCTCTATAGGGTGGTGGTGCATGGCTATCACGCTCAGGTGAACTCTCACAGAGTTTGATTTTAGCCCGGTGTGTAAGAGATACTCAAGAATGAGTTGCACCTGGCAGGAGAAGGAATTCTCCTCCTTCTCTGCACACCAGACAGAGCACCTTCTCCACTTAAAGGCAAATACCCTTCTGGTGGAGGGGTTTTGGGAGGCCAGGTGGACTTCCTCGACATCTGCAGGAAGACTGAAAGGGGCCAACACTACCCCCTTTCAGCAGCCACACTTTTAGTGTTAGCGACCCCAGATTGGGGTGCAAGAGGGAGCGCCCTCCTCCTGGGACAGGAGGTCTGGGGCCCAGCCCAGTGGAACTGGGGTTGCCACTGACAGAGAAAGCAGCAGAGGGAACCATGGTTGCCTGGACCACCTGTGGGCGATCAGCATCACTGACACCCCTTCGCTCTGGACCTTGAAGAGGGTCTTGGTGATCGGGGGGGGGGGGGGGGAAATCGGTGGAAACTCATAGAGTAGGCCCTTCTGACTATGAGATCAGGAAGGCAACTGTCACCACTCTCCCTGGGTGTGGTTGGTGTGAGCAAAAGGGCGGTAACTGCGTGTTGTCCAGGGAGGTGAAGAGGTCTATCAGAGGCCAGCCCCAGTGGTGTAAGAGTTGCTTCACTACCGTGGGGTTCAACCGTCACTTGTGTGGGTGAAGGACTCTGCTCAGCTTGTCTACTAAGCAGTTGTCCTGGCCTGGCAGATACACCGCTCATAGAAGCATGCCATTGAACACTGCAAAGGAGAGGAGGGCTACCACCTCCTCACAGAAGGAGTATGAGCCCGTACCTCCCTGCTTGTTAATGTAAAACATGGCAAATTGGTTGGATCAGCACAGGCCGGTGCCACAGGAGGTGGTGGAACCCTCGCAGGGCCAGGAAGATTTCCCTGCGTTCCAGGAGGTTGATCTGCAAGAATGACTCCTCTTGGGACCAGCTGCCTTGCGTGTAGCGGTCCCAACAATGTCCCCCCCACCACAGGAGGAAGGCGTCAGTTGTCAGGGTCCTCTGCGGCGCTGATGCCTTGAATGGCATTCCTGTCTGTAGGTGGCGCAAGTTTTGCCATCAGGTGAGGGACTCCGCCAAGTGGCGTGTGAATTTGACCCTGTCCCATAGCCTGCCTGTGGCTTGAGTCCTCTGTGAGCAGAGGAATCATTGGGCTGTCTGCATGTGCAAACGGGCTAATGGGGTAACATGGACCATTGAGGCCATATGGCCCAACAGGCGGAGGAGGCAGTGAGCCGGTACCAACCGGCAGTGTTGTACCTCCCCTGCCAGTTGTTTGAGGCAATCTGCCCTTTCCCTTGGGAGGATGATCTTTACCTGCAACGTGTCCAACTGAGCCCCTATGAACTCCAGATTTAGGACTGGAGAGAGATGGGATTTGGTGTAGTTGATGACGAACCCCAGGTGTTTCAGCAGGAGGGTTGTTTGCTCTGCGGCATGACTGACCTCTGAGGCCGAACCCCCTCTGATTAGCCAGTCGTCCAGATAGGGGAATACAAAGGCCCCTTGTAGGCGCAGAGGTAGGCGACTACTACTGCCAAGAATTTGATAAAGACCCTTGGCAAGGAGGCCGGGCCGAAGGGAAGCACTCCATACTGGTAGTGCCCTCCTCCCATGACAAACCATAGGTACTGCCTGTGGGAGGGATGGATTAGCATGCATGTGTATGCATCCTTTAAATCCAAGGAGCACAGCCAATCTCCCTGGTGGAGATATGGCAGTAGTGTCCCAAGAGAGAGAATCTTGAACATCTCCCTCACCAGAAACTTGTTTAAGTTTCTCAGGTCTAGTATGGGCCTGAGGCCCCCAGTTCTTTTTGGGACAAGGAAGTACCTTGAGTAGAAGCTTTTCCCCCATAGGTGTTTGGGAACAGGCTCTACTGCCTTGTCCCTGAGCAGACCTGTAAGCTCTGAGAGCAGAAGAGTCTGGTGAAGGAGAGGCCGCACAGGCTCTCCTGGGAAGAACTTGGGTGGTAGCTGATGTAAGCGGAGGAAGTATCCCTCCCTTACCACCTGCAGCACCCACTGGTCTGAAATGACTTTGGCCCATCTGTTGGCAAAGAGAGCCAGGTGGCCCCCTGTGGGCTAGTGAAGGTCTCCCAGGGGAGGGGAGACCCTGCCCTGGGAGTCAAAAGCTCCTCCTGACTGAGCTCTGTTGCTGGCCTGAGAAGGGCTGGTAGCGGTGATTCTGCTGGAAGTGCCCCTTTTTCCCTTGGAACAGGGGCCTTTTCCCAGAGGGTTTCTTGCAGGGAAAGGAAGAGGTCTTTTTTGAGAGCCTCTGTTGGGTAATCAGAGGCAAATATGGAACTCCCTCCCAGATGATCTGAGACTAACCACAGAAATCAAGGACTTCCGAAAACAGCTGAAGACAACCCAGTTCATCGATTACTATGGACATACCCCCTGAACCAGCATACAAGTCAGATCATCAACCCCCCCCACCACCCCAAGACTGTATATAAGACTGTATAATAGCTCATGATGTATAATAGCGCACTATGTAGATAAACCAAATCTAATCACATCCCCGCCAACACATACACACCACTCTGTACACTGCATGAAAACATTTGCCCCCTTGATTGTTTGCTGTGGAAACCGCTTTGATTGAATGATAAGGCGGTATATAAATACCATTAAATAAATAAATAAATAAATAAATAATCACGTCGGCCTCTATCTCCGCCACCTTGTGGGCCATGAGTTTGCCAAACAGGTTCTCCCCAGTGCAGGGAACGTCAAGCAGCTTGTCCTGGACTCACTGCTCGAGGTCCAATGACTGTAGCCAAGCTTGGCGTCAAACCCCGATGCCTGCTGCTGCTACTCAAGTTGCTGACTTGAATCCATCATAGGCTGCTCAGGAGAGGAACTTTGAACAGTCCTTGATCCCGGAGGTCAGGGCTTGGAACCATTGGAGAGGTTCCCCGACCAGCCCCACTGAGAACCCAGACAACCCCTAGGTTAAGGCCTTCAAAAACAAGGCTAAGTAGAGCTGAAAGGCCTGGATGAGACACCCCAGCATCGCGCCCTGGTAGCACTTGCACCCAAGGGCATCGAGGGCTCTAACATCCCTCCCAGGGGGGACAGAAGAGCAATTCTTCTGGCTCTTGATTTCTGCATGGTTGACTCGACAACCATGGAGTTACGTGGGCCCTTTCCTGACTCAGTATATGTCGTTGAGGCATCAGCTGACCACCGGCACCAACGTTGGGGTCTCCCACATTCTCAAGAGTAGCTGCTCGAGGATCAGCTGCACTGACAAAGAGAGTTTCTGTGGGTGAAGACTTGAACTGGAGGATCTCCAGTTCCTCGGTGCGGGGGTCCTCCTCCGCTTCGGTTTGCACCAATAGGGCTCAGGCCATATCTCTGACAAAGTCATGGAAGGCCATGTCTTCCGGAGAAGAATGATGCCGGGGCACCAGGAAAGACAGGTCCGAGGGGATGTGTCTGTGCTGTCTGGTTTCCGGGGAGGCCTTGTTGCCTGTTTCCCACTCGGAGTCAAGGGGAGATGATGAGTCTGAGGCCTTGCAGCTCCATGCCTCGAGGCTGGGGCCGAAAGGCTGGGGACCCCCCAAGGACCTGGGATCAGAGTCTTGGAGACTCACCAGAGAGGACTGGATGCCCGAAGAACGGGATTGGGACCTCGACCGGGGCCAAGGACTTACCAGAAGATGGTATTGCTTGGAGCTCGGCTCGACGACTGGGGACTTCCTTGCAGTCAGGAGCCCGGTCATCGGGGCAGATGATGCAGACAAACCTGACATCATTGCCTGCTGCATGGCCAGGATAGCAGTGATGTTCTGCTCCATGGGTGCCATTCTGGTCTGCAAGCCAGAAGGCTCCACAGCTTTTGGTGTGGGCACAGAGGATTTTTGGACCGGCACCAGCACTCTCGCGAGTGCATCCTCGACAAGGACTATGGTGTCGAGGAATCTTGCACGGTCTCCGCTAGCTGAGGAATCCTTCTTGGAGACCTTAGTGGGACGCTTCTTGGAGTTGCCCGAGTCCCTCCGGCTCGTCTTACCGGGTTTCCCCGGTATAACCTTGATAGGCTTCGAGGACTTTTTCTTCTTTTGCTCGGGGTCTGAGGCTTTTCTGGAGGAGCTGCCACTGCTGCAGGACTCCAAGGACACTCGGGCCTCATGAGAAGTGCTGGGCTTGGAACTCAGCGTCGGGGAGGCTGGTGCAGGGTTGGACCTTGGGAACAGCTTCTCCTGCAATTCCAATTTTTTTTATTATTTTTATTATTTTATTTATTTTAGGCGTCATGGCCTAGCACAGGTCACAAGAGGTGCTATCATGGTCTGGCAGCATAAGCAGCAGTCATGGGTGTCGGTGACAGACAAACTTTGACTGCAGCGGTCACATTTTTTTTAACCCACCGGGAGACATGGTGGGGGACACCTGGCCGGGGTCGACGAACCTTGGGCAAAGAATGGCACGAATGCCGGTCGAGGCAAGCCTCGATGAAAAAGATGGGAAAGAGCCGAGAACAGTGCCGGGCCTGGCGTCAGCTGAAGGCGGAAAGAGGAATTCGCACACAAACTAGGAACAACTAATTTTTTAAGGATTTATCAAAGATTTTTTCCGGGGAAACTAGACGTGCGTCTGTTGGGCTCCGCGGAAAAAAAGGAGACTGAGCAAGATGGCACCCTTGAGTGGGAAGGGGACTTCGCATGCGTGGTAGCATTCCCAAAGGCTTTCTTTGAAAGCTGGGGAAATGCTCTGCACAGGCTCTGTCAGCACCGACGTCACCCATATGTGAGGACTGACTTCCTGTTTGTTCCTGGAGAATACACTATACACGTTTCATGGTAAAAAGCTTATATCCAAAAACAAAACTGAAATTCAACAATTAGATAGATCTTTACTCCCCCCAAGTCAATGCTTGGAAGAAGCAAGCTCTGGCAGCAATTAGAGCTGTGAATCCATAGGAAAGGTCGCCAATCACTTGCAAACTAAAATTTAATAATATTAGACTATTTTTTATAAAACCATTTAAGATCTGTCAATTTCGTTTGAGAGTGTCGAACAGCAAATCTTCAAGTCAGGGCTGAAGAACATTTAGCTTTTAGTTCCTGAGCTACTACACTATAGCTTTGGCTGTGTGCTTCAGACTGTCTTACTAAAAGCTGAACTTCCATCCATCCCAGTTTCAGCTTTCTTGCAGAGAGCAGCAGGTTTTCCTCAAGGACTTCTCTGTATTTTTCTCCATTCACTGTCCTTTCTGATGAGAAAGATCTCCATAACACAATGCTGCCATACTATCATGCTTCAAAGTAGGAATGGGGTTGTTTTGGTGATGCCCTTTATTGGGTTTGCACCAAATGCAAGATACTGCATTCAGGCCAAAAATTTCCATTTTAGTTTCGACAGATCACAATTAATTTGCTCTATAATTACAGTATCATGAGGGTTCCTTTGCATTCTTAAAACAATAAAGGCTTCTTTCTTACCACCTTATCATGGCAAACCAAATTTGTGGGTTACTTGAGATACTGTCACATGCATACTTTAATCAGTCCTGGCCATGGAAACGTATGGCTCTTTTGAAGCTGACATCAGCCTCTTGTTAGCCTCCCTGATCAGTCTCCTTATTCAGTCATCCAGTTTGGAGGGATGGCCTGATCTGGACAGGACTATGATGGTAATACCAAACTCAACAAAATACTGAGGATATACGTAACACTTATTTTCTAACAAAAACCTCAGTACCACAATGCCACTAATTCCATTTTCTAAGAATTCCAACAAAATATTATACGTACTTCTGGAAGAACACCTAAAATGCAGGAAGAAAGACCTCAGTAATCCTGCTTTCCCTCTATGCGGCAATCAAAGCATTTTTTGCCAGAAGGGGAATCGCTATAGAATACCAACATAGGTCTAAAAAAATCCTCCTTACTAATTTTTATTAGCTACTGATAGATAAAAATGAATAATTAACCAAATACCAAACTTCCATATATCCTACAACGGTAAATTACTGAATTTTACAAAGTATTAGCAGCCTTCAAAGTCAAGGTCACCGCAATCAGAGTCTACAGTCTAGGTTAATACACAACTTGCTGCGCACAGAGCTCCAAAGATCACCTTAACGGCTCCGTACTCCAGAATCTACTGCATTTTCATCGTCCCTAAAAAAAAAAACAAAAAGAGACAAAACCAGAGCCAGAACCATCTCATCAAGCTCACTGAATAGTCTTAATCTGTTACTTATCTTAAGGAATGTCTTCCAGAAGAATTTAATTCAGAAACGCCCTATGACTATCTCTGTTTCACTAACAAATCGCTTCATCGTGGGTTCACTCAACATCTTCAAAATCATTTCTTTCTCTGGCTATAGGGACGATGAAAATGCTGTAGATCCTGGAGTACGGAGCTTTCATGGCTGGGTTTTTGCTTTGAAATTCACTATCTAGGAGAGGGATCCAATAGGAACTGCTGAATTTATCCCGTTATGTGAATCATTACAACTGGGGCCAATTCACTTGGTGTATGCTTTTGAAAAGAGTAGTTACTCACCTGCAACAGGTGTTCTCCAGGAGCAGCAGGAATCAGTCCTCACATATGGGTGACATCGACGCCGATGGAGCCCCTGCGGAGCATTTCCCCAGCTTTCTATGAAAGCCTTTGGGAATACTGCATGCACGCGCGGTCCCCTTCCCGCCTAAAGGTGCCATCTTGCTCAGTCAAATGACATAGCTAAAAAACAGCACACAAAAATGTAAAATAAACTATGTACAACTGCAACTCCCAGGGGAGGAGGGAGGGTTGTGAGGACTGATTCCTGCTGCTCCTGGAGAACACCTGTTACAGGTGAGTAACTACTCTTTCTCCAGGACCAAGCAGGAAGTCAGTCCTCACATATGGGTGACTCCCTAGCTCTGGGCTACCAGGGAACCCAGGCTGAACAAGAGAACTCCCTCTAGTCCCAGCAGCAAAGAAAAGCTTTTCACTGAAAGAACCTCCACCGGTAGCCCAACGGAGGGCTGGAAGGCAGGAGTTGCCTAAACCTCAAAGAGATTCCGGAGTACTGCCTGGCCAAAAGCACTGTCCCTATGGGACTCCCTCTCCAGGCAGTAATGGCCCGCAAAGGTCTGGCTTGAGGACCAAGTTGCAGCCCTGCAGATGTCTGCCAACGGTACAGAGCGGAGATGAGCTACTGAGGCAGCCATTGCCCTGACACGATGGGCCGTGACCCGACCCTGCAAGGGAAGGTCAGCCGCCCTGTAAGCCCAGGTGATACAGTCAGCCACCCAAATGGAGAAGGTACGCTTGGACACAGCTAACCCCAACTTATTAGGGTCAAAAGATATGAAGAGCTGAGTAGCCCTTCTATTCCCCTGCGTACGGTCAAGGTAGAAGGATAAGGCCCTCCTACAGTCCAGAGTATGCAGGACCGCTTCAGCCTGGCTTGCATGAGGCCTAGGGAAGAATGTTGGAAGAACCACCTCCTGGTTGAGGTGGAAAGAGGAGACAACCTTTGGGAGGAACTTTGGATGAGTCCTAAAGACTACCCTGTTCCTATAGAAGCGAGTGTAAGGCCTGTCACAGACCAGGGCCTGAAGCTCACTCACTCGCCTGGCCGAGGTAAGGGCTACTAGAAAGAGTGTCTTCCAGGAAAGGAAGCGGAGAGGACAAGTAGCCATCGGCTCAAAAGGTGGGCGAGTCAGTTGCTGCAAGACCACATTCAACTCCCACTCAGGTGCTGGAGGACGGACAGGAGGCTTGAGCAAGAGCAAACCTCTGAGGAACCGGGACACCAAGGGGTGAACCGACAGAGAGTGTCCTTCCACCAGTGAGTGGTGAGCTGCTAGAGCTGAGAGGTGGACCCGAACAGAATTGGACTTAAGTCACTGATTGGATAAGTGCAGCAGGTACTGAAGCACCACTGGTACTGCACAGGAGAAAGGATCTTCTGTACGCAGCTGACACCACACAGAAAACCTTTTCCATTTCAAGGCATAGGTTTTCCTAGTGGACTGCTTCCTAGAGGCCAGAACGACCTCCTCAACTTCAGGAGGTAGGCCCCAAGGAGCCAAAACTACCCTTGCAGCTTCCAGGCCATCAAATTGAGGGATTTGAGATTGGGATGCATTAGAGACCCCTGGTCCTGAGAGAGAAGGTCAGGCTACAACCCCAGAGGTAGTGGAGTGTCCACTGCTAGTTGAAGAAGAAGTGGGAACCAAGGTTGCCTCGGCCACCTGGGGGCTACCAGAAGGACCGAGGCCTGGTCCTGTAGAATCTTGAACAGGGTTCGGGCCACAAGAGGCATGGGAGGAAACGCATACAGGAGGCCCTGGGACCAGGAAATCAGAAAAGCATCTGCTGCTAGCCTCAGAGGATGCGGTTGTCTGGAGCAGAACCTGGGCAGCTGTGGCAAATAGATCTATGGATGGAAGTCCCCATTCTCAGGAAGATCTTCTGAACTACCAAGGGATGGAGCTGCCATTCGTGGGGCTGCAGAATCCTGCTCAACCTGTCTGCCAGGTAATTTTCCTGGCCAGGGAGGTAAACCGCCCTGAGCAACATGTTGCGCCTGAGCGCAAACAAGCAAAGGTCCTGCGCCTCCTGACAAAGCAGCCTGGACCCAGTGGGGAAATGGCATCGAACCGGAGAAAAAAAACGCAAAGAAATCGCAGGGATATGAAGAAAAAATCGAACTATTTTCCGGGTGAACTACGACAAACGTCCGACGGGCTCCACGGAAAAAGAGAGACTGAGCAAGATGGCACCTTTAGGTGGGAAGGGGACCGCGCATGCGTGCAGTATTCCCAAAGGCTTTCATAGAAAGCTGGGGAAATGCTCCGCAGGGGCTCCATCGGCGTCTATGTCACCCATATGTGAGGACTGACTTCCTGCTTGGTCCTGGAGAATAAACTCATTACACCAGAAGTAAAAGAGGGATGGACACTTATCCAACCAAGCTATTCCATGTTTTTCTAGTTTATTTTCTAAGGATTTCTGAATATATTTTTGATTTGTTTGTTGTGGAGTAGGGATGTATGGATACAGGGCATAAGGTAAAATTAGGTCTTACCTGATAATTTTCTTTCCTTGACTCTCTCCAATCCAGTCCAGACCAGACTCATGGATTATGCCCTATGACCAGCAGATGGAGACTGAGAACTACAGGTTTTGATGATGTCATGCTATAAGGGTTTTGTGTACATCCTCACATCGGTATTCTAACAACAAAGCAGATTCCCATAAGAGAAATGTCATAACTTTAAGCACACTATTCAATACAAAAAATCCTCTCTAGGAGCCAAAATTGCTAATACAACCAAAAGATAAAACTCCTAACTTAGGCACAACGTGAAAAAGATTTTCAAATAACCATCAAAAAAAGCTTCCAACACTAAGCACTGTGCTATCTTTAAGAGGAAAAGACCTCAAGCTGCCCTCTTGTTCAACAGAAAGAGGGTGAGCTAGTCAGTCAACGGTAATGATGTCTGACTAGACTCAAAACATCAACGGTCAAAAACCTCTGTAGTGGGATTGCACAGCAGTAGGCTCACCATTTTTCAAGTGGTTGGCATTTTCCTGCTTCTGGTTGGTGATGTTTATGAAAGAGCTCCCTGAAGAAGCCATGGAGGTGAAACAGCCAGTATCAGGACTCTACTAAATCAGCTGGGAACTCTATCTGGTTGAAGAATAAGCCAAACCAAGTCAAGCTAAGCATAGGGTATTTTTTTCGGCAAATGCTGCTAATTTGATATTGGACATTGAACATTGCATATTGAGTATATGTTTTTTTCCAGTTGCCATTTAATGAGTTCTATGTAACCTAAGGAAGGAAGTGTCCACATACCATAAGTGGATGGGCTAATCACTAATACTGTGTTTACTAAGCATTGTGCATATTATTGCATAATTGTTGTAGATTGTGGAGATATTCAACATCTGAAGAAGTTAAATGTCTGGATAAGCTTTTGGATGGACATTGAGAGTTATATAATAATTAACAATAATGTTTGGACTTCCTTAGGGAAGCGTTTTTTCTCCCCACTACAGAGGTTTTTGACTGTTGATGTTTTGAGTCTAGTCAGGCATATTTGCGTTGACTGACTAGCCACCTTCTTTCTGTTAAACAAGAGGGCAGCTGAACTCCTGCAGGATCAGGAACTGAACCCTACAGACTCGAGAGGTCTCCTGTCTCTTTTTTTGGCCTTGTTCTGATAGCCACGGTTCCCACCAAAACTGCAGGATCCCGCATCAGAGGGGAAGTCACAGAACTAAACAATATGATTTACATCGCTCCCCGACACCGCCAAAGCATCCTCCGCAGTCAGCTGACTAATTTTCATATCATCTCCTTAAACTTTACCCCTCCACACAAGCACAGCAAAACCCCGATGCCAATAGGTGAGCTCGGCGGCTGCCACAGACCGTGCAGACTGTTCAAGACACCTGTACATATCCCATGGCTGAGGCAAATAAAGGCAGCAGAGAAATAAAGAAAATTCTCTCATCTCAAAAGTGCTATATGGAGAGACCCCTGAAAGCACACCGGAGCTGTTTTACTGTAACAGGAAAGTAAATCACTTGTCAACAGTGCTCCTCCGTTGTTTCCTCTCTTCCAAGTTAAATTAAAGGGGCAGGTAACATGAAATAAAAACACTGAACTTCCCCTCAAAACTGGAGAGAAGGAACGAAGAATTACTCACCACTCTGACAAAAGCCCTGAGAGGAGGTTTTGCATTGGGTGAGGGATCTGGACCACCAGGTTATGCACCCAAGAAAAAAGGCAAATACTGAGTTAACAGTATTGGTTCTCTTTGAAAAGAAACCTGTCCTCTAAATCCAATTTTTTAAAACTGAGCCAGTGGAATCCAGATTGCACATATGCTCTTCACCATCTGCTGAAGACTGAGAAATACTGGTGTGAAAGGATGAGCACAGAACCCTTATAGCGTGACATCATCAAAACCTGTGGTTCTCAGTCTCCATCTGCTGGTGATAGGGCATAATCCATGTGTTTGGACTGGACTGGAGAGACAATAAGGAAACAGTTTTAATGCATTTAACATCCAGGCTATAAAGCAACAAAAAGTGAACATTTTGGAAAGGGGTGCAGACTTTCTATAGCAGCCGCTGTATTTTCTGATACAAATGCTAAATTGATCAAACAGTTCCAATAAAGAGCCCCAAATCAAGGCATGAGCACAGACTATTTACATTAGCAATTTCTCTATAAATTTAACTTTGGGTTTTGGTTTTGTGTTGAGATTAGACAAGTTCTAACTCTGAACCAATGTAAAAAAAATATTACAACAAATTACTTTCACTTCAAAATTTGATAGTCCATCTGCAGGCAGGTGCGGAGCTCTTCATGGATGGCTGAAAGCAGTTTTTAATGAGAAGCATGATCTTAGATATAAAGGAACGCTATGGGTGAATTTTCTTTCTTGCCACTATTTTTGTTAATGCAATATAATGAGTCTTATGGAAATTCTTTTTTCATATTTAAAAATATGGATCTATTACTGAAATTGCAGAATGAATACTTCATTTCACTTTTTTCTCTTTCCCCATCCTCCCTCTAACACTACACAGACCCCTGAGACTGAATCTCTCAGTGACACTCATGTCCATGGAAGATTTGACCCTGCAGCAACAGTTGCAGCCGCCATCCTTCCTGCCCTTGCACCGACTCTGAGCACATCATCTTTATAATGCCCCCTGATAGTTACAAACGAATATGAGTTTTCTATGCTACCAAGAGGCCAAATCTGCAACAACAAATAATGTAAAGAAATGGATGTAGGTAAATGCAAAGAACTAATTGTTGGTGTGTACACATGTTCATTATATTTCAGTTGAATATATGGCTAAAGATTATTCATGAAAACTGAAAGATAATAGCAGTGGTAGCAAACAATCTGCAGTCTTCCAGCATAAGAGTCACAGTATGAATAAGCACTAGTCCCTGCCCATAATAAAAATTTATACTTTCATGGAAAATTCTCAATCAGAAGAATCTGCTAGTATACAATGACTTCAATCTAATCACTACAGTCTTAAATTTTAAAGATTTCTATTTGTTAAAGTCATAATCAAATTTTAAACAAATATCAAAGATTTCTGTTTACTGCTGAGTACTATTTTGTTATTTAATTGAATTTTTCAACATGCTATTTAGAGACAACGCTTTCCTGAGTGTGGTCAGTTATAATACAGCTAGGAAACAATGTAACTCGAATAGCTAATATGTTTTTGGATAAAGAAGTGTGAAAGCTGTGTTAGTCCACTTTAATAGTAGTTAAATAAAAAAAGAGAAACAAAGGAAAATAAGGTGATATCCAGATCTGATGGCAATAGCCAGACATACAGAATATCAATTTGAGCCTTCTGTTTGGCATCACTGAAGTGTGCTTAAGAAGTGATATCCTGCAAGTGGACCTGCTGAGAGGGCGATGCCAGCAGAAAACCATATACTATAAGCATCATAGATGGTTTTCAAGCAGTTTGAGTTGCTTGTTATGATTATTATCAGCAGAACAAAGATAAGAGAAAATAAAAAATAATAACAAAACATATACAAAACAAGAAGCATAGCAACTTACCCTATCAACTTTCATTATTTGGAATCGCTGAGAAATGTCAGCAGTGTTGGCTGGCAGTCGAGATCGGCCAGACACAAATCTCATGAAAAGCACCCGCTCTTCATTGGAAAACTCTTCAAGGGTTTGCCAGAACCACTGCACTAACTGATGCTGTTCATCCACTTCTCGATATCGCACAACTTTCTTCAGGACATCAACAGAGATTTCTGGCATGCCACAGACCATTTGTTCCAACTGCTTAGCAGTGAGAAGGGACAACAAAGGTACTGGGACAATCCAAGACATTCCCTCTCGCACAGCAGCTACCTACAGGTGCAAAGAAGATATGTTGCAAATAACATTACATTCAACACTATTACTACTATAGCTTTATGAATACAAAATACTTTTATTACAAAGGATCATGGCACGAGGATCACAAAGGTCAACTGATTAGGAACTATTTCTTTACAGACAGATATATATAACAGCATGCCTAAATAGGTGGTGGGGCAAAAACCAGTATCAGAATTCAATCAAGTTTGAAATGGACACAAATGATCCTTAGCAGTAGGGAAGCAAAGGTAAAACTGAAGACCAAGAAAGATTAGTGGCATTGCACTAAGTAGTGAAAAAGCACAGACCATAGGGATGGGCTGCACCTTAACCGGGATGGAACCAGGCTGCTGGCATTAACCTTTAAAAAGGAGATAAGAGCAGCTTTTAAACTAGATAACAGGGGAAAGCCGACAGTCGCCCAAGAGCAGATAGTTCGGAAGAATGTATCCTTGAAGGATACTACCAAAAGCAGAGAGGTTCCAAAAAAGAGTAAAGTAGCCCAAATGCCCTCGAGTATGGAGCAGACAGAGCTTAAAGATCCCAAATTACCCATGTCTACCAATAGCCAGATTCATATGAATAAAATACAGTCTCTAAAATGCTTGTATGCAAATGCTAGAAGTCTAAAAAATAAGATGGGAGAGTTAGAATATATAGCACTAAATAAGAGGTTAGATATTATTGGAATATCAGAGACATGGTGGAAGGAGAACAACCAGTGGGACACTGTGATATCTGGGTACAAACTATATCGTAATGATGGAGCTGATCAAATTGGTGGAGGGGTTGCGCTCTGTTAGAGAGGGCATTGAGTCAGAAAGGATTAAAGTTTTGCAGGAAACAAAATTTGCTGTAGAATCTCTATGGATTGAAATTCCATGTAAAAAGGGGAAGACGATGGCAGTGGAGGTGTACTATCGACCTGGCCAAAATGAACAAATGGATGATGAAATGCTCAAGGAAATCAAGGAAGCTAACAAAAGTTACAACGCAGTAATAACAATGGGTGATTTCAATTACCCCGGTATCGATTGGGTCAGTGTCACGGCAGGACATGCTAGGGAGATAAAGTTCCTAGATGAAATAAATGACTGCTTCTTGGAGCAGCTGTTTCATGAACTGACCAGAGGGGAAGCCATATTAGACCTAGTCCTTAGTGGAACACCAGATCTTGTGCAAGAGATAAGGGTGTTGGGGCCACTTGGCAATAGTGATCATAGCATGATTGCGTTTGATTTAATTAGTGGAGGAGGGATAGTAAGGAAATCCACAGTACTACCTTTTAACTTTCGAAAGGCAGACTATGATAAAATGAGGAAAATAGTTAAGAAAAAACTAAAAGGAGCAGTTGCAAAGGTTAAAGACTTACATCAAGCTTGGGTGTTGTTGAAAACTATCATCTTGGAAGCCCAGACCAGCTGTATTCCACGCTTTAAGAAAAGTGGAAGGAAGCCCAAAAAACTGCCAGCATGGTTTAAAGGTGAAGTCAGAGAGGCTGTTGTTGCCAAAAAAGCATCTTTTGGGAAATGGAAAAAAAAGACAAACGACGAAACCTGGAAACAGCACAAGCACTGGCAAGTCAAATGCAAGGCATTAATAAGGCAGGCAAAGGAAGAATTTGAGAGGAAGCTTGCTGCGGAAGCAAAAACGCAAAATAAAGACTTTTTCAAGTACATTCGTAGCAAAAAACCTGTGAGTGAGTCAGTTGGTCCATTAGATGATAGAGGGGTTAAAGGGGCACTAAGAGGCGACAAGGCGATAGCGGAGAGACTGAATGAATTCTTTGCTTCGGTCTTTACTGAGGAAGATATAGGGATGTTACCCATGACTGAAGTGGTATTTAAAGATGCGGAAGAATTGAAGGAAATATCGATACTTTGGGAAGATGTATTACAACTATTAGATAAAGTGAAGAGTATCAAATCACCTGGGCCGGTTGGTATACATCAATGTTCCCTCTAATTTTCTGTAGGCTGTGCGTGCATAAAATATCAGCTGTGCAGCTTTTATTGTATAATAATTTTATTAGGTAGGCAACCGAACAGCCAATCATCAATAGAATACATTATCGTATCAAAGCATTCCAAACCATGTCTCCCCTCACCCACCCCACCCACCCCAGAAACAACCAGACTCACCTAAAGGTATACAGAAAAACCCAATTCTGCACAGATACTGCTACCTCATGAGAATCACAACAAGTGACAAAATGCTTAGAACACCCCAAATACCCAGGTTATACAGCCAATGCCCGCTACGGGGAGAAGTACAAACCTGAGCTTCCCACACAGCAAGGATATTGAGCAAGAAAGTAATAAAGAAATAGAAATAGAAAAAAGAAGACAAAAAAGAAAGAAAAATAGTACAGAAAAAAAGAACATAATAACAAACCCGTTAATATCGCGGCATTCCAAGTACCCCTAAAAGTCTAACACCCTCTCTATCCTAAAGAACCCTAACTAGGGGGGGAGAGAAACACCCCCTCTTAGTATAAAGAAACCAAACATTACGGCCCCAAAACTATACCATACCACCACCAAACCTAAGCATTACCCACCCTCCTTCTCCTCTCACCCCCCATCCCCCACACCCATCCCCCCTCCCCACCCACCCCTTCCCTCCCCAGAGCAAAGCTATCTCTATAAAGACTGGTCACTAGAAAAACCAGGAACTCCTGTACCTTACTAAGATGAGTAACGGTAACAGTGACAGTAGCAGTAGGAACCAACCCCCGCCTCCCTTCAAGAAGCAGAAGATATAGGAAAACTAGAGATGCTCTACCCCACCAAGAGGCAGAAACTTCTCCCAAATTGGTGACACACTATCGGTCCGTCCCTTAACTATAGCAGTCAGTCTATCCATCCGGTAAATATCCCAAACCTTAATCCTCCATTCCAGCAAAGTGGGGGCCCCCGCACGTTTCCAAAAGCGCCCAATTACTGAACGAGCTGCTATCAGTAAACAATTAACTATTCTACTCTGATCCAAAGGGAGTATCCGTTCTGAAATATAACCCAAAAGATATAACTCGGGCGTACAAGGGATCTCCACCTCCAGTGTATCAGCAATGTGCGAAAGAACTGCCCTCCAAAAAGCCTGAATGTGCCTACACTCTCACCACATGTGGAGAAAAGCACCTCTCTGACCACAGAGCCGCCAACACAGAGGATCGTTCGATCTGCCCCACCAAAACAATTTCTCCGGTGTGACAGCTAAACGAAAAAATATACGCAGTTGTGTATTCACAAGCGACAAGGAAATGGAGCACCTATGGGCGTATTCAGTAATGGCATCCCAAATGTCCTCCACAGTAACCGATAACTCCCTCTTCCAGTGTGTTAGAGCCACTGGAGGAGACGAAGAAACAGCAATATCCACAGAGAGAGCTCTGTATAATCTAGCCAGTAGAGCTTTCGATCTAGAACTTTGAAAGAGAATCATTTCCCATGGCCGGGGAAGTCTCGTGCCAGCAGTAGAGAACACCCTTTCCGAAAAACAATGCCTAAATTGGAGATATTGAAAGACCGACACCTCTCTTCCAAAGAGATATTCCAGTTTTTGCAAAGACAAAAATTGTCCCTCATCATATATGGAGGAAACCGGAACCCGAGCACTAACTGTTCGCAGCTCAGATCCCACATACTTCAGAAAGGGGAGGGATCCTAACACCGTAAAAGGAGAAAATTTGGAAGGCAACAAAGATGCAGCACTCACTTTTCCCCAACATCTCCATACAGGATCTAGCAAAGCATGCCGGAGAATTAACTCATGTCGGGAACGGGCATCTAAAAAAGGTATCGCCAATAAAGGAATAGGAGCAAGCCAAGAAGCTTCTGCTTGAGCCCAAGAAGAATCCGAATGATGTATCCAAAAATTAAGAATGCGAAGGCAGGAACAATGATAATACAACTCAAAATTGGGAAGACCCAGTCCCCCCAAATGCTTAGGTCGAACCATGGTCTGCCAATTAAGCCGCGGGCGTTTACCCTGCCAAATAAATTTAGTGATCACTTGTCGTAATTCTACAAAAACCTCTCTAGGGACGGAGATAGGTAACTGTTGAAAAAGGAATAAAAACTTAGGTAAGACCAACATCTTAATCACATTTATTCTACCCAACCAGGAAACCATGACAGAGGACCACTGAAGTAACTCCGCTCGCACCGCTTTCAACAGCGGAGGATAGTTTAAAACATATAAGTCTTCCAATTTCCCCGGAATGATAATACCTAAATACCGGAACTGAGAGACCATGGTGAAAGCCTCCGCGGAACTCACACTAACGCCTCGCGTATCAGAGGAACATGGTAACAGAACCGATTTAGCAAAATTGACCTTAAACCCTGACATAGACGAAAACTGATGAAGTAGATCAGTTATTAATGGTAAAGAAGTATCCGGGTTTCTAAGAAAAATCAATGTATCATCGGCATATAAAGAAACAATATGCACGTGATGCCCTATAGGAATACCAAGACCAGCTGCCTGAGCTCTCAAACGAATCGCCAGGGGCTCCAGAGCCAGAGCAAAAAGTAAGGGAGAAAGTGGACACCCTTGTCTAGTACCCCTGCTCAAAGTGAAAGGCGACGACTGAAACCCATTCACCTGTACTCTCGCTTGCGGAGCTTTATATAAAGCCTCAATCCACCCCCGAAAATTAGGGCCAAATCCAAAATGCTGTAACGCTGCAAATAAATACGGCCATTCCACCCTTTCAAAAGCCTTTTCAGCGTCCAAAGATAGTACAGCAAACTTTCCTGGACGTTTTTTCAATCTGAGTAAAATATTAATAAGTCTTCGAACATTTTCAAAACCATATCGACCTTTAATAAAGCCGGTCTGATCCGGATGAACAATTTCCTGAATATGTGAGTCCAGTCTCAGCGCAAATATTTTGGTCAAATTTTATAATCTATATTTAATAGGGATATAGGTCTATAATTAGAACAAAGCGTCGGATCTTTCCCCTCTTTAGGGATCACAATGAGAGAAGCCTGATACATAGATTGTGGTAATGTTCGTCGGGTTAAGATCTCATTATAAACCCGGACCAGAACTGAGGCAAACTGATCCGAGAGAGCTTTGTACACTTCTGCCGGAAGCAGATCTGGTCCAGAAGCCTTAGCATTTTTCAACCTCCGGATAGCGTCCAACACCTCTGCTAACTGTATAGGTCTCTCCAAAGACTGGAAGACCTCTTCTGATATTTGAGGAAGATTAGATTTCTGTAGCCAGCTATTCAAAGTACTACCGTCCGCAGAAAGATGCGACGTATACAAAGTCTTATAAAATTTAGCCAAACAGTTGGCCATCTCTATAGATTTTTTTAGTACAGTACCGGTATCATCTGCAATAGCAGAGACTTTTTTTTCCAACCTTTGCCTCTTTAATTGCCAGAGAAGCATCTTACCCACTTTGTTACCATGTTCGTAAAAAGATCGCTTCGTTCTCTGCATCTGCGACGCAATCTCAGTAGATTCCAGAGCTTCTAATTGACCTCTCTGATCTATGATCTTACGCCAGATTTTATTTTGAGTATGTTTATGTATCATCTCTAGTTCCCGTATCTGAGCACGTAACGTATCCTGTTACGACCTCTTTTGCTTTCGAGACGCGGTAGAAAGTGAAATCAAATGCCCCCTCATAACAGCTTTCCCCGCATCCCACAACAAAGAGCTAGAAATCTCAGGTGAATCATTAAAATGCAAATAATCCTCACAACTGGTTATGAGTTGTTGCACAAATTTCTTATTTTTCAAAAGCTGCCTATTCAAAGACCAAGTTCTAGGTGGAGTTTCCTGATCCGCTACCCCCCACTCCAGAGTTACGAAATGATGGTCCGAGGGACCCTTGTCCCCAATATGAACTCTGGAAATAGCGGAAAGAAGCGATTGTGACACCAACCAGGAATCGATTCTGGAATGGGAGTTATGTCTGGGGGAGAAAAACGTATAGTCTCTTTCCCCCGGATGAAGGTCTCGCCACACATCTCGGAGACCTGAATTCGTCAGAAAAGTTCTTAAAGCTTTGGACCCTCCTGACCCCTTTCCCCAAGGAGCTGATCTATCAATCTCAGAAGTGACGCTATTAAGGTCGCCCCCATCAATATTTCACCTGTAGCATGCATCCGCAAAACATCAAGAAGATCATGCAACGATGACGCAACCTCTGTGGGAGGAACATAAACATTAAACAAAGTAATGGGAAAATCGTTACAAGACCCAGAGATAAGAAGAAATCGCCCCAACGGATCCGTAACATGCGAAGAAACCACAAAAGGACAATCCTTGGAAAGTAATATCGCCACTCCCCGTCTATGCGCAGTGAAATTGGAATAAAAAACCTGTGGAAACGCCTTAGAAGATAAACCGTAAGAAGCTGCTGGGGCCAAATGAGTTTCCTGTAAAAACACTACATCTACTTTTTCCCTATTAATTTGGGCTTGTACCCTTCGCCTCTTGATGGGGTGATGCAAACCCCTAACGTTCCATGTTAATAATTTAAGCATAATAAACAGTACAAGAAACTCTTACCTGAAACAACCAGTTGGTTCCTCACTGCCACTCCCACCAGGATGCGTATTGATCCATTGTGACCAGAAAACCCCGTATGAACCAAGAGCACCCAAAAATGACCCATCTGCCACCCCCCCACATGACCCCCCATACCCCCCAGCCCCCTTCCTCCCCCCCACCCTCGAGTCCTAACAGAAAAGGACATCCCCATAGCGTCCCAGAAAGATTTAAACTAAAGCGACACCCAAGTCGCCAAAGGGGTGACTAGCACCACATTGAAAGCCCCGCCAACGACATCCCTCCCCCAAATCAGCATCAAACCTCAAAACCCGAACACTTCCTTCCCCCTCCCCCCCCCCCCCGCAGGTTAATGCATCATCCTTTCAAAACTGTGGAATATACCCCCAGCTTTACAGCAATCCCATCTAAAGCAGAGTGAAAACCCCTCCTGCCCTAAGCAAGAAATAACCCACAAACTACCCCCACCCATAAAGAGACAACACATCATGACAAATGACAAGAGATACACAAACAACAACATTCATGGAGGAGCCACTGTGTCCATTGCTTTGAGAACAGTCTCATCAGCATCCGCTTCCGATTGACATCGTGAACGTGGTATTTTTCTTCTCTTAGGCGTCGAGACGTCCCAATCCGATCTCAAGTTACGCTGACGAGGCGTTCCATTTTCACCAAATTGGATCTGCTCCACAAAGTCCATACAGACCGACAAGTCCTTAATTTTCTGGGTTTTATTGTGCCACTCAAAAATTAAAGCAAAAGGAAAGTTCCAGCGATATCTAATTTGCTTTTGTTGCAGCAGCTGTGTTAATGGTTTGAAACTTTGACGCCGTTCCAATGTGTAAGCGGACAAATCTTGGTAAATTTGAAGCTCCCAATCTCTAAAGAAGAAGGAACGCTTTCCACGCAATGCTCTCATTAACTCAACTTTATCCTCAGAATGTTGGAAGCAAGCAATGATGGGGCGAGTTTGAGTATCTCCCCCGGCTTTCCCACTACCGCTGCGATGCGCTCTTTCAATTTTAACTGGAGTACCACCTGCGGGCACACAGAAAGCATAGATCTCTTGCACTAATGCCACCAGGTTACCAGCAGCAGAGGAAGACTCCGGCACCCCTCAAATTCTTATATTATTCCTCCGTTGTCTATTTTCAAAATCATCCTGCCGCTCCTTCAAATCCGCTGAGAGTTGTTCCAACTTATGCATCTTGGATTGAAGCTCCACCGTGGAATCCATTTGTTCCCCGAGATTCAATTCTGTTTGGGTAACACGATCATCTAGAGATTTATAATCGGAACGCAGATCAGAAAGAGCTTTAGAAAATTCAAGTCGGAAGGAACGCAGTTCTTGTAAGATTTCCAGTGAGTCTCCCTTAGAAACCGGTTGGGCTCCCATAACTGGAGTTGTACTAGATTCAGATGACAAAGTAGAAGATCCAGTAGAACCAGGCGAAGGATTAACTGAAGAATGCTCCTGTTTCCTAGAAAATTTGGACAGGGCAGTAGCGTAAGTATTCTTAGAGGACATTGTAAGGAATGCCACAGACTCCGCAGTATGTTCAAAACTGGAAATGTCCCTGTACCCAAATTCCAGCAGTTGGACACAGAAGGCAAAATGGTGAACTCAGCCCCGACCTAATCAAAAATAAAATACTGAGAGAATATGGAGCCTGCAATACCGGCAACAGTGGATAGATGGAGCTGCAGGCTCACAAAATACCAGCCCGGCGAATTAAGCTGAGGATCACATCTCAGAGATATACGAATCTGACAGAAGCAGTGCATCCGAATTCAATTTCAAAGTTATGGGCAGCCACTCAGACTGAGAAACAGAGTTCAGGAGAAACTGCAGAGAAGAAATATTAAGGATTCACTTTTTCATCCGGGCGAACCATCTATTTCAGTGCCTGAAGGCAACAGATAAAGTGGCAGTAGCTGTTTCGCTCTGGAGAGGTGAAGCACAGTGGCTGTTGACTACCCCACAAATAAAACAAAAATGTCCCGATTCACAAGTATCTGCCCAGTCCCCGTCGAGATCCACGCAGAAGAGATGCCATTACAGTTCACAAACAAGGATCTGATAAAAGTGACAGAAAATGGCTGCTGTGGGCGCTCTGCTCAGCATTCCTTTGCCACCCGTTACTGCCATGTGGCAATGGCCGCCCCGCCACTTTTTTCCCGCTTCAGCGATCCTCCCCTAAAAAAATAACCTGCCATGAGCAAGTACTGTTGTTGGCCTCCAAAACTGTCTCCGAAAAAGAAAAGAGACAGACATCAAGCAGCGATCGCTAAGGTGAACCGCTTCACAGGACCTTTAACATGGGATCTTTAAATTATACCGAGCTCCCCCAGCCCCAATGAGATAAAGAATGACAGTCTTCTCAATGAGGCTTGCTAAGAAGAAGATGTGAGTGTCTATTTCCAGCTGCCCGCAGTTCGCACAAGATCGTGCTGATCGCCGGTCATCTTACAGCAGCGATCTGACCCACCGCTATAGCTACAAGCAGTTTGCGGTCGCCGGCATCTCAGGGGACACAACAGGAGCAGGGAAGATCGGAGCCGTCCACTATGTCCATAGCCAAAAGAGGGATCAAAAGTAAGAGAAATTAAAATCGGGTCCCATTCCAACCCTCAGATCTGCGTGAGGGAAGACAAAAAAACCTCACATTACCGCCAATTTAAAAGGGGGTAGGATGTCCAAGGCACGGAGCTTCAGAGAAACCCAGCCATTCCTCACTGGGTTCACTAGCGCCCCCAGCTGTGCAGCTTTTGAAGGAAGGTTAAATTTTTGTGTGCCACATAACGACACTCGGAGTTATATACTTTAAAATTTGACTACACATCAGAATACAGTATGTACACCACATTGATTGCACTAGAAAATATTGTAGAACTTGTGAAAACCATAAATACACAACTTTTAAATTTTAAGATGTCTGTGTTGTTTTCTATCAGAATCAGAACCGTAATTTTTGTGCGCTCTGTTGTAAAGTATGTGTGCTCGCTCGGCGAGTGCGCATGCACACGCGCACAGCTTAGAGGGAACAGTGGTATACATCCAAGGGTGTTGAAAGAACTGAAATATGTGATTGCAGACCTGCTATTAGTAATCTGTGAATTTTCTTTAAAATCATCTGTAATACCTGAAGATTGGAGGATCGCCAATGTAATGCCAATTTTTAAAAAGGGTTCCAGGTGTGATCTGGGAAACTACACACCGGTGAGCCTGACGTCAATACCGGGAAAAATGGTAGAAACCATCATAAAGAACAAAATTACTCAGCATGTAGATAGTCATGGCCTAATGGGAGACAGCCAACATGGCTTTAGACAAGGAAGATCTTGTCTTACTAATCTGTTATGTTTTTTGAAGGTGTGAATAAACAGGTGCACAAAGGTGAGTCGGTTGATATAGTGTATATGGACTTTCAGAAAGCCTTTGACAAGGTCCCTCATCAGAGACTTTTGGCAAAACTAAAAAGTCATGGGATAGGAGGCAGTGTACTATTGTGGATCAGGAACTGGTTAAAAGATAGAAAGCAGAGGGTAGGGCTAAATGGCCAATTTTCCCAATGGAGAAAGGTGAATAGTGGTGTACCCAGGGATCTGTGCTGGGTCCGCTGCTTTTTGACATATTCATAAATGACCTGGAAAAGGAAATTACGAGTGAGGTTATCAAATTTGCAGACAACATAAAACTATTTAAAGTTGTTAAAACCCAAGAGGATTGTGGAAAATTGCAAGAGGATTTTGATAAATTGGAAGACTGGGCATTAAAATGGCAGATGAAATTTAATGTGGACAAGTGCAAAGTTATGCACCTAGGGAAGAACAACCCAAACTATGGTTACAAGATGCAAGGTTCCGCATTAGGAACCACCACCCAGGAAAACGATTTAGGCGTCATTGTGGATAACATGTTAAAACCCTCGGCCCAATGTGCAGCGGCGGCCAAGAGAGCAAATAGAATGCTAGGCATCATAAGGAAAGGAAAGGAAAGGAAAATAAAACAAAAGATATTATAATGCCTCTATATCATTCCATGATGAAAACACACCTTGAATATTGTGTGCAATTCTGGTCGCCGTATCTTAAAAAGGATATAGCGTTATTAGAAAAGGTTCAGAGAAGAGCCACCAAAATGGTAAAGGGGATGGAAGGATACTCCCAAAAAGAAAGGCTAAAAAGGTTAGGGCTCTTTAACCTGGAAAAGAGACGACTGAGGGGAGATATGATAGCAGTCTATAAATTAATGAACGGAGTGGAACGGGTAAACGTAGATCGATTGTTTACGTTATCAGAATATAGAAAGACTAGGGGACATGCAATGAAGCTACAGGGTAAACTATTTAAGACTAATAAGAGAAAATATTTTTTCACTCAACGTGTAATCAAACTCTGGAATTTGTTACCGGAGGATGTAGTAAAGGCTGTTAGTGTAGATGGATTTAAAAAAGGTTTGGACAAGTTCCTGGAGGAAAGGTCCATAAACCATTATTAATGTATAACAGCACATGATACCTCCTAACACTGTATGTATAGAAAATGTTTTATAGCCCCACTGTATATAACTCACATTGTACATAGCTCAAACTAATCTCGCACACAATTCAACATACACCCAACTAAGTTTCACCCTCACTGCATGTATAACACACTCACTCTACCCGATTGTTTGCTGTGATACCACCTTGATTAATAAGATAAGGCGGTTTAGAAATACTGTTAAATAAATAAATAAATAAATTATTAAGAAGGGACCCAGGATATCAATGCTTGACCCAGTACAAGCATTGTGAAACCTGCTAGGTACGTATGACCTAGGACTGGCCACTGTTGGAAACAGGATACTGGGCTTGATGGACCTTTGTCTGACCCAGTATAGCATATCTTATGTTCTTATGTTCATATGGACCTTAAAGTCTTATCTGCTATCATATAACTTGTTTCTATAGGACTGCCTAGTGGCTGGAGCAGCCAACTGTGAATCAGAGAAACCAACGTTCAGATTCTGCTACCACTCTTTGATGACCGTGGACAAGTCATTTAATCCTCCCTTGACTGAGGTACAAATTCAGATTGCAAGTCCCATGGGGATAGGGAAATACCTACTGTACATGAAGGTAAATCATTTTGAACTATTACTGGAAAGACGTGAGACAAAGTGACATTTTACTTAACGTCCTTTCCTTAGTCTTTCTAGACAAGTGTGCTGTGTTTTCCTACCAGCAGACTGGTGGAGACAAAGAACCAATGAAAATCCCAGGTTTCAACAACATCATCCCCATGCTTCTATCTGCCTCAGCCACTAGAGGTCTCTCTTTAGTATTTGTTCGAAAGCATATGGGAGAACATAGCAAGCCTCACAACACCTCAACATGGGCAACAATGAAAAATCAAATAGTAGAGAACTATGTACAGGAAAGCATAAACAGAAGGCTATCCGTAGAAGATGGACCTATGGATCCAAGTATATAAATCATAGTGGACCCAAGCATACCACTGCAGAAGAACAGAGCAAATACAGTTCTAGGGGGCAGGTCCTGGTCTGGCCTAGCAGGACTCCAGGAAAGGATATTATCTGGTAAGTAAAATGTCACCTTCCATATCGTCCTGCTAGACCTGTCGAGACAAGTGGGATGTAACAAAGCTACGCTTCACAGGGTGGGAAGAAGACAGCAGCTTGCAAAACCTTAGAGCCAAAGGCAATGTCCGCTGCAGCGTGGACATCCAAGTGGAAATGCTTGACAAAAGTGGAAAATGATGCCCATGTTACCGCCTGACAAATGTCTGCAGGGGCTACTGAGCTGCGCGCCGCCCTCGAGGACACTTGTGCTCGGGTTGTATGGGCATGCAAACCCTTCAGAACCAGCTGGTTCCATAACTGATCTACCTAGGCAATGGCCTCCTTAACCCAGCGCCCAAACAAAGACTTAGCCACTGCGTCACCTTGCGTGGACCAATAGCACAAAAAGATGGTCTGACTTATGAAAAGAAATTGTAACCTCCAAGAACCAGAGAAGCATCCTCCAGACAACCACAAGGCAAAGATCTTTAACATGCCCCTGACACTGCTCCTTAGAAAAGGAGGACAGGAAAACTGCCTGGTTCACATGAAAGGAAGAAATCACTTCAGGGAAGAAGGAAGGCACAGATAAAAGGGAAACAGCCTCCTCAGAAAAAGAAAGGTAAAGATCTTGGCAAGACACAGCTGGCAGCTCAGAAACGTCCCTGTAGAACAAATCGCAACCAAGATCATCTTGAGTGTCAAATTCTTCAGAGTAGCATGCTTCAACAGCTCAAAGGGCTCTGACATCAGGCCCCCGAGCACCAGATACAAATCCCACAAAGGGACCACAGATGGAGGGGAGAAAGCAAATACCGAACCTCCTGAAGAAGGCACAAAACATCTAGGTGTAAAGCTAGAGATTTACCAGCCAATGGTCCGCTGAAAACAGGCCAAAGCTGCCACCTGAACCTTCCGGGAGCTAAGGGAAAAGGCCCTTCTCCATACCATCCCGGATAAAAGGCCAACAGAGACAGCACCTTGGCCGCTTCAGCAGCCAGCTGTCGTGTGCCACACCAGCAACTCAACACCATCCTTACTAGGCTCCACTCTACAGACAGAGTAGTTACTCACCTGTAACAGGTGTTCTCCAGGAGCAGCAGAAATCAGTCCTCACATATGGGTGACATAGACGTCGACGGAGCCCTTGCGGAGCATTTCCCCAGCTTTCCATGAAAGCCTTTGGGAATGCATGCACGCATGTGCGGTTCCCTTCCCGCCATCTTGGTGCCATCTTGCCTCAGTCAAATGACATAGCTAAGAACAGCACACAAAAAAGTAAAATAAACTATGTACAACTGCAACTCCCAGGGGAGGAGGGAGGGTTGTGAGGACTGATTCCTGCTGCTCCTGGAGAACACCTGTTACAGGTGAGTAACTACTCTTTCTCCAGGACCAAGCAGGAAGTCAGTCCTCACATATGGGTGACTCCCTAGCTCTGGGCTACCAGGAACCCAGGCTGAACAAGAGAACTCCCTCTAGTCTCAGCATCAAAGAAAGGCTTTCACTGACAGAACCTCCACAGGTAGCCCAACAGAGGGCAGGAGTTGCCTAAACCTCAAAGAGATTCCGGAGTACTGCCTGGCCAAAAGCACTGTCCCTACGGGACTCCCTTTCCAGACAGTAATGGGCCGCAAAGGTCTGGCTTGAAGACCAAGTAGCAGCCCTGCAGATGTTTGCCAATGGTACAGAGCGGAGATGAGCCACTGAGGCAGCCATTGCCCTGACACGATGGGCCGTGACCCGACCCTGCAAAGGAAGGTCAGCCGCCTTGTAAGCCCAGGTGATACAGTCAGCCACCCAGATGGACAAGGCACGTTTGGACACAGCCAACCCCAAATTATTAGGGTCAAAAGAGATGAAGAGCTGAGTAGCCGTTCTGTGCCCTTGCGTATGGTCAAGATAGAAGGATAAGGCCCTCCTACAGTTCAGGGTATGCAGAACTGCTTCAGCCTGGCTTGCATGAGGCCTAGGGAAGAATGTTGGAAGAACCACCTCCTGGTTGAGGTGGAAAGAGGAGACAACCTTTGGGAGGAACTCTGGATGAGTCCTGAGGACTACACCGTTCCTATAGAACCTGGTGTAAGGCCTGTCACAGACCAGGGCCTGAAGCTCACTCACTCGCCTAGCCGAGGTTAGGGCTACCAAGAAGAGTGTCTTCCAGGACAGGAAGCGTAGAGGGCAAGTAGCCATCGACTCAAAAGGTGGGCGAGTCAGTGTTTGCAAGACCACATTCAACCCCCACTCAGGAGCAGGAGGACGAATTGGAGGCTTGAGCAAAAGCAAGCCTCTGAGAAACCGGGACACCAAGGGGTGAACCGACAGAGAATGTCCTTCCACCAGTGAGTGGTGAGCTGCTAGAGCTGAGAGGTGGACCCGAACAGAATTGGACTTAAGGCCCTGATATAAGTGCAGTAAGTACTGAAGCACTACTGGTACAGTACAGGAGAAGGGATCATCTGTACGTAGCTGACACCACACTGAAAACCTTTTCCATTTGAGAGCATAGGTTTTCCTAGTGGACTGTTTCCTAGAGGCTAGGACAACCTCCTCAACTTCCTGAGGTAGGCCCCAGGGAGCTAAAACTAGCCTTGCAGCCTCCAGGCCATCAAATTGAGAGCTTTGAGATTGGGGTGCAGAAGGGAACCCTGATCCTGAGAGAGAAGGTCGGGTTGCAACCCTAGAAGTAGTGGGGGATCCACAGCCAGCTGAAGTAGAAGTGAAAACCAAGGTTGTCTGGGCCACCCGGGAGCTACCAGCAGGACCGAGGCCTTGTCCTGAAGAATCTTGAACAGGGTGCGGGCCACCAAGGGCGTGGGAGGAAACGCATACAGGAGGCCCTGAGACCATGGGATTAGAAAAGCATCTGCCGCCAGCCGCAGAGGATGCGGTTGTCTGGAGCAGAACTTTGGCAGCTGTTTGTTCAGTGGACTGGCAAACAGATCTATGGATGGAAGTCCCCATTTCAGGAAAATCTTCTGAACCACCAAAGGATGGAGCTGCCACTCGTGAGGCTGCAGAATCCTGCTCAACCTGTCAGCCAGGTAGTTTTCCTGGCCAGGGAGGTACACAGCCTTGAGGAGCATGTTGTGCTTGAGGGCAAACAAGCAAAGGTCCTGTGCTTCCTGGCAAAGGAGCCTGGACCCAGTTCCGCCCTGTTTGTTCACATAAAACATGGCTACCTGGTTGTCCGTTTGAACTAGGACAGACTGACGAGCCAGGGCTCGAGAGAAAGTCTTGAGGGCCAACCGAATAGCCCTGAGTTCCAGGAGATTGATTTGCTGTGCGGCTTCCCAGGGAGACCACAGGCCCTGGGTGCACTTGCCTAGACAATGAGCTCCCCAGCCCTGCAAGGAAGCATCCGTGGTCAACACCACTGTGAATCCAGGAATCTGCAAAGGCACCCCTTGCAGCAGATTGGGTGGATGTAGGCACCAGCTGAGGGACTTCCGAAATTGTCTGGACACCCTTATCCTGTCTCTGAGGC
Organism: Ichthyophis bannanicus; assembly: GCA_033557465.1. Taxonomy (NCBI): domain Eukaryota; kingdom Metazoa; phylum Chordata; class Amphibia; order Gymnophiona; family Ichthyophiidae; genus Ichthyophis; species Ichthyophis bannanicus. The sequence goes on from CM066043.1 coordinate 44,347,853, forward strand.
TGCTTGTGGCCTGTACCACTGAGTCCGAAGACACCACTGTGCAGGCCTCATATGGAGCCTGGCATTGGGGGTCACATGTACTGTCGAAGCCATGTGGCCTAGAAGCCTCAGGCAGAGTCTGGCGGAGACCAGTGACCTGCTGAGAAACTGGCTTGCCAGGTTTATCAGCCCTTGGGCTCTGTCTTGTGGCAAGAATGCCTTTGCCAGCAGAGTCCAACCTCGCCCCTATGAACTCCAAGTTCTGGGAGGAGAGCAAAGTGGACTTTGCGAAGTTTATTACAAACCCCAAGCTTTGAAGAAGAGCAATAGTTCTGAGAGTAGCCTGTCGGGCCTCCTGGCATGTCTGACCTCTTATGAGCCAGTCGTCCAGATAGGGGAAGACAAAGACTCCCTGATTTCTCAGGTAGGCCGCCACCACTGCCAGGCACTTGGAAAAGACCCTGGGAGCGGAGGTGAAGCCAAAAGGTAGTACTCTGTACTGATAATGGTTTCCTCCCACAATGAACCTGAGGTACTTTCTGTGGTCTGGATGAATGAGGATTTGAGTATACGCATCCTTTAGATCTAATGAGCATAGCCAATCTCCCTGCTGGAGGTAGGGCAGAAGTGTTCCAAGAGTAAGCATCTTGAACTTTTCCTTCTCCAGGAACTTGTTGAGGTTTCTGAGATCTAGAATAGGGCGAAGGCCACCGGTTCTTTTGGGTACCAGGAAATACCTGGAGTAGAACCCTTGACCTTGCAAGTGGGGAGGCACAGGCTCCACCGCCCTGTCCACCAACAGACCTTGGAGCTCCTGAAGGAGAAGATCTGTGTGCAGGGAAGGCCTTGGAGGCTCCCCTGGAAAGTATGGAGGAGGCAGTTGTTGGAAGTGTAGCAGATAGCCCTTGTGGACTATGCTTAACACCCAACTGTCTCCAGTGATGAATGACCACTGGTGGGCAAACAGGGCGAGGCGACCTCCTGTGCAGGGTTGGGAGAGCAGGGACGGAGAGGCTATGCCTAAGGAGTCAAAAACTCCCACCCTGCTGAGTGGGAGCAGGGGCCGGAGGCTTGGGGGTCCTCTGCCTACTGGGCCCATTACCCTGCCCCTTGGCTTGCTGACCCTGAGGGGCAGCCTGGTACTGTGGGTACTGTTTGTAGGCAGTGCCCTTCCTCGGGTAAAAGGGCTTTTTACCCGAGCCCTTCTTCTTGTGAGAAGGGGCAGAAGTCTTTCTAGACAGCCTTGTCCTTGTGAGGTGCTCGGTCTCGAGCTGTGCGGCCTTCTCGGTCAGGGGCTTGCCAAAAAGGTTCTCACCTCGGCAAGGGACACTGACCAACTTGTCCTGAACCCATAGCTCGAGGTCCGATGACTGCAGCCATGCCGGGCGTCAAGCTGCAATGCCGGCTGCCGCAACACGGGCCGAAGCTTCAAAGCCATCGTAGGCAGCGCGGGACAAACTTCGAGCATTCCCGGATCCCCGAGGACAAGGACTTGAACCTCTGCAAGGGTTCCCCGGAGAGACCAGCAGAGAACCCGGCCAGCTCCTTGGCCAGGTCTCGCAAGTACATGCCCATGTACAGCTGGTAAGATTGGACACGGCAAGCAAGCATCGAGCCCTGGAAGCACTTTCTACCAAAACCATCGAGGTTTCGGGCCTCCCTGCCAGGGGGCACCGCGGAGTGCATCTTCTGACTTTTCAGGCGATGCATGGTCGATTCCACCACCATAGAATGGTGTGGTAGCTGCGCCTTTTGAAAGCCAGGACTCTTCCGGAGTCGATAGATCGAATCGACCCGCTTGCTTAGAACCCACGCCGAGGCCTGTGCCTCCCACATCCGGAAGAGGAGCCGTTCCAGCATCGGAGGAACCCTAACAGTAAAGGCCTCCTTCGGAGGAGAGTCATACTGTAGGGCCTCGAGCTCCTCGGCTCGAGACTCCTCTTCGGGGTCCGCAGGGATAGCCAATGCGGTGGCCATATCCCGGACGAACTCCGAGAACCGGGTATCCTCCGGAGGTGATCTACTCCGGGGTTCAGACTGCTGTGAGTCCGATGGGACGCACCGAGTCCTGAAGGTGTCGGGGGACTCCTCGTCCTCCGTCTCCCAGGTGGACTCGTCCGATGAGGAATCGGGGTCCAACCTCGCGGGGCCTGTGAGCACCCGCCCCGATGCCGAAGGCACCGGCGTCGACGCCCTTGGTCCCGAACGGGAGGTCGAGGGAGACTGCGACTGAGGTCGACCTCGAGCCTTTATGGTCTCGAGTATCGACTCGGTCTCCGGGGTCGACTTCGATGTCGATGTCCCGGTGGTCGGGGCAGATGCGCCATACAGGCTGGCCATCAGTGCCCGCTGCTGTTCCATGAAGGCAGACAGTCTGCTCTCCAAGACTGTCAGCCTGAGACCCAGCTCAGGAGACTCAGCAGCCCCCGACATGGGCCCCGGTGGTGCCGGGCCAGACGTCGGCTCTCTGGGAGGAGGGTCCACGAGGATTACAGGACTTATGTGTCCAGCAGACTCCGGCTCCACTCGAGGTACTTTGGAAGGCTTCTCCTGTTCCACGGGTCTGGGGCAATGGTCGGGGGTCTGAGACCTAGCCCTCGAGGAGCCAGGGACCTCTTCCGATGCCGCCCTTGCGAGCCGCTTCTTCCTCTTTCGTTCCCGGTCGGGGAACCCCCTGTCCGAAAAGCCCCGACGGTGCTCGGGATCTGATTCCCGAGATGTCGAGGCGTCAGACGAGGTCTGGGCCCGGCCGGAGGCCGAGTCAGAAAAAAGCCTTTCCTTTTGGTGCTAACGACTTCGAAGTGCCTTGGAAGACATTTTTCCACATGGTCCACACGTCTTAGGATCGTGGTCAGGACCGAGGCACCGAAGGCAAGATGGCACCTTTAGGCGGGAAGGGAACTGCGCATGCGTGCCTGCATTCCCAAAGGCTTTCTTGGAAAGCTGGGGAAAATGCTCTGCAAGGGCTTCATCGACGTCGATGTCACCCATATATGAGGACTGACTTCCTGCTTGGTCCTGGAGAATGTGTCAGATTCAATTAAATGGAACGTATCTTATCTTACTGAAGTGTCTTGTCACAATGTTGCCAACACGGGTCCCCAACGCCAACACAGAGTACTGCTGTTGCGTTTCACTTCGCGTTTCATCAGGGGTTTTGATCATCGAGAACTGTGGCAATCTGTGGTAGTTCCACGTCTTATAAACTTTTCTGTGGTGAAACAAAGTAACGCTTTAGACTTATACAACAATACTGTCTATCAATATAGTGGCTATTTACTATACCTCAAAGTATTGTTGTATAAGTCTAAAGCGTTACTTTGTTTCACCATAGAAAAGTTTACAAGACATGGAACTACCACAGATTGCCACAGTTCTCGATGATCAAAACCCTGATGAAACGCGAAGTGAAACGCGACAGCAGTACTCTGTGTTGGCGTTGGGGACCCGTGTTGGCAACACTGTGACAAGGCACTTCAATAAGATAAGATACGTTCCATTTAATTGAATCTGACACATTCACCTGGGTCATTGTTGCAAACGGGACATATGAACCTTTTAATGTGGCTCGTTGTCCATAAGTCTGAGACCCGCTTAGGAAGGATACAATCTAGTCTGTGGAGTGGAGCCTGGTAAGGCTATTGTTTAATAAGCTAGTGCTGACTATCGTTAATGATATTTTTGGAGTGTACACTACATTCATTTGGTTATTTCACACTCTGAAGGAAGACCCTATATTGAGTGTTTAACACCAGCACTCAAAGCACCAGACTCACACTTATTTTATTTTATTTTATTTATTGATTTATGTGTTCTTTTATAATGCTTTATCCAAAATCAAAGCAGTTTACAGGGAACAAGTAACAAGTTACAAAGAACATTGAACATGCGCACAACTTGAAGTAAGCCGAGAACATTTTAACACTGGGTGTAGATATAACTAAGATGTGTCAGGAGTTTGTAGAAGGGTTATAACAGGGTTTAGGGATGTAATGGTACAATGCATCTAGGTAGTAAGCCTGTAAGGCCGGGGGTGAGGTAACAGGGAGGATATCTTGGAACAGATTTTAAATTGGACAGGTATTTGGCCAAGTAATTGTACTTGAAAAGTTTTCTGTGAGTAAATATGTTTTGAGGTGCTGTCAAAATAATGATAGATCCGGAATAGTTCTTATCTTTTCTGGGAGAGAGTTCCAAAGACTGGGGGCATAGAGTGAGAAAGCTCTCTTGTATGTAGACTGATTGCTCTTAGTGTATTCCATGGGTATAACATACCAGGTTGGTAGACCTCCTTCGGATTCTGAGCAGTGGAAAACCACTGTTGGAGAGTAGCTCGTAAGTGCTAACCATGTCCTTATAGGAGCCAAGCTATAAGCAAGAAGGGAGCCAGGTCCTCCAGGACAAGCGGCCCACGACACAATAGGCCCCAAGATGGCAACAAACGAAGAGGTGGCGTTTGCAAGAGCCACACCAGATCTCCGAATTACACTCTCCTCGGCTAATATGACACTGTCAGTATAATCTTTATCAGGTGGCACTCCATACACCAAATTACACGTCCCACCAGGGGCCACGGAGGAAACACATACAGCAGGAGTTGACCTGGTCAAGGTTGAGCCAGGGTGTCAGTGCCCACTGATCCCATCTCCTTGCGGCAATTGAAGAAGCGGCATACTTTGGCATGGGAGTGGGTCGCCCAGTGCAGAAACAACTGAAATACCTCCTGACTCAACTCCCACTCTCCTGGAACCAGAGAGTGCCGGCTGAGAAAATCCAATTCCACAGTATCCATATTCGCAAATGTTCAAAGCTGACAAACTAGGAGGTTCTTCGTCACCCAGGCAAACAGGAAAGCCATCTCCAGGGATACCCCGGCACTCCTCGTGCCGCCTTGCCAATTGAGATAAGCCACCACTGTGGCATTGTCCGAGAACACGTGAACCGCATGGCCCTTGACTGGGGGCTGGAAACACAGAAGAGCCAACCTGATGGCCCTCTCCTCAAGGCAGTTGATGATGGACCTCACTGCCTCCCTGCGGTTCCAATGGCCTTGGGTCATTCGGCCTTGGCAATAAGCTCCCCAGCAGAGAGACTGGCATCCATCGTGAGAAGGATCTATGAGCAATCGACCAGTGGCACACCCTTCCTCAGAAGACTGGGCTGCTGCCACCACCGTAGCTGGCCATCACCATCATTGGGAATGGGAGCCTGAGCACAAACCACTGAGAAAGCAGGTGTTCTCCAGGAACAGCAGGAATCAATCCTCACATATGGGTGACATTGACCTGACTGAGCACGTGTGGCATCCACTCCCCAGAAAGCCTTTGGGAGTTGTACCACGCATGTGTGGTCACCTTCCTGCCCAAAGGTGCCATCTTATGTCAGTATGATGACACAGCTTAAAGAAGCATAAAAAGAAAACAACTCCATGGGGAGGAGGGAGGGTTGTGAGAACTGATTCCTGATGTTCCCAAAGAACACCTGCTTCAGATGAGTCAACTACACTTTCTCCAGGAAGTCAGTCCTCTCAAGCTACAGGCTACTGAAAAGCCTGTAAAAAGGCCACGGATGACCGAAAAATCAAACTGTGAATGCCAGTGGAGAGGGCAGAATGGCCCCAAGACCTCCGACATGACCAAGCATTAACCAGGGAAACAGGGACACACAGAAGGGTCAGAGGGAAGGAGCTGCTTATCCCCCAAACAGATGACGGAGTACTGCTTGGCCAAAGGTGCACTCACGCCAGGAGTCTTCCTCAAGGCACTAATGCACTGCAAAGGTATGGAGCAAGAGCCAGGTGGCTGCTTGGCAAGTCTTTAACAAGGAGACGGAGCGCAAGTTAACCACTGAGGCTGCCATTGCCCGTACACTGTAAGCAGTAATGTACCGGTCCAGAGAAAGACCAGCCTGTGCATAGGTGAAGGAGGTGCAGTCCGACACCCAGGTGGATAGGGTGCACTTAAGAGACCACAAGCCCAAGCCTGTTCAGGTCAAAAGAGATGGCGAGGAGCGGCAATGGGCCTGCACCTGCTCAAAAGAGAAGGCCAATGCCCTCTTACAATCCAAGGTGTGGAGCGCGGCCTCCGCCCGACTTGCATGAGGCTGGGGAAAAAAGGTAGGATGACTACCTCTTGGTTCAGATGGAAGGGGGAAACCACCTTAGGAAGAAATCTGGGATGAGTGCACAAGATCACCTTATTTCTGTGAAATCTGGTGTAGGGAGGATGTGCCACCAATGCCTGCAGCTCATTAACCCTGTGTGCAGAGGTGAGCGCCACCAGGAAGACCACTTTCCAAGAAAGGTATTGGAGGTGACACGAGGCCAGTGGCTCGAAGGGCAGAGCCATGAGCTTACCAAGAACCACATTCAGGTCCCAGGCCATCGCCGGGGGGACAAACAGGAGGCCACATCAGCAAGAGACCCCCTCCATAAAGTGGACCACTAGTGGATAGAAGGACAAGGGCTGCCCGTCAATCAAATGATGATGTGCTGCCAGTGCACTCTCACTGAGTTGGACTTCAAGCCCACTTGGAAAAGGTGCAACAAGTACTGCAATACCATCAGCACTGAAGAGAAGCGGTTGAGACCCCAATCTGCGCACCAGACAGAGAACCTACGCCATTTGAAGGGATATGCTCACCTCATGGAATCCTTGCGGGATGTCAGGAGAACATCTTCAACATCCGTGGGCAGATGAAATTGGCCAATGGCTACCCTCTCAGCATCCAGGCTGTCAGGTTAGGGTGCAGGAGAGAGCCATCCTCCTGCAAAATCAGGTCTAGGGTGCACCCCAGAGCAATTGGCAGCGTCCAAGATAGAGCAGCAGGGGAAACCACAGCTGCCAGGTCGACAGAGGCTCAATCCAGCTGAAGTTTGAGAAGGGTCTTGGAGATCAGGATGGTTGGAAGAATGCATACAGCAGACCCTCACTTCACAATAGCAGGAATGCGTCAGCTGCTACTTGATTCATGGCTGGTATCCTGGAGCAGAAGCGCGGCAACTGGGCATTGCTGGGACTGGCAGAGGGCGAGTGAAGATGAGCCTTCTCTCGTGGGGCTTCAGAACCCAACTGAGGAAATTTGCGAGGACATTCTCCTGTCCCAGGAGATACACCGCCTGAAGGAGCATACCCCCTCTCCCGGGCGAAGTTCCAAAGACGAACTGCCTCCTTGCTCAAGAGATATGACCCTGTACCTCCCTGTTTGTTGAGATAAATCACTACCACTTGATTGTCCGTCTGAGTGGTGATGGAATGCTTGCAGAGTGTATGCAATGGCTCAGAGTTCAAGGAAGTTCATCTGATGGAGACTCTCCTCCGCTGACCAGATGCCCTGGGTCCATAGTCTGCTGCAGTGGGCCACCCAGCCCAGTTTGGAGCTGTCTGTCATTAGGGTGGCCACCAATTGAGGGACACTACAAGTGACAGGGTCATCTGAACCTGGTAATTCAGGCGGCCCCTCGCCTGAGTCCAGTGAGTGCTGACAGTCCACTGGGCCAGACACATGTAGAGGTGGGCATCAAGCGTACCATGCACAGTCAAGGCGATGTGTCCCAGAAGGCACAACATCAGGCTGGCCAGGATCACTGTGCAACCTTGCAGACACTGAGCCTGATCCAAGGGAAGAAAGACCCTGGCCTGAACCGTGACCAGGAGGGCCCCAATGAACTCCAGGTGCTGAGTAGGCTGCAGGTGGAAGATGGGGTAGTTGACGACAAACCTCAAGTGTTCCAGGACGAGGATGGTGCGGCGTCCCACCTGATGGACTTCGTCTGTGAAGCTACCCTTTATGAGCCAGTCGTCCAAATAGGGGTACATGAACACCCCCTGCAGGTGCAGGTAAGCAGTGACCACCGCTAAGCACTTTGTGAAAACCCAGGGGGCGGATGCTAGTCCGAATGGCAGAACATGGTACTGGTAGTGTTGTCCTCCGATGACGAAGCGGAGGTACTGCCGGTACAAGGGATGAATCAAGATGTGAGTAAAGGCATTTTTGAGATCCAAGGAGCATAGCAATCTCCCTGCTGGAGGAAGGGCAGCAATGTTCCAAGGGAAACCACTTTGAACTTCTCATTCATCAAGAACTGAGGGCCCGCAGATCCAAGATGGGCTGAAAACTGCCCATACCTTTTGGAACCAGAAAGTAGCAGGAGTAGAACCCTGTTTCCCTTTGAGCGGGGGGAATGGGCTCCACTGCCTTATCTGCCATCAGGCTCACAAGTTCCTGCTGCAGAAACCCTCAGTGAAGAGGAGTCATAGGAAGTTCCCTGGGGAAGAATGGAGGTGGCGTCTGTTTGAAGTGGAGGAGGTAACTCCCCCAATCATCTGCAAGGCCCTAGTGTCGGTGGTGATGCTGGGCCACCGATGAGCAAAGAAGACCAGACGTCCCCTGTGTGCTGGGCTTTCCGGGAGGGGAAGAGCGACTATGCTCAAGGAGTCAAAAGCCCCCCCCCCCAAGTCTGTGGTGGAGGTTATATCTGGAGCTTGGGGGCCTTAGGCTTACGAGGGCTGTGCCCATGGCCCTTGGCCTGCTGCCCCTGTGGGGCAGCTGGATGGGCCAGAAATTGGGGGTATGTTGCTTAAGCCTTCCTTTTTTGGGGGGTAAAAGGACCCCCCCCCCAAAGTCTTCCATCGGGAAAGGTCTGCAGTCTTCCTGGAAAGCCTGGTTCTGGCCATGAACATGGATTCCCACTCTGTGGCCTAGTCCATCATGGGCTTGCCGAAAAGGTTCTCTGCTTGGGTTAGAAATTGGTTGGGTGGGAGGCGACAAAGAGTACAAGTAAATGGAGCTCACTCTGAGGAGAAGAATGTTACCAGTGGTGTGCCCCAGGGATCTGTCCTTGGTCCAATTCTTTTTAACATCTTTGTTAGTGATATAGCAGAAGGGCTGTCGGGTAAGGTTTGCCTCTTTGCAGATGATACCAAAATCTGCAATAGAGTAGACACCCAGGAAGGTGTAGATAACATGAGGAGGGATCTAGCTAAGCTTGAAGAATGGTCTAGAATTTGGCAGCTGGGATTTAATGTTAAAAAATGTAAGGTCATGCATTTGGGCTGCAGCAATCCAAGGGAGCAATACAGTATAGGAGGTGAAGTACTTTTGTCCACTAAAGAAGAGCGGGACCTAGGCGTGGTTGTCTCTGATGATCTTAAAGTAGCTAAACAGGTAGAAAAGGCGACGGCAAAAGCTAGAAGGATGCTTGGGTGCATACAGAGAGGAATGGCTAGCAGAAAAAAGGAGGTGATAATGCCTCTGTATAAGTCTTTGGTGCGACCTCATTTGGAGTATAATTCTGGAGACCGCACCTTCAAAAGGTTGTGAACAGGATGGAGTCAGTGCAGAGGGTGGCTACTAAAATGATTAGTGGGCTTCATTATAAAGCATATAAGGACAGACTTAAGGATCTTAATATGTACACCTTAGAGGAAAGGCAGGATAGAGGTGATATGATTGAGATGTTTAAATACCTCCGTGGCATAAATGTTCAGGGAGAGAGCCTCTTTCAATTGAAAGCAAGTCCTGCTACGAGGGGACATGGGATGAGGGTGAAGGGAGATAGATTCAGGAGTGATATGCGGAAATATTTCTTTACGGAAAGAGTAGTGGATCCATGGAATAGTCTTCCAGTGGAGGTGGTAGAAATGAGGACAGTAACTGAAAACTGAATTCAAAAAAGCATGGGACCAACACAGAGGATCTCTAAAGGTAAAAAGTGGACTGTTGTAGTTGTTGATATGGAAGGACAGACTAGATAGGCCATGTGGTCTTTTTCTGTCATCATGTTTCTATGTAATTTGTCTTGAACCCATTGCTCCAGGGATGGACTGTAGCCAAGCCAGGCGCCGGGCACCAATGCCCACCGCATCAACTCAATCCATGGACTCGAAGCCATCAAAGGCCGTCTGAATTACATATTTGGAACACTGCTTGACCGCTGATACCAGAGTCTGGAATCGCTGGAGAGGTTCATCAGATAGCCATCTGAGAACCCAGCAAGCTCCTTTGCTAGGTCTCTCAAGTACATGCCCATGTACAGCTGGTAAACCTGGATTCGGGCCACGAGCATCGAGCCCTGGTAACACTTCCTACCATAGGCATCCATGGTGCGGGCCTCCCTACCCAGGGGCACCAAGGAGTGTGTTTTCTGGCTCTTGATCTGATGCATGGCTGACTACACTACTATGGAGTTTTGTGCTAGCTGTCTCTTCTGGAAGCCAGGGCTCTTGCAGACTCCATACATGGAATTGAGCCACTTGCTCACTATGGGCACCGTAACTGGTGTCTCCCACATTCTGAAGAGGAGCCTTTCCAGGATGGGGAGAGCAGACACTGGGGGGGAGGGGAAGGGAACGCCAAGGCCTTTGCCATGTCCCACATGAACTCCTGAAAGGTGAGGTCCTCGAGTGGAGACAGGTCCAACTTTCACTCAGAATTGGTATCGGAAGATACCTCCAGCATCTGGCAGGCATTGGCCTGATGCCCGGTGGGGGGAGTCACTGGATCCTGAGGCTCTCGGCAATCTGATCCTGAGGCACTCAGAGGGGAAGATTGGGCCCTTGGGGGAGGTGGACTGCTGCTTGGAATCAGAGCCAGGATGGAACCACTCCAGTATAGGCTGAAACTTCTGTGGGCAACGCCCCTGCAGTAGAGGATCTAGTCACTGGCTCTGAGGAACCAGAGGCCTGTTGCAGTGACAGGAGGGCAGAAAGGCTGCACTCCAGGGCAGTCATCCTAACCTCCAAGCCAGTAGGCTCCACAGGCACTGGCATGGGCACCGAGGCAATCAGACCTGACACCAGCTTTGTTGAGGGTGTTTCTTCAATGAGAATGGGCTCAGAGGCCTGGTGCTGATCCCCTGAGGCTGTGGGAGTCTCTTCCCATTGGGACAGCTTTGAAGGCTGCTACTGGCCTTCGCCCTCGGCATCAGCTCGAGGGCCCTAATGCTGATGACCATGAGACTTGTCCACAGTTCCAGAACCAGGCTTTAATGCTGACTTCAACACTGTCTGATCCTTCCGGGGATGGTCATCTGTATTCGATCCCTGGTCTGATGCCCCGTGACCTCGGGACTCAGAGCTGCAGCCCCCGAGGGCCTTGATTCCCTGGATGACTCCGGAGCTGAATGGGAGTTCTTAGATCCAAACAGCAACCCCCCCACTGCCTTTCACAATTCTTCCTGCCCTTACTGGCCATCTGGAGACAGAGCGGATAGGAAGAGCCATTGTGGTCGGCGCCAAGGCACTGCAGGCAACACTCGTGGCCATTCGTGCGGGACATGGTACAGCTACAATGAATACACTGCTTAAAACCACTGACTGAAGACACAGTGGGGAAGATGGCACCTGCGAGATCAAACTCCAAGGTCTCGGTTAGGAGGGCGCGAGAAAAATCCACGCACCGAAGGAGAAATAAAAGAAAAGAGAGGGAACCTGAAAAAACACAATGCCAAGACGACGGATCTGAAAACCGGGAAGGTGATGGTATGCGACTGGAGAAAGCGCAGTTACTCACCTGTATCAGTTGATCTCTTGGAACAACAGGAATTTAATCTTCACACATGGGTGACGTCAGCACCGACGGAGCCTGCGCGGGAATGCTCCCAGCGTCCTATAGGAAAGCCTTTGGGAGTATTCCACTGCGCCTGCCTTCCCGCTCTTCTGACTCCCTCCTCCTCAGTTGGGTCTGTAGATGAGAAGGAAGAGTAAAAATAACCCTCCAACTCCATCAGGAGGAGGGTGGGTTGTGAAGACTAAATTCCTGCTGTTCTCGGAGATCACCTGTTACAGGTGAGTAACTACGCTATCTCCAGGAACAAGCAGGAATGTAGTCTTCACATATGGGACTCCTTATCTACAAGAGAGTTGGAAACCAGGTCAGATGTGTCAGACTGAGTTCAACTGGACATAGACATCCCTGCCATGGATATCTGGCTAACAGTATGGGCAAGGGTGGAGTTGTAGCTATGTTCCAGAGATGCTGGAGGACTGCCTGGCCAAAGGCCGCATCCTGACATTGAAAACCGAGGTGGTCGAATGGGTAGCTTAGAGAGGAGGCAACCTCTCATGAAGCATGCCACTAAAGGGTACACTGAGATGAGCTGGCCATTGATTGGTTTATGAAAAGCTGCAGTGTCACTTAGGTGAACTCGAACCAAATTGATTTTGAGTCCTGAAAAGGACAAGTGCAATAGATATTGCAGGATTGCAGATACTGGTGCATCAAAATGGATCGAGATTGTCTTTTGAGCACCATGATTTATATCTGCACCATTTGCAGGAGTACATACTTCTGGTGAAGGGTTTCCTAGAAGCCAAGAGAATGTCTTTTACTTCAGTAGTTAGGTTAAGATGCTGAAAAGTTATGCTTTCAGCAGCCACGTAGTCAGACGGAGTGATCTCAGACTGGGATGGAGAACTGTCCCGTCTTCCTGGGATAGAAGGTTCGGACTGCAGCCCAGATTTATTTATTTATTTACTTCTCTTATATACCGCGCTATTAAAATCAGTGCGGTTTACAATTGAACAAAAAACATACTGCAATGTCACACGACAATTGAGTTTTTACATTGAACATGGACGATGGATGGATTGGATTTGTCTGTTGTAGTCGAAGAAGAAGAGGAAAGCATGGTTGTCGAGGCTGAGAAGGGGGCTATGAGTATCATAGTGCCGCCATCCAGCTGGAGCTTGAAGAAAGTTTTCGGTATTAGAGGTGTGGGGGGGAGGGGAGGGGGAATGCATAAAGCAGTCTTCGACCCCAATGAAAGGCAATGTTTGCTTGGCTGAGATTGGATGGAACTCTTGAGCAGAAGTGCAGAAGCTTGGTCTTTTGTGGGGTAGCAAAGAGGTCAATGACTGGTGTTCCCCAGGCTTTGAATATCTGGGCTACCTTGTTCGGATGTAGACTCCACTCGTGTGGGTGAAGAATCCGACTGACTCTGTCCACCAGTTAATTCTGCTCACCTGGAATATATACTGCACAAAGGTGAATGTGGTGAGAGATGGCAAAGTTCCATAGGCGATAGGCGTCCTCACAAAGGGGAAGCGAGCCTGTTCCACCTTGCTTGTTCAGATAGAACATTGCCACTTGGTTGTCTGTCCTTACCAGAGATGTGAGATGTTGGTGAAAAACCTGTAGGGCTTTCAAGATTGCCCAAAGCTCTAATAAGTTGATATGTAGGGATGACTCCTGGGTTGTCCAGAGGCCTTGAGTGGAGAGTGACTGCAAGTGGGCTCCCCAATCGACTTTGGGCACATCCGTCTTAAGTGTGTGTTGAGGTTGAGGCATCCGAAAAGGTAACCTTTTGAGCAGGTTTGCTGGTGCGCACCACTACAGTAGGGAGTGGACTAATGGGCAGGTGATCCGAATGATCTCGTTCAGTTGTCCCGTGGACTGTTTCCATTGGGATGAAAGGATCCATTGTACCAGGCGCATTTGTAGTCGTGCATATGGCACTACATGTACTGTGGACGCCATATGGCCCAAAAAACTGAGATAGTCCTGAGCTATTGATGATACTTATTGTTGCATGTGGGTGACTAAGTTGACTAGTCGGTCCATACGGTCTAGTGGTAGAAAGGCCTTAGATAACAGAATATTGAGCACTGCTCGTATGGACTCCAACCTTTGAGTTGGGGTTAGGTGAGACTTTGGGAAGTTTATTACGAATCCCAAATCTTGTAGCAATGCTATGATGGTTTGGCGTGAAGAAGAGTCCTTCTGGAGAGTTTGCCTTTAGCAACCAGTTGTCTAAGTAGGGGAAGACAAAAATGTCCTTGCTTCGTAGGTGGGCTGCTACCACTGACATGCATTTTGTGAATACTTTGAGACCCAATGCCAGGTTGAAGGGGAGGACTCGGTACTGGTAATGGGCCCCCTGAAAAGTGAAGCGGAGATATCTCCTGTGTCCTGGATGTATTAGGACATGACTATATGCGTCCTTTAGATCTAGGGAACATAGCCAGTCTTGTTCCAACAGATAGGATAGGAGTTCCTAGGGAGATCATCTTGACTTTCTCCTTTACCAAGAACTTGTTGAGATTTCGGAGGTTGAGAATAGCCCTGTAACCTCCTGACTTCTTTGGGATGAGGAAGTAAGGTTAGTAGAAGCCCCTGTGTAATTCTTGTTGTGGGACCTCCTCTATGGTCTTTTGGGTGAGGAGGATAGAGATTTCCTCCTTGAGAAGGGCCCTGAGGGAAGGTTGGAAGGGATATTTGCCTTTGAAGTGAGGCGGAGGAAGCTGTTTGAAGTTTAACTCATAACCTTCCCTGATGATGTTTAGGGTCCACTGCTCTGAAGTGATGGCATGCCAGTGATTGACAAAGGAGGAATGACGACCTGTGATTTTTATCTGATTGGGCCTCTGCAGAGACAGGATGACTACTTTCCCCAGGACAGAGCAAAAACTGGGAGCAGCTTGTGTTTGGGCTGGTGGTTGTTTAGTGGTTATGGGCTTCTTAGCCTGTTTGGTCCCCTGCTGCTTGCCTTGTTGGAAAGGGGGCTGAGAGTAAGAAGGGTAGAACCTTCTCTTTTTAGGGTAAAAAGGGGTTTGTTTTGCTGCTGGCTTCTTCTTTGAGGGGTCAGAAGTTTTCTTGGAGAGCCTCTTCAGAGTGGAGTCATCAATTTCAAGCTCTCCAGCCTTTTCTCTCCAATTCTTACCAATCAGGTTTTCCCCAGTGCAGGAGATGTTGCCCAGCTTGTCCTGAACCCACTGTTCAAGGTCTGAGGCCTGTAACCATACCAGCCTTCTAGCACCAATGGCAATATCAGATGCTCTGCTGGTCGATCCAAACACATCGAATGCTGCCCTGTTCACAAATTTGGAGACGTTTTGACTATTCTTAAGGATGGTTTCAAAAGCTGGCTTTTTGTCATCTGGTATGTATGGTGGAAGGCCTACCAATCCTTATTAATTTTTTTTAGAAATATTCTCATATATAAAGTGTAGTTGTTTATCCTACTTGCCAGTATGGAGGCCTGGAAAGACCGTCGGGCAAAAGCAGTGAGGTTCCTCGATTCTCTTCCAGGAGGTATCGAAGCATGTGTCTTGCCACTCTTGATGCATCGCATCATTGACAACCACCATCGAGTGATATGATAATTGTGGCATCTGAAAATCTGGATACGATACATGGTATTGAGACATCTACTGATCAGTGCTATGGTGAGCGGGGTCTCCCACATGCAAAGCATTAGATTGTGAAGGATCTTGTGTACTGGTAAGATCGTTGCTTCCTTTGGTGCTGTGGGGTACTGGAGAATATCCCGTTCCTGGGTTTGCTGAAGAGGTTCTCTCCTCAACAGTGGACATCGGCCAGTTTGTCCTGTATCCATTGCTCCAAGTCCAAGGACTGTAGCCAAGCCAGGCAGCAGGCACTAATGCCCACTGCAGCCACGGACTCGAAGCAGTCATAGGCTGCCAGAGTCTGGAATTTAGAGCATTCCTTGACAGAGGAAACGAGGGTCCAGAGTGCTCAAGAGATTCATCTGCCAGCTCAGCTGAGAACTCAGTGAATTCCTTCACCAGGTCCCTCAGGTTCATTCCCACATACAGCTAGTAAGCCTGGACGCGGGCCGCAAACATCAAACCCTGGTAGTACTTTCTGCCATACCCATCCAATGGTGTGAGCCTCCCTACCAGGGGACACCGAGGAGTGTGTCATCTAACTCTTTATTCAATGCATGGCTGACTCCACCATCATGGAGTTGTGAAGCAGCTGTGTCTTCTGAAAACCGGGGCTCTTGCCAACTTGATACTGGGAATCGAGTCACTGGTTCACTACTGGAATTGTCACTGGGCTCTCCCACATCCTGAACAGCAAGTGCTACAGGATTGGGGGAATAGGCACCGTCAGTGCCTCCCTCAGAAGGGTCTTGTACTGGAGGATCTCCAAGCCCTCAGCATGGGGCTCATCCTCTGCTTCTGCTAGAAAGGCCAGGGCCTTTGACATTCCCCAGAGAAAGTAAAGGAACATGAAGTCCTCAGGCGTGGACCTCTAGCGCTTCTGAGGGAGAGACAGTTCAGAGGGGACATCCCTATGTAACATGGTGTTGGGCGACTCAGAGCTGGATGAGACCTTGAGGCCTGGATGGTCAACAGTAATAAGTCGCCGGCACCAATGGAGAGCAAGGTGCCCAACGCATCAACCCCGAGGTGCTTGGGGACAAGTTGTGCCTCGAATGGGAGGCCGACTAATGTGGCTTTCAGTGAGCAAACTGTTCCAGCACCGGCTGGACGTCCTCTGGGGAGATCCTTGCAGTGGAGGGTCTCGTTGGCATAGATGACCTGGAGGCTCTAGGCATCGGGCAGCGCTGCACCTTGATGAAGGCAGCCAGGTTGCGTTCCAAGGCCGCCATCCTGGCTTCAATGCTAATAGGCTCCGCAGCGACCGGTTTGGGCCTCAAAGGCATCGAGCCTGAAGCTGGCTCCCTCGAAGGGGAATCAATGGTGATCACATCAGAGGACAGAGCCGATCTCCTGATGTGGTGGGAGTCTCCCCCCACCATGGCAGCTTCGAGGGCCGCTCCCGGCCATTGCCCTTGGCGTCGGGTCAAGGACTCTGAGGCCGGGTACCAGAGGCCTTATCTCCAGCTCCAGGATCGGACTTCAATTTCAACTTGGACGATGTCTTGGTTCTCTGAGGACAAGCCCCGGATAGAGCACGTGACACTGAATTGTGAGATGCAGTTTCCGAGGGCAGCGATTCCAGACTCGATGCCAGTACCATGGCAGAGGCCTTCGAGCCAACAGCTCCCCCCGCAGCTTTTCACGATTACTCCGGCTATTGCTCGACATCTGCAGGCAGAGTGGGCAAGTGGAGTTATGATCTGCACCGGGGCACTTGATATAGCAACTGTATCACGTTCCATATAATGTTATGTTCCGTTATATGTAAACCATATTGAGTACCGGAAATGCGGGATATAAACTTCTCAAAAAATAAATAAAATAAATAAATTGTGGCGGTCTGTTATGCATATGGTATAGGGGCATTTGCCACATTGCTTAAATCCACTGACCAAAGACACAGCAGGGAAGATGGTACCCGTGAGATAAAACTCAGACGTCTCGGTCAGGGAGGGCACGAGAAAAGATCCTCGCACCGAAAAAGAAAATAGGACCCGAGAAAAATGCAACACTGTGAGGGCGGACTCAGGCAGCGAGCAGGTGATCAGGAATCGACTGGCAAAAAGATAAAAAACGCTAAGAGAAGGGTTAGAAAAATCAACTTTTACCAGAGACGACAGACAGGACGTCTGCAGGGCTCCGTGGAAAAAAGAAAACTGAGGTAAGATGGCACCTTTGGGTGGGAAGGTGACCGCGCATGTGCAGTCTAGCTTCCAAAGGTCTTGCCCTGTCTTGTGGTAGGAATGTCGCAGCTGCCTGTGTATCTATGTAAGCTCCGATGAAGTCAAGACACTGCTGGGGAATGGGCTCGAACCTTTGAAGATTTACGATGAATCCTAGGGTCTGCAGCACATGAATGGTGACACACTGTCTGGAGGGAGTGGAAATGAGCAGTCATTGAGGTATGGATAGACAGTGTCCTTGGAAATCCAAGTGGGTGATTACAACTGCCAGGTACTTGGTAAAAACCCATGGTGTGGCTGAGAGGCCAAAGGGAAGCAACCAGTACTGATGGTTTTCAAAGGTGAACCAAAGATATTTCCAGGGTTGAGGATGGATAAGGATTTGGGTATAAGCATCCTTCAGTTGGAGAGATCAGCCAGTCATTGTGGCGGAGCAGCGGCAGGGTGGTGTTGAGGAGTTCATCTTGAATTTTTCTCGCTTTATGCAGACACTGAAGTCGTGGAGATCGAGAATCTGACTGGGTCCCTCAATTTTCTTTGGGATGAGGAAGAACCTTGAGTAGAATCCTTGTCTCTGCTGGTTGGGGGTTACCAGCTTGATGGTTCCGCTGCAAAGGAGGCTATCTCCTGCAATAGGATGGGTAAGTACTGCGGCGGTGTCTGTCGATGGCTGGTTGGCGGGCAGGGAGGAGGAGGCATAATGAAGTTGATGCAATATCTCTCTAGCACAATGTTGAAAACCCAGTGATCCATTGTTAAAGACTGCCAGGTCTCCCTGAATGAAAGATCGTGCTGAGGCGGCCTAGTGTAAGGCTGATATCTGCGGTGCAGGTAGAACTGCTGAAGGTATTGGTAGTGATATCCCAGCTTGTAAAGAAGACTCTACAAGCTGGGCTGCCAGTTCCCGGGCTGTGGAGGAATGGTCCTTCACTTCGGAAACTGCTTGTTCAACTTTTAGTCCAAAGAGGTTGTCCCCCCCGACAAGGCATATCAAGTAAGTGATCATGCAAGTCGTCCCTTAAGTCTGACACTCTGAGCCAGAAGGAGTGCCTGGTGGTGACAGCTATTGTTGCTGCACGTGTTACTGAGCCAAAGATATCGTAGGTGGCACAGATGATATGGTATAGGGACTCCCGCAGATTGGCTATGAGTTGAGGTGATCATCCCCTATGGACAGAAAGGGGTCGTTGAACTGTGAAAGGAGGTTATGGTGGTAGTGCAGAACCTGTAGTTGGTGTGCTAGGATCCACATTATTAGGAGTGTACTTTCATAGTTGGTGTACCAGGATACACATTGTTAGGAGTGCATTTCCATAGGATTTCTTGCCCATAGAGTTTAGGGGCTTGACGTCACTTATCCAGAGGTGTGTAGAGCTGAGTTTTGGAGAGTTTGGCCTTTTTCAGAGACCACTGATTGATGTGGTAGCTGTTGCTTGTCATATCCGGGTGCTGAGAGGACCCAATATTTAAGATCAAGATGCCGAGATACAGCATGTACCTATGACGGGGTCTTTCAGGTGGAGACCTGCAGGTCTTGTAGAATCTGGTAAACCGGTAGGACGATCACCTCTTTGGGGCACTGCAGGTATTTAAGATTGATTGAAAATCCCTCTTGGCTGGCATTTGGGAGATGCTGAGAGCTAGAGCCCAGAAGATCTTTTGTAGGAACTTAAGTAGAAGTAGTCCTCCAAAAGGTCTTGCTGGTCTGACTCCGGTAGTAGCGTGTGAATGATCTCCCTGTGAAACGATGAATGCTTCATCACAATGCTGGGGGATACTGGATAGGGAGCAAACGTTGTGCTCAAGCAGTAGTGGGGAGGAGGAGTGCACCAATCCATTGCTTGGGGGGAATGGGAAGCACAGCTTGCTCACTGTTAGGGGGGCCTGATGTAGAGGGTGGGGCCCCTTCCCCAGAGTGGGTTTGGCATATACTGGCGCTATCCTGAATGAATCTCCTGAGGAGAAGCAGCAGCAGCAGCAGCGCAGACTGAGGGCTTCAGTCATGGCTGGTGACAGAGATGGCACGTTAGCAGTGAGTTTGAGGGCCTTGTTTGGGGGCCCCAGCTTCAAGTGGGATCAAACTTGAAATGTTGAGCGTGTCCCCAGGGAGCAGGGGAAAAATGTTATCGCTGCCATCGGAGGGAGATTTCCTTTTTGATGTCTCCCTGGAAGCTTTGTGCTTAGCCTTTTAGCCTTACCTCCCCCTATATTTGTGGAGGCTGCCACGTGGGGGTCAGGCAGCGTGCTGAAGGAGGCAGGTTCTGGGGGAGGAGTGGAGGCGTTGGCCAAAGCCTGCAGGCCTTCTGCACTTACCCCGATGCCGGTGCCAGAAGGTAGTCTGTCTCTAGACATGTGGCTGTTCTTTTTATCCCTGATTGGGCCTGGTCTGGGCCTGATGGGACAACCCTGAGGGGTTGCAGCCATGTGGGGGAGCAGAATGCTGTCGCTAGAGCTTGTGTCTTCCCCTTCTGTTTTTTTCTGTGTTTTGTTGGGGTTTTTTCCTGGCATTGAGCCAGTAATCGTGGGGGAAGAAAAGCCACATTTTCTGTGGGTTTTTTTTATTTTTTGTGGAGATCCTAAGATCGGAGGGGAGAACCATGGATGATATGGCTGCAGTTAGAGAAGACTGACAGTAGAAAGTGCGGGCTTACTGACAGAGGAGGTGAACGCATGCTCAGAGAAATCCAAAGACTTCTCTGAGCTAGGGGAGTTGGGCACGTTGGTTCAATCAGAGACTTCACTAGCAGAGTGTGCCTGTATCACTCCTGCTTCTCCGGAAAAATACACTTCTGAAACACTAAGTGCTAGCCTAGCTGGGATAGGGGTTTGGCAGAACTGAGGTGTGTGTGCAATGAGGAAAGCATGCAGAGCATGTCTCATGGACATATTTCCAACCTGTGTCCACAATCTGTCTGTGACTAGGAAAGCAGAGAAGATGGGAGAGGCGGTTTGATGTAATGAAATAGAGCAGTTAGGGCATTGTTTTTTCAAAGTTTCTATGCTGCACAAGCTGAGACTGCTTCTAACACAGAAATGCATGAGGCCATTTTTTTTTGAGCAGCTCGTTTCTCTGGAACTCCCAATTTGAGCTAGCTCATTTTTGATCTCAGTGTGTTGTTTCACTGGTTCCCCCCCCCCACCCCCGAGCCAAATTTGGTTCCATTTTGTTAAAATCTGGCTAGATATTTTGCCCCTAGATAGACACTCTTGACCCTAAATGTATCATTTCTTTTTGACATCTGTTGCACTGGAGAACATAAAATCTGTTCAGCTGAACAAATGGAAAACTGGAGAATCATTTCTTACCTGTCGATCCATTTCATGGAGTCTGTATTCAATTGCTCTTTCTACATATTCTTTCCTGTTTGAAAAGGTAAGCGGGATACTGTTCCCACCAGGAATTATGGGAACCATTTTACCATCAGCACTTTGACCAACAAATGAATCAATTGGAATAATCTGAAACAAAGACATATTGACGTGAAATGAACGTCGCTAAAACTTACAGACTACAAGAATAATGTATTATCTTATTATTTTATAAATATACCTGAAAAGAACTGAAGCCCAGAACTGTAATAAAAATTATAATTTTTGCTGTGCCCACATTTTGTGATTGAGGCATCAGATAAAAATTCTCCTGTCTGTTGCAAATGAAGTTAAACTTACCCCCTCAAATAATCTTTCTCTCATGATTCACCATCATCATGCTTTCTTTAAGAGGTGACGAATACAGGAATACTGCAGAACTAAGTGATACTGCTGTTCTGTGGTTAGAATACAAAGTTTAGATCCTAGAGATCTTATAATTGCATTTCCCTACCTCCCAATTCCTGTTTGACCTTGAGTAAACTACTTATCTTGTTTTCACAACTAAATTATAGGCTGCTTTTGAAAGGGACAATGTTACCAAACAAATTTCCTAGGGCAGCACATATATATAGATGGCACTATGTATATGAAAACTATTATAGTCCAAGATAAGATTTCCAGACTCAAACTGTTCTGAAGAAAGCTTAAGCTCTTGCCCACTAATATAGCTACAGATATCTGCACCAGGCTTCCCCCTTCACAGAATGATGTCAGATACCATGAGAACACTAAACACTTTGGGCCCATTATTTAAAAGCACTTATCTGGACAGCAGCACCTACTAAACAGATAAGTGCTACTGGCTAGGTCTATCTGGTGCCATTTTGGGTGCCTTAAACTAGGCACCCGGTTATAAAATTACTCTCGACCTATACAGTGCCAGGATAGAGCATGAGTGATCCCTGGAATTATCCAGATAGTGGAGATATTCTACCTGCTGTCAGGAGAGACTATCCAGGCAACTCAGAACAGCAAAAAGGCTGTCCTACGTTAGCCAGATAGTGAACTGAATATTGCTGCTATCCAGATAATTCTGCCTGGCTGCTAAACAGATAGTGGCAACACATATACATGGCTGGTAATGGCAGACATTCAAATTGAGGGCCCCCAAACTATCAGAAGGGATCCCCAGAGCAGGAGGAATCCAGCTCAGAAGATATGGACTAGCTACAAATGGGTTCCCTTTTTCTCTGTGCTCCCCTGCATCGGAAGAGCTGCTAGGGTGGAATTTACGCAACTGGCAGCTGGCATTTAGAAAAAATGCTTACTGTAGTAATGGACTATAGACCTACTCATTTTCTATACCAAGGTGACATGGTATATTTTAGACCTAGTCTACTTTGATTCTATAAGAACTGATTCATCCCTGATGCAGATATGAATATCCACAAGGATTCATTGTTAGATGTGTTTGGACTGAGGAAATAATATGAATTCAATGTGGACCACTGCGCTTCAGTTGCAGTATAAAAGTAGTAGCAAAGCTAAGCATACAACTATTTGACAGCATATTGTGGATACACGCTCATCGAGTTGAGTGGTTACATTTATTAGCATGAATAAGGGCAATCAATAGATATAAGATTTTGTTTGTAAATTTATAAAATTATTTATAAAAAAAAAAAAAAAAAAGCTAAGGCCGGAACAAACACCAGATGATGAATATGCAACAATCCACAAGCTATATGAATGGTGGTGGCTGATGCACAACCAAATGAGTGTATGTGGGCTACAAATCTCTCTCAGATTGAAGAACTGAAGATCAGAGTGGGTATATTTTAAGCAATGTATACAGGAATAAACTGAAAGATTGGAAATATGATATTGCATTGTTAGTTTTAATATTCAGGATCTTTTTTAGTAGAAAAGAAATAAGGCACGCTTATAACTAATTTCCCTAAAAATGAACTAATACATAAAAATAAGATTTAACAAAAAACTGCCAGGAAACACTAATATAAGATTTATGGAGGAAACTATTTAGTATTGACCCTTATATTGGAAATACACTTCTAAACCTGTCATTAATATTTCAGTAGGGGTATTGCCTTCCTATCCACACTAGTCTAGTATTCAAGATATGTACCATGACAGTTTATAAATTCAATCTGAATAATGCAACAGGACTAAGAACCAGACTAATCTGCATAATTTGGTTGCCGTGAATGCAGTTGTGGTCAACATTATTGGCACTCTTGCATTTTAAGTATGTTGTGTACTATATCTTGAGAAATAATTGGAAATATTCCAACTGTATGTCATCATAGTATTTTAATATTATGTTCAAAGATATACAACAAAAAAGATGTCTGTGCAACTTAGAAATAGTAATTTTTGAGAAAAACAAAATATGACCTAGACAGGATTAATGGCATCCTTCACTAATATTTGGCTGCACAACCCTTGGCAGTGAAGATGGCCTCCAAACGTTTCTTATAGCCATACGTTTTGTACATCTGTCTGCTGGTAGTTTCTCCAAATGCAATTGGTTCTAGCTTATGAAGGTTTCCAGGATTCCTTCTACCATTTTTTCCTTTTTAACCATAATTTTGCACTTTTGGATGTATCTTTTGGCTCACTGTTCTGCTGGAATACCCATGAACTTTGACCCAGACCTAGCTTTCTGATACTAGGTAGCACATTTCTCTCCAAAATACCTTGGAAGTCCTATGGCTTCATGATTCCTTTAATACGTTCCAGGTCTCCAGTTCCTGAGGCAGCAAAACAGCCCCACAACATTATGGAACCTCCACCATATTAACTGTAGAAAGGGTGTTTTTTTTTCTTATAAGCATAATTTCTTTGCCTGTAAATGTATTGCTGGTCTGCGCTGCCAAAGAGCTAAAGTTTGGTTTCATCTGTCCACAGAACATTTTCCCAGAAGGACTATGATTTCTCAAGATGAGTTTCTGCAAAGATCAGGTGTGCCTTTTTATATCTGTCTTTCAGCAGTGGGGTCCTTCTTTGTTTACTGTGCGGCATATAGTGCGGGTTGAAACCACCACGCCAGATTGCACCACGTCAGCCTTAAGCTCTTTGGATGTTATACGTGGCGTTTTTCCAACAGTTTGCACTAGCCTTCGAAGACTTCTTAATTTTCCTCTTCCCACTACGTCCTGGGGGCTTCTTGACAGTTCCATGAGCAGAAAACTTCTTAATAACATTGCAAACTGTAGACATAGGAATCCCAAGGTCTTTGGAGATGGCCTTGTACCCCTTTGAAGTTTGATGTTTGGTGATAATGGCTTTTCTGAGGTCTCAGGCAGCTCCCGTCTTCACCATTGTGAAAATGGAACAGGGTGAATGTGGCCATTTTAAACATTAGAGCCATCATTCATTGGTTGATTCAAGGTATTTGAATACTGACAATTGATCACAGGTGCATCTAATTTGACTGCAATGGAAATGTGGTTCTTTTGTTCAAACTGATTTGAATTATTTATAAGGGTGCAAATAATCATGTCCTGGCAATGTCCCAGTTTTTATACTATTTCCTACTACCGGATTTCCCAGATTATAAGTTATGTTTTTTTACACCCAGAAACAATGGCGCAACCTATACACCGGAGTGACTTATCTAAGAAATTTGCGCAGTGGAACACGCCCCCTCAAAATGGAAATAAATACTCGCAACTGTGCACTGGACAGTCTTTCTCCCTGGGTCCTCCGCTCTAAATCCAATGCTTGCAAACAGACCCTCCGATCAGCAGACTGGTAACGTTACTTTTAATATACTCGCAAAATAGCATACTGGATGAATTTCAGTTACCAACTTATCATTAACCCCACAGAAAATGGTGACACCAAGGCACGGAACTCATACACTGCGGAATTCAAATTGAAAGCTACTACGCAGAACAATATGGTGGCACAGCCGCTGGAGAAAGACACAGGGAAAACAAACCTTGATGAAAAGCAGCAAGAAGGCAAATCGTGGCCGCAAAGCATGATGGCCTGAATTGGAAGCATGTCTGCTTCAATTCATTGTAGAGCAGAGGGGCCCAGGGCCGTGGACTGTCCACTGTGCAGGTGCGATTCAAAGCCAGAGAAATAAATATAGAAGGATTCAAGGCTGGTCATTTTTGGTGCTACCAATTTATGATAAGAAACAAATAAAGCATAAAAGAACAACCATGTGCCAGCAGCTCCCTGCTGATTTCTTGGATAAAGTACGGAATTTCAGGGAATTCGCAAATAAAGAAATTATCGCATACACAGTGATACCGGACTTTATAATTAACATGGAAGGGTTCCCTTAACCTTTGACATCCCATTAGGGAGACCGGTCAGTCAAAAGGGAGTTAGAATAAATATTAGAACCACCAGACACGAAGAGACACACTTTACAGTGGTGCTGGCCTGCTGCGCAAATGGAAAGAAGCTGCCACCTATGATTATATTCAAAAGGAAGACAATGTCACGTGAAACCCTACCAACGTTGTTGTGAATGACAAAGGATGGATGGATGACAGCATGATTTTGAAATTGCTGCAGTGCTGCTTTAGTAAGCAGCCAGATGGATTTTTCAAGAGACAGAAAGCATTACTTGTCATGGATAGCATGAGAGTCCATTTCACTGAAGACAAAGAAAAAAATAAAATCTCTGAACACTGTCCCGGTTATTATACCTGGTGGTATGACCAAAATATTCAACTGCTTGACATTTCTGTCAACAGAAGATTCAAAGCTGTGTTGCATCACCTATGGGAAAATTGTATGTGCCATGGAAAAAACAGTTTCACGGCTACCGGCCGTATGTGCCACACCACTTTTGCAGAAGTTACCAGGTGGGTTGTGACAACATGGTGGGAAGGTGTGAGCGATAAAATAATCAAATCAGGTTTTATGAAGGCTGAGATCCTAAAGAGCCCTGATAATCGTGAAGATGTAGACGATGAAGATGAAGAAGACAACAATAATGAGCATTAACTGGCACTTGAAATTGCAGAACTATTTTACAGTGACTCCGAAGATGAGAACTACGGCTTTCCTGAGAGTGATACAGGACAAATCTGATGTTGAATGAGTGTTATTGTAAAGTGAAAATGAAACAATAAATCCGGTTTTTAGAAACAGTAATGTCTTGTGTTTATTTTCTGTACTTGTGACCTATACACAGGGGCGACTTATACTATAAATTTACATGTGAAAAAGCCAAATTGAGCCACTGTGACATATAATCCGGGAAATACTGTATTTCCTTTTTTAATTGGTCTTGTTTTATTGGATTATTTTATATGTCAAATCTGTGTGCATATATAGTCCAAAGCCATTTCACTGGCCACTTTATTTTTAGGAAATATTAGACATTAGGGGTTGAACTGCAAGGGTGCCAGTAACGTTGCCCTCAAATGAACCTATGTGGTTGGAGGTCTGTACAGTGAATACCTCATTTCAAGTACCATATGTTCCTACCTCATGAAAATTCTCCTCTGTAATCCCACTGTCTTCAATGTGAAGAATGCTGTTGAGGGTCTGAACATAGAGCAGATCCACTTCCTCAAGGTCCTCCAAGGTGAGTGGGATGCAACACAGCTGTTTCCAGACCATTGGGGCCAAATGTAGATCCAAAGGTTTCTTGGTACGTATAGCTACACCCATCAGAATGCCTAGGAATTTAAACTGCATGAGATGTTCCTCTAAGCATGCAGAAGGATTGAAAAGGAATCTGAAAAAAATGCAGTTTTTGGGATATTAGTTGCTTTAAAAATACTTTTTTCTTGAACTGTGCGTGTTTGTAGACAGTAGTAGCCATGTGACCCCTCAGATAAATAGATATCTAGGGCAGATGATCATTAGCACAAGAGAAGCAAAGATAAAGCTGGAGATTGAGAAAGGTCTTTGATATTTGCATTAAGCTGAGATAAAAGAGACCAAATGGTTCTTGCTGTCCTTTCTGATATAACATGTTTCTATAGGACTATAATCATAAGGACGTATATCCCACATAAATCCATTGAATATAATGAGTCCCACAAGGGGGCTGATATTCAGAGGGCCAGGGTCTGGATCAAGTTATCTAGATATTCAGTGGACTTAATCAGTGAAGCTGGATTCCTGAATACGACCTAGTAACTTGTATGGCCTAATTTACTCAATTAAGTTTAACCAGACAGGGAAGAATATCAGCACTGTCTGGTTAAATTATCATGCTCTTATAACATCTCTCCTGCTACCTTGATATAACTGGATACATTTTGTCCAGGCACTAACCATTAGACTACTCCTCCACTGCACTTTATAATTCCTCATTTTGATTTCTCAAATAGTATGGAGAAATTTCCCTTACCGTTAATTTCCTTTCCTGGAATCCTGCTAGACCAGTCCAGACAAACGGGTTGTGTTCCCCTTCCAGCAGATGTTGGAGACAGAGAAAAAAACTTCCAGAGCCCTGATTAGTTGAGCTCTAGAAGGTACAGGCATACCCCTAGGGGTCCTCCACAGTATAGTCTGTATAGCGAAGGAGGAGTGGCCTAGTGGTTAGGACAAGGTACTTCGGGCCGGGGGTTCAAGTCCCACCTAGGGACAGCAATCTCAGGCCGGAGGGACTGGGATTTCTAGTCCTATAGGCACTCCTTGTGGTCTTGGGCAAGCCACTTAACCCTCCATTGCCCATGTTCCCTGTAAGTATTAGCATGTGTGTGTCATATCCCCTCATGTTAAATGTATCTCCCAATTGACCGCTTTGACCCGGTGAAAAGCGGGATATAAATACAGCTAAATAAAAATAAATACAGCTAAATATAGCAAACTTAATAGAACTATGAAAAAAAAACTGGCCAACAAGGCCCATGCTAGAAAAAATGTTTCAACTATATACAACAATAAGAGTCGCTGAAAATAGCCGTCTCTAGAATATCCTCGTACATGAAATTTTCTTTAGGACGTACAGAGGATATTCGGCTTCACGGCACCAGTAAACTGCAACTGACAGCCGGGCGGGAACTGGACTGGTCTAGCAGGATTCCAGGAAAGGAAATTAACGGTAAGGGAAATTTCTCCTTCCATTTCATCCTGCTAGACCAGTCCAGACAAATGGGAAGTACCCAAGCTAATTACCTCTAGAGTGTGTAGAGAGAGCTGCTGAAAGCACCCCAGCTCCAAACTGACTGTCTTCGCACGCCTGAATATCAAGTCGGTAATGCCGAACGAAAGTCGACAAAGACGCCCAGGTTGCCGCGTGACAGATATCGATAGGAGCGACCTGAGAGCGTTCTGCCCAGGAAATTGCCTGTACCCGAGTGGAGTGCGCCCGAATATCCGTAGGTACCGGTCTACCCTGACCAATATAGGCTGCCTCAATGGCTTGACGGAGCCATCGGGCAATAGTGGACTTAGAGGCCGTGAGACCCTTTCGAGGTCCCGCAAAAAGAACAAAGAGATGATCCGTCGTACGAAAAGAATTGGTAACTTTCTGGTACCGACAAAGAATCCTCTTGAGGTCTAACAATCTGAGGTTTTTATGCTGCCCTGAGCATTGGTCTTTCGAGAAGGTCGGCAGAAATACCGGCTGATTGAAATGAAAGGACGTAAGAACCTTCGGCAAAAAAGAAGGAACCGCTCTAATAGAGACGCCCTCTGAAGAGAAGGAAAGATAGGGATCCTGACATGAAAGAGCTTGCAATTCAGAAATCCTACGGGTCGAGGTGATTGCTACCAAAAATACCGTTTTAAGAGTCAAGTCCCGAAGAGTAGCCCCTTTGAGGGGCTCAAAAGGTGGAACCATAAAGGCTTTTAGGACTAAGGACAGATCCCATGGGGATACTATAGGTCGCAATGGCAGACGTAAAACCTTGACTCCCTTGAGAAAGCGTGACACGTCTGAGTGCGACGCCAGTGAGCAGCCACGCACTGGCCCCCGAAAGCAAGTTAAGGCAGAGACATGAACTTGAAGAGTCCCAAGGGCTAACCCCTTATCTAGACCCTCTAGCAGAAAAGCGAGGATGTCCGGAATATCTGTACGCCAGGGAGAGATCTCACGACGTGAACACCAGAACTTGAAAACACGCCACACATGAGCGTATGTCAGGGACATCGAAGAGCGACGTGCCTGGAGAAGAGTAGATACCACCTTGCTTGAATAGCCTTTACGAGCTAACTTGCGGCATTCAAGAGCCAAGCCGTAAGCGAGTAGGGATCGGGGTTTTCCATGAGTCCTGGACCTTGTCATTGAAGGGATGAGGAAGCCGTCAACGGCAGAGGACCCCCCTGAGACAAGCGCACAAGATATGCGTACCAAGGCCTTCGGGCCCAGTTTGGCGCCACCAGAACCACTGGTCCCTGGTGATCCATGATTCGATGGAGAACTTTGCCGATCATGGCCCACGGAGGGAACACGTAAAGAAGAACATGGTTCGGCCAAGGCTGTGCCAACGCATCTATCCTGCTGGAGCCGTGTTCCCTCCAGTGACTGAAGAAGGCTGCCACCTTGGCATTTGATGCTGAGGCCATGAGATCTATTGCAGGCAATCCCCATCTGTGCACTATTTCCTGAAAGGCTTCTGGAACAAGTTTCCATTCCCCGGGATTGAGAGTGTGTCAACTGAGAAAGTCGGCTTTGAAGTTGCTGGTTCTCGCGATATGTTGCACTGAGATGGCCTTTAAGTGTCTTTCCGCCAATGGAAACAGAAGATTCATTTCTCTTGTTACTTCCGGACACTTTGTGCCTCCTTGGCGGTTGAGATAAGACACTGCAGTTGCATTGTCGGAGAGGACCCGAACAGCCTGACCTTCGAGAGAATGTAGAAAACACCGTAAGGCAAGGCAGACTGCCCGAGCTTCTAGCTGATTGATAGTCCAACTCGCCTCAAGAGGCGTCCACATTCCCTGCACTGTGTGAGCCAGACAGTGAGCTCCCCAACCAGAAAGACTGGCATCTGTTGTCACTAGAATCCAGTGCGGGCTCTCCAGGGGAACTCCTTGAAGGAGATTGTGTGCAGAGAGCCACCAAAGAAGGTTGCTCCTGACCGCCGGTAGAAGTGGGAGACGGAGTTGGTAATTCTCCGATACCGGGGACCATCGTGAGAGAAGTGCTTCTTGAAGACAGCGCATATGAGCTCTTGCCCAGGGAACCAGATCGATGGTGGCCGCCATGGTTCCCAAAACCTGAAGATAATCCCAAGCTCGAGGAGAGGACTGAAGCAGGAAAAGGCGAAGCTGAGTTGACAACTTGAGAAACCGCTCCTTCGTCAAGAACATGCGACCCTGAGAAGTGTCAAACCTCGCTCCGAGGAAGTCGATTTGTTGAGATGGTTGGAGACAACTCTTGGCGTGATTGATAACCCAACCTAAACTCTCCAGAAAGGCAATTATCTTTGCTACGGTACTGCAGGCCTCTGGAAGGGAATCCGCTCGAATAAGCCAATCGTCTAAGTAAGGATGCACTTGTATGCCTTGCTTGCGCAAGGCTGCGGCTACGACCACCATTACTTTCGAAAAGGTCCGCGGAGCAGATGCTACGCCAAACGGCATAGCCTGAAATTGAAAATGCTGGCCGAGGACTGCGAACCGAAGGAAACGCTGATGTTCGGGCCGGATGGGAATGTGAAAGTATGCTTCTGCAAGATCGAGCGATGCAAGGAATTCTCCTTTGCGTACTGCCTGAATGACAGACCGGAGCGTTTCCATCCTGAAGTGAGGAACTCGCAGGCTGCGGTGACACCCTTGAGATCCAGGATTGGGCGAAAAGAAACATCCTCCTTGGGCACCACGAAATTTATGGAATAATGGCCTAGCCCCCTTTCTGGGGCTGGGACGGAGCGAATGGCATTGAGCAGGAGAAGCCGGCGCAAGGTCGCTTGGATGGCCAGCCGTTTTCCGGGCGCCCCTGCCAGAGAGAGCAGGAAGGCGTCGGGAATAGGACGGCAGTAGTCGAGGGAAAGACCCCGGGAGATAATGTTGAGGACCCATTGATCGGAGGTTATATTTGCCCACTATCAAGAAAAGAGGGTCAAGCGACCACCTACCGGAGGGAGGCTCTCGAGTGGGCTGCTCGTCCCGTCAGCGGGTGGGATGCGCTGTTGCAGGGGACTTTCCAGCTGCCAAATAGGAGTCACTGCCCCTCCGAGCTCCTCGAAAGGACTGAGCTCTTTATCCAAAACGGCCCGAGGGAAGCGAAGGGGAAGCAGACTTATACGATCGGAATCTCCGTGAGTTACGAGGTCTTGAAAATCGTCGGGAGCTCTGACTATAAGACCGGAAGGAGCGCCGCGAGGCAGACTTCGGGCGATCTTCTGGGCAGCCGTTGAGGTTTTACCTCCCCAAGATCCTTCACCAACTTGTCGAGATCTTCGCCAAACAAGAGCCTCCCTTTAAACGGGAGTTTCGAGAGATGCGTCTTGGAAGCGACATCCGCTGCCCACTTTTGTAGCCATAACCACTTCCGTGCCACTGTAATTGATGCTATCGAATGAGCTGAGAGACATAACAAATCACAGAAAGAATCTGCCAAAAAGGCAGTGGCAGATTCCAGACACCCCATGGCCGGATCCTCTGGTAGACGCTGAATCCAACGCAGTAAGGCTCGGGCCACTAAACTGCCACAAACAGCTGCTTGTAGCGCCAGCGTGGAAGATGAAAAGGCTGTTTTTAAAAGATTCTCGACTTTGCGGTCCTGCTGGTCCTTAAGCACAGCGCCGCCTTCCACAGGGATGGTGGTATGTTTTGTGACGCCCGTCACCAAGGCATCCACTTTTGGATAGGAAAGCCAACGCTCAATCTCTGCTGGAGACCAGAGATATATTTGACCGAGACGGCGTGCAGCTCGTAGAGAAGTGTCCGGGGTCTCCCACTCCCGAGACACCATTTGCTGTAATTCTGCAGGAAAGGGAAAAGCTTTAGATGGTCTACATATGATCCGCTTGAGACTGCGCCTGAGAAGTGTTGGACTCAGGTGGATCAGAGAGCCGCAGAGCCTCAACCACCTGTTCTATTAGAGGAGACAATTCCTCTTTCCGGAAAAGACGGATATCCTGCGAATCGTCTGTCGCAGTGATGGAGGAATCAGAAGGAGAATACTCCCCATCTTCACGATCTGAACCCGCTAGGCTGTCATCCGCCAAAGAGCCATCTATGACAGGGACCGCCGGATCCGTCAGTTAAATTAGGAGGGACCTTCTTGGAAGGGTGTACTGACTTCCGTTCCGACCCTTTATGGGTCCGTTTAAGATGTGAGACTGGTTCTGTTTCCTTTTCTGGGGCTAACACTAACTTAGGACCCCCATCCGATGAGTCTGTCTGCCATAGAGCCCATGCCTGGCAAAATAGCGCCAGAAATTGAGCCTCTGAAGGTCCTGCACAAGACTCCAGGCACGAAGACATTGCTTGAGGAGTTAAAGGTGGTGCAGTCTGAGGGGGCATGATTTGCAGGACATCGAGAGATGAGGGCGGTGAACTCGGAGGAACATCCAGGGATGTGAGCGCCACTGAAGGACCCCGGGACGATTCCCTGGGATGGGATAGACAAGAAGAACACATTCTGTCAGCCAGATCCTTCTGCTTTCTATTGCATCCAATACAGCATTGCCCCGAAGCTGGCATGGCTGTGCCGTTTTTTTTTTTTTAAACTGTGAGGCAGAACTGAACCACCCTTCAGAAAAAAAACAAACCGCCGGGAAAGAAACAGCAAAATAAGAAAAAGGTATCCATATACCAACGATATGCAGTAGATCGGACAGACAGTCAGAAGGAGAAAGAAGGTTACGCAGAGTCGTGACTCCCCAAACTTCGGGCAGTAAACCGCTCTGCTTGGCTTCTTCTGAGAAAATAATAAAATCAGAAAAGCTGTCACAGTTTACCGCAGTGCAGCTGAAGCCGCAAGCCAAGAAAAAGCCCCTCTTAACAACGTTAAATGAAGTCAGTCGTCCTCCATGCAGCCTGCTAACCCTCTTGGTCTAAGGCTGAAATTTCCTGGTGGAGGGAGCTGCATTGAACTCAAATCAGGAGCTCACCTCAGGACAGTACAATCTGGTGCTGTCAGACGCTGGGAAACCCAGAGCAACCCCTCATGTGAGCTCTGGGTACATCCAGGGGGCAAAAGAACCCAGAAAAAAACAGTTAAGAACTGAAGAAAGAAATAAAATTGAGGAGAGACAGCCAACCACCATCATCTGCTGGAGACAGAGAAATACTGAGGAGGACCCCTAGGGGTATGCCTGTACCTTCTAGAGCTCAACCAATCAGGGCTCTGGAAGTTTTTTTCTCTGTCTCCAACATCTGCTGGAAGGGGAACACAACCCGTTTGTCTGAACTGGTCTAGCAGGATGAAAAGGAAATTACAAGATCTACCTGAGCAGACCCTTAATCATCTTCAAATGGCCCAAAATGTCACTGTCCATATTATTTTTTAAGATAAACAGCACAGAATACATCACTCCAATATTTTCAAAGTTACATTGGCTATCTGTATTGAGCCATATTAAATATAAAATACTCATGATTACACTTCAACTCCCGAGGAAAATAATCCCATCATTTCTATCTCACTGATTAGCATCTCATCTAATGAGAGATCTAGAAGAGAATGCAATAAAAATAACTTGACAGTCCCTTGTAACTACCGCAATACAAACCGCTGGACGAGCAGAGCATTCACTTATTTTTCACCTATACTCTGGAATGCCCTGCCGGATAAGCTAAGCGCCATCAAGGACCTTAAAGATTTTTGCAAGGAAATTAAAACATATCTATTTATAGAATATTTTGGTAACACAACTGATGCTAACAAAATATACCCAACATAAAAATATAAGCCTCTAGAGAATCTCCTCTGAACCCACCCAATCAATATCAACCATTAATCAACTCCCTAAACTAACTGCTCTTTGCAAGCCTATGTACATATAAATACATTGTAAATATGCTGATTGTATCATGTTTTCTGTAAATATTGCATGATCCTAGCTGTATACACTCTACATGTTATTCCACTGTCACATCAGTGTTCTAAGTTTAATGTAATTGGTTTGTTAATTGTAAACCGCCCTTGATCTCTGGAAGGGGTAGTATAGAAAAGCATATAGATAAATAAATATTCTTTCAAGCTGAAAATGAGTGGCATGTTACGTAAATTATTGAAAAACTCCTTTAATGCATTTTGAACTATACTTTTTAAACAGCTTAATATGAAAGATGTATAAAGGTGTGAAGATTTACTTACATCTGGATTTTATTGCACAAATTCAAAACTCAAAAATTACCTCTTAAATATTTGGTCTACCAAATTCTGAGATGCAAACACTTTTTCTTGAAAGCGCATACGTTTGCATATCTCAATACAAAGCAACAGATGACCGCTTTCAATAAACACGAAGATTCCACAATATTCTCCAGCAAGCTACAATGAAATGTATACTTACCGATCCCTGTTGTATCCCACTTCAGCTGTTGCATTTGGAGAAGGAATAAGCATATCTACCACTCCTGTTTCAAGTTCCTTAGAAGTGTATACAAAATGTTTAAAAGTTAGGTGTACGAAGGTAAATCAAAGTGCTGCATATTATTCTACTTTACAGTTTAAGAAGAACTGCTACTATCTCTAACTGTAAACATATGTATCATAGAAAGCAACAGGATCAGTATGAACAGGTAATCCAGACCCAAACCCTTTATGATTTTTGGCCAGAATAAGATCAAATAGAAATACTGTGAAAAATATTGTGTAAAAATAGTCTCCAATATGATCAGAACTTACTTATAGTTGAATTTTATCGTACCATTTCTATCCAGTTCTGTTTAACCCTCTGGTGAATTGAGATTATATGTGGAATTATTTTCTGCATTAAAGCATGTTTTACATTCAGGAAATGGCTTTTATAAAATTATGCAGGTATACATGTGCATACAAGTACATGTACTGAAAAGAGCATGAGTACTTTTATGCAGACTATGAGCAGCATTGCTAGAGGCATAGTTACGACAGAGCAAAGATGAAATTGTGAGGTACGCATGTACCCTCTGTCATTTGGTTTGCTAAGGCTGACTTTGTATGTAATATCTCCCCCAAAATTGCTGGTTCCTTTATTCCAATCAAGGACACTATCACCTTAGGAATTATATTAAAGGACTGATTTTTAATTCATATATTGCTTCCTTAGTTAGAAAATCTTTCTCTGTCTTGAGGATGATCAAGTCAATTAAAGCATACCTGGATGGGAAATCTCTGAGAACTTTGGTCCATGCTCTTATCTTAAATCATTTATATTATTGCAATGTTCTACTCATTAGACTCCATCCAGCATTATTGATTAAACGTTTACAGTTAATTCAAAACTTTGCTGCGAATCTAATATATGGTACTAAATGCAGACACAACATAGTTAACTCACTTGCAACAGGTGATCTCTGGGAACAGCAGGAATTTAGTCTTCACATATGGGTGATTTTGGACAGGGGAAAATGTCTTTGGCAAAGACTGGCAAGAAAAGGCCTTTCAGAGTCAGAAAATACGTACTACTCTAAAGAGACTGTCCAGAACAACTGCTGACCCTGCTAGGAAAGAGACACCTGCAAAGAAGTCTTTCTACAATAAGAGATTCTATTCTTCTTATCCTCCTACTTCTCAGTACCAGGGTCAGGCCCCACAGAAGAGGCAGCAGCCTCCTAAGTAAGAGAAGAAGCCGCAGGTGGCTAAATCTCAACCAGCTCCGCAGCCACAGTCTGCGCCTGGTTTTTGACTCTTTCCTACAGAACATTGCCACCCTGCCTCTGGAGTGGCAGAGAAGATAGTGCTGTGACAGGTGGGAAGGCAGGAGTGAATGCACGGTGCAGCTCCCAAAAGCTTCCAATGGAAAATTGGGAACGTGTTGTGTGGGCTCCATCGGTGACAACACCCATATGTGTGATGACTTACTTCCTGCTTGTCCACGGAGAAAAATTGTTTTATGGCCAAGGCCGTTAAAACTCTGTTTATTTAGAGAACTATACACACACATACATGCATATTATCTTTCAGTTTTAAATCAGAATGGCCTCAGTGCCATCAATGAGATGTTTTTGGGGGGGGGGGGGGGGCGAGAGTGCATCTGAAATGATAGCACCATAGACCCATGAAGCGTATCATCCCAGAATTAGGCCAGGCATTAGTTATATCCTTGGCTGCATTTCCTTTAACAAGTCTGCTACAGCTAAGCATGGCACCCGTTCCTACAGGCTGAAGGAATGTCATTTCCAGATTCCAGTAGGTCAGAATTACATAGGCACATAGCTGGTTAGGCTGACAGATGACTAGCTTCTTACAATTACCTACTATCTATCTCCATGGCATTATGTAGGAGGTTGTAGGAGGTAGATAAAAAGAAAACTGAGAACTTCAGAAATTACTTTTTTTTTTATAATTTAAGAAAACGGCATTAGCAGTTATGTAAAAACCATTTTAAAGAGCTTAAGGAAATTGCTATATCACCAGTTTCAGGTGGATCATTTCCACCAAGCATTTATAAAATAAAAGGTAGTTACTCACCTGTAGCAGGTGTTCTCCGTGGACAACAGGAATAAGTCCTCACATATGGGCGATGCCACCAACGGAGCCCTGTGTGGAAATGCTCCCCAGCTTCTATTGGAAGGTTTTGGGGGCTCTACTGCACCTGCTTCCTGCCTGCCATGGCATCATCTTCTCCAGTAGGATAACAAAGATGTAGCAGAATTCAATTCCTCAGGGAGGTGGAAGAGTTGTGAGGACTTATTCCTGCTGTCCATGGAGAATATCTGCTACAGGTGAGTAACTACCTTTTCTCTGTGGACAAGCAGGAATGAAATCCTCACGTATGGAACTCTCAAGCTACAGGCTACTGAAAATCGAGAAGGCCGAGAAGCCCAATAGGTGCAAACTGAACTAAGAACTGGAGAATCAACTGTACATCACTGGTAGCTCCCAAAGGGGAAGTCATTTGATTTAGCTTCTTCACCATGCAATTTTATTTGTTACCATTCATACTCTTTGGGGGGTTTTTGGAAGCCTGGATGGACAGCAGGGCCTTAGGGGGATGGAGCTGGATTCTAATTCCCAAACAGATGTCGGAGTACAGATTGGCTGAAGTTGCTGTCATGTTGGGAATCTAGACGGTAGTGAGATGTGAATGTGTGGATAGAAGACCATGCTGTAGCCCTGCAGATCTCTTTCATGGAGACTGAGCGCAAGCTGGCCACCGAAGCAGCCATGGCTCTGACATTGTGAGCTGTGACGTGACCATCAAGGCTCAGGCCAGTCTGGGCATAAGTGAAAGTGATGCAGTCTGCCAATCAAACTGAAAGAGAGCATTTGGAAATGGCAGCCCCTAGCTTGCTGAGGTCAAAAGAGACAAATAGTTGGATGGACATTTGGTGGACCTTCGCTGCTATAGTTAGAAGGCCAAGGCTCGCTTGTAGTCCAGTATGTGCAGTGCTGCCTCACCCCTTAAGAGTGTGAGGCCTTGGAAGGAAAGTCATCAGAATGATCGACTGATTAAGATGGAAAGCTGATACCACCTTTGGGAGGAATTGAGGATGAGTGCACAGGACCACTCTATTATGATGGAACCTAGTATGAGCCACTAGAGCCTGGAGCTCACTAACTCGGTGCACTGAGATAACTGCCATCAGGAACAAGACCTTCCAGGTCAAGAACTTCAAAGGTCAGGAATTAAGTGGCTCAAAGGAAGATAACATGAGCTGCGCGAGGACAACACTGAGGTCCCAAGCCACCACTGGAGGCTTGAAGGAAGCTTTCAAGAGGAGCAAGCCGTGCATGAAGCGAACCACTAAAGGCTGAGCCGATATGGACATACCTTCCAAAATGTGATGGTAAGCCCCAATCAAGCTGAGATGGACCCTGACAGAGTTGAACTTAAGACCTGACTCCGAGAGGTGTGGGAGGTACTCGAGAAGTCTGTTGACGGAACAATTAAATGGATCCTGCACCCGTTCTATGCACCAGGAAGTGAATCTCTTCCACTTGAAAGCATAATCCCTTTTCATCAAGGCCCTCTTAGAGGCCAACAGAACATCTGTTACTCCATTAGGCAGGTTTATTTTATTTTATTTATTTACTTACATTCTCTTATATACCGTGCTATTCTGCATCAGTGCGGTTTACATTGAACAAACTGAAATTACATTGAACAGGGCATTATAACTTGGAGATAACTATTTTACAGGGAACATGGGCTATGGAGGGTTAAGTGGCTTGCCCAAGACTACAAGGAGCACCTGTGGGACTAGAAACCCCAGTCCTTCCGGCCCAAGGTTGCTGTCCTCTAGTGGGATTTGAACCCCCGACCTTCCGGCCTGAAGTACCTTGCCCCAACCACTAGGCCACTCCTCCAGGTTAAGCTCCAACAAGACTAGCCTCTCAACATCCATGCAGTGAGGGCCAATGATCTGACGATGGGGCACAGCATCCTCCCAGCCTCTTAAGATAGGAGGTCTGGAGCAGAGCCCAACTGCAGAGGTTCCCACTGGGAGAGTTGAAGCAGAAGGGGAAACCATGGATGTCAGAGCCAATACGGTGCAATGAGGATCATTGTACCCCTTCTGTCTGGAGTTTCATCAGGGTCTTCGCTATGAGAGATATGGAAGAGTATGCCAATAAACAGGCCCTTCCCCCTAGGGTAGGAGGAAAGCATCTGGAGCCAACCTGCTGCGTGAAGTAACCCTGGAGCAGAACTGATCCACCTGGGCATTGGGCTGAGAGGTGATCAAGGGGGTACCTCACTTCCAAAAGATCCGAGTCACGACATCCTTGTCTAGAGTCCACTCATGCAGCTGGAGGACGCGACTCAGTTGGTCTGCCTTGGTATTCTGCTCCCCTAGCAGATATGTGGCCCTTAACTCCATACCATGAGTGATGGCAAACTTCCATAATCAGACTACCTCCCAGCACAGGCGGTATGAACCTTTGCCCCCCTGCTTGCTTATGTAGTACATTGCGACCTGATTGTTGGTCTGAATCAATATAATCTGGTTGGCCAGGTGATTTCAGAAAACCCTGAGGGCATTCACTATGGCTTGTAATTCCAAAAATTTGATCTGGTGCAGGATCTCCCATTCAAACCAGATTCCTTGAGTGTGGAGGCCATCCAGATGCACTCTCCAACCCAGCTTGGATGCATCTGTTGTCAGTGTCTTCTGGGGTGGCACCTTCTGAAAATGGAGACTCCTGAACAGGTTTTAATGATCCAGACGAGCCATGGGAATGACATACATTGTGGAGGCCATGTGGCTGAGCATGGTCAGCATCCTGCAAGCCATTGTCTGATAACTCCGCTGGGTATCGTGGACCAAAGCCATCAATCTCTAGATTCAGTCCAGTGGGAAGAAGGCTTTTGCTTGGGTCATGTCAAGGAGAGCCCCTTGAAATCCAACAGCTCTAGCACCTGGATGGTCAACTGTGTTGATTGCTGGACTCTGTCTGGAGTGGTGCTTTTTAAGAGGCAGTCATCCAGATATGGGAAGACAAAAGCCCCTAGTGTCCTGAGACAGGCTGCTACCACAGTGAGGCACTTTGTGAAGACTTGGGGCACCAAGGCCAGTCCGAAGGGAAACACTTGGCACTGAAAGTGTTGTCCTCCCAGGACAAATCTGAGATATTTCCTGTGGGTGGGATGTATCGTTATGTGGGTATACACGTCCTTTAGATCA
The DNA here is from genome assembly GCA_033557465.1 of Ichthyophis bannanicus. Lineage (NCBI taxonomy): Eukaryota > Metazoa > Chordata > Amphibia > Gymnophiona > Ichthyophiidae > Ichthyophis > Ichthyophis bannanicus. The sequence continues at coordinate 44,387,127 of CM066043.1, forward strand.
AGGGAGCATAGCCAAACGCCTTTGTAAAGATAAGGGAGAAGGGTAGCTAGAGATACCATCTTGAACTTTTCTCGCACCAGAAAGGTGTTGAGGTTTCTGAGGTCCAGGATGGGTCAAAATACCCCCCCCCCCCCAATCTTTTTGGGGACCAGAAAATACCTGGTTGGCTCCCAAGGTACAGGCTTGATGGGAAGATCGGCCAGAAGGGCAGAGAGTTTCTTCCAAAGTAGGTCCAGAGGAGGTTGAGAGGATACGTCCTTGGGGGCCAATGAGACAGTAGCCAGACTATCCGTAGCACCCATGAGTCCTAAGTTATAAGGCGCCACATGTTAGCAAAAAGAGTGACAAATGGTAAAATGGTCACTTTTTTCAGAGTATGAATACCAATGTTAGTGTTACTCTGTACTCTATCAAAGAAGTGTAGAATGTATCATAGTAGGACTCATGGCTAGAGAGGTCTCAGAAACCATAAGCTGCCATTGCATGTTGATCTGCAATGGACTAATGCCTAAATGCACATCAATGACCTCATTCTTAAACTTGATAGCCAAAAATTATTTTTTATACACAAATTTTGTCAGCTTCAATATATTATTTCCATAAGCAAGCTTTATATCTATAGAATGAACCAGTGAACCAGTGCTTAGCTGTATGGTAGTTTCCCGACGCTTGTTCATGCGCTATGTCACGCGTTTCACCACTTGGGTTTCTTCAGGGGAGTATTACGAATCTGCACTGTACAGTGCAGATTCGTAATACTCCCCTGAAGAAACCCAAGTGGTGAAACGCGTGACATAGCACATGAACAAGCGTCGGGAAACTACCATACAGCTAAGCACTGGTTCACTGGTTCATTCTATAGATATAAAGCTTGCTTATGGAAATAATATATTGAAGCTGACAAAATTTGTGTATAAAAAATAATTTTTGGCTATCAGTTTAAGAATGAGGTCATTGATGTGCATTTAGGCATTAGTCCATTGCAGATCAACATGCAATGGCAGCCTATGGTTTCTGAGACCTCTCTAGCCATGAGTCCTACTATGATACATTCTACACTTCTTTGATAGAGTACAGAGTAACACTAACATTAGCAAAAAGAGTGAGCCTTTCCCCCACTGGAGGGTTCCCCTCTGCGGTCACTGGCTGAATGGCTATGCTCCAGAGGAACAAGACAAAACCCTGCTCCAGGTTGGGTTGCAGAGCAGGCTGAGCTTTTTGAGGTTTCCCCAATGCTTTGGGAGAGGAGCCTGTGTGTTTTGCTGGGAGGTTTGAGGACCAGGAAAGTACTTGTGCTTACATGGGTAGTAGACCTTTTTCTGGCCTCCACCTTGATAGTTCCTGTGATAGGCAGTGGGATCGGACATGTGTCTTGAGAGTCTGGTGAGGGTAATGTGCTGCTTCTCTATGACGCCAGTTTTCTCCTCCACTTGCTCTCCGAAGAGGTTTTCTCACAGGCATGGCACATCCGCAAGATTATTTTGTACAGACTGTTCCAGATCAGAAGACTGAAGCCAGATGAGTTTGCGGGCTCCAATATCCAGTGTTGCCCCTCTGAAGACCGTCTCAAAGGTGTTGTATGTTGCCCTGACCAGAAACTTCAAGCAGTCTTTGCCATGGCACGATAATGCTCCAGTTTTTCCGGAAGGAGGAAGGGCACATAAGTCAATGAGATCACTCATGATGTCCGTTAGGAACATGCACATGTAGAGCTGGTAAGAGCATACTCTAGCCATGAGCATGGAGCTCTGGGAGCATTTCCTCCCAAACGAGCCTCCCTACCCGGGGAGGAGGAGGGGGGTCGAGGAATGAGTCCTGGTGCTGGTGAGGGAGGAGTGGCCTAGTGGTTGGGGAAAGTTACCTCAGGCCAGAAGGTCGGGGGTTCAAATCCCACTAGAGGACAGCAACCTTGGGACAGAAGGACTGGGGTTTCTAGTCCCACAGGTGCTCCTTGTGATCTTGGGCAAGCCTCTTAATCCTCCATTGCCCATGTTCCCTGTAAAATAGTTATCTCCAAGTTATAATGCCCTGTTCAATGTAATTTCAGTTTGTTCAATGTAAACCGCCTTGATATCATGAAAAGCGGTATATAAAAAAATGTTAAATAAATAATCATTTTCAGGGTGGACTCCACTGCTAAGGAGTGGTACAGAAGCTGAGGCTTTTCAAATCCAGGGCCATTTCTTTATTTATTAATTATTAGTATTTAGCTCATGCCTTTCCAGGAGAAGATCAAGGCAAGTTATATTCAGGTACACTATGCATTTCTCTGTCCCCAAAGGGCTCACGATCTAAGTTTATACTTGAGGCAATGGATGGTTAAGTGGCTTGCTCAAGCCCACAAGGAAACCAGTTGGATTTGAACCTTGGTCTTTCTGGCTCTAGGCTGTTGCCTTAACCACTAGGCCACTCCTCCATCCAGTACATAGAGTCCAGCCTCCTAGGGCTCATCTTCCATCTCTAGTGAAAATGGGATGGCCTTGGCCATATTCCTCACAAAGTCCTAGGAGGACATGTCCACTGGAGGAGACTTCCACTGTTCATGCAGAGGGTAAGGATCTGAAGGAAGCTCGGGAGCCCTGCCCTACAACAGGTTCTCAGATTCCACATCAATCACCCAGCCATCAGAGTCAGACTCTGAAAGGAAGTCAAAGTACTTCTAAGACTCTGCCTAGAGCTCCCTCTGGCCTCGAGGGGACTGGGAGCATTGACGGGATCAAGGATGCATCAAGTGCTTCTGTAGTTTCTTGGGATATTGGAGCCCGATACACTCGAGAGAGAGATGGCCCTACTGGGAACCGACATCTGATCTCTTCAATGCCCCAATTTTGATGTCACCGCAGGCAGAGCATGCGTTTCAAGGATGGACTGCACAATGTTCATGACTATGTCCTGGGCACTGAAGCATCAGCCAGCTGCAATGCAGGCCTTGAGCACCTGAAGGTGTTCCTCCATGGCTGCCAATTTCGAAGGCCTTGGGGCCTGAGCAGCTTTGACCTTTGTCTCCGGCATCCCTGCAGGTGAATTGTCATGGTCTCAGTTGTCGGGAGATGGCTGGTGCCCCTCCAAAACTCTGGAGATCGATTCCTCTCTCATGGCATCTTGGAGGGCCATTGCTCTCGACATCGCATCGGGAAGGGTCTGTTGCCGATGCACATGAGACTTCACCTGGTGCTCAGAAGGATCCCCCTTCGATGTCGATAGAGTCGAGGTCAAGTCCTTCTTTGATTCCAGGCAGAAACTGACCAATGGTCAATCCTCTAGGGTACTACAGGCACCCAGCCCAGATTGAGCACAGGAGCCTCTCGATGTCGATGCACCTTCGGCGGATTCTAGGGAAGCCATCGAGACTGCTACCGGTACTGAAGACACTGAATCAGACCTCTGGCCAAAGAGAGATTCTCTCTACTTCTCTCGACCCTTCAGGCTTCTCCTTGTCACCTGCAAGAACAAACTGTAAGAAGAGAGCTGGTGATCAGGACCCAGAAGTTGAAGGCACCAATTGTGTTTGTCAGTGATTGAGATGGTCCTGGCACATTTGGTGCATTTCTTGAACCTGATGGCCAATCTCTGGGAAAATAGGCTTGGCTAAATCAAATGGCTCGATGGTGACCAGGGGCCCAGTTGGACCATAGGAAAAACAATGAGAATATAAAAGTTACCGAAAAAGTGCTGGAACCGCGATTGACGGACTTGATGCTACTGACAGTAGGCAAAAAAGTGAAACTGCACAAAAAAGGCCCCCAAAGGGGGGAAAATGAAACATTTACCAATGGACAACTGATTTACTTCTATGTGGCTCCACGGAAAATGAAGACTGGAGAAGATGGTGCCGTGGCAGGCGAGAAGACAGGTGCAGTGCAGCCTTCCAAAAGTTTCTAACAGAAGCTGGGGAGCATTCCTGCACAGGACTCAGTCGGGGACATCACCCATATGTGAGGGCTTCATTCCTGCTTGACCACAGAAAATATTTTATATTTATTGATATATTGAAAAGAAATTACTTTCAACCTAACTAACTCACTGGGCAGACTACATGGGCCATGCCGTCATTAACTATGTTACTATTTTTGGATGATTTAACCTTCAGCAGCAGGTCCAATGAGATGCCTGACTGAAGACAGAGCACAGTTTAGGATAACTATTCTGAGGGTCGCTATGAGTCGACACCAACACAACAGTACTTAACAACAACAGCAAGTCCATCTGGCAGTAATCTGATCTGCTCTGATGAAATTCTAATTTGTTGTTAAGTTTCGTTGAGTTGATGCTGACTCCTGGCAACTCTGGACAGTTGCCCATGTTGTGACTAGTCCCTGGGTTTTTTTGGCAACATGCGATTGGAAATAGATTAGTAGGCCTTTTAGCAGTCTGTTAATTAAATAACTTTAAAATATTACCGGGAGTCTGATTGCAGGAGTGAGAGGAGGTGTGCTAGGCCCTGTCCATTGGGCCATGGGACTGCCGGGGACTGTACTTGTTGCTGCTGACGCTGCTGTTGCCCTGCTTCCATCGGGCGGGCAGGCACGCCCGGGGCAGCCTGCTCCTGGTGGGGGGCTTTCCTTGCTATAAGTGTGTTTTTCCTTTTCTCCGCGACTGCAGAGCATGACCGGGGGTCGTTTCTAAAGGGGCATGTCTAAAGGAGCAGGTTCTGCCCCTTTGATGCCCCTTTGACGTCACTGCGATGCTACTGTGGCGTTTTTTTTTGTGCGTATACCATCAAGGAACTGTGTGCTGAATGATAAGGTTTACTTATGTATGGTGCTGTTGTAACTTTCTGTTAACTGTTTCACTTGTGTTTTGTAATGGGTAAAAGGAAAGCTAAAGTACAGAGCAGGCCCCAGGCTGCCGATTCTGGTGATTTTAAACAGGTCAGCCCTCTGAATAAGCATTTTCCCCCTGTTCCTTTGGCACAGTCCTCTCCTGAGGGTGCTTCTTTGAGCCCCGGTGGGAGATTTCCCCCACCTTGTCCTGTCTCAGGTAGAGTCGTTATTTCAGGGGAGTTATCCGAGTTGGACAGGAAGGATAAGTTTGTAATTACTTTGCCAACTCCTGTTCAATTTGCAGCACTGGAAGGTTCTTCTGAACTTCCAGTCCTGCTCCCAGACGCAGAAGTTACTTTAAAAGATCTATGGGGGGCTCTGAAATGTATTGATACTAAGGTGTCTTTAGCTGTTAGTTCTTTATGCACATTTTCTCAAGAAGCTGCTGTATCTTTACAACAACTCGATGAGAAAGTTTCCTTGATCGATGTGGCCGTTACTAAATTGGAATTTCAGGTTCTTCCACTTCAGACAATTAATGTGGTTGGGATTAAGGATTCTTTGATTTTACATTCTAAAATGGAAGCCCTTGAGAATTCTATGCGAGTTTGTAATTTGCGTTTTTTGAATTTTCCTCAATCTTCTCTTTTGTCCCCTAAAATTCTTCTGGATAAATACCTAAAGGAAATATTGGCCATATCAGATCCTATTGATGTTGTACAGATTTATTATATCCCCTAAGGCTCTAAGAAGGTTAACTCTGCGAAGGATGAGCTGGATGAGATAGTTCCTTCTATGACTAATCTTACAGCCTTCTTGGAGGACTCCTTAGATATAATTAGTCTACGTTCCACTTTGCTAGTGACCTTTTCATCAGTATCGGTTAAGCAGCGTATCTTAAAAGCTTTTTTTAAGGTTAAGTCAGCAAACCTTTGTGGACAGACAGTTAATATTTTCCCAGATGTATCACGTGGCACCCAAATGCGCCGAAGACAATTTTTATCTCTTAAGTCTCGAGTTTTGGCCTTGGGTGCCATGTTCTTCTTACGTTTTCCCTGTAAATGCATCATTAATTTTGATGGTGCTTCATATGTTTTCCTAGATGTCTCTCACCTGGAGAAATTTTGACTGATAGGCAGGGTTCGGTTGGGGAGGGTAATGTCTGATTGAATTGCCTCCAATATTGTGGTCCATATGGACTTGTTTTCTGATTATTGATTATGGCTTTTTGTTCTTAAGTATTGCTGTCTTACTCTCTTGATGTGAACTATATTTGTTGTCTCCTGTATTCTCTTAGTTTATTTTTGGAATCCTCGAGTATGTTTTTTTTTCCTGGCGGGAGCACAAATTGTCCTGTATTTCATTTGGTTATTGTATTTTGACTAAAATCCATAAATAAAAAAACAAAAAAAACTTTAAAATATTACCCAACATAAAACTAAGAGCTCTGGGAATACACACTGAACTAGTTCCCACTGTTGTTGGGCTCCTAACAAAATTCTGTAAGGGGAGTCTGTATCTTGTATCCTGGCCAGTGCAGAATGACAAAGAACATTTTTAACTTTCTAATTATATGTGATTTAGTTACATTTATCAGAATAGTTAAGTGTGAAATATGTTTAAATATCAGACAGCAAGTTTCTCTTGCCAAGGGCAAACTTTACAGATCCCTCTCCTCAATTTACCTCTCCTTATCTCTCATCCCAGATAGCACATCTGAACAATATCTGAACCTTCAATAGCTTTGACAGAAATCTCTTTGACACTAACCATTAATACCCCTCCATGGCTGCCAGGAGTCATTGAGATAACAGAAGTCTGGCTCCTTTTCTCCCTAGGCTCAGATGCTTCACATTTCTGTGCTGTGTCTCAACCTCCTCCATCTCTGTGCTGAAACCAGTATCATGGGCAGAAATGCCACTTTAAACAAATAGTCTCCCTTCTTTCCAAACAAATATATTGAAGATGTAAGATATTTTTAACATTCTATTTTGAAATACCTGGCACATTTCTGTAATGGTGTCATCAAACACACCCCCTGCATCGTCTGCTCCCTCTCCAACCAACTTCACTTTCCAGGCACGGGAGGGTAGTCTGAGATCTGAAGCATTTAACTTTACCACTTGCCTTGCAATTTGTACAAAAATAGGCTTACATTTTCGACCTCTTCAAAAGAAAACAGACAAAAATGGTTGATGAATACTTAATCCAAAGAATTCTGCTTCTTACACCAATACTGGCTAATCTATTTCCCTTTTCTTTATATCACTTGTCTATTGTGCTTTCTTGTCAGATACGTAGAAATGCAATATGTTCTTTATTAAAAGGGAAGGGAAGAAAGGCACTGTGGAGAATGCAGTGGTTCCTTTAGTGACAATAGTAAGTAAATAAATACATGTCTCAATTAAAAAAAAAGTTACAAACCTCGTGGATATTCTTTTTACAGTAATTTGCGGCCCATAGTTCTTGCCCTGAACCATGGTCTTTCCTATGGAACGCACCATGGGAAGTGTGTATACTCTTGGTGCTAGTAAAGGTCTCAGTTGTCCTTGAACAATTCCCCATGTTCCTGCATTGTAATGAGATGTACTGTTCTGTAAAAACATGAACATTATTAAATGGACTTGCATTACAAGAGAAAACTCTAAAACAAGAGTGATTTCTTGAACACCTGGAGGCAGCTCCTGATACATTGAATGTTTTGTAAATACATTTGCAATATATTTTGCCAAATGAACTGAAAAGAAAACATTCTAAACATCTTACCAGACAATGCCCCATATCTCTCTGAGGTCTTATCATGATATAACATGAATCAAGTTTACAATATTTAAAGATCACCATAAGAGAAGTTGAAAAAAAACCTGTTTGTCAGTAACAAATATTCTCCAAAGAGCAATTCATCACTCACACAACTGGGTGATATCACTGATGGTACCAAAATAGGGAACATGCAATTGCCAGAGCTTTCTGTTGAGAGATCCCTTCTGAGTATGCATTAAAGTTCACACATTCTTATGGCTGTGCTGTTTTGTTCCAGTTCTGTTAATTAATGAACTCAGCTATAAAAAGGGAGGCAAAAGGGTTTGTGTAAAGTGATGTCTTGCTACATAGTAACACAGTAAATGCCAGATAAATACCAGTATGGCTCATCTAGAGAGCCCAGTAAAATGGCCGGGGCTGTACCTGCCACCATGTGCGAGTTCCTCCACCCCGCTATGTCTATGTTTAGGGCTGTACCTACTGCTCTGTTCAGCTAACCCTGGCAGGTTACTTCTGTCAATGTTTTTTTGAGGTGTGAAAGTAATGTAAAGTTTCTCTGAATGAAAATTCTCCATACTTTTATTTCATCCTCTTGCTATAGAGGATCCTTTGTTTGTCCCATGACTCTTTGAATTCCATCACTGTTTTTGTTCCCACTCTTCTTTCTGTGGAAAAATATTTCCCGATGTTGCTTTTAAATGTTCTTATTTTCAGCTTCATTTCGGGTCCTCTAGTTCTACAGCCTTTCAAGTCTCTTCTCATATATCTTCTGGTGCAGACCCCATACCATTTTGGCTACTTTACTCTTAACCGCTTCCAGTTTATGTCCTTAGCAAGCTATGCCTCCAAAAAATAGAAACGTAGAAGACGATGGCACATACAAACCATATGGCCTATCTTGTCTGCCCATGCATAAGAATTATTAAGCTCTACAATCCCTTCCTCTCCCTCAGAGATTGTCTATACTTGTCCCATGTTTTCTTATATTCAAATAGAGTTCTCATCTCCCCCAACTCCATTGGAAAGCTGTTCCATACATCCGCCGTCTTAATAATAAAGATATATTTCTTTAGAATACTCCCGAGTATATCACATTTCATTTTCATCTGATGCCTCCTCATTCTAGAGCTTCCTTTCGACTGAAAGAGGGCCATCTTCTGTGAACTTATACCACAAAGGTATTTAAATGTCTCTGTCATATCTCCCCACTCCCGTCTTTCCTTCAAAGTAAATGTACTGAGATCTTTAAGTCTATCCCTATATGCTTTATGATGAAGACCATGGACCATTTTAGTGGCTGTCCTCTGGACCAACTCCATCCTGTTTATATCCTTTTGAAGGCGTAGTCTCCAGAATTTTACACAGTACTCTAAATGAGATCTCACTAGAGACTTTTATAAGGGCATCAGCACCTCCTTTTCCTGCTAGCCATTCCTCCTCTCCCTATACACCCAAACATCCTTCTAGCTTTTGCCATCGCCTTTTTTGTGTGGCCACTTTAAGATCATCTGATACAATTACTCCCAGATCCTGCTCTCTTCTTTTGTGCAGCAACATATTTCACCCCTATACTGTAGAACTCCCTTGTTTTTTTGCAGCTGAAATGCACGACCTTGCATTTTTCTGCATTAAATCTCAGCTGTTAAACTCTTGACCATTCTTCAAGCTTTGTTAGATTCCCCTCCCTCATATTATCCACACCTTCTAGGGTGTCAACCTTATTGCAGATTTTGGTATCATCTGCAAAGAGGCAAACCTTTTCTGACAGACCTTCCATAATATCACTTATAAAAATGTTAAAGAGGACCAAGAACGCAGTACTCCAAATGAGGCCTTATTAACGACCTCAAAAGAGAAATTGTCACCTCTTATTTTCTTCTGGTTATGCTCCTCCTTATGCAGCCTAGCATTACTGTGGCTTTGACCATCACCTTGTCATACTGTGTCACCATCTTGAGATCCTCAGACATTGTCGCCTCAAGGTCTCTCTCCTGTCTGTACACATCAGCATCTCACCCCCTAGCATATAGCTCCTTTGGATTTCTACTCCCTAAGTGCACCACTCTGCACTTCCTCACATTAAAATCTTAACTTCCAGACATTAGGCCATTCTAATTTTTGTATATCAAATTTGCAGATCTTGCTTAGCTGGATTTCTACATTGTTTGCCTTTCCGATATTCATCTCTGCTTTTTTTTTTTTTTTTTTTAAAGGTGCAGCCTTGCCTCTGTTCACATTTATCATGCTGACCCTGATCCAGAGGTGCAACCTTGCTTCTAACTGCACTCAAAGTGCTGACCCTGAGCCAGAGTTAACATCTTTCCTCCTCCCTATTTTACCCAACTGCAAATCTGCTTTAATATCTGACTTAATCTTATATAATGCGTTTGACATTTTCTGGCTCATGGAAACCTGGATTATGTCTGGTGAAGCTGCCTTCTTAAGGCCTCCTGTCCTTTGCTTTGCTAATCCGTGTCTCCCAACATATCACTTCCCTGAATCATTAATCAGGTCATACAGTACCTTGAACATGGATTTCTCCCTAGTCTGTCCACCATCTTTTGGATACTTATTTCCTTTCTTTTTCGTAGTCTGATCACTATTTTGTCTTCTTTTCGATTGATCTCCCAACCCCCTCCTCCCACTGCCCACACCAGACTCTGCAGGAACTATTCACAGCTAAATCTTAAGTTCCAGGCCTACAGCATCTCCAACTGTCCCATTTACCTCTCAGATGCTCGATTTTCTGCTTGATCTTCTTTTCTTTCTTCTACTCTCAACAAAGTTGCTCCTGTGTCCTCAGCGCTGATATCCAGTTCCTGCCATAACACTTAGCACCATGCTGGGTTAAGGCCTTTTAAACATTATTTTTGTCACTTTGAATGCCTCGGGTGCCAACACCACACTCCAGTCCTCCTTGCTCAGTGCAAATCTTGACTATCAGATTATAAAAAGGCTATTTGTTTGGCCAAGATATTCTCTCTCAACAGTCTCATTGCCGCTTCCTCTAACACGCAGAGTTGCCAAGTTATCCAGTTCCAGGAGTGCAATGTTCCCTCTAATTTTCTGTAGGCTGTGTGCGCATAAAATATCAGCTGTGTGCAGCTTTTGAAGGAAGGTTAAATTTTTGTGCACCACATAACGACACTCGGAGTTATATACTTCAAAATTTGACTACACGTCAGAATATAGTATGTACACCACATTGATTGCACTAGAAAATATTGTAGAACTTCTGAAAACCGTAAATACACAAGAAATTTTAAATTTTAAGACGTCTGTGTTGTTTTCTATCAAAATCAGAACCGCAATTTTTGTGCGCTCTGTTGTAAAGTATGTGCGCTCGCTCGGCGAGGTGTGCGCGCGCGCACACGCGTACAGCTTAGAGGGAACAGATCTTAGGACGGTCAGAAATCCAGGATGGTCTCATTCTGCTGCATTATGGGACCTGCAGCACTGATTCCAATGGATGAAATCAGGGACTACAAATCCCCTACTGCATTACAATGCAAATTTAAAGGCAGAACTGGCAAAAAGTTTCACTCCTGGAACTGGGTAACTCGGCAACTCTGAAGAAGCCTAGGAAGCTCTTCCATGTTTTGGATCATCTCCTTTTCATGCCTCACGATCTCCCTCTGCCAACTCTTCTTTCACTGCAGACCAGTTTGCTAGCTTTTTTACTTATAAAATGTATTCTTTGTTCCTCCTGCCTGAATGCCCCCAAGCAGGCCTTTCCTCTGGCATCTCTCTCTTCTGTGTCATGCTTTGCCACTCCTCTGCCTTCTCCCTCCCCATATCCCTACTCCCTTCTCTCCTACCACCAAATCTGATTTCTATGCTCTTTTTTCTTGTTGGTCAGACTTCCATCCTTTGTCTCTCCTATGTGTTGAGTGTGCACTTTCTGCCGTTCACCCCTCATCACCCCCCACTGGATCCCTGGCCAGCATCTCTGGTCCTGAAGCTTGCTCATGTACTTCTGTTCCGTATTCTCCCTTTAGTTTGCACTAGTCTCTCGCCTTTGGTTATGATCTGGTTACATGGAACACATTGCTGTGGTCCCACCTCTGAAAAAGCATACTCTTAATCCCACAGATTTATTTATTTATTTCACATTCTTATATACAGCCTTATCTGGCAATCAAATGTAGACAAAATCGAACCCAGTTGGATAAAATAGGGAACACCAAACCAGAAAAATATCCAACTCAAAAGAAAGATCCCCCTAATTACCAAAAAACTTTTTTTGTCGGAGAAAGGTCTGCTAAGTGTCTAAAATCAGTATATCAGAGACACCGCCGAGACCACTCCATTTTAATAAATAAATTTTAAAATGAACAAAAAGTCCACTTAGCTGAAATCACCAAAATGCCAAGACTCTCAAAGGACAACGCGGCTCGCGTTTCGGGCTTTACTTCAGATTTGGTAGCAGGTCATGTTGCCTGTGGTCACTGTATACATTGTGACACCACTATTGAGGGCTTGCATTGGATAGATGTACATACTACCTGTATATACACCACACGTTGGCAAACTGACTGTTCTACTGATCATGTGGTCTATTTGATCGTCTGCCCGTGCTCCCTCTATTATGTTGGCAGGACAACAAGAGCGGTTCGGATTCGTCTCTCCGAACACGCTTCGCGACTCCGGGTTCAACATTTGGGAGCTCCTATGGTGGATCATCATCTTTTGAAGGGTCATGCTTTTTCTACTCTAAAATGGCGCATATTGGATTTTGTTCCACCTGACCCCCGTCGTGGTGATCGGGAGCGAAGGCTCCAGCTGTGTGAGCAACGTTGGATCTATATGCTAAACTCAGTTACTCCGACTGGTTTAAATTTGCAAATAGACTGGCATACATTGCTATAATACTGGATGGAGTTAGTCATCGATTTTTGGCATCGGACCGCCCCCTTTGGGGATCCCTGGGCAGTGGGATTCCCCTACTAGGGGGTTGGTTTAGTTTTTGATTGGCTGTAAGATACTTCTGTTCCTCTGACGTCAGACGCCGGTGACTCTATAACGGCTGATACCTCCCCGTGGCCAGTATGCTGTCCTCTACCGATTGCTGGCTTGTCCTGACCTGAAGCAGGGTTTTCTACCAAATCTGAAGTAAAGCCCGAAACACGAGCCGCGTCGTCCTTTGAGAGTCTTGGCATTTTGGTGATTTCAGCTAAGTGGACTTTTTGTTCATTTTAAAATTTATTTATTAAAATGGAGTGGTCTCGGCGGTGTCTCTGATATACTGATTTTAGACACTTAGCAGACCTTTCTCCGACAAAAAAAGTTTTTTGGTAATTAGGGGGATCTTTCTTTTGAGTTGGATATTTTTCTGGTTTGGTGTTATCTGGCAATCAAGGCAGTTTACAATAAACAGAACTTGAACATTACATCAAACAGAGTTAACTATGTGCAATAACAGTAGTAACTATTTACATTTAACTGATATGAGTGGCATGTAAATTCAATTTGATGTTCCATAGGTGATGCTGGTTAACTGACAGGGGTAGATGGGTGGCTGTTTAGGTTGAAAGGAATGATTAAAGGCAGTAAAGGATATAGTGAGGTATAAGGACCTTATGTTAGGCAGTAAGGGATTCTGGTTGGGGTTGACCATAGTGTTCATTGAATAGGAATGTCTTTAATCTTTTTCTGAAGTCGGCAAGATCTTTTATTCCTCTTAACATTGAAGGCAAGGAGTTCCAAAGAGTTGGGGCACAATGGGAGAATGCTCTTTTGTTTGTTGTTTTGCTTGTCTTTGGGAAGTCAGGAGGAATGCATAGCGAGTTTTGTGAACAACTCCTTCTCTGTCTGGTATCTGGCGTTCTGGATATTAGTGTGGTGATGTATGATGGCGCTATATCATGCAACGGTTTAAATATAATCACCAGGTTCTTGTATTTACTTTGACTGACTATCGGGAGCCAGTGAAGGCTTTGTAAAATTGGTGTGATATGATCCGCATTAGATGTTTACATTATTGTTATTATTATTTTGAATCTCCCTTTTTTGTCCAAGATTTTTAAGGATAGTTGCTTCAGAACAATCTTCTCATTTTTCAAATAAATCCCCGGCTCTCCATCCTAGACAAGCAGGTTTCCCTGCTGATCACAGCAGAGACATTGCTTACTGCCTTTCTCAACGAAATGAGATCATCCTTGGTCCAGTGCAATTCATAATTTCTAAAGAGGGCGTGTGATTTGTCTTCTGCATTTGATCTTAATTGACCACTCTTTGCTCCTTCATCATCTCTTTGACCTTCATCTCCGAGGCACTGTCTTCAACTGGTTATCCTCTTAACTAAATTATTGCTCTTTCAGGTCTCCCATAACAGCTCCTTTTCAGCATCTCTCTACATCCCTTATGGTGTCCCACAGGACTCATTGCTAAGTCCTACCCTGTTCAACATTTGTTAAGCTTCTTTTCCCCTCTCAATTCAATTACTTGGCTGCAGTTCCTTCATCTATGCAGATCATATACAAATATTTTTTTGTCAAATCCTCCTCCACAGACATCTTCATGCTGCTGGTGATTGTTGTAAGCCAACAAACCTCCCCTTAACACTACGGGCGAGTTCATTTCCTTCCCCAACTCCCATTTCTCTGGCCCTTCATGCACCAATCACTGTCTGCTCTACTCTCTCCTATCAAGACTTCATCCATACCCCGGGTGTTACACTTAACTTATCCCTGAAGCTTTAAATCACAGACTGATGCTATTGTTCGCGTGTCCTCCTTTGCTGTCATGGGATCAGACCCATTAAGCTTTTCCTTTCTATTGCTCAGCTTAAACAGGATTCTGACCCTTGTCATAGGCTCACCTGGACTATTGCAACTCTCTTTATAATGGTCTCCCCCAATCTAAACACATGAGCTTATTCAGTCAACAGCTGTGAAGCTTCTCATAGGGGCCCACTGTTCTGACCATGTCTCCATGCTTCTTCAGTCGCAGCAGAGGCTAAGGTTAGCATACTTGTTCATAAAGCCTGTCATGAGGTAGCGCTGTCAGAGCCCATGGAAATAGGGAACTCTGAGCAAAACATAGCTGACAGCTCAGATATACACGTGGAAAAAGGTTACCATAGGCAACAGGTACAAGCTGTATCACGAGGTGTAAGGGAACGCCCAAACACGAGGCTAGCTCAGAACTCATTAGGGAATGAGGGGCAGCTGGGGCAGAGCCCAAACAAACACCAAGAGAAAGGCAGTTAAAAATCACTCACCTGAGAGTAGGGAGAGAGCTGCTGGGAAAGACACATTGAGTGAGAGAACGTTCGGAGGGAGAGCTGCTGGGGAGAGAAGCCAAAGGAACATTTGGAGAGAAGCCTCACGAGGGAAACACAGAGCTGTGGAATCCAGGAGGGACTGCTTTGAGGAGCAGGGCACAGCTGTCCAGTATCCCCAGGAACCTTGCTACGGAGGGAGCAGAGGTGGTAGTCCGGTGGCCAGGCTGAGGAGAGCCAAGTTACCCAGCACAAGGTACCAAGCAGGGGATAGTTTTTACCCTGAGGAAACTTTTATACCAGGAAAGCAGCTAGCAGAGAAACATAGTGAAAAGCTTTCATACAGACGGAGCTCTGCTCGGCTGAGAGACCAGGAAGAGAGAGTGCCAGAGGGTAGGCGTATTGACCCTAATAGAAGAGGTCTAGAATACAAAGAACTACCTTGCACTTACCAGGAACTGTGTAGCTCTCCTGATGGTGATTATAGTGAATGTGGTAATTACCCATTCCCCTCTAGTTCAGTGGAGGAGGGGAACGCTTTGAGTTACAGGGAGGAACTTTGCAATCACAACGGAAGCTTTACTCCAGGGGAAACTTATTCCGATAGTGAAGAGATGCAATATGAGCCTTATGAGGAATCCTTGAATGGCAGTGATATGGATTGTACGTATACCATGGCTGATGCCATATCCTCCCTATGCTAGAGTGCTGTGAAAACTGTTTATAAAAGAAAACAGGAAGAATGTGTTTTCATGTGAAAAGGTCTGTTTTCTTTTTCCTTCTGTTTGTTACAAAAGCTGAAGTTAAGCCAAGTTTTGTTCCAGCATTTCTTTAATTTGATACCAGATGAATGGTCTGTTTTTCCTTTGTTTCAAATGCTAAAGATCCAATCCCGGACGGGGAATAAAATCCTGTATTACAACCTTACACTTGGTCTGCAACTACAATTCTTTGACTGGTGTTTAGAACTACAGGTTCCAGAAGGCACTTCAAAGCCTTCTCACAATACTCTATAGCTACTAGAGTACTACCCCACTGAATTACCTACGCCGCTGGCCTCTGGGGACGTTGGTGGGTGACAAGCCTTGCACACTGACTTGTTCATAAAGCCTTGCACACTGTCTTTCCCCTCTATCTCTCTTGTTAGCTAATTCCCTATGCTTTGTGATAAGGAAGCTTATCAAAGCTCAGGGAGTAATGACAAAAGAGGAGAATTTACTCTGATTAAGGGACCTGTGCTGGCAGGTTATAGAAATAAGACAGCTTGTTTCCCTAAAAGACTACATGTTCCAGAATGCACCAGTTAGCAGAAAGTCCCTAGGGGAGCTAGAGTGGAAAAGCATGAGTCTAATCAGAGAAAGCATTATGTCATCCCTAATCAAACAGCCTCTAGGAGAGAGCTTAATCCACAACACCTGAAGAATGCAAGGGAGGAGTTGCAATCTAAGCCCTTTAAAACTGGAGGGGAATCTTCAGGAAGGCAGAAGGGGGCGGAGAACCAGAAGGAGACCAGGAGGAACGAGAAGGAGAGGAGGAACAGAAGGAACAACCTGAACCTGAAGGAACAAGGACAAGGAAGCAGACGGTCCAAGAGTGGAGCTCAGAGAAGTACACCAACACCATCACTCCCAATAAACCTAATTGGATAATGGGTGACTTCAATCTCCCATCCTTACCCCAAAGCCACGCAAATGCCTTCCTTGGTGCAATGGAAGACCTGGGACTCAAGCAAATAATCAACGAACCCACACATATAAAGCGGAATATTCTTGATATGGTTTTTGTTCCGCAGCCAGTCATGGAACAAAACCACAATCTTCCAATATCAGTCATTGATGTACCCTGGTCAGACCACAAATTAATTATTATCCAGATACCCATCAACAATGACCAGCTGAACAGAAGCTGAACTACGAACACCACCTCACGAACAGACACAAGAAGCTTTCGCCCATTCAACAGGGAACACATCCTATCTGAGACCCAATCACTCCTCAACAAAACCACGCCGGACCTTGATGAACTAATCTCTTTCTGGAACTCCAATCTGCTTGCCATCTCACAACGGCCAAACCCCAAGAACACAGCAAGGATAAAAAGAAGCTCCGCCCCATGGTTCTCTCCTGAGCTGCGATCTTCTCTTACTCAGCTACGCAGACTTGAGCGCCGATGGCGCCGATCGCTCTCAACTGAAGATCAGACTGCCTACCGAACCCACCTTTCAATACACCGAGAAACAATCACAACCAAAATGAGACAATATCACACTGACACCCTAAAGAGATCCCTGAATAAACCACGTGACCTCTTCAACTTGGTCAAATCCCTCTCTAAGGAACCATCTCCCGAACATCACAGTGAGATTCACCCACAAAACTTCGCTGACTACCTGCAATCCAAGATCGTGCAAACTAACAAGGTTTCAGCAGTCCCGTATCAAGAACCAATGGGCCTATCCCCACTAAACAAATTTTCTACACCATCCACTAAATGTATTGAGGACACCATAGCATCTCTCAACACCTCCACTGCGCAGACTGACCCATGCCCAGCTTTTTGGATTAAGGAGCTACGTGGTGTGTTCAGCCCTTTCATCGCAAATATAATGAACCTCTCCTTCACAACAGGATACTTCCCAACAACACTCAAGCAGACTTCCATTAGGCCACTTTTGAAAAACCCCAAGCTTGACTCCCAAAGGGTCGATTCTTATAGGCCAATAGCTAGTATCCCCCTCTTAGCTAAGATAATTGAGAAAGAGGCACAACAGCAAATTCAGGACCACACAGACGCCGCTGCTCCCCTAGATAGCTGCCAACATGGGTTCAGAGAATATCATGGGGTTGAGACACTACTCACTAGCCTATTCAATGATATCATCACAGGCATTGACAACATCCGACAAGGTTTTGTGCTCATCTTCCTAGACATCGCTACGGCGTTCGACTCCGTGAGTCACGAAATTCTCCTCGGAAGACTGAAAGAGAAGGGCGTCTGCAACAGTGCGCTAGGATGGTGTAAATCTTATCTGGATGGAAGATGGCAATATGTGAAGTCCGGATCAGAAGAGTCAAAACACTTCCATCAAAAGCAAGGGGTACCTCAAGGCTCCTCGTTATCTTCCTTACTATTCAATATTTACATGCAGCACATCTGCAACATCATAAGATCATTCAATGTGAATTGTTTGATATATGCAGATGACATTCATTCTCTTATACATGCCGTTCTCCACAGCTCACATGGATCTGGCACCGCTTATAGACTGTTTCAATGCGGTCTCAATGTGGCTCCAATCACAGAACCTACGCATTCAACATAAAAAAACAAAGGTGCTTTTCATCACCAGAGACCCCAACTTTACTCCCCCATCACATGTCAGTGTCAAGGAAGCTGACTTACAAACTAAAGAAACAATAAGATACCTTGGTATTACTTTGGACCAACGTCTGGATATGAAACACCACATAAGCAACATAGTCAAAGCCGTGTATTTCAAAATCCGCTCGCTCAAGCACCTACGCTCCCTGTTGGACCCAGACGATTTCCGGACCATATACCAAGCGCTAATCCTGCCACACTTTGACTTTGCAATCGCCATCTTACAAGGTCTCCCCCAATCCACACTAACCCCATTACAGTTGGCCATGAATGCCGCAGCAAGGGTCCTCTACAGAGCCTCCAGAAATGACCACGTGACTCCCATTCTCAAACAGCTTCACTGGCTACCTATCCATGGGAGGATCATCTTTAAAACCCTACTCCTATCATTTAAGGCAATCAAAGGTATTTCATCCTCCTCACTCACAGAACTTATCCACATTGTCCCCCCCAACAGATCCAGAAGAGCAACAGCTGTAAACCTTCTAACAACCCCGAAGGCATTGACAAAGTGCAACATGACAACCACAAACAGGGCGTTCTGTTTCTATGTCCCCAAATTCTGGAATGCTCTACCCCCTGACATTAGGGTTATTGCCGACCTATATCAGTTCAGGAAGGCACTCAAATACCACCTTTTCCTCCAATACTACCCAACCAGCAATTGAACCTAGATATCCCCTCTGAAGAAATGACCCACTCTAGAAAGGTCCTTACATTCGTTATGTGATTGTTACCTAACTTTGTTCCGTGTAAATGTCTCATGTATATAGTTAACCCCTGTTATCCAAGTTTGCACTCCTGTTCAATGTAAAACCAGACAGCTTGTTGTTATGGTCGTTGTGTTATGATGTAAACCGCGCTGATACCAAATAGCGCGGTATATAAGAAATTGTAATAAATAAATAAATAAGTACGTATGCCTGGAGAGATTCCTGGGGGAAACAACCTTCAGAGAACTGGAGAAAGTCAGAGGTCTGGAGATCCACAGCCAGGGACCCTCAAGCAGGACCTAGGAAGAGGTCTGTTGCAGCTAAGGAGGAAAGGAGCCCAAATACCTCTTGGAGGACGTCTGGAGAAAAGATCCTGAGGTCCAGAGATACCAACTGGAGGACAGGACACAGAAGCTCTATTGCATACTGGCCAGAATACCAGAAGAAGCAGCCTGATGCTTGCCTGGATTCAGGTATGAACTGTGAACGTTTCTCTAGCTTTGAGCAATGCAAACAGCAGGGAAACAGTTTCTCTCCGTATAGAGGTCAGTTCATAAAACCCTCTGAGCCAGACAGCGAAAGTGAATCTATGCAATTTTAGGAGCAAGGTTTAATATCTGATGAAGAGAATGTTTATATGGACTGTTCTTTGAGTAGGTTGTTGTTTTAGGAAAATCCTAAAAATAAGAGTAAACATCAAAAGGAAACATTCTAAATACTGGCTTCCCCATAAAGTTTTGTTAGAAAGAAAAAGCTTTTGGAAAAGTTTGCACGTGTGCTGAAAACAAGCTACTGACTGCAGCAAATGGTCACCTGTTGGTAGAGCAGAGCAGAGCACAAGCTGTGCACACGTGGGATTTAAAAGTTCTTTTCTGTGTGGAGAAAGAGAGCTATGTTTTTGTAAAAAGAAGTTTTCCTTTTTGGTTTTGTTTCACCTCAGCACTGCTAAGGAGTTGATTAGCAGTGGCTGTAAGAAAGCCTTTCTGTTCCATAAAGGACTTTGATACTTATTTACATAAGCATTTTTCAGTTGCCTTTATATTGCATAAACCCTGGAGAAGTTATCCTGGATGTGTTACCAAGTATATCTGTGTGTGGAATATTCACCCCATAAATAAACTCTAATTTTTGCCTTACACTCGACCAACTACAAGTTTCTTCATTTATTTAAAAGGCAAGCTTTGTGTGAATGGACTTCAATAACCACAATCCTTTGCAAAACAGTTAATTTACATACTTGCCAAGATGGTGGTACCTTCATAACAAGCACCACCTTTTGCAGCTTCCACCTGCTTTCTCCGTTCTTCCTACATCTCATTGCTATCATTCCCACCATCTTCCTGCCTGTATCTAAATATTTCCTTTGATTCTGCCTTTGGCTACCTAGGTATTGCTCTTTAGAATTCCCTACCCCTTTATATACTGTATGGCAGGAAAACTCATTTGCTAAATTTAAAAAGGCTATTAATACCTGGTTATTTAAGCTGGTGCTTGGCATAGATTTAGGGGAATGATGCTTTTCTTTTTTTTTTTTTTTTTTGCTTTTCCTTGCTCTCCTATTTTAATTATTGTAACCTTCTTTTTCTCTTTCCTTAACTAGCTGGCAGTTTTATCTTTCTGCTGTAAACTGCCTTGATGTTCTTCAGTTCAATTAGGTGGCAAATTAAGTGTCAATTACTAAATGTGTTTAGGTATATTTTCCACTCCCTCTGGTATTCCCACTCTGTTGTAAATCTTTATTTCATCTGCAAAAAGATAAACTTTCCCTTTGCATCCTTCAGCAATATCGCACACAAAGAGAAGAGAAATGGACTCAGGTCTGATCCATGAGGAACTCTACTGCTCACTTTTCTTTCTTCCGGGTGAATGCCATTTACCGCTACCCTCTGTCATCAAATTGATTAGCTAACTTCTTATCAAAATCACCACCTTGGATCCTACCTTCACGCTGCTTGGTTTATTCATGAGCCTCCTATAAGGAACAATATCAAAAGCTTTGCTGAAGTCCAAGTAGACCACATCCAGCGCATGACCTTGATCTAGTTCCCTATTCACCCAGCCAAAGAAATCAAATCAGATTTGTTTGTCAAAATCCACATTTGGTAAAATCATGTTGCCTTGGGTCTAGCAACCTATTGGATTGTAGAAAATTCACTATCCTTTCCTTCAGAAGCATCTCTTTGCCTTTGTCAAACACCGAGGTAAGGATTACTAGCCTGCAGCTTCCTACCTCTTCTCTATTACCACTTTTGTGAAGAGGGACCACATCAACTCTTCTCCAATTCTGTGGAACCTCTCCCATCTCCAAGGATCTACTAAACAAGGATCCATTAGAGGACCTGCCAAACGCTCTTTGAGCTCTCTCAGTACTCTGGGATGTATCTCATTCGGTCCCCATGGCTTTGTCCACCTTCAGTTTTTCAAATTGTTCATAAACAGTATCTTCTGCAAATAGTGTTGTATCTATTCTATTCCCATATGTCAGCCAACTGTTGTGGTCCTCCAGGATTTTTTTCAGTGAACATAGAACAAAGTATTTCTTTAACATTTCAGCTTTTTCTACTTGGACATGCAAAATAATACTAAAACAAAATGTTAAACTGTATGTCTGAATTTCTTAATGAGAGACGTCTGCATTTGGGCAACTGTTAACTAACTGAGCCCAGAATTTGTTATTGCCAAGTATAGGCCAAGGATTAAAATAAAAGAAAGAAAAAATAACCCAAAAACAAGGGAAAGGGAATTGGATTTAGCTCCTGACTTTCTTAGAAGTTCAAGGCAAGTTACATTCAAGAACTTGAAGTATTTCCCTATCTTCATAGGGCTTACAATCTAAGTTTGTACTTGAGGCAATGGAGGGTTAAGCGACTTGCCTGAGATCACAAGGAACAGCAGTGGGATTCAAACCAGGCTTCTCTGGTTCTCAGCCCACTGCTCTAACCATTAGGCTGGTAGAGAGAATGGACAGACATCGTCACCAACTCTTCAGGGACATAGAAGAATTTGAATAGGAGACACAATTGTGTCCTGGGTTCTCTTTCTCAAACTGCAAATTAGAAGGGAATGGTCTTGGCCATTTCTTCCTAAAACTGGAAAAGAAAAGTTCCTCTGGAGAAAAACTATTTCTAGCCTGTTCAGAAAAGGGTTTCAAAGGGAGATCAGGGGAATACTCCTTTTCAGAGATTAGTTTCTCAGATCTAGAAAGCGACAGCCAAGACTATATGGAATCATACTCCATATTGTCTTGGCTGTCGCTTTCTAGATCTGAGAGCACGTAGTACATTTTTTAAAGCCACTGACATGTTTTTCCATCATGATGGAAAAAAAGTAGGCCAAGGCCTAAGTTGGCAGAGAAACTACCAAAAAATAAGAAAACAGAAAATAAACTAAAAAGAAAACTTAAAGAAGAAAATATCAGGCCCGGTATCAGGAAACATACCAGCATCGACAGAAAGGTAGAGCACAGAATTTAAACAAAAAAAAAAATTTTCAACAGTTACAGGAAGGGAACAACCTGCTGGCTCCGTGGAAAATGAAGAACTGAGGAGGGGACTTGGGAAGGTGGAAGACAGATGCACAGGTGCAGTGGATTGCTCCAAAAAGATTTCTTATTGGATGCTGGGGAATGTTCCCGCATGGGCTCCGTTGGTATCGACGATACTCATATCTTGACGGACTGGAAAGGGGGGCTGTTACTTCTGGAGAGAAATCTGAAATTGTGAGTATATACTTCTGGGAATTTTTCTGAAAGGAATTGTTTTTCTTTTAAAGCTAATTAATCTGTGAACCCACTATTTTTTTTGTTAAATCAGTCAGGGCCTAGTAGCAACAGTTTAAGATTCAATTTAAAAACACAGAAGAGAACTTTCTGGTTACCTTTCATACCCAGTAGACAGCTGTAGTTTAAATTTCATAGTCACTCAGGGCCTAGCATCAGCAAAGTACTTTTAGTTTCAAATTAAAACACAGAAGAGAGCTTTCTGGTTAAATTTAGAATCCAGCAGAGAGCTTGTAGTTTAAATTTCATAATAGGTTAGAGCCTAGTAGCAGCAAAGAGCTATAATTTAAATCAAATCAGAATATAGTTTTCCTCAGCAGCACAGGACAAGGTACTGTGTAGCAGCCCTTTTTTAATAAGTGTTATATCCCTCCCTCCCTCCCCACACCCACCCTCCCCTGGGAAAATCACAACTTTATAGGTACTTGCACAACTTAAAAGACAGGAGGTGCTCTCAGGTGAAGCTCATTACCCAAATCAGTCATACACCAAGGACCTGAGATTAATTAAGCTTCAGGTGAACAAGGTATATTAAACTTCTTAGGTACAGTTTTAGTGGTATAAATATCCATTGCACCCTTTAGTACATATAGAACTTAAAGATCTAAACACAAACTTAAAACTAAGATGCAGACAGCAGTCCAGCAGCGGGATGTGGGCTTTCCAGTCTTTTGCATTGAGTGTCACATGTATGATTTTCTCCCAGCTGGTGAGAGGTCTTACGTGTGCACTAGGTGCAAGGAGCTCTCTGCTCTCAGGGAACAAGTCCGTTCTCTAGAGGCTAGAGTAGCAGACTTGGAAAACATAAGACAGACAGAGAGGTACATAGACGAGACCTACAGAGATATAGTCCTGAAGTCCCACCTCCAGTCTGGCAGCATCCCTGTTGCCATGGAGGAGAGAGGTCACGTGACAGGAGAGCATCACCCTGGTGTGGCAGGAAGTGATCCTGTAACTAGGACCTGTCCTCCAGGTGATGTAAACCCCTCTCGCACCGAGGAGGTTTCTCCAGGGCCAAGTGCCCATGCGGGAAGGGTTAGGACAGCAGTTATAGTTGGTGATTCGATCATTAGGCATGTAGATAGCTGGGTGGCTGGTGGACGTGAGGATCGCCTGGTAACATGCCTGCCTGGTGCGAAGGTAGCGGACCTCACACGCCACCTAGATAAGGTCTTAGATAGTGCTGGGGAGGAGTCTGCTGTCTTGGTACATGTTGGTACCAATGACATAGGAAAATGTGGTAGGGAGGTTCTGGAAGCTAAATTTAGGCTTTTAGGTAGGAAGTTGAAATCCAGAACTTCCAGGGTAGCGTTCTCCGAAATGCTTCCCGTTCCACGCGCAGGACCCAATAGGCAGGCAGAGCTCCGGAGTCTCAATGCGTGGATGAGACAATGGTGCAGAGATGAGGGGTTCGGATTTGTTAGGAACTGGGGAACATTCTGGGGAAAGGAGGGGCTCTTCCGAAGGGATGGGCTTCACCTTAACCGGGATGGAACCAGGCTGCTGGCATTAACCTTTAAAAAGGAGATAGAGCAGCTTTTAAACTAGATAATAGGGGAAAGCCGACAGTCGCCCAAGAGCGCATGGTTCGGAAGAATGTATCCTTGAAGGATACTACAAAAAGCAGAGAGGTTCCAAAAAAGAGTAAAGTAGCCCAAATGCCCTCGAGTATGGAGCAGACAGAACTTAAAGATCCCAAATTACCCATGTCTACCAATAGCCAAATTAATATGAATAAAATACAGTCTCTAAAATGCTTGTATGCAAATGCTAGAAGTCTACAAAACAAGATGGGAGAGTTAGAATATATAGCACTAAACGAGAGGTTAGATATGATTGGAATATCAGAGACATGGTGGAAGGAGGACAACCAGTGGGACACTGTGATACCTGGGTACAAACTATATCGAAATGATAGAGCTGATCAAATTGGTGGAGGGGTTGCGCTCTATGTTAGAGAGGGCATTGAGTCAGAAAGGATTAAAGTTTTGCAAGAAACAAAATTTGCTGTAGAATCTCTATGGATTGAAATTCCATGTAAAAAGGGGAAGGCGATGGCAGTGGGGGTGTACTATCGTCCGCCTGGCCAGAATGAACAAATGGATGATGAAATGCTCAAAGAAATCAAGGAAGCTAGCAAAAGTTACAGTGCAGTAATAATAATGGGTGATTTCAATTACCCCGGCATCGACTGGGTCAGTGTCACAACAGGACATGCTAGGGAGATAAAGTTCCTAGATGAAATAAATGACTGCTTCTTGGAGCAGCTGGTTCATGAACCGACCAGAGGGGAAGCAATATTAGACCTAGTCCTTAGTGGAACACCAGATGTAGTGCAAGAGATAAGGGTGTTGGGGCCACTTGGCAATAGTGATCATAGCATGATCGCCTTTGATTTAATTAGTGGAGGAGGGATAGTAAGGAAATCCACAGTACTACCCCTTAACTTTCGAAAGGGAGACTATGATAGAATGAGGAAAACAGTTAAGAAAAAACTAAAAGGAGCAGTTGCAAAGGTTAAAGACGTACATCAAGCTTGGGTGTTGTTGAAAAATACTATCTTGGAAGCCCAGACCAGCTGTATTCCACGCTTTAAGAAAAGTGGAAGGAAGTCCAAAAAATTGCCAGCATGGTTTAAAGCTGAGGTCAGAGAGGCTGTTGTTGCCAAAAAAGCATCTTTCAAGAAATGGAAAAAAGAGCCAAATGATGAAACCTGGAAACAGCACAAGCACTGGCAAGTCAAATGCAAGGCATTGATAAGGCAGGCAAAGAGAGAATTTGAGAAGAAGCTTGCTGCGGAAGCAAAAACGCGAAATAAAGACCTTTTCAAGTACATTCGTAGCAAAAAACCCGTGAGAGAGTCAGTTGGTCCATTAGATGATAAAGGGGTTAAAGGAGCACTAAGAGGCGACAAGGCGATAGCGGAGAGACTGAATGAATTCTTTGCTTCGGTCTTTACTGAGGAAGATGTAGGGATGTTACCCACGACTGAAGTGGTATTTAAAGGTGTGGAAGAATTGAAGGAAATATCGATACATCGGGAAGATGTCCTACAACTATTAGATAAACTGAAGAGTAGCAAATCACCTGGGCCGGATGGTATACATCCAAGGGTGTTGAAAGAACTGAAATTTGAGATTGCAGACCTGCTATCAGTAATCTGTGAACTATCATTAAAATCATCTCTAATACCTGAGGATTGGAGGATCGCCAATGTAACACCAATTTTTAAAAAGGGTTCGAGGGGTGATCCGGGAAACTACAGACCAGTGAGCCTGACATCAGTACCGGGAAAAATGGTAGAAACCATCATAAAGAATAAAATTACTCAGCATATAGATAGTCATGACCTAATGGGAGACAGCCAACATGGCTTTAGACAAGGAAGATCTTGTCTTACTAATCTGTTATGTTTTTTTGAAGGAGTGAATAAACAGGTGGACAAAGGTGAGTCGGTTGATATTGTGTATCTGGACTTTCAGAAAGCCTTTGACAAGGTCCCTCATGAGAGACTTTTGGCAAAACTAAAGAGTCATGGGATAGGAGGCAGTGTACTACTGTGGATCAGGAACTGGTTAAAAGATAGAAAGCAGAGGGTAGGGCTAAATGGCCAATTTTCCCAATGGAGAAAGGTGAATAGTGGTGTACCCCAGGGATCTGTGCTGGGTCCGCTGCTTTTTGACATATTCATAAATGACCTGGAAAGTGGAATAACGAGTGAGGTTATCAAATTTGCTGATGACACAAAACTATTTAAAGTTGTTAAAACCCAGGAGGATTGTGGAAAATTGCAAGAGGATCTTGATAAATTGGAAGACTGGGCATCAAAATGGCAGATGAAATTTAATGTGGAGAAGTGCAAGGTTATGCACCTAGGGAAGAACAACCCAAACTATGGTTACACGATGCAAGGTTCCACATTAGGAACCACCACCCAAGAAAAAGATTTAGGCGTCCTTGTGGATACCATGTTAAAACCCTCGGCCCAGTGTGCAGCGGCGGCCAAGAGAGCAAATAGAATGCTAGGTATGATAAGGAAAGGAATGGAAAATAAAACAAAAGATATTATAATGCCTCTATATCGTTCCATGGTGAGACCGCACCTTGAATATTGTGTGCAATTCTGGTCGCCATATCTTAAAAAGGATATAGCAATTTTAGAAAAGGTTCAGAGAAGAGCCACCAAAATGGTAAAGGGGATGGAAGGCTACTCCTATGAAGAAAGGCTAAAAAGGTTGGGGCTCTTTAACCTGGAAAAGAGACGGCTGAGGGGAGATATGATAGAAGTCTATAAATTAATGAACGGAGTGGAACGGGTAAACGTAGATCGATTGTTTACCTTATCAGAATATAGAAAGACTAGGGGACATGCAATGAAGCTACAGGGTAAACTATTTAAGACTAATAAAAGAAAATATTTTTTCACTCAACGTGTAATCAAACTCTGGAATTTGTTACCGGAGGATGTAGTAAAGGCTGTTAGTGTAGCTGGGTTTAAAAAAGGTTTGGACAAGTTCCTGGAGGAAAGGTCCATAAACCATTATTAAGAAGGGACCCAGGATATCAATGCTTGAACCAATACAAGCATTGTGGAACCTGTGTCCCTTGGGGAAACTGCTAGGTACGTATGACCTAGATTGGCCACTGTTGGAAACAGAATACTGGGCTTGATGGACCTTGGTCTGACCCAGTATGGCATATCTTATGTTCTTATGTTCTTATGAAGACTGCATTCCTGCTTGTTCCTGGAGATAGCTGTCCCAAACTGTGGTCGATCTTCAGTCAGGCGGCTCATTGTTGACAGACTGGCACCCATAGCTGCTGTTATTGTATCGATCCATCTCATTGCTGGCCTTCCTCTTTTGCAATGACCTTCCACCTTGCCAAGCATGATGTCCTTCTCTAATGATCTCTCTCTTCGCGTGATGTGTCCAAAGTATGAAAGTCGAAGTCTTGTCATCTGAGTTTCTAAAGAAAGCTTAGGTATGATCTCCTCTAGTACTGACTGGTTTATTCTTCGGGCAGCCCATGACATACGTAGTATTCGTCGCCAGCACCATAATTCAAGGCATCAGTTTTCTTCCTGTATATCTTTTTCACTGTCCAACTTTCACATCCATATGATGTCATTGGAAATGCCATGGCTTGAACAAGTCAAATCTTTGTATAGAGAGAGACATCTCTGCTCTTGAGAATCTTGTCTAGGTCCTTCATAGCCATTCTGCCAAGAGCAATATGTCGTCTGATTTCTTGACTGCTTGTTGCTTCTTTATTGATAGTTGAACCAAGTAGGTTAAAGTTATCAATTTCTTCTCCATCAACAATGAACTCCTATGAAGAAAGGCTAAAAAGGTTAGGGCTCTTTAACCTGGAAAAGAGACGGCTGAGGGGAGATATGATAGAAGTCTATAAATTAATGAACGGAGTGGAATGGGTAAACGTAGATCGATTGTTTACCTTATCAGAATATAGAAAGACTAGGGGACATGCAATGAAGCTACAGGGTAAACTATTTAAGACTAATAAAAGAAAATATTTTTTCACTCAACGTGTTATCAAACTCTGGAATTTGTTACCGGAGGATGTAGTAAAGGCTGTTAGTGTAGCTGGGTTTAAAAAAGGTTTGGACAAGTTCCTGGAGGAAAGGTCCATAAACCATTATTAAGAAGGGACCCAGGATATCAATGCTTGAACCAATACAAGGCATTGTGGAACCTGTGTCCCTTGGGGAAACTGTTAGGTACATATGACCTAGATTGGCCACTGTTGGAAACAGAATACTGGGCTTGATGGACCTTGGTCTGACCCAGTATGGCATATCTTATGTTCTTATTCATTTTGCCAGATGTCAAGATCTTTGTCTTCTTAACATTAAGGTGCAGACCCATTTTAAGACTATATTCCTTGATCTTGACAAGCAAATGTTTCAAATCATCTTCACCAGTAATGTGCATCAGCACAGCGAAGGTTGTTGAGTCTTCCACCAATCTTCACACCTCTGTTGTCTTCATACAGTCCTGCTTCTCTGATGATTTGTTCTGCATATAAATTAAATAGGTAGGGGGAAAGTACGCAGCCTTGTCTTACACCTTTGGTGATTTTAAACCATTATGTTTCTCCTAGTTCCGTTCAAACTGTTGCTTCTTTTTTTTTTTTATTTAACTTTTTATTGACAACAATTCCATTGCAAAAACACATACAAACATTGTGTCTGTATACCAACTAGACATACCAAAAACTGACCATATACACTAACTTCTCTCCCCTCATGCCCACCATTTCAACAGACAACAGCAGCACTTCCGTCCCCATGAAACTCCTGGCACACAAGATGTTCCCTCCCTCTCCCAATAGAGCATATTACGCCTCCAGCATCATAAACCAGGCCAATACAACTAGCCTTCTCCCCCCGTGTGGAATTGTGTTTTTATAAGTAGAGGCCATCCACTGCCCCCGCCAGCCTCCATGACTCACCTCGTCCCCCCTCCCTGTTATCCCCCAACCCCTCCCCTCCACCCACTTTACCCCCTCCCCCCTCCCCCCACCCTCCTTAGCCCCCCTACCCTCCCCCCATAACTCCCTTTTCCCCCCCCCTTCCCCCACCCCTTCTATTGCAGGGTATCTTTCCGCAGATAACGCAACACCTTGTCCCACTGCTGCTCAAATCTATCCACTCTTTGCCTTCGTGCGGCTGTCAGTTTTTCCATCAAGTACACTTGTCTGAGGCGCTCCACACACTGCCCCACCTGCGGTGCGTCCCGCTGCCTCCAGCGATAAGCCAGCTCGCAACGGGCCGCACTCAGACACGCCATTACCTGCCTCTTATCTTGGGCCGGCCCCCCTTCGCTCCACCAACCCATTAAATACCCACTGGGATCTAGCGGCACCTCCCGCCCCACCACCTCCCTTATCCAATCCCGGATCGCCCCCCAATATTGCTGTATCCGCGGGCACTTCCACCAAATATGAAAGAACGTGCCCACCTCCTCGCACTCCCTCCAGCACATATTGGACACCCTAGGAAACATCCGATGCAAACGGGCTGGAGTATAATACCACCGCCTGACCACCTTGCACCAATTTTCCCTGATAGCTATCGACAGTGGCAATAGCCTCATCTGGTCGAACACATTCTTCCATTGCCCCTCCTCTAGCTCCATCCCCAAATCCCCCTCCCACATGTATCTGTGCTTCCCCCCCAGGGGCCCCTGAATAGCCTTATACAGCGCCGAAGTGAGCCCCGGGGATGTCTTCTTCCCATACCAAACCACCTCTAGCGGGGTATAATCCCGTTCAAGACCCTCTTTCCCTAATTTCCGCCGGAGGAAATTTACCACCTGCCCATAATAGAAATAATCCCCATCGCGCAGCCCATAGAGCTCTTGCAATGTCGCAAATGGGACCCACTCTCCCCCATCTATAAACTGATAGAAGCACTTCAACCCCTCTCTTGCCCACCTTCGGTATCCCCCCCTTCACTCCCAGGGCGGAACTCCTCCGTATGGCATAGTTCCCTCATCAACGAAAAGCGCGCTCCCCCACCTTCCCCAGCCCCCCTCTGAGCTTGTCCCACTCGCGTAGCACATGGCTCAGATAAGGGTTAGCCCGCACCACCACCCCTCTTTCCCCCCTCCCCATCCATGGGAGCCCTGCTAAGGACCTCCCCCCACCACTGTCCTTCTCCAGCTCTACATAATTCTTCCTCTCCCCCCCTTCACGCCAATCCATCACATGGCGAGCCTGGGCAGCCCAGTAATAGGCCTGCATGTTGGGCACCCCCAGTCCCCCTTCCTCCCTCTTCCGATATAGCACCTCTCGCGCTATCCTGGGCGGGCGTCTCCTCCATATATACTGATTCACCTGCCGCTGTAAGCGCCACAGATGTGCTCCTGGAATGGCCACCGGCAAGGCCTGAAAGTAATACAGCACTCGTGGAAGGATATTCATTTTTACCGATGCTATCCTACCCAGCCAGGAGACTTCATAACTCATCCACCTCTGGAAGTCCTGTTCTATCTCCTTCCATAACTTGCCATAATTAGCCTCATACATCCCTCTTGGCTGAGGAGTAATGTTGACCCCCAGGTATCGAATGGCCCTCTCAGCCCATCGAAATGGGTAAACCCACTGCAACCTTTCCAACCGTGGCTGGGACAAATTAATATTCAGGGCCTCAGTCTTGTCTGGGTTCACCTTGAACCCCGATACCTCCCCATACCTTCCTAGCTGTCTTAGAATCTCGGGTAAGGACTCTTCAGGCTGCGTCACCACCATGAGGACATCATCCGCGAATAGGGATATTTTATGATGACCGCCCCCCTTCTGCAGCCCCCGCACCCCCCCATTTCCTCTGATTGCTCGCGCCAAAGGTTCAATAGCAATAGCAAAGAGGAGTGGAGACAGCGGGCATCCCTGGCGGGTCCCCCTTTCCAGCTCTAGGGCCTCAGTGTATCACCCATTAATTTTAACCCTCGCTTTAGGGCCCCTGTACAGCGCTTGTACCCACCTCATAAATTTAGGGCCTATGCCCATCTGCTGCATAGTTTGAAATAAAAAGCCCCAATCCACCCTGTCAAGCGCTTTCTCGGCATCAATTGACAACAGCATGGCCTCTGTCCCTTGATCGTGCGCCCCCCATACAGCTTCCAGCACCCTCTTTATATTATCAGAAGCTTGCCGCCCCATTATAAATCCGGTTTGATCTATCCCTATCAGCCCTGGCATCTTTGGAGCTAACCTATTAGCCAACACTTTGGCAATAATTTTAACATCTACATTTATCAGGGAGATGGGCCTGTATGACCCACACTGCAGCGGATCCCTACCCCCCTTGGGCAGTACGGTTATCCCTGCTGTAAGCATATCTGCCGAGAGGTGCCCCCCTTCCTGCTGCACCCCATTCGCCACCCGGACCAACCTATCCAATAATTCCTCACGAAAGGTTTTACAGAAGGCCCCCGTCAGGCCATCCAAGCCCGGGGCCTTTCCAGCCGGCAGCGCTCGCAGGGCCTGCGCCACTTCCTCCCGGGTAATATCTGCCTCCAAGTCCTGAACGTCCCCTTCCCCCAGGCTCTGCAGCTCAATACCCTTTAAATAGTCCTCTCCTGCCCCCAATCTCCCCCCCTCCGGTTTCTTATATAGGTCTCTATAGAATTGGCAAAAACGTTCCCCAATTTGCTTCTCCGACCTCAGCTGCTCCCCGCTATCCCCCACCAACCCCACTATAGTGGTCTGGGCCTCCCGCTTCCGTAATTTATTGGCCAACAATTTTCCGGCTCTGTCCCCCCATTCATAATAACACTGCTTCAACCTAGCCATCTGGAACCCGATCTCATCCACCTGCAATTTATTAAGCTCCATCCTCAGCTGATTGAGGCGCTTAAAGCCACTCTTGTTCCCCCGGCCTTGGTATCTCTCGGCCACATGCTGTATCTCTGTTTGCAATTCCTCCTCCCTTGCCAACCTCTGCTTCTTAAATCTAGAGGCCTACATCACTAGCCGCCCCCTCACTACCGCCTTCATACCCTCCCACAGTCCCACCTCCCCCGTGTCATTAAGGTTCCAGTACTCCCTCAGACATCCCTTGACATCCTTCACTACCTCCTCTCTCCTTAGCAAACTTTCATTGAGCCTCCAAAATCTCACTGCCCCCCATCTCTAGGGCCCCCAACCCTCACCCACGTTGGGGCGTGGTCAGACCACGTAATATTCCCTATTGCCGCTTCCTGGATCCTAGGGCCCCACCCAGTAGTCATCAAAATATAATCGATCCGGCTATAGCTATCATGGGGTGCGGAGTAAAAAGTGTATTCCCTGCTCCCCTCATGCAATTGCCTCCATACATCGCTCAGCTGATAGGTGTCCATAATGCTCTTCAGGATCCTTCGAATATTATTCTTCCCATCTCCCCCACCGCTTGGCGGTCCCATCTGGGGTGTAGAGCCAAATTAAAATCCCCCCCCAGAATGAGCCTCCCCTGCACATGCCTGGTTAGCAAAGATTGCACCCCTCTCCAAAATTGCACCTGCCGCTCATTCGGAGCATAGATATTGACCAAAGTAACCTGCTCGCCCTGCCATTCCCCGCCCAAAAGTAACACCCGACCCTCTTCATCCCTCTCCACCCTGCACACCCTAAAAGTACTATCCCGACGTATCAAAACCGCCACCCCCCCCTTCTTGCTCGCTTCCATACCCCTCATGCCTCCAAAGTACTGTTGCGGGTATTTTGCATTCCGCAGCAGCCCCTCATTTCTCCTCCGCAAGTGGGTCTCCTGTACCAGCACCACTTCCCAGTCTAGCCTTGTGGCCTCTCTATACAGCTGCTGCCGCTTCCGAGGATTATTTAGCCCTTTGGTGTTAATAGATCCTATCCTCCCCATAGGGACCTGTCATGCACCCCTAACCCTCCCCCTCCATTTCCATCACCCCCCTCTGCCTACTTCCCCCCCACCCCTCCCCACCCCTCCCCCCCACCCCTCCCCACCCCTCCCCCCACTCTCCCTCCTCCCCCCTCCCTCCCACTCTCCCCCCCTGCATTACCACTCCCTCCGGAGTTTCCCTGACCCCCCAGTGACACTCCCCGGGCGCTTCCACATCCCCCCCTACCCCCCCTACCCCTTAACGACCCTTCTACCATCCCCATCTCCCCTCAAGTACCCGCCTCTGCTACCCCCTTCCCTCCATCCGCCCTTTCCCTTAACCACCTCCCTCCGTTACCCCCTCCTACCCCTTCCACCCCATCTCCCCCTTCAGACACCCCGCATACATGTCCCCCCCTCCTCCCGCCCTAGCCCCCCCCCCGCACCTTCCATGTACAACATTATATGTAATAATAGTGCCATGCCTCCTCCACCCTAATTTGCTTAACAAGCAATAAGTGTCCCATGGTATGTCTGTGAATTACCACCATGCCAGACCAGAGTTTCCCAAAGTCCTCCCGGCCGAGCCAGGTCCATCAGCTCCGAGCTCTTTCCTCTTCTGAATTTCCAGATGAACTTTCTTCTGAGAATGTATAACTGCTGCTATCCTCAGTGCAAGATAGTTTAGATTTGGATAGCGGTTTTGATAATCTTACACTCTGAACTTGTTCCTCTGGGATTTTGGCAAATATCATTTCAAAACATCCTGAAGTTTTCTTGCCATTGCTACTACCTCATGCTCTGGTGGGTGGTACTTGTAACAGTTCATGAACATTAATCGGATATCTGCAGCAAATTCGTGTGCATCTTTATATTCCCTATTATCCATCTTTCCTTTAATTGTCCCAAGGTCCATAGGACTTTTAGTGATAATATGGTAATCGCAAAGTCCCATTGATTTGGCATCCACAGGTTTATAAAAGGCCCATGCATATGCTGCATGCTTTCTGGAAAAGAGTTGCTCAGTCCCCAGTCTCCTCCGCCGCCAGCACTCGTTCTTTGCCTCTAGAGAGCCTTGTCAGCCGCCGACTCTTGCTTTCTACTCTCTGCCACTTCGTCCCTGCAGTTCGCACAGGGGAACGTTGCTCCTTAGGCGGGCTTCTCATTTGTGCCTCCGGGATATTTTCCACTACCAAGTCCCGCAGGATCTGCCAGGCTCCATCAGCACTCTGAATTCGGCGGGTGCTGCCCTTTACCGTCACCAGCAGTCCAAATGGGTAGAGCCATTTATAACGCCAGCCTTCTCTATGCAGCACCGATGTGACCCCTCTCAACTCCCACCTCCGTTGCAGCGTGCCCGCCGAGAGGTCATGGTATAGCTCGATCTTTGCCCCTTCCCACTTGTACGGGCCAAGCTTCCGTGCCGTGGTGAGGAGCTTCTCCTTCAATTTATATGAGCTCATGCACGCTATCACGTCACGGGGTTTATTCTCCCTCGGGGGGCCCAAACTCCGATGGGCCCTATCCATGGGCAACGGCTTTCCTTCCCACTCTCCTTCAGGGTCTGCCTCTTGCAAAATAGCGGCAAACAGCCGCGTCAGCGTCGCCTCACAGTCCTGAAAGCGCTGCTCCTCCGGGAGGCCCCGCACCCGCACATTGCTCCTGCGAGACCTGTCTTCTAGGTCCTCCGTTTTCGCCTTAAGCTCATCCTGGGCTTGCTGCAACTCCGCCCAACCACTCCGCAGATCATTTACCTTCTCCTCCTGGTGCTCCAATCGCTCCTCCGTGACCTCCACTCGAGCCCCTAGTTCCTTCATGTCCTGTGTTAGCGTGGCCAACGTCTCCTTCAAATCCTTCTTAAAGGAGCCCATCTCAGCCTTCAGCTCCTCTTTGAAAGCTGTAAGCCACTCCTTCAGGCTCCCCATCGAGTCAGGTCCACCATCAGAGTCCCCATCAGTCTCGGACCTCTCCACCACATCATCCGCCATGTTGTCAGCATGGCCTTCCTCCCCCCACTCCGCTGCCGCAGCGTATGAAGAGCGGTACGCAGACAACCGCTTTTTCACCGACATCCTCTCTGATATCGGGGGTATCAAGCTCTAGCTGCGTGCTCTTCACTTATGGTAGGGTCGCTCGTATTTTAACTGTATTTCCCCAGCGTCCCGGAGCGCCCTTAAGAGAGCAGCCACCATGCTCCCTGACGTCACCGGAAGTCCGAACTGTTGCTTCTTGATCAGTGTAAAGGTTGTGCAAGAGAATGATCAGGTGCTCTGACATATTCATGCTTCTTAATGTGGCCCAGAGTTTCTCATGGTTTACACAGTCAAAAGCCTTGCTGTAGTCAATAAAACACATATAGATACCCTTTTGGTATTCTTTTGTCTTTTCAAGGATCCATCTTACATCCACGATAATGTCTCTCGTTCCTCTCCCTTTCCTGAACCCTGCTTGCACTTCAGGCAGTTCTCGTTCCAGGTATGGTTGAAGTCTCTGCTGAATGATCTTGAGTAGAATCTTGCTGGCATGTGGGATCAGAGCGATTGTGCAATAATTTCCAGTCAGTCAGGTCACCTTTCTTCAGCATTGGTATAAATAAACACAGATCTTTTCCAGTTAGCTGGCCATGAATTTGTCTTCCAAATTTCCTGGCAGAGCTATGTAGATATGGTAACAGCTTCATCTGATTGCTGTAAAAACTCAATGGGAATGCCATCAATGCCTGGTGCTTTGTTCTTTGATAAGGTTTTCAATGTTGCTTCGACTTCTTCTTTCATCACCAATGGTTCCTGATCATAAGGTATAGGTTGAAACGGCTGTTGGTTCACTTGATCTTTATGGTATAATGAATATATTTTTTCCACCTTTTCTTGATCTTCTCAGCATCATTCAACATGGATCCTTGAGCATCTTGTAGCATTCCAATTCGAAGCTGGAATATTTTCTTTAACTCTCGTAGCTTTAGAAAAGCTGATCTTGTTCTTCCTCTAATAGCTTCTGATCTATTTTCTTGCATGTGTTATTGTAGTACTTCTCCTTGTCTTGCCTTGCTGCATGCTGGAAATCTCTGAGTTCTGCGATTGCCTCTCTTTCTCCTCTGGCTTTAGCTTCTCTGCATTTCTGGGCAATTTTCAGAGTTTCTTTAGTCATCTATTTTGGCTTTTATTGTTTTTTCACCTTATGTAGAGACTTATCGCTTTCTTACAATACAACCTCCTTGATGTCATCCCATAACTCTTCTGGAACTCTGTCATTTGTATCTAAAGCAGCAAATTGATTTCTTAGACAATCTTTAAATTCCAGTGGTATATTCTCAAGGTCATATTTTTCTGCATTCATGAATGGCTTGTTCTTTTTCAACTTTAACTTGAGTTTGCATACTAGTAGTTGGTGATCTGTACCAGTCAGCTCCAGGTTTTGTCTTTGTTGATGTTATCAAAGTTTTCCATCGTTATCTTCCACAGATGTAGTCAATTTGATTTCTGTACAATCCATTGGGTGAAGTCCACATGTACAGTTGGCGCTTGTGTTGCTGGAAGAAGGTGTTTGAGATGAATAGATCATTGGTCTTGCAGAATTCTATCAGTCTTTCTCCAGCTTCATTTCTGTTGCCAAGTCCATAACTTCCAACCACTTTGCCTTCTTCTTTGTTGCCAGCTTTTGCGTTCCAGTCACCCATGACTATCAGGATATCCTGTCTGCATGTTCTGTCAATTTCAGCTTGTACTTGGCTCATACAATTCATTAATGTCTTCCTCTTCTGCAGCTGTTGTTGGGGCATATACCTGAACAATAAGGTTTTTAAACAATGAAAATCAAATAAATTATGCCCTCAAACTTTACTATGGCAGCAAACTCTATTATATAGTTGTAAACAAGTGCTGTGCAGGACATATGTGTGGTTTATGCATTTTAAATGTGTTATATCTTATTTATTTATTTATTTATTTTTATTGAAAAGGCAACACATATTACAACAGGCAATTGTCGTACCATCTGCAAAAAACAATACAGTATCGAAAACAAAAAATGACACTGCAAAGAAATACAAGCTACAGAAGATGCAATCAACAAAGCGCCTTTTTTATTCCTCCCCCCCCTTACCTCCCCTCCCCTCCTCTAAGCAAGATGGACATTCCCCCCCCCAGCAAACAGTCAATAAAACTCTCAATACACATTACCCACCCCCTCTACCCTCCAACCCCCCCGCCATAACTGCTGTACCAGGTAAACAGGAAAAGATATGCCACTAGAACAGACCAGACAGGAAAGAGGAAGAACCACCCAGGGATGGCACCGCACTGTGTTATATCTTATATTGTATTCCACAGAGAATAGCTATACTAGATTTGCAGAATAAAGATGTTGAATAAATAAATTAAAAGATGATTGTATATTACCTGATTATTAGGACTGAGATTCAGTAGTCTCCATGAGGAGTACATAAGATCTGAAAAGTGATATAACAGCCTAAGCCTGGCTCTAACTGTGTGCGCGCTCACTTCCTTCAGGGAGCCATACTGTGGAGGGATCAAGTCAGGTAAACCAAGCTGCAAGGGTACTGACACACCTAAAAAAGAACCAAGAAAATTAGGTAATAACAGAAAAACTCCTATGAATTATTCCTTTAGCTCTCCTAATTTACTGTCCAAAAAGAGAAATAACTGATAGCCCAGGGAAATAAATCCAAGATTTCACAAGATGATTTTTTTTTGTGCCATCAAGTCAGTGTTGACTCATAGTGACACAGCTACCTCTGGGTTTTTTTGGCAATGTATCACCGGAAGTAGATTGCCAGCCTTTTCTTCCGAGGCAATGGAGGGTAGAGTGACTTGCCTAAGGTCACAAGGAGCGCCAGTGGGAATCAAATCCTTGATCTTCTGGGTACTAGGCAGTTGCTCTAACCACTAGGCTACTCCTCCACTCACAAAAGATGATAGGGTTTATGAAAAAAAAATAACATTCTACAAAGGAAGAATAGTGGATTTTTTTCTTTGCATCTGCACCAAGTACAAAAATATATATCTGTTTGTTTCACATTACTCCCAATGTCTGTATATACAATTTCTCAGCCACACACACCTTGCATTATTAGATGCTTACACAGAGACTAATCTCTTGTAAGACTAGATTGTGTGCTCCATCCATGTAGTAGCGTAAAAAATTATATCATCTAGAAGGTTGCTTATCTACTTAGGTTTATTCTTCATTCCTTATTGTCCCTCCAGTCCAGTCTAGACATGTGGAATTATGCACGCCTACCAGCAAATGGAGACTGAGAATCACTGTTTGAAGATGTCACCTTATAAGAGTCCTGTGCAACTCACCTCTGACCAGTATCTCTCGGTCTCCAGTATATGGAGGTGGTTAAACCTGTGTAATCTAGATGGAATCAGATTAGAATGGACTAAAGCAGTAAAGCTGACTACAGGGCTCTGGGGTGCAGAACCTGGTGACTCTGGGCCCCTCATCCTTCTTTCGTAAGGGCTCTGGGGTGCAAAACCTGGTGGATCTGGGTCCCTCCCCTTTCTCCTGGGGGCAGAACCCGGTGGATCTGGGTCCCTCCACTGCTAAAGGTCTGCTGCCTTGTTGGAGATGTTTCCCTCTAGGTTCAGATTTGTCCCCTTTCCTTCCCTACTGTTTTAGACATGAATCAGAAGCGCTGAGAGATGTATATCTTAAAGAAACATAAAAAAAATACTACAATGAATGGAAGGATGATTGAATGAGTGCATGATTTAGTAATCAGCTTGAGAAAAGGTCACGTTACACTATCACCTCTTCACACCTTGGTAGGTGGTTAGGGAGGTCATGGCTTTCCTTGGGAAGGACAGGATTCCCCTGTAGTGGGGGGACCGAGTCCAGAATCTGGATCGCAGGGCTGCCTTTGGTCAGGGGAAGACCCAGGTGATCCTGTACTTAGACATGAGAGATTGTGAATGCCCCTTTTTCTTTGATGTGTTGGGCACTGTTCTGGCCAAAGCTGGTGTCATGCTGTTTTCCAGTGCCTTCACAGGGTACATATGGGTGTATGGTGACCGTTAGGGTCCATTTCTTATTAATCCTTCATGCCAAGCTTTAGAGGCTTGATTAGCTTGCCTTTCTTTACTTATTTATTGAGATTTAGTGTACGCCTTTCCAGTGGTGGCTCAAGATAAACTACAATCAGATACTGTAGGTATTTCCCTGTCCCCGGAGGGCTTGCAATCTAAGTTTTATCTGAGGCCATGGAGGGTTATAGATGAATAGTCTCAGAAGTAAAAGCAAAGCAATGCAATGTGTGCCTTCAAGTCAGTGCTGATTCCTGGTGACCCAGCAGCTCCTGTTTTCTTGGCAGTGTGACTGGAGGTAAATTGCCAGGCCTTTCTTCCGAGGCAATGGAGGGTTAAGTGAGAATTGAACCCTGGTTTCTTGGTTACTAAACCAGTGCTCTAACCACTAGGCTACTCCTCCACTATAAGTAGAAGCATCGTCTTCATTCTAGAGCTTTCAAATTTTTTCTACATTTGTGAGTTTTATGCATTTCATTCATTGGCCTAGGGCCTTTAATATTCTGCTGTGAGGTCTGCAGGTTTTCCTATATAGATCCCTTCTGCAAGACAGAGTTGTTGTAGGTATCAGTAAGTGTAGTAAGGACTTTTATTACTATGTGTCTGCATTTTTCTGTGTGCTAACTGCTCCATCCATTAGCAGCATGATGGACTGGGCTGATTGCAAGCCTGTCAGGGACTTGTTTCTCATTTTTTTTGTGTCAACTGAGGACAGCGCAGGGGCTTAAGCTATTAAGCTCTTTTTAAAAAATTTTTAAATTAACTATTTTAATTAACTTTGCATAGTAAAGCTCTGTTTGAGTGAGAAAGTGTTGTCGACCTTTACAGATCTGAAATGTTCTTCTGTCCGCTAGCAGTGTATTCCATCAGTGATAAGGCAACTGGCTGTGCAATCCTCCAGCAGTTAGTGTGGATGGTTGTAGCTATTTTATTCTCTCTTTCTCCTTTTTCAAATTCGTTGCCTGAAGTACCTTGGGGCTTCTTGTTCAGGCTGCATAGGGTCCTAGTTAGATTAGGAGTTAGCAATACAAATTGTCTGTGGTCTCGCAAGGTTTGCCCCAGGTTCAGTACAGTTCAATTGGGATATGGGCTTTGATTTTATACTGGTCAGGCCTTCTACACATTTAGCAGTGTAGGTATCAGTCAGTCAATGTTTGCTGTGGAGATTACAGAGAATGTCTCAGCAAGCTACCCACATTCTGTCTTAGAGGTTGACAAGCTTCCTACCTTCTGACCCAGAGTTTGCTGGTTTGGAACCAGTCTTCGCCTGGGTGAGAGAAAGAGAGAAAAATATAATATACATATTATATGTGTGTGTGTGTGTATGTATATATTGTCGCAACCCCAGCCCTGAGCCACGTGCTTAAAGGGTCAGGGTGGACATTATTGTTTTCACCCAAGGGTGAAACTTTTCTTAGCCCAGATGCATGCTGGTACTAGTAGTCCCTTTCTTGAAATAATTAGTTGTGAAAGCCATGTGTAAGGTAAAGGGTAAGGTTTATTTCCATAATGCACAAACAAAGGTTCAACAAAGGAAAACAGGATTCTCACCTCATTCAGGATTTTCAAAAAGGTATTTACAGAATTCAAAAGTTAGACGTGCTTCACAGTCTTATTAGCTATGCAGGTGTTAGAACAAACCAGTTCATGGAAACAAAAGCAAGCTTCTTCTTTTAGCTTATCAAAACTGTATTTTAACGTATACCCTGCGAGCTACACTTCTGCCAAGGATTCCAAACTCCCGGCTAGACAAAGTGTACAATCCATGAGACAGTCAGGTAGCAATGAATCGGGTTCAGCAGGGTCTATTTGCATCTCCTCCTGTTCTGACGATATATCTGCTGGCCCTGAGCTTTCCTCATGTAATTCTGGCTTCACTTCAGAGTTTCTCTCTAAAACTCTCCAGCCTTGCTCTACCTGGTCTAGAAAACAGGTAACAGGACTTTTAGTTAGCACTTTTTGTACAGGTTCCCAAACTTTTCTCCAGCTGTGTTTACTGCACCTACGGCTCTCTGGCTTCCGTGCCTTTCTAGGGCTTGGCCACAGTTCCTGGTTCAGTGTTGTGTTTCTCAGACTCCTGGGCTGAGTCTTGTGCATCCACCTCGGAACTCCTGGTAGCTCACGGTCAGGAAAGGAAGTATGCAGGTACCTCTGCTCTCTGAGCTGTGCTTCTCTGGTACTTTCTTTACCAGCCTCTTTCCAGGTCCCTCTCCTTTCTCTGTCTTCCTTGAAGACTTCTCCCTGGAGCTTTCCACCGTGGAACTGTTTCTCTTGGAACTTGTTCCTTCTCTGTAAGGACCGCAAATCCAACTGCCTCTCCTTCTCTCCTCGGAGCCGTCTCTTTCCTCTCTCTTCTGCGTCTGCTGCTGCTGCTGCGGCTTCTGCCCTTTCTGTCCTGTCTAAGCTGTGCTTATAAAGCTGCTTCTCAGTTAGGGTTTCTCTCACCCTGACCAGGTGTGTCTGATTATCCCTTGAGTTAGTTATTGCATCAGCCAAGCTTGGGTGTGTCAGCCTACCCTCTGATTCTTCGTGCTTGCTCCCTCTGGCTGCGCTTTGCAGTAACTGCACTTTAGGTATGTCACTTTCTTTAAAGGGATCAGTGATTTTTCCTATCTCCATAGGTTCACTGGCCTCTGCTTCATCACATATCCCCCCCCCCTTAAGATATTACGGGCTGGCCTTCTTCCACCTGCACAGCTCATAATCCTAGACATGACGTCAGCATTTTGGTGCAGCTTTCCCGCTCTGTGCTCAATCTTATAATTGAAAGGCTGCAATACCATATACCAACGGGTCAACCGGCTATTGTGGTTTTTCATCTGATTCAGCCATTTTAGGGGTGCATGGTCTGTGACTAACAAAAATCTTCTTCCGGTCAGATAGAATGTGAGGGATTCGACTGCCCACAATGGCGAGACATTCTCTTTTGATTGTCGAATACTTCTGCTCCGCCGGGGATAGTTTTTTACTCAGGAACATGATCGGATGCTCTGTTCCCTCATGCTTCTGTGAAAGAACAGCTCCCAATCCCGTTTCTGAGGCATCTGTTTGAACAATAAATTGTTGCCCAAAGTCCACGCCCCGTAATACTGGTGCTTTACATAGCTTCCCCTTCAATACTATGAAAGCCTTCTCAGCCTCGAGGGTCCATTTTAGTTGGTTTGAGGCATTTTTCTTTAACATGTCCGTGAACACGGCACTCTCTTCACCGAAATGAGGAATGAATCGCCTGTAGTATCCTATGAGACCTAGGAAACCTCTTAACTGTTTTTTATTTAGTGGCCTTGGAAAGTCCTTGACACTTTCTATTTTGTTCAGTAGAGGTCTGACCGTACCTCGTCCGACTAGGTGTCCTAGATATTTGACTTCTTGTCCAGCGAACATACACTTTCCTGGATTCAACGTCAGGCCAGTTCGTCTCATTGCCCGCAGAACCGCTTCTACTCGGGGCAAATGCTGGTCCCAGCTGGAGCTGTGGATGATAATGTCGTCCATGTAAGCGATGGCATATTCTTGATGTGGACGTAACACAAGGTCCACCAACCTCTGACAGGTTGCTGCCGCGCCATGTAGTCCAAAGGGCATCCTTCGGAATTGAAAAAGTCCAATTGGTGTTCTAAAGGCCGTCTTTGGACATGACTCTCTTGTTAAGGGAATTTGCCAATACCCCTTAGTCATGTCAAGTGTGGTCAGGAATTTGGCCCGTCCCAACCGATCCAGCAATTCCTCAATGCGTGGCATCGGATATGCGTCGAACATCGATATGGCATTCAATTGCCGAAAATTGATACAAAACCTCAGCGTGCCATCTGGCTTTGGCACTAGGACATTGGGGCTACACCAGGGACTCTGGGATTCTTCAATAAT
This sequence comes from Ichthyophis bannanicus, assembly GCA_033557465.1. Taxonomy (NCBI): domain Eukaryota; kingdom Metazoa; phylum Chordata; class Amphibia; order Gymnophiona; family Ichthyophiidae; genus Ichthyophis; species Ichthyophis bannanicus. The sequence continues at coordinate 44,430,021 of CM066043.1, forward strand.
TCCCATTCTTAACATTTCCTGTACCTGAGCCACTACTTCTTGTTTCTTGGCCTCAGGTAGCCGATAGTGCCTTTGCCTGATCACTTTACCCGGTGGAGTTATTATTTCGTGAGCCACTAATTCTGTCTCACCAGGAATGGGAGTTAAGACGTCATCAAACTTTCCCAGTACTCTGGCCAGTTCTTGCCTTTGTATCAGGGAAAGTTCTTCTTGGTTCGGGATTGGTTCTGCATTCGGCTAGTTGTGGGCCCAAGTCTTCCTCTACTTTTTCCTCACAAGTAGCTGACAATCCCTTTACGTCTGTTCGACCAGTCGATCCGAACCCTCCGGTTCCTCGACCTGTAGGGGTCACCATGGGTACTTCTTCTAAAGCAGGAAATCCAACTCTCTCGCAGATGAGTTGCGCAATGCAGTCACTTACTTTGACAATGAAGTCTTCTTCCGCAAAGTTGAAAAGCAACACTTTAATTGCTCCCCTATAGTCCGGGTCAATTACACCTGCACCCACGTCTAAAAAATGTTTTAAAGCTAACCCAGATTGGGGTGCAATGCGTCCATAACATCCCATGGGCATTTCTAGTTGAAGGCCAGTGTCAACTAAAGCCCTTCCATGCTTAGGAATTAGCTGTTCCACAGCGCTGTATAGGTCGTATCCAGCTGTCTGGGATGAGGCTCTTCATGGACTCTGCGCTCTTTTGCAAACAAAAAAGCGAGCAGGATAAGGGTCACTTGCACTTTATTAAATGAACATTGTTGGATCGGTTGGGACATTGTTCATTTAATAAAGTGCAAGTGACCCTTATCCTGCTCGCTTTTTTGTTTGCTTGGACTCTCTGCGAGTCAGTGCTCTTCTCTGTGTCTCTGCGCTCTTTTGGACATTTTACAAAATTTTAGTACAAATTTTGACTTACTTGCAGACTCGCTCTTCAAAGGCTGTCTCTTTAACTTTTGGTCCATCTTCGAAGATTTTGCGAAGAACGGACTAGGAACCACAGTTACCATGGCCTCTGCCCTCTGGTAGTAGTCCTCCTTATCTAGGGCTTTGGACTGGGTTCGTGTAGACACGGGAGCTTCTGTGGGATGCAAGCCCTTCTCCAACCCTCTTCTGAATTGGGGCCAATCCCTACCTAACACCAAGTCGTGTGGTAACTTCGGAACTACGGCTACTAATATTTCTTTTTCTATCCCTAATCCTTTCACTAGTAGTTTATATATAGGGTAGAAAGATGATGCTCCATGAATGCACCTAATTCTTACTTTTCCCTCTGCTCGGGTCGGTACTGACTCAGACTGATCTTCTATGGTACACCAGAGTTTCTTGGAGTTCATGCTCTGATCCGCACCTGAGTCGAGTAGAGCACTTGTAGTTATACCCTGCACTTTAACTTCCAAAAGAAAACCTTCTCTTATCATTTTTGCATTTTCAGTTATTAGTGCGGTACGCACTTTGCATTCTTTTTGCACATGCCCCACATTCCCACAATGAAAACACCTTCTGTTTTCGGAGTGATTTCTTCTCTCCTCGGAGCCGTCTCCTTCCTCTCTCTTCTGCGTCTGCTGCTGCGGCTTCTGCCCTTTCTGTCTTGTCTAAGCCGTGCTTATAAAGCTGCTTCTCAGTTAGGGTTTCTCTCACCCTGACCAGGTGTGTCTGATTATCCCTTGAGTTAGTTATTGCATCATTCAAGTTTGGGTGTGTCAGCCTACCCTCTGATTCTTCGTGCTTGCTCCCTCTGGCTGTGCTTTGCAGTAAATGCACTTTAGGTATGTCACTTTCTTTAAAGGGATCAGTGATTTTTCCTATCTCCATAGGTTCACTGGCCTCTGCTTCATCACAATATATATATATATATATATATATATATATATATTTATATGTACACACACTATCTATCTCTATCTGTTTATAGGACCAGTAGGAGGCAAATCTTCAGAGCTCAGCTGGGCATTCTGCAGTGAACCTGGTGCCGAGGCGTCTAGCTCCTGACTGCTCTCAGGTTCCCTGGGTTGGCAAGTTTCGTGATTGAGTTTTGTGTCCTTGGGGGTATAAAGGTGGAATATTTCACAGAGGTTATGACCAGTTCGGTTCTTGTAGAAAGCAGAGATATGTCGGGCTGCGAATCAGGAGAGGTGCTTGGCAGCAAATTTCATTCTGAGTTTTCTATCAGCTATTGCCAGCAACAGGGCATGTAGAATGCGTCAAGAGTCCCAGAGACAAAAGTTGAGGGGACGTCTGCAGCGGTGTCCATTTGTTGGATACTGTCTCTGTCTATCGTGTAGAGAACTGGCTATATCTCTGTTTTGGATTATTATTATCATCTTTGGTGTGTGTTCCTCATACTGCTGCAAGGAAGGATCTGGTCATGGCTCTGAATTTCTTGACAACCACCAATCAAAACACTCTAGATTAATATACTTTTCATTTCTCCAAAGGTACTTCCAAACACTGTAAATCTTAAAATGTAACAAAAGAGGGGAAAAGATCGCAGAAATAAAATTATCCTTCTAAAGGTTACCACCAACAGGGAGTCTTTAATACCATCAGTGATCTAAAAACTCTTCTCCATAAATCTTTATTCAATTTTAAACTTTAAAACACTGTCAAGTAGCTAAGCTTAACTTCAACATATTAATACTCTTAAAATAAGATGAATTCACATTACAATTCAATATATTTATATAACTTTAAAAGGATATAGCGATTTCAGAAAAGGTTCAGAGAAGAGCCACCAAAATGGTAAAGGGGATGGAAGGATACTCCTATGAAGAAAGGCTAAAAAGGTTAGGGCTCTTTAACCTGGAAAAGAGACGGCTGAGGGGAGATATGATAGAAGTCTATAAATTAATGAACGGAGTGGAACGGGTAAACGTAGATCGATTGTTTACCTTATCAGAATATAGAAAGACTAGGGGACATGCAATGAAGCTACAGGGTAAACTATTTAAGACTAATAAAGAAAATATTTTTTCACTCAACGTGTAATCAAACTCTGGAATTTGTTACCGGAGGATGTAGTAAAGGCTGTTAGTGTAGCTGGGTTTAAAAAAGGTTTGGACAAGTTCCTGGAGAAAAGGTCCATAAACCATTATTAAGAAGGGACCCAGGATATCAATGCTTGAACCAATACAAGCATTGTGGAACCTGTGTCCCTTGGGGAAACTGCTAGGTACATATGACCTAGATTGGCCACTGTTGGAAACAGAATACTGGGCTTGATGGACCTTGGTCTGACCCAGTATGGCATATCTTATGTTCTTATGTTCTTATATAACTAGACCAAATAGCACAGCTTATACAAGTCGAAACGCTCCAGATAGCTGATCTCCACTGTCAATCCTGGAACAAAAGGGATAGATATCAATCATCAAAGCATCAAAAACAGCTCAAAGCACAACCAAACCACTTATCTTCAATGTGCTGTCGTCCCTCAAAGAACTTCAATAAACCTTGCCCATAGAACTTCAATCAATCATGATAAGTGGTGACCCAAAAAGCAGACCATAAAGGGCAGCAGGGGACACTGATTGGCTGGAAGTCTGACACTGCAGCAGCAGCAGCAAAGATGCAATCCCCACTCCAGTAGCCTGGACATCATGGGTCAGAGGGAGAAATTGTATTATTCCACAAAGAGGTGACGGAATACGGCCTGGCCGAAGGCGCTTACCCTCCAGGAGAGCTCTTCAAAACAGTAGTGTGCAGCGAAGGTTTGCACAGAGGACCAGATGGTGGCCCGGCAGATGTCCAGTAAGCTTGCCACCCAGGTCACTATGGCATGCACATTGTGAGTCCTCACATGATGCTCCAGAGAGAGCCCCGCCAGTTAACAGGCGAAAAAAATGCAGTCGGCCATCCAACATGAGAGTGCGCACTTGGAGACTGCAACCCCCAGACTACTGGTGTCAAAAGAGACAAAGAGCTGCGTTGAGCGGTGATGAGGGTGCGTCCTCTGGATGTAGGACAACGCACACTTGCAGTCCAGCGTGTGCAGGAAGGCCTTCACCCTAGAAGAATGAGGCCTAGGAAAGAAGGTGGGCAATACCATCTCTTGATTTAAATGGAAAGCAGAGACAACCTTTGGCAAGAACTTCAGGTACGTCCTAAGGATGACCCTGTTCTTGTGGAACCTGGTGTAGAGCACGTGTGCCACTAGCACCTGCAGCTCGCTCACACGCCTGGCCAAGGTGAGTGCACCAGTAATACAACCTTCCAAGAAAGGTACCTGAGATGACAAGTAGCCAGAGATTCAAAGGGTGGAGCCATGAGCTTCCCCAATACCACATTGAGGTCCTACGCCACTGGTGGCAGATGGATCAGCAGCTGGGAGAGGAGGCGGCCTCGTATAAACTGGCCCACCAGAGGATGCACCGATTCTGCCTGGACATCCACTGTATGGTGGTGAGCCCCAGATAGGTGCAGAAGGTACCGTAAAATGTCTGGCATCATGCAGAAGGGTTGAGACCTTCATCCGCACACCAGTGCGAAAACCTGCACCATTTAAAAGCATGAAGTCCTTACACGAGGCAAGGAGAATGTCTTTCACCAGCCTGGAGAGGTGGTGATGTGCTATAGGCTAGCCTTTCAGCATCCAGGCTGTCAGAGCCAGGGACTGGAGGTTGGGGTGCAGCAGCGTCCCAACTTTCTGAGACAGCAGATCCGGGGTGTTCCCCAGCAGCAATGGGTCCCCCCCCCCCCTGGGATAGCTGCAGAAGCAGGGGGAAATCAGGGCTGCCTGGGCCACCTGGGCACAATAAAGATGACTGAGGCTGCCTCCGCTTGGATCTTGAGAAGGGCCCCTGGCACCAGGGGCATGGGCGGGAACGCATACAGGAGGCCCCTGGACTAGAGAAGTCATCCCCCGTCTTCTGACCCTGGGCCGCCTCCGAGAGCAAAAGTGTGGCAGCTGCGTGTTCTCTGGAATGGCAAAGATGTTGACCTCTGGGGTCCCCCAGTGCCAAAAAACTTCTACCTCTGCCAGCACGGTCAGGTTCAGTCTCCACTCATGGGACTGGAGGACATGGCTCAGGCGGGCGTCCAGCATGTTGCCCTGGCCCAGCAAGTACACCACTCTGAGGGTGATGTTCTTCCCTGTCGCAAAGTTCCAGAGATGCACCACCTCCTGGTAGAGGTGGTACAAACTCATGCCCGCCTGCTTGTTGATGCAATACATCACCACCTGGTTGTCTGTCTGGACCTGAACCACCTGCCCTTCCAGATGATCCTGGTAGATCTGCAGGGCATGGCAGACTGCTCGGAGTTCTGCGAGGCACTCTCCTCTGGTGACCATGGGCCCTGTGACTGCAGGTGAGCACAGTGGGCCCCCAGCCCAACTTGGATGCATCCGTTGGAGGATGCGGTGCCCTTGAGGAGCCTGGAAGGGCAGGCTGGTTCTGAGGTTGAGGAGGTCCTGCCACCAGGCGAGGGATGTCATGAGGGCTGGCGTGACCAGGATGCGGTCCTCCAAATGGCTGGAAGCTTGTGTCCACTGGGCGCTAAGCATCCACTGCACCCGCCTCATGCGGAGGCGGGCAAACGGGGTGATGTGGACGGTGGATGCCATGTGCCCCAAGAAGTGGAGTATCTGTCTGGCCATCAACACTGAGCCGCCTTGCATGGCTTCGGCCAGGGCAGATAGGCACTGCACCCGATCGAGAGGCAGGAAGGCCCTTGCTTGAGTGGAATCCAGTAGGGCACTGATGAACTCCAAGCACTGGGTGGGCCGTAGATGAGACTTTGGGAAATTCACCACAAAGCCCAAGCACTGGAGCAATCCTATGGTGCGCTGCGCTGCACTGCATACCTCCCCCGGTGTGCTGGCTTGTATGAGTCAGTTGTCCAGGAAAGGGAAGACAAAACACCCCCTGGAGTCAGAGGTGAGCAGCCACGACTGCCAGGCATTTGCTGAATACCCTGGTAGCCAAGGTGTGGCTGAAGAGGAGTACTCTATACTGATAATGCTGTCCACCGCCACCGAATCGGAGATACTGACAGTGCCTTGGATAGATCAGGATGTGGGTATAGGCACCTTTGAGATCCAAGGAGTATAGCCAATCTCCTTGTAGGAGTTAAGGCAGCAAGGTTCCAAGGGATACCATTTTGAACTTTTCCTTCAGCAGGAAGCGGTTAAGGTCCCATAGATCCAGGATGTGCCGAAGCCCTTGGGTCTTCTTAGGGACAAGGAAGTAGCGGGAATAGAATCCTCTGCCTAGGAGAGATTGGGGAACGGGATCTACCACTTGATCCTTGAGCAAAACCTTGAGCTCCTTTTGCAGAAGCACCCTGTATAAGGAGTCCATGGGTAATTGCCCGGGAAAGAAGGGAGGAGGCAGCTGGGCGAAGCGGAGGAGATAACCTTCCCTGACCACCTGCAACACCCAGGTGTCTGTGGTGATGCTTGGCCACTGGTTTGCAAAGTGGATCAGCTGTCCAACGTGAACCTCGGACCTTGTACCTCCTGGGGGAGAGAGGCTATGCCCAAGGAGTCAAAAGCCCCCCCAGGCTGTGGCGCTGTTTGGTGTTTGAGGGTCTTTGGCTTATGGGGGCCATGCCCCTGGCCCTTGGCCTGCTGCCCCTGTGGGAGAGCGTGATAGACCTGAAACTCGGGGAAGTTTCCGTAAGCCTTCTTGGTCTTCGGATGGAAGGACTTTTTCCCTGAAGTCTTCCTATGGGAAGGTTCAGACATTTTCTTGGACAACCTTGTTCTGGTCGTGAATTCCTTCTCCAGCTCATCCGCCTTCTCCGTCATGGGCCTGCTGAAGTAAGTATAGTTGGTGCTGTAAGGAATGAAAGCGTGCCTAATATTTTCTTCTTCTGGAGCCTGGTCAGAGGAGGGTTGTACAGGACCCTTACAGTGACATCATCAAACCAGTGAGTCTCATTCTCCATCTGCTGGTAGGAATGCATAAACCCACGCGTCAGGACTGGAGGGACTCAAGGAAAGACAATTAGCAGGTAAGGCCTCATTTCACCTTTTCTACTATAAGTCCATAAGACATCAAAAACCAAGAACATAAAATATACTGTTTATAGTAAGTATCATCCAAGCACACTAAGCAAATGTAGTAAACATTAAGTTTATTTTCACTGTACAGAAGTTTGAAAAAAAAAATTGCTTAAAAAATTAATGCCATTATACTATTTATTTATTATTTATTTATTTGCATTTCTTATATACCGCACTATTTGCGATCAGCGTGGTTTACATAGAACAAACAGTATCCGACAATATACAAAAGTCAGGTCATTACATTGAACAGGAACAAGTAACTTGGACAACAGGGTAAACTATATACATCTGCGATACGTTGAGTATCTGCGATACGTTGAGTAAGGTAAATTATATACATGTACAAATGAAATTATTAGGTATTGGTTATAATTGGGGGTGCCCTAATAATGATGGCTAGGGTTCGGGGGAGTCAGTGAGGTATTTAATAAAGAGAAAGTGAAAGTTATATATATTATATTATGGGGAGTCACAATTATTATTTTATCATTAGCATGTCTTTAAAAACATGGAAATTTAGCTTCTTTTTAAGATATGACTGAAGGTTTTTCTGTATATCATTTATTTCCACTACTGATCTCATTTTTGGCTTGAAGCAGCAGATGGGTAATTTTAACTGCATAAAAATCCACCTAAGATCTACTGGCAGACAGAATTTTTTGTTATTACTATAATCAAATTTTCAGTACTATAATTGCCATCTTATTCTTTCTTTTAGCATGAGGCCTCGGTCACTGAATGGAAGTCGTTTTTCCCGTCAAAGTAATTTGTGCCCACTATGAAACATCACATTCACTTTGGTTGAAATTCTGCGCCTTTCACTCTGTTTCACTTCCTCTCCATTTTTATTTCCCCAATATCACTCTTCCTTCTATATGTGGAATGCCTGTTCAAGTTCCAGCAAATACAACTGTTCATAACTTTCTTATGTTGCTCATGCTATTTCCTTGCCTTCTCGCAGACCTGGCTTTCACTCTGACTCAGCCTCTATATAGTTGCTCTTTTCTTCGGCAGTTTCTTCTTTTCTTATAATCTCACACTGAAGGTTGTGGAAACTCCTTGTCACCCCAGTGCTACTTCTATCTTTTTCCAAACTCCTTCAATCACATTATCTTCTTTTGAGATCTATACCATTGTCTTTCTTCCCTCTTCCCCTCCAGATTTATGGCATTTCATGACCACTTGGCCTAATTCCTGATTATGTCTGAAACTAATCCTCTGAATTAACTTTACTCTTTTTGGGTTCTATAGCCTGAATTAACTTTACTCATCTTGGGTTATTTGTATTGTCATATAAGTGAGACCCCGCCCCCCCCTCCCTGCAACTCACATTTCCCCCTCCTTATTTTTAACTCTTTATTTGGGCTTTACCAGTAGATTACTTCATCTATCCACTAAGGAGGTAATTTTATAAACCTTTTTTGCACATAAAAGCTGATTTACAAATATAAAAGGCTTTTATAAAACTAGGTAACACCTAAAGGTACATGTGGTGCAAGCAGACACATATTTTTTAGAGTAGGCATGCTCAGGGGAGGAGCTTGGGCAGAGCAATCTATGCATACATTTCATAAAATACTGTGCAATATATGTTAACTCTGTAGGGCCATTGCCTACAGCCGTCTAAATCAAGATCTTGAACCAAACACATGGATTCCTGCTGTACAGGTCTTTGACCTGGTGAAGTCACAGAAGTTACTGCCTGCTAAATGCATCTATGTGGTCACTAAAGACTCATTGTCCTTTGTTCTGGCTATGTGCAGAGAACCAGATTTCCAGGCCTTTCTCAGCCTGAGACCTGCTTCAATGAACTTAGAAGTTGCAACGCTTATTGGGATTTAAACTATTTTCTGCTGCATTCCATCTTTCATCATGGACCCTACTGTGCATGTGACCACCTCCTGACAACTCTTTTCCGATTCATTCAGCCATCTTTAGGAACTCTGGTTCAACCAATCTGAAAGTTGTGCATGTGTCAAGATAAGATCTCAGCGCAAGTAATAAAAAGGTCTGCATAGACTGACTGTACTTTTTCCACTGTGTTTTTGGCTTCTGTTACCTAAGACAAAGGCTTGTGCTTTTTGCCAGCAAGCTTTTTGCTGTCTGATTTACCAAAGACACAGGACTGTCACCCAAGGCTAGTCTGCCATTACTAAAGGACAAGCTAAGATTTGTGCAAGTATCTCAGGTGCTCTGTATCCTCCTCTAACCTCAGTACATAAGAGCATCCTTATTCCTTGACTGCATACAGCTTGTCTATAAAGGATGGAGCCTGCATAACATATAAATCCTGCCGTTCCTGGAGCAGTGCTGTCCCTGGAATCCGATCTGGATCTGTCTGCCCATCTTAAGCTGTAAAGCATAGGTCTTTATTTCTTCTTGGCCGGTGGGGTCAGTTAGAGGATAGGATTTATTTCTGCGTGTATAAGTGCAGGACAGACCATGTGGGCTTTACTAATTAATTCTAGCTGTTTACATAAGAATCTGCTATCAGTAGCAGCAATGAATCATTCTTACCTCATTTTGCACTCCTTGGTAATAATTTTTGTAAGTCCCATTTTTTTCTACCATAATAAATTCAAATATACACAGAACAAGTCCTACTGTCATTCACTGCCAGTAAGTCATAAGAACCAAAAGGGTTTGGGCTAACATACTCATAGGTATAAAAAATGAGCTATATACATATCTCAACTATATGCCCTACAGTGCCCACAATCTAGGCACTGTTTCTGCGGAATTTGTGCTAATATTTTGAAAAGACACCTAGGCCCCTATATGTCTTTATAAACTAGGCTAAAAATAGGCACCTTTCCCACTTTCAGTTCTAGGCGCCCTTTTATAAAATTACCCTCCATAACAATATTTCTTTGATTTAATCTTTAAAAAGGGAAAATAAATGTTTCTTCTTTAATTTATCTATTCCTAATAGTTTATAGGAGGTTCTAATAAGGGCAAATTTTAAAACATTTTGGCAGGTAGAAATGGCTTTTTTAAAAAATGTCCACTCTGAATGGGTCAAAGGTATACACACTTTGGCGTACATTTACAGAATGCAGGATATCATGAATGAATGAATAGCAAAAAAAAAAAAGAATGAATAAATGTGTATTCTGCAAAACTGCACACGCACCCCTACATTTGGGGCAGGTGTTCAAGAGTGGGACTCAGGCAACGATGGAAATAATATATGTATTTTTGTATTTCTAAAAGTACATGCATTTTTTTTAGTTGAAAAAGGATCTGTATGAAAAAAAGGTGCACATGTATGCAGACATTCTTTTTCTTAAGACAATTTTCAAAGTGAAAGCATTTATGCAATTTCACTTTCAAAATTAGTAAACAGTACTCACAGACTTTGCAGATAAACAGGCAGTGAGAAACGTACCCTCTAAATGCTATAACTCTGCTAAAATATGAAAAATATTGAAAAGATAATAGAGTATAAAGATATAAAATCTTTCTCCATTAGCTGAATTTCGGAAATGGTTGCAGTTAAAAAAACAACCCCCCCCAAAAAAAAAACCAACTTAGGGGCATATTTATTAAAGGATTTAACATGCATTAATAAAGTCAATGCACGTTAAGTGCCCAGAACCATTTTATTTCTATGGGTGCAGTGGCAGGTAACGTGTGTCAACTTTATTAACGTGCATATTAACCTTTAGTAAACATGCTCCTTAGTTTCATATGGACTAACAATTGTTTTAACCAGTGAGATTTTCCCACTTGTAGACATTAAATATAACTGTCAGTAATGAGTCAAAAACTTGATCCAGGCTGTAGAGATATACCATATACACAGCCATAATAAGGTGCTCACAGACAATCAGAAAGCTTCTGCAGCTCTGTCAGATTTATAAAGCAAATGATTCTGCAACAGAGCAAACCAAAGAACGCTGAAGTTATTGGTAATTGTAGATACATGTGTTCCCAACAGTAAACAACTGTTTCTTCATTTTTTAAAAATCACATTATTTACCTGAAAATGCTGCTTTGCCAAAGATCTATCAAATTTGTAAAATAGTCCAAAGCTGTCCATTTCTGTGAGAGGCTTAATTATGTTTACAACTGATGCCAATTCTCCTGCTTTACAACTAATTATACTGAGCTGCATTTTTGACCTGCAACCAAATATTTTATTATACCAGAGGATTTCTTGAGACAGCCATAGCATTAACAATTCTTTAAAGGTGACAAAACTAGACATGGCACTATTCATTTGGTGGAAACACAATATTGTTTTATCATCTTATTTCTTATGACGTGGGGCCCAATATGATCTCAGAATAATCTCACTCTTCTTACTGAAACCTGGCTGAAGAACGGGGAGGATGCTCTTTTTGCCTGTTGTCTTCCCCCCGGCTTCTCAGCTATCTCTGTCCCTCATACAGGTCGCACAGGGGGCGGTGTGGCGGCCATCCTACACCCCTCCCTCCCCTTTCACACAAGCTTTCTCTCCTCTTCTACACTATCCTGAAGCTCTTCTACTTCACCTACATACCTCTCCCCCAACATACGTCCTCCTCATCTACTCCCCCCCTGCACTATGCCCCATCCTCTGGGACTCTTCTTTTGACCATTTCCGACCTCTCTCTAGCCTTCCCCCCACCTGCTCATTGCAGGGGATTTCAACCTCCACCTTGATTCCCCTTCCTCTTCCAGGGATCATATTTTTGCCTCTCTCTTACATGACCTATCTCTCTTGCAACACATCTCATTCCCCACTCACTCTGCAGGTCACACCCTTGACCTACTTATCACCTCAGTCTCCTCCACCCTCCTGCTACAAACCTTGCGTTCCTCTCATCTGCCTTGGACAGATCACCTCTGCCTGTTCTTTCACTGTTCCCACTCAAAGCCATCCTCCCCATCCTCTCTTCCTCGTATGCCCCCTCCCTGCGCATCCCCCCCCTGCGCTATTCTTGTCACATCACCCCACTCACTCTTCAACTTTTTCCAACCACAACTCCTCCCTCATGACTTTTCTTTCCTCTCCCCTGATTCTCAATCTTCTCTTTGGACTTCTAATCTCTCTGCAGCTCTCGACCGTTTAGCCCCCCTACAACCCTGCCCGCCACGCCAACGCCCTTCACAACCTTGGTTCCACAACAGTCTGCACCTGTAACGCACTCACCTCCGCCGAGCCGAGCGACTATGGCGAAAGGCTCCCTCCCCGGCCACACTATCTTCATTTAAAGCACATCACTCATATTATCGTTCTAAAGTTCATCTTGCCAAACAGACATATTTCTCAAATGCCATCTCCTCTGCCCCAACCAGACCCGCCATCTCTATTCCACTCTCAAAACTCTCACATCTCTTTGCCCCAATTCCGCCATTGCATCCGTTCACCCAAATCCTCCCCCTCCACTACTTGCATCATTCTTCAGTGCCAAGATCTCCTCCCTCAGGGCATCACTGCCCTCCTGTCCCCCTCCCTATTTCCTCCCCTCCTCCTAACTCATCTCTCCCCCCACCTCACAACTCTCACACACATGGGCTACATTCTCTCCAAGCACTACAGCTGAACTCATCCGATTGATTTCCTCATCCAATAAGACATACTGCTCTCTCGACCCTATCCCCTCCTCTTGGATACTTACTCCCTCTCTGGCACTCATACCTCCTATCCTCACTATGATTAATTCAAGTCTTGCCACAGGCACTTTTCCCCACTCCTGGAAGCACGCTCTCATTCGCCCAATCCTCAAGAAACCCTCACTTGATTCTCTAGTTCCAGCACACTATCGCCCAGTCTCTAACCTCCCTTTTCTTTCTAAACTCCTTGAAAAAGCTGTCTTTGCACAGCTCTCTCACCATCTGGATTCCACCAATTTTCTCCACCCCCGTCAGTCAGGGTTCTGACAGGGCCACAGTGTTGAAACTGTTCTGCTTGCCTTCACCAACGCTCTTCATGTGACTCACGATCGTGGTGACTTCTCGGTGGCGGTATCTTTGGACTTATCTGCAGCCTTCGACTTAGTTGACCACTCTCTTCTCCTTCGTCTGCGTGAGGCCGGCCTCTGTAGCACGGTCTATCGGTGGTTCCACTCTTTCCTCTCCTCCTGGTCCTGCGCAGTCCTTTCTTCATCCTACTCTATTTCCACCTCTGATCCATTCCCTTTACCCTGCGGGGTCCCCCAGGGTTCTGTACTCACATCTCTTCTTTTTAATCTCTTTCTAGCACCACTCGCTTTACTGATACAGAAATCTGGGATTTCTGCTTTTTATTACGCAGGCAATCTAGCTCTTCTTCACCACACCTCTCCTCTTTACCCTGACTTTTCTGCCCTCAATTCCTGCTTCACAACAGTCACTGACTGGCTTACTCTAAACTGTCTTCATCTCAACTTAACCAAAACTGTTGCAATTTGGTTCACCCACGGTAGTCCCCCCTCATCACTGGCCTCTTCTTTCTCAGGATCTTCTATACCCCTAGTTTCCTGTTTCCGCTACGTGGGTGTCCTCTTTGACTCTGATCTCTCCTTTCAAGCCCATGTTTCACACGTCACAAAAACCTCCTTCTTTTTCCTGCGCCAGATTCGTGCAATTCGCCCCTTTCTTACTCCACCTGCTCTTACCACTCTTCTTCTGTCATTAGTTATGTCACGGGTTCATTTCTCTTATTGGCCTCTCAAAATCACAATTAGGTAGACTGCAACGAATTCAGAACACTGCTACCTGTCTTATCACTTCCTCCTCCCAGTGGGATCATGTAACACCTTTCCTCTTCCATCTACAATGGCTACCCATCTCTTTTCGCACTCACTTCAAATTACTTACTCTGGTTCATAGAGCTCTTCATACTAGCACTCCACAATATCTGGCAGTTCTCATCGCATTCCACACCCCCAGACACCCCCCCTGTTCGTTCCACCTGAATCGTCTTTATCTCCCCTCCCCCTCCCTTGCTCACCTCCAATCTACACGCTCTTCTGTATTCTTTTTCATCGGCCCAGCACTCTGGAACTTACTGCCCGCTTCCCTCAGATTAGAACCCCATCACTACACATTCAAACAAAACTTAAAAACCCACCTCTTCTCCCTGGCTTTTGACCTTCCCTCCCCTTTTGTCTGATCCTGTCCCCCTATGTATAGTCCTGTATGCCTCTTCTCTGACTGTCCTATCAACAATTGTAATTTCCTTTTCCCTTTCTGGCCTTGTGCCTACCTCTAACTGTTTGTAAATTGTGAACCGCTTTGATTGCTAAGGAAGGGCGGTAGATCAATTAAATAACCATAACCATAACATTATTAGGTTTGACTAGTAAAGTCCACTATTGCAAGAAGCTTGAATTCTCTAGTTGGCTCAGGTTTTAAGACTTTCAGCTTAGGATCTTGAAAGGTCTTATCTAATGGCCATTGGTGGGAAAAGAGAAGAAAAAGCAAGCATGAAAGGTCATTTGCTAATACCTGGTGCTCTTGGTGGCACTGGAGGAGCAGTCCAAGCTGCACTATGACAACGTCCTGCTGAAATCTGTCGAACGTTCTTTCCCTGTAGCACAGTTGTTAGAGTTGGTTCCCTGACATGGTTCGTGTGGCCAAGTCCAAGCTGACAATAAATAAAAATGCTAAATTAATAAAAGGTATAAAGCATAACTTTTCAGCGAGGTTAATCATCATTAAAGATAATTATATTACGATCCCTATTTATTGAAGCGTGCTTTGGTTTTGTGCTAAACTTTTGCAAGTAACTTGTGTTAAGGCACATTAGGTGCAAAATCACCAAGGCAACTGTTGAGTGTAAGGCCATTATTTTTGGGAGGTCTGCTGTGCCATTAACAAGGTTTACTATCATGCATTAACAGTATTACAGATAGCAAGGAATGAGGTTGACTACACCTTTGGTGATATGTGCTGAATTAGCAGTTAATGAGCAGTAACTACTTCTGTGTTAACTGCAAGGCACAGTCTCAACCCATTCCATACTTCCTAATGCCCATTTCTGCCGTAGCTGTTTAACACAACAATTACATTTGAATTAATAGTTAATGTTAAACAGCTAGCACAGTTTCATTTTGCATAGGACAGTGGTTCCCAAACTGTGGGTCGGGGTCCCAAATGAGGTCACATCATCAGCAAATGAAGTCATAGAAAAAGGGCTGCTCCCCCTCCCTTTGGACCACCACTGTTAGTCAACATGGTGCTGCGAGTCAATGAATGTTCATAGGCCCTGCCCCCTCCTCCTGTGTGGCCTTTTGGTTAGACTGGAAACCCATGCACACATTGGCACATGAGGTCCTGGTGTAGACTGCTTCTATTGTTGCCATCACTGCTGGTGCCTTCATGCTTTGGATAAGTGGGGGAGGAAGAAAAATGGGAGGGGGGTAGAGGTCTGCTATTTTCATCATCATCTTGGGTCACGTGGATTTTTAAATGTTAGAATAGGGTCATCTTGGACAAAGATCTAGGAAGCACTGGCATAAGATGTTTAGGGGATGTCAAAGCTGGGACGTTCAGGATTTCCCAGATATTTTACAAAAGACTCGAACAGGTGTATGGCAGACAAATGTACACATGCAATGGCAGACACGTATAGCAGAACAGCCATTTTACAAAAAAGAAAGCAGCTTCATAAGGAGTTTTGGCACTTATGTGTAACTACCAATTCATAACTTACACACAAGGCCAACCCTTCTACTAGGTGAACTAGGGTGGCAGACCCTGGTGGGCGGCATCGCTAACCCAACCCTCTGGAAAGAGACAGCTGAATGGCTGCTTCAGAGCCGCGGTGGGCTTTAAAATGCCTGCACATGTATGCACAGTTCCGGCCCGCTGCTCCTGCCCGCCCTCCAAGAAAGCTGCATCGGAGGGGGAGCAGGAATAGCAGGCCGTGAGCACGTATGCGCACTTTAAGGCCTGATGCAGCGCTGAAGTGGTAGTTCAGCTGCCGCCATTTCGGTGCAAGGTGGGGGAGGCATGGTGGGCTGGACGGAGGCGCAGTCTTTGGGGGGGGGGGGGGGTGGCACGGAGTGTTTGCCTACGGCAGCAGAAATCCTCATGTTGTCGCTACTTATACAACTGCCTTATTTTGTAAGCATACATGCAGGGCTTAATTTCTGGAGGAAAGACATGAACACAGTTCTGGCACTTCTTTTCAGACACTAGGGCAGTAGACAAGGGCCAACTAGGCCAGGCCCCAAAAGTAAATTGGATATAATTAGTGAATTGGATGAAGCAGCCTCTGACAAACAAATTTATACAAGTATGATTCACCCAGGATATGGAGATTTGAAGTTATCAGATTCAGGAACAGACAGCGGATCAGGATCCATAATATCCATAGGGATAGGAAGCAGCCAATCTATACATGAAACCGGATTATAGAACCTAACTTAGCTATAGGCCACAGAAAGTTACAGGTCTGAAATGAAATAAAACTCTCTCTTTAAGAGTACTTCTGCTTTCCCTAGGACATTTAACTTAGCAAATAGAGCTTGTGTAGAAATAGATATTAGGTCAGATTGAACTTCTCTAAATAAATAGAACATAGGGTACATTTGCTTCATCCTGCAATCTGATAGGCTAAAGAGGTTGCTAGGGCAGGATGAACTGCTCTTTTCAGTTAACCGCAAACATAGCTTGCGTAAATAGTAGAAAATCAGTAAATATTATAAGTAACTAATTAGCTTCTGTTGAATAGTAGAAACACAGTGACCCCTATTGGGTCAAGTGAATATAGCTATGAGGCGTAACTTCTTCTTTCTATATGACAATGTTGCCTATGTTAGCAAATTTTAAGTACACGTTGTAATTTGGAAAGCACCAGATGTTAAAGATTAACTGAGTCAGCTGATATTTTCTAATAAAAGTGGGAGCCCTGTGAAGCCATCTTTGAAGAAACTCGATGGATATGTCTGACTTAGACTCCAT
The DNA here is from genome assembly GCA_033557465.1 of Ichthyophis bannanicus. NCBI lineage: Eukaryota > Metazoa > Chordata > Amphibia > Gymnophiona > Ichthyophiidae > Ichthyophis > Ichthyophis bannanicus. The sequence goes on from CM066043.1 coordinate 44,446,898, forward strand.
GTGTTTCCTCCCTATAGAGCTCCATAGTGATTATTTAATTAATTAATTGTGTCTCGTCTTTTCTTCCTATTGAGAGGTATAGAAATATAAAAGAATCCAGGTATTTTGTGTAGGATTCCAGACCCACAGATTCAACAGTTTTTGCCGTGACTCGGATTTCTCTGCCTTTCAACAGGAACGGTAAACACTGAAGGACACAGGCAGTGGTGGCCTTGTGTGTGAGTATACTACAGTTTGACAGATATCTGTGTAAAGTGTATAGTGTATTGTAATTACAATGGGTAATAAAACAGCTAAAGTGAAGCAGAGATTTCAGTTAGAAGAATGGGACAAAAAAGCTCGTGAGATAGCACAGAAAAAAGGGAGTCCCAATTATGAAATGAAGAGAAAATTTGGGGATAGTTCTTTAGATTATGTAGCTAAGTGGCATTCAGTGACTGCCGGTAATCCCAAGTTGCAGTTTCTCCTTGGGGACACGTTTCATGAGAATAAATTAAAATGGTTGCAATCTGTGTTAGCATTAGATGGGAATAATTCTCATAATAGTCATGAATGGATTACATATAACTTTTGGTGCTCAAAGGCTGTTGAAAAGAGCAAACACACTAATGATTCTGTAATTAAACAGTTCAGGGATCAGGTGTATAGAATAGAAGAGCAAATATGTGTCTTAACTAAACAAGTAGGAACTGATAGCAGAAAAATTGAAAATGTACATAGTCGTGAACCTTGTACTCTAGCTTCCGCACCCCCAGCTTATGAGGAAGAAGTTACTGCACTAGCTATTTCCCTGTCTAGGAATAATGCTCTGGCTTTAGCTGCCAGTCAGGATCAGGAGGCGCCCCCGATCCGACTGGATGCTATGCCTGGTGTTTCTACCCCTGTTAAGTCTGATACGTCAAGTGTAGTATTACACTCTTTTGATTCTCCACTTACTGCAGTGGGGGAGAGCTGGTGCCCCTCCAAGTGGCTTTCTCGCCTCTACCCCTGTGGATTCTGTAGATATTCCTCGTACCACTAGAACTCAGCAGTTAACTAAGGATATTTTAGAACTTGAAAAGTTAATAGGAGTAGAAGCTAGTCAGCTGGTAGGTTTAACTACTGTAGAGCAGTTGAAACAGTATCATGTCTTTCTAATAAACAAAGCTCGTACGTTAACTGAAGTAATTACAGCTATACTCAAAGCATTAGATCTGCAAATAAAACAGCATACCGTAAGTTTGTTACCTCATAGTAAAAGTAGGGAAATTATAGCTGAAGCAATGTCTGCTGTTGCCAAGGGAATTGGACATTGGACCAAGGCTCCATTGATTTCTAATTGGCAGTGTCTGCAGCGTTTAACTTTGGAATTGGGTGAATCATTAGCTCTAGATAAACAAAGTAGGGAACAGAGCAAGGAAATCGATCTACTTGCTCCGTTTAGAGCGTTTCCTAGGGGGGGATGGTGGTTTAGTTACTTTAGCATCACACTGGTCTCCAGCTGAAATTTTTAATTTGGCTATATCATGCCCTGGACTCTAGAGAAAAACCTGGTCAGTTTGTAGATTATTGGCGTCAGCTAATAACTACTTATGATCCTTCTTGGGTAGATTTACAAAATTTATTGAAAGCAGTTTTTCTGAATCCCATAGAATTAAGGGCAGTCACCCACCCTCAACTGCCTGATAATGTAGCATGGGTGTGGCCCTGTGCTGATCCTGTTATTAATGCTTCTGATGATGCTCAAATGACTGTGTTTAGGGACCATAGGAATAATTTGTTAAAAGCAATTGAGAAAAAATGTACTCCGGTCAGAGATTTGTCCAAACTCTTAGATCTGAAGCAGTGTGGGGGTGAAACTGTTAGCCAGTTCCACAGCAAGTGCTGCCTAGCATTCCGAGATTTTTCTCCTCAGAATAGTGAGATGGAGGGTTTTGCTTCAATTTTTGTGAATGGACTGCAATCAGAAATAAAAGCTATTCTTGAAAATGCTTTGCTTGGATGGTCTACTAAGTCTGCACAAGAGATTCTGGAAGCTGCCTTGCATGCAGAGAAGCGAATCCAGAAGCAGAAAGAAGCTGACAAAGGTAAACTTGATTGTCAATGTCAAAAACTTTTAAATCTACAAGTAGCAAGTTATGAATCCAACTTTAGGGGGCGAGGTAGAGCAAGAGGTGGTAGAGGTGTGGTACCCTTTAGAGGAAGAGGTCGTGGCTATATGGGAGGACAGCAAGGAGATCGTGCCTGTTATGGTTGTGGGCAAGTGGGGCATATGATTAAAGATTGTACTAAGCCAAGGGGCAACTTTTCCCAACCTGGGGTGCGACAGGATGCTGCTAGTTATCCATCTGCTTCATATCCTGTGTGTACCCCTAACCAGCCTTCAGTTATGACCCAATATTATGCAGAGACTGATGTGGACTATAGTGAGGACTGACTAGGCTTGGTTGTGTGTCCCAACACACAGGGGGAAATACGTGCTACTATTATGGGGTATGAATTGCTTTTCCTGTTAGATACAGGTGCCTCTATATCTGCCATAGCGCTATCCCAGCTACCTCCTCCTCTGTTTGAGGCACTACCTGCAGCTCCTAAAGTACCTTGTGAAGGAATTGAAGGAAAGACTATCATGCATCAAAAGTTATCTGATGTGCCAATTATAGTGGAGGGAAAATTGTATCATACAGATTTTCTGGTTGGCCCTACTTTGCCTGTCAACTTGCTTGGTCGAGATTTTTTATCCAGAAACAAGACTGCTATAAGCTGGGAAACTGGCATTTTGACTTGTACCTTGTGTCCCCTGCAAGTACAACAGCCTATAGCTGTGACACCGGCTGTTGTGACTACTCCACCATTGGACACTCTTCTGTCAACCTTGTGGGCAGTACCAGGTGATGATATTGGACATCTTAACATTCCTCCAGTCAAGATTGAAGTACAACCAGGAGCTCCACTACCATATGTGCGTCAATATCCATTGCCTGCAGCGTCGGTGGCTGGAATACGGCCAGTAATTGAAAATCTGCTGTCTCAGGGTGTGCTGGTACCCACTTCTTCTCCTTGCAATACTCCTATCTTACCTGTGTTAAAGGCTGATGGTAAGTCCTACAGATTTGTGCAAGATTTGAGAGCAATTAATCGTATTGTCCTACCAATTTTTCCTCTTGTACCCAATCCTCATGATATTTGGACTCGCATACCATGTGACTCCACCCACTAATCAGTTATAGATTTAAGCTCCGCCTACTACTCCATAGTGGTGGGGGAGGAGTCGAGATATTTACTGGCATTTATGTTTGAAGGGTGCCAGTATACCTGGACTACGCTGTCTCAAGGTTACACAGAGAGTCCTGCTTATTTTTTGCAGGCCCTTAAAGCTGCTTTACAGGACTTGGCGTTGGACAAATCTGTACTGATCCAGTATGTAGATGATTTACTTATTTGCTCTCCTTGTTATGATGCTTGCATTGCTGATACCATGTTAGCTCTTGTACATATCTCTCATTTGGGACTGAAAGTGAATCAATCAAAATTGCAATTTGCTGTACCGCAAGTGATATTTCTTGGTGTATGTCTCTCCTCTGCTGGGTGCTCTATTACTGCTCAGAGAATTGGGCCTATTATGTCAATGCCTTTCCCTGCTACTGTACCTCTAATACGTCGCTTTCTAGGCCTTCTAGTGTTTTGTCGTCAGTGGATACCTGACTTTGCTGAACTTGCTGCTCCACTGTATGCCCTGCTTGGCCGTGAGGCTCCAGAGGGTATTATAGTTCCTACTGAAGCTCAGCACAATGCTTTCCACTCTCTGCGGCAAGCTTTACTAACTTCACCTTGTCTTTCATTTCCAGATTATAACTTGCCTTTCTGTTTTTATGTAGCGACATCTACTTCTGCTGCTGCTGTGTGTTTTGGCACAACACTTTCCTACTGGACTCAAGCCTTTAGGCTATTTCTCTCAAGCTTTTGATCCTGTTGTTTCTGGCATGCCGCCATGTTTCCAATCTTTAGCTGCTGTGGTATTTGGAATACAGACTACTGACTTTCTTATTCTTCAACATGAACTACATGTATATACATCACACTCAGTTGCTAGGTTATTGCATTTGGCTAAGACTCAACCGCTATCCAGTTCTCGTTTATTGTTATTTGATCTGGCTATTTCCCAAGCACATGTAACCTTACATGAAGTCTCTTTGTTACAGCCAGCTCAAATTCTGGCTTCTCTAGAGCCATTGTCATACCTGTCTGATCCTGATGGAACTCATGATTGTCTTTCTTCTGTAACAGCCTATTCAAAGGCTAGACCTGATTTGTCTGCTATTCCTTTGTCAAACCCTGACTGGGTTCTATTTACTGATGGTTCTGCTTTCCGTGATGAACACGGAAATTTACTTGTGGGGTATGCTGTAACTACTGTTGATTATGTAATAGAAGCAGGAGCATTGCCGTTTGCAAGTGCCCAGTTGGCAGAAGTGTTCGCTCTTATCCGGGCCTTGGAAATGTCTACGCATTTGGTTGTTAATATCCATAGTGACAGTAGTTACGCAATCGGGGTTCTATGGGACTTTGGAAATATTTGGGCTCAGCGGGGGTTCTTGACTGCTGCTCATAAACCTATCAAACATGCCCGCTATATTGAACGTTTGCTTGCTGCAGCGCTCAAGCCAGCTCAAGTTGCTGTGTTGAAATGCAAAGGACATGATCTTACTGGTACTGTGGTGTCACAAGGCAATCAGTTTGTAGACCAAGCTGCTAAAGCTGCAGCAGCAGGACCTGCAGTTCCATCACACCTTTTATTAACTCTTCGTTCACCTGCAGCTTCTACTTCTGGCTCATTATCTCTGGACTTGATGCGTTCTCATCAGGACTCAGCTGACTTCACCGAAAGACAGGATTGGCTCACTTGGGGAGCATCACCTAATGGTACTGGACTCTGGATGAAGGACAATTTGATTATCTGTCCTAAATCATTGTTATATCCTGTTGCCTTATTCTTGCATCATAAGTTGCACTTAAGTGTTATGGCTATGACAAAAGCTTTGGCTCAATTGTAGCATAATCCTACATTTGCTTCTGCTGCTCATGCTGTATTGTGTTTCCTGTCTCCCATATTTGCAAGCAGGAAAGTCCGGATGCACTCTGCGCGCATCACCTCCTCCATCCTTGCCTAGGCCTCGAGGACCCTTCCTCTTCTTGCAAATGGACTTTACTGATCTGCCTTGTGCCAAGGGGGGGGAAGGAAACATCTTTTGTTTTTTACTTGCTTATATTCTGGATGGCCTGAGGCCTATCCAACAAATTCATTGTCTGCTGCTACGGTCTTGAAATGCTTGCTTACTCAGTTTATTCCTTTGTGGGGTGTGCCCCTGGTTTTGTCTTCTGATCAAGGTCCAGCATTTATGGCAGACGTCTGGAAAGGCATAAATGTATTTTTTGGCCTTCATCAGCAACTTCATCCTCTGTATCATCCGCAAAGCTCTGGCCAAGTGGAACGGATGAATCGGACGCTGAAGGCGCTTCTCCGGTCTCTGACTCATGATTGGAGTCGGGATTGGGTGGAAGCTTTGCCGTTTGCTTTGTTCTCAGTCCGTAATTCTCCTCAGAGAACTCGACAAGGTCTTACCTCTTATGAAATTGTAACAGGACGTCCAGCAACTACTCCAGCCCATGTTATAATTCCACCGGATCAATTGCCGGATCCCCAATTACTGCACAGCGACTTATTATCCTATTGTAAATACTTGTACCAAACGCTGGTATCTCCTTCCTTTTTGCAGCTTACAAAGCAGGGTGCTCAGGCATCTCAATCAACCCCAGACATGGAACCAGGAGACTGGGTACTCATCAAGGATCCAGCACAAAAGTCGGCTCTAGCGGCGAAGTTTCTGGGACCATTCCAAGTGTTGCTGGTGGGATATTCGGCATTGAAAGTGAAAGGGCGAAAAGCGTGGCTACATCTGGACCAGTGCAAGAAGGCACTGTCCCCTGGATAAGACAACTTCCACCTAGACCAAATCCTGAGGAATTAATTGAAATTGAACTGAACTCATTCCCTCCAAGTTCATCTCCACTTGATCAAGAAAATGACTGTGAAATTGTTGGACAGTCACAACCTAATCCAGAGTTGGTTATTGACAACTGGCTAATATGCATCTTCGCAGTAGCATTGGAACTGTTTCTGTTTTTCTGGGTTTGGTGTCTATCAGCTCTTTTAGCAGTATCGGGAGTATAGATGAGTTGATAAGGAGACTATCGGAAAAACCAACAATAGCCCCTGAACACCAGGCAGTAGTAGATAAGATGCTTCGGGAGTTCGGTTTTGTTACTACTCCTTCTGCGGTCCCAGCTCATACAATTCCTGACCATACAGTTCCTGAGTATGATCCACATGCTCCCTGGGCAAAACATGGTGTTTTCTATAATGTGTTTCATTCTCACATTTACTCCTTAATCCAGCGTTTTATTATCTCCAGCTGTGCAGTATGCTTGCCTCATCCAGCGGCTACGCAGTTTGGATTTTTGCCTAGACCTCGACCTATTTCTTTGCAAGAGCTGAAGGAGTTGTCTGTGAATGAAACTCTATTTAATCTTACTGTAACATGGCCAGAGGGAGTAACCCCTGCTCCAAGAATTATCAGCCCTCAGTCAGTGGCTGATCCTCCTATTTGTTTCCAAAGAAAAGGAGCATATCCTGTGGGAGAAACCCCTCTGTCTAAATGTCAAACTGTCATGACTAACAACCATGTCCATTTAGTGATGGAGTCTCCTACAGTAAGTTCTGTACAAGCCATTTCAAATTTAAGGGTAGTTAATGTTCTCCCTGACCCCAAAACTCGTCTTGATCAGTATAAATTACAATATTATGATCAGGATGGGTTCCCAGCATATGGGAAGTATAGATTGCAGAACAGCAAAGATGGTTTTTCATCTGGGTATGTTGACAATTATGTGTATCCCTATCTAGGATATTATCACCCATGGTTAAGAAATATTTGGCCCGGAACTGAAGTTCTAGTTACAGAACCTAAAGATTTTAAAATTTGGCCTGATGGATTACTTGCCTTGGTAGGTCACTATTTTGTGTGTGGAACTTTAGCGTATGTTCGATTGCCCGCTGATTGGTCTGGCAATTGCTACATAGCTACTCTTGACTTGCCATGGAAACTGGTCCCTTATGAAACTTTACTAGGAATGCCTTCTAGTCGTCATCGCAGAGCTGTAGATGACTCTAGTGCTGATATACGTGCAGCAAGGAAATTATTAAATGATACCACTATGTTAACTCAACAAGAAGTGAGCACCTTTACGGGAACAGTGTGGTTAAGTACCTTTGGCGCCATACTCCCTACACAACGCTATGGTGAGCAATTATTGCGAATATATGCTTTAATAGAAGTTACAGCCCAAGATTTGACTGATGCTCTTACAGTCATGCAAGGTACCATAGACAAGCTGACTGCTTACTCTGCACAGAATAGGATGGCCTTAGATTATTTGCTAGCCAAAGAAGGAGGAGTCTGTAATATTGTACATGAGCACTGCTGTACGTTCATCGATTCACAAAGTAAGGTGGTCTCTGGTATCCTAGAACAGGTGAGAAAAGAAACTCACTTTTCCAAAGATGGTATAGAAGGAACCTCTGATTCTGTATGGCCCTAGTTTGATAACATGTGGAGTGGCTTGTCAGGCCCAGTAAAAGCTCTACTGACAGGCCTGTTTGGCTTCTTAGTAGCCCTCCTACTCTTAGGAATATGTCTTGCTTGCATTATGAAGTGTTGTACTTCATACGTGTCCAAAACTACGAATACTATTGCAGTTCTTAAATTGCGACGTGTTCCTAGTACTGGAGATTTGTTCCGTGAAATGCCCTTTTATGAAGAATGTGGTTCTGGGCAGAACCAAAGGGAGGACTGTAGACAAGGACCAAATAGGCCAGGCCCCAAAAGTAAATTGGATATAATTAGTGAATTGGATGAAGCAGCCTCTGACAAACAAATTTATACAACTATGATTCACCCAGGATATGGAGATTTGGAGTTATCAGATTCAGGAACAGACAGCGGATCAGGATCCATAATATCCATAGGGATAGGAAGCAGCCAATCTATACATGAAACTGGATTATAGAACCTAACTTAGCTATAGGCCACAGAAAGTTACAGGTCTGAACTGAAATAAAACTCTCTCTTTCAGAGTACTTCTGCTTTCCCTAGGACATTTAACTTAGCAAATAGAGCTTGTGTAGAAATAGATATTAGGTCAGATTGAACTTCTCTAAATAAATAGAACATAGGGTACATTTGCTTCATCCTGCAATCTGATAGGCTAAAGAGGTTGCTAGGGCAGGATGAACTGCTCTTTTCAGTTAACCGCAAACATAGCTTTTTGTAAATAGTAGAAAATCAGAAAATATTATAAGTAACTAATTAGCTTCTGTTGAATAGTAGAAACACAGTGACCCCTATTGGGTCAAGTGAATATAGTTATGAGGCGTAACTTCTTCTTTCTATATGACAATGTTGCCTATGTTAGCAAATTTTATGTACACGTTGTAATTTGGAAAGCACCAGATGTTAATTAAAGATTAACTGAGTCAGCTGATATTTTCTAATAAAAGTGGGAGCCCTGTGAAGCCATCTTTGAAGAAACTCGATGGATATGTCTGACTTAGACTCCATGTGTTTCCTCCCTATAGAGCTCCATAGTGATTGATTAATTAATTAATTGTGTCTCGTCTTTTCTTCCTATTGAGAGGTATAGAAATATAAAAGAATCCAGGTATTGTGTGTAGGATTCCAGACCCACAGAGTCAACAAGTAGGAGTGCTGTGCTCCAGCCCCTCCCTTCCAGGCAACCTGCAGAGAAGAGGAGGGGAGGGGGTGAAAATGTAGCAGAGCAGAACAGTCAGTCATTCTACTCCTTTACCCAGCTCCAGTTATGTTGCTCCTGCCACTCCTACCCCTGGCAAACTACCTTGCCCCTGACTCCACGGTTCCACTTTCTTTGTGGTCTTCAAATTCAGCCATATCTACATGTAAAAGAGGATTGATATTAACATATGTATACCCACTTATATATGTAAATGCTGTCTAACCCCCTCTTAATATACTAAGGATTCTTTCCACAGACAACAAATAGGAGAAAATCTCTAGTATATATGTTCCATGTATTCATACTGAGACGATCCTCTCATTAGACCTCTCAACTAATTGCAAATCATTGTATACACTTTTGAGCCAATCCCATATATTCAGATTCCGTCCCTGAATATTTTAGGCTTTTTAGTTTCACTTTTATTTAAAAAACAAAACAAAACACCACAATGGGAGAAAATCTGTCCCCCTGCCGGCCACAGCAAAAGCCTTCCTGTACAAACAGTGGTTTATACGGGGAGGCCTAGACAGGGGTAGGAGGGGGAGTGGCATAGGTGGGCCGCGACCCCAGATGTACAAGACCAATTCAGAGGTTGGCCCTGTATGTCTGGGGCCTCTGATCTAGACAGGGAACTTACTCCACCTCAGAGGTGGAATAAGTCCCCCTGGACATGGCGTTTTGGTGGCAGCCAGCAGAGACAGGTGAGGCAGGGGTGCAAAAGATCCCCGTAGCCAGACCTTGGCCATGGCAGGCTAGATTGAGGGTCCAGCTGCGGGGAAAGGAAGATTTTGGCGATGGCCAGCATTTGTGGCTAATGAATGGAGCCTTGGTGCCATGTCAATGGGATGTCATGGCTCTGCGGCTCCATTCAAGAGCCTGACTGAGCTAGTTGGGTTGTGCCTGGGCATGTGGCTGGTCAGAATTGGGTCCCAGCCTGCATGTCCAGGCACTAGACCCGATTCTGATCCTGTGGCCAGGTTTAGCTTTGCATGGCCCGATTCTGCCCAGACGTACAGGGGCTGGACGGCCTGAACGGAATAGACCTCGGTGTAAAAACATGAGAGATTTAGAATACATGCAGTGAAGAAAGAGGCAGACCTGGTGGAAGGAGGATTTCCATTGAAATACTGATACCAGGGTATAAATTATATCACAAAGATAGGGTAGATCAAATTGATGGAAAGGTGGAACTATATGTTCAAGACCACACGGAGTCAAACAGAATAAAAGTTCTGCAAGAACAAAATACACAGTGGAATCTTTATGGATAAAAATTCCATGTGAAGAGAGAGAGAGAGAGAGAACAGGGGGGGGGGGGGGTTATACTACTGTCCACCTAGCAAGAATGAACAGACAGATGAAATTTTAACAGAAATTAGAGAAACAAATTTGGCAACACAATGATAATAGGTGATTTCAATTACCCCAGTACTGACTGGATAAATGTCATGTCAGAATATGCTATGGAGGTGAAGTACCTAGATAAAATAAATGACTTTCATGGAATGTTGGTGGAGGAACAAACAAAAAGTGAGCTATTTTAAACAGAGACCTTAGTGGAATTCAGGATTTGGTGCTAGAGTTAAATTATATTAGGGTCAATTTGCAATAGTGATCATAACATGAACAAATTTAACAGGGGTGATGACACTAGGGAAAAATACTGCACTAGCATTTATCTTTCAAAAGGGATACCTTTGATAAAATGAGGAAAATGATTAATAAAAAAAAGGAGCAGCTACAAAGGTTAAGCGTTTACATCAGGCATGGATGCAGTTCAAAAATACCATCTTGGAAACCCAGACCAGATGTATTCCACATATTAAAAAGAGGCATAAGGAAGACCAAAAGACAGCCAGATGTTTAAAAGGTGAGGTGAAAGAAGCTACTATAAGCAAAAGAACATCTTTCAAAAAATGGAAAAAGGATCCTAATGAAAAAAAACATGAATCAGCTAACCTTCAGTTTATTTTCAATCAGGATAATTTTAGACCAAAAAAGAACTTGACATACAGCTCCCAAAGGGAGGATGAGTAGGTTGTGTGAATCCATGAATATAACTTTGAGAACAATTATGAGTAATTATTTCTCTTTTCTCCAAATGTAAGTACTTTCACTTTTATACATGCAAAAGTTCTTCAACAAGGGGGTCTGGAAATATGAGTATCCTCTAATCAAAATCTTAAGGAGCAATATATGAAATAGTGGTGAGCAAAAGAAAAAACAAAGTTATTTCCTAGCTATCAGCTACCTTGTAAACTAAAGGAATGAATTGCTGAAACTTGCAGACACACAGAAAAAAGCATAGCTACTCACCTATAACAGGTGTTCTCCGGGGACAGCAGGAATCAGTCCTTACATATGGGTGACGTCAGCACCCAATGGAGCCCTCGTGGAAGCACTCCCCCCCCCCCCAGCTTTCAAAGAAAGCCTCTGGGAGATGCCACCACGCATGCGTGGTCCCCTTCCCGCCCAAGGGTGCCATCTTGCTCAGCCAGATGACATAGCTAAAAGACGTCAAAAAAAACCAGAGGTTAATAAAGAAACAATTCCAAGAGGAGGAGGGAGGGTTGTGAAGACTGATTCCTGCTGTCCCCGGAGAACACCTGTTACAGGTGAGTAACTATGCTTTCTTCGGGAACAAGCAGGAAGTCAGTCCTCACATATAGGACTCCCCAGCTACAGGCTACTGAAAGCCCATAGCAGAAAAATAGGACTCCCCCGAGGGGAGCCGCAAGCAGCAGCAATTTGGTCCGTGTCCAGACCACAGTATGACCCCTGTGTCCGATGCACCAGGACTCCGGTAGCCTGAACACAGAAGGGTCAGAAGGTAGGAACTGCCTAGACCCCGAAAAGGTTACGGAGCATAGCCTGGCCAAAGGCACTATCCCGTCAGGACTCTCCTTACAGGTAGTAATGGGCTGCGAAGGTATGGACTGAAGACCAGGTGGCAGACCGGTAGATGTCCACCATTGGGACGGAGCGTAAGTTTGCCACCGAAGCCACCATGGCCCTGACACGGTGCGCTGTGACGTGGCCCTCCAGCGGGGACTCCGCCTGCTCATAAGCGAGGGCGATACAGTCCGCTACTCGGGTGGATGGCGTACACTTAGTCACCGCCTCCCCCAGACTACTGGGGTCATAGGAGATAAACAGCTGAGAAGCTTTGTGGTGGCTCCGAGTGTGTTGGATATAGGACAAGGCCCTCTTCAGTCCAAGGTGTGAAGGACCATCTCTGCCTGACTGGAATGAGGTCTTGGAAAGAAGGTAGGGAGCACCACTTCCTGGTTGAGATGGAAAGGCGACACTACCTTCGGCAGGAATTTGGGGTGCGTGCGAAGCACCACTCTGTCCTTGTAGAACCTGGTATAAGGTGCCTCCGCCACAAGGGCTTGGAGCTCGCTGACTTTGCGAGCGGAAGTGAGCGCAATCAGGAAAACCACCTTCCACGAGAGGTAGCGAAGGTGGCAGGTAGCCAAAGGCTCAAAGGGCGGTCCAGTGAGCTGCCCCAACACCACATTGAGGTCCCATTCGGTTGCCAGAGGGCGAACCGGGGCTTTTGATAGGAGAAGGCCCCTAAGGAAACGGGTCACCAAAGGTTGGGCTGAGAGGGGCTTACCATCCACTGGATGGTGGTGCACCACCAGGGCACTAAGGTGCACCAGAATGGAGTTAGACTTGAGCCCGGACGAGACAGGTGCAGAAAGTACTGTAGCACCAGAGGCACCTGGCAAAAGAAAGGATCAGCCCCTTGTTGGATGCACCAAGCAGAGAACCTGCGTCACTTGAGGGTGTAAGTCTTCCTGGTGGAGGCCTTGTGAGAGGCCAGCAGAATGTTCTCTACATCCACTGGGAGGTTGAGAGGGGCCAGAGTTACCCTCTCAGCAGCCATGCTGTCAGCGAGAGGGACACAACATTGGGGTGCAGGAGAGCGCCCCCCTCCTGGGATGGAAGACCCAGGTCGGTTCCCAGGGGGATGGGGACCTCCACCGCCAGCCTCAGGAGCAGCAGAAACCACAGCTGCCTGGGCCACTGAGGAGCTATCAGGATGAGCAAGGCCCTGTTGTGGAGCACCTTGAATAGGGTCTTTGTGATCAGCGGTGTCGGAGGGAAGGCATACATGAGGCCCTCTGACCATGAGACTGGGAACACATCTGCTGCCACCATAGAGGGGTGGGCCTGCCGGGAGCAAAAGCGGGACAACTGAAAATTGCCTGGACTAGCGAACAGGTCCATCACGGGTTCCCCCCAGAGACGGAAAAGCCAATTGGCTAACCTGGGGTCCAGCTGCCACTCGTGCAGTTGGAGCATCCTGCTGAGCCTGTCGGCCAGCAGGTTGTCCTGTCCTGGCAGGTACACTGCCCGCAGGAGGATTTCCTGATGGACTGCGTACGAGCAGAGGACCAGTGCCTCCTGACAAAGGGTATGAGACCCCGCACCCCTTGTTTGTTCACGTAGAACATTGCCACCTGGTTGTCCATCTGGACCAGTACGGCTGGTGACATAGGTGGTGACAGAAGACCCTCAGGGCAAAGTGTATAGCCCGGAGCTCCAGGAGGTTGATATGCTGGGTGCTCTCGCCTGGTGACCAGTTGTCCTGAGTGCGGAGATCTCCGCAGTGGGCTCCCCAGCCAGGCAGGGAGGCATCCATGGTGAGGACCCTTGAGTGACATGGGGCCTGAAAAGGCATGCCCGCTTTGAGATGCCGGGGTGACTGCCACCAGTCCAAGGAGTCTGCCAGCAGGCGGGTCACCGAGACTCGGTCCCGGAGATGACCAGTGGCCTGAGACCACTGGTCCCAGAGATACCATTGCGCCGTCCTCATGTGGAGGCGATCATCTGGGGTGATGTGGACCGTGGAGGCCATGTGACCGAGGAAGTGCAGAAGAAGTCAGGTGGGCACTGAGGAACGGCTGATCGGCTCGGTCCCTGGGCAGGAAAGACTTTGACTGGAGGGTGGAAAGCTTTGCTCCGATGAACTCCAGGCACTGTGTAGGGAGGAGGTGGGACTTGGGGTAGTTTACGACAAAGCCCAAGTGTGGCAGAACCTGGATGGTGCGAGCAGTGAAATGCTGTGCCTCCCCTTATGAGCCCGTCGTCCAGGTAGGGAAAGACAAAGATCCCCTGGAGCCAGAGGAAGGCGGCCTCGACTGCCAGACATTTTGTGAATACCCTTGGGGCAAAAGCTAGGCCGAAGGGGCGCACCCTGTATTGAAAATGCCTGCCCCCCACTACGAACAGCAGGTATTGCCTGTGGTTGGGGTGGATAAGGATGTGGGTTATAAGCATCCTTGAGGTCTAAGGAGCATAGCCAGTCTCCTTGCTGGAGGTATGGCAGCAAAGTTCCAAGGGAGAGCATCTTGAACTTCTCCCTCACCAGGAATTTGTTGGTTGTGCAGGTCGAGGATGGGCCTTAGGTCCCCTGTCCTCTTTGGGAAGAGGAAGTATCTGGAGTAGAACCCCTTGTCCTTGAGGTGGCAGGGCACTGGTTCCACCGTTTTATCTTCGAGAAGGCCTGCCAATTCCTTCAGTAGAAGGTCCCTGTGGAGGGGAGACCTGAGGGGCTCTCCTAGGAAATAAGGGGGAGGTGACTGAGTCAGGTTGAGGAGGCAACCCTCTCTGACTACCCTTAATGCCCAGGAATTGGTGGTGATGGTCCCCCTGTGGTCTGCTGATCTCCTTGGGGTAGAAAGGCTATGCTCAAGGCGTCAAAAGCACCCCCCTGGCTGGGCCAGAGCCGGAGCCTGGGGTTTTGGAGCTTTCTGCTTACGCGGGCCATGCCCATGTCCTTTGGCCTGCTGACCCTGTTGGGGAGCCAACAAGGCCTGATAGGGTGGGTAGTTTCAGTAAGCAGCTCCCTTCCTCGGGTAAAAGGGCTTTTACCTGAGCCCTTCTGTCGGAGAGAGGCAGTGGTCCACTTGGAGAGCCTGGTCCTCGTCATGAATTCGGTCTCCAGCTCAGCAGCCTTGTCGGTCATGGGTTTGCCAAAGAGGTTCTCCCCTTGGCATGTGACATTGACCAATTTGTCCTGAACCCACTGCTTCAGATCGGACGATTGAAGCCAAGCTTGGTGGCATGCACCGATGCCCACCGCGGATACCTGAGCCACTGATTTGAACCCGTCATAGGCCGCTCGAGACATAAATTTGGAGCACTAATGGACGGCCTTGGCCAGGCTCTTGAAGCGCTGCAAGGATTCCTTGGAAAGGCCAGCCGAGAACCTGGCAAGTTCCTTTGCCAGGTCTCTCAGGTCAATGCCCATGTACAGCTGATAAGCCTGGATGCGGCAGAGGAGCATCGAGCCCTGGTAGCACTTTCTGCCGAGGACGTCCAAGGTGTGGGCCTCCCTGCCGGGGGGCACTGAGGAGTGCGTCTTCTGGCTTCTCAGCCAACGCATGGCAGACTCCACCACCATGGAGTTATGTGGCAGTTGCGACTTCTGGAAGCCCGAGCTCTGGCGGACCAGATACATCGAGTCAAGCCGTCTGCTCACCAATGGCACTGAGGCCGGTGACTCCCACATGCAAAGCATGAGCCATTCCAGGATGGGAGGAATGGGTACCATTAGTGATTCCCATGGAGGGGCCTCGTACTGGAGGATCTCTAACTCATCCGCCCGAGGGACCTCCTCCGACTCAGTCGGGAATGCTAGGGCGTTGGACATGTCCTTGACAAAGTCCAAGAAACCCATGTCCTCCAGTGCAGACTGCCGCCGAGGTTCCGACACGGAGGAATCGGAAGGGATGTTGCGGTGGCGACGGGTATTGGGCACTGTTCCCTCTAAGGTGTGCGCGTGCACACATCTCGCCAAGCGAGCGCACATACTTTACAACAGAGCGCACTAAAATTATGGTTTCTGATTCTGATAGAAGACAACACAGATGTCTTAAAATTTTAAAGTTGTGATTGTAATTACTAGAAATTTTCCGCTTCATTTAGTAATCGTCTATTTTCATTTAATTTGATTAAAATCAGTGTGGTGTACATACTGTATTCTGACGTGTAGTCAAATTTTAAAGTATATAACTCCGAGTGTCATTATGTGGCGCACAAAAATTTAACCTTCCTTCAAAAGCTGCACAGCTGACATTTTATGCGCACACAGCCTACAGAAAATTAGAGGGAACATTGGTATTGGGTGACTCCTCGTCCTCTGTCTTTAACTCGAAGGGGAATCCTCAACGAGGATGGTGTCTGGGGACCAAGGCCGGTCCACGGCTGGATCCTTCTGGGGGATCTTTGCAGGTCGCTCCTTCTCTGACGCCCCTGACAATTGCCTCGGACTATGGGACGGGGCCCGAGGAGCTCCCGGCCAGTCTGGAGCCATCTAAGGACGACACCTTTGAGGGTTTCTTCTGTCTGTATTCCCTCGAGGGAGACCACTTTCTGAGGACCCACGGCAAGGTTCGGGCTCGGTAAGCTCCGCCGAGGTGTCAGGGCCTCAGACAAGGCCCTGGCTTTGGGAGGTGCTGGGGGTTTGGGGAAGAACTTGTCATGCTGCTACTGGCGGTTCTTGAGGGCCTTGCTGGACATCCTCTTGCAGAAGTCGCAGGCCGCGATGTCATGGTCTGGCCCGAGGCAACGAAAGCAGCAGTCGTGTGTGTTGGTCAAGGACATAATTTTAGAGCACCGATCACACTTCTTAAACCCACTGTTAGCCATGGGGGAAAAAAGCACCCCTGCAAGGTCGAAGACCCTCCGGGCTGCCAGCGGGAGAAAAAAAGATACAAAGGCTCCAGAAAAGAAAAAAAGAACGAAAACTACAAAAATTTGGAACCAAACCCGACGCCGAGGCGCAAATACCGGAGGCAAGATGGAAACTAGAACAAAAAAAAATCAACTTTTTCCGGAGACAAGCCAGATGTCTAAAGGGCTTCGTGGAAAAAAGGAGACTGAGCAAGATGGCACCCTTGGGTGGGAAGGGGACCACGCATGCGTGGTGGCATCTCCCAAAGGCTTTCTTTGAAAGCTGATGGGATGCTTCTGCGAGGGCTCCGTCGGTGCCGATGTCACCCATATGTGAGGACTGACTTCCTGCTTATTCCCAGAAAACATTTTTTTATCTTTTTTGAAAAAGGCCTTCAAGCAACCAAGGAACAACAAGGCAGCATGAAACAGAAAGTGTAGTTACTCACCTATAACAGGTGTTCTCCAGGGACAGCAGGAATCAGTCCTCATCTTTGGGGTGATGTCAAGGCCGACAGAGCCCTCACAGAAGCATCTCCTCAGCTTTCAAAGAAAGCCTCTAAGAGATGCCAACATGTATGTGTTTTCCCCTTCCCGCCCAAGGGTGCCAATTTACTCAGTCAGATGACATAGCTAGAGCCGACCAAAGAAGATGGCAAAAATAGCACAGCAACTCCAAGGGGGGGAGGGAGGGTTGTGAGGACTGATTCCTGCTGTCCCTGGAGAACACCTGTTACAGATGAGTAACTACACTTTCTCCAGGAACAAGTAAGAAGTCAGTCTTCACATATGGGACTCCCTAACTACAGGCTACTGGGAATCTGCAGAAAAAAAACAAAACATGGCTGAGCTGTGAGCAGCCACAAGTGAATCTAAGGACAGACTCTGATGACCCCAGTGTCCATGGGGAACCATGGCTCTGGTAGCCTGAACAAGAAGGGTTGGAGGGCAGGAGCTGCCTAAACCAATGGAGAAAGTTGAATAGTGGTGTACCCCATGGATCTGTGTTGAGTCCGCTGCTTTTTGACATATTCATAAATGACCTGGAAAAGGGAATAACGAGTGAGATTATTAAATTTGCAGATGACACAAAACTATTTAAAGTTGATAAAACCCATAAGGATTGTGAAAACTTGCAAGAGGATCTTGATAAATTGGAAGACTGGGCATCAAAATGGCAGATGAAATTTAATGTGGACAAGTGCAAAGTTATGCACCTAGGGAACAACCACCCAAACTATGGTTACACGATGCAAGGTTCCACATTAGTAACTACCACCCAGGAAAAAGATTTAGGCGTCATTGTGGATAACATGTTAAAACCCTCTACCCAGTGTGCAGCGGCGGCCAAGAGAGCAAATAGAATGCTAGGTATCATAAGGAAAGGAATTGAAAATAAAACAAGGGATATTATAATGCCTCTGTATCGTTCCATGGTGCGACCGCACCTTGAATATTGTGTGCAATTCTGGTCACCGTATCTAAAAAAGGATATAGTGTTATTAGAAAAGGTTCAGAGAAGAGCCACCAAAATGGTAAAGGGGATGGAAGAATACCCCTATGAAGAAAGGCTAAAATGGTTAGGGCTCTTTAACCAGGAAAAGAGACGGCTGAGGGGAGATATGATAGAAGTCTATAAATTAATGAATGGAGTGGAACGGGTAAACGTAGATCAATTGTTTACGTTATCAGAATATAGGAAGACTAGGGGACATGCAATGAAGCTACAGGGTAAACTATTTAAGACTAATAAGAGAAAATATTTTTTCACTCAACGTGTAATCAAACTCTGGAATTTGTTACCGGAGGATGTAGTAAAAGCTGTTACTGTAGCTGGGTTTAAAAACGGTTTGGACAAGTTCCTGGAGGAAAGGTCCATAAACCATTATTAAAAAGGGACCCAGGATATCACTGCTTGACCCAATACAAGCATTGTGGAACCTGTGTCTTTTGGGGAAACTGCTAGGTACGTATGACCTAGATTGGCCACTGTTGGAAACAGAATACTGGGCTCGATGGACCTTGGTCTGACCCAGTATGGCATATCTTATGTTCTTATGTTAAACCCCAAACAGATTACAGCCTGGCTGAAGACACTGTCCCGTCGGGACTCCCTCTCCAGGCAGTAGCGAGCTGCAAAGGTGTGGACAGAGGACCAGTTGACAGCCTGGCAGATGTCTGCCATAGGGACAGAGGTCTGCTTGTTGACAGCCTCCCCCAGTCGACTGGCATCGAATGAAATGAAAAGCTGTTAGGCTTTGTAGTGGCCCTGAGTACGCTGCAGGTAGAAGGATAGCGCCCTTTTTCAGTCCAGCGTATGGAAACAGAAACACTGCCTTGTCGGCAAGGGGCTGAGGGAATAAGGTAGTGAGCACCACCTCTTGGTTTAGGTGGAAGGCGGATACCACCTTTGAAAGGAATATAAGTGGGTGCGAAGCACAACCCTATTCTTGTAGAACCTGGTGTAGGATTGCTCGGCCACCAAGGACTGAAGCTCGCTGACTCTGCGGGCAGAGGTGAGTGCCACCAAGAAGACAACCTTCCAAGATAGGCAACGCAAATGGCAGGTAGCCAAGGGTTCAAAGAACGGCTTGGTAAGCTGTGTCAGAACCACACTGAGATCCCATTCCACCCATGGTCTCCAGATGGGGGGGTTTAGAGAGCAGCAAGCCCCACATGAATCGGGTAATGAGGGACTTCACAGAAAGAGACCTGCCCTCTATGGAGTGATAGGTACACCTGCGCATGCTCTCCGTGAACCAACAGAACTGAACTTGAGTCCAGTCGGCGAGAGGTGGAGCAAGTATTGCAGCACCATGTGCACCTGGCAGGAGAAAGCATCTACCCATTGCTCCGCACCCCATACTAAGAATCTGTGCTCCTTGAAGGTATAGGCTCATCTCGTGGAGTTCTTATGAGAGGCGAGGAGGACTTCTTCCACCTCCCTGGGGAGACTGAAGGGTGCTAGGGCGACCCGTTCAACAGCCATGCTCTTAGCGACAGGCACCCCAGGTTGGGGTGGAGAAGCAAGCCCTCCTCCTGGGTCAGTAGTTCCAGGGAACTTCCCAGAGGGGAAGTACTCTGTAATCTGTTTGGGGTTTAACATAAGAACATAAGACACAGGTTCCACAATGCTTGTATTGGGTCAAGCAGTGATCTCCTGGGTCCCTTTTTAATAATGGTTTATGGACCTTTCCTCCAGGAACTTGTCCAAACCTTTTTTAAACCCAGCTACACTAACAGGGACAAGGATTGGGAGCTCCGTCGAGAGGCAGAGTAACAGGGGAAACCAAGGCTGTCTGGGCCACCGCAGGGCCACCAGGATCATGGAAGCCTTGTCCCGCTGGACTTTAAAGACAGACCGCGAGATTAGTGGCATGGAAGGGAAGACATACAGAAGACCCTCTGAACACAAGATGAAGAAGGCATTTGCCGCTATCTGGGACAGTAGAAGCAGGGTACCTGAGTGTGGCTGGGCTGGCAAGGAGGTCCAAGACTTGGGGTTCCCCATAACTGGAATAGCCGCTGTGCCACCCTGGGGTCTAGGCACCACTCTTGCGGCTGGAGGACCCTGCTCAGTCTGTCCGCCAGGGCATTGTCCTGGCCTGGAAGGAATGCCCACCCTGAGAAGCATCCCCTAACTGTTCTATGTTTCTATTATGCGGAAATATTTCTTTACGGAAAGAGTAGTGGATCCGTGGAATAGTCTCCCAGTGGAGGTGGTAGAGATGAGGACAGTAACTGAATTCAAAAAAGCATGGGACCAACACAGAGGATCTCTAAAGGTAAAAAGTGGACTGTTGTAGTTGTTGTTATGGAAGGACAGACTAGATGGGCCTTGTGGTCTTTTTCTGTCATCATGTTTCTATGTTTCTATGATTGCGTACGAGCAGAGGGTTACTGCCTCTTGGCAGAGGTGGTGAGACCCTGTGCCCCCTTGTTTGTTCAGGTAGAACATTGCTACCTGGATGTCCGTTTGGACCAGCACCGACTGATGCTGCAGGTGGTGTTGGAAGGCCCTGATTGCCAGAAAATGGTTCCACACTCCAACAGGTTGATCTACTGCTGACTCTCCTTGAGAGACCAGTTGCCCTGCATGTGCAGTTCCTCGCAGTGGGCACCCTAGCCCAGTAGGAAGATGTCCGTTGTGAGGACCCTCTGGGAGTTTGGGTTTTGAAAGGGCAATCCCTTCTGCAGGTGCTGTGCATCCTGCCACTAATTGAGTGACTCTGCTAGTTGACGGGATATCGAGACCCTGTCCTGGAGCCTGCCCATGGCTTCAGTCCACTGAGAGCGGAGGTACCACTAAGCTGCCCACACGCGGAGGGGGGCATTGGGGCCCACATGGATTGTGGAGGCCATGTGGCAGAGCAGGTGGAACATGGACTGCGCCAATACAGTGTGATGGCACCTTGGTTGCCAGGGCCCTGAGGCAATCTACCCTATCCAGGGGGAAGGCGGCCCTGGCTTGGAGGGTGTCCAGGCGAACTCCTATGAACACCAAGTCCTGTGTTGGAGTGAGGTGAGATTTGGGGTGGTTTATCACAACTCCAGATGTTGTAGGACCTTGATGGTGCGGCCCATGGCCTGTTGAACTTCTGAGGCAGTGTCTCCTTTTACTAGCCAGTTGTCCAGGTATGGAAAGACAAAGGCCCCTTGAAAATGGAAGTAGGCGGCCACTCCCTTGCCCTGATGACCCTTCTGAAGGGTCTGGGGGGCTTGGTATGGGAGGTAATCTCAGTAAGGCTGGTTTTTCCGGTGGAAGGGAGGCCTTTTCCCTAATGGGAAGAGTGGAAGTCGTCCTTGAGAGTCGAGGCTGGTGACATACTCTGTCTCGATCTCTGCCGCCTTGTCCTCCATCAGTTTGTCAAAGAGGTTTTCAACAAAGCAAAGGACATCAAGGAGTTTTTCCTGGACCCATTGCTCGAAGTCCGATGCCTGGAGCCAGGCCTGGCATCAAGCACCGATGCCTGTGGCAGCCACCCTCGTTTTAGACTTGAAACCATCGTGGGCCGCTCAAGACAAATACTTCAAGCACTCCCTGCCAAACTTCGTGTGGGTCTGGGAATGTTGGAGATGGTCTCTGCTGAGATCTGCCGAGAAGCCCCTGAGTTTATAGAAACATGATGGCAGAAAAAGACCACATGGCTTATCTAGTCTGCCCTTCCATATCAGCCACTATAACAGTCCCCTTTTTTCCTTTAGAGATCCTCTGTGTTTGTCCCATGCTTTTTTGAATCCAGATACTATCCTCATCTCTACCACCTCCACTGCGAGACTATTCCACGCATCTACCACTATTTCCGTAAAAAAGTACTTCCGCATATTACTCCTGAGTCTATCCCCTTTCACCCTCATCCTATGTCCACTCGTAGCAGAGCTTGCTTTCACTCAAAAGAGGCTCTCCTCCTGTGCATTTATGCTATGGAGGTATTTAAACGTCTCAGTCATATCACTTCTATCCCGCCTTTCCTCTAAAGTATACATATTAAGCTCCTTAAGTCTGTCCTCATATGCTTTATAATGAAGACCTCTAACCATTTTAGTAGGAACCCTCTGCACTGACTCCAACCTATTTATATCTTTTTGAAGGTGCGGTCTCCAGAAAGGCACACAATACTCCAAATGAGGTCACACTAAAGGCTTATATAGAGGCACTATCACCTCCTTTCTTCTGCTGCCATTCCTCTCCCTATGCACCCAAGCATACTTCTAGTTTTCGCCGTCACCTTTTCTACCTGTTTAGCTACTTTAAGATCATCAGACACAATCACATCTAGGTCCCGTTCTTTTGTGGACAGAAGTACTTCACCCCCTATACCATATTGCTCCCTTGGATTGTTGCAGTCCAAATACATGACCTTGCATTTTTTAACATTTAATCTCAGCTGCCAAATTCTAGAACATTCCTCGAGCTTAGCTAGATCCCTCCTCATGTTATCTATATCTTCCTGAATATCTACTCTATTGCAGATTTTGATATCATCCACAAAGAGGCAAACCTTTGGTTAGGTCTTGGAGGCTCATGCCAATATACAGCTGATATGCGGCATGGCAGCATCAAACCCTGGTAACATTTATGCCCAAGAGCGTCAAGGGCACAGGACTCCCTCTTTGGTGCCCCCGGACAGGGAGTCTTTGGACTTTTCTGTCGACGCATGGCCTACTTGACCACCATGGAGGTGTGAGGGAGTTGCATTTTCCTGAAGCTGGGTCCTCACTAGACCCGGTATAAAGTGTCCAGACGTCTGCTAACAATTGGCACTGATGCTGGTGTTTCCCACATTCGGAGAAGGCGGCGCCTGAGGATGGAGTGGACAGGGACCGCGAGGGCCTCCTTGGATGGGACCTTGTATTGGAGAACTTTGAGTTCCTCCATGTGGGGGTCTTTCTACGTCTCCATGGTGAGGGACAGTGTCTTTGCCATGTCCCGGACAAACTCGAGGAATGAGGTGTCCTCGTGCGGGGACTGGTGCCTTGACGCTGGCAGGGACGGATCCGAGGGGAGGTCACAATGTGCTCATGTCTCCAGGGAGGCCTCGTCTTTGGACTCCCAGTCCAAGTAGTCCAACGAGGACTCAAGGCCCAATGGCTCTAAGGACGTCGTTGGATCCAGCCTTCAATGAATTGCGGCTGAGGCTTGGCTAGAGCTAGAGGTGCTTGCCAGGGAGGATCTTGCTCCCAAGGACCGGGAGTAGGATCGAGACCCTCGTCGATTGGCTCGAGGTATGGGACTCTCGAAGATCTCTTCGGTGGCCTGGGGAGTCCTTGACATCAAGGTCTCTGTGATCTCAGCACGTGCACCACTGGGGCCAGGCATCGACGCTTGCTGTGAGCAAGGAATGCAAAAACACTACATTCCAATGCCATCATCCTGGCTTCCCACACAGGGGTTGCAGCCTTCGACACTGATGCCGGGGTGACTGGGTCGAATGTCGGGGAGAAGAGGGAGTCCTCGACGGGACAGGCCTCGGGGGTCCGAGATCCGTCGCTGGAGGCCTCTGTGTCTGTCTTAGGTAGCATGGCAGATGGCTCCCGCTCTGACTTCTCAGATACCCTATAGGGGCTGTGGGACGTTGCACGGAACTTACCGTGTGCGTCCCCTTTCCAGGAAGAAGTCCTCAAGGATTTCTTCTTTTTCTTATGCTCTCACTCCGGGAAACGTTTATCGGAGTGTCCGCATGCCTGCTCGGGCACCACGGGGGCTTTACGCAACTCTGAGGATCCATGCAGGGCCTTAGAGTGCGTGGTTTCCGAGGATACCAGGACTGAATCTGACCTGTGGAAGATGTCATCCTGCTTCTGCCAGTGAATCTGGATGGCCTTAGCAGACATCTTTTTGCACAGGGAGCACGCATCCGGGTCATGGTCAGCACCTAGATACCTCAGGCACTTTTTAAACCTGGTGGCCATTGGGGCAAAAAGGGCCCAACGAGGTTGAAGACCATCGATGCGGCCAGCAGTTAGAAAAGGTGCAAAACTGCGCTGGATGAAAAAACCTATCTAAAGAGGTATTGAGTCCCGAGGCCGAGGCGATGGGGCTCGGAGGCGGGAAGGGGACCGTTGCTAACCAGATGGTACACAGAAGTGCATGAGGAAATCAATTTTTTTCCGGGGAAGACAGACAAATGTTTGTACTGCTCCATGGAAAAAGGGAGACTGAGTAAGATGGCACCCTTGGACAGGAAGGGGACCACACATGCATGGTGGCATCTCCCAAAGGCTTTCTTTGAAAGTTGGGGAGATGCTACCGTAAGGGCTCCATTGACATCGGCATTGACGTCACCCCATATGTGAGGACTGACTTCTTGCTTGTTCCTGGAGAAGAAAAGAGTCTAGGGGGGAGTGGAGTTAAATTCTAATCCCTGAATAGATTTTGCAAAGCCGACTGGCTGAGTCCTGTTACAGAGACTGTGAATATGTGGACAAAAGTAGAAGCTGTAGATTTGCAGATCTCTTCTATGGAGACTGAATGCAAACAGGCCACCAACACAACCATGGTTTGAACATTATGAGCTGTGACATGAACCTGAAGTGTCAGATTTACCTGGGAATAAGCAACAGAAATGCAATCTGCTAGCCAAATTGAAAGAGTATATTTGTTGATGGCAGCCCCCAACCTTTTGGTATCAAAAGACACAAAAAGCTGGGTGGACTTTCTATGGACTTTAGTCCACGCCAAGTAGAAGGCCAAGGCTCTCTTGTAGTCCAAAGTGTCCAATGCACTCTTCCCTTTGTAAGCATGTGGTCTTGGAAGGACTACTGATTGATTAAGATGGAAGTCAGACACCACTTTATGAAGGAACTTTGGATAAATATTCAATATCACCCTATTTTAAATACTTTTGTAAAGGTTGTATCAACTACTAGGTCCTGGAGCTTACTAACTCTGCATGCTGAAGTTCTGCCACCAAAAACATCATCTTCTTACAATGTATTCAGTTGAAATATACTGTCTGTTGTGTTCCTTGTAAACCGCCTTGAATTGTAGAAAGTTGGTATCTAAAACCTATTAAATAAATAAATAAATCTTCCAAGTCAGGTATTTCAGTCCATAGGTATTTAGTAGCTTAAAAAAAATTCATAAGCTGACTTAGAACACTGCTCCCAAGACACCAAAGGAGGCTTTAGGGGAGACTTTGTACTAAGCAAGCAATGCATGAAGCAAATAACTACAGGCTGCACAGAGGTGGGTTTACTTTCTACATCACAGTGGTAGTCACCAATTGAACAGAATCATTCTTACAGAGTTGGCCTTTAAACCAGACTCAGATAAATGTGGAAGTTACTCACACAGTTTTTGGTGGGACATGAGAAAGGGTCTAGAGCCTGTCCCTCACACCAGAGAGAAAATCTTCTCCATTTAAAACCATATGATCTCCATGTGGAACCTCTTCTAGAACCAGGATGATAATGGTAACACCAACTGGCAGGTTCAGGGTAGACAGTTACCCTCTCAGCATCCAAGCTATTAGGGGCAAGGGACTTGTTGTTGGGATGTAACAATATCTTGAGGGACTAGAGTCTTGAGGGACTAGAAAAGGGAACTGTTACTTCTGGAGAGAGATCTGCAATTGTGAGTATATACTTCTGGGAATTTTTCTGAAAGGAATTTTTTCTTTTAAAGCTAATTAATCTGTGAACCCACTATTTTTTGTTAAATCAGTCAGGGCCTAGTAGCAGCAGTTTAAGTTTAAATTTAAAACACAGAAGAGAACTTTCTAGTTACCTTTCATATCCAGCAGAGAGCTGTAGTTTAAATTTAATAGTCACTCAGGGCCTAGCATCAGCAAAATCCTTTTAGTTTCAATTTAAAACACAGAAGAGAGCTTTCTGGTTAAATTTAGAACCCAGCAGAGAGCTTGTAGTTTAAATTTCATAATAGGTTAGAGCCTAGCAGCAGCAAAGAGCTATAATTTAAATCAAATAAGAATATAGCTTACCTCAGCAGCACAGGACAGGGTACTGTGTAGCAGCCCTCTTTTAATAAGTGTTATTTCCCTCCCTCCCTCCCCACACCCACCCACCCCTGGGATAATCGTAGCTTTATAGGTACTTACACATCTTAAAAGACAGGGGGTGCTCTTAGGTGAAGCTCATTACCCAAATCAGTCATACACTAAGGACCTGAGATTAATTAAGCTTCAGGTGAACAAGGTATATTAAATGTATTAGGTACAGTTTTATTGGTATAAATATCCATAGCAACCCTTAGTATGTAAAGAACTTAAAGATCTAAACACAAACTTAAAACTAAGATGCAGACAGCAGTGCAGCAGCAAGACGGGGGCTTTCCAGTCTTTTGCATTGAGTGTCACATGTATGATTTTCTCCCAGCTGGTGAGAGGTCTTACGTGTGCACTAGGTGCAAGGAGCTCTTTGCTCTCAGGGAACGAGTCCGTTCTCTAGAGGCTAGAGTAGCAGACTTGGAAAACATAAGACAGACAGAGAGGTACATAGACGAGACCTACAGGGATATAGTCCTAAAGTCCCACCTCCAGTCTGGCAGCATCCCTGTTGCCATGGAGGAGAGAGGTCACGTGACAGGAGAGCATCACCCTGGTGTGGCAGGAAGCGATCCTGTAACTAGGACCTGTCCTCCAGGTGATGTAAAACCCTCTCGCACCGAGGAAGTTTCTCCAGGGCCATGTGCCCATGAGGGAAGGGTTAGGACAGCCGTTATAGTTGGTGATTCGATCATTAGGCATGTAGATAGCTGGGTGGCTGGTGGACGTGAGGATCGCCTGGTAACATGCCTGCTTGGTGCGAAGGTAGCGGACCTCACGCACCACCTAGATAAGGTCTTAGACAGTGCTGGGGAGGAGTCTGCTGTCTTGGTACATGTCGGTACCAATGACATAGGAAAATGTGGTAGGGAGGTTCTGGAGGCTAAATTTAGGTTTTTAGGTAGGAAGTTGAAATCCAGAACTTCCAGGGTAGCGTTCGCCGAAATGCTTCCCGTTCCACGTGCAGGACCCAAAAGGCAGGCAGAGCTCCGGAGTCTCAATGCGTGGATGAGACGATGGTGCAGAGATGAGGGTTTTGGATTTGTTAGGAACTGGGGAACATTCTGGGGAAAGGAGGGGCTCTTCCGAAGGGATGGGCTTCACCTTAACCGGGATGGAACCAGGCTGCTGGCATTAACCTTTAAAAAGGAGATATAGCAGCTTTTAAATGAGATAATAGGGGAAAGCCGACAGTCGCCCAAGAGCGCATGGTTCGGAAGAATGTATCCTTGAAGGATACTACCAAAAGCAGAGCGGTTCCAAAAAAGAGTAAAGTAGTCCAAATGCCCTCGAATATGGAGCAAACAGAGCTTAAAGATCCCAAATTACCCATGTCTACCAATAGCCAAATTAATATGAATAAAATACAGTCTCTAAAATGCTTGTATGCAAATGTTAGAAGTCTAAAAAACAAGATGGGAGAGTAAGAATATATAGCACTAAACGAGAGGATATGATTGGAATATCAGAGACATGGTGGAAGGAGGACAACCAGTGGGACACTGTGATACCTGGGTACAAACTATATCGTAATGATAGAGCTGATCAAATTGGTGGAGGGGTTGCGCTCTATGTTAGAGAGGGCATTGAGTCAGAAAGGATTAAAGTTTTGCAAGAAACAAAATTTGCTGTAGAATCTCTATGGATTAAAATTCCATGTAAAAAGGGGAAGGCGATGGCAGTGGGGGTGTACTATCGACCGCCTGGTCAGAGTGAACAAATGGATGATGAAATGCTCAAAGAAATCAAGGAAGCTAACAAAAGTTACAGCGCAGTAATAATAATGGGTGATTTCAATTACCCCGGTATCGACTGGGTCAGTGTCACGGCAGGACATGCTAGAGAAATAAAGTTCCTAGATGAAATAAATGACTGCTTCTTGGAGTAGCTGGTTCATGAACCGACCAGAGGGGAAGCAATATTAGACCTAGTCCTTAGTGGAACACCAGATGTAGTGCAAGAGATAAGGGTGTTGGGGCCACTTGGCAATAGTGATCATAGCATGATCGCCTTTGATTTAATTAGTGGAGGAGGGATACTAAGGGAATCCACAGTACTACCTTTTAACTTTTGAAAGGGAGACTATGATAAAATGAGGAAAACAGTTAAGAAAAAACTAAAAGGAGCAGTTGCAAAGGTTAAAGACTTACATCAAGCTTGGGTGTTGTTGAAAAATACTATCTTGGAAGCCCAAGCCAGCTTTATTCCACGCTTTAAGAAAAGTGGAAGGGAGTCAAAAAAACTGCCAGCATGGTTTAAAGGTGAGATCAGAGAGGCTGTTGTTGCCAAAAAAGCATCTTTCAGGAAATGGAAAAAAGAGCCAAACGACGAAACCTGGAAACAGCAAAAGCACTGGCAAGTCAAATGCAAGGCATTGATAAAGCAGGCAAAGGGAGAATTTGAGAAGAAGCTTGCTGCGGAAGCAAAAACGCGAAATAAAGATTTTTTCAAGTACACTGCAGCAAAAAAACTGTGAGAGAGTCAGTTGGTCCATTAGATGATAGAGTAGTTAAAGGGGCACTAAGAGGCGACAAGGCGATAGCGGAGAGACTGAATGAATTCTTTGCTTCGGTCTTTACTGAGGAAGATATAGGGATGTTACCCATGACTGAAGTGGTATTTAAAGGTGCAGAAGAACTGAACGAAATATCGATACATCGGGAAGATGTATTACAACTATTAGATAAACTGAAGAGTAGCAAATCACCTCGGCCGGATGGTATACATCCAAGGGTGTTGAAAGAACTGAAATATGAGATGGCAGACCTGCTATTAGTAATCTGTGAACTATCATTAAAATCATCTCTAATACCTGAAGATTGGAGGATCGCCAATGTATCACCAATTTTTAAAAAGGGTTCCAGGGGTGATCCGGGAAACTACAGACCGGTGAGCCTGACGTCAGTACCAGGAAAAATGGTAGAAACCATCATAAAGAATAAAATTACTCAGCATTTAGATAGTCATGGCCTAATGGGAGACAGCCAACATGGCTTTAGACAAGGAAGATCTTGTCTTACTAATCTGTTATGTTTTTTTGAAGGTGTGAATAAACAGGTGGACAAAGGTGAATCGGTTGATATAGTGTATCTGGACTTTCAGAAAGCCTCTGACAAGGTCCCTCATCAGAGACTTTTGGCAAAACTAAAGAGTCATGGGATAAGAGGCAGTGTACTACTGTGGATCAGGAACTGGTTGAAAGATAGAAAGCAGAGGGTTGGGCTAAATGGCCAATTTTCCCAATGGCGAAAGGTGAATAGTGGTGTACCCCAGGGATCTGTGCTGGGTCCGCTGCTTTTTGACATATTCATAAATGACCTGGAAAGTGGAATAACGAGTGAGGTTATCAAATTTGCAGATGACACAAAACTATTTAAAGTTGTTAAAACCCAAGAGGATTGTGGAAAATTGCAAGAGAATCTTGATAAATTGGAAGACTGGGCATCAAAATGGCAGATGAAATTTAATGTGGACAAGTGCAAAGTTATGCACCTAGGGAAGAACAACCCAAACTATGGTTACACGATGCAAGGTTCCACTTTAGGAACCACCACCCAGGAAAAAGATTTAGGCGTCATTGTGGATAACATGTTAAAACCCTCGGTCCAATGTGCAGCGGCGGCCAAGAGAGCAAATAGAATGCTAGGTATGATAAGGAAAGGAATGGAAAATAAAACAAAAGATATTATAATGCCTCTATATCATTCCATGGTGAGACCGCACCTTGAATATTGTGTGCAATTTTGGTCACCGTATCTTAAAAAGGATATAGCGTTATTAGAAAAGGTTCAGAGAAGAGCCACCAAAATGGTAAAGGGGATCGAAGGATACTCCTATGAAGAAAGACTAAAAAAGTTAGGGCTCTTTAACCTGGAAAAGAGACGGCTGAGGGGAGACATGATAGAAGTCTATAAATTAATGAACGGAGTGGAACGGGTAAACGTAGATCGATTGTTTACGTTATCAGAATATAGAAAGACTAGGGGACATGCAATGAAGCTACAGGGTAAACTATTTAAGACTAATAAAAGAAAATATTTTTTCACTCAACGTGTAATGAAACTCTGGAATTTGTTACCGGAGGATGTAGTAAAGACTGTTAGTGTAGCTGGGTTTAAAAAAGGTTTGGACAAGTTCCTGGAGGAAAAGTCCATAAACCATTATTAAGAAGGGACCCAGGATATCAATGCTTGACCCAGTACAAGCATTGTGGAACCTGTCTCTTTTGGGGAAACTGCTAGGTACGTATGACCTAGATTGGCCACTGTTGGAAACAGGATACTGGGCTTGATGGACCTTGGTCTGACCCAGTATGGCATATCTTATGTTCTTATGTTCTGATCCCTTGATCCTGCGTAACTAGACTTGCTGAGCTGCCCAAGTGAACCGCGTCTTTCATGGAGAGCTTGATAAGAAAGGGGAACCATGTCTGCCTGGACAAATAAAGTGCTATGAGAATCATTGTACTCTCATTACCTCTAATTTTCAGAAGAGTCTTAGTTATTAGTGGAATGGGAGGCTAAATGTACTGAAGACCCCCCCCCCTCCCAAAAGAGGGGGAAAGCATCCAAAACTAATTTGCCATATGTCCCTACCCTGAAACAGAGCTGAGGCATCTGCCTTTTCTGGGGCCTGGTGAACAAATCTTTCGAAGGGGTGCCCCACTCCTGAAAGATGGTCACTTCCCAGTCCAGGGTCCATTCATGAGGTTGAAGGATGTGGCGCAGCCCGTCTGCCAGGGTATTTTCCTCACCAGGCAGGTATGTGGCTCTGAGAGTCATCCCCTGAGAGATGGCAAAGTTCCACATCCTGACTCTCAACATAGGAGGTACAACCCAGTTCCTCCCTGTTCACTGATGTAATATACTGTGACCTGGTTGTTGGTCTGGATTATGACAATTTGGTTGGCCAACCAATCTCTGAAAACCTTTAAGGTATTTGAGATTGCTCTCAGTTCCAGCAAATCTATTTGATGCAAGCTTTCCTGGACAAAAACCCTGGGTTTGGAATCCATCTACATGAGCTTCCCAGCCCAGCTTGGAAGTATACATTGTCACCAGCTTTTGATAGGGAGGAAATTGAAAAGGGAGACCACCTGTCAAATTGGAATGTTCTGTCCATCATGACAGAATCCTGGAGAGGAGAAATGACAGAAATTATATCCTTAAGTTTGAGTGGACAGATTGCCTCATCTGGAGATGTGTCAATGGTGTTATGTGAACTGTTGAAACCATAGGCCAAAATTCTCAACGTGTTCCTTGCTGGTGTCTGCTAACTCTGTTGTATGTCTTCCACGATCACCACCAAGCAGGTAATAATGTCCTGCGAAAGGAAAGCTTTCGCCCAAGTCATATCTAGCAGAATTCCAATGACAGGCTCAAGTTTGATTTGGCGTAATTGATGCCAAACTCTAGTAGCTCCAGCACCAGGAGGGCAAGGCAAACAGATTCTTGAGCTCCTTTCTGAGTGGCACTCTTGACCAGCCAATTATCCCAGAAGGGAAATGCTTGCAAATCCAGTCTGCGCAGAAACAATGTGACAAATACAAGACATTTAGTGAACACGCGAAGAGAGGATGCAAAGCCGAAGGACAGTATGTGGTCCTGGACATGGTGTTTCCCTACAACAAATCGCAGGTGCTTCCTGAGAATGGGATGTATCTATATGAAGGCGTAGGTGTCCTTTAAATCCAGAGAACATAGCCTATCTCCTTTTTGTAGAAAAGAAAGCAAAGTGCTTAGGGAAAAAATTCTTAACTTTTCTTGAACCAGAAATGTTTTCAGATCCTGTAGGATGCGATGGTATCCTCTTGTTTTCTTTGGCACCAGGAAAAACCTTGAATAGAATCCCAGCCCTTCTTGCCCTGGTGGGACAAGGCTGCAGTCTAGTGGAGCCTCCCAAGTCGCGCTCCAGTGAGAAAGTCACCTTTCTGTACTCAAGGTGGTTGTTCACAAGCATTTAATCACTCTCTTTTCCTTTCAATTCTCAGATTTTCTACAGAGGGGAAAAAATCCATCCACCATCTGCTGGAGACAAAAAAAAAATACTGAATGGACCTCTGGCCGCTGATGCGAATAGAGGCATGAGAGTGATGTCATTTAAACCTGGGCTTTTCATTGACTGTGTTTCCACCAATCTGCTGGTAGGGGAATACAACCTACTTGTCTGGACTGGTCTAGCAGGACAATATGAAAATACAAATTATGGCTACACGATTCATGGTTCCACATTAGAAATCACCATCTAGGAAAAGGATCACGGCGCCATCGTGGATAATACTTTGAAACTCTCAGCTCAGTGTTCAGCAGCAGCCAAGAAAGCAAATAAAATGCTTGGAATCATAAGGAAAGGAATGAAGAATAAAACCAAGGATATTATAATGTCTCTGTATTGCTCCATGATGTGACCGCACCTTGAATATTGTGTGCAGTTTATTCGCCATATCTACAAAAGGATATAGCGGAATTAGACTCATCTATTCCAGTGCTATTACAATTTGATGTAAATCCCAGGGGAATACAAGATGTCACAATTTGCAACAGGAATTCTGTTAGGAAATATGTACATATGTAAATTTCTGACTCCTCTCCTATGACCTTATTACTGTGTGCCGTGCTTTCCTTTCAAATCAATGTATTGATACTCCGAAATTTCTGTCTTGATTTGGCAATTTTCAATCTGTAATCAAACCGCTGCTGATCGCTGGAAGTTGCGGTATACAAATGTATTCTAAATAAAATAAAAATAAATAAATAAAAAAGGTACAGAGAAGAGTAACCAAAATAATGAGGGGGATGAAAGGATACCCCTAAGAGGAAAGGCTTAAAATGTTAGGGCTTTTCAGCTTGGGAAAAAAAATGTATAAGGGGAGATATGACAGAGGTCTATGAAACGAGTGGAATGGAACAGGTAAACGTAGATCAATTCTTTACTCCTTCAAACAGTAGGAAGACTAGGAGACACACAATGAAGCTATAATGTAGCATACATTTAAGACTAATTGGAGAAAGCGTAGTTCCTCACCTGTAACAGGTGTTCTTCGGGGACTGCAGGAATCAGTCCTCACATATGGGTGATGTTGGCGCTGACAGAGCCTAGGCAGAAGCATCTCGTCAGCTGTCCAAGAAAGCCTTTGGGAAATGCATCACACATGTGTGGTCCCCTTTCTGCCCAAAGGTGCCATCTTGCCTCAGTCTAATAACATAGCTAAGACGGCAAAATTTAAAATACGGTAAAGAAGCAACTCCAATGAGAGGAGGGAGGGTTGTGAGGACTGATTCCTGCTGTCCTAGAATACCTGTTACAGGTGAGTAACCGCTTTCCCCGGGAACAAGCAGGAAGTCAGTCCTCATATATGGGACTCCCCAGCTACAGGCTACCAAGAAATTGTAAAAATGCCACAGCGACTGCAAAGGGTGAGCCATGAGCTGCAGCTGTTGAGCCCCACTAAGAGATTCTTGCAAGACCCAAATATACTCCGGTAGCCTGAACACAGAAGGGTTGGAGGGCAGGAGTTGCCTACCCTGAAGAGATTATAGAGTACGGCCTGGCCAAAGTCTCCAGGCAATAGTGAGCTGCGAAGTTATGGACCAAAAACCGGGTGGCGACCTGGCAGATTTCCGTCACAGGTACGGAATACAGATTTGCCACAGAAGTAGCCACGGCCCCAACGCGGTGCGCTGTGAACCGCCAGTCTAGTGAGATCCCAGCATGCTCATAGGTGAGGGCAATGCAGTCCGCCACCCAAATGGACAGAGTTCGCTTAGTCACTGGGGTTCCAGGACTGCGGTCACAGGAGACAAAAAGCTGAGGCACTTTGCAGTGGCCCTGGATCTGTTGCAGATAGGATAGGGCCCTTTTACAATCCAAAGTATGGAGGATGGTCTCTGCCTTGTTGGCATGAGGTCTTGGAAAGAAGGTAGGGAGCACCACCTTCTGAGTAAGGTGGAAGGGGGGAAACCACCTTCAGTAGAAACTTGGGGTATGTGCAGAGCACCACCCTGTTCTTTTAGAACCTCGTGTAGGGAGGCTCTGCTATCAGAGCCTGGAAATCACCCACTCTGTGAGCTGATGTGAGTGCCACAAGAAAGACGACCTTCCTGGAGAGGTACCACTAGAGGCTCAAACCGCGGCTTAGTGAGCTGTGAGAGCACTACGTTGAGATCCCACTCCACCGTTGGTGGGTGGACGGGGGGTTTGGATAGCATAAGGCCCCACAGGAACCGAGATACAAGGGGCTGAGCAGAGAGGGTTTGCCCTCAGCGAAATGGTGTTGCACTGCGATAAAGTCCAACTCAGTAAGAGTGCATGAGAGTGCTAAGTCCCACCTGTGACAAGTGGAGTAGGTACTTTAGTACCGTCTTTACCAAGCAGGAAAACTGATTCCCCTGCCTCTCGGCGCACCACACCGAGAACCGACACCACTTAAAAGCGTATTCCCGTCTTGTGGAGGCCTTGCGGGAAATCAGGAGGACCTCCTCCACATCCTGTAGTCAAAGAGAATTCCCCAGAGGGACTGGGAGCTCCGTCGAGAGGTAGAGAAGCAGTGGAACCCAAGGTTGCCTGGGCCACTGGGGGGCTATCAATATCAGCAATGCCCTATCATGCTGGACCTTGAAGTGGGTCTTGGTGACCAATGGTATCGGCGGGAAGACGTAAAGGAGGCCTTCTGTCCATGAGATGAGGAACGCATCTGCAGCCATCTAGGACGGGTGCAGCTGACGGGAACAGAAGCGGGGCAACTGCTTGTTGTCTGGGCAGGCGAACAGGTCCACTAGGGGTCCGCCCCAGAGTCAAAACAGCCAAGAGGTCACTCTGGGATCCAGGCACAACTCATGTGGCTGGAGGACTCTGCTCAGTTTGTCTGCCAGGATATTGTCCTGGTCCAGGAGGTAGACCTCCCTTGGGAGCATCCCGTTGCATGTCACAAATAAGCAGAGGGCTACCGCCTCCTGGCAGAGGGAGTACAACCCTGTGCCCCTTGTTCGTTGACACAGAACACTGCAACTTGGTTGTTGGTCTGGACCAGCACAAACTGGTGTTGCAGCCACTGGCGGAAGGCTCTTAGAGTCAGGAATATCACCCGGAGCTCCAGAAGGTTGATCTGCAACTGGCATTCTGTCTGGAACCAGCTGCCTTGTGTGTGGAGATCCCAGTAATGAGCTCCCCAACCCATCACGGAGTTGTCCATGCTAAGGACTATCTGGGGGGTAGGTGCCTGGAAGGCTTCCAAGTCTAAAAGTGGTGGGATTCTGCCACCAGCCGAGGGAGTCTGCCAGCTGGTGGGTCACTCCCATTGTGTCCCGAAGTCTGCCCATGGCTGTGTCCACTGAGAATGGAGGCACCACTGAGCTGTCCTCACGTGCAAGCAGGCGTATTGGGTCATGTGGACTGTG
This sequence comes from Ichthyophis bannanicus, assembly GCA_033557465.1. NCBI lineage: Eukaryota > Metazoa > Chordata > Amphibia > Gymnophiona > Ichthyophiidae > Ichthyophis > Ichthyophis bannanicus. The sequence goes on from CM066043.1 coordinate 44,482,338, forward strand.
GAGACCATGTGGCCCAGTAAGCAAAGAAGACAACGGGTGGGTAGCAACCGGCGCTGCTGTACCTCTGTGGCTAGCACTCTGAGGCATCCTGTTCTCTTTTGAGGGAGGAAGGTCTTGACCTGGAGGGTGTCTAGCTGAGCCCCTATGAACTCTAGGCACTGAGTCGGGGTGAGGTGTGACTTGGGGTAGTTGATGACGAACCTCAGGTACTGCAGGGCATGTATGGTGTGCTCTGTGGCATGGTACACGCCTGCAGCCATGCCTCCCCTTATGAGCCAGTCGTCCAGGTAGGAAAAGACAAACGTGTCTTGGAGACTAAGGTGGGCTGCGACCACCACTAGGCACTTAGTGAAGATCCTTGGCGATGAAGTCAGCCCGAAGGGTAGCACCCTTTATTGGTAGTGACCTCCTCCCACCACAAACCAAAGTTATTTTTGGTGGCTGGGATGGATCAGGATGTACATATAAGTATCCTTCAGGTCTAGGGAGCATAGCCAATCTCCCTGCTGGAGACAGGGCAGCAATGTTCTAAGGGAGAGCATCTTGAACTTCTCCCTCACCAGGAATCTGTTCAGGTCCCACAGGTCTAGGATAGGCCTGAGGCCAGCTGTTCACTTGGGAATGAGGAAGTATCTGGAATAGAAACCTTTGCCTCAGAGACGTTTTGGCACTGGCTCTACCACCTTGTTCTCAAGGAGACCTGTGAAGCTTAGTGAGAAGCAGGGTCTGGTGAAGGAGGGGTCTTACGGGCTCTCCTGGAAAGTATGAGGGCGGTGTCCTTTGCAGGTGGAGGAGGTAGCCCTCTTGGACCACTTGCAGTACCCAGGAATCGGTGGTGATGGAGGACCATATGTTGTGGCAAACAGGGCCAGGAGCTCCCTTGTGGGCTGTTGAGGACTTCCTGGGGAGAGGAGGTCACACCCAGGATGTCAAAAACTCCCCACAGGCTGAGCCGGGACTGGTGCTTGGGACTTGGGGGGTCTTCTGTTTATGGGGGCTGTGCCCCTGTCCCTTGTGCTGTTGGGCTTGCTGAGGAGCCGAGAAGGCTTGGAACTGTGAAGCATTACCAAAGCCTCCCTTTTCCCTCGGGAAGGTGGTCTTCTTCCCCGGGGTCTTCTTTCGGAGCTGGATTGAGGTCTTCTTTGAGAGTCTGGTCCTCATCAGGAACTCAATCTCTATCTCCGCAGCTTTGTCTGCATGGGTTTCCCGAAGAGATTCTCTCCGATACAGAGGACATTGATAAGTTTGTCCTGAACCCATTGTTTGAGGTCAGATGACTGCAACCATGCCTGGCGTTGGGCCCCAATGCCCGCAGCAGCCACTCTGGCTGAGGACTCTAAGCCATCATAAGCTGCTCAAGATAAAAACTTCCAGCACTCCTTGACCGCAAAGGCCAGATATTTGAACCTCTGAAAGGGTTCTCCATCGAGGCCTGCTGAGAACCTAGTGAGCTCCCTCAATAGCTCTTTGAGGCACATGCCAATGTACAGTTGATAGAACTGGACTCGGTACAGGAGAATCGAACCCTGAAAGGCCTTCCAGTCAAGAGCGTCGAGGATCTGGGCCTTCCTATCGAGGTGGCACCAAGGAATGGGTCTTTTGGCTCTTGAGGCAAACTTCGATCATTGAGTTATGGGGAAGTGGGTCTTCTGGAACCCAGGGCCTCGGCGGACTCGCCTGCTTACAATGGGCACTAATGACGGTGTCTTCCACGGAGGAGATGTTCGAGAATCAGAGGAATAGGCCCATAAAGGCCCCCTCATAATAGAGGATCTCCAGTTCTTCAGTGCGAGGGCCCTCATCCGCCACGGTCTTGATGGCAAGCGCCTTAGCCACATCCGCACAAAGTCGAGAAGGGTGACGTCCTTAGGTGGAGAATGGCGTTGGGACTGAGGGCACATCTCAGTGTCGTCGAATGTCTGGGGACTCCCAATCGGACGGTCCGAGGTTCATTCAGAAGCTTCGTGGTCACCAGGATCGAGGCACGGCATTTCCAGAGAACCAGCGGTCTGAGTCGCGTGCGCTTTCCAGAGAGGACCGGTGACCCGAGGAATAGGACCAGGACCTTGCCAGATGTCAATGGCTCTCTCAAGGCCAGTGGCGCTCGAGGATCAACTCGACATCCGGAGAGGCCCTCGATGTCGAGGATCCTATTATCGGAGCAGATGAACTGGACATGAACGCCGGCTATGAGGGCAGAAATACTGTGCTCCAAGGCTGCCACTCTGGTCTCCATACCAGTTGGCCTCTGCAGTCTTCGACGTAGACACCGAGGATTTCGGGTCTGGCATAGATTCTGTAGAGGTGGAGTCCTCAACGAGGATGAACTTGGATGTCCAAGGCCAGTTGATCGGTGCCAACAACTCCTTCCGGGGCAGCTTGTGAGGCTAATCCCACTCCAATCCTTCGGACTCATGCCAGGAACTGCGACACCTGGAGTGGGATTTTCCCGTCTTCCTGGACCCACTCTCCAAAGTGGTCTTCAAGGACTTCGACTTCTTGCATTCCACCTCTGGGAATTTCCTTTCGGAGGAACCGCAGCCACAGGACTACAAGGTAGCATGGGCTTCACGGGGCACCAAGGTACCAGAGGGGGCCCTGGAGCACAGTGTCGCCGGAAACTCCGACGTGGAGTTGGACTTGTAAAAAAAACGTCTCCTGCTGCAGCTGACGACTTCTAATGGCCTTTGGGGCCATGGTCTTGCAAAGTTTGCAATCTGAGTTGTCATGTTCCGGGCCAAGGCACCGGAGGCAGCAGTCATGTGGATTGGTGAGGGACATCTTACTGCACTGATCACACTTATTGAAGCCGCTGGAGGCCATCAGGGAAAAGGGGGCCCTGCCGCCCGGCATGGGTCTGAGGCCTGTGGCTGAAAAAGAGCACGAACACCGGTTGAGGGATACCTCAAAACAAAAACAAGGGAATGGACACAAGCAGTAACGCCGAGGCTAGCTGGCTCGGGGGCGGGAAAGGAACTGGTATGCAGACTGGTTAAAACAGTATAAAAATCCCACACTTTTTCCAGGGGAAATTGGACAGATGTCTGGAGGGCTTTGCAGAAAAAAGGAGACTGAGGCAAGATGGCAGACTTGGGCGGGATGGGGACCATGCATGCGTGGTGCATCTCCCAAAGGCTTTCTTTGAAAGCTGGGGAGATGCTTCCGAGTGGGCTCTGTCGGCGCCGACGTCGCTCATATGTGAGAACTGACTTCCTGCTTGTTCCTGGAGAAAGTATTTTTTCACTCAACGTGTACTCACTCAAATTCATTGTCAGAAGACGTAGTAAAAATATGTTAGTGTAGCTGGGTTTAAAAGAGGTTTGGACAAGTTCCTGGAGGAAAAGTGCATGAACCATTATTAAACTAGACTAGAGAAATCCACTGCTTACCCCTGGGATAAGCACCATGGAATCTTTCTAGCTTTTAGGAATTTGACAGGTACTTGTTATCTGAATTGGCCAATGATGGAAACAGGATAATAGACTCAATAGATCTTTGGTCTGACCCAGCATGGCATTTCTTATGTTCTTCTGTGGAACCACCTAGATGAGGAGGCTATGTTAGAAGTGAGCCAGGAAAGAGTATTCAAAGTGTCAGTATACTGCTTGATCACGGTCATAGCCTCTTGAACCTTTTTTTTTATTTTTAAGTGCTGTCAAGTCAGTTCTGACTCCTGGCAACCCAGGAGCCTCTGGGTTTTCTTGGCAATGTAGAACCGGAAGTAGATTGTCAGGCCTTTTCTTGAACCTTATCTCTGAAGAAATTGTTTCCGAGTTGCTTCTGCACAGCGGACTGTAAGTCTAAGGCCTGGAGCAATGAGTCTCTGAGCAATGAGGAAGCTCTAGATGCTGTATCAAAAAATAGACAACATAATTTCCACACTCCTTCACTTGCATCACCAGAGTGTCGTATTGTTCAGTTTTCTCCAGAAGGAAAAAAGTTGGCATACTCCTCTCAGTTGTGCATAATATTACACAAGTGCATGAGCATGAAGAGCTGGGTAGGACACTACATGGCATGTGAGCATAACGTTCTGAAAAACATTCTCCCAAAAGGATCCAAGGTCTGAGCTTCCCTCCCCAGTGTGTCGAAGAGAAAATCTTGAGATCTTGGCCCCTTGGAGAGCAGATTTGATGACTATGGAATGGTGCAGCAGCTGATGTTTCTCAAAACTGGAAGCCTTCTGAATATACATAAAGTTGACCTTCTTACTGATTAGAAGCATAGAGAGGAGGGGGTCTACCACATTCTCACCTGCAACCTCTGCAAAATGCAGTGCATGGGCACTATCACTGATTCCTTAGGAGCAACAGAATACTGGAGAATATCCAATTCCTTGGACCTGGACTCCTCTCCTCTGTCTCCATTGAAAATGGAATGGACTTGGCTATTCCCCTATTGTAATGTGCTTTTCAATTCTTCTACAATGTTTTTTTTAGCTTCTTATAATCAATTCCAGTTAACTGCATTGTAAAGATACAGTAAATAGAAGCCCATTTCATTGCCAATCCAGAAGACATATTTAGATCAATCATAATGTTTACCTGTCCTTCTGAATTGCTGCCCCAGGAATACACATCTCCAATAGATGATAAAGCAAGTGTATGTTCTGCCCCTACTACAACATCTTCAATAAAGATTCCAGATAACATGGGGACTTGCTGAGGCCTGTTGTGATTTCGAGCTCGTCCTTCTGGTAAGCCAATCAGACGATCTAAAAATGTATGAAAAATACTTGAATACTATAAAAAAATGTACACATTCTCTCAATTCATACAATCATCATAAATTACATTTAACAGTGGTATGTCAATGCCTCCTGTTGAGCACCTGCTTCAGTTACATGATTCCAAGTTCTTCCTTGAAGACTGAAAAGCCAAAGACTCAATGGATCTTAAGCAGGAGAGCTGACCATCTTTGCTGTACTATGAGGAGTGTTAAAAAAAAATTGAAGCTGGATCACTAGAGTGTGGCATGGTAAATGACTTGAACAAGAAAAAGAGAGTTTAGGGGATCTGCTGGCTCATTCAGATAGTCCAGCAGTTCAGATTCTAGGAATTATCATTTCAAAGGATCTTTCACAGTTATTTCACTTAAATTATGAGGTGCTCCTGAAAAAATTTAAAATGGATTTACACTGTTGGCAAGATTGGGCAGTCTCCTGGTTAGAACAGATTAAAATGCTTAACATGCTTATTTTGCCAAAGCTTCTTTTTCTATTCATGCAACTCTATTGCTATGTCTAATCTTTTTTTAAGTGATAAGACATGCCTTTTCTCAATATATTTGGAAAGAGAGCAAAACCCAAATTGTGCTCGAGAAGCTATCCCCACCTAAAGAGATGGGGGAGAAGGTCTACCAGATGTATGTGTTTATTACTGGATAGCTCGTTTGCAGGCACTTTGCTACTAGAATTATTCTAGAGAATCCCCAGCATGGGTGAATCTCTAAGCGACCTGGGTAAAACCTAGCCTGTTAACAGTTTATTTTTATTTATATATATCTACATATATATATATCTTATGGTTTATCAGCTTTTAATATACTGCTTCATGAGCAAACAGCGTAGTGGTTCACAAACAAAAAAGCGTAGTTACTCACTGTAACAGGTGTTTTCCAGGGTCAGCAGGAATCTGTCCTCATATATGGGTGATGTCAGCACCAACAGAGCCCATGCGGATTCACTCCCCAGCTTTCAAAGAAAGTCTTTGGGAGTTAGACCGCGCTTGCACGGTTACCTATCCGCCCAAGGGTGCCATCTTACCTTAGTATGATCACATAGCTTAATCAAGCATAAAAAGGAAAAAACAACTTCACGGGGAGGAAGGAGGGCTATGAGAACCGATTCCTGCTGTCCCCGGAGAACACCCGTTATAGGTGAGTAACTACGCTTTCTTCAAGAACAAGCAGGAAGTCAGTCCTCACATATGGGATTTTCCAGCTACGGGCTACCGAAAAAAACTGTAGGAGCCCCCGACAATGCAAAACGTGAAGCGAGCAGGAAGCAAGGAGCACTGAATGTCTTGAAGCCCAGAGACGCAGCTACAGCACTGAGCACGGAACCACCTCATCGGTAGCCAGAATACAATGGGCTGGAGGGAAGGAGTCGCACTATTCCCCAAAGAGGCGACAAAGGACTACCTGGCCAAAGGCGCTGTTATGCCGCAAGCTCTCTTCCAAGCAGTAATGTGCAGCAGAGGTGTGGACCGAAGACCAGGTGGCAGCCTGGCAGAGGTCCAGCAGAGGAACCAAGAGCAGATTGGCCACAGAGGCTGCCATGGTGCGCACACTGTGTGTGGTAACGTGATACTCCAAGGAGAGTCCAGCCTGCTCATAAGTGAAGGAGATGCAGTCTGTCACCCAAGTAGACAGGGCATGCTTGGAGATGGCAACCCCGAGTCTGTTAGCATCATAGGAGACTAAGAGCTGTGATGAACGGCGATGGGACTGTGTCCTCTGAAGATAGGAGAACAGAGCCCTCTTGCAAAACAGGGTGTGCAATGCAGTCACCAATGCTTGCAGCTCAATAACACATGTCTGGCTGAGGTGAGTGCTACCAGGAACACTACTTTGACGCGATAAACCATATCATACTCCTAGACAGACTGATGGAGATAGGAATCAGTGGCATACCGTTGCCATGGTTTCATTCTTATCTGGTCAACAGTCCCAAGTCAAGATCAAGAACAGAACGCTTCCAGACCTTTCACACTGCACCAAGGAATTCCACAGGGCTCTGCACTATCTGTCCTTCTATTCAACATATATGTACAACCAGTCTGCAAAATTATATACGAATAGAATATATATTACCACCTTTACGTGGATGACCTGATAATTTATGCTCCATTTGACACTATAAAATCTGATTACTCTACTATAGCTTCATGCATAACATCAGTTACAAACTGGTGAAACATCACGATTTCACAATCAACTATAACAAACCAGAAGTCCTCACAATTACGAGAGACACCACCTATACTCCTCCAGATAAGCTACTAATAGGTAATCGCTCAATCCCCGTGAAGAAGGAAGTGAAATATCTAGGTGTAACTCTAGACCAAAGGCTCAACTTTCAAGTACACATTAAAAAGATTACATCCACAGCTTAATACAAAATGAGGATGCTACAAAACCTACGACCTCTACAAGACCATAACCATTTCCGCACCGTATGTCAGGCAATAATCACTCCACATCTAGATTATTGCAACCTAATACAAGGACTACCCAAAAGCACAACTCAAACCCTGCAACTAGCATAAAATACTGCAGCACGACTAATCACTGCAGCACGACTAATACTTGATCCAAAAGACTAGAGCGCATCACTCCAGTCTTAAAATCCCTTCATTGGCTACCCATACAATCCAGAATAAAATACAAATCGATAACAATGACATTCAATACCATGCACAACCATAAGAACATAAGAACTGCCATACTGTGTCAGACTAAGATCCATCAAAGCCCAGTATCCTGTTTCCAACACTGGCCAATCCAGGTCATAAGTACCTGGTAGATATCCAAAGTCCACTGCTTCCACAATTCTTGTCCTGGGGTAAGCAGTGGATTTCGCGGATCCTCTTTAATAATGGTTTATGGACCTTTCCTCCAGGAAGTTGTCAAATCTTTTTTAAACCCAGCTATAACGGCAGCTTTTACTACATCCCAGAGTTTGCTTATGCATTAAGTGAAAGAATAATTTTTCTTACTAGTCTTAAATGGGTTACATTGTAGCTTCATTGCATGTCCTCTAGTCTTTCTACTTTTTGATGGCGTAAACAACTGATCTATGTTAACCCCTTCCACTCCATTCATTAATTTAAAGACTTATATCATATCTCCCTTCAGCCTTCTCTTTTCCAAGTTGAAGAGCCCTAACCTTTTAAGCCTTTCCTCACAGGGGTACCCTTCCATCCTCTTTACTATTTTTGTCGCTCTTCTCTGTACATTTTCTAATTCCGCTATATCCTTTTCAATGTATGGCGACTAGAACTGCACACAATATTCAAGATGAGGTTGAACCATGAACGATACAGAGGCATTATAATATACTTGGTTTTATTCTCCATTCCTTTCCTTATGATTCCTAGCATTCTATTAGCTTTCTTGGCCACTACTGAACACTAGGTGGAAGGTTTCAACTTATTATCCACAATGACGCCTAAATCTTTTTCCTGGGTGATGGTTTCTAAGGTGGTACCTTGCATTGTGTAACCAAAGTTTGGGTTCTTCTTTCCTAGGTGCAGAACTTTGCACTTGTCCACATTAAATTTCATCTGCCATTTGGATGCCCAGTCTTCCAATTTTTCAAGGTCTTCTTGCAATTTTTCACAATCCTCTTGGGTTTTAACAACTTAAAACAGCTAATACAGATGGTACCAGATACTTGATCAAGGAGGAAACATCATCAAAACACCCTTTCGACCACATCTATTATGACCAATACCTCTCAAACAGTACTCCAAAGATTGTTTAAATACTTCAGCCTGTACCTCTGGAACTCACTGCAACATCAATTAAGAACAATTAAGGACACCCCTGACTTCCGGAAACAAACTAAAACCTCACCTGTTCACTAAATACTTCGGTACAACACTGGGCACACAGCCTTAACATTCACTTATGCCAATCACACCTCCTACATTATCATATGCTACCCTAAACTGAGTACCCTCTATTGGAAGTGTAAATAGTTGTTGGAATGTTGCACAGTTCAACTTTGTGATGTACACAGCTATAATGTTAGCTGTTCTATGTAAAATTGTTGTGTTCAATGTAAACCACCTTAATAACACTGAAAGGCGGTATATAAGAAATGCTAAATAAATAAAAAAATAAATACTTTCCATGATAAGTACTTGAGATGGCACATAGCTAGAAGTCCAAAATGGGGAGCCATCATCTTCCCCAAAACTACGTCCAGGTCCCACTCCACCGGTGGTGGGTGTACAGGGGGCTGCGAAAGGAGAAGCCCCCTCATGAAGCAGCACACTAGCGGGTATGCAGAGACAGACTGGCCGTCGACCTGGTGATGATGCACCCCAATGTTGCTGAGGTGCACCATGACAGAATTGGACTGGAAAGGTGCAGGAGATTGATTTATTTATTTAACAGGGTTTTTTTATTCTGCCTTTAAGCCAAGGCAGTTTACACAGAAAGCATAGTTACTCACCTGCAGGGGCGGCCCAAGGGGGGTGCGGGGCCATGTGCGGAGACTCAGTGCGGGGCCTCATTTGCATAAGGGGCCTTATTTGCATAAATATTTGCATAATGTTACCATACACTAACTTTTAGTAAACATGTCTCTTAATGAGTGTATGGATAAAGAAAGACTAAAAGATTTCTACATTACTATAATCCAGTGCCAACCGCCAGGCACATTAGGAACTACTACAAACGCTGCCCATTTAGAACCCATAGCAAACCCGCCGTATCCTGACAGCATTACCAGGACTCACAAAGCACCATACCCTACCTATCAAAAGGCAACACTGCAAATATTAAACCAATACATTTCAGAGAATACTGGGGAAAGAGAACAAGTGGCAATGTCAAATAGGAATTACATAAACAGAATACATCAGCTCAGTTACACATGCAGAACATAGACCATCACCAAACAAGGAATCACAATTTAGAAACAGGAAGGCAATAATTAAACTGGGAACCCCAAAAGCCAAACTGTAGAAATAAAACTATAAATTAATTTCCTCTTGTACCAAACAAAGCACAGACGTTAATGATGCACATTTCCTAGAGGTTTCATATTCCAGTTAATAAATTCAAAATAAAGAGATATTTCTACCTTTTGTGCATTTTTTTTCAGTTGCAATTGCTCCAGCCACTTTCTTCTGGTTTCTTCATGTTTTCTGCTAACTGTCCATCGTCTGCTGTCCATTTGTTCTTTCTTCTCTCTTCTAGTTTTTTTTTCCATTCTCTCTCTCTACATCTGCTTTAACATACTAATCTTTCTCCTTTTGCTCTTTCCTCATTCCTATTTCATCCACACAAATTTTACCCCTCCATCCTCAATCCCCACTTACTCTCCCAATACCAGGCCAATTGTAGATTTTTCATCCCTCCCACACAAAATATTTTTCCCCTCTCCATTTTACTCTCCCAGCCCCATCCCATTCTAATCCTCCCCCAACATTAGCTCCCTTCTAGTTCCAGTCTCACCCAGCATCCATTCCCTTCTAGTCCCTGCATCAGCCCATTTCCAGTCCTAGCCCACCATCAACCCATTTCCAGTCCTAGCTCCCCCATCCATTTTCAGTCTGAGTCCCTTCATCAGCTCATTTCCAATCCTAGCCCCCCATCAGCCCATTTCTAGTCATTTCCTAGCCCCCATCATCACCCATGTCAAATCATAGCTCCCCTCCACTCAGTCCAATTCCAGTCCAAGCCCCCCCCCTAATGAGCCTACTTTCAGTTCTAGCCCCTCCATGAGTCCATTTCAATTCAAGCCCCCACCACAGCCCATTTCCAATCTTAGCTCCCCCCAACAGCCCATTTCCAGTCCTATCCTAGCTGCTCCATCAGCCCATTTTCAGTCCTAGCTCCCTTCCCTCACAGCCCATTTCCATTCCAAGCTCCCTCCCCATCAGCTATTTGCAGTTCAAGCCTCCCCTTCCACTCAGCCCATTTCCAGTCATAGCAACCACCCAACCCATTACCAGTCCTAGCCCCCCATCAACCCACTTCCAGTCCTAACCCCCCATCACCCCATTTTCAGTTTAAGCCCCCCCTATAACCCATTACCAGTCCTAACCCCCCCATCAGCCCACTTCCAGTCTTAACCCCATCAGCCCATTGCCAGTCCTAAACCCCCCATCAGCCCACCTCAAGTCCTAACCCCACCCCCCAGCCCATTAGCAGTCCTAACCCACCCCCACCCCCCAGCCCATTAGCAGTCCTAACACCCCCCAGCCCATTAGCAGTCCTAACCCACCCCAGCCCCAGCCCCAGCCCATTAGCTGTCCTAACAACCCCCCCCAGCCTATTAGCGGTCCTAACAACCCCCCCCCAGCCCATTAGCGGTCCTAACAGCCCACCCCCACCCCCAGCAGTCCTACCCACCCCCCCCCGCCCAGCCCAGCCCACCCCAGCCCATTAGCAGTCCTAACACCCCCCCCAGCTCAGCCCATTAGCAGTCCTAACAACCCCCAGCCCAGCCCAGCAGCAGTCCTAACAACCCCCCCAGCCCATTAGCTGTCCTAACAACCCCCCCCAGCCCATTAGCAGTCCTAACAACCCCCCCCAGCCCAGCCCATTCCATTAGCAGTCCTAACAACCCCCCCAGCCCATTAGCAGTCCTAACAACCCCCCCCAGCCCAGCCCATTAGCAGTCCTAACAACCCCCCCAGCCCATTAACAGTCCTAACAACCCCCCCCAGCCCAGCCCAGCCCATTAGCAGTCCTACCAACCCCCCCCCCGCCCAGCCCAGCCCAGCCCATTAGCAGTCCTAACAACCCCCCCCCAGCCCAGCCCAGCCCATTAGCAGTCATAAAAACCCCCCCCAGCCCATTAGCAGTCCTAACAACTCCCCCCCCCAGCCCAGCCCAGCCCATTAGCAGTCCTAACAACTCCCCCCCCCAGCCCAGCCCAGGGAAAATTAAATAAAAAGAAAACCTGTCTGCTGCCGCGGTCGGGGCCGCCGCGGCAGAATCGAGCGTGCCGCGGGGCCCCCTGTGCACGGCAGAGCCTGCCCTCCCCTGTAGCAGCTCTCTCTTTGGAGCTGAAGTCAGACGCGCCGGCTTGCAGAGCAGAGCGCGAGAGAAGAGTTTCTCCCTCGCTGCTCTGTTAAGTCCGCGGGGGCTGATGGGAACTTCCCAGGAGAAACTCTTCTCTCGCGCTCTGCTCTGCAAGCCGGCGCGTCTGACTTCAGCTCCAAAGAGAGAGCTGCTACAGGGGAGGGCAGGCTCTGCCGTGCACAGGGGGGCCCCGCGGCACGCTCGATTCTGCCGCGGCGGCCCCGACCGCGGCAGCAGACAGGTTTTTTTTTTTTTTTTTTCAATTTTACTTTTCGAAAAGAATGTTTTTTGCGCGGGGCCCCCTGAAACGCGGGGCCCTGTGCAAAAAACATTCTCGCTCAATGGACGGGCCGGCCCTGCTCACCTGTAACAGGTGATCTCTGGGAACAGCAGGAATTTAGTCTTCACATATAGGTATCGTCGGTACTGACGCAGCCTGCGCGGGAACGCTCCCCATCGTCCAATAGGAAAGCTTTTGGGAGCATCCCACATCGCCTGTGTGATGCCTTCCCGCCTTTCCCAACTGTCCCTCCCCAGTTAAGTTTAAAGCTGAGACAAAAGAGAGAGGGAAAGAGAGAAAGAGAGAGAGATACAACTCCTAGGGGAGGTGTGTGGGTTGTGAAGACTAAATTCCTGCTGTTCCTGGAAATCACCTGTTACAGGTGAGTAACTATGCTATCTCCAGGAACAAGCAGGAATGTAGCCTTCACATATGGGGACTCCCTAGCTGCAGATGCCAGGGAGAAGGCCCCAGAGGTTGTGTGCCCTTGAGAAAGGGCTCCACTTCCCCCCATGGATCTCTGGCATCCTACCAGGGATGGGGGTAGGAGTTGATTAAATATGGAACAGGTGTTGAAGAACAGCCTGACCAAACAAGACATCCCAGCAGGAGTCCTTGTCTAAGCAGTAATGGGCTGTGAAGGTATGAACCGAAGCCCAAGTAGCTGCTCGACAGATGTCATCGATAGACACAGAGTGAAAATGAGCCATTGAGGTTGCCATGGCTCTCACATTGTGAGCTGTGACATGGCCTTCAAAAGGAAGGTTCTTACTCTCATAGGCAAAAGATATACACTGTAAAATCCAGTTGGACAGTGTTCTTTTAGAGACTGGAAGTCCCAAATGACTAGGATCAAAAGCAACAAAGAGTTGAGAGGACTTTCTATGTTGCAGATGTCCTTTGCAAGTAAAAGGCCAAAGCTCTTTTACAATCCAAAGTATGAAGATTCCTTTCTGCATTTGAGGTGTGAGGCCTTGGAATGAATACAGGAAGGTAAACCGCTTGGTTTAAATGAAAAGGCGACACCACCTTTGGCATAAAGTGTGGACGAGTCCTAAGGACTACCTTATCATGATGGAACCTTGTATAAGGAGGATCAGCCACCAATGCTTGCAATTCACTGATGTGATGTGCTGATGTGATTGCAATAAGAAAGATGACTTTCCAGGAAAGGAATTTCAAAGAAGTAGTAGCTAATGGTTCAAAGGGTGGTTTCATGAGCTGCGCAAGAACCAGATTTAAATCCTATGCCACCGGTGGTGGCTTAATGGGAGGCTTAGTCAAAAGAAGGCCTCTCATAAATCTCGCTATGAAAGGATGAGAGGAAATAGGTGGTCCATTTAGAGGCTTGAAAGAAGCTGCAATAGCACTGAAATGGACTCTCAATGAATTGGTCTTAAGCCCTGCATTTGACAAATGAAGGAGATATTCCAGTAATGATTCCAGAGGTATTGCAAGAGGGTTAAGACCCTTCTGCGAGCACCATATGGTAAACCTTTTCCACTTAAACGCATAAGAGCATCTTGTGGAAGGCTTCCTAGAAGCATAAAGGACATCCTTTACCTGCTGGGAAAGGTTGAGACCGTGAAGTTCTAGGCTTTCAGCAACTAGGCCCTGAGATGCAGAGACTGGGGATTGGGATGCCACAACAACCCGTCCTCTTGAGAAAGGAGATCTGGAGCAGATCCTAACTCCAGAGGCGGAGCTTGAGAGAGATGTAGGAGCAGAGGGTACCACATTTGCCATGGCCAACGTGGAGCTATGAGGATCATATGACCTCTGTCTCTCTGAAGCTTGAACAGGGTTTTGGGAATTAGGGGAATGGGTGGAAAGGCATACAGGAAGTCCTGACCCCAATGGAGGAGGAAAGCATCCCTGGCCTGACAACCCGAAGCCGGAATTCAGGAACAGAACCGGGGAAGTTTGGCATTCAGCGGACTTGCAAAGAGGTCTATGTCCGGGGTTCCCCAAATGAAAAATTTTGGCCACCAGGTCTGCATGGAGAGACCATTCGTGTGGAAGCAGAACTCGACTGAGTCTGTCTGCCCAAGCGTTTTGAATGCCTGGAAGATACACCGCAAGGAGATGAATCTGATGCTCTCTGGCGAGGGCCCATAGTCGCAAAGTTTCGTTGCAGAGCGACAGAGAGCCTGTTCCGCCCTGCTTGTTCACATAAAACATGGCTACTTGATTGTTTGAACTAGGACTGTCTTGTAGCTGAGCTGGGTGTGGAATACTCGAAGAGCAAGGAAGATTGCTCTGAGTTCCAAGAGAGTGATGTAGAGATAGGACTCCTGTGGAGTCCAGGTACCCTGGGTGGAGAGGCCTTGAGATGTGCTCCCCAACCCACCTGTGAAGCATCTGTTGTTAGAGTGGCATGCGTTGGGGCTGCTGAAAAGGAGATCCCACCAAAAGGTTTTGGGGTGATTGCCACCATTGGAGGGACAAAATAAGGAGATCTGAGTTTGCTATTTTGGCTGACAGGCAACCTGACGTCTGAGTCCACTGAGTGGATAAGGTCCACTGGGCTGCCCTCATATGGAGGTGCGCATAGGGAACCACATGCACGGTGGATGCCATGTGGACTAGCAACTGTAACATTTCCCAAGCAGTGAGGTGAGGCTTTAGCACTGCTTGGGAGGCTAACTGCACAATGCGAAGGCAGCGGGGCTGTGGAAGGAAAGCCCTTGTCTGCCTGGTATCCAGCAGAGCTCCTATAAACTCTAGGGATTGAGTGGGAGCAAGTTTGGATTTTGGGAAGTTTATAACAAGTCCCAAATACTGAAGGATGCACATTGTGCGAGAGAGTGAGAAACTCTGACCTCTGGCTCTGAAGGGGCTCGAATGAGCCAGTCGTCTAAGTAAGGAAAGACGAATATTCCCAGGGTGTGAAGACATGCTGCCACCACAGCCATGCATTTTGTGAACATCCTTGGTGCAGAGGCCAGGCCAAAAGGAAGAACCCTGTATTGGTAGTCCTTCCCTTGGAACAGAAAGCGAAGGAACTTTTGGTGAGTTTGATGGATGAGAACATGAGTGTACGCATCCCTGACTGAGATCTAGAGAACAAAGCCAATCCTGACTCTGAAGGTATGGCAGCAGAGTTCCTAGAGAAATCATTTTGAACTTCTCTTTGAACAGGAATTTGTTCAGTTCTCTGAGGTCTAAAATGGGTCTGTGCCCCCCTGTTTTCTTTGGAATAATGAAATAGGGGGAGTAAAACCCTGTACCCCGTTGGGGAATGGGTACCTCTTCTATTGCTCCTTGAGCAAGGAGCACAGTGACCTCTTGACCTAAACGGTCGTTGAGAGAGGTCTGAGAATTGAACTGTCTTACTATTGTAGGAGGTGGCATATTGAGGAAATGAAGCTTGTACCCCTCTCTTACAATAGAGGGAGTCCAATTTTCTGCTGTTATTTGACCCCATCTGGGGGTAAAATGACATAACCTTCCTGGAATGGTGGAGGGTTCTGGGCCGTTCAGGGCCTGAAAGGCAAAGTTCTCTAGAAAGGAGTAAAAGCCCCTGTGGAGGCTGAGTCTGCTGAGTCGGTTGAGGCTTAGCTGCTTTTGGCTTCCTCTGCCTAGGTTGTTGCTGCTGTCCCTTTTCGGCAGACTGACCTAAACGATGTCCCTGCTGGGTATAGGAGGGATAAAACATTTTCTTCTTGCTGAAGAATGGTTTCTTAGAGGATCTTTTCCTCGCAGGATCAGCTGTAGATTTAGACAATCTATCCAAAGTGATATTGTCATTATCTATCTCATTAGCTTTTTCCTGCCAATTCTTGCCAAAGAGATTCTCTCCTGTGCAATGAATATTCCCTAATTTGTCCTGTACCCAAATTTCCAAGTCAGATGCCTGGAGCCAGGCAATTCTATGTGCACCTATGGCAATAGCAGAGGTTCTGCTTATACATTCAAAGCAGTCAAAGGCAGCACGATTCACAAACTTGGAAACATCCTGAGCATGTTTGACAAGGGTGAGATAATCTTGCCTTTTATCATCAAGAAGGAGAGGGCTCATAAACTCTTAATCTCCTGTGACCTCTTTAAGGAACATTCCCATATACAAGATATAGGAACTGATCCTAGCAAAGAGCATAGAAGCCTGGAAGGATCGACGCCCAAAGGCTTCAAGAGTCCTAAACTCACGTCCTGGAGGATTAGATGCATGACTTTTTTCACTCTGTATCCGTCTCATGGCTGACTCCACCACCATGGAATGGTGTGGTAATTGAGTCTTCTGAAACCCAGGACAAGGAGGAACTCTATACATGGTGTTGAGTCTTCGAGAGTGAGGAGATGTGGTCAGAGGTGTTTCCCACATCCTTAACATAAGACCATGCAAGATCTCATGAATAGGTAAGGTGGCTGCCTCCTGGGAGCCTTAGGGTATTGTAGGATTTCTAATTCCTTTGCCCTAGGCACATTTTCAGAAGCCACTGTGATGGAAAGACCTTGGGCCACATCTTGGATAAAATCCTGAAAGGACATATCCTCTGGTGGAGACATCCTACGCTGAGGAGAAGAGGAATCCTCAGGAAGAAGTACTCTGGTATCGGCAGAGCTTTCAAAGTCTTCAGACTCATCCGAGGATTCAAAGTATCTCCGATCAGGGTGATCGTGCAAGGCAAGGTACCGTTCGAAGTCGGCATCGGAGTGGTCCGGTACCGACTTGTCGATGCCGAATAGAGACACATGACTCGATTCTGGTAAAACACCTGCCGATGTCAATGCAGTCGGTGCCGGTACCGGTTAAATTGTCTGAGGCGGTCTCAGAGGCATCAAGGCAGTGAGAAGAGCCGCCAGACTGCGTTCAATAGCCAAGAATTTCTGGTCTATCGACGCTCCAATGCCTGGGTGTCGGTACCGGATGAAGCGGACAGAATCCCAGAGCATAGCACCAGTAGTTCTGTCAAAGTTGAAATCTCGAGAACATCCTGGAGCGCCGTTGGTGCTTTGGAAGCCGAAGCCTCCCGCCGGGGCAATTTTGCCAGTGAAAGTCCCTCAAGGGCAACCCCAGAGGCATCTCGATGTTTAGAAGGAGATCTGCCCTTTGAGGACCGGCTAGATTTATGTTTAGTTACCTGAGATCCATGGGAGGAAGACAAAGTCCTGGAAGACGTCGATGCCATGGAAGCTGCATCGGAGGGAAAAAGGGTGCTAAGTTTAGCAGCTAGGTTTTGCTGGCCCCTTTTCGACATCATCCCACAGGCAACACACTCTGAAATAGAGTGGTCAGGACCTAAACATTTGAGGCACCACTCATGGGTGTCAGTGATGGAGATGGTACCGCCACACTTAGAACACATTTTAAAACCCAAAGCGTGTTTTTCCATTCTGAAGGAAAAAGTTGGGCCTAGTGCCCAAAATTACACGTGGCACCTGAGAAGAAAAATACTGGAAAGACTCCAGAAAGAAAGTTTTTTGAAAAAACAGAAAGAACCACCGGCGGTACCGGTGTAGCGTTGAGGGAAGGCAGACACGACCACAAAAAGAATAATAAGAGGGAAATTTTTTCTGCGATGACAGGATCTGCGACCTGTTGGCTCCACGGAAAACGAAGAACTGGAGAGGGACAGTTGGGAAAGGCGGGAAGGCAGCACGCAGGCGCTGTGGGATGCTCCCAAAAGTTTTCCTATTGGACGCTGTGGAGCGTTCCCGCGCAGGTTCCGTCTGTACCAACGATACCCATATGTGAAGACTACATTCCTGCTTGTTCCTGGAGATCAATAAACAAACTCACGTGAGTTGTGTTACATAGAAACATAGAAAAATGACGACAGAAAAAGACCACATGGCCTATCTAGTCTGTCCTTCCATATCAACAACTACAACAGTCCTCTTTTTCCTTTAGAGAACCTCTGTGTTTGTCCCATTCATCTGTGTTTGTCCCATAGAACATAGGCATACAAACTTAAGAACATAACATAAGATATGCCATACTGGGTCAGACCAAGGTCCATCAAGCCCAGTATCCTGTTTCCAACAGTGGCCAATCTAGGTCATACGTACCTAGCAGTTTCTCCAAAAGACACAGGTTCCACATTGCTTGTACTGGGTCAAGCAGTGATATCCTGGGTCCCTTTTTAATTATAGTTTATGGACCTTTCCTCCAGGAACTTGTCCAAACTTTTTTTAAACCCAACTACACTAACAGCTTTTACTATATCCTCCAGTAACAAATTCCAGAGTTTGATTACACATTGAGTGAAAAAATATTTCTCTTATTTGTCTTGAATAGTTTACCCTGTAGCTTCCATTGCATGTCCCCTAATCTTTCTATATTTTGATGATGTAAACAATTGATCTACGTTTACCCGTTCCACTCCGTTCATTAATTTATAGACTTCTATCATATCTCCCCTCAGCCGTCTCTTTTCCAGATTAAAGAGCCCTAACCTTTTTAGCCTTTCTTCATAGGAGTATCCTTCCATCCCCTTTACCATTTTGATGGCTCTTCTCTGAACATTTTCTAATAACGCTATATCCTTTTTAAGATACGGCGACCAGAATTGTACACAGTATTCAAGGTGCAGTCGCACAATGGAATGATACAGAGGCATTATAATATCCTTTGTTTTATTTTCCATTCCTTTCCTTATGATACCTAACATTCTATTTGCTCTCTGGGCAGCCGCTGCAAACTGGGCGGAGGGTTTTAACATGTTATCCACAATGACCCCAAAATCTTTTTCCTGGGTGGTGGTTCCTAATGTGGAACCTTACATCGTGTAACCATAGTTTTGGTTGTTCTTCCCTAGGTGCATAACTTTGCACTTGTCCACATTAAATTTCATCTACCATTTTGATGCCCAGTCTTCCAATTTATCAAGATCCTCTTGCAATGTTCCACAATCCTCATGGGTTTTAACAACTTTGAATAGTTTTGTCTCATTTGCAAATTTGATAACCTCACTCGTTATTCCCTTTTCCAGGTCATTTATGTTAAAAATATGTTAAAAAGCAGCGGACCCAGCACAGATCCCTGGGTACTCCACTATTCACCTTTCTCCATTGGGAAAATTAGCCATTTAGCCCTAGCCTCTGCTTTCTATCTTTTAACCAGTTTCTGATCCATAATAGTACACTGCCTCCTATCCCATGACTCTTTAGATTTGCCAAAAGTCTCTGATGAGGGACCTTGTCAAAGGCTTTCTGAAAGTCCAAATACATTATACCAAGCGACTCACCTTTGTCTACCTGTTTATTCACAACTTCAAAAAAACATAACAGATTAGTAAGACAAGATCTTCCTTGTCTAAAGCCATGTTGGCTGTCTCCCATTAAGCCATGACTATCTACATGTTCAGTAATTTTGTTCTTTGTGATGGTTTCTACCATTTTTCCCGGTACTGATTGCCTGTAGTTTCCTGGATCACCACTGGAACCCTTTTTAAAAATTGGCGTTACGTTGGCCATCCTCCAGTCTTCAGGTATTACAGATGATTTTAATAATAGTTCACAGATTACTAATAGCAGGTCTGCAATCTCATATTTCAGTTCTTTCAACACCCTTGGATGTATACCATCTGGTCCAGGTGATTTGCTACTCTTCAGTTTATCAAATAGTTGTAATACATTTTCCCGATGTATCAATATTTCCTTGAAGTTAAATATGGGAGATTTACGGAAATCAGCAGAAAGTGAATAAGCTTGATATATACAATTAAGTGATATCATTAAGACCAAAATGTTCAATGAAGAGATGTGTTTTTAGTAGTTTGTTCGGGTCTTGTTGTGGACTGTGCAGATCTGATGGCTTCTGGAAGTGAGTTCCAAATTGTTGGGGCGAATAGGGAGAAGGCTCTATTGATGGTTTGCTGGGTACATTTGTAGGATGTCCTGCACAACCACAGTTGAAAGGGTTGAGATGCTTGCCTGAGCACTAGATAAAGAATCGTCACCATGAAGGAATACACATGACACAGAGTCCTTGCAGGAGGCCAGTAGGACATCTTCCACCTCCTGGAGAGGTTGAGGTGCGCTATGGCTAGCTTCTCAGCAATCATAGCGAGGAACTGGAGATTGGTAAGGATTAGGGTCCCGTTCTCCTGTGAGAGCAAGTCTGGGTCTTGGCCCAGAAGTATTGGGGCTGCTTGGGATAGCTGCAGGAGCAGAGGGAACCATGGCTGTTGGGCCACCGGGGAGCAATGAGGATCATTGAGGCCCTGTCTGAATGGACCTTGAGCAGGGGACCAGGGGAGTAGGTGAGTTTGCATGTAGGAGGCTCCTGGAACAGTGCAGTAGAAAGGCGTCCACTGCCACTTGACCTGTGGCTGGCCGCCGCAAGCAGAAATGCAGCAACTGTACATTCTTGGGACTGGTGAAAAGATCAAATGTCTGGGTCCCCCAACATTGGAAGATGGAGTTGGCCTCCTCTGGGTTGAGTCTCCATTTGTGGAGTTGAAGTACCCTGCAGAGCCGATCTGCAAGCAGATTGACCTGGCCCGGTAGGTAGACCGTCCAGAGGGTCATGCCATTCTCCAGGGCAAAATTCCACAAGCAAATGGCCTGGAGCAGTCTGACTATGGAGACCAGGGTCTAGAAGCGCTCGAGAGATTCCTCTGCCAGTCCAGCAGAGAACCTGGCAAGCTCCTTTGCCAGGTCCCTGAGGTACATGCCCACGTACAACTGGTATGCATCGAGCCCTGGAAGCAAAACCTGCCAAAACTGTCCATGCGGTGCAGGCGTTCCTACTTGAGGGCACCGAAGAGTGCGTCTTAAGGCTTTTGATCTGACGCATGGCTAATTCCACCACTATGGAGTTATATAGCAGGTGTGCTTTCTAGAACCTGAGACTCTTGCTGACTCGATAATGAGAGTTGAGCCAGCAGCTCACTATGGACAGCCACTAGTCTCTCCCACATCCGGAACAACAAACGTTCCAGAATGGAGGGAATCAGCACAGTCAGTGCCTCCTTTGGAGGGATCTCATACTGGACCACCTCCAGGTCCCTCAGCAAGAGGCTCGTCCTCCGACTATGCAACAAAGGAGAGGGCCTTCGCCATCCTGCGGACAAGTCGAGGAATGCGAGATCCTCGGGCGACGATCGCCAGCGCTCCTGCAGTGGAGACGGCTCAGACAGTACATGTCTGTGAAGCACGATATCGGGAAAATTGCTGTGGGTCTCCCAGCTGGACAGAGCCAGAGGAAACCTTGAGTCTGTGGCAATCATCGAGCCGATGCCCCACTGGCATCTGGGAACGTGGTGCCTGACGCAGTACATTCTCAGATATACTCGGGGGCGAATCACACCTCGAGTGCGAGGCTGATCACCTCAGCCCCAGTCCGGAGAACTGCTTCAGTACAGGCTGGATTTCCTCTGGAGAGGTCCAGGCCATGGAGGGCATCATGGTCAGCGCCGATGACCTGGAGGCACTGACTGTTGGGCCTTGTTGCGCCACAGGGAAGGCATCCAGGCTGTGTTCCAGGGTTGCCATCCTGCCCTTGAGGCCAGTAGGCTCTACAGCCTCTGGATCGGATCTCGACAGCATCGAGCCTGGAGCCGGGTCCCTCTAAGGGGAGTCACCAATGGTGATCATATCGGGAGACCAAGCCTGATCTCCTGATGTGGTGGGAGTCTCCTCTGGGGCACTTTCAAGGGCCACTCCTGGCCATTGCCCTCAGTGTTGGGTCGAGGGCTCAGAGCCTGGGTACCCGAGGACTAACCTCCAGCGCCAGGATCAGAATGCATCTTCGACCTTGACTCGGACAATGACTTGAGCCGGCAGGGGAGGTCCTCTGAGGATAATCCCCTGTCCGAGGCTCTGGGACCCTGGGGCTCGGATCGAGCCCATGTGATGCCAAGAAAAGAGCGAAATTTGTTAATGTTATAGAGAAAGAAACCCAGGTTTTAGCTAATTGTTGAATATGTGAGGAGGAGAGGAAGGAGTCAAAGATGACCCAGAGATTATGGGCTGAGGAAACAGGAAGTAAAAGACTTATCTACAGAGATAGAGAAGGGAGGAAGGGGAAGGAAGGTTTAGGGGGGAGAATAAGAAATTTGGTTTTGACTATGTTTAATTTTAAACAGTGGTGAGATATCCAGGTGGCAATGTCGGACAGGCAGGTAGAGATGCGGGCCTGGAGCGTCAGAGAAATATCAGAAGATAGATAGATCTGAGAATTGTCAGCATAAAAACAATATGAAATCTATGGGAGGAGAGCACCAAGGGACTGGGCATAGAGAGAGAAGAGGAAAGGGCCCAAGACAGAACCTTGGGGTACACCAACAGAGTGGGTTTAGCAGTAGAGGAGGAACTACCAGAACAAAAACCGAAGGAGTGATGGGTGAGATAAGAAGAGAAACAGGACACTACAGAATCCCTAAAACCAAGTATTAAAGGGATGTCCAAGAAAAGGTGGTAGTCAACAGTTTCAAAAGCAGCAGAAAGGCCTAGAAGAATGAGGACAGAATAAAGGCCTTTGGACTTAGCCAGGAACAAGTCGTTGAGGATTTTGGCAAGTGCCGTCTCAGTGGAGTGTAAGGGATGAAAGCCAGATTGAAGAGGATCTAGCAGGGCTTGAGAGGAAAGAAATTCAAGACAACAGCAGAGGACTGCATGTTCAAGATGTTTGGAAATGAAGGGAAGACAGGAGATGGATTGATAATTAGAAGGACAACTAGGGTCAAGTGAAGGTTTCTTGAGGCGAGGCATGATCATAGCATACTTGAAGGCAGCAGGGACAGTAGTAGTGGTGAGCGAGAGGTTGAGAATACATGAGATGGTAGGTATGACGGAGGAAGATATGGAGTTAAGGAGATGGATGGGGATAGGATCAGAGGAGCAAGAAGTAGAGGGTTTAGGGGAGAAAAGAAGAAGAGAGTTTCTTCTTTGGAGATCACAGAAAAGGATGAAAGGGTACCAGAGTTTGAGAGGAAAAGCTGATATAGAGGAGGAGGAAGAGGGGATGAAGCTAACCTAGTGGGGAAGTGGAGTGTAATCTTATGGATTTTGTCATGGAAATAGTTGGCTAGGGTTTGAGCAAAAAGAGAAGGAGGGGTTGGAGGTGGAGATGCTTTAAGGAGAGAGTTAAGAGTAGAGAAGAGACATCAGGGGTCAGTGGTAAGAGAGTTAGTTAGATGGACATAGTAGTTTGTTTGGCGAGTGCTAAGGCCAATTGGAAGGAGGTAAGCATGAATCTGAAGAAGAGAAAGTAAGAAAGGAAGCGGGATTTGAGCCAACAGTGCTCAGCTGAGTGGGCAAAGGAGCATAGATAGTGGGTAGTTGAGGATAGCCAGGGCTGGGGTATAGTGCATCTCACAGGGCGAGGGATGGGAGGAGCAAGAGTATCTAGTGCAGAGGAGAGGACACTATCAGAGGAAACTAAAGCCTCATCAACAGACTTGGAAAACAAGATGGAAGAAAGAGATGATCAGACAATGGTGGAGAGAGTCAATGGATCGATAGCATGAAGATTCCTAAAGAGGTAGGAGGAGACAGGGCGAGATTGAGCTGGGGCGCGATGAAGAATGAAACTTAGGAGGTGATGATCAGATAAGGGAAGAACTGAGGTATGGAACCTGGAGGGTAGCCATTTAAAGAAGAAAATCAGATCAAGGCAATTACTGTGCTGATGGATGGGAGCAGAAAAGCAAAGTTGGAGGCTGAATGATGTGGTAGAGGAGAGGCGTTTAGGAGCACAGGGATCAGAAGGGTTAACATAAATGTTAAAGTCACCAAGAATAAGGGGGGATGGAGGAAGAATCCAGAAATATGGAAAGCCAGGAATCAAAGTCAGCAAGAAAGATAGAAGTGTACTTATCAGGGGGTCTATAAATAGCAGCTATCCGGATAGGTAAGGGATTGAAAAGGTGAATGGTAAAAAGTAGTAAAGAGAGAGCTCTATTCAAACTGCGAATTATATGCCACCTAAAAATATACCAGTCACCTGCCGATTTTGGACTAACACACGCCCTGGCAATCCTTCAGACTATCGTAAAGCGTTGTTACTCACCTGTAACAGATGATCTCTGGGAACAGCAGGAATCAATCGTCACATATGAGTATCACTGGCACCCGTGTAGGAATGCTCCCCAACATCCAATTGGAAAGCTTTTGGGAGCAATCCACTGTGCCTGCACATCTGCCTTCCCAAGTCCTCTCCTCAGCTGAGTTTGTAGCTGAGAGATAGGGGAAAAAGAGAATGCCCTACAACTCCTAGGGGAGGAGGGTGGGTTGTGAAAACTGATTCCTACTGTTCCCTGAGATCACCTATTACAGGTGAGTAAAAACGCTATCTCCAGGAACAAGCAGGAATGCAATCTTCAATTTATTTTTATTATTTATTACAATTTCTTATATACCGCACTATTCGGTATCAGCGCGGTTTACATTATAACATAATGACCATAGCAACAAGCTGTTTGGTTTTACATAGAACAGGAGTACAAACTTGGATAACAGGGGTGAACTATATACAACTATATACTATATTCAATAGCTCCAAGGTACCAGTGGAGCTGGAAGCACCTAAAGAATAGGTGGTGTGGATACAAAGTGACCTCACTGGACTCTATTGCATTTGGCAAGATCATTGCCAGAGAAGTTTGGTGTCAGCAGAAGTCTGGGACGGAGGGTAGGATTTGCAGTTTAATTCCAAAACGGTGCCGGAGGCCAGCCTGGCCAAAGACAGCATCCCAACGGGAGTCCCTGTCTAGGCAGTAGTGTGCAGTAAAGGTATGAATGGAGGACCAGGTAGCTGCTCGACAAATTTTGACAATGGACATGGAATGAAGGTTCACAAGATAGTCACTTGGTCACTAAATTCCAGAACGATTGTTCAGCCAACAAACACAAAAAATGATATCGTTCAGATTAACCATTAGAAAGGGTCAGACAGTAGCAACTGAGGTCTCAATTCCGAATTGGCTTGGAAGCTCTCCTCAGGAAGCTATGGTTGAAACATTATTTTGCGGAAGTTGCCGTCACCAGTTCCGATGTAGCTGCATTGACCTCCCAAGCTCAAGGCTGTGATAGAATAAGATTACCTTTTAAATCTACGTGGTCCCCTCCTGCCCTCCCTCCTCCGGCGTTAGAAGTGTTTCGACAGTTGGTGCTACATGATGTTCAAATTCTTGAGCGTACTCATAAATTACAGCGCACAGTCCTTACTGCGGAAGAGCGTAAAGCATTGAGGGACTTAAAGGCTCGTTCTGATATTGTTATAAGACGAGCTGACAAGGGGGGTGCAGTCGTTGTGCTAGCGAAGGAGGACTATGTTACTGAAGCTTTGTCACAATTACAAGATCCTACTGTATATTCCTGCTTGCAGTCAGATCCTTTGCCTGAGTTGCAGTGTGAAATTCGTCGTCTTACTACACTAGCGTTGCAGAATCATTTAATTACAAAACAAGAATTTCAGTTTTTGAATGTAAAGGCTCCCAGCACGGCTAAGTTTTACTTGGTTCCAAAGATCCACAAAGACCTGTGTAAACCCCCGGGTAGGCCTATTGTGCCTACCCGTGGTAGCGTTCTAGAGCCTCTCTCGGTCTTTGTGGATTCTTATCTGCGGCCGTTGTTGGTTACTGTTCCCTCTTTTTTGAGGGACACCACTCATTTTTTGAATATTCTTGAGGAATCACATGCTTTGGCAAGTGAACCCGATGTTTTGTTAGCTACCCTAGATGTTGTCTCTTTATACACTAATATTCCGCAAGAGGCAGCTCTAGGGGTAATTGAGCAGGTTTTATGTCAACGTGATGATGTGTCAGTGCTGAAGAGGGGGTTTTTGTTAGATTTGGCTAGATTAGCCATTTTTCACAACTATTTTGTATTTCAGGGACTTTTGTACCAACAGAATTCAGGGGTCACTATGGGCACTACGTGCGCCCCATCTATAGCGAACTTCTATATGGGGTTTTTTGAACAATGATGGTTGGTTTCGTCTATGTATTCTCCCCACATTTTGGTGTGGAAACAATACATAGACGATGTTTTCCTTCTGTGGCATGGTACAGTTGAATTATTGGAAGAATTTTTAGTGTGGGTTAACACCTGCGATGTACATATTAAGTTTACATCGGTTTACCATTCCGACACTCTTAATTATCTTGATGTGAGTGTGAAGCGGACGCCCCATGGGTGGGCTACTACTGTTTTTAAAAAACCCACTGATAGAGTTACGTTTCTCCAATACAATAGCATGCATCCATTGCGGTTAAAGGCAGGGCTTCCTTTTTCCCAATTTTTACGCTTTAGGCGTAATTGTTCAGATAAGACGGATTTTAAGCAGTGATCCCAGACACTACAAACGAGTTTCCTTCGGCGGGGATATCCCCAATCTGTGGTTAGACAAGCATATTCTAGAGCACTGTTTAACCATCGAACGGCCTTATTGCGTGTTGATTCTTCTCGAGAACAGTTGCCCTTTGAGGACACTTATGTTAATTTTATTACTAAGTATTCCCCCCTGAGCGCTGAAATTCAGAAGGTGCTCCGTAAGCATAATAATGTCTTGTCTACGGTGCCAGGATTGGAAAATAAAACAGTGCGGTGTGTTTGGCAAAGGGCCGCTAATTTGAAGGATATGCTTAGCCCTGCGGTATTGCCATCTTCCGATAAGGAACAGTCGGTTTCTAGTATGGTGGGTCACTCCTGTTGTGGCTCCTGTGATATTTGTGAAATCACTAAGTGTGAATGTTTTTACTTATCGGGGTGTCTCGATTCAGATAAGGAGTCTTACCACCTGTGCCTCCGCTAATGTAGTGTATGCAGTTGTATGTCCATGTGGTCTCTGCTATATAGGGAAGACAATTCGCCCGTTCCGTATTCGGATGCGTGAACATCACAGCCGTTTGAATCGGAGATGTTTAGAGGCCCCGATGGTTGCTCATAATGTAGAGAAAGAACATACTTTTGAACAGTTACGCTGTGTTTGTTTGGAGCAGATAACTCATGGTAGTCAGGGTAAGACTCTTGATCAGGTTCTAATTAAGAGAGAACAAAGGCTTATTTTCCACTTGAATACATTAATTCCATGGGGTTTGAACAACCAGATAGAGTGGTCTGCATGTATGTAGGTGAATGGGTAGATTGAAGTTGGGTGGATATGATATGGCTTGAGAGGTTCTTCCTTGGGGTTGTGGCTTAAGCTGGTGTATGTATGTATAATATTGCTGCTGGGATTTAGTAGTAGCGTATTGCTGGGGTTTAAAAATGGAGTCGGTACCTCATTGTCCGCATGCGCGGCGTTTTTTCGAATGCTGGAGGTAGTTGAGCTAGTACCGTGAGTGAGTTGTACTGGCTTGAGAGGTACACCGGCTAGTGAAAAGATGTGGGCAGCATGTTTTGGTGAGTGGTTTTTTGTGGTTTTTTGTTATCTTATTGCCTTAACAAATTTTGTTTGTAAAGGAGAAAATGGATTGTTGGTTATGTTTTTGTTTTTTTTGTAGTGTATAACGGTCCCCTGAAGAAATCGTTCTGAAACGTCCGACTGGTACCGGGGCTGTACGTAAAAAAAAAAAAAAAAAAAAAAGAGACCTCAGTTGCTACTGTCTGATCCTTTCTAATGGTTAATCTGAACGATATCATTTTTTGTGTTTGTTGATGGAATGAAGGTTGGCAATTGAGGTTGCCATGGCTTGCACGTTGTGAGCGGTGATGTGACCCTCAAGGGAGAGTCCCCCTTGAGTGTACGCAAAAAAGAAAAGCAGTCCGCAATCCAGTTGGATAGGGTGTACTTCGTAACTGGCAGTCCAAGATGACTTCGATCAAAGGAAATGAGAGGATTTCCTGTGATTCTTGGTTCTGTCCAAGTAAAAAGCCAGTGTGCACTTGCAATCTAAAGTGTGTAGAGCTTCTTCAGTCTTGGAGGCATCTGGTCTGGGGAAGAAGACCGGTAGTAACACCGATTGGTTGAGGCAGAAGGGAGAGACAACCTTTGAAAGGAAGTGTAGATGAGTGCGGAGAACCACTTTGTCATGATGGAATCGGGTGTACGGAGGATCAGACACTAAAGCCTGCAGTTCACTGATGCAGTGAGTTGAGGTGAGGGTGATAAGGAAGATTACCTTCCTAGACGAGAATTTTAAAGAAGTAGTGGCTAAAAGCTCAAAAGGAATTTTTGAAGAAGACCCCACATAAATTGTTGCACCATGGAGTGCAAAGAAATAGGATGCTTGTCCACTGGCCTATGATAGGCTGAGATGGCACTCAGATGAATTCTAACAGAATTAGTCATGAGGCCTGCCGAGGACAAGTGGAGGTGATATTGTACAAGGAATTCCACCAGGTAGGCAGAGGGATCAATATTTTTTGGGGTATACCAGAGAGTGAACCTTCGCCATTTGAAGGCATAAGAATGTCTGGTAGATGGCTTGCAAGATGCAAGTAGGATGTCTTTGACTTGTCGCAGAAGGTCGAGGTCAGCAAATATTATGCTTTCAGCAGCCATGCCGTAAGAAAAAGGGCCTGTGGATTGGGATAGAGAAGCGTCTCATGATCCTGAGAAAGGAGGTTTGGGTGCATGTCCGAGGCTGAGAGGTGGCATCTGCACCAGACGAGTCAGCAGAGGAAACCATGTCTGATGAGGCCAGTAAGGAGCTATTAGGATCATGGAGCCCGTCAGCCCACAGCTTGTACGGGGTTTTGGGTATTAAAGGGATGGGCGGGAATACATAAAGTAGTCCCTTTTCCCAATGGAGAAGGAAGACATCCGTTGCTTGGTTGTGCCGGGAGGGAAGCTTCAAGCAAAACAGTAGAAGTTGTGAATACTCCTGAGTGGCGAACAGATCTATTCTGGGGTCTCCCACATGTGGAAGATCCAAGATGCTGTTTCCCAATTTAAAGTCCACTCGTGAGGACACAGGATATGGCTGAATCTGTCTGCAAAGAGAGTGAATTTCCCCGGGAGACACACTGCCCTGACATGGATGCAGTGTGAAATGGAGAAGAGCCAGAGACAAAGGGCTTCCTGGCAGAGGGAATAGGAACCTATTCCCCCATGCTTGTTCACACAGAACATGGCCACTTAGTTGTCCATTTGGACTAAGACCTGTTTGCCCAAAAGTTGGGGTTGAAAAACCCAAAGGGCATTTGTGACAGCATGTAGGATGTTTATCTGCAACTGCGATACCTGTTGTGTCCACTGCCCCTGTGTGGTGAGACTGTCTAGATATGCTCCCCACCCGAATTTGGAAGCTTCCGTTGTCAGGGTGCACTGAGGTGGAGGCATCACTACTGAAGGGAGTTGACAAGTGGAGGGGTGATGCAGATGTCGTCTGAGAGATGGCCAGTTGCTTGGGTCCATTGAGACGATAGAGTCCATTGGACTTGCCGCATGTGCAGTTGGGTATAGGGGACAACATGGACTGTGGAGGCCATGTGCCCCAGAAGGTATAGCATTTCTTGAGCTGTCACAGCATTGTGACCCTTTATGCTGTTGACAAGCTCAATGAGGCGGGCAGAGAAATCCTGTGGCAGGAAAGCTCAGATCTGACGAGTGTCCAGAAGTGCTCCCATGAATTCAAGCCGCTGGGATGGGACCAGGTGCAATTTTGGAAAGTTTCGGACAAATCCCAGGTCTTGGAGCACTGTGGTGGTGCAATGAAAAGATAGTTTTACCTCTTGTGGGGATTCTTCCCTGATTAGCCAGTCATCTAAGTAGGGAAGACGAAGATCCCCAAAGTACAAAAGTAGGCGGCAACCACTGTCATGCATTTTGTGAACACTCGGAGTGCAGAGACTAACCCGAAGGGGAGCACCCGATATTGATAGTGGATTTGCTGGAACCGAAAACGCAGATACTGTCTGTGTTGAGGGTGGATCAGCAAATGTGTGTATGCCTCCTTGAGGTCTTGAGAACATAACCAGTCATTCCTCCGAAAGTATGGCAGAAGTATACTGTACAGAGGGAAATCATTTGGAATTTTTCTTGAATGAGGAATTTGTTTACGTTCGTTAGATCTAGACTGGGCCTGAACCCTCCTGACTTCTTGGGGATAAGAAAGTAAGGAGAGTAGAAGCCCCTGCCCTCTTGAGTGGGTGGAATTCTTTCTACGGCCCCCTGAGCTAAAAGGGTGGACACCTCAACTAATAGGAGATTTGTCTGCAAGGGGTTTGCGGGGCTTATCCCTTGTGGAGGTGGTGGGGGGCAAGCTTTTGAAATGAAGCAACTAGCCCCTTTGGATGATGTTGAGAGTCCACTGTTCTGATGTGATGAGAACTGTGGGCATAGGAACAGTCTGCCTGCTATGTGTAGAAGTGGGGGACTCTGTTGAGGCAGTAGTTATGCTCTCTAGGAAGGAGTCAAAAACCAGGTGCTGGCTTGTGGCTGTGCAGCTGATTGTGGCTTAGGCATCTTAGGCTTTTTGGGCTGGTGAAGGCCCTGCTGCTGCTGCTGTTGCTGAGGTTGGTAAGCAGCTGCAGGTGGACAGAAGGGTAATATCTTTTCTTCTTAGGATAGAAAGACTTCTTTGGATTAGCCTTTCTCCTAGAGGGGTCTGAAGTCTTTCTGGAGAGGCATTTGAGAGTGAGATCATCTATTTCAATCACTCCGGCCTTCTCTCTCCAACCCTTTCCAAAGAGGTTCTCTCCAGTGCAGGGGATATTGGTCAATTTACCCTGAACCCACAGATGCCTGTAGCCAGGCCATTCTGCGAGCACCGATGCAGACTGCCGAAACTCTGCTGGATAACTCAAAGGCATCGAAAGGTGCTCTGGTAAGCAATTTATATTCTGATTTTGCCTGATTAAGGCCTGGAATGCATCACATTAGTAATCAGGAAGGATAGGGGCAAGGGTCTCTAGATCCCAGAGATATCCTTGAGATACATACCTATATAGAGCATGTAGGAAGTAATCCTAAAAGTGAGCATGCATGCCTGAAA
Organism: Ichthyophis bannanicus; assembly: GCA_033557465.1. Classification (NCBI taxonomy): domain Eukaryota; kingdom Metazoa; phylum Chordata; class Amphibia; order Gymnophiona; family Ichthyophiidae; genus Ichthyophis; species Ichthyophis bannanicus. The sequence goes on from CM066043.1 coordinate 44,513,211, forward strand.
GCACCGACGGCCAAAGGCATCGAGAGTTCTGGAGTCCTTGCCCGGAGACATGGAAGAATGATTCTTAGAACTCTTGATGTGCCGCATCGCCAATTCCACCACCATGGTGCAGTGGGGTAGTGGAGGCTTTTGGAATCCAGGGTATGGTGGGACTTGGTACATGGTATCATTTGCTGATAGGCAATTAGTGGGGCCTCCCACATACGTAGCATTAGATCCTGCAGGATATGATGCACCAATAACATGGACACCTCTTTGTGCGCCGAGGGGTATTGGAGGATTTCCAACTCCTCTGCCTTCGGTTCAGTCTCCGATGCCACGGTAATCTGCAGGCCTACTGCCATGTCCCAAATGAAGTATTGAAAAGACATGTCCTCTGTTGGGGACAGACGCTGTTCATGAAGAGGGGACGGATCGGAAGGGAGATCCCGGGTTACTCTGGAATCCTCAAATGCATCATTAGAATCAGAGAAGGTAGAGTCTGACTCTGACAAAAAGTCAAAGTATCAACGGTTTTGTGCCGATGTCATGGCCTGGTGCCCATACCGATGATCGATTGGTGCGGTAGCGGGAATCTGTTGGATACCAACAATGCCTGTCAGTTCCAAAGGAGGCATTAGAGGGAGAAGGTCCCCTGATGCAGGTTCGAGGTCCAGCATCGTCCGTGGAGGTATCAGAGGTGGGTTGGATGCTGATGCCGGCACCGCTGGAGCTGTCGATACAGACAGTACAGAGGCTGCCAGGAGTGCTGTCAAACTCCTCTCGATAGGCAGGATGCGCTGGTCAAGGGAGGAGGCCAATGCCTGGGTGGAATCCCGCATAGGGCTCTGCGCCACTGTCCCAGAGCATGGAACCAGTAACTCTCCAGAGGTCGAGGCCTCGGGGGCATCCTGGAGTCCGTGCTGTGCTTTGGAGGGCTGGTCCTCCCACCGGCTCTGTTTGGCAGGTCTGTCTGCATCGGATGCACCTTTCGGTGAATCTCGATGACAACGAAGGGACTTACCTCGAGGATCGGTATCTAGTTTTAATGTCGATGACAGATTTAGTCTTATGTTTGAATTTTGAGGAGACCTGAGAACCAAGAGAGGAAGCTGATGTCCTTGACAATGTGGAAGCCACTGAAATAGAGTCCGGGGCAAACAGAGAACCACACTGTCTGGCTCTGTTCTTTGTACCAACATATGACAAAAAGAGGCCTAGAAAACAATCTGTTGGTAAATGGTCTGGACCCAAACATTTTAAACACCAGTAATGTTTATCAGTGACTGATATTGTACCAGTACATTTTTTGAAGCCGCTGAAGTGTTTTTCCATCATGGCAGAAGAAAAGTAGGCCAAGGCCTAATTTGGCAGTAGAAACCACAAAAACTTGAAAAAATGAAAAATGAAAGAAAAATATTTTGAAAAGAAAGAAAATATCGGGGCTGGTATCAAGGGAAGCACCAGCATCAACGGAAAGGCGAAGCACAGATTTAAACCAAAAAATAACGTTTTTGGCGGTGACAGGAAGAAAACAACCTGCTGGCTTCGCGGAAAACAAAGCACTGAGGAGAAGACTTGGGAAGGCAGGAAGAAAGATGTGCAGGCGCAGTGGATTGCCCCCAAAAGTTTTCCAACTGAACACTGGGGAGCGTTCCTGTGTGGGCTTTGTTGGTGCCAACGATACCCATATGTGAAGACTGCATTCCTACTTGTTCCTGGAGATTGCACTTTATTTAGGCTTACCAAAAGATCTATTAGTGCTCTTTTAGATGGTATAAAACTCTGCTGCCAGGGTAATCACTGGTACCAGCAAATTTCATCATATTTTACCGGTACTGTTCTCCTTACATTGGCTTCCAGTCTTCTGAAGGGTCCCATTTAAGATCATGAATTTAATCTCAATGCATTAATTCACATGATGCTTGCCTTACAGCGGTTTTGAAATTGTAATATCCATCCTCTGAAGATCAGATGGCCATACATTATTGATTATACCAATCTTCTCTCCAGTGTATTTCAACAAGCACCTGCTGCGGGCATTCTCAATAGAGAGTTCATTATTATGGAACATGCTATCTGCTGAGTTGGGGATGATTGAATATTTTCTGGATTTTAGTAAGAGGCTTAAAGTCTATTTATTCAGGCAAGCCTTTTCGGATCTATACTTATAATTAGTTAGAATTGGTGATCTGCTTGACCATTAGAGGAGAAAGCTACGTATAGTTCCAAGAGACTACACACAGCTAAGCTTTCAGACTTTACAATTACCTGTTTTTTTAATATAAATTTTAACTATTGGCTATAAGTTTTTAGGAATATTCTGTCGACATTTCTTGCTTAGCCTTTAAATCAAATATCTGAGTGTGCCCTCAGATCATATAAGGTCTACTGGCCAGGGACACTTGTGATATATAGCTACTTGGAATAGAAGTACACATTTGCTTTTAGATTTGCAGAGACCTGGTCTTCTATCTAAGTCTCCTACTTAATTTTGCAGCAAATGTATAAATTTAAAGGTTACAGGGACCTTTGCATAGGCTGATACATAGAAGAAAGATTTCAATTTGAATATTTCAGTTTCCATTGTCTGTTATAAGCCTGCTTCACAAGGTGGGACTAATTGAATCAACTCTACAGCCTGACCAAGTACTCGATTAAAACCGCTTAATCAGCATGTCATGTATTCAATGCAATAACTATGGTGCTTTCATTCTGAGAAGAATCATTTGGAACCTAAGAGCTTACCCTATATGCCTCAAGTTAGCTGCTATGGATAAAGAATTGACTCTACTAAGGGAAGAATTAGCTGCAGTTAAACACACCTCTTCTAGGGTACAAACTGAACAAAATTCACCACCACTCCCAAACATCCCAGGAACAATTGGATCACAGTGGGCTCTGGTAGGTTACAACTTGTAACGCAGACACACCCTAAACATCAAGAATCATCCACTATCTTCCCCCAAGAACAGGGAATCCCTCAAGGTTCTGTGTTATCTGCTTTCCTATTTAACCTCTACCTTCAACCAATTTGCGCAACCTTCAAAACACACAAAATAAGATATTAGATATATGCAGATGATATTATCTATACGCCCCAGTGGACATAAAAAAACCCTCTTACCACAACCTCACAGATTGCATCCACGAAGCAGAATCCTGGCTAAATGCAAACAACCTTCACATTAACGTCAAGAAAACCGAAATTCTGTTCACAACTAGAAATCAAAACTTCACCCCTCCCCCCAACAATCGACTTACACAACACCTCCCTCCCAGTAAACCAAGAGGTAAAATACTTAGGAATCATATTAAACAGTTCCCACAGTATGTCATCTCAAATAAAACAAACAGCCAGAACTATATTCTTCAAGGTAAGAACCATTCAGCACCTCGGACTTCTCTTAGAAACTAATGATTTCAGAACCGTCCAAGCACTAATCACTCCCCACTTGGACTACTGTAACAGTTTGTTACAGGGGCTGCCCAAAAAGAATCTACACATCTTACAAATAGCACAAAATTTAACTGCCAGAATTATAACCAAAGCACATATAACAGACCATATCACCCCCATACTTTATGACCTCTACTGGCTTCCAATAGCAAGTAGGATAAAGCGTAGTTACTCACCTGTAACAGGTGATCTCCGGGAAAAGCAGGAATTTAGTCCTCACATATGGGTATCGTCGGTACCGACGGAGCCTGCGCGGGAATGCTCCCCAGCGTCCAATAGGAACGCTTCTGGGAGCATCCCTCAGCACATGCGCGCTACCTTCCCACCTTTCCAACTGTCCCTCTTCAGTTAAGTTTGTAGGTGAGTGAAAGGATAGAGGGAGAGAGGAAAGAGACAAATAAAGACAACTCCTAGGGGAGGTGGGTGGGTTGTTAGGACTAAATTCCTGCTGTTACAGGTGAGTAACTACGCTATCTCCAGGAACAAGCAGGAATGTAGTCCTCACATATGGGGACTCCCTAGCTGAAGATGCCAGGGAGATAGCCCCAGGAAGGTGACACCGAAGGGGAGAATCCTTCCTCCCATGGATCTCTGGTATCCCACCAGAGTTGGTGGGTAGGAGTTGGTTTAGGTTTGAAAGAGATTTTGAAGAACAGCTTGGCCAAAGAAGGCATCCCGATGGGAGGCTTTATCTAGGCAGTAGAGGGCTGTGAAGGTCTGTACCAAAGCCCAGGTGGCTGCTCGACAAATGTCATCGATAGACACAGAGTGGAGATTAGCCATAGAAGCTGCCATGGCTCTCACATTGTGAGCTGTGACATGGTCCTGAAGAGGAAGACCTTTACTCTCATAAGTAAAGGATATGCATTAGGCAATCCATTTAGATAAAGTCCTTTTGGAGACTGGAAGTCCCAAATGACTAGGGTCAAAAGCTACAAAAAGTTGCGAGGACTTTCTATGTTGCTGTGTTCTTTGTATGTAAAAGGCTAAGGCCCTTTTACAATACAAAGTATGAAGGTTTCTTCCGGCATTAGAGGCGTGAGGCCTCAGAAAAAATACAGGAAGATAAATTGATTGGTTTAAATGAAAAGGCGAAACCACCTTTGGCATAAAGTGTGGGTGAGTTCGAAGAACCACCTTATCATGATGAAATCTAGTATTAGGAAGATCAGCCACTAAAGCTTGCAATTCACTAATGTGACGGGCAGAGGTGATTGCAATCAGGAAGATGACTTTCCAAGTCAAAAACTTAAGGGCTGTAGTGGCTAAAGGCTCAAAAGGCGGCTTCATGAGCTGCCCGAGAACTAAATTTAGATCCCATGCTACCGGTGGTGGCTTGATGGGAGGTTTAGTTAATAAAAGGCCTCTCATAAATCTCGATAGGAGTGGATGAGAGGAAATTGGTTGTCCATTTAGAGGCTTATAAGAAGCTACAATTGCACTAAGATGGACTTTTACCGAATTGGTCTTTAACCCAGAATTCGATAAGTGAAGGAGATACTCTAGTATCGATTCTAAGGGTATGACTAGGGGGTTTAATCCCTTTTTGGAGCACCATATAGTATAACGTTTCCACTTTCAGGTATAAGATCTTCTTGTGGAAAGTTTCCTAGAAGCCTGAAGAATATCTTTTACCTGTTGGGACAGGTTGAAATCCTGGAGGTCTAAGCCTTCAACAACCAGGCCGTGAGGTGCAGGGACTGGGGATTCGGGTACCATAGCGTCCCGTTCTCCTGGGAAAGGAGATCTGGAGCATGCCCTAACTCCAGAGATGCCGCTTGAGAGAGATACAGAAGCAGGGAATACCACGTTTGGCGTGGCCATCGTGGTGCTATGAGAATCATGCGACCCCTGTCTCTCTGAAGTTTGAAGAGTGTCTTGGGGATAAGGGGAATGGGTGGGAAGGCATAAAGGAAATCCTGACCTCAGTGAAGGAGGAAGGCATCCCTTGCCTGACAGTTGTGCGCCGGAATCCTGGAACAGAACCGGGGAAGTTTGGCATTCAGTGGACTTGCAAAGAGGTCTATGTCTGGAGTGCCCCCAGAGATGAAATATCTTTGCCACCTGGTCTAGGTGGAGGGACCACTCGTGAGGTAGCAGTACTCGACTGAGTTTGTCTGCCCAAAGGTTTTGAATGCCTGGAAGATATACCACTAGAAGGTGAATTTGATGCTCTCTGGCGAGGGCCCATAGTCATAAAGCTTTGTTGCATAACGACAGAGAGCCTGTCCCACCCTGCTTGTTCACAAAGAACATGGCTATCTGACTGTCCGTTTGGACTAGGACTGTCTTGTAGCTGAGCTGGACGTGGAACTCTCGAAGAGTTAAATAAATTGCTCTTAACTCCAGGAGGTTTATGTGTAAACCAACCTCCTGTGGAGTCCAGGTGCCCTGGGTAGAAAGATGATTCAGGTGTGCTCCCCAACCCACCTGTGATGCATCTGATGTTAGGGTGGCCTGAAAGAGGGGTTGATGGAAAGGAGACCCTACTGTCAGATTTTCTAATGATTGCCACCATTGGAGGGACAAAATTAGTCATTGAGAGATTGTTATTTTGTCCGACAAATGACCCATGGCCTGTGTCCACTGTGTGGAGAGGGTCCACTGAGCTGCTTGCATGTGGAGGCGAGCATATGGGACTACATGAACTGTGGATGCCATGTGTCCCAGTAACTGCAGTAGCTCCCGAGCAGTGAGGGAGGATTTGCCTGCTGCTTGGGAAGCTAATTGCATTATGCGAAGACACCGGACTTGTGGAAGGAAAGCCTTTGCCTGTCTGGTATCCAGATAGGCTCCTATGAATTCTAGGCATTGGGAAGGAACTAGTTGAGATTTCGGGAAGTTTATTACCAATCCCAAGTACTGGAGGATTCGCATTGTACGAGACAGTGTAGTGCTGGCCTCTGTCACTGTGGAGGCTCGGATGAGCCAGTCATCTAAGTAAGGGAAGACAAAAATCCACAGGGTTCGTAGAAATGCAGCTATTACTGCCATGCATTTCGTGAATACCCTTGGTGCTGAAGCCAGACCAAAAGGAAGAACCCTGTACTGGAAATGTCTTCCCCTGAAAAGGAAACGTAAAAATTTCCTGTAATCTGGATGGACAAGAATGTGAGTGTATGCATCCTTTAAATCTAGAGAGCAAAGCCAGTCCTGGCTTTGAAGGTATGGCAGAAGAGTTCCCAGAGAAATCTTGAATTTCTCTCGAAACAGATGCTTGTTCAATTCTCTGAGGTCTAGAATGGGTCTGTGTCCCCCTGTTTTCTTTGGAATAAGAAAATAGGGGGAGTAGAACCCTGCACCCTGTTGAAGAATGGGTACTTTCTCTATTGCCCCTTGGGAAAGAAGTGTGGAGACCTCGTGATCTAGCAGATTGTCTGCAGAGATTTGTGAATTGAACTGCTTTGGAATTGTAGGAGGGGGTAAGCTGTGAAAATGAACTTTGTACCCCTCCCCTACAATGGACAAAGTCCAATCTTCTGCTGTTATCTGATGCCATCTGTTGACAAAGTGGCATAACCTGCCGGGAATATTGGGGGGTTGAGGACCCCTCAGAGGCAGGAAGGCAAAGCTCTCTAGGAAGGAGTCAAAGCCCTTGAGGGGGCTGAAACTGGAGAGCTGGCTGGGCTCTCGGGCCTTTTGGTTTCTTTTGTTGTCTAGTTTGTCCCTTTTGGGCAACCTGACCTGGAGCTTGAGTCTGATGGGTATAGGAAGGATAAAACTTCCTCTTTTTGCTAAAAGAGGGTTTTTTTTTATAAGGCTTTCTCTTGGCTGGAGTGGCTGTAGACTTTGACAATCTATCTAAGGTAGAATTGTCAGCATCCAACTGCCAGTTCTTGTCGAAGAGATTCTCCCTCATGCAAGGAATGTTGCCTGACTTGTCCTGTACCCAAGTCTCCAAGTCTGATGCCTGTAGCCAGGCAATCCGTCGTGCACCAATGACAATAGCAGAAGTTCTGCTGATGCATTCGAAGCAGTCAAAGGCTGCACGATTGACAAACTTGGAGACATCCTGAGCATGCTTAACCTGAGTAAGAAAACCTTGTCTCTTATCATCTGGGAGAAATGGGCTCATAAGTTCCAAGTCTCCTGTGATTTCTTTGAGGAACATTCCCATATATAGGATATATGAGCTGATCCTAGCTGAAAGCATGAAAGCTTGAAAAGTTCTGCGTCCAAAAGCATCCAGAGTCCTGCATTCACGACCTGGAGGATTGGATGCATGTCTTTTAGCGCTTTTCATCCTACGCATGGCTGACTCCACTACCATTGAATGGTGTGGCAGCTGAGATTTTTGAAATCCAGGACATGGTGGGACTTGATACATAGTATCAAGATAAGATACATAGTATCAAGTCTCCTAGAGTGAGGAGAAGTAGTCAAGAGGTGTCTCCCACATTCTGAGCATTAAGTTATGCAGAATTTCATGGATAGGCAGAGTAGCTGCCTCCTTAGGAGCTTTAGGATATTGGAGGATTTCCAATTCCTTTGCTCTGGGTTCCTCTTCAGGAGCTACTGTGATTGAAAGACCTTTAGCCATATCACGGATGAAATCCTGAAATGACATGTCCTCTGGAGGTGACATTCTGCGTTGGGGAGAAGAGGGATCTTCTAAGAGAAACCCTCTAGTGCCAGCAGAATTGTCAGAGTCTTCGGAATCGGAGGACCCGAAGTATTCCTGACTCCGATGCTCCTGCAAAGCACGATCCCGGTACCGATCGAAGTTGGTACCGAGGTGACCCAGTACCACTTTATCCACTCCAGCCGGAGATGGAATGGAAAGAGTTACCATCGGGGCCGGTATCGTTGGTGTCGGTACTGGCATCGGTGTCGATGTCGGCACCAGTTCCCTTGGGACTACCGGTACCGCAGCTGAGAGAAGAGCTGCGATACTGCGTTCGATAGCAAGAAATCTCTGGTCTATCGATGCTGCCGATGCCTGGGTGTCGGTACCAGTAAGAACGGCCGGAACACCTGAGCATGGCACAGGTAGTTCTTGCGAGGTTGAAGCCTCGAAAATATCCTGAAGCCCCACTGATGCTTTGGAAGCCGAAGCCTCTCGCCGGGGCTATTTTGCCAGTGTGGTTCCCTCAAGGGCAATGCCAATGGCCTCTCGATGCTTAGCAGGAGAGCTACCCTTTGAGGACCGGCTTTTGTGATTAGTTACCTGAGATCCATGGGAGGAAGAAGAGGCCCTTGACGATGTTGATGCAAAGGATCTGGCATCTGAAGAAAAGAGGGTACCGGGCTTTGCGGCCCGGTTCTGTCTTCCTCTTTTAGTCATCCCCATGCAGGAGAGACATTCAGTTGGGGAATGATCAGGTCCTAAACATTTTAGACACCAATCTTGGGTGTCAGTGACGGAAATGGTACCGCCACACTTAGAACATTTTTTAAAACCACTAGTTGGCTTTTCCATGATTTTGGAAAAATGGGGCCTAATGCCCAAAATGGCACCTAGCACCAAAACAGGAAAGTTTCTGAAAAGAAACAGTGAAAGTCTAGAATTTTTTGGGTTTTTTAGGAAAAGAAAAGAACCGGCAGTACCGGTAGGTGTCGTGCGGTGGCAAACGCAACCACAAAAAAGAATTTTAAAGACAGAATTTTCTGCGGTGACAGGGAATAGGTCCTGTTGGCTTCGCAGAAAACAAAGAACTGAAGAGGGACAGTTGGAAAGGTGGGAAGGCAGCGCGCATGTGCTGAGGGATGCTCCCAAAAGCGTTCCTATTGGACGCTGGGGAGCGTTCCCGCAGGCTCCATCGGTACCGATGATACCCATATGTGAGGACTACATTCCTGCTTGTTCCTGGAGATCTACTACTACTTTGAGATTCTATCATCAGAGGCACCAACTTAGGAACACAGTTCAAAGGAGAGAAGATGATCAAATGCCTCCCAGGCTCTTCAGCCAAAAGAAATACAGACCAAATTGTTGATATAGTTAGTGCAGAAAGTGAGCACTCCAAAATTGATGTGGTCATCCATTTGGGTATGAATGACCTGGCTAGAAACAGTGCCTCTGCAGTTCAAAGGGACTTCGAGATTCTGGAAGAGAAACTCAAATCCACTGCTAACACTATAGCATTCTCAGAAGTTCTACCTGTTCTTGGTAAGGGGGAAGAAAGGCTGCATCACATAAACAACTTTAATACCTAGATTTCAGCAAAGCCTTTGATACTGTTCCTCATAGGAGGCTTATCAATAAACAACAGCTTGGGGATGGGTCCCAAGGTAGTGAACTGGATCAGAAATTGGTTGACTGACAGATGACAGAAGGTGAGTGATAATGCTGAAGGACTGAATAGAAAAGTCTGTCTTTTTGCAGATGAAACGAAAATTTGCAACAGATTCACCTGAGGGAGTGAATAACATGAGGAAAGATCTACCAAAGCTGGAAGAATGGTCTAATGCTTGGCAGTTAAGATTTAACTTGAAGTAGTGCAGTGTCATGCACTTGGGAAACAGAAATCCAAGAGAACTGCATGCGACTGGGGGTGAGAGGTTGATGTGCATGGACTAGGAGAAAGACCTCGGAGTGATTGTTCTGAGGACCTCAAGGTGGCGAAATAGTGTGACAAGGTGGTGGCAACAGCCAGAAGAAAGGAACAAAAGGAAGAAGTACTAATGCCACTGTACAAGTTGCTGGTGAGGCCTCACTTGGAATACTGTGTTCAGTTTTGGAGACCATATCTCACGAAGGATATAAAAAGACTGGAAACAGCTCAGAGGAAGGTGACCAAAATGATTTGGAGCCTGCGTCAGAAGACTTAGAAGACTTGAATACCTAAATATGTACACTCTGGAGGAGAGGAGGGACAGGGGAGATATGATTCAGAGTTTTAAATACTTAAAGAGTATTAATGAACAAACAAACCTCTTCCAAAGACGGGGAAGCTGTAAAACTAGAGGGCATAACATGAAGCTGCAAGGGGGTAAACTGAAAGGCAATGTCAGGAAATACTTTCTCACTGAAAGAGTGGTGAATGCTCGGAATCCCCTCCCGACGGAAGTGGTGGGGGCAATTATGGTGACAGAATTTAAAACGGCATGGGACAGACACAGTGAATCACTTTAAAGCAACAGGATAAAATCAAAATAAACATAACTATCTCTTATATCTCAACAAATAGGGGTGACCTACATGGAGCAGTGGGTACACCCCTAAACAAAGGCATGGGGAGGGGTGACCTCACGGTGCGGCAGGTGCACCTACTCTTGCCGCCTTGCTGGCAGACTAGATGGACCATACTGGTCTTTATCTGCTGTCATATACGATGTTACTATGTGCTGTTTCATAAGTAATCTTATGGTTTTATTATTGAGTTTTAGCTTTATGTTTCATGTTACGTGGTTTTAGTTTCGTTTTACATGTCATAATACGCTGTATGTGAAATGAGCATATATGTATTTTTGGAACTTGCTTAGACTTCACAGATAAGCGAGTAATAAATAAGGATAAATATTCACTGTGGTAAATTGCTTGTTGTGAGGAAGATCATAGTTGACGTGAAACCTGATAATAGCGAGTAGGTATTTATTTATTTAACAGTTTTTTATACCGCTTTATCATTTAGTCAAAGTGGTTTACATTGTTTATGTTTATTTACATACTTGATATACCGCCCAATAACATCAGTATCTGGGCGGTTTACAATAAACCATAAAATCAAAATTAAAAATGCTGCAGAGAAAAGGAAAAGGAACGCCATAAAATCAAAGAAACAGGACAGAAAAGATAGGAACAGAATAGAGAAAGGCAAGGAAAGGCAAAGTAACAAAAGAACTCTAGTAGGAAGAGACAGTGAAATGTTGTATCAATGAGGAAGTGGGGAAAAGGGAGAAAGGGAAGGGGGTGGTCATACGCAAGACAGAAAAGGTGAGTTTTTAATTTGGCTTTGAAAGCAGTATAAGACTGTTCCAAACGGAGGGCAAGGGGGAGCGAGTTCCAGAGCTTCGGACCAAGGAAGTAAAAAGCTGAGGAACGAGTGGACTCCAGGTGGGCATGGGAAGGGGAAGGGAGTGACATACGGTTAGCATGAACGGAACGAAGGGTATGAAGGGGAGTGTAGCGGTGAACCTGGTCAGCAAGATAGAGGGGAATACCTGTATGAATTGACTTATGGATGAAAATAAGAAATTTGAATTGAATCCAGAAAGAGACAGGAAGCTAGTGAAGATGAAAAAGAAGGGGAGTGATGTGATCAAAGCGGGAAGCATGGGTGAGAATTCGGGCGGCAGTGTTCTGTATATGTTGAAGACGAGACAATTGTGACTGAGGGAGACCAGCTAAAACAACATTACAGTAATCAAGGCGAGAGACCACAAGAGAGAAAAACAGGGTAGTCAGGGAGGAAAAAGGAAGAAAGGGACGAATAGCACGGAGTTGCTTTAAGGTGAGGAAAGAACACTAACAACTGAAGAGATGTGACTTTTAAAAAGAGAGGGATGAATCAAGAGCGACACCAAGATACCGAAGGGAAGAAACCATAGGGATAGGTGAAGAAGCAAAAACGGGAGTGAGGGGAGGGAGAGAAGAATGACCAAGAGTAAACCAAATAGCGGAGGTTTTTGCAAGATTAATGTGAAGAAAATTAGAGGAAAGCCAGGAGGCCACAAAAGAAAGACACGTGTTGAAGGAAGTGATGTCGGGAGAAGAAGAATCTGTGTGATACAAGAGGAAGATGTCATCTGCATAATAGTGGGCTGAGATACCATGATGCTGAACCAATAAAGCAAGAGGGGCAAGGAAAATATTAAAAAGAAGAGGTGCAAGGACAGAACCCTGGGGAACACCACAAGAGAGGGGGGGTAGGGGGAGAAGATGACCACCCTGAGAAAACCGAAAAGGAACGACAGGAAAGAAAAGAACAAAACCATTGGAGAACTGAACTGGTAAGACCGGCATCCCTAAGATGAACCAAAAGAGTGCGGTGATCAACCAAGTCAAAAGCAGTGGATAGATCAAGAGAAACAGCGAGAGAGATAGACCCATGATCATGTGCAGCAATGCAGTTCATTAAGAAGAGAAAGAAGGATAGATTCCGTGCTGTGACCAGGACGGAAACCAGATTGGCGAGGGTGAAGAGAAAGAGAGACCTCGAGGTGAGAAGAGAGTTGAGAGACAACTAGCTTTTCTAAACATTTAGAAAGAAAGGGGAGGTTAGAGATAGGATGCCAGCTAGAGAGAGAGGAAGAGTCAAGAGAACTGTTCTTCAGAAGAGGACGAACAGAGGCGTGTTTCCAGAGTGAGGGGAATATCCCAGTGGATAAGCTAGCATTGAAAATAGAGGGGATCAAAGAAGAGAGAGCTAAGGAGGGTTCCATAAGCCAACGGGAGGGGACAGGATCAGAAAGACACATGGTTTTCCACATAAAAAGAAAGCATAATTACTCACCTGTAACACGTGATCTCCGGGAATTTAGTCTTCACATATGGGTATCGTCGGTACTGATGGAGCCTGCGCGGGAACGCTCTCCAGTGTCCAATAGGAAAGCCTTTGGGAGCATCCCACAGCGCCTGCGTGCTGCCTTCCCGCCTTTCCCAACTGTCCCTCTCCAGTTGAGTTTATAGCTGAGACAAGAGAGAGAGGGAAAGAGAAAAAGAGAGAGAGATACAACTCCTAGGGGAGGTGGGCGGGTTGTGAAGACTAAATTCCTGTTGTTCCCGGAGATCACCTGTTACAGGTGAGCAATTATGCTATCTCCAGGAACAAGCAGGAATGTAGTCTTCACATATGGGGACTCCCTAGCTGCAGATGGCAAGGAGATGGCCCCAGAAAGTTGTGTGCCCTTGTGAAAGGGCTCCACTTCCCCCCATGGATCTCTGGCATCCTACCAGGGATGGTGGGTAGGAGTTGATTAAGTCTGGAACAGGTGTTGAAGAACAGCCTGACCAAACAAGGCATCCCGGCGGGAGTCCTTGTCTAAGCTGTAATGGGCTGTGAAGGTATGTACCGAAGCCCAAGTAGCTGCTCGACATATTTCCAAAATTCGCCCCTTCCTCTCTGTTGACACCACTAAATTGATTGTCCACTCCTTAATCACCTCCCGTCTTGATTATTGTAACGTTCTCCTTGCTGGCCTCCCTGCAAGCCACCTCTTTCCTCTTCAGTCAACTCAACATTCCGCTGCTCGACTCATTTTCCGCCAGTCTCGTTTTTCCCACATCACTCCTCTCCTCATGTCGATTCATTGGCTTCCCATCAGTCTCCGTATCCAATATAAACATCTCCTCCTGACCTATAAATGTATTCACTCTTCTGCCCCCCAATACCTTTCATCTCTCATCTCTCCTTACACCCCCTCTCGGTTGCTTCGCTCTTCTAATAGTCTTCGTTTATCTGTGCCCTTTACTCGTACTGCCAATTCCAGACTTCGCTCCTTCCAACTGGCAGCACCCTTTGCTTGGAATAGTCTTCCTAACTCTGTGTGCCAGGCGTCCTCCCTGGCTATTTTCAAGCTCAGACTAAAATCCCATCTCTTCACTATTGCTTTCCATTCCTGTCTTAACCTATCTTGATCTCTCTATCAACATTTGCTTACTTTGTCCTGTAAATTTTTGTTATTTGTATTATGTAACTTATTTTGTTTTCTGTCTTATTAGATTGTGAGCTCTGATGAGCAGGAAATGTCTCTCTTCTATGTTTGTACAGCGCTCCGTATGTTGTGGCGCTTTATAAGTCTTTAATAATAATAATAATAATGTCGTTGATAGACACAGAGTGAAGATGAGTCATTGAGGCTGCCATGGCTCTCACATTGTGAGCTGTGACATGGCCTTCAAGAGGAAGGTTCTTACTCTCACAGGCAAAAGATATACACTGTGCAATCGAGTTAGACAGTGTCCTTTTGGAGACTGGAAGTCCCAAATGACTAGGATCAAAAGCAACAAAGAGTTGAGAGGATTTTCTATACTGCGTTGCCCTTTGCAAGTAAAAGGCCAAAGCTCTTTTACAGTCCAAAGTATGAAGGTTCTTTTCTGCACTGGAGGCGTGAGGCCTCGGAAAGAATACAGGAAGGTAAACCGCTTGGTTTAAATGAAAAGGCGAAACCACCTTTGGCATAAAGTGTGGATGAGTCCTAAGAACTACCTTATCATGGTGGAACCTTGTATAAGGAGGATCAGCCACCAACGCTTGCAATTCACTGATGCAACGTGCTGATATGACTGCAATGAGGAAGCTAACCTTCCAGGAAAGGAATTTCAAAGAGGTAGTGGCTAATGGTTCAAAGGGCGGTTTCATGAGCTGCCCAAGTACCAGATTCAAGTCCCATGCCACTGGTGGTGGCTTAATGGGAGGCTTTGTTAGAAGGCCTCTCATAAATCTCGCTATAAAAGGATGAGAGGAAATAGGCTGTCCATTTAGAGGCTTGAAAGAAGCTGCAATAGCACTCAAATGGACTCTCAATGAATTGGTCTTAAGCCCTGCATTTGACAAATGAAGGAGATACTCCAGTAATGATTCTAGAGGTATCGCAAGAGGGTTAAGAACCTTCTGCGAGGACCATATGGTAAATCTCTTCCACTTAAATGCATAAGAGCGTGTTGTGGAGGGTGTCCTGGAAGCATGAAAGATACCCTTTACCTGCTGGGAAAGGTTAAGGTCCTGAAGTTCTAGGCTTTCAGCAACCAGGCCCTGAGATGCAGAGACTGGGGATTGGGATGCCACAGCATCTCGTCCTCTTGTGAGGGAAGATCTGGAGCAGATCTTAACTCCAGAGGCGGAGCTTGAGAGAGATGTAGGAGCAGAGGGTATCACGGTTGCCGTGGCCAACGTGGAGCTATGAGAATCATATGACCTCTGTCTCTCTGAAGCTTGAATAGTGTTTTGGAAATTAGGGGAATGGGTGGGAAGGCATACAGGAAGTCCTGACCCCAGTAAAGGAGGAAAGCATTCCTGGCCTGACAACCTCGAGCCGCAATTCTGGAACAGAATTGGGGAACTTTGGCATTCAGTGGACTTGCAAAGAGGTCTATGTCCGGGGTTCTCCAAATTTGAAAAATTTGGGCCACCTGGTCTGCATGGAGAGACCATTCATGTGGAAGCAGAACTCGACTGAGTTTGTCTGCCCAAGAGTTTTGAATGCCTGGAAGATACACGGCAAGGAGATGACTCTGATGCTCTCTGGCGAGAGACCACAGTCGCAAAGCTTCGTTGCATAGCGACAGAGAGCCTGTTCCGCCCTGCTTGTTCACACAGAACATGGCTACCTGATTATCCGTTTGAACTAGGACTGTCTTGTAGCTGAGCTGGGTGTGAAACACTTGAAGAGCAAGGAAGATTGCTCTGAGCTCCAGGAGGTTGATATGAAGACAGGCCTCCTGCGGAGTCCAGGTACCCTGGGTAGAGAGGTCGTGCAGGTGGGCTCCCCAACCCACCCGTGAAGCATCTGTTGTTAGAGTGGCTTGGGGTAGGGGTTGCTGGAAAGGAGACCCCACCAGAAGGTTTCTGGGTGACAGCCACCATTGGAGGGACAAAATAAGACGATCTGAATTTGCTATTTTGTCTGACAGGCAACCTGACGACTAAGTCCACTGAGTGGATAAGGTCCACTGGGCTGCCCTCATATGGAGGCGAGCATAAGGAACCACATGCACGGTGGATGCCATGTGGCCTAGCAACTTTAACATTTCCCGAGCAGTGAGATGAGGTTTGAGCACTGCTTGGGAAGCTAACTGTACAATGCGAAGACAGCGGGGCTGTGGAAGGAAGGCCCTTGTCTGTCTTGTATCCAGATGAGCTCCTATAAATTCTAGGGATTGAGTGGGAGCAAGGTTGGATTTTGGTAAGTTTATGACAAGTCCCAAATACTGAAGGATGCGCATTGTGCGAGACAGAGCAAAACTAACTTCTGGCCCTGAAGGGGCTCGAATGAGCCTTTCGTCTAAGTAAGGGAAGACGAATATTCCCAGGGTGCAGAGAAATGCTGCTACCACAACCATGCATTTTGTGAACACTCTTGGTGCAGAAGCCAGGGCAAAAGGAAGAACCCTGTATTGATAGTGCTTTTCTTGAAACAGGAATCAAAGGAACTTCCTGTGACTTGGATGGATGAGAACATGAGTGTACGCATCCTTGAGATCTAGAGAATAAAGCCAATCCTGACCCCGAAGGTATGGCAGCAGAGTTCCTAGAGAAATCATTTTGAACTTCTCTCTGAATAGGAATTTGTTCAATTCTCTGAGGTCTAGAATGGGTCTGTGTCCTCCTGTTTTCTTTGGAATAAGGAAATAGGGGGAGTAGAACCCTGTACCCCGTTGGGGAATGGGCACCTCTTCTATTGCTCCTTGAGCAAGGAGCATTGTGACTTCTTGACCTAACCCGTCATTGAGAGAGGTCTGAGAATTGAATTGTCTTACTATTGTAGGAGGGGACATGCTGAGGAAATGAAGTTTGTACCCCTCTCGTACAATGGACAGAGTCCAATTTTCTGCTGTTATCTGACACCATCTGTGGGCAAAATGACATAACCTTCCCAGGATGGTGGAGGGTTCTGGTCCATTCAGGGCCAGGAAGACAAAGTTCTCTAGACAGAAGTCAAAGCCCCTGTGAAGGCTGAGTCTGCGAGCCGGTTGAGGCTTAGCAGCTTTTGGCTTCCTTTGTTGTCTAGGTTGCTGTTGCTGTCCCTTTTGGGAAGACTGACCTGGACGATGTCCCTGCTGGGTATAGGAGGGATAAAACGTCTTCTTCTTGCTGAAGAATGGTTTCTTAGAGGATTTTTTCCTCGCAGGATCAGCTGTGCATTTGGACAATCTATCCAAAGTGATATTGTCAGCATCTATCTCATTAGCTTTTTCCTGTCAATTCTTGCCAAAGAGATTCTCTCCTGTGCAAGGTATGTTTCCCAATTTGTCCTGTACCCAGATTTCCAAGTCAAGATGCCTGGAGCCAGGCAATCCTACGTGCACCTATGGCAATAGCAGAGGTTCTGCTTATGCATTCAAAGCAGTCAAAGGCTGCACGATTCACAAACTTGGAAACATCCTGAGCATGTTTAACAAGAGCAAGATAATCTTGCCTTTTATCATCAGGAAGAAGAGGGCTCATAAGCTCTAAGTCTCCTGTGACTTCCTTAAGAAACATCCCCATATACAAGATATAGAAAATGATCCTAGCAGAAAGCATGGAAGCCTGGAAGGATCAACGCCCAAAGGCGTCAAGAGTTCTACACTCACGTCCTGGAGGATTAGATGCATGCCTTTTTGCACTCTTGATCTGTCTCATGGCTGATTCCACCACCATGGAATGGTGTGGTAATTGAGTCTTTTGAAACCCAGGACAAGGAGTCACTCAATACATGGTGTCGAGTCTTCGGGAATGAGGAGATGTGGTTAGAGGTGTTTCCCACATCTTTAACATAAGATCATGCAAGATCTCATGAATAGGTAAGGGTAGCTGCCTCCTTGGGAGCTTTAGGGTACTGAAGGATTTCTAATTCCTTTGCCATAGGCTCTTTTTCAGGAGCCACTGTAATGGAAAAACCTCGGGCCACATCTTGGATAAAATCCTGAAAGGACATATCCTCTGGCGGAGACATCCTACGCTGAGGAGAAGAGGAATCCTCAGGAAGAAGTACTCTGGTATCGGCAGCGTCTTCGGAGTCTTCAGACTCATCCGAGGATTCGAAGTATCTCCGATCCCGGTGATCGTGCAAGGCACGGTACTGGTACCAATCAAAGTCAGTATCGAAGTGATCCGGTACCGACTTGTCGATGCCAGATAGAGACGCATGACTCGGTCCCAGTGGTATACCCGCCGATGTCGATGCAGTCGGTGCCGGTACTGGCTGAAATGTCTGAAGTGGTTTCAGGGGCATCGAAGCCGTAAGAAGAGCCGCCAGACTGCGTTCAATAGCCAAAAATCTCTGGTCTATCGACGCTGCCAATGATTGGGTATCGGTGCCTGATGAAGCGGCCGGAACCCCAGAGCATGGCACCAGTAGTTCTGTCGAGGTTGAGGCCTCGAGAACATCCTGGAGCCCCGTTAGTGCTTTGGAAGCTGAAGCCACCCGCTGGGGCAATTTTGCCGTTGAAGATCCCTCAAGGGCAATGCCAGAGGCATCTCGATGCTCAGAAGGAGATCTACCCTTTGAGGACCGGCTAGATTTATGTTTACTTACCTGAGATCCATGGGAGGAAGATGAAGCCCTGGAGGACGTCGATGCCACGGACGCCGCATCGGAGGGAAAAAGGGTACTAAGTTTAGCAGCCCGGTTTTGCTGGCCCCTTTTAGACATCATTCCACAGGTGAGGCACCCTGAAATAGAGTGGTCAGGACCTAAACATTTGAGGCATCACTCATGGGTGTCGGTGACGGAGATGGTACCGCCATACTTAGAACATTTTTTAAAACCCGAAGCAGGTTTTTCCATGTTTAAGGAAAAAATTGGGCCTAGCGCCCAAAATGGCACCTAGCACCACAGAAGAAAGTTACTGAAGGAAAGACTCCAGAAACTAAGTTGTTTTTTTTAAAAGAAAGAAAAGAAGAACCGACGGTACCGGTATAGCATCGAGGGAAGGCAGAGGTGACCACAAAAAAGAATATAAGAATGGAATTTTCTGCGGTGACAGGATGTGTGACCTGTCGGCTCCGCAGAAAATGAAAAACTGGAGAGGGACAGTTGGGAAAGGCGGGAAGGCAGCACGCAGGTGCTGTGGGATGCTCCCAAAGGCTTTCCTATTGGACGCTGGGGAGCGTTCCCGTGCAGGCTCCTTCGGTAATGACGATACCCATACGTGAAGACTACATTCCTGTTTGTTCCTGGAGATAAACTTTGACAGAACTGAGAGAGAAATAGGTTCAAATGAGGACCAGAGATGAGAGAGAGAAAAGGGAGGGGATCATAAGAACATAAGATATGCCATACTGGGTCAGACCAAGGTCCATCAAGCCCAGTATTCTGTTTCCAACAGTGGCCAATCTAGGTCATATGTACCTAGCAGTTTCCCCAAGAGACACAAGTTCCACAATGCTTGTACTGGGTCAAGCATTGATATCTTCGGTCACTTCTTAATAATGGTTTATGGACCTTTCCTCCAGGAACTTGTCCAAACCTTTTTTAAACCCAGCTACACTAACAGCCTTTACTACATCCTCTGGTAACTAATTCCAGAGTTTGATTACAGGTTGAGTGAAAGGAAGGCGAAGAGGATAGAAAAGCAGTGATGTGGGAAAGAGGAGGGGGACATGAGGGAAAGGTAAGACAAAGAGAAAGGACTTTAGAGACGAAAAAGGTAGCAAGGGAGGCCGGGTCGGGAAGATTTGGAGGGGAAGAAGGGATGGGAGTGGAATGGGGGGTGGAAAGGGTATGAAGAACAGAGTAAAGTTGACCAGAGGAATTAGCAGAATTAGAGATGAGATTAGAATAATATGATTGTTTAGCTGAGTGCAGAAGGGAACGATAATGATGGAAACATTGGCGGAAATTATTTAAGTTAAGAGGAGGAGGGGTGCTTGCGCCAAAGGCGTTCTGCACGATGGAGATATCTTCTGTGGAGAAACAGACCGGAGTGGAACCAGAGATGGTGGATATGATGGGGACGGATAGGTCGTGGTTAAACAGGGACACTGATAACTTGGATTTTTCTGAGTCAATGGAGGATTAAGTGACTTGCCCAAGGCCACAAAAAGTGCTAGTGGGAATCAAACCCCGGGCTCTTGGTTCCCAAGCCAGTGCTCTAACCATTAGGCTACTCCTCCACTCCAGGTTCCACCTCCTGCTAGCTCTGAATCTCTTTTCTTTTTCTGTATAAATAGCATATGGGAAAGTAGATAGTACACATTAGGGAAACTCTTGCTATTTGGTTGAAATTTGTTTATTATAGGTCTAAAAAGCTAGGGATGCATCAAGGTGATCATTTTTGCTACTTACCCATTACCTAAATAAATTCGAAAGAAAGAAAGTTGCTCACCTGTAGCAGGTGTTCTCCATGGACAGCAGGATAAGTCCTCATATGTCACCAACAGAGCCCCAAGCAAGAACCTCTCTCCCAGCTCCTCCTAGCAACTTTTGAATTGGTTCCTCTGCATATGCATAGGAATTCCTGCCTGCCGCCACCACCACCACAGCTTATTTTCCTCAATCTGGTTCCAGCTAAGCCAGAATGCAACTCCAAGGAGACATGGGAGAATTGTGAGGATTCATACAGCAGTCCATGGAAAACAAATGCTACATGTAAGTAACTGTTTTCTCTATGGCAAGCAAGATAAATGCTCACATATGGGATTCTCTATCAGCTGTGTGATAGACAAATAAAAAAGGGGAACAGAGTGTTGCAAATAGCAGACACCAAAGAAGAGAACAACCTGTGTGTATTTGTTTTATTTATTTATTTTTTAAAAGCCACTAGGCAACAGAAAGGAACGAGGCAGCATGAAAGAAAGAAAGAAAAGAGCCTGGGGGGGATGGAGTTGGATTCTAATCCCAAAACAGATTCTGAAGAGTGGCTTGTCTTGCCGCAGTGGGAGTCATGTTCCAAACAGTAATTGGATGTGAATGTGTGGATTCAAGTCCAAATTTCAGCCCTACAAATCTTTTCCATGGAGGCTGAACACAAGTGGGCCACTGATGCAGCCATGGCTCGAATATTATGAGCTGTGACATAGCCCTCAAGCATCAGACCTGCAAGGGCATAAGCATAAGAGTTGCAATCAGAAAGCCAAATCAAGAGCGTACATTTGTTGACAGCAGCCCCCAACCTACTGGGTGTCAAAAGAAACAAAAAGTCAGGCAGACTTTCTATGGGCTTTAATCTGCCTCAAATAGAAGGCCAAGGCTATCTTGCAGTACAACGTGTGCAGTGCACTTTCCCCTTTGTGAGCATGTGGTCTTGGGAAAAATATTGGAAGGACAACTAACTGATTAAGGTGAAACTCACACACCACTTTAGGAAGGAACTTAGCATGAGTACATAATACCATCCTATTGCTGATCAACTTTGTAAAAGGTGTATCCACTACTGGGGCCTGCGTCTTGCTGATTCTGCGTGCTGATGTTGCAGTCGTCAAAAACAGGACCTTCCGGGTCAGGAACATCAAAGCACAGGTATCCAGTGGCTTGAAGGGAGCTTTCATCAGCTTATAACCATGTTGAGGTCCCTGTGGGAGGCTTAAGGGGAGGCTTTATAAGAAGCAAACCCTGCTGAAAATGAACCAATGGCTATAAAGAGATGGAGAGATTTAGAAGAGGAGGGAATCACAGTTGCTTGGGCCATTAAGGTACTACTACTATCATTGTATTCCTGTCATCTCTAAATTTCAGAAGAGTTTTCACTACTGTATCATAGGAATAGGAGGACTGCATACAAAACACTCCCCCCCCTCCAATGGAGAAAGAAGGCACCTGAGGAAAGTTTGTTGGCATCTCCACTTTGGAACAGAATTGAGGCACTTGCCTATACTGAGGAGTGGAGAACAGAGCTATCAAGGGGGTGACTCATGCTAGAAGATGGACTAAGCCACTCCACAGTCAAGGGTCCTCTTGTGATATTTAAGGATGTGGCTCAGGATTTCAAATAGATACAATCTGTACCCCTCCTGGACTATTTTGAGGACCCAAGAGTCTGAGGTTACAAAAGGCCAATGATCTGCAAAAAACATGAGCCCACTTCCGAATGGAAGGCTGTCTGGGAGCAGGACTGGGGTAATGGCTATGTTCTCTAGGAACCAATCAAAATCACCCCCCCCCCCCCGGTTTTGGCTGGGATTTTGAACTTTCAGCTGCCTATGATAGGAGTGAGAAGGTTGTCTAGTTTGTGAGGAGTGGGAAGGAGAAGGATACCTATGCCTGTGAGAGTAACAGGATTTCCATTACCCTCTGCTGTGGAACCTCCTAGATGAGGAGGCCAGGTTGGAAGCGGACCTGGAGAGCACTCGCAAAGTGTCAATATGCTGCTCGATTATGGTCGCAGCTTCTTGAACCTAGTCTCCGAAGAGATTCTCTCCATAGCATGGCATATCAGAGTTGCTCTTGCAACCTGGGCTACAGGTCAGAAACCCAGATCCATGAACGTCTCTAGGCATCAAAACTCATAGCAGAGGCTCTCAACGTCGTATCGAAAATATCTTATGTCATTCAACCAATATATTGTCTACACGCCTTCTTTTGTCTCACCAGGAAGTGGTATTGCTCAACCTTCTCAGGAAGGAAAAATCAGCAAACTCATTCAGACTGTGCATGATGTTCCACAATGCATACCCATGAAGAGCTGGTAGGGTGCTATATAGGGCAAGAGCATAATGCTCTAAAAACAATTTCTCCCAAAAGAATCCAATGTCCTAGCGTCCCTTCCCAAGGGCACAGAAGAGTAAGACATAATACTCTTGGCTCTTTTAGAGAAGATTTGATGACCATGGAATGCTGTGGCAGCTGTAGCTTCTCAAATCCAGAAGCTTTCTTTACTCTCTACATAGTATTGACCTTCATGCTGACCTAAATACACAGAGAGAGAAGTCTCCTACATTCTCATTTACAGCCTCTGCAGGATGCATTGCACAGGCACTGTCATCACCTCCTTAGAGGCAATGGAATATTGGAGGACATCCAGTTCCACAGCCCTGGGTGCCTCATCAGTCTCCAACAGAAATGGAATAGACTTTATGCATTTCCTTGATAAAATACTGGAAGGTGAGCTCCTCAGGTGGGAACCTGTGGCACTTATGAGGAGTCATTGGATCTGAGGATAACTATGGAGACCTCTCCTCCAAGAAATATTCAGATTCAAACTCAGATTCCCAGAAACAGTTTGATGCAGACTCGGAGAGATACTTGAAAGATGTCTCAGCCTCTCCTTGGGTTAACTTCTGCCTCACTGGGGAGGCAGATCTTCTCCAGGCTCTTTGATGCAGCAAGGACTCATGGAGAGTAATCACCTCTTGATGCCATGAGGCATGATACTCACAAGCAGTTTGGGTCATATTTTTTAGAGTAATAAATTAATAACAAAATTTATGAAAATTACTCCAATGGAACAGACTTTGACAGAAAATCTCGGAGGGTTTTATGCTTCAATAATTTATACTATTGCACGGAAGTTGTCTCAGACTAATCGGCTGGAACTAACTGGTTTGAGAAAACTCGTCATTAACACCAGCTCAGCCTAAGTACATCAATGACATCATCCGGCATTTGTGAAAACTTTTCCATATACCCTCTCTCCTCTGGTGTATCAAATTTTTGATTTTAACAGGTGCTTGCACTTGCACTTCTACAAATTTTGGAGCAAAGTTCACAGTGGGCAACAGACCCACATATTTTCCTAGCCACACTAGATGTTGTATCACTATACACCAGTATCCCCCAGCGACAAGCGCAAGACACAGTGGAGCGAGCATTGCGGGACAGAGGAGATTTGTCCGAAATGTATATTCAGTTTCTATCACTATTAACATGCTTGACAGTTGGTTGAAATTATTTCAAGTTCGAGGATGATTTGTTTCAACAAACATCGGGGGTGGCCATGGGGGCGACATTTGCCCCGTCGATAGCCAACCTTTTCATGGGTTATTATGAACAAAAAATATGGCAATGTTCCCCGTTCCAGGCAAATGTTAAACTCTGGTCCAGGTTTATAGATGACGTGTTCCTGCTTTGGAGGGGTTCCGAGGAAGAACTTTATCAATTTATCAACTGGCTTAATGCTCAAGATCCTCATATTCAGTTTACTTATAATGTTCACATAACTGAAATGATTTTTTTAGATCTACTAATAAAAAAGTCTTCACAAGGATGGCAGACCTCACTTTACCGTAAAACTACAGCTAGGAACACACTGCTTCACTATCGGAGTGCTCATCCGCTTCGACTAAAAGAGGGTCTGCCGTTTTCTCAATTCCTGAGATATCGCAGGAATTGCTCAGAGATTGCTGATTTTAAACATAAAACCAAAGGTCTTGCTCAGAATTTTCAAGCACGAGGGTACCCATCCGGGGTGGTGGTGCGAGCTTACCATCGGGCACTTTTCAATGACCGGGCAGCACTGTTGGAAACCAAGAAAACAAGGAAAGAACTGGATTCTGATACAATTAATTTTATTACTCAGTATACTCCTTTTAGTTTCAAAATAAAGAAGATCGTTGCCCGTCATATAAAAGTTTTACATACGTTACCTAGCCTGGCCCAGAAGACAGTTCGATGTGTATGGCGCCGTAATGGCAATTTAAAAGAGAAAGTGAGTCCAACGATTTTACGTTCCATACTGACCGATGCAGGGAACATTTTGGGACACTATAGATGCGGCAACTGTTCTATTTGCAGTATAACAATAGAACTACAGCACTTTACCTATCATCGTAAAAAATATGTTTTACGACAATATACTACTTGCAATTCACAGAATGTAGTCTATGCCATAGTATGCCCATGTGATCTGTATTATATAGGTCAAACCAGCAGGATTTTCAGGATTCGTATGTTAGAACACAAGAGCCGATTAAAGCATAACATACAGCAAGCTCCGATAGTTTCTCATTGCCAGACACTGAAACATAGTTTCGAGCAGTTACGTTGTTTCTGCATTGAACAAGTTTCCATCCCCAAATATGGGAAGTCATTAGTTAAAACCTTACTGTTTCATGAGCAGCGCTGGATTTTCCGGCTACAGACACTTATTCCCATGGGCTAAATTTAAAAATAGAATGGGGAAACTGCAGCTAGATAACTTAACTAATGGTCTATCAGTCATTAAAGGAAGGAGACCATGAAACATGCTGGTCTATCAGTTAATTATGGGAGGAGACTATAAAATACGTAGATGAGAGTGAAAGAGCACATGCGCAGTGTTTCTCTAGGTTGATACAGAGAAAGTAACAGCTGATGGCTGCTGAAAAGAATTACATCTAACAAGGTCCGCTAGAGAAAGCTGCGTAGAGTGCAAGTTCCTACTGGGTATGTAGTAGCTTATAAGGCGATTTGTTTTTAAAGTTGTTTTTAGATTTCTATTGGACATAAGGCAGTTAAAAAGTTTTTAATGTTGGTTTCTATTTATAGTTAACGTTTGGACTTTATGCACTACCTTTAAATTCCCTGAAGAAACTCATTCATTGAGTGAAACGCTGTTCACAACGTTGCAAGTGAGGCGTCGGATGAATAAGATTCAGTTGAAGACTCATTTGATCAAGATTCATTTGAAAACTCAAGAAGTTAAGTGCTAGTCACAAGTTATATTGAATATTGGAAAGAAAATTTATTTAGAAGATATACACAGTTAAGTGCAAGTGCAAGCACCTGTTAAAATCAAAAATTTGATACACCAGAGGAGAGAGGGTATATGGAAAAGTTTTCACAAATGCCGGATGATGTCATTGATGTACTTAGGCTGAGCTGGTGTTAATGACGAGTTTTCTCAAACCAGTTAGTTCCAGCCGATTAGTCTGAGACAACTTCCGTGCAATAGTATAAATTATTGAAGCATAAAACCCTCCGAGTCTTTCTGTCAAAGTCTGTTCCATTGGAGTAATTTTCATAAATTTTGTTATCAGGCATGATACTGACAGAAAGCAGTGTCAAGGCCCTTCAAGATTTTGATGCTGATGCCTCTCTTGTCAGCAGACAATAAGTTTCAAGGATAGCTTCAATGTGTTATCAACGATGCCGAATCAATGGCTTTGCACTGGGCAAGGACCTAGTCATCCTCTCCTCTGAGCCACTCCTCTAAGGCTGCCATGGACAATGTGTGGGGCCTGCATAAGATTTGGCCAATATCCTTGGAATCTAGCAAGAAATATCAGCAGACTGGTCTCAGTCCTGCGGAGTATGGCATGGTCCCTCCAAATCAGAGGAGGATTAGTGGTCCTCATATTGAGGCTGCTTCAAGGGTCAGGTTTTCTCAAATAGCTTTCTGTGCCTGACATCATGCTCCAATGAACTCTGATGTCAATGCACCACAGCCTTTGCCTGATGCTCAGTATCTCTGGCCCTCAATATCTGTGAGGAAAGAGTAGTTACTCACCTGTAACAGGTGTTCTCCAGAAACAGTAGGAATCAGTCCTCACATATGGGTGACATCGATGGAGCTCTTGCGGAGCATTTCCCCAGCTTTTCATGAAAGCTTTGGGAATGCAGGCACGCATGCGCGGTTCCCTTCCCGCCTAAAGATGCCATTTTGCTCAGTCAAATAACATAGCTAAAAAACAGCACACAAAAATATAAAATAAACTATGTAAAACTGCAACCCCCAGGGGAGGAGGAAGGGTTATGAGGACTGATTCCTGCTGTTCCTGGAGAACACCTGTTACAGGTGAGTAACTACTCTTTCTCCAGGACCAAGCAGGAAGTCAGTCCTCACATATGGGTGACTCCCCAGCTCTGGGCTACCAGGAACCCAGACTGAACAAGAGAACTCCCTCTAGTCCCAGCATCAAAGAAAGGCTTTTCACTGACAGGACCTCCACCGGTAGCCCAACAGAGGGCAGGAGGGCAGGAGTTGCCTAAACCTCAAAGAGATTCCGGAGTACTGCCTGGCCAAAAGCACTGTCCCTACGGGACTCCCTGTCCAGACAGTAATGGGCCACAAAAGTCTGGCTTGAAGACCAAGTAGCAGCCCTGCAGATGTCTACCAACGATACAGAGTGGAGATGAGCCACTGAGGCAGCCATTGCCCTGACACGATGGGCCGTGACCCGACCCTGCAAAGGAAGGTCAGCCGCCCTGTAAGCCCAGGTGATACAGTCAGCCACCCAGATGGACAAGGTACGCTTGGACACAGCCAGCCCCAAATTATTAGGGTCAAAAGAGATGAAGAGCTGAGTAGCCCTTCTGTGCCCCTGCGTACGGTCAAGGTAGAAGGACGAGGTACTTCAGGCTGGAAGGACGGGGGTTCAAATCCCACTAGAGGACAGCAACCTTGGGCCGGAAGGACTGGGGTTTCTAGTCCCACAGGTGCTCCTTGTGGTCTTGGGCAAGCCACTTAACCCTCCATAGCCCATGTTCCCTGTAAAATAGTTATCTCCAAGTTATAATGCCCTGTTTAATGTAATTTCAGTTTGTTCAATGTAAACCGCACTGATGCAGAATAGTGCGGTATATAAGAGAATGTAAATAAATAAAATAAATAAGGATAAGGCCCTTCTACAGTCCAGGGTATGCAGAACTGCTTCAGCCTGGCTTGCATGAGGCCTAGGGAAGAATGTTGGAAGAACCACCTCCTGGTTGAGGTGGAAAGAGGAGACAACCTTGGGGAGGAACTTTGGATGAGTCCTGAGGACTACCCTGTTCCCAGAGAATCTGGTGAAAGGCCTGTCACAGACCAGAGCCTGAAGCTCACTCACTCGCCTAGCCGAGGTGAGGGCGATCAGGAACAGTGTCTTCCAGGCTAGGAAGCGTAGAGGACAAGTAGCCATCGGCTCAAAAGGTGGGCGAGTCAGTTGCTGCAAGACCACATTCAACTCCCACTCAGGAGCAGGAGGACGGATTGGAGGCTTGAGCACGAGCAAGCCTCTGAGAAACCGGGCCACCAAGGGGTGAACCGACAGAGAATGTCCTTCCACCAGTGAGTAGTGAGCTGCTAGAGCTGAGAGGTGGACCTGAACAGAATTGGATTTAAGCCCTTGATTTGACAAGTCCCTGAAGCACTACTTGTACAGTACAGGAGAAAGGATCCTCAGTACATAGGTGACACCACACAGAAAACCTTTTCCATTTGAGAGCATAGGTTTTCCTAGTGGACTGTTTCCTAGAGGCTAGGACAACCTCCGGAGGTAGGCCCCAGGGAGCCAAAACTACCCTTGCAGCCTCCATGCCATCAAATTGAGAGCTTTGAGATTGGGGTGCAGAAGGGAACCCTGATCCTGAGAGAGAAGGTCGGGTTGCAACCCCAGAGGCAGTGGGGGATCCACTGACAGTTGAAGCAGGAGTGGGAACCAAGGCTGCCTCGGCCACCTGGGAGCCACCAGTAAGACCGAGGCCTTGTCCTGAAGAATCTTGAACAGAGTTCGGGCCACCAAGGGCGTGGGAGGAAACGCATACAGGAGGCCCTGAGACCATGGGATCAGAAAAGCATCTGCTGCTATCCGAAGAGGATGCGGTTGTCTGGAGCAGAACTTTGGCAGCTGTTTGTTCAGTGGACTGGCAAACAGATCTATGGATGGAAGTCCCCATGTCAGGAAAATCTTCTGAACCACCAAAGGATGGAGCTGCCACTCGTGGGGCTGCAGAATCCTGCTCAACCTGTCGGTCAGGTAGTTTTCCTGGCCAGGGAGGTACACAGCCTTGAGGAGCATGTTGTGCTTGAGGGCAAACAAGCAAAGGTCCTGTGCTTCCTGGCAAAGGAGCCTGGAACCAGTTCCGCCCTGTTTGTTCACATAAAACATGGCCACCTGGTTGTCCGTTTGTACTAGGACAGACTGATGAGCCAGGGTTGGAGAGAAAGTCTTGAGGGCCAATCGAATAGCCCTGAGTTCCAGTAGATTAATTTGTTGTGCGGCTTGTGATAAGGAAGCTTATCATAGCTCAGGTAGAAGCTATAGAAAAGATGATGTGACTCTGAACAAGCAACCTGTCAGTTCTGGTAGAAGCAAGAAAACAGAGTTTTCACATAAAAGACTACCAGTCCCAGAATGCACCAGGTTTCCAGCAGCCATGAGGGAGGCTGAAGTGAGAAAATGTGTGTGCAATCAAGAGAGCTATGAGGTAATCCCTAAGCACTCATCTCAAAGGGCAGGACCTGATTCAACACAGCTGCGCTATGTTAGGGAGGAGCACACATTAGGAAAGAATAAGAATAGAGCTTATTCTTCAGATAACAGCTTCAGAAACAGCTTCAGCAAAAGCTACAGAGGGAGGAAGAGATACAGAGACAGAGACAGCAACGGCTACAAGCTCAAGCCCCAGTATCACCTGGAGAAACAGAAGCCAAGCCAAGCGGATAGAGAGAGAAGGAAACTCTCTGGAAGGAAGAGAAGAAAGGCCATTGGAAGGTCTGGGAGAGTCCAAGGCAGTACCCATACTGGGAGGTATTCCAAGTGCCAGCAGAGTCCATTGGACTGGATTCAGCCAGAGGAATGGATTGGCAGAGATAGGAATCACCAGTGGCTACCTGGAAGAGAGAAGACTGCACGTGGAAGGGACTTTCAGACCAAGGCCAGAAGGTATGTGAGAGGAGATCCAGTGTCCAGGGATCAAGATTGGAAGGCTGGACATCAGAATTGGATTACATACTGGCCAGGCTTTACAGAGAGGAATTATGATGGCAGGAGAGGCTCAGGTATGAACACTGATCCAGACCCTATCTATAATAGAGAATGGCAGCAAGGGAATAAGCATTCTCATGATAGTGCCTTAATGAAAGACTCGTCTGTGCCAATGTATGATAGTGACCCTATGCTGATTGATGAAGGGGGAGATACAGCAGATGAAAGTACAGTTTACATGGACTGTTCTCTATCTAAATGCTATTGCTAGCTTTCTGTGAGCAAACACATCAGCCATCACAAAGAAACCTAACTTTGTTCTTTATTTCCACTGCAAACAGCTCTTAAAGCAGGATTTGGGTTCACACAGTAGCAGCCAGCCAGCTAAAGGCTTCCAGCTGGTCAATTGATAGTAATTAAAGCTGCACCTGATTGTGTGTGTGAGCAAGGGAAAATCACTGCTGGATCTGAGTGAAAAATAAGCAGAAGTTAACCTAACCAGCAAAGTTTATTCTTTTCTTTGTGCCTTTGTATTTGGTAATTATTTGCTAAGAAAACATTAGCTAATTGCCTGACAAGCTGAAGGTTGTTTTCTGGTTTACTTTGTGACTTTTTGTTATCCATTTAAACACTGCAAGCAAGTAACCTCATTTATATTGCTATCAAGCATACATGTGCTGGGTGAATTAAACCCCATCAATAAAAGAAGTATTTTATTGACCTTACCACTTGGTTTCACAACTTAATTATTGTCATCAGCTGTGTTTGGGAGTGAATGAACTACAATACCCACAATACCTTGCAAGAATCATATGAATATATGCATCGTCAAGATTGTGTAAGTTCTCACCCTAGGCAGCCGTCTGACAGGCTTCCCAGGGAGACCACAGGCCCTGGGTGCACTTGCCTAGACAATGAGCTCTCCAGCCCTGCAAGGAGGCATCCGTGGTCAACACCACTGTGAACCCAGGGTTCTGAAAAGGCACCCCTTGCAGCAGATTGGGTGGATGCAGCCACCAGCTGAGGGAATTCAGAAATTGTCTGGACACCCTTATCCTGTCTCGGAGGCTGCCTGTGGCCACTGAGACCGAAGGCAGCCTCATATGGAGCCGGGCATTGGGGGTCACATGGACTGTCGAAGCCATGTGGCCGAGAAGCCTCAGGCAGAGTCTGGCGGAGACCAGTGACCTGCAGAGAAACTGACTTGCCAAGTTTATCAGTCTTTGGGCTCTGTCTCCGGGCAAGAATGCCTTTGCCAGCAGAGAGTCCAACCTTGCCCCTATGAACTCCAAGTTTTGGGATGGGAGCAAAGTGGACTTTGCGAAGTTTATGACAAACCCCAGACTTTGAAGAAGAGCAATAGTTCTGAGGGTGGCTTGTCTGGCCTCCTGGCACGTCTGACCCCTGATCAGCCAGTCGTCCAGATAGGGGAAGACAAAGATACCCTGATTTCTCAGGTAGGCCGCCACCACTGCCAGGCATTTGGTAAAGACCCTGGGAGCGGAGGTTAGGCCAAAAGGCAGTACTCTGTACTGATAATGGTTTCCTCCCACCATGAACCTGAGGTACTTTCTGTGGTCTGGATGAATGAGGATTTGAGTGTACGCATCCTTTAGATCTAAGGAGCATAGCCAATCTCCCTGCTGGAGGTAGGGCAGAAGGGTTCCAAGAGTAAGCATCTTGAACTTTTCCTTCTCCGAGAACTTGTTGAGGTTTCGGAGATCTAGAATAGGTCGAAGGCCACCGGTTCTTTTGGGTACTAGGAAATACCTGGAGTAGAAACCTCGACCTTGTAAGTGGGGAGGCACAGGATCTACTGTCCTGTCCACCAACAAACCTTGCAGCTCCTGAAGGAGATCTGTATGCAGGGGAGGCCTTGGAGGCTCCCCTGGAAAGTATGGAGGAGGCAGTTGCTGGAAGTGCAGAGCATAGCCCCTGTGGACTATTCTTAACACCCAACTGTCTCCAGTTATGAGTGGCCACTGGTGGGCAAACAGAGCGAGGCGGCCTCCTGTGCAGGGTTGGGAGAGCAGGGACGGAGAGGTTATGCCTAAGGAGTCAAAACTCCCCACCCTGCTGAGTGGGAGCAGGGGCTGGAGGCTTGGGGGTCCTCTGCCTACGGGGTCCATTACCCTGCCCCTTGGCCTGCTGACCCTGAGGGGCAGCTTGGGCAGCCTGATACTGTGGGTACTGTTTGTAGGCAGTGCCCTTCCTCGGGTAAAAGGACTTTTTACCCGAGCCCTTCTTCTTGTGAGAAGGGGCAGAAGTCTTTCTAGACAGCCTTGTCCTTGTGAGGTGCTTGGTCTCGAGCTGTGCGGCCTTCTCGGTCATGGGCTTGCCAAAAAGGTTTTCACCTCGGCAAGGGACATCGACCAACTTGTCCTGAACCCATGGCTCGAGGTCCGATGACTGCAGCCATGCCTGGCGTCGAGCCGCGATGCTGGC
Source organism: Ichthyophis bannanicus (assembly GCA_033557465.1). NCBI lineage: Eukaryota > Metazoa > Chordata > Amphibia > Gymnophiona > Ichthyophiidae > Ichthyophis > Ichthyophis bannanicus. Next base: position 44,545,221 of record CM066043.1, read on the forward strand.
TGCCGCAACACGGGCCGAAGCCTCTAAGCCATCGTAGGCAGCGCGGGACATAAACTTAGAGCATTCCCGGATCCCCGAGGACAAGGACTTAAACCTGTGCAAGGGTTCCCCGGAGAGACCAGCAGAGAACCCGGCCAGCTCCTTGGCCAGGTCTCGCAAGTACATGCCCATATACAGCTGGTAAGACTGGACACGGCAAGCAAGCATCGAGCCCTGGAAGCACTTTCTACCAAAACCATCCAGGTTTCGGGCCTCCCTGCCAGGGGGCACCGCGGATTGCATCTTCTGACTTTTCAGGCGATGCATGGCCGATTCCACCACCATGGAATGGTGTGGTAGCTGCGCCTTCTGAAAGGCAGGACTCTTGCCGAGTCGATAGATCGAATCGACCCGCTTGCTTAAAACCGGCGCCGAGGCCGGTGCCTCCCACATACGGAAGAGGAGCTGTTCCAGCATCGGAGGAACCGGGACAGTAAAGGCCTCCTTCGGAGGAGAGTCGTACTGCAGGGCCTCGAGCTCCTCGGCTCGAGGCTCCTCCTCAGGGTCCGCAGGGATAGCCAACGCCGTGACCATATCCCGAACGAACTCCGAGAACCGGGTATCCTCCGGAGGGGATCTACTCCGGGGCTCAGACTGCGGTGAGTCCGATGGGATGCACCGAGTCTTGAAGGTGTCGGGGGACTCCTCGTCCTCCGTCTCCCATGCGGACTCGTCCGATGAGGATTCAGGGTCCGACCTTGCGGGGCCTGTGAGCACCCACCCCGACGACGAAGGCACCGGCGTCGACGCCCTCGGTCCCGAACGGGAGGTTGAGGGAGACCGCGACCGAGGTTGACCTCGAGCCTTCATGGCCTCGAGTATCGGCTCGGTCTCCGGGGTCGACTTCGATGTCAATGTCCCGGTGGTCGGGGCAGATGCGCCAGACAGGCTGGCCATCAGCGCCCGCTGATGTTCCATGAAGGCAGACAGTCTGCTCTCCAAGGCTGTCAACCTGAGACGCAGGTCAGGAGACTCAGCAGCTCCCGACTCAGGGCCCCGGTGGCGGCGCTTACGTGTCCAGAAGACTCCGGCTCCAGTCGAGGAACTTTGGAAGGCTTCTCCTGTTCCACAGGCCCGGGGCGACGGTCGGGGGTCTGAGACCGAGCTCTCGAGGAACCCGGGACCTCTTCCGACGACGCCCTCACGAGTCATTTCTTCCTCTTGCGTTCCCGGTCGGGGGACCCCCTGTCCGAGGAGCCACGACGGTGCTCGGGATCCGACTCCCGAGATGTCAAGGCCTCAGACGAGGTCCGGGCCCGGCCAGAGGCCGAGTCAGAAAAAAGCCTTTCCTTTTGGTGCTGATGACTTCGCAGTGCCTTGAAAGACATTTTCCCACATGGTCCACACATATTAGGGTCGTGATCAGGACCGAGGCACCGAAGGCAGCAGTCTTGTGTGTCGGTGAGAGACATCAACTTCTTGCACCGATCACACTTCTTAAAACCGCTGGAAGCCATCGGGGAAAAAAAAGAGTCCCCGCAAGGTCAAAAGACCGGCCTTCCAGGGAAAAAGAAAAAAAGGGCGCGAACGCCAGCCACTAAGGGCAAAAACCGAAAAAAGAAGATCGGGCTCGATACCGGTGTACTGAACCCGGCGGGAGGGGAACCGGCATCGAACCGGAGAAGAAAAAAGAGCGAATCGCAAAAAGAGTCAAACAATTTTCCGGGATGACTAGGATTCACGTCCGGTGGGCTTCACGGAAAACGAGAGACTGAGCAAAATGGCACCTTTAGGCGGAAAGGGAACCGCGCATGCGTGCCTGCATTCCCAAAGGCTTTCATGGTAAGCTGGGGAAATGCTCCGCAAGGGCTCCATCGACGCCGATGTCACCCATATGTGAGGACTGACTTCCTGCTTGGTCCTGGAGAATAGGAAGTATCCTTCCTTTTCTTTGGGACAAATTAATGGTTCACCAATGTCACGATGAGCTACTAGTGGCTCAGCTACGAGCAAGCTCAAGGACCCATTAATGTCAATGAACAGATGTCATGGAGACCATTGCCGAAGACGATGGATCAATCCCATCAGCACCACAAATATATTTGTGCTGTTTCTCTTGACTCTGTAGCCCTCTTTTTGTCATCTGCAAATGCAAAACACAAGAAGGCTCATGGTCATACTACAAGCACTATTTGCGAGTGTCTTGAGTACTGGGTGAAATTTTTGAACCCACTGGCTAGTTTTTGGAACATGTTACCCTGAAAATAGCTGCAGTGAAATTAAACAACAAGATTTCGAATAAAAAAAGAAATAAGGCAGCTGGGATGTCTGAGATCTGAATGCGGCCTAAGCAGCGATGCACAAAAAAGAAAGGAAACTTGAAACAACAGAAATTTTCTAAGGAAGGGACTAAATGGGCAACAATGTGCAGTGACAATTGTTGGCAGGTCAGGTAAACTCACAAAAGTGAAATTTCAGGAAAATATTTGCAAAAAAACCCAGAACTAGAACAATCATGCAGACCAATGAAAGCTCTTCTATGTGGCTCCATGAGAAGTCATGCGCATGTGCAGAGGAACCAATTCAAAAGCTTCTAGAAGGGAGAGGTTCTCATGCAGGGCTCCATCGGTGATATCACTTGTATGTGAGCACTTATCTTTGCCCATGGAGAATTATGCCTACATCATCATAAATGGATAGAAGGAATCACTGCTAAATTATGGAAAAATGTACACAGTAACATAGTAGCTAATGGCACATAAACACCACCATGGTCCATTTAGTCTGTCCAGTGAAGTCATCAGAATTGTTACAAAAATAGCAATTTATTTAACTTTATATTCTGCATAAATTCTGAGACAATTCGTTATGCAATTGCTAGAATTACTGGGGGGTGGGGGGAGGGGGTTTGGTCTCAATTGTCTGTTCAGCTTTAAGGATGACCTGTAGCTTTCTAATGTCAAACAGGTGTGCCATAAAGCTGCAATGAAGTAAAGAGATGGAACCTCCAAAAGAAATTACATGAACCATAAAACACACAAAATGGAAGTGGACGCATGGCACAAAGAGGTCCAATAAACCGTATTTATTGCTGGGATTTGCTAGGAATATCATTGCTTGTTTCAGTCTATGAAAATTCAATTCAATAAGGCATATTATCTATGGAACAGTTTGTCCTATAAATGAATGACAATTCAGCTTGATCAAGGACCATCTTCTCCATTATTAGAAATGGCTAAATACCTTTCAACAAATTAAAATGAATCAAAATTCTTACCTTGTCCAAAGGTGTACACGTGACCATCTTTGGTTAATGCAACAGAAAACTGCGTCCCACAGGCGACCTTTTTTATTCCAATGCCACACAGAACATCTACTTTCTAAAAATAAAAGTATGTATTTATAGTATGCAAAATCCCTCTAAAAACGTTACATTTTCCTCTTGAAAAGGTATATATTTCTTACTTGGGTATATTTGCCAATTAAAGCTAGCTAAATAGAAAACAGGTATTTTTCCATTTATTTCTATGCTACCCTTTCTGACTGAGGCACATAACCCAATGTATAGCAATGAACTCTGACAAAATAAAACATTTCCCCCTTCCCTGAGCACCTACATTTTGATGTCTAAAAAGCAGTTTGAGCCAGCTCAGGGGGAATAAAAGTTAGGAAAACAAAGTTAAAGGCTCAGTACTGATTTTCAGGGCTGAGCTCCTAATTTAGGTGCCTAAACTTAGAAAAATTAATAGCTGTCCTAAATTTAGGAGCCTCAGCTTTAGAACCTAAGGGCTCATTTATGAAACACTTACAGTTGGCTGAAATTAAGCACTCATTGTAAATGCCTAAATTAGTTTAATACTTCATAAACATATGTAAAAAAAAGGAATATTTGAGAAATAGTTTAGGCTTAAGTTAGAATTATGTCCACTCTGCTAGGCTAAAAGCTTAAACAGAAGGGACTTTTCTTCCAAATCAGGATACCACAGATCCACTAAGCTTGTTTTATCTCAGGCTTATTCTGTGGATATTATTTGCTAGGATAAATAATGCTCCATAATATTCTCATGCAATAGAGAGTTATTTCATATGTACCACTAATCCAAGAGTTTCTAAATACAGACACTGACCTGTGGTGAGGATTTAGCTGTGGAATTTCCTAAGCCAAGCTTTCCATAATCTCCATCTCCAAAAGCCCACACCATTGAACCATCTGCTGACACAGCTAAAGTATGATTTAATCCACAAGCAACCTGTTTAAAACATATATTTTTATTACGATGATGCATATGCATATTCATAGGCACTGCTGTATTTGATTGAACAAATAATAATAATAATAATTTGATTTGGTTGCTGAGATGAATAAATGAAACTCGCCATAAGATAATAAAACAAAATGCTTAATATTCTCTTTCAAGTATGTTCTGACCCATCATCAAAAAACAATTAAGAGAAAAAACATGACTCGAACTCAGTACAAGCATATTTTGTGAATCACCTAAGTCATTTTGGGATATTTAAATACTCTCTGAACATTGTTATATAATTGACACTGCCCTTATGCCTTGTATGAACAAGCAAAACTTGAAAAGCCCTCTAAAAACTTTCCATTTTCCTTGTGAAAGGGTAAATATTTCTTACTTGAGTACATTTATCAATTAAAGATAGCATATATTAAAGAATGAATGACATATATGCCAATTTATTTTAACAAAGAACTGCCACTAATTTAAGAAGTGAATTCTCTAAGAAAAAGTGGGACTGGGTGATGTCCTTATGAATGGGTGATGTCATTTGATGAAGCTTTGGAAAAAATATAATAAAGCCTTTTCACCCTGTATCACTTTCTAGCATGGTGAACTGCACATTTACGGTATCTCCCAAGCTGGTATCATCACATGCGGCTATCTCAGTTTTCTCTCTTCCACAGAGTCAAAACAGTCGTCTTTTCTTTTATAGGATTTGTTGAAGTTTTTAATTCACATTTAAATTTGGTCTGTTTGCAATGGAACCACCTCTATTTTCCCCTTTTTTCTTTCTTAGAAAGTTATATGTTTTAAGTTCATTGTTAACTTACTATTTCCTTAATTTTTGATGCAATTGATCTGGGACTGGCCAACATGTTTTAAAACAAGTCTGATTTTTCTGCAACTATATTTTGCCCAGTATCCCAGAAACAAGAAACTCTGAGGCTTCAAGAAAGCACAGTTACTTACCTGTAACAGGTGATCTCTGGGAACAGCAGGAATAAGTCTTCACATATGGGTATCGTCGGTACCGACGGAGCCTGCGCGGGAACGCTCCCCAGCGTCCAGTAAGAAAGCTTTTGGGAGCATCCCACAGCGCCTGTGTGCTGCCTTCCCGCCTTGCCCAACCGCCTCTCTCCAGTTTGAGTTTTAAAGCTGAGACAAAGAGAGAGAGAGGAAAGGAAAGATAGAGAGATACAACTCCTAGGGGAGGTGGGTGGGTTGTGAAGACTTATTCCTGCTGTTCCCAGAGATCACCTGTTACAGGTAAGTAACTGTGCTATCTCCAGGAACAAGCAGGAATGAGTCTTCACATATGGGGACTCCCTAGCTGCAGATGCCAGGGAGAAACCCCAGGTTGTGTGTCCTTGAAAAAGACTCTACCTCCCCCTATGGATCTCTGGCATTCGACCAGGGTAGGTGGGTAGGAGTTGATTAGGAATGGAACAGGTGTTTGAGAACAGCCTGACCAAACGAGGCATCCTGGCGGGAGTCCTTGTCCAAACAGTAATGGGCTGTGAAGGTATGAACCGAGGCCCAGGCGGCCGCTCGACAGATTTGGTCGATGGACACAGAGTTTAGATGAGCCATTGAGGCTGCCATGGCTCTCACATTGTGAGCTGTGACATGGCACTCCAGAGAAATGTTCCTACTCTGGTAGGCGAAAGAAATACACTGAGCAATCCAGTTGGACAGTGTTCTCTTAGAGACTGGAAGTCCTAAATGAGAAGAATCAAAAGCAACAAAAAGTTGAGAAGACTTTCTATGTTGCTGTGTTCTTTGTAAGTAAAAAGCGAGAGCTCTCTTACAATCCAAGGTATGAAGATTCCTTTCTGCATTTGATGCATGAGGTCCTGGAAAAAAGACAGGTAAATATACCTCTTGGTTCAGATGAAAAGGTGAGACCGCTTTAGGCATAAAGTGTGGATTGGTCCTGAGGACTACCTTATCATGATGGAACCTTGTATAAGGAGGATTAGCCACCAAAGCTTGCAACTCACTGATGCGGCGTGCTGAGGTGACTGCAATGAGAAAAATAACTTTCCAAGAAAGGAATTTCAAGGAGGTGGTGGCTAAAGGTTCAAAGGGTGGCTTCATAAGCTGGCCAAGAACCAGGTTTAAGTCTCATGCCACTGGAGGTGGTCTAATGGGAGGTTTAGTTAAAAGAAGGCCTCTCATAAATCTTGTTATAAGAGGATGAGAGGAAATAGGTTGTCCATTGAGAGGCTTGAGGGACGCAGCAATAGCACTCAAATGGACTCTTACTGAATTCGTTTTCAGACCTGCATGGGATAGATGCAGGAGATACTCTAGTAGAGAATTCAGAGGTATTGCAAGAGGGTTTAGACCTTTCCCTGAACACCAAATGGTAAATCTTTTCCATTTGAAAGCATAGGAATGTCTAGTAGAAGGCTTTCTAGAGGCATGAATAACATCTCTGACTTGCTGAGAGAGATGAAAATCTTGAAGGTCTAGGCCCTCAGCAACCAAGCCCTGAGATGGAGCGACTGGGGGTTTGGGTGCCACAAAGTTCCCTCTTCCTGGGACAGAAGGTCTGGTGCAGAGCCCAAGTCCAGGGAAGGAGCTTGAGAGAGATGCAGAAGTAGAGGGTACCACACTTGGCGTGGCCAATGTGGTGCTATGAGGATCATGGTCCCTTGATCTCTCTGAAGCTTGAATAGTGTCTTGGGAATTAGGGGAATTGGTGGAAAGGCATAAAGGAAGTCTTGACCCCAGTGAAGGAGGAAGGCATCCTTGGCCTGAACTCCCTGACATGGAATTCTGGAACAGAACCGGGGAAGTTTGGCATTCCACGGACTTGCAAAGAGGTCTATGTCCGGGGTTCCCCAAATTCGAAAAATCCTGGCTACCTGGTCCATGTGGAGGGACCACTCGTGTGGAAGCAGAACTCAACTGAGTCTGTCCGCCCAAGAGTTTTGAACGCCTGGAAGATATACTGCCAGAAGATGGATGTGATGCTCTCTGGCGAAGGCCCACAGTCGCAAAGCTTCGTTGCAAAGCGACAGAGAGCCAGTCCTGCCCTGCTTGTTTACATAGAACATGGCTACTTGGTTGTCTGTATGGCTGAGGACTGCCCTGTAGCTGAGCAGGGAATGGAACACTCTGAGAGCTAAGAATATTGCTCTGAGTTCCAAAAGATTGATATGCAGAGAAGTCTCCTGTGGAGACCAGATGCCCTGGGTGGAGAGATCCTGCAGATGAGCTCCCCAACCCATTGGAATAGCATCTGTTGTCAGAGTTGCTTGGGGTAGCGACTGCTGAAAAGGGGACCCCAGCAACAGATTTGGAGGGGACTTCCACCACTGGAGAGACCAAAATAGGCGACTGGAGTTTGCTATTTTGTCTGACAGGCAACCTGATGCCTGAGTCCATTGTGTGGACAAAGTCCATTGAGCTGCCCTCATGTGAAGGCAAGCATATGGAACCACATGCATGGTGGATGCCATGTGGCCTAATAGTTGTAACATCTCTCGAGCAGTTAAATGGGACTTTAACTGTATCTGGGAAGCTAACTGCACCAAGCGTAGGCAACGGGCCTGAGGAAGATAGGCCCTTGCAGTTGTGGTATCCAGCAAGGCCCCTATAAACTCCAGAGACTGAGTAGGGGTGAGATGGGATTTTGGGATGTTTATTACCAGTCCCAAATACTGAAGGACACGCATTGTGCAGGTTAGAGAAATCTGGGCCTCTGACTGGGATGGAGCTTGAATGAGCCAGTCGTCCAGATATGGGAAAACAAATATTCCTAGAGTGCGTAGAAATGCAGCTACTACTGCCATGCATTTCGTGAACATCCTTGGTGCAGAGGCCAGACCGAAAGGAAGCACCCTGTATTGGTAGTGCTTTCCTTGAAAAAGGAACCGAAGGAACCTTCTGTGTGTTGGATGGATGAGGACATGGGTGTATGCATCCTTGAGATCTAGAGAACAAAGCCAGTCCTGACTCTGAAGGTATGGCAGCAGAGTACCGAGAGAAATCATCTTGAATTTCTCTTTGAATAGAAACTTGTTCAATTCTCTGAGATCTAATATGGGTCTGTAGCCCCCTGTTTTCTTTGGAATAAGAAAATAAGGGGAGTAGAACCCTGAGCCCTGTTGAAGAAGGGGTACTTCTTCTATTGCCCTTTGGGCAAGAAGGATAGCAATCTCCTGACCCAGAAGGTTGAGGAGATGAAGCTTGTACCCTTCCCTTACAATGGAGAGGGTCCATTGCTCTGCTGTAATTTGCTCCCATTTGGGAGCAAAGTCAGTCAACCTTCCTGGAATGGTGAGGGGCTCTGGTTCTTCCAGAGCCAGAAAGGCTAAGTTCTCTAGTTGCAAGTCAAAGGCCCTGGGGAGGCTGAGGCTTCTGAGTTGTGGGAAGCCTGGCAGCCTTTGACTTGGCCTGTTTAGATGGTTGCTAACGCTTTGCATCAAAACGACCTGCAGAAGATGCCTGCTGACCATAAGCAGGATAGTATCTTCCCTGTTTAGAAAAAGTTGTCTTTTTTAACAACCTTTTCTTAGCAGGAGCAGAGGTAGACTTTGAAAGTCGATCCAAAGCAGAGTTCTCAGCATCCATCTGAGTGGCCTTTGCTTTCCAATCCCTGCCAAAAAGGTTTTCACCTGTACAAGGAAGATTTTCCAGTTCATTTGGACCCAAGCTTCCAAATCAGAGGCTTGTAACCAAGCAATTCTGCGGGCACCTATGGCAATAGCCGAGGCTCTGCTTACACACTCAAAAGAGTCAAAGGCTGCACGGTTGGAAAATTTGGAAACATCTTGGGCATGTTTAAGCCAAGTGAGAAATTCCTGCCTTTTATCTTCTGAAATAAAAGGGGCTAAAGTCTGCAGATGATCTGTGACTTCTTTTAGAAACATCCCCATATAGAGACTATAGGAGTTGATTCTGGCAGCAAGCATATTAGCTTGGAAAACCCTTCGGCCAAAAGCATCAAGGGTCCTGCATTCACGTCCTGGAGGATTAGATGAGTGTCTCTTTGCACTCTTTACTTTCCTCATGGCAGACTCTACCACAATAGAGTGGTGAGGAAGCTGAGACTTATGAAAGCCAGGACAAGGAGGGACATGGTACATGGTGTCTAATCTACGAGAATGAGGAGAGGTGGTAAGAGGAGTCTCCCACATGCTCAACATGAGATCATAGAGAATCTCATGAATAGGTAAAGTAGCTGCTTCTTTAGGAGCCTTAGGATATTGCAAAATATCTAGTTGCTTGGCTCTAGGCTCTGACTCAGGGGCCACTGTAATGGAGAGGCCCCTAGCCACTTCCCTAATGAAGTCCTGAAAAGACAAGTCTTCTGGAGGAGACATTCTTCGTTTTGGAGAATCAGACTCCTGAGGAAGAAGTACCGGTGCATCAACAGAAACCTCCGACTCATCAGAGTCTTCGGAGGAATCGAAGTATCGCCTGTCTGGATGCTCCTGTAAAGCCCGATACGCGTACCGAGTGGGATCGACATCGGGAGTAAGCGGTACCGGTTCGGTACCGATGGGCATCATAGGACAGGGTACCGTTGCAGTCGACACCAAAGCCGATGTCGATGCAATCGGTACCGGCAACGGAGACTGTTGCGGTACTGGAGGCGTCGAAGCCTGCATAAATGCTGTTAGGGTGCGCTGCATGGACAGAATCTTCTGATCCATCGACGCCACCAGAGTCTGGATGTCGGTACCAGTGGAGGCCACCGGTACCCCAGAACACGGCAACAGGTGATCGGTCGAGGCCGAGCCATCGATGTCAACCTGTGACCCCATAGACAATGCTTTGGAAGCCGGAACTTCCCGCCGGGGTAATTTTGCTGGTGCGGAATCCTCGAGGACAAGCCCGGAGGCATCTCGATGCTTAGAGGGAGATTTGCCCTTCGAGGACCGGCTAGATTTATGTTTGGTTACCTGAGATCCATGGGAGGAAGAACAAGCCCTGGAAGACGTCGATGCCACCGAGGCTGCATCAGAGGGAAACAGGGTACTGAGCTTGGCTGCTCGGTTCTGCCGACCTCTTTTAGACATCATGGTACAGGACACACAATCCGTGATGGAATGGTCAGGACCCAAACATTTTAGACACCAGTCATGGGTGTCGGTGACAGAAATAGTACCGCCACACTTCGTGCACTTTTTGAACCCGGAAGCGGGCTTCTCCATGAGGAGAAAATATGTTCAGGCCTAAGGCCCAAACCGAAAATGCAATGTTGAAGAAAAAAAAGTTTTGTGTTTTGTTTTTTTTAAGAAAGAAAAGAAAAGACCGGCGGTACCGGTCTGACGTCGAAGAAGGCAGACGCGAGACAGAAAAATAAAGAAATAAATTAAGAATTCTTCTGCGGTGACAGGAACACGACCTGCTGGCTCTGCGGAAAAGAAGAACTGGATAGAGGCGGTTGGGAAAGGCGGGAAGGCAGCGCGCAGGCGCTGTGGGATGCTCCCAAAAGCTTTCTTACTGGACGCTGGGGAGCGTTTCCGCGCAGGCTCCGTCGGTACCGACGATACCCATATGTGAAGACGCATTCCTGCTTGTTCCTGGAGATGTGTGGGTACTGCAACAGGATAATATTGTCAACTGATACCCATGAACTGTGCCCATCTTACCTCGGGTTCAATTACAATAACCCTACCTGCATCACCTGTCTAGAAGTTCTTTGATTTGGCCAGGTACAGGCTACGTGCACAGGCATATGGGATGCATCACTCTCCAAGGATCCAGGAGCCACACCAGGTATTCAGAATACACTGGCATGGTTTATGGTTTATTCATACTTGATATACTGCTCTTAATATCAAGCAGAGCGGTTCACAAAAAAATAAAACTGGGGCACACTTTTAATTTAACAGTTTTTCTATGCCGCTATATCTCCAATTCTAAGCAGTTTGCATAACAGAATTGGCCAACAGAGCTTTACATGGAACCTTCTAGTAATTGTAACAAAGAATATTTATAACATTAAAGAACACTGTGACATTAAACTATGATACACTGCTATGGTTACATGAGTAAGCGAGTTGGATGAAGGGGGGGGGGGAGAAGAGATTTTGTTTATAGTACGAGGGGTCCATTAAGTCTAAACAGTTAGGATGGATCAGTAAAGTGTCCAAGGAAGGGGTGGGTTTTAAGTTTTCTTCTGAAGTCTGCCAGATAATGTAAAGTTAAAAAGGACAGTACAAGACATACATTACTGACAATGAGGATACAGAAGGAAACTAGGGAGAAAGCAGAGTTGCTGACTTGTAAAAGGGGTTCTCTGTAGACAGCAAGGGTATGCAGCCACACTTGATAGATGACATCTCTGACGTTGCCGATGTGCTGGGCTTTCCCTAGTTCAGAAAAGTCTTTTGACTTGTCTGAGCATGCACGCTCAGCTTCCCATCCTGCCGTTTCCTTCCTTGTCAGTTCATCACACAGCTGAGCAGCCAGAGATCAGAGGAATCCATGAAAGTAGATGCAAAGATGGATTTGCTGAGCTGACAGTAGTTTGGTCTCCTTATTTAGTCAGTTATAATTATAATTATTCTTGGTTTTTTTGTGGGGAAGGCAGGCGGGTGAGTGTGGCTGCATACCCCTGCTGTCTACAGAGAATCCCCATTAAAGGTAAGCAATTCCGCTTTCTCCAGAGACAAGCAGGGGGATGCAGTTGCACTTGACAGATGAGCCCAGAGCTGAAGGCTGCCTCGGGGTACATTTAGGCTACAGCCCAGTTCTGGTTATGGGTGGCAGAAAACTGTTGCTGGTGTGATCGTTACTTAGGAAGTGAAGATGTTCCTGAGAACCGCTTGGCGAAAGGAGTGGTCCAAGTTGAAGTGTTTGGTAAAGGTATGAATGGATGTCCAAGCGGATGCTTTGCAGATGCCCTGCGCCGAGACTGAGGATAAGTAGGCAATGCTAGCAACTGTGGCTCTTAGACGGTAGGGCGTGACCTAGCCAGGGGATTGGCTGTTGCACCTGGGCATAGCAGAAGGACATGCAGTCAGATATCCAGAAGGAAATAGTCTTTTTGGATGCAGGCCATCCTGGATTATTCAGATTAAAGGTTACAAAGAGTTAGGAGGAAGTTTGTACATCCTTGGTCACATGGAGGTAGAACAAAAGAGCTCGTCGACAATCCAGTGTGTGAAGGGATTCCTCTGGAGAATCTGCTGGAGGACTGGGAAAAAAGACAGTAGAACAATGGCTTGGTTGAGATGAAAGGAGACCTTGGGAAGGAATTTTGGATGTGTGCGCAGGACTACTCTATTGTGGAAAAACTGCATGTAAGGTGTGTAGTGCACCAGCGCCTTCAATTCACTAATTTTCCTTGTTGAGGTGATGGTGACCAAGAAGACCATTTTCCAGGTGAGTCACTTAAGGAAGGCTGAGGCTAAGAGCTCAAAGCAAGGCTTCATTAACTCTGAGAGGACAATGTTGAGATCCCTTGTTGGGATAGGCAGTTTGAATAGAGGGTTGGTGTTCATGAGGCCTTTCTTGAACTGGGAAACCAGAGGATGAACATAGATGGGTTTCCCATCCAATGGAACATGCGAAGCAGCGATGGCAGAGAGATATCATCGCATTGACATTGTCTGTAGGCCCGAGTGTGAGAGCAGGAGCAAATAGGAGAGGGCTTGACTCAGGGGACAGGTGTCTGGGTCCAGGTGTTTGCCCTTAGCCCAGCTGGCAAAATGCGACCACTTTCGGTGGTAAAAGTCAAGTTGCTGATTTTCTGGAAGCAGAAATTTCATTGCACTCTTCGTCAGACAGAGCTAAATTGGGCAAACTTTCCAGGCTTCTAGTGAGGTGGAGCAATGTTCCCTAGTTCTGTGTGAGGAGGAAGGATCTGTTCCGAGAGGTTGTGAAACATCCTCCATTAGGGCTAGGTGATGTGGATATCAGATTTGTCAAGGCCACTGGGAGGGCTATGAGAATGAGTTTTGCATTGTCCTCCCAAGTCTTGATGAAGATTTGCCTGATTAGAGGGAAAAGACAGAAGGCATACAACAGCAGGTGGCTCCAGCTAATGGTGAATGCGTTGTGGGCCCATCGGTTTGGACTGGGGCATAGAGAGCAGGGCATTTGACATTCTCAGCAGTGACGAAGAGGTCTACTTCTGAGATGCTCCATTCATCAAAGATCCTGTGAGCAATTTTGAAGGACAGAGATCATTCGTGCAGTTCCAGCTGTTGAGATGGTCTACTAGTTGGTTATAGGTTCCTGAGAGATATGTCGCCCTGAGGAAGGTGTTTTGTCCTCCAAGTCTGTTGATATGGCAGTGATGTCCTATAATGCTGCGCTCTTCTCAGCTCTGGATGTTCTTGCTCCTCTCATCCCTCATCCTGTAAGGCGTTCCTTACCTCAGCCGTGGCTCTCTCCCACTATTCGCTATCTTCGCTCCTGTGTCCACTCTGCTGAGCGTTCCTGGCTCAAATCCCGCTCTCCTGAAGATTTCCTTCATTTCAAATTCATGCTCTGCTCTTTCAAATCTGCTTTAGCCAAACAAGATTACTTTGTTTGCCTGACTAATTCTCATGCCTCTGATCATTGCTCTCAATTCTCTCCTCAAAGTGCCTCCGCCTCTGATCCCTCCTTCCCTTTCTGCCCAGACTCTGGCCGATTACTTCCATGATAAAAGCCATAAGATCACTCTCCAGTTTCCCTCTAAATCCCCGATTTCCCTTTCCTGCTTTCATTCTCTCCCCCCTTCTTATCCTACCCTCTCTTCCTTCCCCACGATTTCTATTGATGAAACTGCTCTTCTTCTCTCCTCCTCCAAGCTCATCACTTGCTCCTCTGATCCTATCTCCTCAAATCTCCTCTCCTCTATTTCTTCTAACGTTGTCCCCTCCATTTCTCATATTCTCAACCTTTCGCTTTCCACTGCTACTGTCCCGGCTGACTTTAAACATGCTGTGGTCATGCCTCTCCTTAAGAAACCCTCACTTGATCCCTCTTATACTTCTAATTATCGCCCCATCTCTCTTCTTCCTTTCATTTCTAAACTGCTCGAACGTGCGGTTTACCACCGTTGTCTTGACTTCCTTTCTTCCCATGCTCTTCTCGATCCCTTACAATCCGGTTTTCGTCCTTTGCACTCTACTGAAACTGCTCTTGTCAAAGTCTCCAGTGACTTGTTCCTGGCTAAATCTAAAGGCCTTTACTCTGTCCTTATCCTCCTTGACCTTTCTGCTGCCTTTGACACTGTTGACCATGATCTTTTCCTTGACACTTTGTCCTCGCTTGGCTTTAGGGACTCTGTTCTCTCCTGGTTCTCCTCATATCTCTCCCATCATTCCTTTAGTGTATGCTCTGGTGGCTCCTCCTCCTCTGTTACCCTGCTCTCGGTTGGTGTCCCCCAGGGTTCTGTCTTGGGTCCCCTTCTTTTTTCTCTCTATACCCAATCCCTTGGTGCGCTTATTTCCTCTCATGGTTTTCAGTACCATCTCTATGCTGATGACTCTCAAATCTATCTCTCTACTCCTGATCTTTCTTCTGCTTTCCAGTCCCGGATCTCTTGCTGTCTCTCTGCCACTGCTGCCTGGATTTTCCATCGTCGCCTGAAATTGAACATTGCCAAGTCTGAACTTCTCGTTTTTTCTCCTAAAATTTCCCTTTCTCCTTCTTTTTCAGTCTCTGTTGATGGCTCTGTTCTCCAACTTGTTTCATCTGCTCGCAATTTGGGTGTTATTTTTGACTCTTCGCTCTCTTTTTCCTCTTATATCTAACTCATCGCTAAGACCTGTCGCTGCTCTCTCTTCAACATTGGCAAAATCCGCCCCTTTCTCTCTGAGCTCATTACTAAAATCCTCATCCATTTCCTAATCACCTCCCGCCTTGATTATTGTAACCTCCTTCTTGCTGGTCTCCCTCAGTCTCGTCTCTTCCCTCTTCAGTCTATTCAGCACTCCGCTGCCTGTTTGATTTTCCGTCAGCCTCGTTTTGCCCACATCACTCCTCTCCTCAGATCTCTTCACTGGCTCCCTATCCGTTTCCGTATTCACTATAAGCTTCTCCTTCTGACCTATAAGTGAATTCACTCTGTGGCTCCTCAGTACCTTTCTTCTCTCATTTCTCCCTATTTCCACCCTCGTGTACTCCGTTCTTCTTCCCAGTTGCTTCTTGCTATGCCCTTCTCCTCTATTGCCAACTCCAGATTCCGCTCTTTTCACCTTGCTGCTCCCTACGCTTGGAATAAACTTCCTTTGGCTATACGTCAGGCATCTTCTTTGCCCCTCTTCAAACTCAAGTTAAAAGCTCATCTTTTCGCCTCTGCCTTTGGCTCTTGATTTTGCTGATCTCCTTTCTTCCCCTCTTTTATTTCACCTTTCTTTCTTCCTCTTACACTTGTTCTTACCTCTTTCCTCTTTCCTTAGTCCTGTCTCTCCTGCTCTTGTCTCTTTGCCCTTGTTCTTATCTTTTTTCTACTCCTTTTCTTGCTTTGTCTTTTTAGATTGTAAGCTCTTTTGAGCAGGGAATGTCTTTTTGTGTTTTCACTGTACAGCGCTGCGTGTGCCTGGTAGCACTTTATAAATGCTTAGTAGTAGTAGTAATGTCTCCTAGTAGCAGAGCTTGCTTTCAATCGAAAAAGGCTCTTCTCCTATGCATTTATGCCATGGAAGTATTTAAATGTCTCAATCATATCACCTCTACCCCGCCCTTCCTCTAAGGTGTACATATTAAGATCCTTAAGTATGTCCTCATATGCTTTATAATGCAGATCACTAACCATTTTAGTAGGCACCCTCTGTATTGACTCCAGCCTGTTTATATCCTTTTGAAGGTGTGGTCTCCAGAATTGTACACGATACTCCAAATGAGGTCACACCAAAGACTTATACAGAGCCACGATCACCTCCTTTCTTCTGCTGGAAATTCCTCTCCCTATGCACCCAAGCATCCTTCTAGCTTTTGCTGTCACCTTTTCTACCTGATAAGTGTGACAAGGAAGCTTATCAGGACCTAGAAGAGAGGGGTAAAAAGAAGGAATTTACTTTAATAAAGGGACCCATTTTAAAAGGTCCAGGACTTAAAACTCCATTTGCTCCTAGAAAGCAGGTAATTCCTGGCTACAATAAGGAACAGAGTGCCCCTAGTGGTGGAAAGGATAGGGAATACAGGCCCAGGGTAAGGAACCCTTAAGTCACTGTATCCCCTAATCACTCAGCTGCCACGAGGGAGTTTGATCTCTCTCACCTGAGAGAGGAGAGGGTGGAGCATGAGCCTGAGGGGTTTAAGTTTAGCTCAGTTAGGTCAGAGAGACCAGGAAGACGATGAGGGACAAGCAGACCAGGGACAAACAGAACACATGGAGAGAAACTTGAAGTTCTCCTGAGACCTAAGAGTGCTGTAACTGCTGACCAGAGAGAGAGAGAAAGAGAGCAGATGTTTTGCCTACTCAAGAAGGAATGGAGCAGTAAGAGCCAGAAGCACTAATTGGAGAACAGGATGTGCTAGATGGTGGCCAGAGCATGTAAGAAGTGAAGCTACTACTGGCTTTGATCAAGGTATGAGTCCCAGAAGCTTAGCTAATAAGGAGCACTACGTATTTACCCGAGACAGCTTTAACCATAACAGAAGGCAGTCAAGTAAGCTATCTGAATCTGAGCCAGAGAGTGAACCAATGGAATTGGGGGAGCCAGATTTACCTTGTGATGAAGAGGTCTCATACATGGACTGCTCTGCATGCCAGTCTGCCAATTAAGAATGGTTGCCAGGGATGTCAACCGTAAAGAGAAGCCTCCAGTGTCCAAAGCCCTAAGAGCTGTGTTAGCTTGTTAATGTTCTAAGCTCAGGAGAAGTGTGACACAGTGCAAAGCTGAATCTTCCTGATTATCTTTTGAGAAACAGCTGTGAGCAGTGCTGAGATCTTTTTGATGCCGTTTCAACTGAAGGAAGTAAGAAATGCTTTTGTTTGACTAACTACTGAGAGAACCTTGAAAAGAGTTTTATCTGCTTGTGTGAATTTGACTATCTGTATGAAGAGCTATGTTTAAGCATACAAGATAGCCAGGTAATTGTTCTGGAATGGAAAGGGAAAGAAGCCCTGGATAAAAGTTTCTTTCTGTATGTTTTGGACTGCACGGCAAGCTCTGCTGAAAGCAGGTGCTGTTAATTAAAGCTGAGGAAAGCTGTTTTGTTTCAGTTCAAGTTATCCTGTAATGAGTTACAAGAATTCCTGGTGAAAATATCTAAAAAGGTGGATCTGTGAACCTTAGCGTGTCTTTCTTTTCTAAATAAATTCTTGTCAATGCACCTACTCAACCCAACTACAATGAAGGTGTTTTTTTTTCATCTGAGCCCAAATGATATCTAACTGAACTACCTTTCCCACAATGCATTTAAAGGCATCCAGTTAGGAACTTCCGGTGATGCGGTGAGCCCGAGCGGACGCACGCCGCTCGAGCTCTGGGCCCCCTTGCTCCTCCGGCGCCGCCAAATGCTCGTTCGGGGCTAAAATCGGGGTCCCACACACCCCCTGAGCTCCCTTGCACAAGCCGCAGCCGGGAGAGATGATCCGGTGCTCCCCTCTCACCGGCGTTTGAAGATTCTGGAGGCGACCTGGACCAGCGCGGCTCATGTTGCAGGCGCCGTGCTGAGAGCCACGTGGTGGGGTGAGTAGGCAGTCGGCGACTCAAGACAACCTGCACGGGATTGCAGGGGGATCCCTGCGGCGGCCGCGGCCTTACGGCTGGTGCTCCTCCCCCCCCCCTGTTTCTGCCTCCAGCTTGTCTCCAGACTGTGCCCCGTATGGCTGCCTGACGCGGGAAAGATCGGGGGAGGCTAAGATCCCTTATTGGGCCCGGCTGTGGAATGCCCCTTGTTTTGCCTGCTTTCACCCCCACCCCAGGGGACCTGCAAAGGGCCGAGTGGATACGACCGGAGCCCTCCTCTCCCCTCCATCGGAGCCAGTGACCCATGCCTCTCTCTGCCAGCTGGGATCCTGAGATTTATCCTGTTGCACTGGGACATACTGGACTGAATCCTGCCCCCCCCTGCCTCTGGCATTCTGGAGTCTCTGACCGGAGCCCTGCTCTCACCATTGAAGAGTCTGTAACCTGCGCCCTGCACCTGGCCTCCGGTGTATAGGAGCCCGAGTCTGAAGCTTATACCCCGCTGAGTGTAGGGGCCCGGGACTGGTGTTCCTTCTTCAGCGCACTGCCCCACCTTTGACACCTAGGGGCCTCAGAACTGTACCTAACTGCGGGGCGTCAGTACCCGTGGCCCAGGCTTTCCCTCCAGAGCGCAGCTGACCGGGATCCCTGCCTTTCATTTAATGCCTCAGAGCCCTGAACCCATACTTTGTCTCCTGTGTACAGAGGCCTGAGTAGCCCCGGCGACACCTGAGGCTCGGATCTGGGACCGTGTTGCGAACCAGGGAGGTCGACGAAGGAGGCCCTCATCGCCCGGTGTGTGGAGCGGGGACAGGAGGGGGACCCCCCCCTCCCCCTGAGTGGATTACAACAGAGGCCTTGGTGATGGCGGCAAAGGGAGGCCGTCGGGTGGAGAAGGAGAAGACTCCCCTGCCGCCCAGAGGGGGGGAGCAACCCTCACCGCCGAGGGGGGAGGCCAAGACCACAGCAGAGATGGTGGACGAAATTTCCATAGCTGTAGCGGGAGCGCTGTCTGCTCAGTTCGAGGACCTACGGGGCCGTATGGACCTTGTCCAGACCTCAGTGGAGGCCTTGGGCGGCCGCCTACAGGAGGCGGAGCACCGGATAGAGAAGTCCGAGGAGCACGTGCTGGAGCTACAGCGGGAGATGGTTCGGGTGAAAAAACTGCTTCAGGGGCAGGAAGCCAAACTAGATGACCTAGAAAATAGATCCCGCCGTAACAACCTGAGATTTCTTGGGATCCCAGATACCGTCGAGGATCGGGACCTGCAACCTTACTTAGAAGATCTGGTGAAACAACTACTGGCGAACGAACCCGAAGGTGCCTCAGTACAAATAGAGCGAGCGCACCGGGTTGGACCCAGGAGGACTAACGATACCCGACCCAGGGTGACAATAGCACGGTTCCTGAGGTTTCCACAGAAAGAAGCGGTCTTGCGTGCAGCGCGTAAGACAGGGACCATTCAGAAGGACAATGCCCGGCTACGTATTGTTCAGGATTACTCAGCAGCCCTAGGACAGCGGCGACGAGATTATGGACCACTGTGCCAGACCCTGATAGACAATAACATTAAGTTCATGGTGCAATATCCCGCCCGATTGGTCTTCACCCACGACGGGATCCGTCGGACTTTTGACTCCGCGTTAGTAGCAACGCCCTACGTGGAGGAGATACGGCGGAGGGCCGCAGTGGCAGCCGAGTCCTGAGGATCGGAGGAGAAGATTAATGCCCTGATGAACAAGCTAAGAGTTACTTGCTTTGGACTGTAAAGTGAGGGTGATGGTAATTGTTGTGGGGGAGGAGGGCTGCTGGGATTGTCTTGACTGCTTTAAGTAGAAATGTTGGTTTCCTCTGGGTGTGGGGGACGGGTGGGGAGCAGTCCGGGTGGTGGCTGTGTCTTTGGGGGGGCCGGGGGGGAGGGGTGGTTTGTAGTGGAATCGGGGCGTTGGAGGAGTGGGGGGGGTACCGCACGCATCTAGGAATTCACTGAAGAGGAGAGGAGGATGGTAGTAGAATTAAGGAATCGAAGGGGGGTGGAGGGAGGGAGGGGGAGGGAGAGGCAGAAGCTAAGGGGGGGAAGGGGGGGAGGGGGGGAAGAGGGGTAGGGGTAGGGGGGGAGTCGGAACACTGTATTTTTGGGGACCAGTTGAGGTAGTGACGGGCCGAGGACGGTCTTTGAAGGGCTATGGGGGAGGACCCTGGGCTGGGGGGGTGTCTTCCCTATATTTTGTATGGTACTTAACAGACATTTGTGTGCCCAGTTTAATCATGTATGCCACTTAAGATAATCTCTTGGAATGTTTGTGGCCTGGGTAGTCCGATTAAACGGGCAAAAATTTTGCAGGCCCTGGCTAGGCAGGGAGCAGACATCGCTATGCTTCAGGAAACCCACCAGACTGCCGACGAACACCGTAAACTTTGCCGGGAGTGGGTGGGACAGGTCTGGGGGGCCCCAGCGCTTGGTAAGAAGGGTGGGGTAGTGCTTTTGATTCACAAACGGGTAAGGATGGAGGTGGTGAAGGAACTCGTTGACCCGACGGGCAGATATGTACTGGTGCAGGGAGTCCTTGAGGGGAGGCCAGTAGTTCTTGGTAGCGTGTATTGTCCCAATGTACTTGATTTGTCCCTGTATGCGCGCATTGCCTCCACACTTGAGACGCTGCCGGAGCTCCCCGTTATTTTGGGGGGAGACTTCAACGGGGTCATGGATATCGATCTCGATACCTCTAAAGTGGGGGAGCAAAGAGAAAGACGGGCGACGGTTCAGGCACTGCGACGTTTCTGTTCCAGACTGGGGCTAGTGGACTCCTGGCGCTTACTGCATCCGGGCGAGCGGGATTACACGCACCAATCCCGGGCCCACGGCACAAGTGCACGTATAGACTATCTGTTGTTATCCGCTGAGCTGTTTGCCAAGGTAGGGGACGCCCAGATAGGGCCTGTAGAGATATCTGACCATGCATTTGTCTGGATGGAAGTCTTTTGGAGTGGGAGTACGTCACGGGCCTTTCAGTGGCGTTTTCCATTGGAATTATACAGAGACGCCCAATTTCGCGCATTTATACAGCGGCGGTGGCAGGAATTCGAGGCCGACCATAGGGGTCATCAAGATGACCCCGAATTGCTCTGGGAAACGGCGAAAGTCGTATTGAGGGGAGATATAATTGGGTTTCTAGCCAGAAAACGACGATTAAGGGCCGAACGTATTATGGTCTTAGAGCGATTGGTGACGAACTTGCGACGCCGCTGGGCTCATACTCCCACTGCGGGCTTAAAAAAGCAGCTGTGGGATTCTCAAATGGAATTAAACGAACTATTACACCAGAGAGCAAAGAAGTCAGTCTTGTATTATCGCTATCAATTGTACCGTTATGGGGACAAGCCGGGAAAGTTATTGGCTCGGTGCCTGCGTGGACCCAGGGGCTCTAAATTGATGCCCGCCTTGCGAGATGATCATGGGACTTTGCAAAGGGAAAGTCCGGCGATAGCGCGTGTCTTTCGCTCCTTCTTCCAGAAACTCTACACTGCGGAGGCGACTTCTCCCACGAAGATGGCGGATTATGTGAGGGGACTAGACTTGCCCCGCCTTTCCACTGAGCAAAGAGCTCAGTTAGATCAGCCAATTACGGTGGCCGAGCTGCAAGGGGCCATTTCCAAGGCCAGCTGCTACAAATCCCCAGGATCCGATGGTCTAGGTGCTGAATTCTACAAGATCCTCCAGGAACAGATTTCCCCTACGCTGACTGCTGTACATAATCGGCGAGCGCAGCAGGGCTCTTTTCGGTGGGGGGTTAATCATGCTCATATTGTTCTTATCCCCAAACCGGCCAAAGACCCTCTTTCTGCAGCCTCGTATCGTCCGATTTCCTTGCTCAACTTCGACCTTAAATTAATGGCTAAAATCCTGGCAGACCGCCTGGCGGAGTTTTTGGGGCAGTTGGTCCATGAGTCCCAGGTCGGTTTTGTTAAGGGGCGCTACGCGGTTCGTAACCTACGTAAGATCATAGCGTCTTTAGAATGGGTTCAGTATAGACACCTGTCCTCTCTCTTGATTAGCTTTGACGCAGAAAAAGCCTTTGACAGGGTGGACTGGCAATACCTGAGATTCATCCTCCCTCAGTATGGTTTGGGGCCGTCGTTTTGTAACATGGTCGACAGTTTGTATGCCAATCCTACCTCAGCGATACTCTGTAATGGAGTCATCTCAGAGCCTTTTTCATTGCAGAGGGGGACCCGTCAGGGCTGCCCCCTCTCTCCTCTCCTTTTTGTTCTTTCTTTGGACCCTCTTCTACGCCGAGTGGCGGGTATGCGGACAATCCGGGGCGTAAGTATTGGCCCTCAGGTATTTAAGATTTCGGCCTTTGCCGATGACTTGTTGGTGCACTTGCTTTCTCCCGGGGATTCCCTACCCCCTCTGTTGCAGGAGTTCCGCGTCTTCGGGCAGATTGCGGGGTTTAGTATCAATAGGGATAAGTCTGAAGCCCTTGATGTTTCTGGCCGACTTCGGGGTAGCTGGGTGGGAGAATTTCCCATCCGATGGGCTGAGCGCCAGTTCATATACTTGGGAATTGTACTGTCCTGTCAACCGGGTCGCCTATATAGGACTAACCTGCGACGGATGCTGGCCAAGGTGAGGACTCAGCTCCAGGCGTGGCAGTCCCTCCCCATGTCCCTTATGGGGAGGATTGCGGCGATCAAATTGGTCCTCCTGCCGCGGATCTTATACTGGCTACAGACCCTCCCTGTGTGGATCCTTCGTCGGGATATCAGGTGCTTTGAGGCGGAATTTCGGGGCTTTCTATGGCGGGGGTCGAGAGCTCGGGTCTCGTACCGTAGACTCATGGGGAGGATCCGTGGGGGGGGATGGGGGCTTCCAGATCTTGGTGCTTATGTGCTGGCTTGTCAAGCCCGCCATTTGGGGGACTGGCTCGGGGATAATGATCTTTATACCCCTAGAGCGTTTGAAGAGGCGTACGTGGCACCCCATTCTCTACAGGCCCTTTTGCATTTGGAGGTGAGTAGGTGGCCTACGCATTTAGCGGACAGCGTGTTATTGGCCCCGGTATATAAAACCTGGCGGAAATTGAATGTCTATTGGGGCCGACGGTGGCAGGTGTCGAGCTGGCTACCTATTTGGGGCAACGCCAATTTTACCCCGGGGACCGAAACGGCAGCGTTTCGTCAGTGGGGGGAGAGAGGGGTGCGGGCGCTGGGCCATGTGGTGGACCTGGCGGGCAAACCTAAGCCCTTTCCCATGCTATCCCACGAATATAAATTGGGGCCCCTACACTTCTTTGCATACATGCAAGTGGCCCATTACGTGGCTTCCCTTCCACGGTCGGAACTCTGTGGCGACCGCTCGGCCCAGATAATAGCGTTTTTCGGGTTTGGCGACGTTGAGCGGCCGTCCATTCGGACCTTCCATCTTCGGTTGGAGCAGTTTCGACCACAGCCAGATTACAGCGGTGTGGAAAGAGCCTGGGGGGTGGAATTGGGTCGAGAGATTCCCCATGGTACTATTCTGGTGGCCCTCCGGAGGGTGGCGAGCCTGGCAGATGGTGCTCGCTGGCGAGAAATTCAAATTAAGTGTTTAACTAGGGTTCATTTCTCCCCGCGGCGAGCCCTTCGCTGCCATTTGACCGCAGATGGTAGCTGTCCTCGCTGTGCGGAGCCCCTGGCGACTTTGTACCATATGTGGTGGGGCTGCCGGCGCATACGCCCCTATTGGCATAGAATTGCCCTTTATATGGCCGACCTCCTTGGACAACCTGTATACTGGGATGCGGCCTTGATCGTCTTGGATCTCCTGGGTCTCACCTCTCCAAAGGGGAAATGGAGCCGTTGGCTGGTGCGGAAGGCATGTCTGGTGGGTAAGGGCCCCATTCTACGTGGGTGGAGGGACAGCCACCCTCCCTCTTTTTGGGAGTGGCGGAACTCCTTCCATCAACTTATGCTCCTGGAGTGTCGGGCTGCACGAGGTCATGTGAAGCGATGGTCTGCTTTCTGGTTACTGTGGGAGCCCTATATTCAAAAGTTGAGTCCTCGGACACGTAATGTAACCCTACAATTAGGCTGTTGATAGCCCTGGATGTATGTGGAGACCTACAGAGGTTCGGCACTGTTATATATGCTGGTCCGGGTGGGTATTGCGTCTGGGTGGAGGGGGTGGGAAGGGTTTATGGGGGGGGAGGTTGGGGGGGGAATAGGGGTATTATCTTAAAAACTATGTAACCATCTATGTATCTTGCACCTTGGGGATCAGAGCCCACCCCAGGGAGCGATTGTCTTATGCTCTGTATCTGATGTTTTGTTTGATGGTTCAAAATAAAATATTGAAAAAAAAAAAAAAAAAGGCATCCAGTTAGAAAAAGGCCAGAAAGTTGAAGCACCACAATGGCAAAAACAAAACCACGCCCCTCCATACCAATGTAAGGGGCTAAGGGTGTGACAAGTGGTGTAGTTCTTGGATATTTTTTCATCAAAGTAACCAGGAGGTCCATAAGGATATTGCTGCAAGTTTCCAAGCAGAAGCAACTGAATACAGAATTTCCTTGTCTGACTTGGAGGAACAGCAGAAGGAGGTGTTCCAGGAGCAGTTCCAGCCAAAAGACCCTGTGGAAGTGAGACAACGCCTGAACAAGGTAAAGTTACCTGGGCGTGACCCCTTCAGGATAAAAGAAAAAAAAAAGTATATGCTGAGGCATTTCAAAGGGGACATATAGAGGAAAAGATTTTCTGTTGTACGGTGCCGCCCTTGGTTTTTTTTTCTCTCTTTTTTTTCCTTACAGGTAACAAGCCATGGATCCCAAGGAACTTGTGAGTTGGATGGCGAACCAGTTCAGCCGTCAGCAGGAGTTGGCGCAAATGGCGCAGGACAAGGCCATCGCTGCCATGAAGGAACAGCAGAAACCAGTTCTTGCTCTGGTGGAGGCATGGATTTCACTCCGGAGCCAGGGAGGCGGAGGAGTGCCAGCGCCAGCAAGCCCAGCTGCTCCACAGATGGACAGTATGGTAGACTTTTCCAATATGGGACCATTTAGTTTTGGTAAACTAACTCCAGAGGATAATGTGGACGACTTTATTAACTCTTTTGAAAGAGTGGCACAGACCTTAGGATGGCCGGAGACTCAATGGGCTATACGCCTGGCCACATCCTTAACAGGAGAGGCCTTGGCCGCTTACAGGGCCATGCCAGCAGCCCAAGCATTAGATTATAAGGCTGTAAAAACTGCCATTAAGGACCGCTTAGGGTTAACAGCCACAGTATATCATCGTATGTTTAGGGCCACAGTCCTGAGGGATGGCGAGATGCCAAAAGGCTTAAGCCAAAGGATTCGTGGATTAGCCCTAAAGTGGCTGGCTCCTGAAGGGAAGGATGTAGAAATGATTATTGATATGATTATGCTAGAACAATTTATGGCAGCAGTGCCCGAGGAGTTGCAGTCTTTTCTCATCCAGCAGAATTGCCAAAGCATGGGAGAAGCAACCCTTTTGTCTGAGAGGTTTATGGAAGCTGAGATGGCTTGGCAGCAAAAGGGAAGCTCTCTCAAAATAGGTGCTGAGAGGCATTGTGCTACATCAGAAAAGAAGGAAGGAAAAACTGCTGATTTTGGGAGAGTTTGTGCACCTTCCCAAAATGAAAAGTGGGCAAAGAAAAAATGTTTCCAGTGTGGAAAGTGGGGCCATGTGCAGAAAGGTTGTAAAACCCACACTAATTTAATGGGTGTCAGTGTAAAAGGACCTGGAGAAGGTTTTCTTTTAACGGTTGACATACAAGGGGTTACCATACAAGCTCTTTTGGACTCTGGTGCGGACCAAAGCATGCTTTCTAAAAAGCTTTGGCAGGCAATAGTGGCCAAAAATAACTCAGAATGTAGGAAGCCTGAGAGAAATGTGCGCATTAGATGCATTCATGGGGCTGCTTCATTTTATCCTACATACAAGTTGAAGATTAAGGGTTTAGGGGTCCAGAGAGAAATAGCAGTGGCAGTGGTACCAAAGCTCCCATATGATTTAATATTGGGAAGGGACTGGCACCAGTTCAAGCAGGGATTAGAGAAAGGCTTAGAGAAAAAGAGTGGCTTTATTTCTACCCGATCCCAGTCTAAGGCTAACAGCCAAGAAGAAGAGACCCAAGTTGATTCTCTAGGAGATCTACCCTCACATGAGGACTTGGTGACTTCCCCAACTGGAAAGGTTAGGAAGGAAAAAGCGCAACGGAGATATGAAAGGCGTTGTAGGGCACAGGGTAGGGCCAAGATGGAGCTTAGCCCAGGATTGCCCTGGGTGCCAGCTGAAATAGTAGAGAAGTTTCCAACTTTCCCCAAGGAACAGCGAGCAGATCCGGCTCTCGCTCGAGCATTTGAGTATGCCCAAGTGGTACGGGATGTCCTTCCCAGATTCCTATTAGACAATGAGATATTGTATAGGGAAAGTCAGGACCCCCGTACTGGCACAATCAGGAAACTAGTGGTACCCACGACTTTTAAGGGGTTAGTTCTGAGACTTGCCCATGATCATCCAGTGGGAGGCCATAAGGGGGTGCAGGGAACCCTAGATCAAATTCTGATATGCTTTTATTGGCCTGGCGTTTTTAAAGAAACTGCCCAGTTCTGTGCCGCATGCCCAGCATGCCAGCGAGTCACAGCTGCACGACCCCCAGTCGTGCCTTTGATACCAACTCCCATCATAGCAGATCCCGTACGGCGTATCTCAATGGATATAGTAGGCCCCTTGGTTAAAACACCCCGAGGTTTCCAGTACATCTTGGTAATGGTGGATCAGGCTACCAGGTTTCCCTAGGCCGTTCCTTTATGGAATATTTCAGCTAAAACCATAGCTTTAGAATTAATAAAGCTGTTTTGTGAGATAGGATTCCCCAGAGAAGTCTTAACAGACCGTGGGACCAACTTTGTATCAAAGTATTTGGCCCAAGTCTGGGATGCTTTCGGGATTCATCATATAAAGACATCCGCTTATCATCCCCAGTCAAATGGTTTGGTGGAGAGATTAAATCAAACCTTGAAAAAGATGTTAAGAAGGGGGTTAGCGGGAAACAAGGCCAAGCCTCCCGCCGCTGCTCTGTCCAATCCGGGCAGGCAGCCAGAGATAAAAGAGAAGCGCCGTCCGGCGCTAGCAGGAGAAGCGGGTCCCCAATCGGGGGACAGGACAGCCAAGCCTCCCGCCGCTGCTCTGTCCAATCCGGGCAGGCAGCCAGAGATAAAAGAGAAGCGCCGTCCGGCGGGCCCGCGCCTGAGGGCCTCGCCAGAGGGCCCTTTGGCGTGGCCCTTAGGCGGTGGGCCTTTAAACACCAAAAGCGACGCCCCAAAACCACCGCAAGTCGACTCAAACAGAGCCCCTGACCTGTTTCTCGCAATCGTTTGCTCCCACGACCCACCCGAAGTGATCGAGCTACTAACTATACTTGACAACCCGGTTTCCCAAGGTCACGGGCCAAACTGACGGTTTGAGCTCCCGGTATCGGTCGAGCTCGCCAGCGGTCCTCCAGAATCCAAGATCTACGTTATACCCACGGTCTGCAAGACACTACTGAGTCACGCAGCACGCGATCAACGGCCTGAACTCAACTCGCCGAGGTAAGCTCTCAAGCACAGAACATACAAATCTGATAAGCAACCTCTAGTTTAATCCGAAATTGACACAGGATCCGCTAACCGTCTCTAGCTTGGACACTACGATACTGCTGTACAGTATATATTTACCGATACTGTGACTGGGCCGCATACTGTTACCATACTGTTACCTTACTTTAATGTTACTGTTACCGATACTGTGATACTTGTAATATTTGCAATTTGCCACTACTTCATATTTACAACTCCTGGTACAGCTACTGTTAATGCTACTGGGATACATACTGCTACTGTTACACACTGTTACTGTTAATGTGATACTTGTGATATTTAAATTTGCCATTCCATCGTATTTCTTTTACTGCAATACTCACTTCCATTTATCTGTCACTAAATCGTGAGATATACCCATTCTTCTCTACGGGTCTCTGAGTAGCTAGAAATGGAACCACTCAACCTCTTTCTAATAGTATGCATGTGCATATTGGCCCAAGCACACTCTTACCTCCCCAATGTGCACTACAGTGTAGTGCACTATTTCAGACCTAGCTATTATCTTTACCCCCTTCCAATACCCCCAACTTTTCAGCGCAACCCACCCCACATAGCCACAAACTACCCGGCAAAAACCCATAGACCTTTCCCGCCCAGGAAAAAACAAGACAAAGAGAGTCAACAAACCCACGTCACATAAAGCGAAGAGTAATAAGCCTGACCTATTTCAATCTCGTCACCTGCCTACCTCCCAAACAGCGCATGTTGAATATAGCATCATCCTCATCAACGCCAGATCGATTAGAAACAAAACACCTATCATCCACAATATCATCTCGGATGAACAACCAGACATCCTCTGTATAACGGAAACCTGGATCACCGACTCCGACCCCGCAATAATAAATCAGTTAAATAAACCTGGATACAAAGTGTACAACTGCCCTCGCACCAATAGGAGGGGTGGGGGCGTCATCATAATAGCCAAAACCACCTTACAACTAACAACCACCTCCCTGAGCTCAAATGATGACATGGACATACTCAAAATAGAAAATACAGCTGTTTCCATCTGTCTTATCTACAGGTCCCCCTCGTCACACCATAAAACACTCGCCCCAGCTCTTGAAACCATCTCTAACACCCAAATTCGAAAATTCCAAATCATTTTGGGAGATCTGAATCTAGCATCACTTCCACCTAGTCATGCAACCAATTTCATGGAAGCCATGGTGCAACTGGGGTATCAACAAATCATAAGTGACGCCACCCATGAAAAGGGAAATACCCTAGACCTGGTTTTCCTACCCGCAAATCAGCAAACGGGCAATGAGGAACCCATGATTAGAATAACTCCAGTACCATGGTCTGACCACCACCAAGTTGATCTCAAAGTAAAACTGCCCGCCCCGCCTAAAAATGCAAAAGCCAGGTGGTCAACATACACGCGGAGGAGTTTCAACAAATTCAACGAGGAAAATCTTATAGGCTCCATTGCTTCCCGCATTAATTTGGAATGCACGGACCTCGAGGATCTCACCAACAGATGGAACAGTGGTATACTGGAAGTATCC
This sequence comes from Ichthyophis bannanicus, assembly GCA_033557465.1. Lineage (NCBI taxonomy): Eukaryota > Metazoa > Chordata > Amphibia > Gymnophiona > Ichthyophiidae > Ichthyophis > Ichthyophis bannanicus. Next base: position 44,574,204 of record CM066043.1, read on the forward strand.
AACCCTACTTGGAAAACTCCAACAGACTCAGCCAAACTCCGATCTGAACCGTGGTACACCGCTACTCTCACCAGAATGAAAAGGACACTCCGCAAATCAGAGCGGAAATGGAGACAAACAAAGGACCATGAGCACAGGACAGAATACCTGTCGCTACTCGCTAAATACAAGGAGGAGATTAACTCAGCGAAAAGAACTCATCACACAAATCTGTTGAACAAGGCCATAAACAAACCCCGCGAATTATTTGAACTAGTCAAAACCTTAACAAAAACAACACTGGATGATCACACCAACAATGAAATCAAACCTCAAACTTTAGCAAACCACTATGCAAGCAAACTCACAGCATCAACGCCTATGCAACACATGGACCCAACCCCCTCAAGGTCTAATCCATCCAGGACAATCTGCACCAGTCAGGATCAGCTCTGGTGCACCTTTCACAAAGTAAACAACCATCAGATTACTACCATAATCACAAACATCAACACCACCACCTCCCCACTAGATCCATGCCCAGCCGCCTGGATCAAAGCAGTGAAACAAGACATCGCCCATCACGTCGCCCACATAGTCAACCTATCACTGCAACAAGGCGACATGCCCACACAACTTAAGAAGTCTATCATAAGGCCTATCCTGAAAAACAAAACAGTCAATAAGGTCGACCCGGCATCTTACCGACCAATATCCAGCATATCCTTCCTGGCCAAGGTCATCGAAAAGGCCGTGCTACTCCAACTTCAAGACCACTTGGATGCGAATGAAACCCTGGACAATCAGCAATATGGATTCAGACGGCATCACGGCGTTGAAACACTACTCCTAGCGCTGCTAGACAACCTCCTTAAGGGTCTAGAAGACAAAAAGAAAATGTTTCTACTTATATTCATCGACATATCAGCCGCATTCGATACTATTCACCATGGAACCCTCATAAACAGACTAAAATCAATAGGAATAGCGGGAACCCCACTAAAATGGTTCACTTCGTACATATCGAATAGAATGCAACAGGTACAGTTCAATGGGGAAAAGGCAGAACCTTTCACACAAACTCAGGGCATACCACAGGGCTCGGCCCTCTCTGCGCTCCTGTTCAATGTGTATATGCAACCACTCTGCAAATTTTTCATTCGGCATAATATCAAATACCACGTCTATGCAGACGATATTATGTTGTACACGCAACTGGACACGGTCGACCCGAACTACACCCAACTAGAGGAGTGCCTAAGCGAGATGCAAGCCTGGCTGCACCAAAGTAACATGGCAATAAATCACAAGAAAACGGAGGTAATGTACATCTCCAAAAAGCCGAACTTCAACCCCCCCGCAACAATCACCCTATGTAACAATACATACCAAACAAAGGACGAAATAAAATATCTGGGGGTGACGCTCGAAAGCGACCTTAAGATGGAGAAACACCTCCGCAAAACCAACCGAGCCATCTTCCACAAGCTAAGAGTCCTGCAACCACTAAGGAGTATTATTGAACCCCAGGATTTCAGGACAGTGGCGCAGGCACTCATCATGCCACATTTTGATTACTGCAACGCCATTCTGCAGGGTCTCCCAAAGAAAACCCTAAACATTCTGCAAATGGCGCAAAATGTAGCCGCCAGGGTCATAATGAAAAAAGGATTTACGGATCACATCACCCCGGTATTGATTGAGCTACACTGGCTCCCCATTTCTGCCCGCATAAAATATAAGACCCTCACGACCACTTTCAAGCTCATACGCAACACAGCCCCGTCATTCCTCTCCACCTTGATCTGCTCGCAACCACTCAACAGAAGCAGGAGAACCATCAATACTAACACCCTGATAGTTCCATCAGATATTAGAGCTGTTAAAACTAGCACAAGTAACAGAGCATTCTCATACTCTGCACCAACACTCTGGAACCATCTGCCGCCAGAGTTACGAGCCAGCAAAGACCTAACTGACTTTAGGAAAAACCTCAAGACTTATTTGTTTCAGAGTCATTTCAATTTGTTTTAAGCCCAAAGCTTAAGATTATTCACAGCAATACTCCATTGCATACCTATGTACACCTGATAGTTTATGTAATTTTATGTTTGGTTTTGTGTATACTGGTTATTTGTATATATGTACATATTCCACATCAGTGTACTTATTTACACCACTTGTGTGATGTGCCTACCCTCCGAATCAACCTATGCGCGCCCCAAATTCTACCGTATTTATTACTCTTGAATTTGTTTTGTGTATACTGGTTATTTGTATATATGTACATACTCCACATCAGTGTATTTATGTAAACTATGCCCCTTATACCCACTTGTGTGATGTGATGTGCCTACCCTCCGAATCAACCTATGCGCGCCCCAAATTCTACCGTACTGATTTGACAGTTCTCCTATTGTAATCGGACCGCTGCTGATCGCTGGAAGCAGCGGTATATAAATGTTTGCTAAATAAATAAATAAGGAGGAATGGGACATGTTATTATCGTTTGTCTTATACACTTGCCGAGAACGGATTCAGGTTTCCCTGGGCGTATCTCCCTATGAGCTCATGTACGGTCGAGCCCCACGTGGTCTCTTAGACATATTAAGAGAGCAGTGGTCAGACCCGGAACAAGAGGGCAAGGGAGTTCCACAATTTTTATGGGATCTAAGAGCACGTTTAAATAGGGCCTCACAGGTAGCTGTGAAAAATTTGCAAGACAGTCAGCTGCGCCAGAAGGAGCGGTATGACAGAAGGGCCAAGCCTCCTCAGCTAGGCATAGGAGAAAAAGTCCTGGTGCAAGTAGCAGGTGCCACTCCCAAGTTTGAAGCGCAATGGAAAGGGCCTTGGAAGGTGGTCAAGCAGGTGAGCCCGGTGTCCTATATCATAGAAAGTGCTAAAGGGCATAGGCAGACTTACAACATAAATGTGCTTAGGTCTTGGCAAGAGAGGTCTATGCCGGAGAATATTCCCAGCGTAGAACAGCCGGCAGATAGGCCAAACAACAATACAGATGCCCTCACAGGAATTACGGTCTGTCCGGAGGAACACACTCAACCTCCGCCAGCCCGTAATATCTTGGGCAGGGGGGTATGTGATAAGGAAGCTTATCAGGACCTAGAAGAGAGGGGTAAAAAGGAGGAATTTACCGTCGTACCCATATGTGAAGACTCATTCCTGCTTGTTCCTGGAGATCACCTTTAACTACCACTTTAGTCATGGGTAACATCCCTACAACTTCCTCAGTAAAGACCGAAGCAAAGAATTCATTCAGTCTCTCTGCTATAGCCTTGTCCCCTCTTACTGCCCCCCTTTTACCCCTCTATCATCTAATGGTCCAACTAACTCTCTCACAGGTTTTTGCTATGAATGTACTTGAAAAAGTCTTTATTACGCGTTTTTGCTTCCGTAGCAAGTTTCTTCTCAAATTCTCTCTTTGCCTGCCTTATCAATGCCTTGCATTTAACTTGCCAGTGCTTGTGCTGTTTCCAATTTCCATCATTGGCTCTTTTTTCCATTTCCTGAAAGATGCTTTTTTGGCAACAGCAGCCTCTCTTGACCTCACCTTTAAACCATGCTAGCAGTTTTTTGGACTTCCTTCCACTTTTCTTAAAGCGTGGAATACAGCTGGTCAGGGCTTCCAAGATAGTATTTTTCAACAACACCCAAGCTTGATGTAAGTCTTTAACCTTTACAACTGGCTTCTTTAAGTTTTTTCTTAACTATTTTCCTCATTTTATCATAGTCTCCCTTTCGAAAGTTAAAAGGTTGTACTGTGGATTTCCTTACCATCCCTCCTCCACTAATTAAATCAAACGCGATCATGCTATGATCACTACTGCCAAGTAGCCCCAACACCCTTATCTCTTGCACCAGATCTGGTGTTCCACTAAGGAATAGGTCTAAAATGGCTTCCCTTCTGGTCGGTTCATGAACCAGCTGCTCCAAGAAGCAGTCATTTATTTCATCTAGAAACTTTATCTCCCTAGCATGTCCTTTCGTGACACTGACCCAGTCGATACCGGGGTAATTGAAATCACCCATTATTATTACTGTGCTATAACGTTTGTTAGCTTCCTTGATTTCTTTGAGCATTTCATCATCCATTTGTTCATTCTGGCCAGGTGGTCGATAGTACACCCCCACTGCCATTGCTTCCCCTTCTTACATGGAACTTCAATCCATAGAGATTCTACAGCAAATTTTGTTTCATGCAAAACTTTAATGCTTTTTGAGTTAATGCCCTCTCTAACAGAGTGCAACCCCTCCACCAATTTGATTAGCTCTATCATTACGATATAGTTTGTACCCAGGTATCAGTGTCCCCACTGGTTGTCCTCCTTCCACCATGTCTCTGAGATTCCAATCATATCTAACCTCTCATTTAGTGCTAGATATTCTAACTCTCCCATCTTATTTTTTAGACTTCTAGCATTTGCATACAAGCATTTTAGAGACTGTATTTTATTCATATTAATCTGGTTATTGGTAGGCATGGGTAATTTGGAATCTTTAGGCTCTGTCTGCGCCATACTCAAGGATATTTGGGCTACTTTACTCTTTTTTGGAACCTCTCTGCTTTTGGTAATATCCTTCAAGGATACATTCTTGCGAACCATGCGCTCTTGGGTGACTGTCGGCTTTCCCCTATTATCTAGTTTAAAAGCTGCTCTATCTCCTTTTTAAAGGTTAATGCCAGCAGCCTAGTTCCATCCCGGTTAAGGTGAAGCCCATCCCTTCAGAAGAGCCCCTCCTTTCCCCAGAATGTTCTCCAGTTCCTAACAAATCCAAAACCCTCATCCTTGCACCATCGTCTCATCCACGCATTGAGACTCCGGAGCTCTGCCTGCCTTTTGGGTCCTGCACGTGGAACGGGAAGCATTTCGGAGAACGCTAACCTGAAAGTTCTGGATTTCAACTTCCTACCTAAAAGCTTAAATTTAGCCTCCAGAACCTCCCTACCACATTTTCCTATGTCACTGGTACTGACATGTACCAAGACAGCAGACTCTTCCCCAGCACTATCTAAGACCTTATCTAGGTGGTGCGTGGGGTCCACTACCTTCGCACCAGGCAGGCATGTTACCAGGCGATCCTCATGTCCACCAGCCACCCAGCTATCTATATGCCTAATGATTGAATCACCAACTATAACGGCTGTCCTAACACTTCCCTCATGGGCACATGGCCCTGGAGAAACTTCCTCAATGCGAGAGTGTTTTACATCTCCTGGAGGACAGGTCCTAGTTACAGGTCTTACACCTCTATTTGGACAGAGGCAGAAGCTGTAACGGGGGGCACCAGGGTGATACTCTCCTGTCACGTGACCTCTCTCCTCCATGGCAACAGGAGGTGGGACTTCAGGACTATATCCCTGTAGGTCTCGTCTATGTACCTCTCTGTCTTTCTTATGTCTTCCAAGTCTGCTACTCTAGCCTCTAGAGAATGGAATCGTTCCCTGAGAACAAAGAGCTCCTTGCACCTAGTGCACAAGTAAGACCTCTCACCAACTGGGAGAAAATCATACATGTGACACTCAATGCAAAAGACTGAAAAGCCCCCATCTCGCTGCTGGACTGCTGTCTGCATCTTAGTTTTAAGCTTGTGTTTAGAGATTTAAGTTCTTTACTTACTAAGGGTTGCTGTGGATGCTTATACTAATAAAAGTGTATCTAATACGTTTAATATACCTTGTTCACCTGAAGCTTAATTAATCTCAGGTTCTTAATGACTGATTTGGATAAAGAGCTGCACCTGAGAGCAGCTTGTTTCCTTTAAGAAGTGTAAGTACCTATAAAGCTACAATTATCCAAGGGGTGGGTGTATGTTGGGGAGGGAGGGAGGGAAAAAAGACTTATTAAAAGAGGGCTGCTATACAATACCCTATCCTGCGCTTCTAAGGTAAGCCGTGACCAATTTCCCGGGTGATTAACGGTCTTTGCTTGGATAGTGGTCTTCTTTTCCTTTTACCTTTATTTACCATTTTAACAAAAAGGTTGGTTGCCCTTAAAATATCCCCTTTCAGTTTTGCCCACTCTTTTTCTACATCCCATAGCTGTTCCCATCCCGCTAACAACTCCCTGAGATATTGGCCCATCTTGGCAAAGTTAGTTTTCTTAGTCTAAGACCCTCACTTTTGAATGGAGGAACCACACCATCTGGTAATCACTGGATGCAACATGATCTCCTACTATAACATCAGGAACACTTTCACCATTGGTAATCACCAAGTCCCGTATGGCCCCTTCACGTGTGGGTTCTGTTACCAGTTGCCTGAATAGTTCTCCCTTTAGAGAATCCAGGATCTCCTTACTTCTAGATGATACTGCAGCAGGAATGTGCCAATCAACATCTGGCATACTGAAACCCCCTATCAGTAGCACGTCCCCTTTCCTGGCAATGCTGCGCATGTCTTCAATTAACTCTTCATTCTCCTTTTCCTCCTGTGAGGGAGGTCTTATATCACGGCAATAAAAATAGATTTCTCTTTCCCTCTTTCTAGTTTAACACACAGTGCCTCCTCTCTCCCTTTTAAGCTCTGTAGTTCCAAAGCTTTAATATTATCTTTTACATATAGTGCCACTCCTTTTCCCCGTCTTCCTACCCTATCCTTTCTGAATAAAGTATAGCCTGGTATAGCTGCTTCCCAGTCGTGGTTTTCTGTGAACCATGTTTCTGTAACTGCCACTAAATCGAAGTCAGCCCATTAAAGCTTCAACATCTGGGATTTTATTTCCCATGCTACGGGCTTTCCATATATTGCCCCTTTTACCCATTTCCATAAAGGTATTTAATGTTTCACTTACCTGGGGGCTTTCTTCACCCATCCCCAATGAACATAGTTTACAGCCCTCTTCAGTAGATTAGCCAGTCTGCTACTGAAGACACGTTGACCTTTCTTGGACAGATGGATACCATATCTCTGCTCTGCAACCCTTGGAACAGCATCCGATGGTCCAGGAAACCAAAGTGCTCTTGATGACACCATCCATGCAGTCATGCACTCATCTCCAGGATGCGAGCTTCTCTGCCTTGGCCTTCACCCTCAACAGGAAAGATTGGAGAGACCACCACCTGTGCCCCTATCTGCTTCACCCTCTGTCCCAAAACTATGAAGTCACTTTTGATACGCTCAGAGAGATACCTGGCAGTGTTATTTGTGCCAACATGGATTAGCAACATTGGGTAATAGTCTGTGGGCTTGATGAGTCTCGGCAAACTCTCCGTAACATCTCGGATTTTTGCACCTGGCAGACAGCATACCTCTCTGGACATCAAGTCTGGTCGAAAGATGGATGCCTCAGTACCCCTCAGAAGAGAGTCACCAACCACCACTACCCTTGGTTTCCTTGTGGTCACTGATTCGGCAACTTTGTGGTGCTCGAGCTCTGGTTCTTCCCTTTCCAGGGATGCTTTCACCTCCTCCACTTCCAGGGTTACATAATGGTTCTTCAGTTCAAGGGCTGGAGAAGTTGGATTGGTGATTCTGCAGGCCCTGGTGATTTGTGTCCAACCTCCGTCATTCTGTAGGCTCCCATCTTCTCCTCTGCTGAAGAGCTTAAATGTTGCAAGAAGTATCTCATCAATGTATTTCTCACTATCTTGAATGTCCTCAGCCTCGCCACCTCCTGAGTTCCTCCACTTGTTTCCTGAGAGCTTCAGCATGCAGGCAACCTGCACATGGAACCGGTCCTTCAACTGGCATTGGGACCTCTATCTGGACAGAAGCAGAAGCTGTAACGGGGGCAACAGCTTTGGCGATACGATTTTTTCCCAGCCATTATTCAGTTGGTGGAGCTTAGGTATCTATTGATGCAAAAGAGAGAGAGAGAGAGACCTACCAACCTACCAAAGTTTCAGCTGGTTTCCCAGCTGTCCTTTCACAGAAAAAGCAGTTAAATCTCTTTTAAGTGTGTTCAAAATGTGCTGTTCCAAATCCCTGTGTGTAGTTGGGGAGGTTCCCTATAAAGCAAAACTGCTCACTAGGGGTGGGTGGGCGGAGGTTGTGGGGTAGGAAGGGAATTAACACTTGAGCTGTCAGTAGCTTCAAAGATCTGAGAAAGATACTAAAGCAGAGTTTTAAACCTACCCCACTAAAGAAAATATTTCCCCTTTTAAACTAAAGCACCAAAAAGAATGTACCTTTGTTTTAAAAATGTACTAAAACCCTTTTAAGAGCTTCCAGGCAATTATCATATGTGAACAGTTAACATGGTAGCTTGACACTTGGCATGCATGCTAATTACTGCATTAAGTACACAGAGTGGCCTGGAGTGGGGAATGGCTAGAAAACAGGTGTGGACTACATTGCATATGTTAACTTTTGCCACAGCACATAACACAGATCAATAGGTGGTGTTACATGCATTTGCTTTATGAGCTAATTGATATTCCTTGAGTTCCTCCAGTCTAGTCCCGTCCTATTACCTGTGGGCAATCACACCCCATGTACATCTTGGAGACATCTTTCATGACATCACCATAGGCAGGCAGCTGGCACTCCCACCAGCCCCCAGTATCCTATTGACAAAGCAGACTCACAGGAGCAACAAATAAGAACCACGGTAAGAGCAAAAATCTTTTGAAAAACGTAGACACCCCTATAGATGGAACATACCCTCTGTAATGAAAGAAGTATTCACCTGCTAGAAGCGGATGAGTGGAAGAGCTACCAGAGACAAGTCACTCTGTCTACCCCAGCGTCTGGTAAATTCTCTTCTCCTCCTTATTTTTGTTTTGTTTTTATCTCTCAGAAGGAGTCCTCACATTCCGAGGCTTCAGCTGACTGTCCCAGACCTACCCAAAATGATGAATTTCTTCAGGACCGAGAACGTCATGCGACAGCACTAAAGAGACAGCAACAGGGAGGGTCTGAGACTAGAATGGAGGAACTCAAGAAATATCAATTAGCAAGTAATGTCTAGTTTTGCCTTCCTTATTGTCCATCCACTTCAATCCCATTACCTGTGGGATGTACCATAGCAGTACTAAGCTCAGGAGGGACCCCCAAGCCCAGCCTCAAGCACCACGAAACCAAAACTCACATCCCCTGCTGCCTGTATATCCAGATGGTAATGCTTTACAAAGGAATGCAGAGACGACCAAGCCGCCACCTTGCAAATGTGAACCGGTGGAACTAAACTGAACTCCGCCCATGATGTTGCTTGGGCCCTGGTTGAATGAGCCCGTAACCTCTGAGACAACAGCCGCCGCCTCAGAAGGTCGGCAGGAGATGGTTTCCCTTACCCACTGTGAGATGGAGGCCTTGGAAGCTGCCTTCCCCTTGCGCGGTCCGCCAAAAAGAACAAACAAGCGATCCAATTTTTGAAAAGGCTCTGTTGTCTTCAGATACCGCCGCAAAATGCGGTGGACATCCATCCTGTGCAGCAGGGGATCCTCCACTGTCCCCCTTGTCCCTGAAAAAAACAGCAGAGACACTGTCCGATTCAGGTGAAAAACCAAGAGCACCTTAGGAAGAAAGGAAGGAACTGGTCTCAATACCACCTTTCCCTCGACATCACAAGAAAGGGAAACCAGCACAACAGTGCCTGAAGCTCCAAGATTCTCCTGGCTGAACATACAGCTTCAAGGAGCAATCACTCAGAGGTTCAAAGAGCGCCTCCGTCAAGACTAACAACACCAAATTGAGATCCCAAGGCGGAATTACCAACCGCATTGGTGGTCAACTTGCTTTACCACCTGAAGAAAACAGACAACATCTGAATGAGCTGCCAGGTAAACCCCCTGAAGTCTACCACAACAAGATATAACTGCTACCTATACCCGTAGCAAACTGCAAGCCAAGCCCTTGTCTAGTCCTGCACAAAGGATGGCGACAATCTCTGGAACAGAATCCTTAAGGGGACGACAGTTCTGCTCCTCGCACTAGCCCTCGAAGACTCTCCACACGCAAATAAACGCTAGCGAAGTAGAGCACCTATGGGCCTTCAGTAACATTGCAATAACTGAGCCCTTTCAAGAGCCAAGCCATAAATGATAATCGATTGACCTGAAGCATGAGGATTGGACCTTGCAAGAGCATGGTCGGCTAGGACTGGCAGATGCCATAGACAACCCACTGCTAGCCTCACCAGATTGGCATACCATGGCCGGCTCAACCAGTCTGGAGCAATCAGCAACATGAGCCCCCGATGAGCCTCAATCCACTGCACCACTCAACCTATCAGCGCCCAGGTTGGAAACACATATAGCAGCCTCTCTGTGGGCCATTGTTGTACCATTGCATTGAGTCCCTCCAACATGCACTCTCTTCTTCTGCTGTAAAACCAGGAGGCCTTCGCAGACTTGAAGGTTGCCATCAGTTCAATGATCAGTGGCCCCCAGTACCTCACCAACTAAGCAAAGACTGCCTTGTTTAGAGTCCACTCACCCAGATCGATACACACCTTGCTGAGGTAGTTGGGCACCACATTCTCTTTTCCGGCCACATGTGCTGCTGAGAGCACCACCAGATTGCTCTCCGCCCATTCCAGCAATGGGCCCCACCACTCTCCAATTGTATGCTGCGTGTGCTCCTTTGACCAGTGATATACACCACAGTGGTGGCATTATTGGAGGAGATTCTCACCACCTTCCTCATTAGAAAAACTTGAAACTCCTGCAGGGCTAAGAAGACTGCCCGCAACTCTAAACGGTTGAAGGACCATGCATTCTCCTGCAGTGACAAAAGACCCTGAGCTATCTGGTTTCGCAGTGCACCCCCATCCCGACAGACTGGTGTTAGTAATCAGCAGGATCCATTGTAGCACCTCCAGAGGCATGCCCACTAACAGTTTGTCAGGATGCAAGCACTACCTGAGGGCCTTCTGAGTCACCCCCGAAGTGGAATGGACAGTGGGTGAAGTTAATCACCTGTGTAACAATGCTCTCTGCAATGGTCTCATGTGCGCTCGAGCCCAGGGCACCAGCTCGACTGATGCTGCCATGGAGCCCAGAACCTTTAGATAATGCCACACTATTGGAGCCTGTATTCGAAGAAACTGCCAGATTTGACCCTGTAACCTGTGCATCCAATCAAATGGCAAGGATATCTGGCCGATGTCTGTTCAGAACCAGGCTCCCAGATACTCCAAATCTTGTGACAGCTGGTGGAGAACCATCATGAAAACGCCTAAAGTCCCTTGGCTGTCCTTGCAGCGGGGTCATGGACTGAGTGGGCTTTTGCTTGTCTTCAGGAAATCTCCCCCCTTTAGACACACCCAGATCCTTTATCAACTTATCCAGATCCTCCCTGAACAACAGCCTGCCCCAAAACGGGTGCTTACTGAGCTGGGATTTGGAGAAGACATCTGCTGATCAATTTCACAGCCACAAATATAGGCAAGTGGCCACTACTGAGGCCATGCCCTTGGACAAGCATCTATCCGGGTCATAGAAAGCATCCGCCAAGTAAGCCATTCCAGACTCCAGCTTCGCCGCTTCAGGTGGGTGGGGCTGGGAGTCTCCCACACTCTCCAAGATACCTTGTACCCAAAGCACAAACATGTCCATGCCACAAAAGCATCACAGACTGAAGCCTGCAAGGATAAAGCATTGATATGAATCACCTGCTTGAGGATGGTCTCCTGCTGGTATCCTGGATGTCCTTAAAAGTCTAACTGCCCTCCATCGAAATAGCAGTTTTCTTTGCAACAGCGGAGACCACTGCGTCCACCTTAAGGGCACACAAGATCTCCTTCTCTCTATCTGGAAAAGGATAAAACCAGGCCATCATTCGGGTACCCTTTAGAGAGGCCTCTGATATGTCCCACTCATTCAGACTCATCTGCCGGACAACTAGGTGCAGGGGAAAAATCATCTTCCTTGTCCTGATGGCCTGAAAGAGAGGATCCTCCAGAGGCTCTTCCTCCAACAGACTCTCCATCTGAACATTAAGCGCCTTCGAGAAATGGGCAAATAAGCCGCCAATTCCTCCCTACGGAAGACCCTTATAATGCCAGAATCCTCCCCTTTGGGTATCTTGCCCTCCTCTAAGTCCGTCTCATTACTTGGTTCTGCCTCCGGGTCCTCTGCCTCCTCCAAGTGCACTGACCCCTTCTCATCCCAAAGATCTTCCTCCAGTTGTCACCTGCTCGGCCCAGGTTCCCCTTCCGCTCTATCTGCTGACAGGGTTATGAGGTACCTCTCTTCTTGGCTCTCTGCTGGGCCCACTTAGGGCTGCCTCATATAAAAGGCCTGAAGCATGAGGATGATAAACACTGGTGTAATCCCCTCCAGAAGGACATCCACAGTCCCCCCCCCCTCTTAGCCGAAGTGGTTTTACCTGCTCTCTTCTCCTTGCTCTTAAGGCTTCTCGTGGGAGGAGTCACACTCTCACCGTTCCCCCCACCAGATGGTGCCGCTGCACAGGGCAAAGGCGAACCTGCACTCCCCTGAGTGCTGAGAAAGGATCTCTACCCCTTCCTGCCCTCCCTGGGAATTACCAGGCCTCTCCTCCAGAAACTCTGCCTTCACTGACCGGGATTCCATTTCATAGCCATGGCAAAACCCCATGGCTGAGACGGAATCCCTATGAGACCCACAAGCCAAGAAGGTTGGTTTCAAAGGCATATCGGGTTTTCCCCAAGAAGCACTAGCCTAAATTGTGGCCACAGAACCTTCTGCCTGCCGCCCTGGTACCTAAGGTTTTCCTTTCCTCCTTTGCTTCTGTTTTTCCCCCCCAGCACAGCCGGACCAAAGACTAAAACAAAAGAACAAGAGTGAGACCCCCCTGCATCTGAATGCGCCCTCAAAGATCTCTGCTAATTAAAGAAAACAAGAAACAGGGAAAAAAATGCAGTCCAAAAGATGGCGTCTGTTCCCGTGCTCTGCGGGAAATGGAGGCTCAGCACCATGTGATCAGTGCAACCTTCCCCTTCCAAGGGCTGCCACTAACCTGCTTCCTCTTCTTTGCCAAATGTTCTGGTGCAAGGCTCCATCCAAGAAAGGTGCTAATAAGCGCTCAAAGACACTGTACCGACACTCAGCTTTCCCACCACAGCTTCGGCATCTGCCAGCAGAGTGACAGGCCTTTAACCTGCTGCTGACTCCTCACCCTGCCATGAGTTCCGGAGCCGTCGTGAGCCTCACTCACTAGCAGGCAAGTCCTGCTTCCAACACAAAGGGCCGCCTGCCTGTCAAAGCATCCTGTCCTGAGCTTGGTTAACCGAAGTTGCAGGACTGTACCGTGCCTCTTAGCGTCTTTTTTTTTTTTTTTAAATAGCCTTTGCTCCACACCAATCAAAGTGCCAGAGGGATCTCCCAGCCCTGTTAAAATACTGAGGCCACTCTCTTTATTTTTCATTGGATGTTCCTTCAGTGAGTCCCAGTTACATGGAACCATGCCTCTCCACCTGCTTGGAGACTGAAATACTGGGGGGGGGGGAGCTTGTGGGAGTGCCAGCTGCCTATCTATGGTGATGTCATGAAAGATGACATGCTAAGTCTCCAAGCTGCTGGTGGGACGTGATTACCCACAGGTAATGGGACTGGACTGGAGGGACGATAAGGAAATGTATTTTCTTTGCCTTACTTGCATGGTCAGATGCTAGGAAACGTCCTTGACAATTAAGGCAGAGATTTTGCAGTTATCACGTGGGTATTTATTTAACAACTCTCAATTACCTCATAGTAACTGCACTTTAGTAAAAGGCCACCTAAGTGTTGAAGGCATCAAAGGCACGTGAAATGTAAGCACAAATTTAAGGTGAGGGGCAGAGGCAAATGAAGGCATGACGACTTAAGACCTGATAGAGAGGAATTTCCAGGAACAGTTTGACAAGTTTTCTATACATGTTACATCTTATGAACTTCAGGAGGCGGCTCTCTTTGGCATGATGTAAGTGCTATGGCGAGCACTAGAGTAAATTTGAGAGACTGAGATCATACTCCTGGCTTAGGAGTGAGGTTCATTGCTGTCATGATATGTGCAAAACTAACCTATTTGGAGAAATTGCCTCCAAGAGAAACTAAGTTATTAAATGAAACCCGTATATTGGTATTCCACACTTGCCAATAGTTCACTTTTTCTTTTAACATGTAAAAAGTACTTGTCTGCTTTATGCTCCTTGAATATGTAAGAATCCAATTAATCAAAAAAACCTATTGGCTCCGGTGCGCTTGCATAAGTTTTATTCTGGGGCTTCTCCTCTTTGCTGAAGGGAGTGTGGGGAGGAGGGATCCTTCTGGCATATTTGGTGGGGGTGCATTAAGGTGCAGGGGTACTGGAGACAGATTAGGGAATGGATTCAAGCTAAGCTGGGGGTGGAGATGGACTTGTCCCCGCAAGTTGCCTTGCTGTCCTGGTGGGGGGAGGGACGGGAGCAGCAAGGGGGAAGAGTGGTGGGGGCATGTCTGAGTGCGGCCAGATGTGAGATAGCTGCGGCGTGGAAGCAGCGGGAGGTGCCCTCGGTGGAGCAATAGGTGAGGAGGATTAAGAACTTGACATTGATGGAAAAATTGACAGCTATCAGGCAGGGAAGGGGTGATAGATTTGAGGAGGTTTGGGGAAGGCTGTGCAAAGGGGTAGGGTGGGAGGTAGGGGGGGCGGCGGAGTGGGGGGGAAGGGAAGGGGGTGGAGGGGCGGGGTGTAGAATAATATTAATATTAAAGAGTAAAAGAACTTAAAGAGTAAATACTATACTATCAGATAGAATAGAGGGGGGATGAGCGGGGGGGGGGGGGGCTCATGGCTTTGGGTGCCAACTAGAGAGGGGGTGGAGGGGAGAGGGGAAGATATGTGGCTCTCTTCCCTGGGGGATAATGTGAATAATGTTTTCTAGATCTGTAAGCAGGTTATTAGAGTTTTAAATGTTATCCTGGATTGTGTTCTTTTAACTTTCGAAATGTATATATTGTAGATTTCTAGACGTGTTTCGGTAATCACCACCGCTTCCCTGAGAGGTGGACTGTGTTGTTTCTGTATTACCTTTAATAGTATATAATTGAGCTTTCTTTGGATTTCACTCAATAAAAAAGTAAATATATAAAAAAAAAAAAAAAAAACTATCGGAATCACTTAAACACCCGTATATCAAAAGATTCCAACATGCATTTAACCCCTAAAGAAAACTATTTTTGTTGGAGCTGGTCGTCAAAGTGAATAATGGACACCCTATGCAGCACTGCGACTTCTCCTTTTTATTATTAAATTTATAAAACTTCACACTTAAGAAGAAGCTCTGAATTAGCCAGTATAAGATGGACCTGAAGCAGGGTTGAAGGATTTTTGATACAAACCAGAAACGTGTGGCACGTCGTCTTTCTTGGTTTTTCTGGCGATTTCCATTGAAGCCTTCCTTGCCTGTTTTGATAAATCAGCAACAGCTAAGTGTGAAGTTTTATAAATTTAATAATGAAAAGGAGAAGTTGCAGTGGTGCATAGGGTGTCCACTATTCATTTTGACGACCTGTTCCAACAAAAATAATTTTCTTTAGGGGTTAAATGCATGTTGGAATCTTTTGATATACGGGCCCTTGAATATGTAAAACATATGCATTCAGTTTTCAAAAGTATTTTTCCAGCTCATATCCTTTCTTTGAAAAAAAGGTTGTAATGTACAATTTTACCTGTGCAATCTGATAGCCCTCCAGCGCCGTCACTCTTTCTGGCAACTTCTTGTTAGAGGTATTCCCCAGTCCTAATCTACCATAGTCACCATTGCCAAATGTAAATAGTTTGCCATCAGCTGTCACCACTGCTGAGTGTTTAAAACCACATGACATCTAAAATGAAAAACAAGTATTAAAGCAGTAGTGCCTCCTAAAGCCATCTATGCCTATCTTACTCAAAGAAATCTATATTGCTTTTCCTCCGACTACTTCTTTCCATTCTTCCAGGGGCAGCGGAACACTTTTTTGATTTGAGGGGCTGAACAAACCAATCTGCAGCCCTGCTCCCAAGCTCTCTAATGCTGATGCTGTGTTATGCAAAATATTGTTGCGGCCATAGCCCCTGTGGCTCACCCCTTTCCGCTGCCTATACATTAAGTGGTTTTCTTTCCTTCACCAGGCCTGCTTAGGTCTGTGGCTGCCATCATTGAATGTAAAATCTGTCTGCATAACTTTTCACGTCATCCTTCCTAATGAGTAAATATGAATGAAAAGGAGATATGGCTATGAACTGTGAAAATATCAGAGGTGCCCTAGAAGCCATACTTAAATTTGAGCATCAAGTTTGCGAAATGTCAGCTAAAGAACTGTGCATGGGGTGGAGGAGGAAGGGAGTCTGTTGCTTTAGTTTGTTGCCTGATATGAATCAAATATAAAAGAATATCAACCAACACCACAGATAATAAAAGGGATTGTGCCTTCATCCTAAAAGCATTCAGCTCAGCACAAGTTATATATGTTAATGTTTCAAATCATGATTTGTTGATTATGCTGAAACTGAAGCAGCTACCTATTAATACCTCAATTTCAGTACTTGCACAATAATGATGATAGCAAGTCCGATAGCTAAACTGGGAACACCTGACTTGAAAAGCATCACCTTATCAATAGTAAAAGGAAAAGAAAGCATTTTCTTTTTGTTTCATATAGGGCTTTTTTTGAGGGGGTATGCGGTGGTATGGAGTACTGGCATTTTTTAATTGCCTACTAAAACTGACGCACTGCACTTATATATTAATGAGAGTCCTGAGTGTGAGTGTATCAACACTTCTTTTTTCCTAGGAAAAATGCACTGGTTTTATTGAAGCCAGCATTTCATAGTCAACAGACTTTTGAATTCCTGTCCAAATTTGCAAGATCTATGAAGTGTTTAATATATTTCATTATATAAAAGATTAATTTATTCTTAAACCTGCACCACTTCTTCTCCCTGTAATGCTTCTATTTGTCTGGGCCTGCGCTGTCGATCACTGTTTCCATGGCCGAGCTTGCCATAATCTCCATCACCCCAGCTGAAGACTTCACCACTTTCTGTTAAAGCCATGGAATGACCATCAGATCCACAAGATGTCACCAACTGTGTTACAACAAAACCTGTGTAAATAAGATGAAGTTAAACAGTGTCATAAACAGCAAGGCACAAAGTAATACATAATTTAAGGATGATAATCTATATCTTTACAATTACAGATACATTTCTTAACCAAGCAGGATAAAAGGCAAATAGTTCTCCTGTTCATGCACTTGAAATAGTTTTTATATAACTACAGGATTCGAATCAAAATAAAAATTAACTTTAGATTTTACTTGAGATGTGTAGGTATCTTCACTAGATAAACTATTTGGCACATACTCTAAAACTAACATATTGAACAGATTAGAAATATGTTATTCAGTGTATAGAACCTGGAGAGGAGAAAGCAAAGTTGCTTACCTGTAGCGGGGGTTCTCCATGGAGAGCAGAATAAATCAGCCACACATGATGGTGATGACATCATCGCTAATGGTGCCTGGTTGGATCCGCTTTCCCAGAGCCCAGAAGAGTTCTGAGAATTCTCTGGACATGTGCTGTGCCCCTCCCCTCCTCTGTGTTCATTGCATCCCCTTCGATCTATTTCAAAGCATAGAAGTTCAACTGAGAGGGAAGATGGGAGTTAATATGTGGCTGATTTATCCTGCTGGCCATGGAGAACCCCCATTACAGGTAAGCAACTTGGCTTTCTCCATGTACAAGCAGGATATAATCAGCAACACGATAGTGACTTCATAGCTGAGGGTGCAAGGGCACTTGTTATTAAGGGTTTTGAGTAAGTCAGATGTCCTTGGAAAGCGTAGTTACTCACCTGTAACAGGTGTTCTCCGGGGACAGCAGGAATCAGTCCTCACATATGGGTGATGCAGACAGAGCCCACGCGGAGCAAATCCCCAGCTTTCAAAGAAAGCCTTTGGGAATCGCTACCACGCATGCGTGGTTCCCTTCCCGCCCAAGGGTGCCATCTTGCTGAGTCAAATGACATAGCTAAAAAGACAGCAAAAACAAAAGAAAATAATAGGACTGCAACTCCAAGGGGAGGGGGAAAGGTTGTGAGGACTGATTTCTGCTGTCCCTGGAGAACACCTGTTACAGGTGAGTAACTACGCTTTCTCCGGAAACAAGCAGGAAGTCAGTCCTCACATATGAGACTCCCCAGCTACAGGCTACCATGAACCTATAGCCAAAAACGGCTCCCTCTTCGAGAGCCACAAGCAGCTGCAATGAAATCCCTATCCAGGCGAATAGGACCTGCGTCCAAGGAACGTAGCACTCCAGTAGCCTGAACACAGAAGGGTCAGAGGGCAGGAGTTGCCTAGAGCCTGAAAAGGTTATGGAGCACAGCCTGGCCTAAGGCACTGTCCCGTTGGGACTCCCTATCCAGGCAGTAATGAGCTGCGAAGGTATGAACCGAAGATCAGGTGGCGGCCCAGCAGATATCTGCCAGAGGAACAGAGCCTGCCTGCCCTGTCTGAAGGCAGGAAGGCCTTTGACTGAAGAGTGTTGATCCTTGCCCCAATGAATTCCAGCTCTTGTGCCAGGCAAAGGCTGGATTTGGGGTAGGTGATGATGAAACCTGGGTGGTGCGTGACGTGGCCTGCTGCACCTCGGGGGCTGTAGTGTCCCTGATGAGCCAGTCGTCGAGATAAGGGAAGACAAAGATCCCCTGAAGCCTGAGAAAGGCGGCAACCACCGTCAGACACTTTGTGAATACCCTGGGGGCCAAGGTGAGGCCAAAGGGAAGCACCCTGTACTGAAAATGCTTGCCCTCCTACTACAAAGCGTAAGTATTGCTTGTGGCTTGGGTGGATTAGGATGTGTGTGTAGGCATTCTTTAAATCTAAGGAGCATAGCCAGTCTCCCTGTCGGAGGTAAGGCAGCAATGTTCCAAGGGAGAGCATCTTGAACTTCTCCCTCACCAGGAATTTGAGGTTGTGCAAGTCGAGGATGGGCCTTAGGCCCCCTGTCCTCTTTGGCACAAGGAAGTACCTGGAGTAGAACCCCTTGTCCTTGAGGTGGTGGGGCACCAGTTCCACCGCTTGGTCCTCGAGAAGACCTGCCAACTCCTTCAGAAGGTAGTCCCAGTGAAGGGGAGACCTGATAGACTCTCCCGGGAAGTAGTGTGGAGGCCCTTGGGCTAGATGGAGGAAGTAACCCTCTCTGATCACCTGTATTGCCCAGGAAACTGTGGTGATAGCTCCCCACCCTGTGGGCAGATAGGGTGAGCCAACCTCCTGTGGGCTGCCAAGCTCCAGTTGGGAGAGGGGCCATGCTGCAGGAATCAAAAGCTTCCTTCAGGCTGGGCCGGAGCCTGGGGCTTGGGAGCCTTCTGCTTACGCGGGGTCATGCCCCTGTCCCTTAGCCTGCTGCATTTGCTGGGGAGCCAGGGAGGCCTGCTAAGGGGGGTAGTTTCGGTAAGCAGTGGACTTCCTAGAGTAAAAGGGCTTTTTACCTAAGCCTTTCTTTCGGGAAGGGGCAGAGGTCTTCTTAGAGAGCCTAGTCCTCGTCATGAACTCGGTCTCCAACTCTGCGGCCTTGTCGGTCATGGGTTTGCCAAAGAGGTTTTCTTCCCGACATGGGACATCGACCAAATTGTCTTGTACCCATTGTTCGAGGTCCGAGAACTGTAGCCAAGCTTGGCAGCGTGCACCGATGCCTATCGCAGCTACCTGGGCTGCTGACTCGAAACCGTCATAGGCCGCCCGAGACATGAACTTGGAGCATTCATGGACAGCTTTGGACAGGCCCTTGAAGCGCAGGAAATGCTCTTCGGAGCCAGCCAAGAACCCAGTGAGCTCCTTCGCCAGGTCTCTCAGGTACATGCCCATGTACAGCTGGTAGGTCTGGATCTGACAATTCAGCATCATGCCCTGGTAACACTTCCTGCTGAGGGCATCCAAGATGCGGGCCTCCCTGCTGGGGGGCTCAGAGGAGTGCGTCTTCTAACTCTTCAGTCGATGCATGGCCAACTCCACAACCATGGAGTTGTGCGGCAGTTGTGATTTTTGAAACCCAGGGCTCCGGCGGACTCGATACATCGAGTTGAGCCGCTTGCTGATCACTGGCGTCAACACCGGCATCTCCCACATGCGGAGCATAAGTCATTCCAGGATAGGAGGAATGGGCACCATGAGGGTCTCCCAAGGGGGAGCCTCCTAGTGGAGGATCTCGAGCTTGTCGGCTCAAGGATCCTCCTCGGACTCCGTCGGGAATGCCAAGGCCTTGGACATATTCTGAACAAAGTCCAGAAACCCCATATCCTCCTGTGGGGACCTTCTCCGAGGTTCAGATACCGGGGAATCGGAAGGGACATGTCGATGACGAGTGTCCGGGGACTCCTTGTCCTTGGTCTCCCAGGCAGAGGCCTCCGAGGAAGACTTGTGGAGCTCTTCAGGCCTTGAGAGCCCCGGTGCCATCCGCCCCAACACCGGCAGAACTGCCGGTGACGACCTTAGTCCCAATGAGCAGGAGGCCGAGCACGACCTCAGCCGGGGATCGACTCGGGCCTGCATGGCCTCGAGGATTGGCTCGGCCTCCAGGGTCAATGTGGAGGAAACGGACATACCGGACATCAGCGCCCGCTACTGCTCCAAGAAGGCAGTGACACTGCGCTGCAAGGCCACCATCCTGGACGAACGTTCCGGAGGCTCCGCAACCATTGGCTCAGGCATCAATGCACTCGGGCCCGAAGCCGGTTCCCCTGGAGAGGAGTCCTCGACTAGGACAGTATGTACTTGCCTAGGCCGATCCGCGACCGGGTCCTTTCGAGGAACCTTGGCGGGGCACTCCTTCTCCGACACCTCGGGCAGGTGCTCAGGGCTCTGCGACCGGCCCCGAGAGGAGCCCAGCTGATCAGAGCCATCCAGAAACGCCGTCTTCGAGGGTTTCTTCCTTCTTTTCGGTTCCCTCAAGGGAGACCCCCTCTCCAAGGACCCCTGACAATGCTCGGGTTCGGAGTACTTCTCCCGAGGCGTGGAGGCCTCAGACGAGGTCCTGGCTCTCAGAGGCATGGGGGAATCAGGAAATATTTTATCATGCTGCTGCTGGCGGCTCCTCAAGGCCTTCAAGGACATTTTTTTGCACAGGCCACAAACCGCTGGGTCATGGTCTGGGCAGAGGCAATGGAGGCAGCAGTCATGCGTATCGGTGAGGGACATGATCTTCCTGCACTGATCACACTTTTTGAACCCGCTGATAGCCATGGGGGGAAAAAGTAACCCAACAAGGTCAAAGACCCTTCAGACTGCCAGTGAGGAAAAAAGGGTGCAAAGATGCCCAAGAAAAGAGTAAAAATAAAACTTAAGTAGAAAAAAGGAGGAATCGACCTGATACCGAGGTAGGAAAGAGTACAGGTGCGAGACCGGAGACAGCCAAAAAGGCACAAAAAAATCTACTTTTTACGGGACAGGGACAGACTACGTCTGATGGGCTCCGTGGAAAAAAGGAGACTGAGCAAGATGGCACCCTTGGGCGGGAAGGGTATCATGCATGCATGGTAGCAATTCCCAAAGGCTTTCTTTGAAGGCTGGGGATTTGCTCCGCGCAGGCTCTGTCAGCTTGACGTCACCCATATGTGAGGACTGATTTCCTGCTTGTTCCCGGAGAACCTGTGGTTCAGAGCTGTGGTAGATTGAACCATGAAGGAGAAAAAGTATTTTGAGAGTTAGCATGCACGTTGATCAGCATGCTACGATGGGCTGTACTCAGTATTTTAGGAAGATGCAGACTTGCAGGAGTGGTGAGGGGGAAATGTCAATGTTTCTATGGGTATGTGTAATATTAGTTAACTGGTGCATGAATGCCCGGGCCTATCAACCACTCATGACTTGTGAAACCAATGTGGGTGAAGCAACGCTCATGTTGGCTGGAGGGTTATATCATACTGAGATAGAGGATGGACAGGGTCCCTGAAGGGCTGGGCACTGCTGCTGCTATACCAAAAACAACGGAAGGAAGACTTAACAACTGAGGGGAGGAATGATGGCTGTGAGACTATGATACGTGTCTTGGGGCCTAGGACTGGTATATGGGTTCCCTCCCACTTTTTTCTTTTTTTAGTGCCCTTGGAGGGCTGGCTGGAACCAGAGCAGTATGAAGCAGCGGAGGTTTGGCAGTAGTGCTTGCATGACAGGGAATGCTCTGGCGGATGGGACCAAAGAAAGAAGATTATAGGACTGAGCTCTCATTGGAGTTGCCACCAAAGCATGAGATGCTAGTGAACCAAGATAAAGACATGGGTATCTATATATTCATCTTCGATGAATGCCTGGGTGTCAGGGGGTAAAAACCAAATCCAGGTATGTGCAAAGGCTGAAATGTGCTGGCAGGGGCCTAGGTCTTTGATGAAGCATGTGCACGGCTGAGCTATGTCAGCAAGAGTCTGTTTTTTAGGGCCCAAGCAGGAAGGATTCTGCGAGGGCAAGTATTATCAATTTGAATGATGCAGCACTAGCATTTTGATGCTAGGTTTACTAATTTGCATAATTTTCTTGTACTGATTTACTGCATTGCAGGAACTACAAGAGAAGCTGCTGGTTTGTTTGTTTTTATTTATTTATTCTTACATATTTTGACTAAAGCAAAGAAGCCCATACATAAGGAGGACAATGAGTACGTAATAAAGGCATCCCGACTGATTTGCATTGATGGTCCAATAGGATTCATATTATGCTTCTCCCGTAAGTAATGAAGGATGTATAGCCAGTGTAGATAATGCAGGTTGCCCATGTTTGATGTATTTAAAAGATTGGCAGAGGGGTGAAGACAGTCCCTCATGAGGACTTGAAGGGCAAGGAAAGAAAATCTGATCCCTAAGAAGAGCTAGCTTTCATCCCTGGAGTCTTGAGAATAGCCCTGAGAGAAAAAGAATAGATGGCCAAGTAAGCGGTATACACAGTTTGTTGGGTTTAAGAGTAGAACCATCCTGGCAGAAAGAGGGGAGACAGGCAGAGATTGAGATCCAAATCATGATATGAAAAAGTTCTTGAATTATCCATGTTTCTGTGATCCAAGCCAGTGTGGGGTGCAACTCATATCATCAGTATGGTTGCCTTAAGAAAGGTCAGTACCAGGAACCTCCTTTATATTGAGGTGGAAGGGGCCGTTTGAGATTGCTAAGTAGTTACATATATGTAAATATGCTGCTTCCAGGATGGCAGTACTATACCCTGACACAAGAGAAATTCTGTGGCAACTTCAAAGGGGACTGAAACCCTATTAGTGCACCAGCGAGGTGTGCATGTATGGACATGCCATTCCCATTTGTTTCTATTTATTTATTTTGGATACTGCTTATAGGAAAAGCAAAGAGGTAGAGCAATGGGGAGAACTTAGGAGACCTCATGTCTATAAGAACATAAGATATGCCATACTGGGTCAGACCAAGGTCCATCAAGCCCAGTATTCTGTTTCCAACAGTGGCCAATCTAGGTCATACGTACCTAGCAGTTTCCCTAAGGGACACAGGTTCCACAATGCTTGTATTGGTTCAAGCATTGATATCCTGGGTCCCTTCTTAATAATGGTTTATGGACCTTTCCTCCAGGAACTTTCCAAACCTTTTTTAAACCCAGCTACACTAACAGCCTTTACTACATCCTCCGGTAACAAATTCCAGAGTTTGATTACACGTTGAGTGAAAAAATATTTTCTTTTATTAGTCTTAAATAGTTTACCCTGTAGCTTCATTGCATGTCCTCTAGTCTTTCTATATTCTGATAAGGTAAACAATCGATCTACGTTTACCCGTTCCACTCCGTTCATTAATTTATAGACTTCTTTCATATCTCCCCTCAGCCGTCTCTTTTCCAGGTTAAAGTTTTTAGCCTTTCTTCATAGGAGTATCCTTCCATCCCCTTTACCATTTTGGTGGCTCTTCTCTGAACCTTTCTGAAATCGCTATATCCTTTTTAAGATACGGCGACCAGAATTGCACACAATATTCAAGGTGCGGTCTCACTATGGAACGATATAGAGGCATTATAATATCTTTTGTTTTATTTTCCATTCCTTTCCTTATCATACCTAGCATTCTATTTGCTCTCTTGGCTGCTGCTGCACACTGGGCCGAGGGTTTTAACATGGTATCCACAATGACGCCTAAATCTTTTTCCTGGGTGGTGGTTCCTAATGTGGAACCTTGCATCGTGTAACCATAGTTTGGGTTGTTCTTCCCTAGGTGCATAACCCTGCACTTGTCCACATTAAATTTCAGCTGCCATTTTGATGCCCAGCCTTCCAATTTATCAAGATCCTCCTGCAATTTTCCACAAAGCGTAGTTACTCACCTGTAACAGGTGTTCTCCAGGAGCAGCAGGAATCAGTCCTCACATATGGGTGACGTCGGCGCCGACAGAGCCCTCGCGGAGCAATTTTCCCCAGCTTTCAAAGAAAGCCTTTGGGAATTGCAGCGCGCATGCGCGGTCCTCTTCCCGCCCAAGGGTGCCATCTTGCTCAGTCAGATGACATAGCTAAAAGACAGCAAAAAAAATAGCAAAAAAAAGAAAGCATAGAACTGCAACTCCAAGGGGAGGAGGGAGGGTTGTGAGGACTGATTCCTGCTGCTCCTGGAGAACACCTGTTACAGGTGAGTAACTACGCTTTCTCCAGGACCAAGCAGGAAGTCAGTCCTCACATATGGAACTCCCAAGCTTAAGGCTACCGGAGACCCTAAGCACAAAAAGGAGCTCCCTCAAGCTCAGTAGCCCAGAAGGAAGGAATCTTCTCTGAATACGTCTCCAACCGGTAGCCCAACATCCGGGATGGAGGGTAGGAGTTGCCTATACCTCGAAGAGGTTACGGAGGACTGCCTGTCCGAAAGCACTGTCCCTGCAGTAATGGGCCGCAAAAGTCTGGCTTGAAGACCAAGTAGCGGCCCGGCAGATGTCTGCCAATGGAACAGAGCGGAGGTAAGCCACTGACGTAGCCTTCGCCCGAACACGATGGGCCGTGACTCGACTTTCCAACGAGAGGCCGGCTGCCTCGTAAGCCCAAACGATACAGTCAGCAATCCAGATGGACAGAGTACGCTTGGAGACAGGGAGCCCCAACTTATTGGGGTCATAAGAGACGAAGAGCTGAACAGCCCTTCTGTGCTCCCGCGTACGGTCAAGGTAGAAGGTTAATGCCCTTCTACAGTCCAGGGTATGCAGGACCATTTTAGCTCGGCTGGAGTGTGGCCTGGGAAAGTAGGTCGGAAGCACCACCTCCTGGTTGATGTGAAAAGGGGAAACCACTTTGGGAAGAAACTTAGGGTGAGTCCGCAGGACTACCCGGTTCTTGTAGAACCTAGTGTAAGGAGGATCAGACACCAGGGCCTGCAGCTCACTAACGCGTCTAGCAGAAGTGAGGGCCACCAAGAACAAGGTTTTCCAAGAAAGAAAACGAAGAGGACAGGTAGCCATAGGTTCAAAAGGCGGACAGGTAATCCGCTGTAAAACCACATTGAGATCCCAGTCCGGGGCTGGTGGGCGCAAAGGTGGTTTAAGGAGAAGGAGGCCTCTGAGAAAACGAGCCACCAGAGGGTGGCTAGAAAGAGGTCTGCCATCCACCGGCATGTGATGCGCAGAAAGAGCACTGAGGTGGATCTTGACCGAGTTGGACTTAAGTCCAAGATTGGAGAGGGAAAGCAGGTACTGCAAGACCACTGATGCTGAACAGGAGAAGGGATCTTGAGACTGCTGAGCACACCAGACGGAGAACCGACGCCACTTAAGAGCGTAGGACTTCCGGGTGGAGGGCCGCCTGGAGGCCAAGACGACCTCCTCCACCTCTGGAGGCAGGCGGAGGGGAGCAAGGACTACCCTTTCAGCAGCCAGGCCATCAGATGAAGGGACCGGAGGTTGGGGTGCAGGAGAGTCCCCTGATCCTGTGACAGGAGGTCGGGCTGAAACCCCAGAGGAAGCGGGGTGTCCACCGCCAGCTGCATTAGAAGTGGGAACCAAGGTTGTCTCGGCCAACGGGGAGCCACTAGGATCACCGAGGCTTTGTCTCTGAGAACTTTGAAGAGTGTCCGAGACACCAGCGGCATGGGAGGAAAGGCATATAAGAGGCCTGTGGACCATGGAATTAGAAAAGCATCCGCCGCTACTCTGAGAGGATGCGGTTGTCGAGAGCAGAATCTGGGAAGTTGCCGGTTCAGAGGACTGGCAAACAGATCCATGGTGGGGAGGCCCCACTTGAGAAAGATCCGCTGAACCACCATCGGATCCAGCCTCCACTCGTGTGGCTGGAGGATCCTGCTTAGCTTGTCGACCAGGTAATTTGCTTGACCTGGGAGATAGACAGCTTTGAGGATGATGCCGTGGTGGACTGCCCAAGAGCATAGTTTTTGTGCCTCCTGACAGAGAAGGAAGGAGCCTGTTCCGCCTTGTTTGTTCACGTAGAACATTGCAACCTGATTGTCTGTCTGTATCAGCACCGACTGGTGAGAAACCAGGTGAGAGAATGCTTTGAGCGCTAGGCGGATGGCTCTGAGCTCCAGGAAGTTTATCTGCTGAGCAGACTCCCAAGGAGTCCAGAGGCCTTGAGTACATGTCCCTTGGCAATGTGCTCCCCAACCCAGGAGAGAAGCATCGGTCGTCATGACCTGAGAATGCATAGGGGGCTGAAAAGTCACTCCTAGTACTAGGTTTGGCAGATGAAGCCACCACTGTAGAGAAGAGACCAGCTGGTCGGAGATCTGTACGGAGTCCGCTAGGCTCCCAGTGGCCTGATGCCATTGTGTGCGAAGGCACCATTGAGCAGGTCGCATATTCAGGCGGACATTGGGGGTCACGTGGACCGTGGAAGCCATATGGCCGAGCAGTCTCAGAAACTGCCTGGCCGAGACCAGGGCATTGCTGTGAAAGTGGCTGGCGAGATCCATGAGCCGCTTGGCCCTGTCCAGAGGGAGGAAGGCCCGCGCCTGAAGAGCGTCCAACCTGGCGCCGATGAATTCGAGATTTTGAGAGGAGAGCAAAGTGGACTTTGCAAAGTTTATGACAAATCCCAAGTGCTGGAGTAGAGTCACAGTGCGATGAGTGGCCTGAGTGGCCTCTTGGGAAGACTGGGCTCTGATGAGCCAGTCGTCCAGGTATGGGAACACAAAAAGGCCTTGAAGTCTTAGATAGGCCGCCACCACTGCCAGGCATTTGGTGAACACCCTGGGGGCGGAGGATAGGCCAAAGGGCAGTACTCTGTACTGGTAATGATTTCCTCCCACAACAAACCTGAGATATTGTCTGTGGTCTGGATGAATAAGGATATGAGTATACGCATCCTTTAGATCAAAGGAGCATAGCCAGTCGCCCTGCTGGAGGTAGGGCAGCAGGATTCCAAGGGTAAGCATCTTGAACTTTTTCTTTGCAAGGAACTTGTTGAGGTTTCGCAAGTCCAGGATGGGTCTGAGGCCTCCTGTTCTTTTTGGTATCAGAAAGTACCTGGAGTAAAACCCTTGACCCTTCAGGTGGTGGGGCACCGGTTCCACAGCCTGTTCCTGAAGGAGACTTGCTAACTCCTGAAGGAGTAAGTCCTTGTGCAGAGGGAGTCTCGGAGGCTCCCCTGGAAAGTAGGAGGGAGGTACCTGGTGAAAGTGAAGAAGATAGCCCTTCCGAACTATGTGAAGTACCCAGGTATCTGTGGTGATGTTGGACCACCTTTGGGCAAAGTGGACCAGCCGACCTCCTGTGCTGAGAGAAACCAGCTGAGGGGGAGAGGCTATGCTGATGAAGTCAAAAACCCCCACCCTGCTGAGCAGGGGCCGGTGGTGCAGGCTTGGGGGCTTGTTGCCTACGGGACCCATTATACCGTCCCTTGGCCTGCTTACCCTGTGGGGTAGCTGCTGAGGCCTGATACTGAGGGTAGTATTTATAGGCAGCCGCCTTCCTCGGGTAAAAGGGCTTTTTCCCCGAGCCCTTCTTCTTTTGAGAAGGGGCAGAGGTCTTCCTTGAGAGACGAGTCCTGGTGAGAGTCTCGGTCTCGATCTGTGCAGCCTTCTCATCCATGGGCTTGCCAAAGAGGTTTTCACCTCTGCAGGGGACATCGACCAACTTGTCCTGCACCCATGGCTCGAGGTCGGATGTCTGAAGCCAAGCCTGGCGGGGTCCACCGATGCCGGCTGCGGCTACTCGAGCCGATGCCTCAAAACCATCATAGGCTGCTCGAGAGATAAACTTTGAGCACTCCCGAATCCCAGTTGACAAGGTTTGGAACCTCTGCAAAGGTTCGTCGGAGAGACCAGCAGAGAACCCGGCTATTTCCTTAGCCAGGTCCCGGAGATACATGCCCATGTAGAGCTGGTAGGTCTGGACTCGACAAGCAAGCATAGAGCCCTGGAAACACTTCCTACCGAGGGCATCCAGGCTTCGGGCCTCCCTACCGGGGGGGCATCGAGGAGTGCATTTTTTGACTCTTAAGTCTATGCATGGCCGATTCCACCACCATGGAATGGTGCGGTAGTTGTGCCTTTTGGAAGCCGGGGCTCTTGCGGACTCGATAAATGGAATCGACCCACTTGCTTAACACCGGTGACGATGCCGGGCTCTCCCACATGCGGAAGAGAAGTCGTTCCAGCATCGGAGGAACCGGTACAATAAAGGCCTCCTTCGGGGGAGAGTCATATTGGAGGGCATCGAGTTCTTCGACTCGAGGCTCCTCCTCGGGATCCGCGGGGAAGGCCAAGGCCTTGGCCATATCCCGCACGAAGTCTGAGAACCGGGTATCCTCCGGGGGGGGACCGTCTCCGAGGTTCGGACTCGGGGGAGTCCGATCGGACACACCGAGTCCGAAAGGAACCAGGTGACTCTTCGTCCTCGGATTCCCAGGCCGACTCCTCGGAGGAGGAGTCGAGCGGCTCCGGTCGGGCGGGCATCGATGCCACTCGCCCCGACGCCGAGGGAGTCGGCGTCGACGACCTCGGTCCCGAACGGGAGGCCGAAGGAGACCGTGACCGAGGATCGACTCGAGCCCTCATGGACTTAAGGATCGGCTCGGTCTCTGGGGTCGACTTGGAGGTCGACGTCCCGGCGGTCAGGGCAGGGCGATCAATGCCCGCTGGTGGTCCATGAAGGCAGTCAGACTGCTCTCCAAGGCCGTCAACCTGAGTCCGAGCTCAGGAGACCCAGCAGCCCCCGACGGCGTCGGGCCCGATGTCGGCTCCTTCGGAGGCGAGTCTACGAGGACAACAGTACTCACGTGAGCAGGCAAGTCCATCTCGAGACGAGGATGTTTGGAAGGCCTCTCCACCTCCGAGGACCCGGGACGGGAATCGGGGCTATGCGACCTGGCCCTCGAGGAACCAGGAGCGTCCACCGATCCCGCCCTCGCGGGTTTCTTCTTCCGATGATGTTACCGGGTAGGAGACCCCCTTTCAGAGGAACTTCGACAATGCTCAGGACCAGAGTCCCGAGACGTCGAAGCCTCTGACGAGGTCCGAGCCCGGCCGGAGTCAGAGAAGATACGTTCCCGCTGATGCTGCCGACTCCTCAACGCTTTTGAGGACATTTTGCCACACGGACCACAGATCATCGGGTCATGATCGGGTCCGAGGCAGCGGAGGCAGAAGTCGTGTGTGTCTGTAAGAGACATGAGTTTCTTACAGAGGTCACACTTTTTAAACCCGCTGGCAGCCATCGGGGGAAAAAGGGCCCCTGCGAGGTCAAAAGACTGGGCTGCCAGTGAAAAAGTAAAAAGGCGCGAAATCTGTCACGAAGGACAAAAAACCGAAAAATAAAGAACGTACTCGCAACCGGCGTCGCGGGTCCGGGCAGGAAAAGAACCGGCATCGAAACCGAGAGAAAAAAGAGAAATAAAATCAACTTTTCTGCGGGGATTCACAAACAACGTCTGTAGGGCTCCACGGAAAAAAGAAGACTGAGCAAGATGGCACCCTTGGGCGGGAAGAGGACCGCGCATGCGCGCTGCAATTCCCAAAGGCTTTCTTTGAAAGCTGGGAAAAATTGCTCCGCGAGGGCTCCGTCGGCGCCAACGTCACCCATATGTGAGGACTGACTTCCTGCTTGGTCCTGGAGAATCCTCTTGGGTTTTAACAACTTTAAATAGTTTTGTGTCATCTGCAAATTTGATAACCTCACTCGTTATTCCACTTTCCAGGCCATTTATGAATATGTCAAAAAGCAGCGGACCCAGCACAGATCCCTGGGGTACACCACTATTCACCTTTCTCCATTGGGAAAATTGGCCATTTAGCCCTACCCTCTGCTTGCTATCTTTTAACCAGTTCCTGATCCACAATAGTACACTGCCTCCTATCCCATGACTCTTTAGTTTTGCCAAAAGTCTCTGATGAGGGACTTTGTCAAAGGCTTTCTGAAAGTCCAGATACACAATATCAACTGATTCACCTTTGTCCACCTGATTATTCACTCCTTCAAAAAAACATAACAGATTAGTAAGACAAGATCTTCCTTGTCTAAAGCCATGTTGGCTGTCTCCCATTAGGCCATGACTATCTACATGCTGAGTAATTTTATTCTTTATGGTGGTTTCTACCATTTTTCCCGGTACTGATGTCAGGCTCACCGGTCTGTAGTTTCCCGGATCACCCCTGGAACCCTTTTTAAAAATTGGTGTTACATTGGCGATCCTCCAATCTTCAGGTATTAGAGATGATTTTAATGATAGTTCACAGATTACTAATAGCAGGTCTGCAATCTCATATTTCAGTTCTTTCAACACCCTTGGATGTATACCATCCGGGCCAGGTGATTCGCTACTCTTCAGTTTATCTAATAGTTGTAATACATCTTCCCGATGTATCAATATCTCCTTCAATTCTTCCGCACCTTTAAATACCACTTCAGTCATGGGTAACATCCCTACATCTTCCTCAGTAAAGACCAAAGCAAAGAATTCATTCAGTCTCTCCGCTATCGCCTTGTCGCCTCTTAGTGCTCCTTTAACCCCTTTATCATCTAATGGACCAACTGACTCTCTCACAGGTTTTTTGCTACGAATGTACTTGAAAAGGTCTTTACTTCGCGTTTTTGCTTCCGCAGCAAGCTTCTTCTCAAATTCTCCCTTTGCCTGCCTTGCATTTGACTTGCCAGTGCTTGTGCTGTTTCCAGGTTTCGTTGTTTGGCTCTTTTTTCCATTTCCTGAAAGATGCTTTTTTGGGAACAGCAGCCTCTCTGACCTCACCTTTAAACCATGCTGGCAGTTTTTTGGACTTCCTTCCACTTTTCTTAAAGCGTGGAATACAGCTGTCTGGGCTTCCAAGATAATATTTTTCAACAACAGCCAAGCCTGATGTACGTCTTTAACCTTTGCAACAGCTCCTTTTAGTTTTTTCTTAACTGTTTTCCTCATTTTATCATAGTCTCCCTTTTGAAAGTTAAAAGGTAGTACCTGTGGATTTCCTTACTATCCCTCCTCCACTAATTAAATCAAAGGCAATCATGCTATAATCACTATTACCAAGTGGCCCCAACAACCTTATCTCTTGAACTAGATCTGGTGTTCCACTAAGGACTAGGTCTAATATGGCTTCCCCTCTGGTCGGTTCATGAACCAGCTGCTCCAAGAAGCAGTCATTTATTTCATCTAGGAACTTTATCTCCCTAGCATGTCCTGACGTGACACTGACCCAGTCGATAACGGGGTAGTTGAAATCACCCATTATTATTACTGCGCTGTAACTTTTGTTAGCTTCCTTGATTTCTGTGATTATTTCATCATCCATTTGGTCATTCTGGCCAGGTGCTCGATAGTACACCCCCACTGCCATTGCCTTCCCCCTTTTACATGGAATTTCAATCCATATAGATTCTACAGCAGATTTTGTTTCCTGCAAAACTTTAATCCTTTCTGACTCAATGCCCTCTCTAACATAGAGAGCAACCCCTCCACCAATTTGATCAGCTCTATCATTACGATATAGTTTGTACCCAGGTATCACAGTGTCCCACTGGTTGTCCTCCTTCCACCATGTCTCTGATATTCCAATCATATCTAACTTTTCATTTAGTGCTATATATTCTAACTCTCCCATCTTATTTTTTAGACTTCTAGCATTTGCATACAAGCATTTTAGAGAATGTATTTTATTCATATTAATTTGGCTATTGTTAGACATGGGTAATTTGGGATCTTTAAGCTCTGTCTGCTCCATACTTGAGGGCATTTGGGCTACTTTACTCTTTTGTGGAACCTCTCTGCTTTTGGTAGTATCCTTCAAAGATACATTCTTCCGAACCATCCGCTCTTGGGCGACTGTCGGTTTTCCCCTAATATCTAGTTTAAAAGCTGCTCTATCTCCTTTTTAAAGGTTAATGCCAGCAGCCTGGTTCCATCCCGGTTAAGGTGAAGCAGTCAAGATTGTCTCCTGATATGCATGGCACAGTCTTGCCTGTGCGTGTCAATGACCAGCTCCTGGCAACCCCAACGCTCCTGGATTTCTTGGCAGGGTGCAACTGGGTGTCAATTGAAAGGCTTGTCTTTCGAGGCAATGGAGGGAAAACTGATCTGCCCAAGGCCACAAGGCGTGCCAGTGAAAAGCAAACCCCAGCCTCCAAGTCACTGGGTCACGGTTCCAACCACCAGGCTACTCTTGCACTTGTGGAGTCCTGTTATTGGAGAAATATACCTGGCCTTCCAAATTTTTATAAAGTGTGTTGAGAAGGATTGGAACATGAAGCAGTGGCCACCACAATGAGCTCCGTAAAATAGCTGCCCTGCATGGTGATTAGAATCTGTGGATGTACAAAGAAAAGAGTAAGAGTAGTTACTCACCTTTAACAGGTGTTTTCCAGGAGCAGCAGGAATCAGTCCTTACATATGGGGTGACGTCGGCGCCGACGGAGCCCCCATGTGGAGCATTTCCCCAGCTTTCAAAGAAAGCCTTTGGGAATGCAGCACGCATGCATGGTCCCCTTCCCGCCCAAGGGTGCCATCTTGCTCAGTCTGATGACATAGCTACACGACAGCAAAAAAGAAAAATGAAATATATAACTGCAACTCCAAGGGTTGTGAGGACCGATTCCTGCTGCTCCTGAAGAACACCTGTTACAGGTGAGTAACTACTCTTTATCCAGGACCAAGCAGGAAGTCAGTCCTCACATATGGGACTCCCCAGCTTAAGGCTACCGGGGACCCAAAGCTAAAACAATGAGCTCCCTCTAGAGCCTCAGCATGTGCGAAAAGAATCTTCTCTGATATCGCCCCCGTACGGTAGCCCAACACCAGGGCCGGAGGGTAGGAGTTGCCTATACCTCAAAGAGATTACGGAGTACCGCCTGCCCGAAAGCACTGTCCCTGCGGGACTCCCTCTCGAGGCAGTAGTGGGCCGCAAAAGTCTAGCTTGAAGACCAAGTAGCAGCCCGGCAGATGTCTGCCAATGGAAAAGAGCGGAGATGAGCCACTGACGCAGCCTTCGCCCTGACACAGTGGACCGTGACTCGACCCTGCAAGGAGAGGCTGGCTGCCCTGTACGCCCAGGCGCTACAGTCTGCCACCCAGATGGACAAGGTACGCTTGGAGACTTGCAACCCCAGTTTATTAGGGTCAAAAGATATGAAGATACAGCTCAGCAGAAAGCATGGAGGTAGAAAGTATGGTGATGGCGTCAGGGGACCTGAATTGATCCCCTGACTCCATGGACAACACCTCCCACCGGGGCTGCTTCGAAGGGCGCTCCCGACCATTGTCACCAGCGTCTGGTCCAGGACTCTGCGCCCATGTCCCAGAAGTCTTACCCCCTGAGCCCGGACTGGACCTTTACTTTGGCTTTGATGAAGTCTTCAACATCCAGGGAAGGTCCTCCGAGGATGACTCCATTGCATGATGATCCCGTGGCTCTGACCAAGCCAGAGTGTGTGACGCTGAGTTGCCCAATGCTGGGGTCGAAGGCAGGGATTCTGCCCCCGATGCCAATCCCAAGGTAGACATACCAAAGAGCTTCTCCTGCTATCTTTCATGTTCCTTAATGAACATCAAAAGGCAGAACGGGCAGGAAGGTACGTCGTGGTCCACCCTGAGGCATTTAAAGCAGGTGTTGTGGTAGTCCGTGTGTGACATAGTGCGGTTGCACTTGCCACACTACCTAAATCCACTGGTTGAAGACATAGCGGGAAAAACTCCAATGTCTCAACCAGCTAGGCTGCAAGCAAAAAACCGGTGTGCCAAAAAATCAAAAGAAAAGAAATTACCCAAGCGAAAAACACAACGCTGGGGCGGTGGACTTGGGAGGCAGAAAAGTGATCAAATCGATGAAAAAAGAAGAAAATACTGACGAACAGTGGAAATAATCAACTTTATCTGGCGTGCACAGACAGGACGTCTGAAGGACTCCGTGGAAAAAAGACATCTGAGGTAAGATGGCACCTTTGGGCAGGAAGGTGATAGCGCATGCGCGGTCAAGCTTCCAAAGACCTTCTTTGAAAGCTAGAGATTGGATCCGTGCGGGCTCCGTCGGTGCCGAAATCATTCATATGTGAGGACTGACTATTCCTTCCCGGGGACCTTGGACGGCCGCTCCTGCACTGACATCTTAGGCTTTCTTTGAGGGCAAAGGGATCTGGCACGGGGCTTGTCCACTTTCGCAGAGTCCTGCGAAGAGGTCCTCAACGATTTCTTCTCTCTCTTGCATTCCCAGTCTGAGGAACCCCTGTTGGAGGACCCGTGTGCCTGATCGGTTGCCGCGGGGTCACTACGTGACTCCGGGGTCTCGGATAGGGCTGTGGGGATTGTGGGGTCACCACGGACTCTAGGGCAGAGTCTGACATTAAGCAAATTTGGCCATGCTTCTGCTGATGGAGTTTGAATGCTTTAGTGGACATATGCTTGCAGAGGCCACACACCTCCGGATTATAGTCGGAACCAAAACAACAGAGGCAGCAATCATGGGTGTCACTGAGGCTCATATTTTTAGAGTACTGATCACACTTCTTGAAGACGCTAGCCATCAGGGGGAAAAAGTACCCCGGTGACGTCAAAGACCTGAGGAACTGAGGAACTGCCAGCCGGAGGAAAAAAAGCACGAAGTCGCGCTGGAGAAAACAGAACTTAACTAAGGAAAAAAGGACGATCCGAAACGCGATGCCAAGGCAAGCGAACTTGGATACTGGAGAAAGCATAAGAACATAAGACATGCCATACTGGGTCAGACCGAGGTCCATCAAGCCCAGTATCCTGTTTCCAACAGTGGCCAATCTAGGTCATACGTACCTAGCAGTTTCCCCAAAAGACACAAGTTCCACAATGCTTGTACTGGGTCAAGCATTGATATCCTGGGTCCCTTTTTAATAGTGGTTTATGGACCTTTCCTCCAGGAACTTGTCCAAACCTTTTTTAAACCCAGCTATACTAACAGCCCTTACCACATCCTCCGGTAACAGATTCCAGAATTTGATTACACGTTGAGTGAAAAAATATTTTCTCTTATTTGTCTTAAATAGTTTACCCTGTAGCTTCATTACATGTCCCCTAGTCTTTCTATATTCTGATAGCGTAAACAATTGATCCACGTTTATCTGTTCCACTCCATTCATTAATTTATAGACCTCTATCATATCTCCCCTCAGCCGTCTCTTTTCCAGGCTAAAGAGCCCTAACCTTTTTAGCCTCTCTTCATAGGAGTAGCCTTCCATCCCCTTCACCAATTTGGTGGCTCTTCTCTGTACTTTTTCTAATAACGCTATGTCCTTTTTAAGATACGGTGACCAGAATTGCACACAATATTCAAGGTGCGGTCGTACCATGGAGCGATACAGAGGCATTATAATATCCTTTGTTTTATTCTCCATCCCTTTCCTTATGATACCTAGCATTCTGTTTGCTTTCTTGGCCGCCGCTGCACACTGGGCGGAGGGTTTTAACATGTTATCCACGATGACTCCTAAATCTTTTTCCTGGGTGGTGGCTTCTAATGTGGAGCCTTGCATCGAGTAACTATAGTGTGGGTTGTTCTTTCCTAGGTGCATGACTTTGCACTTGTCCACATTAAATTTCATTTGCCATTTGGATGCCCAGTCTTCCAATTTATCCAGGTCCTCCTGCAGTTTTCCACTTTCCTCTTGGGTTTTAACAGCTTTAAACAGTTTTGTGTCATCTGCAAATTTGATAACCTCACTCGTTATTCCCTTTTCCAGGTCATTTATGAATATGTCAAAAAGCAGCGGACCCAGTACAGATCCCTGGGGTACTCCACTATTCACCTTTTTCCATTGGGAATATTGGCCATTTAGCCCTACTCTCTGCTTTCTATCTTTTAACCAGTTCCCGATCCACAATAGTACACTGCCTCCTATCCCATGACTTTTTAGCTTTGCCAAAAGTCTCTGATGGGGGACCTTGTCAAAAGCTTTCTGAAAATCCAGATACACTATATCAACCGACTCACCTTTGTCTACCTGTTTATGTACACCTTCAAAAAAACATATCAGATTAGTAAGACAAGATCTTCCTTGTCTAAAGCCATGTTGGCTGTCTCCCATTAGGCCATGACTATCTACATGCTGCGTAATTTTGTTCTTTATGATGGTTTCTACCATTTTCCCTGGTACTGCTTGTTCCTGGAGATAGCATAGTTACTCACCTGTAACAGGTGATCTCCGGGAACAGCAGGAATTTAGTCCTCACATATGGGTATCGTCAGTACTGATGGAGCCTGCGTGGGAACGCTCCCCAGCGTCCAATTGGAAAGCTTTTGGAAGCATCCCACAGCACCTGCATGCTGCCTTCCTGCCTTTCCCAACTGCCTCTCTCCAGTTGAGTTTTAAAGCTGAGACAAAGAGAGAGAGAGGGAAAGGGAAAGAGATAGAGAGTTATAACACCTAGGGGAGGTGGGTGGGTTGTGAGGACTAAATTCATGCTGTTCCCGGAGATCACCTGTTACAGGTGAGTAACTATGCTATCTCCAGGAACAAGCAGGAATGTAGTCATCGCATATGGGGACTCCCTAGCTTTAGATGCCAGGGAGAGACCCCAGAAGTTGTACGTCACTGAGAAGGGCTCCACTTCCCCCCATGGATCTCTGGCATCCTACCAGGGATGGTGGGTAGGAGTTGATTAGGTATGGAACAGGTGTTGGAGAACAGCCTAACCAAACAAGGCATCCCGACGGGAGTCCTTGTCCAAGCAGTAATGGGCTGTGAAGGTATGAACCGAGGCCCAGGTGGTTGCTCGACAGATGTCATCGATAGACACAGAGTGCAGATGAGTCATTGAAGCTGCCATGGCTCTCACATTGTGAGCTGTGACATGGCCCTCCAGAAGAAGATTCTTACTCTGATAGGCAAAGGATATACACTGAGCAATCCAGTTAGATAGTGTTCACTTGGAGACTGGAAGTCCCAAATGAGAAGGATCAAAAGCAACAAAGAGTTGAGAGGACTTTCTATGTTGCTGTGTTCTTTGTAAGTAAAAGGTTAAAGCTCTTTTACAGTTCAAAATATGAAGGTTTCTTTCTGCATTTGATGCATGAGGCCTTGGAAAGAACACAGGTAGGTAGACCGCTTGGTTTAGATGAAAAGACGAGACCACCTTTGGCATAAAGCGTGGATGAGTCCTAAGGACTACCTTGTCATGATGGAACCTTGTATAAGGTGGATCAGCTACTAATGCCTGCAGCTCACTGATGCGACATGCTGATGTGATTGCAATGAGAAAGATAACCTTCCAAGAAAGGAATTTCAATGAGGTAGTAGCTAAGGGTTCGAAAGGTGGCTTCATGAGCTGACCAAGAACCAGGTTTAAGTCCCATGCCACCGGTGGTGGCCTAATGGGAGGCTTGGTTAGAAGAAGGCCTCTCATAAATCTTGCTATAAGAGGATGGGAGGAAATAGGTTGTCCATTTAGAGGCTTGAAAGAAGCTGCAATAGCACTCAAATGGACTCTTACTGAGTTAGTTTTAAGTCCTGAATTGGATAAATGAAGGAGATACTCCAGTAATGATTCCAGAGGTATCGCAAGGGGGTTAAGACCCTTCTGCGAACACCATATGTTAAACCTTTTCCACTTGAAAGCATAAGAGCGTCTTCTGGAAGGCTTCTTGGAAGCATAAAGGATATCCTTTACTTGCTGAGGAAGGTTAAGATCATGAAGATCTAGGCCTTCAGCAACCAAGCCCTGAGATGCAGAGACTGGGGATTGGGATCAATGTTCCCTCTAATTTTCTGTAGGCTGTGTGCGCATAAAATATCAGCTGTGCAGATTTTGAAGGAAGGTTAAATTTTTGTGCGCCACATAACGACACTCGGAGTTATATACTTTAAAATTTGACTGCACGTCAGAATACAGTATGTACACCACATTGATTGCACTAGAAAATATTGTAGAACTTGTGAAAACCATAAATACACAACAACTTTTCAATTTTAAGAATATCTGTGTTTTCTATCAGAATCAGAACCGTAATTTTTGTGCGCTCTGTTGTAAAGTATGTGCGCTCACTCGGCGAGGTGTGTGCGAGCGCACATGCGCACAGCTTAGAGGGAACAGTGATTGGGATGCCATAACATTCCGGCCTCCTGGGACAGGAGATCTGGAGCAGACCCTAACTCCAGGGAGGGAGCTTGAGAGAGATGTAGAAGCAGAGGGTACCACACTTGTCGTGGCCAATGTGGAGCTATGAGAATCATACGGCCTCTGTCTCTCTGAAGCTTGAACAGGGTTTTGGGAATTAGAGGAATGGGTGGAAAGGCATACAGAAAGTCTTGACCCCAGTAAAGGAGGAAAGCATCCCTGACCTGAGCCCCCTGAGCCGGGGTTCTGGAACAGAACCGGGGAAGTTTGGCATTCCACGGACTTGCAAAGATGTCTATGTCCGGGGTTCCCCAAATTTGAAAAATCTTGGCTACCTGGTCTGCATGCAGAGACCACTCGTGTGGAAGCAGAACTCGACAGAGTCTGTCTGCCCAAGAGTTTTGTATGCCTGGAAGATACACCGCCAGGAGATGAATCTGATGCTCTCTGGCGAGGGCCCATAGTCTCAAAGCTTCATTGCAAAGCAACAGAGAGCCTGTTCCCCCCTGCTTGTTCACGTAGAACATGGTTACTTGATTGTCCGTATGAATGAGGATTGTCTTGTAGCTGAGCAGGGTGTGGAACACTCGAAGAGCAAGGAAGATCGCTCTGAGCTCCAAGAGATTGATATGTAGATGAGTCTCCTGTGGAGACCAGGTGCCTTGGGTGGAGAGGTCTTGCAGTTGAGCTCCCCAACCCATCGGAGAAGCATCTGTTGTGAGAGTTGCCTGGGGTAAGGGTTGTTGAAAAGGGGACCCCAGCAAAGGTTTTGAGTGGACTTCCACCACTGGAGGGACAAAATAAGACGACCTGTGTTTGCTATTTTGTCTGACAGGCATCCTGATGCCTGGGTCCATTGAGTGGATAAAGCCCACTCGGCTGCCCTCATATGGAGGCGAACATAGGGAACCACATGCACGGTAGATGCCATGTGGCCTAGTAGTTGTAGCATTTCTCGGGCAGTGAGGCTTTAGCACTGCTTGAGAGGCTAACTGCACCATGCGAAGGCAACAGGCCTGGGGGAGATAGGCCCTTGCCTTTCTGGTATCCAGCAAAGCTCCTATGAACTCTGACTGAGTGGGAGTTAGACTG
This sequence comes from Ichthyophis bannanicus, assembly GCA_033557465.1. Taxonomy (NCBI): domain Eukaryota; kingdom Metazoa; phylum Chordata; class Amphibia; order Gymnophiona; family Ichthyophiidae; genus Ichthyophis; species Ichthyophis bannanicus. The sequence goes on from CM066043.1 coordinate 44,613,655, forward strand.
GATTTTGGGATGTTTAATACCAGACCCAAATACTGAAGAATACGCATTGTGCAGGATAGAGAAGTCCTGGCCTCTGACTCTGTTGGGGCTCGAATGAGCCAGTCGTCTAAGTAGGGGAAGACGAATATCCCTAGAGTGCGGAGAAATGCTGCTACCACAGCCATGCATTTCGTGACCACCCTTGGTGCTGAGGCTAGGCCAAAAGGAAGCACCTTGTATTGGTAGTGCTTTCCTTGAAAAAGGAACCGAAGGAATCTTCTGTGAGTTGGATGGATGAGAACATGGGTGTACGCATCCTTGAGATCTAGAGAACAAAGCCAATCCTGATTCTGAAGGTATGGCAGCAGAGTTCCCAGAGAAATCATCTTGCATTTCTCTTTGACAAGGAATTTGTTCAATTCTCTGAGGTCCAAGATAGGTCTGTATCCCCCTGTTTTCTTTGGGATAAGGAAATAGGGGGAGTAAAACCCTGTACCCTGCTGATGGATGGGTACTTCTTCTATTGCCCCTTGGGCAAGAAGCATAGTGACCTCCTGACCTAACAGGTTGATGAGAGAGGTCGTAGAATTGAACTGCCTTATCATTGTGGGAGGGGGCATGCTCGAAAAATGAAGCTTGTACCCCTCTTTTATGATGGAGAGTGTCCAATGCTCTGCTGTTATCTGCCCCCATCTGGGGGCAAAGTGACACAACCTTCCTGGAATGGTGGAAGGCTCTGGTCCAATGAGAGCCAGGAAGGCTAAGTTCACTAGCTGAAAGTCAAAGGCCTTGTGGAGGCTGAGACTGCTGGGACGGTTGAGGCTTAGCAGTCTTTGCTTTTCTTTGTTTGGGTGGTTGCTGACCTTTTCGGACAAGCTGACCTGCAGAACGTCCCTGCTGAGAATAAGCAGGATAAAATCTTTTCTTTTAAGAAAAGAATGGTTTCTTGAAAGATTTCTTTCTTGCAGGATCAGCTGTGGACTTAATCTATCCAAGGTGGAGTTGTCAGCATCCAACTCATTGGCCTTTTCCTGCCAATCTTTACCAAAAGGTTCTCACCAGTACAACAAATATTTCCCAGTTTGTCTTGTACCCAGAGCTCCAGATCAGATGCCTGGAGCCAAGCAATTCTACGTGCACCTATGGCAATGGCAGAGGTTCTGCTTATGCACTCAAAACAGTCAAAAGCTGCACGGCTGACAAATTTAGAAACATCTTGGGCATGTTTGACCAATGTGAGAAAATCCTGCCTTCTATCCTCAGGAAGAAGAGGACTCAAAGCCTCTAAATCTCCTGTGACTTCCTTCAGGAACATTCCCATATTTAGACTATAGGAACTGATCCTGGCAGAAAGCATGGAAGCTTGGAAGACATGACGTCCAAAAGCATCCAAAGTTCTGCATGCACGTCCTGGAGGATTAGAGGCATGCCTCTTTGCACTCTTGATCCTTCTCATAGCTGATTCCACTACAATAGAGTGGTGAGGAAGCTGAGTTTTCTGGAAACCAGGACAAGGAGGGACTCGATACAGAGTATCCAGTCTACGAGAGTGAGGAGAGGTGGTAAGAGGTGTCTCCCACATTCTTAACATGAGATCATGCAAGATCTCATGGATGGGCAAGGTAGCTGCCTCCTTAGGAGTTTTAGGATATTGTAAAATTTCCAACTCCTTTGCTCTGGGCTCTGTTTCAGTGGCCACAGTAATGGACAGCCCCTGAGCCACCTCCCTGATGAAATCCTGAAAGGAAATGTCCTCTGGAGGAGACATCCTGCGTTTAGGGGAGGAAGGGCTCCTCTGGGATAAGTATTCCCGCATCGACAGAACTGTCAGAATCCTCAGATTCCTCTGAGGACTCGAAGTACCTTCTGTCGGGATGCTCTTGAAGAGCCCGATACCCGTACCGACCGAAGTCGGTACTGAGGGGAATCAGTAGCGGTGTAACGGTAAAGGAAGGCATCGCATGACTGGGTACCGGCAAAGCGGATGCCGATGTCGATGCTGTCGGTACCGGTACGGATACCGGTGCCGGTTGAACTATCTGACGTGGTTCCGAGGGTATCGATGCTGCAAGGAGAGCCGCCAGACTGCGTTCAATAGCCAGGACCCTCTGGTCTATCGATGCTGCCGATGCCTGGATATCGGTACCGGAGAAGACCGCCGGTACACCAGAGCATGGCACCAGTAGTTCTGCCCAGGTCGAGGCCTCGAGAACGTCCTGGAGCCCCGATAATGCTTTGGAAGCCGAAGCCTCCCGCCGGGGCAATTTTGCCGGTGCAGAATCCTCAAGGGCAACGCCAGAGGCATCTCGATGCTTAGAAGGAGATCTACTGAGGACCGGTAGACTTATGTTTAGTTACCTGAGATCCACTGGAGGAAGACGAAGCCCTGGAAGACGTCGATGCCACCGAAGCTGCATCAGAGGGAAACAGGGTACTGAGCTTGGCAGCTCGGTTCTGTCGACCTCTCTTGGACATCATGGCACAGGCCATACATTCCGAGATGGAATGGTCAGGACCTAAACATTTCAGACACCACTCATGGGTGTCGGTGACAGAGATGGTACCGCCACACTTGGTAAACCTTTTAAAACCTGAAGAGGGTTTTTCCATTGTGGAAAAAATCTTGGGCCTAAGGCCCAAAATGGTACGTGCACCTGGAAAAAATGGGAAAAAAAGTACTAAGAAAATTTTTTTTTTAAAGAAAATAAATAAATAAAGAAAAACCGGCGGTACCGGTAAAGCATCGAGGAAGGCAGCCGCGACCACAAAAAAGAAGGAAAATTTTCTGCGGTGACAGGAACACGACCTGCTGGCTCCGCGGAAAACAAAGAACTGGAGAGAGGCAGTTGGGAAAGGCGGGAAGGCAGCACGCAAGCGTTGTGGGATGCTCCCAAAAGCTTTCTAATTGGACGCTGGGGAGCGCTCCCGCGCAGGCTCCGTCGGTACCGACGATACCCATATGTGATGACTACATTCCTGCTTGTTCCTGGAGATAAAACAAACACTATAGGATGAAATTGAACTGCTTTTTCTGGGGTAATCAGACACATGTCCGGTGGGCTCCACGGAAAAAAGGAGACTGCGCAAGATGGCACCCTTGGGCAGGAAGGGGACCCCATGCATGCATGGTGCATCTCCCAAAACCTTTCTTTGAAAGCTAGGGAAATGCTTCCGCACAGGGCTCTGTCGGCGCTGACATTACCCATATGTGAAAAGTGGCTTCCTACTTGTTTCCGGAGAAAAATGGTTTTCCAGTTCAAGGTCCTTCAATTTAAAATGTATGCGTAATCCATTGTCAATGATGAGCTATTCAGTTATAAATCATATAAGGACATTTTACCAGTTATTTGAACATTTAGCAGGTCCGTGCTGTTCATAGCTTTACATACTATAAAATGAAAAAGGTTACAGTAACAAACCAAACTTAAAGGACCCACATCAAAATAATACAAGTGAATATACAGGGTGGCCCAAAAAAAGTGAGAGCATCTCGTAGCATATAAGTTATTTAAAAATTCAAAAAGACAGATGTAAACGATTGACAAACTAAATAAACAAAGATGGCGACCAGAAATTGTCGAAATAAAGACGTTATATAGCTAAAAAAGGTAAATTAGTAAACTATTTAAGCTTTTAATTTACGAGACGTTCTCACTTTTTTTGGGCCACCCTGTATAATTTATTATGAATTAATATGACAAATATTATTAATTTAATAATATATCTAGTGGTTATTTAGAAGACGAGAGTGAAACTGCCATCCTGGAGAGCCACAAACCAGTCTCTATTTTCAGAATATCCCTGACTTTTCATGAGAGATATCTGCATACAATGGAGGTAATGCATGCCAACATATCTCATGCATATTTATTATGAATATTTTGAAAATCTAGCTGGCTTTTGGCTCTTCAGGACTGCAGTTTGACATCCCTGATTTAGTTCAATAGTTGTGACATAAGAACATAAGACATGCCATACTGGGTCAGACCGAGGTCCATCAAGCCCAGTATCCTGTTTCCAACAGTGGCCAATCTAGGTCATACGTACCTAGCAGTTTCCCCAAAAGACACAAGTTCCACAATGCTTGTACTGGGTCAAGCATTGATATCCTGGGTCCCTTTTTAATAGTGGTTTATGGACCTTTCCTCCAGGAACTTGTCCAAACCTTTTTTAAACCCAGCTATACTATCAGCCCTTACCACATCCTCCGGTAACAGATTCCAGAGTTTGATTACACGTTGAGTGAAAAAATATTTTCTCTTATTTGTCTTAAATAGTTTACCCTGTAGCTTCATTACATGTCCCCTAGTCTTTCTATATTCTGATAGCGTAAACAATTGATCCACGTTTATCTGTTCCACTCCATTCATTAATTTATAGACCTCTATCATATCTCCCCTCAGCCGTCTCTTTTCCAGGCTAAAGAGCCCTAACCTTTTTAGCCTCTCTTCATAGGAGTAGCCTTCCATCCCCTTCACCAATTTGGTGGCTCTTCTCTGTACTTTTTCTAATAACGCTATGTCCTTTTTAAGATACGGTGACCAGAATTGCACACAATATTCAAGGTGCGGTCGTACCATGGAGCGATACAGAGGCATTATAATATCCTTTGTTTTATTCTCCATCCCTTTCCTTATGATACCTAGCATTCTGTTTGCTTTCTTGGCCGCCGCTGCACACTGGGTGGAGGGTTTTAACATGTTATCCACGATGACTCCTAAATCTTTTTCCTGGGTGGTGGCTTCTAATGTGGAGCCTTGCATCGAGTAACTATAGTGTGGGTTGTTCTTTCCTAGGTGCATGACTTTGCACTTGTCCACATTAAATTTCATTTGCCATTTGGATGCCCAGTCTTCCAATTTATCCAGGTCCTCCTGCAGTTTTCCACTTTCCTCTTGGGTTTTAACAGCTTTAAACAGTTTTGTGTCATCTGCAAATTTGATAACCTCACTCGTTATTCCCTTTTCCAGGTCATTTATGAATATGTCAAAAAGCAGCGGACCCAGTACAGATCCCTGGGGTACTCCACTATTCACCTTTTTCCATTGGGAATATTGGCCATTTAGCCCTACTCTCTGCTTTCTATCTTTTAACCAGTTCCCGATCCACAATAGTACACTGCCTCCTATCCCATGACTTTTTAGCTTTGCCAAAAGTCTCTGATGGGGGACCTTGTCAAAAGCTTTCTGAAAATCCAGATACACTATATCAACCGACTCACCTTTGTCTACCTGTTTATGCACACCTTCAAAAAAACATATCAGATTAGTAAGACAAGATCTTCCTTGTCTAAAGCCATGTTGGCTGTCTCCCATTAGGCCATGACTATCTACATGCTGCGTAATTTTGTTCTTTATGATGGTTTCTACCATTTTCCCTGGTACTGACGTCAGGCTCACTGGTCTGTAATTTCCCGGGTCACCCCTGGAACCCTTCTTAAAAATTGGTGTTACGTTGGCGACCCTCCAATCTTCAGGTATTACAGATGATTTTAATGAAAGTTCACAGATTACCAATAGCAGGTCTGCAATCTCATATTTCAGTTCTTTCAACACTCTGGGATGTATACCATCCGGTCCAGGTGATTTGCTACTATTCAGTTTATCAAATAGTTGTAATATATCTTCCCGGTGTAGCGATATTTCTCTCAATTCCTCTGCAGTATCACCTTTAAATACCACTTCAGTCTTGGGTAACATCCCTACATCTTCCTCAGTAAAGACCGAAGCAAAGAATTCATTCAGTCTCTCCGCTATAGCCTTGTCTCCTCTTACTGCCCCTTTTACCCCTCTATCATCTAACGGTCCAATTGACTCTCTCACAGGCCTTTTGCTACGAATGTACTTGAAAAAGTCTTTATTTCGTGTTTTTGCTTCCGCAGCAAGTTTCTTTTCAAATTCCCGCTTTGCCTGCCTTATCAATGCTTTGCATTTAACTTGCCAGTGCTTGTGCTGTTTCCAGTTTTCATCATTTGGCTCTTTTTTCCATTTCCTGAAGGTTGCTTTTTTGGCAGCAACAGCCTCTCTGACCTCACCTTTAAACCATGCTGGCAGTTTTTTGGACTTTCTCCCACTCTTCTTAATGCGTGGAATACAGCTGGTCTGGGCTTCGAGGATAGTAGTTTTAAATAACGCCCAAGCTTGCTGTAAGTCTTTAACCTTTGGAACCGCTCCTTTTAGTTTTTTCCTAACTATATTCCTCATTCTATCATAGTCTCCCTTTTGAAAGTTAAAAGGTAGTACTGTGGATTTCTTTACTATTTGTTCTCCAATAATTAAATCAAACATGATCATATTATGGTCACTATTGCCAAGTGGTCCCAACACCCTTATTTCTTGCACCAGATCTGGCGTTCCACTAAGGACTAGGTCCAGTATGGCTTCCCCTCTGGTCGGTTCATGAACCAGCTGCTCCAAGAAGCAGTCATTTATTCCATCTAGAAACTTTATCTCTTTAGTTTGTCCTGCCGTGACACTGACCCAGTCGATACCGGGGTAATTGAAATCACCCATTATTACTACTCTGTTGTGACTTTTGTTAGCTTCTGTGATTTCTTTGAGCATTTCATCATCCATTTGTTCATTCTGGCCAGGCGGTCGATAGTACACCCCCACTGCCATCACCTTCCCCTTCATAAGTGGAATTTCAATCCATAGAGATTCTACAGCAAATTTTGTTCCCTGCAAAACTTTAATCCTTTCTGACTCAATGCCCTCTCTAACATAGAGCGCAACCCCTCCACCAATTTGATCAGCTCTATCATTACGATATAGTTTGTATCCAGGTATCACAGTGTCCCACTGGTTATCCTCCTTCCACCATGTCTCTGAGAGTGCAATCATATCTAACCTCTCATTTAGTGCCATATATTCTAACTCTCCCATCTTATTGTTTAGACTTCTAGCATTGGCATACAAGCATTTTAGAGACTGTATTTTATTCATATTAATCTGGCTATTGGTAGGCATGGGTAATTTGGAATCTTTATTCTCTGTCTGCTCCTTACTCAAGGGCATTTCGGCTACTATACTCCCTTTTGGAACCTCATTGCTTTTGGTAGTATCCTTCAAGGATACCTTCGTCCGAACCATGCGCTCCTGGGTGACTGTCGGCTTTCCCCTAATTTCTAGTTTAAAAGCTTCTCTATCTCCTTTTTAAAGGTTAATGCCAGCAGTCTGGTCCCATCCTGATTAAGGTGAAGCCCATCCCTTCGGAAGAGCCCCCCCTTTCCCCAGAATGTTCCCCAGTTCCTAACAAATCCAAAACCCTCATCCTTGCACCATTGTCTCATCCACGCATTGAGACTCCGGAGCTCTGCCTGTCTTTTGGGTCCTGCACGTGGAACAGGAAGAATTTCGGAGAATGCTATCCTGGAAGTTCTGGATTTCAACTTCCTACCTAAAAGCTTAAATTTAGCCTCCAGAACTTCCCTACCACATTTTCCTATGTCATTGGTACCAACATGTACCAAGACAGCAGACTCCTCCCCAGCACTATCTACGATCCTATCTAGGCGGTGCGTGAGGTCCGCTACCTTCGCACCAGGCAGGCATGTTACCAGGCGATCCTCACGTCCACCAGCCACCCAGCTATCTACATTCCTAATGATTGAATCACCAACTATAACAGCTGTCCTGACCCTCCCCTCATGGGCATGTGGCCCTGGAGAAACGTCCTCGGTGCAAGAGGGTTTTACATCACCTGGAGGACAGGTCCTAGTTACAGGATCACTTCCTGCCACACCAGGGTGATGCTCTCCTGTCATGTGACCTCTCTCCTCCATGGCAGCAGGGATGCTGCCAGACTGGAGGTGGGACTTCAGGACTATATCCCTGTAGGTCACGTCCATGTACATCTCTGTCTTTCTTATGTCTTCCAGGTCTGCTACTCTAGCTTCTAGAGAACGGACTCGCTCCCTGAGAGCAAAGAGTTCTTTGCACTTAGTGCATACGTAAGACCTCTCACCAACTGGGAGAAAATCATACATGCGACACTCAATGCAAAAGACCGGAGAACCCCCATCTCGTTGCTGGACTTCTGTCTGCATCTTAGTTTAAAGCTTGTGTTTAGGTCTTTTAAATTCTGTATATACTAAGGATTGGTGTAGATGCTTATACCAATAAAAGTGTATCTAATACCCCTAATACACCTTGTATACCTGAAGCTTAATTAATTAAGCTCAGATCCGCCGTGTATGACTGATTTGGATAACGAGCTGCACCTGAGAGCAGCCCCTTTCTTCTAAGATGTGCAAGTACCTATAAAGGTACAATTAGCCAAGGGGTGGGTGGGTGCAGGGGAGGGAGGGAGGGAGAAAAGTCCTACTAAAGAGGGCAGTTACAAGGTACCCTGTCCTGAACCCTCAGCAGGAAGGAGGGGGGTACCACATAAAGCCCAGTTAGTTGAGAGAGGCAAGGTAAGTTACAGCTGAGAAGGGTAAGAGAAAGTTTAAAAGGTAAACCTCTACAGCAATGGAGTGGGTAAGGAACCCAACTATGGACAGATAGAGAGCTATGTGGAGACAAACAGATGCACAGTTATTTGGAAACAAGACTCACAGTTATGCAGCAACTCAGTAAAAAATCACCTTTGGGAGAGCACTGGAAGCACCCCTCTTCTTAGAGAGCACCAAGGCAATCTGAACTAAACCCACGTGTGCAGCACAGATAATGGAAGACCACAACACTAATTCAGCAGGATTTGTGTCATTTACATTTCATGTATTTAATAAGTTAAAAGATATCCCTAAGTAAATTCAACGCAATTTGTGCTTTTAATTTAACACTATTTCCTTTTATTGCCTGTATTAGTGAGGGAGGAGTGGCCTGGTGGTTGGGGCAAGTTACCTCAGGCTGGAGGGCCAGAGGTTTGAATCCCACTAGAGGACAGCAACCTTGGGCTGGAAGGACTAGTGTTTCAAGTCCCACAGGTGCTCCTTGTGGCCTTGAGCAAGCCACTTAACCCTACATTGCCTCAGATTGTATGCCTTTGAGTCAATGCTGACTTCCTGGTGACCCAGAAGCTCCTGAGTTTTCTTGACAGGCCTTTCTTCTGAGGCAATGGAGGGTTAAGTGGCTTATTTATTTATTTATTTTATTTAGACAGTTTTTGTATACCGCCTTATCCTTCAATCAAAGCGGTCACGACACAATTGGGGGATACATTTAACACGTGGGGATATGAGACACATACACTAATACTTACAAGGAACATGGGCTATGGAGGGTTAAGTGGCTTGCCCAAGACCACAAGGAGCATCTGTGGGACTAGAAACCCTGGTCCTTCCGGCCCAAGGTTGCTATCCTCTAGTGGGATTTGAACCCCCGACCTTCCGGCCTGAAGTACCTTGCCCCAACCACTAGGCCACAAAGAGTGCTAGTAGGAATCAAACCCTGGTTGCTTGGTTACCAAGCCAGTGTTCTAACCACTAGGCTACTCCTCCACTCCTATATATACAGTACCTAAATGTATACCACTTTGACTGGTAGAAAAGTGGCATATAAGCCTAGTTAAATAAATAAATAAAAGGGCTGAATGCATGCAAGTACTGAGTAACTGGACAGTAGCTTGGTTTGAAGCTTTTTTGTGATGATATTTTCACAGGATTCAAAACGTGTGCTAATTCAACCATTTTTTTGCATATTGCAGTATCTCTAATATATGCCAGAGTCTTTTTTGTTGACATTACCTTGCAATGCTGAAATAACAGTTAAGACATGGAGGTCATCAGAGTTCCCTTGCCCCAAACGACCATAGCTTCCTTCTCCACAAGCTAACACTGTTCCATTGGCTTGAATAACAAAAGTACAGTTCTGTCCACAAACAACCTAGTGGAAAAGATAATTGAAACCATGTGATTGCCATATTAGTCCACGTTAATAGTTGTTAAATAAAACGAAAAACAAAAAAGGAAAATAAGGTGGTACCTTTTTATTTGACTAGCTTTTGAAGGTTAAACCTTCTAAAGGTCAGGAAAGTATGAGCAACAGGCGACAATATTACGTCCATAAGGTATGCTCTGTATGTCATTTTTCAAAAGGTTGGGAAACATCAGGGAAGAAACTAAAAATACAAAGTTAAACAGTTCTGGCATCCTATTTTCTAAACACTAACAAAGTAACATATTGTGGCCCTTGTTTAGTATCATCCATTAAACATGGTACCAGACCAAGACAAACCACTCATCTGGGCAGTAGCAGAATGGGACAGTGTTGGCGGCGGAGGATCACATTTCTGTGATAACGGCAACACCACTAAATTAAACTAAGCGGAAAAAAGGCCTGGCAATCTACTTCCGTATCTTGCCACGAAAACCCAATGGACAGTGTAGCGCCCACTACTGGCTAGGCGGTTGCCTAGGAGCAGTGGACGTACCTCTTAATGTCCCTTTTGTCCGCTTAGGTCCAGAGCTGCAGCATCTGGATAGTGTAGTTGTGCAATAAAGAATAGCCAAGGGGTTTCAAAAAGGCAAACAGGAAATTTATTATAATTTTCTTTTCCTAGCCAATGAACTTCTTTTTAAGGAGTTCAAATATACAGCAAAGCAAAATCGGATACTTCTCCATTGAAAAACAAAAGGCAACAAAACTTCACAGCAAACTTTCAGAACAGTCAATGCAGCATTGTTTCAGACAGCTTGTTTTAAACCAGCAATAAAGTCTTTTCCTTCAGCAGAGATCAGAGCTCCAGGTTCCCAGCTGGGTCTAGCACAAACCCAGGGTTTCACAGCGCTCTAGACTGCACCTTAACTTCTTCAATTCAAGCTGTTAAACATTTGCATTCTTCACATGAAGCTGCTATCATTTGTATTCTTTACTTTCAAGCTGCTAACATTTATATTCTTTTCTTCAAGCTGCTAACATTTGCATTTTGGGTTCAAGGCTCCACATGACCCCTTTTGAACCTCCCTGTTCAGCTCAAAATGTTAGCACTTCGTTTAACCCAATTCTCCAGCAGGTCATGCAATTAGGAAAGCTTCCGGGGTTTTTACAACTTTAAAACCCTATAGCCTTGTCACTTCTGGCTTACACAGAATGAGCAATCCATTTCAGAATCAGAGGAAACGTTATCTGAAACACACTCATCTATTTGCATGCTTTCCTCATCTAGGTCAATTGGCACCTGGCTGGGCTCAGCGTGTGAAACAGCAGGTTTTACTTTCTCTAGTAACTTTAAAACCTTTCCCCACTGGGATTCTTCTCCCCGCTGAGTAACAGTGGGAGGACAGAGGAGTTCATTATTCTTTAGCAGATTCTTTAAGGCTTCTAATGTGCTCACCTTTTTCCCAGCAAGTAGTCTTTTCCCAGGCTTTGCTGAAGATGAAACACTTCCCCCAAGCTCTCTTAAAGACAGTCCCGTACCTTGCTCACAAACAGCATCTCCCACAGAATGAACTTTCCTGTCTTCCAGGCCAGCTGTAATCTCCCTAACCAGCTGGGCTCTCTTCAGGGCTAGAGTTTTCTGTATGCTGGGTGCAATAGGGATTTCTCTTGAGACAGCTCCTGGAGCACCTTCCTCTCTCAGGTCTTCTCCTGGTCTCCTCATTCCCTGCTTCCTCACCAGACTCTCTGGAAGTCTCTACTCTCCTGGTAGACTCTCCCTTCTTGGTGCACACCCCTTCCTTCCTGCTTCCCTGAGCTTATATGAGTGAGACTGTCCTATGGCATCCAACTCCACCCCCAAGCATTCCTTGTCACCTCCCCTGGTTACCTTGGAGCTGGGGCGTGGCTCACTCTCAACAGCTCTGTGAATGCAGTTTTTTTTCTTAACCGGAGTTTTAACTCTAAAACTCCCTGAACTATTTCTCTGCTCAGAAGTGAATGGCTGTTTTTTTCCCACTTTCTTGGGCTCTATTACCGTCTCGTCACCACAATAGTCACAACAAAAAAAATTGCACTATAGTATTGGAAGATGAGACCCCCAGGTCAGAAGGCTCTCAGTTGGCTATTGGGGAGAAGCTGAAGACTTTTCAGAGTAAAGTCAGCATTTATGATGAGAACGTTTGACTGCTGATGTAGCTGCACATGAAATGAGAGTCAGAAGCTGCAAAGATGTCTTACATATTGGGACATGGAACGTAAGAAGCAGGAACCAAGGGAAGTTGGAGGTAGTCAAGAATGAAATGGAAAGTGTACAAATGGATCTGTTGGGTGTCAGCGAACTGAAATGGACTGGCATCGGGCACTTTGCATCTGTTTTATTTATTTATTATTTATTTTACTTTTCAGTTTTTCTATACTGCTCCTTCCCGAGATCAAGGGAGGTTTACAATGATCACATGGTCTACTATGCTGGAAATGAAAGACGAAGAAGAAATGGTGTTGCATTTACAATTAAGAAGAAACTTGCAAGAACTGTAATGAAATACAATGCAATCAGGGAACGCTTAATTTCTATTCATCTAGGAGGAATGCCCATCAACATAACTGTAATTCAAGTATATGCCCTGACAACAGCTGCAGAAGAGGATGAAGTTGATGAGTTCTATGAACAAGTACAAGCTGAAATTGACAGAACATGCAAACAAGATATCCTGATAGTCATGGGTGACTGGAACACAAAAGTTGGCAACAAAGACGACAGCAAAGTGGTTGGAAAATATGGACTTGGCAACAGAAATGAAGCTGGAGAAAAACTGATAGAATTCTGCAAGACCAACGATCTATCCATTTCAAACACCTTCTTCTAGCAACACAAGTAGCAACTGTACAAATGGACGTCACCCAATGGATTGTACAAAAATCAAATTGACTACATCTGTGGAAGTCAACAATGGAAAACCTCTATAACATCAACAAAGACAACCTGGAGCTGACTGTGGTATAGATCAACAACTACTACTATGCAAACTCAAGCTAAAGTTGAAAAAGAGCAAGCTACTCATGAATATAGCAAAATATGACCTTGAGAATATACCACCAGAATTTAAAGACTGCCTGCAAAATCAATTTGCTGCTTTAGATACAAATGACTGAGCTCCAGAAGAGTTATGGGATGACATCAAGAAGGATGGATTGGAAGAAAGTGAGAAATATCTACAAAAGGTGAAACAGCAAAAATGGCCTAAACGAATGACGGAACAAACTCTGAAAACTGTCCAGAAATGCAGAGGATCTAAAGCCAGAGGAGAAAGAGAGGCAATCACAGAACTCAGAGATTTCCAAAGTGCAGCAAAACAAGACAAGGAGAAGTGACACATGCAAGGAAATAGAAGCAGAATTTTTTAGAGGAATAACAAGATCGGCTTTCCTAAAGCTACAAGAGTTAAAGAAAATATCCAGCCTCAAATTGGAATGTTACAAGATGCTCAAGGATCCATGTTGAATGAGGCTGAGATGATCAAGAAAAGGTGGAAAGAATATACAGAGCTATTAAATGAAAACGATCAAGTGGACCAACAGCCGTTTCAATCTGTACCTTATGATCAGGAACCATTGGTGATGAAAGAAGAAGTCAAAACAGCATTGAAAGATTTATCAAAGAATAAAGCACCAGGCATTGATGGCATTCCCACTGAAGTATTACAGCAACCTGATGCAGCTGTCACCATACTTACAAGGCTCTGTCAGGAAATTTGGAAGACAACATCATGGCCAACTGACTGGAAAAGATCTGTGTTTATACCAATACTAAAGAAAGGTGACCCAAATGACTGTGGAAATTATCACACAATTGCTCTGATCCCACATGCCAGCAAGATTCTATTGAAGATTATTCAGCAGAAACTACAATCATACCTGGAACGAGAACTGCCTGAAGTGCAAGCAGGATCCAGGAAAGGGCGAGAAATGAGACACATCATTGTGGATGTGAGATGGATAGTTGAAAAGACTAAAGAATACCAAAAGAATATCTATATGTGTTTTATCGACTACAGCAAGGCTTTTAACTGTGCAAACCATGAGAAACTCTGGACCACATTAAGAAGTATGGGTATACCAGAACACCTGATCATCCTCTTGCACAACCTCTACATTGATCAAGAACACACAGTTTGAAAAAACAAGGAGAAACAGAATGGTTTAAAATCAGCAAAGGTGTACGACAAGGCTGCATACTTTCCCCCAACCTCTTTAATTTATATGCAGAACAAATTATCAGAGAAGCAGGACTGAATGAAGACAACAGAGGTGTGAAGATTGGTGGGAGACTCGTCAACAGCCTTTGCTATGCTGATAATACCATATTACTGGCTGAAAGTGAAGACGATCTGAAACATTTGCTTCTCAAGATCACGGAACATAGTCTTAAAATGAGCCTGCACCTTAATGTAAAGAAGACAAAGATCCTGACAACAGGCAAAATGAATAAGTTCATCATTGATGGAGAAGAAATTGAAATAGTGGACAACTTTAACCTACTTGGATCAACTATGAATAGAGAAACAATAAGCAGTTAAGAAATCAGACAATGCATTGCTCTTGGCAGAATGGCTATGAAGGGCCTAGACAAGATTCTCAAGAGCAGAGCAGTCTCTCTTCATACAAAGATTCGACTCATTCAAGCCATGGAATTTTCAATATCATCAGATGGATGCAAATGTTGGATAGTGAAAAAGATAGACAGGAAGAAAATTGATGCCTTTGAATAATGACATCAATAATCTACATCAGCAAACACCCTAATTATACCAAATGCTTCAACAAAATACACACTAACAACATCCAACAGAGCATTCAGTCTTTATGCTCCCAAATGTTGGAATACACTGCCTCCAGAAATCCGATCAATCTCTGATCTCATGCAATTCAGGAAAGCACTCAAGCACCACTTATTTATACAATACTACCAGATCAATCCTAATACACCATAGACACACCCATCCTCTAGTCCTAATGCATATCCATAGATTTATCATAAGATATTCACAAAACTCATTGTTATATATGTAAATAATTTTGTGCATTTCTCCCTAAGTTATCCAAGTTTTTCTTCCCTGTTCTATGTAAAACTGTTATTGTTAATTATGGTTCCATGTAAACCGTGCTGATGCTAAAGAGTGCGGTATATAAGAAAAATAAATAAATAAAATAAAATAAATAAAATAAAATAATGGTGCTGGCAACAAATACTGTGTATACCGTGGACTGCCTGAAGAACAAACCAGCCAGTACTAGAGGAGATCAAACCTAAGCTTTCTTTAGAAGCTCAGATGACAAGATTTCGGCTTTCATACTTTGGACACATCATGCGAAGAGAGAGATCATTAGAGAAAGATATCATGCTTGGCAAGGTAGAAGGTCATCGCAAAAGAGGAAGGCCAGCAATGAGATGGATCAATTCAATAACAGCAGCTATGGGTGCCATTCTGTCAACAATGAGACGCCTGACTGAAGACCGAACACAGTTTAGGACAACTATCCAGAGGGTCGCCATGAGCTGACACCAACTTGACGGCACAATTACAACATTAAACATGTTTTTTGGTTTTAAGAGCATAGGTGTGTTTTTTCTTTGATTGAGAAGGTAATGGGAAACATCATTATGCCCCTGATAGAAGAACAGAAGTGTTTAGAGTTGAGAAAGCGTAGTTACTCACCTGTAACAGGTGTTTTCCGGGGAATCAGTTCTCACATATGGGTGACATCGGCACCGACGGAGCCCTCGCGGAAACATCCCCCCAGCTTTCAAAGAAAGCCTTTGGGAGATTCCACCACGCATGCGTGGTCCCCTTCCCACCCAAGGGTGTCATCTTGCTCAGTCAGATGACATAGCTAAAAGATGGCAAAAAATAAATGATGGTACAGGAGCAACTCCAAGGTGAGGAGGGAGGGTTTTGAGGGCTGATTGTTGCTGTCCCCGGAGAACACCTGTTACAGGTGAGTAGCTATTCTTTCTCCGGGAACAAGCAGGAAGTCAGTCCTCACATATGCGACTCCCCAGGTACAGGCTACTGAAAGCCCAAAGCAAAAACAGGGCTCCCTCAAGGGGAGCCGCAAGCAGCAGCAATTAAGTCTGTGTACACAGACCACAGTAGGACCCCTGTGTCCGATGAAACCAGCACTCCGGTAGCCTGAACACAGAAGGGTCAGAGGGTAGGAGTTTCCTAAACCCAAAAAAGGTCACGGAGCACAGCCTGGCCAAAGGCACTGTCCCGTCAGGATTCTATTTCCAGGCAGCAATGGGCTGCAAAGGTAAGGACTGAAGACCAGGTGGCGGCCTGGCAGATGTCCACCATCGGGACGGACTGCAAGTTTGCCTCCGAAGCCGCCATGGCCCTGATATGGTGCGCCATGACGTGGCCTTCCAATGGAAGCCTCGCCTACTCATAAGCAACGGCGATACAGTCCGCCACCCATGTGGACAGCATACGCTTGGTCACCACCTCCCCCAGCCTACTGTGGTCGTAGGAGATGAAAAGCTGAGAAGCTTTTGGGTGGCCCTGAGTGTGTTTGATATAGAAGGACAAAGCCCTCTTACAGTCCAAGGAGTGAAGGACCATCTCCGCCCAACTGGAGTGAGGTCTTGGAAAGAAGGTAGGAAGCACCACTTCCTGGTTAAGATGCAAGGGCGACACAACTTTCAGCAGGAATTTGGGGTGCATGCGAAGCACCACTCTGTTCTTGTAGAACCTGGTATAAGGCACCTCCGCCACAAGGGCTTGAAACGCTAACTCTGCGAGCGGAGGTGATCGCAACCAGGAAACCAGCTTCCGGTAGCAAAGGTGGCAAGTAGCCAGAAGCTCAAAGGACAGGCAAATGAACTGCCCCAACATAACGCTGTGGTCCCATTCAGTTGCTGGAGGGCGAACTGGGGTTTCGATAAGAGCAAGCCCCGAAAGTAACGGGTCACAAAAGGTTGGACTGAGATAGGCTTACCATCCACTGGATGGCGGTGTGCCGCCAGGGCACTCAGGTGCATTCGGACGGAGTTAGACTTGAGCCCGGACTAAGAGAGGTAAAGAAGGTACTGTAACACCAGAGACACCAGGCAGGAGAAAGGATCAGCCCTGTGTTTCGCGCACCAAGCAGAGAACCTGCACCATTTGAGGGTGTAAACCTTCCTAGTAGAGGCCTTGCGAGAGGAAAGCAGAATGTCCTCCACCTCAGCCGGTAGGTTGAGAGGGGCCAAAGTCATCCTCTCAGCGGCCATGCTGTCAGCGAGAGGGACCCCAGGTTGGGGTGCAGGAGAGTGCACCCCTCCTGAGAAAGGAGTCCTGGGGCGGTCCCCAAGCGGATGGGGGCCTCCACCATCAACTGCAGAAGCAGCGGGAACCACAGCTGCCTGGGTCACCAAGGAACTATCAGGATGAGCGAGGCGTTGTCAGAGGATCCTGAACAAGGTCTTGGCGATCAGCGGTGTCGGAGGGAAGGCATACATGAGGCCTTCCGACCATGAAACCAGGAACGCGTCCGCTGCCACCCTGGAGGGGTGGGCTTGCCAGGAACAGAAGCGGGGCAACTGAAAGTTGTCCGGACTGGTGAACAGGTCCATGAGGGGTCACCCCAGAGAAGAAAAAGCCAACTGGCTACCCTGGGATCCAGCTGCCACTCGTGTGGCTGGAGAACTCTGCTGAGTCTGTCGGCCAGCAGGTTGTCCTGGCCTGAAAGGTACACTAGCTCTACTTATTCACCTCAACATAGTATTAATCTAATAGCAAAAGCAAAGTGGAGAGGGCAGACCTCAGAAAACTCTCCAAAAGGTACCTTCAACCCCCAAGTGGATCCAGGTATCCATTCAGATTTAATACATCAACGGTCTGTTTAAACCTCCATCACCTTACTATATCGAAAAGGGGATACCAAACATTCTCACATAATAAACTTTTCTTTTACATACCAAGACATCAACATTTTTCAGGCTAGAGGATAGAGGTATCCTTCCATCCCCTTTACCATTTTGATGGCTCTTCTCTGAATCTTTTCTAATAACGCTATATCCTTTTTAAGATACGGCGACCAGAATTGTACACAATATTCAAGATGCGGTCGCACCATGGAACAATACAGAGGCATTATAATATCCTTTGTTTTATTTTCCATTCCTTTTCTTATGATACCTAGCATTCTATTTGCTCTCTTAGCTGCCGCTGCACACTGGGCAGAGGGTTTTAACATGTTATCCACAATGACGCCTAAATCTTTTTCCAGAAGTCACAACTGCCGCATAACTCCGTGCCCCCATTTGTTCATGTAGAACATTGACACCTGGTTGTCCGTCTGGACAAGCATCGGCTGGTGACGCAGGTGGAGACAGAAGAGCCTCAGAGCTAGGTGTATGGCTCGGAGTTCCAGGAGGTTGATCTGCTGGGTGCTCTCATCTGGCGACCAGTTGTCCTGAGTGCGGAGATCTCCACAGTGGGCTCCCCAGCCAAGCAGGGAGGCATCCATGGTGAGGACCCTCGAGTGGCTTAGGGCCTGAAAAGATGCCCACTTGAGATGCTGGGATGACTGCCACCAGACCAGGGAGTCTGCCAACTAGTGGGTCAATGAAACTCTGCCTTGGAGGCAGCCTGTGGCCTGAGACCACTGGTCCCAGAGACACCACTGCGCTGTCCTTATGTGGAGGCGAGCGTCTGGGGTGATATGGACCATGGAGGCCATGTGCCCAAGGAAGTGCAGAAGGGACAGTGCTGCACGTCCTGAGCTAGAGATCCGAGACAAACGTCTCAGTCCTTGGGCAAGAAGGTCTTCGACTGGAGAGTGTCGATCTTTTCCCCAATGAATTTCAGGCACTGTGTGGGGAGGAGGTGAGACTTGGGGTAGTTTATGACGAAGCCCAAGTGTTACAGAACCTGGACGGTGCGGGCAGTGGCCTGCTGTGCCTCCCTTTATGAGCCAGTCGTCCAGGTAGGGAAAAACAAAGACCCCCTGGAGCCGGAGGAAGGTGGCCACGACTGCCAGGAATTTTGTGAAGACCCTTGGGACACAGACCAGGATGAAGGGGAGTACCCTGTATTGAAAGTGCCTGCCGTCTACTACAAACCACAGGTACTGCCTGTGGTTGGGGTGGATTCGTATGTGAGTATAAGCATCCTTGAGGTCTAAGGAGCATAGCCAATCTCCCTGCTGGAGGTATGGTAGCAATATTCCAAGGGAGAGCATCTTGAACTTCTCCCTCACCATGAATTTGTTTAGGATGCGCAGGTCGAGGATGGGCCTTAGGCTCCCTGTCCTCTTTGGCACGAGGAAGTATCTGGAGTAGAACCACTTGCCCTTGAGATGCCGGCTCACCGGTTCTACTGCCTTGTCCTCGAGACCTGCCAACTCCTTCAGAAGAAGGTCACTGTGGAGGGGAGACCAGAGGGGTTCTCCTGGGAAATAAGGGGGCAGTGTCTGAGCCAGGTGGAGAAGATAACTTTCTCTGACCACTTTTAGTGCCCAGGAGTCAGTGGTGATGGCCATCCACCTCTGGGCATAGAGGGCCAGACGTCCCCCTGTGGACTGCTATCTCCTTGGGGTAGATAGGCTATGCTCAAGGAGTAAAAAGCTCCCCCTTAGCTGGGCTGGTGCCGATGCCTAGGGTTTTGGAGTCTTCTGCTTATGTGGGCCATGCCCATGTCTCTTGGCCTGCTGACCCTGTTGGGGAGCTGGGGAAGGCCTGAAAGGGTGGGTAGTTTCGGTAAGCAGCTCCCTTCCTTGGGTAAAAGGGATTTTTACCTGAGCCCTTCTGTCGGGGAGGGGCAGTGGTCTTCTTAGAGAGCCTGGTCCTCATCATGAAATCTGTCTCCAGCTCAGCAGCCTTATCAGTCATGGGTTTGCCAAAGAGGTTTTTTTCCTTGGCATGGGACATCGACCAACTTGCCCTGAACCCACTGCTCAAGGTCAGACGACTGAAGCCAGCCCAGGCTGCCGACTCGAACCCATAAAGGCCGCTCAAGACATGAATTTGGAGCACTCACGGACGGCCTTGGCTAGTCTCTTAAACTGCTGCAAAGGCTCTTCGGAGAGACCAGCTGAGAACCCGGCAAGTTCCTTCGCCAGGTCTCTCAAGTACATGCCCATGTACAGCTGGTAGGCCTGGATGCCGCAGAGGAGCATCGAGCCCTGGTAGCACTTTCTTCCGAGGGTGTCCAAGGTGCAGGCCTCCCTGCCGGGGGGCACTGAGGAATGCATCTTCTGGCTTTTCAGCTGACACAGGGCCGACTCCACCACCATGCTGCATCCAGCAGTTATGCGACAGTTGTGACTTCTGGAAGCCCGGGCTCTGGTGGACCCAATACATCGAGTCGAGCCATCTGCTCAACACTGGCACCGATTCCAGTGTCTCCCACATGTGGAGCATGAGCCGTTCCAGGATGGGAGGGATAGGTACCGTGAGTGATTCCCGTGGAGGGGCCTCATACTGAAGGATCTCTAACTCATCTGCTCAAGGGTCCTCTCCTCTGACTTGTCGGGAACGCCAGGGCCTTAGACATGTCTTTGGCAAAATCCAAGAAGCCCATGTCCTCGGGCGGGGACCGCCGCCGAGGTTCCAAGATGGGAGAATCCGAAGGGACGTTGAGGTGGCGATTTTTATCAGGGGACTCGTTGTCCTCTGTGGAGAACTCATAGGAGGGCTGCTCCGCGGGATTCGAGGGGCCCAATGCCCTATGGCCGGCACCCGGTAAACTTGCCGGGGATGACTGCAGTCCTGTTAAGCATGACTCAGAACGTGACCTCGGCCGAAGGACCTCGAGGATCGGCTTGGCCTCCAGGGACGTCTTGGACATCAATGGCCCGGTGGACGGGGCAGATGAACCAGCATGCCGGACAACACCGTCTGCTTCTGGTCCATGAAGACAGACAAACTGCGCTCCAGGGACGCCATTTTGGACTCCAGACCAGAAGGCTCCGCAGCCTTTGGCACGGGCACTGAGGGATTCGAGCCCAATGATGGTTCCCCTGAAGGGGAATTCTCGACGAGGATAGTGTCTGGGAACCGAGGCCGGTCCATAGCCAGATCCTTCCAGGGGACCTCCGCAGGTCGCTCCTTCTCAGACGCCTTGAACAAGCATCTCGGACTGTGGTACCAGGCCTGGGGAGCTCCAGGCCGGTCGGAACCATCCAAGGACGCTGCCTTCGAGGGTTTCTTCTTCTTTCTTGGTTCCCTCAAGGGAGACCCCCCCTTTCTGAGGACCCATGACGAGGCTCGGGTTCGGAGAGTTCCCCCGAGATGTTGGGGCCTCATAAGAGGCCCTGGCTTTCGAAGGCATCACGCACTCGGGGAAGAACTTATCGTGCTGCTGCTGGCGGCTCGAGGGCCTTGCTGGACATCCTCCTGCAGAAACTGCAGGCTGCCGGGTCATGGTCTGGCCCAAGGCAATGAAGACAGCAGTCGTATGTGTCGGTCAAAAACATGATTTTGGAGCACCGAGCACATTTCTTAAAAACACTGGTAGCCATGGGGGGAAAAAGTACCCCCGTGAGGTCGGAGATTCTCCGGGCTGCCAGTGGGAGAAAAAAGGTGCGAAGGCACCAGAAAAAGAAAATAATGAAAAGATTACAAAAAATAAACCGAGCCCGATGCTGAGGCACAGAGGTCGGTAGGAGGGAAGAGTACCGGTGCAATACCGGAGATGAGTTGGAAACTCGAGGAACAAAAAAATCAACTTTTTCCAGGGACAAGCCAGACAGCATCTGAAGGGCTCTGAGGAAAAAAGGAGACTGAGCAAGATTATTTATTTATTTAACGGGTTTTATATACCGCTTTCTCATCAATTCAAAGTGGTTTACATATAAGAGTTATAGCAACAAGCTTTACATAGAACAGGGAGTTACAACTAGGAGGGAGGGTTACATGGGTTATAATGAATATATTTAAATTATCAGCTATATACAACTATGTACAGAGATATGGGAGAATGATATTATGTTGATGAGGAGTGATATGATTCAATGAGAGATCCTGGTTAGCGTAGTTACTCACCTGTAACAGGTGTTCTCCAGGAGCAGCAGGAATCAGTCCTCACATATGGGTGACGTCGGCGCCGACGGAGCCCTCGCGGAGCAATTTTCCCCAGCTTTCAAAGAAAGCCTTTGGGAATTGCAGCGCGCATGCGCGGTCCTCTTCCCGCCCAAGGGTGCCATCTTGCTCAGTCAGATGACATAGCTAAAAGACAGCAAAAATTAGCAAAAACGAAAGCATAAAACTGCAACTCCAAGGGGAGGACGGAGGGTTGTGAGGACTGATTCCTGCTGCTCCTGGAGAACACCTGTTACAGGTGAGTAACTACGCTTTCTCCAGGACCAAGCAGGAAGTCATTCCTCACATATGGGACTCCCAAGCTTAAGGCTACCGGAGACCCTAAGCACAAAAATGAGCTCCCTCTAGCTCAGCAGCACAGAAGGAAGGAATCTTCTCTGAATACGTCTCCAACCGGTAGCCCAACATCCGGGATGGAGGGTAGGAGTTGCCTATACCTCGAAGAGGTTACGGAGGACTGCCTGTCCGAAAGCACTGTCCCTGCGGGACTCCCTCTCCAGGCAGTAATGGGCTGCAAAAGTCTGGCTTGAAGACCAAGTAGCGGCCCGGCAGATGTCTGCCAACGGAACAGAGCGGAGGTAAGCCACTGACGTAGCCTTCGCCCGAACACGATGAGCGGTGACTCTACCTTCCAGCACGAGGCCCGCAGCCTCGTAAGCCCAAGCGATGCAGTCCGCAATCCAGATGGACAGAGTACGCTTGGAGACAGGGAGCCCCAACTTGTTGGGGTCATAAGACACGAAGAGCTGAACAGCCCTTCGGTGCTCCTGCGTACGGTCAAGGTAGAAGTTCAGCGCCCTTCTACAGTCCAGGGTATGCAGGACCATTTCAGCTCGGCTGGAGTGTGGCCTGGGAAAGTAGGTCGGAAGTACCACCTCCTGGTTGATGTGAAAAGGGGAAACCACTTTAGGAAGAAATTTAGGGTGAGTCCGTAGGACTACCCGGTTCTTGTAGAACCTAGTGTAAGGAGGATCAGATACCAGGGCCTGCAGCTCACTAACGTGTCTAGCAGAAGTGAGGGCCACCAAGAACAAGGTTTTCCAGGCAAGAAAACGAAGAGGACAGGTAGCCATAGGCTCAAAAGGCGGACAGGTAAGCCGCTGTAAAACCACATTGAGATCCCAGTTTGGGGCTGGCGGGCGCAAAGGTGGTTTAAGGAGTAGGAGGCCCTGGAGAAAACGAGCCACCAGAGGGTGGCCGAAAAGAGGTCTAGCCTCCACCGGTAGGTGGTGCGCAGAAATAGCACTGAGGTGGACCTTGACCGAATTGGACTTAAGTCCAAGATTGGAAAGGGAAAGAAAGCAAGTACTGCAAGACCACTGATGTTGAACAGGAGAAGGGGTCTTGCGACTGCTGAGTACACCAGACGGAGAACCGACGCCACTTAAGAGCGTAGGACTTCTGGGTGGGAGGCCTCCTGGAGGCCAAGACGACCTCTTCCACATCTGGAGGTAGCTGGAGAGGAGTAAGGACTACCCTTTCAGCAGCCAGGCCATCAGATGAAAGGACCGAAGGTTGGGGTGCAGGAGCGTCCCCTGATCCTGCGAGAGGAGGTCGGGCTGAAACCCCAGAGGAACAGGGGTGTCCACCGCCAGCTGCAGCAGAAGCGGGAACCAAGGTTGTCTCGGCCACCGGGGAGCCACTAGGATCACCGACGCCTTGTCTCTGAGAACTTTGAAGAGCGTCTGAGACACCAGAGGCATGGGTGGAAAGGCATACAAGAGGCCTGTGGACCATGGAATCAGAAAAGCATCCGCTGCTACCCGGAGAGGATGCGGCTGTCGAGAGCAGAATCTGGGAAGCTGCCGGTTCAGAGGACTGGCGAACAGATCCATTGTGGGGAGGCCCCACCGGAGAAAGATCCGCTGAACCACAAGCGGATCCAATCTCCACTCGTGCGGCTGGAGGATCCTGCTCAGTTTGTCTGCCAGGTAGTTTTCCTGACCTGGGAGATAGACAGCTTTGAGGACGATGTTGCGATGAACGGCCCAAGAGCAGAGCTTCTGTGCTTCCTGACAGAGAAGGAAGGAGCCGGTTCCGCCTTGTTTGTTCACGTAGAACATGGCAACCTGATTGTGAGTCTGGACAAGTACCGATTGGTGAGAAATCAGGTGAGAGAAGGCCTTGAGCGCTAGGCGGATGGCTCTGAGCTCCAGGAAGTTGATCTGCTGAGTGGACTCCCAAGGAGTCCAGAGACCCTGAGTACAAGTCCCCTGGCAATGTGCTCCCCAACCCTGGAGAGAAGCATCGGTCGTCAGGACCCGAGAATGTGTAGGGGGCTGAAAAGGCACCCCCAGCACTAGGTTTGGTAGATGAAGCCACCATCGCAGAGAGGAGACCAGCTGGTCGGAGATCTGTATGGAGTCCGCTAGGCTCCCAGTGGCCTGATGCCATTGTTTGCGAAGGCACCATTGAGCAGGTCACATGTTCAGGCGGGCATTGGGGGTTACATGGACCGTGGAAGCCATATGGCCGAGCAGTCTCAGAAATTGCCTGGCCGAGATCAGGGAATTGCTGTGAAAGCGGCTGGCGAGATCCATGAGCCTTTGGGCCCTGTCCAGAGGCAGGAAGGCCCGCGCCTGAAGAGTGTCCAACCTGGTGCCGATGAATTCTAGATCTTGAGAGGGGAGCAAAGTGGACTTTGCGAAGTTTATGACAAAACCCAAGTGCTGGAGCAGACCCACAGTGCGATGAGTAGCCTGAGTGGCTTCCTGGGCAGACTGGGCCCTGATGAGCCAGTCGTCCAGGTATGGGAACACAAAGAGACCTTGAAGTCTCAGATAGGCCGCCACCACTGCTAGGCATTTGGTGAACACCCTGGGGGCGGAGGATAGGCCGAAAGGCAGTACTCTGTACTGATAATGGTGTCCGCCCACAACAAACCTGAGGTATTGTCTGTGGTCTGGATGAATAAGGATATGAGTATACGCATCCTTTAGATCTAAGGAGCATAGCCAGTCTCCCTGCTGGAGGTAGGGCAGCAGGATTCCAAGGGTAAGCATTTTGAACTTTTCCTTTGCAAGGAACTTGTTGAGGTTTCGCAAGTCTAGGATGGGTCTGAGGCCTCCTGTTCTTTTCGGAATCAGGAAGTATCTGGAATAAAACCCTTGACCCTTCAGGTGGTGGGGCACCGGTTCCACGGCTTGTTCCTGAACAAGACTTGCTAACTCCTGAAGGAGTAAGTCCCTGTGCAGAGGGAGTCTGGAAGGCTCCCCTGGAAAGTAGGAGGGAGGTACCTGGTGAAAATGAAGAAGATAGCCCTTTTGAACTATCTGAAGCACCCAGGTATCTGTGGTGATGTTGGACCACCTGTGGGCAAAGTGGACCAGCCGGCCTCCTGTGCTGAGAGAAACCAGCTGAGAGGGAGAGGCTATGCTGAGAAAGTCAAAACCCCCCACCCTGCTGAGCAGGGGCCGGTGGTGCAGGCTTGGGGGCTTGCTGCCTACGGGACCCATTACCCCGTCCCTTGGCCTGCTTTCCCTGTGGGGGAGCTGGTGAGGCCTGATACTGAGGGTAGTATTTATAGGCAGCACCTTTCCTCAGGTAAAAGGGCTTTTTCCCCGAGGCCTTCTTCTTTTGAGAAGGGGCAGAGGTCTTCCTTGAGAGACGAGTCCTGGTGAGAGTCTCCGTCTCGATTTGTGCAGCCTTCTCATCCATGGGCTTGCCAAAGAGGTTATCACCTCGGCAGGGGACATCGACCAACTTGTCCTGTACCCAGGGCTCGAGTTCGGATGTCTGAAGCCAAGCCTGGCGGCGTCCACCGATGCCAGCCGCGGCTACTCGAGCCGAAGCCTCAAAACCATCATAGGCTGCTCGAGAGATAAACTTGGAGCACTCCCGAATACCAGTAGACAAGGATTGGAACCTCTGCAAAGGTTCGGAGAGACCAGCAGAGAACCCGGCTATTTCCTTAGCCAGGTCTCGGAGATACATGCCCATGTAGAGCTGGTATGTCTGGACTCGACAAGCAAGTATAGAGCCCTGGAAACACTTCCTACCGAGGGCATCCAGGCTTTGGGCTTCCCTACCAGGGGGCACCGAGGAGTGCATTTTTTGACTTCAGTCTATGCATGGCCGATTCCACCACCATGGAATGGTGCGGTAGTTGTGCCTTTTGGAACCCGGGGCTCTTGCGGACTCGATAAATGGAATCGACCCGCTTGCTTAACACCGGCGACGACGCCGGGCTCTCCCACATGCGGAAGAGAAGCCGTTCCAGCATGGGAGGAACCGGTACAATAAAGGCCTCCTTCGGGGGAGAGTCATATTGGAGGGCATCGAGTTCTTCGACTCGAGGCTCCTCCTTGGGATCCGCAGGGAAGGCCAAGGCTTTGGTCATATCCTTCACGAAGTCCGAGAACCGGGTATCCTCTGGGGGGGACCGTCTCCGAGGTTCGGACTCGGGGGAGTCCGAGGGGACACACCGAGTCCGAAAGGAACCAGGTGACTCTTCGTCCTCAGATTCCCAGGCCGACTCCTCGGAGGAGGAGTCGATTGGCTCCGGTCGGGCGGGCACTGAAGCCATCCGCCCCGACGCCGAGGGAGTCGGCGTCGACAACCTCGGTCCCGAACAGGAGGCCGAAGGAGACCTCGACCGAGGATCGACTCGATCCCTCATGGACTCGAGGATCGGCTCAGTCTCCGGGGTCGACTTGGAGGTCGACGTCCCGGCGGTCAGGGCAGAAGCACCAGTGAGGCCAGCGATCAATGCCCGCTGCTGGTCCAAGAAGGCAGACAAACTGAACTCCAAGGCCGTCAACCTGAGTCCGAGCTCAGGAGACCCAGCAGCCCCCGACTCGGGCCCCGACGGCATCGGGCCCGACGTCGGGTCCTTCGGAGGCGAGTCCACGAGGACAACGGTACTTACGTGAGCGGGCAAGTCCACCTCGAGTCGAGGATGTTTTGACGGCCTCTCCGACTCCAAGGACCCGGGATGGGAATCGGGGCTATGCGACCTGGCCCTCGAGGAACCAGGAGCGTCCACCGATCCCGCCCTCGCGGGTTTCTTCTTCCGATGATGCTCCCGGGTAGGAGACCCCCTTTCAGAGGAACTCCGACGATGCTCAGGACCAGAGTCCCGAGACGTCGAAGCCTCTGACGAGGTCCGAGCCCGGCCGGAGTCAGAGAAGATACGCTCCCGCTGGTGCTGCCGACTCCTCAATGCTTTTGAGGACATTTTGCCGCATGGCCCGCAGATCATGGGGTCATGATCTGGGCCGAGGCAGCGGAGGCAGAAGTCATGAGTGTCTGTAAGAGACATAAGTTTCTTACAGAGGTCACACTTTTTGAAACCACTGGCCGCCATCGGGGGAAAAAGGGCCCCTGCGAGGTCGAATGACCGGGCAGCCAGGGAAAAAGGAAAAAAGCGCGAAATCTGTCACGAAGGACAAAAAAACGAAAAATAAAGGACGGACTCGCAACCGGCGTCGCGAGTCCGGGCGGGAAAAGAACCGGCGTCGAACCGAAGAAAAACAGAGAAAAATCAACTTTTCTGCGGGGATTCACAGGCAACGTCTGTAGGGCTCCGCGGAAAAAAGAAGACTGAGCAAGATGGCACCCTTGGGCGGGTAGAGGACTGCGCATGCGCGCTGCAATTCCCAAAGGCTTTCTTTGAAAGCTGGGGAAAATTGCTCCGCAAGGGCTCCGTCGGCGCCGACGTCACCCATACGTGAGGACTGACTTCCTGCTTGGTCCTGGAGAAATTGTGTTGCTTCCAGTGAGGTCTTCCGATTTGTTTCTTCATCGGTGGGACCATAGTGTTCCATGAAGAGGTGGGTCTTTATGGCTTTTCTGAAGTCTAGTATGTCTGATTGTACGTAATGTGCTGGGTAGCTCATTCCACAGGTGGGGAGCATAAAGGGAGAAAGCTCTATTGCTGGTGGAGTGTTTTGATGTTCTGAAGCTTGCTGGTGTTTCTAAGGTGTTGTCATCGGTTCGTCTTCTTGTTGTGGATGGACGGATTCTTCTGATCAGTTCTTCAAGGGTAGGTGGGGACAGGTTGTTTAAGATTTTGAAAATTATAATTATATTTTTGTATTTAGAGCTTATAGTGATTGGAAGCCAGTGGATTTGGCAGAGAGTAGGTGTTATGTGGCTGTATCTTGCTGTTCCTGTTATGATTCTTGCAGCTGTGTTTTGCACCATTTGCATGGGGAGTGTTGTTTTCTTGGGCAGACCGTAGTATATTACATTGCAATAATCTAGTATGGGGGTTATTAAGGCTTGGCATACTGTTCGAAAGTGATGGCACCCTTGGGCAGGAAGGGGACCATGCATGTGTGGTGGCATCTCCCAAAGTCTTTCTTTGAAAGCTGGGGGGATGCTTCCGCGAGGGCTCCATCGGCGCCGACGTCACCCATATGTGAGGACTGACTTCCTGCTTGTTCCCGAAGAAATATGATTACACTCATAATTATATATCTTTTCAGGAAGTTCATAATCTTACTCCATTTTAGCCACTTTTTTTGGAAGAGGATTTTAAACTGTTGGAGGCTTTAGTTAATATTACATCTGTACTGAATAAGTGGTATATGGTAACCAATATACTAGTAAAAGAAAAGTTGGATTGTTTGTTTCTGGAAGGGGGCTCCTCTAAATCTTTTATATGTCCTCCTTGATATCTTGTCATGAATCAAGAATTAAAATTAAAAAAAAAGGTGTGTAGTGGGGTAGCTGTCATTTTTCATTCTAAAATTCCTTGTGTTCAATTTGTAATGGATGACTTGATGGCTATTTTTAAGATGATGTATTCACAGCCTAACAAACATTAAGTTTGGAATCTTGCTATTTTATTGCCCTCCAGGTCTACCAGGTCTTGATAAACCTACTTGGGATAAGAAGATTGATTGCATCTTAACTACGTGGTTGCAGTCTGAAGAGCTCAGAGAATTGGGGATTTTAATGTTCATTCTGATGTTTACTTTGATGATAAAGCTCTTTTATTACTGTATTCTCTAGAAATAGATGGCTTGAAACAATTGGTTGAGCTAAATACTACTAAATAAAACATAAAATAAATCTACTCATTGAGGAAATCAAATTTTGAGAGCTATTTTTTGCCTTGAGCACTCTAGTACAAGATGGGAATTTTCGGTTAAAAAATAACAGAATAGTACCATGGTTTGATCGTCATCTTATTACCTTTAAGTGGGAAACTGGGTGGCAACGAACCAATGATTAGTTAAAAGAACTATGCCTCAACTGGGGGAAATTAAGTAGACCCTTTGGAAAAATATGGCCTTGAAGGGCAGAAAGATGAGTTTAACATATAATGTTTTACCTCAAGTTAATGACTGGCAACAGTGCAGTGAGTTCTGCCCTTAATGGAGTGGCTCAGTTAATTGCTAGTACCATTAAATCAAAAAGTAATAGACCAGAAGATGTGTCGCTTAGAAAGATGTTAGAGAAAGTTAGGGTTAGAATCTGACAGTGGAGTATGGAAGAAGCTAATTATTATTTGCAAGAAATTCAATCAGTTAAGAAGGCCAGATTCTCTTGTTTTATAGAAAAAGCTAAGTATAAACCTAACGACATTTTTAGAACATTAAAAACCTTTTGGGTTAGGGAAATTTAGTAAACACGGATGAAAATTTAACAGTAGCTGCAGAGCTACTGGCTAACTTTTACATTGATAAAATTGTATTTTGAAGCAGAGTCTGGGTCTGACTAGCTGTATAGTACCCTCTGTATGTCTGGGCCCTCCAGTTCTGGACTCAATCCTGAAGCTTCTGCACCATAGTGTGGGCCAGGAGAATCAGGCCTGCTCCTCTTGAAGCCCACTACGTGCTCGTAATCCATGGGATATAGAGTTGGATCCTTAGTGGCTGTCTATTCAAGAAGCCATGGGCGTACCACTGCTCCGAGCACTGTTGGGCCTTTCTGGACTTAGTCCTGAAGCCTCTGCACCACAGAGTCAGGCCTGTCTGCACTGCTGCACAAGTCCACACACCTTGCCACCTGCTGCAGGCAAAAACTACTGGATTCTCTCAGTACAGCACCGCAGATATACCAAGTGATGACATCACTGAAAGCTGTTCAAGTCTGCCTCCACCTGCTGGCAAGGAGGCATAACCCATTCATCTGGACTGGTCTAGTAAGATAATAAGGAAAGTATCTTTGAATAGAATTACATACTGGTTAAGTTTTTAAGATGTACCTTTTCAGTATGTGATCCATCTCTTGTTCAGGGGCATTGTTAACATAGATAAGGAATGTGAAGGCACATTTTACAAATGACGTCAAAGTGCAATCTGGGACATCAACAACAGAACATCCAAGAAACAAAAAGCAGGTACGTCCAAGTTCGGGCACAATTTTACAAACATGGATGTGCCTGATATGGACATCTGCGAGGTCATCTGCATAGATCTCCCTGAAATAGTATTCAAGACCAGAGACATCAGAGAAATATAACAGTGGTTCACCCATGACAGAGGTTTCCCTATCATACCACTAATATCACTGCGATTGTGGAGCGTACCGGGGATAGTGGAATGCCATCTTATCTACATCCTCAAAAGGTTTAACAGCCCAAACAAGCACTTTCCTGATGCTTATTCGTGGCTGGAGCAAGTCTAAACTTGGACAAGGTTGCAGACATCCCCGATGTTTTTGAAATCAACTGAGGACATCTTTAAATACTGTTTGCAAAATGACTCCGTGGATGTCTTCATGATTTGGATGTCCAAATCGTGAATAAGACTTTGAAAATGACCACCATAGTGAATGCTTCACTGGATCAGTCAATACTTCCCAAATGTTTGACGAAAAACAGTGGCTTCTATTTTAAAAAGGGTACATCACTATCTGATGGTTGTAAAGGATACTGTCCTATTTCAAACATGTCTTTTATATCCAAGGTGATTGAAAAGGAAATAGTCACCCAGGTAAGTTCATTCCTGGAAGATAATGAATTATTAGATCTAGGGCAGATCAGTTTTAGGTCTGGTTGCGGTACAGAGTCTTTATTAGTGGCTATCTTAGATACAGTTTATTGCCATCTGGATAAAAGTGTTTGTTAATTGGATTATGCTAGACCTTTCTTCTGCCTTTGATTTGGTGGATCCTAATTTGTTAATGCTAAGGTGTGCAAATTTAGGGCTTACGACAGGCAAGGTTCTGTCTCAAATTAAATCATACTTGACAGACCACACATTTCAGGTCTTTTATTTCTTTTTTTTTAAGAGGAGTTTTGTCGGTAGAAAAAGTCTTTACAACAGGAGGTACCTCAGGGTTCCTCTTTGTCCCTCTTTAATATCTTTTTGCAACCTTTGGGGGGGAGTTAGCATGTTCATTTGGTTATTGATTTTTTTTTGCTTATGCTGATGATTTGAAAGCTGGGAAGATGCTTCCGCAAGGGCTCCATCACTGTCGATGTCACCCACATGTGAGGGCCGATTCCTGCTGTCCCCGGAGAATATCTGCTAACTACGCTATTTGTACCCTTCTATTGCTAACTCCAGACTTCTCTCCTTTCATTTTGCTGCTCCTTATGCCTGGAGCAAACTACCCGAGTCTGTAAGTCAGGCGCCTTCTCGGACCCTTTTCAAATCCAGGCTGAAAATTCACCTCTTTGCTGCCACTTTCAGATCTTGACTCACCTGATCTCCTTTGTGTTTCCTTACCATTCCCCCTAGATGCATCCCATGTCTACAGCTACTGTGTTGTCTGTCTTGACTAGACTGTATGTTCTAATGAGTTGGGACATGTGTCTGTGCAGTGCTGCATACATCTTGTAGCGCTATACAAGTGTTCACTAGCAGTAGTAGTAGGAACAACCCCTCCGAGATCAACAAGTAATCCAATTACGAATAATTATTATGCGGATGGGAGAAATAGGTAGACACTGCTTCATTTGAATGCAGCACCCTCCAAATGTCCAACAGCCTCATCTGCCGAATTAACCAACTGACCCCCTTCTTGAGCATCCCCTTGACTTCGCAGTCTACTCGACTGACAATCCTTAGTCTTGTCCACTACCATGTTAAAATCCCCTCCTACCACCAGTTTAAATCCACATGGAACGCCAGTAGGGCCAAAACAGATGCACAGAACCTCCTATCATAAACGTTTGGGGTACAGACATTGCATAACAGCGTTCACCTCCTATAAAGTGCCCCCTTCACTACTAAAAACAGGCCCTTAGGGTCAGCAACCAATGTCTTCACTTCAAATGGGAGTTTTATGAATAACCACAGACATGCCTCTTTTCTTTCGCGTATAAGAAGCAAAGAAACACTGCCCCAACCAATCTGTCTTCAATTTGGCACGCTCCCCTCTGTCAAATGCATTCCTGCAGAAAAGTCATTTGTACATGCCTCTTTTTCAGTTGCATCAGGTTCTGCTTCCTTTTTATTGGGTAATGTATACCAGATATATTCCATGTGTCAATCACCACCTGAACCATCTAACCAATGCTCACTCTGTTTACCCCGCATTCCGCAACCACACTCCATTCATATCAACCAAGTGGCCCCGCCCCGCCCCCCCCCCCCCCCCCCCCAAGACTAGGCCAGCACTCCTCATTCTGCTCTGGGTACTGTGACAATGCAGAGGTTGCAGAACCTGAAAATGAAGGTTTAAAACACTTTTTCTCTTCAGAAGCTGTCAGTGAAACTGGGCAGGAAGGGGTTAATGATACAGCCCTGGAAGCTGTGCTACCCAGGAAAGTGGAAAGAGAGCCACACCCTAGCTTGAAGCAAACCCAGGGAGCTGACGTGGGAGGAAAAGGGGCGGAGTCACACCCGATAGGGCAGCTTGCTTCACTTAACCAGGAAGCAACTGCCAGTAGGCAGAAAGAGTTGCAGAGGAGAAAGAAGGAGAGCAGGACTGGGACCAGGAGAGAGTCCGAGAGAAAGACTGCAGAGACCAAGGGACAGTCTGGGAAGCAGAGGCAAAGGGAGCCAAGGAGAGAGCTCAAGCCTCAGAGGAACCTTCCAAGGAGGAACTACTTGGAGCTCATTAGCCAAGGAAAGCAGGTCAGAGACTATTTAAAACTCCAGGGGAGAAGGTCAGATACCTTGCCTGTAAGGGAGAGAAATAGCTCTCAGGAATCTTCTCTCAGGAATGAAAGATTGGGCAGAGAGAAGATCCCTTTCAGTAAGCTAAAGAAAGTTGCTTGTCACAGACAACGTTATAGAAGCTCTAGCTCTGAGTGCATCCCAGGTGCCTATCAGCATGCTCTTGATTACAAGCAGCACAGACACGGGCAGGAGCTAGGCTCTGACGAAGACGCTGTAATACAAGATTTAGTGAAACAGTATCACAGGAAATGTTTACCTCCCTGCCAGAGAACACAGTCTAGGCGTACCAGAAATCAGGTGAGCCCTTTTTATAAGCTTTTAAAAGGTGCTGATAACTTAGAGCCTGTACATGTGCCTAGGTATGTTAAGGAGAACAAAAGAAGACAGCTTAAGGATTTAATTAAGCAATGGCAGTCTGTAGACTCTCTTAACCAAAGCCTCAAAGATATATCAGACCCAGAAGAGATGTTAATTGATCCACCTTCATCAGTTAGCAGTGATTCGCCTATGGAATGTGGGATCTGTTATAAGGATTGAAGTTACATTAAGTGAATCCTATAAGAGGAGAGAAGCTGTATCAAAGCTTATATGTGAAGTGCTGAGAAGCCTATTTGAATGAATCTGAGTTTCATTGAGAAAGGCAGCCTTCTGCCGTGGGAAACTCAGATGTAATTATTGCACCTGTGAAGTAAAGCTCAACGCTGGAGAATGTCCTATGTTTAAAGAGAGCATACTAGTGCAATGTTTAATGGAAGAAATCAAGGCTTGTATTGGAAGCTAATGGAAGTTAATTGCTGAACTTTGTACTTTGAGTTGTACCTGAGAAGCATCAGGATTTTCATGGACTTTTTATTTGACACAATTGAGTACCACTACTTTTTGTTTGTGCCTGGGGACGTAGTGCTCCAAATTCCTGTGTGTGGAAATAAAGTTATTATTGGAACTCACAGAAGGCCTTCGCTCTGTTACTTGGCCCACAACTACAATGGACACCAGACAGCAGCACTTAGGTATATAAATTTGCTTTCCTCTTTGCCTCACATGCTAACCCCTCATAGGCAACTGCCTATACCTACGCCAGAGGGCGCTGCAGTGTGACAGTACTCACTGCTTTTCCTACCTCCCCCCCCCCACAAGCCCTTCCCATCCCCCCTCCTACCACCGCTTCGACAGACCCCCCCACCAATCCACCCATGCTCCCGAAGCAGCAAACATCCTTCCATAGGATCCCCCCTCATTTACACTCACATTAGCCCACCAGGTATACAGCACTGAAACCCCCCCAAACATACATCCTTTCACTCCACAGATCCAACCCAACCAAAGCTTCAGACAGCCCCTTCCCCACTCATCCCCTCTCCCCCACAGTCAAAGTACATAACCCCCCTGAACCCCCAACAGCATATCCCAATCATCATACTCATAATAGGTGCATCCCAGCAACCAGGGCTATCAGCAAAAAATAAATAGCAGGGAAAAAAATCTCTATACCCAGCGACCCAAAAGAACAAGGAACCAGGAAAAAGCAGGAAAGAGTTATCCCCCATCCATAAGCACAGCCCTTGGACTCACCAAACCAGCCCACAAATATGCCTTCCCATATTCCTCCCACCCTGACAGCGTCTGACTCCAGTACAAATACTACTGCCTCCGCACAAGGCCAGAGAAAAGCTGCCTGAGCTTCACACGCGTCTTCGTCATCTTTACCATGCACACCCAGGCGATCATCGATCCACAGCTTCACCAACTCTTCTTTGTCATGACCACTCCTCCTGGTGATGCTGCGGCTGACAGAGCAAGAGGAATCAATAGCTCCTAAACACAGGACACAAAACAAGGGCAGGGGAGAGTTGAGGGGGAAGGAGCACACAAAAGCACAATAAAGAACCACCAAGGAAAGGGGAACACAAGAACAGACCCCAGCCACTGAGGGCACATCAACGATAGAAATCCCACTGTTCCTTGAACTCCTCCCCTCCTAGGATCCATGGGGGAAAGCACAAAGCCGCAATCAGTCACTGTCCAGACGTGGCCTGGGAACCCCAATTGGCCTCAAAGTGGACCCAACTTGGCTCATTTGAACTCAGGGTTCTGTGGCCACTCCCCAACCGGCTACCATTCACACCTCCCGCAGTTCGGGCGTACATTTATTCAGTATCTCCAAGAAATGCTGTGCCTCCTCCTTGGACTGCAGTGTCCAGGCTCTACCCCCATGTTGGATGTGTAATTTAGCTGAGTAGGCAAGGGCAAACCTTATCACCTTCTCAACCAGCGTGGAGCAAACAGCCACATCTCCTTGTGCATAGCCACCACTTGCATGGAGTAATCATTGAACACCAGTAGCTGTTTACTTTCATACTCCAAGACCCGATTTTTCCAGAAAGCCTGTATAATATGCTTATCTAGGACCCAACAACTGAGCACGATTCCACGTGCGACAAGGACCCAGTAAGAAACATGGAATGCAACAAAAAGACGTGATATAAAATACTTTAATTTCTTTATTCCAGTCCAGCCACCGGCCCGACACTGGCCGTGTTTCGCAAAAACCTTCCTCAGGGGCAAATGATGGCTAAAATACATAAAACATACATGTAAAAACAAAAGATTTTTAAAAAAAAATATGTATAAAGATTAAGAGAATGAAACACAGAACGTGTAAATAAAAAACGCCAAAGTAAACATGTAAAAAACAAGATGAAATCAAAGTACAGCCAATATTACCCCCGGTATTTTAATATTTCACATATTAATTTGTTTATATGTATACTTTATGGCTCAGTCACAGATTTGCTGATAAAACCTACTAGTTCAGAACATTTTATATTAAATTGTAGTAAGTTTAATATTTTAGTTATTTATTTGTTTTATATATTTATTTGTTTATATGTATTATCTATGGCTCGGTCATAGTATTGATTGCATGATTTTATCATTTGGGAATATGTTTATATTCAACTGTATTAATGTGATTTATTTATTTAAATATTTATTGATATTTATATCTTTTAGCCACATTTCAAGTTGGCAGTTTGCAAGTTTTTTAGTTTTTTTCTATTAATTATGCTCCTAATATTGGCTGTACTTTGATTTCATCTTGTTTTTTACATGTTTACTTTGGCGTTTTTTATTTACACGTTCTGTGTTTCATTCTCTTAATCTTTATACATATTTTTTTAAAAAAATCTTTTGTTTTTACATGTATGTTTTATGTATTTTAGCCATCATTTGCCCCTGAGGAAGGTTTTTGCGAAACACGGCCAGTGTCGGGCCGGTGGCTGGACTGGAATAAAGAAATTAAAGTATTTTATATCACGTCTTTTTGTTGCATTCCACGTTTCTTACTGGGTAATATGCTTATCTAGCCAGCATATACAGCATGCTATCGTTGGCCTTGGCTTCTCCACCTGGTCACGTACTAATTCCACACGATGAGCGCGCTCACATTAATAGAATTTAGAAAAAAATTAAAAACTCACTTATTCATATTACACTACAATACACCCTCAGAACAGAATACTCAAATAGATACAGGCTAACATTTATACATTATTATTACATACTCTATTTTCAAAATAAATGTCACTAATACACTATTTACCATACCACACTCTCATTCACATGATGATTATAGATTTAAACTAACAATGTATATATCTTCTAATATGTTATATCTGTAATGTTACAACATTCCTTGTAAATTATAATTATCTGTTCTATGTAAACTGACTTGGTATATTACATACCAATTAACATACTGTTCCATGTAAACCGCACTTGATACTAGGGAAAGAGCGGTATATAAATAACTGTTAAATAAATAAATAAAATAAATAGCTTAGAGGCTGTGATAAGGAAGCTTATCATAGCTCAGGTAGGAGCTATAGAAAAGATGATGTGACTCTGAACAAGCAACCTGTCAGTTTTGGTAGAAGTAAGAAAACAGAGTTTTCACATAAAAGACTACCAGTCCCAGAATGCACCAGGTTTCCAGCAGCCATGAGGGGGGCTGAAGTGAGAAAACGTGTGTGCAATCAAGAGAGCTATGAGGTAATCCCTAAGCACTCATCTCAAAGGGCAGGGCCTGATTCAACACAGCTGCGCTGTGTTAGGGAGGAGCACACATTAGGACAGAATAAGAATAGAGCTTATTCTTCAGATAAGAGCTTCAGCAAAAGATACAGCAACAGCTTCAAGCTCAAGCACCAACATCATCTCGAGAAGCAGAAGCCAAGCCAAGCAGATAGAGAGAGAAGGAAACTCTCTGGAAGGAAGAGAAGAAAGGCCATTGGAAGGTCTGGGAGAGTCCAAGGCGGTACCTATACTGGGAGGTATTCCAAATGCCAGCAGAGTCCATTGGACTGGAGTCAGCCAGAGGAATGGAATGGCAGAGATAGGAATCACCAGTGGCTACCTGGAAGAGAGAAGACTGCACGTGGAAAGGACTTTCAGACCTATGCCAGAAGGTATGTGAGGAAAGATCCAGTGTCCAGGGATCAAGATTGGAAGGCTGGACATCATAACTGGATTACATACTGGCCAGGCTATACAGAGAGGAATTATGATAGCAGGAGAGGCTCAGGTATGAACACTGATCCAGACCCTATCTATAATAGTGAATGGCAGCAAGGGAATAAGCATTCTCATGATAGTGCCTTATTGAAAGACTCATCTGTGCCAATGTATGATAGTGACCCTATGCCGATTGATGAAGGGGAAATTACAGCAGATGAGACTATTAATTACATGGACTGTTCTCTATCCCAATGCTATTGCTAGCTTTCTGTGAGCAAACACATAAACCATCACAAAGAAACCTAACTTTGTTCTTATGTCCATTGCAAACAGCTCTTAAAGCAGGATTTTGGGCTCACACAGTAGCAGCCAGCCGGCTAAAGGGTTTCAGCTGGACAATTGATAGTAATTAAAGCTGCACCTGATTGTGTGTGTGAGCAAGGAAGAATCACTGCAGGATCTGTGTGGAAAATAAGCCGAAGTTAACCTAACAAGCAAAGTTCATTTATTTCTTTGTGCCTTTTTATTTGGTAATTATTTGCTAAGAAAACATTAGCTAATTGCCTGACAAGTTGAAGGTTGTTTTCTGATTTGCTTTGTGACTTTATGTTATCCATTTAAACACTGCAAGCAAGTAACCTCATTTATATTGCTACCAAGCATATTTGTGCTGGGTGAATTAAACCCCATCAATAAAAGAAGTATTTTATTGGCCTTACCACTGGTATCACAACTCAATTATTGTCTTCAGCTGTGTTTGGGAGTGAAAGAACTACATTACCCACAATACCTTGCAAGAATCATATGAATATATGCATCGTCAAGATTGTGTAAGTTCTCACCCTAGGCAGCCGTCTGACAAGGCCCACCAGCCTTTTCCAGCGCCAGTTGTTCTGGCAGCCATTCCTTAAAGAATTTGTACAGTTCCGCCTCACGGACAGACCCCGGGAGCCCGATCATCTGCAAGTTCTTCCGACAGCTCCTATTTTCAAGCTCTTCCACTCTATCAAATAGTGGGATCCTTCCCCCCTTCAGGGCTGCTACCTCCACCTTCATGCGCCATCCTGCATCTACCTGGACCACAATCCTCTCCTCCGCAGCTTCAATCTATTGCCCCTGTGAGTCAAACAGATCCCAGATTTCCTCCATGGCAGCCTGTAGCCTATTTAAATTGTCCTCCGGTGCTGTCGACATGCTCTTGGAAATCTTC
This sequence comes from Ichthyophis bannanicus, assembly GCA_033557465.1. Classification (NCBI taxonomy): domain Eukaryota; kingdom Metazoa; phylum Chordata; class Amphibia; order Gymnophiona; family Ichthyophiidae; genus Ichthyophis; species Ichthyophis bannanicus. Next base: position 44,652,283 of record CM066043.1, read on the forward strand.
TGAACCAAGTCATTCGCTAACAGGCCTACAGCTTTCTCCACCGGCACTGCCATGTGCTCACTAAGCTTTTGCTTCTCATGGGCTTCATGCAGGCCTGTCATGTTCATGCCCACCTTCTATTTTGCCGTCGCCAACCTGAACTCCAATCAGGTACTGTATACCCCACAAAAAAACAGGGCTCTGTGCAAATCATATGCCACTCATGGGGTGGCTCTTCAACAGTTCAAAATTGCTGTTTTGCACAAATTAGGAGGAAGCCTGTCTGCTACGCATCTGCTGAGTTCTAAAGCATCAAGTGACTCAAGATGCATCCTTTCTATAATCAGCTCTTTATGGGTAGGGATGACTTTTTATGAAATTGCTGACAATATACCCACAAACTTGTACATACATACATATATCAATATACACACACACTCTATGTTCTCTCTCTCTAAATATACAGTACATATTACACACACACAAAGTTTATTAGACCTGGGTAGAGATGTTCCTGAAAATGGGGATAGAGTAGGTTTAAACTTTTGTGTGTACTTTATAAAATACACAGGTACATTATGTACCAAAAAACATAATGGGAAATTTGTGTGTGCCAAAGAGCAGATATGAACATGTGCATGTATTTTCTGGGGCATCATTTTTTATTAGTATAACTTAAATGATTACCTGCTGCAGAAGTTAGACAGCTTCTCATAAAACCATCCTCTATGAAGATAATTTTATAACAGATCAACGATGTGTGAAAGATAAGTAGGCACCTACTTTAAGCCTATTTTATAAAGGTATATTAGCATAAATGTGTCTTTATGAAATCCTAGGGGTACACAGCAGAAATCGAGGCTACATTGAAGCCGCAGACATTTATGCTGGCTCAGGAGAAAGTATAGCATAGTTACTCACCTGTAACAGGTGATCTCAGGGAACAGCAGGAATCAGTCTTCACATATGGGTGACGTCAGTACTGACGGAGCCAGCGGGAAAATGCTCCTCGGCATCCAATTGGAAAGCCTTTGGAAGCAATCCACTGCGCCTGCACATCTGCCTTCCCAACTCCTCTCCTCAGTTGAGCTTGCAGTTGAGAGATAGAAGAAAAAAAGTATATTGTACAACTCTTAGGGAGGAGGGCAGATTGTGAAGGCTAATTCCTGCTGTTCCCAGAGATCACCTGTTACAGGTGAGTAACTACGCTATTTCCAGGAACAAGCAGGAATGCAGTCTTCATATATGGGACTCACTAGCTCTCAGGCACCAGAATGACAATGACATCTTCGAGGCTAAAGGATGGAGCCGAGAAGGTATGAATGTGAAGTGGCTCCATCAGACTCAAATGCAGTAGGCAAGAGCATGGACAAAGATGTCTGGTGCCAGAACAAATGCTTTTCAGCCTGGTATATCAAAAAATTAAAGAAGTCTGGATGGTAGGAGTTGTGATTCAGTCCCAAAAAGATGCTGGCCAAAGACAGCGTCCCGACGGGAGTTCCTGTCAAGGCAGTAGTAAGTAGAGAAGGTTTGAATGGAGGACCAGGTAGCTGCTCGAAAGATCTACTCAATGGAGATGGAATGAAGGTTGGCAACTGAGGTTGCCATGGCACAAACATTTTGAGCGGTGACATGACCCTGAGGGAGAGGCCCACCTGAGCATAGGCAAAAGAAATGAAGTCCACAATCCAGTTGGATAGGTTGTGTTTAGAGACTGGAAGTCCAAGGTGACTTGGATCAAAGGAAATGAATAATTGAGAGGATTTCCTAAGATTTTTGGTTCTGTCCAAATAGAAAACTAGTGCATGCTTGCAACCTAGAGTATGTAACAAGTCCTGGAGTCTTTGCCTGGAGGCATGGACAAATGAGTTTTAGAACTCTTGATGTGGCACATCACCAATTCCACTATCATGGAGTGGTGTGGTAACTCAGGTTTTTGAAAGCCCAAGCATGGTAGAACTCAATACACAGTTTTGAGCCGCTTGTTAATAGGAAGAACCATTAGCGAGACCTCCCAAATACATAGCATTAGATCCTGCAAGATACCATGCACCAGTAATGTGGCCACCTCTTTGGGCGCCGAGGGGTATTGGAGGATTTCCAGTTCCTCTGCTCTCGGTTCAGTTTCCGATGTCACAGTAATCTGGAGGCCCGTAACCATGTCCTGAATGAAATCTTGAAAGGACATGTCCTCTGGCAGGGATCGGCGCTGCTTGTGAGGAGGGGAATGGTCGGAAAGGATATCCTGGATAGTCCTGGAATCCTCTAATGTATCATCGGAATCAGAAGAAGACTAGTCCGATTCAGAAAGGAAGTTGAAGTATCGATGGTCTCGAGTCCATGTTAAGGCTCGATGTTGAAAGTGGTGCTCAGCTCATGCGGCAGAGGTACCGGGAACCGGTTGGGTACCAATGATACTTGCCAGTTCCAATGCAGGCACCAGAGGGTGAGAATCCCTCAATGCAGGTTTGAGAGCTGGAACTGGCCCCGGAGATACCGGTTTTGAGCTGGAAGCCAGCATTCTAACTCACTAGAGCTGTTGATACCATCGGTACCACAGCTGCCAGGAGTGTTGCCAAGCTCCTCTCGAAAACTAGGATAAGCTGATCAAGGGAGGAAACTGATGCCTGGGTGAAATCATATGCAACTGTCCCAGAGCATGGTATCAGTAGCTCTCTGGAGGTTGATGCCTTGGGAGCGTCCTGGAGCCCTTGTGGTGCTTTGGAGGGTTGGTCCTCCCACCGGGGCTGTTTGGAAGGTCAATCAGCATCAGATGCACCCCTCGGTGGATCTCGTTAACGATAAAGGAACTTACCTCGATGATTTTGATGCCGATGATTTAGGTTTAGTCTTATATTTGGACTTTGAGGAGACCTGGGGATCAAGAGATGAAGCCGACGTCTTTGATAATGCGGAAGCTATTCAAATAAAGTCCAGGGCAAATAAAGAGTCATACTGTCTGGCCCTGTTCTTTAGGCCTCATTTTGTCATTTGTTGGCACAAAGGACAATCTGTTAGTAAATGGTCGGGGCCCAAACATTTTAAACATAGAAACATAGAAAAATGACGACAGAAAAAGACCACATGGCCTATCTAGTCTGTACTTCCATATCAACAACTACAACAGTCCCCTTTTTTGCTTTAGAGATCCTCTGTGTTTGTCCCATGCTTTTTTGAATTCAGATACTGTCCTCATCTCTACCACCTCCACTGGGAGACTATTCCAAGATTCGCCACTCTTTCTGTAAAGAAATATTTCCGCATATCACTCCTGAATATATCCCCTTTCACCCTCATCCCATGTCCCCTCGTAGCAGAACTTGCTTTCAATCGAAAGAGGCTCTCCCTGTGCATTTATGCCATGGAGGTATTTAAACATCTCAATCGTATCACCTCTATCCTGCCTTTCCTCTAAGGTGTACAATACATATTAAGATCCTTAAGTCTGTTCTCATATGTTTTATAATGAAGACCACTAACCATTTTAGTAGTCACCCTCTGTACTGACTCCATCCTGTTTATATCCTTTTGAAGGTGCGGTCTCCAGAATTGCACACTATACTCCATTCCAAATGAGGTTGCACCAAGGACTTATACAGAGGCACTATCACCTCCTTTTTTTCTGCTAGCCATTCCTCTCCGTATGCACCCAAGCATCCTTCCTGCTTTTGTCATGTTTATCGGTGACTGAAATTGTACCAAAACACTTGGTACATTTTTTGAAGCCATTGATGTGTTTTGTCCATGGTGGCAGAAAAATAACATGCTGAGGCCTAAATTTGCTGTAGAAACCACCAAATCTGTAAAAAAAAAAAGAAAAGAAAAGAAAAATTGAAAGAAAAAAAAAAAGAGTAAAATATCGGGGCCAGTATCAGGGAAGGTACCGGCGTCGACAGAAAGGCAGAGCACAGATTTAAACCAAAAAATAAAGGTTTTTCAGCAGTGACAGGAAAGGTGCTTCCTGCTGGCTCCACAAAAAATGAAGAACCGAGGAGAGGAGCTGGGAAGACAGATGTGCAAGCACAGTGGATTGCTCCCAAAGGCTTTCCAATTGGATGCTGGGGAACGTTCCTACGTGAGCACCGTCGGTACATATGTCATATATATGTGAAGACTGCATTCCTTGTTCCTGGAGATAGCGTAGTTACTCACCTGTAACAGGTGTTCTCCAGGAGCAGCAGGAATCAGTCCTCACATATGGGTGACGTCGGCGCCGACGGAGCCCTCGCGGAGCAATTTTCCCCAGCTTTCAAAGAAAGCCTTTGGGAATTGCAGCGCGCATGCGCGGTCGCCTTCCCGCCCAAGGGTGCCATCTTAGCCAGTCTGATGACATAGCTAAAAGACAGCATAAAAATTTGCAAAAAAACTTAAGCAGATGATTGCAACTCCACGGGGAGGAGGGAGGGTTGTGAGGACTGATTCCTGCTGCTCCTGGAGAACACCTGTTACAGGTGAGTAACTACGCTTTCTCCAGGACCAAGCAGGAAGTCAGTCCTCACATATGGGACTCCCAAGCTTAAGGCTACCGGAGACCCTAAGCAGAAAAATGAGCTCCCTCTAGCTCAGCGGCACAGAAGGAAGGAATCTTCACTGAATTATCACCCACCGGTAGCCCACATCCGGGATGGAGGGTAGGAGTTGCTCAAACCTCGAAGAGATTTCGGAGGACTGCCTGTCCGAAAGCACTGTCCCTACGGGACTCCCTCTCGAGACAGTAATGGACCGCAAAAGTCTGGCTCGAAGACCAAGTAGCGGCCCGGCAGATGTCTGCCAGCGGAACAGAGCGGAGGTAAGCCACTGACGTAGCCTTCGCCCGAACACAATGAGCCGTGACTCGACTTTCTAAGGAGAGTCCGGCTGCCCCATAAGCTCAAGCGATACAGTCAGCAACCCAGATGGACAGAGTACGCTTGGAGACCGGGAGCCCCAATTTATTGGGGTCAAAAGACACAAAAAGCTGAGCAGCTTTACGGTGCTCCCGCGTACGGTCAAGGTAGAAGTTCAATGCCCTTCTACAGTCCAGGGTATGCAGGACTCGTTCAGCTCGGCTGGAGTGAGGCCTGGGAAAGAAGGTTGGAAGTACCACCTCCTGATTGATGTGAAAAGGGGAGATCACTTTTGGAAGAAATTTTGGGTGAGTCCGTAGGACTACCCTATTTTTGTAGAACCGAGTGAATGGAGGATCAGACACGAGGGCCTGCAATTCACTTACGCGTCTAGCGGAAGTGAGGGCTATCAGGAATAAGGTTTTCCACGAAAGAAAACGCAGAGAACAGGTAGCCATCGGTTCAAAAGGCGGACAGGTGATCCGCTGTAAAACCACATTCAGATCCCAGTCAGGTGCTGGCGGGCGCAGAGGTGGTTTAAGTAGAAGGAGACCTCGGAGAAACCGTGCTACGAGAGGGTCGCTGGAAAGAGGTCTGCCGTCCACCGGCACATGGTGTGCTGAAAGAGCACTGAGGTGGACTTTGACGGAGTTGGACTTAAGTCCCAGATTAGAGAGGTAGAGCAGGTACTGCAAGATCACCGACACCGAGCAGGAGAAGGGATCCTGAGACTGCTGTACACACCAAACGGAAAAGCGACGCCATTTAAGGGCGTAGCATTTGCGGGTAGAAGGTCGCCGAGAAACTAGGACGACCTCTTCCACCTCTGCCGGCAGGAGAAGGGGAGCAAGGACTACCCTTTCAGCCGCCAGGCCATTAGGTTGAGAGATCTGAGGTTGGGGTGTAGCAGAGACCCCTGATCCTGTGTTAGGAGATCCGGTTGAAACCCCAGAGGGAACGGATCCTCTGCCGCTAATTGTAACAGGAGTGGGAACCACGGCTGTCTGGGCCAGCGAGGAGCCACCAGGATCATGGACGCTTTGTCCCGGAGAACCTTGAACAGAGTTCGGGAGACTAGCGGGATGGGAGGAAAAGCATAGAGAAGGCTTTCCGACCATGAGAGCAGAAAAGCATCTGCCGCTACCCGAAGGGGATGTGGCTGACGAGAGCAGAAGCGAGGAAGTTGCCGGTTGAGAGGACTGGCAAAGAGATCCATCGTGGGGAGGCCCCACTTCAGAAAGAGTTTCTGAACTACCAAGGGATCCAGACGCCACTCGTGCGGCTGGAGTATCCTGCTGAGTTTGTCCGCCAGGCAATTTTCTTGGCCTGGGAGATAAACAGCCTTGAGAAGAATGCCGTGACTGACGGCCCAAGAGCAGAGCTTCTGAGCTTCTCGGCAGAGAAGGAAGGAGCCCGTGCCCCCCTGCTTGTTCACGTAGAACATGGCAACTTGATTGTCCGTCTGGACAAGGACGGACTGGTGAGAAGTCAGGTGGGAGAAAGCCTTGAGCGCCAGACGAATCGCTCTGAGCTCCAGGAAGTTGATCTGTTGAGCAGACTCCCACGCGGTCCAGAGACCTTGAGTACATGCCCCCTGGCAATGTGCTCCCCAACCCAGGAGGGAAGCATCGGTCGTCAGCACTTGAGCCGGCTGAGGCGACTGAAACGGCATTCCGAGCACCAGGTTCGGCCGATGAAGCCACCACTGTAGGGAAGAGGCCAGCGGTCTGGAGAGGCGCACTAAGTCGGCTAGTCCGCCGGTGGCTTGTTGCCACTGCTTGCGAAGGCACCATTGAGCCGGCCGCATATTCAGGCGAGCATTGGGGGTCACGTGGACGGTGGAAGCCATATGGCCGAGTAGTCTCAGGAAGCGCCTGGCGGAGACCAGGGACTGGTTGCGAAAACGGCCGGCTAGGTCCATGAGCCGTTGAGCCCTGTCGAGAGGCAGGAAAGCTCGAGCCTGAGGAGTGTGCAGTCTTGTGCCGATGAACTCGAGATCCTGTGAGGGGAGCAAAGTGGACTTTGCGAAGTTTATGACAAAGCCCAAGTACTGCAGAAGAGTCACCGTGCGGTGTGTGGCATTGGCGACTGCCGGAGCGGACGACGCTCTGATGAGCCAGTCGTCGAGGTACGGAAAGACATAGAGGCCGTGAAGCCTGAGATAGGCCGCCACCACCGCGAGACATTTTGTGAAGACTCACGGTGCGGAGGATAGGCCAAAGGGCAGTACTCTGTACTGGTAGTGATTTCCTGCCACCACAAACCTTAGGTATTGGCGGTGGCTTGGGTGGATGAGGATGTGCGTGTAGGCGTCCTTTAGATCCAAGGAGCATAGCCAATCTCCCTGCTGGAGGTAGGGCAGAAGGATTCCAAGGGTAAGCATCTTGAACTTTTCCCGCACAAGGAACTTGTTGAGGTTGCGCAAGTCCAGGATGGGTCTGAGGCCTCCTGTCCTTTTTGGTATTAGGAAATACCTGGAATAAAAGCCTTGACCTCTCAGGTGGTGGGGCACCGGTTCCACAGCCTGTTCCTGAAGAAGACTTGCTAACTCCTGAAGGAGTAAGTCCCTGTGCAGAGGGAGTCGAGGAGGTTCTCCCGGAAAATAAGAGGGAGGGACCTGATGGAAGTGGAGAAGATATCCTTCTCGCACGACTTGAAGCACCCAGGCATCTGAAGTGATGTTGGACCACCTGTGGGCGAAGTGAACCAGCCGGCCTCCGGTGCTGGGAGGAACCAGCTGAGGGGGAGAGGCTATGCTGAGGAAGTCAAAAACCCCCACCCTGCTGAGCAGGGGCTGGTGGTGCAGGCTTGGGGGCTTGCTGCCTACGGGACCCGTTACCCCGTCCCTTGGCCTGCTGACCCTGTTGGGGAGCTGGAGGGGCCTGATATTGGGGGTAGTGTTTATAGGCAGCCGCCTTTCTCGGGTAAAAGGACTTCTTTCCCGAGCCCTTCTTTTTCTGGGTAGGGGCGGAGGTCTTCCTAGAAAGCCTGGTCCTGGTGAGAGTCTCCGTCTCGATTTGTGCAGCCTTTTCAGCCATGGGCTTGCCAAAGAGGTTCTCACCTCTGCAGGGGACATCGACCAACTTGTCCTGCACCCAAGGTTCGAGGTCAGACGACTGAAGCAAAGCCTGTCGGCGGGCACCGATGCCAGCTGCGGCCACACGAGCCGATGCTTCAAAGCCATCATAGGCTGCTCGGGACATGAATTTGGAGCATTCCCGAATACCAGTTGTCAAGGCTAGGAACCTCCACAAAGGTTCCTCGGACAGTCCAGCGGAGAATCCGGCTAGCTCTTTAGCCAGGTCTCTGAGATACATGCCCATGTATAGCTGGTAGGTCTGGACACGACAAGCCAGCATAGAGCCCTGGAAACACTTCTTACCAAGGCCATCCAGGTTACGGGCCTCCCTGCCAGGAGGCACCGAGGAGTGCATTTTTTGGCTCTTAAGCCTATGCATGGCCGATTCCACTACCATGGAATGGTGTGGCAGCTGTGCTTTTTGGAAGCCAGGACTCTTGCGGACTCGATAGATGGAATCGACCCGCTTGCTCAATACCGGCGACGAGGCCGGACTCTCCCACATGCGGAAGAGTAGTCGTTCCAGCATGGGAGGCACCGGTACAGTAAAGTGCTCCCGGGCGGGAGAGTCGTACTGAAGGGCGTCGAGCTTTTCGGCTCGAGGCTCCTCCTCGGGATCCGCAGGGAAGGCCAAAGCCTTGGCCATATCCCTGACGAAGTCCGAGAACCGGGCATCCTCCGGAGGGGACTGTTTCCGAGGTTCGGACTCAGGTGAGTCCGAGAGGACACACCGAGTCCGAAAGGAATCAGGTGACTCCTCCTCTTCAGACTCCCAGACCGACTCCGAGGAGGAATCAGTGGGGTCGGCTCGGGCAGGCGGAGGCGTCGGCCGCCCCGACGCCGAGGGAGTCGGCGGCGACGACCTCGGTCCCGAACGGGAGGCCGAGGGTGACCTCGACCGAGGATCGACTCGAGTTCACATGGACTCGAGGATCGGCTCGGTCTCCGGGGTCGACTTAGACGTCGACGTCCCGGCAGTCGGGGCAGCGGCGCCAGCGAGGCTAGCGATCAGTGCCCGCTGCTGGTCCATGAAGGCAGACAGTCTGCTCTCCAAGGCCGTCAACCTGAGTCCGACCTCAGGTGACCCAGCAGCCCCCGACTCGGGCCCCGACGGCGTCGGGCCCGACGTCGGACCTCTCGGAGGCGAGTCCAGAAGGACCACAGGACTTACCCGAGCAGGCAACTCCGACTCCAGGCGAGGTCGCTTCGGGAGGTGCTCCTTCTCCAAAGACCCGGGACGGCTGTCGGGGCTATGCGACCTGGCCCTCGCGGAGCCAGGAACGTCCACCGACGCCGCCCTCACGGGTTTTGTCTTCCGTCGATGGTCTCCGGAGGGAGAACCCCTGTCGGAGGAGCTTCGGCGATGGTCAGAGCTGGAGCCTCTGGATGCCGAGGCCTCCGACGAGGTCCGGGTACGGCTGGGGTCAGCGAAGATTCTATCCCGCTGATGCCGCCGACTCCTCAACGCTTTGGAGGACATTTTGCCACAGGCTCCACAGATCATTTCTTCATGATCCGGGCCCAGGCAGCGGAGGCAATTATCGTGTGTGTCAGTGAGTGACATATTTCTGTCACACTGACCACACCGCTTGAAACCACTGGCAGCCATCGGGGGAAAAAGGGCCCCTGCAAGGTCAAAGGACCGGGCTGCCAGCGAAAAAACCGAAAACGAAACTGAACAAAAATCAGAAAAACCGAAAAATAAGAGAAGGACTCGCAACGGCGTCGCGAGTCCGGGCAGGAAAACGACTGGCGTCGAACCGAATTGAAAAAAGAGAAAAACTCACGAAAATCAACTTTTTTAGCGGGGACACGACGGGTACGTCTGTAGGGCTCCGCGGAAAAAAGAAGACTGGCTAAGATGGCACCCTTGGGCGGGAAGGCGACCGCGCATGCGCGCTGCAATTCCCAAAGGCTTTCTTTGAAAGCTGGGGAAAATTGCTCCGCGAGGGCTCCATCGGCGCCGACGTCACCCATATGTGAGGACTGACTTCCTGCTTGGTCCTGGAGAAAAAATGTTACCATGTAAAATACGTGTGTAAAGTATGACGCTATTAACACTATGTCCAAACTCCTCCCCAGAACACAACTATGCACGGATTGTGTAATAGTACATGCCTTCTCATCACCATGCATATTTTAATGCCCGTTTAACACCTGAGGTAATTTTGATTGATTGATTTGACTTAATATATCGCTTTTCCACAGAGTATAAAAACTGTAGGCAAAAAAATAATATAAATAAAAGAATAAATAAAATGGTATTTGTACAATTACTGTATAAAGCAACAAAAAAACATAATAAATCAGTACGACAATTAATGATTTATGCAAGAAAAATCTTATATAAAATTACCCCATGTCGCTTTCCCTATTTTTAAATGAATTTTAAGTATTTATTATAACATATATAGAATTCCCTGAGTTTTTCCTGTGTTAAGCCTTCAATGCAATGCAATGTGTGCCTCTGAGTCAGTCCTGACTCCTGGCGACCCAGAAGCTCCTGGGTTTTCTTGGCAGTGTCACCGGAAGTAGATTGCCAGGCCTTTCTTCCGAGGCAATGGAGGGCTAAGTGACTTGCCCAAGGCCACAAGGAGTGCTAGTGGGAATTGAACCCTGGTTGCTTGGTTACCAAGCCAGTGCTCTAACCACTAGGCTACTCCTCCACTCATTTACTCTTAAATGCCAGGGAAAGGATAAACAAGTTTCAAAGTGCACAATTATATGTGACACAATGGCGCATTTCTTCTATGTTGGGTCTGTCATCACATACTCCCATCATCAGTTCCAGAGCATTTCTGCCTAAAGAAGATCTAGGCATAAGCTTATGGGACCTAGGCTATTCCTGAGAAGATGCCTGCTGCCCACTAGGACCCTTTGCCACAAATCCCAGGCCTGCCAAAATAAAGCCAGGAAGTCAGCAGCAGCAGCAGATCTGAGACTGGTTGAGGAAGATTCTGCCCTGACACAGGCTCTGGGATGAAAACTGGTGGAGGAATGGACTCACAGACCCCTGGCACAGTTTCTGATGGGGAAGGCGGCATCACGACCTATGAAGAGGTCAGGACAGCAAGATCGGCAGCTGGAGAACCGGAAGAAACCCCTGAAGACTGCCCTGGATTGGCTACGCAAAACGTGCAGAGCCAACCCATAAGAAACTGGAGATTCAGTCCACAATCTAAGCACTGCTGCAAAGGAGGCATCTCTGTGCTGCCAGCTGCGACCTAGGTTGCACCTCCTGGACCGCCCAATGCCTGGCCGCCGCTGAGAAAATGAGTGGGAAGGAGAGGAGAAGCCTACACGGGGCTGTGGACTGTGGCAAACACCCCTTGGCAAGCCAAAGACGGCACAGCCTCTGAGACTGGCCCTGACAGCCCTTCTCTGCGCGCGGGAACAGATACACAGGACACCAATGTGCATTCCCCGTGGGAGGAGGTTCACACTCACTCATTCAACTCACACCGATCTAAAGCTGTCAAGTCTCTCTCCTCAGGGTTTTTTTTTTCTCTTTTGAATTTAAACTTTAGCAAAACAAGAAAAGGCTAATTACAGAACTGGCTGCAGACATCCTCAAGAGAAGGACACCAGCCTGTCCACTCTCCCTAGGCTACACTGATCCTCTTGATCAGGAGCCCAGCCCCTACCATGCAGGCAACTCCAGAGGGGCACCTCTAGTATGCCCCGGAGACTTCCGTTGTCCAGGCTACACTGGCAGACAATCCACCAACCGACTGCCTGCCAGAAGCACAAGAAAAAACTGAGAACCATCATCTGCTGGAGACAGAGAAAATACTGCAGGTGACACCTCGCTGCACTGGTATAATGTAATGGTGGTGATGTCACTGCACATTTCTGGTGTTTTCTGTGTCTCCATCATCGGCTGGAGACAGAGAAAATACTGCAGGTGACACCTCGCTGCACTGGTATAATGTAATGGTGGTGATGTCACTGCACATTTCTGGTGTTTTCTGTGTCTCCATCATCGGCTGGAGACAGAGAAAATACTGCAGGTGACACCTCGCTGCACTGGTATAATGTAATGGTGGTGATGTCACTGCACATTTCTGGTGTTTTCTGTGTCTCCATCATCGGCTGGAGACAGAGAAAATACTGCAGGTGACACCTCGCTGCACTGGTATAATGTAATGGTGGTGATGTCACTGCACATTTCTGGTGTTTTCTGTGTCTCCATCATCTGCTGGCGACAGAGAAAATACTGCAGGTGACACCTCGCTGCACTGGTATAATGTAATGGTGGTGATGTCACTGCACATTTCTGGTGTTTTCTGTGTCTCCATCATCGGCTGGAGACAGAGAAAATACTGCAGGTGACACCTCGCTGCACTGGTATAATGTAATGGTGGTGATGTCACTGCACATTTCTGGTGTTTTCTGTGTCTCCATCATCGGCTGGAGACAGAGAAAATACTGCAGGTGACACCTCGCTGCACTGGTATAATGTAATGGTGGTGATGTCACTGCACATTTCTGGTGTTTTCTGTGTCTCCATCATCGGCTGGAGACAGAGAAAATACTGCAGGTGACACCTCGCTGCACTGGTATAATGTAATGGTGGTGATGTCACTGCACATTTCTGGTGTTTTCTGTGTCTCCATCATCTGCTGGAGACAGAAAAAATACTGCAGGTGACACCTCGCTGCACTGGTATAATGTAATGGTGGTGATGTCACTGCACATTTCTGGTGTTTTCTGTGTCTCCATCATTGGCTGGAGACAGAGAAAATACTGCAGGTGGCACCTCGCTGCACTGGTATAATGTAATGGTGGTGATGTCACTGCACATTTCTGGTGCTTTCTGTGTCTCTATCATCGGCTGGCAGGGGAAGTTAACCCGCTAGGCTGGACTGGGCTAGCAAGGATGATCTGGAAGATAGCCATTTTTAATACCGATGTAAATTAAAGAAAATTTATAAATTTACTGCTGGGTATTTACCTATGTGGTAATTTTGTGAGTCAACAAAAAATATTTTTGCAAGAATCACTTGGTTACATAAGGAGTATTTCTCCTTCATCCATTCAGACTCAGACATGTTTGAGTGCGACAAGACGGGGAGACACATGGTAACGTGTGTGTCAGTGAGCTGGCAGCAGCTATATAGTTGAGGAAGGGGATTTCGGGATGCGGGTAGGGGCGAGATGGAATGTAAGGTGTGAGAGGGTGGATTGTGCAGTCTGAAGAGCTTAGGGGGCTTTGTAGAGACACATGGAGAACTAAAGGGCAGAGCATGTGTGTGTATGCATATGCATGTGTGCACATGGGGGTTCTTCTCTCCTTTTTTCCCTTCTCCTTCCTTTGAACTCTCTCATCTACTTTCTGTTCAACTCACTTCTTTCATGTCCCAGGCCAGCACCTCACTATCTTCCAATGGTGGGTATGGCCTCCCCACCACCACACTACTCGATTCATGGCCTAGGCCAATTCCCTTCCATCTTCCAATGACAAGGCCCAGGCTCCCTGTCATTATTCTTTCTTTGGTCCAGCTCCTCTACTCTTGATTACTTTCTTTTTTCCTTTACTTTATAAGCATCTATTTCTTTGTGCATGCACAAAGAAAACAGATATGTAAAAGCAGACTTTGTAAGAAACACACTAAACACAGATAGATTCAACTACCCCCCAAAATACACTTATATACTTGACCATTGGGGTCCTGTGGCATTAGGGTGGTCCACAAACCAATGCAAAAAGTTAATGTTTGTAAAATCCTTTCTCCACAAGGCTTATTTTTTCCATTAGGGGATAGCTTGCTTACCTGTGAAATTTCAGCCTGATTGCAAAACATTTAGAGGTTGCCCCATTCTGAACATTTTATGGATGGGAAAAGGCATTTATGTATTGAAAATATTCCTTTTTAAGGCTCAGTTCAGGATGACTGCATGCGAGTCCAAGAATATCACAGACTTGGCTCTGTTTGTCAGTCTTGTTTATGTCAGACAGTGGAATGAAGCACCATTTGCAATCCGAGCTCCTCTCAATGACATTGAATTTTTATCAGTTCTTAAGACTTACCCAAGCCAGGCTGTTGTATTTTCAAAGCACCTCTGGGTTTTGTCTGAACATTTAGCAGCCTTAGCCCTTTTTGATGAGAGTCTCAGTAGAAACAAAGAAAAAGATGGTGCAGAACCTTCAGCTGCCATCGTTACCAGACATTCCAGTTGTCTGCTGTTTAGTTCAGATGACAAAAAAAACTGCCAAATGGGATGACCTCTAAATGTTGTTTATCTTCATTAAAACTGTATCTGTTTGTTATAAATATGATAAAGAACTGAAATCTGTTAGCTTGTCTTTTTGGCCACCCTATTATGGCATAAAATCAACTGAATGCATGGTGGCAGACTATTTAGAAAATAGTAAAGTAGAGCAATACTGAAATTACTCTATGCTACAATAAACCATACTTAAAATCATTACCTGTTGAGCCTGCGAGAATGAAGGTGCTGCTGTTGGTACCATCACATTTCTACCAGCCTCTGCTAGTTGTCCATGCCGCCCTGCTCCCCACAGGTATACATCACATTTACCCCCAAGGTGCCAATCCTATAAAACATTACCAACATTAAAGGAAAGGATCATCCTAAATAACCACAAACATTTGGTATAAAAGATTATCAGTTTAAACTAACCTCAGGTCTTGAAGTTGCCCAAGACATAATCTGTTCATCCATACCATTAATCCATTTACTGTTATCCTGCAAGACAAAGGACATGCATGAAGATCAGACTAGGAGCAGTGCTTTGATCTCTTATAATAAATAGATCAATACTAATTCTCAGTTTAACATGTTGTTAACTTGGTGATTATTGCTGTACTATTTACACTGAATAGTTTATCTAATTGACTGTTGTTTTTTCTGCTCTGTATCACTGGTTTATAAACTGCCTTGATGTTTTCTTGTGAAAGGCGATATACCAAATACAATACATAAATAAATGAATAAATAAAATAAAATAAATGGGAAAGGACACTCAGTTTTTAAAAATTAGTAAAAAATTTTCACCAAACTTATTCAGAATTCAGTTTTTCCATTTTCTTACGTCTGGAATGGTCACCTCCCAGATGTTGGCAACTTTCGCTTACTGTCCATCTTTCACATTTGTCTAAAGCAAACTGCCCTTTCTACAATTACCTCTGTTATTTTCTAATACTTATTCACTTCATTTTATGTTATTTATTATCATCATTATTATTGTTAATAATAATAGTAATATTATTATTATTATTAATTTTGCCTTGTTCAAGCCATTATTGTAAATTTCAGTCCTTGGTTACTAACCTGTATTAACATTTAATACAAGTTAGGCGCTATGGGGTAGTTTTTATAATAAGGTACCTAGAGAGTTGGAGATGGAGAAGGCACATAGGCATTCATATGTCTATTAAATACTAGCCCAAATCCAGCAGTGGGGTGTGTCCGCATATTACTATGTCGACGACATCCTGCTGCTGTTCCACACCCCACTTCGCCCAATCTGTCTACCATCAATAGCTGTCTTTTCCTTGTTGCAGCCTGTCTGCATGCCAACTGCCTGAAACTAAACTAAACCCCTCAAAAACCTCTGTACTATAGTTAACCGGTTCTTCTACTGCTACATCACTGTCCTCTTCACTCGATGGTCTTGCTGTTCCTGTCATTTCTTCCCTAAGATATCTTGGGGTTAATCTTGGATACGTCATTCACCTCTCATGAGGTGAAGCGCTCTTTTTACACTCTCCGTCAGATACATTCTATTCGGTCATTTCTTCCAGATTCATCTATCCTTACCCTGCTTCTTACTCTGGTCATCTCTCGAATGGATTACTGCAATGTCATTTATGCCGGTTTACCACAATACCAACTCAAGCGCCCCCAATCCATTCAAAATACAGCTATCAGTCTTCTCCATCATGCCTCCAAATTTGACGATGTCTCCCCACTGTTCATTAAATCACACTGGTTGCCCCTCACACACCGGATTCACTTCAAGACTCTCACTCTTACGCTTAAGATCCTGCACTCTGGCATTCCCACCTATTTATCATTTCTTCTCATCTTGCACACTCCATCTCGCGTCTTTTGCTCAATTCACGGAAGCTGTCTACATCTCCCAACTCCCTCACAGGCTCATCTGGAAACCACACAGCTTTCTATTTCCTGGGACGCCACCTTTGGAACTCTCTTCCTGCCGATATCCAACTCGCACCATCATATCCTAAATTCAAGTCTGCTTTGAAAACAAACCTTTTTCAACTTGCCTTCGATCTCCCTCCATAGGTACCCTAGGATTCTGCACCAATCCCCGACATGCCCTCTCCACTTTTCCTCACTATCTCCATCTTATCTTTCCTATCATTTTAATGTAGTTCTTTTCCTTTCTATTGTTTTAAATTGTACCTATTGTAAACTGCTCTGTTGTTACGAAGGACAGTATAAAGTTTTAATAAACCATAAACAATAGTGCCTACTGAAATTACATCTGATCAAGAGTAGGTATAAATGTCAGTACATAAAATAGATTTATAAACTGCGATTCTACCCAAACTCCATCCTTGTGCATGCCTACTATACAAGCACATGCCAGGCTGCACCGCACATATTTTAAGTGTGGCCTAATTTAAAAGAGCCCATCTGAGTATAAAATTGTGTATCACGCATAAAAATGGTTTATAAAAATACTTTTACTTAGCAAACAGATCCCATAGAGAATAAGGGGAGCTTGTTTTAACAAATAGGCTCTTGTTTATTAAAGACTATGTGGATTGGTTTATCATTTAAATAAAATACAAAAAATGTATTCTACTACAGTAATTTCTGGTTAATCTATTGTGTAATTTAATATTACTGTTGTACTGTCGGATGAAATCTAAAGGAAATGTATTGTGCTCTATCATACCATTAGAAATCTAAGTTCATCTTCTGGCACAGGTTCCAGATCAGGAACACTGAAAGATTCAGGAAATTGTGCTCCCTTTGCCAATGCTTCAGCGGCTTTTATAGTTGTTGAGAAACATTCTAACCAGGCCCATTCGGTGGGATTCCAGTTAGAGGGCTCCGGGGGACAGAACTTGTGATGAGGTGGTACAGGTGGACTGGACAGAAGCTGATCCAGGTGAAGCCCCACTGCAAGAGAAGCCAGGCACTGCATGTAGGCACTATGAACAAGCTGATCTCCACAAACCACATGAGGCTGAAAGAGAAAAGTCAAAGTTACTACATAAAATACAAAGAACTTAAGCGGTACTAGTTAGATTTCTTAAAAGAGCAGGTTTCCCATTGTTTGAGTATGGGACCCAGTGATAATCTTGATGCCATGATTGATGCATGGCTATCCCTCATGAGATAAAAAGGACCCTGCAAACAGTAGTATACATATGATCTTCAGAACTATAAGAGGTTGTTACGTCAACTAGAGAGAAAGTAGCACCATACAAAGGGAGCAGCAGAGAGTAGGGACTATCAGAACACACTGATAGAATACAGGAATAATGTAGATGCTAAAAGGCAGATGCACATCTCTTGGAAAAGTCAATCTTTCCTCCAATGGCCAAGGCAACTATTTTAGGCAGGCTAACCAGAAATCACACTATGTTTGATATCTCTGAGTCTTCCTTGCAACCTAAGATATATGTTCAATGCTTGGATGCAAAATGAAGAAACTGCTCATAGGTACGAAGTCGATCAATTTAGGATCAGATGAAGCTCATTTCAGACAAGTCCATGATATTATACAGCATTCAAATACCATGTCTCCACTTGATCCCTGCCCTACAAGTTGGATAAATGCAGTACATTTTGAAGTGAGAGAGGAATTGTTAAGGGGCAAGCATATGTCCTGTGCTGAAGAGTGCTAAGTGGACAGGATCCAAGTTCATAATGCTCTATTTTCAGTTTAGCCTTCTTAGCCAAGCTTATAAAACATATTATACTGGAACACCGCAAAACCGCATTAAGTTGTACTTGCCCTTAAACTCAACAACATGGCTTTAGAAAGTTCCATGGAGTGGGGATTTTGTTGATATCCATACTTGATCAACTGATTTGGGGATTGGAAAAAGGGAGCTGGATATATGATATTCTTGGATATCTCCCCTGCATTTGATTCAGTTGGATAGGGGTAGATGGGGGATAAAGTGGCTGAAGTATGGTTGGACTTCAAAGATTTTTATTTATTTATTTATTTATTTATTTAGACAGTTTTGTATACCGCCTTATCCTTCAATCAAAGCGGTCACAACACAATTGGGGGATACATTTAACACATGGGGATATGAGACACATACACTAATACTTACAGGGAACATGGGCTATGGAGGGTTAAGTGGCTTGCCCAAGACCACAAGGAGCATCTGTGGGACTAGAAACCCCAGTCCTTCCGGCCCAAGGTTGCTGTCCTCTAGTGGGATTTGAACCCCTGACCTTCTGGCCTGAAGTACATTGCCCCAACCACTAGGCTAGTGTTGGGAGATTTCAATGTTCTTGGAGACAATGGAGGTGGGTCAAAGGTGGAATTTAGGAGGGGTTAACTGACTGAAGAGATATTTTGGGACAAATACTCCTTAGGCGCAACAGTGGTCAAAATTTGGGGTTGGCGAATCAGGTAAAAGACGGGATAGATGCTTTGGGAGATACTTTGGAGGAGGTGGCACCGCTAAAGCAGGTAAAGTTAAGGGGTAAGGAGGACAGGAATAGAGGATGGTAAAGATGGTCTATTACAAATAAAGAGGGAGTTATGAAGTTTAGAGAGGTGGTGGTGGAAATCGGGATTACAAGAAGATAGGTGTGTATGGCCAAGGAAGGCAGAGGAGTATTAACGGTTGGTGCAGGTAGCGAAAAGAGAATCCTGCTCAGCTCATATATTAGCAGTGGGTAATAGATCTAAGGAATTGTTTTGGATTGCAAACAGCTACTGGGGTCGCAGAAGGGGACAGGGTACAGGGAGGTGGGTGAGGCAGAGGTGGAGCATGTTGTAGATGTTTTTTGTTAATAAAGTGGAGAAGCTGTGGGCTGGCCACAAGGCTCAACTGGTGAGTGCTGGTGAAGTTACAAAGGAATAGAGGGATATCATCTGGGAGCGTTTTGAGACTATGACTCAGGTCAAGTTGCAGGGGCTGTTTAAGTGAATTTACATTACTTGGATGCATTTGATCTGATTCTAGGACATTTGTTGCAGCGGTGTCCAGAGGAGATGGTAGAGTGATGCTGGAATTGATTGATGCTTCTTTTGAACAAGGGGTTTAGTTGAGCTACTGAAGGAAGCCATGGCAACTCCAGTGCCTAAGAGAGGTGGTGATTTTGCTTGTGAGAATCTTTAGCCCATCTCGTCCCTTGCAACCTTTCTGAAATTTTTTGAAAAGTAAGGTGGTGGAGCAATTGGTTAGATATTTGCAAAGTGTTGCAGGGTTAGACTGGAGTAAAGCAGGGTTTCAGCTGGGCTCAGTGACAGAATCTTTATCCGTCACAGTCACTAGCTATCTATCAAGTGCAGGACAGAGGTGAGGAAGTCTTGGTGATAGCATTGGATTTGTCTGCAGTGTTTGATTTAGTGGATTGGAATTTTATCAGTACAGAGATGTAGTCAGTTGGATATAGCATGCACAGTTTTAGCTTGGATCTTGTCCTTCCTCTGTGGGTGGCGATTTAGAGTTCAGTGAAAGGGCCTAATGTCATCCTCAAGCTGTGTGTTCTGTGGAGGTCTGCAGGGATCTGCGCTTTCTCTGCTTTTATTGAACACTTATGCAGCCCTTGGGTAGTATTATTAGGGGCTTTGGGGCTTTTTATATGCTGGTGACAATCAGACTGTGGTGCCTCTGTGGCTAGAAGTGGGGAAGATCATTAACTACTGTACCTGAATGTAACTCGCCTTGAATTTCTACTGCTGTGAGCTAAATACAAATAAAATAAGTAAAAAGGCTAATGCCATATTTAGATGAGGCAGATATTAGCCAGAGTGTGATTTTGAATGATGTGGATACCATGTTAAAACCCTCGGCCCAGTGTGCAGTGGCGGCCAAGAGAGCAAATAGAATGCTAGGTATGATAAGGAAAGGAATGGAAAATAAATCAAAGGATATTATAATGCCTCTATATCGTTCCATGGTGAGACCGCACCTTGAATATTGTGTGCAATTCTGGTCGCCGTATCTTAAAAAGGATATAGAGTTATTAGAAAAGGTTCAGAGAAGAGCCACCAAAATGGTAAAGGGGATGGAAGGATACTCCTATGAAGAAAGGCTAAAAAGGTTAGGGCTCTTTAACCTGGAAAAGAGACGGCTGAGGGGAGATATGATAGAAGTCTATAAATTAATGAGCGGAGTGGAACGGGTAAACGTATTTCGATTGTTTACCTTATCAGAATATAGAAAGACTAGGGGACATGCAATGAAGCTACAGGGTAAACTATTTAAGACTAATAAAAGAAAATATTTTTTCACTCAACGTGTAATCAAACTCTGGAATTTGTTACCAGAGGATGTAGTAAAGGCTGTTAGTGTAGCTGGGTTTAAAAAAGGTTTGGACAAGTTCCTGGAGGAAAGGTCCATAAGCCATTATTAAGAAGGGACCCAGGATATCAATGCTTGAACCAATACAAGCATTGTGGAACCTGTGTCCCTTGGGGAAACTGCTAGGTACATATGACCTAGATTGGCCACTGTTGGAAACAGAATACTTGGCTTGATGGACCTTGGTCTGACCCAGTATGGCATATCTTATGTTCTTATGACTGTCTTGAGTTATGGATAGTGGTTGTGCTCTGCATATGTATTGAGGAATTATGTGTGATTTTATTTTATGCTAATATTGATGTGGTGGTGTCCCCCGCTTCGACCTTTAAGTTAAATTGCAGGTTATAAATACTTAAATAAATAAATACACATCCACCCAACCACAAACTTCCCTTTTCTATCCTAATGCTTAATTTTTAATATTTTTACACTATTTTGGTATACCAAGTAAATATCTTTATTACAATATGCTTTTTCTGTATCTTGCTTTTAGTGTCATACTTGTACCAAATTTATAAAAGCCTAAGACATACACTGCTGGTCATATCTGAATCAGTGTCCAGTAAACCATCTTCTAAAGGGCTTTCATTTATTTACTTTTATTTTTACAAAAAAAATTGAAAAACTAAGGAGGGAAATAACTAATTAGATTCCTCAGCAAAGATGTAAGAGATTATCAACTCTCATTTAAATTTCATCAAAACTTAACAGTACGAGGTACTGCTACTGGAAGATAATGCTGTCTGCCTGGTGCCAAAATCCAAGGATGTTAAGGAGAGTTTGCCGACACTCATCAAACCCACTGACTATTACCCAATGTTGCTAATCCATGTCGGAACAAATGATACTGCCAGGTATTCCTCTGAGCATATCAAAAGTGACTTCATGGCTCTGGGACAGAGGGTGAAGCAGTTAGGTGCACAGGTGGTGTTCTCTTCAATCCTCCCTATTGAGGGTAAAGGCCAAGGCAGAGAGGCTCACATCCTGGAGATGAATGCATGGCTGCGTGGATGGTGTCATCGAGAGCGTTTTGGTTTCCTGGACCTTGGGATGCTGTTCCAAGGGTTCCAGAGCAGAGATGGCATCCATCTGTCCAAGAAAGGTTGACGTGTCTTCAGTAGTAGACTGGCTAATCTACTGAAGAGGGTTTTAAACTAGATTTGTTGGGGATGGGTGAAGAAAGCCCCCAGGTAAGTGATACATTAAAAACCGTTATGGAAATGGGTAACAGGGGTAACATATGGAAATCAGTGTGTATAAAAGCCTGTAGCATGGGAAATAAGATCCCTGATATTGAAGCTTTGGTGGGAGTGGCCAACTTGGATTTAGTGGCAGTTACAGAAACATGGTTCACAGAAAACCATGACTGGGATGTAATTATAACTGGCTATACTTTATTCAGAAAGGACAGGGTAGGAAGAAGGGGAGGAGGAGTGGCACTATATGTAAAAAATACTATTAAAGCTTTGGAATTACAGAGCTTAAAAGGGAGAGAAGAGGCATTGTGGGTTAAAATAGAAAGAGAAATCTATTTGCATTGGCATGATATACAGACCTCCCTCACAAGAGGAAGAGGTGGACAGAGAGTTAATTGAAGACATACGCAGCACTGCTATGAAAAGGGAAGTGCTACTGATAGGGGATTTAAAAATGCCAGATGCTGATTGGCACATTCCTGCTGCAGTATCATCTAGAAGTAAAGAGATCCTGGATTCTCTACAGGGAGAACTATTCAGGTAATTGGTAACAGACCCCACATGTGAAGGGGCCATACTGGACTTGGTGCTTACCAATGGTGAAAGTGCTTCTGATGTTATAGTGGGAGATCATTTTGCATCCAGTGATCACCAGATGGTGTGGTTCAGTATTAGGACTAGGGCTGTTAGAATCCATTCAAAGGTGAGGGTCTTAGACTTTAGGAAGACTAACTTTGCCAAGATGGGCCAATACCTCAGGGAGTCATTACCGGGATGGGAACAGCTGGGGGATGTAGAAAGACAGTGGGCAAAACTGAAAGGGGATATTTTAAGGGCAACCAACCTTTCTGTTAAAATGGTAAATAAAGGTAAAATGAAAGGAGACCGCTATGGCTTTCGAAAGAAGTAGCTGAAAAGGAGAAGAAAAAGAGGGAGGCCTTCATGAAATACAAGAGATCACAGAGGAAGACAGGCATATATATTTGGAAAAACTCAGAGAAGCTAGCAAAGTAGTCAGGAAAACAAAGATTCAAAAAGAGGAGGATATAGCCAATGCAATAAAATGGGAGGATAAGACATTTTTCAGATATGTTAGTGAGAAGAGGAAGGGCAAAAGTGGTATTGTCAGACTCAAGGGTGAAGGGGAGGAATATGTAGAAGCTGATGAGGATAAAGCAGAATTGCTTAACAAATATTTCTGTTCTGTGTTCACAGATGAAGAACCAGGAGCAGGACCTCAGAAAACACCCACAAACAGGAACAGAAGTGAGGGACATCTTGAACAATTTTCAGAAGACTGTGTTCGTGAGAAACTAGCTGAACTTAAAGTAGACAAAGCGATGGGACCGGATGTGATACATCCTAGAATACTGAGGGAACTTGGGGACGTTCTAGCAGCTCCACTGACTGACCTTTTCAATGCCTCGTTAGAGTCGGAAGTGGTGCCAAAGGACTGGAGAGAGGCTCATGTGGTGCCTTTACACAAAAGCGGAAGTAAGGATGTGGTTGAAAACGACAGGCAGGTTAGTTTAACTTCGGGGGTGAGTAAATTATTGGAAATGCTGCTGAAAGAGAAAATAGTGAGGTTTCTGGAGTCCAGCGGATTACAGGATCCGAGGCAGCACGGATTCACCAGAGGCAGGTCTTGTCTGACAAATCTGATTGATTTCTTTGACTGGGTGACCAGGGAGTTGGACCGAGGGAGAGCCCTAGATGTGGTGTATTTAGATTTCAGTAAAGCCTTTGACACTGTTCCTCACAGGCAACTTATAAACAAAATGAGCACCCTAGGGATGGACCATAAAGTTACTGCTTGGGTTAGAAATTGGTTGAGTGGGAGGCAACAGAGTACATGTAAATGGAGCTCACTCTGAGGAGAAAGCGTAGTTACTCACCTGTAACAGGTGAACTCCGGGAACAGCAGGAATTTAGTCTTCACATATGGGTATAGTCGATACTGACGGAGCCCAAGTGGGAATGCTCCCCAGCGTCCAATACGAAAGCTTTTGGGAGCATCCCACAGCACCTGTGTGCTGCCTTCCCGCCTTTCCAACTGTCCCTCTCCAGCTGAGTCAAAAGAGAGAGGGAGAGAGAGAGATACAACTCCTAGTGAAGGTGGGCGGGTTGTGAAGACTAAATTCCTGCTGTTCCCGAAGATCACCTGTTACAGGTGAGTAACTACGCTTTCTCCTCACAGTGAGCTCCATTTTACTTGTACTCTATCTCCAGGAACAAGCAGGAATGTAGTCTTCACATATGGGGACTCCCTAGCTGGAGATGCCAGGGAGATGGCCCCAGGAAGTTGTTAGCCCTTGTGAAAGGGCCATACTCCCCCCCCCCCTTGGATCTCTGGCATCCTACCAGGGATGGTGGGTAGGAGTTGATTAAGTCTGAAAAAGGTGTTGAAGAACAGCCTGGCCAAACAAGGCATCCTGGTGGGAGTCCTTATCTAAGCAGTAGTGGGCTGTGAAGGTATGTACCGAAACCCAAGTAGCTGCTCGACAGATGTCGTCGATAGACACAGAGTGAAGATGAGCCATTGAGGCCTGCATGGCTCTCACATTGTGAGCTGTGACATGGCCTTAAAGAGTAGTTACTCACCTGTAACAGGTGTTCTCCAGGAGCAGCAGGAATCAGTCCTCACATATGGGTGACGTCGGCGCCGACGGAGCCCCCGTGCGGAGCATTTCCCCAGCTTTCAAAGAAAGCCTTTGGGAATTGCAGCGCGCATGCGTGGTCCCCTTCCCGCCCAAGGGTGTCATCTTGCTCAATCTGATGACATAGCTAAAAGACAGCAAAATAGCAAAAATAAATCATATGACTGCAACTCCAAGGGGAGGAGGGAGGGTTGTGAGGACTGATTCCTGCTGCTCCTGGAGAACACCTTTTACAGGTGAGTAACTACTCTTTCTCCAGGACCAAGCAGGAAGTCAGTCCTCACATATGGGACTCCCCAGCTTAAGGCTACCGTAGATCTCAAGCCGAAAAAATGAGCTCCCTCTAGCTCATCAGTACGTAAGGAAGGAATCTTCTCTGAGAACGCCCCCGACCGGTAGCCCAACACCAGGGCCGGAGGGTAGGAGTTGCCTAAACCCCAAAGAGATTATGGAGTACTGCCTGTCCGAAAGCACTGTCCCTGCGGGACTCCCTCTCAAGGCAGTAATGGGCCGCAAAAGTCTGGCTTGAAGACCAAGTAGCGGCCTGGCAGATGTCTGCCAACGGAACAGAGCGGAGATGAGCCACTGACGCAGCCTTCGCCCTGACACGATGAGCCGTGACTCGACCCTCCAACGAGAGGCCGGCTGCCCCATAAGCCCAGGCGATACAGTCAACAACCCATATGGACAAAGTACGCTTGGAAACAGGTAACCACAATTTATTGGGGTCAAAAGAAACGAAGAGCTGAACAGTCCTTCGATGCTCCCGCGTACGGTAAAGGTAGAAGGACAACGCCCTCCTACAGTCCAGGGTATGCAGGACCATCTCAGCCCGGTTGGCATGCGGCCTGGGAAAGAAGGTCGGAAGAACCACCTCCTGATTGAGTTGAAAAGGGGAGACAACCTTAGGGAGAAACTTCGGGTGAGTCCGTAAGACTACACTATTCCTGTAGAACCTAGTGTAAGGGGGATCAGACACTAGTGCCTGAAGTTCACTCACTCGCCTAGCAGAGGTAAGAGCTACCAGAAACAAGGTTTTCCAGGAGAGAAAACGGAGAGGGCAGGTAGCCATAGGTTCAAATGGCAGACAAGTAATCCGCTGTAAGACCACATTCAGATCCCACTCAGGGGCGGGTGGACGCAAAGGAGGCTTAAGCAGGAGGAGGCCTCTGAGAAAACGAGCCACTAAAGGGTGGTTGGAAAGAGGCCTCCCGTCCACCGGCGAGTGGTGCGCTGAGAGAGCACTGAGGTGAACCCTGACAGAGTTGGACTTAAAGCCTAGACTGGAGAGGTAAAGCAAATACTGCAATATTACCGCTACCAAGCACAAGAAGGGATTCTCGCTGTGCTGAGCACACCATGCGGAGAATGTACGCCACTTAAGAGCATAGGATTTCCTGGTGGATTGCCGCCTAGAGGCTAAGACTATGTCTTCCACCTCTCTAGGCAGTAGTAGGGGAGCCAGGACTACCCTTTCAGCAGCCAGGCCATCAGGTGAAGGGACTGGAGGTTGGGGTGCAAGAGAGACCCCTGGTCCTGAGACAGGAGATCGTTTTGAATCCCCAGAGGAAGAGGAGTGTCTACCGCCAGTTGCAGCAAGAGTGGGAACCACGGCTGCCTCGGCCACCTGAGGGCTATCAGAATCATTGAGGCCCCGTCCTTGAGGACCTTGAACAGCGTTCGGGACACTAGTGGCGTGGGAGGAAACGCATACAATAGGCCTTGGGAACACGGAATCAGAAAGGCATCCGCTGCTACTCTGAGAGGATGCGGTTGTCTGGAACAGAATCTCGGGAGTTGCCGGTTCAGAGGACTGGCGAAAAGATCCATGGTGGGGAGGCCCCACCTGAGAAAGATCTGCTGAACCACCAACAGATTCAATCTCCATTCGTGTGGTTGCAGGATCCTGCTCAGTCTGTCCGCCAGGTAATTTTCTTGACCTGGGAGGTAGACAGCCTTGAGGAGGATTCCGTGATTGACTGCCCAAGAGCACAGTCGTTGTGCCTCCTGACAGAGAAGGAAGGAGCCTGTGCCTCCTTGTTTGTTCACGTAGAACATGGCAACTTGATTGTCTGTCTGGACCAGTACAGACTGGTGAGAGGTGAGGTGGGAGAAGGCTCTCAGAGCTAGGCGTATTGCCCATAGCTCCAGGAAGTTTATCTGCTGAGCAGCCTCCCAAGGGGTCCAGAGACCCTGAGTACATGCCCCTTGGCAATGTGCTCCCCAACCTAGAAGAGAAGCATCTGTCGTCAGCACTTGAAAATGCGTAGGGGATTGAAAACCCACTCTGAGTACCAGATTCGGAAGATGAAGCCACCATTGTAGAGAGGAGACGAGCAAGGTGAACATTCTCACTGAGTCTGCAAGTCTCCCTGTGGCTTGATGCCACTGAGTTCTAAGGCTCCACTGAGCAGGCCGCATGTGCAGGCGGGCATTGGGGGTTACATGAACCGTGGAAGCCATATGGCCGAGAAGTCTCAGGAATTGCCTGGCGGAGACCAGGAAATTGCTGTGAAACTGCCTGGCTACATCCATCAACCTGTGGGCCCTGTCCACTGGCAGAAAAGCCTTCGCCTGAAGAGTGTCTAGCCTTGCTCCTATGAATTCTAAGTTCTGGGACGGGAGCAAAGTGGACTTTGCGAAGTTTATGACAAACCCCAAGTGCTGAAGCAGAGCCACAGTGCGAAGGGTGGCTTGACTGGCCTCCTGGGAAGACTGGCCCCTTATGAGCCAGTCGTCCAGGTATGGAAATACAAAAAGACCTTGAAGCCTCAGGTAGGCCGCCACCACCACCAGGCACTTGGTGAACACCCTGGGAGCGGAGGTTAGGCCAAAGGGTAGTACTCTGTACTGGTAGTGGTTTCCCCCCACAACAAATCTGAGATATTGTCTGTGGTCTGGATGAATGAGAATGTGAGTATAAGCATCCTTTAGATCTAAGGAGCATAGCCAATCTCCCTGCTGGAGGTAGGGCAGCAGGATTCCAAGGGTAAGCATCTTGAACTTTTCCCTCTCCAGGAACTTGTTGAGGTTGCGCAAGTCTAGGATGGGTCTGAGGCCTCCTCTTCTTTTTGGTACCAGAAAGTACCTGGAATAAAAGCCGTGACCTCTCAGGTGGTGGGGCACCGGTTCCACAGCCTGGTCCTTTAGCAGACTTGCTAACTCCTGAAGGAGTAGGTCCTTGTGCAGAGGGAGTCTTGGAGGCTCCCCTGGAAAACAGGAGGGAGGTACCTGGTGAAAATGGAGAAGATAGCCCTTGTGGACTATATGGAGCACCCAGGTATCTGATGTGACGGCTGACCACCTGTGGGCAAAGTGGGCCAGTCGGCCTCCTGTGCTGATGTGAGCCAGCTGAGGAGAAGAGGCTATGCCTTCTGAGTCAAAAACCCCCACCCTGCTGAGCAGGGGCCGGTGTTGGTGGCTTGGGGGCCTTCTGCCTACGGGGCCCATGACCCTGCCCCTTGGCCTGCTGACCCTGCTGGGGAGCTGCAGAGGCCTGATAATGAGGGTATTGTTTATAGGCAGATGACTTCCTCGGGTAAAAGGTCTTTTTTTCCAGAGGCCTTCTTTTTCTGAGAAGAGGCAGAGGTTTTTCTGGACAGCCTAGTCCGGGTCAGAGTCTCGGTCTCGGGTTCTGCAGCCTTCTCAGCCATGGGCTTGCCAAAGAGGTTTTCACCTCGGCAGGGGACATCGACCAACTGGTCCTGCACCCATGGCTCGAGGTCGGATGACTGTAGCCAAGCCTGTTGGCGGGCACCGATGCCGGCCCTGGCTACTTGGGCCGAAGCCTCGAAGCCATCGTAGGCTGCTCGAGAGATAAACTTCAAGCACTCTCGAATACCAGTGAACAAGGCTTGGAACCGCTGCAAAGGTTCCTCGGAGAGACCAGCAGAGAACCCGGCAATCTCCTTTGCCAGGTCTCGGAGATACATGCCCATGTAGAGCTGGTATGTCTGGACACGGCAAGCAAGCATAGAGCCCTGGAAGCACTTCTTACCAAGGGCATCCAGGTTCCGGGCCTCCCGGCCGGGAGGCACCGAGGAGTGCATCTTCTGACTTTTCAGTCGATGCATGGCCGATTCCACAACCATGGAGTGGTGCGGTAATTGTGCCTTTTGGAACCCGGGGCTCTTGCGGACATGATTGATGGAATCGACCCGCTTGCTTAACACCGGCGTCGAGGTCGGGGTCTCCCACATGCGGAAGAGCAGCCGCTCCAGCATCGGAGGAACCGTTATAGTAAAGGCCTCCTTCGGGGGAGAGTCATACTGGAGGGCCTCGAGTTCCTCGGCTCGAGGCTCCTCCTCGGGATCCGCGGGGAAGGCCAAGGCCTTGGCCATATCCCGCACGAAGTCCGAGAACCGGGTATCCTCCGGTGGGGATCGTCTCCGAGGTTCGGACTCCAGCGAGTCCGATGGGACACACCGAGTCCAATAAGTGTCGGGTGACTCTTCGTCCTCCATCTCCCAGCCCGACTCCTTGGAGGATGAATCAAGCGGCTCCGGTCGGGCGGGCACCGATGCCATCCGCCCCGACACCGGGGGTACCGGCATCGACGACCTCGGTCCCGAACGGGAGGCCGAGGGAGACCGTGGCCGGGGATCGACTCGAGCCCGCATGGACTCGAGGATCGGCTCGGCCTCCGGGGTCGACTTGGACGTCGATGTCCCAGTGGTTGGGGCAGATGCACCGGTGAGACCGGCGATCAATGCCCGCTGCTGTTCCATGAAGGCAGCGAGGCTGCTCTCCAAGGCCGTCAACCTGAGTCCGAGCTCAGGAGACCCAGCAGCCCCCGACTCGGGCCCCGACGGCGTCGGGCCCGACGTCGGCTCCTCTGGAGGAGAGTCCACGAGGACTACAGCACTCACGTGTCCAGGAGACTCCATCTCGATACGAGGAAGCTTGGCAGGCCTCTCCGACTCCGAAGACCCGGGACGGCTATCAGGGCTATGCGACCTGGCCCTCGAGGAACCAGGAGCGTCCACAGACGCCGCCCTCGCGGGTTTCTTCTTCCTGCACTGTTCCCGCGAAGAAGACCCCCGCTCAGAGGAACCCCGACGCTGCTCGGGGCCAGAGTCCCGAGACGTCAAGGCCTCTGACGAGGTCCGGGCCCGTCCAGACGCGGAGTCAGAGAAGATCCTATCCTTCTGGTGCTGCCGACTCCTCAACGCCTTCGAGGACATTTTGCCACACGGACCACAGATCATCGGGTCATGATCGGGTCCGAGGCAGCGGAGGCAGCAGTCATGTGTGTCGGTAAGAGACATAAGTTTCTTACACCGATCACACTTTTTAAACCCGCTGGCAGCCATCGGGGGAAAAAGGGCCCCTGCGAGGTCAAAAGACAGGGCTGCCAGTGAAAAAAGAAAAATGGCGCGAACGCTAGTCACAAAGGACAAAAACCGAAAAAGAGAGAGTGGGCTCAATACCGGCGTATCGGGCCCAGCCGGGAAAAGGATCCGGCGTCGAACCGAAGGAGAAAAAGAAAAAAACAGGGAAATCAACTTTTTCCTCGGTGAAAAACGAACTACGTCCGCCGGGCTCCGTGGAAAAAAGAAGTCTGAGCAAGATGGCACCCTTGGGCGGGAAGGGGACCGCGCATGCAATTCCCAAAGGCTTTCTTTGAAAGCTGGGGAAATGCTCCGCACGGGGGCTCCGTCGGCGCCGATGTCACCCATATGTGAGGACTGACTTCCTGCTTGGTCCTGGAGAAAGAGGAAGGTTCTTACTCTCATAGGCAAAGGATATGCATTGAGCAAACTAGTTAGATAGAGTTCTTTTGGAAACTGGAAGCCCCAAATGACTAGGATCAAAAGCAACAAAGAGTTGAGAAGATTTTCTATGTTGCTGTGTCCTTTGCAAGTAAAAAGCCAAAGCTCTGTTACAGTCCAACGTATGAAGGTTCCTTTCTGCACTGGAGGCATGAGGCCTTGGAAAGAATACAGGAAGGTAAACCACTTGGTTTAAATGGAAAGGCGAAACCACCTTTGGCATGAAGTGTGGATGAGTCCTAAGAATTACCTTATGGTGGAAACTTGTATAAGGAGGATCAGCACTAACGCTTGCAATTCACTGATGCAACGTGCTGATGTGATTGCAATGAGGAAGATGAATTTCCAAGAAAGGAATTTCAAAGATGTAGTGGCTAATGGCTCAAAGGGCGGTTTCATGAGCTGCCCCGAGTACCAGATTTAAGTCCCATGCCACCGGTGGTGGCTTAAAGGGAGGCTTTGTTAAAAGAAGGCCAGTCATAAATCTCGCTATGAGAGGATGAGAGGAAATAGGTTGTCCACTTAGATGTTTGTAAGAAGCTGCAATAGCACTAAGATGGACTCTTACTGAATTTGTCTTGATACCCTCATTTGATAAATGAAGGAGATACTCCAGTATCGATTCCAGAGGTATCGCAAGAGGGTTAAGACCCTTCTGCGAGCACCATATGGTAAACCTTTTCCACTTAAAGGCATACGAGCGTCTTGTGGAGGGTTTCCTGGAAGCATGAAGGATATCCTTTACCTGTTGGGAAAGATTAAGATCCTGAAGTTCTAGGCTTTCAGCAACCAGGCCCTGAGATGCAGATACTGGGGATTCGGATGCCACAGCATCCCGTCCTCTTTCGGAGAGAAGATCTGAAGCAAATCCCAATTCCAGAGGCGGAGCTTGAGAGAGATGTAGGAGCAGACGGTACAACGTTTGCCGTGGCCAACGTGGAGCTATGAGGATCATATGACCTCTGTCTCTCTGAAGCTTGAATAGGGTTTTGGGAATGAGGGGAATGGGTGGGAAGGCATATACAAAGTCCTGACCCCAGTGAAGGAGGAAAGCGTCCCTTGCCTGACATCATCGAGCCAGAATTCTGGAACAGAACTGGGGAAGTTTGGCATTCAGCGGACTAGCAAAGAGGTCTATGTCTGGGGTTCCCCAAATCTGAAATATTTGGGCAGCCTGGTCTGCATGGAGAGACCATTCGTATGGAAGCAGAACTCGACTGAGTTTGTCTGCCCAAGAGTTTTGAATGCCTGGAAGATACACCACAAGGAGATGAATCTGATGCTCTCTGGCGAGGGCCCATTGTCGCAAAGCTTCATTGCATAGCGACAGAGAGCCTGTTCCGCCCTGCTTGTTCACATAGAACATGGCTAGCTGAATGTCCGTTTGAACTAGGACTGTCTTATAGCTGAGCTGGGCGTGAAATACTCGAAGAGCAAGAAAGATTGCTCTGAGCTCCAGGAGGTTGATGTGAAGACAGGCCTCCTGTGGAGTCCAGGTACCCTGGGTAGAGAGATCGTGCAGGTGGGCTCCCCCATCCCACCTGTGATGCATCTGTTGTTAGGGTGGCTTGGGATAGACATTGCTGGAAAGGAGACTCCACCAGCAGATTTCTGGGTGATTGCCACCATTGGAGGGACGAAATAAGATGGTTTGAGTTTGTTATTTTGTCCGACAGACAGCCTGAGGCCTGTGTCCACTGAGTGGATAAAGTCCACTGGGCTGCTCGCATATGGAGGCGAGCATAAGGAACCACATGCACGGTGGATGCCATGTGGCCTAGCAAGTATAGCATTTCCGGAGCAGTGAGGCAAGGTTTGAGCACTGCTTGAGAAGCTAGTTGTAATATGCGAAGACAGCAGGACTGCGGAAGGAAAGCCCTTGTCTGTTTGGTATCCATATGAGCTCCTATGAACTCTAGGGACTGAGTGGGAGCAAGATTGGATTTTGGGAGGTTTATGACCAATCCCAAATACTGAAGGATTTGCATTGTGCGAAACAGAGCAGAGCTGGCTTCTGGCACTGTAGGGGCTCGAATGAGCCAGTCGTCTAAGTAAGGGAAGACGAATATTCCCAGAGTGTGGAGAAATGCTGCTACCACAGCCATGCATTTTGTAAACACTCTTGGGGCAGAAGCCAGGACAAAGGGAAGAACCTTGTATTGGTAGTGCTTTCCTTGAAACAGGAATCGGAGGAATCGCCTGTGATTTGGATGGATGAGAATATGAGTATACGCATCCTTGAGATCTAGAGAACAAAGCCAATCCTGACTTTGAAGGTATGGCACCAGAGTTCCTAGAGAGACCATTTTGAATTTCTCTCAGAACAAGTATTTGTTCAATTCTCTGAGGTCTAAAATGGGTCTGTGTCCTCCTGTTTTCTTTAGAGTAAGGAAATAGGGGGGAGTAGAACCCTGTACCCTGATGGGGAATGGGTACTTCCTCTATTGCTCCTTGAGCAAGGAGCATTGTGACTTCTTGACCTAAGAGACTGTTGAGAGAGGTCTGAGAATTGAACTGTCTTAGGGGCAGGCTGTGAAAATGAAGCTTGTACCTCTCTCGTACAATGGACAGAGTCCAATTTTCTGCTGTTATTTGGTACCATCTGTGGGCAAAATGACATAACCTGCCTGGGATGGTCGAGGGTTCTGGACCGTTCAGGGGCAGGAAGGCAAAGTTCTCTAGGAAGGAGTCAAAGCCCCTGAGGAAGCTGAGCCTGCTGAACTGACTGATGTTTTGCAGCTTTTGGCTTCTTTTGTTTTCTAGGTTGTTGCTGTTGTCCCTTTTGGGCAGTCTGACCTGGACGGTGTGCCTGCTGGGTATAGGAAGATAAAACTTCTTTTTCTTATTGAAAAATGGTTTCTCAAAGGATTTTTCCTTGCAGGATCGGCTGTAGATTTGGACAATCTATCCAAAGTGATATTGTCATTAGCCTTCTCCTGCCAATTCTTGCCAAAGAGATTTTCTCCTGTGAAAGGCATGTTTCCTAATTTATCCTGTACCCAAATTTCCAAGTCAGATGCCTGAAGCCAGGCTATCCGACATGCACCAATGGCAATAGCCGAGGTTCTGCTTATGCACTCAAAACAGTTAAAGGCTGTACGATTTACAAACTTGGAAACATCCTGAGCATGTCTGACGAGTAAGATAGTCTTGCCTTTTGCCATCAAGAAGGAGGGGGGCTCAAAAGCTCCACGTCTCCTGTGACCTCTTTAAGAAACATTCCCATATACAAGATATAGGAACTGATCCTAGCTGAGAGCATGGAAGCTTGGAAGCATCGACGCCCAAAGGCATCGAGAGTCCTACATTCACGACCTGGAGGATTGGATGCATGTCTCTTTGCACTTTTCATCCTTCTCATGGCTGATTCCACCACCACTGAATGGTGTGGTAATTGAGTTTTTTGAAAGCCAGGACAAGGTGGAACTCAATACATGGTATCGAGTCTTCGAGAATGAGGAGATGTGGTTAAAGGTGTTTCCCACATCCTTAGCATAAGATCATGTAAGATCTCATGAATAGGCAGAGCAGCTGCCTCTTTGGGAGTCTTAGGGTATTGGAGAATTTCCAACTCCTTTGCCCTAGGCTCTTTTTCAGAAGCTACTGTGATGGAAAGGCCTTGGGCCACATCACGGATAAAGTCCTGAAAGGACATATCCTCTGGCAGAGACATTCTGCGCAGAGGAGAAGAGGAATCCTCGGAGAGAAGTACTGTACTCTCGTATTGGCAGAGTCTTCGGAGTCTTCAGACTCATCACAAGATTCAAAATACCTCCGATCCCGGTGATCGTGCAAAGCACGGTACCGGTATCGATCGAAGTCGGCATTGGGTTGTTCCGGTACGGATCTGTCGATGCCGGAGACAGACGCATGACTCGGTATAGGTGGTGTACCCGCTGATGTTAATGCAGTCGGTACCGGTATCGGTTGAGGTGTCTGAAGCGGTTTCAATGGTACCGAAGCCGTGAGAAGAGCCGCTAGACTGTGTTCAATAGCAAGGAATCTCTGGTCTATCGATGCTGCCGATGCTTGGGTGTCGGTACCGGTAGAAACGGTCATAACCCCAAAGCATGGCGCCAGTAGTTCTGTCTATGTTGAGACCTCGAGAACATCTCGGAACCCCGTTAATGCTTTGGAAGCCGAAGCCTCCCGCCGGGGTAGTTTTGCCGGTGAAAATTCCTCAAGGGCAACGCCAGGGGCATCTCGATACTTAGAAGGAGATCTACCCTTTGAGGACCGGCTAGATTTATGTTTAGTTATCTGAGATCCATGGGAGGAAGATGAGACCCTGCAGGACGTTGATGCAACAAATGCCGCATCTGAGGGAAAAAGGGTGCTAAGCTTAGCAGCTCGGTTCTGGCGGCCCCTTTCTGACATCATTCCACAGGAGAGGCACTCTGAAATAGAGTGGTCAGGACCTAAACATTTGAGACACCAATCATGGGTGTTGGTGACGGAAATAGTACCGCCACATTCAGAACATTTCTTAAAACCTGAAGTAGGTTTTTCCATTTTTAAGGAAAAAATTGGGCCTAGTGCCCAAAATGGCGCCTAGCACCAAGGAAAAAAAGTTTCTAAAGTAAAATACCTTAAAAACTAAAAACAAGGATTAAGACAAAGTTTTTCTGCAGTGACAGGATATGTGACCTGTCGGCTCCGTGGAAAACGAAGAACTGGAGAGGGACGGTTGGAAAGGTGGGAAGGCAGCACACAGGCGCTGTGGGATGCTCGCAAAAGCTTTCCTATTGGATGCTGGGGAGCATTCCCGCGCAGGCTCTGTCGGTACCGACGATACCCATATGTGAAGACTACATTCCTGCTTGTTCCTGGAGATGGATGTTACCAGTGGTGTGCCCCAGGGATCTGTCCTTGGTCCGATTCTTTTTAACGTCTTTGTTAGTGATATAGCAGAAGGGCTGTCGGGTAAGGTTTGCCTCTTTGCGGATGATACCAAAATCTGCAACAGAGTAGCTACCCAGGAAGGTGTAGATAACATGAGGAGGGATCTAGCTAAGCTTGAAGAATGGTCTAGAATTTGGCAGCTGGGATTTAATGTTAAAAAATGTAAGGTCATGCATTTGGGCTGCAGCAATCCAAGGGAGCAATAGAGTATAGGGGGTGAAGTACTTTTGTCCACTAAAGAAGAGCGGGACCTAGGTGTGGTTGTGTCTGATGATCTTAAAGTAGCTAAACAGGTAGAAAAGGCAACGGCAAAAGCTAGAAGAATGCTTGGGTGCATACAGAGAGGAATGGCTAGCAGAAAAAAGGAGGAGATAGTGCCTCTGTATAAGTCTCTGGTGCGACCTCACTTGGAGTATAGTGTGCAATTCTGGAGACCGCACCTTCCAAAAGGATATAAACAGGATGGAGTCAGTACACAAGGTGGCTACTAAAATGGTTAGTGGTCTTCATTATAAAGCATATGAGCATAGACTTAAGGATCTTAATATGTACACCTTAGAGGAAAGGTGGGATAGAGGTGATATGATCCAGTACAAGCATTGTGGAACCTGTGTCTTTTGGGGGAACTGCTAGGTATGTATGACCTAGATTGGCCACTGTTGGAAAGAGGATACTGGGCTTGATGGATCTTGGTCTGACCCAGTATGGCATATCTTATGTTCTTATGTTGATTGAGATATTTAAATACCTCCATGGCATAAATGTTCAGGGAGAGAGCCTCTTTCGATTGAAAGCAAGTTCTGCTACGAGGGGACATGGGAGGAGGGTGAACGGGGATAAATTCAGGAGTGATATGTGGAAATATTTCTTTATGGAAAGAGTGGTGGATCCGTGGAATAATCTCCCAGTGGAGGTGGTAGAGATGAGGACAGTATCTGAATTCAAAAGAAGCATGGGACAAACACAGAGGATCTCTAAAGGAAAAAAGGGGACTGTTGTAGTGTTGATATGGAAGGAGAGACTAGATAGGCCATGTGGTCTTTTTCTGTCGTCAGATGTTTACGTTTATAATTATTTATACAGAGGAATTTAAAATGTTTTGTAATAAATCCAGAAAAATAGTGTTAAGAGTTCCATAATGATATATCTTTGTGGCTAGTCCAAGACCTCAGAGAGACCAGGAATTTCTCTTATGCTGAGTTGGAGAACTGTATAAAGTCACAGCTCCCAGCAGTGTGGAAAGCAGCTTAAACTTGTTCATTTATGAAGGCAGAATGCCTCTTGTGAACAATGAGAACCAGCTAGTAAGCTAAAAGAGAAGCTGATGACGGTACAAAAGGGAGACTAGTATAAGAAGCAAGTCATTCATGCTTAGACTTCTTTCTCCCCTCCTAGGTACATTAAGGGGACAATTTTTAAAGTGACTTATGTAGTTAAAAAGCTTTACTTTGCGAGAACTAAAATTCTATGTGTTGTTTCATAGTGAATTGAGAGGAGGGGCTGCCTTTAGATCAGAGGGATTTTCAAATTATTTCTCACAAGTGCAAGTGACCACACGTGCTTTACACCCAAGGCAAGTTTTAAAGAGAACTACGTCTGTACTTTTGTTTAGAGTTGATTATAAGTGCAATGCCCATGGGTATAACAGCATGTTTGGTATTTGTCCCAATGCATAGAGTTTGGAAATTGCCCCTAAACAGTATCACCATATACTTTTTGTAAGTTAACAGAATTTAAGCAGTACAATATAGGAACAATATTCAAAACTTTTTTATGTAAGTAAAAGCATGTGTAAACGGCTACTTTGAAAATTGTTCCTTCCCTTTCTCCCAGTGGGGGGGGGGGGGGGGGGAAAGTACACGTGCCATGGAATGGCACACATTTCATTTTGTTTATTAAATGTATACCCATCCGTTCAAGAATTTCTGGGTAGTTTACATAAATATATATACATATTAAACAATAGTATCTCATATAACAAAAAGAAACAAAATTAAAATGCATCAAATTAAAACAAACAAATAATGAACAGATTAATCATAAGAAAGCCATGTTAAATATGGTGAAATTTTACTTACCTGATAACTTCCGTTCCTGGAGTCCCGCTAGACAGTGGGTTATGTCACCCTGCCAACGGATGATGGATATAGAAAAAACTAGTTGCTTTTAGTGACATCATCACCGATATCTGTGCTGGTGCAGCTAGGGGCACACTTCAGTATTAGTAGCCAAGCAGATAGTAAACTAATTAACCAATGTAAAGATGCCCCAGTTCTTAACACAACCTCCTGGTAGACAGTATAGAATGTAAAGAGTAAGACAGTAGGACTATATACAGGATATATCTGCAATAATGATGATAAATATTGAGTACCCAGATTGCAGAGATAGCAGAGCAAAGTGATGTGGGTACTGGAATGGTCTAGCATGACTCTAGGAAAGGAAATTACCAGGTAAGAAAAATTTCACCTTCTGGATTGTCCTGCAAGATCAGTCCAGACCAGTGGGAAGTGTCAAAGCTACAATTCCACCAGGTAAGAAGATGACATGGCTGTCTTTAAAAACTCTGCACCATAAGCTACGTGCACCCTTGATTGGATATATAACCAGGGATGATCTGGGCCCACTCCTGGTGAAAGAAATGGAGTCAACCACCTACTGGGAGCAGCACTGTACATCAGAGGAGGACAGGATCAGACCAGCCATAAAAGTGTGGAGAAGGAAAGACCTGCGTTTTATTTTTTAATTGGAGGTCTGCCGCCACCAATGACATATGAAAAATAGCGGCAGGGCATGGGAAAGCAGCGCAGGAGGGGGGGGGTAGCTGGCTGGACAAGAGGAGGTGGGGTAAGATGGGGAGATGCTGGACATGGAGATATAGGGGCAGGAGGGCTATGCTGGGGATGGGGGGATAGGGGCAAATAACAAATGTCACCCTAGTGGGGGGGGGGGGGGGAGGGGTGCACCAGGTTTGCAAATCGCAAAAGGAGCAGTTATGGCTTGGTACAGCCCTGACTGTGGACAACCCAGAATGGGCCCCTTTCTCATCACTATATTGAAGCCTGTCACCTCTTGAACTGGAGGATTCAGGGGATGGGCACAGTCTGTCTTGAGACTGAAAGTTCTGATGAGCAGGGGCCACCTTTTACAAGTGTTTGTATAGCGCTGCGTATACCTTGTAGTGCTATACAAATGATCAGTAGTAGTAGTAGTAGTAGTAAGTGGGAAGCAGGGACTCTTGAGGCAGAAGAAATCACAGTGGACCCCCAAAAGGCTGCAGCTTTCACAGAGTTCTAGGAAAGGGTTTAGCTGCTTTCCAGGCCCAAAGTGGTGAGGGTCCCAAGAAGCCTGAGAGTCCGGGCAATGAGGGTGGGAAAAATGAGAAGAAGCTGAACATCTTCAGGCCCCTTTGGACTCACCTTCAGGCAGTCGTTGTGGCTTGGACTTCCCCAGATCCTTCACAAGTTTCTCAAGATCCTCCCCCCTCAAAGAGGAGCTTCCCCCAAAAGGCAAGCTTGGATAATCATGTTTTTGAGGCTGTATCTGCTGCCTAGTGTTGAAGTCAAAGCTACCACAAGCTACTATTGCCACTGCAACGTCCTTGGAAACCCACCAGACAAGATCCTGCATGGTTTATCTGCCAGGAAAGCTGCAATTGACTCCAGCTGAACTGAAGCGGCATCTTCTAGTAGCAACTGTATTCACTGGAGAAGGGCAGGGGCTCCCAGGCCCCCACAAATTGCAGCCTGGGGAATAAGCGAGGAGGCCGAGAAAATAGTTTACAGATGCACTTCTACTTTGTGATCTTTTGGTCCCTAAAGGCAGCACCACCACCTTTCACGGGGAATGGTTGTACACTTAGTGACTGCCACGTGCACACCCATCCTTAGGAAATGTAGCCTCCTGGCCACATTCTCCTGAAGCAGGGTATAAAGCTTTCTCATCACCTTACCCCCCTTCAGTGGAGTGTAAAGAGAATCTCACTCCTCGAATACCATACTCCTGTGGACTTGAGGAAAGGTGAACACTCTGGAGGGCTAATGGACCCCCTGCAAAGTAGGGGTCCACTTGCA
Organism: Ichthyophis bannanicus; assembly: GCA_033557465.1. NCBI lineage: Eukaryota > Metazoa > Chordata > Amphibia > Gymnophiona > Ichthyophiidae > Ichthyophis > Ichthyophis bannanicus. Next base: position 44,691,269 of record CM066043.1, read on the forward strand.
GCTTTTTGCCTTTTGTGGGCATGTTTCCTAGCTAAAGGGAGGTTGCGACCTGAGAGATCAGGACTGCCAATTCATCCCTCCTGAAGAGGAGAACAATCAGAGAATCTTCCCGATCCTCTTCCAGAGGGAAGAGTTTGCCCTCCTCAAAACTAGGGGACATGCAATGAAGCTACAGGGTAAACTATTTAAAACTAATAAGAGAAAATATTTTTTCACTCAAAGTGTAATCAAACTCTGGAATTTGTTACCGGAGGATGTGGTAAAGGCTGTTAGTGTAGCTGGATTTAAAAAAGGTTTGGACAAGTTCCTGGAGGAAAGGTCCATAAACCATTATTAAAAAGGGACCCAGGATATCAATGCTTCACCCAATACAAGCATTGTGGAACTTGTGTCTTTTGGGGAAACTGCTAGGTACGTATGCCTAGATTGGCCACTGGGCTTGATGGACCTTGGTCTGACCCAGGAAGGCATATATTATGTTCTTATGTTCTTAAGGCTGGACCCCTCTCTGGGGCTATCATCACCCGAATCGTCATCCAAGTCAGAGGGAATGGGCAAGTGTGCATTGAAGTGGCCCTCGGAGCTCCCTGATGCCTTTCGCTGTCAAATTTGCTTTTATGATGGAATTGTGGTCACAGCTCCAGACTAACTCTAGGCAAGGACCCTACACCTGATAAAGCAGAAAACCCCAAAGGTAAATGGGATGTGATCAGAGCAGGGCCAGCACTGCCCTGCAAAAAGGACCATGCCTGCTGAAAAAAATTACAAAAGAGAAATTACACTTACCTGGTAATTGTTGTTCCTTGAGTAACTCCAGTTCAGTCCTCCACCTCTGGGTTGTGTACCTCCTCCTGCAGCTTGGAGACTGAGTATGTCAAAATCGTGACATCACTGGATATAGCCTGCTGGTCTCTCCCATCAGCCCCAGTTACTCAAGGAACAACAATTACCAGGTACGTGTAATTTCTCTTTCCTTATCGTTCCTCCAGATCAGTCCTCCACCTCTGGGATATAACAGAGCAGTAATCATTGGGAGGGACCTATCTACCCGGATAGCCGACCTGGAAAAAAGGTCTTGTTCGCCGCCTGAACACTCAGACGATATTGCTTACTGAATGTATGGAGAGACGACCAAGTGGCCGCTCTGCAAACCTCCACTGGTGGAAGCAAATATGCTCCACCCAAGAAGTCGCCTGCGCTCTCGTAGAGTGGACCCGCAACCCCACGGGCACCCAGCGACCCTGCAAAATATATCGGCTGATGCTATTGCTTCTTGAAGTCATTGGGAAATCGAAGCTTTGGCTGCCGCTTCTCCTTTATGCAGACCGCTAACGGAACGCACCACGATCCGACTTACGAAAATTCTCTGAAACATTTAAGTATTGACACAGAGCTCTCTTTATGTCCAACCTAAGTAAACATTCTCCTCCGTAGGTTCTAACATTGGCAAAGAAACCGAATGATTCTTATGGCGAGAAAAACACCACCTTGGACAAACAGGAGGCGGCACTGGCCGCAATCTCGCTCTTTCTCTAGAAAAAAACACGACCGGCTCTCAACAGGACCATTCCGGACTCGGCGTGCCGAATAGACCGGTTGGTGCGAGGCCTTGACAGGATTCCTAGACAATGCCGCAAGAACTAAGAGAAGATCCCACGGAGGAACCATCATTCTGCGTGAAGACCTTAATCGAGAAATCGCCTTTAGAAACTGGATCCCGTCACCGTGAGAATCCAAGGCCGTCCCCTGGACATGTCCTCCATAGCAACAAACGAGCTACCAGCTGGAGCCTTAAAGAGCTGGCTGCTAGGCCCTTACCAAGACCTTCCTGCAAAAAACTTAATACCATAGGAACGAAAACCGAGGAAGAGCGGATCTACCGCAGAGAGCACAAGTCCTCAAACATATGCCATATTTGTACCTACGCTAAGGACGTGGACCTCTTCCTGGCTTGAAGTATGGACATAATCCCGGCTGCAGAAAAGCCTTTCTTCCTTAACATCGGCCTTTCAATGGCCAAGCCGCACGCGAGAACCGATCCACCTGAGGCATTTGAAGATGACCCTGAAGCAAACTAATTGCCGAATCCGGCAATCACTAGGACTCCCCGCCGAGTAGCCGAACTAAATCGGCAAGCTACTGAAGCCTCGGCCAATCTGGTGCCACTAACAGTACTCTCCCCCAAGGCGCCCCGATATGCTAAACCCCTCATCCTATGAGCGCCCCCAGGGGAAAGACAGAGAAGATAGGGGAATGATCACTGCTGCATCATAGCATCGATCCCTTCCGACATCCTTTCTCGTCTTTTGCTGTAAAAGTCATTCGTCCTGGCTGGCCGAAGAGTCGCCATGGGACCCATAAGCGGGTGACCCCACCCGATGACCATCTGTGCCAGCACCTCCGGATGATGTTCCCAATCTCTGGCATCCACCCGGACTCTGCTGAGACATCCGCCATCACATCGTCTGTTCTCGCAACATGCTGTGCTGAGATCGCCTGAGATCGTGGCTCCCCCCAAGCAATCCGAGCTCCTGCTTTCTCTTTCATGGCGGCGCTTCCTTTGCCCCCCTGTCAATTGAGGTAAGCTACAGTCCCGGAGATGTCCGACAAAACACCCACTACTCTACCTCTCACCGCGGTTTTGAACGGTTGAAGCGCTAGTACCACCGCTGGCAGTCCCAGACAGATGAACGACCACTGGTCCTCCTGCTCGTTCCAAGTTCCTTGTACAAAGAGATCCCGCAAAGGGGTCCTCAGTCTACGAGACTTACCTCCGTCCACACCGGGATCCACTGCGGTTGCTCTAGTGGCATTCCTGCCGCAAGATTTCCTAGGCGAAGCCACCACTGAAGGGACTACCTGCCCCGCAAGGGGCTGGAAAGACGCTTGTTCAGAGAATCGAACTGGAGTGAGTAAAGCCAGAGTAGAGACCTCTGTAAAGGAACACATCAGAGCTCAGGACTATGGCACCACCTTCAGTGTCGCTGCCATTGTCCTTAGCTCGCGAAGGCAGCTTCAAACTGACGGGGCCGAGGTTGATACAAACTCGCTTACTAGCTGCTGGCTGAGCTCGCTGAACTGTCCAAAATACTGCTCGAACCGTCCTTCAAAGTACTCTAGGCCCTAAGATGGAACTAATCGGCTTTTGGCCGCCTTGACCACCCGAGACACGAAGTAACTTCACTACTCTGCTTGTACCCTGAACGCTCTCTAATTGGGATTTTGCCCAACCCAATCAAACGTCGAAGTACAGGTGAACTAGGATTCCTTCTATTTGCAGCACCACCGCCACCCCCACCATAAGCTAAGGAAGGTGCGTGAGCCGCTGCCAAACCGAAGGGCAATACCTGAAACTAAAATGCCCCCCATGGGAGCGCAAGCCTCAGAAATCCCTGATGAGCTGGTCTGATAGGGATGTGTAAATACACCTCTGTAACACCGAGGAATAACAAGAAATTTCCCCTGCGAACTGCCCCTATAAGCGATCGCAATGCTGTCATCTGCTAAAGAGACGTTCGTGACCAGCGACTTATTTCCCTAGAAGCCCAGCATAGGAAGAAGAGACCATCCTTCTCTGTTACTACAAAATAAATAGAGTGACGACCGACGCCGTACAACTCTTGCCAAACCGGCACCACCGCCCCTAACTTCAAGAGATGCTCCAATGTCTGCCGAACCGCTAGTGTTCTCTGCTGGCCTTTGCAAGGAGAAAGAATGCATCTAGTACCGGACTAGCAAACCCGAGAGCCGCATCTTCGCGTAATACCTCCAACCACATGGGTTGGATGTTAACTGGGCCCAGACAGGAAGAAACTTCCGAACTCGCCCTCTATTGGCTGAACCCCTATCCGGGTCCGCCTCGCTCCATTGTGATTTACGGTCAGCCATGGCAGAAGCAGCTGTGAGCCCTTGCGCCCTTGAAGGAAATCATCCTCTTTGGTAACCTCCCAAACGAGAGGCACGAAATCGCCCGAAGTCTCTAAACTGACTTCGCAAAGCCGGCAGGGACCTCCCCTGCTTAGGCCTAACCTGGAAGGAAGCTTACTGAGTCACAACTTAGACCCATTCGCCGCTCAATTCCTTAACCACTGAAAATAGCGCATGGTTACCTAGGAAGCCATATTGTCTGCCAAGACCCATATCAAATGACAGTGAGCCTCCGCTAAATGTATTCTGTGCCTGCTGAGACAGCTGCTGACAGCGAGTTGTGACCGGCTAAGACAAGCTCTCGCCACCCAAGCCCCGAAAACTGAAGCTTGCAACGAGAGACCATTAGCTTCACAAACTTCAAAAACTTGCTTCAACAATCCGACCACCTTCCTGTCCTGCTCATCCTTCAAGGCCGACCTGCCTTCCTCCGGAATGGCCATCTATTAAGTGACCGCTGACAGCTGCAGCTACACGTGGAGAACGAAGCCTGTCCTTTTCCTTGTCCGCTATGGGGTAGAGCCTATTCATAGCTCTCACACCTCGCAAGCCCGCTTCTAGTACATTCCATTCATCTTGCTGAACAGGAAAAAATGCCTGAGTTTGCAGCACTGCTTGAATGAGAGGGTCCTCCCAACCCTCCTCCTCCGAAGACTGGACCGAAGTAAGGTTTAGTGCCTGAAGGGACTCCATAATGACCTCAGCCAGCTCGTCCTTTCAAAATACTCCTACGAACCTCACCTGACCTCAGATTCCGGACTCTGTCCTTCCTCCAGGTCTTCCATTCCTGATTCTGGTTCCGAATCTACATTTTCCGAATCTGGCCCAACTGTATAAACGAGCTGTTTGCCGAGAAATCAAGCCCTCTACGGAAGCCTTACTAGGCTGCTGCCAACCGTTTCTGAGCCTGCCTGCACCGTACCTCCCGGCGTCAGAAGCTCTATACTGTGTCCCCTGATGTCGCCAGCACTATGCCTATGAGGCCTGTGCACAAGATCAGGAGAGCAACTTCCATGAGGCGCCCCAGCATCAGCCAGCGCCCCGGAGCTATCTGACCCTGTTTGACCTGTCAGAAGGAGCACGGACAAAATTTCCAGCAGGGGCTCCCCTTTTTCCATTGCAAATGGACCCTTGAGCCCTCTCAGCAGCTTTATCCTGAATCTCCTGTTCCATAGTAATTTGCAGCCAGAGCACAGCCCCTGCAGACCCCGGCGCATCAGCGACTGCGCCCCAGCGTATGGGGGACATCGTGGGTGTGATGGTCTTAGCCCCCTCCAACTGCAAATAAAACAGTTCCCAATATCTAAAGTTAAATTAAAGTAACTTGAAAGACATAACTTGATTTAAATGAAATGAAATTAAAGTAAAGTAAAGTGAAGTAAAGCAAACAAAGCTGTTCTACCCTGAATTCTCCACAATATACTGTGTGTGGGATCAGCCAAAATCTGTAGCTGCCTCGCGGCCAGAAAAAGGGCGCAAAGATACGGCCCACACAAATTAACAAGGTCTGCTTGCTGTCGCAGAACCCCAAGCCAGCCCCCGAAGCTGCCCCGTTTAAACTGTGCTGCTCCGTATCACTGACCTTCATTTCCGGGTCTGATCATGCCTGCTTTTGCCACTCCGATCATCCACCCTGCTATCCGCGGTGCTACCCACAAGAAAATGAGAGCAGCCTCCGCAGAGAGCTTTCCGGCCCCAGCTGTGCTGCCATGAGGTCCTCTGCAAAACTTGGAGCTCCCTGGCAGGCCGTCCTCTGCGCTGCAAAACTCCCCTCTGTTCAAACCAGGAGGGAAGAACAGCTCAAATACCCGGAGCAATCTTAAGACGTGAAAGCAGGCCCCGCAAAGGCATGTTCGATTCCCTGCAAAGAAACCACTTTCGTTTCTTTTTTTTTAAGTTACAGGACTGAAATTAAATAAAGTGATAGGAGATAAAAATAAAGTCCTTAAAACTAAGCTCTTTGTCTGTTTCTCTAGTGAGTCCAGCACCTGGGCTCACTACGTCCTCCTGCTGCATGGAGACTGGACACATTGGGGCTGATGGGAGAGATCAGCAGGCTACATCCAGTGATGTCACGATTTTGACATGCCCAGTCTCCAAGCTGCAGGAGGAGGTACACAACCCAGAGGTGGAGGACTGAACTGGAGGAACGATAAGGAAAATTCAAGATATGGTGGCCCTACCATGGGCCATCCCTGTCACCTGCTCCCTCTCCCCTACAGGATTCTGCCTGGGGTAGGAAGTATGGGGAAGGGATTGTCTGGGGCTATGGGCCACAAGGTCTTTGCTAATGCTGGCCATTTCCATGTTTGCTCTGGGCGCTACCCATGGGGAAGCTAAGATCTGAGAGGATTTCTCCATTAGGGTGCCATGGGTCCGCAGCACAGCAATCACATATGGTTTTATAGTGCTTACCTGATGCTTACCACATGCGAGGTAGTGTCCCCTATGGGCTGGCATGTGTTCCTCTGGAAGCGCAGCCTAGCCATCAGTCAGGTCCTTTATCAGAGTGTGCCAAAATCAACTGCTCTGGCAGGAAGCCAATCAGAGTCTAAAAAAATCTCAACGCTGTGCAGTGACCGCTGTTACAGAAATCCGAATGTGGCTGTGCACTGATAACCATGGCAGAAACAATGTGGTTAAATGTAAAGCCCCTATGTTCTCTGAACAGCAGGAGAGGACCCCCTTCTGGATGGGTCTGGTCAAAGGGCTGCTGAAACAACAGGATTGTGGCATGGAGTCCTTTCATAGCCCTCTTGGAACAAAATAATGATGGTGGCAAAAAAGTGAAGACAGCCAGCAATTAAGTCCTTGCTGAGGAGCTGCGGCCCACACTTACCTGCCTTAGTGCTCCATACTGTGCTGTGACCAAACCTCTCAGTTAAGGTTCATTCTTTGCCTTTTTTTTTTTTTTTAAATAAAATCCCCAAGAGGCAGTCTGGAAGAGGGTGTCGAGAGGGGGGGGGGGGGGTTTGAAGAGAGAAGGGGGGAGTGGTTGAAGAGGGAGAAGGAAAAAAGATAAGAAAGAAAGAAAGAACGAGGTAGCTATGTGAATCAGAAGACTTCAGCCGACACAGGCCCAAAAGCTCAACTGGTCAGAACCAGATTAGGAGCATGTCCTTTCCTCCAAGTAGGAAACTCCAGTGTGGTATCCACAGATTTGCCCTGGAGACGTCTGCTCCTTAGCTCCAATAGGGAGATGTCTGACAGGATGCCTGCTCAGAAGCCAGTTCAAGCTGCACCAGTCCACCAACCACTATCTGCTGGAAAATGATAAATACTGAAGTATGGCCTCAGCTGCACCAGCACAAGTATCAGTGGTGATGTCACTAGAAGCTTCTATTTTTTTCTCCGTCTCCATCATCTGCTAGCAGGCAGACATAGCCCAATGGTCTGAAGTGGTATAGCAAGACAATCTGGAAATAAGCTTTCAATAACTTTCTGAATCTCAAAAAAATCTTGCTCCATTTGAATATACCTAAGTAGCTTATTCCAAAAACGTGGGCCACATATTGATAGTACAGGCTTATGAGTGTAGTCCTTTTGTACCGTCATCACTATCATAACCATCAAAAGCCTATGTTCTTACAGGCCAGTATGTAAAGAATTCAGCTCCATTTTAATGATGTTATGAAAGATCTTAAAAAAACAAGCATTCACACTTAAAACTGTCCAAAACTTAATTGGCAGCCAATGAAGCTTTTCTAAGACTGGGGAAATATGCTCATTAAGCTTGTGACTACTAATTAAACTAGCGATGACATTTTAAACAAGTGCCCTAATGCATAAATCATGTAATTAAGTATACAATATTATAATCAAAATGAGGAATAATCAGTAACTGAATACCTATGCAAAAGCCTCATCCTCCAAAAGAAGATAAGGTTGTTGCACTAGTCGTGTTATAAAAAAAAAAGCATTACGAAGAAGTAATTAGATCTTACCTGCTAATTAGTGTTCCTGAAGGAACGACAGTTCAGTCCCTTTACTTCTGGGTTGCGTAACCCTTCCAGCAGCTTGGAGGCTGAGCCCAACCTTTTTGGAGGTGGGGCGGTATAAATACCACTGAGACCACCCACCAACTCCAGTAATTGACTGAAAAAGCAGCCTAAATGAACTTCTGTAACAACTATAAAACAAACCTAACAAACATGCAAACTCTGGGAGGGGTGGCACGAAGTCGACCCACCCGCTCCACTTTTCTTTTTTTTTTTTTTTTTTGGAAAATAGGAAATAGGTAATAAGGGTAGAGGGGGAGGGAAGGCGCCGGGGGAGGACCGCCCCGCCTACTTGCTCCTGGTCTCCCTCACCCCGATCTGGTTCCCCGCTCGGTTCGCTGATCTGCCCTCTGCTGCCAGGGCTTCAGGCCCGGTATAGCCGGGTGGGATCAGGGACTGGACTGTCGTTCCTTCAGGAACACTAATTAGCAGGTAAGATCTAATTACTTCTTCCTTATCGTCACTCCAGTCCAGTCCCTTTACTTCTGGGAAGTACCCGAGCAGTTCAATTCTGGGTGGGGTTCGGCAAACCGGACTGAAGCACCGCTAGGCCAAACCGAGCGTCCGCTGAACTCTGTACGTCTAGCCTGTAGTGCTTGGTGAAGGTATGCAGAGAGGACCAAGTCGCCGCCCTACATATATCCAGCGGAGGGACTAGGCTGAATTCTGCCCAAGAAGTAGCCTGAGCTCGGGTGGAATGTGCCCGCAGCCCCCCCGGGACCTGCTTGCCCTTCAGAATGTAGGCGGAAGCAATTGCTTCCCTAATCCACCTGGAAATGGAAGCTTTGGCCGCCGCTTCCCCTCTGTGTGGACCTCCGAACTGGACAAATAGCCGGTCTGATTTCCGGAACGGAGCTGTGCGGGAGAGGTAGTGTTTTAGGGCTCTTCGGACGTCTAGTAAACGAAGCCTGTTATCCCTGCCTACCAGACCCTCTGTTGGGAAGGCCGGGAGCGTGACTGTCTGGTTCACATGAAAGGGAGAGATAACCTTGGGGAAGAAGGAGGGCACCGTGCGCAAGACGACCTTGTCCTTAAGGAAGGCCAGGAAGGGGGGTCTGGAGGAAAGTGCTTGTAGCTCGGAGACCCGCCTGGCCGAGCAGATCGCAACTAGGAAGACCGTCTTCAAGGTTAAGTCCTTCAAGGAGGCCCTCTTCACGGGTTCAAAGGGCTCCCCTATCAGCGCATTTAATACCAGGTTGAGATTCCAGGGGGGATGACCGACCTCCGCTGGGGACGCAGACGTCGGACTGCTCTGAGGAACCTGGCGACGTCCGGGTGGACCCCTAATGGCTTGCTGTGGACTTTTCCTCTATAGCACGCGATAGCGGCTAGTTGCACCCATAGTGAACTGTGTGCTAAACCTTTGTCAAACCCCGCTTGCAAGAATTCCAGGATTTCCGGGACTGAGGCCGCAAGGGGCTTACTTCGGCGCTCCGCGCACCATGCCTCGAAAATGCGCCAAACTCTTACATAGGCGAGACAGGTCGAGCGCTTCTTAGCGCTCAACAGCATTGAGATTACTGCACCCAAATATCCTCGCTTCAGGAGCCGCGCCCTTTCAAGAGCCAGGCCGTAAGCGAGAACCGATCCACGTGAGGCATCCGAACTGGGCCTTGTCTGAGTAGGTCGCTCCTGCAGGGCAGCCGCCATGGTTGGTCGGCCAACAGCCTCACCAGGTCCGCGTACCAGGGACGGCGAGGCCAATCTGGAGCTATGAGGATTACCAGACCCTGGTGGGATTCCACTCGCTGAAGAACCTTTCCGATCAGAGTCCAGGGAGGGAACACATAGAGAAGGCCCTCTGCCGGCCACTTCTGAGACAGGGCATCTAGACCTTCGGACATTCTTTCCTTTCGCCAACTGAAGAATCGGTCCACCTTGGCCGAGGAGAATCTTGCCATGAGATCCATCACTGGGAGACCCCACCGGGCCACTATTTGGTCGAAGATCACCTGCTCCAGTTCCCACTCTCCGTGGTCTATCCTGTGCCTGCTGAGGTAATCGGCTGTGACATTGTCCGTGCCTGCCACGTGCTGGGCTGACAGCGCTTCCAGGTAGACCTCCGCCCACTGGAAGAGAACGTCCGCCTCTTTCTCCAGGGCAGGGCTGCTGGTGCCGCCCTGATGGTTGATGTAAGCTACTGTGGTGACGTTGTCGGATAGGACGCGGATTGCCTTTCTTCGTACCCGGGGCTTGAGCTTCCTGAGCGCAAGGGTGACGGCGCGTAATTCCAGTCTGTTGATGGGCCACTGAGATTCCACCGGAGACCATCGCCCCTGGACGAACTGGTCCTCGCAGTGGGCCCCCCAGCCTGACAGGCTCGCATCCGTCGTCAAGAGTACCCACTGGGGGGGGCTCGAGGGGCATTCCCCGTTCCAGGTTTCTCAGTTGTTGCCACCAGCGAAGAGCTTGCTTGGTCCGCGGAGCGCAGGGTAACTGTGTTGTCAGAGGATGGAGTTGTGGAGACCACCGTCGCAGTAGAGATCGTTGCAATGGACGCATGTGGGCTCTGGCCCAAGGCACTACCTCTATCGCCGCCGCTATTGTTCCCAGGACCTGAAGATAATGCCATGCTGAGGGGTTTCGCCTGTTCAGGAACCGAATAACCAGTAGCCTTAGGTCCCTGGCCTTGGATGAGGGCAAAAACACTCTGCCCCTGCCGGTGTCGAATCTTGCGCCGAGATACTCGAGATTCTGGGAAGGGATCAACCTGCTCTTTGCTCGGTTGATCACCCACCCCAACTCTTCTAGAAGGCGAACTACTGTATCCGTCGCCGCGCGACTTTCCTCCTCCGACTTTGCACGGATCAGCCAATCGTCTAGGTACGGGTGGACCAAAATCCCCTCCTTCCGGAGGAAGGCCGCTACGACCACCATCACCTTGGTGAATGTCCGTGGAGCTGTCGCTAGGCCAAAGGGAAGAGCCTGGAATTGGAAGTGACCCATTGGTACCGCGAATCTTAGGAACTGTTGATGTGACTTTCTGACCGGGATATGCAAGTAGGCCTCTGTCAAGTCGAGGGCTGATAGGAACTCCCCTCTCCTTACGGCTGCGATGACTGACCGCAGAGTCTCCATTCTGAAGTGAGGAACCCTGAGACAGCAATTGACCTGTTTTAAGTCCAGGATTGGTCGGAAGGTGCCTTCCTTTTTTGGCACCACGAAGTAAATCGAGTATCGACCTGAACCGCGTTGATCTGGAGGCACTGGTAACACGGCCCCGAGTGCAATTAAGCGAGCGAGAGTTGATTCCACCGCGGACCTCTTTGCAGGGGTACCGCAGGGGGACAGAACAAAGGCTGGGGGAATGCGTTTTGAGAATTCGAGAGCGTAGCCCTCTCTGACCACCTCTAGCACCCATTGATCCGAAGTGACCCGGGACCAGGCGGGAAGAAACTGTCTTAAACGTCCTCCTATGGGCAGCTCGTCCCCCTGGACCCCCGCGGCTTCATTGTTGTTTTCTAAGAGACGAGGAGGAGGAGAAGGAGGAGGTCGCCCCGAATCCGCGAACCTGCTCCCCGAAACCCTCGAAAGCCCTGGCCCCTAGGGGGGAAACGCCCCCTGGAAAAGGAACTAGATCTGGAGAGGCGAAACCTCGGGGAGTCCCTGGACTGAGTACGTGCCGGGGGGAGGGAGCGGTTCTGTTTCGGTCTATCTTCCGGGAGCCTGCCTCCCTTGGACTCGCCAAGGTCCTTTACCAGCTTCTCCAAATCCTCGCCGAACAGCAGTCTCCCCTTGAAGGGGAGTCGACTCAGGCGGGCCTTCGAGGAGGTATCCGCTGCCCAATTGCGTAACCACAGGTATCGCCTGGCCGCCACCACCGATGCCATGTTCTTTGCCAGGCTTCTGATGAGGTCATACTGGCTATCCGCCAGGTACGCCGTTCCCGATTCCAGCCTGTTCGCGTTGGACCGGGTCTCCTCTGTGGGGCTCTCGTCTGTCTGTAACTGTTGTGACCACCTTAAACAGGCCCTAGCCACCCAGGCTCCGGAGACCGAGGCTTGCAAAGCGAGGGTGCTTACGTCAAAGGCTTGCTTCAGAAGGGTATCCAACTTTCTGTCTTGAGGATCCCTTAGGGCTGCACTGCCCTCCACTGGGATAGTGGTCTTCTTGGTGACTGCTGACACTGCTGCATCCACCCTGGGGGACTTTAGCAGCTCTTTGTCTGCCTCTGGTAGAGGGTAGAGACGGAGCATGGACCGGACTCCCCTTAGACTTGACTCAGGTTGGTCCCATTCTTCCTGGATCATCTGTCGCACCACCCTATGTACAGGAAAGACCTTCTGGGATCTTCTAATGGCTTGAATCAATGGATCCTCCAACGCTTCCTCCTCTGCGGGCGTATCGGAGGTCATATTGAGGGCTTTCAGGGACTCATTAATCAGTGCCGGGAGCTCCTCCCGACGAAATACTCTAATTATCCTAGCTTGGTCTTCTTCTGGGATCTCCCCTTCTTCTAGCTCTTCTTCATCCTCGCCAAAGTCCTTGTCTGAGGGAGTCTCCTCCGGGGATCCCTGGGAGAGGGTCTCCTCTTCACTCATCCGAGGACGCTTAGGAGGGATATCGGAATCTGGATTGGCCGCCCTCGAGGGCCTGGCTGGCTTGACCTCCGCCGCCGGAGGTGCAGTACCTCCTGCCCCTAAATTCTGCTTACGTAGGCAATATGCCTTGTGGAGTAAGAGGATGAAATCCGGGGAGAAGAAATCCCCTGCCCCCTCTTCCCCCGTCAGGAGGGGGGAGAGGGATAGGGAAGGGGTGGGCAAGTCTGAGGCCGTAGAGGGAGGGGCTTGTGATCCCCCCTCCCCTACTGGGAGTTCGTCTGA